>CM048755.1:12655866-17655866 GCA_026315105.1 Locusta migratoria
GGCCGCGGTGGCCGAGAGGACTGAGGCGCTTCAGTCACGGTCTGCACGGCCACTTCGGTCGGGGGTTCGAATCCCCCTTCGGGCATGGATATTTGTGCCGTCCTTAGTTGTAGGTAGTTCATAAGTAGTTTGTAAGTTTAGGGACTGATGACCCCGTAGTTAAGTCCCTTAAGCTTAACAAACATTTGAACATTTGAACTGCGACCATCATTTGTTATTTTACTGCCCAAGTAACAAAACTCATATACCTCCTTTATTGTTTGGTTACTTAATCTAATTCCTTCAGCATCATCTGATTTTCTTAGACTGCACTCAATTACCCTAGTTTTGCTCTTGTTAATGTTCATCTTATATGTGGTGTCGCACAAGTACAAAGTGCGCGCCACCTACTTTCGCCGCGCGCCGCCATGCACGCACGGCGCGGCGTTCTTACGACGTCAGCCACGAGCGCGCTCTGCTACAACTCCGCTCGTGGCCACCACTGAACGACATCGTTCACTTGGGACTGAGATAGGAACCAGTTAACACTTCAGAATCAGATAGACACCAGTGAAGACTTGGCTATCGGTTAGGCACTAGGCAGGCCTCCAGCTCAACTATGTATCAGCATTCTGCCGTACTGAGCTATGTAAAAGTTAAGTATTGTATAAATTCTGTGCAATATATATCTCGTTCTAATTTACTCTAGTGTTTCTAGTTTCTGCTGTCCCACTGGTTGCTCCCCTCCGTACCTGCACAAGCATGCTACCTTTATTCCTGTGTCGGTCTTCCTACTCGGCCACCGACACCTACGACGGAAACGAGACAGAAAAGCGGCGACGAGGCTGGGACACAAAATTATATGCACCTTTCAGCATACTAACCATTCCGTTCGCCGCAGTGGAGTAGCCGAGCGGTCTAAAGCGTCTCGCTGCGGAGCGCGGGGTTGCTCGCCGTGGAGGTTCGAGTCCTCCCTGGGGCATGGGTGTGTGTGTGTTTGTTCTTAGGTTAGTTTACGTAGGTTTACGTAGGTTTAAGTAGTTTGTAAGCTACGGACTGATGACCACGCAGTTTGGTCCGATATAGGTTAGTTTACGTAGGTTTACGTAGGTTTAAGTAGTTTGTAAGCTACGGACTGATGACCACGCAGTTTGGTCCGATATATTTACAAACATGTGAACATTTGAACCATTCCGTTCAACTGCTCTTCCAGGTCCTTTGCTGTCTCTGACAGAATTACTATGTCGTCGGCAAAACGCAATGTTTTTAATTTTTCACCCTGAACTTTAATTCCTTCTCCAAATTTCTCCTTGCTTTCCTTTATAGCTTGCGCAATGTATGTTCAAATTATTATGTTGTATAGCCTACATAGGACGATTCGGTATGGGACTAGTTCCGTAATTCCACGGATTTCTTCAGGGAGAACCGTTAAACATTCACTGCCAAAGAAAAAAATATTTCTAGACAGTCCCGCAAATATAACTTTCGACTTTAAAATTCGTCTACCACCTACTGTCAACGTCCTGTTCACAAAAGCTGGAGACTATATCAAGTAATCGGTTTCGAAACCGACCTAATAAATCAGTGTGTCTTGGTCGGCGATTCAGCACTAAGCACCTTCATGCCATAATATTACCTGCCCTAGTGGGGTTTTATAATTGCTGCGGTAGTTGATGAAATAAAGTACCATATGTTAGCTGTACGGTGAATGTAGTAATATACAATGGCTAGCTTTTCTGGAGCGCCACGTTACGGATCGCGCGGCCTCCCGCGTGGGAGGTTCGAAGCCTCGCTCGGGCATGGATGTGTGTGTTGTCTTTAGGTTTGTTCAACTTAAGTAGTAGTTTGTAATACTAGGAACTGATGACCAACGTAGTTTGGCCCCATAGAATTACAAAAATCTGAACATTTTTTGCTAGCTTTTCTTTCAATTTTCTTGATGTATTATGCGTTCGTCTTTTGCGATTAGATTTTGAATTTAGAGTCAGTGTGTGTACTTTTAAAGAAGCGTAAGAAAATATTTGACTGCTTTGATAATCTGACAAGAGAAAAATCGTACAGAAGGAATTATAGTTCATATAAGCTCGTGGCTAGTATTTGGTGGTGAATTCGGTTGCTATTTTGTGAATTTGGTTAGTTTTGAAGAACGGAGAGAATAGAGACTTATTTTATATCCAACTCGAAGTTAATGATTCGGACGTAAACAATGATGAGGAAACGCTAACAGCGTCGTGTAGTTGTGAAGAAGACGATCGCAACAAACAGCTTTTTGCCGCAAGTAAAAGTAACATCGCAGGCGCTGCCGACTGCTGGGATTTGCAGAACAAGCAGAAATTTCGTAGCATGTTCCTTCATAAAAAAATGTAACCATTGCTGAAATTGTTTTTTTCATCTAACTGAATTTCAGAACAACAAAAATACTGCGGCAAGATCGCTAGAATGTGGAAACCGGTCCTAAAATATAGCCACTGTGGAATGCCCGATTACTGTAAGGCGCTTACTGTGGAGCGCGCAGTTGTTCGCCGTCGGAGGATCGTGTCCTTCCTCGGGCATCAGTGTGTGTGTGTGTGTGTGTGTGTGTGTGTGTGTTTTGTACTTAGGTTAGATTACAATAGATTAAGTAGACTAGGGCCTGATAACCACAGTAGTTTAGTCCCATAGATTTAAAAACATTTGAACGTTTTCATAAAATAAATGTTAGCGCACTAATTTTTCCAGTGGCGTGTAGTAAAATCTTCATATCGTACCCACGACTTTTACGATGTTAAGCATATACAAAACATCAGAACTCTTAATAACATTCAATTTCTGCGTCACTGACCTTTGATCAGAATGGGCCCAAAACGGCATTACGGCTTCTTAATTCAATAAGGGTATTGCTGTCTTCGTTTAGTTACGTGTAAAGCAATCCCACTCCTTGCATAATTGCCGAAAATTGTAAGAACATGATGTATTCTCGAGTTCAACTGAGAAAACCATTATAATATTTAACAATAAATAAAAGAAACAGAAAAAAGAAACGCTGCTTAATCCACTGCCTACTATACGCAACAATGTAATTTTAGGACTCGCGGCGGAGCGGCCGAGCGCATTAGGCGCTATGCTCCAGTAGTATAGCAATGCGCATCGTACGTCACTGAGATTCGACCGTCGACGATAGTTTCATCGACGCCAGACGCTCGGCCAATTGCCGGACCGCCGATCAAAGGATGCTGCCACAGGTTGATTGATAGGTCTTCTTTGAAGGACAGGGTGATTGACAGTTTACATTTAGGTCCTTTCGATTGTCATCAACGCTACTTGTCCGACCGCTAGTCAAAGGACGCCGTCATAACGCACTTAAGGATGATTGACATGTCGATGTGTCTGCACTCGCACCCTCGGCCTCACACCTGGCCGACAACACCCCCCTCCACCCCTCGGCGCCACCGCCGCCGCCGCCGCCGACAGGTGCCACCCCCTCCTCCACGCTCACAACCGCTTCTCAAAGGACGCCGTGACCCGCGAGAACAAAACAAACAATACCGCGATGATTGTCTTGACCGCATCGACATCTCTAAACAACACCGTCCCCGCCAGCCGACCCCTGTGCCCCAGGCAGGGGCGTGCTGCACTCTTTTTACGACGACCGCGCCCCGCCAATTTAATTGCATATTTATTCTTAAGCACGCTGCAGCGATCCGTACGCCAGTTCTCGATTTATTAAGAATTTCCGCCGTTTATTATTCTTCGTATCTATTTTTAACAAGAATTTCGGTGTAATGCTAAAAAACAATTTAGAAGAGAAATGCTTAGTTGGTCTCTGGAAAAAAACGTATACTACAGCTTGTAATAAAATATTAAAACTCGTATGCAAAATTTGCAAGTAAGAATTCATCGATGCACAATCAATCCCATCTCTGTCCATGCTCCTCGCATAGACTACAGCCGACAGACGTGTTTAATAATAATAGAGCAGGTTAGATAATAACCGCCACAAACTTACGTATCCATCTTAACATATACTCTTTTGATATACAAAAACAATTCTAACCAGAGCCAACTAATCAAAAGAAAAGAAATGGCCCGTTTCGGAACTCGACCGCAACCTTAGATCTATAAATGTATCTCTTCCTTTAGACGATGCAAGCAACATCCATCGAACAGAATGTAATGCTACAAACTTGTATGCCAACCACTCTTTCGATAAAACAGCAGCAGCAACAGAAGACGACATATTGTTTATACAAAAATTCCAAATAACGAAAATCGGCAATGACATCTAACACAACGTCTCTAAATATACATCTGCAAGCACTGTTAACAATCGTCCAGAACGCAGAACGCTCTCTCGACAGGCTACACAAAAGAAACATATGCTAAAATGTTTAAACAAAATCTCTCAAAAACACCTAAGGTATATCTCCAAATGATCAAAACCTTCTACACAGACGCACTACTCTGACAAGGATAACGCGCATTGCATTTATTTAATGGAGCTGAGACATGCCGAAAGTTCCAATATTGAACACACTCTCTCTCTCTATCGATCTTGCCCTGTTACGTTTCCTTCTTAGATCCAGGTATAGATGCGCATTCCGAGAATTCGGGTAGTTTAATTTTACCTCTTATTTCCTTGCTACAGCAGTACACATCTTCTTGTGTATACCCATCTAAGGAATCTCTGTCTGGTTACGATGGAAATAAGTCAGTATTACGTGGCAACTTTAGTGATGACAATCTAATAAACTGCCTTCGCCTATCATTGTGCCAAGAGTTTCTACCAGATATCAATTTTAGTTCGTCATCAGTGAATCAAAAGTAATCAAATCATTTTTGTTGTGATATATTTTGTTAAGAACAGTAGAGAGATGATAGTGTCAGTAGAGAAGTGTTCGTATCTATCTCGCATAGTTGTGGTTAATTTTTAAATCCCTGTAGCTACTAAATTTTGTTCTTGCCTCTTTGTCTACGCGTCAGTTAAAACTTCAGAATTTTAAATGGAGTAATGTGGTGGCTCCACAATATTATTAGGGAAACATATTTTTGGAAATATTTTCGTTTATTTATGGATAACAGCGGCTGTATGATAATTTTATGTATAAAACAGTCTGGAGCGTAAAATTTTATTATTTATTTGCAACTAGTTTCAATCCAATGTCGGGCCATCTTTCGCCGTTTTCCCCTAAGATGGCGTGGAGCGCCACAGGAAGTGCGAGTTGCTCAGGAGCTCAAAATCGGGGGGATACTAGTTGCAAATAAATAATCAATTTTTGCGCTCTAGACTGATTTTTGTATAAAGTAATAGCAAAATGCGAGTGCAAAACAAAGTGGCGAGAGCTTACGGGCAGCTGCTGCGGCGGGTCGAGGCGCAGCGTGTAGTGGCCGCCGTAGGCTAGCACGTCACAGGGCAGCGTGACGGTGGAGCCGTTGAGCGGCGCGGCGTGCAGGCGAAGGCCGGCGCGCAGCAGCAGCAGGCGCCGCGCCGCCGCGGGCACACCGCTCAGCCGCAGCGGCACCGCGCCCGACAGAGCGCGCACCTCGCCCACCACCGGCCGCACCTCCCAGCACATGTCCCGACCTGCAACACGCCGCATCTTATACGGCCTCCGTGTCTACAGCAGCAGCAGGCGCCGCGCCAACGCGGGCACACCGCTCAGCCGCAGCGGCACCGCGCCCGACAGAGCGCGCACCTCGCCCACCACCGGCCGCACCTCCCAGCACATGTCCCGACCTGCAACATGCCGCATCTTATACGGCCTCCCTGTCTACAGCAGCAGCAGGCGCCGCGCCGCCGCGGGCACACCGCTCAGCCGCAGCGGCACCGCGCCCGACAGAGCGCGCACCTCGCCCACCACCGGCCGCACCTCCCAGCACATGTCCCGACCTGCAACACGCCGCATCTTATACGCCCTCCCTGTCTACAGTTTTGTTCCAGTCTTTACGAAATTTTGCATACGAAGGCTTCAATCCGAGACGACGGTCGCCGTAAGTGTAAGGATCACGTAGAATGAATAGGTCACGAGATATGACGTCATAAACAACGAGATGTGAGTAAAACTGCTGCATTATGTGACAATGTTGCACATTTCCTCAAACTGTTGGGCCGATTTCAACCGAATACGGTACATATATTCCTTACTGTGAGGAACCAACTGTTTAATGGTAAGAGCCACATACGACACGGAGTTTGGGAGATGAAAAATGTTTGTCTGTCTATCGGATTCAACTGCGTAATTATTAGTTCGTTGCTTACAAACTACTTATACTAAGGTAAACTAACCTAAGGACAACACAAACACTCAACAGAGGACTCGAACCCCCGACGGCGAACGGCCTCACGCACTGCAGAACGACGCCCCAGTGGGCAGGGCTAAGTTCGGGAGATATAACGTCATAAACAATATGAGTTGTAAGAAATGCCATATAATGCGACGAGACTTTATGAATACAGTATATGAGAAGTAGATTACTTAGCGAATTGCAACAATTTAAATATAATTTCAAACCTTGAAAAAAGGTAAAGCAGTCAGCAACCCGAAGATTGGTTTGAGCACCGCAGTGCTTTACTAGGCACAGTGTTGCTGATGTGAAAAATATCGAGTAGCACTGTGGTTCGGAACCCACGTTAAACTGTAGGTGAAAGAAGTAGAAATGACAGATTGAAATTTTAGGACCTGGATTCGTAGTCTGGCACTCTACCGCTGTGCTATGGAGCTTCTTTGAATTTTTTCTCACTGACAACCACATCAAATTAATTAAAGGAAAGAAGTCCTTCGCTTACTACTTTTCCGCGGTTCGTGGACTAAAAGTACAGCATGCTGTATGATGTTACAATTTATGCACTACAGATTGTAGCAGGAAATTTTACAGACAATATAGCTGAATGTACCTTCGAAACTGTCGAAACGTAGTTCATGAGATATGAGCACACAAACAGTAACGTTTATGGAAAACCGCCCCATCACGCACCAAATTTTAATTTATTACTTCTTTACCACTAATTGTATTCGCAACAGATTTTATAGACATACAGAACTTATAAAAATGAACAAATTAATACAATTCTACAACATATAACTCGATAAATATGAGATCTTGCGAATTTTATATTACATTTGTATTTTGATTACTATTTTTGTTTGGATACTGCACTTACAATTTTGAACATTATGCAAGACAGCCTGTATGTTATACATTCACCGATAAATAAAACACAGTTTTAGGAAAAAGGAGTTGGACAGAGAGGGAATGGGTATGAGAAGTACTAACTCAAGAAAGTAATAAATAGCCGGGAGACGGCGGGTTTTTAGCCAGTATGTCAGAGGGGTAGGAAAGAAACTGAAATCCCTCAACACTGAAAAGACGGCTGGACCTGATGAGATACCAATTCGATTTAACACGTATTCAAAGGCACCTCTCCCCCCCCCTCCCCCTCTATCAGCACTGTACCGAAGGTTTCTAGAGGCGCGAAGCGTTTCTAAAGGATTAGAAGAGGGAGAAGGTCATTCCCGTTTTCAAGAAAGGTTGTCGATCCTAAGCGTTTTATGTTCGAGTATTATGACATTCCTGTAGACCGGAAATCTCCTTTGTATGAATCAGAGGGTAGAAGATACAGGATCCCTGGTAGATACCATGTCTCTTGACTAAGTGCTATCATATGGACTGTCACATCAGCTGTGTGACTGGACTGAGCGAACAGAACGCAGCATGGCATGGCATTCAACAGAAGTCTTCATTCGTCAATGTGGGCTCAGGCATGCCACACGTGAGTGATGTAGGACCACTGCTTTTCACAATATATATAAATGACCTCGTAGATAACATCGGAAGTTCAATTAGGCTTTCTGCGCATGATGCTGTAGTATGACATCTTGTCTAGTACGCCTCATTACATCTTGTATATTTAAAAGGCGTTTGACACGATACCGCACTTGTTTTTCGTCATTGAATGACTGTAGTAGGATGCAGAATCAATTGGACCAAATTTCTGGGTGGTGTGAGGAATGGCAACTACCGCTAAATGTAGAAAAATGTAAGGTGATGCAAACGAGTAGGAGAAACAATCCAGTGGGAGAATTTTGGGAAGGTGTGATTCGTCTGTAAAGGACATCGCATATAAAACGCTTGTACACCACGTATTGAGTATTGCTCAAGTGTTTGGGATCCCCACCAGATCGGTTTAAACGAGGACATAAAGGCAGTTCAAAGGTTTGTAGCTGGTAGATTCGATGAATGCGCCATGCACTTTAATGTAGCTTTCAGGGTATTTATGTAGATGCAGTGTTAACCGAAATGTTTCGGGAACTCGCTGAAGGGGAGGCGACGATCTTTTCGAGAAGGACTGATGAAGAAATTTAGAGCGCCGGAATTTGAGGCGGATTGCAGAACGGTTCTACTACCGCCAACCTACGTTTCGCGAAAGACCACAAGGATAAGATTAGAGAGATTAGGGCTCGTACTGATGCATAGGCCGCGGTGGATTAGCCGTGCGCATTGGGGCTCCGTGCTGCGGTGCGCGCGGCCGTTCACCGCCGGGGGTTCGAGTATCCCCTCGGGCATGGGTGTGTGTGTGTTGTCCTTAGCTTAGTTTACCTCAGTTTAAGTAGTTTGTAGGTTACGGAATAACAACCACGCAGTGGAGTGCGATAGATTTACAAACATTTTTTTGAACGGATGCATACGAGCATTCCTTTTTCCCTCGTTCTGTATGGGAGTGGAACAGGAAAGTAAGTAACTAGTTGTGGATTGCATGTAGGTAGATTTAGATGTGTACAGAGAAGTCGCAAACGGTAGCGTAATGCAAGAGGATCTGCAGCGTGGTGCAGGGAACGGGAATTGAGGCCCAACATAAACAAGTGTAAGGTGCTTCGTTTACACAGATATACAGATCATTTATTACGTAACTACGCGAATGCAGGACAACAAAGAGAGCAATTACTTCCATAATGTATCTCTGAGTAGACACACGGATCGATTTGAAATGGAACAACCATATAAAATTAATCATGGGTAAGGTAGATGCCAGAATAAGGTTCACAGGAAGAATCTTCAGGAAGTCTGGTCCGTCAACAAAAACTCTTATTCGGCCATTGCTTGATTATTGCTCGTCATTGACGGATCCATACCAGTCATGGTTGATTGAGGACATACAGGAGATCAAATGTTCAAATGTTTGTAAAGTCTATGGGACTTAACTACGGGGTCATCAGTCCCTAAACTTACAAACTACTTATGAACTACTTACGAACTAGGACGGCACAAATATCCATGCCCGAGGGGGGATTCGAACCCCCGACCGTAGTGGCCGTGCAGACCGTGACTGAAGCGCCTCAGTCTCTCGGCCACCGCGGCCGGCTACAGGAGATCCAACGGAGACTAGGCTCATTTAGTTAGCTCGAAAGCATCACGGAGATGATTAGGAAAGAAGGAAGCAAGCTTAGGACTTAACGTCCCGTCGACAGCGAGGTCATTAGAGACGGAGCTTACGTTCGGAATTTCGACAAAGAATGAGGGAGGAAATCGGCCGTGCCATTTCAAAAGAGCTATCCCGGCGTTTACCTGGAGTCATTTAGTGGAATCACGAAAAATCTAAATCTGGATTGCCGGAGGTGGATTTGAACCACCGTCCTCTCGAATGCAAGTCCAGTGTGGTACCACAGCGCCGCCTCTCTCGGTAATGATTAGGAAACTACAATGGCAGACGCTGTAAGAGAGACGTCCTGAACTCGCCGTCGAAGGTTCGAGTCTTCCCTGGGGCATGGGTGTGTGTCTTATCCTTAGGTTAGTTTAATTAGTTTGTAAGGCTAGGGAATGATAGCCAAAGAAGTTACGACCAACAGATTTACAAACATTTTAGACGTTCTGAATCACGCTGCAACATCTTGTAAAAGTTCAGAGAGCATTCATTATTTGAAGAATCAACCAATATATCGCTTCCTCGTAAGTATACCTCGTGAAACGACCACAAAGATATAATTAAATAGACTAGGGTCCACACGGAGGCACATCGCCTCTCTCTTTCCCGCGTACCACTCGCGACTGGCCGGCCGCGGTGGCCGAGGGGACTGAGGCGCTTCAGTCTGAACGGCCACTACGGTCGGGGTTTCGAATCCCCCCTCGGGCATGGATATTTGTGCCGTCCTTAGTTTTAGGTAGTTCATAAGTAGTTTGTAAGTTTAGGGACTGATGACCCCGTAGTTAAGTCCCTTAAGCTTAACAAACATTTGAACATTTTTTTGGAATAGCCAGACGAAGCGACAAAGAATCTTCCGCTTGTGGATTATGTAGATCAGAAGAGTCTAGTTGCCGACCAGCACACAACAGCAGCATCAGCACCGCACCACATACCTCTCTCACTAAGGACTCAATTTACAACACATTCATTTCCCTACAAATCACACACACTATAATATCATATCTATTCTTGCATCCCTTCTCTGCCTATTGTCTTTTATTTATTCTAGCTGTTTAAATGTTTGTAAACCTATTGGACCAAACTGTTATGACTATCAGTCCGTAGACCTACACTCTACTTTAACTTACACGAAGGCAAACACACGCACACACACACACACACACACACACACACACACAGAGAGAGAGAGAGAGAGAGAGAGAGAGAGAGAGAGAGAGAGAGAGAAGCCCGAGCCCGATACAGGACTCGAACCTCCGCCAGGAGCGACCGCTTCCAATCCATTTTATTTATGCAGCACTTGGATGGGTTGTGTAATTTTCCTATCATACGTAGGATAAAGATCAAGTCCTGTACAGTAGCATGGTGTCTTAGACCACGCGGTCACTCCCGCGCAGCTGATGATTATAATTCTTTATTTAGTTTCTAGCAGAGTCAATTTCAGCAATTGTAATTATCTCTTGTTACAAACTAGAGGTAAAACCTAAATGAAAAAAATAGGTAGTCTACAAGATACATTAATTTGACCATTAAAATGAAAGCAAGGAAATATCAAGTTGTAATCTTCTGATAAGCCGGCCGCGGTGGCCTAGCGGTCTGCGGCGCGCCAGTCACAGTCTGCACGGCCGCCACGGTCAGGAGCTCGAATCCCCCTCGGTCATGGATGTCTGTGCCGTCTTTAGTAGAAGGTAGTTCATAAGTAGTTTGTAAGTTTAGGGACTCATGACCCCCCAGTTAAGTCCCTTAAGCTTAACAAATAACAATCTTCTGATAAACAGGTTGTCCCAACCAACTCCGAAAATATCTGTGGAACTACAGTAGATATTGAAAAACGACTTTCACTGTCATGAGCGTACGGCAGGGGCTTACAAAGTAAGTACGATGAGACTGTTTAAAACGTAAACAAATATGATTATCATCACGAACTTATGTTACTAAAATGGATATTCATATTTTTTGATACGCAATCGATATCATTAAACATCGAAAAAGGGTGGCGTTGGTTGCATCGCAATGCGTCCACTACATTCCCAGAAATTGCGAAGCGATGAAATACTTGAAGCAAGCAGCTAGCGCGTCCCCAGAGGTAAGTGCGACTCGCGGTTGAGATTCGAGACATGCGCTAGCCGCGCTCTTCTGTATTTCATTAACACTGATATGCAAGAAAAACTGCCGCACTATGAATTACGTTTAAATATGTTATTTCTTTCCTATCAAAAGTATTCGTAATATATTTTGTAAACCATATGCATTTATGGCAATGAATTTACATATTAAATTATTTCATTTCATATTCACGGAATGAATGATATTAACTGCGAATGGGTAAAGCTGAAAATGTGCACCCAACCGGGACTCGAACCCAAGTGTCCTGCTTTCTACGCAGTTCCGCAGATCTCTACAGCACTAGGGACACAGCGATCACCACACCTGCACCTCCCGTCAGATACAAATTCTCAACTTTTCCCAGCCCACTAGAAATCAAACTCGTAGTTATTGTAGACTAATTCCCGTAAGAGTAAGGGCCTAGGATTTCTTCCGCACTGAAGAAAAGATCATCGCCCGTCATTGCCATTTATATAAGTTTATATGTGTGGCGTCTGTTCTTTCGGACATGTGCGAAAGAACAGGAGCCACATATATATAAATTATTTCATTGAACGACTTATATTTTAGGAGATTTGACGTGATAAACTATGAGACGCATGAGGAACTGCCGTATGAAATATGTTCCTATTTAATGCGTTGCCGTACCGTTCATCCGATTGCGATGAACCTTAGCGTACTTGATTTGCAAAACAAGAAGAAAGCCACTGTCCACGTAAAATTTTTTGCTGCGTGACAGACTAACAGCGCTACTTTACCTAAGAACTTCGACAAAATACAGTTTTATTCCAATCTCGATGAAATTTTTCACATTGAACCCTCGAAACGAATGAAACATCACCGTCTACCTTAGATTTCATGTTGTGCATGGTAGAGGGCAAATTGCAATAAATTTAGACACCGTTTCACTGTTCGCAATGAAAGTTAAAACTTGAATAATTTTTATTTAACATAAAAATAGTACTAAATCTTGCAGTTCCCTTTTAGAATTACTGATGATACTGCAAATTAATCTGGCCTGAGATCTATTCGTGGCAGTAAGTGCTACTTTAAAGAAAAACGGACTTTTTTTAAAGAAGTTTTGTTCACTGCAACTGTTAGCTG
This sequence comes from Locusta migratoria, assembly GCA_026315105.1. NCBI lineage: Eukaryota > Metazoa > Arthropoda > Insecta > Orthoptera > Acrididae > Locusta > Locusta migratoria. The sequence goes on from CM048755.1 coordinate 12,668,450, forward strand.
ATGACTATTCGACTCTTCATACACTTTTTGTTTAATTACATAAACTGGTGCTGCCTAAACGATAAATGTGTTTCACTACACTTTAAGATTTGTCCAGAAGTTTTTGTTAAACATGTACTTTTCTTTTTCTTTATTTGTCTACAAATTGTTATATTGTTCTTCCATATTATCATTTAAATTAAGAGATCTTAAGTTTTATATTTTACACCTATGTCAATCGAGAGCAAACTCACCCTTGCAAGTGTGTAGTAAATGTGTGTTTTGTGCTTTATTTTTAGTATTATTTACCTTTTAGCTGACTATATAACCGTTAGATGCAGAATGTCAAATAGAGAGGGAGAATGTTCCAGCACTTCGTCTCCTCAAGATCCGCTCAGAACAAATGTTTGTAAAGCTTAAGGTACTTAACTGTGGGGTCATCAGTCCCTAAACTTACAAACTAATTATGAACTAACTTATACTAAAGACAGCACAAACAACCATGTCCGAGGGAGGATTCGAACCTCCGACGCGGGAGTCCGCGCGATCCGCAACGTGGCGCTCCAGACTTGCGATTCCATTTATTCACTGACAACTCCAGCAGTTGTGATACACGGGGTCCATGAGTGTGTCCGAATACACGACGCTCAAAGCCCATTTTATGTTACGTTTCTAACAACGTCAGGTGTTGCGTAAATCATGTGTGTTTGGAAGAAGTCTCGGTGAGACAAAGTCGATTACCAAACAAAAATTATAGGAAGCTACTTCAGAAAGGAGTACTGCGTTTCTTCTCTTCCTAAGGAACGGAAGTTACATGACAAGAGGTGCTAGGAATTATGCCCTACTGCCTCGAAGCAGGCCGCCTGAGTGACTGTCGCACCCTTAACAACACTCGTGGCATTCTGGGGATTTCCTCGGTGGCTGCTACAATTCGCGCTACCAGCTCTTCATCTGTCGTGCCAGATGTTTCATTAACAACAGATTTCAGATGTCCCCAGAAAATAAGGAAGGGGACACGTGCAGGACCACTACGCCTTACCCAGTTCTCATTAAAGTTTTCATCCAAATTACTACGCAGATGCAGCCTCGTCTTGATACCACATTTGCTGTCGCACTTTAAGTGGAAGATTTTCACGTATAAAGATTGAGTATCGGTTTTCATTCATTCATCTGGGAAACACGTATCGATCAATCAGATTGACGCCTACGAAGCCAGTCCAAATGACGACAGCGAAGCGCTCTTGGTGACGACAAAGAGGGCGTGTGGATTTTACCGTACCCACACGTGTTGATTGTAACTGTTAAATAGAAAACTCCATACTCAAAACTAATACAGCTCTGATACTCATATTGAGAGACACACCTTTGCAAAAATCACCGGAACATTTTAATTCGACGAGGAAGATCGTGTGGGTGAAATGCTCGAACTTTCTGAATACTGGAAGGGTCCCATTTATCTTCATTTCACATGTGCCAAATTATGGAAAGTCTAACATCATTTTCTCTCGAATGTGTGTTCTCTAGCAATGCTAATAGCTTCTCGCAGAACTCTGCTGTACGCGCTGTGCGGATATGAATTCATCTGTGAAGCCTTTCCTACCTGTAACACAGAGTGAATATATCGGGTTACGAAGTAAGGCCTTAAAATCACATGTGCCATTACGATAACGTGCCAGAGGAAAACTTCCTCGAGTGAACCTGAATGTCATAGCGACCTGTGGATGGTAGCCAGCATTCATGGGTCAAAGTCCGGCGGTGCCCAGCTAAAGTTCTAAGTGGGCCACAGTCTAATTCGAATCTCAGTCAACTCCAATCATAGGTACAACATGGCTCCTTCAAGTCTTAACCACAAAAGTATTATGGAACACTCTCTTATAGGACTATTGATTTTTTTAAATCTGTGAATCTTTCCTCATACTAATTCCTCCTTTTTCGCAGCAAAGATACGTAGTTGTGGAAACCTAGTGTCTCTTTATTTCGTGTAGACAAGGTCTCCCAGTGACCCGTCTGTCTTTCTCCCACGGTGGCGTCGTTCTGGCGGCTGCCGGACAAGAGTGAACGCACTCCCTACTGAGTCTGAGGAAACAGCATCTTGATCAGGGTATGGCACACCAGAGTCTTCGTCACCGCGGGCCGCACTGTGCCACTCGGGCCTTTTGTTGAAGAGCATCGGGGTCAGAAACTCGACGATTCAAAAACCGTCGAATGTAGAAACATGAGGATGTGCATCAGCCACGCTGCAAGCATAATGGATGCCTGACCTCTCCTCCAATGGATAGGGATACATTTCCCGTCCTCTACAAACAGTAAAAAACAAATTTTGTCACCGTTAATTTATAAATTTACGGTGAGTGAAGTTTGCCTGCAGAGTGTACAGGTGCTGCATTCCGTGAAAATTTTGATGAAAGATGCAAATCGTGGAAAAACTCGGTGGTGTCAGCAACTATGTCGACTAGAGTGGAACATTGTTTGACTACCATCCCAGAGACACGCGATGATCAACATCTAGCTGTTAACGCTGAGGGGACATTGGTTGCTCTGAACAACTTGCTTGCTTTGGCCCACTATAGCGGCCTTCTCATTTTGAGTGTATGTGTGTGTGTGTGTGTGTATGTGTGTGTGTGTGTGTTTGTGTGTGTGTGTGTGTGTGTGTAGTGAGATTTTTGGTTTACCATATGTATTAAGAGGGAGAGTGAAACGTGAAGAATAACCAGTTCTCCAGCGGTGACAGTACCTCCAAGAAGCAGCACTGTTTAACCGTTGCTGGAGTACCAGTTGTTCTTCGTGTTTTACTATACGTCTTAACACGTAGAAATGAGCCAAATCACACACTAGACTAGGTTGGAGAAACCTTTTCGACTGGGCTCCTCATATTCCATTTTAAAAATCTTTTTTTGCGCCGAGAAAGAAGTCTATATTTTCCGTTGATACTCGACATTTCAGGAAAGTTCGCGATGATGGTATTTGTTTTGGGTTGACTCCGGGACACAATGCAAAACGATATACCAAATATTTTCCAAAACACCAAATAAAAAACGCCTGACGACTCTTGTTTGCATTCAATATATTTATTGCACATATCTTGTGGTGTCGCACAAGTACAAAGTGCGCGCCACCTACTTTCGCCGCGCACCGCCATGCACGCACGGCGCGGCGTTCTTACGACGTCAGCCACGAGCGCGCTCTGCTACAACTCCGCTCGTGGCCACCACTGAACGACATCGTTCACTTGGGACTGAGATAGGAACCAGTTAACACTTCAGAATCAGATAGACACCAGTGAAGACTTGGCTATCGGTTAGGCACTAGGCAGGCCTCCAGCTCAACTATGTATCAGCATTCTGCCGTACTGAGCTATGTAAAAGTTAAGTATTGTATAAATTCTGTGCAATATATATCTCGTTCTAATTTACTCTAGTGTTTCTAGTTTCTGCTGTCCCACTGGCTGCTCCCCTCCGTACCTGCACAAGCGTGCTACCTTTATTCCTGTGTCGGTCTTCCTACTCGGCCACCGACACCTACGACGGAAACGAGACAGAAAAGCGGCGACGAGGCTGGGACACAAAATTATATGCACCTTTCAGCATACTAACCATTCCGTTCGCCGCAGTGGAGTAGCCGAGCGGTCTAAAGCGTCTCGCTGCGGAGCGCGGGGTTGCTCGCCGTGGAGGTTCGAGTCCTCCCTGGGGCATGGGTGTGTGTGTGTTTGTTCTTAGGTTAGTTTACGTAGGTTTACGTAGGTTTAAGTAGTTTGTAAGCTACGGACTGATGACCACGCAGTTTGGTCCGATATAGGTTAGTTTACGTAGGTTTACATAGGTTTAAGTAGTTTGTAAGCTACGGACTGATGACCACGCAGTTTGGTCCGATATATTTACAAACATGTGAACATTTGAACCATTCCGTTCAACTGCTCTTCCAGGTCCTTTGCTGTCTCTGACAGAATTACTATGTCGTCGGCAAAACGCAATGTTTTTAATTTTTCACCCTGAACTTTAATTCCTTCTCCAAATTTCTCCTTGCTTTCCTTTATAGCTTGCTCAATGTATGTTCAAATTATTATGTTGTATAGCCTACATAGGACGATTCGGTATGGGACTAGTTCCGTAATTCCACGGATTTCTTCAGGGAGAACCGTTAAACATTCACTGCCAAAGAAAAAAATATTTCTAGACAGTCCCGCAAATATAACTTTCGACTTTAAAATTCGTCTACCACCTACTGTCAACGTCCTGTTCACAAAAGCTGGACACTATATCAAGTAATCGGTTTCGAAACCGACCTAATAAATCAGTGTGTCTTGGTCGGCGATTCAGCACTAAGCACCTTCATGCCATAATATTACCTGCCCTAGTGGGGTTTTATAATTGCTGCGGTAGTTGATGAAATAAAGTACCATATGTTAGCTGTACGGTGAATGTAGTAATATACAATGGCTAGCTTTTCTGGAGCGCCACGTTACGGATCGCGCGGCCTCCCACGTGGGAGGTTCGAAGCCTCGCTCGGGCATGGATGTGTGCACAAGCGTGCATCATTTATTCCTCTGTCGGTCTCATTCTACTCGGCCACCAACACCTACGACGTAAAAGAGACACAAAAGCGGCGACGAGGCTGGGACACAAAACTGGCTACGAGGAGCGATAGACGAACCGTGGACCAGCCCGCTTGCAGCAGCAGTCGGAGCACGCACAAGTTGCTCCCGCCCACCCACCCTTATTATAAGAATTTTGGGGGAAGATATTTTGTTCCGTGTTTTGTGGACTTTTTTGTTGCAGAGCGTCCTCTTTCATATTGCATTTGTGTTTTAAGTTACTTGTATGCGTGGCGCCTAATCAGTCAGCACGGCCGTTAACCTGAACCCAAACTTAATGGAAATTATTCAGAGCCGGCCGCGGTGGCCGAGGGGACTAAGGCGCTCCAGTCACGGTCTGCATGGCTACAATGGTCGGGGGTTCGAATCCCCCCTCGGGCATGGATATTTGTGCCGTCCTAGTTCGTATGTAGTTCATAAGTAGTTTGTAAGTTTAGGGACTGATGACCCCATAGTTAAGTCCCATAGACTATTTGAACATTTGAATTATTCAGTTACAGACGACGCAAATCACGCAACTACTGCAAGCGGTGTCCAAGCTGACAGCGCAAGCAGCTAATCAACAGCAACAGCCGTCACATCAGCAGCCCACACCTGCCGCTGCACCGCTCCCTACATTTCGCCAGTACGACGAACGTGAGGAAGAATGGAGCGACTATTTCGCACAGTTTCATCAACTTACAGGTCAGACTGTTAAGAATCTTTTATTGTCCGTGGTGGGCCCCAACACCTTCGTGTTACTGTAGAAACTTTTCCCCCACGCATCTCCTCGTGATGTAGACTTTGAACAAATAGTAGATGCATTGACTGCTCATTATGAGAGAAAAGTTCTCATAGCTGCGGCACGGTACCGATTTTTCAGACTGAAAATATCACCGGACATACCCACACGCAAGGGATTACGGAATTGAAGGGCTTAACCCGCCAATGTAAATTTACTTGCTCTTGTGGACTTTCTTATAGTGATGTGATGTTAAGAGATGCGATTACCCAAAACATTGAGGACCCCAGAATTAGGGCAGCAATTCTAAAACAGCCTGACCCTTCATTAGACAGTGTACTGCAGCTTATTGAAGCGCATGATACTTTTGACTTAGCAGATGTAGAAATGCAAAGCCACAGTGTAAATTCAGTGCGCCGCAACGGACACTTTTCTAGCCGTAGTTCTCAGTATAGCACTAGTGATTCTTATTTTAATATCGGCCGTGTTGAACAGACAGTGAACAGTAGCCAGTGTAAAAGTGCGACACAAAGGTCTCCCCGTCGTGTTAGAAACAGTAATTTGAATAACGGGTGCCAACGCTCATTTCAGAAAAATGTTCTTAAGTCTTGCCCTCAGTGTGTATCTCGCCACAAACGTGCGCATTGCCCTAGTCGCATCGCAACCTGTTATCAATGTGGCAAATCAGGACATGTACAGTCTGTGTGTATGCAAATTAAAAACTCAAAGAACGGTACCATTAGAAACAGTGCTTTGCCGAGTGCGCGAACAGTTCGTGCTGTGGAATTGAACAGTGCTTTACTTTGTTCTCAATTGCAAATCAGGAGGTAGGCATAAAACATCGTCCGAAATTGTACTCAACGCATTCTCTGAGAATTACTTCGAACAAGTAGTTCATGAGCCAACTAGAATTGTAAATGGATGTGAAAACACACTTGATCTCTTAGCAACAAATAATCCTGAGCTCATAATGAGCATCAAAACGGATACAGGTATTAGTGAACACAGAGCTGTAGTAGCGAAATTGAATATCGAAAGTCCCAAAGTTACCAAAAATAAACGCAAAGTATATTTGTTCAGGAAAGCAGATAGAAACAAAATACATTGCTTCTTGAAAGACAGCTTCCACTCGTTTCTAACACTAAACGTAGGTGTAGACCAGATGTGGCTAAAATTCAAAGAAGTGGTATCGACAGCAATTGAAAGTTTTATACCTAATAAATTAATAAAAGAAGGAGGCGATCCCCCTTGGTACACAAAACAGGTCAGGACACTGTTGCAAAAGCAAAGGAAAAGGCATACTAAATTTAAACGAACACGAAATCCCCAGGATTTGCGATTGTACTCAGAAGCTCGAAATTTAGCGAGGATTTCAATGCGAGATGCCTACAACATTTATCACAACGAAACTCTTTCTCGTAATTTGACTGAAAACCCAAAGAGATTTTGGTCATATGTTAAATATACTCGGGGAAAGTCACAAACAATACCATCACTACGTGATAGTAATGGCGATCCTGCCGATGACAGCGCTACTAAAGCAGAGTTACTAAACTTAGCTTTTAGAAACTCATTCACTAAAGAAGACGAAACCAATATTCCAGATTTCGAATTACGAACAGATGCCGTAATGAATAACATAGAAGTAGATATCATCGGAGTAGTGCAGCAACTAAAATCACTTAATAAGAACAAGTCTTCTGGTCCGGATTGTATACCCATTAGATTTCTATCTGATTATGCTGAAGCGATAGCTCCTTACTTAACAGTCATATACAACCGCTCTCTCATAGAAGGATCTGTACCAAAAGATTGGAAAGTTGCACAGGTCACACCTATATTCAAGAAAGGCAGTAGGAGTAACCCACTAAACTACAGGCCTATTTCATTGACGTCAATTTGCAGCAGGGTTTTGGAACATATCCTGTATTCAAATATTATGAATTATCTCGAACAGAACGATCTTTTGACCCAAGGTCAACACGGATTTAGAAAATATCGTTCATGCGAAACACAACTAGCTCTATATTCACACGAAGTGATGGGTGCTATCGACAAAGGTTCGCAAATCGATTCCGTATTTCTTGATTTCCAGAAAGCTTTTGACACCGTACCTCACAAACGGCTTTTAATCAAATTGCGTGGTTATGGTATATCGCCCCAAATTTGCAATTGGATAGGGGATTTCTTGTCTGAGAGGACACAGTTCGTGGTAATCGATGGTAAGGCATCGACTAAAACAGAGGTGATATCGGGCGTTCCACAAGGTAGTGTTATTGGTCCTCTGCTATTCCTTATTTACATAAACGATTTAGGGAAAAATCTAAGTAGCTCTCTTAGGTTGTTTGCAGATGACGCCGTCATTTACCGTCTAGTAAAATCATCTGAAGATCAAAACCAACTGCAGAACGATCTGAATAAGATATCAGTATGGTGTAAAAATTGGCAATTGACTCTAAATAATGAGAAGTGTGAAGTCGTCCACATGAGTACGAAAAGAAATCCGTTAAACTTTGTTTACAACATAAATCAATCAAATGTGAAGGCCGTAAACTCCACAAAATACCTAGGAATTACTATTACTTCAGACTTAAACTGGAAAGAACACGTAGATAATATCGTGGGAAAGGCGAACCAGAGACTGCGTTTTATTGGCAGAATCCTTAAAAGATGCAACAGAACTACTAAAGAAACTGCATACACTGCGCTTGTCCGTCCATTTTTGGAGTATTGCAGCCCAGTGTGGGATCCTTATCAGGTGGGCATGACGGAGGACATCGAGAGAGTCCAAAGAAGGGCAGCTCGTTTTGTATTGTCACGATACAGGGGAGACAGCGTTACGGAAATGATACAGGATCTGGGATGGGAATCATTAGAACAACGGCGCTTATCCCTGAGGCGTGGGTTACTTGCGAAACTCCAATCGCCAACATTCTCCTCCGAATGCGAAAATATATTGTTGACTCCCACTTACATAGGTAGAAATGATCATCAGAATAAAATAAGAGAAATCAGAGCTCGAACAGAGAGATTCAGGTGTTCTTTCTTCCCACGCGCTATTCGAGAATGGAATGGGAGATAAATAGTATAATTGTGGTTCGATGAACCCTCTGCCAGGCACTTAAATGTGATTTGCAGAGTATCCCATGTAGATGTAGATGTAGATGTAGAAGAAAGTTCTTCTGCGCCTACCGCAAAACTATGTCGTGAGCCACGAAGCAAGCGCGGACGAGCGCGTAAAACTGTGCAACGGAAACGGGTTCGGGACAAGCATAATGACTATTTACAGTGCAATCCTGTAGTAAATCGAGTGCCTTCTGCAACTTCTCCTTGTCATAGTGCCCCGTACTGTGTAGATAGTAACAGTAGACTTGATGTAGCTACTCAAAAGTTTAGTGCAGTAGTTAGTGATTCTGTAGTAGCCTCGCATTGCGCGGACGCCGATCCGGCGGTAGTGCCATCTAGTGACAGTGATATTAATCTGTGTGCCGATTCTGCGTCGCTTCCTACCGCACGCAGCCCACCCATGCGCAAGCTGTATTAGACGTTGCTCACATTCGCGCACCTGTCGAGCGCCACAAGCAAAAACTGTTTGTGACTCTCTCCATCAAAAATAAGACTGTGCAATTTCAGCTTGATACTGGTTCCGCTGTTACATAACTGAATAAAGAAACTTATGAACTTCTGGGGCCGGCCGCGGTGGCCGAGGTGACTGAGGCGCTCCAGTCACGGTCAGCACGGCCACTACGGTCGGGGGTTCGAATCCCCCCTTGGGCATGGATATTTGTGCCGTCCTAGTTCGTAAGTAGTTCATAAATAGTTTGTAAGTTTAGGGACTGATGACCCCGTAGTTAAGTCCCATAAGCTTAACAAACATTTGAACATTTTTTTTTTTTTTTGAACTTCTGGGTTCGCCAAAATTGTCGCCGTCTCAACATGTGCTGACGGCTTATACAGGTCAAAATATTCCAGTGCTAGGAAAGTGCAGCCTGCCCGCCTCCTTTCAAGGTGTAACAAAAACAGTTGCTTTTGTAATTCTTCAGGCCAAATCTACACAGAACATTTTTGGACTAGATGCATTTGACTTGTTTGGTTTATCAATTCAAAGAGATATGCTTCAAATTTCGTCAGTAGTGCCTCAGGACAAAATAAATGCATTGTGTGAAAAATATAGTGACTTGTTTTCGCCGGAACTAGGTTGTGCAAAAGACTTCGTGGCACATGTAACTTTAAAAGAATCTGCAGTACCAAAATTTCGTAAAGCTAGACCAGTGCCTATCGCAATGCGTGATACAGTTGCCGCAGAACTTAAACGTTGGCAAGATAGTGGGGTGATTTCTCCTGTTTCTGCGAGTCAGTGGGCCTCGCCTATAGTAGTTATACCCAAGCCGTCAGGAAAACTTCGTCTCTGTGCGGACTTCAAATCAACAGTGAACAGTCAAACAATTGTAGACACATATCCCCTGCCCAGACCTGACGAACTAATGGACAAATTAGGACAGTCTCGCTTCTTTTCCAAGATTGATTTAGCAGAGGCATACCTACAGATTCCGCTTGATGACGAGTCAAAAAAGTTTTTCGTCATTAATACTCACATGGGCCTTTTTCAATTTCAACGCCTACCCTTTGGTAGTTCTTCCGCCCCCACTATTTTTCAGCGATTTTTGGAACAGCTGACAGTTTCTGTAACGTGTTGCTCGAACTACTTAGATGATATTGTGGTATCCGGACGTACAGTTGAAGAACATTTATCTAACCTGGAGTGTCTTTTCAAAGTGTTGACTGCAGCAGGTCTACGTTGTAATGAAGCAAAGTGTTCGTTTTTCCAGACTGAAATAGAGTACCTAGGCCATGTGATTAATGCCCAAGGTATCCATCCCTTACAGTCACATCTTCGAGCGATCAAAGACTTGCCTCCTCCTAAGAATTTGCAGGAATTTCAAGCAGTAATGGGAAAGCTTAACTACTATTTCAGGTTTATTCCCAATGCCTCTCAGATTGCAGCTCCACTGCATCACTTACGTAGGAAGAATGTTCCTTTTGTGTGGTCTAAGGATTGCCAAGTTGCCTTTGACAAATTAAAGTCTGCACTACTCAGTGATGCATGTTGACCCCCTTTGACCCACAGAAGCCTGTAGTGCTAGCAGTTGATGCCTCGTCGTACGGTCTGGGTCTTACGGTCCTATTGCCTTTGCGTCCAAGCTACTGACGCCAACGCAACAGAATTACAGTCAGATAGAAAAGAAGGCCTTAGCAATCATTTACGGCATCTCAAAGTTTAATCATTATCTCTATGGCAGAAAATTCTATTTGTTGACCACAAGCCTCTTACGTCGTTGTTCTCACCCACAAAGCTAATTCCTCCACGAACGGCACAAAAGCTTCAGAGATGGTCCTTAATATTATCAAATTATCAGTATGAGATTTTGTAACGACCTACCTCTAAACATGCCAACGCGGACACACTTTCCCGACTTCCGGTTGGCCAGGATGTGCCGTTTGATTATTCAGAAATGGCATGTTGTCAGATAGACTCCAGAGATGCTTTCCTTTGAACTCTCGTCGGGTTGCACAGGAAACAGCGGCGGATGCTGCCATAAGTGTGGTATCACGTTTTGTTCGCTTTGGTTGGCCTGCCAGAGCCAAAGATGTTGAGAGGCCTCTGGTTCGACGTTATTTTGCACAACGTCATGCATTACCTTTAAGTCAGGGTGTTCTGTTGTTACATACGGACAACGACCAAACAAGAGTGATTGTTCCTCGTTCCCTGCAACGAGAAGTGTTACGCCTCCTGCATCAAGGACATTGGGGTATTGTTAGGACAAAGCAATTGGCCAGACGTCATTGTACCTGGGTTGGTATGGACGCTCAGATAGCGAGTATGACGTCACAGTGTACAGTTTGTGCGGAGCATCAGGCGGCTCCTCCACAACGTTTCTCGGACTGGCCACGCCCCAAGGGACCATGGCAACGTTTACACATTGACTTTGCCGGACCTTTCTGGAACACGCGCTGGTTAATCATTGTAAAAGCTTTCAGCAAGTTTCCTTTTGTGATTGCCATGAACTCAACAACGGCGTCTAGTACAATCAGTGCCTTAACGTCAGTGTTTTGCATCGAAGGTTTGCCTGAAACTATCGTCAGTGACAATGGACCTCAGTTTGTTAGTGCGGAATTTCAACAGTTTTGTCGTGTGAATGGCATGCAGCATATCACCTCCGCACCTTTTCACCCTCAGTCCAATGGTGAAGCAGAACGTTTCGTTCGAACATTCAAGTCTCACATGGAAAAGATGAAAGGTCAGCACTCCAGGCAGCAAGCTCTTCAAATTTTCTTGTCTACGTATCGGTGCATGCCACGTGACGGCCCGTCTCCTGCCGAGCTGCTACACGGCCGCCGTCAACGCACTCTCCTTCACCTGCTGCAGCCTCCCACGCACCGAGTCGGTTCGTATGGCGCTGCGCGTTTTCAGGTTTCTACGCCGGTGCTGTACAGGGTGTTTGCTGGGAAGAAGACATGGATGACGGGCACCATTCAGCGCGTGCTCGGTCGCAATATGTATGTTGGGCGTTCTTCCACAGGGTCGGAGCTGCGGCGCGCAAACCAATTGCGACTGCACAGGCCGCGCGATCCGTCTCGGGTTTCTTGATTCCAGACCCAGTTCACCGCCAGGGAGCACAGCCACATCGCTCGCCGCCGGGCACTGCTTCCCCGGACTACGAGATCCCGATGGAGTTGGACACGACTCCTACGCAGTCCGCCTCTCCGCCTCCGTCGCCGCCGCAGCTGACAGCGTCACCAAGAAGGACTCCGGGACCGTGCGTGCCCCCGCCGTCTGGGCCACGCACCTCAGAAGAAGATGACCTGCTCCCTCTGGGCGGAGGGGTGCGCCCTTCCCCTCGTTTTGGCGGGTTTCCCGGGGGATCGCAAGGTGGATGCCGGGGCGCGGACGGCGTCTCGATCCCAGCCTCTGCTACGACGCCCGTCCCACCAGTAACGCTCCCGCCCAGGCCCTCCTCCCAATGCCGTCGCCGTGGCCCTCAGCCCTACGCCACGACGGCTCAGCGGTTTGAGGGGGAGGGGTGTGGTGTCGCACAAGTACAAAGTGCGCGCCACCTACTTTCGCCGCGCGCCGCCATGCACACACGGCGCGGCGTTCTTAAAACGTCAGCCACGAGCGCCCTCTGCTACAACTCCGCTCGTGGCCAACACTGAACGACATCGTTCACTTGGGACTGAGATAGGAAACAGTTAACACTTCGGAATCAGATAGGCACCAGTGAAGACTTGGCTATCGGATAGGCACTAGGCAGGCCTCTAGCACAACTATGTATCAGCCTTCTGCAGTACTGAGCTATGTAAAAGTTAAGTATTGTATAAATTCTGTGCAATATATATCTCGTTCTAATTTACTCTAGTGTTTCTAGTTACTGCTGTCCCACTGGCTGCTCACCTTCGTACCTGCACAAGCGTGCATCATTTATTCCTGTGTCGGTCTCATTGTACTCGGCCACCGACACCTACGACGTAAAAGAGACACAAAAGCGGCGACGAGGCTGGGACACAAAATATCTCAACTTCCCTTTTCTTGTTATTCATCTGCTGTTCCCCATGATTCTACTTGTATTTGTTTCCCCACGCCCCTACCACCAACCACAGTAGCTCCACATTAGTTTCTCCCTCTTTCTAAATCAATCTTCTCGTCATCAGGGGGTCACTCTCTCCTCACAACTCATCCTATTGATCTCTTCTTAACCCCTTTCTTTTATCCATCACTTCATCCCACTTTATTGGCAGCTCCCTCTTCTTCGTATCGATTCCACCCTCTTCATCTCCTTCTCCATCTTTCTCTCTTATTCTCTCTGTCCCCCTATGGCTCTCTGCACCTTTCCATTCCCTGTCGGCCCCTCTCTTTATCCATCTCCTATGCACCCCATCTATCTGTTCATTTCTATTGACCCCTCTCTCCCTACCCATCCAATCGTTGCCACATTTCACTGCCCATGCCTCCTGCATCCATCTAAGCCTGCCTGCAGTCCTATAAGAGCAGGTAGATTATACAAGTTAGCACTACTCCAGAAACAAGCGCTGAGACTCTACTGTTTAGGAAAGAAGAAGTTCAAGAATCTATGGGAGCAAAGTATTATGGTCATCGGTCCCTAGACTACAAACTAACTAAAGTAATTTGAACCTATCCTAATGACAACACTCAAAGCCATGCCCGACGGAAGACTAACTTCCAACAGAAGCGGCCACGCAGTTGTGATTTTTCGCATAGAACGGTAGGACCATTTCCTCGTAACTGCTGTTTATCGTGCGAAAACATTAACGAAACGAAAATCAACGTGCTTGCCACGCAGGGCAGCCTACATGTGAAACAATTTTCTGCTGGTTATATGAAGGTCGATAAGCCAAGTCGATATTATAGTAACATGAAACACCTATCAAGCAGGGTTACTAGCGTATCTGGGGCTGCTCATAGTGGACGTGCCGCCTTAAACATCTGGTGTCATATTGGACAACGAATATGTCAGGTGCTGAAAAAGTCGTTTTTGTCCACGTTGGTGCACAGTAGTTTGCGCATAATAGTTCGCGACCGGGAGCGAAGTAGCGAAGTAGTTGGCTCTTTTAGTTGGTCCGCTACTACTGGCGCCTGAGCGGTGTTGTCTGCACATGCAGGTGGAAGGAGAAGTTCCCCTTCCTATCTGCTTCACGCGTTTGCTACATGAGCCGCTAACGATTGCACGTAGACTAAAACAAACAGTTTGTGGATAATTTCTCGCGTTTAAGTTTTGAGTTATCTTTATATCTTGGCATTATGGAATTTATTAGTCAGATACTGCAGAGTGAAGAATACTTTAAAACAGAAGTTGTGTAGCACTGAACTATGGCAGACGCTCACCTCGAAATAGCTGTCATCGGCAGAAGAAACTCACGTGATTTTTAAGTCTGCTGCGCGTCCTCTCGTCATTGCCCGTCGTTCTTCGGAAAAGGATCCAACGAACTAAGGAGCGAGGTACGTTTGGCATAATAGTTCGGGACCGTCAGCGCATATTTTATTTCGCGACCGGTAGCTCTCATTTTAGTTCGCAGCTCCGTCGCTAAGTAGGTCGCTCTTTTTAGTTCGTGAGCTCCTATTCCTGAGACAGATGGTTACTCGCTAGCTCTTTTTGGCTTTTGCTACCGCTGCTGTAAGCGCTCTTTCTTTTGTTATGGTAGCTGTTTCTACAATGTTCAGTGTTGCCCAAGCGTGTGCGATTACCCATATTTTTGGACAATTAGACATCAAATAGGCAAATAAATCAGTAATTTACACAAATGGGTGATATAAAGGTATTCAACTACTTTACATACAGAGTATTTATTTATTAGGTCATTGAGGAGTCATTACCTACAAAATATGCTAAATGCGCTTATTTTGGTGAATAAAAATGTATATAAAAATGTAAGTTATTGGCTTGTACTTTTTATAAAGTTTTGAAAGTAATCAACAAAAAATATTACTACTATTAGGTACAGGTCAAGTATTATATGGCACAAACAATATTATCTCTATCATTATTAAAAGAAACACTAACATTTCTAATTTGTTGCTTAATAATTAGACACACAAAAAATAATCATGAGCCCTGAGTGACATCGTATTTATTCATTTTTTTTTAGTTCACGAACTACACAAGACTAGTAAACACGCAGTCGTTTTTCTGCGACCCTACGCGACTGGAATAGGAGAAGGAAGTGACACTGGTAGAAAGTACTCTCTGCCAGTCTCCGTGAGGTGTGGATGGAGATATTTCTGATCCTGTTGGTTATTAACGCTAGAATTTTCATCCTCATGTGATAAGCAGTATTCACTCCGAATTTGGATGAAATCCATCTACGGGTTTTGAAGAAATCTCAGTCACACACACATAGATACACACTCTGTTTTATATACTCTCCAGCATTTCGCCATAGTTTCACCCTATTGCAAAATAATCTCCCCCCTTTACTCGCCCTTCTCTCTGTCCATCCCCTCCTCCTCCTCCTCACTCTGTCCATCTTCTCCCCCCCCCCTCTCTCTCTGCCCCTATCACTATCAAGCTCCTCCTCATGCCTCTATACTGAACCAAGGTGCAATGCATGATGACAGTACCTGGACAACTACCTGTATTGAAGGACAGCCTCAAATGAGGCTGTTTGTGGGCCATAATATATGCAGGGAGCTAAATAATGCCAATACCATTCACTTGTAAACCGTCTGTCGTGCTTGGCAACCTACACGACAGGGGCTGAAGAAATCATTTCATCCTGTATCTCTACTCCTTTTAGAGATAGGAGATTATAAACCCCACAGTGTTGACTCGCGTAGGTGCTAATAACGCAGTCGATATGGGTCTGAGGGGTCTGCGCGTCTTTCACAGTGATTACTCAACATCTGACGTTGTTCACACCGAAAGACCTGGGAACAGCATTAAACGCGATCATCACCAACGTGCTCTGCTCAAATTCAAATGTTAGTAACGTCTATGGGAATTAACTACGGGGTCATCAGTCCCTAAACTTACAAACTACTTATGAACTACCTAATCCTAAGGACGGCACAAATATCCATGCCCGAGGGGGGATTCGAACCCCCGACCGTAGTGGCCGTGCTGACCGTGACTGGAGCGCCTCAGTCCCCTCGGCCACCGCGGCCGGCCGTACTCTGCTGACCGTTGTACCTGTCACAGGGCACTGCAATACTATTCACTTGCGTCTACGTGTACTAAGTTATACTAAATACCATCATGTTGTGTGTGGTTCCTTCTTTGGTACATAGTGTGTGTACATACTGCACAAGCTCCTCCACTATACTGCTGCTTAGTCTGTGGGAGTAGGCGGCGCCTAGCGGCCACCATGTCTTCTGGTGGGCTCTCCAACTCGTCCGAAAAAGACAAAATCAACAATATTTCAAATTTTTAGCCGGACGTTTTGCACCTTACGCAAATAGACACCAAAATTAATATACGTTTTCATAATAGACTGAAATGTGCTCTGTAGAATGGTGTTAATGAATATAATGTGGTAGATGTCCATTTTGAGATACATGACTTTGAACACGGGTATATTTTGATACATTCATGATTGTTAGCAATTTTACAGGATGGAACCAGAGTAATTAAACACCGAAGCCAGAACAAAATTTTTTATGTACTAAACACCTATACAGAGAGTAGTTTGGCAAAAGACCAGGTCCACAGCGCACTTTCTCCACTACTTATGCCTCGTTAAATATTTCGCGACATGATTTATTGCCAACTTTGGACTGAGATTATGCCAAATGCATTGCTTTCCGAACTCTATCTGCATATTTTGTGTGTAGAGCACAAAGCGTTGTACCACTATACTTGTTCTTTTACATTAGGAACAGGGGAATTCTAAACTTGAAGATATCTTCACGACTTTTCGGTTTCAGTAAAAAAGGTCTTAACAAAAATGGCTATAGTAGTGAACCAAGTTACAGTGAACCTGAAACTTTGCATACGTTGATGTCAGGCCCTCAGGTACATATTGTACAAATTTCATCAAAATTGAAGATGGTCGAGCTGGGCGATTCGTCTAAGCTGGGACACTTGACGTGGAATGACCTATATTAGGTTTGGATCACCGTCGGGTCAAAAATGGATTAGGGTATTGTGGCAGGGATACACGGGGCTCAGTCAAGAGCAGGTAGTTCATTCTCTCTAGGGGAACTCGCCACGGAACTCCAGACTGAAATATTTGTAATCAGAGATTGCGTGGATAGAATCTACACAGGGGCTACAAAAATTGTAGCATCTACGTTCATTCAGACAGGCAGACAGCTCCGAAATACCTTTTTGGCCCAGTAACAAGATCTAAGATTGTTGTAGAATGCTATAAATGCCTTGGTAGGCGGGGGGAAAGCAACAGTGTACACCAGCAATTGCTTCCAGGATGGTTAATGAATAGGCTGACAGGGTAGCCAAAACAGGGGCATTTACACCTTTTATAGTACCACATTCTGTAAAAACAAATTACGCAGCTAGATAAAAACACAACACGCGGAATACTAGAAGTAGATTCCAGAACAAAAGCATGGTGTATTTATTATGCCTATACTATGCAATAAATTTAGTTCCACAATCCTAAGCTTCAGCAGGAGACTAACTTGTAGCAACTCTAATGCCTGGCAATGAGATCTTCAAAACACAACTACACAAGGTAGGGCGAGAGGAAATTATCCTCAGTTGTAGACCGTGTGGTACGGTGATGAAACTGCACCTCATTTCCCTTTCCATTGTAAAGCGCTGGAAGCAAAAAGGCACGGGGTGTTTTTCTCACGAATCCCTGAGAAAATTGCATCTGATAAGGATCAAGTAAAACGATTTCTGCTGCTCTTTAAGGGCACTAGTTAGCTTTATTAGTTAAACAGGGAGAGATACCGCAGAACAAACATTTCTGTACGGGCAGCTGTTGGGCGAAGCCATTGCTGTTTCATTTCCTTTAACAAATTTCATGTAATCTAATGTCTTACGTAGAGGCATGTGAGCCAAATTCACAGTTGATACGAATTGAGAGAGGATATGTAGTTGGGTTCAAAGAAGCCGGATGGAGTGATCGGTGAATCTCTCAATAAGCGATGATACTGATATAAGCTCGTAGGCTTCCACGGTCGGTGTCATTTTGAATAAAACAATTCTGGATGTAAGGCCGCATCATTTTTAAACACTTAGCAAATGAATTACCGACGTTTAGGCCACTGTGCAGTGTTCCTTATCCGACAAGGAATCAAACCGATTTTCGAGAGTGGCCGCAAGATCCGTGACCCGTTGAGGCCCACGAAGGATCCCATAAATTCCCTCCACAATGAAGGCGTCTATGAACTCCAATGCTAGTGCGGCAAAGTTTATGTTGGTGAAACCGGGAGACCCATCAGCACTCGCGTTTCGGAACATGAACGTTACATACGATTGGGACAAGTCAACAAGTCAGCTGTGGCAGAACACCAGCAGGAATGTGGCGGTACTATTAACTTCCGAGAACGCAAAATAAGAGAAGCCATAGAAATAATTAAACGTCCTAACAACATGAATAGGGAGGATGCCTACAAGTTGTCTTCACCGTGGCTACCGGCAATCCCTGCCCAGCGGACCGCGTATGTGCGCCAGCCAGCGGCTCCACTTGACCCAAGTGTAAACAGCGGCCACAATAGAACTGGCGCGCGGCCTCAACGTTCGCAGCAGGAAACACCTTCACCTGGATGCTAGTTGCTGATTGGCTGTTGCCTTCTGTGAGATTACCGCCTAATAGAAATACTGGTAAATTAATAGCATTTGATAATTAAACAGTATGAAGTTCACTGCAAACATTGACCATGCCAATGCACTAAATGTTACACAATTTTAATCTTATTAATTATGGTAGCAATGTATGTACGCAGTTGGGTGACAACATTTATTGTTAGGCCATAGGTAGAAATTCTCCACGTTGAGATTTGCTGTGTGCTTGTAGCTGATGGGAGGTCAGCGAGTAGGCCGACGTTGGTGGCTTGTTCCAGCTTAGGACTTTCCAGTTTTCGTTTCCGGTGAGGGGAGAGGGACAATGGCGAGTGCCAGGCACAGTGCAGTGCACAGCGTAAAATAAAATATTCTAATACTACTGGCATTTGAAGTAATACGATGCAGTTAGGAACCTTTAAGGCCCTCATTACAAAATAGCCTGTTGACAAAAAAAAACAATACATTAGCTGATATAGTCACATCTGGCGTAATATGTTCAATTGACAATGAAAAGTAATAAATTACCAATGAATACAAGACAGTTACACAGCTAGCATCGCAATGTTTCTTTATAAAAATAATATATTAACTATTTCTCATTTTATTTTCAATTAATCTTGTGTATTTTATCTTGAAGTATTCAGTTAAATCACTTATCTGTGACATAAGAAATTGCACGATTATGATAAATAGTACAAAGGATGAAACTATCTGGCAGAGTAAAATTGTGTGCCGGAACTGGGACTCGAACCTGGGACCTTTGCCTTTCGCGGGCAAGCACACTACCGACTGTGCTATCCCGACACGACTCACGATGCCGCCTCACAACTTTACTTCCGCCAGTACCTCGCCTCCTACTTTCCAAACTTCACAGAAGCTCTCCTGCTAACCATACAAGACTAGCACTCCTGGAAGAAAGGATATGGTGGAGACATGGCTTAGCAACAGCCTAAGGGATGTTTCCAGAATGAAACTTTCACTCTGCAGCGGAGTGTGCACTGATATGAAACTTCCTGGCAGATTAAAATTGTGTGCTGGAACCGGAACTCGAACCTGGGACCTTTGCCCGCACTACCGACTGTGCTATCCCGACACGACAAAGGATGTTTATACCAATATAAAAACCTAAGAAGACATTTATTTAATGTGTAGTGTAATTATTTTGATTTTAAGTAGAGTTTTAGAAATGTATTGGCTGAGCACTGTACGTTGGCAAATCGGTTAGAACAGCTCACATGGGCAAGTTGATGACATAGGGGAAAATACCCCGGCATTCGAGCCTTTTGCACGTGCGCAGGAGGGCAGGAAGTGACGAGTCGGGAGCACGTGGGGTAGCTGGCCGGGCGGCGTCGCTCTGCAATCAGTCGGCATGTGGATCGCCAGGTGGAGGTTATAGATTCGTGTGTGGCAATCGCCACATGTGGTTGCTCGTCGTAGACTGCACCAAGTTGAATCGAGTGCTACTGTGTGTTGTGAATATTTAGCCGGTGGAACAAGGTGTGCATCGCATTGAATTAAAGTGACTGTGATTTGTTAATGTAACACGTGTCGTCGCATAGGCATGAACATAAACGGTGTTTGAGACAGCCACATGGTGTGAAAAAAATTTGCGACAAATGTTCATTTTGTCTGGGGGCTCACGAGCTATAACTTTATTTGACAAATGTGTCGATGTACAGACATATCAGCCACAGGGTTCTAATATTGTGAAATAAACAACATAAAGTGAACTATCACGTGTTTTCAAAAATAGTAGTTAGTACACCCTTTTCTCTCATGAACTTGACTTTATTATGAATTTTTGTTAATCATATGCAGGGAAGAAAAGCTGCGAACATGTGATATCATCCCCTAGAAAACGAGTCAAACAGTAGCAATCGCAGATCCAGTGTTTTTGCATGTTTAGGAATTTGGTTCGCAGTTGGCGGTTGTGAGTTTTAAAAATTAATCTTTTCCTAATTAAAACTCTCACCCCGACCTTCACCCTCGCACTTCCAATCAGACATATGATTTTGCCTATCAGTCACTTACAGGGTAGCAAACGTAAGAGCCTGCTGATACGCTACCGCCAGCCAATCACCATCTTCGATGTATGACGTCGGTAATAGATAACTCGAAAATTCTCAGTATATAAGGGTGAACATTCAGCTGCATCCAACACTTAACCACCCCGAAGAGAACCACTGCACAGTGGTCGAAACGTCGGCAATTCATTTACTAAGTGTTTAAAAGCGACGCGGTCACACACCCAGAATTGTTTTATTCAAGCGATGCTACTATTCCATTATTTTGGCAAGAATGGGCGAACTATGCCAAAATACCAAGTCAAGGGTGAAGTGGTCGATCTAGAGAGTCGAACGTTCGTGAGGACAGAGCAGTAGCCTGATGGGTACTAAGAGGAGTCCAATACACGCAGGAAGCGGCTACGCTAGTAGGGGGGGCTGTGTGGCGTGGACTGGGCGTTTTTTTAGGATAGAGAGCATCGGTGAAAAACAAAATGCGCAATCTCAAAGCGTTCAGGGGGATCACAGGAGAAATGTAGATCTAGGAACTATCGGTATAACAGTTGTAAATTGTCGTAGCTTTGTCGGGAAAGTACCAGAACTCCAAGCGTTAATAGAAAGCACCAAAACACACATCATTGTAGGCAGTGAAAGTTGGCTCAAGCCGGAAATGAGTTCATCAGAAGTTTTTGCAAAAGATCTAACTGTGTTCATAAAGGATAGATAAACAAAATAGCCAGCCGCGGTGGCCGAGGGAACTGAGGCACGCCATTCACGGTCTGCACGGCCACTACGGTCGGGGGTTCGAATCTCCCCTCGCGCATGGATATTTGTGCCGTCCTTAGTCTTAGCTAGTTCATAAGTAGTTTGTAAGTTTAGGGACTGATGACCCCGTCGTTAAGTCCCATAAGCTATACAAACATTTGAACATTTTGAAACAAAATAGGTGGAGGCGTGTTCGTCGCCGTCAAAAGAAGTATTTCGTGTAGCGAAGTTTAAGTTTATAGTTACTGTGAGCTATTATGGAAAGAGATTGTAACTGAAAATCGTAAGAAGTTAATAATTGGTTCCTTTCACAGGCCTCCCGACTCTGATGATTCAAATGCAGAAAGGTTCAAAGAAAACCTGGGTCTAATTACAAAAAACGTACGCGACTGACACTACAATAGTAGGCGGTGATTTTAATTTACCCTCAAGCTGTTGGCGAAATTATATTTTCAAATCAGGAGGTATGCATAAAACATCGTGTGAAATTGTACTCTACGCATTCTCTGAGAATTACTTGGAACAATTTGTTCATGAGCTAACTAGAATTGTAAATGGATGTCAAAACACACTTGATCTCTTAGCAACAAATAATCTTGAGCTCATAACGAGCATCAAAACGGATACATGTATTAGGAAACACAGAGCTGTCGTAGCCAGATTGAATATTGAAAGTCCCAAAGTTACCAAAAATAGACGAAAAGTATACTTATTCACGAAAGCAGGTAGAAATAAAATACATTGCTTCTCGAAAGGCAGATTCCACTCTTCTCTAACACTAAACGTAAGTGTAGAACGTACGTCGCTCAAATTCAGAGAGGTGGTATCGACAGCAAATGTCAGTTTTATACCAAATAAATTAATAAAAGAAGGTGGCGATCCCCTTTGGTACACAAAACAGGTCAGGACACTGATGCAAAAGCAACGGAAAAGGTATGCTAAATTTAAATGAACTCAAAATCCCCAAGATTGGCGATCCTACACAGAAGCTCTAAATTTAGCGAGGGCTTCAAAGCGAGATGCCTACAATACTTTTCACAATGAAACCCTTTCTCGAAATTTGACTTAAAACCCAAAGAGATTTTGGTCATATGTTAAATATACTAGGGGTGAAAAACAAAAATACCCTCACTACGTGATAGTAATGGCGATCCTGCCGATGACAGCGCTAATAAAGCAGAGTTACTAAACGTAGCTTTTAGAAACTCTTTCACCAAAGAAGACGAAACCAATATTTCAGATTTCGAATTACAAACAGACGCCAGAATGAATAACGTAGAAGTAGATATCATCGGAGTAGTGAAGCAACTAAAATCACTTAACAAGAACAAGTCTTCTGGTCCGGACTGTATACCCAGTAGATTTCTATCTGATTATGCTGAAGCGATAGCTCCTTACGTAACAGCCATATACAACCGCTCTCTCAAAGAAGGATTTGTACCAAAAGATTGGAAAGTTGCACAGGTCACATCTATATTCAAGAAAGGTAGTAGGAGTAACCCACTAAACCGCAAGCCTATTTCATTGACGTCAATTTGCAGAAGAATTTTGGAACATAACCTGTATTCAAATACTATGAATTATCACGAACAGAATGATCTATTGACACAAGGTTAACACGAATTTAGAAAATATCGTTCATGCGAAACACAACTAGCTCTTTACTCACACGAAATGATGAGTGCTATCGACAAGGGTTCGCAAATTAAATCCGTGTTTCTTGATTTCGAGAAGGTTTTTGACACGGTACCTCACAAACGGCTTTTAATCAAATTGCTTGGTTATGGTATATCGCCCCAAATTTGTGACTGGATAGGGGATTTCCCGGCAGAGAGGACACAGTTCGTGGTAATTGATGGTCAGGTATCGACTAAAACAGAGGTGATATCGGCCGTTCCACAGGGTAGTGTTATTGATCCTCTGCTGTTCCTTATTTACATAAACGATTTAGGGGAAAATCTAAGTAGCTCTCTTACGTTGTTTGCCGATGACGCCGTCATTTACCGTCTAGTAAAATCATCTGAAGATCAAAAGTAACTGCAGAAGGATCACGGGAATGATATAGGATCTGGGATGAGAATCATTACAACAAAGGCGCTTATCGCTGCGGCGTGGGCTTCGTACGAAACTCCAATCGCCAACATTCTCCTCCGAATGCGAAAATATGTTGTCGACTCCCACTTACATACGTAGAATAGGTCATCAGAATAAAATACGAGAAATCAAAGCTCGAACGGAGAGATTCAGGTGTTCTTTCTTCCAGCGCGCTATTCGAGAATGGAATGGGAGATAAATAGTATAAAGGTGGTTCGATGAACCCTCTGCCAGGTACTTAAATGTGGTTTGCAGAGTATCCAATATAGATGTAGATAGAAGAGTCCTTGATTCATCCTATAAACGATGCGACGTGCAATGAGCCATTAATAGATGGCTTACCATTAACCTCTGTACACCAAGAAGCGGGTTTGCACTGGTTGTGCAGCACGTCTTTGGTTGTCACACGCGGCGCCCTTAAGGCGATGACAGAAAGAAAGCAGGCTGTCTGCACAGCAGCCAGCAGCGACAGGTGGCCCCAAGTAGTGCGGAAAATATCCCCGTTATATAATGAGGCTGTCTACACCAGTCGCCAACTCACAGTGTAGGAGACATTCTTTGCCCACACCCTGCGTGTAGCTAGGACTATCGCATTACTCACAAAATGAAGGCACACCCCGCAATTGTTCTTAATCATTTAATGCATAGTGTAGTGATCAGCTACATACCTTAATTTTTCCATTATCTTTCAAAGTGATTAATATTTTAACACAAATTCACATGTAGGTGCTTGTATGCATATTGTTACATATGCCAGTAGCTCGTCCTACAAATTATAAGTTTCAGAGTGCTACTGAATCATTTCGACAGTTAGCTGCATTGAGTGACTCCTAATATGTGCTTTTGTTTACATTAGTATTCCTTCTTTGCCATGTAAAAGTAATCAATCAGATACTACTGTTGCATTATGCGTTACTTCCTGAAAGATGAGAAGCATAATAGTGACATTTGCTACATCGGGTACCTCATGGAAGCACTATATATCTGACAAACTATGAATTTTTTGTTGCTAGTAGTGCACAAAAATTTTAAGGATTTTTTTCGATATTTTTCTGAGTATATACGCACTATGCATTAATAGTGATAGTTTTTATACCTTCAAATAAAAAGTCATGTATTAAAGTGTTAAACTATTTCTGGAAAACGATTCGGGGGGAAAAAAGAGATTTTTCCTGCACTTGTAGCTTTATTCGTCAGCTTTTTGGTGAAGTATATATCGTTCCGTTAATGGTCACAGATATTGTGCAATTTACGTTGAATTAAAGAGACTGCGCTACATTTGAAAACTGTTACTGTGAAAAATTGGAGTTTCTATGATTGTGCAATTAGTGCACGTTACACGATATATGCAGATGAAATATTCATAAAAGATTTAATCCTGTCTTAGATTTAGTAGGATGTCTCAAGCTATCACCAATTTCGAGAAAATATAATTGATGTAGTTGTTGTAGTTGTGGTCTTTAGTCCAGAGACTGGTTTGATTCAGCTCTCCACTCTACCCTATTTGCACAAAACCGCTTCATATATGAATAAGAAAGGCAATCTACATTCCTTTGAACCTGTTTACTGTAGTTATTCCTCGGTCACCATTTAAGGTTCCATGTTGTCTCAAAATGTGTCCTAGCAATCCATCAGTTCGCTTTAATCGAGGGGTGGTTTAGAAGGAAAAAATGAGAAAACCCTAAGTAACATTTGAAACATCGAAAAATTCTAAATCGGTTATTCTGTATGGGCATGGCCACTCCGGATTTAGTATCGTATGCAACATCCGTTTGCGATAATATTTCCCACACTTGTTCTTCAGACAACTATGGATGAGGGTACTTAACAACAGATTCTGAGACCAATCTGCAATTTCATTCCGATATTGAGGAAGTATTGCACGCCTAACCTACGAAACAAGAGGAAGATCAGTCTCTGTATAAGATTTACTGCTGTTCATGGTGGAGGGTACCCTGTTTCAGACTTCTCAATCTTCTGACAGATCACCATGAAATTTGGCAGATACATATGCAAGGGAATGAGAAAATAAACAGTGAGAGGGGGCAGGAGGAGACTGGCAGAGAGTGGGGTAGAGAATGAGAGAGGTAGAGGGAGGGGGAGAAGAGAGGGGAGGAAGACGCGACAGTGGCAGAGGAGTAGGAGGAGGGGGAAGAGGGGGAGGGGGAAAGGAGGAGGAGGAGGCAGAGGCAAATTGGACAGAGGGGGAGAAGAGAGGGGAGGAAGAGGCGACGGTGGCAGAGGAGCAGGAAGAGGGGGAAGAGGGGGAGAGGAGGTGGAGGCAGAGGCAAAGTGGACAGAGGGGGAGAAGTGAGGGGAGGAAGAGGCGATGGTGGCAGAGGAGCAGGAAGAGGGGGAGAGGAGGAGGAGGCAGAGGCAAAGTGGACAGAGGGGGAGAAGAGAGGGGAGGAAGAGGCGACAGTGGCAGAGGAGTAGGAGGAGGGGGAAGAGGGGGAGGGGGAAAGGAGGAGGAGGAGGCAGAGGCAAAGTGGACAGAGGGGGAGAAGAGAGGGGAGGAAGAGGCGACGGTGGCAGAGGAGCAGGAAGAGGGGGAAGATGGGGAGAGGAGGAGGAGGCAGAGGCAAAGTGGACAGAGGGGGAGAAGAGAGAGGAAGAAGAGGTGACAGTGGCAGAGGAGTAGGAGGAGGGGGAAGAGGGGGAGGGGGAAAGGAGGAGGAGGAGGCGGAGGCAAAGTGGACAGAGGGGGAGAAGAGAGGGGAGGAAGAGGCGACGGTGGCAGAGGAGGGGGAAGAGGGGGAGGGGGAAAGGAGGAGGAGGAGGCAGAGGCAAAGTGGACAGAGGGGAAGAAGAGAGGGGAGGAAGAGGCGACGGTGGCAGAGGAGCAGGAAGAGGGGGAGAGGAGGAGGAGGCAGAGGCAAAGTGGACAGACGGGGAGAAGAGAGGGGAGGAAGAGCCGACGGTGGCAGAGGAGCAGGAAGAGGGGGAAGATGGGGAGAGGAGGAGGAGGCAGAGGCAAAGTGGACAGAGGGGGAGAAGAGAGGGGAGGAAGAGGCGACGGTGGCAGAAGAGCAGGAAGAGGGGGAAGAAGGGGGGAGGAGGAGGAGGCAGAGGCAAAGTGGACAGAGGGGGAGAAGAGAGGGGAAGAAGAGGTGACAGTGGCAGAGGAGTAGGAGGAGGGGGAAGAGGGGGAGGGGGAAAGGAGGAGGAGGAGGCAGAGGCAAAGTGGACAGAGGGGGAGAAGAGAGGGGAAGAAGAGGTGACAGTGGCAGAGGAGTAGGAGGAGGGGGAAGAGGGGGAGGGGGAAAGGAGGAGGAGGAGGCAGAGGCAAAGTGGACAGAGGGGGAGAAGAGAGGGGAGGAAGAGGCGACGGTGGCAGAGGAGGGGGAAGAGGGGGAGAGAAAGGAGGAGGCAGAGGCAAAGTGGACAGAGGGGGAGAAGAGAGGGGAGGAAGAGGCGACGGTGGCAGAGGAGCAGGAAGAGGGGGAAGAGGGGGAGAGGAGAAGGAGGCAGAGACAAAGTGGACAGAGGGGGAGAAGAGAGGGGAGGAAGAGGCGACGGTGGCAGAGGAGCAGGAAGAGGGGGAAGAGGGGGAGAGGAGGAGGAGGCAGAGGCAAAGTGGACAGAGGGGGAGAAGAGAGGGGAGGAAGAGGCGACGGTGGCAGAGGAGTAGGAGGAGGGCGAAGAGGGGGAGGGGGAAAGGAGGAGGAGGAGGCAGAGGCAAAGTGGACAGAGGGGGAGAAGAGAGGGGAGGAAGAGGTGACGGTGGCAGAGGAGCAGGAAGAGGGGGAAGAGGGGGAGAGGAGGAGGAGGCAGAGACAAAGTGAACAGAGGGGGAGAAGAGAGGGGAGGAAGAGGCGACGGTGGCAGAGGAGCAGGAAGAGGGGGAAGAGGGGGAGAGAAAGGAGGAGGCAGAGGCAAAGTGGACAGAGGTGGAGAAGAGAGGGGAGGAAGAGGCGACGGTGGCAGAGGAGCAGGAAGAGGGGGAGAGGAGGAGGAGGCAGACGCAAAGTGGACAGAGGGGGAGAAGAGAGGGGAGGAAGAGGCGACGGTGGCAGAGGAGCAGGAAGAGGGGGAGAGGAGGAGGAGGCAGAGACAAAGTGGACAGAGGGGGAGAAGAGAGGGGAGGAAGAGGCGACGGTGGCAGAGGAGCAGGAAGAGGGGGAAGATGGGGAGAGGAGGACGAGGCAGAGGCAAAGTGGACAGAGGGGGAGAAGAGAGGGGAAGAAGAGGCGACAGTGGCAGAGGAGTAGGAGGAGGGGGAAGAGGGGGAGGGGGAAAGGAGGAGGAGGAGGAGGCAGAGGCAAAGTGGACAGAGGGGGAGAAGAGAGGGGAGGAAGAGGCGACGGTGGCAGAGGAGCAGGAAGAGGGGGAAGATGGGGAGAGGAGGAGGAGGCAGAGGCAAAGTGGACAGAGGGGGATAAGAGAGGGGAAGAAGAGGTGACAGTGGCAGAGAAGTAGGAGGAAGGGGGAAGAGGGGTAGGGGGAAAGGAGGAGGAGGAGTCAGAGGCAAAGTGTCAGAGGGGGAGAAGAGAGGGGAGGAAGAGGCGACGGTGGCAGAGGAGCAGGAAGAGGGGGAAGAGGGGGAATGGAGGACGAGGCAGAGGCAAAGTGGACAGAGGAGGAGAAGAGAGGGGAAGAAGAGGCGACAGTGGCAGAGGAGTAGGAGGAGGGGGAAGAGGGGGAGGGGGAAAGGAGGAGGAGGAGGCAGAGGCAAAGTGGACAGAGGGGGAGAAGAGAGGGGAGGAAGAGGCGACAGTGGCAGAGGAGCAGGAGGAGGGGGAAGAGGGGGAGAGGAGGAGGAGGCAGAGGCCGTCCTTGTTCTTAAGTAGTTCATAAGTAGTTTGTAAGTTTAGGGACTGATGACCCCGTAGTTAAGTCCCATAGACTATACAAACATTTGAACATTTGAATTAAGGACATTTGCTGCCAACAGGCACTGAATTCACCAATGGGATTCGAACCAGTGTCTCCACAATATATAGAGTTAAGGCAAATGATCCTCTTCAGTGCAGATGCACACTACTCGTCGACTCTTGTGGGAATCGGCAAAATGTCGCAAGTAATGGGCAGAAGGACTACGCCAGTAGTGTGAGTGTGGAAAAGTTGAAAATTTGGCGTGTAGGTACGGTGGCTATTGGTGTCGTGGACAGCGTATCCTACCTAGTAACGAAAAGACTCTGGCTCGGTACCCGGTCTAGCAGTAATTTTAACTTCCTCGATTATATATTTCAATTATCCTCGCCACCTAATGTCGTTAATTCTTTTGTGTATCGATTCGGAGTGGCTCAATGTTCAAAAATGGCGATGGAAAGAACAGACACTAAGTTTGTATATATTCTTACGCCTTTGACCCGCTTACGCGGTTTCGGCATGGATAGACTATGGATTTGGCACAGTTTATTTTAAGGGGTAGTCTGATGTTCTTGTTGCCAATCCATTACCCTCCAGGAAGGAAATATGATACCCCAACCGTCTATAACTAGTGTTATACATATGAAGATTAAGGTGTTTTTTGCCTGTGATTCGTGTATTTGAGGCCGCCGGGATGTGGGAAACAGCCTGTAAACCAAATCCAGACAGGCTGGAACTGCACCTTCTGCCGTTAATCTCCGAACGAATTTGAAAACGAGCCGGCATAACTCCGCGACCAGAAGAGCGGCGCCTAAAGCCGCGCGGCAGACCTGCTGAGTCGTATAAACCGTGTTTCCATCTTTATTACAATTTGCAAGTGGTTCACAAAAATGATTAATTGCATAGCGACTTTAAGTACTTTGCACTTCAATAATAGGCTTGTTGAGGCAATACTAATTTTGTCCACCCTTCAAATGTTTAAGATTTAGGGAATTAACTGTGGGGTCATCAGTCCCTAACCTTACAAGCTATTTATGAACTATCTTATACTAAGACGACACAAACATCCGTGCCCGAGGTGGGATACGAATCCCCGACGGGGAACGGCGTCGCGCATCGGAGCATAGCGCCTCAATGGGCTCGGCCACTCCGCCGCGGCAATAATAATGTTGTGCCGACTTGCAGAATCCAGTTGATTACTCGTCAACAGGAAGTAAACGTCTCCCTTCCCCTGAGAGACGTGTGCCCTTTGTACCGCTCTCCCGTGGAGTCGTTAAGCCTTCGTTCCCCTTGGCCGTTCCTCCCCTTGGCCAGCCCACTGCTCGCGGTTTTCATCGTGTGCTACGTTCACTGCTGTTTTGTGTCATCTCATTTTAATTCACGCAACCGCCGCACAGGCAGAACAAGTGTTGCGATCCTGTATTTCAAAACAGTGTCTCCGTTTGTGGCACCGTCACTATTTTGACTTTTTAGCCATCGCGCCAACGTTTTATTCTGCATATGTTGTGTTTTTATACTCCATGTTTTTAGTTGACTCTTCCACTTTCG
The DNA here is from genome assembly GCA_026315105.1 of Locusta migratoria. NCBI lineage: Eukaryota > Metazoa > Arthropoda > Insecta > Orthoptera > Acrididae > Locusta > Locusta migratoria. The sequence continues at coordinate 12,698,225 of CM048755.1, forward strand.
CTCCACGTAAGTTTTAATCGCTATTTTATGCCACCATGTCAGATTGTTGTTTTACACCTGAAAAAACTGTACAAACTCTCGGCTGTAGAGCGGCTCGGGGGCTGAGACCGCTGCCAGCCTGCTTTAAAAAGGAAAAATTTTTGATTAACTAGATAAATCCGAGAGAAATAAGTTTAGTCCTTCATGCCTAGGATGGTGCTATTGGCTGTTAATTTTTTCAACTTTCTCAGACCAAAGATGTATCAAGAGAACATTTTAGTTAGTTGCAGTACAGGCTGTTCGTTACTAGAAACACTGTGTGACACGATTCCACTGAAACTAAAACGAAAGAAGTGATTTAAGTGTACCAGCACAGTCTCTAACTTCAACGCAAATATCACATTGTGTGACCACTAACAAAATGACAGAGACATAAAGCTCACATATAAAGCTAGCAGGCTAATCAGCTTACTTCAGTTGCAGTCGTAGCCGCGTAGACGAGCGCTGGATTAGGCCGCTTGTAGATTCCTTCCGTTCGCATACATAAGGTACCGGGTGTGGTGGATCCTTATGGCAAGCTACCCCTGTTAAATTCCAGCAATATACTGCCAAACGGCATACGGTGAGAATTTCTAATGCTGGTCTTCGAACTTTCCACACGCTATATTGGCCAGCTAGGTCACCGAATCGCCACCAAATTAAGAACGTTTGTCGCATTAACGAAAGAACTCTCCCATCAGCTCGGCATTTCCACGATCTTCGCGCCAATTGGATTGAACTTAGCCGCTCCCCTCAGGAAGACATGCAGCACTATAAATCCTTGCCAAATGAATTACTACTTGCATAAAGGCCACATGTAGATCAATGTGTTATTGACTTCCTCTATATATCACGCCATTTCTCTTGAATAAATTATCCAATTTTTTATGAAAATGTAATAATTTGTCATGGCATGTCAACCACATCTAGAGATATCCGTCTTATTTGGATGAATCGTTAGATTTTTTTAATTTGTTAAGTTAATAAGCGTTAGCGACAAAATAAACGGTAATTGAGCTAGTTGACGTGTGTAATGTTGTTTTAATTTTCGTTAACGAACCGAGATCATGAATAAACTTTAACTGTAACAGGTACACTACATTTATATCTACAGGTTGACAATTATTAAACCATATGAAATAAAATTGTTATAACTTACAAACTGTTTGCGTTAGTACATTCAAATGCAAGCTTCGTCGCTTGGCATGTCGGGAATTAGTAGGTTTTATAGCCAGAAATAACACAAATAATATATATCATCCAACTATTTAATTAACAAAAGAACTTCGTTACCGAGGGCCAATCTTCTAGCGAAACACAATGAACAAAATTTATTCAGTTTATACTGAAGTCCTAGCGGTATCAGTACGATAATAAAATCCGGCAGAAAGTCCCCAGTACTTTGGTGTTGTAAGCCATGTGATTGTGGAAGTTCCTTTTATGGGGCCGAATCCACGTCCAGGGCACAGGCTTAAACACCAAGTAGCAGTTTGTAGCGTAGCACTTCCTTGTTGTGGAGAACTGGCTTCCAGTGGCGTTAAATAAGGCGGCCGGGGCCGCGGTCTCTTCTAGACGTGGACGCCCACTCCAAATAACCCGCGCTGCTGCCAACGAGGTGGGAGATGGCGTTACCTATGCCGGGAACAGACATTGCTTGAAGCCAGGCGGCCATGCTGTTGTGAGTTTTAGCTTAAAATTCTGAGTGAATAGTGCCCTCTTTACGGTATTTCCATTAAATTGATAGTCACATCGGAGTTTATCGACCGCAGAAGAAGAAGATTAAGAGTGGTGTATGCGTACACACTTTGTTGTTGTCGGCCATTTGCACATGAAAATGTCATGATAAAGTGCCTGTGCGTATAACGCTTGTGAAGGCTTAATATGCGAGCATCAATAGCCCAACCGCGGCTCGAAGAAAGTTTGCGACCGAGCGTTATGACAGTTTTCGCAATGTCGGTCATACAAAAAGTATGAAAACGCCTGAAAACATAGAAGACACGCGCTGTGTTTCAAACCGGCCGCAGGAAACCTATCAAAAGAGCTACACAACAGGTCGGCATCAAACGGAACAACGTACCAAATTGTAGTTGAAGTCGCGGCGGAGCGGCCGAGCACATTGGGCGCTATGCTACGATGCGCGAGGCCGTTCCCTGTCGAGGTTTCGAATCCCCCCTCGGTCATAGATGTTTGTGCCGTCCTTAGTGTTATCTAGTTCATAAGTAGTTTGAAAGTTTAGGGACTGATGACCCAGCAGTTAAGTCCCATAAGCTTAACACACTTTTGATCATTTTTGAAGGAAGGCGTGTCGTATATGTCATAACCTAAATCCCAGTAACTGTAGCGACGTTTACTTGTTGATTGAAGTGAGTGCACGCTGTAGTTTGTATCTAACTTACGTTTTCTTTCACACAGTTCAATATCTGTTACGCTTTACATCTACATTTACATACTTACTCCGCAGTCCATCGTAAGGTTCGTGGTGAAGCTTATCTCATACTACAACTAGTCATTTCCCTTTCAGTTCCACTCTCTGATAGAACGAGGAAACAACGAATGTTTGCATGCCACTAAACAAGGCCTAATTCCTCTTATTTTATCTTTGTGGTTTTAACAATAAATGTAAGTGACAAGTAGAATCGTTCGGTAGTCAGCTTCAAATTCCGACCCTCTTAATGTCCACGATTTCCATTCGACTCCCCGAAGCACACACTGATTGAACCTACCAGTAACAAAACTAGCAGTGCTTCTATGTCTTCCTTTAGACCGATCTGGCGGGGATCCCCAACACTTAAGCAATACTCAAGGCAGTCGCACAAACTTTCATACACGGTCTCCTTTACAGATGGACCACATATTTCGAAAATTTTCCCAATAGTCGGAGACCGACCATTCCCTTCCCCACGACTGTTCTAACAGGCTCGTTCCGGAATGCCAGTGCCAGCTGCTGCCAGTGTCACATCGTAAACAGCGCTAAATATCTTAATTTAATTTGTGTCAAATTTAATTTGCCAGTCTAGTTCTTCATTTTCGTTATTGCTTCTGTTTTAGAGGTTTATTCCCGCGTACTTGGCAGATTAGCATTCAGTCAGTTAGCAGTCAGTTCAGTGCCAGCTGTTGTCGCTGCCCCAACACCCAGAGCGCTAAGTATCATAATTTAATTGCGTGTAATTTCGTTGCCAGTTAATTTCTTAATTTTCGTTAGTGTTTCTGTTTTTAAGAGGTTTCTTCTCACCTACTTGACACATTTCGTTTGTGCTACTGCTTTGAGTTTATTCTCGCGTATTTTGATAAACAACGTGTGTATAGTTTTCGTCTGCTGCAAGCTACGTGTCATGTTGTCACTTCCTTATTTCGTGTTCGCCGCGGTGGAGTAGCCGAGCGGTCTAAAGCGTCTTGCTGCGGAGCGCGCGGTTGCTCGCCGTGAAGGTTCGAGTCCTCCCTGGGGCATGGGTGTGTGTGTTTGTCCTTAGGTTAGTTTACCTAAGTTTAAGTAGTTTGTAAGCTACGGACTGATGACCACGCAGTTTGGTCCGATAGATTTAGAAACATTGGAATTTTTGAATTTCGTGTTCAGCTTTGAGAAAGCTTATATTCCCGCGCGTTTGGTGACTATGTATCCCACAGATATTCTTGTTTATTTTGAAGACTGCCGGACTCAGCTTCGTTGTTTTGACAGTGTACTTACCACTGACCACAGTTCAGTCAGCTGCCAGCCACCTTTATTAAAGTACTAGGCTACTTAAAAGTTGATTATTTAGTTTTCTACTTTCTACAGTTAATTGTATCTATAGGATGTGTGCCTGCTGTGTGCGGACGCAGGAGGAGTTGCCGCAGTTCGCGAACAGCTGAACATGGTGTTGGCTACGGTGAGCCGTCTTCAGGCTGCTGTCTCGGGGTGCAGCGATGGTGGGGAGTCTGGTGCGTCGAGTGGGACACCTCAGGTGTCTCATGCTTCGCTCTCTGTCCCTGCTACCGAGGCACCTTCAGGTGTATCGGACGTGGTCGAGCCGTCCTCTCCGCAAGGGACGTGGCGGGTTGTACGGCGTTCGCGTCGCTCGAGGCGGAAGGCCAATGTGGAGCCTGGACGTCCGTTCACACGCCCGTTTGTCCTGTGAGTGGACGTGTGGCCACTCCTTCAGCATGGTCCGAGCAGGTGCACGGGGGGGGGGGGGGATTATTAGTTATTGGGAGATCCAATGTTAGGCGCGTGATGGAGCCCCTTAGGCAGATAGCGTTGAGATCCGGAAAGAAGTCCAGTGTGCACTCGGTGTGTCTGCTGGGGGGCCTCATCCGAGATGTGGAGGCGGCCTTGCCGGCGGCTATCGACGGTGTGGGGTGCGGTCGATTGCAAGTCGTGGCTCACGTCTGCACCAAAAACGCTTGTCGCTTGGGTTCTGAGGACATCCTCAGGTCCTACGGGCGGCTGGCGGAATTGGTGAAGGCTGCTGCCCTCGCACGCGGGGTGCAAGCAGAGCTGTCGATTTGTAGCATTGTTCCTAGGGTTGATCGGGGTCCTTTGGTTTGGAGCCGAGTGGAGGGTATGAACCAGAGGCTTCGCCGACTCTGTGACAGTCATGGCTGCAGATTTCTGGATCTGCGTTATCGGGTTGGGAACTGACGGGTGCCCCTAGATAAATCAGGGGTGCACTACACTAAGCAGCGGCTACTCGGGTAGCACATGCGGGTTTTCTTAGGCTAGGCGCCAACTCTCATGAGCACTCGCCTGTCAACATTCAAACAGCGAATTCAGGCCACGTTAGGCTCAAAAAATCTAATATCAAAATATTAGCCGCGAACTTACAAAGTATTAGAAACAAAGTTCCCGAATTTGCCGCACTGCATGGAAATTATTGTGCTCAGATAGTTTTAGGCACCGAAAGCTGGCTAAATGATGATATGGCAAGTTCAGAAATATTTAGCGAGGCGTTTAATGTATATCGGAAAGATAGATCGGATACAACTGGAGGAGGAGTGTTCATCGCTGTGGACAAAGATATTGTTTCTACTGAGACCGAAGTTTAAAGTAACTGTGAAGTTATCTGGGCACGTATAACAGGTCTAAAAGAAGTAAAGTTAATAGTTGGGTATTTTTACCGGTCCCCCAGTGCTGCTGTAGCAGTTTTATAATCATTCGAAGAAAGTCTACACCAGGTAGTGCATAGGTATCCGGGCCATGTAATATTCGTCGGGGGACTATAGATTGGGACCTCGCTAGTTACATTTCAGGCGGTACAGACAAGCAGTCTTGTGAGCTACTTTTAAAAACATTCTCCTAAAAATGTCTTAACAGTTGAACCGACAACCCACGCGCAGTGGAAATATTTTAGAACTTATAGCCACGAACAGATCTGACCTTATTAAGGATGTCTGTGTAGAGACAGGAATTAGTGATCATGATATTGTCATAGCGTCGATGGTGACCAAAGTTCATAGGCCAATCAAGAATGCTAGGAACGTGTTTTTGTTGGGAAGAGCCGATAAGCAAATGTTAGGATCTCACTTATAAAATGAATGGGCAATGTTTAATTCCGGGACTATGAACATAGAGGAATTGTGGACTAAATTTAAGTCCATTGTAAATAAAGAGTTAGAGAAATATGTGCCAGTAAAGACGATTAAGGTTGGAAAAGATCCACCGTGGTATAATAATAATAATGTTAGAAAGCTGCTGAGAAAGCAAAGGCTGTTGCACTCTCAAATCAAAGAAGAACACGCAAATGATGACAGGCAAAAATTAGTAGAGATCCGTACGTCTATACAAAGATCTATGCGCGAAGCATACAATAATTACCACAGCCACACATTACCATAAGATCTTTCCGAGAACCCGAAAAAATTCTGGTCCTATGTTAAATCAATAAGCGGGTCAAAGCCCACTTTCCAGTCACTCGTTGATCATTCCGGGGCAGTAATAGAAGAAAGCAAACGGAAAGCCGAAGTTCTAAATTTAACCTTTAAGAAATCTTCCACGCAGGAGGACCGCACAAATGTACCATCATTCGATCATCGTACTAATTCCGAAATTGAGGACATAGTAAAAGGTATTTCCGGTGTAGAGAAGCATCTGAGAGAGCTAAATACGAAAAAATCTGCTGGTCCGGATGGAATACCAATTCGGTTTTACAAAGAGTATTCTGCGACATTGGCACCCTACTTAGTTTGCATTTATGGCGAATCTTTAATTCAGCGCAAAGTTCCTAGTGATTAAAAAAAGCGCAGATGACTCCCGTTTATAAGAAAGGGAAGAGAACTGACCCACACAATTACAGGCCAATATCGTTGACATCAGTTTCATGTAGGATTTTGGAGCATATTCTCAGTTCGAATATAGTAAATTTCCTTGAAACGGAAAAGCTTCTTTCTATGAATCAGCACGGGTTTAGGAAACATCGTTCATGTGAAACTCAGCTTGCCCTTTTCTCACATGACATCTTGCGAGCCATGGATGAAGGGCAACAGGCGGATTGTGTTTTTCTCGACTTCAAAAAGTCGTTCGACGCGGTGCCACACTGCAGAATGCTAACGAAGATACGAGCTTATGGAATAGGTTCACAGATTTGTGACTGGCTGGAAGACTTCCTAAGTAATAGAACGCAGTAAGTTGTTCTCGACGGCGAGTGTTCATCAGAGACGAGTGTATCGTCAGGCGTGCCCCAGGGGAGTGTGATAGGACCGCTATTATTTTCTATCTATATAAATGATCTGATGGACAGAGTACGTAATAATTTGCGGCTGTTTGCTGATGATGCTGTGGTGTATGGGAGGGTGTCGTCTTTAACTGACTGTAATAGCATACAGCATGACTTAGACAAAATTTCTATTTGGTGCGAAGAATGGCAACTAGCGCTCGATGTAGAAAAATGTAAGGTGATGCGCATGAGTAGGGAAAACAATCCTATAATGTCGATTACAGCATTAGTAGTGAGCTTCTTGATGCTGTCGCGTCGTTCAAATATCTAGGCATAACATTGCAAAGCGACATGAAATGGAACGAACATGTAAGGACAGTTGTGAGTACGGCGGACAGCCGACTTCGGTTTATTGGGAGAATTTTGAGAAGATGTATCTCATCTGTAAAGGAGACCGCGTATAAAAAGCTTGTACGACCACGTCTTGAGTATTGCTCAAGTGTTTGGGACCCGCAGCAGATCAGTTGAAAGGAAGACATAGAGGCAGTTCAGAGGCGAGCAGCTAGGTTTGTTACTGGTAGGTTCGACCAATGCGCGAGCATCACGGAAATGCTCCGGCAACTCAATTTGGGATCGCTGGAGGAAAGACGACGTTCTTTTCGTGAATTTCTGTTGAGGAAATTTAGAGGGCCGCAATTTGAAGCTGAGTGTAGTACGATCTTGCTGCCATCCACTTACATTTCGCGTGGTGATCACAAAGACAAGATAAGAGAAATTAGGGCTCTTACGGAGGCATATAAGCATTATTTTTTTCCTCGTTCTATTTGGGAGTGGAATAGGAAATGCCTAGTAGTGGTACAGTGTACCCTCCGCCACGCACCTTACGGTGAATTGCGGATTATGTATGTAGATGTAGGAACTACGATTCTGCAGCGGAGTGGGCTCGTTTAATTTCCTACCGCCGTGTAGCTTTACGCCACGATATTTAATCGACGCGACCGGGGAAAGCTGCACACTTCTAGTCCTGTATTCGAGCGTTATGGGGTTGCTTTCCCACTTATTTGCATCATCTTAATTTTTCTACATTAGGAGTAGCTCCTACTCCTCACACACTCTCTGCGTCAGATCATTTGTATAGGTAGAAAATAATAACGGTCCTATCACGCTTCTCTTGGGCACTCGTAACGATGCCCTGCTTTCTGATGAACACTCATCATCGAAAACAACGTACTCGCTTATTTAAGATTCAGATTCAAATGTTTGTAAGTCTTATGGGACTCAACTACGTGGTCATCAGTCCCTAAACTTACAAACTACTTATCAACTAGCTCATACTGAAGACGGCACAAACATCCATGCCCGAGGGGGGATTCAAACCCCCGACGGGGAACGGCCTCGCGCATCGTAGAATAGCGCCTCAATGCGCTCGGCCGCTCCACCGCGGCGCCTATTTAAGAATTCTTGGAGCCAATCACATATCTCAGAACCTGTTCCAGATGCTCGTTGTTCATTAACAGTCTGCAGTGTCGCTTTCTGTCAAACGCCTTTCGGAAATCAAGGAATATGCAGTATTATCTTCATCCGTGGCTCGCAAAATATTATTTTCGGTAGGGTAAGTCGAGTTTCCTACTATTCATGCTTTCTAAATCTGTGCTGATGCATGGACAGAAGGAAATTTACTACATTCGAACTTCGACTACGTTCAAGAATTCTACAGAAAATGGATGCTAATAATATTTGTTTTTAGTTACGCGGATCCGAACGTTTTCCTTTCTTATAAATGGAAGCCACCTGCGTTTTTTTTTTTTTTTTTTTCAGTCATTTGGGACTTTGCGCTGCCAAGCCAAGTAAGTGGCAAACCGAATAGGAAATCCATCCAGGACTGGTGGCTTATTTGCTTTCATCTGTCAGCTGTTTCTTTACACCAGGGATTCCTATTGCTGCGTCCTTTATTCGGGAGTATGGTGAACACGATCGCGCTGGAAGACCGGCTCTAATACGCTCTCCTACCGTACAATCTCAAGCAGATTGTCGACTTATTTGCTGCTGTTTGGTTACCTTACATTTACAACCTATAATTATCTAAAAAAATTATACGATTCGACTCCCGCTATTCCACCGTTATAATTTATTTTTTATTTTTTATACATCGCGGGTGAATTAAACTATGTAACCAAATTATATTCATAATGAGTTATTAAAGTTACCAGTGTGCGTTTTCATTTATGTAATATAGGTGTTCTGCAACAAACAAGAAACGCTAAGAAATAATTTTGTTATAATTAGCCAGAACGCTTATAACCGAAAATCGCTTGGCCACGTACCGCGATAGAACAACAGAAAATATGTTTCACAAGAGACGACAGAGCGAGGGAATACACCGCACGCTGGCTGTTCCTGTCCTACACCTCTCCTATTTCGTGTGCAGTGTGTGTGTGTGGGGGGGGGGGGGGGGAGTGATCGCGAGCGCTTTGTTTCGCTTTCGTCCCCTCACCCGCCTCCCCACTCCACTCCTAAGCTGAATCTCATTCCAGCCATGTAATAGGTACGTGCTCTATAAGGCCGTGCTGTATCCATCCCCACCACCGTATCGCAGCCTTCCTATCCGCTGCCCCCTCCCCTCCCTTCCCCTAATCACACACAGGAGACCGTGATTCGGAGTGCGGTAGGCGATGACGGTTGTTTGGGTGTGTTGTGTTATGTACCTGTGTGACTGCGTGAATGTTCTATATTCTGAAGGAGGTCAGGGTCGATAGCTGAAGTTCAAATGTTTGTAGAACTTATGGAACTTAACTACGGGGTCATCAGTCCCAAAGCTTACAAACTACTTATGAACTAACTAAGACTACGGACGGCACAAATATCCATGCCCGAGGGGGGATTCGAACCCCCCGACCGTCGTGGCCGTGCAGACCGTGACTGGAGCGCCTCAGTCCCCTCGGCCACCGCGGCCGGCCGCAGCTTTTGGTTACATCTTTGCGGTGAGTTGTAAACTGTCCTTATTATATTGTTTAATCACAATCTGGAGTTTCTATTATTACCTTATAAAACTTTATACACACATAGGTAGTGAGTGATCTATTCAGTCAATAATCTGTGTTGAATAAAAAGAGAAAAGTATATATTATCATACACAAAAGATAAACAACTCAGAGAAGTTATAATAGTAGTGTAAAGAAGGGGCACAATAATGGAATTGCTATGGCCCATAAAATTTTTAAATTTGAGGCTGTTGTAGTGCTGCTGCAATGCAACTACTTATTTGCTGGCAAAATACCTGAAGGAAATAGTAAACCCTTAAGTCGGTAAATGTCATCATCGCATCCGTAACTCTATGGATTTTGTAAAACATTTCGACAACTTCAGGCTGAAAGAGTCAGATAGTCTGGTGCCTCTATTGGAGTCATTACTGCATATCAGTAAGAAATTTGATGCTAAGGCTCCCGACCTTTTCATACATGTCCTGACCACCTCGTATTTTTTGTTCACTGGGGTAGATCACGATCAGACGGAGAGGGTGGAAATGGACAGCCCACCCACACCTGTGGTCGCGAATTTGCGTATGGAATACTTCGAGGAGGACGGCATGCCGTCATCCAGATGGAAACCCACTTTTTTCCGTTATATGGACTACATGTTCGTCATCTGGCACAACATTCATGTTTACATTACACTTCTGAGCTCCACTCAATGAAGATCATATTCACTATGGAGACAGAAGCAGAAATAAAAAACCTTTCCTGCACGTCACGGTCAAGAACAGAGGAGATGGCACTCTGGGACATAGTGTGTATCGGAAGCAAACGCACACCGACCTATATTTACGTGAAGATAGCTGCCACCTTCTTCGCAGAGGTATGAAGTACTAAAAACACTTGTATATAGGGCACTCACCATTTAAGATGCAGAGAGCCTGTTCCACCTAGAACACCTAAGAACAGGACAAATGCTTTGTCGGTAGCACAGAAGCCGACGCGAGCGTCTCTGCAATCGCGACGAACGAACTGGAGCGCGCACCGCGGAGGGAACACGTCGCAGCGTAAACCGTATATAAGGCGAAGGCTAGTCCAGCTAGAGACCTGGATGGCAGAAAATGGAATCGAGACAAGTACAAATAAGACAAAATGGTGCTCTTCCGTCACAGGGATTTAACCAAAAAGAAAAACAAGGTGCGAGGGATATTCCGCTCAGCCTCTGAGAAACACGACTAAGATTAAGTGACACTGCCAAATACTTAGGCTTACATTTTGACAAATACCTAAACTGGAAAACTCATCTATGGGAAACACAAAACAAAATCAGAAAGAGATAAGGATTGGTAAGCAAGGTACAAAGCAGATTCTAAGGGTGCAGCATGAGGACCGCGATCCACAAATATGAAATCTATGTAAGGCCAGTAATAGAATATGCAATCCCTGCAATAGCAGGAATGGCCCCAACAACCACAGAAAAGCTTTATTCCACAGAAAGTAAACTCCTAAGAAGCTTCCTGAGACTCAACAACACCATATGTAGGAATGAAGTGTATGAAGCTGCCAGAGTAACGCATTACAGACTAGGTTAGCTCACAGAAAACGTAGGCCGGACCGAGAGTATATCTTCACAACAATAGCAGTCGCAACAAGGAAACCCAAACACAAGTATATTCACCATAGCCCTGAACACAACTAAAACCTGCCCGGACTTGGAATTCACCATGCTCCCACTAACACAAAACGATAAAACACCACTACACTTGGATGAGGCGAAGAGGTAGTCCAAACAAAAAGAAGGCCACGACCAGCAGAAGACCAGGACCAGGACTTCGAGACACCAACATACCATACGCCATACGAGAAACCATACCAGCACCAGTGATCAACATAAAAACCAGTCACTGTCAATGTTAGCGAGATATATACAGGGTGAATTTAAATTCGTGCACTCGGGCTTCGCTGCGCGATTCCTCATCTGCCAAGAATGAAAAATGTCTCCCACAAAATTTCATCCTGCGCATATTTACGCCAGTAAATGGACGGCAAAGACTGAGATGGCTGTGTGTTCCATACGTCAGTGTGTTTCATAATTACAGCAACAAACTTGTAAGGGATGTATTAGGCGTCTTGAGGAACAAAGTGAGCATGGAAACCTATGCCCGGAAACGCCATTCAACGACGCTACGGAGAGTCCAAGTTACAGGCACCAGCTCCTGCCGCTAGACATCCTCTCCAGCAACTTCGACGCTCTGTAGCGTCATTGGATGACGTTTTCGGGCATAGGTTTCTATGCTCTCTCTCTGTTACTCAAGACACCTCCAAAATCCCCTACAAGTTTATTGTTGTAGTAGTGTAATTCTGAAACACACTGACGTATGGGACACACATCCATCTCAATCTTCGACGTCCATTTACTGCCGGAAATATGCGCAGGACGAAATTTTGTGACAGACATTTTTTATTGCTAGCATGTGAGGAATCGCGCTGCGAAGCCCGATTGCGCGAATATAGATCCAGCCTGTTTATAAACCACAATTAAGATCTCAGTAAGAACTAGGAAAATGTAAATAATTTTACATACATAATAATCAGAAAAACTACTCTATCTAAATTATATCAATATTCCAATTGTATTTGTATATGTTATACTTTACTTATTTAAAAAAAAACTGTTTTATTTTATGTAATCTTTTCCAACAAATAAAATTGAATGGAATGTAGCAAATAAAGAAATGTAAAAATCAATCCAATGGCTGAACAGGGCAAATAAGAAGCCCACAAGCGGGTCGCCCTAACCCCTTCAGTGTGGGGATGAAAAGATTTAAAAGAAATATAAAGTAAAAAAAAAAAAATTAAATAAATTAAAAATTTTAAATAATAAAAGAAAACCTCAGGAGCTCAGTCCGTCAGTGCAACAACGATGGTGTCATTTATGAACGCTTAAATATTGTGCCCGTTGGACACTACGAACCGGCAGTATACCCGTGGACTGTTCCATCGAAGTTTGAAAACCATCAGAGGAAGCGCGAGGAACAACATTTTTGATGGTATCGAAGAAATTTCTGCAGATAGTCCCACGTAGAGATTTGCAACAGGCTTATTCTTAAATCGGAAAGTTCAAATGTTTGGAAACCTAATGGACCTAACACAAACATACGCTAAGGACAACACACGTATCTATGTCCCAGGGAGTACTCGATCGCGAACGGCCGCGAAAGGCCGCGCAATCCGTAGAATGGCGTCATAGACCACTCGGCCATTCTGCGCGGCAAGCTTCTTCTTAGCAGGGATTCTTATATTATGAACTGTTCTAGAAAAGCCAAATGAAATGGAGTAAGACGTACTGCAGAGATACGTTGCAGTAGCTTTCTCAAGAGGATGCGTAATGGTGTTTCTTATAAAAATCAAGATAAGAGAGCGGAGGAATATGAGTTTGAGGGAGAGGACCGTGATCTGAATTCCAGAGGATCAACGTAAGGCCGTCGATATGAAAAATAAATACATGATTTGATTTTCATAATTGACTATTTTTATATTCTTAAATTAACTGGCTTTATTTAAACCGTAACGAATGAATCAACCCACATTTTCTTTCAAATTCAAGCAGTCACCATTTAAAATAACTTTTAACTTAACATTTTTTGAAATCAAATAGATGACTCATATATTTTTATATTTATACTAATGGATATGCAAACCAGTAACCCGATAGAAATTAGTACATTTAATGTTTATAGGGCCTCTTCTAAGCATATGGGTAGATTAATGTTACGTATATCTTGACTGGTATTCTTCACACGTTCTACTACAATACATTACGCTCGAGTGCATGCCTAGAAGTGAGGCCATAAACGCAGCGGCAGCCCACTGTAAGACGCTTCAACTACTTTGCCATGCGACGCATCTGGAATGCCAACTAGTGCAGCGGCAGAACACAGCACTTGCTTCAGCGGTTTCAGTGGGAAATGCTTCAACATCCGGCATATAACATCCACCGAACTCGCAGTAATTTTCACTTAGTTCAAAAACTGTAAACTTTTATGAGTGGTCAGCACTACGGAAGTTATGATGAAGATAAAGAAGGCCTTAATAAGTGCTTAATAAGTGGTTCAAGAATTTCGCGGCAGTTGAGTATGCTGGAGGTATATAAAAACTGGCAAAACGGCACGACCAAAACCTATGTAAAAAGTGAACTTGGATATCAAACTGTATGCAAAATTAAGTTACGTAAATACAAATTTGTGTAGAAATAAAAAAAAAAAAAGTTCGTTACTTTCCAGCTGATCCTCATATGAACCACATCACGAACTGAAGTTGAAAACACTTGATCAGAAGCCCGGAACAATCGCCTTTGCCGGCCATGGTGGCCGAGGAGACTAAGGCGCTCCAGTCATCGTCTGCACGGCCACTACGGTCGGGGGTTCGAATCCCCCCTCGGGCATGGACATTTGTGCCGTCTTAGTTCGTAAGTAGTTCATAAGTAGTTTGTAAGTTTAGGGACTGATAACCCCGTAGTTAAGTCCCATAGACTATACAAACATTTGAACAATTACCTTTTTTTATAGGCTGCAATAGAGAGATGAACTTAACAGCTGCACCAACCGAGACTACACATACTAAAATATACACCTGCATACAAGGGGTATGTAAAACAATGTACATTTAATACCATTGTCAGTACAGAGTGAATTGATGCATTAGTTTTAGAGAATACTTACAAGTAGTGCGAGAAGAAATGGCAAACCAAACAACTTATTGAACAAACATGTGCATAACGACGCATTTCGCTACCATAGAAGAAGCATTCCAATTAAAATACTGTCACAAAATCCATACATCACGATAAAAGTATCTCATGGGTCTACACCGAAATATAAAAGTCAAAAACTCAAATGTGCGGAAAGTATCGTGGTAAGAAGGAAACGGCATGCAGATGTTTCATTAAAAAAACAAAAAAACCTTCCAGTAGGAATCTGTTGGCAATATCGCATACAATAAACACGGATCTACATGTATACAAAAACGTTTTAAAGCCAACGTGTATTTTTTGCGCAGAAACACTTTCAAGGATATGTAGATCGCAACGGTGTACAAGTGTTGACTATAAATATAAACGCCTTGTATTCTGTATGTATTGCCGGAAATTAATATTAGTTCACCCTCTTAGAGTTTTCAAATTTACTAAAGACCTACTGCTGAAACAGTGCTTATGGAGTACATGAAATGCATTTCCAGATCAATAGGCAAGTGGTACTGAAATACCAGGTGTCGAAGCGTGCTGAAACACCCCTTTTTCTTCTTGTGTCAGACGCATGAACACTCTCCTCTTTTCTCATTTTCTGCATCTCTTCCTCCTAAGTCTTCATCTATTTCCTCCCTCTCCCCTATCATATACATTTCGTCTTCAGGGATAGTGCTGGCCCGGGCAGTTGCTGCACGTCTTGAGTTTAAAGAGCAACGACAAATCACCTTCTGTTCCAATGAATGACCGCGGCCGAGCACACACGTCGCGCACCAGTAGCTCTTCACTGGAAGTTAACCGGATTCTTAATAGTAGCGACTTATTTTCATTTCGTTCGTGCTTTCTCTTACAGTTCATCAAACTTTCGTGTGCTCGCGTGTTTGTTTATTCAGAATCGCGTTTAACTGACAGATAAGTGCTGATATTTTATTTATTAGCTCGCGTATATATTTTTCATATTCGCCGTTAATATAAACAGTTTAGTGTTAGGTACATATATTTCAAAGCTCACTGTTTATAAAAATTTTGTGTCCTCGATCGTATATTTAGTCAACTTCTCATCAAACGAACAGTTTACTGTCCACGTGCGTATACTTAGATTCGCGTCAAGGTCACAGTTTTGTGTATTCTCCCACAGTTTAAATCACAACAGTCGTATTTATTTCGAACATACGTAGATTTTTAGAATGCCTAGGAACTGTGACTGCTGCGAACGGATGCAGGCCGAGTTGGTGACTCTTCGCTCGCAGCTTCACGCGGCGTTGGCTTCGCTGGCAACGCTTGAGACTGCGGTGGGTGGGCGCCGCTGTTGTGGGCCGCTCGCGGGGGTGCAGCAGACGCCCTGTGCGTCTGTTGTGCCCTAAGATCGGCCTGCGGCTGTGGCCAGTCCGCTCACTGCCCGCGAGGGGGTCGCCTCCCAATCTGCTGTGGATTGGGAGGTCTCCTCAGCGCGTATGAGGCGGCGTAAGACTTTCCGGGGTACCGAAGTGGAGGCCTCCCCGATTTGTTTTAGGAACAAATTCGAGGTGCTGTCTGTGGCAAAGGAAGTTCCTGACTCAGATGGCGTCGCTTGTCCGTAGTCACCCCTCTGACTGCAAGATCCGAGGACTCACAGAGGGTGGGTTTGTTAGTAGTTGGGAGCTCTAACGTTAAGCGGGTGATGGAGCCCCTTAGGGATATAGCTGGTAGGGAGGGGAAGAAGTCCAATGTGCACTCCGTGTGTATACCGGGGGGAGTCATTCCAGATGTGGAACGGGTCTTTCCGGATGCCATGAAGAAAATCAAATGTTTGTTAAGCTTATGGGACTTAACTACGGGGTCATCAATCCCTAAACTTACAAACTACTTATGAACTACCTTACACTAAGGACGACACAAATATCCATGCCCGAGGGGGGATTCGAACCTCCGACCGTAGATGCCGTGCAGACCGTGACTGGAGCGCCTCAGTCCCCACGGCCACCGCGGCTGGCTGCCATGAAGAGCATAGGGTGCAGCCAGCTGCAGGTGGTGGCTCATCTCGGGACCAAAGGTGTGTGTCGCCTTGGATCGAAAGAGATTCTCTCTGGTTTTGAGCGGCTATCAGAAGTGGTAAAGACTGCCAGTCTTGCTTGCAAGGTGAAAGCGGAGCTCACCATCTGCATCATAGTCGACAGAACTGACTGCCGACCTCTGGCTCAGAGCTGAGTGGAGGGTCTGAATCAGAGGCTCAGACGGTTCTGCGACCGTTTGTGCTGCAGATTCCTCGACTTGCGACATAGGATGGTGGGTTTTCGGGTTCCACTAAATAGGTCAGGAGTCCACTACAATCAGGAAACAGCTACAGGGGTAGTGGGGCTATGTGGCGTGGACTGGGTTAGAGGGCCTCAGGACCACACAAAATGGGTTTGTCTGAAATGATACAGGTCAGACTCTGGAAGAATGCAGATCTAGAAATCTTTGTTGTAACAGTTGTAAATTGACGTAGCTGTGTTGGGAAAGTTACAGAGCTCCAAGCGCTGATAGAAAGTACTAAGGCACAAACCGTTATAGGTTCTGAAAGCTGGCTGACTCAAGAGATAAGTTCGGCCGAAATTTTTACAAAGTGCCAAATGATCTTCAGAAAGGATAGAATAAATAAAAAAGGGGTGGCGTGTTTATTGCTGTTACGAACGGTTTATCTTGAAGTGAAATTAAGGCAGCGTATAAGTTAGTATGGGTACAGGTTACACCTGACAACAGGAATAAATTAATAATTGGATCTTTTTATCGACCCCCTGACTCAGACGATGCAATTTCCGAAATTTTCAAAGAAAGCTTGAATCACATTTCATCGGGTACCCGAAGCATACTGTTATAATCGGTATGAGACTTTAATTTACACTTGATATGTTGGCATAAATACATATTCAAAACCGGCGGCAAATCGTCCAAACTAGTTCTTAATGTTTTTTTCTGAAAACCACTTCGAACGGTTAGTTCATGAACCCATTAGAATAGTAAATGGTTTCGAAAATACCCTTGATCTCCTAGCAACAAATAATCCTGAACAAGTAAAGAGCATCAAAACAGATACAGGGATTAGCGAAAATAGAGTTGTAGTAGCGAGACTAAATATCGAAATTCCCAAATGCACCAAAGATAAACGAAAAATAGATCTATTCAAAAGAGCAGATAAAAATTCGCTTCACGCTTTCCTGAGTGATAGTCTCCGGTCTTTCAAAACTAAGAATGCCAGTGTACATCAGTTATGACTTACTTTCAAAGACATAATACCAGTAGCTATCGAGAGATTTATACCAAATAAATTAATAAAAGAGGGGGCTGATCCTCCGCGGTGCACAAAACAGATCAGATCACTGTTGCAGAAGCAAAGAAAAACGCATGCAAAATTTAAAAGACACAGAATCTCCAAGACTGGCAATTTTTTACAGAAACTCTCAACCTAGTGCGGACTTCAATGAGAGAAGCTTATAATAGTTTCCACAACGAAGTCCTGTCTCGTAATCTTGCAGAAAATCCAAAGAAATTCTGTTCATATGTGAAGTACACTAGCAGCAAAACACAAACAATATCTTCACTATGCGATAGCAATGGTAATACTACCGATGACAGTACTGCTAAAGCAGAATGCTAAACTCAGCTTTCCGAAATTCGTTCACCAAAGAAGACGAAGTAAACCCTCCAGAATTCAAACCGCGATTCTAGATGTTCATGACGCTTTACATAAAAATAGAATAGAGCCACACAAAAACAAAATTTCAGTTCTCTCCATTCACGAAAACAGAAATTGATAATTGGGGCTTCCCGCAGTGGCCGAGCAGTCTGCGGCGCGCCAGTCACAGTCTGCACGGCCGCTACGGTCGGGGGTTCGAATCCCCCCTCGGGCATGGATATTTGTACCGTCCTTAGTGTTAGCTACTTCATAAGTAGTTTGTAAGGTTAGGGACTGATGACCCCGTAGTTAAGTCCCACAAGCTCTACAAACATTTGAACATTGATAATTTGGAAAAACAAAAACGTAACACACTCTGAATTTGCGTTCACGATTGCAGCATACACCAGTACCCCGGTAACACGTCCTCTGGCTCTGATGCCTGCTTGTATACTATCATCAATGGACAGTTGGTAAGGATTGTTCCACTTCTCAAAAGCGGTTCGGCGAGGATTTCTCAAATTGTTTGGTGTGTGGTCTCGTCCTTTTCGATGCACCACAGGCATGTTCGATAGGGTGCATGATTGGAGAACATGCTTGCCATTCTAATCGTTATCACGAAGGAACGCATTCACATGATGTGCACTAGGAGCACGAGAATTTGCGTCCATTCAGACGAATCCATCACCGAAATTTTGCCGATATGGTGCAGTACACGTCAGAAGATGTCATCTGTTTACCGTATAGACGTTTGACTGCCTTTTGTGACCACCAGTGGCCTGCATAATGCTACACTGAAACATCAGGGGACTACCATCTTGCTTAACTCGCTGGGCGAAGTGTCTAAGACGTCCAGGCTGACTAGACTGCCTCTCTGACGATTGTTCGATTGAATGCAAATGTGAGTGTCATCTGTGAACAGCACCTGATGCCAATTCTGTCAAGTCCATTCAGCATAGTTTTGGTCCCATTTGTACCGCACTGCATGATGTCTAGGTGTCAAAGCTGAACATGGCTATAGACATTGCGAGTGACGTTGCACGTCATGCAGCCTATTACGTAGTTTGAGTCGAAACACGACGTACTGTGACAGCACGAAAATAATTATTCAGCATGGTAGCGTTCCTCTGAGGGTTCCTCCGAGCTGAAATTCGGAAGCAACTGTCATCGGCTTTTGTCGTAGCCTTTGTGCGACCAGATCGAAGCAATGTCATCGATTGTTCCTGCATCTCTGCAACTTCTTGTCTTCTGGACTTTTTAACTCCGAGAAGTCTGGCAACTTCCCTTGATGAGAGTCGCTGCTGAGACAAAGTAACAATGCGGATACGATCAAAATTCGGAATTGGGCTTTAGGGCATGGCAGAACTACAGTCCTGATATTCCGTCTTGCCCACTCCGTCGCATTGGCATTGTTAATGCGTGGTTGTTTACATATTTGTGCGGCTCTGCGAGCCATGTTAGGGACTGCGCAGCCAGAGGTTACAGTCCTCCATCCGGTCATGTTTTATCCTCAACATAATTTAGTTTAAGTAATTTGTTAGGCTACGGACTGATGACCACAGCGGTTTGGTCCCCTAGATTAAAAGATATTTTAAATTCTCTTAGTTACATCTATGGACAATCCAAGGAATGGTGTTCTTGATGCAATACACACATTCAACGTTAATGTTTTGGAGACCTTGGATCCAACGTGATGCAACACTTTATTTGATGTGTGTAGTATTAGTGGGTGAACAGGATGGTTGGCTCTATTTACTTGTGATGGAAGGTACACTTGACAGCAAAAAAAAGTGGATCACCCCTGAATTCCTAAGTGGAGACCGCACCTGACGCTATGCAACCACCATTGCACAGCTGCGTGGCAGGTCGTCAAATCATTGCACAGTACAGTTATTACCTACCCACAATAGGTACTAAGTAAGTCTCCTATTTCTCCTTATGGCATTCAGGCAAGGTGCAAACCAATACTTTCGTACAACAAATATTAGAATATACGTCATTAGAGATGAGACAGTAACACTTGTAAATTAAATTTAGTTGCAATAAGTGAAAAGTCAGATACGTTATCGCACTTGTTTGGAAACATGATATGTTTTTGTTCGTGATCTGAATCTGAACACACTGTTAAGCAAAAAACAGTTGTATGCCTGATCGACATGCGATTACAGGTCACGCACTTTTTCGTGGCCCCTCTCTGATCGGCGGAAGTCGGCTGAGCTCGTGTGTCAACGGAATGTTTTTGCTCTCTACCAACCTTAACCTCGTAACAGCATTGTACACCGTAGACGTCGTCAATGTATTATTGATTTTAGCTTCGTATTGATTATTGTCTTCCACTTTATTATTTGCTAAAATAAGTCCACATACCCCGACAACTTCTTTTATAAGAAAGAAGGCTGTCCTTGAAAGTGGTGTGAAACATGTTAATTCTGACTTTTATTCTGTTATGACAATAAAATGAGGCAGAGAGCGTTGTTACACCCGCTTAATAAGTCCCTTTCAAATATTAACATTTCTTAGATATGCGTTCCACTTTTCTGTTACTCAAACATTAAGGTGATACTTAATTTCGTGTTCCATCTGTAACGCCTTAACCCCTTACAGGTTGTTTCTTTTAAAACCTGTAATCTATACGCCGTAAGCTGCCGGCACTGGGGGTGAAAGAGGCGGGGCTTGTTCTAACAGCCAATCCGCTATGAGCTGAATGCAAGCTTCAGCTCCCAACATTCTCCGCTCAAGGGCCACGTTTAAGTGCGCGTAATCTAAAAAAAAAAAAAATGTTCAAATGTTTGTATAGTTTATGGGACTTAACTACGGGGTCATCAGTCCCTAAACTTACAAACTACTTATGAACTACATACGAACTAGGACGGTACAAATATCCATCCCCGAGGGGGGATTCGAACCCCCGACCGTAGTGGCCGTGTAGACCGTGACTGGTGCGCCTCAGTCTCCTCGGCCACCGCGGCCGGCGCGCGTGATCTCTAGGCATAAATAGAAATAAAACACTGACGTTTTCATTAGTTTCTTAGACCGATGTCTGAACCCAGAAATAAATGATAATCTTAGCAGTGCACCAGGAGTTGCATGAAGCTCCTATTGTTGCTGAGAGGTAACCGCTGGAGATACGTAATATAGTGCAATTCACAGATGTCATACATCATAAAGTTGTGGAATAGAATACAGTGTATAGATGATTTGTTAACTAAGCACAATCAGATGTCACATATCATTCACAAATAGCGTTACACTGGTACCTGAAACGACGACACAATTAATTTTTCCCCGGCAGGGACTCGAACCCAGCACCATTTGCTATTGTGTAATAGGAAGGAATACTGTTGTTATTGTTTCTTCCGGGACTCCAACCCTGCACATACTGTCACTCTTCACCTGGCACCATGAGGCGTCACCTATCACATTGTCGTTCACCAGTAGTTAGGATCCACCGTTCGTAGAGACGTGGAAGGGGTTTGGTATTTTGCGAAAACTTTGTTTAATTTCATAGCGCATGGACATGTGCAGTTTTGATTTGAAACAAGGCAGTGTCCTGCGTTCTTTATTGGAGTTACTGGAGGTGTAGATGGTATTTTTGTAGCCGTTAAAATCTGTTACCCCCAGCGGGAATCGGACCCATACCTTAGCTATTACAAGTTAACTTCATCCCGACCTCCAGCAAATTACAGATGCGTTGGCATAATGTTTTGTCATAATGGAGTACTCATTAGACAGTACGACCAGTCAAAGAGCTCAGAGGTGTCTGGCTAGGTAAGACATTCTTGGCCGCACGGGATGGCCACGTAGTGTCAGGCGCCTTATCGCGGATTTTGCATGATATTATACTACGTTTTAGTATGCTACATTATGATTTGGTATGGCATTTTGTAATAGGCTTCTTTAAGTATGAACTCATTATAATAAAGATTGTTGGGTAGCTGTTGCCACGATAGCTTGAATATTAGGCATTTTTATAGTTATGAGGAACGTGGATTATGCGTTACAAAATTTGAAATTCGGAAAGTAACTTCGTTTTGACATTTATTCGCCACGTTAAGGAACACAAATAGACTTCGATGAAGGAGGTTTCTGTGATTTACTAGTATGGTCAGTGACAAGATATCCGATAACTGGCAAGTGTTTCGAGCAATTATTCTTCACGGTGTGGTTGCCCTCAATAGTCATACTGAGGATACAAAACAGCAATGTGGATTCTGATACAATGTTGCATCGAAAATGCGATTACATGCGAAGCATAATATCCAACTGGGAACGATGGGGGAGAACTTCAGTCTCTGCCATTTCAAAGCTTGGATACTGGTATTTGTCGGAATAGAAGTCCATTTTAATGGCGACAATACTGCTTGCACGGTAAGGTTCACTTGTCCATTATATCCACGTGCTTTTCGAGAGTCAACGATAGAGAAATAATGAAAGTGATTTAAAAAAATCTGCCAAGCACAAAATTGTGAAAAGAAGCACGGAGATGCAGATAAATATTTCAAGGGAGAGGTAGCAAGAGGGAGGGCGGGATCTAGGAATGAACAGGAAAATAAAAGAGTGAAATGCTTGCAAAGTACTCCTTACTTATGTATCACAGTTTGTTTTAGGGCCGAGAGAAAAGGAACGAATTTTTTACAGAACGAAGGATGGATTATCGGAGATATAACAGAACACTGCTTCATAGAGAGGATCCATGGACAGTAGAGAAAGCAGACATTAAAAGAGACAGTATTGTTTTAACGGAAAGCACAATTGCCGGCCGCGGTGGCCGAAGGGACTGAGGCGCTCCAGTCTGCACGGCCACTGCGGTCGGGGATTCGAATCCCCCCTCGGGCATGGATATTTGTGCCGTCCTTAGTCTTAGCTAGTTCATAAGTAGTTTGTAAGCTTAGGGACTGATGACCCCGTAGTTAAGTCCCATAAGTTCTACAAACATTTGAACATTTTGAAACCACATTTTTTACAGCTTTTTGGGGGAATAGACCAAAAGGGCAACTGAGGTTATAATGTAAGGGAGGTGACAGAGAGGAAGAGAGAAAGGAGGAAAAATTAACAACGAATAAATAAAAGACAAATCGTTTGCATATATTGTTAAGGACGG
This sequence comes from Locusta migratoria, assembly GCA_026315105.1. Lineage (NCBI taxonomy): Eukaryota > Metazoa > Arthropoda > Insecta > Orthoptera > Acrididae > Locusta > Locusta migratoria. Next base: position 12,721,323 of record CM048755.1, read on the forward strand.
AGGGTGTATTAATGGATGGAGGGGAGGAGAGAGACGTATTTGAAATAACAAAAATTGTTTTAACAGCGTCCATCTAAACTGATTACTCTGTATGCATGGAGTCTAGGTATAAATGACTAAAAATAGGATATTGAGTGAAATGAGAAGCATTGAATTAATATTTGTGCCACGGGCGGGAATCGAACCCAGACGTCCATACTTTCTTTAATTCAATGTTTTTCTTTTCACTTAATTTCTTTGACATACTGACGCGGAAAACTGTCTCTAGGTATATAAATTTATAATAAAATAGGATAATAAAGTAACTGTACAAAAAACAAAACAAAACAAAAACATTTTAAATTACTAATAATTTATTCAGAAGCCCTCATTATTTGTTTCTTTCATAATACATCTCAGCGGAGAATCTAAACGCCGTCAGACCAGCTTCTCTTCAGTAAGAGCGATGACTTTATCTCGAGTTGATTGCTCGCAGTGAGACGGCCTGATTCGTATTTCGGCTGTCTGCTTTTACTATGATGCCAGGAAGTAAACATTCTGCATTTACGTTAGAGCCCCACTCAGCGCTGTGCTGGGGGCTGTTGGGCATCAACGCGACCGCCAGCTTGCTAGCTTCCATCAAGCCTCGCTTTGGCACGAGCTGTGGTTGACCGGCCAGCCCATAGCTCTCGAGCCACGGCTAATACAGGCACAGACCGCAAAACCAGGCTCAAACGTTTCTGCCAACCTACCAAAGTGTGTAGTATTAACTACCACAGCTAGAGCTATTTTGCTATAAAATGAGCAGCCACTTTATCTTTTGACATTTCATTCAAATATTTAACGAAGTTAAAGAATAGAATCATGATAAACGCAGCTACCACATAATGTTTCACCTAGATAGCAATCATACCAAACAGGAAACTATCTTTTCAGCGCTCTGCATTAGATTTAGACTCAAGAAAACATGTATTCAACATAGAAAACTACGTATGGTTTAAAATTAAACAATTCTGGTGGGAACAAAACAATTATATATATGTAGTATATCATTTACGTTTTTGCACTTAAAAAGTGTTCTCATTGTCTCTGAAACAATAAGTGCTACGAAACAGAAATACCTTCTGCTGAGGCCCTTCATTTACACGATTGTTCTGTTATTCATAGTGAAGTGTTTCGTAATGGGTTCATAGGATCGCTTTAGTTACTCGACTGTTCCACGCTTAAACGAAAATCGAGAAAAACAAGGGCCAAAAAGGATATATGCGAGTTCTAATTACCATTATATTATTCTTAAAATTCAAATCAAATGTTCTAATGTGTTTGGTATTCTAAGTTCAACAGTCCCTAAACCTACACACTACTTAAACGAACTTATTCTAAGGACAACACACACACACCCATGCCCGAGGGAGGACTCGAACCTCCTACGCGAGCAGCAGCCCGATCCATGATATGGCGGTGGCCGAGGGGACTGAGGCGCTCCCCAGTCACGGTCTACACGGCCACTACGGTCGGGGATTCGAATCCCCCCACGGACATGGATATTTGTGCCGTCTTTAGTATAAGGTAGTTCATAAGTGGTTTATAAGTTTAGGCACTGATGACCCCGTAGTTAAGTCCCATAAGCTTAACAAACATTTCAATATTTTCATTTCATGACATGGCACCTTAGACCGCGCGGGTACTCTGCGCGGCCTTCTTACAATTGTAACATACTTTATACGGTAATGAGTACAAAAGCTCTTTGCATTTGTAGGAGAAGGTTGGTGATTGAAATCTCATAGAAGAAGCATGCTACACTGAAAACTCTTTTGTTTTAATATTTTGCTTCACCACCTCATCCCCCTGCCGTCTCCGCCTCCTCCCCAACAACCTAAGTAGTAAAAAAAAAAAAAAAAAAAAAAAAAAAAAAAAAAAAAAAAAAAAAAAACGGAAAACATCCGAGACCTTCTTTCCGCTAATTCACTATACCGCACAATCTGATATCTTTTTCCAACTTTTTCAGTGTCCTCCCTCAATACCGTCAGGTAATAATCGCACATTGTTCAGCAATACTGTGGAAGAGGTGGAGCAATTGTAGGGTTCATAGCCTCCTAGGGAGACGTTTTAATCTTCTAATGGTTGTGTCAGTAACAGGTGCTTGTTTTATCTTCACCAAAACATGTATATTCGTAGTTAACGTTGTTTTCAGTTGTACCCACCAGAAATTTTGTTAGATGTATAATCCTTAAATTTGCTTTGTTTATCGATTTCTCAAGGACTGGCGAAAACTTTCTGGTAATCATGTGGTGAACTATACGCATATTTATGTTTATGGTCGATTGTCGAATTTGCATCGTGAAGATATAACTTCAATATCATTTGAAAATTGGCTCTGCTTTTCTGTGGTGCTTACTAGACAGCAGCATAATTTGCCATAAATATTTCTCAATTCGATATAGCAGTTTGTAGCTCTGTCAGGGAGTGGGTAAAATGTTACTCTCGCTCCAAATTGTAACTGAGAACTACTGCCTCTTAATCTTTAAAGAGCGTCGACATTTTCATGAAGGAAGCGAACAGCTGCAGCGTGAATCGCCTCCTCATTGCCCTTGTGAAGGCCGATGCAGATAATTCAGAAAGTAGAGATCGAGAATAGTTGTAGTTGCTACATGCAATTCATCACCCTTGTCTGTAATCATATATTTGGTAAGTAAATGACACACTGAAGTTCAATTTTCAGACATTTTAATTGGAATACCACCAATAAGTGAATCTTGAAAGGTTCTTCTATATACATATATGTGTCGTGACTGTTCTTTCGAAAGACCAGACACCACATAAATATACATAATTGAGGAGAAGACGAGAACAACTCCAGCCTTCAGCACAAATGCACACTACGCCTGAACTCTCGAGGTAATCGGCAAAGTGCCACGAGCAGTGAGTGCAAATTGGAAACGGCAACTACGTGAGCAGTGTGAGGAAGTTTGAGTCTTGTGGGTGACGAGGGGGCAAAGGAGTTGTAGCCCGCGCACCTGCGATGATCGTTGTTTTCCCGCTCGTGGAGTGGTTACCGTAACTGCTCAAAGAACGGTAGGAACTGGACCCGAATTCCGGCTGGGCACAACTGTTCAACTTCCCCAATGCGTGCACTCAGTGGCCACAAGCAACATGGGTCGGATTATTTCTTTTAATCTAGATTCTTCTCTGTCATTCCAGGAAGCAGTACAACTATCACCAGACAGATCCACCATGTCGTCATTTCACTACCATAGTCGGACCAGGAAGATCATTTGTCTACAGGCAATGTCTTTCTCGAGTGGTCCAACACCTTAGGAGAACATCTTGTGCACACATCATGCATGGCTTAATTACTTCTCCTACGACATGAGGTCGAGCATTGATGTATTTATAGTGAGGAAGACGAATGGAATCTTGCACAGATATATAAAGAAAATAAAAGTAATCCACTGAGTTACAGATCCATTGTATTGATATCGACATGTAGTCGGACGTTTGAACAAATACTTTTTCCAGCGTTATGAAATATCTAGAAAAATTAACATCAAACCGGCAAAGGTTTCTTAATCTTTACCCTTGTGAGACTTTGGCGATACTATATTTTCATGATCTACTGAGTACTCTCAAACTAATTTCATATTTATAGAGTGCCAAAACGATTTTTGGTATCTTCAACGCCGCTGTGGAGTGGCCAAGCGCATTGAGGTGCTATGCTCCGATGTGCGAGGCCGCTCCTCGAGGTGGGGGGTTCTAATCCCCCCTCGGGTATGGATGTTTGTGTCGTCTTTAGTGTAAGGAAGTTAATAAGTAGTTTGTAAGTTTAGGGACTGATGACCCCACAGTTACATCCCTTAAGGTTAAAAAAAAGAAAAGAAAAAAAAACCTATCTTCAGCCATAATCACCTTCGAACCATATCGCTTTCCTAAGTTGTGCGACTGATGTCCTATCTGCAAGGTAATAGTTTGCAGTAACAGACGAGGAGTCATCTAGTGAAAAGGACGTGGCGAGAGTAATTCTTCCAGCAAAGTGAAGTAGACTTCTCCTGATTCGAATATATATTCGAAATATTTAATGAGCAATCAGAATATTGCTCTTAGATTTGAGGCAGTTAATGCTGCCCACTACTAAATTCAGAAAAGCAAATTCAGTTGCGAAATGAATTTGAATTTGTATCTTGACGGCGCAAATGGCGACAATTGACCTTAAACATCAATATGCTTTTGGCTCTGAACATAAGTACTCAGAGTTTCGTCAGCATTATAGACATAGATAAGCAAAACAAATTTGAAGGTTATAGATATAACGAAATTCCAGGGGGTGCAGTTCAAACCAATGTTAACCGTGAATAACACATGTTTGGCGAAGGTGAAATGAAACAAACGGTCTGTTATTGACAATACCATTACGAGATTTACACGTCTCCTAAGGAGACTGCCAACCCTACAATTGTTCCCCCTCTTATGCAGTACTTCTGAGTAGTGTGCGATTATTACCTGATGGAGTAGAGGGAGGACGTCGAGAAAGTTGAAAGAATATATAAGATTATAACTCGCACATACGCTATTTGGCACTTGTATTTATTATTTTTATTATTATTATTATTATTATTAGTATTTCAAGCTTAGTGTAAGCGTGGAACAGTCGAGAAACTGAAGCGATTATATGAACCCATTACGAAACACTTCACTGTGAATAACAGAACAATCGTGTAAATGAAGAGCCCCAGCAGAAGGTAATTTCCGTTGCTTAGCACTTATTGTTTACAGACACAATGAAAACACTTTATAAGTACACAAAACGTGAATGATATACTACATGTATACATTTGTGTTGTTGCCACCAGAACTATTTAATTTTACAACATGCTTACATTTCTAAGATAACTACATATTTCATTACCTTCTAGATCTAGTGCAGAGCGCTGAAAAGAGAGAATAATTTTCTGTGTTATATGATTGCTATATATGTGAAACATTATGTGGTACTACGTTTATCATGATTCTATTCTTTCACTTCGTTAAATATTTGAATGAAGTGTCAAAAGATAACGATGCTGCTCATTTTATAGCAAAATAGCTCTAGGTGTGGTAGTTTATAATACACGTTAGGGTAAGTGTGCAGAAACTTTTCATACTTCAAGGGTTGAGTCCCGCTGTATTAGCCGTGGCTTGCGAGCTACGGGCAGGCCGGTCAACCACATCTGGTGCCGAGGCGAGGCTTGGCGGAAACCAGCCAGCTGGCGGTCGCAGTGGCGGGCAACAGCCCCCAGCACGGCACAAAGCGGGGCTCTGACGTAAATACAGAAAGTTTACTTCCTGGCTTCATAGTGAGAGCGGAAAACAGCAATACAAATCAGGCCGTCTCAATGTGAGCAATCAACTCGAGATAGAGTCGTCGCATTTACTGAAGAGAAGCTGGTCCGATAGCGTTACAGATTATATGCTGAGATGCATATCGGAAGAAACAAATAATGAGGGATTCTGAATAAATTATTAGTCGTTCAAATGGTTTTTTTTAATCTCATCTCTATTTTCATATTTCGTAAGTGAGAGACTGTGGAAGATCTCTTGGCAACAGAAATAAAATATGTGTTTCTTTTTCCTTTGAGCTACCTTGAAATGGAAGTGTTTTTTTTTTTTTTAATATACAGTTCCTGTATTATTCTATTTTCATTATAAATTTATATACCTAGTGACAGTTTTCCGGGTCAACATGTCAAAGACATTGAGTGAAGGGAAAAGTATTGAATTAAAGTAAGTATGGAAGTCTGGTTTCGATTCCCGCCCATGGCACAATTTTTATTTCAACAGTTTTCCGTATCAATATGTCAGACATTGAGTGAAGGGAGAAGCATTGAATTAAAGTAAGTATGGAGTTCTGGGTTCGATACCTCCCTGTGGTACAAATTTTAATTCAGACATTGAGTGAAGGGAGAAGCATTGAATTAAAGTAAGAATGGAGTTCTGGATTCGATTCCTCCCTGTGGTACAAATTTTAATTCAATGCTTCACCTTTCACTCAATATCCTATTTTTTATTACATTTATACCCAGCCTCCGTGCAAACAGAGTAATCCGTTTAAATGGGCGCTGTCAAAGTAATTTTTTGTTATTTCAGATACATCTCTCTCTTCCCCTCCATCCATTAATACAACCTCTGTCCTTCACAAAATACGCACACGGTCTTGCATTTGTTAATAGTTAATTTCTCTTCTGTTCTCTCTCTCTCACTCGCTGTCGCCGCTCTTGCATCATAACCTCAGTTAGCCTTCTGGTCGGTTCCCTAACGATACAGTGATAAAATCTATTGGTTTCCGTTGACAGCATGCACTCTCTTTTAATTTATGCTTTCGTTGCCATATATCAGTCCTCTTCTATGAGACCGTGTCCTTTCATACCCCCTTACATATAATAAATTCTTCGTTCTGGACAGAGCTCTAATGTTTCGATTGACCTCCTCTGCTTTCATACCAACAGACTATATTGTTACACATGGTATATATTTCCCGTTTTAGAAACCGTTTTTAATGCGTAAACGACGCTCCTTGCTACTTTTAAGATGCGTAATATTTCATTTATTATGGTAAGAGCTATGTTACATTCTTGAGCGCCGCGCAGAGTAGCTGCGCGGTTTAAGGCATCATGTCTTGAATTGGGCTTCTGCTCGCGTCGGTGGTTCGAGTTCTTCCTCGGTCTTGGGTGTCTGTCTTGTCCTTATGTTAAGATAGATTAAGTAGTGTGCAGACTGATGACGTTAGCACATTTCACACACATTTTTCATACAAACTTGAGCGAAACGAGACTATAGTTAAATATGCATACAGCAACATGTCATACAAAATCACCACGGAGCATGCTAAAACGTAGTATATTATCATACTCAATGCTACATAATTCTACTTACTGTATATTACTTTTTTGTTATTGTCCTAATGGACAAAGCACCTGAGGTCATTAGTCCCTACCTAGCCTTACATGCTACTTTAATTAATTTACGCTAAGGAATACACGCATACACACACACACACACACACACACATAGACACACACACACACACACACACACACACACACACACAACTACACATGCCCGAGGAAGGAGTCGAACCTCTGGCTGGAGCGACCGCAACTCCGTGACAAGACGCCTCAGACCGCGAGGCCAAGAAATTACTGTTACGTAGACAGATACCGCCGAACTATTTTACTTCTCGTACCATGTGTTCTGCACTCCATTTTGACGAATAACATTATACTACCACATCTGAAAATCGGTAGTTGATCGGGCTGATGCCATATTGTAATGGCTAAGATATGGTTTGATTTCTGCTGGGGAAACAGTTTTTAACAATCTCAAACATCCCCCTCTCCACCTCCAATAGCGGCAAGTAAGAAATTTAGTACTGTGGCGTCTTTCAAATCACATTACACATGTCCATTCGCTACTGACTAGAACAAAGCTGGATTAGTTTTCGTTGTTTCTTCAAAATGCCAAACCCCTCCAGGTCTCTACGAACGGTGCGATCCTAATTACTAGTAAACGAGATTGGGAGACTTGTTACCTAGTCATCTGGGGTCAACGCTGACGATAGGCGCGGGGCTGGAGTCGCAGGCAGCACAACGTTATTTATTGCGCTACTTCAAAATGTTTGTAAATCTATCGGACTCAACTGCTTGGTTATTAGTCCGTAGCTTACAAACTACTTAAACTAAGGTAATGTAACCCAAGGTCAACACAAACTCCCATGACCGTAGGGGGGACTCGAACCCCCGACGGCGAACAGCCGCGCGCACCGCAGCATGGAGCTCCAATGCGCACGGCTAATCCGCCGCGGCTTGCGCTACTTCTAGCCGAACATATGGACATCCCGCTAATGGTGAGAACAGTAACTATTTCATCTCTTTGCGTATATATAATAAATAGCGAATAGAGCCGGGGTTGCGTCCCTGCCGGGAAAGAAGTCAATTGTATCGTCATATCAAGTTCAAATATAGCGCTATCTGTGAATTTATTTAATATCTGACGTGTAATTGTGCTTCATTAACGATTCATATAGGTACTGCGTTCTATTCCACAATTTTATGACGTTCGACACCTGTGAGTTGCACTGTATTATATACCTTTCTGGTTACCTCTCAGAAACAATTTGAACTTCATGCCATTCCTGGTGCAATGCTAAAGTTAACCGGGTTCGGACTTTGGCCTTGTAAACCGATACCAATGAAAACGTTAATGTCTTACGTATCTTCATGCCTAATCTAGTCTCGATCAGAAACGTTTTGAATTTTGCCATCAATGCAATAAGGGGTGGCAAGTTGTATCAAAATACTGGATTAGGAAACCATTTTTAAAGCTAAATCTATGAACATGTATATTTAGAAGTAGAAACAACCAATGCAGACCATCCTGTCTACGCGTGCAAAGTAGCGGGAATTAAGCTAGTTGATGAGCTTGCAAGTGTGGTGGCACACCAGTATCCCCGCGGCACGGGTGTTGGACGCCAGAGCTGGCTGCACGCGCCTCCCCTGTGATTGCCGTCGCCACCCCCGCCGCCTCAGCCGCGCGCCCTCCCGTTATCGGAATGGGGCTCGGTGTACCGCGCCGTCGTCTCTGCCCCACCCCACTTCCGTGGAGTTGCCGCTGGGACGATGCAGCGTCGGAGTCCCCCAGGAGGACGTCGCACCTCACTGCTCGTTTCCCCACTCCCTGCTTAACTGAGGGGGTGGTTGGAAACTAGTAATAGTGATCCGACAGTTAGTGGCAGTTTCCTCACCCGTCCTCTCACTAGTCACAGATATCGCGCCAGTAATGCCGTGCCTCAGCTAAACTACGTTTCAAAATTCTCCAATAAGTCAATCTTCCGCCATCCCAAAGACTGTCCTTACAGTCAATTTCATATTATTCCGCAACACTGTGCCTAGCTATTTAATCGACATAACAGTGTCAAGTAGCGACACCATTGATGCTGTATTCAAATGTAATAGGCTTGTTGGTCCTACTTATCTGCATTACTTTACACTTAACTATATTTAGAGGTAGTTGCCATTTCTCACACCAATTACAAATTTTGTCTGTCATTCAATTCTGTCACTTTTCTCGTGCTCCACGACATCAAAAGCAAACGGTCTCAGATGGCTCTCTGTCCGCAGATCATTTGTGTGGACAGGAAACAACAATGGTCCTATAATATTTTCCTGGGACACTTCTGACTATACCCTGGTATCTGATGAACACTCACTGTTGAGGGCAGAGGGCAGATCCAAAAGTGCGGACGGCAGCCCTCGACCTGGACGACCCCTCTCTGGAGGACATCCTGAAGATTGCACATTCTTTCGAGGTTCCACAGGCGGCGAATGAGCGCCTCATTACCCGTCCTCAGGTAGCAACTGTACAACCGCCACAAAGGGGACGTAACGTTCGGAAGGTCTTGCTCCGCCAGCAGCGTCCTGATCCGTCCCTCTCTGACGTGTCCGTGGCCTTCGAACAACCGGTCACTCTTCGTCGGCGTAAGCGACGTGGTTTACCGACCTGTCCTGACTGTTTAACGGCGCACCAATGGGCAGACTGTCCAGACCGTTGGGCCCACTGTAGTCGTTGTGGAAAAGTTGGGCATATCCGTTCTGTTTGCCGGCAAATGGCTGGACAGTCACCCCCGACTCCTTACTGGCGTCAGGGAACAGTTCATGAACTGCAGGCTGTCGTTCCCCAGGGTGATTCTCCTGATAGCAAATTGTTTATTGATCTCAGAATAGCTAACCAAGACGTTTGCTTCGAAGTGGACACAGGGGCGACAGTCTCCCTGGTGACCTCCTGACATACGCCCGTCTCGGCTACCCAGCATTGCACCCGCCCTCCCGCAGGTTGGTAGCATATGGTGACAGTGCGACCCCTCTGAATGGTCAATTTACCACTTTGGCAGCTTACAAAATGGTTACACGTTCTGTAACCCTCTTTGTGCTCAGTAGCCACTCAGCTGGAAACATTTTCAGCCTCGATGCATTCTCACTGTTTGGGTTGTCCATTTCTGATGAGGTGCAGGTCATCTCCAACACAGTTCCTTTCCAGGAACTCGACGACATTTGTGCCTCTTTTGTGTCTCTGAACCGGATTGCCGGCCGCGGTGGCCGAGGGGACTGATGCGCTCCAGTCACGGTCTGCACGGTCACTACCGTCGGGGGGTCGAATCCCCCCTCGGGCATGGATATTTGTGCCGTCCTAGTTCGTAAGTAGTTCATAAGTAGTTTGTAAGTTTAGGGACTGATGACCCCGTAGTTAAGTCCCATAAGCTGTACAAACATTTGACCATTTTTTGAACCGGGTCCGGAGTGTGTCACCAATTTTGAGGCACATATTACTTTACACCCAGATTCGGTGCCCCATTTCTGCCATGCACGCCCTCTTCTGGTCTCCCTACAGATGTCGTTAAAGCTGGTACTAGACCGTCTGCACGCAGCTGGAGTCATTGAACCTGTCAAAACGAGTGTCTGGGCCTCACCACTGGTAGTGGTACTCAAGCCCAACGGCGCCCTCCGAATTTGTGGCGATTTTAAATCCACCATCAATGCCCAGATACAGGTCGAAACCTATCCAATTCCACGCCAAAAGGACCTCCTCACAAAGCTTGTTGGAGGCGAATACTTTTCTAAGATAGACCCGGCTGATGCCTATTTGCAAAGCCCGCTCGATGAGGAATCTCAACGAATCGTGGTCATCAATACCCCTTTTGGTCTTTACAAATACAAACGTTTACCCTTTGGGACTTCTTCGGCTCCAGCCATCTTCCATAGGTATCTAGAACAGTTAACCATGCCTATACCCAGTTGTGCCAACTATCTTGACGATGTCATCGTTACTGGGGCTACATGCCAGGAGCACTTGCATAACCTCTGCACTCTCTTTACCACATTGCGGGATGCCAGGCTCAAGTGCCGCCTCCATAAATGCCAGTGTTTCCAGGAACAGGTCAAATATCTTGGCTACTTAGTGTCCAAAGAGGAAATCCAGCCCACATTTCACATGGAACGGCGGTCGATGCTCTACCACGCCCCCAAAACCTACAGGAATTGCAGGCATTTTTGGGAAAGGTGAACTATTATGCAAATTTCTTGCCACATGCAGCCCACATTATGCATCCACTCAACTGTCTCTGGAAGAAAGGTATGCACTTCCGGTGGTCAGATGCTTGTGAGCATTCCTTTCAACACCTAAAGCACCTCTTGCGTTCGGCACCCTGCCTTACGCCCTTTTCTCCATCACGTCCCCTTGTTTTGGCAGCGGACGCATCTCCCTATGGCACTAGAACAGTGTTGGCACACTGCAATGATGATGGTACTGAACAACCGATAGCCTATGCGTCCAAGATCCTGACGCCTGCTCAAAAGAACTACTCTGAGGTAGAAAAGGAGGCGTTGGCAATCGTCTATGTGGTTAAGAAATTCCATGTATATCTTTTGGGGGCCAAGTTTACCCTCATTACAGACCACAAACCACTGGTAGCTCTATTTGGGCCACACTCTCGGCTCCCAGAGCGTACAGCCCAAAGACTCCAGCGTTGGGCTCTGTTTATTTGTGCATACAATTACACCATTAAGTACAAGCCTACTACACAACACGCCAATGCAGACGCTCTTTCTCGTCTGCCTTCAGGACCTGACCCAGCGTTTGACCGACATGAAGTCTCCTGTTTCCACGTTGACCTGGAACAGCAAAATACCTTAAATGGGTTCCCTATCACAGCCACGCTCATTGCTGCAGACACACGCCAGGACCCCCTCTTACAACGGGTCATCCATCATGTGCTTCATAGGTGGCCCACTTACTTCTCAAAGTCAACTGCTTAACAGCTACGGGCCTGGTCCAATCTCTCTCATCGATTGCCTGTCATTGATGGTGTTCTCCTGCTCGATGCAGAGGGCGATATCCACCGGATGGTTATCCCACCTACCTTATGCCATCAGGTTCTTGATCTTCTCCATTGGGGGAATTGGGGTATGTCAGGTACGAAATCCCTGGCCAGTAAACACGTTTATTGGCCAAGTCTGAACAAAGATGTGGAGGCCGTCGTCCGCCATTGCTCCACTTGTGCTACACACCATGCTGCTCCAGTCCAATCTTTCTCTCCCTGGCCTGCTCCACGTCGCCCGTGGGACCGCATCCATCTTGACTTTGCAGGCCCCTTTCTGGGATCTATGTGGCTTATTGTCATCGATGCCTATTCCCACTACCCTTATGTAGTCAGCATGCCATCCACCACCACGACTTCCACAGTCAGTGCCCTCACACAAATTCTTGCTATCGAGGGTCTACACCGTACCATCATCTCTGACAATGGGCCCCAGTTTACATTGACAGACTTTGAGCAGTTTTGTGATGCCAATAGCATCAAACACCTGTTTAGTCCCCCATTCCCATTCCACCTAGCCTCCAATGGCGCTGCTGAGCGGCTGGTGCGAACATTCAAACAACAAATGCTGAAATCTGTGGGCATGTCCACCACCACAGCAGCCCTCACATTATTCCTGGGTACCTACAGATCTAGCCCTATGAAGGATCATAGCCCAGCAGAACTCCTCCACAGCCGACAGCCACGTACCCTTCTCCATCTGTTGGCCCCACAGCTGTCAGAACCGAGGACACGGTACACTGGGCGATATGCACCAGGTTCCACTGTGTTGGCCCGTTCCTATGGTACAAAGCCCTCACGGGTGCCGACTAAAGTCTGGCCGCTCACGGGCGACGCCTCCTCTCTGTCAACACTCAGAGGGGTTTGGAGCACCGATATACTAACCAGCTTCGTCCTTGTTTCCCTGCAGCATCCCAACCGGTAGCACACCCAGACTCTGAGCCCCCGCCATTGCCAGCCCCTCGACCACACGGCTACAGTCTACGCTCTGGGGCGTTGTCCATGGCTCCAGTCGATGCAGGTACAGAGGTGACACTGTAAGCTGCAACTGTGCTCACAGGACAGATCACCCTCCGACACACCTCAACCACAGGGGCCCCATATGCGCCTCGGGGCGGCGTCGGCGACCCCAGGGAAGACGGGCATGGAAGTAGAGACCTCTCCTCCACATTCACTCTCGCGGCAATCGCCTTCCACGCCGACGCATCGTTGTACCTCTCCGGAGGCCCCACATCTGTACCCTGCCTTAGCAGGCTCTGCAACCGGGACACCACTAGTGCCATCGGTGCCCCTTCTGAAGCACCGTCCTGGGCGTTTCCGTCCCTACGCGCCCACTTCAGGGTGGAGGGATCTGGTATCCTGGCATGATGAGTTTGAGAGTCCGCCAGCCCACATGGACAGTGACAGCGGCTGTTAGGCGGCGCGCACAACCTACGAGCGCTGCCATCGCCACTAGAGCGCTGCACGCAGTGGCGCGCCTACCGCGCCAGTCATCTGCGCAAAGAGACGCACTATTTAGGACCCGGAGCCGCAGCTCGCTCCTCAGTCGTGTGTTGACTGCGCTCTGTATACGTTCGGGCATTCTGTTGTTATATGGCATCGTACTTGGCTCCGTCATGGTCTCGATTGGTTTACGCTTTGGTCTGTTTTTTTCCCATTTAGTTATCATTGTTTGTCGCCTCTGTGGTCTCGTGTAGTGTTGATCGTTAGCGGCGACGCTTGGTCGGTCGGTCGTTCGCGAGTCGCTCCCGAACCAGTCCGACCTTCGGTCACAATATGTTCAATATTAGTTCACAAGACTGCTTGTCTGTATCACCTGTAGTGAAACTATAGACGTCCCAGTCTAAACCCGAAAGGTTAAAGTCACCCTGCAATGAACACCTCCCGAAGTGTGCCTACTCTATTTTTGCGATATAGAGTCCGCACTCCGCTAAATATGTACTACATTCCTAATCGGGATTCAGTAAATTCTCTGTCCCGAGGATTATCTGAGCACAACAAATTTTCTAGAATGCAGTACATTTGGGAAATTTGTTTGGAAAACTTTAACAATAAACTGATAATATTTTGACTGTCAAAGTGTCTTTCGCCTGTAATACGACCGGATTTCATTGTTTGCATGTCGACTGGTGAATCTTCATCAAAACAGTAACTACCGGCTAGCCTACTTGAGTAGTAACTGCACTTGTGTAGTGAGCCCAGACCTATTAAGGGACGTCCTACAAATTGTGACCTGATAACGCAGGTCCATTAATCTGCCGCCATGGCTGTCTGTGATTTGACAAAGCCTCTGGTTAAGACTTTCTACTTGGCTCAAAGCTAAAGGACACCGATCAACTCTGGGAAGAATGCTGCAAATTGAAAACTTTTCTTCCTTCGTGAAATCCGCGAGTCGCCTGGATGATCTGAAGACAGCGTCTGAACCCAAGCGACATGCGTCGTTGGAGCCGATGTCTGTCACAACTTGCAGACGACTGCATTCTGTACACTCGACAGCCGAAAGCAAGGTCGCCTTCATGTCTAGGATGAAGTCCGTGGCAGACATACCGAGTACACATCGGAATTCTTTTCATTTCTGAATTAATCTACCTAAAGGGGATTCATAAAGAGTAATATTTCGACTCATTCGTTGACCAGCAACCTCCAAAAGATTTAGAATAATACATCACCAGCAGATGGCACATTTACAGAAATGGCATACTGCATGTGTCATGTCCTTTGCTGCATCAAAAAAGCTGATGAATCAAACGCCACCATCTGGAATTTAGTGAACTTCTCAGGTCAACATGGACAGACACAAGTATATATATATATATAAGATGTAGTCTTAAATCAAGTCTGAACAATGCAAGAAAGGAAACTTGTATATTTATGATAAAGTATATAACCTTGTAACAACTTTGTTATTTTAGGCCACCAATGTAAACCTGATATCAACACTACCGTCTGACGTTGGGCTCACGCCCGAAACTAGAAACGGTGCAATAAATTGATTTATAAGAATCTTGTGGCTGGTTGCAGTAGTTATTTACTACAGTAATATTACTAATACAGTTGCAGTGTTCTCTAACCAAAAATAATGGATAAAATAATTAGGTATATTTTCCATTACATTCCCTTGATTTTCATCAGACGCCATCTCTCAACAGCAAGCTACCAATCTGTTGTTTCAGATCATTTAAAAACAAGTGAATGAAAGTAAAACAAAAAGGCAGACGAAACACTTAGTCCATGTTTTTGTGTGAGTTAGCGCGCCGGCAGACCAAGGTGAATCGTGCTGTCTAGTCATTCTCGTTTTGGCAGTCACTATGGGCAGAACCGCTGTCCAATGCGGTCGGTCATAAAATAGCGGTTAATTATATAAAATGAATTTTAACTATGTAGAAGCAACATAAATCGACAGTGTTAATTACACTCCTGGTCGTTAAAATTGCTACACCCCGAAGATGACGTGCTATAGACGCGAAATTTAACCGACAGGAAGAAGATGCTGTGATATGCAAATGATTAGCTTTTCAGAGCATTCACACAAGCTTGACGCCGGTGGCGACACCTGCAACGTGCTGACATGAGGAAAGTTTCCAACCGATTTCTCTTACACAAACAGCAGTTGACCGGCGTTGTCTGGTGAAACGTTGTGATGCCTCGGGTAAGAAGGAGAAATGCGTACCATCACGTTTCCGACTTTAATAAAGGTCGGATTGTAGCCTATCACGATTGCTGTGTCTCGTATCGCGACATTGCTGCTCACGTTGGTCGCGATCCAACGACTGTTAACAGAATATGGAATCGGAGGGTTCAGGGGGGGGGGGGGGCAATACGGAACGCCGTGTTGGATCCCAACGGCCTCGTAGCACTAGCAGTCGAGATGACAGGTATCTTATCCGCATGGATGTACGGATCGTGCAGCCACGTCTCGATCCCTGAGTAGACAGATGGGGACGTTTGCAAGACAACAACCATCTGCACGAACAGTTCGACGAATTTTCCAGCAGCATGGACTATCATCTCTGAGACCATGGCTGCGGTTACCCTTGACGCTGCAGCACAGACAGGAGCGCCTGCGATGGAGTACACAACGACGAACCTTGATGCACGAATGACAAAAAGTCATATTTTCGGATTAATCCAGGTTCTGTTTACAGCATCATGATGTTCGCATCCGTGTTTGGGGACATCGCGGTGAACGCACATTGGAAGCGTGTATTCGTCATCGCCGTACTGGCGTATCACCCGGCGTGATGGTATGGGGTGCCATTGGTTACACGTCTCGGTCACCTCTTGTTCGCATCGACGGCACTTTGAACAGTGGCCGTTACATTTCAAGTGTGTTACGACCCGTGGCTCTACCCTTCAATCGAGCCCTGCGAAACCCTACATTTCAGCAGGATAATGCACGGCCGCATGTTGCAGGTCCTGTATGGACCTTTCTGGATACGAAAAATGTTCGACTGCTGCCCCGACTTACACATTCTCCAGATCTCTCACCAATTGAAAACGTCTGGTCAATGGTGTCCGAGCACCTGGTTCGTCACAATACGCCATTCACTACTTTTGATGAACTGTGGTATTGTGTTGAAGCTGCATGGGCATCTGTACCTGTACACGCCATCCAAGCTCTGTTTGACTCAATACCCATGCGTATCGAGGCCGTTATTACGGCCAGAGGTCGTTGTTCTGGGTACTGATTTCTCAGGATCTATACACCCAAATTGCGTGAAAATGTGATCACCTGTCAGTTGTAGTACAATATATTTGTCCAATGATTACCCGTTTATCATCTTAATTTCGTCTTGGTGTAGCAATTTTAGTGGCTAGTGGTGTAGATGCAGTGGAAATAAAAGAACAGTTAGGCAATTTGCAATTTCTTTGTTTCTTTGTAAATTAACATATTTTGAATAATTTGCTTTACGAGACTAGTTGCTCGCTAATTAACGTAACAGCCTCAACACCTACGAGTCGCGCGGGACTGGACGCGTGGTCTAAGGTATCAGCACTCTTGTGCCCTTAGGTGTGGCTGTCTTGTCCTAAGTGTAAGTTTAAGTAGTCTATAAGTGTAGCGACTGATGACCATAGCAGTTTGGTCCAACAGATTTACAAAGATTTGAACATTTGATGAACCAAGGACCTGCGTGTCGTCTTCTGCACTGGGGACACAACTTGTCAAGCCAACAGATTGGTGAACATTTTATTTAGAGACGATGCATATCGCCTCCCCTTGACACCTGGGACCGGTGCCCTTGATGAATCAGCATTCATATAATGACCTTGAAATGTGCCAGAGAGTTGGTACACTACACTATTGTCATCAAACAGATGATCACCATCATAGGCCTACATCTCCGACGTTAGTCTGTTGTAGAATCTGGGACATGTTTCGTGGTGTGTATTATGAATTTCTGGAGAGATTCACAAGACTAATTAAGGATGAATGGCAGGTGCATTTAATCCCCCTCCCTCACCCATCTCGAGCCTGCAGCTACCGACGGGAAAAACCTGACCTCAAGTCCTACTGAGCCACCTGAGAATACTACATGACTGACCTGTCTTTGATACCTGGACATCTTGATTCTAGAACACATGCCCATCATGTGTTAAATAGATTGACTTTTAATCAATTATTATGAGTTTGGAAAACATTGTATCCTTTTGGAAGGCAGCGAACTGGTGTACTGTTTTAATATGAAAATATCAGTCTTATTCGCAATTATATACTTTATTTTATACGAGCGTTGGAACTTAAATAGTGGCAACTATTTATTGACAACCGATACAAAAGAGTTACGTGTTTGCACCTGTTACTGTCATTCAAAGTAGTCACCAGCGTAGTGTAGAATCCGTTGCCAGCGATATGGAAGGCGTAGTATACCCGTTAGCAGAGCCTGTTCTGTTGATGGTGCGAAGGAAGGAAGGAAGCTAGACGTTTGTCCCGTCGACAGCGTGGTCATTAGAGACAGAGCTTATGCTCGGAGTATGCCCTTTCGAAGCAACCGTCCCGGAATTTGCCTGCAGTGATTTTGGGAAACGACGGAACACCTAAATCTATATGGACGGAGGTGGATTTGAAGCACCAGCCTTCCGAATGCGAGTCCAGTGTGTTACCACTGCGCCACCCCACTCGGTGTTAATCGTGCGTTACTAATAACCATGCAGTTGAGTCCGATAGATTTACAAACATTTGAACGCTTGAACATTTGATGGTGCGAATTGAGCGGTCTACTGCCTGTCGAATCTCTGGAAAGGTTCAGAAGCGAATGCCACGAAGTAGTTCCTTCATCTTCGGAATCAAATCAAAGTCGCAAGGACTTACTTCCAGGGAGTATGGTGGATGGTACAGTACTTCCCAGCCCCATCGTCAGAACAGAGCAGCCACAGCTTGTGCAGTATGCGCCCTCGCATTGTCGTGCAAACTGATGGGTGGGTTGCGTAGAATTTTGCCGTTTCTTTCGCAAATTTGGTCGCAGATGATGCAGTAATACTGTGCATTGTCGGTCTGCTGTGGAGGAACATAATGTGTGACGATAACTCCATCACAGTCGTACATGAGAAACACCGTAACTTTCACCACGCTTGGGGATCTGAAGCACTTTCGAATTTTGGAGTATCACCTTCGACCATATTTGCGAAAGAAGCGCTGCCTGCCCTTCATTTTTCTTACTAATGGTGTACTACGTCTTCCACGTCGCTGGCAACGGGTTCTACACATGCTGGTGACTACTTTGAAAGACAGTAACAGGTGCGAACATGTAAGGCTTTTGTATCGGTTGTGAGTGAATAGTTGTAACTATTTAAGTTCTAAATGGCATAATATTTCGTGCGAACTGTCACACATTGAGCTACAAAAATAAATTCGTTTTCTGCCGGTTCCTATGTCAATACATGACAATGCAACTGAATGGTAAAAATCTGAAAATATGAAGTGTTGGGTGCTACCGTGCGCCGACATTGGACAAGGGGACAGATCGCAACAGGGCACAAGTTCCTTTCCCTTCGCCAACTAGCCACAATATATAATACCGGCCTGAGAAAACGGCACGAGACAGATGTGAGCGCTGTCATTGCTCGCAGTGTCACGCAGACCGTCGCTCGACGCCGCATGTGTCCCCTTCTCGTGAGAGGCTGGACTACCTACAACACTAGCATGTTGTGCCCTGATGCCGATCTGTCGCCTTGGCCAATGTCGACGCCCAGTAACACCCAAAAGACCACTTTATATTTCCAGATATTTACCATTCAATTGCATTGTCATTTATTGACATAGGAACATTTGGAAAACTATTTTATGTTTGTAGTTTAGTGTGCGCAAATACACACACACACACACACACACACAAATATATATATATATATATATATATATATATATATATATATATATATATATTAGTCAGGGAATGGCTACTCTGTGTAACATACCACCTATATTGGTGTTAAAATACGTCATGCCACCCTCTTCTATGGCAACAATCATTTATAAGAATGAGAAGTGACAAATGAGTAGGTGGTTCATTCCCAACATTTATGTAAGTGATAACCACGAGATTTTTCTCTGGTATTATTGCTCTTATGTATTGTTCATAATGTGCCACTGTTTTTATTACTGGATTTTTAATAATAGTGTCATAGTGTAATTACACATTATGAGAATGATGAGATAGGAGATGAATAAATGCTAGAAGTCATATGGGTATATTGACTGGGTCTATGAGCACAACGTGGATAACGTAGACCTTCACACGTTATCTAATATAGCAGCACATCCCTGACAGACGTTATGACACACCACAGCGATAAATTTTATGTCCCAATCAGACATGTATATAGGGGTGGAAAGGAGAATTTCCAGCAGGTGTAAAGGTTACGTACAAAGGTCACGTTACTGAGAACAACTGTATCGAATTTCCAAAGCGGGAACGAGTAAACAGGAATTAGTCACCATACATGACATTTGAAAAATTCCCTTATCTTTGAATCAATGATTAACGGAATCACATCTTATCACATAGCACGTCACAAAAATAAATGGAAACAGTACAATACATTACACAAAAGAATTCTTTTAGCCAAGCAATAGTAGCCAAATTATGCAATCAGAGCATTCACCTAAAAATACAAATCATAAAAACAGAAACAACACTAATAACGGAAGTAAATCCCGAACCAACATATTTACATAATTCAATGTAAGCCTTCACGGCCGGCGTTTACTTCACTTGAAATATTCGGGTTCATACGCTGTGTTTGATTTTTGAAACTTTCCCCTAACATTTCATCTTCATCTGTGGAAGACAAAGTGGAAGGTAAAGTGGCGAACTGCGATCAGAATTTGAAGGAGCGCCGTATATATAGGCAACGTAGAGTGCGCCACGAGCCATCTCGTCGGGTCCGCGGTTGTTTCTCATATTGCCAACATTATTGACACAAAAGAATCGATTTTCATTCCGCTGGTGTAACGTTAAAGTCCAAATCCTGTACACTTTAATAAAGACAACACGCCAAAGCTAACAAGAATTTCGGTACAGACAACGATATGACGCGAATTTTTAATATGACAGTCAGTATCAGCAACATAGGGTTTGTAACAATGAGGCAAAAGTCTAACTCGTGAATGGGAGGCCGTGTGGCACTCACAATCGGCCTAAGCGGAGTCTGTTCTTTGTGCACTTTTGTTAGCCATAGAGCCTTGGTGCGTATACTCCCAACTATAAAACTGCAGAACTATCCAATTATGAAAATTTTAAAGACGATTAATCAACTGTAGAAATCATCTTCCTTCTTTTCCGATGACAAGAACTTGCTCAGCAAAACTGAAGGGCACCCACCAACGCCGTATGGACTACCAAAAGCGTACAAATAACGGACTCTGCTTAGGACCATTGTGAGTGCCATAGGGTCTCCCCTCACGAGTTAGGTAGACAACTTGACTCATTGTTGCAACCCTATGTTGGTGGTACTGACTGCCATATCGGTCACAAACTAAAAGAGATGAATGTTGGCCGTACTATTATTCTTGTTAGCTTTTACGTGGTTTATTTATTTGCCATGATTCCGGTGAACGAATTTATGACTAGCATAGCGGATATTTTTCCAACTGACATAGTTTCGGTTTCGAGACACTGCCTCGCCATTACTTATTTTCAGTACAGTAATGAATTCTATGAACAGATTGACGGAGTGGATATGGGGTGTCCACTGGTCCATTTATTTATGGAGTCTTTTGAACAACACCCGTTGCAGACTGCTAGTAAAGAACCAGCCAAGTGATATCGCTATGTCGATGACAGTTTTTTGGTATGGAACACGGCGCAGTAGAATTACATGCCGTCTTGATACATCTTAACACCGTACATTGGCCACATTACAGAAAAACTTAATAAAGTATATCGAAGGGCGAAAGTAGAAATTGCTCTCCCCACCAGCAACACTATACAAACTAAAATAGAACCTGTTAAAATGTAAATCCAAATATCTCGAACTCAAGTATTTATAAAAACACATGTGATGACTGTAAGAAATGTTACATTGATCAAACAGCTCAAAATTTCACAGATTTAAAGCAAACACGCAGTATTGCAAGACTAATTAATCAGCATTTTTCGTACATCTCTAGAAGCATAAATACAAAGCAGAATGCCTCGGCGGAGTGGGGCGCCATGATGCGTTGCACGCGGCCGTTCGCCGTCGGAGGTCCGAGTCCCCACTCGGGCATGGCTGTTTTTGTTGTCCTTAGGTTAGTTTACCTTAGTTTAAGTTGTTTGTAAGCTACGGACTAGTGACCAAGCAGTTGAGTCCGATAGATTCACAAACATTTAAACAAAGCAGAATGAAAATTCCACATCATGTACCCAAGGCAACCATAGTTAACATTTTGGAAGAAATCGAAATACATGTCCACACAGATGTATTTCCAGACAAAGTTCTTACCAAGAGAGTACCAGCAATATTTAAAAAACTTTACTGCTTTAAAAAAATTGCACTGTCGTATTTTACGGCCCACTATAGATTTGCCTGTAGTTTTATGGCTTTTGCAAAAATTTAGGACAAAAATAATAAAAATCTAAATAAAAAAAAATTATCGACGATACGATTACGACTCTACTATTATGATAACATCCATGCATCCAACACGTTATATTCTTTCTGGCTGTATTTTAACAAAAAGCCAAAATTATTTGATATTTGAGATTAGCTTTCACAAACATACTCTTTTTTAACGTTTACCTTTTTAAACTATTATTTTAATATCTCTCCCTCATTTTCTTATCTTTTCCGGTGAAATGATATCAACTGTCTTGCTTTGGTAATTTGTTCTAAGTTTATTTTCTTTGACTGTAATGGTTATGTATAAATATAGCCAGAAAGAAACGTAGCGTACATTTGGCGTACGGAAATCAATCACGTGACATCCCTCACCCGAAACCTTGCCCGAAACTCTCTTTTTCATACGCCATATTGCTTTGTATATTTGTCGATTTTCTTATTATAACTCAAGTTTTGTCATTTCAAAGCAATGGCGTACTGAAAATTGTCAAAACCACGTCGTTCTCAGGCCAATTAATTATAATCAAATGTCTAAAAATGGCATGTTGGCAGGCAACACTTGCCATTGATGGTATGAGAATTATGGATTACTCTTTAAGCTGTTCGGCGTAGCGTAATAGGCGGCGAATTAGTTAGTGATGCACGAACATCTTAGACGGTGGTTCGAATCTTGATGGGCGCGGCGGCTTAGCGCGCTCGGTCAGAGGGTTGCCGACGACGCAGCTCAGCGTGCTCGACGCTCTCTGTAACGAAAAAACTGAGTCAACGACGAAACGATCAAAATAAAACAAAACCAACGACCACAAAGGACTGATCTAACCGAAGAACCAATGAAAAGAGAGAAAAAGAAAGAGGGCTCTACTCCATCTGTAGTAAAACAGTGAGCAAAATTCTCGAAGAACAACCCAGAACGAATATGAACAAAAGACCGAAAAGAATCAATCTACCTCAAGAACAAAAAAATATAAATTAAAAAAAACCGTTACTGGCCTTTTTACCCTTTTTTATCTTGATTCCTAAAAGCTTTTCGCACTCTCGTGTTAATTGAACACAACTATATTCTGCGAGATTCCGAGTTGTTCAAAGGAAACAGCGCTTTCTCTGAAAAGTCCATTTGTTCTATTTTGTGAACATACCTTGAAATACATACCAAAGAATTGAAACCACAGACTTCTCTTTCACATATACGTAAACTGGGGAGATACTGTTATAAAAATGATGTAATGATAATAGTAACTTTGTATATAGATTCAGTACGAGAGTTATGTGCAATTCAGTGTTACCACACTTATTCCGTTTGTTATTTTAGCTGTAAAAGAAAACGTAGGCACTGTTTGACACTAAATATTTGCTCTTTATTTTAGCGCAGAACAGAGTAACATGAACAAAGTCATATCTGAAATACAGAGAAGGTAATACAGTCTTCATTATAAGCGTCCATAGCAACCATACCAAAGACAAACATTTTATTAGATGCATTGATTCTAATTAATGACTTTCAACATATTCCACAATTAGTGAGTAATTGCTTAGAAAGAAATGAAGCTAGGGAATTTGTTGCAATGTATACACTTTCCTTCCCTTGCCACAGAAATCTAGGACTTCATTTATATATGAAACTACCAGTATCATCACGTTGTTTAGAATATTCATTAGCACACTATCCTCCCAGTTCATGTGAATATGCTTCAGAAAACCATTGTTGAATTCGTTGTTACATATTTCACAGCAAAGAACAAAAGCACATTTTAGAGGGAGCACTCTTACATATTCACAACTCTAAACATTGCAGAACTTAGCGCTATTTAATTAATAATGGTGCCCGAAACCCTTTTATGAGCCAAGACGAAAAAAAAAAAAAAGGTTCCGGCGGGTTTCGAACTGCCGACCACATGCATCAATTGTGAAACTGTTCCTTATATCTCGTACTATTGCTGTGAGTTGTTAACTGCTAACATGGCATTTTAGACACTAGATTATAATTTATCGTAGGAAGAACGACGTGTTGTTGTTAATTCTTCAGAACGCCATTGCTTTGAAATGACAACGCATAAGTTATAATAAGAAAATCATCAAATACACAAAGCAAGGTGGCGTATGCTAGAGAGAGTTCTGGGCGAGGAATGTCACCTGACATCTCCGAACGCCTGGTTTTCGTAAATTCAAGGTACAGTGTTAAATCGCCGTTATTTTTGCAAATATATCTGTAACGGTGCGAGTTATGAAAAAAACATAAGAGAGCAAAGCTGTAGAGAATTTCCATCTCTAAAAACTCGGTTATTCAATTTTCGTGTTAGATAAACGGTTTATTTGCATATAAATTACATTACAAACGGCTTTTTGTGGTGTTACTAACGTATTTTTATCAGAAATAATTAAAATGGAGGTTCTGTTTTGTGGCGGCGAACAATAGTGTCTGTAAAATATGGTGCCGATCGGTTGAACGGTTCAACCTAAATGTGGGAACACGTTACAGACAGACATCGTCAAATCGCCGTTATTTTTGCAGGTACCTCTGAAACGATACGAGACATAAAAAAAATATCAAATTTTCTCCTTTACAAATTCGGTTATTCAATGTTCATGTGAGATGAACGGTTAAGCCGTTATTTGCCGGCCGCGGTGGCCGAGGGGGCTGAGGCGCTTCAGTCACAGTCTGCACGGCCACTACGGTCGTGGGTTCGAATCCCCCTCGGGCATGGATATTTGTGCCGTCCTTAGTCTTAGGAAGTTCATAAGTAGATTGTAAGCTTAGGGACTGATGACCCCGTAGTTAAGTCCCATAAGTTCTACAAACATTTGAACATTTGATTTTTAAGCCGTTATTTTCATTTAAATTTTGAGCTGTTAAAAGTGATCGTAAAGGCGCACTTTTAATGTTACCAACATCAAACAAGGATAATGGAAGGTAGCGTTAGAAAGTCAGGCGATGCTAAAGGAATTAGATTAGGTAATGAGACAATAAAAGTAGTACATGAGTTTTGTTATTTGGGTAGCAAGATAACTTCTGATGGCCCAAGTAAAGAAGATATAAGATGCAGAATGGCTATGGGAAGAAACGCGTCTATTAAGAAGCGAAATTTGTTTACATCCAATATTAATTTAAATGTTAGGAAGTTCTCTCTGCCGGCCGCGGTGGCTAGGGGACTGAGGCGCGCCAGTCACGGTCTGCACGGCCACTACGGTCGGGGGTTCGAATCCCCCCTCGGGCATGGATATTTTTGCCGTCGTTAGTAGTAGCTAGTTCGTAAATAGTTTGGAAGTTTAGGGACTGATGACCCCGTAGTTAAGTCCCATAAGCCATACAAACATTTGAACATTTGAAGTTCTCTCTGAGAGCATTTGTCTGGAGTGTAGCATTATATGGGAGTGAAACGTGGACGAGAAGGAGTTCAGAGAAAAAGATGACAGAAGCTTTTGAAATGTGATGCTACAGACGAATGATGAAAAAACTAATGAGGAGGTGCTTAACCTAATTGGGAAGAAAAGGAGTTTCTGGCATATCCTGACTAAGAGAAGGATAGATTGGTGGGACACATTGTGAGGCATCAAGGAATCGTCAACTTAGCATTAGAGGGAAGTGTATGCGGTAAAAATCGTAGAAGGAGACCAAGGGACGAATACAGTAAGCAGATTCAAAAGGTTGCCGAACTTAGATGAAGAGACTTTCCCAGGACAGGGTAGCGTGGAGAGCTGCATTAAACCAGTCTGCGGACTGAAGACAACAACAACAACAACTGTACCTGAAGTGGGCCCAATAAAAAAATAAAAAGAAAAAAAAGATACTTCAATACTTCAAGAAGAATTCAACTTTGTACATAGCTAATATCACTGAAATTCCTCAAGTACTAAATAAATTCTACTTTCCACGTTAACATTAAGGCCATTTAGAATTACCCGGCCCTACTACTAGCGAAATGGTCCTTTTCTCCTAGCATCACTGTCAAAACTTCATACCCCTACTTTCCAGCTCTTTTCCCATAGCCACACGTACTAAATTGCCATATATTTCTCTGGCAGATTACGCCAAAGTTATAATTTCATAAATAGGTGTAATGAAAATGAATATTTATTGATAACTAGTCTGTCACATAACCATAACTTTGTATGAAAATTTAACACTCTCATTGACTGTGTGCAGTGGCACCATACTATATTACTTGCATGCAGAGGAATTCCTTTCCCATGTACCCCACACATTGCCGATGTGGGGTGGCTTGCGTGCTCAACAACGCATATAGCCGTACCCTAGGTGCAACCACAGCGGAGGGATATCTGTGGAGAGGCCAGACAAACGTGTGGTTCCTGAAGAGGGCAACAGCCTTTTCAGTAGTTACAGGGGCAACAGTCTGGATGATTGACTGAGCTGGCCTTGTAACATCAGCTAAAGTGGCTTTACCACACAGTTACTGCGAAAGGCTGAAAGCAAGGGGAAACTACAGCCATTACTTTTCTCGAGGACATGAAACTCTACTGTATGAACAAATGATGATGGCATCCTCTCGGGAGGTAAAATAGCCCCCAATTCGAATCTCCGGGCGGGGACTATTCAGGAGGATGTGGTCATCAGGAAAGACAACAGCCGGCCGCGGTGGCCGAGGGGACTGAGGCGCTTCAGTCACGGTCTGCACGGCCACTACGGTCGGGGGTTCGAATCCCCCCTCGGGCATGGATATTTGTGCCGTCCTAGTTCGTAAGTAGTTCATAAGTAGTTTGTAAGTTTAGGGACTGATGACCCCGTAGTTAAGTACCATAAGCTTAACAAACATTTGAACATTTGATTTTGAAAGACAACACCAGCATTCTACGGATCGAAGCGTGGAATGTTAGATCCCTTAATCTGGTAGGGAAGCTAGAAAATTTAAAAAGAGAAATTGATTGGTTGAAGTTAGATATAGTGGGGGATTAGTGAGTATCGGTGGAAAGAGGAACTGGATTTCTGGTCAGGCGAGTATATGATTATAAATACAAAATCAGTTGGGAGTATTACAGGAGTAGGTCTGACAATGAATAAGAAAATAGGAATGCGGGTAAACTACTATGAGCATTACAGTGATCGCATTATCGTAGTCTGATATGAAGCCAACACCGACCACAGTAGTACAGGTTTATATGCCATCTAGCTCTGCCGATGATGACGAGATCGAAGAAATATATGAGGAGCTAAAGGAAATTATTCAGACAGTTAAGGGAGAGGAAAACTTAATTATTATGGGAGACTGGAATTCGGTAGTAGGACAAGGAAGGGAAGGGAAGAGAGCAGGTCAATATGGTCTGGGCAAAATGAATGAAAGAGGAAGCCGTCTGGTAGAATTTTGCACGGAACATAATTTAGTTATAACAAACACCTGGTTTAAGAATCACGAAAGGAGGGTGTATACGTGGAAGAGACCGGGATATACCAGATAGATTTTATAATGGTAAGACATGGATTTCGGAACCAGGTTTTAATCCGTAAGACTTACCCAGGGACAGATATAAACTCTGACCATAACTTATTGGTCATGAATTGTAGGCTGAAACTGAAAAAAACTGCGAAAAGGTACGAAACTAAGGAGATGGGACCTGGATAAACTGAAGGAACCTGAAGTTCTTAAGAATTTCAGAGGGAGCTTTAGGCAACAAATGACAGAAATGGGGGAAAATAAAACAGTAGAGGAGGAATGGGTAGCATCGAGAGATGAAATAGTGAATACAGCAGAGGACAAAATAGGTAGTAAGGCAAGACGTACAAAAATCCTTGGATATCACAGGACATACTAAATTTAATCGATGAAAGGAGAAAATATAAAAATACAGTAAATGAAACAGGCAAAATTAAGTACAGACGACTAAGGAATGAGATTGACTGGAAGTGCAAAATTGCTAAGCAGGAGTGGCTAGAAGACAAATGCAAGGATGTAGAAGAATGGATAAATAGGGAAAAAATAGATACAGCCTACAGGAAAATAAGAGATATTTGTAGATAAGGAAAAGAGCTCTATGAATATAAAGAACACAGATGGAAAACCAGTTCTCAGCAAAGAAGGGAAAGCTGATAGGTGGAAAGAGTATATAGAGAGGCTCTACAAAGGAAATGAACTTAGAGGCAATATTGTAGGAAGGTGAGAAGAAGTAGATGAGGATAAAATAGAAGATACTATATTGAGAGATGAATTTGACAGAGCACTGAAAGACCTAAGTCGAAACAATGCCCCTGGAGTAGATGACATTCCCTCTGAGCTACTGAAGTCTCTGGGAGAACCAGCCATGACAAAACTGTTTCACCTGGTGTGTAAGATGTTTGAGATAGGCTAAGTACCCCCAAACATTTAAGAAAAATGTTATAATCCCCATTCCAAAGAAATCAGGGGCAGAAAGGTGTGAAAATTACAGAACCATCAGTTTGACAAGTATTGGGTGCAAAATATTAACACAAATTATTTACAGAAGGATGGAAAAGCTGGTAGAAGCCGACCTCGGGGATGATCAGTTTGGGTTCAGGAAAAATGTAGGAACACGGGAGGCAATACTCACTTTACGGCTTATCCTAGAAGATAGATTAAGAAAATTCAATCCTTCATATCTAGCTTTTGTAGATTTGGAGAAGGCTTTTGACATTGCTGATTGGAATAAACTCTTTCAAGTTCTGAAGCAAGCAGGAGTAACATATAAGGAGCGTAAGGTTATTTACAACTTGTGCAAAAACCAGACAGCGGTTGTCAGAGTTGAAGGGCATGAAAGGGATGCAGTGGTTGTTAAGGGAGTAAGACCGGGTTGTAGCCTTTCTCAAATGTTATTCAATTTGTACATTGAGCAAGCTATAAAGGAAAGCAAGGAGAAATTCGGAGAAGGAATTAAAGTTCATGGTGAAGAATTAAAAACATTGCGTTTTGCCGACGACCAGTTGAACGGAATGGCCAGTGTGCTGAAAGGAGCATATAAGATGAACATTAACAAGAGCAAAGCAAGGGTAAGGGAGTGCAGTCTAAGAAAATCAGGTGATGCTGAAGGAATTAGATTAGGTAACGAAACAATAAAGGAGGTAGATGAGTTTTGTTACTTGGGCAGTAAAATAACAAATGATGGTTGCAGTACAGAGGATATAAAATGCAGAATGGCAATGGGTAGAAAAGCATTCTTGAAAAAGAGAAATTTGTTAACATCGAATATTGATTTAAGCCTAAGGAAGTCCTTTCTGAAGGCATTCGTGTGGAGCATTGCCTTGTATGGGAGTGAAACATGGACGATAAACAGTGCGGACAGGAAGAGGATAGAAGCTTTTGAAATGTGGTGCTACAGAAGAATGCTGAAGATTAGGTGGGTGGATCGCGTAACTAATGAATAGGTACTGAACAGAATTGGGGAGAAAAGGAATTTCTGGCATATCTTGACTAAAAGAAGGTATCGATTGGTAGGACACATTCTTAGACATCAAGGAATTGTGAATTTAGAGTTAGAGGGAAGTGTGTGGGGTAAAAATCGCAGAGGAAGACCAAGAGATGAATACAGTGAGCAGATTCAGACAGATGTAGGTTGCCGTTCTTATGTGGAGATGAAGAGGCTTGCTCAGGATAGGGTATTGTGGAGAGCTGCATCAAACCAGTCTCCAGACTGAAGACCACAACAACAACAACAACAACACAGAGGAGTTTTAGAGTTAGTGATTTATTTGTCACGGTAAACAAAGATGTTCAAACATCTGTAAATGTACGGAGCTTAATTGCTCTGGTCATCAGTCTCCAGGCTTACAAACTACTTAAACTAACTTTTGCTAAAGAGAACTAATACACCCATCTCGAGGGAGGACTCGAACCTCCGGCGGGGAGCAGCGGCGCGCTCCATAGCTAGGAGCCTTGGAACGCTCGGCCACTCCACCGCGGCGTGACGGTCATCGACGATCAAATGGCGTTTAGGGGACATGGCTGTGTTCACTCTGTTTTTTCTCAGCAGAAAGTAAATATACTCAGTACCGTGTTTGAAACATACAATGAAAGTACCTCATTGCTCTACTTCCTCAAACCATCCCCCTCCTGTGAAGAAAGGGAAATTTAGGCATAGTCAAGGCCTCACAGACAACCATAAATTAACCGAAAATTGGCATCAGAAAGGCCATGCATAATGCTTTCAGTGAATTGTAAACTAATGTTCTGTTTATCGAATTGATAGAATATCGTAAAAAGTTTTGATGTGATGTTAAATCTGTAAGCAGACACTCTTTAACGACAATGCCATTAAAATAGGGGAAGAAAGACAAAGAAAAAGTGGCCGAGCACTCTGAAGCCTTGTTCCTAAGGCGTGTGGTTTGACGTGGTGAGCATTTCTCGTCAGTTGTCGGTGACGTCAAAGTGTCGTGGTCCGGCAGATGGCAAGCCGCAGTACGGCTCGCGCAGCCGTTCCGACCATCTATCGTGGTTTGTGTTAGTGTAACGGATGTATAAGATATACAGCTTTTTACTGTTCCGATTATTATGGAATGGTTCATTTAAGTGATAATAAGTTTCTTAGGC
The DNA here is from genome assembly GCA_026315105.1 of Locusta migratoria. Lineage (NCBI taxonomy): Eukaryota > Metazoa > Arthropoda > Insecta > Orthoptera > Acrididae > Locusta > Locusta migratoria. The sequence continues at coordinate 12,751,734 of CM048755.1, forward strand.
CTATATAAGGTAGAATTTACAAAAAATAAAAACAAAAAAAGCATGTTCATCACAAAGGGAGAAACAAGGTGTGTGATGGTTGCAATCGAATTGAAAGTTGCACCAGCGTTCAGTGATCTTGATAGCAGTTTGAAGAAAATTTGATGGCGGCCCACAAGAATTTAAAGGTGCAAAACAGTGGTGCCGGTGCTAATGAAGTGCAAAAGCTGGAATGGTTTGAATACGAAAAACTGCCATCATTTATACACTGTACCTACACACCAAGGGAAACGGAACCGTCTGATGAGATAAATAATTTTATGGACTTCTTCAGCCGGCCGCGGTGGCCAAGCAGTCTGTGGCGCGTCAGTCACGGTCTGCACGGCCACTACGGTCGGGGGTTCGTATCCCTTTCGGGCATGTATATTTGTACCGTCCTTAGTATTAGCTAGTTCATAAGTAGTTTGTAAGTTTAGAGACTGATGACCCCGTAGTTAAGTCCAATAAGCTCTACAAAGATGTGAACATGGACTTCTTGTTCAATTGCAGCTCCTAGATTGTTTTCGAACATTGTAAAAATTCATGTAGTGAAAAACAATTGGACATATAAGTAAACAAAATTCTCATGGACGATCAATTTATTAAAACTTCCTGCCACAAAATTATTTACTAAAAGTGTTGCCTTGCCAGGGTAATTTTCCACTAGTTGTGAAATACTCAGCGAAATAGTCGCGAACACCCATACGATGTTTCTTTAAAAGAAAATCTCCACCCGACATCACATAAGCCGCCAGCCACACGCTAGCTGCTTGTTATCTCTGTCCAAATCATTGGCCTTGTGTTAACATCTGTCGGTGACTTGTGGCTGCTCGAGACTTGCAAGCCACGAGTGTTTCTGCGGCAGTCCGACAGGCCGGGGCGGGCGACGGCAGACCACGAGTCTGAAAACCACAGGCCGCGGGAGCAAGGCTTAAGGGCTAAAGTCAGTTTGTGAGTCCGCGACTAGTGCTGGTCGTGGAGGCGTTGGCAACGGCGCGATGGACGACGGGAGGTGTAGCCAACCAATCAGGAGTCGCGTTCGGGCGGCCAGTAAGAAATAGCTTTAGTCTTTATGGTTTGAAATATGTAGTACTTACTAGGATAATAAATACTCACCGGACAAGAGTACATCTAGAACCTGTCAGCCGTAGAGTAGGAATAGCATTAGTTATTTATTTTGTGGGTGATGAACAAGATTATTCCCCTCACTCTCTATCAATAGGTTTTGATAGAGCATGCACCTTCTCTGTTCACCATGAAATAAATAATTAATGCCGTTCCTGCTCTATGGCTGACAGGTTGTTGATGTACCCCTGTTTATTATCCACGTAAATACTACATGTAAATGGTCGGTTGTTAGACATATCACTCCGTCACAATCGCACCTTCCATATCTATCGTTAAAAACCGGTAAAAACACAATTAGTTCGGATTATAAATGAAATATCAATTACGTTGCCAAAAACGCTGCACACAAACGTCAGAACAGATTTTAAAACTGACGGCAAATGTACTAGACATCAAACACGCGACCTCATTGGGCGCCGTTGCCAACTTCTCCACGCCAGACGCCCGTCGCATTGTAACCGACTTATGGCGCCTTGCTGCGGCGCGCGCGGCTGTTCCCCGTCTGAGTTTCGAGTCGTCCCTCGAACCTGGGTATGCGTGTGTTGTCTTTAGCATAAATTAGTTTAAGTAATTTGTAGTCAACGTACGGGAGGCCACTGCAGTTGGGTACCATAGCTTTTGAAACATTTGAACTTCAATCTCGAAATTGTAAAGCTGTTTGATTGTGCAAGAGCGCACTGAAATTTTTCCTACAAATCTTCGAAGAACGGAAAAATTTCTGACACTGAAATAAATAAAATACGATAGAAAAACATCTGAAATAACTCGACAGGAAAAAGGCCACTGCACCTGATGGCACACCAGTTCTATTGTATTCAAAGTGCGTGATGGTACCTGATCCCCTTGTAGTAGTGGTGTGGGGAGAGCAGCGTTCATAATAACCGGAAAAAATGGTTCGTCATTTCCAGTTGCAATATGTGTCGTCGAAATTTTGCTGTAGAATTTTCTAACATGTTTTACGCTCATGTATTGTGATATTTCTAATGCGCTAAAATGTACTCTTCGAGCATCAACATAGGTTCGGAAAGCAACGATGGCGTGTACGTCAGCTCTTTTTATACAAGTAGGACTGAGCCATATATACTTGTACTTTGCAACAGACAGACATGTAGATTGATTTCTTCAGTGGTGAATTCATTTTTATAAGTCAAATCACATGCTAGTAAGTATTGTTTTCTGATAAGCAGCCTATGACGCCCAATACTAGCAGGAAATAATACAGGATTTCCAGAAAAATATACGCAGGGAACTTTTTAAGATGCTTACGTTTTGGCGTGAGCAAAATTTTCTTTCGTCTAGGAAGCAAGGTTCATTCAGAAGTTTTCGTATGTAGTAATTATTACGAGAGGAATGTGGCGTTGATAACGAAGGGGGGGGGGGCAGGGGAAGGGTGTGGGACCGTAACGTACAAACGTTGCTGAGGAGTGTGAGTGTGAGGAACAGAGTGTCACATCATGTCAGCAACCTGTTTATTTGAAATTAAGGACTCGTACAAAGTACCGAAGCACCTTAGATTTTGGCTCCTAATCTATACTTAGGGTAGGCTATGATACTTTCGCCGAGTGTGTGATTACCGAGCGATATTCGCTCTAGGGATTTGGAGATCCACACAAGCATTTGCCTGCAGTTTTGTGTGGACGCGATCGCGCGATTAATTTTATGTTCAAAAATGTTCAAATGTTTGTAGAGCTTATGGGACTTAACTACGGGGTCATCAGTCCCTAAACTCACAAACTACTTTTGAACTAGCTTATACTAAGGACGGCACAAATATCCATGCCTGAGGGGGGATTCGAACCCCCGACCGTAGTGGCCGTGTAGAACGTGACTGGCGCACCGCATGCCACTCGGCCACTGCGGCCGGCGTTACGTCTTAGGAGACGCATTTCTTGATAACAGAAGTAAGCAGATAGACCGGATTAATGGCCTGGTGATAAATAAATAGTAACTGACTTTATGAAAGAGGATCAAGCAATACGTTATTTTAAGTTTAATTATATTAAGTCAAGTGAAAGTGTACAACAGTATTATTCATATCCACATAAAATGCATATAGGTAGGAAGTAATGAACACTTGGTTCCACAGGAGTGTCCATTTACTGCAACATACTTATGTTTTATGTCGACCTTACTTGGTAGTTATTGCAAATTAAGGGCTAATTATCTTCTTATAAAATATTTATGATGGCATCTCTCGACCGCCTTATTACTAACTATGAGATCCCTATTTATTACGCGTAGCTATCTATAGTCAGTCGTGTACGAAAATGGAAGTGGGTGAAATATAAACAGAAACTACATGGATTCCTCGAAGCTAAGGTGCAAAGCATGTGTTTCGTTTGGCAGTGGTCACGTGAATATATATCCAATGCCAGAAAGCAACAAAATAAGAAGAACAGCTGCTGGCTGGGTCCAAACACATTGATTCCAGGCCAAGCAGCGTCCTTACAAATGTTTCTCACGACTGCCGCATATATTACTCTGTAATTTGATACTGAGCAACTGGATGACACTGTACTGAAATAACCATTCACACTTTGTCCTGAATTTATCTAAAAATTCTTACATCACCTTGGCGCAAAGGGAATTTGAATTATTGTCATCAGTAAGAAGTGTAACAATTGTGCTTTTTTATATTTATGAATTTTATTTTGATTACGAAAGGAATAACCTTTTCAGCAACAGGGCGTCTACTATAACAGTGAACACAAAAACCGGTAGCTGTTTTATTGACAGATTTATTTCACTGATCGAATCTAATAACTGATAATGTACAATCTATGATATGTAGTTGCCTTTTGTAAATAAGAAATGAGTTATTCTTTAATTCATTTCTCAATTCTATCCAATAAAATTTTTAGAGTAGTAATTGCAAAGAAGATCCAATTTTTAGACGTTATTTACTCCCCAAAAATATCTGTTCCGTATATTTTTGCATTCCTGTTGATTATAACTGCAAAACGTCGTTCTGTTAAAGTAATCTGTTGCATTGGGGTGACGGCTGCAACTCCATAATATGTCCATATAGCTGAAGAATGCCAAAGAGAAATGATATTATTAGTAGAAACTACCGGATCTGTAAAGAAATTTTCTGACATTCGTCCCTGTTACTCCGTCAAAGACTATATCATAATTCGCAAATTGGAAGTTCATTATTTTCCTTGGGCCATCTGTATGTATAAATTGAGGCAGTCTGTAGCGTAGTAGTTAGTCATTTGCTTCTTTTGAAGAGACGTAGTCAGTCAGTCAGTCTGTTACTGGCTGCGCTTGATGTGTAGGATTGCAGGTTGATTTTCTTTATTTAACCTGTAAAGTGTAAAAATGTTTTAAGCGATGGTTATGATAATGAATTTTTTTGTTAATAATGCTGTTACGTATGGGAAATTGTCATCTTTGAGTGACTGCAGATGAATGCGGTATGAACTGGATGGAATTTCTATTGAGTTTGTGGAATGGCTGCTTGCTCTAAAAGTGGAAATGTGATGTTAATGGGGATGATTATGAAAACTTATCATGTAATGTTCCGATACAGTATGAAATATGTTTGAGTTACGTTACTAAGTTACACGAAATTAAACTAGTGCGACAGGTTCGTTGAGGGAACCTAAATGGTCAATTTAGGTTTATTGGAAGAATTCTAGAAACGTGTAGCGTATCTACAAGGTCTGGACATAAAGTACTGGCAAGAATCCTGTAATTTCTAACCAGTATGTCGGAAGCTGCCATGAGTGACAACGAAGGCCTGAGAGACGAATTATTACAGCAATCGGGGACAGTGCTCTGTCAATCTAGAGCTTTGGAGATACATGTTGCGTCTGTTCCAAAAGAACAGTCGTCACTTCCAAAAGAACAGTCGTCACTTCTGATCCTGCAGTTGTTATTCTTTCATATTCACAGAATATATGACATCAACTTCGAATGGGCAAAGGTGAAAATGTGTAGGAGACCCGGGTTCGAATCTCGGCTGGGTACACATTTTCAACGTTGCCCATTCGCAGTTGATGTAATATATTCTGTGAATATGCTAGTGCTTTGTGTATGTCGTTGCGCGATATGGCAATAGTGCAACCACCCGAACATTATTTTTGCCAAGACGGATCAACATTATTGGCTCAGAACTGAAGTGACACGTGATCGGAGTACTCAAGAATGTTTTCAGCGACTGCGTGAAGCATTTGGTGATGCAGAGTTGTCATACAGCACAGTAGGCTGACATGCTGTGAAGGATCACCGGCATACATGCAGATCCCCGTAAAAAGCATTACAGTTTAACTCCCTGCTTCCTAATTGGACGGTGATCGCTTCTGTACTGCGCGCGAGCTATCAGTAAAAGTCGGAGTGCGCTCCAAAACTGTGCTCCACACTCCCCGTATTTTCAAAACTGCAGAATGTAGGATCCCCCGTGAAATGTCCGAGGTGCAACAAAGGCATCGCTGTACCGTGGCACGACATTTATTGTGCCTGTAAAAAAGAAAGCTAACGACTTTCTTCGACCCATCGTCACTGTCGACGAAACCTGGGAGCGCTCATACGAATCAAACTTGAAACGCCAATCAAATGAAAGGAGGCACCCACGTTCTCTTAATTCGCGGAAAGTGCGCGCTACAGCAAGTGCTGTGAAGGCGGCCGGCCGCGGTGGCCGAGGGGACTGAGGCGCTTCAGTCACAGTCTGCACGGCCACTACGGTCGGGGGTTCGAATCCCCCCCTCGGGCATGGATATTTGTGCCGTCCTAGTTCGTAAGTAGTTCATAAGTAGTTTGTAAGTTTAGGGACTGATGACCCCGTAGTTAAGTCCCATAAGATATACAAACATTAAAAAACATTCAACTGTGAAGGCGATGTTCGTTGTGACGTATAACACTGAGAGGACGCTGTACCATCAGGGGGGACAGTAGACGCCGACCTCGTCCAGCGCTCAGGAGAAAGCGACGACAGCACTACATGACAATGCTACCTCTCGCACCGCACCCACCCAACTTTGCCAAAGTGACAGTCACTGCGAGATTCCGGTACAGCGCCATAGATGACCTTCCATGGGGCGGTCAAAACGGGACGTCAATGGAAATAGATGCGCAGATATATACAACGCCCTCCGTACAATTTACAAAAGTCCAGTAATAACAGGGGCAATTATGACAGTGTGAAAGTCTAAGTACCTCTGAGAATTAAGTTGTCTCAGAGAAATATAATAGTTCTCATTACTTTTATATGGAGCCCTTGTAGAAAGAAGATCGCTCACTGTATTGTTATGCTACCCCTCATTGAGTATTGGTCGAGTGTATGAGATGTCCACCTGATGATCCTGCGTTCGTTATTTCCTGTCAGAAAGGACACAGCAAGCTGTAATTGACGGAAAGTCTTGGAGTAAAAGAGAAGTGATATCTGGCGTTCCCCTGGGAAGTATTATAGCGCCCCTGTTGTTCCTTATATTTATAATCGATTACGAGACAATTTGAGCATCAGGAGCAACATTAAGAAGATGCGACAGTTCTACTAAAGGAACTGCCTACATTACATTTGTACTATTTTTGAGTACTGTTGCCCACTGTGGCATCCTCATCAAGTGGGACTGACGGCGGTTTGCAGAAAGATCAGAGAAGGGCAGCTGATGTTCTATTATCGCGATATAGGGGAGAGAGTGTCACGGAAATGATGCACGAGTAGGGGAGGAAATCATTTAAAAAAGACGTTATTCGTTGCGACGAGATTTATTTGCGAAATTTCTTTCACCAACTTTCCCTTACGAATGCCAACATATTTTGCTGGCACTCACCTACATAGTGAGACAAGATCATAATAATAAAATAAGAGAAATTAGATCTATATTGGAAAGATTCAGGTGTTCCTTTTTCCTGTGCGCTATTAGAGAATGGAACTCTATATAAATACCAAACAAGCGGTTCCATGAATCCTCTGCCATGCATTCCAAAGTGACTTGAAGAGCATTTATGTGGATCGAATTTAATGTAGAAATGGAAACAATTCTGAATCCTTCTGCTACTTTTGCCATCAGTAGTTTCAATCAACATGCGAGTTTGCGAAATACATGCAATTTGCAATGTCAACTGCCACAACATATACGCGACCTTTTCCATGACCTGAACACAGCACGTCAGTCATTTTGGCTTGAAGAATGATAAAGTGTCACACCTGGCAATATAGTCATCTCATTTAGTGATTTCATTGTCCAAGAGTACACACTAAGAATAACGCTCCACTTTTTAGGCTCATTACTTTTCATGCATGCGCCTCTTCATGCATCAGGAATTTCTGTACACACATCACCTCAGCAGTATATCGTCATGACCAAAATTTCAGCTTCTAAGATTACGGATATCTAAATTAAAAGAAGGGCCTCTTGAAACCACATTGCCCAAAGAACTGCACTGATTATTAAACATACACGAATTTAAGAAATTCAGTGTATGAGCAAGTGGTGGATATTTGGTAGGAATTCATTATCTGTTATTTAGAGGGATGCGCTAGATTCACATGGATAGTGATGTATACATAATAACTGATATAACTGAGAAATTCCGGAGTGTAAGCATGGTCACATATACTCGTAATCCTGCCTTTTGTTACACCACACCAGGGTTTTTGTGGAACACAATGCTGAAAAGAATCTTCATCAGCCACTAATAGGTGACTAATATCGATTCGCTGCTTTTCTATGAACGCAGAATTCATGAGGATCAAATGTTTGTTAAGCTTAAGGGACTTGCCTGCAGGGTCATCAGTCCCTAAACTTACAAACTACTTATGAACAACCTTATACTAAAGGCGACACAAACATCCATGCCCGAGGGGGGATTCGAACCCCCGACCGTAGCGGGCGTGCAGACTGTGACTTGCGCGCCGCATACCGCTCGGCCACTGCGGCCGGCTCATAGGGATCTTTGCCAGTGTGTGCATATGTATGCCAAGACGAATAACTTACGAATAATTTACATGATTCACAGTGATTTGCTACTATGTACAAGTGTACCTAGTCCGGTAGAATGATTCAGTCGCCGACATAATGACAATATGGAGAGGTAAGCAGTTTGGGGACGGGACGTCTCAAAAATTTATCACGGCATCTCCTTCAAAAAGCGTTCTGCTTGAATAAGTACATTTATTTTAGAACTGGAAAGTAGGCACCCATCACTTGTGAATTTCAGAAATTCGTAAATTAATGAATAACTATAATTTTGAATAAAGCATGGAAAAGTCAGGAATCACGCGCAATTTATTTAGTTTACAAGTGGGATAAACGTTATGACGCATAAAATTATATCTCCGAGCCAAATATTCAGCAAGCCACAATCTTTAATGAATGCCTTGTTGTTGTGGAAATGGCTAAGTTTGTAGAGGAGTTCACGCAGCCTATCTATATTAATATGAGTGTTCTGCAACTGTCCAAACTCCACATGTAGTACCAGTTTGCGAAACCGTATTTTTCTGATCCCAAGTTACCTTGTATGTGTTCCTGCATGATGTCTTTGACAGTGGTCAAAATAATTTATCGAAATCATTTGTAACAGCGAATTCCTCACATCTGCACTTAATTAGGTACAGTTGTTCTACCAAACGGAGACGTACGAAATTTTGTGCCGGATAAAGACTCGTAGTTACTGCACTTGGCGAGCGCTTGTCCTACCATTAGGCTACTGCAGGACCGAGTCAAACTTTGGTATCCCACACTGACTACGCATATATGGAAGTCAAACAGATTCAAATAAATTCCCGGTTTGGCACCAATGTTTGTATGCCACCATGTGGAATAACGTCTCTACCTAATACGGTGGAGTTGTGAGAATTTCGCTATTGCTAAAATATTTCGATAAATTACTTAATACTGATAGTTTAATATAGCGGGTGAAATTCTGCAATCCATATGAAGCAGGTAGTTGGAATCCCAACGAAATCGACACGTTTGTATATATACCTGATAATCCTTACGGCCTCGGAACAATAACGTTATCAGCCTGATGAAAGGCTATGCGAATGGATTGCTGGCTGTGTAGTTTGCAGCGCTCAGTTCAAAAGCGTACGAGTACCGTATAGATTAAAGGCGGGCTAATTTTCTGCATTGTGCGGCGTCGCGAGTCCTCACGATCGAAGATTACAAGGACTGCCTGTTCAAGCACAGTAGTGGCGTTCCTCTTTAGTACACCAAGAAGCTCCTCAGTCGCGAGTGCATAAGTTGCAGTGCAATATCTACATCTACATCTACATAGATACTCTGCAAATCACATTTAAGTGCCTGGCAGAGGGTTCATTAACCACTTTCATAACTTTTCTCTCCCGTTCCATTCTTTAATAGCGCGCGGGAAGAAAGAACACCTAAATCGTTCCGGTTTCGATCTGATTTCTCTTATTTTATTGGGATGGTCACGTCTCCCTAAGTAGGTGGGTGCTAGCAAAATATTTTCACATTCAGAACTAAAAGTCGGTGAATGAAACTTCGCAAACAGATCACGCCACAATGCATAACGTCTTTCTTTTAATTATTTCCACCCCAATTCGTGCAACATTTCCGTGACGCTTCCCCCCCCCCCCCCCCGTGATGGGATAAAACAAAACGAGCTGCCCTTCTCTGAACCTTCTCAATATCTTCCGTCAGTCCCACCTGGTGAGGGTCCCACAAGGGGCAACAGTACTCCAGGAGAGGACGCACAAGTGTGATGTAGGCAGTCTCTTTGGTGGAGCTGGTGCATCTTCTAAGCGTTCTGTCAATGAAACGTAACCTTTGGTTCGCCTTCCCCACAATATTTTCTATGTGTTCTCTCCAGTCAAAGTTGTTCGTAATTGTAACTCCTATGTATTTGGTAGAACTTACGACCTCAAGGTTTGACTGATTTATCGCATAATTGAAGTTCAGCGGATTTCTTTTAGTGGTCATGTGTATTACTTCACACTTTTCTTTATTTAGTGTCAATTGCCAATTTTCGCATCGAGTAGAAATTTTGTCTAAATCGCTTTGCAGTTGCTTTTGATCCTCTTTTGACTTCACTAACCGATAAACGACAGCATCATCCGCGAACAGTCGGGCTGTCACGTCCTTATAACAAACTACGTGGCAGGAACCATCTTGTTATAACACTATTTGAACAAAAAGTATACTGTTTAATACCAGGTAATATTGGTGTAACTGGTTGGATTGCAGTTTCAATGAACAAAATGCAACATTATACATCAGAAACCTACAATTGGTGTTTTGTTCCTTACATACATTTCATTGCCCAAAATATAGAAATATGGTAGACAGTTGTTCGATATGTAGCTCCAAGCCTTCTGCGGCTCGAATTGACGCCAAGACTTCACGCAGTGTTGGTATATAGTCGGGAGCTATATTTCCTCCACCTGACTAAAAGTTTCCTCCTTAAAACGGCGATCCAACATGATGATAACGACATCGCAAGATTCGAATGGCCAGCATTTTCTCGAGCCATAACCCAAATCGAAAATTCCCGGGATACATTGAAAAGGGCTGTTTTTGGACGATAGGATCCACCAATCAATCACAGACCTACGCCGAATCGCCGTTAAGGAAAGCGACAATCTGGATTAACTTTCCCTCGATGGTCTAGTGGACAGTTTGTCACGACGAATACAGGCAGACATCAGTTCAGGAGGGTGTGTTACGGAATATTAGGGATACTGGTGTATGCTACAATCTGGAACTCAAATTCAGAATGTTTAGATTATTGTCTTACAACTTGTCAATTTCTGTTTTCATGAGCAATAATGAGAACTGAAATGTTGTCGCGTTTAGTATGTCTATTCCAGTTCTGTGTAAAGGATTATGAGCAACTAGAATGTTGGTGATGCAACACTTTTGCCGCAGCATGACTAGCTGCCGCGAGGGAGTAGCCCAGACGTGTGGGGCGCCACGTTGCGGACTCCCGCGTCGGAGGTTCGAATCCTACCTCGGTAATGGATGTTTGTGCTATCTTTAGTATAAATTAGTTCATAAGTAGTTTGTAAATTTAGGGACTGATGACCCCGCAGTTAAGTTTGAATCAAACATGACTAGCTTTACATGCTAATTTGTGCCTTGCGCTCAGAGTTTTTTCACAGGATGATTTGTCACCTTGAGAAACTCTGTTCTGCTCTAGAAGTACAGCATCTACTCCCCTAGACACACCACCAAAGGCTTACTGTACATCCTATAGTGCGGCATTGTCGGCTCCAACCTCGCGCGCCACTTTTTACACTAATGCGAAAGTAAACAGGAGTCATTCTCGCATCTGAGATACAAAACACCCACAGGAATGCATTGTATTTGAGCGTGAGCCCCCAAAGGTAATTGTCTTTTGTGTCTCGTCACGTCAAAAACAGTACGGGCCCTTCTTGTTCTGTCATTGAATATTCCTCCTCGAACAAGCTGCAGCCTCTCGACTGTATTTCCCGGAGCACCGCTGTGCCACGAGTCTTGCCTGTGGACAGGGGCCGCTCCATCTCAACTTGCCATTTCTGCGACTAGCGCTGAGTATTGGCAAATTACCAAACTACGCTGTGGCAGTATACTTAAAAAAAGTAAAAAATAGAAAATGAAATAAAAAACCTTTCAGTGTTTCTCTTCACAATGACATATATATGATATCCGTACAATGTTTGGTTCCTTGTATTATGTTATTGTTTAGAGGGGACTAAACTACGTGGTCGTCAGTCCCCTCCTCCTTGTATTACGATCAAAACTAGTAGTAAGTATGCTAGTGTTCATATCATGAAGTTCATGTACAGTTAACAACATCTCAATCTGATAACCGACTGTTACTCATTTTTTTCTTATATATACAGGGTGTTTCTAAATGATACCGACAAACTTCGTGGGGTGGCAGAGGATGGCTTGCGGAACAAAATGAGGTAGGGAACTCTTGTTCGGAAACGTCACCCAACGGCGCTGCCGAGCGTCAAGGTCACAGGTGCTGGAGCCTCGTGTAGCGTTCTACGAGAGCAGGCCGCTGCCAGAACGCCGCGCTACCCTGCTAACGGCATTCCGGACAGATGGCGTCGAATGTGGCCAGTTCGGTCAAAGCAGCTATACTAGAAGCCGCTAACAGCGGCACTGGCAGAGGGGAACGACAAACATACGAAGCGCAAACACGCGGTTCAGTCGTAGTCTGACGTGTGCATCACCTGGACCGAGCAGCGCGACATGGTGAGGCGGCGGCAGAGACACCGAATGGCCGTCAGCCACACCACTCCACGTCTGCGGCCGTCCATCAGCGTCTGGCTGGATCTGGTCGACTGGCAGGGCGGCACCACGATAGTGCTCCAAGCGTACGCACGTCACACTTTGCGGAGGACATACTACTGAGGTCCGACGCTCACTCATCCACAAGCACACGCGCCGTAGCGCACGCATTACAGAGCTTCCATTCAGCGGTGTAAATGGTACTGCGTGAAGAAGGAAGGCATCCATACCATCTGTGAAAAACTGAGGCGCATTGGGACCACGATTTTGCCTCGCGTGTGGAATTCTGCCAGTGATTCCTGCAGCAGTGCACCAGGCATCCGTGTTATGCTGCAGATGTGTTGTTCACAGACGAGGTGTTCTCCACCCGTGAGGGTGTGTTCAGTACCCACAACAGCCGTGTGTGGGCGATAGTGAATCCCCACGCCACACACATAAGAAGTCATCAGACAACATTCACCATCAATGTATGGGCTGGCATCGTCCACGATTACCTGATTGGCCCGTACATGCTTCCCCCTCACCTCACAGGTGAAAGCTACACAGTATTTCTCTGGGAAGTGGTGTCAGAATTATTGGAAGACGTGCCACTTGCAGTCCGAAAACGTATGTGGTTCAAGCACGATGGAGCACCCACATAATTTAGTCGAGCTGCAGAACTGACATCAGACGGATATTTGGGGATCACTGGATTGGTCGAGGCCGGCCCTGTCACGTGGCTGCCCCGTTTGCCTGACCTCAACCCGCTGGACTTCTTCTTGTGGGGCCATATGAAGACTGTTACGTACGACACCCCGTTGGAATCAATGGAAGACCTAGTGGCGAGGCTACATGCAGCGTGTGAGGCTGTTGGCACCACTGCCGGTATCTTTGAGCGAGTGCGGCTGTCAACGAGACGCAGATGTCAGGCGTGCTGTGACACTGGGAGGCAGGCATTTCGAACACCTGCTTTAAGCGTACAATGTAATTCACAGTTCGTGCAAACGTTCTTTCCGGGACCGCAATCGATCTGATTAACTGTGTTAAACGAATGAGGAAAACAGTCTCGACTGCACTTTTAATTTTTGGTGTTTAATCACATGTTTATGTTGTAGAATATCTTACGTATGCTGTACCAGCGGAATAAATAGTAACGTACACACCTCGGCCCTGTCGTCTGACGACTGTCGATGTCTACACGTATTACTCCTCTTCATTTCCCTGCATTTATGGTATCCATCCGTTAAATACAATAAAGGCGTCGACATCACGAAATATCTACCGATATATGAATAACGGTAGATATTTCGTGATGTCGACGCCTTTATTGTATTCACAGGTCGTGCAAACATTCTTTCAGGGACCACAATCGATCTGATTAACTGCATGGTCCATCGCTGTACACTCCAGCAGCGTAGATGGTGATGACTGCTGCACAAGACGACGTTAGTATCGCTGTCATTCTCTGTCAGATAACATCTATTATACTATGCTATAGCATACAACAACGGAGACTGTTTTGGAGGTTTTGAGAGGCAATAAACCATGGGGAGAAGCCCAAGTACATCACCATCAGCCATCACGGCAAGAGAGCATTGCATTTATAAGTAACAGGGCCTGCCCATACAGCTGCTAGCTCCATCGTCTCTACCGGCGATCGCTGCAATCACTCGCAAATCCCGAATATCGCAAACCGCATATTACAGATCTGCCCGCGGTCTGTGTGTACATACGACGACGCGTACGCCGCCCGAGCGGTGGCCTAGCGGCACGCGCCAGGACCTGTAAGCTTGACGCTCGGTACCGCCGTTGGGTGACGTTAACGGAAGCGGGTTCCTTACCTCATTTTGTTCCTCAAGCCGTCCTGTACCACCCCCACGAAGTTTGTCGCTGACATTTGTGAATACCCTGTATACACAGGGTGGTCCATTGACAGTGACCAAGCCAAATATCTCACGAAATAAGCATCAAACGAAAAAGCTACAAAGAACAAAACTTGTATAGCCTGGAGGGGGAAAACAGTCGGCGCTATGGTTGGCCCGCTAGATGGGGCTGCCATAGGTCAAATGGTTATCAACCCAATTTTTTAAAATACGTATTCCCATTTTATTACATATTCGTCTAGTACTTAAATAAATATGAATGTTTTATTTGGAACACTTTTTTCTCTTTGTGATAGATGGAGGTGTAATAGTACAAACGTATAAGTACGTCGTATCGCGTAACATTTTGCCAGTGCGAACGGTATTTGCTTCGTGGTACATATTCGTTTTAAAATGGACCGTTTACCAATTACAGAAAAGGTCGAAATGGTATTTAGGTATGGCTAGTGTGATCAAAATGCTCAACGGGTCTGTGCTATGTATGTTCATCGTTATCCTGGATGACAACATCCAAGTGTCCGGACCTTTCGTCGTATAGTTACGTTATTTAAAGAGGCAGGAAGTGTTCAGCCACAAGTGAAACGTCAACCACGACCTATAACAAATGATGCCCAAGTAAGTGTTTTAGGTGCAGTTGCGGCTAATCCGCACATCAGTAGCAGACAAATTGAGCGAGAATCGGGAATCTCAAAAACGTCGGTGCTGAAAAATCTATATCAACATAAATTTCACGCGTACCATATTTCTATGCACCAGGTTTTGCATGGCGAAGACTTTGAACTTCGTGTTCAGTTTTGCCACTGGGCACAAAATAAATTACGGGACGATAACAGATTTTTTTTTTTTTCAGTTTTGCCACTGGGCTTAAAATAAATTACGGGACGATAACACATATTTTTCAGGCGTACTGTTTAGTGACGAAGCGTCATTCACAAACAGAGGTAACATAAACCGCCATAATATGTACTATTGGGCAACGGAAATCCACGATGTCTGCGACAAGTGGAACATCAGCGACCTTGGCGAGCTAATGTATGGTGCGGCATTATGGAATGATAATTGGCCCCTATTTTATCGATGGCAATCTAAATGGTGCAATGTATGCTGATTTTTTACGTATTGTTCTATCGATTTTACTACAAGAAGTTTCACTGCATGACAGAATGGCGATGTAATTTCAACATGATGGATGTCGGGCACATGGCTCGCGTGCAGTTGAAGCGGTCTTAAATGGAGTATTCAATAACAGGTGGATTGGTCGTAGAAGCACCATACCATGGCCCGCAAGTTCACCGGATCTTATATCCACGGATTTCTTTCTGTGGAGAAAATGGAAGGATATTTGTTATCGTGATTCACCGACAACGCCTGAAAACATGCGTCAGCACATTGTAAATGCCTGTGAGAACATTACTGAAGGCGAACTACTCACTCTTGAAAGGAATTTCGTTAAGCGTATTGCCAAATGCATTGAAGTTGAAGGACATCATTTTGAGCATTTATTGAAGTCATGAGGTAATTACAGGTAATCACGCAGTAACAGCATGCGTTCTCGTACTGTATGATAATTTCACAAAAGCTCATGTATCACATTGGAACAACCGAAATAAAGTTCAAACGTTCTATGTTTTAATTTAAAAAACCTACCTGTTACTGTTCGTCTAAAATTGTAAGCAATATGTTTGTGAATATTAAAGCGCCATCTATCTCAAAGCGACAAAAGTGTTCCAGATAAAACATTCATATTTATTTACGTACTAGACGAACATGTAATGAAAATGAGGGTACCTATTTTAAAAAAATGCAGTTGATATCCGTTTGACCTATGGCAGCGCCATCTATCGGACCAACCATAGCTCCATCTGTTTTTCCCCCTTCAAGCTAGAAACGTTTTCTTCTTTCTAGTTTCTTCGTTTGATTCTTATTTCGTGAGATATTTGGCCCGGTCACTGTCAATTGACCACCCTGTATATACTGACATGCATTCGTTTATTTACAGTATTGTGCAAATTATCGATTTGTGTACCCTTCGAATTCAGCATGAATTGTATTAAACTCTACAGATGCTATCACATTCATGGGCATTCATACAATAAATTCAACTTCACCAGATGTCACGTTTATCTTGTTTCCTGTTTCATATTTCGTTATTGGTTGAATAAAGACAAATGCTCGCTTCTTCTTGTTTAAAGGCACATAAGTAGGCAATAAAGTTACAATATGCAGGACGCCCGCGGCTTAGTCTGTCTACTGCAGTCAGTAGAGCATTGTGCAAGTCTCCTAATTTATATATACTAGCTGAAAACCAGGTGCTGTCCAGGATGTTGAATATCTGCCACACAAAGTGTTTGACCTTGTGCCTTGTTGATACTCATAGAGAATGCAAGTCGCATGTGAAACTTCAATTGATTTAAATTGACGGTCGCATTTAAATGACTGAGTGTCAATAGCCTGTAGTTTTGTTTTCTTGTAGCACAATACTTAAGACGTCATTTCTCCTAAACAAGGTCTTATACAATAATGTAAGTTTCCAGTGGTGTAGTGTGGAATATTGCCGGCCGCGGTGGCCGAGGAGACTGAGGCGCTCCAGTCACGGTCTGCACGTACACTACGGTCGGGGGTTCGAATCCCCCCTCGGGCATGGATATTTGTGCCGTCCTTAGTTGTAAGTAGTTCATAAGTAGTTTGTAAGTTTATGGACTGATGACCCCGTAGTTAAGTCCCATAGACTCTACAAACATTTGAACATTTTTTGTGGAATATTAGGAAACTGCGTGGGAACTGTTTTGCTGTTAGAGATAATAGTGAAGACGTTGTAAATTTAAACATTTTGCGTGAGTCGGCGGTTTATCACGCATCTAATTATTTATGATGTCATATCACATGAATTATGCACTGTAAAATAATTTTAAAGGTACAGTCAGTGAAATATGGACATACCTTTTCCAAAATGTCTCACGAATACAGTAAGTATATTGAAGAAGTAATAAAGTGTAACATCATGCCGAATGCCGTAATCTTACTGAATAAGGATAAGGAAAATAGAGACGATCATCTTCTTTCATCTTATTGCTGGGGTTGTCCACAAAGAAATCTTCCGAAAAGGTTTGAAATCCCCTGTGACGTTTGTTGAAAGTCGTTAAATGCAGTAATTCTCAGAGGATGAAAGAAGTCTTGTTACGCGACGCATGATGTAACAGTTTTTGAACCATATCGTTGTATATGACGTCATATCTTCTGAACTATGTGTCGTAAGTGGTTCTTCTCCCTACACCGATTGTTCACTCATAGTAAGAAGTATGTATACCAAGAACCTGGGTAAGGTTCTAGGCCGTCTCGTTCTCTCATTGCCATACTATTGGGAGGAAGGGGACTTAAAAGGACCTGTCAATCATCCTAAATTGAAACTATCAATCCGAGTGGTACGAAAAATACACTACTCAAATGGCATCCTCTTTAATGTTTTTTAATGTTGGACCCAATTTTCGACTGTTGCAACGACTAAAAACTGTCACAGTGAACATTTCTATCATTGGTAAACAGTTATGTACCACTATAGAGGTTACTTCCTCCGTGTAAACCAAATTATTTGCAAAATAACTTTCTTTATTACCGATTAAGTGGATTACCTTAAATTTTACATTCATCTATTAGTTATGTTTTTCAAATTATTAATTTTCCATTTTCTTTGTTACTTTAGGATCACTAAATTTAGAATAATATCAACTGAAATGAGTTAACTGTAACTATAAATACTGAGCACAATGTTCTGCGAAGCAGGTGATACTTTTTGACCACGTGTCGGCTGTTATCGAACTAAGATACCAAGTACGTTGAGTTCTGGAAGTAGTTTTCCACGCCTGAGACGCGTGGACGCCTCCGAAGGGCGGGTTCGCTTTAATTTTTGGAGGCGCGTATTGCACAAGGAGGGAGAGGAACCGCTGGTCCACGTAATGGCCGGGCTGCGTCCCCTGCAATCGTAAAACACACCGCTCCCCAAGGTAGGAAGCCACCCGCACCTCGCCGTATCGACTCCTCGGGCCCTGCTGCGTAGGCGGAAGTTCACTACACAGCCGGCGGCTTCTAAGTTTCACAACTTCGGCCGAACAGTGTAAAGGCAGCCAGTTCGCTTCAAAACCCTGTAGAAACACGACCTTAAGGAATTCCAGGGACCCTTATGAGGTCTGATTCCCTACCCCACCCCCGACTATTTATTTTTCTAAATGTAATTTTGAGGGGACTTTGAAACATTTTCGTGTTGATGTACAGTCCTCCCACATTTCTGTCACCAACGTGTAGTAACCACTCACAGACAGACATTTGAAGAACTAATAGCATGAGGTATTTAAAGAGTGCCAGAGAGACGCGGAAACGAAGCGAATTGTCTCCCATCCAAAGAGGCACAATCATTGGCTTTCGGAACAAGCGTGAAACACTTCCGAAATGGCTAAGCTGTTCCCGTGCCGCCATATCAAGTCTGGCGAAATAGCGCTATGCAAAACCGTAACCGATGATCGTTTGCTGCACCGCAGGCAATAGATGCCAGGCGTAAGCGACGACTGCGGACAAGTGCGCGGCTGAAAAGAGGTGCAGCATATGATCCAACTGTCATCAAGGACCGCCAGTAGTTTATGTAGCACTAGCTTACCACCAACTGTCATCGTGGACCGCCAGTAGTTTATGTAGCACTAGCTTACCACCAACTGTCATCGTGGACCGCCAGTAGTTTATGTAGCACTAGCTTACCACCAACTTCGCACTTGCGCTTTATTTGCTCGTTATTTAAATTCAGTAATGTTTTTATATGCGTTGTAACGTGTTCAGTTCGATTTGTATAAAAAGCGTATAGTGTAGATTTCATAACACATCGGTTTACATTTCTGTAATCGCGACCTTGTTGTTGCCCCGGCCGGATCCCAAATCGGTTTTGCCGTGTTAAATTATCTGTTTCTACATAAAAGTATCGGAAATTAATAATGAAATGGGGAAAAATGCACAAATACCTACTTAATAAAAAGAACGTACCTGTAGCCAAAACCAGCACAAAAATACTAAAGAACTAGGAATCTAACAACTCATTAGGCTTCTTTGGTATTACAGTAACACGAAACCACTCCTGTATAGATTTCATTTTCCGGTAACAATAAACTACTACTTTTTTCAGATCTTTCATAAAAGTCCTCCTAACATCCGTGAAAATAGTATTCTCATTTGCAAAAATACTCTCTGCGTCAAATATGTAACGAAGTGGAAATCGTTGTGGCAATTTCTCTTACAAAATAATCATCGCAAAGTACTTTCGGAATCATAAACTCTGAAATCTAATTGTTTAACCCACAAATCTACTGCAATCAAGCTTATGCCAATTTTGTAAACTATTAAAAAAATTACTTACAGTATTTGATATAAACTGGGGAAACCACAGATTATATCGAAATGAATGAGACGTTTCGTGGTAATTTTTATTTTTTAAGGAGCAGAAAGTAACTTCTTCAACTATGGGTTTACTGATTATATGCTACATCCTTCTGTTTTTAGAAGCAAGATAAGCAGCTAGTAAGAGATCATATAATTAAACTCGATTTATACGAATTATTAAAATTTGATCTCGTTATCCCTTATCGTTGTTTAAGACGACTCGGAAAATGTTAATTTGTTCCGATCGAAGCTTTGGTGATCAGATAATAATAACTATATAAAATAATATATACTGTTTAGGAGATTCGAGCGATAAATAAAATAGGGAAACCTACTGACTTGTACAAATTTACGAAAAAATGATTCCCCTGAACCGTCAATTATCTTGCTGTTTGAGCAGCCTATATCATCGCCAACATTTCCATGTAGAACGAAGGCGCAATGTGTTTTACATTCTTGCAATTCCAATTATGGAAATACCTCTTAGCCGCTAGTTGCTCACTGAAGATCTCAAAAAGCTATTAATGATTTTTAGCTTGGAAAAGCTTCGTTCTGCAGAAGCAACATGCACGGTATGCACAAAAATATAATTGGCAGTGTTGTTACATATGAGAAAACGTCTTGCAAGTTCTTTTCGAAGATGAAACGGACACATTGTCTAGCCCTGTTAATAAAGTGCGGAGAATCTTAGACAGGGTTGATTAGGCTCCCACCCCGCCCCCCATAGATGATGTCAATTGCGGTACTTCCGGTATCCTTTGACTGGTAGTATACATAAACAAAACTCGATTCGCTTTACATTACGAATCAGATGTTGGATAACGAATTCGAAATCAGAATTGTGGTACGCAATGTTTTATTCGACAATATTTTTCCAATCTATATGGGAGACTATTTCTTCATATTTTTATAGTGTGGCATGTCTAATTCATGACAGTGATCCTGTCCCATTTTCAGGATGAAATAGGATGTGTAGCACTCCATAATGTAGAACTACATATTTATGTTATTTTTAATCGGTGGCCGCGGTGGAGTAGCCTCGCTGCGGAGCGCGCGGTTGCCCGCCGTCGGAGGTTCGAGTCCTCCCTGGGGCATGTGTGTGTGTGTGTGTGTGTGTGTGTGTGTGTGTGTGTGTTTGTCCTTAGGTTAGTTTACCTTAGTTTAAGTAGTTTGTAAGCTACGGACTGATGACCACGCAGTTTTGTCCGATACATTTACAAACAAATGAACTTTTTTTTAATCGGTGTATTGACATAGTTGTGATCTTGATTGGTGTAGCTCTCTACGTTACTCTATTCTACGCAAGCTTCTTCATCTGTGAATAAGAACGGCAAGCAGCGACCATTTCCACCTGCCAACTGTATTCGTCTCTAGGTTACTTCCTGTTTTTACCCCACACACGATTGCAGTATTATATTTAATGTTCCTTCGTGTCTTAAATGTGTCCTACCAAAGGATCCCTCATTTGGTCCAGAGATGCAGGACTTTCATTTTCTCCCAAATTCTCTTCAGTGCCTTCTCATTATGCGATTGAAAATTTGAAATGTCTCTATACTTCTCTTGTCGTCAGCGTAAAATGCTTCACTCCAGACAAATGCATTCAAAAATACTTCTTAACACTTGAAGTAATATAAGAAGTTTCTCTCCTTCAGAAATGCTTTTCTTCCCGTTACCATTTTGCGTTTTATGTGTTCTCTACTCTAACCATCAGAAGGTTTTACCCTGCCCAAATAATTTAACTTCCCCTATACCGTGATTGTCTTCTTACCTAGTCTAATACCCTGAACATCACCTGGTTTCATTCGAAAACATTCCATTACCCTTGTTTTTCTCTTGTCAATGTTCATCTTATCCCCTCCTTTTAGGAGACTGTCAATTGCATTCAATTATCTGAGGTCCTTTGATGTCTCAAATAAAATAGCAATGTCGTCGAAAAACCACAAAGTTTTTCATTTTGCTCCCTAAACTTTAGTAACGTTAACTAATTTCTCCTTGCTTTCCTCCAAAGCTTTCTCAATGTGGAGACTGAAACTCACTGGCGAAAGGCTACAACCTTGCCTTACTTCGTTCGCAACCACCGTATTCCTTTCATGCTCTTTGACTCTTAAAAGTTCTGGCTAATTACTGTACATGTTGTACATAACTTTTCTACAACAGTCAGGCCGGCCGCGGTGGCCGAGGGGACTGAGGCTCTCCAGTCACGGTCTGCACGGCTACTACGGTCGGGGGTTCGAGTCCCCTCTCGGGCATGGATATTTGTGCTGTCCTTAGGATTAGCTAGTTCATAAGTAGTTTGTAAGTTTAGGGACTGATGACGCCGTAGTTAAGTTCAAATGTTCAAATGTTTGTATAGTTTATGGGACTTAACCCACGGGGTCATCAGTCCCTAAACTTACAAACTACTTATGAACTACTTACGAACTAGGACGGCACAAATATCCATGCCCGAGGGGGGATTCGAACCCCCGACCGTAGCGTAGTTAAGTCCCTTAAGCTTAACAAACATTTGAACATTTTGATTTACAACAGTCAGAATTCTTAAGAGTATATTCCAGTCAAGACTCTCAGACACTTTCTCCAAATCTAGAAAAGGTATTACTTAGGTTTCCCTTTCCTTAACGTATCTCGTATCTTTTAAGATATGCCCTAAGGCGAGTATTGCCTGCATTTCTCTTAAATCCAAACTCTTCTTCCCTTAGGTCCGATTCTACCAGTTTCTTTATTCTTCTGTGAACAATTCGTTATCAGTATTCAGCAGCTAAGAGTTATTAAATCGAGAGTTCTGTAATTTTCACACCTGTCCGATCTCGCTTTCTTTTGAACTGGAATTATTAATTTTTTATTGATATCTGATGGTTCCGGATTGCCACATATTTATTTATTTTTGTGACTTTGGATGTCCACGTAAGATTTCGTTAGTATAGTGCTAGTGGTTTAACCTTCCTCATCAATATGCAGATGGTTCCGTTGTTCTGCAATAGTTGGCGCCAATAAATGAGTCTTCACACGTATTATACAGTGATGTGAATTCCTAACTGCAGAATAATCAACGCCGATTTAAATCCATCGACGCTTTTTGAAGTTGTACTGAGGCGATACAATGGACGTGAGCCTTCTAAGGCGATATGTGCGGCATTTACAAGTTGGTGTGAATGACAGCCGCGGTCAACCGCTCCAAGGCGCCTTAATTCGGAGCGCGCAATACACGCCGCCGGAGGTTCGAGTCTTCCCTCGGACATGGGTGTATTTGTTGTCCTTAGGTTAAGTTAGTTTCAGTAGTTTGTATGCATAGGAACTGATGACCAACGTAGTTAAGTCCCTTATTGACAGCATTTTTTTCTTTATTTTTTTTTTAACTTTTTTGTGTGCATAACAAGCCACGGCTGGGTCAACTCAGCACGGCTGCCATCCATCGCAGTGCAGACCCTCTTGATCATCTCATCCGTGCTGATTGGGGATAACAACCAGAGAATTGTGTGTTGACCTGATTGTCGGCTATAATGATGGAACATCTTCGTTATCGGAAAGTCTGTGTGCGATGGGTCATGCGGATGATTACAGAAGAACAACAAACGCATCGAATGAAAATTTTTCGGGACCTGAGGGACCAATATGCAGCTGAAGTTGATTTCATGAATAGCGACGTCATCGGAAATGAGACTCGGATGCTGTTGCCAAAGCTGTAAGAAAGTGGTCAGAATCAACTAGTTGAGACTTTTAGAAAACGCGGCATGCAGGCTCTGGTAGTACATCATTGGCAAATGTGTGTAACGATTGGTGGTGATGGAAAAATGGCTGTCTCTAGCTGAAATAGTGCTCTGTTTAGCTGTGCTGTTGTGATTTATCTCCTATAGTTTCCACTAATAAAAATACGAGGCATCTACTTTCGGAACTTCTGTAATTCATACATTTTACACACCAGGTGGAGTAGTTTCGTCATGGCTGGATATCAGTAGTTCAGAGGGAATATCGTCTACTCCAGGGGACTTCACTCCACCCAAATTTTATAGTGCTCTGTCAAATTCTTATCGCAGTACTGTATCTCGTATCTCATCGTCAGCTATCTCCTCTTCCCTTTCTACATCTACACCTACGTGGGATACACTGCAAATCACATTAAAGTGCCTGGCAGAGGGTTCATCGAACCACCTTTACACTATTTATCTCCCATTCCATTCTCAAATCGCGCGCGGGAAGATTTAACACCTGAGCCTCACCGTTCAAGCTCTGATTTCTTGCATTTTATTCTGATGATCTTTCCTACCTATGTAAGTGGGAGTCAAAAATATATATTCGCATTCGGAGGAGAATTTTGAGGAGTGGAGTTTCGTAAGTAGCCCACGCGGCAGCGATAAGCGCCGTTGTTGTAATGATTCCCATTACATTTCCGTAACGCTGTCTCCCCTGTATCGTGACAATACAAAACGAGCTGCTTTCCTTTGGACTCTTTCGAAGTCCTCCGTCCTTATAAGGATCCCACAGTGGGCAGCAATACTCCAAAAAAGACGGACAAGCGTGGTGTGTGCAGTTTCTTTAGTAGTTCTGTTGCATCTTTTAAGGGTTCTGCCAATAAAACGCAGTCTCTAGTTCGCCTTTCCCACTACATTTTCTACGTGTTCTTTCCAGTTTAAGTGTGAAGTAATAGCATTTCCTATATATTTTGTGGAGTTTACGGCCTTCACTTTTGATTGATTTATCTTATAAACAAAGTTTAACGGATTTCTCTTAGTACTCATGTGGACGACTTCACACTTCTCCTTACTTAGAGTCAATTGTCAATTTATACACCATAGTGATATCTTGAGATCGTTCAGCAGTTGGTTTTGATCTTCAGATGCTTTTACTAGACGGTAAATGACGGTGCCATCTGCATAGTACCTAAAAGTGTTGCTTAGATTTTTCCCAGATCGTTTATGTAAGGAACAGCAGAGGACCAGTAACAGTACTCTGTGGAACGCCCGATATCACCTCTGTTTTATTCAATGCCTTACCATAGATTACTACAAACTGTGTCTTCTCTGACAGGAAATCCCCTATCCAGTCGCAAATTTTGGGCGATATACCATAACCAAGCAATTTGATTAAAAGCTGTTTGTGAGGTACAATAATGGCTTGAAGTTCATTCCCTTATACATGCGCTCTATATATTCCTTCCAAATTTCAGATTTCCCTTCTTTTATTGATACTAGATTTCCATCCGTGTGCTTGATATTCATGTAGATGTTTTTCTTGTCTCCGGACGTCTCTTTTACTTTCCTGTAGGCAGTCTATCTTTCCTCTAGTTATATAATCTTCTATAGACTTGCATTTGCTCGCTAGCTACTCCTGCTTAGCCAATCCGCAATTCCCGTCAGCCTCATTTTTTTGGACGTGTGTACTCCCTTTTGCCTTCATCACTTGCTGCATTTTATACGTTCCCCTTTTATCAATTAAGAATTACTGTTAGTCCCGTCCTTCTGCCGATTTGGTACTCTGCGGCATTTCACTATTTCATCGCTCAAAGTTATTTATTGTTTTTCTGCTGTGTAACTTTCCCCAGACTCGGTCATTTGTTGCCTAATGATCCCCCTGAAACTCTCAAAAAGCTCAGGTTGCTTCGGTTTATCCAAGTTCCATCTCCTTACTTCAACATTTTTCAGTGTCGTTAAGTTTTAATTTGGAGTTCATAACAAATTAGCGGAGAAATTTGGAGAAGGACTTAAAGCTCAGAAATAAAAACATTGCGTTTTTCTGATGACATTGTAATTCTGTCAGAGACAACAAAGGACCTGGAGGAGCAATTGAACGGAATGGACAGTGTGTTGAAAGGAACATATAAGAAGAACATTGACAAGAGCAAAACAAGGGTAATGGAGTGCAGCCTAAGAAAATCAGGTGATGCTGAAGGAATTAGATTAGGTAACGAAACAATAAAGGAGGTAGATGTGTTTTGTTACCTGGGCAGTAAAATAACAAATGATGGTCGCAGTACAGAGGATATAAAATGCAGAATGGCAATGGGAAGAAAAGCGTTTTTGAAAAAGAGCAATTTGTGAACATCGAACATTAAGTTAAGCATAAGGAAGTCCTTTCTGAAGGCATTTGTGTGGATTGTTGCTTTGTATGACAGTGAAACATGGTCGATAAACAGTGCGGACAGGAAGAAGATAGAAGCTTTTGAAATGTGGTGTTACAAAAGAATGCTGAAGATTAGGTGGGTGGATCGCGTAACTAATGAGGAGGTACTGAACAGAATTGGGGAGAAAAGAAATTTCTGGCATACCTGGACTAAAAGAAGGGATCGATTGGTAGGACACATTCTTAGACATCAAGGAATTGTGCGTTGGAGGGAAGTGTGTGGGGTAAAAACGGCAGAGGAAGACAAGAGATGGATACAGT
The DNA here is from genome assembly GCA_026315105.1 of Locusta migratoria. Taxonomy (NCBI): domain Eukaryota; kingdom Metazoa; phylum Arthropoda; class Insecta; order Orthoptera; family Acrididae; genus Locusta; species Locusta migratoria. The sequence goes on from CM048755.1 coordinate 12,777,724, forward strand.
AAGCAGATTGCCGGCCGCGGTGGCCGAGGGGACTGAGGCGCTTCAGTCACAGTCTGCACGGCCACTACGGTCGGGGGTTCTAATCCCCCCTCGGGCATGGATATTTGTGCCGTCCTTAGTATAAGGTAGTAAATAAGTAGTTTGTAAGTTAAGGGACTGAGGACCCCGTAGTTAAGTCCCATAAGCTTAACAAACATTTGAAACAGTAAGCAGATTCAGACAGATGTAGGTTGCCGTTCTTATATGGAGATGCAGAGGCTTGCTCAGGATAGGGTATTGTGGAGAGCTGCATCAAACCAGTCTCCGGACTGAAGACCACAACAACAACAACAACAAATTAGCTATGGTCATAGTCCATATCTGCCCCTGGAAAGTCTTTTACAGTCTAAAACCCACTTTCGAAAGAACAGAAAGTGTGTTTCAGACTGTAAGACTTTCCAGGGGCAGATATGGACTATGACCATAGCTAATTTGTTATGAACACCAAATTAAGACACTGCAAAATGTTGGAGAAGTAAGGAGATGGAAATTGAGGTTTTTGAGAGTTTCAGAATGATCATTAGGCAACAAATGACAGACTGGGGAATGTTACACAGCAGAAAAAGAATAAATAACTTTGAGCGATGAAACAGTGAAATGTCGCAGTGTACCAAATAGGCAGATGACAGGGACTAATAGAAATTCTTAATTGATGAATGGATAACGAATAAAATGCAGCAAGTGATATCGAAAGAACAGACGCCACTTTTGATCCTGCAGTTATTATCTATTCATATTCACAAAATGTATGGCATTAATTGCGATTAGGTGAAGTTGAAAATGTGTACCCAGCCGGGACTCGAACCTGGGTCACGTGTTTTTCAGGCAGTTGCGCCGCCCTCTACACCACTGTCTCTATACCACTGTGGTGTAGAGGTCAGCGCAACTGCCTAGAAAGCAGGAAACTCGGGTTCGAGTCCCGGCTGCGTACGCATTTTCAACTTTACCCATTCGCAGATAATGTTATACGTTTCGTGAATTAGAATGGTCTCAAGCTTTAAATGGTAAATTCGGCCACCGTCATCAGCAGTTAAAATCACTGACTGTCTGGACTGGCACGGGTTCCGTGTATATAGTTGCAATAGCAACGTTTGACGCCTTGTAGAGGGTCGAAGAGTATGTCCCTGGAAAACAAAGTAGGCGATTCTGGCTTGCCGTGGCCATCGATCACCCCGTTTACACGGACTAGCAAAACCGGATTTCATATATCGATTTCCCAGTTCCGTTTCTCTTTAATCGTGTAAACACTCTAAAATCGATTCTAGAAATCCGATTTTATAAAGTGGTTTTCCACTACCATAATCGATTTTCGTGCCCAATGTAGACGCAACCGGTTTTGAAATGTGCTTGCCTTGTCAAGGTGAATCTTCTAGTTAATTTTTTTTTAAATATCTACAGAGTGACATTTTACGCAGTGAAAGATAAATATAAGTATGAATGAATCTGAGTATGTAAGTAAAGAGAAATAGCGACTGTGCTGACTAAATGAGGAAGTGAAACCGCCATTTTTCGACGCCATATTTGCGTGAGTTAGGATATCCGCTAAAGACTTTAAAATAACGCGACAGCGAAAAACTGTTTGCAGAATTCGTCTTTCGTCTTCCGGAAGACGTATTGCATGTAAACGTAGTGTATAAATACCCCATGATGGCAGGGGAATGTGTAATCATCAAAGTAAACGTGATGTTATTAAGACGTGTGAATGTTGTATGCGTGGACCTTTATTCGCCCTTAAGAACAGCTAAGACAACGGTGACAGTCACATGGCGTGTCAAAGCGCATACAAGCCATACTGACGTCGCGTCTGGGTGTTTATCTTTCGCCTCGCCGCGGCTCCGACTGACGTGAGAGGGCGAACGAAGCCCTCCCGCCTCCCTACCGCAGTTTGGTCCGACAGATTTACAGACATTTGAACCATTTTACGCAACGACGAACGTGGATGCACGAATGGCAAAACGTCATGTTTTCGGATGAATCCATGTTCTGTTTACAGCTTCATGATGGTCGCATCCGTGTTTGGAGACATCGCGGTGAACGCACGTTGGAAGCGTGCATTCGTCATTGCCATACTGGCGCATCACCCGATGTGATGGTAACGAGTGCCATTGGTTACACGTCTCGATTACCTCTTGTTCGCATCGACGGTATTTTGAACAGTGGCCGTTACATTTCAGATCTGTTACGACCCTTGGCTCTACCCTTCATTCGATCCCTGCGAAACCCTGCATTTTAGCAGGATAATGCACGACCGCAGGTCCTGTACGGGCCTTTCTGGATACGAAAAATGTTCGACTGCTGCCCCGGGTAACACATTCTCCAAATCTCTCACCAATTGAAAACATCTGGTCAATGGTGGCCGAGCAACTGGCTCGTCACAATACGCCAGTCACTTCTCTTGATGGACTGTGGTATCGTGTTGAAGCTGCATGGGCATCTGTACCTGTACACGCCATCCAAGCTCTGTTTGACTCAATGCCCAGGCGTATCAAGGCCGTTATAACGGCCTGAGGCGGTTTTTCTGTGCACTAATTTCTCAGGATGTATGCACCCAAATTGCGTGAAAATGTAATCACATGTCAATTCTAGTATAATATATTTGTCCAATGAATACCCGTTTATCATCTGCATTTCTTCTTAGCCAGTAGTGTAGATACGAGTCATTCTGTCTCGTGTTTAGGTGCAGATAGGCTTTATTTACCACAATTCCTGAGATATCCTTCATACTGTATCGTCGCTGAAGTATTCTGTGCGAGTTTTGAACAGTAGATGCCAGCGGTTGGCACAAGAGGGACATTGCAGTGGCGGAATCCTCTTTGTGGGCTGTGTAGGGGACAGGCAGGAAAGAAGGCGCCTGCAGGCCATAACGACAGAGGTAAATTCAATGAGCGTGTTACGAAGTTGTTGCCAGTTGCGTGACTTGTAGCGGTACTTTTGGCGCAACAAGGACGCAAAGAAAGGAATATAAAGTCGTATTTTTCAGGTCAGCGGCAGTTCGGAAGTGGTAGAGTTGGAGAACCAAAGTGCCGGATGTCGTGAAGGCCTCCGGGCAAGCGGGCGGCAGAAGTGGCAGTAGGAGTGCGCCGTGGCCGAGAGCGCCTGCTCCACTCTCAGTCGTACAACATAACGATTATGTACTCAATGTGTATTTGAACTGGAGCAGCACATTTAAAATGCGGCCTTATTTCGGTGCTTTTCTGCTGCTATAGGTTATAGTAGCTATGAAAAATATAATCCGGAAATCTCTCATTTATATATAGGTGCAAAGAATACCGAGAAGCAGGAGAATAAGGTTACGAATAGCAAGTATTCATTGTTAGTTATACTTTAACACTACAAAAATTCTCCTCTCGATGAGAATCGCAAAAGATTAATCACAGCTTCATAATATTCCTGATATATAAAAGTATTGGGATTATTTATAGGACGCGATTCCTCCCGTCGGCTTTGACCCGTGACGTCATCGCAGCTGGGTAGTTTTGAGGTGCGTGCGTGTTTGTAGAAGGCGTGAGTAATTAATATGTGATGGCTGAGTTAAAGACGATATTTTGTTTACATACAGAACAGATTATATATTAATATTTTGTATTTAAAAAGTGATCTGTAGCTTCCCTCTCATGATAAGGTATAGGTTAGTTTAGAGTTTTTTTCGAATTTTTGGGCTGAGACCTATGATCGATGGTATATTCTGTTATCTGCAATTTACGAGGATAACTACAGATTATTTATATAGAAGTATTAAGATATCCAGTATACGGGTGTTCCGACATGTTGATGACGTCACGGGTCAAAGCAGACGGCTGGAATCGCGTAGTAAAATATTGCGAAGTATTGTTTGATCGTTCCGATTGCAGTTAACAATTTCACTAGAGCATGAATTGTTTCGTACTTCAGTTTCAGAAAAAATATATCTTCAAATGTTTGTTAAGCTTATGGGACTTAACTACGGGGTCATCAGTCCCTAAACTTACAAACTACTGATGAACTACTTACGAACTAGGACGGCACAAATATCCATGCCCGAGGGGGGATTCGAACCCCCGACCGTAGTGGCCGTGCAGACCGTGACTGGAGCGCACTCAGTCCCCTCGGCCACCGCGGCCGGCAGAAAAATTATAGGCCTGTAAACGCGTTTGTATAAATAAATAATATGTCCGTGAATAAACTGACAATATTAGCACGTCTAATTCTTGAAGATATACAGTTTTGATATCTGATAATTAGCTAAAATAATCATGATAGGTGCGCGAAAGGCACAGAAGAAGAGACAAGCTGAAAATGGCGTTTATAAGGACATGTTGCACGTAGTCTCCAAGCATATAAAATCGTGTTTAGTTTTGAATATATTACTTGTCCAAAATCCACAGAAAAATAAAATAAAATAAAATAAAAATAAATAAATAAAAAATCGTGCAACATGAAAGTACGCACCGAGCACACGACTATAATCAAAATAAGTCGCTTTTGAGCTCGAGCACATAAGGCTATAATTACTTTCTCCTCTTAAATCGTTTCTGGACGACAAGATTTCGACTCCATTATTGTGAGTCGATGTATTACACTGCATTTCCATTTTTATATTATGGACTATCATTAACAGAAATAGTTATATTACTTTAAAGACGTTTTCATATTTTTATTAGAAAATTCACCACCTCGTGTGGTGACTAATAAATATGAGAGTAACAGCATGAAATGTAGCAACTTCTCCGTTTTCACCATGCCGTTCTTATGTTCCTATCTACTGGCCGCTTGGAGTGCTAGCATCGCTTCCGCAACACGTTTTCCCCAATAGCCTTGGGGCTGCGGTACAGCGCAGCGCAGTTCTGTGGCGAGTGCGAGCTGTCCTTGCAGACGACTCCGGCCACCTGAGGCCGACGTCGTGTCCTGACATGGGCGCAGTATTACACCATAACAAAAGGTCGCCGCCGTCCTTCCACCAGGCGTCAACGTCACGTTCAGACTGCATACAGCGTTCGGCTAGTGGCAGAAAGTGAAACTGCAATTTTTTTCATCTCACTCCGTGAGAGCATCGATTAATGAACGTTGCCAAGAAGTTTCAGCGTCCTGCAACACTCGGAATCATAACTAGCCGCGGCGGAGTGGCCCAGCGCATTGAGTCGCTATGCTCCGATGCGCGAGACCGCTTCCCGTCGGGGATTCTAATCCTCCCTCGGGCATGGATGTTTGTGTTGTCTTTAGTATAAGATCGTTCATTAGTAGTCTGTAAGTTTATGGACTGGTGATCTCGACGTTAAGTCCAATAAGCTTAACAAACATTCCAACTTTTTTTAAAGATTATAACCACCTGAGATAATATAGGTACATTTCTTCCAGTTTGTACCTGCTATAGGGGTGAATAACACTATTTTTCCAATGTCGTGTAAGATAATATTACCGAGGTCGGTTTCTGTTCCAAAATATACAGTTTCACAAAAAAGTTCGTTAACAGCATTTCACAGTTGAGATGTAAGGAATAAACACATCTAGTATACCTAACAAAACTTTCACATTTTTCCTTTTTAAAATTATAATTTTCCAAAAAATAAACTAAAAGTCGATCTACAAATTATCAATATATTCTTTCGAAACAAAATTGTATTGTATTTTTACGTCTAGTGTTACTAGAATTATGGAAATATGTGTAGCTAGAAGATGAATAACTTTAAGAGTTCATCGTGACAAGGTCAAAACACTAACATCCACGTTGAAGATCACATATACGATATTCTCTATAACCTTTACGTTCACAGGGCTAGGTAACTAATATTGACATCACTGTATCTTGATCTAACAAAAGTGTTTTTCACTTAAAATGACGGCGGTCAGATTTGAATACTGTACTTGATATGGGAAGAGCGTCAGGTCCAGATTCACGATTCTCGTAGTTTATCATTTGCTTCAGTAAATTTCCAAGATAGTCTCTATGGTAGTTACACAGTCGATTATCTCCCCAGTCCTAATAAAAAATTGTTCAAATCTTTGTAAACCTATTGGACCAAACTGCTCTGTCATCAGCCCCTAAACTTTCTCATTCACAACCTGTTTCATTTTAAAAGAAAATCTTCGGGGACTGAAAGTGGAGTCTTCATAAATAATTTTCACAAAGTAGCGGAATACGTGACTCAAAACTTAAACTGATAACACTTAAAGTCACACTCTGGAAACGGACGAGCACACGAAAACACATGGTACTAGCTCAGCCCGGGAACACGTCTCTAATGACCACGATGTCGACGGGACGTTCAACCCTAATCTTCCCTTCTTCCTTCGTTTCATTCAGAGACCATAATAGCATACTACACACAGCAAGCTATTTTCATTTCCGTTGTTCACATATTCTGGATGCCATGATAGTGTATTTACTATATGAAATTACCAGATGACATCTTACTGGTTGGATCCAGTTGGACACTATTATACTGAAGGAGAAGAAACTGAAGGTACACGAAGTAGGGGAGATCAGAAATGGTAGTCACATTTTCTTCTTCAATTTTTTACGCGGTAACCATAATAAATATTCGTGCTTTTATTTAACTAGCTTGTAGTCTATACTTTTAAGAATGTTAATAAAAACAACTTATGGCTTCATAATTGTGGTGATAAAAATAGCATTTCATTTTTTATTGTGTGCTGTTTGTGGCTAACAACCCGGGGACTGGGATGGTTGTCACAGGGTTTGGGGTTGGTTGTCACGTGTTATTATTACGTAAAAATTTAGGTGTTTGAAGAAATAAAATCATTGCTGTATTCAAAGGAGAATTCAAGAATAAGATACGACACTCCAATTTCACAACAATAACGTAAATGCAACCAAATAATTTAGATGATTCCACACAAAAAGTTCAGTAATTGAATGAAAAAGACTTAAAATCTTTTACCATAGGCTTTTAACAACAGCCTACAGCGGAAATTGTCCATTGATACCAACATTAAAATAAAAAAAATTCAGTGCTCTACTCTTTTTTCTGTCTTTAATCTGCTTTTTTAGTTTTAGTTTTTCAGCTGGAAGGAGAAGCTTCTTGACATCCTTGGAACTTCGTGTCTTTTTCCTTTCGAGTTTCTGTTTCACAGAACAATCCGTGAGGAAATACCCGGGCATCTGTTTTGCTTGTTGCTGTTTCTTCGTTAGTTTCTTTGTCCAGCTTTAGGGAACGGTTTGATGTGTTTCGGAGAAACAATATTAGGCCTATGGTTGCTTAGACTTCCGCGGCGTAATAACTGATAATATTCTTCTCGGGTCGGCAGCCGGATACCATCGTCAACTTGACACAATATTTAGACAGACCAACTGGCTGCTATCTCCAGGAGAGTACGCAGAAAACACTTACTCGCCGGGAGTAAGTGCACTCTCATAAAGATGGCAGACACTTGGTCTGTCGAAATATTGTATCAAGATAACGATATTACCCGGTTGCAGATCCGAGAAGAATATTATCTATATTAGCCCCAGATTGCACATTCTCCAACCCACTTCAAAAAGGCTGAGACTCAGTTATCTTGTCCCATTAACTGGGTTTTTGGTGACGTCCAATGTTGAATTTTGTCTCCTTCGTCTATTGTGTCGGCACTTAGAGCAGTGGGCGTTTTAGGATTTAGTCAATCTCTTGCGAAACCATGAGCAAATTCATGGTCGCCAAAAGCGTCCTTGTTGAAGGGACAAAAATCATACGCCTTCATTCCTGTTTGGATATTTGATGTCATAAACTCAAGAGTAAATGAAGAAGTCTGGACTGTCATATATTGTCATCGTGGAATCTGGACAGTTTAACATCCACGAATGACTTACAGTATTCACGTACTTCTCGAAAAACAGATAGGATGATATCAGACTTGAAACGAAAATAAGTTCGTGGGGATGATTGTCCGGCGGCCGCGGTGGCCGAGGGGACTGAGGCGCTTCAGTCACGGTCTGCACGGTCACTACGGTCGAAATCGCCCCCTCGGGCATGGATATTTGTGCCGTCTTTAGTATAAGGTAGTTCATAAGTAGTTTGTAAGTTTAGGGACTGATGACCCCGTAGTTAAGTCTCATAAGCTTAACAAACATTTGAACATTTGATGATTGTCCCGGATGACAACCATCCCCGAAATACCATTTTGAACACTTTTGGTAGTATCCAGGATTTGTTTAATTGTACGCCGCGTGACTATACAATCAGATTTTCAGTACAGCAAAATGTTCGGTAGTTCACTCTAACGGTAATAATGCTTTAAACTTTACCCACTAGCACTACTAACAAGTAAATATGAATAGCTCCTCCTCACTCCACGGAGACAACTGAAACTTGACACAGCAGATGCAGGTAGTGCTGCGGCTCTTAACCGAGTCATTCCATGACAGTGGGACGTTTGCTGGCCGAGTTTTCAGCCAACCCGTGTCGCTACCACACCCGGTCTCCCCTATGTGTGGGGAAAATGTTGGATCAAATGTATCTTTTAAGGGACATACATGTAACTGCCAATAACGGTTAATGAAAATTTTACGGCTCCGTACATTATTATTGGATACTAAGTTGGTCGGCTGTGGGCCTGTTATTGCTGGGAGCTTCTGTGCAAATCGCATGAAGGACAGTGAGATTACAAGGTGCTAGACGTCCGTGTCAGGAGAGTTGTCCAATTTGTAAAGGAGGGGAGGAAGGATACACTGCATGTGTAGGTTTCTTCAGAAGGACACAGTTGAGAGCTCATAGTTGAACATGAATCTATTGGGCAAATAGACCCTACCGCAAATCATCAATGGGAAAGTGGAAGCTGACCGACTAAAATAAATAAATAAATTTCTTTCCGTACTAATTCGGTGGTCGTGTGCGAATACGCCGTCATCGAGACCATCGTCTTATCGAAACATGCACTACGCCAGAAAGGTAGGTCGGTGGTTACAATGTTATATTACGGAAGAGATTCACTTGGGCTTCCATGTATCAACGAGTGTCGGCTAAGGGTGCGGATTCTCTCCTCTCAGCGCGAGTAAAACTGTCAGTGGTTTGCAGACTCCTTATTTCTTCCGAGCGTAACACAGCGATAGCGGCCGCTGAGCCCTGCCTGGCGTTCCCCCAGTGGCTACTGGGCTGCGACGTTGATGGCGGGGAAGTCGCCTTCCAGGGCAGGGTTTTCAACGCGCGGCTAGTCGCTCTCAAAGTACGCAGGTCGATGCGATGCGGTGGAGCTGCCCTCGCTGCCGAAACCACCCAGAGAGGAGAGAGGGCCGCAGCTCTCTCGTTTGACGTCAGCAGGAGTAGGGCGTGGCTAACGAGAAAGACAGGGCGCGGTAGGAATGAACCCACACGATCGCTAGCTGACTGGCTGGCCGCCGAGGCACATCCTACTGCGTCAAAGCGACCAGTCAGTCAGCTAGCGATCGCGTTGTGTCATTGCTACCTCGATGACTTGTAGTGACGTACGCGCTGCGGCCTTCCTCGTTGTCCACAGAGGGTCGAGATCGCGTAGCTGACAACGGAAACTACCCACCGCACCTCAAATTTAAATGTTTGTAAAACTATTATACAAAACTGCTATGGTCATCATTCCGTAGACTTACAAATTTCTTAAACTAACTTACACTAAGGACAACACATAGATCTATGCCAGAGAGATGACTCGAAACTAAGTGGGAACGGTCGCCCAGTCCGTAAGATGACGACTTAGACCACGCGACCATTCTATTCGGTCATCGCACCCTCCTTAGGTTTAGTGTCAAGGTTTAGTCTACCAAGAACTGAACACAGATCAAGCACGGAAACCGGAATATGTTGTATGGAATTGTCAAAAAAAGAATAAAATGTAAGCATTGAGCTGTTCATCGCATGATGTGTAACATGGAGGAAGCGTCAAAAGCTGTGTCGTCTTGGTCTGTGGTCACGGTGTTGGACTACGAGGTTGGAAATCCGTGTTCAATACTGCGTCGTGCTGTATATTTATGTTTTGTTTTTCACAAATTAGCAACTGCAAAGTCTGTTCATTGTATTCCATTTTGTGTCTGTGTTGTGGTGTTAAGGCCGTACCGCACAAGTGTCCTACTAGCAATCGAAAGGCAGTGGTTTCTGAATGGAAGCTGCAAATGTTTGGTACAAGGCGACAGCAGAATTCTACACTGATTACACACAATATGTTTGCCAGATGTATGTCATAGGATAGTAATCGCTTATCGGCGCACTCATCTTGTACGCCTTGTGAGTGTGTGAGATATGCGTTCTTGTCCGATTCATGCGTTCGTATGAATCTGAATGTGATCACTTCCAAAGAATGCCGCCGTGAAATGGCCGAGCGCTCAAGGCGTCTTGCTAGGGAGCGCATGGTTGATCCCCGTCGGAGGTTCGAGTCCTCCCTCGGGCGTGTGCGCGAGCGCGAGTATGTGTGTGTGTGTGTGTGTGTGTGTGTGTGTGTGTGTGTGTGTGTGTGTGTGTGTGTAGTCCTAATGTTAGTTTAAGTTAAAGTAGCTTATAAGCCTAGGGACTGATAACATCAGTAGTTAAGTCCCATTGATTTAGAAACATTTGAATATAGAATTACAAACATTTGGAACTCCCAAAGAAATGATGAAAACATAACAATTTGTCACATAAATTCAACAGATGGACTCAACGGTTAAACAATTAACAGCTTTTCCTGTGTGCTTCCAAAACATACGTTTTTGAAGTTTTTACAGGTACACCATTTTTGCAGCTATCGAAGCTAATCAGAACATGTCCTGGAATTTCGGAGAGCGAAGTTGATTATGTTTATTGTTTCCATTTCTGCGAGAGGTCTCGTCTGCTCTCACTATCATCACATTTACTTGCGACAGTGCCGCAGTGGAGTAGCCGAGCGGTCTAAGGCCCCTCGCTGCGGAGCGCTCGGTTGCTCGCCGTCGGAGGTTCGATGTTTAGTAATGTTTGTATAGCTTATGGGACTTAACTACGTGGTCATCAGACCCTAAACTTACAAACTACTTATGAACTAGCTGACACTACGGAAGGCATAAATATCCATGCCCGAGGGGGGATTCGAGCCCCCGACCGTAGTGGCCGTGCAGATCGTGACTGGCGCGCCTCAGTCCCCTCGGCCACCGCGACGGGCCAATCACAGTTACAAATAAGATTGCTTTTATTACTTTTAACTGGTTTCGGATTCTATATCATCATCAGAACATTCCCTCAACTACAAGACTCGCATGCGTGATTAAACAGTCAGCGAAGTGTCTCTGCTGCGCCGCTGTCACAGTAATGATCAGGCTGAAAATTGGCAGTTGACACTAAATAAAGAAAAGTGTGAAGTAATACACATGACCACTAAAAGAAATCCGCTGAACTTCGGTTATGCGATAAATCAGTCAAACCGTAAGGTCGTAAATTCTACCAAATACCTAGGAGTTACAAATACGAACAACTTTGACTGGAGAGAACACAGAGAAAATATTGTGGGGAAGGCGAAACAAAGGTTACATTTCATCGGCAGAACGCTTCGAAGATGCACCAGCTCCACCAAAGAGACTGCCTACATCACACTTGTGCGTCCTCTCCTGGAGTACTGTTGCCCCTTGTGGGACCCTCACCAGGTGGGACTGACGGAAGACATTGAGAAGGTTCAGAGAAGGGCAGCTCGTTTTGTTTCATCACGTTACGGGGGGGAAAGCGTCACGGAAATGTTGCACGAATTGGGGTGGATTAAAAGAAAGACGTTGTTCATTGAGGCGTGATCTGTTTGCGAAGTTTCAATCCGACTTTTAGTTCTGAATGTGAAAATATTTTGCTAGCACCCACTTAGGGAGACATGACCACCCAATAAAAGAAATCAGATCGAAAACGGAACGATTTAGGTGTTCTTTCTTCCCGCGCGCTATTAGAGAATGGAACGGCAGAGAAAAGTTATGAAAGTGTTTAATGAACCCTCTGCCAGGCACTTAAAGGTGATTTGCAGAGTATCTATGTAGATGTAAGTTAGTTTAAGTAGTTTGTAAGCCTAGGGACTGATAACCTCAGTAGTTAAGTCCCTTAGACAAACATTTGAAAATCTCTGGACATTTATTCGCTTCTGAGCTCTGTTTGTTTAGGCTCCGTTATCCCGTCGTTTCCTATCCCAAACTGTGAATCGGTCGCCTTTATGGGAAGCTTCAGTTAGTTGCCTCTCCGGGCGTGACTGTGTCGACAATTTTCACACTCAGTTTGCTGGCTTGGCTAGGCACCTTACATCGCCGTTATACTTTGAAAGACATAAAAATCCGCCTGCTAGCACTCGGTTCTCACTTTAATACACTATTTTATGGCCGAATGTGGTCGTTGCGACACACGGGGGATGGCTGTGAGTAATTACAGGCACCGTAATACGTATGAACTACTTGAACGTTACTGTATCCCTTTATGATGAGACGTGTCGTTACGAAAGCTCTACTAAAAAATCAAATCAATGTAGGTTGCCACTACACATCACTTAATGTAATGAGACCCACACGTACGATGCTAGCCAGAGTATTTCATAACGTGTTGCATCTAGCCTGCGATATAACAGCGCTACCGTCGGCAAGATGTTTCAGCTTCTCCGTAATCAATTAAGGCCTAGGCGTGGGCGTGGCGTGGAATGGCCAGGCACCCTGCCACAGTTTCTCGTTACCTTCGAGCACCGCCTTTGCAGCAATGTGATGTTTATAATCGTTTCTATGACTAAGGGCCTTCTTCTACTGTTCCTAACGCAGCTGTTATATGATTCCCTTTCGCTTATTAAATTTTCGTGTCTTTTCATTTACGAATAAAGTTTAGAACACACTTTTCCTTTGTTGTAACACTAGTTTTCTCGCAGATGGTCCTCGGATAAATCTTAGTTCGACTATGTTAAAAATAAGATTCTCTCCGCCTTGCCGGCCGCGGTGGCCGAGGGGACTGAGGCGCTCCAGTCACGGTCTGCACGGCAACTACGGTCGGGGGTTCGAATCCCCCCTCGGGCATGGATATTTGTGCCGTCCTTAGTCTTAGCTAGTTCATAAGTAGTTTGTAAGTTTAGGGACTGATGACCCCGTAGTTAAGTCCCATAAGCTTAACAAACATTTGAACATTTTCTCTCCGCCTTCTCTTGTGAGAAGTAATTCGCGAATATCACCCAAAATGTGGCTCATTCTAAAGCTTTTTCGAATTCCATCCCTTCAGAACTTCTACTTTTTAATAACTATGTATTTATAGTGGAAATTATTTAATGGAATCTTTTTAAGAGATCTTGTCCATTTAATTTGCAACTTCCCATCCACTACGTTAAATGCATTGAACATTAATAATCATTGGTGATTCACTAGAGCGAATGGTTAATGAAATTCGTTACCTTTTCTCGCTACACATTTGAGGCGGTGTGTTTCTTCAGAGAGCAGAAATTTGTATCGAATAGAAGGGCCACTGACAGGCGGTACAACGGAGGCGTTCTACACCAAGCAGCGAATAGTCGACCAGGTTTATTACTTCATAAGATGAAAATCAGGGAGATTAAAGCCTACAGTTGTTTACCACCAATCGTTCTTCCCGCTTTCACGACTGGAACAAAAAAAGGGCTAAGTGGCGCTGGTACACAAAATACGCTTCGCCACACAAGTAAGATGGCTTGCGGAGTGTAGTTGTACGTGTGGAACTGAAATAAATGACTACCCATGTGCCACTTTCAACGACCGTATCATCTCCTAGCAGGATGGCTGCCATTCATAAAAGGCCAGAACAGTGGGACACCGTCTTGCGGAGCATGTGATTGACACCTGTTACACAAAATTTGTTTCATATCAACCAGCTGGAATACATAAAAAAAAAACAGCGACCGATAGTTTGTGGTTTTTTTTATTTATTTAGTTGCGTGCCCTGTCAGTAGTCATATTACGACTAGTGACCTACGGAGAACTTCTACGCAGAGCTGTGTCTACGGTGGACTAACAGGATATTACGCAAATATAACGTTTCTGTGCGGCAGGATGTACTATATAATTTACACCAGCGTTACTGTATTTCTACACAAAACAGTATTTTATGACAGTTACTTACATCATGTTTCAGGCAGATATTGTTCCATAGTCACCTAATATCCGGTAAAATTAAACGCTAATATCACGGGCCACTCTGAAAATTATATGGAAGGCGAACTCTTCTTCGTTTCATACGTACTGAAGTAACGTAATAAACATAACAACAAACAAACAGGATAATGTAGCTATTCTTCTGATTTAGTAGTACTACGTCGCACATCTGCGACTTTTGCAGTGTTATAAATTGAAGAAACGACTTCAGCGTGTTTGTCGCCACAAAAATTGAAACTAACCTCTTCTTTTCCACACAATTCTGCGCGGCCGAGAAGAAGCTCTTTGCAGATGATGGGGCGGCTATTGAAGTTGGATCCAGCAGTGTCACCACGGCAGATACACAAGCTCCCCATTACGGTGGCGTAAGGACATAGCATTGAACGAAGGTTATGTTGTAAAGTAGTCTTTTGTTTAAATTAGAACTGCGTTAAACGTTGTTTTTTATTGAAATTACGCATACAGACATAACTTTACATTCATTTCGAGCGTCTTAATCAACCTTTGGTGACGCTCTTTGAAGAAGTGACACAGTAGCACATAAACATGCAGCTTTCCACACAATGGTATTCCGTCTCCTATCTACTCCAATGTCCAAAGAAAATTTCAGAATAGAATTGGACACAATAAAGTCTATTGCCTCAACCAATGGCTATGATCCAGTCCTAATTGACCATATCTAGCAGATAAAACAAAAACTAAAACTTGTACCCCTCCTCTATGCTCCTCCTGCTGGTCCTTCCAGTGGTGTACTATTCCATATCTGGGACAAGTATCACAGAGTGGAGCCAAAATACTGAAATCCTGTAACTACAAATTATTCGGACAAAAATACGTTAGTAACACTAAAAAAATCCGTTTGTAATGTAATTTTAATTGCAGACAAACCGTTCATCTGACACGAAAACTGAATAACCGTATTTGTAGAGGAGAAAGTTCTCTTCAACTTCGCTCCGTATGTTTCTTCGTAACTCGCATCGTTACAGAGATAGATGCAAAAATAACGGCGATTTGACACCGCCTCTTGATTTTACGTAAGCCAAGCGTTAGGAAATGTCATGTAACATTCCTCGCCCAGAACTCTCTCTGGCATACGCCATCTTACTTCCTGTATTTTATGATTTTCTTATTATAACTTACGCGTTATCAATATTAATATTACTAAAAAATTCCGGGCTATTATGCCGTGGTCTTATGGATTTATTATTTAAACCCAACGCTTCGTCCCCAAGACATTTTCAAGGGGTATCGTGGACTTTTGTATGTCCCATGCACACCCTAGCTCGCTACTGACTGAAACCAAATTCCGTTTACGTGGGTTCGCGCGCAGAGGTTTGACGTAGATGTTTTGTATATGCGCGCGCAATTCGTCGTTGCCGATTGCCGTCGTCCGTTGTTAATATTGACCCGTGGTGGAAGACTGTTGCATTTCTTCTTCAACACCAGAATCCGTATTTCATTTAGTTTCACACCCTCCTCCATCCTAATGACATTAATGGGGTGTACAGTCTTTCGTGGTATCCATTTGTGGCTGCTAAAACCTGAGTCTTACCAAATTGAATAAGGTGGTTCCCCAGTTTAAAAATATGTTCAGCAACAGCTGATCTGTCAGTCTCTCCCCTTCTGAAAGTTTACATTTTACAATTATGCGTTATCGTTTCAAAGCAGTATCGCACTGAAGAATTAACAACCGCACGTCGTCCATAGTACGATAAATTATAATCTAGTGTCTAAAAACGTCATTTTAGCTGTTAGCAACCTTCAGCAATGGTAAGAGAATTAAGAGACACTGTCGTACTTGTTCGTCGCGGTGTAGTGGTACTGCGTTACGTTGCAAAGCATTTGGTCGCTAGTTCAATATCCGCAGATACCAATTTGTTTCGCATTGGCTCCTAAAAGGGTTTCCGGTACTCTTATTAATTAAATAGAGCTAACTTCTACAATTTTTAGAGTTGTGCAGATGTAAGAGTTCTCCCACTAAAATGTGCGTTTGTTCTATTTCGTGAACATGCCGTTAAATAAGTAACAACGTATTGAACACTGGTCTTCTGAAGCATTTGTACAACAACGGGGAGGATAATGTAATAGTTAATATTCTCAACAACGTGTAGATACTGCTAGTTAAACGCTTTGGTAAGGTGAGTGCTAACAGCCGTCATATATTTAATAAAATGCATCTTTAACCATCAGCTGTTTTATTAAATCCTTAAAATCGACTAGTTTCAGTCCAGGACCATCATCATCATGCGTAAAAGGGTGTTAAAGAAGTACATCTGGCTGAAAACATCAGGAGTCACTTCCACTAAAATTGCAAACGTCATACTAGATTATCATAGCAGTCAAAACAAACGTAAAATACGAGAATGGACAGTCCATTCTCATTCAAACGTAAAATACGAGAGTGGACAGCCCATTCTCGTTTGTTTTGACTGCTATGATAATCTAGTATGATGTTTGCAATTTTAGTGGAAATGACTCCTGATGTTTTCAGCCAGATGTACTTCGTTTAATGCTGTTGACTAACCTGTTTTAACACCCTTTTCCCTATGATGATGGTCCTGGACTGAAACTAGTCGATTTTAAGGATTTAACAAAACAGCTGATGGTTAAAGATGCATTTTATTAAATTGCTAGTTTCATATATAAATTGAGTCCTAGATTTGAAACTGTCGTTCCTTAATAAAACGGAAGGATTGCAACAAATTACTTGTGTTTTTCCTAAGCTGTTAAAAAAATGTTCAAATGTTTGTTAAGCTTATGGGACTTAACTACGGGGTCATCAGTCCCTAAACTTACAAACTACTTATGAACTACCTTATACTAAGGACGGCACAAATATCCATGCCCGAGGGGGGATTCGAACCCCCGACCGTAGTGGCCGTGCCGGCCGCGGTGGCCGAGGGGACTGAGGCGCTCCTGTCACGGTCTGCACGGTCACTACGGTCGGGGGTTCGAATCCCCCCTCGGGCATGGATATTTGTGCCGTCCTAGTTTGTAAGTAGTTCATAAGTAGTTTGTAAGTTTAGGGACTAATGACCCCGTAGTTAAGTCCCATAAACTATACAAACATTTGAACATTTTTTTTCGTAGTGGCCGTGCAGTCCGTGACTGGAGCCTAAGCTGTTATTCAGTATTAATGGAATATGTTGAAAGTCATTAATTAGAATCAATGCGTCTACTAAAATTTTTGTCTTTGATAAGGTTGCTATGGTCGCTTTCAACGTAGATTGTATTACCTTTTCTGTAGTTCAGATATAAGTTTGTTCATGTTACTTTGTTCTGCGCTAAAATAAAAAGCAAATATTCTGTTTCAAACCGTGACTACAGCTAAAATAACAAACGGAATAAGTGTGGTAATACCGAATTCCACAAAGTTCTGGTACTTAACCTACATACAAAGTTACCATTATCATTACGTCATTTACTACAGTCATTGTAGACGTATCTCCCCAGTTTGTGTACATGTGGTAAAGAAGTCTATGTTTGCAATTCGTTGGTATGTATATCATGATGTATTCACAAAATAGAGCAAATGCACTTTTCAGAGAAAGCGCTGTTACCTCTGAACAACAAAGAATACTGAAGGGTGTGATTGGAGGGCATAGCTTCATGATACTTGATGTTTGATAATGTATGCTAATAATAACACAATTAATTTACAGGTAATATGCACAAAAGTATTACATATGAACTCTGTACACTAGCATAATATGAAACTAATGGCATGCAACCCACATGAAGAATTTTTTATGACCCACACCAACCACTGGGTCTACGTTTGGCGGGGGAACCATCCCATCCACTCAGTAACGTTGACACATGGTATAATGACAATCACAATTTCGTGTGGCTCAAGTCTTTCAACTGGACGCCAGTTCGGCGACTTGCGTATCCAAAACCTACCCCAGTTATCCAACCGAGGAAGGGGATCTACACTTTAACGTGGAATCCGAACCACGTGTCGTTTCTGGCGTCTCCTCACATCGGTTTTTTCGCAATCCGACTGGGTTTGCAACCCGCAAACCTTCTGTTTCCGGTCTAGTTCTTTACCCCGAGACCACCAGACCCACCTGCCCCACGCTTACGCTGATACTGCACCACTTGTGACACGACAGTAGCTACTGTCATGAATCAAAGAATTTGATGAAGTCAACGAAATATACCTATGGCAGTTGTCTCTGTAGAGGTATCTGAATTCCTCGAATGAAATCTGTGTCTGATACAAGAATCGACAGTGACTTGCTACTCATGTTACCTTTTAATGGTGCCTGAAACGCATCTGGGTGGCCGCTTGGCTGACTAGGCCTGCCTCAATATCATCTGCAGCTATTGAATAACTCACCTATATTTATATCATTACAATTCCTAAATTTTCGAAAGGACTTTACTGTATGTAAAGCTTAAAACTGTCCCAGTATAGACAATTTGCTTGTTCATCTTGCATTACGAAGTTAAGACTATTGAACATAATTTTCTGTTGCTTTCTTCGTCAATTGCAGACTTCAAAACAGAACACCTGTTATCAGTCAGTAACGAAAGTTTATTTAATATTTCGAATTAATTTATTGATTCGAAATTCTAGGCAATGCAGAGACTTAGGGAGCAGTGATGTAATTTATTATCTGAAGTGAGTTCAGCTGCAAGGCAAGAATGCAGATGAGTATAGCTCGACGCTACAACTTAATTGAGCCATCCATTGAAAACGCAGTCACTGATACCCAAGTCAATGTACGGGGTATTTAATATGTTGGTTAAAGCACAGACAGAGGTCTGCGCGGATGCGGATATCCGCAGTATTTCTTACTTTGCGGACAAAATTGTGATCTACGCGGATATCCGCGTGTTATATGCGGATAAATAGCGAGGTATCTGCCTAGTACGTCTGTCGAAATATTAGCTGAAAATTTCAAGACTGTGGACGTTCTTGGAATCCATGCAGGGCCCAGGTAGAGCGGAAGACTTGTCCTCATCCCCTGGCCACAGCCACACAGTAACGTATCTTTGTCTGTGCCACAGCGGACGTAGCTGTACCCGAGGAACCTGCGCCTAATCCGTTTACGCGACCGTGTCGTATCTGCGGTGTGTCAACTGCTTTCTGGGTGGCAAACCAGCCCACTGCCCACCAGGGGTGCCATGCCAAATTTCAGCGGCCTTCAGTTGGCGCTTTGTAGTGACCGAGTGACAACGTGTATCGTAGTGAATATAGTGATAGTTCTTTCTTAAAATGAACACGATATCAATAGACACTACATCGTGTAAAGTAAAAAACAGGTGATTTGACATCAGTGAATGAAAAATTGAAATCGTCAATATGTAAAAAATTTGGATACGTATTTGATGGCAGGGAAAAGGTCAACGATATAGTGGGCAGTACTGCGTTTAAAAAAAGTATGTTCTTACACTGGACACAAAAGTGGAACTTCAAATTTGCTGAAACATTCGTGTGAGACAGGAAAAAGTGGCGTAATTACTTATTTAAATACCAAGACATAGGCAAAAGTTCCTAAGTTCCGCCAAATTTGAAGACATACCATAGTTTTAAATACTGCTATCTATTACTATTACCCATTCAAAACTTTAATACCTGCGGATGCGGATAACGAACTTGCGGATGCGGATAAAGGGCCGCGGATGCGGTTGCGGATAAGGGCCTTGCGGATAACACTTCTCTTATCCGCACAGACCTCTAAGCATAGCCATATCATAAATCGTTAAATACAGGTGATAGGGTTAAATCGGGACTTGGTTCATCTTATAATTAATTACTGGGCTTTGCCAACATTCTTCTTGACAAGCCGTCGGTTAGACTAAGAGGTAAAATGGTTGCGGTGGATTTGGGAGGGAAGGGGTTGTTGGGTATACAGTAGGGATTGTATCAAACTGGTGACATCGTCGTACTGTAGGAGGTGAAAAGCTAAAGGTGGTTTGGACACATCGACGGGTGAGAATACGTACAGTCTAGGAGATTAGACTGACCCTTGGGGCACATCCACATCGCATTGTTAATATCGACAGACGATTGGTGAATAGCGAGGAATCAAAGGAGAGAGTGGATACAATTACTACTACAAAATTATGAGCAATTAATTGTTTGTTATCAGTCCCTCACATATTTACTGGTGTATATGAAAACGGTAATGTAACAAACGACAACTGCAATTAATAAAATGAAGATTTACGTAGAAATGTAAGCGACTTACCCGCGAGCAGCGCGGCGACCAGCAGCACCGCGGCCCAGCGGGTGGCCGCCGCGGGCCTCATGGCGGCGCACGCATCTCCCTGCACACACCACAACCATACTCAATTACTGCTAGTCCAAAAAGAAACTCACCAATTCCTGACATGCAAGCATCCTACATAGCGTAGCTGCCTTACAGATCCTCTAATCACTTTCCGGTATAGTCGTTGTGATATATGAAACGTACGCTACAAGGTGGTTCTGAAAAGTTCGGTATATGTTGTCATATTTTACAAACCGCTCTGGCGAGAGTGAAGTGCCAGAACACACACATTGAAGGACATGCCAACAAGCGCCCTGTCGTGAACAGCACTGCAGTCAAGCTGCGGCGTGGATAACAGGCTGCACACACGCCGGTAAAATATCGCTATTTCCTTGCTAATTGTGTTTATGATCACTACATAGACGTGTGTCCAATCTTGGGATTTATTTCAATACCGTGTATCTTTTCTAGTGATTATAATTATATACTAGATGATCCGTGCGAATACTTCGCACCGTTAGTGGAATGACAAAAAATGGACGTAAAGTTGAATGTTCACGCACAGCTTTCTTCAGAATCAATCAATGCAAGCGTTTAAAAGCGCAAATGAAAGAGCTTGATCCTCTGAGTGTTGGTAGGTAAAAAAACTGCGCACCTTAATTAGAACCGAAGATGGCGTAAACAAACCGATTAAAATATTCAATGTAAGGTCAGAAGGATACCGCGTTTGAATAAAAATAAAGGATGAAGAGACTTAAGTTAATTATCCTGATACTTGATGACATACCTGCGAATGAGTACTTTTCGTTTAAAGCAAAAATGAAGGAAATCGCGTTTGAGTATAGAAGAAGGAAGGCGAGAGTTATGTAAATTCTGATACTTGATGACGAATCTGTAGATGAATACCTTTCGTGTAAACCTAAAATGAAGGAACTCGGCTGGTAGTTTGGTCTGGCCGACTGACTTTAGTTTTCCTAGATTCTTTTAATATCTTATATACGTATATATAGTCTTTTAATATCTTATATATGTATATATTAAAAGAATCTACAAAAACTAAAGTCAGTGGGCCAGACCAAACTACCCGGTCGAGTTCCTTCATTTTTGTTTTAAACGAAAGGTATTCCATCACAGATTCGTCATCCAGTATCAGAATTTACATAACTCTCGCTTTCATTTTTATATACGCAAATGCGATTTCCTTCTGTATATTTCTTATAAGGATGGCCTTGCAGTAAATTAAAGGCAGTCGGTCAGGCCGTTCTATCCGACCGATTTCCTGCATTTTCGCTTTAAACTAAAGGTATTCATTCGCAGATTTGTCATCAAGTATCAGAATTAACTTAATTCTCTCCAGCCTTTATTTTTATTCAAACGCAGTATCCTTCCTTCCTTGCATTGAATATATTAGTCGGTTTGTTTTACGGTATCTTCGGTTTTAATTAAGGTGCGCAGTTCTTTTTGACCTACCAACACTCGGCTGATCAAGCTCTTTCATATGTTGAACTTAGATAGTGAACTTATTTTATAAAGGAAGAAAATATAAAAATGCTTTAAATGAAGCAGGCAGAAAGTAATACAGACGATTAAAAAAGAGGTTGACAGAAGTGCAAACTGGCTAAACAGGAGCGGCTAGAGTCTAATTCGCTATGTATGTTTCGCTATCGACATACCGTTAAGCGTTTACAAAGTAGGAAAGATGACCATCCTTACCTGCGTTTAATCAACCCGTCTATGGAGCATAGCACGTCTCCCTTAGTGTATTCCGTGTCGCTGCTTGATGATGTCTTTAATGCAGCGCATAAACATACAACACTATCGACCTGAACCCTCGCCCTCCAAGAATATTCCTTGATGCGCGCCACTGTTAACGGACCTGAGGATCGATGGACGCAGGCGTGGCCACGTTTCCCTTTCAGCCAAATGCATGCCAGCGCTGCCGACTACTGTCAGGAATACTGGCAAACGTTCTCGCGTCCAATGCCTCGCTATATTAACATACTTTAAGGACAAACCACAACTTGTAACAAACTTTCTTATCTTAGATTTCAATGCCCTCGTGACAAGACACCTTCAATTGTATCCCCAGTCGGAGTCGGAGAAAGAGAATGAAAAGAACGATTGTTGGTAAACCACTGTGTGAGGGAGCTCAGCTATGTCACCCTCATAGTGCTGTTTAAAAGGAATAACCAATACGCTGTCACACTCCCCTTTTGTTTAGTTTTCAAAATATAGCTTAATGAAGGCAATACAGCATTGCTCATGTTACTCAACTGGAGCCGAACACAGGAAGTTGATAGAACGTGGAAAGTGTCAGTGCACCCAAGAACATCTTAAATGTCGACCACAAAGGACGAATTCGAATGACTTTAGCGGCAGCGGCGTAATTGACAGATAGCTCCCGTTTACAACGATCAGCAGTGAAAATTGTTTGCCGCGATGGAATGGCCGAGCGCTCTAAGGCCCCTTGCTGCGGAGCCCACTGTTGCTCCTCGTTGGTTGTTCGTGTCTTTCCTCGGGCATGGGTGTGTGTGTTGTCTTTAGCATAAGTTACTTTACGTAGTTTGTAAGCCTAGGGACGGGTAAACAGAGAGGTTAAGATTTACAGACATTTGATTTTGTTAATTGTTTGGCCACGCCTCTTCATCTCCGAATACGGACGGCAACCCACAACCATTTTAAATTGCTTACTGTATTCGTCTCCTGGTCTCCCTCTGCGATTTTTTTCCCACCACACTTCCCTCCAAGACTAAAATGACGATTCCTTGATGTCTGAGAATGCCCCAAAAATCGATTCCTTCTTTCAGTCAAGGTATGCAAGAAATTTTTCTCCCTAGTTCTTTTCAGTACCTCCTCAATTACGCCATCAACTTAACTTATCTATCTGAACTGTTTATCGTCCACTTTCCACTTCCGTACAAGGCTACAGGCAAGACAAATAACTTCAGAAAAGAATTCCTAAAACTTAAATTAATATTTTATGTTAACAAATTTGCTTTTCTTCCCATTGCCATTCTGCATTTTATATCATCTGTATTCCGTTCTTCGTAATCTATTTTCGCCTAAATATCAAAATTCATCTACCATTAATTTTATTGTCCCATTTCCGAAATATTCTAGCAGGTATTGAGGTGTTGTTACCTAGAACTGTACTTCCGGAAGGAATGTGATTTTCTGATATTGAGTGTTATCCAATAGGAATATGTTGTGGACTCGCAGATTCTGCTTGATGAGTTGTTTAGTTACTTGTGCTGTTATAGGCGAGTTATTCCTTACTGCTTCTACCGCTATTGATTTAAAAATCTGGTTCTGATAAAATAATTCGCCACGAGGTTATTGTGTTTTCATAGGTGATATTTTCCTTTCAGCATTTACACTAATAGTGTGTTTCTTCCAATAGTACAGTTGCATTAGACACAGGTGTTTTCAACGCGACTGGTGGCGTGTTTTCTAATACTTTGGAGGTTCAGTTATTAGTACGTTAGCAAATACATGTTTTCCGAGGCCGTTTCCATGCATTTAATGGCTAGTAAAATGGTCTTTCTTCATAACTACTGTCTAAGAACCAAACTGGCCTGGAGACCTTGCAGATTTTTTGAAATATTCTGGTTGTGAAACTAATTTTGCTACCTATACATGAACTGCTTATAAAATCATGTCTGTGTAAGATGTTAACGACGATTTTCTTTTTTTGCTATTTTCTTGCCAATTTTCGTCGCAATACTGAACGTAATTTGACTCGTTTTTATATACAACGTTAGCTCCAGCAATCATTATATAGACATCATTCGGTTGAGAGTTGAAATATTTAACTATTTCCTGGAAGGGGGCGCCTGGTTTTACTTGACCAGTAACTAAAAATTCCGACTGCATATTTCCAAGAATTGTGGCTAGATCTCGTCAATAGCTTTCAGCAAAGATGCAAATTTTTGGTATTCATGCGCCTGCTATCAACAATTACATTTATAGATGTTCCTCGTGCTCAGAAGGCTCATATTAGTTTCCCGTAATTATAACAGAGATTAGAGCACTTCGTCTATCGCGAATTGTTTCCTTAAAAGTTTGTATCACATCCAACATTTTTCATATAAATAGAGTTTAAATATGCATACCTTCTCAATTTCATAGAGAGTTTCAAAAACTGATATACGTTCAGGAAAAAAATTCAATTCAAATGTTCGTAAATCTATGGGACTTAACTTCTTTGGTTATTAGTCCCTAGACTTACGAATTACTTAAACTAAGTTAAACTAACCTAAGGACAACATACACATTCATTCCCGATGGAGGACTCGAACCTTGGAAGACGAACATCCGTGCATTCCGCAGCAAGGCGTCTTAGACCGTTCGGCCACTCCATCGCGGCGGAAAAAAATTGTACACCTTGAAAGACGACATCGATTTTGATGTGATGACGGTAGATGCCACCTGGGGGTTGGTAGAGGTACTGAAAATGGTTTCAACGTCATCTAACAACAATAGGGTAGTGACATTGCTATTAGGACGCAATCTGTGTGTCCCCTGTAACAAGTACCATGGCATGGAGACCGAATCGTGCTTCCTACGAGCAGCTAAGTGGGTTTGAAAGTGTCAAATTGTAGCCTTCCGAAGGGCGGGATGCTCCTTTCCGAGAACTGCCAGAAGGTTCTGGGTGAGTTGTTCAGCCGCGGTGGAGTAGCCGAGCGGTCTAAGGCGCCTTGCTGCGGAGCGCGCGGTTGCTCGCCGTCGGAGGTTCGAGTCCTCCCTGGTGCATGTGTGTGTGTGTGTGTGTGTGTGTGTGTTGTCCTTAGGTTAGTTTACCTAGGTTTAAGTAGTTTGTAGGCTACGGACTGATGGCCAAGCAGTTTGGTCCGATATATTTTCAAACATTTAAACATTTTTGAGTTGTTCAACGATACTGATTGCTACGGTCACGTGAACAATTCTCACACCCGTAGACGAAGTTGTGTACGTCCACGTCCGCCAAGGTAGACGCAAGTGGCAGGTCGCGCGGCGGAGCGTTGAGGTGCTACGATGCGCGAGGCCGTTCCCCGTCGGGCGTTCGAATTCCCCCTCGGGCACGGATGTTTGTGCTGTCTTTAGTATAAGGTAGTTCGTAAGTAGTTTGTAAGTTTAGGGACTGATGACCCCGCAGTTAAGTCCCTTAAGCTGTACAAACATTTGAACATTTTTCTGGCAGATCGCACGCCTACTGCAGCACATGTGAGAGGCTCTGTCAGCCCAACGCGAGCTGTGGCCAACACTGGACTACGGCCACGCACTGCTCTCGCCACACCACACGCTGCCGTCAGAGGATCACTTGGCAGATGGAATGGGGGGACGTAGTCTTCAGAGGTAGAAGCAGATTCTGCAAGTGATGGTACGGCGTAGGCCTGTGTCGTAAAGTGCATTCCTCCGAGACACACTGGCCCTACCCAAGCCTTATGGTCTGGGGCGCGGTAAGCTACAGCTCTCGCTCATCTTTGGTGGTGGACAGAACGCTCGGTATTGTAAGACTCGTTCTTTTTGCCATTCTTGCAACAGGAAGGAGATGTGTTGCTCCAATAGCATAATTATCGCCAACGCACTGACCGAGGAACTCAACGTGCTTTCCCAGACATGCATCAACATCTCTGGCAACCACGATCGCCGGATTTGTTTACAATGGAGCACGTCTGAGATATGATGAAATGGCAAGTGACGCGTACGATTCGGACGAGTGTGCGGTCCTCCACACGAGTACTCAAAGGAACCTGGTAATTTTCTGTTACGAGATAAATCAAACAAATCTTAAGCTGGGCCCTGGATAAAATTGTAGAGAAGGAGAACCAAATACAGTGTTATATTGGCAGAATACTTAGAAATGGCAACAAATCTCTTAAGTGTTTACCTACAGTACACTCGTCCGTCTTCTGTTAGAGAACTGTTGCACGATATGGGATCTTTACCAGATAGAATTGAAGGAGGTGACGTTCATAGGAGGGCAACCTCTTTTGTGTATCACGATACAGGAGTGATAGTGTCATGGAACTGAAACAGGGGAATGGGTGAAAATCATTAAAACAAAGGCGTTTCTCGTTTCGGTAAGTCCCTTGTACGAAATCTGCATAACGAATCTTTCCCTCCGATTGCGAAAATATTTTGTTTCTGCATCTTACAGCAGTAGAAAAGATCCTCCTAATAAAGTAATTAAAATAAAAGTTTCACGGAAAGATATCAATATTATTTCTTCCCGGTACCATTAGAGTGTGGAACGGTAGAGGAAAAGCTTCCGCCAGGCACGTAAGTGGTATGAAGAGGGTTCTTCTATATGTAAAGGCAGTTATTCTGGCCACATACTAATCCAGTTCTATCCGTAACATAACTCGTTATATTAATTAATTACAGATAGATGCTTATGCTCAGGTAGGGTATAGGAAGCAGTACGCTGTCATTGCTTTCTCCTTGCTCCATTAACGCCAGAGACGGAACTTAGTTACCCATATACAAACTGGTTGCCTAGGAATCAGTAGTTACAATTATCCTGTAATTTAGTGATGAGCGTAAATTTACTAAAACAATAGAACAGAATAGACGCACGAACTGTCTCACGATCTTTGTCCTAAGCATTCATTTATAAGTCGTTAATACTGAACACGATCAAAACACGATTTTATTAGTTATAGCTTACAGGAGATGTGGAAGTATTTTGTGAAGAGATAGGTAGAAAATTTAGACGTTTTTATATGAAATCTAAATATTAATGTTCGAGTACAATTTGAATAACTGGGCAATTGTGCCACGAATTTCTACCCGTTCTCCAGCTCTACTAACAAAGCGAACGTAAAGTGGGTAATGGCCGCAAACTGCACGACAGCGGAGAAGCATTTGCCATTGTGGAGAGAATGTGTGCGTATCACGTCGTAAAGCAGAGCCGGCCAGTCTCTCTCCAGCATGTGAGCCACGGCAAATTGGCCAGCAGCGAATGTGAAAGGGGTAATAAAGGTTTTATCTTCTGGCCTAGCCTGGGTTTGGCTGATACTGCTTTCCTCGTAAATTCGCCTTTAATCCTCCGACGAGCGCCCGGTTTAAAGCAGCAGACTTCTCATGATACGGCTGCCAAGTGCGTCTGCATGAATAACGTCGAAAGAGAGCAATCGGCTGCAATTTATGAGCCATTATAGCCCCTCCCACGATAAGAAGTTAGAGGACCAAAAACACAAAACGTCACGAATCTGTATGCTGTTTGGAGCAACAAGAAATATGCACACAATCGTTATCGCTGGTACGGTTATACGCTGGTCGGAATACCATCTCCCGTGAGGAAAACGATTGTACGGCATCTGCTGCCAGGTTGTATGATAGAATGGTGAATTGGAAGTAGGGCAAAGAAATAGTCAACACTGAGAAATATTTTCACGAGTTTAGGAAAATATTTTTGTTGACTACTAGTTAAAATATTACTAAGGTACTTCTGGACTTGTATTTTGCCCTTGTATAGTGGGAGTCGGTACAAGAGCCATCTGATTATAACTAAGAATCATTTTCCTGTCATGACACTCAGTGCAACCTCGCTAAATTGATCACTGGAATGTATCCTCAATGAAGATATAAAAAAATCTTCTCAGTAATTACTAACTTTGTTAGGCATCTATATTACTACAGGGTACCGTTTTATTAAAGTAAACGTTAAGCTGAGTCGTCACATTCGGGCTATGGAGGTAAAATGAATTTTGGTTCGCTGTTGGTGAGCAGATTCTAGAAGTTTGTAATTTTTCTGTTCAGGATGTGACGGCCCTGCTGGCCACTGCCGCACTGCGGAGCAGCCGACACGCCCTCAGCTTCCCTGCACACAGGAGAATTCTGTTCCACAGCACCTAAGTGACGCCACACTCGCCACATGCTTTCAGTTAAAGTATATACATTGGCCTGGGATCATTACCTCATCGAAAATGATAACTAGTTTAAATCATTTTTCACTGTGAGATTAAGTCCGCTTTGAATGCAAAAATCTTTTATTTTAAAGATTTTAAATAAAAGTTTGTTGTAGTAAAAGCCGACTTAATCTTATAATGAGAACATTTAACAGCTGATGCCCGCATGAGTTAACATGCTTAAATTATTTAGTATCTTTTTTACGACTAAAACTAAATTATTGTTGTACATAATAATTTAAAACATGAATTGTTGTTAATGATAATAAACTATAACTTAATTTGATTTATAGCCACATTATTATTATTATTATAGTTCCTGAACGATTTAACACTACAGGTTAGAGCTGACGCAAATAAGAACTATTTTTTGCAGCTCATTTTATTTACTTATGCAGATCTACATCTACATGGATACTCTGCAAGTCACATTGAAGTGCATGGCAGAAAGTTCATCGAAACACTTTTATGATATTTCTCTATAGTTCCATTCTCTAATAGCTCGCGGCAATAAGGAACATCTAAATCTTTCGGTTTTTTATTTGATTTCTCTTATTTTGTTATGATGGTCATGTCTACCTATGTAGGTGGGTGAGGCGGGTGCTACCAATATATGTTCGCATTCTGAAGAGAAAGTTGGTGGTAGAAATTTCGCAAATAGATCTCGCCGCAACAAATAACGCCTTTCTTTTAATGACTTCCACCCCAACTCGTGCATCATTTCCGTGACACTCTCTCTCCTATATCGTGATAATACAAAACGAGCTGCCCTTCTCTGAATTTTCTCTAAATCGTCCGTCAGTCCCACCTGTTGTGAATCCCACAATGTGCAGCAATACTCCAAAATAGAACGCACAAGTGTAGTGTAGGCAGTTTCTTTAGTAGAAGTGTTGCAACTTGTAAGTGTTCTGCCAATGAAACATAATCTTTGGTTCGCCTTCCCTTCAATATTCTCTGTGTGTTCTTTCCAATTTAAGTTGTTCGTAATTGTTACTCCTAGGTATTTAGTAAATTTGACGGTCTGTAGGTTTGACTGATTTATCGTGTAACTGTAGTTTAACGGATTTCTTTTATTGGCCTTATGGATGACCTCATAATTATCATTACTAAGGGTCAATTCCCAATTTTTGCACTATGCAGATATTTTATCTAAATCATTTTGCAGTTGCTTTTGATCTTTTGGTGGCTCTACTAAGCGATAAATAACAGCACCATCCGCGAAATATGCAACATATTTCACTAACTGTACACTTTTTTTTCCACGCGGTCCCTACAGAGATTCACGCGTTTGTTCCACCGTAGCACTAAATCTGAGAAGCCCCCGTGGTAAAATTCATCCTACTGACCGCTTGTCATACAAGACTTCGGGGCCTTGAGCGATGGATAACGAATCACATGTTGTTGCTCTAATGCCTTGGACAACCAGCATCTTCAACAACAAACATCAGCGCTTTGTGTTGGAGCTACCGGCAGAGAAGGCAAGAAAGGTCCAACTCTGAGCCGCGGTGGAGTAGCCGAGCGGTCTAAAGCGTCTCGCTGCGGAGCTCGCGGTTGCTCGCCGTGGAGGTTCGAGTCCTCCCTGGGGAATGGGTGTGTGTGTCATCCTTAGGTTAGTTTACCTAGTTTTAAGTAGTTTGTAAGCTACGTAATGATGACCACGCAGTTTGGTCCGATAGATTTACAAACATTTGAACATTTTCCAACTCAGAGAAAGGCTATGTTGACTTCGCATTTACAGTTGTAATTTTGCCAAAAATAGGCGAAACACTTTCTGATTTGCCATCGCTTATATAAGAGCAATCTAAAACATTATACAATTTCAAGCAGCCAGATTACATGCATGTATACACTTTTTAATCAATGTACGTTTACATTATTTTCATGCAATTAGCAGACAAAGTGATAGTATGTAGAACCAATATAACTACGCCAACAGCTTAGTCTGTATGCTCGAATCGCTAAATCACTTACATTTACTACACTGGAATGTTTGATGTATATGCTTGCATCCTTCAAATTTTATCTCAAGAACTGTTTTACCATTCATATAAATCATGTGTTTAGCGATTGTGTTGTAATATGTGAAAGATGAGCAGCGATCAGCCGCAAATATTTGTTATTGCTTATCTAGATTTCGGTCAATCTGTGTCCATTAGTAATTATTTAAAAACTTGTGAGCACTGTGTGAACGTAATCGTCAACATTAAAATCGGAAAATTTTATGTCTTAAATCACCTTTTAAAGCATTGGTAATGGTCGCAAAATGAGCGAAATCTAGATAAGCAATAACAAATATATATTTGTTACTGAATGTTGCTCATCATTCACGTATACATATAAATAATTGACAGCTCATCTTTATCGACAGTAAAAGGAGTATGTGAATAATTTTTATGTGTGATATTTATCTCTATAAACTGCATTATACTGTACAGATAGTCTTCGAAAAGTAGGTAAATGCAGTATTGCAATTTCTCATGGACGTCCACAATAGAGTGTTTATGAGTACTGATTTGTGTAAATAATATGTTTGTGGTAATGCGATAAACTGACCCTCAAGTTCGCTTTAGACAATACTGTAGGTGATATAAGTATGAACGAAATTGATAGACGCTAAACATAGCGGTTTGTATTAGTAATGTAATTTACTAAAATTCAAATGTTCAAATGTGTGTAGACATAAGGGACCAAACTACTCTGAACATCGATTCCTAGACTTACAAACTAGTTAAACTAACTTACACTAAGTATAACAAACACACCCATGCCCGAGGGAGGACTGGAACCTCCGGCAGCCGCTCTCTCCGTAACATAACACTCCAGACTTCACGGCCATTCCCACGATTCTTACCTATGAAATAAATGGAGTACTAGTGTAATTATTTTTCATGGATAAAATTCATAGTGCCATTGATTGATCCTATGTTCCAGCACGATAATAAATTTATATTGAAAAAATTCAGGTTTCTGCGAAAATTTTGTAAGAAAGAAGGAAATAAGATGTTAGTTAATTTAGTAAATGTAATTCGATGTATTGCTATCAAGTCGAAAGTTGTAAAAATCTGATGTAATTATGCGAGACAGTGTAGGATTACGTTAATGTTTTGCTTATATGAAAAAATTTCGAGAGGTATTTTTTTCAGAAGTCAATTATTACCACTTATTTTAGTTACTGATTTGGTAAAATCTAAAGCATATTTAGTAAAAATTTAACAATTGAAGAACCAAAAAATTTTCTTGTCTGATATTTTAGGTTCATTCAATATTCCGAAGTCGTCTTACTTGCTTGGCTTTATCGGCAGGTGCGAGAGGGAGGGAGAGATTCATTCTGCTCTCGCTGTACAACGTGGCAGTCCATTGGTTTGATAGCAGACGGTACGTATTCTTCTCTCTGCTGCGGGAAGTCATACATCAAACTTTCTGTACTGAGTAAGATCGATGTGTTGAACATCAAAGATACATACGGATGGATCAGCCACAGAAATCTGCTGTGGCCGAGCATTTTCTCGGTACAGGACACGACGTGGATTATAAGAATACCAGATTCCCTTCGTCAACATTCTCGTACTACTACAACATAATTAAAGAAGCGGTACAAATTCTCAACGAATTTCGTCAATAGAGACACGGGAGGGTATCACCTTAGCGCTGTATGGAATCCAGAACTGGTAGTACTAATGTCACGGCGACAACCAAGCTAGCTAGTCACATGAGGGACGACGATGTAATCTCCAGATAAGAAGTTTCAAACTACAACGGAGAGGAGGTGACATTGCAGCGGTTTGGCACGTGTTTCGGCGTGCGGCGGGGCGTCGCACCGAGATCTGCGAATGATCCCAACCTTCGCTCAGGTTACCCATTTCATAAAATCTGCAGAATGAAGAATCGAGAAGGCTATGCTCCTGTAAGCTAGAGAATTCACTGCCCTCGGTGAGGACTGGATTTTGTATCAAGAGACCAATTGGCACTTCATCTGACGATTTCAATCGATTATCGGCAGATTTTTAAGCGTTATGGAAGTGACAACACGACTCTTCACGTCCAAATGAAAAGATTCATCGCCACGAGACCATTCATCGCAAGAAGGCAAGTTGGAAGAAAATCTTCGTAGGCGGACCTTATACATCATACTGCTAACGGATAAAGTGCAGCGGTCTCAACTGCGGTGGAGTGGCGGATAGCTGAGGAACGTGCCGCTGCTCCCCGTCGGAGTTTCGAGTCCTCCCTCGGGCATGGGTATATTTGTTGTACTTAGCATACGTTAGTTTGTAAGCCAAGGGACGGATGACCAGAGTAGTTAAGTCCCATAGATTTACAAACATTTGAACATTTAAGCGGTCTCGTTCTTGGAGAATGGACTGAACTTTACGCCCACACCGAGGACACCACCAGTTCTTGACATTATCAGTTATGTCTAACGTGGAATCCTAAAACTGCCCAGGGATACTACCGAAGAAATCAGACAACCGTACCGCGCTCTGCACCCAAGAATAACATCTCCACTGCAGAGAGGTCAGCACTGCGATTTCTTCGTGAGAATCGTGATATTATTTTACCAGTGGACAAAAGTAACGTAACATCCTCTCATCAACGACATACCGAAACAAATTGTATCAATTACTGGACGATCCTACGTGACCCGTTCGGTTAGGCGTGTGGTCTAACGCACCGTTTTCCGAAACGGGAAGGCGAACCGGCCCCGGTTCGAATCCGCCCGGCGGATTAACCGAGGGGGTCGGAGTGCCGGGCAGCCTGATTGTGGTTTTCCCCCTAGGTGAATACCGGGCTGGTCCCCAAGTCCCGCCTCAGTTAAACGATTCGCTAACATGTCGTAACACTTTACACTTTCACATTAATACTATACGCAGACATCTGGGGTACACACTTCCTCCGGGGGGGGGGGGGGGGGGAAGGCGTGGAGTGGCGACAGGAAGGGCATCTGGCCACCCCGTAATTATTAACACGCCAAATCCGATTAACAAAGCCGACCCTGCTTGTGCGGGAACATGGCTCAAGCTCAAGAGAAAGAAAGAATAGACTCTCCTACATATCGCCTGTTAAACGAGAGCCCCAGTGCGAAATACAGCGCAGGACCTTAGAACTTCTCAAGAACAACAAGATCTCTCCATCTGCGACCAAGAGACTTCGTATCCTCGCAGGCTAATGGGCAGCCCAAGATTTGTAAGAACCGCGTGCCACCTCGCACGATCTTCATCAATATTAAAGCACCAGCCTACAC
The DNA here is from genome assembly GCA_026315105.1 of Locusta migratoria. Taxonomy (NCBI): domain Eukaryota; kingdom Metazoa; phylum Arthropoda; class Insecta; order Orthoptera; family Acrididae; genus Locusta; species Locusta migratoria. The sequence continues at coordinate 12,811,132 of CM048755.1, forward strand.
CTTGGCTAACCATCGGCAGCTATACTGCGTCATTTGTAGCAAAATGTGAGCATCAAATTCGCAGCTCACAAGACTTCTTCCGTCCGCTGAAGGGCTTGCGACTTGTACTATCAGAAATACGCATGAGTTCTGACACGGTCTCACTGTTCACTCGAGTGCCACAGCAAGAATCTCTGTTGTTGAATGGCAAGAAGCTGGAGGAATTCTTGTAGACATTTTCAAGCACATATTAATTTTTATATAGTAGCTACTATTATGATTAGATTGTCCATGTCGCATTGGATAGCCCCTGTTAGCCATTGTGGCTAACCTTTTCACGGTAAATTCGAGGAGAGAGTACTCCAATCAACATACTTTAAACCTGTGTGGTTTTAACGATACGTGGATGACACCTTTGTAATATGACCCCACGGTACTTTATCGTTGGATGTATTCTTTATTACATCAAGTTCAATCTGGAGTTTGAGAAGAACGGTGAACTACCTTTCCCTGGTGTGAGAAAAGGAGGATGGGACCTGGGAGCTTCCAGAAACGTACGCACACGGAGGATGCTGACAGGCCACAAGTTGACATCGTCCTCCGCTGAGTGGCGTGCGCAGAGCATTGGTACACAGGCCACGCGCCATTTCACACCCTGAAACCTTTAACTATTTCGTCTCTGCACATTATTCCAGCACAATAGATATTCTGAGCTGGATATTCGCAATGCCTTGAATCCAGTGCATTTCAAACAATTTTAAGTGTGGGGGGAAAAAAGTGAAGATCATAGAGGAGAGGTCGTCCTTCCATACGTCGTCGATGTCTTTTTAAAACAAGAAGCTCATGGGAGAAGCATAAAATTAAACGTTTCCTGTGTCCACCAGCGAAACTCAGGAGCTCAGTTAAATATAGGATTATGGAGAACTGGTGTTTGTGCATTTACGTGCAGTTACAGGAAGTTGTACACCAGAGAAACGTGCTAAACTGTGGAAGACATATGTGTTGAACATCAAAGACACACACCCACGGATCGACTAGAGAAATTTGTATTGGCCGAACATTGTCTCGGCACAGAATGGACTATAAAAACATCAGAATTCGTCAACTTCCTCGAACAGGGTATCATAATTAAAGAAGAGGTACAAATTCGCGACTCATCGCTTCAAAAAGACATGGATTATGAAATTAGCACTGCATGCGATCCAGCACTGTCAGTATTGAAGTCATGTCGAGAACCAAGGGTAGATGTTAGTTGTATGAGGAATGAAGATTGAGTGACCAAGAAGTTTGAGTGACCAAGAAGTTTGAAATGACTATCAGGAGGAGTGGGGTACCTGTGCGTGTTTTGGCGCAGAGTATGAAAATCATCCTGGCGCAAGCACACAAGCTCTGTACGGCGCTCGACAGTTGGCGGTCCTGTCCTTTTACGCAAGATTTCTACTAGCCATAAAATCTGGCGCCTTCACGCCTCCTCAGACTATTACAAACAGGAGCTTATCGGTGTCCTCGATCGTGCCTGAAAATTACCGTCACTTGCACAGACGAAATATTCCAGTTTTCACAACAACATCCGACGTCTCCCTCCCCCCAACCCCACCCCCATTTTTACGAGGTTCATCAAGTACGTTTCCCTGTATTTTTAAAAACAAAAACAACATAGTTACGTAAAAACTTTATTGGCAACAGGTAATGTTTGAGCTACTTTTCGACTTAGTCACTAAAAGAATTGAGGCGCTTGTCATATCGCAGGAACACCTGTAGTAGTCTTGTCGTACAAGTCTGCCGCCTTTGAATGGCTCCAGTGTGTTACAGTTAACTTCAGCTCTTCGTCGTTGTCAAAATGCTGGCTTAAAGACAGGATTTTCTTAGCTTGTGGGGAAAGTTGCAAATCGCTGGGAGCAAAATCACGACTGTATGCTGGATGATCATACAATTCCCACACCAGCTTCTGCATATCAGTTGCTGTGTGCCTAGCCATATGGGGTCTGGCATTGTCATGGAGAAGCATAACACCTGCAGTGAGCGTCCCATCTTTTCTTGTACCTCAAGATGTTCCTCTTCTCCCGGCAGCGTTTTGAAAACAACGAAGAGCATAACACTACTGACATACGCTGGTTCTATTCATAATATATCCAAATGTTTCTAAGGCTATGGGACCAAACTATAGTGGTCATAAGTCTCTAGACTTACAAACTACTTAAACTAGCTTATGCTAAGTACAACACACACACACTCATGCCCCAGGGAGGTCTCGAACATCCGACGGGGAGCAGACTCGCACTCCGCTACAATCGGCCTTAGAGCGCATAGCCACTTCCGCTCGTCGGAAGACTTGGGTGACACAGGAATACAAAAGATAATTGCATGATATGATAACTGTTTCAATTCTTTTGGCGGGTATGTCGGAAAAAATCTTAAACAGTTGGAAATAAAATGTTTCAAGTAACTATGTTGTCTTTGTTGAAAGCCGCAAGGGGATTGCCGCGCCGACTCAGACGCCCCGTCAACGATTGCGCGGTAGCTCCCACCGGAGTTTCGAGTTCTCCATCTAGCATAGGTGCGTGAGTGTGTGTGTGTGTGTGTGTGTGTGTGTGTGTGTGTGTGTTTTGTCCTTAGCACAATTTAGTTTAAGTAGTGTGTAAATTTAAGGCCCGATGACCTCAGCAGTTTCCTCCCTTAGTTACACGCACTTTCGACATTCTTTGTGTTAAAAGTAAGGGAACTTGCTTTATTGATGTTACTCGTAGAACAAGTTTGTCCGGAAAGCCGCCAGCAAACCATAATACACGGCGTTCTTCGTTGATGAAGAAACATCACAGGGATTGTTCACGACTTACTTATTTTATCGCAAAACTGTTACATGCACTTGTATTAGAGATATGTACCACTGGTGTAAATAGAAAAAGCTACATTAGAAATTGGACATGTTGTACAGAATTTTAAGAACAGTTGTTGGGATAAGATCAATTGCGACGTGTATAGTAGGGGAGAGCGGAGCAAGTCGGGGTACTTAAGCACTTAACATCTTTTTTAGGCTTACAAAATGCTCTAGTAAAATACCAGATATTCCACCTTAAACTTCAGTATATCTAGAGTTTATAAAAAATAGGATCGAAATTGTTAGTATATACTATTAAAAATATTTTCCCGGGGTTTACCAAGTACCCCCATCTTGCCCTACAGTGCGGGTACGCAGGTAGGGCAAGATGGGTTACCTCAATACTGTATAAGGCAAAGGTACTGAAATGATTCAATGAACACAGGAATACAAATTTATAAAAGATTTATTTTAATATTTAATGAAAATGCAGTGAGTAAACATTGGGTGATGTTCAAGTTCAGTTTATTGTTTTTCAGTTATTATCGTCGTTTTGTAAGCAAAATTCACCACATGATGTACCTCGGCATCCTCGTCCTCTTCTCCCGCACATGAACAGTGAGCCCATTTTTTGCAAGAGATGCATGACATCCATCCTTCTTTTGACTGCGAGTAGAAATAGCCGCAATACAGGCACGCAGTGTCTTCTTCTAATGTGCTTTCTTCTTCAATTTTTTTTATCTTCTTTGCCAAGTTCGTCATTGCTTTTTTATTCTTCCCACTTTTGTCGTTACAAACAAAGAGGGATTTTTTAACAGCCTTCTCAGGTGAACTATTTCCTTCTTGTTCCTTCTTTGTTTCAGGCTTAAATTTACTTGCACTCTCCAAGAGTTCTCTTCTGTAAGGGGAGCTAATAACAACAACACTTTTTCCTTTTTTGGGGCCTAGTTTTCGGGTGTTTTTCTTCCCGACGTGAGGGTCAGGACAATCTGTTCAGGTGAAACAGCAAATGATCTTAATAGATTGGTGTTGTTCTCAGAAGCCTGCTTGTTTGTAGTGTGGTAATTTTGGTTATTATCATTCCGAAATGAGCACCGTGGGCTTAGGCCTACAGCAATCGCATCTTACTCTTTAGTTCCGGCTTGGTTGACATGACCATCGCTTGTCTCTGACATAAACTGCTTATGTGAGCCAACTGAAGTCTCTCCTTGGTCATTATTGACAGAAACGTTAGCGGCCTCACTTGTAGCGAAAGGAGTGTCTGTAGTGACAGAAGCTTCAAACACTAAATCTGGGAAGACGTTTGGTTCGAAAGGGCAAATTCCTGTTTTTTTTTTTTTTTTTTTTTTTTTTTTTTTTTTTTTTTAACCGTTTATGGCAGTCAACAAGGTTTCAGCTCTGAGAAAAGCTTTGCCCAAAATTTCTGCAATTTGAAACATGGTAACAACTTTACCAGGATTTGATCTTAGCTAGTTGGTTAGCTCTTGATCATAGTACGTGCTGCGAGGCTTCATGAATGAAACATCTAGAGGCTGAAGCCTGTGGGTACAGTTGGGTGGAAAACAGGGGATGACCACATCATTATCCCTTTCTCTATCAATTATAGACAGGCTCTGCATATGGGTTGGATGTCCATCTAACAATAACAGGACGGGTTTCTCTTTGGTTGCTTTAGAAAGTTCAATGAATTTGTCGAACCATTTCTCAAAAATGTATTTTTGCATCCAACCAGAGACATGAAATTCCGCCCACATTCCAGGTGAACAATTGTTAAGTAGTACCTGCTTCATTCGCTGGCAAGGAAACACTAACATGGGCGGCATAAAACCTCCAGCTGCATTCATGCAAAATCCAACAGACACAGTTTTCCCTCTTTCGGCGGTTGATGACGAGCCTACTTTTTTTCCCTTTCGATGCCAATATCTTGGAAGTGTTCTTTGAAACATTGGAAATCCCACTTTTATCGCCATTATAAATTCGATCTGCTGTAAAATTATGCTAGTCGTATAGTTCCCCTAATAAACCAAAGAATTTGGATACATTAACTTTGTTAAAAGCCATCGCTCTAGTTGCGGAGGTTTGTTCAGGGTTCCTAAATGATACACCTGGGTTTCTTTGGAAAAATCCCCTAAGCCAATCCTTTCCTGCTGATTCTTTGGTCCGGTTAAAATTATGCTGTTTGTTATTTCTCGCAGCTAACTGGTATGCCAGCCGCTTTACATCATTACAAGTCAAACCAAAGAAACAACTTCCTATATTCTGTAAGAAAATAACTAATTCTTGTTCTTTTTCAGAGCTAAATACACTTTTGCAAGGTCCCTGTTGATCCTTTCCCCCAGGGACCATTTTTACGTTAGGTTAATATTATAGCACCAACAATATATTCAGTTAGTTATTGCATACATTAATTTATTGCTAAACTGGCGGTTTTGTCATTGAAAATACTTAAGATTATGAGAAACAATTACTTCTCTTACCTTTTCACGTCTGAAAACGACGAAAAATTATATCAGCACAGACGAAAACACGTTTGGATGTATTTACTCCGAATGGTTAGCTCAAAATGGCTGCCAGCACTGTCAAGCACTCTCATAGCAAGTGCCTACTAGTTCAACTATTCGCCGCTAGGTTGCGATATCTGTCATGGTAGAACTCACAAAAACCCCATCTTGCCCGGCTCTCCCCTACGTCTGGTAACTTGAGTTGTTTGCAAATTAAACAATTAAATAATTAAAAATCACAGTTCGAAGCAATGTACTAACAGAGAATGTCTAAATTTCTACCGCTATTCTATAAAAAACTGACATTGTGAGAACCGTGGCTGTGGTATTATAATGTTTATAACTAGGGTTGGGTTGGGTTGTTTGGTTGGGATAGGGGGACTAAACTACTGAGGTTATCAGCACCCCGGTGGGGAGGGGAAGGAGAGAGGATAGGAAAGGAGGGAATGGGGATGTGTATAATTAAAAACAGCTACCAGCCACAAGTATGATATAAAATATTTACTTATTTAAACCATGAGCGGTTTCGGATTTTTTTACAATTCCATCTTCAGATGGTTGGCATGCTTTCCAGCTGGAGCCTCGTTGTATGTCTGTTATACTTTTGCAGCCGTAGGATAGACAAAAAAAACATTTTTTAGTATTTGCTGAAGATTACGTTAGGTTTCCTTAGATTCGTCTCAATCATCACATTTATAAAAGAGTTAAAGTTAAAAACACATGAAGTGTGGCGAAAGCTTAGATTTCGCCACACTGTTAATTATAAACAGTCTAATTTTTTTGTTTCAGATAATGTTAAAAATTGCCAACTGGATAACGTATATGTTGGGTTTTTCTGCATTGTCCACACCAAATAGATGCTTTTATTCGTTGTGTTTGCTTCATACGAGTGACAGCGTGGTTTTTGTATCCTTATGGAGCTCCGACATGTTATTCACTTGGCATTGATGGATCGCTTCGGTTGCAATACTAGGCTTTCCCCAGTAATCATAGTGTGTGGGACTCTATGGACATGACGCATGGGTATGTAGAGTTGTGTTAGGTGTTGTAAATACATCGAATGCTCTCTTGGCAGTTGTTTACGCAAGCCGGGATGAACTTACGATAATCAGATCTAAACTTTCTGCAGCAAATTTACTTCCTTCATATATTGGTATGTTTGGCATAAATAATACTGAACATAGAATAAAATGTGAACCTTATTCTAGAATTATGATGGTGTGGTGGTTTTACACACACACACACACACGCACGCACGCAGCAGCTAAGGCAATGGGAGCTCTAGATTAGGTGGTTCAACGTGTCAATTTTTGTGGACCATCAATGAATGCGAGAGGATTTGAGTTATGTTTCACTTACTCCCATAGTGCAAATAGAGAATTTTACCACGAGGTTTGGTGTGTTTAGTAACGATAATACTTGATGTATGCCGGCCGCGGTCGGGGGTTCGAATCCCCTCTCGGGCATGGATATTTGTGCCGTCCTTAGTATTAGCTAGTTAGCAAGTAGTTTGTAAGTTTAGGGACTGAAGACCCGTAGTTAAGTCCCATAATCTCTACAAACATTTGAACATTTGAACTTCATGTATGAGTACTGTAGGCAAATATAGAAACACCGCTGAGTAGTGAAAGAATGCATTCTGTGGTTTGTGATAATGCTCCCGTAAAATAAAGGCTCTGAGCCCAGTTACGTTTGCCGGTCAGTGTTGTCTCCCCAAGAAAAATACGTTTCGAATCTTGGGGGCTGATGGTTCATTGACTCAAAGTGGATTAGAATCACCAACAGTGAGAGAGGAGCCACGTAAGTCTATTAGTCCTGTTCATCCATTTAATACTACTTAGTATATCGACGTTTGGGAGAGAATTTGGACTTGTATTTCGTTTACTCCAGTAATAGCGTGCTTAGTGAATTTACCAACAAAGTTTCGAGCGTTTTTTTCTTTCTTTTTTCTGTTTTTATTTATTTATTTATTTTTTCAACGCCGGTATTAATTCGATGTGTGTGTGCGAGGAGGGGTGGGGTATATGACAAGATGATTGGAAGCATTTTTCTCTCTATATGGTTGCTTTCGTCTCCTGTTGTACACGCCATGCTACATGTAGCATGTGAAATAAATGTGTACATAAACGGTTAATACACCAACTCAGAGAAAATAGGCGGGCAGTGAATCAGGGACAAATGCAATAATGACAGCGAAAAACAGAACAAAGAAGATAACTTACGTCAGGTTAGGAGGGAAAGACAATGTACAGCAATGGCGGTTATAAACAGTAGGTACAGGGGTACAGTGGCACTGGAAACCAAAGGTGTACGGCGTGATTAACACAGATGGACACCGTCAGATTACCAATATTTACTGCAAACGGCACTTGCGACCTTCCTATCGGTATTCGCCAATAAGAATTGGGCAATACATAACTCAGGATAGTATAAGTTTATGTTCAAAATCAAAATGTTCAAATGTTTGTAAATCTATCGGACCAAATACGTGGTCATCAGTCCGTAGCTTACAAACTACTTAAACCTAGGTAAACTAACCTAAGGACAAACACACACACACACACACACACACACACACACACACACACACACACACACACCCATGTCCCAGGGAGGACTCGAACCTTCACGGCGAGCAACCGCGCGCTCCGCATCGAGACGCTTTAGACCGCTCGGCTACTCCACCGCGGCAAAAGTTTATGGCTCGTTGTCTCTGTTCATAGAGGTGAGTTATGTATGTCACCTTCTATGCCCTAAACAGCTACCCAATCTGTTTGAACAAGAACAATAATTAATCTGTAGTTTAGCCAGTCTATCAATCTGCATATGATGACGAGAAAATATATTTAAACATACATAAATTAAATCTCTGAATAACCAACAAAATGGATTCTAAGATAAAGAAGTGATTCACTCACGAAGTAATTCATTACAAATAGAGTTTATTTCTCTTTCTGGACATGAGAATGGGGAGGTAGTCCTACTTTATACATCGGTAAATAACTGAATATTTCCCCAACTGTTGTTCATGAGAGGCACAATAAGTATCACACCCACTCGAGAGTAAAAGTTCCAAATTATCACCCGTAAGTTACAGTAGTTCGTCGAACTTTTCTGTCCCAAGTTAATCCACGATAAAAGTATTTGTTATAAAACATAGTTTGTATCACACAAGTACACGACTGCTGAATTATCACAGTTCCACAGTCCTACTACCGTGCATATTTTATCACTTTTCACCAGAGACTAAGTTCTTCAGTCACAGTCCCGAAAATTTTCCAAGTCCACACATGCCTATCTCTTCAAATCACAAGTTCGTAATGCGGCTTCAGACCGCCTAGCGTCACAACCTTTTACCACCGCGTCCAAGTTACGAGTCCCTTCCCAAGCGTTCGAAAGCATGCTCTGACTGCTCCCAAAATTGTATCCTTCCGCGCATCCTAACGCCTCATCTTTAAAATACAATTTCCCTTCCAAAATATCATACATTTGAATATCACATAATTAAATGCTTTGACGACCTCCATACAAATGTTGTTTACGTTTGACAAACAAATATATATTTAACAATACTAAAAACGGTTGAAACTGAAGCTCTTTGCTCAGGTAGCGTTTCACTGTTCAAATATACTGCCGCCGTCGAAAAATAGTTACACAATTAATATGTAATTTATCATGGGTTTTTATGTAAATATATTCAGTTCTTGTCCACAAATACATATAATTGTTTATATATAAAATTTCTGCAGCATATCTACTATTTTTAGTCGGCCATGAAATATTTAAGTGGCAGTCTACAACATAAAACGAACGTTACTAAGAATAATATTAAATATAATAAAATACATATATAAATGTAATACACTTTGCTGGGTTCATGTTTTGTGTTTCTGTGGTGGAATCTATGTTCTGGCACAAGAATATTATTACCTCAACGAAAAGCAGAACAAGAGAGGAAAATAAAGTTTATTGAAAAAATACGGAAATAACGTGGTACGTCTTTTTAGATAGGTAGCGTGGTGCAATGCTGCTCATTTGCCTCTTAAATGGTTACTAATAAACACTATGTATCAATAATTGTAAATATAAGTCTTACAATATTATTATTATAGTACTGAAATTTGTCGGCTTTTTATCTGTAAGGACTATTGAAATTGTACGGCATTTTGTTCTCCCAAGTCTCCTGAATCCATTCATATAATTATATTTACCGTATGATCATTCCCTGATTTTATATGGATTTTTAGAATAGTGTTTGTGGCTATATCGTATTTCAGTTGCAATCTGGAGCAGCCGCCCTCGCTCTGCCAAGAGCGTGGTTTCCGGTTTCTGAGCACATTAGGAAAACCCTGACTACCTGTCCATTTACTAGGTTCAAACTGTTAGCCGGCCGGCTGGGGAACCCAACAACCTGGCAAAACCCGCCTTTCACATGGAAACAATCAGCTTCCCCCTGTATCTGTAATATCACATACTGACGATGAATATTAATAGTTCAGGAGCAAATATTTGTCCTTGTAGTGGCCAGTATTGTCTCCATTATATTTCTTGATGGTTTGAATTATCTACAGGTGTAATGCCTAGCTCGAGTCATTCGCAATACTCCTCTTTTTTCCCGTCGTGTATATGCGAAATGCTGCCACAAAAAGAACACTTTCCAGTAAACTTGAAAATGCATTATGGAAGTGAAAATTAAAAAAATCTGCAGTAAAATACATTCACGGCCATCAGGACGACTCTCTACCATCATATCTCATACGTTGATGGAAAACTCATCACCATCGTATAAGACTGATTATGTGTTCAGTCTGGAACATAGTCCCCTTACCTCCACAGTAGCCTTTTCAGTATTAACATTAATACCTCGTCTGATGTTAAGCCTGTTACTTTAAAATTATTCTTTCATGAATCCAAGTACTTTACCCTTGGTCTATCTTCATTGCTCAAATGTTCATGCGAAACACAACTAGCTCTTTATTCACACGAAGTGATGGGCGCTATCGACAAGAATTCGGAAATCGATTCCGTATTCCTTGATTTCAAGACGACTTTTGACACCGTACCTCACAAACGGCTTTTAATAAAATTGCGTGCTTATGGTATATCGCCCCAAATTTGCAGTTGGATAGGGGGTTTCCTGTCAGAGAGGACACAGGCTAAGGCATCGACTAAAACAGAAGTGATATCGGGCGTTCCACAGGGTAGTGTTATTGGTCCTCTGCTGTTCCTTATTTACATAAGCGATTTAGGAGAAAATCTAAGTAGCTCTCTTAGGTTGTTTGCAGATGACGCCGTCATTTACCGTCTAGTCAAATCATCTGAAGATCAAAACCAACTGCAGAACGATCTGAATAAGATATAAGTATGGTGTAAAAATTGGCAATTGACTCTAAATAATGAGAAGTGTGAATTCGTCCACATGAGTACGAAAAGAAATCCGTTAAACTTTGTTTACAAGATAAATCAATCAAAAGTGAAGGCCGTAAACTCAACAAATTACCTAGGAATTACTGCTTCAGACTTAACCTGGAAAGAACACGTTGATAATGTCGTGGGAAAGGCGAACCAGAGACTTCGTTTTATTGGCAGAACCCTTAAAAGATGCAACAGAACTACTAAAGAAACTGCATACACCACACTTGTCCGTCCATTTTTGGAGTATTGCTGCCCAGTGTGGGATCCTTATCAGGTGGGTTTGACGGAGGACATCGAAAGAGTCCAAAGATGGGCAACTCGTTTCGTATTGTCACGATACAGGGGAGACAGCGTTACGGAAATGATAAAGGATCTGGGATGGGAATCATTACAACAACGGCGCTTATCGCTGTGGCGTGGGCTACTTACGAAACTCCAATCGCCAACATTCTCCTCCGAATGCAAAAATATATTGTTGACTCCCATTTACATAGGTAGAAATGACCATCAGAATAAAATACGAGAAATCAGAGCTCGAACGGAGAGATTCAGGTGTTCTTTCTTCCCACGCGCTATTCGAGACTGGAATGGGAGATAAATAGTATAATGGTGGTTCGATGAACCCCCTGACAGGCACTTAAATGTGATTTGCAGAGTACCCCATGTAGATGTAGAAATTTTTGTAAACCTATTGGACCTAACTGCTGTGGTCCTCAGTCCCTAGATGTACAAAGTACTTAAACTAATTTACACTAAGGACAACACACAAACACACCCATGTTCGAGGGAGGACTCTAACCTTTGGCGGGAGCTTAAATATAGTGGTTTCAAAAAAGACTAAAAATTTGAAAATTCATATAAATTAATTCATAGCGCCTACAGAGATGATTGTAGTGTCCACTTGTAGAAAAATAATCAAGGTTTTACTCGTGGTGTTCGATAGTGTCGAATAGCACCGTAAACTACACAAGCGGCAGTTGCGGTCTGTCTCCACTTGACCCGCGCATACTAATTGTGGGTTTTGGTTTGAAGAATCGAAGCAGGCAATAACAACCCATCGTAATTTCCGTACCAAATACGCTACAGATCCTGCTAGTAGTGCTACAGTTTATGAGTGCCCTATATGTTTTGTAGAAGTAAAGTGCACGGTAAGACATGGGAAGTCATCAGGTCGTCCAAATACATCTGTCGACGTCGTTGAGCGAGTGAGACAACGTTTGTCAACAGCCCTACGAAATCGACTCTGCGTGCATCTCGCGAAATGCGAATCTCATGTACCACCGTTAATGTTGGCGGTCTACAGCCGAAGTGTACTTTGAAACCATCATTCTTGTGTTCAGAGCTGTAAAATAGTTTCATTTACTATGCAAGACCGATTTCAGCAATAGCTGTCATCAACTGCAGATTAACAAAATATTCTGATATAATATACTTGCCGCGGCGTAATAGCGTGCGCACTGAGGCGCCGTGCTGCGGTGCGCGCGGCCTTTCGCCGTCGGGGGTTCGAGTCCTCCCTCGGGCATGGGTGTTTGTGTTGTCCTTAGGTTAGTTACCTTAGTTTACCTTAATTTAAGTAGTTAGTAAGCTAGGGACTAATAACCAAGCAGCTGAGTCCCATATATTTACAAACATTTTTATAAAATATTTTGTTAATCTCCTGAAGATGGCAGCAATTGCCGAAACTATCGAGCATAGCAAATAAAAGTATTGCACAGCTCTAGGCACAAGATTTATTTTTTCAAAATCACGTACGACTGTTTTGCGTGTGTTGAGAAACTATTTGCATTTGAAAACGTACAGATTGACGATCATACAAGTAATAAAAGACACTGATAAAATTCGTTGCAGAAACTTCTGTGAGGATAAGTTACATCGATTACAAGGCGATGAACATTTCTTGCACAAAATAACCTTTTCTAAGGAGTCTACTTTTCACTTATGTGGCAAGGTTAACACACATAACTGTAAAATTTGGGGCACTGAAAATCCGCATAAAACATTACAACATGTTTGTGATCAGCCAAAACTGAACGTTTTTTGTACAATAAGCAACAACAAAGTGTACGGCCCCTTTTTCCGTGACAGAACCATTGACGGAATAGTTCTGTACCTGGATATGATAAAACAAGTTTTGGGACCGCAAAACGATGAGGATGACCAAAAACGAAATGTTTACTTCATGCAAGATGATGCACCAGCCCGCTACTTGCTTGACGTCAGGGATTTTCTCAATTTAGGTCAATGGACTGGCCATGTTGGGCCAATTGCATGGCCCCCATGTTTCTCAGACCTGACAGCACTGGATTTATTTTATGGGGATTCATGAAGGATATCGTGTTCGAACCTCTGGTACCGGCTTCTATGCCTGAACTTGGAGCAAGAATTGACGCCGCCCCAGAGAAAGTTACACCTACAGTGCTACAGCGTGTTGGGAAGAAACTGACTTCTGATGGGATGTGTGCAGGATAACCAACGGAAGCCACATACAGTATTTTCAGTTTAAGGTAAAATGTTCAAATGTTTGTAAAGCTATGGTAGCAAACTGCAGGGCTCATCAGTCCCTAGATTTACAAACCACTTAAACTAACTTATCCTAAGGACAACACACTCATGCCAGACGGAGGAATCGATCCTCCGACTGGGAGCTACCGCGCATTCTGCAGCAAGGCGCCTTATAGCACAGGGCCACTCCCATGCGGCCTTAACGTAAACAAACTTCGTGTTTTTCCCTACAAAAAAGACTAAACACAGATTTATATCTTCTTTCACTACATTTATAAATTTTTAAAGCTATAAAGTTCTTTTCGAATCACCCTGTATGTTCCTCTATGAGTCCATAACAAAAAAAAATTGTTGCTATAACGGTTAACAAGAGGTATATAAACATGATTCCACTCAGGCGCGTGTCATTCGCGAATGGGGATGAATAAAATAAATGTTACATTAAAATGCCTGTTTTACAAATGACGTTTCTGTGAGATGCAAAATATAATTCAGATTTCATCGACGCCAAGTTTTCTTTTACACTTTCCTACTATAATGCAGAAAACTGGCTTCAAAATATTTGTTATGAGCCAAATAATCGTTCAGCTGGGTCTGACGTACTTCCAAATCATGAAACTAGTTCATATAAACTTTTATGTGCCTTTTCCTATCATAGAGTTCGTTTGCTTCCCTTTTTGTTAGCGGTATTACTAGATCACTATGTCTTAAAGTGCAAATCAACTAATCAAACTGAATGAGGCAGTTATAAAGGAGCACATTTCCGGATGAGCCATAATTCATAATGAAGGTTCCGTGTGCGCCCCATTCCGGACCACGCCCTCTTACAATGGAAGCAAGCGGAAATGAGCACCTTTCCAAATGATGAACTCCACGCATATTGAAACCAATAAGGTGCCTACTGACGTTGCTTTCAGTAAAAAAAATGTTGAAATTTATGTAAATCTATGGGACTTAACTACTCTGATTATCAGTGCCTAGACTTACAAACTGCTTAAACTAACCTAAGGACAAAACACACACACACACACACACACACACACACACATCAGATTGGAGATACTCCATTGGCGTCACCAGATACGAAGATTATTGGCCCACTTCAGGTTACGGTAGTAACACTAAAAGTGGGCCTTTGCGATCGTCTTTTGACAGCTCGAAATTGAAATGAAAATAACGGCTTAACCATTCAACTGACACGAAAATTGAATAACCGAATTTGTAGAGCAGAACATTCTCTACTACATTGCTCTGTTATGTTTTTTTTCATATCTCGTATCGTTTCAGAGATATTTGCGAAAATAACGGCGATTTTGGGAAGTCTGTCTGTCTGTCCGTAACGTGTTTCCACTTTTTAAGACGAACCGTTCAACCTACCAGCACCAAATTTCACAGACATAATTGTAGGCCGCCAGAGACCATAACCTCTCTTTTTCAAATTTTTCAGACACAAAATACGGTAGTAATACCAAAAAAAGCAGTTTGTAATATAACTGTAATTGCAAACGAACCGTTCATCTGACACGAAAATTGGATGCAAGGAAGCTTGGAGTTTAACGTCCCGTCGACAGCGTGATCATTAGAGACGGACACGATAATTGAATAACCTAATTTGTAGAGGGGAAAATTCTCTACAACTTAGCTCTTAGTTCGGAACCCATCACTACCTAATTTTTCCCCTCTAAAAAGGTCGTTAGTTGTGGCGTAGTGGGTATAGCGTTAGACACTGATATTAAAGGTCAATGGTTCGAAACCCGCCACTAACTATTTTTTTTCCTAAAAGGGTTTCAGACACTCTTATTAATTAAATAGAGCTATGTTCTTCAATGTTTAAAGTTGTGCATATGAAAGAATTCTCCCTCTAAATTGCGTGTTTGTTCTGTTTCGTGAACATGCGGTGAAATACGTAACAACGAATTGAACAATGGTCTTCTGAACGTAAACTGGAAGGATACTGTAATAATGAACATTCTGCACAAAGAGGTGATACAGGTAGTTTCGTATATAAAGGAAGCCCCAGATTTGTGGAATGTGTAGTTCCTTAAACAGAACGGAAGTGTATACGTTGCAACAAATTACCTTGTTTATTTTGTTTCTGAGCGTTTACTCACTATTTGTGGAATATATTGGAACTCATTAATTAGAATAAATGCAGCTACGAAAATGTTTGTCTTTGACATGGTTGCTATGGACACTTTTAACGTAGATGGTGTCACCTTTCTTGTAGTTCAGATATGACTTCGTTCATGTTACACTGTTCTGCGCTAAAATAAAGAGCAAATATTCTATTCCAAACCGTGATTACGTTTTCTTTTACAGCTAAAATCACAAACGGAATAAGTGTGGCAATACTGGGTTCCACATACCTCTAGTACTCAATATATATACAAAGTTAGTACTATCAATACGTCATTTAAAACATTCATTGTAACAGTATCTCCCCAGTTTATGTACATGTGTTAAAAAAGTCTATGTTTACAATTCGTTGCTATGTATTTCATGGAATGTTCTCGAAACGGAACAAATGCACTTTCAGAGAAAGTGTTGTTGCCTCTGAACAACTCAGAATCTTGCAGAATACAGTTGCGTTCAGTTAACAAGAGTGTGCGAAAACCTTTTAGGAAGCAAGAGCAAAGAAAAGTGCGACAAAAAATTGACAGTGGTATATTTTTTTTAAACTGAAATCGATGCTTTGCGGTCGTTTTTTCATATTTGTTCTTGGTTATTCCCTGAGAATTTTACTCAGTTTTTTGTTACAGATGGCGTTGATCCAACACCGTGTGAAGAGAAGGCCTGTGCACACGTCACGTCACGCAGAGTAGGTCGCGATCGCTGGCTGATGGGGCACAGCCCACCGCCTCACTGCGGCCAGCCAGTCAGCTACGCGATCGCGACCTATCAAGAGAAGGCCGCGGCACTCTCGCAGAGTGGGTTGCGCGCGCGCAGCCGCTGGGGCACGGCCCACTGTGCCCAAGCACCGAGCCAGTCACCAGTCAGGTGTGCGCGCGCAACCTACTCTGCCTGACGTCACACGAGAGCGCCGCGGCCTTCTCTCTAGGTGGCGGTGGACCTACTCTGTGTGACGTGACGTGGCACGGCAGTACACAGGCTTTCTCTTCAGATGGTGTTAGTTGACCTGTCTTTCGTTTTCTCTCTTTTGATTGGTTCGTCGGTTTGAACGGGTACTTTGTGAACGTTGGTTTGTTTTGTCCTATCTTGATCGTTTCGGATAACTCAGTTTTCTCGTTACAGAGGGCGTCGAGCTACCGTGCCGACAGCCCTCTGACCGAGAGCGCTGAGCAACCGCGCCCTAGCAAGTTCCGAAACTCCGTGTAACATGTTCGTACATCACAAACTAATTCCTCGCCTATTACGCTATGGCGGACAGCTGCGAGAGTAATCCTTGATTCTCTAACTATCGATGGCAGGCTATAGTCACTCGTCCGAACACCAAATGTACGCTACGTTCGTTCCAGCCTATAGTCATTCGTAACCAGCACAGGCAAAGAAAAACTTAGAACTACCAAGGCAAGACAGGTGAAAATATTTTAACGGAAAAAATATAATGAAAATGTGGGAGAGATATAAAAATGATAGTTCAAAGAGGTAAAATTTCAAAAAAGAGTATGTTTGTCAAAGCTAATCTCAAACATCATATAATTTTGACTGTTTGTTAAAATACGGTCAGAAACAATATTACATGTTGGGTGCATAGGTATTACCACAATAGTAGAGTCGTAATCTTATCACCATAATTTTGCATTATTTAGATTATTATTTTGGTTCAAAATGTCTGCAAAAAGTT
The DNA here is from genome assembly GCA_026315105.1 of Locusta migratoria. Taxonomy (NCBI): domain Eukaryota; kingdom Metazoa; phylum Arthropoda; class Insecta; order Orthoptera; family Acrididae; genus Locusta; species Locusta migratoria. Next base: position 12,828,152 of record CM048755.1, read on the forward strand.
ATAAAACTACGAATCGAAAGTGAGCCGTAAAACACGTCAGTGAGATTTTTTTTCCTGTCCGTAGTGCTCGACCAATTGGTGACACGATAACCTAGAGATGCAGGTCATGGATGCCTTCATTTGAAGAAAACTTGAAAATTAAAATTAAATAGTTGTGTATCTCAAAATCAAATCACACTGAAATTCAAGGAAATAGACCACAATTGAAAATGGCCCTACCAGCAAATGGCAAATGGCCCTACAATGGGTAGTGTTCGATTTTACTTGATCTTCGTAGCGCCACATTACACTAATTTATGCCGTTGAATGTTGTTTGCCGACAAACCATAGCTCCACCACAGATGGAAGTAACGTTTCATATTTTGAGCTTATCTTTCGTATTACAGTAACGCTTCATTTCTTGCAATGAGGCTCGATGTAGACAACGACCAATAATAGATTTGAGAATAATAAGTTAAAAACATGTTTAATTCAAGACTCGACAGGACAGTGAAAACCGTGATGCGTATACAGTCATTACATCATCCACCAAGTACAAATAAACAATCTAGCCTCCGTGATTGAGCTATTAATTTGCTTCGAAAAACCTACGGGTATGCTGCCAGGTATTGAAATCGACGACGGCCGATATTTCGGCAGGAGACCACTCTGCCATTTTCAAGGCGAAACTGCAGTGAGGAAGCAATGTGCAACGATCTTTAAAAACTCGGTTTTCAATGAGTAAACAGGAAAGAAACACACACCGAGCAAGCAAGCACACAGCGTCGACACGACCAAAGATGAAAACGGTCGGGATATTGATAATAAACATCAGTTCTCGACGGATGAGGTCGGATTAGTTTTGTCCCTCTGTTTTTTGACAAGTGAGAGAGCAGGATCCCAAGCAGAATTTAATCAGAACCCTGCATCCCTATTCATAAGGTTGTCACCTAGAAATAAAATTAGGTAACAACCTTATGCAAACCTGATGCAAACGGGTCAGCAGTTATAACGATTTTTTCATATAATTCAGTTCAATAATTTTCATCCTGTACTACAATACAGACTATATAGATGATATGCGCATCCAGGTTGCAGTTAAATATGAAGTACCCTGGTTGTTAACATCACATGATTGATTGGACCATCTTTCAGGCCGATTCCCAATTAAGTTAACAAACTGGATGACGAAATATTACAAGATGCTACAGTGAAACGACGACTTTCAACTTCCTGGCGACGACAATGTAACATAGACCCCTACACACACATACACATAGGGCTCACGGTACTTCATTGAGTACGTGCGTGACGAGCCCGGACCCCGATCTAATGCAGTCTTTCGTCCTTTCCTCCCTGGACTGCATTTGTTTTATCTTCCCCTCATTTCCTATCCTCACACCTTTCCCTCCCCAGGGGGGGACTGATGACCTTAGCAGTAGTTTGGTCCCCCTGTTCCAAACAAGCAACCAACGTCACATAGTTGTCAAGTCATGCAACACAACGGCACACGCAAACCAATTTAAGTGTTCACTACCTGCGCAAAAAGTAGAACATGACATAATCAAGTGTAGACCTATATTACACTAGTTCGTTTTATCTAAGGTAGACAAACTAAAAGACACATTCCGCACAAATACAACGCAAGATACAACCCCATAAACTGACATAGAGTGTCATATCTCAGTCATACTTCACGAACAACAAATCCCTAGTGAACAAAAAAACAAGTAGTAAACTGCCATAGTAGCACCCTAGTACGGACGGAGCTGGGTAGGCTATTATACGAAACAAAAACGGACTTGATTCGAGATAAGTGGTTTAAATTCTCTAAACAATACGGGACAGACCATTCAGACTAACAATTAACATTTACTGCACACACGTCAAGGAAAAGTGTAAATTCTTGAGAGTCGAAATAGTGTTTGTCTGTAAACATTTAGTATCAGTAATCAATCGAAGTTAATATATTTCCACAGTTTTTTTTAAGCAGTAGGCGAAGAGCTACTTCCCGGTATTTGTTATAATGGGTCGTATCCTGCTGCACGATTCACTGGAATCGTATGAAAGCGGGGTGGGTATACTGCAGTGATTCGCACTTAGGGACAAACATCGCGCTGTAAATGAACACTATAGTATTTACGCTAAATGTCTTTCGCGCAACCCTAACTACCAAGCGTTTGTCAACTGTTCGCGCACATCAAGCTCACTCACGCGCCCAGGCATTATTTCCTGCTTCTTGGTCCACCATTAGACAAGATGATTATTTTTATTTCCGTTATAAAGCGTCAGATTTGCTAAATTGCATTGTTTTCTTCTTATTCTCAATTTTATTTCATTATTGGTACAGAGAAGTGAAGAATATATGAACACGGATGGGGAACAGGTAAATGCGAGATGGAAAATCGGAAGCTAAACACATTCTCAGGAGTTGTTTACGATTCCGAAACTTGGCAACAGGAGAGAAGACATACTGCGGCAGACGAAAAGCGTGTTTTGTTTGAGAGAATGGCGGAGGCGCGGCGCACAGTTTGAGGCTTCATCGAGGTAACCCTAGGCGATACCTGATTCTCTTGTAGAGCTTCCTGGCCAAATGACAAAAGCTTCCTTACAACAGAAACCCGAGCCACTAGGGGAAGAACGCGCCCCTTTCATTCCGTCGCGTGGATTCTTACACCGTGAAAAGAACAGAGCGTACTTAGCATTCATTGCTCACCTAATTCTACTCATTTACTCCAGAATAATAACCATTCAAAATTCCTTTTATTTATCGCGAACTTCTGCAAGTACTACATTTCGGCTCACATACATATTCCATCTGCAAGAAGGCAGTGGTAGAGACCCTGAATATATTTGCTGACATCGAGTTCATGGAAACTTGTAAAATTTACTGTACAGACCCAGTCCTGAAAGGTGTGATGATACCTTTATGGCCACCTCCGTAATATTTTCAGAATTAATTTTCATCTTTCTACCTTTTCAAACAGCGAAAAGTTCACTACATGATGATTTAGGTAAACTGTACCAAGGCAGACAGCTGAGTAGACGACAGATTTGCATAAGGTTTCACCCTCTAACGTTAGGCATAAGAGCAAAATGAAAAGAATCCCGGCCTCCCGCGTCGGAGGTTCGAATCCTTCCTCGGGCATGGATGTTTGTGCTGTCTTTAGTATAAGTTAGTTCATAAGTAATTTGTAAGTTTAGGGACTGATGACCCCGCAGTTAAGTCCCATAAGCTTTACAAACATTTGAACTTTTTTTGAAAAGAACCCGCCGAAGTGTGCCGTCCAGTAAGTTGTAACATCTAGCAGCAATTTTTTAACTATCTGCTGACTTCATTCTCTGTGTACATGGAACACTGAATACTCATACAGACTTTACATTTGAAACTTTATTTGCCGAGGCAGAATAGCCGTGCGCACTGAGGCGCCGTGCTGCGGCGCGCGCGGCCGTTCGCGGTCGGGGGTTCGAGTCCTCCCTCTGGCATGGGTGTTTGTGTTATCCTTAGCTTAGTTTAACTGAGTTTAAGTAGTTTGTAAGCTAGGGACTAATAATCAAGCAGTTAAGTCCTATAGTTTAACAAACACTTTTTTAAAGTTTGTTTATTAATAATACCGTTTTTAGTAATTAAACATTAGTGTTTATAGAATAAACAGTAAAATATTACTGTCAAAATGTATAAAGGTATTCAGAGATTGAGTAACGCTTCAAGTGATATGTGTGTAATAATTAGGGTAAGTAAATAACAATAGATTTGTGCGTACGCTGATGACATTGCTATAGTAGGAAGAAATATCAACACACTCCAAGAAACATACCGGACAATGGAAACAGAAGCATTAAACATCGGTCTCATAGTAAATGAAAGCAAAACAAAATATATGATAATGTCACAATCTGAAGCCAGAAGAACCCCTAAAGACCTAAACATCAATGGGAAATGCTATAAATGAATGTCGTCTTTCAACTACTTAGGAACCCTAACAACAAGTGTTGACATTAGTGAAAAGGCTATAAGAGAAAGAATACAAATAGAAAAATGGGCTTACTTTGCAAATAAACAACTTTTCAGAAATAGCCTTTTTAGAAGAAATACAAAAATGTTAATATACAACTCCCTAGTCCGTCCTGTTATTACATATGGGTCAGAGGCATAGACAGTAACAGAACGTGACAAAAATCCTCTACGAACCTTTTGGCGGAAATACTACGCAAAATCTATGGACAAATACAGGAGGAAGACGGCTGGAGAATATCACATTGAATTACAAGTATTAATTCAGGGTAGGGAAATAGTAAATTTTGTGAAATCACAGCGCTCACGATGGCTAAGACACGAGTAGAGAATGGCAGAGGATAGAAGTCCAAAGAAAATGATGAAGGGTAAAAACAATTCGGCTAGGCGAAGAGGGAGACCGAGAAGAAGATGGACTGATGACGTAATAGAGGATCTAAAAAAAAATCAAATGTTTGTAAAGTCTATGGGACTTAACTACGGGGCTATCAGTCCCTAAACTTACAAACTACTTATGAATTACTTACGAACTAGGACGACACAAATATCCATGCCCGAGCGGGGATTCGAACCCCCGACCGTAGTGGCCGTGCGGACCGTGACTGGAGCGCCTTAGTCCCCTCGGCCACCGCGGCCGGCAATAGAGGATCTCACCAAGGACTGTAGTGCTACCGAAGAAGAAGAAGAAAGAACAAGAGACTATGTGTGGATTTTTAGGTTGCCTTTTTAGTAATTAAATTAGACATCCAGTAGTGAGCAATCATGGAATTAGTTTATGGAGAAAGCAGCTAATCTCTTATTATCTTAATGCTACTCTGGAGTCACCGAAATACCACATCGTTTCGTACAATGTTAACCAAATGTTCTGTATTGATTCATAACTAGCCTATGTAATGATCAAGTGGCAGGGTCTGGTTGTTGGCTAACTGCACAAGAGAAACTCCATCTTTAATAACTCGTAGCTGCAGGGCGGAGATAGAAGTCTAAATAGCTGCAGTTGGCGAAATCATGTTGTATATGCAACAGAGCCATGAAACTGCCCACTGAACTACATGTACAGTTCAATTCTTTTTCTAACAAATATTCATAGGACGCAGCTACCCTGTGTTCTTTCGGTTCTGACAAGGCAAGCTGTCTCTTATAGTTGCGAAGTAGTATGAATACGTATTTGCATGAAAAGTTAGTATGTGTTTCATTTCGGAAGAAATATATGATTTTCAGTTCTACGTTCAAAGCTCTAAATATAATCCGTAATTAAAAGTGAAAAACATGATAATAGTGATAGGAGGCAATCTAATACAATTAGTACGGTATCCTAAAATTCTTATTATATTCTTGATAAACCAGCTTTCGGCAGGAAATTTACGAGGGACCGTGAAAATTATTGACTTATTACATTAACGCAGTAATAATCCCCAGAAACACGAGAGAGAATCAGTGTTTCAAATTTGAAGAAATAATTGACAGATTATCTACTTCCGCGGTCCCATCACAGACAAACTACTTTGACTATTTGCTTATTTTAAGTTCGATTACTTCTGGTAATTATTGTGCTACGGGTTCCACTGCCTCAGTTTTGAGCTCTATCTTGTTTCAGACAGACTATGAAGAGATTGGCCGCCAGTTTATTTTAATAACCTTCTTCATATCTGCGGGCTTGCACTATGCGAAGTAATTCTACAGCTAGTTAAGAAAGCTGAGGAATGTATCTACTACTTCATTAGTTTGTGTGGCTTGTAAGCCCAGAAAGTTCAGATTAAGAGAAAAGATTGCGAACTAATAAATGATTGCTTGCATAACTTTTATGCTCCAACCATATTTGACCCTTTATCAATGCTCTGGTCGCAACACTACTGCAAACTAATTTCTTGCTTGATAAATACATCTACGACAGCATTATCTACTGCGTCATCTGTCTTTTTCTCCAGATCAAAATATTCTAGAAACCTTTCGTGAAATTCTTATACTCATTGTCAAAATAAATACCTTAAAAAGAGAATATTCTGTTACACCTCAAACACATCAGAAGTATAGCATCTTAGAGAAATGAAAAGAACTGCTCTTCTTCCGAAATTACCTTTAACATATCACTACCAAACGAATGTAAAAACTCATTCTTGGTTCACTAACATAAATTATGCTCTATCTCATCATTTTTCCTCTTGACAGCCTTTAAAATAAATTGTATATTCTCTTAAAATGGATCATATTTAGCTAATAATTCAATTAACCCCTAGAAGTTGTCATTATCTGGCTAACTCTACTGGTGGCTACATCCCGTTGTAGGCAAATTTCGTCACACTAAAAATGGTCTAACATCTATAATTCATTTTAACAGCTCATGTAAAAAATCTCTTTTTCCGTTATAGTTTAGTCGAATTCACAATGCTACGTACTAGGCTTTATTCATGTCTTTTTTATGCAACAAAATATCCTTGTTATCAGAAAGAAGGGAGAAGAATTCTTCCCACAGTTCTTTAGAGTATCTGTTCTAATCTGCAGTATGTTTGGAATTATATATACATATGCGTTACAGTATTTTAAAATGAAATTAACGAAATTTAAGGACAGGAGTAATCTTACTGACATTTAACTGCCTGGAGCAATGTGGCTGATGACCAATAGTCTCACACCAAACTTCGACATGGTCTTCAAGGAAATACTTCCACAAATATTATGCAAATTTTGTTGTTGTTGATGTTGGTTGGATGTTTAAGGGGGACAAAACTGCAGTGGTCACCAGTCCCCCATGCAAATGTTACATTTCATCATAAGTATTCATTGCATTGTCATATTGTAGTAAACATGACAATGCAAAATATATTTCTACAGTGACTTCGAATCAATCGTGTATAATCGACAGTCTTCAATGCCGTTTGCGAGGAAGATACTACGAGCTATTCCAACAATACCTAGATACAAGGCCTAACAACAGCTCGTGTCACATCACTCCCACCAGGCCACGGCCGCCAGCTGTGTGGCTGGCCACTGGGGCACAGCCCACCACTGCGTATCATCCAGCAAGTCAGCTAGCAGTCGCGGCCTGGTTGGTGTAACGTGACACGGGTTGTTATGAGGCCATGTGTCTCTGTGGTGTTTCAACAGCCCATGTCATGTCGCATCGGCCAGACTGAGATCTGCAGCTGTCTGGCTGGCCACTGGGGAACAGCCCACCACCGCGTAGCATCCAGCGAGTCAGCTGGTGGTCGTGGCCAGGTCGGCCAGTTAGCTGGCAGTCACGGCCTGGTCGGTGTGACATGACACGGGCTGTTATGAGGCCCTGTGTCTAGGTGGTGTTGCAACAGTCCGTGTCATGTCACTCCCACTAGGCCGAGACAGCCAGCTGTCTGGCTGGCTACTGGGGCACAGCCCACCATTGCGTAGCATCCAGCGAGTCAGCTAGCAGTCGTGGCCTGCTTGGTGTGGCTTGACATGGGTTGTTATGAGGCCTTGTGTCTTGGTGGTGTTTCAACAGCCGGTGTCATGTCACATCGGCCACACTGAGATCTGCAGCTGTCTGGCTGACCACAAGGGCACAGCCCACCACTGCATAGCATCCGGCGAGTCAGCTAGCAGTCGCGGCCTGGTTGGTGTAACGTGACACGGGTTGTTATGAGGCCATGTGTCTCTGTGGTGTTTCAACAGCCCATGTCATGTCGCATCGGCCAGACTGAGATCTGCAGCTGTCTGGCTGGCCACTGGGGAACAGCCCACCACCGCGTAGCATCCAGCGAGTCAGCTGGTGGTCGTGGCCAGGTCGGCCAGTTAGCTGGCAGTCACGGCCTGGTCGGTGTGACATGACACGGGCTGTTGTGAGGCCTTGTGCCTAGGTGGTGTTGCAACAGTCCGTGTCATGTCACTCCCACTAGGCCGAGACAGCCAGCTGTTTGGCTGGCTACTGGGGCACAGCTCACCATTGCGTAGCATCCAGCGAGTCAGCTAGCAGTCGTGGCCTGCTTGGTGTGGCTTGACATGGGTTGTTATGAGGCCTTGTGTCTTGGTGGTGTTTCAACAGCCGGTGTCATGTCACATCGGCCACACTGAGATCTGCAGCTGTCTGGCTGACCGCAAGGGCACAGCCCACCACTGCATAGCATCCGGCGAGTCACCTGGTGGTGGTGGCCTGGTCGGTGTGACGTGACGCGGTCTGTTGTGAGGCCTTGTATCTAGGTGGTGTTGGCTAGGCGCACACTGTGTCCACAACGACATAGTTGTGCCCGCAGGCAGCTTCGCGGGAAGTTCGTGTGCCCACCCCTGAATTAGGTAGACATAGAAAAGGATTTGACTAGAAAAATACGACCTGAAAATATCTCATACCCACCTCAGCTAAACTGAATGATGGATTTGACTACAAGATAACAACTTGGAAACAACTGTTTTCGATTCTTCCTGATCACGAGGATAATCTGAGGCATAAAAATAATTATGTCGTATGAAGAAGTTATGATCAAAGCCTCGTAGATAGCAGCGTTTATTCCACGTCCAAGAAGCTGTTACTGAAAAAAAGAGATTTCTTACTTAAACTCTTCTTACGTAAGCTGTTTTATATGTTACTATCTTACTCGTTTCCCGAAATTTGCCTTTTTCTGGAAATAAAATGTTCAAATGTTTGTATAGCTTATGGGACTTAACTATGGGGTCATCAGTCCCTAAACTTACAAACTACTTATGAACTAGGTAATCCTTAGAACGGCACAAATATTCATGCCCGAGGGGGAGATTCGAACCCCCGACCGTAGTGGCCGTGCAGACCGTGACTGGAACGCCTCAGTCCCCTCGGCCACCGCGGTCGGCTCAATTTACGAGAGCCAGATAATGATGGTTTCTTGGGTCTCATTGACTTTTTAGATAAATGTAGCGCATTATAAGAGAACATAGAAGTTATAAAATGTCAACAGAAAGAAGAGAAGATGTAGAAGTACTCATCTTGGAGAACCCAGAATGAGGTGTTATCTTAGTGTGGCGGTAGTACATCAAAGAAATTTTAGAAGACAAGATGAAGATCTGTGTTTTTCATTTACTTGTGATGGTATTGTCGACGTGTCCAAGACGGAACTGAATATTTCAATGTATGTTTTTAACACTGAGGAAAATAGATGTGAAATTCATGAGAGGTTGCAGAAAACAGATGTGATGAAACAAGCTACGCTATCATAGAAGTATATTCGTTGACATGAAACGTGACCCGTCGCCGCCCACCGCGACGATCGTGACGTGGCACAGCAACCTCAGCCACGTTCATATTCTGTAGGTTCGGCTATCTATTCAGTATGCTAACAATGTATGCCGGAGAAGTTCCTAGAGGAAGCCTTGTCTGTAGTTTTAAGTAGTGTAGGCCGACTACGTCTGTGGTATAGCGGTAAGGCTTGCTTGTGAGCGCGAGATCAGGCGATTGAATCGGCCTGCTCACGTGATTTTCATACCACTTTTCCACTGAATGGTGAATTCAAGTGTGATTGTAATGGAAGCATAACTGCAATATGTTCTTCTCTTTGAAACAGTCGTAGTAATAGCTGAGGCAACAACATTGTTGGCAGAGCGCAGAGCGCTGAGCGCCAGTAATCCATTAGCTGGCAGTTGCGGTGGAACTGCGCTACCACGCCCGCTACCGATCATTTCTCAGGATACTGGAAAACCCTCTTGTGTTGTACAGGAGTAATCAACGAAACATATCTACGAGTTGCATTTCACTCTCTAACGCAACTGAGGCTGACGATTCGTGTTTATATCTTCATACAAAATAATTATTCCCTATTTCTCATAGTTTGATAATGGCTCAACTGTGTTGGCTGAGCTCTTTATTTATTTATTTTATTTTTAATTTTTTCATTTTATTTATTTTATTTTTTCGTTATTCTCAGCTTTGTATGAAATTAAATGTTTACTAAATCTACCACAAGATTGGAAAATTTGAGAAAAACTTTAAGTGCATTTTTCAATGTGCCTATCTCTTTCTGTTGCATTCAAATCTATAGTACTAAGCCGATCATGAAGAAATTTTGCACATTTCACCTTGAAAATAAGAGGAAGGCCACTGTCTACATAAAATTTCGTTCAGTTCAACGTAGAGGGTACTTTACTTAGGAATTTCTACATAACCCATAGTTCTGTTCCGATCTTCATGAATTTTTACACGCTTGACCTTTAAACCAAGAGGAGAATCACTGTGTACATAATTGTTTGTGTGATGCATGGCAAAAGGTAAATAACAAAAACGTTGACTCTGTTTCACTGATCACCGCGTCAGTTGACAGATAAACAGTGTGTTTCTAAATGATACCGACAAATTTCGTGGGGAGATAGAGGATGGCTTGAGGAACAAAATGAGGAAGGGAACCCAAGTCCGGAAACGTTACCCAACGACGCTACCGAGCGCGAAAATGATAGGTGCTCGTGCGGCGTTCTACGCGAGCAGGCCGCTGCCAGAACGCCCATTATACTATGCTACAGCGTACAACATCGGAGATTATGTTGGAGGTTTTGAGAGGCAATAAACCATGGCGACAAGCCCAAGTACGTCACCATCAGCCATCACGACAAGAGAGCGTTGTATTCATAGGAAACAGGGCCTGCCCATACAGCTTCTAGCGCCATCTTCTCCACTGGCGATCGTTGCAATCACTCGCAAACTCCGAATATGGAAAACCACATATTACAGACCTGCCCGCAGTCTGTGTGTGTATACAACGACGCGTTCGTGGTCTAGCGGCAGACGCCGATTGACGCTCGGTACCGCCGTTGGGTGAGGTTTCCGCTCACGGGTTCCCTACCTCATTTTGTTCCTCAAGCCATCCTCTACCACCCCACGAAGTTTGTCGGTATCGCTTAGAAACACCCTGTATATGACTTTTCCTAGATGTGAGGGGAGGACGCTATGAACTAAGGAGGCAGGAGTGATGAGGGGGGTTGTAACAAATGGGCCGAGAGAGGGGAAGGTGAAGATGAACAGAGAGATGGGAGAGGAAGAGATGGATGGTGAGAGAGGGGAGAGGGAAAAAGGACAACGAGAGTATAGAATACATGCTAGTATTGACTATTTTGTTACAGTAGTATGAAATATATTAGTGAAGTGAAAAATTAATTTTATCGTTAATCATCTAATCAAAATATTTAACTATTGATTAACAATATAAGTAATTTATATGTCTTTCCATTCACTTTTATAATAGATCTTTCAATGATTTTTATTGTCATGAATTTACATAAATTCGTATCGTTTCTTCAAGCCAAAATGAGTAACTCGAATGTATTTTAGTGTTAATTTTTGATTGCTTGCACTAAATGTGAGTAATATTCTTTCTGAATACTTATGAGTGGCCGGCCTATAGCAACACAGCCACACTCCATGTCTGGTACCTGATTCCTACAGCAGCGATCTCGCATGAAGGAAATATATTAATAAGTACTTTAACTTTTACGTTGGAATTTGGGTCCTAAGAGATGATTAAAAATAAAATTCAAATGTTAAAATGTTAACAAATCTAAGGGACCAAACTCCTGAGGTCATCTGTCCCTGGACTTACGAACTACCGTGCCCAAGGGGGGACTCGAACCTCTGTCTGGAGCAGCCCCGCAAAGTGTGACTTGGCGCACTGAACAGCACTGATGTTCGCGCGGTAAAATAAAATACATAGCGTCGACGGAAGATTCAAATTTCCTCACAGTGAAGCAGCTGGTATTCGCAAAGCGCATGTCTATTACCTTTACCAAAAATTGCGGAACCGAGCATCCGAGAAAACTTTAATGTGTAACAGTCTTCTGATTTCATTAAAAAATTTCTTTTGGCAATTTGCAGTGACATAAAACGGAGTAAAAAACAAATTCGAAGCTCGACTTCATTGTCCCTCACCACGATTTGAACTGACTACTTACAATGTCCTTGATCACAAAATGTTGAAATGTTTGTAAAGCGGGGTAATCAGTCCCTAAGCTTACAAACTACTTATGAACTACCTTATACAAAAGACGACACAAACATCCATGCCCGAGGGGGTATTCGAAGCCCCGACGGGGAACGGCCTGGCGCATCGTAGCATAGCGTCTCAATGCGCTCGGCCGCTCCGCCGCGGTTGTCCTTAATAACAAGGCACAGGTGGAACCAAAGAGCTTGAGAACCACTGTCGGGTGTGTGTGTATTGCTATGTATTGCTGAGCTCCGTCACGTATTGTGAATATAACGAAAGTTTACACAAGAAGAAAAAGATTGAAATAAAATTTTCTGTGCTATCTTAATTGATTCCCCCGTCGCTTCTTGGTAGAACAAATTCATTATGAAAATTAAAATACACAACTTTGTGTTTGTTCTCGATTTTCGGCTTCTTAGGCCATCATCAGACATTTTCTGAAGTATATTCAAAGAACTTGCGTTGTCAACAAACAAGAAGAGATGTTACATGCAGAGAAATACTCTTTAACTGCTCCATCAAAGAAGATAATTTATTTCTCTGCATGTACCATATTTTCCGGTTTGTTGAAAATGCAATTTCTTTAACTAACCTTCAGTAAATGTCTGATGATGGCCCAAGAAGCCGAAAATCGATTAACAAAATAAACAAACCTGTAGAACAAACACAAAATTGTGTATTTTAATTTTCTGTCATTCTCTCACCCTACATGAGAAATAAAGAACAAGAGTCGTGCAAGTGGAAAGGGAATGTCAAGGGAATTTAGCGAGACAGTTCAGTACTTGCGGAAGTAAATGCACAATCACAATGTTGCCTAATATTTTTGACGATGTTGTCACTTGTTATCTCTATTACGGAGAGCTCTATAACGAAACCCGTGCTCGTTTCATCTGGAATTCCAGACGGGAGTCGCAGGTTTGGTTAACTTGTAGCGATGTCTCCTGACAGTTTCCAAATTCGCTTTCATGCTGGCGACATTTGAATCATTCAGTTAGGCTCAAACAAAATACACAAATATTTTAATTTTTTCATTGGTGTTGTACAGTTTCACCATAAAAATTCAAACGTTTCTAATTCTAAGGGAGTTAAATCTTACGGTTATCAGTCCCTAGACTTACAAAATAATTAAACTAACTCATACTGAGGACAACACTTACACTCATGCCCGATGGAGGAGTCGAACCCCGAACCCCCGGCGGCGAGCAACCGCGCGCACCGCAGCAATGTGCCTTAGGACGCTCGGTCACTCCACCCCGGCTTCACCATAAAGATAGCAAAGTTAGTTATACTAGTATCGTTCATGCAACACACGGCGTGTTTAGTCTGCCATCACTAAACCAGTTTCATCAAAAATACATATAAATGAAACATTTACTTGATTAAATAGCTACAAAAGCTTATTTTCGTGTATTAATAATATATTGCATACAATGGTGTATCAACCGGGGGGGGGGGGCGCAAGAGGGGCAGTCACCCCCCATACCTACTACATTTTGTCCCCTCCTTTCGCCCTATTTTTCAGTCTGTGACTGCTAATAGGGGACAACATCTGCACTGATGTGGTTCACATATAAGTGAGACCAAACGTCACGAGTCATCTTTTTTTTTTTTTTTTTTTTTTTTTTTTTTTAATTGCACATTATACAAGTTGAATTCCACGACTTCCACAACAGTGTAGATATACTTTAGTGCGGAGAAGAAACGTAGTAAACCAATTATTCACTGCCACTCAATCATCAGTTCTTTTGTAGATTCAGAAGAGAAGACACTGAAAATTAAGCCCATTTGGTTACTAACCAGTTGATTCAATGATTTTGCAATATGACACTCTTGTTTGGTCACCAAACCTAGCAAGGCCCGCAGGTGTAACATACTGGACTCGCATTCGAGAGGACGTTGGTTTCGATCCACCTCCGGTATTCCAGATTTAAGTTTCTCTTGAGTTCCAAATAAATAAATAAAATGTTCAAATGTTGTAAATTTAAGGGACTTAGCTACGTTTGACATTAGTCGCTAAACTTACAAACTACTTACACTAACTTGAAGAAACTTATGCTAAGGACAAAACAAACACCTATGCCCAAAGCAGGACTCGAACACCTGACGGTGAATGGATGCGTGCACCGCAGCTGGGCGCCTTAGTGCGCACGGCTGTTCTGCCGCGGCTCTTCTGTTCCCTCAACCACTCCAGGCAAACGTGGCGATGATTCCTTTGAAAGGGCAAGGCCGATTTCCATCCGCATGCTTGTCCAAAATTCTGAGAGTGAGCTCCATTTCTTATGACCACACTGTTGAGGAACCTTAAAACCTCATCTTCCTACCCTTTCTTTTTTTCGTCAAATGATGAAAAGGTTCTACAGCGGTGTCTCTGATGGGTCATTCCAGTCTCTTCACCCACTATGTATTTATGTTGTTGCTTTGTAAATATTTGGTAGATCAGACTGTGTAAGGAGTCAAGATTCCCTTACATTGTTTTCCGACATATTTCACCTTCAGAAACGTTTTCTACTCTTCGAGACGAACAATTGGAGTATAAACTCGACAGTATTCAATTAATTAATAAAGAAGTTATCATCATATTGCTTATAGTAATTACGGTCATGTCGCAGTGCGACAAGGAAAGGAATAATTAACCGCGAGGTTGTCGCGCACACACACGCTTTTATAAACTGGAGGTATTTTTAAAGAATGCGGAGCGCCTGGCGTAAACACCAGGTGGTGGGAGGTCCCCCACACCCCACCGAGCAGCGAGCGACAGATGGCACTCGGCGATACGTGCCGTTAGCCGGAGGAAATTCACCCTGCAATAGCCCCGCCATTCACCCCTCACCATGCTTGTCCATAGTATAAGCCCCGCCCACTGGAAGCTACATCAAAGATCATAGCATGAGAGGCTCACAGATATGTCGCTTAAGGACACTACCTTCATGAATACACCAAAGGTCTTAGCATCACTGAGTCAGTCAAACTCAAAAATATGTGACATCACAAAATGTTTCACAGTATATGTTTGATCCATGATGATATTCAGTAATCAGTAACAAATCTACATTTTGTGGAAACTAATATAAGAGGAGTGTATATTACTAAAGAAATAAAAAATGTATAGTACTTTGAGAGCATAACTAGTAACAGAAGAAGTCAGTCAGGGTAAATTTTCATCAAATAATTCACTTAGTATAATGGATGTATTAACCAAGGAGGTTAGAATATTTTTACCTCCATGGTATTAACGATATCATCAACGAATCGTATGAAGACTGAGAAATCAGTGCAACACACTAATTAACGATAAAAATCGATTATCTTGGATGTGATCGATTCATGCATGGATCGATTACTCGAATGCTCATCCGATCTTACATATAAACAAAAACAAGTAAAAATGGTTTTATTTATTCCTATATTATTATTATTGTAGATCGTCGAAATTGAATATCATTTGCAGCGTGTTAATTTAACCGTGTAAACAGTTGCTGTGTGGTTAGTTGGTAGCTTGTTTCCTGTTGTAAATTCGCTAGAAAAACACCTGCTGCTATTCTTTTAGTCATGTTTTATGTATGACAAGTAATATTCTGTCATCCTAACGATTTGTATTTCCTTACCGTGACAATGTTGGTAGTGCAGGTAATAAATGTTACAGACTATAGCAGTAATAGATGTTCTTTATGCTGTGGTATTGTTATACCTTCATCGAAACTAATCAGTAAATAACATAAAAAATAAGTTTGAAATGTCTAACATTGACACGGTAATTTGCCTGTCTTTGGAAGAACAATCTAAAATTGTGTTCCTTTCGAACATAAGGCTGCTGTGTGATATTACTATTTCAAGAATTCAGTATTGTCTTCACCAACTTTTACTGTGGAAGTACCTGGCACAGCTGATGCCAATTCAACAGCTGTTTAATGTCTTGTAATTTTGTAGAAAAAGCTGCAAATAGCCAGATTATTTCCAGAAATTCTTCTGCACTTACTCCTGCACAAACGTTGTGTGTTAATTTTCATAGTTACGACTAGATTGATCTTTATTTTGCAAATTGAAAGTAGTACTGAATTGTACATGTATGCTCCAGTGGTCTACAACTTGCACTTTAAAAACATTTCTGAATAGTTCCCATTGTAAAGAATAACATTTTTACATTTTAAAGTGAAGAATTCACAAGAACGTTATAAACCAAAGCTACTAACTTTGTTGCGATAGATGGACCTTAGGCCTTATATAAACAACACACAGCCAAAAAGATGTGTTCAGTTTCTATTGCAAAAATATGAGTGTTACAGAAGATAGAAATTATGTCTTACGGCATAATTGAAGAAGGGATACCACGTCTTATATAAACAACACACGGCCAAAAAGCTCTGTTCAGTTTCTATTGCAAAAATAATGTGACTGTTACAGAATGTAGAAATTGTCTCTTTCAGCATAATTGAAGACAGGGATACCACCTGTCAGCTTTGGTCAATGCTGTCATAGGTATGGAAGTTATCACTGAATAAATGCAGTCTATTTACATTACCTAAAGCAAACTGTTACACCCTTGCAGTGACTGGTTCTTGATGTACTTGCGCAAATCGCGATCTAATAGTAATTTGTATTTGCAAATAAATTCTGTGAATTTGACTGTGATTAAAATATGGTGTTGGGTCAACTGAAGAGCACAATACTATCCATCGGCTTTAACCAATGACGTCATATCTGAGTTAAAGATGATAGTTTGTTTACAAGCATAACATAGATTAGAGATTACTATTTTGCGTTTAAAAAGTGATATGTAGCTTCTTTCTGATGGTTAGGTATAGATCAAGGCCAAGAGATTATTCTTTTCTTTGCAAGTGAGTGCCAAAGGCTCAAATTTTTGGACTGAGACCTGTGAACGAATGCATATCCTTTTGTGGTATTCTGTAATTTATGAGGATGATCACATATCATTTAGTATCTACAATACATGAGTATTACAATATTATCCCGTATGTTTATATTCGTTGATAGTGTTTGTTTTGCTGGTTGGTATAGCTACATAGAGATCTTGTGAGATTCAGATATGACGTCATTACACAATGCCGACAGGTGGTATCTTGGTCTTCAATTGACCCTGTCTGTCTTTTGAGTACTGGTACAAGAGTAATGTGTGCCATTTATATACAGCATTTATGGCAGTATTTCAAACATTAAATAAATTTATAAGGAATAATATAAAATAAGGCACAGTTCCCCATGGCTCTTCTGTGGTTTAATGGCAATCAATGTGTTAAATATTATGGAAGTAACTTCTTACTGTTACTGGCCTAGCTACTTCTTTTCCATTTGTCGTTGTCCCATATTGATGCATGTTTGGCATTGTTACTACGTATCTGATAGTGTGACAGATACTTGACAATGAGATGCAACAATATTATTCCAAAGAGAGACAGTGGCTGCCCAGTACTTAGCTCAGTAGCATCAATAATCAAATGTATGACTGCAACATATCACCCTTCCCCTCCATCCTTACTCATGACCATGGTCAGGCGTGGCCAAACACCGCCCTGCGGGTGCCCTTGACGTGCCCGCGGCACTGCCCACGAGCAGCCTTTACCACGCCCCTGCCCTGCGCTCTGTGCACAGCAGCGTGTGGGACACTAGTGACACATGGTCGCTGGGAAATACAGTGCACTCCGCCCGCGGGTGCGCCCGCTAGGTGGAAATGTTGGTCGTGCCTGGCCTAGGTTGTGAGTAGTTACCCTTCCCTTTTATCCCATTTCTTCTCTATCCTACCCGATGAAGAAAAAATTTTTCCAAAACCATGTATGGAAATTTATTTTTGTTTTCTTTGTACGACTTGACGAAACTGAGCTAAGTACTGGATAGCCACACTGTCTATTTTAAATAATATTTACTACCATACGTATTTGGCGATTAAATTTAACATCTGGCCGGATAGCCTACCTATCGTCACTTAATTACCCCCTTAGAAATTTTCTAAATTGAAATTACTTGACTTTGCAGAATGAAGGTGATCTGCAATGATTAATTATCTCCAAAAGGAAGAATGCCAAGACCACAATATGATTAATTTATTGATGATCGGTTTTGATATACTATGCCATCATTTTCTGGTCATATATTTTTTACAATGTGGTCATGTTTAAAAAAAAGAAAGTGCAACATTACACTTAGCACTCTATTACATTTTGATTAAACGCAATGTTGCTCTTCCTGTTTTTGTATAAATATAAAAAAAATATTTTGACTAATTACAATGTTGCACTTTATTGTTTTAACATATGACCATATTGTAAAATATATACCACCAGAAGATGATGGCAAAGCACATCAATACCGGTTGTCAATCAATTAATCATACTGTGATCTTGGCGTCTTTCCTTTCAGAATAATTAGGTTTTCTAAATATTTGTAAGTCATGTAAAGGAGGTTGAACTTTGGTACCAGCCTAATATTCACCTGTGGCAAACTGTTTAAAAGAAAACACATACAGGCGCCTGGCACTCAGACCCACATCACTAACCCAGTGGGTGGATTCAAACGAGGGCCAGCATGCCACCCTGTAAGCGCTGCCTTAAACTGCATGGCTAACCAAATAGGTCTTTAGTGTTACTGGTGTTAATATTTCCTAAACTTATAGCAAAGGCCTGATGTTACACATATCTACATAAATACTCTGCAAGCCACATTGAAGTACATGGCAGAGGGTTCATCAAACCGCTTTTATGTTTCTCTACAGTTCCATTCTCTAATAGCTCATGGAAAAAAAGGAATATTTATTACCAAATCACATTTAAGTGCCTGGGAGAGGGTTCGTTGAAATGTTTTCATGGTATATATCTACTGTTCCATTCTGTGAAAGCGCATAGTGGAAAAGGAACATTTAAATCTTTCCATTTTCAATCTTATTTTATTGTGATGATCATATCTCCCCCGTGAAGATGGGTGCTGACAAAGTATGTTTACATTCAGAGGAGAAAATTGGTGGAAGACATTTTGCAAATCTAGAGATACAAAACCTCAAAAAATTCAATGAGAACAGTATGATTTTTAAAAGGTCAACTGCAGTGTCTGATTCAACATGTTGGCTTTTACCAAGTATGTAATGTGTTATGTCATTGTAAGCATTACTGATTACATTCATAGTTATTACAAGCAGCAGATATTATTGTATATCAGTAGTTATATCACACAATGTGTTGCCATTTGTAAATTAACTTAAGCTGTAATTTTATTTTTTGCCTAACCACTTTCTTGAAAATCTTGACATTTTTGCGAATACAAAATATTTTTCACAAACAAGGGTAACTTGAATAGCCTATTTGTGTGAATCCCTAAAATAATTGCTGCTGTAAAATGGATTAAATTATACTTACTGCAACGGTGGCACAGTGTGCTAATGTTTGAAACAGGATATATAATATAGGTACTGACAGGGCAAGGGTACATACCATAACCTGTCATCCACAGAGCAGAAACTACATTAAACATTTATTTTGTGGTTAACACAAAAGATTATTCCTCTCATTTTAGGTGACAGGGTTTTCAAAGAGCATTTCCATTATCAGAACACTACACCGCCACTGCTGTAGAATTGACATACACACCTCATTTCTTGCTATCAATACGAGCTCTTTTGTAGTTTGCAAAGGAATATTTGGTTCTGGGTAATGGGATAGACCTGTCTTTTTTTTATGAATGGATGGTATTGGTAACTAGAATTGACCTATATATGTCAAAGAGTTATCACGGGTTAATAATAATCTTATGCATGTAGTGTTGGAATTGATACTAATTCTAGTTACTTATTCCAAGATGTTTCTTTTGATTCTTGTCTATTTTTCTTTATTTTCGTAAGGCCATTAATGAATTTCAATATTTTTTTTATTTTTTTATTTTTTTTATTTTTGTGTTTCAATTTAGTTTGTGCCCACCCAAATCTCCCACTTTTTGTGGGAATCCCCTTAGATATGATGATTATTATTAAACATTTTCTTGGTGTTTCAAATTATGATCATCTTGTAGATGCTGCAGATCTTATTTCTGTGCTTGCTTTGATAAACTGGAGAGGAATTCCACCTTATGCAAGACAACCTTTTTAGCTTTTTTATCACCCAAACAGGTTTCGGCATGAGAATTAAGTTAAATAATTTAGGCCTAGATTTATTTACATATCTCAATGAAGTTATTTGCAGGGTTTACATGTTGCTTTAATTAAGCAATAACATGTTTTACAATTGTCATCAGCAACAAGAAAAAGTTTTTATTTCCAAAACAAATAACTTTATTGTTTCTTTTGGCCGCTCGAATGCGACTCCCATTATTCCTCAAGCTGTTGCCAATGTCTACACATCAAGCATCAGTTGTAGACTCATAAACTGCACTTTAACCTTTGTGCTGTGGTGGTGTTCACTCTTGTTTGTGTCGTTTTATCTCATTTTCTGATGTTATCTTTTAGTTTTTGTAACTTGTTTTGCTAGAAACTTGTAATCAAAGGCAGTGCAAGGGTGGGAAATATTTATGTAGTTGTTTTATGGTGTCAAAGAGAGAATTGTTGCACAGTATATTAAATGTTAGATGGTAGAGTTCTGTAAGGATGGGGGGGGGGGGGGGGGCAGCGGAGGTAATAAGCCACACCTCAAACAAGGGCAGCTGTGGGGGAGGGTTGGATGGGGGAGGGGAGAGACAAACAGTGCCTACATCTTGCAGTGCTGGCACCACAAACTACGTAGCTTGCTCCCATGAAGCACAAGTGGGGCACATCACTTTAAATGCTGAACCTAAATGAAACCATGCTTACACATAAGCATGGTTGACAAAGATCCTAACTTCAAGAATTATCTACACTTATCACAAGGAAGGGGAATCAATATGAAATAGGTATGCAAACAAAAGACTGCCTGTCGAAGCCTCCTGTCTACTGACTCGTTCTGATTTGGAACTAGGGAGAGCTCTGCATCTAATAGTTAACACACTGTACTTTCTTACTGAGGGCCATTGCTTCTATTGTTTAGTTTTTGGAATAAGCCACTTCCTGGTTTTGAGAATTCATAGGTCAGTTTTTATTTTTCTTGGGACACGATCCTGTGTTCGGCAAATGTGGAATGAGAGCTACTACTATTCAGTGGTCTAAGATGTTCAGTATATCTGCTTTTTAACTGAACAAAAATGCAACATAGTTGAGAAAGGTCTGAAACATAACACTGGTATAACAGTGTCCCACAGATAAATGTAAAACATTATAACAGAAGTTCAACACATCACAAAACAGCTTGTATAAGACTTATTACACCTAATTCAGTCCAAAATTAAGAGGAGAATTAGTTAATGAAGAAATAAAACTCATAATCAGAGGACTAAACTTCCATAAAACAGAAGAAACACTGAAAGATAGAAACAATTTTCACAGACATGCAGATAAAAAGAATGTTATGGAAAAATCCTGAGGCCCCAATTCTGAAATCATTATATCACACCCAGACTGCACAAACATGACATCCTGGCATAGCCTACCCACACACACAAACATCTGTTGATCTGATGACAGAGATACTGTCTGTATGCTGTGACCTGTATGATCGGTGTAGGTAGCATGAGTAATTATGTGCTGAGTGAAAGATGATAGTTTGTTTAAAAGCATGATTTTGTATTTAAAAAGTAGCCTGTAGCTTCACTCTGATAGTGAGGTATAGGTTAAGAGAGAGGCTTTTTCATCGCAAGTGAGCGGCGATGGTGCGAATTTTTGGGCTAACACCTGTGATTGATGGTACATTCTGTTGTTGTTGTAATCTGGAATTTACGAGCAAAACCACAAAGTATTTATTATCTACAATACACAAGTATTAAGGTATTATCCCGTGTATGTGTTTTCCAACAATGTTGTCATGGATCAAAGATGACAGATGGTAGCCCTGTCTTCAGTTATGCCATAATACCTACAAATATACAGGAAATAGAAGCCTAGAGAACTCAAGAAAACTAACAGAAAAAAATAGTAAATGAAAGTATACCAAACACAGCAACATTAATATCATTTGACATAATTTCCATGTATACAAAGAAGAGTAGAAACCATCAATATCATAGAAAGGAACCTCCAACTACAAGGTAAGATACCCACAACAATCACAGAAGAAATATCTACCCTATTCAAACTCACCACCAAACAAAATTAGGCCTACTTCACATTCAATAACAAATTTCACTCTCAACAGGAAAGGGATGCCCAAGCAGTGGCTTCCTAGCTGACATATTCATGAATCACATAGAAAACCAATCTTTAACAAAACTCTCAAACCAAAACAGTACATGATAAAATATTGGTACATATATCATCTTCAGGTTATATGCCTAATAGATCAGCAACACTCCCACACAAAAGATTTTCATAATGACACTAAGTTCTCTACTGAAACACAGTTAGAAAATTAAATTTTAGACCTCACTGTACATAATAGAAACAACAAATATGAATTCACAATTTACAGAAAGCCTACAATGACCTGCACTGAGATTCATAACCAATCCAATCAGCCCGTTACCCAGTAGAAGGCAAGTTTGAGATTTCTACTACACCGAGTAACAGAACACAAATGACCAAATGTGCCTACACATAAGAACTGAAGACAATAAAACAAGCCACACACGAAAATGGGGGCATGATAAAAAAAACAGTAGACAGAACACAAATTTGAAATACAGCTCACAACAAACCAACAGACAGTATGCAACAAATGACATCCAATAAAAACCACACACAAATAACATTCCAGAGAGATAAGGACTGAAAATATATAAATAATCCCCCCGCCCACCCCCCCCCCCCCCACACACACACATTAATTTAATGTCTCTGTAGATTAGATATACACAAAAAACAAACATCACAAGTGTGAAAACCATTCCAAATCCCGCGCCACACCACAGACACGCTACGTAAACATAGGAATACGTTACAGCCACCACAACATGTTAAATCGCGTCAAACATTGAGAGTTGCTAACAAAACACTCAAAAAAATAACATTAGAAAAAACGATAAAGTGAGGACGTCACCAAGCACAAATGTAAATAACACGCTATATACCCACATATATTTCATCTTAAAACCCAGGAGAGAACAATAAATTTATTCGTTTTGGGATTAAAAACGTTTTGGCCTCCAATTCAGGCGATCGGAAGCAAATGTGCCCTATTTGGTGGATTTTTTATTTATACTTCAATATTACAAAAGCTGGCAGCCTAAATGTAACGGCGCTTGAAAGACATTTGCAAAACGCGTATTTTAAGGTAAGGTATGTCGTAATTAAGTACTGAGAAATTATGCCTACGTATATGAAACCTTTTCCAAGGTGTCTTAGATAAGGATTAATTCCTCTACATGTTCAAATGATGTGTGGAAGCAAAATCCTTGTCACATAAATTGCACTAAACGCATGTTAATGCTTTGTTTTCTTTTCGCTCATATTCGATGACTGCATTTCAGAGAATTGCGACCAATTTTCACATCTAAAAGCATTCATTTTGTATCACTGCTACGACGCATAAGAACAAACGAATAACGATGCAAAAGTGTTGTACAAAACAGCTCAATTGCAATATTTGTAGTAGCCATTCAACACTTTTTAAACGTACAACACAAAAGCGTGTGCTTTTCGCGGGCTTGCCGTTGTGCGGTTCTGGGGAGGGGGTTGAGTTGGTGGGACATTCTCCTAGCTATGGTGGGGGTAAATGGGCGTGGTTTCGAGAGGTGAATTTCCTCCGGTTAACGTTCGCTCTCGGCGATAAGCCATCCCTCGACACCACAGGTAACAGAGAACAGGATAGCGGAAGACAGCACAGGTAACAGAGATAGTTGTGAGACAGTTCACCCAGTTAATTCTGCGACAGCAGTCTTGTAGTCGCGGCTGACGCAACCCGAAACTTCATGATGCAATAATCGGCAAGATTTCGAACTGATGCAACGCCAAGCCGAGTGACGAATCGGCGTACGCCGGTGGCGGGATATTTAAAGGGAGAGACGCGATTGGCTGATCCCCCAGCATAACCCTCTCAGAGAAACGTTTTGATTCGTAGATGAAGCGACACATGCGCCACACGTAGGAAAAGACAAGAACTAGGGACAAGGAAGCTCCTGAACGCAGCGAGAAGCTTCACTTCTCTTTGGTGGGCGGCCATGGGAGGTGGTAGTCGTGTGTGCTGACGCCATCCTCTGTGTGGGCGAAGTGTTTTCACGGACTTTCACGTGAAGAGCAGCTCTGTCGGCGAGCGAATCACAGTATCTTCTAGTGAAGTACGTGTGATTACGCGTTTGTTCGAGTGTTGAGTCGCGATACTTCATATCCGGCTGTGAACAAGCGACAGAGTGGCGATAGTGTAACGCTTGCGAGCGCATATTGAGTGGCATCGCGGTGGGTTGGCAAAGGCCGACGTACCACGCTAGTAGAATTAACCTAGGGCTTGTAGCTATCTTGACTTCATCCAGATTCAGGGACAGTGCGATCTGCGGTGGTCGATCAAGGCAGTAAAGAGAGTAGTTTGTGACACAGTGACAGAGCCCTGCGGCAGCCATCTTGTCGTCGGCGCAGTGACAAGCTCAGTGAGCAATTTGCGATAGGCGAGTCCTCCCAGACCCCTGACAGCATTTACAGATATCTCACCATAGTTCACGGCATCGCGACAACCTCGTTTGCCAAACTGAGAGTGCGGTAAATTGTGTAAAATCCGGTAGGTGCGATTTTCAGCCATTCTATCAGCCTACTACAGTTATTATTTACTATCCAGTCTATAGCTATTCTATGATTTTTAAATGAACCGGGAGCAGTAGAGAAACTATGTATATAAATTTGCTTTTTATATCACTTGTTAAAGTAAAATAAACCAGTCATCTTTTAGTAAAACAACTTATTTTTTTGTAGCTAGAGGCATCATAACGTACCCTTATTGAGCCCCACTAGTTACTAGCTTGTAAGCTTTTTCTTTCAGGAGTTGCCAGCGACAGTGACAGCGGCACACCAGTGTTGGCATCATTAGATAAGTGTTAGGGCAGCGCTCTGATTTCAACGTGTTCTTGCGGTAGATGTCTTCCTTGCAGAAGTCAAGGGTACATCACGAGTCAGATATCTTGTGCATTTAATATTAGTTGGAAGCATAATTTAATATCACAGCAACGACTCACACGTTAGAACTGTTATACCTGCTCGCATGAGCTACTAGATCTGTGTAGTAAGAAGACTTACGAATTGTACATGTAATCGAATGTCGCAAATTGGACAGACAGTTGATTTCCAGAAATTTCCATATCGGTTTATATAGCTGTGTAAACATAACCAAACAGAAACTCGAATTTATCCATCGGCATAATTTATTCCAACAGCAGCAGAATAATATTACCAAAACATGGGCCCCCTCTTATATTACTAACACTATAACCATTTGCTTAACTACGAATGTACAGTGTTCATTGCCACAAATTCTCACCTATCTGCAGCAGTGACAAAGTTCTTATTTCATATATGATTGTTTAGTAACATACCGCGACAATAATCTGTCTTCTTGATCTTAAATCAGCTTACATTGATACAATGTTTTGTCTTCTGTTCTATTTTGCTATTGCCCCTAACACAAGACACCGCGGTAAATGTGTTTTCCGTGTCATCCCATCCATCATGTCAGTCTTCCTGCTGATAATGGGTAGCGATAACAATGAGGCAGAGAAAAGCTCTTGAGACTGAAGGAATAACAATAACGACTGTAATAATATTCCAATATATCGATGCCAAGCAGTAATAAATCAATTCATGTATTCACAAGAATATCTTAAGGTTAAGGTTCTCGTATCAGAGAATCTTTGGCGTGACGTCACGAGTGCTGGACTGCTGTGCACATCGCTCTCGATTTTTTATATAATTATTTTAATTGTTATTTGTGATAATATTCAATCTAGAGGTGTTCTAGTAGAGGATCGTCAGTTATTTTAGCATTTGTTGTGCCGTACTTGCTTTGAGTGGTGTTATTTGTGTTCGCGTGTGCGCCGGCATCGACGTCTTACTGCTTTGTTTGCCGCGGTGGAGTAGCCGAGCGGTCTACAGCACCTCGCTGCGGAGCGCGCGGTTGCTCGCCGTGGAGGTTCGAATCCTCCCTGGGGCATGGGTGTGTGTGTGCTGTCCTTAGGTTAGTTTACCTAGGTTTAAGTAGTTTGTAAGCTACGGACTGATGACTACGCAGTTTGGTCCGATAGATTTACAGACATTTGAACATTTTTTACTGCTTTGTTTACATCTGGTGGCGAGTGGTTCCGGCCGTAGCAGTCTCCGAAAGCTAAGTTCCAATAAGTGTTTGTGTATTGTAGTTGAGTTATTAACGTTAGTAGATTTCAGGAGGTGTTATCACGCTAGTTATTTATTAAATTTAGTACTTTTCAAACGGTGTCTTCTTGCTGTTTTGACGTAATTGCGATAGGGGAAACTTTTCATTGCGGTATTTGAAAATTCTTGTTCTCTCACTGTGTTTAGTTAGTTTATTAGTGACGCTTGAATTTGAACTTGTTTATACAAGCAACAGTGTAAAGTTTTTGTGGTAGTGTTATTTGCTCTTTTCTGATACTAGTAGTTGTAGTATTTGTTGTTGTTACTTGATTTGTAGAGACTGTGATTTGTTGCTTGCTGTAGTTAAGGTACTTCCTCGTTCTTTTGTAGAACAGTAACTTACATAACCTACACGTCTAGTTTTTCTTAACAAGTAATTGTAAAATTTTATCATGAGTGAGAAGTGTGGGCTCTGACATAGGGTCGTGGTTAGTGGGATGCAGTGTGGGATTGGTAGTAAGTATTTTCATGGGGAGGGGGATGCAGTGGGGAAGCCAGTGGGCATTGTGGTGATGTTCTCTACTGGAATTGTAGGATTTGCAGCAGAAATAAGATGATAGAGGAGCAGGAGCGTTTGATCTGCGCCCTTCAGGTGCAGTTGAAAAACGCTGAAGAGGAACTAGGTAGGCTGAAGAGGGGAAGTGGGGCTGGGGAATGGGAACTGGCAGCTGGCAAGAAGGTAACTGGGAGGAGGTTTTCAGATAACTTCAGGTTGCAAGTTGCAAATAGGTTTGACCAACTGTCAGAGTTGAGTGGAGATGAACCTCCTGTAGCTGTAGGTGTAGGAAGTACGCAGTAGACCTCAGCTTTTAGAAAGCCGAAATCGGTAGGGAGGTCTCTTAGGAAGAAGAACGTTCTGCTGCTAGGCAGTTCTCATGGCAGAGGTGTTGGCCAACAGTTGCAGGAAGTACTTGGGAGTGAGTACCAGCTCACCAGCATAGTGAAGCCTAGTGCAGGGTTAGCTCAGGTTTCTTGTAACATAGGGGACTTATGTAGGAATTTCTCAAAAGAGGATCAGGTAGTTATAGTGGGTGGAGCCAGGAATAGTCTTGATAGGGACGGGGAATATGATATAGGTGGTGATCTAGAAAGGATAGCAACTCAAACTGGTAGCACGAATGTGCATTTCGTGCGGCTGTTTCAGCGCCATGATAGGCCTCATATTAATACAGCTGTCAGGCGTGTTAACATGGGGCTTGAGGAGGCGCTGATGACGGAGGGCATGGATCACATTATGGTGGTGCCAGTTGAGACTATCCAAAGGTCGGATTTCACTAGGCACGATCTGCACCTCATTAGCTATGGGAAGGGGAGGTTGGCAAAGCTCATAGGTGACAGTGTAGTAGGGGGTGGGGGTGTCACTCATGGAAAAATTCCTGTAGTAGTTGGTGTTAGGGATGCACCTCTTTTAGACTGAAGACAGCTGATAGGTATTCCTGCTTAAAGGAAATATTTGTATAGCTTATGGGACTTAACTACGGGGTCATCAGTCCCTAAACTTAGAAACTACTTATGAACTAACTAAGACTAAGGACGGCACAAATATCCATGCCCGAGGGGGGATTCGAACCCCCGACCGTAGTGGCCGTGCAGACCGTGACTGTAGTGCCTCAATCCCCTCGGCCACCGCGGCCGGCTGGATTCCATTTCCGCACCCTTCTGGTCAGTATCCAGCCGACGTTACATGTTGCAACCTGTGGTCCTGTCATATCTGGCGGCCACATTGCAACAGAATAATGGGATGGCCGAGCGCTCTGATGTTGAGTGATGGCTTGCTCCTCGGAGGTTCGAGTCCACCCTCCATGGGTGTGTCTGTTGATCTTAGGTTACTTTGCGTTATTTTAATTAGTTTGGAAGCCTAGGGATTGATAACCACACTAGTTGAGTCCCATAGATTTACGGACATTTGATAATGCACCAACACACATGACAGGCAATTTTCAAGACTTCTTCGTCTCCCATCGCAATGGACAGCTAATGTAGTCTCTGCCCTGTTGAAAATATCTTGTCGAAGATTGCAGTACCACTTTCCTGGGATTCACCACCCGCTGAAACACAAAACTTTGGCAAGACGTGAAAGCAGTATGGAGTGCTACACCGCAACAGAAGATCCAGAGGCGCTCTGACACAATGCCGAGGCGTTTATAGCCAGCAGCGGCAGTCACTCAGCATCTTCTTCCTCACTTCACGTGATGCTGCGTTCCAATCATTTCATCTTTGTACAGTGTTTCGTCTCCTATATAAATTTGGATGTGATATCTCCCGTTCTTCTCTGTGTTGCATTCTGGATTACCATTAGAAAGGTACCTTGGGGACATTTTGAATGTTGTCAATTTTAGTAACCATCTCTCACTCGAAAATGTGGTTTATAGAAAGGTAACTCAAAATATCTCCTACTTTTCGTTAATTTGTGTTGTGAAGACCAAAACATAAAATAAAAAAAGCAATGCCTCTCAAATCAGATGTGTAAGAACACCTTAAATAAACAGAAACACACACACACACACACACACACACATATATATATATATATATATATATATATATATATATATATATATATGAAAAGAGAGAGGAAGGGGGGGAGGAGAAAAAGAAGGAAAGAATAGTATATTTGTGGATGCCACCCCTGAACGTCTAGGAGATAACCCATTCTAAACATGGAAGGAAACAACTCGACCTAGTTCTTAGCTGTTTCAAGGACTTCAGTCCTGGAAGAAAGACTGTTTTAAAAATTGGTGATGTGATTACTGTTCAAAGAAGTTAATTAATTTAGAACACGCTAACAAATTACTTTTTAGAGTTCTTTAAAAACACGTTTTAAAACAGATAATTTTTCATTCACATTATCTGCAATTTGAGATGCTGGTTTTCTCGAATATTATGCAATTTCTTTTATTTTTCCTAAGATTTCTCTAGTTATGTGTAAAATTCCGTTTTCTTTAAGTTCTTTAATCCATAAATTCTAACAGTTTAAAATAACACGTGCAGTCGTAAAAATAAAAGTATTTGTGGCAGTTACATATCGAACTAACATTACATTTATTCGGTAAATCGTTGATATCGATATTTAATAACGCAATATCTGATTACATCAGCTATCGTTAATTATATTCCGCTACCCGATCCCAACACCAACATCAGAGTGGGTGCAATTGTTTTAGTGTGACGCATCCGTAAAGAGAGACGAAACTTGGTAGACATGTCCTAGTGCCCGCTTAACTCTGCGATGTTCACTTCACCAGGAGTAGTGGTGGTCGCGTTGCATCTGTGAGATACAGGCTCTACATTGCACCGTTATCTGTAATTAACCTCACATTTGGCATTTAATAAGTGAATTAAACGAGGAAAAGAAACATGCAAGTAATATAAAAGTAGCAACTGAACATTTATTTTATGAAAATTGAGCATATAATGTTTAGATCCGCTAACGCGCGGGTGGCCTATTCAGAGAATACTTATCTGTGAGATCCTACGCGACCATTCTAGTGTTAAAGACCCCTTCTATATATTTTCTTTTCAGAACCTAACGCAAAGTGATGAGAATTCGTTTAGTTAAATGTCTACACGAA
This sequence comes from Locusta migratoria, assembly GCA_026315105.1. Taxonomy (NCBI): domain Eukaryota; kingdom Metazoa; phylum Arthropoda; class Insecta; order Orthoptera; family Acrididae; genus Locusta; species Locusta migratoria. Next base: position 12,857,972 of record CM048755.1, read on the forward strand.
ACATTCACCATTTCATCGATTTATCGCATTACAACGAACTATAAGTGATATTTCAATTATAAAGGCCATGTAGTCATTAAGTTGAATACTCCCATTCTTAGGACTAATTGCAGATAGACAGCTTAATGGAGAGTATATGGAGAGTATCAAGAGCAAGATTTATATGAGAATTAAACGCACTTACCATTACTGGAAGAAAACTACAAGTGGTGCCACGCTAGTCGTTTCTGATTGTCCTGTGAGGGCATGGAGTATCTCAAGAGCTTCTAGATGAGTCAGTCCACTGTACCGCGATCGAAGAGCCAGATAGGTCTACAATCAGCAGCTGCCTAATCGAGCTATTTTCCTCTTTCAGATCAGGGATCTGATCCCTTCCAATCTCTTCATTTCAATCACCAGAAAACCATAGCATGGACGTTACTGTGTGCTGCTGCTGTGATGCTAGCATCTGGTGATAAAACTGGTCAGCAAATTCAAGTCCAAGCCTGGAATGACCGCCTTGCAGAAGTATTTCTTTGGCCAAACAGAAAGAAAACGCATTTTATCGCAAAGACTCAATGGCGTTGACCGTCCAACAACAAGGAATTGTAAGTATTTATTGTTGTTTATAGAAATCTGGATAAATATATATCTCCCTCGCTCAAGTGGCGTTCTGTGACTAGTATACTCTGTGTCTGGAAGATTCCAAACAGGCTCAAATTAAAACTAAACAGATCAGCAATCCATCCAGATCCTCTGTATTGATCTGAACGCAAGTCTTCAGCGAAAGAAGTGGCGCAACAAATTGCTGTCATAGAAAAAAGGTGCACGATTAGACAGTTGGATTGACATGGTGCGAACATGTCCAGAGTAAAATTTTCTCTCTGTAGTCGACTGGAAAAATCCTCTAGACTGTGTCCAGGCAATGATATCGCACTATCTTTTCTTTCTGGAGTACTAGCCGTACAAGATATACAGAGCTGTGAAATTTGAAAAATTAGAGGCGCGATGCTAGCTGAAGTAAAGCTGTGAGGACGAATTGTGAGTAGTACTGGGGTAGCTCAGTCGGTAGAGGCAAATGTTCAGAGTTCAAGTTTCCGTCCTGCACGTAGTTTTATTCTGCCAGGAAGTAACCATATGAAACCTGTAGAATCAGTACGACAAGACGATGACACCACTCGCCCAATCACCCGAGTTTTGTTCAGTATCCAAACTGGTATAATAATATGAGAAAACTTATGAGTCGTTGTAGAACAGGTATCAGGAATAGTGTTGTTGAGTATCTGGATCAGTATTTCTACGTTTCAGTAACACGCACAATATCCAGTTAATCAAATTAGAAAATGTTCAAATGTTTGTAGAACTTATGGGACTTAACTACTGGGTCATCCCTAAGCTTACAAACTAGCTAAGACTAAGGACGGCACAAATATCCATGCCCGAGGGGGGATTCGAACCCCCGATCGTAGTGGCCGTGCAGACCGTGACTGAAGCGCCTCAGTCCCCTCGGCCACCGCGGCCGGTAATCAAATTAGAAGCTTAGCGGATTGTTTATAGTCGATGATTCCGGAAATGGAGAGACTTTATCCCGAGAGTGTTAATAAATTAGAATTTCATTCGTTACTCGAAAGTATTATGAGCATAATAATAATGAGAATTATAACAGTAGAGCGCATCTCAATGGTCAAGTACAAGTATCTTAATTGTATGCTAATTGGAAGAGTTGCGCATCCCTAATTTATCTCATTTATCCAAATAGAAAAGGAATTCTACAGTTTAACGAGGAGTCCGGACAATGTACCGATCTCGGCAACTTTTACATCATTGAGACGTGGAGACTAGATTAAGTGATGTCTGTGGGCGGTCATTGGACCTCGAGAGGCATACTTCGTCGCTGGACCACGAGGCCCAACGTTCAGAAATACAACATATATAGTCCGACTTGCATGGTAGCCTCGAGGTCATCACACTCACCATATTTGTTACGTCGGTCAGATCATTCTTAGTCGAACTGAGTGGACTGAATAACGACCTCTAGTTACGTTTTGCATACCTTACATCTCCACATTGATTCTTTACGATACAGGCACGGTATTTTCATATTTCTTGGAATCCCCTAGCCGCTGCGGAGCGGCCGAGCGCATTGAGGCACTATGCTGCGATGCGCGAGGCCGTTCCCCGTCGGGGGTTCGAATCCCTCCTCGGGAATGAATACTGTCTTTAGTATAAGCTCGTTCATAAGTAGTTTGTAAGTTTAGGGACTGATGACCACGCAGTTAAGTTCCATAAGCTTCACAAACATTTGGAATCCCCTACCATCTAGCTGTATATACATATAATTTTCATCGAAATAATTATAATGTGACTCATTGCAGTATCTTCCCTATTTTATCGCGTCTCATAATAATACCTAACATGGATTTCTCCAAAGTTTTCTGTTCGTCACCCAGTTTTTTAAGTAATTTCTACGTTGACCCTTTCCTGCCCAAGTTATCAAATATTGGAGCACATAACTTCATATTTGCTTATTTTACTACCAAAGTGAATAAAAGTACACGAGTGTATTTACACATTTTTGTTTTCCTAATTTGTCGCATAAAATACGTAATTAAAAAATTAAAAAGCACGACTTCGAAGTCGAAAATGATATAATGCAATTGGGAGACATTATGAAATTCTTATCTCTGTTAACCAAAGGATTTACCAGCAACAAACAGATAGCAATTTTTTTACATTGATATGCCATTTCAGATATTGATCTGAAGAAGGAAAAAAGCAAACGGAAGTTATCGCTGAATCGTATTCATATTTTGTAATTCGTAAAAAAGAAAGGAAACAAATTGATTATTGACACCTATCAACAAAGGCAACTACAAAAATAACACGCACAAAATGCCTTCGACACAATGTCAGTTCCAAAAACTTCCAGGCACGGTTTTGAATGCTATATAAATACAAATAACTCTATTCCTTGAAAATATCAGATTCCATTAGCTAAAATGAAGCGAGAACACACAGCAGCGTCTTCTTGTGACAGCAGAACTCGCCAGGCGAAATCGTGCACACAGGCGTAAAACAGGCCACTGCTTCTGCTGCCTGTGAGCAGCGACAGTTTGATATCATGGACCCTAACGTCCCCTCGGGAACAAAAGTCACATATCATTTTCCACTTATGACGCTGTAAATGGGAAGGGACTTTTAAAGTCCCGTAGGGAAGGAAAAAGTTAAAAGGCCGTAGCTGATGAATGTAGTATCAACTACTATCAGATATTCATTGCACAATTTCTTTTTCATAAATAGCGCAAAGCTAATTTTGAAAACTGTTCAGTTTGCCTACAGCACTCCAGGCATCGTGATGATCTCTTCTGTACATTTAGTAGTCGCCTGTAGTTGCTCAAAATACGGAAATTCTTCGTGCGTTCCTGTTTCTGTAACATGTATCGGCAAAACTTTAAAAGTCGACCACTGTACGAAACAAGAGCTTCGTTTTATCACTAAAATTAGCAAATAAGGTCTGTGTGAACTACCGGTTATTCCCTGCTATAAAACCTTGTTCCCTGACCCAAACTGAGAACTGACTCGTTTCAAATTACTTCAATAACTGGAAGTTAATACTACAGTGGTCAATATACAGAGCAACTCACACGTTATTACACACATACATTAATAAGCAAGCTACCACAATTAAAGTTACCCTAAAAAGGTGGCTAAAAAAACATTTATGGCTCAACGGAATTTAGACACAAGAAAAATTGCATCTGAGCTTGTTCTCAGCATTCGTGAAGAACAATATTAAATAAAAGAGGGAAGGTGCTCGAAAACTACAATTTATAGGCAACTTACGGATTATGCTGAACTTAAACTGGGGAACCAATTTTGTTAATACAATAAAAATTCATCTCTTACATTGATTAATGCGGACGGTGCGCAGCCTAAATTATACATGATTTAACGCTACTGGGGGGAAGGATTCACAAACAACACTCATTCGCTCACACACACGCAATGCCACAGCGAAACTCACCAAAATCAGCGTGCTGAGACGAGGCGGAAGCAGGCGCCGCTATCGTAGGCGAAATTCAGCAAGTCGGATGTAGCAAAAACGCAATATGCAAAAACACTTTGAAGCTGGCTCTGGTCTGTCGTGCGTGTTTTGAGATGGTGTGTGTGTATAGCCAAGTTAAATTTCATGTAAAATGGACCGCGAGCAAATACGCTAACGGCGACCCACGGCTACGTTACATGAGCGCACTCCACTGAAGGTGAAGTCGTTGAAAATCGGATTCATTATACACAATCACGGTGGATTCTTAAATTGCAGTCTGTTAGAAATCGATCTAGGTACTGGTTTTATATGAGAAGTGGCGTGAATCCAGGCGACTAGTTGCAAACCCCGGAAGTCGGAACTTATACCCAAGTGGTTCCGAAAACCGATAAAATTGAATAAATTCAGTTTCCGAAAAGTAAAGAAAATTAACTACAGCATGCAAGCCAAAAAAATGATTAGAATTATATAAGGAAGCAAATGAAATACAGCTACACGCGATAGGGGGCGATTACAGAGACGGATGAGGTCCTGTCTCAGAAAAACCACAAAAATGAAATAATTACAAAGTCGGAAAAATAAAAATAAGGATTACGGCATGCAACCCATAGAAATGTGTAGAATCACTTGAAGAAGCGAAAGAAATGCAGCTACACGCGATAGGGAGGGCTTACAGAGACGGATCAAGTCCAGTCTCAAGAAACTCGTAAAAGTGAAATAATTACAAAGTCGGAAAAATAAAATTAAGAGTTACAGGATGCAACCCAAATAAATGCTTAGAATTACTTAAAGAAGCAATTGAAGGAGGTTGTACAAGGCTCAGAGAGAATTACTGACAAGGACAGAGTGCGTACTACAAGTCGGAGAAGAAACAGGAAAATTAAAATAGGCGGGGAGAGATGATCGCGAAATATTAGTGGAAATCAGAAGGATACCCGCATAGTTACTTGCCTGATGGGCATGGAACAAACCAGAGTGGAAGCTGAAGGCTTTGTTCTATGAACCAACCACGTGGAACACACATCACTCACGGAAAGAAAGATAAGAATATTTTACATGCACTGTACAAAAATGAACATATCACCTACTAGAAATCGGGCCCCACAAAGCTAGAAAGTATTTACACAGAGTTGATACACCGCCACATGATCACAATAGGTTTTAACATACCAGGCCGTTATCAAACTGCGACTAGAATCACACACACCGCGTTTATCTATTGGAAATCACTGAGTTGAAAAACGAGAACACATTTCCTGACACGATTGGAGGAAATATTCCAGAAAATGCTTCTAAGTTCACAAGTCTAAGTTAAACGTGCTAGACAATGAAACGTTACCATCTCGCGGACGCAAGAATAGGGGAACCAACATTACCTCGCCAGACGCCCAGTATAGAATGAACAGCCGAGCGGCCACGGGGGCGCGAAAACCTACCGGAAGCTGGAAAGCCCAAGAAACAGCGGTGCTGGGGACGAAGAGCAAGACTCGCGCTGGAGAGGGCTCGCCGGCCAGCTTGTAACCAAAGGGTGTAGAATCCTCTTTGGTAGTATTGGCAGCTATCGACACTGAGCCAGAGAGAACGATGCAAAGCGAGCTATCACTCCCCACATTCATACAGCCATTGATTCGCGCACATCCACTTAAAAGTAAGACAAGTACACATTCTCACAGAGACAGTGTAGTAGCGGAGTAGCCACATTTATGCCACATTAATTAATATAAATTAATAAATTATTAACATAACAAAATAAGAAAAACCTAGCAATATTAATGAATATTTTAATACATGAAATAACTCAAGCCTTGAAAAGAGCGGGGTTCAAGTTTTACCAAAATGATAATCTAGCGACATTAAATAAATTATAACTTTACAGAAATATACAAAAAATATATGGAAGACGACAGACGCTCGTCTTTCACTTTTATTGTGCAATTCTTGTGTAAGGAATAGAAAAATAGTGACCATCGGTGTACTCTGTCTAATGAATTGGACGCTGAGTGCCAGCTACAGCAGCAGGCGTTGTGGGGGCCCAGTGCTTCCTTCCCACGACGAGTGCACGGCAGACAATAGTTCCCCGCGGTGTAACTGGCGTGGCAGACAGTCGTGCTCAAGTGCGAATGTTTTGTGCGCTCAGTGGGCCCGCTAACACGCGGGGGAAACCGACGCTCGTTGTCTTCATTTGCGTACAGCGTGCAGCGTGCAGCGTGCAGCGCGATCAATAATTTTGCGAGGGGCTCCGGCGCGGCTGCGTCCCTCTTCAACGCCGCCCTTTCACTTCTTTCTCGTATGCGAGCGTCATACTCCCATTACTTGTGTGTATGTTCTTGCGGGTGTCGCCAAGTTTGATAAGTACAGATCTGAAATACAAACCACCTCGTAGTGTCGCCCATATTACCTGCTAATAATAGTTAATAACTTTTCACACTCCACTGCTAACTAGCTGTAGCTTCATAACGTAAAAGTTTATTGAAATCTAGCAGAAAGCCTGAAGAAATCGGCATCGTAAAAAGAAGAGATGACATGCTTGTATAGCAACCAGTGGGCGCTACAAGAAATACAGAAGCAGAATGACGGAAGACCGTCATTTGCGTGACTTTACATGCAGAAGAAAACATCTTCGCAAGTATCGAATTGATAAAATTTGCTAACTTAAAATATGTATATATTAGTATAAGCAATTGATTTCATTTCGTATCCAGACGTTGAAGGAAGAGGAGGTATAGCGAATTTAGTATTAAGCACTGCCATTGTGGTCTGGTTTGCTGCGGCTCTCCCTGTTACGGCACAAACATCTTAGCTCTTCAGTTATGGTCAGTACTCGCTCATTACTTACGCGATTGACCCACCTAATCTTCAGCATCCTTCTGTACCACCAAACTTCTAAAGCTTATATTCTCTACTTGTCTTGACTGTTTATACACCTCCGTACAAAGATATACTCCAGATAAATATCGTCAGAAATGTCTTTGTAACTCCTATTTTTATAACCGTATTTGACGTTAACAAAAACCTCTAGGACAAACAATCCCGCAATTTTCTAATGCAGCATTAGTAGTGTGCTGCTTGACAGAGCCGCGACAGTTCAATATCTATGAGTAACGCTGCACAGTGATATGAAATGGAACTATCATAAAAAGCGCATGGTCAACTTCGGTTCACTGGAAGAATTTTGGAAAGATGTGATTAGTCTGGAAGACCGCATATAAAACTCTTGTGCAACCTCGTCTTGAGTATTTCTCAAGTGTTTGTAATCCCCACCATATCGGTTTAACGTAAGATAGAGTCAATTCACAGGCGGACCGCTAGGTTTTTACCGGTACGTTCGATCAATGTGCGACTGTTACTGGGATGCTATGGGTACTCAAATGGGAATCGCAGGAGGAAAGGCGACGTTCTTTCCGAGGAACACTGTTGAAGAAATTTAGAAGGCCGGATTCTGAAGCGGACTGCAGAAAGATTCTACTGCCGCCAACCTACATTTCGCGTAAAGAGCACAAAGATAAGATCACAGAGATTAGGGCTCGTAGAGATGCATATAAATATTTGTTTTACCCTCGTCCTATACGGGAGTAGAACAGGAAAGCAAGTAACTCGTTGCGGTACTAAGTACCCTACGCCACATACCTTTGGATGGATCGCGAAGTATGTGTGTAGATGCAGACTGAGAGACGCTTTTCTTACCATTTCCAGTACAAATTTTATATCCTCTCTGTTACTGCCATCGTCAGATTTTTAATTTCCCAAATATACAAAAGTCATCCAATCGTTTGTTTGTTTCCCAACATTTTTGTCTGTTTGTGTTGGAATGCATTCCATTATCAGTGATTGTCGTGGTTCGCCTTGTATCCTCATCTCAATACACTGACCACTCCGTTCCAATGCTCTTCCCATTTCCGACAGATTGAAGATGTAATTATCAAACCTGAAATTTTTCATTTCTTGTCCTGACGTTTAATTGCTTCTCAAAATATTTCTTTGCTCTATATACAGACTGAATAACACAGGGGATACACTACAACCGAATTTCACTCTCTGTCCTTCGACTTCCGTACCAATTGTATATATTCCTTTGATCCACGTGTTTTAGCCCAACTACCTTCAGAATTTTAAAGGGTGTGTTTCAGTCAGCCCTTTAAAAATTCTTAAGTCTAAATGCTATAAACTAGCTTTGCGTTTCTATTAAGAAAAGACGTAGGGCCATTATTGGCTCATTTATGTTTCCTGAATCCAAAAGGAATCTATCGTGCTCTCAGTTTCTAACAATTTTTGACTCATTTGTAAGTATTTTATGTCACCAGTTTACAACCGTACGACGGGTTGTCTGGAATGGTCATACCTATCAGCACTTATTTGAAAATGAAATTACTATAGTCCTCTTAATGTTTCAAGGCATTCGCCTGTCTCACATATCGACACCAGATGGAAGCGTTTTGTCATGGCAGGCTGTCCAAAGATATCAAGTCTGAGGGCATTCCTGTAGATCATAGTCCCTATTTAGACTTAGGTCGTATTTTCTCTTCCCTTTCTATAGTATTTCCTGCAAGTTGATTTCCCTAGTGTAGCACCTCTATATCTATCCTTCAGGTTTCTATTCTTCAGTACTGGTTTTCCATCTGAGCAGTTGATATCCAGATAGCTGTTCTCTTTTTTCCGACGTCATCTTTGATGTTCTTATAGGCAGTATCTCTCTTCCTCGTAATTACACATGGTTGTTTAGAATTTCAGTTTCCCTCTAGCCATTCCTGCTTAGCCATTTCACTCTTTCTGTCAATCTCATACCATGTAATGTCCGACAAACATTGGTGGGTTCTTGAAAAATATAAGTATAGGTATATACCTAGCCCGTATTTGCTGATTACGTGGAAAGCTGTAATATATTACAGGTTGCCTTCACCACTTATCGTCCTGGTTGTAACTACGACAGCCCTTTGTTATGGCGTCCTACCGTTTCGCATTAGCTAGGCTCTCCAAAAATACTGTTTCAAAGCCGTGGCGGAGCGGCCGAGCGCATTGAGGCGCTATGCTACGATGCACGACGCCGTTCCTCGTCGGGGTTTCGAATCCCCCGTCGGGCATGGATGTTTGTGTCGTCTTTAGCAAAAGGTAGTTCATAAGTGGTTTGTAAGTTTAGAGACTGATGACCCCGCAGTTAAATCCCTTAAGCTTAACAAACATTTGAACATTTTACTCTTTCGAAGCTAATATCAGAGGTCGTCAGGGAAGAATATTCAGCCACTCTAGGCTAATACCACTATGGTCAGAAAAACCAACAACAGGAACTCTACGGTAGAAATTAATTTTCTACGCGTAATTTAAAGTTTTCAAACAATGTTTGATCCACTAATCGTGCTTTTTCTAGGAATTAAGCGTCATAAAAGAAATTTATTTGGAAGGAAAAAGAAATCCCCCCCCCACACACACACACATATTAGCTTTTCAAATGGAATAATTGGACAGTCGAGAGTTTCATTACAATTTCTTGCTGTAAACTGTGCATACTATAAATTATACATTACTATTAGGAAGTCAGTGAGGGGCGGCAGGTCGATTTGTTCTTGGTTGGCACTTGTTCAAATTCAAATGTTTGTAAAGCTTATGGGACTTAACTGCGGGGTCATCAGTCCCTAAACTTACAAACCATTTATGAACTACCTTTTGCTAAAGACGACACAAACATCCATGCCCGAGGGAGGATTCGAATCGCCGACGCGGGAGGCCGCGCGATCCGAAACGAGGCGCTCCAGACCACTCGGCTACTCCCGCGGGGCTTGGCACTTGTCTCTGTAAATAACCTTGTCTATTTAGGGCAGCCAGAAAGCGATGAAGGAAGTACTGCTCTTAAGCTTCTGTAAGCTGCTAAACAATTCAGATTGTGAAAATTTAAATAGCATGTATCTAACTTTTATTAAATTCAGACGACTCGGGAACTATAACGAAAAAATGAACAGCTCTTTATAAATCTGTCTACTATTTCCATAAAACGACACACTTAAATTAAGTTATTCCTATGCAAACAGCACAGCACAGTTCAGGTAAGTCTTTCACATGGAATGTCAATCATTCAGTTCTACTGTTCTGACAATGGAAGGAAGCTTAGGGTTTAACGTACCGTCGACAGCTTGGTCATTAGAGACGGAGCTAACGCTCGAAGCTTTGGGTAAGCATGGGGAGCGAAATCGGCCGTGACCTTTGAAAGGAACCATCCCGGCATTTGGCTGGAGTGATTTAGGGAAATCATGGAAAACCTAAATCTGGATTGCCGGATGTGGATTTGAACCACCGTCCTCCCGAATGCGAGTCCAGTGTCCCTCACCACTGCGCCAGTTCGCTCGATTTTGTTCTGATAATCAAGTAGCTAAAGTTAATATCGCTCGCCTCAAAGTGGGTAAGAATTTCATCACTTTTATATTTGCAAATGTCTCAGAAACGCGAAATACAATATAGGAATGGAATCCTTGTTTCCCGTGGCTGACACCAAATGTATGCCCTGTACACGCATCCGTTCCTTATACACTGAAGATCAAATGTGCAAATGTTTGTATAGCTTATGGGACTTAACTGCGGTGTCATCAGTCCCTAAACTTACAAACTACTTATGAACTAGCTTACACTAAGGACGGCACAAATATCCATGCGCGAGGGGGGATTCGAACCCCCGACCGTAGTGGCCGTGCAGACCGTGACTGGCGCGCCTCACTCCCCTCGTACACTGAAGAGGTAAAGAAACTGTTACACCAGCCTAATACCGCCAGACACAGCATAACAGTCAGATTATTCAGACCTGAGTACCGTAATTAAAGTCGGTGGAATGACTCACAGCAGCAGAAAAAGATGTGTGTGCTAAATTTTTCACCTGTGTGTTTGTATATACATGTCATCATTATTGTGACTGAACTTCTGCTACTTCGCATGCAACCTGAACTGAAATATGTTTGAGCACTTTTTCCTGTAGAATAGAGGTTTACAACCCCACAACGCAGCACTTGTACGATTTTCAGAAGCGCTGACATAAACAGTGAACAGTAGGAGATGTTCAAATGGTTGTAAATCTTATGGGACTCAACTGCGGGGTCATCAGTCCCTCAACTTACAAAATTCTTATGAACTACCTTATACTAAAGACTACACAAACATCCATGCCCGAGGGGGGATTCGAACGCGGGGAACGGCCCGGCGCATCGCAGCATAGCGCCTCAATGCACTTCATCACTCAGCCGCGGCAACAGTAAGACAAAACGATCGTTTTTTAACCAGTAGTTTGTCAGAGAACAAGATGTTTTCAATAAATTGTACATGTATCCAACTGGCGTATTCTTGAACGTCTCTGTTTTCTTTTTACTCGTTGCTATTGCTAAACATAGCTTCCATGTCTGTCTGGTGATATCCGCTGACCTAATTCATATAGGAACAACAGTCACATATAAATCTCGAGTAAAGTTACTTCTCGTTAACAATTTCCATCATTAGTCATTACTCAAGTCGGATTGTAGCCTATCGCGATTACAGTTTATCCTATCGCAACATTACTGCTCGCGTTGGTCGCGATCCAATGATTGTTAGCAGAATATGGAATCAGTGGGTTCAGGAGGGCAATATGGAACGCCGTGCCGGATCACAACGACCTGAATTAAATGCTGTGATATGCAAATGATTAACTTTTCAAAGTATTCACACAAGGTTGACGCCGGTGGCAACACCTACAACGTGATGACATAAGGAAAGTTTCCAACCGATTTCTCATATACAAACAGCAGTTGACCGACGTTGCCTGTTGAAACGTTGTTGTGACAGCTCATGTAAGGAGGAGATATGCGTACCATCACGTTTCCGACTTTGATAAAGGTCGGATTGTAGCCTATCGCGATTGCGGTTTATCGTATTGCGACATTGCTGCTCGCGTTGGTTGCGATACAATGACTGTTGCAGAGTATGAACCGTGTGGCTCAAATAATTGATGGAGAGATCATAAAGGAACAAGCCGTTTTAGACCAGGAAGATCTTGTTGTGGGCAAATACTCAATTTAACGCAGCACATAGAAGATGGCTTTGAAAGAAAATTAATAACTGGAGCAGCTTTCATAGATCTTACTGCTGCGTATGACACGGTAAACCACAGAAAGTTATTGTGCAAATTGTATCATCTCACAAGGGACTGTAGGCTGAGAATGGTTATTGGTAGCCTTCTGCACTATCGAAGATTTTATGTATCTCTAAATGGCAAGAACAGCAGATGGCGACTGCAGAAGAATGGCTTACCACAAGGCAGTGTACTTTCTCCAATCCTGTATAACGTGTACACTAATGACCAACCTATCCCTTAAGATACACGTTTGTTCGTATATGCTGATGACACAGCTGTGGCTGTCCAGGGATCCAGTTTTGATGAAGTATCCGAAAAACTATCCAGTGGTCTTGAAGAACTGGCTCAATACTACGATGCCAATCACCTAAAACCAAACCCTTGTAAAACACAAGTATGTGCTTTCCATCTACGCAATAGAGATGCTGGAGTTGATCTTGACGTTACGTGGCAGGGTAAGAAGCTAGAGCACTGTCCAACACCTAAATACCTTGGGGTTACACTTGACAGAACGCTCTCCTTCAAACAACATTGCCAAAATACGAAGGCCAAAGTTTGCTCCAGAAATACCATCATCCGCAGGCTGACAAACTATGAATGGGGAGCTCAACCATCAGTACTGAGAACATCAGCACTTGCTTTATGTGTCTCAGCAGCAGAATATGCAGCACCAGTATGGGATGCATCCGCCCACACTAAACAGGTTGATGTAAGTGTCAACGAGACTATGCGCATTGTTACAGGCTGTCTCAGACCCACATCAACAGGTAATATGTACCTCCTTGCTGGAATTGCCCCACCCAGGATAAGAAGGCATGTGGCAGCAAACGCTGAGAGAACAAAGAAAGAGAATGATTACCGACACCCATTGAATGGGCACGTCACTCAGGCTCGGAGGCTCAAATCTAGAAACAACTTCATCCCAAGAACTAAGATCCTTGGTGGTTCGCAGGAAGATAACAGAGTCTGTAAATGGAAGAATGAACAAACCGGACTGCCAATAACGCCAAAAGAGGAAATGGCACCTGGAAACAAGCTTCCCTATACAGTTTGGAGAACACTAAACAGGATGAGGGCTGGTGTACCCAGATGTAAAACTAATCTGTGCAGGTGGGGCCTGCTGACTAACGATGACGATGCTCTTTGTGAATGCGGAGAGGTTCAGGACGAAGCACATCTGCTTACGTGCCGACTATTGCCGGAGCCCTGCAGTTTCAGTGACCTGCTACAAACCAATGACAAAGCCGTGGCGGTGGCTAACTATTGGAAAAACAAAACCTGATCTGGACACGGAAATGAATGATGAGCAGAGTATGGAATCGGTGGGTTCAGGAGGGCAATATGAAACGCAGTGCTGGATCCCAACGGCCTCGTATCACTAGCAGTCGATATAACAGACATCATATCCGCATGGCTGTAACGGATTGTGCAGCCACGTCGACAGATGGGGACGTATGCAAGACAACAACTATCTGCACGAACAGTTCGACGACGCTTGCAGCAGCATGGACTATCATCTCGGAGATCATGCCTGCGGTTACCCTTGACGCTGTATATAACACAAGCGCCTGCGATGGTGACACGACGAAGCTGAGTGCACGAATGGCAAAACGTCATGTTTCCGGATGAATCCAGGTTCTGTTTACAGCATCATGATGGTCACATCCGTGTTTGGCGACATCGCGGTGAACGCACATTGGAAGTGTGCATTCGTTATTGCCATACTGGCGTATCACCCGGTATGATGGTATGGGGTGCCATTGGTTACACGTCTCGGTCACGTCTTGTTCGCATCGACGGTACCTTGAACAGTGGCCATTACATTTCAGATGTGTTACGACCCGTGGCTCTACCCTTCATTCGATCCCTGCGAAACCCTGCATTTCATCAGGATAATGCACGACCGCATCTTGTAGGTACTGCACGGGCCTTTCTTGATACGAAAAATGTTCGACTGCTGCCCCGGCTAACACATTTTCCAGATCTCTCACCAATTGAAAACATCTGGTCAATGGTGGCCGAGCAACTGTCGCGTCACAATATGCCAGTCACTACTTTTGATGAACTGTGGTATCGTGTTGAAGCTGCATGAGCATCTGTACCTGTACACGCCATCCAACCTCCGTTTGACTCAATGCCCAGGCGTATCAAGGCAGTTATTACGACCAGAGGTGGTTGTTCTGGATACTGATTTCTCAGGATCTATGCTCCAAAATTGCTTCAAAATGTAATCACATGTCAGTTCTAGTATAATATATTTGTCCAATGAATACCCGTTTATCATCTGCATTTCTTCTTAGTGTAGCAATTTTAATGGGCAGTAGTGTAGTTTTTGTTTACCTATAGTGCTGTGGTACTTTTTTTTAAGTCGCAACATGTCTGCCTCAGATAGCCTCTGGAGGCCGAAATTAGCACACTCTAGAACTCGAGTTACATGACTTTATATTAACAAGGAAACATAATGTTCATTGCAACACGTATAATTACCATTAATAATTATCAAACTCAAGATTTCGAGAGACGTAGCTTGTTAATAAGTATTAACTACATTCTAACCAAAAACAATACATCATACAATTTCGATTGATGATATTTTGTGTAATTTGCTGTAACAAACAAGCTTAATGACCATCTCAATCTACTGCCCTGAATTCGAGATTAGTGTTAAAGAAAATCTATAAATGGAATAAACTTAATCTCTTATTAACAGCTAGGAACACCCTATTTCTCAAGTGCCTTAATTTGTTATTAACATTTAGACTCTAACATATCCTTTGTTCTCTCAACCCAGTGTCCAGACGTAACAACACTAGAAACCATACTAATCAGTTTGATCCATACATCTTATAAAATTGGCTCTATACCTTTATTACATGGTAGGAATGGTGATGGTACTGATGAAAGTTCTGCTAAATCAGAATTGCTTAACACAGCTTTCCGAAATTCCTTCAATACAAAAGACGTAACAAATACTCCAGAATTCGTATCAAGAACAGCTGCCAGCATTCGTAATTTAGAAGTAGATATCCAGGAGTAATTTAAATTAATTTAAATTAATAACAAAAGTAAGTTTCCCGGTCCCGATTGTATACCGACTCGGCTCCTTTCAGAGTATGCTGATGCAACTGCCCCATACCCAGCTATCATATACAATCGCTCGCTCAGCGAACGTTCCGTGCCCAAAGACTGGAAAGTTGCACAGGTCACTAAAATAGTCAAGAAAGGAAATAGTAGTGATCTGCAAAATTATATACCTATACTCTTCTCAAATATTATGAACGATAACGGCCTATTGACCCATAGTCAACATGGATTCAGAAGTATCGTTCTTGTGAAACAAAGCTAGCTCTTTACTCACACGATGTGATGAGTGCTCGATTAGGGATGCCAAATACATTCCGTATTTCTAGATATCCGGAAGGCTTTCGATACTGTATCTCATAAGCGTCTGCATCGTGCTTATGGAATATGGATTCGTGATATCCTGTCAGGAAGGAAGTGTTATAGAGCCCTTACTGTTCCTTATTTTTATGAACTACTAGCTTAAGCCCGCAGATCCGCTCGCGTGTTGGTTGATTATGATAGATAAGCTATCTTTCATTAGTGTGCTATTAGATTGGTTTTGAAGGATGAAATGAAATTCAATACCTTCTTCAGAAACAAACATTTTTAATCAACATTCAAATAAAAAAATAAAATTATATATTAAAAGGAGATTCTTTTTTTACTGCTTTATTTATTTATTCTTATATTTCCTTATTCGTATGTTTATCCTTACAGAGAAAGAGCTGAAGACATTGCATCACGCATAGACCAAATATATGGTCTGTGGCATCACGTTTCGCTGTATGTAACCTCTTTGCTATAGAGTCGCAAACGTCATCGCTGGCCTTCAGTCCGAATTTTTTTTATAATTTGACGACCTATAGCTATCGGCATGGAACTGCTACGGTGTACAACGGGAGACTTCGGACAACAATTACAGACCATTCGTTTGCGTTCTGTAGTTTTCGCTGCAGAGCGAAATATTAACACACACACACGTAGAATTTTATATACACCGATAACTTTCCATACCAATATACTCCACCCTTTTATCATTATCAACCCTCAAGCAACAATGCAACCAATTAAACCATTTTCAAAGAGTAAATATAATTTTTAAAGAGTAATTATTGATCCGCATTTCGCGTTATATTCTTCAAATTAATAAATATCTATCAGATCGCTATAAAACTGTGTCTAAAACCTTCCTCAGGTATAAATTAGTAACTGTACAAATATTTAAGTCTCTGCGTCTTGTCGTTCGGACGTGATAAGCGTACACCGGACAGTCATTCACATTAATATATATAGAAAAATAGCTATCCGATCGCCATAAAACCGTGTCTAAGGCCTTCCTCGGGTAGACATTAGTAACTGTACAAATTTTTAGCTCTTTATGTCTTGTGGTTCAGACGTGATAAACGTACACCGAACAGACATTCACATTTATAGATAAAGATTTAGGAGAAATTCTGGGAATCTTTCTTAGACTGTCCGCGGATGGTACTGTCATTTATCGGTTAGTAAAGTCTCCAGGAGATCAAAAGCAATTGCAAAATGATTTTGCATGGTGTAATAATTCAAATGTTTGTAAATCTATCGGACCAAAATGCGTGGTCATCAGTCCGTAGCTTACAAACTCCTTAATCTAAGGTAAACTAGCCTAAGAACAACACACACACACACACACACCCATGCCGTAGGGAGGACTCGAACCTCCGACGGCGATAAAACCACGCGCTTCGCAGCGAGGCGCCTTAGACGCCTTATATACAGGGTGTCCCGGCTATCTTGTCCACCCAAAATATCTCTGGAACAATAACAGCTATTGGAAAACGACTTTCACCGGTATCAATGTACGGCTGGGGCCCATGAATGTACATATTTGGAACATTCTAAAACGAAAGCAAATGTGCTTTTTTTTAAAACAAAAACTTTTTTTTTAAATGGACACTTTATATTTTTTCTTCAGCATTCCATAGCATGACAATTCACATAAACAATGGCGTTGATTGCATCGCAATATTCCAATTACATCTCGAGATATTGTGACCAGAAGTTTACGCTTGAAAACCCCGAAATACGCTGCTAGCGCACGTCCTGAGGCTCAGGCGTGAACCCCATGCTGCCCGTAATCGCGATGTGATTGACATGCGTAATCGACAACTTCTAAACCGTAAGTTCCCTGGTAGGTGGATTGGACGTGGTGGCTCAGTTAGGTGGCCTGCCCGATATCCGGACCTTACACCGCTGGATTTTTTTCTTTGGGGAGCATTGAAGGATGCTGTTTACCAACATGTATCAACAACACCAGAGGACATGAAGCAACGCATTATTGATGCTTGTACAGCCATCAAAGAGGAAACAGTAGCACGAAGTAGGGCATCCTTCATCCGCAGAGTGACCCTATGTATGCAAGCCAATGGTTATCACTTTGAGCATGATATGTGAACGCTATCTTTAGTATGTAGTGATGGTATCACAGTGCAAGTTTCTACAAAGGGCCATTTTACCCATTTTACCCAGTGATGTTCAGAAACATTTGTTTGAAACAATTTGTCATGTAACGCATTTGATAAACATAACATTGATAATTATGTGATAATAAAACTAATTGGTTAAACATGATTACATTCATCTTCTATGTCTTACCTGGACTTCCCAAATCAAAACATTTTTACCTAAACAACGATAAAAGCCTTAGTCCACTTGCTCGTTCAACTAAAACCATCAACATGAATTTTAGTATTATGACTGAATGATTCACTGTCACTTGCGCTATATCTACAGAAAAGTAAAGTTTTAACGTTGAACGGCATTCCTTTTTAGTAACGGATTAACGATTAGCGAAGGTAATGCCGGCAGGAACGTATCCGCGAACAAGTAAAAGACTTGGGAGCTCTTCTTAGCTCAGATAAGGAGAGGGGGTTATGGCAGCCGAGAGAAAGATGGAACAGTCCGGCAGCGCTGGCTCCGGCACTGTGTGACGTCACCGGCCGCGGCCCCCAGCGCAGCAGCAGTGGGCAGCGTGCCACAACACCGCGGTACGCGGTACTGCAGGATACATCTTTCTGCGTCGTGCTGGCATTACAGCACTGACTTCCTTGACATGTTCCAACATTTGTCTTGCAATTTTTTATTGTTTATTTAGAACATTTACAACGCCATTGCCCAATTCTGACCATTTTTTAATAATAATATTTCATTTTTATGCTATGTAAGATACTAAATTTCATTCATGTTACAATCGATTCCACTATTGTATGGTATGTGATGCCTGTACTTCATGTGCTTTGTATGTTTTATGAATATCTATATCATGTTTATTTTTGTAATTTTAATTGGCTTCGATAATGTAAATTTCATTTTTGAATCGTTTTATGTATGTGAGTATTATATAAATTTGTAATATCTCACGTCCAGCATGATATGTGAAAGATGTAGTGATTCCAATGTGAACGGAATTCCGTTGTAAATGAAAAGGTGGTGTTGGCGCGCAGCTAACGGAGACGGAGTAGTCAGTCGAAAGTTGGCATTCACAGCAGTCAGTCTGTGGTGGGAGCACACAGCAGTAGTGGGCCTGAGTTTGGAGCGCACACCATCGAGACGTAGAGGCAGACTTGTGCTACTGTATTCCGGGCCAAATATTGGTTTCACATGGGGCAGAAGACCAGTCTACTTACAATGGCCTCGGTGAACGTGCATATGCAATGGTAACACTTATACTGTCTGCATATGGAGCTAAATGGAAGCTACTGGAAACTGCTGTTAGAATGTCGGCTCACAAACTGCATAAAGATGAAATCTGAGCTGTATCCGCTGCGCCACTACTCCGCATTAATATCGGGTCACAATATTTATTGTTACTGTTTATAAACTGGTCGTTGAGAGATTTAACTTGTGTTTTGAATGTTTTTCAATAGAGGTTACATTTCTGTTAAAAGTAATGTGTACGTAACCCTAATTTATCCCAAGTCACATAACTTAATAGGGATCCTCTCCTGTAAAGAATTATTAACCGAGTAATCCTCTTTCTCTTTTTTTTTTTTTTTTTTTTTTTTTTTTTTTTTTTTTTTTTTATAAAAAAAAGCAGCAATCAATTTTAATAATGCAAATTTTTGAGAACCTTCTTAGTACAATATACAGTGCTGCAACTATAAACTTCATTGCTCTTGCACAATAGTATTGGTAGGAATAAGTTACTGTTTTGCCACATAACTAATTTAAATCAGTTCATATAATTCAAGTAGTTCAGACACGAATTTCTATTGTGGTATTACTTGTCAGTATAGTTTGAGTGACCCCATTATAGATTCCAGGCTAGCAGATTTACTTGATGAATCTATTCAGCAAAGTGTTACTAGTTTCATGGTATGGAGAAAGATTTCATTATTTTCAACAAAGTGATACATACTAGTCAGTGTTCTTTTAGTAGATTTTGGAATAGAGGTCATAATCATAACCAAATTCTTACTTATTTACAAAGAACATTAGGAACAGCGTGGTCATAACATCAGTAGATTTTTATTTTTTTTTACCACTAATTATAAGCCTTTCAGTAACTTTGTTTCTGAGTGCCACTTGAACTGCAATACTGCATTCCACGCTATATTCTATAGTAATAGAAAGTAACTGATGAGGTGAGTCTTACCGTTAGAATAATTTTAAATAATTGCTGCTTTCATTTAAATCTTTATTATTTTTGTGATTGGTATTTTTTTATCTCTTATGAAACCAGTGACAATGTTTTTCCACCCTATATTTATTCTGCACCAAGCTTCTAAATTTAACTGCATTCTTAATTTATCACTGATTGGTATTTTTATGTCTCATTAGGCTGGCGACCGTGTATAAACTTTTATTAATAAAACATTTTGTTAATAATTTTTAATTAGCACAACAATAGTATTGCAAGATTACCTAAGTTAATTTTTTTATAGTAATCAGACTTCTTTTACTGCTATAAGCTACAACTATTTCAAACATAGTTATCGCTTTCCGTAATTTATTTCATGTTTGGATAAATCTTTGGGGAGTTTCGGTCCAATTCTTGTCCTTAGGCTAGCACGGGTGCCACACTTAGTGGCCCATGACTGTTCGATTAGTCGCGGTTGAGTCACACATTTTATGTGGTGTGTGTATTTTCTTGTCGTGAACGTCAATCAGCAATGCCACCCACTGCCTTTTCACCAGTTGCTGGTACGTCCCTTCAAAACTTTACATGTTTGCCAGCAATAGACACAGAGGGGCCTTTTCAGTTTTAACTATAGACATTAATGCGATCACTACTCTGCATTAAAAAAGTGGTAGCGTCTGTTCTAAAAAATATTGCAAGATACGGCGTACTTTATTGGGTGATCAAAAAGTCAGTTTAAATTTGAAAAATTAATAAATCAGGGAATATTGTAGATAGAGACATAAAAATTGACACACGTGCTTGAAATGGCATGGGGTTTTATTAGAACAAAAAAAAGTATTGCAAGACGCGTGAAATACCTCTTGCGCGCGTAGTTTGGTGATGATCGTGTGCTCAGTCGCCACTTTCGTCATGCTTGGCCTCCCAGGTCCCCAGACCTCAGTCCGTGCGATTTTTGGCTTTGGGGTTACCTGAAGTCGCAAGTGTATCGTGATCGACTGACATCTCTAGGGATGCTGAAAGACAACATCCGACGCCAATGCCCCACCGTAACTCCGGACATGCTTTACAGTGCTGTTCACAACATTATTCCTCGACTACAGCTATTGTTGAGGAATGATGGTGAACATATTGAGCATTTCCTTTAAAATGCATTATTTTTGCTTTGTCTTAATTTGTTATGCTAATTATTGTTTTTCTGATCAGATGAAGCGGCATCTGTCGGACATTTTTTGGACTTTTCTTTTTTTTTTAATTTTTTTTAAATTTTTTTTTATTTTTTTCTCTAATAAAACTTCATGGCATTCAAAGCATGTGTGTTAATTTTTACCTCTCTCTCTATATTATTCCGTGATTTATTAAGTTTTCAAATTTATACTGACTTTTTGATCACCCAGTACAACATAAATTTTGAAACCAAGTGCAGCACTGACATACTTTTTAAAAACACTAAACACTATTGCGCCCATGATTTACGCCTCACAAATGGACTCGTCATAAAAAAGGTCCAGTTCGTTAATATCTACGCGCCTTATGGAAATGAAAAAAGACGTGCAAGATCCATCTTTTTTAATCAGGAAGTCATTGAAGCATTGTACTCGGCGGCGATTTTAACTGTGTCACTGCTGATGTAGACCAGATCCCAACGCCCACGAAATGAGCGGAGTTTGTGAAGCTCATCGCCACAACTGACTTGAGGAATACTTGGAGACACTATAACCCCAACACAACGAAGTATACCAACATATATAACACAGGAGCCAGCATAATTGACCGCATTTACGTGTCGAAACAATTCACGAGCCTGCTTCTTATTGTTCAGGTGCTTCCAGTGGCCTTTAGCGACCATTCAGGATTCGTCTCCACAATGAAGTTACAAGAACGTGCCGCACCGCCGAACCCCCGTTTTTGGAAACTGAATACCTCCCACCTCAAGGCAGTTGACTTTCGTTCAGAAGTTCTCAGTACGTGGCAGTACTATCTGCAAAAGTGAACACCTTTCCGTCGACTCTAGTCTGGTAGACCGCGATTACGAAGCCGCAGTGATGCGCTACTGTCAGGAGGCGGTGTATTGGAAGCGACGCACGCTGGATTTCTACCAGCAGTGCCTGCAAGACGTGCTCGAAGAGCCGGTAAGCCAACATGAAAACCTTCCGTTCTGCCTCAATAACATTAAAAGCAAGGTCCTCCGTCTCCACCGCGAAAAGGCCCACGGCATTGTGGTGCGTAGCAGGCCTCTGTGTTCGTTAGGTGATGAGGAACCCACAACTTACCATGTTGCGCGGGAAAAGTGATTGGCACTAAGTAAATGGGTCGTACAGTTAGTGACAGATACTGGCGTCCAGCTGACAGCGAGCAAAGAAATGATGATGCTCAACACCGACTATTCCTCCGCACTCTTTCGGGAGACCGATGCTAATGACGATGCCTTTCGCATCCTCTGAGCAGAACTGGACAGCACAGTTGACGACACTGACTGACCGGTATTAGGAGAGGACTTGATGAGGCAGGATGTTGTTACGACAGTTGTGAGGTGAACTATGCTGCTGTAATGTTAATACTACTCTTCCAACTATTTGTAGTGCGCAACGGAATTACCTGACTACTGATGTACCCTTGGCTCCTGCTAGGAAGAGATCAACAGCACGTCACGCAGAATTCAGAAAGATGATCCTTGTCTACTTACAAACAAAAAATGATCAAATGTTTGTAAAGCTTATGGGACTTCACTACGGGGTCATCAGTCTCTAAACTTACAAACTGCTTATGAGCTAACTTATACTAAAGACGACACAAACATCCATGCCCGAAGGATACTTACAATCGATGAAACTTTAAATAATACAGTTTCGTCAGTTTACGATCGAGGCTGTCGTAATGTCAGAAATGTTATGCAATGTTGAAAAATGTGGGGATGGGTGGAGTTCACCTAAAGTGCTCGCACACAATAACGTTAACTGCGCCGACAGTTGCTAGCTGCGTCTCTGCAGAAATCTAAACTAAACTTAAATCTAAACTAAACTGCTCCCGATCCCACTTTCCCTGTGTCTTGATGAAGTCAAAAATGGCATGTCAACCTAGCCTGGTTATATATGGGTGTGGCACATCAGAACCCACCGCGTTGACACTCAAAAAATTCGCTCCCAAGCATTATCTAATTCACTCTATTTTCACACTGGATGTTAGGTATCTCGGTTAACACTATGAACAGTGCGTAATCCTTAGTATTCTCCACTGGAGATTTACTAAGATCCGCTCCACGACAGAGTTACTACTTGCAGTACAGTACTGTAGAGCAGTCTTTATCGCCTCTCCACACAAGAAGCAGATAGTCGCACTTGAAGCCTGCGTGGTAAAGTGGCACACAGCCGCCGACAGCGAGAGTCTGTCTTCATTTGGCTCGTTCTTCTGTGTGATCAGGCGATGCCGCTAGCGCTTCCACGTCACTGCCTCGCCTACTAATCAGATGGTGCGTCTTAAAACGCTGTATGGCTCGCCGGCCAGTAGTGAGTCGTCTAATGTCTCGTTTAGGCGCCTCTTTCCGGTTTGCTGGCGCCAACTGGGGATTGTGTGAGAACGCTGTCTGGTTTTCTGCTTCCGGCTAAAAGCTGCGAGTAAACATCTTTTGTTCCGAATTGTACCATGTTTCACTTTCAAAAGAATTTAGAGGGTCGATATTTCCCGAGGTGTGGGGGGGAGGGGGGGGGGGATTTTTAAGTGGGTTTCGCCGCAGAGACCGCAGTGGAGCGGGGAACCCTTTGTCCCTCGCCACCTCGTAAGCCCCAAGGTGACCAAAAAACATTAACTGCTCGGGTGTGTGACAGCGAGTAACAGCTGCAGCCTCAGTTTAAATATCTCGTCGCACTTGCCACATGATCTCATAATTTGCATATTAGACTGTAATTGTTATCCTTAAAAGTGCTCGTACACTATCGAGTTTATATTCAAACGATTTGTCTTGACTAGTAGACTGTGATTCTAACGTCGGAATATGCAGGGAATGAAAGTGAGGAGAAGTCGACTCCTTGCGCAGTGCCCTTACGGAAAGTCCCTAGGGCCGGATGGATTGTATCTAGCCTTCTGGGATATTGTCGGCGATACGATTACAACCGTGACAAATAAGTGCCTCGGGGGGTTGCGGTCCCAAGTCGATTTCTCGAGGGTACAATCGTGCTGCTCCCTAAGGGGCAGGGTATGTTCAAAATTACGGACCTACAGCCCATTACGTTATTGAACACTGATAAAAACTGTTATCCAGGTGTGTTGCCGGGAAGCTTTAGTTAGTTAGGGACAGAATCATCAGTCCATTCGAATTGTGTGGTGTTTCCTGAAGGAACACATTTCATACATATTCCACATACAGGGACGTGATTTCTTATACTGCAGTCAATGGGGTACTGTCGATTGACTTCGCAAATGCTTTTGACAGGATCAGTTACAGCTACCTATGGTCTGTGATGCGGAAGTTTGGCTTCGTTCCAAGGTTCACCCAAGTTATTCAGAACTTAATAACTGGTGCAACCTCAGTTGTGACACTCAATGGAGGGACGTCACCGTCTATTGTAATACAACGCTCAGTTCTACAGGGTTGCCCACTTTCCATGTCCTTATTTGTGCTGGCGAATGACCCCCTACTGCGTGCACTTGGAAATCAAGTTATTAGAGTCCAAATGTGTGTCGCCTTTGTGGATGATGTTGGTATCTTCTTGGCAAAACCCCCTGACGTCGATATCACCCACGAAATTCTACAATTGTACGGACGTGCTTCTGGTACTGTACTTATCCCATCTGGACAGCACGGAGTAGATGTCAGAAGGCCGTGGTACCATAGTGTTCAGGACCACAAAGCGTTAGGACAAACTCTGACTGAATGCCCCCAGAAGATGTGGGCACAGACTTGGAGACAGATAATCGCCTTGATCAGATATGTGTGTAGAAGACATGCATGAAATTCAACTGCACCAGAGGGTAACACTGATTAATACCTACATGCTGTCATGAGCTTGGTATGTGGCCCAACTTATGAGTGTAGCCAAGCTCATGGCCAGGGCAATATCACAAGTGGTATATTGGCTGTTGTGGCGCCATGAAGTTTTTAAAGGACGGGCTTCGACGTGCGTCCTGGGAAAAGAACTTGTCTGCCTGGCCTTAGTCGACTTTCCCCGGAACTGCGTGGCACTTCTGGTGCACCGCACGGCCTCGTTGTGCGCCAGCCACCCACACGGCTAGACGGCGGCACTACTGGTCTTATCGACCGCAGCCAGAGACAGCCCCGGTCGCAATATCGGCTATCCCGTTCAAGTTGTCGTTTGTTCGGGACTTCTACCTCGTCAGGAGCTACATCTTGGGTATCACCCACGATTGCCACAGAACGGCTCTGCGCCTGTATGCATCTCTTCTGGGAAGACCTCCTGTACATAAATTTGAAGTACGGCACCCAATAGCGAAATGGTTTCAGGTGTGGGCGAACTTCAACAACACAGTTCTGTCGACAGAAGTGAGTGCGCTGTGGTACTGGCTGGTAAACAATACACTGGCAACAAAACAGCGGCTCGCCTTCTGGCGTCCGCGGCACGCCCCCGACAACTGTGCCCGCAGTGTGGGACCTCTGGCGCTCATCACTATGACCACACCAGGGAACGAGCAATCAACTGATTCATCACGCCGGACGTCAAACCGTATCCCAACACCAAACTTAACGCCACCGTGTGGTTGCTAGGTCATCATCCAACTACAAGTTAGTGGTGCGGTCCCGTATCTGGCTAGCATACTTGTGGCAAAATCATCGGAGGTTTCAACAGTATAGAAAATATCGAGAAATCTTTGCGATCTTCTTGTCAATGTCATTGATTCATGGTTATCAGAAGGCATTGAACGTCTAACGAGAATATGTCACCTGGAAGACGTTCTTTGCTTTTTCTTATTCTTTTATTATTAAAATTTACCTGTTTGAGCGGTTGACTTTTAAGTCGTGACAGAAGCATGATAGAACTTTCTGTTTTCCTGTTTTATACTTATTTTGATGGACTATTTCTCCATTGGATATGAAGGCTTTTGTTTTTCATTTCTGATTTTCCTCAAAGTGTTTACCGTTTTTATTTTTCTCTATTTTGCACCTGCAAGAAATGGCAAGGAATTACTACGCATGAAGAACCGTGCATTTACTTTTTGTGATTTTCAATTGAGTTGTTTGGTTTTCATTCTGTCGGTGACTGAGGAAAGTACATAGAGGGGATACAAACTGAAGATGCAATCACAGTCAGGCTGTTACCTTATTTCTGCGTCTGGCGTTAGAAGAAGAATACGTCTTTTGTTTCGAGTTATCGTAAAGGACAGTGCCCGTCCAGTGAACATTTCTTTGGATAATTCAGCACAGTGGTCGACTTGACCCGGCAATTCAACCACCCACGGGAACTTGTGTTTTGGCGGCCGCTCTGTTCCTTCGAGAATAATTGGAATGCCTGTAAAATTAAATCGTTAATCGGAAATGACATTTTTCCGCCGGCCGCGGTGGCCGAGGGGACTGAGGCGCTCCAGTCACGGTCTGCACGGCCACTACGGTCGGGGGTTCGAATCCCCCCTGGGGCATGGATATTTGTGCCGTCCTTAGTATAAGGTAGTTGATAAGTAGTTTGTAAGTTTAGGGACTGATGACCCCGTAGTTAAGTCCCATAAGGTTCACAAACATTTGAACATTTTTTTTGACATTTTTCTTTTGAATGCAGCTTTGAAGGTCGTCGAAAAAGGCGTTAATTGGTGAAAGCGGGGAAGGGCTATAAGGGGAGATGGGAGGCCCTGATAAACAGAAAAAATAAAATTAAAAAGAAAAAAAAAGAAAAAGGATTACCAAAAATGGTTAAGGCGACCTCTGGCACAAAGTGGGAAATCCGTATTCGAATCCCGGTCCAGCACAAATTTTCATATTTGCCATTGAATTTATTTCAATGCCCTGAAATGGTCGAAATGCTGAAATATTTCGAATTCGTAAAATTTGGGCCATTAATGTCAACCAATGGTGTCTCTTCTTTCGGACATGTCCCAAAATAACAAGCACCATATAAATAAAACACTAAAGAGTGCCCACAACCCACAGAAATCATGAGTGATATGTCATTGCAGATATGCTGTAAATATATAATTTTTTCATAGTGGTGTTGGAATTTTAATGTGTTTATCCCTGCCGTATTAATGCCGAGAGCTACACGAACAGTTCTGGGCTATCTTAGACCCTGAACTGTATGAGTGGGTGGAGGGAGTGGTGGCTTTGAGTCTCACAGGTACCAAGCTGGCTGTGGTAAATGTCCATCAACCTTCTTGTTTTTGTGGTGTTCAGTCCAAAGTCTGGTTTGATGCAGTCCTCCACCCTATCTTAAGCAAGCCTCTTCATCTCATCTATAAAAGTAGATGTCTCTATGTATGTTCCCTGTATACTCAAAGACGGCAGGGGCAGTTTCGATGAAATCTTCAGGTTAGTCTAGTTGGTGATCCTGTGGAGTTTGCTAGCGATCGGATCAAGATATTTATTAATATACACGTAAACGTTTACGTCTAGAATTTGGAACGACTTTAGCCCCTCTATCGCAGAAAGAGCAAACCGCCATTGTTGTGTAGCAATAGTGCTGTTGCTTGGATGACTAGCGGCGCTTCCGTGAATATTGATAGTGACCGAACCAAATATCTCAAGAAATAAGCATCTAGCGAAAAACTGCAAAAACAAAACTTTTCTAGCTTGAAGAGGGAAAGTAGATGGAGCTATCGTTGGTTCGCTAGATGGCGCTGCCATGGGTCAAGCGGATATCAACTGCATTAATTTTTTTACATAGATACCCCTATTTTTTTACGTATTCGTCTAGTATGTAAATAAATATGATGTTTTATTTGGAACACTTTTGTCACTTTGTGATAGATGGCGCTGTAATATTCACAAACATATTGCTCACAATTTTAGACCGACAGTGGGTAACAGGTAGGTTTTTAAATTAAAACTAAGAACGAAGGTACGTTTGAACTTTATTGCAGTTGTTCCAATATGATACATGTACTTTTGTGAAATGCTATTACTGCGTGATTACCTGTAATTACTTCATGACTTCAATAAATGCTCAAAATGACGTCCTTCAACTTCAATGCATTTGGCAATACGCCTAACGAAATTCCTCTCAATAGCGAGTAGTTCACCTTCAGTAATGTTCTCACATGCATTGACAATGTGCTGACGCATGTTTTCAAGCGTTGTCGGTGAATCACGATAACAATTTTCCCCACAGAAAGCAATACGGAGATGTAAGATCCGGTGAACGTGCGGGCCATGGTATGGTGCTTCTATGAGCAATCCACCTTTCAAATATTCCATTTAAGACCCCTTCAACTGCACGCAAGCCATGTGCTGGACATCCATCGAAAGTTCATCGCCATTCTGTCATGTAATGAAACATCTTGTAGTAAAATCAGTAGAACATTACGTAGGAAATCATCATACATTGCATCATTTAGATTGCATCGATAAAATAGGGGCCAATTATCCTTCCTCCCATAATGCCGCACCATACATTAACCCGCCAAGGTCGCTGAAGTTCCACTTGTCGCAGCTATCGTGGATTTTCCGTTGCCCAGTAGTGCATATTATGCCGGTTTACGTTACCTCTGTTTGTGAATGACGCTTCGTCACTAAACAGAAACCGAGCAAAAAAAATCCGTTATCGTCCCGTAATTTATTTTGTGCCCAGTGGCAAAACTGTACACGACGTTCAAAGTCTTCGCCATGCAAATCCTGGTGCATAAAAATATGGTACGGGCGAAATTTATGTTGATGTAGAATTCTCAACATCGACGTTTTTGAGATCCCCGATTCTTGCTCAATTAGTCTGCTACTGATTTGCGGATTAGCCACAGCTGCAGCTGAAACACGTACTTGGGCATCATCATTTGTTGCAGGTCGTGGATGACGTTTCAGTTGTGGCTGAACACTTCCTGTCTTGTTAAATAACGTAACTATCCGACGGAACGTCCGGACACTTGGATGATGTCTTCCAGGATAACGATCAACATACATAGCACAGATCCGGTGGGTATTTTGATCACAATAGCCATACATAAATACCATATCGACCTTTTCTGCAACGGTCCATTTCAACACGAGTAATGTATCACGAAGCAAATACCGTCCGCACTGGCGAAATGTTACGCGATACCACGTACTTATACG
Source organism: Locusta migratoria (assembly GCA_026315105.1). Taxonomy (NCBI): domain Eukaryota; kingdom Metazoa; phylum Arthropoda; class Insecta; order Orthoptera; family Acrididae; genus Locusta; species Locusta migratoria. The sequence continues at coordinate 12,886,965 of CM048755.1, forward strand.
TTTGTGACTATTACAGCGCCATCTATCAGAAAGCGAAAAAAATGTTCCAAATAAAACATTCATATTTATTTACGTACTAGACGAATATGCAATAAAATGGGGGTACCTATTTTAAAAAATGCAGTTGATATCCGTTTGACCTATGGCAGCGCCAAATAGCGGGCCAACCATAGTGCCATAGTGCCATCTGTTTTCCGCCCTCAAGCTAGAAAAGTTTCGCTCTTTGTAGTTTTTTCGTTTGATGCTTACTTCGTGAGATATTTGGCCCGGTAACAATCAATGAATGGACCACCATATATATATATATGTATATATATATATATATATATAGGGTTAGGGTGTTACAAAAAGGTACGGCCAAACTTTCAGAAAACATTCCTCACACACAAAGAAAGAAAATATGTTATGTGGTGATGTGTCCGGAAACGCTTAATTTCCATGTTAGAGTTCATTTTATTACTTCTCTTCAAATCACATTAATCATGGAATGGAAATACACAGCAACAGAACGTACCAGCGTGACTTCAAATAGTTACAGGAAATTTTCAAAATGTCCTCCGTTAGCGAGGATACATGCATCCACTCTCCGTCGCATGGAATCCCTGATGCGCTGATGCAGCTCTGGAGAATGGCGTATTGTAGCACAGCCGTCCACAATACGAGCACGAAGAGTCTCTACATTTGGTACCGGGATTGCGTAGACAAGAGCTTTCAATGCCCCCATAAATGAAAGTCAAGAGGGTTGAGGGCAGGAGAGCGTGGAGGCCATGGAATTGGTCCGCCTCTACCAAACCATCGGTCACCGAATCGGTTGTTGAGAAGCGTACGAACACGTCGACTGAAATGTGCAGGAGCTCCAGCGTGCATGAACCACATGTTGTGTCGTACTTGTAAAGGCACATGTTCCAGCAGCACAGGTAGAGTATCCCGTATGAAATCATGATAACGTGCTCCAGTGAGCGTAGGTGGAAGAACATGAGGCCCAATCAAGACATCACCAACAATTCCTGCCCAAACGTTCACAGAAAATCTGTGTTGATGACGTGATTGCAGAATTGCGTGCGGATTCTCGTCAGCCCACACATGTTGATTGTGGAAATTTACAATTTGATCACGTTGGAATGAAGCGTCATCCGTAATACTAAAATGAGCTCTAACATGGAAATTAAGCGTTTCCGGACACATGTCCACATAACATATTTTCATTCTTTGTGTGTGAGGAATGTTTCCTGAAAGTTTGGCCGTACATTTTTGTAAGTGTGTGTGTGTGTGTACTGAACACCTCGTGTAATGACAACGGCATGCACAGTGATGATTAAAACAGAACTACCCTTTTATCGTCATACTGTTAACGAATAAGCAAGAGATGGGCGTGATCTTAGGTGGCTGTGTCGCAGAGGTGATATAAAGTTTTTTTTTTTTTTTATTTTTTTTTTTTTTTATTCTAATCGACATATGTGCTGCAGTTTTTCTCCCTTATCAAGAGTTGTCTATTGCATCGGTCATAAAAGATAATTAGAAAAACACTAATACACCGTTACATTACTTAAGCGTACTGTCAGTTTTGAGAGGAATCTAGGCTACTTTTGGGCAACAGAACTATTTCACATTATTATTTTCGAATATGCAGGGCTTAGTGAAAGATGAAATGTACCGTGATAATTGTAAAGAGAGTCTAAAAATAATATCTGTTCATGTACAAGTGCTTCCGTGGTCCGTTTCTTAATTTTTTCATACCATAATTTCAAACTATTTGTTCCGATATTGTGTGAATTGAAAACAACAGGAATTTCTTTCCATGCCAGTACCTTCTAGGTGGAAGTAACTTTATTAGTTTTTATCCTTTCTTTTGTGCACCTATAACGCCCCAAAACGATTACTGGAAGTAAGTCTCATTCGTGTTGGGAGAAGTTTCAATACAGCTCTTTTGCCTGTTTACTTCCTTCCAGCTTTATAACATGAAAGTTTCAATAACAAATATTTTGTATCGATGAATATCTGCGGTCGATGCAAAAATAATTATACGATAGCAGATTTTAGTGGTGTTGCCAAACATCTTCCGTGCTAACTCAGATCAACGTTTAACCAGCTTCGGCAGATTTAGGTTTAACGTTATACAATAGAGCGGTGCCATGAACAGAGTTTAATTTCTGAAATAAAGTCACAGTTGATCTCCAGTCAGTGATGTTTGTACAGTCGGTCAGTAAACTTTTAAATAGACGCTATATAATTAGGTAAATATGAAATAAACACGCTGAAGATATTATAACCATAGCATGCATTGTGTTAATCATGTTACGTAGAACATAGTAGTAATGAATAAAATACACACACTCATCGATTTGTGTAGCCATTGGATATAAACTTCATCCGTGCGAAGCCGGGAAGATCGTTTTTCTGCTTTAATAATGGCAACCCACTTCCCTTTGAAACGTCTTACTGTATTCGTTTCTACGCCTTCCTCTGCTATTCTTAACGCACACAGTTCCCTCCAGTACTAAATTGACGATTCCTTGATATCTAAGAATGTGTCATATCAATCGATTTCTTCGTTTAATACCTCCTTATTAGTTACGTGGTCTACTTACCTAATTTTCAGCATTGTTCTGTAGCTCATCATTTCAAAGGCTTCTATCATCTTTCGGTCAGAACTATTTATCGTCCATGTTTCACTATCGTACAAGACAACATCCCAAACAAAGACCTCCAGAAAATAGTTCCTAATTCTTAAATTAATATTCGATATTAACAAATTTCTCTTTTTCAGAAACTCTTCTCTTTCCATTGTCACTCTGCATATTATATCATCTGTGCTGCGATCATTACCTAATATAATTCCTTGGCATCAACTGATTTTCTTAGACTACATTCCATAACCCTTTCTTTGCTCTTGTTAATGTTCGTCTTATATTTTCCTTTCAAGACACCGTCCATTTCGTTCACTTGCTCTTCCAGGTCTTTTGCTGTCTCTGACGGAATAACTGTATCATCGGCGAACTGCAAAGTTTTTATTTCTTCTCCCTGAACTTTCTTCAATTTTCCTTGCCTTCCTTCACAGTTTGCTCAGTTTAGAGCTTGAAGCCGGCCGCGGTGGTCGAGGGGACTGAGGCGCTCCAATCACGGTCTGCACGGCCATTACTGCCGAGGGTTCGAATCCTCCCTCGGGCGTGGATATTTGTGCCATCCGTAGTATTAGCTAGTTCATAAGTAGTTTGTAAGTTTAGGGACTGATGACCCCGTAGTTAAGTCCCATAAGCTATACAAACATTTGAACATTTTAGAGCTTGAATAACAGTGAGGAAAGGCTACAAACCTATCTTAGTCCCTCCCCAACCCATACTTCCTTTTCATATCCTTTTACTCAATAAATGCTGTCTGGTTTCTGTACAAGTTCTACGGACCTTATGGGTTTGATTTTAGGGCAGGATGACAGTGGAAATTTCATATAAATACTTTTTCTTTGACTGTAGTGGAAGGTTTGTAAAATGTCTTTAATAGTATAGTCATTTTGGTTATTGCCTTCTCTCTCTCATTAGAGATGGTAAGTGTGCAGGTCTGGCAGCAGCGGCAGCACAGGTGCTGGCCGGCGCGCCGCCATTGTCCGCCATCTCTGCTGCCTGTCGCCTCACATTCACTGCTGCTCTGTAGGCCAGCACTACAGCGCAACCAACTGGGCCCATGCCGATGATGGTAGCCGCCCAGTGCTCATCACCGTAGCCGGGCTGCTCACACTGGACAGATGCAGTGCCGTTTTTACCGCCAAAAAATGGAAAGAGCCAATAGCATTCAAGGAAAATTGAAATTTCCCCGCTCCACATCTTGAATGACGTCATCGTGCAATGCATTATTGGTACACTGAGGTAGAACCGGCACGTGCTCACGGCGGCCATTTGGTTCAGGAACCGAAAACGACGCCATCTTGGATGACGTCATCGCGCAATGCATTATGGGTACCTTGAGGTTCAAATGTTTGTATAGCTTATGGGACTTAACTACGGGGTCATCGGTCCCTAAACCTACTAACTACTTACGAACTAGTTAATACTAAGGACGGCATAAATATCCATGCCCGAGGGGGAATTCGAACCACCAAACGTAGTGGCCGTGCAGACCGTGACTGGAGCGCCTCAGTCCCCTCGGCCACCTCGGCCGGCGTACCCTGAGCCAGAAGCCACTTTGTTCCATTACTAGTGACACCTGAGATTAGATCGAAAAGAGAGTTTCCGGTACCACGCGGTTACTTTCATTGCAAACGGATGCCGTCTGGTTTAAGAAAAGGCACACAGCTACTTTTCAACGGTTATTTGGATGTAGTTTTAAGGGACCTAAATCCTAAAACTTGTTTATTTCGATGGCATAATACCTTTTCAGAAGTGTGTTGTGTTGTGGTCTTCAATCCGGTGACTGGTTTGATGCAGCTCTCCACAATACCCTATCCTGAGCAAGCCTCCACATAAGAACGGCAACCTACATCTGTCTGAATCTGCTTACTATTTATCAGAATATGAGACTATTCGACATTGTTTTTACTATATTACGGTCAGTACGTTGACACTAAGTGTGGAAAAATGCAATTTTGCAAATTCGACTTAATTGTGCGGGACACACGATTATTGACCGTCGTGTGCAGACCGACCCTCGTCTTAAGGAAGCAATTCACAATTTTTGAAGACCGCGAACAAGCAACCAAATACGATCTTTTGACTACTTGAGTAATTACAACCGCAAATTCCTAAGTGATTCAGTAAAAATATCCGAATGTTTGGACAGTATCAGATAGCCTACAACGATTTTAAGTAAGCATTGGTTTAGATCCGGTACTTGTCTTTCCTGATTTTGAAAAGAAGTTCATTATCTCTTGTGGCGATTCAAACAAAGCAGTCTGTTGTATTTTGGGACAGACTGTCGACGGACAAGAACATTCGATAGCGTATCGATAGTTGCGATGCGGCGCCGCTACGCACCGGTTAGAAATACGCACTCAGTGGGCAGCCACTAGCGGCCGCCTCGTGGATCCACATAACCGACACCGCCTAGAAGACGAGGCCTGACAACTGGCCGTGCTACGCCACACCGAGAGGCGGCTGACTGGCCAGCCGCTACGAGTTGGTGGGCGTGGCCCAGCGGCCAGCCAGTCAGCCGCCTCTTGGTGTGACGTAGGCACGGCCAGTTGTTAGGCCTCGTCTTCTAGGCGGTGTTCACTTAACTCGGCCTGCGCAGAACTCACTCTTCCAACAGTAACCATTGCCTACTTCTGAGGACTTTTAGACATGTTGTTATTTTTTTATTACTTAGGCTCTGACTTGCTGGAAGATCGTCTTTATAAGTTAAGTGTTTTTCGTTCTTGTTATAAATAACAGGTCTATTAACTTTGCTTGCTTGTGTGTTTTAGTAGCACTAGTGGTCGTATTTCCATTTGAACCCATCTCTGTTTTCTGAGTATGCGCTTTAAGACATATCACTTCAAGGCTATTAAAATGGCAACAACTGAGAAAGAAATGTTGACAGTCATGGGGACTACTGAACCCCATGGTTTTGCACGCATAGCACTAAAATAAAAAATAAAATGTTTTTAATTCTAAGGGAGTTAACTGCTGTGGTTATCAGTCCTTAGGCTTACAAACTACTCAAAATGACTTACGCTAAGGACAACACACACACACTCATACCCGAGGGAGGACACGAACCTCCGACGGCAATCAACCGCACGCTCCGCAGCAAAGCTCATCCACTCCACTGCGGCAACACTACTAATTACTGCAGTCAGAGTAGATCGTATAACGAAGTTTTAGAGGATATACTGAATCTATAGGTACAGTGCCAAGGAAAAAAAAAAAACACTTGTATTTAAGACAAATGGGAAAGTAAATTTCTTTTATTAGTACATCTTAATTTCAGCGGATAGACAATGTCCTTTCGTTTTTCTGTTTGGAGTAAAAACGTAAAAAGGTTATGGTGTGCCACCTCGGGAGCAAGCCACATTCAACTGCCCGTGTGAAAGTCTTGGGTGTTTAAGCTTCGTTGATGGTAATAGCGGCAGCAAGACGCAAAGAGAACTGTAGCTGCTCCAAGTCGATAAGTTGTAAATTGTTCGAAATCCTCGGCATACGTGAAATCAGTACGCCTTCGCCTTTGAATCTGTCAGCGATGATTGTTGCCTCGATTAAATTTGGTCTCAAGTTTTTTATAGCCAGTGTGGTTCCATTGCATAACTTTGGTGCGATTAAGCTGCGAATGACCATCACAGGTGATCCTGTCTTCAATGTCAATACATACGTAAGCCTTTCCGGGTGGTAGCAATGAGTTAGAAAATTCGGTTACATAATTCGGCAATATCTGTAATTGACTGTTTCGCTAGGCAGTTTTATATGAATTTCTACATCCACATCTACATCTGCATGGGATACTCTACATCACATTTAAGTGCCTGGTAGAGTGTTCATCGGACCACCTTTATACTATTTATCTCCCATTCCATTCTCTAATAGCGCGCTGGAAGAAAGAACACCTGAATCTCTCCGTTCGAGCTCTGATTTCTAGTATTTTATTCTTATCATTTCTACCCATGTAAATGGCAGTCAACCATATATTTTCGCATTCGGAGGAGAATGTTTGCGATTGGAGTTTCGTAAGTATCCCACGCAGCAGCGATAAACGCCGTTGCTGTAATGATTCGCATCCCAGATCTGTATCATTTCCGCAACTCTGTCTCCCCTTTATCGTGACAATAGAAAACGAGTTGTTCTTCTTTGGACTCTTTCGTTGGCCTCCGTCAAACCCACCTGATAAGGATCCCACTCTGGGCAGCAATATTGCAAAAAACAACGAACAAGCGTAGTGCATACAGTCTCTTTAGTAGTTCTGTTGCATCTCTTAAGGGTTCTGCAAATAAAACGCAGTCCCTGGTTCGCCTTTCCCACGACATTATCTACGTGTTCTTTCCAGTTGAAGTCTGAAGTAACGTGCAACGTACTATCCGACCGAAGTCGGTTGTGATTGTCCAAGTGATAATAACATTCGTAGATGGTATCATCAGTTAGTGAGAGCTTGCTTTGCGTGGCCTCCACGTTCACCCGACCTGACGCCATGCCATTTTTTCCTTGGGGGCTTCATTAAGAATCGTGTGTACGTGCCTCCGCTACCAGCTGATTTTCCTAAATTAAGAAACCGGATTGAAACAGCCGTTGGTACAACCACTGAAGACACACTTATCAACGTTTTGGAAAAAATCCGCTGTAGACGTGTGTGCCGTGTGACAAATGGTGTCACATTGAACATTTACAAGGTTATTGGTAAAACTGAGTTGCTCTTTCATTTGAGATATCATTTATAATTGTAAGTTTAATATAATAAATATTATAAAGCTTTAAAACCCCGTTATTCATTTATAAACACCCTTTATTCTTCAAATAAATATCTTGATCTGATAGCTACCAAACTTCACAGTATCACTCACTGAGCTAATCTGAAGATTTTCTGAAGATTTCATCAGAATTTCTCTAGCCGTCTTGGAATACATAGGGAACATACATACATACACACATCGATTTTTATAGATATACAAGATCGATTACCTCTAGTGTGGCTTGTACGCTAAGATATTTAAAATTATAACTGATCACGTGGAATTGAAATGGTTTCGTGGTCCGAGAGACCCATGTAGTCGGCTAACATATTGAGTTCTCATGCTCAGTACATTTGATTATGAGATCATCCATAATCCGAGAAGAAAGCACACAAACACAGCCACACTGACTCGCAATGTAGCCATGTTTAAGTACATTGGGCCACAGTGTGTAGGAACGTTAACAGGCGAAAGCAGCGATGTAGATTGTCACGCTTTTAAGTCATGACCGAACGTTATCGTGAACGAGGATTTGTTGTGCGGAGTCACGAAATGCTGACCGCGCATCGTGGTACCGACCGTGATGCAGCAGGCCCATGACACGAGTTGTCGGGTCATTGTAATAGAAGCCGCCATGTGGAACAGTCTGTCGGGGACTGTGTGCCATGCGTATACAGAAAGGATATTTCACGTCAGAAAAGCCGCTGTAGAGTTTACCAGAGGCGTTCAAACCTTTTCAAATTTTAGGATTTGTTACCCGTTGCACGTTCGACATACACGTACGTGGAATATGTATCTGCTATCAACAGCATTTGCTATCATCGATCGTTTTTCACAATTTCTAGTAATGGTAGCAATTACAGACCAGCAAGATAGTTCCGTAGCACAGGAATTAGTCAACTGTTGGATGCTGAAGTTTGAAGTACCTGATACCATATAGTTACGGAATAGGGTACGAAATTCGACGGCCGCGGTGGCCGCGGGGACTGAGGCGCTCCAGTCACGGGCTGCACAGCCACTACAGTTGGGGATTCGAATCCCCCCTCGGGCATGGATATTTTTGCCGCCCTTAGTATTAGTTAGTTCATAAGTAGTTTGTCAGTTTAGGGACTGATGACCCCGTAATTAAGTCCCATACGCTATACAAACATTTGAAACTTTATTTTTATTTTTATTTATTTATTTATTTATTTATTTGTACGAACTTCATGTCAGACCAGTTGAAGTAATTATGCTGATGTGTATAAAAAAGTGGACACGAACCAACGGAGCGCGTCTACAAGACTATCTCAAAAATTCTAAGCTACTATTAAATGCTACTGTTAAATGCTTCCATACGCGCAACTCAAAAGCGCATACAGGAACAAGCATAACGCCAGCTGAAATGATGTGTGTGAACAAGTTGCCGTCTCCTTTTGACGTTGTAAGTCCTAAATTGGGTACGGATGGTAAATCGCCAAAGACATTTGTAAGGAGAATGAAGGCCGGCCGCGGTGGCCGAGGGGACTAAGGTGCTCCAGTCACGGTCTGCACGGCAACTACGGTCGGGGGTTCGAATCCCTCCTCGGGCATGGCTATTTGTGCCATCCTAGTTCGTAAGTAGTTCATAAGTTGTTTGTAAGTTTAGGGACTGATGATCACGTAGTTAAGTCCCATAGACTATACAAACATTTGATTTTTTGAATAAAGAACGTATGGTAGACTATGCAGAAAGGAAACACAAAGGCTCTGAAACGCCAGAAGCAACGAAATATATGCGTCGGCAAACTACCATGGGGTCGTATAGGTCAGTGGGTACTGGTCACTAATCCAAAAGCCGCGCGGGAATGGGCGTGAGATCTAAGGCGCCTTGCCCTGATTCCGCGGCCACTCCCACTCGGAGGTGCGAGTCCTCCATCGAGCATGAGTTTGTGTGTTGTTCTTTGCGTAAGTTGATTTACGTAGGTTGTAAGTTTACCGATCGATAACCTCAGCAGTTTAGTTCCTTAGGTTTGTAAAAATTTGAACATTTTTTCAACTAATCAATATACTCCGAAACGGAAACAAAGAAGTTCTTGAACAGTTATCACGGACTATATCGGGTACTGGAAGTGACCTTAGAAGTGAACCTGAAGTTCTAGTTCCCTACGGAAACGTCTATTGTCCGTGTCAGTCGTATGAAACATTTAAATGAAATGATAGATGCGGTATCAGGATTATCTGCAACCGTAGCGGTATGCAAAGAGAAAAGAACATATTGCGACGGAACGGCGCAAAGAACATGGCATGCCTTATCCTTTAAGTGATCCTAATTAAGTATATTGCGAGTTTCTTTATAGTGACTGTGGGATTTAGCATTTATTAATAAAAATAACAGTCTAGTTCGCAATGCAATTTATTAACACCGGCCACCGGTTTCGATCTAAGTGCTAGATCATCTTCAGATCTCGCGGTGAGCGTGCGGCGACTGCAGTCGCGAGATCTGAAGATGATCTAGCACATAGATCTGAAGATGATCTAGCACATACATCGAAACCGGTCGCCAGTGTTCATAAATTGCATTACGAACTAGACTGTTATTTTTATTATTAAATAATAAGTTCGCTGTTCATTCCAAGAAAGGAAACAATGTTTTCCAAACTGATTAGCATTTATTGTTAATATTTCCCGCTACTACTGTGTTTTTCATTGTGTGATGTTCGGAAGAATTTAGTACTGAATATTTATTTCTGTGCAGTGTGTACTTTTATTTTGTATGGTTATTTCGGGGGTTATAATGTGTTTTTGTTCGGAGAGGAGGCAGGGGATGATGGACTGTTCCTTTCGGAATTAGCAGATGTGAGGGAGAGTTTTCAAGGGAATGTTATTTCCTGTCCAGAGAGATAATTACAGACTGATATCTGCACATATGGGAGTATGAATCTATGCAAGACGAGTAAAACAAGTTGCGGAAACGAAATATTCGAAACAAGGCCTTTTTTGGAGGTACTCAGTTTCCCGCCGGAAGCTATGAGCTATGTTGCCAAATTTCTGAGTCAAGGAAATCCTGTAGGGTTGAGGGAATTAGATTTGCAGGGGAAATGCGTGCGGATTGCCGCCTTCCGCCTGCATTACGGGTACGACTGCCACAACATTGACGCGGAATACACAAAAGTTAACTTGTTGTAACAACATCCTCAGCCCTGAATTTAGGCATTCATTGGATAAGTTTACCGAAGCACAGACATGCAAAATTTCAACGGAAAAATTATTACAGCAGGTTCAAAATTTTGTAGAAAGTCGTCGGAACAGATAATACGAAAAGCATTTCAGCTAGCAGTTTTGGCGTGTTACTCTTTGTTATATGCCTATTTTATTTCTCTTCTAGACACATACAAGCACTGTCTGAAGGTACACCAACACGTCAGATGCCAGTCGAATGGTCAGTCGCCATAGACCGTGGAAACAGTTAATGGAAGAAAAATAACTACATTCAAATAGCACAGGTAGTAGGTTGAGAATAACGCTGTGAAACCGAACTGTGGGAGTAAACGCCTATTAGTGCACGTTCAAGGGGGGATCCACGTCGTTCAGTTCATTTTAAGTTTGAGTTTGCCACTAGAGGACTATACACTTAAGAGTCAAAGAAACTTGTGCTCGCAGAAGTGCCGCATCTCGACGTGGCGTGGACTCGACTTACGTCTGAGGTAGTGCTGCAGACACCAGACACCCACGGCTCTCCAGTGCCTGGGGCTGGAGAACTCCTCTGAACGGATATGCTCGTTAATGTTCGTGTCTGTCTGTTTGGGGGGCAGCGAAGGTGTTTAAGCTCAAAAAGAGTGTTCCTGGAGCTACTCTGTAAATTCTGGACTGCCGGCCGCGGTGGCCGAGGGTACTGAGGCGCTCCAGTCACGGTCTGCACGGCCATTACGGTCGGGGGTTCGAATCTCCCCTCGGGCATGGATATTTGTGCCGTTCTTAGTATTAGTTAGTTCATAAGTAGTTTGTAAGTTCATGAGTAGTTAAGTCCCATAAGCTATACAAACATTTGAACATTTTTGAAATTCTGGACATGTGGGGTGTCGCATTGCGCTACTGGGATGCTCACGTCCGTCGGAATGCACAATTAACGTAAACTGATTCACGTGATCACGTGATCAGCCACACCCGCGATACAGTTGCAAACGAGACTCATCAGACCAGGCAACATGCTTCCACTCCTCAACAGTCCAATTTCGGTGTCAATGGGATCAGAAAGGCGTAAAGTTTTGTGTCGTGTAGTCAGAAAGGGTACACGAGTGGAATTTAGTTCAGAAACCCATAACAATGCTGTTTCGTCGAATGGTTTGCACATTGACACTTTCTTATGGCTCAGCGTTGAGAACCACAGTAATTTGCGGAAGAGTTGCACTTCTGTCAGTCTTCAGTCCCGTTATTGCAGGTCCTCGTTCCGGCCGCAGCGACGCCGGAGATTTGATGTTTTCCCAGAATCCCGGCAGTCGCGGTGAACTCGTAAAATCCCCACCTCATCGCTCCCTCGGAGATGCTGTGTCCCATCTCTCGTGTGCTGACTATAACATCACTTGAGTCGTGACAAGCTGCCATTTCCGCAGTAGTGACTGAGCTAACGCCTCGCCAGACGCCTGTTGTTTTATACAGGCAGCGCCGTTCTCTGAGTGTTTACGGTGTTTCCATACCAGTGCCTACGCCTCTTTGCCTATTTAGTATAGTGATGGTAAGGCTATATCGCATACAAGACTCGTCTCGGAAGAATCAGGGCAAGTCTTTCGAAATTGTGGAGGAGTGCTGCGCCTCGAACAAGTTCGACACATCAAATATATAAAAATTAATGTTTGTTTATTCGTCTTTTTGTTCGTATTTTACGCACGGCCATACCGTACATCCGACTGCGATAAAACCTTGACAACTCATTTCTTGCACTTGCGCGAAGGTTATAGGCACACTAAAATTAACTTCGTATGGTGCATGGTGCAGGGTGCTTTACAATTAGTTAATTCGTTTCTTACGCCTTCACGCTGAAATGGATGGACGGATATGAAATAAATTTGGAAAAGAGATAGTTTATAACCTGATGGGCTACCTTTCGTATGCCACCTTACGGTTCGTGGCGGAGGGTACCTTACAGTGAGTTAATACGTTTGTCACTCTTCACGCTGAAACGGCTGGACGGAATCGAATGAAATGTGGAAGTAAGATAGCTTATACCACGCATAAATACATGGGCTACCTTTCTTAAGCTCCGTAGGTGCATGCGGGGAGGGGGGGGGGCGGTACGTTACAAGAAACATCCAAATTGTTTGACTGGTCCCACGAAAGTCAGCACATAAATATTTGCTTTCATGAGTGAGATTTTTATAATCTGCAAGCCAGTGAATTTAGCATGGCGGAGGGTATATATATATATATGCGCCAAGGTTCATGGTGACTGGTCAATAGGTGTCAAAGTCGCAAGGTACCCTCTGACAGATCGCCGGGAGAGGAGGAGAGTGGGAGAGGAACAGAGGGAGGGGGAGTAGCAGGTGAATAGATAGAAGGGAAAGGAGGAGACGGACTAATCAAACACTGGAAACCTCTATATATTTGTCACTTCATGTGTGCAGATTAAATCTAGAAAATGCAAGTTTTTCACATGGCCAGTTGTATGTTGCGTGTTCACGAGTGGCACAGACAAGAAATTTGTTTCTTTTTTATGAAGGCGGAAAAACAAAGAAATGTTGTTTATCCTAAAGCACTTGAATAATGAAGTCAACAAAATGAAATGAATGTCATTTATACTTCTCCTTTATGTACCGTTAAATTTCAGTAAATGTATTTATTATCGACTATAAAATTAGTATTTATTCCTATAATTCGTAATTAAATAAGCTAATACTTTCAAATTTAAAACGTAATTTGTACAATTATTTCTTCTACGGCAGCAACGCGCTGGGTAACAGCTAGTGAATGATAAATTTTCGGTAAGGTATCATTGTGGCTGTCAGCTAGCAAAAGTCAACTTGGCCTAATCACGTCGGCCACTGATATTACGTCAGAAGACACCACCTGTAACAGTCAGAGAGGGAGAGGCGTGGGGAACAGCGAACACGGCAGGACCTACACTCCGTTCACCGAAACGAGAGACGTGCCCTAAACACACCGAGGCGGAGGCGCGTGGGCACGGGTGGACAAACCAGGGTTGCTCGCTGCATCCGTTTCAGGTCGTTGTGTGTGTTATGTACCAGTGATAATAGGTGTTGACTGTCAACTTTATCTTCAAGGACCAGTTGCTGAATAGTAACGTAACAATTAGTGTTTACAACAACATTCAGCATTCATAGTCTAGTGTCTTATGTCATCCTCCCATTTGAGTTCACCCAAGAAGCATTCAAAGAAGAAGTAATAAAGTTGTTTAGAGAAACACGTGGTTCCTAGTGTGTATAAAACGCAGCTGTTGTGTCCAGAACAGTCAATGACTGATACTGTTATGAAAACAGTCAATAAAAAGCCACGCACTGTTTGAAGCCTCCGAGGGAGAAAAAAGAGAATTACAACAAAGCTTTCAGAACGTCTTGATGACTTTGACAAATGCGATATGAACAAAGGTTTTTCGTAAGAAATTACCAACACCTGACAAAGTGCTTTTTGTCGTAAGCGAAGATGCAAATTTGGGAAATTTTCGAAAAAAATCACATTTTGTACTGCATTAAAGGAAATGAAATTTAAATGTTTGGCTTCTAATAGCACAAAACACACAACGACCTTACACCTGAAACGGATGCAGCGAAATTGAGCGAGCGACCCTGTTTTGGCCACCCCTGGTGACGCGCGTCAGGATGTTTGCAGCACGTATCCCGTTTAGGTGAACGGATTATAGTGTATAGCAACATGCTGTAGTTCAAAGCGCTACCTGCTTTAGAAAAATCATAGTTTGCCGTTATAACTACAAGCAAAAATCCTATTTTCGTAGCAGGTCCCGCGAGTGGGTCTAAAGATCTTACTCAGGGAATAACGTTAAAACTACTCCACTCGCCCCTTCCAGAGGACTACGTCACAAGCGTAATAAAAAGTGTATAAGTAAGCGAGCCGGAGGCTCAAAGCATTCAGTCATTACGATCGAGGTGGCACAGTGGTAGCACATTGGACTCGCATTTAGAAGGACGGAGGTTCAAAACCGCCTCCGGCCATTCTGACTTTAGTTTTCCGTGATTTTCCTAAATCACACCAGGCAGATGCCGTGATGATTACCTTCAAAGCAATTTCCTTCCTTTTTTCTTGGCAAAAATTAATCCGAGCGTGTGGTCCGTCTCCAATGAGCACGGTGTCAATGAAACATCAACCTTAATATTCCTTCCTTCCTTCAGTCATGCCGCCATTCTTTTCGTGTCTCGAACCGATGGGATGCCAGTCTGTCGAAGTTGTAGGAGATCCACGGTAAGCACCCTGTGATAGAGAACTGAGGTCTACCCGCCTGCTGACGAGCGAGCGAGCTCAGAACCGGGTGTGTGGCAGCTACAGTGCACCGGGCTGGTGTGCGACTAGCATCCTCCCTCTGAGGGGCTTCCGCTAAATGCGGCTAATCTGTTGGTAAAAGACTCAAGTGGAGCTCCCAGATGGCGAGACGAGTTAGTCCACCGTTCAGATGGAGCCGGCTGGTGTCCGCGCAGTCGGTTTCTGCACCACGAGAACTCGCGGGGTGCTTAGCCGACCGAGCACCCCCTCCGCATTCCACGTCTCGCTGCGCTTACAGGGGGAGGCCTTGCCACCGCATAATCTGTCAAAGCAAACACTCTCCCAGACACTATATTTTCTCTCACTCATTCTGATGCGTAAGCCACGGCGCTATAATATCCTAAAGGTTACGCATTGCCTCTGCTTTTATTCTTCCCTGTTTACAACTGATCTTTCGATATCCTAATAATTTTGTGCTGTTTTCATCACCTTTATATATAAAAATGAATCCTTACTTCCCTTGGCAACGCCATAAATTGACAAAGGGTCAACCAATTTGACGGAACCTTTCTAGTTGCCTTCGTAATTCTCAAGACACGGTTTGTATTAAATTAAATTTTGAGGAAATCTACAGGACAACTGGAAAATTTCGGAAAACTGAAAGGGCGTTTTTCAATATGTACGTGTTTATGTTGCATACAGATATATAGTTTTATTCCGATCGGGATAAAGTTTTACTCAGTGGACCTTTCAAACAAGAGGAAAGGTCACTGTTGTATAAAATTTCTATCGGTGCATGGTGGAGGTGCTTTATGTGCATATTTCGACAAAATCCTCAGTTTTGCTCCGATCTTGATAAAATTTTCTACATTTGACCTTCAAAACAAGAGAAAGCTCACTGTCTACATAAACTTTCGTGTGGTACATGGCGGAGGGTGCTTTACTTACGGACTTATACAAAATTCGTAGTTTTTCTCCAATCTTGGTGAATTTTTGAACAATTTAACTTAAAATCAAGAGGGAGGTCACTCTGTACCTAAATATTTTTGTGATGCACGGTAAAGGGTATCTTCAAAAAATTTTCGTTTCACTGATCACCACGAAATACGGCAGATATATACAGGGTGTTTCACTAAGTGTGTTTGCCTCTGTAACTTATAAAATAGTAGGTGACGGGAAATTTTAATACGGTAAGTCAACACAAGAAATGTTACACTTTCTGTGGATCTATGAACATAGTTTATTGTATCATTTTCCAAAGAGTTACAGCAGAAAGATATAATTTTTAAATTGAACAATACTTTTTTTCTATCGTGCTTTGGATTCGTTGAAACCAGCTGCGTACAAATCAATTTAAACTACATTCCTATCAATGTTAGTTTGGGAGCTACAACCCTTCAAAGTTTCAGGGGCAGATACCACAAACGCTACGCATAATGCAATGCGCCTTCTAAATGTGGTGCGGCCGAGTTGTAACGTCGCCGGTGTCACGGTGCGAGAAGCTTCCTCGATGGGCTGTTAGACTGCCGACTGTCGTCCACACGGACGTATACCCGACAGTTGGAGCCACACAAATAAACGGGGCTCAATATACCACAGTTACTGACATTGGACGACGATGGCATACACGAACTACGAGTACGTTTACATGTTGCTGATGCTCGGCGAGTGCCGACACGATGCCACTGAAGCAGCTACGGCGTATGCCGTGAGATATCCTACGCGAAGAGCCCCGGCAGGTTCTTACGTGCCGAACAACGACTTCGGGAAACAAATGTTCAAATGTTTGTATAGCTTATGGCACTTAACTACGGGGTCATCAGTCCCTAAACATACAAACTACTTACGAACTAGCTAATTCTAAGGACGGCACAAATATCCATGCCCGAGGGGGGATTCGAACCCCCGACCGTAGTGCCCGTGCAGGCCGTGACTGGAGCGCCTCAGTCTCCTCGGCCACCGCGGCCGGCTTCGGGAAACAGGCAGCTTGGTAATGCGCCGCAGTAACAGACGAAGACCTGCAAGAAGTGAGGAGACGGAGGTGTTTGTTTTAGCTGAACTACACCATGATCCTCATGTCAGCTTACGAGCCGTTGCTGCAGTCGCTGGTGTCAGTCTCACATATGTGTGGCGTATAGTACACAGATTTCACCCGTACCGCCTGTCACTGACCCAGGGGCTGCATGGGAACGATTTTCGTGCAAGAGTGACATTCTGTGAGTGGGCAATGCGTAATTTCACGCTGGAGACTTAACAAAGTGTTATGTTCTCTGATGAGTCCACGTTCACAAATTATGGTGCAGTGAATCGCCATAACATGCACTACTGGGCCGCAGACAATCCTTGGTGGGTACGACCTGTCGACCGTCAACGTAGGTGGTCATGTAAATCAACCATAACATCCACCACCCACCACACAGCCATGTATTATGTACAGCGTGTGGTATCTGCCCCTGAAACTATGAAGGGTTGTAGCTCCAAAACTAACAGTGATAGGAATGTAGTTTAAATTGATTTGGACGCAGCTGGTTTCAAGGAATCCAGTGCACGATAGAAAAATCTTTTGTTCCATTTAAAAAATTATATCTTTGTCTTGCAACTCTTTGGAAAATGATGGAATAAACTATGTTCATAGCTCCGCAGAAAGTGTAACGTTTCTTGTGTTGACCTACCGCATTAAAATTTCCCGTCACCTATTATTTTATAAGTTACAGAGGCAAACACACTTAGTGAAACACCCTGTATAAGTTTCCGTAAAGGGTGGGGGTGGGAATGAACCAAGGAGTCAGGCTGGAGGAGGGCGAGTGGGAGAAATGGCCGAGAGAGGAGAAGGTGCAGATGAGAGAGTAGAGAAAGGAGGGGACGGATAGAGTAAATAAACATCCAGCCAACGCCGGGTTTTGAGCTAGTATCCTTATAGTTTTGGCACTTGTTAGGTCCAACTGATGCTGTAAAATGAATTAACCATACCAGGGCTGGCATACTGAAATAACTTTAGACTAGGAACCAATATAAGTTGTGCAAGAACTTTGTTGGAAGAACTAGCTAGGAGAACAATTAGCTTGTATGACGCTCATTTCTCTTATAACTGCCTTTAGTTGAGTCAATGTCAGTACTATTAGTTTGTTTCAGAAACTTTCATTTCACATGTCTGTTAAAAATTTATTATTCCTCAATATATAATCAAAATATTTTAATTTACATTTTTGGTATCGTCGCTATAAAGTTTTTCCCACATGCCTGAAATTAAATTTGTTCTGGCCGGCCGCGGTGGCCGAGGGGACTGCACGGCCACTACGGTCGGGGGTTCGAATCCCCCCTCGGGCATGGATGTTTGTGCCGTCCTTAGTTGTAGGTAGTTCATAAGTAGTTTGTAGGTTTAGGGACTGATGACCCCGTAGTTAAGTCCCTTAAGCTTAACAAACATTTGAACATTTGAAATTTGTTCTTCCAGGCCGGCCGCGGTGGTCGAGGAGACTGAGGCGCTCCAGTCACGGTCTGCACGGCCACTACGGTCGAGGGTTCGAATCGCCCCTCGGGCATGGATATTTGTGCCGTCATAGTTCGTAAGTAGTTCATAAGTAGTTTTTAGGTTTAGGGACTGATGACCCCGTAGTTAAGTCCCATAAGCCTTACAAACATTTGAACATTTGATAACAGGTGATACAGTCGGTACTATTCCCGTGCTAAAGGCCGCCTTAAGTTTTAGTACTCTGCTGTGATTGGTCAGCGCATATAGAGAACATGCGCTAAAACTAATTTCTTCCGTGGGCAAAATTATATATACATTTTTATTACATTCACTTGATTTTCATAAGACATCATACCGCAATAGCAGGTTACCATTATGTTGTTTCACATCATTTAAAAACACATAAATTACTAAAGAAAAGTAAAACGAAAAGGCAGACGAAACACTTAGGTCATGTTGCGTGCGACTTAGTGCACCGGAAGACCAACATGGATCGCGCTGTCTAATCATTCCGGTTTCGGCAGTCGTTACTGGCAGATCTGCTGTCTGATTAAGTCAGTCGTAGAATTGCATTCAATTACATAAAAGTGCATTTTAACCTTGTAGAAGCAACATAAATCGTCAATTTTAATTAGACACATTGTAAGTTAAGAAAGTTTGTTAATTGTGCAGTTTCTTTGTTTCTGCATAAATAAACGAATTGGAACCATTCAAATAATTTTCTTATAGGCTAATTCCTCGCTAATTAATCTAACAGCCTCAACATCAAGAAGCAAGGACCTGCGAGACGTCTTCTGCGCTTTCATTACAACCCCATTCAGTTACTCAAAATTCATGACAACATGGAGGAGGTTGCGGAAAGAAGATAAAAATGTGGGATCGACTTTGAAACTTACTCTCCATAGGTAACTATAGTTTTCTTCTCCCTGCCGCAATGTGTAGAAATGGTTTGGTTCGAAAGAAGCGTCCACCACAAAAGAAAGCGCAGTAATTCTGGGACTATGGATGTAGAGGAATTGTGGACTAAATTTAAATGCATTGTTAATGAAGGGTTAGAGAAATATGTGCCAGTAAAGACGATTAAGGATGTAAAAGATCCACCGTGGTATAATAATAATGTTAGAAAGCTGCTGAGAAAGCAAAGGCTGTTGCACTCTCGATTCAAAAAAGAACACGCAAATGATGACAGGCAAAAGTTAGTAGAGATTCGTGCGTCTATAAAAAGATCGATGCGTGAAGCATACAATAATTATCACAGCCATACCTTAGCAAAAGATCTTTCCGAGAACCCGAAAAAATTCTGGTCCTATGTAAAATCGATAAGCGGGTCAAAGCCCACTGTCCAGTCACTAGTTGATCATTCCGGGGCAGTAATAGAAGAAAGCAAACGGAAAGCTGAAGTTCTAAATTTAACCTTCAAGAAATCTTTCACGCAGGAGGACCGCACAAATATACCACCATTTGATCAACGTACTAATTCCGAAATGGGGGACATAGCAATAGGTATTTCCGGTGTAGAGAAGCAGCTGAGAGAGCTAAATACGAAAAAGTCTGCTGGTCCGGATGGAATACCAGTTCGGTTTTACAAAGACTATTCTGCGGCATTGGCCCCCTACTTAGCTTGCATTTATAGCGAATCTTTAATTCAGCGCAAAGTTCCTAGTGATTGGAAAAAAGCGCAGGTGACTCCCGTGTATAAGAAAGGAAAGAGAACTGACCCATACAATTACAGGCCAATATCGTTGACATCGGTTTCATGTAGAATTTTGGAGCGTATTCTCAGTTCGAATATAGTAAATTTCCTTGAAACGGAAAAGCTTCTTTCCATGAATCAGCACGGGTTTAGGAAACATCGTTCATGTGAAACTCAGCTTGCCCTTTTCTCACATGACATCTTGCGAGCCATGGACGAAGGGCAACAGGCGGATTGTGTTTTTCTCGACTTCAAAAAGGCGTTCGACATGGTGCCACACTGCAGACTGCTAACGAAGATACGAGCTTATGGAATAGGTTCACAGATTTGTGACTGGCTGGAAGACTTCCTAAGTAATAGAACGCAGTACGTTGTTCTCGACGGCGAGTGTTCATCAGAGACGAGTGTATCGTCAGGCGTGCCCCAGGGGAGTGTGATAGGACCGCTATTATTTTCTATCTATATAAATGATCTGATGGACAGAGTAAGTTGTAATTTGCGGCTGTTTGCTGATGATGCTGCGGTGTATGGGAGGGTGTCGTCTGTAACTGACTGTAATAGCATACAGGTTGACTTAGACAAAATTTCTAGTTAGTGCGAAGAATGGCAGCTAGCTCTCAATGTAGAAAAATGTAAGGTGATGCGCATGAGTAGAAAAAACAACCCCATAATGTTCGAATACAGCATTAGTAGTGAGCATCTTGATGTTGTCGCGTCGTTCAAATATCTAGGCGTAACATTGCAGAGCGATATGAAATGGAACGAGCATGTAAGGACAGTTGTGAGTAAGGCAGACAGCCGACTTCGGTTTATTGGGAGAATTTTGGGAAGATGTACTTCACCTGTAAAGGAGACCGCGTATAAAACGCTTGTACGACCACGTCTTGAGTATTGCTCAAGTATTTGGGACCCGCAGCAGATCGGTTTGAAGGAAGACATAGAGGCGGTTCAGAGGCGAGCAGCTAGATTTGTTACCGGTAGGTTCGACCAATGCGCGAGTGTCACGGAAATGCTCCGGCAACTCAATTGGGGATCGCTGGAAGAAAGACGACGTTCTTTTCGTGAATTTCTGTTAAGTAAATTTAGAGGGCCGGAATTTGAAGCTGAGTGTAGTACGATCTTGCTGCCGCCTACTTACATTTCGCGTAAAGATCACAAAGAAAAGATAAGAGAAATTAGGGCTCTTACGGAGGCATATAGGCATTCTTTTTTTCCTCGTTCAATTTGGGAGTGGAATAGGAAAGGAAATGCCTAGTAGTGGTACAGTGTACCCTCCGCCACGCGCCTTACGGTGAATTGCGGAGTATGTATGTAGATGTAGATGTAGATGTAATGTTAACATTTTCTAAAGCCATTCTTTATGCTCTAGCATGAAATAAAAACACGTTTATGTACTTAGGCACGTAAATATCACAAAAAGTAATGAATGACGAATTTAAAACTGAACCATGTCCATTCAGTAATTGATGTTTACGCTATTGTTTGTCACATTTATATTGCATATATTTTTAACTTGTGCTATCGATCCACTATATATCAATTCCTTATCACTACGGTGTCCACAGAAAGCTTCGATACTGGTATTCACTCAACTAAAGGCTATTATAGGAGAAATGAGCAAAGGTCCCAGGTTCGAGTCCCAGTTCCGGCACACAATTTTAATCTGCCAGGAAGTTTCATCATACAAGCTATTTGTTCTCCTAGCTAGTTCTTCCAACAAAGCCCTTGCACAGTTTAGCTTAGTTCCTAGTGTACAGTCATTTCAGTATGCCAGCTCTGGCATCGTAAATTCATTGCACAACAACATCCCTCTTCAATTTCTTTTTCTTTCTCCACATAGTACATATAACCTCAAAGAAGTAACAACTCATTCAACAGTCTCATTCTTGTACTTACACTACCGTTCCATAATTATCCGAGTTGGGCCGCCATTGACAATAGCAATATGGGTCTCCTGTATTACGTCAAACAATTCACCTAAGCAAACGTAATAATGTATTTTTTCCACCATACTCTGGTGCTACGAATTCCTCTTCATCTGCAATATTGAGAACGTCATGCCGCTTCCAACGCCAGTAGTGAACAAATATTTTATTTAAAATTGTTTAATTTTTCACTTCACTTAATATTATATTGCTCACTTAAATAAAATTTTTGTCGTTTTTATTATTCACTTCAACAGTCATAAAAATGTTACGCATTGCATCACTCGTCCTTATACAGAGTTGCACAAGAAATAAACCACTAAAATGAGTCGAAAAGTAGCCGTACATGCGCGCACAAACTCGACACAACCTGAAGCTACGTAGCGTTGAACAGATTGAGAGTGAGAACATAAAATTGCCAACAAAGAAACATTTCTGAACCTGCACGATGGAGGCGGAAGACTTCATTTACTTTTAGCAGTTCGTATGGGTAAATCGTAAAATCTACTAATGGCTGTTGATTAAAAATCCGAAATCAATGCATCTAGTAAGAAATTTTGAACTTCTACCACATCGGGATGGTAATTGTTATGTTTTACCGGTAAATACTAGGATTTACCAAAATTCTTGCTTTTACAGTAACCTTTATATGTAAAAGTGTTTTGAAGAAAAGTGACAACTACTATACCTCATATAGAGTCATAAGGTTAATTCCTTTTACCCCTATGATGATACTTGCAATAAGGGAAACGCGTTGGTTAAGAAAGCGGAGAAACACACAGCTAAAGGCGCAAAATTATTTATTTCGAAAGTATAACGGTTGTAGGCTGCCATCTGTATGAAGTTCTGGATTATTTTTATTTTGCTTTAGAACCATAGGTAGCCAGAAGATGATAAAATTAGTGACTAGCTGATCCGGCGTTGAAATAGGCAGACGTATGAGAAGTGCCTTCAGTGATGCTTCTTTGTAACTGCTTCGGAAGATTAGTACAGCCGAAAAATGTAGGGTCTCTATGTAAACGTCCTTCTAATTGGGTTCTTTGTTACGTGCGAATAATTTGATTATTCTTCATTCAAAATGTTCAAATGTTAGTAAATCTAAGGGATTTAACTGCTGCGGTTATCAGTCCATAGGCTTACAAACTACTTTAACAAACGTGTGCTAAGGACAACACACACTCTATGCCCGAGGGAGGACTCGAACCTCCGACAGCGAGGAACCGCGCGCTCCGGAGGAAGGCGCCTTAGAGTGTTCGGCCACACCACTGCGGCTCTCTTGAGTCCATGACGGGCGCATATATTTACAAAGAGCAATATCTGTGACATATTAATTATTAGGCTACATTGTGGTAGGTGGTGAACTTATTCAGCTTGTAAAGATCTATGCTTGTGAGTCTAAACCCTTCACTCTTGCCCTAATGAAGGAAACTGCAGTACTTTCATAATTTGTCAGCTGAGGCATAGCGTATAACATGCATATCATAATGTATGAGGGCATGTTGGGAAATAATTATTCATTCTGCCTTCAATATCGGTTAAGGTACCGTCATACTCGCTCGATTTTTTCCGATTCATTGACTCAAGCTGCAAACCTCTTCCGCTAGAGATCTCTGAATTGCATAACTTTACTATTTCGTAACGTAAGAAAATTGGTAACAAATCTGAAGAGTTAGTCTACACAAGGAGCATCGTCTCCTTCAGCATGACAATGCGAGACCACACGCGAACGCTGCGACGTGTGCAAAAAAGCGAGGCCTCTCCTCCAACATCCTTCATACAGTCCGGACTTGACTCCATCCGATTTTCATCTGTTTCCAACACTTAGAAAACATCTCCTTTAAATTCACTTTGATAGTTATGAAGAGGCTTCGTCATCTAAGTCAAGTAATCTATAGAGACGGTATTAACAAGAAATGTGTTCATCACCCTGTTGGTTAAGTTGAGAAATAAATATGAAGAATCAATTATGAAAATTAAAATACACCATTTTCATAATGAATTTGTTCTACCAACAACCGAGGGAAGTATCAGTTAACAATGAAGACTAAAGGTGTAGAATGTTAATAACATTTACTTTAAAAAAAAAAAACCTTTAAGACTGTTCGAATAAAAATGCAGGAGACATTAATTTTCAACATCAGAATACGTGAGTGTGCCTTAAGCGCCTTCATATTACCAGGTTACATTAAGAAAAGTAATAAATCAACACAACTTAAGTGATATCAAATTACGATGGAGACAGATGTTGGGTTCTCTCTCTGTAAATCGTTTGAAATTTTTATTTGGATTTCCGTGTGTTTCTTCGTTTTCACTTCATGTACTCCAGCTGCTGGCTGTACCCTACACCTTGAGGAAGTGTTTCATCCTCATTCCCGTTCTTGTTTCCTTGACATCTTTAAGATCACGAAACCGTTTCTGGTACTATAATTGTTAAAGTTATGTCTCGTTAATTACATCGTAGCCAAACAGGATATTCCTGAGTGTGAAATATAGCTCATATTAAAATGTGCGCTACATAGAGTAAGGAGCTGATTACTTTATTATCAATAGCTATGCGAATTCTAGTCCATTAAGTCCAATTTCTTGGAATCTTGAAACCAGTAAATCGCGCTACTCAAACAAGAAACTACTCTTATTATTTTCACAGTTCTTCCGCAGGGATGCCTTGACATCATCGTGTGATTTTTTGAGTAACAGTAGGTTGATGAGTATTAGTACAACTCAATCACCATCTTTGTAAGGTTCAACTTCAGAGGGACCTTTTACATACCGTAAATAAATCAGTGGTGACTTATACGTTATCTGCACGTATTTTCCCCTCCTCGACAAGATATTTTGGATATTAGCACTTCATTATTCGCCTAAACTTGGAATTCGGTGAATTGGCTTTTCTATAACAAGGTCACAAAAGAGAAATTATTTTAATAAGTTCGTATGGACACTGTTTAAAGTTTTGTTCATCTGATATCTGAAGATGTCTTACTGCGACCTACTGAGAATCTCAAGTGTAGCAAATAAATGGGGAAACTGAACATTCTGTTCACAGTCAATATAATCACGTACAATACGCCTAATTGGTAACGGGGAAATTACTTGTTTCATTGTAAGAAAGCAGGAGTATGAAACTTCCTGATGAGTTTAAAACTGTGTGCCAGACAGGTTTCTAATTCAAGAACGATGCGAGCAAACGTCTAGGTCCTGGATTCTTATCCCGGTCTGGAACACAGTTTGAATCTGCCAGGTAGTTTCATATCAGCGAACACTCCGCCGAAGAGTGAAAATTTCATTATGAAAGCACGACTCTATTAAATCTGTTTTATTACGCAGTGTAGCTTCTCTGTTTCTCGGACAAAAAAGGATTTATGAAACTATTTTTGTGTTTCATTGCACCTATTTAGGATCGCCATACACAAAGCACAGCAGAAACCGCACGCTGCCTATTGATTGGTTAGTTCAAGTAGCGACTAACTTACTGACCCGTTCCTTAAACATTATTCCGGAGTATGACGGTATCTCTGTGTGTCACACACACTGAAATATTTTTAAGTCGGTAGAAAGGTACCAGCAACTGCCTTATTACACCAACATTTCAGCTTCCGGTATTTGTAGATATCGGTGCCGTTTCGAAGAAATGCCACTATGCAGTCTATGGCGCACACAGAGGGGGGGGGGGGGGGGGAAGCAGCTGCACCCCCTCTGTAACTTCAAAGATGTTGTAATAATTTAAAAAAATTCGATGAGATAATGTTTGAGCAAATATCTTTAAATTTTATGGCATTGTAAAATTCTTTTTAATTGTGTATAACTTTTCTTGACATTTACCTACTTTAATCGTTGATCCATTATTTCTTATTAAATAACTGTGAACACTATGTATTTGTTCCACGGTGATATTTATGTTGTTGTAAATTAACTTTCGGCTTCTTAGGCCCTCTTCAGACAACTGAATACTGCAGATTATCCACATCACACCAGTTGCTGTGTTTCGTGTACAAAGATTTTACAAAGATATCTGTCAGTCATAGACTACGTAACCTTTAAGTATTTTACAACAAACAGAGACGCACGATCAATTAAAACAAAACTAAAAATATAACTATAAATTAATTTTCAATGAAACAAAAATATGGCCCAGTGAGTGTACCAGTAATTAAAATTGTATATTAAATAAACTTATATATAGGGTGGTCCATTGATAGTGACCGGGCCAAATATCTCACGAAATAAGCATAAAACGAAAAACTACAAAGAACAATACTTTTCTACCTTGAAGGGGGAAAACATATGGCGCTATGGTTAACCCGCTAGATGGCGCTGCCATAGGTCCAACGGATGTCAACTACATTTTTTTTTTTAAATCGGTACCCCCATTTTAATTGCATCTTCGTCTAGTACGTAAATAAATATGAGTGATTTATGTGGAACACTTTCTTCGGTTTGTGATAGATAGCGCTCTAATAGTCAGAAACGTATAAATACATGGTATCGCGTAACATTTCGCCAGTGCGGACGGTATTTGCTTCGTGATACATTAGTGTTTAGCCACAACTTGGAACGTCAACCACGACCTGCAACAAATGAAGATGCCCAAGTAAGTGTTTTAGCTGCAGTTTTGGCTAATCCGCAAATCAGTAGCAGACAAATTGAGCGAGAATCGGGAATCTTAAAAACGTCGATGTTGAGAATTCTACATCAACATAAATTTCGCCCGTACCATATTTTTATGCACAAGGATTTGCATGGCGAAGACTTTGAACGTCGTGTACAGTTTTGCCACTGGGCACAAAATAAATTACTGAAGGATATTTGTTTTCGTGATTCACCGACAACGCCTGAAAACATGCGTCAGCGCATTGTCAGAATGTATTTGAGAACATTACTGAAGACGAAGTACTCGCTATTGAGAGAAATTTCGTTACGGGTATTGCCAAATGCATTAAAGTTGAAGGACATCATTTTGAGCATTTATTTACGTCATGAGGTAATTACAGGTAATCACGCAGAAACAGCATGCGTTCTCATAATGTACGGCAATTTCACATTGGAACAACCGGAATAAAGTTCATCGTACCTACGTTCTTTGTTTTAATTTAAAAAACCTACCTGTTACTGTTCGTCTAAAATTGTGAGCAATATGTTTGTGAATATTACAACGCCATCTATTACAAAGCGGAAAAAGTGTTCCAAATAAAACATTCATAATCATTTATGTACTAGACGAATATGTACACTACTGGCCATTAAAATTTCTACACCCAGAACAACCACCTCTGTCCGTAATAACGGCCTTGATCCGCCTGGGCATTGAGTCAAACAGAGCTTGGATGGCGTCTACAGGTACAGATACCCATGCAACTTCAACACGACACCACAGTTCATCAAGAATAGTGACTGGTGTATTGTGACGAGTCAGTTGCTCGGCCAACATTGACCAGACGTTTTCAGTTGGTGAGAGATCTGGATAATTTGCTGGCCAGTGCAGCAGTCGAACATTTTCCGTATCCAGAAAGGTCTGTACAGGACCTGCAACATGCGGTCGTGCATTAACCTGCTGAAATGTAGGGTTTCGCAGGGATCGAAAGAAGTGTAGAGCCACGAGTCTTAACACATCTGAAATGTAACGGCAACTGTTCAAAGTGCCCTCGATGCGAACAAGAGGTGACCGAGACGTGTAACCAATGGCACCCCATACCATCACGCCGGGTCATACGCCACACACACACGCTTCCAATGTGCGTTGTCACCAAACACGGATGCGACCATCATGATGCTGTAAACAGAACCTGGATTCATCCGAAAAAATGACCTTCTGCCAATCGTGCGCCCGGGTTTGTCGTTGCGTACACCATCGCAGGCACTTCTGTCTCTCATGCAGCGTCAAGGGTAACCGCAGCCATGGTCTCCAAGCTAGTAGTTCATGCTGCTGCAAACGTCGTCGAACTGTTCGTGCAAATGGTTGTTGTCTTGCAAACGTCCCCATCTGTTGACTCAGGGATCGAGACGTGGCTGCACTATCCGTTACAACCATGCGGATAAGATGCCTGTCATCTCGACTGCTAGTGATACGAGGCCGTTGGGATCCAGCATGGCGTTCCGTATCGCCCTCCTGAACCCACCAATTCCATATTCTGCTAACAGTCATTAGATCGCGTCCAACGCAAGCAGCAATGTCGTGATATGATAAGCGCAAATGCGATAGGCTACAATCCGACCTTTATCGAAGTCGGAAACGTGGTGGTACGCATTTCTCCTCCTCACACTAGGCATCACAACTACGTTTCACCAGGCAACGCCGGTCGACTACTGTTTGTGTATGAGAAATCGGTTGGCAACTTTCCTCATCTCAGCACGTTGTAGGTGTCGCCACCGGCGCCAAGATTGTATGAATGCTCTGAAAAGCTAATCATTTGCATATCACAGCATCTTCTTCCTATCGGCTAAATTTCGCGTCTGTAGCACGTCATCTTCGTGGTGTAGCGATTTTAATGGCCTGGAGTGAAATAAAAATGGGGGGACATATTTTTAAAAATGCATCTGTTTGACCTATGTTAGCTCCATCTAGTGGGTCAACCATAGCACCATCTGTTTTCTCCCTTCAATCTAGAAAATTTTTGTTGTCTGTAGTTTTTTCGTTTGGTGCTTATTTCTTGAGATATTTGGTTCGGTCACTGTCAGTGAATCATCCTGTATGCAAACGAAAGTAGGAGGGGAACAGGTGAGTGAGGAAGACATAAAAAATGAAATGTGGTTGCAGGACAATTAGATATGTTTGGGGTATGTGAATATGGAATAAAGGAACATATTAAAGTATGTAACCTGACCCACTCGGTTAGCCGTGTGGTCTAACGCACTGCTTTCCGAGACGCGGAGGCGTACCGGCCCCGGTTCGAATCCGCCCGGTCGATTAACGAAGGGGACCGGAGTGCCGGCCAGCCTGGATGTGGGTTTTAGGCGGTTTTCCACTTCCCCCTAGGTGAATACCGTGCTGGTCCTCAAGTCCCGCCTCCTTACACGATTCGCAGACATTTCGTAACACTTTACACTTTCACACATACGCAGACATTAGGGGTACACATTTCCTCCCGGGGAGCATGGGGTGGCGACAGGAAGGGCATCCGGCCATCCCGTCAATATCAACAAACGCCAAATCCGGCTGTAACAAAGAGCCGACCCTGCATGTGCGGGAACATGACCAAAGAGAAAGAGAAGATAAATTAAAGTATATAACCGATATTAAAATTCCCTGGTTTTCACGAAAATGGCTGAGTGGCACAAGGAAGGAAAAACATTGGAATGTGGGTGAGAGACATTACACAATTTCAATAAGCCTAGTGAAGGACTATACATAATAGCTGTTACTTTAATAAGTGTGAATACTGAAATTGGTTTGATAATTGAGAATTAGGTTCGGTTGCTGAGCTTGTTGTTTGTTGATAGAGAGAATTTCTAGCAATGTTGGCTTTTTTCCTTTATTCGCTTTGCGGAGAACATCACATTTAATGTCAAAGGCATGACGCATGTTCTGCAAAGGTTAATATTATTGCGGAACAAATATATAGTGTACCGATGCGTCCGCTTCGAGGTAAGCGATCATCGATTGATGTTGGGCGATATCTGTGGCCTCGTTGCTCTGGACGTGAGATGTTGGGAGGGGAGGTGGAGAGAACGGCTCGCCGGAAGACGGGAGACTGGCCTGGAGACGCGAGGGGGCGGCAGCGCACGGCGGCTACTGCAGACAGCTGGTTGCTGCGCGGCTTCTAACATCACAACTCTTGTGTCAGCCCAACCTTTGATTCTAATTACAAATGTTGGCTCTTCTGGTGGTCATGTTGACCCGGTCTAGTTTGAGTTGTTTGTTCTACTGGCCGTTGCCGGGAAGGGTGCTGACTGCATCGGTATCGGGTTCGGCTAACGTAACTACACCTGGGACACTGATAGTAAATCTATGCTACTCACTACGTTATTGGATTGGCCGCGTCCGAACTATTAACGGCTCAGAATTCTGTTGCCTGCGAAAAGGTGCGAATGAACGGCAGATTCAGTGAAGTAATTGCGTAGAAGCTGTTGTTCCGTGCTGTGAGCTCCGTCGTGGGCTTTGGAAGCAGGAAAGACGCGTCTGCTGCAGAAAGCCGGCTCTCTTTCTGTGCCGCTGGCCGGTTCTTCTTTATGTACACAATTTACTAAAGGGAGAATGGGGACTATGTTGTAGCTAGAAGATTTAAATTCTTTTGTGGTTGCTCATGTAAAATACGTTTTGCAAAGGTGTTGCAGGAGGCTTTCAGTAGCTATTGACCACTGTTTCATTTAAATGTCCATTTATGCTGATGTATCAATTTGATGTTCGGTTCTGCTATTACTGTTGTGCCTTCGGTAGTTGTTAGAGACCTTTTTAGGAACTTAAAGCGAAAGTTTTCCTCTAAAGTTGCATAAGAGCTCTTTTTTTATTGGTCTTTGATTCAAAGTTCATGTTGCAAATCCTTCAGTTCTTATTGACTGGTTATACAACGATTAAAATCCAATTTAATTTCATTTGTTTTAATTAAGGTTAATGTTCTTAAAAAGAAGTAATAAGAATTTTCTTTGTTAAATCTGGTCACTTTAAGGTTGTCATAAAAAGATACTGTTTCGTAACTGTATCAAGGAATGCAAATGATCTTGTAATAAATGAGTGTTAAAGGGACTAATATGGTCTAGCAGCTTCCCTTACTGGAACATTGTTTCCTTTCCTTATAAACGGAGTAATCCGTATCGTGCACACAGTTATTTAAAATGCCTACGTTCCATTAAGAAGCGACGGAAGAGTGGATAAATAGGATTGTTTGTTAGCTTGAGCATTGCCTCCTCGGGCAGGCGGCGGCGAGCAGCAGTGGCGCGGCTATCGAGCGCGCGGCGGCGGCGTGTCGTGAGGCGCGCGGTGCGTGGCGCACGCGACCCCCGTCAAAAGCCCGCCCCCGCCCGCCGCTTTGTCTTCGTCGTCGTTAAGTGCGTCCGATGTCAAATCCATACACTTTCTTTGTCACGGCTACAGGTACACACACCTAAATTCCGCACAATAACGTTATCTCACCAAAAATTCGTAACGTTACGGCAACTAATCGCTATAACAAACGCGAGCGTAAACAGATATACGGCGGGGCGCGCGTACGGAGATCATTTTTGATATAAAATTATACCTCTGCGGTGATTTTCAGTCCGCGTCGCGTCATTCACAGGTTTGTTTACACTTTTATTGACCGAGCAAAGTAGTCCGGTAATGTTATACAGACACGTAGTTTTTTCACACCAGAAATGTTTTGTCTGTAAATATTCGTGTTACACTTCCGTCACACACCGTAGTTACAACGAAAGCCTAAAGCAATCTATTCCTAATCATTATTTCTTTTATAAAGCTACCCGATTAATACTCTCAAACAGGCCGCGCGGGAGTAGTCGAGCGGTCTGGAGCGCCACGTTACGGATCGCGCTGCCTCCCGCGTCGGAGGTTCGAATCCTCCCTCGGGCATGGATGTGTGTGTTGTCCTTAAGTTAGTTTAACTTAGTTTAACTAGTTTGTAAGACTAGGGACTGATGACCAACGTAGTTTGGTCCCATAGGATTACAACCATTTAAACATTTCTCGCAAATAGAAGTGTATAAATTTGCCGTCGCAGTGCACACACTTTTATGAGGGAGAGTCAGTAAATAAGTCACAAACTGAAGTAGATCCGCCTGTACTGCACGCTGTATTCCTCTACCACTATGACACATCCGTCTTGTGGGGTGCAGCAGTTTAACATTTTCATTATCAGTGTTGTTCCTGGACAACAACGTATTAAAAGTTTATATATACCGTATTTTGTGCATCAATCCTTAAAGTTGCATTTTTGTTGATGAACAACATGCTT
The DNA here is from genome assembly GCA_026315105.1 of Locusta migratoria. Taxonomy (NCBI): domain Eukaryota; kingdom Metazoa; phylum Arthropoda; class Insecta; order Orthoptera; family Acrididae; genus Locusta; species Locusta migratoria. The sequence goes on from CM048755.1 coordinate 12,918,691, forward strand.
ATAGTACGACATTTTGCCACTTGGTACGGCGTGTAGCCACTTCTCAGGCATTAATCTGTCCGACTTGTAGGTTGTGTTGCGTTGTCGTCTGTACGTGGCTGACAGCGTGAGCGTGAGTGTGGTTCCTTTTATTCCAGCAGTGGATTGCTTGTCTTTCCTGCTCTGGTGAAGATTATGCTGTATTATTGATCTGGCAGTGTTAACTATCAATAAAATAACGTCCGAGTAATAAAATACCTCGACACAAACGTCTGCGTTATGCATGAAATACATGACATAAAAAATTAATAGTTCGACCAAAAATGTTAAAACACATACTTTGATGTTTAGTGAACTGTATTAATACACAAAACACTGATTTTTAATTTTTCCAACGCTGATTTCATAACGTGGGACTGAAAGGGTTAAGGAACCAAATAAAGTTACAGCTCAAGAGCATCACTTTTAGGATGGAAACGCTGCCACAAAATTCCAAGCTCCAGGCTTTTAAAGCCTTCTCGAACGATGGGTCGAGTGTTTAAATTTACAGGTGGAGTCAGCTGAAGAGTAAAGAAATTTTGAGGCTTGTAAACGCAGTACTGGCGTGACTACCTCAGTTGGCAACTTATTTACTGACTCACGCTCTTATATCCACCGATCAGCCGTATCATTAAGGCAACCTACCTAACAGCCGGAATATCCAACCCTGGCGCGAATAATAGCTGCGGTGGGTCTTCGCGTAGAAATAGGAAGGCCTTGAGACTGGAGGGTGTTGGCACCACATCTGTACCCTCGTCACATAATGCATGCAGATGTGTTCGATAGAGTTCAGATCTGTCGATCTGGGGGGCAGCACATTATTTGCAGTAAGGAACTGTGTTCCTCGAACCACTCCATCACACTCATGGTCTTGTGACATGGTGCATTATCTTGTTGAAAAAATGCCACTACCGTTGGGTAACGTGATCGTCATGAAAGGGCGTACGTGGTCTTTAACGCATGTACGCCACTTGTTGGCCGTTGTGTTGCCTTGCATGAGTTCTACTGGACCCATGGAAGGCACGTGAATGTTCCCCAGAGCATAATCTGAGACACCACAGCTGACAAGGAACTGTTACCCTGGAAGACGACGGATTCGCACAGTTCCATCATCGCTAACGTCTGGTGACGGTGATCACGTAACCATTTCAGTCGTAGTTCTCGATGTCGTGGACTTAACATTTTATTTATTTATTTATTTATTTATTTGTTTATTTAGCCTAATCAGATTAGGGCCATCAGGCCCTCTCTTACATCGGACCAGGGTTTTACACATACAGAATTTTTTTACATTTGAGTTACCTATAAGATACCAATGATTTTTACAGATAAGCAATTAATAACATAATTTATAAAAGTTAACTACATGTAAAAGGATGTAAAATAAAAGGTATTGACTTAATTCTAATAGGATTAATACTAGTAGTACCACTGAGACACCTTCTGCTGCTGTTGGTGTAACAACATTGATATTCGCAGATACAGGATGTACTTTTGAATCGAGACTGGTTAAGGCAAGGCGAATTCTGACAAAAGGAAGTTAAGAAAGCTGTACCTGGCGAGAGCAATGGCAGTAAGAGAATATCTGGGAGGAGGAATGGATGTGACGTACCTGGACCGTAGGGTATTAAAGACTGGCGTAATTATTGCTTCAGTAGATAATCCATTAACTGTCGTTTGAAGCTGGCAGTGTTATTCAGTTCTCTGATATACTGAGGTAGATGATTCCAGAGCCTCGTTCCTGCTACTGAAAAGGATTTTGAGAAACCGGCTGAGTGATGGATAGGGACAGAAAGGGTTTTGCTCTGACACGAACGAGTAGTTCTGTTATGCTGATCAGATAAGAGTGTTAAGGTCGAGGAAAGATATGAGGGACAGTGTACGTTGATAAGAGAGTAGAGGAAACAGAGTGTATGAAAATCTCTGCGCTTGTCAGCACGGAGCCAGGATAGTTGCATATAAGATGGTGAAATGTGATCAAAGAGACGGATGTTACATATATATCGAACGCAGGCATTCATGATTAGTTCCAGACGTCTTGAGCTTTCCCAAGAAAGACCTTGCAAGATAACATCACTGTAATCAATAATTGTAATTACAAGTGTTTGTATAAGTTTCTTTTTGAGATCGAGAGGAAAAAACTTCTTATATCTCTGTAGGACATGAAGAGATGCTGATGCCTTCCTACACACGGCGGCTGTGTGCTCAGCCCAATTTAGTTTGTCGTCTATTATCACTCCCAGACTTTTTGCCGAGGGCGAAAAATAGATAGGTGTGTCATTTAATATTAATGATGGTTGAGATTCGCGGAATTTGTGGTTAATGAGCCTAGGATGTCCTACCAGAATTGCTTGTGTTTTACTTGGATTGAGCTTTAATCCTATATTCTGTGCCCACTTTGATAGTGCACATAGGTCAGAATTAAAATTTTCGATTGCTGTCTTCAGGTTTTTTGGTTTTGCACTTAAATACAACTGGAGGTCATCGGCATACATGTGGTATTTACAAAAGGACAAGACCGATGATACGTCATTAACGTACAATGAAAAGAGGAGTGGACCTAATACCGATCCCTGTGGTACGCCTGATAGTACTTTTCTCCACTGTGACTTTTTGGTGCCGGACATGACGCACTGAAGACGCGATGTCAAGTATGAGCGAAACCATTGCACCACGCCTTGAGAGAGATTTAGGCTGCTAAGTTTAGCAAGTAAAATGTCAAAGTCCACAGTGTCGAAAGCTTTGCTAAAGTCTAAGAAGCACATAATAGTCGCCTCTTGTCTATCCATTTCCTGCTTAAGATCGTCTGTCACTTTTATCAAAGCAGATGTTGTGCTGCGATATTTGCGAAAACCTGATTGGTGTTCGTCAAAAAGGTTATTAATAGTCAAGTAGCTGGTTAGCTGATCATTTACTATATATTCTAGAGCTTTGGATAGTGCCGGAAGAATGCAGATAGGTCTGTAATCAGAGGGTGCTGTGGCAATGTTCTTTTTTGGCAGTGGCTTAACTAGTCCACGTTTCCATGCATCAGGAAAAACACTTGTGGCTAAGGACTGATTAAATATATCTGTTATGATGGGCAGCAGTGATCAATAATCAGCTTTACCATTTGGATAGTGATACCATCATCCCCAGTAGACGCTGATGTAATACGCATAATGGCTTTTTTGACTGTACTTCCAGTAACATGCTTAAAACAAAACTTATCATGGTTAGCGTTGTTTATCCTCTTGATATGGTCAATAAGTGTTTGTTTCGTTTGGTGATCTATTGTGGTGGTAGGCGTTGTGAAATACTGATTTAGTTCCTCAATGGGGACAGTGGGTTCGGCTGCAGTTTTTACTTTTCCAATACCAAGACCGCGCAGGTTTTTCCAGAGGACGGCCGGTCTATTTAAACAACAAAAATTCTCAAACGACACGTTCACTTTTAACTAAGTTAATGCTTATTCCACCTAATATCCGTTAGTAAATATTTGTTACACCTGACTTCAGAGCTATGCCGAGTTCCTTAAGGCTGTCACTTAAACTTGACTGAATAGTTTCTAGTCATACTGTCGCTATATAAAAATTAAAGTCTATCAACAATCCTGAGTAACTCTACGTTCCACAGAATATAGTTAGAGTCTACGAAGCGCCTCTGAAAATTTTTCTAAGTCCCACCGACGCAGAATAAAATCAAAGTTCTCGAAGCACCACAGAACAAATATTTGTAAGTTCCACACTAGAACACTTCGCTGAAATTTCACCAAGTCCTCAAGCGACTCCACAGTCACCCAGCATAACGACACAACTTGCCTGTCAATACGACACCAACCGACTGCCCCCTAACATTACCAGAATGACCGCCTCAAGTACCCTCGCTGGCTTACTCTGAAGTCAAATCAGCATCTTGTTTTCACAAAATACAACTACAAATAAAATAAATACATGTGACTATATTATTTATATATATTATAGTTTTTGCATTATCAAAAAATTAAACTTTTCTACCTTTGCTTTTTTAGTTTTTGAACATAGATTATTCACTGTAATATTGATCCTGTGTTTTCATTAATTATTTACTTATGTCTAGTTTACCGTACTGCCGCTAATACTATAATTATTGATATTTATTTATTACAAATCCAGCTTTTATACCTGGAAACCGTGTTACTGGGCTCTAATTCAAATTTACTGATTTTGCGCAAAAAACCAAATATACATCTTAATAGTACTCACTTAGATCTTTCCTTTGATACATTGTACGCAATAGTTGATTAAGCCGTTTTCAAGATATATAGTTTGCAAAATTGTTATTATATAATGATTTTTCATTTACTATAACTGCAAAATTATTAAAGTGACAATAGGCGCGTTTCTATCAGCGCATCCGTCTAGTCTTTATCTTTAAAATGAGCTTACGTGCTCCGTTGTATCATATATGGATCAGTAGTTATTAATTTTAAGTGGTTTATTGGAAATTTCTCCAAGGCCAAGCAGGGCTTCTCCGGCCGTTCGTCATTCACTGCATAACGACCTGGATCTTCCAGTCATGTGTCTACACAAAGCGAGCGATCAGACGCTCGTTTGACTGATGAGAGGTGCCGCTATCTGTTGACTAACCCCTCAACTACGACGATTCAGTAGCTACACATCACGATTCCCGCCATTTACCGCAGCATTGCAGACTTCAAGTGTCTCCACGAAACTGTCCCCTTGCAATATCCCCACTTGCTACCACATCCACGGAGTGGATTGTGTAGCAAATAGCACCACAAAACAAAACATTTTATAAAAAAAACACAAAATTAACAAAATTAATAGCGAATATAATTTAAATACTTTTATACACTAACTTATGCTGCAGCACTTTCTAAATTTTCAAAGTATTTGTGCCCAACAAAAATCTTTTGTACCTATTTGTAAATCATCACAAGTATTATGTTGGTTTTTTTTTAAATTAGTGATTCTAAACTCATTTTTTTTCTTTGTGTGCATGTGTGTACCTTGAACAATAGCTTTTTGCAAAATAAAGATAAAAATACCGCATTTTTATCCTTTTCTAAAATCTTCACTTTTGCACTTAATTTATTCAGTATTGGAAAGTGGCAAATAAATTAAACTCCACGTTTCAGACATTGTATTGTTAGGTTACCACATGCCAAGTTTCACGTTCGTCATAGCTTTAGTTCTTGAGATATAACACGCCAAACGTTGAAGTTTTTTTGGGCGCTGATTTTTTTTCTTCTTCTTTCTTTTTGACCAACTTTGCTTGAAATTTTCTGGCTATATAAAGCACATAAAATTCTTTTCAATATTATTCCTATGAGAACGCGTACAGTTGTACACGATAGCCGAATTTCATATTTTTGAACGAAATATGGCCAAAGTTATGACTCAAAGTTGTTAGAAATTCACGCTCGCCCTAGTACAGTCGCGCATGGCGTCAAACTAATGACTATATCTCGGCCAGTATTGCTTTCACGAATCTTAAAGTTTACCAGTTTTCGTTGGGGACACGTTCGAATGTTCACATAAAATTGCCAGTGATGGTAGAGCTGGAATATGTTCCGAAATTAGGCGATTTGACACGAAATGACGCAGGAGTTACATGTTAGCAGTTTCAGTGTACACTATGTCCGTCGAGCAGTCATTTCCAGATTGAAAGCCACGGAATAAGAATCCAGATATACTGCGCACACTGAGTGGAGACTGTCGCGGCCGGCCTGGTTGCAGAAGTGCTGAGCCAGGGCGACGGCTGCCAGGCGGCCGAGGGGCAACCTTACAAACTTGCTTCAACATTCAACTTTACTTCCATTGTTTCCCAACTTTTTTGTCATTCTACTAACGGTGCGAAGTATTCGCACGGGTCTTCTGGTGTATTACTAGAAACTTTTGAGATTTGGAGGCCCCCGAGAGGCCCGGGGCGGTCCCCCCCCCCCCCCCCCCCCCCCGTTAGTCCGCCACTTTATTTCTTAATTTCCAGAAAATGATCGATACAGTCTCGTACGTCGAAACACGCGCTTGCCAAATATCTGAAAAAGTATACGATTTGACTGAATAATTCTTAGAATTAGAGTTGTTGCAGCCAGAATGAATATGGGATTTCCCGAATCTACCAAAAATCAACGAAAAATATATCTATTCAAAAAATCGGTAAAAAATTCGATCTACGCTTGTCTGAGTGAGAATCTGCAGTCTTTCGAAACTAACAATGTCAGTGTAGATCAGATGTGGCTTACGTTCAAAGAAATAACATCGACAACGATGACACATTTATACCAAACAATTTAACAAAAGAGGTGTCTGGCCCTCCGTGGTACGCAAAATAGGTTAGATCACTCTTGCAAAAGCAAAGTAAAAGAGATGCCAAATTTAAACGGATACAAAATCTTAAAGACTGGCTGTCTTTGACAGATACTAGAAATTTAGCTCCAACGTCAATGTGAGAGGCTTATAATAGTTTACACAAGGAAACCCTGTCACATAATTTGGTAAAGCATCCTAGGAAAAATGTTCAAATGTTTGTAGAGCTTATGGGACTTAACTACGGGGTCATCAGTCCCTAAACCTACAAACTACTTATGAACTAGCTTATACTAAAGACGTCACAAACATCCATGCCCGAGGGGGGATTCGAGCCCCCGACCGCAGCAGCCGTACAGACCGTGACTGGCACACCGCAGACCGCTCGGCCACTGCGGCCAGCATCCTAGGAAATCCTGGTCGTATGTAAGGTATACTAGCGGTAAAACATAATCAATACCTTCACTACGTGATGGTACTGATCAAAGTACTGCTGAATCAGAATTGCGTTACACAGCTTTCCGAAAGTCCTTCAGCACAGAAGACGATCAAATAATCCACAATTTGTATCAACATCAGTTGCCAGCATGCGTAACTTAGAAGTAAATAGCCCTGGTGTGTGAAAGCAACTCGAATCACTTAATAAAAGTCAGTATCCCGGTCCCGATCGTATACCAATTAGGTTTCTTTCAGAGTATGCTGATGCAATAGCTCCATACCTAGTTATCATGTACAACCGCTCGCTCAGCGAACGTTCCGTACCCAACGACTGGAAAGTTGCACAGATCACTCCAATAGTCAAGAAAGGCATTAGCAGTGATCCGCAAAATTACAGGCCTATATCACTGACGTCGGTTTGCAGCTGGATTTTAGAACATTTACTTTCCTCAAATATTATGCACTACCTCGAAGAGAATGGCCTATTGACCCATATTCAACACGACTTCAGAAAGTATCGTTATTGTGAATCACAGTTACCTCTACTCACATGATGTGATGAGTTTCATCGACAAGGGATGTCAAATAGATTCCGTATTTCTAGATTTCCGAAAGGCTTTTGACACTGTACCTCACAAGCGTCCTCTAATCAAATTGTATGCTTATGGATTATAGGCACAGTTGTGCGACTGGATTCGTGATTTCCTGTCAGAAAGGACACAGTACGTTGTAATTGACGGTAAGTCATCGAGTAGAAAATAAGTGATATCTAGTGATCCCCAGGGAAGTATTATAGAGTCCCTACTCTTCCTCATTTTCATAAATGATTTAGAAGACAATTTGAGTAGCTCTCTTAGACTGTTCGCGGAAGACAATGTCATTTATCAGTTAGTAAAGCTAACACAAGATAAGAAGCAACTGCATAATTATTTAGATATTAGCATTGTGCAAAAATTGGCAATTGATCCTTACTAATGAGAAGTGTGAAGTCAGCCATATGACCACTAAAAGAAATCCGTTAAAATAATTTACATGATAAATTAGTCAAAACTACAAGTCGTCAATTCAACTAAATACCTAGGAGTAACAATTACGAACAACTTAAGTTGGATAGAACACATAGAAAATATTGTAGGGAAAGCGAACCAAAGACTACGTTTAGTTGGCAAAACACTTAGAAGATGCAACAATTTTACTAAAGAAACTTCCTACACAACTCTTGTGCGTCCTATTTTTGAGTATTGCTACGTTTTGTGGAATCTCCACCAAGTGGGACTGACAGACGGTTTAGAGAAAGTTCAGAGAAGGGCAGCTCGTTTTGTACTATCGCGATATAGGGGAGAGAGTGTCACGGAAATGATGTACGAGTTGGGGTGAAAATCATTAAAAGAACGATATCAATTTGCGAAATTTCTTTCACCTACTTTCTCTTCCGAATTCGAACATATTTTATTAGCACCCACCTACATAGGAAGACATGACATCAAATCGTAATAAGAGAAATCAGATCGAAAACGGAAAAATTTAGGTGTTCCTTTTTCTCGCGAGCTATTAGAGAATGGAACGGCAGAGAAATATCATCGGTTCGATTAACCCTGAGCCATGCACTTCAATGTGACTTGCAGAGTATTTCTGTAGACGTAGACTGCAGGTAGAGTGAATTAGTTTTCTGGACGCAATGGAGAACTGGGTTTTACTGCCATTAAATAGTCCACGTTGGTAGGATACCAACGGCTAGTTAATGTCCTCGGTGAAGAACACCTACATTCATACTGCGGCTGTAACTGGCGTTGTGGAGGCTATGCCTGCCTTATATACCGCCCTGGAAATTCTGTGCTGGCTTCACAAGGGCGAGACTCAATTCCATCTGGACTTGGTGGTGTGCTCAAGTGGATCGAAATGGAGTGAGTTTCGATAAGTTTGCAAGCGTAGGCTGATAGAATTTACGGTACGCATCTCTGACTGAGTCGTTCGCCTCTGCAGAGTTGAGCCCCTACTGCTTCTGCTGCCGGGTGGCCTGAGATGTTGTGTTGTGGCCTACTTAGTTTTCTGTAGGCGCAGCTACGACAGTTATGTGCTTTTTATACGTATACTTTAGGGTAGTGTGATATTGCTGTTAGTGTTATTGTTCACGATGTATCATAATTAATAGTAGAAGCTGATATGGCTGAAATTATAGAATGAAAAGAACAAACGAGCTGTTTGACGAGAATGTGTGATTGTGAGCCACCAACGACTTCAGTAAGAAATACTGTCTTATGAATTTTAAATGTAAAACTTTTACGTTTGTCTCAAATTTCACACGTGGCCAACATTAATGAGAAATAACACATTACTTCCGTACGATACATGTTGTAATATACTTTTTCCTACTATCGGCTACAAGAATTATACCACGTGTCGTCCTCGTATTTTGATGCAGTACTCTCGTCTCTACCGTGAGCTAGAGTGTGAATCTACTACGGACACATTTTAACTAGAATATTGTTGTTGCTGCAATCATTTTCTTTACCCCCAATCTTTTCTCACTATTTATTATGTTTCTCCCGCGCAGGTAACTATTTTTTTAATCTATGAGACTTAACTATTGTGGTTATCAGTCCCTAGGCCTACAAACTACTTAAAGTAACTAACGTAAGGACAAAACGCACACCCATGCATGAGAGAGGACTCGAATCCCCGAAGGGGAACAACCGCACGCTCGGCAAGGCGCCATTCCACTGCGGTTCGCGGCTAACGTCTACGGCTCTTCCCACCCGATGCAGTGTGATACCGAGAAGCGACGTTGTTAGAGAAGTATGACGGCAACCAAAGAAACTTGCAGATGACCAGCTTGTAGTGTTTAATATCGTCAGTTCATGTTAAAATAATTAAATAATATATTTCATGTAAATTTATTAAAATATACGATATTTCTTAACTACCCGAACTGCACGGACTCTTTTACGTGTCGAAATTGAGAAGTCATATGCAGAGTCTTTGATTCGGAATGTGGCTGTGTATCTTGCCCCTGACAAGGAAATCACGACAAAGTTCAAATGTTTGTAAATCTATGGGATTTAACTTCTTTAGTTATTAGTCGCTAGTCTTACAAACTAGTTAAACCAAGTTAAACCAACCTAAGGACAGCACTCACACCCATGCCTGAGGAAGGACTCGAAGCTCCGACTGCAACCAACCGTGCGCTCTGCAGCAACACGCATTATAAAGCTCGGCCACTCTACCGTTCCACGCCGAAGTCGTTGGCTACGTCTGATCCTAGTTTTAATTAGATACTTACAACTGCGAAATCTTTCTAGATCATTTCCCCGGTCCTGCAGGCTTTTTATGTAAGTCTTTCAAGGCGCCTAGCTGCGGAGCACGCAGCTGCTTGCCGTCGGAGATTCGAGTCCTCCCTCGGTAATGGGTGTATTGGTTCTTCTTTGCATACGTTAGATTAAGTAGTTAGTAAGCCTAGGGACTGAGGACCAGAGTAGTTAAAGCCCATAGATTTACAGACATTTGAAAGACTTTTAAGTCACGTGTGCTGTTAGCCACCGCCCGTGACAGGCAACGGATGGATCTGATTCATTGCCCTGTGTGTCTGGCCTATGTCTTACTCGCTGTCAGGGGTCGACGAATCTGCTGGTTTCTTGGCGTCGTCGTCCCTTTATTATAAAATTGATTGAGCTGGAAATGACCTCTATCCTTTTCGTCGCGTCGTTAAACGCGTCCGTAAAAGATACATCGGTGCTGTTTCGACTGCGGCGGGAGCATGAAAGAAGCAGTTGCCCGGAGCGTGATGCTACTTGCCGAGCGTGCTGCAGGCGATGTCGTGTGTCAACATACAGCCGGCTACTGCTTCCACTCTGACTGGACTCGCCTCCACTGCAGGCAGTTCAGTACGAGTACAAAAATGTTCAACGCGTCTCCCCTCTTCAGTTCCCCTATGGCTGCTAACATTTTCGGCCTGGACGCCTTTGTCGTTTAGAGTGTCAGGTAAATTTAGCGACAGCCACTGTGCCTGTCACCGAACTTGACGCCCTGTGGGCGCGCTAGAATGGCCGTGCGTTCTGGAGCGTTATTTGCGAGTCCCTTAGGTCTACAAACATTTTAACACTTTGCCTCCCTGTGCACGTCCTACAAAGAGATGCTCGAACTGACATTGGGGTGTGTGCATTCCACATTTCTTTGAAGTCGTCGGAGGTGCCAAAATTTTGTTGAACTCGTTCCCTTCATTTTGCAATTCATTTGTCTGTTACGACGCAAATCGCCGGGCTTCATGTTCTCCGTGTAATGTTCCCGGTTTCTGCCAGTCAACGGACTATACCTATTGTGGTCCTTACGAAGCCAAACGGGCAGTTGCGTATTTGTGACTTTAATAACTCTCAGTCTAACATTGATATATACCAGGCACGTCGTCCAGAAGTGTTTTTGTCTAAACTGGCTGGAGTCTAGCATTTTTCGAAAATAGACTTATACGAGGCATAACTCTAAACGGCACTTGGCGGAGCTTCTCAGCAATTGCTCGTTTTATATAAGCCGTTGGGCGTATTCAGACAAAATCGCTTATCGTTTGGGATTGCAAATGAAACCGCCATTTTCCAGATATTTCTGAAATAATTGATTGAAGGTATCCCACATATGTATATTATATTATCGTAACAGGGATGACCCACGACAAGCATGACAGGAACCTCGAATCTCTTTTTACGCGTCTTCAGGAATATGGTTACGTTGCCAGCTGCGAAAATTCAGTTGCTTTGTTCTCAGTGTCTAGTACCCGGGACAGTCTCAGTCGTAAGAGTATCACTCCCACAAGCATCCACGTTGAGGCGTTCGAGATAATACCTGTCTGAACTAACGTTACACAGCTGCAGTCGTATATGGGGGGAAATTACTTACTACGCCATATTTCTTCCGCAAGTAGTGCAATCGCGCACATATTCAGCCAGCTCCTCATGAAGGGGATCAGGCCTGATTGGTAGGTTGGCTGTCAACAGGCTTTTCAGTGGCGCAAGTAGTGGTTGATGGTGTCCAGTGTGTTATACACTAGGTCCATCCTTGACAATGGAAACGGATGCGCCACAGTAGGGCATTGCGGCCGTGTTGTCCCGTAACTCAGCGGTTGTTGCCTTTGGCTATGCTGCGATGCCGGAGGCCGTTCCCCGTCGGGGGTTCGAACCTCCCCTCGGTCATGGATGTTTGTGTTGTCTTTAGTATAAGTTAGTTCATAAGTAGTTTGTAAGTTTAGCTCGCTGCGGAGCGCGCGGTTGCTCGCCGTGGAGGTTCGAGTCCTCCCTGGGGCACGGGTGTGTGTGTGTGTGTGTGTGTGTGTGTGTGTGTGTGTTGTCCTTAGGTTAGTTTACCTAGGTTTAACTAGTTTGTAAGCTACGGACTGATGACCAGGCAGTTTGGTCCGATAGATTTACAGACATTTGAACATTTGTAAGTTTAGCGATTGATGACCCCGCAGTTAAGTTCCATTAGACAAACATTTTAACATTGCCTTCGCCTCCAAAACTTTCTACTCAACATTCTAATGCCGAGCCCTGTCTCGCATCCATCTGTGTCCCTGCGCGGAGTTGTGCCATGTTTTTGCAGCAAATCTTGGATGATTTCTCGATGATGGTGAATGATGTTGTCGTGACGACAGCCCACGATCCGGTCCTGCTAAAGGTTTTCTCGATGAGCGAGAAAGGGTGGCCAGAGCATATCACTCAGGCGAACATGTCGTTTTGTCATTATTTATCTCTGCGCTTCCGGATTGCTGCCATATTATCTTCGTCCTCCGAGGATTCTGAGTGTCCAGTCGTAATTCCTCCCCAAATGGTCTTGTATTCTGCAGCTTTGAACGTATGGCATTGGAGAATAACGCGGTAGGCGTGTTGGCTTCGTTTACTGTCCGGCATCGACGCCGAACTGATCGTGCGTGCCACTCTTGCTGTGCCTGCTCAGTTAATCAGGCGTCACCAACAACTTATTTCATCATGGTCCCACGCCCTCTCCGAATTACAGTTTTATGGTCCTTGCTACAAGTATTTCTGCCATTGACGTGGTGTCGGATGAGAAACTTTCGATCGAAATTTCTTACGTAGATCTCACCACCTCAAAAAACGCCATAGTTGTAATTACTCTCACCCCAATTCGTCTATTTCTTGGCGCTCTCTCTCCTGTATTGGGATCACTCATTACAAGCTGCCCTTCTTTGTACTCTTTCGATGTCCTCCGTCAAGCCTTCGTTAAGGACTAACTTGGAATAGGTAGATGCGCAGCAACCACGCACAGTGCCAAAACAAAATGGTACGGGAATATTTGTTAACTGGATGCAACAGAGAGAGAGATGCACAAACCTAACCTAACGGGCGTACATCAATATAGGAGTATTTAATATCAATATAAAAGAGGCACAAAGTATTCCAGGACTTCAGAGTGATGAGAGGAATGGACATTAAATACAATCATTTCCTCGTTAAGACGGCAAGTTACACCTACCACTAAACAGGCTCTAACAGTCCACAAAATGGGAAGAAGAAAGAAAGAAAGAAAGAAAGATCATGGATAACTCATTTAGTAAATGATCTTAGCACAGAAACTGTGGCCGGCCGCAGTGGCCGAGGGGACTGAGGCGCTCCAGTCAGGGTCTGCACGGCCACTACGGTCGGGGGTTCGAATCCTCCCTCGGGCATGGGTATTTGTGCCGTCCTTAGTCTTAGCTAGTTCATAAGTAGTTTGTAAGTTTAGGGACTGATAACCCCGTAGTTAAGTCCCATAGACTATACAAACATTTGAACATTTTTGAACAGAAACTGTAAATTAATCACGTATAATAACTTGTATGGTAAAGCACAAAATGCGAAATTGAATGGCTAGGTCAAGTGGATCGAGAGAACAGCTTTCGAAGCACCTGGGAAAGGAAGCAATTCCAAATTTCGCAGTCAGGATTTATTCTCTAGCGTCTAGTTTGCTCCCGACACGCCTTGGACTCGAGTGGCGCTGCGGTGGGCGACTGAGTGGCGAGCGGGCAGTGTGGACGGTCGGGCCAGTCGAGCGTGCCCCGCTCGAACGAGCGTGCAGGAAGTCGAGCGCAGCCACACGCCTTGCCGCAAGCTGCAGTACCGACACCTGTCGGACTGTCAGAGAACGACATGTATCACGCGATTCGAGCGAGCAACCGAGCGAGGTGCAGACCTCTAATGGCCCTATTGTCAGGATGGCAAGTTTTAACTACAAATTAACATTTTATTGTCAGGATAGCATTTACAAGGAATCTTCAATCATGTGGGATCTTTTCCTTGGCTCTGGTATGAGGCGTAAATGAAACAGCATTTACACAAAGTACATTTATTAAACAGTTAAACCACACATTATTCTTACTGTGAACTAGTTGCTCGGCGAATGTCGCTGGCTTGAGGCGTGCGCCGGCGAAGATGCGTTTCGCGCCGGCCGCGGTGGCCGAGGTGATGCCGGACGCCGTGGCTCAGCGCGCCCGGTCAGGGGGCTAAACGCCCTCTGTAATAAAAAAGCTGAGCCAAAGATTCAACGAACAATCACGAACTAACCGAAACAACGACCGCAGAGCATAGATCTACCTGGAAAAAAAAAAAGGTGACTGAGGCGCTCCAGTCACGGTCAGCACGGCCACTACGGTCGGGGGTTCGAATCCCCCCTCGGGCATGGATTCTTGTGCCGTCCTAGTTCGTAAGTAGTTCATAAGTAGTTTGTAAGTTTAGGGACTGAAGACCCCGTAGTTAAGTCCCATAAGCTTAACAAACATTTGAACTTTTTTTTTATGCGTTTCGCAGCGTCTGCCGTCTCCTCTCTCTCTCCAGTTACACTGGCTGCGTATCTCCTTCTAGCTCGGCTATCTCCTCCTCGCTGCTCGCTGGCCAGTCTAACTGTGTTTGCCGTTGTAGAAGCACTGTGCATTAAAAGGCCGTAAATTCTGCGGGATTACGTCCTGGCGGTGCGGCGTGATTTTCTCATCTTCTAAAAGTGTTGTGCTACGACCAGAAGTAGTGGCGAGGCGTCGAGGTTTTTCGCCCTTGAGGTGGAGTCGAACCGGCGGACTTCAGGCTGCACGTCTTCTATTGGCAGAACCTTGGACGGAGATCACAGGTGACTATCACGGCCAGACCGCATCCTATCGTTCTGCCCATTCATCCTGGGGGAGTACCTCTGTTATTGTTGATCTTCTTCCGGATGCTGTGACTGGCGCCCAGTTTCTTCTTTCTTCTATCTTCAACTCCAACAGTCATGCCGGTGGCTGATCATGACTTAACTCCACTTCTGCTGCTGCTGCTACTAACGCCGCTACTGCCAATCCGACGACACTGCTTCATCTGTCGCAAACTGTCTCTCGGCGTCTTTTTGGCTGTGGTATTTATTTGATGGGCCTGGCTGGAGGTGAACGATCTTCGGGATCGTTGTGTTCTGCTGCCACGTTGTACAGTTTCTAGAAAGTTCGAACTTCACGTTGCTCCGGAGGTCAATACACCAGGTTATTAGCTTCTGATCACATTGCTTCTAGAAGTTCGCGACACTCGCGTTTTGCAGTCCGTGCTTTCACGTGATTTCGTGGGTCCATGGCCTGATCGCTGAATCGACGACTTCTGCTCGCGGAGAGAGCGAAGGACTCCTCGCCACACGTGAATACTTGGCGGAACAATGGCGCAGCGTTAGCTGGCCGCTGGACTTTCGGAATGCAGCGTAAGCGTGTTGCTATACTCGGCCGTGCCTGCCTGAACTGAACTACGTTCTCACTTTTACTTCGCGTATTATTCACTTTTATTTATTTTTGAGTTTTATTTCACTAATTTATTTAGACACTTTACTGCACTCAATACAGGGGTAGTTTTAGAAAGTTACTAAAACTGGTATTTTTCTGTGTATGTAATATGATTTGGTGGATGAATCTTAAAGTGGTAACATATCAGTGTTATTGTTTTTAAAGTTAGTCTTTAGAGAAATGTTTGATATTTTAACACAGGCTGTGTAACGTCTTTGTCTAACCTGACTGAAGGTACTACGCGTTGTTCTCATATTGGTAACGCATGCAAAGCCTTCTTTAGAGAAAACATATTTGACGGCTGGTCTCATACGTAAGATTCTTTGGATTTTCTTAATAAAGAATTCACCATCTATCCAGTGGATACTACAAGCAATGCACTTAAATTTGATTTGTGGATTATTTATGTAGATGTAGATATTAGCTTTGTATACGTAGTTTTCCTCGACACCCCGGTGAATCTTACCAAAAATAGACCACACAACGGGTAACTCAATGACTACCTTGGCAACTATTTCCTAGGAGCATGTTCCTACATAATAATTCGATATAAGTGTATAGGCGCGTAAATTATAGCGAAATTTCGAAATTTATGTGAACACTTTTCCCTCTTGTAAGTTACATCGGCGATGGTGGTGTGAACGTTTGTTCGCTTTACATCGAGGTCTGCTATTGAAGTACGGGAGCAAATGCGACAGCAGTTCGTTGCCGACCACTGCCTACATACTGAGAGATGGCCGATACAGACAAAACATCAAACCATTGGATGCAATACGAGAAATCGGTAATGGAACTAACATAGCATAGGCTATAGCTGGGTTGGTTTTCTTTTCCCACCTTTTCTCCTCAGTGATGGGAAAAAGTGAGCATCTCTTCGTCACATTGAGAATTCAAACAGACACAGTTTTTGTTATTTACCTTCCAAAAATCGTAATTTAAGGAAGGGTAATAAAAAGCAGTTCATTGCATCTAAAACTGCAAGAGGACGTATGGAATTTGTGTAGACACAGATGTGAGAAAGCAGATACCGCCTTCCTTCTAAAATTAACCTAGGATGCTGCTGCCTCTGTAAAACCTTACTAGACTAGGAAGCGACAGGGAAAGCTGTATCGCAGGATAAGTGTGGAGACATACATATGGAGGGGGGTATACAACTGGCAGTTAAAAATATGAAGTACAGGGGAATAGTACTAGTGGGAACTTCAGCTATACGATACGATTACGTCTCGTTATTGGCCATTATAGGCAACATGGCAGGGAAAACGTTGACAATTTGGTATCATATTGGGGTGATTGCGGAGGAGCTAATACAGCTGGCCAGAATGAAAATTCTTTATATTTATTTCACAGAATCTACCACATTTGGTCTGCATAAGTATTTATATGGTACAGATCCTATCGAAAAAGCGTACTTTCGGCAGCAAGTCAGAACGCAGTTTGGATGGACAGTTTAACTGAACTATTTTAACTACACACATACATTATGACAAGGTTGATGAGAATTTGTTTTGCAAGTCCTACCGAATAAGGAAACTACTATCTGCAAGTCTGATAGCATTTGGGAGGGGTAGGTTACCTGAACCATTATTCAATACATCAACAATTGTCAATCCTTCCGGTAACTTCCTCGTGTTTTGACATACCAGATCTGTTTGATGTTGGACAACAAAAAGAAAAAAATCAGGAGATCCAGGTACCACCCGCGGCAATAACCTGCCTGAAGTCAATTGAAATAAACGTAAAGTCTCAGCAATGTGCCAATTCAGATTTGACTACACGCAGAGCAATGTTCAAGGTAATATGAAAATTGAAAAAAATGTTCAAATGTTTGTAGAGCTTATGGGACTTAACTACGGGGTTATCAGTCCCTAAACTTACACACTACTTATGAACTAGCTAATAATAAGGACGACACAAATATCCATGCCCGATGGGGGATTCGAACCACCGACCGAAGTGGCCATGCAGACTGTGACTGACGCGCCGCAAAACGCTCGGCCGCCGCGGCCGGCTGAAAATTGAAGAAACCATATTGCTATGACATGTAATGACAGCATGATTGTCTCCTCCTCTCCATATAGGAATGTAGAGTTTCGTGTGGTTCTTATAGTAGATTTTCAAAACGAATTTAATGCAAGCAGAGTTTTCGAAATTCCATATAGAAACATACGATTTTCGAAAGATGCACCAATTTTTCTCGAATTGGCACCAATAAAACAGCAATTTGCACTCCCACCATTTACTAACATTTCCCGCGAACCTAATTGCCTGGCTAATGTGAAATCGACATGAAACCCTATTCTTCATTTCTACTTCTTTCCTAGATGCATAGCAATCCTACGCCCATTGATTAATTTTTCCACGGGGATTGGAGGGTATGGGAAGGGAGGGGATGGTATTGGAGAAATTACGTTAAAAATCTCACATGCATGGTTATAGTTTAGGTTTGGAAACTAAGCAGTTAGGTGACAATCAGGTAGCTACAAATTAGCTTCTGAGAGGTAGCTTCCATCGGCAAAGGAGCCATGCTTTGAAATCAATTTTTATCTGTATGTGGATTACATTGCGAGTTTACATATTCTGCATATGTTGATCAAACTATGCAGTATTGGCGAAACACAACACACACGTATTGGGTCATGTACGACATTTTTCAAGAAATGTGTCTGATGTAGTTTCGGGGTTGAATCATACAAGTCTGCCCCCCAGGGGGCTCACGGTTCTTTCGGGAGTGCGTGCGTAGCGAGCACGGGGCCCCGAGCGAATGTAGTCTTCCTCCCTTCTCTCCTACCTGGACTGCATTTCCTTTCCCTTCCCGTCCTCTCCTATCCTCACTCCTTCCCCTCCCCACCGGGGGCTAATGACCAACCAGTCTACCATACACGTCTGCATTCATGCTCAACAACTACACAAATAGTACCTCGTACCTGTGATCCTACAGTCAAACACTTTATTATAGGCTAATATTTGCGAAAAAATAACGAGATATAGAATAAAGATAAATGATTAATTAATAAGAGATTTTATTCTATCGTTTGCAAATGATGTAAGAACCGCTAGATAACTCACTTGAATAACGTTTATTCAAACACATGTTTTGACCTATAGGAAGTAGTCCTACATAAACAACAGTAATAAATAAAAGTAACACTTATAAAATTAGAAGAACAGATGCGTTAAATACATTGTGAGAATGGCAGCAAAATCTCCAACTAAATAATCATCGACAATGCTCGGACACCCGCCCATTTCGTGATGACAAAACATGAAATAAACGTCTACTAAAATAATTCAAATCTTAATCCGAATAATAACATGTCAACAGTCGTAAACCTCGTGTAGAATCTTATACACATATCAGTTACAATTCCGTAATGCAATACGAAGAAAGTTAAAGTTCTTAAACTGGTACTCATTAGCAAGTGCAACACCAGGCAAAAGGACGGTCCCGCGCAGATTCTAACATTGGTAGTCCTTCTTCCAAGACGAGACGTAAAGTGTTCTTATAGCCTTAAGGAGCTCTCCACACGAACAGCGCAAGTATTTTACTTGACCACAAGTTTTCAGCTCTAGCCATTCTCTCATTGGCAGATCTCCACCCACTCAAAACTTAGCAAAGTTGTTAACATAAAAGATTTGTTTCGACATAACTTTTGAGTACTTCCACACTAACCGAAAATCTGGCCAATATTAAATAGGATACTTATAAAAATTCAGTCACCAGTACAAATAATGTATGGAATAATAAATAAATAAGCCAGATTTCGTAACCTTGATCGCTCATACTACACAATATTTACGTAAAATTATTGTCAAAAGAGACTAATATTCATTAAATAGTTACACGAACATGAGGACAAGAAGGGCATATCATAGTGCTTGAAATTGCCGAGTTACTGTAGAGGATACGACGATCTGACTATATTTCCATCGTAAATTGATATAACAAGTGTGATAAATCCTTAAATAAATAGATACAAGTGTGCTGCTTTGAAGGTGATTTTGAGGTAAAAAGCTATCATCCAAGACATAGTTTGTTGAAATTGCTTGATCCATTCAAAAGTTGGTAATTTAAAGTTTAATTTTGCTATATTCAGATATTCTGAATATTAACATTTTTAGTTTAACACGTATTAAAAATATTGTTGGTTTATGAAATGCGCCAATATTTCTAACATCGTTGATTTTTTTCAGAGTTAAGAAGAACGTAAGAGTGATTTATTATTTATTTCCAAGTTCAGAGAGAATCCATGTTTGAAGTATCCGGCAGAGCGTCGCCATCTATCATTGTGTAGCCGGCCTTACGCGGTTTCTAAGGCTCGGTGGATGCTGGCTTGGCCCTCCTGAGTGGAAGCTGCGACCCTCGCCCTGCCTCCCATACAATTTGAATAATTATGTGACATATCGAATATGTATCCGTGAAGTTACAATACCTCCCCGTTCAGTGTTAAGTTGTTGGCTAACACGGCACCGTAAGTCGCACAAAATTTTACTGATTTTACATAATAAAACAAACATAAAACATTACAAGTTTGTCAAAACAATAGCGTAAATAATTTAGCGGTCGTGTATGAAGCAACATCACCCACTCCTATAAAGACAGATAATAATTTAAAACTAACACAAATTATAAAATGTTTTGGTATATTAAAGTAATGCACAGAACAAATGTTATAGTTTGTTTTGTCATTTTTCGAAGCACTCTAACTACACAAGTGCGTTGTGCATCCGGCGGCCGGCCACCTCATGGCCAGCTCTAGTAACAGTACCGAAATATGTAGTCCTATCACCATCAATGTGGAAGTACAACCGTATCATGCAATCAAGGTTCCATTCAAACGAATCTAAAATCTTACACAACGGACCTAAAGGGCCCTTATTAAATGCCCATGGTGAAGTTGAAATATTTTTTCATCATATAAAACAGCCATCGACTCTATTAAATGAGCAACTGAACTCTAGGAAGAAACATTTTTACGATCTTTTTGACGACTTGCTGTAGTTCATATCTGCTCTTTTGCTATCTTTCGTTTTACTTTTTGTTATCTGTTATTTTAAGATTGAATTGTCATTTGTGACAATTTAAAAACCAGAATATGTTACACACCACAGTTATATTAATACTTTGAAAAAATTTGTATTTTTATTGATAACCAATAACATAACATAACATACGGCATCGGCGAGTTTTAGGCATCATACCCTTGTACGCGCAAGAACCAGTCACCGGTGCAATCTTTTCCTGTTCTATGGTGACCGATGGCGTCCCCTGGCCATACATCTCTGTCGCATCGTCTGCTTCGCCACTGAGACGACGTATCGTCTGTCTTCACGCCGCCGTATCCGCGGCAACCATTGACGTCTCTGCATTTTATCTTCCATTCAGACTGTCTTCGATTTAAATTTTATCGTTATTACCTGCCAACAGATGGCTGCTATGTTTGGTCGATGGGACTGTGTACCATCCAACCAACTACCGCTCCAGTCGCACCATCAACAGAACAGACTCTGCTAACGGTATATTACGACTTCCACATCGCTGAAAACGGGTTCCACATAATGCTGGTGACTACTTTGAAGGACAGTAACAGGTGCAAACATGTAACGCTTTTGTATCGGTTGTGAATAAATAATTACCACTATTTAAGTTCCAACCCTCGCATAAAATAAAGTATATAGGTGTCCCAGCTACCTTGTCCACCCAAAATATCTCTGGAACAATAACAGAAATTGGAAAACGACTTTCACCGGTATCAATGTACGGCTGGGGCCCTTGAATGTACATATTTGGAAACATTCTAAAACGAAAGCAAATGTGTTTTTTAACACAAACTTACGTTTTTTTTTTTTTTTTTTTTGTTTTTTTTTTTTTTAATGGGCACCCTATATTTTTTCTTCAGCAATCCATAGCATGACAAGTCACATAAGCAATGGCGTTGATTGCATCGCAATATTCCAATTACATCCCGAGATATTGCGACGCGAAGTTGACGCTTGAAATACGCGAAACGCGCGGCTAGCGCACGTCCTGAGCAGCATGGGGTTCTCGCCTGAGTCTCAGGACGTGCGCTAGCCGCGCGTTTCGCGTATTTCAAGCGTCAACTTCGCGTCGCAATATCTCAGGATGTAATTGGAATATTGCGATGCAATCAACGCCATTGTTAATGTGATTTGTCATGCTATGGATTGCTGAAGAAAAACTTTGGGTGTCCATTTAAAAAAACCGTAAGTTTGTGTTAAAAAACACATTTGCTTTCATTTTAGAATGTTTCCAAAAATGTACATTCATGGGACCCAGCCGTACATTGATACCGGTGAAAGTCGTTTTCCAATAGCTGTTATTGTTCCAGAGATATTTTGGGTCGACAAGATAGCTTGGACACCCTGTCTATGTATATCGAACTAGACTTATATTTTCATATTAAAACAGTATACCAGTTCACTGTCTTCCAAACGGATGCAATGTTTCCCAAACTCATATTCATATTTAACTCCATAAATAAACAATCTACCCCCCATAATGTCATTTACATGAATACATATAAAAGCCTTCCAAAATAACAAAAATAGATGACTTAACTGCGTCCATACAAATTCTGTGTACTCCTTCCCATAATTTAAAGAGGTTTACTGACCAACACATCAAATTAGTGTGTTCAATACTTCCAATCAAACTGTAAACCCATCCAAAATAATAAAAGAAACAACAGTAAAGGACGCCTGGAAACTCCCTCCAAAATGTTATTCCATGTAACACCCATAAAATATTCCCTTCCGTAATTAATTACGATCAACTGACCTCCACGCATCAACTTTGTGCAACCAATTCACGCACTTCTTTCGCAAAATCGTTCACTCAACTTACTGCTCTAGCATAAAAAACACAATTAACCCGCCAAAATCTTACGCACTACACATGAAGTTCTTCCCTCTCTAAGTCAGAAATATGTTCAACCGATTCCGTAGTTTCCTTGATTCAGTCACACCTAGAACTACAGGCATCCCAACCATCACCAATTATTGCTTGGGCAATAGTCTGACCTCTACCTAAAAGATCTTTCAACTTTACTTTCCGACTCTTACTTTCTAGTTCAAACTAAATATTTCAGTTAAGAGCAGTTTCATACTTACATAAGAAATCATTACCCACTGCTACATATTTTAGCAGACCGTTCCTACAAATCATATCATATTTAAACAATATCCACCAAACTTAAAATCTAAACGCATTTAATGTCTTATTGGTTTATTTAGTCCACCCACTCCAATCATAATCTTAACACTACTGACAGGAAAACATGCTGATTTTATACTCTTTTTGTCTATTTTAAAAATTCTATCAAAGCCCGACACATTGCTACCGGAACAAGATGTGCATTCATTAATTCATTATCTACCTCAAGTTCTATAATGGGCTGCAGATTTACTATCTCTTCTCTCTCTAAATACTGTACCACTCTCTGAAAAGTTGATTCTCTACATCCCTTACTTTTTCCTTCATATTTATGGTACACAACGTCAGACCAAACATTTATTTCACTGTCGCCCTTAAATATTTCACTAAAAATTTTCTTTGGCCTGATCTCATCTGTTCACCCTTCAAGACATCTTGCTACTTTTAAATTTCTCCTGTGCTTAACAGTGAGGTAATAACGAGTTCAGTAGTTTTCAGTACAATCTCCAATCATTTACAGAATATTCATTTTCTGCTTTGATGTACCAACATCCTTTCCTAAACCAACATTTTCCCATCTCAAGTCGCACATTTCTCATGCCTTAATATAAAATCACCATCATCCGTTATTGTACTTTCCTCTTCAGAATGAAATAAACTTTTCTTCCTCCGTGGTACCGATATCAGTAGCTGCGGCTGCCCCACAATTAACCACACCGCTTATAACTTCCTTTCCGTTAAACTATACAACACTTACCTCCGCAGATTTACACCATATTTCACGATAAACATCTCCACCAAGTAGATATCAATCGGTTAAAACGTCATTACTTAAAACTTCACATATACCCAACGACCCATTACCTAAATTACCTCCCAAATGCTCTATCAACCTTCGTCGACGCATCACATTAATTGCCGCTTCTCGGCAACTCGGTAACTCGAATTCAGATGCACTTCCCCCACTTCCGTGAGATTTCTGTCTTCCCCTTCATAAAATAAATCATTCAAACCCACGTCATCATTCGACATCCATTCATAACATACACCTTTATCAAGAGCCATTGATTCACCTCCATCAATTGAAATAAACTAACAAATACCTTCCTCCAAAATATCATACTAAGCAGCTTTAACCTTCACAATTTCAGCACATATAACATCTTCCTTTATCAAAAAAAAAATTACCAATATGCGTCAATTGCTGTTGTGATCTTCAGTCCGCAGACTGGTTTGATGCATCTCTGCAGCCTACTCTATCCTGAGCAAGCCACTTCATCTCCTCATAAGAATGGCTACCCATATCCATCTGAATCTGCTTACTATATTCGTCTCGAGGTCTCCCTCTGCGGTTTTCCCCCACACACTTCCTTCCAATGCTAAATTTACGATTCCCTGATGTCTAAGAATATGCCCTATCAATCTATCCCATCTTTTAGCCAAGGTATGCCAAAACTTCCTTTTCTCCCCATTTCTGTTCAGTACCTACCTCTACATTAGTTACGTGAACTACCCACGTAATCGTCAGCATTCGCCAATACATAATTCATCACTAGCCAACGAGAACATTCTCACTCTGCCTTCATAAATATTGACTTATCCTTTCAACAATTCACCATAAAATTCATTTCCCACAGACGAGTTCGCAGCTAGATCTCCTTGCATATATATATATATATATATATATATATATATATATATATATATATATATAAAGATTCCCTGTCACGATGTTTAACTACTCAACTAATCTTAATGAAATAGTGCACAGTGTGTGTGATTTCGTCCAACTGAAAAGATAGGATACTTTTTATCTCCATTAATAGTCTCAATATTATTTTTATTGAAAATGAAATGTTGTTATCTGTGTCGTGTAAGTCTCCAATAACTGGCGTCGTTCTTCTCTTCCAGTCTGGACTGGCGGTTAAGTGCTCGGTGGGAGAGTGAAAGGTCATGTGTTCGACACCCGCTGGGATCACGGGATTTTTCACTTTGAGTTTCAACCTAGCCTTCACCTTTCAGCGCTGTGAGGAGTGGCCCGAAACGATACATGGTTCTGATTCCACGTTAAACTGCAAGTCTCTTTTTCGTGGTTGGATAACAGGGATAGGTTACGCACACGGTAGACGTCGAAGTGGCGCCCAGTCTGAAGCCTTCCACCAGGACAATGAACCACACGAAATTATATTACGTTTAAGACGTTTCCTTGATGCTACAATTTATTTAAAATTACACATTTTTTCCAGATTTACATACGGCATCACCGAGCTTTTTAAATATTTCATGTATTACATTTTATTCTAATTTTGTTGTGCATCATATTTCTATGCGTTAGTCCCGGTAAAACTTGTAAATGGTTTCACCGATTTGAAAAATGGTTTTTCTCTCGCGTTAATACAGGGGTGGTTTAGAAAAATGAAAAATAGGAAAAGCCCCAAGATGCAGCTGAAGTTTTGTAAGAGTGCATCGCCACTTCTGATTTATCCGTATTTTATGTATTGCAATACCATTCATCCGCTGCCATAAAATGTTGCACACTTGAACGTCAATAAAAGAGGAACATCAATTTCTACATAATAATTGGCACGGTGCACGGCGGAGGATACTTCACAACAGACTTCGACACCAGTCTACAGTTTAATCCTATCTCTATGAAACTTTTCGCAGTGGTCTCCAAAACAAGAGAAACTTTGCTGTATACTTCAGACTTCGTACGTTGCATGGAGGAGGGTACCTTACGCCACACATTAACATCGTTTAGCCCATCACTACGAATTTGGCAGGTATTGCAATTTAGGGCACAGTAGCAGACTGGCGGGGAGTGGGAGATGGTATGGTGTGGTAGAGGGGAGTGGGAGGAGGGGGGAGGACAGCAAGAGGAGGGGCCAACTCAGGAAACCACAAATTCCAAGTATTTAAACATTTAGACCGTCTCAGCTCATTGAAATAAATCCAACGGCAAAGTTGAAAAGTTTTACTCGACCGGGATCCGAACTCGGATTTCCCCACTTGGGGCCAGCAGTCGCCTTAAGCATGTTTTAATTTTAATTGTAGGCTCAGCTTTTTTTTTTTTTTTTTTTTTTTTTTTTTTTTACAGAGGGCGTGGAGCCCTCTGAACTATCGCGTTGAGCCCCCGCGCCCGGCAACCAATTAGGCTGTCCATACAAGCTTCACTTCCTAAGGCATAATCAGTCTCTAATGATGATGATAATGATGATATTACTATTTCCCCTTTCAAAATGATTGTTGCCATTACGATTATAATTATTCTGAATTCGATCGTGATTATTACTATGGTGATTATTATGATTTTCATTCTTATTTCCACTTCCCTGTCTACTATTGCTATTGTTAAAATTTCCGTGTTATGGCTAGAATGTCAATGCATGTTCTAACTATTCGATGAAATGTAAAAATTCATTTATGGAATTTTTCAGGCTATGGATAAGATCCCACTGTAAATATTTCGGTAATAGCCTTTATAGCGTTGTGATTTCAGGCAACATTCCCAGTGTACGATTCATATGCATCAACTTAGCCAGTTCACGCACACAAAATCCATTCATCAATAGACTTCCATGTTTAAAAAATGGCCCATTTAAGAACTCAATCTGAGATCGCGTTTGCCTCACTTCGCTCCAGAATTTGTTCATGAAACACTTACATACACTTCATAGGTGGTAAAAGAATCATCCATTAAATTAGCCAATTGCAATATTAATTTTCGCAGAGTTAACTTCCGTGACTGTACTTGCTGCAAATAAAATCTTTGAGATTTATCTTTGTTTGAATTTACAACAATAATCTTCAGGAATTGCATACTGTACCACGTGATAGTCCTCCCGAGTGCGAGTCCAGTGTCTTACCACTGCACCATCAAGCTCGGTATTAAATTTATGAACCGTATTAGGTAGTCGCGTAGAAATACATAAATTGATTGTGTGGCGTTTTTCTTTCGGACATGTGCACAGCGTGGGCGAAGTGTCTAAATAAATTTGGTCGGCACAAAACAAGAAAAATCGACCACCTACTCTGTTTATATATAACTACAGGAAGCCACTGACGTGTTAATAACAACATAATATCGCTTCGGATTATGCGACCTACCTGAAAGAAGTAAAATGTGTATGATATAAGCAAGCAACATGAAAAGAAAGAACACTATTCCATGAAACCTCAAACTATTTCATGCATATCACAACTCAATTATAATTGCGATCGTAAATTGCGCTAACTGCCTTGTAAGCCACCTTTAATATGACGAAATGTTGTACCCACCATGTCATAGCGTTTTGCAATTATACAGGCTGATCATTTATTTCTGATAACTAGATGTACTGCACAACTGGTGTAGTATGTAATATTTATTTGCACAATCCTATTTTGAATTTTGCACGGAATCGGCATGTTAATTACGCTCTCTTCCGTCCGAGAGCCGCCTCGCGATATAAAGGTGCGCATGCGGTGTAATTCAATCCAAAACCCCTGCTGCTGAATGCTGGAAAATTTTGTTGCGTAAAATATTAGTAGTAACTAGATGAAAAGCCGCGCCGGCTGGGTACTTATGTATTCCAGTCTTAAATTAGTCCTTCTTCTCTTTCTTCCCCGCACCTTCCATCTCTCCCCTTCGATCTCTCTTTTTGTTCTCTCCTCTCTCTCATGTTACTCAAATGTTCAAATGTTCAAATGTTTGTTAAGCTTATGGGACTTAACTACGGGGTCATCAGTCCCTAAACTTACAAACTACTTATGAACTACTTACGAACTAGGACGGCACAAATATCCATGCCCGAGGAGGGATTCGAACCCCCGACCGTAGTGGCCGTGCTGACCGTGACTGGAGCGCCTCAGTCACCTCGGCCACCGCGGCCGGCTCATGTTACTCCTCCTACGCCTCTTTCAGTCCACTTCCGCCTTCTCCTTTTTCTGCGAATCGCCTCTTCATCTCTCGTTCGAACTCCTCCTCCATCTCCTGAGTCCATTGACTCTTACAGCTGTGAAAAATTATATAACTCTGTTCACTTTCATAGTGATCAGGTAAGTGGTCTATGAGTTTATTGCAATATACCCTCCGCCATGTACGTGTATGAAATCTTAGGTAGACGGGGACGTTCCTCTTTGTTTTGAAGGTCAGGTGTGGAAAATTTCATTAAGATCGGAGTAAAAGCGTAGTTTTTGTCAAAATTCGTAGATAAAGTACCCTCTGCAATAAACCATACAAAATTTTTACGTAAACAGTGACTTTCGTCCTGTTTTGAAGATTTAGTGTGCAAAGTTTCATAGCAATCAGATGAACGGTAAGGCAGCGCATAAAATACGAACAAACATTCATTTTATAATATTAGATAATAACAGAAATAATAATAGTTGTTTCACCAACAGATGGAGAGAGTCGGTCCGTACTTGGATTTAAATAAAACACACCAGACGAGTCCCACTGTGCAGTGCCTGCAGTCACGCTGAATGGCCCCACCGCCTTTAACAACCCCATCCCTGCCAGCCTATTTTTGGTATACAGCCATCCCTTGAAAAAGGTAGGTGTCACTGATATAACGTTTCGCTGAAGCAGCGCACCTTTAAGATAAGATGAGGCGACCCACTAACCCCAGGAATTGTAAATAGTCGGAAGGCCTGGGCACCACGCAAAGAAGAAGACAGTGCGCCCATCTCAATCAGTCCAGCCCCCACTGTTCTTACTGCTGTGATTGGAAGTAGACAGTTTGGTAGAAGAACACAAATATACGAGGGTTGGAACTTAAATATTGGCAACTATTTATTCACAACCGATACAAAAGAATTACATGTTTCCATCTGTTACTGCCCGTCAAAGTAGTCACCAGCGTTGTGTAGAACCCGTTGCCAGCGATGTGGAAGGCGTAGTATACCGCTAGCAGAGCCTGTTCTGTTGATGTGCGAGTGGAGCGGTCTACTGCCTGTCGAATCACTGGAACAGTTCTGAAGCGAATGCCACGAAGTGGTTCGTTCATCTTCGGAATCAAATCAAAGTCCCGTCCCAAGGACCTGAGTCCGGGGAGTATTGTGGATGGTACAGTACTTCCCAGTCACATCGACCGAACGGAGCAACCACAGCTTGCGCTGTATACATTGTCGTGTAAAATGATGGGTGGATTGCGCAGAAAGTGTTGCCGCTACTTTTGCAAAGCTGGTCGCAGATGATGCTCCAAAAACGAACAGTAATACTAGGCATTGACTGTCTGCTGTGGAGGAACGTAATGCATTACGATAACACCATCACAGATGTACACGAGAATCGCAATAACTTTCACCATACTGAGGCTCTGACGCACTTTTGACTTTCGCGGTGACCCGTAATGACGCCATTCGTTGAATTGGCGTTTCAGTTTCGGCTCCTACGATGTGGCCCATTTCTCATCCAGCGTTACGACACGGCGTACGAAAGCCTCTCTTTCGCGTTCATAGCGCTTCAAGTGCTCCTGAACAGCGCCGTAACGCATCCATTTTTTCATTTCCGTCAATTCAGGCGGAACCCATCGTGATGCAATTTTTCGCATGCCCAGACGTTCCTTGAGGATGCGAAGCACAGTCTTATGTGCTAGGCCTATTTCGTGAGCGAGTTCACGAATCGTCTGGCGTCGATCACTGTCCACTAATGCGGAACAGTATGCACTTCGTCTTCAGAGACGCTAGGACGATCTGCCCGATGCATGTCTGCCACTGTTTGTTGACCTTCGTTGAAGGCTCTTGCCGGCCGCGGTGGCCGAGGTGACTGAGGCGCTCCAGTCACGGTCAGCACGGCCACTACGGTCGGGGGTTCGAATCCCCCCTCGGGCATGGATATTTGTGCCGTCCTTAGTCTTAGCTAGTTCATAAGTAGTTTGTAAGTTTAGGGACTGATAACCCCGTAGTTAAGTCCCATAGACTATACAAACATTTGAACATTTGAACATTTTGAAGGCTCTTACCCAATGTGCCACAGTTCTGTAGGGCAACGCCGATTCCCCGCACGCCTCTCGAAGACCTTGATGACACTGTCGTGCTGTACTAGCTCTGGCAAATTCAATCTTGATCCAAATCCGTTGTTCCTGTTTCGAAAACATAGTGACGCCGGTAGGTTAGATCGCTCGCTCACAAGTGACTGTTTTCCTTCATTGTGCGCACGCTGGTCACCTGGGACGGGCGAGTACATTTGCTCGGAGGTAAGGTAGGTATGTCAACAACATGTGCTATCAGCGAGAATAGTAGATTCCTTTGCATTGTCCCCCTCACACCAGTCAGGGTTGCTACTATTTAAGTTCCAACCCTCGTAGTTCGTCACTTGGAAAAGTAAAAGTTCCGATACACACTCGAAGTCAGAAACGAAAAAAAAAAAGAAATTAAGTAAATAAATAAATTTTTTTAAGAAACTTACTAAGTCGCCATGCAGTGAACATTGAAATTAAATGGTTTAGTAACTGAAGTACCGGGAATACCACTAAAGTTAAATTCCCCCCAATATCAAAGCCAAATCGTAGATCGTATGCAAGCCATTTCCGGTGTAGCAGAGTCCATTTCGGTGAGAGAGGAAACGGCCAAGTCCGTGAGCGTAGCAACAGCCGGAAGCCGAAAGCCGGTAGAGTTTCGAGTAGCATCCAGGAACGGTACTCGAGGCGAAATGATTCTCCGTGCTGCAGTGACGTCCTATTAGGGTTGGTAAGGTCAATATTGTGACGTGTTTTAGTAACCAGCGCCAGCTACAAAACATAATTCGTGTTAGTGTGCCGCACGGGACCCGCCGTGCGGTTCTAGGTACCATGTCAGGAACTGCACAGCCGCTACCACTGGAGGTTCGAGTCCTCCCTCGGGGATGGGTGTGTGTTCGTTTTCCTTAGAATAGATTAGTTTAATTTAGACGAAGTAGTTTGTAAGTCTATGGGTAGATAACCGTAGCAGTTTGGTACTTAGATTCACAAACATTTGAACATTTTCATGTTAGTATACCACTGAAGTGTGTCGGCACGCGATTATGTTCTGAGGGATAGCCGAACCTTGGGACTGCAGGCGCAGCTGTGGTTAGGAGTTGTGCCGTCGGTCGTTAGCAACTGTTGTGTTCGTGGCGCTGCCGACTGGAAGGGTCAGAATGGCCTGCCGGCAAATCACCTACTAATGGCAGTCAGAGTCTCCCACACAAGATGGGAGGTCCAGCTATAAGCAGTACTCCGTGATCATTGCACTGCGTCTGCTTTCCTATTTTTATTCAATTCCTGGTGGAAATTCTTCACAGAGATGATAAAGCATTCTTCAAAAGAGAGAGATTGGTGGCCAGTATTATCTTAGTTCTGTACCAGCGATAGTCACACACACAAAAGAAAAAGGACTAAAAGGAGGACTAGCTTTTGGAACAGGGTCCTTCGTCAGGCAGGAGAGAAGGGAAGGGGAACAGAAGGGGAAGGTCATTCACGACCTAGGCCATCACCACCTCACGGCCTAGGTCGTGAAAAACCTTCCATTTCTGTCCCCATCATCAGCTCACAGCCTAGATCGTGAATACCCTTCGCCTTCTGTTCCCATCATCACCCCACGGCCTAGGTTGTGAATAACCTTCGCCTTCTGTTCCCATCATCACCTCATGGTCTAGGTTGTGAATAACCTTCCCCTTCTGTTCCCTGTTCCCTTTTTCGTCTCTTCTCTCCTACTTTATGAAAGAATCCTGTTCCGAAAGCTACTCCTACTTTTTACTTTTCATCTTTTGTGTGTGTGTGTGTGTGTGTGTGTGTGTGTGTGTGTGTGTGTGTGTATGACTATCGCCGGTACAGAACGAAGGTAATTACTGGCCACCAATTTATGTCTTTCGAAGAATACTTTTTATTTTTATTTTATCAAAATGTTTGTGTACGAATGAGAATATTTTACACACTTGCCGCGAAATTGCGAGATATTTATAATTTCTCAAAAGTAAGGACACGAAAGCCGCCAAAGTGGTGTCCAATTGAAAGACTTGTACCAGGCATTTGACCCACACGAAGTTATTATTATTCTTCAAAGTACTGCAAAATTGGTATGTACTATTATTATTGTTAACTCTTTCAGTCCCACATTATAAAATCAGCTTTGGAAAAATTAAAAGTCAGTGTTTTCTGTATTAATACAGTGCAGTAAACATCGAAATAAGTGTTTTAAAAATTTCTTGTCGAACTGTTGATTTTTTTATGTCATGTATTTCATGCACAACACAGACGTTTGTATCGAGGTATTTTATTACTTGGACGTTATTTTATTGATAGTTAACACTGCCAGCCCAATAATGCTAGCATAATCTTCGCCACAGCAGCAAATTCGCCCCTGGAATACAATAAAAGGAACCACACTCACGCTCACACTGTCAGCCACGTACAGACGGCAACGCAACACAACCTGCAAGATGGCCTGATTAATGCCTCAAACGCCGTACCAAGCCGTAAAATGTCGTACTAGAAGCATTTTGTTAATCAACAAAAATGCAACTTTAAGGATTGATGCACAAAATACAGTATAAATCAACTTTTAACACATTATTGTCCTGGAACAACATTGGGACTGAAAGAGTTAATGATGGCAAAATGTATGGGCGGTACTGGAATACTTATGCTCTTCCCCAAAACGTATCGAAGCGTACTGAGCCACTTTGAGCCACTGTTCTATCTGAGATTCGAACTGTTTTCTTTGAGGAGACAATACAGACAGCAGACTCTGTGCTGAGTGTCTTTATTCATGTTCTGAACTATAATTGCAGTATTATTATTACTATTATTATTATTATTTCGCAATTCATCATCGCCGTTATCCTCCTGACACTGCAAACATATTTTACTGTAAGATTCACATTTTCTGTTCAACGATGTATTTTAAAAATATAAGGATCTCTTTGTGACAGTATTTTGCATGCACACTATAGGGAAAAAAGCATATCTATAGTTGTTTCTGATATTTTCAGAGAAAATACACGCTCCAGAAACCACCCGAGGTGTCAGTAATCACATACACCTCTGCATAACTATTGTCCCATCCCCGCTACTTTATTAACCGACAGTAGTGAGGTCACTCTCCATATACATGTCTTTCCATCGTCATCTCAAGCCTTTTCCCTATTCTATTGCTCGTGTACTTTCACCGAACAAATGTTCGTACCATCAGTTCACATGATTCTGTAGCATGGCGTATAGAAATGCCTAAGTCTGCACAGTATATGAGACGAAACCTTTATGTTTGGCACACCTTCCCTACACATTCGCACTGACCGTTTGCGCTGACTTTCGATTTACACGAGATCTGTAAACCTCAACTAAAACTGATCGCTGTACGAGACGAAACATTTGTATTAATGAGAGATGCTATTCGCTTTCTCACGCCTGTGCTTACTCGAATTCAAAACACCCACATACATGTTTCGACAGAGATTCTCCTATACGTACTGTTTTCTGTCAGAAGTGTAACTGATGTTCATATACATGTCTCTCCCCTACCTCCCATTTGGGTTTTATGTAAGATTTGACGGAGATTTCATCCTCCTGGGATAGCTTTTGAACCGATGACATCTTTATTCTATGGGAACATTGTCACATACCACGGAATATATATTCTACTCATCGATGATTTTACCCATATTATGCCTTATACAGCAACTTATTACAGCAATAAATACTCGAAATTTCACAGTAAATTCTCTATAATTCTGGAGTAAGTGAAACACAACTAAAAATCTCTACGACTTAAAAATGATGGGTAGAATCACCTAAACTGGCACTCCTATCGCTTACATAACAGCTTCTCTCTCTCTCTCTCTCTCTCTCTCTCTCTCTCTCTCTCTCTCTCTCTCTGTGTGTGTGTGTGTGTGTGTGTGTGTGTGTGTGTGTGTGTAAAAGTTCTCCACCTATCAGTATGTTGACGTTTTCGTATACGCTCAATGTTTTGTACATGTATTAATAAGCCAACAAATTCCACCACTTATCAAGTACATCTACCGCCGTAAGTTACGATCTGATGATCCACAGCATCGTTAAAAAGCTATCAGGGGAAGATGCGTGGAACGTAGTAAATCTATTCGCAGCGCCTAGCAAGCCTTAATCTACGATTAAATAAACTCCCACACATAACGATTGCACAGCCTAAGAGAACTAGCAAAGTCAGACGTCAGTGTTTCGTAATAATACATCAACCATGCAGTTACTTGAAGCAGTAATAAGTCTAATATTATTTCTACACAATGCATGAAATCACCAGCGTAACGTGCGAAATGCCGAATACCAACCATTTTCAACATTACCTCCGTGATAAACCACTGTAAACACATCACGTCCTCTGTACATTTTCAACTATATCCTGCCAAACCGAGTGTTTATTTCTCAACGAACGTAAGTTACCTGACATTCCAGCCATCTCAGAATGGATCTCCTCGGACAACTGTTCTGTATGAACAAGTTTGACTTTACACAAGCGCCGCATCTTTTTATTTCCGGTGAACGCCACGTTTGTGGTAAAATAAATCAGTTACAAATGATCGCTATGATTTTTTTCATCAGCCACACTTGTGATGTATCACCTATTATAGGCCATTAGTCCGTTTGTATGCATGGAGGGCGACGAAATATTAGTGTATTTTCTCACCTTAAAAAACCACAGACTTTCGTGTAAAAAGTAATAAACGCTCCCGCGATCATCGACAGAACTAACGAGAGTCCAAATTACGCCCTTTACCCTCTTTTATACCCGGCACTTCTATGAGATAACAATTTTAACTTTCCGTCAACAATTAATTAAAAATTGAATATTTCCATTAGTGGCGTTTCTACATTTCCATACATCCTTATTGAATCATTGGCAATAATCGTATACACTTATTGTTGCTTGAAGCGCCAGACTGCCGAAGTGTGGTGTGTATGTCCACGTGCGTTTTCTCGTGGCACAATTCTAATATCAGTTCATTTACAATATATTGCAAGGAAGGTAGATTTTCCTTGTAATTTCACAAAACATTAATAACAACGTTTATAAGGTTGTTTATTTATTCCTTTGTTTACAAAATGTATTTATCCTAATCGTCATATATTTATGATACTTTTCATTGAGCGAAAATAATAACATAAATAAGGTTTCTTTGTTACTTCCGGAAGAATTGGAGATGACGAGCAGCATTTGTAATGGGTAGTGATACTATAGACAAATTTAGCTTGTGTAGTGGAAACATGGTAAGCAATGATGTCATCGAAGTATGAAGCAAAACAGAAGAGTAAGAAAACTTCTACACAATACTCTTTTCCGCTCCCTGAGACTGTCAGACGACACAAAACAAGCTAAGAGTCAAATTATGACACGTAACTATTTATTTACACTACTGATGTTCAAATACAAAATATTTATTACTTCAGTATTTCATTTACATTTTTCACGTTCAAATATATTATATATACCAGCAATAATACATAAAATTACTATACCCTTGGTATAAAACTTAATTCGGAGCCATGAATGGGAAGTAAAACGATAGCGTGTGTTATGGAGGCTCAAATTTCGTTATTTCGTGGTAATTTTCCTGTTTTACACCCCTTGCATGGCTTCATCTAATTAATTCTGCAGTTTAACTAGTTAAATACAATTTCTACCAACTCAAAGCCTCTTTCTTTCTCTCGTTTTGTAATCATCAATCCAGAGTTGCATATATCCTTTGCTTTTTCCAATATAGGTGCTCCAGAAAGACATTACAGGATTGTTGTACCTATTTACTGGCTCATCTGAGTGCTAGTTTTGAACTCCCGATTCTGATTGGTCTAGAG
Source organism: Locusta migratoria (assembly GCA_026315105.1). Taxonomy (NCBI): domain Eukaryota; kingdom Metazoa; phylum Arthropoda; class Insecta; order Orthoptera; family Acrididae; genus Locusta; species Locusta migratoria. The sequence continues at coordinate 12,954,145 of CM048755.1, forward strand.
GTGAATTCAAACCATGCCACCAATATCTCGAACTCCTTACAAAAACTGGTAAAGTTAAGTATTACCACTGTCCTGGTACCTGACTATTGTCTACATATCTCCCACTTATCGCAACGCAATCGCTCCAACCGTTATTGCAGCATCACGACGCACGTAGTGCGATATTTGTCTATCACAATTTCTGCAGTTTGTGTATATCCGTTATACAGTGTTTTGCTGTAGAAAATGTCTGCAGGGGCCGTTGTAAGACTTCCGTGACAAAGGATTGCTAAAAAACCTAACAATGAAGTGGATACACAGCTGGATGATTGCTTAATTCCGACGTATCAAATGCAGGAAGTATAAGCGATTTATGAAGTCAGAAAGATGGCTACGGATTATGAAAATTAAAATACACAATTTTGTGTTTGTCCTACAGGTTTTTTTATATTGTTCTTCAGTAAATGTCTGATGATGGCCCAAGAAGCCGAAAATCGATTAACAAAATAAACCAACATGTAGAACAAACACAAAAGTGTTATTTTAGTTTTCATAATAAATATGTTCTACCAAGAACCGATGGAAGAATCAGTTAACATGATGGCTACTGACGTTTTAAAGCACATTTCCAAAGTGGATAGCTTCCACTACCAGAGCACTTAATGAAATGCCAACAGTGGCTGTTCTAAAACATTACATTTGTCAATTGCAGTGATACTATTTGCTATAGATTAGATATTTCCAGGAAACATACTTTATTATTCCTTTACAGAGATGGTGTCAAGAATAAATTATTTTCATTTACAGGCCACATAATTTCTGCTATTAGGGTTGTTCACGTTTGCAACAAGCGATAAATTTGCAGTATTGTACATGAAACTTTACACTCGCTGCAAAAAAGTTATTCAGTGCAAGGGTCTCCAAATAAATACTTCCATTTTCTAAATCATCATTGAAAATGTATAGCCTTATCTTCCATCTTCCTATTTTAAGAAATCAAAATTAGTTTCCCTAATTAGCCAGCCATTGTGCTTTTTAGCAATATTTTCCTCACATAGATGTTACGATTACCTCTGCACTCTTATTCCACAACAACCTACTGTATCACCGCATTTGTGCCAACTGCAGAAATTGTCAGAGGAATACACATTCTAGCTGTTTTCGATAAGGTAGAAGTGAGTGAACTGGGGTAACTAGAACGAGATCTGTAGATAATAGTTCAAAAAATGTTCAAATGTTTGTATAGTCTATTGGACTTAACTGCGGGGTCATCAGTCCCTAAACTTACAAACTACTTATGAACTCCAGAATGAAACTTCACTCTGCAGCGGAGTGTGCGCTGATATGAAACTTCCTGGCAGATTAAAATTGTGTGCCATGAAGTTTCATATCAGCACACACTCCACTGCAGAGTGAAGTTTCATTCTGGAAACATCCCTTAGGCTGTGGCTAAGCCATGTCTCCACCATATCCTTTCTTCCAGGAGTGCTAGTCTTGCGTGTTTGCAGGAGAGCTTCTGTGAAGTTTGGAAAGTAGGAGGCGAGGTACTGGCAGAAGTAAAGTTGTGGGGCGGCATCGTGAGTCGTGTCGGGATAGCACAGTTGGTAGTGCGCTTGCCCGCGAAAGGCAAAGGTCCCAGGTTCGAGTCCCGGTTCCGGCACACAATTTTAATCTACTTATGAACTACTTACGAACTAGGACGGTACAAACATCCATGCCCGAGGGGGGATTCGAACCCCCGACCGTAGTGGCGGTGCAGACCGTGACTGGAGCGCCTTAGTCCCCTCGGCTACCGCGGCCGGCAGATAATAGTTGACTGGGGCAGTGGGAAGATATAACGTTAAAATTTTCGCTATTGAGTTATAAATGAAGATGGTTAGTTAAGCTTTCATCTCTGAGCCATGCAGAATCCTGCTTTCAAAACTAATATTCAGGCATGGTTACAAACAGCTCCATTATGCTTGTAAAAACTGCAAAAACTGAATGTAACGGTGGTGGTTTGGCGCTAAACCCTCTGGTGCGCCAATGTTGGGAAAAGTCGAAGGATATATGCGTCAACCCAAAAATTTTACTATAGTACGAGAGAAAGAAATAGATTTGGAGCCATATAATGCCAGGAATCAACTGACTGCTAAAATTTACTGCTGTATTAATTCGATGTAGAAATTTTAAGGCCGTAAAATAGGAACATTATCATGATGTTTCAAAATTTAAGGAATGCATTTTGCGCTCTTGTTAGATTCGCCGATGGCTATTGGAGTGTAAGTTGCTTTCTAAACTAAGTTTGCTGCTGACTCAAAGGAGCAAATTCATTAGTATTTCGTTGTCCCAACACCATACACAAATGGAGAGATGACTTATACTAGTCTATTCCCAGTGTTTACTTTCATACAGAGCTCCATATTTTCTTCTGTTTCATTTTGTACCATTAGCATTTCCTCCTAATCAAGCCCCTCGCTGCCGTGGTGGAGTAGCCGAGCGGTCTAAGGCGCCTCGCTGCGGAGCGCGCGGTTGTTCGCCGTTGAGGGTTCGAGTCCTCACTTGGGCATGGGTGTGTGTGTTGTCCTTAGGTTAGTTTACCTTAGTGTAAGTAGTTTGTAAGCTACGGACTGATGACCACGCAGTTTGGTCTGATAGATTTACAAACATTTGAACATTTTGAAGCCCCTTGCTTTCACTACATTCATTAAACGCCTCTAAACGTTCCTCCTTTCTATAGTTTCTTATTGGCTCCTGTTCCCTTTCATCAACTCTACACTTCTTTTACCTAAAACAAGATACAGTAATATTTTCCCCATTTACCTCCACAATCACACAATCCTTCACAAAATCCAGCTTCCCTTTGTACTTGTTTAAAAAATATATTCCAGTCAACATTTTCAAGCTCGATCGATTTATTATTATAATAAACAAGATTTGTGATTTCGATACAATGAATTTATAAACGTGTTATTTTCTGAGTTGGCATTCTAAAATTAATCTATGTTACAAGGGGAGGCCACGACGGTTGGAATGCGGATTTACTGCAAACTTCGTACACTCGTAGTACTCCATGAGGACAACAAAATTTGTAAGCAGTAACGCGTACTTCTCAAGCATTATTGAGAAAATCGCAAGATAATTTCGGTCGGTCGTCAAATATGTACCATTTGTACCTGTGCGTGGCCGTTTCTGTCAGGAAGTGGTTATCTCCGAGACATTTGGTCGTTGGCCGCTGGATCGAGTCCCGTTCGTCATCTTAGTTTTTTTTTTCTTTTATTAATACAATCATATTCGTTACTATTTATATTACAATTGATATAACGAGAAAAATACGTGTAATGAGATGGACGTTTATTAAATTTACAAACACGGAAAACACAAAGTTAAACGGCACCAGCTGCATTGAATAAACGCTATGTTTCCTCATACGCAAGGTCTGTTCAGGTTTTCCATGGACAAACAAACCTCGCGAAAATTTTTAAAACCCTCTTTTTCATCCGGTAATTTGTAAGCAAACGATGCACAACGTAGCATTTCCTTAAATATCGGCGCTGATAATTAGTCATGCAGTATTGAGTGTATTTTAATAGCGTTTTCACGAGAAGCAATTTCTCTTTCTCTTTCGATTAAATAAGAACAATTTTGAAGACGCTTAATGAAATGTTTAACTTGCCCGTAGAAATAAACATCGCACGGTTGGCAAACTGGCGTGCATTTCGGAGGTATGACTTCAACCGTACATGTTCCAAGTCCATCGTCATCAGTAATGAAGAAGAAGAAGAAGAAGAAGAAAAAAGTGACGAACGGGATTCGATCCAACGACCAACTAGTACGCTTACCACTCGGCTGCCGCCGTTTCATGTCCACGCACAGGTACACATGGTACATATTTGACGACCGACCGAAATTGTCTTACGATTTTCTCAATAACGCTTGAGAAGTACGCGCTACTGCTTATACATTTTGTTGTCCTCGTGCAGTACTACGACTGCACCAAGTTTGCAGTAAATCCGCGTTAAAAAAAATTAAATATAAAAAGACACAATTTTCAAGTATTTTTTTTCATAGTACCAAGATTTTCAACATCCTACTCTTCTCATTAATATTAATAGGCAGCGTCACTTCATATTTCACCAGGTTTTAAATTTTTCCTGTTATTATAATTATCCAAATTCCCATGACAGGCGTAACTTATAATTCCTCTAAAACTGGCAAGCTATTTAACAACTTCTGAATTGCAGTAAAACCGTTGTCCGTGTTAGTTAAACACTACACTTTCTCAACCAGTACTAATGTAACAGCTACAGATTACCCTGGTTTATATTCAATGTTGGTGAATATAACACCGTGCAGCAAATCGAGTACAAATTCCCTTCTGTCAAAACCTTACCGGTGTCTAGAGATTACGCACGTATTCGTAGAACTGCACTCACTATTCTTACCTTTAACTTTAGCCAAACTGTCTGTCAGGGACAGATTAAAGCACTTTGCAGACATTTACCTCCTCCCTTTCTACAGTCATTAGTTTCTCCACTAATTCATCTTTGATCTCCGTACTAAGTATCTGATACTTATTATGCTCATTATCTATCTGGACAAATCTATGGCTGCTTCTAGGTCCCTGTTTACTGACTCTAATATTTTATCTGCCCTCTTCTCATCTAATTCCCACAATCCCTCAATTCAAAAATGTTCAAATGTTTGTATAGTCTATGGGACTTAACTACGGGGTCATCAGTCCCTAAACTTACAAACTACTTATGAACTATTTACGAACTAGGACGGCACAAATATCCATGCCCGAGGGGGGGATTCGAACCCCCGACCGTAGTGGCCGTGCAGACCGTGACTGAAGCGCCTCAGTCCCCTCGGCCACCGCGGCCGGCCCTACTTCTTCACCTTCAGCTGCTGACTAAATTCGAAATTGTTTATCTCTATTGCTTCGTGGTTATTAGGTACATAGGGAATGGCTAGTGGGTTGAAATCACTGTTAACTTTTCTTCAAATGATAGGCACTTCACAGACAGAATCCAGTTTGCTATATTCTGCAATTCTGTCTCGTTTCTAACTGGTACCCCCATCTTAAAAGTCATTTCCTTTGTGTATTGGGGAACGCCAACTATAATCTGATCCCTGTCCGTTATTGCTTTGCCTGTTTATAGTATTATTACGCCAGCCCTTATTCCATCCCTCTCTGAGATACCCTCATTCAACTTACATTAACTTTCTGGCGTGTTTCAACATTGTTCTGGGCCCTGAAATGTATATTATCCGCTCCTCTTCCTGCAATCATTGTTTCACCCTTTCGAAATAGTTCACGAATTTAATAAGGTCATCCCTGGGAGTTGCTATGATTTTGTTGAACCATTTCATAGAGAATTTTGCGTCTACACCAATTACAAGGTGTTCTGACTCTAAATCGTTTGTTAAGTATGACAAATTTGTCATCCACTTTAAAGCAATTTTTCTTAACTTTCTTTTCTGGGTTTCAAGCATTCACCAGCCCAGTAACTGTTTTGAAATTCCATCTACTTTTGTTTACTCCATTGTTCATTAAAAAAAGACTTTCTTAAACTATTCACAGAATTCCGTAGTTGTCACACCTCATGCCCTACTCTCACCCAGAAATTTCGACGTAATGAAACCCACCTTTTGCTGATCGGTCCATAAACTAGGCAAAACATTTTCAAAATCATTCCAAATTTCTTTTGGCTGCACACCATACGGATAAAATCGTATGAATTGTCTGTAATGTAAGCAATTTCAGAAGATTGAGACTGGAAACTTCAAACACCACTAATACTACGAAATCTGATATTATGCTGCACTTTAGTCATTCTATTGTTCTTTATTAGACCCTACTATATTCTCACATTCAGACAAAGCCTTTACACATGACAAACACTATTTACTTCCTGGGTTAATTTTACTGTCTGCAGTTTTGCGCTCATTTTCAGAAAGTAGTACTACAGCAAGCTCATTCTGCTCCATTTTCTGTTTATCCTCTTTTGCTGCTTCTACCCACTATTTGTTTCGAAAAACCACCATTTTTATTATCTCTGTTAGTTTACTTTTTACACTTTCGGATGACTTTTTACATTATTCTCTTCTTTGATAATTCTTTCATCAACTTTAATGTCAAACAACAGTAAATCTTGTTACAACATGTTCTTTAATTCAACAGCCTAATGTTCGATGTCCCCGTTGGTAACAGTCTGAAAATTTTCAAGATCCCTTGATAACTTGTTAACACTGTGCTCCTTTTTCGTATCAAGATTTTCACTCAGTTGTGTTATATTCTCATTTACTGAAACAATTTTATGTACCTTACAAAACTTTTATTTACCACAGTGAAATTTTTATTAGTGCTAAACATTAATTCTGCAAACATATCTTGTAAACTTTCTGGTTTAAGTTCCTGCTGTGTAACTCCCTGGTCATTTTTTACTACAGGCAACATACCAAGTTTGATACCTGCTTCAAATGTTTCCCGTACATTAACATTAAATTTACAAACGTCACACAAACTATTACCACTAAAACCAATCAACATATTTTAGTCCAAAGTCACACAGTCTCCAAAATTTGTGTTCTAACAGCTCGCTTTCTCTCTAATCTCACAAGTGGAGATAAATAAAGCACACCATCAATTAAAACATCACTTTTGACAACATTGCCATCTTGTCTCTGTTCAGGAGTGTTGGTCTGACTGGAACTCACATTCAAGTGAACTTCGCTTTCTTCACAACTACAGAATTACCATTCTCTTCCAATCTGACAACCCTTTTTATACAAGCCAATAACAAAAACAAAAAAAGTTAGTTTATTTCTCGATGTTTGTTGTACACGCTGCGTGTTTCTGCGCCTCCGTCGCTGCCGCCGTTACAGGGACGCCACGAATACCGCCGCTCGCATCCAACGGTAGTTGACTTCCACATCTAGTACGCGCAGTGTAAATAACTATTGCAACTCGCTATCCTTCATTAAGATACAGTTCTCTCTTCACTCAGTCTTGTTTTCTGCTGTCTGCTATATAACACTTTCCAATCATCACAATAAATATGAACACCGTTCATTTCTAAACTTCACTCTCATTCTTAGATTCTGTAACTACAGTTCTTTCTTCTCTTTCCCAGCAAAAATGAATCATTTGCAACGTAGTCGACGTACCTCAAATTCAAATGTTTGTAAATCTAAGGGAATTAACTGCTGCCGTTGTCAGTCTCTTGGCTTACAAACTATCTAAATTAACTTATGCTAAGGATAACATATACACATACCCATGACCGAGGGAGGATTCGAACCTCCGACGACGAGCAACCGCGCGCTCCGCAGCAATGCGCCTTAGAGTGCTCGGCCACTCCACCGAGGCCGCTCGTACCCGCATAATGTTCACATTTTTGTCCATTTACGTCGTGGTGCATCTCTTCTTTCAATAGTCCACGCCGGACTTCTCAGAAACTGTATAATTTGCTTGGCTAAAAAATTGCGTTGAACACTAGCCGCAATACACAGTTCCTCAGTTGACATCTAATAGGTTCAAGTGACAGGCTTTGGTGCGATTTGTCGAATGATGAAAGTGTTTCTAAAATAAATTTGTTCCACTGAAAAATTACAAGAACTTCTACTATCCACATATACTGCAGTATTGTTCATCACTGGTCACGACAGTAACACCGTAGTTTATAGAAAACTGAAAACGTTATTGTTATAACCGTAATTTCACACGGATTTGCTATGATCAAATACTCCCCGTGATATCACATAAATTCGTCACTTTACCCGTTCACTTCCCGGTAACGGATTGCACAACATGCCACGCAGATTAATTAATCACACTTCTCGCAAAAAATTCGCACTCATTAATCATCAAATAACATTTACCAACACACGATCCTCAAACTTATACATTACCGCGCGTTTACCTTTTCAGAGTTCGTATTTTCGTGACCTCTCGTGCAGCTAGCTGAGGTCCGGACTCCTTTTTTCTAAACTAAAAAAAGCCTTTTTCTCTCTAGAAAATACGCGCAAACAGTCCTTCTGATTGCGTGAAATATAATATATCCAGTTATATTTCAGCTATAAACCTTATGTTCAATGGCTTGTCATAACAACTCAATTTTTTTAGAATAGTTATTGTAATGAACAAGTTAAGAAAAACAAATATTAAACAAAATCCTCCTACGTTAACTAACTGAAAAATTTACGGATAATCACTGTTCTTCAGTACCGTAAACTAGTGAAATATACGTATTTATAGATTTCTTGAAACCAGTTACATTAAGAATCAATGTAAAAATTTTGTTTCAGACTTTTTACTCCATATACATGCCACATTGACACTAATAATTAACACATATTAATTCAGTAATTTTAATAAAGCATGCAACACGAATCAAAAACAATATTTAGTTTAAAAAGCTTGTGTTTTGATTGACAGCAATCTTGTCGTCTATTCGCTACTAACATCTCGCCGGGTCGCATTTGCCTGGCTCTGTGACCCGACACATTCCATTTATTCTGCATTGACTCATACGCCTGGCTGGCTGTAGCACTGTACGTATAGGAGCGCTACGCGTCACATTGTCCAGGATCACACAATAGGACCTTGTTTGCTGCCTCACTGCTGCCTAGCGTATCTCTGAGAAGTGCTGCCACAGTTCTTGCGGACTGTCCCTTACGTTCTCTGCCAAAAATGTAGTTTTAAAACGACAGTCCACGAGTCCACTTCTATGTTAACAGGTGAAATGCCGGGAGAACAGGAAGGCCAAAGCAGCGATGCAATCCGCTACGCAACGAAGAAACCTTCAACATTGCGGACCACACGACATCGCATTATCGATAGACTCCAACACTTTGGAGGTGACTTGCTAGCTGGTTAGTGTACCTGCAGTGCCAACTAGGGGGCTGCAGGAGCAGATCCAATACCATGCTAACTGGTGACGCAAGTGATCGTAACAGACGGCAAACGGCAACAGTCTCTCACCGTCGCCATACTGTTCCCTCGCCCGATATTACGGCTCGGGTTGGTTTGTGACTGGATTCCAACCCCCACTCCCCCCTCTGTTGGCACTGCCGGTACAGTAGCCAGATAGCGTTACATCTCTCCAATACATTTGGTGTTTTCCATTGGCCACATTGCAACAGGATAATGTGCAGTCACGCGTGGCTCGGAATATTGAAGACTATTTGGTAATTTCCAAGAATGCTAGCAATCGAAATAGCTCGGCCTGAAACGATATACCGTAGATAGAACGTATAATGATGCACCAGCTGACAAAATATGAATGTTACGAACGAATAATGACAAACAAATAATTTTGAAGAGTGGCACTATAAAGCTGCAGTCACTTGAATATTATTACAGCAGAATGGTAACACGCTGATAGGAAATAGCTCACTCTTTTCGGCGAATTTGAGTGTAAATATCACTACTCCAACTGTCACATAGGAAATTTGAAGCTGTGGTAGTACGTATCTACGTAACAAAATATTCGGAAATTGTGACATTCTCGTAGAAAATTCTTAAACGTTTCTACATCTACACGGTATAATCTGCAAATTACCTGTAAGTGCCTGGCAGAGGGTTCATCGATCCACCTTTATACTATTCATGTAGCACTCCATTCTCGAATAGCTCACTGGAAGAAAGAAGATCTGAATCTCTCCGTTCGAGCTCTGATTTCTCGTATTTTATTCTGATGATGATTTCTACCTATGTAGGTGGCAGTCAACAACATATTCTCGCATTCTGAGGCGAATGTTGGCGATAGGAGTTCCGTAAGTAGACCACGCCGCAGCGATAAACGCCGTTGTTTTAATGATTCCTATCCCAGATCCAGTATCATTTCCGTGACGCTGTCTCCTCTGTATCGTGACAATACAAACTGGGCTGCCCTTCTTTGATCTCTTTCGACGGCTTCCGTCAAACCCACTTGATGAGGTCCCACACTGGGCAACAATACTCCAAATGAGGACGGACAAGAGTGGTGTATGTTTCTTATGATAAATATGATAATGTAATTTGGAATATGCGTTAGGTATCCATACAGTATATATTTCTGAGGTCAACAATTTCATTTGTATAAAGAAATAAAAATTATAGATACTACTTTCATCGCATAATAAATCGGTGCAGAATCTCTTCAGAAAAGTACACCAAGAACTAATTAAATGATTGTGACAGTTTTTAAAGAAATTTAGTGCATTTCATTCGTCAATAACATTGATTACTTAACATTTAGATTAGTTTTCAGTCAAACCAACGAAAGGATAAACTGTCACATCCATGTAGATGACTGATTGTCGATGTCTGTTTCTGAAGATCTTCCATAGCGATTTTAGAGAAGTACATCTACAATCAGTCACTACATGATTGTGACAGTTTTTGCTTTTCCTTTTCGTAGCTTTGACTCTTGAGTTCCTTTACATCATTAGGTAAAAAAAAAAAAAAAAAAAAAAAAAAAAAAAAAAAAAACCACACTTCACCGTCACTCACGACCACAGGGCCACAGAAACCAATAAAATACGTTCCCATGACTACGAACAAAACATACTTCATAGCCGCGCTTGAATTGCGGCGTAATCGATTCAGAGTTGCATGTTCGATGTATATCAGTTCAGGTCGAGCTACGTGGATTGCAAGCATTCTTGGAAGTTGCCGACTTTTTTTTGTCGCCCATGTGATAGCACTACCCCTGTTCTCTCTATGTCTGGCCTATCGAAAACGTGTGGCCGATGTTGTCGGAACGTTTGGGCCGGGATGAAGGCGCAGCCACGCCACACCAACTCCGCCAATAGGTTGAGGCAGCATGGACTGATGGATCCCAAAAACCTAGAGACAGCCTCTTTGATTCACTTTCGAGGCATGTAGCAGTGGTAATAAGGAAGCAATGGCTTCAACACTCAGTAGTGCTTTGGCTATTTCTGGTCCTCATCGGTGTTGCATTTCGTACGGCCAGCACTGTACTAAAGGACTTCTGTTCAAATCAATATTTTGATCGGCTAACGATTTACTATAGATGTTTGTAGTATTATCGAAACACGGAATTTCTGCATCATTAGATATTTACGTGTAAGGGAAATACGTATTACCACGCATGTTCTTTTATCAGTCTGAATCACTGAACTCTGCCGTAAAAATGAATAAAATGCAATTATAGCAAAAGTTGTCCTATTTTTAAATACAATTGAGTTACTGGGCAGATACAATATCACGTCTCTTGAGACAACTCAGAATTGAGTATCTAACTCACAGGGAGCTACAAAAACGAATACTTCTACAGCCGCAACGTCAACTCCAAGGCTTCCGAAGTGGCAACTTCGGTCAGATGTGGAAGCAATTTGCAAGATGCCAGTTACGACTCTCGTCTAACTTTCCTAACTTCCACCTATTAAGATTGTTGAAGGTAAGACAATCAGTGCTGTACTACTAGGAATGGTCCTGTTGGAGGTGACATCCTCCGAATTCTGCACTAACTTAACTAGCCAATCATAAGTGCATTCCGAAACACAGGGCAGTTCTGCATTTTTCACATCAACGTCTCACCCAGACATGAAAGAAATGACAAGTTGAGCTAAAAATGTTAAGATTAACCGGAGATTGAATCCGCGACATGTGGTCTGGGCACCCTATCACTTTCTTTAATTGTTCTTTGCGTGCTAGATCGGTTCTTAGCGGACGTGTATTCTAGGTTGATGGATAAGTTGTCAGTTTGTTATCATACAGGGCAGTCAGGCCACTGACCGTTTGCGCTGACCTACCGCGCTGGTTCACTGAAAACCGAACCAGAACTGCAAAATTTGATTATAATGTCACACAGTAACGAAATCGCAAGACGATAAATTCGTCGAGGTTATGGTAGAATTATGCCCAGATGGCAGAAAGGCACGAGGACGTGAGAGAAGAAGATTCTAGATACTGTGGAAAATGAGCTACCATTTTTTTTTAATTGTTAATCTGATCGAATATTCTGATTAGTGGCAATTTTTGTAAAACAGAATAATAATAACAACAATATTTGTAATAATAATATTATTAACAACGCTAAGTGGTAAGGAATAGTAAGCATCTAACATAAGGATACTACTAGTCCAACATTCTTACAGCCCAGATTTTGTTATCGAAAAGAATGCGTGCAAACTTGCGTTTCTAGGCAGTGTCACACGCTGAACAACAATCCAATGAGAAGTACATCTGGTGGCCTTTCTGCATTACGCGCGCCGAAACCAAAATTTACTTTCAAAAATTCTTTCTATTGCACATTCCTCGTATTGTACACATTATCGATCCTCGATGTTTCTGAAGCCACCCAATATTCAGAAAGACTTGCGCAGCTACTCCAATGTGATAAACATTCTTCCTTTCCACGCGCAATATTTGACGCTATGTTGTTTAAAAATTTAAATTTAGCTCCGTTTCTTACTTCCCCCACGGAAAAAATGCTCAGTATTATTTGTGTATTATAAAAATAATTTTAACAACAATAACAATAATGCCAGTTAGTGAAGAGCAGTAGCTGTCAACGTAAGACTAATACAGGTGTACAATTGTTATAGATCATATTTTACTAGCGAGAACAATGTGCACAGTAAGATTAAGAATTGCGCCGACGGTGAGTTGCGGGTTCTTTCGAAGCGGCATTAAATACTAAAACAATAATAAAATTAAAGGCACAGCTGTGTTTATTTTTATTTATTTATTTATTTTTCAGTACACGTGCTGATATCGAATTTCAAATCACACAATAGATTTCGTTTATATATCACGTCGGTAGCTGTTTTTTTAAAGTCTCGTAATAGCGATAAAAACTAGCACAAGTCCTTTTAAATTTATCTCGTTTATTTTTTTTATAAGTGCAAAAATTGAAGTCCGGTCGTTTGAAAACTCTAATTTGGAACCGGCAAAATTTGTCGTTCGTGGCTCGTAAGCGAAAGATAGGGAGCAGGAGGAAGAAGCGCGGTACCTGCGGGCGGCGGGCAGCGCGTCGTGTGAGCGCCGTGGCGAGCTGTGGGGTGCTGGCTGCTCGCTGCGGCTGCGGCTCGGCTGCGGCTCGGCAGCTGCGCGCCAGGCCCGGCGGCGTCGGCGGCGGCGTCAGCGCGACTGCCGCCGCAATCGATGCCCCGCGCTGATTCATGCCCCTCCCCCTCCCCTCCCCCTCCCCCCACACCCTCACTCGCCCTGCAACGACGCCGCACGTGCGCACTGTTCTCCGCGACTTTTGGTGCGTCCACCAGCTGACGGACGCCGGCCGTCATTTTCAGAAAAATAAAACTCGTCCACTGTTCCGCAGACCGTTGGTGGACTGCGTGTCGAACGCTCGGGGCGGCAGTACGAAATGAGGCCGACTACCGCCGCTACCCCCACGTTCCCTAGTCGCCGACGATAGCGATGCCGAGTTGCCGACAATAGCGACCGTTTTCCGTCTGTTACGATCATTTGCGTAAACTTTGCCGCGCACAGATGTCGATGTTTCTTTTTCTAAAGACAACAGCTCAAATATAAATTTTTTACACACAGTGTAAAATACAGGCGATTGGTTTTCTAATTCGGGAGTCTGTAAATTAGTCTGCGGTAACTGCCCGTGTTACCAAACAGGCAGAGCTGCGAAGACGAAATATCTTCTTCTTCTTTCTCTTTGGCCGTTTTCCCGCACGTGCAGGGTCGGCCTCGTTAAATTCGGATTCGGCGTGTGTTATTATTTACGGGATGGCCGGATGCCCTTACTACCGCCACCCCGTGCCCCGCGGGAATAAATGTGTACCCTAAACGTCTGCGTATAGTATTATAGGTGTGAAAGTGTTACAAAATGACTGCGAAATGTGTAACTGAGGCGGAACTTGGGGACCGGCCCGGTATTCACCTGGGGGAGGTGGAAAATCGCCTAAAAATCACATCCGGGCCGTCCGGCCCTCCGACCCCCTTCGTTAATCCGCCGGGCGGATCCGAACCGGGGCCGATACACCTCCCCGTCTGGGAAACGGTGCGTCAGACCGCACGACTAATGGAGCGCGTCTGTCAAGACGAAATGTAGAGAAAGAAGCGAACGTACAAGGTGCAGAGGCGCGGGGGGCTCAAGCCCTCCTCCCCAGCATCTGCCAAACATTTTTAATTATTTTTTATTGTTTTCATTTTTATTTTTTTAACAGGTCGGCACCGGAAATTTGAAGTAGTACACATGTAATGAATCATAACGTAACTATAATTTTCTAAGCACAAGTAAATGTGACAGTTAGTCGCCAACGTGATGAGGCCACTGAGAACGCGTGTTTCTGTTACTGTGAGCGATTTTGATGCCGCCGCGACCAGCTTTGATGCTGCCGCTTAGGTTACTCCGATGTCAATGTTTCTTTAGACTTTAACTCAGTGTATGCGCCCGCGGCACAATAGAGTCCGAGAATTGGACGCTGCCGTGGCCGGCGGATGCGGTGGCGGCGGCCGGACGCCGTACTGCGCGATCCGCGGACGCCTGGCAGGCGTCTTTCGTGAGATACCCTGTACAATACTGGCCATTAAAATTGCTACACCAAGTAGAAATGCAGATGATAAACGGGTTTTCATTGGACAAATATATTATACTAGAACTGACATATGATTACTTTTTCACGCAATTTGGGTGCATAGATCCTGAGAAATCAGTACCCAGAACAACCACATCTGGCCGTAACAACGGCCTTGATACGCCTGAGCATTGACTCAAACAGAGCTTGGATGGTGGGTACAGGTGCAGATGTCCATGCAGCTTCAACACAATACCACATTTCTTCAAGAGTAGTGACTTGGCGTATTGTGACGAGCCAGTTGCTCGGCCACCATTGACCAGACGTTTTCATCTGGTGAGAGATCTGGAGAATGTGCTTGCCAGGGCAGCAGTCGAACATTTTCCTTATCCAGAAAGGCCCGTACAGGATCTGCAATAGTCGGTCGTGCATTATCCTGATAAAATGTAGGGTTTCGCAGGGATCGAATGAAGTGTAGAGCCACGGGTTGTAACACATCTGAAATGTAACGGCAACTGTTCAAAGTGCCGTCGATGCGAACAAGAAGTGACCGAGACGTGTAACCAATTGCACCCGATACTATCACGAGGGGTGATACGCCAGTATGACGATGACGAATACAATCTTCCAGTGTGCGTTCACCGCGATGTCGCCAAACACGGATGCGACCAGCGTGTACTGTAAACAATACCTGGATTCATCCGAAAACATGACTTTTGCCATTTGTGCACCCAGGTTCGTCGTTGCGTACACCATCGCAGGCGCCTGTGTGTTATGCAGCGTCAAGGGTAACCGCAGGCATGGTCTCCGAGCTGATAGTCCATGCTGCTGCAAACGTCGTCGAACTGTTCGTGCAAATGGTTGTTGTCTTGCAAACGTCCCCATCTGTTGCCTCAGGGATCGAGACGTGGCTGCACGAATAAGATGCCTGTCATCTCGACTGCTAGTGATACGAGGTCGTTGGGATCCACCAAGGCGTTCCGTATTGCCCTCCTGAACCAACCAATTCCATATTCTGCTAATAGTCACTGGATCGCGACCAACGCGAGCAGCAATGTCGCGATACGATAAACCGCAATCGCGATAGGCTACAATCCGACCTTTATCAATGTCGAAAACGTGATGGTACTCATTTCTCTTCCTTACACGAGGCATCACAACAACGTTTCACCAGGCCACGCTGGTCAACATCTGTTTGTGTATGAGAGATCGGTTGGAAACTTTCCTCGAGTCAGCACGTTGCAGGTGCCGCCACCGGCGCCAACAGTGTGTGAATGCTCTGAAAATCTAATCATTTGCAAATCACAGCATCTTCTTCCTGTCGGTTAAATTTCGGGTCTGTAGCAAGTCATCTTCTTGGTGTAGCAATTTTAATGGCCAGGAGTGTATAAAAACTGTTCATCATATTTATTCTCTCCTTCTTAGAATATATTCCATTATCCTTGTTTTGATCTTGTTAATGTTCATCTTATACCTGTGTTCACATGCTCTTCCTTCCTTTCCTTCAGAGCTTGGTCAGTGTACAGACTGAATAATATTGTGGAAAGGCTACAACGCGATCTTACTCCCATCCCAACCACTACTTCCCTGTCATGCCCTTCTGCTCTTCTGGTTTCTCTACAAATTTTAAATGATCTTCCATACCCTATATTTTACCCTTGCTGACCTCAGAATTTGAAAGAGTGTATTCCAGTCAACTTTGTGAAAAGCTTTCTCCAAATTTACAAAAGATAGGAATGTAGTTTTGCTTCCCCTTAATCTATATTCTAATAAGATAAGTCGTAAAACAAAGGCAATGAGGACATTTTCACTGAATCTTCCGACGTTCTTGGTGTAACAGCATCATACTGAATTAATATCACAATTTTTTTGCTTATTTTTTATGTTTATTATTATTTCGTAAACCGATTTTCAGTTTTCAAAGACCGAAGATGACTTTTTAAGGCGAAAAGCGGTTGACTAATCAGTGAAAATGTTCTCATTTGCCATTGTTTCAAGTTTCTTTGGGTTACACAGTGACAGCTGTATCGCTTTAGTCGATAAAAATTGGACACGTGTCCTATGGCATTTTTATTGCAGTTCGTCTGTACTAACACCTTCTAAAATATTTACTATTCCTCCTGTAATATGTATGCATTTCTGACACACGATCTCAGACGAGCGAGACGCATTAACATGTAAGTGCAATGGTCTTTGTCGGCAGTAACCATATTCAGTTTCACGAAAGACATCATTTATGAACCGAATATGCACGCTTTAAATTCTTGTTGATTATAAGATTTGGGAAAATAATAATCATCTTAACACTAGAACCAACGATGCGTCGTTTTTGTCTCTTAGCAAAAGTTTTCCCATGGCCATGCACTCTAAGGCGCCTTGCTGCGGAGTGCGTAGGAGGTTCTATTCATCCCTCGGGCATATGTGTTTTTATTGTCATTAGCATACGTTAGTTTAAGTAGTTTGTAAATCTAGCTACTGATGACCGATGACCACTGCTGTTTGGTCCCATAGCTTCACAAACATTCGAAAATTTTGTGGATGAAAATTTATGACTTTTAATATTTCTTAGCCTAGTACATTTTTCAATACAAATCTGCGCTGTCAGTTGCAAAGTTTTCGAGAAAAAATAATAAATACCTAGAACCACCGATGGGACATTTTTGTTCCATTACGTAATTACGCACTGCTAATCGCTACACATTCTTGTTAACCTTTATTGTTTCTGCTGTCTAAGTGCAGATATTAAGTCCAGTAGCTTCGACAGAACGAAGTTCTTTACATGTCCAAGAAACAGCACTGTAAAGTATAGTAGCACGGCTCGTTGTCATGGTCTTATCGTCCAGCATATGTAACTGTTGAATGTACCATTCCAAAGGAGTTCAATCCGGAAGAGATGTAGACTGAATTGCAACTGATTTTGAATGTGATACAAAACAAAGCGCAGTATAGTATGGGATGAAATGGAGGCAGCGATGAATATTCTGATGAATCTCCATCTGAATAAAGTAATACCAAAAGGAAGTTATTACTGAGAGAGTATATTTTTGTTATTCAAAAATTCATTGAAATAGAGATACATGAGCATGAATAAAGGTCATGAAAGTTAGAAAAATATGATGCATTTCTTGTTATTCTATGTGGTAGAGACGGAACAAAATTGGATCTTATTTAATTCAACAAACTAAGAATATAATTCTCCAAGACTATGATATTTCGTCTCATGTCAGACGTAAAGGACAGATTCACAGCTGTCAAAGCATGTACGGTCCTGGTGTATAATTTATTACGAACAGTAATTTCCTTCCTAGTTCAGACGCAAATTCACTTTTTCCGTGTCTTCAAAAATTAATAAATATGGGCAGAAATATTCGATGACCATCAATAAAATTACAAATATGTGCTAAATACTTTCCCATTTTTTCCTAAAGACGACACGTGAACAGTTGATGAACGTTTTAGTGAAATGAATTGATAGAATGGCAGTTTTGGGCAGGAGATCCTATTCGGGATTGTTCGGCCATCTTTCTGTTTGACGCCAGGTGGGTGATTTTCGTGTCGATGATGATGATTAAAATGATGATGAGGGCAGCCGCAACACCCAGTTCCCTGGCGAGAATCGAGCTCGGGCCCCTGGCATGGTACTCAGCGATGCTGTCGACTGACCTACCCAGTCATAGTGACTCTGCAGTAAAGAAACTTGTACACCCATACCAAAATAAAGGAGAAAAATCCAAGTGTCAACTTCTTCTGCTCTCTTTCACAGGCATCGTAAGAAACTGAGCATTTTTGCTTGGTACAGTCTGTAATATTAGAAGGGATATGTGTGACAGAATGAACAGAGCTCAAGAGAAACTACGCAAGACTGCAGCTTTCAAAAAATGCAATATGATCCATGTCGTGTATCAAGAAAATCCAGGAAACATTGTGATAATTCCCAGAACCTTACATCCAGAAGCAAACATTGTGACTGACAAGAAGTCAAACCCTGACATAGTTGAATCGTACAAAGAAACTACTTACGTGATGTATGTATGTGACCGGATAGCATGCAAGTACACAGTGAAAGCTGGTGGAAGAAGGTAGCCTGTTTATACTTTTTATATTCTAGATTTAGGAGTCATAAATGCTTGAGTAATCTACTGAGAAGTAACTAATATCCAAATAAAAAGCCCCTCAGGGGCTCAGCATTAATTTGCTGAGTACGGGCTTGGCGAACCCGGGGTCCTGAGCCGTGGGCTGTGTCACGCCAACAGTTTCGCTACACCGTAAGCTCTGTGCGTGGTTCAACGACCATCGTTCGGCGCGACGGTGGAACGTTCTACATTTCAGAGCCCGGGGATCTTGGCTTAATCGCCCGGGTCGTGACGACGGTACAAACCTCTATAAAAAAACCTAAATCTCAAGATGTGATACGTGCCGAGGAGATGCATGGCTGTTGAGGTTGAACAGTCGCTAGCGAGCAACCTCTGAGGAACCTGCCTCACCTCAGTTGTATAAGGCTTACCCAGGCCGTTTCTAAGCGTGGAAGAGTTGCTTATACTGCAGCGACGTATGATCCCCGAATCCCCTGGCCACCCCTTGGTAGTAACGGCGGGCTAAAGACAGGGATGAGTCTTACTCTCCTAAGTATCTGGTTTGCAGTACAATGGATGGGGAAACCTTCATGTCAACGAAACCACTTTTCTTCGTAGAAAACCTTGAAGATAAGTTTGGTGAAGTTTCGGGTATGTCCAAGATGTGGAGCGGTTCGGTACTTATCGAAACAGCGTCATCCACCCAATCGAAAGCATTGCTTCCTTGCGATAAGCTGGGTGACGTTCCGGTCAGTATAACACCCCACAAATCGCTCAACATGATCCAGGGTCTGATCTACCACAGGGACCTTCTTTTACAGTCAGGTGAAGAGCTACGCACCAACCTAGAGCGACGGGGTGTCCACTTCGTCTGGCGCATGCATAGGGGTCCGAAGGATAATAGGATAGCCACTGGTGCTTTCATCTTGGCCTTTGACGGCGATACATTGCCTGAAAAGGTCAAGTTCATGATCTACCGGTGTGACGTAAAGCCTTATATCCCTCCCCCTATGCGGTATTTTAAATGCTGGAAATTCGGACATATGTCCTCCAGATGTAGCTCCAGCCCCACATGTAGGGAATGCGGGTGTCCATCACACCCAGACGCTCCGTGTACTCCTCCACCTATCTGTGTCAACTGTGGGCAGCAACATCCACCCTGTTCTCCAGACTGTACCGTGCTCCACAAAGAGCGTAAGATTATGGAAATCAAGACCCTTGATCGACTGACATATACGGAGGCACGTAAAAAATATGAACGGCTTCACCCAGTTTCTGTGACGACGTCTTTCGCTGCAGTTTCATCGCCGCCACCTCTTATGATACCTATTGTGCAACAACCTTCTGTGGGCCCAAAGGGCCATCAAAGCTCATCTGCATCCGTCAAGGTCGGGGGCACTCCTCTCACTGCCCTCCCCCCTATTACCACCTGAGGGGGCAACTCCACCACCACCATCGGGGACACCAGTCCCCACCTTCCAGCCGGAGAAGGAGCAGCCTCTTCTGGCTCCCCTCGCTCGGAAGGGGTCCCTTGGGGCACTCCCAAAACCTGTTTGTAGAAGAGCTTCCCGCTCTTCTTCTACCCCTGACGCCACTGTAGAGAAGCCCTCCCGGCCCTGAAACCTTCAGGTCAGACGGAAAAAGAAGACCAAAGACTCTTTGGTGGCTCTAAAGCCACCTGCTACCTCATCATCTACATCGGACGATGAGGTGCAGATCCTTGCGTCATGTGACGATCTTGCACTCACTGACTCTCCAGAACGAATGATCCTGGATACTGTAGGCTCCAAATCGACTGAAGCAGATGAACCTATGAAACAATATTCTTTATACTTTGCATCATGGCCTTTAAAGTCATGCCCCATCAAATTCTCCAGTGGAATTGCGGCGGTTTTTTTCCACCACCTGGCTGAGCTGCAACAGCTAATGTGCCAACTCCCTTTGCTCTGCATAGCGTTACAGGAAACGTGGTTTCCTGTTCAGAGGACCCCTGCCCTACGTGGCTACCCTTCTGTGACAGGGTCTCTGGAAGTGTGCGCCTCTATGTCCTTTCCACTGCCCCCAGGGCAGCTGTGCCCCTCACCACGAATCTCGAGGCAGTGGCTGTTAGGATCAGAGTAAGGCAGGAACTAACGATCTGTTCCTTCTACCTTCCTCCAGATGAGATTATTTGTCTTGCTGAGCTTGGTGCCTTGACCGCTCAACTTCCCCCGCCGTTTCTTCTTTTGGGGGATTTTAATGCCCACCACCCTATGTGGGGTGGGACACAGACTTCGGCTCGTGGTAGGGATGTGGAGGTGCTCCTGACACAGTGGAACCTTTGCCTTCTCAATACGGGTGCTCCAACGCACTTCAGCATAGCTCACAGCACATACTCGGCCATATACCTGTCTATCTGTAGCCCCAGTCTTCTCCCTCATCTGAATTTGGAATGTCCATGATGATCTCTGTGGCAGCGCATCTTTCTGTCGCTCCCACAGATTCAAGCCGCAAATCGGCCACCTCAATGGTCGCTCCATAGGGCTGACTGGTCCGTATATGCTTCGGCTGTGGTGGTTACTATAGTGACCGAAGACCGGACTGGGTCGGGAGCGACTAACGACGACCGACCGATCAAGCGTCGCCGCTAACGAGAAACACTCCACCAAACCACAGAGACGACAATGACAACAACTAATCGAAAACAAAGATCAAAACGCAAGCCAATCGGAACCGTGACAGAGCAGAGTACGAAGCCAGATAACCACTGAATATCGAAGGTAAACGGAGCGCAGTCAACACAAGACTGAGGAGTGAGCTGTGCTCCGGGCCCTATATAGTGCGGCTCTCTGATGACCGTCGCGGTAGGCGCGCCACGGCGTGCAGCGCTCTAGTGGCGATTGCAGCGCTAGTAGGTTGTGCGTGCCGCCTAACAGCTGCTGTCATAGTCCATGTGGTCCGGCGGGCTCTCAAACATATCGTTCCGGGATACCAGAGTTACGACTCCACTTATGGCTGGCATTGAAGTGACTGTCCAGCAATTCACGAAGGCCATAGTTTCCGCCACTGAGAAAACTGTCCCAACCGCATCTACGTCATTTAGACGTAAGTCGGTCCCATGGTGGACGCAGGAGATCGCTGAGGCCATTCGGGAACGTCGGCGCGCGCTTCAGCGACACCCTTCTCTAGAGAACCTAATCGCCTTTAAACGGCTACGTGCAGGAGCTCGACGATTGATTCGGCAGAGTAAGAAGGATTCCTGGGAGAGGTTTTTATCCTCTATCGGCACTCGCGCCTTCCTTTCTCGGGTCTGGACCCAAGTACGGCGCCTCTTCGGATATCGCCCACCGACAGGAATCCCTTCGCTCACCGTTCAGGATGCACTCTGCTCTGACCCTCAAGCCATAGCAGAGTACGTGGCAGATCACTATGCACGTTGCTCTGCAACTGAATCATACAGTGCAGACTTCCACACCTGGAAAGAGGGGGTCGAGCAGAAGCAGTTATCATTCTGCACACGCAGCCAGGAACTTTACAACGCCCCGTTTAGCGAGTGGGAGTTTGAAACTGCTCTGGCTGCATGCCCCGATACTTCTCCGGGACCAGATCGAATACACAGCCAGTTCCTCCGTCACCTTTCAGCTGAGTTTCAACACCACCTTCTCTCCCTGTTTAACCGTGTCTCAGCAGATGGGGTTTTCCCATCACAGTGGCGGGAAATCAGCCCAATCAGCCTTACCAATATGCTCTGCTAGCTACTTGAACATATGGTGAGTCGGCGGCTGATGTGGCTCCTTGAAGACGGAGAACTTCTTGCCCCACAACAAGGGGGATTCCGTCCAGGCTGTTCTGCCATTGACAACCTCATCTCGCTGGAATCGGCTATCCGCACTGCCTTCACCAGGCGCGAACATCTCGTTGCGGTCTTTTTTGATGTGCGAAAGGCGTATGATACAACCTGGCGCCACCATTTTCTGGCTACACTGCATGGTTGGGGCCTGGGGGGCTCCCTTCCAATTTTTATACAGAACTTTTTATCGCCCCACTCTTTTCATGTTCGTGTAGGCACCTGTCTCAGCTCTCCTCGAATCCAGGAGAATTGTGTCCTGCAGGGCTCTGTTCTCAGTGTTCCCCTCTTTCTGATTGCAATCAATGGTCTCACAGCAGCGGTTGGGTCATCAGTTTCCTTCTCCCTGTTTGCGGATGATTTTTGCATCTACTTCAGCTCCGCCACTATTGGTGTCGCTGAACTGTGGCTGCAGAGAGCCATTAGAAAGGCACCGTCATGGGCCTCAGCCAATGGTTACCACTTCTCGGGCTCTAAGACCAGAGTAGTGCACTTCTGTCGCCGTCGGACACTTCACCTCGATCCAGAGCTGAACCTAGCTAATGAACTCCTTCGTGCTGAAGAAACACACCGCTTCCTCAGTATGGTTTTTGATGCCCAGCTGACTTGGCAGTCGCACCTCCGTCAGCTGCGACAGAAATGCTGGAAATACCTTAATATCTTTCGCTGTCTCGGCCACACGGCTTGGGGAGCATCACGCCCAACACTTCTACAGCTCTACAAGGCCCTCCTACAATCGCGCCTGGACTACGGGAGCGTGTATGACTCTGCAGCGTCATCAGCACTGCAGGTATTAGACCCAGTCCTCCATAGTGGTGTCCGTTTGGCTATAGGGGCCTTTCGCACAAGTCTAGTGACAAGTCTGCTAGCCAAAGCAGGGGTTCCACCCCTGCGTTCCGCCAGCAGCGCTTACTCGCTTCCTATGCTGCCCTTGTACACGCCTTACCCCACCATCCAAATTACAGGCTTCTCATTCCGGATGTTGTCCTCCTTCCCCACAACAGCAGCCAAGGTCGGGTTCCCTTCTCTCTTCACTTGAATCCCTTCCTATTCCCCCTGCTTTTCACTACCTTTCACGTGCTCCTCCTTGGTCTGTACCACGTCCACAGCTTCGGTTAGACTTGTCACATGAATCTAAGGCCTCTGTTGCACCGTTGACTCTCCGCTGCCAGTTTCAGGCGGTACTTGGTTCTTTCCACGCCGCGGAAATTGTATACACAGATGGGTCTCTAGTTGATGGCCGTTGTGGGTATGCCTACACCCACAATGAGCACATTGAACAACACTCCTTACCCTGTGGGAGTAGTATCATTACTGTGGAGCAGATCGCTATCCGTTGGGCACTTGAGCACCTTATAGCCTGTCCTGGGGAGTCGTATGACATCTGTAGCATCTCCCTGAGCGGCTTCCAAGCCCTTGTCCAGTGCTTTCCTAAACACCCCCTGGTGCAGTCAATCCAGGAATCTGTTAACCTTCTAGTTCAGTCTGGCCGCACTGTGGTCTTTGTTTGGACCCTGGGACACATTGGAATTTCGGGGAACGAAAGCGTGGATTGACTGGCTAAGCAGGCAATTACTTCAAGTCCATTAGAAATTGGTCTTCAGGAGAGGGACTTCCGATTAGAGTTACACGAGAAGGTACTTGGGCTTTGGAACACTGAGTGGGTTGACTCACCTGCCCCAAACAAGCTCTGTGCAGTGAAGCTTTCTACAGCTCCATGGAAGTCCTCCCTGAGAATCTCTTGGAAGGAGTCGGTTGTCCTTTGTCGCCTGTGTATTGGTCACATATGGATAACACATGGCCCCCTACTTCGACAGGAGTATCCTCTACAGTGTCACTTTGGCACTTTATTGACAGTGGTCCACATCCTGGTGGACTGTCCCCCTTTTAGCTGCCTTATGACAATCCTTTGACCTGCCAGATGCATTTCCTTTTATGCATGGTGACGACACTGCTAAAGCTGATTGTGTTTTACGTTTTATCCGTGCAGCTGGGTTTTATCATTTGATCTAAAGGTGGGTACCTTAGCCTGATCTCTCAGCCACCCATCTCTCACAGATTTTTACTCTTCTTATTTTGTGCTGTCTGACCTGCTTTTACTCGTATGTTTTAGAATGTGCAGAGTGGCTGGCTCATCCTTTATTATTATCAGCCAGCCACAATATTCTGCTCTAACTTTTTAGTCCAGTTACGTTTATTTACTATTTGTTCCTCATCATTACGTAGTCAATATTGCGAGGGTGA
The DNA here is from genome assembly GCA_026315105.1 of Locusta migratoria. Taxonomy (NCBI): domain Eukaryota; kingdom Metazoa; phylum Arthropoda; class Insecta; order Orthoptera; family Acrididae; genus Locusta; species Locusta migratoria. Next base: position 12,978,748 of record CM048755.1, read on the forward strand.
AGGTTGGGGTGAGAGTTTAAAATAGGAAAAGATTAATTTCTAAAACTCACAACCACCAGCTGCGAACCAAATTCCTAATCATGCAAAAACACTGGAACTGTTATTGCGACTGTTTGACTCGTTTTCTAGGGGATGATATCACACGTTCGCAGCTTTCCTTCCCTGCATATGATTAACAAAACAAATTCATAATAAATTCAAGTTCATGAGAGAAAAGGGTGTACTAACTACTATTTTTGAAAACACGTGAAAGTTCACTTGATGTTGTTTATTTCAGAATATTTGAACCCTTTGGCTGATACGCCTGTACGTCGACACATTTACCAAATAAAGTTATAGCTCGTGAGCCCCAGACAAAATGAATATTTGTCGCGAATTGTTTTCACACCACGTGGCTGTTTTAAACACCGTTTATGTTCATGCCTATGCGACGACACGTGTTACATTAACAAATCACAGTCACTTTAATTCAATGCGATGCACACCTTGTTCCACCGGCTAAATATTCACAAACACACAGTAGCACTCGATTTAACTTGGTACAGTCTACGACTAGCAAGCACACGTGGCGATTGCCACAGACAAATCTCAAGTCACCACCTCGAGATCCACATGCCGACCGACTGAATGCCGAGCGACGCCGCCCGGCCAGCTACACCATGTGCTCGCGTCTCGTCACTTCCTGCCCTCGCGCGCGCGCGCCAAAACTCAACTGCCGGGATTTTTCCCCTACGTCATCAACTTCCCCATGTGAGCTGTTGTAACCGATTTGCCAACGTACAGCGCTCAGCCAATACATTTCTAAAACTTTACTTAAAATCAAAATAATTACACTACACATTAAACAAATATTTTCTTACGTTTTTATATTAATATAAACATCCTTTGTACTGTTTATCATAATTGTGCAATTTCTTATGTCACAGATAAGTGATTTAACTGAATACTTTAAGATAAAATACACAAGATTAATTAAAAATAAAATGAGAAATAGTTAATATATTATTTTTATAAACAAACATTGCCATGCTAGTTGTGTAACTGTCTTGTCTTCGTTGGTAATTTATTACTTTTCATTGTCAATTAAACATATTACGCCAGATGTGACTATATCAGCTAATGTATTGTTAATTTATCAACAGGCTATTTTGTAATGAGGGCCTTAAAGGTTCCTAACTGCATCGTATTACTTCAAATGCCAGTAGTATTACAATATTTGTGCATTGCACTGTGGCTGGCACTCGCCATTGTCCCTCTCTCTCCCCTCAACGGAAACGAACTGGAAAATCCTAAGTTGGAACAAGCCACCAACGTCGGCCTGCTCGCTGGCCTCCCGTCAGCTACAAGCACACAGCAAATCTCAACGTGGAGAATTTCTACCTATGGCCTAACTATAAATGTTGTCACCCAACTGTGTACATGCATTGCTACCATAATTAATAAGATTAAAATTGTGTAACATTTAGTGCATTGGCATGGTCAATGTTTGCAGTGAACTTCATACTGTTTAATTATCAAATGCTATTAATTAGCAATATTTCTATTGGGCAGTAATCTCACAATATGCATTTCTCTTCTGTGTGATTCAATGCTCGTTTTTTCGGCTCGCATTACACCGTACTGACTATGCTCGCAACAGGGGACTGATGACCGCGCAGTCTAGTCCCCTCTAAATAACAACAACAACAAATAAAAAGACAAGATTTCAGTCTGAAGGTCGCTAAGCATCTTGTCAAGACTATACAGAATCCCGAGTCGGAGCTGTACCTGATGAGATATCAATTCGATTTTACACGGAGTATGCGAATGAATTAGCCCCTCTTCTAGCGACAGTGTACCGAATGTCTCTAGAGGAACCAAGTGTTCCTAAGGATTGGAAGAGGACACAGGTCATTCCCGTTTAAAAGAAGGGTCGTCAATCAGACGCGCAAAACTTTAGGCTAGAGCCGGTCATTTCAGCCTTCAGCCTCGCTCGTATCTCGTCCCTTCCTTGCGCCAGACTCGCAGCCACGAGGGGCAACTGGGCACTGCGACTCAGCCGCGGCCGGCCTGCTGCGAGTTTCCTCTGAGCTCGTGGGCTGTGTTTATAGCCCTGCGGTTGCTCCGCGGCGGAGGAATCGCGGCGATCTGGCAGTGCGCTGTTTCTCATAAGGCAGTGTGGGCCCTGTTTATAAGCGCGGCTGCGGTGGCGGTCCGTCCGCTCTTTCGCCGCGGTGTCAAAATACACGGCGGCTAATGGGCCGCCATATGTCTGGCCGGCAGGGTACTCGTCACTGCGGCTGAACCACCTTCTGTGTCAATGACGAGCGGTACCTCCGTAAAATCACAGCGGTTGCTCCGTCTCGGATCAACCGCGAGCTATAAACACAGTCAGACCCTTATCGCTCGTGAGACTCGTAGCACTCATTGGAACTCTCAGCGCCGTTTCTTACAATGACGTCGAAAAACGTTCTGGAGTGTTAGCAGACGGAAAGAACGTTCTGCTTTACAGGCCTGGAACAAGCTGCGGTAGTTCCTGCTGGATTAACTTTTAAGGTACCAATTTGATAAGAAATTTCTGTCATTTCATGTTAGATGAAAGCGGTGCCCACGTTAATATATGCGATTTTTATGAAGTTTTTTATAGTCATTTTAAACAAGAGTGCTGAAGATTTATTTTCATATTACTTTTCTTATAAACAGTTACACCTTAAACTTGCGGTAGTTATGATATTGAAGGATTCTGTTTGAGCACTTTGTTACAGATGCGCACGTTGCGCGCTCATAACGGATGTTCTTCACGAATAACAGATCCTAGACAGAAACATTTTGCAGTCCTTGTAATAAATTTCTTTCATGCGCTCATCTATATCTACGTCCACGTATGTACGTACTCCACTATCACCGTAAGGTGCGTGGCGTAGGGTACCTCGTCTCACTACTAGGCATTGCCTTACTATCCCACTCCCAAATAGAACGATGGAAAAACGAATGGCCGTGTTTTTTTCTATGAGCTCTAATTTCTCTTATTTTACCTTTGTGGTCTTTACACGAAATGCAAGTTGGCGGCTTCAAATTCTGACTCTCTAAATTTCCTCAACAGTGTTTACTTCTAGTGGTCACTTCGTGTATTTAGAACTTCTTAGGAAAGGTATGATTTTTATTTATTAGTGGATATAAATCCTGTCTATCAGAATTTTTTCGTAACTGATTTGAACCACATCATTATCACAAGTTCAATTAAGCCTAAATAGTGACGCAATTCACTGATTGTGTAATTTTCTGATGAGGCATCAGCTTCACTGAATGAAAGTTTATAAAGACCCTGCTTTAAAGGCTACATTTCTACAGAGGGTTCTGGTCTTGTGGATTAATAATATTGTTGTAAGCAGTCTTTTTTTTTCTTTCTTACCATATCATGACAATTTCGAAATTGCACTCAGTTTTAGTGAGTTCTTTAATGTGACCATATTAATTCTAAGGTTTATAACATGATTAACGTTAGATTTTCAGAACGTTGGATATACAAATTACATCCTCCGGTACAGAAATCTTTTGCCACTCACTTTTCCATTCACAACACACAGACTGAGACTACTCGTAGATAATTAACAAATGAAACGCGTACATTTAACTTCACATTACGCTGGGTAAGAAGGTCTATATAATGTTCTTTAGGTATGTTACTGCCGCCGACACGAGTATTAGATGAAGTCGCCGCGGCGGAGCGGCCGAGCGCAATGAGGCGCTATGGCGCTATGGCGCATTGAGGCGCTATGGTACCCGTCGGGGGTTCGAATCCCCCCTTGGGCATGGATATTTGTGCCGTCCTAGTTCGTAAGTAGTTCATAAGTTTAGGGACTGATGAACCCGTAGTTAAGTCCCATAGACTATACAAACATTTGAACATTTTTTTTGACCCCACAGTTAAGTACCCTAAGGTTAACAAACATTTGAAATAAACTCGAAGTGATAGTTCAAACTATCATTGCAGACACATTCTCTAGTTTCTTTATTAGCACTGTCTTTTGAGAACAAAGAATTTGATACTACATTACGCACAATGAATCATTAAAGAGATCCCAAAACATGTTTAACAGAAAACCATCTAATGTAGTCCAAAGTTAAGTAAACCAGTTATGAACCATAAGATTCCAGAATGACATTTTCACTCTGCAGATGAGAGTGCGCTGATATGAAACTTCCTGGCAGATTAAAATTGTAGGCTGGAACCGGGACTCGAACCTGGGACCTTTGCCTTTCGCGGGCAAGCGCTCTACCGCCTTTTTTTTTTTTTTTTTTTTTTTTTTTTTTTGTTCGCTATGGTTAGTTCTACTCGTTGCGGACGCTGATCATTTTTGTTCGTTCTTGTTCGATGACTTCTTGGCTCAGCTTTTTTTATTACAGAGGGCGTTGAGCCCTCTGACCGGGCGCGCTGAGCCACGGCGCCCGGCAACCGCCTGGGCTATCCCGACACGTCTCACAATGCCGCCTCACAAGTGTACTTCAGCCAGTACCTCGCCTCCTACTTTCCAAACTAGTCTTGCATGTTTCGCAGGAGAGCTTCTGTGAAGTTTGGAAAGTAGAAGGCGAGGTACTGGCTGAAGTAAAGTTGTCAGGCGGCATCGTGAGTCGTGTCGGGATAGCTCAGGCGGTAGAGCGCTTGCCCGCGAAAAGCAAAGTCCCAGGTTTGAGTCCCGGTTCCGGCACACAATTTTAATCTGCCAGGAAGTTTCAAACCAGAAGACTGTTTGAATACCGTAGTGCTTTACCGAACATAGACGTTTTATAGGTGGCATGGCCGCTTGCTTTTCCAACCTCTGAACTGACTTAATCAGCCATTTACAGGAGGACCTACAGCGAAATTCGGATTCCTAAGCATGTTGTGTCTTGGTATTTTTCACGTTTACAAACATTACCAGTAATCCAGAATGAAACTTTCACTCTGCAGCAGAGTGTACATTGATATGAAACTTCCTGGCAAATTAAAATTGTGTGCCGGAACTGAGATTCGAACCTGGGTCCATTGCCTTTTCATATCAGCACCCACTCCGTTGCAGAGTGAAAATTTCATTCTGAAAACATCCATTCGTCTGTGCCTAAGCTATCTCCACCATATCCTTTCTTCCAGGAGTGCTAGACCGGCTAATTCGCTGGACAATTTCTGTGTAGTATAGGAAGTAAGAGGTGACGTACTGGCAGAAGTTGCGAGAACGGCCCGTGGAGCATACCGGAATAGCTCGGGCGGTAAAGCGCTTGCTCGCTATAGACAAACGTCCCAATTTCGAATCCCGGTTCCGTCACACAATTTAAAGTCGTTATAAGTGAGGGATAAAAATCCTAGGAATGACCAGGGTTCGCACTTATGACCTTTGCATTTGTAATTCGGCAATTTACCAGCGAACCACGGAAACGCTGCTTAACATTGATTTACTCTATGTATGTATTCTCTCCGAGAAACAAATTAAAAAATACCAGTAACTTAATGTTTCTGGTGTTTTACAGACTTTTCTGTTGTGACTGGAAGCACACGGATATTTTTTCAGTAGGTTAACAAAAATGAATCATTTCTTCAAAATTAGTATAAAGCTGTAGATTTGTATGCAACACTCCCCGCCCCCCCCCCCCCCACACACACCGGACAACATACATAAATTGTTCCTATTGTAGTTTCATATGATTGTGCAGTCCATCTTACAACGTTTAGATTTTATAAAAGGAGTAATGAACTTTTGTCCTTTAGATATTAGCGGTTCTTTCGGTCCTGTTTAAGTGAAAATGTATTGGTAGCATTCAGCGACAGTGGATTACAAAATTTACTGATGTCGCTAATCTCGCCAGCGAATAATGCAATCAGACTAATATGCGGTAAAGGATACTTTTATACCTCAACTAGCTGGTACCCGTCGCGTTGCTGCCGTAGAAGAGATAATTGTACAAATAACGTTAGTAATTTGAAAGAGTTAGCTTGTTCAACTTGGAATGACATATACACCCGTCTCCTCCCTTACGTCCTTCCTGTTCGCCTGCTCCCCCCCTCTCCTCCTGTCCTTTCTCTGTCCAGTGCCTCCGCCCCTCTTGTTCGTCTCCTTTCACTTGTCTGCCACCATCTTCCCTCCCTCATTCTCCTCCTCTCCCCTCCCTCATTCTCCCTCTGTCTGTCCGTCTCCTCCCTCCCCTTTCTGTCCGTCTCCTCCTCCACCTACTCCTCTCCCTCCTATATATGAAAACATGGTGATAGCTCAAGTGGTGTCAAAGTCGCAAGGTACCCTCCGCCATGCTAAATTCACTGTCCTGCAGATTATAAAAATCTCCTTCATGAAAACATAGATTTATGTGGAAACTTTCATGACCAGTCAAACAATTTGGATGTTTGTCGTAACGTACCCACCGTCATGCACCTACATAGGCTTACGAAACGTAGCCCATGTATTAATTCGGGGTATAAGCTATCTAAATTCCACATTTCATTCAATTATGTCCAGCCGTTTCAGCGTGAAGACTAACAAACGTGTTAACCCACTGTAAGGCACCTTCCGCCATGCTCCGTACAGTGGAATCCTAAAGGTAGCTCATGCGTTAATTCAGGGTGTATACTGTCTGCATTCCAAATTTCATTCAAATCCGTCCAGCTGTTTCAGCGTGAAGAGAAACAAATGTTTTAACCCATTGTAAAGCACCCTCCGCCATGCACAAACGAATTCAATTTTAGTATGCGTATAACCTTCGTGCGAGTGCAAGCAATGGGTTAAGAAAGTTTTATCACAATCGGATGTTCGGCATGGCCGAGCATAAAATACGAACAAAAAAAATAAACATTAATTTTTATATATTACATATGATCGGAGGTATGTGTCGTACAGTGATATAAATTTGATGGCTCATTTAGTGATACATATCGATACTACATGCAAAATACGTGGCGATGACGGTCAGTAATAATCAAGTAAACCATAACAAGGTCATGCTCGATATGACAGTTTTATGGAATCTACAGCGAAACTGTTGTGAGCGGGAGACTTCTTTTCGTTTCATTATTTTGTGGCAAGGGGGGGGAGGGAGATCAGTTACAAAACGCGTCATAAACGTCAGAAATTACATACAAACTTTGTTTCAGGTCCCTAACTACTCCCATTTTCCAATAATTGACGCATAAATCTAGGTATTCACAAGCGGAGGTCTCTCATTATTTATGACGTCATATCTCCTGAGCTATGTGGCGTGCCCTTTTGTTTTTGGGTCAGAAACCTTCGTGGGTGTACAGTGAACAGATCACCAAAATTTCAATGCAATCGAATGAATGGTTTATGAATACATAGAGGACATACAGACAAACATTCATTTATATATATGGATAAAAGTATGTAAACAAAGGTAAATATATTTCCTTGTAATACATTATCCGTTAGAGCCCTGAGCAGATCGACATCAGTACTAGCAGACTACCAGGCGAATGATAGCCTTTTTCTGTTATCTACTGTACCGGTATTGTTCTTTTTTTTATCTCCACCGTCCTTCATGACCATTCTTCAGACATTGTCTTTTGTAACATTTATTACCACCGTATTTTTAAACAGAAGGAATATTTTCTCAAGAGTTTTCATTTATAATACACAGTACAGCTGTTAATAATAATAATAAACATGATAAACTCTTGTTATTTCTATTAAGTCTTCTCATATGCTACATTCCAAGAGACGGACACTTGCAACGCCGGACATTTGCCACACCTGATCCTTCGCCAGGTAGTTGGATTAGCGACCCCTCAGGCAAGGGACGCTCTTTCCCGTACTCCTGCTGTTTGCTTCCAAACCTCCGTCTCCGCATCTTACTCAAAAAATGTTCAAATCTTTGGTAAGCTTATGGGACTTAACTACGGGGTCATCAGTCCCTAAACTTACAAACTACTTATCAACTACCTTATACTAAAGACGGCACAAATATCCATGCCCGAGGGGGGGATTCGAACCCCCGACCGTAGTGGCCGTGCAGACCGTGACTGGAGCGCCTCAGTCTCCTCGGCCACCGCGGCCGGCGCATCTTACTCAATACAGCCAATACGGAAGAGATCTTCCTCGACATCTCGGCTTCTTTTCAATATCCCGAAATCGAAATATTTATAGCTTTTGGGAAACGAAATCAATACTATCGTCTATGTCAGTGTGTAATTAGTTCTTCCAACCACAAATATGGATCCATTCTCCCTCCGTCTATACGGTAACTTTCTTCGATACACACTCGCTTACTGCAATAGAAACACTCCATCACCATGAAAGGAACGATATAAAGATAATTCGAATGTTCTCTGATCATTCAAGTTTGATCACCGCATTTGTACATATATTAATTGCTACAACTGCATGACAAGGAAAGAAGAACGATACACTTCATAAATTTAGTTTCTTGTCGCTATAATAGGTCCTGACAAGGCGCGGCTGTTTTCCGTGCTGCTACACGTACAAAATAATGTCAGATAAGGGATGCCATCTACGTGAAATAGACATACAACTCTGTAAATGCCTCGTTCCGTTACACGCGGACACACACCTCACAATATTCAATGTTCCTATCAGTGTTCAGATTAACCAGGCGTGTGCCCTCTCCCACACACTCTTTCCAAAATAAAGTCTAACAGAATTTCTTACCTGTAGTACAACTGTAATGTCCCGTTGGAAGTACTTCTCTTCAGGCCGCAGATTCTAACGCTTCCCAAATTGCAGTGCAGTGCGTCTGTCAAGAATAATAAGCATAGAGAAAATTGCTGTAACTACTTGAAATAAGTTGAAAATGTTCCTGTACTGATTTTTATCTCTATCAGTGTGGTAGTCAAGTATGGTGCGCCTCGGTTGCACAGCGCCGGGCGCCGTGGCTCAGCGCGCCCGGTCAGAGGGCTCAACGGCCTCTGTAATAAAAAAAGCTGAGCCAACAGCACACCGAACAAGAACGAACAAAAACGATCAGCGTCCGCAACGAAGAGAACTACCCAAGAGTGCCAGACTACAAATCCGAAGGTCGCAGGTTCGATCCCCGCCAGGTCCTAGGATGTTTATCTGTCACTTTCCACTTCTTTCACCTCTAGCAGTATTGCTCATGTGAAAAATACCGAGTAGCACCGTGGTTCGGAACCCACGTTAAACTGTAGGTCCCCCTGTAACTGGCTGGGTAAGTCAGTTCGAAGGTCGGAGGAAGGCAACGGCATACCACCTCCAAACAGGACCATGCCTAGTAAAGCACTGTGGTGTTCAAACCAATCTTCGGATTGTTGACTGCTTTACCTTAGTCAAGTATGAAGTCAGATGCACATTAAATTGTCTTAAATCGCAGCAAAGAAATCCTGTGGACTGAACAACTAAAAAAAAAAAAAGAAAAAAAAAAAAGATAAACTCTCCACTAACTTCTACCCTCAGCACTCTCAAAATTATAGTAATTAACGCAGCCAAATGCAACTACTGTGCACATTAACATATGCTACGTACCCTTTTCTCCATCTTATTAAATATACATGACTCATTAAGTTTATTAGTACACTTCTTGGGGCCAAAACGTCCACATCCAAGGTGCACATACTGAATAAAGTTATCAATAACATGTTTAGGCAAACATATTTTCCAATCGTCTGTTTCTGGATTTACCCTGCGGAACAATATACCATCTTTAATTGTATAATATTTCTGCAACTTAACCTCATCTCTATTTCACCAATTTGCTTTAACCATTTTTAGAACATCATCATCATTCTGCTCTCGTCTCATGTCCTTCAACATTGTCCTCACGTAACTTTCAAAAGACACGTTCTTCATTACGAAAATACGGATATCTTTACCACTGTTTTCTTTGAAATCTTCCCCATCCATACCAATCGGCATTCTCGAAAGAGCATCACCTACAACATTTTCTCCTCCTGGCTGATACCTAATTTCGAACGTGTATTCCTGCAACAATATTGCCCATCTAGTGAGCCTGGTATGCATCAACCGACAATCCTGCAAGAATATTAACGCCTTGTGATCTGTGTATACAATTAATTTTCTGCCCAGCAGCTAAATTTGCTAAACGCCCACACAATGGCCAATGCTTCTTTTTCTGTGATAGAGTATTGCCTTTCTCATTTGTTTAAAACCCTACTTGCAAAACTTATGGTCCTTCTTTCCTTACCTTCCCCAGTCTCTATCACCTGGAACAGCTCAGCTGCAATGCCATAATCAGAACTATCTGTAGCATTACACATATCCTGAGGCCAGTCTTGATGTGCCAATTTGACACATTCACATAAAGTTTGCTTAATCTCCTGAAACTCGTGTTTACACTTTTCACTCCAAACCCATGGCGTATTCTTTCTAGTCAACTCCAACAAAGATGACGCATTCATCGCCTGATTATTCGCAAATTTGCGGTAGAAATTACAGAGGCCCAGAAACGCCTATACCTGCTTTTTACTCCTCGGTTCTGCTGCCTCCCTAATAGCCTTAATCTTATGGTCTGATCCCATCTGCAGTTATTACACGAACCAAAAACTTCACTTCTTTCCGCCTGAAGTCGGATTTCTTTAAGTTTATGGTAATGTTACCTTGAGAAAAGGCAGTCAGTACCTGATCTAAAATTTCATTATGCTCAGCCCAACTCTTAGCCGGGATACGGACATCGTCAACATAACATGTCACTTTCGATATCAGTTCGTCCTCTAATACACCATCCAACATCCTGATGAATGCAGAGACAGAAATGGTTAGCCCAAAAGGCACCACATTAAACTGATAACTCCTTCCCCTGTATACGAAAGCCGTATACTTCTTACACTCTTCTTCCAAAGGAACTTGCCAAAAACTGGCTGTCAAATCAATACTCGTCATTATCTGTATATTATTAAACCTTTGTACCAATTCCTCTAATATTTCAGGCCTGTCCATTTGCGGTACAATAATTTCATTTATTGCCGTGGCATCTAAAGTAATCCTTTCAGAGCCTCCTTTTTCATCACCAAAACTAAAGGCCTGGAATAGGGACTTTGTGATCGTTCCACGATCCCCTATTCCAACATTCGCTTAATCTCTTTGTCTACAGCATCCCACTTAGCTACCAGGATATTATATGGCTTTAACTTGAAGGGTCTATGTTCCTTTACTTCAAACCTATAAACGTAGTCTTTCCTTAAGCCAGGTCTGTCGGAAAATACTTTAACATGCTTCCTTAATAACTTTATAAGTGCTTCATGGTCATAATTGCCCACTTCTTCCATCTTGTCCATCTTATCATTAACAATATCATCTGCACTTTCGTGTGTTGTTGATAAGTTCAAAAGAAGCTTGGACAATTCTAGTCCTGCTTTATTACCAGCAACATTTGACAACGAACTCCTCCTCACGAAAAATCATACAAATACTTTCAGTTTCTTTGTAGCTACTTGCGCCATCGCTGTCAGTCTCTACTTTCCCATGGCCATAATTTTCGTAATCATTAATATTGTCTTGCAACATCTTAACATGAACCTTGCTCTCTTTATTCTTTGGTGTGACACCCTTCAAAATACAACTCCTCCTCGTCATCACCTCTTCTAATTTTCGCAGAACCTCTCTTAAAATCTACTACAACACAGTTTTCTATAAGCCAATTCACTCCTAATATCATCTCGACACACAGCCCTCTTATGATCATAACATTTACTTCAAAACTTTTCCATTGAATTGCAATTTCTAACATTGCTTGATTCTTAATTAACTTACTTTTAGCACCAATAGCCCCAATTATTCTTACACCTTGTACTGGCAACTCTGGAATGCCATTTGTCTCCCTAACTTTCAAATACAGTTCCTCATTTATTGCACAAATGTCACTGCCTGAATCTAAAACTGTAGATATTTCGTTATCATACAAATTTACCTTTAAAATGGGCTGGTAACTCTCAGATACCTCGTTCTGTTCCTCATACAACAAATCCTCCTTAACCTCATCTCTGCCTTCATATCCTAAATATTGGACATTAAGAGGTCCTATAATATTGCTAGTTCTAGATCTGACCACATCAGAACCCTGAATTAGTTTTCCTGTCTTGGACGATCGGAATTTCTCCTGTCTCCATTACCGTCACTATTCCTTCTCTCTCTCCTATCACGATCATCATTAGCTCTAGATTGATCATTGTTATTTCGATCATCCCCATGACAATTTCTATCATTATCATCCTGACTCTCCTATCTCTCCAATCACGATCGTCATCGCTTCTGACGTCCCAATGACCATTTCCATGGAAATTACTATGATCTCTGGGACACCATCCACCTCGACCTCTATTGCGTGAACCTCTGAAATTTCCGCGATTAACATCTCTCCTCCTGTCCAGACAATGCATCCAGCTATTCCAAAGCATTGAGTACGCTATCAACATTGTCTTTTGCTACCCCCACTAAATATCTTTGTACATCTGCCGGTAACTTAGATACTATAATCAGTATTAAATCCTTTTCTTTTAAAGGGTCATCTAAATATAAATTATTTTCCCAGTAACTTTGGAAAAAAGGCTTTGTAACTGTTGCAACTACTGTCCTCGTAGCTTCTCCCCACAAATATGTCACCACGAACACTATTCTGGGCATTATTTGACCAGTATTGCGTTTAAAACGTCTCGACAAACTCGTCGTATGTTTTGCAGGTTGCACCTATACGCATTCCCCATGACAATGCGTCACCTTCCAGTCTACTAATCATGCACCCAATTTTCTTTTTATCATTCCATCCCCTAGGAAGAGCATTCTCAAAGTGCTTCACGAAAGCTACGGGATGTATAGTACCCTTATTGCTAAACTGATGAAAATTGCAAACCCGCAAGAAGCTGCCATCAATAGCGTCACAATTATTAACCACGATCCGACTTCTCTCTTCCGAATACTACGCTTCTAATCTGGCTTTAATCTCCTTTTCAACGTAATTATCTATCTGCCGTTTAGTATCAGCTACATTGTTTTTTAGCAATTTTTCAATTTCAGTGATCTTCACTGGTATTGCTACTACACTGAGTCTTAACATGGTTTATCTCGGCTGCATTAGCGTACTCTCCTTGACTGCTTTCACCTCTACATTAACATTAGCTACATTATGTTTACAAAACGTAACAGTATCATCCGCCTTTTTTACAACTTGTGTTACTTTATCATCTAATTTCTTAATCTTATTGTCATGCACCTGAAGCTTAACTTTATTGGTTTCTGTTTTTGTAGAGACTTCAGTCTCTAATTGTTTAAATAACTGATCCCAGTGTACCACCTGATCATCAATTCTCTTTGTTAAATCACTCCTAACACGCTGGATTTCCCCTGGCAATTCTCCCCTGATCTTATCAATTTTAGCACTTACTTTATTAATTTCCCCTGACAAATCACTGTTTACTTTCTTTAATTCAGCACTACTTTTATCCATTCTCCCTGTCAAATTACTGTTACTTTTATCTATCTACTCATTTGTTTTCTTTAATTCCTCACTATTTTTATCCATTCTCCCTGTCAACTTCTTGTCCAACTAGCTAATTGTCTGAAGATACTCCTTTCTAAATTCATTCATGAAATGCCACACATCATTCATACATTAGTCTCAGAGTATCGACACTAACCTCATCATCTTGACTGGAATCCTCTGTCACCCAATCAGAATCATTCCCCATATCATTATTTTCCAGATCTAAATTCATCTCAACTGTCACATCATGTGATTCCCTTAAGTGTAATATGTTGTTATTATCCGCTACTTCACCCTCACTGTCATCAACATGCATAACATCTGCTCGAACTATAATGGTATTAGAATTACCACTACTCGCATCTCGAGTGACATTTTCACCCCTTACATCACTATTCCCATTATTCCCTTCAATTATGGAAGAATTCAACTGTGCTACGCTCCATCTTAATTAATTTAATCGATTACAATTCTTACAAAATAATTCAATAATACCTCTATAAGCTACACCCACTACAATGCTACCGCGATACCAGTTGAGACGATACGACTCGCTTTATTCAACCCGACGTGTGGCGTCGTCTGGACGGCGGTGCAGCTCTGCATTGACCCCCTTGCTGACGCTGACGTCACCTCCGCTGACCTCGGAGCCGCCGCAGCCAGTAGCGCTGCCGCCGCCGCTGTCCGACGTCCGCCCCAGGCGCCGACGCGGAGAGGAGAAGGAAGTCGAACCTCTGCGTGCCCGTCCTCTCTTAAGAGGAAGACCGAGTCGAGTGCCTGTGCGAGAGCCAGTGCAGGCATTTCATTATAACCATTTTCTGACAGTAAAAAAGTACCAGGTCTCCCGAAACTCTGCATTTGGGATACACCCCCGTGCGTAGCTGGAGCAATTCGATTACTCTCTGCCTCCGAACTGGCCAGAAGGGCAGAAAATCGAGTACGTGTGCGGATATGTCGACGGGGAGTCCGCCACGCGGATGTGACCTCCCTCGAGATATTGGTGCTACTATGATGATTTTAGGTAGCATTTCCTCCCTGCCTACTGGTCGGAGAGGTAGCAGGAACGAGTAGAAAGTAGCATTTTAGTGATGCCCCACGTTGAAAACAGCAATTGCAGGAGTCTCGGCGCATTCGTTGGAGGAATAATGCTGAGAAATCAGTTCTCCACTACCCATACCCACCGCGCGATTTAATTAGAATTTGCGCGTCGAAGCTCACAGGAAATGTGCACGACGCTGTCCTTGCAGGAAGCTGCAAGAAAGACATTGCGTCCTTCCAGGCTTACCTGGAGGACTTGGAGTTTGACGATGATTACGGACCTAGAAGAGACGACAACGGCTCTTCTAGGAGAAGTAATCGGAGTGACCGTAGCGCTAGGAACAACCGCCAGGTGGAAAGTACTAGCAGAGGGAAGTCCGGTCCTTCCGACGCTGAGAATCAGCAGCAGCGCAGGAATGAACGAGGTTATTGGCGTGATAAGTGAACAGACAAACGGCGAGGGTTTGGGAACGGTGATAAGGGTTACTGACCCAACCGAGGCCCACGAAAACCATGCGACCTGCCAACAGAAGACGTGGAAATCAGGTCCGCTGATCCACGCCACAACTGACCCCAAGAACCCGCCCGTATCAAAAATCAGGATTAATCTCCTGCAGTTGATCGTCACGTGATCAACTTGCTCGGAAAGGAGCACATACATCTTAAGTCTTTGTGTTTACATGTTCAAATGGTTGTAGAGCTTATGGGACTTAAGTATGGGGTCATCAGTCCCTAAACTTACAAACTACTTAGGAACTAGCAAAGACTAAAGACGACACAAATATCCATGCCTGAGGGGGGGGATTCGAACCCCCGACGGAAGTCGCCGTGCAGAACATGATTGGCGTGCCACAGACCGCTCGGCCACTGCGGCAGACTCTTTGTGTTTTCTGAGGAAATTTTAATGATATTCTTACCAATCAAGTTCTGTGTGTTTGTAAATTTATGCTGTATTTTGTATGCCTATTGCAGTGTTTCTTTAAGTGGTTTGTTTTAACAGTGTGTTTTGTAATATGTGTCTTTTGTATGTGTATGTGTTTGTTGTGCAATTTCATTTCGCCATAACGGGTCTTTATGTTGTATGCTTGTTTTGTGTATTATAAGGTGCACGCCGCTATTGGCGTGGTTAACAGCAACTTGCCAGTTCCACCTGGTCAGCTGTTCGATGTACGTTACCTTGACGCCCCGTTTTTTACTTAAAGAATTATTAGTGTGAAACATCCAAGTGTCTCTGTTAGCCATAAGGCTGCCCACCTCACATAGTCCCTCTTTGTCCATGTTTTTATCTTTTTTTTTTTTCAATCGTGAGGATTAATGGAGCATAATCTAAGTTGTTAGGCCATGTTTAGTATTTTATTCTGTATATCTTGTTTATGTAATTTGTGTCCCTGTTTGTCGTTTTCAGTGTGTGTGTGCTCTTCTTTTTGTATATTGTTTTAGTGTTTATAGCGTTTTTTTTTTTTTTAGAAAATATTTGACTGACTATAGTTATACTTAATTTTATAATAAATAGGAAAATGTTTCCTGCTCATGAGCCACATTACCCCTTAAATGTGACCATTCATATCCAAAGATTTAGTCGATAGGGGGGCATTGAGAGGTGGTGGTCCTATTTTTATAATTACTTGCTCCATTTTTATTTGGATAATATTGTTTGGATTTATTACGGAAGGCCGGCTGCGGTGGCCGAGGAGACTGAGGCGTTCTAGTCACGGTCTGCACGGCCACTACGGTCGGGGGTTCGAATTCCCTCTCGGGCATGGATATTTGTGCCGTCCTTAGTGTTAGCTAGTTGATAAGTTGTTTGTAAGTTTAGGGAATGATGACTCCGTACTTAAGACCAAAAACAAAAAAAAAAACAAAAAAAAAAACAAACAAAAAAACCAAAAAAAAACTGAAGGATATCAATAGTATTATCTTGTTTATATTCAGTTTCTTTCATTTTGTCTTGTAATTATCAGAGGATAGGAGTTTGGGAGGTAAATTTCTATTCTCTCGTAGTATTACTCTGTTTTTGATTATTGTAAGTATCGCCGATGGGATAACTGTCTTCTGAGGCGGAAGGCGCTGGCTACACCAGCAGGCCGGCAGTGCCCGCGAGGGACGGGGGTCGCTGGCGGCACCTTCTCTGATGTTGCTTTCAAGGCATTGTGCGACACCGCCCGGAGGGCGACCGCTGGCCGCCACCACCTGTGATGAAACCACTCCGTCTGCAGACAGACATTTAGATTTGGGCTGGGCCACAGAGTAACATATACAGAGGAGCAGCCCCCCCCCCCCCTAAACCACTGTCCTACACTCCCCTCGTAGTTCCGTAAGATGCTAGCAGGTGTCAGGCCTGGCTTAGGGTGCCTCTCGCACGTCAGAGGGTAGCGTGGAGGGGAGGGTGAGGGGGGAGCTCGTGCCGCCTGCCACGAGGCCACAGCTGTGTCCGGCTTGCTGACGTTTGAGGGGAGGTGGTGGTGGGGGCAGCCATTACCCGCCGCCTGCTCTGGCAAGTTTAAAGGGCTGCTTCTGACCTCAGCGCCACCATGGGACATTTTATGGAACTGCTGGAAACCCAGCCCTCCCCGCACCCCTGAGCGTTACGGAGGTTTCCCGTATGTATATATTTGTCTGTGGCTGGGCACGTCTGTGGCTAACATGAGTCCAGGTAGTTTGTTTACCTCATCGATGCTGCATTTGTGTAGGGCGTCTAAGTACAATGAGCAGAGGCAGTAAAAGTTGGCATCGCTCTGATCTGCACGTGCACCTGAGGTTTGGAACGCCAGGGGCGGGCGTCTGCAAATGTTTGTGTAAATTGCCAGAGGTGATTTCTGGGGAAGTTAGAGCACTCTCGCGACGGGGCGCTGGCGTCTCGTCTACAGTAAAGTCATTTCAGCGTCTGCAGATTCGTTCCAATGGTCCGCAAATTCTATGGATTTGTGAGAAATGCTGGCTTACGTGTAGAATGCAGCATGGGACAGTTTTGTGGGGAAGGAGACTGTCATGTTGAACAATAGCTCTCGTATTCCATTGGTTTCACCATTAAACAAAATTTGTGATTGGCTAGAGGTCACCGATGGGAGGGGCTAGAGAGGAAGATTTTGGAGTTGTGGATTTTTTGCTGTGGAGCGTGGACTCTGGTGTCGGCGGCGCTGCTGGCCGGATCATGCTGTTTTTGGTGGCTCTGGTCTGGGCCGCGCTCCTGACCGGATCGCGCTATTCTGAGTTGTGTAATTTTCGGTGTTAACTTTGAATTATTTCAGTGTGCTTTCTGCACAGTCAGGTGTTAGTCCTGCGTGGCTACTATAGAGTAAATTGAAACTTGTAAAATTGTGAAGTGCATGTTTGCTGTCAGCTACACCACTCGTAATCAGAATTTTTACCGTTTCTTGAGAGTAGAGTTTTAGTTTCACTTTAGTATTGTCGTCGGCTTAACCGACAAAACGTGTTCTAATCGTATCAATCCACATTCGCTATCACTGCTGTCAACACTGCACTGCCCTCAGCTGGTCTTCTGCACCTGCAACACCGTACAACAGAAAGACGGTAAGGTTGCGCTAACGCATCAGCTGAGAAATGGGAGTTGAATGGTAGTATTAAGTGGGAATTTATCGTGTGTCAGAAGGGACGTCCTTGATCTTGTAGATCAAAAATAGACTTGATCAGAGTTGGGGTAAATTTTCATTTTTGTATTTAAATTTATACTTCGTGAGTTTGCCACTTCCCCCCTGTGACTTAGTCAGTTAAAACATTTTATTTCGTGTACCAACTTTAGTTAATTTTTAATTTTCATGTAAAGTCAACCATTTAGATATTAAGTGTATTTTATTGTCTTTCAAAGCTGATCGATTTGTAAATTTTATATATATATATATATATATATATATATATATATATATATATATATATATATATATGGCATATGGTCACATGTGTTGTTGTATCAGGAAGGTTGTAAGATAGGATTTGTGAATATAGTTTTTATTCAAATTTGTGCCTACCTCATTTCAACCACCTAAAGATAGGTAGGTCAGGGGGAAATATTTCCATTCCACAGAGTGTGCAATTAAAAAGCTTGCATGTCGCCACTGCCTACAGTTAGTAACAGTATTCAGTAAATTCACTTTACGGATATATATTTTTTATATTTTTTCTAGTTTTTATTTTATTTTATTTTATTTTTATTTAATAAATAAAAGCTAGTGGCGACCCTTAAATCAGATTTCCACAGAGGTAGAAGCAAAATGATTGCATCAATCCAATAAGGAACATAGTTTCATATATAACATTCGTATATTTTAAAGACCACGTACTTTCACTATCGTCACTGAAATCTTCTTTAAAGAATCCAGTAGGTCATTGAAGTTGCACCTGTCAATTTCCTCCAGAAACTTTCTGAGTACGTCATATAGTAAGGATTGCATACCCTAAGGATGGATTTTTCTTTAGGTTGTTTTGCCAACGTCATAAAGGGTTATTTTCAACTAGCCACATTACATTAGCCCAAGTGTATCTAAATATTTTGGTGTCAGCTCGCATGAATAATGTGGCAGTTATTATGCCAGCTCTATTTTTTGCTGTGAGTAAGTTAACACAGTTGGGAGCATCGTAATACAATAAAAACATATGGAGTCATACTCTGGTATAACTTGTTTTTAGGAAAAGTCATTATTGCTCAGAAATGAGTTTTAATATGTGATGCTCAGCCCCTTAGTCTTACTTTTTGTTCTTTGAACTAAGTGTTTAGATGATGGCATTTTATCGGCCTGCCTGGTGCGTCGTCTTATCTGACGCCACTTCAGCGACTTGCTTGTCACTGATGAAGACGACACAACACCCAGTCCCTGAGCACAGAAAACCTCCAACCCAACCGGGAATCGACCCCGAGCCCCCTGTGTGGCAAACTACCGTGCTGTCCACTACACTATGGATAAAAAAACAGACTGAGTAAGTTTGAACAATTTTTACTTGGGTTATGAAACAGACTGTGAACTAGCTGCCCTGACTGCAGATGAGCTACACTGTTCTTCAAATATTTTCAAGTAACTATAAGCATGGAAGGTATATCATCTAATGGCCAGGAAAATACCGCAAAGTAATTTTAGAGATATATTCTTAAAAGATAGAACCAAACAGAAAATCATTAATAATTCAGCATAAGAAATTAACAATATAAATATGACAGTATACAACTCACCGCGACGACGAGCTGCGACAGGCACACAAAAGAAGACACACACATACAATACTTCCAGCTACGGCCATGCCCTTCTTCAGAATTAGAACATTCACGCAAGCACACAACCACCAGCTCGAAGTGTGGCAGCCGGAGGTGACGGTTGTGTGCTTGCGTGAATGTTCTAATTCTGAAGAAGGGCATGGCCGATAGCTTAGAGTGTTGTATGTATATGTGTGTGTCTTCTTGTGCGGCTGCCGCGGCTCGGCGTCACGTCTTTGAGGTGAATTGTATACTGTCCTATTTACATTGTTAATTCCGACCTGGACTTTCCATTATCCGCATAAGAAATGTTACAAATTCATACAGCTCCACCTAATAGTTAGTATCCGTGCTAGATTCCAAATGGCATTATTCAAATATGAAAAATTTCAGATTACTGACTTGTTTCTCCACAATATTTACATTTTTTGAAATTCAAATGTGGCCAAAGTAAGGGGGGAAAAAGGTACCCACTTTACGTATTTTAAAATTGATTTAGCTTCTCTGAATTATGATAATCAATTCTATTTCATTGTGAGGTAATTGTCAATACTGGAGGATAGATAACATCTCACCATAAACACATTCGCTGAGTGCTGACAGGCACGTAAAGCAGAAAATCACATGCACATAACTTAAATTTTCAGCCACAGCCTACATCAGAGAAAGAAACAGATAAATTCACACAATCATCAGAGAACTATAAACACACTACCAACATCTCTAGTTGATCCAGCATTACTAGCATCTTGACAATGAGTGAGGAGGGGAAGAACGCTGGGTAAGGTTGGGGATCGAATGTTCCGCATTGCATAATGGATTATAAAGGCTTCAATAAGTGTGAATGTGAGAGAGAGCATTGAATGCAGTGTAGGAAAGGGGTGGGAGAGGATAAAAAGGGTAATTAACACGTTCGCTGCGGTCACCAGTAACGCTCTAGGCGGACGCCTGTACGCTCATGTGCGCTGACAGCTGAAATCAGACCCCTGCCAAACCTGTAATACTGAAAACAAATATAACGTCTGCAAAAGAGGTGGTGCTAGATATAGAAATAAAAGTACGCTTTAGCTGCATGCCAGTTATGTGATAAATGCTGCAAGCTGACTGGCGCTTATAAGCGGACAATTCTAACAACGCCTCTCATTTATTGCAAACTGTGAAGAAAATGAAATTCAAACAAGCGATAAATCCGCTTCATTGACAAAGAATTATACTGAAAACACCAAAAGGTTTATTAAACGGAGAAAAAGAAACACGTTTCATCTGCAATGTGGTGCTATGGAAACCTATTTCCATATAGCAAATTTGCAAGGTGTATAGGCGATGTCTTTATTGCAAACCACTGAAGACGAAAACACACAACTGCAGACGGGAAAAGGTTATGTGATATTTTTTGGTGGCTTGTACTAACACGACTGCACAGCCAAACAAACTAAAGTGAGTACTCAGTGCGCCGCTTATAAGCGTTGGCATGTTGATCGCGGTTCGGTTATAAGCGTCAGCCGCAGCGAACATGTTAATTAGGAGGCCTGAACCACAGAAGCTGAGAAAAATCAATTACCATCAAATACATTCGTTCATCAATTAACATGTGTATTAAATCTGTACTCCACAAGCCACCCAGACAGTGCGTATGCAGTGACATATGTAACATATACATACAACATAAAGGTAATGTGGGCATGGAAAATAACTTTATAAACATATTTTAAATTCTTCTTTTGATTAACCTTTTGTACAAGCTACTTTTGGGTGGTGGGGTATTTGGCTTCGAATTACAAAACAATGACATTCATACACCTTTTGCCTGTGTTTTCCCATGTAGGCTCTGGCCAAATACTTGTCTATGTGACATATTAAAAAGAAAAAGATCTGCCTGTTGTCAATTAAGCAAACATTTTTCCAGGTGACCTTTGACCTATCCTGTTATACCATCATGATCATAATTACGCATACACCAAAATTGAAGTCAAATAGTTATAAATTCTGAGTAATTTGAGATAATTACAATATATTCATCAGTTTTGTGATTACATGTAGACCCAATGAATGCTAAACTTTGTCATTTAATTAATAAACCAAAACAGTAGAGCTACATGTCAGTATATGCAAAGTGTATCACAAACAAATGCTTTTTCTTATCCCCTTTCCTGGCACTGGCAGCTACAGCTGAACCTCACACCTTATGCTACAAGCCTGTGGCAATCAACATGCAAACATGTTTCTTACACACAGCCAGATAGGTATACTATGTTCAAAACTTTGGCTGAATAGTTCTGTATTTATTATATGGACTATTAAGTGAAATAAAGTAGCTAAGGCTGAACTAGCCCATTTTAAGTAAACTGAAGTAGCCAATTTGTGGAATATTTTTTACTCTTGAGCCAAAAGGTACATTAGTTTCATTACCTACTTCAGTTGTTAAGGAACTGGGTAATTCACACTTTCAAATCATGTTTTACTTTGCAACAAGTTTTATGTCAAACTCTGCAATTGTGATTCAGTAAATGAAAATACTAACCAGTTGCTTCATACAAATATTCAAAGAGTTAACAAGTCTCAAAATATAATACCAATAGCACTCACAAAATGAAACTGGAATATTCTGTCTTGTTTGAAAAATGGCTCCAAACTTCACAGTGAAATTATTTTCTTCGGTAACATGGGTGAGAACTAATGAAACTAACATGTCCTTTACACATGTTTATTCACAGGAAATTACCAATACAACATTTATTGTAGATGGGACGTAATATATTTAGTAATATACTGTATTTGATAACAAGTACAGCTGTGAACGTCTGTCATCTGAACAACCTTTGTGAAATTCCTTACATATCTTGAATCATAAACTTTGTTTCAGGTAAAGAAGAAAATATTGTCTCCAACATATTCAAATAAGTTAACATGTGTCACTGACAGTTTTGTAGAGCCCTTTAGACCGGTACTGGCGAACTAAAAAGAAAGTTCAAATGTTTGTATAGCATATGGGACTTAACTACAGGGTCATCAGTCCCTACACTTACACACTACTTATAAACTAGTTTATTCTAAAGACGGCACAAATATCCATACCCGAGGGTGGATTCGAACCCCCGACCGTAGTGACCGTGCAGACCGTGACTGGCGCGCCTCAGTCCCCTCGGCCACCGCGGCCGGCACTGGCGAACTTTCAACTTTATAAAGCCAAAGGCGGCAATTGGAGCACTGTGAACAGTTACTAATATAATACATGTCTGTTTCTAAATTAGTCGTAAAATTTATGTATTACATCACAATTATCAATAAAACAGTGCAGTATCATTTGTTTAATAATGGCATTTGACTCTGCATACTCGTTTCATGGCACTTTGTTGAAAATTATCACTTTTTACATGACGCATTGGCTGCTGTGAAGTATGGTTGAAACGTATGGAAAATCGATGAACCGGCCGCGGTGGCCGAGGGGACTGAGGCGCTCCAGTCACGGTCTGCACGGCCATTACGGTCGGGGGTTCGAATCCCCCCTCGGGCATGGATATTTGTGCCCTCCTTAGTATTAGTTAGTTCATAAGTAGTTTGTAAGTTTAGGGACTGATGAACCCGTAGTTAAGTCCCATAAGCTATACAAACATTTGATTTGAAAATCAATGAAACTGCATCTGAGTCCAGTTGTGGAGAACGTATTAAAACCGTGTCTACTTATCCATCGACTATAAACTGATCTGATTTGCAAAGCAATCTTCAATTAACTGCAATGTATTGCAGGCTTCAGCCGTGTGTTTTCCCCCATCCAACTTGCCTTTAGTTCTTTGTCACACAACAGCAGCTCGACATTTTTAGAATCTGAAACCAGCGTTCAACAGTGTTCTTACAATGCAAATATACACTATTTACAAATTATTAATTTTTCAAATAAATACGACATAATACAGAAGCTTATTCTGACAGAACTTTGAAAATACTTATTGACTATTAAAAAATACAAATACTTTTACTAGCTGTAAAGTTACACTTACCTCGAGTCTAATAAAATGGCGTCCACTCCCGGAGCCCAAATCTGTACCCAAGCGATTACAAGTGAGTGACGTCAGTTGCTGCAGAGTGCGGCCAACGGGAAAGACAGGCCTGAGCGCGCACGTCATGCCACGTAAGCAAGGTAGTTCCGAACCGGCGCGATCGCTAGCTCAGTGGCTGCCCGCTATGACGCAGTGGGCAGTGTCCCAGCGGCCGGCTAATCGGCTAGCGATCGCGCCGGCTCGGAACATCTTGCTTACGTCGCATGATGTGCGCGCTCAGGCCTGTCTTTCTCACCGGCCACTCTTCAGAGGACAAGTTCTCGGCTTAATGCCAACATATGGCAGCAGTTCCAGTGTCCTAAGGCTCTATGACGTCATGGACGTTAGCCAATCAGCATCAGACTTTGATGCGGAGTCCGGCTGCAATAAGACGCACGCTGTTCTTAGTGTAGTACCAACATAATCATGGACGAAAGAGGTGACAAAAGAGACCTCTCTGGAGCTCTTGTAAAGCGTATTATCTTCTTCAAGTAGAGAGGGTTGGTAGACAGTAAACTCTGGATCGCTTTTAGCGCGCCCTACATCTGGTAGGTGGAGGGGAAGGCTTTTGGCGTGGCCTGAGGCTGTGACACCATATAATACAATATCTTAATATTGCTATATTTTATCAAAATGAATAAATTTGTTGCATATCGATTTCTTTTCCATAATTGTATTAATGTGCGGTAATCTTCTAAGGATGAGGTGTCTTTGTACTCACAAAAGCTTTGAACATTTTTATAATTTTATTAATGTATTTTAAAAATGTGTGTTTTAGTCTTGCATGGATTGTAATGCTAATAATTTTTAATTTACTTTGTTGTAATAGCTTTATAGAGGAACTGGCTTAGGGATTTTATAAATGTAAGTGTAATGTAAAAGCCTGTGGGAAGAACTAAAAAACGGAGAGAGCGTGCGTGAATGGAGAAGGTGGGAAAGCGCGCCAAAGCAGCGCTGTTGCGCGCTACGAACATTCTCGTTGGAAGAGTAGTGTCTGAGACTTCGACGGGTGAGCAGCGTGCAGTTCAGGCAGTGTTTTATCAGGCCAATACTGCAAGATTTTCTGGAAATGGCCTCGGATGACGAACGCTGCAAATTGTGGGCAATGGCGCAAATATTGGTGGCTTAATTGTTTTAAATTTCCGACGCCAAGAAGATTGCAAAAGCCACAGCACTGTATGAGCCCATACTTGCACAACTGCGCAACGACGAACCACGCACCTGCTCTTCTCTGCGAACAGAGCCAATGCAATCTTTATTACTTTTGTAAGCCAGAGACTCACTTTTACACGTATTGTGAATAACAACCAAATTTCATTTTAACCTGTGTTCCTCCCGTCATTTTCCTAAGTCACTGACCTATCTAGGTTTCTAACCTTGTAAGTGCAAAAGATTACCCAAGTATCCTAAATATTTATTAATGCAGTGAAGAAACTGATTTTATTCATGATAATTGCATTCTAAACAAAAATATGTGTGAATTTTCTCAGACAGTTTATATAGAAGTTTATGTTAAAAGATTTAGGTAAAGAGTAATTTTTTAAAAACAGAAATCGGATGATAATTAGAAATTTTCATAATAGTATTGACATATAAGATATTGAAAGACAGTAATTCAGAAAGTAGCTTTCTCTGTTCAGACTTGGTATATCAATGTAGACTTTTCTGCTTTACAAATTAATTATCCTGAAGTCATCTGATCTTACTGAAAGGTAACAATAAAATTATTTAAAATAATGACAGTCTCATACTGTAACTATTTAGCCAGAAAGTCATCTTATTTAAAAAACATGAAAAGGTTTGCCCCATATCAGTAAATTATTAATGTTGGAAAAGTGTTCTACCACTAAAAGAAATAGTCTATGTGAAAGTATACAGTTGTCAACCATTGATGCAAACACGTTTGCTAGTGTATATGCAAGCAGGAAATTTAGGCCTAGAATATACAAAGTGTGATATTTGCTACTAACTGCTTAGACGTATTCCTAAATATTTGGTACCCCATCTTAAGACCAGTATATATTACTCTGGGACATATTTTTCACTTTCTGATTACAATAAATTTACTATACAAGTTAATTATTTTTAATTTTACTTTCATAACAAAGTGCATACTTAGATACTGACAGCCTTTGCTCTTATGTATGTCTATTCCAAATTTAAAAAATTGTCCACATATTTGATGCTACTGTTTATAAAACCATTTGAAACATAAATTTGACAGTATAATCTGGCGACCGTACTTATTATTAAATTTCTTAGTACCTCAGTGCAAAGGAACATTAATTTTCGTAGCAGTAGTGTACTAGTATACAAAGTTTTCCCTTGTATGAAATCTTGGAGAGACGAAACATAAGGTTTGATGCCATTTTCCATTAGTAGTGTACTAGTATACAAAGTTTTCCCTTGTATGAAATCTTGGAGAGACGAAACATAAGGTTTGATGCCATTTTCCATTAGTAAGCACACGGTAATCCTCTCGGAAGGGCGCATTACTGTTCAGAAACTTTGTGTAATTGTGGGAAGCGGCTGGCAACAGTGCGGTAGGTACAACTTTAACGGTGTAAACCTATTGCACATAACCTGCCATTTTCTATAGATTACGTCTGAGTATCCTGGATAGCAGGAGCGTTGAAAGACCTCACTCTTCCTGTGACCGCCGAAGTGAGTATATCGTCGAATCATGCTGAGGGGATGGCATGCTGTTTGAAACTTTGCTTTCTTTGTGATCAGGCAGTCTTGGTTTATCAGAGATAGTTTGTCTTGAGTAAGTCTTTCGCTATGCGAGGCAAAGAGTTTCTTAATTTACAGAACTCAAGTAATTCAGTTTAAATTTAGTATTTGCATTTTCATTCCGTTGATGATTTTGTGTCTGGTCTTCTCAAGTTAGAATACTCGTGTGTGGGCTTCAGCCTTTGTGTAAACGTAGTATGTTTGTATTTCTTTGCCGTTTTTTAATTAACGTTTTCGCTTCATGTCTGTACTCATGAGTATGCTACATTTTTCTCAGAATTTCTGGTTTATTCTGTCTTTCCTGTCTTGGTATGACCAATTGCACAATGTGCTTTCGTAATGCTCTTTACTTCGGCCTTCAGTCATGCTCTTACTGATACTCGCTTTCTTCTATATGAAATTTTCGCATGTGCTTTACTCGCTTATTTCGTTTGGTAAATTCTATGTATTTCACCATGGTTGCACACCACATGGTACTTAAAGATAGTATGCCGCTGCCTCCACAAACATGAATTCGTTTGCTGCATAGTTTCATGTTATTGTGCTTGAAGACACTCACCATCTCGTCAAAACGCCACCGACACTTCGTTTTGCCACTGCTGTCAAGTGTTGCCACATGAGTAGTGTGTCACAAGCTTTATGCACATGTCAGTGAGTGAATGAATGTGCTTTCCTTTATCGACTCTGTAGTTGCAAATTTCCTCCCACATTACCTCCATATCCATAAAGGGCAGAAACAATTTATTATGGGCAGTAACTTTATGATTTAATTCACCTTTGTAAAAGGTGTGTGCTCTATTGTGTTTAATGTGATCTCCTCACATTTATTTGCTTGTTCATTTTATTGAATAGATGATGATTTAAAGTATCAAACCTCTGCTTTATAAACCCGTCCCACGTTTAATTATCTATTCCTTTTTATACATATTATTTTGTGTTTGTTAAAATGTTGGCTGCTCCCTTAAGGAGTGAGCAGTTAGATAAATTTCCGTTCCTCAAGTACTGTGGCCCACTCCTAAAGTAATGTAGAGCAGCATTGGATTTGCAGATCTCTTGTAAGATTACCGCCCAATAGAAATTTTGGTAATTAATAGCATTTGATAATTAAACAGTGTGAAGTTCACTGCACACATTGACCATGCCAATGCA
The DNA here is from genome assembly GCA_026315105.1 of Locusta migratoria. Taxonomy (NCBI): domain Eukaryota; kingdom Metazoa; phylum Arthropoda; class Insecta; order Orthoptera; family Acrididae; genus Locusta; species Locusta migratoria. The sequence continues at coordinate 13,006,333 of CM048755.1, forward strand.
CTAAATGTTACACAATTTTAATCTTATTAATTATGGTAGCAATGTATGTACACAGTTGGGTGACAACATTTATAGTTAGGCCATAGGTAGAAATTCTCCACGTTGAGATTTGCTGTGTGCTTGTAGCTGACGGGAGGCCAGCGAGCAGGCCGACGTTGGTGGCTTGTTCCAGCTTAGGATTTTCCAGTTCGTTTCCGGTGAGGGGAGAGAGGGACAATGGCGAGTGCCAGGCACAGTGCAGTTCACAGCGTGAAATAAAATATTCTAATACTACTGGCATTTGAAGTAATACGATGCAGTTAGGAACCTTTAAGGCCCTCATTACAAAATAGCCTGTTGATAAATAAACAATACATTAGCTGATATAGTCACATCTGGCGTAATATGTGTAATTGACAATGAAAAGTAATAAATTACCAACGAAGACAAGACAGTTACACAACTAGCATGGCAATGTGTGTTTATAAAAATAATATATTAACTGTTTCTCATTCTATTTTCAATTAATCTTGTGTATTTTACCTTGAAATATTTAGTTAAATTACTTATCTGTGATATAAGAAATTGCACAATTACAATAAATAGTACAAAGGATGTTTATACTAATATAAAATCGTCAGAAGATATTTGTTTAATGTGTACTGTAATTATTTTGATTTTAAGTAAAGTTTTAGAAATGTATTGGCTGAGCGCTGTATGTTGGCAAATCGGTTAGAAAAGCTCACATTTGGAAGTTGATGACGTAGGGGAAAAACCCCGGCAGTTGAGCTTTTGGCGCACGCGCGCGCGTGGGCAGGAAGTGACGAGGCGGGAGCACGTGGGGTAGCTGGCTGGGCAGCGTCGCTCTGGATCAGTCGGCATGTGGATCTCGAGGTGGAGACTTTAGATTTGTGTGTGGCAATCGCCACGTGTGGTTGCTCGTCGTAGACTGCACCAAGTTGAATCAAGTGCTACTGTGTGTTGTGAATATTTAGCCGGTGGAACAAGGTGTGCATCGCATTGAATTAAAGTGACTGTGATTTGTTAATGTAACACGTGTCGTCGCATAGGCATGAACATAAACGGTGTTTGAGACAGCTACGTGATGTGAAAACAATTCGCGACAAATATTCATTTTGTCTGGGGGCTCACGAGCTATAACTTTATTTGATAAATGTGTCGACGTACAGACGTATCAGCCACAGGGTTCTAATATTGTGAAATAAACAACATAAAGTGAACTTTCACGTGTTTTCAAAAATAGTAGTAAGTACACCCTTTTCTCTCATGAACGTGATTTTATTATGAATTTGTTTTGTTAATCATATGCAGGGAAGGAAAGCTGCGAACGTGTGATATCATATCATCCCATAGAAAACGAGTCAAACAGTCGCAATCACAGTTCCAGTGTTTTTGCATGTTTAGGAATTTGGTTTGCAGTTGGTGGTTGTGAGTTTTAAAAATTAATCTTTCCCTATTTTAAACTCTCACCCCGACCTTCACTCTCGCACTCTACTGCCCGAGATCTTTCATAGAAAATTTAACAAGCTACATTCACTTGGCTTACCGCTGCCAGGATTCGTCCTTCTGGCGTCTTCTTGATTTCATTTTTAAATTTTGTTTGTTTCTCTAGATGCCCTCCCGTGCTTTGAATGTGTTTGTGCGTATTAATGAGTAGAAACTGCTAGCGCAAGTGTTCTTCTATTGTGATTTCAGCCGTGCACTGCCAGAGAACTTGTTTCAGCAGTGCTCAACGAGTGTATTTATTGGTATTTTTGGGGAAAATAATTGTCGAGTTTACGCAGTGTGAAACGTGGGTGTAATTACGACTGCTTTGTGTGAGAAAATAATAATGTGTGTGAAAGTCTTATAGAAGCACCACGTGTTCTGACCGCGTGTATATGGTCGCGTTGATCATATGACCTCTGCGGTTAGTAACGTGCAGAGCACACTAGATGAAGTCGTGCAAAGGATTGCATGGATAGAGTTGAACCCCACACAGCCTTTAAGCGAGAGTTGCAACCACGCTGATGAACCACTTGTGCACGTGGGTCGGCTGCAGGAGAAGGCCACGTGCAATAACGGCCACAGGCCACTAGGCACATGCAGCAGTCGAGACGGAAGCGTGGGCCACGACTCGGACACTACTTTTGAGGATGAAAGTGAGCCTCCACGGTAAAAGTCGACCCCTGTACGCAACAAGAGCTTTGTTTTATCACTAAAATTAGTAAATAAGGTCCGTGTGAACTACCGGTTACTCCCTGCTATAAAACCTTGTTCCCTGCCCCAAACTGAGAACTGACTCGTTTCAAATTACTTCAATAACAGGAAGTTAATACTACTGTGGTCAATATACATAGCAGCTCACACGTTCTTACACACAAACATTAATAAGCAAGCCACCACAATTAAAGTATATTAGAAAGGTGGCTAAGAAAACATTTAAGGCGCAACGGAATTTAGACATAATTTGCATCTGAGCTTGTTCTCAGCACTTGTGAAGAACAATATTAAATAAAAGAGGGCAGGTGCTCTAAAACTACAATTTATAGGCAACATACAGATTATGCTGAAGTTAGACTTGTTTATTCAGATAGAAGACAAGCAAAATGGGGAACCAATTTTTTAATACAATAAATATGCATCTCTTACATGGATTCACAAACAACACTCATTCGATCACACACACACAATGCCACAGCGAAACTCACCAAAATCATCGTGCTGAGACGAGGCGGAAGCAGGCGCCGCTATCGTAGGCGAAATTCAGCAAGTCGGAGGTAGCACAAACACAATATACAAAACACTTTGAAGCTGGCTCTGGTCTATCGTGCCTGTTTTGAGATGGTGCGTGTGTATAGCCAAGTTAAATTACATCTGAATTGGACCCCGAGCAAACACACTAACGGCGACACATGGCTACGTTACATGAACGCACTCCACTGAATGTGAAGTGGTTGAAAATCGGGTTCATTATACAAAATCACGGTGGATTCTTAAGTTGCAGTCTGTTAGAAATCGATCTAGGTACTGGTTTTATATGAGAAGTGGCGTGAATTCAGGCGACTAGCAGCAAACCCCGGAAGTCGGAACTCAGAGCCACGTGGTTCCGAAAACCGATAAAATGGAATAAATTCAGTTTCCGAAAAATAAAGAAAATTAACTACAGCCTGCAACCCATAGAAATGATTAGGATTATATAAGGAAGCGATTTAAATACAGCTACACGCGATAGGGGGCGATTACAGTGACAGATGAGGTCCTGTCTCAGAAAAACCACAAATTGAAATAATTACAAAGTCGTAAAAATAAACTTAAGAATTACAGCATGCAACCCATAGAAATGTTTATAATTACATAAGGAAGCTATTGAAGGAGGTTGTACAAGGCTCAGAGAGAATTACAGAGAAAGTGCATACCCAAATCGGAGAAGAAACCGCAAAATTAAGATAGGCGGGGAAAGAAGATTGTGAAATATTAGTGGACATCAGAAGGATACTCGCATAGTTATTTGCCTGATCGGCATGGAACAAACAAGAGTGGAAGCTGAAGGCTTTGTTTCATGAACCAACCACGTGGAGCCGGCCGCGGTGGCCGAGGAGACTGAGGCACTCCAGTCACAGTCTGCACGGCCACTACGGTCGGGGGTTCGAATCCCCCCTCGGGCATGGATATTTGTGCCGTCCTTAGTCTTGCTAGTTCATAAGTAGTTTGTAAGCTTAGGGACTGATGAACCCGTAGTTAAGTCCCATAAGGTCTACAAACATTTGAAAATTTGATTTGAACAACCACGTGGAACACAAATCACTCACACAAGGAAATGATGAGAAGATTTTTACATGCACTGTACAAAAATGAACATATCACCTATTAGAAATTGGGCCCCACAAAGCTACAAAGTATTTACACAGAGTTCATATGCCGCCACATGATCACAAAAGGTTTTAACATTCCAGTCCTTCATCAAACTGCAACTAGAATCACACTCAGCGCGTTTATCTATTGGAAACCTCTGTATTGAAAAACTAGTACACATTTCCGCACACGATCGGAGAAAATATTCCCAAAAATGTTTCTAAGTTAACTGTGCTAGACAATGAAATGCTACCATCTCGCGGATACAAGAGAAGAAATAAACTTACCTCGCCAAACGCCCAGTATAGATTGACCAGCCCGAGCGGCCACAAGACGCGGGAAGCCACCGGAAGCCGGAAAAACCAAGATCAGCGGTGGTGGGGATGGAGAGACTCGCCCTAGAGTAGGCTCGACGACTGGACTGTAACCATAGGGTGTAGAAAACTCTTTGGTAGCCTCAGCAGCTAACGACTCTTAACCAGAGCGTACGATGCAGGGCGTGCTATCACCCCCTACATTCAGACAACCATACATTCTCGCACATCCACTAAAAAGTAATACAAGTACACATTCTCACAGGGACAGTGGCGTAGCAGAGACGTTAAATTTATGCCACATTAATAAATATAATAATAAATTATTAACAAAACAAACTAAGAAAAACCTAGCAATATTAACTAATATTTTAACACATTAAATAAAAAATGCTATTCATCAAGCCTTGAAATGAGTGGGGTTCAAGTTTTAACAAAATGATAATCTAGCGATATTAAATAAATCATAACTTTGGAGAAATATACAAAAAATATATGGAAGACGACAGACGGTCGTCTTTCAACGGGCAAGCTCAAACTGTAACCAAAACAGGATTGCACGTTGTAATCGGGACCCAGCACAGGGGTTCGATTACAACCTTTTCCTAACGGTGCATATACTAGAAGTCTTCCAGAACGCGCCCGGTGGAATATATCCGCAGATATATCCACTGAACTGGCCCGAAGGGCATAAAATCGAGTTTGTGCACGGACACCTGGAAGGGGAACTCATGACCTTAATGAGGTCAATCCCTTGGTATGGCGAAAGCTACGAGAGCTTCCGACAATAATTTTTAGCTTCCTACTGGTCCGAGAACCAGCGGGCCCGCGTGCGCCACAACATCCAAATGATGCCCCCCTTCGGACAGTCGAACTTTGCCAGCCTGGCCGAGTTCTTCCAAGATATGTTGAATAAGGATTATTATTTAACCAAGCTGTATCCCGTGTCTGAACTCATTACAATTTGTTGCTGCCGCGACGTCTGCGCAAAGCTCTCTTAGCAGAGAGATGCAAAGACGACCTGGAGCAGTTTCAGGCCCTCCTCGAAGATCTCGATTTTGATTACGACCCACTGCACAATAACTTTCCAACCAAACAGGGAAAGGGGAATAGTAATCAAAATCAGGTACCGGAGAAGGAGCAGAACTGTGGTTTAATCGGCAGTCTTGGGGAAACGGCCAGTGAACCCAGGAAAACTGGGAATGGCATAACCAGAATGAGAACGGGTATAAGGCTGATTATCGCCGGAAGAAAAAAACGCAAGTTGGGTAACAGCAATATCTGGCACTCAAACGACAATGAACCGCGCGAAGCAAACTTCAAGCACATTCACTGGGAATGGCCGAACACGCCTTCGCAGGGTGTGGAAGTGCGTCCGCCCGACCTGAAACACAGAAAGCCAGATGCGCAACCTGGACCATCGACGTCAAACCAATGACATTCTCACTCTGTTCCTTCCTACTCGGAGTCTGACGACGAGCAGGAGATGGAACAAATCAGACTGTTTGATGACTTAAAGGAGGAGAAACCCGAGCTGAGCGGTATTTGGTACGACCTGCCCTTACAATTTCAATGAGAGATGTGGAGTTATGCTGCAGTCTCGGCACAGGGAGTGTCGTATCCACAATAAGTGAGGCGGCATACGAGCGCTGCCAAGCAGTGGCGTCTTGGCCGGAAGTCCCCCTGCAATGCATCAAGGTTAAGGGCGCCTTGATTGGACGTAGCATAGAGGTATGGAGGCAGGCCAAGATTGTATTCTCGTGTCAAGGACACGTGTTTGTGGCCATCTTTATCGTTGTGCTGTCATTAATTGTATATGTGTTGCTTTGTGTGGAATTTTTGGCACACCATGCTACTTTGCACTTTGGTGAAGGCGAAGTGCACCTTCGGCTGAATCAGAAGGAAATTACGTTAAAATTCAACGAGTGCACCACAAGGCTGAGTTCCACGGGTCTGTGTTGCCATTGTTTATCAGATTACTGGGTGATATACTCGCCAGATCCAGTGCTCTCGGAGTATGATGACCCGTATATACTTCTTGTTGATTGTGAGTGCTGTGTCGATACATATATCGACGCCGCGCACCAAAGATGTGGCGCGTCGTGTTTCCGGGCGCGGCGCTAGAGGCGCCGTACCGGACCTGCGCGGACGCCGACCAATGGGAGTGGACGTCGGCAGACCTGGCCGAGGAGCAACAGGAAGAAGTCAGTCTGGGCCGGGGAGCGACGAGTAGCAACCATCGCACTACCGATTACTAAATAAACCTCTGATACAGCAGTGAAAAAGTAGACGTCCTGGACGAGACCAACCGAAAAATGACTTCGTTAAAGGATGCCCCACCCCAAGCGAAAACTAATTTAGATTCCATTTTGCGGAGACATGCGACGGTTTTCTCTGATGCCCAGGGCACGATCAAAGGCTTTCAATATAAGTTCATAATATGACCACACAATACGTTTTTGGTGAAGCCCTACCAAATTCCATGCGTATACAACCGGGAAGTAAGGAGGAGATTGCGTGGATTTTAGGGGACGCTGTCATTGATCGCACTGTGAGTTCATATAACAGTCCGTTGTTGATCGTCCCCAAGAAGGATAAATCGATCAGACTTGTCCTTGATTCGACACAAATAAACACCGTACCTAAGCCGAAGACCGATCGACTGTAGACGTTAGATGAACTTTTGCAGAAGTTCCGTGGCATTCACGTACTCTCCTCGATAGACTTGCAGGCCAGCTACTGGCAAATAGAACTGGACCCCGCTTGTCGGCCTTGCATGGCCTTCCTTTGCTTCAGAACCTGTTACCAGTTCCGAAAGCTTCCTTTCGGCCTGAATATCAGTTGTGCCGCCTTTATTCGTGGCTTTCATTTTACCGGTGGAATTGTGGCGGCGGCGCATCACCACCTACATGGATGATGTGCTGATCGCAGAAAATTCGTGAGAGAGCCACAACCAGATTTTAGATCAATTATTGCATGTTTTCCAGCAATCAGGGGTAACGGTTGAAGCGGTACTGCAGTACGCTCCATTTACGCCCTATGGGCTAGCTCCACAGTAAATCAAATGATAATGACAGTTTGATGGAGAATATTTACGAACTGTAACGCTGATTAACTTCTCTGGCCAGTTAGATCTGGAACTACGTTATTTGTTTTATTATTATTATTATTATTATTATTATTATGTCAAACTTCCTTTTTCCTCTGGTCCGCCACCATGAAAAAGAGCGTGTGTGAATGTTTTTGAGTAGGATTATTTTCCATAATTACTAACCAAGATAGTTGTGAGGTGGTGGAGTAGTTGCGAAATCTTTGGCTTAGGAGAGGCAAAGAGGGAGGTTGGCAGTGGCTTTCTCGGGAGTCGCTTGTCTGGAGGGGGAGGCAGGGACCGGCCAATGGTAGGTATGTTCCTCGCGTTTGAAAAAACCAGCGGTTCGTTGGGCTCACGAGACGCCATGTTTGGCACTGTTAGTTTGGAGGCCCGAGAGGACGGACATCCTGTGCTCGACTACTGTTAATATGGTAAGCAAGTAGGTAAAAAATGTGTCTTATTATACTGAATCTGACTCGCAACGTAATAGTTGAAGCAGATTTGTGTTAATATGGCAGAAAGTTTAGCGATTTTGGTTGTTTTTTGGTCAATTAGATTGAGTAAAATAGTTTGATACTAACGTTAACGGTCGGGACTTAGTATCCGCTTGCTACCTCACGCTTTGAGATTTCGCGACGTTTGCTTGTTTGATTTAGTAAAGCTTCTGGAAAACCCTCATTTTAAAGTTTGTGCGGAGAGAATAGTGTGAGAATTTACGGAGTTTTCATTGTGTAATGGGACGTAGACAAGTTTTCGCACCATTACACAATAGGCCCATAGTCTGACAATTTCAAAGTAATAATGCACCTTCAGTGGTCGATAGCAGCCACGGGAACAAGCAAGATCTCATTTTCTACCGCGGGTTGTCCGGTATTTCATTGATTTTGGAATTTTCTGTAATCAGACCTAAAGCAGAATGAGCCGCGGAGGCCATGTGGCGGAGCTCGGTGGCAATTGAGCAGAGTGGGGTAGAGTGGCGTCTTATCGTACAGTGGAATTGTAGAAACAGATGAAATTTCTAATAATATTTGTTTTCTTTTCTGGGGGGGTTACTTAATTTTCTGGAAATCGCGGAACCATGTGTTGGGATTCTGTAAGATTTGAGTGGTAGATACCGATGCGTGTCTCACGTCTTGCATTAAAATCAGCAATTAATAACGGCCACCCTCTTTGCTGATCCAATCTTTTTTTTTTATTTCCTTTGCTAGCTAAAAATGGAGTGATTAGTGCATGCAGTGTGAACGTGGTTGTTGAGCGAGTGCGTCTGTGATGGGGGATATCCTTACGAGTCCATTAAATCCCTTTTTTATCTCTCGTTTTCCATGCAGTGTGGCGTGAAACATGTTTAAAATTTATATGTTTAGGAGACCAGCAAGTCTATTTGTTAATTAATCTTATAGCCTGTGGCTCAAAATGTTTGTCTGCTCAGCAACGAGTGTTCACATTCCATTTTTTGTTTCTTTGCACATTTAATTTGTCAAAAGTTATGACTTTATTTGAATACTATCAGAAAAAATAATAATCTTGTACTGAGTTAGTCGGACTTTACTATGAAAAGATTTTCCTCCGCCCATTTAAATCTAACAAAGAAGCTGCAATCTTAGTAACAGAAATTAAAAACAGACACTAATATCCGATGAGCGATTAAGATTCAGGTAAAAGCTAAATTCTGGGCAGTTGTCATAATTTACCTCAACTCTGCATCGAAGGTTGTGACAATTGATTAAATACCCGGGGTATTTTTATCCGTTGCGCAGAAACCTGGCAGTCAGCTGTCACAGCATTCGGTCAGAGCATGAACCATTTACCTTTATTGGCAATGCCCACAATAGTCAGCGTTATTAGCTGTAAAACCATTAAAATTATGAAGACTAAATCAAAAGCATTTTTGAAAATCGAGGGTAACTATGCACAGTTCATCTGAGAAAATCAAAATTCGGTCGGCCACAGGTCAACTTTCTCACACACATCATTACAAGAGAGGGTATTCTTTCAGACACTAGTAAACTTGATGCAATCCGAGACTTTCCTGTCCCGACAACAAAGAAGCAAGTGCGTGCCTTCTTGGGTCTTGTAAATTTTTACAAAAAATGTATACCTCTTTAAATCATGGGTACACCTTCCCTATGCACACTCACGAGTAAAAACAAGTCATGGAAGTGGGACATCGCCACGCAATCAGAATTTGATAGTGTTCAGCGCGCCCTTCTGACTGCGTTTTTACTAGCACATCCCGAAATTTTCAAGGACTTCTGCCTTGGAACAGACAGTTGGAAGACTGGAATTGCTGCCAAGCTGTTCCAAGAATTTGAAGAAGATGGGGTAGTGCACTGGAAAACAAATGCGTTCTCCAGTCATGTTCTCACTAAATGCGAGAGGAATTACTCGGTAGTAGAGCTGGAAGCCCTAGCACTTTCTTCGGATTTACCAATTTCTGCGGTTTTCTTTTCGGCCGAAAAATTAGGGTATATATTGATCACCGTGCATTACAGTTCCTCATGTCAGTGAAATTGACGCAGAGACAGTTGGCCAGGTGGGCATTCTATCTCTAGGAATTCCGCTTCACAGTTGTACTCATACCTAGAAAGAGAATGTGGTGGCTGACGCACTTTCTCGTTCCCCGATGGGTTTGACTCAGGTACCCAATGATGAGCCCAATGAAAATAACTACAGCCAGTTCTATTTACGTGGTGTAGCTTTCGAGAACTTCATCTCTGCTTCCCTCCATGACATAGCGCGGGAACAAGACAAGGACCCAGTTCTAAAAGACGTGAAGCCTTTATGGCGTGACAACAACAATCCGTCGATTAGTAACTATTACCTAATTAGGAATAACGTCTCGCGTTTTAACTTGGATTTGCAGATCTCTACTGCCCGAGATCTATCATAGAAAATTTAACAAGCTACTTTGAAAGTGATTATCTACTTACATTAGTTAAAAGAGTTTCTGCATAGAATGTATTCCAATAAATAACGGCCTATAAGTGCTTAACCTGGGAGTGTGAATTTGTCAGTGACATATGTTATGTTGATGTGAAAGGAATATGTGGATTGATAAATGCCAGTTAATTTAGAAAATAAAGCTAAAGGCTTCATAAAGAAAGCACGTGTAGGATAATATTTTTGGACGTTCTTTGCAAATCCTTAGCCTCCGTATTCTCAACCATTCCACTTTGTCAGATTTCATATTTCCTTTCCTATTGGTGATGCTTTCTTCCGAGGATTTTGTAGTCAAAAATAAATCATTTGTCATTGTATGAACAACAAATTTTGGTTGCTTCTTATTTGCATTTTCAATCACCATAGACCAGTCATCTGGGTGAAAAATATAAGGATGGTATTTCTTTTCCCTGTGAATAATGTCAAAATCTTGATCACAAGTATAAAAACTGTTACCAGAAAAAACTTCTGTTGTATCTCTTCTATCTCAGTTTGCTGAAGAATGTGGCTTAACATCAGTGCCATTTTTATGTTCCTGTTTTGGTCACCTCAGCTGTCACTGGATAGTATTACTACTTTTGTCGTTGGTGGGAGACAATTTCTAATATGGTATAAAAGGCATGAGACAACTTTCAATGACCCACGGGAAGCGATGTGTTCACTCCAGATGTACATATGACCAGTGTTACTAACTTAATCATGTACTCCTAGGTTGTAAACCCCTAACTGATGCTTGTAATAAGTTACACTCGTTGTTAATATGGGGGTAGGAAGTGTTTCCTGTAAATCAAAAAGAGCTTGTTTCGCAACATTACATTGAACTGCTTCACTTATGTCTCTCTTCATCATATCTTTCAAAGCTTCTGCTTTCCTTAAATGAAATTCATGCTGCTCAAGCAGTACATTTTTTTTTCAGGACCATGTTTGCGTCAAATTCGTCACAGATATATCATGTGTCCTGTTTTGGTTATTTAAAATTCAGGTTGAATCTTATATTGCAGTTGTGGCGAAACATGTACAATGAATCTGCCGTGTAACTTTTCAGATTTGACTCTTCCTTGTAGAGTTTAAACATTATAGTCAGATTGATATCTGGTGATAAATATTTGCGTGAGCTATCTAGGCGACAATAATGGCTCTCGTATGCAGGAAACTCTCCAATAAATCTATAAACCCGCTCCTCATCCGTAGATTTTGTTTTGTTGTGTGGCACATGTCTGCCTCCTTTGTCACTTTCAGGTGTTCCATTCACCTTCTTCCTCTTAAGTGCGTTAGTTATTCTGCCGTATACTGATAGCGTTCCCTGAAAGAATTTTATGTATATACTCTTGTCTTTACCAGTTTCATCTTGAAGTCGGTACACTCTTGTCTTACTGCGTCTGGAAACATCATTTTTACTGTACCTCCACTTAACATCTTGTACTTCAATTTTTCCACTTATAAACGTAATGTATAGAGACCAAGTCATGTCGTAAAAACTGTCAAAAATTTGCTGTCTCCTCTGCATAGAAATCATAGAATGTCACTCCTATTGGCAACCGCAAGGTTCAAAGTAGTATTACTCCTTAGGCACTTTTTTTACCAGATACGTAATTCCTCACCACGATCATGCTTGTACTTTCTAATAAACGTTTTGCGAGTTTCAGGTTTTTTAAGCTCTTCCTATTCTCTTTGGAGTTGCAATCTCTGGTTTATGTTGCTCATGTTCTTGAAAGAACCCGACTTGCCTAAATAACAAAATACCTGAAGTTATGGCTTCGGAAAAGAAATAAGTGTGTGAACTTTCTTACTGTTAAATGACTACTGTATTATTGACAATACGACAAATAAGTAATTCGATACCAATTATTCTAAAATTATAAAGAACATTATGTATTGTTTAACTGTGCTCCTGTTTCGTAAAAATTATATAGTGCCAGACATGCCTAACCCACAAGAAATTTCAAAGCTATTTCTAAACTAGCTGTGTTATCACATAACGTAACCATTACATACACAGCTTTATATTTAGCTGAAGTATCGGTATCATTAGAATTTGGAACGCAATTCGGATCATCATCAGTGTTATTAAACAATTCTTCTTGTCTCATTACCTCTGACTAGCCTTCTCCCTCCATCTTGATGTTGAGTAGGCACATATGGCGCTATCTTAAATAATCATTTAGTAATTGGCAAAAATGATGTCAGGTGTGAGAACCAGCCAAACTACGAAAAACGTGTAGGCAAGTATCGCACATATTAAGACGATTATGTTCAGCCCAGTATATCACAAAACAGCGATTTTTAAGAATTGTGGGTTATGCACCTATGGCACTGAGGCATTCATTTGAACTGTGTGCCATCAGCACGTCTAAAATGTTATCTCCACGGCTCAGTTCTTTTCAAGCTAATTTTCGGATAAAGCATTTACAACAATTTCGCATGATTGTCTATATCAACCAACTTGAACATCTGTGTCTCCCAGTCTATAAATGGTAATTTATAATCTCCACCTAATACTATGATATGACTAGGTAATTTACTTTAAATATATTCCAAATTCCCCTTAGATATTCCGCCGTTACTGTTGCACTAACCCAGAAGGTCTATAAAATATCCCGTGAACATTTCGGTCCACTTTAACCTGATCTTCACCAACTGATTTCAAATTCCGGATCTTTAATAATCTCATACAGTCGTATTTTTATTGCTGTAACCACGCCTCCACCGTAAGTGTTATGCCTGTCTCTGCGTTTCAATCTGAGATTAGAATTTCATTAGTAATATCATTTGGTTTCAGTCAGCTTTTCGGGCCTAGTATTATGTGAACATTGTAACCATTTATAAGAGAGAATACTTCTGGGATCTTTTCACAGACACTTCTGCAGTGACTATTACTGCTTAGCATTTTCCTTATCTATTCTGATGTACCGAGTGCTGCCCTGTCTTTAATCTCTCGTAAGTATAATTGCGAAATCAGGACAGGAGAACTCACGTGCCTCTCCCGGTTGATAGTTTAAACTTTTTGATATCACCGCTTCCTGCGTGTAGTGCTCACCTGGCCAATAAGGGAGCTCTTACATTTCTCCACCCGACAGCGCAGGTAAGAAATTTGCATGTAAGATCGTCACAGAATTGTCGGCTACATCTTAAAGTGAGAGGCTGATACGCAATGCTCGCAATGGAGGGCTAGTATGCAATACAGCATGAATTCTTAAAGGCTCTGAAGAAGAGAATAGTGTATTCTCGAAACTAGTCGAATAAATCCAAAAGTAACGGCTGAAGGTTTTTCATTTTTAACACCGTCACAGAATCGTCTGAACCAATTCGCTCCAAATCAGATGACTCGGATTTGTTCTGGGGACGACGCTACAAATCGGTAGCTCCGCTTGCACCCCACATGCTAGGCTCGCTTCCTTCCCCGGATTCGCCAGTCGCCTGTAGGATGGCTTATGAAGCCAGGCGGCAGCCGCTCTCGTCAAGCACGATTTGCAGCCAGTCAACTCAGTCGACGCAAACAAGCTATAGTGCACACTGGCCGCCTTTCCCAAAGAGGCCCGACCACCCGCCTAACAACAGAGCTTACCGTGACGAGTAAAGCCGCAGCAGGCATCAGGCGAGGCAGACTGTGTTGGCTCATAGGTCGTGGGCAACACCTGTCACTCAAGCGTAAAGTGTTTGGCCTGGCGCCCAGACATGGCTCAGTCAGCTGTCGCCTGGCAGGGGGCGCAGTGTACCAGCCATCTCAGGCGCTCCACAGGTGGGCCTGAAGCTTCAATAGGAGCTCTTTTTAGATGCCGGGCAGTTCTCCTGACTCTGTTCACAACACGCGCCGTCCGAGTCCATCTCTACGAAGCTCCTACTCGGTAGGCTAGTTGACTATCTGAAGCAATGATCTCTCACTGTTCAAACGAACGTATCACGGACGGAAGATCTACAGACTGGCTAAATTTACTGTATGTAACAACTAGGCTAAAATAAAACTCTCGAAAAAACGAGCAATTATTAATCACGCATGGTCCCAATAGGACCACCCGAAGTACCATAAGGCAATGTCGCTTTTGATGGTTAGCCTTCTTTTGTGCCCAAATTTGTTTCATACTTTGCGGATGAACTCTTTCTTTCATCAGGCCTCGGTGTTCCAGTCAGTTTCCTAATTTACTACTGATTAACTTTGGAATCCAAATATCTTTTGTCTGAATGTTTTTCTATCTGTAACGTCTGCCTGGGTTATACCGGTTGGTTTAAGATCCTCCTTAATCGCAGCGATCCATTTTTTTGCGTCAGTTTTGGGCTTACTTCTCTCTTCGTAGAATTCTACTATTCCTTTGATCAACCTTGCGGGTGCCATTCTCTTAATGTGCCCATGAAATGTAACTATTCGTTTTCTTATGTCACCATGTATGTCTGTGTAATCTTCTATTTCCTTATTACTTATCCCCATTTCTCGATCATTAATGTCGGGGCCAAATATTTTTCCTAACAATCTTTCTTCCTTTCCTTTGAGTTTCTTCAAGATCCCTCTTTCTGTTTAAAATTGAAGTTTCAGTTACATATATTCAGGTTTGATTACAGCGCTATAATGCCTACGTTTACAGAATGTAGAAAGTGATTTTTATTATAAATACTAGCTGCAAATCCAGCGTTGCCCGAGTACTTATTTATTGATTCCTGCCTTGAGTTAGTACTTCTCCTATCCCTTCTCTCTCTGCAGATCTCCTTTTTCTAAAAACATCTTATATTTATCGGAGACTATATAAGAAATAAGGCTGCATAACGTACAAAATTATAAGTGAAGTATCCAAACAAAGAAATCTAGCAATCAAAATACAAACGACATATGTTGTACAGTTGTATAATTGTTCAGGTATATATTCATTTGTATAAGTTCTGTATGTCTGTAAAATCTGTTGCGAATACAATTAGTAGTAAAGAAGTAATAGATTAAAACTTGATGCGTGATGGGGCGGTTTTCCATGAATGTTTCTGTTGATGTGCTAGTATCGCATCAACTACGTGTCGTGCTGTGATACGACTTCTAAGGTACATTCAGCTATATGTGTGTATACTGACTTAAATTTCCTGCGACTCAATTTGTAGTGTACAAATTATAAATTGTAACGACATACCGAATGCCGCAGTTTTACTCCATGAACAGCCGAAAAGTAGTAAGCGAAAAATTTTATTTTCCATTCATCATTTTACTGTGGTTGTCAGTTAGAAATAATATACGAGGCGCGTCCAGAAACTAAGTTCCGTTTGGTAATAAAATGAAATTGTACACAGATACAGAAGAAATTTTTATTGCACAAAATTCTACAACTCTTAAACTATTTTCCATATAATTGCAGAAATTTTGCAGGCAATTGTCATAGCGTGGCACCAGGCTTTGTATACCTTCTTCATATAAATCTGTGTCTTCAACTAGTTGGAAACAGAGTAATTTGGGGGAAGTCCATAACGAGAGCACTAATTGTAAACCTACGGTTCTCCTGGATCAATCGGGAGAACCAGTCCTTCTGTAACCAAAGCTGGACGCCCACTTCGTTCTTCATCGTGCACATCACTACGCCCGCCATTGAACTGTGGGACCCATCTTCTCACCATCGAATCACTCATCGCATTTTGTCCGTAAACTTCGCAAATTTACCGATACATATCACTTGGTTTCACTTTCCTCGCAATCAGAAACCGAATCACCGACCTGATTTCACAGGCGGCGGGATTTTCAATCAACGCCGACATTTCAAACAAGCACAACAAAGCGTACTCAACTGACAGCGATCTCCAAATGGCGCACGTTCTTCTCCTTGATACACATCGTCTACAGCGCATGTGCGGAACTGCAATCACAGCGCTGCAGCAGAGATAAATTGAAACGAAACTTACTTTCTGGACGCACCTCGTGATAAAGGTTTGAAATTATCTTTTAAGTTTATTGCAAGTCGCTAAGTACCCTCATTCTAATACAGTGTATGAATAAAGTCTCGTCGCATTATGTGGGAGATTTTTGCGATTCCTGTTGTTTATGACGTCATATCTCCTGAACCATGTGATGCTTAACCCTGCAGCAACTCTTACATCACGGTAAGGAATATGTCTATCAAATTTGGTTGAAATCGGTCCAGTGGTTTAGAAGGAAATGTGCAACATTTTCGCGTGATGCTGTTTATGAAGTCATATCTCGTGAACTGTGTGTTGTACGTGATCCTTACACTTACTGCGACCGTCCTCGTGGATTTAAGCTTACCTGTGCAAAATTTCGTAAATATTGGTACAAAACTGTAGATTAGTATGCAACACGTACACACAAGGAAACACACAAACACACAGGCACTCTACTTTGTATACAGGGTGTCCCAGCTATCTTGTCCACCCAAAATATCTCTGGAACAATAACAGCTATTGGAAAACGACTTTCACCGATATCAATGTACGGCTGGGGCCCATGAATGTACATATTTGGAAACATTCTAAAACGAAATCAAATGTGTTTTTAACACTAACATATGTTTAACCCGAAATGCGCTGCTAGCGCACGTCCTGAGGCTCAGGCGTGAACCCCATGCTGCCCGTAATCGCGAGTTGATGGCAGTAGACCGTATTATTCATTTCGGACCTCTTGATAAGTATGGAAGTGCGATTACTCATGTCAATCACATCGCGATTACGGGCAACATGGGGTTCACGCCTGAGCCTCAGGACGTGCGCTAGCAGCGCATTTCGTATTTTTCAAGCGTCAACTTCGCGTCGCAATATCTCGGGATGTAAATGGAATATTGCGATGCAATCAACGCCATTGTTTGTGTGATTTGTCATGCTATGGATTGGTGAAGAAAAAATATAGGGTGTCCAAAAAAAAAAAAAAAAAAAAAAACTCTGTGTTAAAAAACACATTTGCTTTCGTTTTAGAAAGTTTTCAAACATGTACATTCATGGGCCCCAGCCGTACATTTATTCCGGTGAAAGTCGTTTTCCAATTGCTGTTATTGTTCCAGAGATATTTTGGGTGGACAAGATAGCTGGGACACCGTGTATAAAAGTTTTGTGTCAATTTGAATGCAGTTGCAATTTGTTTGGCAGTGACCTTTGTTTGCAGCTTTTTGCAGACCTTTTTCTTGTATGATTTCCTCCAAGTATTTAAACTGAAGAACCCTTTTCATTTTTCCATATTTCGCGTTAAAAAACGTTGGTGTTTGTTTGTTGCATGTCATACATATTCGATTTTTTCGGATGATATCGGAAGTCCCACTTTTCCTGCAACTTCTTTAAGAATTTTAATTTGTTTTAGAGCTTTGATAACATCCCTAGCTAAAATTACCAGACTCTGCAAAGGCGAGGCAAACTAATATTACTTCTGCCTAACTTAAAGGATTAATCTGTATTATGACTCGACTTTTGCTTTCTGTAATTACCTTTTCCAAAACACAATCAAGCAGTAAAGGAGAGAGTCCAACACCTTGTCTAACACCATCCTTTACATCAAATGGTTCAGAAATTTCTGCCATGAATTTAAATTCAGAGCTAGTGTCGGTGATTAGGATTTAACGTTTGCAGTACCGATTGTACAGGCAGTATAGCCCATTCGTCCTGCTGAGTTAGCAAGTCTGGAGACTGGGTGGTGATGCCGACATAATGCAAACCGTCTCCCAAGTGCATACCAGACGTGCTCTAGGGGATTCAAATTGGGAGACGGAGCTGGCCACATTTCCATGGAATATTTTCCATTTCCACCAAAACAACCTGCATGGTGTATGGGGACGAGCATTATCGTTCATCAGGACGAAGTCTGGTCCCAAGCGCCTCCCAACAACAGACACTGAGGTTTCAAGATCTCGTCACGATACGTGATAGTGGTTAAACAATGATGAATCGCCTAGCCGGCCGCAGTGGCCGAGCGGTCCGCGGCGCGTCAGTCACAGTCTGCACGGTCGCTACGTTCGGGGGTTCGAATCCCCCCCTTGGGCATTGATGTTTGTGTCGTCTTTAGTATAAGGTAGTTCATAAGTAGTTTGTAAGTTTAGGGACTGCTGACCCCGCATTTAAGTCCCTTAAGCTTAACAAACATTTTTGTCTGAATCACCTACACAATTTCATGAAGAGGTGTTGGAGTGGTGCCGGCCGCGGTGGCCGAGGGGACTGAGGCGCTCCAGTCACGGTCTGCACGGCCATTCCGGTCGGGGTTTCGAATCCCTCCTCGGGCATGGATATTTGTGCCGTCCTTAGTCTTAGCTATATCATAAGTAGTTTGTAAGCTTAGGGACTGATGACCCCGTAGTTAAGTCCCATAAGTTCTACAAACATTTTTTTTGTTGGAGTGGTTAACATAGTTTCTGACCACACCATTAGGTAAAGGTATCTTCCTCGATATCGGTGTCTTTCCACAATGTTCAGGACCCAAAACCGTATTCCCTTCATTTGTGCAACTCTGACGAGAATCTCTCCTCACACCAAATCTGCACTCACATGTGAAAAGAATATTGCCCCTCTGTTCGACCGTCCAGTTGGCATTTTGACTTCTCCACTCGAGAAGTTCCCTTCTGTGAATGCGGGTCAGGGCTACGGTTGCAACAGATACTGACTTATCTGTGGCTTGGCCTTTATTGACCATATGCCTGCTTTAGACATCTCCTTCATTGCTCCTGGTTGTAAGCCTCCTGCCACCATTCGATTGCTCCTAGTCCCATGTCCTCAGTATCCTTGTCGATGTTATCCTTCCACCCTGTCCGGGGTCATCCCTGGCCCCTCGTTCCAGCTACAGCTCCCAAAAACACATCGCGGGCTGTCCTCTCTTCACACATGCTGTTACATGCCCAGGCCAAGTCAGCCATCTGCTCTTCATCATTTGTATAGTATCAGGCTGCGCATAAGGTGTAACGTTTTTGCTAAGTTGCATGCACCTTACAAAATCAGTTGCCAACATTTCAAACACGAAATATCAGACACCTAAAAGAAAACTTCGCTACCGGACATGTAAATATCAGATTTTCGCGTACAGTTTGAAATACTATTAACACTATTAGTAAAACGCTTTTAAGAAATAGTTTGTTGATTTAAACATAACTTTGGCTGTCCTTTTAAGTAATTTTCAATTTTTGATACTTTCGTAAATTATCTGACTTAGTCTGGTCTGGAGGCGATCGAATTGTTTTATAGTTTTCAAAATAACAAGCCAAGATCGCACACTAACAATTTATTAAATGACGACCGGTTTCGGTGCACTGTGTCACCATCATCTGGTCACATATATGTTATAATCTGGTCATCTTGTTAAAAATTGGGTTTAAAATAACAAGTGCGACATTGCACTTATTCACTATATAAAAAAATACATAAGTTAAAAACATGACAGCTTACAAAATACTCAAAATACAAATACAAATTTTGTAAGCTGTCATGTTTTTAACTTATGTATTTTTTATATATAGTGACTAAGTGCAGTGTTGCACTTGTTATTTTAAACCCAATTTTTAACAAGATGACCAGATTATAACATATATGTGACCAGATGATGGTGACACAGTGCACCAAAACCGGTCGTCATTTAATAAATTGTTAGTGTGCGATCTTGGCTTGTTATTTTTAAAACTATAAAACTTTCGTAAATAATAACTGCAAACACTAAAAATGCATTACACTTAGTTACGGAAATTTCTGAACCTATAAAGATACTTATTTGTATAAAAACAAGACTACTACATGTTATAACTATTGCACAACATGATTACATGTGTACCTTTTGTTTAAATAAATTAGGGCAGACCATGTTTTATATATCACTGGATCCTAAATTAAATACTGATCATTTTTCATGCTCTAAAATTAATAATCTGTTTGGTACTAAGGAACTAGCTTCGAAATAGACAAAACTACGACTACTTTATACAAATTCGCATTTATAAAAAATTAGACTGCAAATTGAAATACATTAAAATTCCATGACTCAATAATAGTACGCCTACACAATATTGGCAAAAACAGATAGGTGTGCACTTCAAAAACACAAATAACGTAAATAAATTGAGTTGTTTTAAAACAAATCAAAACACTACTTTTATTTTTTTTACAACATTAAATACAAATTTCATAAAACATGTACATACATTGAGATAAATAGTTAAAGCCTAAATATAATATTTTAATTCGTGTATTTTGGCATATTTCAAGTATTGTTATATTATTTATTTGGTAACTGAAGAACTTTGTCACCAATTTTATTACGCGGTTACGATGAAAAATGTTTGAGAGAAACCATGTTTTGTCACTTTTTCGTAGTCACAAACCTGTAAGCAGTTCTGTTGTCTTGCTGTTGCTATTTCTTTTATTTTGGACATTGTGCAGCTATGTGATTGGTTTAAACTGCATATGCCAGTCCAGTCAGTGACATGTTGCCTAGAGGTTACAGCAGATGTCAAATGCCACGCTGCGTGGTCGCCGTACAGTACCACGCTAGTATCGACTTGCATTTGCAGCCACATTACGGTCGTGTCTTTCTCATGTAACACGTGGTCAGCCATGTTCTGCTCTTTGGGAGACAGTTTCGGTCTCTATAAATTATTTCAACAACCTAGAAAATACAGAAGGATTCACATTATGCTCCAGGGAGTTGGTTGTTGAGCCCTGTAGACTTGCAAGTGCGCACTTCCGCATTATCGGCCTAGGTGGAAAACTCGTGTCAATTAGGTATGGGTCGAAAATCGCGTATCTGTTAAGAGTCACAGTGATTTAGAAGTCCCTTTTTTCACAGTCGCAACTTTAAGCCCCGTTTACACCAAAGCGAACACGAGCGAATATAGGCGAATGCGGATTCGCCTGTGCGCCAAGCATTGGCTTGTACTTGCGAATAAGCGTTTACACCGGAGCGAACGGAAGAGAAAACAACACACTGCCGCAAGGCGAGCATACACAGTTTGTCGCATACGCTAGCGCTGAAGTGGAGAGGTCGCGAACTTCCTTCGATGGTTCGCCCTGAAACCGACAGCCAGCGGAACATAAGCGAACACCTGCGAATGCGAGCCGAACGTGACCGAACAGCGCGCGCATAGCGTTTACACCAGAGCGAATTCTCGTTCGCTGCTGCTCGTTCGCTTGTGTTCGCTTCGGTGTAAACGGGGCTTTACGGAATCTGACTGCGATTTCAGTCGCAGTTTGGAAGCACAGTAGCAACTAAGAGTAGCAAGTTGCAACTAGGAGTAGAAAGAAGCAGTTTGCACTCTGCCATCTGTTGGTCGAAGTTTGTACTAATATCTTTGCATTGGGCAGGCTATAGAGTCTTCCTGCGATTTCAGTGACAAATCGCGTTTAAGAGTCGCAAATAGCAACTAAGAGTCGCAGTTCAGACTTTGCCGGCTGCCATCTGTTGGCCGAAGTTGGTACTTCTAGCTTCCTGCCGTCTGCCTCGTGTATGTGTGGATTTATGTGTATATTTGTGTGTGAAGTTAGCACTATTTCAGTGAAAAGTCGCAACTAAGAGTCACAAGTAGCAGTTAAGATCGTGCGAGGCGAGCCAGCTGTTGGTCGAATGCCGTCGGTTCAAACCACTGAGCTCGAACGCCCTCACTGGTGCAACCTGCGATTTCAGTGAAAAGTCGCAAATAAGAGTCGCAAGTAGCAACTGAGAATAGCATTTAATATTCCGCCTTGTGTTACCTGTTGGCCAACTATCGTACTTTCACTCGTGTGTTGTTTAGGGATATTGTCGAATTAATAAGCAAGAAGATAATTTTCTTTGTGAAAATGTTTACACTTAGTGGCACTATTTTACATGGCGGCAGCATTTACATATTGTGAAGCAAAGCCTGGCATCTATGTTTTTAGGTTATAGTTGGTAAAGACAACAAATGTGAATGCCAGATAAATATTGTATTACGGACTTGATCCCTGTTTAAAATCATTTTTGTCATAGAACCTACAACTATTATACGAATTCAGAATACGTATCTTACATTGCAAATCTGGTTTCGACGAATATTTTGGCATGCTTTATACATCATACATAAAATAAAAATTCCAAAGGGGTGATATCAAGTGGTCAACTAAGTAATTTTACGAAATGTTTAACTGTAGGCCAACTCCATTTTCAGTGTGGACTGTGTTAAGTACTGTGATATAGGAGTAAACTTGTATCTTCGAGGATTCTATAAAAATATTACACTTGAAAAGAAGCAAGTTTTTCGTGTAACTGAAAGATTTATTTTATCAGATTTGTTTTACGTTTAGGAATGTTGTTTCCCGTCTTTTTCCTTTTTGTACATTCCCTCCTGTGATGACATGAGTGAAAGCAGATGGGTGGTATCGGATCCTTCAGTATTATTAAAACTTTTGTTTACTGCAGTGGTGGCATAGTGTGCTTATGTTGGCAACGACGCATGAATAATCCTATAAATCTAAATCTCATAGAATGATGAAAATAATATTTTGTTTCTCATAAAATAAATAGTTAATGTTATTCTTAATCTGTGGTTGTAAGGTTTCTTGCGTGTAACCCTGTACAGTCAGTAAATTAAATATTCTTATAAAATAAAGATTTTGTTGCCAACATTAGCACACTAGGTCGACACATCATCAATTAGTAAAATATAACGCAAGCTCTTATCTATAGTTATTTGGCAAAATATGTAGTGATACCGAAAGGTTTTAAAGGGAAAATAGAATTTTCAGAAGTCACTCACGGTGTATTTCACATTACTTATCATCTCTTTCAAATTTTTAAGTGACTTATATCACACAATGTTAAAAATAAATCTGTTCATACATTCTAAAGGCAAGAACATAGCACTTTCGTTGCACTGACACAGTTGATGTATGCCTAATGTTTCTGTTAAGGTAGACTGTAGGCCTACTTGCCAATTTCTGTTAAACATTACTTGCGAATAACCTCACTTGTAACTATAAATTACACGCCAAACACTGAAATAGCTTTTAGAAGAGTAAATGACGTTTGCCGATTTATAAATAATCCGAACATTACATGCAAATGGAACATCAATATTCTTTATTTGTATATATTTACATGTAGGACGAGTAATCTGTTATGGATGATATATATAGCATTTGCCACACACATCGCTTAAGTCACGGAAATAGCAGCAATCATGAAATTAGCAGAAATCGTAGAAGTAGCAATATCAGTACCGTAGCAGAAATCGCAGAAGTAGCACACATCACAGAAGTAGCATTCAGAGACACCGCAATCGCAGTTTGAGTGCGGAGGGATACATGTCGAGGATTTGTAAACTGCGATTGTAAACAGTGACAAATCGCAAGTAAGAATCACAGATATCTAAAAGTAGCAGTCACAGAAATCACTGATATCGGAAAATCACAGTTTAGCCCATCCGTAGACTGTCAGTCACTGCTCTTACATTTGGAGCCTACCTGACAAAGCGCAGCACTTAGTTTTGTGTGTAAAGACTTTAGTTCGTTTCCAATAACAAAATATTTAAATGATGAAGAGTTTCATAGTAAGTGCTTCACGATAAAGACGGAATGGACAGACCTCTACAAAAATAAGTCAGAACCTATCTTTGGTACTTAATATTTTAAACGGACTGCTCAGAAGAAATAACTGTGGTTTTCACACACACCCCCCCCTAATATTATGTTAAAAAATTAATGGATGGACATTATTTAGACATTGTTCTTAGAGTTTAAGTGCGTATTTTCAACAACTACTGCAGACGAAATCACACCAAAGCTGATAAAAAGTAATCAATCAAGGTTTGGGACAAGAAATTTCTCCAAAATAGTCTTTGTTGGAGATAAATACTGCATCCTATTCACCCCGTTTACATGGGCTCCCAAAACCGGATTTCGTAAACCGATTTCCCAATTCCGCTTTTGGTTGGTCATGTAAACACTCCAAAATCGATTCTGGAAATCCACTTCTCTAAAGCGGTTTTCCAGTTCCACAATCGATTTTCGTGCCAATGTAAATGCAACCGTTTTTGAAGCGTTCTTGGCTTGTCAGATTGTGTTTTTTTGGTAAGAATTTTCGGCACATATGAACAGAGAGATTTTCTAATGTGAAATAAAAGTATTAATATTAGATTGATCATGAATCTGTGTATTTAAGTAAAGAAAAATAGCGATTATGCTGAATAAATCGGGGACTGAATCAGCTGTTTTTCAGCCGCCATATTAAGTGGATTAGGAAATCCGATTCAGGCTGTGCCATGTAAACACGACAGCGTAAAACGGTTTACGAAAATCGGTTTTCGTCTTCTGGAAGATGTGTTACATGTAAACGTAGTGATTGCGTGTGTTTGAGAGGCTTTACTTTACCAGACTCCAATTTTGCCGCACAAAAACTATGAAAACTATTAAAGCTACACTAAACAAAAATTCTTGTATCCGAAAATCTTTAGATAGAAATAGACTCTCATAAGTGGGTCGGTTTGTGCAAACATGAAGCTATCGTTACTTGTGGGTCGTACTTTTCAACTTGGCAACGGAGAGCAGCACCCACTGGTTTCAGAGGCGCTGCCACCTAGCAGCAGACGGCAGAACCTCTAGCAGATCCAAACATGGTCGCTGACGGCGGCACCTACTAGGCGCATACATACATGCTGGCTGCAGGACTTTCGGTAGCATTTATGATTTTTTTCGAGTATTATGCTGCAGCCCTCCACGATGTTAAAAATCTTAAAAATATCCTGCATTTCAATATAATCCTGCGAAATGCGATTATCATCGCATTCAAGGGAAATCAGTAATTATATAGTTAATGAAGAATTGAGCACAAGTATTTAGTGAAGGAAAGGAAGCTTCGTCAATAGTGGAACGTCCGCCACATATGTAGTCTGCCGTCAATGCAGACTAAACGTTCGTGCTGATCAGAAACGCAAAATATCTGACGATAGTAATATTGTCGCGTTGAAATGGAAGCAGGCTTGACTTGGAAGGCAGGGTTGTCAACTGAACATAGCACTTTTACTGAAAGCATAAGAAAAGTGTAGAACATTATGGAACTGATTTTTTTCTAATTTTTTATTTTGCCTAATCTTTTCATCTTCAGGCGTTGGCGCCTAACTACTATATCCCACATAAACCTAAACAACTCGCTTGCCAAAAAAAAAAAAAAAAAAAAAAAAAAAAAAAAAAAAAAAAAAAAAAGAAGGTCTGGTTCCACCGCCACGTTCACCCTATACTTCAACTAAGGGAAAGGAAGAGAAATAATGTGTTCTTTTATTGAAACTTCATGGCTTTTGTTCTAAATACAAATAGACAAAAGGAGGAACAAAAAGGCCCATCCTAACCGTTGTGTTTTGAAGTCTTACCGAATTCTTTTAATTATAAAGTTGAAATAAATCTTTGTCGGTGAACTGGATTGTCGTATAACCTGTCCTCTTGCGGCATTGTTCCCTCTCTTGAAAAAACAGCGACCCGCTGTTAGGCTCCCTTTGGAGTCAGCTGCAATGTCCTGGATCTTGATCTAGCCGTGGGTCCTCTGTATGGCAGTTCTGGAGAATCATTCCCTTCAGCATGATTACCGACGACAGACGTTACTATCGTGGCTTCATCAGAATCATTACCGTCCTTAGAGTCCTTGAACAAGAAGCCATTTTCACCTATCTGTTCTTCAGAATCGTAGTAAGACTTCATGCGGAGGACATGAACAATGTCTCTTCGTTTTTGTCGTTTCGACGACGGCTCATAATCCTTGACTTGGTATGTGACGTCTGACAGGCGGCGTATGACACGAATCGGACCAAAGTATCACTTCAATAACATTTCTGAAAGCCCAGCTTTCCGTACAGGTGTAAAAATCCATAACAGATTTCCTGGGCTGTAAACAACAGGTCGGTGCTTGCCGCTATACTGCTGACGGTCCTTCGACTAGGTGTCCAGTGCCCGTATGCGAGCCAGCTGCCTTGCTTCAAATGTTCAAATGTTTGTTAAGCTTATGGGACTTAACTACGGGGTCATCAGTCCCTAAACTTATAAACTACTTATGAACTACTTACGAACTAGGACGGCACAAATATCCATGCCCGAGGGGGGATTCGAACCCCCGACCGTAGTGGCCGTGCTGACTGTGACTGGAGCGCCTCAGTCACCTCGGCCACCGCGGCCGGCTGCCTTGCTTCTTCGCCCCTGGTGATGAGCTGTTTCACATTGTCATCCTGTGTGTCGTTTGGCTGGAACGGGAACAGCGTATCCATTGTCGTCTCAGCTTCACGGCCATGGAGCAGGAAAAACGTCGTGAAACCTGTGGTGTCTTTTCGTGCGCTATTATTAACAAGTGTCACGACTGGCAGTCTTGAGACCCAATCCTTTTGCTCAACATCGACGTACATGGACAGCATATCTCCTAACGTCTTGTTAAAACGTTCTGTAAGACCATTTGTCTAAAAATGGTGTGTAGTTGTCATTCTGTGGACAATGTCGCAATGTGACATTACCTCTGATTCGGTTTTGACTGGAATACTTTTCCACGATCAGATATCATCACACGTGGTGCTCCATGCTTCAAAATAATGTCTTCTACAAGGAATTTTGCGATCTCTGGACCTTCTGCAGGTTTGGTGACAGCATAGCGTGTGAGGTAGTCAGTGCAGACTATTA
This sequence comes from Locusta migratoria, assembly GCA_026315105.1. Classification (NCBI taxonomy): domain Eukaryota; kingdom Metazoa; phylum Arthropoda; class Insecta; order Orthoptera; family Acrididae; genus Locusta; species Locusta migratoria. The sequence continues at coordinate 13,033,057 of CM048755.1, forward strand.
TCCATCGGTTACCGGTTGTTGACTTTGGGAACCTTCCTAAAAGGTCGACTCAAATTCGGTGGAATGCAGCTGCTACAGGTGGAATTGGTGAGAGATGCCCTGGAGGTAATTGCGGCACATGCTTCCGTCGCTGGCACTCTTTACTTTCAAAGAAAGCTTGAATCACATTTCAAATAGGTATCCGAAGCATACTGTTATAATCGGTGGCGACTTTAATTTACCCTCGATATGTTGGCATAATTACGTATTCAAAACCGGCGGCAAATATAAAACATCGTCCGAACTAGTTCTGAATGCTTTTTCTGAAAACTACTTCGAACAGTTAGTTCATGAACCCACTAGAATAGTAAGTGGTTGCGAAAATACCCTTGATCTCCTAGCAACAAATAATCCGGAGATAGTGAAGAGCATCAAAACAAATACAGGGATTAGCGAACATCGAGTTGTAGTAGCGAGACTAAATGTCGAAATTCCCAAATGCACAAAAAATAAACGAAAAATATATCTATTCAATAAAGCAGATAAAAATTAGCTTCACGCTTTCCTGAGTGATAATCTCCGGTCTTTCAAAACTAAAAATGCGAGTGTAGATCAGTTGTGGATTACTTTCAAAGACATAATATCAATAGCAATCGAGAGATTTATACCAAATAAATTAATAAAAGAGGGAGCCGACCCCCGTGGTACACAAAACAGGTCAGATCACTGTTGCAGAAACAAAGAAAAACGCATGCAAAATTTAAAAAGACACAGAATCCACAAGACTGGCAATCTTTTACTGAAACACGCAACCTAGCGCGGACATCAATGCGAGAAGCCTATAGTAGTTACCACAACGAAATCCTGTCTCGAATCTTGCAGAAAATCCAAAGAAATTCTGGTCATATGTAAAGTACACTAGCGGCAAAACACAAACAATACCTTCACTACGCGATAGCAATGGTAATAGTACCGACGACAGTACTGCTAAGGCAGAATTACTAAACGCGGCTTTCCGAAATTCGTTCACCAAAGAAGACGAAGTGAACACTCCAGTATTCAATCCAAGAACAGATGCCAGCATGCGAAACTTAGAAGTAGATGTTCCTGGAGTAGTAAAACAACTTAAGTCACTAAACAAAAACAAATCTTCCGGGCCAGATTGTATACCAACTAGATTCCTCTCAGAGTATGCTGATGCAATTGGTCCGTACTTAGCTATAGCTTGCAACCGATCACTCAGCGAAAGATCTGTACCCAAAGACTGGAAAGTTGCCCAAGTTACTCCAATATTCAAGAAAGGCAATAGGAGTGATCCCCAAAATTACAGGCCAATCTCATTGACGTCGATTTGCAGTAGCATTTTGGAACATATACTTTGTTCGAATATTATGAACTACCTCGAAGAGAACGACCTATTAACCAAAAGTCAACACGGATTCAGAAAGTATCGCTCTTGCGAAATACAGCTTGCCCTTTATTCACATGAAGTGTTAAGTGCCATCGACAAGGGATCTCAAATCGATTCCATATTTCTGGATTTCCGGAAGGCTTTTGATACTGTACCCCACAAGCGGCTTCTAATGAAATTGCGTGCTTATGGAATATCTTCCCAATTGTGCGACTGGATTCATGATTTCCTATCAGAAAGGACACAATTCGTTGTAATTGACGGTAAGTCATCGAGTAAAACAGAAGTGATATCTGGCGTTCCACAGGGAAGCGTTATAGGTCCCCTACTCTTCCTCGTGTTTATAAACGATTTAGGAGACAATCTGAATAGCTCCCTTAGACTGTTCACGGATGATGCTGTCGTTTATCGGTTAGTGAAGTCAACAGAGGATCAAAAGCAACTGCAAAGCGATTTAGACAAAATTTCTACATGGTGCGAAAATTGGCAATTGACACTAAATAAAGAAAAGTGTGAAGTAATACACATGACCACTAAAAGAAATCCGCTGAACTTCAATTACGCGATAAATCAGTCAAGCCTTAAGGTCGTAAATTCTACCAAATACCTAGGAGTTACAATTACGAACAACTTTGACTGGAGAGAACACATAGAAAATATTGTGGGGAAGGCGAATCAAAGGTTACGTTTCATTGGCAGAACGCTTCGAAGATGCACCAGCTCCACCAAAGAGACTGCCTACATCACACTTGTGCGTCCTCTCCTGGAGTACTGTTGCCCCTTGTGGGACCCTCACCAGGTGGGACTGACGGAAGACATTGAGAAGGTTCAGAGAAGGGCAGCTCGTTTTTTTTTTTATCACGTTACGGGGAGGAAAGCGTCACGGAAATGTTGCACGAATTGGGGTGGAAATCATTAAAAGAAAGACGTTATTCATTGCGGCGTGATCTGTTTGCGAAGTTTCAATTACCGACTTTTACTTCTGAATGTGAAAATATTTTGCTAGCACCCACCTACTTAGGGAGACATGACCATCCCAATAAGATAAGAGAAATCAGATCGAAAACGGAACGATTTAGGTGTTCTTTCTTCCCGCGCGCTATTATAGAATGGAACGGTAGAGAAAAGTTATGAAAGTGGTTAATGAACCCTCTGCCAGGCACTTAAATGTGATTTGCAGAGTATCTATGTAGCTGTAGATGTAGACTCCCAAAGTGCTTGAGAGGTCGCTACAGACCATTCCAGTAATGCCTGCGTCTGATTCTGTCTAGGGTGTTCACGAATCCCAGATGACCGGATATTGGAGCATCGTGGAAATACTTGAGAATAGCTGGCTGGAGATGCGCTGGAACGACCAGTAGCCATTTGGAGCCCAGTGGACCATAGTTACTCTTATAAAATGTCCCGTTTATAAGTTGGAACTCTCCATTAGCATGTTCTCCTTTCTCCAAGGCCTCTATGGTTTTTAATAGTGCTGGTATTCCCTCTGTTCAGCTGTAACTCCACCTAATTCAGTGATGGCTGAAATTTCATTCATGCTGTTGTGTTACACTAATGGATTCCTCGAAAGGCAGTCGGCATCCTTGTGTTTGCGCCCATTCTTGAATACCACTGTGACATCGTACTCCTGGAGTCTTAGTGCCCATCTTGCTAGTCGACCTGATGGATCCTTCAAGCTAGTCAGCCAACACAAAGAATGGTGGTCTGTCACGACTGTGAATGCTTTGCGAAATAAATACAGCCGGAACTTGTTGATATCCCAGATAACTGTGAGACATTCTTTTTCAGTTGTAGAATAGTTTATCTCGAACTTTGAGAGTACTCTTCAGGCATAAGCCATCACCTTTCTAACACGTTCCTGAATTTGCACAAGCACTGCACCAATCCCATACCCGCTAGCATCAGTGTGAAGTTCGGTTTCCGCATTCTCATCGTATAAGGCTAGCACTGGTGCGGAAGTTAGAGCCTCCTTATGTGCCCGGAAAGTTCTTTCTTTTGTCTCATCCCTGCAGAAGTTCTTGCAATGGACGTGCCTTGTTAATATATATTAGAAACATTCCCATTATTTCCTGTATAGCACTATGCGTCTCTATGTCTGTACGTTGCCAACTAATGTGGTAATTTCTGTATGGAGCACTAGGTTTACGACTATTGCAAACGATTGCTTGTTATTCCATTCGTTTTTAACTCTGCAAATGACTGTCCCCAGTCCTCAACTTTTGGATGCAATGTAGTCCCTTCTCCAAACGATAATGCAATACGTTTTTCGTGTGTTCCGCTATATTCGGTCAGTACACAGAGCCAACTAGAATTGTAAATGGATGTGAAAACACACTTGATCTCTTAGCAACAAATAATCCTGAGCTCATAACGAGCATCTAAACGGATACAGGTATTAGTGAACACAGAGCTTTCGTAGCGAAATTGAATATCGAAATTCCCAAAGTTACCAAAAATAAACGCAAAGTATATTTGTTCAGGAAAGCAGATAGAAATAAAATACATTGTTTCTTGAAAGACAGCTTCCACTCGTTTCTAACACTAAACGTAGGTGTAGACCAGATGTGGCTCAAATTCAAAGAAGTGGTATCGACAGCAATTGACAGTTTTAAACCAAATAAATTAATAAAAGAAGGAGGCGATCCCCCTTGGTACACAAAACAGGTCAGGACACTGTTGCAAAAGCAAAGGAAAAGGCATACTAAATTTAAACGAACACAAAATCCCCAGGATTGTCGATCGTACTCAGAAGCTCGAAATTTAGCGAGGATTTCAATGCGAGATGCCTACAGTATTTCTCACAACGAAACTCTTTCTCGAAATTTGACTGAAAACCCAAAGAGATTTTGGTCATATGTTAAATATACTCGGGGCAAATCACAAACAATACCTTCACTACGTGATAGTAATGGCAATCCTGCCGATGACAGCGCTACTAAAGCAGAGTTACTAGACATAGCTTTTAGAAACTCATTCGCCAAAGAAGACGAAACCAATATTCCAGATTTTGAATTACGAACAGATGCCGTAATGAGTAACGTAGAAGTAGATATCATCGGAGTAGTGCAGCAACTGAAATCACTTAACAAGAACAAGTCTTCTGGTCCGGATTGTATACCCATTAGATTTCTATCTGATTATGCTGAAGCGATAGCTCCTTACTTAACAGTCATATACAATCGCTCTCTCATAGAAGGATCTGTACCAAAAGATTGGAAAGTTGCACAGGTCACACCTATATTCCATAAAGGCTGTAGGAGTAACCCACTAAAGTACAGGCCTATTTCATTGACGTCAATTTGCAGCAGGGTTTTGGAACATATCCTATATTCAGATATCATGAATTACCTCGAACAGAACGATCTATTGACCCAAGGTCAATACGGATTTAGAAAATATCGTTCATTCGAAACACAACTAGCTCTTTATTCACACGAAGTGATGGGTGCTATCGACAAAGGTTCGCAAATCGCTTCCGTATTTCTTGATTTCCAGAAAGTTTTGACACCTTACCTCACAAACGGCTTTTAATCAAATTGCGTGGTTATGGTATATCGCCCCAAATTTGCGATTGGATAGGGGATTTTTTGTCAGAGAGGACACAGTTCGTAGTAATCGATGGTTAAGGCATCGACTAAAACAGAGGTGATATCGGGCTTTCCACAGGGTAGTGTTATTGGTCCTCTGCTGTTCCTTATTTACATAAACGATTTAGGGGAAAATCTAAGTAGCTCTCTTAGATTGTTTGCAGATGACGCCGTCATTTACCGTCTAGTAAAATCATCTGAAGATCAAAACCAACTGCAGAACGATCTGAATAAGATATCAGTATGGTGCAAAAATTGGCAGTTGGCTCTAAATAATGAGAAGTGTGAAGTCGTCCACATGAGTACGAAAAGAAATCCGTTAAACTTTATTTACAAGATAAATCAGTCAAAAGTGAAGGCCGTAAACTCCGCAAAATACCTAGCAATTACTATTACTTCAGACTTAAATTGGAAAGAACACGTAGATAATATCGTGGGAAAGGCGAATCAGAGACTGCGTTTTATTCGCAGAACCCTTAAAACATGCAACAGAACTACGAAAGAAACTGCATACACTACGCTTGTCCGTCCATTTTTGAGTATTGCAGCCCAGTGTGGGATCCTTATCAGGTGGGTTTGACGGAGGACATCGAAAGAGTCCAAAGAAGGGCAGCTCGTTTCGTATTGTCACGATACAGGGGAGACAGCGGAAATGATACAGGATCTGGGATGAGAATCATTACAACAACGGCGCTTATCGCTGCGGCGTGGGCTACTTGCGAAACTCCAATCGCCAACATTCTCCTGCGAATGCGAAAATATATTGTTGACTCCCACTTACATAGGTAGAAATGATCATCAGAATAAAATACAGAGCTCGAACAGAGAGATTCAGGTGTTCTTTCTTCCCGCGCGCTATTCGAGAATGGAATGGGAGATAAATAGTATAATTGTGGTTCGATGAACCCTCTGCCAGGCACTTAAATGTGATTTGCAGAGTATCCCACGTTGATGTAGATGTTCGTAAACCAAATACTTTTTCTTCTACTTTGCGATAGCTTCCACGCTACTCTGATTATTTACGATTTCTGAAGCAGACCTATCGTTAATGTCATCAGTCTGCCCTTGTATGGTAGCTACATGTTTATAGTGTTAATTTCAGATTTCATTTCCGTAATAGTGTTATTCAAAGCGACTACTTTGCTGTCGACTTTATCGATCTTTTGACCGAGATTACTACCCTGTGTCTTTATTTGATTGTCAAGACAGCCAATTTGTGTCTTTATTTGATTGTCAAGACCGCCAATTTGCGTCATTATACTAACAACCTGGTTATTAATCTCACTGGTAAGAAGTCTAAATAGGTCATTAATACTCAAAGGCCTCTCACTGTTCTGTTCTGACAAATTTTCGTGATTATATTTCATTTCACCTGTTTTTTCCGGTTCTTTTTATTTATTTATTTATTTATTTTTATTTGTGAAGGACTGAGCAAAATATTTGACTCGTTTCCATTCCCACTATCATCAATGAAACTTGCCCCATGAGTGGCTATATTTGTTTCCTGGCCGTTCTGATACTGGTTTAACATACGTATTTTATCATTTACTTTTGCATGATAATCTACGTAGGCTTGTGGTCTGCCCGTAACGCCATCTGTTGAGCATTGTGGCAGCTGTTGTCAGGCGTCGCAACGCCGCCTGGAGCGCTGCTAATCTGCCCGACTACTTTCTGTTGTTCTATAACTGTTTTGTTATCCATTCTGAGTTTATCAAGTTCTACCTGCAATTTATCACGCGACCTAACAACACAATCCTCAATCCTCCTACCAAAATCTACTGCAAATTCGCGCCGCTGAACATTCAGTGCTTAAATCAAAGCAATGAAGTCCTGTCATGGTCACCACTGCATAACACCCACAATTACGACTCGCAATTCATAAGAAATTTCAGAACAAGTCTGAATCCTCTCACCAAACTACGAAACGCAACTGCTAATGTTTCACCCTTTTACAGGATTTTTTATGACCGTGAAGTGTGCGCTAATGGATAAGGGATCGTTTATGTGACTGCCTTTCCGAAGATTTTGAATTTTGATAGGTAAAGGATATGCAGAATGAATGTCACCAGGCACGATGTAAACTAAAGTGAATAACTTCAATTATTAATGAAAAAGGTCGCCAGCCTAAATAGGCAAATAAGTACCAGCAACTAACTGTAATAAGCACTCTCGTTTTAAGCCTACACCTGGTACTGAAGTACATGGAATTTTGAAAATGGATAGTCTATAGTTAAATAACAAGATTCTGTCCTATTGTTGAAATCTTTAAGATCAAATGTCTGAAATTTATCTTTTCAAATAATATTTTCTTTCCTACTGAACTGGGTGATTGTTAAGGGGGTTTTACCAGAGGCAACTAGAAATTTTCACAGATAATATGTACACTTTAGGGGAGAGCATTAACTTTTGTACATAATGTCACTATTGTTCACAAAACACTTTCGCAGTATCAAAAACAATATACACACACACACCTTACCTTGTTGAACGACTCTAGTCATAAGTTACAGTAATGGATTAATTGCAATGAATGATAATATACTCTCCTTTTGTTTTATAATAAATATTAGTGCCAGCAGTATAAATTTTGGTAGCAAGTAACTTTGTATGTGAAACTATTGAAATTTAATTAAACACTTATTACTTCTGAAATTATCTTTAACTAACAGCTAAAACAAATTGTACCAATGCTATAATAATAAGATGAAATGGCAACTGGTTGCTGTACAAAAGTTATCATGGAAATGTCTCTGTAGCCACACTTTGTAAAATGGTCTATAGCCACGATCATAAATTCAATTCAAATGTTTGTAAAGTCTATGGGACTTAACTACGGGGTCATCAGTCCCTAAACTTACAAACTACTTACAAACTAGCTAATACTAAGGACGGCACAAATATCCATGCCCGAGGGGGGATTCGAACCCCCAGCCGTAGTGGCCGCGAACATAAATGCATACTAAATTATATAAGTGACACTAATTTAAAAAGCTACTAATGGCACTGTTTGAAATCACTTTTCAATCTTTAAAAATGGGAAACTCGCCAAAGTATTCACTAGGAAAGGACCCTGTCTAGGTACAATGATTAGGATAAATCAGGGTGCTTAACACAAAGTTGAGGTCAATGCAGATAATTATTATTCAAACACTTTGCTGGTTCATTACACTACATGGTAAGAAAACTTTACTTGTTTGTCCTGTAGTGATGGTGATGAAGACGTTGAAGTTTCTGGTGGTAACAACGTTTTGGCGGCAAGCGTGGCCTGCTTCCATAATAGCTTTGAGCTCACAAAACTTCTTTTTGGCGTTGAAAACATACTTTTTTTAGCTCCATATTAAACGGCCAGCTTAAATAGGACAACTCCGGTGACACCCAAGGCAAACTTGCGGTTACTTCCAGAAATATATGCCTCAACAACGCACAGTTCGTCACGGAGGTGTTACCACTACACTGCCCAGAACTCAACTCCTCTTTGCACTTAGAGACCACGCTTCTCGAAGATTCTCCCGCCAATTCCCACCTCTTACATCGCGCGTACACACAGTTCCGTTTCCTACCAGCCGCAATACAGGTTATATATATAATTTTAACAATTTAACTCCATGTGCATGAACCAGCGAATTATAAAGCATGTTAAAATATTATTCAAAAAACATTCTCATAATATACCTTTTCATAATATTAATATTACAAAAATAAGTAATAATTTCCTACACAAAAACTTTACATTATATACATGGCCACAAAGATCTTAATACAGATATTACTTTACATCCGTATATTACATTCATAATCGATACTTCTCCCATCAAATACATAAAAGCAATAAACAGTAATAGGTAGAAGGACTATAGTGTTACAAGGGATAGAAAGAAGGAAGAGAGGAAAAAACTGGTAGATCCAAAAGAGTTCAAGAAGAGGACAAAAATGTTAAAGGAAGAAAACTAAAGGGCGATGATAATCAAATTGATTCTGAGTCTTCTAATTCAGTTCCAGAACTCTCCGATGGTGATACTGTAGACTGTGATATAATGATGAGTGATGCGGAAGAAGGAACAGATTATAGTTTAAAAACAAAATGACTATGTCGTTGTAGAATACAATGGGAGTTACTATCCAGGGAAAATTATTAATATTTTACATGAATCTTATGAAGTGTCTTCAGTGACCAAGAGTTGACTTTCACTTCCAAATGGCCGGAAAGGGAGGACATGCTGACATACAGCAGGGATCAAAGTGCAATGAAAATATGACCTCCAACGTTGTGTACCAGACATGGATCATACTTGGTACCAGAGACGAAAAAGTACTCAGCATTTAAATTATCTTTCTGAGGAAAACAGAAAGGAAATAACACATTTCCCTGGAATTTGTATTCAATGTTTGTGAATATATGTATACTAGGGTGCATGTTTCACATGAAACTTGTATGTATATTTTTCCATGTAATAAACATATTCTTTTGATATATATACAATGTTCATTGATTTATGCTAGCCTGTTGAATAAAATCCTTGTGGTCAACTACTGGAACAGTTTATGGTCAACTACTGAAAAATTATCATGTTGAGTGGTCAACTACTAGTACAAAAATACACATACTTTAAAATTTTTGAAAAATCAAAGGAAGTGAAAAAAGATTATATTTGTCATATCAGTACATTCTTCAATCATATGACGTACTGATTAGTCATTTCCTAGGGATCTGTTTTAAACAAACTGTGAAGTTGTTGAACGTAATGGGGAAAATGGTCCTTAGCTGGTCAAATACTAGTGCCTTTGCCTTAAATATTGTTGCAAAAACCCACAAATGTGAAATATGAGCGCTTGTTGTTTACCAAAAAAAAAAAATTATTGTGTCATGTAATATTTAGTACAAAGAAATAATTTGTAAAGACACTTTTCATTAACCTGACACATTCCACATTATTACAAAGTGTCATATTCATGATCTACGGTACAAGTACTAATCTAATCTACCATAGCAGTAACTACTTTGTTAGAATCAAGATAGGTCTTTCAACCTATATTGTAATGTGGTTATGAAATTAATACCCATATACTAAATAAAGGAAGTGATCTCATGCTTTATTAAAGTTAATAACAATTGAAAATAAACAGTTGTTGTGATAAAATATCTATCTCAAAGACGAGCACACATCAAGTTAAGCACCTTGCCCACAGATGGCACCAACAGCTGCAAACAAAAAAAGGGAATATTTTACATTAAATGCTGGTCTTTATTCGGGGAATTGTCGTGAAAATTAAGTATATCCTTCACTCAAATGAGATACTAGTATAGTATGTCAAAAAGCGATGTTTATATATCCTCTCACTATTAATGACACAGTATGTAAAAAATAATCCTATTCAGTTTACTCATTAATTTCCCATGTTAGTGATGCTAGTTAAAAGTCACTATAGCATTTGCAGCAACGTCCGACAGCTGTGCCAGGTGTCTTGTTTACAATGACTACCTGACACAGCACTGTCACAACCCTCCTACCTGTCCCCAGTGCATGTCCTCTCACCTCCAAAAACACTGCCTGAACCTCGCTGCCCCTCCTGTCTGCAACACCTGTGGCGGCCCCAACCCTACCTACTCCTATAAGTGCAAATCCGTCCCCACTCCCACCAATTCAGAACTTTCTGTCCCAGTCCATCCTGTCGACCCTCCCTCGAACCCCAACAACTCCCTCTGACCCACTCCCACCGTCGAGGACGTCATCCGCTTCGTGACCACTGTCCTCCAAAACATCCAACCCTTCCAACGTTCTCATAACCTCCAGCAGATCGCCCTCGTCGCCCGTTCCGTCTTTCAACTTGAGACATTCGCCACATTCTCCTGAGCCCACTCCCACTTCACACTCTCCCAGAAGGTTACCCTCGTTTAAGCACACCCTACCCTTTTCTCCATCGCCCCCTTCCTTCCCTTCCCACTTTCCCAAAGACCCCTATGACAAGGCCTTCCTGTACCATCCTTTATCATAATGTATGGTCCCTTCCCACCAACAAACACCTTCTCATGCATACCCTCTCCCACCACCGTGTGGATGCCTTCCTCCTCAATTAACGTTCCTTCAACCCCGTCAACCTATTAGTACCGCTCCCGATCTCCTCCACCGCACAGATGGCCCCCCACCCCTAGCCCAACTACGCTATCACCCTGTCTGGCTCCAACCTATCCTCAATGATCCCACTGAGCACTTGATCCTCAGCCTCTTTCTCCCATCCCTTACAGTCATTCTACCCACCATCTATATTCCAGTACCGCTCCCCTCCCATAAGCCTTTGTCTCCCTCATTGACCGATCTTTTACAACCTATGTAATTGCTGCAGACCTTAACCTTTCTTCCCGTTCACCCATTGAACTGCGGCGGTGGCATCAGTTCGTCACCAACTCACTCCAGGGCGACTTCCTCCCCCTTCACTAACCCACCCACCCCAAAAGCAACACCACACCCGACGTTTTCCTGGCATCTCCCAACCTCCTTGGGCGAATCATGGTGGACGTCCTTGACCTACCACACGCCTATCCTACTCACTCTTGACGACCGTCCCCACCCTGCCCACCATCCCCGTCCTATGCCCCCTCCTAAACTTGTCCATGATTACTCCCGTGCCGACTGTGATGCCTACTGTAGCTCCATTGACACCTCGGTCGCAAGCCAGCCCCTTCCCCTCCATACCCCCGCCGACATTGACCACACCGCCACCTTCCTCCACCAGTCCTTTAATGACGTGGTCCATGCCCACATTCCCACCCACGCTATATACCCTTACCGTCGTAACCTTCCTCCACAGGCCGTCCTTCTACACGAATCCCATCGCCTCTACCGCTCCTTTCTCTGGACTCGTGACCGGGATACACTCCAACACCACTGGCAACTCCAAAGACACATTCGAAACCTCTTGTCCCTGAAAAAACGCCAGGACTGGCGCCAGACATGCACCCACCTAAATTCGATGCTCCCCGTCAACACATCCAAGTACTGGCATGCCTTCCGCTGCCTTACTGGCAGTCACTCCTCTCCCCTGCTACCCGCTTCTTCATGATGACCATCCCTTTCCTGACAATGTCAGTAAGGCTGAACATTTTGCTTCCAACCTCTCCAAAGTCTTTTCCGTTCCTGACAATCCTAACTTTGACTATTCTCTCTTCTCTGATGTCCATGAGCGAACCAACACCGCCTCCCCTCCGCTCACCCCTGGCTTCCAGTACTGGGACCACATTCTTCACTTTGAATTGAACACGCCTATCACTGTCCTTGACATAATTGACACTCTTCACACCAAACGCAACACTGCCCCTTGTCACTACCAGCTGATCTAACAACACCTCCGGGCCTGCCCCCCCTCCTTCCATGAAGTCCTCACAACCCTTTACAGTGTCATCCTTTTCACCAGCTTGTACCCAGACCTGTGGAAAACCCCACGTATTCTCATGTTCCTCAAACCTGATATGCCCCCATTCCAGACCTCATCCTATCGTCCCATCAATCTCACCTCCATGTTCAGCAAGGTCCTGGAAACCATCCTCTCCCATCGTATCCATCAGCACCTCCACTGTAACCAGTTCCTCCCCCTCTCCCAATGTGGCCTCCGACCCTCCTTCTCTGCCGATGACCAGCTTGTTCATCTCACCAAACTCGTCTCTGTCCAACTTAATTCCCGTTGCTCCACCGTCTTTGTCTCCCTTGACATAAAAAAAGCCTATGACCATGTATGGTATTCCGGTCTCCTTTTCAAGCTCCAGTTCTCTGCCCTTCCTGTAAATTATATCCGCCTCATTGCTTCCTTCCTCACCCACCGCCCCTCCTATGTCACTGTCTGCAACTCCAACTCCCGTTTGTTCAACCCCTCTCCTGGGGTGCCTCAAGGCTCCATCCTTTCTCCTCCCCTTTATCTCATCTACTCTGCCGATATGCCCCAACCCCAACCTCCTGTCTATCACCTCCAAACTGCTGACGACACTGCCTTCCTAGCTCTCGCCCCCTCCCTTGCTCATTCCCAGTTTTCGCTCCAGTCCCACCTCACCGAGTTCGCCTCATCGTGTAACCAGTGGCTCCTTTCCGTCAACCCTGAAAAATTCAAAGCAATTATTATAGGTCATACCACCTATTCCTTCCACCTCCCTGACTTCTACCTTACCCTCCAAAACCGTCCCATCCACCACACCCTCACTCTCAAATACCTCGGCCTAACCGTCGATCGCTCCCTCTCCTGGACCCCATTCCACCGTACTGTCCGCCAGAAAGACCTCTACTGCTTCAATCTCCTCAAATTCCTTACCGACCAGACTTGGGGTCTCAGCCCCCCACCTACCATCCTCTACACTTACCACTCCCTTATGTGTCCTGTCCTCTGCAGTTTCCATCCTGCCTGAATTTCTGCTCCCCCTTCTTATTACAAAACCCCCCAAATCCTTGAACACCTACTGTATCCAGCTCACCTCCCCCACACGGATCCTATACGACCTTATCCCATTTCCCCATCTCCTCCAATACCTGGAACACATTCGGATGGTATACACCAACCGCAACACCCTGGTATTCCCCATCCTCACCAATCCCGGTCCTCTGCCACGCCTTTACCACTGTGTCCCTCCTTCCCTCCACCTCCAAACTCTCCTCATCTTTTCCCAGGGTAACGTCCGCCAACTCCCCCTTCCTGATGACGCCCTCTGTCCTGACATATACCCGTCCTACCAACCCTGATCCCCTCACATGGATGAAGCGCCCCCTCTGCCCTCCTCCTCCTCTTCACTCCCCATGCTTGGCTATTCCTATTCCTGCCCTGGAGTCCCTACGCCTCCTCTCCACCCTCTTTCCTCCCCGTCCTCTTCCCCATGAAGTCCTGTGACATCAGTTTTAACAGTGCCTCATTTAGTGTTGTGTGTGCAGTGCTACAGTGTATTTTATCTGCGTCCACCGCTTACAGACAACTGTCCCATCGTTTGTTTTTAATACTGTGTCCCTGAGTGCTCGCCATTCTGTTTTTGATGTCATAATACATGTTTTTAATGTCATCATGGCTCTTTGTTTTAACTGACTATATGTGTTTTTATCCATCTGTCAACACTGAAAGTACTTCAAGTTTTCTTCATATCTGTATTTTAATTCACCATTGTTTTAACTCTGTTTCATGTCATCTGTCTTCACACCCATGTTTTACTGTTTCTCTTGGATGAAGAGCAGCACTTCATGCTGCAGCCAGCCTACTGGCATGTTTGTGCTGGTGAAAATTACTATAAAGAAAAAAAATTGAAGCAAAATTGTGAGAAAAGTGGAAATATTAAAAAAAGAAAAATATTGATTAAAAATATACATTATTATCATTTGTATGAAATATGAATCCATCACATATGCAATAATTTTACATTTTGCTCTCGTTGCTCAACATCCAAAAGGCAACATCCTTCAGAATAAATTGAATATTTTCGATGCAAAATCCTTGCCAATCAGATATGACTGTGTACATGTTTCCTCTTTTTATGCCCTATTCCATCCGTGTACAACACCAGTGCCCAATTTTGACTATTTTTGGTAATAATATTCCATTTTCTTTGTTATGCAAAATACTAAATTTCATTCATATTACAATCGATCCCACTACTGTATGGTATGTGATCTCTGTACTTCAGATGCTTTGTATATCTTATGAACATCTACTTCATGCTTATTCTTGTATATTATTTTGTAATTTGAACTTGCTTTGGTAATGTCATTTTTTATTTGTTAACAGTCGGTTAACATATATATATATATATATATATATATATATATATATATATATATATATATGTGTGTGTGTGTGTGTGTGTGTGTGTGTGTGTGTGTGTGTGTGTGTGTGTGAATATTATATAAATTGTAATATCTTATCACCAGCATGCTATGTAAAAGATGCTTACACTTACATCCGAAATCTTTGAAACCACTGGGCACCAGAAATGTAGTTGATTTAATACCCTATTATGAAAAACAGTGATATAAATGTTTTTGTAAAGTATACTTTGTACATAACTTTATATTTTTGTTTATATGTATAGTCATATATGTGTACAAAATTCTAAGACAAATTTCTAGTTTCAGATTCTTAAATGTAATAAAATCTGTAATCAATCAAATACAGATAATAATATGAGGACTGCCTATATGTAGCAGCCCAATTATTATACTTATGAGTGCTGAAGATAAAGTGGACTGCCATAAAGGGCAACCAGGGGCAGCAACCTTGTTTTCACAAAAAGAGCATAAGAAAGTCAGTATCCATTAAAGTGTAAGTGATATGTGCTAATCGTCAACAATAGTGTTGTGTGTGTTTTTCTTTTTTTACGTGCGTATAGTGAAGTAGACAAGGGTACAAAAGTAAGACTGCCTTTGAAAGTCGCAGGCAGTAAAGTGTAAAATATTAACAAATTAATTGAAAGTGCTATCGAAATTTTGAACTGCCTTTGAATGCATAAGGCAGTGATGTGTATCTTCACCTATTTAAAAATGTGATATTTGAAATTTGGAACTGCTTGAATAAAAGTCAGCAGTGAATCTGTGTAAAAAATTGAGGATTGTAAATAATGAAAGTTTTTCTTATTATGTTAATGTTATTGTATTTTTTTTAAATTATGTATTAATTTTTTGCCTTGGTATAGTGTTATGTAAATTTTCCTTGTTTGAGTATTTTGTTTTTGTGCACTTATGTGAATGTATAACCTGTAATCAACTCCTTTTTGTCACAAACGTTTAACCTGATGGATAATGTGACAGTTAAATTTCATGCATTGTTCAGTTGGAGACTCTGTTTCTTTGTATCAAAATTGTGCAATTCTGTTATTTTGGTATTACAATTATTAACATTGAATATGTAATAACTGTGATAGGGGCATATATAGCGCCATTGCCCAATTTTGACCATTTTTGATATAATATTTCATTTTTTATGTTATGTAAAATACTAAATTTCATTCATATTACAATCGATCCCGCTACTGTATGGTATGTGATCTCGGTACTTCATATGCTTTGTATGTCTTATGAATATCTATGTCATGTTTATTTTTGTAATTGTAACTTGCTTTGGTAATGTTATTTTTTATTTGTTAACTGTTTAATGTATGTGAATATTATTTAAATTATAATATCTCACGACCAGCATGCTATGTAAAAGTTATAGTGATTCCACAGTAAACGGAGTTCCGTTGCAAGTGAAAAGGTGATGTTGGAGGGCAGCTAACATAGTGAACAATAATCAGTCTGAGGTTGAAGCTCACGGCAGCAAGACGTTAGAAGGAGCAGGCAGGCCACAGATGTAGCTTGCAAGAAAAGAGCAATGGCAAACTTGTGCTACCATGTTTTCTGGGTCACTTGAGGCAGAAGATCAATCTACGTACAATGGCCTTGGTGTATGTACAACTGTAATGACAGCATTTATACTGTCTGCATATGGAACTAAGAGGAAGCTACTGGAAACCGCCGTTAAAATGCCTGCACATAGCCTGCAGGAAAAGGAAATCTGAGGTATATACGCTGTGCGTCCACCTTATCACCACTCCGCATTAATATCAGGTCACTATATTTATTATTTTCTTTTTGTATCTGGTCGATGAGAACTTTAATAATGTGTTTTGACTGTTTCCAATAGAGGTAACATTTCTGTAAAAACCTAGTGTGTACGTAACCTTAATTTATCCTAAGTCATAAAACCTATTAGGAATCCTCTCCTGTAAAAAATTATTAACCGAGTAATCCAATTTTATTAAGAGCAGCAACCAATTTTAATAATGTAAATTTTTTGGAGAATATTTCCTTCCAAATTTGCTTAATTTTGAAGTAACATTGCTTTGTTGGTTACTCCACACATCCGTAAAGAAATTTCAAGTGCAATATATAGTGCTGGAACTATATATTTTATTGCTTATCGCACAATAGTTTTGGAAGGAATAAGTTATTGTTCTGCCACATAACTACTTTTTAATTAGCCCATGTATTTGTAATAGTTCAGATACGAACATCTATGTGTGGCATTAGACAAAATTTGGGACAGTATTTCTATAAATCATCAGTACAGTTAAAGTGACCTCATTCTTGATTCAAAAATAGTAGATTTAATTGTGTTACCTAAAGATAGTTAACTTTAACAGAATCATTTGTTTTATAGTAGGCAAAAAGAATTAATAATTTTCAGCAATGTTATATCTACCAGTCAGTGCTCTTTATGTAGGCTTTTGAATAGAGGTCATAATAATAACTAATTTCATGTTTATTTGTAAAGAGCATTAGGAACGGCACTAATCGTAATATCAGTAGATTTTTGTTTATTTCTTTTCACTACCAATTATAGGTTTTTCAGTAATTTTGTTTTTGAGTGACACTTGTATTGCCTTTCTACGTCCCATGCTATACTCATTATAATATCAGAAAGTAACTGATGACGTGAGACCTGCCTTTACAGTAATTGAAATAGTTCCTGTTTTTATTTGAGTCTTAATTATTTCTGCGATTGCTATTTTTTTTTTTTTTTTTTTTTTTTTTACTTCTTATGAAAGTTCTTCCACACTGCATTTATTCAGTACCAAGCTTCCAAAGTTTACTGCATTTTTTACTTTATCACTGCTTAGTTTTCTCATGCCTCATTAGGCTGGCGACCATGTATATATATATTTTTATTAATGAATTATCCTACTAATGAATTTAGTTAGTACAACAATAGTACTTCATGGGTGTATCAGCCAATTTCATTCAGCATTGTAATCAAATTCCTTTCTACTGACATATGCTACACCTGTTTCAAGCATAGCTGTTGCCTCCCACGATTTATTTCTTGTTTGGGTAAATCTTTGGGGAGTTTCGGTCCAAGTCTTGTCCTTAGGCTAGTTCGAGTGCCACTCTTAGTAGCACATGACTGTTCGGTTAGTCGCGGTTGTGTCACACGTGTATTGTGGGAGTTTGTTGGTATCATTTCAATAACAGTGTCGTGAATAACCAAACAGTATACCATTGTATTCTTTGGAAATGGTTCTTCTAGCTTCATTTCGCGCTATTCCATCCATTTAACGTGGGAGGTTGATAGTATCATTTCAATAACAGCGTCGTGAATAACCAGACAGTATGCCATTGTATTCTTTGGAAATGGTATTTCTAGCTTCATTTCAATTAGCATATCAGAGTTAAATGATGTCAGTTATTCTTCTTGTCGTGAGCAGTCAAAGACATGAATTGGACATTTCTGAAACCCTTTACGACTCAAGAGAGGATTTGCAATTTTTCTATTTGTCTCATAATACACAGACTGAAATTTGCTATACATGGCATACGCTAGCGCCGTATCCTTCGTGATACAGTTAACCGACTAGTCCTCAAAGGGATATTTTGATGAGTTCAGTTTTATCTCTAATTTTGGCAAGTCTATGACGTCGAATACACTACAATCACTGTTCATGGCATTCCTGTTTGTTTGAAATGCGATAATTACTTATCCAGAGGTTTCGAGACCCGGCTTGCAGTTTACTTGCCACGTCCATTTATTAAGTTCTGGCGCCATGCACTCAGTTAGTTCCCAGTGGCAGAATGTCAAATTCAGTCTTAGATCATTTTTTATGATTTTCATTAATGATATTTTATCTTTTTCAGACACCTCAATTTCAGATATATCCCAGGAAAAAATTTTAATCACAATTTTCGACTTAGTGTCGCCAGCATCTGCGATAATGGTCTTTGTGTCATGACTGTTACGAACCAACACAAGTTCATGTTTAGCGTTTAAATAATCTTCCTGCAATCCTCAGAAAAACCAAGTAACATGCTCAGTGGTATGCAGAAGCTGAAACGTCCATCGGAGTCAACAAATTCTTAGTTCTTCTATCTCCCCCATCCTGCATTTTGCAATAAATTAGCTTCGCTCGGCGTGAATGAGGCATACCCCTTCATCAGCATTACAATTTCAGGATTGCGTACATCTTCTATTTGCTTGTTATTCAAATAATATTGAATTTCAGAAAACAAGTGAAGCATACAATTTTTCATTTTGACTGATTCTTCCGTCGCTTCTTGGTAGAAAATAATCAAATAAATTAAAAAACACAATTTTGTGTGTGTCCTACAAGTTTATTTTTGTTTTACTTATCCGATTTCCGGCTTATTAGGCCATCATCAGAGTATTTACTGCTGTGTCAAAGAGGTTACAATGTTTAGATACAGTATGGGAAGAGATGACAAATGACTCCACTTAGATCGACATACATAGTATAAGACTTCTTTGACATTGTGTTAGTACAGTTCTGGACGCCAGAGGTAACCTATCGTAAGTAACATTTCGCTGACTTTACTGGAGAGCAAAAAGAAGCTGCTGCGACTCGGATTTTGCTACCTGTAGTATAAGTCGAACACCCAATCATGAAAAGCTCTAATTTTTATGTCTTTTCTAGTTAGTCTCTACATCTACTTCGTTTTTAGAAGTATTTTATGAAATGTTACGGGAGAAACAGCACTTACGATATCTTACCTCACATAAATATATTTGTGAAGCCATCTTTATTTACACATACGATATTGTCTAGGTGCTTATTACATTAAGTTTGCTGTTCATTTGCATGCCTTTTTATGTTTATAAACGTTCCTTTTTATGTTTATAAATGTTTATATTATACAGGATTATTCTACGAAATACGAACAGGAATATGAGAATTATTGGTACTTAAATTAAGAAATAATATAAGTATTGATACTTATTGAATACCAGTAGATTTATTAAGCGTTACAATTTTATCCTTTCACAAAGGCAGTCACATATACTAGTCACGCAGCAAAGTTTAAGTAAATTGAACAAAATAAATTCCAACCATAGTAGCTTACTCTAGAAAGTAACAAAGGTTAAACCACTTTAAAAACCGAGACAATGACAAACATTTCTATCCAAATTCAGCACATATTCATTAACAAATTGAGGACAAAATTCTAAATGTAGAAAAAGTATTCCCTTGTATAATTAATTGA
This sequence comes from Locusta migratoria, assembly GCA_026315105.1. Classification (NCBI taxonomy): domain Eukaryota; kingdom Metazoa; phylum Arthropoda; class Insecta; order Orthoptera; family Acrididae; genus Locusta; species Locusta migratoria. The sequence goes on from CM048755.1 coordinate 13,053,024, forward strand.
TGACAACGTCATCATGTTCATATCCTTCTGAGTCCTTTTCAGTTTTTGTTGATATAATCTGTGGTATATTTTGGTAGAAATAGTGAAAAGATTCAGGCACCCACCTAAGCAGCTTTTGTAAATCTTTATACTTCTCTGTAGCAATAGGTCTGAGAGTATTTCGTATAGCAGGAAACTCTTCCGGCCATACCGCCCCTCTTGTTCGCCGTTGCACATCAATCTCCTGAAATTCAACATCAAATGCTGTTTTATAGAACACAGAACCTGAATTCTCTGCTCGTACTTGTAGATGCACAACTTGGCTAACCAAAAATTTTCCAGACGATAAACTTTTGGTTGTCCGTTTAACTAAAGGTGATGATGATCCTTTGAAAAGATTTTCAAAGTCTTTGAAATCTGCCACTTACATGTCGTGTACTTCAATGAGTTCTTTGAATCTGCACTGGCGAACAAACTGTTGTTAATTCCAAGGAGTAGCAATTATCTCATTTGGGCTCAGTTTTCTTTTGGCACGTTCAATAACAGCAATTACACCATCTACCTCCATATGAGTGTGTCCCTTCAATAAGAATTTATGGTTTATCACTTTAACATTAGGAAGACACCTAAGAATCCAAAAATATGACAATCATGGGGAAGTTACGATCCATATCGTAAGTTCCTCAGTTTGGGTTTTTGGCAGGTTAGCTAGGGCCCACTTTAGCAAACAATATGACAGTTCTTTAGGTCCACGACCTGCAACTGTTTCATCCCACAAGCAACAATAGGATTTCTGCTCTGAAGCATCATGGATTGTCAGATTATACGTCCTGACCTTTCTTCGATAAGACGCACTGGAGTTAGTAAGGTGAGGTATCGGCAAACATTTCTGAAGATCGAACATGACAACCTTTGCTTTTCATCCAGGTTGTTTTGAGCGATTTTTGTCGAAGGTCTTGTTTCTATATCTTATATCTGCTTCTGACAAGTGGGCATCATATTCTGATTTAATTTGGTCTGCTTCTTCAGCTGATATATCATTTTTGAGTTTCACCTGAAACTCATCACAGTCATCACACGTATCAGTCGCAGGTTCCTTGAATCTTAAATTAAACTCAGTGTTAAATATGTCACGGTAAAGCCACTGCTTTGCAATTAACTCTTGCTTCATTTCATTTTCCTTGCAGTGCTCTACATACAAAGAATACATTTTTGATATATTGAGATGGCTGCCAAGATACAATCTACCTGTTTTCTCTCTGCTGTAGTGACTCTCGATTGTGGGGAACATCCTGACGTGGTTTCTGATGCCGTCCCTTATTTCTTCATCCAACTTGTTTGGCGGAACTTTCTTTCCTCTCTGGTCTGGTTCAATAAGTCCACCATTAATTTTTTTTGGACAAAGCTGTCGTGACATACATTTCTGAAATGCTCAAAGTATTTAAGAAAAATGTTTTGCAAACCTGTAGTCTCTTGCCACGAACTTCAAAGAAGTAATGAAGTGTCACATTATGCCTAAACTCACTCTCTTGAACTACTCTTCTACTAACATTTCTTTCAATTACGTGTGAGGCAACATATAATCTCTTAAAATCATTATTATTCCCTTCTCTTTCGACGACATTACTAACTTCGACTGGTGGTAAAGCATCGAGATCATTTGTCTCCTAAATCGCGGAACATACATTTAGATGTTTGTTACATCCCAGTATGATGTATAATATCTTAAAATGTGTATTAGCTACGTATAATGATTTAATGTTGTAAGCTGATGATGTAATGAGACTGTAGAATAGAATATTAGTTATTGAAGTACTAGAAATACTTGTACTGCTTACCTGTACTAACTTCAGCGCTAATTCCACGATCCTTTTACTTCTTCCACTAATAGTATCCATTGTAATCTTCGATTCCGTCATAAAATGCTCCTCCAAACATCACAAACTACAGCACACTTCTATTCTCACGTGATATACAATGTGTACAACAATACGGAAGTAACGTAACACTTAGAGGTAAACCATCGTAACAGCCAATACGATAAAGAGCGTGGCGGTCTATATTCAGGTCAATTGTCGTATGGTCATTTACCATTGTTTACCACTGGTTTCAGGTTGCAAATACGATAGTATCGCATTGCAGAATTTCTTTTATGTAAAATATATGCATACAGTATTCTAGCCCTAAGAAGGTATGACTTAAACTAGCCACATACGATAAAAACCTCAAAATCGTCATTTTTGCACTTACGATAGGTTACCTCTGACGTCCAGAGTTATCAACTTAAAAACTAAACAGTAATACAAGAATATACAATGTGTGTAGGATAAAACAAGGAATAAATTTGAATATAACCTGGGAACTGAAACTACCTACTATTACAAACAAACTGATAATGCTGATAAATAAATATATATAAGTGCCTTGTTAATAATTCTGCACTAAAATTATAGATGGTGTTACATATGACAGTTGTAAGGCCAGGTTTGGAGTGGAATCAAAAACTTAGAATGAATAGTTACTTGGTGGCACATTTTATCATTTTGACTGATTCTTCCGTCGCTTCTTGGGAGAACATAATCAAATAAATTAAAAAACTATTCATTCTAAGACAAGCTAAACGTCACACCATCCTTGCCAACATCCATTTCTTATTAGAATTCACAGTAACTTATGTGGAGTTTAGAAACTTTAAACGAAGATGACCACACCTATGGCTCTTAGGTGACTGAAACGTATTGTAGTTATACTTAATAGTACAATTTTTGAAATATCTGACAATTTTTAGATGTGGTAAATTGCCGAAACTATCAAATAGTAGACATCATTTCCCCTCTTCTTAAAAGAAACCCAGTGAGATCCAGGCTCACTATCTCTCTGATGGTTGACAATTGCACTCTCATATCTTTTAGGCTTATTTGGTAAAGTGTCTCTCATGAAGACACCTCGAAAGTGGGGTACTTCAAGTTTTCTAGCGTAGCGTTCTAAGTCGATGTTTGTAAGTACTCTTTTCGGAAGACTGTTTAATGAGAAATTTCTTTTCTTCCTGACATTTAGCCCGAAACCATTCTTCCTAAATGGTTCTAAATACAGCCCCTTGCATTTGCGAAGCGCTATGACCTCCATAGTTTGGTTATGTCGTTGCAACTCCAACAGCTCTTTGCGAGCATTTTTTGGATCTACAACTGCCTTAACAATGCCTGCAGCTCCTCCTCCCAGACCACCAAGTGCTGATAATTCTGCGAAAATAGGAATGATTGGCAAAAAGCCATCTCTCTTAGTAAGTGGTAATATGCGTTTTTTAATAGTAGAATTAATTTTTTCTTGGAGCTGCATCCGAATAGCCATTTTATGAGCTGCTTTCACTGCTCCCCAGAAATTAGTGCCAGGTTTCATTGACTTAAGACCAGAGCGATTTTTTTAAATTAATCCTTTCATATCATTATCTCCAATCATTTTATTCCTCTTCATATTTTTCTTCTTCTTATTCATATTCTTCTTTATATACTGAGTTTAACTTTGGCCTTCATTGCACCAGCCACCGCTAGGGCAGCTATTTTTTCACTGATCTTAGCGTCTGAGGCCTTTATTCTTTGTACTGCTTTATCTGCTAGAGGTGTTCTTTGCAAGCTGCATCTAGTTTATTGACTTCAACGTCACCTCTTTGGAATCGTTTCCTAACTTTGTGGCTGGTCCGCAATAAGAGTAACCAGGCAGATGTAGTTCGATAGGTAGGTGATTGATAGCACTATTAAGAAGTGATACACCACGCTCTCTTCATGTAACAACTCCGGACATTTGAATACCGTTACTCTCCTTATATATAAGAGATTCACTAGTTAACTTCAAGCCGGCCGCGGTGGCCGAGCGGTCTGCGGCGCGCCAGTCACGGTCTGCACGGCGACTACGGTCGGGGGTTCGAATCCCCCCTCGGGCATGGATATTTGTGCCGTCCTTAGTATTAGCTAGTTCATAATTAGTTTGTAAGTTTAGGGACTGATGACCCCGTAGTTAAGTCCCATAAGCTCTACAAACATTTGAACATTTTGAAGTTGCGCTTCAGGACGCACGCTCACCAACTCCCCATTGCTCCTATTACCGATAAACATGATGATTATGGGGCACAAGCTGCACAGAGCCCCAAACATGGAGATCTATTTCCAGATACAATTAGATGTATTATATCCAGCCCTTCAAACTGTGAAAAAAGGAATGTGATAATTAATCTTCTTGTGCATGAGAATGGTCTGACATTTCAGAACGTTTATGTAGTCTCCAAATATTTGCAGCAATATAAATACAAATTTCTAGCTCAAGTGATTGACGGCATTGGAGATATTGAATATTTCCCATTCACGAGTAATGATGAAGTAATAGAGCCGGAGAAAGCACTTCCACACTCCATTTTCAGTTTTGATGACACTGCTTGCGATAAACAGGATAATATGAGAGCATACTTTCCAATGGGTCGGCATTATGACGTAGACTGTTTTTACTTATGTCAGACTTACAGCAGAATTCAGAAACAGTTAATTAGAGATAATGCTAATATTGTTCTCTTCAAACCTGATGAACGTAATATGCGACACGTTTTCAGTGATCACGTTAATCCTGATATGACTTTTAATGTATTCATTGATTTGTGTAAAGAGATATGGAATGCTAACGCGCATAATTTCCTAGTTATAAGTAAAGATGATGATTTACATAATAGACGTTATCGCTGTAATTTTGATAAGTATATTGTTATTCATGTATAGGAGTTGCGTTGTGCGGTGTATGTGTGCGTGCGCTACTAGCCCAGCGCATAGTAGAGGAGTCGCCACAGACAGCTCGGTTAACCTCTTACAAGGGGAACACTAAGTAAGCTACGAACGCATTTTGATGGGTCGCAGGTATGTTGTGAGGGAATTCCTCCAGACCATCATCCTAAAAGGATTTATTCCAATTGGCCTTGATTTATAAGAAAATCGAGATCAAATTCACAGAAAATTACCATGCGTAATGTGGTGTACTCGGCAAGGTGCTAGGCTCCTATGCAGGAAACCCGTGTTCGATACCTAGCGGCAGAACAATTTTTAAAAATTGTAATAGCTACTTTTTATATTTAAAAAAAATTAAAAAATAATTGAGCAAAGAAAAAGATATGAAGAAAGAAAAACAAAAATAATGAAAAGTCAAACGATTAAAAAAAATAACCAAGAAAATAAACAAAATAAAAAATCTTCCCCTTCGGGTCATTTATTTTTCACTTTTCTTCTTTTCTCTTCTTTTATTGTGCATAATTATATGCCTTTATACCCACTCCTATGTTACAGCTTGAGTAAACAGTCAAGTCAGGATAATAGCAAATAACACAGTAGCAACTGATTATTTTAGTTATTGCGCAGTGTTATTTACTCACTGTCGCCATCGTCACTATCTTTAACACCTGTACAAAATTCTGGGTGATAATTGTCATAGAAGCACTGAAAACACAGAACATTGTAGCACCACGCACATCTAATAAATGCTACCGCTTTACAGGCGCAAGGTGTTTTCATCAGCGATACTGGAAAACACTGGTCGTTCACATTCAAAAACAGTGTTCGGTCGTCAATTAATTGCGACGCAAACCAGGCATATTTAGTCATGGGAACGAAGACTGGTGCGCTGAACTGAGGCAACAGTAATGAATGTATTCGAATCGAGTCTTCTCGTGAAGCGATTTCGCGATTAGCGTTAATAATTCAGGAGCATGTTGCAATCTTCCAATGAAAAGTTTTACCTGACGGTAAAAATACACATCGCAAGGTTGGCACGGTGGGGTACACGTGGGTGGAATAACTTTAATAGTGCAAGTGCACGCTTTTGTTTCGTCAACGAAGATACTATCGTACAGTGTCTGGTCAGTTTGCCCACTCCATGAATCGATAATTAAAAGAAATTTCTGTTGACCCACGTACGGCACCTTTCAAGAATGTTTCGTAGAGTTGCTTCGTAAGCTTTACAGATTTTGTGCAGCAAAATATCGAGCATGGATATTTGTGCCGTCCTTAGGATAAGCTAGTTGATAAGTAGTTTGTACGTTTAGGGACTGATAACCCCGTAGTTAAGTCCCATAAGCTTAACAAACCAAAAACACGTATGGCACGATTTTTCCTGATGCATTTAAAGCATACTGCGCCGAGTATAAGTGGCTTATTTTGTTTAAATCTCGTTTTTTGACAAGAACAGTTTAACCCCTTTCTTTGTAAGCGTTCTATTGTACTACCATGCGCAAAAATATCCGAACGACCTGAATTGCGTTTCGCCTGATGTGCATGCAACACAACTAACGTACGTGTCTTGCGGGTGCTCTGCTCGCTCCGCGGTATAGTCGTTCGACTATTCATAATGGATCCACTGCAGACAACTGCTCTTTATGACAATCACTCCAGTTGTAAATTAACACCACCATTTTGCAAATACAAGGAAACACGTTATTAAGTTCTTAACGTTTATTAAATCCAATTTATTACAATGTCATATCTTAAGTATTATCACACTTATTACAGTCTCATATAACAAACTCCGTCACATAAAACATTAATTAATCCTTAAACAACATTTAATATTGTTACAAACAACAGATTTTACTATAGTATCGGAAATCCTAAAGTCCTGTAGAAATTCGAAGTACTTTTGTTCTCTAAATAGTTTTCTCACAATTGCGAAACGTCGTTCCACTGGCGAGCGGATTTTTATTAACCGATTGTAGAACTAACCAGATAATAAAAACTCAATTAACAGCAGCAAACGCACTATGGAAACTTCAATATTAACTGCGTATCACCAACATTTTCTCCGTATTCATACCTGAACAAATATTGTACACACCTTGGAACTTGAATTGATATGACAAACTACCTTGTTCTGGAATCAAAACAACCATCTGTAACCGTAGCTAACTAAGCAATGCATTCATGTCTTATAGATACTTGATTATGCCTAAGATTGTCACAGCTGACGAAGCATAAAGATGTGTGAAATATTGGAGATTTCCTCACAAAAATCAAAACGCGCAAATCAAATCATATAAAATGCCAATTCTAAAATATTTTATTTATTTACTCAGTTCTGTGTGCTACTTACATACGAGGCTGCTCCTGTCGGAGGTTCGAGTCCTTCCTCGGTCAGGGGTGTGTGTGTGTGATTAGTTTAAGTAGTTCTAAGCCAAGGGACTGATGACCACAGTAGTTTGGTCCCATAGATTTACAAACATTTGATTTTGAGTTACATACCCGGTATCTAAATGGAAGATAACTAAGTGAAGTCAGATGTTAGTAGTCTAATTATTTCACCAGCAGCGGGACGTTTGAATCTGTAATCAGGATATAATTACGTTATGCGTCACCGGTGTCCTTTCTAAGCACGAATGGACGTTAAATCTCAAATGTTAACTCAACAGGAATGACGATGCGTGCGTGTCTAACTAGTAACAACAGCACATATCGTTGTTATAATAATAATAATAATAATAATAATAATAATTTCGTGTGGCTCAGAGTCCTGGTGTATGTCATCCAACTGTGCGCCACTTCAGAGACTTGCATGTCCCTAACCTGCCCCAATTATCCAACCGGGAAAGGCGACCTACAGTTCAACGTGAAATCCAAATCACGTGTAGTTTCTGACACACATTGTTGAGACGTGAATTCTGGGTTAAAACACAGATTGAAAAAATCGGTGATCTGACTAGGTTTCGAACCCGCGACCTTTTCGTTACTATTCAAGCGCTTTACCCCAAGACCACCGCAACACCTTAGCTTGCGGAGATAGGGCACGAAGAGACATTCAAAATAATTTTTGTTAGTAGTCCAGTGTGCTCTATCTAGGGCGTCAAATGAAATTATGAATATTTTGTGCTGGACCTGGATTCGAATCCATATACGTGCCTTTCGTGGAGACCTAGAGGAGTCGGCAGTCTTGGAGAAAGCAACGAAATGATTCAACTATAAGATTCCGAGAGGGTCGAGTGAGAAAAAGAGGAGATCCGAATTAGTATCCTAGTCCAGCACCAAAATTTTTAACGTCTCAAGTTAAATTCAATACGAGACGCGTGACCTTAAAGGACAAGTGGTTTATAAAATAAAATAACGTTTTGTAATATAAGAAAAGCTTTCGAGCGACAGTTACTGATTGCCATGTATTCTACCTGTTATTGGCAACGATAAATCGGCTCTGTCAAAGTTGATAGCGAAATAATTCGGTTTAATACTGATTGTTAACTACGGTGCAACTTGACGTTCTTCACTTGGTGTTACCAGCGGTGAAGTAGCCAGTTAAAAATATGCACATGTCAGACCCTCTCCTTGTTAGTCCCGTCAGCTGAAGCAGTATGATGTAGTGGAGACTGTTAACCTCTGCTCTTTCTTACCGGGAAGTAAGGCATTGGATTATTTGGCTCCATAACAACACTACAACACTTATTACGCGTGTATGCAATGCATAAGGATTCGAGAATTTACTTGTACTGCGGCTTACATTTCTCTATATGCTTGACCTAAACTGCAACTTCTTTGTTTGTTTTACTTGATTTTTGTACTCACTGAAATAAAATTGCCTGACCTTCCAGTACGAGACCTTTCTCTCGTCCTTACCTCCTGGTAGATTTACTTTCTAACCAGAGAAATAAACCCGGTAATTGGTTCACAAACGACTAGTTCACGCTGTTAAGAAATTTCGCGAAGGAATTTCATTTCCTCTTAAAAAGTGCTAAAATTTCGTGTGGCTCATTGGCCTGGTGCAAATCTTTCGACTGCACGCCACTTCGGCGACTTGCGTGTCCCTAGCCTACCCCAGTTATCCAACCGGGGATTTTTTTTTTTTTTTTTCGGGTCTCCTTCCTCCACTAAAGTAATGTGCTCTTCTTCTGCACGTTAAGGTAGAGGATCTCTTTCCGTCTTGAAGTCCTCCGCAGGTAAGTGTGGAACTTCATCCAGAAGGAAACAAAATATATCGACAACTTCTGTCACAGGAAAATAATAATAATGATAAATAATAAAACAAATAAGAATAACTAAAGGAATATGATAAAGAAACTGACACTTCTGTCTTCACACACATGTCATTTTCAACACACTGTCTACTACCATAGTTCGTCTTCTCGTGAATTGGGTTGGGTTGATTTCCGTTTGGGATCTTCTTTTCGTAAAAAATCACTAATCTCCATCATTTTGAAACTGTTTTACTTTGTCCTCTCTTAACTCCGGTAGCGCCACGCGCCGATATGACTATGCGTCATGCTTCTTTGACATCCTCTTTCTAATGTTTCACTAGTGTCGTAGGGTTCATCATAAACTAATATCGTTCATTGCCCTTTGTTTTTCATATCTGCGTTAATTCTAACGCCACTGGGTAGTTTGCAAATAATGTTTTGTGTCGTGGATTGTTTAGGAGTTTCATAGCCTGATTTATACTATAGAGTCGAAAATCGTGGTAAGTGCCTTCCGCCGGTTTATTAATTATATAATGTAATGTGTGGCCGACTATCCAGGTCCACATGTTTTGTTTCGTCATTGGGAAATAATCGAAATCAGGTTGTAACATGGTTCCAATTGCTATTTCTTTGGTGGTCGTTCTGCCTATCAGAGCAAGTTTCCTTCGACACCATTCCCATTTCTTCGTGTTCTCCCCGCATACACACCTGTGTTGTAGTGTGTCGATGAGGTCGCAACCCTTACACGTTGGTGTCTTGGCCAGCTTTATTCTGTGAAGTTTTTCCTTCGTGGCTATTGTTTCGTTTACGACTCTGTACCATGTTGATCTGATGTTTGTGTCGAGGATCTTGTTGTTGATGTTTTTCCACACTGTGGGCCACCGTATGTGCGCGTATTTGGTTTCCATCCTGTTCTGTCTCCCGTTGTCATTCATAAACTTGTATATCTCCGCTGTTGTTTTATTTCTGATGGTGTTGCTCTGCCTTCGCAGGTAGCTTGCGTCTAGGAAGAACTGGCGAATATGAACTAGTTCGTGTGGTACGGCACTAAGGTTAACCGGAGCCTCTAAACTAAGTGGTCTGTATGCGTTGATGACTGCTCGGAGAACGCTTTGTGGTTGTTCGTCATAAATTTGGAGAGTTCGTCTTATCAGTAGTGCTCTGCATTTGGTACCAACATCCACTACACCAAGTCCTCCTTCCCTGGGCGGAAGTGTCGTTACATCTATTCCGACTTTAAATATACTGCCTCGCCATAGATACCACCCAACCGCCGCCATCACTCTGCCAGCTATTGTTGCATTGACCGGAAGGATTTGGCCTACGTACCAAATTTTCGATAGGATTTTGGTGTTAACAAAGTGAACTCTTTCAAGTAAATTTTGCATTCGACCGTAGTTCTGTCGGAGACATGCTCTCGTCATATTTAAAATGTCTCTCCAAGTTGCAGCCGTTGTTCGCAGAGGACAATTATACATGTTTATTCCGAGGAGTTTCAGGAAGTCGGTACGCACGTAGTCTTCTCCCTCATTTTCTGGGAACCCTCTTCCTAATGGCAGTAATTTCGTTTTCCGTATGTTCAGTCTGGATCCTGAAGTGTGTTCAAACTCGCCAACCACCGTGTGCACGTCACGCAGTTCCTGAGCGTTGTTAAGAACAACTCCCACGTCATCCGCGTACGCGATGCATTTGAGAGTGCTGCCGTAGATGGTCATTCCTTGGAGCCGTTGGCTGAGTCTCCTAAGTAGTGGGTCGATAGCAATGACGAAGAGAGTCATTGACAAGGGACAGCCTTGTCGTACGGATTTCTCCATGGGGATTGGTTTCGTGAGATGTCCGTTTATCTTTACCCTCGACTTGGCATTGTTAAAGAGATTTTTGAGCATGCAGACGAATTCTTCCCCAAACCCCAGACGGGTCATTATTGCGAAGAGGTACTGATGCCTGATCCTGTCAAAAGCCTTGTTAAGGTCTAAGGATAAGAGTGCTGCTTCTGGACGTGTAAGAGCACAGTAGCTTATGAGCTCCCTATAATCAGTGAGACTTTGAAGGATCGTTCGTCCCGGTACTGCTGCCGTCTGACTTAGATGTATGATTTTATGCAACACCAGTTTGATCCTCGCTGCCATGACACGGGCTACTATCTTGTAATCCGAGTTAAGTAAGGATAACGGACGGATTTTATGCATTTCGTTACAGGGGTATTCCTTGGGAATAAGGACTATGATCCCCTCGTTGAATCCATCCGGTATAATTGTCCCGTCCTTAATTTCGTTGCACTTGTCGAGGAAGCAGTTTTCCAGTAGGTACCAAAATCGTTTGTAGAATTCTATTGGCAATCCGTCCGCGCCAGGTGATTTGTTTCCCTGTGCTCTTTTCATTGCTGATCTCAGTTCTTCTACTGTTATGTCCACCAACAGAGATTCCGCCTCTCGTGTATTCAGTCGGTCAGGTAAGCTGTTCATAATCTGCCTGAGCAACTCGTCGTCGACATGCTCCGAAGCGTACAATTCCGTATAATACTCAGTGACGTATTGCTTAATTGCCCGGTGATCTTGCAATAGGTTTCCGTCTCCTCTTCGAAGGCTGTGTATCAGCCCATTCCGCTTGTGACGATGTTCCTTCGCGAGGTGGTACAGCGAAGGCGCTTCCCCGGACAAGCTGTTGTGGTCTCTCGACCGGATTATGATGCCTTCCATTTGTTTTCTTTTTAGCGCCGTTAATTTTGCTTTCACTTTTTTAATTTGTAATATGGTGTCCGCTGTTCTGTTACGACATTCGTGGAGTTCCCGGAGGCAACGGAAATAAAACTCAGACACGCTCTTTTCGTCTTGACGCCGTTGAAAGCAATACGTTTTTAAGCAACTGATTATCTTTGGTTTCGCACACTTGCACCACCATTGTATCGTATTTGGGAAGTTTCGGCGTCGTCTCATACAGGTATTCCATACCTCTTCCACACGAAGCCTCAAACTATCTTCTGGAATGATAGTGACGTTAAGTTTCCAGATGTTCCTTCCCCGAGAAATATCCTGTTTGGTCATTTTCAGTTGACAGTGATACGCCAAATCATCTGAGAAATACACTGGCCATGTTTCAGGTCCAGTGACATTTGCTGTTAAGCACGGTGTTACATAAATCCTATCAATTCTACTAGCTGAGGTGGGGGTATAAAAGGTAAAACATTGACGATCTCCATGAATAACTTCCCAAGTATCGGCAAATCGCATCTCTCGTATTACGCGGTCTAACTCTGCGCTGTAATTAAAGTTGGGATGCTGATCTTTTCTCTTAAGCACACAATTAAAATCACCGGCTAAAACCATTGCTTCTTCAGCTCGTCGTATTAGATACAGGAGGTCCTGTTCATAAAAAAGTGATCTCTCCGCCCTGTGCTGGTGGCCTGAAGGTGCGTAAATGTTTATAAAACGAACGCCATGGATTAAACAAGACAACCCTCGGCCGTTTGCTATCCGTTCTATATCAGAGACTACGATTCCCTCCTTAATCAGGAATGCCGTCCCAAAGGCTCCATCCAACGTCGTGTTTAAAATCGCATCATAGCCAGTTATATTTAGCTGTAGCTCATAGTCGACCTCTTGTAACATCACGATGTCAACATCGGGGCTGTAGATGTAATCTCGGAGGGCGTCAACCTTCAGCAACGTCGTTATTTTATTGATGTTCAGGGTTGCTATTTTATATGTTTGAAGAAGTGACATCTATGGGTATAGGATCAAATGTTCCCCTGTAACACGAGTGAAATCATGTACAGGCAGGAAAGACAGGTCATCCAACTAGTTGGAAGTTCAGACGCCCTCTGTCCGCCGGAGTTCATCGTGCAAGGATGTCTTGGTGTTGTACATCGTAAATGTAGTAAATTTTAGTAAAAATCCGGGTCGTCATCTCTATCCCGCGGCGGGCCCTCTTGTCCAGGAGGCAGTCCGCCGTGTGGTTCCACCTGCATTGTATCAGCAGCGCCGTGGTCCTCGGCATTATCTTCCATGTCCTGTTACCAATCCAGCGTACGGTTGTCGGGGATCGGACGTTCCTTCTCCTGTACCGTGGATACTAACGGTTTATTCTTATTGTCGGAACCTTTTGTGTCTTTTCCCGTGGGGGCAAAAGGTGCCGCTTTTCCGGTTGTTCGGTCCGACATGTCTCCCGTCCGCGATTTCTTGTTTGTTTTAGAAGGCTGTGAGCCGCCGGCCGTGTCCTTCGCCGTGATTTTCTGGCGAACTTGCGCCGCCCTTTCCCGCAGCGTCGGCGCATATTTTTCCGCTGCTTCATGAGCGATGCGACGCTTCTTGTGTTCCTGGGGAGATACGTCGCCTGAAGTTACCTCCATCATGTCCGTCTCTGATGGAGCGCTGTGTGCTTTGACCTCCAAAATTGTGGAAGCAATTTCGGACGAGCCGTGGTGTGCCGGTGTCACTGCGGCACAACTCTTATCCGCCACGCGATCGGCAGCAGTCGGCACCGCCGTGTCACAGGAGTCCATATGCACATCGTCTGCCGAAGTGTTTTCGGCGACAGGTGCGTCCGTTGTTATCTTGGAATCCACCCCGACACCGTCTGCCGAAGCGTTCACGGTAACAGTCGTGTCTGTCGCTACAGCGCTAGATTCTCTGGTTGCACCTTCTACAAACGTGTCCTCGGTGGCAGGTGTGAGAGCCGCTACGGTCGGTTGTGTGGCCACGTGTCCGCGGGCTACCGCTGCGTACTTGAGCGGCAGTGAAGTTACGGTGGTCGGCGCTTCCGCCTCGCCTACCGGGGTCTGTGTCACTCGTCGTTGCATACATTGAGAGCGGACATGACCGGTGGAGCCGCACGCCCCGCACGTGCGTGGTTGACCGTCGTACATTACTATTGCCCTATAGCCACAAACTGAAATATAGGACGGAATGTGTTTCAGAAGTTCGATTCTGACTTGTCTAACGCCATTCAACACCTTGAATTTGTGAGCACCGGACCATATTTCAGCAACATTACTAAGGACGGTGCCATAACTCTTTAAAACAGAGTCGATATCCTCGGCGGTAATTTCAAAAGGCAGTTCGAATATTCTAACCGTCCTGATACCTAGACCCACTTGTGTTATGCGGACCTCTCCTATATTACCGTCGGAGTGCTTAAACTTTGAAATTCCTCCGCAAGATTCGACAACCGCGTCACATTTGGCTGCACTGAGAAGTTTCAAATAAACCGTGCTGCTACAGAGCGACAAATGGTAACCAATGACATCGTCGGTATTCAATTTCAATGATTCTTCTATAAAATCCTCAATCTCAAAAGATGTCGGTCGCACTAATTTCGGGTCAAACGTCAATTTCAATGTGTCTCTTCGTGGTGGTTGCGTCATCGTTAAGTCGTTCGAAATATCACCACCAACAAGTAAACACGCTCAGCGGCGTGGCACTTACCACACAAACAGCGCTCTGCCGGCAGCGGCGAGGACGTAAACACCAGGCGTCCGCACTGCTCGCCCGCCGACAGCGGAATGCGGGGAAAATGGGACCTACAGCTTATCGTGAAATCCGAACCACGTGTCGTTTCTGGCGACTCCTCACATCGTTAAGAGGTGAAGTCCGGAATAAAACGCAGACTTAAAAGAAATCCGAGGCCCGACCGGGTATCGAACTCGGGACCCTTCGGTTTCTACTCAAACGCTTCACCCCGAGACTACCGCGCCACACATATCATTTTTCTCAAATTTCCTTAATAAGAAACGCTCGTGGTCAGGGTAGGATGAAGTCTGGGCCAGATTAATCTTTTCGTCTGATAGTTTAAGTATTTTGCCGTAAGAAGTATCATATGTTGTGTTTCTGTAGCTATAGAAATCATCAGCTGAAAAAAAGACCATAAAGTGTGGTACAGAGAAAAATGCAAAACGATTATCAACCGAAGGCAAAGCTAATGCTCAAACTGAGGTGTATTTTTTTCCTTGCCTTCCTCGACCGAGTATCGGAAGGCGTATGCAAAAATGTATAATGTGTTATGAATACTTGGAACGCTACATTTACGTTGACTCTTCAAAAAAGAATACTTTGTTTACAACGAATTAAAATTAGTAGGCATGACGGGATTTGAGTCGATTTATGACAGATTACCAACTTACCGTCTTACTCACTACGCAAAGCTTCCATTCGAATACACTCGCCTTACTGACTGGTATAATGTCATACGTGAGGTAACACACTTTCTTAAGAAGATACGGTAGCCAGGACAATCTAAATTTTACTTTTAATCTCAGAAACACTGTCAGTATTACTACGTATGAAATTTAGAGACAAAATTCATTTCCACGATATTCTTAATAATACTAGGAACTTTTTTATGAAAGCTTTTTCAGAGGAAGTAGTTGGGAATGAATTTGACTTCTGAGGCAAAGAAAGTGTTTCCACATCGTATGGCACTTGCTTCCTCTTGCCTTGTCGATAGGTGCTTACTTGCGAAATGACACAACTCAAGAGCTTTGATAAATGTTGTATTCTTGCACTTTATGAAGAGGGATACAGTATCAGCGCCATTTCCCGTGCTCTAGGATACAGCAAATCCACGATACACCTGTGGGTGAAGAGGATGGCAGATGAAGGCCATGTTAACAGTCATCGTCGCCCCGGACGTCCACGCACTATGACAAAGGAGCAAGACGATGATATACTCCGCTGCAGTGATGAAGACCCATTCCGCTACAGCACCGAAATTAGGAACGTTCTACATCTACCTGTAAGTAGATAGACCATCCACCGTAGTCTCAACGAGGAAGGAAGATATGGACAAAAATCGGCGATAAAGGAAATGTTGACAGAACAACATAAGAGTGCCAGATTAAACTTCGTACTGGCATCTGGCATACGTAAGCAAACCAATTTCATTGTGGGAGCAGAGAAGGTATTTTCCACAGCACCAAAGGGTTCTGTCCATGTGTTTCGTCCAACTGGACCGAGATTCGACAGAAAATTTGTCCATCAGAGGCAAAGGTGTGGCCGATCTGCTGTCACAGTTTGGGAATGGATGTCGGCAAATGGTTGCGGCATTCTGTGGGAACTGGACCGTCCGCCTACCAGTAGTTACTACTGTGAAATACTAGATAACATAATGCTTCCTTCTGTTCGTGAGACGTTTCTGGAAGGCAGAATAATATTCCAACATGACCGTTCCCCGGTCCACACTGCAAATTGTGTGAAACAATGGTTTCGAGTGAACGGAGACGTTGATGTGTAGGACTGGCCTCCCAAAGATGGTGACCTCACTCCCATACAGCACGTGTGGGCAGAGATGGAGAAGATTATTAGCAGCCGAAGACGTGCGCCAGCAACGAAGGCAGCGCTATCTGAAGCAGTTCAGGATTCATGGGAAGAGCTGTCGCAGAATAGTGGGTTTGTAAGAAAACTAGTTACCTCTGTTCCCCGGCGGCTAAGTGCAGTTGTAGAGGAGAATGGAAACTGGACACGATACTAAATTATGTTGTCATCAGAGACAAAGCTTTGTTTATATTAAATGGAAGTGTCTTATTTTCTCGATTATCTTTCTTGAAGATTTACATTACTTCGAAGAAAAGAAAAATTATTTTGTGTTAATTTCAACCCTTCTGTAATAAAGTATTTCATCTTAAATTATTACACGAACTTTAAGAAAAACCAAAACCAGCATGAAAATTAAGAAGGCTTATGACGTCGATGCCAATGAAGGCATCAAAGAAAGAACTATTTACTTTTTTTTATTAAGTGAAGAAGGCATTTTATTTATTAATGTTCTGTTTATTTAGATGTAGGCAGGGTACCAGTAAGGATAAAATCATAAGAGGGGTGTCATTTTTAAAAGTGTTGAAAGGCCAGCTGGTAGACGCAAACTCGAGCGCTTGGGTCCACTAGATCCCCATATTTACTTACTTGCAGTCCAATATAACTCAGTGGTCAAAGCCGACTGTAATTTCATCTTAAAGCCCATTAAAACCTCTAAGTAACGCTTTTAGAGTAGACCCTGTTCATATTAACTTGGCGTCCAATTCACCTGTTCATCGACTTTGTTGAGTATCACGTAAAATTTAGGAAAACAGAAAAGGAGGATTAGGATTTAATATCCTGTCGACGTCGTGGTTATTTGAAATGGAGCCCAAGCTGGGATTGTTTCGTTAAGAATGTGGAAGGAAATTGGCTATGCTTTTGAAAAGGAACCATGTTGCCATTTGCCTAGAATAATTTCAGGAAATCACTTGAAAAACAGAAGGACAAACAGACATGGAAACTATACACTTTCGCCATTGTATCACTGAGCAGTCAAAATTCAAATAGGCGAAATCGAAAAGTGAAATACAGAATTTCATACTAATTATACCTGGAGGCAACAGAAACTTACATGATACGAAATTAAAAGTCATTTCTACACGTTGCCGTTAAGAGTGATGTTGCCTTTCTATTGAGCACTGAAATCTCCAATAATGATTACTGAATCGAATTTTTAAAATAATACCAACTTCTGGCCTGTGTACCGATCCGGTTTTATTGTAGAAATGACACATACAAGTAGTAAGGTTTCGTGAAATCACATTATATAGACGTTTCGGTTAAATGGTTTAGTTGCAGTAACACTCGTACAACGCTAAACTACAATGTCACAACATCTAGTTTTACGATCTGGTCAGCAGTGGAAATCAAAACATCTTAGTAATAAAGTCTGTAAATAACATTGCTTCTTGCATTCGTTATTTCGCTTTCTTTATCTGTAAGAGAAGCTTCCTCGTCACCTTCTTATCACATAATCCTATGAAGTCCTTAAGTTTTTATTTCCTTAATTCCCAGAATCTATGACGAGGTAAAGAGAGGCAGAAAGGAAGAGGAGACGGTGAGAGAGAGAAAGGAAGAAGAGAGGGAAGACAGGATGAAAGGAAGTATAGGACGGACAGGATTACGGGATAGAGGGAAGAGGAGGAGCTGGAGGAGGTAGAAGGGGACGAAGAGACAGAGGCAGATCGTAAGAGAGAGAGAGAGAGAGAGAGAGAGAGAGAGAATGGGGAATGGTAGACAGAATTCAGAAAGCAAATGCTTTTCTCAAGGGCAACAGGGTATTTGACTGTTCTCTGGTAATCATCTTAAATGGGTGATCATGTCATCTTACGCTCATAACATGAGCTGCGGTGGAATGCCCGAGCGCTCTAAGGAGCCTTGCTGCGGAGCGCGCGGTTGCTCCTCGTCGGAAATAGCGTCGCCCCTCGGGCATGTGTGTGTGTGTGTGACTGTGTGGTGTTGTCATTACGTTACGTTAGTTTAAGCAGTTTCAAAATTCAAATGTTTGTAGAGCTTATGGGACTTAACTACGGAGTCATCAGTCCCTAAACTTACAAACTACTTATGAACTACCTTATACTAAAGACGGCACAAATATCCATGCCCGAGGGGGGATTCGAACCCCCGACCGTAGTGGCCGTGCAGACCGTGACTGAAGCGCCTCAGTCCCCTCGGCCACCGCGGCCGGCAGTTGTATAGTATTATCGTGTACACATCAGTGAACTGATGTTTACATTTGTGAAACAGGTGTTCACGATATATTTGTATTTTAAGTCGTTTACAAACGTAGTTGGTGAAAGTACAAATTTCATTATGGTTGTCTTTTCATTATTTACTTCGGCGAGGCAGTGTTTCGGTATATGATAAAGACATCAACAATTTGTCTCAAAAACGCCTTTTTAGCACATATACTGAAACCAACTGGATTTGAACACGGAATGCAAAATTTGTGAACGATACTGGAACCGCATCGCTACCAAGCTTATGTGGAACTGATTAAGTGTATTCGAAACTTCGACATTTTTTCTTGGAATATTTTAATTTTGGCACGTAAGCCAAGATAGTTATCCTTTTAATTTCATTCTTCTTTAGCCTAACAAGTTCCGATTTAACTTGACAAATTTCTTTGTAACCAAACAGCACGAGAAAAATGCATAGTAATTTGTGGAAAGTGGCTAGCGCGCAAGATTAAATTGCGTATACACATGAATTAATCGGAATCGTAAATGTAAATACGCAGTAGCGCACTTACCGTGTAATTATTGCACTGTCTTTTATAACAGAGTTAATTTAAATGTGAAATGCATTTGGTAGAAAAACGAAGACTTAATCTAAGACGCAATCCATATTTACTCACGTTTATGGTGTGTAATAGTTTGTATCTTTGGACTAGAGTCAGTCTGTTGACATAAACAAATAGACGTATATTTTACTTTAAATGCAACTTTCACCTTTCTTACTTACGGTACGTAAAAATCTGGATTGTTGTCGAGAAACTAAGATACCTTAAGCGCATCAACTTTCGGAAGGTGTTTTCACTATCAGACTTCACATAATTTTCTCCCTTCTTACAAAAAAGTTATAAATGCGGTTTCCATCACAAGTAACTTAATTGTACACAGAAAAAGTCAGGAAAAATTTAGTAGCCTTCGCTAACACTGCTCTAACACGCATATGGCTTCTTCTTCCTCGTGTTATTTGAAATCACCAGAGCTTAAGCCAATAACAGAGCGTTTTTGATCACGTGACCTAAACTTGAAATTTAATTATATTCATGCTATAATTTCAAAATTATAACAAATGTTTTGTAAGAACAACGACAGAAAATTCTATTTGAACATTACAATCATCCAGATTGAAAACAATTCGAACCCAATTTTAAACATAGCATAATAGCCTACTATATATGCCAATTTCCAGATTTGGTAACCCATTTCAATGTATAAGTAGGAAAAGGGGAACAAAATATTATGTTCTCATTAGACGGATGTATTTTCTCGGTACGTCTATGTTAGCAAGAATACTTTTGCTTACTGTCCCATTCATTTCATACCAGATGAGCTACAGTAAAGCGTAGCCAGGTTTACCTAGTTAACATGAAAATTTCGAATGTTGGTAAGGCAAGAAAATTAGAAGAAGTAAGGATGGTGAAATTAATATAATATTTCGAAATGAAACATAAATCATTTCTTCCGTAAGACCTATTATTGTAAAATCGCTCCTACACAGATATTAAATGCCAAATGAGTAATTAACCCTTTAACTATAGTGAACTTCTACAGACGTTCATTGTAATATGTAGTATACACTCGATGTATCGATGACTAACTCGATCAAAGGCTTTACTAAAATCTAAAAACAGTAACGCGCACTTAATGTTGGTAACGGCGACTATCGAAACCAGATCTCTGTATTCGGAAGTTGCTGTCATAATAGATCGCCCTGGGAAACAGGTTTGATGTGTGGTGACTGCTTTCCGTATTAATGGTGTCATCCTCTCATTGATCGCTCTAGCAATGGATTTATAATCAAAGTTCATCAGTGTTATCGGCCGAAACCCGCTGATTTTCTTCCGACCTTTACTTTTCGACACCAAAACAATTTTTCCTTCTTTCAGCTCCGGGGTTATGATTCCTCCTTTCATTATTTCATTTAACACTGCTGTAAAAGTTGGTCCAATTATATCCCAATAACTCAAATAAAATTCTTTTGGAAGTCCATCCGGGCCTGGTGATTTATTTGAGGGTGATTTGGACACGAGTTCGAAAACTTCTTCCACTGTAAAATCAGTTAAAAATTCAGAGTTATCCTCTGGTGTTATAATTTTATTCAAGGAATTCACTACTTGCGATAATGGAGCGTCATCAATATCGTTTGCTGTATACAGTTTTTTGTAATACTGGAAAATTTCTTGTACAGTTTCTGGGTGGGTGGTGAGTAGGTGCCCGTTTTCTGTGACGAGGTCATCAATAAACGTGCGTTTACGGAGAGATTGATGTGTTATCAAATGGTATAATGACGTAGTTTCTTCCTCTGCAAGAAATTTAGATTTAGATTTAATTTTCAGACCTTCTAACTGCTTTCTTTTTATACTTAACATTTTAGCTTTTATTTCTTTAATTTGTTGTAATTCTGTGTTTGTTAGTTGCTGCTTCTCGTAGAGATCTCGTAACACACTGTAGTGAAATTCGAAGGTTCGCTTGTTGTCTCTGACTTTTTCACGACTATAGATGATTAAGCTTTGCCTCAACTTCTTTTTGCCTACTTTTGTCCACCACTCGGATTTGGACGGGTACCTACACATTGACCGCAAGCAATAATTCCATGATGTCGTAATCTCGTCACGTAATTTTACATCATTTAATATCGATGTATTGAGGTGCCACTGAGTTCGATACATTTTTGTGGGCTGTCGTGGTAAATTTATTGTTACTGACAGCGCGGAATAATCTGAAAAACAGGCCGGGATGACGTCCGCTACTATAACTTTTTCAGTGAGTGGATCAGAGATGTAAATTCTGTCGAGTCTGCTACTCGAAGATGAAGTAAAGTGCGTAAGTTGGATACTTAATTTCCCAGGCATCTTTAAAGTGCATTTTTTGTACTAAGTCATGAAGCTCTTTACAATAATTAAAATTAGGAGTCTGGTCCTTTCGGTTAAGGACACAATTAAAATCGCCTCCAATAATTACATTCTGCGGATTCTTTCGTAGCAGGTAAATAAGTTCATCTCTAAAAAAATTTGCTCTCTGGAGTTTATTACTGTTTCCGGAAGGGGCATACAGGTTAACAAAGGTGACGTCATAAATTTTACATCCTATACCTCGTCCTGATTCTAATTGTTCTAAGTCTTTGATGGGAATACCATCCCTAATCAGGAGCGCTACTCCCGTGCTATATTCAAAAGCTACATTTAAGATAGTCTGAAAACCAGGAATATGTAGGTTTGTTGTCATAACCTCTTGGAGAAACACTATGTCAGCATCAGAGTCATATATGAATTGTTGCAAGGATGTTAATTTGAGAGCTGACCATATTCTATTGATATTAAGTGTGACTATTTTATAAGCTTGCTGCATTTAGTATTATAAATAGAGGAGAAAACATTGATGGCATCACCGTAAAGCATTCGTACATGATTGGAAAGTGACTACAATTGTAATCCAATTTTTTAAAACACATTTTGCCCCTCGCTTCTGGACTCCAATGGTATGGTACTGTGCAGTTTTTGCTAACACCATAATCATCCACTCATACTGTCGTACAGGATGAAATTGCAAATACACCTTTAAGAAGCCTAGGTATAAGTGGTTGAATTATACGCTTCGTACTTCATCCGTGTAAAATTAGTAAAAATCCATGTCGCTGGTGTCTTCTCTTTCCGGATCTTGATCTTCTACTTCGTCAGCCCACTCCTTTCGTCCCTCTTGATTGTCATCTCTTAACCGAGATCTTTCTTCTTGTTCTGTAGTTGGTGGGTCAAGGGTCATTTGTTTTTCAGCGCTGGAACTCTTGTGTGAGGTTTGGCTTTGTTTCTCCTTCTGTAAGTTCATAGCAGACTCCTTTTTCTGCGTTCTTGGTCCTTCTTTAATATTCCGCAGCTTTTCCCTTATAGCTGGGGCTATACTCTCAGCTGCCTGATGGGCTATTCTTCTTTTATTACTTTTTTTTTGGCGATTTAGTAAGAGATTTTTCTGAAGAAACGTCTGGAGATTTCTCACTCAACTCCTGAGGTAGTATCGGAGAACGTAAATTTTCTGTCCTGGTTGAGGGTTCCCCCTGAGACTCAATGGCTTGCTTCGGCGACGAATCTTTCCCCTGCACACTTAGACTTCTGGAGCATAGTTCACCATCTACATTCTGTGCCTCTTCGGGGCTGACCCTATTGATATTGTCGGGCCGAATTATTGCAGAAGTAGCACTGTGACGCTGGGGATCCTCTACTACTGCAACGTTTTGTGCAACATCATTATGGGACAAATTTGTCGTGTCTTCTGCATTTTGCTCAAAAGCCGATGTACTCTGTCTTTGAGATTCATCTCTCAAAGTGTCGGATAGGTGTTCAGAAGGAGTTTCAATTTGACTGCTGATGGTTGCATACGGGACTGCCTTTGTTTCCATCCTTTTGGCTACCGGACTGATTTCGTGTTCGCCTAAGGCTACGATCTGCTGTGTAGACGCCGTGCCTTGGTCCGTCAATGCGCGTTCGGGTCGTTTCGGGGAGACTGCGGCGGCAGCGTATGTCAGCTTCATCGCGGTTACCGGCCCAGAAGTTACCTCTTCCGCGGAAGGCAACTGAGCCACTCTTTTTTTCTTGCACTCAGCGCGTACATGGCCAGTAGAGCCACATAACGCGCAAGTGCGAGGCTGACCGTCATATATAATCAAAGCTCGATAGCCACAAATATTCATATAGGATGGTAAATGCCGTAACAGTTCGATTTTTACTTGTCGTACACCGTTAAGGACAGGAAACATATGAGCTTCCGCCCATTTTTCGGCTACATTTGAAATTACACGCCCATAATGTTTAAAAGCGTCATCAATTGCCTCCGCCGGTACCTCAAAAGGCAGTTCAAACACTCTCACAGTTCGTATTCCTAGTCCTGCATGGCATACTAGTACGTCACTAACATGTCCGTCAGAGTGATTAAATTTTATTCTATCACCAATCCTATCAACAATAATGTTGCACATAGTAGGATCTTTCAATTTAACATACATAGCACATTGAACAAAAGATAAATGTACTCCTTCAATATCGTCTTGAGTAATCCTAACTTTTTCAGATAGCCATATTTTTAACTCTAAAGGCTTGGGTCTTACATAGCTACGATCAAACGTAAATTTTATCGTATCTTTTCTCAAATAAGATTGAGATTCCATCATGTTTTCCGGCATACAATCATTTCAAATAGGAGTTAAGCGTAAGTGCAGCCAAGACCAACCTGTCAACAGGTAAACAGCCTTTGTTTACACTCGGTGCCTCGCGCTGCCGCCGCAAGTCCGTCGTCCGCCACGGCTGCCTCGAGACTGTCTAGGTCTCGACGAAAGGCCAGGTCCAGCACAAAATATTCATAATTTCATTTGACGCCCTAGATAGAGCACACTGGACTACTAACAAAAAATTATTTTGAATGTCTCTTCGTGCCCTATCTCCGCATGATAAGGTGTTGCGGTGGTCTTGGGGTAAAGCGCTTGAATAGTAACGAAAAGGTCGCGGGTTCGAAACCTAGTCAGATCACCGATTTTTTCAATCTGTGTTTTAACCCAGCATTCACGTCTCATCAATGTGTGTCATAAACTACACGTGGT
This sequence comes from Locusta migratoria, assembly GCA_026315105.1. Taxonomy (NCBI): domain Eukaryota; kingdom Metazoa; phylum Arthropoda; class Insecta; order Orthoptera; family Acrididae; genus Locusta; species Locusta migratoria. The sequence goes on from CM048755.1 coordinate 13,077,066, forward strand.
TTGGATTCCACGTTGAACTGTAGGTCGCCTTTCCCGGTTGAATAATTGGGGCAGGTTAGGGACATGCAAGTCTCTGAAGTGGCGCACAGTTGGATGACATACACCAGGACTCTGAGCCACACGAAATTATTATTATTATAACAATGATATGTGCTGTTGTTACTAGTCAGACACGCACGCATCGTCATTCCTGTTGAGTTAACATTTGAGATTTAACGTCCATTCGTGCTTAGAAAGGACACCGGTAGGTTCGGGGTTCGATTCCCGGTGACGCATAACGTAATTATATCCTGATTACAGAATCAAACGTCCCGCTGCTGGTGAAATAATTAGACTACTAACATCTGACTTCACTTAGTTATCTTCCATTTAGATACCGGGTATGTAACTCAAAATCAAATGTTTGTAAATCTATGGGACCAAACTATTGTGGTCATCAGTCCCTAGGCTTAAAACTACTTAATCTAATCTAAGGACAACACACACACCCCTGACCGAGGAAGGACTCGAACCTCCGACAGGAGCAGCCTCGTATGTAAGTCGCACACAGAACTGAGTGTGGGCACTTGTGATTAGGGACTTAACGGTGATTATTAAGTTCCTGGTTCAGTTAGAAATAAATAAATTAAAAATTTTAGAATTGGCATTTTATATGATTTGATTTGCCCGTTCTGATATTTGTGAGGGAATCTCGAATATCTCACACATCTTTCTACTTCGTCAGCTGTGACAATCTTAGGCATAATCAGATATCTGTAACACATGAATGCATTGCTTGGTTAGCTATGGCTATAGGTGGTTGGTTTGATTCCAGAAGAAGGTGTTTGTCATATCAAGTTCAAAGATGTGTACAAATATTAGTTCAGGTATGAATGCGGAGAAAATGTGATACGCAGTTAATATTGAAGTTTCCATATTGCGTTTGCTGCTGTTAATTGAGTTTTTATTATATGATTAGTTCTACAATCGGTTAATAAAAATCCGCTCGCCAGTGGAACGACGTTTCGCACTTGTGAGAAAACGATTTAGAGAACAAAAGTACTTCGAATTTCTACAGGACTTTAGGATTTCCGATACTATAGTAAAATCTGTTGTTTGTAACAATATTAAATGTTGTTTAAGGATTAATTAATGTTTTGTGTGACGGAGTTTGTTATATGAGTCTGTAATAAGTGTGATAATTCTTAAGATATGTCATTGTAATAAATTGGATTTAATAAACGTTAAGGACTTAATAACGTGTTTCCTTTTATTTGCAAAATCGTGGTGTTAATTTACAACTGGAGTGATTGCCATAAAGAGCGGTTGTCTGTAGTGGTTCCATTTTTAATAGTCGAATGACTATACCGCGGAGCGAGCAGAGCACCCGCAAGACACGTACGTTAGTTGGGTTGCATGCACATCAGGCGAAACGCAATTCAGGTCGTTCGGATATTTTTGCGCATGGTAGTACGTGAATTGATACTGGCATCCAGTTAGATCTGTATTTATAACATAATCAGGGTCGAAATTAGGGGTGATGAGTCGCGTTTGGATCCGGAACTGCTCTGCAGCTGCCAATACATCGTCCATTGTGGCGTACTCTCTTGAGCTGATACATTTCGTAACCTTACGCTATTTGATCCCATGATTCTTTTTAAACCGTTCCACTCACATCGAGCTGGCTACGAACTGAAAATTATCCGAAACATACGGGATCGCAGCAGTCATCGCCCACTGTTGCAGAGTCCTCGTCGTCACCTAAAAATAAATAAATCGTTATTAGTTGCATATGGGAATCATATAATCCTTGAGTTATTATCGTTGGTATCGTAACAATAATTTGTCTGCGAAATACCTCTGCTATACAATGTATTACCTGCTCCAAGTTCTACCAAGCTTCCAGGAATCGTTCGTAGGTTTCCTGATCTATAGTGGTCCATTTATCCATATTCGTTCCTCCTCTTTTGACGTCGTCTTTCCAACGATAAAGATATTTTTTTATGTTTCAAGCGAGAACATCCGGTCGCTTGCAATGATTTTAAGCTCCATTTTTGATGAGCTGCTGCAAGAGCGACTGTTCTTTCTCTGTACCACCTATGAGTTCCTCAACGTGAACTGCTTGTCTGTCTGCCATCATGTGAAGTATTTCATTGGCAATCTCTTCGCCCATTGCAAGAGACGTTCCGGATATCATGCTTGGCGGTGTGTCTGTGAGCAGATTCCAATTGCGAAGCAAACATTCGGAGTTTTTAAGGCGTTAGAGTTCACCTTTTCACTGGTCATCGCACACATCCATTTCCGAAGAGGTTTCGTGTGATGGGCCTGCTTCTATCATAGCGCATTTGTTCTCCACGTTGCACTACTTGCCGCACACATGAACGACACGCTACGATTAACTAACCGACTGGCCGTAGCATAATAGTCCACTGGGACGCGTCACGTGGGTACACACGTCATAGGAGGAGATAAGAACAGCACGGTCAGGAACTGTAAACATAGGTATTAAATGTTGCCCAAATATTATAGGTATTAACAAAAGTCTCTTTACTGATTTAGAAGTATGCTTCAAGCGCCTTAAAAGTGTGCTTAAAAAAACCAAATGAATAAAATAATCGCCGCACACTACATAACATATTGAGCGAATGTTAGATATTTTCATCCTGACCATTTACTGCAAACGTTTACATAAGAATGATTATAAAAATACATGATTATGTACAATCGTCGAATAGGTGTGAAAAGTAATTGACCCACGTCGGACTTGAACCCAGCTCGCCTGCAGGGCAGGCTCGCATCTTGCCGATTACACCACGCTGTCGCGCTGAGCAGTGACCGCCATGTATAAGTAGACACGTTACGCGTGGTAATTTGCTGCGAATTTGATTTCTATTTTCTTAGAAATCAAGGCCCATTGGAACAAATCCTTTTAGCTTGATGGTCTGGAGAAATTTCCTCACCTACGACCCATCAAATTCCGTTGATACCATACTTGGTGTTCCCGTTGTTAATGGATGGGCCTCCAGCAGAGATAGGTAGCTTGACATAGGTGATATGTATATAAAGTACAAATACGCATCATGTTTCAGGACAATTGCATTGATGAAAAGATAAATCATAAAAAAAAATCGCGTACCGAAAGCTCGACGCGCTAAATGCTAGAAATTGGATATACTACAAAGACGTGAGACAGAAAAAAGACCTGAGACCACGCCACTTGACGCTCGCATTAATGAGAAGATGTAACTTAACAAGCGAGCACTGAAAGCTCGACGCGCTATATGCAAGAAATTTACTTTACTGCAAAGACGTGAGGCAGAAGCTGACAGAGTACTGAATAAAATAATATAAACAGCTCAAGCCTGGAGTTGTGGATAAAAAGAGTGAACATGAAGACATTGATGTGAAACATGCATGCATAAAACCATATGGCACAGCTCTAGTTGCAAAAGAAGAGCAAGAAGAAGATTTGGAGGAAGAAGAAGGAGGGGATAATGATGATGACGATAGTGCTGACGAGAATGAAGGAAGACTGGCGAAATTATTTTTTCATAAGCCCCAAGAAAGAAAAACAGCAGATCTACTATATGACATTAGGTTTGATGATGAATTAAAGACGTGGGCGATTGGAAATTCCCCAGTACGCGTTGATGGAGATGATTTAATAATTCATAAAGTAAAATATTCTGGAACGAAAGGATTGTATAATCTCTTGTTTAAAAACAAACCCAGTAAAAACAGTTATACAGCTATGGATCTTCGCATTTATGCTAAAATACTATTTGCCACCAATGCATATAGACAAAATTATAATTTCCACAGACCAATAAATGTCAAAGACGTTATAACGAATATACTAACATAATTCGCCCGTTGTGAGAAAAAGAAGGTGTGTTGGCTAAAGAAGGAATGGGGCTGGACGGATAGGCTGAGAACGAAAATGATCTCAAAGTTAAATATTGGAAAACTAATACTGAACATGTGAGTTATGTGCATTGGAATGATACGAATGAACTGGTGGAACGATTGCTCCTGCTACTAGCGTCCAAGAGAGCTGGGAACACAGCTCATGATAATAAATAATTGCTATTAAAGAAGAACTTCGAGAGGCTTCGATTATTGCTTGAAATCAGTGTTTGAATGTTTCAAACATAAGTATGGCTTTTAGTGCATACATTTTGTACTACTAAGATATTTGGCTTGACGGGACTTACACTCCTGGAAAATGAAAAAAGAACACTGTGAATTCGTCGACCCAGCAGAGCGAAATTTTATTGACACATTCTTGAGGTTCTATACAACACACGATCACACAGGCAGAGCCGTACGCATGTTGAGTACAGTCACCAGAGCGTCCGCAATGTTGGCGTTAGTACTGTATATACCATCCTTTGCAGCAATGCAAGCTTTAATTCTTTCATAGAAATGATCGTAGAGGTTCCGAATGTGGTTATGTGGAATGGACTGCCATGCAATTTCCACCTGGTGCCTCAGCTGGACCAGATTTTGTACCGCTCATGCAGACCGCCCAAAATAGCGTTTCATGCGGTCCCAAATACGCTCAATGGGAGGGAGATCTGGGGATCGTGCTGGCCAGGGTAGTTGACGTACTTCTTGAAGAGCAAGTTGGGTGGTACGGGATACATGTGGATCTGCATTGTCCTGTTGGGGAAGCATATCACCTTGTTGGTGCATGAGTGGTAGCAAGACGGGTTAAATATGGTTTCAGTGTACTGTGCACTGTTCAGTGTTCTCTAGACGACCACTAGAGGAGAATGGCGAGTGTAGAATATCGCTCCCCTTACAATGATGCACGATCATGTGCACCGTTAGAGTGTCCTCTGTTCACACTCTAACATCGTTCAGTCCGCCTCCAATGGTGTCATGGTAGGCGCTTATGAAAGGACGAACGGAGACGTCTTTAGTGATGAGAGCCGTCGCTGCCTTGGTGCCAATGATGATGGTACGCGTGTGTGGTGTCGTGCAGGGGATTGCGAAAGTCTGGAGTGTACGCGATAGAGGAATACACGTGGCATCATGGTGTGGGGAGCCATATCCTACAGTCGCCGTTCTCCTTTGGTGTTCATTGTGGGAAAATTGAACAGTACACGGTACACTGAAACCGTTATTCAATCCGCCTTGCCACCGTTCATGCACCAACAAGGAGATGCACTTTTTGAACAGGAAAATGCACATCCACACGTATCCCAAACAACCCAACGTGCTCTTCTAGGTGTACGTCAACTACCCTGCCCATCATTGTCCCCAGATCTGTACCCCATTGAACATGTCTGGGGCCGGATGAAACGTCATCTTGGCGCGGTCTACACGACCGGCACAGATCTGGTCCAGCTGAGACATCAGATGGAAATTGCATGGCAGGCCATACCGTAAGACTTCATGCGGCACCTGTACAATCGTCTTCATGAGAAAGTTGCACCCTGCATTGCTGCAAAAGGAAGGTGTACACGATACTAGCGTCGACATTGTGCACGTTCTGGTGACTGTACTGACGTGCGTATGGTTCTGACTGCGTGATCGTGTGTTGTATACATCCTCAAGAATGTATCAATAAAATTTCGCTCTGCTGAGTTGACGAATTCATTCATGATGTTCTTTTTTCATTTTTCCAGGAGTGTATTTATTTAGCGTATTGCTGGGTCTGAAATTATGCAGGGAAAGAAAATTGTAAGTTAAAGGCGGTGATACAAAAATAGTACTTGGTACGAAACTTCCTGGCAGATTAAAAATGTGTGCCGGAACCGGGACTCGAACCTGGGACCTTTGCCTTTCGTGTGCAAGCGCTCTGCCGACTTTTTTTCCCCTCTTTCAGGTAGATCAATGATCTGCGGTTGTTTTTTTATTTTTCGTACTTGGTCGTTCGTGGATCATTTGGCTCAGCTTTTCTGTTACAGAGAACGTTCAGCCCTCTGACCGGGCGCGCTGAGCCACGGCGCCCGGAATTGACTGAGCTATCCCGAAACGACTAACGATGCCGCCTCACAACTTTACTTCCGCCAGTACCTCGCCTCCTACTTTGCAAACTTCACAGAAGCTCTCCTGCGAAACATGCAGGACTAGCACTGCTGGAAGAAAGGATATGGTGGAGACATGGCTTAGTCACAGCCTAAGGGATGTTTCCAGAATGAATCTTTCACTCTGCAGCGGAGTGTGCGCTGATATGAAACTTCCTGGCACATTAAAATTATGTGCCGGAACCGGGACTCGAACCTGGGACCTTTGCCTTTCTTGGCACGTTTTTTTGCAGGTTATGTTAATGCACTGACGTAAAAGAGCCCACAATGTTGCTGCGAATGCTATAGTGACATTTAACTAGCGTCATTTAGTAAACTGAATAGGACTTTTTTATTTTATTATTATTATTATTATTATTATTATTATTATTATTATTATTATTAGAGGGATGACACTTTTCATGTTAACAAATTATTTCCACCTTACTTGTAGAATTAAAGGCGTTATTCAGCGAGGAAAATGGCATCAGAGAACTACTTCTTTTATTGAGGTGATATACAGTACCTTTTTTCTTAAATTGTTGGTTGTATAATTTCGATATATCGTCTAAAGCAATGTCTTTGGTATAGCAGTATGACTTCTCTGTGACTTAGTGTCTTTGGCAAAACAGCTGTTCGGTATCAAGACATTATATAGGATATGTTTCATTTCTTAATCAATAAATAACATCCTTCATAGCAATGAGTGTCTCCTTTTTACCAACCTAAAGTCATATATATCGTTTTTTAGTGGATTATCTGCAGTTATAGGGCCAAAAAGGTTAGTTGAAATAAACTTTTGAATCTTGACCACAAATTTCAATTCATTGAGGCCTTACGCGTTTCGACGTTCCGTCATTATCGAAGACTACAGCAAGACAATGGAATTAATATGCATCAAATATTTTGATAAAACATAAATGGGAACACTATCTTCACACTCGCCATATCATTTAAAAACTTATTAAAAAGTGAAACTAAAACACTCATCACTGTCAAAGGCATATGTCAAACATAAAATATCAAAGCAACACTTATGGGTCTCGAGGGAGTTTCTGTGATCGTCATATCAATAAAATTCTTGAATGTCAGTCTCCAGATCGCTTTTATTTTCTATAACATGACCGGTTTCGGGACAGCTGCCCATCTTCAGATCTGCTAAACAAATGTTACAACTGAATGTAATGGAAAAATATTAAAACATACCAAATTTATGAAGTTATAGAGTAACCTGTCCTGTGATGAACGAATGTTCACAGTCATTACTAAAACATAGCAGCTCCCTGAGGCTTCATATAATGTACTTAAAATCATCTGATTGGTGCGGATCATTTTTGTTAAAATTATTCTCAATAAGTAATTATTGACTTACATATAAAATCAATTCTGAAGTCAAGGTGTAAGATAATAGTCAAGGTATAAAACAGAAGTTACAAATGAGATACTCAGCTGTCAAACTATAAAAGGACATAGAAATAACATTGGGTTCCGGTTACATATAATAACATTTTAAGCAAATATGTTAGTGAGTTTAAAAAAATTTCATGGTTAAATATTAAAATCTCTTAAAAAGGTTTTTAAAAAATATTGTGGACAATGTCTTCTTTCCCGTCTGTGGATGAAGCATCAGTGTGTCAGGCGGCAGCAGCGTCGCCGAGGATTCCTCCGCCGTGTCCCATTCACCGCCGCCAGTGTGCTGAGGGCCGCCGTAGCTGGTGTTTGGCGCGTTCCATTCCAGGCAAAATGTCTTTAAATATTTCAAAAAAGTTTTTATGCATGAACTCTGTCTTCTCATTTACAAGTTTCTCCGGGTCTTTCTCCTTGTGCGCATATACTTCAAGCTCTTCAAGTACATTTAAATGAAAGCTTTTCGGTGCCCTGTGCAGCACTTCCATTTGTTCGCCTATAGTGCTAAACTGTTGTTTGTTGTCTTTAACATGCGCTCCAAATGCTGTACGATTGCTGTTATTGCAGTGTTCTTTGTGTCGGACTTCAAAGTTGCGTCCAGTTGGCCCTATGTAATATTTATCACAGCTGGCGCATTTAATCTTGTATACCCCAGAGTTGCTATACTTCGTGCGTTTTTTCGTGGTAGGTCTATTCCTTAACCTTTGTGCCATTTGCCCATCATTTTTGAACGCCACCCCTATGTTTTTGGAAAGTGTTTCGCAGTTCTCTCCGATACACGTCCGCTGTATGTTAAAGTGACAAACTTCTTTTTATCTTTAAATATGTTATTGCCAGTGGATTTGTTTTTAATTTTATTGAACATCCGCATGACGTCTTGCGTCTTGTACCCATTGGCAGCGGCTACCTGTTTGATAATGTCTAGTTCCTTTTGTAATTCTTCCTCGGCAACTGGTAGTTTGAGAGCTCTGTTGCACATTGAGTAGAAGTATGCTCTTTTGTGCTGTTCTGCGTGTCGTGATGTCGCTCCTATAATGCTATCAGAGTCTGTCTCTTTTCTGTACACATTGAATGCGTGTCTCTCTCCATGGCGGGGGGGGGGCATACATAAAACAGCTGAGAAGGATGAGTAGCCACCAAGCACCATCTTCTTACAAAAACCACACGGTGGTTTCTATACTGTACAAGTTTGCATTTGCCTCTTGTTTAAATTACAATGTTGGCCTACAACCAGCAATGCAATATGTTAAAGTAGTGTCACACTTCTATAAATTTGATTACTCTTTGTAACATGATGTGGGTCACAAAGTACAGTGTATAGTATTACAGTTTAGGCAATGCTGGTGTGGAAAGATATCTTGAATATAAACTCTAACGGTGGTTAAAATATTCTCTTCCATAAGTGTATAGTACATGTTAGCCCTCTATTATAAAACATGAAATAAAACAGTTTTAAGGTATACTGATGCAATACATTACACTCTAGGCTCTTAAAATGAATGAATATTTTAACTAAAAAAGGGAGGAGATGGGTGTTGGAGAAAATACAGGTTATAGAATGTAATTTTGTGCACTCTTACAGTTTTTATAGTAATATTAAATCAAATATGCAGCTCCATGACAAAAAGAAACCCGATACATTTACTATAATAATAAGTAAGGTGTACATAGTTATGAGGTTATAGCATTACATCAGGATACAGCTGCTTATACTCTAGTAGCAGTATAGTTGAGGTATTTTTATGAAGCCAAGAACACACTTGTATTTTTTATAATAATAAATACACCTAACTATTACTTTTTTCCTTTATTGTCATTTTAATGCTACCCTACATATAGGTAACAGGCTGGCAGCAACTACGTTGGCTGCTCTTCAGCCTTGTGAATGCAGATTTATGACAAGCAGTAATGAACATGTGGACAAGTTAAATAAAAATTGGAGAGTTAAAACATAGACTATTTGAGATGTTGGAGAGCAGACATAAACAATCAGACAGACGTATATATGTAAGCCAACAATTACGAAAAAGCGGCGATAAAAACACATATGCACGAAAACCGATTGGAGCCACGGCGACAATTAAAATTACGTTGAGAGTCACTCACACATATCGAAAACAGTGACAGGTCTCATAGTAATAAATGGAAATCACAGTTGTGGAGGGTCTAGTTAAAACACATGGAAGTCACTGAGCACAGACACTAGCACTGGTGCACTGTTTAAAGTGGACGAGTCGCCCCACGGGGTGTGGGGAGGAGGGGATGGGGATGGGATAGGGTTGGGGGGAAGGGCAGGGAAGGGGATTGGAGAGGGAGCGGAGGAAAGGGAAAGAAGGGCAGATGAGACTCTGGGGGTTGGGATAGGGGCAGCCAAGTGGGGGGAAGGAGGGAATGGGGGAGAGGAGAGGGGCACTGATGCTACGGGGAAAGGGATCAGGGTTGGTAGGACGGGTGTATATCGGGACGAAGATCGTTATCCGGTAAGGAAAGGGTGTGGAAGTTGCCCTGGGAGAGAATATGGAGGTGAAGGCCGGGAGGGATAATTTGGTGGAGGTGTGGCAGAGGCCCGGGATTAATGAGGATGGGGTATACCAGGGGTTTTTTGGATTCTATTTTGCGGGTAGTTTAAAGGATATGGAGATGTTCAAGGTTTTGTAGAAGGGGAGGGAAGGGGATGAGTTTATAGAGGATCCGCGTGGGGGAAGGCAGTCGGATACGGTATGTAAGGTGGAGGGCGTGGCGCTCAAGGATTTTCAGGGTTTTGTAGAAGGTGGGAGGGCTGATATCCAGGCGGGGTGGAAGGAGCAAAGGACAGGACGCATGATAGAGTTATAGGTGTAAAGGATAGTGGTCGGGGTGAGTCCCCACGTCCAGCTGGTGAGGAGTTTAAGGAGGTTGAGGCGGGACAGTACTTTTTCACGGAGGGATTTGAGATATGGGGTCCAGGATAGTTTATGGTCGAGGGTAAGGCCATGGTATTTTAGGGTGGGGGTGTGGCGGATTGGACGGTTGTGGAGGGTAAGGTAGAACTCTTGGAGACAGAAGGAGCGGGTGGTACGACCTATGACGTTTGCCTGGGATTTGTCAGGATTGACAGAGAGGAGCCACCGGTTACACTGTGAGGCGAACTCGGTGAGGTAGGACTGGAGCAAAACCTGGGAAAGGAAGGGGGCGAGGGCTAGGAAGGCAAGGCGTATTGAAGGAGATAAACGGAGATAAAGGAGAGGAGAGAGGACGGAGCCTTGGGGCACCCCGGCGAAGGTGTAGAACAAATGGGAATCGGAGTTGCAGACAGTGACATAGGAGAGGCAGCGGGTGAGGAAGGAAGCAATGAGGCGGACGTAATTAATAGGAAGGGCGTAGAACTGGAGCTTTAAAAGGAGACCGAAATGCCATACACGGTCATAGGCTTTTTGGATATCGAGAGAGACAAAAATAGCAGAGCGATGGGAATTTAGCTGGACGGAAAGGAGATGAGTCAGGCGAAGGAGCTGGTAGTCGGCAGAGAAGGACGGTTGGAAGCCACATTGGGAAGGAGGGAGGAAGTGATTGCGGCGGAGGTGCTGATGGATACGATGGGAGAGGATGGTTTCCAGGACCTTGCTGAATATGGAGGTTAGACTGATGGGAAGGTAGGAAGAGGTCTGGGATGGGGGCTTGTCAGGTTTAAGGAACATGAGAATACGGGAGGTCTTCTACAGGTTGGGGTAAAAGCCAGTGAAGAGGATGACATTGTAGAAGGTGGCAACAGCTTCATGGAAGGAGGGGGGCAGGCGCGGAGGTGGCGGTAGGTCAGCCAGTCATGACCAGGGGCGGTGTTGTGTTTAGTGTGAAGAGTGTCGATTATGTGATGGGCGGTGATAGGCATGTTCAAGTCTGAGGGGAGGGGGGGATGTGATCCAAGTACTGGAAGCCAGGAGCGAGCAGAGGAGAGGAGGTATCGGTTCACTCATGGACATCAGGGAAGAGAGAGTAGTCAAAGGTAGATTCGTCAGGAACAGAAAAGACTTCGTAGAGGTAGGAGGCAAAGTGTTCTGCCTTAGTGGCGTTGTCAGGAAAAGGACGGTCATTATGGAGAAGCAGGTAGTGACGGGAGGAGTTACTACCAGTAAGGTGGTGGAAGGCACGCCACTACTTGGAGGGGCTGACAGGGAGCAGTGAATTTTGGCGGGTGCATGTCTGGCGCCAGTCCCAGCGTTTTTTCGCGGACAAAGGGTTCCTGATGTGTCTTTGGAATTGCCGGTGACCTTGGAGTGTATCCCGGTCATGGGTCTGGAAGAAGGAGTGGTACAGACAAGGAGGTGGTGGAGCTGGAGGTGGTGATGGATGCGACGGGCAGGATGGATTCGAAGACCTTGCTGAACACTGGGGCCGGCCGCGGTGGCCGAGGGGACTGAGGCGCTTCAGTCATGGTCTGCATGGTCACTACGGTCGGGGGTTCGAATCCCCCCTCGGGCATGGATATTTGTGCCGTCCTTAGTTGTAGGTAGTTCATAAGTAGTTTGTAAGTTTAGGGACTGATGACCCCGTAGTTAAGTCCCTTAAGCTTAACAAACATTTGAACATTTGAACACTGGGGTGAGGCAAATGGGATGGTAGGAGGAGGCATCAGAGGGGAGATGTTCCACAGGCTGCGGGGGGGTTGCAGCCAGTGTAGAGGATGCTGGTATAGAGGTAAGCAAAAGTGGTGAGGAAAGGGAGGGGAGATTCCTTGAGTGTGTCACGGGTTCGGTGGTAGGAGCAGTACAGGAGGCAAGATTCCTGCAGGAGAAGGACAGCCTGTGGAGGGAGTGTGTGACGGTGCAGCGATGGGTGATGGAGAGGTGAAAGGCATCCCAATCTGCTCGGGTGTAGTCATGGACGAGTTTAGGAGGTGGAGGCAGGCGAGGATTCCGTGGGCGATGGACATTGGGGGGTGAGGGTAAGGAGAAGAGTGTTGTGATCACTGCCTATGGGGTCAGGAACGTCGACGGTGATGTGCCCAAGGAGATGTGGAGAGACAATGACGACATCAGTGGTGGTGTTGCTACATGGGTGGGTGTGGCGTGGGAGCAGGACAATGTCGTCGTTGATGGTAGGAATGAACTGATGCCACCGACGGAGTTTGACAGGAGTGTGGGAGTGGATATTGAGGTCAGCGGCAACCATGTAGGTCGTGAAGGTGCTATCTATGTGAGCTAGGAGGTCTTAAGGGATAGGAACATGGGAGCGGACATAAATAGTGGCACAGGTGATGGTGAGGGAAGGGTGGCAGAGGGTGTGGATAAGATTTTCATAAGGGATGTTGAGGAGGGTGTGTGGCCGAACCAGGTGGTGTTGGAGATGGCCAAAAGCTACTCCACCCTATGCAGGGGGACGGGGAGAGTCGTGGCGGTGTAGGATATAGGGAGTGGTACTGACTTGTAGGAGAGGGAGGAGAAAGGTTTCGTTGAGGAGAAAGACATCCACGTGGTGTTGGGTTAAGTTGTTCATGAGGAGGAGCTTATTGGTGGGAAGGGAGCGAATATTGCAGTACAAAAAGTTAAATTGTTGCTGTGCCATAATGAGGTTGAAAGACAGGGAGAGGGAGAGGGAAAGGGGGCGGGTGTGGGGACTAAACTAGGGTGTGGGGGCGGTCGGTACGGGAGAAGGTGAAGTGGATGTGGTTGTGGGAGGTTGTGACCTTAAAATTAAAGTGGAAGAGGGAGCGAGGGGCCAGGGAGACTTGGTGGAGGATGTAAGGGCGCTGAAAAGGATGGATATTTTGGAGGACGATAGTCAGGAACCAGATGATGTCCTCTGCTGTGGGGGAGGGCATAAGGAGCTATTGGCGGGTATTGGGGGATCAGTGGGATGGACAGGCGGTGAATTCTTCTTTGGTGGGAGGGGGCAGGACTTACATTTGTACGAGTAGATTGGGTGTGCCCCACTGCAAGGGTTACAGGATAGGGTGGCAGCAAGGTTTGGGTAGAAGGTTTGGAAGTGTAGGCCTTGACAGTGTGGGCATACAGGGTAGAGATGGCAATGTTCGGCAAGGTGGTCGTTATAGGTGAGGCATCAGGAGCAACGATACGATTGGGAAGGTGCTCGGGAAGGTTCCACCTAGTGGAAGCGGTTGTAAATGAAGGCCCCATTATGGAAGAGGTGGTTTATGGAAGGCGCATCTTCAGTGAAGACTCGCACGAGGTAGGTGGGGTCCGTTGCATTGTTAATGCGACGAGTGGAACAGATGGATAGGTGAGGATCCTGCCGGAGTTCCTCCTTCACCTCTTCCTCTGTGATACCTGGGTTCAATTTGGTGATCACGGCAGTGATGGTGGGAGGACAATGGGGAGGAGGTGATTGGCAATTGGAGGCTGGAGGGGGAGGGGGAAAATGGTGGCATTGCGTCCAATGTGGATGCAGTGGATCTTGTCGGGGATCTGTGTGTGGAGGTCGGGATCAGGTGATTTAAGGAGAACAAAGTCCCTCCATGGGATTATTCAGGAGATGGGAGTAAAAGGGGCATACTGCCAGAAGAGGAGAGTGAGGGCACAGCAGTCTAGGAGTTGGGGGTCAGGTTTATTGAGGACGAAAGTGTGGAGAGCAGGGGGTTGGGAGGGAAGGAGGGATGGCAGGACAGGTGGTGAAAGCTGGGTAGGGGGGGAGAGGGGCAGCTTCCATCGAGACTGGTGGGCCAGTGGCGAGAGGTTCAGCGGACTTTTTTGTGACTGAGGAGGTGGCGTCTATGGACGCTCGTTTGGTCTTCTTCGGTTTTGAGAGTGGCTGGGAGACAGGAGTGGGGACAGGGGTGACCGGAAGGTGGCGCGGAGCTGGCCCTGCGGCAGCGGCAGCGGCAGCATCGTCGGCTGGGAGAGGAGAGGAGTCCACTGCGGTCTGCCGGGTAAGAACTGCGGCAGGGTCACCGCGGGAGTCGGGGAAGTAATCGAGTGGGGAACGGTGGAAGGGGCAAGAAAGTGAGGGATGGTGGCAGCATCTTGTGTGGGGGCAGAGGAGTGGGCGACAGTTGAGGGAGTGGTGAGGGTGAGGAAGGAGGGAGTCGTGGCAGAAAGGAGAGGGGAGGATGTGCTCCAGGAGATGGTGGTGGGGGCATGGGAGGGCGCGGTACAAATGACGGTGGAGGACACAGTAGTGAGGGGCAAGATCGATCGACATGTCAGCGTCGAACAGTCACCTTAAACGTAGAGCACTGCTGCAGGAGGAGCGGCGCTGGCGGACGTGCCTCCCGGCGGCCCAGGTGGGGGCGGGAGCGGCGCGGTGGGACGCGCTCCGGCGGGTTGGACGCTCTGGACGGCGGCGAACTCGACGTGGGCCGCAGAAGCACCTTCCGCCGCGCCGGCGGCGGCAGCGAAAACACCGGGGGCGTCGGACGCCGATGGGGCGGCGACACGACGTACTGCAGGCCGGCGGGTGGTGGGGCGACAGCGGCACTTCGCGGCGGCAGACAACATGCGAAGACGTCTGCAGACGACGCAGAGCACAGAAACGGACGAAGAAAACGAGTTGAGAAACACGAAACACAACAAATATCGCACAAAGTAACGCGACAGTAGCGATTTGAAAGATGGGAGACAGCAACGACGGGTGTGTAATTTTTTTTTTCCTTTATTGGATTTCAACGCCCACATGGGCAGGCTGACAGCAGCCTACAATGCTGCTCTACAGCCGAGCGAATGTAACACACTGACGGTTTACGAAATGAAAGACATGATGATAAATTGATGCTTTTACATAATGACATGATGAAAATGGCGAAAAAGAAAAATGCAAAAGACTGATTGTGAATACACATACATAGTGAGTAAAATGTTTTGCCATGGCGGATAAATAAACACACATTACGGACAACGAGACACAAGGAGACGACGACACTGATTAAAAAATAAACAACACGAAGCACTGTTGCCATGGGGCTGATGTAAGACTTTAAAACCATAGAACGACGAAGCACTCTACACACGATGCACTGTACATTGTTAAAATCACTATCGTTGCACTGGCCCCGCAATGGGCATGGGGGAGAAAGAGGGGGAGGACGTGGGAAGCACGGCAGGAGGGGAAAGGAGGTGATCGGAGGGGAAGAGGGGAGAGACCGGTAGGACTCCTGGGGAAGCGGACGGGGGGGCGGTTAGCCCAGGGGAGGGAGGGATGGGGGTGGGGAGGAGGGGGCGACGATCTACAGGGAGGAGTAGCGGCCTCACCTCCGCAGATGGTTGCCTCGCTTAGTTTTCCTGGGAGCGGCGGCTAGGGGAGCGGCTGGTACCTCTGTACGGCGACGGTGAACGGCTGCGGCGCGTCTAGGTTACGGCGATGGGCTTCTTCCCATATGTCGACTGAACTCATCAGCAGGTGATTGCCTGGGATAGAACTGCTCTGATGGCTGACGTCTTGCGGCAAAATAATCGTCGAATACTCGCCTTCTCTCTCTGCAGTAGCGTATACGACATGTCCAGGGCGCCCACAGTGGAAACACAGTGTTGTGTTGTCTTCTGTCCTCGAGACGTCTGTTCTTCTGTGGGGCGTCATAGTTACCGGGGGAGTTGGTTGTGGCCGCGTCGTCCCGTTCATGGGCTGGCGTTTGGCGGCTGCAGCGTAAGTCATAGCAGGGCGACGCCATTCTTCACGTCGGGTGCGATTGACGGGGCAGACAGGAGCTATTGCCTGATATACCTCTTCCTCAGCGGCGTCGGCTCCCTCGTCACATACAGGGCTTACATCCATGGCCATTATCTGATGCTCGCTCGGTCTAATATTCCCCGCTGTCATAAGCTATTGTAATTCTTCTCTCACAATTTGTCGTATGAGGGAAGCGAAGTCATGCTGGTTTCCCACAACGGCCATAGGGACTACATTGGGGAGTCTGTCATACTTCTTTCGTCCAACTCTCCTTTGTTGCATCTCTTCAATATGCGGCACCACTTAATGAACTCTTCCGTCGTAGCGACTTCTTTGATCAGAAGAGCTTGGTACATGTCTTCTGCAATACCTTTCACCAGGTGCGTGATTTTGCCAGTCTCAGTCGTATTCGGATTGACTATGTTACACAGGACCAAAACATTATGTATGTACGACTGTGTCGGGCTCTCCATGTCGTTGGGCCCGGTTCCTCAGTTGTTCTTCCGCCGAGCGGATTTGTCGCTGGCGGTCTCCAAACGTCTTCTTACGTTCCGCCCGGAACGTTTCCCAGTCATTCAGTTTGTCTTCATTGTTCTCGAACCATTGCTGGGCTGTACCGTCCAGGTAGAAATAAACGTTGGCAAAGCACATTGTATGATCCCATCGGTTGTACTTGGCGACTCGTTCGAAACCTTTTAGCCATTTGTTGGCGTCCTGTCCAGCGTCTCCAGAGAACACCGACGTGTGTCTGATGTGCAGCTGGCTTACTGCTGCTTTCGTGGCCATCGTTCTTCTGATAATACGGACTTTCCGAAGGATGTACTCGGTATATCCCTTCTATTCCGGTTCTAGTCCGTGTAAGCGACGGCTTTTACGTTGCCTAATCGGAGCCACGGTGATACAGCTGTTGCACAGGATACCCGGCGTCTCCACCAAACAATGTCGCGTTGAAAGGGAAGCAGGCTGGACTTCGAAGGTAACTGAACACAGCACTTATACTGAAAGCAGGTTTATTATGAACTTAACACACACGCAGCACTAACTGCCTCTCGGGCAGAGTGCTCTGCTATTTATACACAGACAGAATGTACCAGAAATTAGAAGAAACGTTAACACAAGAAACAAGTAGAATTTGCGAGTGAACATAAGAAAGATGTAGAACATTCTGGAATTATTAATTACAAAGAACTTAATTTTTGTTGGGGAGCGGGATTGAACCGGCGACCTTCAGTTCCGGAGTCGGTAACGCTATCCCCTGCGCCACTCCGGCAGTCGGTGTACGTGGTCTCTCGCGGCAATGTATTAGTCAGCGGTGCAATTACACAAAATTAAGCTCTGATAGAAGTGTACAACGTTCTACATCTACATGCATACTCCGCAATCCACCGTAAGGTGCTTGTCGGAGGGTACACTGTACCACTACTACGCATTTCCTTTCCTATTCCACCCCCAAATAGAACGAGGAAAAAAGGAATGCCTATATGCCTCCGTATGAGCCCCAATTTTTCTTCTCTTCTCTTTGTGATCACTACGCGAAATGTAAGTAGGCTGCAGAAAGATCGTACTACACTAAACTTCAAATACCGGCCCTCTAAATTTCCTCAACAGAAATTCACGAAAACAACGTCGTCTTTCCTCTAGCGATCCCCAATGGAGTTGCCGGAGCATTTCCGTGACACTCGCGCATTGGTCGAACCTACCAGTAACAAACCTAGCTGCTCGCCTCTGAACTGCTACTATGTCTTCCTTTAAACTGATCTGCTGCGGGTCCCAAACACTTGAGCAATACTCAAGACGTGGTCGTACAAGAGTTTTATACGCGGTCTCCTTTACATGTGAAGTACATATTCCAAAATTCTCCCAATAAACCGAAGTCGGCTGTCCGCCCTACTCACAATTGTCCTTACATTTTCGTCCATTTCATACCGCACTGCAATGTTACGCCTATATATTTGAACGACGCGACAGCATCAAGAAGCTCACTACTAATGCTGTATTCGAACATTATGGGATTGTTTTTCCTATCATGTGCATCTCCTTACGTTTTTCTACATGGAGAGCTAGCTGCCATTCTTCGCACCAACTAGAAATTTTGTCTAAGTCATCCTGTATGCTATTACAGACAATTAAAGACGACACCCTCCCGTACACCACAGCATCATCAGCAAACTGCCGCAAATTACAAGTCTGTCCATCATACATTTATATAGATTGAAAATAATAGCGGTCCTATCACACTCCCCTGGAGTGCGCCTGACGATACACTCGTCTCTGATGAACACTCGCCGTCGAGAACAACGTACTGCGTTCTATTACTTAGGAAGTCTTCCAGCCAGTCACAAATCTGTGAACCTGTTCCATAAGTTCGTATCTTCGTTAGCGGTCTGCAGTGAGTCCCCGAGTCGAACGCCTTTTTGAAGTCGAGAAAAACACAATCCGCCTGTTTCCCTTTGTAAGATTACCGCCCAATAGAAATACTGGTAATTAATAGCTTTTGATAATTAAACAGTATGAAGTTCACTGCAAACATTGACCATGCCAATGCACTAAATGTTACACAATTTTAATCTTATTAATTATGGTAGCAATGTATGTACACAGTTGGGTGACAACATTTATAGTTAGGCCATAGGTAGAAATTCTCCACGTTGAGATGTGCTGTGTGCTTGTAGCTGACGGGAGGCCAGCGAGCAGGCCGACGTTGGTGGCTTGTTCCAGCTTAGGATTTTCCAGTTCGTTTCCGGTGAGGGGAGAGAGGGACAATGGTGAGTGCCAGGCACAGTGAATGCACAAATATTCTAATACTACTGGCATTTGAAGTAATACAATGCAGTTAGGAACCTTTAAGGCCCTCATTACAAAATAGCCTGTTGATAAATAAACAATACATTAGCTGATATAGTCACATCTGGCGTAATATGTTTAATTGACAATGAAAAGTAATAATTTACCAATGAATACAAGACAGTTACACAACTAGCATGGCAATGTTTGTTTATAAAAATAATATATTAACTATGTTTCATTTTATTTTCAATCAATCTTTTGTATTTTATCTTGAAGTATTCAGTTAAATCACTTATCTGTGATATAAGAAATTGCACGATTATGGTAAACAGTACAAAGGATGTTTATACCAATATAAAAACCTAAGAAGAAATTTGTTTAATGTGCAGTGTAATTATTTTGATTTTAAGTAAACTTTTAGAAATGTATTGGCTGAGCGCTGTACGTTGGCAAATCCGTTAGAACAGCTCACATGGGGAAGTTGATGACGTAGGGGAAAAAACCCCGGCAGTTGAGCTTTTGGCGCGCACGCGCGCGAGGGCAGGAAGTGAGGACTCCAGAGCACGTGGGGAGCTGGCCGGGCGGCGTCGCTCTCCATTCAGTCGGCATGTGGATCTTGAGGTGGTGACTTGAGATTTGTCTGTGGCAATCGCCACGTGTGGTTGCTCGTCGTAGACTGTACCAAGTTAAATCGAGTGCTAATGTGTGTTTGTGAATATTTAGCCGGTGGAACAAGGTGTGCATCGCATTGAATTAAAGTGACTGTGATTTGTTAATGTAACACGTGTCGTCGCATAGGCATGAACATAAACGGTGTTTGAAACAGACACGTGGTGTGAAAACAATTCGCGACAAATATTCATTTTGTCTGGGGGCTCACGAGCTATAACTTTATTTGGTAAATGTGTCGACGTACAGACGTATCAGCCACAGGGTTCAAATATTGTGAAATAAACAACATAAAGTGAACTTTCACGTGTTTTCAAAAATAGTAGTTAGTACACCCTTTTCTCTCATGAACTTGATTTCATTATGAATTTGTTTTGTTAATCATGTGCAGGGAAGGAAAGCTGCGAACGTGTGATATCATCCCCTAGAAAACGAGTCAAACAGTCGCAATCTCAGTTCCAGTGTTTTTGCATGTTTAGGAATTTGGTTCGCAGCTTGTGGTTGTGAGTTTTAAAAATTAAACGTTCCATATTTTAAACTCTCACCCCGACCTTCACGCTCGCACCTTCATCCATGGCTCGCAAGATGTCATGTGAGAAAAGGGCAAGCTGAGTTTCACATGAACGTGTTTCCTAAACTCGTGCTGATTCATAGAAAGAAGCTTTGCCGTTTCAAGGAAATTTACTATATTCGAACTGAGAATATGCTCCAAAATTGTACATTAAACTGATGTCAACGATATTGGCCTGTAATTGTGTGGGTCAGTTCTCTTTCCTTTCTTATAAATGGGAGTCACCTGCGCTTTTTTCCAATTACTAGGAACTTTGCGCTGAATTAAAGATTCGCGATAAATGCAAGCTAAGTAGGCCGCCAATGCCACAGAATACACTTTATAAAACCGAACTGGTATTCCATCCGGACCAGCAGACTTTTTCTTATTTAGCTCTCTCAGCTGCTTCTCTACACCGGAAATACCTATTGCTATGTCCCCCATTTTGGAATTAGTACGTTGACCAAATGATGGTACATTTGTGCAGTCCTTCTGCATGAACGATTTCTTAAAGGTTAAATTTAGAACTTCAGCTTTCCCTTTCCTTTCTTCTATTACTGCCCCGGAATGATCAACGAGTGACTGGACAGTGGGCTTTGACCCGCTTATCGATTTTACATAGGACCAGAATTTTTTCGGGTTCTCGGAAAGATCTTTTGGTAAGGTATGGTTGTGGTAATTATTGTATGCTTCGCGCATCGATCTTTTTATAGACGCACGAATCTCTACTAACTTTTGCCTGTCAACATTTGCGTGAACAACAGTCTTTGCTTTCTCAGTAGCTTTCTAACATTATTATTATACCACGGTGGATCTATTCCATCCTTAATCGTCTTCACTGGCACATATTTCTCTAACCTTGGGTTACAATGCACTTAAATTTAGTCCCCAATTCCTCTACATCCATAGTCCCGGAATTAAACGACGCCCATTCATTTTCTAAGTGCGATTCTAACATTTGCTTATTGACTCTTCCCAACAAAAACACGCCCCTAGCCTTCTTGATTGGCTTATGAACTTTGGTCACCATCGACGCTATGACGATATCATGATCACTAATTCCTGTCTCTACACAGACATCGTTAATAAGGTCAGGCCTGTTTGTGGCTATAAGGTCTAAAATATTTCAATTGCGCGTGGGTTGCCGGTTTAACTACTCAAGACAGTTTTTGGAGATTGTGTCCAAGAGTAGCTCGCAGGACTGCTTGTCTATACCGCCTGAAATGTAACTAGCGAGGTCCCAATCTATAATCTTAAGGTTTAAGTCTCCCCTGACTAATATTACATGGCCTGGATACCTATGGACTACTTGGTGTAGACTTTCTTTGAATTATTCTAAAACTGCTGGGGAGCCGGTAAAAACACCCAACTATTAACTTTACTTCTTTTAGACCTGTTATACGTGACCAGATAACTTCACAGTTACTTTCAACCTCGATCTCAGTAGAAACAATATCTTTGTCCACAGCGATGACCACGCCTCCTCCATGTGTATCCGATCTACCTTTCCGATATACATTCCACGCCTCGCTAAATATTTCTGAACTTGCCACATCATGTTTTAGTCAGCTTTCGGTGCCCAAAACTATCTGAGCACAATAATTTCCATGCAGTGCGGCAAATTCGGGAACTTTGTTTCTAATACTTTGTAAGTTCGTGGCTAATATTTTGATATTCGAATTTTTGATCCGAACGCGGCCAGAATTCGCTGTTTGAATGTTGACAGGTGAGTGCTCATCAGAGTTAGCACTCCACAAGTACTCTGCTACCTTAGTTGCCGCTTCCTTAGTGTAGTGGACCCCTGATCTATCTAGGGGCACCCGATAACGCAGATCCAGAAATCTGCAGCCATGACTGTCACAGAGTCGGCGAAGCCTCTGGTTCAGACCCTCCACTCGGCTCCAAACCAAAGGAGCCCGATTAACCCTGGGAACAATGCTACAAATCGACAGCTCTGCTTACACCCCCGTGCAAGGGCAGCACCCTTCATCAATTCCGCCAGCCGCCCGTAGGACCTGAGGATGTCCTCAGAACCCAAGCGACAAGCGTCATTGGTGCTGACGTGAGCCACGACTAGCAGTCGACTGCACCCCGCACCCTCGATTGCCGCCGGCAAGGCCTCCTCCACATCTCGGATGAGGCCCCTCCGGAAGACACACCGAGTGTACGATGGACGTCTTTCCGGATCTCGACGCTATCTGCCTAAGGGGCTCCATCACGCACCTAACATTGAAGCTCCCAATAACTAATAATATTTGCGAGTATGAATAGTAGTTATCTATTCCCGTCTTGGCTCACAATTCAGAGACCAAATGAAACTTCGAAAAGCTTCTCATCCGACCCTGGAGGGGGCAGACGCCAGAACTGAACTCAAGACTTAAGATAAAAGCGAACATGTCTGACTCCCCCAGAGGTAGAGACCATAATTAAACTCAGAACTAACTTCCCATTGCTTGCTAGGTGCTCCGTAATTACTCCCTCTACTTTTCCAGTGACCAATTCTGGAGCCGGTGCCTAGTTTAGCACGATGAAATGCCGCAAGCATAGCTTCGCGGGACATGGAGTATGAATACACGCTTTCCGTAAATCAGCTCGACTCCCGCGTGTTTCTGGCTTCAGACTGTAAGCGGGACTCTCTTCTCACGCTGAGGAAGAGGTCGCTATATCTTTGTCTCGACATCTAAAGGGGGGCCACCTTAGCTACCTCATCTACATGGGATACTCTGAAAATCACATTTAAGTGCCTGGCAGAGGGTTCATCGAACCACCATTATACTATTCATCTCCCATTCCATTCTCGAGTAGCGCGCGGGAAGAAAGAACACCTGAATCTCTCTGTTCGAGCTCTGATTTCTCGTATTTTATTCTGATGATCATATCTACCTATGTAAGTGGGAGTCAACAATACGTTTTCGCATTCGGAGGAGAATGTTGGCGATTGGAGTTTCGCAAGTAGCCCACGCCACAGCGATAAGCGCCGTTGTTGTAATGATTCCCATACCTGATCCTGTATCATTTCCGAACGCTGTCTCCCCTGTATCGTGACAATACGAAACGAGCTTCCCTTCTTTGGACTCTTTCGATGTCCTCCGTTAAACCCACCTGATAAGGATCCCACACTGGGCTGCAATACTCCAAAAATGGACGGACAAGCGTAGTGTATGCAGTTTCTTTTGTAGTTCTGTTCCATATTTTAAGGGTTCTGCCAATAAAACGCAGTCTCTAGTTCGCCTTTCTCACGATAGAGTTTCGTTGTGATAAGTATTGTAGGCATCTCGCATTGAAATCCTCGCTAAATTTCGAGCTTCTGAGTACGATCGCCAATACTGGGGATTTTGTGTACGTTTAAATTTAGTATGCCTTTTCCTTTGCTTTTGCAACAATACCCTGACCTGTTTTGTGTACCAAGGGGGATCGCCTCCTTCTTTTATTAATTTATTTGGTATAAAACTCTCAATTGCTGTCGATGCCACTTCTTTGAATTTGAGCCACATCCTGTCTCCACCTACGTTTAGTGTTAGAAACGAGTGGAAGCTGTCTTTCAAGAAGCAATGTATTTTGTTTCTATCTGCTTTCCTGAACAAATATACTTTTCGTTTATTTTTTGTAACTTTGGGGCTTTCGATATTCAATTTCGCTACGACAGCTCTGTGTTCACTAATACCTGTATCCGTTTTGATGCTCGTTATGAGCTCAGGATTATTTGTTGCTAAGAGATCAAGTGTGTTTTCAATCCATTAACAATTCTAGTTGGCTCATGAACAAATTGTTCGAAGTAATTCTCCGAGAATGCGTTGCGTACAATCTCGCACGATGTTTTATGCGTACCTCCTGGTTTGAAAATATAATTTCGTCAACAGATCGAGGGTAAATTAAAATCACCGCCTACTATTATCGTGTGAGTCGGGTATGTTTTTGTAATTTGACTCAGGTTTTTTTTAAACCTGTCTGCTATTGTATCGTCAGAGTCGGGAGGCCTGTAAAAGAAACCAATTATTAACTTCTTACTTACAATTTTCGGGTACAACCTTTACCCATGATAGCTCGCAGGAACTATCAACTTCAACTTAGATACACGAAATACTACTTTTGACGACGACAAACACGCCTCCACCTACTTTGTTTAATCTATCCTTTGTGAACACAGTTAGATCTTTTTCAAATACTTCTTC
Organism: Locusta migratoria; assembly: GCA_026315105.1. Classification (NCBI taxonomy): domain Eukaryota; kingdom Metazoa; phylum Arthropoda; class Insecta; order Orthoptera; family Acrididae; genus Locusta; species Locusta migratoria. The sequence continues at coordinate 13,101,239 of CM048755.1, forward strand.
TGAACTTATTTTCGGCTTGAGCCAACTTTCACTGCCTATAATGAATTATGTTTAGGTGCTTTCTATTAACGCTTGGAGTTCTGGTACTTTCCCGACACAGCTACGACAATTTGCAACTGTTATACCGATAGTTCCCAGATCTACATTTATCCTGTGATCCACCTGGACCCTTTGAGACTGCCCATTTTGTTTTCCCTCGAGGCCCTTTATCCTAAAAAACAACCCGTCCACGCCACACAGCCCTCGCTACCCGTGTAGCCGCTTCCTGCGTATAGTGGACTCCTGACCTATTCAGCAGAACTCGGAAACCCACCACCCGATGGCGCAAGTCAAGGAATCTGCAGCCTACACGGTCGCAGAACGGTCTGCACCTCTGATTCAGACCCTCCACCCGGCTCTGTACCAGAGTCCACAGTCGGTCCTGTCAACTATGCTGCAGATGGTGAGCTCTGATTTCACCTTGCAAGCAAGACTGGCAGTCTTTACCACTTCAGATACCCGCTCAAAACCTGAGAGGATCTCTTCAGATCCGAAGCGACACACATCATTGGTACCAACGTGAGCCACCACCTGCAGTTGGCTGCACCCCGTATCCTTCATGGCATCCGGAAGGACTCATTCCACATCTGGAATGGCTCCACGCAGTATGCACACGGAGTGCACGTTGGCCTTCTTCCCCTCCTTTGCAGTCTTCTCTCTAAGGGGCCACATCACCCGCCTAACGTTGGAGCTCCCAATTACAAGCAAACCCACCCTCTGTGAAAGGCTGAGTGGTGACCTCAGGATGAGAGACTCCATCCGACTCACGAACGTTGTCCTGAACAGATAGCGCCTCAAACCTGTTCGCAAGACGAACCGGGGAGGCCTCACGATCGGTCCCCCAGAATGTCTTGCGCCTCCTACCACGCACTGGAGCCACCTCCCACGCAACCACGGGTGGGACGTCTGCCTCACTGCTAGCAGTACCAGGGCATGTCGCTGCCGCAGGCCGATCGGTGGAAGACGAAGGGAGTCCGTTCGGTCCCCACTACCGTCCAACAACAACGACGCCCCTCGATCGCAGCTTCCAACTGTGCAACCGAGGTTAACACAGCTTGAAGCTGGGAGCGAAGTGTCACCAGCTCAGACTGCATCCGCTCACAGCAGTCACAGTCCCTATTTATGATTACAGTGGCGACAAAAACAAAAACTACAGTCGCGATGCGTTCAAAGGAAGACTACACTGTTTGTTAAAACGTGGATTTGAATCTAATATGCACGAGAGCACAGTATAAATTTACAAATTGAAACGTGAACTCGCAGACGAAAATCAAAATACTATATGTCGCTTCTAATCAGAAAATAAAGACAGACGACTGTCGCGACGCGATTCACACGGCCGAACAATACACTAACCAGATGTTTAACTCGAATATGAATCAAATAAAAACGCGAGCACACAATAACTTTAATGAACTGAAGGGCAAGCGCACTGAAAAGTCAAAATATGTAGCTTCTAGAGAGAAGCCGGTTACACTTACAACTGAGACTTTTCTGTCACTGGAGGACGTCCACTCAGAAAGTGGCAGTCCATTTGCTGGTCCAATGCCCCGGCATCTGACCAGCTGCCTGCCTGCGCGAACTGGCTATCACGGTTTAATACGCCAAGTCCTGTTCGGCGCCGCCCTTCCGCTAACTTCAGCGTAATAAAAATAATGACGCTTCTCTCCTTCTGCATTTCCCCTTTCTTTGGGCATTAAGCTAAATTTGTCGTCCACCTACACCGCGGCTAGCTTAAGTTCATCATTCTACATCCAAGCAGCGTTCACCATCTGTTTCCCTTGGACAGCCAACACCAGATTCTAACTAAATCCGCCTACACATCCCAACATATCATAATTACACGCAACAATCACTAACTGAGACCTACGAAAATGAGAGTGCGTCGAAATAGGTGACGTCTCGCCAAGCCTTAATCCTTTACTTGACTGAGCTATTTATCGTCTGTTTCACTATCGTACAAGACAAAACTCCAAACAAATGCCTTCAGAAAATGTTTCCTTACATTTATACTAATATTCGATGTTAAATAATTCCTCTTTTTGGAAAACGCTTTTTTTCCCATTGGCATTCTGTATTTTTATATCCTCTGTATTGCGACCACCAGGCGTTATTTTGCTGCCCAAATAACAAAATTCATCCACAACTTTTATTGTTTCGTCACCTACTCTAATTCCTTCTGCATCATCTGATTTTCTTAAACTGTATTTCATTACCCTTATTTTGTTCTTGTTAATGTTCATCTTATACGCTGATTTAAACACACTGTCCGTTCCATTCGATTGCTCTTCCTGGTTCTTTCCTGTCGCTGACGTAAGTATAATGTCATCAGCAAAACGCATTGTTTTTATTTCTTCACTCTGAACTTAAGTTCTTTCTCCAAATTTATTCTTGCTCTTCTTCACAGCTTGGTCAGTGTACAAGTTGAATAACATTGAAGAAAGGCTACAACCCTGTCTTACTCCCTTCCTGATAACTGCGCCCTTTTATGTCCTTCGACTCTAATAACTGTGTCTGGTTTTTGTACAACTTGTAAATAACCTTATGTTCCCTGTATTTTACCTCTGCTGACTTTACAGTTTGAAAGAGTGTATTCCAGTCGACATTGTCAAAAGCTTTCTCCAAATCTACAAAGGCTATAAATATAGATTTGCATTTCCTTAATCTATCTTCTAAGATTAGTAATAAGGTGAGTATTGCCTCCTGTATTCCTACATTTCTCTTGAATCCACACTATCTTCCCCGAGGTCATCTTCTACCATCTATTCAGTCTTCTGTAAATAATTCGTGTTAAAATTTGGTAACCATGACTTATTAAACTGATATTTTGTAATTTCCACATCTTTCTGCGCTTGCTTTGTTTGGAATGAGAATTGTTACATTTTTCTTAAAGTCCGAGAGTATTTCGTCTGTCTCATACTTCTTACAGAGGAGGTGAAATAGTTTTGTCATGGATAGCTCTTCCAGAGGCTTCAGTAACTCTGAGAGAATGTCATCTACTCCAGAGGCCTTGTTCCGACTTAGGTCTTTCAGTGCACTGTCAAATTCCTCTCTCTGTATAGTATCTCCTATTTCAATTCCATCTACTTCCTCTTCCCTTCCTACAATATTTTCTTTAAATTCATTCCCTTTGTAGAAGCCCTCTGTATAGTCTATCCACCTTTCATCTTTCTCTTCTTTGCTCAGAATTGGTTTTGCATCAGAGTTCTTGATATTAATGCAGCTTGTAACACTATAGTGTACTCCTTTCCCCGATAATCCATTGTTTATTATTGCTTTATGCAATTGTTACAAAATTATTTATTTTAATGATTTGATATATATCGATTGTCAATTGTATTGTAATGACTGATGTCTGTATTCATAATCCTTGACTTAGTAGAAGTAAGTGTTCTGCTAGAAACTGTAAAACTTAATCATTTTTCTGTGACAATGTTCATTTTCTGTTTAAACATACTGCAGTTGTTATTATATAAATTGTTCAGTATAAAATATGAAATAATATGTGCTGGTTCGTGTTAGGACAAATTTAGTTAAAAGATGAAGTGCAGTACCTAGGAACGGAAATGTGGTCAGTGAAAGGTAAAATGTGGTTGGTTGGCGGGAGACGCTTCTGGAAAGGTGGTAACAGGAAATTTTGTGGTAGTTTTGTGGTAGTTCAGTGGTAGCCATGAGCAGTCGAGTTTGAAGTACAGACACAGTCAACTATTAAGTTCAGTGACAATACTGGCTTTTGTGGTAAACGCATTGGAGACTAAGAAGAAGATGTGGAATTGGAGGCTAAATTAATACGCTGCACGTTTACAATAGCCTTGGATGCAAGTACATAGTCTCAAAAGTATTATCGTTTTGTCATGTTGGCTTGTTTTTCAATACTAACGTCGACACGAAGAGGAAATGAGCTCATACAGCCACACCAACTATTGAAATGTTTCTGGAAGCATATTGTGGTCATTAAATAACCTAATCAGCTACCTACAGTACTGCAAGTAATGTATCTTTAGTTTTGTATTCATGCATGAACCAGCAGTTTGTTTAAAGCTGTACAATAGATTGATCCATCTAAAAACATTGTACCAAACCGTGAATTTCCTAAGTCATGCTACCAAGTAGATTCCTTTTCCTAGTGATACAAAGTCCGAGAGTCCTTAGAATAAATATTATTATTAGCAAGAACTCTTAATGCAGAGAGTGTGTGTGTTAAGCAGAACAGTACTAGTATTCATTACAATCAGTACAGTAGACAATTACCAATTATTTAAATAGTGTTCAGACAGACAAAACTAACTGAAAGTTTAATATTACTATTTTGTTGCAAGTTACATTTTCTAACGTTTTAGTCAGCAAACAAATCTAATTGCATTAGTAAAAGTGTAGCTAGCATCAGGTCTTTCATAAGATTTCAAGAATCAATAGTTTCATGTATTGTCTATAAAATCCAGAATCAAACTAGTTGTCAAATCTCTTTTAGAGATAGCAAACCATGGAAAAGTACTAATCTCTGTTTAACAAAGAAACTACAAGGTAAGGTAAAGTAATGAAAGTGCAGTTAATTTCAATATTATTCTTGTACCCATTTCTTAAAAAAATCATCAGATTACCAAATATTCAAAGTATCAGATTTTCTATTGGTGCTTGTTTGTCAGTTTGTTTTGTGTTAGATTTGAAAATACTGTAGTCAGAAGTGTTGAACAGGGCAGCACATTAGCTTGTTTGTTTTAATAACCAGTGACATTCACCTAGGCCTATCTTGGTAATGATTCCAAATTTAAACAGATTATTGACTGCACCACAGTGTTGTATACATTAGTAATTGTTCAAGTTTTACTGCCATAAATGTTTCCTTGCTTTTTCCTTTGAAGTTTTCGGAAAGCTATGATAACCAATTTAGGCCTAAATTCACTTCATCTGAAATTTCATTTTTGGTAACAATTTACCGTATGTATTTCCCTAAATCAGGGTGGCGACCATTTTTCTTAAACTTTACAGATCACTTAATTTGCAGTTTATACTGAACCTAACAGCATTATTTGAAAGGCATTATCTCTCGAAACGAAAAATCTTTAGAGATGAAGTTGAAAAACGATTCCTTCTCCGTTAGACATACAACTCGGTTAAAACTAAAATCCTGACACAGGTGTATTAACATAACAGTGGTGTTTCGCAGCGCACAATGCGCACATAACTTTGTGTTGTGTAAGTGTGAGTGTACTGTAGGTATACCACTGGGGTGCTACAAGCTGCTTTTCTTGTCTCCAAATGTCTCTTTTATTTTCCTGTAGGAGATATCTGTCTTTCCCCTAATTATACATGCCTCTACATATTTGCATTTGCCCTTCAGTCGTTCCAGCTTAGCCATTTTGCACCTCCTGAAAATCTCATTTCTCAGACTACATACTCCATTTTACCTGTTTATTTACTGCCAGAAGATCCGAACAGGGGACTATTTTACCTCCAGAATATTTCACCTGACAGGATGCCATCATCATATATTCATACAGTGGGCCATGTCCTCAAGAAGAATTTCGACTTTAGTTTCTCCATGCTTTCAGCCATTTGCAGTAACTGTATGGCAAAGCCACAATAGGTGATGTTACAAGGCCAGATCAGTCAATCATCCAGACTGTTCCCCCTGTAACTACTGAAAAGGCTGCTCCTCCTCTTCAAGAACCACTTGTTTGTCTGGCCTCTCCACAGATACCCCTCCACTGTGGTTGCACCTATGGTCCAACTATCTGTATTATTGAGGCAGGCAAGCCACTTCACCTCAGCAATGTCTTTAGTTCATAGGGCTATCTCATGTTATACCACTGATAATCCTTATACAGAGACCGTATAGTGCAAAGTCACATCAAGAGCTGAACTTCCTTAGCCCTGAATTATAACTGACTGATTTAATCATCATCCACCTCATCAGGCTGATCTGGAAACACAGAGTCCATCATTATTGTTGCTTCATGAGCATGGGCCAAAAAGATGGCGTAAATCCAGTGGTCTCTTGGTTTAGCAAGCAAACGTTATGAAAGTCAGTACCTCATCCCAGTTGCTCTGCTCAACGATGACATACATAGACAACATGTCAGCTAATGTCTTATTAAGACGTTCAGTGAGCCTGGTACTTTGAGGACGTTAGGCAGTTTTCATGCCATGTGTAATGTTATGCCGGCCGTGGTAGCCAAGCGGTCTGCAGTGCGTCAGTCACGGTCTGCACGGCCATACGGTCGGGGGTTCGAATCCCCCCTCAGGCATGGATATTTGTGCCGTCCTTGGTAATAGCTAGTTCATAAGTAGTTTGTAAGTTTAGGGATTGATGACCCCATAGGTAAGTCCCATAAGCTCTACAAACGTTTGTAATGTTATACTGACTATTTATTTCTGCAACAAGTCAATTGAAAAATTTTTACTCTGTGTGTAATTATAGATCTTGGTGTTCCACAATGAATTTGTCTGCCTCAGACGCCATCATTGTCTATATCACATCCTGTTGAATAATCAGTACAAATAATAATCCATTTATTGCCACCAGCAAATGTTGAAAACCATTAGACTACATCAATCTCAAAATATTGGAAAGGTGTATCCAGTGGCGGAATTATTGTGAGTTACGAATTCGAAATATTTAAACTTTCGACCGTTTCAGGGCATTGAAAAAATCCAACGGCAACTCTGAAAATTTGTGCTGGACTGGGATTCGAATACGGATTTCCTAACCCTTCGAACGCAAATTCTCAATTTGTAGCACACTACGATTGTCCAAAAAGAACAGACACCATATACATAACTGGATATCTGCCACAACAGACAATTGACAGTTTCAATGCAGACACAATAATACGCTCGATCTCTTGTGGGAATCCGGTATAGGATTCGAGCAAGTGGAATCGAATGGCAGGGGCACTATAATCATGCTACAAGATGAGAATTTTGCTTGGAAGGGAAGTGTGCCTGGATAGCCTAATTGGTTAAGGTGACCGCTGTGACAAACAAAGCAGGAACCTGGTTGACATCTCGATCTAGCACAAATTTTCATCTTTGCCAAATGTCGAAATGTTTAAATATTTCGAATTCGTAAAATTACTGCCATTACTATCAACAAATGTGGTCTATTCTCTCGGATATGTCTGAAAAGAAGAGACACCTTATAAATAATTGCATATCTGCCCCAACAGGCAATTGACAATTTCAATGCAGATGCATTAATATGCTCAATCCCTTGCAGTATCCAGTGTAGGCTGAGAGCAAGTGTCATCAAATGGGCAGTGGCACTACAATCGTAGTGTGCTATGTAAAGTAAAAAATAATGTTACCATATTTCTCCAAAATATTGGGGGATTAAAGAATAAAGTTTAGTCTCACACAAGTAAAGTAAAAAATAATGTTACTATCTTTCACCAAAATATTGGGGGATTAAAGAACAAACTAGATGAACTACTGGTTTGTTTAGATGACATAGAATTATAGAATGTAATACGTGAGCATCACATTTTGACGGATATGGAAAAAGTAAACATAAGCAGTTACAAACTAGCAGCACATGTGAATAGAGAGAATAAGGTGAGAGAAGGAGTTGCCATCTACGTCAAAAGTTATCCCTGTGTAAAAATTTTAGAAACTCAGAAGTTTTGTGTAGAGCAACATATAGAAGCATGTGCCTGTCAGCTTAAACTGAATAAAGGTCCTTCTATTATAATTATAACAGTATATACGTCCCCTTCAGGAGACTTTCAGTTATTTATGGAAAATTTGGATGCCTTGTTGTGGTATCTGTCAGACAAGGGAAAACAAATTATTATTTGTGGGGATTTCAATGTTGACTCACTACAGGTGTGTAAAGGGAGAATGACCCAAAAGTCTTACTTGGTGCTTTCAATTTGTCATCTGTAACTGATTTTCCTACTCGGGTAGTAAAGGACAGCAGCACACTGATGGATAACTTTTTATATACCAAGATAAGTTTAAGAACCTAAATGTTTGTCCTGTTGAGAATGGTCTTTCTGATCATGGTCCACAGCTAGTTACAATAAATGACATAGCTCCTCTCTGTAATTCAAAACAGCCCTCCAGAGTTGTACATTCAGTTAACGATTCAACAATTAGAAATTTCAGGGAAAATCTTCAGCAGTTAGACTGGGATGAGGTGTATAAGGAAGCTGATACTAATTTAAAATATAACTTATTTCATAATATATTGGTAAGAGTATTTGAAAATTATTCCCCCACGACAATAGTTAAATATAATGATAAAAAACCATGCAAGAAACCATGCCTTACTAAAGGAATAAGAATATCTTGTAACCGAAAAAGGGAACTGTATCTAACATCAAGAAAGAGTAATGACCCAGAAACAGTCAAATATTGTAAAAACTACTGTGCTACATTAAGAAAAGTTATTAAAAAGTCCAGAAGCACGTGCATCATGCTCAGATTAGTACCTCTGATAACAAAATTAAAACAATTTAGAATATTATTAACAGGGAGACAGGGCAACCAAGAGCACAGGGACACAAGATTACCATCAAAGTGAATGAAAAATTTACAAGTAACAAGTCAGAAGTTGAAAAAAATTTTAATAATAAATTTTAAATGTTGCGGAGAAAATAGGATCTAAATGTTCATTAGAAGAAGCTAGGCAGTTAATGAAACAGGCCATACCTACACAATTTGATACAATTGAAATTCCACCAACCTCTTCTTCTGAAATTAAGAAAATTGTAAACTCACTCAAGAGCAAAAGTTCACATGGAATTGATGGCATTTCCAGCATGGTAATAAAAGCTTGTTCTCAAGAAGTAAGTAGGATTCTTAGTCACATATTCAATAGTTCTCTGAAACAGGGTATATTTCCTGATAGACTGAAATATGCTATAGTTAAACCACTACACAAAAAGGGGATAGTCTGATGTCAACAACTACCGCCCAATCTCACTTCTGACAGCCTTATCCAAAATTCTCGAAAAAGTAATGTATTCTAGAGTAGTTACAGACATAGGTAAAAATAAAGTTCTAACAAATTGTCAGTTTGGCTTTCAGAAAGGCTTTTCAGCAGACAATGCTATATATACTTTCACCAATGAAATATTAAATGCTCTGAATAACCAGACATAATCCGTTGGGACTTTTTGTGATCTCTACAAGACTTTTGATTGTGTAAATCATGGAATTCTTCTAGATAAACTAAAGTATTGTGGAATGAATGGGACAGTGTACAAATGGTTTAAATCATACCTAACAGGAAGAGTGCATAATGTTGACATTATTAGTTCTCATAATATGCAAAAATAGCTGAGTCCTCAAACTGGGGAACAATCAAAAATGGGGTGCCACAAGGTTTGATAAAACACAGTACATACAGTTCCATACAGCAAATGGAATGACACCATCAATAAATATAGACTTTGATCAGAAATCTGTAGTAAAGGTAGAATATTCAAAATATTTAGATATAAGCATTGATGAGGGGTTCAATTGGAAAAAAACATATTGAAGATCTGTTGAAACGTTTGAGTTCAGCAACTTATGCTATTAGGGTAATTGCAAATTTTGGTGATATACAACTCAGTAAATTAGCTTACTATGCCTGTTTTCATTCTCTGCTTTTGATGGCATCACTTGGTAATTCATCATTGAGTAAACAGGTATTAACTGCATGAAAGCGTGTGATCAGAATAATTGCTGGAGCCCATTCAAGATCATCCTGCAGACACTCATTTAAAGTGTATTTAAATCTTCTCAGTAGCTTCTCAGTATATATATATATATATATATATATATATATATATATATATATATATATATATATTCACTTATGAAATTTGTTATTACCAATGCCACCGAATTCAAAAGCAATGGTGGTGTACATAACTACAACACTAGCAGAAAGAATTATCTTCACTATTCAAGGATAAATTATGCTTTGGCACAGAAAGCATTGAATTATGCTACCACAGAAGTCTTTGGGCACTTACAAACTGCATCAAAAGCCTGACAGATAGCCAAGAAGCATTTAAAAATAAATTAAAATAATTTCTGCATGGCAATTCACTCTACACTATACATAAATTTTTAGATATAAATTAGTAAATTTGAAAAAATAAATAAATAAATAAAAATTGTGTCATGTACTATTTAGTACAAAGTAATAATTTGTAAAGACACCTTTCATTAACCTGACACATTCCACATCATTACGAAGTGTCGTATTCATGATCTATGGAACAAGTATTAATCTAATCTACAAGATGAGAATTGGGTTGGAAGGGAAGTGTACCTGGATAGCGTAATTGGCTAAGGCGACCACTGGCATAAAGTGGGAAATCTGGGTTCAGCACAAATTTTTATCTTTGCCATTGGATGTATTCCAATGCCCTGAAACGATCGAAACGTTTAAATATTTTAATTCATAAAGTTGTGGCCATTACTGTCAGCAGATGGTGTCTGTTCTTATGGACATGTCCAAAAAGAACAGATACCTTATAAATAATTGTTATGAGTCACTCTGGTGGTTTCTGAGGAACTGCTTTCTTTCTCTGGGTCTCTTGATAGTGTGGCAGATAATTGTTTCTTTACATGTATTTATCGTGTTTGCAGGACCCATTGAAGAGCAAGTCTCCATGGTCCTAGAATGAGTCACTTCATCAAATTGCAACACAAGGGTAGTCAGAGAAAATAATGAAACCTATATCAATCCTATGCAAATCGCATTCCTAAGCATAAGTAAAAGCAATCAGCAACATAACACTGAGAGTAACTTCATTTTTTTCCCAGGAGTTTCTTGACAGAATAGAAAGAATGAGCCATGAGGAATCTATTCAGTCTCCATTGGAAAGTGAATGAATTACTACTTTGCTTTTTGAATTCTTGTGGCAGCTTATTGAAAATAGATGCAGCAGAATATGCATGTCTTTCTGCACAACTGTCACAGTGGTGTGATCCAAATGCGGATTCGATTTCTGTCTAGTAACTGAGTGAAAGCTGCTGACTCGGAAATAAACTGATACTGTGATCAAGAAACAACATTCAAGTAGACATTTCCCGAGAAGCCACTGTCATAAGTATCAGGTTACTGTGTGGGGACTGACAAGAGTTTCGTGAGTTTACACCACACATTTTTCGAACTGTCAATTTCTGTGCAATAAACACCATTTTGTATCAGAAACTATACCTTAAAAATACAATATACATCATAAGCGAATGAAAATAAGCTAAGTAGATTACTTTTCACATTTAACTATTCCTGTATTAAGGCATCGTCATCCAGGTAAAGTTCATCAACCTTTTTTGTTCTAAACTCTTCATTGATTTTCATAGCATTCCACAATTCTCTATCAAAACAATCTTCGCGCTTTGTAGGTTGTCTTAGAAGTATTCATTTAGTATTTCTGGCAACTCCCCTTCTCCATATATTGATTGGCATGATTTATGTTGAAGGTTCTTCTTGCCTCAAACTGACAGGCTTCCAGTGGGGCACTTAGTGATTTTCCTGGTTGGTATCTCTTTATCAGGTCTCCTAACTCTTCTGCCGCCTTTTCATTTCCTGCTACCACTTCCTGTATCTATTTCCCTGTGTCTGTCATCCCACTGGTTTTCTCTCCTGCCTCCTCCTTCATGACAATTGCTTCTAAATTTATTCTGGTTACTTCTTTGATCACTGTTCCTATACAATTGAATTTCAGTCTTTATTATGATCTGTTCCATTCCTATTTAAATGATTAATGTTACCTGTATCCATTTCCAGAGCTCTGGCTAACTTAGCCACATATTTTAAAAATACTTCTAAAGAATCATTGAGCCCATATACTAAATCCTGACAGTCTACCAGTTAGTTTTCTTTTCAAAGCATATATTTGGGTAAGCTCATCAAATGGTTTATTTAAATGGACTAACATTTTACTTGTTTCTTCCAAAATTCTTTCATTGCACCTTGCCCCTCCTCAGAGTTAGGTCCACTTAAGAATTCACATCTAATACCAGCCTATTCAGTGTCAGACCAAAATTTATTTAAAATTTCATATGTCATTCCAGACCTTACATTATGTTGTTTCACGAAATTGATCTTTAAATTATTAGTTGTTCCACTTATGAAATAATTATGATATTAGTGTAGAAAGTCAACAGGATGAATTTTATTATCTCCACAAAAATGAATAATAGCTAATTACTCCACATACCAACTCAAGTGTTACCAAAATTTTTCATTACTTGACTTCCTTGTAAGTTTGCTACTATTTAGTGACTCGTGCCTGTTTTCAGTACATTTGTGTTGTCATTTACAAACTCTCTCACATTTTAAATTTCTCTATCATTTTCATTGTTAATAGTACTCATATTATCTCTAGGAGTAATGTGACTAAGTCTGATTGCTCCTTCTCCTATACTTATATTGTAACTAGTTTTGTTTATTTTATATCTCAGGTTTGAGTTTAATGTACCTATGTCATTCTTTCATTTTTTCAATCGTAAATTAATTCCTAAATGCTTTTCTTCAATCTCTTCTTTAAATTTATATAATTCTTTCCTGCCATCAGCAATTTGTTGTGTGATTTTATCACTTAATATATCAAGAGCAACGATTTTTTTTTACACAAAGTGTCATTATTCTTCACTTATCAGTCAGTAGTATGGATAACATCTTCATTATAGCTAGGTTAGGTCCTACCACTTTCCTGTCGTCAAAACCATGAAAGGAACAACACATACCACTGATATAGAGATTATCTGTTTCTGTAGTAAGACACTGAATGGTTTCTGTATTATCGTAACTGTCATTTCCGACTGTTTGATCCTAATTTTCTACCCATAAATGAACTTTTAGATATCATACTGTGACAATGTAAGGAAGCTATTGCGAAATTTGTTTCACCTATAAATCTGTATATACGATATGTATTCTTCACGAAAAAATAACTCTTAAATATCTAACGTCTCAACGGTATGTATGTAACGGTTTTTAACTTTCCTTTTTGGCCTCCAAAACAGCTAAGTGTATTATTCATGTAATTTTTCTTTAAACTTACTTCAAAATCTATGTATAAAGCCATAAATATCGATTTATTTCTGTTTATAACACAAAAACAAGTCTGTTTAAAACAATGCACGTATTTTGACAGTTCTCAGGCAAGAATTCCATGTTATTTACTAAGTAATATGGCAAATGTTCAAATGTTTGCAAATCTATTGGACCAAACTGCGTGATCATCAGTCCGTAGCTTACAAACAAAGGTAAACTAACCTAAGGACAACACACACACCCATTACCCAGGGAGGACGCGAACCTCCGATGGCGAGCAACCACAGGTTCCGCAGGAGGCACCTTAGACTGCTCAGCTACTCCACTGCAGCTAAGTAATATGGCCACAGATCTTCAAGAAAAGATATGCCAGTTAAAAATATAAATTGTCTAAATTTGTATTCAGTGTAAATAATCTCCTTATTTTATATCAAAGCCTTGAAAATTAAATGAATTTGTTTTATCTTTATGATAAGTGTAATATTTGTTATATAAGAAAATGTATAGTAATACTATTTGTTCCTAACATGATAATTTGACAATATAAGGGAAATAATATTATTTTCATTATTTATTGTATTAAACAATTAACTTTTATTTCATTAATCATGAAAACCTTTTTATGTTCACATAATGTAATTGATCACATGATATAGACTGTCATTTGCACAGTGTAAATAAACTGATGCACAGGCAGTGCATGTGGTGGTGATCTGTTATGAGTTAGTAGTCAGTAATGGGTTAACTGCTGTTATTGTCAGAAGTCAGTTTTGAGTTGTAGTCAATTATGAGTTGTAAGTTACAGTTTTAATGTGGAATTGTAAACTGTAGAGTGGCCAGAATTGAGTTTGGTGTAACAAGAAGATAATTTTTCTATGTGAACTTCAAGATAATAAATTTGAAAATACTATATTCTTTCTAGTTTTTGGAACCTGAAAAAATTTCGAAGTAAATTTCACAGTGGTCATTAAACAGGTAGAATTCAAGGACAACATGAAGACCTTAGAAAAGATAAGTATCACTAAAAAAGACTAATTTAGTAAAATTTCTCATATTGAACTTATTAGATGGACACTAGTAGCCTGGTTCCATGTCAGTTTGGAGGAGGAGCTGGGATTTGTTTGATTTTGTTTTAGAAGTACTAATGGAAACTGTTGCAAGTGTACCTACCAATAGAAATGTCAGAGTTAAAATTTTGGGGGCATTCAAACAAGAAAACACCAACAGTAACATATTAATTGGATGGATTCCAAAACGAATTGAAGCAATTAGACCAAACAAGGAAACTGATAAATACATTCCTTTATCGTCTTTTATCAGTAGTGTTCAGTGATATGTATGATAAGGATTGCGTGTGAAACAGACAGTTTTACGTCTTTTTATTCTTGTTTGTTGTTTTTCATCATCACAAGTGAAGTAAATGATTAGAAAGTGGGGAATGGTGCTGTGACACCAAGGATAAGCAGTGCCTTGCATAATCAAACATTTTTGTCTGATATTGAGGAAGTAAATCAGAACAAACAACCAGTGAGCACTTTTGAGAATTTGGAAAAATGTTAGAGAGGAAGATAGGAGTTATGGAGGAGAAATTAGAGAGGTACACAGGAGATTTGGAAGAGAAATTAGAGAGGAACATACGAAATTTAAAAGGAGACATAGAAGAGTTACAAAAGAATATAAAACAGAAATAAATAAAGTAAAGTCATTAAAGATCATTTTTTTCAGAGACTGTAAAAGATGTTGAACAGATCACAGAAAAATTCCAGGGACATTTACAGGGTTCAAAAGCTGAACATTTCGTATTTGATAGTAGCATTTATAACTTAGAGGAAGGTGCGCAAATTTTAAAAGGAAGAAGCATCACAGACTAAGCAAATAGTAGATAGTAGAAAGTGATAATGTTACAAAGTTAACAGAAGTCGAACAGGTCAATAAAAAAGTGGATACTGTATAAAAGGGACTTGATTATGTGGAAGTATGAGTAAATGCAGTTAGTATTGGTTGTAGTTCTAATAAAGAACCTCTAGAAAAGACGTTAATTCAATTACAAGATGAAATAGTAGGTAGAAATGTTGTAAGTTTCATTTGTGTTGTAAGTAATACAAAAACATTTCCTGGTTACAAAAAAACTACATCTTTTGGATTTGATACATGAATGTAATAACAATTTCCTACATAGTTGTTCAGAGGAAGCTAAAATAAAGTTTGTAAAATAATATGTAGATGGTCCAACATTGTCCTTGGCAAATCCCATAATTAAAGCGAATAAGACCTATGAATCTTTCGAAAAGAGTTTTTTTTATCTAAATTTTGTTGTGAGTCAGAACAGGGCAAAAATAAAAAGTGAATTTATAAATGGGGACGGAAGAGAATGTATGAAGGAATTAATTAATGAATTCATCCAATTGGATGTACTTAGGAGATGTTTCCCAAGACGTATGCAACAGGAATTAGCCTATGGGCCAGCTGGGTCAATCATGCTATAGAAAGGAAGCTCAGCCATGAAAATAGTCGATATGGAGATCAGAATTACAATAGAAATTATAATGGAAGAGATTTTAACCAATACAGAAATGGAAATCAGAGGGTTGGCAATAAAAATATAACAAGCACTCGTGAAAATAATAAAAGTGACAGTTGGGAAAATAATACTACTGGTAAAAGATCAGAACATTTAAACCAATAACCGTACCACTGACAGCCTGTCAACTTGGGGCGAGAAAAGCCTGTCGAAATGAGGCTAAGCCATATATTTGGAAACCATTCTTAAGCATGAGAAGCTGAGTAAAAATATAAATACAAAGGAAACCTTAGGTTTGGAATTATCATTAAACAAAGTTTATAAGAAACTTCCTGGCAGATTAAAATTGTGTGCCGGAACCGGGACTCGAACCTGGGACCTTTGCCTTTCGCGGGCAAGCGCTCTACCGACTGAGTTACCCTGACACGACTCACGATGCCTCCTCACAACTTTACTTCCGCCAGTACCTCGCCTCCTACTTTCCAAACTTCACAGAAGCTCTCTTGCAAACACCCAAGACTAGCACTCCTGGAAGAAAGGATATGGTGGAGACATGGCTTAGCCACAGCCTAAGGGATGTTTCCAGAATGAAACATTCACTCTGCAGCGGAGTGTGCGCTGATATGAAACTTCCTGGAAGATTAAAATTGTGTGCCGGAACCGGGACTCGAACCTGGAACCTTTGCCTTTCGCGGGCAAGCGCTCTACCGACTGAGCTACCCCGACACGACTCACGTGCCGCCTCACAACTTTACTTCCGCCAGTACCTCGCCTCCTACTTTCCAAACTTCACAGAAGCTCTCTTGCAAACACCCAAGACTAGCACTCCTGGAAGAAAGGATATGGTGGAGACATGGCTTAGCCACAGCCTAAGGGATGTTTCCAGAATGAAACTTTCACTCTGCAGCGGAGTGTGCGCTGATATGAAACTTCCTGGCAGTTAAAATTGTGTGCCGGAACCGGGACTCGAACCTGGGACCTTTGCCTTTCGCGGGCAAGCGCTTTACCGACTGAGCTACCCCGACACGACTCACGATGCCGCCTCACAACTTTACTTCCGCCAGTACCTCGCCTCCTACTTTCCAAACTTCACAGAAGCTCTCTTGCAAACACGCAAGACTAGCACTCCTGGAAGAAAGGATATGGTGGAGACATGGCTTAGCCACAGCCTAAGGGATGTTTCCAGAATGAAACTTTCACTCTGCAGCGGAGTGTGCGCTGATATGAAACTTCCTGGCAGATTAAAATTGTGTGCCGGAACCGGGACTCGAACCTGGGACCTTTGCCTTTCGCGGACAAGCGCTCTACCGACTGAGCTACCCCGACACGACTCACGATGCCGCCTCACAACTTTACTTCCGCCAGTACCTCGCCTCCTACTTTCCAAACTTCACAGAAGCTCTCTTGCAAACACGCAAGACTAGCACTCCTGGAAGAAAGGATATGGTGGAGACATGGCTTAGCCACAGCCTAAGGGATGTTTCCAGAATGAAACTTTCACTCTGCAGCGGAGTGTGCGCTGATATGAAACTTCCTGGCAGATTAAAATTGTGTGCCGGAACCGGGACTCGAACCTGGGACCTTTGCCTTTCGAGGGCAAGCGCTTTACCGACTGAGCTACCCCGACACGACTCACGATGCCGCCTCACAACTTTACTTCCGCCAGTACCTCACCTCCTACTTTCCAAACTTCACAGAAGCTCTCTTGCAAACACGCAAGACTAGCACTCCTGGAAGAAAGGATATGGTGGAGACATGGCTTAGCCACAGCCTAAGGGATGTTTCCAGAATGAAACTTTCACTCTGCAGCGGAGTGTGCGCTGATATGAAACTTCCTGGCAGATTAAAATTGTGTGCCGGAACCGGGACTCGAACCTGGGACCTTTGCCTTTCGAGGGCAAGCGCTCTACCGACTGAGCTACCCCGACACGACTCACGATGCCGCCTCACAACTTTACTTCCGCCAGTACCTCGCCTCCTACTTTCCAAACTAGTCTTGCATGTTTCGCAGGAGAGCTTCTGTGAAGTTTCGCAAGTAGGAGGCGAGGTACTGGCGGAAGTAAAGTTGTGAGGCGGCATCGTGAGTCGTTTCGGGGTAGCTCAGTCGGTAGAGCGCTTGCCCGCGAAAGGCAAAGGTCCCAGGTTCGAGTCCCGGTTCCGGCACACAATTTTAATCTGCCAGGAAGTTTCATATCAGCGCACACTCCGCTGCAGAGTGAAAGTTTCATTCTGGAAACATCCCTTAGGCTGTGGCTAAGCCATGTCTCCACCATATCCTTTCTTCCAGGAGTGCTAGTCTTGCGTGTTTGCAAGAGAGCTTCTGTGAAGTTTGGAAAGTAGGAGGCGAGGTACTGGCGGAAGTAAAGTTGTGAGGCGGCGTCGTGAGTCGTGTCGGGGTAGCTCAGTCGGTAGAGCGCTTGCCCGCGAAAGGCAAAGGTCCCAGGTTCGAGTCCCGGTTCAGGCACACAATTTTAATCTGCCAGGAAGTTTCATATCAGCGCACACTCCGCTGCAGAGTGAAAGTTTCATTCTGGAAACATCCCTTAGGCTGTGGCTAAGCCATGTCTCCACCATATCCTTTCTTCCAGGAGTGCTAGTCTTGCGTGTTTGCAAGAGAGCTTCTGTGAAGTTTGGAAAGTAGGAGGCGAGGTACTGGCGGAAGTAAAGTTGTGAGGCGGCATCGTGAGTCGTGTCGGGGTAGCTCAGTCGGTAGAGCGCTTGCCCTCGAAAGGCAAAGGTCCCAGGTTCGAGTCCCGGTTCAGGCACACAATTTTAATCTGCCAGGAAGTTTCATATCAGCGCACACTCCGCTGCAGAGTGAAAGTTTCATTCTGGAAACATCCCTTAGGCTGTGGCTAAGCCATGTCTCCACCATATCCTTTCTTCCAGGAGTGCTAGTCTTGCGTGTTTGCAAGAGAGCTTCTGTGAAGTTTGGAAAGTAGGAGGCGAGGTACTGGCGGAAGTAAAGTTGTGAGGCGGCACGTGAGTCGTGTCGGGGTAGCTCAGTCGGTAGAGCGCTTGCCCGCGAAAGGCAAAGGTCCCAGGTTCGAGTCCCGGTTCCGGCACACAATTTTAATCTGCCAGGAAGTTTCATATCAGCGCACACTCCGCTGCAGAGTGAAAGTTTCATTCTGGAAACATCCCTTAGGCTGTGGCTAAGCCATGTCTCCACCATATCCTTTCTTCCAGGAGTGCTAGTCTTGCGTGTTTGCAAGAGAGCTTCTGTGAAGTTTGGAAAGTAGGAGGCGAGGTACTGGCGGAAGTAAAGTTGTGAGGCGGCACGTGAGTCGTGTCGGGGTAGCTCAGTCGGTAGAGCGCTTGCCCGCGAAAGGCAAAGGTCCCAGGTTCGAGTCCCGGTTCCGGTATACAATTTTAATCTGCCAGGATGTTTCATATCAGCACACACTCCGCTGCAGAGTGAAAGTTTCATTCTTGGAAACATCCCTTAGGCTGTGGCTAAGCCATGTCTCCACCATATCCTTTCTTCCAGGAGTGCTAGTCTTGCGTGTTTGCAAGAGAGCTTCTGTGAAGTTTGGAAAGTAGGAGGCGAGGTACTGGCGGAAGTAAAGTTGTGAGGCGGCACGTGAGTCGTGTCGGGGTAGCTCAGTCGGTAGAGCGCTTGCCCGCGAAAGGCAAAGGTCCCAGGTTCGAGTCCCGGTTCCGGCACACAATTTTAATCTGCCAGGAAGTTTCATATCAGCGCACACTCCGCTGCAGAGTGAAAGTTTCATTCTGGAAACATCCCTTAGGCTGTGGCTAAGCCATGTCTCCACCATATCCTTTCTTCCAGGAGTGCTAGTCTTGCGTGTTTGCAAGAGAGCTTCTGTGAAGTTTGGAAAGTAGGAGGCGAGGTACTGGCGGAAGTAAAGTTGTGAGGCGGCATCGTGAGTCGTGTCGGGGTAGCTCAGTCGGTAGAGCGCTTGCCCGCGAAAGGCAAAGGTCCCAGGTTCGAGTCCCGGTTCCGGCACACAATTTTAATCTGCCAGGAAGTTTCATATCAGCGCACACTCCGCTGCAGAGTGAAAGTTTCATTCTGGAAACATCCCTTAGGCTGTGGCTAAGCCATGTCTCCACCATATCCTTTCTTCCAGGAGTGCTAGTCTTGCGTGTTTGCAAGAGAGCTTCTGTGAAGTTTGGAAAGTAGGAGGCGAGGTACTGGCGGAAGTAAAGTTGTGAGGCGGCATCGTGAGTCGTGTCGGGGTAGCTCAGTTGGTAGAGCGCTTGCCCGCGAAAGGCAAAGGTCCCAGTTTCGAGTCCCGGTTCCGGCACGCAATTTTAATCTGCCAGGAAGTTTCATATCAGCGCACACTCCGCTGCAGAGTGAAAG
Source organism: Locusta migratoria (assembly GCA_026315105.1). Classification (NCBI taxonomy): domain Eukaryota; kingdom Metazoa; phylum Arthropoda; class Insecta; order Orthoptera; family Acrididae; genus Locusta; species Locusta migratoria. Next base: position 13,121,132 of record CM048755.1, read on the forward strand.
TTTCATTCTGAAAGTTTATAAGGAAAATATTGAGAAATATAGTACCAATACAGATTAAATTGGATTAGTAAACTTGTTCAAAGTAGTTACAAATGAAATAGTTGAAACCAAGCCTAAAACATGTACAATTACAGAGTAGTACATTGATAGGACTAAACATCTAGTAATCATCATGTTTGTGAAGAGGCAGCAGATAATATCTTCATAGTCCAAAGTAATAAGGAAAACCATCTGAAAATAGGATAGATGAAAAATATATCCTATTAATGTGAATAGTATATTATCTAATAGTGAGGAAATTTAAAAAATCATTGAGAATATAATTAAAAATTCCTTTAAAAACGAATGTTGTCACGTGGATAAAGCAATTTTTCAAATGTCATGTGAAAAAACTGAAGAAAACAGAAAGTTAGAATTTGAACAAGTTCAGAAAGATTTACTCACAGAAACTGAAAAGGATTAAATGAATGTAATAGAGGGAAGTCCCTACCTTAACAATGAAACTGATTTTTTAATGGAATTTTTTGAATTAGTGGATACTGGAAGCCAAGTTAGCGCAATATTACAGATATTGAGAGATAAGCTTTGTCAAAGGAAGAATTATGTAGAATTACTAATCATTGGACATAAGATTAAAGGGGCAACTGGGAGCCATAGTGAATTAATAAATAGACAAGCCTAGTACATTTTTTAAATTGATGGCATATTATTACTGTATGGATGTTAGGTCATCCCTGAGTTAAGTGAAGGCATTTTATTAGGAATGGACTTGATACTTGAATCAAATACTAAATTTTATTGGGAGGACAGAAAATTAAAAGTTAGTGTACATAAAATTAATGTGAGTTCAGAAATTGAAATATTTTATTAAGGGGAAATAGAAGCTACAATCAAATTAAGGGTCTAGGAGAATTAGAAGAAAGGAGATATTATGATGAAGATGATAATGAATACGGTGAAATATTCGAAGACTCATTCACCAAATTAGCTCAAGTAAAGGTTAAAGAAGTAGAGTTGTTAACAGAATCAGAGAAAAGACAATTATATTATTTTCTGAAGAAATATAAATTTATTTTTAGTTCAAAATCAGATAAGGTGAATAAATTTGAATGTGTACAAAGATTGAAACCCCATGAACCTTTTTTTGTCAATCCCTGTAGTGAACATATTTGTAAGAGAAAAGCAGCAGAGGAAAAGCTGTAACTGATGGAGAGATGGAATATTATAAAGAGGAGTATGAGTCAGTATAATAACCCACTCGTTATTAGAAAGAGGGTGGAGTAAGACTTATACTTGACTCAAGACAATTAAATAAATATCTTGAAAGAGAAACAGGCCACCAAGAGATTATGGACGAGTTACTATTTAAATTGCAAAATGTTATGTATATTAATAGTTTGCATATGACATTGGTTGGCTGATTTGTTTTTGGAAGGGACTAAACTGCGACGGTTATCAGTCCCACTTGAAATTGTTTCTTGAAGGTATACTGCCTTTCTATATCATATCAATACTGTGTCATTCCATTTGGAGTTAATATTTCTATAGCTGAATTCTGCAGAGCATTAAATTAAGACACATATCTACTGCCTTTCCTATCCAGACATAAAAACCAAGAACGAAATTATACTGTTACCGAAACAAGACCTATTAGCCCCCCAATAGAAATTTAGAAAATTCAAAGTTATTTGTTAGGTTATAAAACATCAGTGTATTCTGACCACAAAGATTTAATAGTTTTCAAAATGAAATGCCAAGATCATACATTAACACTTTGTTCAATAATGACTGGTTTTGGTGAACTGTATCACCATCATCTGTCAAAAATATAAAAGACTTGCAATAAATAACGTGAAAACGTAAAAAATAACAAACATTTGGGATTAAGAAGCACTAATCCTACTTTGTTAAAAAATTGGTCTAAAATATTAAGTGCAACATTGCACTTAGTCACTATATAAAAAACACACAAGTTAAGAACATGACAGCTTACAAAATACTGACAGCTTTGAAGTTTCTAGTGTAGATTTTGGTGTGTTCAGGATAGGAGCGGTTCAATAGTGGGCATCCATGGTTACTTAAAGAACAGGCTAAATAAGAAGTCAGGAATGTGGTTAAAACGTAGCGGTTGCCACATTATTATTAGAAAAAGTTCATTTCCAACGGGTTACAATTCTGGGAAAAAACAAAGTGATGCGCCGGGAGGATGGGCTGCAGGAGCAGGGAGGGGGCACGTCTGGACGGTCTGGAGGCTGGCTCGCAAGAGAGCGATCGCCGTTGCTGGTCGGCCCTTGCCAGCCCACCCTGCAGTCGCCACGTGCCCACACCCTGCCGTCTGATTGGCTGGTTGGTTGGTTTCTTCCACAGCCAAGGCGGTCGACATGGCGTTACCTCGTCAGCACGGCGTCCCACACACGGGCAGCACGTGAACACAGCCTGCCAGGAGGTGCTGACAACCAAATTCCCAGCACATCCGGCGGAGCCGGCTCCGTGGTCGCCTGCGTGTAGCCACGCCGGCCGTGTATTGAAACGGAAGAATAAAAAATTTTCATCCCGATTGTTCTAATTTTCCCCAACCTGTCGGTACCATGCACAGGTGCAAGGTGGCAGCACCATAGGTGGATACTTTTTGTAAGCTAGTTTCACAGAAGTAAGTTATTGCATAAAAATAACTTGCCCCATAATTTTAGTCTAAGATGAAACTGATATTCTATGTATGGGTAACATTACAATTACATAATTATTTTATAATACATATGGTATACCTAATATGGGGGTTCAATTTCTAATTAAAGTTTACAATTCGCTTCAAGGGTATAATAAGATTGATGGTGGAAACCAATACAAGTTGCAGTGCTGATGGCCTACTAGAAAGAACAGAAGGGTATTTGATGGGAGACGACACACATCCTAAGATGATAATCTTTAAAAAAAATGGGTCTCTAAATCTTGCATTTAATGAGCTAAAATTTGTGTCCATAGATGAAATTAAAGGTTGAGTTATCACAGATTAAGCATATAGATTTATAATAAAGAACATTGTTCTTATAATAAAGGTTATTCTATTTGGAATTGCCAAAGTCTATGTTAGGAAGCTGACTAAATGTCTAGCTTGCAAATGTAATGGAAATGTTTATATTGACATAGGTATCATCCAAGGTCTAGGTGCATTGTCACCCAATATCTAGGTTCATATAAGCTATCTATAATTGCTAAGTTCTAGGTATAGGAATGTCTCAATGTCCATGTTGCGTATGATCCAATGTCTAAGTTGTGATATGTCTCAATGTTTATCTTTATAATCTTTATAAAGCTTTATTAAGTTCAATATGATAGCTAAGGTCTCAGTTATAGGATGAACACCATGTCTGAGTTGCTGATAAAACTGAATGTCTATGTTAATGCAGATGTAAATATAGATGACATGAGAAGAAAATTGATACATAAGATGTGCATATTTTATATTATATATAAAGGTAATATATCAATAGTCATCCATAAAAGTTCAAAGATGTCCTAGGAATAGATAAAATCAATAAAATTAACAGGGGAAATTTAAGTCACTATACACACAGTATATCGTAGGACATCTTTGACCTTTTATTGATGAATATTACCTTTATATATAATTAAAAATACGCACATCTTACTTATCAATTTTCTCCTTATATCATGTATATTTACAGCTGGGTTAACCCATACATTCAGTTTGTGGCGCATTTCTTTTATTTGACATATATTAAAGCCACATTTTTCTATACATCACTTGTTGCAGATGTTCAGTGGTCTCGAAGATATTGTAGCTCACCTGCCATTAACACATCACAAAATTATGTTATGCCATCGGTTTCTTGGGTTTCCAGGAAACTACATATATGACATGTTACGTTTGATACGTATATTTATTCATCCATTCTTGATAAAGCACAAAAGTAAGACTGGTTCACATCACACTTCCATACTAACTAAGATGTTACTCCTCTAAGACTGCCGTAACACTCCCTCAGTTCGCGCCAATTCGCTCGTATATATACATTATAGTATTTCTAGAACCTTCTAGAACACGGAAGTACAACATTTAAATATTTAACAATTTGCTCAATAAACATTAATGAATCCTGCTTTATGTTAAGATACACAAAATGATGACAGATGTAAAAAAAATTGTTTTTCATCAAAGTAAACAATAGAAAAGCACGTAAGTACACAACAATTAGCGCAGTGTAAATATGTTTCCATTATTCTTCGACATTAAGCTTCAATAATTTAATTACGTTTGTTAGAAGACCTTAGTAATGCAAATAATAATGAGACTTGACAGAAGCGCCATAAGATGCTTATACATTATAAAGCTGGAATATTAGGATAAAATACCATGACCAACTATGGTATAGTATACTTCAGTTATTCAAACAAACGGGACCCTCCTGGCTAAATACATTACAATACCCCAGCTCACACAATGTAAGACATCACCTGTGTATGACATTGTGTGACAACAGAATTTAGGAGTATTACAATCAGCAAAAAATTTAAATATATATCACACAAGACAAAATTATGATCGGTTTGTTTAAGATGAACAAGAGTACACAATTTTTATCATAAAAAATGTACACTGTATTACTCAAATTCAATATTAAATCATGCTATAGTAAAATGAAATGACTAATTTTATCAAAAACTGTTACCAAAATAATATTTGACTTGTGATCTGGTTTTTCAAATGTACAAGTATTTAAGTTAAATTATCATGACTTTAGATACAGAAGAACAATAAACTATTTTATAGAATAAGCATGAACACACAGACAAAGTTGTGCTGAACCAAATTTACATAGCACGAGTACAGTCTGAAGTCATACAGGATAAGCTTAATGAAGTTCCATGTTAATAAGTGCACACTTCATTTGTGTAGACAGTACATATGTTTCAAGAAATGAGAAAACATCAAGTTTCATAAAGACAGTATAAAAATGATTAATATAAGTATCAATGTAACAAACGTTGTGTTTCAAGTGTTCTTTAAGTGAGCTATTCAGCAGTTATTACAATTTTAATACTGAAAATAAATTGACAATGCAAAATAATTACCGATTTTCAAATTGCATAAAGATATGAGTACTTCATCATATCTTGTTTATCAAACCGTCATAACAACATTGATCCTGATAATTAAGTGAGGAATATTACTATGAGAACATTGAAAGCAAAATAATTAGGAATATGTCTTAATGGCATAGTAAAAGAGCAAAACTAGATTGTGACGTAACACATTAGGTGCAACCAGAAGTTTCACAAACAGGAACCCTACCAGTTCGGCACTTGTACGAACCACATACAAGCACCTAAATATTTGTATAAAATATTTGCTGCTATAAATTTTACATCCACAGACTGCACAGCTACAGATCAGCAGATGGGCATGACGCCACCATAAAGACGACTGTTGAGTTTACCAGTGAGGTTAAATTGTGATAATTATTTAATTCATTTTGTCATGAATAAAGATTATTTCATATAATTATATGAATTCATTGTATATTAACAATCTCACCCAATAACTTTGTAAACTACCCCTAAAAATATTCCAGTAGTCAAAGTCAAAATATTTTCCTAACACAGAACTTTCATATAATCAGAGTACAAAATACATAGTCTAGTTTGGTATACAAAAGTCATAGACAAAGTTAATGTACAACGTGTCAGTTCAGTTAAATAGTCATAATCAAATTTTTAAGTGACAAGTACCCCATCAAGTTTCCTACATCAAGATCATTTAACCCCCCACTTTATAAATAATTTTGTACAAGACTCTAGTTAACATAAAAATTGCAACAATACACAAAAGTCAGCAATTAATTTGAAAAATGTCATGAAAGCACCTAATAATGAAAATGTCTATTGCTCATACAGTTCAACAACAGTTCATGATTATGGTATATGTCAGTGTGTATAACAGATTTAGTGAAACATGAATGATACAGCTTAATTAAAGAAATCAATTTGCACCATATTTAGTAGAGCATGAAACTACAACGTGCTTACAGAAACAATTTGAGAACTTTTATGAAATTAAAGTACCTAATCACAAGTATTAGTTTTTCAAAATCTCAAGATTTAGTTAAAAATGAAGCATTGGTAACAGAAGCATGTAACATAGAAGTATTTCAGATTACTCAAACAAGAAACTGTGTGACATGAAAATACTGTTTTACCAGAAGAATAACAGTACAGACAGTTAATTTTAAATGTGACCCAAAATTCTCAGAATATCCTACGTAAAGTACTTTAGAAAGCAAAGAAATCATCACATCAGAAACTATTACTTTACACGAACATTTCACAACTTTAGCCTATGTCATCAGTGGGTTATTTGGATTATGCAACAATTTTATTTTAGTATGAGATATACAGTCATCTGTTGAATCAATTCCAAAGTTTTCTTACAATGAAAGTGTCTACTAATGGCCGTTACAATATTTTTATGAAAGTGGCAAATACTATCAGAAAATTTTCATATATTTAAACAAGACTATGTGTGACCAGAAAAAATACTATCTTATCCAAAAATTTTCATTCCAGAAAGTTAAATTCGATTATGTCATTAAAATTCTCAAACTGTTTTGCACAAAGTACTTCAGAAACAATATTATCATCACAGAGACCTAATCAGTTTAAGCCATTAACATTCTTATAGTTTTCAGAAATAACATGAAATCATATCTGGATGCATAGTATGTAGTAAGACACTTTTCGCAAGAAGCAGAATGCATAGAAAAATATGAAAAAGAACTTAGCTTACTAAATGACATTAGTCAGTTTCATGACAATATACCTCATTATTTTTCTTAAACAAGGTAATTTTGAAAAACATTCATGGTGATTGCATAGAACATTGTTTTACCACATACACAGGCCTACTGACAGTGAACATTTTAAACTTACACATTATCATTTACCAAATCTTCAAAAGAATCAAAAGATATCAAATAGTTTACCAAAGGTTTATGAATAAATTCAACAATAACTGTATATTCCTGCTGAAGCAAATAAAATCAATTATAATACCTGAGCTTGCTTGGGATTGTGTTTCAGTTATTAGAGATCCCATACCAACAATCATTTGTCTATTTCTTCTTACTTTGCGGTGTTTCCACCACTCTGGGTACAATTTTTCCCAGCTCAATTCTATCTTTTTCAATATAAAGTATAAGGAACTATTTTTAAACTTCTCAATTAATGTTTTCTTTACAAAAGTGAAATCAGGTAAGTTATGGTCAATTTTAGTCAAGACAATATCATTCAAGTTAACATTTTCAGTATTATTTTGAAGACACAATGTAGTTTCATCAACATGTTCTCTACCTTCAATATTTTCATCACAAACATTTTTGAACTCTTCATCATTAGCATTAAGATTCCTATTTTCAACATGTACATCTTCAACATAAAACAAACTATCAGTTTCATTACCATTTTCCACAAATTTTTCATCATAAAAAGTATTCTCATTACAAAGCAAAATATCATCATCATCATAATAAACATGAACATTTTCATTGTATTGTTCTGTACATAACTCCATAGAAACATTATTGTCAACATCACTAGATACCTCACTTATTGCAACATGAACCTTATCTTTTGCCTTAACAATACAATTGTCACACTCAGGTAAAATATTATGACTTTCAGTATCATGTACAAAGTTACCATTATCAGATTCAGATACAAATAAATCATCACATTTAGAGTTTATTTGTGTATGAGCATGTTTGTAGTTTCTAGGCTGGTTCAAACAAAAATCTACTTTTAACCCTGTGTTGGTCATTTTCTGACCAAAACTTATTTAAAAAACTTTCTTTAAATTCTTCAAAATTTTTCCAAACTTTTCTGTTTGTATTAGCCCAGTTTAATGCCTCACCATTTAAGTGATACATTACATATTTAATTTTGTCTGCATCACATGTAGGCCTAGCTTCTATAAAACTATTTTCACAGCTTAAAATGAAATCTACAGGGTGTACATCGTGTTCTGGAAACATCTTTGCAGGAATTTTAGACCATGAATCAAAATTATGTATGACATTTGTTACAAGATCATTGTTAACCTTTTCCCTATTAATTGCTTTAACAAACTCTGCACTTTTTTCTACTGTCTGATGTGCTGATTCTGTATCATGAAAACAAGTCTTCAGACAACTCTCATTTATTAGGCCTAACTCAGCATTTTCACACGAAATTATCTTATGCCATCGGGTTCTTGGGTTTACAGGAAACTACATATATGACACGTTTCGTTTGATACATATATTTATTTATCCATTCTTGATAAAGCACAAAAGTAAGACTGGTTCACATCACACTTCCATACTAACTAAGATGTTACTCCTCTAAGAGTGCCGTAACACTCCCTCAGTTCGCGCCAATTCGCTCGTATATATACATTATAGTATTTCTAGAACCTTTTAGAACACGGAAGTACAACATTTAAATATTTAACAATTTGCTCAATAAACATGAATGAATCCTGCTTTATGTAAAGATACACAAAATTATTACAGATGTCAAAAAAAAGTTTTTTTATATCAAAATAAACAATAGAAAAGATCGTAAGTAAACAAAAATTAGCGCAGTGTAAATATGTTTCCATTATTCTTCGACATTAAGCTTCAATAATTTAATTACGTTTGTTAGAAGACCCTAGTAATGCAAATAATAATGAGACTTGACAGAAGCGCCATAAGATGCTTATACATTATAAAACTGGAATATTAGGATAAAATACCACGACCAACTATGATATCATATACTTCAGTTATTCAAACAAATGGGACCCTCCTGGCTAAACACATTACAATTTGTATCAGCAACTCAGACATTGTGTTCTTCCTATAACTGAGACCTTAGCTATCATATTGAACTTAATAAAGCTGAGACACAGAGACATATCACAGCTTAGCCATTGGATCATCTGCAACATGGACATTGAGTCATTCCTATACCTAGACCTAAGCAATTATAGACAGCTTATATGATCCTAGATATTGGGTTACAATGCAACTAGGCTTTGGATGCCACCTATGTCAATATATATATATTTCCATTACATTTGCAAGCTAGAGATTTAGTCAGCTTCATAACTTAGACTTTGGCAAGTCCAAATAGATAAACCTTTATTATAAATGTATACACTTAATATGTGATGACTCAATCTTCAATTTTATTGATGGACTGTGGCAACGCCAAATAGATAAACCTTTATTATAAATGTATATGCTTAATCTGTGATAACGCAATCTTCAATTTCATCGATGGACACAAATTTCAGCTCATTTAAATGCAAGATTTATATACCTTTCTTTTTAAAGATTATCATCTTAGGGTGACTTAATTTCTGGGATTGTTGAATTTCCTGTTTGTAAACCTATATCGTCAGAAGAAAGAAAACAATTTGTAAATCAATATATGAACTTATGTGTAAAAAGTAAAAACAAAGTTATTATAATAATACAAACATTGTACAAGACAAAATTATAGATCTAGTTCTTGTTAAAGATTGTAAAAAAAGCAATTAATAGTGAGATAAAGAAATCTATGTTGGTCCCTTTGAAATTGGGATGACCCACACCCAAATGCTTTTAGATTAATTTATCCTAAAACTTTGAAATTGTATGGTCTTAAAAATGGTGTACTTGAAGCCTTTTTAAACAAATGTTAACTTCACACTTTTAGTGATAAATATTGATGAGAGAAACCGTTTTCTGCTACAAATGCATTAAAATACTTTAAAAGTACTTTAGCACAACATTGTGTAACTTGAAGCAATTGTTGTTTAGCCATAATTTTTCTCTTCCTGTATGAAATACCATTTGCAATCCTGAAGTTGTTTTTTAAAGAGAACATCACAAATCCTTTTATGTTTAAACTTTGTAGTCTAATGTCCGTAACAGTTTCTGTGAAAGATTGTTTATTTCAATGTTAACCCTAATGCTGAATAGAGTTTTTAGTACTCTTACATTGTAAAATGTTGTGCAGTTTGAAAGACGGCTGTCTGCCACCTTCCCTAAATTTTAATCTTGTCTTTTATTTAAAGTAGCTTAACGACACTCTATTCCTTTCTGAGGCACGAGGAGTACCATAGCCTTTCAGTTCTTGTTTTTAATTGTTATTATTAGTAATCGTATTTAACTTCATTTGTGTTAGATTTATGTTATTAATTTATTAATGTGTCAATCAATGTGGCAGCATGAACAGTTTCTCCATCTCGCCACCGTGCCTATAAGAGGGTAAAATGTTTTCTCTGCATGTGTGAGTATGAGAATTTTTTGGCGTGCTAGTGTGTCTGGGAAGTATGAGAAATTTAGTCTTGGGCAATGCTCTCTGGACCTGCTTCGATAGGTGGCTAGTACCAACCTCTCTTTCTATGCTCTCCAAAGAGGTTTCCACACCCTTTCGTTGCAAGTTAGGTTGGCAAGAGGCTGGTGTGAGCCTATACGCGCCCTTGTGCGAATCCCAGCGTTTCCCCCACCACCGATTTCCGGGCAGGGGCCCACATTGCCCCCCAAAGCCTCACTCGTTTGGTGGCTGTCCTTCGGAATGGTGAGTTAGCTCTGCTCTTTCAGCCTGGAGGTGGCAGCAATTCATTGTTCAGTTAGTTCAACTTAGGTTTCAGAACTTGCATTCATTTTCGGAAAACGTTTCTCCGAGCATGAATCGAAAGATGCGCGACTACTAAGCGGGATTTTTGCTTCTTGTAACTCGTGTGCAATTTTACTGTTCGTTTTCTCTGTCCGTGAGTAACATGTACTCCATGTGGTGTGTTCTCAGAACAAAGTCGTGTGCAATTTTACTGTTCGTTTTCTCTGTCCGTGAGTAACATGTATTCCATGTGGTGTGTTCTCAGAACAAAGCCTTCAGCGGATCCCGTCTTTGTTCTATGCCCTTCAGGCTGGAATAACAGTATGTATCCTTCCATTTTCTGGTAGTACTTCCCTCTTCCGCCTGTTGTAAATTGCTATTTTATTCTCGAACTTGTACTCTGTTCCCAACCACAGTCTGTAAATTCTATACTAGCCCTGTACAACCTTTCTCATTTGCTTGCTTATGAAATGCTGCGCATTTCTATAGGTTGCATGCCGTATTTCATAGTTGTTTTTCTGTGACTCCAAATTTATTAAACTTTGATGACTTTTGAGATAGGATTTTATCCTTCTCTGTAAAGTTCGTGCTATCGCGTATATCTGTGTTTCTTTCGTTTCCTTACGACATTCTATGAATTTCGATGCGTTGCATGCCGTTTTTTGTATTTGTTTTACCGCGAATCTGAATTTATTAAACTTTGATGATTTCTGAGAGCGGACCTCATCCATCTCTCGAAAGTTCTCCTATCGTGTGTAACAGTGTTTCTTCCGTTTCCTTGTAACACTGCACGCATTTCTATGGGTTGCATGCTATACTTAATTTTTGTAATATTTTAGTAACTGATATTCTTAATTTTACTGGATTTCCGAACCATGTGATGCGCGCCTCAGTTAGTTTGCCAGCGCTTCTTTTAGCATCAAATGCAAACAGATTTTGTTGCTATACGCGCCATCTCCAGTTAAGAAAGAATAGAACCAGCCACGTACGAAAGTTATTTTTATTGTGTTGTGTCCTTCGTCTTGGCTCGCTGAAACGTCCCCTACGAGATCAACGGCCGTTTCTTCCTTGTTCAGTACGCTGATTTTAGTAAGTTTCACTAGCATTGCGTGTGTGTGTGGAAGAATGCTTGTTATTTGTAAATCCTCCCCAACTTAAATTCAATTTAGTGTAGATAAATTTAAATTTCTATTATGGGCATTTTTAGCATACGATATGACAGTGCTTGTGACCTAGTTTCAGTGGGATTCGTTTTTATTGTGTAACTAAATTGCTTCCCCCCACATGCTTGTGCTTACACTGAATAAAAGCATTTTGTTCAGTAAAATATTATCCTATTTTTAATACAGTAGTTTGAGAATACCTACCCCTTTCTTTATAAATATTGTTTCACATGTGTTGAGAACAGATTCAGATGCTGATTATTGCTAATATTTCTGTTGTGCCTCTTGTTTCGTCCGTCACTTTCATAAAGTAATTTATTTGTGGTGGCTAGTTTCATAGTAAGTATGATTCCTGTCAGCTACAATTCATATGACCCATGCTTTTCTAACTTGCGGCTGTGAGAGTAATTTAAGGTCAAAATAGTTCTCAATTTGGGCCACGGACCAAGTTTCAGCAGCACATCAAGTAGTTTACATGAATCTTCTAACTGGCTTGTGCACCCAGAACTATAATTTTTAAAAGTAATCTTACTATATTTTCTGCTACTAAAATCATTTCCTAAAATTAATGTTGATCTTGGTTTTGGCTCCTCTTGTCAAGACTCTATTTACTAATTTTATAACTGTGAGTATTTCATTAAATTAATTGATGGCAGATTTGATTACACTATTTAAGCAGTTCATTTTTGATTATTTAGCAATATCAGTTTATTCTAGTAAGCAGACAACTACAGTGAATATACTCAGCTAAAATAACTAAATATCACATTACATCTGCAGTGGTCAACTTTCAAGTTCCATAGTAATATACATAAGTCAATATAGCTATCCACAGGATATTTAAAAGATACTTATAAGCGGAAATATATGCTTCATAAACTGTCAATCAAAAACGCCTAACATTAAAAAGTTTTTATTTTGTAAGATCATAGTCACTTTTATATTAGATATTTAATTATGTACTTTGTTATTTTATAGTTTCTTATGAATGTTGTTATTAAATTTGTACAATAATCTGTATGTATGAAAGATGGCAGGAAGAAATAAGATTTTAGTATTAAATTGTATTTTATAGTCTCATCCAAGAATATTCTTGTAACTGACATTGAGAAATATGTATGTTTTATTGATTAATCTGGAGCTTTCAATTAAAATTTGTGGTGCAGCCAGGAATCGAACCCAGACTTCCATGCTTACCTGGCAGATGTCTTAACTGTGAAGGGAAATTGTACTTAGACTATAGGTGCATTAAAAGTTAGTGGTGTGGTAGTCTAATGGTTAAGACATGTGTCTTGTAAGCATGGAGGTCCAGGTTCGATTCCCGGCCGCACCACAAATTTTAATTTTAAGCTTCAGTTTTATCAATTATGTCTTTGACATATTTGAGACGAAAATCCGTCTCAGTTTATTTGTATTAAATGTATGTTTTAATTTAGAATTAAAGGGCACTTGACCTGACGTCATATTTCAAGTATACAATTAGAATGAATTTACAGAACCAGAAGTATTGTCCTTGTATTGATGTCACTGTCACATTGGTGAGATGATGTTGTGAAATGTTCCATCACACAGTCTCTTCTGGGGGGTTGTGTCATGATGCAAGTAAGCTATCACGAAATATAATTCACTTTTAGATCTGTATAATCTCTTAAATATCTAAAGTTCCAATAATACATATGTAACGACTTTTAACTTTCCTTTTTGGCCTCCAAAATAGCTAAGCATATTTTTTATGTAATGATGTGTTGTACATCAAAATTGGTGTATAAAGCCATAAATAACGAATTTTTGTGTTTATAACAGAAAAAAAATTAAAACAATTCACGTATTTTGACAGTTGTCAGACGAGAATTCCATTTTGTTTACCACTAAAATGGCCAACTATCATATCAAAAGATATGCCAGCTAAAAATATAAATTATGTAAATTCGATTTCAATGTAAATAATTACCTTTTCTTGAATTAAAGCCTTGTAAATTAAATCAAATTGTTTTATCTTTATGATAAACGTGATATTTGTTATATATGTGCAAGTGTAAGTGCAAGTGGTGGTGGTCTGTTGTGAGTTGGTAGTCAGTTATGAAATGACAGTTGTTACAGGCAGCAGTAATTTTTCAGTTGTAGTCAATTGTTAGTTACAGTTGTAATGTGGAATTGTAAGAGGCCAGTTTTGAGTTTGGTGTGATAGGATTATTTTTCTATGTGAACTTCAAGGTAATAAATTTGAATGTACTATATTCTCGCAATTTTTGAAAATTGAAACAAAATTTCAAAGTAAATTTCACAGTGAACATTAAACAGGAAGAATTCAAGGACAACAAGAAGACTTTAGAAAAGATAAGTGCCCCTAAAAACGACTGATTTACTAAAATTTCTCATGAACTTATTTGATGGAGAGTTGTAGTTTTTTGCATGTCACTACTCACTCTTAGCTGGGTTGGAACTTACATAGTGGCAACACTGCTTTGGAGACCCTATGCAGTGGAATCTACTATTGTTGCTAATAGCATACATTGTTGACATCTGGGCAAATTGACTAGTTCGTCCCATGTCACCAGCATGCGCACAGTATAGTCTCTTGTGAGCGAGCGGTGTGACGTAATTGTGTCACTATGTTCTCCAAACAAGAACAACGCAGCTGACTCAAGATTGAATGTGCCGGAGGTTGTACAGCACAACAGTGTCATCATGGCCTTCAAGAGGCATGCGGGGTATCGGCATAGCTGATTCTCATATACAACTATGATGGTGTTATCCTTTTCTATTACGTTCCTCCATGGCAGACTGTCAATGCACAGTACTACTGTTCGTTTTTAGAGCATCATCTGCGACCAGCTTTGTGAAAGAAATGTACTTTCTGTACAACCCACCCATCATTTTGCATGACAATGTGCGTGCACATTCAGCACAAGCTGTGATTCCTCTATTCGGTTGATGGGATTGGGAAATACTGTACCATCCATCATACTCCCTGGACTTAAGTCCTTGTGACTTCGATTTTATTCTGAAGATGAAGAAACCACTTGGCTTCAGAACTGTTCCAGAGATTCGACAGGCAGTAGGCCACTCCACTCGCATCATCAACAGAACAGTTTCTGCTAAAGGTAAACTACCCCTTCCACATCACTGGCAGTGGGTTCTACACAATGCTGTTGACTACTTTGTAGGACAGTAACAGGTACAAATATGTAACGCTTCCATATCAGTTGTGAATAAATAGTTTCCACTACTTAAGTTCCAACTCTCATATACATATAAAAGAATTGTCAAAGCTTCAGACAAACTGTCTTTTTAGAAGGAGAAAAATAGTCAAAAAGGATTCTTATCTTTTTGCAGGTGTCGATGTCTAAGATAAATCACATTTCAAAACAACATATTTACTGCTCCTTCCTCTTTTTTCCAAATATGTAATACTTGCCCATATTTTCAAACTTATTGGCCTATGTAGAATATCGACTGTAATGGTAGCATAACACTTGGCCGGAATACATGAAAACAAATATCATTCCCAATGTGACAAGAAGTTAGATTGTACCTGGCGTCTCTTCCATTGAAACATGGTGGTTGTTTCCTTAGATGTTATTAAATTGTATTTTCCACCGAGCACTTTTTTAAAGAAAACCACCTGCCAAATTCAGCCGTTAAACACTTTTTGACAGTAATTAGGAATTGTGAGATCCTGACAATAAGTATACTTTTGACATAATTTTAAAACCAGTTTTACTGATCATTTTCATTACAATGACAAACTGTCCAATATTATTAGGTACATCTCAGCATATCTCTCATAAATGACTACTAAAGAGCATTAACAAATACTTGCTTGTATTGTTGTTATCAAAGAACAGAGGATACAAATAGATTTTATACTGTCCAAGGAATAAGGTGGACGAAATCATCAGCACCAAAAATATTTGATAAATTAGATTACCGATTTAGTACTAGCAATCATCTTCAACAGACGCCAACTGGGAATGTAAAATTCTGACTAGACAGGTTAAAAGCGGTTTGTTAATTTCATATAACAGATCCTGGCAGAGAACTGCCAGATAAAAGACGTTTGTTGAATTTCAAATAACGAATCCTGTCTGGAAAGCAACAGATAAAAGAGCTACAGTTATTTAAAACTAACAAGTCCTAGCAAAAGGAATCCAAGATAAGAGATTTGCGCAATGGAATACATGAGGTTTCCTCTGGGAAGCAGAGGGAAACCATAATAATAAAACGGATCTGAGGTTAAATTACAAACAAGGGAAAATTTAACTAAGCTGGTTTATTGCCAGTTTACATGGGAATGGGGGCAACACCGATTTTAAACACACAATAAAAGTGCATCCCACTGTAATTTATTATATACTAATTTTGTTCATACATGAAGAGGGGTCAGATAAGCAAAAACTGAGGTTGTAAAACATAAGAAACAGGAGGACTGGGAGGACACAAGCGCTTAGCTGCGACACTCACTCTCACAGAAGACTGCGACATGAAATACAGCACAATGCACAACCAGGCAGATAAGCCGAATCTGCCAAGTTCCGATATTCATAACCACGTGCACACTGTTCCACCTCCAATACCCGGAAGTGGCCACTAAATTTCGCACAAACGTTACACACGAGTGAACTGATAAGAAGCCAGAAGGACGCAGAAAGATATTACGGAAATAGTAAGAAGTAGCATTATTTCAACGCCTGAAGGGCTGGAAAACGTTGAACAAACAATAGGCCATTGTTCCACATGCCATAACAGACACCAAACTAAAACTCACTAGTCTTCATTTACCATTTTAACAGAAGTCAAAGTCACACCGGAAAACAGACACGAGAGGAATACGCCAGATTCCCGAGAATAACATAATTCATACACGCCTCAAGGACACGTAACTTATTACTGCTACAAAGCGTAGCATGGACCTAGCTGTGGCTCACCATTTAGACCATATGCACATCTTATCTAAGCCAAAACCGGAGAGAGAGTGACGACACCACTCCGATACGTACGAATCCTCGCACCAAAGCTCCCAAAGAGCATCGCAGAGACATACCATACTCGTGCAAAGAGTCTAGCTGCCTGTGCGAGGTCGATCGGTGCACGCGCGACTAAGAGCAGCGCCCCTAGTGGGAAGTGGCTGGACGAGGCAGGCGTGCACACCAACGCTCCCAGCGTCGAAACGAGGCAAGTGCAGAATGCAGTAGAAGTGTATCACTCACACACAGGGTAAATACAGGGTGGGCAGCATGACAACATGTCAATGCAGGTTAATACTTATAGGAAAAAAAATCAATATTTTTTTAATTGAAAATAGAATCTAACAAGTGCAAAGCCTCTATAACTTCAAAGGGAGGTGAGCAAACATTGAAATAAATGAAAAGAGGCAGAGAGCCGTCTTTCAAGGTTCAACAGTGGTACTAGCTTGCACACATGTTTCTTTTAGGTTGTTAACTCAATGATAATGTTTCAACTTTTTCTACTAACTTGATAGAATGTTTCATAACTGAACAATTGTTTAATATAGTTAGATGATAATTTATCTAATAATGTTTCCATAAACAAAAATGTATCCATTAATCTTATTTTCTCGTTTTTAGTTTGTTTAACAAACTAATTATTTTTTCGTCATTATTAGGAATTAGCTCTACTTCTTCATCATCACATGCAAGCTCTTCTATAATCAAATGTGAATCATAACCAGTTATACTGTGTAAGAATACGTATACAAATGAAGACTGCTGAAGTTTAAGATTACGGTCATTACACAATGGTGCTATATAAGTACCAGTTAAATGATCATGATGATGTACTTTTTTATTATGTGAAGTATATAGTGATTCACATGATCTATATCTTTATAGTCATTATATATTTTCTATTTGTTCATTTGTTAATTTTTCATGTGTTCAGTTGCGAGAATACATATGTCCTACATCCTCTACCTCTTTTTTAATCATTTCAATAAAAACTTCAGTTGCATCATCACCTATATACATTGCTGAATCTTTACAGTAAGCATGAATATATTTCTCACAGTAACAAAATACAGATGTTCACAACATATATATCATTTCTTTATATACAATACTCAATAATGTACAATCATCCCAAACTATCATTTTTATATGTCTAGAAATATAATTTTATTTAAATTTACAATGTCCACATTTGTAATATATGTCTCATCTTCTTCAACATAACACAATTGGATCAACAGTGTATTTTTATTGATGCTACTAAGCTTACTAACTAGATACATTTATATATAGCAGGAAAATGTTAAGGCTTTATTTCGTGTTTTAGAACATTCATGGACAATTTATATTAAATATCAGTTAATCAATTGTACCACCTTTTACTACCTTTTTTGTGAATTAATTATATTTATAAAATATTTTAAAAAATACAACATAAAATTACAGACCCTAAATGTTGAAATTATGCTACCTCATGATCGAAATAATTATCTATTATAATACCACAAACCTTATATTTAAAATTACCTTCATATATTTTAGCAAAGAAAAACGTTATAAGAATACAAATATTTCAAAATATGTTGTGTAATCATGACTTAACCCTATACTACCTTAATACTAATAAATATTGTAATTTTACCACTAAGACTCTGGTATATATATAATTTCTTATTTGTAAATTTTTTGGTAAAATGATAACCAATACATTATTAATTCTCATTTCAAATCATTACACATCCATACCAATTTTTTGTTAAAAAATTGAAAAATTTCCATTTGTAAATAACAAGTGATCAGTGTCCTTATTCTGACATAATTATTCATTTGGTTCAATTGACTTATTACATGTAATTGTTGTTGATTTTGGTATAGATGCCTGTGTTGGTGATAGTGGTATTTTACCATGTAAGTTTTCAATAACATTAATGTCATCTTGAGATAAATATAAATGTGATCTGTTAAAGTATACATACATTATTTATCCATATACGTCTGAGTACGGTAGACATAACATGTGAGCAATTTCAAGCATTAACACTTCAAATAGATTATTTTATAAAATATTTATTTCACAAATTTCCAAATTGCCACAAATCATTTTTACTGTAACATTATTAATAGTTGGAAAAAAGTATCTCCTAACAGATTACCTTTTCGAGATTTTTTTATTCAAACCATTCCTATTTTTATTAATTACGTATCTATGATTATGTCATTTACTTATAAGTAAAATATCAAGATTATTTCTATCATAAAGAAACTGAATACCGATATATTTTTGCCATAAAGTGAATGCTCCTTCTGTTATTTCAAATACCTTTCTAATAGCGCCTTTATAATGCCATTTTATATTTATCTTATGCCACTTATGCATGAATTCTTCATACCATATCTAGGCTTTTTTATAAAATTATACTATATTCATTTAACTCAACATTTTTCAAAGATACTTTATTAACTAAAATAACATAATTGCTTCCAAAAAAAATCACCACTCACTGGAGTACTTTGATTCTCTGGTATATCCAAGTAACCAAAATCGTTTAAATACTTCAGTACTTTACTCTTATGATCTACAACTGTTATTTTCACTAATAACAACAATAAAGTATTCTAATTACTATACACTTAAAAAATTAAATTTTCATATATTCATTCTCATCACTGAAATATAAATCAATACAATTTTTTTCTATTGTTGAAGAAAATTTCTAGCCATCATAATTATCAGGTGAGGTATATGATTCATTAATATTTATAATTATATTTTCTTTATAATTATAAAAAATCATTTTCAAAGTGGTATGCAAAATTCGATCATATTTTATACAACCAACACTAATTTTAATATGTAATGAAAAATGTGTGTTAAAAATCTACAAGTTTACCTGTATCATTTAACAAAATCATTTATGTATATAAAATACATGATAAACCACCTTATCCTTATATATGCAATTATTATGTGAATATTCAAATCGCAACTGTATAACAAAAGTTTATAATCTTTTCCCTGAACACCTATTCAATAAGTTGAAGATCCAAAAACTTAGTTATTACAAATTACCATTAATATAATTTAATTTATGTAATTAGATAGAAAAAATGAAATCTTTAATTTCAAATAATTCTCTTTGCCAGTAACAGTATATTCTTTTTCAAATACTTCAATAATTTTACCAATTCTTTTATTATTGTAGAATGATATTTAGCTTCTTTTTATACGTAACATTTGCATCAGGGTTATAATTCTTATCATTAGCATCAGTTGCTTTCATTTCCATATATCGATGTATCAAGTAATCATTTTTTCACCCACAAATTCTGAAAAAATATCCGTCCATTCTAATGTCCTTGTATAGATATATTTTGCACATTTTTTGTTTTAATCATTCAAAACCGATGCTTTTAATAGAGTAGTTGTTGAATAATGATTAATATTATATTTTAATAGACTGTTTCAAACAATTATGATAATTTTTTACCATTATCAGGTAGAATTCTTCTGGAAATCTAATTTTTAATATATTATCAAATATATTTGCTACATTTTGAACTGACTTATCCTTAACTGGAACTCAAAATGCATATTTAGAAAATACTTCAATCATTGTTAAGAAATATTTATATCCCTCATTTATTCTTTTTGTTTCTTTTAATTTTCCAGATTTAATTTCTACTAAATCTGCATGCTATAATCATCTATTCCAAACGATTTTACTTTTTCATTTTATAATTTTTCTGGATCCATTTATGATGTTCATTAAATAATTCGTCATGAACATTAAGATTCACTCCTTAGCTTACCAATTTTTAACAGATTTACTTATTTCAATTTTAAATGCTGAAAATACACCTTGAATTTTTAAATTTGTAGCTGATACCCTATGACGATGATGATGCTTTTAAGTAAACCTTTACACTTCAAATAATAGATATCTTCTTCCAATTATATAGATTACAAAAGTAAATTATTAGTTATTGTTCCAAGCTTATATTCACACTTAACTCTAACAACAAATCCCAAATATTTTACATCTATTGGAACTGCTTTCATCATTTGATTACCAAAAAACCACCTGTTCCAACAGAAACAAATTTGCGATAGTACCGCAGCCGTATACGAGTAATGTCCATGTATGTAAAACAAATGTATACAGATACAGAAAAAATATTTGTTTTACAAAATTCTAAAACTGTTAAACTACTTTTCTTCATAGCTTGTGAAATTTTGTAAGCACTTGCCACAGTGTGGCACACAGTTTTGTATGCATTTTTGATAGAAGGTTGCTGCCTGTGTATTCAACCATGTGTTAACATGTTCTTTCATCTCTTCATCATCGTTCAAATGTTGACCATCAAGGACAGATTTTAGGTGCACTAAATATAAACTTACAGTTATACTTAATCTTCTCTTGAATTGTGTGAACCAGTTCATCAGTAACCACAGCTGGGCGTCCACTTCATTCTACATCGTGCACTTGATCACAGCCTTCAATGAACAGTTAATATCATATATACGGCTGCAGTACCATCAAAAATGTCTGTTCCTTAGGAACAAATGTTCCTCACTAGTTTACATCCCAAGATAGGCCAAAGATGGTATGGTAATGCCACTCCCCCTCATGGGAAGCACACTAAATGTGTGCAATCACTGGGGGCATATAGTAAAGTATGACAAATGGAAGTCTGTGTCTGGCCGGGGATCATGTTTGGGTTGCCTAGTAGTTACAGGCGAACAAACGCGAAACGTGGGAGACACGGGCTTAAGTCCTGGTCTGGCACAAATTTTTATTTTCCATCATATTGTAGACCATCGTCGGAAATGCAGCGAATTTCGGCAGAATTCGCCAATGGTTAATGAATAACTCAATATCTTACATTTGATTTAGAGATACAAATAGTTTATTTTTTAATTTCACATCGGTGTGGATTATGTAGTTGATAAAGTTTGTATCTCTTCATTAGGTCTTTTTATCTTTATTCTAAAATTAATTAGGAAGAATTCACCATTTATATTCACTCCAGATAAAATAACGATCTTAATTTTTTCATCATAATCAAATTTGTTTTCTATAATAACATTTTTCAGTCTTAAAAATAGATTCTATTATTTGCTGATCAAAGATTTTATTTTGAAACTTATTTATTTGATTCATGTATGGTGTAAAATCTGACTCTGAAAAATCTGTACCTAATATAACATCTATTGCCAACCCACTTATCACAAAACATCCGATATTAAATTCGTATCCACAACATTTAAATTCTAAACTCATCTTCTGCCTGATGGGCTTACTCTTACCCCCTGTAGCTGTCTTAATTATTACGCTATTTACTGCGGATATAGCTAACTATTTGTTCTTTATTCTGGTCAGAAAACTTTCTGACATAGCTGATATGTTACATTCCGAATCCAGAAGTGCATCTACTCTTGTTTTTCCAAGATCTATCTCAACTTTTGGCTGTACAACAATCTGTTCTTCCCTATCTAAAAGATCTTCATGTAACAAGACATTCTCAATTTCTCTCTCCCTTTCATCCATATCAATAGTACACAAAGTTTTCGTACCCCATCAGTTTCGTCGTCCCTATAAAATAATTCCTTAAATACCCTGTATGCTGCTTTTTCACCCTTTTTTCTTTCAAGTTTCCCTGCTATTTTAAACTTTTCTTTAACCCATAAGTGCGGTAACTTTGACTTTAAAATCTTCTCATACCACCGCCAGTCAGTAATAGAAAATTCGCGATCACTTTTGCCAAACCAATCAACATTTACCCCTTCTTCTAATTCCCCATAATAACGGTGTCACTTTCTATTCCCCTCGCAAATCGATCCCACAAATTATATGCCTTTAACCCCTCCTGAATCTCAACCCTTCTCGATCTCAAAATTGCTTTCATGAAGAGGAAAAGTCACTATACTAGCTGCTTCATTCAAACAACTATTTTCAGAACTACAATATCTTCCTCACATACATCACTGTACATTCCAAATATCTCATAATCACAAATAACGTTATCGACATCAGCTAATGCATGTAACAACTTATTACATGTATCATTTACCTCCGCCAATTTATTATTGAACTCAGAGTTATTAAATTCTATTTCCAAACAATCAGTATGTACTAAATCACTACTGCATCACTTCTCGTTCATCTCTTTCGCACATTCGTTATTTGTTGATTTCAGTTTCACATCTTCATTTTGAAAGACGGCCGTCTTCAATATATTTTTTGTATAGTTCTGTAAAGTTATAATTTATTTAATGTCGTTAGATTATCATTTTGTTAAAACTTGAACCCCACTGTTTTCAAGGCTTGAGGAATAGCATCTTTATTCAATGTGTTAAAATATTAGTTAATATTGTAGGTTATTCTTCTTTTTTTATGTTAATAATTTAGTATTATATTAATTAATGTGGTATAAGTACGGCTTCTCCGCTACGCCACTGTCTCTGTGAGAATGTGCAGTTGTTGTACTTTTAAGTGTGTGCGAGAATCTATGGCTGTTTGAATGGGGGGAGTGATAGCTCGCTTTGCATTGTTCTCTCTGGTTCAGAGTCGATAGCTGCTTAGGTTACCAAAGAGGTTTCTACACCCTTTGATTGTGAGCTAGTTAACGATCCTTTTCTGTGTCGCTGTCCGTCCCCACCACTGCTGTTTTCATGGATTTTCCGGCTTCCAGTGGCTTTCTGCGTCTGGTAGGAGTTTCCCGCCTCATGACCACTGGATCTTCATTCTGTATTGGGCGTCTGGTGAGATAAGGTTGGTTCTGCTCTTATGTTTGGGGATGGTAGCGTTTCATTGACTAGCATTTTTAACTTAGATTCGTGAACTTAGAATCATTTTTGGAATATTTTCTCTGATCATGTGCGGAAATGTGTTCTCGTTTTTCAATTCAGTGATTTCCAATAAATAAACGCAGTGTGTGTGATTCTAGTTGCAGTTTGATAACGGCCTGGTATGTAAAAACCTTTTGTAATGATGTGGCGGTGTATGAACTCTGTGTAAATACTTTCTAGCTTTGTGGGGCCCGATTTCTAGTAGGTGATCTGTTCATTATTATACAGTGCATGTAAAAAATTTCTCATCGTTTCCTTCCGTGTGTGATAGGTGTTCCATGTGGTTGGTTCATATAATAAAGCCTTCAGCTTCCACTCTGGTTTGTTCCATGTCCATCAGGCAACTAACTCTGCGGGTATCCTTCTGATTTCCAGTAATTTGTCGCGATCTTATCTCCCTGCCTATTTTAATCTCTTCTCCGACTGGTAGTGTGCACTCTGTCTTTGTCATTAATTCTCTCTGAGCTTTGTACAACCTCCTTTAATAGCTTCATTATGTAACGCTAAGTATTGCTTTGGGTTGCAGCCGTAGCTCTTATTTTATTTTTCCGAATTTGTAATTATTTCATTCTTGTGGTTTTTCTGAGACTGGACTTCATCCGCCTCTGTAATCGCTCCCTAGCGCGTGTAGCTGTATTTCATTCGCTTCCTCATATAATTCTAAGCATTTCTATGGATTGCATGCTGTAGTTAATGTTCTTTATTTTTCGGAATCTGAATTTATTCAATTTTATCGGTTTTCAGAACCACATGGGTTCGAGTTCCGACTTCCGAGGTTTGCAGCTAGTCGCCTGAATTCCCGTCACTTCTCATATAAAACCAGTACCTAGATCGATTGGTGACGGACTGCAACTTAACAATCCACCGTGATTTGTATAATGAATCTGACTTTCAACCACTTTACCTTCAGTGGAGTGCGTTCATGTAACATAGCCATGTGTTGGCATTAGTGTGTTTGCTCGCATTTTCTGTTCAGATGTAATTTAACTTGCTATACACACGCACCATCTCAAAACAGGGGCGATGGACCAGAGCCAGCTTCAAACTGTTTTGTATATTTCGTTTTGTTCTACCTCCGACTTGCTGAATTTCGCCTACGATAGCGGGCCTGCTTTCGCCTCGTCTCAGCACGCTGAATTTGGTGAGTTTTGCTGTGGCATTGCGTGTGTGTGATAGAATGAGTGTTGTTTGTGAATTCTTTCCCCAACCATTTTAATTGTGGT
This sequence comes from Locusta migratoria, assembly GCA_026315105.1. NCBI lineage: Eukaryota > Metazoa > Arthropoda > Insecta > Orthoptera > Acrididae > Locusta > Locusta migratoria. Next base: position 13,145,979 of record CM048755.1, read on the forward strand.
GGCTTGCTTATTAATGTCTGTGTGTAATAACGTGTGAGCTGCTATGTATATTGACCACTGTAGTATTAACTTACTGTTATTTGAAACGAGTCAGTTCTCAGTTTGGGCCAGGGTACAAGGCTTTATAGCACGGAGTAACCAGTATTTCACATGGACCTTATTTACTAATTTTAGTGATAAGGCAAAGCTGGCTGCGGTGACCAAGGAGACTGAGGCGCTTCAGTCACGGTCTGCACGGCCACTACGGTCGGGGGTTCCAATCCCCCCTCGGGCATGGATATTTGTGCCGTCTTTAGTATGAGGTAGTTCATAAGTAGTTTCTAAGTTTAGGGATTGATGACCCCGTAGTTAAGTCCCATAAGCTTAACAAACATTTGAACCTTTGATAAGGCAAAGCTCTTGTTTTGTACAGTGGTTGACTTTTAATCTGTAACCCACACTAAATTTTCCCCAAAAATATTATCTGTTTCACCAATATTAAACTTTCCTTCCTTTACTACAGATAATGGTTCCTTTAACATAGAATCAACACTTTCATCCATCACCTTCCATTCACAATTCACAATCCCACAAGAGCTACTGGATCATCCTCATCAATAGAAATAATGGCGCAAATTTCTTCCTTAGTAGCTCCTATATCTGTAGCTTCAAATTTACCACATGTCTCACTTATTTCATTTCCCTTCAACAATAAATCACCTATCGTGCCACATACATAACACAATTCATCACCAGCCAATGAGAAAATGCTACGCCATTTTCCCTGTCAACTTTACTCACACCCGCCGATATACCACTTAAATTGTTACCAGCTAGCGTTCCATTAGGTACGATGCCATCACAAAATTCACCACTTACATCTGCCGCCTCAAATTCACAAAATTTAGTACACATATAGTTGCATTTATCGCTTCTGGTCAATAACTTCTCGCAATTTTCTGCACACTCCATCTCCACCAAATTCAAATTTTCCTCATACCCTTTCTTAGACTTAGAACTATTTAGCATACATTCATTCACCCCATCACTCATTCTCTCTTCTCAAAATAGTCTTTGTAAATCCATATCTTCATCTGATTCAAATGATTGCCCAAAATAATTCTGATTTCTCTGACGGCCACGCTGTTTTAAATTAGCAACTATCATAGATTTAACTATCACACATATTTCTACAACTTTCTTCTGCCCCCTATCACATCTATTTCCCACAAAAGTATCACAGTACGGTGTCCTATCTATCGCCAGTTTGTTTCGACATCCCGGACATGAGATGCGGCTTATCTCAGTTTCTCGACCGCATATCACTGTGTTCCCTTCCTTGATTTCTTTCCAGATGATTCCCTCTGCCTTGACCTTTATAAAATTTATTCCCCTGATTACCATTGTTATTGTGTTAATTCCGGAAGTCACCGTTATGACTATGATTCCCAAAGTTACCGTTGTTACTATGATTCCCATAATTACCATTATTACTATTATGGTTCCAATTCTGACTACCATTTCCTCTTCCATTGCTGTGATTTGGTTCAAACTTTAATGTTCATTCCAACTTTCCAACAAAATCTAAAAACTCATCAAATTCCATTGCATATCATCTGGTAATCGCCTCTTTGACGTTGTGATTTCCGTCAGAAATTTGTATGCATTTACTTATACAGTTTGCACACAAAAAATCGCGCATTGAGCCATTGCAATACTTGAAATTTGGACTGTTAAGAAATTCGTTTTCAAGTAGTGTTTGCTTTGCTTCACTCCAGTTCTTATTCAAGAAACAAATCTCAAACTTGTCTTAGGTCTCAAACAAATGATTATTTAACTTAACCCACGACTGCGCACTACGCTCAAGTTGTCTTTTTATCAATTTAAATTTATCTTGGTCACTCATCCCCCAATCAAATCCATCCTTACACATGGCAAGAAAATCTACTGGGTGGTAATTGCCATCATTAGAAAAATTCTTATTATTTCCAGCTGAAAATCACAGATTTTTTACAATTGGACCAACATTTACATTACCCATTTCAGCTCGATTTTCCTCATGTTCTTGCTGTAGCTGCACCTTTTCCTGATCAGTTTACCCACCACCTTTTTTTATTTCCATTTCACAACCCGCCATCCTATCTGTTAAATTATTTACTTCAATTCTAGTTAAGTTATCAAAATTATCTTGTGATTGCAAAGTCTTCATTACATTGCTGTTCAATTCGTGCTGTACCTATCCATTTTATTACCTAAATTTTTCTCTAATCCACTGACTTTGTTATTAATGGAATCAACTTCCTCTCCTATTTTGCCCACTTCTGTCTTCAAATCGTTTAATTTTGATTCTACCATTCCATCCACTTCTGATTTAAATTTTTCCAACTCAAATTTTACATTTTCAATGTTACTACTTAATTCTGCCCTCATACTTTCCATGTTCGCATGAACTTTGTTCAATCTCAAGCCCAATTCCTTCTTTACATTACACAAATCTGCATTTAATTCAGATTTCACATTACCCACTTCTGATCTTACATTACCCACTTCGGCCTCTACAGTACCCACTTGTAAAGTTTGCTTTCTAATGAACTTCCTGCTTCATCATCTTTCTTTGCAGCAACTGGACTACTAGCCGCACTATATCCCTCCCCATTTACATTTTCTCCCTCAGAACTCGGGCTAGCACATCCGCTCATTTTTTCGGAGCCATACACGCTTGGTGACTGCTTAATTACCGTCATTTCGTTAACGTAAGTTCCAGCCCCAGACTCACACACATTTACATCATCGACGTTGGTACTTAACTTTTCTGCCATCGCGACTCTGCCGCTGCCGCCGATGTATGTCGACTGCCTCCTGGAACTCTCGTAGTCGTTGGCCACTGTGATGCCCGCGCTGTTTAGTACTCCAAGCCGCTAGACGCTGTTGGTTGCGTCTGTGTCCGCGATGTGAAGTTTTGCGCCGCCGTGTTTCTAACTCGCGCACCACGTTCTTCTCCGGTCCGAATACCGAGTCCTATTCCTCTCCTAACTTCGTATTACAACAGGCACGTAACTGCTGCTGTACAATAATGCTCATATGCATTAGACTTGGCTTCTAAATGAGTGTACTGTCAAATATACAGTAACTATTCAAAAGAATTTTTCGAAAACCGGAGGAAAAAACTGTTGCTTTATTTCTGATCCCGGACGAGAAATTCCATTTGCGAACTTCATATCGGTACTCACCATTTAGAATTGGGCAATACATAACTCAGGGTAGTAAAAAAATTATGGCTTGTTGTCTCTGTTCATAGGGATGAGTTATGTATATCAGCTTCTGTGCCCTAAACAGTTACCCAATCTGTTTCAATATATTTTCAGGTCATCACATGCAGATTGATAGATTGGTAAACTACAGATTAATTATTGATCTTGTTTAAACAGATTGGGTAGCTGTTTAGGGCATAGAAGCTGACATAGATAACTCACCCCTATGAACAGAGACAACGAGCGATAAACGTTTTACTACCCTGAGTTATGTATTGCCCAATTCTTATTGGTGAGTGCCGATAGGAAGGTCGCCATGTCATCCTCAGGCGTGACTTCCTTCATGCATCCCAAGATAACATTTACTGTGGAAGATCTGAGCTGCAAATTGAGGAAGTCGTTCCAACGGATACATATAATACAGACTTTTATGGGAAGTTATTTGCTGTTGACAATGTGAAGATTCCGCAATGAGAAGAGTTCCAGTCACAAACACAGATGACTGGTTAAACTATGAAGTGCTTGTCTATAGTAAAACGTTTATTAGGCTCACAAAAGAAATTTACATACCAGCGGCTATCATAAGCATTACTTGTGGTCAAGGAGAGATTTGGATCACTAATTGTCACGAGCAGTCACAACTTATTCCCAAAGGAATGTGTATCAGGACAGCTGAACCAATACAGGATGGTGAGCTCAAAGTCATCAACAAAGACCCATGCTCTACTGTTGTTGTTTGGATGTTTTAGGGGGACAAAACTGCGGAGGTCATCAGTCCCCCCATGCTCTACTGTTAGTACAGACAACACGCTGGAGGAAACAACCGTGGAACTGCCAATAGAGCCCAGACTGACCAGGGAATGCCAGCAGGTGTTACCTATACTACGCCAATTTTCAGATGCATTCATACCCCAGCAGGAGAAAAATCAGACGAAACGGCCCATGATAAGGCATCATAAGGCATCATAAGGCATCATTGGGGATCATCCACCAATTAGCCAGCGTTCGTATAGTGTGTGCCTGCTGAAAGACGTGGAGAAGATGTTACGCAATAACATTATTCAACCTTCGGAGAGTCCTTAGTCTTCTCCGGCGGTCTTCGTAAAGAAGAAGGATGGTGCGTGGCGATTTTGTGTCGAATATCGGCGGCTGAACAAAATCACAAAGAAAGATGTCTACCCACTGCCGCGCATTGACGACACCTTAGACTGCTTGAAAGGAGCTACATAATTCTCAACTATGGACATGCAGACAGGTTAGTCGCACATCGAGGTTGACGAAGCGGACAGGGAAAATACAGCTTTTATTACATCTGACGGCCTCTATGAATTCAAAGTAATGCCATTTGTGAGTTTACCGCCTAATAGAAATACCGGTAATCAATAGCATTTGATAATTAAACAGTATGAAGTTCACTGCAAACATTGACCATGCCAATGCACTAAATGTTACACAATTTTAATCTTATTAATTATGGTAGCAATATATGTACACAGTTGGGTGACAACATTTATAGTTAGGCCATAGGTAGAAATTCTCCACGCTGAGATTTGCTGTGTGCTTGTAGCTGACGGGAGGCCAGCGAGCAGGCCGACGTTGATGGCTTGTTCCAACTTAGGATTTTCCAGTTCGTTTCCGGTGAGAGGAGAGAGGAACAATGGCGAGTGCCAGGCACAGTGCAATGCACAAATATTCTAATACTACTGGCATTTGAAGTAATACGATACAGTTAGGAATCTTTAAGGCCCTCATTACAAAATAGCCTGTTGATAAATAAACAATACATTAGCTGATATAGTCATATCTAACGTAATATGTTTAATTGACAATGAAAAGTAATAAATTACCAACGAAGACAAGACAGTTACACAACTAGCATGACAATGTTTGTTTATAAAAATAATATATATACTATTTCTCATTTTATTTTCACATAATCTTTTGTATTTTATCTTGAAGTATTCAGTTAAATCACTTATCTGTGGTATAAGAAATTGCACGATTATGATAAACAGTACAAAGGATGTTTATACTAATATAAAAACGTAAGAAAATATTTGTTTAATGTGTAGTGTAATTATTTTGATTGTAAGTAAAGTTTTAGAAATGTATTGGCTGAGCGCTGTACGTTGGCAAATCGGTTACAACAGCTCACATGGGGAAGTTGATGACGTAGGGGAAAAAACTCCGGCAGTTGAGTTTTGGCGCGCGAGGGCAGGAAGTGACGAGACGCGAGCACGTGGTGTAGCTGGCCGGCGGCGTCGTCTCTGCGTCAGTCGGCATGTGGATCTCGAGGTGGTGACTTGAGATTTGTCTGTGGCAATCGCCACGTGTGGCAAGTTAAATCGAGTGCTACTGTGTGTTTGTGAATATTTAGCTGGTGGAACAAGGTGTGCATCGCATTGAATTAAAGTGACTGTGATTTGTTAATGTAACACGTGTCGTCGCATAGGCATGAACATAAACGGTGTTTGAGTCAGCCACGTGGTGTGAAAACAATTCACGACAAATATTAATTTTGTTTGGGGGCTCACGAGCTATAAGTTTAGTTGGTAAATGTGTCGACGTACAGACGTATCAGCCACAGGGTTCAAATATTGTGAAATAAACAACATAAAGTGAACTTTCACGTGTTTTCAAAAATAGTAGTTAGTACACCCTTTTCTCTCATGAACTTGATTTTATTATGAATTTGTTTTGTTAATCATATGCAGGGAAGGAAAGCTGCGAACGTGTGATATCATCCTCTAGAAATCGAGTGAAACATTCGCAATCACAGTTCCAGTGTTTTTGCATGTTTAGGAATTTGGTTCACAGCTGGTGGTTGTGAGTTTAAAAATTAATCTTTCCCTATTTTAAACTCTCACCCCGACCTTCACGCTCGCACATTTGGATTATGTAATTCTCCGGCCACATTCGGAAGCATGATAGACAACTTGCTTCGACACCTTAATTGGACTAAGTGTCTTTGGTATTTAGAGGATTTTGCCGTTTTCTCGGAAACATTTTAAGGAGATCTCAGTCGCCTGTCAACTGTGTTGAAATGTGTTTAGACCGCAGGAATCTTCTTCAATACAAAGAAGTGCCTCTTCGTTGCCAAAGAGACAAAAATCCTGGGGCACTTAGTCAACGGAGATGGTGTCCGTCCTGATACAGATAAAGTAAGGGCAGTCACATAATTGCCAACTCCTCAGCACATTCGTGATGTGAGAAGTTTTCTCGGGCTATGCTCATACTACCGACGTTTCATAAAAGCATTTTGTAACAAGGCACGTCCATTGCAAGAACTTCTGCAGGGAGACGCCAACTTTTACTGGTATGAGACAAAAGAAAGCACTTAAGGAGACTCTAACTTCCGCAACAGTTCTAACTTTGTACGGCGCGAATGCGGAAACTAAACTTCACACAGACGCTAGTGGTTATTGGATTGGTGCAGTGCTTGTACATGTTCAGAAAGGCGCTGAAAAAGTGACAGCCTATGCATCAAGAGTACTCTCAAAGTCCGAGATAAACTACTCTACAACTAACAATGAATGTATTGCACTTATCTGGGATATGAACAAGTTCCGGCCGTATTTAAACGGCAAACCATTCACCATCATGACAGACCACCATTATTTGTCTTGGCTGAGTAGCTTGAAGGATCCGTCAGGTCGACTAGCAAGATGGACACTAAGACTCCAGGAGTACGATGTCACAGTGGTATTCAAGAACGGGCGCAAACACAAGGATGCCCACTGCCTTTCGAGGAATCCATTAGTGGAACACAACAGCATGAATGAAATTTCAGCCCTCACTGAATTAGATGATGTTACAGCTGAACAGAAGGAAGATCCAGCAATATTAAAATGATGGAGGCTTTGGAGAAAGGAGAACTGACCAATGGAAAGTTCCAACTTATCAATAGGACACTGTATAAGAGCAACTACGATCCACTAGGCCCCAAATGGCTACTGGTCGTTCCAGCTCGTCTCCGGCCAGCTATTCTCAATTATTTCCACGATGCTCCAATATCCAGTCATCTGTAATTCGTGAAGACCCTAGACAGAATCAGACGCAGGTATATCTGGAAAGGTCTCTACCGATCTGTCAAGCACAATGTGAGTCACTGTAAAGAGTGCCAGCGACGGACGTATGTGCCGCAATTACCTCCAGGGCATCTCTTACCAATTCCTCCTGCAGCAGCTCCATTCCACCGAATTGGAATCGACCTTTTAGGGAGGGTCCCAAACTCGACAACTGGTAACCGATGGATAATAGTCTGCAGTGACTACCTCACACGCTACGCTGTCACCAAACCTGTGCTGAGTGCAGAAGCTCCAGAGATCGCAAAATTCCTTGTAGAAGACATTATTTTGGAGCATGGAGCACCACGTGTGATGATATCTGATCGTGGAAAAGTATTCCAGTCAAAACTAGTATCAGAGGTAATGTCACGTTGCAACATTGTCCACAGAATGATAACTGCATACCATCCTCAGACAAATGGTCTTACGGAACGTTTTAATAAGACCTTAGCAGATATGCTGTCGATGTACGTCTATGTTGAGCAGAAGGATTGGGATACAATACTGCCAACCGTGACATTTGCTTATAATGCCGCATGACAAGACACCACAGGCTTCACGCCGTTTTTCCTGTCCCATTGCCGTGAAGCTGAGACGACACTGGATACGCTATTCCCGTTCTGACCGGACGACACTCAGGATGACTACGTGAAACAGCTCATCACCAGGGTCGAAAAGCAAGACAGTTGGCTCGCATACGGAAATTGGACGCCCAGGAGAAGGACCGTCAGTGGTATAACAACAAGCACCGATCTGTTGTGTACAGCCCATGGTATCTGGTATGAATTTTTACCCCTGTACGGAAAGTTGGACCATCAGAAAAGTTATTGAAGCGATACTATGGGTGTCATACGCCGCCTCTCAGACGTCACATACGATGTTGAGGATTATGAGCCGTCGTCGAGACGACAGAATCGATGGGACATTGTTCACGTCCTGCGCATGAAGCCTTACTACGCTCCTGAAGAACAGATAAGTGGAAATGGCTTCTTTTTCAAAGACTCTAAGGACAGTAATGATACTGGTGAAGCCCGACAGGAATGTCTGTCGCCAGTAATCGTGCTGATAGGAAAGATTCTCCAGGACCCATGACAAGATCCAGGACGTTCCAGCTGGCTCCAAAGGGAACCTAACAGTGGGTAGCTGTGTTTTCAGGAGGGGGAGCAATGCAGAAGACCTTGAGTTAACCAACTGCTGGAGTGGCGCAAGGGATAGTGTCACTGATTGCGGCACTGAAGGTCGCTGGTTTTTTCTTTTCTTTTTTTAATAATAATTTCCAATATGTTTCTTATGTTCACTTTTAATTTCTACAAGTTACTTATGGTAACTATTCTGATTTCTGGTACATTCTGCCATTCTGTCTGTGTATAAATAGCAGAGCACTCCGTCTGAGAGGCAGTCACTGTTGCGTGTATGTTTCAGTTCGAAATAAACCTGCTATCAGTATAAGTGCTGCGTACAGTTGATAACCGTGCCTTCAAAGTCAAGCCTGCTTCCATTTCAGTGAACAATATCTTTAATTGTAATACTGTGAGAAGTATCAAATAATCTGCTATTTTTATTACTAAATAATTGTATGAAGAAGTATTTTTTATTATTGTGATAAAACACTGAAAATAAATCCATATTAGTACCAACAATCACAGATACAAATGCACCATTACTATCACTTTCCATTAATTTAATTAACTGATTAATGAAATATGTTTCTCGATATATACAATTGTTGCATGGTTTAATTTTCTCAAGATAACAATTATAACATCTTGTACCATCACTTCACCATTTTGACAAAATAAATGTCCATAATAATTAGATGGATAAGGTACATCAGGTAGAACAATCCAATTTTTTTTAATTGTTGAAGTAGTTAACCATATAATATTGTATTTCATTTTTCACAGCATTTTGAATGTTTTATCTATATCAGTTTGTATTTCATTTTAAATAGTACTGTTTTTTTTTCATTTAATATCTATTTTTGATGTTGATTTATACATTTCCTACAAATAGATCTTTGTTTAATCAATTTTATTCCATACTTTGTTATATCTTTCCTCCTCTAATTTTTAGTACATATACTCAATTTATTCCATATTATTGACGAATTCTCCCAGAAATTGAAGATGTTAAGCAAATACCTCAATCAGTTTCCTTGTTCTTCCAGTAGGCTTTCATTCTTTCCGAAATGAATTGCTTACGCTTATCTGGCCACTTTGGTGCACATTGTTTTTCTTTTGGTTCCTCGGATATAACTTCCCATTTGTCTACTTTGAGTCTGAAGGTGTCCCTTTTTAGAATGTCAGCTGGTCTTATGTTTCCATCATTTAGGTTCTTTCAAATTTCAACTAGACAAGGAGTCGAATTCGTAAGTGAGGTTACATAATCTATTATTTTCATTGTCAGTAGTTTTTCTGGTAGTTGGCTAAAGTGACTAAAGAATTTCATTCACCTTTTCCTATCATCAGTTTTGATGTTTGAAAACTTTTCAGTTGTTTTAATTGATTGTAGCCAGTAGCATATGTCTTCCTTCCTCTGACAATCTTCCTGTCTCTTTTTTTATTGGTTTTTTTGTGTATTCAAGGTTTTGTTTTCACTTGCATAGAGGATTGCTGGTTCTATGACAGTATTATAATGTCGAATTTTTGACACTCTTGACATAGATTTTTTTTTATTTTAGAGATTTTGCGTTAATCCTAATCCTTTTCTAATATCTTGGAGGCAATGTTGCTGTGATATCTTTTCAGTGCCTCTTGGGTCAATGAATTCTCTAAGATATTTAAAGTATGAGACCTTGTTAATTTTCCATATTTTGTTTTCAAGCTTGAAATTTTTGAGTTTTCTCGAATAAAATTTGTAAACCCACTTTCTCTGTACATTCCTTAAGTATTTCCAACTGTTTGACTGCAGTCTGCTTATCCTCTGTCAGTATCGCCAGGGTGTCTGCAGAAGCAAGTTATGGTATGTAGAGGTTACTTTTGGCAACACCCAGTCGGATTTGCTTCCACAGCCCACTTTTCGTAGATTCTTTCTCCCATTCTAGCATAACTTTCTCTAGAAATATAGTGAACAGAATAGCAGAGAGTCCATCACCTTGTCTCACAGTTGTTTGAATTTCAAAGGGTTCTGAGATCTCCCTCATGGATTTCACTTTAGATTTTTTGCCAGTTAGTGTTTGTTTTATATTTTCTCTAATTTTGGGATCTAATCCCCTCTCTTCTAAAATTTGGAATAATGAGGCCCTGTCTATTGGTTCCTATGCTTTTTTGAAATCTACAAATGTACATACTACTGGTTTTTTTCTGAGAGCTCGCATTTTGAGTATGGTTTTGAGATTGAAAATTTGCAATAGACATAAGCTGTTTTTTCTGAATCCTGCTGAATATTCTGCTATTTTGTGTTCTAATTAATGTAGTGTTCTATTCAAGAGACAAGCTAAGAGAATTTTGTATGTGACTGGTAATAGAGAGAGTCCCCTTTAGTTGTTTGCATCTGACTTATTACCTTTCTTATGTAGTGGATGAATCAGAACAATCTTTCACCCATCCAGTATTATTTCGGTTTGCTAGATGTTTTGGATTATTTGAGAAATTTCTTTGAGTGGATTTGGGCCTAAATTCTTCAAGAGTTCTGCTATAATTCCGTCCTCTCCTAATGCTTTATTGCTTTTAAGTCTCTTTATGTGTGCATAAATCTGTTCTTGTGTTGGTGGTGACGAGTTATGTGGTGAGATATCTCGCTTTGTGATGAATAACCTTTGATCTGGTGTGTGAAGCACTTATAGAAATCGTGTGTGTTGTAGTTTTTAAACTTTTCTAATACTGACTGCAATTGATCAGTGATATATTTTCGTTTAACTTGTCTTAAAATCTTAGAAGAATGTTTGCATGTTCAAAAATTTGAATTTTCTGCTTTGTAAGCTCTGTTGTGAGATGGTGTAATTTTCCTGCTTGAATAAGTGTCTAAATGCCAATATAAGTGTGTATTTTTCGTGGAAGTTTATCAGATCACTCCTAATTGCTCTCTCATATAAGTCCAAGCTCCCCATAATCCGAATTCTTGGTTGTCACTTTGCAGTGGGTGGATTGTGCACCTGGAGTAATTTTGTCATTACTTGTATGTGTCATGTTTGCTTGTCACTAATTACGTAGCTTTGCTAGTTGTATAGAACCAGGGATTGTGAGTTCCTGGGGCATGTTTAGATCCGCACCTCCTGGTGAACAGACGCCAACGATACTGCTGTTTGTTTCAAGTCAGACACAAGGTGGAGTCTGGTTGTCATTTTGCTCTGCAGGTGGTATTTTATTTCCTACCTACCCGGTATATCTACCAAACATTCACCTATCTGCCACCTGTGGATACGCCAGATGGTATGTCCATTTATTATTTTAAAAAATTGTTTGCTGTCTATGTTGGTTTATGTGATTATATATGATCCATATGATCCATCTCTTGCAGCTAGTGTAATTTCATTATATTTTAGTAGTAATGTATGAGATTTAATTTGAGCTTCCATATATTCATCAATTTTTTTAATTACTTCAAGCGGTCTCATATTTAGGAATATTTTCCGTAACTGAATATTTCTATACACATAATATAATTTTATTTTGTGCTTAATATTTAACAAATCAGTAATTTTTGAATAAAATATTTGTATGGAAATCCTTTACATTTATAAAATGGTTGAATATATTAAACAATTCTCCTACACAATCCATTTCATCTGGTTTGAAAATAAACAGAAACATAATTACTTCATCACTAGTTGTTTGATTCAAAATAAAACCATGGTTATAAAAATATTTAGTTCTATATTTTTAATTATTATAAACATTTACTTTATCAAATTAACAATTATAGAATCTTGTACCATCACTACACCACTGTGCACAATTTTGACAATATTTAGGCGCATAGTATTCAGATAGATAAGTTAAATCAGGTATATCAATCACAACTGATTTTTGGAATTGACGAACTAGTTTACACGTTTATTATACAAAAAGAATTAACAGTTTGTAGTTCATTGTTTGTTGTCCGTGTTGTAAGTAGTATACAGTTGTATATCTTTTGTACATATTGTGCTCATATAATTGTATATTTGTATACTTGTGTACATTCTACATAAGTGTTACATTTGTACATTGTGCACACAGTATATATAGTTGCATATTGTAAAAATTCTATAGTGGTGTATGCTGTATATATAGTGTATTTGTATAGTTTTATATTAATTATATATTATATTAATTATACTGTTAATATCTTTATAGTTAAAAACATAAAGTTGTCTCCTTTATGCATTACCCTATTTTTCTAGTGCTACCATGGAGAAAATATGGACTGTAGCAGATTTTATTATAAATGATCTAAGAATAGCTTGAAAATGGAGTTTAAATGACTGATTTTGATATGTTTGGTAGAATGCCCATTCCACATCTACTGTCACTCACTGGATGCTCTGAATGTGCTGTATGTTCATGTGGTTAGTAAATGTTAGAGAGCAGGTGGTGAAAAAATGGTTATAGGCCAGTCGTCGTAGACAAAAAAATGGCCTTAGGTCCAAAAAATTTGCAGGAGGCTGAATTTTTGATATGTTGTTGGGACATATTAGAGTAGTATTACACCAAGTTTGCAGCTTTGAAATCTTTTACCTTAACTTTTAAGAGCCAAAAAAGCTTTAAATTTTCGGACGATTTTCTGGTTTTGGCTTATAACTCGTGAAGGTTGTTTTTTTTTTTTTTAGGAAAAGTCACTCACACCTCTATTAATGTAGATAAAATATTCTAAAATTTAAGCCCAACCACAGCTCTGTAAGTCCAATACTTCTCGAGATACTGGACTTCAAAAAGTGACTTATTTTTCCAAGAAGTTCAAATTTTCGATTTTAGTCATCTTTCGGTTAGAATATTGGCTTTAATGATCATCCCACTGGGAAAGTCATAGTAAAGAAAGTTATAGAGCAGTTATTCAGCTTTAATCTGAGTACAGAACGAAGTCCATAGTCCCAATAGATTTCTAGTTATCGTTAAAATACGAAAAGTCGGAGTATTCAATAAACTGACCTAGACGAACTGCAGTCCTCTTATACTATATATGTTAAAGAAAAAGGAGGAATTACTCATTGATGGTGATTATTAACGCAGTGTATATAAATTGTAATTTGTGTTAGTGCATACCAATATATTTGTGAAAGTCTCTCCGTTTGTGGGTATTGTCAGACATTAAGGGATTGGGACTTTCGTTCGTAGCGAGGCTTTTTGTTTTGTGAAAGCATCACCGCCCCCTCCCCCCGCCCCTTACTCCGAGTGGTGACCAAGCGGGTGTTCTGTCCTCCCTCCCAAACTTCTTGTCTCCGAGGTCTTCCTCACTACACGCAGTTTGCCCCTAGAAACGGCTGTATTCGGATCTGTGAAGAACGTTTAAAAAAAATCGTCTAAATCTCGATCGTAGTGGTGTTTTAAGTACTTTCTTTTTTACAGTATGTCGGAGCTACCCTCGTCGGATGTTTGTTTCATTTGTCGAGAAGTGCTGGGAGAGGGAACAGTGACAGTGAAAAAACGCGGGATCTCCAGCAGTGTCCTTGTGCGCTGGACTGGGCGCACGGTGTATATGCTGAATATCTGTGAGGGCTTGGAGTAATTCTGGGTTGTCTCCTGCACCAGCACTGAGCAACACGTTGACATGAGATCCTCTCGTATCGACCGAAATATTAGTTCGACAAATTAAAAGTGTGGTTTGAATCCCAATGCACCATTTCTTTGGAATATTACTTTCAAAAGGAATGACAAGGTACGAACATTGGCTACAGCTACAGGTAAGTGCGGAACAAGGTGGTCGCTATCCTCTCACACTCTTCCAAAGGCCGTGAATTACGAAAAAGTCAGGTCAAGACTTAAGAGAGCACTTTGCCATGGCACTATTTTCGGAGTAGGGTATGCAGAAGGGCACAAAATCCAACTTCTTCAGTGCTTTTACTCCTCTGACTGAAAACATCTCCATCACACAAAGTACTTTTGTTGTTGTCGATGGAGGACATCTGCTACAGACAGTTATCTGGTCACGTGACAACAGTATCCGCGAAATTGTAGCAGCCAACATTTCCTGCACTATCCATCGCTATGGGAGGAATGTGGCTGTGGTGTTCGATGGCTACTCAGAGGGGGAGGGGACTGGCAGTAGCACAAACGCAGCTGAGCCTCTACGCCGTTATGTAGTACCTGCATGCAGCGAAATTATATTCCAAGATCGTACTCTGATCAAAGTGGCTCAGAGAAAATTTCTTTCCAACGGAAAGAACAAGCAGCGCTTGATCAACATGATTCGCGCTGGAATGGAGAGCGAAGGACTAGAGACCAAGCAAACTACCGACGACGCTGACTGCCTTACCGCCAGGACAGCGCTGGAGAAGAGCCGACTACATGAACACGTCCTGATAGCTGGAGAGTATGTCGATTTGTTGGTCCTCCTCAATGAGTTGGGCTCCAATACAAGGAACATATTCCTCCAAAAAGGTGGGATAGAGCTAGTTGTGAACACTTCTCGTCAACATCCTTCAATCGAGGACAAATGTCGCTCCCTCCTGGATTAGAGCTGTTTCTCCACGCGTTCGCTGGTTGCGACACGGTATCTGCCATTTTCGGGCAAGGAAAAACAAAAATGGTGGGCATAATTGAGAATAATACCCAGCTGATTGGTGTGGCTGCTACATTTCTTAAGCAACATGCCACTATAGAAGAGATAGCCTCTGCATGCTGGAAATGCTTGATCGCCCTATATGGTGGTGGAGAGGACGACAACCTTCAAACTCTCCGCTAAGAACTTTTCCTCGGGTCTGGTGCGAGTGCAAAAGTCCAGCTTGCTCGTCTACCCCCAACCCAAGAAGCAAGGACCAGCACTCCTACAGAACATACCACCAGGTTCAGATTTGGTTGGGTATCGAGAAAGAGCCCTCTGACGGGTTGAAAAACAAACCAGCAAGGGCTAACTCCTATCACCACAATCCAAACCCAGCACCCTCAGCAGTACTGAAGATGTCAAGCAAACGTAGGAAAAGGGTGTGGTGATGGGACCTGCTCATGTCAAAGAGCAAGGCTCAAGTGATCTGATCTTTGCCGAATGAGCTAGGGCAGGACATGCCGCAGCATCCGAACGTCTCGGCAGATTCGGAAGACGAAGACGAAGATGTGGACGAACCAACTTCGGTTACAGAGCTCCAACAGACAGAAGAAACAACGGAGCCCGAGCCAGCAAGGAAGAAATCCCGGCATTCTCGTTAAAACGAATGTAAGAGACATTTTAGTAGGTATGTACAGCATTATATTTTAGTTTGTTGCAGATTCAAAACTGAGAAGTAGCGCATTACATTAGTACAAATAAATTTATATTGTGTAAATCTGTTGCACGAGTCACCAGGCCTTTCCTTCGACGATACACCCCCCCACCCTTCTCGGCCACCTTAACTCTCACCTCGACGTACCACTTACATTTTTACATGTACAGTGTGTTATAAGTAGTACTACCTGTAAATAAAAATTTATTTTCTTAAAAATTTATCATCGGGACCAATTTATTGAACTGTGACATTTTCCCAAATTTTGTTTTTTAAGGATAACTTGAAACCTATAAGGCCTATGGACTTCCTTCTGTACTTAGATTAAAGGTAAATAACTGCTTTATAACTTTATTATGTGTGACGTTTCCTGTGGATGATATTTAGAGCCAATATTCTAACCGAAAGATGACTAAAATCGAAAATTTGAACTATTTGGAAAAATAAGTCAATTTTTGAAGTCCAGTATCTCGGAAACTATTGGACTTACAGAGCTGCGGTTGGGCTTAAATTTTATAATATTTTATCTACATTAATAAAGGTGTAAGTTACTTTTCCTCAAAAAACCACCCGTCACGAGTTATAAGCCAAAATCAGAAAAAAGTCCGAAAATTTCGAGCTTTTTGGCTCTTAAAAGTTAAGCTAAAGGATTTCGAAGCTGCAAACTTGGTTTAATACTACTCTAATATGTCCTAACAACATATCAAAAATTCAGCTTCCTGCAATTTTTTTGGACCTAAACATACCTGACAACTGGCCTATTAACCCCATATGTCTTAACACTTTTGTCATGCAGGCAAGGCCCTACTGAGAGTATGGTGAGATAGACCCCATCAGGACTGTAGGCACAGAGGGGTCGCAAAAACGTCAGGGAATAAAGACAGTTCAAGAATTAGCTAGGATGGAATAATGACTTCCCCTACCCCTATTGGCTAGAGAAATAATATTATTTGACGAAAGGTTTTCTATTTTTACCGATTTCTGATATTGAGGGCTAGATGGTGGAGGAAGGAAACAAAACAGATGGAAAGGACATGGCAAATAATTGAGTCCCTACCCTGCCCTCACTCCTCTCTACAAACAAAAACTTTTGCTGCCCCCATGCTTCAAGTTACACAAGTCACTATGAAAGTAAAACGTAATTCAACACTAATACATTTGTGTCTGAACATAAATATTGAAGTAGTTGTGCCTGTAGACTACTGTAATGTGTTAGTCTATGCTGAATGCATGAGTCAATAAGAGTACACTCTGCAAATTGAAATTCTGTTCCATTGATGAAGCATTTGATGTAAGGCCAGTAGAAGTAGGTATTACTTATTGCTTATAACTCTGATTAAAATTAATTTATGGTCAATGTTTTTGAGAGTCGAGTGGTAGGTGACACAAGTTGGCTAATCACACCCATTCTTGGGCTGCATGTGGTCACTGTATTGCTTGTTCTGCAGGACTTTGCCAGGCGACGACACTGGCAGCTTTCGGGAGGGGGGGGGGGTGAAGGAGCGATAAATACAAACTGAAATATGCCTAAGACAAAACAATATCTACAGCTGAAGCTGGTTTTTTGGCAAATATATGATTTTCTGCACAAACATACTGAGAAGAAAAATTTTGATTTTCAATCCTTATTAAGTGTTCATAAACAAATAAATTATTGGGTTAATAACTTCATTTCCTTCACAGCTAATAGTCTCACAATGTAGTTTATCTTTAGTGTTTTGATGTTTTGAAATTATGAAACCTGCTGGTACTATTATTACCTCAGAGAGCTTGTAGTAAAAATGTCATTGCTTGTTGGGTATTAGGTTGCATGCTACTGTACACATATTACTATACTGTAGGATTTTAAATGGGTGATAAACAAATCTCAAATTGATAAATCCAATAACAAAATAAAAACTGTTTTGAATGTGGTAAAGAGGGAGTGTGACAATACCAAAAACACTGTAAAATACCATATAAATTATATATAACAGCAAGGTTATCCATAACCCTGTAACAATATCTAATATATTTAAGAATAAGTTCTTAACTGCAGCAGTTTCCTTGAATGCTGATCTGTATTTTTTACAAAGAGCTAATCCCAACATTTATGAAACAATTTGTATACCTCCAGTCACTATTAATGAAGTTAAAAATACCATCAAGGCATTGAAAAATAAAAATTTCTCATATACTAATAATTCATCTAAAGTTCTGAGCTGGCCGTGGTGGCCGAGGGGACAGTCACGGTCTGCACGGCCACTACGGTCGGGAGTTCGAATCCCCCCTCGGGCATGGATATTTGTGCCGTCCTTAATAGTAGTTAGTTCATAAGTAGTTTGTAAGTTTAGGGACTGATGACCCCGTTTTAAGTCCCATAAGCTATACAAACATACAAAGTTCTGAAGCACTGTAGGGACTGTATATGTCAAATGCTTGCCACATTTTGAAAGACGACCGTCTGTCGTCTTCCATATATTTTTTGTAAAGTAATAATTTATTTAATGTCGCTAGACTATCATTTTCTTAAAACTTGAGCCCCACTCTTTTCAAAACTTCATGAATAGCATGTTTGTTTCATGTGTTAAAATATTAGTTAATATTGCTAGGTTTTTCTTATTTTGTTATGTTAATAATTTATTACTATATTGATTAATGTGACATAAGTACATCTTCTCCGCTACGCCACTGTCCCTGTGAGAGTGTGCAGTTGTTGTACATTTAAGTGTGTGCGAGAATCTATGTCTGTTTGAATGTGGGGAGTGATAGCTTGCTTTGCATCGCTTTCTCTGGCTCTGAGTCGATACCTGCTGAGGTTATCAAAGAGGTTTCTACACCCTTTGATTACAGTCTAGTTAGCGAGCCTTCCCTGCAATGGGAGTCTGGCTGTCCATCCCCACCACCACTGTTCTTGGATTTTCCGGCTTCCGGTCGCTTCCCGCGCCCTGGTGGCCGCTCGGCTGGTCATTCTATACTAGGTGTCTGGCGAGGTAAGGTTGGTTATTCTCTGGTATCTGCGAGATGGTAGCATTTCATTGTCTATCACGTTTAACTTGTGAACTTAGATTCATTTTTGGAATATTTTCTCCGGTCGTGTGCGGCAATGTGTTCTCGTTTTTCAATTCAGTGATTTCCAGTAGATATACATGGTGTGTGTGATTCTAGTTGCAGTTTGATAAAGGCTTCATATGTTAAAACCTTTTGTGATCATGTGGCGGTGTATGAACTCTGTGTAACTACTTTCTAGCTTTGTGGGGCCCGATTTCTAATAGGTGATCTGTTCATTTTTATACAGTGCATGTAAAAATCTTCTCATCGTTTCCTTCCGTGAGTGATATGTGTTCCACGTGGTTGGTTCATAGAACAAAGCCTTCAGCTCCCACTCTTGTTTGTTCCATGCCCATCTGGCCAGTAACTATGCTGGTATCCTTCTGATCTCCACTAATATTTCGCGATCTTCTCTCCCCGCCTATTGTAATTTTGCTGCCTCTTCCCCAACTGGTAGTAAGCACTCTGTCTTTGTTAATAATTCTCCCTGAGTCTTGTACAACCTCGTTCAATAGCTTCCTTATGTAATTCTAAACATTTCTATGAATTTCAGATGTAATTTAATTTGGCTATACACACACACCATCTCAAAACATGCACGACAGACCAGAGCAAGCTTCACAGTGTTTTTGTATATTGCCTTTTGCGCTACCTCCAACTTGCTGAATTTCGCCTACGATAGTGGCGCCTGCTTCTGCCTCGTCTCAGCACGCTGATTTTGGTGAGTTTCGCTGTGGCATTGCCTGTGTGTCAGCGAATGAGTGTTGTTTGTGAATCCTTCCCCCCCATTAGCGTTAAATCATATATAATTTAGGCTGGGCACTGTCCGCATTAATCCATGTAGGAGATGCATTTTTATTGTGTTAACGAAATTGGTTTCCCATTTTGCTTGTTTTCTGAATAAACAAGTTTATGTTCAGCATAATCCGTAATTTGCCTATAAATTGTAGTTTTAGAACACCTTCCCTCTTTTATTTAATATTGTTCTTCACAACTGCTGAGAACAAGCTCAGATGCAAATTTTCTCAAGTGTAAATTCCGTTGTGCCATAAATGTTTTCTTAGCCACCTTTCTAAGATAACTTTAATAGTGGTGGCTTACTTATTAATGCCTGTGTGTAATAACGTGTGAGCTGCTATGTATATTGACTACTGTAGTATTAACTTCCTGTTATTGAAGTAATATGAAACGAGTCAGTTCTCAGTTGGGGCGAGGGAACAAGGCTTTATAGCAGGGAGTAACCGGTAGTTCACACAGACATTATTTGCTAATTTTAGTGATAAAACAAGGCTCTTGTTACGTACAGTGGTCGCACTTAATTTTTAATAATTTCAACACTGCCCCCTACCAGTCTGGTAATTGGCTGTGCTGTGAACTGGGATATTTGTGATATCTTTAAATGAAATTGCTAAATGCAGAAATGTGGTAGGAAATTGATTCTTGAATCGTTTAAGAGGGAAACATAGATGTGTTAATCAAATACGAATTTTCCGCTCTCTTCCAGCTGACATCAAAGTACTATCTACTGCCTACATTTATTCATAAGCTGAAATACTACCTTAGGGAAAAGTCATTTTACTCACTTGATGAGAAACTGCAGACAAAACCATTATTATTTTTGTAATTTTTGTATTGTCTTATGTATTTATGTTCTTGAGTCTCTCAGTTTTAATGTATATGATATATTATGAATCTTATCCATTTACATAAGACACTATGCCATACAGGGCCGGCGCAAGCCATAGTACCGCCCCGTGAGAGTTGCTAAATTGCCCCCCCCCCATTTTCCTTTTATTTTTTTATTTTTTAACAAAACGTTTGTGGAATTTTATTTAAACAAATCTGTAGGAGATCTCAGCAATCAATCGCATTTCTTTTTCTTTTCAGATCTTCCTAGGCCAGTCTCAGAGCTTTTAATATTTCCTTACATCTAAACCGTCATGTTGACAGCTACATTCAGCATGACGGTATAGATGTCACCATAACTCATAGCATTGAGAAATCTATATAGATCTGGGAAAAAAATTGCGTGTGATTGGTGACATTCTCTACAGATTTGTACAAGCTAGTCGCTGGGCACAAGCTCAAAAATGGAATCAAACCTGGCTGAAGAAATCTAGCTAATTTTAATAAGCCTTGTGAATTAACAAAAATGTTCAAATGGGCGTGAAATCTTATTGGACTTAGCTGCTAAGGTCATCAGTCCCTAGGCTTACACACTACGCAACCTAAATTATCATAAGGACAAAAACACACACACACACACACACACACACACACACACACACACACACACACACACATGCCCGAGGGAGGACTCGAACCTCCGCTGGGACCATCCACACAGTCCATGACTGCAGTGCCTTAGACCGCTTGGCTAATCCCGTGCGGCATGAACTTACAATTAACGTAAATAAACATTTTTCAATGGTTGTGAACAGATAATGTATTTAATGGAAAACAAAAAATATTGACAATTTAATGATAATTTTGTTTGAACAATAATATTTACAATAACTATTTAATGTTGAACAAAATAAGAAACAACACAGTAAATAACCAAGATGCTGAACATAATTTAAAAATTTAAAAACATACTAGACAAATCGAACCTTCCTGGCTTTTGCTTGTGCAAACTCTTTCACATGATCTGTGTAATTTAACTCCTCTGCAAGCTCGTGCTCAATAGAAATTGTTGCAAGATCATTCAAACGAGTTTGGCTCATCGTTGATCGGAGGTATGTCTTTATCAATTTCAGTTTTGAGAAACTCCTCTCTCCCCTCACAACTCTCACTGGAAGTGTTAGGATAATACTCAGAGCAACGTTGACATTAGGGCAAAAATTATATCTTACTGTAAATTTCAGAGTCTCTTTTGGACATGTTCCAGGTTTCAACAAAGTTGAAAGCACTTTTAGTTCTTTCCCTCAACTCTAGTGCATAAATGTCGCTTGACTCATGATCTTGCAAAATCGCTGCGAGGTTTCTACACTTTGTGTCCAGGCTGTCAGGAGGTGCATACTTCAGCTCGCTGATGTTGTAGAGAAAATCAAAATAATGACAATGAGATTTCAGTTGATTGATTCTCTCATCCAAAGATGTGGTTACTATATCTAAAAGATAATAGTAGAATTCAATCTTGTAGCGTTTTGATGGGTCATCTATTGTCTCATCCCTTCCTTCATAATTAAAGTGTATTGGCTTCTTACTTCGTCGCTGAGAAACACTAATCCGTGGTAACATTAGATCTTCTAACTCTAATTCTGTAGCCAATTACTTGGAATCCGTCAAGAAAGATACAAACTTTTCTTCTGTTCTGCAGGTGTCAAAATATGCTTTCGTTTTTTCAAGCATTTCCATGGCCTCAGAAACATTTATGTCAATGGTCTGGAGGGTCTTACTGACTACACTGATGTGAAGCAGAATGTCGTACCAGATTACCAGAGAAGTGAGAAAGATGTAATTTTTTATTTGATTCGCAAGTGACGTTGCTTCGTGAGCGGTGATGCCATCGAATTCTTCTGATATTTGAACCAGTGCATCATAAACGCCTCCAAGTTGAAACCTCAGGGGAGTAAGTGCATCGATGCGACTTTCCCACCTAGTATCGCTCAGTGACTTCAGCGTCAGGTTAGGCAGGTACTTCTTCAAGACATCCCAACGTCGAACGGAGGACGAGAAGAAATCATACAAGCTCTTCACTGTCGAAAACATGGAAACAGCATATTTAGAAGATTCAATGAGAAGAAGTGCTAGTGACTGCTACATGGTACATAAAATGCTCTCTTGTTAATATCTGAAATTCTTTTCTGGAGACCAGAATTCTTTCCTTTCATGTTTTCTTCATTGTCGTATCCTTGGCATCTCATATTACACAATACGATGTTTTTTTCTTCCAAGAACCTGAGTACGACCTGCGTCAAAGTGGAGCTTGAAGAATCGGGCACTGGAAAAAATCCCCGGAAATGCTCCCAAATTCGGACATCGTATACCCCGTCGAGTCTTGCCTCCTGGACGAAACGTACCACAACTGTCATCTGCTCAACTTTTGAAATATCTGTTGTGCAGTCCAGAATTATACTGTAATACTTTGCAGATTTCATCGTTAATAGAATGTTGTTGGTTATAGATGATCCAATAAGATGAATTATTTCATTCTGTGTTTCCTTTCCAAGATAATGATGACCCTCGTTCTCACCTTGCTTTGTTCTGTGCAGGTGCTCCATCATCACAGTGTCGAACTTTCCAAATAATTCAACGAGTTTCAAGACGTTTCCGTTGTCAGACTGAAAGAGTGTATCTGTACTTCCTCTCAATGGCAGACACTGACGACCCAGGAAATGATTTATTGCTATTAAGCGCCCAAGAACATTTTTACAATGTTAGCTTTCAGTATTCAGAAGCCTTTGATGATGGGTGTCGACAGTTCGTGGCTTTTTCATCCCCTCAGAAAACACTATCCACGTTTTATGTGAATTCAAATGATGGGTAGACTTCCCGTGACTTTCGAGATACGAAGCAAGGTGCCGCCAGTCGGTGATACCGTTCTTTGCAATTTTTACCGTAGATGACGAAAAAAGTTTGCAACAAAAGCAGAACACAGCAACCTTGATCTTTGAGTACACCAACCAATGTCTATCTAATTTTTCTAAATTCTTCAAAGAATAGCTGTAGTGCACAGGGCTGAAACGCCGGTTGTTCGCGTTTTTAGGACATTCTTCAGATTCCTTAATGCGCTCCAGAGGACCAACGTCGTTCGAATGCAGTCGGTAATTATTTCTTGCCGTCTTCCGGGATCTGAGTCAACTGTCTCTTCCAGTTTAGGCTCGCCTTCAGTCCCTTCTCCGGTGGTGAGTACCTCGGCTGATGTTCCTCAGGTATTTTCCGAATCAGGTCGCCTAATTTCAGTTCTGCATAATGTTTCAATCTCGGAGCTATCGTCGCAAAGCAGGTCTTGAGTCCAGGCGAGGTCTCTTGAACATGTTGTGGATGACCCACCGTCAGCATTGCTAGTGTATGCGGTGGTCGCAGTACTGTGTTCGTCAACTTTCTGGTCATGTCCTGAAGATAAAGATGTAGCTGCAGTAGCTGCACCACTTTCTGTACTTTCAGGATCTCTTCACTCTGCAGCGGAGTGTGCGCTGATTTGAAACTTCCTGGCAGATTAAAATTGTGTGCCGGAACCGGGACTCGAACCTGGGACCTTTGCCTTTCGTGGGCAAAGTTTCAAATCAGCGCACACTCCACTGCAGAGTGAAGTTTCATTCTGGAAACATCCCTTAGGCTGTGGCTAAGCCATGTCTCCACCATATCCTTTCTTCCAGGAGTGCTAGTCTTGCGTGTTTGCAGGAGAGCTTCTGTGAAGTTTGGAAAGTAGGAGACGAGGTACTGGCGGAAGTAAAGTTTTGCGGCGGCATCGTGAGTCGTGTCGGGATAGCACAGTCGGTAGTGCGCTTGCCCGCGAAAGGCAAGGGTCCCAGGTTCGAGTCCCGGTTCCGGCACACAATTTTAATCTGCCAGGAAGTTTCAAATCAGCGCACACTCCGCTGAAAAGTGAAGTTTCATTCTGGAACAATATTTCTAATTCAATAAACAAAATAATTACTTTAAGATAGACGATGCACGGCAGCCATGTTTGCGCGCCAAATCGCGGAATGAAGGCAGTCTTGCATCGAGCCGCCACAGTTCACTTCAGTACGCGCTCTTGGAGGAGTAACATGTGAATCTAGAACACGCACTCGGTAGAGTAACATGCATACGTAGGCGGTCATAAAACATTGTTTAAACATCTTACATGAAGGGAAATAACTGTATATTTACCTTCAGTTAAGACAATATGTGTCAAGTTGATGTTATTATGCAGTTTTCTGGTTTTCTGCTAACTTTCAATAAATCAGCTTGTGAGACGGGGGCTGTAATTAGTCTATTTTGAATGAATGAATGTTTGTAAATCTATCGGACCAAGCTACATGGTCATCAGCCCGTAGCTTACAAACTACTTAAACCTAGGTAAACTAACCTAAGGACAAACACACACACCCATGCCCCAGGGAGGACTCGAACCTCCACAGCGAGCAACCGCGCGCTCTGGAGCGAGACGCTTTAGACCGCAGACCGCTCGGCTACTCCACCGCGGCTAGTCTATTTTTCATACTAACCTTGTGTTACTGTATCTTTCTCTTTACGCTAATTATTGAAATATGTAACATTTTTCTTTGTAGCTCTTTCTTTATTTTGATTTCTGTGCCTTTGGGGACACATAAGGGGTGATGGGCTCCTGGGATTGAAGTACATTCTATGTTTATATGAAAATTTCGGGATTTTAATGTCAATTGGCGCAGCTTGGCTGCTAAAAAGTGGTTTTCCGTGTTGGGAACTGTCAGGCCGCTCAGAGCAGAGACGCTCTTGGAGGTCTCCCCCTCCCACCAACTTTCGCTCGCCTTCGGGGAAGGACGAGAGGTCTAGTTTGACCTGATCGGCGCCATGCTACGTCCAGAGTGGCGGAGTATACCTGGCAGAATTTTTTAGAGTGTGTGGGACGCTTTACACAATGCTGGACCGCGGTTTACGGTGAGCGATAGTGGGGACTGCCTTTTTAGTCATTTGGCCGTTTCGCAAGAGAGGAATTTGCCGAATACGGACAATAGCAGAGTGCTCTGGGCACCAGGCTGTTTATGGACACGTATTGCCCTTAGGCGTTATCTAAAAAAACTTCCTTGAAGGAAGCAGAGTTTTAACATAGTCTGGCTACCCCGGGGTTTGGCTCCAGTGGCTGTATATATAGCACAACGTTAACATTTTAGGTCGTGTGCAAGCAGAAATTCCTTGCAGTGCATTCACCCTGGGAACTGTGAAATCCGCGGGAAGCTTTGGTGGTATTGGCGGAGCCTCTTGGCAGCCGCAGAAAACGCGTCCTGATTCGGTAGAGTATTTTAGTATGACATCTAAACAATTTGTCAACGGCGCTACGCCATCCGATTGGTTTGACTATTATCCGTTAGCAGAGATTGGTGCGTCTATTCGCGCATGGGTGTGGCCACCCGTCACTTGCCGTGAGCTGCGGCAGAGTGTGAGGAGGCACGAGAACTCCTATCTGAGCGTCCGAAGTGTGCAGACCTCGGAAGACACGCAATACTCCGTTTAGATTCGCAGGGAGGACATCGTCTTAAACGGTCCTCTGGTTAGACTTCTGTTTGATTCCGAAGATTCGGACCTTGTAGAACTTGTGTTTACTTCACGGACGTTACGCTGTGAGCGGACACAGTTTAGTTTTCGTTTTGCTAGAAGTCTCTATTTGAGCATTCGCGCCTTTGCTGTCACTGTTTTTTTACAGATCTTATTACGCAAGTGACTGATCGATTTGTGCCAAGTGGCCTTTGTGTCACCTATTCAAAATATTGATTAGTCTACTAGCGTGATAGAACTGCACAGCAACTGCTTAGCGAAACTGATGCTAGTGACACTGTGTTAAGTTACATATCGACCCTGCTTAACAGGTTGCAGCAATTACGGTCGGATAAAAAATTTCAACTCATCAGCTCCCACCGCCTGCTGCCTGCGAGCCTGAGACGCTGCCGTCAATGATCATCTGTGTGGGTAAGGTGACGCACTTGCTGGGGGGTTATATGAATCAGACTTGTTGGAGTCTGTCTTTTATTTTATTCTTTTGAAATCTGCTTATTTACTCTGGGGATATTAGGGCTAACGATAATTTCAAGCCCCTGTGTAGCCAAACTAATAGCATTCTGTTTTGCAAAACCTCCGACCTTTGATTCAGCCAGTCATTTTTGTGTCTCAATATTTTAACATTTGTAGAAGATTGTTTGATTACCATTATCTGTTTTACATGATAGGAAATGTCATCTGAATTATTTTTCATGTTTAAGTATAATAAATTAATTTTGAGCAGATCGTCTTTCATTTAAGACCATTCCTTTTTTTACTATTTAGGAGGGAAAAGGGAATAGTTAAATTCCATAGTTTACCAATAATTTTTCAAGTACATTTTGTGTTGTTGTTTGGTACAACTGATACATTGCAATAGAGTAAGAATATTTATTATATGTTTCAAAATATGATCACATCATAGCTGATAAGTAGCATTTTAATTTTCCATATGTTGAACAAATATGGTGGCGTCCCAAGATAATTAATTGCTGTCCTAAATTTATATATATATATATTCATAACTAATGACATAGTTCACACTTGGCGACTCCTGCCATAGGATTATCGAATGTTAGAAGATTCTATGATGTGGTCATATGTTGTCCAGCTGCAGGCAGGCCAAACCCCTTATTTGTAGTTAGTTTTAGAAATTTTCATGTGTGCAACGCGTCATCAAGTGTTCCTTTGCAGTGTTGATGTAATGTGGTTTCTGCACCACACAACAGAGTTGTTTTTACGGCGTTGACATAGACGGCGCGGTTTTGCATGTGTCATTTGGTGAGCAAATATTCATGTACGTGTTTTTAAAAGTTATTCGCATACGAAATTTATTATTGTCATGGACATTTTGATGTGTTTTAATCTCAAATACTCGGGCCAATACGTTGTATGCTGGGTAGACACTTGCATATAAAAGTAGGTAAATTTGTGTATTAAAAATTTATGATTACTAGGAGTAGGGCTAGGCTTTTATAAATTACTGACGTTTCAGTAAACAGTGCCACAATGAGTGACACGGAGCGCCATTCAGATGATTCTGACTTTTCTAGTTGTCGTGAATCATGTAGAAAATGCGACTTGAGTAAAGTATCAAGTAAAGCTTCTAGAGAAATATTAAATAGGCAGAGTTCAGTAAACAACTCAAGTGAAAGTAAGGTTGAAATTCCTCACAGTCAGAATAAGAGCAAAATGTAGGCTCATAAGGATGAGGGAACTTCATATACAAAAGCTCATGTTAATGAAAATGCTGACAAATTAGGGAGAGTTATCGATGCCCGTGTTAGTGAAAATGCCGACAAATTAGGGAGAGTTATCGATGCCTGTTGTGGCGCATTTCTTTTTACTTGACATACATTAAAGCCACATTTTTCTATACATCACCTGTTGAAAATGTTCAGTGGTCTCGAAGATCTCATAGCTTGCCTGCCATTAACACATCACAAAATTATGTTATGATGTTGGGTTCATTTAAGAAACCGTAAATGTGACACTTTTCATTTTTTAAGTATATTTATTTATCCATTCCTGATAAAGCACAAAAGTGATGTAAGAGTAATACTGGTTCACAACACACTTCCATACTAACTAAGATGCTACTCCTCTAAGACTGCCTTAAGACTCTCTCAGTTCGTGCCAATTCGCGCATATTAATACATAATAGTATTTCTAGAATCTTCTAGAACACGGAAGTACAACATTTCACTATTTAACAACTTGCTCAATAAACATTAATGAATCCTACTTTATGGCAGATATAATAATAGCTTTCTCGTACCGAAATTAATCACTACAAAAGATCGTAAGTAAACAACAATTAGCGCAGTGTTAATATATGTTTACATTATTGTTCGACATTAAGCTTCAATAATTTAATTAAGTTTGTTAGAAGACCCTAGTAATGCAGATGATGATCAAAGTGACTTGACAGAAGCGCTATAAAATGCTTATGTAATATAAACATGAAATATTAGGTTACAATACTACGACAAATTATGGTATTGAATACTTCAATATTACAAATAAACGGTACCTTCCTGGCTAAATACATTACAATACCCCCCTCACACAATGTCAGACATCACATGTGGATGACATTGTGTGACAACAGAATTGGGGAGTATTTACAATCAGCAAAGATTTTAAATTTATATCACACAAGACAAAATTATGATCAGGTTTTTTTTAAAGATGAACAAGAGTACACAATTTTTTATCATACAAAATTTATACTATATCACTCAAATTCAATATTAAATCATGCTATAGTAATACAAAAATGACTGATTTTATCAAAAACTGTTACCAAAATAATATTTTACTACTGATGATGTGATTACTGAAATGCACAATTCTTTAAATTAACTGCCATGACACAGAATAACAATAAATTGTTTTATGGAACAAGCATGAACACACAGACAAAGTTGTGCTGAACCAAATTTACGTAGCACGGGTACAGTCTAAAATCATACAGGATAAGCTTAATAAAGTTGCATGTTAATTGGTATACCTTACTTTTGTGTAAACAGTACATAAATTTCAAAAAATCAGAGAATATTAAATTTCAGCAAGACAGTATGAAATTAATTACTAGAACAATCTTTTGGTTACAATTGTACATTGAGTGAATTCAGAAGAAGTTATTACAATTTTTAATGCTAAAAATAAATTTTGGCACTGCAAAATAGTTACCAAGTTTCAAAGAGTATACAGATATAAGAACTTTATCATGTCATACTTATTAAACAGTCATAAAAAACATTGATCATGATAATTATTATTATGAGAATACTGAAAGGAAAATAATTTGTTAATACTAATTTATGTTAGTTATAATATAACAGTGTAAAGGTATTTTATATATATATATATATATATATATATATATATATATATATATATATATATATATATATATATATATATATTAGCAAATGTGAACAAAATTGATACGAACATAAACCCTACTAGTGTTGCACTTGTGCAAACCACCCATAAATATCTCAAATATTTAAACAAAATATGCTACTATAAATTTTTTTACATCCACAACCTGTACAGTTACAGGCTAACATATGTATATGATCATACAGACATAAATTAATGTCACAAGTTTTGTTCTTAAAAAAAATTATTCATATTCGTTTGGCACTTGTGCGAACAACACACAAGCACCTAAGAATTTTTTTAAAAAATTGCTGCTGTAAATTTTACATCCACAGCCTGCACAGCTACAGGTCAGCAGATGGGCATGGCGCCACCATAAAGACGACTGTTGAGTTTACCAGTGAGTTTAAATTCATTTTCTCATGAATAAAGATTATTTCATATAATTATATGAATTCTTTGTATATTAACAATCTCACGACAATAACTTTGTAAACTACCCCTAAAAAGACCCCAGTCGTCAAGGTCAAAATATTTCCCTAACACAGAATACAAGGTACATAGTCATGTCTGGTACATAATGTTTATTGACTAGTCTAGTGTGCAAAGGTATCTTAATATATCTGACATTACATCAATTTTGTTAAGTGACAAGTACACCATGAATACTAATACATATCATATAGAAAGGTATTAGTAATACATAATTGATATATATAAAAAGACTATTGCAATGAATACTGTACTAGCCTATGGCAACAAAAATAAAACGTACACAGTATCAGACCAGTATAAAATATAAAGATTGGGTTAATGAAAAACATATACATACTAATCATTAACTAAAGAAAATTTTCTACAAAATTTGTAACTCATTAAAATAAACATTACTTTGATGAAATTATTTCCAAAAAGGAATTAATAATGAAAATAATTTAAAGTGTGAATATAGATTTGCATCTCGTGCGTGCTCTGGCAGAACATACAAGAGTAGCACCTGAAGCACGCATACAGAAGTTTCTGCAGTTCAATGAGAGATTATATAGGAAGCCAGAGGTGGTCAGTAGTCTTACAGAGTGCAACATGAATTTAGGAGTATATGAGAAAAGAATTTTGAGCTAACCATTTTCATGAATAAATATCATAAGTAATTAGTGTTATTGATCACTGACTTTGAAATGGCATAACCATATGAGGTTTAATTAAAATGTTACGTTAAGTGTACAGAAGACTATTATTTTTGATACAAAATTAACCACATTGTAAATTGGCAACTAAAGAAACTGAATAGAATTTTCTCTGTAAATGAATACAACAAGAAATGTAACCAAATAAAAAATCTGATAAGTCAGTAAGTATTGGATCTATATATCTATAGAATTGTCTCATATTGTCAAATTACAAATTTTCATGTTATAACAAATTAACTTCTGTTGATATTGTCAGATTTTTCTTTATATCACATTTAAGGATAAGTTATCAAAATAATGACATGAATACAGCTCCAAACGAAATGAATGTAAATTGAAGAGAAACATGGAATCATTTTTAAGGTTTATCAAGTTTAAACAAATTTATCAGCAAATGGTTGAATTAATAAGACTATTTTCTAGGTGTACTGTAACAATCACATAGGTGATGACTATTGTTATAGTATGAATATATTTGAAATTGACCAGGAATAGGATTGTAGTTGTGTGTTCCACTTCTAAAAATGAATATGTTACTATGAAATTGAATCAGACATAAGATATTTTTTACATCCTTTGTCCAAACATATTTTTCTAAATAAAATCTGTATATTACTTTCAGAACATATGTTCAGTTTTAAAATACTTCAAATTAGCTTATGGTCTCAATCCTATAGAATTTTACAAAGCAAAAGTACTAAAATTATTTAATTTACTATCAATATGAGTATAAAGTATGAGGAGTAATAACTTAAAGAATATAATTTTGAATGAATGAAAACAAAACAAAAAAAATTACCTGAAGATAGGATAGTAAAAGAGTGAATGATCTAAGAAAGGAAGTATTAGATCACCCATCTAGGCTAAGGCACCACTCGCAATGTGATGTGTCCATTACAGAACAATGGTCCTCCTATCTAAAAACAAATATGATCAAAAGAAACAAAGATTGTACCATAAGTCAATTCTACAAAGTGTTTTTAGACCAAAAAATCTTTTAACTGGCTGACGCAGTCGCCCAGCGGACGTAGTCCAGAGCACACCTCTCCAGTAGCGTAGCAGTAATTTATCAGTTGTAAGTGTAACCGGCTTCTCTCTAGAAGCTACATATTTTTACTTTTCAGTGCGTTTTCCCTTGAATGCATTAAATTTATTGTGTGCTCGCGTTTTTGTTTGATTCATATTCGCGTTAAATATCTGGTTAGTGTATTATTCCGCCGTGTGAATCGCGTCGCGACAGTCGTCTGTCTTTGTTTTGAAACAGTTACCGTTTGTTTACTCCAGTCAGTCGCCCAGCGGACGTAGTCCAGAGCACACCTCTCCAGTAGCGTAGCAGTAATTTATCAGTTGTAAGTGTAACCGGCTTCTCTCTAGAAGCTACATATTTTTACTTTTCAGTGCGTTTTCCCTTGAGTGCATTAAATTTATTGTGTGCTCGCGTTTTTGTTTGATTCATATTCGCGTTAAATATCTGGTTAGTGTATTATTCCGCCGTGTGAATCGCGTCGCGACAGTCGTCTGTCTTTGTTTTCTGATTAGAAGCGACATATAGTATTTTGAGTTTCGTCTACACTTTCTCGTCTCAATTTGTAAAGTTATACTGAGCTGTCGTGCGTATTGGATTCACATCCGCGTTCTAACGAACAGTTTAGTTTTTCTTTGAACGCATCGCGACTGTAGTTTTTGTTTTTGTTGGCACTGTAATCATGAATAGGGACTGTGACTGCTGTGTGCGGATGCAGTCTGAGCTGGTGACACTTCGCTCCCAGCTTCAAGCTGTGTTAACCTCGGTTGCACAGTTGGAAGCTGCGATCGATGGGCGTCGTTGTTGTTGGCCGGCGGTGGGGACCGAACGGACTCCCGTCGACTCCACCGATCGGCCTGCGGCAGCGACATGCCCTGAAACTGCTAGCAGTGAGGCAGACATCCCACCCGTGGTTGCGTGGGAGGTTGCTCCAGTGCGTGGCAGGAGGCGCAAGACATTCCGGGGGACCGATCGTGAGGCCTCCCCGGTTCGTCTTGCGAACAGGTTTGAGGCGCTGTCTGCTCAGGACGACGTTCCTGAGTCGGATGGTGGTGGTGGCTCACGTCGGTACCAATGATGTGTGTCGTTTCGGATCTGAAGAGATCCTCTCAGGTTTCGAGCGGCTAACTGAAGTGGTAAAGACTGTCAGTCTTGCTTGCAAGATGAAAGCAGAGCTCACCATCTGCAGCATAGTTGACAGGACCGACTGTGGACCTCTGATACAGAGCCGAGTGGAGGGTCTGAATCAGAGGCTCAGACGGTTCTGCGACGGTGTAGGCTGCAGATTCCTTGACTTGCGCCATCGGGTGGTGGGTTTCCGGGTTCCGCTGAATAGGTCAGGAGTCCACTACACGCAGGAAGCGGCTACACGGGTAGCGGGGGCTGTGTGGCGTGGACTGGGCGGTTTTTTAGGATAAAGAGCTTCGGGGAAATAGAAAATGGGCAATCTCAAAGGGTTCAGGTGGATCACAGGAGAAATGTAGATCCGGAAACTATCGGTATAACAGTTGTAAATTGTCGTAGCTGTGTCGGGAAAGATCCAGAACTGCAAGCGTTAATAGAAAGCACCGAAACACACATCATTATAGGCAGCGAACGTTGGCTCAAGCCGGAAATAAGTTCAGAAGAAGTATTTTCAAAAGATCTAACGGTATTCAGAAAGGATAGATTAAACAAAATAGGTGCGGGCGTGTTTGTCGCCGTCAAAAGTAGTATTTCATGTAGCGAAGTTGAAGTTGATAGTTCGTGCGAGCTATTATGGGTAGAGGTTGTACCCGAAAATCGTAAGAAGTTAATAATCGGTTCCTTTTGCCGGCCTCCCGACTCTGACGATACAATAGCAGAAAGGTTCAAAGAAAACCTGAGTCTAATTACAAAAACGTACCCGACTCACACGATAATAGTAGGTGGTGATTTTAATTTACCCTCGATCTGTTGGCGAAATTATATTTTCAAATCAGGAGGTAGGCATAAAACATCGTCCGAAATTGTACTCAACGCATTCTCTGAGAATTACTTCGAACAATTAGTTCATGAGCCAACTAGAATTGTAAATGGATGTGAAAACACACTTGATCTCTTAGCAACAAATAATCCTGAGCTCATAATGAGCATCAAAACGGATACAGGTATTAGTGAACACAGAGCTGTAGTAGCGAAATTGAATATCGAAAGTCCCAAAGTTACCAAAAATAAACGCAAAGTATATTTGTTCAGGAAAGCAGATAGAAACAAAATACATTGCTTCTTGAAAGACAGCTTCCACTCGTTTCTAACACTAAACGTAGGTGTAGACCAGATGTGGCTCAGATTCAAAGAAGTGGTATCGACAGCAATTGAAAGTTTTATACCTAATAAATTAATAAAAGAAGGAGGCGATCCCCCTTGGTACACAAAACAGGTTAGGACACTGTTGCAAAAGCAAAGGAAAAGGCATACTAAATTTAAACGAACACGAAATCCCCAGGATTTGCGATTGTACTCAGAAGCTCGAAATTTAGCGAGGATTTCAATGCGAGATGCCTACAACATTTATCACAACGAAACTCTTTCTCGTAATTTGACTGAAAACCCAAAGAGATTTTGGTCATATGTTAAATATACTCGGGGAAAGTCACAAACAATACCTTCACTACGTGATAGTAATGGCGATCCTGCCGATGACAGCGCTAGTAAAGCAGAGTTACTAAACTTAGCTTTTAGAAACTCATTCACTAAAGAAGACGAAACCAATATTCCAGATTTCGAATTACGAACAGATGCCGTAATGAGTAACAGAAGTAGATATCATCGGAGTAGTGCAGCAACTAAAATCACTTAATAAGAGCAAGTCTTCTGGTCCGGACTGTATACCCATTAGATTTCTATCTGATTATGCTGAAGCGATAGCTCCTTACTTAACAGTCATATACAACCGCTCTCTCATAGAAGGATCTGTACCAAAAGATTGGAAAGTTGCACAGGTCACACCTATATTCAAGAAAGGCAGTAGGAGTAACCCACTAAACTACAGGCCTATTTCATTGACGTCAATTTGCAGCAGGGTTTTGGAACATATCCTGTATTCAAATATTATGAATTATCTCGAACAGAACGATCTATTGACCCAAGGTCAACACGGATTTAGAAAATATCGTTCATGCGAAACACAACTAGTTCTATATTCACACGAAGTGATGGGTGCTATCGACAAAGGTTCGCAAATCGATTCCGTATTTCTTGATTTCCAGAAAGCTTTTGACACCGTACCTCACAAACGGCTTTTAATCAAATTGCGTGGTTATGGTATATCGCCCCAAATTTGCAATTGGATAGGGGATTTCTTGTCAGAGAGGACACAGTTCGTAGTAATCGATGGTAAGGCATCGACTAAAACAGAGGTGATATCGGGCGTTCCACAAGGTAGTGTTATTGGTCCTCTGCTATTCCTTATTTACATAAACGATTTAGGGGAAAATCTAAGTAGCTCTCTTAGGTTGTTTGCAGATGACGCCGTCATTTACCGTCTAGTAAAATCATCTGAAGATCAAAACCAACTGCAGAACGATCTGAATAAGATATCAGTATGGTGTAAAAATTGGCAATTGACTCTAAATAATGAGAAGTGTGAAGTCGTCCACATGAGTACGAAAAGAAATCCGTTAAACTTTGTTTACAACATAAATCAATCAAATGTGAACGCCGTAAACTCCACAAAATACCTAGGAATCACTATTACTTCAGACTTAAACTGGAAAGAACACGTAGATAATATCGTGGGAAAGGCGAACCAGAGACTGCGTTTTATTGGCAGAATCCTTAAAAGATGCAACAGAACTACTAAAGAAACTGCATACACTGCGCTTGTCCGTCCATTTTTGGAGTATTGCAGCCCAGTGTGGGATCCTTATCAGGTGGGTTTGACGGAGGACATCGAAAGAGTCCAAAGAAGGGCAGCTCGTTTCGTATTGTCACGATACAGGGGAGACAGCGGAAATGATACAGGATCTGGGATGAGAATCATTACAACAATGGCGCTTATCGCTGCGGCGTGGGCTACTTGCGAAACTCCAATCGCCAACATTCTCCTCCGAATGCGAAAATATATTGTTGACTCCCACTTACATAGGTAGAAATGATCATCAGAATAAAATAAGAGAAATCAGAGCTCGAACAGAGAGATTCAGGTGTTCTTTCTTCCCGCGCGCTATTCGAGAATGGAATGGGAGATAAATAGTATAATTGTGGTTCGATGAACCCTCTGCCAGGCACTTAAATGTGATTTGCAGAGTATTCCATGTAGATGTAGATGTAGATTTATAAGGTTTTAATTCAGTTATATTTCTTAAGCCAAACAATTTCTTAGATTTTGGATAAATCAA
This sequence comes from Locusta migratoria, assembly GCA_026315105.1. Lineage (NCBI taxonomy): Eukaryota > Metazoa > Arthropoda > Insecta > Orthoptera > Acrididae > Locusta > Locusta migratoria. The sequence continues at coordinate 13,181,770 of CM048755.1, forward strand.
TCTGTATGCATTTGGGTGTGGGCTTTCTAAAACTTCAACGGGACCAATGTATATATATCAAAAAAAATTTTAAGTTCTGCAGTTAAAAGTTTAGATTTTTCCTGTGTCTTAACGAGAACCAAATTGCCTGGATTAAACTTAGTAAATTTACCTTTTGCATCATGTCTCTTTTTTCGTAAGTCCCCTTGTTTCTTCATAGTTTGCCTAACTATTTCCTCCCTTTCTTGTGAAGTTACAGGTTTAAAAATTGGGAATTCATTCGTTGAGAAATAAGGCTATCAGGTTTTCTATCAAACGAAAATCCTGTTGAAGAGTGTTGAAGACTGTTACTCAATCCAGCTAGAATGATTTTTATTACAGTAAGTCCTGAACAATCTCCCAAGTTCTCTCATATACCTTTCTGCAGGATTGCTTGCTGGATGGTAAACATAAATTAATATATGTTTAATATTTTCATCACTAACAAACCTTTTCCATGAGTTTCAAGTAAACTGAGTACCATTACCAGATAAGATTGCCTGAGGTTGACAACAACATTGAAATAATTGTTTATAAATTTTGAAATAATTTGTTTACTAGTAGCCCTTTTCAGTGGGTATAATTTTATAAACTTAGAAAAGACATCAAGGACCACCAGAATGTAACTAAATCCTCCTCAAGTTTTAGGTAAAGCACCATACATGTCAATAACAATCAAGTCCAGTTTCTTGTTGGGCAGGATGTTTTGCATTTGTCCTCTACAAGTCTGATTACTTACCTTTACTCTTGGCATCTGTCACATCTGGATATAATTTCCTTTACCTTGTTACCAATATTGTAGAAATAAATGTTTTCTTGAATTTTCTGGCTACATTTAGTGATGCCACAATGTGCAAAGCTTTCATAAATATATTTAATTAGTGTGTCAGTACATTATTCAGGCCAACATAATTTCCAGGCATCAAAATCAGGTCTCATTCTCTTAAATAATACCTCTTTTTGAACCTTATAGTATTCATCAACCATTTCATGACCCCGTTCCCTAAATAACTTTTCACTGGTTCCCAATTTTGATCATGATTTTGAAATCTTCGAATGTCATTGCAAATTTTTAAAATTTCAGATTCCTCTTTAATCCTCCTAAGAAACATAATTTTGAATTCCCTACTATCAAAACCAGAATTTTCAGCATCACCCCCCCACTGGTAATCTACTAAGCGTGTCTGCAATTACATTTTTCTCCCCTTTTATATACCTGATTTCATAATTACATTGTTGTAAAAACATGGCCCATCTAGTAATTCTGCTGTGATAAAGTTTGCACTCATGTAAATAACTTAATGCCTTGTGATCAGAATAAACAATTACTTTATGTCCCAAGAGATAGTTTCTAAATTTCGTAAATGCCCAATGAATAGCAAAAAGTTCCTTTTCAGGTACTGTGTATAGCTTCTCATGTTTTCGAAGTACTCTACTGGCAAATGCAATCGCTCCTTGTTCAAGTTTTCCATTAGATACAACTTCCTGAAATAAATGTGCTCTTAAACCAATTTCGCTACTGTCTGTCATAATACAAAAAGGTAAAGACATGTCTGGTTTATATAAAATTTTACTTTGACATAGTTGATCTTTGATGTATTCGAAGGTATTTTGATAAGCCTGATGCCAATCCCAAATGATATTCTTTTTCAGCAAATTATTAAAGCAATGTGCATTTAATGCTTGACTGTTTAAATATTTCCTATAAAATGCTGCAAGTCCATAGAAAGATTTCAGTAGGAAAATCCTTTATCGCTTTGATTTTGTCTTGATCAGATAAAACCCCCTTTCATTGATAATGTGACCCAAAACCTCAACTCTTTAACCCCAAATTTGCATTTTTCTAATTTCAGTGTCAAACCACCTTTCTTTAACTTAAAGAATATTTCTTCTAAAAGTTTACAGTGTTATTCGCAAGTTTCCCAGTTACAAGAATGTCATCAACATACACTATCAATTTCGTATATAAATCATGTCCCAACACTTTATCTAGAGCTCTATTGAATTCAGCCACAGAAACATTAAGACCAAAGGGTACCACACAATATTGGTAAGACTTTCCACAGTACAAAAAAGCAGTATATTTTCTGGATTCATATTCCAAAGGAATTTGATGGAAACCAGATGTTAGATCTAAACTTGACATGAATTTAATCTCTTCAAATTTATACAAAAGTTCATCCATATTTTCAGGATGATAATTTTCTCTCAACAAAAATTTATTTAGGTGTCTAGAATCAAGTACAAGTCTCACAGCCCCCCCTTTTTCATAATACCAACTAATGGATTATTGTATTCACTTTTACTTCTCTCAATAATTCTCCATTTTTCCATTTTTTGAATTTCCTGACTTACAGCTTCCCTCTTCCCTAAAGGTATATTATGTGGTTTGACAAAGAATGGATTATGAGGTTTTAAGTTCAGTTTACAGAGATACCCTTTTACTTGACCGGGACGTTTGTCAAAAACTTTTTTATATTTCCATAGCTGTTGACTCAAAATTTATTTTTGTGAATTATTAAGACTATCAGCTTCCATAACTATAGGTTCAACTAAGTCTTTAAATTCAAGAATTTGCTCAAAGTCATCATCCTCCTGATGTACAATGTCTATATGCTCTACATTCTTAATATGGTTGCATGCATCACTACAGTTAAGTATATAAATGTTTGACAAAAGTAAGTAATCATCATTAACTCCTGTAATAATTAATTTTTTACTACCCCAGTCAAAACTCACATTCCACTTAAGAATCCAATCCATACCAAGAATAAAGTTTTCACTTAAATCTGGAACCACTAAACACCCATGATCAAATTATTTTCCTTCAATTACAAAATTTAACAATACTTGACTTTTGACATATTTACTTTGTTTACTAGTTGCACCCCTAATTTTTAATCCACTAACAGGCATTTCAACAAATTGTTTACCCCCCATATCTTGCCATTTATCCCTCGATTTTTCAGTAATAGCCGAGATTGGACTTCCAGTATCAATCAAACACCTTGCCATCCAAAAATTTTGACATTTATATAAGGACAGCCAACGCAATTTTCTTCTTTAGTATCTTTATCTTCCTCACATAATAAATCTATTTCAATTTCTTTAAAGTATAAATCTTGTGGACTATCTCCTTGGTTATTACTTTTGCTTACAGCTTGCATAGAATTAATAACAACATCAGAACCTTCCTGAGTCTGAGTCTCAACAATAATATTACCTTGGCCATTGTATCTTTCCCTACCTTTACTTACTTTTTTGTATTTCCACCAATCTGGATTTACTTTGTTACAAACAATTTCAAGTCTTTTCCTAAAGTTACTGAATTTGTTATCATCATTGTACTTACCCCACAAATTTGTAAGAAACATTTCTTTATTACTGTTCACTTTAGTCAAATCATTTTCAGCCCTCTCTTTGACACACACTAAATATTGATCATCATGTTTCCTATCCAATACTTCCTTACTCAGTTTGTTTAATTCTTCATTATTTATATCTATAAAAATGTCAACTGCAGTTTGAAATGAATCATTAAAATTCTTATTACTTACCCCTATTACTTTGTAATCAATTTGACATTCAGAGTTAGTTTGATCAGAAACTTCATTACTTTCATTAACAATGGATTCACTGTCAAGTTCAATATGTGCTAGATTGTGTTTAAGTTCTGTATTACTATTGTCATTTAATGAGGCTTCAGGATTTATGTATTGACTGTTAGTGTTGATACATGTACCTTGATTGCTATAATTATTCTCACATGGAAATAATGTCTCTATGCCTAAAGTTATGTTATCAGATGTGTCTGTGTTGTTTACCCATTTATAAAAGTCACTTACTACCCCCTGAGATAACAGATCATGATTCAAACTATCTATAGATTTATTTTTGTTGTTCTCAATGGTGCCTAAAGTTGAATTCCAGAAGTTTGAATCTAAAACTAGTCTTTCTCCATGTGTTTTGTAAGCTTTGGATTCTATCACATCATTCTCCCTATTTTGTTTACTATTGTTAAATTTGGTCCATCTTAAATCTTTTTTCACCCCTAATTTACGGACCCTCATTGGAGCGAGTTTCAGTTTTCTGGTCAGTTCCCCTTGTATTGATTAGACTCATTGTTTTCACCTTGATTTCTGTTTCTATTGTCAAATTCTCTCCTACCATACCTATTCTGATTTTCATTACTAAAATTCCCATTGTCTCTCGTATTGTACCTATTCTGATTTTCATTACCAAAATTCCCATTGTCTCTCCTATTGTACCTATTCTGATTTTCATTACCAAAATTCCCATTGTCTCTTCTACCATCAAAATAATTCCTTCTCCTATGTTGGTTTACATAAAAATTTTGCTGCCACCCCCTACTCTGATCATGACCATGCCTCAGGTATTGACTAAATTCTCTTTCCACTGCTCTATCCAACTCGTCCACATATGTTAAAAATTGCTCTAAATTGTGATCTGGTGCATGTACTAGTTCTCAGTATAATTGTTCAGGTAATCTTCTTTTTAATGCTACAATTTGTGTCATTATATCAAAAGGTTGCTACAAATGTATTAATTTCTGTATCTGGTTTTTACAAAATTCTTTCATTTCCCCTGGTTTCCCATAAAATTTGGTCCATTCAAAAATTCACTTTTAATTCTGGCCTGTTCACCCTCTGACCAGAACTTTTTTTAAAAACTTATTTCAAATTCTTAAAAATTCACCCAATGCTCTACATTTTGATTTTCCCATCACAATGCCTCTCCAACCAAAAATTTTTTAACTAATTTTATTTTAGATTCCTCAGAGATTCCTTCAACAAAAGTGTCTTTGCAGTGTTGAAGGAACTCTACAGAATGCAAATCAGTACTTGGAAAACTCTTAATTGGAATGTTAGACCATAAGCCAATGTTTCCTACAGCATTATTAGTACATACCAAATTACTCGAACACAAATTATTCTGATTTGATTTTTCTATTTTTTCTAAGTTTTGTACTACCTTGTTGAGGTCCAAATTGACAATTTTAAATGAATTTTGAACCTTTTCCCTTTCATTTTGTAATTTTTCCCCGATTAAGTCTACACTTTCTTAATTGATAAGTTTGTTTCTTCAAATTGAGATCTGATGTAACTATTTACTTCACAAATTGCAGCACTATTTTTGTCTACTTTTTCTTGAACACTTTTTAACTTTGCACCAACGACTTCACAGGCTATTTTGATAGTTCTATTTTCTATTTTAGCTAATTGTTCTTTTAATTCTTGCCTAATCAAAACTTGTTGGTCTGTGATCTTACTAACTAAGTTATCCCCCATCTGGTTAATCAACTTCTGAAGCATGTCTAATGTTTCCTTTTCGCATTTATCTCAATGCCTTCTCCCCCCCATTTTTTTCCTGATTACTTAAACTCATATTGCACAATCACATTACTTCAGTCACAAAAAGAATACGATAAGAAAACTTTATAAAACACTTACAGTTGTTGACGTCCAGACCTTTCCCAGATTAAACCTTTTTTGTTCATCACACTTCTTCCTTAATCCACATTTCTTCACTTCATTTCGAGATCCAGTCCAGTCACTTTCTTAACAGTCTTGATTAGATAAAACATATACATGTGGTTTCTTCTTCCATATACGTCTTGTTATAGTTCTGAAACAGGTCACATTTCTAGGTTTCCGAAAATCAACAGCATTGTTCTGCGACAATGCACCATATGTAGCTCATTTCTTTTTACTTGACATACATTAAAGCCACATTTTTCTATACATCACCTGTTGAAAATGTTCAGTGGTCTTGAAGATCTCATAGCTTGCCTGCCATTAACACATCACAAAATTGTGTTATGACGTCTGGTTCATTTAAGAAACCATTTTTTAAGTATATTCATTTATCCATTCCTGATAAAGCACAAAAGTGATGTAAGAGCAATACTGGTTCACAACACACTTCCATACTAACTAAGATGTTACTCCTCTAAGACTGCCTTAAGATTCTCTCAGTTCACGCCAATTTGCGCATATTAATACGTAATAGTATTTCTAGAATCTTCTAGAACACAGAAGTACAACATTTAAATATTTAGCAACTTGCTCAATAAACATTAATGAATCCTGCTTCATGTAAAGATACACAAAATTATGACAGATATAATAATAGCTTTCTCATATCAAAATTAATCAATACAAAAGATCGTAAGTAAACAACAATTAGCGCAGTGTTAATATATGTTTACATTATTGTTCGACATTAAGCTTCAATAATTTAATTAAGTTTGTTAGAAGACCCTAGTAATGCAGATGATGATCAAAGTGACTTGACAGAAGCGCTATAAAATGCTTATGTAATATAAACATGGAATATTAGGTTACAATACTACGGCCAATTGTGGTATCGAATACTTCAATATTACAAATAAACGGGACCCTCCTGGCTAAATACATTACACCGTGTGGGTGAACTCAAAGAGGAATTATCGGTAGTCAGGCAAGAACTTGTTTCTATCGGTAAAACAGGGACTGAAGCAAAGGATACGGCAATAGAGGCAAAGAAAGACGCCAGAATTGCTCGCTACGAAGCAGCTGGTGCAAGAAAGACGGCCGAATTGGCCAAAAGAGTCTCAGTAAAGTCACGGGTTGACATCACTAATGTCAAGAAAGTAGTTGCCATATTACGCGAACAAGGAAAGGAAATTCTGAAGCAGACAACAGAAAAAATCACAGAAAATTCAAAAGCGATCGCTGAGATTACAAATCAGCAGACAGAAATAGCGGAAATCAAAGAGGCACAAGCTATCATTTCTTCAAACAGAAGGAATTGAGTCGCGATATAAAAAGAACTCGAGGCGATGTAGAGAAAATTGCGGGAGAAAGTGCGGATCGTGTACCTCGCGAATTAGATAGACCCACAGAACCGCGACAGGACGAAAGAACACATGTCTTCCGTCACCATTCGCCAGTCATAGAGGAATCAAACACTCGGGGGGAAATTTCCCACAGTGTACACACACGATCCGAGGCAGATGATTATTGCTGTCGTCTACGTAGGACAGACTCCCACCTACACGGATCAGCTGTTTCTGAGAGGTATGCTCCAGCTGGCAATAATCAGCAGAACATGAGAAAAAAGGGCACCCGCAATACGGCGGTGGAGCCACAGCATATAAGCCATTCGATTTGAATCACTTCCTTTCCGTACAGAAATTTCAGATCTATCATGAATCGAACAATGTACTGCGCCCGAAGTCATTCATTGCACAGTTTGATAGAATACTCCTGCCAGAGTGTCCACTGCAGTATGAATTTGAATTCATTTGCGGCCATCTACAAGGGAGCGTGGTGGAACACATGCGCTCTGTGGCAGAATCTTGCACGTCATATGAGCAGTTCAGGAAAACGTTACTTTCTTAGTATTGGCCTTCACAAGTGCAGGAGCGAATCTGTGATGAAATTGTTATGGCATGCGACACATTGTCCGTCGGTTTTAAGAACCCAGTCAAGTTTCTGGATTCAATAATAAAGAAAAACAGAGTCCTTTATCACCCATATTCGGACAAGGAAATTATGAAGCACTGCTTTACGAAGCTCCCTGAAGGATACCAGAGGAGCATAATAAGAAAATGCGATGGAACTCTTGACCAATTTATTTCCGCGCTTAGAGAGGCAGAATACGTAGAAATACGACACGGGAGGCGTCCTCAGGATAACAGGGACGAAAATCCTCCGCAAAATGAAGGCAATAATTCTTGGAGAAACAACGGCGACCGTGGGCGAGAGATGTTTCGCAAACGCGGGTGGAATAGCGGCAACGATTGGAAAAAGAGGAATCATAACAATGAAAACTGGCGCAAAAATGATAATGACGGCCAGCAGAACCGATCCTTTTCCAATCATAATAATAATAGTTCAGGACGGGGCCAAAACAATGCACAATGGCAAAATAACGGTCCACCCCGGTTCCAGAACCAGAATAATGGTAACTGGCAGTCACAACAAGTTCAGCAGTGGTCGTCTGCCCAAGGTATCGGTAATTCCTGGGGTAACCAGACAGCCCTCAGTCAAAAATATAGGGAAGTAGAAATAGTTGAGATCAGAGTGCCGCAACCTACTAGTACCCAAACGAGTTCGGGCACAACTAGCCGCCAATGACGGGCGATAGGTGCGGATTGCGCGCCCTCGAGATCCGCAAGTAATTTCGGAAGTTGCGCGTTAACTGATCGTTGCGTCTTCCCACTTTCTACAACGCAACCTTTCAGAATCCAAGTGTTTATTAGTACTTTAATTTGCTTATTGTTGACGTGTTTCTTTTGTTTTTAGAAATAAGTTGCGTGTAATCAATTGACACATTTACAGTTTTCCTTATGTTTGTTTATCGTCGTATTTCAGTATATGATTTGGTTTTGTGATAGGGATTGGATTATCTCGACTTGCGTCCTTGAAACCTTAGGGCGGATTTTTGTTATTTAATTTCTGTCTTTTGCTGAGGCGTCAGCTGTCCAATTTCTTCGTCATGTTGTTCTGTGTATATCGTTGTTTATCTGAATTGTAATTGCCAGGTAATTTATTAATCTCTAGGCAGCGTCAGCGTTGTTGACTGTGAATGCCATTGTATATGTCTTTTGTGTTGGTTGAATCTGTCTTAGTAGCGACTCTGAGAAAGTGGATGGATAATTCTCGCCGTTGACGTAATTTTTTTTCCTCAAATTGTTTTGTGGATGTTTGTTTCCGCTGCGTTTTTGTAGCGTCTGTGAGCGCAATTCGTTGTGAATAAGACTTCATGGAACGGCTATCCACAAGTGATTTGCCTAGTCAGTCTTTGGGATCCGCAACCTTGACATGGGTGTGGGGTTACGCGTCTTTTTCGTTGTGATTTCGTAGTGTCCGCGTATATTGTGTGTTGACATTTTTTTTGTATCATGTAGTCACATAAAAGCGATACTGCACGATATTTTCGCTGTGTTCGATAGTGGCTCCCACAATATTGAGGCCAAGTTACGTTAATGTCGAGTACTTCATCCCACTTGGATAGGGCAACATTTTTCCTTCGCTATAACCATGATTGTTTATTTTCAGGGTAAACTTCTACAACATGTACACTAACATTAATCTACAGTTTCAGAATGACCGAACTGCATTGTACTTTTAAGCCCATAACAGCATGATGGGAAGAAAACAGAAGAATCTAAAGAAGACTGCAGTAAAATGACACAAGAGAACTTTTTTTTTAAGGAACTGGTCAGGGAGTATAAACAAATACGTATACATTCCCAATAACCCAGGATTCCTACACTTTCCATTTGCATGTCTGTAGTATGAGATCGATAGATAGTTTCCTTGAGCATGCACTTCAATAAGCATGGTAATTAACAAAATAATGTTTGTTTGCATGGACACTAAAGCATGTACTAACGAACTATTAATAATAATAATATCATAACCCTACTATTGAAACAATTATATTAATATTTTGTTTTTTTTACTGGTTACTAAAGAATTAAGCAACCAATGTAATATGTTATTATTTATAAATGTACAGTGGTACCACGATAACGTAAGAATATTTAATGTTTTTATTTAAAGAAACTTTTCAACAACAAAAATTGATATAATTTTGTATTGTATTTGTTTTATATCCCCTGTCTTATATGTGTATGTTTGTATGTCCAGAGACATTCTCGCGGCACATGGGGGCCAACTTCAGGCAGCTGGTGATGTGCAAGAAGAGACATAAAAAAAAATGTCTGCTGGTGGTGGTGTAAACGGGGCGACACACTGACGTGCCAACGCCGTTTGCTGTCCACGACTTCAGCCCCACGTGGTGTCCGGGACCACAGTGCTGGGCTTGGGCTCGCAAAACCGGCAACGATGTCACTCACGCACTAGCCACAAGGTCAGGCTTGGCCTCGGCCCATCCCTACTGCTGGCCTGGAAACTGGTTTCTCTATCAGCTGAGGGCAGAGCATCTGCTGCCCCAAGGCCGAGAGAGACATAAGATACTTGCCTGTGTGTCCCGCCACCTGGGGCCACTTACATCACCAGGGATCCCTGTGCTGTGGGGGGTGTCTGTGGCATCCGACTGAAGGGTCGTGCACCTTGGCATGTGCCGCGGAGCCCACCGACCCAGTCTCGGTGTGTTTACGACGGAACCGGCTGTCTCTGAAGGGACTGCCACAGCGACGGACTGTGAGCCCTCAATGTCTCTGTGGTCCACTGAGTGACTATAAACTACCAGTGTTGTTCCTCCCACACCCACTACACCACCATTATGACTTATAAACAGTTTTTATGCACACACTACTGTTCTGGAAAACATTACCCAAATGAAATGAGTGCCATGTTATATGTTGTTTACTGTGATAATACTTTTCAACACAATTTTGATATTTTATGTTATTTGTTTGTCTATGATATGTTAGTAATTTTAAGTCACAATTTGAATATTTCTATTGCATATTATCCTCTTTATTTCATAATTTCATTTGTTTGTATTTATTAGTTAGGATGTTACTTTCTTATTTACTTGTTTGTTTTTCAACATTGTTTATTAATTGAATAATAATTACAAAGTTTCTAAACACTTGACTCATTGCCTAGAACTGAATATAACGTCCTTTGTTTATTTAAATCTGAGTCTCTTGTTTACTTAAAATCAATTATTTTTTAATATCTAGAATTTTATGTTTCTTTATTTCTTCTTGATGACTGAATGTTGTTTTTGTGTCATAAATCATGAATGTTGTAGGGCCCAGACATCTTAATAGTATGAATATTCAGACAAGGGATAGTTTGTTCGGGGTTTTGGAATGATCATAGAGATCAGCCCCAACGAAAAGATGACCCAACTAAAAGATAGGGAGAGTGATTGGGGCCCTAGTGTGAATGAAGTTAGTAAGGAAGTCATTCATCTTATTTTTATTTCTTACATACTTATCTGTTAGGATGTTAAATTATAATTTTCACATGCAAATGACTGGCTGCCCTATATACTTATAGAATTTCTCCTGCTTCGTTATCATAGCAACTTTTTAGCTAAGATACTCCACACTCGAAATTTTCAAAAGGTGTGGGGTGTTGTGAGACGGGGGCTGTAATTAGTCTATTTTTCATACTAACCTTGTGTTACTGTATCTTTCTCTTTACGCTAATTATTGAAATATGTAACATTTTTCTTTGTAGATCTTTCTTTATTTTGATTTCTGTGCCATTGGGGACACATCAGGGGTGATGGTCTCCTGGGATTGAAGTACATTCTATGTTTATATGAAAATTTCGGGATTTTAATGTTTATTGGGGCAGATTGGCTGCTAAAAAGTGGTTTTCCGTGTTGGGTACTGTCAGGTCGCGCAGAGCAGAGACGCTCTTGGAGGTCTCCCCCTCCCACCAACTTTCGCTCGCCTTCAGGGAAATTGGAGAGTGGTTAGTTTGACCTGCTCGGCGCCACGCTACGTCCGGGGTGGCGGAGTATACCTGGCAAAATTTTTTAGAGTGTGTCGGACGCTTTACACAATGCTGGACCGCGGTTTACAGTGGGCGACAGCGGGAACTGCCTTTTTAGTCATTCGGCCGTTTCGCAAGAGAGGAATTTGCCGATTGGTTTGACTATTAGACGTTAGCAGAGATTGGTGCGTCTTTTCGCGCGTGGGTGTGGCCGCCGTCACTTGCCGTCAGCTACGGCAGAGCGCGAGGGGGCACGAGAACTCCTGTCTCAGCATCCGAAGTGTACGGAGCTCGAAGACTCCTGTATGAGCGTCCGAAGTGTACAGACCTCGGGAGACTCCTGTTTGAGCGTCCAAAGTGTGTGGACCTCGGGAGACACTCAATACTCCGTTTAGATTCGCGGGGAGGACATCGTCTGAAACGGTCCTCTGGTTAGACTTATGTTTGATTCCGAAGATTAGGACCTTGTAGAACTTGTGCTTACTTCATGGACGTTACATTGTCCGGTAGTTACGCTGTGAGCGGCCACAGTTCAATTTACGTTTTGCTAGAAGTCTCTATTTGAGCATTCACGCCTTTGCGAATCGGTCACTGTTTTTTTACAGATTTTATTACGCAAGTGACTGATCGATTTGTGCCAAGTGGCCTTTGTGTCACCTATTCAAAATATTGATTAGTCTACTAGCATGATAGAATTGCACAGCAACTGCCGAGCAAAGCTGATGCTAGTGACACTGTGTTAAGTTACATGTCGACCCTGCTTAACAGGTCGCAGCAATTACGGTCGGATAAAAAATTTCAGCTCATCCGCTCCCACCGCCTGCTGCCTGCGAGCCTGAGACGTTGCCGTCAATGATCATCTGTGTGGGTAAGGTGACGCACTTGCTGGGGGGTTATATGAATCAGACTTGTTGGATTCTGTCTTTTATTTTATTCTTTTGAGATCTGCCTATTTACTCTGGGGAGATTAGGGCTAACGGTTTTTCCAAGCCCCTGTGTAGCCAATCTAATAGCATTCTGTTTTGCTAAACCTCTGACCTTTCACCTCAGCCAGTTATTTTTGTGTCTCAATATTTTAACATTTGTAAAATATTGTTTGAATACCATTATCTGTTTTACATGATAGGAAATGTCATCTGAATTATTTTTCATGTTTAAGTATAATAAATTAATTTTGAGCAGATCGTCTTTCATTTAAGAACATTCCTTTTTTTTACTATTTTGGAGGGGAAACAGAATAGTTAAATTCCACAGTTTACCAATAATGTTTCAAGTACATTTTGTGTTGTTGTTTGGTACAACTGATACATTGCAATAGAGTTGGAATATTTATTATATGTTTGAAAATATGATCACATCATAGCTGATCAGTAACATTTTAATTTTCCATATTTTGGAGAAATATGGTGGCGACCCAAAATAATTAATTGCTGTCCTATATATATATATATATATATATATATATATAAATTCATAACTAACGACATAGTTCACACTTGGCGACACTTGCCTTAGGAATAACGACAAAGTTCACAAGCTGGCATTCCAAACTACCACAGTTTTATTCCGTAATTAGATCAGTTCCTGCCAATAGTTTAGCAAATTCAGCCCCCATTCAAGAACTTCGACTTGCGTGCTATCATCTGTGTGGGGACATCTGTAGAAGACGCAGGTTGGTGAACTTTTAGAGTTTCTACTCTTCACACAGTGCAGTGGGGAGTTACTACAATCCTCGTGTACACTGTCATTGTGGTACCAACACAAACTGATGTGCGCCATCCACGGCAACATGGAGGAGGAAAGGAAATGATACAGAACGGTTTAGCACCTTCCATGTAGACATTTTTCCCATTGTACATGGCATCCCTTGCGGAGACTGTACACTTACAGTACATACATTGAATAAAAGAAGCTTGAAATTAGAGGGACCTGTGAAAATTGAATTAAAAAAATTGACCGTCCTACGCAGATTTTTGGTGTTGCGTGTGAAGAATGTGCATAGTAAAGAATCTCAGAGAAAGTGGTATCAAAAGAGGCAAAGTGTGAATAGGAAGTGCGCAGCCACTGGATTACGTTACGTCGGTTCACGAGCCAGCGGGTAGGAGTAAGGCGCAACATAGCCGGCACTCAGCTACGACGGGAGCAGAGAGGAGGCAACCGCACACAGCAAGGCGAATGCGGCAGCGTCTGGCGCGACAGAGGAGCAGCTAACCTATCCAGCACAGCAGCAGTGGCGCGGTTCCTTATCCGACAAGGGCTTTTGCACGATCCTCTCCACACTCTCCGAGCGCTAGCCAAGCAACCAATGAAAAGTCAGAAATGTAAGACGAGTAGAAACTGTATACGCATTGCGCGCGGTGTTCTATCATATAGCATTCGTAAATGTTCACTTATGATCCGCTGGTTGTCACATTCAAGCACAACGTTACTAGAGGTTTCAGGACGAATCATCAGAGGAAGTTCTCGTCCTCTCCGCTTCATCGCTAGCTTCAGAGGCCACTCGCTCTGCTGCAGTATGCTGTTTTGGGAATTATTATCTGTTGTTATTGTTTTTGTATATTGCAACTGATTTTCTTTGGAATGGTGTGGTTAGACAAAAGAGTGCTTCATTTGATAGAATAATATAGTTCACACATATACTTTTGGTATCTTACAGCTCCTTAAAACGAAATAATGAACAAAACAAAATGCTTGGCAAGCAGGAATATTTTACTAATATTCACATACAGTTAAATTTTTTTCTAACGTCACAACATCTCGAGGATGAGGCGCAGACTCCAAACATGTAACTGAATAAACAATTATGAAATAGCTAAAACAAATATTACTGTAACTGGTACCACTAGTGTATGAATCCTGTTAATAATACGTTGAACTCTTAATTTCCATTTCATGTTTGTCGTGTCTTTTGTTTAATTTTTTCATGACATTAAAGTCTGAGGACTTAATGTCATCAAAGTCAATAGTTTATACACCTGAGTGTATTATAAAAAATACTGCACAAAAGACCAACTCTGTCCCGTGGTTTATGTTCAGAGTATATGATGTCATAATTTTGCAAATATTTATCGAAATTTAAACACAGAAGGAGAATAAGTGAAAATTATTTTTCCTCTGATAATAATGTGCCTTAACCAACTCACTATAAAACACAAGTTATAAAATACATAATGGCTGCACTTTCGTGTGTCTGCACATTAAATTACTCTTTTTTAGTGACATTATGTTCATCCCAGTCACCTTAATAAAACTGCTTGAATATTTCGTATATGACCTTGCATGCGTCAGTAGCATAATTATTTCGAAATAGTTACAGTTGATATAGAACAAAACAGATATTTGCGGCTATCGTAACTGTCGCAGTGTTAGTGCTAGCCTCTCTTCTACTGTTATGGCTCTCGATAATTAGTATCTTGTTTCGAAATCCTCGGTTCAGTTACAGCTATAGCCGCCACCTAAGAAAAATCTTGGGGTATGCTCATCATGTTAGAGTTTAAAACTCATAGGCCTAATTAACCCTATTTAATTAAAGTAACTGTTAATGGTCCGACACTAGCTTGGTATGGTATATTATCTCCATATGTAAAACGTAATGTCCTGATTAACTGACTTATTGACTCTCAGTATTTCCCAGCCCAAACCACTGATAATAGAAATTTGTAAATTGCAGAGGATGTTCATATTATACTGTAGGCGTCGTTTAAAAAGCGATTTTTAGATGTTCAGTCCCTAAGGGGGTGAAATAGGGAATGAAAGGCTTTAGTCACTTAGACAATTCTGAAGCTAGAACTACAAAATGACAGATTTGAATTCTGGGTTTAAAACACATGCATTTTGGTATTTTTGGAAATTCAAACATTAAGGGGGTGAAATAGGAGATCAAAAGTTTTTTGAAAATACGCTGCTATTAACTTAATTTTGAAGCCAGAATAACAAAAACCGGTACTTGGATCCTGGGTAGGACTTTAAATATACAAATTTTTGTATTTTTGGAACGTCAGCTTTACAGAGTGCAATAGGGGGTTGCAAGTAGAATTGTAGGATTTCATCATGACAGCATTTAAACTATACCCATGAAAATTTATATTAAGGAGAAACAACTGGTGCAGATCATCCAGTCTACTCGTGCGAATCAGCGGGCGTTAAGCCAGTCATACAGAAAGATCAGTAGGCCTATCACAGTTTTCTGTGAGGTACTCTGTGCATACCCTATCAAATTTTGGGGTAGGTCTATATACTTAAGCGACCCAGCGTCTCCGTCATCATCGCTTATGGTTACAGTTAAAAAGACGAAACTTGTATCTCTACACATGGCTGAAGTTTTCAAATAAAACAAGTGAATTCTGCAGTTCCAAATCAGTAACCAGAGCCAAACCACCACTTCTTTCACGACTGTTAAAAAGCAACCATTCACATTTTTCTATGTCTACGCAGCCTTCCTTCATTTGGTTCACTGACAGCGTGATTGGCATACTCTTGCTAATTTACTCTGTTACATGTTTTACTGAATTTATAAGAGCATTTGCGTTATCAGGGAAGTTTTTTTCCTCACTTGTACTTTTGGAAATAGTAATAATTTGTAATGCTTTAGTCACTGTATTTAAAAATTTTAACCTGACATGACCAGCACTGGCAGAGCCATGCCATCTTTGGGAGTTTATTTTGTTCTTCTAACAAATGGGGCAGGAAAGGGCCATGAATTTCACTTTCAGCACTTTTGTATTTAATGTTCACTCAGTAACCATACTTTATTTTAGTATGGTGGTGTTCTATCCCTTTAATACAGTGTGTGTTTTTGTAGTTATGGGCTGTTTCAGCCTAAATTTTCTCAAGTCACAGTAGATTTTTGAAAGTTGACTGATCACAGATGCAATTCATGCATGTCCTTTGTTATTTTTGTTAACCACGTTGCTTTTGTCTGTTTGCTGTCAGAATGACTGAAGAGTTTGAAGGTAAACTTGGCTGTATTCATTAGAGACAGATGTTCATGAAATAAAATACATGTCTTCCTGTGTACATCTGTATTTTTTTCCACGTAACTGTACAGTTCCTGATGAGGATGATATTCTACATTCATATTCTTGTTTGATTGGTCCTAATATATTTCTCAACTGTCTGTCAGTACTTCTGTCATATTAACCCTTTATAGCCCAAATTAATGAGGATATTTGGGGAAAAATATTTATGATTTCAGATGTTTCCATAAACATTAAAAATATTAGTTTGTGAAGCCTTTGATACAGGAATTTTTTAAATGGGTCCATATGGACCAATTGGGAAAATTAGAAGCATGATTCATTTAATTGATGAACATGCTGTAAATAACAAATAAGAAAAACTTCACTTTAAAATGTGGAAAACAGCATTAAAGCAGCACACATGTCGTTCATGTTATTTAGAAATAGTGGCATGCAGTCTTTATATTCCTGATTATTAATGTTCATTAAGTGAACTTTGTGTCACATGGTACACAATGTGTATAGGTAAACATAAGTTGTTTATTCATTGCTATTACAGTGACAACCACTATGAAGGCATGATGTCACATCACACTTTGAGCACCTTACTCAGGATTTTGCCTTCACATACTGCATGCACCTCTGTTACTATTAGACTAATGGTCAGTGTCCAATTTGATAAAATTGGAATCATTAATGGTGGTGGATGTACAGGATATTTCTTTGGAGCCCATACAACATCATTCTGAAGCAATACTTTGATTATTAACAGGCTGAAAAGGTAGCAAAGGCAATGGTCTTTGCTTCAGTTATTAATAGTGTCATTTGTAAAAAGAAGTCAAGCAATGACAACACACAAGTCTGTAAGTTGAACGAGCAATCTGAGATAACAACTTTTTAAATGTTTGTAAATCTATTGGACCAAACTGCGTGGTCATCAGTCTGTAGCTTACAAACTACTTAAACCTAGGTAAACTAACCTATGGACAAACACAAACACCCATGCCCCAGGGAGGACTCGAACCTCCACAGCGAGCAACCGCGCGCTCCGCAGCGAGACGCTTTAGACCGCTCGGCTACTCCACCGCAGCAACACCTTTTTACCTTAGTATTTATGCTAAGCAGTTTAAAAAGTGTATACAATGGTCAACAAACCTCCATAACTTTATTGTATTTTCTGACAATAGCTGACTACCTCAAAATACACCTTTCGTTCTATCGAGCCTAACTGTGCTGTATGCCCACATACCCCTTTCTCTCAGAGCTGTTAAGAAAAGTAATTGCCAAAAGCAAGTTTGTGGTTTTTATGGTCAAGTATAATCTCAGACAATCTCATGACTAATTCCCATGCTGCTATTACTCCTAATATTTTTTCCCACATGTATGGTATTTTAAAGTCATGCAAAATGCCACTGCTGCTTGTATTACAAAGTCTTTTAAGTAGTTTATGTTTCACTATTGCATGTTTCAAGGGATTAATTACTTTATCTACACAAAGATTTTCATCAGTATCAACTTTTGTTACATTTTTGTTTAAAAGCAATGATAAAAACTCTGAAGTCTCATCAAGATTTCTCTCAGCACCATGTTTGTTCACAGTTTGTCAAATCTATTTCTAGACATTGCCTCATTTATCCATGAACCGCACTAGTAAGAGCAGAACTTACACAGCATGATGTCAGTTTTGTGATAATAAGTAGGTACAAAAAGAACAGATTACCATACTTATGACACATTAACGAAAGTGAAAGAATCCAGTAATGTTTTTTAATTATCTCGAAAGTTAATCCATTACTCAGTAAGTTAACTTAATTAATTACTGATTAATGGATTAACAGGCTTGTGCCCAGCTCTGTTAATATGACATACAGTTCAGTATTAAATAGTTTTTTAAACATAAATTTTGGTGATTTGCCTCAAAATGAAGTCAAATATTACACACCAAACAAGGCCTTTTGAGTGAATAACTATATAGTAGTGCATTAATCTGTGTTACACAACAGAATGTCTTGTAGTTATGCTTGGGTAGATGGTATACTAGCTTCAGATTGTTGATGTGGTTTGTTAGTGCTGCCACAGAGAGAGATTTATAGCCATTCTCCTGCATACTTAACTCTGCTGAATTTCTTGATTTTGCTCTATTCTCATTGTGGTTCATGAGGGAGTAGTTAATGAGAGTGAAGAACTCATTTCTGTTCAAAGGCACAGTGTCATCTGTTTATACCAGATAATCTGTTGTTGATCACTTCCATTAGTGTTTCTGGCAGTTCATACCATTTGGAATCTTCTGTTTAGACAGTTCTTTTCACCACAGACTACTGATTTTCTTTAATGCAGAGTGAACAATGGCATTGAGAATTCATTCCTACTTCTGCTTCATGTGTTTACAAGATTTACAGGTTTTTTGTAAAAAGATAAAAGTGTTAGCTAGCCCCATTGCCCCATAACACATAGTTTAATTAAACTTATTTCATCCTCTTTTTCTTTTAACATTGTGTAAAATTTTACTTATGGCAACAGAAGCAGAGTGAGCTGATGTTGGCAACAGGTGTTGACTACTCTTTGAAAACCCAACAAAGACTGAGGGGAATAATATTTTGTGCAATCATGAAATAATTAATAATGTAGTTGGTGGTTTCTTGTATGTACTCTTGTCCAGTTACTAAAATAATTATCATTCATCTAGGCAACATTTCAGTGCCAATATTAGCACACTGTGCCACTGCTGCAATAAATATATTGAACCATACCATTGTATTAATAAGTACTGTATTATTATGTATCTTTGCCAATGCATACAATATACAAGAAGCTAATAAACTAAAGCTGTGTAATCTATAAACGGGCCGGGATATACGGGGTGCAGCCAAGACTGGAGGGCGTCATCTCTCTAGGGAAACTGGCCTCAGTATTCCAGGCCGAAATCACTGCCATCAGGGCGTGTGTGGAGGAAAATTTGCGTAGGTGCTACAAAGACTGTAGCATATATATCTATTCAGACAGCCAGGCAGCCCTGAGATCACTGGCAGCTCCTGCAACAAGGTCTAAAATTGTTGCAGAATGTTCAAATGTTTGTTAAGCTTATGGGACTTAACTACGGGGTCATCAGTCCCTAAACTTACAAACTACTTATGAACTACTTACGGACTAGGACGGCACAAATATCCATGCCCGAGGGGGGATTCGAACCCCCGACCGTAGTGGCCGTGCTGACCGTGACTGGAGCGCCTCAGTCACCTCGGCCACCACGGCCGGCTTGCAGAATGTCACAGCGTTCTGGTGGAATTAGGGGAACGCAATAGAGTAAACCCTATTGTCGGTCGCTGGCCACTCGGGATCAGTGGCAACGAACATGCCGACAGATTAGCCAAGATGGGAGCAGAGACTCCATTTATTGGACCGGAACCTGTCCTGACAATCACCAAGGCAATGATCAAATTGGAGCTACGTAACTGGCTCAGAAGACAGCACGTAGAATATTAGACCAAAGTCTATCAACAAAAACATGGCAAGGTAATGATGCCAAAGCCATGTTTTAAAAGAAGCTCTGCAATCCTGGGCCTGAACAGGAGAGAGATAAGACTCATGGTTGGATTGCTGACAGGCCATGAGAATTTCAAAAAACACCTACATACAATGGGAATAACAGAAGAGGACCCTAAATGTAGGATCTGTGATGACAGTGATGAAACTGCATCACATCTAATCTTCGAATGCATTGCATTGGAGAGTAAAAGGCACAGAACATCTGGGACAACCAGACCCGAAGAAATTGTGTCTAATAAAGAACTGGTAAAGGGACTCCTTGCAATGATCAAGGGCATTGGTTGGCTTTACTGAATATACAGGGAGCGATACCGCACAATAAACTTAGTTCGAGTGCGGGCAGTGGCGGGTTGGACCAAGACTGTTTTGGCTTCCCTGAGAAAATCAAATCAAATCAGTCTATAAATTAAAATGCAGAAATTTTGCTTGGATCTGTTTACTGTGACACAAATGCAATTGATTATAAGAGTTATAAAGGCATGCCTTAGAAGTTCATTAAATGGTGTTAAAAAATAAGGGGAAAAAAGTAGCAAAATGACTATACTGCTCATCAGAGTAATCACTATCAGCTACAACACACTTATGACAGTGATGACATACAATACAGTTCCTATTGTTAAACTTACTGTCACAAACTATATTCCAATAACTGAAAACTGAATTAATAGCTGAGAATGAAATGTTTAGTTCCTACATGGTAATAGTAAACGAATACTTTGACTTTTGCCTAAGCTCTATTGTGCTCTTTTGGTTGCACATTGACTATCCTCTAAATAGACAATTCTTTCTGTTGAGGGCTAAACAGTAGTTACATTGTAGTGTAGAACACCCTCTAAATACTATTGGGGAGCAGCCTTCATGAAGAAACAATGAAAATGTGGAATATTTTCCCCTTGCTCTACTGTCATATTATTTCCATTATTAGAAATTATAGTTGTATCTGTATATTGCAGTCATAATATAAATGAAGACTTACCTATTAATATCACATCATCAGAAACTTAGTCATCCGCTTTAAGGGAAAACCTATTTAATGTGTGCCACAAACAGGACATATGACTTAAAGACTACATCTGAACAATAAAATATTCTGCGGCAGTTATTCTGGAAGATAAAATCTGAACCTAAGAATTGCAAGAAAGTAGATGTCATCATCATCATTAGAGACTGATTATGCCTTTCAGCGTTCAGTCTGGAGCAAAGTAACTCTAATAAAATTCCTCCATGATCCCCTATTCAATGCTAACATTGATGCCTCGTCTGATGTTATACCTTTTACTTCAAAATCATTCTGCACCGAATCTAAGTACTTTCTTCTCGGTCTACCTCGACTCCACTTACCCTCCACTGCCGAGCTCATGAGTCTCTTAGGTAACCTTGCTTGTCCCTTGTGTGTAACATGACCCCACCATCTCAGTCTGTTCGCTCTAATGCTTCATCTATGGTGTTCATTCCCAGTTTTTCTTTGATTTCCTCATTATGGATACCCTCCTGCCATTGTTCCCATCTATTAGTACCTACAATCATTCTTGCTACTTTCATATCTGTAACCTCTACCTTATGAATGAGGTAACCTGTATCCACCCAACTTTCACTCCCATGCAACAAAGTTGGTCGAAAGATAGAGCGGTGCACTGCTAACTTAGTCTTCGTACTGCTTCCTTCTTGCAGAAGAGAGTAGATCTTAGCTGAGCAGTCACTGGATTAGCTTTGCTGCACCTCGATTCCAATTCTTTCGCTATGTTGCCATCGTGGGAGAAAATACATCCCAGGTACTTGAAACTGTCTACCAGTTCTAACTTTGTTTCTCCTATCTGGCACTCAATCTTTTTTAATCTCTTTCCCACAGACATTACTTTCGTTTTGGAGATGCTGATCTTCATATCATAATCCTTGCACCTCTGACCGACGTCTGAAATATTAGTTTGCAACCTTTCAAGCGAATCTTCAATTACAATTGAGTCATCCGCATATGCGAGACTGCTTATTTTCTTTGACCTATTTTAATCCCGTCCTGCCAGTCTACTATTTTCAACATATGATCCATGAATTGTATGAATAACAGTGGTGACAGGTTACAGCCTTGTCTTACACCTGAAACTACCCTGAACCATGAGCTTAATTTGCCATCTACTCTAACTGCTGCCTGACAATCTACGTAAAGCCCTTTAATTGCCTGCAAAAGTTTGCCTCCTATACCATAATCTTGAATAACTGACAGTAGCTTCCTCCTAGGAACACGGTCATAAGCCTTTTCTGATCTATGAAACATAGATACAATTCCTTGTTCCACTCATAGCACTTTTACATTACCTGCCGTAGGCTAAAGATCTGGTCCTGACATCCTCTAAGAGGCCTAAACCCACGTTCATTTTGATCTAACTTGTCCTCAATTAATACTCGCACTCTCCTTTCAAGAATACCTGAGAATATTTTGTCAACAACGCTAATTAAGGAGATACCTCGATAGTTGTTGCAATCTTTTCTGTTTCCATGTTTGAAAATTGGCGTGATCACCGCTTTCGTCCAGTCAGACGGAACCTGTCCCGATTCCCAGGCCTTTTCAATTATCCTGTGTAACCATTTGAGACCTGATATTCCACTGTATATGACGAGTTCCAGCTTAATTTCATCCACCGCAGCCGCTTTATTGCACTGTAATCTACTGACCATTTTCTCCACTTCCTCAAATGAGATCCTGTTTGCATTGTCGTTCCTATCCCATTCTACCTGAAAATCTGACACATCATTGGACGTTTCACCTACATTGAGCAATTCTTCAAAATATTCCCTCCATCTGCTCAAGGCATCCACAGGATTGACTAGCAGCTTTCCTGACCTGTCCAAGACACTTGTTAATTCCTTCTTCCCTCCCTTTCGAAGATTGCTAATTACGCTCCAAAATGGTTTTCCCGCAGCTTGACCCAGAGTTTCTAGCTTGTTTCAAAAGTGTTCCCATGATTTCTGCTGGGAGTCTGCAATTATCCGTTTGGCTTTGTTTCTTTCTTCTACATAACTTTCTCTGTCTGTCTGATTTCTAGTATGGAACCATCTTTGAAATGCCTTCTTTTTCTTTTTACAGGCTGCCTCGACTGTGTCATTCCACCAAGCTGTCTGCTTCTTCCTGCCTTTACACACTACTGTTCCAAGACATTCTCTAACTGCTTCCAGTAGTGTGTCCCTGTACCTTGACCATTCCTCTTCCAGTGACTGTAAATCATTACATTCAACTAACTGGTACCTTTCCGAGATCATTGTTATGTATTTGTGCCTAATTTCCTTGTCTTGAAGCTTCTCCACTCTTATCCTTCTACACATGGACCTGACTTTCTGCTCTTTTCGCCTCACAAAACCAATTTCACTGCAGATTAAATAATGATCAGTATCATCAAAGAACCTCCTGAAAACACATGTGTCCTTGCCTGTCTTTCTGAATTCCTGGTCTGTTATTATATAGTCAATGATAGATCTGGTTCCCCTTCCTTCCCAAGTATAGCAGTGAATGTCCTTATGCTTAGAGAAGGAGTTTGTGATAACTAAGCCCATACTGGAACAGAAATCCAAGAGCTGTTTTCCGTTCCTGTTGGCTTCCATATCCTCTCCAAACTTACCCATAACCTTTTCATAACCTTCTGTTCGATTTCCTATCCTGGCGTTGAAATCACCCATGAGTAAAACACTATCCCTATCCTTCACTCTAACAACATCACTAAGTGCGTTGTAAAATCTGTTCGCCGGCCGCGGTGGCCGAGGGGACTGAGGCGCTACAGTCACGGTCTGCACGGCCACTACGGTCGGGGGTTCGAATCCCCCCTCGGGCATGGATATTTGTGCCATCCTAGTTCGTAAGTAGTTCATAAGTAGTTTGTAAGTTTAGGGACTGATGACCCCGTAGTTAAGTCCCATAAGCTATACAAACATTTGAACATTTTTGAAAATCTGTCCATCTCATCTTAATCTGTCCCTTCACAGGCTGAACACACTGCCACAATCCTAATTTTCTTGCTGGTGATGGCCAAACCTATCCACATCAGTCGTTCATTTACGTACCTTATTGCAACTATGCTGGGTTCGATTGCTTTCCTGATGTAAAATCCTACACCCCACTGTGCTCTTCCTACTTTGACTTTTGACAGGTAGACCGTATATTCTCCTACTTCGTCCTCTTTCTCTCCCCTTACTCTAACGTCACTAACAGCTAAAACATCTAACCCCATCTTACTTGAAGACTCCGCCAGCTCTACCTTCTTCCTATTGTAATTCCCATTGATATTAATTGCTCTCCATCTCATTCCACATCGTTTGCCATGTCGTATCTGAGGAGTCCCTGGTCTGTCAATTAGAGGTGGGACTCCATCACCTCCAAAGGTCCGATGCATGTTGCTCTGATTGTTGCCAGCATGATACTGAAGTACCTGGGAAGCAGGTTGCTAGCCTTACTTGCCCAGGGCCCCACT
The DNA here is from genome assembly GCA_026315105.1 of Locusta migratoria. Lineage (NCBI taxonomy): Eukaryota > Metazoa > Arthropoda > Insecta > Orthoptera > Acrididae > Locusta > Locusta migratoria. The sequence continues at coordinate 13,206,178 of CM048755.1, forward strand.
GGGTTTTACCCCTAACGGTTGAGGGACTAACCGGTGGATTTGGTAGTCTTTGCCATCTAAGCATAAAGGTGGTCACGACTCAGAATATATCCGAGATGCCCAATCTTATTCCAAAGTAACTGGTATCCCAACTGTCAGTACCACTTACTTGGTCACTCATACATTGCCAGTGGTTCATGAACTAGGACATGACTACAGGAACCCACACCATGAAAGTAGTCACATAATACAAAATATAATGACTCTACCATTCAGTCCTTAGATATGTTAGCCAGATAGAAGAAAAATGCATCTGTGCTAAATACATGGAAAATTGAAAGTAGGTCACTTCTTAAGCCTAGTCTGACACAGCAGCACATTAGCGAACCAGATGATATTTTCAGTACAGTAAGGACACATTTCTAGTTAAAAATAAAGGGAGAAAATTGGCAAATGCATTTTAATTGACCAAATAAATGTAAAACAACATGGTAATCTATCATATCATATAACTACGGTAGCAAAAGAAAATTAAGTTTTTAAATCCTCTCAGTCACAAAAATGGAATAATATGTAGACAGGGACACTGCAGTAAGGAGAAAATTAGCTGGACTGGGAGAACCATTAAATAGGTCAATGACTCAATAGCTAGACTAAGTACATCAAGAACTGAGGATCACTGTGGTCTTCCTAATTCTCTTATTATATTTATGGGGAATAAACGAGCATTGAACAAAAATTATCAATGAAGTATTAAATGACATTCAACCACAAATCTTAAAAATATACATAAACAAGTCCTGTCACGAGAAAAGTAGTAAGAATCACATGATTTGTGTTGCATTAAAATAAACAAAGTCATTCAGTTTAGGTGCCACACAATCTACACACTGAACAGTTTCTAATTGAAAAAGAAATTTTGACTTAGTACCAACTACCAGAGTTATGGCTTACACTTCTGACAAGGGACACCAAAAATTTCCTGTTCTGCTGTGTAATTACATCTTTTGAAAAATAAATAGCATAAATAAGTTTCCAAATATGGGATTAATACTGTAATGTAATGTAGGTACAGTATCACACTTGCATACAGTTATACATGCTAGTGTAACAAACGTAATGTGTCCAATGTATAGAGCACATTTCGGCACAGTATATATTATGTAGACCAATAAAACACAAAGAGCTGATTCAGGGCACAAATGAATTTAGTAGCAGCTTATGTCACAAAATTCCACAAGGTCATTATGTTTGATTCAGAACCATTTTGCTGTGCTAAACCAATAACCTGTGAAAATACCACATGGTAACAACCATATAAGCTTTATGCCTTATGTAATACTGGAGCTACAGCTGTATAATCTTAAATGACACCAATTAGGTCTACACACAATAATAATTGATACAAAAACTACTATTTGTGAATATTGTACTACACATTATAACGAACACAATTTTTTCAAAAAGCTCTGTTCATTTATCTGCTATGAAATAACTGGACTTTCTGTAATTTGATTTATTTATCGCCCATTTCATCACATTAACAATTTATGCACAAGTTTATATATTAAATATTGCAGCGTAAAATACGTTATTTAATATTTTCCAGTTGTTTAAACGTTCAGAAGATTTCGAGTTACTACACCCATTATCTCATTTTACTGTATAAAACAGCAGCAGCGAACAACACATTATGCGTCGTAATCATGACAAAACATAATGTTCACTCACAAGTACAAATCTCGTAAATAAATATAATTTTAACAGAAAACAGAATTTTCACAAACGAACTTTTCAAAGAAGCAGCAGTGCTTTAGGTCAATATGTTGAACGGACTTAGAGGCAGCCCCAGGTAACCAAAATTCAAAATCAGCTCTTTCTCAACGTCATGTCACTTCCAAACTGCATGGCATATGACGAACGCGCCAAGCGGGTTTAAACAGCGCCTTCCTATTGGTCTTTCAGTTGCGACTTTTCATTGGTTGCTTGGCTAGCGCTGGGAAGGTGTGGAGGGTATCGTGCAAAAGCCCTTGTCAGATAAGGAACCGCCAGCAGTGGCACACCTCGACTACAAAACAACGAGAGCGCAGTGTCTACAAGCAGCGGCCGAATAGCAACAGGCAGAGGTCAGCGACCGCCCAAATCAACAAACAGCTGTTGTCACGGAGCGGCGTTCTCAAGCAGTTAGGAGAGCGACGTGCAGCTGCCATCAAAAGCAACAGTGACTACACCAGCAGTACAACGATCTACAGCAACGCTCACGAGAGACTATGGCCGCACACGCGACCAGAAAAGAGGCTAGTGTGAGTCTGACACTGCCATTTTATATTCTTAGCATAAGTAAAATAATTTCAGCAGTATGGCACAAAGTAATCAGTATTATTATGGCTAGTCAAAGTGACAAAAATATTATCTGAGAATCTGGGAACGAAATTGTGCTCACCATACTGGTAAAGATGCATTGGATCAGCCACAAATGGAGCACATAGAAAATGATAGCTTAAATTTTGTCAATCAGTCTTGCGAGGTAAATGATAATGTAGAAAACGCAATAGATGAAAATGCAGATTCTCGTTCTGCCAGTGGCTCTGACAATGTAGATACTATAACTAACCAAAACATAGAAATAATTACTACACAACATGTAGATGATGCCTCTCTTAACCACAATGAAGTGGAAAATCTGAATGCGAACATCAGAGGCAATGAATCCGACACTGGCATTTCAGATGAGCAGGCAACAGTATTGAGTAAGGTGAGTCATAGAACTGATCCAGCAGATACTTTGCCGGTAGAAAATAACAAAGAAAAAGAGATTGGTCAAGATCAAGAAATAATGGACATGTTCCAAATATTATTAGATAATATCAAAGAAAGCAGATTAGAGCTAATACTAGAGATAAAACAATACACAAAAATTAGATGAAAACTTAAAAAGATTAGAAAATAAGTGGGACTGTGGGATAAAACGGATATCAGAAAGGTTAGAAATGACATCAGAAAGGTTATATACATCTGATGTCAATCATGAAGATAATGTTCAAGTTAAGACAATTAATGAAAGTGGGCAGGATCAAGAAAATGCTATGTTATTAATTACTACTAATGATCATACAGAATTATCTGCTTGCAAAGCAATGCAAATATGCTTCAGAGTAGATTGTGCAAAGATGAGCAAAACGTGATAGAACTATCTGAAACGTGCACTGTTGCTAAAGATTTAAGTTCCACAGAAAATGAATTGACACAAAAGTTTGAAACATGTGAAGCACAAGAAAGAAGGGAGGGGATAGTAAAAGCAAGTGATTCTGTAAATCATGCAAATACTTATAAATCTAATGATTTTTCAAACCAAGGTAATGAACACCCAGTTGCTTGTTCGGCAGTCCAAGGAGCCTACACATGTACACTCCACAAAACAGCAAAGAACAACTAGTGGATCTTGAGTTGATCTTCTCAAAGAATACATTCCAGTAAAATGAATTTTGGCAACTGGAATGAAGTATCTTTACACAAGATGGTAGTTAACAGTATACTAAACAAAGACAATCCAGAGAATATGAATCAAACAAAAGCACTAAAGTAACATGTTTAGGAGTGTAAGGAATTCAAGATATTGATAAACTTCGACTTGACAGCCTACTTCTGGAAGGTGCATTTAATAGAAAATCGCCATGGTTATATTTCATTCGTCTGTGAGGGACGAAATTATCAATTCAGGTTCTTTGAAAGAGGAACAATCAAATAAATGCACAAACCAGTGGTCATATAAAACATGTACGAAAGAAAATACCTCAGGGAGCGATAACATTCATTACATCGCTAGGTAGTTGACGCTTACCAGGAACCCGAGTTAACTGACAGCTTACTTCCTTTCTTTTCACGCTGTTAGTACTTCCATCTTCATCGTTCATAACTATTATCTATCGTCTTTCAGTTTCTCCTCTATCACACGAATTGGACAACAGAACTTAAAGAACCGATAGTGACGTAAATTCAAAAGACAAAATCAACCAAAAGTTAGTACTACATCAAAATATAAACACAGGCTCAAGCTTAAAGTATACAAGTATGAAACCTACACATCGATCAAAAGCCAGTACAGAACAACAACAACAACAACAATGAACAGACACCAGGTAAAAAGTTGAGCAACAAATGGTATTTGAAACTTTATCTGTAATTTATGATACATTAATTATAATAATTAGCTGTGAAGCTGAAGAAGAGAAAGTTTCTGAACAAGGTAAGTGGATAAGCATATGAAGTAGGGTTTTAGTAACTGTGGAGGTAGATGGTTTGCTCTTTGTGTGATATGTTAAGAAACAAGGGATCATTAGGTGTAATAGAATATGAGAAAATGTATAAAAGACAGTAAGTCGGCAAATTTACGTAAAACAAGTAGTAGCGGTAGTATAAGGACATATGTAAGGCGACAGTAAGTCGGCCAATTATATGAGGTAGGTAGTTGTGATGAGTTGAAGTTAAATGGCGGCAAGAAGTCGACCAATTTATATTAATAAAGTGGGAGTAGTGCTAGTAGTTAAGGAGGTACTGGAAATCTTTAGGCGCCAATAAGTCAGCCACACTTGCAAGAATTAAAGTTGTAGTACTGATGCGACGTAAGTGTCGACCCTAAATACGTAATAAAGTGGATCCCCTTCCTTATCTTTGAACACTTAGCAGTAGAGATGTTACCTCTGGTATTAAGAGCGACAAAGTATAAAAATATTGAAAGGTTCAGTAGATTAACTGTGACGTTAGTTGAAGAGTACGAAATAATGTTTCAATTGCATAAAATACAAACACAACAGATAAAACATTGCCTAACGTATAAATTTTCGAATTAACTTAGAAAACAAGAAACCTGGGTGTCGAATGAAGCAAATGGCTGTCCATTATGTATCTGTAATTGGTACTACTGGTTTCCAATATTAACAAAAAATGTTCGCATTCTCGCAATATGCTATGAAACGTATTTGTATGCCTGTATGAAAATGAGATCATAGAACTACAACATAGTCAAGTAAACGTGATGAGAATTATTCGTGCGTATAGTAAAAGAAACGGTAGTATGCCAATATTGCAGTAGGCTGGGCCACAGCGCCTGCTGACGCCTTACACATGGTCTAGTGGAAGGGGTGGGAACAGGTGTTGCCACCGAACTTTTTAGGCATGTCTTGACCTCGATGTATTTTCTTTTCAATGGCGAATACTACGAACAAACGGAGGGAGTCGCCATGGGTAGCCCACTCTCCCCTGTGGTCGCAAATTTGTACATGGAGAATTTCGAGGAGGAAGCCCTGGCATCATCTGAATGGAAACCTACTTGCTTTTTCCCTTACGTGGACGACACTTTCGTCATCTGGCCACATGGTATGGATAAACTCCTTGACTTCCTTACACATCTGAACTACATACACCCCAAAATCAAATTCACTATGGAGACTGAAACGGAGGGTAAATTGCCGTTCCTTGATGTCTTGGTCAAGAGAATAGCTGATGGCACCCTGGGTCATAGTGTATATCGGAAGACAACGCACACTGATCTGTATTTACACGCAGACAGCTGTCACCACCCTTCACAGAGGAATGGGGTACTTAAAACTCTAGTACATAGGGCACGCACAATCTCCAACGCAGAGAGTCTACCTCAGGAATTGCAACACCTGAGAACTGTATTTCGAAAAAATGGGTACTCAGAGTGGCAGATTAAAAAAAAAGTTCAAATGTTTGTTAAGCTTATGGGACTTAACTACGGGGTCATCAGTCCCTAAACTTACAAACTACTTATGAACTATGCCGATGCCCGAGGGGGGATTCGAACCCCCGACCGTAGTGGCCGTGCAGACTGTGACTGGAACGCCTCAGTCTCCTCGGCCACCGCGGCCGGCTGGCAGATTCAGCGGGCTCTCTGCCCAACCACTACATCACAACCTGTGGAAACGGATGAAAACACGAGGGAGGATGTGGGCACTGCGTTCGTTCCATATACCGGCGCACTCTCGGGGAAGATCGCCCGCATTTTGAAAAAACACCAGGTTGGAACTGTTTTTTGTCCGCCGAATAAAATTCGTGCACTGGTGGGGAGCGCCAAAGATGATCTCGGTTTGAGGAAGGCCGGCGTGTACCAGATTCCGTGTCAGTGTGGAAAGTCATGTATTGGACAGACGATGCGTACCGTCGAGGATCGTTGCGTTGAACGCCAGAGGCACACACGATTGATGTATCCGAGCAAGTCGGCGGTCGCTGAACATTGTTTGTCGGAGAATCATGCGATGGACTATGAAGGCACTAGGATTCTGGTACAGACGTCGAGATACTGGGACTGAGTCGTTAGAGAGGCCATTGAAATTCGCACAAGTGACGACCTCATAAACCGTGACTGTGGCTATAATCTTAGCAAAGCTTGGGAACCAGCGATTGGGTTAATTAATAGTAAATCTAGCAAACGTAACGAAGTGACGACCACGGCGGACAGAGCCCTCATACCGACGTCATCTCAGACGCCGGCGCAATCGGTTCCACTGCGCGGCCGCGGCGCGGGGCGCGGACCGCGGAGGGGTTTCTCCGCGGGCCGAGGGTATTTAAATGGCCCGCTACCGGGCTAGAACCCAGTTCCCTTCGAGCAGCCGTAGCGTGCGGATCTCCGTGTCGGCGCGTTTCCAGGAGCTCAGTTCGTCAGTCCACCTGATAATGGCGACTTGTATGATCGCCGAAATATTTTGCCCGTTGGACACTGTAGACCGGCAGTACACCCGTGGATATTTTGAGTATATGGAAGGTTTTATTCGGACGACGTATCGTCGATCAAATGCATTTGAGAGTCAAGTGACTCTGCTGATATATTATTATCTCAGTAATAATTACATGATAATGTGGCATTCTAGCTAAACGACAGCAATATCCTGACAATCATATGTGTATATATGTGTACGAATTATGTTTATTTATGTATATATAAAATTGTGTACTTATGTATGTAGAATATGTTTGTATGTACTAACATAACCATTAATTATTTCTTTTCAGGATAGTAGTAAGTAATGTTAATAACTAAACAGATAGAAATTTTCATAATATTTTGCAGATATAAAAACAAATTAAATTCACTGGTTACAAGGACATAGCAAGGCATTTGAAGGATTTAAAAATTATATAAATTTGAGATCGAAATTTTTTATTTTTCCAAATTGTTAGTTGTCTTCGAGAACCTCCAATTTTGAAAAAAGATAGCAGGAAGGGGATGTGTAATATTTCTGGCTTAAAACCATCATATTAAGATCGAAGTATTGCTTCAGTGCAGCCGGTTAGGACCAGTAGGCGACAGATGGTAAAAGCTGCTGAGAACCACAACAGGTGGTACAATAGGTCGGGTTCTTATGGGAAAGAGCAGTGGCAAATTTCCCCGAATTCTAGGGAGTCCCCAAGCGGCAGGCACTGGACGCCGATTAGCTGTTTCCATGGCGAGCACGCGCCAAAATGTATTCATATTTTTGTTAATATTTATTAAACTATTTATTCAGTGTCATACTCAATTTAGAAAAACCCCTCGAAGCTAAGCTATGCCCTGAGTAGGTAAAACAACAATATTGCTAATTCAATAAACAAAATAATTACTTTAAGATAGGCCATGCACGGCCGCCATGTTTGCGCGCCAAATCACAGAACGAAGGCAGTCTTGCATCGAGCCGCCACAGTTCACTTCAGTACGCGCTCTCGGAGGAGTAATATGTGAGTCTAGAACACACTCGGTGGAGTTACATGCATACATAGGCGGTCATAAAACATTGTTTAAACATCTTAGATGAAGGGAAATAACTGTATATTTACCTTCAGTTAAGGCAATGTGTGTCAAGTTGATGATATTATGCAGTTTGCTGGTTTTCTGCTAACTTTAAATAAATCAGCTAGCATTCCGAACTACCACAGTTTTATTCCATAATTAGATCAGTTCCTGCCAATAGTTTACCAATTTCAACCTCATTCAAGAACTCCGACCTGCGTGCTATCATCGGCGTGGGGACATCTATAGAAGACGTCAGGTTGGTGAAATTTTAGAGTCTCTACTCTTCACATAGTGCAGTGGGGAGTTACTACAACCCTCGCCTACACTGTCATAGCAGTACAAACGCAAACTGATGTGCGCCATCCATGGCAACATGTAGGAGGAAAGGAAATGATACAGAACGGTTTAGCACCTCCCGTGTAGACATTTTTCCTGTTGTAAGTTCCAGGTATCCATCCAACTTTACCCTATGGTAGCTACACTACTGGTAGCAGCCTTTCGTTTACCAGGTTGCATCGGCCGAGTGACGTGACTAGAGCTCATAAAAGGCAATGGTGACCTTCCTTGTCGTGTTAGAGAGCGTCCTCTCCAGTAGCTAGCTGGCGGAAATGGTAACATATGTCCCCCTTGAAATACCCCCTCTTGTGTATCTTCCTCGTCCTGTGGTTAGTGTCGATTTAGGTGTGCTTGTAGCCTGCTGGCATGGGTAGCAGCAAATATTAGCTGGCGATCCCGGCAGCTGCATACCACATGACCCAGAAGCCCACATTGAAAACAAACTGGCTTGTTGTCCCAGGTCCTCCAAACGCAGTTTTGGTTGGTTTGTTAGTTGTTTGGACAAGGGAACCAAACCTTAGTGGGGAGAGGTAGAAGTGTCGATATGGAAGGAAAGGAAGGGAAAGGAAAGGCAATTCAGGGAGGAAAGAAGGAAGAAAGGCTGTAGTAGCTTGGGGCCTCGTGCTCGCCATGCACGTACTCACGAAAGAACCATTAGCCCTCTGCGGATCTTCCTTGAGACGTAATCAGAGTGCTGACGCTACATTGTACCAGGTATGTCCGCAAAGGAAGTTCCATTTGGTTATGTAAAACAAACGTGTACAGATACAGAAAAAAATATTTATTGTACAAAAATCTACAACAGTTAAACTACTTATCGACATAGCTTCCGAAATTTAAGAAGTACCTACTTGTCATAGTGTGGCACAAGTTTTTGTATTCCTTCTTCATAGAAGATTGCCTCCTTTGTATTCAACCATGTTCTAACATGTTCCTTCAGTTCGTCATCATTGTTGAAGTGTTGACAACAATGGACAGATTTTAGATGTAAGAAGAGACGAAAGTCGCTAGTGTAAACTTACAGTTGTACTGAATCTTATATTAAATTGCGTGAACCAGTTCATCAGTAAGCACAGAGGGACGTCCACTTCGTTCTTCATCGTGCACTTGTTCATGTCCTTCATTGAACAGTCTGAACCATCTTGTAACCATTGAATCACTCATAGCATTTTGTCCGTAAACCTTGCAGATTTGCTAATGAATTTCCTTTAATTTAATTTTTTTCTTTTTCTTTTCTCTGTCTCTCTTTTCTAATCATTTTATTTTATTTTTGCATTAGTAATCGAATCACAGAACCGATTTCACACGCGGCTGCGTTTTAAATTATGGCTGCTATTATAAAGAAGCGCTAAAAAGCTGGAGAGATCTGGAAATGGCGTACATGTCTCCTCCTTGAGTCAGACTAACTGCCGCGCATGCTCGGAACTGCGATCGTAGCGCTGCTGCGGATAGAAATAGAAACAGAATTTATTTTGTGGACGACCCTTGTAGGGTGTAAACCCGCCTTTCATTCTACTGTTCCACTGTGGGTGGCGAGAGATGGAAGCCAGCGTTTGTTCCAATTTCTCCCGTATTATCTCTTGAAATGTCTCTTTTTCTCGGTCGGACATGCACTCCCAATTTCTCTTCAACTTCTTCTCTCTTTCACGAATGACATCTGCAAGATCGGTTTCTTCCTCCATGGTAGCCATCTATACGACTTTCGGTGTTCATTCAAACTTGTTACGCCCAATTCGTTTTGAATGCATTGTCTCTGTGTCATGGCACCATTTTATGAAGTTGTCTGTTGTAGAAAAACTCCTCTGTCAATATTACATAATACATGTCCCCAGCAACATCTTTCAAGTGTGCAACTTTCTCTTCCTCCTCTATCTTAGGGTTTACTGGAATGTATGCGTTTGTAGTCTTACCTCAACTGCGCTCTGTACTTCAGTTTTTGTCGCTGTGCATCTCCAAACTACTTTTACAGTTCCATCTGGAATAGCATCAAGCTTTTCAACTGTTCCTCTTTATTTGTATACAATTGCTTGGTGGTCCGCTCTAATTAGTAGACATCCAGTTCTACTGTGTCACCCCATACACACATATTCATTTAACCACTTATTTGGGTCTTGACCATTATCACCAGAGAACACTGACAAATGTGTCACATGTTGGCAAACTGTTGGCGTCATATTAGTCATCTCGCCTTTTTCAGGCTCAGATGTCTTCCGCTCTGTTGACTACGGCTGGTTTCTCGCTACTTAAACGACAGCTCCCTCATGACCTAATAATCACCACTTTCATGACGTGGATCAGTACAACTTCAAGATAGCTTTGCCCTGCGTATCGTAGGATGCAGCTGGCTGATTAACAAACTCAGCAAAGATTTATTTAGAACTTGTCATACACTTATTTCTCAATACATTACATTTCTCAGTTCGTTTAGAAGATCCTAGAACCGTATAATCAAATTAATATTAAAAAATACGATGGTTCTCGAACCTTGGCCCTTTACTTCTGTGTCTAACTCCTTATCTGTTACACCACACTGCTACCGTCTTTCATCGCTTCATTTGTGATATTATTAAAGTGTTATCTTTTCGATAATACTAAAAACAGCTTGTTATACATAACTCTGGCGTATCTTTGCTGACAGGGCAATGACATGAAGGTTTTTTTTGTGTTTTATTATTGTATAGACAAATGTGGCACCTCTTTCTGAGTTTCCTATTTCTTCATTCAGCCTTCGCTAATTCTGTGGTGAAATAATCAGAGTCCTTTGACCCCAGGTCTTTTCAAGCGTTTATTCATTGTTGGCCTCTGTGTAACAGGGGGAATTAGTGATTCTATTACTGAATTACAAAAGTCATAAAGACTTTTTGACCTATATATATAAATGAAAGTTTGTCTGTATGTCTTCTATGTGTTCATAAACCATTCATTTGATTGCAAAGAAACTTTGGTGAACTGTACACCGTATGCCCACGAAGGTCCCTGGCCCATAAACGAAAGAGCATGATACTTAGCTGAGGAAAGGCCACCACGTAAGAATACCCAGATTTGTGCGTCAATATATAGGAAAATAGGAGCAGTAAGGGTCTTGCAACAAAGTTTGCATGTAATTTTGGACGTTTATGCAGCGTTTTGTAACTGACCTCCTCCTCCCCCCCCCCCCCCCCCCGCACCTCCTCCTAGCGCAAAATGATGAAACGAACAGAAATCTACCGGTCACAACAGTTTTGCTGTTGATTCCATAAAACTGTCGCTCAGGCATGACCTTGTATCAAATAAAGTTAACTTTACAGATTTGCATGTTACTATTTATTTTTATCTGCAAGTTTCCCTTAATTCTCTTGCATCCAAAATTAAACAATCTGTTTTCTAAATCTCTATCTATATAAAAGCGAAAGGACACTCACTCACTCACTCACTGAACACGAAATCTCGAAAACTACTTCACCTATGAAGTTGAAATTTGGCAGGATTGTAGTTTATAGGTAAAAAACGTCAGCTAAGAAAGTACTTTGTGATAGGTGCATGGCGGAACATACTTCTCCTACAGACTCACGAAATCTATAGCTTCATTCTGATCTTCACGACATTTCGCTTGCTTGACTTTCGAAACAAGAGGAAGGTTACTGTCTACCTTAAGTTTCATACAGTGCATGGGGGAGGGTAGTATGCAACATAAAAATGGATCCCTGAATACTTTGGTCGTCGCACCATAAGTTGAGAACGGCAAGGCCGATTTCACAGATCCCTTTTCTCAGAACAAGAGTTGTAAAAAATAAAACTGGAATATTCGAGAACAACAAAGTGCATTTTCCAATATCACCCTGCGTTTCTAATGCATAGAAACCTATAGCTTTGTTCCAATATTGATGATATTTTGCTCACTCTACCTTAAAAACAAGAGGAATGTCACTTTCTGTATAAAATTTCGTTCAGTGCACGGTGCAGGGTACTTAACTTACGGAAATTTACAAATTGCATAGTTTTGCTCCAATCTTTATGAATTTTTGCACACATGACCTTTAAACCAAGAGGTAGATAACTGGGTACATAAATGTTCGTATGGTACAGGACAGAGGGTACCTTACAGAAAACTTTGCCGAGAGAGGAAAATGTGGTAACGAACAGAGAGATGAGAGAGAAAGAGGTGGATGCAGAGAGAGGGGGGAAGGGGATGTGGACTACGAGAGTGTAGGATAAGTAAACACCCAGGCAATGCCTGGTTTACAGCTAGTTTGTTATATATTTTATAAGCCTTATATAGGTAAAACTCGAGAACAAGTATTTCGCCCAGTCATGAATCTTTCTTTGACTTGTGTAATAAATCATCATTTGATCTAAATGTTCGACACTGCCCATTGATTCGTTGTACTTCAAAACTGTGTCAGGTTTCTGAAATACAACACCACAATGAATTGTGGTGTCAAACATTTCACCAGAAAAATCTTATTTGATCATCAACGCTTTTCTTTTGTGTTTCATTTGAGTACACAACCTCCCTCTTAATTATAACCATCCACTACTTCCTCCTTAACCAGTTTGGAAGTACCACTTCTAATGGTTTATCTCTGCCTTTTTTCAGAGTTTTTCTCTAACAGTTGTGTTACTGAAGATTGTTTTGAATAGCTTTGACACTGTTACAGGAATTATCAATAAATAATTAATGTCCAATGCCCAATTTTCCATTTACTGAATTATGGAAAACTGAACTAGTGTGTCCTCTTCCACAAACCTCTCCATCACAGGCACTCATATTGAAAGGTGGTGGTTCTTTTTGACAAATTATTTCTCAATTTTCTCATCTCTCCTATGTCTCATTTCTAATTAATGATATGGTAGGTGTTTATTGCTAGTATTACTTTTATTATTCTTATTTTCTGACTTCTACATTCAGTAAGGGGTTAGGAGAGCTGTGTAAGTATTGTTCATTGATTTAATTGTTTATTCGAGTACTTCACTTTTTCCATTTCTGTGGTTACTCATGTCAGTGGCGAGAGAGCTGCTTCTAGATGTAGGAAGCTGTGACTTGAGTCAAGGCTGGTTTCACACACAGACGGAGCTTAGGAATTTGGTGTTGTATGGGACGGCGATTAGTTTTTCCATGGAAAGGTCACAAAGCAGTCTCAAAGCAAAGCCCTCTGTGTCATCCCTTGGTTTCAGTGGTGTGCAATGGGAGGTATGACGCATTTTTTCGGCAGGCAGACAGCTACCTGGCCAGTTCCGGGTGGCCAGCATTGCTGGAAAAGGCAATGCTTTATCGTGAAAGTCTGGGCTACATGACTTTGCATGAGGAATTTGCTGTCAGGGGGGAGTGTAGGGTGCAGACTGGAGCTCGGTCTGTGATTGGCTATGTTTTTTGCTATATGACAGATAAGTCGATACATCATCCCATTGAGTATTTTCATTGGACAGCCCACGAAGTTTTGGTGAGATTGGCATTTTAGGTGTGAAAGTTATGGCCGCCGATAGCTGGCGTGTGGAACTTGGTGGTGTGGAAAGGGAACTCCTGTGGGAGATACCGTCGAGTACAGTTCACTTAGGGGACTCTGGTAGGAGATAGCGTCGAGTACAATGCACTTAGAAGAATTTTGCGAGAGATACCAAAATGATTCGCTTTGAGTGTTTAGACAATGCAGTTAACGGTACACGTTGTGGAGACTGTGACAAACACTGCTGGACTTGCATTTTTGAGTTGTGTCTTTGCGTGTGGCAACCACACTCATACTTAGATCTTGGTGGCTATGCTGTCTGCAGCCATGCAGAGTAAATATCGTTACATAGGATGAAGTTATTTGATTTCACAGACAGGATACACAGCCTCCTGCATCAGTCTGCCAGTATCAATGCTGATGCTGCTGTGAGATCAACGTTGCCATGGGAGGTAAATTATCAGCTGCACTATCCCACTGCCTTCTTAGGGATCAAAAACTCACTTCAATTTGGGATATTAATTGATTGTGTTTGCTTTCTATCTTCTCCTGTCAGATTAGTATAATATTTATAAGTCCGTTTCTTATTCAGTGTCTTTGTGTGGTAGTATCTCCAAAAATATAGTCATTCGTTTGTTTCATTTTGTATAATATTGTGTCTTTTCATTTTTGTAAATTTATACAACAGCTTATTTCAAATTTTGATGTTATTGTATTGTGACACTTGGTCATCTCATATTGTAACTGCTTGAGTTATACCTTTGAATTTTGAAATATAATGTGAATGTATTCTAGTTATTGCATACCATCAGTTAACAATCCCAGTCACTATTTTGGAGGGAAATATAAATTTTTGCTTATAATATCAAAGGGTTGAAAACCAATTTGTATGCTAGAAGTAGGGTAAATAGAGTATTACTGGTCAAATAGATCAAGATTAACTTTTCAATGTTTAGGAAAACATAGTGGCGACCCAGTTTATCATAAATATTACTTAGATAATTTTTATATAGAAGAAACATTAAATTGTTTTGCATTCTAAATTGTTAGATTAAAAAAATCGTAAAGTGACCCTTTCTTGTTTTGTTACAATATGCATATCAAAAGAGATAGCCTGCATCCATACAGTAACGACAAAAACCCTAGACATGTTACACATGGTGTCCCTGCCATAGGATATTTTGGGTAGTGGTTGCTTCTGCGAAACAGGTAGATTCGTATCCATTTTTATCAGGTCCTTAAATGTAAGATTTTAGTTAGTTTATGTGTGCAATGTGTAGTAACTGTTCTTTTCAGCATTCAAAGTGTCTATGGTTTCTGCATCACTCATCGTTGTTAACAGCATTGTTCAACTGCATTGTCAAATTTGTGAATATTTCGGAGAGTTGTTTAAAATATATGTTCCATAACTAATTGTTCATATAATATGGGATATATTGTCTTTATATCTTGTTCTTATGAATTTTTTCACTCTGGGTATCGATATATGCTGACAATTATATGATAACAACAATGAAAACTTGGTTGCTTCTACGTACAAGCAAATTTACGATAGATTTAAAAATGAGTGCAAAGGAACATGAATTGGTAGAGACAAACAGACAGAAACGTCGTTTATCACGTCACAGTTATGTTGTTTTGGGGAAATCGCGTAGGGAGAAAGGGGGAAGCTCTTCTCACAGGGATTCACATACAGAATCAAGCGTAAAATTTACACGAACAGTGACGAAGGAGTGTCATACTCCACATATAATGCCCATAAATTCGTACCTTCAAGAGCATCAACACCAGGAGCTAGATATCACGATATATAAATCGCTGGCCTGATCAGATCCTTCAGGACAGCCAAAATCAACAACAGAAAAGCCATAAACTGATACTGGAAAAACACCATAGGCGAATTGTAGGTACTATTGGTGATATCAAGGAGGAACTTTCTGAAATGCGAAAGAGCCTCAGTGAATCAAAATGCCTTGAGCCTTTCCATTCAGCAGTAATGTCAACAACAAATGGCGGTTGAAAATAGAGAACTGTTCTTCTAGTATGAAATAATACAGAGAGAACTATTCTGATTATAGAGGAGTACATGATGGCAAACAAAATATAACTGAAATACAAACTCAGTGTTATAAAGATAAGACCCGGAAATGTCTCCATGAGTCACACTGACAGCATTATTTACATATTCAGTAACTTTACTAATTAAGCTGTAAGAGACATTTAATAGTACAATTAATAAATAACAACATATCTTTTGAAGTTAGTGCATCTGAACAGACCACTTGGTGTACTAACAGAAATATTTTATGCTGAAAAGGTGGTTAGGGGATTAGTTATGGTGGGATCTAGTGCACTGCACCATAGAAACTATTCAAGATTTTCTGTGCTGTAGAAACAGGGTTGTGATAACATGTGTCACAGTAATAATGTAATACAGGGAAATTATGGAAATGGCAGGGAAGAAAGGAACTAGCATCCTGTCCAAACTTTGGGTTAGTAGCGACTCCAGCAGCAGAATACCCACAATCCTGACATTCAACTGGACAGGGATAGTAAATCTAATGGTAGACAAAGCAATAAGAACGATCAGAGTATGCAGCATTGGCAACAGCCAGGAAACTAGATTTTCTTATGATTGTGTTCCAAGAATGGAGAGGGACATGATTTAATAACAATTACAGGAGCGAAAAATTTATGTGAACTGCATTTCGAGTGTTAATGATTTGAGGCAAGTTGAAATATTCAACATGGATTCTGTTCTGGGAAATGATCAGCTGTGAGGAATCTGGCAGCAGCATAAACACAGCCATGAGGTTAAATGGCGAGTGAAGAATTCTCACTTTGGTGTTGATATAAATTAAATGTTTAATCAAGAGCGGAAGATGATGGATATGTTGGTTTGGCGGCATTTCTGCTGAGCAATCATAATGTAATCTCTGTTTGACAGTAAATATTGAATGCAATATAAGTGTTACTTTATCTGGATGACATGCTACGTTAGTTTCTGAAATAGTTTGTGGGGGGAGTTCAGGGAATGGAAAATGTTGTGGTTGAATTATAAGTTGGGCACACACTGAGTGTGATACGTTCAGACAGATTATTGATTTAATAGCAGATACTTGCTGCAATATCTGAAACAGACACAGTAAGTAAACCACTAGATTTTGTTTGATGTGCAAAAAGTTTTAATATTGCAATTTGCAGACAAAGTGAAAACATTTATTATTGTTGATGATGAGCAACAAATTGTTGGAAGTGATTTACAGGCTGATTTGCTCATTAAGAAAAGTATAACTATGTGCCAAATGATTAGGTTCTTTAGGGCTAAAATGATTACAAACATGGAAACCGAAAAATTTAGTGTTGTAAGGAAGCAGCGTAGTTTGACCAAAAGACAGGCTGAAATCCTAGCTACTTTTGAAAATATGTTTTCTAATTATGTATTACTTGAACCTCCAAGAGTATATTAAGTTTTCTGATAGTTTTAGTGAAACTGAAGCGAATTTCATGGCTGAAACGAACCTACAAAGAGAATATGTGGAAAAGGCTCAACAATTCATAAATCGATGGCCCCAAGTATTAACATCGTAAGTCCAAAAAGTGGCAAACTGAAAGCATAGTAACATAATAAAGAATATTTTTGAAAACAGTTACACATTAATAAACGACACTTAAATCCCTTCTTCGGTATCTGTTGATATATTAAGTATTAGAATATTTGAGATAAATTTGAAGTTATACTGTTTATTTAAATTCGTTTCCTTCTCTTGGAAAGATGACTAGTTTCATTGACTCAAACAACTGAAACTAAATGAGTCGCTTGATCAGATAATGTAACTCTGACCCACATAGGAAAGGTTATGAAATCCATCTTTTGCAGTCCAAACTTAAAGAGAGGAAGAATCATTATGAAAATAGATAGAGGCTACTGCAGCCACAATTCTGAAAGCTGGCACAGTGTTGCATGTACTTTGAGTGTCATTGTCACAATCAGAAGTACGTTAACAGCCAAATCTGCATGTTATTTGTTAAATGTAGTGCTATGAATGTCTGACGTTCTTCAATTTAATGTTTTAATGTTTAATGTTTCAATTGAAAACAAGCTCCAGAATGCTGCTGACAATTATTAAGGCTTGAAGAAGGCACATGTTGTCAAGTAACAATTCAAATTCGTTTTAATGCTTTTGTTGCCTCGCCTGGGGCACATGGAGTGAGTTTTTTAAATTGAATACAATACACTTTTTCAAAAATGTGTTATTTTTCAACAGAATGTTATATTAACTTATTCACAGAAAAACACTTTAAGATATTAGATTAAAGTTTTTTTTAATTTTGATATAAGAAATTGTAATTTGATAAGAGTATAAAGTATTACACATGCAGAATTTGTCTATCATAGTTTGAAGGTGACAAGAACAAACAGAATTTACTACAGTAATATCCAAAATGTTACATTTTTATATATATTTTATTGTATGACATAATGTGTATTTCAAATCACAAAAAACCTAAAACTGGATGACTGGAGGTGGAGTTGAACCACATTCCTTACTAATGTGAGTCCAGTGTGCTAACAACTGTGCCACCTGGTTCGGTAATTCAGTACTTCACAAAACGAAAAGAAACCTAGTATCCTTTGATCACAGTACCTACAATCAAAAGTGGTATCAGTACACTCATAAAAATATGAGGGTGCAACACTTGTAGGGTCTTGAAATGGACCTGACACATGTGTTCTGTTGTGGGTAAACATTGTATGTGACTGTGGATTATAGGCAAAATTCTAGAAAAATGCAATCAGTCTACAAAGAACATCACTTACAAATCAGTCGTGTGACCTGTCCTTGAATACTGATGAATTCTGCAAGGCCCTTCCAAAAAGATTAAAGGGAATATTGATTGTACTCAAAGAAGGATAACTCAAATACTCAGAAATTTGTCCCACCTGCAAAAGTGTAAAGAGATGCTGACAGAACTAAACTGGCAGACACTTGAAGATAAATGTAAACAATCCCTAGAAAACCTAGTCACAAGGTTTGAGGAGGAAGGAAGATTAGTGTTTAATGCCCCATCGACGGCATGGTAATTAGAGGCAGAGCTTACACTAAGGTTGTTTTGATAATGATGCGGAAGGAAATCGGCCATGCCCTTTATGAAGAGAACCACCCCGGCATTTGCCTGGAGTTACTTAGGGAAATAATGGAAAACCTAAATCTGGATGGCTGGAGGTGGATTTGAACCACAGGGTTTCAAGCACTGCTTTTACACTAAAGAGCCAAAGAAGCTCATATAGACATGCATATGCAAATACATAGCTATATTGTCACGTTGAAATGCGACCTTCAAAACTGCAGTCGGTGACACTATCCACTGCGCCATGCCGGCAGTCTGTTTACATTGGGTCTCACGGTAATATAAACACTCAGAGAACAGTGCTGTGGTCAGAAACGCCTGTGTAAGATAACAGGTGTCTGGCTCAAGCGTTAGATTGGATACTGCTGCTGCAATGCCAGGTTATCACGATTTAAGTTAATTTGAATGGGGTGTTATAAATGGAGCACGAGAGATAGAACACAGCATCTCCAAGGTAGATTTGAGGTGGGGATTTTCCCATACGACCATTTCACAAGTTCACTGTGAACACTGGTTATCTGGTATCAAATTTCCAACATATAGTTATACCAAATAAATTAATAAAAGAAGGAGGTGATCCCCCTTGGTACACAAAACAGATCAGGACACTGATGCAAAAGCAACGGAAAAAGCATGCTAAATTTAAACGAATACAAAATCCCCAGGATTGGCGATCCTACATAGAAGTTCGAAATTTATCAAGGAATTCAATGTGAGATGCCTTCAATACTTATCACAACGAAACTCTTTTTCGAAATTTGACTGAAAACCCTAAGAGATTTTGGTCACATGTTAAATATACTAGGGGAAAAACACAAAGAACACCCTCACTATGTGATAGTAATGGCAATCCTGTCGATGATAGCGCTACTAAAGCAGAGTTACTAAACATAGCTTTTACAAACTTATTCAACAAAGAAGACGAAACCAATATTCCAGATATCAAATTACAAACAGAGGCCAGAATGAGTAACGTAGAAGTAGATATCATCGGAGTAGTGAAGCAACTAAAATCACTTAACAAGAACAAGTCTTCAGGTCCGGATTGTATATCCATTAGATTTCTATCTGATTATGCTGAAGCGATAGCTCCTTACTTAGCAGCCATATACAACCACTCTCTCAAAGAAGGATCTCTACCAAAAGATTGGAAAGTTGCACAGGTCACACCTATATTTAAGAAAGGCAGTAGGAGTAACACACTAAACTACAGGCCTATTTCATTGACGTCAATTTGCAGCAGGGTTTTGGACATATCCTGTATTCCAATATTATGAATTATCTCAAACAGAATGATCTATTGACCCAAGGTCAACACGGAGTTAGAAAATATCGTTTGTGTGAAACACAACTAGCTCTTTACTCACACGAAGTGATGAGTGCTATCGGCAAGGGTTTGCAAATTTATTCTGTATTTCTTTATTTCCAGAAGGCTTTTGACACCATTCCACACAAATGACTTTAAATCAAATTGTGTGGTTATGGTATATCGCCCCAAATTTGCGACTGGATAGGTGATTTCCTGTCAGAGAGGAAACAGTTTGTAGTAATAGATGATAAGGCATCGACGAAAACAGAGGTGATATCGGGCGTTCCACAGGGTAGTGTTATTGGTCCTCTACTGTTCCTTATTTACATAAACTATTTGGGAGAAAATCTAAGTAGCTCTCTTAAATTGTTTGCAGATGACACCGTCATTTACTGTCTAGTAAAATCATCTGAAGATCAAAACCAACTGCAGAACGATCGGAAAAAGATATCACTATGGTGAAAAATTGGCAATTTACTCTAAATAATGAGAAGTGTGAATTCGTCCACATGAGTACGAAAAGATTTCCGTTAAATTTTGTTTACAAGATAAAGCATTCAAAAGTGCAGGCCGTAAGCTCCACAAAATACCTAGGAATTTCTATTACTTCAGACTTAAACTGGAAATAATACGTAGATAATATCGTTGGAAAGGTGAACCAAAGACTGCGTTTTATTGGCAGAACCCTTAAAAGATGCAACAGAACTGCTAAAGAAACTGCATACACTACGCTTGTCCATCCTTTTTTGGAGTATTGCTGCCCAGTGTGGGATCCTTAACAGATGGGTTTGACGGAGGACATCGAAAGAGTCCACAGAAGCTCAGCTCGTTTTGTATTGTCATGATACAGGGGAGACAGCGTTACGGAAATGATACAGGATCTGGGATGGGAATCATTACAACAACGGCGCTTATCACTGTGTCATGGGCTACTTACGAAACTCCAATCGGCAACATTCTCCTTCGGATGCGAAAATATATTATTGACTCCCACGTACATAGTAGAAAGTATCATCAGAATAAAATACGGGAAATCAGAGCTCGAACGGAGAGATTCAGGTGTTCTTTCTTCCCACGCGTTATTCGAGAATGGAGTGGCAGATAAATAGTATAAAGGTGCTTCGATGAACCCTCTGCCAGGCACTTAAATGTTATTTGCAGAGTATCCCATGTAGATGTAGATGTAGAGGCTAGAAAGAAGGATCCTTCAAGAACAGTACTAACGCTGACTCAAGACAAACGTTATACGTGACAGGGAAGCAACCCTTGCGCAAATTGCTGCGGATTTCATTTCTGTGCCATAAATAAGTGCCAGCATACAAACGATTCAACGAAACGTAATGCATATGGGTTTTTGGTGTCGAAGGGCCATTCTTGTAACCGTGCTGACAACATGACACAAAGCTTTACGCATTTCCTGGGCCTGTCCATACTGATATTTGACTTTTGATTACTGGAAACATGTTGCCTGGTCTGGTAATTATCGCTTTCAATTATATGTAGCAGATGAAGGTGTACAGCTGTGGAGACAACAGCATGAATCCATGGATCCTGTCATGTCAGGAGCGTACTGTTCAAGCTGGTGGAGTCTCTGTAATGGCGTGAGGCATATATTAGAAATTGTTCAAATATTCATAAATTATGGAACTTAACTGCTGAGATTATTAGTCCCTACGCTTACAAAGTACTTAAACTAACCTAAGGACAACACACACAGTAGTTTGTAAGCTACGGACTGATGACCACGCAGTTTGGTCTGATAGATTTACAAACATTTGAAGATTTTTTTGTAAACGACACTTCCCTACATACTGCCAAGAGAGACCACGTACACTGACTGCCGGCGTGGCGCAGGAGATAGCGTCACGGACTGCAGAAGATCGCCAGTTCAATCCCGCCCCCGACATAAATTTATTTCTGTGTAATTAACAATTCCAGAAAGTTCTACATCTTTCTTCTGTTCACTTGTAAATTCTAATTGTTTCTTATGTTAACTGTTCTTCTAATTTCTGGTACATTCTGTCTGTGTATAAATAGCAGAGCACTCTGCCCGAAAGTCAGTCAGTGCTGTGTCCCGTGCAACAGCTGCATCACCGTAGCTCCGATTAGGCAACGTAAGAGCTGTCACTTACACGGACTGGAACCGGAATACAAGGGATTTACCGAGTACATCCTTCCAAAAGTCCGTATCATCAGAACAACCATGGAAACGAAACCAGCGGTAAGCCAGCTGCACGTCAGACACCCATCGGTGTTCTCTGGAGACGCTGGACAGGACCCCAAAAAATGGCTAAAAGGGTTCGACTGAGTCGCCAAGTACAACAGGTGGGATCATACGATGTGCTTGGCCAACGTTTATTTCTATCTGGACGGAACAGCCCAGCAATGGTTCGAGAACAATGAAGACAAGTTGAATGACTGGGAGACGTTCCAGGAGGAACTGAAGAAGACGTTTGGAAACCGCCAGCGACAAATCCGCTCGGCGGAAGAACAACTGAAGAACCAGGCCCAACGACATGGTGAGCCGACACAATCGTACATACAGAATGTTTTAGCCCTGTGTAACATAGTCAATCCGAACATGACTGAGGCGGACAAAATCACGCACCTGATGAAGAGTATTGTAGAAGATATGTACCAAGCTCTTCTGATAAAAGACGTTGCTATGACAGAAGAGTTCATTAAATGGTGCCATTATGTTGAACAGGTGCAACAAAGGAGGGTTGGACGCAAGAAGTATGACAGACTCCCCAATGTAGTCCCTATGGCCGTTGTGGAAGACCAGCACGACTTCGCTTCTCTCATACGACAAATATTAAGAGAAGAATTACAAGAATTTATGGCAACCGGGACTGTTAGACCGAGCGAGCATCAGATTATGGCCATGGATGTAAGCCCTGTAAGTCACGAGGGAGCCGACGTCGCTGAGGAAGAGGTATTTCAGACATTAGCTCCTGTCTGCTCCGTCAATCGCACCCGACGTGAAGAATGGCGTCGCCCTGCTATGACTTACACTGCAGCCGCCAAATGGCAGCCCATGAACCGGCCGACGCGACCACAACCAACTCCCACGGTAACTATGACGCCCCACAGAAGAACAGACGTCTGGAGGACAGAAGACAACACACCACTTTGTTTCCACTGTGGGCGCCCTGGACATGTACGCTACTGCAGAGAGAGAAGGCGAGTTTTCGACGATTATTTTGCCGCAAGACGTCAGCCATCAGAGAAGTTCTATCCCAGGCAATCACCTGCTGATGAGTTCAGTCGACCTATGGGAAGAAGCCCATCGCCATACCCTAGACGAGGTCGCTCCCCGACGCGCCGCAGCCGTTCACCGTCACCGTACAGAGGTAACAGCCGCTCCCCTAGCCGCTGCACCCAGGAAAACTAAGCGAGGCGACCATCTACGGAGGTGAGGCCGCTGCAGATGAAAATCCTCCACGGACGACAGTCGCTAAGATGTCGGGAAATCTCATCGACGGCCAACCTGTCCGGGCACTTGTTGACTCAGGAGCGTCTTCCTCTGTATTGTCGGATAATTTACCGTAATTACCGCTGCACACTAAAGAAGACAATGTTCTGTGATACTGGGGCAACTGTGCTGAAAGTCGCGAATGGAAAGTACGTCCAGCCAGCAGGAACTTGTGTCGCAAGAATAACCATCAACAACAGGACCTAGCCACGACAGGAACGTCTATCGTCGATAATCGTGCAGAAGGGAAGGATTCCCTTGAACTGCCATACAGAGGACCTATGACAAGGTCAAGATCCAGGACATTGGGGCTAGCTCCACAGGGAACATAACAGCGGGTTGCTGTTTTTCCAGGAGAGGGAGCAATGCCGCGAGAGACCACATACACTGACTGCTGGCGTAGCGCCGGGGAGAGCGTCACGGACTGCGGTGCAGAAGGTCGCCGGTTCAATCCCACCTCCTGGCAAAAATTTATATCATTGTAATTAACAATTCTAGAATGTTCTACATCTTTCTTATGTTCACTTGTAAATTCTACTTGTTTCTTATGTTAACTGTTCTTCTAATTTCTGGAAATTCTGTCTGTGTATAAATAGCAGAGCACTCTGCCCGAGAGGCAGTCAGTGCTGCATGTATGTTGAGTATAAGTGCTGTGTTCAGTTGCCTTCGAAGTCAAGCCTGCTCCCATTTCAATGCGACAATACTATTCCGATAGGGACCGTGAGAACATGTTAAGATTAATTACACTATGCATAACAACTTTTATACCCATGCTCCAAACAGGAAAAAGACCTATAACTGGTTGTTAAGTTTGGTTCTATGTTGAATCACCATGCTCAGCGACTGTTATCATATGTGAATGATGAGCAGCAATCAGTCGAAAATATTTATGAGAGGTATGTCCACAAAGTAAGTTCTGTTTTGTTATATAGAACAAACGTGTACAGACCCAGAGATATATTTATTGTACAAAAATGTACAACTGTTAAACTACTTTGCTACATAGCTTCCGGAATTTTGTAGGCACTTGTCATAGCATGACCTTCTTCATAGAATGTTTCCACCTGTGTCTTCAACGATGTGGTAACACATTCTTTCAGCTCGTCATCGTCATTGAAGTGTTGACGACCAAGGACAGATTTTACGTTTAAGAAAAGGATTACTGTCAAAAGGTTGTTTTCCACGATAATGACCGACTTCACACGGCGAATGTGACCAAACAACTCTTACAGGAATTTCACTGGGAATTATTTGATCATCCTCTGTACAGCCTGGACTTCGCTCCTAGCGACTTTCATCTCTTCTTATGCATAAAATCCGTCCTTTGTGGTCAATACTTCAACGATGATGACGAGCTGAAAGAACATGTTACACTTCTATGAAGAAGGCATACAAAAACTAGTGCCACGCTATGACAAGCGCCTACAAAATTTCGGAAGCTATGTACAAAAATAGTTTAACAGCTGTAGATTTTTGTACAATAAATATTTTTTCTATATCTGTACACGTTTATTTTATATAACCAAACAGAACTTACTCTGTGGACATAGCTCATATATTTAGATTTCAGTCACTGGGTGACCATTATCAATGCTTTAAAAATGGGGTTTAAAACATAAATAAAATTTCTGATCTTCATGTAGAAGATTATGCTCACACTACACAATCTTTAACATGAAGATTAGAAAAAAATTGTTTTAAACCACATTTATAAAGCATTCATAAATGTCACACAGTAATATATATATATATATATATATATATATATATATATATATGTGTGTGTGTGTGTGTGTGTGTGTGTGTGTGTGTGTGTGTGTGTGTGTGTGTAATAATAAATAAATATTTACGACTAATCGCTACTCATCATTCTAATCACTTATAATACATCTGCCATGTATGTGCAGCAGGATTTTAGAATGTACACTATCCTCAAATATTATGAACTACCTAGAGGAGACCTAGCTATTGTCCTATAGTCAACACAGATACTGAGAGTATCGTTCTTGTGAAAACAGCTAGCTCTTTACTCACAGGATGTGATGAATGCTATCGACAAGGGATGTCAAGTAGATTCCGTATTTCTATATTTCCTGAAGGTTTTTTACACTGTACCTCACAATCGTCTTCTAATCATATTGTGTGCTTATGAAATATCACTACAGTTGTGAAACTGGATTCGCAATTTCCTGTCAGAAAGGTCACAGTAAGCTGTAATTGATAGTAACTCATCGAATAGAAGTGATGTCTGGCGTTCCCCTGGGAAGTGTTATAGGAACCCTACTGTTCCTTATTTTTATAAACGATTTAGGTGACAATCTGAGTCGCTCTCTTAGACTGTTAGCAGATGATGCTGTCAATTATCAGTTAATAAAGTCACCACAAGATCAAAAGCAACTGCAAAATGATTTAGATAAGATATCTGCTGGGGCAAAAACTGGGAGTTTGCCGCTAATAAAGACAAGTGTGAGGTCATCCATATGACCACTAAACTTCAGTTACACAATAAATCAGTCAAATCTATAGACCGTCAATGCGACTAAGTACCTAGGAACAACAATTATAAACAAATTAAATTGGAAAGAAGAAATAGAAAACATTGTAGGGAAGGCGAACCAAAAACTACGATTCAATGGCTGAACACTTAGAAGATGCAACAGTTCTACTAAAGAAACTGCCTAAACTACACCTGTGCATCTAATTTTAGACCACTGCTGCACATTGTGGGATCCACACCAGATGGCACTGATGGACAATTTAGAGACAGTTCAGAGAAGGACAGCTCGTTTTGTATTATCACAGTATACGGAAGAGTGTCTCAGAAAGATGCATGAGTTCGTGTGGAAATTTTTAAAAGAAAGGCGTTATTCGTTGCAGCGAGATCTATTTGTGAAATTTCTTTCACCAACTTTCCCTTCCTAATTCGAATATATTTTGTTAGCATCCACCTACATAGGGAGACATGATCATCACAATAAAATAACAGAAATCAGATCGAAAACAGAAAGACTTATATGTTTTTTTCCCTACAAGCTATTAGAGAATGCAACAATAGAAAATATCATAAAAGTGACCAAAATGGAACTTTCACTCTACAGCGGAGTGTGCACTGATATGAAACTTCCTGGCAGATTAAAACTGTGTGCCAGAACCGACTCTCGAACCTAGGGCATTTGCCTTTCATTTTGGGAACATCCCTTGGGCTGTGGCTAAGCCATGTCTCCACCATATCCTTTCTTCCAGGAGTGCTAGTTCTGCAAGGTTCGTAGGAGAACTTCTGTGAAGTTTGGAAAGTAGTATGCAAGGTACTGGCAGAACTAAAGTTGTGAGGACAGACCGTGAGTTATGTCAGGATAGTTAAGAGGTAGAGTAGTTGCCCATGAAAGGTGAAGGTCCCAGGTTCAAGTCCCAATTCCGGCACACAACTTTAATCTGCCAGGAAGTTTCATCGTAAAAGTGGTACAATAAACCATCTGCCATGCAGTTCGATTTAGATCTGGATGTAGATAGTGATTTGTTGAGTATATCTGTATATGTTGTTTTTTACTTATCTGTAGATGTATCTGAGCTATTTCTTTAAATTATGTTGAAAGCGCTGTCAGTTACTTTGTTTCGTAATATAAGAATATATTACAATTTTTCTCATGAAAATACATGAGACCCGAATAGGCAGTAATCAACTGATCAATAGTTTCCGAAATATTTAAAACAAAACATAAGGACGTTGGGAACATGATATTGAATATATGTAGTATGTTCAGAACATTTTCTATGAATAACTTAAGTTCATTTACAAATCTTTCATATTATGGGAATTTTGACAGTATTTTCCACCTAAGTGAATTTGTTCAAATAACTGCTTATTACATAACAACATATTGTATGATTGAAAAGTAATAGCGATATGCATAGCTACAACACTAGGAGAAAGGATGATCTTCAATATTCAAGGTTAAATCTAACTTTGGCACAGAAAGGTGTCAATTATGTGGCCACATAAGTCTTTGGTCACTTACCAAGTAGCATCAAAAGTCTGACAGAAAGCCAACTAGTATTTAAAAAGAAATTAAAATAATTTCTGACTGGTAACTCCTTCTACTTATTACATGAATTTATAGATAATACTTAGTAATTTAGTTAAAAAATTAAAAGAAATCCTTAAAATATTGAGTGTCATGTATAGACATCTTTTATTAAACTGACATGTTCCGCATATTTTCAAAATCCGTATTTATAATGTATGAAACAAGTATTAATCTAATCTAACCAATCTCACTCCTCATTATCTCTACTTACACGTGCTGAGAGTTTGTATCCATTGACAGTAACCTTTTGCAAATCAGTGACAATGTGATGCTCAGATAGACATAGTACATGTATTACACCGTCAGTTTCTAAATCCTCTAAACAAACCTGAAGCTCATCTGTTTTAATCTTTAATCCCCAAATATTTTGATGCAATATACTGCTTGTCTGAGTTTCTCACTATATTTTAAGAGAATAAATAGAGCCTGTTTACATTATCCATTATGATTACATTGTTAATAATCTCATAAGCAACTGAGATCTTGTCCTTCATTAGTGCTGACATTTTCATTTAAAAAGTTATTTAATGAAAACAGCGACATCAAGTTACAATCTTATTCATGTTAAATGACCGAGTGAGGTGGTGGAGTGGTAACACACTGGATTAGTATTCAGGAGGAAGGTGGTTCATGTCCACCTCCAGCCATCCAGATTTAGGTTTCCTGTGATTTCCCTAAATAACTCCAGGCAAATACTGGGGAGCTTCCTTTCAAAAGCACTCAGCCGATATCCTTCCTCATCCTTACCCAAGCAATCCGAGCATAAGCTCCGCCTCTAATGACCACGCTGTCAATGGGGCATTAAACCAAAGCTTCCTTCCATCCATGTAAAATATTTGCTTCAGTCTTTTATGTTATGCTATTGTAAAACATAAACCATCTCTCCGTTTCAGATATCTGCCGTCACTTTTAGGAGAACACCCAACTAAAAAAAAAAAAAAAAATAAAAAAAAAAAAAATAAAAAAAAAATAAAAAAAATAAATAAATAAAAAGTCGTCCTGGAAAATTTGCAATTTATAATAATAAAATAAAGATTGAAGGCCAATTCAAACTGTCCGTCACGTCACGTTCCGTCGCCGGATCGTCTCGCCATGTCAAGGTTTCTTGGGAAGAAAATTTTGACGGATCGATCGTCTGTTAACATCGGGAGTTATCCTATTTTCTACACACTCTATCAATTTTAGTAGGCGATTATGCGGATTATACGCAACTGTGAGTCTTGCTCTTAATTTTATTATTGTACTTTGTTTCAGTGGTAAACTGCAAATGTTGCATGTTGGAAGACGACCGGCTCATCAAACCTGTCTGCATGAGAAACCTTGACGTGACGTGTCGGTTCGGTGACGGACAGAGTGATGCCACTATTAGACATGCATTGTTGAATGTTCTGACGGAACGTAACGTGACGGACAGTGTGAATTGGCCATTAGCCTTAAAACGTTCAGCAACACTGCACAGTTCGGTTATTAATTTAGAAGCACAGTGTTAAGAAAATGCAGGACCTATTCATATCCCAACAAAAACTCATGGGATGCGAAACGCCCCACAAAACTGGGGACAGTCCTTTTTTTATTTTCATTCTTCTTCTTTTTTACTTTTCTTCCCTTATTTTTCACGGGACGAATGGCAGGCTTTTATAAGGATCATTTGCACAATAAATCTAAATCATGTAGAATGGGCCGATTTACATTCATACCTCAAAGTACTTTTTACATACGGCTTTATGCTGAACACATATAATGTTTTCTTTGTTTAGGATAAACTATGTGTATAGATGTAGTAAAAGCTAATACCGGTCTGAGTAGTAGGGGAAGCTGTTGTTCCGGCCTTTACTGCTGTAGTGTAATGCGATAGTTACTACGCAAATGAGCAGCAAACTGGCAACCTACCTAGCATTACTTACACATACGTGTTTCATTAAAATTAGAGTATGTTTCCAGTTATACATTGAAAACGTATGCATGAGCGATAGTAATAACAATGTACAGCACAGAGATCGGTATTCTCAGGGTCCTGTTTGGAATTACCTTGACGCTCTGAAACTCATGTAAATTTTGACCTTAGACTTCCAGTCAGCTCTCATAAAAATGATGTGAGATGCGCAGACACCAGGAATATAAAGACAAAATTTGTCTTATCAATGGTGCCAAAGGCAAAAAAAAAGACTGCCACCCATGGAAATGCTGCCAACACACAATTTGACGAACTCTTCGTACTTCGTAGCATACGTATCTTTGCTTAAATGCAAGTAAGATTGTGTCATGTGTATGGTGCTTCTGGTGTGGTGGAAGGCGTATTAGTGGTTGTGTGTGGTTAGGTGTGTAATATGTGGAACTTTGAGTGAAACATGAGAGACAAAAACGCGTAGAATAGTGTCCGATGATCTAGGAAAGTGGTTCCAAAATGGCCACAAACACAAATGCAACAGCAGAACAAAGCGAAGTTACGATGACAAAGTCGCCGCACAATCGCCAGGAACAGACACCAAATTTTGAGCCACTGGATAAATCATCGAGTAACACTTTGAAGGTACATGTTGCATGTCAACAGAGTGTACACGTTTTTCGTTGTTTGTTCCTATGTGTAGCGCCACTCCAGGAAACCCCAGTTGCTAGAATAATGCAAATAAAAATTTTGAATGAAGTATATCAGTTTATTAAATATTTTATTAGGCTATTTCGTACGACGTCACGCTTTGGATGATTCCAGAAGAGCGGAGTTAATTGCGTGACTCGTAAAAATAAGTTGAATTGTTTTTATGTAGGGCTTACATAAACTAAATTGTTGTGTATCACTTGGCCCATGACAAATCTTTGTTGTGATTACTTGTAAGAACATGACTGCAAGAGAATATTAACAGGGGTAAATTTATATTAGATCTACACACAAAGTGTTATTTATTGACATGTTGATTCTCAGCTGTTGTACAGTTATGTACGTATTGTTCAACTAAGTTTGTTTATAACGCTGTGGATGGCTTTGTCTGCATAAGGCAATGGCCAAAACGCTGTATTTGCAGTTACTTTCGTTCATTACATACGTTTGCTATAGAGACATGTCATTAGTCATCAGGTACAAAGACGAATTTTATAGGTACGTTATTCGTGGTTGCTATTTGGAGAGAAAAGCAATAATATATATAATTTAGTCATGTTAAGTAATATTATAATAGTTTTTCTTTCAGCTATGGTAGTGTTCTATGATTTTTAGGGTATTTTAACTTTATATGCCTCACCCCACCTGATGATCTCTTATTAAATCCT
Source organism: Locusta migratoria (assembly GCA_026315105.1). Classification (NCBI taxonomy): domain Eukaryota; kingdom Metazoa; phylum Arthropoda; class Insecta; order Orthoptera; family Acrididae; genus Locusta; species Locusta migratoria. Next base: position 13,236,971 of record CM048755.1, read on the forward strand.
TGTATATGCTGAAAGTTTTATTAGAATGAACTGCAGTTTGATCTTGAGGGTCCATTTATAATTTAAGTGCTGGTAATGTAAATAGGTCTTATAGATTTCATAATAAGGTTCATCCATGTTTGTGGTTCGTAATTTTATAGGGCTAGTTATCTGAACAAAAGTTAAATTTTGCTCTGTTTCCTCTCTTACCCCTCTCGCAATATACCACTGGTGCATATCTAGAACTTGAGGTATATATGTATGGTTCATTCTGGTGCATAATACAGTCTCTTCCACATCTTGTAGGCTACTTGGTATTCATTCATTCCATACCCCAACTCACAACTTCATTCCTTTATGTTAAGTGACAGTTGTGTGTTCCTTGTTGTCATTAGTATTCTTTTCTGTATGTCGTTACTGACTGACTGTATAATTACCAAATTTAGGCAGTGAATGTTAGTTCTATGTCATTCACTTTATAACATCCTCTTTATTGAGAAAATGACATTGACATTAATTTTCTATAGGTGTGTGTCAGTTGAATCTTTTCATAGCAGTAACTTCACTAGGCCTATAATGCTTTACCATCTGTTAAAGTCAAAATGTTAAATTACTCACACCTTTCAACTTTGGTGCATGTTTATCAGATTTTGTTTGTTGGTACACCAGATTTGGTAGTTCAGATTCCAAAAGCTGATACTGCTCTCCTGTTGTTAAAAACAGTACAGTAAATGATTTCATAAAACAGTTTCATGTGATTTTTGAGGCAGATCTAGAGTCTCTAAAATAAATTGTAGACCTAGTGCATTTGCTCTAAAAGGAATAAAAGGCTTATCACATGAAGTAGGCTATACTTTGACATATCAGCTGTTTTATGTACAATACCCACTTTGGTTGACATCGTGAACTAATGACAGAGATGGGTGTGTTGTAAGATGAAAATTAAAAAATAACACGGTAATTTGGTAGAACCTGTGTACATCGAAGAAACGGCATTGCCATCGATATATATAGAATGTTCGATATAGTTTTTCTGAACCGGAGATCAGGGCAGGGCGCATACATAGAATCTGTATAGAGCAGAAAAATCTGGTAGTTGTTGAGTCTATTAACTCATTGATAGGTTTAATTTTATCTGTTAGCTGGTCAGTTTGGTTTTTTAATTTTTATCATGTGTTGATTCCCTCACTAGGTCTTACCCTCCCATCCATGCAGCATTTGCGCTTCAAATTGTACATTTAATTAGTACCAAATTTTCTCATTGATTTTGCTTCAAAATTGTAAAAATAACATCTTAAGGTTAAGTTCACTTTGACAATGTTTCCTGTCAAATATATTTGTAAAAAAGATTAGGCCTATTCCTTGAGCACTGTTGCCTGTGTTATTAGTATGGCACGTATGTTGGCAACTTTGCCGCGAGCAACTATGGGAAATAATGTGAGTCTTTCTGAACCGGAGATACAGGCAATACGCACCCTCGCATACCAAAAATGACTTCTTGTGTAACCTACACCTAACCTAACTTTCAGTTAAAATGATCACTGTTTCGTACAGATCGTAAAATAAATAAAACATGCTATACCTGCTCTATGGTCGACTGCTGTGGTGTATAGCTAGATAGATATTCTGTAGTGTCGCCAACATTTGCAGTGCGTGGGCAACAAGACTCTGCAGTTTAGCCTTGTTTACCACCTTTGTGATTTGAAGTTTTACCGTCAATAATCAGTTCGTTTTTATTTTATTATTATTATTTTTTTTTTTACATAATTTGGGTAAGCATTTATAACATTATTAGATTTGGCTTTATGATTATTATATTCATAGCATTTTAACAAAATACGTATCTCGATAGCATCTACTTATGTCAGTGAAGTAAAACATACTTTTGTATGTTCATTCATCTGCAACAAATTATTTCTCTTCATTAAATTACTTATACTTAAATGAAGCTGGTCACATAAACAGAAATCTGTTCAGTCTCACTCTTTAGTTTTCTCCATTGGTCTCTCTTGCTGGCTTCATTCTTGTGCTCTTTGAGTCTCAAAGTGCTTGACTTCTTTGGGTGTTAAATCGCTATTCCACCTGCCTGCTTTGACCCATGACGTCATCAACATATCGGAAAACGGTTATACGGGGTAATATCTTAGCACTTATGTATTGTAGATAATAAATAATCTGTGGATAACATCATAAATTATGGATTACAAGAACGGAATGTATCATCAATCTCAGTACTCGGCCCAAGAAATTTTTCCTTCAATGCTTACTTGTGGGGGGGGGGGGGTTAACCTGTACCTCTGAGTGAAGCCACAGACCAGTTTTTAAATGCAAAATCTATGTTTAGCTTGTAAACAAACTATTGTCTTTAAACTCAGCCACCACATAATTCTCATGCCGCCTACAAACATGCACGCACCTCAAAACTACTGTGCAGCTGTGACATCACACATAAGGACGTGCCAATGCCACTGGTCAAAGCTGAGGGGTAGAATTGAGTCCTGTAAATGACCTGTTAAACACTAGTCTTCTTACTGACTTCCATCCATCTATTTTGCTCTCCCAAGAGGTCTCATACCTTATGGTTCCCCTTGTAGCAATGTCTTTACCATTCTTTCTTCTCTTCTCAGTCCCAGCCATTATAACCTTCTGTTATCACTATCACATCTGATTCAAAAGAGTGAGTGGATTTCTGTCTTCTGCCTTCTTCTAAATATTCCATACTTTCACACACGTTCAAAGACTTAACACCTAATTTCAAATGTCATAATTTAACTCCTCCTTCCTCTATGATGATGTTTCAGCTCTCATCACTAACACTGGTTGCTCTGTTGCCTTGCGTATGTGGATTTTTTTTTTCTCCTACAATAGTTTACTGATGAAAAGTTTGTTTTCAAAATCATCTCTCTGCAGATTTTAATCTGATTCATTGTTTCCTCCTCCTTGTTATTGGTTGCAGAGAGTACTTTGAATGACCTAGGCTTGAATTTCATACATTCCACTGCCAGTAAGCCTTCTGCTTCCTCTTCATTAGGCCTATGTCTTTGTTACAATGATAAAAACTTTATTTTTGAGAATAAAACTGCCTTTTTCGTGCTGAAATTTCTTAATTTTGTTCGGACATGTTTCACACTATTCTATTTCAGAGCACAATCAGCGGATTGGTTTGTGCTTTATAGTATTGTGAGTTTTGTCTTTATTGTTTCCCACACCTGCTCATAGGTCAAAGTCAAATAAGTTTGTAATTTATGCAATTTTTTTTAGATGAAACTTGCAAGACTGTGAATCATAAATGATTCCACTGATTATGCCCTGAAATAGAAGAGGGTGAAGTGCACCTGGGCAAAATAAAGCAATTGCAGTAGAAATAAAGGCAATCCCACTTCCAAAAGTGCTGTGGAAGATGGCCACACAAACAAATTGTAATTATTGTTTTACCCTGATTGATCCTCGGACCAAAATTTTGTTTTGCATCTGTTAGTACTTCAGTTATTCAAATTAGTTCTTCCTCCTCCATGAAAACAATAGTGTCATTAACAAACTAATAGCTTCACTTCACAATCTACATCTTTTGTAATAGATGAATTTTTATTTTTTAATGAGCCTTTTTCAAGTATAAAGTGAAATAGGCTATAAGAGATGATATATAGTCTCCTTGTAAGCGATTCTTTTATTTTTGGTTGGGAGCCTTTTCAGTTTTCTCTGTCATCTTTCACCCCAGTATCTCTTGGATTCACTCTACATTGCATGACTGCTCTGCAATTCACTCTAAATTGTAATTTTATGGCAGAGGGTTCAAAGGATCACTTTGACACTTATTGCTTTCCATGTGAGCTCTTGTTAAGATTGTCATTTCTTGTTCAGTAGGTGGAAGTAGGCAAAATATTTTCACTGCAACTAGAAATACCATTATTTCAGTGATTGCTTCCCCAATTATTGTCCCCAGAATACACTCTTTCCTACTTAGCAATAATATGGAACAATCTGCTGTCCATGTTGTCTGTCAGCCTTATCAGATAAGAATCCCAGTCTGTACGGAAATACTCCAGAAGGCATCACACAAGTGTAATGAATGTCTGTTTAAAAGATTGTTGCATTTTCTGTGTTATGCCAATAAGTCTTTGGTTCACCTTCCCCACTAATTTTCTGTATAATTGGTCAAATGTAAGTAAAGGCTATAAATTTGAGTGATTTGTTTTGTAATTGAAAGGTTACATTCATGGGATTGGCAGTAGAGGGTAAGATGAGTCTAGGTAGACCCAGGAGAAAGGTCTTGGATTCAGTCAAGAATGATTTTGAACTAGCAGACATAACATCAGACAAGCCATCAGTTTTAGCTTATAATATGGGATCACGGAGAAAGTTTATTAGATGGACTATGCTCTTTTTGTTGTTGTTGTTGTTTTGATGATGATGAATGCAACTAGTTTTGGTATTCAGATAGCTGTCTTCACACTTTCATTGTTAGATGCAATAGTCACTCGTTGTGCACCACACAGACATAAAAACCCCAGTTGAAACCATATGGATATCTCGTTTTAATAATTTTTCGCTATGTTTCAGCATTCTAATGACTGTGTCATATGCAAACAGTTTAAGAGGGTTGTTCAGATTGTCTCCTAAATTGTTCGTGGCATACAGTCAGTAGATAGTCTACAACACTTTGTTTGGAGCACGACTGTATTGTTTATTTTACTCAGTGACTTTTCCCAAACACCTTTTTGAGACAAAAACATGAATTCAATCCCACTACTGTGACAATACACCTTATGCTTCCTGTGTCATTAGAAGCTGCTTGTGAGGAACAATGTCATAAGCCTTCAGGAAATCTAGAGATATGAAATCAGTTTGAAATCCTCCATCAATGGCATTCATTACTGCTGTGTGACTTGAATGATATCACAGAACACAGTATGTCATTCTCAACTGAGAGAATCCTTTAGATATGAAAATGATTTCTGGCATGCCTCAGGGGAGTGTTATAAGACCATTGCTTTTCTCAACATATATAAATGACCTTGTAGATAACATTGGAAGTTTAATAAGGCTTTTTGCATATGATGCTGTAGTATATTGAGAAGTTGCAAAACGGCAGTGAAATGCAGGAGGGTCTAAAGTGTATCAGTGGGTGTTGTAGGGAATGGCAATTGAGCCTTAACATAGAAAAATAAAAAGTGCTGTGTTTATATACAAAGAAAGATCTTATATAACTATGCAGTAGCAGGACAAACTGGAGACTGGAGACATGTCTATTCCCAGATATTTTATGGCCAAGTATATAAGGAGCTATATGAAAAGGTATGACCATATTTATTCAATCTTGGATAAAGCAGATGCCAGACTGACATTAATTGGAAGAATCCCCAGCAAGTTAAGTCAGTCAACAAAGGAAGTATGTTACTTAGTGCTTGATTATTGCTTATCAGTGTGGGATCCATACCAAATATGGTTGACAGAAGACATAGTGAAGATCCAGCAGAGAGCAGCACCCTTTGTTTGTAGAGATGATCAGGGAACTCCTGTAGCAGGCACTGCAAGAGTATCACGGTATGGACTTCTTGCGAAGTTCAGAGGGCATATGTTTCTCGCGGAATTGACTGCTATATTGCTTTCACCTTCGTATGTCTTGCAAAATGACAACAAGGATAAGAGAGATTAGATCCCACGTGAACACGTACCGGCAATCGTTGTTTTCGCAAACCGTATGCAACTGGAATAGGAGAAGGGAGTTATAATGTTGTGCAAAGTACTGTCCACTGTACACCGTGAGGGGCGGGGGTGGCGTTTGCGTTATGTGTAGATGTAGATGTATGAAAATAAGCAAGTTATGCTCAATAAGAGCAATATATTCTGAATCCATCCTGACAAAACTAAGAGATTGTTTTTCTTCAGCCTTTTTATTCAGATGTCACACTACAGAAGTGCCCATTTTAGAATATAACTATTAAAGTGGTTATTGTAGTGCAGTCCTTGTAAATGCAGTTAATGCACGTCAGTACAAAGCTTTGGTTATGTGGTGGTTACTCCCCATGTAGAATACATGGTACAGCTTTAGGAGGCATTGAGTGTAGTACATTACATTGATAGCTTTTTAAAATATTTCATTATGATATTGTAAATGAATGCTTAATGAATATTCATAATAAACTAGCTGAAATTAAATCTTGGCTGTATTGAAACTGATATTTAGAACTTTATGTACTTGGCAATACATTGGTGATAGTGGTTCTTATATGTACTAGTAGTTCTTATGTCTTTCACCATTGTTGTTCTTTAGTTCCCAGTTTGTAGCTTGTTTAGCCTCAGTGTCCAAAATTTTATTCATCTAATTTTCTCTATTTTCGTCAAAGCCTCGTACAATGTGTTGATAATTGTTGACAGACTATTACAATGGATGTATTGAAGCTAGACATGCTAAGTATTAAGATATGTCTGTAATCATCATGAATTGTAGGTTAAAATTGTTGAATTGCCAGAACCCCTGCTGAAGTGTTGAAACATGACTTCATCGATAAGGCATTTTGCTGAGCCATTTTTACTACTCTCTTCATGTTTTGCAATCTCCTAACATTTTCCGTTGAGGGGGGTTGAATGTTGACAAATCACAGATATGCAAGCTTTTAGTATCGTATTTCTGCTTCATATTTCAGAAATGTGGGGGTCCAGCTTTGTTATGTCGTCCTTTGTGGAATTACAGCTGTGTACCTAGTGTCATAGAACTAAAAAGATATGAAACTTTCATGGTTTTATTTAAAAGGCTTAATACGAAGTAAATGTAGATCATAAAAATATCGGCTCACCTGTAGACTGGGATACTGCCCGTCAGCTTTGACCCATGACGTCATCACAACACGGTAGTTTTGAGGTGCATGCGTGTTTGTAGAAGGTGTGAGTGAGTATGTGGTGGTTGAGTTAAAGACAATAGTTTGTTTTCAAACAAAACAGATCAATATTTTATGTTTAAAAAATGATCTGTAGCTTCTCTCTGATGGTTAGGTGTAGGTTAACAGAGAGATTCTTTTGTTATGTGAGTGCCGAAGGCCCAGAATTTTTGGGCTAAGACCTGTGATCGATGGTACATATGATATCTACAATAACTAAAGATTATTTGTATCTAAAATACAGAAGTATTAAGATATCCCGTGTACTGTTTTTCCGACATCTTGATGACATCGTGGGTGAAAGCAGACAGTTGGTATCCTAGTTATCAGTTATGCTAAAATATCTAGACTACAGAAGAATTGTATAATTGGCTTCTGTACTGTGGATGTCTAGAAGGGAAAACTCTTATTTTGGATTAAGGCAAATAAACTGTTTTTTGAGTAGAACAAAAACAGTTTGTTTTAACCCTTAAATGTGGAATTGTTGTGCTAAGAAGTGACAGAAGAATCCATACAAAAGGAAAGTTCTTACTAAAGTCTTATGACAAGAGCACGCGTGGCACCGTAAATTAGAATATCACTGAAATGTGCCGTAACACATTTGCTGCGGGAGAAAAATGGGGAACAAAAATTATAAGAGGTGTCAGAAGTAGTAAAGACCTTGCTGACAGAATGTAGTTTACAACAATGGAATTGTAGATAAGAGTAATGCTGATATCTGCAAGTAAATTAATAATTACTTTCATGTGTTAAAATGTATCAAGAACAGAAGTGTCACCAAATTACACGTGTACTTAATTCTTATGACTTGAGATGAAAAGTTTGAACTTGCAGAAATAGCAAGTATTGTGTCGATTTACATTTATTGACAGCTTGCGGGTTGTCCTCAGGTGAAGTCTGTTGATGTGATCGTGTTATTTACTCTGTCAAACTAATGAAATTATCTCTGTGCTGTCCTTTTTAATGACCGTCTTTGGGACTAGTGTCAGCACGATGGGCAACATATCGTAGCTTTCTTATACCTGCTATAACTTTATTGGCAAATACTTCTATATGTGGAGTATGCACATATGTTCAAATAATGAATTGCTGTTTAAAATGCCATAGCATATACTTTTAAAACAATAATTATCAGTCTAGTCGTGCAGGTGATGTATTGTTAAGCCTGTTTTGATAAACTAATTGATTTTGAATTTTTCTCTGTGAGATGACTGTACATATTTATTGAAATGTCAAGAGCACATAAACACAGTTTATTCAAATGGAACTGCTGCATAGATCCACTATGTGGTCAAAAGTATCTGCACCCCTGCGTGAAAATCACTTAAGTTCTTGGCGCCCTCCACTGGTAATGCTGGAAATCAATATTATGTTGGCCCACAGCTTCCACTCTCATAGGCGTATGTTCAGTCATGTGCTGGAAGGGTTTTAGGGGACTGGCATCCCATTCTTCACGGAGTGCTACACTGTGGAGGGGTATGGATGTAGGTCGTGAGGCCTGGCACGAAGGGGGCATTTCAAACTTCCTAAAGGTGTTCTATAGAATTCGAGTAAGGTCTCTGTGCAGGCCAGTCATTACAGGTATGTTATTATCGTGTAACCACTCTGCCACGGGCTGTGCATTATAATGCTCAATTGTGTTGAAAGATGCAATTACCATCCCTGAATTGCTCTTCAACTGTGGGAAACGAGATGCTAAAATCAGTTGTAGGCCTGCACTGTGATAGTGCCATGCAAAACAACAAGGGGTGCAATCCCCTGTCACTAAAAACACGACCACACCGTAACACCGCTGGCTCCGAATTTCACTGTTGGCACTACCGTACTGGCAGATGTTGTTCACCAGGCATTTGCCACACCCACACCCTACCACCAGATCATCACATTGTTCACCACGATTCATTATTCCACACAACTTTTTACTATTGTTCAATCACCCAATTTTTACGCTTCGTACACCGAGCGAGGCATCATTTGGCATCGATCTGTGTGATGTGCGGCTTACGGGTAGCCGTTAGACCGTGAAATCCAAGTTTTCTGACCTCCTGTCAACTGTCACAGTACTTGGAGTGGATCCTGATGCAGTTTGGAATTCGTGTTTGGTGGTCTGGAGATATCCCTGCCTATTACACTGTACCAACCCTCTTCAGGTAATTTATAGGACGTGATTACACGCATTGTCTTTGACCTGTGGCATTGGCGTATTCTGTAGTAGGTGAAGTACTTTCGACCAGTTAGACTGTAGCTGTCGATTCTGAATGACCAAAGTACTTTAATACTTTACAGATCTGTCTTAATTTTAAAAGATGTGGTTAGGCAGGAACCTAAGAGAACACCTTAAATTTTTGCGATTCAACGGTGGCACTGCGATGCGCGCATGTTCAAAATATACCGATTTTAGACTGCAGTTGCCATATGCAATGTTTCTTCCAAATTACCAGTAAAATTTTAACAAGCCCATGATTTAATTAAAAACACTAATCAATTGAAACATTAATTATTTGCAGTTGGCTACAACTGAAATATGGGTTTTCCGATAAGTTAATGATGCCACGAGTCAAAGGAGGCGGGTGCAATCATGTTGTAAAATTATGCCCCCTTTACAACTGTCGGCAGTATGTCGGTCAACAGACGGGGTCAGCTTGTCTGCTATCGTGCTGCATGTCCCTTCACGTTTCCACTTCACTATCACATCAGAAACAGTGGACCTAGGGATGTTTATGAGTACAGACTTCTGACACAAGTGATACCCAATCACTTGACCACATTCAAAGTCTGTCAGTTCCATGGAGTGCCTAAGTCTGCTCTATCACAATGTCTAATGACTACTGAGTACCTGGCAGTAGGAGGTAGTACAATGCACCTAATATGAGAAACATATGTTTTTTGGGGATATTGGGATACTTTTGATCACATAGTGTATTTTGAAGAATGGTGCAATTTTAACTGAGACCAAGAGCAGTAAGATGGCCTGACTACATCAGCAGCACGGTCACTAATATGTTAAAGGAGGTCAGAAAGCAGCATATAAAAACAGAGTTGTAGTAGACAAATCCACTGAGTAGAAAATAAAATATTTCATATTAGTGTAATGAAATTGAAGCTGAAGGGAAGTGTTAAAGTATGCTATTAATGTGATGGCTGTGGTAAAGGGTGTAGCCCACTGATGAACTGTGAAATTTGTGTTGCAGTGATACCCTTCATAGCTCTGCTGCTTCCATTTGCCCACATAGTCATTGCTGTCCTTGATGTACTGTAGACTGATCAACCAGTTTCCAAATATGTAATCTCCTTCTATACTAGTTCTGTGGCAGCATTGTCTCCAACAATTGTCATTTCCACCAAGTGTAAAACTTCCTTTTGCTTCCTTGCAATTTTGTATAAGTTGTTCTTTCAGTATGATTTTGTAATTATATAGCTGGCTTTTAAATTTCTTTTGGTATTCATAATTTATCCTTTTTGTATTTTTGTGAAGACTACAATTTAGTCATTTAACTTTCTAATTGGCAATAGATGGATCTGCAAATAATAATTTCAAATTTAGCTCCTTATAGATTAATGGTCTGCCCTTTCTATCACACATGGAACAGGTGCACCAAATTTGTGGCGACTGCAATACTCTGCAATACTCTGTCCCATTTAGCATTCCTTTATGTTCTTCATTATTCACTATGCCTTTAATATCTCTTCCCTTCCTTTCATTCTTTGTTTCCATGCTGTTACTGTGTATCTTGCCATGTGCTGACTATTGAAGCACTAAGAAACAGAAGTTATAGTATCAAGGCTTTCAAATAGCGACTTAACAACTTTTGCTTCTGTTTCAGTTACTTGTCCCTTTTCCTTTATGTTCTGTGCTTGTTTTGATATCCCCACTCACTATACTCTGTACACATTTTAATCTATTCTCTATCATTACTGTTAACAATTTTATGTAGTAGATACGTATAATCCTACTGTTGAAATAAGATTCATTCTAAATATGTCAGGTTTATGGGCAGTGTTATAGCATAAAGTTATAGTGCTCAAGATTTGCAACTTTTCGGGATTGCCCTGAACTATTACTGCCACCTGTGCTTCTAAGTCTCTCTTAAAAATTGCATAAAATACATGAAATTTGATCTGAGCTTGATGCTTACAGGTTTTTCCCCTACCCTCGGGCTATCAGGGAGTGGAATGGAAGGGATGAGATGTAGTAAAAGTGCCAGACTCTTTCTCCCACACATTTGACTGTGAGTTGTGGAGTATTACTGTAGTTGTAGTGTGACCTAAGTTTCTCATGATCTTATAATGGGAAAATTTGCGTTTTTATTTCACAGAATGGTAGTATTAACAAGATAAACAAAGGACATCATGTTAATTATAATTCACATTGTTCAAAAGTTGTGTGTTATACCTGCAAAATTTGGATTTAAGTTGTCAACCTGTGAGAGCTGTCTGTAACTGATAACAAACCTGGCCACTAGGTAACTGAAATGTGACTGCAGTGGTAATAAAATTGAAAATATAAACAGTTGTCTGAAAATAATTATTGGACTTGTAACATCTAAAGCCCAGTTTAAACACTGAAGTCTGTATGTTAACAAGGTATTTGTCTTTTGCCATTTAGTTAGTTTGGAATGGCAATTAAATTTGAATGACATTTGCGTAAAATCCGTAAAACATACTTACATTGAAGATGGCAAATCTTTTGGTGCTATAGAAATGAGGAAATAAGATAAACCAATTGGAAAGTTCCAGATTTGAAATATGTATGGCAAATGTTGAGTTTTATTGAATAGACATTTTGGAAAAAATAGTGATGACCCTTCAGGCTCAGGCAATGGAGAAACTTGTGTAAGAAGATTAAAAAGTTTTGAACAGTACGTAAATACATTCATACATCTTAAATTTTTTCCCACAGCCTTCATCAGAGAAAAGATCAGCTCCCCAGGGCACCTACAGCTCTTTTGTGGGTATGCATGTGGAGTGCATTGCGAAGAACTCGTCACCAGCATGGTAGTCAGTACGTATGGTGGGAATGTCATGTACCCTTTTGGGGAACCCCTCACAACACAGGAATCACACTTCTAGTTTTACTGGTCTAAGGATTGAAGGGCTCAGTAGTTTACCTTAGGTTTACAAACATTTGTACTTCTTTTTTACACTGTTGGCCTCTAAGCTGCCACCATCCTACGTATTTCCGGAAATAGTTGCCTGTTAGTTTTGGGCAGCAGAATTCCTGGTAGCCATTCTGCCAGGTGATCTTTCTTGTGGCTGGGTGGCACCCATAAGGTGAGCCCTGGCCAGAGTGGGTGGTACCGGGGCAGACACTGTGCGCATGAAACATGCTAAGCTTCTGGTTACTCTCCTGTCCCCAGTCTCTTTAGATAGAAATGATGTGAACTCTGCTCCTACCGTTTCCTCCGCGGCTTTTCCCTCACTGACATCTCCTGGGAAGAGGATCAGGCCTGTCGGCTTGGGGCAAAATCTACTCTCTGCTCCTTAATCTGCTCAAGAACAGATGGGGAGCCTCCCACCACTACCAAAGCTCTCCTGTGTGGACAACACCATATATAAGTTTGGCGAAATAGTCACTCAGTAAGAAAAGATTTGGCTTCATTTAGATAAAACTCTCTTCGCCCAGCCAGTCAGTTGTTTTTTACATGTTTGAAAAGTTAGGCGACATCCCAGTGAGAATAAACCATCACCAGGACCACCTCCTTCATTACGATGATGAACTTGGGGCTAATCTTAAACTACATGTCATTTGATTTGTTTGGTGTGTTCAGAGGGGTCCTAAAATCAATTGTGTATCCTATCTTTTGAAGATATTCTTCCATAAAAAGTAATTCATGCTCTTTAGATCTGATGTAAAGCCTTGTATATCCCATCTCCTGTGTACTGTTTCCGCCATATGTCTTGGGATGTGAGGAAAACCCTGTTTGTGGCGGGCGACTGGCCGTCCTGTTCCATGTGAGAAGCCCTTGCACCTCACCATCCAAGTGTGTGAACTGTTCTGACTCTCTTACTCCTTGCACACCTTACTGACCAGTATATAAAAAGGAGAGAGAGAGAGATTGAATTGTGAATTAGAAGGAGTTTCAGCATGAAGCCCCAATGACATCTTCTGAGGTTTCACCCTCTGTCACTCCGATCTTGAATTTATGGAAGTCATTTCATCCTTACCAGTGATGACCACTGCTTCAGCAAAATGAGGAATTAGTCTGCTCGACATCCATCCTGATCCTTACCTTTCTCTCCAATGGAGCTACTACAGTTTCTATTGCTGACCTTTGGAATTGCAGTCTCTTCTTTCATTCTACTCAGCAGCCTGTGTTGTACTGCAAGAATTGCACTTTATAGGTGCCCACTGCCATAACTAGTTTGGCCCGTTGCTGGCATCATGTTTTATCTGTCTGCTGAGTCCCTCTCCACACCACATGGGAATGGTACTCGTGCAGTTCCATTTAGACTCTAATAAAAATACTGTCATCTTACTCCAGACATGTCTCCTATGTCCTCATTAGTCATCTCCCTCCCCCTTTCTTCTCCTTGGTGATTTCAAAATCTGTAACCCTCTGTGGGGTGGTATTGCAATCACTGATTGGGGAATATCTCTCTCTCTCTCTCTCTCTCTCTCTCTCTCTCTCTCTCTCTCTCTCTCTCTCTCTCTCTCTCTCTCTCTCTTTCTCTCTCTTGGTGCACAACACATCACTTTACCAGCCAATAATCTTTCTGCCTGTAACCTTGGACTCCTCCCCTCTGTTCATGGGGGGGGGGGGGGGGGGTTCATAACAATTTATGTGGCACCAGTCTCTTTAGAGTTGTCTTACCTACCTTAAATACCATCTGCTGGATTGTCCTTCCAGGCCCCCCTTTGCTAATGCAGATTGGGATGCCTTTTTCTTGGCAGCCATCCCAAACCCCTTCACCACATGGAAGCACTGATGAATCTGTACAGAGTTTGGCTGAATTCATTCTCTAGGCTGCTGCCTCTTGTCATTCTATCTTCCATGGGTCCTCTCAGAGCCCTTGGTAGACCCAAAACTGCAGCTATCAAAGCTCACCGCTGTGCCCTCCAACACTACAAATGCCCCACCCCTCCATCACCAGATCTGCTTGTTGTCTTTAAATGGCTTTGTGTTTGTGCCTGTTCTCATGTTAAATGCATAAATAGATGTGCTTAGAACAATATGTTGTTACCATAACGGCTGCATACACCCTCTTCAAAGGTAAGAGTGCATTTTTTTACTTGACCCTGCCCAGGAATTTCCCTCAATTTATTATCTTCACTAGCCCAGACTCTGCTGACCATTGTGCTCAACATTTTGCCCAGGCTTCAGTATCAGATAAATATCCATCTAAATTCTGGCTTATTGAACACCATTTGGAATGACTAACATTATCTTTTGTTCCCTGCCACCTGAAGTCCTATTATGACCCATTTAGCCAGTGGAAATTCACTATCATCCTTTTTCTCTGCCCACATGGTCCCTGGATTGGATGGAGCACTTAACAAAGTGCTGAAATACTTATTGATGGCTAGCCACTGTCATATCTAGCTCTTTCAACCACCTCTGTACTGAGGGTAATTCCCTTCCTAATTGTAATAAAGTTTTGTCATCCCAGTTTTGAAATCACTCAAGCTGCTGCCTCTCCAGATGCACAACTACTGTCTGATCAGTTTAACCAATACCCTCTGCAAATTATTTAAGCCCATGGCGAATCTCAGGCAGTACTCTTTTGGCAGACTGCTCTGTGCCAGACAGTTTAGTTAAGCTAGAATCTGCTATCCAAAAGGCTTTCATCCGGAACCAACACCTTGTTGCAGTATTCTTTAATCTACATAAAGGTTAAGATACCACATCCTAACCATGCTTCTTGAATGGGGCCTCTGTGGCCTGCTCCCAATTTTCATCCAGAACATTCTTTTATGTTGTATTTTCTAGGTACAGATCAACATTTTAAGCACCACCCACTGACAGAATGGGGTTCCACAGGTTTCTGTATGGAGTGTTCCTCTCCTCTTAGTATTGCAGTGATTGTGGGGCCTAGGGTGTTCCCCTTCTTTGTGCACCAATGATGTATGCCTTTATTTGAGTTCATACATGATGGGCATTTCTGAGCACCAATTACTGGGAGAAATAAACTTAGTTCAATCTTAGGCTCTGTCATGGATTCCAGTTCTTGGCTTCCAAGACCAGTGCTAAGAGCTTTTCCCACTGTTGTACAGTCCATTCTCATCCTTGATGACCAGTCCCTTAAAGTAGTAGATCATCCTTTTCTGGGACTGGTCTTTTATGCGCAACTGTCATGGCATTCCCATCTTTAACTTAAATGAACATACTTGCACCACATTCTTTGCAACACTACCTGGGGATAGGGACTGCTCTGTTCTGATGTGGCTGTACAAATCATTTGGTAGAATCTCATCTAGACAATGGGAGTGTTGTATATAGCTTTGTGTCTCCTTTGGTGTTACAGATGAGAGATTTGATTGACCGTTATGGATAATGACCAAAAATTGGAGCATTTCAGACTAGTCACATGATCAGCCTCCTTGCAGAATCATGGATTTTCCCTTAGAGTCTTATGCAAACAGCTGATTGCATGTGCACAGCATATCCACTATTTCCTGGAGCACCCTAACTACCATCTCCACTTCACACACACACACACACACACACACACACACACACACACACAGATCCTCTCCCCACAACTGTGGCCTGGGAGTAATGATTGCAATCCACGTCTGGTCCTTCTTTCCTGATCCTGCTCAGACACCTTCATGATGCATCCCCCACCTTGAGCTATGTGTTGACCTAGGTTAAGATCTGAAAGACAGATTCAACTTGAAGCCTTCCACCACCAATTTGTCTTCTTCCTTGACTTTTCCATAATTCAAAAGTAGTTTTACTCTGGTGGCTTATTGGTTGCTAGTTGTGCCGGGTTTGCAGATGTTCATGTTGATTATACTGAACTTTCTTCTTTGGTGAGATACTGTAGGGTATTCATTGAACAGTTTGGTAGCAGTCGCTTGTGCTTTTTAGCTCTGTTCCTGCCTGCACAGGTGCGCCTTTTCTCAAATCTAGTGACTCCTTAAGTGGTTTACAAGCTCTTGGCCAATGTTACCCTTGCCATCCATTAGTCCTGACCATCCAGAATTCTCTTTATACCCTCAAACAATGTGGATGCTTGGTTGTCTTTGCCTGACCCCAGGTCATGAAGGGGATCCCATGGAATGAACCTGATGACAGGCTGGCCAAATTGGCTACCGAAAACACTCTTGAAGTCATCATTTCGTAACCAGACCTTCAATTGGTTTTACACTGTAAACTTATAGGGACCTAGAACACAGAATGGTAGACCTTGACTTCGTGTAGCAAATTAAGTATGATAATGTAAACCGTAAACGTTTGGATGTCCTCCATGCGAGCCTTTTGCGAGGTCTGAATTGTCCTTTGTTGGCTGGCTGAAGATCATCTCTGTTGCAAAGACCCTCCTCACTGTAGTATTGTTTCCTATTTGATGGTGGTCCATTTTTTTGCTGGAATGTCCCAACCTAGTTGCCTGATGCTGCACTTTTAATCTTTCAGACTTGCTCACTCGTTTACATTTTATTTCTGAAGTGGTTTTTACTTTCTTGACCCAAGGTAACCTATCATCCATGCACCCCAAAATTAACAGCACCTCCTCCCCCTGCTACAGCTTTTCCCAATTCATGTCTCTCTTTAATTACAATAAATCTTATCATACTCTCACTACCCCCTCCTTCCTCTCCACTTGCTGCTTTTTGCTCCCTCCTCCCATTACTGCATTCTAAGCTGCATCTCATCTATCAGTATCTTTATGCTCCACCAGGCAGTGCAGAGCATTTCGTCCGTGACCTTGCATGCATCCTTCACTCCCCCCATCCTGTGCCATTTTCATTCACTGTTGAACAAGTCAGGCTGGAGATGGCAGTCATATATGCATAAGCTGTGCCTGACTGATTGTGGGAATGTATGTATGCTCTTTTTTCTCGATGAAGTCTGTAGCCAAAAAATTTTAAGTTGTGTGACTGTGACGAAATAGTGCTGTAGTACATTATCAAATTGTTGTACTTAACCAACTAGGAGCCTGATTTCCACCAAGAATTTTCTTTTCTTGGTCTGATAGGTAATTATCACATCTACAGTGACACATGAATAGATGAAGGTAATCATTTCACCTGGGCAATAAACTCTGTAATAGTTATCTGTAGTTGCCGTTAAACTGAGATTGAAGTTCGATTACATTGATGTGCATTAATTGAGGATTTAGTGCCAAGTCTGAAAGACATTGATAAATGGTGCACACAGTTTTACCAAGAGCTATTTATAATCAGTCTTAGTATAAGTGATTTTTTTTTCAGTAGCTTCAGAAATGGCTGAAAATTGGATGAACACCACCTAGATTTAAAATGAAGTAATGCCAGTTACACTCTGCTGTAATGACAGTTATTTCCAAGAAATCTGTACTCTCCAAAGAATTATTTTGGATTTACCCACTCCTGTAGCATGATGTGTTGGGTTGATTAGGGTATATACATACATCAGTAACACTTCATAAATATTGATATTCACAGTTATGTCATTTTATGAGCCACACAACACAACACTGAATAGACAGCCAAACAAAGTGTGTGCCATTTCTGAAGTTCTGCTTGCAGGCAATAGCCCTATGCCAAAGGTGTTCAGTGTTTGGCCTGAACTTAGATATATTCATTACATAATTTTTTAGTGATAAATGGAATATTTCAGACATTTAATGTTTGTATTTAATTCCTTGAGATGCAATTAATTTCCTTTTTGCATCTGTTGAATTTCTGTTTGTGTTAATCTTTGGCATACTTCAACATGAAGAAAATTCATACTTACTTCCAGAGCATTGAACACACATTCTGAATCACAAAGCTAGAGGTTATCAGAAACAAATGAGTACAGTCTTAGTCCTTCTTTGTCAGTTAACACTTCCCAGACTGCATCCTCGGAAACTGCACAAATATTTCTAGAATATGCTGAGCTTAGTTTTGAAAATTCTTACAATCATTGCTATACAGATTTACCATGATGTACCTAAATTACTTAAAGTGAATCCCACTTTGGTTCCTCCAACAAAGGTGTATCCAAGTAAGTAGCTTCTTGTGCACTGTATTTCTGTTACTATGCCTTTTTGAATGAGAGTACATATTGTGAACTTCTACATCTACATACATACTCTGCAATCCACCCAAATGTGCATGGCGAAGGGTACTCAGTACCAGTAATAGTTACTTGCTTTTGTGTTCCACTCCTATATAGAACGAGGGAGAAACAAATGGTTTATGCATCCATATGAACACTAATCTCTCTGATCTTATCTTTGTGGTCTTTATGCGAAATGTAGGTTGGTGGCAGTAGAATCTTTCTGCAGCCCAACTCAAATTCCAATCCACTAAATTTGTAGAAAATTGTCAGGAATTGGTCATAAATATTTTGTTTATTCACCTGATCTAGATTTCAATCAGTGTGTGGTCATTATCAATGCTTAAAACATATTAAACCTTTTGACCTCCACGTTGGATGTTAAGTTCATATGTAACCTCCAACATGGAGGTCGAAAAGTTTTATATGTTTTAACTGTTTTTCTTTAAGCATTGATAATGGTCAAACAGTGATCAACATCTAGATCTGGTGAATAAACAAAATATTTGACTGATTGCTGACAATTTTCTACAAATCAAAAAACAGTAATTGAGCACAAGTCATAATGGAATCAAACCTCTAATTTCTTCAACAGATTTTCTCAAAGGAAAGCTGCCTTCTCTGCAGCGACTCCCATTTGACTTACCAAACCATTTCAGTAACGCTTGCGCATTGATTGAATCTACCAGTTACAAACTTAACTGCCTGCTTCTGTACTGCCTCTATGTTCTCCTTTAAACCAATCTGGTGGGGATCCCAAACACTTGAGCAGTACTCAAGATGGAGTTGTACAAGTGTTTTGTTTGTGGTATCCTTTACAGATGAATCACACCTTCCTAAAATTTTCGTAATAAACCGAAATTGACCATTCGCCCTCGCAACGACTGTCCTTACATGCTTGTTCCATTTCATATCACTGTGCAGCAATTTCTCAGCCAAGTGGCTTTTAACACTCTTGTGAAGTTGTAGTTGGGGGGTTTTTGAGTCAAGTTGAGACAGTATTTTGCTGTCCATTTTCTGGTGAGATGCCATTTGTAACATGAATATATTGTGACAAATTGACTTGTGACTGCAAACCTGAAGAGAGTTAAGTGTGTTCCCCCCAGGAAGCCCACAGCTCTTTTGTGGGTACGTGTGTGGCACGCACGGGTCCCCGAGCCATTGCGGCCTTCCTTCCTATTTCCCAGGTCGCTTTTGCATTTCAATGCTGCAAGATATGTCCCCAAATCGTTTCCTTCCCTAACTCCATCATGGGGGGAATGTGGGCCCACAAAGCAGACTGAACCATACTCACCACGTTACCTAGTGTGTGTGTGCACCAGATAGGATGGGGAATCTTTCCAGGCAACTAAGCCTTCCTTCTTCGTCGAACACCTCGAGGAAAGGTTTGCAGAAGTTGTCGGCATGTCCAAACTGCACGACGGTTCGGTCCTAATACAGGCGGAGACCCCTGCCCAGTCACGAAACCTTCTAATGTGTGATCACTTAGGCGACATTTGTGTCTCAATAATGCCCCACATATCCTTAAATAAGGTACAGGTGGTCATTTATCACAGAGACCTTTTGCTGCAGACAGATGAGGAGTTACGCGAAAATCTACAACTACGTGGAGTCCATTTTGTCCGACGCGTTTTTTGGGGGCCAAAAGATAATAGGGTGGCCACTGGCGCATTTGTCTTGGCCTTCGAGGGTGACAATCTGCCCGAAAAAGTCAAGGTCATGATGTATCGATCTGACGTCGGACTGTACATCCCACCAATGCAATGTTTTAAATGTTGGCGTTTCGGGCACATGTCCTCTAGTTGCAACGCTGCTGCAACCTGTCGAGACTGTGGCCGTCCCTTACATCCAGACAATGCCTGTGCTCCTCCTCCTTATTGCTTCAACTGCAGCGGTCAATACTCTCCCTGTTCACAGGACTGTACCGCTCTACATAAAGAGTGGAAGATAGTCAAATACAAGTCTCTAGACCACCTAACATACTCCGAGGCTCGAAGGAAATATGAAAAGCTTCATCCAGTCTCTTTACTAACACCATATGCTGCAACTACAACGATGGCGCCACCACTGGTGGCCACTTCTCGACCTGCTCTACCTCCCTCTGTGGGCCATATGGGCCGCCCTTCTACCTCAGCCTCCCAGACATATGGGGGCACACCATTTTCTGCGGGGCCCATACTGCCCCCAATGTCAGGAGCGGTAACCTTCTGGGAAGGGAACCTGTTCCTCCCTTCCATTGTTATCACCAAAGAAATTAGACACTAGCCAGCAGCTGAAGGACCCTCGGTCAGAAAGCCGTCTGGCTCCTCAGTCTTCCCAAACTCCTCAAGCCCTTCCGGAGAAACTCCCCTCCTCCGGTAGGCCCAAGGAACGACGGGAAGAAAAGAAAGAAAAGACCGTAAAGCGCAAGGAGACACTGGCGGCCTCGGTGCCCCCAGCCCTTGCACATGACGTGCTTAAAGATGAGGTCATCCTTCTCGCGATGCCTGAAGATTTGGCCATTGCCGATTTCGGGGATGCCATGGACACGGAGGATTAGACTTCACAGCCAGAGACGAGTGCTTATGCCATCCCTCTTCCATCTTTGTCGTCTTCATGCACTGTCAATCAGTAGACAGCCTGATCCTCCAATGGAACTGTGGAGGTTTTTTCTGCCACTTGGCTGAATTGCGTCAGCTGTTGAGCTCCTTTCCAACTCTTCGTGTTGCTCTCCAGGAAACCTGGTTTCCGGTTATCAGACCACCACCCTTTGTGGCTACTGGGGGTACTTCACTAACCGCACAGTCTACAATAGGGTGTTGGGTGGGGTATGTCTATATGTACATGCCTCTGTCTACAGTGCCACTTCAAACAGCTCTGGAGGCTGTCGCTGTCAGGGTTCGGGCATCACGGGACATTACCATCTGTTACCTTTATCTCCCTCCTGATGCTGATGTGGCACCGACCGACCTAGCAGCCCTGATTGCTCAACTTCCTTTGCCATTTCTTCTTTTAGGAGATTTTAATGCCCATCACTACGTGACTACAGGACATGGCCGAGACATTGAAATACTTTTTAACCAGTTTGACCTTTGTATTCTTAATAAAGGGGCCCCTACCCATTTTAGTGTGGCCCATGGCACCTTTTCCGCCACAGACCTTTCTGTGTGTAGTCCGGGCTTACGTCTGCTCTTTAACTGGTGGGTTCACGATGACCTTTGTGGAAGTGACCACTTTCCCATCTTCCTTTCGCTGCCCCACCACCAATGCCATGCACGCCTACCCCACTGGTCCTTCCATAGGGCCGACTGGGCAGCATACACTTCAGCTGCAATGCTGGATACCCCTCTCCCTGCTGACACGACAATGGCAGTACACCATATTATTTCCATTGTCGTTTTTGCCGCTGAGTCCACAATACCATCTTCTTCTGCCTTACCCCGGCGAAGACCAGTGCCCTGGTGGTCACCGGAGGTAGCAGCAGCAATTCGTAATCGCCGCATAGCTTTGCAGCAGTACTAGCGCCACCCCACCATTGACCACTTGGTGCCTGTACACGTCTTCAGGTCCAGACATGGCAGCTCATCCGGCAGCGCAAGCAGGCATGCTGGGAAGAATACATTTACACAATTGGACCCCGTGTCTCTTCTACACAGTTCTGGACGAAGATTCGCCACATATCTACATCTACATAGATACTCTGCAAATCACATTTAAGTGCCTGGCAGAGGGTTCATTAACCACTTTCATAACTTTTCTCTACTGTTCCATTCTCTAATAGCACGTGGGAAGAAAGAACACCTAAATTGTTCAGTTTTCGATCTGATTTCTCTTATTTTATTGGGATGGTCGTGTCTCCCTAAGAAGGTGGGTGCTAGCAAAATATTTTCACATTCAGAAGTAAAAGTCGGTGATTGAAACTTCGCAAACAGATCACGCCGCAATGAATAATGTCTTTCTTTTAATGATTTCCACCCCAATTCGTGCAACATTTCCGGGACGCTTCCCCCCCCCCCCCTTCCCCGTAACGTGATAACAAAACGAGCTGCCCTTCTCTGAACTTTCTCAATGTCTTCCGTCAGTCCCACCAGGTGACGGTCCCACAAGGGGCAACAGTACTCCAGGAGAGGACGCACAAGTGTGATGTAGGCAGTCTCTTTGGTGGAGCTGGTGCATCTTCGAAGCGTTCTGCCAATGAAACGTAACCTTTGATTCGCCTTCCCCCACAATATTTTTTGTGTGTTCTCTCCAGTCAAAGTTGTTCGTAATTGTAACTCCTAGGTATTTGGTAGAATTTACGGCCTTAAGGTTTGACTGATTTATTGTGTAATTGAAGTTCAGTGGATTATCTTTTAGTGGTCATGTGTATTACTTCACACTTTTCTTTATTTAATGTCAATTGCCAATTTTCGCACCAAGTAGAAATTTTGTCTAAATCGCTTTGCAGTTGCTTTTGATCCTCTGTTGACTTCACTAACCGATAAACAACAGCATCATCCGCGAACAGTCTAAGGGAGCTATTCAGATTGGCCCTTAAATCGTTTATAAACACGAGGAAAAGTAGGGGACCTATAATGCTTCCCTGTGGAATGCCAGATATCACATCTGTTTTACTTGATGACTTACCGTCAATTACAACGAACTGTGTCCTTTCTGATAGGAAATCGTGAATCCAATCGCACAATTGGGAAGATATTCCATAAGCACGCAATTTCATTAGAAGCCGCTTGTGGGGTACAGTATCAAGTCTTCCGGAAATCCAGAAATATGGAATCGATTTGAGATCGCTTGTCGATGGCACTTAACACTTCATGTGAATAAAGGGCAAGCTGTGTTTCGCAAGAGTGATACTTTCTGAATCCATGTTGACTATTGGTTAATAGGTCGTTCTCTTCGAGGTAGTACATAATATTCGAACAAAGTATATGTTCCAAAATCCTACTGCAAATCGACGTCAATGAGATAGGCCTGTAATTTTGGGATCACTCCTATTGCCTTTCTTGAATATTGGAGTAACTTGGGCAACTTTCCAGTCTTTGGGTACACATCTTTCGCTGAGTGATCAGTTGTAAATTATAGCTAAGTACGGACCTATTGCATCAGCATACTCTGAGAGGAATCTAGTTGGTATACAATCTGGCCTGGAAGATTTGTTTTTGTTTAGTGACTTAAGTTGTTTTACTACTCCAGGAACATCTACTTCTAAGTTTCGCATGCTGGCATCTGTTCTTGGATTGAATACTGGAGTGTTCAGGCTAACACCCACTGGCGGGGGTCGTGGGTGTGTCTATCCACAGTACTATCCATACCGACCCGACCATCATTGCCGAGCATTTTGCAGCGCACTTTGCTCTCAATTCGGCATCCACTGCCTACACCCTAGGTTTTTGTACTTTGAAAGACCGGGCTGAGTGAAAGCAGTTGGTATTTTGCACAAACCGGCGGGGGCCTTACAATGCGCTATTTGCCGAGTGGGAATTTCAAAGTATTCTTGCCAGTTGCCCCAATACATCAACTGGATCGGACCAAATCCACTGTCAAATGCTAAAACATCTTTCTGCAAACTCGCAACCTCATCGTTTGGATTTCTTCAATTGTTTCTGGATTGAGGGAGTATACCCGTCCCGATGGCAGGATAGTATCGTTATTCCTCTGTTGAAACCAGGTGCAGATCCATTGAACATTGATAGTTACCGTCCCATAAGTCTCACAAATGTCCTTTGTAAGCTTTTTGAACATTTGGTGAGCCGGCGACTGCTGTGGGTTCTCGAGTATTGGGATCTGCTCACTCCACAACAAGGTGCTTTCCGGCAGGGTTGCTCTGCCATTGATAACCTCCTCTCTTTGGAGTTGACAATGCGCACCACTTTCGGCCGACGTCACCACCTCGTCGCCATCTTTTTCGACCTCCAGAAAGCATATGACACGGCATGGCATCATCACATCCTTGCCACGCTACATGGGTGGAGTCACTGTGGCTCCCTCCCACTTTTTAGTCCGAATTTTTTACTTTCGTGCCGCTTCAGAGTTTGTGTTGGCACCTCCTTCAGTTTCCCCCATATCCAAGAGATTGGGGTACCGCAAGGGTCCATCCTAAGTGTACCCCTCTTATTGGTGGCCATTAATGGCCTAGTGGCTGCAGTGGGGGCCATCAGTTTCTTGCTCTCTCTATGCGGACAACTTTTGCCTGTACTATTCTACTGCTAGTACAAGTGTAGATGAACGACGACTGCAGGCAGCCATTCATCGGGCGCAGAATTGGGCTTCTGCCCATGGTTTTCAATTTTCCCCTGCGAAAACTAGGATGATGCATTTTTGTCGCCAACGAGCGGTACATCCGCATCCGGAGCTCTACCTTGATGGTGAGTTCTTTCAGGTTGTGGACACTCACTGCTTTCTGGGTCTCCTTTTTGACTCACATTTGACGTGGCTCCCTCATCTGCGCCAGCTTAAGCAACGGTGCTCACAACATCTGGACATCCTTCGTTGCCTCAGCCATACTGTTTGGGGGCAGCACGCCCTATCCTCCTCCGGCTGTATAACGCTCTGGTGCAGTCAAGTCTGGACTATGAGAGCCAGGTCTATGGCTCAGCCTCCCCATCTGCACTGAGTGTTCTCAACCCAATCCATCATACAGGCATCCGTCTGGCCACTGGAGCATTTCGTATGAGCCCTGTCAAGAGTCTTCTCACAGAGGCTGGAGTCGCCCCATTGCAATTTCGGCGTCAATAACTACTCACCCAGTATGCTGCCAGAGTCCACTGTACCCCTCAGCATCCAAATAAGACTACTTTTGCCAGGGGAGGTCATTTGTTTGCCGCAGAGGCGACCCCAGTCAGGACTTACAACAGCAGTACGGGTCCAATAGCTTCTTTCGACCCTTGACTCCTTCCCTCTTAACCCCCCTTTCCGCTCCACTTCCCAAGCTCCTCCCTGGACCATTCCTCAACCGCGTATTCGGTTGGATCTCTCCCGTGAGCCGAAGACCTCCGCCCCTCCTCTGGTCCTACAGCAACAGTTTTATGCCCTGCTTCTCGAGTTCCGCAACTTCGAGGTCATTTATACAGACGGTTCTTTAGATGCCGGCCACACTGGATATGACTACATGCATGGCGCATGGTCACCTTCTCCGTTGAGAGGGCCCGCCTATGTGCCAATGTGGTGCTCCATTGACAGTGGTCCATTTCCTACTTCAGTGTCCCATTTTAGCTCCACTACGGCATTCTTTTAACCTCCCGAACACTCTATCTTTGGTGCTCGGTGACAATGCCTCTGTGGCTAATATTGCTTTAAGATTTCCTTGTGCAGGGGGGGGGGGGTGATTTACCAGTTGCTAAGAGTCCTCTGGTTGGTCTTTTAGATTATTATCTATGTTCCACTTGACGCGTCTTCTGACTACAGCTTTTCTTGTGGAAGCTATGTGGTTGGCTTTTCCCCTTTTATACTCGTGGTCGGTCAACCACATTCATTGGCTCTGTTGTTTTATCCCTTTTGATCTCATATCTGTTACTGTGTGTCTGGCATCTTTTGTATCATCTCTTGCTGACTCTGTCAGTATTTGATTGACTGTGAGATCTTTCATTCCGCACTATTTTAAATCCAGCTTAGGCACATTTATCGACGATTTAGTTTTTCTGCATGTCGCCTAGCTATAAAATGGGGGCTGATGGCCATAGTAGTCTAGTCCTCCTAACCCCCCCCCCCCCCCCCAACCAACCAACCAATGTTACAAGTGTTGTAGTATTTTAGTAACAACTCTGTTGTTAAAACTCGCAGAATCTTTAATTTGAAAACCAATTTGTACATGTTATTACTTTTAGCTTATTCAGTGCATGTACTTCAGGTATAGTAGTAGTTTCATAAAGATTTTAATTTTTGTTCCTGCTCACACACATTCAACAATATTGACAGTTTTCTTATAGAATTTTTTCTAGTCAATACAGAATTTCCTTTTCAGATATTAATTCATTGGTCTTGCAGACAGCCATTGGTTTGTTATTTAGCCATAATATTTTCTCAAAAGATTAAATGGTACATTTTAGGTGCAACATAGATAGATTTTGAAAGTTAGGACTAGCTTAGATTCTGTAGAAAACAAATGTTATGTGGGCTGTAATCATTATGAGGACAGTGACACATCCAATTAATTGCTGTTAAAAGGGGGGGGGGAGGTTGCAACCAGTTGCACAGTGAAGATGTTGTATTTCAACTAGTTTCAGACACTTAGTGCCCTTCTTCAGAAGTAGACAAGGAGAGTCAAATAAGATGTAATGCCCCTTTTATTTCGTGAACAGTTATGCATATTGAAATGTGGTTTTTGGCATATATTAGAGTATCGAGGTGTACATATATTTGTCTCAACTGTTTTTGCACCGGTATCGACCGAGATATTGAAGCAAGCATTATAATTTTATTTTTTATGGAACCACTTATTCTTTGTAACTGCATTCGGCAATTACAGTAGCATTTGTTAATGTTTACAGTGAAACCTGTCGTTAAAAAAAAAATGAAAATTTCCTTGAATTTGAGGGCACTATTGCTGGAATTGGTGTCAGCAGTGTAAACACTGCCAAGCAGGCTTCCCAGACCAGGTTGCATAATTGTATACTGTAATGTAGGTCTGCATGACTACAGTAATGGTATGTTTCCCCTTGAACCAATTTAAGACCTACAGTGGATGCAGGTTCACTTATAAATGTTTTATATGGACATACGACATAGGCTAGAACCTACCAGACATACACTAGCTGAAACAGAGAAATCGCCTCTTCATTATTAAAAAATAGACGTCTTATGTGCTGCAAAAAGTAAACTACTGTATGAAGTATCTAAATTGTAGAAGGAATAATTGACATAACGTTTCTGTACGTGGCTGTGTGCTTCTAATAAGTACAATATGTACTGTTGGACAACTGTCTTAACCTACACCGCTCTAAATTATATCATATGGGACACAGCCACTGAACTAATCATTTCATTGAAAATAATTTGGTGACTTATGTACACCCCAAAATAAACATTCTTCTTAACAAAACGTTTCATTCTGAACTAAAGTGTGTATTGACAGTGTTACTAGCTACATGAAATAGAGCTGTTTGATATGGCAGTGCAATTTTGTACACATGTAACTGTAATAAACGATTTAATAACAATGCTTCGGTAACCACCTAAAGCACACAACATTAGGTTTATATTTCAGAAACAATACTTTATTTCAACTTGTGTTCAAAATGTTGCGCATGAACTGAAAGGTATATTTGCAATGATAAACAGATGTAACTACAGTGAATGATATGTTATAGCATGCACCAATGATTTGACAATGCATATTGTCCGTCTGGCATAGTTGTGGCTGCATCATGGACTGCATCTTTGAGTGCCACCACCCCCACTCCCCTCGAAGAAAGAAATCTAGGGGGTCAGATCAGGGGACCTCGTAGGCTATTTTACAACAGAATTTTGTCCTATCCAATGTCTAGGAAATTATTTCTCCAGTCTTTGCGTTGCAACACGGGACAAGTGAGCTAGACAATGTCTTGTTGCAGCCACGTACACATTAGATTATATAGTGGTACTTCCTCTAAAAGTAGTGGCAGAATGTTTGTAAGGAAGTGTGCACACAAAAGTCCATTCAACAAGCCTGGCATGAAGGTAGGTCCCACAATACAGTGGCCTATGATGCTGCACCATATGTTTATGCTCCACGGCCGTTGATTTGCACCTGACGGAGCCATTGTGGTTTTTCTGCTGCCTATAGTGTATGTCATACAAGTTTATATTCCCTTGGTTAGTAAATGTTCCTTCATCGGTAAAGGGGATGTGTTGGAAAAAAAGTAATGTCATCTCTCTGCTGCTGAAGGGCATACACACAATTCTGTATGCTGTTCAAAATCACAGTTGCCGAGTGGTTGATGTAGTGACAGATGGTGGCTTATTCCAAATTCCTTGGCAATATGTTTCATACCAGGACAGCTTCTTCATGGTCTCTGTCAGTTGCAGTCTTCTTTCTTGATCTTGTTTTAATGTTCGAGCATCCTGCCGCACTAGCATTTTAACAATTTGCGTAGTTGCCTGGCACGTCGGACATTGGTGATCCAGATAAGTAGTCCTATATCTCTGTATTGTTTGCACAGCCTGCAGTACAAACAAGTGGATAGTCAAATGTGCTAACAATCTGATGGTACATAGCGCGAGAGCTCTGCTTGTAGGTGTTTGTTCTGCTAATGCCTATTCCATCCACTGTGCCCTAAAATTCTAGGACATTTCTCTAATATTTTTTATGACAAGTTTCAAAGTCAACATTAACAAACACTAATATCGCTGTATTTGTATTCTCGAGAGCTATTGAATGCAGTTATAAAACCCCTCAGGGGCTCAGCATTAATTTGCTGAGTACGGGCTTGGTGAACCCGGGGTCCTGAGCTGTGGGCTGTGTCGCGCCAACAGTCCGCTACACCGTAAGCTCTGTGCGTGCTTCAACGACCATCGTTCGGCGCGACGGTGGAACGTTGTACGTTACAGAGCCCGGGGATCTTGGCTTAATCGCCCGGGTCGCGAGGACGGTACAAACCTCTATAAAAAACCCCTCAATCTCAAGGTGTGCTACCCCCCCAGGGGGCCCACAGCTCTTTTGTGGGTACGTGTGTGGCGCGCACGGGGCCCCGAGCCGAAGCGGCCTTTCTTCCGTCCCAGGCCGCTTCCCTCTTTCCCCCCCCCGGTTTGTGCCTTCGCCCGGAGACGGGCGTTTTTCATCAGTCAAAGGTTTCTTTTTCGCTTCCTGTCTTCTCTTCTTGGTCCTCTTCCTTTCTTGTTCTTCAGCCTTCTCCTATTTTTCCTTTCTCCTGGTTCTTGACTCACCCTTTAATCTCCGCCTCGGCATTTGAGATTCTCCCTCCTTCATCCCTTTCTCTCCTTCCTCCTTTCTTTCATCCCTGTGCGTGTCTGAAGGTCGACCCACGCTCTGCGTAGCCGGTGACGGGGTAAGGCATAACTCCCCGCCCCGGGTAGACATGTAGGGCACGTACGTACCCCCCGGTAAAGGCCGGGCCCAGGGAGGGGTGATTACCCGAGCTGATACCTTCCGAACATGCCAATTGGTCCCTCCGTCCGTTCTCGGGAGGTGTGACCTGAGGTGCGAACAGTCACCTAAGGCGGGTGCGCCCTCAGTGAGGGCCCCCACAAGGAAGGAGCGCGCCATCGGAGACGCCGGTAATCATGGGGGACACCTCCGCTATGAAACCTTCCACATCATCTATAACCTTGACCCATAAGCGGAAACATGATTCTCAGCCACAGAAAGCATTGCCAAACATTCCTAGGTTCCTGGTGGTATCACGTACCGACGATAAGGATTTTTCTGCAGTAAATCCGTTCATTATTCAGAAGGGTGTCGATGCGATCGCTGGTCCCTTGAAGACCTGCTCTAGGCAGCGCAACGGGACCTTGTTGCTCGAAATAGAAAATGCATTCCAGGCGCAGAAGTTACTTCGAGCTACCCTTGTACATACTTTCCCTGTGAAAGTGGAGGCCCACCGCACCCTCAACTCTTCGCGGGGGGTAGTGTTTTCTAGATCACTGGATGGGTTATTGGACGAGGAGATATTGAACTATATGTCCGATCAGGGAGTCACGGATGTTCATCGCGTGATGAAAAAGATTAACAATGAACTCGTGCCAACCCGTACTGTCTTCTTGACTTTTGACAAGGTTGACCTGCCATCGAAAGTGAAAGCGGGCTACGAGGTCATTTCCGTCCGCCCGTACATACCAAATCCTACACGCTGCTTCCATTGCCAAAGGTACAATCATACCAGTAAATCTTGTCCAAATGCAGCCAAGTGCGCCACCTGTGGCAGGGACGCTCATGAGGGTGAATGTCTACCTCCATCCCCTCGCTGCATTAATTGCATGGGTGACCATGCTGCTTCTTCACGGGACTGCCCCGTTTATAAAGAAGAGCCGGTCATCCAAGAGATTCGCGTGAAGGAGAAGGTCTCGACCTATGCCGCTCGGAAGTTGTTAGCTAGTAGGAAGCCCGCAGTACTCCCATCAGGTACTTTCAGCCAGGTCCTCGCCTCCCCTCGACCAACTAGGGAGGTGGGCATTCAGACTTGCGATTTAACGTTCAGTGACACTGTCGTCGGATCGGCTAGCCCGAAAATTGCTCGTTCCACCTCTCCGATGCCTTCTACCCGTTCTCCACTGAATTCGTCGACCAGTTCACACACATCCCGGGCACCCAAATCTGCTGCCCGGAGTTCAAAAAGGGAACCCGTCCGCGAAGATTTTCTCAAGACTCAGACTTCTCCATCGTCAACCGCTTCTTCAACCCGTCATGCTTCTAAGAAGGCTTCCAAAAAAGAACAGCCCCCACCTTCCCCGCCGCGGCGTGACTCGTCGGTCGCGCCATCCAACAGTTGCCGGACTCGGCCGTCTTCTGTTTCACCGGGACGCTCCGTTTGCCGGGCACCCGGCCGTCTACCGGCGGTGGAAGCTGCCCCTCCTGATCAACTCTGGGAGGTGGCAGACGCGTCGATCGAACCAATGGAACATGACCCTTTGCCACTAGATGGCGATAGCAGTGCTCCCTCGAAATCCGGTCCTCAGGGGCCGTCGAGGTGACCCCGCTTGCTAGTTGGTTTTTATCCTTATTTCTTATTTCATTTTTATCATGGCACTCCTTCAATGGAACATTCGCGGCATTCGTTCCAATCGGGAGGAGTTAAAACTACTCCTTCGGTTGCACTGCCCGCTTATCGTCTGTCTTCAAGAAACTAAGTTGCGTCCACGTGATCGTGCAGACTTTCCACACTACACCTCTGTGCGGTTCGACCTGCCACCCGTGGAAGGTGTCCCAGCCCATGGAGGGGTTCTGATGCTCCTTCGAGACGACGTCTATTTCCATCCCATTTCCTTGCACACTCACCTACAGGCAGTTGCCGTCCGCATCACCTTATCCACATTTACCTTCTCCCTCTGTAATATATATTCGCCATCGTCATCTGCCCTTACTAGGGCAGATGTGCTAAACCTTGTTGACCAGCTCCCTTCACCTTTCGTGTTGGTAGGCGACTTTAATGCCCACCACCCCCTATGGGGCTCTCCGGCACCTTGTCCGAGAGGCTCCCTTTTGGTGGACCTTCTCCACCACCTCGATCTTGTCTGCCTCAACACCGGTGCACCGACCTTCCTTTCTGACACAACACACACTTATTCCCATATAGACCTTGCAATATGCACTCCTCAGCTTGCCGGTCGGTTTGAGTGGTATGCACTTTCTGACACGTACTCGAGTGACCATTTCCCTTGTATCATCCACTTCCTACATCATTCCCCATCTCCACGTCCCACCAGTTGGAACATTTCTAAAGCCGACTGGGGGCTTTATTCTTCCATGGCTGTTTTTCGCAATCAGCATTTTCCCAACTGTGACAGTCAGGTCGAATACCTCACAGAGGTTATTCTCACTGCTGCTGAACGTTCCATACCTCGTACATCCTCTTCTCCACGTCGTGTCCAGGTCCCTTGGTGGACTGCAGCCTGCCGCGACGCGCTTCGAGCCCGACACCGTGCCTTACGCACCTTCCGCCGCCACCCAACTTTGGAGAATTGCATCAATTACAAACGTATGAGAGCGCAGTGCCGTCGTATCATAAACGACAGCAAGACAGCTTGCTGGACAGCTTTTACTAGTTCTTTTAACCGTTTTACTCCCTCCACGGTTGTCTGGGGTGGCCTACGCCGTTTGTCCAGCATCAAGGTCCACTCCCCGATTCCTGGCCTGACCGTGGAGAACGCGGTCCTCGTGGACCCAGCTGATGTTTCAAACGCATTGGGTCGTTTCTTTGCGGAGGTTTCGAGCTCTGCCCATTACCACCCTGCCTTTCTCCCTCGCAAACAGGTAGAGGAGGCACGGCCGCCTTCTTTCCGCTCTTTTAATCGTGAAAATTATAACGTCGCCTTCACCATGCAGGAGCTAGATCGTGCTCTCGCCCTGTCCCGGTCTTCTGCTCCAGGGCCCGATTCCATTCATATTGAGATGCTGAAGAACCTCTCTCCAGCGGGCAAGTGCTTTCTTCTTAGTACCTACAATCGCATATGGACTGAAGGTCATGTTCCCACAAGTTGGCGTGAAGCCATTGTTGTCCCCATCCCCAAACCAGGGAAGGACAAACACCTTCCTTCCAGTTATCGTCCCATTTCTCTGACGAGCTGCGTCTGTAAGGTGATGGAACACATGGTTAACGCTCGGTTGGTCTGGCTCCTCGAATCTCGCCGTCTCCTGACTAATATCCAATGCGGTTTTCGTCGACACCGCTCTGCTGCTGACCACCTCGTTACGTTGTCGACCTTCATTATGAACAACTTTCTAAAGAAGCGTCAAACAGTAGCCGTGTTCTTCGACTTGGAGAAGGCATACGATACCTGTTGGAGAGCGGGCATTCTCCGCACATTGCACACATGGGGCCTTCGGGGCCGCCTTCCTCTTTTCATTCAAGCGTTTTTGGCGGATCGCAAGTTCCGGGTACGGGTGGGCTCTGTTTTGTCAGATACCTATTGCCAGGAGAATGGGGTACCACAGGGCTCCGTCTTGAGTGTGGCGCTCTTTGCCATTGCAATCAATCCGATCGTGGACTGCCTTTCAGCCGACGTCTCCGGATCTCTTTTTGTTGACGATTTCGCAATTTATTGTAGCGCCCAGCGGACGTCTCTTGGAGCGTTCTCTCCAACGCTGTCTTGACCGTCTATATTCCTGGAGCATCGCAAACGGCTTCCGATTCTCCACTGAGAAAACTGTGTGTATCAATTTTTGGAGATACAAGGAATTTCTTCCACCTTCTCTACGTCTCGGCCCTGTTGCTCTCCCTTTCGTGGAGACTACAAAATTCTTGGGACTCATGTTGGATCGGAAACTTTGCTGGTCCACACACGTGTCCTACCTGGCTGCCCGTTGTGCCCGATCCCTTAACGTTCTTCGTGTCCTCAGTGGCACGTCATGGGGAGCGGATCGTACCGTCCTGCTTCACCTTTACCAGGCCATTGTTCAGTCGAAGCTCGACTATGGAAGCCTTGTATACTCTTCAGCACGGCCGTCGATTCTCCGCCGTCTCAACTCTATCCACCATCGTGGATTACGTCTGGCGACCGGTGCATTTTATACCAGCCCTGTTGAAAGTCTGTATGCCGAGGCTGCTGTATTACCCTTGACCACTCGACGTGACATACTCTTGTGTCGGTATGCATGCCGCCTACGGTCGATGCCCAACCATCCCTCTTACAGATTATTTTTTGACGACTCACTCGATCGCCAATATCAGTTGTCTGCAATTGCCTTGCTTCCACCGGGAGTTCGGTTTTGCCGCCTGCTACAACGGCTCGATTTTACCCTTCCTTCCACCCTTCGGTTGAGCGAAAGCCCATTGCCACCGTGGCATCAGGCCCAGATTCACACACACCTCCAACTCAGTTCGCTCCCCAAGGAGAGCACTCCGGATTTGGTATTCCGCTCGAGGCTTGTCGAACTCCGTTCGCGGTTCGATAATGCCGTATTTATTTACACTGATGGTTCCAAGAGCACTGCCGGTGTCGGATCTGCCTTCATCGTCGGGGACAACCGGTTCCAATACAAGCTCCCTGACCGGTGCTCGACCTTCACGGCTGAGCTTTTCGCCCTCCACCAGGCCGTTTTGTATACCTGCCGCCACCGCCAACCTTTCTATGCCATATGTTCTGACTCCCTTAGTGCCCTGCAGAGTCTTAAGGACCCTTTCTCGAACCATCCTCTCGTGTATCGGATCCAACGCTCCCTCCAGTTGCTGGCGGATGACAGCTGTCACGTTTCTTTCCTGTGGGTCCCTGGCCATGTGGGTGTGCCCGGGAATGAGGCCGCCAACACAGCAGCCAAGGCAGCAGCTCTTTTGCCTCGCATGGCTACCTTTTGCGTCCCATCGGACGATGTTCAACGGGCTCTTCGCCGGAGTATCGTGTTGCAATGGCACAGTGTGTGGCTTTCACTGTACAACAATAAATTGCGAACTGTAAAACCGATCCCGACCGCTTGGAGGACATCCTCACGCCCCTCTCGGCGGGAGGAGGTCATCCTGGCTCGGTTGCGGATCGGTCATTGCCGTTTCAGCCACCGTCACTTGCTATCCGCCGAACCTGCACCACTATGCTCCTGCGGTGAACTGCTGACAGTGCGACATGTTTTACTGACTTGTGTTAATTTTAATCATCTCCGTGTAGCCCTTCACTTTCCGTCTACTCTGGAGGAAATTTTAGCTGATGACACACGAGCAACTGCTCGGGTTTTGCGTTTTATGAACTTGGCCAACCTATCCAAGGATATTTAACCCTTTTAATTGTCTTTTATCTTTCGTTTTTAGCCTCTTGTTGATGTTCTGACAGTCACCATTTTTTTGAGATCATAGCGAATCAATGTTCTTGGCTGGGCGCTAATGACCATAGAAGTTGTGCGCCCTAAAACCACAAAAAAAAAAAAAAAAATC
This sequence comes from Locusta migratoria, assembly GCA_026315105.1. Classification (NCBI taxonomy): domain Eukaryota; kingdom Metazoa; phylum Arthropoda; class Insecta; order Orthoptera; family Acrididae; genus Locusta; species Locusta migratoria. Next base: position 13,271,501 of record CM048755.1, read on the forward strand.
AAGGTGTGCTACGTGCCGAGGAGATGCATGGCTGTTGAGGTTGAACAGCCGCTAGCGAGCAACCTCTGAGGAACCTGCCGCACCTCAGTTGTATAAGGCTTACCCAGGCAAGCGGGGCTCTGCCTGGGTGGACCTTTAGATCCCTAGCTGCTCGTGGGAACAACATGAAACGAGCAAAAGAAAACGTTGGTGGACGTATAACCACCGTCTCAAAGCGTGGTAAGTTTTATGCCTCTTCATATGACCCCAAGTCGTTCCCTTCCTTGGCCACGCCCTGGGAGGAACGCAGGGCTGCTACCATCAATGAGCCATATTCGCCTCGATATTTAGTCTGTACAAGGGTTGATGGGGAATCATTTACGACCGTAAAGCCTCAGTTCTTCGTAGGCCATCTGGAGGAGAAGTTTGGAGATGTGGAGTCCCTCTCCAAGATGCGCAATGGCTCTGTGTTGATTCACACCGCATCCCCTGCCCAGTCGCGGGCATTGCTTGCCTGCGATAAGCTGGGAGATATCGCGGTCAACATTGCGCCACATAGGTCCCTCAATCTGGTCCAGGGTATTATTTTTCACCGGGATCTCCTCTTACAATCTGATGAGGAGCTGCGCGCCAACCTCGAGCGGCGTGGTGTTCACTTCGTCCGGCGCATCCATCGTGGGTCGAAAGATAATAGGGTTGCCACCGGTGCCTTCATCGTAGCCTTTGAAGGCGATACACTGCCAGAGAAGGTGAAGGTGATGTGCTACCGGGTTGATGTAAAACCCTACATCCCCCCTCCTATGAGATGCTTCCAGTGCTGGAAGTTTGGGCATATGTCGTCCCGTTGCCCTTCCAGCGCCACTTGCCGGGATTGTGGACGTCCAGCCCACCCGGACGCCCCATGTACTCCGCCGCCCATCTGCGTGAACTGTGGCCAGGAGCATCCTCCCTGCTCATCACAATGCCCTATGCTCCGGAAAGAAATGAAAATCATCGAATATAAGACCTTGGACCGGTTGACCTATACTGAGGCAAAAAAGAAATTTGAGCGCTTACACCCAGTGGCCATGACAACGTCTTTTGCGGCAATTGCATCATCATCTTCATCATCTGTGGCGACACCCATCTTGTCTGCTCATTCTTTTTCTGTAGACCCCCAGGGCCGCAAACCTACATCTGCCCCCAAGGTGGTTGGGGGCCCCCTTCCTTCTTCTGCTCCCCAGGTAACTGCCTCGGGAGCAACCTCCACCCTTCTGCCGGAGACACAACAACCCACTCCGGCACCCCTCGTTCGGAAGGGGTCCCTTGGGACACTCCCTTCCGAGGGTTCCGCCCGTGTCACTTCTGACACATGCCAGCAGCAGGCAAAACCGAAGGCTGCTGGACGCAGGGCCTCATGCTCCTCCTCAGTCCCTGAGGCTGAGTCTGAGAAGCCAGCCCTGCCGGCGAAGCCCCCGAGGGGCAAGAAGGACTGGAGGAAAAAGGTTGAAAACAACGACGTGAAGGATACCACGGTGGCTCCCGAGCCACCTCACCACTCCACCTCGACCTCTGGGGACGAGGTGGAAATTCTAGCGTCCCCAGACGACCTCGCCGTCGGGGACATCACAGAAATTATGGATACTGAGCCAGAACAAAGGCAGACAGCGGATTTGAGTGACGCTGATTTGTAATCTCCATGTCTTCCCAGTTATCAGACAGCATTATCCTCCAGTGGAACTGCGGCGGTTTCTTCCCCCACCTGGCTGAGCTACGACACCTTTTAAGCACAACACCTGCCTTCTGCATTGCCTTACAGGAAACATGGTTTCCAGCAATGCGGACCCCAGCCCTTCGTGGCTACAGGGGATATTACTGTAACCGTAGCTCATATAACAGGGTCTCAGGTGGTGTATGTGTGTATGTCCTTACCTCTGTTCATAGTGAACCTGTGCCCCTTCGTACACCACTAGAAGCAGTGACTGTCAGGGTAAGGACAACACAAGAGTTTACCGTCTGCAGCCTTTATCTCCCTCCAGATGGTGATATTTCTTTGAATGTTTTGGCTGCACTTATATCGCAACTACCCCCGCCTTTCTTCTTATTGGGCGACTTCAATGCCCATAACCCGTTGTGGGGTAGTACTTCGCTTTCTGGCCGAGGCAGAGTAGTCGAGTCTTTACTTTCTCAACTCGACCTCTGCCTATTAAATACTGGTGCCCCCACACACTTTAGTGTGGCACATGGCACGTTCTCGGCCATTGATTTATCGATCTGCAGCCACAGCCTTCCACCATCTGTCCACTGGAGAGCCCACGACGATCTGTGTGGCAGTGACCATTTTCCGCTTTTTCTGTCACTCCCACAACGTCAGTCCCCAGAACGCCCCCCCAGGTGGGCTTTAGGCAGGGCTAACTGGGAAGATTACACGTCCACTGCTATTGTTCAACCTCCCCCACTCGATTCCATCGATGTGGTGGTTGAGGGCGTCACTCACACAATTGTTTCTGCTGCAAAAGCTGCAATTCCATGCTCCACAGGGTGCCCACGGCGTAAGGCAGTGCCGTGGTGGTCGCCGGAAATAGCTGAGGCTATTAGAGATCGTAGGCGGGCCTTACAGCACTATAAGCGTCACCCCTCTCAGGAGCATCTCATTGATTTTAAACGGCTTCGCGCTCGTGCTCGCCAGTTAATAAGAAGACGGAAACAGGAGTGCTGGGAGAGGTACGTTTCCACTATTGGGACAGGCACCTCAGCCTCGCAGGTCTGGAGTAAGATCAGGCGGCTACAGGGATTACGGACACCAGTGGGAATCCCTGGGATCTCCTCAAATGGAGTCGTTTGTACGGACCCGGCCACTATTGCAGAGATGTTTGCTGAGCATTATGCCCACGCCTTTGCCTCTGCACACTATCCACCGGCCTTCCGTACATTGAAGGAGAGGATGGAACGCCAGCCCCTCTCCTTTCGTACCCGCCGCACTGAATCTTACAACACTCCCTTTACTGTTTGGGAGCTCCTCAGTGCTCTTCAACAATGTCCAGACACGGCGCCAGGGCCTGATAGCATCCATAGTCAAATGCTGAAACATCTCTCAGCAGATAGTCGGCGTAACCTCCTTGCGGTCTATAACCGCATTTGGTGTGATGGTGTTTTCCCGTCACAGTGGCGGGAGAGTATCATCATCCCAGTGCTTAAGCCCGACAAACATCCTCTGAACTTGGATAGCTATCGGCCCATTAACCTGACTAACGTTCCATGCAAACTGTTGGAGCGGATGGTCAGTCGGCGGTTGTTGGATTCTTGAGACTCGGGGATTATTGGCTCCATGCCAGGGCGGTTTTCGCCAGGGTCGGTCTACCACCGATAATCTGGTGTACCTCGAGTCTGCAATCCGCACAGCCTTTTCCCGGCGCCAACACCTTGTTGCCGTCTTCTTCGATATGCGCAAAGCATACGATACAACCTGGCGACGACACATCCTCAACACTTTATATGACTGGGGCCTCCGGGGCTCCCTACCGATTTTTATTCAGAATTTTTTAGCCGTCCGTACCTTTCGTGTTCAAATTGGTGCTTCCCTGAGCTCCTCTCATATCCAGGAAAATGGGGTTCCTCAGGGTTCCGTTTTAAGCGTCCCATTATTTTTAATCGCCATCAACGGTTTAGCCACAGCGGTTGGATCGTCGGTGTCCCCCTCTCTTTATGCTGACGACTTTTCTCTCTCTTTTAGTTCCTGCAGCACCCAAGTTGCAGAGCGCAGGTTGCAAGGTGCTATTCAGAAGGCGCAGACCTGGGCGCTTACCCACGGCTTTCAGTTTTCTGCCTCCAAGACCAGAGTGATGCACTTCTGTCGGTGTCGGAATGTCCACCCGCATCCTGACCTTTATATTAATGACGAACTACTTACTGTAGTTGAAACTCATCGTTTTTTAGGACTGGTCTTTGACGCCCGGCTGACATGGATCCCCCACATTCGTCCGCTGAAACGGAAGTGCTGGCGCCATCTCAACCTTCTCAGACACTTGGGTCATACGAACTGGGGTGCCGACCGCTCCACACTGTTGCGGCTTTACACGGCGCTGATGCAGTCCCGTCTTGATTTTGGGTGCATTGCCTATGGGTCTGCGGCACCTTCGGCACTGCATCTCCTGGACCCCATTCACAACTGTGGGGTCCGCATTGCGACGGGCGCTTTCCGCACCAGCCCGGTGAACAGTTTACTAGTGGAGGCTGGGATCCCACCTTTGGGGATCCGCCGCCAACACCTGCTCGCAGCTTATGCAGCGAACGTATATTGCTCCCCAGGCCACCCAAACCGTCGTCTTCTCTTTTCTAATGTGGTTGTCCCTCACCATCAGCGACGCCCCAGGTCAGGTCTAACGATAGCCTATAGAGTTCGGTCCCTCCTCCTGGAACTTGAGTCTTTGCCCCTTCCGTCTCCATATCGGGTCCAGGTGCATACACCTCCATGGTGTTTGACAAGGCCGTCTATTCGGTTGGACTTGGCCCATGGGCCCAAAGACTCAGTACCACTGGAGGCGCTCCGCCGTCAGTTCTCGGCTGTCATAGCGGAATTCCGTGGTTATGACCTGATCTACACCGATGGCTCAATGGTGGATGACCGTGTCGGATTTGCCTATACACACGGTGACCATGTGGAACGGCACTCTCTGCCGAATGGCTGCAGTGTTTACACTGCAGAGCTGGTGGCCATTCACAGAGCTCTTGTGCATATCCGGTCTTGCTCAGGCGAGTCTTTTGTTGTTTGCAGCGACTCCCTGAGCAGCCTCCGAGCTCTGGAGCAGTGTTACCCGCGGTCTACCCTGGTGTTGGCCGTTCAGGAGACACTTTATGCCATTACACGGTCCGGGCGATCGGTGGTGTTCATCTGGTCTCCAGGTCATGTTGGTATCCCGGGCAATGAACGTGTTGACAGGCTTGCCAAGCAGGCTGTAGGTATGTCCTGTCTAGAGATCGGCCTCCCGGCTTCTGATCTCCGTTCATTGTTGCGCCAGCAAGTACGTCAGCTTTGGGATACTGAGTGGCGTAGCCTGCGCACGCCCAACAAGCTCCGGGTGGTCAAGGAAACGACGGTTGCATGGCGCTCCTCCATGCGCGGTTCACGACGGGACTCAGTGGTTTTATGTCGCCTCCGCATTGGGCATACGTGGCTCACCCATGGACATCTCCTTCGGGGTGAGGACCCAGCCCAATGTCGGTGTGGCTCCCATTTGACAGTCGTCCACATATTGTTGGACTGCCCCCTTTTAGCCGCCTTGCGGAGACATTTTAACCTCCCTGCTGTTTTATCGGAAGTTTTAGGTGACGATGCCACAATGGCAGATACCGTTTTACGTTTTATTCGAGCAGGGGGATTTTATCGTTCTCTCTAACTGGAGATTTCTTTGTGAAACCGAGTGGTTGACTTTTCCTTTTTTATTCTTATGGTCGGTCAACCACGGCCATCGGTTTCTTTGTTGTAAGTTGTCTCTGTGTATCCGTCTTTTCGTTTTGTCTTGTTATTTTTGATCATGTTTTATTGACTCAGTGGGACTCCTCTCCCACATCGTAACTTTAAACTCTGTGCGTGATATCTTTCACGTGTATGGTTTTCCTATTGTCGCCTAGAGGTGGAATGGGGGACTGATGACCATTGCAGTTTTGTCCCCCTTAAACAACCAACAACAACAACAACAACAGCAGCAGTTATAAAAAGTAAGTGGTCTATAAAAAATACTTGAGTCAATATCTTGTTTGATACTGGTGCTAAAACTGTTCACCAAACAAAAATGCTCTAGCATGTGCTGAAAACTGTGTTTCGATATGTGTAACTGTTCACGAAATAAAAGGGGTATAATGTTTGTGCGAGTCTCTCTCTCTCTCTCTCTCTCTCTCTCTCTCTCTCTCTCTCTCTCTCTCTCTCTCTGACTGTGTGTGTGTGTGTGTGTGTGTGTGTGTGTGTGTGTAAACATTTCCTAATTTCCTAAGACTTGTTTACGTGAGAGGCATCAATGAACGTATAGGCAACATCCTTATCTGAAGAGGAAGAAAACAGATTTGTCAGAGTAGCCGCAACATCCATGAACTATTAACGCCCCCAAAGGATCCAAAAATGCCCTCCACACTGCAAGCATCTTTGAACCTCAATGTGAATGCAGCGAAGTTTCTGGTGGTGAAACTGAGAGACCCATTTGCACTCACATTTTGGAACATGAATATTACATAAAATTGGAACAAGTCATAAAGTCAGCTGTGGCAAAACACCAGAAGGATTGTGGAGGTACTGTTAACTTTAAAGAACCTCACATGCTTGCCTGAGAAATATGGGTGTAGCAAAGCAAAATAAGAGAAACCATAGAAATAATTAGCTGTTAAAATTGGTCCAGTTTCATTCACTAGAAACAGTCACAGAAATCATGTAACATGAGCATTTATGTTCATAGCAGCAATATGAACAGCAAAAATTAAAACACGCTCCTGTAATTTCCAAAACTATAAGGAATTTTCAGTGTGCAATAAAAATTAGGGCCACTAATTTCTGAATGTAAATGTTAGAATATTCTGTATGTAACACTCTGGCTAAAACTGTTCACTGCATGCCAATGGCATTTAGGCATGGGAGTATTCATGTTTTGCATTTTGCACTTGAATGGCTTATTTGTAATGGGTAGAAGTGGGTTCTTCTTCTTTAATGTTGAACCTGGAAGTTGGTTTGCAGCAGAGCACCATTCCTCTCTTCTGTATACCTTCCTCTTCTTTTCCACATATGTACTGTACACAGCATCATCCTTGATCATCCCTGGTGATTCCTTTGCTCAGTAGCTAATCACTGCCACCCCGTTATTAGGGAGACTAGTATCACACCGATGTATTTGTACTTAATACTAGATTTCTTGAGCACTCTGGAATCTCATGCAAGATAACATTATCAAAAGCCTTTTCCATGTTTACAAAGGCAGTATAGGTTGGCTTATTTTTCTTTATACACTTTTTGAGAGTCTCAGTGCTACAATAACTTCTGTTGTTCCCAGTCCCCTTCTGAATCCAATCTGAGTCTTACTCAGCATCCTCCTCTTTAATTCTCCTCAAATTACTTTTATTAGAATGTTTTATGCATGTAATATTAAGCTTAACATTTGTCACTGTCCACATTTTGTAGCAGCCCCATTACTTCGTACAGGAATGACGACACATTTCTGGAAATCTGTAGGTATCTCCCCTGTGTTAAAGATAAACTTAATCAGTTTAAAGCAGCATCATTTTCATGCTGCCACCAGCATTCTAAATAGTTCAGCAGGGATGCCATTAGTACCTATTACTTTGTTGTCCCATGTGCCTTGAAGATTTTATCAACCTCTTATTGTAGTATGTTCTTTCCTTTGTCATCTTCTTCCACTTTTTTCCCCTATTATGTCTTCCAAAAGAGGTGTTCTGTTATACAACTCTAGATATATTCTTTCCATCTCTTCACCATGTCTCCATCAAACAGCATTTTCCATCTTTGTCTTCTATTGTACCCAAGTTAGTCATTTTGTGTTTAATGAAAGTCCAGCTTCAATTACATTTATTGGTGCTTTATTTAAGCCCACACTACAGTTTTCGGCCTCTATGTTAGGCCATTTTCAAGTGTGACAGATGTTATGCCATAGAGAAAGCCGAAACCGGTAGTGTGGGCTTAAGTAAAGCACCAATAAATGCAATTGGAGCTGGACTTTAATTAAATTTGAACCACAGTTGCGGCAACAGCAACCATCCAGTGATGGAGAAACTAACATTTTGTGTTTGTTAAAAAAAATTGCTGTTCTTTAAGCTGAATCAGTTCTTCCATTATGCATATTTTCTTCCACTTCTCTGTACATTTCCTCAGAAAATTTTCTTTTGCTTATTTATTGTTAGCTACATTCCTTTGTCTCCTGTATCCAGCTTTTCCTGGTTGATAAAAAAAAAATTTGTACAGCTTATGGAACGTAACTACATGGTCATCAGTCCATAAAATTACAAACTACGTATGAACTAGCTAATACTAAGGACGGCACAAATATCAATGCCCGAGAGGAAATTCGAACCCCCGGCCATAGTGGCCGTGCAGAACGTGACTGGCCGGCCGGCCTTGTTTATCAGTTGCATTTTTGCATAGCCTCATGTTTCCTATAAGCTGAATAACATATGCTGTAATCTATTTCCTTTTGCTTTTGGGTTTACTTTTCCCAGCTAGACCTATTTATTCTTCTGTTTTGTATATATCAGATTGAATTTGTTTCCAAGCTTCATTTACTCCACTATGTTGAATATTTTTAGTTGTCTGTTTTGTATGCATAGTGTTTTCAGTTTCTCTTTCACATTTTTGTTTTAATGTGTTCTTCAGACATCTGAATCAACTTTTCACCAGGACCAGGCTAGGGTTACTGCCTATGTCTGCAGATGAAAAGCTTCTACAAACTTTTACCGGGTCTCTGAAATGTCATTTCACTAAGATGTAATCAATCTGTTGTCTTCTTAAGTCTCCTAGGACCTTCCATGTGTCTTCTTTGCTTGTGGTGTTGGAAAAGTGTTTTTGCAACAATTGGTGTTTCAAGCAGAACTCAGCTAGTCGGTAATCTCATTTCTTCATCCAGATCCATATGTGCTAACAATCCCCTTCACTGGTTTTTCACTCACAACCCGATTCCATTCCCCCAATCAGGTTTTCATCTCCTTTAACATGTCTCATCACATTACATATTTGTTTGTATATTTCAATAACAACAACAACAACAACAACAACATCATCATCTTTGGATGTTGGTAAGTACACTTGTATATCACAGTGTTCTTTGATTTAGTTTAGTTTGACTAGTATTATTCAAGAGCTATGTAGTACATATCCCTTTATAAGTGTACCAAAGATTTTCCTCAAAATTATTTTAACTTCTCCCAATCCTGGTCTGTCTTGTACCAACTCCAGTGTGAAAGACTGAGTCTTCTTAAGACCAGAAAGTCACATGCTAGGGGCCATCTCGTTTGGAATATGCCTATGATATCAAGTTCCAGTCGTTATATTACAAGTTGTAGGTTTTCTAGTTTGTTACACTGCAGCAGTGTTACCACAGTCCAAGTACCTATTTTAGAACTGGGTTTATTTTTCTTCATCTTGTCTGTATCTTTTGCTACCCACAATGTGAGAGGTGATTGGTGGACTATTTTATCTCCAGAAAATTTTACAGAAGGTACTCACGTGATTTGCCGAACTGGCGTTTTAATGTAATGATTTCTCTTTGCCTTCTACATCCTATGCCGTTGACCATCAGTTGGTCCTTTTGTCTTTGGAAATGATTTTTAGTTTAAGAAAAGGTTGCCCTGTCCAGCAAACTCTTGTGTGATGACTTATTCCAGTCATACCTCAGTCTGTTTGTTAGCTATCACGTAAAGTGATGTTTGCCCACACTTTACTGCATTGAGGTGTAGCTCTGGAGTTTCCTTCATTGGATCTAGGATGGCAGTGGGCTTTCCTGGCCCCTCTCCATAACTTTGATAGATGTTGTGAGGGGCAAAAATTATAATGGCAAATTATGCTTTTTTTTCACTTGTGTGTCTGTGTGACATTTTAATTGAACACCACTGTACTACTAAATGTATACACAACATATTTTGCAGCTAGTATGCATATACAGGGTGTTCCACTAAGTGTGTTTGCCTCTGTAACTTATAAAATAATAGGTGACGGAAAATTTTAATGTGGTAGGTCAACACAAGAAATGTTACACTTTCTGCGGAGCTATGAACATAGTTTATTGTATCATGTTCCAAAGAGTTACAGCACAAAGATATAATTTTTTAAATGGAACAATAGTTTTTTCTGCCGTGCATTGGATTCGTTGAAACCATTACGTCCAAATCAATTTAAACTACATTCCTATCACTGTTAGTTTGGGAGCTACAACCCTTCAAAGTTTCAGGGGCAGATACCACAAACGCTGCGCATAATGCAATGCACCTTCTAAATGTGGTGCGGCCGAGTTGTAACGTCGCCGGTGTCACGGAGCCAGAAGCTTCATCGATGCACTGTTAGACTGCAGACTGTTGCCACACACGGCCATATACCCGACAGTTGGCGCTACACAAACAACCGGAGCTCAATATACCACAGTTACTGACATCGGATGACAATGGCATACACGAAAAACGAGCACGTTGACATGTTGCTGATGCTTGGCGAGTGCCGACACTATGCCACTGAAGCAGCCACGGTGTATGCCGTGAGATATCCTAGGCGAAGAGCCCCAGCAGCCATTATGTTCTTATGTGCCGAACGACTTCAGGAAACAGGCAGCTTGGTAATGCGCCGCAGTAACAGACGAAGACCTGCAAGAAGTGAGGAGACGGAGGTGTTTGTTTTAGCAGCGCTACACCACGATCCTCATGTCAGCTTACGAGCTGTTGCTGCAGTCGATGGTGTCAGTCTCACATCTGTGTGGCGTATAGTACACGGCCACAGGTTTCACCCGTACCGCCTGTCATTGACCCAGGAGCTGCATGGAAACGATATCCCTGCAAGAGTGACATTCTGTGAGTGGGCCATGCGTAATTTCACGCTGGAGTCTTTACAAAGTGTTATGTTCCCTGATGAGTCCACGTTCACAAATTATGGTGCAGTGAATCACCATAACATGCACTACTGGGCCGCAGACAATCCTTGGTGGGTACGACCTGTCAACAGTCAACGTAGGTGGTCTATTAACGTGTGGTGTGGAATCCTTCGGGATGAAATCATCGGCCTACACTACTTCCCAGGTAAACTGACTGGTGAATTATATCGCGCTTTTATAGCCGACAGTTTGGATGGTCTCCTTAAACATGTGTCTCTACACATGAGAGTCCGTATGTGGATGCAGCACGATGGTCACCCAGCCCATTCTGCGTATGCTGTTGTGGAAGAACTAAACAACAGGTTTGCAGGAAGATGGTTGGGGCGCCATGGTCCTCATTCATGGCCTGTAAGGTCACCCGATTTAACACCAGTGGGGATATCTAAAGGATCATGTTTGTCACTGAGCCCACATCCCCAGATGATCTAAAACAGCGCATCGAGGACGCATGTCGCTCCATCACACCGGTGATGTTACATCTCGTCTGCAGATCCTTTCGACGGCGCATTGCATTATGCATTGAGGAACATGGACACACATTTGAACATCTCATGTAAATCAACTTCCCACCACCATAACATCCATCACCCACCACACAGCCATGTATTATGTACAGCATGTGGTATCTGCCCCTGAAACTTTGAAGGGTTGTAGCTCCCAAACTAACAATGATAGGAATGTAGTTTAAATTGATTTGGACGCAGCTGGTTTCAACGAATCCAATGCACAATAGAAAAAACTATCGCTCTATTTAAAAAAAATTATATCTTTCTGCTGTAACTCTTTGGAAAATGATACAATAAACTATGTTCATAGCTCCACAGAAAGTGTAACATTTCTTGTGTTGACCTACCGCATTAAAATTTCCCATCACCTATTATTTTATAAGTTACAGAGGCACACACACTTAGAGAAACACCCTGTATATCACTAAAAGTACCTGCAAAATTAATCGTTGCATGATTCAGTTCACGAGCTATCAATCATAAACCTGAAATGTGTAAATAACAACAACATCATGTTTGACATTTTATTATGTCTTTACTACTAACTCTATTTGCAGCATCTCACAGACAATGTACAAATATACCACTGTAATGACCTGCGAAATTATAGTGCTCTATGGCACAATGTTCATTAGAAAAGACATCGTAATCACTGAGCTGTGTGAAACTGTAGAGTGAAATTCACTGTAGGTACAGGCAAAATAAGTGTACATATACTGTTGATCAAATTAAACCAAACTTTATATACGTATTACTTACAGTCTGGATAAAAATGTTGTATTGGTGAAAACCAGGAGCGTCCTGTTAGGAAAGGGATGATATACTAATTTGAGTGGTAGGGGAGAGGAGTTGGATAGACAGACAGACGGGGGAAAGGATACAGACACAGGTAAGGGAGAGGGTCAGATGCAAAGAGTGAGAGGGATAGAGAAAGGGTTAGAAAGAGGGATGGGGGACACACAAGATACAAAGGAAGAGATGAGGTGAGAAGATGATCTTAGAGAAATTAGGAGATGGTTGGAAAGGATGGGTAGTTAATAGACAAGGAAGGAAAGAGACAGACAGAGAGGAGAAGGGGATGATCAGATGGATCCTCCACATCACCCCCCCCCCCCCCCTCAGATTTAGTTATAAGTTGGCGCAGTGAATAGGCCATGAAAAACTGAACACGGATCAATCAAGAAAACTGGAATAAGCAAAATATAAAAACTGAACGGTCCATGCGAAAGATAGGCAACATCAAGCACTTTGTGAGCGTAGGAATGCTGTGGTCCTGTGGGTAGCGTGAGGAGCTGTTGACTAGGAGGTCCTTGGTTCAAGCCTTCCCTTAAACAAAAAAAAAATTATTTTTGCAAAATTATGATCTGTTCATTCGTTCATTGACATCTCTGTACGCTGTAATCAGTTTAGTGTCTGTGTTTTGTGACCACACCGCAAAATCGTGAGATTAGCAGACGAAAGAAGTGCCTCTCCAATGGGAACTTGAAACATTTCATCTCAAGGTGATAGGTCAACCGATTCCTCCACAGGAAAACACGTCTGATGTAGTCCATATGACACTGGTGACGGTCTGTGAGTCATATGACAGAAATCTCTTGTTGACGTACGTAACTTGTACACTTGGTGAATGGGTAAAGAGATTCCACCTTGCCTGATTTAAGTTTTCTTTTGGATGTGATAATCAATCCCAAAAAAGTGATGAAAAAATAAGAGTTTTGTCACATAAACTGAAACAAATGAATGCAACAGTTTCACAGTCTGAAAATGAAAAAAATTAAAATTTCCGCCTGTTGGAACGCTCAAACCACAGTCCTTTCGCTCTGCAGTTCCTCGTGCTAACCACAGGACTACGGCGCTCGTGTTCTCACTGTCTGCTCTACATTACTTTCTTACGCATGGACTGCTCAGTTTTTATTTTTTGCTTTTTTTCTCATAATTCCATACAACTACTTTGTTTCCTTGACTGATCTGTGTTAAGTTTTTCACGGCCTATCCACTGCACCAACTTATAACTAAATCTGAGGGGTGTGCGATGGGGAGGTTCCCTTGTTAGTATGGCCAACATTAAACATCCCAGGCACTGCAGCTAGTATGGATAGAAAACTAGTTTGACACAGACATTGTGAGTTAAATTAATGATTGAAAACTTTCTCCACTTACATCCACATCAGTTTGGAGTAATGATTGAGGTTGCTCTGTTGCCCTCCTGCAAAGTTCTGTACAAACATGCCACTCCTAGCATGGACTCAAATGATTACCTGCATTCTAAGCAGATATATGCCATGTTTGTAATTAACAAATTGGGTTTTAAAGCTGACATTCAAAAGATATTCTTCAGTCACAAATCATTCCAGGCAAATGCTGGGATGGTTCCTTTCAGAAGACACAGTGGAACTGGTAAACACTATCTTCCTTACATCACGTGATTCATTGTTGTATTTAAACTCGTGTTCTTATCCATATAGCTAAACTCAGTTACCTTGATTAAGGATTTGTGTGATTTCACTAAATTACTTTAATAAATTGTAAAATGATTTCTTCTACAGTATTATAGCTTATTTCTCCCCTGTTCTTCTCTTTTTTTGTCTTGAGTGTTGAACTATTTGGAGAACTGTTTTGTAAAGCCATCAGGTCTTATCAACACATAAATTATATCTTATATTTTATGATTATTGTCACATGGTGCAGTAATGAAGTCCTTTACTCCTGTACTTTAGATGTGACATGTATGCTGTGAATGATGTCTTGCTTTGCATGGTGTAACTTGCATCAGCTTGCCTCTGACAAGCTGGCTTTTATGCTTGTCAGAGTTCAGTGAGCTGAATAATGAGTTCACTACTGCTCTTGTTTACCAGCTGACTAGTTCAACAGAGCATGGGTTCAGTGAGCAGTTAAGTGTCTCCAATAAGCAGGCTTTGCATCATACACTGTATTCACGTCTATAAGTCCGTGTTGTGGTTAGCTAATTTCTGTGCAGCACTCATATTGGCAGTTTGGCCACTATCCAATTTACCGAGAACACTTATATTAGTATGTCCGTGGTGAGTGATGCCCGAAGCCAGTAGGCTACAGTACTTTCTAATTTCCGGTGCTGCAATTTGACTCTCCAGTTATAACATTTCCCACTTTGTTCACTTCATTTTGCACTACACTTTTCAGTTTAACTTACGGTTTTGCCCCCACATCAGCCCATCTCCATTGACCACACTGTCGACGGGACGTTAAACCCTGAGCTTCCTTTCCCTTCTCTCACATCTGTCATTTGATGTCTAAATTTCCAAAATTCTTATACAGAATGTACAGGCCAGGCTGGGAAGGTCTCGCAATACCCATAGTGTAGCTAGTCTATGTGGAGGTCGTTAGAGCTACGTTAACCGTGCAAGGATCTAACTGTTGGTGCCCGAGTTGATGCCTCCCTGTGTCTATCAACGAATCGATGCCTGTGCTTTTGGAGGTACGTGTTGTTGGTCACTACGTGACACGCCAGGTGGCCTTTCGTCTGCTGGCTGGCACTATAGGGAAATCCCATGTTTGGACTGTGTGACATTGTGGTGGGTGTTGAAACAAAGTTATCAGTCAGTGCCAGGAAGCTCTTAGTCTCTTCAGAATGATCATTACAGACATAAGATGCTTCCCTCCTTTGGGGGGAAAACAAAACCAAGTGACTTTAAAACACTAAACTCTCTACATTCCGTGGTTTGTACCGGAGTAAATGGAGGGTCATTTCTTTCTACTAAGCCACAATTTTGTTGTGAAGAATATTGAAAACATATTTGGTAAACCGATTAAATTATGAAATTATAGTATCCTTGAATCCTTCCCCGTCCTGGGCTTTAATTACATATAAACAATTTCATGATATACTTGTTAACACCATAAAAATCTAGACACAATGCATGGAAATTTGTTTATACTGGAACCTAACACGACAGATGGCTGAAGAACTATACAAACATTTGCAGAGGCAAGGAATCTGTTTCAAACATTGCTTACATTTGTCTGTCCAGATGAAAAAGTTGACACTTGGATACCTATTAATCCTCATTATTGAGACAGATTTGCTTTCAGAGAATGTGAAAATCATGTTTTACCACTGTGATATGAAGTCGTATTTCCCACTTAAAATGAGTCCTTTTAGGAAGTCTTCCTAGGTTATCAACAGTACCTGCTAGTGCATTTTCTCCTTCCATCTTAACTTATATTAGTACAAATAAACTTGACTGGGGATGATAGTTCTCCTCCTAATGGGTCTGCAGCACTGTCTTCATCAGATGAAGGGAATGGTTTCCAGAGAGCCAGCATCCTTATTCATCTTCTACCAGTTAGACGGTTTGTTTTTGGCAACCTTTCACCCACATGTACACAAATCAGTGGTTGAAGAAGGAAAAAATGTGGATCCCAGAACTCCAAGTCATCTTCTGTTTCTCAACCTACAGCAGATAAACCTTTACAAGATTATCAGTGAACAAAAGTTCTGAATGATAAAAAGAATAAATCTCTGTAGAAGTCTACTGCAGTGATCTCAGGAGGTGCTAACGATATTGGATTCTAACCAATGTTAATTATGTTCCATCCAAACTATTGTACAGTGGATCCAAGGTCCTCCAGGCCCCTTCATTTATTATAACAACCTCACTGTGATGATCCAGTGGAACAGCAGTATTTATTACTGTCAACTGCAACAGAAGAAACACTACCAACAACAAAATTTCCTCTTATTCTGTATTCTTCTCCATACCGTGTAAGCAATAGCATTCAAAGTGTAAACGACCCCAATGACCACTGTTTGTAAGGTTTATTTACCTCCAAGTAGGGCACTTAGTTACGTTGAGATGATAAACTTATCAAACAGTTCTCTCTTCCATTGGTCTCCCTTGAAATTTTGACGTAGTCTATGGCGAAGTACCACTTAATCTCGTGGGGCCGTCTGCTCGATCAACTTCTGATTTTGCTCTCTCTCTCTCTCTCTCTCTCTCTCTCTCTCTGTCTGTCTGTCTGTCTGTGTGTGTGTGTGTGTGTGTGTGTGTGTGTGTGTGTGTGTGTGTGTGTGTGTGTGTGTGTGTGTAAGGTAGCAGTATTCCTACCCACTTTAATATTAGCAATGGGGCAGCTGACTGTTTATTCAGTCAAATGAAACAACCAAATGAAAATAATCTCTGCAGACGTATGAATGTTTTCGTTCACTCACAGGTTTTGAGTGATTCCACTTGATGCGGGACAACCAAATTAAAATTAAGTGGTTGCGGTCATGATATAAATGTTGCACTCTCGATTCAAAAAAGAACACGCAAATGATGACAGGCAAAAGTTAGTAGAGATTCGTGCGTCTATAAAAAGATCGATGCGTGAAGCATACAATAATTATCACAGCCATACCTTAGCAAAAGATCTTTCCGAGAACCCGAAAAAATTCTGGTCCTATGTAAAATCGATAAGTGGGTCAAAGCCCACTGTCCAGTCACTAGTTGATCATTCCGGGGCAGTAATAGAAGAAAGCAAACGGAAAGCTGAAGTTCTAAATTTAACCTTTAAGAAATCTTTCACGCAGGAGGACCGCACAAATATACCATCATTTGATCAATGTACTAATTCCGAAATGGGGGACATAGCAATAGGTATTTCCGGTGTAGAGAAGAAGCTGAGAGACCTAAATACGAAAAAGTCTGCTGGTCCGGATGGAATACCAGTTCGGTTTTACAAAGACTATTCTGCGGCATTGGCCCCCTACTTAGCTTGCATTTATAGCGAATCTTTAATTCAGCGCAAAGCTCACATGACATCTTGCGAGCCATGGACGAAGGGCAACAGGCGGATTGTGTTTTTCTCGACTTCAAAAAGGCGTTCGACGCGGTGCCACACTGCAGACTGCTAACGAAGATACGAGCTTATGGAATAGGTTCACAGATTTGTGACTGGCTGGAAGACTTCCTAAGTAACAGAACGCAGTATGTTGTCCTCGACGGCGACTGTTCATCAGAGACGAGTGTATCGTCAGACGTGCCCCAGGGGAGTGTGATAGGACCGCTATTATTTTCTATCTATATAAATGATCTGATGGACAGAGTAAGTTGTGATTTGCGGCTGTTTGCTGATGATGCTGTGGTGTATGGGAGGGTGTCGTCTGCAACTGACTGTAATAGCATACAGGTTGACTTGGACAAAATTTCTAGTTGGTGCAAAGAATGGCAGCTAGCTCTCAATGTAGAAAAATGTAAGGTGATGCGCATGAGTAGAAAAAACAACCCCATAATGTTCGAATACAGCATTAGTAGTGAGCATCTTGATGTTGTCGCGTCGTTCAAATATCTAGGCGTAACATTGCAGAGCGATATGAAATGGAACCAGCATGTAAGGACAGTTGTGAGTAAGGCAGACAGCCGACTTCGGTTTATTGGGAGAATTTTGGGAAGATGTATTTCACCTGTAAAGGAGACCGCGTATAAAACGCTTGTACGACCACGTCTTGAATATTGCTCAAGTATTTGGGATCCGCAGCAGATCGGTTTGAAGGAAGACATAGAGGCGGTTCAGAGGCGAGCTGCTAGATTTGTTACCGGTAGGTTCGACCAATGCGCGAGTGTCACGGAAATGCTCCGGCAACTCAATTTGGGATCACTGGAAGAAAGACAACGTTCTTTTCGTGAATGTCTGTTAAGTAAATTTAGAGGGCCGGAATTTGAAGCTGAGTGTAGTACGATCTTGCTGCCGCCTACTTACATTTCGCGTAAAGATCACAAAGACAAGATAAGAGAAATTAGGGCTCGTACGGAGGCATATAGGCATTCTTTCTTTCCTCGTTCAATTTGGGAGTGGAATAGGAAAGGAAATGCCTAGTAGTGGTACAGTGTACCCTCCGCCACACACCTTACGGTGAATTGCGGAGTATGTATGTAGATGTAGATGTAGAAATCTACATTTATGTTCCACTCTTGATGAAATTTTACTCACTTGACCTTCAAACCTAGGGAACTGTCTGTGTGGTGTAAGGATCACATATCTCATAGATTAGGAGATATGTCATAAATAAT
This sequence comes from Locusta migratoria, assembly GCA_026315105.1. NCBI lineage: Eukaryota > Metazoa > Arthropoda > Insecta > Orthoptera > Acrididae > Locusta > Locusta migratoria. The sequence goes on from CM048755.1 coordinate 13,289,621, forward strand.
GAAATGTGTGAAAAACTGCCACATCACTCAACAATATTGCATATTTACTAAACCACTGGACTGATTTCAACTAAATTTGTTGCACATATTCCTTATCATCAGGTAACAATTGCTATTGGGGCAAGAATCACCTATGACACACATTTCAGGAGATATGATGCTTATGGTGTATGGTGGAGGGTTCTTTACTACAGACCTAGACAACATTTTCGATCTCAATGAAATTTTACACACCTAACCTTCAAAGGAAAGGAAGATCACTTTCTATATAAAATTATGGATGATGCATGGCAGAGGGTGCATTAATTATGGATTTTACCAAAACAAAATCTACATTTTTTATTCCAATTTTGGTGATATTTTGTGCACCTGACCTTCAGCAAGCTACCATGTGGTGCATAGTAGAGGCTATATTGCAATAAATTTCATACTGTTTCACTGTTCACTACAAAATCCGGTTGACAAACGTGATTTTTATACGCACATGGAAGAAGAGATCAAAGAGGAAGTGCATCCAACCATTGCTTAAAACCGTGCCAATTCCATAGTCCACCACGTCATCCCGGCACAAGTGGTAAAAGGTGCAGAGAGAGAGAGAGAGAGAGAGAGAGAGAGAGAGAGAGAGAGAGAGAGAGAGAGAGAGAGAGAGGAGGAACTGTACTGAGGATGCGGAGTTGAATAGACAGGATGAAGAGATGGACAGAGGCTAGGGTGAATAGATGACTGAAAGACATGTTCGAAAGAATAAGTGCCATATAACTTATAGAAAGTCAGAAATTGAAAGTATGTTTAATAATGCTTTTTAAATTTTGTGGCTAAGATATGATCTCGATCTTGATTAGAAGGCAAGAATATTAATAGAAGAGGTTACACCTATGCAAGTTGATACAACTGAAATTCCACCCACATCTTCTTTTGAAATCGGTAAAATAATAAACTCCTTCTAAAGTGAAAGTTTGCATGAAATTGTTAGTATTTCCAGCAAAGTGCTAAAAGGGTCAATCCATTTGAAGTGGTCCAGTGAATTTATTTTATTTTTATTTATTTATTTACCTTTAACCGTTACTGAATTGTGGCCAGTTTTATTTGTAAGGATGCAACATTTTTTTATTTTGTTTTTATTTTGGAGACTTTAGTGATAATTTGAATAAAGTAGAACCTCGATTTTACGCTTTTCAAGGGACTTCAGTAAAATGGTATAAAATGCAAGAAAACGTAAAATGCAGGAAATAATGTTTCAAATGGTAAAATATGCTTACTGGATCAGCCTCACATTTTCATAGTTTATTTGTGATATATGTACATAAGAGGTATCTAAATACTCACCAGGAAGTTTATTATACAATAAAGGTTATCCAAATTTTTAATGTTTTATGTGCCGGGTAGAACTGGTAATTTTATGGGAAGTAGAAATTTTTGACGTAATTTCATTCATTATAATCGAGGATGCTGCTGCTGGGCTATGTAAAACATCTTCAAAATTACTGCCTTTTAGCAGCATTAAATATTTGCATAGTAAAACTCCTAAAGTTCCATTCTTTTTGTATTTTTCAATGTTTCACATAACAATATTAGAGAATTTATTTGCATTCTCGAGTGCAAACGTGCATAAGTATTTTTGTGATGTTTGCATAGGATCGGCATCTCACACTGTTATCGCTTTTTTGAGATTGTGGGAATTATGATACTCAACCTTGACAGATAATGTTCTTTATTAAGATATATGTATCACAAAAACAATGCAACTCTTTATTCTCACATCAACAAAGCAACTGGTTCTGATTGTTTGAGTACACACCAGGCGCTCTGGCAAAGAAGCTGGTGGAAAGAGGTACTACATCACCACAAATCGGCGCGTCATAAGTCAACTAGCTGCATCCTGCCAACGACGATACGTGAAATATACGTTTGAATAAATGCAAAGTGTCAAGAAAATCGACTGTGAATAATTTTTAATCACTATACTTTAAGGGGAAAGCCATGATAGCATCAATTTATGTAGATTACGTCATTTTTTTCTACACAAACATGCTTTCAAAAAGTGTAAAATGTGGGAAAGTGTAAATATGTTAATGCAAAAATGAGGGCGAATTATCATTGTGAACATAGGAAATTCGACGGGACCGACAAAAAAACACTGTAAATGGCAGGAAAATGTAAAAACCGGGAATGTAAAAACGAGGTTTTACTGTATCTCTGTACTAGATTAAGTTACATCATTGCAGTTGATTCAGTTGTTTTTAGAAAACTCTCCTCTACAACACTTTATTACACTAAATACCCCGAATTCAAACATAACCATTCAAAATGACCTGCACTGCTCTATCCAAAATTTCAAAAATCTACTTTTTAGGTCCAGAAATAACAACCAAGGAGAGTGATTCATCGGTCCATTTTTTCCCTAGTTAGATATGGCGGAGTACTAGTCTTACATAGAGCAAAAACGCTTGAAGTGTTCCCTTAAAGTTTAATAAATTCATAAAACTTGAAAATTTTCTTTCTTTGTGAAGTATATCTCTGGTGGGACTGAATAAAAGAATCAGTTTTTTACAGTTTGTACACTTTTATGATAGAAAAGTAATGGTAAAATTTGTATCATGGATATTTGACTGTGAAAATAAGGAAATAATTCATATTACACTGCAGGTGATATTATGGCTGTTGCCTATGGTTCACTGTAATAAAATTTAGTTCCAGCATTTACTTAGTTAACAATATCACCTTACATTCATTTTGTATTATTTTAATAATAAAATATTAAGCAGTAGGACCTACGTACAGATCATGCACTTAAGCGTGGCCCCTGAGTGGAGAATGTAGGGAGCTGAAGCTTGCATTCAGCTCGTAGCGCATTGGCTGTTAGAACCAAGGAGGTTAGAATAAAGGGAGATAGCATTATCTATGCTGAGCACATATGTCAGTTGAAGCCTGTCCGCCATCTTGGTCAGTTTTGGAATACTATTTCTCTGTTAAAACTGTGTGTTAAGTCAACCCTCTTACTGATACTATATTGAACTGAAAGTCACTGGAAAGTATGTACTTTCAAACAATATACTTTCTTGAATAAATAGCAATAAATCCTCCTCATAATATATTTGAAAACTTATTTTTAACGGCTAATTTGCACTCTCTAAACACATTGTACATGACTGCAAAACTGTCGGACGTTTTATTTCTGTTTAAAATCACATAAAAACTTGCTCAACAATATGAACACTTCTGCAAAACTTGGCAATATGACGGAGGTAGGCTTCACTTTTTCAGCGTAAGGGCGTTTCCCTGTATTCTAACCTCCTTGGTTAGAATAGCCAGTGCTGCCAGCTTACGGAATATAGCTTACAGAAACAAAAACACACTCACTCACACATATCAAAACCTTGTTTACCTTCCTTTTTTTCCCCTAAGGTAAGTCCTTCCACTCCTGGGATTGGAATGACTCCTTTTCCACTTCCTTAAAACCCATATCCTTCCCTCCCCCCCCCCTTTTTTCCTCTTATCCTGAAGAAGCGACCAACGGTTGCGAAAGCTTGTATGTGTGTGATTTTTATTTGTGTCTATCAACGAGCCGGTCCTTTAGGTAAGTCATCCGTTTTCTATTTTTTATATTTATAAATTTAATAGAATATATTTGTAACAATAATACTTAGATAATTTATAAGAAACAAATTATAATAACAGTAATATTGACACTAACAATAATAATGACTTTGCAAAGTACAATAAGCATGTTTCATATTGTGAACATCATCTCTATTACAATTTAGGAATTGCCTCGTTATGTTCTTACCGATTGTGAGTTATTCACATCAAGCAGAGACATAAGACGATTAGAATGTGGTGAGAGAGATATAGAAGAGGTAGGTTGGTTAGAGGAAGAGAAATAGAATGGTAAGATTCAAAGCTATGTTGGAGAGAAAGAACTGAGAGCAGAGTAACAGTGGTGGCTATGCTGTCATTAATATGTGAATTTTGAGTTTCCTCTTGAATGTCGAGTGGTTTATTGTAGGACATAGATCACATGGCAGTGCGTTCCATAGTTGTATGGCTGAGATGGAGAACGACATGGAGAAAGATTGTCTTGTGTGAAGGTGCAGCCAAGATGCTAGACGTATCTGATCTGGTATTGCGTTTGTTGGGGGCACTGGTGGCTGTTCAAATGTTTGTAAACCTGTAGGGTCCAAACTGCTATAGTTAACAGTTCTAGACTTACAAACTACTTTAACTTGCACCAAGAACAGCATACATACCCATTCCCGAGGAAGGACTCGCATTTCCAGCGGGAACAGCATCCAAGTTTTAACTGAATTTGATATTTGAAAAACAGTACATGAACGATATTTTAAATTCAAAACATTGCGTTACTAAGCTGTTTTATCCATGGTCCTATTGTTTGTTGCCTTCAATCAATGAAATACAAACAGCCAAAGTTACAACTTTCTTTGCTGTGCATTTTTTGTGGCCACTTTGGTCCAGTTTATATAGCATTGTTTGTCACAAATTGAATCCACTGTTATAGGATACAAATCACGTTATTTCGAATGAGACTGCTTTTGAAGTTTTACTGAAAAACAGTATTTGTAAAAGAAATGTAGAATATACCCTATTGTTACCATTTCACAAACAAGTCATATTTTGACCAATTTGTAAAATACTGGAAAACAGTAGGAGAAGGAAATTTTATATTCCACGTCCTTGTTCTACTGAGCTGTTATGTGTTTAGTTTCATGTTCATCATGTGATGACTTTGAGCTATAAATATCCAAAATTAAAGTGTTTTAGATGCAATTTTCGTGCACCTTTTTACTACAAATTATGTACTGTTGTTAGTCCATCTTGGATAATTAAATATACACTATTCCAAACAATTAGGGGATAACGTGAGATATCATACACAATATACATATGGTAACGCATGAACCACAGACATCGCCGAGGTGGGGTGGCTTGCGTGCCTCAACGTTGCAGATAACCGTACCATAGGTGCAACTGCACTGTAGGGTTATCTGTGGAGAGGCCAGACAAACGTGTGGTTCCTGAATAGGGGCAGCAGTCTTTTCAGTAGTTACAGGGGCAACAGTCTGGATGATTGACTGAACTGGCTTTGTAACATCAGCTAACATGGCTTTGGCATGCACTTACTGCGAACGGCTGAAAGCAAGGAGAAACTACAGTCGTTACTTCCACCAAGGACATGCAGCTCTACTGTATGACTATATGATGATGGCGTCTTCTTGGGTAAAATATTCCGGGGGTAAAATAGCCCCCCATTCGGATCTTCGGGCGGGGACTGCTCAGGAGGATGTCATCATCAAGAAAAAATACTAACACGAATTATTTACAGACAAATGGAAAAACTTGTGGAATCAGACCTCGGGGAAGATCAGTTTGGATTTAGGAGAAATGTAGGAACACGGGAGGCAGTACTCACATTACGACTTACCTTAGAAGATAGGCTAAGGAATGGGAAACCTACATTCGTCAATTTGGAGAAAGCTTTGGACAATGTCGACTGGAATACACTCTTCAAAATTCTGAAGGTAGCAGGGGTAAAATATAGGGAGCGAAGAGTTATATTCAACCTATACAAAAATCAGACAGCGGCTTCTGGTGGCCGAAGTAAAGAATGGCTATGGGAAGAAAAGTGTTTCTGAAGAAGCAAAATTTGCTGACATCCAATATTAATTTAAATGTTAAGAAGTCCTTTCTGAAAGCATTTGTTTGTGTAGCATGTAGTATGGGAGTGAAATGTGGATGATAAGGAATTTAGATAAAAAGATGATAGAAGCTTTTGGAATGTGGTGCTACAAACGAATGATGAAAATTAGATGGGTAGATCACGTAACTAATGAGGTGGTGCTTAACCGAATCGGGGAGAAAAGGAGTTTCTGGCATATCCTGACCAAGAGAAGGGATAGATTCTGAGACATCAAGGAATTGTCAACTTAGCATTAGAAGGAAGCGTGTGGGGTAAAAATCGTAGAGGGAGACCGAGGAACGAATATAGTAAGCAGATTCAAAAGGATGTAGGTTGCCGAAAGTATTCTCAGATGAAGAGACTTGCACAGGTCAGAGTAGCGTGGAGAGCTGCAGCAAACCAGTCTGCGGATTGAAGACCACAACAACAATAATGCATTTTATTCAGATATTGGTTACAATAGTAATTTGTGTGTGGGTACAGTATGTTATTTTGCTGTCTCAATTGTTTGCTTGAGTTTTAAATGGTGTCTAGAGTGAGGTACCATGGACTACTATAAGTGAAAGTCATTTTTGTTACCTTCTAATATGGTATGTGGTCACCTTGGGTGGCCAGTACAGTGGAATACCTGTGTAGCATGGATAGTACGAGGTTATTAATCAGATCTTGCCGGCCGTGGTGGCCGAGGGGACTGAGGCGCTCCAGTCACGGTCTGCACGGCCACTACGGTCGGGGTTCGAATCCCCCCTCGGGCATGGATATTTGTGCCATCCTTAGTCTTAGGTAGTTCATAAGTAGTTTGTAAGCTTAGGGAATGATGACCCCGTAGTTAAGTCCCATAAGTTCTACAAACATTTAACATTTTTCAGATCTTGAGGGCTTTTTACCAATCTTCCATGGGTGCAATATCCAGCTCTGCAACTATTGTGGGAGGTGTTGGTCTGGCTGCAATGCATCTGGGAAGTGCTTCCCAGACATAGTCAGTTGGATTTAAATCTGGTGAACAAACTGGCCACCCCATTCATTTGATTCCCTCAGCTTCACGTATGTTGTCCACCAGAGCAGCTCTGTGGAGGGGGGGGGGGGGAGAGGGAGTGTTATCATCCACCAATACTGACTCCTGCCTACACCATTCGTCCACCACCATATACAGTGTTTTCTGCGCATAAACAAGATTGCTCAGAGTTGCATGTTCTCTCCAGATAAGGGAATGATGATTGTCGAGCTGCACATGAAATCTTGACTCATCTGTGAACAGAAACGAGTGCCATTCATTATGACTCCAACCCTGACGTTTGTATGCCCAGTTTCTGCAGGCGAAATGGTGTCATGGTTTTAATGGGACACACACCATAGATCTCCATGTGTAGAGGCAACATTCCCTGATAAGATTTCAGGCAGTTTGTGTTGATATTGTGTGTCCTGTTGCAGCCGAGTTGGATTCAGCCTCCTGTATTGACGGGCTGTTAACTGGAGATAATGGTCATATCTTGCTGATGTTACACGTGGGACGATGTTGGCCTTGCCATCTTTTAACGGTTCCTGTTGTCTGAAATCATGTCCACATGCTGGAAATTACACTTTGGGGCACTCCAATAGCTTTAGCCACCTCCCTCGTGTCTGTCCCGCTTTCAACCATCCTATGTTTCTCCTTGTTATAGCTTTGGGCAAGTCAAATTGTTGTTTCATTGCACTACCTGCCACATCACTATCTGAACACAACTGCTTGTCATTTGTTTGGTAGTGTAGACACAAGTCAACACCAACCCCCTCTGCAGCAACCTCATTTTGGAGATAAAGCCATGGCCTTTCTAATTAATTTTGGTAAGTTTTAAAAAACATAGTTGTTTTGCAAAATGAAGTAAAAAATTGTGCATTTTGGCCATTACAAATCCTTAAAATTCGTTTTCAATCTATTTGGAATTGGAAAGTGATATATTAATGAAATTTTATATTTGAAAACCTGGAATTGTTAGGCTACTACATACAAAGTTCCATGTTCTTAGTATCTTTAATGCCTGTGATATACAAAACCAAACTTTGAAATTTTTTTCGGGCCTCTTTTTTTTCCCCGCTGGAATTTTTTATCTGAAAAGGTTCATAAAATTATTTTCATTATCATTTTTAAAGGAATTCATAGAATTGCACAAAGTGGCCAAACTTAATTTCTTTCAACAAAATACTTCCCTAGTATTACAGCTGTAAATGGCCATAAATTTGTGAGAAGTTGTGCAAGTGACTGTCTCCGGCAGTATTGCATCAATGAATTTTTAACTTTACCAATGTTTGTTGGAGGCATGTTCGAATATTCAAATAAAATTTCAACAAAATATGTTATTGTCGAGCAGGTAGGTCTTGTTGAGTTCACGTGGAATTACCCTACCAGGAGGGATGTTCAAATGAAAAGGTAAAAAACGACACTGTGGGTATAATTGAAGTACCTATTCAAAACTAATCACCAGAGGCCTGAGCACAAGTATCCCACTGTTTAATGAGGAGGATTACCTGTTCCCAGATTTCCTGTGGCTGTGATGAGCCAGTCCTCTACTGTGTCCTTCAGTTCATTGTACAACTTCAAGCATTTCCCTTTGAGATGTTTTTTAGTGGACCAAATAAATGGAAGTCACAGGATGACATGTCAGAGTTGTAGGGTGGATGCCCAAACTGCTACCATTTGAACTTGGCCATTACACTTTGGGTGACTAGAGACGTCTGGATGTGCGTTATCATGGAGCTGAATCACTCCCTCCATGAGCAGCCTAGGCTGTTAGCATTTGATGGACTTGCGTAGGCTACGGTGTGTTTCACAGTACACATCACTGTTAATGGTTTTCTTGTGCTCGAGGATTTCGATGAGTATTGGACCACGGACGTCAAAAAAAATTGTGAGCATCACCTTGGCTGCTGAGGGCACAGCCTTGAATTTTTAAGGGGAGGCGATGACACATGCTTCATTCTTTGATGTCACACTGCGTTATCCCACAGCAACGTATTCAAATTTCAACCGGTTTGGTTGTCAAAATATGTCGTACCTCTACATATGAACACCTCTCGCATGTAATTTACAACATGTATTTCAGACAGTATCTACATTAACTGAATACACCTGCAAAATTATATTGCTATATGGCACATAGTTCAGCAGATATGTCATAAATGGAGATACGTGGAAAACTAATTTTTCGCTAAAATGGAATACAAATTACCCCCCTTTTTTTTAGTATTTGATATTTAGAGCAATTACTGACTTCCAACAAGCTATATACACAATTTCAAACCATTTCTAAACTGTTTCTTGATTACAAATATTGAACACATTAACTCATTTGTAAGGTAATCAGATATCTGGAGCAGTTTTATACATGACAATTGCACATACTTAAATTGGCAATTGTTGAAAATTAAATCATTTTGTTTAATGATAAAGCTAATTTGATTTAGAATTTGTACTGTAATTTAGTCTAGTTGAACCATGGAACCCTGCTTGGGTAAAAGTTTTTAAGGCTTAAAAGTTTCCTCCTTGGTATTGTAAAGAAATCATTGGTTTGGGGAACTTTCAGCTTTTGAGGTAGCAGTTACTTTCTTATAGGCCTACTATGCATTAATCATTGTGCCACCCTTTTTCTGTTTCAGAGAAATCCAAAGATGGAACTCAGCAAGACTGATCTTCTCAAACTCCTTAGTTATTTAGAAGGTGAACTTCAAGCCCGAGATATTGTCATCGCTACCTTAAAGGTATTTATATATAGTCTTAGTTAAGTGGAGCGTTGCATGTAATGTATTATTACTACGTACTACAAAACTGAGATATTATTTGCACTACACATTATGTTTTGATGGTATTAACCTAACTTCAGAATTGGATGTGTTGTGTAGTATATTAACATATCAAAAATTTCTCAGTTAGTATACACAACACAAGTCATTTTTCTTTAACAGAGTTGCAGTTGTTTGCCTTATTGAAGTGTTTGATAATTTTTGACCACTTGATTAATGCATACTGTATGTGATACGTTACTTTCAATAATAAGTAGAAAGCTTTTATATGTGATCTATTGGGCAACACCTTCAGTGTCAGTTTGCATATCAAAAGATGTACATAGGCTAAAATGTATTGCTTTTTTGTCTTTTGTGTTTTACAATATTTCACAGATATGCATTATTATAAAGTTATTCTAGGTACAATAATTTAATACATCAGAAATATGTGTGTGCAAATTTGAAATTAAACCTGGTTTTAGGTTCGACTCCTGGTTCTGGCACACAGTTTTAATCTGCCAAGACGTTTCATATCAGCACGCACTCCGGTACAGAGTGAAAGTATCATTCTGGAAAATCAAAATTAACTTAAAGCCTGTGTGACCCCCCTTTAGAATATTATACAAGGGAATTCTCTTCACTGCAGGTACATTGCCCACAGGTGGTCAGGCTGTATGGGAGGGATTTGTTGGTGTGGAAGTAAGTAGTGTTGGTGGTTTAATGTAACCAGAGGAGTGGCTGGAGCCATCAGTGAGGTGGAGGTTAACATCTAGAATGGTAGAATGTCGGGTTGAGGAGGGACTGTTTGACATGTATAGGAGAGATGTACAGGAATAAGGATAAGGTTTAATTACCCTATGAAAATATCATCAGTGTACCTAAAGTGGATCAGGGGTGTGGTATTTAAGGAGGCTTGGAAGGTTTCCTCTAGACGGCCCTTGACGAGCTGCAGTTTTTGTGTACCTTCCCTTCAAAGAAAAGGTAGTTATTAGGCTATAATTAGTAAGCTTAAACGTAAGTGAGGTTGTGGGTTTGGAGTCTGAAAGACATGGTGAGAAGTAGGGTAAGACGGTGACAGCTCATAAACACACCTATAACCAAGCTAAGTAATTGTAGTGTACTTCTCGTAGTAGTTAGTTCATAAATTTCATTGACATTTCTTTGTTAGAGGGTTCATTCTCTCGTAATTGTTACATATTACACATTTGAGGAAATAGAGATGGCTAGGGACTGTGCCTGTTATGAACAGATTTAGGAGGAATTGGCCTCCCTTAGTAAGCAGTTGGAAGCTACGTTGGCCACAGTTGACGGCTTCAGTTTGCTGCCTGGGGCTGTGGTGTCACCAGGGCATCCGAAGTGATGGATGCGGTACTTCTGGTGCTTATAGTGACACCTGAGATCCCTTATGTCACTGCGCCTTCAGATTCACACGTCCTGTCAGTTGAGCATTGCCTGCTGCAGACTGGCCAACTGTTGAAGGGTCGTGACTTTCTGGGCAGAAGGTGAAATGGGATTGGCCATTAGGATGTTCTATTACACATCAGCAATAGGTCTGAGGTGTTGCCTGCTGCTGATAGTACATTTGAGCCAGCATGGGCTGCCTCACCTTTTGTGACGGTTGCTGATCTTTGTGATAGGTCTGGAAAAGCACAGAGAGTTGTTTTGCTTGTCATTATGAGTTCGTGTTAAGAGAGTGGTGATTGCCTTTGGAAAATAGCAGATAAGTCAAGAAAGAAGGCCAGTGTACACAGTTCGCTTGCTGGGTGGTCTCATATGAGATGTGGATGAGGCTCCTGCCAGTGGTGCTCGAGGGCTCTGGTCATAGTCCTCTAATTTAGAACCTTGTGGAAGGCTTAAACTAAAGGCTCAGATGATTCTGTGGTGATTTCTGATACAAATTTTTCAACCTCCCTTATCGGGTGGAGAAATGTAGGATCACTCTGAATAGGTCAGGCATGAGCTACATGTGTGAAGAGTCTACTAGGAAACTGGAATACTTGTGTAGTGCACATGTGGTGTTTTTTTAGGATTGAGTAATCCAGACAGGACAGCACTTAGCACAAAAATACAGAGAAAGAAAATGTTTAATATATTAATAGTTAATTGCAGGAATGTCTATGGAAAGTCAGGTCTACTGCCACCTGCTGTCAGTGCAGGGTACTTAGTAGCATCAGTTAATTTTTTTTGCATTTTTGTTACTGTTAAAGTTCTTAAATTCTGTTAGTGATTCTGTTTTTAAGAGCTTTAATCTTGTGTATAGAGCTTCTGTTTCAAGAGTTTTGAACAGTGGGGGATCGTTTTTAACAGCTCATTCAGTTACGAGCCACCATTAGTGAAGTAGTAGTGTGGTAGCAAATTGAAGTATTTAGCAGTTTTACTTGTTTTCACTCTTTAGATATTTCTGTAGTAGTGGTAAGGATGGGTAGGGTGTGTGCATGCTGTGTGTGGATGCAGGAGTAGTTGGCCACTGTTCACGAGTGGCTGAAAGTGCTTTTGGCCATGGCCAGCCGCCTCGGCTGCTGCTTCGGGGTGTGGTGGCTGTGGTGGACAGTCAGGCATGTCGCATGGGGCACCTCAGGTGTGATGTGTGTTATCCATGGTCTCTGCTTCTGCAGCAGCTTTAAGTGTACCGGAGGTGTTTCTGCCCTTGTTGCAGGGTGAATGGCGAGTGGCGCATTCGTCATGGCGCTAGCCATGTTGCGTCAGCTGTTCATCCTGTGAGTGGTGGGATTGCTAGTCCTTCAGCACAGTCCGAGCAGGCACACAGGGAAAGCAGTCTGTTAGTGATTGGGAGGTACAATGTTAGGCACCTTACAGAGCCCCTTAGGAAGATAGTGTCCAGGTCCGGAAAGAATTCCGATGTGCACTCGATTTGTCTGCCAAGACGCCTGATCCGAAATCTGGAGGTAGCCTTGCCGGCAGCTATTGAGTGTGTGGGGGTGCAGTTGTCTGCAAGCTGTTCCTCGTGTTGGCAGTAATGCCTCCTGTTGCTTGAGTTGTGAGGACATTCTCATATTGTACAGGCAGCTGACAGAAGTAGTGAAGACTGCTGGCAATGTGTGCGGGGTGCAAGTAGAGATTTCAATTTGCAGCATTTTTCCTAGAGTGGATCAAGCTCCTCTGGTTTGTAGCCAAGTGGAGGGTTTCAACCAAAGGCTTTGTTGACTCTTACAGTCATGGCTGCAGATTTCTGGACCTGTGTTATCGATTGGCAAATATAGGGATCCCTGTGATAGGGGTGCCATCCACAAAGCAAGCAGCTGCTCAGGTAGCATAGTAATTGTGGAGTGCACTTCTTTTTTTTTTTTTTTTTAGGGGTGGACAATAGTTATGATAAACACTAGTCTATCAATATACAGCTAGTGAAATCAGATCACATTCAGAAGGACTCTTCTGCTGTCAAGGGTTAATCAATCAATTTTCAGACTATTTCTCTGCTGTTCCACTGTCCAGTAGCACATGGGAAAAATGAATGCCTAAAAATTTCCATTCAAGCTCTTATTTCATTATGGTGACAATTTCTCCATATGTTTGGGATCGACCTCACATTGAAAAATGTCTTTTTTTTCCATCGTTCATTTCCTAAATCCATTCTTTTCTAACATTTCTTCTATTCAGCAGTTTCTCTTGGCATTTTATGATAAACCAAATATTGTTACATTCTTTTCTGTCACCTATAGTTTTGCTAGTTAACTTCAATACTATTCACCAGACATCCCTATCTGCTTCAGACATCTTATTTTCTATTATTGATTGATTGTAGGTACTGGAATAACTTTCTACTAGCTCAAACTTTACATAAGTTAAACTTCAAAATATTTATACCATTTTAGTTCAGATTTGTGCACCACGAGACTTAAGTCACTGTCATTTTAATATTTTTTTGTCTCTGACGTGCATCTATTCTTTGTAGCAAATTTCTTTTTTACTATTGTAACTAGTAAACACTGCTCTAAATTCACTATTTACCATTCTAATTGTGTGTGAAGACTTAAATGTCCTTTATAATGTCCTTAGGGTGGCTACCATTGAAAACTTGGGAAAAGGCGTGAACTTGAAAAGAAAGAGGAGGAGGGAGGAAGGGGGGTGGGGGACTGGAAATATCCTCAGAAAGACCTTGAATTTTCGTCAAACTTTGGTTGTTAATAATATTCATCTCCTCATTTTTATATCCAAAATAGTTATTAAATTACGAGCTTTTTAAAAAGCATTCAAATGATGGGTTAAATATTTCGACATTATCTGAGTATTTCTGTCTTTATCTCTGACTGAATGTCATGTATTTCCTGACATGGTTTTGTTTAAGAGATGCTATGTTATTGCACTGTGTGACAGCAGAATTGCAGCTATAATGAAAAGTTATCTTTATTTGCTATTCTATTTTTGACACCACCTTAGCATTAGATCTGTGCATCGCAGGTAAATTTTATTTTTCATTCTTCATTGTCAAGTTTTTCCACACACTTGAGTGTTTTGATTATTGGAACATTAAGACTTCGTAAGATTGGCTAGTGATGTTATTACTAACAAAACAATAGATGGTTCCTATAAGTGATTTTATATTGGCAATGGCCATTTTAGGCTCAATTTCAAATGTGCTTGGTAGCAATTCTTTACACATGTCATATGTGTGGTGTCTGTTCTTTCAGACAAGTCTAAAAGAACAGACTCCACTTTTTGATTCTGCAGTTATCTATTCATATTCACAGAATGTATGACTAACTGTGAATGGGTAAAGTTGAAAATGTATACACAGCCGGCCTGCTTTCTAGGTAGTTGCGCTGACCATACACCACTGGGGACACAACAATCACCACACCTGCACGGACATGTCCGAAAGAACAGACACCATAAATATATGACTTATACAATATTCAGATGATGGACAGTGACCTTTTTTTCTGTGCTGAGGCACTCCTAGGCCCTTACTCTTATAGGAATCGGTTTACAAAACTAAGAGTTTGAGTTCTAGTGGGCAGGCTAAAGTTGAGAATTTGTATCTGATGGGAGGTTTACTTGAGTAATTCTGTGCAGGTGTGGTGTTCACTGTATCTCCAGTGGTGAAACGGTCAGCACAACTGCCTAGAAAAGCAGGAGACTCAGGTTCGAATCCCGGCTGGGTACACATTCCCAATTTTACCCATTCACTGTGAATGTCATACATTCCATGAATACAATTTTTTTACATGCTTATTCCCAGCAAAAAAAGATGAAGACAGGTTTTTCTTCAATTAAAAATTATTTTTCAGTAGTTTTTTTAACAGTACATCAAGAATTCCGATAAATTTCTTTAGAAACTAACACCATCTACACCTTTTTGATATGGAACACACCAAACAAGGTGGCACAGTAATTAGCACACTTTACTTGTATTTTGGAAGACAAGGGTTCAAACATGCCTCCAACCATCCAGGTGTGGGTTTTCCTTTATTTCCATAAGTTATTGGAGGCTTCCTTTTGCAGATTTCCTTCTCAAACCTTAGAAATTAATTAACAATTAAAAAATCCAAGCTTTTATCAGTATCAAATGATGACATTGTTGGTGGGATGTTTCTCTCATTTTCTTTGAGATGGAATTCTTTAAGGAACAGAAACAGTAAGTAGTGGATACAGATAAGTGAGTCAACCTTTACATTGCTCACACAGTTGTAAAAGCTCACAACTAGATTCATGATTAAATATTTTTCTGCTGTCTGTTATGTCCAACTTCTGCAACAATATCCTGTGATTACCATTATCAAATGTTTTTGTTAAATCAAAGAATATGCCGAGCATTCGCTGTTTTCTTATTTAAGCCATCAAGTGCCTCGTAGAGAAAAGGGAATATAGCAATTTCAGTTTTTCAACCACTTCTGAAACCAAACTGTACATTGGACAGCTATTATGGGGACTGGAATGATCAACTGACCTTGAGTAAACAGCCTTTTCAATAACTTTAGCAAAACTGATGGCATACAAATATGTCCTAAGTTGTCTACATTTTCCCTTTTTCTCTTTTTATAAAAGTGGTTTCACTACTGAGTCCTTCAATCTCTCAGGAAACTGACCTTTGCAAAAAAGAAAAATTACAAATGTTGCTAAGTACTGGGGTAACAGAGGTGGAACAATAATCAATTATTCTCCTAGATACCACATCATATCCATATGAGTCCTTAGTCTTGAGTGATTTAATTATTGACTTAATCTCTCCCCCGCCAGTATCACAGAAGACTACTTCAGGTAAAAGTCTTGAAAGGCTGTTTTCTAAGAGTCTTAAATGATTACCTGTAGGATCCAAGATTCCATTTCATTCATCTGTTATTTTCAGAAAGCTATTAATGAATACTGTACACTCTTTGACAAAAAACCTGCACGGCGGCCGGCCACCGCTGAGCCTAAGTCTGAGCCGATCGCGACATGCAACAATAAATGTTGCCACACTGATTCGCTCCAAGTCCAGCTATCTGCACAATCTGGCAACACTGTAGACTGCGGGAGTTCATACAGTACTCTTGTGTGCAGTTAGAAGACGTCTAGGTCAGCTACATCCGTGGTCTCGCGCTAACGTGCACATGTGATTCTTAGTGATTGAAACCGAATGTTGACAAAAATTTTAATTTCACGTTCCTCGTGCGTGCTTATGCCACATGCGTAAGGGGAGCATATTCGTAATGTATTTCATTTTTGATACACTGTTAATAACATTTCGGCCCAATAACATTGCTGCCTCTGGCTGCAGCACTTGGCAGTGCTCTCCGCGGCCAACTTGTCAGCAGCAACAGTATAGGCGCTGCACTGCCTCGCCCTCTGCCCACAGCGCCTGCTGCCGCTCATCGCCCTGGATATGTAAAATGCTGTAGTGTTGCTAAGTGGTGACCCACAAAAAAGGTTACGGTGTGTATTTCACACTCGATAGACTACTCATTTTGAATGACGAGCCTATTATTACACTTATACATAATACATTCGAGATGCAAAAAATTGTCATAGTCATAATTGTTGATCTAATCAAATGGCAGTCTACGATGGTAAACACTTATTTGTGGCTTAAATCGTGATCCTTTTCCTTTCAGAAAAGCCCTTCATGTAATTTGTTATTGTCATCAGTTCATATGTTTTCAGCAACAAAACACAGTGCGTAACTGCACGATAATGTTTTAGTGTCGTCATTTGATTCCTTACAGTAAATGTATGAGATAAATTATATGAATATGTTTCAGCGCACATTCTGAAGCAACACAGGCACACTGCAAGTTTCGTTTCTTCATGTCTCATTTCTACAGCAGATATTTTGCATGAAGGAACTATATTAATCATTATGTTCACTTCCTCCGTAAGTATCCCCTAGCATGTGGGTCCTAAGGGAGTAGTAAAAATTCGTATCGATGGAGGTCAATTAGAATTTCTTCAGAGGCGTTTGTATGGTGAAGCAAAGAAGACATCTAATACCATTTCCCTAATTTGGAGTCTACCTTTCTGAAAGATTTATTGTATAAAGCTTTTCTTCTGATTCCGTTAAAGAGTTTCTTCTTGTAATCTGCAGCGTATGAAGTAAAATAAAACAAAGTAAAATGAAATACCATCCCCAAACGCAATGTCTCCAACCGCACTGCCGCGTAGTGCCCTCAGTCTCTCACATATTCAATGCTGAGCCTCTAACGCATCGCAAAAGATAACCTAAAAGTCACCTACATAAATAACAGCATTCCTTGAGTGCAAAAGTTAAATTTCCGTCTCGTATCACATGGGCATTATACAGCATGAGTCATGAAAGTAAAAGTGAACTTAGTGAGACAATTCAGTACCACTTGTGGAAGTAACTGCACTGTCACAATATTGCCAGTTCTTAGCTGTACTAGGAAGACCTGTGTAGCGATAAGCGATGCAAACTCGTGCTCGTCTCATACGGGCTTCTAGAGGAGAGTTGCGAATTTTTGTTAATATGTGGCGCCATCTCCTGATAGTTTTCAACATTACATTTAGGATGCAGATATTTAATTCGTACAATGATGCAAAACCAGCGTTTAAATTTTTTGAAGCTTCACAGTAATATGGTATAATTTCAGCAAATGACTAAAGAAGATAGAAATACTGATATTGAGCTTGCAACATACGGCAGGTCAAAGACTGAGCTATATAAACTTCCATCACGACTACAGACACGCCGCCCCCCCCCCCCCCCAAAAAAAAAAAGAAAAGAAAAGAAAAAAAAAAAAAAAAAAACACAACCTTTGTTAGATTGTGACAAAATCTATTTATGAAAACTTTTTGGAAAGGAACATTGCCCCATCCGTCTCACTAAACAGTAAGGTGTCAAACACTTCGCATTTTGAAAGCGACAGCACACAATATTCTCAATCCTAAAAACAGCTTGCCTCAACTGGCTTTTAGCCATGCTGTGCTAGCAAATGCCATCATAAGGAAAGGCTTCAGCCCGAAAGCAGACAACAGCATTGAGAAATTCTGATAAATTAATGACTTTCTGTCACCAACTTTCGGTCAGAGCTTTTTGTAACAAAACAAAAAAGTAGTGCGAACGATCATATTGTCCAATGATACTAGGCACCGTTTTCCGAAAACGGACTGTATCTACATCGCGTCTTGTCATACATGTCTCACATTGAAGCAATATGACCTAGATGAGCAGCTATTATGGAAATATACCCAAAGCATCGATGCAGTGGAGTATTTTCAAAGCATGTTTACACAAGCGTGTTTTGAATTTAGTCCTCGTCAATCTGAAAAGAAAAACCAGAGGAAGTGGGTAGTTGTGCATATTCGTATATTTTTACCTTGCCGTAATACTTGATGCAAAGATGAACAAAATACAAATCCGTCATCTATCGGTTTCTTCGATTCTTTGTACACCTTCACTTCGTCGGCGATCTATTGGTTTCATGGACAATACAGTAATCAAAATTACGCGAGTATTTGTCCCACATTTTAAAGTCCTTGGTTTTTATTCTGAATGACAGTGATAATTTCTGTTGGACTGATTCCATATCTCTGGGCCTATTTAATGAAACTTTATTCCGATGACAGATGATAGCAATTAGAACGTTGGGTCTAATGAATTTTCATATAAAAAAATTTAACATCTGAAGATGGGTCTTTAGAAATGTGAAAACGGTCTCAGATCTGTAAAGCAAGGATCTTAAAAAACCTTGCGCGGCTTCAGAATTTATTATTTACTTTATGGGATGACAACATTTGAAGTAATTTACAAATAATTTGTTCTATCAATATTTAAAATTTTACCATCATTTTAGAATAATTGATAAATTCATTTAAGAAAATGTTCTTTCATTTTGTCACTTGATATTCTTGAAGTTTGTGGCTATGGCATCTGCTATGAGATTGTCGGGAGACAGTTGGCACGAATGGTTTTGTTTGACATTAAGCGGATGAACTAAAGACGTAACAAGACAAATTGATATGATCCAGCTTTTGCAACAAAACTGACCCGATTTTGTAATGAGATAGGTTTTTAGAAAGTGACTGTTACACAGCTAGACATTACTGCTGTAAACCCTACCTCAATGATTTACTCACAGCTGAGGCAGATTGCTCGCAATGTGAGAGAGAGTAGGAGTAGTTAATGTATGAAACGACCTTCTTGAACACAAATTCAGTTAACTACTACTATGTGCATATTGTGATATTAATTTATCAAAATATTTAATGGAGGTGACAAGGAAAAAGTCAACTGACTGCAGAATTAAAAATCAGACTCACATCTACATGATGCCAAATTTGTTGTGAAACAATAGGCCCTAACTACGACATTGGAAAATGTTGATTACAATGGTGGCCAGATGAAAGAGTTTTTGTAGCTAGCATCCTGCATGTTAGGATCCGTAATTCCACTCAGGCTCGAGACACTGTGCTCTCCAAATTGCATATATGCCACATGGCCAGCTATTTTAAAAGGGGGAGAGGGGGAGGGAAATCAATGAATACCTCATTGAGTGTATTTCCAGTTTTGTTTCTCGTTTTATGGTAGAATCCTAGGTAGGCCGTATCGTTATGTTTACTTTCTTCCATTAAGTAACAAAAAGATCACAATTTGTCACAGAAGAGTCTTCGTAAATACTCAAATTTTGTCCATTTTCCTTAGAGTTTGCTACTTGATAAAATAAAATGTCTGCAGGTCAATATGGGAATTACAAGCGACCTGTTATTAATAGAATATCTTGCTACGTTAAATAGCGTAATTTTGAGCACATTCCTTGATGAAGGGCGCAACTGTCGTACTGTTGCCTACCTCTTTCATTTCATAAAATGTTACGTAATCGGATGGCTGGGGGGGGGGGGGGGGGAACAGGTAAAAACCTTGAATTTCAGCCAGAAACCAGGACTTTTAAGCCTTGAGATCTTGCGGCTTTAAGAGTTAAATGATCGTTCGCGTGTATAGCCTATTGCTCAGATTACATGACCAGTTCAAAATGTACTTAATAAGTATAAATAAGTAATCCCTGTAGTTTCAGTATGAAAAAACCTCAAAGTTCCAAAATGCCAGTCGTTTTAAAATTATTGCGAGCAAAATGCTCAGGTCGCTAGTGCCTGTGGGTTAAATGATATTCATCGCTTCATATTTGTGTACAAAGACATTTTAGAATATATTTCTGGGCGGTTAAAAAAGTTTTATAATTATAGGTTATGTATTCCGTTATCTATTTCTGTATTTATCTCGAAGTGTTGTTCAACCACGCTACTTAATTCATCGCGATGTTCGTCGAAGAGACGCAATGTTATCATAAGGTGCGACTACGAAATCGCAACTAGAATGAAAGGCGATATTTATTTGTACTAAATTTTAGCTATTTTTGTAATTGACACCCCCCCCCCCTCCCCAGTGATCTCTCATTAACACAGATCTCGTTTGTCTGATTCTGTGTTGAAAAATCTCTTCATGGAAGCATGCTGTTGATTTTTAACTATAAACTACATAAAAGTTGGTATTGTGATGGTTCGTTAGCGTAGGTGCCGACTACGGGTATGCTCGGTCGCTCAAGCATACCCCAAAATTTGAGTGGGTATGCTAGGCATACCCAAATGAAAATAAATTTTGGTATCTTTTTTCTTTATATTTTGTGAGTGTAATTAATATCGACTCTCTCATCCCATTGATGGCCGGGTGGCTTTTGTAAGACACCGCTCTGAAAAGATTATTTTAAACAGGTAATTGAATTTGTAGACATTAAAATCCACGTTCACATGTGAGTGAAGTGACCGTTTTCTAAATAGTCCAAATGTTAATGAAATTCCGCTTATTGAGTCAATATTGTAAACTGAAGGTGGCAACCTTTACTTGTATTAAATAACTAGAAATGAAGTGGGTTTTGTACAATACATTGAAAATGTTTAAACTATGAATTTAATTTCCGGTATCTTTCGAGATAACTTTTTGACAACCACATACGTTAAGTGACCCGACATACTTGCTGCGAAGACTGCCCTATCCCTGCTAGCTAAAAGATTCTGTAAACAGACAGCCCTCATAACAACTTGCGAAGGTCTTTGTGTTTTAATTGGCAGCTCTACAAAATTCTCGAAATGCAACAGCTAGTGATAGATTTTTTTCTGAATTTGAATTTTCAGGATTCAACAACTGAACATAGTAGTCGGACCTTAGTTTCTGCTCTTTTTGACCTGTGTCACCTGTGCATGGAATTATGTCTTAACCCTTTCCCTCCCCTCATCTTTATCTGTCCCTCTAGCCACAACCATTTGTTCAGAGATTGTAAATAACATCGCTGGGCTTTCAATAATTCATTGTGACTAGATTGTCTACCATTACCTCGAAGAAACAAAGAGCATTAGGCTACAATGCATTGTCAAGATATATTTCATTGCTTGATCTCGAAGTTGGAGTAAATGCAACAATACTTTCAAATAACTATATCAAGGCAAAGGAAACAAAAGAATTTAAAAACTTTATTACTAAATAATTGTACAGTGTTTAAATTAGTAGTCAACAGTTTGAAAATGTTATTAGTTATGATAAAGGAAACACATCCTACACACTGATGCCATCTGTAGTCATTTCAAATTTACCTCCAAAAACTAAAAATAATAAAAAATTCTGTCAAATATACATTAATCCAATCATTATTTATAGATATATGCAAAGAAATATTATTGTTAATAAATCAATAAAATTTGGGGTTAAAAGGGTTAATGTCTTGCATGTGAAAATCGTTTAAATGGATAAGTATGTAGTGAAATACAAAAGGACTTCTACTTAAAATCATGATGGTGACAGTGATATGGAATCAATAGCGTGTATGTTTTGTATAAATTTTTGGCTTTGCTTTGTACTTATTTATTTTTAGAAATACCTGGGTACGCCACTGAACATACCCCAAGATTTTGAAAAGTGGGCGCCTATGTTCGTTAGTAATCATTATAGATGATTCCTGTGACTGACGAAACATTGGTCATGTATAAATAGTAAACACAGTCATCATGTACGTATTGTTGATGGCTGAACTGTTTTTCGTGCGGGCCTGGCTAGAGGCAATGAGGAGTCGCAGTAACAAGTGCGAGGATAATTAATTTACTTAGCGGACAAGGGTACATCGAGAACCTGTTGACCATAGAGCAGGAACAGCATTAATTATTTATGTTATGGTCAACACAAAAGATTATTCCCCTCATTATATGTTAATGGGTTTTCAAAAAGCATATGTACACACAACGCCACCTAGTGAGCGCTAGCCAGGCCCGTATGAAATACAGTTCTAAAATTGTTGATTTCGACTTTTTGACATGCAAATTGTCCTCCAAAAAGATGTAAGTATAACTCTGTAATACGGTACGCGACTTTTGCGAAAATGCAATTTCTTTCAGTTGTAATTTATTGCTTTAACAGAGTCCTGTGAAGCTGGCACCCCTTTTTTTGGAAAATGTACATTTTTTCAGAGTTCTAGACAGATATACAAGAGTTCTGGAGTTCTCTGTACAAAATTTAAATAGTTCTGCAAAATTTCGCCGAAAAAATACGAAAAATTACCACAAAATTTAGTTTTTTCAAAATAATTTTTTGCCTAATTGTACAAACATAGTTCTGATCACAGTTCTAAATAGCTGTCAAAGAGTTCTACAGGAAATCCTAATAGCATTTTTCTGTGCATATTATACTTTATGAGATAATTACAATAATGGAGTATCCATTTACGTGCTACTGTGGAATTTGCACCAGTTTTTTTTTTTTTTTTCCTTCAAAAAAATAGACTTTTTTCCAGAGTTCTAGGAACATGTGCAATAGTTCTTTTGAATATCTGATAAGCTGTCTTATTTGTGCCACTTATTCGAGAAATATAGATTTTTCTTAGGTCTTGACAGATGTTCTATCCGCTGCACATTCAATTTGTTGTTTTTTACGTCTGAGTGATTACTGCTTACGATGAGCTGATGTAAGGAAGGCAGTTGTTAACCAGAATTATCTGAGCATTAACAATGATAATAAAATAGTATTATAAGTGATATTTTCTTTACAGTGTTGTAAAACCTTTGCACCAATGCTAATATCCATTTCAGAAATGCTGTTCGCAGATGTTTGATTTCCTCATAATTTGTTTCCTTCTCATATTTTTGGTGTTTTAAACAAAAATATTTCATCCCCTATTTCACCCCCTTACGGATGGAATATCGAAAACTCTCTTCTTAAATGACACTTACAGAGAAAGATCAACACCCTCTACAAATTTCAAGTTTCTATAATCAGTGTTTTGGGCTAGCCGATGATGAGCCAGTCAGTCAGGCGGTCAATCGGGACACTGACTTTTATATATAGAGATAATTATTACATTTTTTTACTACTTACTCTCTCGTTGACGATGTTAACTGTTTATCTCGTCGTTTTGCCACAGCAGTCTACCTTGGTTGAGTATTTACAAATCGCTTCCTGCAATTGTAAGGTCTAGTTATTTTATCTCCTCTGTCTCGTCACTGTCAAAAACTTTATTGTGTAGGACTCAAGTGGCAAGAATCATATTATGTACACGTTCCGAACTTAGAGACAAACGGTCTTGAGACACTCTTCAGGATCCGTTATGCCTTAAAGTTCATACTTTTTTGATTGGTCATCTAATTGTGTACCAGAAATATGGTCTTTTCACAGTTCATAACGAAAAAGCTTAGTCTCCAGAAGTAACGTAATGCTGTCAAACTCTTATCACTGGTAATTCATTATGGCTTGGTTTATTCAGCGTATTTGTTTTCACTTTTGTAGCTAAATCTGAAAATGAAAGGGCGACCCCGCATTGCCATTTTTCCAAAACTACGAATGTTCACATCTATAAAATTACAGTTTGCACCTACTAAAGTAAGAAATTAATATATCCACGTCATTTTCGTCCACTTTGCCTGGAGGTTGTCAGTAGATTGATATACATAATTTACTTCATATTGTTGCACTGCTGCAGTTCAGATGCGGCATACAAAATAGAGCCGCCTCATGCCATGCTACTCGACTACTGTGGAGTTGCGCTCTGTGCAGTTGTGCCTTTATATGGAAAAAAAATTTGGCAACAACCCAATATTTTCATAACAGTTGGCATA
This sequence comes from Locusta migratoria, assembly GCA_026315105.1. Classification (NCBI taxonomy): domain Eukaryota; kingdom Metazoa; phylum Arthropoda; class Insecta; order Orthoptera; family Acrididae; genus Locusta; species Locusta migratoria. Next base: position 13,313,619 of record CM048755.1, read on the forward strand.
AGCCAAATTGAATTCTACATTCTACAATGTACTGTAATTGGTCTTACGAAATATGGGTTAAGTTAATCTCTACAACACTACTTAAATTTTACAGGGGTTTCAGCACCTAGCAATTCATCCAGTGAAACTAGTACTACAGAAGGGGACGTGACACCTTCAAGTTCAAAAAACTGGCCATTGAAACCATCTTCAGTGCAGTCCTTTTTATTATCAGGAAATGTCACAAAAGCTGAATTTTGTGGTGCTTACGTACACAATCATTTGTCAATCCGACCTTCTGCTGCTTGTATATCATCATTTCCAGAAATGTTTCCAGATAGATTGCAACAAAAATGCAACTGCAAAGAACAAAAATTGGATACAGTATTGTTTATCGTATTGCTCCATATGTTAGTCGCAAACTTAATGACATGATCAAACAATGTGACAGTGTTGTTCTTGAATTTGACGAGAGTTTAAACTCTGTTTCCCAAAAAACACAAAGTGACACCCGTGTAAGGTTTTGGGATAAAAACAAGTCACAGGTTTCAACCAGATATTTTGACTCTGCTTTTATTCAGCGCACAAGGGCCAGTGACTTATTAGGTGCTCTTAAAGGATCTTTTGGTTTGCATAATCTTCCAAAAATTTTGCAATTGTCGATGGATGGACCAAATGTAAATTTGAGTTTGGAAGGACTTGAATAATGATCTAAAAGATATTTCTGATAACTTGGAACTCTAGCAGTTACGTAGTTGCAGCCTGCATGTAGTTCATGGAGCTTTCAAAACTGGAATGTCACAAACAAATTGGTAAATTGCTCGATTTCTTGGATCCTTGTATTATTTGTTTAATGATTCGCCCACATGATGAAGTCAATATACAGAATAAACAGGATCCTCAGATTTTCCTTCGAAGTTCTGTGGCACAAGATGGATTGAAAATGCAAATGTGGCTGAACAAGCTTTAAAAATTCTTCCTCATTTAAGAAATTATATTTCTCAGTCTGTTCAAAATGAAACTCTGCCTTATTCACCTAGTTTTAATACTGTGTCCGAAGCAGTTAAAGACCAATTCTTGGGTCCAAAATTGGCTTTTTTTGCTGCAACAGCACATGCATTCGAAGAGTTTTTAAGTGATTTGCAAAGTGATGTACCTGTGGCTCTATTTTTATATAATGATTGTTCACACTTACCACCTCATTAATGCAGCGAGTTGTCAGGTCTGACATTTTGTTAAATGAAAAGTCCCGTACGAAAATTGACATGAAGGACAAGAAGACGCTGATCACTGCACAGTGTTTTGTATTGGATTTTTCTACACAAGATGCCCTAAGGAAAGTTGAGGACCACACACAGATTGACGTCTTGGGGCTTAAAGAAGAAATGCGTTCTTGTATTGTTGTTATGATACCAAAATTACTTGAAAGATCACAACTGAAATATAAACTTACACATGCCATTTCATGTTTGGACCCAGCAGTGGCATTAAATCAAGTAATGGCTGTAAAAAGGTTGACACTGTGCCTTGAGATTCTTGTTTCTAGTGAAAGATTGTCTGGAGTATAAGCAGATCGTGTGAAACAAGAATTTATCAACATTTGTAGCAATGCTCATATCAGAATAGAAATGGTGGTGTTCAAAAGAAGTAAAACTCATTTGGATGACTTCTGGATGAATGTCATTCAATTTTCAGAAAAGAATGTTGTGACTTTGTAGATTTTCTGAAAATCATTTTAATACTTCCTTATGACAACGCTGTTGTAGAAAGAGGTTTTTGTGAACTCTGAATGCATTGTTGAGAATCAGAGTTAAAAAAGTCTTGTTGCCCAAAGACAAATTTATGCTGTGATCCATGATGTTGGCAGTGCTGAAAATTTCAAAATTGAGAGAGGTTTAATTTTGTCTATGTGTAATGCAAGTTCCTTGTACAAAGAAGATAAAAAGAGACAAGTAAGTGAAACAGAAAAACAAAGAGAACAAGAATTTGCCAGAAAAAGAATGCAATCTGAAATTTACATGTTAGAATCTAAGAAAACAAAACTTTTGGCCGAAGCAGCTAGAATTACAGCAGAAATTGAACATTTGAGGAAGTAGTATTCATGAGAATATTGTATTGGTTTTGTATCAAAATAGTGCAATGTAAATTGTAATACTTTGTAAATGTTGTTAATCGGTCCCCGGAAACAATATTATATATCATATTTCATCACTTTGCAATACTGACAAGAAAAGTTTTCTGCTAAAAATGTTGTTATTCCGATAAAAAGGGGAACCCAAGTACTAAATTATAATTTAGTACTTGGGTTATTTTTTATATGAATAATAGTATTTTAGTAGAAAACATTCGTTGTTTTTGTCAGTACTGGGAGACCATTCATTTGCTTGTGAAACATGTTACTGAAAAGTGTCAAAATCAGAATTTATGTTCATGGTATGTAAGTAGATTTAGTTCCCACAATATATATTTCACTGTTTGTTTAGTACTACAGGAATTTAAAAATGAAACAAATTCATTACAACAAAAGAATTTGCTGTTGAGTGTTATTTTACCAGATGACACTTGAATGCAAATACCACATAGCTGTTGCTCCACATATGATTTTGCATTCCCCATTTCATCTCCTTGAAGTTCAAGAACTTGCCCACAACATTGTGCATTATTACGCATGCTGGGTCTTTAACATTCATTGATCTTTTAGCTCGAGTTTTCCAGGGTAAAACTTATTTTTCTGTATGGGCTCTGGAAACTGAAAACCATCAGGTGAAAAAGTTGTTCATATACTGAAGGTAAAGTAAATCACAATATATGTATTGAGTTCTCAATCACTAGTTCTTGAGATGTGACTGTATTTTAATGCATCAGGAAGTCTAGTATAAATGAACAGGCATGTTGCATAAACAAATGCAATTCACATTAAAACGTACGTTATCCTCCAACTACTTTAACTCAACTTAATCCATTATACAGGGTGTAAATTTTAAGTTGACAAACTGGAATAACTCGGATAAAACAGTACATATTCAAAAATGGTTTTCACCAGCATGTGCGGATGGCAGAGGCTTAGGAAATAATAGTAAACCTGAACAGTTTCCACAGTTTGTGGGGGGGGGGGGGGGGGGGGAGGGGGGCAGTGTAAAGTGTAAAATTTTAAATGGGAACCCCGATTTTTTATTTTTTTTATTGCATATTCGGATTCTAAGGTCCACATCATGTATGGTCTGGTAGAGTTTTTTTGTTTTTTTTGGCACTGTAATAGTAAGAAGTACTTGCCATACTGGTGAAGAAATGTACTAAACAGGAAATAAAATAAATGAAAACCATATTCATGATGCTTCAGAATGCTACCAAATGATACCAAAAGTGATCCCTCCGTCTCCCCCTAGTGGGCAGGGCAGTCTTCCAAAGTGATACTGTAGTCCAGACTGCCCTTGTCTGAATACCAGTTATGAATTGCCGAAAAAACACTTAATTGAACTAGCTGGAAAGAAATGTACATCTGGTATCATTTGGTTGGGTTCTGAAGCATCATCAATATGATTAACCCTTATTTTCTTTCCTGGGTGGTACATTTCTTCAGCAGTATGGCAAATAATTCTTACCATTACAGTGCAATATGTTGCCAATTAAAAAAAAAAAAAAAAAAAAATCAACTAAACCATACATGATTTGGTCCATAGAATCTGAATCTACAATAAAAAAAAAAAAAAATGGGAGTTTCCATTTACAATTTTACACTAGACACCCACACCGCTCTCAAACGGTGGAGACAGTTCAAGTTTAGTATCATTTCCTAAGCCTCTGTCATACATTCATAATGTCGAAAACTGTTGTTGAATATATACTGTTTTTTTCCCCTAGTTATTCTAGTTTGTCAACTTAAAATGTACACCCTGTACTACACATTGTCAGTGTCAAATCTGGGGTGGGGGAGGGGGTCTATGGGGCTACAGATCCCCCAAAACCACTAGGAAAACCTCATAATATGAGCTGGTTCTCTTTAGATCAGTTTGAGGTACAATGCCACAATTTTTATGAGCTCCGCCCGCCACTGCTTGGTGTATATTGCAACGTGATTTGGTTCAACTTGGATGGCGTGTTTTAAAAATACGTAACTGTTTTTTTTTTTTTTTTTTTTTTTTTTTCTTCCGGTATAGTTGTTTGCTAACCCCTTTCAGCAAAATTAAGTTTCGTGAAAACCTGGAAAATAATTATTTTTAACCTGGAAAACCAGGAAAAAACTTTAATTTGAAAATGAAGATTTGGGGCCACCCTGAACTTAAAAGTGCAATTTTAATACCAGTCAGCACTCATGACGCCACACCAACTCTTCCTTTCCTCAGTAGTGTTTCTCAAAAAGTTGTATTCCCTCTGGGTATTTCCATTTGAGTTCACAAACCGTCTCCTTAACACTCTAGTGTTAATGAAACCTACCACCGGAGGTGCCGACTGTTTTTTCGCAACTCGCTCAACCTGTTGAGCCTGAGGCTGATCAACTATTTATGGATGTCGTCCCTTCTTCTTTGGTGACGGACGCTGAAAAAGTAGCTTGACGGACGTTACCCCCGTTCGCTTCCCGCCTAGATCATCATGATAAGATGATCCAATGAAATTGTAATGGCTACTACCGTCACCTCTTGGAGTTTAAACAGCTAATCTCTCTTTCTTCTGCGGCCTGTGTCGTCCTGTAGGAATCGCGGTTTACGAATGCACATTCACCGACCCTCCGTGCCTTTTGTCGAAACCTGGTACGTCCCTTCCAGGCATCTGGTGGGGTTTGTACATTGGTCCTGACAGATATTGTCAGTACCTGGATTCCTCTCGAAACTCTATTGGAAGCGGTTGCTGTCCGGGTCCACTTGGACACCCTGTTAACCATTTGCAACCTCTACCTTCCCCCTTACAGGCCACCTACTCTTCCTGCCCTAGTTGCCCTCCTTCAGCAACTCCCCCTTCTCCTTACCTCATCCTTGGGGACTTAAATGCCCACCATCCTTTGTGGGGCAGTGCTTATACATCTAGCCGGGGCCGCCTCATAGACCAGTTTCTTGCTGACCACGACCTGTGCCTTCTCAATGATGGTTCCCCAACCCATTTTAGTGCCGCTCACGGCACCTTTTCTGCCATAGGTCTCTCTCTCACTTCTCCTCCTCTCCTCCCTTTATTTCACTGGTCGGTGCATGACGACCTCTGCGATAGCGACCACTTTCCGTTGTTCCTTTAACTTCCCTCACACCTACCATGAGACAGGGTATCCCGTTGGGTTTTTCGTCATGCTAATTGGTCGCTATATACATCCCAGGTTGTTTTCCCATCATCCCCCTCAGGCTGTATTGATGATATTATAAGCCATATGTCTAACATGATTACTCAAGCTGCAAACTCCATTGTTCCCCGGTCGACAAGTCCTCCTACTCGCCGGCCGGTCCCGTGGTGGAACGCAACTGTTGCCGCAGCCATTCGCGAGCGCCGTAGGGCCTCGCAACATCTTAAGTGCCACCCATCCCTCGCTGGTCTCATACATTTCAAACGTCTGCGTGCCAGAGCTCGTTCTTAATCAAACAAAGTAAGTGGGCATGGTGGGAGCATTTTGTCTCCTCCTTGGGCTCTTCTGTCCCCTTGACACGAGTGTGGGCTATGTTCCGATCTATCCAAGGTAGCTGGCGTCTGTTTTCCATCACTGGCCTTGCCCTGCCTGATGGGGTCTGTACAGAGCCATCTGTCCTTGCAGAAATCTTGCAACTCACTTCGCCAATGTATCAGCAACAACTTCATATCCGCCGATCTTTCTCCTTAAGAAACACCAGGCCGAAATCTTCAAATTAGGTTTTACTTCTCACCAGGTGGAACCATATAACGAACCTTTTACTGGCTGGGAACTATCGCTGGCTCTCTCCTCTTCTCGTGATTCAGCACCTGGCCCCAACAATATCCATAATCAATTGCTGAAACACCTCAACCCTTCACAACAACAATTTCTCCTCCAAGTTTATAACCGTATTTGGCTTCAAGGGGTCTTCCCCTCCCAGTGGAGGGAGAGTATTGTGGTCCCTGCCCTCAAGCCTAGCAAAGACCTGTCGTCGCTGGACAGCCAATAAGCATGACAAATGTCCCATGTAAATTACTTGAAAGGGTGGTAGCCCGCAGATTATGCTGGGTTCTTGAATCCCGGGGACTACCTTACCAGTGCGGGTGACCATTACTTCAACTGTAGACGGCGATCAGACAGGCCTTCTCTAAACGACATCTTGTTGCAGTCATCTTCGATCTTCAGAAGGCGTACAACACTTTATGACTGGGGCCTCAGAGGCTCCTTACTGATTTTTATCCGTCAGTTTTTATCCCACCGCCTGTTCCATGTCAGTGTGCTCTCCATTCAGCCTCCCTCGAATACAGGAGAACAGCGTCCCCCAGGGCTCACCAGAGTTGAGTGTTACACTCTTTCTAATCACCATCAATGGGTTGGCGAACTCAGTTGGGTCGCTGGTAACCCCGGCACTGTATGTAAACGACTTTTGCATATGGTACAGCTCCTACTCAGTAGCCTCTGCTGAACTTCAGCTCCAGAGCACCATTCTGCGGGCTTCAATGTGGGCTACATCCCGTGGTATCCAGTTTTCCTCGTCAAAAACGAGGGTGATGCATTTTTGTCGTAATACTACAGTTCACCCTGATCCAGAACTGTTCTTGGGTACTCAGCACCTGGAAGTTGTAGCACAGCACCGTTTTCTGGGTTTTCTTTTCGACAAAAAATTGACTTGGGTGCCCCATATTCGTCACCTAAAGATTGGTTGTATGAGGAAACTTAATGCCCTATGTTTCCTTGCTCATTCATCTTGGGGTGCAGATCGAACAACTATCCTTCGTATCTATCGGGCTCTAATCTTGTTCTGATTGGACTATGGATGTCAAGTTTATGGATCTGCAGCTCCTTCTGCCCTGAAATTATTAGATCCAGTACACCATTATGGTGTACGCTTGGCTAGAGGTTCGTCCCAGACTAGCCCTGTAGACCGTCTCCTTGTTGAGGCGGGAATCTGCCCTCTTCAGGTCAGGCGGCATCAGCTTCTGGCGTCTTATGCCATCGCCATCCGGCAATATCCTGCTCATCCCACTTACCATGTTCTTTTTGCATATGAAGTGCTTCGACCCCCTGATACCCGGCCGCAGGTGGGTTTGCCCGGCGGACTGTGGCTTGCCTCACTTTGTCGAGATTTCTACTTTCCTGAATTGCGCCCCCCATTTCACTGCATGCACACCCCTATGGATGGTACCGTGACCACTAATTCGGGCGGATCTCTTCCAGGGCCCAAAAGCTTTAATTTCCCCCATGGTATTTCGGCGTTTGGTGTGCCCAGTACTAGAAGAGTTTCAGGGAGCCTCTATTTCCTACACTGATGGCTCGAAAACTGTGGGCCACTCCGGATATGCGTTTACATCTCCCTTTGGGGCGGAATGCCATTCTCTGCCAGAGGCATGCAGTGTGTTCATGGCAGAGCTGATGGCGATTTATAGAGCTCTCTGTTTTATTAAACAGACTGCCATGGAACATGGTTTAATCTGTGTTGACTCCACGAGCAGTCTGCAGGCCATTGATCGATGTTTTCCCTCCCATCCTTTGGTTATTTCCATCCACGATCTCCTTGCTGACCTCCATCGTGCTGCCTGCTCCGTTACCTTTCTCTGGGTGCAAACCCATGTTGGTATTACAGGGAATGAACAGGCTGACCGGTTGGCTGATGACTTCTGCCTATATTATAACTCCACAAGCATCAGTGTACTGAACAACGGCTACAAGGTGCAATCCGAAAGGTGCAATCTTGGGCATTTGCCCACGGTTTTCAATTCACCACATCCAAGACTAGCATGATGCACTTTTGACGCTGTCGGACGGCTCATCTGCAACCGGGGCTCTATCTTGCTGACGAACTGCTTCAGGCAGAAGAGACGCTTTTTGATGCCCGCCTTACTTGGACACTCCACCTTCGGCAGCTCAAACAACAGTGCTGGTGACACCTCAACATCTTCCCCTGCCTCAGCCACACTGATTGGGGGGCTGCACGAACAACACTCTTGCAGCTGTACAAGGCCTTAGTCTAGTCCTGCCTCGACTACGGAAGCATAATATATGACTTGGCAGCGCCTTCAGCTCTGCACATACTTGACCCGATACTCCATTGTGGCATTAGGCTGTCAACGGTAGCCTTTTGCACTAGCCCGGTGACGAGCCTTCTTGTCAAAGCAGGAATTCGTCTTCCTCCAATTTTGTCACCAACATTTGCTAGCGTCATACACCGCCCACATTCATGCCACAGCAAATCATCCGAACTGCAGGCTCCTCTTTCCGTCTTTTGTTCCCCCTTCCCCACGACGGCGACCCAGGTCCGGTCTTCAGATTGCGGCCCGGGGTCACTCTCCTTTCTTCCCTCGAGTCCCTTCCCCTCCCTCCCTCCTTCCTTCCACTGTCCATCCCAATCTCCTCCTTGGCCTCGTCCCCTCCTGCCTACTTGGACTTGGCATGTCATTCCAAGGCTTCGTCGCCAGTTTGCAGCACTTCTGGACTCATTCCCTGGTGCGGAAATGATCGTCCACCACAGAACCATTGGTGTAGGCCAATCTGGATTTGCTTTACATCCACAGAGACCACATTGAACGCCATTCCCTTCCATGTGGTACCAGTATTTTCGCTGCAGAGCTGGTCACCATCTATCGTGCTCTAGAGCACCTCCGCTCAAGCCCCAGGGAGTCCTTTGTCATCTGCAGTGACTCCCTGAGTGGCTTGCAAGCACTTGACCAGTGTTTCAGCAAACAACCTTTGGTGCAGAGTATCCGAGACTCTGTTGCCTCTCTCAATAGGTCTGGTCATTCAGTGTGTGGTGTCGCACAAGTCCAAAGTGCGCACCACCTACTTTTGCCGCGCGCCGCCATGCACACACGGCGCGGCGTTCTTACGACGTCAGCCACGAGTGCCCTCTGCTGCAACTCCGCTCGTGGCCACCACTGAACGACATCGTTCATTTGGGAATGAGATAGGAACCAGTTAACACTTCAGAATCAGATAGGCACCAGTGAAGACTTGGCTATCGGATAGGCACTAGGCAGGCCTGTAGCTCAACTATGTATGAGCATTCTGCAGTACTGAGCTATGTAAAAGTTAAGTATTGTATAAATTCTGTGCAATATATATATATCTCATTCTAATTTTCTCTAGTGTTTCTAGTTTCTGCTGTCCCACTGGCTGCTCACCTCCGTACCTGCACAAGTGTGCTTCCTTATTCCTGTGTCGGTCTCATTCTACTCGGCCACCGACACCTACGACGGAAACGAGGCACAAAAGTGGCGACGAGGATGGGATACAAAACAGTGGTTTTTGTTTGGACCCCAGGGCACATCGGCATTGCTGGCAATGAACATGTAGATCGGTTGGCCAAATAGGCGACCACCTCGTGCCCTCTTGTAATTGGTCTCGTGGAAACAGACCTTAGGTGGATGCCTGGAGTTTGGGATGGTTTGTACTGAGTGCGCAAAACGAGTTTCGCATGATCAAACCACCCACAGCCACAAGGAAAACTTCACTGAGGCCCAGTCATCGAGATTCTGTTGTGCTATGCAGTCTCCATATTGAGCCACTTGGTTGACTCACGGCTATTCACTTCGCTGTAAGCCACCGCCCATATGTCGGTGTGGTGTTGCTTTGACAGTAGTTCATCTCCTGATAAACTGTAATGTTTTAGCTCCCTTCCACCTACCCTATCCTTAGTGCTAGGGGACAATGCCTCCACGATTGAGTCTGTGCTATGTTTTATCTGTGCAGCCGGTTTTTACCATTCCATTTAATGGAGGGTGCTTTATCCTGACTTTAAACCGTTTTTAGTGTCTTCTGACTAGCAGATATTAGTGTGTGCCACATGACTGGCTCATCCATTATTATCCCAGTGACCAGCCAACCATAGATTTCTATTGTCAAACTTTAGTATGATTGAACGCTCTGTTTATATGTTTTATTTTTTCCATTTGATCTGTTAAAAGTTTATCGTTGACCTGTACTCTTGGGTATTGTGTGTGTTCAGGTCCATACAACCATTGTTTCCACTCCAATGCAGGTTCTTTGTTAGGAACAGGGGACTGATGACCATGTAGTTTAGTCCCCTCTAAACAACAATAAAAATATCTGAAGATTTTAAGAATTAAACAACACAAAATCATAAAAACTTTTGAAAAATTCAGGAACTAAACTGTGATAACAAATATGAAGCTAAATGTGTCACTCACTACTCATAGCTCCTTCACCAAAGGCAACTGACTACCTACACTGACAGTTGTTAATGCTCACTTGTTATTTGTCAAACATGTGTTTTGTAAGATACCTCATTTTTTGTTAGACTACTTTTCCTAAGTATTTTTCTAATGACTCTTGGTCTGACATCTGCCTTAAGATAAATTTTATGTGGTATTTCCACTTCAAAGCACTCAGTATGTATACTCTCAAATATGTAACTGCTTCCAGTGATAGTTCTATGATTGCATACTTACGTAATAAAGGCTTGGTTATTACACTTTCTGAAGAAGATATCATACCCTAGGTAAAGGGTTCCTTAAACGTTTATGGGGACTTGTTTGTCTGATTATTTCAACATTTTCAAATTTATAGTCTTACAGTTGCTGAAGGTGCAACTGTGTTTAAAGTTATACTTATTAATGATTATGTAAGAATGTGAGTGAAGATGCAGCAGGATAGGACAAAAAGGATGAGCTGTCAGATATCAGTTCCAGAATCTTATCAACAACATATGTTTTTCCTTTCTTACTGAGTCTGTTGCTAGTTCGATTAAAATTATCAAGGTCTGCTGAAAGCTATTCTTCAAAACACAAAAGGATTTGATAGTAAATGTCAGTGGGGATAGAATTAAATCAACGGGGGAAGTAGAAAATTTGTGCCAGCCCAAGATTTCAACCTGTATATCTTACCAGGCAGTTGCATTCTATGTATAAACTTCTTTCTGCGGGCATTGTAATCAATCCAGTTGTTTACTCATCCATAAGAAGCAGCTTTCATAACCATGTGCCAAAAATATCTTAGGTTTTGCAACTTACTTTCAAAATTTATTTATTTTAATGCAGTAAAGATCTGGACTTGAATGTTAACATATCGGAAAGTCACTGTGCAGTGCTCAGAACAGATTTCTCTCCTGTGTTAGGGTTACTTAACTGCCCCTAAAGCTATTTTAAACACATTTAATTACGAGAATTTAGTTCATCTCTTAACTAACCCAAGGCACCGGAATATACTACTTGCCTGAATGTGAGATGAAACACTGATGTTGTACATTTTTATTGTTTTGTTTCAGTCTGAAAAATTGAAGCAGCTCTTAAATCAGGGACGATACAGAGTGATGCCTGCCAATGATCCAATAGCAGCTTTACAACGAGATAGTTTTGCTGCAGCAGAACCCAGGGTGGATGAGGCAGAAATACGGGCCATAGCAAATCAGCAAATGGCAACCCTGGACAATCTCATATTACAGCATCGAAGAGCTCAAATAAAACTTGGTAGAATTTTGAAAGAAGCAGAGGAGAGGCATCGAAAGGTGATTATTTTGTCTCCACGTTTAACTTGGTACTGCATAAAAGTGAAGCCTTCTATTTTATGTAATGACGTATTGTGTTGTGAATTATATTTACATTATCTTTAATTTTACATTGTAAGGAGAACTGTTGGTTCAGTTTTTGTGTAAAAGCTTATTGCATGGGATCTTTGATGTAAAGGGATACAGTGAAGAACAGGGGCTATTTCATACAAGGAACTATTCAGTTGCGTTATATGGAATGATGTATGACATAAGTTTCCCATGTCCCATGAGAGAATAGTTTCAGACAACAAATGAAATGATAGAAGTATTGTAATTTCAGTACTAAAATTAAAGCCAACGAATAAACTTTACAGTTCATTCATAGTTTTGTGGTGTTGGTTTGTTGCTTTCCATACAATGAAAGAAATATGGTTGCCAGTTTCAATAAATGGTAGCTTTCTGAAAGCTACACAGCTAAATGGTGATTCAGTGTATTGATGTACCATCAAATGGGGTGATTTCTGACAGTTTTCAACTTATAGTGGAAATAACTTTTGTAGGTTTTGTAAGATTTCATATATAATTTTTTTGAAGTTGTTGGGTATATGTATAGCCAATAAAATATCCTAGAAACTGAATATCCATGTGCATCTACTTTTGCCTGAGATAGACAAATAAATTGTCCGAAATCGCCCCATGGACTGGGACTGGTGATTTTGGACACACGTGCATTTTCAATTTCTGTCCGGAGTTTCAAACTGCATGGGGTTATCTCGGACACAAATTGACTTCTTTTTATTCTACTTTTTTTGTTTGATTTCAGTGACTTTTCACATATTTTAAGGATGTCCATCATTAAAGTAAGGATAAGGACTGAGATAAGGTATTTAATTTATTAAATGCTTTTCTATACATTAATTTGCCACACTGAATTTCTCAAACTGCTTTCCTTAAAATTTCCAGGTCATAATTACACTGATCTTGAACACCTTTCTTACTTTTATATATTCTCGGCATTGTCCGAAATCACCTCCACAAAGTACACAATTTCAGAAAAACCTCTGTTACTTTGAAACTTTACACAAAACTCGCGACAAATTGGTACAAAAATTCTCACAGTGCCGCAGCCCACCGATCTCATTGGCAACTGACGCTACAATACTTCGTCAGTCGTAACAACAGAAAGCTTCTGTTCCATAACACAGCAAGAACATTAGACAATGAGACTGTCAGACTAATTATTGCTTAATCAATCAATCATTCCAAAGACGACAGTGCAGGATGCCGGAATTAGTCTCGTGCATAAAATAAGCAGCCCGTGGAGGTGGAAATTAGCGCTAATTTGTTGCTATGAAGCGGGGAAACAGAAGATCAACCATATAGTCTAAAATCACCCCGATTGACAGTATGGATATTTCGTGAAGAAACAAAAACATTGGAAGTTCAACAAAAAATACTTGTACCATAGCTTGAGTATTATACATTTTGGAATTGTTGTTGTGACAGATCTGTAACATACCTTCATGTATAGATTGATAGTTACGGTTTTTGAAGCAGTGAATGTAATGTCATCAGAATGAGCTCAATTGCAAATAATGAAGTGTTGAGGTAGGAGTGTTAATGACTATAAGTCATTTAGAGGTATTGTACATTTCAGTATATTTTTACGTTAACATATATCTATTTCATATTCAACAGAATTATACTGTTACCAGGATAGACTATGACCATTGCCTGAATAACTACATGAAAACACTATCATTTGCCGCCCACTCTCAATAACCCCCCCCCCCCCAACACTCCCAGTCCTCCCCCCCCCCCCAACACTCCCAGTCCTCCCCCCCCCCAACACTCCCAGTCCTCCCCCCCCAACACTCCCAGTCCTCCCCCCCCCAACACTCCCAGTCCTCCCCCCCCCAACACTCCCAGTCCTCCCCCCCCCAACACTCCCAGTCCTCCCCCCCCAACACTCCCAGTCCTCCCCCCCGCTCAACACTCCCAGTCCTCCCCCCCCGCTCAACACTCCCAGTCCTCCCCCCCCCGCTCAACACTCCCAGTCCTCCCCCCCCCGCTCAACACTCCCAGTCCTCCCCCCCCGCTCAACACTCCCAGTCCTCCCCCCCCGCTCAACACTCCCAGTCCTCCCCCCCCGCTCAACACTCCCAGTCCTCCCCCCCCGCTCAACACTCCCAGTCCTCCCCCCCCGCTCAACACTCCCAGTCCTCCCCCCCCGCTCAACACTCCCAGTCCTCCCCCCCCCGCTCAACACTCCCAGTCCTCCCCCCCCCGCTCAACACTCCCAGTCCTCCCCCCCCCGCTCAACACTCCCAGTCCTCCCCCCCCCCCCCTCAACACTCCCAGTCCTCCCCCCCCCCCTCAACACTCCCAGTCCTCCCCCCCCCCTCAACACTCCCAGTCCTCCCCCCCCTCAACACTCCCAGTCCTCCCCCCCCTCAACACTCCCAGTCCTCCCCCCCCTCAACACTCCCAGTCCTCCCCCCCCTCAACACTCCCAGTCCTCCCCCCCCTCAACACTCCCAGTCCTCCCCCCCCTCAACACTCCCAGTCCTCCCCCCCCTCAACACTCCCAGTCCTCCCCCCCCTCAACACTCCCAGTCCTCCCCCCCCCTCAACACTCCCAGTCCTCCCCCCCCTCAACACTCCCAGTCCTCCCCCCCCCCTCAACACTCCCAGTCCTCCCCCCCCCTCAACACTCCCAGTCCTCCCCCCCCCTCAACACTCCCAGTCCTCCCCCCCCCTCAACACTCCCAGTCCTCCCCCCCCCCCCTCAACACTCCCAGTCCTCCCCCCCCCCCCTCAACACTCCCAGTCCTCCCCCCCCCCCTCAACACTCCCAGTCCTCCCCCCCCCCCCTCAACACTCCCAGTCCTCCCCCCCCCCCTCAACACTCCCAGTCCTCCCCCCCCTCAACACTCCCAGTCCTCCCCCCCCCCCTCAACACTCCCAGTCCTCCCCCCCACCCAACACTCCCAGTCCTCCCCCCCCCCCAACACTCCCAGTCCTCCCCCCCCCCCAACACTCCCAGTCCTCCCCCCCCCCCAACACTCCCAGCCCTCCCCCCCCCCCCCAACACTCCCAGCCCTCCCCCCCCCCCAACACTCCCAGCCCTCCCCCCCCTCAACACTCCCAGCCTTCCCCCCCCCTCAACATTCCCAGCCTTCCCCCCCCCCTCAACATTCCCAGTCCTCCCCCCCCCCTCAACACTCCCAGTCCTCCCCCCCCCCTCAACACTCCCAGTCCTCCCCCCCCCCTCAACACTCCCAGTCCTCCCCCCCCCTCAACACTCCCAGTCCTCCCCCCCCCCTCAACACTCCCAGTCCTCCCCCCCCCCTCAACACTCCCAGTCCTCCCCCCCCCTCAACACTCCCAGTCCTCCCCCCCCCCTCAACACTCCCAGTCCTCCCCCCCCTCAACACTCCCAGTCCTCCCCCCCCCCCCTCAACACTCCCAGTCCTCCCCAGAGAGAGAGAGAGAGAGAGAGAGAGAGAGAGAGACTTGTTCTTTCTATCCCATCCCGTTTACCCCCACTCTGAATCCCCCTCTCTCTAACACAAGTTGTACTATCAGCATAAGTAATTATGGAGAGGAAGGAGCCTTGAAAGATTTGACAAGGCAATTTTTCTTATAATAGGTTCCCCAACCATAAAGACGTCCTGGGTCCCTTACTGGATAGACAAGGAATCTAAAATTAATTCAGTATTTCTAGACTTCTGTAAGGCTTTTGACTCTGTACCTCACAAGCGGCTTCTAATCAAATTGCATGCTTACGAAATATCATCTAAGTTGTGCGACTGGATTCTTGAAATCCTGCCGGAAAGTACACAGTATATAATTATTTGCAGTGAAATGACAGAGCAATGACATGGATTAAAAGTTGGATTCCAGTAGAGTCAAAACCATCTGTGGAACAGTTTGATATAATTTGAAGGGTGGGAAAATGTAAATGAAACTGTTGCAATTAACATTTCTGTACTAACTATGTCATCTATTATAAAAACAGTTTCTTGATATCATGTTGTAATTGAAGACACAAACTACAGTAGGCATATTGAACATACTGAAATCCAAAGTATACTGATCATCCTCATAGACAGTACAATAGCTATGCACAGAGGCAGAACAATCGGTTGACAATACCAAGTAAGAGAGCATAGAACTAACAGTGGGTGCATGGTGGGTACTATGCCATGCACAATTCCATAAGTGACCTCCGGTGGCCGGCCCACACCTGCACTGTTTGGCACTCTCTTCATAATATAACATGCAGGTAGCCTATTACCGACACATATCTATTCTCGCATATAGGGTTGTAGCACCCATTCATGGTCTGATGGTGCGGGTGTTTGGGTGAGGGTTAAAACCACCTCGACCTCTGAGGCAAGCACCACAGGTGAAGGGGGTGGCAGGAGTTCCCAATTCAGCACATAAGAGAATGGGTGGAAGTGGAAAGGTTGTGGTCACGTGTTGTAGCCATTCTCCCGCCATGGGCCATCGGAGGGAACTGGAGACGAGGATGAAAGTTGTTTCTTGACATCGGGCTCCTCAGTGACATAGAACTCTGTCCACAGTGTCGATGTCGACCAGCCGGTCGGAGTCGACAGGTACAAAATTGGTGGGAACTTACCAGCCTGGCCGGGGCTGGGACATTGGTGGCAGTGACACTTTGTGAGAGGGCCCTGTAGTTGACGTGTGGTAGGTGGCAGAGACAGTTTCAGTGCTGCCTCGTCATCGTGTGGCATGAAACAAAGATGTAGCTGATGATGCCGATGATGATGATGATGATGATGATGATGATGATGATGGCGGCGCATCACCAGCCCAATCTTTCTGCATCTGTTGGGCTGAGATCTCCCATTTTGTAAATTTGTTTTAGTCGAGAGGTCGAGGCCTATCCATGGAGGAATTCATTGTGTGTGTTTTCATGTAAATTCGGTCCATGTCATTAGATTGAGGGGAAGAGTGTGAAGCTGATGTTGAATTTGCATTGATATGTACAGAAATTGTGGAAATATTTAGATCCAAATTGTGAACCAGTATCACCCAATAGACACTAGAGAAATCCGCAATAGATTTTTTCTTTTTTTGAAATTGAGTCATCACTGTAGCTGTTGTAGAAGGATGGTACTGCTACCATTATATGGATTTTTCAAAGTGTTTGTGGCCTATTACTGTGTAGGATTATAGCAGCTACTGTAAGCCATTTTTTGTGAAGTTGAAGTATGAGTAAGGACAAGAAAGAATGAAAACTATGTAGTTGAAAATTCTGACGACTCATCCCATAGGCTGTGGCTAAGCCATGTCCCCAGGTCCTTTCTTCCAGGAGTGCTAGTCCTGCAAGGTTCAAGTCCTGGTTCCGGCACACAATTTTAATCTGCCAGGAAGTTACATAAATCTAGGTTTTACATAACTACAGAAGCTAAATTGATGTTAGTCAAACACTGTGAATAAAACTCCTGTTTACTTGTTATTACAGGTAGTTCAAGAACTAGATGAAGAAAAGAGGAAACACGAACATGATACAGCTCAGGGTGATGATATTACATATGGATTGGAAAAGGAACGTATGAGACTGAAACAGGTATGTTCTGGGGACAATTTCTGCATATATAATTGATTCTTATTTTAGTAATACTGAAGTATACATCTTGTAAACTGTAAATAGTAGCCACTGTATATGTTTGCTAGATGTCTAGAAGAAAGTGTATTATGAAAGTAATGCCAGTTGTACATTTCAAATGGTAAGAGTACATTATTTAGAGGAAATATTCAATGGGTTGGATTTATGGAAAGTTCTTTCACAGAAATCAAGCTTTCTGGAATTTTCACTTTGTCATCTTTCTATCCCAAAGAATTAAATTTGATGGGAAGATTAGATGATTAGATTAGATTTACTTTTTGTTCCAGTAGATCCAAATTGAGGGGATCCTGTTAGATGTAGAATATGTTGGAATGTAATACACAATAGATATGTACTTAAAAATGAGAGCATAAGTGTTATTTATCTTGCACATATCCCAAATGTAATTGCCCTTGTAGATATGGAATTGGTCAGAAAAAAAAAAAAAAAAAAAAAAAAAAAAAAAAAAAAAAAAAACAATTATCTTAACAATACTTGTTACTACATACTAAAATCTTAGGTGCTTTTTACAAGACTTACTTAACAATGACACAATAACTGCACAAAATTAGTACTAAAGTCAGGCCCATTATACACAATAACGTACGTCAATCTGATAAGAAATTCATCAATGGAGTAGTAAAAGTTGGGAAACAAAAACACAACACCTGAACTTTATTATGATATAAATTTTTATGGTTACTGGCATGTTATTGAAAATGAATACTGATGACTAGAGGACACCTTTCTGAGCCAAAGTAAGTGACTTTAAATCTTTGTGCAAATTATTCTTGTTTCTAGTATTGATCCCATGAACTGAGCTATTAGTTTGAAGAAGGGGGGAAAATGTATTTTTATGACAAATTTCATTAGAGAATAAATGTATTAAGAAGCAATAGTTAGTATCACTAGTTCCTTAAATAGCCCTCTGCAGGGTGTTATTGAGTTGACACCACCAATGATCCATATTATGTGTTTCTTGGGCTCTGAAAACTTCAGCTTGGCATGATGAGTTGCACCCAAATTATAATCCTGTATGCCATTATGGAGTGAAAGTATGCATAATACCCTAGCTTTTTTATTTTGATATCTGCTATGTCTGACAACATTTGCATAACAAACAGGCTCTTCAGCAGTTCTGTGGTATGCTCCTCTCAGTTAAATTTATTATCAAGCTGTAATCCCATGAATTTGACACTTTCAACTTCTTCTTTCCTGAACTTCATATAATGTGTATTTTCAAGTTTGAAAGACAGAAGTTGCTAGGAACCATTTATTAAGGTCTATGAAAATTTCACTAGCCAACCTTTCTAAGGCTATATTTGGTGTATTATTTATTGCAATGTTTGTCTCCTCTGCAAATAAAACAAACTTGGCATTCAGTAATGTTGCTGATGAAACGTCATTGATGTATATACAAGGAAAAGTATTTGCCCCTATATCGAACCTTGTGGGACTCCACATCCACATCTTATTATTTATTATTAATTGGATGAGGCCTGATAGTTCAGTATATGCAAATTATTAATAAAGGAGGGGAAGGAAGAAGGATTAGGAAAGAAAGGAATGACAGTGGCTGCATTAGGGCACTGAAATGAAACAATGGTAACAAGTGAAAATTTGAGCCGGACTGGGAATTGAACCCGGGTCTCCCGCTTCGGGCCAGCAGTCATCTTAACCTCTTGGCTACCCGTGCTCCGTTGTCCGAAAGAACAGACACTACACCAATATAATAAGTATATACACGTGAAGACGGCGTTAGCTTCAATTATTTCACCACAGATGTGGTTATACGTTCAACCTCTCACGGGAATCCACAACAGTGAATGTAAGAGGGCATGGACGATAAAGGCGCTACAGCCATAGGGCTATGGCTGTAGTGCCTCTATCGTGCATGCACTCTTACTAGTGGGAATTTGAGGTGGACGGAAGGCGAGCACAGGTAGCCAAGTGGTTAAGGCGACCGCTGGCCCGAAACGGGGGACCCGAGTTCAGTTCTTGGCCTGGCTCGTATTTTCACTTGTCGCCATTGTTTCATTTCAATGACCTAATGCAGCCACTGTCATTCCTTCTTCCTTCCCCCCTAATCCTTCTTCCTTCCCCCCTAATCCTTCTTCCTTCCCCCTAATCCTTCTTCCTTCCCCCTAATCCTTCTTCCTTCCCCCTAATCCTTCTTCCTTTCCCCCTAATCCTTCTTCCTTCCCCCTAATCCTTCTTCCTTCCCCCCTAATCCTTGTTCCTTCCCCCCTAATCCTTGTTCCTTCCCCCCTAATCCATCCTTGTTCCTTCCCCCCTAATCCATCCTTGTTCCTTCCCCCCTAATCCATCCTTGTTCCTTCCCCCCTAATCCATCCTTGTTCCTTCCCCCCTAATCCATCCTTGTTCCTTCCCCCCTAATCCATCCTTGTTCCTTCCCCCCTAATCCATCCTTGTTCCTTCCCCCCTAATTAATCCTTGTTCCTTCCCCCCTAATTAATCCTTGTTCCTTCCCCCCTAATTAATCCTTGTTCCTTCCCCCCTAATTAATCCTTGTTCCTTCCCCCCTAATTAATCCTTGTTCCTTCCCCCCTAATTAATCCTTGTTCCTCCCCCCTAATTAATCCTTGTTCCTCCCCCCCTAATTTATCCTTGTTCCTCCCCCCCTAATTTATCCTTGTTCCTCCCCCCTAATTTATCCTTGTTCCTCCCCCCCCTAATCAATCCTTGTTCCTCCCCCCCAATCCTTGTTCCTCCCCCCCTAATCCTTGTTCCTCCCCCCCTAATCCTTGTTCCTCCCCCCCTAATCCTTGTTCCTCCCCCCCTAATCCTTGTTCCTCCCCCCCTAATCCTTGTTCCTCCCCCCCTAATCCTTGTTCCTCCCCCCCTAATCCTTGTTCCTCCCCCCCAATCCTTGTTCCTCCCCCCCCTAATCCTTGTTCCTCCCCCCCTAATCCTTGTTCCTTCCCCCCTAATCCTTGTTCCTTCCCCCCCAATCCTTGTTCCTTCCCCCCCAATCCTTGTTCCTTCCCCCCCAATCCTTGTTCCTCCCCCCCAATCCTTGTTCCTTCCCCCCCAATCCTTGTTCCTTCCCCCCCAATCCTTGTTCCTTCCCCCCCAATCCTTGTTCCTTCCCCCCCAATCCTTCTTTCTTCCCCCCCCCCAATCCTTCTTTCTTCCCCCCCAATCCTTCTTTCTTCCCCCCCCCCTAATCCTTCTTTCTTCCCCCCTAATCCTTCTTTCTTCCCCCCCCCCTAATCCTTCTTTCTTCCCCCCCCCCCCCTAATCCTTCTTTCTTCCCCCCCCCCTAATCCTCCTTTCTCCCTCCCCCCCTAATACTTCTTTCTCCCTCCCCCCCTAATACTTCTTTCTCCCTCCCCCCCTAATACTTCTTTCTCCCTCCCCCCTAATACTTCTTTCTCCCTCCCCCCTAATACTTCTTTCTCCCTCCCCCCTAATACTTCTTTCTCCCTCCCCCCTAATCCTCCTTCCTTCCTCTCCCCGCCAATCCTTCTTCCTTCCTCTCCCCCCCAATCCTTCTTCCTTCCTCTCCCCCCCAATCCTTCTTCCTTCCTCTCCCCCCCAATCCTTCTTCCTTCCCCCTCATCAATTATTTGCAAATGCAATATGGCTGTGAAGCAGGTGTGGTGTCTGTTCCTTTGGACATGTCCGAAAGAACAGACACCACACCAATATAAGTAGTTCAGTATGTGTGTCTTTCTTATTGACACCTTTTGTTTCCTGTTAGAGAGATACAAATAGAACCATTCTACAACATTTCCTGTTATTTCGTAATATTTTAATTTGCTCAAAAGAATATTGTAATTTATACAGCCAAATATCTTTGACAGATCACAAAATACAAGGTATGTCCACAAAGTGAGTTCCATTTGGTTATATAAAACAAATATGTACAGCTAAAGAAAAAATATTTATTGTACAAAAACCTACAACTGTTAAACTACTTTTCTACATAGCTTCTGAAATTTCGTAAACACCTGTCATAGTGTGGCACAAGATTTTGTCTGCCCAGGGTTCCCACAGCTCTTTTGTGGGTACGTGTGTGGTGTGCATGGGGCCCCAAGCTGAAGCAGCCTTCCTTCCTGCCCCAGGCTGCTTCATTCCCCTTCCGGTTCATGCCTTAGCCCGGAGACGGGTGTCCATTGAGAGTCAAGGTGGTCTCCTGTAATAGATTTTGTCTTTTCTTGGTTCCTTCCTTTGCTTCTGTCTTTCACTCCTTGCTGTACTCTTATAGCCTTCCTCTCCTCCTAATTTAGTCTCCACTTCGGTGTTTGAGACACTCCCTCTTCTATCCTTATCTTTACTTGCTCTGTTCTTCTTATTTCCTCCCTGTGCGTGTCGTTAAGGCCGACCCACACATTCTCATGCGTAGCAGGTGGTGATGGGATAACGCATAATTCTCCGCCTTGGGTAGACAAGTAGAGCAAGAGCGTACCCCTGGTAAATGCCAGGCCCAGGGAGGGGTGATTACCCGAGCTGGTACCTTCCGAACATGCCGCTTGGTCCCTCCGTCCATTCTCGCGAGGCGTGACCTGAGGTGTGAACAGTCACCTAAGGCGGGCAAGCCCTCAGTGAGGAGCCCCCACAAGGAAGGAGTGCACCATCGGAGACGCCGTTAATCTTGAGGGACATTTCCGCAGTGACTTCCTTCTTTTCTACTCTGACTTCAACCCTTCCTTCTTTTCTACTCTGACTTCAACTCAAAAAAGATAG
This sequence comes from Locusta migratoria, assembly GCA_026315105.1. Classification (NCBI taxonomy): domain Eukaryota; kingdom Metazoa; phylum Arthropoda; class Insecta; order Orthoptera; family Acrididae; genus Locusta; species Locusta migratoria. Next base: position 13,335,516 of record CM048755.1, read on the forward strand.
ATAGATTCACCTCAGTGAAAGAAAACATTGCCTAATCTTCCTAAGTTTCTGGTTGTTTCTCGAACTGGTGGTCAAGATTTCTCTTGTGTCAATCCTTTCGTAATTCAGAAGGGTGTTGATGCGATTGCTGACCCTGTGAAGACCTGTTCCCGGCAGCGCAATGGAACTTTGTTGCTGAAAGCAGACAGAGCTTTCCAGGTGCAGAAACTGATAAGAACTATGCTCCTACACACATTTCCTGTCCAAGTAGAAGCACATTGCACCCTCAACTCATCGTGGGGGGTAGTTTTCACAAGATACCTTTATGAGTTATCAGACGAAGAGATTCAAAACTACATGTCTGATCAGGGTGTAACAGCCGTGCATAGGGTGCTGAAAAAGGTTGACAACCATTTACTGTTTTCAATACCATAGATTCAACCACACTTGTCAATCTTGCCCCAATACAGCCAAATGAGTCACCTGTGGTAGGGATGCCATGAGGGCGACTGCCCACCTCCCTCACCCATGCAATTAATTGCATGGGTGACCATGCTGCTTCCCTATGGACTGCCCTGTCTTTATAGACGATAGGGTCATTCAGCAAATTCGGGTCACAGAAAAGATCTCAACGTATGCTGCTCGAAAGTTATTAGTGAGTCAGAAGCCCAATATCCTCCCAGCGGTAAGGTCCTCACCTCCTTCCAACCCACTAAGGAGACAGGTACACAGACCTGCGATTTCACTTTCGCTGACACAGTTGTGCGATCGGCCAGCCCGAAGATTGCCCGTTCCACCTCCCGACTCACTCCTGCCCCTCTGAAGTTCAGTCTTCGTCAACCTTTAATAAATCGTGGGCAGGTGATTCCCTTTTGCCTCGTTCTTCTCTTTTCTCCCCTTATTCTTATCATGGCACTTCTTCAGTTTAATATTCTTGGCATTCGTTCCAATGGAGAAGAATTAAAATTACTCCTTCAATTGCACTGCTCGCTCATAGTCAGCCTCCAAGAAACCAAGTTACGCCCATGTGATTGTATAGCCTCCCCTCAATATACCTCTGTGCATTATGACTTACCTCCTGTGGATAGTATTCCAGTCCATGGAGTGGTTATGTTGCCCGTTTGGGATGACATCTGTTACTATCCGATATCTTTTCACACTCACATACAGGCAGTTGCCATCTGCATCACTCTCCCCACACTTTCCTTCTCTCTCTGCAGTATCTATACCCCATCATCGTCTGCCTTTATTATGACAGATATGCTGCAACTTGTTGTCTGGCTTCCTCCACTCTTTGTTTTGCTTGGCGACTTCAATGCCCACCACCCCCTATGGGGTTCTCCAGCATCTTGCCAAAGCGGCTCCCTTCTAGCAGACCTTTTCAACCATCTTAATCTTGTCTGCCTAAACACCAGTTCCCCAACATTCCTTTCGGATACAATGCACACCTATTCACACTTGGAGCTCGCGATACGCACTCCTCAGCTTGTGCATCGGTTCAAGTGGTATGCTCTTTCTGATACGTACTCGAGCGACCATTTCCCTTGTGTAATCCACCTACTGCACACTGCTGACGAACATTCCATACCTCGTACTTCCTCTTTTCCACGTCAAGTCCCAGTTTCCTGGTGGACTGCAGCATGTAACGACGCTATTAGAGCCTGGCGACGTTCTCTATGCACCTTTCAAGGCCACCCAACGATGGAGAATTGCATCCATTACAAACGACTACAAGCGCAATGCCGTCGTGTTATAAAAGAAAGCAAAATAGCCTGTTGAACTGCCTTCACTAGTTCTTTTAATAAATTCACTCCCTCCTTGGTTGTCTGGGGTAGCCTGTGCTGGTTATCTGGCACTAAGGTCCACTCCCCAATTTCAGGCCTGACAGTAGCGAACGCAGTCCTTGTGGATCCCGTTGACGTATCCAACACCTTAGGCCGCTCTTTTGTGGAGGTTTCGAGCTCTGCTCATTACCACCCTGCCTCCCTCTCTTGCAAACAGGCAGAGGTGGCATAGTCGCCTTCTTTCCAGTCTTTAAAATGTGAAAATTATGATGTCACCCTCTCTATGCAGGAACTAGACCATGCTCTCGCCATGTCTCACTCCTCTGCTCTGGGTCCCTATGCCCTTTATACTGAGATGTTGAAGAACCTATCTCCTGCAGGTAAATGTTTCCTTCTCTGCACCTATAATCGCATATGGACTGAAGATCAGGTTCCCACAAGTTGGCGTGAAGCTATGTTGTCCCAACTCCAAATCAGGGAAGGACAAACATCTTCCTTCCAGTTATCGCCCTATTTCTCTTACCAGCTTTGTCTGAAAGGTGATGGAAGACATGGTTAACGCTCGTTTGGTTTGGCTCCTTGAATCCCGATGCCTCCTTGCCAATGTCCAATGTGGTTTTCGGTGGTAGCGCTCTGCAATTGACCACCTTATCACCTTTTCGACTTTCATTATGAATAACTTTTTTGAAAAAGCTCCAGACGATGGCTGTGTTCTTTGATCTGGAGAAGGCCTAAGACCCATGTTGGAGGGCGGGGATTCTCTGCACTATGCATACCTGGGGTTTTTGTGGCCATCTCCCCCTTTTTATTTGTGCATTTTCAACGGACCGAAGATTTCGGGTAGGGGTGGGCTCCGTTTTGTCAGAGCCTTTTTGCCAGGAGAATGAGGTGCCACAGGGCTCCGTTTAAAGTGTAGTACTTTTTGCCATAGCAATTAACCCAATTATGGACTGCCTCCCACCCAACATTTCTGGTTCCCTCTTTGTGGACGATTTCACAATCAATTGCAGTGCTCATAGAATGTCTCTCTTGGAGCACTGTCTCCAGCGATATCTTGACCGTCTTTATTCTTGGAGCATCGCTAATGGCTTCCGTTTCTCCAATGAGAAAACAGTCTGCATCAACTTCTGGCGATACAAAGAGTTCCTTCCACCATCTCTACATCTAGGCCCCGTCGCTCTCCCATTTGTGGAGACAACGAAATTCAGTGTGTCCAGCATCCTGGAAAACCGGGTAATCTCGGGGAATTTTTTTGTTCTGGAAATCTCACGGAAAACTTGGAGAATGTTTGCATTTTTCCCAAAAACCCTGGAAAAGTTGCGGTACTCAATATGCTTTTCAGCAGAAACATTTGTTTGTCTTCTGTTTAGTTCGATACATTTCCTCAAAAATAGGTTCGTTCGAGTTGCGAGAAATTTATGTCTCCAGTTTCTTACTACCTTTAGCACATTGGCTGCCACGATGACGTCAGAAGCGCGCCAGAACCACCTGCTGTGGCCGGCGACGGTCACAAGGCAGCCAACGAGCTACTGTGCGTGCGTGGCCGCCGCCAGTTGCAACTGCAAATGTCAACTCAAATGCCTGTTACTCGCGCTTTGTGTTCTGGCCACCTGTAGTGCTAGTTGACTCGTTTACTCTCAAACCTGCGTTGATGAAAGGTTTACATGAGCCTTTATTTGTAGAATCGTTTTCAAGTGCTACTGTGGCTCTCGCCTCAGATCGTGTAATGCGGCCTAATATCACATATTTGTAAAAAATGGCAAAGTACTTTCGACAAGCTACACTGTAGATAGATGTCTGACTGACAAAAGTATTATTTTTTTACGAATATAAAGGATGTCGTTAGGCAGGAATCTAAGAGGACAGCTTAAAAATTAGTGCGAATGAACAAGCAGTGATGGCATCTACAGTCTAGCTTGTCTAAAGTACTTCACCCTTTTCTACAAATATCTGATATTGGGTATTATTATACTATACACCTGAGGCAAGATCTGCGGTATTAGTCGAAAACGGTTCTACGAATACAGGGACGTAAGGTTTACGACTTAAATAATAAAACGCTGCAGCAATACTTAGCACTATGCCTTTTGAGATTCTACTGGATGGTTAAGTACAAATATTTATGTGATGTTCACATAAGTGGCATTCTGCGTATTTTGATCTGTGCTGTGTCGTATTTTAGAGGTTATAAGGTACAAAACCACTGAAACTTCCATATGGAAAACAGTGGTGGTGATGTGTGTGTATTTAATGGAACATGCCGAACTTTGTAATCTTAAGTCAATTACAGTGCAAGAGAGGCAATTAAATCCCAGAAATAGTCTACATTACTTAAGGTACGTAAATGTTTGATTTTCATCTCGAAAAATTCTCAATACGTTTTCGTGTAAAGCATAAAATGTGTAACTATTTCAGTTCAATGGACAGGACTGCGACCGGCGAACTGTGGCTGCGGCCCACACAGCAGCTGTGTGTGTCCGCACGCTGCTGCCACTTCTGTTATACTCCAACCACATAATGAAAGTACACTCATATCATTTTATTTATGCAATACTCTTGCATTCTAGAAGGGTTACGAAACACGAAAGTCTATGAGAAAGGCTATTAACTTCCATAATGTGGACGTTATGGGAATAAAAAATTACATTTCACACCCCGGCAAGAAGAGTAACACAATTTAAAAACCGACAGTTTTTAAAATGAGACTTTCTAGCAGGTTAAAATTGCGTGCTGGAACCAGGACTCGAACCTGAGATGGTCTCATGTTCGAGTCCGGTTCCAATACGCAATTTTAACCTGCCAGGAAGTTTCCTGTCGGCGCACAATCCGCTGCAGAGTAAAAGTTTCATTCCGGAAGTTTTTAGTTTATTATTGTCCACTTGAGGAGAACAGTATAATTTATGTTGTAGGAATTTTCATAATATTAGTCATGGCAAGAAAAATGTTGTTAATCTGAAGTGTTACAGTTTTGAGTTATGCCACTGTTAAAGGCGGTGTGCAATTTAAGTTTCTTTCCTAATGTTATATACTTCATTGATTCAGTATTTCCACCTATTAAATTACAAACATAACAAATAAAAGTGTCTCCATATTATTCATTATTAGCATTATAATTACAATGGTCAGGATGTCATGGACCCATTTTGGATCAAGTCTGCTTCTTTTGTGGGAGATAAGATTCCCTGCAGCACTCAAACATCTTTCATTAGCCGAGTTTGAGGCCGGAATGCAAAATACTCTTTTCGCTAAAACATGTAGCTTCGGAAAGAGACTGCTGTTACGTTTCCATGACTCCAGCATTGTTGTCTCCAACATCCATTCCATTTTAAGTACAACGCCACCTCATCTGTGGACTGATTATCAGCCGGCCCACAGTCTAGCCACTCCGAAAACAAAGACTTCATCTTTTTCGCTGGCAAGTGTGGGTGATGATCTCTAGATGGCCCTACATAAATGTCAGTCATATATCACAGAAAAGTAAGATATTACTGCCATGTAGCAACTTTCTTCTAGCTTACATGGAACCGATATTTCATTGCAAATTTTTCGCACAGCATGTAATGTCTCCTCCTTCTCAGCTTCGGATATCATTTATAACTGTCAGAACGGTGGCCAAAGAAAAGTTTCTATTCTGTGCTATGTCTAAATCTCAACTTTTTCCTTCATGAGACAGAGACAACGCTCTTTCAGCATTTGTAGTACCTACAGCTAAAGTAACGCAGGAAGTGTATATACTGATTAATACCAATAACACTGAAAGTGGCTTTTGTAGTTAAATACTATAAGCATTTTCTGCAGCACTTAACAAAAAAAAAAAAAAACAAGGAAATTATAGTACAGTAATTTCAAAAAAAACTTACCTCTTTATCACAAGGCTGTATATCACAGTTGCTCTTCAGTTTATGGACCCACAGCAAAACAAACTGAATTGACGGATACTTCTCTCCTTCTAGCACTTCTGTGTCATCTTTGAATGACTGCAGAAATGTCTAGTGTGTTTTTTGCAATCTCATTGTCATAACCTCAAAGTTTAACAGAGGCGTCCTTCTTTGTAAGTATTTCCCGGATTTGTTCACACTGCCTAACTACAGAGCTTAACATTCTGAACAAGCTGTTCCATCTAGTATCCGTTTCTTGTTTCAAGCTAGTTGGTAGTACATTCACATTACCCGTTTTCTTCATGAAATGGACAGTGTTTTTGGCAGCATACATTTTTTAAATAGTCCTAATCGAAAACATGTTTTAGGACAGTGTTCAAAAGACATGAAATGCGGGAAGGATTCCAATGCCTTAGCACATCAGTCCATGACAAAAGAAATCTTATCAACATGCTGTGGATTTACTCCTAAATTTAAAAAATGGTTCTTGATGTATTCCCTGGATTTCTTCTTGTCAGAAAAATTAGTTGTTGCCAAAACTATCTTCCTTAATGTCCACTGATCATCGACAAAGTGCACAGTAACAGACACGTAACATATGTTTCAATGCGGATCAGTCTACAAATCGGCTGTGCCCGCACATGCATTTGCCTCTGGACAATGCTGGGCATAAAATTTGCCGTATTTCATCGGCTTGTCTTTCTATGTTTCGTGCTACTGTCGTAGGATAAGGCAGAATGTTGGAGACGTCCACCTGTCCAAATTCCGAACCAATATTTAAAAGATCCTGGCAAAAAGAATGAAATCCATTTCCTGAAATCATTGTAAGTGGACGAAGATCCTTGGCACACAGTTCAACAAATTTTTTAGTGACAGAGTTTTTAACTGAAGCCGGTAATACTTCTGAACATCCTTGTACTTGTTGTGTTCTGCAGACATGTGCCTTCAGGTGTGTTGTATTTCTATAAGATAGGAGAGCAAAACACTTGCCACAATAAGCATAGCCGACATAATTTCCCTCCTTATCATTTACTAATGAAAATGTTTCCCAGACACTACTACAACCATTATTTTCCATACTGAGGGTATATTCTTGCGAATCAATTTTCGCTTTCACGCTGTCCTTAGTCTCACGTTCACGCGCCATGATCCTTCAGCAGGTGAATGAATGGCATCCGCGTAACAGAGTAGACAGTGGGCAATGCAAACATCGAATGCTTGCAAGCATGAGGAAAATCAAATGTAGTTGCAAGCAGCAAGCGAAGCGATTACATTGACATCTACCAGACTGTTATGGAACTATGTGCTCGAGCAAGCATGATCGCTAAATGCAGACCTCTAGTTCACACTACACGCTGGGACAGGCCGAGCCGAAAAAAGGGCGAAAATACACTTTTCTGATTTTCATGTTGTAAAAAATTTTGATGGTATATAAGAGCTATCCACATTGTTTTATCAACTTTTTTCCCCTTACAATCTTTGGTTTGCCTGTGAAAAAATGTTTTTCATTTCGCATGAGTTTTTAGTTTCTTAATGCTTCTCACTCGATTTTTATGAAAGTTTGCCGTAAAAAAAATCAGATTGTTGGACATGTGGTAGTAAAACATCTCAGGTTTCTAATAAATCATTCACCTTTTTATAATTCATAACAGTTGTTTTCAAATGACACAGTTTGTGAAGTGCGCGCGCTTGATATACAAATCGTGTATTGAAAAAGTTGGATAGCGGGCAGCTTACTGTTCTGACATTATTTTAAAAAAAGAAGCTATCATTCAGACACACTTCTATTGAAAAGAGACTGGAGATGTGAGATACTTGTGCTGCAGAAGCAACACCGTAGCCCAATCGGTTCGTGCTAGAAATATTAAACATTCCAAATGTCGTCGGCTCGGTGTGAGCCGGCTGAAGTGGAGTCATCTCGGCCCGGCCGACAATGTGAACAGAAAGCTTTCTACAGTTCTACAGTATGTCTGCCTAAGTGTACTTGTGTCTGTGTAAATGTGTGGGTGTATGTGCATTTATTTACCTTCCATTTTTTCCCCCAAGGTAAGTCTTTCCTGTCCCGGGATTGGAATGGCTCCTTACCCCCTTCCTTAAAACCCTCATCATTTCCTTTTCCCTCTCCTTCCCTTCTGCCTGATGAAGCAGCTAGGCTGCGAAAGCTAGCATTTTTGTGTGTGTGTGTGTGTGTGTGTCTGTGTGTTTATTTGTTGCTATTACTGCCCATATATATATATATATAACCGAGTAAAAAGTGAAATATAACTTCTCCTAAGTGCATACAAATTCCTAACCTCATGTAGATAGCCTAGACCTAAAAATTTGTGCTTGTGAATTTTAAATAGCTATGACAATACTTGTACAGTTGAAAACAAAAAACATGGGGTACATGGAATAGATAATAGTAGGAAATAGAGGTTGGTTAGAGAAATCATACAACAGTTCATAGCATATGTAATTCAACAAAATCATAAGTGACTTTGGTGAACTATTTGTATCTCAGTTATATAATGCATGTGCCTCACATTTTTCGTTTTAAATACCAGTATTTCAAATATTGAGCTAGCTATTAAAAATTGACAGGCACAAATTTGAGGCTGGCCGCGGTGGCAGAGTGGTCTGCGGCATGCCAGTCACGGTCTGCATGGCCACTGCGGTCGGGGGTTCGAATCCCCCTTGGGCATGGATGTTTGTGCCTTCTTTAGTATAAGCTAGTTCATAAGTAGTTTTTAAGTTTAGGGACTGATGACCAAATAGTTAAGTGCCATAAGCTCTACAAACATTTGAACATTTTGAACAAATTTCAGGCCTGTCTGCATATACTGATGGTAATAGTAAAACTATTATAATATCACTGTCACTGCTAGATTTACTAGATATTGTATTATAGGCAGCAGAGTAAACAAAAAGTGTGCTTACGTCACGCTCAGGCATTGGAACTGATTTAATTTTCTTTCACACTGCAAGCAACTCAGCAGTACGGGAGACTAGAGTCATGCCCATCTGAATGTGATCGGTTACTCGTGTCATACAGTCTTCTAGTAGTCAGGTAGCTGGAGGTGCAATTTGCATATCCCCGTGTGAATAGGGCCTAAGAGTCGTTGCAACCGCAACTCGAACGAAGGTAACAGTTCACCCGTAGCTCTTTGTGAAGTGCGACAGCCTGCCATTACTGGAATTCCTTATGCCCTTCCCTCCCTCAGTCCAATGCTATGGGCAGACAGCTGGGACTTTCCCAAGATTACTTGCTATTAATAAGAGAGAGAGAGAGAGAAGAGAGAGAGAGAACACAAACTTACAGCTGTATACAATAACGGTTCTTTAAGGTGACTTACAATTTGAAATCATCTGTTGAATTACAGTATTTATCTGTCAATAAATACATCAGTTTATTTTGTAAGATTATTTAAAGTAGTCATATTAAAATGAAATGGTGGTCTGTTCACCTTAGGTACCCCTCTTATTGCTTTTTGTTGTGTAAATGGTCTGTCTGTATAGACTGCTGGTGTTATACACCCACTCTCAATACTATGCCATACCAAATATGCAGAAGTATCAATGTGAAATATATTTGCTTTAAGGTTTTATAGTCTGAGGAGATTGAGACATGTTAAACTAAATACATGTTTATGCTCAATTTCTTACATATACATTCCACACATGCTTTCCATAACAGGTGTTCACTCACAGTAATACAGTACCCAAAAATTTGTGTTTATCTCCCTTATTTTTATTTACAAGGTGATTATTTGCAGTAAATAACTTGACAGAATATTGTAACCGATTTCACTACTGTTGGTAGCACTTCCAAATAGGCTGTTACTGTTCTTTCCATAAGTCTTTTTGTTCAAATTAATATTTAAATTCTTTATTAGTTCTATTTCTAGAAAGTGCAATTCTTTACTGAAGCAGGTAATTGTATCTTTGTTAGTATGCTCTCAACAACTGATTGTTCTTAATTGAAATATTTTTTTTAATACTGTTTCACTTCATTTGTAACATAGTCTCATTCCAGTTTTCTTGTAGTGTTTTGTTCGTACTACTTTTGACATGTAGCTCTGATCTCAGAGTCCGGTATGTTTGTAAAAATGTTAAAAGTTTGTAAAGCTTAAGGTACTTAACTGCGGGTTCATCAGTTCCTAAACTTACAAACTACTTATAAACTACCTTATACTAAAGACGACACAAACATCCATGCCCAAGGGGGGATTCAAACCCCCGACAGGAAACGGCCTCGCGCATTGGAGCATAGCACCTCAATGCGCACCGCCTCCGTGGTATGTTTGTATGAATGCCTTATTTCAGTAGTGTTGGTTTTACTAATGTTGATATAATGAGGCTTAAACATAACTGGGCGAAGATAATTCTGCGATTTAAGACACCTGAAATATTACAAGCAATTGATTGCAGTATTTCAGGTATCTCAATCACAGAATTATCGTCGCCCAGTTATGTTTAAGTTTCAATATATCAACACGAGCTGAAGTGGTGCATACCAATATTGAAATAAGGGTTTCAAATCTTGATAAGCCATGTTAGATTACTTTTTTAACAACTCGGAGAGTAAAACACTCATTATGTTCCTCTATATCAACAAAATTTATAGATTCTGTCACAAAATGAATCAAATGTGGTTAGCAACCAAGCACAATATGACCCTCGAAAAAATACAAAAATTGACCTGGAAAACTCTGGGAATTTTATTTTTAAGCATCGCTGGACACCCTGAAATTCTTAGGACTAACGTTGGATAGGAAACTTTGTTGGTCTCCGCACATGTCTTTTCTGGCTGGCTGTTGTACACATTCCCTTAATGTTCTCCGTGTTCTTAGCGGTACATCATGGGGAGTTGATAAAACCGTCCTCCTTCACCTTTATCGGTCCATACTCCGATCAAAGCTGGATTACGGAAGCATTGTTTACTCTTCCACATGGCCGTTGATCTTGCGCCATCTTACTTCACCATCGGGGGTTACGCCTAGTGATTGGAGCCTTTTATACCAGCCCTATTGAAAACCTCTATGCAGAAGCTGCCAAATTACCATTGCACTAGCAGCGTGATATATTACTCTGTCAGTACTCCTGCCGGCTGCTATCAATGCCCAAATACCCATCCTACCCATAATTTTTCAACAACTTCCTTGATCACCATTATGGGGTGTCTGCATCTGCACTGTTGCCTCCTGTAGTTAGTTTTAGATTTCACCCTTCCTGACACCACTTGAATGGATGTGAGCCCAACACCACCATGTCTTCAGGCACAGGTTCGCATCCACCTCGAACTCAGCTCGCTCCCAAAGGAGAGTACCCTGGATTCGGTGTTTCACTCAAGGTATGTCGAACTTCGTTCACAGCGTGATGATAACATTTTCATCTATACAGATTAATCTAAGAACACTGATGGTGTCGGATCCGCTGTTGTCGTCGGGTTCGACAGCTTTCAATACGTGCTAATTGACCAATGCTCAAATTTCACAGCTGAGCTTTTTGCTCTCTATCAGGCAGTCCAATATGTTTGTCGCCACCACCACCCTTCTTGTCATCTGCTCAGATTCACTCAGTGCCATTAAGAGTCCTAGAGACCCGTATCTGGTCCATCCTGTTGTAGCCCAAATCCAACGCTCCCTTGAATTGGTAGCTGAAGACGGCTTTCGCGTTCCCTTCCTGTGGGTACCTGACCACGTAGGTGTGCCGGTGAGCGAGGCTGCTGCCGCTGCCCCTAGGACTGCAACTCTCCTAACTCGGACAGCTACCGTTTGTGTCCTGTCAAACGACATTCAAGGGGCTATTTGCCGGTGCGTTATCGCATCATGGCATAGTCGCTTCATTACAATAAGCTTAGAACCATAAAGTCGATCCCGATGGCTTTGATGACCACCTCCTGCCCCTCTTGGCCCCCTCGCCCATTTTGGCTCGGCTGAGAATCGGTCATTGCCGGTTCAGCCACCAACACTTATTAACAGGTGACCCCCCCCCCCCCCCAATTGTGTTCCTGCGGTCACCCGATGATGGTGCGCCATGTTTTAATGTTCTGCCCTAATTTTCATCATGTTTGTGTTGCAGTAAATCTGCCATCAATTTGGAGGAAATTTTAGCTGATGACACATGGGCAGCTGCCAGAGTATTGCGTTTTATACATATGACTAATTTGTCCAAGGACATTTAATTCCTTCTATTGCTATTTTTTATTCCTCATTTTAGTCATATTCTGAAATTATCCTTGTAAGCACCTTTTTTAACCTTGGTGTTTTTTGTTTTTGTTTTTCCTGTCAGACTTGGGCACTAACAACCAATGCAGTTGTGCGCCCTAAAACCACAAAATAAATAAATTAAAAAAAATAAAAACACAAGTTTTGTGTGCTTTCCTCGTAGAAGGTTGCCGCCTGTGTATTCAACTATGTGGTAACATGTTCTTCAGGTCATGATCATCGTCGCAGTGTTGACTACCAAGGACAGATTTTAGGTGCAAGAAGAGATGAAAGTCACTAGTAGTGAGCTCCGGGCTGTACAGAGGACGATCAAACACGTCAAAGTGAAATTCCTGTAAGGTTTCGAAATTTGAGTTTCTCAGTAACAATTTCATGAATTAGTGGTCTTGAGATTTGCGGAATTTTCATAGCGAGGAGACTATTTGTAAACATACTATTTGTGTGAACCATTTCATCAGCAACCCAAACTGGCGTGAACTTTGTTCTTCATTGTGCACTTGATCACGTCCTTCATTGAACAGTCTGACCCATCTTCTAACCATTGAACCAATCGTAGCATTTTGTCCATAAACCTTGCAGATTTACCGATGAATTTCCTTTGGTTTAACATTTTTTGCATTTAGAAAATTAATCACAGATTTGATTTCACACATGACAGCATTTTAAATTATGGCTGACATAAAGAATCACTACAAAACACACGTCGGCAGCAGCGATCTGAAAATGGCGTACATGTCTTCTCCTCGAGTCGGAGTAACTGCCACGCATGCTTGGAACTACGATCATAGTGCTGCTGCGGATAGAAATAGAAACAGAACTTACTTTGTAGATGACCTTTGTATACCAGTGGCCTGTAATTTATTGTTTAATGAATTAAGTACATTTTCAGTATATGTGTAGATAGTCTTCTCAATGTCAGAACCCTTTAGAAATCCGAATTGTGACATGGATAATACTTTATTAGCGATCAGATGTTTAAGAAGACAACTGTTCATTTTCTTTTCTAAAAATAAATTAAGAATGTAGGTAAAAGTGAAATTGGCTGGAAATTTGATAGAATTTCTTTATCACCTTTATTATGTATAGGCTTAACTAAAGCATATTTCAACCACCCAATTTCTGATGCACATGATATTGTGAGGCAGATTTGTAGCAAATTGTGTTTTGTATCACATGTTGATAAACTCTCTGTTCATGTCTTTGCTGTCTTACTTCCATTACTCTGGATGTAGGGCAAACCTGCCTCTTGCTGTATCCCCCCTTTTCCTGTCACTTACGTCACTGCCTTCCCATGTCCCACAGAAGCTTCTTATCATTAACAAATGAAGAGGGAAAAATTAAACTGTTTTATTTTAATTTTTGTCACGCAAATTTGGGTGTGGGGGGAAATTTGTTTCGTTCACACTTTTAACATAAAAGTGCTACAAATGACAATGTCCTCCACTTAACATATCTGATTAAATTCACGATTCTTTCATTCAATATGATGGTACCTGGGCAGCTAAACATAAAAAGTTTGTGAACCACAGGTCTTAAAAACACAATCCTCCAATTTCTCAGAAATTGGTCCCTTCAAAGAAACAGAGTATATTTATCTAGTTATGGTTCAGTCAGGATAATATAATTGAAACCGATATTTATTATAATGGAAGTGTACACACACACTCTCTCTCTCTCTCTCTCTCTCTCTCTCTCTCTCTCTCTCTCTCTCTCTCTCTCTCTCTCTCTCTCTCTCTCTCTCTCACCAGCCTGGTATTCAGATCTCCCATTGAAGCTTATCAGTAGCCACACAATGTCTGATGCCAAGTATTGAGTTGCACAATGACTACATATTTCCATTTTATTCCACTGCTTATTCTTTAGTGGGGTGGAACTAAACAGATTGGTTATGAGAGACAAGCCATTTGGATTAGGTTTGTTGGTTTACAGAAATAACTGCATGCTTCATTGGATTATGAAAGGAACTGTATGCTGTACTACAGTTTTGACTCCATTTTATAACCAATTAGCTGAACATTGCAACTCTGCACTTCCTGCTACAGTACTTTAACAATACTTATAAACTGTATTGGTTTTGTAAAGGATTTCCTAAAACAATGATACAGATAAGTTTGTTTCATACAATTTGTAATAAGATGATATTAATTAAAATAATATAATTAGCGTGTCTTTGCGTGGACCTCTAAATAATTCATACTTTTTTAAAAATATTTATTAAATTACATATTAATGAAATTACTTTAAGCATGCTAAGAAATCAGAAAATTTATCCAGTGAAATAATTTTAATATTTACTTAGTAGATGTAGTTTGAAAGTAAATTGTAAAAGGAGGAATAATACTTACTTTAGGAGTGATACCACTTAGGCAATTGAGTATATTTCAATTTGTTTCCTCTTAATGTGCTTTAAACATTACCTTGGTTTACAAATACACAAATGAGATGGTATTCTGTGAGACTCCTCATATGCTCCGATGGCATTTTCTTTAAGGGTTTCTAGTGCAGATAAACAAATAGTTTCAGTTCACCTTCTTAGAGGGTTTAGAAAATATGTTCTCAGATAAAAAAAGATCACAATCTAGTAGGTCAACAACAAAACATTTGGCAGGGGTTGCTCGCCTCTTGGTAAAGGGCTTTGATTTAGCTGCACGATATTAAGGCATAATTCCAAAATGTGACATGAATGGCATAGTTTGTACAGGCTGGAAGCTGAAAACATGCTTTGTGGTTTCAACTTCTTTTTATGTTCCTGTGGTGGTACAGTCTGACCATCACCCAGGCATCACAGACTGTGCTGAGTCATTTGCCGATCATCCCCAAAATTCTAAGTCTGGCTAGCTGCATGATCTGACAACACTGTGAAATTTGAGGTTTCTGGAAGAAGTCCTGTCTTCTACTTAAGCTGCAGTTGTCTGCTCATGGTCCAGTGATCAAATTTCTAAGTTAGTAAAAAAAAAAAAAAAAGAGAGAGAGAGAGAGAGAGAGAGAGAGAGAGAGAGAGAGAAAGTGTTGTTTGGTAAATGAGGTGTTCAGATTTTAGTATGCTCAAAAAAGAACATAATAATAATAATAAGCCCCATGAGAGTGGTTGTATGGTCTAAAGTGCCTGGCTATGGCTTGTGCGGCCGCTCTCCGTTGGAGGTTTAGATCTACAAACATTTTTACATTTGAAAATCCATCCCCCATGAACCAAAGACATTGCCGTGTTAGGGTGGCTTCTGTGCCTCAGCGATACAGATAGCCATACCGTAGGTGCAACTGCAGCGGACGAGTATCTGTGGAGAGGCCAAACAAACGTGTAGTTCCTGAAGAAGGGCAGCAGCCTTTTCAGTAGTTGCAGCGGCAGCAGTCTAGATAATTGGCTGAGCTTGACTTGTAACATCAGCTAATGTGGCTTTGCGAACAGCTGAAAGCAAGAGGAAACTACAGCTGTTACTTTTCCCAACTGTTCCCTAGACATACAGCTCTATTTTATGAATATATGATGTTGGCATCCGCATGGGTAAAATATTCCGGAGGTACAATAGTCCCCCATTCGGATCTCCGGGCGTGGACTACTCAAGAGGATGTGGTCATCAGGAAAGACAACACTGGCATTATACGGATCGGTGCGTGGAATGTTAGATCCTTTAATTGGAGAGGGAGTTTAGAAAATTTAAAGAAAGAAATGCATAGACTAAAGTTAGATATAGTAGGTATTAGTAACATTCGGTGGAAAGGGAACAGGATTTCTGGTCAGGTGAGTACAGGATTATAAATACAAAATCATTTGGGCTATTAAAAGAGTAGGTCTAATTATGGAAAAGAAAATAGGAATGCTGGTAAACTACTATGAGCAGCGCAGTGATCACATTATTGTAGTCAGATCAGAAGCCAAAACTGATCAGTATTTCAGGTATATATGCCAATTAGCTCTGCCAATGATGAGGAGATCAAAGAAATTTATGAGGAGGTAAAGGAAATTATTCAAACAACTAAGGGAGAGGAAAACTGAATTGTGATGGGAGACTGGAATTTGCTAGTAGGATACAGAACAGAAGGAAAAATAGTTGGTGAATATGGTCTGGACGAAAGGAATGAAAGAGGAGATGACTGGTAGATTTTTGCACAGAACATAATTCAATCATAACAAACACATGGTTTAAGAATCGTGAAAGAATGTTGCATATGTGGAAGAGACCAGGAGACACTGGAAGGTGCCAGATAGATTTTATAATGGTAGGGGGCAGATATAGACTCTGACCATATCTTATTGGCCATGAACTTCAGGCTGTAAGTGGAAAAAAACTGCAGAAAAGTAGGAAAATAAGGAGTTGGGACCTGGATAAATTGAAGGAACATGAAGTTCTTGAGAATTTGAGAGAGAGCTTGAGGCAACAATTGACAGAAACAAGGGAAAATAAAACAGTAGAAGAGGAATGGATAGCATTGAGAGATGAAAATAGTGAAGGGTGCAGAGGACAAAATAGGTAGAAAGGCAAGACCTACAAAAAATCCTTGGATACCACAGGAAATATTAAATTTAATTGATGAGAGGAGAACATATAAAAATGCAATAACTGAGACTGGCAAAATGGAATACAGACGACCAAGAAATGAGATTGACAGGAAGTGCAAAATAGCTAAGCAGGAGTGGCTAGAAGGAAATGCAAGTCCGTAGAAGAATGTTTAAATAGGGTAAAAATAGATACTGCCTACAGGAAAATAAGAGACATCTGGAGACAAGAAAAGCAGCTGTGTGAATATAAAGAACTGAGATGGAAAACCAGTTCTCAGCCAAGAAGGGAAATCTTAAAGGTGGAAAGAGTATATAGAGGTGCTCTACAAAGGAAATGAACTTCCAGACGTGGAAGACGAAGTACAGGAAGACGAGAGAGTTATTTAACTTATATATGTTCTTTTCATTATGGTTTCTTATTTTTTCTCTGTTGTACTAGATGGAGAGTTCATACATTAATAATTGCTGGTTGGTCTTCTAATTCAAATTATTCATTATCGGGTTCTGTACGTTCTGTTGCTGAAACTATTTTTTATGAAGTAAGATTGGCTTTAATTTTATTATCATTAATTTGACAGAGAACTGGAAGACCTAAGTCAAATCAAAGCCCGTGGTGTGGACGGCATTCCTCAGAATTACTGAAGTTTCTGGGAGAGTCAGCCATTACAAAACTATTTCACTTGTTGTGTAAGATGTATGAGACGGGAAATACCCTCAGACTTTAAGACAAACATAATAATCCCCATTCCACAAAAAAAAGCAGGCACAGATAGGTTGCGAAAATTACAGAACCATTAGTTTAACCTGCGAGGACTCATGTGTGAATATTTTCCTCACAGTAATTTTAAAACAATCGGCATTTTACCAATTTTAAATAGTCAAATATGTGTGTTTTCTTATAAACGCAACTAGAAATACTTATTTAGACATATTAAGTACATTACAAACTGTTCTTTCACTGTCAGAAATTGCTATACACGCGATCGATCGCGTAACTTTTAAAGGCACGATTTCTTGCGGGTTAATAGGTCATGGTTGCAAAATTTTAACATACCTTATGTACAGAAGGATGGAGAAACTGGTAGAAGCCGAACTTGGGGAAGATCGGTTTGGATTCAGGAGAAATGTAGGAACAAGTGAGGCAATACACACTTTACAGCTTATTGTACAAAAACCAGACAGCAGTTATCAGAGTTGAAGGGCATGAAACGGGTGCAGAGGTTGGGGAGTAAGACAGGGTTGTAGCCTTTCTCCTATGTTATTCAATCTGTACATTGAGCGAGCTATAAAGGAAAGCAAGGAGAAATTTAGAGAAGGAATTAAAGTTCAGGGTGAAGGAATAGCAACATTGCATTTTGCTGATGAAACTGTAATTCTGTCAGACAGCAAACGACCTGGAGGAGCAGTTGAACAGAATAGATGGTGTATTTAAAGGTGCACATAAGATGAACATTAACAAGGATAACAGTGTGCAGTCTAAGGAAATCGGGCAATGCTGAAGATATTAGATTAGGTAATGAAACAATACAGGTGGTTTTTGTTACTTGGGCAGTAAAATAACTTAGGATGGTCGCAGTACAGAGGATATAAAATGCAGAATGGCAATGGGTAGAAAAGAGTTTTTGAAAAAGAGAAATTTGCTAACATTGAATATTAAAGTGTAAGAAAGTCCTTTTTGAAGGCATTTGTGTGGAGTGTTGCCTTGTACGGGAGTGAAACTTGGACGATAAACAGTGTGGACAGAAAGAGGATAGAGGCTTTTGAAATATGGTGCTACAGAAAAATTCTAAAGATTAGGTGGGTGGATCGTGTAAGTAATGAGGTGGTACTGAACAGAATTGGGGAGAAAAGGAATTTCTGGCATACCTTGACTAAAAGAAAGGATTGATTGGTAGGACACATTATTAGACATCAAGAAATCATAAATTTAGTGTTGGAGGAAAGTTTGTGGGGTAAAAATCATAGAGGGAGACCAAGCGATGAATACAGTAAGCAGATTCAAATAGATGTAGGTTGCTGTTCTTATGAGGAGATGAAGAGGCTTGCTCAGCTGGAGAAGCAACAACTTCCTCCGGCTCCTCACTCCGAAGGGGTCCTTTGGGACGCTCCCTTCCGAGGCCTCTGAGTACCACGGAGGGTCCCAGACCACAGCTGTCGGACTCGCACACCATTGGTCAAAGGGCTCCGCACTCTACATTGGGCCCTGATACCGTCTCTGAGAAGCCCTCTCAATCCTTAAAACCGAAAGGACAGCGAGAGGAAAATAAGAAGAAGCCGAAGAAAAAGGAATCTTCTGTGGCTCTAAAGCCACGCCTTCATACACCTTCCGCTTCTGACGACGAGTTGGAGATCCTTGCATCCCCCAAGGATCTCGCCCTCCTGGACTCTCCAGAACCAATGGTTCTGGATCCAGTGGGTACACATTCAACAGCAGCAGGTAGTGAACCTATGGACTGATGTGCCTTATCCTATCATGGCCTATCCAGTCAGCAATAACCAAATTCTCCAGTGGAATTGTGACAGTTTTTTCTCCCATTTAGCAGAGTTACGGAAGCTTCTCAACACTTCACCTGCACTGTGCATTGCCCTGCAGGAAACCTGGTTTTCCCCTGACGCGCTGCCCTGCCTTACGAGGCTATCGGGGATATTATCGGAATCGCACAGTTTATGACAGGGTTTTGGGTGGAGTGTGTGTTTTTGTCCTTTCGTCTGTCTACGGTGAATCTATTACCCTCCAAACGCCTTTAGAAGCTGTGGAAGTCAAGGTGAAAACTACAATCGACCTCACCATTTGCAGAGTGTACCTGCCCCCAGATGGTGTAGTACCCCAACATGTTTTGGTGGCGCTGATTTCTCAGCTCCCCTCACCTTTCTTACTTTTGGGTGATTTTAACGCCCATAACCCCCTATGGGGGGTGGGGTACTATGATTACCGGCCGTGGCAGAGATGTTGAGACTTTTATCTCAGCTCGACCTCTGCATTTTAAATACCGGTGTTGCCACCCGCTTCAGTGTGGCTCATGGCACTTACTCTGACATGGATCTGTCGGTATGTAGTCCTGGCCTTATACTGTCTGTCCACTGGAAAGTGCATGATCACTTGTGTGGTAGTGACCACTTCCCAATATTCCTTTCACTACCACGGCCTCAGTCCCCTGGATGTTGCCCAGATGGGCCCTTAATAAGGCTGATTGGAACGAGTTTATTACCACTGCAAAGATTGGCCTTCCAACGGATGCCACCATAGATGAGGTGACTGAAAGTCTCACCGCAGCAATTATTTCTGCAGCTGACCGTACAATCCCTAGCTCTTCTGGATACCCTCGGCGGAGGATGGTGCCCTGGTGGTTACCAGAGATTGCTGAGGCTATTAGGGATCACAGGCATGCACTCCAGCGCCATAAGACACCTATCCTTGGAGAACCTCATTGCGTTCAAGCGGCTCCGTGCACGAGCACATCTTTAATTAGGCGTCATAAGCAGGAGTGTTGGGAACGGTACGTGTCCACCATTGGCACATGTACCTCTCCATCCCAGGTGTGGGAGAAAAATCACACACATCTATGGATACCAGAGTGCTTCAGGTGTGCCAGGGATTTCTATGAATGGAGTAGTTTGTATCTACCTGATTGCAATTGCTGAACATCTCGCTGAGCACTATGCTCGGAGTTCTGCATCTGTGAATTACCCGTCATCTTTCCGTACCGTGAAAGAGCAGGAAGAACGGAAGCGACTGTCCTTCTCGACCCACCAAATGGAATCCTACAATGCTCCATTCAGTGAATGGGAATTCCTCGGTGCCCTTGCACACAGTCCCTATACCAGCCCCGGGCCAGATCGCATTCATAACCAGATGCTGAAACACCTGTCGGTGCAGTCTACACGAAACATCTTATCCATGTTCAATCACATCTGGAGCGATGGTGTCTTCCCGTCACAGTGGTGAGAAAGTATCATTGTGCCAGTGCTTAAGCTGGGTAAAAACCCATGTTATTTGGACAGCTACCGTCCCATCAGCCTCACAAACGTTCTTTGCAAACTGCTGGAACGTATGGTGAACCAGCGGCTGTGCTGTGTACTAGAGTCTAGAGGCCTGCTGGCTCCATGCCAGGGCGGTTCCCGTCAAGGCTGCTCCACTACAGATAACCTCGTTTACTTGGAGTCCTGTATTCGTACGGCCTTTGCTCAACATCAACATCTTGTTGTGGTGTTTTTTTATTTGAGAAAGGCATACGATACAACATGGAGACATCACATCCTTCAGACGCTACATGAGTGGGGTCTTAGAGGCCAGCTCCCTATTTTTATCCAAAACTTTTTAGCTGTCCGTACGTTTTGTGTCCAAGTTGGTGCTTCTCGTAGCACCCCCCGTGTTCAGGAAAATGGGGTTCATCAGGGCTCTGTTTTAAGTGTCCCCTTATTTTTAGTGGCCATTTACAGCTTAGCGAGAGCAGTTGGGTCGTCAGTATCTCCCTCTCTATGCTGACGACTTCTGCATCTCTTTTAGCTCTTCCAGCACCCAAGCTGCTGAACGTAGGTTACAGGGAGCCATTCAGAAGGCGCAGTCCTGGGCTCTAGCCCATGGCTTCCAGTTCTCTCCTGCGATGACCAGTGTTATGCACTTCTGTAGGCGTTGGACGGTTTATCCACAGCCCAAACTTTATCTCAACAACCACCTATTAGAGGTTGTAGACACTCACAGGATTTTAGGGCTCGTCTTTGACTCTCGGCTGACATGGCACCCCGACATTCGTCAGCTGAAACAGAAGTGCTGGCGCCAACTGAATGTTCTCCGCCATCTGGGCCATACAACCTGGGGTGCTGATCGGTCCACACTGTTGCGGATATACCAAGCTCTGGTGCAGTCCCGTCTCGATTTTGGCTGCCTTGCCTATGGCTCCGCATCCCCCTCGGCATTGTGCTTGCTGGAAACTATTCACGACTGTGGCGTTCGCATCGCGACGGGTGCCTTCTGCACCAGTCCCGTGAACAGTTTCCTTGTAGAGGCCGGGGTCCCACCTCTGCGGATTCACCGCCAGCAACTGCACGGGGTCTATGCTGCTCATGTCCATAGCTTGCCAGGCCATCCGAACCAATGTTTGCTTTTCTCTCGCATGGTCGTTCATTCTCAACAACGGCGACCTCGTTCCGGTCACACAATCCCCTTCCGTGTCTAGTCCCTTATGTTGGAACTAGTCTTTCCCTGTCCCATCTCCATATTGTGCCCGTACGCGTACACCCCCATGGTGTGTACTGAGGCCATGCTCTAGGCTGGACTTGGTTGATAGACCCAAAGACTCAGTTCCTCCAGAGGCACTCCGCCGTCAGTTCTTTGCTGTTGTTGCAGAGTACATTGGATACGACATAGTCTATACGGACGGATTGTTAGTTTGTGGTCGTGTTGGCTTTGTCTATGTTCATGGTGATCACGCCGAGCAGCGGTCTCTGCCAGATGGCTGCATTGTTTACACTGCAGAGCTGGTGGCCATTCTCCGTGCTCTTGAGCATATGCGTTCCTGTTCAGGTGGGTCTTTTCTTCTCTGCAGTGACTCCCCTGAGCAGTCTTCATGTTCTGGATAAATGTTACGTTCATCTGTGGTGAAGGCTATCCAAGAGACTCTTTTTGCTCTCGATCAGTCAGGACGTTCTGTGGTCTTCATTTGGTCTCCTGGTCACATCGGCATCCCCCACAACGAACAAACTGATAAGCTCGCCAAACAGGCTGTCCATGTGTCTGTATTAGAGACTGGCCTTCCGGCTTCTGATTTCCAGTCTGTGTTGCGCCATAGAGTATGTGAGCTTTGGCCTGCTGAGTGGCGTAGCCTGAGTCATCCCAACAAACTCAGGGCAATAAAGGAGACTACTGCCGTGTGGCACTCCTCCATGTGGGCCTCTCGCAAGGACTTGGTAGTCCTATGCCGGCTCCACATTGGCTGACCCACGGCTATCTCTTCCGCGGTGAGAACCTGCCGCATTGTCGTTGTGGCTCTTCCTTGATGGTGGTCCACATTTTGATGGATGCGGTCTTTTAGCCGCTCTGCGGCGGGGTTTTAATTTTCTTGCAATTTTATCTGAAGTTGTACGTAACAATGCCATAATGGCCGACTGTTTTAGGTTTTATTCGCGACAGTGGCTTTTACAACTCTATATGAAGCTTTGCTTCAGCTCACTGTATTCGTTTCCCTTGTCAGTATGTCCTCCGCTTGGAGGTTTTCTTGTGTTGCCCTGTGACTGAACCTTCCTATTTTAATTTCATGGTCAGTCAACCACGAACTTCGGCTTTGTCGTTCCATTTCCACACTTGTTTGGTGTTTCCATGTGATTGTCTCCTTTTGTGTTGTCTACTGTCATGTTGTCTCTTGTCGAATTTGTTGATATTTTATTGATTGAGTGGGGTTTTCCTTCCGTCGCAGTTTTAACTCTGGGCAAATTTTTCAGTATTTCCACACTTATCATCTCACCCTTTGACGTAATGGGGAACTGATGACCTTCGCAGTTTTGTGTCCCTAAAACACCAAACCAACCAACCAATCTGATCATCAAATTATTTTTTTAATGGCACTCAATTATCCTGCTTAATTAACTTGACATTTTCTTGTTATCCCATTGTATGATATGAACAAGGCCATATTTAGGGTATGTCAACGTCCCTGTGCAGTAATTTATTCCCCCCCCCCCCCCCCCCCCCCAGCATCTGGGATTCAAACTAATTTCTAAAAATATATCTCTGTATATGCCACTGCTATCAACACAAAATCCTGAATTTTAAAATTTTTTGCTGTAATCGAAAGTTTGAATAATGATTCAATTAACACTAAAACAAATTTTCGATGGCTAAATTTTGATATCCCCAAAATTTTGCCATCCTGTGCAGCTGCACATGGCGCACCTGCCTAAATACAGCCGTGGATATGAATGGTGGTCACTTCAAACGTGACAACATTCTGTTGAAAGCACCAGATGCCAAATATTATCTGGAAGGTATCTCTAACCAGGGATCAGCCATTGCTTTTTCCTCCCGATTTGTTAATATAAATATAGAATAATTCATCACCAGGAATAATGAGTTGTTGTTGATTTATATTGGACCATGCAGAACTCTTCCTCCTGACCTCTGAATTTCGCCTATTGAGTGAAAAATGAATTAAGTGGTCAGTTTATTATATATCTGAATTACTGAGACTTTATGAAGGTCAGAACTGTGTTACACCAGAATTATCTTTCGTGCATAAGATAATTTTTTCCTGGTGTGATTTATACAGTATTATTAAACCCACAAGTGATAAAAGGGTTTTGAACCAGCTCCATTTCCTTCATCCCTCTATTAAACCCACAGCAAACAGTTTTTAACAAATGCCTTGGCATTTTTTTCTACCTACTGCATCTTTGTTCACTTGGTTAATTGAAGTTATTTCACACAGAAATTCAAACTAGAATAATAAACCATTTTATGTCGACCATGTGAGAACAGAAACCCGCTCAAAGTTGCTCACATTGTGATCACTTGTACAGACATTGACATATGTCAGACAGTGGTGGCATGTGACCAGTACTTGGTGGTTGGTTCCCTCTGGTTGACAAGGAAAGTCCCAAGAAGACACTATCTCAAAGCAGTCAAGAGGCCTTTTGCATAAATGTTTCTGGAAGGTTTTGCAAATTATCTTTGAGGTTCCATCAGACACCCAAAATGTGATACATAGTTTATGGAAGGGGTGAACTTCAACACACTACTTGGTGTCAGAATTTAGTCATATTCACTTCTAGACCACCTGCAGACTGCAGCAATTCAAGAGGAAGATGACTCTTTGTTGAGAAAATTGTACATCCTGTGGTGTTTCTAGATTATAAACATGGTCATTTGTAGAATTTTAAGGGGGTGGCCTGTTTTACTGGTAATAGTTGTAACTGATTGAGACTTAGTATTTGGAACTAACATTTTATGCCAAAGACTGCATATATACTAATCAGATAACAGCTTCTCTGGTTGTTGTTTCATTTATGATGCTTAACTTCCTGTTAGTTAGGAGACTATGTTCATTAGAACAACTGAACACTTTTGTCAACCATACCATCAAAGATCTTATTCAAAAATTAGCAACCTTCTTGCCTGTGGCCATAACAATTTACCGAACTTCATCTTCTTGTGCAATGACTTAATTTAGCAACATGTGTTAACTTAAGACTCACACAGTAAATATTTCTGGCTACAATGGGTCCTGTACAGAATTATATTTCTGTAGTATAACATGTTAGAAGTTAATTTACAGTAACATTTTATATCTTTTATGCTCTTCCTTATAATTGTTTGAATTGTTATGGTATAGGAATTGGAATTAGAAAAGCAGATGAAAAAGAAACTTGAGAAAGACCTAAAGAAATCAAATGATACACTGGAAGAAGAAAGATCTCGACAAAAACAAATAGTACTTTTATTGCTCGCAGAAAGAAAAAGGTTAATCATGAAGTATATAGAAGAAAGAAAAAGGTCAGAAGACCTAGCTCAGGTGAGTTTCATATTTTCTTTTACAAATATGAAGAAGAAAAAGAAGAGTAGTTATAGAGCAGCATAATTGAAGATAAGATTCCTTTCTTCAATTTCTCATTCCCAACTTTAAATTACTGTTTGTTAAAAATTAAATAACAAAAAAATTGTGTAAAAAAAAAAAAAAAAAAAAAAAGAGAGAGAGAGAGAGAGAGAGAGAGAGAGAGAGAAGTTGCTGAAGGTTCATAAAGAATACATGTTAATGTAACTTCATTGAAATTATTTCAAGTACAGCCCATTAAGAAAATGGATCTGGAATGAATGATTAGAGAGAGAGAGAGAGAGAGAGAGAGAGAGAGAGAGAGAGAGAGAGAGAGAGAGGGAGGGAGGGAGAGGGAGGGGGGACGGGGTGCTGCAGTCAACATGCTGTGTTTTATAAACATAATCATTTCAGGACATATGCATGTCAAAAGTATTGTCATCAATGTTGCTCTCTCTCTCTCTCTCTCTCTCTCTCTCTCTCTCTGTGTGTGTGTGTGTGTGTGTGTGTGTGTGTGTGTGTGTGTGTGTGTGTGTGTGTGTGCGTGCGTGCGTGAACATAAAGAATTTAATCACATTTTTAATTCCTGGTTTTCTAGATTCTTGCTGAGGAGAAGGGGCGCATTGATTCAATGGCTGAAGGACTTGAAGAAGAAAGTAAGAAATCGTTACAGATGGAGGCAGAATTGGAGAAGCAGCTTGCACAGTTTGATACGGAACGACAACAGTTGAAAGCAGCAGTAGCCAAAGAAGAGAAAAAGTAAGTTTGATTTCATTTATTTCAATATCTACTAAAACATATGGAAATCTTTTCCTTTTCTAATTTGTAAAATTGATACATCAACGAAATATTTAGGATATTCTTACATTTATTCACTATTGATGAGGCAGAATTACTTTATCATGGTAAAAATGATCACATTAGAATACAACAGTATTTTCTAATGAGTATATTGCTACTCACCACACAAACATCTCAAGAGTCACAGAAAGATGTACATAAAATGCTAAGCAATTTTTGTTTGGCTTGCATGGCCTTTGTCAGACATAAAAGTGCCTCTCACACCATCTCTCTTCCCCCCCCCCCCCTCTCTCTCTCTCTCTCTCTCTCTCTCTCTCTCTCTCTCTCTCTCTCTCTCTCTCTCTCTCTTCCCCACCCCACTCTCTCTCTCTCTCTCTCTCTCTCTCTCTCTCTCTCTCTCTCTCTCTCTCTCTCTCCACCCCCCTCGCCGTCTCCCCCCCCCCCCCCCCGGAATACTAAATTAGTGATATCTTTATGTCCTTTCAGCTGCTCCATTATTTTTATTTTTGTCAAGTTAGTCCAATTTTTTTCTCCTATTCTTTTAAGCACCACTTCATTGGTTATATGATCATACCTGCCAACTCTCCCGATTTAGGCAGGAGTCTCCTGATTTTTCACTTTTTCTGCCGCCTCCTGATTTTGCCATTATTTCTCCCGATTTTTAGCTTATATCCTGAAACCCAGGATTCATTTTTTGGCCAATGGTCAAAACACCTTTGTTCATTTATCACTTTAATCTAAATACGTATAGAAATTAGGAGTTGCGCGTGACTTGTATAACTATTTTTGCTCTTTCCACGTATTTGCAAATACACTTGTAATGTATCGATGTGCTCTTTTTGAATGTTTTGTCATTGTACGTAAGTAAAATCACTTCAGTGCTTTTTAATCGATGGAAACCTTATGAGTGGATAGTTAGGAGCATCAGTTTCATGTGTGAATTGCAGAAAGTCAACTTTTATGTAAACAGCTTGTTTACATGACTATGGGATTTAAATTTTGTGGTATGTGTTATAGGATGGCAAAAAATATTATCCCTTTTTAAAGCAGTTTTTGGAACATTATTTGTATTTTGTACTTTGTCGATGTGATATTTCCACATCACATGGTGGGAAAAGCGATGTACCGGAATACGTGCAAAGAAAATGAAAAGTTTGAGAGTAACAGTAAAAGGCTGAAATTGCTGAGAAAAGGAAAAGTGATCATGTGATACATGCAGAGTGGTTATTTGCATTGTTTACCAATTAAATTTGATGATATGTGGGTCATAAAATGTTCCGTGGTAGCAGTATAGCACAATAATACAGCTGTGAACTTTTTTGTTATAGTAAAAAAAATCAATCAATCAATTTACCTGGACTGGCGACAAAGATGTATTCAACATTTGGGTTAATGCAAGTTTCTTTTTGTAGTCATTACGTAGTGTTGTGAGATGACAGGAAAAGGCTAAAATCAGTTATCTTCAGGTTTATAGTAAAGTGCGACGCAGTTTTGGACAGAATGTATCTCCTGATTTTTTTAAGAATCTCCCAATTTTTTTAAACTGGATCTCCTGATTTTTAACTTTTGAAGGTTGGCAGGTATGTATGATTGGATTGGTTAATCTTCACCATTTGTTTGCAGAACTGCCTTTAAAAGCTTCAATCTTATTCTTGTCTGAACTATTTATTGTCCATGCCTCACTTCTATACAAGGCTATTCTTCAGATAAGACTTTTCAACTCATAATGTGATGTCAAGGAATTTCTCTTCTTAAGAAATGCTTTTCTTACCTGTGTACATTTTGTATCCTCCCTACTTCAGTCATAATAAGCTATTTTGCTGCCAAATAAGAATTTTCATCCACAAATTTGTCTTGTTAACTAATCTAATTTCCTCGGCATCGCCTGATTTCATTTGCCCACATTTAATTACTTTAATTTTGCTTTTGTTAATTTCCATCGTGTTTTGCCCTTTAAAAACACTGACCATGCCATTCGAGTAATATTCCAAATTATCACATAGCTTGATGAACCTGCTCGCAATCGGTCTGCAATAGTAGTGTTGCTGCATTACCAACTGCAATTGCCTTGATAAGGGTTATGTTTACTAATGAACTGAAACTAGTGTGTAGCTCAAAATTTACACTTCACAAGTATTTAATGAAACTGTGAAGAGTTCAGTGGTAATGACTAGGTCTCTCACAATCTCAGTATTTGTCCAAAAGCAGATACCTAATGTGACAAAATGTAGAATTTTAACTCTGCAGATCACTTTGAATACTAGACTTGAACTCGATACAATTAAAGTGTGGTGATATTATATTTCCAGTACTCAAAGTACAGATTTAGTTGGTGTAAAAGTTTGTAGTATTTTCCATAAATTTAATAAAGAAAAGAGATTATGTAAAAGACACTTAGGTCATCAGTAATATATTCTCCATCACAATTTATTATTGTGGATTAATGTGTCTAAATGATGTCCATGTCTTCCGAAATATGGAGACATGTAAAGGTAAAAAAATACTCATTAAGATGAAGAAGCAATTTTCTTGCCTTTCTCTGTCCATTGGCATTATCCCCATACACAGTGCAAATATTTTTGACTGCTTCCACTGTTGGAACTCTGTTTTCTAGTGCATACAGCTCCACTCACTCTGTACAAATGAGAAAATGACAATATGGAAACTTAGTTTCCTGGTTGACAGATTTATTATTGCACTTTATTTGCTGTTGGTGTGTGCAGTAGCTATTAAAATACCAGTACCAATTTATTAACAGTAGATATTGCTTGCTTATGACCTTGGGACCTATCTATCATGTTATAGTTTTACTATTGAAAATTACATAATTTAAGGAATTTTCATTTGTTGTCATTAGTGTCACTGGCTGATGAACATTCAAGCCAGAAAAATACATTAACGGTAACAGAAATTGACAGTACTTTGGTAATTGGAACTCCAAAGTTTGGACCATGTTAAATCTATGACAACTAATGTTTTTCAAACTAATTAACATTGGATAAACAAGTTACTGATTAGAGGAAAAATGGCTCTTTTGTTTCGTGGTAGTCTCGCCTTTGGAATCTATGTATTGGTGCCAAAAATTTTCCTCTTAACTGTATGTATATATATTTTTAATTATAACAACTTTTGAAATAAATTATTTCAGACAAAACCAATTAGTTACAATCATAACACAAACTGCAATAACTGAATAATGAATTTTGTCGAGAACTTCATTTCTATGGTGTTAACATTTTGTCTACAATATTCTTAAAGAAATAATTTGACATAGCAGTTTACAGAAAAATAAACAAGCAAAAATTGTATGTATATTGATATGCGCAGCTAGAAGTGCATTCAAAGTAGAATGGTGGGGGCCAACATTCTTTGTTAGATTAGATTAGACTTGATGGTTCTGTTTCATTTTCAATTCAACGTATATAAGGGGGGACACTGCAACTCTTGGGAGTACTTCTTTTTTAGGATAAGTTCCGTGTCCAATGAGAAGCCCAGACAGGCAGGTAATAAAGCTGTTAAAATATCACAAGATTCTAACAATAGTAAATTAAAAAATAATGTTTGTATTTTTCATCAAAATATTGGGGGTTTAAAGAATAAACTAGATGAGCACCTGATTTGTTTAGAAACTATAGAAGCTGACAATGTAATAGATATACTATGCCTGTCTGGTCATCACATTGTCACTGATAGGAATAAAGTAAATATTAGTGGGTATAAACTAGCAGCACATGTAATTAGAGAGAAGGTGGTTTGGGGAGGAGTTGCCATTTATGTCAAAAGTTGTCACAGTGTAAAAAATTTAGAAACAAAAAAAAATTTTGTATAGAGCAACACATAGAAGCATGTGCCTGTGAGCTTAAACTGAATGGCGGTTCTTTTATAATTGTCACAGTGTATAGACCCCCTCAGGAAACTTTCAATTATTCCTGGAATACTTGGATGCCTTGTTGTGCTATCTGTCAGATAGGGGGAAGCAAATTATTATCTGTGGGGATTTCAATGTTGATTCACTGCAAGAGAGTAATAAGAAGAATGACCTGGAAGTGTTACTCGGTTCTTTCAATTTGACATCTGTTATTGATTTTCCTACTCGGGTAGTAAAGAACAGCAGCACACTGATAGACAATTGTTTTATAGACCAAGATAGGTTTAACAACAATAGTGCATGTCCTGTTGAGAATGGTCTTTCTGATCATGGTGCACAGCTAGTTACATTATATGATATAGCTCCTTTCTGTAATTTGAATCAGTCCTCCCAAAGTTGTTCGTACAATTAATGAGTCAACAATTAGAAATTTCACGGAAAGTCTTCAGCAGTTAGATTGGGATGAAGTCTACAAGGAACCTGATGCTAATTTAAAATAGAATTTATTTCATGATACTTTTGTAAGGGTATTTGATAACTGTTTCCCCAAGAAATTAGTCAAATTTAATTGTAAGGAACCAAGCAAAAAACCATGGCTCACCAAAGGTATAAAAATATCTTGTAACCGGAAAAGGGAACTGTATCTGACAGCAAGAGAGAGTAGTGACCCAGAAATACTCAACTATTATAAAAACTACTGTTCTGTATTAAGGAAAGTTATTAAAAAATCCAAAAGCATGTGCATCATGTCTGAGATTAGTACATAAAATAATAAAATTAAAACAATCTGGAATATTACAACAAGGGAGACAGGGCAACCAAGAACACAGGAAGACAGCATTACCATCAAAGTGAATGAAAAAATTACAAACAAAAAGTCAGAAGTTGAAAACACTTTTAAAAATTATTTTTTAAAGTATTCATTGCCCAAAAGCGGGTCATCAGAATAATTGCTGGAGCCCACCCAAGATCATCCTGCAGACATTTGTTTATGGATCTAGGAATCTTCACAGTAGCTTCACAA
Source organism: Locusta migratoria (assembly GCA_026315105.1). Classification (NCBI taxonomy): domain Eukaryota; kingdom Metazoa; phylum Arthropoda; class Insecta; order Orthoptera; family Acrididae; genus Locusta; species Locusta migratoria. The sequence goes on from CM048755.1 coordinate 13,366,079, forward strand.
TATATATATTCACTTATCAAATTTGTTATTAACAATCCAACTGAATTCAAATGTAACAGCAGTGTGCATAGCTACAACACTAGGAGAAAGGGTGACATACACTATTCAAGGTTAAATTTAGCTCTGTCACAGAAAGGGGTTAATTATTCTGTCACAAAAGTCTTTGGTCACTTACCTAGTAGTATCAAAATTCTGACAGATAGCCAACTAGCATTTAAAAATAAATTAAGAGAATTTATGAATGGCAATTCCTTCTACACATTAGATGAATTTCTAGATAAAAGTTAGTACCTTAGGAAAAACATAAAAAATTAAAAAAAATAAAATAAATAAAAAAATTAAAAAAAAATTCAAATATCGAGTGTCATGTAATATTATGTATAGACACACTTCATTTAACTGACACATTCCACATCATTACGAAGTGTCGTATTCATGATCTATGGAACAAGTATTAATCTAATCTAATCTAATCTTGTTAGTCAAAGTCCTTTGCTGTTTCTCAGAGAATTACAATGTATTGGGAAACGTCCATGTTTTTATTCCTTTTATCTGAACTTCTGTTTCTTTTGTAATTTTTTTCTTTGATTTACTTTACTGTTTGCTCAGTGAATAACAACCACCCTGTCCCACTCTTTCCTTGATCGCTGCTTCTTTCCTTGCCCCTCAATTCTTGCAACTGCCATTGGGTTTTTGTGCAAGTTCCATACAATTTTTGTATCTCATTAATTCACCTCTCCTACTTTCTGAATTTGAAGAGGTTTTCCAGTTGGCATTATCAAAAGGTTTTTCCAAATGTACAAGAGCTGTAAATGGAAGTTTGCCTTTCCTTAACCTATCTTCTAAGATAAGTGATGTGTTGTGGTTTTCAATCCAAGATTGGTTTGGTGCAGCTCTCCATGCTACTCTGGCCTGGGCAAGCATATGTAACAAACTCATTTCTGTCTTTGTATCAATCAGTGATAAATCCAGAATGAAATATCTCTTATCTAATAAAAAGCCAAAGATATCAGAACAGTAGTATACCAAATAAAAATAAAAAAATAAAATAAAATAAACCTAAATCGGAGTATTTTGCATATGGTTTGTCATGTGATTAATGTAGAAAACTTAATTATCTAATGTGTTTTTCAAGATGGTATAGTTATTTCCAATGAATTCGAATGAAATTGCTGTGGATTTTGCAATAACATAAATGAATAAATTGCATGTGTCCTCAGAGTCTTTCACGACGACATTCTTCCATAAAATATTCTCATTTTACAAGTCCCGTCATGTCAGATTTTATCCAATATGATGTGGCTTATAAACTGAGAATATTTTATGGAAGAAATTTCTTGTTTATTTTTTGGCTGTTTGTTACTGTGGATGACCTATTTCACAAGCTGTTGTCCTGACTTGTCCACTGATACTCACTAACTAAAGCACTATTTCATGTGTCTTCCACAGTTGCATGTGTGCTAATATGTTAATGACATTGTGTTCACTCCACTGTGTTTTGGCAAAAGAAGCCAGTTTTATCATGTCAAAAGAGAAAAGTGTTCTTCAAAGTTTGTCACTACTCAGAGGTCTCCACTAATGACTCTCTTAAAAATAGAAATAGAAAATAAATTGTTGCTTTCATTGCATTTTTAATAGACTTCTGTAACCCAGAACATTTTTTATATTTTCACAAAATCTATGTTAGTTTTTATGTAACTAATGAAACCTTTAAGAATTTAAACAACAACATTGGGTCACATGATTGAAAACACTCTTCTATTGACTGAAGCTCTGGTGACGTCAGAACAGAAATAAGACGAAGCTACACATATGTTATCGCAGTGTTACCCGGAGTTACTAGCAGTTTCCATACTTTCCCTTCAAACAGTGTGATCACTGATAGTGAAGAACATATGAAAGTTTGTGCAGTTTCGCTCTCCCCCCTCCCCTCCCCATGGTTGATGTCATCTACATGTGTAATCTCCACTTTGAAAATCTGGGACTATTTTTCAACCAGGATATTTTACCTAAGAAATTGCAATCTTCATTTAATCATACAGTATTGATGCATGCCCTTGAAAACATAGTGCCTATAGTTCCCCCTTGCTTCTAGCCATTCACAGTACCTGTATGGCAGTGGTACGTTGAATGATGTAGTATGACCAGATCAGTTAGTCATCCAGACTTTTGCCCCTGTAACTACTGAAAGGGCCCCTTTCCCCCTGTTTAGGAACCACACATTTGTCTAGCCCCTTTATATATATAGTTTGACAGTATTGTGAAAAACTGTTTGTTTGTGACCCAATGTTTCTAAATATTTTTCCTGTGTTAATAGGAGCAAAGAACTTCAAGCAGAACTGGAGAGAGCTCAAGGAGAATTAGATAGTCTGCGGAAGCAGCTAGCAGAAGCTCATCAAGTTGCTATGTTTCAAGCTGGTGCAAGTCCGCCGCGTATGGTTCTACCTACTCGTCCCTTGCTGACTACATCACCACCACAACCACCAGCAAAACCTGTGGTTATTCTACCACAAACAGCACCAAGACCTCAGCCTCCAGGTGAGCTTCTTTATCTCACACTGTGTCTAATATTGTTTTGTATTGGGAGTTGATATCAATTTGAAAAGATGTGAGTAATTTTGCGGATTTTAAATACCTCATAAATGCTAGCCCACAGCAAAATGTATCCAGATGAACTATTATTTGAGAGATAGTTTGAAATATTTCTAGTTACTGAATATAAATATTGAAAAATTAACAGCATTTTAATTGTAATCAGTTTTTCTGTCTTAAGCTGAATACAATTTAGGACAGTTTCTGCACCAAATGTGTTTAACTTTTACTATTTTAAGTGCCAGGCAGAACTGGTAATTTTATGGGAAGTAGAAATTTTTGACTTAATTTCATTCATTATAATAGAGGACACCACTGCCGGGCTATGTAACACATCTTTAAAATTACCCAAACCGCTTCGATAGATATCATTTGGACGCCACTGCCAGGCTGTGTAACGCATCTTCAAAATTACTGCCTTTTACCAGCATTAATTATTTACGTAGTAAAACTCCTAAAGTTCCGTTCCTTTTGTATCTTTTAATGTTTCACAAGACGATATTAGACAATTTATTCACGTTCACGAGTGCAAAAATGTGCATAAGTATTTTTGTGACATTTGCATAGGATCGGAATCTCGCTCTATTATCACTTTTTTGAGGTGATGGGTATTATGATACCCAACTTTAACAGATAACTTTCTTTATTAATCAGAAATATGTATCACAAAAACAATGCAACTCTCTCACGTCAACAAAGCAACTGGTTCTGATTGTTTGAGTATACAACAGGCACTCTGGCAATGAAGCTGGCAGAAAGAGGAACTACACCGCCACAAATCAGTGCGTCGTAAGTCAAATAGATGCGAACTGCCAACAACGAAACGCAAAATATACATTTGAACAAGTGCAAAGTGTCAAGAAACGCAACTGCGAATAATTTTTAAGCGCTATACTTTAAGGCGAAAGCCATGCCAGCGTAAATTTAGAGAGATTGTCAGTTTTTCTTCACGAACCTTCATACGAAAAGCATAAAACGCAGAAAAAGTGTACATGTGTTAATGCAAAAACGGGGGCGAATTAACAAAGAAGGGTGTAAATGGCAGGAAAACGTAAAAACCGGGAACGTAAAAATGAGGTTTTACTGTGTATGTAAGTATTTTTTGTGTCATTGACATGGGGTTTGCATTTCGCACTGTACTCGTATTTTGGAGGTTATAACAAGGGAAGTGTGTGGTGTAAAAATTGCAGAGGAATACCAAGAGATGGATACAGTAAGCAGATTCAGACAGATGTAGGTTGCCGTTCTTATGTGGAGATGAAGAGGCTTGCTCAGGATAGGGTATTGTGGAGAGCTGCATCAAACCAGTCTCCAGACTGAAGACAACAACAACATACTGTACCCCCTCCAGTGAGCAGAAAAACACATGTGCAAACCATCATTGTAATAGTTTATAAAACCTCACAAAAATTACTTACATATTTGCATTTCACAATAAGAGTAAATTGTTACAATTGTATCATGTTAAACATTAAAATCTATTAGTTGTGCAAAGGAAGCTGACAGTCAGCACGGTTGCTGATAGGAGTGATCAAATTGGTGCATACTATAAACAGAGTAATGTGAGATATGTGTTTTAATGTATGCAAAGTGTGAAGAAACTTGTCTCTGTAACGTCTATGAACATCAGTTGAAGGCGAAACCCATGCCATTGTCAATTTATTACAATTACATCAGTTATTTCCTCCATGATCATGGTTTTAAAAAGCATAAATCACAGGGGAAAATGTAAATAAGTTAACTCAGAAATTGGAGCGATTTTACATTGTGAACATGTGGAATTTGGTAGGACCAACGACGTGTGGTAAATAGTTGGAAAACATTAATTCCTGGCATGGTCAGGGAGGGGATTTTTTTTTTGGGGGGGGGGGGGTTGGGGGGGGGGAGAGAGAGAGAGAGAGAATGTCTTAACATGTTTCGCAGAATACCTGCACCAAAGCCAACATAAACTCACCACCAGAAATACAGACTTAAAAATAGGAAGGATAAACAATAAGAAGAACCATCATCTCACCTAACAAGAAACTACAGTGTCCAAAAAAAGTAAGAGAAAAGAAACATTTCATACATTATCAGAACAATCTGGCAAACCACACACTTTTAAAGTTAACTGAGCACCTAAGATCAATAGAATAGTCAAAATGTATACTGTTAGTATATTTAACTGCTTCTCTGGGATTTACATTACATTTTGACTATTACACACTTCAACAGTAATTTAATATTAGTATCCACAGGTTTAATATTTAAATTCAAAGGAAGCTAAGATGAATTTATTCAGATTACTATTGTGTTTTATATTATGCTTGTTTTCTGGTATCAAAATATTGTCAAAAAGATTAACATATCTTTGGATTATGATCTTTTTACAACTAAGAACCCGCACCGTTGTCTGTGTTACCTGTTCAGTATTAAGTATCTGATGATGGCTGCCGGCCGCGGTGGCCGCGGGGACTGAGGGGCTTCAGTCATGGTCTGCACGGCCGCTACGGTCAGGGATTCGAATCCCCCCTCGGGCATGGATATTTGTGCCGTCCTTAGTCTTAGTTAGTTCATAAGTAGTTTGTAAGTTTAGGGACTGATGACCCCGTAGTTAAGTCCCATAGACTATACAAACATTTGAACATTTTTTTTTTTTTTTTTTTTTTTTTTTTTTGATGATGGCCTAAGAAGCCAAAAGACAGTTCATAACAAACCAATAAACAAATATTGTGGAGTCGAAATACAAAGTTCTGAAGTTTTTAATGTGTCTTTACTCCTCAAAGTACTGATGGAATATTCTATAAATATTGTTAACTATCATTGTGTAACATACCAGTAGTGGTTAGGCCTGAACTACTTCATTTCCGACAGTACCACTCTTAACACTCAATTTCCCTCTTGCTGTTAGCAATGCGTTGTACACTTATTCATGTTTTAGTCCTGCATTGCAGGTTGAGTCCTTTTTGTACTTTGAAATGAGTCAGTCCATAACAAGTTTTGAGTTAAAGATGCATAACCACAAAAGCCACCACTGATCCCTACGAGTATGCGACAGTTCTGCTTTTGCAAAAACAGTGAACACAGGTTTAGATAAGCTTCTTTTGAGATGGAGGTAAAGTTTGTTTCACCACACTGCTTCTCTTTACTCAGGCAATGTAAGTAGTCATCTCTTTATACCTGGAGCTGATTGACACATTTCCAGTAAAACTTCATTTTTATATTCACGGATTTTGTTTTCCTGCCATTTACACCGATTTTGTTGGTCCCGTCAAATTTCCTATGTTCACAATGTTAATACGCCTCTGTTTTTGCGTTAACATATTCACACTTTTCCGTGTTTTACACTTTTTGAAAGCATGTTCATGAAGGAAAAATGACATACTCAACATAAATTGATGCTGGCGTGGCTTTCGCCTTAAAGTATAGTGTCTATAAATTTTACGAAGTTTCTTGACACTTTGCATTTATTGAAAAGTATATTTCACGTTTCGTTGTTAGCAGTACGCGTCTAGTCAAGGTGGTTAGAATTAGCATCTAATTGACTCTTGACGTGCCGATTTGTGACGGTGTTCCTCTTTCTGCCAGCTTCTTTGCCAGAGCGGCTGGCGTGTACTCGAAGAAACAGAACCAGCTGTCAGACCTTGCAGTTGCTTTGTTGATGTGAGAATAATGAGTTGCATTGTTTTTGTGATACATGTTTCTGAGTAATAAATAACATTATCTGTTAAAGTTGGGCATTATTCGGTTCAGCATCACCATAATACCCACAACCTCAAAAAAGTGATGCTAACATCACAAAAATATTTATACATATATTTGCACTCGATAATGTGAATACATTCTCTAATATTGTCGTGTGAAACACCAAAAAATATAAAAAGAACGGAAGTTTTGGAGTTTTACTTTGTAAATAATTAATGCTGGTAAAAGGCGGTAATTTTGAAGATGTGTTACATAGGCTGGCAGCAGCGTGCTCGATTATAATGAATGAAATTACGTCGAAAATTTCTGCTTACCATAAAATTACCAGTTCCGCCTGGCTCTTAAAATGGTAAAAATTTTGATAAGCTTTATTATGTAATAAACTTCCTGGCGAGTATTTTGATGCCTATTATGTACATGTATAACAAATAAACTATGAAACTGAAAGGCTGATCCAGTAAGCATATTTTACCATTTAAAACATTATTTCCTGCATTTTACACTATTTCACTGAAGTCCCTTGAAGAGTGTGAAAACGGGGTTCTACTGCAATTGGTTGACCTATAATGACCTGGAAACAAAATAGGTCAGTGTATTTGGACCACATTGAGAATCTTCCCCCGAAGTGCATAGGGTTATTTATGTTTCTGATTCTTCTCGTAAGTACCTTGTTGGTTCTGTCTTCCATAGTTGGGCTGGAGTGTTTAAGTTTTTTTCCAGATTTAACTGATGTGAAATGAAAGGAATAATGAAAGTTTAGTGGTATTTCCAGGGAAATATCAGATTAACTTCAGTTTAGTCGTAGATAAAAATAATGGTTAGTCTAGATCTCTCTTTTTTTTTCCCCCTCTCTCTTCTTCTTCTTCTGCTTCTTCTTCTTTTTGGTAACTGGTTTCAGCCACTTACATGGCCATCTTCAAACCACAACTACTGTAATGATACAGGTAATATAATATTAGAGAGATAAATTAATGTCTAAAGCAAGTATTTAAATATAAGAAATAAAATATATCCATAGTGTTGGCCACTGGTTGTGCTCAGTTGGAGCTGTCTGGAAGATTAGATGTCAGCTACTGTAGAAGTGCAGTCATCTGAATATTAGAGGCTCCACCCACTAATTCAAATGTTGGCCATTTGAGTATAAGTCCTAACATAAGTTGTTATAAAAATGCCTTTCTATATACTAAAAAAAAAAAAAAAAAAAAAATAAAAAAAAAATAATAATAAATAAAATATTATTGTGTAAAATGGGTGCTGTAATAAAATACAACTGGTAGTATATGTAATACTCCAAATTGAAAAACATTACTAATTGGTACTTATCCTATCCTTGTGTTGCAGTGGTTCCAAAGATATCAAAAGAATACAGATATGTGCAGCACACACTCCAAAGATACAAAGGGATGTTGGTTGAGGTTGGTTTCCATTGATAACAGCCAGTGCTCTGTTTCTTAAAAAAAAGAAAGAGAGAGAGAGAGAGAGAGAGAGAGAGAGAGAGAGAGAGAGAATGTGGTGTTGAACACTTCAGTTCACATCGCCTAAAATGAAGCATGCGATTCGCAGAGAGAATGGTATCGTACACTTCAATTGACCTGTAATGCACCTCAAATGAAACAGGTGACATACAAAACAATACAAAGAAATATTTCCAAATACAAATTTTGACCTATAAAACACCACTAAAAGACAAGATACAACAAAAACCATCCACACCCATCAACAACAATAAAAACTACACTATAAATATCTTTTGTAACTTTGGTGGTGTCTCGAGCTTCAACTGAACCAATTTTTAATACAGCTAAAAACTTATTTAACTAATAAACTACAGTGTAACTAACATTAATAGCATTACAACTAAATGATGGCGACATGTATGATCTCCAAAATATTGTGCCCGTTGGACACTATAGACCGGCAGTATACCCGTGGATATTTTGATTGTCAAATACGCCAGGAGAAACTGAAGAATCACAACATTACAACTGTTTCCAAACTGACTTGAGTTCATGGCTGCTGTAGGTGTCAAGCCTTCTAACTTCACAAGTAAAATAGTTTATTTTGCTGCTCATCTCTCACCTCAAATCTAACTTACAAGTTGCAACAAAAAACAGGACACACTGTAAAATTTCACACAACCGACAAGAACGGAACAGCAAACACAAACAAATAAAGAACAAAAAAACAAAGATAAAAATGAATTGCAAAGGATCATGGTAGACACATCTATTGGTTGCTCGGTTTTTGAGCATACGCATATCTGTTTAGCAGTACCGTCATCCACTAGTAGCAGGCGAGGGCACTACACGCTTGTCGAATTGGCTGCTACCGATGCAGTTGTTGAGAATGATTACTGGAGCTTAAAAATGCTTGAAAAAAAAATCAATGACATCGCTTTTCCCAACAAACTGCACTGGTTTCTTTCGTATTGCAATTAATGAAATAAATGAGTTTACTTCCGTGAAATCTTTGGCTTTCTTAAAAGTTCTCAACATTGTAAAAAAAGTTAGCACGTGTACGAAAAAGTTTAGGGGTATGTGTTCCCCCAGAAAAAGAGCACTGATACACCCCGTTTACATGGGCTCTCAAAACCGGATTTCGTAAACAGATTTTCCAATTCCGCTTTTGGTTGGTCATGTAAACACTCCCAAATCGATTATGGAAATCCGCTTCTCTAAAGCGGTTTTCCAGTTCCACAATCGATTTTCGTGCCCATGTAAACGCAACCGTTTTTGAAGCGTTCTTGGCTTGTCAGATTGTGTTTTTTTGGTAAGAATTTTCGGCACATATCGACAGAGTGACATTTTCTAATGTGAAATAAAGGTATAAATATTAGTGTGAGCACGAATCTATGTATTTAAATAAAGAAAAATAGCGGTTGTGCTGACTAAATCGGGGGCTGAATCAGCTGTTTTTCAGCCGCCATCTTAAGTGGATTAGGAAATCCGATTCAAGCTGTGCCATATAAACACGACAGCGAAAAACGGTTTACGAAAATCGGTTTTCGTCTTCCGGAAGATGTGTTACATGTAAACGTAGTGATAGTAACATACAGTATAATAAAAATAAGGTTGTAAGATGTGTCTTGTTTCCATTGGAGAAATATATCAATAGCAGAAGAGTAGACATGGCAAGACATCGTTACATTAAAGAAAAATGTAAAAAAAATTAAAAGTACATTATGTATGGTAATGCAAAAGACATATACACAGAAAGCCACACAATGGCTTTTGTTATAATTTAGACACGAGTTGGAGGTACTATATTACCATATTTAGATTATAAAGTAAAATATTCTTGTCATAAGTCAGAACTGAGATAAACAAGCACCAGCTTGCTGCTAGTTATGAATGTATTGTGTCTTATAACAGCAACAAGAAGCTCAATGAAATCATTAACATATTTTATGTCTTTGAAGAGAATGTCAACATTAAGAATATTATGACTTCGTGAAAACAATTTTTAATGTAGAAATTCCAGAAGATGCACATTATGCTTCATTAGATGTTACCAACCTTTATACAAGCTTACCTGTTTGAGACAACCAATATCATTAAAAAGAACTTAATCCATCATGAAATCACAAACACTGAAGAGATAACTGAGTTCATTGAGCTACTTGAAACTACACTGACCTTCAACTACTTCTCCTTTTATAATAAAATATACTTACAGAAAGGTGGCCTTGCTATGGGAAATTCCCTCGCAGGTACTATAGCCGATATATTTGTAAACTATATTGAATTACAATTTTTAAATAATCCAGAAATAACCAGTAAAATTATTTATTTCAATAGATACATTGCTGTACATCCTCACTAACAAATTAAATAACAATCATCCTAAACTTGCATTTACGATAGAACATGAAGATAACAAAAAGATAGACTTCTTAGATATTACAATTCAAAATCGTAACCAACTGCTACATATACAGCAATCAATGCTACTTCATGTCACCCACTAAATTCTAAGAAAGCTTTTTTCAGAACTATGTAAATATTGAAACTACCTCTGCAATCAGACCCATCCAAACTGAAATTGATATTCCAAAACATATAGCCTTAACCAACTACTTTAAAGCAAGCCAAGTTGATTTGTTATATAATAAATTATGACAAACCAATGATAATACTACAGTTTCAAAAAGGAGCTATTAAATTGCCATGCATAGGGCTTCTTTCAGGTAAGATAAACAGATTTTTTATAATTTCATTTTAACCGTAGCATTTACAACTAATAATCGCCTTCAAACTAAACTTAAAACATACAGTTGGTGAATCCGATAGGTACCTAAAATGAGTAGTACAGTGTGAAGATCGTGATTAACAATATATAGTACAAACTGACCATGTTTTAAAGAACATACCCTGGTACTGGATACACAAAATAGATTTTTGGTCAACATCTCAATCAATCTCTAATCATTCAGGAGGTTCTTTCTGGCAATATGAAAATCTTACACAATGCATCCAAAGGTCAACTGCTTAATGCCCTAGAACAAATAGAAATTGTGTAACTTTAGAGGATGGACAGCCACAGCTAAAAATGTTCATGATTAATAAAAGGGTCCACTGCAGCTGTTTTTCACTTTCTTAAAAAGTAATGTCCCGTTTCTTGACCTGTAGTCACATCTTCAGGTTATATACAAATAAAACATTAAACAAGGAGTTACATAATAAAAAACTTATCCCCGGTTCCTAAAATGTGTTACTGTTAAAAACATTCAGGCAAAATGCACGTCCATCAACAAAACCAACAACATAGGCTAGAACGAAGTGGCATGGGCAGTGGCTTGGCTGGAGGTAAACTGACACACAGCCATGCCACTTCATTCCAGCCTATGTTGTTGGTCTGGTTGACAGAGGTGGATCTTGCTTAAATGTTTTTAACAGTAACAAATTTTGGGAACCGGGGATTTGTTTTTTAGTTATGGAACTATGTGTTTAATGTTTTAATTGTATACGACCTGAAGATGTGACTATGGCTCATGAAAATGGTCGTTCCTTTTTAATAAAGTGAAAAACAGCTGCAGAAGACCATTTTATTAATCACAAATAGAAATCTACACACATCACAAGAATAAACTGTTAGATTGCATAAATGATCAGCTAATTTTCAGAGGTCAATATTTCTTTGAACTATTTGATGATCTCCTGTAAATGGTTGCCCTTTTGTTCCATCTCCCAATTTTCTTTTTCTTTTTAAGGCACTAGTTCATTTTAGTTAATGACTTCAGCTCTGATTGCCATATATTTTAACCAAATATGTTTATATTAAAGGTGTTGTAGGTTCACCAAAAAGGATTTTATTACAGACTTAATACATTTTTAACTAGCAGCAAGCTGGTGCTTATCTGTTCTGACTTAATGAAAATATTTCATTTTATAATCTAACAATTGTAATATAGTACCTCCAACTTATGTTTTTAAATTATAACAAAGCCATTGCACATATTTCTGTATTTCCATATATTGTATGTCTTTTTTATACCATACATAATGTACTTTTAAATATTTTTTTTACATTTTTCTGCCTGATAATTAATGCTCTCTCATTTTGTAAATATTATCCATCAGACATTTTAATGTACCGATGTCTTCGATGTCTACTCTTCCGCCATTGACATATTTCTCTACTAGAAACTGGCCACAGCCCACGGCCTCATTTTTAGTTCATCGTATGCTACTATCAGTGGAAACTGACCTCAGCTAACATCCCTTTGTACCTTTGGAGTATTACCAGCTGTACATATTGATATTCTCTTGATCTATTTGGAATCACTACAAAACCGAGGACAGGATATGTACTGATCAGTGATGTTTTATACTCTCTTAAATGCTTTTTTATAACAGCTTCCATTAGGACTTACACTCAATCGGCCAGCGTTTGAAAAGAGGGAGGAACTTCTATATTCAGAGGATGACTGCACTTACTTTTGCAATATTCGATCTTCCGGACAGCTCCGACTGAGCACGACAGGTGGCCGACACTATAAATATAAGAAGTAAAATATATCCAAATACTTGCTTTACACATTAATTTATCCCAGTAATATTATATTGTCTGTATCATTACAGTTGTGGTCTGAAGATGGCAATTTAAGTGGCTGAAAGTGGTTACAGAAAAAAAGAGGGGGGGGGGGGAGAGGATATAGACTAACTTTTGGATGAATTTTGTTTTGTAATTTTTTTGAAGCAATTGTAACATTTGAAATTATAAACTGAATTTAATATTAGAAGACAATTAATTGTTTTATTAATTAATTTTTTTCAGCTGTTGGGCCACTAACACCCCCAAAAGTAGGCACATGGGCTGTGAGTGACGGAAGTGTATCGCCACCACCTCCTTCTCAGTCTGCACAACCTCCAGCTGCAGGGACTCCAATGATGAGTAGTGTCGCCAAAGTTGTACAGCCTACTGCCACTGTGTCCAGTGTACCTGTTTGTGGGCCAAGTTAGTTATTTTCTATTACTCTACATAAATAAGGGAAAGTCAACCACATACTTACAGTAACATGTAATAAGAAACTGTATTTAGCTAGTTTTTGAGCATTTCCTATTTCTTCTAGTTGTCATTCATCGCATCTTCCACCTGCCCTCATTCTGCACTTCAAAACAAAGTACATATTTAAAGTAATGTTTAGGGTATTTTTGATATTATTGGCAATATATCATTAGGTGTGTGTGAGGAGAGATGAGTGATGATAAGGAATGTAAAAGAATTTCAGTTCCAATGTTGTTAACCCTTTGGCAGCAGTGTCATGCAGATTTGCTACCAGTGCCTTTTCAGAGATAAAAACCCATGATACAGCTACAAAGTGAATGTAATCATAAAAGTAATTCAATATAAAAGTAGTCAAATAACATTTCATGACATCCAAAATTGTACAAAATTATTTTAAGCCTGTCAGTAAAACAATATCTACATATATTTAAATAAATTAAATACATAATAAAGCACAAAATAACTTTAAAGACCACAATTAATGGAATCAATAGAATTTTTATAAAGTCTGTATGCAGTTATAAATCTTGTCACAATTATTTTATTCAGAATCATGGTATTTGGTATCACCTTCACAATATTGACATACTATTGTGGTGTTAAGGTAATCTGCACACATGAAATAATGATGGTGAACACATTTTGTAGGTGTAAATTTGTTCTTAGCCCTTGCACAATTCGTATGTATTCCTCTCTTCCTGCAGAAGAATCTTGTTTGTCTTGTGGCTTTAGACCTCATCAAAAATTGTGACAGTGACATAATAGTTGCTCTAATAATTATGTACAGTTTCGTCATCTGAAGATCCAAATTCTTAAAAAATCTTCTACTGAATGGTTCATTTTGATGGTTGGATTTGTAAATTACGAATACATTTATTGCTGCTATTTTGAGTAAGGAATAAAACAAAATCAATGGCTATCCCCACGTCATTAGGGAAATGCTATATGTGCCACGTAACCACTGAACAGTGTCAACTCCTTGTTACTTCATATTATAATCTAAAATTATAATAGGCTACCCTGTCCCTTCATCCAAACTTCCATCATGCATTTTTGAAAGCAAAAGTGTCAGATAAGAATTATGTAATTTGGAAAGCCAGATATGTTAAAACCAACTGCACAATCATGGTGTGGGTAAACTGTTCAGGCACTTGACTTTCATTTTTATGTGGTGTATGAATAGCAGTAACACTTATCTGCAACAGAGATAATGCTAATAAATAATTGGTGCACCAATTTATAAATAGTAATATTTCTGTTTGGTCCTGAAATTAGTTGTCAATCTATTTACAACATAAGTAGGCTTGATCATATAATATAAGCTTTCATGTTTGACCCAAAAATTTTAAATGAAGTTAACACCAAAGGCCATGTTGGAATTGTAAAACTTTCCCCTAATGTTTCATTTTTGTGTTACGGAAAAAATCCTCATAGGTAAAGTGGCAAACTGTGATGAGAACTTTATAAGTAGAGGTCCGCGCGGATATACATGGATATATCTGTCATGAACCACAGACATTGCCGAGGTGGGGTGGCTTGCGTGCCTCAACGATACAGATAGCCGTACCGTAGGTGCAACCACAGCGGAGGGGTATCTGTGGAGAGGCCAGACAAACGTGTGGTTCCTGAAGAGGGGCAGCAGCCTTTTCAGTAGTTACAGGGGCAACAGTCTGGATGATTGACTGAGCTGGCCTTGTAACATCAGCTAATGTGGCTTTGCCACACAGCTACTGCGAACGGCTGAAAGCAAGGGGAAACTACAGCCGTTATTTTTCCCGAGGACATGCAGCTCTACTGTATGAACATATGATGATGGCATCCTCTCGGGTAAAATATTCCGGAGGTAAAATAGTCCCCCATTCGGATCTCCGGGCGGGGACTACTCAGGAGGATGTGATCATCAGGAAAGACAATACTGGCATTCTACGGGTCGGAGCGTGGAATGTTAGATCCCTTAATCGAGTAGGAAAATTAGAAAATTTAAAAAGGGAAATGGATAGGTTGAAGTTAGATATAGTGGGGATTAGTGAAGTTCGGTGGCAGGGTGAACAGGATTTCTGGTCAGGTGACTACAGGATTATAAATACAAAATCAGTTGGGGGTATCACAGGAGTAGGATTGATAATGAATAAGAAAATAGGAATGCGGGTAAACTACTATGACCAGCACAGCGATCGCATTATCATTGTCAAGATAGATACGAAGCCAACACCGACAACAGTAGTACAGGTTTATATGCCGATGATGAGGAGATCGAAGAAATATATGAGGAGCTAAAGGAAATTATTCAGACAATTAAGGGAGAGGAAAACTTAATTGTTATGGGAGACTGGAATTCGGTAGTAGGACAAGGAAGGGAAGGGAAGATAGTGGGTGAATATGGTCTGGGCAAAAGGAATGAAAGAGGAAGCCGCCTGGTAGAATTTTGCACGGAACATAATTTAGTTATAACAAACACCTGGTTTAAGAATCACAAAAGAAGGTTGTATACGTGGAAGAGACCAGGAGACACCGGGAGATACCAGATAGATTTTATAATGGTAAGACATAGATTTCGGAACCAGGTTTTGAAGTGTAGGACATACCCAGGGGCAGACATAGACTCTGACCATAACTTGTTGGTTATGAACTGTAGGCTGAAACTGAAGAAACTACAGAAAGGTAGGAAAATAAGGAGATGGGACCTAGATAAATTGAAGGAACCTGAAGTTCTTAAGAATTTCAGAGGGAGCTTCAGGCAACAATTGACAGAAACAGGGGAAAATAAAACAGTTGAGGAGGAATGGGTAAAATTGAGAGATGAAATAGTGAAGGCAGCAGAGGACAAAATAGGTAGGAAGGCAAGACCTACAAAGAATCCTTGGATATCACAGGAGATACTAAATTTAATCGATGAAAGGAGAAAGTATAAAAATGCAGTAAATGAAACAGGCAAAATGGAGTACAGACGACTAAGAAATGAGATTGACAGGAAGTGCAAAATGGCTAAGCAGGAATGGCTAGAAGGCAAATGCAAGGATGTAGAAGAATGTATAAATAGGGGAAAAATAGATACAGCCTACCGGAAAATAAAAGAAACATTTGGCGATAAGAAAAACAGCTCTATGAATATCAAGGACACGGATGGAAAACCAGTTCTCAGCAAAGAAGGGAAAGCTGAAAGGTGGAAAGAGTATATAGAGGGGCTCTACAAAGGAAATGAACTTCGAGACACTATTGTAGGAAGGGAAGAGGATGTAGATGATGATGAAATAGGAGATACTATAATGAGAGATGAATTTGACACAGCACTGAAAGATCTAAGTCGAAACAAGGCCCCTGGAGTAGATGATATCCCGTCAGAGCTACTGCAGTCTCTGGGACAGCCAGCCATGACAAAACTATTTGAACTGGTGTCTAGGATGTATGAGACAGGCGAAATACCCTCAGACTTTAAGAAAAATGTAATAATCCCCATTCCAAAGAAAGCGGGTGCAGACAGGTGTGAAAACTACAGAACCATCAGTTTAATAAGTCATGGTTGCAAAATATTAACACGAATTATATACAGAAGGATGGAAAAGCTGGTAGAAGCTGACCTCGGGGAAGATCAGTTTGGGTTCAGGAGAAATGTAGGAACACGGGAGGCAATACTCACTTTACGGCTTATCCTAGAAGATAGATTAAGAAAAGACAAACCAACATTTCTAGCTTTTGTAGATTTGGAGAAGGCTTTTGACAATGTTGATTGGAATAAACTCTTTCAAGTTCTGAAGCAAGCAGGAGTAAAATATAGGGAGCGTAAGGTTATTTACAACTTGTACAAAAACCAGACAGCGGTTGTCAGAGTTGAAGGGCATGAAAGGGATGCAGTGGTTGGAAAGGGAGTAAGACAGGGTTGTAGCCTTTCCCCAATGTTGTTCAATTTGTACATTGAGCAAGCTATAAAGGAAAGCAAGGAGAAATTTGGAGAAGGAATTAAAGTTCAGGGTGAAGAATTAAAAACATTGCGTTTTGCCGACGACATAGTAATTCTGTCAGATACAGCAAAGGACCTGGAAGAGCAATTGAACGGAATGGACAGTGTGCTGAAAGGTGCATATAAGATGAACATTAACAAGAGTAAAACTAGGGTAATGGAGTGCAGTGTAAGAAAATCAGGTGATGCTGAAGGAATTAGATTAGGTAACGAAACAATAAAGGAGGTAGATGAGTTTTGTTACTTGGGCAGTAAAATAACAAATGATGGTCGCAGTACAGATGATATAAAATGCAGAATGGCAATGGGTAGAAAGGCGTTTTTGAAAACGAGAAATTTGTTAACATCGAATATTGATTTAAGCCTAAGGAAGTCCTTTCTGAAGGCATTTGTATGGAGTGTTGCCTTGTATGGGAGTGAAACATGGACGATAAGCAGTGTGGACAGAAAGAGGATAGAGGCTTTTGAAATGTGGTGCTACAGAAGAATGCTGAAGATTAGGTGGGTGGATCGCGTAACTAATGAGGAGGTATTGAACCGAATTGGGGAGAAAAGAAATTTCTGGCATACCTTGACTAAAAGAAGGGATAGGTTGGTAGGACACATTCTTAGACATCAAGGAATTGTGAATTTAGCGTTGGAGGGAAGTGTGTGGGCTAAAAATCGCAGAGGGAGACCAAGAGACGCGTATAGTAAGCAGATTCAAGTGGATGTGGGTTGTCGTTCTTATGAGGAGATGAAAAGGCTTGCTCAGGATAGAGTAGGGTGGAGAGCTGCATCAAACCAGTCTCTGGACTGAAGACCACAACAACAACAACATCTGTGGATATTCGCAGAATTTCTTACTTTCCAGATAAAATTGTGAATGACATGGATATCCATGTGTTATATGCAGATAAAAAAATGAAGTATCTGCCTAGTACGTCTGTCAAAATGTTAGCTGAAAAGTTCAAGCCTGTGGACATTCTTGGAATCCTTGCAGGGCCCAGATGGAGGGGAAGCACAAATGTGGTGGAAGGCTGTTGTCCTCGTCCCTTGGCCACAGCGGACGTAGATGTGCCCGAGTGACCTGCGCCTAATCCATTTATGCGACTATGTGTTATCTGCAGTCTGTCAATTGTTTTCTGGGTGGCAAACCGGCCCACTGCCCACCAGACGTGCCAAGCCAAATTTCCGCTGCCTTCAGTTAGTGCTTTGCAGTGACCGAAAGACAATGAATATCGTAGTGAATACAGTGACAGTTATTTCTTAAAATGAACAAAACATCTACGGATACTATATCGTGTAAAGTGAAAAGAGGTTATTTTGACATTAATGAAGGAAAATAAATTGAACTCGTCAATTTGGATACGTATTTGATGGCAAGGAAAAGACCATATAGTGGCCTGTTTTGTGTGTAATAAAGTATATTCTTAGACGGTTTCATCTCAACCAAATTAATGGTACAGCTGCGCATAAAATGCGAACAAACATACCAACAAACAAACATTCATGTTTAGGAATTAGGTAAATGGTGATGGAAGTAATAAAGATTGACAAAAACATTTTAAAGCAACCTTCAAAATCGGATGCATAATGCAGTGAAAGTAACATATTAATGAATCTACACAATATTAGATTGTACAGGCTTGCCATAACTGCAGCCGGCGTTGTCTTTGACAGTTACCACTTAGTAGACAGCACTTTCAACACTTGAAATGATTTACTTTGCTTTGTGTCACATAACCTTTTGTGCGTTAATATGGGAAAAATAAAGTGTCCCATTTGTAAAACTCAAAAAAGTAGTTTATTGTTTTTGAACGTAAATACAGTGAAATCTCCTCTGTGCCGCGCAGTTGTAACCACTGAAATTTAAGATGATGCCTGTATTAAACAGCTGATGTAGTGCTCCAACCACATGGGCTCTGAAGTGCTACTGTGTGTGTCCAGAGTGCCAATGTTTTCCTGTTTGGAATAGCCTATTTTGGAGTAGGTATAGAACAGTTACCGTGATTCGAGAAGTCAAAAGTAGTTAAGATGTCGCAGAAATGACACTTTAACAATAATTATATTATTGCATACCATGATTTTAAATACTGCTATCAATTACTATTACCCATTCAAAACTTCAATAAATTTTGAAAGCATTTTTTTTGGAACAGTGATCTTAAAAAATTTTTAATAATTAAAATAAGACAGTCTAGATCGCAAGTTGTTGCGTTTATTACTGGCAACTGGTTTCGGTTCTACAGAACCAATACCAGTTGCAACAACTTGTGGTCTAGACTGCCTTGTTTTAATTATTACAAAACTTTAATATCTGCAGCTGGAGATAATGAACTTGCGAATGCGGATAAAGTACCACGGATGGGGTTGCGGATGTGGTGCGGATGCGGATAACATTTTCCTCATCCGCCCAGATCTGTAATAGGCGATGTAGAGGATGTCACAAGCCATGTCGTGATTCAGCCCGAAGATTGTCTCTGATATTGCCAACATTATTGACACAGAAGAATCACTTGTCATTCTGCTGGTGTAATGTTGAAGTCCAAATACTTTCAGTAACAGCTTCCTCTTTCCTGTTAAAATTATTGTGGTGTTTGTAGATCTTGATTGCTTATCTATACATGGATGTTGTACATCTTTTGCAGATTGTAAAAGATTATTTATGATCTGCAAAATATGTAAGACGCCCTTTAGACACACACTGGGCGTGTGTAACATTTCCTGTAGCTGTGCTTTAGTATAAATCAGAACTACAAAAAGAAGTGTCAACACTCATTTAGGCAAACGTAAGAGGATTGCTGCCTGGAACTTAAAGATAAATTGGCCAGAGCAGAACGTGTTTACCAAGAAGGTAACCACAAAATGAAATTTAATGAAACTAGTGTCATCTAAAAAACTTCACAGTAGTATGTGCGCACATTGAGAGAAGCAATCAGGATCTACAAACACCGCAACAATTTTAATAGGGAAGACGAAGCTGTTAAATTAGACAGAATTTGGACTTCAACATTACACCAGCGGAATGACAATCTATTCTGCTGCCAATAGTGTTGCCTATACCAGAGACACTCTTGGGGCGAACATCACATGTTGGCTTTTGGTGTTCCTTCAAATTATGATCACAGGATGTCTTCCACAGCCGAAAATGAAATATTAGGGGAAAGTTTTAAAATTCAATCACAGCCTATGAGCCCGGAAATTTGAAATAAAGATAAGTAGGCAATTTTAATAGACTGAAGGCCTCTCTGGTTGTTGCCCATGGTAATCCTCTAAATAAGAAGAAATTTCTAGCATTGCATAGAGCATAATTTTTCATTCCATACCTGCCAGTTTATTTGAAATGTACGACACTAACCCACATTTGCCTTCATGTAGTTATAACTTCTCATCATTTGCTACATATTTGCTAAGATAGTGTAAATAATTCTAAGATTTTTGTTATAGGCATTTGCTTGTATGTCATTGTGCGAGTAGCTTATCATCGAACCTTGTGAATCTAAAAATTTGTAGAAATCTTTCATATCTCAAACCAGTCCGTAAAATTTGTATTTCTCTCCCATAAGAGGCCAACAGTTCCTGGCCTTTGTGATTTCCTTTCATTGTTCCTATTAGTTATAGTAAAGCTAGTAGTGATATCGTTTCCATTTTTTGTTACTTCCCTGTTGTTCCTATTTTTTGATTGATGAGTGTCAGCTTTCTTCTTTTAGTACGTATAACTACATCATCAATTATATTATCTATAGAATGTGAGAGAGCTGTTGCCTCTGACATCACATCCTCTGTTCCCTATTGGACCAGGGAATTCCCCCCCCCCCCTCTTTTTAATATACTCTTTTTCGTTGTTTTTGTTTGATGCTTGTTTGGAGCACTACTCCACAGATTCGTTGTCTTTTCTTTAATAAAAATTGATACTGTCTTAAGTCAGGTTCATTCGCACCAAAATCATCTTCAGAATCCTAATTACAACTGACAGCTAGCATTACAATTTACTCTTAGTAAATTTTGTCTGGACTCCCCATCAGATGACTAAGATCTTTATTACAGTATTTGCCAGCATATAAGACACTTTTTTCCCCCCCTCTCTCTACAAAATTGGTCCCACAACTGGATGTGTCTTATATGCCGATTGCCAGTTAAGGTAGGTATCTAAAAGTTCTGTTTCTTTGCAAGGTATTTCTAAAAAAAAAAGTGTAAAATACGGGAAATAATGTTTTAAGTGGGAAAATTTGCTTTAAGGTTCTCTCTTACATTTACATATTTTGTTTGACATATGCACATAATATGCACCAAAATACCCATCAGGAGCTTTATTATGTAATAAAGGTTTTCTGAAATTTTTACTATTTTTAGTGGCAGGCATACTGGTAACTTAATAAGAAGTAGAAACTTTCGAAATAATTTCATTCACCATAATTGACGTTTTCAGCAATTGTAATGGTGTCTTTCATTATTTGAATAATGAAACACGGCTCACGTATTAGCCCATGTTTCGCCTGACGATATTTGAGAATTTATTCGCGTTCTCTAGTGCAAATATGTACACGAGTATTTTTTGTGACATGTGCTCATTATCTGCGTCTCACAGTTGGTTTTTTGGAGGTTATAACATGCTGTGCCCTAACAGTGCACTGAGCAATACACAGACGCAAACCATCCATCATTCTCACAGTTTATGGATCTTCACAAAAAGACTTACATAAATATTTGTGCTCCACAAAAAAATCCTCAAAACGCATCATTTTAAACTTGAAAACCCCCTACTCAGCGTGCAGCTGATACTGGGCAAGGTGGCTGATGGGAGCAATTGTAAGCAGTGCCACCTAAGTGGCAATGTCGTAAGCCTTTATGACACTGTTTTCAAGTATCGTGCCACATTCAGCGCATACTGTAAACAGCGAAAAGCGAAATATCTGTTTGAATAAGTGCAAACTGTGAAAGTTCACTGTGTAAAGTTTATGAACACTACTTGAAGGCACTGCCTTAGATATTTGATGTTCACAAACATATGTATTATAATTATATTGCAATAGATGTATTAGTTGTGACTTTTTTTTTTCCCCTGATAAAAGTCTTAAAAATTGGGTGCGTCTTATATGCTGGCAGGTACAGTAGGTGTTCTATTTGCATGTATGCTGTAAATAATAAAAAGTGATTATTACTGTTTTATTTATTTGTTTATTTATTTTCCTCCTGTGAACAATGGTGTCCTCTCGAATGATGTTCCAACAGTATTCAGCAAGCATTGCAGGCATCTATTTCCCATCATAACGTTTTTCCAAGAACATTTTGTCTTGATGGAACCTTTCACCATGTTCATTGGAAATATCGCTACAGTTCTCAGGAAAATCATTTAAATGTGAATTTAGGAAATGCACTTGTGATGATATGTTATATCCTAAATTCATGTATGCATTTATCATTTCTTGCAAAAAATTTTCATAGTTGTCAGTTCTTTTTCATCCCAGAAAGTTTTCAGTTACATTCTTAAGAGACCCATGAATTTTTTCTTTGGGTGAAAGGCATCCTTGAAAGTGAGTCTTTTTGAAGCTCTCTAATTTGGGGGCTAACAAACACTGTACTTTATTTTTGCTGAAGAAAGTCGGCGGGGGAACTTTTTGAAAGGTACATTATCCCTTGTCCAAATTGATTCATGGCTTTTACAAACTGTTTAATAGCACCTAACTTGATGTGAAGGGGTGGTAGAACATTATCTTCACTAGCTACCAATTTCTCATTCTGTAAATTTTTTTTCTCCCACTTTCCAACTCCTTTGAGGCCAAAGTTTTCTTTTATAATGGGGATTTCTGTCATGATTCTCCCATTCACACAGAAAATATCCATATTTCGTGTAGCTGAATATCATTGCAACTATTTTCAAATCACCACATATTTTCCACTCATGGTCTTCATATATAATTAATTGCTTAGGACTCTATAGTCAGAGCTGCACATGCAGCAGTTGCAAAATAAGGAAGAATTATCTGTTCTCTATTTGAGGCTTGATTCCACTTTTTTGGAACGGTGTGCTCGACGATCACAAAATAATGAGTATAGTAAATTTAGTGTGCAGCATTTGTTGTATTTTTATTGTTTTAGCAAATCGATTTTGATCATATAATGATATTTTCAAATGATTGTTAAAGGAAGGGAAGGATGGAGGGTAGGACAGAAAGGATTGACAGTGGCTGCATTAGGGCATTGATATTAAGCAATGGCGACAAGTGAAAATGTGAGCCGGACCGGGAATCGAACCTGGGTCTCCCGCTTCAGGCCAGTGGTTGCCTTAACCACTTGGCCACCTGTGCTCGCCTCCCGTCACAAGTCGCATGCTATGTATGTAAGGTGAACGCTGGCCTGAAGCGGGAGCCCCAGGTTCGATTTCCGGTCCGGCTCAATATCAATCCCCAAATGCAGCCACTGCCAATCCTTCCTTTCGTATCCTTCTTCCTTCCCTTCCTTTAACAATCATTTGCAAATGCTATTTGGCTGTGAAGCAGTTGTAGTGTCTGTTCTTTCAGACAGCCAAAAGAACAGACACCACACCAATACAATAAACACATAATGATAATCTTCAATGCGCCTTCAATACAAGAAAATACAGAAATCAGTACAGAGTCCAAACACACAAAATAAAATAAAATAAACTCCAATCCAATTGCAGAGTATAGTAAATGTACATACCACTCATCATAATATCAACTACGCATATCATATGCCATATTAGCTGAATTGAACATAGATTTTTTTAACATTTCAGTATAGTGTCTAACCATGAAATGAGCGAACTGCTTACAAAATCACGCAGCGGCGCTTTAGAAAAATGGCGCTACTAACGCCTTCTGGTATAGTGACATTTCAAAGTCACTGAACTAAATATAATTTTCTTTTTTGAAGAATTAAAATGAAATATAAAGGAATTTCATTATCAATATGTTCACCAAAAAGAACAGAATATACATGATGAAACATGAAGAATTTGAATAACAGAAAAGTATCCTTAACAGTTACGATGCAAAGCGCCTAACATTAGTTTCACATACTATTCGTCTGTATGTTAATATAAAAAAAGAAAAGAACACCTATAAGAGTACCCCTATAGGGTAGTATCACTTATGTTTTAAAAAACTGTTTCAAGCTTTAGATGAACGAAAAATATATAGACGAAAAAGACTGTTATAATGCATGCTGCTTGCAGCGACCTCACATTTCTCGTGCTTTATGCACGTTACAAAGTGCACAGAGCCAGTACCATAGAAAAATTGTTCAGAACAGACAGACTAGGTACATCTATAAATCACAGATTTACAAAGCCCAACTTAGTACATAGTAAAATATACAAAATAATAGCAGAAACAGCCCAACGCCTTCAACAGCTGTATATGTCACTAATTATAGTCCAAACTCAGTTATTTTCGTGCCTGATTCTAATAGATTACATTGTTCCAACCTCGATACCAGTAGTTCTACTTTTTGTTTCTTTAGGCCTAAATCACGAACTAGTGTGTTCAAATATGCTTGTGTTATGAAACATGGAGTCGAAGAGGAGATCATGCCAATTCTTCATTCACATCTTTTGCATTGTTGTTACCTGATTCATTTCCTTCATTTGTTTGTCCAGCAGGTACTGAAAGAGTTTCTGAATGTGGAATTGGTCTGATTGAAGAAGTCACATTGGAGTACACTGTATGTCTCTTAGATTTCTGATTTGTATTACCATGAATATCTCTCAGAAAAAAATAACCATCTATAACGTGGTCCTTTTGTTACCTCCATACCATTGACTCTGCAAACAATTTGCGTTTTCCTGTACTTTCCAACAGTTTATCAATGTTACATACCACTCGACACAACAAATGTGGGGTGCCCAGTCCTTACCTTGATCTACAAGTTTTATTCCAAAGTAATGTTTGTAGGTTTTGTTTACAACAGGGTGAAATCATCTTCCTGTTTCTAGCAAATGTGTATCTCTGTAGATGTAGCAGAAGCTGTCAGGCGTATATCTACAGGTTCTGCGAAGAGGCATTTTCTAGAAAAGAAATATATATTTCAAATTGTTTCTATCAGGAAACAGTGAAATAATACTAATGTAATATATAAGCTTCAGTGAAATATTACGAAAAGTAATATATAAGCTACTCATGTTATCTACCAAGAAAGTCAGGATAACCTCACAAATTCACCCCCTCTTTGTGTTATAATCAGAGTTGCCCACTTCTATGATTTGAGAGATCTTTTAAAAGAGAAACATGGACAGTTATACATTTTTGTATACTGTAGTTAGATATGTAATAATAAATTTAAAATGTATATCAATATTACTTACATAAAAAATGTTTCCACTAGTTAAAATGCCAGTTGAAAGCTCAATTTTAAACAGTAGTGTACCAGTGACTTGCATATTGAGATAATTCTGTTGGCAACAGGAAGGGAAACAACTCAATACATAAATTGACAAACAAAATTAATTGCAGCCAACTGCTGTGAAGCAAATGTCACCGATTTTACTACGCCTTTAAAATATCGGTTACATGAAACATACTGTCAAAGGGGGGTGATTTTGGACAGTTTTGAAATTATTTTCACTATAACTTTTGTAGAGTTTGTCAGATTTCATTGCTTTTATGAAAGTGGTGGGGTATATGTACAAGCAATAAAATATCCTAGAAACAGAACGTTCATGTGCATCTGCTTTCACCTGAGACAGTGTCCGAAATCACCCCATGGACTGGGGACAAAAAAAAAAACCCTCCATTACTTTGAAACTTTACATAAAACTTGTAACAAACTGGTACAAAACTTCTCACAGTGCCACAATCTACGGATCTCATCGGCAACTGACACTACAATACTTGTCCATCAGTCGTAACAACAGAAAGCTTCCGCCCCATAACACAGAGAGAACTTTCAACAATGAGACTGTCCGGCTGATTATTGCGTCAGTAAACAATAGATCCAAACACGGGTGAAGTAAAGCAGTCAACAATCCGAAGATTGGTTTCAACAGCACAGTGCTTTACTAGGCATGGTTCTGTTTGGAGGTCGTATGCTGTTGCCTTCCTCCGACCTTCGAAGTGACTTTCCCAGCCAGTTATAGGGGGACCTACAGTTTAACGATGGTTCCAAACCATGGTGCTACTCAGTATTTTTCACATGAGCAATACTGCCCGAGGTGAAAGAAGCGGAAAGTGACAGATAAAAATCCTAGGACCTGGCGGGGATCGAACCCGCGACCTTTAGATTTGTAGTCTGGAACTCTACCACTGTGTAACCGAGGCACACGGGTATATCATTGCATATTCAAAATAATGTATGTGATAGTGAATTTATGATTTCAGATTTGAATTCCTCACAAGAAAATCTTTTGGAAATACACATTTCCATATGAGAAACATTACTCTCGTTCAATAGTGTAATTAGTCATCTTCACAAGATAAAGTTAATTTTTTTGAGCACTCTGTTAAGTTATTAAATTTCATATGGTAAACAATTACTAAAAGAGCCACAAATTCAATTTAGAAGATTTATTGATTTTAAATTACAGTTATTCTATAGTTAGTTAGAAATTGCACTGAAATTATTGTAAAGCTTAATAGAGGAATAGCTAAAGTGGAAATAAGACATCTCAATGACTGCGAGAATTACAGTAAAACTTCATTCATACAGTCACGGCGAGAGTGATTTAGCTTCCTCACCTGATGATGGCGGCCAGTTGGACCGCAGAAATATTGTGTTCAGATAACAGAATGATCCGGCTGGAAACCCGTGAAAAATTTGATCGACATTGTCTTTGCTAAAAATTAATTCTTATGCCAATGTTTACTTTTGTATCATATGAAGTGTCATCTGTTTGCCATTTTCGTAGATTTATTTCTCTTTTCAATAAAACACCATGTTATTCCAATAATGTCTGTTAATATCTGCCTCTTTCTATCTACATTATTCCATTAAGTATATACTGTATAAACAACTGGAACTTGTTGACATAAAGTGAACATAACATATTGTGTTGTGCGTGTACCCAGGACATCTCTCTCTCTCTCTCTCTCTCTCTCTCTCTCTCTCTCTCTCTCTCTCTCTCTCTCTCTCTCTCTCTCTCTCTCTCTCACACACACACACACACACACACACACACACACACACACACACACACACACACACAAAGGAAACGTTAGAGATACCATTTTTCCTGGCTCATTGTCTTGCCCATTCCCCCCTCCCCCTACCAAACCTCTCCTCACCTACCAAGTGCTTGTTATGCTACCAAAAATCTTGTCCAGAGTATCTATGTCATTGTTTACCAGTCTTTGTTTCACTAATAGTGCTGATGTTATCCAAGGGAAATACTTTGGCTATTACATATTTTTATGTATGCATATTTGTACTGGCAGTATTGTCCAGTTAGAAGTAAAACTGAGTGCTATTAGGTGTGAATAAAGCTTGGGGAAGCAAGTATGTATATTGATGGCTGTAAAGTGGCCTAATTCCAAAGACCACCAAAATAATTGATCAAAATCATACCTCCTCTTATCAAAAATACGTATTGGTGTGAATATACTTTCAGAATTAAAATATTAGTTTCCATATTACAAAGAATGTAGCAAAAATCATATGCATCAAATAATTCATTGGCTACTTCTCCATTATATAATGTAGGTTGTCTGAAAATAATTTGGAGCTGGTTTTTATGAGATGTTTAGTTAAGTGTGTGCAAACAAAGGCATCAAGCTATGCTATAAGTGACTCTATTACCATGATCTTTTATTTCTCATTCATAATCATTGATATAATTAACTCTCAACTATTCACACTAACCTATTGCAGTAAAAGCTGGGTAGTAGGATCCCCATGCACATTTTGTAGTTTACTTAAGATGTAAACAATAAATAATATTGCCAGGTGTATTCAGATAAGAACGTTCATAATTAGGCGCATCTGCAGGCCATTCCGTTAATGATAACCTTTGTCGTTCTCATTTGTCAGATTCCCTTACCACAGTAGACGTGTGTGTGTGAGGGGGGGGGGGGGAGAGAAAATATCTAATAATCTTTAGAGTTATATGACAATTCTGTGACAAGTTACAGTTCTGCAAAGTTTGGGAACTGAAATTTACACACAAATATCTCAGTCTAAAGATACAGCAGCTGAGCTTCTACCACAGCAAAATAAGGAAAGACAACTAGTGATGTATACCATATTTATGTGTGGATCACAGAAACATGTAACAGAAAACAGCATTCACACTACATACCTTCAGATGTTTGCATGTGTGAAACTGTCTGCTGGAAAAAGAGCTAATATTTCAAAGCCTGTATGACTTGTTTTTCTTGTAAGTTGTTTCCTTGTTATATGCATATGATATAGGTGAGAGTACAATTTCCCTAGTTTTAGATATTGCTCCAATGAGAAATTCCCATTATTATTAGTTGTGGTTTACATTAATATGCAACATAGCCATACGTCTTCCAGTTATGTCCTCCACCCTTTAACTCCCTACTCCAGACAGTTCATGAGCAGTGGTCATAGTGGCCAGGAATGTGGTGGAACCTTCGTTAATTTCAGTTTGCTGTCTCATAAAGTCCACCAGAGAACATGAAACCATATAAGTTAGGATATCTGCTACTTCCACACTTGTACAACAGACCCCGAATGCCTGTTTTCATTAAATCAGTTGATTCATATGGTTGTAATGTTTAGTTCAGTTTATTTTTCAAACTGTATGCCTAAAATTTAATCATGTTCTGTCATTAGCAGGTAGTAAGTGACATTAATTTTATTTTTAAGTGTTGGTATTTCAAATGGCAGAATGCATTATGGTGGTGGCTAAGCTCCAATAACAAACTATAAATATGACGACTCCTTAATGGGTTGTGTGCCCAACCACAAGAATATTATACTAATAATAATGAATTTTCACTGTGGTGGTGTGATAAATAATATTTATTCCAAAAATATTGCATATCAATTTCATTAAATGACTGGACATCATCAGGCAGTTTTAAAATATAATGGACTCATGTACATAAAAATTTTTCTACAGTCAAAAGCCAAAAATGGTGTGTTAAAAATTTCAACTTCTTGTTTACCGAGGCTACAGTGATGTCTAGCTCTGCAGTTTAATACTTTTTTAGTTTGCAAAATATTGTTTAAAGTCAAAACTATGCTAGTGCAATGCATTTAAGTGATGCAGGACTGCAGAATAATTTGAGATGTTTCAGTAAAGAGTGAATCTAAGTAAGGAAATGTTAGCTGGTATTCAGGCTCTAGGAAGAAATAGAACATGCAAGGAAAAGCACCCACAGCAAAAAACTAAGAAATGTAGTTTCATTGTTGGAGCATGTGGCACAAACTGACAAAGAATAACGGGAAGTACTTGGAGACATTGTAACATGAATGTAACCGAAAGGTAAGTTTCAGAGTTTAGACAAATAGTGATGATACATTCCAGTGTATCCAGAGGACTGTTGTTGTCAGTATCACATCTTTCTTTTTGTGATTCACCCAAGAGTTTTTTTAAGTTGTGCTATCGAGTGTTTTAAGGGAGGAAAGATAACAAAAAGTTTGAAAAACATACGTTACTGACAGCTTGTTTCTTGCATTAAGCTCCCAATTATCAAAGTAGTGTTTGCATGGAACGGCCTGATGAATGCATTACAAGTGTTGTTTGAAAGCTGACAGGTTTGTGGTACAATAATATCAATACATGATTTTACTAAGGCATTTATAACTGTTCCTAGAATAAATTAATCACCCAACTGACAGAATTTTTATAATCACAGCAAAAAAGTAGTACATTCTACTTTTCTTTCCAATATGCAGTAATTCCAATGAAATGGTTCTGCTAAATTCAAACATTATAAATGCTAATGAAATTCACCATACAACCCTATTTGAACTGTTTTTGTGTTATTCAGTTTTGATAAGCTAGGTTCCAAGAAATCTATATTGAAAGCATTTTGAGTTCTTGAGACTAGAAAATCGCCTGCATGCTTGAGTAAAATTTTACTTGTGGCAGTGGTACTGTATTGTACTGATGGTGGCAACGACTATTGAATGCTCTTTGGAAAGCCAATCACATAGAATAAGGGATATAATCTTGTCGACCATGAAATAACATTATTAACGCTGTTCCTCCTCAGTAGTAGATAGGCTGCTGCATGTTACCTTGTCCACTGAGTACACTGATTGTCCTAATAAAGCAAACATTTTGTTGTCAACAAAAGCACACCATGCCAACACTCCTCTAAGTAAAATTTAACCTATCCTTGGCTTTACTACAAACCTTCCAACAGTCCTATGGAGTTTCCATAAGGAATTCATCATGCTGATCAATAAACTGATAAAAATTCGCCATAAGAGCAATTAATAATCATCACATTTTATTATTGGAATATCGGTCATAAAAATCATGTATCATTTTTAATTTTTTGTTTTCCATTGCTGGTGATGTTTTCAGTTGAATTATGTGCTGCAGGTACTGTTACTCTTTATTACTACACACTTAAATTAATATTTTTAATATATCCTACTCCTTGGAGAAATGTCTACTTCATTTACAACTGACATATCTATGACATTAGGGTACTTGATGTAAACTAAAAGTTGGCAGGCGAGTGGTGGGTCTTGATGTGTTGGGCTGTGTGGAAGGGTCCTACAATAAATATCTTCCTTTCCATTTTCAAATTTTGCTCACATATGTTATTACCCTTCCCCCAACATTTGTCTGAAGTGATGTAGTCAGTAATACCCAGAATCTTCATGTTTTCCCAGTTTCCTTACCTGCTGTTCACTTGCAGCCAACCACTCCTACGTGCCAAACCTCTGACCAAAATTCAGGTGCAAGTGTAATACAGTTATTCACTTCATTCTTTGCTACACCAGTCTCCATCAAGAAGAGTTTTACTAATGCTACATTTCTATCCTATGTACTTGTTGCACAGTTGTCAGGCACCCTACTCTCGAACACTGATCCCCTGCCAGTCCTCCTCTTGAACACTTCATTTCTCCCATTCCACCAGGTAAAGCAGTGAAAGCACTATCCATTGGCTCAAAGTAATCGTGGACACGTTCACGTTTATTTGTGTGTGTGTGTGTGTGTGTGTGTGTGTGTGTGTGTGTGTGTGTGTGTCGCAATGTGGGCCGGATACCATATTTCTTGATTACTGGAGAATGTGATACTAACACCTACTTTGACCTGTGAAGTCATTGATAATGCGGAAAATCCAATTTAACACATATACAGTATTATCACCATCATATTGCTCTTTACACCCGCAAACAGAGATCAGTAAGATGTAAACTAGATTAAAATGCAGTTTAGGTGGTGACTGCTTCTGCTTAACATGTATATATCATCGATGATAAAAGTTCATATCACCAGCAGTGGCGTACTGCACTTATGTGACGCTGCAGTGGAGTGGCCAAGCGTTGGAAGGTGCCTAGCTGCGGAGCGGGCTGATGCTCACCATTGAAGGTCAGAGTCCTTCAGGCATGGGTGTATTTGTTGTCTTTAACTTATGGTAGTTTAAGTAGTTCGTAAGCCTAGGGACTGATGATCAGAGTAGTTAAGTCCCACAGATTTAGAAACCTGTGAATATTTGAACGCTTACGTGATGATGTTGGCAGCAGTAGCTGTGCAGCACACGGGACAGTTGTGCTAGTCAGTTGTTACGAGCATCAAGTGAAACAGTCGTGTTCCGAGGAAATTTATGTTGACATATTAAATTTTCACCTCACTGTAATGTCCATTGCAAGCAATCAATATTCCAAATTCTTAGTATTTTGTGATTAAAAAATGGGTGCTCGGTATATGGATGCGTGAAGTGTGAATGTAAATGAATCAGCTTGTACTGTAAAATGTAATGATACAATTATATAAAAAGTAGGTCACTCCTCAGTTTACTCCATTTCATTCATTTAACTGAATGGTCTGTCATAACGTCACTGTGAAAGTACAACAGACACACACAAAAATAAACCGGGCAGTCACTTCAACTCCCGTGCTATAAACACATTCAGTTGTTTCGTGCCTGTAATTGGTTACGTAGAAGTGACACACCAGTTGTTACCCTTGTTGGCACTGACCCAATGAATGATGGGAAGTGAAGACAGCCAATCAGGAATGGCGTTTGGACAGACAATAAGAATGTGTCTTTTTCTCTCCCATGGCACAAATTAATCATGAAATTACCTGTTGTTGCAAAGTGTGTAGAACTCTGTTGGGAATGCAGATCGTAATGGAAATTTACAAAAAAACCAGCAATAACATGGAGGTAACATATTTTCTAATTACTGAAAATTAAGCACATTTATTGGTAATTTAAAAGACATGTTTCAACTCAAAGCTGCAAAATTAAAGTCAATAGTTACTGTTTCTGTAACTATGTTTTTAAGTTTTTCAATGAGCATGAAGACTTTTGGGTATGTTGTTAAGCTGGTACCTAATAGCAGACTTCAATTCTTACCTCTCAAACAAACAGCAATATGATGTACAAGTAAATCTTTCAAAACAATGTATTTTCAACGCGTATGTAACAATTTTTCTATGTTATTTGTAAAAGATATGTCTGTCCTCAACCACAAATTGTTTTCAAAGTGTAAGGACATTCTTAACATACTGAATGCCACCCCTGAGTAGCTGCCTTCACTTCCCATAATTCATCACGCCTCTACCAAAATTACACCAATTAGAATTTTCAAAATTACATAAACTAGAATTGACTGTCACCAAACCTACAAAATTATTAACTGGGAGTTATTGAGCTGAACACAGTAGCTACAAACGTGACCTACTGAACAACTTTTTGTTGATCCCATAGTTCTCAAAAGAAGAAAATAATGAAATGTTTTGGTTTGTACAAAACACAAGGCTACAATTTTACCTTTGGTAGCAGTGGCGTAGTTTGCTGATGTTGGCAACAACAATTTAATGCACATTGAAAACTCAATCACACAGAATGAGGAGAATGATCTTTGTGTTGAAATAAATAATATAATATTCATTGTGCTGTATGGTTAACAGGTTCTTTTATGTGCTGTTTCCCATCAGTAAATTATCATTGCAAATCAAACATATCATTGCCAACATTAACATGTTCAACAACTGTTTCTGTAAGTAAAATTTAACCAACAGGAAATTCAGTGAATAAGTCAGGTACACGGTTCGTTTTCAGTACACTTGGTGTGAAGTGTGAAATTAGTTTTTTGAATCCAAAATCGTTATAAATTGTGGCTCCAACTTTGTTATATGAACAAAAGTTTCTTAGATGTTTATCACTGAGGTTATTCCTGTATTTAGATTTGGCAAATTTGAGCAACTAAAATGTTTGATCCAATCTGTGTGTAGTGCCAAATACAGATACCCATGAAAAGTCTTTGATGATGGGATAGTTTTCTTTGGGAAGAAACTTACAAAACTGTACAATACTGCCTTTCTTAAATTTGCCCTTCACTGAATCATCTGCTTGTAGATCAATTATTTTCATTTGTAACATTGAAGGAACATCTTCCACTTCACAAGAGAAGGGTTTTGTAAAATTTGTATTTTCTTCGAATGTGCATCTAAATAGAAAACACTGCAAGGCAATTTTTTCTTCAGATGGCCAAGAAATCTACATGGAAAAAGAGTGCAGAAAACTTGAACAAGTTCAGTGATTGGCAATTGGTGAAATGGGAAACAATTTTCTGTTTATATTACTTTAAAATGTATTAGCTCTTTTCGGAAAACTTCAATGTGCATGTAAAGATACAAATATTATTATCTTCTCCTTAAAGTTGTTGTTAAATTCATTTAAATGGCGAGCAACATCAGCCAAAAAAGCTAATTTCTATAGCTACTCTTGGTGCAATAGAACTTTTAAGGGGTTATTTTTTCATTTAGAAATATTTCTCTCTATTCTCAAGGGGGGAGGGGGAATAGTCGACAAAATTTTACGACAGGCTAATGACCTTACTGCCATGTGGCGTGTGCGACGGGAGATCACTGGACAAAAGATTCGACCTTTTGTAGGAAACACTTGAATAGGTGGTGTTTGATTCAATGGCTTCAAATAAAGTTCACAACAGAAATTACAGGTCTTATTACACAAGACATATCCACGGGTTTCGCACAAAGTTCTCCCTGATGAACATGCTGCTTGCCAATGGTTCGGGATTACCTCTCGCTTTATAGTCTGCATTTATTCTGACAACAAAACCTGCAAATTTGCCACCCACATTTCTCCCTTCATCAGTTGAGGTACATTTCAGCCTAGAAAGAGGAAGGTAGCACTTCATGGCTGAAGTTAACTGTTCCTCTTTAAATATGCCCATTGTTGTGCCATATAGGGAAATCGGTTCTGCTAGTTTTTCGGTTACTTCAAAGTTTGAGCCACGGTGGATTAGCCATGCGTACTAGGGTGCCGTTCTGTGGTACATGCAGCTGTTCTCCATTGGGTGCCAGAGTTCCCCCTCGGGCATGGGTGTTTGTGTTGTCCTTAGCTTAGTTTTCCTTAGTTTAAGTAGTTTGTTAGCTACAGACTAATAACCCAGCAGCTGAGTCCGACAGATTTACAAACATTTGAACATTTCAGAGTTTGAGCTAACACCTGTAAAGAGCAACAGAACTTGGGCATTATTACTGATGTCAATAGATTCGTCCAGGCCTATAGAATACCAAGCAAAGTTGGATGTCCGTTCTTGCAACTGATTCATTCAATCGGAATCAATATCTTTAATTCAATGCACCACCAGTACTTGCTGATAGAGAAACAACTTTACATTGTTCCATTTTGCCAGGGATATTATTCAGCTGTAATAAACATGCAGTTCTTTATGTAATCACAACCCATGAATGGCTTTCCTTGTTTGGCGATTTCGTGGACAATTCTTAAGCTTACTTTCATAGTGGCTTCACCTTCATGAACATGTTTCCTAAAAATGTTTTATTCCGAACAGTCTACTTTTTAAAATTTGGAATTTGTGCTCACGTACATTGTCTTTGAATGCATTAAGCTGTACACCATGCTTTGTTTCATAATGATGATGGATACTGAATTCCTTGAACACAGCTATAAGTACATTAAAGATTATACACATAGCTTTGTTGCTTTTCTCTATGACGAAGTATTTCGTGCTCCATGCTTTACTGAATAGAATTTTCTCTCTTTTGTTTGAACTGAATACTGCTCAATGTACACTTATTCGGCAAAAAAAAAAAAAAAAAAAAAAAAGTATAGAATTTACAAACAACTAAAGCCTTATGTAATGAGATATGCTACGACGAATGAATGAAACAAACAAGAAAAAAGCAGAAAAGCAAAATACGGCCAGGAACCTAATTGAAACTGCTGTGTGGGCCAGATGTGGCCCGCAGGCCGTATTTTGAAGGCCCCTGCTCTAGATGATGATTTTTTACCTCTGCACCTTCAGTTATTTATATTTTACCTAGAACTTTATCATATCCCTATTTTAGCTTGTTGTTCATCTACTAGATAACAGGGCGGTTCTCCTGAGAGTCATCAGGCATGTTTTCGCTGTTGTTCTGGAAGACATTTTCATTTTATTTTTTGCAATGTCGGTCTGGAGTCAGCGCAAATAAACACAGTACTGCTCACCGTGTCTCTTATGCAATGTCCAGCATTAATTACAAACATTGTTACTAACGAAATTATTTTTAAAACATATTTTTAGATGCCCTTTTGATAGAGGTATCCCAGATTCGTCTATTACAATATTAATTTTAGTGATAGGTATCACCAGAAACAATAAAACTATTTTAATAACCAGAGATGGTTTTAAGCGCTTTGGTGCCCAGGGAACATTTTCATTTGCTCTTGGATTTTTGGTGTTTTTCGTTGGCAGTCCTGATAATGGACACCTCTTGGCATTGAAATCACCGGACTTGGCTGACCAGTGCTATACCCCATCGAAGCGCATTTCGTTGGGTACCGAATGACAGGCTTTTTTTTTTACAGAGAGCAATGTGCTTTCATCTGAAGGCATACCTCTTTTCTTTGTTGTAATCACTACATTCCATTTCTATGTTAGCCCAATGACTAACACTGCCACCTAGGGGACATTCTAGCATTCATTATTAGTCCTCATATGAGAGAACTGTGCTTTTATGGTCACGTCAGATGTAAAAGATGACAGAAATGAGACAAAATTTAGGTGTCCTCATTTGAGGACGTGACGCATGAGAGGGTTAAAATTGACAAAAGCATTTACATATTTGAAGTTCCTGATTTTTTCCTCATTTAAATTACATTCTGTAGGTTGAATAATTGTTATGTACATGACTTATTCTTTCTAAAGCCTGCCTGATACCCTCCTAGTTGTCTGTCAAGTGCTGTACTATTCCTGATCTTTTTTAAAAGTGCCTTGGACAAGATCTTGTAAGTCACTTGTAAGAGGGAGATTCCACTAGTTGTTAGGGTCAGTTTTCTTTCCTTTTTTTGCAGTGGATGTATTACTACAGATAGCCATTCGGATGGCAAGTTTCTTTGAATATTTCTGTTAAATGTAGTATTATGTTGTCACTAGAGTATTTCAATGGTTCAGCAACTATATTACCTTCTCCAGTTCCTTTATTATTCTTAAGTTCCTTTGTGATTTCTTTTATTTCTTCTGTTGTTGGTGATGTTGAGTCTTGGAGGTATTTGGTTTGTTTTCAAAATTAAATTTCTCTTTTGGTGGATCACAGTTATGTAGTTCTTCAAAGTATTTTGCATTTCTCTCGGCTGTTACATGCAGTTTTCTCCATTTTTGGACCTGTGAAAAATAACTTGGTAGAGAGAATTTCTTTTAACCACTTCTGAAAGTTTTGTTGAAGTCCCTAGCATTGTTCCATTTGAAGTC
This sequence comes from Locusta migratoria, assembly GCA_026315105.1. Lineage (NCBI taxonomy): Eukaryota > Metazoa > Arthropoda > Insecta > Orthoptera > Acrididae > Locusta > Locusta migratoria. The sequence continues at coordinate 13,402,638 of CM048755.1, forward strand.
TGATTCTATTAATGTTAGTTGGTCTTTCATGTATTGTACTTAGACCTTTTTGTGGCCTTTTGATGCTTACTTCCAGGCTTCTGTTTGGTATTTCCTATTCTAATCATTTTTATTTGTGTTGCAGATGTTCAAAGTTCATAGTCTTCTTAGGATTAGCTGTCACATCATCATTCCACCAGACACGTTTTTTTTTTTTCTGTAGGGGAATGGTTTGTTCTGTTGCGTGGTACTATGTCCTTATGAATTTGTTGCCATGTTTTAGGTGTTGTCTTTACCAAAAGTGTACTGAAATTATTTTCCTTAATTTGTGTGTGTTGAATTTCTTAGGTTTTGTTACCTAATCTATGTTGAAATGTTTGTAAAGCTTATGGGACTTACCTGCGGGGTCATCAGTCCCTAAACTTACAAACTACTTATGAAGTAAGTTATACTAAAGACAGCACAAACATTCATGCCCAAGGGAGGATTTGAACCCCCGACGGGGAACGGCCTCGCACATCATAGCATAGTGCCTCAATGCACTCGGCCGCTCTGCCGCAGCCTAATCTAAATCCTAAGAAAATCAGGTGATGCTGAAGATTCCATTCCATTACCACTTATTTGTTTGTTAATGTTCATCTTACATGCTCCTTTTAAGACACTGTTCGATTGATCTTCTGGGGTCCTTTTCTGTCTCAGGCAGAATTAAAATGTCATCAACAAAACTCAATTATTTTATTTCATCGCCCTGAACTCTAATTCCTCCGCCAAACTAATTTGCTTTCCTTCACAGCTTGCTCAATGTACAATGAATAACATTGGAGAAAGGCTACAACACTGTCTTACTCCCTTCCCAACCATTGCTTCCCTTTCACACCCTTTGACTCATACACCTGTTTTCTGGTTTCTGTACAAGTTGCAAATAACTTTCCATTCCCTATATTTTACCCCTGCTGACTTCAGAATTTGAAAGAGTGTATTCCAGTCAACATTGTAGAAAGCTTTCTTCAAATCTTTGAAAGCTAGAAATGTAAGGTAAGTTGTAAATAAAGTATTCCCTAACATGTTCCTACATTCTCCCTAAATCCAAACTGATTTTCCCCGAGGTTGGCTTCTACCAGTTTTCCCTTTCTTCTGTAAAACATTTGTATTAGTATTTTGCAACTTAAGTAGCTCTGAGGTAATGTCGTTTATTCCAGGGGCCTTGTTCAGACTTAGGTCTTTCAGTGCACTACGAAATTCTTATCTCAGTACGGTATCTTCTTTCTCATCTTTGCCTATTTCCTTTTCCCTTTCTACAATATTGTCTCTAAGTTTGTTTCCTTTGTATAGGCCCTCTATATATTTCTTCCAGCGTTCAGCTTTCCCTTCTTTGCTCAGAACTGGTTTTCCATCTGAGTTCTTGATAATCATACAGCTGCTTTCCTTGGCTCCAAATGTCTCTTACCTTCTTGTATATGGTATCTTTCTTTCCCCTAGTTATACATTCTTCTACGGTCTTGCATTTGTCCCCTAGCCATGCCTGCTTGGCAATTTTCCACTCTCTGTTAATACTTTTTTTAGATGCCTTAACTGCATTTTTCCTGCTGTATTCACTTCATATTCATATTTTTTCCCTTTCAGCAGTTGAGTTTGCTATTTCATGTGATAGCAAAGGATTTTTGGTAGATCTTTCTAATTATTTGGTCCTCATCTTCTGCTGCTTTGTTTCCCCTGTTTCTGTAAATTGTTGCCTACATCTCCCTATGAAACTGCAAAGAAACTCGTGTCCCTTCAGTATATCCAGGTCCCATCTCCTTATTTTTTATTTATCTGCAGTTTCTTCAATTTCAGTCTATAGTTCATAACCAATAAGATATGGTCACAGTCTTATCTGTGCCTGGATATGTCTTACAGTGTTCCAAAATTATGTCTCACCATTATAAAGTCTATCTGGTACCTTCCCAGCATCTCCTGGCCTCTTCCATGTATACAGCCTTCTTTAATGATTTTTAGACCAAGTGTAGGTTACAATTAAATTATATTCTGTGCAAAATTCTACCAGGCAGCTTCCTCTTTCACTCCTTTTCCTACTACTTAGTTCCAGTCCCCCATAACAACCACGTTTTCTTCTCCAATAACTGTCTAAATAATTTGCTTCACCTCCTCATACATTTCTTTGATCTCTTCATCATCAACAGTGCTAGTTGGCATACCAATCCAGCTGCGGTGGCCGAGGGGACTGAGGCGCTTCAGTCACGGTCCGCACGGCCACTACGGTCGGGGTTTCGAATCCCTCCTCGGGCATGGATATTTGTGCTGTCCTTAGCTAGTTCATAATTAGTTTGTAAGTTTAGGGGCTGATGACCCCGTAGGTGAGTCCCATAAGCTCTACAAACATTTGAACATTCTTTGGCATATCAACTTGTACTATTGTGGTAGGTGTTTGCTTCATATCTATTTTGGCTACAATAATGTGATCACGCTGCTGTTCATAGTAGCTTACTCTCATACCTATTTTCTTATTCATTATTCGACCTACTCCTGTAATACCTGTAAGTGGTTTTTATTGATAACCCTGTACTCACCTGTCTAGAAATCCTGTTCATCTTTCCACCAAACTTCACTAATCCCCACCATATCTAACTTCAACCTATCCATCTCCCTACCCAATTAAGGGATCTGTAGAATGCCATTGTTGCCTTTCTGATGATGACTTCCTCATGAGTAGTCTCCTTCAGGAGATTTGAATGGAGGACTATTTTCCCTGTGGAAAATGTTATCCAATAGGGTATCGTAATCATATTTCGTGCGGTAGACCTGTGTGTCCTCAGGACAAGTAACAGCTGTAGTTTCCCCATGCAATAACTGTATGGCAAGGCCACATTAGCTGATGTTGCAAGACCAACTCAGTAAACCATCCAAATTGTTGCTCCTGCAACTACTGAAAAAGACTGCGGCCCCTCTTCAGGGGCTGCATGTATGTCTGGCCCCTCTACAGATACCCTTCCACTGTTGTTGCACATACGCTAAGGTTATATGTATTGTTGAGGCATGCAAGCAACCACATCTTGGCATTGTCTGCGGTTCATGGGGTGGCTGTAGGACCTATGTAGACCTAGTTGTCATATTTATAGAATTGTTTACCCACTTCTACTCTCCTATAGATATTAGGCAGTGTGCATCAACTTTGGCCATCGTTTTAAATGAAATAATATTGTTCCACTTCTGGATTACTTACAGTGCCATTAACATTAACTTACCAGACAGATACAGACTGGGAGAATAATGTGTTTAAGACAGATGGCAGGGCAGAGAATTGAGCAATATTTTTCCAAATGCTATATCTGAAAATTACCTCGATCATTTAAATAAAAGAATCAACTCGTGGAAATAATGTATTGTATCTGCTGTTGACAAATACATCTGAACTTCTCTTCTCAGTTAGTGTAGAACAGGGAATCGGCAATCGTAAGGCCGTTGCAGCATCATTGAATACAGCTGTAAATAAGTTGATCAGATAAGCAAAACTGTTGGTGGTCTACATCTCAGATATTAGTCAGAATTGTGGAAATGTTTTATGTTTTAGTATCATGTCATTTCTGGATTTTAGTAGGAATCAGCACGGTTTCTGAAAGCATTAATCGTGTGAAAACTAGCTCACAGTATTCATCCGCGATACCCAAAGGGCAATAGATACAGTATCCTAGGTAGATGCTGTGTTTCTCGACTTAAATGAGGTATTCAATACTATTCTGCATTGTCACCTGATGAACAAACTGAGCATATGGATTATCAGCCCAACTGTATACCTGGACTGAGGTGTTCCTAACTAACAGAATGCAATATTCCATTCTCAATGGAAGAGAGGAAGAGAAGTCTTCGTAAGTGAGTGATTTCTGGTGTGCCCCAGGGAATTATTAAGGGACAGTTGCTTTTCACAATATATGTAAACGTCTTTGTAGATAGCGTTGGAAGTTCAGAGAGGCTTTTTGCGGATGGTGCTGTAGTTTATCGAGATGTGGCAACACTGGAAAAGGGTAGTGAAAAATGCTCGATCTGCAGTGTATCAATGCATGGTGCAGGGAATGACAGTTGAGCCTCAACATAAATGAGTGTAAAGTGCTATGTTTACATATAAAAAATGATCTTCTGTTATACATAACTACGCAATTGCAGGGCAAATGCTAGAAGCAGTTACTTCCATAAAATAGCAGTAAGTAGACACAATGAGCAATTTGAAATGTAATTACCATGTAAAGCTAATCATGTGAAGGCAGATGCCAGACTTGAGATTCACCGGTAGAATCCTCAAGAAATATAGTCCGTCAACAAATGAAGTAGGTTACAAAACACTCATGATCCAACAGAATAGCATGCTTCATTACAAGCTCACTTATTAAGTGTGAAAGCATCAGACATCATCAAGAAACTACAGTGCCAGATGCTACAAGAGAGATGTTCTGTATCATGGTCCAGGCTCCTGTCAGTGTTCAGACATTTCTCAAAGACTACTACCTCTGGTGTATATCTCGCAAAATGATCACGAAGATAAAATTATGGAGATAAGGGCCCACGCAAAGGCTTACTGGCAATCATTTTTTCCACAAACCATACACGACTGGAATAGTAGAAGGAACTACCTGCAACAGCCTTATCTGTTAGCAATACATCTACATACATACTCCGCAATCCACCGTAAGGTGAGTGGCGGAGGGTACACTGAACCACTACTAGACATTTCCTTTCCTATTCCACTCCCAAATAGAACGAGGAAAAAAAAGAATGCCTATATGCCTCTGTATGAGCCCTAATTTCTCTTATCTTGTCTTTGTGATCACTATGTGAAATAGAAGTAGGCAGCAGCAAGATCGTACTACACTCAGCTTCAAATTCCAGCCCTCTAAATTTCCTCAACAGAAATTCACGAAAAGAACGTCGTGGATCGCCCCCAATTGAGTTGCCGGAGCATTTCCGTGATACTCACGCGTTGGTCGAACCTACTAGTAACAAACCTAGATGCTCGCCTTTGAACTGCTTCTGTGTCTTCCTCTGTACTGATCTTCTGCAGGTCCCAAACACTTGAGCAGAACTCAAGATGTAGTTGTACAAGCGTTTTATACATGGTCTCCTTTACAGATAAAGTACATCTTCCCAAAATTCTCCCAATAAACCAAAGTCGGCTGTCTGCCTTACTCACAACTGTCCTTGCATGTTCGTTCCATTTCATATCGCTCTCCCTCTCAGGGGCTCAGCATTAATTATCTGAATACAGGCTTGGCAAACCCAGGGTCCTGAGCCGTGGGCTGTGTCGCGCCAACATTCCGTTACACCGTAAGCTCTGTGCATGCTTGAACGACCATCATTCGGCACAACGGCGGGAAGTTGTACGTTTCAGACCCCCGGGATCTTGGCTTAATCGCCTGGTTCACAAGGACAGTACAAATCTCTATTAAAAAAAACCTCAATCTCAAGGAGTGCTACATGCCGAGGAGATGCATGGCTGTTGAGGTTGAACAGTCGCTAGCGAGCAACCTCTGAGGGATCCGCCGAACCTCAGTTATATAAGGCTTACCCAGGCAAGCAGGGCTCTGCCTGGGTGGACCTTTATTTCCCTAGCTGCTCGTGGGAACACCATGAAAAGAACCCAGAGTAATGCTGGTGGACATTCAACCACCATCTCTAAAAAAGGTAAAGTAGATTTCAACGCTGAGAACTATGACCCCCAATCGTTTCCTTTCTTGTCCACGCGATGGGAGGACCGCAGGTCTCGAAGCCGAGGACAACAATATGCTCCAAAGTATTTAGTGTTCACTAGGACTGATGGCGACTCTTTCATGAATAAAAAGCCTCTCTTTTTTGTGGAGCACTTGGAAGATAAGTTCGGAGAAGTAGACGGCATGTCGAAGATGCGATCGGGATTGGTTTTAATGACGACGTCATCCCCAACACAGTCACGGGCATTGCTCGCCTGTGACAAGCTGGGTGATGTTCCCATTACAATCACCCCACACAAAAGCCTGAACATGGTACAGGGTATGATTTTTCATAGGGACCTCCTTTTGCAGTCAGATTACAAACTCCACAAGAACTTGGAATGGCGAGGAGTCGCATTTTATACGGCGAGTCCATAGGGGTCTGGAGGACAACAGGGTCACCACCGGTGCATTCATCTTGGCCTTTGAGGGTGACTCATTGCCTGAGAAGGTGATGATTTATCGATGTGACGTGATGCCCTACGTTCCTCCCCCTATGCACTGTTTTAAATTCTGGAGGTTTGGTCACATGTCCTCCGGGTGTACTGCCAACTCCACCTGTCGGGACTGTGGTCGTGCATCGCACTCAGACCTCCCTTGTGTACACCACCTCCCATTTGTGTCAGCTGTGGAAAGCAGCACCCGCCTTGCTCGCCTACCTGCACTGTACTGCACAAAGAACGGAAGATCATGCAATACAAAACCATGGACCGGCTGTCTTATTCAGAGGCAAAGAGAAAATATGAGAAACTCCACCTGGTCAGCATTAAACTGTCTTACGCAGCAGCCACAGCACCATTTCAGCAGACTAGTTTGCCAACTGTTCCGTCTATCTTAGTGGGCCCTCCAGCCCAACCGTCGTCACCTGCCCCCTTAGTTGTAGGAGACACAACTCACACTGTTGCTTCCAAAGCCCCCTGCCTTGGAAGCAAAAACCCCCAAACCAATGGGGACATCGGTCCCCACACATGAGCCAGAGCCACAACAGCCTGCTCTGGCTCCTCTTGCGAGGAAGGGATCTCTTGAATCCCTTTCTCCGTCGGTTTCTCCCATTGGTACAGTGGATGCCAGTGAGTGGCACAAAGTGCCTTCCAAAGCTGGTCATAGGGCCTCAAGGGCAATCTCCATCCCTGAGACTGAGTCTGCGAATCCCTCCCAGCGCGAGAAGCCAAAGGATCAGCGAGAACAAAGTAAAACAAAAGATATTCAGGTGGCTACCATGCCACCACAAAAATCGTCTGCTTCGGAGGACGTGGTGGAGATCCTCGCGTCCCATGAAGACTTGGCAATTGCCAAGACTTTGGAAGCAATGGACGTCGAGGCTCTGCCTCCTGAGTCAGTGACTGCAGAGAAACCTGTGGGCCCTACTCTACCATCTACATAAATATGCCCAGTAAGTCGGGAGATAGTGTGGTGCTGCAGTGGAACTGTGGTGGTTTCTTCCGCCACTTGGCCGAGTTACAGCAGTTGCTGTGTCACTACCTCCGTGTTGCACTACAGGAAACCTGGTTTCCTGTTGAGCGGTCTCCTGCCCTTCCTGGGTATAGGGGTTACTATAAAAACCACACAACCTACAACAGGGTATCCGGAGGAGTCTGTCTTTACGTTCTTGCCACTATTCCCAGTTCACCAGTGCCACTTAACACAGTGGCTGTGAGGATTCAGACACGACAGGACATCACCATCTGCTCACTCTACCTTCCTCCAGATGAGGCAGTGTCTCCTGCAGACCTTGCGAACTTGATCGCACAACTCCCCCCACCACTCATCCTATTGAGGGATTTCAATGCCCACAACATTTTGGGGTGGCTCACAGGTTGTGGTAGGGACATTGAAGTCCTAATAGCACAGCTGGATTGCTGCCTTCTCAATACTGGTGCCCCCACACATTTCAGTGTGGCGCATGGCACGTACTCGATTATAGACGTCTCTTTCTCTCTGCATCACAAGCCTTCTACCACAGCTTCATTGGGGGGAGAGGAGGGGGGGAGTCCATTATGACCTATGTGGTAGTGACCACTTCCCCATCCTTATCTCTCTTCTCCAGTACCATCCTACAGATCGCTTGCCCCGTTGGTCTCTGCATAGGGCTGACTGGCCTGTTTACACCTCAGCTACTAGGGTGATTCCTCCAATCCCGGACGATGTTGATCAGGCTGCTCATTACATTACTAAAGCCATCATTTCCGCTGCTGAAGCCAGTGTTCTAACCACCACTGGCTCAGTTCAGCGCAAGTCGGTTCCGTGGTGGTCTGCGGAGATTGCTGAGGCCATCAGGGAATGTCGTCAGGCACAAGCTTGGAGGCTGATACGCCAGAGTAAGCAGTACTGTTGGGAGAGATATGTCGCTACCATCGGCTCGCGTGCCGCCCCATCTCGGGTGTGGTCACAGGTTCGGCACCTTTTTGGGTACTGGCCACAGGCAGGAATCCCCAGCTTGATCATTCAGGGTACTATATGCCTGGATCCAGCAGTTATCACTGAACACATGCCAGTAACTCTGCGACTTCTGCTTATATTGCGGGCTTCCGCACCCATAAAGAACAGGTTGAACGGAGGCAGCTCTTTTTCCACACATGTCGGCGGGAACCATATAATGCCCCATTTCCTGAGTGGTAGTTCCAGAGTGCCCTTGCTGCTTGCCTTGATACCACCCCAGGGCCAGATCGAGTCCACAAACAGTTCCTGCGCCACCTGTCAAAGGACTTTCAACACCAATGTCTTGCCCTGTTCAACCGCCTCTGGGTTGAAGGGGTTTTCCCATCTCAATGGCGGGACAGCATCGTCATCCCAGTGATAAAACCTGGTGCTGATCCACAGGTGGGAGACAGTTACCACCCGATTAGCCTCACCAACGTTCGGTGAGTCGCCAGCTCATGTGGGTTCTTGAAGACCGTAGACTCCTTGCCCCACAACAAGGGGGATTCCGCCAAGGCCGTTCTGCATTAGACAATCTAATTCCGCTAGAGTCGGCCATCCACACTGCTTTCACCAGGCATGAGCACCTGATTGCAGTCTTTTTCAATCTCCGAAAGGCTTATGACACTACGTGGTGCTACCATGTTCTTGCTACGCTGCATGACTGGGGCTTGATAGGACCACTTCCGCTCTTCATCCAGAACTTCCTCTCACTTCGCACTGTTCGGGTTAGGGTAGGTACCCACCTCAGCAATTAACGCAACCAGGAGAATGGAGTCCCACAGGTCTCCGTTCTTTGTGTTCCGCTGTTTCTGATTGCAGTTAACGGACTTGCTGTAGCAGTGGGGTCATCGGTGTCTTCCTCACTGTATGCCGATGACCTATGTCTGTATTACAGTTCAGTTAGTATTGGTGTCGCTGAAAAGCGACTACAGGAAGCCATTCAAAGGGCGCATTCCTGGGCTTTAGCCGATGGATTCCGGTTCTCTGCCTCCAAAACTCGGGTTATGCACTTTTGCCGCCGTCGGGCAGTGCACCCAGAGCCAGAACTGTACTTGGGTGATGACCTCCTTCATGTTGAAGATACGCATTGCTTCTTGGGCATGCTGTTTGATGCCCGGCTCACGTGGGTCCCCCACCTACAACGGCTTCGATAAAAAGTGCTGGCGGTACTTAAACATACTGCGCTGCCTCAGCCACACTGCTTGGGGAGCCACCCATCCAACCCTCTTACAACTTTAGACGGCTCTCAGCCAGTCCCGCCTGGATTATGGGAGCCAGGTGTAAGACTCGGCAGCCCCTTCTGCGCTCCAGGTCTTAGACCCCATCCACAATGCTGGTGTTCACTTGGCAACAGGAGCTTTTTGTATGAGCCCGGTGATGAGCCTCCTTGATGAGGCTGGGGTTCCCCCACTGCGGTTCAGTCGGCAACAGTTGTTGGCCTCGTATGTTGCTCGTGTCCACACTTCCAACCATCATCCGAATTGCAGACTTCTCTTCCCAACTGCTGCACTCCCATCCCCTCAAAGACGGCCTCAGGCGGATCTCCCTATTGCAGTCCGTGTCCATTCCCTTCTCTCCTCCCTTGAATCCCTTCCCTTCCCTCCTACTTTCCACTACTCTTCCAATGCACCTCCTTGGTGTATTCCTCGTCTGCAGTTACGGTTGGACTTGTCCTGGGACTCGAAAGCCTCCACTTCACCATCGATCCTTCATCGCCAGTTCCTGGAACTCCTTGACTCTTTCCATGGTGCGGAAGTCATCTACACCGATGGTTCCTTCGTAGATGGCCATGCAGGGTACACCTATCTCCATGGTGACCTTTTTGAACAGCGGTATTTGCCAAGTGGGAGTAGTGTTTTTCTTGCAGAGCTGGTCGCTATCTCTCGAGCTCTGGAACATCTCCGAGCCTGCCCGGGGAGTCGTTCGTCATCTGTAGCGACTCCCTTAGTGGCTGGCGAGCACTCGACCAGTGTTTCAGCAAGCTCCCGCTGGTGCAGTGTATCCAAGACTCTGTTGCCGCTCTCAATAGGTCTGGTTGCTCAGTGGTCTTTGTTTGGACTCCAGGGCACATTGGCATTCCTGGCAATGAACATGTAGATTGGTTGGCCAAATAGACCACCACCTTGTGCCCTCTTGAAATTGGCCTCATGGAAACAGACCTTAGGTGGACGCTACACTGGAAGGTGCGGGACGCTTGGAGCTCGGAATGGTCTGCACTGAGTGCACCAAACAAGCTTCGCACGATCAAACCATCCACAGCCACATGGAAAACTTCACCGGTGCGCAATCGTCGAGACTCCATTGTGCTATGCCGCCTCCGTATCGGGCACACTTGGTTGACTCACGGCTATTTACTTCGGCGTGAGCCACCGCCCATGTGTCGCTGTGGTGGTGCCTTGACAGTCGTTCATCTCCTGATGGACTGTACTATTTTAGCCCCCTTGCGGCAGTCTTTTAATCTAGCACCTACCCTATCCTTAGTGCTAGGGGACGATGCCTCCACAGCTGAGTCTGTGGTACGTTTTATCCAGGCAGCCAGTTTTTACAATTCCGTTTAATGTACGGTGATTTCTCCTGACTTCTAACTGTATTTTAGTGTTTTATGTCTTCTGACTAGCAGACATTCGTGTATGCTGTGTGACTGGCTCGTCTATTATCATCTCAGTGACCAGCCAGCCACGGATTCCCATTGCCAAATTTTAGTGTGACTGACCACATTGTTTTGTTTTCTATATCTGTGCTGTTGGTTTCTCTATTTGTGCTGTTGGTGAAACTTCATCTTTGACATGTACTCCTCTTGAGTATTCATACTATGACTCCAGGTCCATATGGATATTGTTTCCCATTAAATGAACTTTCTTTGTTAGGAACAGGGGACTGATGTCCAAGTAGTTTAGTCCCCTCTAAACAACAACAACAACAATCATATCGGTCTGCAATGTTACGCCTAGATATTTGAATGCTGCGACACCATCAAGAAGCTCACTACTAATGCTGTATTCGAACATTATGGGATTGTTTTTCCTACTCATGTGCATCACCTTACATTTTTCGCACCAACTAAAAATTTTGCCCAAGTCATCCTGTATGCTATTACAGTCAGTTAAAGACGACACCCAACCATACACCACAGCATCATCAGCAAACAGCCGCAAATTACAACTTACTCTGTCCATCAGATCATTTATGCAGATAGAAAATAATAGCAGTCCTATTACACTTCCCTGGGGCACTCCTGACAATACATTCATCTCTGATGAACACTCGCTGTCGAGAACAACGTACTGTGTTCTATTACTTAGGAAGTCTTCCAGCCAGTCACAAATATGTGAACCTATTACATAAGCTCATATCTTCGTTAGCAGTCTGCAATGTGGCACTGCGTCGAACGCCTTTTTGAAGTTGAGAAAAACACAATCCGCCTGTTGCTCTTCATCCATGGCTCGCAAGATGTCATGTGAGAAAAGGGCAAGATGAGTTTCACATGAACAATGTTTCCTAAACTCGTGCTGATTCATAGAAAGAAGCTTTTCTGTTTCAAGGAAATTTACTATATTCGAACTGAGAATATGCTCAAAAATTCTACAGGAAACTGATGTCAATGATATTGGCTTGTAATTGTAAGAATGGAAAGAGAACTGATCCACACAAACGGGAGTCACCTGCACTTTTTTCCAATCACTAGGCACTTTGCTGCTCTGTAATGACTCTATTCTGGTTACACATTGCCATAAAACACTACATACTGTTTGTAACTCTTGAGATAAACATGTATTTCCACTTCGTCTCTCTATCCGTCTCCTCCTCCCAGCTCTTCCTCACTATCCACAGAGGAGGAGGAGGAGGAGGAGGAGGAGGAGGAGAAGATGGAAAGAGTAATGGATGAGATGGTCAGAGAGAGGGAGGAGGAGCAAATGGGTTCAGTTTGCACTGAAAAACTGTCTGCAAGTAGGAATGGGCAGATTTTTAAAAATTAGATTAGTTTCGTTATTTGGGTAGCAAAAGAACTCCTGATGTTCGAAATAAAGAAGATATCAAATGCAGTATGGCTGTGGAAAGAAAAGCACTTACGAAACAGCAAAATTTGTATTGCCATTCAATATTAACTTACATTCAGAAAGGACTTCCTAATATTTATTTGTCTGGAGTATAGCATTGAATGGGAGTGAAACATGATCAGGAGTTCAGGCAAAAATATTATAGAAGCTTTTGAAATTTGGTGCTACAGATGACCGATGAAGATTAGATGGGTATATCACATAATTGATAAGGAGGTGCTTAACAGAATTAGGAAGAATAGTTATGCAAAAAAAAAAAAAAAAAAAAAAAAAAATGCCTAGGCTAAGAGATAGGACATGTTGGTGGAACACATTCTGAGGCATCAAGGACACATCAATTTAGCATTGGAAGGAAGTATGTGGAGGAAAAAATCATAGAGGAAGACTGAGATACGAATACAGATAGTAGTTTTAAAAGAATGTAGATTGCCATTTTTATTCGGATATGAAGAGGCTTGTCCAGGATAAGGTAGCATGGTGAGCTGTGGACTGAGGACCACAGCAACAACAAAACGTTTGATATTTACAGGGATTAAAAAGTTGATCAAGGACATACAAATAAGTAACAAACAATTTAAAAATTGCGAATATTATTTCCTACATTAGTGGAGAAAAGAAATACACTGTTCCATAAGTTCACAGATTCGCGAATAAATAAAAGTCCACTCTCATTAATCAAACAAGTAATCATTAGCAATAGACATTAATATAACTTTTTGGTTAATATGTTCTTCTATCATTCTGCTTCTGGTATGTGTCACAACCAGATCCATTGAAGAACATATAAGCAAATGTTTTAGACACAACAGAAGAGGCATCACATATTAAGCGTTCTCGAACAATTTCTAAGAAAATGGATGTGAAATGACCACTATCAACCCAAAACTATACAGGATCACATTTCTGTCTTAGATGTGGTTGGTTGTGTTCTAGCTCACATGGCACAGAATTTCTTGTGTGACTGGCCTATGGGACTACAGTTTGTGTTACATGTGAAGATACGTCTTTAGAAGACAACTAACACATCTGTTTATGCGTGAAATGAATATCCTCAGCTAATTAAGCTGATACTAGGAGTGGAGAACGAAAGAGAATGCACTTTAACTGTGGATCCAGAACTGTAGCTATGACAAGGAAAAGCAGCATTCTGCCTGATAATCCTTTGAATAGAGAATTTCTGACAGGTGCTAAAAAATCAGTTGATGCTGTTAGATTGTCTATTTCTTACCAAAGTAGGTTTGTTATAAAAATGTTAAAGCTTACAGTAATCTAATTGGAAGCAGATGATTTCCACCATTCTCATATAATGCCCCAACCAAACTTATGTATTTTGCACCTCGTCTGTGTATTTTCCTGTGGTGGAAATGAGACGCTAAAGTAACAAGCTTTCATGAATATGCAGTATAGTTCCATTAATGTCCAAATCTGATGCTCATTTATAGTACTGTATACAAAATTAAGCTCAATTTAGACATTTACTGTGAAACTGCAAAGATTGCTGGTAACCGGAATGGGCAAGAATATAGCTAATGAGATCTGTAGTACCAAGAAAAGTCAGAGAATTAAAAAAAAATTGTGATATTTAATGTTGATTATTTAATCAATTAAATTATTAAATATTAATAATTTTGCTCATCCTTAGAATGAAGCTGCAAATAAGAGGATAAAACAAAATAAAATATACAGGAGTTTTTGTCTCTCTCTCTCTCTCTCTCTCTCTCTCTCTCTCTCTCTCTCTCTCTCTCTCTCTCTCTCTCTCTCTCAAGGGAACATCAACTTTATATACAGACTAATAGGATATTCCTCTTATTTCTCTGTTCCTTAATTTCTAAAATTTTGTTTATACATACAATTGGCTAATACATTGGTGTATTAAATGTTGCAGCAACAGGCATTGCTCGCTCTGTTTCACCAGGACAGGGCTTAAGGACTGCCCCTTTTTCTGCAACATCATCATCTGATGCAAGATCAGCACCACCGTCGGGAAATTGGATGGCCACAACTGCTGAACAACTTGTGACACAGGTAAGTTTTATTCAGTTTACATTTATGTGGTCTACATTTCTTTGGTTAAGTATAGTATGTGTTCTGATAAGTGTATGAACTTCTTTTCAGTAGTAACACTACACTTGGTAAATTTAAATAATAATGTTTGGCTTCGTTGAAACCTACTGAAAGATCCATCTTGTACAAGGTCTCACTCGTATAGGGGATCATGTCATATTTATTTATTTTAATAAACACAGTCCTGGTTGTGATTGTGATTGATAATGACAAGCGTTTCCCTTTATAGGGGATCATCAGATTTTTTGTAAAAAAACAAAAGATAATAATAATCCAAATATGGTTCTGTGATGCTTGGTTGTAATAAATAAACCAAAGGACAGCTCACAAGCCACAAAGTGCTGAAACAGTATTCACAAAAGGTACATGTCTAAGAAGCAGCTATCTAGCAGTAGATCAGTGGAACTATGAGGGTGACCATTTGTCAACAATGGAAATCACAATTTCATGGTAATGGAATAAAGTTATTTCTTGGTGTCACTATTTTACGGATTATACTGACAGAATAACTTTGTGATCAAATTCATAATTTTTAATTACTTCATTTTGAATAGCTACGATTTCCGCAGTCTCTTGTGTTTCCTCTTTGCTCTTTCATACTCCTTTTCTGATAGTGCTCATATAAGACCTAGAAGAAACTGCATACCAAAAAATTCCCATTAAATTGTAAAAAATTGAGTCTTGTTACTTTGAAACACACTTAAAGACGTGGTTGGAAAGGGAAAAAAAGGGGGGTGCGGAGAAATCTGAACGGGACATACTGGCAGTTACAGGGCCACACATATGAGCATGCAAGTGCTCAGGTAATTGTGGCACACTGAAAACCGCCTAACACATCAGTAGTGTTAAGCTCATTCAGACTTTAACATTAGACTAAGGTCATTCATAGTTGTGTAAAAGGAAACAATATAGCCTGTGCTTATAAAAAAACTTCCACATGTTAACCAGTAAAAAGTATTATTATAAAGAGTAATACAGAAAAAGAGTGAAATAGTAATTACAAAAGAATAAAATGTTTGGCATTACAGACTAAAGCTCCCTTGATAAAAAAAAAGACACTCAATATTTGTAATCACTGTATTTTATTGGTCTTCAAAGATAATGCCTATTATTGCAAGTTTTGGTTATAATGTGAAGATTAGATAAGTTGTCCATTTCACAGATCCATGTTGAGGAGATCCTTGTGGATGTGGAAGATGTAAAATTTTTTAAAGCCGATAATATAATAATACTAATACAGATACATACATTTTTTTACTAGCTGATAATATACTAATAGTATGAATACTGATACATACATCATTTGGTTCTATTTAAAAATTCATTAGTGGTGTAAGAGTTGGCCGATGGAAAGCCTTTTAGGCTCCTCTTAAACGGATCTTTATTTGTAGCAAAATATTGTGGTCATTGGTAAATTATTGAAAACATTTGTTCCTGAGTAGTAGATTAGGTTAGATTAGTACTTGTTCCATAGATCATGAATACGACACTTCGTAATGATGTGAAACGTGTCAGGTTAATGAAAGGTGTCTTTACAAATCATTACTTTGTACTAAATATTACATAACATAATTTTTTATTATTATTTATTTATTTTTCATATTTACTAATTTATATCTCAAAATTCACCTATAGTGTAGGAGGAGTTGCCATGCATACATACTTCTATTTTTAAATGCTTGTTGGCTATCTGTCAGGCTTTTGATGATGTTTGGTAGGTGACCAAAGATTTATGTGGCAGCATAATTCACCCCTTTCTGTGCCAAAGCTAGATGTAACCTTGAATAGTGAAGATCATTCTTTCTCCTAGTGTTGTAGTTATGTACAATGCTATTGCTTTTGAATTCGGTTGCATTGGTTATAACAAATTTCATAAGTGAATATATATATATTGAGAAGCTACTGTGAAGCTAGCTCGATAAATAAGTGTCTGCAGGATGATCTTGGATGGGCTCCCGCAGTTATTCTGATCACACGCTTTTGTGCAATGAATACTTTTTTACTCAATGATGAATTACCTCAGAAAATGATGCCATACAAAAGCAGAGAATGAAAATAGGCATAGTAAGCTAATTTGCTGAGATGTATATCACCAAAATTTGCAATTACCCTAATAGCATAAGTTGCTGAACTCAAACGTTTCAGCAGATCTTCAATGTGTGTTTTTCCAGTTCAACCCCTCATCAATGCTAACACCTAAAAATTTTGAATATTCTATATTTGCCACAAATTTCTGATCAAACTTTAAATTTATTGATGGTGTCATTCCACTTACTGAATGGAACTGTATGTACTGTGTTTTATCAAAAGTTAATGACAGTCCATTTGCTGAGAACCACTTAACGATTTTCTGAAAAACGTTTACAATTTCATTAGTTAGTTCTTTTCTGTCAGGTGTGATAACTATATTTGTATCATCAGCAAAAACAACCAGCTTTGCATCTTTGTGAATATAGAATGGCAAGTCATTAATATATATATATATATATATATATATATATATATATAAAGAACAGCAAAGGGCCCAAGACCGAACATTGTGGCACCCCATTTTTGATTGTTCCCCAGTTAGAGGACTCAGCTGTTTTTTTTTTTTTTTTTTTTTTTTTTTTTTTTTTTTTTTTTTTTTTTTTTTTTTTTTTTTTTTTTTTTTTCATATTATGAGAACTACTAATGTCAACATGTCAACTTCCTGCACTCTTCGTGTTAGGTATGATTTAAACCCTTCGTACACTGTCCCATTCATACCACAATACTTTGGTTTATCTAGAAGAATTCCATGATTTACACAATCATAAGCCTTGGAGAGATCACAAAAAATCCCAACGGGTGATGTCCGGTTATTCAAAGCATTTAATATTTCAATGGTGAAAGTATATATAGCATTTTCTGTTGAAAAGCCTTTCTGAAAACCAAACTGACATTTTGTTAGAACTTTATTTTTACCTATGTGTGAAACTACTCAAGAATACATTACTTTTTCAAGAATTTTCGATAAGGCTGTCAGAAGTGAGATTGTCCCCTTTTTCGTGCAGTTGTTTAACTATAGCATATTTCAGTCTATCAGCAAAAATACCATGTTTCAGAGAACTATTGAATATGTGGCTAAGAATCCTACCTATTTCTTGAGAACAAGCTTTTATTACCCTGCTGGAAATACCATCAATTCCATGTGAGCTTTTGCTCTGGTAGAGTTTATAATTTTCTTAATTTCAGAAGGAGAGGTGGGTGGAATTTCAATTGAATCAAATTGTGTGGGTATGGCCTGTTCCATTAACTGCCTAGCTTTTTCTAATGAACATTTAGATCCTATTTTGTCCACAACATTTAAAAATTATTATTAAAATTTTTTTCAACTTCTGACTTGTTACTTGTAAATTTTTCATTCACTTTGATGGTAATGCTGTCTCCCTGTGCTCTTGGTTGTCCTGTCTCCCTGGTAGTAATATTCCAAATTGTTTTAATTTTGCTATCAGAGGTACTAACCTCAGACATGGTGCACATGCTTCTGGACTTTGTAATAACTTTTCTTATTGTAGCCCAGTAGTTTTTACAATATTTGACTGTTTCTGGGTCATTACTCTTTCTTGCTGTTAGATACAGTTCCCTTTTTCAGTTACAAGATATTCTTATTCCTTTAGTAAGCCATGTTTTCTTGCATGGTTTCTTATCATTATATTTAACTATTTTCTTGGGGAAACAATTTTCAAATACTCTTACAAATGTATCTTGAAATAAGTTATATTTTAAATTAGTATCAGTGTCCTTATACGCCTCATCCCAGTCAAACTGCTGGAGATTTTCCCTGAAATTTCTAATTGTTGAATCGTTAAGTGAATGTACAACTTTGGAGGGCTGTTTTGAATTACAGAGAGGAGCTATGTCATGTATTGTAACTAGCTGTGCACCTTGATCAGAAAGACCATTCTCAACAGGATAAGCATTTATGTTCTTAAACTTATCTTGGTATATAAAAAAGTTATCTATCAGTGTGCTGCTGTCCTTTACTACCCGAGTAGGAAAATCGGTTACAGATGACAAATTGAAAGAACCAAGTAAGACTTCCAGGTCATTCTTCCTGTTACACTCCTTTAGTGAGTCAACAATGAAATCCCCACAAATAATAATTTGTTTTCCCTTATCTGACAGATAGCACAAGAAGGCATCCAAATTTTCCATAAATAACTGAAAGTTTCCTGAAGGGGACCTATATACTGTCCCAATTATAAGAGAAGGACCTTTATTCAGTTTAAGCTGACAGGCACGTGCTTCTATATGTTGATATGTGATAACTTTTGACATAGATGGCAACGCCTCCTCTCACCTTATTCTCTCGATTCACATGTGCTGCTAGTTTGTAACTGCTTATGTGTACTTTTTCCATATGTCGAAATGTGATGTTCAGATAGGCATAGTATATCTATTACATTCTCTGATTCTATGTCATCTAAACAAACCAGTAGTTCGTCTACTATATTCTTTAATCCCCCAATATTTTGGTGAAAGATAGTAACATTATTTTTTACTTTACTTTTGTGTGTGTGGAACTAAAGTAAGTGCTTCTAAGTCCTTGTGTAGGTAATTTTTGTTCCTAGTATTGTATCAATGAACTGAGATGTTTGTTGGGAAAAAGGTATATATTCTGTATGACAAATTTCATTAAGGAAGGCAGTAGTTAGTATACCCAGTCCTTTCAAGCAGCTTCTACAGGATATCTGTGTCTCCACAAATGGAATGTATTACACGCTTTTAGACTCGGAAGACTTTTGCCTGACTTGAAGACTTACACCAAAAAATTATATGGTATAACATTATGGAATGAAAGTAAGCAAAGTACGCAAACTTTTCTATTTTTATGTCTCCTATGACTGATACCACTCGTATTGCAAATACAGATTTGTTAAGTCATTTTTGCTGTTCTGTGGCGTGCTCCTCCCAACTGAATTTATCATCAGGCTGTAAGTCCAGGAATTAAATACTTTCAACCTCTCCTATCTGCTCTTCTTCATAGTTTATCTATATGCTAGATGGAAATATCTTACATGTTCAGAACAGCATGTAGTAAGTCTTTTCAAAGTTTAATGGCAATGAGTTGGCTTTAAACCATTTATTAATGTTAATGAAAATATCATTAGCAGACCTTTCTATAACTATGCTTGACATAATTTTTATTGCAATACTCGTATCATCTGCAAACAAAACGAACTCTGCTTCTGACAGTGTAACTGATGAGAGATCATTAATGTATACAAGAAAAAAACCAAAGGCCCTAAGATGGAACCTTGTGGGACATCTCACATAATTTCATCCCAATCTGATGATGACTAATGGATTAATTCACTAGTCCTTGCACTGACACCCTTTGTTTCCTGTCAGCAAGGTATGACTTGAACCATTTTGCAGTATTGCCTGTGACACCATGGAATACTAATTTACTTAAAAGACTGTTATGATTCACACAATAAAATGCCTTTGACAAATCATAGAAAATACCTGCTGCTTGTAATTTATTATGTAGTGAATTAAGTACATTATCACTGTAGGTGTAAATAGCCTTCTCAGTATGGGAACATTTCAGAAATCCAAACTGTGTTCTAGACAATGTCATTTGAGGTTAGGTGGTTGAGAAGCTTCTTGTACATTACTTTTTCTAGAAGTTTTGAAAATGACAGTAAAAGTTAAATAGGTCTGTAGTTTGATAGTATCTCTTTATCCCCTTTCTTGAATATATGTTTAATATCGGCATATTCTAACTAATCAGGAAATATTCCACTAATAGACTGGTTATACAAATAACTTAAAATTGTACTAAATCCACATGAACCTACTTACTTAACGTTGTTGATATTTCATCGTAACCATTAGAATGCTTTGTTTGTAAAGATTTTATAATAAAAGTTATTTCTTGTGGTGAAGTGAGTGACATATTCATGTACCTGAAGTTATTTGTAAATGCAAGTTTCAAATATTCAAGGACATTATTTACTGACCCTGACAATCCCATACTATCAGTAATGGCTATAATGTATTGTTAAATATATTTGCCACACTATGCCCATCAGTTACTAATGTATCGTCTACTCTTAATGCTCTCTGCTCCTTTTCCTTTCTGGTTCTACCAGTCTCCTCTTTCCCATATTGTTGTTATTTTCTTGCCTGATTTTATCATCTTGTTCTCATAGTGCATTTGTGTAGATTAGATTAGTACTTGTTCCATAGATCATGAATACGACACTTCGTAATGATGTGGAACATGTCAGGTTAATGAAAGGTGTCTTTACAAATTATTACTTTGTACTAAATATTACATAACAAAATATTTTTATTTTACTTTTTATTTATTTTTCAGGTTTACTAATTTATACCTAAAAATTCATCTATACTGTAGAAGGAATGGCCATTCAGAAATTATTTTAATTTATTTTTAAATGCTGGTTGGCTATCTGTCATGCTTTTGATGCTGCTTGGTAGGTGACCAAAGATTTTTGTGCCAACATAATTCACCCCTTTCTGTGCCAAAGCTAGATCTAACCTTGAATAGTGAAGATCATTCATTCTCCTAGTGTTGTAATTATGTACACTGCTATTGCTTTTGAATTCGATGGGATTGGCAATAAAAAATTTACAGGGGAATATATATACTGTGAAGCTACTGTGAAGATCCCTAGCTCATTAAATAAGTGTTGTCAGGATGATCTTGGATGGGCTCCAGCAATTATTCTTCAGTTAGATCTTGTCTGTCAGGTGTGATAACTATACTTGTATCATCAACAAAAACAACCAGCTCTGCATCTTCATGGATATAGAATGGCAAATCATTAATATTCATTAATAACAGCAAAGGGCCCAAGACCGAACCTTGTGGCACCCCATTTTTGATTGTTCTCCAGTTTGAGGACTCAGCTGTTTTTGCATATTATGTGAATTACTTATGTCAACTTTCAACACTCTTCCTGTTAGCTATGATTTAAACCATTTGTACACTGTCCCATTCATACCACAAGACTTTAGTTTATCTGGAATTATTCCATGATTTAAACAATCAAAAGTCTTGGAGAGATAGAAAAAAAAAATCCCAGCAGATGATGTCCAGTTATTCAGATCATTTAATATTTCATTGTTGAAAGTATATAGCATTTTCTGTTGAAAAGCCTTTCTGAAAACCAGACTGACATGTTAGAACTTTATTTTTACCTATGTCTGGATTACTTGTTTTAATTCCTACTGAAATTCTCATCATTGGAACTACTCTTAGCTAATAGATACATTTTCTTTTTGTCTTACCTGAAATCTTTATTCCTTTTGTAATTCATGGTTTTATTATAGATTAATTAGAGTTACTTTTAGAGGAAAACGGTTTTCAAACATGATACTGACATTGTTAATGAATATGTTAGATTTTTTATTCATGCTGTGAACACTATAAACATTTTTCCAGTTCATATTGTTCAGCAGTTTTCTAAAATTATCAATTTTTAGTGGATTGACTAATCTCCTGTATGCAGATTTAGCATACAACAGTGTAGTCAATCCACCAAAAAGTAAGAATTTTTAGAAAACTGCTCAAAAATATGAACTGGAAAGGTGTTTATAGTGCTCATGGCCTGATGAAATATGACATTTTTATTATTAAATGTCGGTATCATGTTTGAAAACTGTTTAATTCTAAAAGTAACTCATTTCTCAGAAGTCTATAATAAAATCATAGATTACACAAGTAATAAAGATTTAACATAAGACAAAAAGGAAAATTTATCTAACAGCGAAGAGTAGTTCCAATGATTTAGCAAAATATAAGGAATACTGTAAAATATTTTTAAAAAGGCTACTCACAAGTGTCATCTGTATTGTGTTTTCTTTACAAAGCTCTGTGTGGTGTACAGCCTAATGCTAAGGATGAATGTGCCTGGTGTTACTGGTGTGGCAGGTGATTTTTCACTGGGTCATGTTTACCTGAGCATTTAGGTGTTCCTTAATGTTGTCTTGGCCGCGGTGGCGTAGCCGAGCGGTCTAAAGCATCTCGATGCGGAGTGCGTGGTTGCTCGCCGTGGAGGTTCGAGTCCTCCCTGGGGCGTGGGTGTGTGTGTTTGTCCGTAGATTTGTTTACCTACCTTTAAGTAGTTTGTAAGCTACGGACTGATGACCACGCAGTTTGGTCCAATAGATTTACAGACATTAGAATGTGGTCTTACATCATACATGCTAATATGGCTTTAGAAGGTATTCTTCCTATTTTAGCATCTTTTTTGGCTTTGCAACAAAGTATTTTACTCAATTTTTTTTAAGGTAGTGCATTATTTGTGTTCAAGCACACCCCTGGTAGGCCACTTTGATGTACAGTATGTCTATTACCTAGCATACGATATTTATGAATACTGGTTCAGCACTTTGTTGTTTCTAAGCTGTCCTTAGATTTCTCTATTATGACCATGTTTGGATTGATAGAATCATACCATAATTAATATTTCCTATCTGTTTTTATAGACAATTTGATGATGCCTTAAGAAGTCAAAATTCATTATTAAAGTCATAATCTAAACCAGGCTTGAATATATTAAAAACCTAATCATTTATGGTTGATTTACCAGGCAGCTAAATGTGTAACATGCCTTTTCTTTGCTATATCAGCAGATATTTGAAATTTGATTTTCTTCCTTATGTAGCAGAAGTCAATCTAAACAACTGCTGTCTCTCACATCTTCTGCAATATCTACTGTTGACAGAAAGTGCCAGTTTTTTCCCGATTCAAACAGAATTATTTTTAACCCTCACATCTCAAATTGGATTCAAGGAACCCCAGTGTACTATTTGTGTGTTACACAGTATGGTGGCTGAACTTCATTGTAACTCGGTATCTATTATGTTGGTGATCGCACCTACATAAAGAAATTCATGTTAACTCAAACATTTGCATTGTGGTTGCTGTAGAAAGTGTGTTGCTTAAATGGTAACTGACTGATGAACATAGAGCACTAACTTGTACCAAGTGTGTTCACTGATAATACAGATAGTGGATGATATTCATTACAATTAGCACTTCATTCTAATACACATTAGTTCCATTTTTATCCAGTATTGCACAAATATACCATAAGTTAAAAAGTAAAGTAGTCTGCAATCTGCAGATTGGTTTGAAGATCATAGTGCTTTACAAGTCATGGTCCTGTTTGGGGGTGGAGTGCCGTTGCCTGTCTGACCTTCAAACTGACATACCCAGCAAGTTATTGGGGGACTTACAGTTCAACATGGACAGCGAACCATGGTGATGCTCGACGTTTTCCACATCAGCAACATTGCCAGAGGTGAAAGAAGTGAAAAGTGACAGATAAAAATCCTAAGTCTTGGCAGTGATCAAACCTGCGGCCTTCGGATTCATATTCTGGCAGTCTTCCACTGTGCTACCGAGCCACAAAAAAACCATAGTAGTAACTAATTTTGTAAACTCCATAGGCCACAATTTCCTGTAAAAATCATTAATCCATCATATTATATTACTTTATATATAAAAATTCAGACTCATTTTTACTACGGTATATACACACATGTAATAAACACACACAAAAACTCATTTAAATATGCTGTTGAAGTGTACGATATGTACCAAATTTGTAAACAATCTATGGCTGTAATGAAAACTAAAGTGAAGTAAGACATTGTTGCGTTATACTGGTTAAAATATAAAAAGCTAAACATTAAAAATCATTATCACCACCATCATCATCATCCATCATCATCATCAGAGACTGATTATGCCTTTCAGCATTCAGTCTGGAGCATAGTACCTCCAATAAAATTCATCCATGATCCGCTATTGAATGCTAACATTGATGCCTCATCTGATGTTATGCCTTTTACTTCCAAATCATTCTGCACCGAATCTAAGTACTTTCTTCTTAGTCTACCTCGACTCCTCTTACCCTCCGCTGCCGAGCTCATGAGTCTCCTAGGTAACCTTGCTTCTCCCATGTGTGTAACATGACCCTACATCTCAGTCTGTTTGCTCTAACTGCTTCATCTGTGGTGTTCATTCCAAATTTTTCTTTGATTTCCTCATTATGGACACCCTCCTGCCATTGTTCCCATCTATTAGTACCTGCAATCATTCTTGCTACTTTCATATCTGTAACCTCTACCTTATGAATAAGGTAACCTGTATCCACCCAACTTTAACTCCCATACAACAAAGTTGGTCGAAAGATAGAGTGGTGCACTGCTAACTTAGTCTTTGTACTTAATTCCTTTTTGCAGAAGAGAGTTGATCTTAGCTGAGCACTCACTGCATTAGCTTTCCTGCACCTTGATTCCAGTTATTTCACTATGTTGCCAACCTGTGAGAAAATACATCCCAGGTACTTCAAACTGTCTACCTCTTCTACATCTGCATAGATACTCTGCAAATCACATTAAAGTACCTGGCAAAGGGTTCATTAACCACTATCATAACTTTTCTGTACCGTTCCATTCTCTAATAGCACGCAGGAAGAAAGAACACCTAAATCGTTCCATTTCCAATCTGATTTCTCTTATTTTATTGGGATGGTCATGTCTCCCTAAGTAGGTGGGTGCTAGCAAAATATTCACACATTCAGAAGTAAAAGTCGGTGATTGAAACTTCGCAAACAGATCACGCCGCAATGAATAACATCTTTCTTTTAATGATTTCCACCCCAATTTGTGCAACATTTCCGTGACGCATTCCCCCCTTAACGTGATAAAACGAGCTGCCCTTCTCTGGACCTTCTCAATGTCTTCCATCAGTCCCACCTGGTGAGGGTCCCACAAGGGGCAAGTGTGCTCCAGGAGAGGACGCACAATTGTGATGTAGGCAGTCTCTTTGGTGGAGCTGGTGCATTTTCGAAGCGTTCTGCCAATGAAACGTAACCTTTGATTCGCCTTCCCCACAATAATTCCTGTGTGTTCTTTCCAGTCTAAGTTGTTCATAATTGTAACTCCTAGGTATTTGGTAGAATTTACGACCTTAAAGTTTGACTGCTTTATCGCGTAATTGAAGTTCAGTGGATTTCTTTTAGTGGTCATGTGTATTACTTCACACTTTTCTTTATTTAGTATCAATTGCCAATTTTCGCACCATGCAGAAATTTTGTCTAAATTGCTTTGCAGTTGCCTTTGATCCTCTGTTGACTTCACTAACCGATAAACGACAGCACCATCCGCGAACAGACTAAGGGAGCTATTCAGATTGTCTCCTAAATCGTTTATAAACACGAGGAAGAGTAGGGGACCTATAATGCTTCCCTGTGGAATGCCAGATATCACTTCTGTTTTACTCAATGATTTACCATCAATTACAACGAACTGTGTTCTTTCTGATAGAAAATCATGAATCCAATCGCACAATTGGGGAGATATTCCATAAGCACGCAATTTCGTAAGAAGCTGCTTGTGGGGTACAGTGTCAAAAGCCTTCCTGAAATCCAAAAATACGGAATCGATTTGAGATCCCTTGTCGATGGCACTTAATACTTCATGTGAATAAAGGGCAAGCTGTGCTTCGCAAGAGTGATACTTTCTGAATCCGTGTTGACTACTGGTTAATAGGTCGTTCTCTTCAAGGTAGTTCATAATATTCAAACAAAGTATATGTTCCAAAATCCTACTGCAAATTGACGTCAATGAGGTAGGCCTGTAATTTTGGGGATCACTCCCATTGCCTTTCTTGAATATTGGAGTAACTTGGGCAACTTTCCAGTCTTTGGGTACACATCTTTCGCTTTGTGATCAGTTGTAAATTATAGCTAAGTATGAAGATATTGCATCAGCATACTCTGAGAGGAATCTAGTTGGTATACAGTCTGGCCCGGAAGATTTATTTTTGTTTAGTGACTTAAGTTGTTGTACTACTCCAGGAACATCTACTAAGTTTCGCATGCTGGCAGCTGTTCTTGGATTGAATACTGGAGTTTTCACTTTGTCTTCTTTGGTGAAAGAATTTCGGAAAGCTGTGTTTAGTAATTCTGCCTCAACGGTACTGTCATTGGTAGTATTACCATTGCTATCGCGTATTGAAGGTATTGTTTGTGTTTTGCTGCTAGTGTACTTCACGTATGGCCAATGTTGTTCCTCCTATTTGGCACTCAATCTGTTTAAATCTCTTTCGCACAGACATTACTTTTGTTTTGGAGATGCTGATCTTCATATCATAATCCTTGCACCTCTAATCGAGCTCTGAAATATTAGTTCGTAACCTTTCAATTGAATCGGCCATTACAACTTAGTCATCCGCATATGCGAGACTGCTTATTTTGTTTTCACCTATTTTAATCCTGCCCTGCCAGTCTACTGTTTTCAGCATATGATCCATGAATAGTATGAACAACAGTGGTGACAGGTTACAGCCTTGTCTTATCCCTGAAACTACCCTGAACCATGAGCTTAATTTGCCATCTACTCTAACTGCTGCGTGACAGTCTATGTAAAGCCCTTTAATTGCCTGCAAAAGTTTGCCTCCTATACCATAATCTTGAAGAACTGACAGTAGCTTCCTCTTAGGAACACGGTCATGAGCCTTTTCCTGATCTATGAAACATAGATAAAATTCTCTGTTCCACTCATAGCACTTTTCCATTACCTGCCGTAAGCTAAAGATCTGGTCCTGACAGCCTCTAAGAGGCCTAAACCCACACTGATTTTCATCTAACGTATCCTCAATTAATACTCTCACTCTCCTTTCAACAATACCTGAGAATATTTTGCCTTCAACGCCAATTAGAGAGATACCTTGATAGTTGTTACAATCTTTCCTGTTTCCATGTTTGAAAATTGGCGTGATTACCGCTTTCGTTCAGTCCAGATTCCCATGCCTTCTCAATTATCCTGTGTAACCATTTGAGACCTGATATTCCACTGTATTTGATGAGTTACGGCTTAATTTCATCCATCCCAGCCACTTTATTGCACTCTAATCTACTGACAATTTTCTCCACTTCCTCAAATGAGATCCTGTTTGTATTGTTGTTCCTATCCCATTCTACCTGAAAATCTGATGCATCATTGAACATTTCTCCTACATGAGCAATTCCTTAAAATATTCCCTCCATCTGCTTAAGGCATCCACAGGATTGACTAGCAGCTTTCCTGACCTGTCCAAAACACTTGTTAATTCCTTCTTCCCTCCCTTTCAAAGATTGCTAATTATGCTCCAAACTGGTTTTCCCGCAGCTTGACCCTGAGTTTCTAGCTTATTTCCAAAGTCTTCCCACGATTTCTGCTTGGAGTCTGAAATTATCCATTTGGCTTTGTTTCTTTCTTCAACATAACTTTCTCTGTCTGTCTTATTTCTAGTATGGAGCCCTTTTTGAAATGCCTTCTTTTTCTTTTTACAGGCTGTATTGACTGTGTCAGGCTGCATTGACTGTGTCATTCCACCAAGCTGTTTGTTTCTTCCTGCCTTTACACACTACAGTTCCAAGACATTGTCTAGCTGCTTCCAGTGACTGTAAATCATTACATTCAACTAACTGGCACCTTTCCGAGATCATTGTTATGTATTTGTGCCTAATTTCCTTGTCTTGAAGCTTCTCCACTCTTATCCTTCTACACATGGACCTGACTTTCTGCTCTTTTGGCCTCACAAAACCAATTTCACTGGAGATCAAATAATGATCAGTATCATCAAAGAGCCCCCTGAAAACACGTGTGTCCTTGACTGTCTTCCTGAATTCCTGGTCTGTTATTATATATATAGTCAATGACAGATCTGGTTCCCCTTCCTGCCCAAGTATAGCGGTGAATGTCCTTATGCTTAAAGGAGTAGTTTGTGATAACTAAGCCCATATTGGAACAGAAATCCAAGAGCTGTTTTCCACAAAATGAACCTAGTTGTATGAAATCCAGTATGAGGTTCTTGAGGTACCTAGCACACAGTGTCACATTCGAAAAGTAATGCTAACCTTACCAAATTTTAACTTGAAAAATAGTAATCATTTAAGAGATGAATCCATGACAGTTGTTTTCTTTTATGTTACTTGGCTCGTGTAGAAATTATTAATTATGTAAAAAATAAGAGGTCAATTTTTCTCTCTTTCTGCCAGATTTCAAGTGGAATAGCCCATACATAAGGAAGCCCAATGTGAATATTAATTACCTTACAACACTTGATAACCTGATAATATTTTACTAGGGTCCAGTGGACACCACTGTGTGGTGCAAGGCTTTTCAAATTGTGAGATGTGACAGTTAAAGAAGAATTTTATATGCACGTTTTACAAAGCTGTTCCAAATTAGGGTAGTGCAATATTTAGTATATCAGTATGCAGTAACAGGGACACTAAAACACAATGAATAACCAGTATCACTGAGGGAGGTGGCACAGTGGTAACGCACTGGACTTGCATTCGGGAGGGTGGTGGTTCAAATCCGCCTCCGACCATCCAGATTTAGGTTTTCCGCAATTCCTCTAAATCACTCTAGGCAAATGCCGGGATGGTTCCTTTCAAAGGGCATGGCTGAATTCCTTACCCAAAACTCAGAGTGTTAGCTCCATCTGTAATGACCAAGCTGTCAATGGGACATTAAACCATAAACTTCCTTTCCAATAACCAGTATCCTAGCAGTATTTCTGCATAGCAGGAACATTAGACATGGGCCAGAGGAAAACCTAGTTAGTCTTCATATTTATCTGTCCCTTTTAATACAAACTGATCAACTGTATATTGCAATAGACTAATCCCATATTGCTTTGTTGAATAGACGTCTTTGCTTCCCTTTAAAATTAGTTTTGTTTGCAAGACAGCATTTGTTTGGACTTACTCCAACTACATATGGCAAAAACTAAATTACAAATATTTACCGAAAATCCAGAGAAAATGTGGCCTAAGACACTGAAATGGAGGGGGGGGGGGGGGGGGGAGAGAGTGCGCAAGTTCAAATTAATATGTAATTTAGACATCTTTTTGGGAATCACTTCAATCACAGATTACTGTGGAAAGTATATAATACTAAAATGAGGTCCACATTTGTTCTGCTGATCCCATTTATCTTTTGAAAAGGTTGTAGAGGCTGACTGTTATTGATCTGTTTACATTCCAATTATTTAGCCTCCTACAGGAGTTATGAATGAGTTGACCAAATTTCTCAGAAATTGTAGCTTATTGAGTAAATAAATCGCTTGTCATTTCATATTTTCTGTATTTAATCATTGGAATTCACCCCATGTCAGTGTAATATTTGACAAGATACATCCAAAGCTTTTACAAAATGTTTATTTTTTGTAGT
Source organism: Locusta migratoria (assembly GCA_026315105.1). NCBI lineage: Eukaryota > Metazoa > Arthropoda > Insecta > Orthoptera > Acrididae > Locusta > Locusta migratoria. The sequence goes on from CM048755.1 coordinate 13,432,129, forward strand.
AAAAGTTAATGTTGGTGATCCAGATAGTCACAGTTGTGAAACAGCCATTGAAGCATATTGTAGCACTCGCTGGGCACTCAAATTGGCTCTCTGCCACAGCTCGTCCCTAACCGTTTGAGTATACAACTGGTCTGTGATCATAAGCCAATGGAATGCTGTGTAGAAATTATATCAGGGCTTCTATGTGATGTAACTGCTTCCACAAGGGCTCTGCCTCGGATTGGATGGGATGACACTGTGACAGAGCTAGAGCAGAATATGTGGCATAGGATATGGTCGCAGGACTGAGGCGCCATGTTTCCATTCTTCCAAAGCCCCAGTTGAGTGTGGTGACAAGAGACAAAGATGGACAACTGCTGCAAAGAAGTTGGAAAATCGCGGCCTCACTCCTGATGCCAAACTGCAACTGTTCGTAGCTGTACAACCTGAATGGCATGTTTATGACTGTGAACTGTTGAGATGCACAGTCCATCAGAAGCTGCCAATACGCACCTGCCATGTCAGATTTAGAGAAACACTCGACAGTTGCATGTAAATTTCTTCCGGATGGGGAATAGGAAAGGAGTCTACCACCTACTTCACATTTATGGTGGACTCGAAATCACCACACAACTGAAGGATCCTCAATGGTTTCTTCATAATAATGAGAGGCATGGCCCACTGACCAGAAGGAACTGGTTCGATTGCACCAAGGTCTTGCAAATGCTCCAGTTCATCCTTATACTCTCCGTCATGTATGAAGGCATGCCAGTTTTCAGCCGTTGTATGCATCCCCCTCCATTACCACACTGGCAGCCAATAATCATTTTCTAGGTGCATTGTTGACTGCAAATTACACAATGTTTCTCCCACAGGCTCCAATGTTGTTAAGCTGTAGCTCCTCCCCTCCATGCTTCCAGATCGTTCCGCCGATATGCGCAGAAGCACCTTCTTACGTGATGCTGACTATAAAAGTTGGACACAGTGCAAAATGGATATTTTGGACACAAAATTTCAGGCACAACTGTGGATTTCATAGTGATGTCATCCTCATATCTTAGTGCCAACCCCAAACAAGGCAAGAAAAGTGACTCAAACTAGCAGCAGAGACATTCCAATCCACGAAACAGAATGGAGTTTGGCACAAGGTGGACAGCATCTTGAATGTAAAAACCAAATGCTGTGAATGCATCGAGTCCAAGTATATATTCAAAATTCTGTCTTGATATTGCCAAAAAAAGTGACTTATTACTTGACTTGCTTGTACTCCACATTAGCTGTGAACTGGTCATGAACTGGATGCAACCTTCCTATCGGTTCTCACCAATAAGACTTGGGCAATACCTAACTCAGGCCTCATTGTCTCTGTTCATAGGGGTGAGTTATGTATGTCAGCTTCTATGCCCTAAACAGCTACCCAATATGTTTAAACAAGATCAATAATTCATCTGTAGTTCAGCCAGTCTATCAATCTGCATATGACGACGTGAAAATATATTTAACAAACATAAATTAAACCTCTGAAAGACCAACAAAATTGATTCTAAGATAAAGAAGTGATTCACTCACGAAGTAATTCTTTATACATGGATTCTATTACTCTTATTAGACATGAAACGTGGAGGTGGTCCTACTTTATACATCACTAAATAACTAAGAATTTCCCCAACTATTGTTCATGAGAGGCACAATAAGTATCACACGCACTCGAGAGTAAAAGATCCAAATTATCACAAATAAGTTAGAGTAGTCCATCGAACTTTGCAGTTCCAAGTTAATCTGTGATAAAAGTATTTGTTATAAAACACAGTTTGTCATCACACGAGTACACAATTGCTGAATTATCACAATTCCACAGCCCTACTATCGTGCATAGTTTATCACTTTTCAAGCAGAGACTAAGTTGTGCAGTCACAGTCCCGTAAATTTTCTAAGTCCACGCATACCTATCTCTTCAAATGACAAGTTCGTAACGCAGCTTCAGACCGCCCAGCGTCACAACCTTTCACCACCACGTCCAAGTTAAGAGTCCTTATCCAAGCGTTCGAAAACGTGCTCCCTCTGCTCCCAAAATTGTATCCTTCCACGCACCCTAACGCCTCATCTTTAAAATACAATTTCCCTTCAAAATTTGAATGTCAAAGAATTAAATGTTTTGACCACCTCCCTACAAATATTGTTTACATTTAACAAACAAATATATATTTAACAATACTAAAAAATAAAAAAATAAACTGTTGGGACTGAAGCTCTTTGCTGAGATAGCCGTTAAGCATGGCATCTCACTGTTCAAATATACTGCCACCCTCAAAATATAGTTACACAATTAATACTTAATTTATCATGGCTTTTTATACAAATATATTCAGTTGTTGTCCACAAATAATTGTTCATATATAAATTATCTGCTCCATATATACTACTTTTAGTCGGCCATGAAATATTTAAATGGCAATCTAAAAGATAAACATAAGTTACTAAGAATAATATTAAATATAATAAAATACATATATAAATGTAAAGCGCTTTGCTGGGTTCATGTTTTGAGTTTCTGTGGTGGAATCTGTTCTGACACAAGAATATTATTACCTCAACAAAAAGCAGAACAAGAGAGTAAAGTAAAGTTTATTGAAAGAATACGGAAATAACGTGGTGTGTCTTTTAAGATAGGTAGCGTGGTGCAATGCTGCCCATTTGCTTCTTAATCTGTCACTGATAAACACTACGTATCAGTAATTGTAAACATAAGTCAGTAATGAAATTTGTCGGCTTTTTTATCTGTAAGGGGTATTGAAATTGTAATTACGGTGTTTGATTCTCTCAAGTCTCCTGAATCCATTCATATAATTATATTTGCCATATGATCATTCCCTGAGTTTATATGAATTTTTAGAATAATGTATGTGGCTATATTGTATTTCAGTTGCATCCTCTGTCGAGTCAAAGGCATTACTTGCCCACAACAAGCTGGGTGATGTTGTTGTCAGTATCACACTGCATAAGACACTTAATATGGTCCAGGATTTAATCTATCACCGTGATCTCCTATCACAGTCAGATGAAGAATTGCGCGCCAACTTAGAGCGATGTGGAGTTCACTACAGGGGTCTGAAACATTGGAGGGTTGCCACTGATGCCTTCAACCTGGGCTTCAAAGGCGATGTACTGCCTTAGAAGGTCAAGGTAATGATAAACTGGTGTGATGTGAAACTATACATCCCTCCCCCATGCTGTGTTTTCGATGCTGGAAGTTTGCGCATATATCCTCCCGATGCACTTGCAGCCCCCCACATGCAGGTACTGCGAGCATCTGTCATATTTGGACGTTCCGTGTACACCCTTTCCTGTGTGTTTGAATTTTGGTTAGAACATCCACCTTGCTTTCTTCAAGGAAACAAATGTCATGGATTTCAAAACCCTGGACCAACTAATATATTCAGAGGCAAGAAAGCAATAAAAGCAGCTTCATCCGGACGGAATGTCATGGTCATTTGCTGCTATCACTTTGTCTCCACTGTCTATGGGGATGTCATCACCACAAGTAATACATCCTTCTGTCACCCACACACTACCTCCAGTGGTGACAACTTTCCCCCAATTGGAGACACCAGTCCCCAACCCCCAGTTGACGAAGCAGCAGCCTTCTCCGGCCTCTCTCATTAGGAAAGGCTCCCTTGGTATCCTTCCTTCCATGGTTTCTCCCGCTGACAAAGTGGGTACCAGTGAGCGGCTGACACAGGCACAGACTGTTGGTCACAGGGCTTAAAGGTCCTTCTCAGTCCCTGAGACTGAATCAGTAAAGCTCTCCCTGCAGGAGAAACAAAAAGTCCAGCAGCAGAAGACGAAGAAGAAGAAGAAGAAGAAGAAGAAGATTAAAAAAAGAAAAAAAAAAAAAGGCTCCCAAGAAGAAAAATTCCACGGTGGTAACTGTGCCACCACAACAAACCTCTGCTTCTGAAGATGAGGTAGAGATTCTCGCGTCCTCTGAGGACTTGGCAATTGCCAATACTTAGGAAGCCATGGACTTCGAGTCTCTGTCTCAGCAATCAGGAAACACTGTGATCCTACAGTGGAACTATGGTTGTATTTTCTGCCACTTGTCAGAGTTGCAGGAATTGTGCCACTTTCCAGCCATTTGTGTAGTCCTACAGGAAGTGTGGTTTCCTGCACAGTGGACCCACTTTGTGAGTATCAGGGCTGCTATAAAAACCACTACATGTATGACAGGGTATCTGGCAGTGTCTGTCTGTATGACCTTGCCACTGTCCCCAGTGCCTCTTCACACCACTATCGAGGCAGTAGCAGTCAGAACCTGGGCAATGCATGAATTGACCATCTGCATCGTATATTCTTCCACCGGATGAGGTCGTGTCTCTAACCGACCTTACTGCTTTGGTTGCCCAACTTTGCCCACCATTCCTCCTTTTGGGGAATTTCAATGCCTCCCACCCAATGTGGTGTGACCCAGACCGTGGGTCGTGGTAAGGACGTTGAGACCTTTTGATGCAGTAAGACCTGTGCCTCTTGAACACTGGTGTCCCCACGCATTTTTGTGTGGCGCGAGGCACATATTCAGCCATAGACCTCTCTGTTTGTAGCCCAAGGCTTCAACTGTATCTTAATTGGACGGTCCATGACAATCTATGTGGCAGTGACCATTTTCCCATTTTTATGTCGCTCCTGCAATATCAACCTGCACCTTTCTTGCTGCCATGGTCTCTCCATAGGTAAGATTGGCCATTTTACATGTCAACTGCTATACTTAATGCTCCACTAGAAGCCGACATTGATATTGTGGTGCAACAGGTGACTTATACTGTCTCTTCTGCCCAGGCAGCTGTTCTCCAAACCACTGGTTCCCTTAGGTGCAAATCCATGCCTAGGTTGACACAGGAGGTTGCTGATGCTATCCAGGAATGTCGGGGAGCGCTCCAGCGCCACCAACGCCATCCTTCTGTGGAGAACCTGATAGCCTTTAAACGGCTCCGTGCACAACCTCAGCCACTGATCTAGCAGAGTAAGCAGGACTTCTGGAAGAAGTATGCAGCAACTATTGGCTCCCATTCCTCCCCTTCTCGGGTATGGACACAAGTACGGCACCTCTTTGGATACTGCTCTCCTGACAGGAATCCCATCTTTGACCATCCAGGATATTCTCTGCACTAGCCCAGCAGCTATTGCTGAGCACATGGCGGAGCACTACGCATGTTACTCCATGACTGCAACTTACAGTGAGAACTTCTGCGCCCTCAAAGAGCGGACCGAGCAGAAACAGTTGTTATTCACCACCCACCACTGGGATCTACTACAATGACCTGTTCAGTGAGTCAGAGTTCCAAACTGCCCTTGCTGCGTGCCCCAACACCACTCCAGGACCTGATAGGATTCACAACCAGTTCTTCCATCACCTTTCAACAGAGATTGAACACCAGATTCTCGCCCTTTTTAACTGTGTATGAGCAGAATATGAAACATAGCCGTATGTTCCGTGTGCAACGTTTTTGCCGTGTAAGAGTCGGCTCTCGTTTTTCCTGCAACATTCCCACTCAGAAAGCATTGTCATGGCAGGGCAAGTGTGCCATCAGACAAGAAGGAATGGCCCCTAGGCCAATGGGCCAACTTTCTGGGTGCCCCTGGTGTACAGTGTTATACTTATGAAAGTGAGCAAAATTTTTCTGTTGTTTGTGAATCGTGTAACTAAGGTGGGATTTGCGTACTGGCCTGGTATTCGGGGATATGGGGAACCACTTAAAAACTACATTCAGGCTTGCTGGCACACAATGACCCACATCAAGTGACACAGTAAACTGCATTTCTAACCAGGCAGGTAGAAGTAAAAGATTATAGATATCAAAATCTGTTCAGATGGAAAAAATGATATAACTACCAGTTGCAACAAAATTGTGTAAACTTCCTGTCAGAACCAGTACTCGAACCTGGGACCTCTGCCAATTGTGGTCAAGCGCTCTGCTGGCTGAGCTATCCCAGCACGCTTCATGGTCCGTCCGCCTCAGGGGCTCAGCATTCATTTGCTGAGAATGGGCTGGGCGGGGTCATGAGCTGTAGGCTGTGTCGCACCAACAGTCCGCTACACCGTAAGCTGTGTGCGTGCTTCAATGACCATCGTTCGGAGCGACAATGGAACATAGTACATTTCAGAGCCCGGGGATCTTGGCTTAATCGCCAGGGTCGCGATGATGGTACAAACCTCTCTAATAAAATAAATAAATAAAATAAAATAAATAAATAAATAATAAATAAATAAATAAAAAACCTCAATCTCTAGGTGTGCTACGTGCCAAAGAGATGCATGGCTGTTGAGGTTGAACAGTCGCTAGCGAGCAACCTCTGAGGAAGCTGCCTCTCCTCAGTTGTATAAGGCTTACCCAGGCAAGCGGGGCTCTGCCTGGGTGGACCTTTATATCCCTAGCTGCTCGTGGGAACACCATGAAAAGACCTAGAAACGTTGGTGGACGTACAATCGTCGTCTCTAAGAGAGGTAGGGCTGACTTCAATGCTGCACAATATGATCCCCAATCGTTCCCTTACCTTGTTACGCCATGGGAGGAACGACAGACCAGAGAACAGAATGTATCGTATTCACCAAAATTTCTTGTGTGTACACGTACTGAGGGGGAATTTTTCTTGGAAATGAAGTCGTCATTCTTTGTCAAGAATCTTGAAGATCGGTATGGAGAAGTTGCAGGTATGTCAAAAATGAGGAGTGGGTCTAGTCTCGAAGAGACAGCATCCTAAGCACAATTAAAGGCACTTCTTACCTGCAACAAGCTGGGAGATGTTCCTTTCTCTACCACCGCTCACTAGAGTTTGAACATGAGCCAGGGGATTATCTTCCATCATGATTTACTCCAGCAGTCCAATCATGAACTGTGCGCCAACCTTGCACGGCGGGGTGTTCATTACATCATGTGCATGTACAGGGGGCCTTAGGATAAAAAGGTAGCCACCGGTGCTTTCATCCTAGCCTTTGAGGGCGATTCTTTGCCCGAAAAGGTAAAGGTTATGATGTACCATTGCAATGTAAAGCCTTATATTCCTCCACCTATTAGGTGCTTCAAATGTTGGAAGTTTGGCTATATGTCTTCACGTTGCACCTTTAGCCTCACATGCAGGGATTGCGGATGTCCATCCCATCCGGACGCTCCGTGTACTCCCCCACTCTTATTGTGTTAACTGTGGGCAACACCATCCACCCTGTTCTCCAGACTGCACTATACTCCACAAAGAATGAAAAATGTGGAGTACAAGGAACAAGTCTCTTACACCTAAGCCAGGAAAAAGTACGAGCAGCTTCACCCTGTAGCATTGAAATAGTTGTTTGCTGCTATTACGTCATCCCCACTGTCTTCAGGGATGATGGCCACAACACCTTGGTCACTTTCTGTGGGCCCCCAGGGCCATCAGACTCCTTCTGCCCCCATAATGGTTGGGGATCTTCTTCGTCTCCTGCTCCTGCACAACCTTCTATGGGAGCACATCCCCCAAATCGTCGGGGACAACAGCCCCGTCACCCAGCCGGAGAAGCAACACCTTCCTCCGGCTCCTCTTACTCGGAAGGAGTCCCTCGGGACACTCTCTTCAGAGTCCTCTCAGAGTGCCGCGGAGGATCCCAGCCAACGGCTGACAGATCCGCACACTAGTGGTTAAATGGCTCCACAATCTACGTCGGGCCCTGATACCATGTCTGAGAAGCCCTCCTGTCCCTTAAAACCAAAAGGACAGCAAGAGGACAAGAAGCAGAAAAAGAAGAGAAAGGACTCTTCTGTGGCATTAAAGCCACACCTTCCCACATCTTCTGCTTATGACGGCGAGATTGAGTTCCTTACCTTCCCTGAGGATCTCGCTCTCACCAACTCCCCTGAATCAATGGTTCTGGATTCTGTAGGTTCACCATCAGCGACAGCAGATGAACCTATGGAATGAGGTGTTTTAGCTGTGCCTTCATGGCCTTTACTCAAAAAGATTGCATACTCCAGTGGAATTGCGGTGGTTTTTCCCCGTTGCTTAGCTGAGCTACGACAACTTCTCAGCACTTCATCTGTGTTCTGCATTGCCCTACAAGAAACTTGGTTTCCCATTATGCGCACTCCCGCCTTACGTGGTTATCGGGGTTACTGTAGGAATCGTGCAGACTGTGATAGGGCATCAGGTGGAGTATGCACCTACGTTCTTTATTCCATCTTCAGCGAAGCTGTTACACTCCAGACGCCTTTAGAAACTGTGGCTGTCAGGATACGGGTTGCAGTGGGCTTTACCATCTGCAACATGTACCTCCCTCCTGCTAGAGAAGTACACCAACATGTGCTGGCTGCTCTTGATTGCCCAACTACCCTCAACTTACTTGGTATTGGGTGACTTCAGTGCCCATAACCCATTGTGGGGTGGTACCTTATTACTGGCTTGGTAGAAATGTCGAGTCCTTACTATCTCAACCTCTGCTTTTTAAATGATGGTAACCCCATGCAATTTAGTGTGGCGCACGGTACCCACTCGGCCATTGACATTACAGTATGCAGCCCTAGCCTCTTCCCATCTGTCCACCCCCCCAGGGGGCCCACAGTTCTTTTGTGGGTACGTGTGTGGCGCGCACGGGGCCCCGAGCCGGAGCAGCCTTTCTTCTGCCCCAGGCTGCTTCACTTTCCCTCCCGGTTTATGCCTTCGCCCGGAGACGGGCGTATTTCACGAGTTCAGGTGTTTTCTTGTTGTCGTTTCTCTTATTCCTTGGTTCCTTCCTTTCTTACCCTTTGTTTCTGTCTCTCTCTCCTTGTCCTCTCCTCGCCTTCTTCTCCTCATTAGTCTCCGCCTCGGCGTTTGAGACACCTTTCCTTCTTTCTCTTCACTTCCTCTATTCTTCTTCTTTCCTCCCTGTGCGTGTCTGAAGGCCGACCCACGCATTATCATGCGTAGCAGGTGACGGGGTAACGCGTAATTCCCCGCCCCGGGTAGACAAGTAGGGCACGTACGTACCCCCCTGGTAAAGGCCAGGCCCAGGGAGGGGTGATTACCCGAGCTGGTACCTTCCGAACATGCCAATTGGTCCCTCCGTCAGTTCTCGGGAGGTGTGACCTGAGGTGTGAACAATCACCTAAGGCGGGTAAGCCCTCGGAGAGGGCCCCCACTAGGAAGGAGCGCGCCATCGGAGACGCCGGTAATCACGGGGGACACTTCCGCAATGACTTCCTTCTCTTCTTCACTGACATTGACCCAGAAACGTAAGATAGACTCGCCTCAGCAAAAGAAGACTCTGCCTAATTTGCCGAAATTTCTTGTTGTGTCGCGCACCGACGGAAAAGACTTCAATTCTGTCAATCCTTTCGTTATACAGAAAGGTGTTGATGCAATTGCTGGCCCTGTTAAAACCTGTTCGCGTCAGCGCAATGGCTCATTGTTGCTGGAAGTGGACAGTGCTTTCCAAGCCCAGAAACTTATCCGGACTACGTTATTGCACACGTTTCCAGTCAAAGTAGAAGCGCACCGCACACTCAACTCGTCACGTGGGGTAGTTTTTACGAGATCCCTTGACGGGTTGTCTGATGACGACATCCGGTCCTATATGTCCGATCAGGGTGTGACAGCCGTCCACAGGGTGATGAAAAAGGTAGATAACCAGCTGACACCGACTCGTACTGTGTTTTTGACATTCGACAGAGTTGACCTCCCGTCGAAGGTCAAAGCAGGGTACGAAGTTATCTCAGTCCGCCCTTATATTCCAAACCCAACGCGCTGCTACCAATGCCACAGGTACAACCATACCCGTGAACATTGCCCACATGCAGCAAAATGTGTCACTTGTGGTAGGGACGCCCATGAGGGGGATTGCCCACCTCCGTCCCCTCACTGCCTTAACTGCAACGGCGACCATGCGGCTTCCTCTCGCGACTGCCCTGTATATAAGGATGAAAAAATCATTCAGCAAATTCGCGTCACGGAGAAGGTATCAACATCTGCCGCTCGAAAGTTGTTGGCGAGTCGAAAGCCCACTGTCCTCCCAGCGGGTACATACAGTAAGGTCCTCACCTCAACTCGACCTACTAAGGATTCCAGTACCCAGACTTGTGATTTCACTTTCGCTGACACAGTTGTGCGATCCGCCAGCCCGAAGATTGCCCGTTCCACGTCCCCGCTTCCTCCTGCTGCTTCTAAGGTACAGTCTTCGTCAACAACTAGTAAACCGCGGGCACCTAAACAAGATGCCCGGACCTTGAAAAAGGAACCCGTCCGTGAGGATTTTCTGCGTTCTCAGGCTTCCCAACCGTCAACTGCCTCTTCCCGCCGTCACTCTTCCAGAAGAGCTGACAAGAAAAAGAGTTCCTCTCCTTCCCCGCCGAGGCGTGACCCATCTGTCGCGCCGTCCAACAGTTGCCGGCCTCGGCCGTCTTCTGTTTCACCGGGACGCTCCGTTTGCCGGGCGCCCGGCCCTTTACCGGCGGTGGAAACTGCCCCTCCTGATCAACTCAGGGAGGTGGCAGGCGCGTCGGTCGAACCTATGGACCACGACCCTTTGCCCCTGGACAGCGATAGCAGTGCTCCCTCGAAATCCGGTCCTCAGCGGCCGTCGAGGTGACCCCGCTCGCTACTTGGTTTTTATCCTTATTTCTTCTCTCATTTTTATCATGGCGCTCCTTCAATGGAACATTCGCGGCATTCGTTCTAATCGGGAGGAGTTAAAATTACTCCTTCGATTGCACTGCCCGCTTCTAGTCTGCCTCCAGGAAACTAAGTTGCGTCCACGTGATCGTGCAGACTTTCCACACTACACCTCTGTGCGGTTCGACCTGCCACCCGTGGAAGGTGTCCCAGCCCATGGAGGGGTCCTGATGCTCCTTCGAGACGACGTCTATTTCCATCCCATTTCCTTGCACACTCACCTACAGGCAGTTGCCGTCCGCATCACCTTATCCACATTTACCTTCTCCCTCTGTAATATATATTCGCCATCGTCATCTGCCCTTACTAGGGCAGATGTGCTAAACCTTGTTGACCAGCTCCCTTCACCTTTCGTGTTGGTAGGCGACTTTAATGCCCACCACCCCCTATGGGGCTCTCCGACACCTTGTCCGAGAGGCTCCCTTTTGGTGGACATTCTCCACCACCTCGATCTTGTCTGCCTCAACACCGGTGCACCGACCTTCCTTTCTGACACAACACACACTTATTCCCATATAGACCTCGCAATATGCACTCCTCAGCTTGCCGGTCGGTTTGAGTGGTATGCACTTTCTGACACGTACTCGAGTGACCATTTCCCTTGTATCATCCACTTCCTACATCATTCCCCATCTCCACGTCCCACCAGTTGGAACATTTCTAAAGCCGACTGGGGGCTTTATTCTTCCATGGCTGTTTTTCACAATCAGAATTTTCCCAACTGTGACAGTCAGGTCGAATACCTCACAGAGGTTATTCTCACTGCTGCTGAACGTTCCATACCTCGTACATCCTCTTCTCCACGTCGTGTCCAGGTCCCTTGGTGGACTGCAGCCTGCCGCGACGCGCTTCGAGCCCGGCGCCGTGCCTTACGCACCTTCCGCCGCCACCCAACTTTGGAGAATTGCATCAATTACAAACGTATGAGAGCGCAGTGCCGTCGTATCATAAACGACAGCAAGAAAGCTTGCTGGACTGCTTTTACTAGTTCTTTTAACCGTTTTACTCCCTCCACGGTTGTCTGGGGTGGCCTACGCCGTTTGTCCGGCATCAAGGTCCACTCCCCGATTCCTGGCCTGACCGTGGAGAACGCAGTCCTCGTGGACCCAGCTGATGTTTCAAACGCATTGGGTCGTTTCTTTGCGGAGGTTTCGAGCTCTGCCCATTACCACCCTGCCTTTCTCCCTCGCAAACAGGTAGAGGAGGCACGGCCGCCTTCTTTCCGCTCTTTTAATCGTGAAAATTATAACGTCGCCTTCACCATGCAGGAGCTAGATCGTGCTCTCGCCCTGTCCCGGTCTTCTGCTCCCGGGCCCGATTCCATTCATATTGAGATGCTGAAGAACCTCTCTCCTGCGGGCAAGTGCTTTCTTCTTAGTACCTACAATCGCATATGGACTGAAGGTCATGTTCCCACAAGTTGGCGTGAAGCCATTGTTGTCCCCATCCCCAAACCAGGGAAGGACAAACACCTTCCTTCCAGTTATCGCCCCATTTCTCTGACGAGCTGCGTCTGTAAGGTGATGGAACGCATGGTTAACGCTCGGTTGGTCTGGCTCCTCGAATCTCGCTGCCTCCTGACTAATATCCAATGCGGTTTTCGTCGACACCGCTCTGCTGCTGACCACCTCGTTACGTTGTCGACCTTCATTATGAACAATTTTCTAAAGAAGCGTCAAACAGTAGCAGTGTTCTTCGACTTGGAGAAGGCATACGATACCTGTTGGAGAGCGGGCATTCTCCGCACATTGCACACATGGGGCCTTCGGGGCCGCCTTCCTCTTTTCATTCAAGCATTTTTGGCGGATCGCAAGTTCCGGGTACGGGTGGGCTCTGTTTTGTCAGATACCTTTTGCCAGGAGAATGGGGTACCACAGGGCTCCGTCTTGAGTGTGGCGCTCTTTGCCATTGCAATCAATCCGATCGTAGATTGCCTTTCAGCCGACGTCTCCGGATCTCTTTTTGTTGACGATTTCGCAATTTATTGTAGCGCCCAGCGGACGTGTCTCTTGGAGCGTTCTCTCCAACGCTGTCTTGACCGTCTATATTCCTGGAGCATCGGAAACGGCTTCCGATTCTCCACTGAGAAAACTGTGTGTATCAATTTCTGGAGATACAAGGAATTTCTTCCACCTTCTCTACGTCTCGGCCCTGTTGCTCTCCCTTTCGTGGAGACTACAAAATTCTTGGGACTCATGTTGGATCGGAAACTTTGCTGGTCCACACATGTGTCCTACCTGGCTGCCCGTTGTGCCCGATCCCTTAACGTTCTTCGTGTCCTCAGTGGCACGTCATGGGGAGCGGATCGTACCGTCCTGCTTCACCTTTACCAGGCCATTGTTCAGTCGAAGCTCGACTATGGAAGCCTTGTATACTCTTCAGCACGGCCGTCGATTCTCCGCCGTCTCAACTCTATCCACCATCGTGGATTACGTCTGGCGACCGGTGCATTTTATACCAGCCCTGTTGAAAGTCTGTATGCCGAGGCTGCTGTATTACCCTTGACCAATCAACATGACATACTCTTGTGTCGGTACGCATGCCGCCTACGGTCGATGCCCAACCATCCATCTTACAGATTATTTTTTGACGACTCACTCGATCGCCAATATCAGTTGTCTGCGATTGCCTTGCTTCCACCGGGAGTTCGGTTTCGCCGCCTGCTACAGCGGCTCGTTTTTACCCTTCCTTCCACCCTTCGGTTGAGCGAAAGCCCATTGCCACCGTGGCATCAGGCCCAGGTTCACACACACCTCGAACTTAGTTCGCTCCCCAAGGAGAGCACTCCGGATTTTGTATTCCGCTCGAGGCTTGTCGAACTCCGTTCGCGGTTCGATAATGCCGTATTTATTTACACTGATGGTTCCAAGAGCACTGCCGGTGTCGGATCTGCCTTCGTCGTCGGGGACAACCGTTTCCAATACAAGCTCCCTGACCGGTGCTCAAACTTCACGGCTGAGCTTTTCGCCCTCCACCAGGCCGTTTTGTATACCTGCCGCCACCGCCACCCTTTCTATGCCATATGTTCTGACTCCCTTAGTGCCCTGCAGAGTCTTAAGGACCCTTTCTCGAACCATCCTCTCGTGTATCGGATCCAACGCTCCCTCCAGTTGCTGGCGGATGACAGCTGTCACGTTTCTTTCCTGTGGGTCCCTGGCCATGTGGGTGTGCCCGGGAATGAGGCCGCCGACACAGCAGCCAAGGCAGCAGCTCTTTTGCCTCGCATGGCTACCTTTTGCGTCCCATCGGACGATGTTCAACGGGCTCTTCGCTGGAGTATCGTGTCGCAATGGCACAGTGTGTGGCTTTCACTGTACAACAATAAATTGCGAACTGTCAAACCGATCCCGACCGCTTGGAGGACATCCTCACGCCCCTCTCGGCGGGAGGAGGTCATCCTGGCTCGGTTGCGGATCGGTCATTGCCGTTTCAGCCACCGTCACTTGCTATCCGCCGAACCTGCACCGCTATGCTCCTGCGGTGAACTGCTGACAGTGCGACATGTTTTACTGACTTGTGTTAATTTTAATCATCTCCGTGTAGCCCTTCACTTTCCGTCTACTCTGGAGGAAATTTTAGCTGATGACACACGAGCAGCTGCTCGAGTTTTGCGTTTTATCAACTTGGCCAACTTATCCAAGGATATTTAACTCTTTTAATTGTCTTTCATCTTTCGTTTTTAGCCTCTTGTTGCTGTTCTGACAGTCTACATTTTTTTAGATCATAGCGAATCTATGTTCTTGGCTGGGCGCTAATGACCATAGAAGTTGTGCGCCCTAAAACCACAAAAAAAAAAAAAAAAAAAAAAAAAAAAAACCCATCTGTCCACTGGAGAGTACTTGATGAATTGTGTGGTAGTGACCTCTTTCCGATCTTCTTGTCATTACCCCAGCATCAGTCCCTTGAACGCTTGCCCCAATGGGCGCTTGATAAGGCTGATTGGGGCTTTTTAACTCTGCTGCCATTGTTGGTTCTCCAACGCATCTTAACAGCGATGTGGTAGTTGATGGTGTTACCTCGGCCATTATTTCTGCGGTTGAGTGTGCTATCCCCATTTCTTCCTCAGGATCCCCCTGGTGGAAGATGGTGCCCTGGTGGTTGCCAGAGATTGCTGATGCCATTAGAGACTGCAGGCACACTATGCAGTGTCACAAACGGCACCCGTCTCTGGAGAATCTCATTGTTTTTAAATGGCTTCGTGCCTGAGCCGGACAATCAATTAAAAGACGCAAGCAGAAGTGCTGGGAGAGGTATGTGTCTACCGTTGGCTCACGTACCTCTCCATCCCAGGTGTGCACAAAGATCAGGCATGTTTACGGTTACCAGCATCCTTTCCGTGTACCTGGAATTTCCTTAAACGGAGCAGTATGTACTGATCTACAGGCAGTTGTGGAACACTTTGCTGTGCACTACACGCAGGATTCAGCTTCTGTGCATTATCCACCATCCTTTCGCACGTTGAAAGAGTGGGAGAAGCGAAAGCGGCTTTCCTTCTGGGCTCGCCCTGTGGAGCTGTACAATGCTCCGTTCAGTGAATGGGAACTGCTTAGTACCCTTACACTCTGCCCTGACACAGCCCCTGGGCCAGACCGCATACACAACCAGATGTTAAAACACTTGTTCGAGGAGTCGAAGCACCATCTGCTAGCCATGTTTAACCGCATTTGGAGCGCTGGTGTTTTTCCCTCTCAATGGAGAGAGAGTACCATCGTCCCGGTGCTCAAACCTGTCAAACACCCACGCGAATTGGACAGCTACAGGCCCATCAGTCTCACCAACGCTCTTTGCAAATTGCTAGAGCGTATGGTGGGCCACCGGCTATTCTAATTCCTTGAGTCACGCAGTCTGCTGTCTCCATGTCAGGGTGGTTTCCACAAAGGACGCTCAGCCTTGGACATCCTTGTCCACCTCGAGTCCGCCATCCGGACTGCATTTTTGAGACGCCAGCATTTGATAGCAGTCTTTTTATTTGTCCAAGGCCTATGACACAACCTGGCGACACCACATTCTTAAAACATTACACGGTTGGGGTCTTCGGGGCTCGCTGCCCATTTTTATAAAAGAAACTTTTTAGCACCTTGTACCTTCCATCTACAGATCGGTGCGTCTTGTAGTTCGTTGCACATCCAGGAGAATGGGGTTTCCCAAGGCTCCATGTTGAGTGTTCCCCTCTTTTTAGTCACTTTAATGGTCTAGCAACAGCAGTAGGTTCGTCAGTCTCTCCCTCCCTATATGCTGACGACTTCTGCATTTATTTCAGTTCCTCAAGTATGCGTATTGCTGAATGCCAGCTGCAGGGAGCCATACGGAAGGCACAGACATGGGCACTCTCCCACGGTTTGCAGTTTTCTGCTGCCAAGACGTGTGTTATGCACTTCTGTCGGCATCAAACAGATCACCCACATCCCAAACTTTATCTTGATGACCGACTACTTAATGTAGTGGAAACACATCATTTCTTGGGGTTAGTGTTCAATTACTGGCTGACGTGGCTTCCCCATATTCGTCAGCTCAAGCAGAAGTACTGGCAGTACCTTAATGCCCTCCACTGTCTTAGCAACACCTCTTGGGGAGCAGACCGCAGTACACTGCTGCAGTGCTACAAGGCGCTTGTTCTGTCCAGACTGGACTACGGCAGCATTGCTATGGCTCGGCATCACCTTCAGCTCTACAGATGTTGAACCCAATCCATCACTGTGGGGTTAGGCTTGCAACAGGAGTCTTTCGAATGAGCCCTGTGAATAGTCTCCTTGTGGAGGCCTCCTCTGCATATCAGGCATCAACAGCTGTTTGCAAATTATGCTGATATCATGTGTGGTTCACCTAACCACCCAAACCACCGTCTACATCTTCCTCAAACTGAACTCCACATTCCGCAAAGGAGGCTGAGATCAGGTTTAACAGTTGGTGTCTGTGTTAGGTCTCTTCCGAGTCAATTGGAGTCTGTTCCTGTCCCATCTCTTCAGATACCAGTTGCATACACCCCCATGGTGTATAAGACGGCCTCATCTTCGGCTGGACTTGTCACAGTACTCTAAAACCTCAGTCCACTCTGTGACCCTTCGTCGCCAGTTTCTATCAATTAATGATGGCTTCCGGGGCCCTACAGTAGTGTACACCGACGGCTGAATGGTAGATGATCATGTTGGTTTTGCTTATACGTTTGCAGGACACAATGAGTTGCGCTCTCTGCCAGATGGCTGCAGTGTATTCACTGCAGAGCTGGTAGCCCTACACCGCGCACTTAAACATATCCGTTCCTGGCCTGGGGAGTCCTTTGTCATTTGTAGTGACTCCCTGAGCGGTCTACAGGCCAGCGACCAGTGTTTCCCACGCAATCCTTTGGTTGTTGCCATACACGAGTCCCTGTACACCATTGAACAACGTGAGTAGTCAGTGGAATTCCTTTGGACTCCGGGACACGTCGGGATAGATGGCAATGAGTTGGCTGACAGGCTGGCCAAAGAGGCCCACCCACAAACCTGTGCTCAGTATAGGCATCCCAACTGTTGATCTTCGTTCTACATTACCCTGTAAAGTTCTGTTTGTGGAGTAGTGAATGGCGCACCCTACAAGTTTCCAACAAATTGAGGCATGTAAAGGAGACAACCAACGTGTGGAGGACCTTTCTGTGGACCCCTCGCAGGGACTCTGTTCTTCTGCCGGCTGTGTATCGGCCATACTTGGCTTACCTCCATCGCGAGGATCCTCCTGAGTGTCGATGCAGTGCGCCTTTGACAGTCGTTCACATCTTCTTGGAGTGCCCAGATTTAGCCACTCAGAGGAGGAATTTTAATCTAATCTCCCTGTTTTCAAATTTTATTCGTGTTAGTAGGTTGTATCAATCTGTTTGAGTTTTAGTGCTGTATTCATAATCTATTTGTTCTCCGCTTGCCTACTGCTTTTAGGCAGGTGATTTTAATGTGCAAAAGTGGCCAGCTGCCCTACTTCCTTGTCTGTGGTCACCTGGCCAGGACACTCTGGTATCATCTTTCCACCTTTCTCTTCTTTTACCAGTTTTTAATTTGATTCTTTTATTTCTTGACGTGTTAAACACTTTGCGTGGTGAATTTTAACACATCGTTTTATACTACATTGTAGTGCTTTTATTCTATTCTCTACGGTTGGAACAAGGGACTGATAACCATAGTCGTTTTGTCCCTTTAAAACTCAAACCATCCATGCATCCATGGTTCCTCCTCACAACTTTACTTTTGCCAGTACCTCGTCTCCTAATTTCCAAACTCCACAGAAGTTCTCCTGTGAAACTTGCAGGAATAGCACTCCTGGAAGAAAGGATATGATGGAGACATGGCTTAGCCACAGCCTAATGGATGTTTTTATAATGAAACTTTCACTCTGATCTGAAATTTCTTGGTAAAGGTCCCACATTAGACTTCCAATTCCGGCACACAGTTTTAATCTGTCAGGAAGTTTCATATCAGCGCACACTATGCTGCAGAGTGAAAGTTTCATTCTGAGAATAAAATTGTTATTAACTTTAACCAGGATTTGACATTGGGTATGGAGGTCTTCATCAGAAAATATGAAACAGATTATATGCAGCAACAGATTACAATCACTATAGCTCTTGTTAAATAGTCGTACAACATTCAAAAGTCAGTGTAAAACCACACAAAGTTATAATAATAATAATAATAATAATAATAATAATATATAAGAGACTGACTTGTAGCTGGTAACTTACTAAAACTTTTGATAGACAGAAGTGGTATGGTGTACACTGTTAAGGGCTGAGAGACCTGACTTGCTGGAAGTGTCATCTATTTAGATATGAGAAACCTTTTCTCACTAGAAGGAAATAAGATAAATTGGATTATTTTGATAAGATACCATTATACAGCAGGGCAATACAGATTTCACTTTCAAAATGAAGGTTGCCCCCCCCCCCCCCCCAGTCTCGCTCACATTTTTCTCATCTTTTCATACAATCTAATTGAAGGTGGCATTCTGTAAACAACTCTGGGGTTTCTGCATGCTGCCCTTAATTAGTGTATTTTGTGTGTCTGTATTTGGTATGTGATGAACATTTTTTGTAACTTGTGCTGTTTGTATGGTAGTAAGACTTGGGCCATCTCAAGAGAAGTTGCACTAAATTTCTTCAGAATTTACATTCATTTTATAGCACGATACATTTATGCTTATTTTAATTACGTAATTACTCCTATTTCAGGATAAACGTGCACAGGTAGTGCAAGTAACACCACGTGTCAGTCTGACGACCTCACCGAGCTCCAAGGTGTTTGCATCTCAGGGTAACAAAGTAATGTTTCATGTGACATCTAGTACTGCTGTTCAGCCGGAGACTCAGACTCCTCCCAAAAAAGTAGCTGCCCCCAGCAGGGGTGTTCCCCCTCCTGTACCTCCAAATAAACCTATAGTGCCACCAAAGAAAGAAGCTGTTGTAAGACGATCAGAGCCCTCATCCAACACTACTGAAGCTGTGGACGGGAAGAAGAAATATGCAGTTGCCAAAGAAAAAGTGCAGGAAGGTGAAGTGCATGAGAATAGGAGAGAACCACAGGTGGGTTCTCAAGAGGAAACAGGCAGTGCACGTCTGCATGAAAACCTTTCTGGTCAAAGCTTAGAAATTTTAGGGCAGGAATTAGCAGATTTTCAAAAAATTCTTTGTTCTATGGGAGCAGGTAAAAAAGCTTAAATTTCCTATAATCTGTTGTCATTTTTGCACTGGGTACCAAATACTGGTGAAATGTGGCAGGTTGCTAAATTGCTGCTTTCTTCAGTCCACTTTAATTTTCCTCATGCCTCCTTTCCTTAGAAATTTGTGTGAGCTACTGATGTGTCATGGAATTTTTGTGCCTTTTCCCCCCACAGAAAGAAACTAGGTTATCTATCTCCCTCTTACTTGTGAGAGATTCTGTTTAGACAAAACGCATTAAAGTCTTCCTTTCTTAATGTCTTATAATAATAGTTTTTGTTTTGTGCTTATAATTTAATGTAAATTGTGTAATGGCTGGTAATGTGATGTAATATCTTTTATTTAACTTACAATACCCAGTTTCGACTGGAATTGTTACACGTGACAAATTGGTCATTCATTTAGCATTGGAATATTGTTAATATTACCACACCGTATAAGTTTGTTTGTTTGTAGTATAACTGTGTTTATGGGATACAGTGTTTCTGACTAGAGTGCATGTCTTTACATTATTTATCACATATTGTTTTAATATTTGCATTGCATTTAATTGTGTGTGTGCTCATCATTATGGTTTAAGCTCAGGATATCTAGAGAAGACTGGAAGTATTAATTAAGTGCTTAATGGGTTGTGTAGTCTTTATTCTTAAAGCAGTTGCTTAAACTCTGAATCCTATGACGCTCCTTCTGTTAAGTATGTGTGATATGTGCTTTTATTCAGTAGTTGATAGTCACGGCTTCCAGGTGTATTTTTTGGAACAAACTAGGTTTGATATTTTGTGTTTATAACAGATTAATGCCAAGATTCCAATTATTAAAAACCTAGCCTTTATCCAAAAGGGACCACATATCTAATTACTGTATTGCTGCTGAGAAGATACACAATGTCTTCTGGCCAAATTATTGATATCAATATTGACAGTTCACAAAATGCTTATATATATATATATATATATATATATATATATATATATATATATAGTTAGTTAATAGGAAATGGCTGTTACACGACCTAGACTGTTTGGTTGCAGAAGTGAATGCAAGCATTATTCCTTTGCATGTAAAGAGTATGCCCGTCACAGTGATGTAGGAAGAATTTACCTGCCCAATTTACTAAAATTTCATTTCGTAGAGCAGATGAAGACTTATAATTTAAATATGTGGTCTTACAAATTTTAAAATATTTTGAGTGCTTTTTGAGCTATGTATACAAAACCATTACAGAACTTCCAATTTCATTCTGGGCTTAGGTAATTTGTCATAGATCTTAAAATTTGACTTGTTCATTTATTATAGTTGAAACACACTTTATAATCTTCTTGCAACCATTAGATAGAAGAAATGAATAAGTGTAGATCAGTTTTTTAAAAAAAAGTTCCCAATACTGTGCTTATAGGTGAATAGGAATGAAATCTTTCTTTAATTGTCATTGCAAGAAGGAAGTGTCTGTTGGAAAATAAATAGGCTTATAGTGGGGGTGGGGTGTCTCGTTAGAAGTGGCACTCCAATATATTTCCAAAAACACTTAAAAATATAAAATTTGAAGGTCCGTGCACTGTTAAATATAAACAATTGAGAGCTATGTTAAATAATCATTTTAAGCTATTCGTATAGTGTTCCATCTCTGTAATCATGGGTTCCCGATGACGTTCTCCCAGACTACTTTTTTGCTTTATAGTTTTTAGTTTATTATAAAATGGAAATACTAACAAATATTGATTCATAATTTTCTAATAAAATACTACTCTTAATTACTAATCACACAAAAACATGAGTACTTATAATCAAATAAAATTTATTCCATATAAAAGAAACATCAAATCGAAAATGAAATACTACTCTCAAGGACAAATCCATTTTATTAACAATCAATATGACAGGTAGTGCATTATTGTAGGAATACATAACAGGTTCAAAACAAACGACTCACGTCACAGTAAAATGAGCCAATCATATCAATACACAGTGTATCTCCCACTGGTGATACTTCTCACATGCAAATCATACCATAGATGCTAAATTGCACTCTGCAATAGTGTGTCCCAAACATCTTATGCTTTTCATTGCAATTTGGCAATAGTTCTTGCAGTCCCTGAGGAACCAATAATTTCTTGATTCTTCATGTACAGTACATGTTCACATGGCATGAGATTTGGTGATATGGCTGACGATACAGTTATGAAGAGGACAATTGTCAAAGGAGCCACATGTGGCATTCAAAGCAGTGGAAGTAGCAAGGGGATAAATTTTTTTACAATTTCATGGGAACTGGACATTACCCAGCAGATGTGAATGCAAGTTGTAATGGGAGCTGTGTCATGACAAATGCTCTCTGGAATAGGCAGCTCATCAGGTCCAACTTTACATCAAAATGGCCATCTTTCCCAGAATGACTGGCTCTGCCCTCAACATTGAAGACGGTTGGACACCATTTTTCTCTTCAATCAACTCATTCTGACTCCAGAGTGCCATGGGAACTGTCTGTTCGGTTAAAACAGAGGGTTTACATACAGGCCCCCTCTAGTGGCACCTGACTGTGGAATTCAAATAAAGGAATAAAGTTGTCAAGTGAGCATCAAAGTAGTGACTTCATTATTAAAAGATTGGAACACTTTGGGTGTAGCTACAAATGATTATGTTGTAGTAATGCTCAGTATTGTTTCTACTTAACTGCTCTTTGATCCTCATATCTTCAAAGTTGATTATTTTAGTGTCTTTGAGAAGTACACCATACTGCTTTGGGAAATTCATACCATTCAAATAGAAAATGGCCAGTCTATATGGTCCCCTAATTTTATTTTCCTTCCTCTGTGCTGATGCACAATATGTCACAGGCTTGGAACCAGCAGTTCAAAATATGAAGATATTTTTTTCATTTCAGTGATCACCATAACTATTTTGAAGTGACAACATATTTATTGTAAGATTATTTTTAATGGGCAGTATTTTGAGCAATATAAATACCTCAGCATAAAAGTACGCACTATAACAAGTGCTCAGATTTTTCCACAATTGTGGAAAATTTGAAGCTAATCTGAGGTTATTGCCTGCCCCAACAATTTCAAATTCTTCCTGTAATATTGCATTGTAATTGACAAATTGCATTACAAGTATTAGAACTGTATTTATTGTAAGGAAATGGCTGTAATTATGTTTTACAGTTACTGGGAAAATACGGTCTGTGATTGCATATACTGGTAAAAATGAACTGTAGTATCTTCAATACACATGTTACTCAGTCCCTATAGTAGGATTGTGTTGGGTGTGTACTGGATAGTTTTCTCTCTGGACTCAGAAATATTTAACTTCATTAACATAATTACAGAAATTGTTTTTCTTTTGTAATGTGTAATTACTGTACCTCCATGAACAAGCTTGGAGGCTTTTGTTACTCCTTTAACAATAGATGTGTTAGGTCAGTGATCAGTAGTAGAGAGTAATGTTGAAGCATCACAGTAACATAGAAAACTGTAGTTACTGTGCATAAACTGTTTTAAATGGAAGCAAACGTCTGTTGGAAGCTGCCTGTTGAAAATGGTGGTGGTGGTGGTGGTGACAATACTGTATTGCATGAAAAACTAGTTTATGTATAACAGTATCTTTTGGTTAGTTGCAGCTGCTTTGACTCGTATATTGCTTATAAATCTCTTGCAATTTCCACTCATAAATGTTGATGTCACACATTTTTTCTATTTTCATGTATGTAATTATCAAAATGAGTATAAGCCTGTCGGCCTAAATCTTCATTTTTCATTTCCAGGAAAGTTCTCATTGGTTATATATCCCCTACCTGCCTTTTCTTGTTCTATCAGTGATTTCAGCATAGTGTTGGGTCATTCATAAAATTCTACCTTCTTTGAATTTGTTTCTTGCAGCTGAATTTCCTTTATTTCGGATCTTGTGGCAGTCATGGTGCTGACTGGGATGGTGAGGGGTGCAAATTGTATATTTTAAATATTCAAATTAAAAAATAGAATTTCTTTTGTATGTGTGGTGTCATTCATATTATGAGATTTGATATTAGCAGAGTGTTAGGAGGGCCATAATTTTAAAATGGCCTTTTATCTTTTCAAATAACTTAAGCCACACAACATTTTCAACAAACATCAAATTCTAACAGGTGCACACACGTCCAGTTTTGAGGCACAGATGCAGAAAATGGCACAAGTCAATATAATATTTTAATTTGCATAAGAATTCCATAAACATACTGCACAGATGCCCACATACCCTGGAAACACTAGCACCATCATATAACCAACAAGGCCCGATGTCAGTAATAACATATGTCCATCTGTTATTTGCCAAGGGGGAGAGCAGGATTTCAAGCAGAATTTAAACAGTAACCTCCTTGCCTATTCATAAGGCCATCTGCTAATTTCATTTCAACAGCCTCATTTATGCAGCTTCATCAACAGTTGTAGGCCAACATCTCCATGTTTTATTACAACTGATGGCCAGTGTCAAGACAATGTTCCATAGTTTAAGATTTTCTCAGCTATTGTATGCAGTACACTGCTCCTGCTGATCAGACCAATAATTATGACATCCAAAACTGCAAAGAATATATCATCTCACCTTAGACAAAGAAGGATCTTTCTTTACTGATCCTAAAAGAATGCTGGTGGTCAAAAATAACATTTCACATAATACTTTCACAAAATTTAACCAGTCCTGTTGGAAATGCTCACTACATAAGACAGAAAGGCAGTAAACTTGCCTGATTCCTTGGTATCACCACTCCCACTTCCAAGCTCTGACACAATATGATGTAGGTAAGCTTTAGGTAATGTGCTCATAATGATCTGTGAAAATGAATTTTGTTGTCAGAAAACTATTTTGATGTAGTGCAAAAAAGGCCCTCTGCTTCCAAAAAAAGACGAGGCAGAATATTTTATTTTTAATCTTCTTTGCTTTTGACAGTATGTAAAATCCAAGATTTGACCTTAAAGACCCTTAAGATTATTTTTGTGACAAAACCACAGAAGTTTCACTCTTCTTACAAATTTTCATCTGTTACTTGGAATCTATGCACCCTACTGAAAATGTTAATATTGCTAAAATAAAAGAGCATTATATTTCAGATGTGATGATCTGATGAAATTGATGCAGCTGTTTAGCAGTAGTAAGTTGTCCAAGTTTTTTTACCAACTTGGCTAAACAGTATGCTCCAATGTGTGTAACTCAAAATCAGCTACTCAAGGTGAAGAATGTGAAAAAAGTTGTGAAGACGAAATTTGTGTCAATAAGAAGTGAGCAACATGTGAATTTTAGAGCTTCACACACAGATCAAAGTGTTACAGACAATGACAGAGTGATTGTCTTTTGGAAAAGGTGGTTGTTTTAATAGTGAATGTGCTTATGTCAATAAGTAGTGGAGTAATTGGTGAAGAATTGGTAAATTGCCATGAAGCATTACTGACATGAGTTACGATAATCACCAGAATTAAATGAGAGAGGAAAACACACACACACACACACACACACACACACACACACACACACACTTTAGCTGTCGGCCATTAGACTCTGTTAGAAACTGTACACAATTCATAGTCACACAAGAACACTTCATAGATACACAACCTGCCATCTCTGTCCGCTGCATTCCAAAGCAGTGGCTGGAGATAGTGAGTCTGCGTGGTGTGGCTGTATGCATTGTAGTATGTGTTATCAATCAGTCTGATAGACTAGAAATTCTGTTTTTCATTTCAACTTTCCTCTAAACCACTTGTTGTTCACAGAAGACGGTCTCAATAAAGTTACAGAATCATCTCTCTCTGATGCATTCACACCTCTCCAATAAAACAAAATACAGAGAATAAAAAGAATTGTGTTGCATGGTGGTCACTTACTCCATAAGGTGGTTTGGTGCATCAAAGAAAAATTCGGATCCGTCTGTATGAAATATGAAACCTATTTGAGACAGCACTATGGACCCAAAATTAGTCATATTAAATGTCTACCTAAGTGATGCCTTACAGAAGGGAAACATTTTCGATGAAGATACAAATGCTGCATTTGCACATTAGTAGTTTCTCACAAAATGAAAACAAGAACCACTCGATTTTGATCCTCGTAACAAAAGTTTGAGGCTGGATGCATTAGAGTGCTACTGGCACTTAATGTGAATTCATTGACTGTGGACACAGTTATTTCCCAAGTTATTGAGTCCGACGGTGCAGCACTCGTTACGAAATACATTGATTTGATTCTTCTCCTAATGGTTCAAGGAAACAGTAGCTTGTACTTCCATAAGCCAGGAGGATGGAAACTTTCGCAGCAACTGTCACACCTCAAAGTGTGAGCTACTGAGTTTGTTAAACCCTCATTCTCTCAAAACATAATAGCACAGGCAGGAGAACAGCTGATGTTAGCATTGTATGGAAATTCAAAGTGCTTGAAGTTAAACAATCTCAGGAATTAAGCTTTTTGTAAAGACTGACCTGATAAAATGGTTTGAGACTTTAAAGGCTACTGCCAACATTGCACACAGAAAGGTGGTAATCATTGTGATCCTTCCATCAAGTGCAATCTTGGCTGGGGAAGAAAACTGATCCATGCCAGTAGGGCTGGACATAAAACTTACCAGGCTTGTTTCTCGTGGCGATGACAAGATGCGGAACCACTTATGTTACTGAAGGTGTTTCGTGCAGTTTATGGATGTCGCAAATCTACACTGAACTGCATATCTCACAAGAATTCCCCAGTAAGTGACCTTGACGAGGATGAGGAAGAGTTCGGAGGTATGTCTCGGGGTGAGGAAGAGTTCGGAGGTATGTTTCGGGGTGAGGAAGTTGGTTAAGGTAATGAACGAAGTTTGTAAAGTAAGAGGCATGGTACTGGCAGAAGTAAAGTTGTGAGGAAGGACCATGGAGTGTGCCGGGATAGCTAAGTCGTTCGAGCTCTTACCCACAAAAGGCAAAGACCCCAGGTTCGAGTCCCGGTTCTGGCACACAATTTTAATCTGCCAGGAAGTGTCATTTGGTGATCTGATGCTGGACCAGGACCTATCACAGTCTTCCAGACAATCTTAATGGAATTGAAATCTTATAAAGTTGAATTTCCGTTATTGTGTTGTTGTTAGTGTTTTCTTTTTGTTTTAACATTGTCACACCCTGTTATTTCTTCATTTGTACAAAGTTCTATATTATTTATATGTAAATAAGAGGGTCATTTGAAAGTAAGAAACAATTTATAAAGAAGTAACAGAAACTTTATTTATGAATTTAAATTGTGCCGTAAACTGTAATTAGCCCATTTTTCACATTTCAATATAGTCACCATGAACGTTTAAATATGTGTTAGTCATGGCACAAGCTTTTGGAGCCCAGCATAAAACAGCTCTGCCACCTGATCTATTAAACCAGTTAGTGACAGTTTCTTTTAACATGTCATCATTTTCAAAGTATTTCCCACCAAGAAATTCCTTCAATTTTTGAAACAGATGAAAGTCTGATGATGCTAAGTCAGGGTTTGATGGCAGATGATTAATACCCAATGAAACTTTACCAATTGCATCTTTGTTCGTGCTACAGTGTGAGGCAAAGAAGCAGAACTCCGCTGCTAGAGAGGTTCCCCAGCAATTTTGAATAGTGTGCCTAATCATTAATGATGTTGCACAGTACCTATCAGTATTGTCATTACTTTTGGAAAAAAGTGTAATGGAAAAATGTTTTTCTGGTCACAAAAAACGTTGGCTGTGATTTTCCATTTTGAAAAATCTTGTTTGAATTTTCGTGGTCTCATCGAGGAGTTTGTGATCTCACTCACTATATTGACATTTATTCTCTGAATTGTAGTGTGTAATTTCATGGTTCATCAAGAGTCACAATGTGACTCAAGTACTCATTACCATCCTTGTAACAGCACAATAAAATGGACAATAAATGTGCCATCTGCATTTTCAGCACCCATCTCTCTTTTTTTTTTAACACCCCCCCCCCCCAAATCTCTCTCTCTCTCTCTCTCTCTCTCTCTCTCTCTCTCTCTCTCTCTCTCTCTCTCTCTCTCTCTCTCTCTCTTCCCTAGTGAAATTTGTTAGTAACTATTGGATAAACTACTGTTTTTGAAGCTTGTGAAAATTTCTGATGCAGCTTGTCAATAGTGAATCAACTTCTTGTATCTTCTTTCAAGACCAGGCCATCCAAAGCTTTCATCATCATGAACCAATACCCTTCATTAAATAGCCTATGCCACATGTGCACTTATTCATTACACCTACTACACCATAAACTTTCACAAGCTGCCAGTGAATTTCAGCAAGACAAACTTTGAAACTTCCTGTCAGGTTAAAATTGTGTGAAACCGGGACTCGAACCTGGGACCTTTGCCTTTCGCGGGCAAGCGTTCTGGTAGAGGCAAAGGCAATGGTTCCAGGTTTGAGTCCCGGTTCCGGCACACAATTTGAACCTGCCAGGAAGTTTCATATCAGCGCACATTCCTCTGCAGAGTGAAACAGTGAAAGTTTCATTCTGAAGACAAACTTTATTTGCATTTAAGAGCTGAATGAACAAGCACACTTAATAATCGGCGGGATTACTGATCGACACGGTGAGAGATGAAGCAGTATAACGATACAGCCAGCACTCTGAGACGTCAAATGTAATTGGTGTAGTGAGAGACTGGCCCTAATCTCGCCTCCCTATGTTCCTCCTATGAGGCTGGCCAATAGTGGACAACCATATATGGATGTCATGTTACAGAATGTGTGGGCATGATCAGCTATCGGTTCTTCCTTCAAAAATACTTTGTAAGTATTGGTCATTACTATGTACTGTGCTTTCGTTTTAACAGTCCACTCTCACCAATTGAGGCAATTAGAGAACTGTCTTACCACAAAAATTATGTAACTTTGATTTTTAAAAATGGGGTATTACTTTTGCTTCCAGTGTATGAACATTTAATGGTGCCTTAGACTGAGTCACGAGGTGCTTTTGTAACATGAAATTTTTTGCTCTGCAAGTTTGACAACTTGGATAATAATTCAGAGTAGCCAATTTTGAGTCACATGTGTTGGGAGAGAGAACTTTTCTTAGTCAAGTTGATAAAAAAAAAAAAACTCCCAACTTTGAAAACTGATTGTGGTCAAATGTCTGCAGCAATTTTAACATTTAAGTAAACCATTTGACATTAAATTTAATGGTATTTCATTGTGGTAATAGTAAGTTTTTAGTAGATGCATAGTTTCCAAATAATAGGCAAAAACCTGGGAAAAAGAAGAAAAATTGTTTGGTTTATTGATTACAAAAAGTCACTCAAAGAATTTTGGATTCAACATACTCTAGACTGTATGCACAAGATCTTTACCTCATTTCATACACATAAAAGTACCCTATTTCTGGCATAATGTTGCAAGAAGGCATTGGTCACTGCCACTATGCAGAGTAGATTTAATCTGAGCCATGAGAGGCAGATAAGGATATACATACACATGCAACTTAAAAGATTTCAGCCACAGCCTCCATCAGAAAGACACACATACTGTAATTCTTACAATCACACAGGCACACTTCACAGACACACAACCAGATGTTGCATTCAGAGTTGTAGCAGCCAGAAATGAGTTGTGTGTCTTTGCAATTGTATGAATGAGAGTATTTGACTTTTTCTGACAATGGCTATGGCCAAAAAGTGTCTAAAGTTGTGAGGGTATGAGTGTTTTTTTCCGTGTGCCTATCATGGCTTGACAAATGTTTTTGTGCTGAGCTGCAAATTATCATTATATTGTTGAATTCCAACCTGGACTTTCTATTGTTATGTATCACACTACTTTTATAAAATGACAAGCAACACAATACTCACTTTTGTTGGAATATTAAGGAAACTCCCATATTGTTGGAGACCTCATCAATACTTCAGATAACTTTTGAAACATTTTACTTATATTCTTGTCACTTCATAGCAACTTGGGAAATGATGATAGTTTCCTTATTTAATTTAAACAATGCAAGTTTACATTACTACCCACAAACATATCAGAAATATTGTCTACCTCCTTTCCTTTCAACTCTAATTATTTACATAATTTGTAAAATCTGTTAAAAGTGGCTATCAGTTCTTCATAGCATTAAAATTCCTCATGAGAGTTGTTCATCAGACTGAGTGAAGTGGTGCTGTTGTTAATGCATTTGATATGCATTCAAAGTTGGGGTAAAATTCCTGTCCGTTTATCTTAATTCAGGTTTTCCGTTACATCATTAAAGTGCTTAAGAAAAATGCTTTAATAGTGCCTTTAAAAAGGACACAGCCCATTTCCTACCCTCATTAGTCCAATCCAAGTTTGTGCTCCATTTTGAATAACCTCATTGTTGATAGCACTTTAAGTCCAATGTTCCTTCCTTTTCTTGCTAATATTCATTTTTTGGCATGAAGCCATGATTTAATACATATTTCTCTGCCTGATGTTGTATTTTCCATTGCTGGAGACGTCATTGGTGTCTTTGTAGATGCAGAAGGTTGATATACACTCATACAAGCTCAGCAAGCCAAACTGAATCCACATAATGGTCACTTTGTAAACTCATTAAATCATTCAGCGGACTTCAGCTGACATATTATGGAGCTTGCAGGAAAGAGTTGGTGCTGTTTGTTTTATTTCAGACCAAGGTACCAAATTTATCTAATATCAGTCATTTTTATTTTGAAATTGTTTTTGTACATTTGAATTTCTCTAACCCCTCTTACATACAGGTGTAACAATTACCAAAGTGTCAGTCCCTGATACATGATCTGATACTTCTGAGTTGTCCACCTTGCCCAGTTAATAATTATTGTTGTATTCCTTTGTACTTTGTTTTGTAGTTCTTATGTACACGTGGCTGAAATGCAAGGAATTGTGTAAACTACTTCTGTGTCAAGCTGTAGGCCTAGGCCTCAGTGCGTTTGTATTCACACCTTCACTTTCAACTTAAACATTGTTTCAATATCTATTCCCTCAACCTAATCAATGTGAAACAAATATCAGTAATAAATCTAATACTTCTGGTAAAAGCCTGCACTTCCTTTCTTCTGCTTTCTCCCCCTTTTTTATTTAGTTTACTTATTTTACCTATTGTTATTTAGTGGATTAATGGTCTAAGTAATGTGGTTACCTCTCTCTCTCTCTCTCTCTCTCTCTCTCTCTCTCTCTCTCTCTCTCTCTCTCTGGTGTAGTAACTAACATTCTACTCAGATCTGCCATTTGTTAGCCACCTGTTCACTGTATTCAGATTTTGGTTTTCCTTAACAAATTTGATCTTCCTATCCCATGCTTCCCTCCAGTAGCAAAATATTATTTCTTAATGCCTCGACATAGTTCCACATGTTACCTATTATTCTTGGGTAGTTGTGCCCTAAGATTCTTCCTCCAGTTTTATTTAGTGCCTCCCCATTTGTTTTTCAATCTACGGATCTAATTTCACCACCACATTTCAATAGATTACACTCCCCTCTTGTCTGTTGACAATATTTTACTGTCGTATAAAAAGCTATACTCAAAACAAGTTTTTAAAGCTAATTAGATTCACAACAAGGCTGTGACATTGTCAATATTTTGATTACATATTTTTTATCAATTAATTGTTCATTTATTAAAAAATACTAATATGACAGCACTATATAATTTATCACATTTAATAGGTTTCCTGCACACTTTGTCTATTGTTGTCATTTGTTTAATATTTTTTTAACTTATCAGTGTTTGTAAATCGTCTGTAATGATGTTGTGTAGCGTCACTTTTGCCATGTCGGCACCATGTAAGTTTAGAAATTTGCTTTGTAGGGCAGCTGCTGAGTTTGCGTTAGTCTGTTTGTTTCTCGCCCAACATGTAACCATTATATATACAAACAACTTGCTATTGCAGGGTATGTTTTTTCTGATGACATGCAGCACTTTATAGGTCTTGATTTAATATTGTTTTATAACCCATTTATTGTGTATATATAGTTATGTTTTTTTTTTTTTTTTTTTTTTTTTTTTTTCATTTAATTCCACAGATATCTGATGATGGCAGTGACGGAAATGCATCATGTATTGATGTATTGGATAATAGTCATTTTGTTCCTGTTGGGTGACCTGTTAAGATTATGGGTGGTACGACTCAGAATTAGATTTATATAAAGTACTAACATTGTTCTTATTTTCAAGGAAATTTTTCTTGCTCTGTTCTTCTGATATCTAGGTAGCTAAGCTCATGTACTAATTTCGGCACCTCATTTCCTAATGTAGTTACCTCAGCTTTGTAAATTTTTGGTCATATAGTTTTCATTGGTGTCATTTTTATTTTCTTCATTCATCAATTAAAATGTAACATCTCCTGTGGTATCCAAGGTTTCTTCTTGTCATTATCTTTTTGCCTAGTTGTTTCTCTGCTACTTTAAACTTTTCTTGTGTTCATTTCACCTGTTACAGTTTTTGTTTTGAATGAAACACCAAACAAATATGTAATATTCTTCAATATTTATTATTTTACTGAGCAAGGTGGCACAGTGGTAACACACTGGACTCTCATTCGGAAGGATGGTGGTTCAAATCCACCTCCGGCCATCCTGATTTAGGTTTTCCATGATTTCCCTAAATCACTCCAGGCAAATGCCGGGATGGTTCCTTTCAAAGGGCACTGTCGAATTCCTTCCATATCCTTACCAAAACTTTCCAAGCATAAGCTCTGCTCTAATGACCACACTGTCGACGGGACATTTAACTACAAGCTTCCTTCCTCCTCCTCCCTATTATTTGAGGACTGGTTTTTGGCTGTCATGCCATCATCAGGTTCTGTGTACAGAGATATAAATGTATCTTTGTAGGCAGTACTTGATCATATAGAGGCACATTCATATATCTGTAGACATTACCTGATGATCACATAACAGCTGAAAACTGGTTTGTCAGGTAATAGATATTGTAGAATATTACACATTTGTCTTCTGTTTGTCAAAATGAATCTAATATTCTGCCAAGAACTGACGGAACACTCAGTTAATGTTATTATTTTGTTGCCTAACACCCTCTTTGAAACTTCGAAAAATATTAGATTGTTTCAACACGTCCAGGTTCCATCTTCTTAATGTTCTATTTTTTCATAGTTGTTTCAGGGAGGCTACATCTGTGCCTAGAAATGTTTTATCAGTTTAAAATCCGCTTCTAGATCTGTCTTCTCATTATGTAATGTATATGAAGCCTATTAGTGTATTCAAATTTTTCCATAAATACAACTGTCTTTCATGTTTCTTAAACTACATGTTTGCAGTCATTAAAATTGTGTACTGTACAAATTTGTCAGGTGACTTTCCCTTTGATTCCTTTCTGTCAGTCCATGTTTTCCTATCATTTACCCTTTTTTCTATCCCCTTCCCTTTCCTCTCCTCCATCAAATAATTCACTCGATATCAACATTCCCTCCGCTGCCCCTCCCCCCCCTCTCTCTCTCTCTCTCTCTCAAAGCCCATTATACTTGCACTACTGCAGTGAGTCATGGCTTAGTACCTGTCTTGGTTATTATAATCCATTCTGTATTATGTTTGTAGAAATTCAACCACATTCCTGTTTTCTTTGCCATTACCGTCTCCTGAATTATGCGTATTTGATTTTGTTTAGGTAACACGGTGCTCATTTTACAAGAAATCTATTTCTTTTTGCCACTGAATTTCATTGCCATTTAATCTAATTTCAACTTAAAAAGATTGTTTTTCCTAGTTAATTGACCTACCTCCACAATTAATTTTGTGAAAATTCCATACTCTGAACCAAATAAAGCCGTATTTTTTTTTTTATTATTTTTTTTATTTATTTTTTTTTTTTCTGATAACATCCTACTAAGTCCCCATACAATGAGAATTGAATAATACTTTATCCATGGGATTATTAAACCATACAATAGTGTTTCACATTTTCATGAAATGCAATGGCTGCAATGTTCCCTTGTTTTCAAGGACATGGTAGCTAACATTACAGTGCCAGATCACTCAGTGATCCAAGTGGTTGTCCTCCTTCACAATCCACATGTTAATTTGTTTTTCTGCATATAACTACACAAGAAGTGTACACTTATAATCAGCAATTATGTTGAGACACACGAACCCCCTTGCCCTTATAAAATTAAAGATTTGTGGAGGTAGTGCTAAAAATTGGAACTCCTCAGCAGTGTACAAATTTAAAACTGCACCTGGTATAGCTTTCAGAGGTAGATAAAAGAATGCACATGTGCTGCAGAATCTTGTTAATTCCAATATATTTCCGTTTTGATATATATTTGTCTTGGTCATAATAGAATTTGAGAATTTAAGATAATGTTCTAGTTGGTGAACCAGATACATTGTTTCTTTTTATTATAGTTGAGACAGACAAGTTCACAGTGAACTATTGTGGATTGTTAATTGGTGAATTGTGCTGCCACAAAAATCTTTGGTCACTTACCAAATAACAATCAAATGTCTGACAGATAGCTAACCAGCATTTAAAACAAATTGATGATGATGTCATGTAATGTTATCTTTTACTAAACTTGACACCATCCACATCATTACATAATCTTATATCCGTGTTCCACGGAACAAGCATCGATCTAATCTAATCTAATCTTTCTTCTTAACTGACTGTTGTGTGTTAAAAAGTTTTGTTTGTTTTAACTACCTGTTATCAAACAGTAACTTTCAATCATCTGCTTATATTCATTCGGGATATTTTGATATCTACATGTAGTAGTTCTTGTCAATATTCAAGACATATGTACTCCATAATACATTCCTAGGTAATATGTCATAATATAATATTACGTACGAGAATATTTCAAAGTTACTTTTATTGTTAGTAAAAAGTCATACCGAAGGTCATACAGGTATTTCTTATATGTTGATTAATTTAGCTGCTTTAATAACCTGATCATTTTGCTCCTTTGTATTTTTTAGAAGAACCTGGAATAATTTTCCATACATGAATTTATATTACTTTCATCAGGATATAGTAGGAGGGAAAAAGAAGAATTTTGTGTACTGCCAGTTGTAGATAAATGCACCAAGATTTGAATCTGTTGATGTTAATTTGCTGACTAATATCTGAGGCAGAACATTGTCAGCTGTTTTAGGAGAGTCATTTATTTTGCACATTCTATTTGGGTTTGCACTCAGTCATGAAATCAAAATGATTCAATATTTTGGTGAGCCATCTGTCTGTCATCATCAGGAGAGCTCTGCTGCTGCTGTGCCTCCTAAAACTGATGCCAGACCTGCAAACTATAATCCTGTATAAGCTTCTGAAGTGTGTGCAGAGTCTGCACTGTCCCATGATATATGTCCCATTACAGATTATTGTCAAACACTCCTGTCGGGTGCATCGAGGAACATTGTGTCCGATGCAGGATAGTACAAGATTACGTGCCCTGCTAAGAGGAAAACTCTTCTCACTCTAGCAAATTGTCTGCAACCTAATTTCAATTGTCTCTTTGTAAACCCTTTCCTAGACCCCAGAGGTACTAGTAACTATCAGGATCTCAGCAATTTCATTCTGTTCCTCCTCAGTTAAACTGTTCTGGTACCACTGATTTTTCAAACTGTTATAGCCTTGTGTGACAATGATGTTAGATGCACCTCTCTTTTAACAGTGTGAATAGCTTGGCTGATGTAAGCCTTGGAATTCTATTCAGCCGGGCTTTGTAATCCCCTACCATCTTTGATAGAGCTCTAATCTTGGTAGGTGAATGGGAAACACTCTAAATGTAAAAACGTTTGAAGATCCTTCAAATTTTGAAGGAGATGCTCGCAGCATAGGAAATAAAGGTCACAGATCTATGCTGTTCCTCATTCATCATTATCATTGGAGATGGTCCGAACTCCTTAGCGTGACAAATCCGCTTGGCAGATACCAAGTTTACTTGGAAAGTCATCAGATGTTGTTAGTTTTAAGGAATAATTAATATTTAAGAAACCGATTTCTTATGCTATGGCGTTTGGATGATCTCGAGAGGTGCAATGAGAGGAGTGTAGATATGTGCCCTTTATTC
Source organism: Locusta migratoria (assembly GCA_026315105.1). NCBI lineage: Eukaryota > Metazoa > Arthropoda > Insecta > Orthoptera > Acrididae > Locusta > Locusta migratoria. Next base: position 13,467,433 of record CM048755.1, read on the forward strand.
CACGTGTTTGGGGCATATTCAGGGCTGGAAAAATTGTATTTTGACATTGAGTTTCTCCTATCCACCTTCTAGGATTAGGACACTGTTTGGCTCTGTCAAAGATGATCTGGGACGTAAAATCTTGCCATTTATAAAATTCCACAGCACTGTGGCAAGGCGTATCCCTGCCAATCAATTTGCACTGTGTAAAACTGATTCTTGCAACATCACTGCCACAACAACTTAAAAAATATATGGTAGCAGGACACTGTTAGCACATACAAAACTGGTGTAAGTGACCCTAGATGGGGCAGTTGGACTGCTGTTTTTAACAAGGTTTTTTTTATTATTATTATTACAGCTTTCTAACTACGAATGCAATAATTAAGTTGGCTATCTCATTTAAAACAATGAAACCTCATTTATCTATTAAAAATTATTAAATATTAAAATTAGCAGATACACAATTTTCTTTGTAAATCATTTTTGAAATTTTTGGTGAAATGCCTTAAAAGTGAAGTAGATGACTCACCGAAAGTCACAAGGATAGAACTGTAAGCCCCTCTCACATCAAGATAGACATTGTACTTTTATTTGAGAGGATGGCAGTTCAAAACCCATTCCTACCTTCCAGATATAGGTTTTCTGTGATTTCGATAAGTCACTTCAGGTGAATGTTCATACTGTTCACTTCAAAAGCTACAAGAGATTTTTCTCCATCCTTCACCCATTGGAGCTTTTGCTCAGTGTCTAATGACCTTATCATTGGTACCACATTAAACCTTAATCTTTCTGTGTTTTGAACCACTTTCCTCCCCTTTCCCTCTCATGTTTCAAATCATTTCTTAAGGGCTTCTTCTAAGTAACAAGTCATGGACAACTTCTAAGAGTCTGATGTGGTGAGGTGTAGCATGGAATAAATATATTACCTGTGTTTGTAGCTGACTTTTTCACTTCAGAGTGCATGTTAAATATATAATGCAATGCATATATGTAATGCACATAATGTTTGTGATATTTCTTCAGTTTCTTAAGATGGTAAGTAAATTCTCTTTGAGTCAATAAATCTAGCTTCTGTTATTCTCTGTTGTTAACAGTGTTGCCTTGCATTCCCTGCCATTAATATCCTTGTATAAAGAATGCTTGGTTACTTAGTGCTAGAAAACTGCATGTTTTAATTCTTCACATCACTTCACTTCTCTATTGCAGCTACTAATGAGTGAGAATAATGTGCCTCACTGTTACTTACTTGGCATGAAATGCATGCTTGCCTTTCAACAGGTATGGAGACTTCCATCCAGAATGCTTGGGAGTTAGGAAGACTGTGAAAGAAAAGTTCAGCATGTAACTGCTATATGATAAAAAGTTTATTTGATTTGAACTGATATATTGGTACTCAAGCAACTTAGAAAAAGGGAAACAGAACTATATGAGCAAACATTTACAAACAAATTATTTAAATGTTAAGAGTCATTGCTTGGGGATTATAGAAAATCAATAGTATAAATTTATATAAAAGGAATCCATTTGTGAACATTCCGTGATTTTGCATTAAAATATGTGTGTTTCAAAGTTGTAAATATTCAGTGGAATAAACATTGTAGTTACCATTGCTACTAGCATATGAATGTCTAAATTAGTTAAGTAATTTAACACATTAGTAAGAGGTTTCACCTTCATTATTTTTTTTTTTTATCATCAAAAACAAGATGCTTCAGTTGTATATTTGTGAAGAAATGAAGTTACTTCACTCCTAAGACAATATTGGGATTGTAATGTAATAAGTATGTCATTAGGATAATACAAAATATATATAAAATACTATAATGAGCAATAATGTGATAAGAAGTCATAGTGATGAATGTGCATTTGGCTTTTATTGTTCTGTTATTAAATATGATCACAATTTAATCACATTGCAATAAATTCAGAGGTAATTTCTCTGATCTGTGGGCCTGTATGATACTTGCAGTGAATTTTTTGTGCAGTAAAACTTTTGTGCCAAAATTAAACTAAAGTATATGGGAAGTTCACCATTTCTCTTTATAGTTTGACATGTGAAGTATGTTAAGACATTAAATTGATTTTTAATTTATAGGGAGTATCCAAAATCAATTTAATGTTTGTTTGATTATGATATCACTTATTATTACTGAGTCTTTATAATCGTATGTTTATTGTACAATGTAATGAGACACAGATTTCAACTCACCACAGAGACACTTGGGAAAAGACAATCACACACTTAGCTTTTAGCTACAGCCTTCATCAGAAAAGAACACACATTCATACAGTAAAGCAGGTACTGTTTACTAATACATAACTGTCGTCCCAGTTCCACTTGGAATGTAGCATTCAGAGGTGACAGTCATATTAGTGATTTGTGCCTGTTGAATGAGTGTTGTTTTCTTAGAAGCTTTGTGGCTAAAATGTAATTGACGTGTGCCTGTCTGTGGTTCAGAGATTGTCTTTATGGTGAGTTGCAAATGTACCTTCATTGTATTGTTGAATTCCAACCTGGACTTTCCATTATTAGATGTTTACGTTACTAATAATTCCATAATAATTGTACAGAAATTCTTATAATTTTATATTGCTGCAGTACTTCAGCTAATGGTATTTTTCTTTCTTTTTATTCGAGGAATATGGTTATGTGAATTTCACACAATTTTCTCATTTTCTTTGTTCTGACATAAGTAAAAGTAAGACACTTTAACAAATGCAAATTATAGTGATTATTCAATAGTATGATTGGTGGTCAGTGATTATCTGTCTTCTCATTTGTGCTTTTTTCCATTTATTTCCAACATAATTAGTACAGTTAAGTTTTTATCATATATTATTTTACATTTGTATATTCTTCTGTGCATGATTTTCTATGAAAATGTGTAAAAAAAGTTTTCTATACCATCTCGATTAAAATGAGGTGATTTTGGAACTAGTCATTTTGCAGTGCATTTTATTTGATATAGACCAATATAATCGAAAGTATCATATGGTCTGAGTAGAATTTTAGTTTGTTTTGTACATAATCGCTAGCTTGCCCTTGTAAAAAATATTTTGTATGTGAAAGAATTGTATGTTGTTGCTAGTGCTTTTTTTGCATTGTTAATTTCAATAAAAGCTTTTGCAGTGAATGAAAATAAAATATTTTGTTTAAACACACCACCAGTTCTTCAGTAGGCTTTGATTGCTAACATTCCAACTATTCATAAACAATCATTATTTTCACTTTTAGAAATGAAATTGCGTAATAACGCTGTAAGCTACTGTTAAAATTCTTATCTAATTTTATGGGTGTTAAAAGTACAAAATCAGCAATAAATTCTGTATGATGCGTTATTACAGTTTCATTACTATACTTTAACATTGGTGTGGTCAAATCTGATAGATGGGTAATACTGTGAATTGTTTCTACCATTATTACCACTCTATCTAATTACAGAATTACCATTTCAACTCCTCTCTGAGGTTCATTCTTCTTGGTGCTTCATTTATTACAGCTATTTGAGGAAGAAAAGATGGGTATGGCCAAAGCACTGTGATCATTGTTGTATTTGATACTTTTTTTATTTTCTCCACTGTCTAAAATTGCTTGAAATTTTCACTACTGCTGTAGGGTTCATGTTGCAAGTCTCACATTTAATTTTATTTGCAAAGTCACCTGAAGTGCTGGTTTTCTGCATTCACAAATTTTATAATTATCCTTCTGTTGCAGTTTTAAAGTAATGATTGTGAATGACTTGAAACCTTGCTTGTAATTTTGCTTTTTTAAAACAGTAGAAAGGCATGTTGCAAACCATCTCTGGTTGAAATGACCCTTGGAAGGCTTAGAGTCTGACTGTATACTGTAGAAAGGAAAAAAAGTAAGCATTGCACATTAAATTAGAAGAAAACCTGCTTAGTTATAGTTAGTTGCTCTTTAATTTGATACATATAAGATTGTATACTTTAGGATGTGAAAAAGAAATTGTTTTGGCATAATTCCAGCAGTCACTAAAATTGAATTATAATACTTCTGGTGACAGCACTGAAACATACATGGTTTGTTGCATTCTTCTAACTCTGCAGGTCACAATATATCCGAATTATGGTTTTCTGACATTTTCAAGTTTCCCTAAGAGTACATTCATTCATAATGCAAGTATGCAGTATGGTTTCATGACACATTTGCATTTTGCTTTTCATGTTGCAGTCTAAAATCCAGTAATATTTTTCCCAGTTGACATTAGCTACAGATAGTTTAATATGCAGATATTACAAAGTGTTACTTGATTTCTGTGAATTCTTTGAATGTGATTGAGCTCATGGAACATACTAATAAACTAGAAGAGGTCTTTTGACATTAGCAATTGATGTTATTTTACGAGTAATGTTCAGAGTTCCATTCCACTGTATTGATTTTGGTAGTACATGACTTCTGAACCACTTTGTGAGAGTGCTATCAAATAGAAATAATCAGTCACTTACAAATGTTTTACAGCATGTATATAAGTTATACATCCTCTAATTGTCTCTACTGTATTTTGTTGATCTGACATATATTTATTGAACTAACTTTAAAAACACACACACACTCACGTGCGCGCGCACACACCTCTAATGTTCCTTAATGTTTTTCACTATGCAATGTTGCCCTCTAATTTATGTACCTCTAAACATAAGTAAATATGTTATATTTAATGCAAGGACTATAGAAGCACAACTATTTGATTCAGGTAAGTTACATTAGAAAATAACTAATAAAAGCTTAAAATTGGTTGTTCTGTTGCAAGACTAATGATGAATATTACAATTGTAAATCCTCATTAGTAGACTAATTGATAGTCTTCAGCCTGTTTTTTCGCACATCTGCAAGGAATTCTTGTTGAACATAAAAATTTATTTGGAAATATGAGCATTACCATAACACTTACATAATTTACGTTTATGTTGAAACCAACAGACTAGTGCATACCTTTCTGTAAGATAATCTGAAAAGTTTCCTAGTGCAAAAAGTTGGTTCTTCTTTCTAGATTATATGAGGAAATATTCTGGTTTGTTTTGAATAAGTCTGTTGTTAGCCAAACCTCAATGAAAACTATGAAACACCATAGTCCTCATAACATCTACGCATTCACACCTTCATCCTATACAACATTTGTGAATTTACACTACAAATACAGTAAAACCTCGTTTTTACGTTCCCGGTTTTTACATTTTCCCGCCATTTACACCATTTTTTGTCGGTCCCGTCAAATTTCCTATGTTCACAATGTTAATTTGCCCTCGTTTTTGCATTAACATATTTAAACTTTTCCTGTGTTTTACACTTTTTGAAAGCATGTTTGTGAAGAAATAATGACGTATTCTACATAAATTGACGCTAGCATGGTTTTCCCTTAAAGTATAGTGCTTAAAAATTATTTGCAGTCATGTTTCTTGACACTTTGAATTTATTCAATCATATATTTCGCATTTCGTTGTTGGAAGTATGTGACTAATTGACTTACGACATGCCGATTTGTGGCGATGTACTTCCTCTTTCCACCAGCTTCTTTGCCAGAGCGCCTGGCATGTACTCAGACAATCAGAACCAGTTGCTTTGTTGATGTGAGAAAAAAAGAGTTGCATTGTTTTTGTGATACATATTTTTGACTAATAAAGAACATTATCTGTCAAAGTGGGTATCATAATACCCACAACCTCAAAAAAGTGATAATAATGTGAGATGCCGATCCTATGCAAACGACACAAAAATACTTGTGCATATGTTTGCACTCAAGAATGCGGATAAATTCTCTAATATTGTTGTGTGAAACATCGAAAAAGACAAAAGAACGGAACTTCAGGAGTTTTATTACTTAAATAATTAATGCCGGTAAAAGGCAGTAATTTTGAATATGCGTTACATAGCCCAGCAGTGGCATCCTCAATTATAATGAATAAAATTACGTCAAAATTTTTACTTTCCATAAAATTACCAGTTCTGCCAGGCACTTAAAATAGTAAAAATTTGGATAACCTTTATTGTATAATAAACTTCCTGGCGAGTATTTAGATGCCTATTATGTACATATATCACAAATAAACTATCAAAATGCAAGGCTGATCCAGTAAGAATATTTTACCATTTAAAACGTTATTTCCTGCAATTTACATTTTCCTGCATTTTACACCATTTTACTGAAGTCCCTTGAAAAGCGTAAAAACGAGGTTCTACTGTACTTCTGCTAGCTCTATTGTGATCTGAAAATATCCTCTACAATTGCACCAAGTTACTTCAGCATATATCAGAGTACATTGTACGATGAAAATAATAGAGTAAGCAAACTATCAAATGCATCACTGGCATTTTGAAGTATTTTTATCATAAAGACAGAAGCAGTCAGTTTATACAAAAAAAAAGGAAAATCATCTTTTCATCTTCATTCTTTGGAAGTTTCATGTTTAACAATGCTGATTATTTGCTACTCTTTTTTAAAATATACATAACAAAACACTGTCTGTACAAGAATTATGGGTTCAGAAATACTATGTATTGTGTTTTGTTACATTTACGTTGCATGTGTTTGTATGTATGTGAACCTCAAACTAAAGCTAATTAAGTCACATTTTATGTCTTCTGCAGTAACACTTCTCTTGACTATGTATGTATATATCATTTGCCATGTGCAGTAGTTTATCACTTCATACAGCCAAAATTGTTAAAATAACTCATCAATTGAATTCAGCATGAACATAAATCTTGATTTAATACTAACTCAAATTACTTTCTTGGGAAACATGGTAGTTATGACATTGTCATGTACTAAGATTGTTTTGTGGTAGCATCTATTTATGATACCGTACATAATGAATTAATTGTTCCTATCTATTTGGATATCAAAATGAGTGGTGTTCTCCTTATGCGTATTGCATACGTTGATTAAGAACGTTGAATTTGAGGAAAAATAGGAATAAGAAAAATTCTGATACAAATCAGTTTTTTGTTGTTGATAAATTGAGTCATTCCACTTCACCACTGTTTGAAACCTATTATTGAGAAAGGATTTGCAGCAGCAGTCTATCATTGTTACCATATGTATTGCTTATTGATTTTGGGTGTTCTTGCATCTGTCTGCAAAAGGATGAAACTGCCCAAAACTAATGAAGAATAATACAATAAATTTTGTTATATTAATGTGTTTGATGAAAATATAGATTATTTTCTTAAAAATACCAGCTTTCTATCATCGTTTAAGACTGATTATGCCTTTAGCATTCATTTGGGAGCATACTCCCCCTTATAAAATTCCTCCGTGATCCCCTATTCAATGCTAATATTGATGTCTTGTCTGATGTTAAGCCTGTTATTTCACAATTATTCTTGGCTGAATCCAAATATTTTCTCCTTGCTCTACCTCAATTTGTACCGTATACTGCCGAACCTATGAAATCTTGCTTCTCCCATGCATGTAACATAAACCCACTGTCAAAGCCTATTTAAAGTAACTGTTTCATCTACAGTGTTCAGTCACAGTTTTTCTTCGATTTCTGAATTGTGGACGTCATGCTATTGTTCCTGTCTATTAGTACCTGCAGTCATCCTTGCTACACTCGTACCTTTACCTTATTAATAAGGTAACCTGTATCCACCCTGCTTTCACTCTCATACAACAAAGCTGGTCAAAAGATTGAACAGTACAATGCTAACTTGATCTTGGTACTGACTGACGTCTTGCAGAGGAGATTAGACCATACCTAAGTGCTCACTGCATTAGGTTTGCTACAGCTTGATTCCATTTCTTTCAGTATGTTGCCATCCTGCGGGAAAATACATCGTAAGTACTTGAAACTGTCCACCTGTTCTTACTTTGTTCTTCCTATTTGGCACTCAGTTTGTTTAAATCTCTCTCTCATAGATGTTACTTTCATTTTTGAGATGCTGATCTTCATACCATAACCCTTACATGTATGATCTAGCTCTGAAATATTAGTTTGCAGCCTTACAATAAAATCTGTAATCACCACTAATTTCTCCACTTATGTTAGACTACTTATTTTGTTTTCACTTATTATCTAACCGTGCCAGTCCATTGTTTTCAATATATGATCCATAAATAATATGAACAACATTGATGACAGATTAAACCCTTGTCCTACCCCTGTATCATGAACTCAATTTACCTTTAACTGCAGCCTAAAGATGTAGCAGTGCTTCAGTTTTTCCTAATGAGTAGAAGTGCTTACTTCAATTTTTGAAGACCTAGTAATGTTTCATTATGCATACCTGCCAACTTTTACAGTTTATCTGTAAAATTTATGTAAATCACACCATTTTACGGTTTTACAGATGGACTGTATTATTCTAAGACTTCACAGACAAAAATTTGAAACTTTTACACTACTTCCATCCTATCAATTGTTTACATATGTCAAAGGCAATGATAATTGATAACATTCTTTGATACAATTGGTACTTTTAACAGTGTGATGTTTGTCATCATTTGAATTTAAAGCAGGGATAACAGTTCTTCCATGTGAATCGTCAGTGTTGACTGGCTCTGCTCCACAAATTCCAAGAAGTGATGATGAGTTAGTTATCGGCATTCAGGTCTAGAATATAGTAATCGATCCCCAGGATACAGATACGTCCATTTTATTTTAGTGAATGAGTGCCAGAGGCAGTTAAGGTAGATTACATTTTGGTTGCAAATAAATGTGTAGCAAGTAATTCCGGCTGGACACCAATAAGAAGAATTCATAAAGCTGGTGGGCTTGTTATGTACAACTGAATTTCAGAGTAGTGTTCTGCCGCGGTGGAGTAGGTGAGCAGTCTAAAGCGTCTCGCTGCAGAGCGCATGGAGGTTCGAGTCCTCCCTGGGGCATGGGTGTGTCTGTTGTCCTTAGGTTAGGTTAGTTTAAGTAGTTTTTAAGCTACGGACTGATGACCACGCAGTTTGGCCCGATAGATTTACAAACATTCGAACATTTAGTAGTGCTCTCTATTCTCACCACACCCCATAGCAAAGCAGAATGCAAACGTGTTTTCAGCCTTTTGAGGAAAACTAGAACATAATTAAAATCATCCAAGTCAAATGAATCTCTGGAGCCTATTTGTATCTTCAAGATGAATAGCTGCGATCCCTGTTACAACAAAACATTTTCTCAAGACTTCTTGTGTGAAGCTAAGAAAGTCTTAACTACGACTTGACTGTCGAACTAGCATGTGATTTGCTGTTTCTCTTATATCATTTCTGGCCTGTATTACATTAAAATAGTTTTATTGTGTAAAGCCTTTTTCAACTATTGCATATATGCTTAATTTCTCGAAAAAGTCCTGTATTGTGAGCTCCAAACAAATGTGTGCCATACTTGCTGCTATTTAACGTGGATTTCTCCTTGATTGATATGTCCAGGTAGAAACATTGACCTATGATGTAAGTAGATATGATTTAAGTATCCTGTTTGAAGGATGAATTATTGTATTTTCTAGCCCAGAAGTATTATTTTAGTCAAGCCAGATAATGTCAAAATTCATCAGATTTTTCCCCGCATGTCATTTTTACTGATAGCCCTTTTCAAAAGTTGGCAGGTATGATTGTGTAATAGTCATGGTGGATACTGACAAGAAAATTATCTGTTTTTCAAAGAAGCATTATGCAGACTTTTTTATAGCTACTGTAATGAATTATTCTGCATATCCTCTGCCACCTTCTTCGGCTGGAATGTCGTCAGTGTATTTGAAAATGCATCGGCTTTCAGTCTGATGACTGATTCAAGGCACCTCTCCATGCTTTCTTTCCTTCACAGCTTGCTCAATATTCAGATTGATTGACTGTCTTACTCCCTTCTAAAGTAATAGCAGTGTGCACAGTTATAACACCAGGAGAAAGGATGATCTTCACTATGTAGGGCTAAATCTGAGTTTGGCACAGAAAGGGGTAAATTATGCTGCCACAAAAGTCTTTGGTCACCTGCCAAGCAGCATCAGAAACGTAATAGATAGCCAACTAGCATTTAAAAATAATTTAAAAGAATTTCTGAATGACAACTCCTTCATAATTTATGCCCTGTTTCTGTAAAAGTTGTATATTACTTTCCATTCCGTTTATTTTACCACTGTTGCCTTTAGAATTTGAAAGAGTATATTCCAGCCTTAATTTTAAAAGCTTTCTGCAAATCAACAAAAAGCAATAAATGTTGGTTTGCTGTTCCTTAACCTTTTCTTTAATGATAAGTCACGAGTATTACCTCACACGTTCCTACATTTCTCCTAAATCCAAACTGATCTTCTCTGTGGTTGGATTCTACTAGTTTTTACTTTTTTTTTTTTTTTTTTTTTTTTTTTAATAATTAATGTTAGTATTTTTCAACCAAGGCTTATTCAATTGCTAGTTCTATAATATCCACACCTGTCTGTGCCTGCTTTCTTTGGAATTGAGGCAACTACATTATTTTTCAATACTGAGGGTATTTCAGTTGTCTCATACATCTTGCTCTCCAGGTGTAATAGTTTTCTTATGGCTGGATCTCCCAAGGATGTCACTGTTTAAGGGAATATCATCATGTACTGCAGGGGCTTGTTTTGCATTGGATCTTTCAGTGCTCTGTCAAATTCTTTGTGCAGTATCAGATACCCTACTGGTCTGCATCTCCTTCCTCATCGTGTTCGACAATACTGCCTTAAAGTTAATTTTCCTTGGCCAGGAATTCCTTCCTTCCACCTCTCAGCATTCGTCTTTATTTAGCACTGGTTTTCTTTGTGAGCTGTTGATATCCATACATGTGTGTTCCTTGTCTCTAAACATCTCTCCCTATGGCTGGTACCTACCTTTCTTCAAAATTTAGCATTCTTCTATGGACTTGCATTTCTCCTATAGACACTTCTGCATAGCAAATTTGCATTTCCTGTTGTCAGACTGTTTTTATTTATTTATTTTTACACCATCAGTACTAAATTTTTATATTTACTTCTTTCATTGAATTAAATTCAATATTTCTGTGATATCCAAGAAGTCCTATTAGGCCTTCACTGAAGAAGGTGTGCAGTGGTTAGAACACTGAAGTCGCATTCAAGAGGACGGTGGTTGAAATCCACCTCTGGTCATCCAGATGTAGGTTTTCCACGACCTTACTGCTGACGGGATGTTAAACCCAAAGATTCCTTCCTTGCTTAATGTCAGCCCTGTCCACCAGATGATAAACTCTACCCTTCATATCATCATCCTTTCCTACTAAGTGTTGTATTTCCCCTTCTTTGGTGTTTAGCTGCATTCACTATTTCATCCCTTAAAACTACCCATTCTTCTGATGTACCTCTCAGGGGACTCAACATTCATTGCCGAGAATAGGCTTGGCGTACCCAGGGTTGCTGAACGGGGAACTTGTGAGTGCCACTTGTCCTCTGTCACCATAAACTTTGCCCTTGCTTCAGTGACCAACATCTGCCAGTGAAATACTGTGTGTCACAGGTAATGGGGATTTTGGCTTGACCATCTGGGTCTCAAACATGGTCAAAATCTTTCAAAAAAAGCATAAATTTCAAGGTGTGTGTGAACTGATGCATGGCGGTCAATGTGGAAAAGTCACTAGTGGGCAACCTCTGGGGGATACTGCTGCACATCAGTTGTATAAGGCTTATCCAGGCAAGTGGTGTTCTGTCTGGGCGGACAGTTGGTTCCCCAGCTGCTCGAGGAACTTGAAATAGATAGTATGAAATTTCCTTTTGCATTTCTCAGTGAGATGGGAATATTGACACATGTATGTACTGTAGTCCTCCTGCCTGGAGTTTCTCAAAAGTCAGTAATATATAGTAACAGACTGTTCGCTGCTAATCGGAATGTTTTTAGTTATAAAACGAAAAGAAGGCAGCTTTGAGAAAGCTTAGACTTTCAATATACAAAACGGTTTAGAGGACATTTCTGGCACTTTGAAATCTGTGAAATGTTTGTTACATGAGACACTGCTGTTCTGACATCTAGTTCCCAACAAAGAGCAAACTACCAGAAAGGAAAATGTCTTGGGAATGTGCCACTGAAACACAGCTGCAGCAAAGGCATTGTCACTTGTAGGAACCTTGTGGATACTGCAAAAGAAGTAGTAAATAAGGAGTGGGCTAAAGAAGGCAGCGTAGATATCCAAAATACCGTGAAAAGGGTGGACAGAGAGTTAGTAAAAACTGACTCCATTATCTTCTCATTCGATCGCTCTAAACTCCCAGAGCATTTTTACACAGGCTTTGTACATTTAAACTTACAGCTCTAGGTCTGCACCTCAGTGTACTGCTTTCAATGCCAGCTTTTTGGGAACACCACTAAGGGATGTAATGGAAGACAAATTCTGTGGAAAATGTGGTAAGACAGCCCATTAAGTAGTCACTTGTATGCAAGTGGTATAGTATGTAAATTGTTCTAGGAGTCATCTTGTCTGGAGTCAGGACTGCAGCATATAACTTACGGAAAATAAGATACAGGAAATTAAAACAATGAAGCTCCTCTCATGTGAGACCAAAAAGATCTTGTAAGGCCATGCAACCTCCTGTATGTACCACCTCTTTTGCCTATGCTCTTCAAAAGCTAGTTCCAGAAGTTGATGCATTCACACAAACTAAGATTGCGTGTCAGTGCACCCGTAAGGCAGCATTTGCTTCAAGAACTGTAGACCCCATCCAAAACAGTTACAAATATTGTAGAGCCGCTGGCACATCCAACAGTAAGGCTTGGCTAAAAATCCAGCACACACACTACCACATATACCACAGTTTCTACAAAACTACCCAAGGGCAAAAAAGGCTTCAACCACAGGTGAATACAGAAAATAAACCATCTGATTGCATCAGTGTCATTATACCTGATGCTGCTTATGAGTGTGCTGCACAGCCTATGGAGTAAGATTTATGTTCAGAGCAGTGGTCTTGCCCCAAGGCTGATCCTCCACCCACTGCAGGCCCCTTACCTCAGTGGAGAACAGATGTAGATACTACCCCTATGATAGATGGCTCCGTAACTTCAATGGACCAGGCAGTAATTCATGTGGAGGAACTACATCTACTGTCTCAGAGAGGCTAAATTTAAACAATCTGACACCCCTGAATTACATGGCTGTGTCTTCTTGGAATGGACCACTTTAATTTAGAGAGAACTAGAGTTGCAGTAGCTATTTTTGTCAACACCAGCTACCACTCCTCGACCCCTGAACACACGAAGCCTACAAGCAGTCACAACATTGCTGCACATAAGATCGTTCTATATGCCCCCACATTATGTGCTCAACGAAGAGGATCTTCATACCACCTTACTTACTCCCCGCCTATTCTTCCTCTGTAGTGATTTTAACACCTACGAGGTGCTTTGAGTCTCTGTAACTACATGCTCCAGGGGCAGTACAATGGGGACACTTCTCTTGTCATCCGATGCATGTTTGCTGAATACAGGTTCAATTGCACACTGCAGCACTGTTACAGAGTCATTCTCTGCTGCAGATATCTTACTAAGCTCTCCAGCCCTTTTCCACTATATCATATGGTATAATGTCAGCTACATATAATACTTTAGTAAAATATACTAGTGTCTAATTAACAAGATAGAACATATCTCTTTCACAGAGCCAAGTCCAACTCCTTTAACCACTGGACAGTTTCCTGACCGATTAGATGGAGTTCGGTCATCCCTTATGAGAATGATCGTAATGGGCAGTTAGTAAGTGTGTGGGTCATTGTTTGTATGTCTGCTCCACAGTCACAGGATTGGTCATCTGCCTGTCCCCATTTGAATTTCCAATAGTTACAGCGACCAACACCTGTTCGGAAGCGGTTGGTCAAAGACCGTTCTCTCCTGGAAAGGTCCATTCCTTGGAACGTCTTCGAGGAATCGTCTATGCAGATGCTGTTTTGTCCATTAAACGAATCCCAAGTTCTTGCCCAGTTCGATTTAGGCGAGAAACTACTCTCGTGTAGTTGCACAGCTGTTTTAAGAGGTGGTTTACGTGATTTCAACCGGCTTACCTGTGGTGGAAGGTCTTGCAGGATAGGAAGCTCAGGAGTGGACAAGATCTTATAATACTCTCTCATTAAGGCTTCCTTCCATCTCAGATCAGGAGGAACGATGTTGCATAATATTGGGAGCCATTGAAGTGGTGTAGCCATGAGAGTGCCACTGATCAATCTCATTTCTCTATTTAATTGTACATCAATGTCTCTCACATGAACACTGTAGAGCCAGACAGGAGAACAGTATTCAGCTACAGAATAAACGAGTGACAAAGCTGTTGTACGCAAAACCTCTCTCTCCCACAAGTCTGTAGCCAAGGATATTGCCTCTTGCACAATTTTTAAGATCTTCTGCATGGGTTTCTTGTAGAGCAAGGATGTCAATATTGTTACCCAGAAGATTTTTACTGAGAAAGTCACATTTTGACCTACTTATCCCTTCAATATTCAAATGGCACATGTTTAGGACTGGACCTATTGCTCTGTTCATATCGTTTTGTTGGCCCTGACAAGCTGTTCTGGATTGTCGTGGTAGCTGACATAGCTGGGAGATCACTGTGGTGACAGGACCAGCTACCAGAGATTGTTGTCCATTTAGAACCACCCAGGGGGCACGTGGAGCTTTGAGGATTGCTTCCGGACACGAACAACTTCGCTTTCCTTTCCATACTACTCAGTGGGAAGTCACTAATAACCTGCATGGCAGTTATCACTTTCTGACCAGGATTCACTTGCCAGACAGAGAAGATCCGAAAAGAAACAGCTTCTGTGGTTTCTTAGCAGAACAGAACACTGTACAGCTGACTTAATGAACATGGTCCTTGCGACAGTATCCAAGAATGGGTGGATCGTACAGTCTCTGACAATAAAGGTCAGTGAATAGTTCTATAACATTAATGTATGTGACCTATGAACTACAGTTACCTTACTGTCCTAGAAAATAGTCACCTCCCAAAACTATGCAACTCTGAGCTCTGTGATACAAGTCCTGGAAACTTTGCATGAAGTCTTTCTTTGTGTCAGTGTTTAAAAGCCTCATCATGTTTCGTTGGATGCCAGGAATATCACCAAATCTCTTTCCTTTGAAAGCGAGTTTGAGTCGAGAGACTAGGAAGAAGTCAAGAGGATTCAGATCCAGCGAGTATAGTGGATGTTGAAATTGAATGACAACACTCACCCACACACAGCCAATATCGTCAAATAGTTCCTGACAAAAAAGGAGATGGTGCAACTTGAACATTTATCATATTCACCGCATCTTAATCCTCCAGACTACTTTTATCCCCTTGACTCAAACTAACTTTGATAGGAAAGAGATATGACAATATTCCTGACATCAAATGAAATGTGACGAGCCTTTTGAACCCCATCCCAAAGGAAGACTTCGTGCAAAGTTTCCAGGATATCTATCACAGAGCTCAGCAATGCATAGTTACAAGAGGCGACTATTTTGAAGGACAGTAAGGTAATTGTAGTTCACAGGTCATTTACATTATAGGACTATTCACTGAACTTTGTCAGAGGTTATATTATTCTAATGATTTACCCTACAGTTGAAGCATCCTTTCTACAGTCTTTATGGTAATTTAAATGGCGGCCTACACCTTCATGGAGTGACGAATCCCGCTCTGCAATTAACCATTTCAGTCCTGAATTATTTTAAAAATAGAATAAAACATTTTCTTGCACTTTTTCATGTCCATAAGACCCTGTTTACTGTACATTTGAGCAAAATTAAAAATTTTCATACTTGATTCCAAAAATAAAAAATGCCAAATAAGTTGGACACTGATTCTGGAAGGGAGTTAAGGATGTGAAATAAGAAGTCAACAGTTACATACATCACTCCATATGTATTGTGGAACTTAGATCACAAAGTGTAAATTGTGCAAAATTCATAAGTCAATACATAAAATAATTTCAGTGAATGATATATCTGATCCACTCTGCAATGGGTCCGCCATATTCACTGTTTTTCATTGCAGCACGCCATTCTGGACAGATGTCAGCAAGAAACATGAAACTAAAAGCAAGAGATGTCCAGTAAACAGGCTAATGGGTCTCAAAGTAAAGCGTATCAATATAATGTTATAAAATTAATACAAACTCAGTGTCCATTATTATGGACACCAGATCTGAAAGGGTTAAGGCAAGTTGTGAGGCTCTGCTTAGGTTTAAGTGTTGGCCAACTGCAGAAAACCTCACAGCCTTTCAGGTGGGGAGTGCAAAATGTCACCAAATTATACAAGATAGTAAGAGGAGATCATGGCTAGAGTTCTTGAATACCAATAATTGTTTTACAAAAAGTACTGCTGTATGGAGACCATCAGGAACATTTCTGGGAAAGGAGGGAGGTCTCGGGTTGCTGCTGGAATGGGGAATGGTTCTCTCTAAACCAGCCTGCGATTGTGGTTCTTCAATTTCTCCAGGCGTATTTCATGATGAAACAGATCTCGGGTGAACAGCCTGGTGTATGTGTGCATAGGACACAATATTTCAGCAATGAACCGTGTTGGTGATGTACTGATCAGCACACCTGATGATGGCAACATGGTCGATTGCTGAAATATTGTGTCCTGTCCACCCATACATCAGGCTGTTCACCCGAGATGTAGTTTATCAGCCCGCAATTCATTGCGCAGATCTTGACAGCCTATTTTGCTACTGGCACTGCAAAGTGGTTTCTCTTGCTGGGAGGGCTCTTAACTCAGTCTCAGGGACTGAGGATGACCTTGAAACCCTACGACCACTGGCACTGCAAAGTGTTTGCTGAGAGGGGCCAGTTGGACTTAAGGTCTACTACAGATGAGTATTATAATGACCCTTTCTCCCTGCGGTAGGTGGAATCTTCATTGTATGCATTTTGTGACACATCACCTGGTCTAGATTTAGTCCACTACAGGGTGCTATGGCACCTTACTGATCGTAACAAAAATATTCTTGTCAAGCTTGATAATGTAATTTGGGTGTCGGGCCACTTTCGCAACTTGTAGAGAGAGGCAGTTTCAATTCTCCTTTTAAAACCCGGAAAAGATTGCTTGTGTGCAAGCAGTTATATTAGTATTGCTCTCACTAGCTGCACAGGAAAGACCTTGTAGTGGATGGTCAACTGTCACCTTGTCTGTATCTTAGAATCCAGGCACTCCTTATTTGCTTTCACTGTGGGCTCAGGAGGTATGGATCCATCTTTGATAACCTTGCCTTACTGGAGGAACGTATACAACAGGCTTTTGTTAATTAATAGTAATGTAAGTATTATATGTAACATGATAATGAGGGGCAAATGCTTCTCTGAATAAGATTTTAAAAATGATGAAGAGAACAATTAGATTAAATAACCCCCCCCCCCCTCTTCCCAACAAGGAAATTGTTTTTCACAGAATCCATTTAATTTGTTCATAGCCATACTTACAAGTACTGGATAGTCTCTCTTTATTATGATTCAAAATTGAGTAAAGTTTTAGCTCGTAAAGAAATTGTTCATAAAAGAATCACATGGTAGTTGCATCAGGTAGTCTTCATGACGTGTTGTAAGTTCTACAGTTTGGTCAGCGTAAGTTGATCCCTTACAGTTTTGCATTGCCATTGCAAGCCTTCAACAACAAAGTGCAAACTACTTCAGACTAAAACATCAATATGGAGTTTTCATAAAACACATACAAAATTGCATAACACTACTGGTGACAGTATGCGTACAGTCAAATTCCAGGAATAATTTGAAAGTAACTATGATCAATTTTAAATAATCATCTTGTGTATACAAACAACTTTCAGTGAGTAGAATGTAAAAATAGCAGTTTGTAAAAACCTTGATGTTGAAATAAACAATAGCACCTAACCATTATCATTTTAAATACAGAAATGATGGAACTTAAATGTAACTTTTATTTATCCAGTGAAAAATAAATTAACACAAAAGAATGAGACTTACGAAACAGTTTTTTAGTCAGTAAGGTATGGCATATTTTAAAAGTTGTCCGGCAACCCAGCTGAAAAGATCCCGTGATACCACAATTAGGGAACAACTGAATCAGATGATCAGGCTACAAAGAAGACCTGCAGAGACCATGGTGTAACACAGTGCACTATTCCCTCACAAGATGACTGCATGTTGTGGAAAATGAGCCTGCAGTTGTGGGAGGAGTGGTTGGTGGTGACAGACAATAAGCTGCAGTGGGTGATACCAACCATCTGACTGTGGCAATCCTATATAGTGGCAGTGGCGGCTGGTGACCAGAAAAGATGGTAGTGCACTTTTTCACCAATAAAAAGTTTGGCCTCTCCATTGTGGCAGCTCAACGCATTCGGAAAAAATGCTATTAAGTCAAGATATCAAAGATGTATATGGATCAGAAACAATCACTCTACTGCAGACACAATATCTACCCGAGGCATTTAAATGAATTGACGACTTTTCGTTTTAACTGTCTGTGAAATTGTCAAACTTGGAATCGGTCTACCTAGCCTCTTGATTTATAATTTCTCTTCAAACCTGCGTGAATTGAAGGGTTCAGAAAGCAAGGAAATTGCCTGTTCCTTGAGACTCAAAATTAACTATAAAACACGCTAAACAATGGACACAACGCACAGTTACTTCGCCCGCAGCTACATGTGAACTGGTAAGAAGGCGTGAAAAGCCCGCTTTTTTTTAAGGGCCGACGACTCCGCTTGTCTTCAGGAGATTTGGGACTCTGTTTCTGCGGCTGACAGGGTGGCTCGGGCGAGGTGTTTATACACTCAAGGCGCCTATACGGAAACACTGTTGCCAAGCGTTGCCCCCGCACACCGCACACCCCCTGAGACACCCTAGTTGGCGTTTGCAGGCCGGCTGCAAACCCAGCCGCTGTCAGCGAAGTTCGGTCCACTCAGGAGCAGTCGGTGCGTAACAGCCCGAGTGTTTCGAAAGAGAGAAATGGAGTGCTACTTCTCCTATTTCATAGAATCTCTAACAGTAAATGGAGTTTAAGAATATTGTTATTCCTGGGGGTAGTGCAAACCTGCAAACGTATGCAGGAGCCGCCCCTGTATAGTGGAACAGTCACTAGCAGGCAATGTCGAGGATCAGCCTTACCTCAGTTGTATTAGGCTTATCCAGGCATTTGGGGCTCTGTCTGGATGGACTTTTTCCCCCCTAGCTGCTTGTGGGACCAACACGAAATAAGTGCAGACTAATACTGGCGGTCAAATGCCCACTGGCATCTGTAAGCATTGAAGGACAGACTTTAATGCAGTGACATATGACCCTTATTTGTTCCCTTCCCTGGCCACACCATGGGAGGAATGTAGGGTTCAAATTCAAGGAGAGACATATGCTCCCAGATTTTTATTATGTGCTAGGCCAGATGATGAATCGTACATGATCACAAAGCCTCTAATTTATTGAACACCTAGAGGACAAGTTTGGAGAGGTTGAGTAGTTGTCAAAGATGAGATCAGGATCAGACCTGATAATGAGGTCATTCCCGGCACAATCACGGGTATTGCTCGCCTGTGATAAGCTGGGTGATATTACCATTATCATTATTCCCCACAAGAGTTTGAACATGATCAAGGGAATTATATTCCATAGTGATCTGTTACTGCAGTCTGATGATAAATTACGCGCCATCTTAGAGCGGCGAGAAGTCCACTTTATTCGGTGTGTTTGTAGGGGTCCAAAGGATAAAAGAATCATTACTGGTGCCTTCATCTTGGTGATTTGTTGATTACAGTCAAGATGATGATTTACTGTTGCAATGGTAAACCCTACATTCCTTTCCCTATGAACTGCTTTACGTGCTGGATGTTCAGGCACATGTCATCCCAATGTGATGCAAACTCTGTCAGGAGTGCTAACATGCATCACATCCAAACATCTCTTGTTCCCCTTCTCCCATCTGTGTTCACTGAGGACAGCGCCACAACCCTTGATCACCCAACTGCACAGTTCTACATGAAGATAGGAAAATTATAAGAACCTGGACAGGTTGCCCCGTTAAGAGGCAAAAAGAAATTATGAAAATCTCCACCTTATGAGCATGAAGTCATTGTATGCCACAGCTGCATCAACATCATCATCATCATCAACAACAACATTGCCATCCCTGGCGACAAGTTTACATCCTGCTCCCCCAAATACAGAGGACATCCTTCCCCACGCCCGAGCCACAGAAGCAACAAGCTCGTCTGGCTCCATTTGCAAGGGAGGAATGCCTCAGAACCCTTCCTTCAGTGGTTTCCCCCACTGGCAAAGTTGAAACCTGTGAGTAACTGAAGGAGCCACCATACTGCTGGTCGTAGAGCTTCAAGGTCATCCTCAGTCCCTGAGACTGAGTTAAGAGGAACCAAAAGACCAGAGAGACAAGAAAAAGAGAGAGGATTTTAAGAAGAATGAATCTACACTGGTTACCAAGCTACCACCCCCTACATTTTCATCTGAGGACAAAGGTGGAGATCCTCACATCCCCTGAGGACTTGGCAATTGCTGAGATTTTGGAAGCCATGGATATCGAGTCTCAGCATCTGCCTGGTTTCCTGTACAACAGATCCCTACTCTTTGTGATTATCAGGGCTACTATAAAAAACCAGTCAGGCTATGACAGGATATCTTGTGGCCTCTACATCCTCGCCGCTGTCCCCAGTGCCCCCATGCCTGTTCTCACAGCCCTCAAGGCAGGGGCTGTCAGGTTCCAGGCAATGCAGGATATCACCGTCTGTTGTTTACCTTACCCCGGATGAGATTGTTTCTCTCATTGACCTTGCTGCCGTGCTCGCCAAACTTCCCCCACCATTTCTGCTTTTGGGGGACTTCAATGACCACCACCCTTTGTGGGGTGGAACCCATATCTCAGGCTGTGATAGGGATGTTGAGATTGTCTTGGCACAGCTGCTTCCTGACACCCATGCTCCCAAGCATTTTAGCATGGCACATAGTCGGCTATTGATCTCTCTCTTTGTAGCCTGAGCCTTCTCCCACTCCTCAGTTGGAGGGTACATGATGACCTTCGTGCAAGGCGACCACTTTCCTGTCCTGTCTCTCCTTCAGTGTCAACCTGTAGACCACCTGTCCCAATCGGCTCTCCACAGGGCAGACTGGCTGGCTTACACCTCAGCTGCTGTGGTTGCTGCTTCACTTCCTGCAGAAGTTGATATGGCAGTTCAACAGGTCACTGTGGTCATTGTCCTGTTGAGGCAACTGTCCTATGTTCCCCTGCCTGGCTCCGACGTACTTTTGTGCCTTGGTGGATACCAGAGATCACTGAAGCCATCCAGGAACGTCAGCAAGCACTTCAGTAGCATCAATGCCACCCTTCTGCAGAACACCTGATTGCTTTCAAATGTCTCTGCACCCGAACTCAGCTACTGATCCAGCAGAGTAAACAGGACTGCTGGGAGAGGGATGTTACCACCATTGATTCTGGTGCATCCCCTTCTTGGGTGTGGTCAAAAGTTCAACACATTTTCAGGGTACCTTATGCACCTATATCGCCGAGCACATGCAAAATTCTGACTGCTGCCTACAGTCCAGAATTCCACACCCTTAAAGAGTGGATTGAGCATAAGCAGTTATCATTTTACACACACCGCTGGGAAATGTACAACGCCAGATTTAGTGAGTGGAAGTTCCAAAGGGTTCTTGCTACATGCCCCAATACTTCTCCAGGATTGGATCATTCACAGCCAGTTCCTCCGTCAACTCTCAGCGGACTTCAATGTAAACTGCTCGCCCTGGTCAATCATCTGTCGACAGGATGTGTTTCCCTGTCGTAATGGCGGGATAGCACCATCATCCCTGTGAAGAAACCTGGCTCGGATCCATTAGTGGTTGACAGCTACCGCCCGATCAGCCTCACTAATGTTCTGTGTGTCAACAGCTCATGTGGATCCTTGAAGACTGGATACTTCTGACCTCACAACATGGGGTTTTCTGTCAGGATCTCTGTGCTACTGATAAACTTGTGTCACTGGGGTCAGTCATTTGTATTGCTTTCATTAGGCGTGAGCATCTTGTTGCTGTCTTTTTTTCTCTCTGGAAGGCCTATGATACCACCTGGCGCCATTATACCCTAGCTACTCTATATGAATGGGGCTTTTAGGATCCACTTCAAATCTTTATCCAGAACTTCCTCTCATTTTACTCCTTTTAGATTAGAGTTGGTACCTCTCTCAGATCACCCCATGTTTAGGAGAAGTGTGCCGCAGGGTTCCCTCCTTAGTGTTTCCCAATTTTAGTTGCAATTAATGGTCTTGCTGAAGCAGTGGGGGTCATCAGTTTCTTCCTCCTTGTTTGCTGACGGCTTCAGCATGTACTTCAGTTCTGATGGTATTGGCATCATTGAACGACAGCTGCAGGGAGCCATCTGAAAGTCCCAGTCGTGGGTCTTTGCCCATGGTTTCCAATTCCTAGCATCAAAAACCTGAATAATGTACTTGTGTTGTCATTGGGTAGTTCACTTGGACCGAGAATGATACCTTACTGACGAAGTCCTTCATGTCGAGGAGACACAATCCTTCTCAGTTGTGCTCTTCAATGCCAGGCTCCCTTTGGTGCCACACCTTCGTCACCTGAAATAAAAATGCTGGCAATATCTGAAAATTCTTCACTTCTTTAGCCACACTGGGAAGCTACCTTTTCAACTCTCCTGCAGCTTTACAAGGCCCTAATCCAATCGTCCCTCCTCTATGGGAGCTTGGTGAATGATTCTGCAGCATCTTCAGTATAGTGGATCCTTAATCCAATTCTCCATGGTGGTTTCTGTCTAGTGACAGGGGCTTTCCACACGAGTCCAGTGACAAATCGCTGTCTTCTCTTTCCAGCTGCTACACTCCTCTCTCTTCCACAGTTGTCCAGGTCGGGTCTATCGATCGCGCTCTGAGTTCAAATGTTTGTAGAGCTTATGGGACTTAACTGCAGGGCCATCAGTCCCTAAACTTACAAACTACTTATGAACTAGCTAATACTAAGGACGGCACAAATATCCATGCTCGATGGGGGATTCGAACCCCCCCGACCATAGTGGCCATGCAGACTGTGACTGACGCGCCGCAGAACGCTCGGCCACCGCGCTCTGAGTCATTCCCTCCTTTTGTCACTCGAGTCCGTTCCCGTCCCTCCCACTTTCCTCAACTTTTCCCACACCCCTCCTTGGTCAATTCCTCGCTTGCAGCTTTGTATGAATTCGTCCCATGCCTCAAAAGCCTCAGGTTCACAAACACATCTCTGTCGCCAGTTCCTGGCACTTCTCGACTCGTTCCGTGGTGCAGCAATTGGGTTTAATGAAGGTTCCCCGATATACGACCACGTCGGGTACACATTTATCTACGGTGACCCCATCGGAATGAGTACCTTGCCTCGTGGGAGTACTGTTTTTACTGCAGAGCTGGTTACTATTTCTCTTCCTCTCGAACATCTCTGAGTCCGTGCTGGCGAATCATTTGTTATCTGTAGTGACTCCTGGAGTGGCTTGCAAGCCCTCGACCAGTGTTTTTCCCGACACCCTTTGGTGCGGTCTATTCGTGACTCCGTCTTCACCACTGTCAAGTCTGGCTGTTCAGTAGCGTCAGTTTGGACCCCAGGCCACATTGGCATCTCAGGGAACAAACACGTCGATCGGCTGGCTATTCTTCGCTGAGGGCCTCTCGTAGGGACTCAGTTATTGTCTGTCGCCTACGTATCTTTCGTACCTGGGTAACACGCGGCCACCCACTTTGTCGAGAGAACCCTCCAAAAGTGTCGCTGTACGGCTCACTTGACAGTGGTTCTCTTCCTGGTGGTCTGGCCCCTTTTGGTCCCTTTGTGCCAGTCCTCGAATCTACCTGCTGCGCTGCCTTTAATTCTCGGTGACTGTGCCTCTATGACTGACTGTGTTTTACATTTTATTCGCACAGGTGATTTTTATCCCTATATATAATTGGTAGGTATCTTAGCGCGATTTCTGAGGTTCTCAGCCATTCAGCATTCCCCCCTTTGTGGCTGGAGGAGTTTGAATGTGTGCAGAGTGGCTGGCTCGGTGGTGAGCCAGCCACTGCCTCCTGCTGTAATGTTTTAGTCTATCACTGTATCGTTCATTGCCGCTCTGTACACCTTGTGGGTTTCCCCTCTCGATGTTGAGTGATAAACTGTTACTTCATTCAGCCTTATGGTGTGACGTCCTACTAGGAGAGGGTCAAACATGTCGGTCACCGATTATGATCGAATTTTGCACGGACGTTGTATGAGATAACGTGTTTCGGCTCTTTGCTATACACTCAGTAGTTATTGAAAAAATCGATATCATCACTGATGATGGAAAATCGCGTTTTCAATACTTATACGGCACATCGAAAGATCGTCCAAAAAAGAGCATTTTTTACTAATCTATATATGGGGTCACGAGTTAACGACGTTCGAGTAATTACGTTTTTCTTTTCTCATGCTGTTACTTTGGTACTCGTAAACGTGAAAGACTTTCCGAGCGCCTTCGCCGGGCGAGCGGTCCAGGGCTTGGTTTGTCAAACCGTGGATCCAGGTTTGAATATCCATCACCGGCATTTTTCTTGGTTAGGTTTTTTCGATGTATTTGATAATATTCTCATATTTGTAATATCTTTTCTTGCCGTATTTTGAAACAGAGTATAGGGAAGTGTGATTAATATTCGAATAAGTGTATTATTTGTTTACAGCTGTTTTATTTGTGACACACAGTGCAAAAAGAAATAAAGTATATTATTACGTAATATCAATTACTGGCCGCCTATTCGTCAGCTTTCTCGTAGTCAGTAGTGTGAAACTTGTCATAAAGACAACCAATAAACAAATATGTTTTCCACGAACGATATCTCGGATCACACGTGAATGCGGCATTATGTTGTTCGCGTGTTGTGACTGGATTGAGAATTATTTGTGTTTTGGTTGTTTTTATAAGTTTCACCCTACTGGTTGTGAGAACGTTGACGAATACACGACCAGTAATTGGAATTACGTAATAGTATACTTTAGAAGTTTATTTTATTCTGTTTCTTATTTTTATTGTTTTTGCACTGTGTGTCACACAACAGATAATACACTTATTTGAATATTAATAAAACTTCCCGATGCTCTACTTCAAAATAAGACAAGAAAAGGTATTACAAATGTGGAAATATTATCAAATACCAGTACATCAAAAGATTGCCATGATAGACCCCACGGTTTAACAGTACTGCGGCCAGAAAGTCGCTCAAGATTGCTCACCCAAACAGAATGAAAAACTAGAAAACGTCATTAACTTTTAACCCCATATCGTCATCGTCATCTTGCACTGTTTCCAGCCAAAGGGCGGGTCACAAGCCTCGCCACTTTGTCCTCTATTCCCGCCATCTCTCTGGCCAGTTCTCTCCTGGTAAATAGTAAATGAGGCACAACAACGCTAAATTTTATTAATGTTCAAAGCAGTGGCGGCGCGTCCTGTGTATTCACTGATTCAGTGAGCCACCTGAAAAATGTTCTTAAACTATCGTTATTCGTTTCGTTCTTCTATCAGATAATTTTACATGCATATTCAAAGAATTTTTATCACATGAGAAACGTTTTACGTCGCGGAGACAGCACGAAACGGCCGCTTAATATAGGTGGCAGTGGCCGCAGCGTTGCAATGCGCATGAGCTACCGCTACTGAACGTTGGCGGTGGTTTGGTTCCCAGTCCCGACCTTATCTCTTTTTTTTACCCTGACTCCTAAAAGTTTTCTTACACTGTTATTAATTAGAAGGAATTTACATTTTGCGATATATCGACATATTTATGTCAACAAGCGCCTTCTTTAAAAAGTGCGATTGTAGTCTTTAGTGAAAATACCGTGAAATATGGGTCGACGAATTGTAAACATTGTCTCGTGAACTACCTGCACATAAACGGAAGAGACACTATAATAATTAATGTTCTAAATGTCGTACTGATTCAAATAATTTTATATACAGAGTACGTAGTAGACTTTTGTGGCAACTGTCGTTTCTTAATGAGATTGAAGTGCCTTGTTCCTTTTTTGCAACAGCTGTTATACACGTTCTTGTGTCCTATATGCTCTGTTTGTGAGATAATTGTGCTAATACTGTAGCCATTTCACGGATCTCAAGAGCTTTGTATTTTCTAGTAAATGTATGAAACTATTTGTATCAGCATGTCATTTGCAACATTCACTATAACAATGTTTTTTCGCACATTCTGTGCAGGTACTGAGTTCAGAAGACAGTGTTATCATTTTGTTGGACCATATTTCACGGCATGTTCACTAAAAAGAACAAACGCACTTCTAAGAAAAAGCGGTTGTACTTGCAAATATGTCGAAATATCGCAACTCGTAAATTCTATTTAATAAATGGGTCACAAAACTTCTGGGGGTCAAGGTGAAAAATGAAAATATTGTGGGAAGCGAGAAACGAACCACCGCCCACACACACATCTGTTTTTCTTTTGTTTTGCATTTTTTTCTCTTTTGTTATTTTTTTCCTTTGATATATGTGTATATTTCTTCTAAGCTCAGCCACTTCAGGCGTTGGCTCCTATCAACCATATTACCACCAAAAATTTACTAAATGAACCTACAAAACAAAATATCTAGTGCCACCGCCATCTTCCACCACAAGCTAAATTGACATATCTCCGATTCTTCAGGCGCCACAGTCAACGAAAACAGAATACATTCAGTTTCCTCTAAAGTTTCTGCCACCAACTATGAAATAACAATATTTAATACACCAGTGCCATTCATTCAAAAAATGTTCAAATGTTTGTAATTCTATCAGACCAAACTGCGTGGTCATCAGTCCGTAGCTTACAAACTACTTAAACTAAACTAACCTAACGACAACACACACACACCCATGCCCCAGGGAGGACTCGAACCTCCACAGCGAGCAACCGCGCGCTCCGCAGCGAGACGCTTTAGACCGCTCGGCTACTCCACCGCGGCGCCATTCATTCTCATGCAAATAACAAAACAGAAATTCATATAGAACTTCAACTCTACTTTCCGCTTTATTTATTAGGAAAGCATCCTCTGCTTTATGTTGCGTCTTTTTACAGTTTAAGTTTGGAACTTCAAGTTTTAGACTGCTGGAAAGTCTGACTTGTCATTTTAATAGTACAGTGCTACAGAAATATAATAGAATATTACAGACACACTTATATTACTGTAATGCTGAAGTCTTGGAATGATTCATATTTCGAATTTTAAAATACGAAGGTACAAATATTTACGTAAATTAAACAGCAGGAATGATAAATAGAAGCCCTGAACTCGCATAGCATCACGGTAGCATGACCGTAGAGATAACTATCGGTTCGTACTGATAACTGGGGTCCGACGCACCACTGACCCTAGACGCCAGTGGAGGGGCGAGGAGAAACGCCGCTTTTAATATTGGCGGTGGAGCTGATAGACACACCAGCTCCTATGGGGAGAACAGCCAACGGTAAAAATGTCAAAGTTTTCAGGAACGTATGCAATTTGACGGTAAAACGAAGCACGATAATAAAAGAAAGATGAAGAAGACACAATTCCTCGTAAATGGCCCCTTAGACACCCAATATTTATTGTTAGGTAACTGAGTAATTCGCAGTCTGAGAGATACGGAAATACAGATGCGAATTTCGCGTCAAACTGCGAAATTATGTCATGACAAAGCAGAAATACGGACTGATTCACAAAGATTTGCAAATATTTTAATATGTTATTCTACAACAACAAAAGTTCTTGTAAACATTGGTCTGCAAATGTTTAGTTACGGAGTAAGGTTAACAATATAAACCTCGCTAATATGAAGCGATCGCAAAACTGTACTTTGTTACAGTAAAGCACGATTTCAATTTATTTTGTCGTTATTGATCTGCTGAATCTAATAAAACATGTCCCAGACGTGTCTGCAGTAGTTTTCTAGAAATTCGAGAGAAGCAAAGAAAGAAATAGGGAAAATTTAACAAAAGTTTTGGAGAATTTATTTTGTTTGAAAAATGATGGTAATACAGTTAAGTAAAGCTTTATGAATGTGTCAGATAATCTGCTTATATTAATAACATAGCACACGTGAATTCAAATGAAACCGGAATAGCCGGCCGCGGGGACTGAGGCGCTTCAGTCACGGTCTACACGACCACTACGGTCGGGGGTTCGAATCGCCCCTCGGGCATGGATATTTGTGCCGTCCTTAGTCTTAGTTCATAAGCAGTTTGTAAGTTTAGGGACTGATGACCCCTTACTTAGGTCCCATAGACTATACAAACATTTGAACATTTGATGTGTCAGATTTTCAGATAGAATGGGATAGGAACGACGATGGAAACAGGATCTCATTTGAGGAAGTGGAGAAAATGGTCAGTAGATTACAGTGAAATAAAGCGGCTGGGGTGGATGAATTTAAGCCGGAACTCGTCAAATACAGTGGAATATCAGGTCTCAAATGGTTACACAGGATAATTGAAAAGGCGTGGGAATCGGGACAGTTTCCGTCTTGACTGGACGAAAGCGGTAATCACGCCAATTATCAAACATGGAAACAGAAAAGATTGCAACAACTATCGAGGTATTTCCTTAATTAGCCTTGTAGGCAAAATATTCTCAAGGTATTGTTGAAAGGAGAGTGCGAGTATTAATTGAGGACAAGTTAGATGAAAATCAGTGTGGGTTTAGGCCTCTTAGAGGCTGTCAGGACCAGATCTTTAGCGTACGGCGGGAAATGGAAAAGTGTTATGAGTGGAACAGGGAATTTTATCTGTTTCATAGATCAGGAAAAGGCTTATGACCTGTTTTTAGGAGGAATCTACTGTCAGTTCTTCAAGATTATGGTATAGGAGGCAAACTTTTGCAGGCAATTAATGGGTTTACGTAGACTGTCACGCAGCAGTTAGAGTAGATGACAAATTAAGCTCATGGTTCAGGGTAGTTTCAGGGATAAGACAAGGCTGTAACCTGTCACCACTGTTGTTCATACTATTCATGGACCCTATGTTGAAAACAGTAGACTGGCAGGGCGGGATTAAAATAGGTCAAAACAAAATAAGCAGTCTCGCATATGCGGATGACTTAGTTGTAATGGAAGATTCGATGGAAAGGTTGCAAACTAATATTTCAGAGGTCGATCAGAGATGCAAGGATTATGATATGAAGATCAGCATCTCCAAAACGAAAGTAATGTCTGTGGGAAAGAGAGTAAAACAGATTGAGTGCCAAATAGGAGGAACAAAGTTAGAACAGGTAGACAGTTTCAAGTACCTGCGATGTATTTTCTCACAGGATGGCAACATAGCGAAAGAACTGGAATCGAGGTGCAGCAAAGCTAATGCAGTGAGTGCTCAGCTAAGATCTACTCTGTTCTGCAAGAAGGAAGTCAGTACGAAGACTAAGTTAGCAGTGCACCGGTCTATCTTTCGACGACCTTTGTTGTATGGGAGTGAAAGTTGGATGGATACAGGTTACCTTATTCATAAGGTAGAGGTTACAGATATGAAAGTAGCAAGAATGATTGCAGGTACTAATAGATGGGAACAATGGCAGTAGGGTGTCCATAATGAGGAAATAAAAAACGGGAAATGAACACCGTAGATGAAGCAGTTAGAGCGAACAGACTGAGATGGTGGGGTCATCTTACACGCATGGGAGAAGCAAGGTTACCTAAGAGACTCATGAGCTCGGCAGCGGAGGGTAAGAGGAGTCGAGGTAGACCAAGAAGAAAGTACTTAGATTCGGTGCAGAATGATTTTGAAGTAAAAGGCATAACATCAGACGAGGCATTAATGTTAGCATTGAATAGGGGATCATGTAGGAATTTTATTAGAGGTACTTTGCTCCAGACTGAACGCTGAACGGCATAATCAGTCTCTAATGATGATGATGATGATGATGATGACCAAATCAATAACAAAATAAATGGAAATCGTGCTTTACTGTAACCTCAAACAGTTTTCCAATGGCTTTATATTAGCGAGGTTACTAAATTTCAGGTAGAATCTTTTATTACCCGTAACTCTGTAACTAAACATTTGCGGAACTATGTTTATGTGAACTTTTTTCTTCAGTTTTACTTGTAAAATAACGTATTAAAACAGTTGTGTGTCTTCGTGAATCACCCTATATACAGCTTTTACAATTAGCCAATGGCGGGCGAGGACCCTTTCTTCAGTGCGAAGACACTCCTAGGCCCTTACTCTTACGGGAATAGGTTGCAAAAACCACGAGTAATAATGGGCAGGGAAAAGTTGGGAACATATGTGACGGGAGGCGTGCGTGCAGTTGTGATGATCGCTGCATGTAGGGGTCGTAAGCGAGCCGGAGGATACACAATTTCAACTTTATCCATTCGCAGTCAAAAGTCGCAAATTCCGTGAATGAGAAATATTTATTTTATTTGTAGTAGTCACGGTATCAGAGCATTCAAATACGATGCGGTCAGCTATCAGTGAGAAAGTCTTTTTCTCTCGTTGCAACAGTTGGAGCAGTGTGGATATTAGATCAGATAAGTTTTCGATCTGTAATCAGTAAATAATTGTTTTATTTAGTTTGCAGTAATCGCTCAATAGCTAACTTCATACAAAACACAGCTATCATAGGGCTAGGCGGGGCAGTGCCCCGGGGCCCCCGAGCTCCAGGGGCCCCTTGACCTCCGTGAGCGACGTTCAAAAAAAGTTACAGTAGAGCGGCGATTTTTTTATTTAATTTTTTTCTACCCTCCCACCCTATAGTGTATCATATCCCCTTCCCCTCAAACCAAGTTTCCCACAGTAACCGCACTGGGCCACCGGCTGGCGGAACAATGTTTCTAATTGGGCGTTCCACAAGACGCCACTACGTGGCGCTGCTGACAGGCGGAGCTGCCAGTCAGTGTCCAACAATCAAATGTTTGTAAAGTCTATGGGACTTAACTACGGGGTGATCAGTCCCTAAACTTACAAACTACTTATGAACCACTTACTAACTAGGACGGCACAAATATCCATGCCCGAGGGGGGATTCGAACCCCCGACCGTAGTGGCCGTGCAGACCGTGACTGGAGCGTCTTAGTCCCCTCGGAGTCCAACAATCGGCACACTTCAGTCTGCAGAAGTAGCGGCAGCATCAGAGCTGCTCACGGCAATAACTGCACCTTCCAACTGTTGCGGCGTGCAATGTGAAGGATCGCACTCCTCCAAATACAGTATAAAGACATTTACTGTACAGTATTTCTTATTGTCAAATAGAAGTGTACAATCCGAATATCCGAATAAACCGGTTTTCCGAATATCCGTGTCCCCAAATTCCTTCGGATAATAGACGTTATACTGTATATAATATTTTAGTTTAATGAAGGAATTTCGACTTTTAATTTCTTCTGCCGGAGTTGATCCCCAACATGGACAGTTCGCCAATTATGTAAGGAAATTATAACAAAATATGCATTATTAGAATGTCAGGTTACGGAAGTATTTACCGCAGTTTTATTCTTCTGCAACAGCCGAAAGGTCGTTCAGCAAATTAAAAATTATCAAAACGCATCTGAGGTACAGTATGGCTCAATCTCGACTCAGACATTTAGCACTCATGGCAATCGAAAAAAAGGCTGCATCAGGTCTAGATTTAACAGACATTATTGATGATTTTGCAAAAACAATAGCCAGGGAAAGATCGTAAAATAATTGTTAAAACCAAATTGACTACTTTTTAATTGTGTATCCTGTACTATAATGTACTGCAGTCACGAAAACGCTTACCGACAATTACCGATCAGAAATCGTAACTTTGCCAACATCTGCAATCTAACAGTTGTATTACTCCAGTAGGTATTCTTTCATTCTGACTTTGGTGCGTGAGGAAACACGAACGAAATCCGCACGACTTGAAAAATGCCACTCATTAAGTTCGTGATACACAGTGAGGAGAGAAAAATAATTATGAATTTTTTTCAAGGACTAATAGTATTCGTGTTACAAGAAATAGAAAAATTCCCAACTTTTAGAAAACAATGTTTTAACACATTGACTGCCACGTGAGTTAAATATAAATCACAGGAAGTCTTCTTTTCGGGCCACGTGAAGTGGTGCAGTTATAACTCACAGTAGCATGCTGTGACTTGGTGTTACAGTACGTTATGGCCCCAGTAACAAATCAAGTTCGTGGCCTCCAGTTGTCAAGAGCTCAAGAGTAGTTACTGACACTTGAAATCGTAAATTATATCTAACTCACATGGCCCAGTCATATTGGACTTTTCTTGTTTTTATAATTTGTTATTTGGTGTTACATATTAGTTACAAAATAGATTGTATATCACATTCAGTTTTAATTACATTCTCCAACTCTAATATCAACAACAATGAAAGTTGGGTAATTCCACTTTGTGTCTCTAACACCTGCATGAACTGTGCTTTCACTCTTCGCAAAAATATGAGTCACAATTTCTTACATTTCTATGTAGTTTGTTTGCATTTCTTGACAGGTGGCTCTCGTCGAAATTCATTCTTCATTTTTTCGTAGCATCCGTACACCTATAACTTGTTCAAAAAATTCAAATGTTTGTATAGTCTATGGGACTTAACTACGGGGTCATCAGTCCCTAAACTTACAAACTACATATGAACTACTTACGAACTAGGACGGCACAAATATCCATGCCCGCGAGGGGATTCGAACCCCCGACC
Organism: Locusta migratoria; assembly: GCA_026315105.1. NCBI lineage: Eukaryota > Metazoa > Arthropoda > Insecta > Orthoptera > Acrididae > Locusta > Locusta migratoria. The sequence continues at coordinate 13,499,963 of CM048755.1, forward strand.
GTAGTGGCCGTGCAGACCGTGACGAGCGCCTTAGTCCCCTCGGCCACCGCGGCCGGCCCTATGACTTGCTGCTCCCATGTTCACAAGAGCACAATCTGCAGGCAGCTCGGTGGCTACGGTGAGAGATTTCTCAGGGGCATCGGCATCTTCTGTATGGAGTAGTCTCAAAGTCACTTCCTCTTTGAATTCTGTGATTGAGATGATCTTGTTGTTGATGTGTCGGTAAATCACAAGAGCATTTACCAGTGCTGACCCTGTCAACAGTTCAACTGCAAGCTTCCTGTACCATTTCACATCCCGCCTTAGACAATATAGGACTTCATTTGGTGAGAGAAATGACTGATTATAAACAGTTATCATTGCTGGTTTTTTCTTTGTGCCTCTCTTGGTTTGAACATCAGCTTCTTCCTCTGCATGAACAGTACTCAGCATCAACACATTCCTCTTATTTTTCCACTTCAGTAGTATCTTCATCTTCATCACTTATGTCCCTAACTCCATGTAAATGTTTCTGTACATGCCTTTGTTCATCTACATAACTTCTACGAGATACTTTCTTCCACTTTCTTCTACTACAATATCACTGTGTTACGGAGCAAACTACACTGAATAAAGACTGTAGTAACAATGCAGAAAAACAATAATGGAACTGTACGCAAATAATGTTGTGGATTGAAAGACATACAGGAGTACCAACCCAAAAATATTAGCGACATAGCAAATGACACACCTGGCACTTTACTCTGGCGCCATGTGAGTCATATGTAACTCACACAAAAAACTTAAACTAAGGTACTAATTTGCAATATTTTCAACTTATTTGCATTTCAATAGCTTACTTCAAGCAAATTAAAATATGGAAAAAAAGTAAATGGTCCCCGGGGGTCGGTAACCCAAGTATACCTTTGGCAGCGAATATGTTAATATAGTTATTGTTAAACAGAATGGACTAAGACAAAATATTAAATGTATACAGCATATTTAAGTACAGTAGAACAGTATTGGGCATATGATTTGTTGTGGGAATGTGACAGGTGACAGCAGGAAGGGTTGGAGGGCAGAAGGTGCGGGAAAGGGCAGACCGCTGGAATGGTCAGGCATTGCCGTTCTCTGTGCGCCTGCAAAACGAAAAACGAGCCCCCACTCAGTCTACCCCATTACGTCGCAAAACGAAATTACAAGGTGTTTTACAAAGTTATACCGGCTTTTCCACAGTGCACCTCATAAATCACAGATGACGTACTGCGCAGACAGACCAGGAGAGTGCGCATTTTGCACAAAATGCGTTGCGCCAGGAAACAGGAATGTTTATTTTCCACAAACGCGTTAATACTGAAAGGAATACCGAACAGAATATACATACATTTCTACACACTTCCTTGCAATGGTAGGTGGGAAATGGATACGGCATTCTGTGGCTTTTTTCTGGGAACGGCGCCTTCCCATATCATAAGAACTATTCGCTCTTCAATTTACATTCATACTAACACTATATCCTCCGCTGCATTCTGCTCAGTTCTTCTATGTGAAAAACAAACAACTTCACTGTGTTTTAAAGTAATGATGAGAATTCAGCACTTCACGCAATCTATTAAGGTACGTTTCTACTCGCACACTATTTGTTTATTCTGCCATTTAAATGTTTAATTACATTCACGGATCAGAAGTGTCATGTAATAATTACTTTGTCTCAATAGTGAATTGTGCATCAAGATGCTGCCCTTTCAAAAATGTTCAAATGTTTGTTAAGCTTATGGGACTTAACTGCGGGGTCATCAGTCCCTAAACTTACAAACTACTTATGAACTACTTACGAACTAGGACGGCACAAATATCCATGCCCGAGGGGGGATTCGAACCCCCGACCGCAGTGGACGCGCTGACCGTGACTGGAGCGCCTCAGTCACCTCGGCCACCGCGGCCGGCGATGCTGCCCTTTACCCACTATCAAGATAATAAGCGAAGATGTCGACTTAGATAATTTACTTATTACTTTTTCCTGGCCAGACACAAACACGAAGCCTGGTAGGGGCACGGCTCAATCCAAATTGTTTCATCAAACAAAATCCGGCAATTTACTTCTGATGAAACCGTCCTACACGAATGTTTTCCCTATTTTCCTTCTTCGACTGGGCTGTCAACGAAATGAGCCAACAGCACAATAGTTTAGCGAGAGTGAGTTGTCGGCACTGACAAAAGTCCGCCTGCTGTCACCGCTGACGATAATATCCCATGCGGCATTTTCATCTGTATGTCCTACCCAGCTCCAACACTGTCTCTATCCTTCTGCAAAATTTCATCCAAATCACCTAGTAATTTTTGCGTGGAAACATAACAAACTTTAGCAATTATATTAGAGAGTACGATTAAATATTATCTGCTGTGTGACACATAATAATTTACTTAGTAGTATTTAGGTTTGCCTTATTATGTCTTCCAGTGGGCAGTAAGGAGCTGATGAAGTAGTTTTGTATCTGTATGATATTAGTGTAAAGAGGGTCCGCCTCCGTAGCTCAGCGGTAGCGTCCTGACTACCACGCAGAAGGCCCGGGTTCGATTGCCGGCAGGAACTGGGTGTTGTATGTTGTCATAATCATCATCATCTCATCATCATTGGCACGTAAGTCGCCCACGCGGCGTCAAATAAAAAGACTTACACTAAGGCGGCCGAACAAACCCGCTAGGGATCTCCCGGCCAAGAAAGCCATACTTTCATTTCAATGTAAAGAGGGCCCCAATGTCATTTTTGCCCCGGGGCCCTTGTTGACATAGCTACGCCACTGAATACAAAACACGTGCCCTTCTCTGCTTCCCGTGTATCTTCCGTCAGTCCCACTGGATGGGGATCCCACAATGCACAGCAGTACTTCAAAATAGGATGCACAGGCATACAGTAGTGCACGCAGTTTCTTTAGTAGTACTGTTGCATCTTCCAAGTGTTCTGACAATGAAACGTTTAGCCTTCAAATCAATTGTATATAAAGCCAGGCGACCAAACTGCAGTGATCAGTCCTTATACTTACAACTAACTACAAAACAAACACACACACACGCGCCCAATGGAGGACTCTAACCTCCGACGGAGACCAGCCGCGCACTCCACAATAAGGCGCGCAACCATTCCTTTGTGGTTGTTTCGCCTTCCCTGCAATATTTTCTATATGCAATTGTTATTCCTAGGTATTTAGTTGGATTGATGGCCTGTAGATTTGACAGATTTTTATAGTGTATATGAAGTTTAACTGTCTTCTCTTCGTGTTGATATGGATGACTTTACATATATCATGATTTAGAGTTAATTGACAATTTTGCACCATGCAGATATTTAAATTATTTTTCAGTTATTTTTTTAATCTTCTGGTGACGTTACTAATTGATAAATGACACTATCATTCGTGAACAGTCTAAGGGAGTTACTGACATTGTCTTCTAAATCGATTATAAAGGTGAGGAACAGTGGTTGCCCTAGAACAGTTCCCTGGGGAACGCCAGATATAACTTCCGTTTTACCTGATGACTTTCCATCAATTACAACGTAGCCTATTGTGTTCCTTATGACAGGAAACTATTATAATCGTACAACTGTGGCAATATTCCATAACAATTAGAAGCCATTGTGCGCACACTCCACTGCAGAGTGAAAGTTTCATTCTGGAAACATCCCTTAGGCTGTGGCTAAGCCATGTCCTTTCTTCCAGGAGTGCTAGTCTTGCAAGTTTCGCAGAACTTCTGTGAAGTTTGGAAAGTAGGAGGCGAGGTACTGGTGGAAGTAAAGTTGTGAGTCGGCATCGTGAGTCGTGTCGGGATAGCTCAGTCGGTAGAGCGCTTGCTCGCGAAAGGCAAAGGTCCCAGGTTTGGGTCCCGGTTCCAGCACACAATTTTAATCTGCCAGGAAGTTTCATATCAGTGCACACTCCGCTGCATAGTGAAAGTTTCATTCCGGAAGTGTACTGTAACCTACTTCCTTTGTTTTCAGACTGCATTTCCTGAGGATTCTTCCAATGAATCTCAGTCTGGCAGCTGCTTTACCGATGATTAATTTTATAGGTCGTTCCATTTTAAATTACTCCTAATGCATACTCCCAGATGTGTTGTTGTTGTGGTCTTCAGTCCAGAGACTGGTTTGATGCAGCTCTCCACCCTACTCTATCCTGAGCAAGCCTTTTCATCTCCTCATAAGAACGACAACCCACATCCACTTGAATCTGCTTACTATACGCGTCTCTTGGTCTCCCTCTGCGATTTTTACCCCACACACTTCCCTCCAACGCTAAATTCACAATTCCTTGATGTCTAAGAATGTGTCCTACCAATCTATCCCTTCTTTTAGTCAAGGTATGCCAGAAATTTCTTTTCTCCCCAATTCGGTTCAGTACCTCCTCATTAGTTACGCGATCCACCCACCTAATCTTCAGCATTCTTCTGTAGCACCACATTTCAAAAGCCTCTATCCTCTTTCTGTCCACACTGCTTATCGTCCATGTTTCACTCCCATACAAGGCAACACTCCATACAAATGCCTTCAGAAAGGACTTCCTTAGGCTTAAATCAATATTCGATGTTAACAAATTTCTCTTTTTCAAGAACGCTTTTCTACCCATTGCCATTCTGCATTTTATATCATCTGTACTGCGACCATCATTTGTTATTTTACTGCCCAAGTAACAAAACTCATCTACCTCCTTTATTATTTCGTTACCTAATCTAATTCCTTCAGCATCACCTGATTTTCTTACACTGCACTCCATTACCCTAGTTTTACTCTTGTTAATGTTCATCTTATATGCACCTTTCAGCACACTGTCCATTCCGTTCAATTGCTCTTCCAGGTCCTTTGCTGTATCTGACAGAATTACTATGTCGTCGGCAAAATGCAATGTTTTTAATTCTTCACCCTGAACTTTAATTCCTTCTCCATATTTCTCCTTGCTTTTCTTTATAGCTTGCTCAATGTACAAATTGAACAACCCTGACTTACTCCCTTTCCAACCACTGCATCCCTTTCATGCCCTTCAACTCTGACAACCACTGTCTGGTTTTTGTACAAGTTGTAAATAACCTTCCGTTCCCTATATTTTACTCCTGCTGATATCAGAATTTGGAAGAGTTTATTCCAATCAACATTGTCAAAAGCCTTCTCCAAATCTACAAAAGCTAGAAATGTTGGTTTGCCTTTTCTTAATTTATCTTCTAGGATAAGCCGTAAAGTGAGTATTGCCTCCCGTGTTCCTTCATTTCTCCTGAACCCAAACTGATCTTCCCCGAGGTCGGCTTCTACCAGCTTTTCCATCCTTCTGTATATAATTCGAGATAATTTGTGGAATTAACTGCTTCCAATTGCTGACCTGCTATAGTGTAGCTGAATGATACCCTTGTTTCTGATGAACACTTACCATCAAGGACTGTGTACTGGGTTCTATTACTTAGAAGTATTTGAACCACTTATATATATATATATATATATATATATATATATATATATATATATATATATATATATATATATATATCAGAAGCTCTCCTCTATTCTTCTACACTTGTTAGTAGTCTTGCAGTGGGGTTCCGTGTCAAATGCTTTTCGGAAATCTAGGTTGTGGAGTCTATCTGTTGCCCTTATCTATGGTTTGCAAGATACCGTGTGAAAAAAGGCCAAGCTGAATTTTGCATCACTGATGCTTTCTAAAATGGTGCTGATGCGTGTACAGAATCTTTCCCATCTTAAGGAAATTTATTGTATTCAAACTGATAATTCATTCAAAAATTCTGCAACAAACTGACATTAGGGCAAAGGTCCCAGATTTAATTCCATGTTATGCCACACAGTTTTGATCTGCTAGGAAGTTTCGTTAAGGACGTTGGTCTGTAATTTTTGGGGTCTGTTCTTTTATCCTTCTTACATACTGCTGTCACCTGAGCTTTTTTCCAGTTACTTTAGAGTATGCACTGGACAAGAGGTTCATGATAAAATCAAGTTAAGTAATATGTCAGTGCTATAGGGAACTATATGTAAAACCAAATTGGGATTCAATCGGGATCTGATGACTTATTTGTTTTCAAGTCTCCGAGTTGCTTCTATAAGCCAGGGATGACACTTATGGTGCCCTTCATTCAGGAGTCAGTGTAGTGGTCAAATGAGAGTCTGCTTCCATGATCCTCCTGCATGGAAGATTTCTCAAATATGAAATTTAAAACTGCTGCTGTCCTTATGCTGTCTTCTATTGACACACCAAACTGATCATCGAATGACTGGATAGATGAATATGACACTTTTATTGATTTTTGTGTAGGACCAGAATTTTCTTGGGGTCTCGGCAAGATCTTTCCCTAGGGTGTGATGGTGGTAATTGTATGCTTCTGGCATCATTCTTTACATATGTATAAATATCTTCTAACTTTTTCCTGCCTTCATTTGATTGATATTAATTAATATCTTATATATTAAAAGAATCTATGAAAACTGAAGTCAGTCGGCCAGACCAAACAACCTGGCTGATTTCCTTAATTATTGTTTTAAACAAAAGGTATTCATCCACAGATTTGTCATCAAGTATCAGAATTTACATAACTCTCGCCTTCCTTTTCCTATACTCAAATTCGATATCCTTCTGTATATTTCTTATATGGATGTACTTGCTGTAAACTAAAGTCAGTGGGTCAGGCCATTCTAACCTACCAATTTCCTTCACTTTTGCTTTAAAGGAAAGATATTCATTCGCAGATTTGTCATCAGGTATCAGAATTAAGTATCTCTATCCTTTATTTTTATTCAAATGTGGTATCCTTCTGTCCTTGATTTGAATATTTTAATCGGTTTATTTTACGATATCTTTGCTTCTAATTAAGGTACACAGTTACTTTTCACCTAAACACTCAGCGGATCAAGGTCTTTCATTTGTGCTTTTAAACAATTGCACTGATTGATTTTTAAGAAATCTATGGGTGAACATTCACCTTTACTTCGATTTTTTCCCAAATTTTTTGTAATTCCACTAACAGTGCGAAGTATTTGCACAGGTCTTCTAGTTATTTTTTAATCTGAAAGTGTGACACTCTTCACTTCCTCAGAATTGTTTATTAAGACATGGTGATTCTCTTTTATACTTAACCTACTTTCTTGGAACCTCTCTCTCCAGTGTGTGATTTACAGTGCATCTAAACTGTGCCCATGAATGCTCCATATCCACAACACTAAATGATGTCCATTCATTGCCTAATCAGGTGTTAACAACTGCTTGTCCACTCTTTATAGCAAAAACACTCTCCTATACTTCTTGAGTGATGTGTTAACTTTACTAACCATTGTCACTATGGCATCATGATAACTGGCTTCTATCTCTACATTGTGTGTGGGCTGTCAGTTTAACTGGTCAATATAGTTTTTGGAAAATACATTCAAAAGTAGTCAACAAGACTGCTTGTCTGTACCATCTCCAATAAATTTGTAGATGTTCCAGTCTCTAGTTGGTTGGTTAAAGTCACCTCCAACTAATATTATGTGGTCTGCTTGATCCTTTATGTGCTACTTTCATCCTTAGGAAGATTTGATTTAATCCATATTCTGTACACAATATATTTAATAGGTCATTTAATTTTCTTAATTTTCACAGAAGATGACAATCTCTTCAGTGAATCTTATCACTGATATTCTTTCTTAATTTTATCCCATTTCTTTACATTCCATTTATTTTGTTTGCTGCTTCTACTATATACAGATTGAATAGCAGGATCTTCCATTCATAGTGTTCCCTCTTTGTTGCCGTACACAATGTGTATTATTCGACTTTTCCTACACTTATTTTTTCAGGATTTCTAATGGGTAGCATCCCCTTTTTTATTTTAGTCCATTTTTGTAAGTAAAAAAATTCTATAATTATACTCTGAGGTTTCCTAAGGTTTGCTTCATTATATGTAACATCAGAACTGCCTCTCTAGTGCATTTACCTTTCCTAAAGATAAAATACTCATCATATAACAGGTCCTCCATTTTCTTTTCCATTCTTTCTTTTTTGTGTCGTGCTCATTAGGAACAACATTAGGAACAAGGAGACACAATCCATTGAGTGAATTGTGCAGTAATTGTCACATTTATTTGCTTCCGCAGAGATTTCTGGTGCATATTCACCATTGGTTGTGTTGTCCTGTCAGTACTTTGAGAACACGGGTGTGGTAGGGTACTGGTCGGAGGCAGCTGTAGGTGTGCCAGTGGCAGGGGTGGACACTGAGATCATCACACGACTCATAAAGTAGTCCTTCACACACAGCACTTGTGCACATAGGAGACCTCTCACTGAAACCTTCAACACCAAATGATGCAGAATGGTCAGACGAAACTCGTGACGGTGAAGAACCCTCGAGCACAGGAGTAGCAGGGGACAGTGAAGGAGAGGGTGCGTCCTGAGGTGGGGCAGGAACATGCAGACTTACTCTCTAGACCAACACAGTGATAGGTCTGCCTTCGAGTAGGATTGTCATTGTATTACCTGATTTTTTGAAGACCTTAAGAGGATCTAAATAGAGCAGATGCACTGCCAGTCGTACGGTGTAATCGTGTAACGTATCTGTGTCTCAAGTTGCTAGGTCATTGACCACAATGATCCTCGAGACTGAATGACAATGCAGCAGGGGCACCAGAAGGCAATGAATGTGTGACCTAACTCTTTAAAACTGACTGCTGTGTTGCAAGCAGCACATTTTTTTCATATCTTTGTATCCCATATTGTTTACTCATCATAATCTTTGTAATGTTCATATTTTCTTGCATCCCCATTGAAAATCTTGCCTCTCAAAGAAAGTGTATCACATTAACTGGAGCTATCCAAATCATAATATCATATAAATTCCATACAAATTATGAAAGATGGCTTGTCAGACAGTTCACTTCAAATTTTTACTGAAGATTATATCATTATTGCTGTGATATGTGTGTGGCAATGTGTTTACGGTTTCATATAAACATTCTTTGTAATTATTATACCATCTGAGACTCGATCTTAGGCATGTTATTCTCACAAAGCTTTGCCGTCATGTGGAATGTAGCTGAGATAGTTACTTATCCCAAAAAATAAAAAAAATAAAAAATGATAGAGAAAAGCCAAGTAGTTAAAAACACAACTACTGAATTATGTTGGCCTCTGGTATCTTCTTTCATAATTATTAGTTGTATAGCAATGATTCTAGTCAGATTTGTAGCTTAAATATGATGCTCTTAAAATTGTATTTTAAAAGCACAATGCAGTGATCATCTATCTGTGTGGTAGACTTTTCCATCTGTTCGCACATGCACTAAATTTAATTTTTCATCACAATTTCTCACTCTGAAAAAAACAATATTTTTTCTGTTCTGCAACAGGAATTGGAAAAACTGGGTCAAGGCAGGAATCAATGCTAAACTATTGGAGAGGTATTCTGATCATTTTGAACCAAAGGTTTTTTGGGGGTGAAATATGAGTGGTATGGGGAGTAAGTGTAAAAATTTGATCTAAGTTACAGAGGCTTCAAGTTTAAAGTTAAAATGTTAGTTGCAAACACAGTAAAATCCAAGCAGTTGTTACTTGGACTGGTATTTCATGTAGCATGTATTGTTTTACATTGTTTCTACATCTCATCCCATTCCTGGATTTTTGTTAGTTCTTTAAGAAACCATTCAGATTCTCAATTTTTGTCTTGAAGCATTTAGCATTACTGAAAACTTTGTGCCAGTTCTCCCAATTTCTGCTGCTGGTAAGTAGGTGCCGTTAGCTTATGAGTATAGGTTGTCACACTCATTGTGTTTCTTTTTTTACCTTTACATTTGGAATTAAAGATATAATCAAATAGTGAACAAAATTTCAACCAACCAGCTGCATTTAAAGTGGTTTATATACATAAAGATATACTTTCTGTTACAGGTCCCGATGTCATAGCTGCAAGAATTGTTCATTATTCTGGCTACTAATCTGTGTGAAAGAAACAGCACTTCTGTTTTTATGTGCAGTGAAATGCTTAAAAAACAGTACATGTTTCCCTTTTCTTGGATTGAGACTCGTCATTACAACATGTGATTGGAATATTGTCAGTTACTTTATAAGTACATGTAACTTCCAGTATACTCCAGCCCAAGTAAGAGAGAAAAGAAAAAAGAGAATATAACCATGTTTGTCTGCACAGTTGGGTAGGCTAATAGCTATGTCCATCTGCATGAAACATTAGAACATAATCAGGACTCTTCAAAAAGAAAATCAGGGCCCATTATTGAGTGCATATACTTCTACTATTATGTAACTCCATCTCTTAGTGTGCAGTTTCCCAGTAGTGACAGGTGTTGATATATAAAAATAGTTCAACTGCAGTAAATGTCTATTCACAATCATTTTCACTGTAAAGAAACAAACCATCTTATCTGACATTGAAATAAAGCTTTCAGTTCTAGTGGGATGACACACATTTCTTGTGAGAAGGTGCAATAATGAAACTGATAATTATACACGAATAGCTTTACTGTATGTTGGGCTAAAAACAGACATATTCTTCATTAACATTTGTTTGATATTAGTGGCTACATGAAATAGTCGAAAGGTAAATGCCTCCATTGTGAGGTTTATGAACTGAGTAGGAACTATAACAGCCTCTTTCCCAATGTCATTCCATGGTACAAAGGCAGACAATTTATTATTTTTAGAAAAGTTAGCCAGAAGATTACAGTAATAAATGATATTTCTTATAGTCCATGATCATTTGTGTGCATTGTATGTCACTAATTATGAAAAAAATGATACTCTTAACTCTTTGCGGATGTATATGTATGTCTATAAGGAGGTATTTTGTGACATTCATCTGAGTTATCTTGCATCCTATGTACATCATCAATCATATTATAACACTGTGCTGTATAAGCAACCCACAGTATCTTATTACATCCTTTGGTATTATATAAATAAATTTTGTATACACTTTCAGCCATGTTATTACCCCTTGCGGATAACCAAGCCATAGGATTACTGATAACTGTCTGGTTTAACAACAATGCTTTGCAGGTCCATATAGTGGCAAACTCTCAGTATACTCAAAGAGACTTGATCTGTTATGAACATTCCTGAAACTGTTTAGTTTGTGTCTTTTGCCACTTTGAATATTCTTTCTACAGTTGAACTGTACATGTGAAAAACACGTGAAGAAAAAGAATAAAAAGTAGAACAAAATGTATACTTTTTTATTGATTGACCTCAATTATTATTTATAAACATAGAGAAAAGGGAATAATTTGACTGGTAATAATGTACAAACAAATATACTGGGAAAAATTCCATTCATCTTACTTTTTAAAGAATAGAATGATTACAATGACTGGTAAAGTAGTCTTGTACTTATAAATCTCCTGATTATCCCTCCTCAGAATATCAATAAACAACAAGGGTGCATTTTAATATCTTCAAGCTTTGTATTTAATGAGCCAGCACAAAGTAGTGATATAGTTTTAAACCCAAGGGTGAGAGTAATGTAGTCATTTCCTGCTCCAACCATTTAGCATACAAGACAACTAAAATCAGTACGGTAACTCTTAAATTATAGTGCATGTGTGCACAGAGTGAGACAATTGAGTATGGAACCCAGTCATTGTGCAGTGTTGATTCTTTGAAGCAGGGTTGTTGGAATGTTGATGTATATAACAACTCTGTTGTGACTGAAGTACGTTTTTATTTAATCTTTTTCTGCAGATAACGTAGAAATATTGCAAATACATACTTTTTGTCAGTTTTCTGTGTTATTTTCACTTTCTAATGTGAACTGTGAATATTACATAGGTTTAATTTTTGCTGAAAATATAACAATAGTAAAACAACAGCACGAAAGAAACATATTCCGCACAGTGTCTGGACTACTTGTGTTGTTTTAAGTGCACAAAATCAATTTGAGTATTTTTGAAGAAAGAATATTTCTACTTTGGAGAGTAAAAATGTAACCAGAAACAAGTGAGCAAGGGGAAAAAAGTATTATTTTTTAATGTAAGACAACTTAAAGGAAATGAAACTATGGTTAGAAGTACTCTTGGGAAAACAAAGAAAATAAAAGTAATATGTAGCATTGTTCTTACAAATAACAATCTTATTGTTTGTGGAAAATTATTTGGAACTTTTTTAAAGAGATACAGTTATTATTTTCTGCATTTGAATACTTTTATGATAAACATGTTGTAAATAGAAGAAAAGGTAATACTAAAACTGTGCAAAGTTCTTATTGTACAACGAAGGTTTTCCTCAGGAAATATTAAAAAATACGCATTTTTCCTTTGAAAGAACAAAAACGTGACTGTCGTCTATGATTTTTTTTTTTTTTTTTTTTTTTTTTTTTTTTTTTTTTTTTTTTTGTGTGTTTGAGAGAGAGAGAGAGAGAGAAAGAATTTTGACTAGTTCTGGCAGAAGAAACATGCAGTTTGTGGAGTTTCTGACAAAATTTGCTTCTGTGGTCATGGGATACAGTACTCTTCTGTGCACATTAGAGAGGCACAATAATAAGAAATGGTTTGAACATTTCAGACAACTTGTAGAACACTATACTTAAAGCTTAATTTCATTTACATTACTATTTATATGTTCCAAGAATTATTTAAATGAGGCATTGCAGTGATAATGTGACCTATGTAACATAATTCATATTTCTACATGTTGGCAATTTATGGACAACTTCATGTAATGGTAGAAAATACACTGATAGAAGTGGAAATTTTAACAACACAAATATTTCGACTGAATATTACCAAACCTATATCACAATATTTCCAACATTGTGAGAAATTAGATTACAATTTGAACATTATGTGAAATTATTTTCAGTACAGAGGAAAAACATTCTTATAGATGAAGAATCATTTGAGCACACAAGGGCTAGCCCAGAAAACATGCACACGCACAGTTCGCTAACTTTCAGAATCAGAACCACACGCGAGGGGAGCTCAGGGGTCCAGGCTCTCTCGAAATGTTTGGACTTAACACTAGGTACAATGAAATATTTCTACTACTACTCTGACTTTTTAATAATATAAATTCTTGATTATGACTGAATGTCAATTAAAAGGTGTAAGGAAATTAATGAAAAAAGCAGAGGAAGATTTGTGTAACTATATGAGGCTTTAACTCTTGTGGATCAGAGTAGATGGTGAACAGTTTCATAACATTACTAAAACTTGATGTGCATAAAATTTCCCTGTAGTTGAAAATAGATCACCCAATGGCAGGCGTGACCTAAATAGCTTCCTTTGGCTTCAATCTGAACGCATATTTAACTGTACAAACAAACATTTAGGTGCAATATGGCTGTGTCTGGACTATTTCACAAAAACGACTTTAACATAGAAATAATACATCACATGATTGTAGCAGGATAGATCACATGGAGTGGAGTAGACCCAGTGCTGGTTTAAAGGTATTGGAAGAACTGTAGCTGCTGGGAGCACCTGAGGTTGAGGGGGGCCTAAGATTGATTGGGGGGCTGAAATAGGAGTCCTGATAGTGAGGCAGGCACAACTCTAAGGCATGCTGGAGACTGAAGGGGGCCCAAAACTGAGAGAACTCTGAGACTGACAGAGCTCAAAACTTGAGGGGCTCTGATATTGGGGGGGGGGGGGGCTGAAATTTAGGGGCCCTGAGATTGATGACTGCCAATATTTGACTGTCTGTAAAGAACAGTCTGGTTTCTTAGTAAAGTAAAATAAAATTTTCAAATCCAAATTGTTAATAAGCAACTCCACATTAGTGCTGCTGTTGAAAGCATTGTAACTATTAATTATACTTCACCTTAAACATGACATTTTAATGAATACTGGGGGTGTCATTCACTTCACCCAGTGATAATACAGATTTGCATTTCTCTCCTACAACACTAAACTGTGCTGTATGGTCTGAGACTGACTGGTGACAGCCTTCAGTAACAGTCTTAGTAATCTGTTTTGTTTCAGCTGTAAGTATTTTTTTTTCTTTTGATACACTAAAATTGACAGGGACTTTTTGATATGTGGAAACTATTTTGACAGATGTTAGGAATGCCTTTCTGAAAATAAATAAATAAATAACTGTTACAGATACAGTTAAAATCAGTTCACAAATAGTTTACTATTACTGTAATGTTGTAAATTGTTATAGTCGGCGTCACCTACGAAGGTGGCCCAGTTTTCAGCCGTTCTGCGCATCCACTTGCGTTGCCGCAACAACAGCCAATGATGTTCATTCTCTAGGCATGTGGCTGGCCACAAGTCTCACAGTGTTTTTCCCACATGCTCAACTGTTGTTGCTCAGCCGTAGCTCCTCCCCTCCATGCTTGCCCTAACTCTCTGCCTCTATGCACGGAAACACCTACTTATGTGACGCCAGCTATAGTTTCCTATTTTTATGATTCTATTTTATGTTGCTTGTAAGTGCAGGTTTGTTCATTTTAAGTGCATGTTCCCATATTTCTTTGTTTTAGTGCAGGCTTGCATTTGTAATACAGTACATTTCTGGATATATTAATGCATGCATTTAACATGGCTAAAACAACTGACAACACTGGCAGCATTGTCATTTAAAAGTTACTCTCTCTCTCTCTCTCTCTCTCTCTCTCTCTCTCTCTCTCTCTCTCTCTTTCTCTCTCTCTCTCTCTCTCTCTCACACACACACACACACACACATGCAAGCAACTATAAATGAATTGCCAGGAGCTTGGTTTGATCTATCAACCTATGCTTTGATTATTTTAGTGCATTTGAATCTGTACATCATCTAAGATATACAATTGGCGTCAATATTGTGGGAAGTGATGCTTGAGCCCCCTACCCTTCTGTCACATATATTGAATCAAGTGTAAATAAACGTGGTTTTCTTGAATTAAATTTGTAGTCTAATGTTTTCACTGATATGCTTGAGTATCTCCTTGGTAGTGTAGTGGTAAAGTGTCAGACTATGAATCCAAAGTTGCAGGTTCAACTCCCACTAGGTCCTAGTATTTTTACATCGCCTTCCACTTCTTTCACCTCTGGAATGTTGCTGATGGGAAAAATATTGTGTAGCACCGTGGTTCGGAATTCACATTAACCTGTAGGTTCCCCTATAACTGACTGGGTAAGTCAGTTCGAAACTTGGAGGAAGGCAATGGCATACCACCTCCAATCAGGATCATGTCTAGTAAATCACTGTGGGTGTTCAAACTAATTTTCGAATTGTTGACTGCTTTGCCTTACCTTCCTGTTTGTGTGAAATCTGTGATTCCACCATTTGCTAGTATAATGAGCATGTCTATGAAGGCCAGGCAACTGATCTTGAGGCTGCCTTTCACTTGTCTAAGTCGAGTGGATTTGCAGTACTTTGGATTTTTAAGTTCTTCATCCCATTCTCTAGTGACTTTATTGAGGTTGAAGAGCAATGGTGACAATTCATCAACTTGTTGTACACCAGTCAGGGGGCCCTGAAATTCCTTAAACCTACTCTGATAGAGCTATTAAAATGAGGGTGATATTTAATCCCCTGTCCAACCATATTGATCACCTCCAAACACATGAAAAATTGAAGACACTAGCTCAGTCATTTAACTAGGAATTTTTCATCATTCAGCTTACAAGACAGCATTCTGACCAGTTAGTTACTGGAAATAAATTTTCAGTTTGTGTCTGAGATTGCAAGCCTGCACTTTCAATAATTTACATTCTTCCTTTAACTGTACTATATGCAGGTAGCATCTCCAATCTCTAGATTTATTGTGATTGTGCAAATCATTTGATTATTTATTTCTATTCGTCAAAAGTGAAATGGTATTCAATATTTCATCCACACTGTGAACATGTCTAAGCAAGAAAAAATTGTTTAATGAGATTTAAAGATACATATGCTCCAAAAATAACAAAAACCAGTCATTACTTAATATTGAATTTCGGTATAAAATGTGTATTACAGATATGAGTTCACCTTGGAAGACTCTAGCTAGAAACTCTGAATCATAGTAACCAGTGTTCTGAATCACAAATGGGACAGAATTTGTATTCAGTATAACAAACATGACTAGTCCCCATGTCTTTATTTCAGAGTTTAGTTTCTACTCTCTAGAGAACTTACGAGGGGAAAGCAGAATGATCTGCACGATATCGATGCATGGGTGCAGAGAATGGCAATTAAGTCTCTGTATAAACAAATGCAAAGTGCTGTGTTTACATAGAAGGAAGGATCCTTTATAACTTTGCAATAGCAGGGCAAACACTGGAAAAAACACTGGAGAAAAAAAAACTGTTTAAGGAAGTAGGTTACAAAATTCTTTTTTGGCCAGTGCTTGAGTATTGCTCATCAGTGTGGGATGCATACCAGGCAGGGTTAATAGAAGACATAGAGAAGATCCAACATACTTTGTTATGAGCTCATTTAGGAAGCACAAAAGTGTCACTGAGGTGATTAAGAAACTCCAGTGGCAGATGCTGCAATTGAGACATTCTGTATGATGGTACGGGCTTCTGTCAAAATTCCAAGAGCATATGTTTCATGAAGAGTCAACTAATATATTGTTTCCTCCTACATGTGTCTTACGATGTGACCACAAGGATAAAATTAGAGAGACTGGAGCCCACATGGAGGCACACCGGCAGTTTTTTTTCCCACAAACCGTACACAACTGCACTATCTGTCAAGTCTGAGGAGGGGAAAATTGTGAAATTCAAAGGGCATCTTTGTGTATTTCAAATATTTTCCTGTAGAGTAGCCAACTTTGCAAGAGTGGAGTCCATTCTTGAGTTGTACAACAGGAACCATATAAGAACCTAATAAACAATAAACTTTGTTGCAGTGAAGCAAAAGGCCAGAGCAGGGTGACCAGATTAGCCAATGTGTTGCCTTTTGGGCTATTAATTTTAACAAGATTTTGCAATTTTATTTTAAAAGAAAAGTGACCATTGCCATTTGTGCAATATCTTGATCATAATGTAATTTTTAGGAGACATAGGGAAGTGATTTGTACGGTCCTGATTGTAATGCAACATTATCTGCAACAATTTTTATAATTCAACTTCCTTGTTAAAGACTGAAATATTGCAGCTCAAACTACATATCTAATTAATGAATAAAGGTCAAACTATGATTCTTGAATGATATCAGTGATCTGTATTTGCGTTATAAACTTGTGATTCACTCTGGTTTCACACAGGTGCACATTACTAATGAATAAAATGAGAGGCGCACTTAGCAAAGGGAAAAAATAAATAAAAAATCAAGTAATTACTTCATAACACACTTACATATATCTCCAGTGGTTTACAATTGGCATTATCTGTCATTCAGTCATTCAATTCATTAATAAGGGATTGATTAGACTAAATCTTTCTTACAGTTGGTTTGAGTTAAAACTAAACAAAATAATCATAGTTCAAATTACTAAGCAGTCTCTGTTGCAACAGAGATTACTTACTCATAGGAATTATTTATCCAGTCTTTTTGCATCTGAGATAATGGAATGGAATGAAGTCAGAATTCATTGTTTTGACAGTCATTTGTTGATGTTTTTAGTGCAGTCATCACAATGTTTGGTGATGGATAACATTTTTCAGGTATTTATTAGTTTTTCTTCTGTTAATCCATCTCCTCTTGAGCAGCCCATCTCTTCCTCCCCTCTCCTGTTATAAATGATGGTAAGTTATGTCACATAAATAATTTATTTATTCCAACTTTCCTGTATTTTATCTCCTCCTCCCCCCCCCCTCTCTGTTCATCTGCACCTCCCCCCTATCTACCTGTTTTCTGTTGCCCCTTCCTCAGTCCATATCATCCTCTCCCAACCCTTTTCATCTCCTCCTGTCACCTGACAATGACATCCTCCAATCCCTATGTGAGTTTCATCACCACCTTCTGTCTTGACCTATCACCTTCCCACCACCTCTACATCAATCTCCTTCTCTTTCTCTCCATCTCTGTGCACCCCCCCCCCACCCAAACTATGAAAAACTACAAAGTTATGCCAACTTTTACTGTGGTCAGTCAAACAGTGTTAATGCTCATTGCAAGATATCTGCTACCATGCACCATATGGTGTCTTTAGATTCTCCATAAATAATACATATCTGTGTCAAATATCACGGGAAGAGGCAAATAAATCATTCCTAAAATCAATTATGGTTGAGAGTGCGTTCAGAACATGATTTTTTAAGTTTTTCTAAATGTTTCTACTTTTATTACTATTGTAGTAATTGACCAAATTTTGTTCCAGAAAACTGTTGCACAATAAAGAATTACGTATATCCATTATTTGACTAATGAATTAGGGTCTGGAGTTCATGCAAAAATGCCATAGAAAAAGGCTCTTTAGTTATTCCCAAAGTTTCGAAGTTCCTGGGAAAATTTTCCAAGTTCCTCTTCCATAAAAACCTCGTCCTGACAATTACAAACATAAAAAATAAACCCAGCCAAATGTATCAAGCCATTCTCAAGAAATGATCTTTCATACAGGCAGCAACTGATTTTTATTTACATAAATATAGTGAGGATACATTGCAACTCATCATAAAGATGATCACTGAGCCACAGATAAGCACAAAGAAAAGACAGTCATAATGATAGAACTTAGCTTTCGGCCACAGCCTTTGTCAGTCATGAATTTCAACTCAGGATGGAGTGGCTGGAGATGGTGATCATATGTGTGTGATAGAAAAGACAATCACAGTGATGGTGTTTGATACATGTGAATGATGATGAGTAAAGACAACAATTATCAAGGAGGAAGAAAGAGTGCAATGAAAAACAGAAAAGAACTAGTAAAATGTAGATATGACAATGGAGAACTTTTTGGGAGACAGGACCCGTTTGGTTTTAGACAGAATAGAGGGACAAGAGATGCAATCAGACTCTTCTGAGTTTCGGGGGAAATATTTACTAGAAAGGGATGGGAGTTACACATCTATATATATAAATGAATTGCTGTTTGTTAGTCTTGCTAAAACTCGAGAATGGCTGAACCGATTTGGCTAATTTTAGTCTTTAAATATTCATGTAAGTCCAGGGAAGGTTTAAATGGTGATAAAATAAGGAAAAATTGTCCAGAAAAGTGGAAAATCAGGAAAATCTGAAACCGCTTTTTCCAGTGAGCTATCAATACTGTTTGTCCAAATGCGATAAAATTTTGTACATTTCATGTTGAAAGCAAGAGGAAGGTTTGCATCAAATAAAAATTTCGAAAAGTCGCTCAGAAAGTAGGAAAATTTAGGAAAAACCGAAATAAATTTTTTTCTATGAATAAAAATCAATTGCCACACGGTTGTAATAGCATCAGTTGAGTACGGCTTGACAGGAAAAGGTCTGTATGAAATAAAGTTTTTGGAAAATCTACCTGAAAACTGGGCAATTTGAGAAAAACTGAATGTGCATTTTTCAATGTGTTTTTGATTGAATTCAGCACTATAACTGCCTATTTACACGATGGGGAGGTGTAATTCTTTATTTGTTTTGTTCATTATGGTCTTGGAAAAGTTTTCATTAAAAAAATTATGACAGTTAAAAAGGAGAGTCACAAAATTCGAACACTATAAGTTGAGTACCATTCATCCGATTGCGATGAAATTTTGATCATTTGACGTTCATTCATCTGACTGTGATAAAATTTTGCATATTTGATACTCACAGCAAGAGTAACATTCTTATGAAATAAAAATTTGGAAAAGTTTCCTGCCAAATTGGAAAAATCTAGAAAAAATAAAAGATTTTTCTATGAAATATCAATATCATTAAACTGATTGTGATAAAATTTGGCACATTCTATGTTCAAAGTGAGAGGAAGGTTTGAGTGAAGTAAAAGTTTAGAATAGTTGGCCAGAAAATAGGAAAATTTGTGGAAAACTGAAAGAGCTCTCTTCTTTCAGATATCAATATCATTCCTACGATTACGATAAACTTTTGCACATTTGACGTTAAAAAGCAATAGTACATACATATTAGCAATTGTGAAGCATTGCCAGATCGTCTAGTGTGTTTTATAGATCTGGAAAAGGCCTTTGACAATGTGAACTGGGATAAGCTTGCATATATATGATGAGGGAAAAGAGTTAATGGGAAAACCAGAAGACTGATGAATTCTTCATATTTAAATCAAAAAGCGACCATGAAAGTTAAAGTACCAACTGGTTGGAACCAAGAAAAGGACTAGGGCAAGGCTGTATCCTTTTGAATTTATACTTACAAGATATGTTTGACCATTGCCTACTAGAGGGCAAAGGGGCAAAAATTTGAGGAAAAGGACTATGGCATCTGAGATTTGCAGATGACTGGTCCTTCTAGCAAAAGATGAAAAAGATTTGCAGGACATAGTGGATACCTTTAAATTAAAGGAAACAATTACAGAATGAAATCATTGGAAAGAATGGAGCGGAAATATAAAAGTAAAGGTAATGCTGAATGGAGACGAATTACAACAAGTGTGAAGCTTTAATATCTTACAAACAGAACAGAAACTGACTGGAAGAACAGCACATAAATTAAAACCAGATTAGCAATGCCAAAAGAAGCATTTTATAGAAAAAGAATAACTTTCTACGTCGGTATGGACAAAGATCTAAGGAAAGGATTAATATAATGTTTTGTGTGGAGTGTTCTTCTGTATGGTGCTAAAATTTGGACATTGAGGAAGGAAGATAGGGCAAGTCTGGAGGCTTTTGAGATGTAGACATGGCAGAGGATGGAAAGAATAAGCTGGATGAATAAAGTAAAAAATGAGGAGGAACTGAGAAGAGTGGGAGAAGAAAGGCAATTATTGGATGTAATAAAAACTAGGAAATGGGATTGGATTGAGCATAAATTAAGAAGAAGGAGGGACTTGTGAAAACAGTGTTAGAGGGCTATGTGGAAGGGAAGAGAAGATGTGGGAGGAAGGGATTCCAGATCATGGATGATGTGATGGATCGCAGTACCTACAGATAAACCAAGAGGGAAGGAATGGATCATACGTAATGGAAGTGCAAAGGACCTGCTAATATAGCAGAAAACTGATGACACACACACACACACACACACACACACACACACACACACACACACAGGTTGAGTCACACAATGTTACACCCCTTTCATTTCAACAGTTAGTTACATCATCAAAATGCAGTTTTTGGCACATGCTAGAGCATCAAGAGGCATATATATTTTTGGTTGGTGAATGGTTTAACACCGTTATCAAGTGAGATAGTCAAGCAAGTACTTTTTTTTTTTTTTTTTTTTTTTTTTTTTTTTTTTTTTTTTTTTGGAACGACTTACTTTTTATAACTGTCATAAAATAATTCAAGAAATGCCCTAGAATTTGAGGGACATTGGCTGGAATCAGTGTTAGCAGAACAAACACTACCAAGCAGGTGTTCTGATCCAGATGGCATAATTGTATCCATAAAGTAGGCCGGCATGACTTTAGTAATGTTTTGTTTCCCCTTGAACTACGTTAAGACCTACAATGGATGCAGGTTCATCTACAAATGATGCATATGGACATATGACATAAGCTGGTATCTATCATGACAGAAAGGGCTTAGGAAACCTACTTTGTGCTTGTTTATCGTCTCAGGTATATGCAAGCTGAAACAGATAAATCACCTGTTCATTCTTTGAAAATAAAGAGATCCTATACACTGCAAAAAGCAACTACTGTATGAAATATCTAAAAATATAGAAGGAATAATTGACCTATCATTTGCTGTACATGGCTGTGTGCTTATTAACCTACACTGCTCTAAATTATATCATATGGGACATACCGGTACTCATTGAACTAAACATTTTATTAAAAATAATATGGTGACCACCTATACACTCCAAAATAAATCTTCTTTATGAAACATCATTTCACCTTGAACTTAAGTGTGTAATGACAGTGTTACCAGCTATGTGCAATATATGCTGTCAATGTATTTGACATTGCAATGCAATTTTGTACACGTGTAACTGTCATAAACAATTTACTAACAGTTCTAACCAAAGGTAACCACACAAATCAAATAACATCAGGTTTATCTTACAGAAACACAACTTTATCCCTTATTTCAACAGGTGTTCTAAATGTTAGCCATGGATGAAAGGCACATTTACAATCACCATTAAAAAAAACAACAAACATATGTAATTACAATGGATGATATATTAGAGCATGCACCAGCAATTTTATGAGGAATACCATCTGGCGTAGTTGGGGCTTCATCATAGACTTCATCTTTGAGTGCCCCACAAAGAAATAAATCAAGGGAGTTCAGACTGGGCGACTTCACATGCCATTTTACAACATAATTTTGTCCTATCCAATGTCCAGGACATTTTTCCTCCAGTATTTGCATTGCAACACAGGATGAATGAGTTGGATATCCGTTGTGTTGCAGCCACATATAGTACACTTTGGAATACCCGGTCGTACCTCCTCTAGAACAACTGGCTGAATGTTCATAAGAAAATGCACGTACAAGTGTCCTTTCACCACTTCTGGGGTGAAGTAAAGTCCCACAATACAATTGCCTATGATGTCACATCACACACTCCATGGCTGTTGATGTTGCACGTGACAAAGCAAATGTTGATTTTTTGGCTGCCCAGTAGTGCATGCATGTTATGCAAATTTCCAATACTGTGGTTAGTAAACTTTGGTGAAGAGCACATGTTGGAAAAACACAGTATCATCTCTCAGCTTATGAAGAGCAAACCAATAAAATTTGTTATGACATTCAAAGTCATGGTTACCAAGAGCCTGATGTAGTGACAGATGATAGGGGTGGAATTTGTTTTGAGGCAGCCAAATCATCTGAAGGACTGAAACTTCCTGGCAGATTAAAATTATGTACCGAAACTGGGACTCGAACCTGGGACCTTTGTCTTTTGCGGGCAAACACTCTACCAGGAAGTTTCATATCAGTTCACACTCCACTGCAGAGTGAAAGTTTCATTCTGGATCTGAAGGATTGTCTAATATCAAAAGCAGCAGCAACAACTCCAAACAAGCAGAATTTAAACTAAAGATTAGTGGGACCGTAGATACTCTCACAAATTTTGAAATGAAGATCCTTCATCAAAGTTTTCAGTTCCTAACTAACATAGTTGAAGTACTGAACATAGTAATAATGTATGAACTACAATATATTTATGTAATTTGTCTTTCTGAACACTGGATTGATGATACCTTAATAAAATCTATCTCTCTTAAAAATTTCTCACTGATTGACTACTACTGTAGACTTGGAGGAGTTGCTATATTCACTAAGGATAATATTGAAGTTACTAAATTATCAGATATTGCCCTTCAAACTAGTGAAATGGATTTTGCAATAGCAGCAATGAAAATATCAAAATTAAGCTTAATAATAACCACGGTATACCACTCACCAAAAGGAAACTCGGACTTTTTCTGGGAAAAATGGAATGGTTCTTAAATAAAGTGAGTGCTACAAAAAGTGATCTTATACTTTGTGGTGACTTCAACATAGACTTTATAACAAACAGTAGCCAGAAATCTGCTCTAGTACTGTCTCAGTAAATGAAGCAATGAGACTAATAGCAACCAGTCAGACAGCCTTGAATCAGATCCTGATAAAAAGAAATTTAGGTTGTCAGTAAATGTATTAAATACAGGATTCAGAGACTTCTAATTGTGACCATCAACATTAAAGGACAGGCAAACAATAACTCACTAAAGACTAAATGTAGGATATTCTTTCAGGAATGTTTAAACCACTTTAATTTTTTATTACAAGGGGAAGATTGGTATGCTGTCTATGAAACATAAAATGTTGATTTGAAGTTTGATCTCTTTCTAACAAAAACTGATGTACCACTTTGATACAGCCTTCCCTCATAAAATTATGCATATAAAAAAAATAATACAAGAGACAAGGGATTACGATGGGAATGAGAACTTCTTCCCAGGAAAAAATGGAACTCCACCAAATTTGTAATGAAAATAATGTCTCTGCAGCACTGCATAATTACTATAAAGCACATACAATTTTTTTATAGATATTAAACAGGCAAAAAGAATGCACAATGAAAGGTACATATAAAATTCTACAAATAATTTTTTATTTAATGAAGGGTTACACATATCGAAACACCCCTACAGCATCACGGGGGTCACGTATATTTTTGTTTGAACAGTTTTAACACCATTATCAACTGAGATATTGGAGCAAGTACTTTTTATAGCTGCATTAAATAGTTCTTGAGAAGACAATGGTATAGAATTTGTTAAGGTTGATGTTGAAACCTGTCATAAAAAATCTGAGAAATGTCCTGGAATTTCAGGGCACAGTGGCCAGAATTGGTGTTATCAGGGCAAATATTGCCTAGTGGAGCTCTCGTGCTACTTAGCATCAGAACGTCAGCACATTTGACTGCAACTTGTCTACATTGCAGGCCGTTCATTTCCACTTCAACATTCATTGTGTGCGGACGGGTACAAGAATGAGAAGTTTGATGTACTACTTTTATATGGTGAATGTAAAAGAAATGTTGGGCAAACAATACAGCAATATAGGACTACCTAACCAGATCACCAATGTTACACGTGATAGGCGATTGCACAAATCATGATGATACCAGTGCGGACAGACTGCTTGAACGTCAAAAGGAGAACAAGAAAAAAGATTGGAATTGGCAGAGAACATGAAGAAGCTGTCCTGGCTACAACCCTTATGAATCTGCACAGTGGTATGAGACATATTGCCAAGTAATGTGGAATAAGTCAGATGAGTGGCATTCACATCTTGGTTCAACACAGCCTCCACCTGTCACTACATCAGGCACTTTCCAATCATGATTTCAAACTTCATACAGAATTTAGCTACTCCCATGAACCACAGACATTGCCGAGGTGGGGTGGCTTGCGTGCCTCAACGATACAGATAGCCGTACCGAAGGTGCAACCACAGCGGAGGGGTATCTGTGGAGAGGCCAGACAATCGTGTGGTCCTGAAGAGGGGCAGCAGCCTTTTCAGTAGTTACAGGGGCAACAGTCTGGATGATTGACTGAGCTGGACTTGTAACATCAGCTAATGTGGCTTTGCCACACAGTTACGGTGAACAGCTGAAAGCAAGGGGAAACTACAACCATTACTTTTCCCAAGGACATGCAGCAATACTGTATGAACATATGATGATGGCATCGTCTCAGGTAAAATATTCCAGAGGTAAAATAGTCCCCCATTTGGATCTCTGGGCAGGGACTACTCAGGAGGATGTGATCATCAGGAAAGACAACACTGGCATTCTACGGATGGGAGCGTGGAATGTTAGATCCCTTAATCAGGTAGGGAAGCTAGAAAATTTAAAAAGAGAAATGGATAGGTTGAAGTTAGATATAGTGGGGATTAGTGAAGTTAAGTGGAAAGAGGGACAGGTTTTCTGGTCAGGTGACTACAGAATTATAAATACAAAATCAGTTGGGGGTATTACAGGAGTAGGTTTGATAATGAATAAGAAAATAGGAATGCAGGTAAACTACTAGGAGCAACACAGTGATCGCATCATTGTAGTCAAGATAGATATAAAGCCAACACTGACCACAGTAGTACAGGTTTATATGCCAACTAGCTCTGCTGAGGATGAGGAGATCGAAGAAATATATGAGGAGCTAAAGGAAATTATTCAGACAATTAAGGGAGAGGAAAACTTAATTGTTATGGGAGACTGGAATTCGGTAGTAGGACAAGGAAGGGAAGGAAAGAAAGTAAGTGAATATGGTCTGGGCAAGAGGAATGAAAGAGGAAGCCGCCTGGTAGAATTTTGCATGGAACATAATTTAGTTATAACAAACACCTAGTTTAAGAATCATGAAAGAAGCTTGTATACGTGGAAGAGACCAGGAGACACTGGAAGATACCAGATAGATTTTATAATGGTAAGACATAGATTTCAGAACCAGGTTTTAAACTGTAAGACATACCCAGGGGCAGATATAACTCTGACCATAACTTATTGGTCATGAATTGTAGGCTGAAACTGAAAAAACTACAGAAAGGTAGGAAAATAAGGAGATGGGGCCTGGATAAATTGAGGGAACCTGAAGTTCTTGAGAATTTCAGAGGGAGCTTTAGGCAACAATTGACAGAAAAGGTGAAAAAACAGTAGAGGCGGAATGGGTAGCATTGAGAGATCAAATAGTGAAGGCAGCAGAGGACAAAATAGGTAGGAAGGCAAGACCTACAAAAAATCCTTGGATATCACAGGACATACTAAATTTAATCGCTGAAAGGAAAAAATATAAAATTGCAGTAGATGAAACAGGCAAAATGGAGTACAGAGGACTAAGAAATGAGATTGACAGGAAGTGTAAAATGGCTAAGCAGGAGTGGCTAGAAGGCAAATACAAGGATGTAGAAGAATGTATAAATAGGGGAGAAAGAGATACCGCCTACAGGAAAATAAAAGAGATATTTGGAGATAAGAAAAACAGCTCTATGAATATCAAGAACACAGATGGAAAACCAGTTCTCAGCAAAGAAGGGAAAGCTGAAAAGTGGAAATAGTATATAGAGAGGCTCTATGAAGGAAATAAACTTAGAGGCAATATTGTAGGAAGGGGAGAAGAAATAGATGAAAATGAAATAGGAGATACTATACTGAGAGATGAATTTGACAGACCACTGAAAGACCTAAGTCGAAACAAGGCCCCTGGAGTAGATGACATTCCCTCGGAGCTTATGAAGCCTCTGGGAGAACCAGCAGTGACAAAACTGTTTCACCTGGTGTGTAAGATGTATGAGTCAGGCGAAGTACCCTAAGACTGTTATAATATAATGTTATAATGCCCATTCCATAGAAAGCAGGCGAAGACAGGTGTGACAACTCCAGAACCATCAGTTTAATAAGTCATGGTTGCAAAATATTAACACAAATTATTTACAGAAGGATGGAAAAGCTGGTAGAAGCCAACCTCGGGGAGATCAGTTTGGTTTCAGGAAAAATGTAGGAACACGGGAGGCAATATTCACTTTACGGCTTATCCTAGAAGATAGATTAAGAAAAGGCAAACCTACATATCTAGCTTTTGTAGATCTGGAGAAGGCTTTTGACAATGTTGATTGGAATAAACTCTTTCAAGTTCTGAAACAAGCAGGAATAAAATATAGGGAGCATAAGGTTATTTACAACCTGTACAAAAACCAGACAGCAGTTGTCAGAGTTGAAGGGCATGAAAGGGATGCACTGTTTGGGAAGGGAGTAAGACAGGTTAGCAGCCTTTCTCCAATGTTATTCAATTTATACATTGAGCAAGCTATAAAGGAAAGCAAGGAGAAATATGGAGAAGGAATTAAAGTTCAGGGTGAAGAATTAAAAACATTGTGTTTTGCCGATGATATAGTAATTGTGTCAGTGACAGCAAAGGACCTGGAAGAGCAGCTGAATGGAATGAACAGTGTGCTAAAAGGTGCATATGAGATGAACATTAACAAGAGCAAAACTAGGGTAATGGAGTGCAGTCTAAGAAAATCAGGTGATGCTGAAGGAATTAGGTTAGGTAACGAATCAATAAAGGGGGTAGATGAGTTTTGTTACTTGGGCAGTAAAATAACATATGATGATCACAATACAGAGGATATAAAATGCGGAATGGCAATGAGTAGAAAAGCATTCTCGAAAAAGAGAAATTTGTTAACATCGAATATTGATTTAAGCCTAAGGAAGTCCTTTCTGAAGGCATTTGTATGGAGTGTTGCCTTGTATGGGAGTGAAACTTGGACGATAAGCAGTATGGACAAGAAGAGGATGGAGGCTTTTGAAATATGGTGCTACAGAAGAATGCTGAAGATTAGGTGGGTGGATCGCGTAACTAATGAGGAGGTACTGAACAGAATTGAGGAGAAATGGAATTTCTGGCATACCTTGACTGAAAGAAGGGCTCAACTGGTAGGACACATTCTTAGACATCAAGGAATTGTGAATTTAGCATTGGAGGGAAGTGTGTGGGGTAAAAACCGCAGAGGAAGACCAAGTGATGTATACAGTAAGCAGATTCAGACAGATGTAGGTTGCCGTTCTTACGTGGAGTTGATAGGGTATTGTGGAGAGTTGCATCAAACCAGTCTCCCGACTGAAGACCACAACAACAACAACAACAACAATAAGAACAGAATTTTGTTGGTTTGCCCTTCAGTAGCTGAGAGATGACACTACATTTTTGCAATGTGTGCTCTTTACCAATGAAGCAATGTTTACTAACCAAGGTAACGTAAATATTCATAACATACACTACTAGGCAGCTGAAAACCCCTGTTGGCTTTTTCAGGTGCAACATCAATGATCATGGAGCATATATTGTGGTATCATAGGCAGTAGTATTGTGGCATCTTACTTCATCCCAGGAATATTGAATGAACATTTGTATGCACACTTCCTTATGAAAATTTTGCCAGTTCTTCTGGAGGAGGTATCATTGGACAGTGATTGGAAATGTGCCTTTCGGTCCATGGCCAATATTTTCAATACATCTTGAAATAAGGGATAAAGTTGTGTTTCTCTAAGATCAACCTGATTAAATTTGCTTTGTGTGGTTATCAAAGCATTTTTAATAAATTGTTTATTACAGTTATGTGTGTACAAAATTGCATTACAATGTCAAATATGTTGACATTGTGTATTGCACATTGCTGGCAACACTGCCATTACACAGTTATGTTCAGCAGGAAATGACATTTCGTTAAGAAGAATATTTATTTTGCAGTGTACGGGTGGTAGCCAAATTATTTTTAGTAAAATTTTTAGTTCAATGATGTGACTCATCTGATATAATTTAGAGCAGTGTAGGTTGAGACAGTTCTCTGATAGCATGTATTGTACCTCTTAGAAACCACGTATTGGAAATGATAGGTCAATTATTCTTTCTATAATTTAAATATTTGAGACAGTAGTTACTTTCTGCAGCATACAAGTATTAAATATCTTTATTTTCGAAGAATGAACATGTGATTTATCTGTTTCAGTCAAACCCCAGGAGGTTCACGGTTCTTTCGTGAGTATGTGCACGGCGAGCATGGGGCCCCGAGCTAATGCAGTCTTCCTTCCTTCTTTACTTCCCTTACTGCATTTCCTTTCCCCCTCCCCTCCTTTCCTATCCTTACTCCTTCCCCTCCCCACCAGGGGACTGATAACCTCAGTAGTTTAGTCTCCCTATTCCAACCAAACAACCCAACAGAACCAAGTATTGTCATCGGCAGAATGAACTAAAATGCTTCAACGTATTTCTGTCGATACTACAGAATGGAGACAACAACATTACAGCAATTAAGACAGTGGTAACAACAGATAGTTGCTGTTGGTTTTTATATGTATTTATTCTACCAAACGAATTACCCAAGCACTTCGGTTCAGATAGTGTAGTGAGAAGATAGTGCAATGCAATTAAAATGTGACTTAACTGAAGCTATGGCATGGTGAACTATAGAAAGGTTGGAAGCAGAACAGACAAAGAGGGAGGTGGCTGCAGCTATTGGAGTGTAATTTCCAGTACCTGGATGTGATTTCACACAGTAGGAACTGTTAAAAGAAGGAAATGTCAAGGTCGTCCATGGGTAACACTAGCAAGAGAGGACTATTATCTCCGGTTAACAGCCCGTCGAGTCAGCAGGCTGAATGCAAGTCAGCTGCAACGCACCCTCCAGGCAGCAACTGTACGTGTAATATCAACACAAACAGCTGAAATCGCCTTCAGGAATGTGGCCTCTATGTATGGAGGCCTATGGTGTGTTTCCAATTAAAACCACAACACCATTTATCCTGCGGAAACTGGGTGGAGGAGCATTAGGATTGTAGTCGTAACAAATGGTGCCATGTTCTCTTCACAGATGAGTCAAGATTTTGTGTTCGGTTGGACAATCATCATTTCCTCATCTGGAGAGAACTCGGAAGTCGGAACAATCCTGCTTATGTGCAGAAAAAATCACTATATCATGATGGTGGATGAATGGTGTTGGCAGGACCTCTATGTTGTTCAGAGTGGTGCTTTGACTGCTCTGAGGTATAGAGACGAGATTGTTTGACATTTCATTGTGCCCTACGCTGTTGCCTTCTGGTGAAGGATAATTTCGTCCCCCACAGAGCTGCACTGCTGGACAACATGCTTGAAGCTGAGGGACTTGAACAAATGGTGTGGCCAGCTTGTTCATCCGACTTAAATCCTCTTGAACATGTCTGGGATGCACTTGGCAGTTTCATTGCAGCCAGACCACCACCTCCCAAAATCAGGCCCGGCGCAAGCCCAAGTGCCGCCCCGTGCGAGCTGCCCAATTGCCACCCCCCAGGCAGTTTTCTTTTTCAAAACGTGTGTGAAATTTTATTTAAACAAATCTACAAATCTGTAGGAAAAGTCAGCAATCAATCGCAATTATTGTTTTTACTTTTCGGATCTACCTAGGTTTCGGCCACTGAGTGGCCAGTTTCAAAGCTTTTAATATGTGATTACATCTAAAGTGCCATGTTGACAGTTACGTTCAGCAGGACGGTATAGATGTAAACATAACTCAAAGCATTGAGAATAGTTACTCTGTGCCAGAAATCTACGAAGATATGAAAAATAAAAACTGTTGAAACGGCCAAAGCAGTGGCGTATCAATGGGGGGGGGGGGGGGATGATGGGGATAGAACCCCCCCCCCCCCCCCAGAACCCAAAAAAAAAAAAAAAAAAAAAAAAACGAAAAGAAATCGTATAACAACAATCGGGTAAAGGTAAATATTGAAAACTTGGGGTGTTTTACCATAATCTTTCATTGGATGAGAGTGAATTAGTTTCTTCAACGGCAGTGGTAGATGGTAGTCTGTCTGGAAACTGACTAAAATTTTGCTCGTCAAGCAGATCTATCTCCCCCCCCCTCCCAAAGCCAAGTCCTAGTTACGCCACTGTGCCAAAGAGTGGGGCGGGAGACAATGG
Source organism: Locusta migratoria (assembly GCA_026315105.1). Lineage (NCBI taxonomy): Eukaryota > Metazoa > Arthropoda > Insecta > Orthoptera > Acrididae > Locusta > Locusta migratoria. The sequence goes on from CM048755.1 coordinate 13,530,812, forward strand.
TGAGAGGAAGAATAAGGAGATGAAGCAACATAATAATGCAGTAAAAACATACTCGGGAATCGACGGGTACTGATGCTAGTCGAAATATATTGACTTACTGCACTGCGGTTATTCATTTCAAAGAACTGACACTCGCCATCTGTCGTAATTTGCTTGTGTCAGTTCTGTCGTGTCTGATTATGAAATAAGGGGTAACAAATTAGTCATCGCCGTATCGCGTCACTTTTCTGTGCTTTATTTTGTTTCTAACACATGGGGTGACACGTGCTTATTTGCCGAGTTGCCAATTTTTTAAGTAACAGATCATAAGAAAAATAAATTTTCCTATTCTGGATTCTTGGTGGAGAAAAATTCTAACTTATGAGTAACGTGCATGCGCAATACTAATTGTAGGTTATATGAAAAGCACGTACATATTACATCCCAAGTTGCAAGAAATTCGGACGCACCAATTCTTCTGTTCTAGTGAAACGCAACGAAAGTGCTTCTCACCAATCTTAACTCTCTCGGCCAACTATCGAAACTATTTCTGTAGTTTTCGTTGAAGAGAACGCAACAATACCTATTGTCTGGAAAAGCGAAGTGGTGACGCGGCAGTACCAGGAACTAGGACACGTGACGAGGTACAGCGAGGCTACGGTTAAACTACCGCACAAGAAGAAGACGCAAGAAGCTCACAATAAGTATGTGACAGATGATATGGATAAATGTATTATCAGGCAGTAATTTTATATAATTACGAACAATAGAAAGAAATACGAACTTTGCAAAAACTGCACCAACTTTTGTCAAACAGAAATGAGCTTCAAAGCTAACAAGGAAACCCTTAGAAGCAATGTTCTGTCTATGGATTTTAGTTTTACAAGGTGTCAAAAGTAACGTTTTGTTTAGCTTGGACGAGAAGGCATTGTTGCTAAAAGACCATACTTTCTCAGGTTACCATCAGAATCAAAGCGACCTGTAGTTTACTTAGACGAAACATGGATTGACACGCATTATACAGTCAATAAATGTTGGCAAAGTGATAGTGTGGGAGTAGTATTGTCACACAAAAGTGCTGGTCACAGTTTGTGTTCATGCAGGCGGAGACAGGTGTTTCAGGGCTCAAAAACCAAAACGTCCGACTATCACTCAGAAACGGATAGCAAACATTTTCAAAAATACGTCGAAACCCAACTTATGCCAGGCTTATTATCAATGTCTTTATCCCTTGTAATTACTCACAGCGTATTTACCCATTCGGAATACTTATAGCCATTGTAGGTGTTGAATATGTTTGACTGTAGTAATTTTCAACATAGCGCGGGAAGAATAAAACACTCAACTGCCATTGAAGGGCTTAGCAAAATTGCTTCAAGCTTAACACGTAACAGCAGTATCGAACATTGCATTCGAATTTCCGAATTAGATTTCGTCTCCTGCAAAATTAGTTGTGAGTAAACGCATGGCGCGTAACACGCTGGCAGCACTCCACTCATAAGAATACTGGCGTGTGCGCCAGACTGCTTCCCTTCCGGCGTAAACACGACGGCGCTGCCAAAGTGGCAAGGAATTAGCCCTACTTCCTCCCCTTGTTCAACAGGGGCGGCCGGCAGGTAGTCGAGACGCCACGCCACAGTTCCCGAAGCGGCTCCCTCCGAGGTTTGGTTTCGAAACCCCTCTTGGGAATGAATCTTGAGTTTGTACTACAGAAAAAAAGGAGGCGGCAAATCTGCCGACCCCTGTGGCCGCACGTTTGGACGTGCCTTGCGCCGGCCCTGCCCACAATGGTTGCAGAGCTGGATATTGCACCTACGAAAGTGTGGACAAGTATCCCTCAAGAGCTGATCAATAACATCATACTCTCCACACCACATAGGTGACCAACTGTACTGGCTGTCAGAGGTAATCACACAGCATATTAGAAGGCAACGAGAATGGTCTTTTCACTATTATAGATGCTCCGTGGTGCCTTGCTCTAAGTAAACACCCTGTAAACCTGAAGTAATGAGCTGAAACAGCAAAATATTGTACTGCATCACACACAAATTACAACTGTAACCAATATCTGAATAAAATACATTATCATATGTATATTGTGTATTATTTCACCTGATCCCCTAATTGCTTTGATTAGTGTGGTTTTCCTAAGCCCTTTGTGATATGGTCGCCCCTAGCCTATGTCATATGTCCGTATGCATCATTCATACATAGGTGAACCTGCATTCACTGTAGATGTTCAGTTGGTTCAAGGTGTTGTATGGTATTAAATATTGTAAAGATGTGCTCAGTAAGCTTGGGAACTGTTTCTACTGTGTTACTCATACATAGGACTTTACAGAATCCGAGAGGAATAAGTTGAGACGGATGAGGTCAAATGAGTGCACAGAAATCTCCTTCTAATTTGTCAGTCAGTGAGATATGACATGACCCTGTGATTCGAGTGGACTGAAATACTATTGTGCTAAAATCAAATACTTGCATGTAGTTTCAAGGGAATACTTTCCAGATGTTCAGACCAGAAAGTTCAAATGTTCTGCATTATTGAAACAGCCTGGTAAGATGGTGATAATTCGCAACTAGTGGGTAAAGATTGTGTAATGGCCCTGTTGCAGTTTTTGTCAGTGGTTCACAGAAAAATAAAAATCAATTTATCCTCAGAATATCTGAAAAGTTGTATACAAAACATGTATTGCACTTTGAGGAATATTTCTTATCCATTAAGGTCAGCTGGGATGCCTAATCCTTATATCTTTAAACTGCATCATACTAAATGCACAATGCGTATAGCACTGACTTCCAATTAATTTGTTGTACTGCTCGGGTCAGACATACAGTGGCGAGGCTTCAGTTTCAAATCTCTTGCCCCCACCATTTTCTACTATCCAAACATCTTTCCCACCAGAAGCAATAGAACATTCTAGAAACAACTGACCATTTGAAGGTTGAAATCATCCAGGAACCACAGCGTCTCCTGGTAGTTTTTGCATGGCCTCTGCAGGTCAGTTACCCATGTTCTTGCTCTGCTCGGTCAACAAGAGCCACCCCTCCAGTACTGTTACATTTACACTGGCCAGACACTCTCCATTCCAAATATGTTAGCTTACATTCTGACTTCCCACCACCAGAGAACTACCAGATGCAAACTAAATATTGCTAAATGTTGTTTCTAAGCATCAACCAGATTTCCCAGTGATCTAGTCAACAATTTAACTCTCTCTCTCTTCCTGCCTACTTTAAATACACATAAATCAGAATGAAGGGGACACAGATATATAGCAGGTGATCAAAAAGTCACTATAAATTTGAAAACTTAATAAATCATGGAATAATGTAAATAGAGATGTAAAAATTGACACACATGCTTGGAATGACATGGGATTTTATTAGAACAAAAAAAAAAAAAAAAAAGAAGATGTTTAAGACAAAGCAAAAATGATGTTCTTTACAGGAAATGCCCAATATGTTCACCATCATTCCTCAACAATAGCTGTAGTCGAGGAATAATGTTGTAAACATCACTGTAAAGCATGTCCGTAGTTATGGTGAGGCATTGGCGTCGGATGTTGTCTTTCAGAATCCCTAGATATGTTGGTCGATCATGATACACTTGCAACTTCAGGTAACCCCAAAGCCAAGAATCGCACGGACTGAGGTCTGGGGACCTGGGAGGCCAAGCATGACAAAAGTTGCGGCTGAGCACAATCATCGCCAAATGACACGCACAAGAGATCTTTCACGCATCTAGCAATGTGGGGTGGAGCTCCATCCTGCATAAAAATCATACGTTCCAGCAGGAGTTTATCAACCAGGCTGGGGATGATGCGATTCTGTAACATATCGGTGTATCTCTCACCCATCATGGTATCAGTTACAAAACCAGAATCATGCAGTTCCTCGAAGAAAAAAGGCCTGATAACGGTAGATGTGGTTCTAATAAAACCCCATGTCATTCGAAGCATGTGTGTCAATTTTTACCTCTCTATCTACATTATTCCGTGATTTATTAAGTTTTCAAATTTATACTGACTTTTTGATCACCCGGTACATTATAAATGAATGGCCCTTGTAATTATAAATGGTGTAAACGTAGCAGCATATAAGGTGGTGAAATATATTGCTGCCTTACATAACATTCCCCTCAAATAACCTATTTTCTGCTAGGATCATGCAAAAGTTTAGGTGTTACTTGATAATGCAGAAAATAAACTGTAATGATAAGTCCCAATTCTCCCCTCAGTTGTGTCAACTTATCCAGACACATAACCTTTATTGGAGACTCCATCAATTTAATAATGTATTAATGCCTGTCATCATTATTGAATTTCCTATATGTCACCTCTTGAGAAAGAACACTAGTTTCTGTGGCATGGAATACAATATTTCTCTGTTGAAATGACTCAGGACTAAAAAGGTAAAATTTTTACTGCAGATCATCATCGTTTAAAATAATTGCAGAGGGTGTCTGTTTCTAATTAATAGAAATAAGGCAGTTTCCACCTAAATGACTGCTCTGGCGCAACCTGCAGTCTATAAAAACTACTTCAGTCTCACATCCTCATGCATCAACATACACAATGTCAAACCATAAATGAACAAGAATCAATGAAAAATCACTTAACCTATGGCTGTCCACTGTGAAATTTCACAATAAATATATTTCTTTAAGCCTTATTAACAAGCATCACCACTCCCTAAGTATTCTCATTTCTTCAAAACTATTGTGACTTGCAAAAAAAAGCATAATATTTCTTTCATATTGTACATACATGACCTATTTTGCTTTTTTTTTAGTAACATACAGTGGTCTGCATTTAATATAATTAAGGATTGGACACATGAGTGGCCAAAAGATGTGATTTTACATTTGTATAGGAACCTATAAATAGGTCTACATAATAATATTTGAACATAAAAAAATTCAAAGATGACATCAACATATGAACATAAAAAGGCAATACAGTAAAACCTCATTTTTAAGTTCCAGGTTTTTACGTTTTCCTGCCATGTACACCATTTTATGTTGGTCCCATCAAATTTCCTATGTCCACAATGTTAATTCGCCCTCGTTTTTGCGTTAACATATTCACACTTTTCCCGCGTTTTACACTTTTCGAAAGCATGTTCGTGAAGAAAAAATGATGTAATCTACATAAATTGACGCTAGCATGGCTTTCCCCTTTAAGTATAGCACTTAAAAATTATTGGCAGTTGAGTTTCTTGACACTTGGAATTTGTTCCAACATATATTTCGCATATCATTGTTGGCAGTATGCAGCTAGTTGACTTACGACGCGCCGATTTGTGGCGATGTAGTTCCTCTTTCCCATCTTCTTTGCCAGAGTGGCTGGCATGTACTCATACAAACAAAACGGTTTGTTGATGTGAGAATAAAGAGTCGCATTGTATTTGTGATACATATTTCTGATTAGTAAAGAACTTTATCTGTCAAAGTTGGGTATCATAATACCCACAACCTCAAAAAAGCAATAATAGTGTGAGATGCCGATCCTATGCAAACGTCACAAAAATACTTATGCATATGTTTGCACTCAAGAATGCGAATATATTCTCTAATATTGTCGTGTGAAACATCGAAAAATACAAAAAGAATGGAACTTTAGGAGTTTTACTACATAAATAATCAATGCCAGTAAAAGGCAGTAATTTTGAGGATGTGTTGCATAGCCTGGTAGCGGCGTCCAAACGATATCTATTGAAGCGGTTCAGGTACTTTTGAAGATGTTTTACATAGCCCAGCAGCAGCGTCCTCGATTATGATGAACGAAATTACGTCAAAAATTCCTACTTCCCATAAAATTACCAGGTCTGCCTGGCGCTTAAAGAAGCTACGTCCTCGATTATAATGAATGAAATTACATAAAAAATTTCTCTTCCAATAAAAGTACCAGTTCTGCCCTGCACTTAAAATAGTAAAAATTTGGATAACCTTTATTGTATAATAAACTTCCTGGGGAGTATTTAGATGCCTATTATGTACATATATCACAAACTGTAAAAATGGAAGGCTGATCCAGTAAGCATATTTTACCATTTAAAACATTATTTCCTGCATTTTACACCATTTTACTGAAGTCCCTTGAAAAGCGTAAAAACGAGGTTCTACTGTAATATGACAAGAACATGTGAATATCTACAAGGAAGGTCTGTAAGAAACAGTTATGATGAATATGCGAACTTAAGAAAGGTCAAATATGACATCAACATAACAACAGAAGAAAGCAATAATATGACAAGAACTTGTGAACATTTATAAAACTTTGAATGAGACTGAAATGGAAGTTTTTGACTGGAGGAGCAGAAATTAGTGACTGAGGAAGGCAGAGATCAGAGTGAAAGGAAATCGTCACATTTACATAATGCACGTACAAACACACACACGAAATTGCCCTGTCGACAATGGCTTACTTACTTTGTGCCGTAGGCGCCGTGCTGGCAGATTAGAGCAACTTACACCTGTAATATACCACTAAGGCTCTTGACTCGGTCCTCCAGTAAGGCTGGAGTCAGCCTGCTCAATGTTCTTTTGTCGGCTACACTATTAAGTGTGAGTGGGGAGCACTTTCATTCAGTCGTGGCCTGTGACCCCACCGTGTGTCAGTCCTCCGTACCACCACTGAATGGTGCGGAACAGGCTGCCTCCATTGACAAGTAGACTGGGCCGATACCTTGCTGCACTACGCCTTTCGCAGGGGACGGGTTGCCAGCTGGCGTCCCCGACACGTTAGCTAGGCTCTGGCTTCAATCTCCCCCTTTGTGCGTCTCTCCCACCTCACTTCGTGGCTCTCTCTACAAATTGTTACAAACATTATTAGTACTAGAACCTATCTATAGTATATACATATCAAGTATTACTGTGAATGAATTGACAGTACGTCTTGATTGTAAAGAACAGAGATACCTTTTTTCCTGTAGTTATGATTGCAACATACAGAAATCTATACAGGAACTGATTGTAACAGAAAGAAAAACTAATAAGTAATATTAACTGCAAAACAAAACCCAAGAATATTAAGTAAATTGTTTGCAAAGACAAAACAAAAATATAAATAATTTAATGATCATAACCAAAAATTATTGCCGTGGCCATCTGATGACATACATCGCTAATAGGTTAGTGTTGCTGCGGTGGAGTAGCTGAGCGGTCTAAGGCGCCTTGCTGTGGGGCGCTCGGTTGCTCGCCTCGGAGGTTCGAGTCCTCCCTGGGGCATGTGTGTGTGTGTGTGTGTGTGTGTTGTCCTTAGGTTACTTTACCTTAGTTTAAGTAATTTGTAAGCTACAGTCTGAGACTGTGCAGTTTGCTCTGATAGATTTACAAACAATAGGTTAGTGTTAGTTGGGTTAGACTGTAACTATGCAGGGACTAAATGCCAGCTACTAGACAGTCTTGTGAACGATGGGTGCCACTAACGAGTTTTTTTATTTCTTTAATCCCCTTTTCATTTTTTCTCTATGAGCATGCTGTTCAGTCTTGAGTACTGGCATGAACTCATCATTTTCTTTAGTGTCTGTCCTCCTTACCCTTCCAACTGAAATTTAAGCATCAGTTTTATGAATTTAGCGCTACACAAGCACAATTTGTCGGGTGGAGTGTAGTGGGGGGTGGGGAGTGGTCGGATGTTGGACGGAGTCCTTATTTCGACACGCAGAAATTGGGTCGTATGAATAAAAAAGAGCAAATGCTCCACAGAAGATTCTCAGAGCAAAAGAACGTTCTCTGAGTAAGTTCTCAATTTCGTATGAATCAAAACTTCGAAGCATATGCTCTGAGCAGGTAGTTCATTCTCGCTACCTCCCCTCCTTCTTGAGTAAGTTCTCGGCGTCTCATGTCCGCCACAGATCAGCTGTCCAATCGTGTATTTCTTTAAACTAGCCCAGTCAGGCAAATTATTAAGTGTACAAATATGGAATAGGCATCTGCGTGTTCAGGAAGAACTGTACTATGTTCAGATCGGTATTAGTTTGTTGTGACGGGGCATATTTAATAATATGCACTTTTTACGAAAATGTATTCTCCTGACGATAGAAAATTTTCGTCACGCGAGAAACTCTTTTGTTAATGAAGTAGGGTAGACACAATTTGCGAAGGAAATTTTAAGAATGCATCACATATTCATGTGTTACAACATGGAATGCTGTCGGAGTGTTCTAACATGAGATACGCCTTACTTGTTGTTAAATATGACACACAATGGTTTGCTCATAAGCATTAGACCATGCGATTTTGAACAAGAAACAGGCTTCTAGGTATGTAATTAATCAGTTATTAATTTTCCTCTCGTGTTTACTTACTTCTAACATAAAAGAAGTTACGATTACGAAGTCAGAAAACGCATCTTAAATAGGCCAACCGGTTTGTTTAAAACAGTACTTCAGTACGCCTACCTGGTATTGCAGCAGTATTTATTTTGTAATAGAAACTGCTATGTAGCTGTTTACAACTGTAAATATACACTCCAAACAAATGGGTAAAACACGCAGCTGAATCAATTTGTGTGTCATTTTTACGTCGGTAATGAAAACATACCTGTTACATCACTCTCGTCACTATAAAAAATGCTGGAAGTGACACACGATTTTTCTGAAGGAAGACACTCGTCAACAAAATGTTTTTATTTGTACTAACTTTTTACATCCCCTCGTATTTCTTAAAGACTACGTATAAAGGAACTTGTTTTTGCCTTCTAAGTAACAAAATTGGTGTCATTTTTATTATAAATCACAGTAAAACGTAACCTTAATAGAAGTTACTCAGCACGGAGTATACCAGAGAGCTCACTTCAGAAATCTGAGAATGTTCTCCGGTCGTGAGAAACTACTTTAGTTTTATTCATATGAAATTGGAGAATGTTCTCTGCTGTGAGCAACTTCTCCTACCTTGTTACTCATGCCGAGAACTTACTCGGCTGAAGTATATTCTCTGACTACCTTTATTCATGCGAACCTGAGTATGTTCTCTCGAATTCAGAGTATAAAGTAGGTACTCCGTTTTATTCATACGGCCCATTGTCTCCGGCCAATGTGATTAGGGTTGCCAGATTGAACTCGAGGCAGGCCCGGAGACCAGACGTTCCCCCCTCCCCCTTGGCCAATGACTAACCCCCCCCCCCCCCACAACTGCGACCAACTCCCCCTCCCCCCCAACCAGGATTACACGTGAATTCTAAAAGGAAAAAAAAATGCCTAATGGAAACGGGACATTTTGCTTTAATTTGCTTAGTAGCTTCTCTTTAGCATAAGGCAGAAGCAGATTTTTTACTAATGCCTCGCTTTTTGTTCGGCCGCATCTTACTTTCGTTGCCACTGAGGATCTCTAAAAACATAAGGATATAGCTTATTACCACATTATTGAGAATTGTAAGAAAGGTGGTGTTTCACACCACGGTAAGTCAAAGTTAATTCCGTTGCAGTGACTTTGTCGTCTTCTGCAGAAAATTGTTTCAGAAACAATTTAAAGAGCGACTGGTTCTTCTTTTGTGTGGTAATATTCGCTTTGTGTTTTCTGATTGTAAATGTTTATTTACAGCTTTCACTCCGTCGTACTTAACAGTAAATAAGATATTGCATATTCTGCACTTACACATACCCTCATCAGTATCGACTTTTGGTAGCCACTCTTTATAATTTTCTTCCTGCAACCATTCTTCACGGAACGAACTTAAATTTCGTCTCTTCATTTCACTGTTATTACTCACTAATCTGAGTTAATGTAAGCTTGTCTGTTCACAAGCGATCCGAGTATTCCAAAAATTGCTGGTAAATTGATAACAAACAATGATCGAACGAACACAAATAAAAGACGTCGCCAGTTGACACGTTGCCGCAACAGTGTTTGCTTAATAATGCGCTAGCCGATTACTACCGACGCAACAAGTTTTCAGAGGGAGAATAGAAAAGTAGCGTTTGTTGCAATAAGAAATTGACATTTATATAAAGTTATTCATAATGTATTATACTAGAGAGGAGCCGGCCGGAATGGCCGAGCGCACTGAGGCGTCTTGCCACGTTGCGCGAGGCTGCTCCTGCCAGAGGTTCGAATGCCCCCCTGGGGCATGGATGTTGTGTTCGTCCTTAGTTTAAGTTACGTTAAGTTCGATGTAGATCGTCGCTACATGAGCATAGTACTTAAAAAGCGTCGTAAAAAAAGGTCAATATGAAGGTTACATTCAAGCACGGAGATGAGAATCATTGGCCCGTAGACCCGGAGAATTCATTCCATACCCGGGCACTACGGGCGGCGCCCGGAGATCTGGCAACCCTAAATGTGATGCTGTGTGTTTCTTAACCGGAGATTCGGACGCTACGCGCCCTCACGTACTATAAAAAAAATTCTTGTTTAACCTATACCTAACCTAAGAGATTTCCACTTGCTCTTTCCATTTCAACAGAAGCCATCTTGATTTGCCGTATATCTCGCAGTTTTGGTTTTATAACTCGCAGTAAGGTGTTTCTGGCTAACAGCGCATCAAAGATGTATAACAAAATCGTATCAGGATCAATTTGTTATAACTAAATGTAAATGAAAACACACATTAACAAAAAACACCTACTAATGTCTACAATAGACGGTACCTGCATTTAGGTACAATAGTGTAGTGGATAGAACAGTAGATCACCGATTTGGAGGTGTGGGTTCAAATCTCACGCACCGATTAAACTTTTTTTACTTTTGTTGTTTGTATCACATTGTAGTAGTTACTTATTCATAGCATATTGTGGGATTTTCTTATTCATATAACAGTCGTTTGTTACACAATACTCGATGTTAATTGTAACAAAATGCTGTGTCAGGAATAGGTGTCATCGATTTGGAAATTTGTGTGTGACTAAAAAATGGAGAATGAAACTGCTGCAAGTGATAAGACTAGCAATGATATTTCTGTTTTTCCTTCACAAAAATATTTGACCTTAGTTCCAAATATGTTACGATTTCCGAGAAAATGGTAAGTGACAAACGTATGGGAAACGCTTAAATTGTTGGTAGGCCTAAATGAAATAAGTATCAGTGACATTCACACTATTCGCTAGTCAGAAACATTTGGCTGTTTATTTTCTAATATCTCGTAATATTGCTTGTTTGGCCCCAGTATTTTGCTGCTTAGTTTCGAATACGTGCAGATTTTCGAGAGTGTGGTTTTATTGATATTCCTTACTTGTCACCAATATTTGGCAATTTATTTGTGAATATATCACGATTACAGGGTATGTGGTTAACAGTGATCCTAAGAGGATAACTTTAATTTATTTTGCAAATGTATATAGCATATTCAGAACATCGTCGTCTGCTGGCATATGTTTGTCAGCTCACTGGCTGACAGCTAGCGAGTTTTCATTGCCCTGAGACAATTTCTGCGTGTCGAAATAAGGACCCGTGTCGACAGGTCGATGGATCGCATGACATCAGGCCGACGCTTCACTAGCGTGCCACTAACCTCACCCTCCAACCATCCGACAAGAAACGTTAGTGAAGAGCCTCCACATGTCCAATTTATTGGACCACTGATAAATTGGTCCTGACAAATCGAAATGTGTGTAGGGATGTTCAGACTTATTCTAGAAATGCCTTGAGGTGGCTTACGTGATGCACTCCCTACAATTTTCCTGACTTGATGCTTTCTAGTTCAACAGCACTGGCATGGGCAATTCTGTGTACACGCACAGGGCCATTGTACGTCGCAAAAAACTTGTCACAGACACGTTTCTGACAGGTTGACAGCCGGTGGAATTTTACCAGTATTTTCTTCCTGACCTTGAGCTTCCTTACTATTGCCGTTTTGTCTGTACGTGTCTTCCACTTCTACCCACCTGTCCTGATATTGTGGAGCACGTGTTACACAATTCTAGACTGCCAAAGGCGAGGTCTTGGAGGAAAGTCAACTATTTCACGTATAAGCTAGGGTGGATATTTACTCTTTAGTATAGTCAATGGAGCAAACAGTGTCGTGCTGTGGTGTTTTTTATTGATGGCGTTTTGGATGTCCTGCAAGTATATATACCAAGCCGAGTATTTCTTGGCGCAGTAAATTCTTCATAGATTGCGTATGTCTTTCATTAAGCGTTCACACGGCCGTATTTGCTAATATACACAGGTTTTATATTGTGCCGTTTCAGTGTGTCCTGCTCAAAAAAATGTTCAAATGTTTGTAAAGTCTATGGGACTTAACTACGGGGTCATCAGTCCCTAAACTTACAAACTACTTATGAACTACTTACGAACTAGGACGGCATAAATATCCATGCCCGAGGGGGGATTCTAACCCCTCCGTAGTGGCCGTGCAGACCGTGACTGAAGCGCCTCAGCCCCCTCGGCCACCGCGGCCGGCTCAGTGTGTCCTGCCACTTCTGTGAGCGGAACTACGGTCCTTTAACTAAGAGACAACAGACACCTTTAAAATCGAGGGAATGGTAAAACCTAGTGCAAGATTCACACAAGTTGCAGCTGGTATCGAAGAAGAATGCAAGAACTTCACATCAAAAGACTGTGTAGTTATTATAGGAGGCGCCAATGATGTGTATCACAATGAAACAGCTGCAGCAACAGACTCACTGGGTAAGCTAACACATACAAATGTAATAGTTGCTAAAATACCTCACCGTTATGACCTAATTGAACAGTCGTGTGTGAACACTGAAATAAAAAGAGCAAATGAGCTCTATGATTCAATATGTAAACATTTAAAAAATGTAACAGTGATTGATGTAAATGATATTTTGTTTTGTAGCCACACCACCATGGTACCCCATATTAAATCTTGTCACATGGTGGAGTGGCAATTTATATCTAAGAAAACCTCAATTTGCAATATTCAGTGATAGACTTAAGCAGGCACTGCATAGAAGGCGTTTTTGAAGCAACAGCAGTAATACTTCATGCACAAAAAATTATTATTGCTTCTGTTTACCGCACACCATCATCTGATGAAGAAGTATTTATAGATAAAATAACTGCATTAATCAAGCTATTAGCCAAACACAAAAATCACAAAATTTTTATTGCAGGAGACATCAACATAGATATAAGAGAAACAAGAAAAAATGTTAATCACTTGATAAATTCTCTGAAAGCACTTAACTGTCACTGTATAAATGAAAAACCTACTAGACTAAATGCTTGCCTTGACACTGTAATTAGTAATGTAAATTGTAATGAACTGAAGTATGATGTGATTAAGTTGGAGTTATCTGATCATGATGGGATATGGGTTAGAATAGAAAGTATGAATCTTGATAGCACCAAACAGCTAGTCACGTACAGATTAATAAATGAGAGCAATACTGAGCAATTAAAACACCAGTTGGAAATAGTAGATTGTTCAAATACACTGCACAACATACAAAATTTTGATGAATGCTTCTCAACATTTTTAACTATAATTAAAAATGCAATAGACAAACACTGCCCACTCATCACCAAAAGATCCACTCCCAGCAACAAGCAAAAACCCCAACACTCTAAGAAATGGTACACTCCAAAGCTCAGACAAATGAGAATATTGCTGCTGTTGCTTAAAAATAAGTGTGATAGAAGTCAGGAAGCCAGAAAACAGTATGTGTCCTTTAAGAAGTTATACAAATATGAAATAAAGTCAGCTAAACTTAAAGCAAATGATGAATATATAACTGGCTCAAAAAACAGCTCTAAAGCAGCCTGGAACATCATAAAAAATGAAATTCATGTAGGTAAGGGGCAAACCACAGTCCCTATAGATTGCAATACCCTCAATGAATACTTTATAAACTGTGCCAGCTTTAATTCCCCTTACAGTGAAAACAATTTTCAAAATTGCTCAGCTGCCCTCTCTTTACTCATGCAACAAGAACAAACAATAACAAAATTCTCTTGGTCAAAAATCACCTCAGCGAACATAATCAAATCCATAAATAAACTAAAAAATTCAAAAACAGAAGATTACTATGGGGTTAGCAATAGCATTATGAAAGGCATAGCCCCTGCAATCATTGGGCCACTAACATACCTAGCAAATCGCTTACTCGCTGAAGGTATATTCCCAGATTGCCTGAAAATGACAGTTACTCTCCCGATCCATAAGAAAGGCGACAAAACATTGCCAAACAACTACAGACCCATATCAATAGTTCCCATTATATCTAAAGTTTTGGAAAATACCATCCATATGCAAATTTACCATTATTTCGAAAGCAACAAACTCCTGTGTAATAGCCAGTATGGCTTTAGATCTCAACTGTCAACAACAAAAGCAGTTGAGTGTCTCCTTAGTGACATATATGATGGGTACGAGAAGAGTAAACTCACTTGTGCAACTCTGTTAGATTTAAGTAAAGCCTTTGACTCTGTCACACATGATATCATGATAAAAAAGTTAGAACATTATGGTATAATAGATAAACCGTTACAGCTATTTAAATCATACCTAACCAACAGGGTACAATTAGTAAAAGTAAACAACCAAATGTCAGTACCTTTGAAAATAAAGAGAGAAATTCCACAAGGGTCCGTGCTAGGACCTTTCCTGTTCATTGTATATATTAATGACTTCTCAAATCACATGCCATGTAACAAGGTGTTGTATGCTGATGACATGACACTGATTACAAATGGAGATAATCTACAGGATGTTGCAGAATATAATGAAGTAGTAACTGAAATGAGTAGTGACTGGTGCAAGGGAAACTTTCTAACTATAAATACAACACAAAATGAAAAAATTTTCTTCACCTTGAAAACTTTTGAGCAAGAAACGAAAAATGTCAGATTATTGGGACTGTACGTAGACCCAAAACTCACATGGGATAGGCATACAGATAACTTGTGCAGCAAGCTTGCCCGTACTCTCTTTCTGCTACACAAGCTAAAATATGTAGTCAGTAAAACCTTACTGATCCCAGTATACTTTGCTTTTTTCCACTCACAACTCCAATATGGAATACTATTATGGGGTAACTCTGTGGGCTCTAAAACCATCTTCAAATGGCAGAAAAAGGCAATTAGATGCATTTTAGGCCTAGCACCTAGACAAAGCTGTATAAATCATTTCAAAGATCTGAAAATAATGACACTTCCCAGTATGTACATCTACAGCTGCCTGGTATATGCCAAAGAAAACATTAAAAAATTTCATTTTAGAGCTGAAGTGCATTCCCACAATACACGGCATAAGAGTAACATAGACCTTCCATACTCAAGGCTGACATTGAAACATAAGAGTCATCAGTTGCTTAGTATGAAATTCTACAATAAACTCCCCAAGTCAGTAAGAGATCTGCCACTGAATAATTTTAAGCATACCATAGAAGAGTGGTTCAAATGTATGCCATATTACTCAACTGACGAGTTCCTAAACAGCAACATACATATTATTTACAATAAGTCTTCATTACGTGAATCATGAAGTATGCCTGTATGTGTGTGACAGCACTGTCCACATGAAAATATAAAAATAAATGAATAAATAAATAAAATAAGCATGTACTGTACTATTGTGGAAATTGTAATGTATTATTAATACTTGTATTACTGTATTAACATTGTATGATATATTAAGATGTATTTTTTTTACTCATATCTTGTATTATGTGTTAAGCACACTGACGAAGCCAATTGTATGGAGAACATATTGAAAGGCTAATAAAGATTCTATTCTATTCTATTCTATTCTAGCATTCATTCTACTTTCCCCACTTGTGGCAAGAAATCCCTGCACAACACCTTGCTCACTGTCGAGCCGTTTGCAGTTCTGAGCGGTGTTGGGCTCATGTAAGCTCAACAACCACCATAAAATATGTAAACCCAAGGGTCGTCTGTGGAAGCTGGCTCATAAGGTCGGTCGTGGCCATTTCCTTTTGTTTGGTGGGCAGCCTTTTGATACTGTTTACAAACCATCAGATTCTTTCGTAGTCGCCTCTCTATGTTGTTAAAATGACATAGACTTTTAATTTTAGGAAACACTACGTTCTCCCGAAGTGTGCTCTACTTAAGTGGCTGTACCAAATTACGAGTGACTATGTACAGACCAGAACTTTTGGATTTCAGCGTGAAGTTGTCACATGACCACCCCTTTCCCCTCACCTGTTTTTACGTTTTGTAATGTCTGCTATTTTCGAACCGGCCAAATTGTACATAGTGTGTTTCTGAACCGCAGATTCGGGCGCTACACGCTCTCTCGTACTGAGAAAGAGAGAGAGAGGAAACCCTTCTAGTGTAACCTATACATAACCTTAAAGCTACACAGGCCTGTTGTTGGTTCTGAAGTTATTGAAAGTGTGTTATAGAATAGTCTGAAAGTGTGGTGGAAGCATCCTAACTTTCACTTAAAAAAGTGATCTGTTGTGTAGCCTACGTACAATTCGCCAGGTTCAAAATTGGAAGAAATTACAAAAAGTAAACACAAGCGGGAGGGGAGGGGTTCTGGTTCGTACATAGTCACTACTTTATTAACAAGCACACAGTGTTCGCTGTCCGGCTTCTGGCTGTAAAAGAGAAAACCCTTCTGAAGCAAATAGTGCTGCCTAATTCTTACCTGTGTCTTATCTTTATAATTTTTCTTTATATCGCTGAGATGAGGGTGTTTATCCTGCTCTGCTCGAATGATGCCCAATGAGGCAGTAACAAAGTTCTGGAATTCGACTTTTTGGCCCACTTTAGGTTACAGTAGTAACACTAAAAGGGGGACTTTGCGATCGCCTTTTGACAGCTCGAAATTTAAATGAAAATAACGGCTTAACCATTCATGTGACGCGAAAATTGAATAACCGAATTTGTAGAGGATAAAATTCTCTGCTACTTAGCTCCCTTATGTTTTTTTTATATCTCGTATCGTTTGAGAGATATTTGCAAAAATAATCGGGATTTGACATCCTCCCTTGAATTAACGAAAACCAGCCGTTCGGAGATGTCACGTTACTTTCCTCGCCCAGAACTCTCTCTGGAACACGACATCTTGCGTATTTGATGATTTTCTTATTGTAACTTAAACAATGTCACTTAAGAATTAACAAAAACACGTCGTTTTTCGTACAATAGATGATAACCTAGTGTCTAAAAATGCCATATTAGCATCAGTTAACTATTGCCATTTATAGTATGAGATTAAACAACATAACTTCTTATTGGTAGCTGTAGCGTAGTGGGCAATGTGTTGGACTGTGATGTTGAAGGTCAGTGGTTCAAAACCTACCACGACCAAATATTTTTTCCCCCTAAAAGGGTTTCAAACACTCTTATTAATTAAATAGCGCTATGTTCTTCAATGTTTAGAATTGTGCATATGTAAGAATGCTCCCTCTAAAATGCGTGTTTGTTCTATTTCGTGAACATGCCGTGAAATACGTAACAACGAATTGAACAATGGTCTTCTGAAGCATTTTCACGTAAACTGGGAGGATACTGTAATAACGAACATTCTGCACAAAGTGCTGATACAGGTAGCTTTGTATATAAAGGAAGTCCCAGATATCTGCGGAAAGTGTGTACATGCGTATTCATTGAAACAAAGTACCTTGTTTATTTTTTCTAAGCGTTTATTCACTATTTTTGGAATATGTTGAAAGTCATTAATTAGAATCAATGCATCTACGCCAAATGCACGCTGTGTTCCATCCAGGCTATAGTCACTCGTCCGAACGCCAAATTTACACTATGTTCGTTCCAGCCTATTGTCATTCGTAACCAGTACGGGCAAAGAAAATAAACGTAGAACTACCAAGGCAAGACAGGTAATAATATTTTAACGGAAAAATATAATGAAAATGTGGGAGAGATATTAAAATGATAGTTCAAAGAGGTAAAAGTTCAAAAAAGAGTATGTTTGTCAAAGCTAAACCAAACATCATATAATTTTGACTGTTTATTAAAATACGGTCAGAAAAAATATTACATGTTGGGTGCATAGGTATTACCACAATAGTAGAGTCGTAATCTTATCACCATAATTTTTTTATTATTTAGATTTTTATTTTGTCCAAAACGTTTGCAAAAACTTATGAAACTGCAAATCTAATGTGGGCCGTAAAACACGTTATTGTGATTTTTTTATATAGTACATTGAGACTGGCTCATCATTGAACGCAGGAGTGGCTCGTTCTAAAGGGTCACAGGGGCCCGGCCTCACCAGAAAATTTGTGATATGCTTTTGCAGTATTATATCAAACAGTTGAAGTGTGACACGATCCCTTCGACATCCTAACTAAATTTACAATGACGCAATCAAATGGTTTCACCTGCCTCTCGCTGCAGCATAGCTGAGGACCTGCTAGCATGTGCCCGGTGGACGCAGATCCCCCTCTGTTTGTTATGCATCCGAGGGCCAGTACTCCTAAGACTGCAGTTGCAGCAGAGTTGCCAACTCTGCCACTAAGATTTGTTATAAAATCCCCCTAAATAAGCAAACGGGAGAGGGGGTGCCTAGAAGCTGCAGCCCGACTACTTTTCGATTAAAAAATGAAAATAATAATAATAAAAGAAACTTCTTGTTTTTGAGACTTTCTCTCTCTCTCTCTCCCGCCATCTATTGCACATGTATTAAAAATTAATGAACGTAGGGGTGCAATACCGAAAGATAGTTCATAATAATAAATAATTACAATATTACCTCCCAGCAAAGGCTCCGTTTCCCATATCTTCGCATACTTTTCTGCATACGTTCCTTATTTTTTGTAGCCATTTTCACCAATAATACAATGTATTTACATCACAAGTTGAGCCAGTCATTGAAGTAAAAATAATGATCGATCACCAGTACAACAAAATGATCGCTAATGCACTTAATTGCCGATCACAGCACGTGACTTAGCGGTATTTCAGTGCAGTGTCCTCGGAAAATACCAGTCCATTAACTTACTAGAGATAAAAAAAAATTGGTATAGTTGAGCGACAGGATGGGGGTGGAGAGAGGGAAAATATGCGCCGCCTCCGTGCACTGTAAGTAAACAGTGCAGGCAATGAAAACAGCACGACAGACGAGCGACATTATAATCAACACAGGCTGACTGTACGCTGCACGGTTGGCAATGAACATCTGAAATTGGTACGGCAACGCGACTTCCGATTGCTACACACACATTTGATGCAAAAATAAATAAATTCTCTTCTTCTCCCTAAAAATCTCCCCGATACATCTTTTTCCCTCTAAAAACGCCCTTAACATTTCTTTCCCCTAAATTCCCATCTAAAAAGAATTTTCCCCCCTAAATCTGGGGAAAAACCCCCAAGTTGACAACCATGAGTTGCAGTCACGTGACAGATCTGTTTCCCTTTCCCCTCCTCGCCCCTGGCCATAGTGCTGCTTGGAGCTCGGCGCCCCCTGCCCCTCTCCACCTGCACCCCAGTGAAGCAGGCTGTACCTATCGTGCTCCCAGTCCCCACCCCTAGCGCACCTGTACAGAGGTTCGCAGAGTTTGGGGCCGCGATCCTGGGCTCTTACACAGACAAAAATATACAGACGGGAAACCTCCGTAAGGGCCAGGTCACACACGCTGGGGTGTGGAGGGCGGGGGGGGGGGGGGGGGGGCGGGGCGGGGCACGTTTAAGCAGTTCCGTAAGATGTTCTGTGATAGCGCTGAGGTCAGAATCGGCCCTTTAAAACTGGCCAGAGCAAGCGGCAGGAAGCAGCTGCCCCCACCATCGCTTCCCCTCAAACGCCGGCACACCGGACACGTCCGTGGCTCCGTGGCAGGCGCCGTGAAAAGTTGTCACAGAGTAACATATACAGAGAAGCAGCCCCCCCCCCTAAACCACTGTCCTACGCTCCCTTCGTAGTTCTGTAAGATGCTAGCAGGTGTCAGGAGGTTCCCTGGCTTAGTACCGGTAGACCACACTAGAGGCACTTCTGAGGGTGCCTCTCGCACGTCAGAGGGTAGCGTGGAGGGGAGGCTGAGGGGAGAGCTCCTGTCGCCTGCCACGAGGCCACGGCTGTGTCCGGCTTGCTGGTGTTTGAGGGGAGGTGGTGGTGGGGACAGCCGCTACCTGCTGCCTGCTCTGGCCAGTTTAAAGGGCTGCTTCTGACCGCAGCGCCATCGTGGGACATCTTACGGAACTGTTTCAGCACCCCCTGCCCCGCACCCCTTAGCGTGGGACTGGGCCCTTACGGAGGTTTCCCGTCTGTATATATTTGTCTGTGCTTATGTATCCTGTACTTTTGCAAATCCCCCACCACCGCATCGTCGGGTCTGCAGCCAAGTGAGCAATGACAAGTCTGAACTGGAAGGCCAATCGGGAAGTGCTATTCTTCACATGCGCCAGATTTATATTTGTAAACAGTATTAAAATCAGTTTTAAGCAACTGTTTATAGCAGTAATTACACATCATTTTAGTACGTATGATTGGGACAAATAACACAGTAACATCGAAAAGCTAATTTCTCGCAGTAAAATGCCGTTGCCGACGTTGTGTTGACATTGTACATGTTATTCATCTTTCGTCGTGACGATTGCAAAAATGTTTGACAAACTTTGCTGTAACACACCCATTTCACAACAGCATAACATGACGTCTCTCATCCGAGATTTGTATTTACGAATTCGGCAACTACGCAGTCTTAAATGTAAGTATAGAATTCTGTAAAGCTTGTAGCGATTTTACGCTATATATGCGGTAGTTAACATGATAGTGTGTTGGTTTACTTTAACGTTTGCATTTTCCCGACTGTACAGTGGGCATCGTGGACTCTACAAAAACTGCAGCATATAGTCGTGACTACAGTCGAAGATAAACCACAAATGTAAGTATTGGATTCTGCAAAGCTTGTAGCGATTTTACATCATATATGCAGCTGTGCACCTAAATGTGTAAATCATTTTCGCTAACTGTATCGAAACAAATTTTATTTAAAATACCGGTACTGGTTTATGTTCATAAATTTAGAAGCTTAATCTTCTCATATATATTACGAATATTTCCACACATTCGCCTTGAGTGATAAGTTTGTACTTTTGTTATGCCTTTGTAGTACAACATGCCAGTCTATTAAATTTATCAGTAGTTATTTATAGATAATAGTACTTTAACTGAAGAGATTAATAAATAATGCATTATTGTATTTGTAGATGCCAGAAAAATGTTGTGTTCCTGGTTGCAAGAGCAACTACAAATCCAGCAGTCAAGAGGGTTATGTATCAGTTTTTAGATTTCACTTTGAATAGCGAAATAGAAAACGTTGGATTCGAAACATCTCTAGAAGTGACTGGACTCCGTCCAATAGACGTGTTGTGTGTATTAAACATTTTGAAGAACGTAGAGACTTTCAAGGACTCAGATGGGAAATGTCACGAGTTCCCTCGCGAAAGAGCACTGCTTTTACCTGAAGCTGTGACAAAATTATTTCCTGGCTTACCATCATATTTAAGCAAGGTGGAAACGTCAACAAGATGTGATCCAGAAACTAGAAAGAAACGTGCACATGAAGAAGAGGAGGAAAAAAATTTGATGTGGTTGAAGCAGGATATTGTTCCAAATTTTCAATGTTTGTACGCTGAGTATCAAGAAAGAATAAACATTGTAGGAAAGTGGAGTGTTAAAATTAGAGACAGTAGAAAACTCTTTTATATTATAGAGTTTTCTGAAGACAAATCAGTGCCTCGGATAAAAGTCAGTGTTGACATCAATGACTAACTTATTTTAACGGTATGTGTGAATGGTTTCATTCTATGACATGATGAGCTCAGTTGGTTTTTACCAGCCTCACTTAGAGTAACCGATGGTCACAAGAGGAAAATATTTTGAGTAGGTACATCAACTGTGATAGCTACACACATTCTTTTCAGTCTCTTTTAAATGCCTTGAAAAACATTGTAAATAAACTTACTCAGCATTCAGAAGCCAATGCTAACTGCTGTTCCACTCTTTTGTTTTTGTTGTAACAGATAGAATTGTTGATGTTTAATGAACTTTTTGGGTGTTCACATTAACCATTTCTTTATTACTGAATTTCCAGTTTCAAGTGTGTTCCTGTCTATTATTGCTTGACAAATGGAATATGACATACAAATGTTTGGACTGAAAATTAGTACCAAATAAATGTTTAATTTGTTATTAATCCTGCAAATATGAATTCATTTTTCCTCTCTTATGCCCTAAATATCTTCTTTCAATTTTGTTGAGTTTCATGAGGAAACTGTGCTGTGTGGGTATATATGACTTAAGCACTAGAAAATTTTCACTTGCCTCTTACCATAGTACTGTCATAGACTGGGATCGTTGGACTCTTTTGGGCTATACACAGTGGAAGTTAAAAACTGGTTAATAACAGCATCGATTTTAATTACAAGCTATATGCCAGAGTCTATATTGAAAGTCTGCAACTGTGTCAATAATTCTTTAAAGATTAAAACATTGGCCAGTTACAATTTTTAAAGCACAGCACAATGTTTGTCAACAATTTATTGCCATTTTCAAGTGCTGTTGGTACATGTTACATAATTCTGATGTTTGTGTGTATGTTTTGCCTCTCTTCCTTTGAATTTTCATTTCCATTTTGTTAATATACTGTGCTTCTTTCTTTATATACACAGCTACACACACACAAAACATCACTGAAACTATTTACAAACATATACAATGTTAATGTTACTACTGTAACTGCTTGATGAAGTGTAAAATACTTCTTTTGTGTCCCTGAAGACTGGGAAAAAGCTCTGTTAAATTCAGCAGTCCCTACTTATGTATGATTATGGCACTGAACATTATTCTGTAATAATGTTCGAGGCCATAATCACGCATTAGCTACTCTTTTGCTTTATTATGCCTGCAGTAATGTGATACTACTACATGTTAAGGTGCAGCTGCTAAATTTTAGTGACTTTTATTGTTGCTTTTTATTACTTTTATTAAAATTTCAATGTGCTGCATAGAATAAGTAGCAGTGTTTGTTATAAAGTCGTATGATAAGTAATAGTGTACTGTAAAATATGTCTCAGTATTTATAATGAAAAATATTTTGTTTGAAGAACACCATTCTAATCATGTAAACGTTAAGCTATTAACAGCAGTAAACAGCAGCCATATAATAAAACTGAGATGGCAGCAGCTTTTTTCAAATAAGTAGCCTTATACTCAAATTTAAATGCCATAAACATGAATAGAGTTAAGCAGTATAGCATAATTTATTGATAATAACAGTATATAGATTAAGTTTCAATGTTGTCTTTCTTTTCTGTAAATGTATTTCTTGACTTGTTCCACATCCATGAAAGGTTCGCCTTCTTGATGGGATCTACATAACATAGTGAATGAATGAGGGTGTTTTTTGTTTGGTACAGACCTTTTCTAAAAGTTTCCTAAAGTTGTATGGAAAGATCGTCAAACTTTTCTGTACTACATAATTAAAAATAATAATAATTCATTCTGTGGTTTGAAATACTTATGGTATTTCTCCTCATTGCTGTTGATTACTGCATAGAAAATACACTGGAGGTAGCTGCTGTATCTCTATAATGTATGACAGATGGTGCTATTGAAATATTTACACAGTCCATAGAGAGAATGAACTTATATTTTGAAAAATGGTCTAATTACAGTACATTTTTTAGATATATATATAAATATTGACGTTAGGATAAAGGCACCAAAACAACTCGATTCGTTTACTATGCTGAGATAACACGACCTGTATTTCATTAATCATAATTCATCTTGACAATTTTCCTGCCTTAATGTGATCACCAATTATCAGAAAAAAGACAGTATGAACATGGGTTGTTTAATATGAATTTGTATACAATACAATTGTTCAATTGTAAAGCATATACTGATTTTACTTTAGGGTCACAGAAACCAGAAGGAAAATTTAATAGATTTAATAAATTTTTTGGCAAATACTCCTATTTTGAATTGTGCTTCCCTTTTGTACAGAAGAAAATTCACATAAGGAGAATGAAAAGTAACTGGATTACTTCTGGAATTAAAATATCTTCAAGAAACTGTCCAAACAATTCACATAATCAGAATTTGAAGCATATCATATATTAATGTTGTCAGAGAGCAAAAAAGGGGGAGGCAAATGACACATATACAAAAAATGCCACCAATGAGACCAAAGCCATGTCGAACATTGTAAGGAAAGAAACTGTAGCAAAGCAGGGACAATATCAAAATAACAACTGCATAGTGGAGTAGTCAGCAATAACTACAGAACCCAGACAAATTGCAAATACATTTAATTCCTACTTTACACAGATAGCTGGAAATCTGGAAAGGAGTACGCAATATAATTTTCACATAATTTTGCCTGTCATAAAGCATTGAGCATGTTTTCTTATAAAAACCAAAGCTATAATTCTGCAGAAAACAAATGTATGTAATATTTTGTACCATTTCACTAATCGATATAACATACTGTACTTATTTTCATATCTTTGCTGTAAACCAAAGACTATGTTTCATCTTTGGAGTATGTCTTGTACTCACAATTGTTGCATTGAGTGAGTCGAGGTGTGACCTTCGTGTAAAGAGGGGTCGATGTGTGACCTTTGTGCAGGATAGTTGATGTCTGATTATGGTAGAGTTGTAGTCATGAAACTGTCGGGTTATTCTGTCTGTTTGTTAGACTCGAAGAGTAAAAATTCAGTTTTGAAGAGTCGCAGCCAAGTCTGCAGATTGGAATTTTTGTATGGAAATTAATCTGTTTCAAATAAGGCAAACTTTTACTTTTCTATTGTTATGTATGGTAGCCTGTATGTAGCCTATATTGTAGTTGGTATTTGTCTTTTTGCTAATGAATACTGTTTAATTCAGCTCACATTTATCATTTATCCCTGAGTCATTTTACCAGTTCCTCGTTCCTTTCACCAATTTGAATTGCTATCCGTTCTGATCATTGTTTCTTATGATAGTGTTGCATAATTATGTTAGTAACAGTTAAAGTGATTTGTCTGATCAGAAGAGGAGTAGATCACGTAAAGAGATGAGAAATATTTGCAGTGTGTGATACTTGAAATCTTTACCAGAATTGTAGAACAGTTTTTATTACATTGAATCTGTATGGTAATTGTTGTACAGATAGGCACATTATCGAGTGCAGTGATCTTGATATCCAATTAATATCAAATATCCTTGTTTGGAATCCTGTTAATTCAAGTAGCAAAATTATCACTGTAGTAGCACTTTCTGTTCGCTCTCGCAGTCGAATTATACATGTATAGTCTGGCTGCTGGTATGCACGCTAACAGATCTGAACATTTCATTTGCTCACATTGTTTCTCACACACGAGATTAATGTGTAGACCAATTACGAGTTTAATTACTGTTGACTTATTAACAACTGTACAATTTAAAGTGTTATCCGCTGCACATCAAACTAAACCACATTTACGTAAGATCATTGCATCCCATGTCAGTTGCAATTTATTCTAACAGGGCAAAGGAAGGTGCTAAGTCTCATTGCTTAGTCAAATTATTTTGTTACCAAAACCAAAACAGCACATTTATTTGGGAATTTTAGCGGGGACGGTCTCTTAACAAAAAAACAGTGACACGCTCGCCCCACAAACACATACTACTTTTCATTACAAACAAACACACACTACGTTTATCTGTCGAGCTGTCTGCCAGGATTCATCCACATATATAGGAGTTGCTGATTTTTGTAGTTAGATTAAGTTGTACATACTTTGCCTTGATTGTAGACACGTAGTAACAATAGTGATTTTGTAGTTGTATGTTGAACTAGCTTTGTTGTAGTTTGCATATATAGCATTGTATATGGTGAATTTTGAGGGTATATTTAATTTTGTATTTTTGGCGTACTATTTTTCCGTGAAGTACTGGGTATTGTCTTTTGACTATTTTTATTGAGTACATGTGAACCCTGTAGTGAACATTGTCTCAATTATTAGTTCGCGGGAATTCTCACGTTCATATTTTCATTATTGTTATTGTTAAAGGCTGCAGTCTATGCAAAATTTTTATTGTTCATATCACGATAGCTCAATAACTACAATGCCTAGAACAATTAAAACCCGATCTGAAACTAAGGAAATGTCAGACGAAAATTCTGTCCAGTGTGCAGACAGAGAAGAAAATAATGAAATGAGGTCTTCTTGCTGCACGGAATCAACTGAAAGTAATGAACATGACAACTGGCGATTCTGCCGTGGGCAGTGAGCTCACTGGAAATAATTCGCCAACACAATCAGGAACCGTATTTCAAAATACGGGTACCGCACCTACAGAAGTCATTACAATGAACCAAATATACCAGTTAATGCTATCAATGCAGAAAAGTAATAGCAGTATCGAAGAAAGCAACAAATCACAATTTGATAGTGTCAGCACACGAATTGATAGGATCGAAAAGAACAATAATTCACGATTTGATAGGATCGAGGAGAATTGTAATTCACGTTTTGAAAGTATCAAAGAATGCATTGAAAATATGAAAGAGGACAACAAACAGTTCAGGGAACAGCTTGTTAGTCGTGTCAATAATGACCTTAAGCAAATCGGACAGGACATTCGGGATGAGCTCAGTCCTATAGTGGAAAATATTACATCACGTATCGAGCATATTGAAACTACGGAAATTGCTCAATTAAAACAACAACAGACCGCTACGAACGAACAATTAAGCACGGTTGTCAAACAGATAGATGAACTTTCCGTGACGGCAAATCAATTAAACAATAATAATGACACGAATTCTGATGTTACACAACCAACTCAATTTGTGGAAACGGAAGAGTTTCTTTCTCTTGACCGTTTCAAACAGGGAAAAATGACTATCAACAAACAACACAAACCCGAAGTAAAGAAATTAGATGACCGCCTGGCGCGTGTTGAAAGAAAAATTAATCACGCGGTTGATGATACGCCCAATATATATATTGAAAATTATTTTTCGGATTTGTATGAACTAGGCACTTTGACACGCGAACGCAGTCTGGTGCGTAGACCAGACAGTGAAACCACCTCACGCAAGTCGCGATCACACACACCACCCACAGTTAATCAGTCATTTGATTACAAACATTTTCTCACGGTACGGAAATTTAAAATATTTCGCAACTCGCCAAACGGCATACATCCTGTTGAATGGTTGCAATAATTCGAATACTGCCTTCCACCAAATTGGCCAATTGGCAACAAATTGAAATTCATCTGCAGTTACTTAGAAGGTGAACCCGCCACAAAGAATGCGAATGCATGTCGTAGTGAAAACGAATTCCGACGTGCATTCTTGGCAGCTTACTGGTCAGAAGCAGCCCAAAACAGAGCAAAGAATAGTAATGCTTAAAAACTTTGCTAATTCAGACTTTACCAGTCCTGCCGATTATTTCCAACACATGGTTTGGAAAAATAGCTTTTTGACTAATCCATACAGCCCACCAGAACTAATTAGACTTTGTTTAAATAAATTACCTAGAAATTTGCGCAACATTGCTTTGGCAGCACGTTGCAAAAATGACATTGAGGCGTTTCAAAATTTGTTACAAGACTTTGAGGAAGACAATGAAGAAGATCAAGGACATTATAAGCATAAAGACAACAATAGGCATAATTCTCAGTCACAGCCAAACACGCCACGTGAAAGACAGTCCGTGGAACAAAACGATAGTCCGGATACAAAGAATCAAACGGGTGTAAGCTACCAACAGCCCCGTACAAATAACAATGACAACAGTATAAATGACACACACCCACGTAATCAGTCATTTAATCGTGGTAACTTTCGAGGCCGAGGCCGTGGACGTGGCTTTGGTTATCAGAAACGTTTTGGTAATTACCATAACTTTAACAATCACAACAGCTCAAATGATACAAATTGGCGCGAAAGACGCAATTCTGGCGCAGGAATGGCGCAGAAGAATCAAACGAAGGTGTATGTAATTATCGTTCACGGGATAGTTCTCGTGACAGAAACGAGACACTGGATTCAGGAAACCAAAATTGGCGCGGTAATGTCGACCATAGTCCGGAGCGACGGGTCGAAATCGTCGAAATTCGACCACCTAATCCACGTCACAAACCAGGGACGTCACAAGGATGACTTGTAATGCCCGTGGCAAATAATTTGCCCGCCAGAAGTTCGCGTCACACTGATTACACAGTCAAATTTATGGAGTGCGAGCATCCCAACAAACAACAGACACAGCAAAAGTATTCTAACAACCAAACAAAATCTAATCAAGGACACACTATAACCCCTGAAAGCGACATAATAATTGCACATTGCGAACAGTTTAGCTGTTGCGAAAGCAACAATAGTGAAAGCGTAACATCGGCTTTAAATAAAAATAACGTTGATTTGGTGGACGCGCGGATTGTGCTCGAACAATCTGCAAAAACAGAACCACAACACATTGTAAGTGAAACAGTTCCGGTTTCCGTTGAATCAGACAATGATTGTGAATGGGAAACAGGGGATTCCTACAGTGACACTGAACAATGAACTACACACAAAGTAAATTTTATGGATCATGAATCTTTACTGGTGCATGATAAACTGCGTAATACCACCAGCAATGTGAACGTAACACAAGTAATCAGTGAAAACGAACACAGTACACAAAGTGATGAATTTAAGCATTTAAATCTAGATGAAATTAGTGTTGCCGATTGGGTCACCAATTATATGCCCTGGTCGGATAACGATAGTGTGTGCGAGCAAGAGATACCTGTACACAGCAATAATCAACCAGTTGATGAAATTATGGATGATTTTGGTGACACTTTTATTGGGAGACAAATTTCGGATAATTTTTGTGATACTTCCGCTGGTAGTAAAATTTCCTTGAATGATTCACTTGAACAGCAGTTAAATTTTGTACATTTTGATGATGTCAGAGAAGCTTTACTAGAAGAGAAAAGTGAATCTCAGAATATTCCCATTCATCCTGTTGTTACCGTCCAAGATGGTCAGGTATCATATGCTGTTCTAGATTCTGGCAGTCCTATCTCTGTAATTAGTGAAACCACATTCAAAAGATACCAGGAACTAATCAATTGTCCTACGTTGCCTCTTCTGCGTACAAGAATTAAAGGTGTTATTTTAGGAAAAGCTGTAGAGGTCAGACGTCAGACACGTCTTGATTTTGTTTGCCAAGGACACAACTTTTCGGTTAATTTATTGATCGTAGCTCTTCTTACCACTGAACTTATACTAGGTATTGATTTCCTGAGAGAGTATAAAGTCATCTTAAATTTCAACGTTGCCAATGCAACAGCTGTAGTCGATGGTCAATTAATCTATTTAAAGTTCGAAGATTGGATCACAAGAGAAGAGCAGGAAGTCAACTGTTTAAAATTTCTGTCTCCATCTAATTTCAATTGTGACAAAGAACCTTTATGTAATGTAATCAACAATTTTCAGGAGACGACATAAACTAAGAATATCGCTGAAACCATTCAGAACAAAATAATTAATGTTGAAGATGCGTCTGAGCAGGACAAACAGGAGTTACTTCACATTCTGCATACGCATTCTGATGTTTTCGTCAACAAACCTGGCACTATCAAAAATTTTCTATACGAATTCAAAGTGAAAGAGCACAACAAATTTTTTGTCCCACCTTATCTTATTCCTTTGGTCTACAGGGATCGTGTCAGGAAAGAAATTCAATCCATGTTGGATCAGGGGGTCATCGAGCCTGCTGTTAGCTCTTACAATAACCCACTCCATGTTGTGGAGAAGAAAGATAAGTCCATTTGATTAGTATTAGACTCCAGGCAACTTAATACCATTATATTACCAGAAACAGATCGTCCACAAACTTTAGAAGAGTTGTTGCAAAAATTTCATGGAGTAAAGGTTTTGTCTACCTTAGGTTTGAGATCCAGTTTTTGGCAGGTCGAACTGCATCCAAATTGCAGGAAGTATACAGCATTCCTTTGCTTTGGCGTTTGCTATCAGTTTCGTAAATTACCTTTTGGTCTTAACGTATCTTCATCAGCTTTCATTCGTGCATTGAATGCCACATTACCGGAACAATTGAAGCAAATAATTACTAGTTATGTAAACGACATTCTTATTGCTGAAAACTCTTGGTCTGAGCACAACAGTCTTTTAAATTCTTTGTTGGAAGTCTTTGACCAGTCCGGCATCACTGTTAATTTAGTAAAATCCCAGTTTGGGCGTTCGCAAACCAAATTTCTCCGACACATTATCTCAAATGCAGGAATCCATCCCGATCCTGATAAACTGGAAGCAATAGCAAAAATGCCTGTCCCTACTACAAAGCGACAACTAAGAGGTTTTTTAGGCGTAATAAATTTTTACAAACGTTTCATAAGATTAAAGGATCTGCCTACTCCTAGATTGTATTAGTTAACAAGTAAAAATGTTATGTGGTGTTGGGATAAAACTGCACAAGATGAATTTGTAAGTTTAAAAGAGGCGCTTCTTGCTGCGCCAATACTACACCATCCCGATTTAACAAAAGATTTTTGTATCTCCACAGACAGTTCCAAATTTGGTCTAGATGTTCATGTTTTCCAAGAATGTGAAGAAAACGGCGCTGTAGTACAAAACACAATAGCATTTGCCAGCCGCGTTTTGTCAAAATCAGAACGCAACTACTCAGTCACTGAGATGGAAGCGTTAGCTGTGGTATGGGCCTTTGACAAATTTCGTTTTCTTTTGTATGGCAGACACACAAAAGTGTATACCGTCCATCGTGCCCTCCAATTCTTAATGACTGCAAGATTGAATCACGATCGACTTAGATGTTGGGCTTTAACCTTGCAGGAATTTAATTTCACTATCATTCACATCCCTGGTAAGGAAAACATTGTAGCCGACGTTCTGTCCCGTTCGCCCGTTGGACTTGTGAAGGCAACGGAAGAATCCTACCTTGAAAACAATTTTAGTATCTTCTACATTCAAAAGGTGGCTTTTGAAAATTACATCTTTGCTACGCTCACTGACATAGCGATGGAACAAGATAGAGATCCTGTTTGGAAGGATGTTAAAACAAAGTGGCACAACAAACATTATGTATCAATCAGGCAATTTTACACCGTTCGTAATGGTATCCTTTTCAAACGCAGATCACCTGATAGTGAGTTGTGGACGGTGTACATCCCGGAAGATTCTGCGAATAAATTAATTTGGTACACACATTTAAGTTTTGGGCACTATGGCGCCAAGAAATGCTTTGATAAATTACGGGACAAGTGTTATTTCATTAACATGGAAAAGCGGATTCGCAATGTTCTTTCGAGATGCAAACTGTGTCAAAAGGCAAAACCTCCAACTGTTTCACATTCGGCTCCATTGTTTCCGATAATTCCCACTAAATTGAAACAACTTGCTGCCGTCGATTTATTTCGCCCATTGCCAAGAACTGATAATGGACATTCCTTTGTATTTGTCGGAGTCGAACCAACGCCAGAATTTGTATCTTCTGTTCCTCTTCGCCGTGCCACGGCAAGATCTGTTTCAACTGCATTTGTGAAATATTTTCTAAAAGAAGTTGGTCATGTAGATAAGGTTATATCCGATAACGGACCACAATTCCGATCGCAGCATTGGGTACGCATGTTGCGACGTCGAAAGATTAAACCACTATTTATCTCGTTGTATCATGCTTCTTCCAATCCCTGTGAGCGCATTATGAAAGAACTTGGAAAGCTGTGCAGATTGTATTGCTATCGCCGACATAATTCCTGGGACAGATATCTTCAATTATTCCAAAATATACTAAATGAGCTGCCAAATGACTCCACATCTCTTCCACCGATTTTGGTGCTAAAGAATAAGCAACCGCCTGATCGTATTAAAGAACTTGTACCTTTTCCCAAACGTAGGCGTTTACGTCATAATGAGATAATTGATCTGGCTCTGGCCAACATCAAAAGAACAGCCAACAAAAGAAAAAGTTTACAACGGCATGTCAATATCAAACATCTATATGTAGGCCAAAAAGTCTTAATTAAATCCCACCACCTTTCTCACAAGGGTAAAACACTTATACATAAATTTTTTCTGCTGTACAACGGACCATATCACATAAGACGCATTATTCATGACAATGTCGTGGAAGTCGAGACTCTGAGGAGACACAAGTCAAAAGGTACACATCATGTCTCTAACATCAAATCCTTTAAGGAATGAACTTTAGGGGGTAGAGAATCCACCAATCTATGATGGATACACCAACTGGCGAGTGGTGCCCGCCGGCCGCGGTGGCCGATGGGACTGAGGCGCTTCAGTCACGTTCTGCACGGCCACTACGGTCGGGGGTTCGAATCCCCCCTCGGGCATGGATATTTGTGCCGTCCTTAGTTGTAGGTAGTTCGTAAGTAGTAAGTAAGATTAATGACTGATGACCCCGTATTTAAGTCCCTTAAGCTTAACAAACATTTGAACATTTGATTGGTGCCCTTTCTCGAGCTGGGTGCTACTATTTCTTCTAATTTCCGTAGTGCACTCTCTCTCTCTCTCTCGCAGCTATTCTGTTTAGTAGATAAGTATATATTTTTCTCTTGCACTGTCCTAGTTTAAGCACAACCTGTTGATACTAATTACTAATTGCTATGACCAGATGGCACTAAACATTTCTTGAATATTTGCTAATAAAATATTATTTTTCAGATACCAACCTTTTTTGTTGTAATGTAAATTTTACTGCATTAAGCAATGTACAGAAGGTAAACACAAGCAAATAAAATTGCAACGGTACGAAAAAGAGAACTTACAGCATAAATTGCATGGAGGTATATGGTATAAGCAAAACGTGAACCACGGAAAATAAGGGAAAGATATGTATATAGTAAAATGAAGGGTAAGAGACATACACAACTAGAAAAATGAGGTAAAGGAATGACAAAGAAGCCATAGGTGAAGTATGTTATTGTTATGTAGATGAAGGAGCATAGAAGTAGTGAATTAATATAAGAAAGCTAATAAATATGTATAATAATTAATATAAAGTGAGGTAAAGGAATGACAAAGAAGCCATAGGTGAAGTATGTTATTGTTATGTAGATGAAGGAGCATAGAAGTAGTGAATTAATATAAGGAAGCTAATAAATATGTATAATAATTAATATAAAGTGTATGCACTAATGAAGTTTTATTGAAAGATGAGATATTTTCAGGTGATTATAGGAGTATAGAGGAGATTGAATTTTATTGTCATTTTGTCTCAGTGATGTGTGCATGTAACTAATGGACTTTAACCCGGTAACAAAGATTTGGATGTGGATGTTTGTTTCAGTAATTACATTATGTAATAATCATTATACCAATTGAATGAAGTATCTTTGCTGGTATATCTCCACTACAGCTGATATTTTCTAACATCTTTGTGCGTAAATTTTGACAACTTTGCAGGTATTTTATGTAGCAACAAAATGAGCTACCAATAGCGTTTAATCAAAATTGCCTTTGCTGTACAGGGTAGCAGCAGTTATAGCAACGATAAAAAATATTTCATTTATTAAATTGTATGCCATAGGCATCTGTCTTAACTAATGTGCTGGAATTTGCCTTACCATTTTTCAGGAATATGTACTTTGGCTATTTGCTACATTATACTTACTAATACAATATTTCCTTTGCTGTTCTGTTGTCATAGGAAATAAGCAGTCTATGAAGTGCTAGCACTACTAATATGTTGATTCCTTCATATTGCCCATGACAAAGACAATGACAAAGACTGAATCCCTTGCCCCATTGACTCTTGACAGTATTTGGTACAGCTTGGTAGATTCAACTATGTGATTAACATTAGTACAATTCCAGAATGAAACTTTCACTCTGCAGCGGAGTGTGCGCTGATATGAAACTTCCTGGCAGATTAAAATTGTGTGCCGGAACCGGGACTCGAACCTGGGACCTTTGCCTTTCGCGGGCAAGCGCTCTACCGACTCAGCTACCCCGACACGACTCACGATGCCGCCTCACAACTTTACTTCCGCCAGTACCTCGCCTCCTACTTTCCAAACTTCACAGAAGCTCTCTTGCAAACACGCAAGACTAGCACTCCTGGAAGAAAGGATATGGTGGAGACATGGCTTAGCCACAGCCTAAGGGATGTTTCCAGAATGAAACTTTCACTCTGCAGCGGAGTGTGCGCTGATATGAAACTTCCTGGCAGATTAAAATTGTGTGCCGGAACCGGGACTCGAACCTGGGACCTTTGCCTTTCGCGGGCAAGCGCACTACCGACTCAGCTACCCCGACACGACTCACGATGCCGCCTCACAACTTTACTTCCGCCAGTACCTCGCCTCCTACTTTCCAAACTTCACAGAAGCTCTCTTGCAAACACGCAAGACTAGCACTCCTGGAAGAAAGGATATGGTGGAGACATGGCTTAGCCACAGCCTAAGGGATGTTTCCAGAATGAAACTTTCACTCTGCAGCGGAGTGTTCGCTGATATGAAACTTCCTGGCAGATTAAAATTGTGTGCCGGAACCGGGACTCGAACCTGTGACCTTTGCCTTTCGCGGGCAAGCGCTCTACCGACTCAGCTACCCCGACACGGGTCACGATGCCGCCTCACAACTTTACTTCCGCCAGTACCTCGCCTCCTACTTTCCAAACTTCACAGAAGCTCTCTTGCAAACACGCAAGACTAGCACTCCTGGAAGAAAGGATATGGTGGAGACATGGCTTAGCCACAGCCTAAGGGATGTTTCCAGAATGAAACTTTCACTCTGCAGCGGAGTGTGCGCTGATATGAAACTTCCTGGCAGATTAAAATTGTGTGCCGGAACCGGGACTCGAACCTGTGACCTTTGCCTTTCGCGGGCAAGCGATCTACCGACTTTTTTTTTTTTTTTTTTTAATTTTGCGGGTCTCCTTCCTCCCCTTCAACCCGTCCTTCCGCTCACCAAAGTCGCCTTCTTCGGCGTCGGCTTCTATCGGCCTTTTTGTTCCATTTCTTGGACTTGAAAATAATAATAACAAAAATGTAGCTGATTTGACGAATTTCCGTCTCGCTGTTCCACAGCTTTATAAATATATATTTTTATATTTCCGTATTGTGTCGGAAGTATTCGGTAAAGAAAGTAAATGTTTGATCTTCTTCGTCGTACAAGTACATGAATTAGTAGGGTTTTCTTAACTTTGCGTGTGGCGTGATGTCAAAATAGAATAAGATAAATAAGAAAATAATCGTAAAGAATTAAAAACTGTAATGAAAAGAAAATCTCTTTTCCGGTGTGTCTTGTAGGAAATCAAGAATCATTTGTATGATGTAATGTGGTAACATACTTAAGTTTTTCCTTCTGATTTACCAATGATTTAAAACTGTGTTGATGTTAGTCTTGATTAAATTAGATTTCTTCTTCTTGTTATACTAGTTAAACTAAATTTGTAATTGTAACAGAACGTCCAGTTTCGTCACTGGGTTATATAGAGTCGTCAACGCAGTAACGTATCTGAATTTAAATGATCCATGGCGGTCTTCTCTTTGTTTCCCTAAAAACCTTCTCTTGTTGCGTGTAACAGAAAAGTCAAAACAATTACATTCTTCTAAATGTAAACTTCTTGTAATACTTTACATTATTGTTCTAGTCAAAAAATTTGCAAAAGTTTCCTTGTATTTTTTATTACGCATCAGCATGTGGTGTTCAGTTGTAAGATACACCCAGAAATCCTCCACGTTGCTTGATTCTTTGGTTAGGATGTAATGAAGAGTTTGCCCTTTCAACCAGTTGACAGCATTTCTTTTAGTTCTTGGATATGGAATGCTATCCGGTGTTAGGAAGTCAGCAGCTGTGAAGGCGGTGGGTGTCGTTCTGCTGATGCTAGCTAACTTTTGTCTAACATAAAGCCATATGTCTTCAACCTTTTTACACAAGAGTCTATGTTCTTCATCGTCTACTACGTTGCAGAGTGGACACAGCGGTGAAGGTGCCAGCCGAATTGCATGTAGTCTAGAGTTCGTTGCAGTTTTCCTGTTGACCGCGAAATACCAGGTCGCTTTCACGGACGTTGGTAAGTTCCTGCTGTGAATGTTTTTCCAGATTATGTTCCAGTTAATCGACGGATATTTCTGTTCTATATTATTTCCGAGTTTGTTTTTCATCAGCTGTTTGTAAAGATCTTTAACCTTTACGATTTCTTTTTCTGGTATCCTGCCGTGTATGTAACTGTATTCCACGAAAAAATATTTTAAGTGGTGCAATCCGTTAGGGATGTGTCGGACACTGACAGGTGCATTGAGGTCGACAGGAGCTGTTTCGTTTACCAAGTGTGCAGTAAGGTTACCACCTTGCTTTTTCCATTCCTTGTACGTGTTGGAGAGGTACAGAGCTTTCGCTTTTTGACTGACATCTGTGAGGTTTAAACCCCCAAGTATCGTGGGAAGCGTCAGCGTGTCGTATTTCACTTTGAAGATTCGTCCGCGGGTCACGAAATGTCCTAGAGCAGATATCATGCTTTTGGCCAAGGTTGCCGGAAGGGGCAAGACTTGTGCTACATAGTTTACTTTAGATGTAATGTAAACATTTGCAACTGCGACCTTTTGGAGTTCGTCAAGTTTCCTTATACTATGTTCTTGTACACAGGCTCGCATGATGTTCAGTAGTTTCCGATAATTAACTGCAATAGTTTTCTGGATGGACCGTTTAAAATCAATGCCAAGGCATTTCATTGTTGCGAGTTCTGGTAGCAAGCTTTGGGTTTGTAACCTGATGCCACGTCCAATATGAAATATCCCGGACTTCGCTTCATTAAGTTTTGCGCCTGAAGCTTGTTCGTATTTCCTGACTATCTCCAGCGCAGTCACGACTTCATTGCCACTCGTGGCGAGAAATCCGACATCATCAGCGTACGCATTGCATACGATCTTTTCTCTCCTAATTTGTAATCCCTGGAGATGTTGTGTGAGGGAAGCGAGGAGTGGTTCGATAGCAATAGCAAAGAGTGCCATGGACATGGGGCACCCTTGCCGGATGGAGCTGGTAACTTCTATCGGTTGGCTAATCTGTCCATTAATTACAAATCTCGCTGCGTTGTTCGTTAGCGTATTGCGGATGACGGCAATAAAGCGGGGTGGGTATCCCATTGCGCTCATAGTCCGGAGTAGGAACTGGTGATTGACCCTGTCAAAAGCTTTGTCAAGGTCAAGGGACACCAGGGCACATTTTATTTTGCAAACGTCGGCCGTGGCAATTATATCCCTGTAATCACAGAGGGTCTTCAAGATCTTTCTATCTTTACCGACACTCGTTTGGTAAGGGCCGGTGACAGTAGTCATTGTGCTGTTTAATCTTCGCGCTAGTACTCGACCAAAAATCTTATAATCACTGTTCAGCAATGTTATTGGCCTAAGACCGCTTATAGTCTTCGTACCTGATGTTTTGGGCACTAGCACTACGATGCCTTCCCGAAGCTCTTTTGGGATATCGTTTTCAGGGTTTAACAGTTCATTGCAAATGAGAGTGAACTTGTCTTTTATGAGGGAACTGAATGTTTTATAAAATTCGGCTGGAATACCGTCCGATCCCGGAGATTTGTTCGTCTTGCTTTCTGCTATTGCTTCTTCGACGTCTTCTGCAGTCACTTCTGAGATGAGGGATTGTGCTTTCGCGTGGTTTATTCTCCTTTGTAGGGTGGACAGAAACTCGTCTTGAAGGCGTTCTTTAACTGGTTGAGAGGACATGAAGGAAGCGAAATGTTGTACGATCGCCTCCTTAATCTCAGAGTTTTTCGTTAGCTTCCTTCCGTCATTCAGTTGTATTGCAGTGAATATTTTGCGCGACGCTCTTTTGTGCTCACGGATAACGTGATATACGGAAGTTATCTCATTCGGCACCGTATCCTGCACTCGTGACCGTATTTTGTAACCTTCCAGTTGTTTACGTCGAAGGGCCAAGATTTTCGCCTTGATCTTTTTAATTCTTGCATAGTTTTCAACAATCGTGGCATCTGATTTGAATAAATCTCTTAGGCATTGAAAGTAAAATTCCATAGTACTTTTGTACCAGAAGCTTTTTTCTCTGGAGTAGTTTAGGAAAAATCTCCGTATTTTCGGCGTGACATGTTTCAGCCACCATTCGGTAGCAGTGTTGTATGAGGCGAACCTGCTCTCACACTCCCTCCATAGTGCGTGGAACGCCTCCTGGCACGCCTGGTCTTCTAGGTGAGACACGTTCAGCTTCCAGGTCCCTCTACCTCTGTAAGTCCCCTGTTTGGCCATATTGATTGCGCAGATGTACGCTGCATGATCCGAGAAAACGACAGGCCATATTTCCGATTGCAGGATGTTGCGCTTTAAATTATGTGAGACATACACTCTGTCTAAACGACTCGCCGAGTGGCTGGTCACATGAGTGAATCCGGGGGCTGCGCCGTGCAAGTGTTCCCATGAGTCTACTAGACGTAGTTGCGTGACTATCCGTTCAAGTTCGATAGACTTATTGAGATTGGGAGTTTGGTCTTTGGCATGCAATACGCAATTAAAATCACCTCCGAGGATAATGTGCTCCTGTCGGGATCCGAACAGAGGGACAACTTCTTCTTTAAAAAACTCCGCCCTGCGTTGTCTATTGCTAGATCCCGATGGGGGATAGACATTAATGATTCGTACGTTATTGATTGTACCTGCTATGCCTTTACTGGTGGTTAATTTTACAACATCTTGGACTATTATGCCCTCTTTCGTGAGGATAGCTGTACCCATTTCCGTTCCAATCCCTGGATTTGTGAAAGCATTAAATCCCGGTATATGTTCAAGGTCAATATCTGTGACTTCTTGCAAAAGGAGAATGTCTACGTCAGCGGCATATATAAAATCTTTGAGGTTTTGTAATTTGAATGAGCTATGAGCCTTATTGAGATTTACTGTGGCTATCTTGTACGTTTGTACTTCTGTCATCGGCCGTTCTGGCTGTTCAATCATGAATTCGTTCTTCAGTTCTTCGTTCCTTCTCTAAAAGTCGTATAGTAAAAAACAGCTTAATAATACTCATCAGTATCAAAAGGATCCGGAACATAATCTTGTCGCTTTGAGAGATCTGTCATGGAAGTGTCTTCTTTCCGAGTGTCGTCATCTTTTTGGAGCTGTGCATTATCTATCTCAGATTCGTGAATTTCGCTCATTTCTTCATCCGCTGGGTCATCTGCCACTTCGTCCGCCCAGTTGGTGTGCGTAGGCGTCTGGGGTGGGTCATGGGAAGCCTCCGGAGAAGGAATTCTTTCTGGTTTCTGTGTGGGTGGTTCCTTTGGTAACCGTCCTTCAGCGCCTTTTTTCCCCAGTGCAGAGACAGGGGGTTTTTCGGGTGCTGTGTCGCTTTCTTATCGGAAGAGGACTTTTGACTTAAGCTGGTTGCTATTTCTTTTGCCTTTTGTCTCAGAGGTGCAGCGGCCTCCTCTGCGCCTTCGGATGCAATCCTGCGCTTCTTGTTTCTCCTTCCGGACTTCCTTTTTGGTGAACTCTCTGTGGATTCAGATCCACTTTCTGGTTCCTGCGGAGTGGTAAGCTCTTCATTTGCCGAAGGATCTGCACCATTTACAGGTTCGGTTTCCTGTGTCGGCCGAACTTCGTCTGTTGCTGTTGGCGGTCGGGAATCGAGTATATCGTCGGCTATAAGGGTGCTGACATCCATTGGGATTTCTGGCTCTGCAACGATTGCTCCTGCAGTTGGATCAGGGACCAAAACTGTAGCCGGTTGCGCTCGAGCTGCAGCGGCGTAAGTTCCAGGCAGTGACGTCATGGCTAGTGGCCTGGCGGGCTCGCCGGCGGGTAGCTGCGCCACGCGCCTCTGTATACAATTGGCGCGCACGTGGCCAGGCTTGTTACAGACCGAACAAGTTCTGGGATGATCGTCATAAATAACAATCCCTCTATATCCGCAGACGTTTACATACGAAGGAATATGTTTCCGTAGTTCTACTCGGAGTTGTCGTACACCGTTTAGAACGGGAAATTTATGCGCGCTCGACCACTTTTCAGCAAAATTGCTAAGCACTGTGCCGAACGGAGAAATTACAGCATTTATCTGTTCCGCAGTAATTTCAAAAGGCAACTCAAAAATTCGGATAGTGCGTATTCCAAACCCAGCATGAGTGATAGCAACCTCCCCAACACGTCCGTCTGAATACCTAAATTTCATACTACCTCCACAGGATTCAACTACCTTCGAGCATAGCTCCGCACTACTCAACTTGACAAATACCACACTCGCTATAATCGACAGATGAATACCAATAATGTCGTTGCATGATAGTTTTACATCCTGCTCTAACCAATTTTCTATCTCATAAGATTTCGGTCTAGTAGATCGATTCTCAAATGTCAATTTCAATGTATCCTTCCTAGTCGGTCGTTCCATTTCTTGTTCCATCATTACAATCGGTTCATACCTTTCCCACAGTTCAATAACGAAAGCTATTTGCAGCAAGCGCCGACACTTACCACGCGAAGACAAGCTGTCGCAGCGCACGGCACGGAGCGTCCTGCCCCTAGCACGACCGCGAGCAGACACCGACTGAGCTACCCCGACACGACTCACGATGCCGCCTCACAACTTTACTTCCGCCAGTACCTCGCCTCCTACTTTCCAAACTTCACAGAAGCTCTCTTGCAAACACGCAAGACTAGCACTCCTGGAAGAAAGGATATGGTGGAGACATGGCTTAGCCACAGCCTAAGGGATGTTTCCAGAATGAAACTTTCACTCTGCAGCGGAGTGTGCGCTGATATGAAACTTCCTGGCAGATTAAAATTGTGTGCCGGAAGTTTCATATCAGCGCACACTCCGCTGCAGAGTGAAAGTTTCATTCTGGAAACATCCCTTAGGCTGTGGCTAAGCCATGTCTCCACCATATCCTTTCTTCCAGGAGTGCTAGTCTTGCGTGTTTGCAAGAGAGCTTCTGTGAAGTTTGGAAAGTAGGAGGCGAGATACTGGCGGAAGTAAAGTTGTGAGGCGGCATCGTGACCCGTGTCGGGGTAGCTGAGTCGGTAGAGCGCTTGCCCGCGAAAGGCAAAGGTCACAGGTTCGAGTCCCGGTTCCGGCACACAATTTTAATCTGCCAGGAAGTTTCATATCAGCGCACACTCCGCTGCAGAGTGAAAGTTTCATTCTGGAAACATCCCTTAGGCTGTGGCTAAGCCATGTCTCCACCATATCCTTTCTTCCAGGAGTGCTAGTCTTGCGTGTTTGCAAGAGAGCTTCTGTGAAGTTTGGAAAGTAGGAGGCGAGGTACTGGCGGAAGTAAAGTTGTGAGGCGGCATCGTGACCCGTGTCGGGGTAGCTGAGTCGGTAGAGCGCTTGCTCGCGAAAGGCAAAGGTCACAGGTTCGAGTCCCGGTTCCGGCACACAATTTTAATCTGCCAGGAAGTTTCATATCAGCGCACACTCCGCTGCAGAGTGAAAGTTTCATTCTGGAAACATCCCTTAGGCTGTGGCTAAGCCATGTCTCCACCATATCCTTTCTTCCAGGAGTGCTAGTCTTGCGTGTTTGCAAGAGAGCTTCTGTGAAGTTTGGAAAGTAGGAGGCGAGGTACTGGCGGAAGTAAAGTTGTGAGGCGGCATCGTGAGTCGTGTCGGGGTAGCTCAGTCGGTAGAGCGCTTGCCCGCGAAAGGCAAAGGTCCCAGGTTCGAGTCCCGGTTCCGGCACACAATTTTAATCTGCCAGGAAGTTTCATATCAGCGAACACTCCGCTGCAGAGTGAAAGTTTCATTCTGGAAACATCCCTTAGGCTGTGGCTAAGCCATGTCTCCACCATATCCTTTCTTCCAGGAGTGCTAGTCTTGCGTGTTTGCAAGAGAGCTTCTGTGAAGTTTGGAAAGTAGGAGGCGAGGTACTGGCGGAAGTAAAGTTGTGAGGCGGCATCGTGAGTCGTATCGGGGTAGCTCAGTCGGTGTGTCAGTCTGCCAGCGGCAGCGACAGCGTTCAGACCTCGTGTTTGCAGCGCGCTGCGGCCGGCTTTGTTTACATCGGTGCGGTAAGTCGCGAGCTTACAGCGTCACTGGGCGGTGTTCGTCACTCTACTGTATACGTGAACAT
Organism: Locusta migratoria; assembly: GCA_026315105.1. Lineage (NCBI taxonomy): Eukaryota > Metazoa > Arthropoda > Insecta > Orthoptera > Acrididae > Locusta > Locusta migratoria. The sequence continues at coordinate 13,572,687 of CM048755.1, forward strand.
GAAGTAATGGCTGAAGTTAACCGACAAGATACCTTGAAGTTTACCTTCGATCGATCTTTTGCGAAACCGAAATCGTATGAATTTGAAGACTGGTTGGAAACCGTGGTGAAGATACCAATGGATCATGTTATAGGAATTTCTGTTTCGATTGTCAGCGCGGTCCTTTTTCTGAAATTAAAATCACCCGATCTTTGTGAAAAAATCATTGCATCTACTGGAGGGTCACTCAAGTTCAACCACAACGATGGCAACGTAGGTGATGTTACCATAACTCACGCCGGTTTCGGGATTCGCACTCTTCGAATTTTCGAACTGCCATTCGAAGTTCCAGCAGACCGAATAGACGCAGCCTTGGCCCCATATGGGAAAGTCTTAAGCAACTTCGCGGAGAAATGGTCGAGTGCCCGGAAGTATCCTGTACTAAACGGTATTAGGCAAGTCAAAATTGATCTGCACAACCACATACCGTCCTACATTACTGTATGCGGACACAGAGCTATAGTGATTTACGATGATCAACCTAAGACGTGCGCTAACTGTAACTCTACAGGTCACGTCCGTGCCCAGTGCATTCAGAGACGTGTGGCACAGATACCACGAAGCGAACCTGAAAAGACATCTGCGATGACAATCCTGCCTCTATCGTACGCCGCAGTAACTCGTGATCGTGGTAGCGACAATTTGCTGCCACAAGTGACTGAAGTGCAAGATGACAACCCGATAGCTGAAGATTCTCCAATGGACATAAATGAAGAGACAATCCCACCACTTGGTGCTAGTCACGAAACAGCAAAACGCGATCTTCCTCTCGCCACTCCGGCGGAGGTCACTGACACCCAGAGATCTGTTGATGAGGTACATCATCGTGAACTACAAGTCAGTGACGAAAGTGAATGCAGTTCACAACCTTCATCACCAAAGAGAAGGAACAAGAATTGGAGGATTGTACATCAAAAAGCAGCGGAAGCAACGCCGCCATCACCTGAGGAATCCAAGCACATTGATGAAACTTTACGCACCAATCTGTCGGGTCAGCCACTGAGTCAAAACAGGACATCTCCCACAGACACTGGCGACAAAGAAGCGCCCAGTAAGGCATCGGAGACAGTTGTAATTGATGCACAGAGAGGACTTCAGGAACGGACTACCGATAGTCAAGTATCAAACGTGATTCCGTTAGCAACGGACTGGACAGTGGAATCGCAAGAAGACATGGACACACACATGACGGACATCTCAACGGACAACAGGACCACGGCACAAAATTCACAGAACATTCGGGTTGCGGCTGTAAATACGACCATGACTAACCGGAATACGAAGAAGAACGAAGTGACGGAATGTTTTCCTACTAATGACTTCTATTAAAGATGACCGACTTACAATCATATAGAATCGCCACAGTAAACATGAATAAGATACGCAGTGCTATGAAATTAAAATTCGTCCAAGATTTCTTATACGCCGCAGACATAGATATCGCGATGCTACAAGAGGTGACTGACATTAATTTGGAGGGAATACCAGGCTACAATGCTACAAATAATCCAGGAAATGGCCCGGAATTGGGAACTGCTATCCTAGCTAAAGAAGGCGTCATCCTTCAAGATGTGGTCAGACTCCCCGATAGTAGAGGTCTCGCAGCCACTGTTAACGGCACGCGGCTGATAAACGTATATGCACCGTCTGGCACAAGTAACAGGCGCCGGAGAGCTGAATTTTTTAAATGCACGGTTTGATGACATTATATTGGCAGGAGATTTTAATTGCGTTATCCACCCCAAAGACCAAACTCCTAATTGCAATAAGTCGGTGGAATTAGAGCAGCTGATCAAGGAATTATTTTTAGTCGACACTTGGGAGCATATTCATGGCCTCCTGCCTGGTTTTACATATGTCACAAACCATTCAGCAAGCAGGATTGACAGGATTTATGTGTCGAACAACCTCCAGAGGAACATTCTACAGAGCGAAATATGGCCGACGAGCTTCTCCGATCACGCGGCTTACATTTGTACCCTCAATATGAAGAGACAGGAAACCTATAGAGGCAGAGGACAATGGAAATTTAACGTTTCACATTTAGAAGATCCAGAATGTCGAGAAGTTTTCAATAAGACCTGGGAGGAATGCGTGTCTAAATGCAACGGCTACTCCTCTGTTTTAACTTGGTGGCTCAATTGCGCCAAACCAAAAATTCGCAAATGCTTCATGAACTATTCGCGTGAGAAATACTGGTGGCAAAAACAGACAATAGAATACTACTTCCAATGTCTAAGGGAGTTATATAAACTTGATACGACCGTCGTCGATAATTACACCAAAATTAAGAAAATACAAGCCAAAATTCGTCTGCTTAGATGGAAACAGCTGGAAGGCGTTAAAATCAGATCAAGAGCCACGAACACAGCACCCAATGAAGCAACGTCTATATTCCACCTCATACGTGAAAGGAAAAGAGGCGCTACGAAGATACTGTCGGAATTAAAGTTGCAGGATGGAAGAACACTAAAAAATCAGAAAGACATCAGAAATACGATTCACAACTATTACTCCAATCTGCTGGCCAACCAACCAATAGATGTAAATCTTATGTATGAATTGACATCCAATCTGCCACGAACACTCACCCCCGACGATGGCAGGCCTCTGATGGAAGAAATAGTCGAAGATGACTTGAAATCCGTAATTTTTCAAAGCCCAAAAAACAAATCTCCCGGACAAGACGGCATTCCTATAGAAGTCTATCAAACTTTCTGGCGTGTGATGAAGGATAAACTTCTATCCCTTTACAATGAATTACTGGATCCAAATGTTTCTATTCCCCAAGAATTCAAAGAAGGAATAGTTGTCTTCATTCCAAAAAGTCCAAGAAGTAATTCCATTGAAAAGTTGCGCCCCATTACATTACTTAACATCGATTATAAAATCGCAGCTCGTATCCTAACACAAAGGATGAAACGTGTGATGAATCTTGTTACGGGGCCTCATCAAACTAGTGTTGGCAAAGATAGAACCATCCTGCAGACTTTAGCAGGATACAGAGACATATTGGCGATAGCTGATGTCTGCAAACTACGATGTGCGATAACAACAATTGATCTCGAAAAGGCGTTCGACAGAGTCAACCATCAGTTCCTGTTTCATACAATGCAAGAAATGGGATTTCCACGCCGGTTTACCGACATAATAAAGAACTTGCTACAGGGTAGCACTTCGAGAATTTCGATTAACGGCCAGCTAGGCAACGTGATCCAAATCAGCAGTTCGGTGAAACAGGGATGCCCAATGTCGATGACCTTATTCGCCATCGCAGTGGAGCCACTACTCGCAACGCAGACACGCCGGCTGCGAGGTATACAAATACACGGTCAGCATATCGTGTGTCACGCATACGCCGATGACGTAGGTTTCGTCGCAAACAACGCAGTTGAAGTCGAGACGGCGTTGCGGACCATTAAGGAGTATGAATCGGCGTCAGGTGCCAAACTAAACTGCAACAAATCCGGCCTCATGAATATAGGACTTGGTATAGACTGGCAACACCACGATCAACTGAAGGAGGTCGAAAGTATGAAATGTCTGGGCATTGATTTCAAAAAGACTATTCAGCACACCATTGCTGTGAATTATAAATATATTCTCACGCAGGTACGAGCCTGCGTACAATCCTACAATACAAGACACTTAGATGAACTGCAAAAAGTTCAGCTGGCCAATACATACATTTTGTCAAAGGTTAACTACGCAGCACAAATTTTACCGATGCCTGCAGCCATCGCAAAGTGTATACTAGCAGCTATTGGACACTTCGTAAGCCGTGGACGGATTCTTAAAGTCAAATATGATACACTCACACTGCCCACTCGATCTGGTGGTTTGAATTTAACAGATGTGTTCAGTAAGGCCAAAGCTCTCTACGTTTGCTGCACTTTCAAGCAGTGGCGAAAAGCTCCAGACAGTCTCATTTCACACCTTCTAAATGAGATTGCTCCGAGTAATATCGTAGCACCGATCAATGTCGGCCATATCCCCAATGGTCTCTATCACTTGAAATCCTTCCTTTTAGAATACAGCTATATCCGTATGCGAATACCTGACAGCCACATCATGCAGGTCAAAGCCATCTATAAGAACCTAATGGAAGTGAAACCAAGAAATGTGATAGAACAAAAATACAAAAACAAAAAGTGGTCAGTCATATAGGAAAATGTACACAGCCCACATCTACCATCACATGTGAGGGCTCAGTGGTACTTCGCGGTGAACAGAAAAATTCCGACCAACTATAAACTTCATGCACTTCACCTGGCAGCGCATCCCACGTGCACCGCTTGCGGCTTAGTCGATAGCGATGAACATCGGTTCGTGTGTGTAAATGGCAAGGAGATATGGGACTACATGGCACAGAAAGTGGCGATTATGAATCGAACTGCTCCCCAGTATATCACACCCGCAAACGTACTGACTCCGGATGACAAACCATATCCTGCAACCAAACGGAACGCTACGAATTGGTTAAAAGGACAAACGACGTACTACCTTTTAACGTCACCTGATAAATGCAAACAAGACTTTTTAGTATATTTGACAGAACAGCTGCACCAGCTCCGACGTAACAAAAAGTATAAAGAATACTTCGCAAATTTCTTAGATAAGACGATATTACTTGAAACAGCTCAGAAACGACTCACTGAAAGATTAGAAATTCTGCACATAGGAAGAGAAAAGAAAACGATTACTCCTTTATCTACAACATTACCACTTAATTACCTTCGCACACTCTTAAAGATGTGCTCATCAATTTGAATTTCTTTATTCTTGCCCCAAACATATTTTATTTTGAAGAAGAAACGTTTTGTTCATTTATATCACTACCTTTTATACAAGTATTAGTTGACAGGCGGCGCTACAACTTACTTGAAGCTCCAGTGTCCGAGTCACTTCAATAGGCAGCAGAAGATGCCTTTTTTTTTTTTTTTTTTTTTTTTTTTTTTTTTTTAATTTTTGAAGATCGGCTATGACGTCAATTTAAGCACCTTACTCTATCCAACCAGAAGATACCATTTTGAGTTTTGTATACAGTGACAGAAATAAAAAAAAGTCGGTAGAGCGCTTGCCCGCGAAAGGCAAAGGTCCCAGGTTCGAGTCCCACTTCCGACACACAATTTTAATCTGCCAGGAAGTTTCATATCAGCGCACACTCCGCTGCAGAGTGAAAGTTTCATTCTGGAAACATCCCTTAGGCTGTGGCTAAGCCATGTCTCCACCACATCCTTTCTTCCAGGAGTGCTAGTCTTGCGTGTTTGCAAGAGAGCTTCTGTGAAGTTTGGAAAGTAGGAGGCGAGGTACTGGCGGAAGTAAAGTTGTGAGGCGGCATCGTGACCCGTGTCGGGGTAGCTGAGTCGGTAGAGCGCTTGCCCGCGAAAGGCAAAGGTCACAGGTTCGAGTCCCGGTTCCGGCACACAATTTTAATCTGCCAGGAAGTTTCATATCAGCGCACACTCCGCTGCAGAGTGAAAGTTTCATTCTGGAAACATCCCTTAGGCTGTGGCTAAGCCATGTCTCCACCATATCCTTTCTTCCAGGAGTGCTAGTCTTGCGTGTTTGCAAGAGAGCTTCTGTGAAGTTTGGAAAGTAGGAGGCGAGGTACTGGCGGAAGTAAAGTTGTGAGGCGGCATCGTGAGTCGTGTCGAGGTAGCTCAGTCGGTAGTGCGCTTGCCCGCGAAAGGCAAAGGTCACAGGTTCGAGTCCCGGTTCCGGCACACAATTTAAATCTGCCAGGAAGTTTCATATCAGCGCACACTCCGCTGCAGAGTGAAAGTTTCATTCTGGAAACATCCCTTAGGCTGTGGCTAAGCCATGTCTCCACCATATCCTTTCTTCCAGGAGTGCTAGTCTTGCGTGTTTGCAAGAGAGCTTCTGTGAAGTTTGGAAAGTAGGACGCGAGGTACTGGCGGAAGTAAAGTTGTGAGGCGGCATCGTGAGTCGTGTCGGGGTAGCTCAGTCGGTAGAGCGCTTGCCCGCGAAAGGCAAAGGTCCCAGGTTCGAGTCCCGCTTCCGACACACAATTTTAATCTGCCAGGAAGTTTCATATCAGCGCACACTCCGCTGCAGAGTGAAAGTTTCATTCTGGAAACATCCCTTAGGCTGTGGCTAAGCCATGTCTCCACCACATCCTTTCTTCCAGGAGTGCTAGTCTTGCGTGTTTGCAAGAGAGCTTCTGTGAAGTTTGGAAAGTAGGAGGCGAGGTACTGGCGGAAGTAAAGTTGTGAGGCGGCATCGTGACCCGTGTCGGGGTAGCTGAGTCGGTAGAGCGCTTGCCCGCGAAAGGCAAAGGTCACAGGTTCGAGTCCCGGTTCCGGCACACAATTTTAATCTGCCAGGAAGTTTCATATCAGCGCACACTCCGCTGCAGAGTGAAAGTTTCATTCTGGAAACATCCCTTAGGCTGTGGCTAAGCCATGTCTCCACCATATCCTTTCTTCCAGGAGTGCTAGTCTTGCGTGTTTGCAAGAGAGCTTCTGTGAAGTTTGGAAAGTAGGAGGCGAGGTACTGGCGGAAGTAAAGTTGTGAGGCGGCATCGTGAGTCGTGTCGGGGTAGCTCAGTCGGTAGTGCGCTTGCCCGCGAAAGGCAAAGGTCACAGGTTCGAGTCCCGGTTCCGGCACACAATTTTAATCTGCCAGGAAGTTTCATATCAGCGCACACTCCGCTGCAGAGTGAAAGTTTCATTCTGGAAACATCCCTTAGGCTGTGGCTAAGCCATGTCTCTACCATATCCTTTCTTCCAGGAGTGCTAGTCTTGCGTGTTTGCAAGAGAGCTTCTGTGAAGTTTGGAAAGTAGGAGGCGAGGTACTGGCGGAAGTAAAGTTGTGAGGCGGCATCGTGAGTCCTGTCGGGGTAGCTCAGTCGGTAGAGCGCTTGCCCGCGAAAGGCAAAGGCCCCAGGTTCGAGTCCCGGTTCCGGCACACAATTTTAATCTGCCAGGAAGTTTCATTAGTACAATTGTTTATAATAGTGTTAAGCCTATTTGTAATACATTATGAAGGGCTGACCAATTGAATATAAAAATGTATGAAAATTTGACGAAATGAAATGACAATCTTGTGCCACCAAGGGGGATCACTATTGAAATTTATGTTAAGAAAAATGTGGTAATCCCACAGTGATTCAGTATACTTGTACATACCTATCTATGTTCTCTAATATGTTGTGCTATATGGCTCATAAAACTTTGTCTTACATATGTAACATGAGACTTTACTAGTATATTTCGGTATCTAACGGTATCTTTGGAACAAGTGAGGTTCCACAACACTGTACACATACTTGTAAGATAATCTTTTCATATGTAACTTTAGAATAGCATTCCTAGAAACTATCTGAGTATATCAGAACTATTTCCTCTGATTGTGATTACATACTTTATATTCGGTAAAGTAACATGTACCTTACTAAGTTGTTGTTGATTAACAGACTGTAAAGAAAGCAAGTGACAAATTTAAGTGCAAATAGCACGTGAGCCATTTCTGCTTGCCTAAACAAAAATTATATTTTTCATATTCTGAGTATATATGTAAAATATCATAATGGACATGTCTCTTCCAGCTGACGAGGAGATAACACTATAAAATTTCTAATTTTGGCTTTGATATATTTGTTTCATGTTTCTGGACACGCATGGGAGCTGGCACTACACGCACGTAATCTGACAAAAAGTTGACAAGTTGCCATACTGGTTACGCTGATGGAACTTGGAGAGCTGAGTCTGAGGGGAAGCCTGTGGCAAAAACATTCCACGTTTCCGGTACCTGCTCAGCCACAATCTTGAGAATCTGTGGGTCAACACAGGAGAAGCTGGAGGTCAAGACATCCCATTCCTGGATCTTTGACCGCAGATGAGCATTCTATCCATCATGTCGTCACATATGTGATTAGTGTGCATGTATAAAATTGGTCATGCGTGTGACATTTAAGTGCCACAATTCACGTAATTTCTCCCATTGCAAACGTTGTCCTCAATAAAGTGTTCTGATAGGTTCTTTCCTCGCAAACAACCAAAAATATTTATGTGTTGTGGTGGTAGAACAGCCATATAAATTTTCATTTTTCATTTAATCATCATGTGCTGGCAGGACAGCCATATAAATTTTTTTGTTCACTAAACTACATGATGTGCTGGAAGGATAGCCATTAAATTGTCATTGATCTTCTAACCAATCATGAACAGGCTATGTAACCATATATGAAGTATCTGCCAACCTTGCAGGCAAATTTTTTTAATAATTTGTAAGTACTATGTAACTGTTAGGATATTTTTTGTGTTTTTCTTTACTGGTGAACAAACTTTGAATAATGATGTATATAAATGTAATATTAATATAATTGTACGTAAATGTAACCCATTTCTACTGAATCTGACACTCAAGATGTATGGTATCAACTGACTTATGATCCAAAATATTTTTTGACTAAACCCTCATTTGGCTTACTTATGTAAATTGTTCTACCACTGATGTACGTTGAGCACTGATATACTAATCATTGCTGTAAATCATGCCATAATGTATAAACTTTGTCACCTTTATGTCATACGGGTATTCATATGTAAAAAAACAAATGAGAACTGAGATTCTTTCGGCTGTGTCCACTAAACGTTTATGTACCTATACAGATGACTTTCGTTTCATATTGAATGTTAATTGAACTCTCTAATTAATCATTTTAAAGAATAATGTACAAACTTTGCGAACCTAATGATTGTACAAATGGTTTGATGATGTGTTTTTTCCTGTTTAAGAATTTCTTGGCTAGCTGATGCTATCTTGTCAGCATCATCTACCCCGCAAAATTCTTTTCCCGTAGGGGAGGGGTGATGAAAGGAGTACGCAATATAATTTTCACATAATTTTGCCTGTCATAAAGTATTGAGCATGTTTTCTTATAAAAATCAAAGCTATAATTCTGCAGAAAACAAATTTATGTAATATTTTGTACCATTTCACTAATCGATATAACATACTGTACTTATTTTCATATCTTTTCTGTAAACCAAAGACTATGTTTCATCTTTGGAGTATGTCTTGTACTCACAGTTGTTGCATTGAGTGAGTCGAGGTGTGACCTTCGTGTAAAGAGGAGTCGATGTGTGACCTTTGTGCAGGATAGTTGATGTCTGATTATGGTAGAGTTGTAGTCATGAAACTGTCGGGTTATTCTGTCTGTTTGTTAGACTCGAAGAGTAAAAATTCAGTTTTGAAGAGTCGCAGCCAAGTCTGCAGATTGAAATTTTTGTATGGAAATTAATCTGTTTCAAATAAGGCAAACTTTTACTTTTCTATTGTTATGTATGGTAGCCTGTATGTAGCCTATATTGTAGTTGGTATTTGTCTTTTTGCTAATGAATACTGTTTAATTCAGCTCACATTTATCATTTATCCCTGAGTCATTTTACCAGTTCCTCGTTCCTTTCACCAATTTGAATTGCTATCCGTTCTGATCATTGTTTCTTATGATAGTGTTGCATAATTATTGTGTTTGTGTGTTTGTAAATTTGTATGCTAATTAGAACAGTTCAGTGCAGGCATTTTGTGATGATCAGTTGGTCTATTAATGAGAGCAGGAAGTAGTTTGTTCATAATTGCATTAAATATCATAGTTAGAGATTTTCTGAGTATCAATGAAAGTTCAGATTATTAAGGTAGTTAATGTTAGTAACAGTTAAAGTGATTTGTCTGATCAGAAGAGGAGTAGATCACGTAAAGAGATGAGAAATATTTGCAGTGTGTGATACTTGAAATCTTTACCAGAATTGTAGAACAGTTTTTATTACATTGAATCTGTATGGTAATTGTTGTACAGATAGGCACATTATCGAGTGCAGTGATCTTGATATCCAATTAATATCAAATATCCTTGTTTGGAATCCTGTTAATTCAAGTAGCAAAATTATCACTGTAGTAGCACTTTCTGTTCGCTCTCGCAGTCGAATTATACATGTATAGTCTGGCTGCTGGTATATGGTGCACGCTAACAGATCTGAACATTTCATTTGCTCACATCGTTTCTCATACACGTGTTTAATGTGTAGACCAATTACGAGTTTAATTACTGTTCACTTATTAACAACTGTACAATTTAAAGTGTTATCCGCTGCGCATCAAACTAAACCACATTTACGTAAGATCATTGCATCCCATGTCAGTTGCAATTTATTCTAACAGGGCAAAGGAAGGTGCTAAGTCTCATTGCTTAGTCAAATTATTTTGTTACCAAAACCACAACAGCACATTTATTTGGGAATTTTAGCGGGGACGGTCTCTTAACAAAAAAACAGTGACACGCTCGCCCCGCAAACACACACAACTTTTCATTACAAACAAACACACACTACTTTTAATCTCATAGAGCAAAATTACACGCCAAAAAAATTAATTATACCGGTATTTTGTATAGGCTATATAGATCTCCAAGTGGCAACATAGAACTTTTTTCTCATAACTTACTTAGTCTTGGAAAGATATACAGATATACACAATGAAATCAGAGAAAGTTAGCCATACCAACTTGAACAATCTATGCATCTATGGTATAACTTCACTTGTAAATTGTCCAACTAGGGTGACTAAAACATGTTCCTCATCAATAGACCATGTAGCAACAGACATTAAAAAGAAAACACTGCCAACTACTTCTACAAAAGCTAAGTGTATCAGATCATTACTGTCAGGCGTTAAAAACAAATATTTATGTAGAAAAGCCGAATAAATTGAATGCATACAAAACGGTATTCTCAGAGTCAAAATTATGACAGTTCTCATGTCAACTGCAGCATGAAGGATGGGAAGAAGTTTATGTTGAAACAGGTCAACAAGATGTTTAACAGGTTCATGGCGATATTTAAACAAAAATTTGAGGAAACATTCCCCAAAACACCGCAATTTAATAGGAGCTACTGTAAAAACAAATGGGAAACCAGAGGAATTAAAAAAATCTTCTGAAACTGTTGGGTATCTTACATCCATTAAAAATAGTGGGAGTGACCCAGCTTTCTTAGATTTTTATAAAGACTACAAGAGAATCTGTAGAAAGTTATTGCTAACCACAAAAAAAGCACTTGCAAATAGCGGAACATTAATATAGACAGACAAGAAAAGCAAAATATCTGAAGAATAGTTAAACAGGAGACTGCAAATGCTGACCAGATGCATCTGGAAACAGATTACATGCAAAAATCCGCAAACTAGCAACCCAAAGGACTTAGCAAACTATGTAAATGAATACTTCAGCAGCATTGCCAAGAAGTTGCAGGAGAAGTTCTCAGACACATATGTTCCGCACAACGAGGACCAGGCAGCACACACAATGATGCTCTTCCCAACATCAGAAATAGAAATGGCACAAGTAGTAAGCCAACTTAAAAAAAACCACAGGCCTAGACGAGATACCAATCAGTGTCTTTAAGAACTGTATTAAAAAAATAAAAACACCATTAATGGTAATTATTAATGAATCTTTGAGATCTTGCAACTTTCCTGAATACATGAAACAAGCAAAAGTAATACCAATAGCAAAAAATGGCGTTGTAGAGAATCACAGGCCAATTTCATTACTACCATGTGTCTCCAAAGAAACAGAAACTTTAATGAAAAGCAGACTAATGAACTACCTAATTAAATACAACCTTCTCTGCACAGAGCAACATGGTTTCAGGCCTGCAAGAGGTACACAACCAGCTATAGCACAATTTACCAAGGTTGTAGTTGAAGCACTACATAAGGGCGAGAGTGTAACAGGCATTTTTTGGACTTGTCAAAGGCATTTGACACCGTTGACCACAAAATCTTATTACACAAACTAGAGCTATTAGGAATAAGGTGTATAGCAAATAATTGGTTGAAATCATACACAGAAGACAGATTACAAATAGTTGAAATGTCACATATTTCCAATAGGCTAGTGATAAATCACTTATCAGATCCAAAATATATTAATATAGGCGTTCCCAAGGGAAGTGTATTAGGTCTCATCCTCTTACTTATATAAATGATTTCCCCGACAGCGTCAAGTATGGTGAAAAGATATTGTTTGCTGATGACAGCACTGTAGTGATATCAGACAAAAATCAAACACATTTAACAGAAAAATCCAATGAAGATCTCAGGGATGTCCACAACAGGTCATTAAAAAATAAACTTTAAATGTAAAAAAGACAAATTGGATCAACTTTCATATAAATAAAAAACACAATCATGCCATATTGATGGTAAACAATGATCAAATAAACTGTGTAACCAGTACCAAGTTCTTAGGCGTGACCTCTCAACAGTTACACTACCAGAAGCAGAGTTTGTTTTGTTTGCAGATGATACAAGTATTGCAATAAAAAGTACGTCGAGCATAGTTATTGAAAGATCTGCTAATGATATTTTCATGAACATTAATAAATGGTTTAATGCCAACTCATTGTCATTCAACTTTGAAAAGACTCACTACATGCAATTCAGAATATGTAAGAGAATTTCCGTCAGCATATTCATTAAGTATGAAGAAGAGCAGATAGAAGAGGTTGACAGTATTAAATTCCTGGGATTACAGCTTGATAGTAAATTTAGTTGGGAGGAGCACACCACAGAACTGCAGAAACGACTCAACAAATCTGTATTTTCAATACGAGTGTTACCTGACATAGGATGTGACACCATAATTTAAAAACTTTAAATTTCAAATAGTAATACTAATAATAAAAAATAAAATAAAAAAGTAATTCTGTAAATTTTTTTTTCGAAGTTCGATTTATCGATAGGTAACTGTGCTGAAATTCGTTGTGTTGTAATGTAATACCAAACTATCTTATGTATCAATATTATTGAATGCAATTTTTATTTAATTTTTGTGAAACATATGAATATTTTGTATTGTAATTGTGGAATGTAGGGAGGTTCTGGCTTAGGAAAGTTCTAGAAATAGTGAAATGTAAAAGGTGTGTGGCAGTACTGTAAAGACGGAAGAGGTGGTGCGATGTAAAAGGTGGAAAAGCGCGCCAAATGGTGCATTGCTGTAGTACAAAGACTAGAGGGAGGAGAGAGTGCGAGTTTGACCACCAGTGTGAGAGGACATAGTAAGCTGAGGCTGGCTTTGTGTTTCCAAAATTGGCTAAAGACCAAACTTTCATCTCCAAGAAGGCTTTTAAAATGCCTTCAATGTAAGATATATATTGCAGTCGCCCCATTGGTTGTAATTTTGTGGCACTCGGCTGTTTATAGCGACGCCAAGAAGATTGTATATTGCCACTAGTAGCCAGAATCAACATTTCTGCATTGTGGAAGCCACGTGGAAGCTCATCTCTCACTTCACAGGTTTTGTAGGAAACAATTGTTATTATTTGTACAGCCACGAACCTTGTATGTGTGTGTATTGCATAATTTTAATAATAACCAGAATGAATTTTACTTGATGTTAACCTGGTTATTTTTCAAAATCACAACCTGGAGCAGGGTCCTACTCCTTAAACAGTGAAGTTTCTGAGAATCACCTGAACATTTTTTAATAGTGTGGTTTCATAAATTTTGCGATGACAGAACTACTTTTTTGCTGCTCAGTGACAAAATTTTGCATAATAATTAAATATAGTAAATCAAGTAAATTTTAAAGTGCATTCAAATTACAATTAAGAACTTAACTAGTTTTGCTAATTTAGTTCTTGCCTTATTGCCTATAAGTTTAAATTAAAAGAGAAGGTACTTTGATTGCAATATGCTTTATGACATTAACATTCAGAGCAGTTTGGTTCTTTTCATGAACAGTAACTTAAAGATTAGCCGCAATTAATTAAAATTAAGAGTTTTGCTTACTGAAAAAGACAAACAACCACACTAAAGAGAATCTGATAAAAATTAGTTAATAAGTTCTCATGTAAGTATAATATTTATCTTTTCAGTGTATATTTTTGGTAAACATTTTGAAATAGAATGTGAAAACATTGTGCATGGTAGGATCATTTTCAGAACTTACAGATTGAATAAGATTTATTCTCCTATTAAATTTTCTCTGTTTCAAAGAAAAAGTTAGTAGATGTTGGCAACAGACCACTTTCACTCGTCTATTGTTTCAATTCCTTTATTAATTACAAATAAAGACAGCGTATGCCTAATAATTTACGATGTTATCTACATTATGTAATTGTTTTAGAAACTTTTGAGCAGTGGTTTTGTGTCAGTTTAGCAATCTTAGTTCAATAATTTTTTCTGAGAGCACTGACACTGCAAGTAAATTTTCACTAATTTTGACAGTTGATTTACATAAAGTATAAATGATTAGCCACTATAATCACTTCAAAGATAAATAATACTGAGTACTGTTTGTTGTGAAGTTTGTCTGCTTATCGTTAAATGCCAGTTGTGTTTCATATGTGTGTTGCTCAGTTTAATAACCACTAGTGAGTGCCGCTATAGCTGCTTCCGTTTGAATTGAGGATTGCATTTTACTCTTTCTTTTGCTTGACTGGTTTTTTTACATTGAGTGTAACCAACAACTATTTCTTTTATGTCCTATTGGGCTGGCGACCACCAAAATTTCATAGTAGTACAATTCACTTTTAGTTTAAACAGTGTTAAATCCAATTCCTGTGACTTTATGGTGTTTATTTACCGAATATTACATATCTGAGGAAACGAAGGGGAACATCTTATGCCATATCTGTTAGGTATACACATGGTCATTTTAAATCCTCGCAGAGGGGCACACTACGACTATGTTAGTTTTGTGAAGTAGTATTTTGATGTGGTCAGAACTGCACGGTAGACGTAATTTTCCGTTACCTTCATTGTATTATTGACCTGCACTAACATGAGTAGGAGTGTTGCACAGGAGACATAAAAATAACAAAGCTTGCATACTTTGCTTACTTTCATTCCATAATGTCATATGGTGTATTAGTTTGGGGTAACTCTTCAAGTCAGTCAAAAGTCTTCAGAGTCCAAAAGCGTGTAATACGTATTATTTGTGGAGTAAATTCATGGACGTCCTGTAGAAGCCTCTTCAAAGAACTGGGTATATTATCTACTGCCTCTCAGTATATTTATTCCTTAATGAAATTTGTCATAAATAATGTATCCCTTTTCCCAACAAACAGCTCAGTTCATACATACAATACTAAGAATAAAAATGATCTACACAAGGACTAAAAAGCACTTAGTTTAGTTAAAAAAGGGGTCCACTACTCAGGAACACACATTTTCAATAATTTCCCATCAAGTATAAAAAATTTAGTTACAAATAAAGGTCAGTTTAAGAGGAACCTAAAATACTTTCTAGTGGCCAACTCCTTCTACTCCATTAGTGAATTTCTAAATTGTACCAAATGATGCATGTACTCATACTATATTAATATTATTATATTATCAGCTAAAAAAAAAACAAAAAAAAAAAACCTTGAAACTGTATGTATCTGTATTTATATTATTACTATTATTCAACTTGTAAATTGTTTCTTGACATGTTTCTCACCCACGAGGATCTCCTCAACATGGATCTATGGAACGAAAAACTAATATAATCTAATGTAGATTTCCAGCTGAAATGGACAGACCATGTTAGAATGCTGTCGAAGAAGCTATCCTCAACATGTTATGCCCTGCAAATCCTTGCATCAGTGAGCAATATTTCTTGCCTCAAAGTAGCTTATTATGGAAATATGCATTCACTCATGACATATGGGATAATGTTCTGGGAAACAAATGCGGGGAACAGAAACACTATTTTCAAGATACTGAAAAGAGCTGTGTGGATAATAACAAACATTAAAACATTAGTAGCAGAACAAACTGTACAGAATTATTTAAAAAACTAGGAATTCTGACAGTACCCTTAGCGAATACATCTACAAAAACATAATGTCATTAAGAAAAATCTTCATTTGTATGCCACAAACAGCACAATACATGACCACAAAACTAGATCAAGGCACTGTCTACATCTAACTGCAATGAATAAGACAAAAACACAAAATAGTTTGATATACCTTTGGATAAACTTGTACAAAAAAAAAGTTGCCTTGGGAAACAAAAAGATGTAAATGACTACCACACCTTTAACCCAAGGTTGAAACGATATTTGCTAAATAACTGTTATTAGACAATAGATGAATATTTAAAGTAACTGTAGATAGTAATTATCCAAATTTGAACATATAAAGTAGAAAAATTGAACACCTAAGGGAAGAAATATATCTGTGAAACAATGGGTAATACATTGTAAATGTATATTACAAATTACTGTGTATATAGTGTATTGATGAAAACATGTAATAACGTAGTAGGCCTAGTGTACTTGTATGAACACTTAACAACATAGTAACTTACAAAAATAGAACATATAAGCCTAGAAATGTATCTGTCAAAGAATAGCTGATTATTGTAAATTCATATTAACAATTACTGTATATAGTGACATTTGACAACATATATACAATGTGTGTTGTTTATGGATGAATAAATCAATCAATCAATAAATCAGTCCTGCTTTGATATTCTTGCTCTTCCTCCAAGATGACTTCTGCGACCTGCCAAGATGTTATTCCTTCTGCTAATTGCAGATGGTTGAACAGGAATGTATTTTGCATGATTTTTTCTTGATTGTCTTGTAAAAAATAATAACAAATCATAATAAATATGCAGTTATCTTCTCTCTGTACATTTTATTCATATCTGTGCCTTACGTACCTTCACCAAATTTCAACAAATGAGATGCACATGTAGATGGCGTTTTAATCTTTTACAGTTTCTCACGCATCGCTTCAAGCCCCTTTCTCATTTCATCTCCTGATTTATTTGTAAAACTTCAACAAGAGTTTGAATTACACTTATCAACTCAATGCCTGTTTTCTGTGGAATGTTTTCGACGTGCACTCTCTCTGCCATCTCTTCTTCATGCTTTCCCTCTTGTGTGTCCATTGGTTCCAGATGATGAGTATCACTTGATCCTGCACAAGTTTGCGGTCTGTATAGAGGACTTAGCCAATTTTCAGGCAGCTCTTCGCCTGTCGCAATAAAATATGTTCCGCGTATACTCTCAGTATCGATAGCCTTCATATACTACTCTGATGGCCAAACAGTACTTGCCCAATCTATATGTTCACAGAACTTCCCCGTGTTGCCCTGAACACAAGTGCGGATAAGCACAGCCATATTTACAATATAATAATGGTTGTTTTTATTTTCACTTGGAACCAACATAATGTCTTCATTGACACGCTTTATTTTTGTTAGTATTTCAGGTGATGGGACCTTAAAGGACTTGCTGAAAGACCTATGGCTTTCTCTGTTTGCAGCATCATGGAGCCTTCTTTGAAAGTACAAATTAAGTTTGGTCAGAAGAAAATCAATAAACTGTACAACATTGAAAGCTTTAATTCTCTCAAATATTTGGTCCTTTAAAATTCGCATAAAATCTTCACTAAGGTTGTTGCTATTGTGTCCTTCTACCAACATACCTAAGCGATAGGACACTGCAAATCGCTCATGCCTAGCCCAGTATCCTTCTAAATATTTCACATAATTTTGGTGTTCACCACAGATATTTTCTTTAGCTTCTTTATAATTAACTGCAGCTTCATCTTTTGTTTGTGAATAAATAATTTTTTTTTTGAAATTCTTAAAGTATTCACATTGTTTTTCCTGTGGTATACCATTTTTGGATTTGATAAGCCACCACCACACTGCCTGTAGCACATGAAATACACACAACAATGTTTTTGAGCTAGGAAAACATGTTCTAATGGCATTTTGCTCTGACTGACTGTCATCAGTGAGAAAGATGCTAGGACCATGGATGTTGCCCTCAAAAATATTGTCTCCTAGTATCTCTTTGATAATCTGGAAGCCTATTTCCAAAACGTCACAGCTCTCTGATGAAGTCACTATAACACATAGTGGTAAGCCTCCACACTCACTGTGTGTGAGTAACACAAAAACTCTACTACCATCATGGTCGAGAGTGCCAGTAGAATCCATAAAAGCCATTTTGGATGCAGCTTGTATATGGAGGTGTATTTTTTGCATCAGTGGTGAGCATATGCTGAAAAGAAAATACATTAATGTTAATAGTGACAGAATATATGCAAAAATCACTTACCTTATAGATTACGGTAAAACTGCAGTTTATTATTAATATTGACTTTGTCTATTACTTGTAAAAGTTCAATGACAATAAAATTCATATTATTATTACCTAAATTGCATTTTAGCCTAGATTACAAATATTTGAAAATGGTCTCTCACCCTATTATATAATCCTTATCTTTCAAAACTATCTTAGAACACACAGTTCCTGCTTCTGTGTTGTATTCCTCTACTCTCTATTGCAGGAATCTCTTTCCTTCTTCATTAAGCTCAAAAGGGCCATACTTCTCCTTGAATATTTTCATGTGTAAAATGATAGCAGAAATTGTAATTTGGGCACTACCTTCTGTCCGCAAGCACTGATGGGTAGTCATGAAAATTAACCTGAATATCAGTCTTAATACATTCAAGTGCAGTGACAGGCGAATGACCTTTCTGATACAGGGATATCAGTTTCTCTGTAACTTCACTTTCTAGATATCTTAATGCAACAGCACTGCCAATGCTGTGGTTAAAACTCAGTATCAAGTTTATTTCAGAAGGCACTTCCTTATAGCACTGCACTTTTTCTATAAACTTCCCTCGATACTTATCATGCACAGCATAGATTGTGACTGTCATTTTAGAGGGACAGTTGGTGTTTTTCGTCACCTTATGCACTGCTGGATCATGAGTTCTTTCACAGCGTGTGTTGTGCCGACAGACCAATAAAAAGAACTTGTTTTCACAAGGCTCGATCGGTGGCTCTAATATAGTACTAGCTGGAAACCCGGTGTTGCCAGGGTATTTATTTATTTATTCCTGCCATTTTTCAGGTATATATTCATTTGTATAAGGGCTGTATGTAAAATCTCTTGTGATTACAAAGTAGTAAAGAAGTAATAGATTAAAACTTGGTGCGTGATGGGGCGATTTTCCATGAACGTCACTATTTATGTGCTCATATCTCATGAACTACGTGTCAGAATGTGATACAATTTAGAAGCTACATTCAAATATATATGTGTATACTGTCTGTAAAATTTCCTGCAGCTACAATTTGTAGTGTAAAAATTATAAATTATAACATCATACTGAAAGCCATAGTTTTAGTCCATGAACAGCGGAACGTTGTTTATGTGCTCATATCTCATGAACTATGATTTGTACTGTGATACAATTTAGAAGGTACATTCAACTATATGTGTGTATACTGTCTGTAAAATTTCCTGTGGCTACAATTTGTAGTGTACAAATTATAAATTTTAATGTCATACCGAATGCCGTAGTTTTACTCCATAAGCAAAGGAAAAGTATGAAACTTCCTGGTAGATTAAAATTGTGTGCCGGAACCGGGACTCGAACGTGGGACGTTTGCCTTTCGCGGGCAAGCGCACTACCGACTGTGCTATCCCGACACGACTCACGATGCCGCCTCACAACTTTACTTCCACCAGTACCTCGCCTCCTACTTTCCAAACTTCACAGAAGCTCTACTGCGAACCATGCAAGGCTAGCACTCCTGGAAGGAAGGATATGGTGGAGACATGGCTTAGCTACAGCCTAAGGGATGTTTCCAGAATGAAACTTCTCACTCTGCAGCGGAGTGTGCGCTGATATGAAACTTCCTGGCAGATTAAAATTGTGTGCCGAAACCGGGACTCGAACCTGGGACCTTTGCCTTTCGCGGGCAAGCGCACTACCGACTGTGCTATCCCGACACGACTCATAATGCTGCCTCACAACTTTACTTCCGCCAGTACCTCGCCTCCTACTTTCCAAACTTCACAGAAGCTCTCCTGCGAACCATGCAAGACTAGCACTCCTGGAAGAAAGAATATGGTGGAGACATGGCTTAGCCACAGCCTAAGGGATGTTTCCAGAATGAAACTTCTCACTCTGCAGCGGAGTGTGCGCTGATGTGAAACTTCCTGGCAGATTAAAAGGCAAAGGTCCCAGGTTCGAGTCCCGGTTCCGGCACCCAGTTTTAATCTGCCAGGAAGTTTCATATCAGCGCACACTTCGCTGCAGAGTGAAAGTTTCATTCTGGAAACATCTCTTAGGCAGTGGTTAAGCCATGTCTCCACCATATCCTTTCTTCCAGGAGTGCTAGTCTTGCATAGTTCGCAGGAGAGCTTGTGTGAAGTTTGGAAAGCAGGAGGCGAGGTACTGGCGGAAGTAAAGTTGTGAGGCGGCATCGTGAGTCGTGTCGGGATAGCACAGTCGGTAGTGCGCTTCCCCATATAAGGTAAAGGTCCCAGGTTCGAGTCCCGGTTTCGGCACCCAGTTTTAATCTTCCAGGAAGTTTCATATCAGCGCACACTCCGCTGCAGAGTGAATGGTTTCATTAGTGGAAAAGTAGTAAGCGAGAAAGTATTTTGCTTCCATCATTTTGCTATTATTGTCAGCGAGAAAACGTTTTAGAAATGTTTGAAATTATGTTTAAGGTTAGTTGCAAGTCGCTCTCTCATTCTCATATAGCGTATTTATAAAGTCTCGCCGTTTATGTGGCAGCTTTTTGGGATTCCTATTGTTTATGACGTCATATCTTCTGAACAATATGTCGTATGTGATTGTTAACTCTGCAGCAATTGTTACCTCATGGTAAGGAATGAGTGTACCAAATTCGGATGAAATCGGTCCAGTGGTTTAGGAGAAAATAAGCAGCATTATCGATAAATACAGCAGTTTTTCGCGCAACTAATTGTTTATGACGTCATATCTCGTGAACTATGTATCGTACGTGATTTTTAAACTTAAGACTACCGTCCTCATTGATTGAAGCTTACGTGTACAAAATTTGAAACAGATTGGATCAAAACTGTAGATTTGTATGCAACACGTACAGCCGGATGGAGCAATTTTCCATGAACGTTACTGTTTACGTGCTCATATCTCATGAACCACGTGTCGGAATGTGATACAATTTAGAAGCTACATTGAACTATATATGTGTATACTGTCTGTAAAATTTCCTGTCGCTACAATTTTTAGTGTTCAAATTATAAATTGTAACGTCATACCGAGAGCCGTAGTTTTACTCCATAAACAGCTAAAAAGTAGTAAGCGAGAAACTTTTTTCCTGCCATCATTTTACTATGGTTGCCAGCGAGAAAAAGTTTAATAAAGGTTTGAAATTATCTTTAAAGTTTGTTGCAAGTCGCTAAGTACTGTCGTTCTCATACAGTGTATTTCGAAAGTCTCGCCGCATTATATGGCATTTTTTGCGATTTCTATTGGTTATGACGTAATATCTTTTGAACGATGTGCCGTATGTGATTCTTAACCATGCAGCAATTGTTACTTCACGGTAAGGAATGTGTGTACCAAATTTGGTTGAAATCGGTCCAGTGGTTTAGGAGAAAATAAGCAGCATTGTCGCAAAATGCAGCACTTTTTCGCGCATTTCATTGCGCGGCCAACGGGAAATACAGGCCTGAGCGCGCACGTCATGCGACGTAAGCAAGGTAGTTCCGAACCGGCGCGATCGCTAGCTCAGTGGCTGCCCGCTATGACGCAGTGGGCAGTGTCCCAGCGGCCGGCTAATCGGCTAGCGATCGCGCCGGCTCGGAACATCTTGCTTACGTCGCATGATGTGCTCGCTCAGGCCTGTATTTCTCGCCGGCCACGATTTCATTGTTTACGTCATATCTCGTGAACTATATATCGTATGTGATTCTTACACTTACGGCGACCGTCCTCATGGATTGAAGCTTACGTGTACAAAATTTCATAAAGATCGGAACAAAACTGTAGATTTGTAGGCGACATGTACAAACATGAGGACACTCTGCTTTACATATTGGATGTTGTTTTAGTTTTATCTTCGTATTGTGCCAACCACTGCTTAAATCCGTCTCCCGATTTTACATCTATTAGAAAATTTAAGCTTTTTAGTTCTGACAAACCATTGGCACTTCTCTGAACGTCCAGCACATACGTCTTCCATTGTGGAAGAATTTCCTGTTGAGAAAAAAGCACCGTGTAACATATTGTGAAACCAAAAAGAACCTTAGTAAGAAAACATAGTATAAATAGTGATGAATACTTACTGCGATTTCATTCTTTTCTTCATCTGCAATGTTATCACTGAATGTAATCATTGTCAATTTCGTGGCGCTGAATTTTCTGACAGAGAAAACCAAATCGAAAAGCGAGAGCTTCCTACAAGAAAACACAGCAACCTATATGTTTGCCACAATTAACATTGCTGCTCAGATTGATTCGACGTAGAAAATGTCAGTTCAGAATTATAATGAATTAGTTACGAAGAACAGACACATATTAGACAGAATAGTAGAGTCCTTAATGTTTTGTGGAACTCATGTGTTAGCACTAAGAGCTCATAATGGAAAACAAGAGTCAGCTAACTGTGGCAATTTCTTAGACTTGTTATCTTTTTAGATAATCACTTAAGCAGCTCTATTAATTCCGTGTGTAAATATACGTCACACATAATACAGATTGAGCTTCTGGACTGTTTGTATCACGTTTACATCGAAGAACTGATTAAAGAGATTAACGATGCCATTTTCGTTTCTGTGCAGGCTGACGAAACAATAGATATTACGCGCAGAAGTCAATTTGTCATTTTAATTCGGTATATTAATGGGAAGAAACTTGTTGAAAGATTTCTTTCGTTTTAAAACGTTAATGATAGGACAGGATATGGACATAATGAGGTTTTAAGAAATCTGGAACCTTTCAATGTTCAAGAAAAACTCATTGCTGAGGCATACGATGGCGGCCCAGTAATCAAATGTTCAAATGTTTGTAGAACTTATGGGACTTAACTACGGGGTCATCAGTCCCTAAGCTTACAAACTACTTACGAACTAGCTAAGACCAAGGACATCACAAATATCCATGTCCGAGGGGGGATTCGAACCCCCGACCGTAGTGGCCGTGCAGACCGTGACTGGAGCGCCTCAGTCCCCTCGGCCCAGTAATGAGCGGCAGTCAGACACTGATGCACAGCACTTTCCCACATGCCACTGCTATGCGCACCAAATGAATTTGGTTCTTCGGAATGCTTGCAGTAAGACCATAAAGTCGATCAGATTGTTCTTCGCAAATATTGCTGGTTTTACAACGTTTTTTTCTTCACCCAAGCGAAGTGATTTGTTACAGGCAGACTGCGACAAGAGAATTCATTCAGTCTCTTCAACTAGATGGAACTACCAGTCCTGCGTTGTAAATACTGTCAAAGAAAACTGCACATATTGGAATATTTTGAAAAGATTGTGAAGAGGATTCCTGGGGTAATGTTACAATAAAAGAAGTATTTGCCTTAAGAAATTTACTTCACAATCTACACTTTTTGTTCCTACTAAATTTTTTCTGTGATATCATGAAACTAGTTGATATTTTCTATAAAACATTTAAGATGCAGAGTGCAAATGCCATTACCATATCCAATGCATTACATCATTTTGAGTGTGCTGTATCTGAAATACGAGAAAACATTCGACGGTTTCGAGTTTCTGATGAGTGAATTGTTTTTCCAAGAAAACGTTCCAAATGTAGCAGTGTACTTAATCTGACAGCAGAGGACCAACCTACTGAAAGGAAGATTTCAAAACTCTCATCTATTTAGAAGCTTCGAAATTATCGATCCAAAAACGTTTGCTTCTTTCAGAGAACATTTATCAGCCATTTGAGTCAAATTTGTTTTATTAAGCCGGCCGCGGTGGCCGAGGGGACTGAGGCGCGCAAGTCACGGTCTGCACGGCCACTACAGTCGGGGGTTCGAAGCCCCCCCCCCCCCCCCGGGCATGGATATTTGTGCCGTCCTTAGTGTTAGCTAGTTCGTAAGTAGTTTGTAAGTTTAGGGACTGATGACCCCGTAGTTAAGTCCCGTAAGCTATACAAACATTTGAACATTTTTTTTGTTTTATTAAACTACAGTCCCTTTATTTACCACGAAAAAATTGGAAAATGAACTGTCAGTGATTGATCGCAATGATACATTTAAAGGCATTACTTCGGTTTGTGAGCTGTTTACTTTTTTTTTTTTTAACAATCCTTTGAAGAATCGTTCACTGAAGTGCACAAAACATTATAAATTGCGCTAACTACACCAATTTCAACAACAGAACCAAAGCGCAGTTTCCGCACCTTAAAAAGAATCAAAACCATCCTCAGGAATAGTATGAGCAGTGTTGCCAGATCCGAAAATATTTTTTTGGAAGATGAAGCTTAAAAATTTCAGGAGATGAAGTAAAAAATAGGAAGGTCTGCAAACTAATATATATAATTGATAAAAAAAGATAGAACGTAGATATTTCAGAACTAGGGGAGTGAGATTAAGACAGTTTCTTATAATCAATTTATCCTCTATTATTACTACATTTTAGATGAAAATATTTATAAATAGAACTTACAATTAATTTAAAATGTTTATTGTTAGTAAGTAAAAGCAAATAGAGCTTTACACAAAGTTCACAGAAATATTTTTGCACAAGGCAATACATATTAGTGTGCTGCAGCTATCACTTTCTTTACCAATATGTCTTTATGTTGACAGGCCTGTCTCACAGATGGCGCTGCGTGTTGCGTTTTTCGTGGCATTGCCGACACAACGTTTGAAGTATTAACAATACTGTACAGTAGTAGTTGTCAAAGCTCTCCGTACACAGAGCTTTAGTAGTTGTACTGTAGTAGCGCCATCTGTTAACGCGACCTCAGTTTATGTTGACAAGGTTGTGTCACAGATGGTTGGCATGTTACAAAAGGAAGTTTGGAAAATTTCTGAAGATTCACTTTAAATTTCAGAAACATTCAGAAAATTTCGGATGATTCACTTGTAATTTCAGGAGAATTCGGAAAATTTTGGTTCACTGGAAATTTCGTATTTTCTGGAATAATTTAAAAAAATCGGAAGATCTTCCATTTTTCGGAGGGTCTGGCAACACTGAGTATGAGTCAGGAAAGGCTGAACTCACTGGCTGCTTGTTCCATTCACAAGGAAGAAATCAGTGATCTTCCAAACTTTAACAACAGAGTAATTGAATTGACTAGTTTGTCAGGCAGAAGAACAGACGTGCACATTTACTGTATAAATGACCTGTCAGAACACAGACCTCATTAGTTAACGTGCTAGTTAGGTAAAATACACATGAAAATGCTCCTAGCCAGGGGCGGATCCAGGACGGACTGCTGGGGGGGGGGGGGGGGGGGAGGCGGTGAAAGTATTCTCATCGACAGCTACACTCTGGCTCAGTAGAAGGACTCTAGTACCGGCCACCCCTTCAAACAAAAGTCTCACGGTTTTGAAGACTCAGTGCAGTGATACTTGGATCCGCCTATGCTCCTAGCCAAGGTTTTTCGCAGAGTTTTTAGCTCGGTCGTAAGGCAAAAGCCAGTAAGCTCCCTGTTGCAGCGGCGTAGCCCCGGGCGGCACATATTTGGGAGTGGCAGGTTCAGATGTTTGTTTAAGCTTATGGGACTTACATGCGCCGTCATCAGTCCCTGAACTTACAAACCACTTTTAAACTAAGTTATACTAAAGAAAGCACAAACATCCATTCTCGAGGGAGGATTCGAACCCCTGACGGGGGACGGCCTCGCACATCGGAGCATATCGCCTCAATGTGCTCGGCCACTCCGCCCCTTCTCGGCGATATCAAGCGTACTCTCTATAAAGGAGAGTACAAAGACAGATTTGTCAGGAAAATAAAAGGTGTGCTTATTATGTTGCATTCAGATATATATTTAAGCTCTTCTAATATTTTCTTTGGGCTACGAAAAACAAGTTAAATGAATTTCTTTCCATGTTTTCACCTATTAGTGAACAACATACACAAATCGATGAAACCGCTCCCAAACATAGCA
Organism: Locusta migratoria; assembly: GCA_026315105.1. Lineage (NCBI taxonomy): Eukaryota > Metazoa > Arthropoda > Insecta > Orthoptera > Acrididae > Locusta > Locusta migratoria. The sequence continues at coordinate 13,598,619 of CM048755.1, forward strand.
ATTCGTGCCACAATTTCGTGACACTGTGATGTTCGGAATAATAATTGCAATTGCTTTCAAAATCGCTCGTGTGTGGTATGGTCAAAGGGGAGTGGCCGATTGCAGGTATGAGGCAATAACGGTGAAGTGTCTCAGCAAATTGTATATATAAAGTAAAAGGAGATTACAAATAATTAGTGTTATTTCATACTTATAGACCAAATGTTCTTAAATTTTATATCAATAGCTCAATTTTATTTGATTCGTTGCTTTCTATTTGACATGATATGTAGGACATTACAGACGAATGAATCCTGAACATGTAGTGACTGTCGTATATATGGTCATTGTGTACACAGAAATTTTGGTCGGTCCTGGAAACGTGGTCGGATAGCCAAAAGTTACAAGGCGACCGATCACGAAAAGCAGGAAATCCTGGACCGAGTCGCAGCTAAGCAAAAATTTTCCTGCCCTGGGCACTACATCTGTACCTAATACAAGAGCTGGAAATTCGATATTGCGACTAAACTTTCTATTTAAATTATTTCGACCACTGTAATCCGTGAACATCGAGGGATAGGTAGCACTGAAGTTGTGACGCTCTTTCCCGTGTTTTAGGCACATTCGGGAGACCGTCCGTTGTCCTCGTCCCTATGCTCCAGGTGAAATGAGACGCACTCTACTTCGATACGCAAAGTATCTTCGCTACATCACTATCGGTGAAGGATCCATTAAGTAAATTGGTATTGGTGGATCTTGAAGTACTTAAAGGTTCGTCCTAATTCGGTAGACAAGGATATTTCGTCACAACTACTTTGCCTCTTTGCCCTAGTTACAGACAAATCTGTTCTCTCAGTGAAAACCCTTCAAACCTACTAGCTCTACAAACTAACACATGGTTGCCGACGAAAGATCTACTGTCAATCCAGAAAAAAAGAACTATATGGCCAACGGGTGTGTTGTAGAGCTTAATTTAGTTGATTTGAGAACGGGCTAAAAATCTGAAACTGGTAAGCCTACAAAATTGAGTTTGTCTCTCCACACGCAGACTTGACGCACCTCGTGTAATGGATACTAGAGTCCTGATGACAAAAACTTATTATACGCCTAACACATGTGAAAGTATTCACCCGATTTTAATCAGAATACCGCAACTTGTTACTATGAAAGCCCTACGAGCTCATAAATTTTAAGTTGGAAAGTATTTACTTCTCGGTGCAAGACTTCTTATTAATTGAAACTATCTTACATGTATTAAGCTTTTGTTTGCTGTTACAGACACTTTAGACAAATAAGTCGTATAAATAATCTTCAAATTGTATTTGTTCAGCATAACGTAAAAAAATAGAAGAAACTAAAAAAATATTCAAGGTAAATAAGTTGTAGCGTTCCTATTTCATTGTTATAAACACTGAATCAATATTGGTACGTATTGCCAAAGTCTCAATTTTTGTTGTTGCTCTATTCCGAAAATACGTTGGGGGGGGGGGGGGGCAGCAAAATGAGGGCCGGCAGAAATGCACGCTACGCCACTGCCCTGGCGCAGTCCTCCCGCAGTTCGTACACAGTCAGTACACAGGAGCACAACTACAATAAGTACGAACTTCAGCATGAGAAAAGCTGGTGAACTTTGGTTCGTATCTAAACACCTCTAAGTACACGGACCAGACCAACTACAATAATTACGCACACGTACCCCCCCCCCCCCCAAAAAAAAAAAAATAATAGTAATAAAATAAAAATATTTATTGCACATTTGTATAAATTTTTATTAGCTATAGTGTTTCGTGATTTATATGAATTACTGCATAATTAGCATATTTAATATCTTTCGAATGTGTTTAAATAAATGGAGGTTATATAATGTACACGTCAGACTTGAGTCCATTATCCTGGGTTCGTCTTGTCTGGGCCCCACCAACGAAACCGAGCACGAGCAGCCACTGATTGACCGTCATTCCTCTGTGTTCTGAGGCATTTATCGGCGACTGAGAAAGCGCATCCACAATTACATTTGTCGCTCCAGGGACTTGTACTGGGGTGAAGCTGTATTGAAATCCACTTGCCCAGTCTCCCCATTGTTAACTTCGTTGATATTAAGAATTCGAGGGCCTCAAGGTCCATATAAACATTAGTCCGTCTACCAAACAAGAAGCACTGGAACTTCTGGAATCCCATTCAACTGCTAAGGCTTCTAGTTCAGTTACCAACAAGGCCGTACCCAGAAGGGTTGAAACCCCCCACCCCCTCCGAAATTTTCCAAAGATAATTATTTTTAAACACATAGGAATGAAATTTACTCAAATTATAACTGATCTTCGTAAGTAAATAACCAAGATTTTCGAAACAGTGCCTGATTCAATTCAACTTAAAACGGAGATTTCAATATTTCATTATTTCGCATCGAAAGACTGCAATACGTAATCGAGCGTGCTACTGCGCATGTGCGAGCAGCGGAGACGAGCTCCACTATTAGTTATTACCAACGACCTGTAGTTTATATAGCTCGTTGGTTGTTACGATAACTTGCCGTACCGCCCCTAGCGGCAATATGCGCACGTCGCGATGCTTTTTATCTCCTGTGGTTTCCAGCATCTGCCAGGTAACAATCCGCGACTTCAGTAGCCTCTGCCGTAATAGTGTTGTTTCGTCAATAACAAATACTCTACTACCGACTTATCTTGTAAGTTTTATCCCTATATATTTTATTCTTATTACTATATAGCATTAATAAATAATATAATCGACCTTATGGAGATATACCCGAAAGGTCATTTTCCTTTGTGTTGTATTATTGAAATTTGCGATTTCGTATCTCCAAAATGGTTGAGGCTGGAATATTTTGGCTCACGGTAAAGTTGTTCGGCTCTTCTTCGTGAGTAATTCCGTCTTCGAAACATTTTGATAGATTGGTCCCTTTTCGAGTTTTTTTGATTTTCATTTGAAACTTCATCTGGCCCCATGGCCTTCCATATTAGAGATTGCGAAAAATTTTATTAACAAAAGTTGTTTGTCTTGCGATTCTTATCATTTAATAAACAATAACTTTTTTCCGTTAAACCAATGGTTTTCAAGTTATATCCGATTAACGATTTAGGCCTTATGGCGGCACCCACTTCTGGTCGTTCGATTCCGCCCAAAAGCAACAAAACACCAACTTTACAGGAGAGAGAAGAAAACTGTATAGAATGCTTAATACTGTACGTGTCTTAGAGGTGCTAAATTTGGATTGTGATACTCTTATTTTTTAGATAAAATTCTCGAGTCTAACCATACTTTATTGTAATCCTAACTCTTGTTAATAAAAATGCAAAAAGCTTAAAATGACTTAGAAATGTGTTATTTGACCATTTTTAACATCTCTTTGAGGGAGGGGCCCCGGACCCCCAGCCTGGTGCCATAACACCCCGCCCGCCTTACCCCCCTCCCCCCCTCGAATTTTTTTTTCTGGGTACGGCCTTGGTCACCAAATAGTTAGCACTTTGAGAGTACTCGGCTTCCGAAAGCAATCCCGGCCTTGGTCACCAAGTAGTTAGCACTTTGAGAGTACTCGGCTTCCGAAAGCAATCCTCTTGTGTGTCATCTTTCCACTTTGTACATGTTCCTGGAAGATTAACATGCCAAGTACTATGTGCGACGAGTTTGTGGCCATACAGAAAACCTCGCTAAGATTAGGGTGCGAAAGGATTGGTGCTGCAAGTAGAGCCCCCTTTGAACTACGAAATTCAGCGTCAGCAGTCTCAACCCACAAAAACGTAGTCTTCTTTCCTATCATGGCACACAGTTTTTGAGTAATTAACTCCTTGATGTGCACAAAATTCACTATACCGAGAAACCACGTAATTTTTTCTTAGTTTGCGGTATACCAAATTCGGCTACCACCCGAAATTTCTCGGTCTCGGGGTCGGGTAAAATGCCATTGGCGGAGATAATATGTGCACTTCTCTGGTTCCGACACATGATTTATTGATGTTAACAGGCGCGCCATGAGCACGCATTTTGTCAAGCAGTGCACCAAGTGTTGCGTTGTACCCCTTCCAGTTACTTTCACCTATGAGAATATCGTCCCTGCAACAAGTGATCTTGTCCCTGAGGTCTTATCTAGAATGGTTCGCAAACTGCAGATGAAAGCTGCAGAGGACACATTGGGTCCGAAAGACAACCATCTGAATTAGTAGCACCTCCCGAACGCAATAAAAACAGTGTACTTGCAACACTCAGGTGCCTACTCTATCTGCCAGAAACTTGATCTAAAATAATTTGAAATGAAGACGTAAACCCTGTGAAACCTATGGAGAAGCTCCTCTAGCTTTTCCGGTCGGTCATTCATTTATTCATTTCCGTGTCCAGATCAAGTTTTGTTTTTCCAACAGTTAGCCACCGCCACGGCTTTGTCATTGGCTTGTAGCAGGTCACTGAAACTGCAATAGTTGGCACGTAAGCAGATGTGCCTCGTCCTGAACTTCTCCGCATGAAAAGAGCATCGTCATCGTTAGTCAGCTGGCCTCACCTGCGCAGATTAGTTTTACATCTGGCTACACCAGCCCTCATCCTGTTTAGTGTTCTCCAAACTGTATAGGGAAGCTTTTTTCCAGGTGCCATTTCCTCTTTTAGCGTTATTGGCAGTCCGGTTTGTTCATTCTTCCATTTACAGACTCTGTTATCTTTCTGCGAACCGTCAAGGATCTTAGTTCTTGCGATGAAGCTGTTTCTAGATTTGAGCCTCTGAGCATGAGTGACGTGCCCATTCAATGGGTGTCGGTAATCATTCTCTTTCTTTGTTCTCTCAGCGTCTGCTGCCACATGCCTTCTTATCCTGTGTGGGGCAATTCCAGCAAGGAGGTACATATTACCTGTTGGTGTGGGTCTGAGACAGCCTGTAACAATGCGCATAGTCTCGTTGACACTTACATCAACCTGTTCAGTGTGGGCGGATGCATCCCATACTGGTGCTGCATATTCTGCTGCTGAGACACATAGAGCAAGTGCTGATGTTCTCAGTACTGACGGTTGAGCTCCCCATTCATAGTTTGTCAGCCTGCGGATGATGGTATTTCTGGAGCAAACTTTGGCCTTCGTATTTTGGCAATGTTGTTTGACGGAGAGCGTTCTGTCAAGTGTAACCCCAAGGTATTTAGGTGTTGGACAGTGCTCTAGCTTCTTACCCTGCCACGTTACGGCAAGATCAACTCCAGCATCTCTATTGCGTAGATGGAAAGCACATACTTGTGTTTTACAAGGGTTTGGCTTTAGGTGTTTGGCATCGTAGTATTGAGCCAGTTCTTCAAGACCACTGGATAGTTTTTGGGATACTTCATCAAAACTGGATCCCTGGACAGCCACAGCTGTGTCATCAGCATATACGAACAATCGTGTATCTTGAGGGATAGGTTAGTCATTAGTGTACACATTATACAAGATGTATGAAGTACACTTCCTTGTGGTGAGTTATTCTTCTGCAGTCGCCATCTGCTGTTCTTGCCATTTAGAGATACATAAAATCTTCGATTCTGCAGAAAGCTACCAATAACCATTGTCAGCCTACACTCCCCTGTGAGATGATACAATTTGCACAATAACTTTCTGTGGTTTTCCGTGTCATACGCAGCAGTAAGATCTATGAAAGCTGCTCCAGTTATTAATTTTCTTTCAAAGCCATTTTCTATGTGCTGCGTTAAATTGTGTATTTCCCCACAACAAGATCTTCCCGGTCTAAAACCGGCTTGTTCCTTTAAGTTGGCTAGCGATCTGATTTGCTGTTATTCCATTGTTCTTCTGTTTATAGTCAGTTGGGTCTCCACTCAAGTTTTTTTAATAATTTCCACGCATGTCTGCTATTTAGCTTCACGTGTAGGTTCTCGACAAGATTGCACCACCGTGATCTCTTATCCTCATCAGTAGCCTGCATTAGGTCTTCCGCAGCCTCCAACGTATCTTCGCTGAAAGGGTCCTGATTGAACAACTTCTGGTACCTGCCAAGCAAGGCTTTGCTGCTGCCAGTCAGTCCTTGGATGTACTGGGTGCGGCAACCTCTTGGGATATTTTTCCTTGAAACCTCTTTCACAAGATCGATAAATCTACCATACTCATCTGGTCGAGGAGGAATTTTCTCAATCTCTTCATCCAATTGCTCTTGAAATTGTTGCCAGTTTGCTTTTTTGAAATTAAAACGCCTTCCAAAGGGCACCTCATCTGGCTTCACGATGGCGTTCACAACACAAATAATGGGTCTGTGTTGGGTACTTAGGATGGGATGATCAACAAGCGTTCATCTAGATAATTTCACTAAAGAAACACGCACATGGATCATTATGTGGGAAAGTGGTACAGTAACTGAAACAGATGTAGTTGAATTAATCCTAACTGATCCACTGGAGAACATCAAATTCTTATTAACCGTAGTATCAGTCCTGAAGATCTTAAGATAGCCGTCAAGCACCTGCTCTGTGAAGATATCGTTGAGGTATTTAATTACCACAGTTAAATTTTCTGTTTGTAATTACATAATGAGAGACACTATGAAACAATTTCTTAAGTCAAGTTAAACAAAGAGTACCTTAGTTACAGAAATTTGTCCTTATTTTTTCTCTTCTTTTATATCTAGCTTGAAATATGATAAGAGAGTAATTGAAGAACGTTATGCTATATGAATGAATATACGTAATATTTGCTTGTAGCACACTCAAACACATGAAAACGAGGCTAAGAACTACCATGACAGATAATCGACTCAGTGGTTTGTGTATGGTGTCATTCATCGCGATAGATACGATTAAAGCAGGATTCTTTTATGGAAAAAGTGATAGAAACATATGGAAGGGACGTAAGATGAATTCAGCGTCTGTTTAAGTAATGGAGATATGTGAGTAACGAAGTTTTGCACATCATTACTATCAGAACGTATTTCCTCAATCGTAGCCTATGCCTTCTTTTGTCATTAATATTAAATTTGTAATAGCATATTACTTTACAGAATTGAAAGTAAGGCCATGATATTTTTTCCACTTTTTAGGATTGTAACTGAGAAAAGTGTAAAATGCAAGAAAATGTAAAATACAGACAGTCTCATAATACACCACGAAGTGAAAAAAAAACCATGTAATTATTCTATCGCCATGATGTTTATACAGATATTTAAAAAAACCGTTATTTAACCATCTGAAATTATTTTAAGGACCTACGAACATGTCTTAGGAGGGGTACACTTGCTGGTATGGCGTTCTGCCTCGATGTACCTATCGGATCGCGATCCAAAATATTCCTACAACATAAACTTTAAAATTAGATATATTAACAGCAGGAAGTAAAAATATGAAATACAGCAAATTCATCCCAAACCGCTGTCTCAGTTCCTTAGGAGTCACAAGGCCACCTGTGTTGCATTCCTGTAAAGAGATCCCGGATATGGTGGTTTGCAAATGTAGGACAGGAAGGGAAAGATAAAAGGAGTTGCCGGCGGAATGTGCAGAGGCAGCTGCAGCTGTGGCGCCACCACACGTCTGCTCTTGCTTCACCGCCAGACCACGTTCTTTTCTGCAAATGTCCACTTGGAAATACATGTATTACTATTAAAAAAGTAACTTTTGTGATTTGGAGGCCCGCCCCCAGGACGAGACACACGGGCCAGACTAAAAAAAAATAGCTTTCGAGATTTGAAGGCCCTAGACTGGGAGAACAAGGGCGGTCAAGGAAAAAAAAAACTGCTTTCGAGGTAATTATTCACACTCAAAACCGTTAATGCATCGTCCGCGTCAGATGTGTTTACGTTGGCTCTTGACAAATTCAAGTGAATGTTGGCTCCAATGTCAGGGTGCTGTATCAAAAATGTTGGCCAATGTTGGTGCCAGCGTTGGTACCAATGTGTGGACGCGGAGTAACATTGGCGTTGGAGCTGGTAGAGACGCCTGCTCCTTGCTACTCGAGCTCTGGCAGTTACGCACGAATGGTCCCTAAGCAAAGACAATGATGCTACTGCGCACTTCGCCTTGCACGTGCACAAATCCTCCGTGAAGGCAAAATCCGCCATTCATATTTGTTTTTGTCACATTGAAGATGCATCAGAAACACTTCATAGGTGGTAAAATATCTTATAGCTATAGTGACCCATGAATGTAAAAACCTTCAGAAGATCCGATCATGAATAATAATGAAGTCACTACTCTCCACCTAGCAAGAATAACCGTACGGTTAGCTGCATCGCGCTGCGCTGTCGAAGGTAGTGGGATCGAGACCAACTGCAATTATTTTTTAAAAATCCAATCTTCTTTTTAACAGATACGGGAACAACAATGACTTTTGTATCGTTACTTGCCACATACCTTTGGACGTTTTAGCAAATGTGTCGCGATTTTGATGGTAAATGACATTTATACTCTTTGTTGCAACAAAAATAAAACTATTTGAAAAGAAGTGGGGAAGAGTAGCCTTTGCGCATGAGTAAGGTTAGGAGGGAGGTGCTGCTTACAGTGTCACGTGACCCGAAGGTAGCTTGTCTCTTCATCGTAACAGATACATTTTGTTACCGTCACTTAACTGTGGTTTAGTGTTGATGTGCATATTCGTATGTTCTTATTATAAAAGAAAAATGAACAGATGTTCAGATGTCAATTTGTACGCCGTTTACCCCACGAACGCTTGAATCCTCAGTGCATAATTCCAACTGTAAAGCATGGAGGGGGTCCTGTGATGGTATGGGGATCCTTTGGAGGGAATAGAGTCAGAGATTTGGAGAAAATAGATGGAAAAATGAACGAAAAGTATTATCATGCCATTCTCCAGCGACAAGCTAAGACAACTGGTTTGCGTCTGATTGGGAAAGGGTTTGTCTTGCAGCAGGATAAAATGTTCAAATGTTTGTATAGCTTATGGGACTTAACTACGGGGTTATCAGTCCATAAACTTACAAACTACTTATGAACTACCTAAGACTAAGGACGGCACAAATATCCATGCCCGAGGGGGGATTCGAACCCCCGACCGTAGTGGCCGTGCAGACCGTGACTGGAGCGCCTCAGTCCCCTCGGCCACCGCGGCCGGCAAAAAAAAAAAAAAAAAAAAAAAAAAAAAAAAAAAAAAAAAAAAAAAAAAGAACAACGTCCAGTGAACCCCTAGTCATCTGGAGCACTGATTTTTGTGTTAGGGTAGAGGTCGTGACGCTGTACGTTATCTGCTTCTTCTATTAGTAATTGACCTAAAAAAGACGTGCGTCACTGCATCCGAAGCTTTCTGTGGGGCCGCGGCCGAGTGCATTGAGGCGCTATGCTACGATGCGCGAGACCGTTCCCCGTCGGGGGTTCGAATCCCCCCTCGGGCATAGATGTTTGTGCCGTCTTTAGTATAAGGCAGTTTATAAGTAGTTTGTAATTTTAGGGCCTGATGACCTCCAGTTAAGTCCCATAAGCTTTACAAACATTTGATTTGATTTGATTTTCTGTGGGTTTCTGTACAGTGTTTCTCGTGCCAGAAGTTAGTCAGTGTTGCGGTGTGTAGGGATTGCAATTCAGCGAAGTGGGATCCCGCGGGATACAGCGCAAAGACGCACTCACACCGATGCGGCACTGCGATCCCGCAGGCTCCTCCACAAAGCAGCAGCAACGGGATCTTTTTTTCTGAGATTCTTCCTGTGTACACAGTCGGTAAACTATTCCTACATACAGGTAAAAGAAAAGGTAACGCAGTCGACAATCCGAAGATTGGTTTGAACACCACAGTGTTTTACTAGGCATGGTCCTGTTTGGAGGTGGTATGCCGTTGCCTTCCTCCGACCGTCGAACTGACTTACCCAGCCAGTTATAGGAGGACCTACAGTTTAACGTGGGTTCCGAACCACGGTGCCACTCGGTATTTTTCACATGAGCAATACTGCCAGAGGTGAAAGAAGTGGAAAGCGACAGATAAAAATCCCAGGACCTGGCGGGGTCACTTAAAATAATAGATTTTGTTTTTTTAATTGAAGACAAGTTTGTGTTTTATGTAATGTCTTCAGATGAAGAAGAGGCTCTCTTGTGTCTAGCTCTAGCTGAAGAGGATCGTCGCACTAAGTAAGTTATTAGAAAAATTAGGAATGAAACAATTAATCACCAGGATACACCATGTTTCTTATTAATTATACATTTTCAGAAAACAAAGAATATGGATACACGAAATCAATGCAAAACGTACAACTCATTGTTAATATAACACTTTCATGTCTGAACTCCGTAAAGATATTAGAAGATTTTACATTTAGTTCAGAATGACACCTGACTGTTTCGATGAAATGTGTAGTTTTATTAAGAATCACATAAAAAGCAATATATGAACTATCGTCACCCAATATGCCCTGAAGAACGACTTACAGTTGCTTTAAGAGATGCCAAAAGACATATATTTCATTTACTGATTTAAAGAAAATTTGTTTTTCGTGGTAATCTACAGTCTTACAAGGCAAATGGATTGTAATTATTTAGAAAGGATCTCACTTCTGACTGATGATTACATTGAGTTGCTAGTTCAGTGAAAGTCGCTTCAGGAGATGGTAGAGACTGAGTGGCATGTGAAGAACTCTAACTCCGAAAAGATGAGTCCGTACACTCGGAAGAGTATATTTGTTCCTGCTGATGCAGCATTTCTTCTTCAGCCACGATTGTGGCTATTTTAATTTTAACGTTCGCCTGCCACTTGGTGGAAAATTGTTTCAGAGTCTGGGCGTACCCTTCAAAAATAATAACAGTGCCATCCATACTTGAAGCAGTTCTTATCTTATTTTAGGTATTCTAGAACAGCATTGACCGATGACTTTTCTGGTACGAGCTGTTTTGATTTTCGATTTCGCCTAGTTTTAATTATTGGTAATGTGTGTTCAGAGTCTTTATTTCCACTCTGAGGTTGCGAAGCTACGTTTTCAGGCGGTTGCTCTTTGTCTTGTTCCTCGTCATCAAAACGTGTGTCCAGTGAATATTCAGGCTCCGTATAGTTGCTTTTATCGTTTTCAACATTAGACACGGTTTCGGTGAAAGCAAAAAACGGCCCAAATGGTTCCATGTGTGGGTCCCACTGACAGTTTGTATAGTTCTTTTTGGAACTTTGACCAGTTTTGTTCCTTTTACTCCTTAAATGCGGTACTTAGCATAATGTCTCTCCAATATTCCTCCATTTCTTTTTAACCTCCGTCGGGGTTTCGAATCCTCTCTCGGGCATGGGTGTTTTTGTTGTCCTCAATATAAGTTACTTTAAGTTAGTGAAAGTAGTTTGTAAGCCTAGGGACTAATGACCAACGTAGTTAAGTCCCTTAGGTTTATAAACATTTGAAGTAATAGGCATAGGTGGTGTAGAGAAGCAGCTGAGAAAGTTGAAAACAAACAAGTCGCCAGGTGCAGATGAGGTTTAACAAAGAGTATTCAGCGGCTTGGCCCCTTACTTAGCTTGCACTTATCGCGCATCTTTGATCCAGCGCAAAGTACCAAGGGACTGGAAAAAGGCACAGGTAACTCCCGTGAATAAGAAAGGCAAAAGAACGGACTCGCGAAATTACAGACCTATATCATTAACATTAGTTTGCTGTACAATTCTTGAACATATTCTCCGTTCTAATATGGTAAATTTCCTGGAGACGGAAAACCTCCTGTCCTTGTATCAGCACGGCTTTAGGAAACATCGATCGTGCAAAACCCAGCTTGCCCTTTTCTCTCATTACATCTTGCGTGCTATGGATGAAGGGCAACAAGCAAACTGAATATTTCTCCATTTTCGGAAGGCGTTTGATACGGTACAGCACTGCAGACTGCTACCGAAAGTACGAGTTTACGGAATAGGTACCCAAATATATGAATGGCTCGAAGACTACTAAAGTAACGTACGTTGTCGTCGTTGGCGAGTATTCATCAGAGACTATGGTATCGTTAGGGGTGCCCCAAGGAAGTGTGATAGGACCGCTATTATTTTCTATCTATATAAATGATGTGATGGACAGACTGATTTGCAATCTGCGGCTGTTTACTGACGATGCTGTGGTTTGAAGGAGGGTGTCGTCATTAGCAAACATTCATTTAACCTTTTAGTGCATAGTGTAGCTGATCAGTTACATACATTATTTTTCCATTATCCCTCAAAATGATCAACATTTTACCACAAATTCATTTGTAGCTGCTTGTATACACAGTGTTACATATGCTAGTAGCTCGTCCTAGAAATTATAAATTGCCGAGTGGTACTGAATCATTTCGACAGCTGCAATGAGTTACACCTAACATGTGCGTTTGTCTAGATTAGTATTCCTCCTTTGCCATACAAAAGTAGTCAATCACATACTACTGTTGCATTATGAGTTACTTTCTGTAAAGATGAGAGTCATAATAGTGACATTTACTGCATTGGGTACATCAGCACTATATAGCTGACAAGCTATGAAATTTTTGTTGCTACTAGCCCATAATAATTATAAGGATTTTTTTTTCAATATTTTTATCAGCTTTTATAGCTTCAAATAAAAAGTCATGCATTAAAGGGTTAAAACAAAGTTGTGCATTACATAGGCGTACGGAATGGAATTTGACTTATTGTGCAGAGGCTTATCTTGTAAAAACTTCTTTCCTCTTCTTATCTATTTTCTAAAACAAAAAAAGACAAAAATGTTTAGTTTCTGTAATAGTTATGTTGCGAAATAGCGCTCATCTGGTTGTGTGTTTATTATATATAGTTTATCGTTAACAATATTTTAGTCAAGTCATTTAAGTGTGAATAACGATTGTTGTATTTGTCTCTTACAGTATCGCTCCAAGTGTGTTAACTGCAGGAAAACGATACATAGAAATACTGCAGTACGTGTCGGTATTAACACTGTGTGAGGCTGTAGACTTAACGGACCTTCTGTCGCGCACTAGGTCGATGATTGTCATAAGACCTAAAGCGTCTAGTTAGGTTTGAACATGGTTGGGTTGTTGGTGCATTATTACTTCGACCGTTTTGTACCATTCTTATTTGGAGCGTAGTTCTACGCTACTTTGCGTTCGTTACTCTAAGTGTTAGATCATTTAACGATTTAATTGTTTGGGTTTTACGTTTCTTTGTCGGTTGTAACGAATGGCATTGCTAAGAACACATGATGTGTATCGTCGATAGAAGATCTATTCGTTTCTGTAACTTACTAGCTTTTTCGCTAGTAATATTTTCCAAGTATTGATTTGAATAGTTACTTTCGAAGACTACAGATCGTCTGATTGTAGTGCTTACAATATGAATGGAGTCATTTTTGTAGCTTATTGATATGAACGAAAAGAGCGGACACCATACCAATAATTATAAATTTGCCCTCAACAGGCAACTGACAATTTCGATGCGGACACATTAATACGCTCGATCCCTTGTGGGAATCCAGTATAGGCTGCGAGCAAGAGCAAATAATGGACAGGGGGCACTGCATTCGTAGTGTTGAAAATTTGGGTGGAAGGGAAGCGTGCATGGATAGCCTAATTGGTTAAGACGACCGCTGGCCTGAAGTGGAAAATCCGGCTTCGATTCCCAGTCCAGCACAAATTTTCAACTTTGCCAGTGAATATATTTCAATGCGCTGACACGGTCGAAATGTTTAAAAATTTCGAATTCATTTCAGTAGTGTCTCGGTACTGTACGTACTGGAGCTTTGACTTGATAAAATAAAGAACTTGACGTTGAAGTGTATATATAGGTCTTTTCTGGCAAACTGATGTTTGTGTCGTTGATTTTTTAAGATGTATTTGGTGGTATTACGAGCATTTATCGATAGTAACAATTGGATTTGCGAAGGACACACAATACCGTGAATCGCTAGGTATGTTCGTTTTGTAGCTCACGTAATTGTCAATATCGACTTCAGTAAACGCGTGGGTCGAATCAGTCTAGAAAAAAGATCTTGGTTTTGGCGTGCATACAGATCTTTCCTGGTATAATATGTGCTGTTACATGATCTGACAATGTGGTGTTCAAAAATCATAATAACTGACAGTTGAAAATTCGTAGATCGTGTAGAGAGCTCCTTGGAATAGTTTTGTCACATCTTAGACAGGGAAGAAGGAGAAGAATTTATTTCCGAGGATGATAGAAATTGTTTGGTTAATGGTAGTTTGGCAGGATTTTAACTTTACATTGAGTAATGAGTGTCAGTTAAAGAACTTTAACTTTTCCCCGCAATCAAATGTACAGGTCGTAAATTCACTTAGATACCTAGGAATTACAATTATGAACAACTTAAATTGGAAAAAACACATAGAAAATATTCTAGGGAAGACGAAACAAAGGCTACGTTTCATTGGTAGAGCAGTTACAGTTCTACTAAGGAAACTGCGTACACTACAATTTGTGTCCTGTTTTGGAGTATTGCTGCGCATTATGGAATCCCCACCAAGTGGGACTGACTGATGATTTAGAGAAAGTTCAGAGAAGGGGGCAAGTTTTAACTATCGCGAAGTATGGGGGAGAGTGTCACGGAAATTATGCACGGGTTCAGGTGGACATCATTAAAAGAAAGGTGTTATTCGTGTGGTGTGGTTTACACTGCCCTCCATAAGTTTGGAAACACCATGCTGCGTATTACAACGGAGAAAGACGGAAGTGATCCATGTGAGTTATTGGTTAGAATACGGCATAGCAAGCTCAAATAACAGTTAATAATGACACAGTATTATTCGCTTAAATGTTTCAAATGTTTGTATAGTCTATGGGACATAACTACGGGGTCAGCAGTCCCTAAACTTACAAACTACTTATGAACTACTTACGAACTAGGACGGCACAAATATCCATGCCCGAGGGGGGATTCGAACCCCCGACCGTAGCGGCCATGCAGACCGTGACTGGAGCGCCTTAGTCCCCTCGGCCACCGCGGCAGGCTGTTCGCTTAATTATTGTACATATACATACATATTGTAATATGCTAGTATTGCACCGTTTTATGTAAACCGACATAACCTGTCCAAGCAGTTCTACGAAACAGTCCAGGTGACCGTGGTAGACCGTGCTGTACGTTGTTTACAGTTCTGCTCACTTGTAGTAGCGTTTGCATAAAGGTATAACGCGTCGCGAAAATAATTGAAAATTGCTCTATTATTCCCTATTAATCACGGGCAGTGATAATCAGTTCGCACCAAGAAGACATTAATGTCCTTCAAATAGCAAAGAAACTAAAGATTTCCATCAGCAGGTTGTTAAAACCATACACCGGCATCGAGAAACAGGCTCCTATGAAGATCGTCGTCGCTCAGGAGCACCCGGGAAAATATCAGAACGCCAGGAAAAGTATTTGGTAGTGACCAGTAAACGTAACAGATTAAAAACTGACTGATGAGCTAAACGCAACGAGGGCTACACCGGCGAGTGAGTCAACAGTGAGACGACGCCTGGCAGACAACAACCTCCGTGGTTATGTAGCAACAAGGAAACCATTGTTAACAAGAAGAAAAGATTTGAGTGGGCTAAGTCACACCGACATTGGACAGCGGAGAATTGGGAAAGAGTCTTCTCCACCGATGATTCCAAGTTGGAAATACTTGGAGGTAAACGCCGTCAATTTGTACGCCGTTTACCCCACGAACGCTTGAATCCTCAGTGCATAATTCCAACTGTAAAGCATGGAGGGGGTCCTGTGATGGTATGGGGATCCTTTGGAGGGAATAGAGTCAGAGATTTGGAGAAAATAGATGGAAAAATGAACGAAAAGTATTATCATGTCATTCTCCAGCGACAAGCTAAGACAACTGGTTTGCGTATACCAACCATTGGACAATACAAACCGCTTCGAAGCTCTTGGAGGAGCTCCTCTGAAGGAACAACTTGCTGAAAACCAGATGCCTCAACTGAGACTCAGAAGAAGCAAATACCACCTATCGTGATCTAAAGGTGAGGTAAAGCAGTCAACAATCAGAAGATTGGCTTGAACACCACAGTGCTTTACTAGGCATGGTCCTGTTCGGAGGTGGTATGCCGTTGCCTTCCTCCGACCTTCGAACTGACTTACTCAGCCAGTTATGGGGGGACCTACAGTTTAACGCGGGTTCCGAACCACGGTGCTACTCGGTATTTTTCACATGAGAAATACTGCCAGAGGTGAAAATGTTCAAATGTTTGTATAGCTTATGGGACTTAACTATGGGGTCATCAGTCCCTAAACTTACAAACTACTTATGAACTAGCTAATCCTAAGGACGGCACAAATATCCATGCCCGAGGGGGGATTTGAACCCCCGACCGTAGTGGCCGTGCCACACACTGCTTCCTGGAAGGGTGGCGCTGAGTTTCAGAAAGCTCTGAAGAAATACCAACCCTCGGCACAATACACGAAGAAGTCACAGAGAGAACCTCCGGAGAATTCCAATGAGGTGACGCTGGTCGTACCAGAAACATCCGTAAGACGACACAACCACGTCAACCATCCCCACCACCATCACAAGGAAAAACTTTAAGGGATACCACCATACCTTGGGAACGTCAATTCTTCGCTTCAACACTTCAGGGTGTACGTAGAGACACAGAAAAGAAGCCGGCGGCAAGGACGCCACGAGAGAAAGACGTAGACGTTGCTCTTACAGAAGTGACAACAGTACTCACGTTCCTGAGCAGCCAATCTTTCTTCGTAAACTAATAACTGCAGGGAAGGGGATGTTGACAGCGATGGATAAGCTGTCCAAGATCGTCATACTAGTTGAAATATTGGAACCACTTGAAGGGTCAGATTAATTACATGGTGACTCATTCACGTGATCTCCATATATTTTTTTGGAATGCTACAGGAGAGAAATACGAGAAGTTGGAGTTACAAGATTTCATTGCTCGTCACAGAATAGACAATTTGCTGCTATCCGAAACGCACTTACGACAGCAGGAGCCTTTTAAACTTCGCAATATGGTGGGATAGCGCCACAACAAACAGGGGCAAGGTGGTGGAACATTCGTATTCATCCGGCACACAATTTCACACGGTGAAGTTGCATTACCCCTTCTACAAGACCTGGAAGCGACGTTAGTCGCCGCCTGTACAGATGCCGAAGAGATGACCTTTGTTACAACGTACCAACGTCCTCGATCTCCACTCTTCGACTAGGATTTACGAACTATTTTGGCACCTAATGGACTAAACTTTATCGGAGGCGACTGGAATGCGAAACACCCAACGTGCAATTCGCGCGTAACAAACCCCAGAGGACTAGAACTTTACCGGCTAAAGCAAGAGTTGGATTTGGAAGTGTGGGGCCCACAAGACCCTACTCATAGACCTGCACTTAATCGTCAACTCCCTGACGTACTGGACATTATAATCACGCAAGGTCTTGAGGTTGACCCACGACTTGTCACCCTCAATGACTTATCATCACACCACGACCCCGTCAATTGTTGATGAGGAAAGTGCACCAGGAAACAAATTGGGCACGGTGTAAGAGATACTTAAACAACAATGTCACTCCTATACGACCTGTTAAAACGCCTCCCTAGATCGATGCTGCTATCGATTACCTCACCATCAAGCTGAGGAAGGCATACAGACACTCAACTGTCACAGTCGTCGATGACCGACCAAACTATGAACCACTACTTCTCCTACTCGAAAACTTCGTCTGCAGAAAAACAGGCTTCGGAAGCTGTGGTAAAGAACAAGAAACCCGACGTGTCATCGCAGGATGCACCGCTTGAAGCGACAGCTTAAACGCGGTCTACTAGAATGTCACACTGAGAAATGGGGAAGACAAGATGGCATCTCTCCTCCTACAGACTCGGGAAAATTGGTGATTCGAGTGGAACCCACCCCTGAAAGGCCGCTACAAACGCCACAGGGTCTCACTAACGACCCCTTCACTAAGGCCGAAACATTTGTAACATCATTTGAGCAACAGACAACATTACTACGGGAACCATTGACTGGGGTACAAAGAGAACACGAGCGAACCACCTTCCAATTTGCGGTCAGGACTCTCGCTGCAGAAGATCGAACGAGGCCACCCACGTCTTACTACACCAAGTGAAATACGAATCATTGTGCAGAAGCTCAATGTCAACAAACCTCCAGGAGTAGACAAAATCACCAACGCCCATTTAGAGAACTTACAACATAAACCATTAGTTCTCCTTACCCGGATCTACTATGGTTGTCTGCTTACAAATTACTTTCCAACTGCTTGGAAAATTGCTAAGGTGATACCCATTCCAAAGCCCCAAAGGATGTAACAGTGGCTACACACTATAGACCCATTAGTCTTCTCAGCAGTATGGACAAGACTTCCGAGTGAGTTATTCAGACTCGCATCGAGAAACTACTTGTAGGTGATGGTATAATTAGTGCGAAACAATACGGATTCCAGCGGAAACTCTCGGCAGAATTACAACTCCTCCGCTTTACAGAACATGTTACCCGGAACTTCACCTTATCTAACGCTACAGCGGTTGCATTTCTAGATGTCGAGGTCTATGATAAGGTATGGCGAGAATTATTGATACGGAAACTGGCCAAACAGACGTCTATACTGGACTGCTACGTGAAACTGGTGGCGAGTTTCCTAATTGACAGGAAAATGATGCTGACTATAGACGGACAATCTTCCGACACAGGAACAGCGCAGGTGGGATTGCCCCAGGGCTCAGTTTTATCACCTTTACTTTTTAACATATGTGAATGACATGCCAACCATAGAAGGCGTTCAAATAGCACAGTTTGCTGATGATTCTGCTTTATTGTTAGAGGCCGATTTGTATGCATCAATATTGGAAGGCTCCAACAACAACTTGATGCCACTACTACATGTTGTAAAACGAATAAGTTTCGACTGAACGCTGAAGAAACAACAGCGATTTAATTTAGTAGGAAGCGCCCTTTGCTCCCAACCACCTTACAACTCAGTGGACAAAACCTTCCTTGGGCCGCAACGGCGAAATACCTGGGAGTCATCTTGGACAAGCATTTCTTACTTCGTCAACATGTCGAGTCATTACACAATGAAGCTTACGGAATGGCAAAAGCAGCTTTTCCCATTCTTGAATAGCACAGACCTCAGCGTAATTGTAAAGCTGCAACTATACAAAGCGACATTCCTCTCAAAAATACTGTATGGCAGCTTGGTGTCGGGTCTTGTCAGTGCAACACAATTTGGATGTCTTCACGTGTTTCAGAACAGTCCTCAGATCTTTGGTGCCAGCACACTCGCATCACTGATCTACAAACTGAACGTAACATGAACGCAATACTGGTAGCTGTCTGGAAGCGGCAACGAAGTTGTACTACGTGAATCCATCTACTACTGACACAACCTAGGCAGAACACTCGCTCGCACATGGCATAGATACAAAGTTCCAAGGTCATTAGTTACATGATCATAGTCAACTAACTGCAACGACTATATGGCCTGACACATTGGGCTTTGTAAGTTCAACACAAAAGTGTACTAAGAATAAACAAGCGAAGACGTGTAACTACCCACCTTTTACCCTGAAGTGTGGATCGTCACTGGCGACGCTTCTTCACTCAACAATGTGTCAAGAATAGTAAATAAATAAAAATAAAAATAGAAAGAGTGGCCCTCAGACAGTTTCCGATAAACGAAATGTTTTACGGAAATTGCTAATGCCAACATATGTCTCTCCAAAATGATTTATGTCACAGTGAATTATTTAAACATTCGTTGTTAAACATCACTTGCAAACAGCATGGCAGCTGCTGTTATTCAGTGATGACTTCCGAGAAAACGAAATATTCTTTTGGATATTGTTAATGCAAACATAGATTGTCATAATTAATTTGGTATGCAAATGAGGATAAAAAATAATTGGGGTCGGCGGCGTGTCAGTGGAGATGGAGGTCCCCAAGTGAGCGGGACAGCAGTTGTTAGTCTTTACGAGCTTTCAAACTCTTGTCAAATGTAGTTTCATGTTATATGTCAATTGTCCTAATTTCATATTATCTGTCAATCTTCCTTAAGAGCGCCATTTTTCTACTAAGTGCAGTTTCTTGTAGCGGTTCAAAAGTGAAAGTCACAGGGGGTCATTCAAATTCATTGAACTGAACCCCCTTTACAATATTACTGCTAGCTGTGTTTCACAAGAATGATACTATCTGTATCCGTGTTGAATATAGGTCGTTCTCTTAAAGGTAGTTCATCATGTTTGAGAAAAGTATATGTTCTAAAAGGTAGTTCATCATGTTTGAGGAAAGTATATGTTCTAAAACCCTGCTGTAAAACGACAAAACTAATCTACTCGACGGCATTATTCTACCTTTGCTATATTTCCAAGCATTATGGCAGGTTTAAGAAATGTTGAACAGTATCTACACCCATATGGATAAAACGATTTCCACATGAGTACGAAAAGGAATCAAACTTTGCTTAGAAGATAAATCAATCAAAAGTGAAGGCCGTAAACTCCACTAAATACCTAACTCCACTACTACTTCAGACTTAAACTGGAAAGAACACGTACATAATGTCGTGTTTAAGGCGAACCGGATACTGCGTTTTATTGGCAGAACCCTTAAAAGATGTAACAGAACTACTGAAGAAACTGCATACACTACCCTTGTCCGTCCTTTTTTGGAGTATTGCTGCCCAGGGTGGGATTCTTATCAGGTGGGTTTGCCGGAGGACATCGAAAGAGTTTAAAGAAGGGCAGATCGTTTTGTATTGTCACGATACAGGGGTGACAGCGTCACGGAAATGATACAGCATCTGGGATGGAATCAATACAACAACGGCGCTTATCGCTGCGGCGTGGGCTACTTACGAAACTCCAATCGCCAACATTCTCCTCCGAATGCGAAACAATATTGTTGAATCCCACTTACATAGGTAGAAATTATCATCAGAATAAATTACTAGACATCAGAGCTCGAACGGAGAGATTAAGGTGTTCTTTCTTTCCGCGCGCTATTCGAGAATGGAATGGGAGATAAATAGTATAAAGATGGTTCGATGCACCCTCTGCCAGCTACTTAAATGTGATTTGCAGAGTTTCCCATATAGATGTAGATGCATATCAGTTATATCTTTCGTTCCGAGAGTTTACGATTACATAATTATATTATCTGTTTCCACCATTTTAAGGAGGATTCAGGGGGTATCGAAGGCGGTGAAGAACGAGATGAATGTGAAATAACGAAAAAGAAATGCAGTCCAAAACATATATTTAAAGGAAACTCCGTTCTGTTCAAATGGTATTTTATTGTATCACTTTCGAGATTTCATCTCGCACAAGTGACCTTCTTCCGAATCTCATAGCAAATCGTACAAAAGCGCAAGTAAAGAAAATATAATGTTTTTAGTGCTCTAATCTTCCGTTCATTACCCTTCATTATTCATTACTTTAGTCATGGCATGGACTGTATGAGCTGTTGGACGTAATTTCCAGAAGTGGCAATTTCGTCGTAGGCATCAAGGACGCAGTCGCAACTGTTCAACACAATTTTTCCAACATCTCTTTGCAGAAATAAGTGGCACACCATACCTCCTGCCAGAAACTAATTCATAATTTGCTTTCTTCATTCAGTGTAACAGCTCTGGGTTGTGCTGTTCGGTCCTAGTGAGCCATTGCGACTACCACGATGTGATTTCTGCCTGCTAACGCCCGAGAAGCGTGTAACATGTTGCTGTCAGAAGGAGCGCCAGACAGCCGCGCGGGATAGCCGACAGGTCTGCAGCCAATTGCGCGGCCTCCCGCGTCGGAGGTTCGAATCCTCCCTCGGTCATGGATATTTGTGTTGTCTTTAGTATAAGTTAGTTCTTAAGTAGTTTGTAAGTTTAGGGACTGGTGACGCCGCAGTTAACTCCCATAAACTTTACAAACATTTTAACATTGTTTTTGGTAACAGACTTGACGGTAAACGTTTGTTTGTAAGTGTATGCGGCTGCAGCCTGTAGATATCGCGTAATCAAACACAAAATGACGGTTTTATTGCTGGCAGTTCGTTCGTATCCCTCCTACGACAGAGAGGAGTTTGTTTTGTGTTCGTACAGTATATGTATGTGTACCTGAACTACAATATGAGATGTAGGCCTTAAGAAAGTTATTTCATTTTCAACAAATGATTGATGGTTACACTGTCTACATCTTTATAAATACTCTGAAAATCACATTTAAGTGATCGCAGAGGGTTAATCGAACCGCTTTTATAACATTTCTCTATCGCTCCAATCTCTAACAGAGTGCGGGGAAAAGGAAGACGTAAATCTTTCCGCTTTCCATCTGATTTCTCTTATTTTATTACGTTGATCATGTCTTCCTATGTAAGTGGGAACTCGTGCATCATTTCCGTGACACTCTCCCCCCTATTTCGCGATAATGGAAAACAAGCTGCTCTTCTAGGACCTTTTCTGTATCCTCAGTCAGTCCTACTTGCTGAGGATCCCACAATGTGCAGCAATACTCCGAAATAGGACGCACAAGTGTATTGTAGGCAGTTAGTTCAGTACCACTGTTGTAGTTTCTAAGTGTTGTGTCTAGGAAACTTAGTCTTTGGTGCGCCTTCCCTACAGTATTTTCTATATGTTCTTTCCAATTTAAGTTGTTAATAATTGTTATTCCTAGATATTTACTTGAATTTACGGCCAGTAGATTTGACTGATTCATTGTCTAAATAGAGTTTAAGGGATTTCTTTTAGTGTTGCTATAAATGATCTCACACTTAACATTATTTAGGGTCAATCGCCGATTTTTGCACCATGCAGATATCTTACCTAAATTATTTGGCATTTCCTTTTGATCTTCTGGTAACTTTACTATCCGATAGTTGACACAATCATCTGCGAACTTTCTAAGGGGACTGCTTACATTGTCTCCTAAACCGGGGCCCTATAACACTTTCCTGGGGAACGCCAAATATCTCTTCTGTTTTTTGCCGGCCGCAGTGGCCGAGCGGTCGGCAGCCCCCCATCACAGTCTACACGGCCGCTACGGTCGGGGGTTCGAATCCCCCCTCGGGCATGGATGTTTGTGTTGTCTTTAGTATAAGGTAGTTCATAAGTAGTTTGTAAGTTTAGGGACTGATGACCCCGCAGTTAAGCCCCTTAAGCTTAACAAACATTTGAACATTTCTTCTGTTTTTCTCGATAAGTTTCTGTCAGTCTCAACGTACTGTGACTCTTCTGACAGGAAATCACGAATCCAATCGC
The DNA here is from genome assembly GCA_026315105.1 of Locusta migratoria. Lineage (NCBI taxonomy): Eukaryota > Metazoa > Arthropoda > Insecta > Orthoptera > Acrididae > Locusta > Locusta migratoria. The sequence continues at coordinate 13,621,694 of CM048755.1, forward strand.
ACAGGTTTGGTGATGTTCCTTAAGCACACAATTTGATTAGAAGATGCTTTTGTAGTACAGTGTCAAAAGCCTCCCGGAAGTCTAAAAACATGGAATTGATTTGAGATCTATTGTCGATAGCACTCATTATTTCATGTGAGTAAAGAGATAGCTGTAGTTCAGAAGAACTATATTTTCTGAAACCGTATTGATGATGAATCAATAGGTCGTTCTCTTCAAGGTAGTTCATAATTTTTGACGAAAGTATATGTTCTAAAATCCCGCTGAAAACTGAAGTCAGTGATATACGACTGCAATTTTGCGGGCAACTCCTAGTGCTTTTCCACAATATGGTTGTGACCTGTGCAACTTTCCAGTCTTTGAGTATTGATCTTTCATTTAGTGACTGGTTGTGTATATTACATAGATATGGGGCTATTGTATCTGCATACTCTGAAAGGAACATAATTGGTATACAATCGGGACTGAGAGAGTTACTTTTGTTACGTGATTTCACTTATTTTAATACTCCATGGATATCTACTTCAAAGTGTCCCATGCTGGAAGCTGTTCTTGATTCGAATTCAGAAGTATTTGCTTCGTCTTCATTGATGAAGGAATTTTGGAAAGTTTGAAATACACCTCGCTCATAAATAAATGCTTGGGGGGATCTGTTTGATATTCAGAGAAAGAACGACAATAAAATTATGATCCCTGAGTCGTAGCTTCGTATCACAGTAGGTGTATTCCCTACAAAAATCGCACTGACGTGTTTTCCGGCCCACTTTAGATTTGTTGTTTTATACGTTTTTGCAAACATTTTGGACCAAAATAATAATATAAATAATAAAAAATTATGGTGATAAGATTACGACTCTACTATTGTGGTAATATCTATGCACCCAACGCGTAATATTCTTTCTGTCCATATTTTAACAAATAGCCAAAATTATATGATGTTTGAGTTTAGCTTTGACAAACTTACTCTTTTTTGAACTTTTACCTCTTTGAATTATCATTTTAATATCTCTCACACGTTTTCATTATATTTTTCCGTTAAATTTTATCACCTGTCTTGCCTTGGTAGTTCAAAGTTTTTTTCTTTGCCTGTACTGGTTACGAATGACTATAGGCTGGAACGAACGCAGTGTACATTTGGCGTTCGGGCGAGTGACTATAGTCTGGATGGAACACAGCGTACATTTGGCGTTCGTAAATCAGTCACGTGACATCCCTAGCCCCAAAATCGTTTTTGCGTGTGCCATCTTGCTTTCTCTACTTGAAGATTTTCTTATTATAATTCAAGCGTAGTCATTTCAAAGCAATGAAGCACTGAAAATTATCAAAACACGTCGATCTTAGGACAATGAATTATAATCTAATGATGGTTAGTTATTTAACACCTGCCATCGATAGTTCGAGAATCAAGGATTACTCTCGCAGCTGTTCGCCATAGCATAATAGGCGAGGAATTAGTTTGTGATGTACGAACATGTTACACGGTGTTTCGGAACTTTCTAGGGCGCGGTAGCTCATCGCGCTCGGTCAGAGGGTTGTCGGCATGGTAGCTCGACGCACTCTGTAACGAGAGAACTGAATTATCCTAAACGATCAAAATAGGACGAAACAAACCAACGTTCACAAAGTACCCGCTGAAACCAACAAGCCAATCAAAAGAGAGAAAACGAAAGACGGTTCAACTAACACCATCTGAAGAGAAGGCCTGTGTACCGCCGTGCCACGTCACTTCACACAGAGTAGGTCGCGATCGCGTAGCTCACTGGCTGGCCGCAGTGAGGCGGTGGGCTGTGCCGCATCAGCCAGCCAGTAAGCTACGTGATCGCGACCTACTCTGCGTGACGTGACGTGGCACGCCAGTGCACAGGCCTTCTCTTCACACGGTGTTGGATCAACGCCATCTGTAACAAAAAACTGAGTAAAATTCTCAGGGAATAACCCAGAACAAATATGAACAAACGACCGCAAAGCATTGATTTCACTGAAGAAAAAAAAAAAAAAAAAAAAAAAAACTAACCACCACTGTCAATTTTTTGTCCCACTTTATTTTTTCTCTTGCTTCCTAAAAGGTTTTCGCGCACTCTTGTTAAATTAACGCAACTATATTCTGCAAGATTCTGAGTTGTTCAAAGGTAACAGCACTTTCTCTGTAAAGCGCATTTGTTCTGTTTCGAGAACATGCCATGAAATACGTAGCAACGAATTGTAAACATAGACTTCTTTAACACATGTACACAAACTGAGGCGATACTGTTACAATGACTGGTGTAAACTACATATTGATAGTACTAACTTTGTATATATATTGAGTACCAGAGTTATGTGGAATTCAATATTACCACACATATTCCGTTTGTGATTTTAGCTGTAAAAGAAAACGTAATCACGGTTTGAAGTAGAATATTTGCTCTTTATTTTTAGCGCAGAACAGTGTAACATAACGAAGTCATATCTGAACTACGGGAAAGGTAATACCATCTACGTTAAAAGCGTCGATAGCAACCATGTCAAAGACAAACATTTTAGTAGATGCAATGATTCTAGTTAATGAATTTCAATATATTCCAAAAATAGTGAATAATTGCTTAGAAAAGAAGATAAACGAGGTAATTTGTTGCAATGTATACACTTCCCTTCTGTTTGATTAAGCAGCTACACTTTCCCCAGAAATCTGAGATCTCCTTTATATACGAAACTACCTGTATCAGCACTTTGTGCAGAATATTCATTGTTACAGTGTCCTCACAGCTTACGTGCATATGCTTCAGAAGACCATTGTTCAATTCGTTGTTACGTATTTCACGGCATGTTCACGAAATAGAACAAACACTCATTTTAGGGGGAGCATTCTTACATATGCACAATTCTAAACATTGAAGAACATAGCTCTATCTAATTAATAAGAGTGTCTGAAACCCTTTTAGGAAAGAAAACGTTGGGTAGTGGTGGGTTCCTAATCACTGAGCTTCAGCACCATAGACCAAGTCATTGCCCCACCCCCACCCCCCTTCTTTTTTTTTCTTTTTCTGCGGGTAGTTCTCTTCGTTGCGGATGCTGACCGTTTTTGTTCGGTGTGTTGTTGGCTCAGCTTTTTTGTTGCCAAGGGCGTTGAGCCCTCTGACCGGGCGCGCTGAGCCACGGCGCCCAGCTCCAGCAAGCTCCGGCTAACAGTTAGAAGTTGTGTTCCCTAGTCTCGTACTATTGATGGCAGTTGTTAACTGATGCAAATATGGCATTTTAGACATTACATTATCATTTATCGCACGAATAACGACGAGTTTTTGTTAATTCTTCAGTGCGCTTTTGCTTTGAAATGACAATGTGTAAGTTACAATAAGAAAATCATCAAATACGCAACGCAAGATGCCAGAGAGAGTTATGGGCGAGGAATATCACGTGACATCTCCGAACGGCTGGTTTTCGTTAATTCAATGGAGGGTATAAAATCTACGTAATTTTTGCAAATATGTCTCAAACGATTCGAGATATAAAAAAAAAAAAAACGTAAGGTAGCTAAGTTGTAGAGAATTTTCTCCTCTACCAATTAGGTTATTCAATTTTTGTGTCAGATGAACTGTTCGTTTGCAATTACAATTATATTACAAACGGCTTTTTTTGATATTACTACCGTATTGTTTGACCGAAAAATTTGAAAAAGGGAGGTTCTGGTCTCTGGAGGCCCACAATCAGGTCTGTAGAATTTGGTGCTGATCGGTTGATCGGTTCGTACTAAAAACAGGTGACACGTTACGGACAGACAGACAGGTGGACAGACAGACATACATCCCAAAATCGCCGTTATTTTTGCAAATATCTTTGAAACGCTACGAGATATGAAAAAAAACACAAGAGAGCAAAGTTGTAGAGAATTTTCTCCTCTGCAAATTCGGTTATTCAATTTACGTGTCAGATGAATAGTTACGCCGTTATTTTCATTTAAAATTCGAACTGTTAAAAGACGATCGCAAATGCCCACTTTTAGTGGTACTACCGTAACCTAAAGTGGGCCAAAACAGATAAATCTTAAATGTGATGGGGAATGATGAAAGATAAACAGAGGCTCAAGAAAAATTCATTTATTAGATTAAACAAGTGGCACATTATAGAAAGAGATTCAAAATTTATAATAATCCTATCATTCTACGTGGCGCCAGACCAGCCTTTAGCCGAAGGATAATAAAGTACAAGCGAAAGCATATACTGATGACCAAGTAAATAAATAAAAATAAAAATGATACTACTGCCATGCAATTACCAAAACTTCGGTAGTCATGGGGCCCGTAATTACTACTCTCGCCCTGAACTGGATAGTGATAATCACTGCTGGACAGTGGGGAGCAGCCAACAAAATGGTTAAAATGCCGGTGCGCAAATATACCGGGTGATCAAAAAGTCAGTATAAATTTGAAAACTTAATAAATCACAAAATAATGTAGAAAGAGAGGTAAAAATTAATACACATGCTTGGAATGACATGGGGTTTTATTAGCACATAAAAAAAAGAAAAGTACTGCTAGACACGTGAGAGATACCTTGCGCACGTCGTTTGGTGATGATCATGTGCTCAGCCGCCGCTTTTGTCATGCTTGGTCTCCCAGGTCCGCAGACCTCAGTCCGTGCAATTATTGGCTTTAGGGTTACCTGAAGTCGCAAGTGTATCGTGATAGACCAACATCTCTAGGGATGCTGAAAGACAACATCCGACGCCAATGCCTCAACATAACTCTGGACATGCTTTACAGTGGTGTTCACAACATTATTCCTCGACTACAGCTATTGTCGAGTAATGATGGTGAACATATTGAACATTTCCTGTAAAGAACATCGTCTTTGCTTTGTCTTAATTTGTTATGCTAATTATTGCTTTTCTGATCAGATGAAGCGCCATATGTCGAACATTTTTTGATCTTTTGTTTTGTTTTTGGTTCTTATAAAACCCCACGTCATTCCAAGCATGTGTGTCAATTTTTACCTCTCTATCTACATTATTCCGTGATTTATTAAGTTTTCAAATTTATACTGACTTTTTGATCACCCGGTATGTTTTGTATAATTTTGGTGGATTTGGGGAAACTCCAGTATTCGGTCTTGCTATGACAACTCCGTGCTCGCCAATCCTAGTGTCTATTTTGATGCTCTTTATTAGCTGCGAACTAGTTTTTGCTAAGAGGTCAAGCATGTTCTCACAATCATTTACTATTCTAAAGGAGATAGATGAGTTTTGTTACTTGGACAGTAAAATAACAAATGATGGTCGCAGTACAGAGGATATAAAATGCAGAATGGCAATGGGTAGAAAAGTGTTCTTGAAAAAGAGAAATTTGTTAACATCGAATATTGATTTAAGCCTAAGGAAGTCCTATCTGAAGGCATTTGTATGGAGTGTTGCCTTGTATGGGAGTGAAACATGGACGATAAGCAGTGCGGACAGGAAGAGGATTGCGGCTTTTGAAATGTGGTGCTACGGAAGAATGCTGGAGATTAGGTGGGTGGATCGCGTAACTAATGAGGAGGTACTGAACAGAATTAGGGAGAAAAGAAATTTCTGGCATACCTTGACTAAAAGAAGGGATAGATTGGTAGGACACATTCTTAGACACCAATTAGCGTTGGAGGGAAGTGTGTGGGGTAAAAACCGCAGAGGAAGACCAACAGATGGATACAATAAGCAGATTCAGACAGATGTAGGTTGCCGTTCTTATGTGGAGATGAAGATGCTTGCTCAGGATAGGGTATTTTGAATAGCTGCATCAAACCAGTCTGCAGACTGAAGACCACAACAACAACAACATTGGGTTCATGAAATAATTGCTCCAGATAATTTTCAGAGAATGCATCCAATACAATTTCAGACGATATTTATGCTAGTCTCCGGTTTTGAACATGTAGTTTTGCCAACATATCGAGGGTGAGTTAAAGTCGGCACTGATTAAAATTGTTTGCTTTGGGTAAATTTCTGAAATTTGTCAAAGTTCCTTTGAACATTTCTGCAATCGAATCATCTGAATCAGGAGATCAGTAAAAAGAACCAATTATTGATTTGTTACGGTTGTCAGGAATAAACTCTACAAAGACCAGATCACAGGAACTATCTTCTTCAATTTCGCTACAAGATAAACCGCTTGTGACAGCAAATAAGTACATCATCACCTGATTTATTTAATATATCCTTTCTTATCACCATTTGTCCTTTTTCAAAACTTCAGTTGAACTTATGTCTGGCTTGAACCAGCTTTCGCTATTTACAATGATTTGAGCTTCAGTACTTTCTAACAGTGGTTGGAGCTGTGGTACTGGCCCCACACAGCTACAACAATTTACAACTGTTAGACCAATGGTTTCTAGATCTGTGTTCGTCTTCTTATCTGTTATATGTACCCTTTGAGACTGAAACCCCTTTTGTGTGTTCCCATGATAATGATGCTAAATAATACTAGTTATCGCCCATTGGAGTGACATATCCCAGTCCCAGTACTTTAATATATGCGTATCTAAATGAATAAAAGTCTGTCTAGCTGACCTCCTGATGCCGATGTCGTCTGTAATAAGCAAGTTGTCGACAAAACGTTAAACCCTTCTGTTTCTTACTTCCTTTGAAATAAATGTAACTGAGGCAGTGAAACAGAGGTCACCAATTCGAACTTGGCCCAAGGGTGAACCACTGGAACACTTATGTATCCAACATAGGATTCTCAGGCAAAAGACAAAAAGGTGTTCTGGAGAACGTTACAGCAGATACTCATTTACTTGGTGTGCCGTAGGCACGACCAGTTGTGAGGCCATGTCTTCTAGGCAGTGTTGCTCTAACGGAGCAATAAGGCATCACCTAAACGACTTTGATGTGAACAGTACATGCTGGAGGCCCGTGAATGCATCACCTGTTTTGACTGCCACTTTAAATTTTAATGTAACTAGTGATATGTATCGACAGAGGATAATGTACAAGACTTGTAACTTTAACATTTACAACAAGCAATCTCCTTCAGAATAAACTTAAACACACTGTTGGCAATAATGATGGCATATTTCTAAACTCTGGTGTCTATAAGGTTCAGTGCAATGTCTGTAATAAACAATATGTCCATCAAACAGATAGCAATATCTTCAAAGAGGACAAAACTGGTGTTTCAGGAGTAACTCTGTGTCTGGCCAACACCTACTACAAAACAAACTTTCTGAACGTCCTATTCAAACGAGTCTAAAAGCTTTACACATCACACCTGAAGGGCCCTTATTAAATGCTATTTAAGAAGTTTTAATATTTTGTGACAATAAAAAACTCCTATTGACACTATTAAATGAGCGATTAGACTATAGGGAGAAAACTTTTTACGATCTTTTTGATGACATGTTGTTGTGTATATCTGCTCTTTCACTACCGTTGCTGATACTCTATGTTATTTGTTATTTTATGATTTACTAGTCTTTTGTGACAATTTAAAATGCCAGAACAAGTTATTTTAACACTTTGACAAATTTATTACTTTTATTGATAACCAATAAGGAATTTTAAATATTGTTCTTACCTACTACATATGGCATTGGCGAGTTTCAGGCATCTTACCCTTCAATGTGCAAGTCCCAGTGATCGCTGCATTCGTTTCCTGTCTCCATGGTGACCGACGGCGTCCGCTGGCATTTACATCTGCCGGCCATGGTGGCCGAGGGGACTGAGGCGGTCCAGTCACAGTCTGCACGGGCACTACGGTCGGGGGTTCTAATCCCCCCTTGGGCATGGATATTTGTGCCGTCCTTAGTCTTAGCTAGTTCATAAGTAGTTTGTAAGCTTAGGGACTGATGCCCCCGTAGTTAAGTCCCATACATCCTACAAACATTTGAACATTTACATCTCTGGTGCATTGTCTGGTTCGCCACTGATGAGACATATTGAATCTCAGTACGTCACTGTAGTCATGGCAACCATTGTAGTTGCTACATTTTTTTTGATTAGGACTCTGTCTTTGATTCAAATTTTACTGGTATCAACTGCCAATAGATGGCAGGTACTTCTTACATAATGAATTACTTTTTACTCTTAAATACTTGTAATTTCTCTTTACTAATGACATAGAAACTAAGTTTTATAGATAAAAACTTCCATTTTGTATCCATGATGGGTTATTTATATTTTTAATTATCTTTCACATACACAACTACAGTATGAAATGCCTCATTAGTAGTTCCCTGTGTGCTGATGCTGCAGGCAATGGATGGGGCTTAGCCTCTGTAACTCACAGGTTTTGCTGTTTCGGAATTGCTACTCCCACATAGTCTCAGCACCAACCTAAGGTATACTGTTTTATTTAACATTGTTGTTCATTTAAGAAAATGTTGTAGCTAGTACTCTTCTGTACCTGTTTCTCTCCAAAGCATATTGTCTTTTACTGTATGGACAAATCTGTCTGCAGATGACCTTGTTATAAGTTCGAAACTAATCATCTTTATATAACATAATATGCATGATTTCTGTGAACTAGACTGATTTTTGTAATTTTAAAACATTGTACCATTTTATTTCTTCCCAAAAGGAAAAAAAAATGATTTCCAAACTCATTATTTACAGGCTATTATATGAAAGTTAAACTCTTTTTGTGTGATGTAGCTCTTGTCCTTCCTTTTAATTGAAAAGATGTAGGTCCCTGTTTGAAATTCAAACTTGCTCTGAATGGCTTTCTAGATCAATTGATCATAATCCAGTTATCGAATTCTACTGAGTATTTTTCTGTGAAGTGAATATTGTGTGAAAGAGACATATTAAAACTCATACATACTCTCATAAACTGAATCCATTAAAAATGTAATATAGCGAATGTCAGTGCTGATAGATGCATTTTATAAAGACAACATCAGATTTAATCTTTCTGGTATTTGACATTTATATTTCGAGTATGATACATAGAGCACACATAAGTCAACAGCCAAGTGACATTAATAGCACACACACATTCTCTACAACATTAATAATTCATTTTTACACTTTATTTGTGGTACTTATTTCTAATGTTTATGGTGTATGACAACATTCAACAATGTGATTGATTTTGAGCCTAAGCGAATACCATTTCTTACACGATTTAAATTTTTGTAATAATTACAACCATTTAAGTGGATAAATTAGTTCCATAACAGATGAATAAAATATCAATTTAAAGTTACATCTTCTAACATAAGTTACAGTACAGAAAAGATAAAACTAACGCAATTTATGAGAAAAAATATTAGTGTCAAATTACTGAATTATAATGATTAACTATAAAATAAACCCTAAAATCTCTATAAAATCCATTTATATACAGACTGACTATTAACACACATAAAAATTCAAGCTGCATTACATTATTATTTTTTATTACTAATTTAGATTTAATGCCAAGAATAATGTAATGTCAAGAATACATTTGAAAATTGGAAGTGGGTTACATATAATTTATTTCTATCTATGTTATATTAAAGCCCTAAAAGTGCATAATTTCTTGCATCCTATTTACATACATTCATTCTGTAAAGTAGTGATCTGAACATTGTGTTCTTTCCACATTTGTCCAGAAGTTGTCAATCCTATCATTTGTTGAGAATATATATGTCAAGATCGCTTGTTGAATTTTTCATTTTAGATGACCAGTTTCGACAATCTTAGTTGTTATGTTCAGGTCTCTAAATTTTAAAAAAAAGTAACTCATATGGCATAGTACTTGATGTCTAAGTTATAAAAGTCACATATATTTTTTAAATGTTCTGTGTTAAATACATATAAACTAGATGTGTCAAATTTAAAATTACATGCCAAAGCTTATCCCTTAAAAATAGACAACACTGTTTCCCCCACTTGTTAAATCTGACACTTCTTATGTGTACTAAACACAGTACATTTAAAATATGTCTGAGATTTGTATAACTTAGACCTGTAGCACCATGTCATCTGAGGTGCTATTTTTTAAAAATTTAGATATCTGAATATGACAACTAAGTTTGTCAAACCCAGTCATATAAAATTTAAAAAAAATTATTCAACAGGCGATGTTATTATTTACATTCTCAACAAACAATTTAGATCGCCCTCTCACTTGAAAAATCTCAAGCATATAAATCGTATCATATCCGCTGCATTTCTGTATTACTCATTTGTTGTAAGAACAAGCAAGGAATCTCTTGTTTCAGTCATGGACTTTGATTAGACTCACAATTTGCATGTCTACATGTTTATTTTACACCATATCTACATCATATCCTGTCAAATCTTAATGTGAAAGATACAGGGCCATGCAAGTCGCCAAAGTTGGGTCTGGTTGAACGATTTGCACCACACTACTTAGCCACATGAAATTATTATTATTGTTATTATTATTATCATCATCCGAGAGAAGAAATGTACACAGCTTTCAATTGGTGCCAGAGGAAGTCAAATCTTTGATATGATTCTCGTGTGTCAGTTCTGGTTGTCAATGGTATAAATCTTGGTTACACAATAGTATTGTGGATTGGGTTGATTATGTAATAGATACACATTACAAATGGAGTTACATTTTCCTTCTAGATACAGTAGATGTACTAAGAAGTACTACTTTATTGTATACTCTGATTACAAGATGTTAACAAGACAATATGAAACACACTGTTGGTCAGATCTGTTCAGTATATGTTGGTATTATATCACACAAAAAATTAAAAAAATCAAGGGAGAGGATGAATGATCACATTGAGATAAAATACAAGTGGCAATACAGTGTTCAAAATGTATTTGTATTAATATTGAACCTCTCACTGGTGGTAGGAAATTAGAATTTATACATGGGTGATTTTGTGCTACAATTAAACATCATTTGCTACAAATAACGGTTGATGCTAGAGTTGGATGTTAATATAAAAACTTAAAAAGAAACGAAACTCACCAAGGTAGTATAGATGTGAGGAGAGGATGTTAGTGCCACATTATTTAAGATAGCCTTATATGTAAAAGGAAGTGAGATGAAAGTGAGGTGAGTATGAGATCCATAGGTATAGAAAACACACACTGTGTGAAGAAATTATTTCCCTCTGTAATAAAAATTCCATAATTGATATTTAAAATTTAGGTAATGTGATTGGCTCAGGTTACTGAAAGATTAAAGTATGTGCTGTCACACACTAAAATAAAAATTTAAAACATAATATAGATATTAATTATAAATTAATGGTAGGTGATATGTGTCACCTTCTAGATACTGGTGATTCTTTCAGTGGTTGAGCACCAGTGAAAACAATTCAATCATCACAAACAGTGACTGTCAGTGACTGCTTTTAATCATTGTGATCATTGTCAGGATGAGCCATCCCCTTGAAGATAATGAAAAAGGCAAAAAACATTTATAGCCATGAAAGCCCTATATCTGAGGCCTAGAGAGTTTTATCACATCTACATCCAGCCTGTCGGTATCACCCATGGCTGTAACTAGTTTTGCTCTGTTATTAACTTCAAGGAGGTAAATCAATCTCATGATAAAGATTACCGCTAACATTGGTAATCGTGAAAATTTTTATCATAGATTGTGATGGTTTCATACAATGATTTAATTTTAAAAACACAAGGAATGTTAATAGACTTTCATGTTTCATCAGACTATATTACAGACGAAATTAGGAACTGCTATGTAGATCTTGTATAAGAAATTTTCCAATGAAACAACATATCCACTGAACAGGTTACAATAAGAGGGAAAGTTTTCCAACGACTCAAAATAATTAGTTCAGATTGAACTGATATACTCTAATAACACAAGTGTGAAATATGTGACCCCAATAAAGAAAATTCAAAAATTAAACCAAAAAGTGTATAAAATATCCCATTGTGATTGAAATGAAAATAATAAGCTTTTTCTCCTCTAAAGATTTCAACAAAACATATTTGACAATAGGGATAAGTCTTTTATTCATTTGAAAATGATTTATAATATGATGTGTGACATTTATTTGCAATTCAAAAATTAGGTAATATTGATAAATATTCAGAAGGAATTACTTACAAAGAAACACCAAACATTTGAATGATGATCTGTATTTAACAGAACGTCAACTGAAAAATAAACAGATATACAACAATAATGCTTTAATAGATAACATAATTTCTAGTCTCACAGACTTGAGAATGACATTAGTTAGAAAAACCAATTACATATCAAAATAAAAGAATATTGAACCATAGAATGAAAAAGAAGTAGAATCTACTTAAGAATAACAAAATAGAGCAAGAAAATATGGCAGACAGAGATGATTACAAAGAATAGGGAGCAATCTGAAAGTTTATTGCATCAAAATGAAGTTAAGGGACAAGAGGTGTAAGTACAGTACCATCAAATTTGTTAATGAAGTATATACTCATTTGCACTAGAGACAGGACTTGGATTAATCATGTAAATAAATGTCCTTCACTTATAATTTAATTTTATGCTTTAGGATAGGACTTTCATATAACTGTTAAAAAATTCAAATGATATTTGTAAGTTGCAGATCCAGACACATGAAACAGACGTATTGGATATTTTGTGATACAAGTTTAAGCTTGGAAAAACAAGGTCACATAAATCTGATTGTTTCATCTATGGTTGACTTGATTTCCCACAGAACCTAAAAACAATTTAAACAGATAATGAAAATCGACTTACATTAGAAACCTAAGGAGGTTCAAAAGGAGACTTTGAACAAATATATTAGAATTGTGTGAAAAAATTAAAAAATGCCAAGTTATGTAAATGACATCTAACATAACAGTGTATGTTTCCATAGTGTTGCCAAGCCGAATTATTAAAACTGAGAGAAAAATATTCTAATTTTTGAAATGTATGTAATTTATATATACTATTTAAATATATCAAAGTACTATAATATGTTCAAAATATGACTGCTCTGGAAAGGCAATGAATAAATTTACGTCACAGCTATTTGACTTACACAGTAAGAAAGCACAGGACGAAATGAAGTTTCAACTAGAATCACAGAAAGGTAGAAGTAAACACAATAATGATATCAAACTTGGCTAATGAAATTTTCACTGCAGATTAATAATAGGAAGGCAAAACAGGCATACTGTTGCTGTCTAAAATATCGGTTAGTAACGATATGGATACGAAAGGAAATCAAGTGAAGTTTCTTTGCGAAGAAAGAGTATTTACTTTAGAAACCTAAGTGTACAATTTACTTCTAAAGGTAAATTTATGTAATGTGGTAATTAAACTGAGGTTGAATGGAAGAAGATTTTTTAGTAAGAGGTTGCCTATTAACATGCATTTAATTAGAAAATCTGATATTGTTTGCATACAAGGGTGAGATTAGATATATGTCAAGCTTGCAAAGGTTACTGACACAAAAGTTCTAAATTGGAAACGTGTGAATGATGGGGATGATATGATAATAACAATGATTCACAATTTTCATTTGCTTCTATACAATACAAACTATTATGAAAAATGTAACTGAAATAAAAATATAGGAATGACAGCCATGTAGATCAATCTCCCCCACACTAAGGACTAGCCAGTGGCCGTGGTGGAGTGGCAGAGCGTTCGAAGGTGCCTTGAAGCAGACTGTGTTGTTGCTCGATATTGGAGGTTCGAGTCCTCCCTTAAGTGTGGGTGTTTGTGTTGTACGTAATGTAAGTTGGTTCATCTAGTTTGTAAGTCTATGGACTGAGACCATAGCTGTTTTGTCCAATAGGTTTACAAACATTTCAATATTTTTTACTAGTCAATTGTATTTTATAATACACAACAAAAAATGCAATTTCCTTAAGCTTGTTTGTGAGTGATTGAGTCCTGAAATATAAGAGAAACTGTTTATTAGTGCCTGATAATCAAAATTATACTGCTAATACAGAAAAAAGTTTCTGAAACACTATGACAATGAACAATAACTGATTTTCAGATGAAATTAAATAGTGCTGATATTGCAGTAAGGCTAACTAACGTCTATTATTTGTTGGTAGAACATGTTTATGATGCAATAAATCAACTAACGAGATAGTATAGAAATGATCATAATAAAAGATATCAGTAGTTTGATGGGAAGATATAGAAGTTCATTTTCCTTATGTGCCATTCCAGAGTGGATTGTCTGATATTGATATATTCATAAAGTGGTTTGATGTACCCTCTATGAGGCAGTGTGAGTTTCAGAGTAGTTAGTCCCATAGATTTGGATGTCTCGTTTAATGAAAAACTGAACACAGAAACTTGTGAGTTGAGTTCCATGAGTTCTGCAGCCTAGAGGTAAAACACAGCTTCTGATAAAAATGAAACACTGGAACCTTTGAAATGAACTTCATATGTCGTATAGCGAGACAGGATGCAGAATGACACCAATATTGAGTGTGTATGGGGCCGCAGTCGAAATCTCTGCATTTTTTAACGTTTTCTGTACTGTAGTTACTTTTTCTACAAAAAAATATTTGAATGCCATCTGTCCATTACAGATGGAACAGTCATACCTGCATTTGAAACTAGATTAGTCATTTCGAGTGAAAGAGGTTGTGAACAATATAGTGTATTGGATCTTGGGAACCATTTCGTATTTGAAGACTTTGCTCAAAATATGCAAGTATTGAAACTTTCAAAGTAAGAGTATAATACAGTTTTTTGGAGAATTTCACCATTGCCACTACTGGAATTAGTGGAGAAACAACAATTCTATACATATCTTACACAAATTTTGTGTACAACGCTAGAACACTGTTATTGAAATAATGATTTAAGACATTGCATACATTTCTTGCACAAAAACACAAATGAAATCCACCCCGACCAAGAAGGTACCTTGAAGCGATAATTCAGAGACTGTAGAAATTATGTGGTTTTTGATAATAATGAAATAATTTCAGATCGATAAACTTCGGTCCATGTTACAAAGTTAGTGTGTAGCAATATCTTTGAGAACTGTAATATAGGAGGACTGTTACGTTTGATGTGTTCCTGATGTAATGCTTGCATGGTTCCACTAAGATTTTATGTCCACATCGATGATAGCCGTGCTCACTTCTATGAGCCACAAAGACTAACTATTTCACGTGCACTGTGGGGTTCAAGAGAGCATCAATCAGTGTTGCATTGCCCTTTAAGTTCCAGGAACGGTTGAAAGTAATCAGAAACTATAGCTGTTGGTCTTTGTGAGGACATATAGCTCTATCACATGGTTTAATGATGATGGCGTCCTATTGGATAAAATATTCTGAAGGAGCTATAAGCAGGTACTACTCAGCAGGATGTCATCAGGAAAAAAACACTGGCGTTCCACGGCTTGTAGTGTGGAATGTTAGATTCCCTAATTGGGTTGATAGGTTAGAAAATTTGAAGAGGGAAATGGATAGGTTAGATACAGTAGAGATTAATGAAGTTTGGTAGGAAGATGAACAGGCCTTGTGGTCACGTGAGTTAAGTGTTATAAATATAAAATCAGGTAGGGGTATTGTAGGAGTAGGTCTAATAATGATTAAGGAAACAGGAATATGGGGAAACTAGTGCAAACGGCATAGTGAATGCACTATTTTACCAAAAATAATTATGAAATCAACACCCTCAACAATAGTACCGTTTCATGTGTCTTTCAACTCTGTGGATGATGTGGAGATTGAATAAATGAAAAATGAGATAAAAGAAATTAGTCATATAGTTGAGGGAGTGGTAGACTGATATTGGTAGAGGACTGGAATTCAATAGTAGGTAAGAGAGGGAAGAAAAAATCAAAAGGTTTATATGGACTGGGGAAAGAAATAAAGCAGAAGCCCGCTGGTAAGATTTTGCACAGAACAAAATTTAATCATCATAAACACTTAAGGGACTGATAACCGTCGCTGTTTAGTCCCTTCCAAAACCCAACAACAACAACAACAACAACATAAACACTTAGTTTAAGACTCATGAAAGAATACTGTGTACATGGAAAAGATCAGGTATCAGTGGAAAGTTTCAGACTGATTTCATAATGTAAATACAAGGATTTCAGAACTGTATATTGGGACTGATGACCTTTGTAGTTTTGTCCCCCTTAAACATCCAAATAACAACAATAACAACAACTGTATATTAAACTGCAAGGCATATTTTGTGGCACATATCTACTCTCACCATAACTTTAGATTAGAACTGAAGGAACATGAGGTTGCTGACAGTTTCACAGAGAACATAAACAACGATTGACTGAAACAGGGGAAAATAACATGATAGAAGAGGAACAGATAGCTTTAAGAGATGAAATACTGAAGGCAGTAGAGGATAAAGTACCACATAGACATGCATGGCCTAGAAGAAATCCTTGGATATTACAGGAAATACTGAATCTAATTGATAAGAAGATAAAATACCAAAATGTAGCAAATGAAGCTGCCAAAAGGGAATAAAAACCTCTAAAAATGAGATTGATAGGAAGTGCCATGTATAGTTATGGGAAAGATTGCTACAGCCTACAAGAAAATTAAAGAGATGTGTGGAGAAAAAAAAAGCAGCTGCCTGGACATTATGAGCGCAGATGAAAAACCTAAGCAAAGAAGGGAAAGTTGAACGCTGGAAGGAATATAAAGAGGTACTATACAATGGCAAATGAATTTAATGACATTATTATAGAAAGGGGAGACGAATTAGATGAAGATGAGCTAGGAGATACAATACTAACGACATTCTCTCAGAACTACTGATGTTCTTGGGAGAGATACCGGTAATTTAACTATTTCATTTGCCGACACAATCTATTAGACAGGTAAAATACCAGATTCAGAAAGACTACATCGGATACATTCCCAAAGAAAGCAGATGTGAATATTTCTGCACTGTCAGTTTACCACGTCAAAGTGTTAAAATAATAACACGAATTATTTCGGATTTAAACAAATAAACCTTTTAGTTCTACTGATTTTCATTCTCTTCGAAATAGTTTGAAGAGTATAAAAAATCAGTACAAACCAGGTGATTTGTTTTAACTGGAAATATTGAATTGTTCTATCAAGAATGGATGGAAGAATCCATACAAAACACGAAGTATATACAGAAGAACAGAAAACTGTTAGAAAGCGACTCTGAGAAGAACAGTTTGGATTTAAGGAAGTTTAAGGAAAGGCCACCTAACGTTTATAACTTTTGCATGTTTGGAGAAGGCCTCTGTAAATGCTGACTGAAATTCACTGTTTCAAATTCCGCAGAAAGCAGGGGTAAAGAAAGAGAACAAAATGTGGTACATATCTTGCACATAATCCAAACTCAAAGGACAGAGAAGGTGTGCAGTGGTAGGAAAGAGAGTAAGACAGGACGCAGTCTTTTCCCAATGTAATTCATTTTGTGCAGTGAGGAAACTTTGAAGGAGAGCAAGAACAAAATTGTAAAGGAAGAAAGAGGAAATAGATATATTGCAGTTGGTAAAGGCATTGCAATAGTATTGGAGATGACATAGAATCTGAATGAGCAATTAAACTCAATGGACATCTTTCAAGGAGGATATAAGGTGAACAGTAATTAAAATATGTAAAAGGAAGGTAACTGAATGAATCTGAATAACATCAGGTGATGCTGAGGCAATGAAATTAGGAGACGAGGCTGTAAAAATAGTAGACGAGTTACATTATTCAGATAGCAAAATAACCAATGATGGTCATGCCTATCAGTAGTTAGAGTCGAAGATGCTTGCACAAGCTAGAGTAGTGTGGATATTTACATCAAATCATTCTTTGAAGTGAATACTGCAACAACATCGCCTACAGAGACAGTACCGATGGCTCTTAGATATTCACTTTCAATCCCATTTTTACTAGTTTTGTGATATACCCTGTCATATTAATGACTAATGACCACTATCCTGGGATAGGCGCCTTGTCTAGTAAACATGGTACCTGAAGTGAATACATAAGAGCTCTGGGCACCTCATAATAGTTATTGTGAAACAATTATCTTCTACTGATCAAGTGCTAACAGGCCTTCAGTTATACATTTTGAAGAAATATGTTTACTTGATATTTTTTCTTGCTCTGATGTAAACTGAATCCTCCCAAACTATGGTTTGCAAAGAGGTTACAACAGAACAGAGTTTTATCATATTATTGGAACTGAGGAAATGGACATTTCTCTTAAGTTACGCATTTTGGAACCCATGGTTTCTAAAATTTTTTGTTTCTTCACTTTCGTTACTTTTATATTCGTGATTACGAAACTTCCCTTCTGGGAAACCCTGTGTGTCTGAGGAAGAGACAGAGGAGGTAATAACTGTTTACTGCTGGAACACAGTGTATACTTATGGCAGTGTGTACTATAAGCCACCACTCAGGCTACATGTAATGCTCGTTGCATCAACTCCTTCATAAATATAACGTGTTTCACGTTCTGACAATGTCAATTTGCGCATTGTTCCTGCCCTCCTCCAAAAATTCATATTCATGCAGTAAAATCTGTTCATATCCCTTGTAACATTTTTGCAAAACAGTCCTAAAGATTTAATTGAACTGCTATCTTCTACGAAAATTGTTTATCAGTGCTCTTCTAGTTATT
Organism: Locusta migratoria; assembly: GCA_026315105.1. Classification (NCBI taxonomy): domain Eukaryota; kingdom Metazoa; phylum Arthropoda; class Insecta; order Orthoptera; family Acrididae; genus Locusta; species Locusta migratoria. The sequence goes on from CM048755.1 coordinate 13,640,182, forward strand.
GTTATGATTTCGAGAAGCTCTCAATACGCCAGAGACAGAATATAAAGTCTTGGGATTCGAATTTCAAAACAAAAAAGTCACACTAAGGATATCCGTATCAATCCTGCATAGACAATAAGAAGTAAAAGATATTTGCTTCTAAGAAATATCTCTTTCTGTCACAGTTTAGTGTGTTTTTACCTTTTCTCACAAAATTATAATTTTGGTGTGAGATAATGTATTTTGATGAGTTGTAATCCAACGATGGTGTAGACTAGAAATTTCCAAACTGGGTGTCATGACATCCAGAGGTGTCCAGGGTGTTGTGTAGTTACGTGAGGCTAGTAAATTCAGAAAGTGGAAGTAGCTAAAAACGTGTTAAAAACATAAAAGACAGTTAAATACATTCATTGTGTACTCTAATTAGATATGAATCATAAAAATAATATTTATTAAAGGAGTTATTCGTTACAATTGAATCTCTCTGATTAATTTAAGTGAAATAAAGTCTCATGAAACTGTATATATTAGATAGGTTATCACAATTTGAAAATGTTTGGAAAACTCTGGCTAAGGCATTCTTGCTGAGACCACAAACGTCATAAAGTTTCTCTGTCACTGATGCCTAATAGATCTCCCCAGATTAGCCAATGTGGCAACAAGTTTTCTTTCTTCTCTTTCCTGTTCCAAATTAAGCAAATGAATACATTAAAGAACCGTTTCAGCTGTTTCCTTCAAAATACAGAACTATATGAATGAATTAATTATATTCCTTTTTAATTGAAATACTTTGTCACACACACAATGCACGCCCATTTATGGCTGTCTTCTGTTGTTTACGTTTGTCAAACGAGAATGTCCACTGTAGTACATACCTCATCATCCAATTACAAGTTTCGAAAAAATTTCTGTAAGAGTCATTATGGGTAATTGATCATTCCATCCTTTTTCAACAGAGATGGTGCTTCGAGTATGATGATACAATGATACTATTGAGAAAAAAATAGTTATTTAGAAATGGTATTGTCAATAAAGAGCGTACTATAATTAAGATCCAAACCAAAAGAACTTACTTTAATCATGACATTTCGACAAAACTCTGCAGTCATCTTAAGAAAAATAACTGTGTCTGTGATTTTCCATGAATCAGTTTCGATAGAATACTCATATCAAATGCACCTAAACGTGCCACACAAGATTAAATTACTGTTTGAGAGATACCCTATAAGATACTACACTAGTTTCCAAAACCTATTTGTAATTTACAAAAAGTAATTACTTATTACAGAAATATTCATTTCGCAAAGAAACTTGAATGCTTTTGATTAATCCCACTTATATGTTATTCGTCCTCTACAAATAATGAAATCTGTTACAACAGTTATTAGACCCAGAAATGACATGAGGGTACTGATTACGTATTACTATTGTTCCCAACAAACCATGAACCATGCCAAGGTAGGGTGTGTTGTGTGCCACTAATATACAGACAGCTGTATCATATGGCCTTGGCATCTATTGACAGAAATGTGCTTTCTGTACAGTTACACAGCCAACAACCTACAGGACAGACTGATCTGGCCTTGTATCAGTGTCTAATGTGCAATCTTGGTATTGTTATGTCTGAAAGCTATGAGAAACTGCAGCCATTATATATATACCCAGAACTTGCAACTGTACTGTACTGCTTAATGTCGATCGTCCTCCATTTGGAAAAGTTGACAGAAACAAAACTTGTGTGGAATGTTATCTCACTTAAGTATGTAGGTAGGATAGTTTACAAGTGGAATCAGAATGGCATTCAGTAGTGGTAGAAGGACGAGAAGTACAAATAACAGTAGGAGATGGACTAGGGGACACGAATGAAAGAGGAAACCGTATTTGTACAATGTACTAAAATTGTCTTGAAAATGATTATACATATAGAAGTGACTTGGAAGCACCTTAAGATTTTTAAATAAATTACTGCATGGTTAGCCAGAGACTTAGAAAATAGTTTTTAATCTGGGAAATGTTTTCAGGGACGGATGTGTATTCAGACATCATTTTTTGTTCTGTGTAAAAATTCATGGGTCTGATTAAAAATTGCAACACTGTAAGGAATTAACGAGAAAAAACTCGAATAAACTGAAAGAACCAGAAGAGTTTTAGAGCTTCAGCAAGAGATTGACTAAAATAGGGGAAACGAATGCAGTACAAGACGAATGGTTAGGTTAGAGAGATGGGGGAGTTTAGTGAAGGCAGCAGAGGATCTAATAGTAAAACAAGTATCAGGTCTAGTATAAATGCTTCCTTAATACAGGAAATATTGAATTAAATTAACGAAAAGTAGTAGTAAAGAAGAGGTAAAAGATAATTCATATGTCTAAAAACTGAAAGTGACAAAACTGCTACACAGGAACAGCTAGAGGACAAGTGTGTGTTAGTAGCAGCAAGTAGCTTCTTTCTCTTTAGTCATTTCTCTGCAGGTAGTGTAACTCAGGAATTGGCTGCTACTTCAGCTTTCAGATACTTGGATGTGGGATAACAAAATCGACACACTGCCCCTCATAGTTAACCTGTAGATACAAAGCTGGCCCAAAAACCCGTGTCTCAGGAGTGATTAAATACTAGGGGGAATATAATAGAATCTATTTGAAAGGAAAGAGAAGTATCTGTATTAATTTTCAGGAACTCATCTGATAATCCCATACAAAGCATAAAAGGGAAGAATGACCCACAAGTACACTAATAAACAAATTTGTATGCAATGATGTAGAAAGAGAGGAGTAAGTAAATTATGGTGAGAAGGAGATGCGGTACTGGGAGAGAAATTTGACTGAACTCTACAATAAGTGAGCCGAAACGACTAGACGACACTACATCACAATAAATGAAACATTTGGGAAAACCACATATGAGGAAACTATTGGAACTACTGAGCAGTCAGTTTAATAACTCATGGTATCGACACAAAATGTTTAGAGGAGAATAGAAAAACTAGTCGATATAAGCCTCAGAGTTCTGTTATGATGGAAATAAATGTGAAGTATTCTTGACTCTGTATTCGTTCTTAGAAGACAGGGTGAGGAAACACATTTGTAAATATAGAGAAAAATTTTGACCATGTTGACCTGAATAAGCCGTTCAGAACTGTAAAGGTACCAGGATAAGATATATGGAGCAAAGATTTACAACCTTTACGTAAACCAGACTGCGGTTGTGAGATTCAAAGTGCAAAAAAGCACACAATTAGTTGTGACTGGAATGGGATGTGGTTATAGCCTCTTGTCAATGAAATGCAAAATTTCTGTTGAGCCAATAGTTATAGACACCAAGGAGAAAGTAGAAAATGGAATAAAATTTTAGGTAGTAGGTATGAAAGTTAGGGTGTGCCAATGAGGCTACAATATTCTTTCAGACATGGCTATAGACTTGGAAGAACAGTCAATCAGATAAGACAGTGTCTCTAAAAGAGGATGTAAGATCAATATCAATAAAAGCAAAACAGCGGCAATGGGAAGTTGCTGAATTACATCAGGTGTTGCTGATACAATTACATTAGGGATTGAACAGTAATAGCAGTCAATGAGTTTTGAAACTTCAAGAGCAAAATATGCATGATGGCCAAAGTAGACAGGAAATGAAATACAAATGGTAACAGCAAGAAATTTTTAGAAAAAAGTATATTTAAGCAAATGACTGGATGGCTTTCCTGAAGATAATTGTGGGGTATGCAGTCCTCTGTGGGTGTAAAACGTGATGACAAGCAAACCAGATAGCATTATATATGAAGATTTGATATGTGGCGCTGCAGTAAAATGTTGAAAGTTGTAAGGGTAAATCGAAAAATTAATCAGTGCAAAAAAAGTAAGTTGTACCACAAGTTAACTAAGGAAAGGGATAGATTGATAGGGCAGTTTCTGTGGCATGAAGGGAATATTAATTTAGTGATGGAACTAAGAGAAGGAGCAAAAAGCATCAAATCAGTCTTGGGAATAAAGATCAAACAAGTAAATTACTAAAACTGATTACAAAACTTGTGTATATTAAAATAAGGTTTACATAACACTAATTTAGAATGAATCAGGTTGACATCATGTTATTGACATTTGTCCCACTTGAATTCAAGTTTTGAACTGTTTTTATTGTCAACAATACCATACTGATGAAATTAACATAAGACACCTATCTGAACAAGTTTTTTTAGTAAATACACTTATCACAAAGTGAAATACTTCATTTAATGGGTCACCATCTTTGATTGAATTAGAAGGAGGCGCCAATGATGCACAGGAAACAGATAGAGAAGAGTTTTGGACTGAAATGTAGCATACATCCTTTATTGGGTACAAGAAGACAATGGAGTCTGGATGTTAATAGCGATAAAATATCATGTTCCAAACCTCTCCCACTGGAAAGTTAAAGGAAATTGTTATGTAATATATTTCAAAGACAAAAAGGGATCTAGAATAATCGTACATATCTGTAGAATTAATAGTTGAGAGGATTTGAGTGTGCTGTCCTATTGTGAGATTAAAACAGTCAGACAGAACGTAATTATTTCACTTTAATTAGTGCAAGGGCAGTCAAGGTAAATATCGTTCACAATGTATTCCCTAAAATATGACGAAAATAGTGAAATGAATCTGTCAACAGGTATTTGAAGAATGATAACAGCTCTTTAACTATTGAGTCCAAATGAACAGGACTTGGGTTAAGAAATGAGACAACTTGAACTGTTATGATAGGTTGCTTGGAGCTTCTACAAGTTGTTATCAGTGCACATTCGAGATATTCTTTCATGGGAGCAGGAATTTACCACTTTTTTCATACAAATTAGCTGTTGTTTTCCTTGCTGAAGCACTATGTGCAATTTCAGATTTTTATAGTGTCCGAGCATTTGTTGGCATACTTAATTCTCTTTACCAGTTATTGTACTAAGAATAATGTCCCTTTGTAAAGAAAAGAAGATAACTTGCTTTCACTTTTGCATTGGTTCCATATGTTCGCTACTAGGCACGCCAATAGTACTACAATTTAGGAACATGTATCTTTTTTAAATGTTGTTTCTTTAATTCCTTATTACAGTGTTTTATAACTACTTTCTGGGAATAGCGTTACTAGGAAAGTTTTTGAAACATATTTGAGACATGAGATAGTTTTATATGAAGTTCACTAGTTTGACCTCTGTACCTCTTCTCTCAGTACATATGTAAACATATGTAAATCACATTACTATTAAGACAGCCAGAAAACCTACTTCCAAAGAATCCCTTATTCTACATGGTCAATAAAAATTAATTGTAATCACTTGCTTGAAGGTATTTCAAGAGTGACAGAGAGAAATGGCAGTGCTTCAACAATGGTCCCTAAGAATAGTGTATAATTGGTTATATGATTGCTTTGCTTCTGCCTTAATTGATAGTTTAGGTAATGCTTCAAAGATTACTCTTTTCTGATCTGGGTAGTGGTCTAAATCTGCATATGCGTTTCATTGTCTGGAAATGTTAAAAAATTTATAGCTATTGAATCTCTGCATATTGTGCCCATGTGTAATGTGTGAAAAAAATCATATTTAGTTTCTGCTAGAACATAGCCTTAGTCATGAACACACTGTTCTAAATAAAGCAGCTAACAAGTAGAAAACAAAACGAGTAATACTATGGCAGAAGATGATCTGCTTTGTAGAAACTAGTCATCCTAAATTAAATTAAAAAAGTGATCACAAATGTCTATATTGCAGTAATTTTAATTAAACTCATGGTTGCTTCCCAGGAACAATGTTCAAACAAATAAAGAAATTTTTTAAATCAGGCATGGGTACTAGTTGTAAAAAAACGATTAAATGAAGAATTTTAAGCATTGTTTGGCCACTGAAGAATGTATTAGGAAGTCTACTGTGCTAGACATCAGAACCATACTGACTACATATAAATTGACAATAAATTGAAAGAGCAGACACGGCATTTCGTAAACCTAACGAGAAGTCTGTAACTGAAACTAAAATTATTAGATAATTTCCTGCTGTGGCAGAGTGTATTTGAAAGGAGAATTACATTGCATAACTTAAGCATTTCATGACAGTAGAAATACTTAGGGAAGTGAATTTATCCACAGAAATTTTGAAAATTAAAAAGTAAAATTCAACATTATGCTGTCTGCTGATAACAGAATCATTCCGGGACATAAATTTATCAGGTACCATATAGATATTTGAAAGTGAAAGTCAATGGCCAATAGTTGCTTTGATGTGTCCAGTTTTCATTTGTACTTCATGATACCCTCATTAGGATTGGAACCAGTTACATAATTTATGCGAATAGTTTTAGCAACTATTGGTTGAATATGGTTTGTAGTCAATACATACATGCAATGGGGCAGCGACTACTACGAATTTTTAACAAGAATATGTATCATTAAATATATGAGGAGTTACAATAGAGTTATGGTAATTGAATTAAATAAAAACAAGTTAATTTATTGGAATGAATCATAAACATAAAACACATCATCCAATGTTTCCTTGAAGATATGAAGTAACGAACATAATAATGACTCCAGTGGCTTCCAACCACAGTTAGCATGGATGAAAATACAGATGGAATCATAGGCAGGTTTCATTGTAGATTGTGTAGAGTAAATAATCATTCAGTGGAGTGCTTTATACTTTCTAGTGGTGTTGGGGAATACTTTATAGCGCTTTTGAATAAATATTTACTCTCAAGTTTTGGATTAAAAAGTACCATGTGTGAACATTTCACAAAATATAAAGTGTGTGACAAGTGCTTTTGGTTCAGGAATTGATTCTCCAGTTATTTTAAGTAATTTCTGTTGTTTAAGACAATTTCAGTAAACCTCATACTAAAAGGCCATCAACCTCACTAAATGGATTCATACACAGATGTCAACGATTATTAATGGGAGAAAAACTGAATTTGAGACATAACACAACTTATCAAATTTTGTTATATGTGTTAAGGGCTACGAAAATCTTCACATACACCTTTTACAAAAGTAAATGAAGAAGAAAACAATAAGTGCAGGACATCTGTCAAAATCATTTAGGAAGAGCCATATAATAAGCTTTTAGAGTAAAACCTTCAAACACATTTGGTACCAATAGGTATGGCACAACTAAACCTTTTGGCATTGTAGGAAAACACAGTTCAAAGACGTTGATGTATGTCCTGATTGCCAGTTAACAAGTAACAGAAATTCTGCTTGACAGTCAATGGAAAATGATGATTTCACTGTTCATCAACATGACACTCTTCAATAAATAGGTCTTTCGAAAATTTGTGTAGCTGGTTGTCAATATGTTACACCTAATTTGAATAAGCTGTCTTAATTATCTCATATTTTGGATTGGCGATCTTCTTTTTAATCCAAATTATTAATATGCCAAAATCGGAAGAAATTGCCCTCTTTGCATATTAATACTTTGAATTAGAATAAGCTTTATTCATGAGTGTTAAGTATTTCATGGTACCACAGGCTCTTTACACTTAATATCACAGGTAATGAGAAATTATTTTCTTCATCATCTTAATGAACACCATTTTATAACACAAGCTCAAAACAATTAGGTGAACAGGTGATAATACCTTAAGAAACTATCCCTACAAATGATGGGTTGGTGCTTGCTTTCATGCACTATTATCTACCCTAGTTAAATGGCTTTAGAAGGTGGGTCAATATGGAGTTTGATCAGCTGCTTAGGAAGGCCTCTGTGTCAGACATGGAATTGGTTCCTATTGATACTATAAATAGGTTGGATTTCAGTAGACATGGCTTGTATCTCAGGAGGAAATGGAATGGTAAACTGGTTGGGTTAACAGCAAAATCCTTTGGTGTGGTCACTGCTTTTACCTCTTTTGTAGGGTAAGATTGGTATCTAGTGGGAATCTCGACAGTCAGTTACTAAAATTTGTTGGCACGTGAAGCATTTCTGGTCTGGTGAGTACAGGATTATGAATACAAAATCAAATGGGATTAATGTAGGAGTAGTTCTCATAATGAATATAAAATAGGGATGCAGGCGAGCAACTATAAACAACATAGTGAACACATTATCGTAGCATTGACAAACATGAAGACAACACTGACCACAGGAATACAAGATGTGCAGTAGTACAAGTCAACAGGCTCTGCCGAAGATGTGACTTAAGAAATGTATGATGAGATAAAAGAAGTTATTCAGACAGTTAAGGAAGAGGAAAGCTTGACTGTCATGCAGGACTGGAACTCGCTAGGAGGAAAAGGAAGAGCTGGAAAAATAGTCGGCGAATAGGGACTTGGAGAAATAAATAAAATAGGAGGTTGTCTGATAGAATTTTGTACAGAGCGAAACTTTATTATCATGAACACTTAATAATCATGAAGAGGGTTATTATGCATGGAAGAGACCAGCAGAGAGTGGAAGATTTCCGATTGATTAGATGGTAAGAAATAAGTTTTTAATTGTAAGCTATATTCAACGGCTGATATACAGTCCGAACATAACTTATTGGTTATGAACTATAGATTACAACTTAATAAACGTAAAAAATATGGAAAAGTTAGGATACAGAACCTGGTTAAGTTGAAGGAACCTAAGGTAACATGTAGTTTCAGAGAGATAATTTGGAAACAACTGAATAAAACAGTTGAAAGTAATACAGTAGAAGATGAATGGGTAGCTTTGAGAAATCAAATAGTGAAGGCTGCAGAGGGTCATATAGGTAGAGGGACAAGTCCTGGTGGAAATCTTTGGATAACACAGGTTATCTGGAGAAAACATAGAAGTACAGCAAATGAAGATGACAGAAGGGAATAGTAACGACGAAAAAATGAGGTTGACAGAATGCACAGATTCTGTAATCATGAGAAGCTGGAAAATTCAAGTCCATAGAAGAATGTGTAAGTAGGGGTAATAGACACTGCCCACAGGAGAATAAAATGAAGGAAGCTGAGGGTTTAACGTCCCATCGAGAGCTTGGTCATTAGAGATGGAGCTTACGCTCGGAGTTTTGGGTAGGAATGGAGAAGGAAAGCGGCCGTGCCCGTTGAAAGGAACCATCCCGGCATTTGCCTGGAGTGATTTAGGGAAATCATGAAAATAATGTAGACATTTAGAGAACAATAAAACAGTTGTATGACTACCAAAAACTTAGTATATAAACCAGTACTAAGCATAGAAGAGGAAAGCAGAAAATAGAAGGAATACATAGAGAGTCCATAAAAGGGTAATGAACTTGGAGCCAATATTGTAGAAAAGGAAGAGGAAATAGATGAAGATGAGATAGGAGATGGACCGAGAGAAAAGTTTGATGTAGTACTGGAAGTTATGAGCTGAAACAAAGCCTCTGGAGTAGATGATATTGCCTCTGAACTGCTAAGATCCTTGCGAGAGTCAGTCATAAATAAACTGTTTCACCTGCTGTATATGATTTATGGGAGAGTGGAAATACTATCACACTTATGGACGATTGTAATAATTCCATTTCCAACGAAACTAAGGGAAGATAAGTGTGAAAGTTATAGAACTATCAGTTTAGTAAGTCATGGTTCCAAAATACTAAAATGAATTTTTGACATACGAATGGAAAAACGTAGGAAAACGTGAAGCAATACTCACCTATGACTTATCTTAGAATATAGTTCAAAAAGAGGCAAACCTACGTTTATGGCTTTTGTAGATCTAAAAAAAAGTTTGACAATCTAGAGTGGAATGCACTCTTTACAATTCTGAACACAGAGGGGAAAAATATAGGAAACGAGAAATTGTATTCAGCATGTACAAAAAACCGGAGTAGTTATAAAAGTCAAAGGGCATGAATGGAATGCAGTGGTTGAGAAGACTGTAAGGCAGTCTTCCCCCAAAGCTTCCCAATCTGCCCAAGCTGTGACGGAAGGAGAGGACAAATTTTGAAACATAATTAAAGTCCAGGGAGGTGTAATAAAAACTTTATAGTTTGCTAATAATGTGGCAATTCTGTCAGAAACACGAAAGAACCTAGAAGAGCAATTGAACAGAATGGATAGTGTCTTTCAAGGATTGTATAACATTAACATTACTAAGAGCAAAACAAGTTTAAGGTAATGTACTCTAAGAAAAGAGTATTAAGGCAGTCAATGGACGATGCCATATCTGTGAATTTGATAAACTGAAAATCCACCTACCTCTTCCTGAGAAATTAGGAAAATAATAAACTCAATCGAAAGTAAAAGCATGTATGGCATTGGAGGCGTTTCTAACAGAGTACTTAAAGCTTAACTGTAACAGATGATCAAATGGTTTCTGCAAATTGACTTACATTAAATTTCGATAAACACAGCACACAGTTATTTATAGCAAATGTCATGACAGCAGTGATAAATGTATTCTTTGAACAGATATCTTTACTGAAGATAGAATACTGAAAATTTAGGTCTATGCATCGATAAGAGACTTGGAAGAAACACGTTGACGAACCGCTGAAACGTTTGAGTTTAGCTACATAAGCTATTAGCATGACAAACATTTCATAAAATTATCTTACTATGGATATTTTGATGCTCTGCTTTTGTTGTATGACTTCGTATTATAGGGTAGTTCATCACTGAGGAAAAAATATTCATTGCACAAAAACGTGTAATCAGAATAATAGTTGGAACCCACCCAAGATCAACCTGCTGACATTTCTTTAAGGATCTAGAGATCTTCACAATTAATTATGAAATTAGTTATTAATAGTTGAAGCCAGTCCTGAAGTTATAGCAGCATGCATACCTACAATACTAGGAGAAAGAATGGTCGTTACTATTCAAGGTCAAATCTAACTTTCGCACATAAAAGTATGACTTGTGCTAGCACAACAGTCTTTGACTACTTACCAAGTAGCATCAAAGTCAGACAGATAGCCTACCAGCATTTAAAAACAAATTAAACGTTTTTCTGAATGATAACTGCTTGCACCAAGTAGATGAATTTTTAGACAGAAGTTACTTATTTTACAAGAATAAATAAATAAAACTAATAATGAAAATTTGATAAAAATGAGTGCCAAGTAAGTAAATCTTTAATTATACTGATGTATGCCACATCGTTATGGAATGTCATATTCATGTTATGTGGGAACAATATTGATCTAATCTAAATGCCGTTTCTTAAAATCATCACTGTTACACTGAGTGAACTCAAGATTATAGATACTGTGTGACTACTCAAAGTGGTACTGGAGGGATCGAAAATTACAGTGACCAAATGGAATTGGTATCATAACCGCCTTTGCTGACTCTTATCAGCAGAGAAAACTTCAGTTTTTCTACACAATTTATCTTTTATATTATGTGAGTCAAGGTAGATTGTAACTGGCACATTCATTATATGTACTGTATATCACTCCAGTGGAATAGACATTGTTTTTAGTATGACAAGTCTCTTCAGATTAATGCTGTGAATGTTAAATTACTGATCAATTATTATGGAAAATAATGGCATGTTATTTCATGTCATTTGTCTGCTTTAAGCACCATGGCTTCTGACATGCAGTATTACAAAATATAAATAATAGTCGAGAAATATATGCATCACATGTTTTCTCAGTAAAAGAAAGAGCATAAATATATGTTTGTTGTTCTAACCACATATAATTTCATTGCTTTTCACATCAATCGCTGTTGATGATGTTTTTGCCACTGTCTCATCCACCGGTTCAAAAATATACATTATTAAATGATAGTCTAGTGGCATATGATTAACACATATTGTTAATAAAAGAGAGTTAATATACCTATTTGTTCGTAGCATCTTATTCTGTCTTATCCAAGCAGTGGAGAAATATGGATTATTAATTTCTTTTAGCCATTTTCTTTGTAAATTCTTTTACTGTTTTGTAGTATTGTGCCTCTTGTAGATGGTACACTACATGTCTCAGTGGTATTAATTATATACATTACCTACTGAATCAGGTTAATAGTTCATTATATATGTAGTCTGTTAAGAACTTTCCAAATGGCATATCTGGCTCTATTTTTCTTCTCATGAAATTTACATATGTAATTAATGTTGCAAGTCAGCCTGAGGTACCTTTGATTCTGTATGTCACTTGTCATAAATTTTTAACATTCCAGTGATTGTCAATTATTCTCTTGAAATTTATTTCTCCACATTTTATACACAAATACTTCATTTTCTTTTTTATACTGATATCAAACTTCAATTTGTTGAAGATAATCATTCAAGTATTTACTATATGAACTTAATAAAAATTTCTTCTTGGATACATTCCTTCCTGTATGTATCAGCATTAATCTGATTTGTGTGAGACTGGGATGTCAAAAAACGAACAAAGTAGTTTCTTCTTCAAGACTCCTGGAAAACTAGGTCAGATATTATCATCAAGTCTTAGGCATTATTCAGGTGTGTTGTAGAGATTTGAAGTCCTGATGATACAGCTGTAACATTGCTGATGCTGCAGTACAGCAATGAAATAAAGATAATGAGTTATGAACAGAGACAGAATGAATTATGAAGTATTTCTTGAAGCATATAGAATTACAAAAATCATTTATAAACATTTATATGTTACGGTTTTTATTACAAATCTTTCCTGGTAAAGTTAATAAAAGTTCAAATATGTGACAATTAAGTAATCATGACCATAATACATTGTTTCATGATTGGAAGAAATATAATTCAGTGATCTCTAAATATATTTTAGTTGATTGTCAAGATATATTTATTAGTACTAGTTTGTAAAATGGAGTTATGGTTTTGTAATTTGTGCAAGACTAATATTTCATAAACTATTTCTCCTATATACAGCAGAAAATAAACCATTTTTCTGATTTATAATTGTTGATATCATATATAGTTTAAATATGATTTCCATATATTGTGCTGTACTGGGCTTACGATTCATAAATTATAAGGATCATTATTTCTTTTCTAATACATACATTTAAATTTCTGTAAAACATATTGCACATCATTTGTATTGTTTTATTAGTAAGAGCAGAGGCATGAAGGGTTTTAATTTTCATGGTTTGAGATCAATCAGGATAACTGATGACAAGGATCAGCTTCAGTTAGTTAAGAAACTAAGAAAAGTTGATCTTCACATAATATGGCTAATATCTGACAGATATACATATACATGGGAATTGTTACAATTGTTACTTTTTAAACCCTTTAAAGTTTTGTAAAAATGTCATAAATAGATTTTGGATCTGGGGATAATAATGAAGAGAGTTTACGATCATTTCAAAGAGGTGTAAGCATTTCTTGCTCTGTATTTGACCAAAATGTCAAAATTGTAGTGGATTTACTTAACTCACATTGTACCACTTACCATCAAGCTAATGAATCTTCAGATAAAAGCTATATGGAAATTTTGAGTGACAAAAACTTAACATCTAAATTTTAATATTGTACGCCACAGGTTCACAATAATCAGCTGTTAGTACACTTAACACCCACCATGTATGAAACCTCTTTTTGTAGTTATTATAAATTACAATAGACAGTATCAGAAAGAGGTTATACACAAAACTAAATAACTGAAATATTAACAGTGGTTGCACAATTTTTCATATCGTAAATTGTCTCTGTAGGTCCACATAAAAATAAACATAGATTTATAAAAAAAATTAACAAATTTATAATATACAATTTACTAAGTCTGATTTTAATTTTTTAATTACATACCTTTTATAAAGACAGAAATTTAGTCCAATTACACTGAAGTTTCTTAACATGTTACACCTGTTTCATATAAAAATAAATACTGGGTAATTATATAATAACAGGATGAAAAGGACACATTGGTTACTACAATACTTCAGCTTATAAAATTACGCCACTGTCTTTTCTGTTTGAACCTTCCAAAAAGGAACACTTTTATAATCCAAACATAGATACTTTGCTACATTAGCAGCAAATGTACCTGATATGTCATTTCTTTCTGCTGCCCCAATGACCTCTGTGTTTTTTGGTTCACTACCTGTGATAATCTCAGCATCCAGATTTCTGATTCTTCCAGACTCTCTTTCACATGGAATCACTCCAAAAAAATATTTAACCAAAGAAGTATCTAATTTGAAAAGAACAAAATAACGTAAGTAATTCTGCAATAACAAGAAACCCTTTGAAAATTAACTAATTTATGGCTTCAATCGCTTTTCTTCTACCTCTCATCCTATGGATAACAATGCATTTTATATTGAATGCTTTTGCTCATCTGGAACTGTCATATGTTCACCATTCCACCAATGTTCCTCTTATTAAATTAATCAACGTACTAACGTTATATTGATGATAGGAAGAAGGTATTCTAGTCATGTGGCTCCTAGGTCCACTGAGATTAAAAGGGAAGAAAATATATTTTAGTGCAGACTCTTCGTCCATGAGTGCACCATTAAAGTAAATGTGACACTGAATCTGAGCCTTCTCTCAGGGATAAGTCAATAAAGAATAAAATTGTATTGTGAATTACAAGTAAGCATTCTCTTAAGTAAATCAGAATTTTATCATAATAATTAATATTCTGGTCACTTGTAAATTATACTATTTGAAATCTGTGTTGGGAATTATTAAAGCTCTATCATTTTAAATTTGATATTTTACAGAATAACACTGAGACCGAGAAACAGGCAATTGATGTGATATAATTTATCATTTACTATATTTTAGTGACGATTTAAAGAAAATATTAGAATACATTCCTCGAAATTCACTAACTAATTTGTGTCCCTCCTCACCAAACAAATAAAAATCCATGAAATGACGATCTCAATAAGGAATATGTAACTGAAGTCTTGGTTTTCCAAAAGGAAAAATTGAGAAAGACTAAGGTAACTGATTATTATACATTTCCTGTAAGTTAGGAAAAGTGGACACAGTTTTTGATTCTCTATTTACACAGTTTTAAGTATGAACACATGTTGTTAATAATAGTATGTGGGATTAGAGCTCAGGGCCTCAATGTGGAACATTAACTTAATTTTTATAATTTGATATCTAACACAGATTCCTTATTTTGTTTTAATGTCTAAACGATCAAAGCAACAGAACAAAAAAAGATGTTCATCCTGTCTATTTGAGCACTAACTTACATTACAAAGGTAAATTTGATTCTAGGGACAGCACTAATAGAGGAAAAACAAAGAGGAGAACTAAGAAGTGTAGTATTCTCTGAAACTAAGTATTTCTGTGGAGGCAAAATATCTTCTGGAAAGTAAAAATGTAGCACATTAAAAACCAGTATAATTATTAGGAACTACTAGGGCATTTACAATCAAAACGATTCAGGTCGAATATTCAATATGCCTTTGGAGAAAGTCGTTATTTTGTAGACATGAATAGCTTTGCAAATACAATTTGCGTAATCTGACACAATAGTCAGTCCACAGAGCAATCAAATTAACATCTCACAAAAGTGCATTCTCAATATTCTCAGTAGGTTTTTAATTAGGGATGAAATATTTATGACAATCTTTATGAGAATGTTGGGGGCTGCACTCTCCTAGGTACTTAATCAGATTATGAAGTAACTATAGGACCTGATGATGCAAACTGAATTTTCAAAATTAGGTGCATCTTTGAAATAAATATTTTTGTTAGTAATATTGTTATTTATTATTCAGAAACCTCTGCCTTGGATGGAGCATCTTACTGAAATATTTTATTTATTGCTAAAATTCTTTGTCTCAATGTTGGTCACAAAAGGTAATGATGAAAGTTTGAGTTTTAGTTTGATATATGAACTATTTTGTTTCAGGTTCATGAATGCAATCTGAGATTATTATATAATTGTGATCAATATATGTTCTTTACTCCATCTCTGATGCAGAAGTATAGACATTATTATACATGTATTTATTGTATAACAAGGCATATGGGGGTGATTGAATTTAAATTTTCCAATTGCTGAACATACAAACATTGTTAATATTTTATGCAAGTTGGTGGAGTTCCCAAATTCCTGAATATCATGGAATTCGAAAGAAATAATAACTGCACAGGGCAATTCTTTTTCACACAATGAAATGAGTTACACCCATTTCTGCTTAGGTTTCAGTAATTATAAATCATAAAAATCTGTTCATTTTATGAACACTGTATGCTCTTTATCAATTGATTCCTAACTTCCAAGAAGGAAAAAGAATATTTCATTCTCTGTTATTCATATATCATTTTAGGGATCTTTAAAGTATCGTATTCCCTCTACCACACATCTCTCCTTATTTGTTAACTTAGCACTAATATTTTATGATTGCTATTATAAACTTTATTCTTTTGTAACATTTACACAACAAATGAACTACTAAGGAAGAGTTTGTGAGTACTTTGCTTTTTCTTTTTCACAATCTCTTTATAACATTTCTGTGCACAACTTAAATAATTCAGTTTTTTGTCAGTTTTCTTTTAAATATCTGTTACAGAACATAATATTTCAGGATGTATCTGAATTTTTTAATATGTGAATGCAGTTGGGTTGATGAATTAGTCACAAAAGAAGAACTATGAATATATATAATATGCCTTTGGTAGAAAATTTTTCTTTAAATTCTAGTATTTCCTGGATTTAACTAAGTTGTAACACAAATATTTAATTGTTCTGAGGTCCAATACACATACTTCCAGACTACAACATAGCTTTTGTAGGTCCTTTTTCGTTATTAATGGCTGCCATTTTGGAGTGCTATTTTAGGGCTGAGTTTCATGTGTATGATATGTTAACGATCATCTTAGTGACACAGGTTTCCAGAATATTTTTTAAATGTAGTTTTGCCATGCTTATATGAAATAACACTGTATTTTCTGTGCACATTAAGTTTAGGACATCTGCTATAAAAATATGTCATTGGTAATAATATTAAATAAGATTCAGGTGTTAGCTGGATATATCAGACATACTGACAGATTTATGTACACACACCTATCTCTTGTCTTTGGGTTATGGAAGTATTACTGTTCAGTAACTAAATTCGATAACTAACCTGAAGAAAATTATAAAATTACTTTCAAGGAGTAGAGGTTTCAGTACATTGTGATAGAAAGTATGAATTACATTGATCAAAAATGAAATAATTAAGAGAACCCCAACTGCTTACCTAAGAGTATCATTAAGTGATAAAGTCACTTACAGTTATATGATCTCTCTTTTGTGCTTCTGATGGTTGTTATCACCAATGATGTGAGTGACCGATGACCTTTGTAGTTCAGTACCTTCAAAATACAAACCAAACAAACCAACCAACCAATGATGGGAATTTTAACTAAATGCCTTCTGTTGACAGTTATTTATATTGATCAGAGGAAGTACCTTCAGTTCATAAATCAAGTATGTATATACTAATCTATCTATTACAAATCATAGTGAATATGATAAGAAGTTATTATTGCTTGACAACTGGCTAATTGTATATAAATTAATCAATGTACAGAATTATTGGTGCAGGCCAGTACTTACATATATTTTTAAACTTTTGTAGGTAAAGCTCATTTTTCACATTTGCGACTTCTAAAACAAATTTATGAATCACACTAGGGCTGATTTACTCACATTGTTTCAGTGCTAAGAATATAAGGATTGGTGGAATTATGATCCTGTTGGTGGATGTACATGAACAAGAGAAAATTAAATACAAGTATTACACACAGACCATTTATGAAATATAAACACAATTCATTACTTACTTCCCAGAAAAGCATGTTACTAACATGCAATATTTTAAGAGTAGTTACTAGTCACAGGAATTCCAAAGACATGATTGAGCCAAAAGAGACACCTATGTGGATTTATATGTAAGACTACATTGTTGAATCTAGTTTGCATGTTATCAGTCAAATACTTCTGTTTTGTTTGGCATTGCTTACAGTACATGTAAATAAAGTATTTCCATTTACAGTAATTATATGAAACATCAACAATAGAACATTTAATGTCTATGAACCAAGAAGACCCTGGAAGACAAAATATTTCTTCATATTTCAAATATTTACTTTGGATATACTAGTATAGCCCTTGGATAAATATTACTATAGTCAGAATTTTTTTAGTTATCATATTTCATCACATTAATATAACTATTAGGGAATCAGAGGGACATTAGTCTGAATACATTGTTATGCAGTGTTATAATAGTATTGGGGAACAATGTATATCATAAATACTAATTTTTTTAATATGAAGCGAGCACATTCCCTATACTTCATCACTCACTGCCTTTATTACAGATCATAAGTGTTTCTTCTCATAGTAATGAACACTAACACCATAAACTACATGAGATCATAGAAAAGGAAAGAAAATCTATATTTTACGTTTATGATCAATCATTTATACTTCACTGAGACATACTGGTCATAAAGAATGCTAGGGAGCATGTTTCATTCCTTGGATTGAAACAGCATATATCAACTGAAGAAATGCATAATTTAAGATGAATTTCAGTTGTTTTTTACTGATATTTCAGTACTTCCATTCAAGTATAATTCATATTTTCTGAGAACATGATTCATTTACAATTAAATACTGTGTGCAATTAGTTTTAGTAAAATATTTTGTCCCACAACAAAAATAACAATCTTGCTTGTTCTATTAGTCATAATGATTGTATTCAGTTGTGCCACAGCACCAGTCAAATATTAAATATCAAAATTTTCATTAAAAATATGTCAGTGGGAACATAATATATGAATTTAAAAGTTAAAAAAGTAAGAAATGTATATGAAAATTACTCCATATCTGGATAACTTATATTCCCACTTACAATGTGATTAATTTTTAATTAAATATATTATATGCCTAAATTTTAGATAAAATATATTCTTTCTGTAAAAACAACATTCTTTTCATGCCTGCTACCTCATTAAGTTGTAAATAATAAATTTCTCCATAACATAGTTGCTTCACATTCAGTACACTTGTCTACAAGAATTATACAAAAAATAACGTTTCATTATGTTTATTTCATGCTTGAAGACAACCCAACATCAAAAGGTAGTCAGGTGGAAGACTTTGCACTGCAGGTGGACAGACGGGGTGAACGAAAGACTGTGTGTTGAAGTGTCCGTTTCCATTTGTCCTGGGTGTCTCTAAGCTTCAACAGCCATGTTTGCTACAAGAAAACAAAAATTGGAGCATCAGACTGTTGCAGTAGAGTTATACTACATAATTTAAATAAACTTTACAGCAATGAAATTGGAGTAAGTAACATATATCTCTCATGTATTCACAAACACATAAACAGACTCACACACACACACAAACACACACACACACACACACACACACACACACACACACACACACACCTATTATGTCTCAACAGTACCTGTCCTCAAATTAAAGTGTACCTTATCAACAAAACATAACTGTTACCTGTTAAAAAATTACTAAAAATCTAAAGTGGTTCATATAAGATCTAATTTTGTTTCATACATTTCATAATGATTCTGAAAGTTTAATAACAACAGTTCACACTTACCATTTGTATTTGCTGTTTGCATAGGAAGGAGGTTAAGTCAGAGTAATTGTAATTTCTAAAAACCCACTTTCATGTTTCCCCACAGAGATATTTTGGCTTGTACAAAACATTATAAAAGAGTTAATATACTTGAAGATGGTGTCATTTGTATTTATTTTAAGGGATATTATAATACATATACTATGGAATTAAGAAGATGATCAACACTTTTATTTTAAGTATATATTTGCCTGTGTATTTTAGCTGTTGTTGAAATAGTTTTTCACTCATTAGACATTTTATGCAGCCAAGCATGGTGTATGCTCTATTTATTATTCATTTATGATAAGAGATTGTAATATCAGTCAAGAGAAACTGTAGTCAAAGTCTAGATCTCTTTGCTTGTATACAAAATGAAACACCAAGAAGGACTGGATATAGCACAACCAAATTAATTTGCGAGATAATATGTTGTACAAAGATCTCATGCTATAAAATACAGCTCCATGTGAAGTGAAGGAGATATTGGAATCGGTATTGTTGCAGTCAGTTCTGTCTATAATCCTGCTATGTCTCTAAGTTCTGAATCAAAGATTCTGTGGATGTCATTACTGCTTTCACATAGGTAACCTGCTGTAGCAGTGGGTGGTGAACCTCAGACCAGTTGTTCTTGAATCATCTACCAGACTTTTCTATAGGCAGAAGATCAGGAGAAAAGGTAGTCCAAGGAAGCAATGTACTCCAATGGGTGTGCAGTCCAATGGCTGACTAAGAAGACTTGGACATTACATGCTACATATGGGTTGATATTATTGTGTTGAATTGTGACTATCAAAATGTTTTGAATCTATGGAAAAACAATAGGCCCAGCAAGTCACATATGTACATTCGCTGGTTAGTGTTCTGACAGGGGTAGGGGGGCAAGGAGTGGAATCCAATACAGCTCCAAACCGTAATATTGCCGCAAGACCCCAAGTTAACCAACTGCCAGCGTGGTGCAATGGACAGTATAACCGATTGCGGAGCTGAAGGTCGTTGGTTCACTCCCGTGGAACGGCAAAAAATTATTTCTTTGTAATTATCATTTCCAGAATGTTCTACATGTTTCTTATGTTCACTTATAATTTCTGCATGTTTCTTATGTTAACTATTCTTCTAATTCATACATTCTGTATGTGTATAAATAGCAGAGCACTCTGTCCGATAGGCAGTCAGTGCTGCGTGTATGTTTCAGTTCACAATAAACCTGCTTTCAGTATAAGTGCTGTGTTCAGTTGACAACCCTGCCTTCGAAGTCAAGCCTGCTTCAATTTCAACGCGACATTGTTTGGTGGAGGCGCCAGGTATCCTGTGCAACAGCTGCATCACCATGGCTCCGATTAGGCAATGTAAAAGACGTCGCTTACACGGACTAGAATCGGAATACAAGGGATATACCATCCTTCCGAAAGTGCGTATTATCAGAAGAACCATGGACACGAAACCAGCGGTAAGCCAGCACATCAGACACCCGTCGGTGTTCTCTGCAAACGCTGGGCAGGACACCAACAAATGACTAAAAGGGTTCGACCGAGTCGCCAAGTACAACAGGTGGGATCACACAATGTGCTTGGCCAACGTTTATTTCTACCTGGACGAAACAGTCCAGCAATGGTTTGAAAACAACGAAGAGAAGCTGAATGACTGGGAAAAGTTCCAGACGGAACTTAAGAAGACGTTTGGTGTCCTCCACCGACAAATCCGCTCGGCGGAAGAACAACTGAAGAACTGGGCCCAACGACATGGTGAGCCGACACAGTCATACATAAAGAATGTTTTGGTCTTGTGTAACATAGTGAATCCGAATATGACTGAGGCCGACAAAATTACGCTCCTGATGAAGGATATTGTAGAAGACATGTACCAAGCTCTTCTGATAAAAAACGTCACTACGACGGAAGAGTTCATCAAGTGGTGCAGCGGATTCAAGAGATGGAAAAAAGGAGGGTTGGACGAAATAAGTATGACAGACTCTCCAATGTAGTCCCTATGGCCGTTATGGAAGACCAGCATGACTTCGCTTATCTCATATGACAAATTGTGAGTGAAGAATTGCAACATTTTATGGCAACTGGGACTGTTAGGCCGAGTGAGCATCATATTATGGCCATGGATGTAAGCTCTGTAGGTCACGAAAGAGCCGACGCCGCTGAGAAAGAGGTATTTCAAACATTAGCTCCTGTCTGCCTCGCCAGTCGCACCCGACGTGAAAAATGGTGTCGCCCTGCTATGACTTACGCTGCAGCCGCCAAACGGCAGCCTATGAACCGGCCGACGCGGCCACAACCAGTTCCCCCGGCAGCTATGACACCCCACAGAAGAACAAACGTCTGGAGGACATAAGACAACACACCACTGTGTTACCACTGTGGGCACCCTGGACATGTCGCACGTTACTGCAGAGAGAGAAGGCGAGTAATCGACGATTATTTTGCTGTAAGACGTCAGCCATCAGAGCAGTTCTATCCCAGGCAGTCACCTGCTGATGAGTTCAGTCGACCTATGGGAAGAAGCCCATCGCCGTACCTTGGACGAGGTCGCTCCCCGACGCGCCGCTGCCGTTCACCGTCGCCGTACAGAGGTACCCGCCACTCCTCTAGCCGCCGCGCCCAGGAAAACTAAGCGAGGCGACCATCTACGGAGGTGAGGCCGCCGCAGATAAAAATCCTCCATGGACGACAGTCGCTAAGATGTCGGGAAATCTCATCGACGTCATAATCGACGGCCAGCCTGTCCGGGCACTGATTGATTCAGGAGCTTCTTTCTCTGTATTGTCGGATAATTATCGCCGCGTACTAAAGAAGACAATGTTCTGTGATACGAGGGCAACTGTGCTGAATGTCGCAAATGGAAAGTACGTTCAGCCAGCAGGAACTTGTCTCGCAAGATTAACCATCAACAACAGGACCCAGCCGTTTGAATTTGTCGTGTTAACAGAATGTAGTCACAATGTCATCCTCGGATGGGACTTCCTTCAGGCATCCCAAGGTATCATTGACTGTGGAAGATCTGAGCTGCAAATCGGGGAAGTCGTCCCGACAGATAGACGTAATACATAATTTTCTGGAACGTTATTTACCATTGAAATTGTGACCGTCCCACCGTTAACAATGAGAAGAGTTCCAGTCACAAACACAGATGACTGGTTAAACTGTGAAGTGCTTGTCGATAGTAGAAATTTTATTAGGCTCACAAAACAAATTTAGATACCAGCGGCTATCATAAGCATTACCGGTGGTCGAGGAGAAATTTGGATCACTAATTGTCACGAGCAGTCGCAACTTATCCCCAAAGGAATGAGTATCGGGACAGCTGAACCAGTCCAGGACGGTGAGCTCAACATCATCAACGAAGACCCATGCTCTTCTGTTAGTATAGACAACACGCTGGAGGAAACAACTGTGGAACCGCCAATAGGGCCCAGACTGACCAAGAAACAACGCCAGTGAGTGTTAGCTATACTACCCCAATTTTCTGGTGTATTCACACTCTAGCAGGAGAAAAGTCAGACGAAACGGACCACGATAAGGCACCGTATCAATACTTAGCAAGCGTTCGTATAGAGTGTCGCCAGCTGAAAGACAGATAATTCGGTAGGTAGTGGAGATGTTGAACGATGACATTATTCAACCTTCAGAGAGTCCTTGGTAGTCTCTGGTGGTCCTCATAAAGAAGAAGGATGGCACGTGCGGATTCTATGTCGACTATCGGCGGCTGAACAAAATCACAGAGAATGATATCTACCCATTGCCGTGCATTGACGACACCTTAGACTGCTTGAAAGGAGCTACATACTTCTCAACTATGGACGTGCAGACAGGTTACTGGCAAATCGAGGTTGACGAAGCTGACAGGAAAAAGACGGCTTTTATTAGACCTGATGGCCTCTATGAATTCAAAGTAATGCCATTTGGAATATGTAATGCTCCGGGCACATTCGAATGCATGATGGACAACTTGCTTCGAGACCTTAAGTGGACGACGTGTCTTTGCTATTTAGATGACATTGTCGTTTTCTCGAAAACATTTGAAGAACATCTGACTCGCCTGTCAACTGTGTTGAAATGTGTTCAGACTGCAGGACTTTGCCTCAGTCCAAAGAAGTGCCTCTTCATCGCCAAAGAGATAAAAATCCTGGGGCACCTAGTCAACGGACCTGGTGTCCGTCCTGATCCAGATTACGTAAGGGCAGACTTTCCAGCTCCTCAGCACATTCGTGATGTGAGAAGTTTTCTCGGGCTGGGCTCATACTACCGACGTTTCATAAAGGGATTTTGTAACAAGGCACGTCCATTGCAAGAGCTTCTGCAGGGAGACGCCAGTTTTACTGGGATGAGACAAAAGAAAGCGCTTTCCAGGCAATTATGAAGGCTCTAACTTCCGCACCTGTTCTAGCCTTGTACGACAAGAATGCGAAAACTGAGCTTCACACAGACGCCAGTGTTTTTAGGATTGGTGCAGTGATTGTACAAGTTTAGGAAGGTGCTGAAAAGGTGATAGCCTATGCATCAAGAGTTCTCTCAAAGTCCGAGATGAACTACTCTTCAACCAAGAAGGAGTGTCTCGTCGTTATCCGGGCTACAAGTTCCGGCCGTATTTATTCGGCAAACCATCCACTGTCGTGACAGACCACCATTCTTTGTATTGGCTGACTAGCTTGAAGGATCCATCAGGTCGACTAGCAAGATGGGCTCTAAGACTCCAAGAGTACGATGTCACAGTGGTATTCAAGAATGGGCGCAAACACAAGGATGCCGACTGCCTTTCGAGGAATCCATTAGTGGAACACAACAGCATTAATGAAGTTACAGCTCTCACTGAATTAGATGAAGTTACAGCTGAACAGAGGGAACATCCAGCACTATTAAAAACGATAGAGGACTTGGAGAAACGGGACATTGTATAATAACAACTACGATCCACTGGGCCCCAAATGGCTACTGGTCGTTCGAACCCAGGTTCAGCCAGCTATTCTCAAGTATTTCCACGATGCTCCAATATCTGGTCATCTGGGATTCGTGGAGACCCTAGACAGAATCAGATGCAATTATACTGGGAAGGTCTCTACCGGTCTGTCAAGCACTACGTGAGTCACTGTAAAGAGTGCCAGCGACAGAAGCATGTGCCGCAATTACCTCCAGGGCATCTCGTACCAATTGCACCTGCAACAGGTCCATTCCATCGAGTTGGGATCGATCTTTTAGGGAGGTTCCCGAAGTCTACAACCGGTAGCTGATGGATAATAGTCTGCGCTGACTACCTCACCCGCTACGCTGTTAGCAAACCTGTGCCGACTGCAGAAGCTCCAGAGATCGCAAAATTCCTTGTAGAAAAAACTATTTTGGTGCATGGAGCACCACCTCTGATAGAAGAGAAGTATTCCAGTCAAAACTAATATAAGAGGTAATGTCATGTTGCGACATTGTCCACAGATTAGATTAGATTAGATTAATACTTGTTCCATAGATCATATATATGACATTTCGTAATGATGTAGAACGTGTCAGCTTAGTAAATGTTGTCTACACTTGACAATCAATATTTTAAGGATTTTTTTATTACATTTTGTGTTTTTTATTTATATTTATTTATTTATTTTTTTAAAGTTTTATCTAAAAATTCATCTACATTATAGAAGGAGTTGCCATTCAGAAATTCCTTTAATTTATTTTTAAATACTAGTTGGTTATCTGTCAGACTTTTGATGCTACTTGGTAAGTGACCAAAGACTTTTGTGGCAGCATAATACACCCCATTATGAGCTAAGTCAGATTTAACCTTGAATAGTGAATATCATCCTTTCTCCTAGTGTTGTAGCTATGTACACTGCTATTACATTTGAATTGGGTCAGATTGTTAATAAAAAATTTCATGAGTGAGTATATATATTGTGAAGCTACGGTGAAGATCACTAGGTCCCTAAATAAACTTCTGCAGTATGGTCTTGGGTGGGCTCGTGCCATTATTCTGATTACACGCTTTTGTGCAATGAATACTTGTTTACTCAATGTTGAATTGTCCCAGAATATGATCCCATATGACAGCAATGAATGAAAATAGGCGTACTAAGCTAATTTACTGAGATGTATATCACCAAATTTTGCAATGACTCTGATAGCATAAGTAGCTGAATTCAAACGTTTCAGGAGACCTTCAATATGTTTCTTCCAATTCAGTCCCTTGTCAATGCAAACACCTAAAAAAATTGAATATTCTACCTTAGCCACAGATTTATGTTGAAAGTCTAAATTTATTAATGGTGTCATCCATTTGTGTATGAAACTGTATATACTGGGTTTATCAAAGTTTAATGAGAACCACATAATAACTTTCTGAATGATATCATTTACAATTTCATCAGTTATTTCCTGTTAGTCAGGTGTGATAGCTATACTTGTATCATCAGCAAAAAGTACTAGCTTAGCATATTCGTGAATGTAGAATGGCAAGTCATTAATATATTAAGAACAGAAAAGGACCCATGATCGAACCTTGTGGGACACCGTTTTTGATAACTCCCCTGTTAGAGGAATTACTTGTGTCATCTATATCATGTGAACTGCTTGTTTCAACTTTCTGCACTCTTCTAGTTAAGTATGGTTTAAACCATTTGTGCACTGTCCCACTCATACCACAATACTTAAGCCTATCTAGAAGATTTACACAATCAAATCCTTTGAGAGATCACAAAAAATCCCAACTGGTGATGTCCAGTTATTCAAAGCATTTAATATTTCATCAGTGAAGGTATATATAGCATTTTCAGTTGAAAAGCGTTTTTGAAAACCAAACTAACATTTTATTAGAACTTTATTTTTACTAATATGTGAAGCAACTCGAGAATACATAACTTTTTCAAAATTTTGGATAAAGCTGTCAGAAGTGAGATAGGGCGGTAGTTGTTGACATCGGACGTATCCCCTTTTTTATGCAAAGGTTTAACGATAGCATATTTCAGTCGATCTGGGAAAATACCCTGACAGAATGGCAACTACACACATCCTCCGACAAATGGTCTTACAGAATGTTTTAACAAGATGTTAGCAGCTATGCTGTCTATGTACGTCGATGTTGAGCAGAAGGATTGGGATACAATACTGCCAGTCGTGACATTTGCTTATAATACCGTAAGACAAGACACTACAGGCTTTACGCCGTTTTTCCTGATCCATGGCCGTGAAGCTGAGACGACAATGGATACGCTGTTCCCGTTCCAGCCGGACGACACTCAGGATAACTATCTGGAGCAACTCATCACCAGGGTCGAAGAAGCAAGACAGCTGGCTCGCTTACAGACAATGGACGGCCAGGAGAAGGACCGTCAGCGGTATAACAACAAGCACCGACCTATTGTGTACATCCCAGGGGATCTGGTATGGATTTTTACCCCTGTACGGAGAGTTGGACTATCGGAAAAGTTATTGAAGCGATACTTTGGTCCGTATCGTGTCATACGCCGCCTGTCAGACGTCACATACGATGTCGAGGATTATGAGCCGTCGTCGAAACGACAAAAACGAAGAGGCATTGTTCATGTCATCCGCATGAAGCCTTACTACGACCCTGAAGAGCAGATAGGTGAAAATGGCTTCTTGTTCAATGACTCTAAGGACGATAATGATACTGATGAAGCCACTACAGGAATGTCTGCCGTCGGTAATCGTGCAGAAGGGAAGGATTTTCCAGAACTGCCATACAGAGGACCCATGGCAAGATCAAGATCAAGGACATTGCAGCTGGCTCCAAAGGAAACCTAACAGCGGGTCGCTGTTCTTTCATAAGAGGGAGCAATGCCGCGAGACCCCAAGTTAACCAACTGCTGGCGTGGCGCAAGGTGCTGAAGGTTGTCGGTTCAATCCCGCCCTCTGGCAAAAAATTATTTCTTTGTAATTATCATTTGCATAATGTTCTACATGTTTCTTATGTTCACTTGTAATTCCTACATGTTTCTTATGTTAACTATTCTTCTAATTTCTGGTACATTCTATCAGTGTATAAATAGCAGAGCACTCTGCCCGAGAGGCAGTCAGTGCTGCATGTACGTTTCAGTTCGCAATAAACCTGCTTTCAGTATAAGTGCTGTGTTCAGTTGACCACCCTGACTTCGAATTCAATCCTGCTTCCATTTCAACGTGACAATATCAGATGCAGGAACAGGTTGATCTTCCATAAGGCAACAGTTCAAGAGTCTCTAAGCACTGTTTGGCCATTATGGTACTGCAGGAACAATTGGGATTCGTCACTAAAAGCAACTGTAGCAGTATGTGAAAACAGCATAGACTGCTGTAGCCCGACAACACATTCAGGTAGTATTCGATTAAATGCTGAGGCATGAAGAGCAGTTACAACTAGACATCGCGACGACACTCAATACTGGCTTCATCATTTTCCTCAATGGACATGGGGCTACATTTTCAAACATGTGACCTTAGCGCAACGTGTTATCTCCAAAATAAATTTTTCGGCAAAACCAGTGTTGTTCCAATCTCGATTCTACCTCCACCACCATCGTGGATGGATTAGGATATGGAGAATGTATGGCAAGAGACTATGTAACTATTGCCTTAAGCTTCGAAATACTTGCTTTGCAGTCAATATTTTTGTATGGGGTGGCATTCATTGGCAGTACATTAAAAAGACAACAATACATCTTTGAAGTGTTGGGCTCTGTTGTCCTACCCTATCTTTGGAGCTTGCCTACGATCACATTACAATAAGATAATGTGAGACAACAGGTGGCACGCAATGTTGAAGACTTCTTTTTCACCCATCAGATAGCATTTGTGGCTTAGTCTCCCTGTTATCCCAATGTCTCACCTATCAAAAACATGTGCTTGATGATTGCCGACCGTCTGATGTGTGATATACCACCTACTACTATACAATATTAGCTTTGGAAATATGTTCAAACAGCATGGACTGCTAAATCTCAGCAACACAGAGTCTATTTCATTCAATGCCTAGACATGTAGCAGCAGTTATAGCCAGCAATGGCGGCGAAACACAGTACTTACTTTATTGTCTTCCTAACTTGCCATAGGGCTGTATTATCAGTCATATGATCCTTGTACAACGTTTTATGTCCCAAATAAAATTGGCTGTGGGATCTCCTGTCCTATTTGGTGTTGCGTTTTGCCTGGCCAGCAATGATTACGAACTTGAAAATAAGTTATATATTCAATCCATGGTGGTTTTCCATGCTGCACTACTATCACTGTATATTTTGAAGCATTAAATATTATGCAAACTTGGTATATGAATACCTATATACAAAGGAATAAGGATTAATAATTTACTACTTGAAAAACTCTAACTGATAGGAGCCTGGTACACTTTAATGTCATAAATGTAAATATGAGTAGTATATACACAATTTGACACCAGACAAAGTTGGTATGTGACCAAAATGGACTCCAAGTATGTTAAAATGGCAAAAGCCAGGTAATATGCTCACAAATTTATTAGTATAAAACATTTGTGTATATTAATTACCAACCAAAAAACCATTAAAATTTTATAAAACCTACAAAAATTTATTATCAAAAACAGTAAAGGTAAAGCAGTCAACAATCCGAAGATTGGTTTGAACACCACAGTGCTTTACTAGGTATGGTCTTGTTTGGAGGTGGTGTGCCGTTGCCTTCCTTCGACCTTCGAACTGCCTTACCCAGCCAGTTATAGGGGAACCTACAGTTTAATGTGGGTTCCGAACCACGGTGCTACTCGATATTTTTCACATCAGCAACACTGCCAGAGGTGAAAGAAGTGGAAAGTGACCGATAAAAATCTTAGCACCTTGTGGGGATCGAACCCGCAACCTTTGGATTCTTAGTCTCAGGAAATGCATTGTACACTTTGCTGTCATGTAAAATTTAATTTATTGTGCTACCGGCTTCGGAAGTGTCCCATCTTCCAGGCATTTAAAATTACATGAGCAGTTTAGTTTTATACATTCTCTGAATAAGTTGACAGTGTCGTCATATCTATAAAACCAATTAAAATACAAGTTAAAAGTGATAGTGATAAGGACAAAATCAAGGGATTCCTGCACTTAACGTAAATAAAAACAGTACTGACACTGTCAACTTATTCAGAAAATTTATAGCCAGCCGCGGTGGTTGCGGGGACTGAGGCGCTTCAGTCACGGTCTGCACGGCCACTACGGTCGGGGGTTCGACTGCCCCCTCGGGCATGGATATTTGTGCCGTCCTAGTTCGTAGGTAGTTCATAAGTAATTTGTAAGTTTAGGGACTGATAACCCCGTAGTTAAGTCCCATAAGCTTAACAAACATTTGAACACTTGAAAATTTATAAAACTAAACTGCTCATGTAATTTTAAATGCCTGGAAGATGGGACACTCCTGAAACCGGTAGCAAAATACATTAAATTTTACATGACAGCAAAGCGTACAATGCATTTCCTGAAATATATCGCTGTCGACGAACGCTATAAACAAATGTATGATTCTTAGTCTGCCCCTCTACCACTGTGCTACCGATGTATAAAAATAACATAATGAATTTATCAAATAAACCGATAATGCAACCAAAATCCAGTGGCGATTGGCGACTGATGCATAATAATATATGTCGGTTTATTCCACCTGGGTTTCATATTTATTTTCTAACACAATTTTTCATCAAAAAATGTTCAAATGTTTGTAAATCTATCGGACCAAACTGCGTGGTCATCAGTCCGTAGCTTACAGACTACTTAAACTAACCTAAGGACAACACACACAACCATGCCCCAGGGAGGACTCGAACCTCCGACGGCGAGTAACCGCGCGCTCCGCAGCGAGGCGCCTTAGACCAATTTTTCATCGATTTTATATCAAATAGATGTATGAACTTTTGGGAATAAGTATCTGCTGGTATTTATATAACATAAAAATCTTTGAAGAATGCTGTCTAATTTTTCAAAACCTTTATTGGTATATATTTGAAGTAAACATGTACACAGATTGGACCACACTTAGCTAAATTGCCATCTTGAGATCATTTGCATACATAGACCAGAGTCACTCAATTGACCTAAATGCCTCTTTATTAAATTTATGTAAATAATGTGAAGATGGGTTTTTATATTGCTGAAACTGCTCATAGTAGTCTACATATTTCCTTGGGATCTGAACCATATGAGAAGTGAGTTTGTGGAGCTCTGAGCACAGTTCTGATCGACAGCTCAAGGTCAATCATCTCCAAGCCCTCACTAACCCCCCCCCCCTCCTCACTTCCCTGTTATGACTGACAACAGTATGCATTCAGATTAAGAGCCTAATTAAGGATGATTGACAGGTGCACTTATGGATTCTCCCTCCCTCATTCCACTTCTAACACATCTATGAGAGAGCTGCTGCACTTTTGATTCACTTTATGATTGCCACGCCCTTATTTCTGACTCATTTCCTTTTGGAAATTTCACAATACACTCCCACTCTTCCTCCAATTGTAATTTGGTGGGAAAAGGTCAATGTTGGATAGGAACGTTGTTCTCTTTATTGTTATTATTATTATTATTATTATTTGTTATCCTGTTTGAAAATGACTGAGCATTTGAAAATAGCGAAATCATGCATGTAGTGGGTAGAGCCTTGGTTTTTCAACTATCACTAACTTTGAAGGCAGAAAAAAATAATTTTTTCTTCATTTATTTCTACAATTTCTATGGCAATGCGCACGTCCATATAATTAAAAAATTTAAAAATATCGTAGTAGAAATGCAACACATCGACAAATCTATCAGTCTTTAACTATTTTAAATCATCAAAATGCTCTATAATCTATTATTGAAATCGTTCTGTACCCAAACTAACATATTTCAAAATCACAAAAAAAATCTATACTCGAATCAAACTATACACTTATTAGCTTATTTCAAAATCACAAAAAATTAACATGCCCCGTTTAAAAATAATTCTGCGCTTCTCAGAGGATGCGCCTTGGTTCGCCTGCAGAAGGGTCCATTAGTGTAGGGCCGCGGTCTGCTGCCATCATTCAACACATTCTAACGCTGTGCATTCTAGAAAACAATCCTTTATTATCCCACACAGATAAATACTACCGGGTGGTTCCTAGCAAATTCTACATACAAGATAAAATTTTGCTAATGAAGTGTTCATCATTCCTAGCACACTCACTCATTCTGTTATCAGAGCACTGAGTTCTACAACACTTTTCGTAATAAGGAAAACATGTAAATAATGTGACAACCTGACTACTCATCCAAGGATACTACAGATGAGATGCAAACCTGCATCTACTGATTCCAGACACCATAATCACCCTGTAATTGATGAAGCTTTGAATTTTCAACTATCAATTACTTTAAATGGGAGAAAAAGGAAATTTTTTCTACATTTATTTCTTCAACTTGGGTGGGAATGTAACAGTCCATCTACGTAGCTCACCAGATCGGAACTTCGTGAGTGCTGGTAGCCCTCCCAGCCCCCAGCCACCGTGACTGCCCCCATTCCAAACACACCTGCCTTCACATTGCTAGTAATCTGTCTATGACTCAAACCTAGGCCCTACTGATTCCGGACCCCGTACCGTCACATCGCTCCTATTGGGTGTAATTTCGAATTTTCAACTGTCAGTTACATTTCAGGAGAATGCCCCATGTCGTTTGTAGAAATTTCGGAAAACTGGCGTGAACTTCGAAAATTGTCAGGAAATCGTATCTCTGCCAGTCTCTTCGAGAATACTTACAGTACTTCTCGTTTTGATGTAGTATAAATGTGCAAGTGGCGCATACTCTTGGAATGCGTAACATAACCACATTGTAATATACATTTATCTACGTATTATATTTGTGTGCGAGTGAGTAACGAATTCTGCAATAACGTGTCAGGCGTTAGTAGACCGGAGATTCACGAGGTTCAGTTCGCGGTGTCCGTACATACAGTAGATATGTTGGCTTCTTGTGGGGCACAGCAAATGGGCCTGCGACCCCACAGCAGTCATCGCGACACCATTCATCCAAATGTGGGTTATGGTTTTTCGCAAAAATTTTCTCAAATAAGTATTACAGTGCAAGAGCTGCGATGATCTCCTAGCGCAACATACTGTACATCACACTTGTGCTAACTGTACAGAATTATGACAAAGAATATTGCAATTTATGCGCATCGTAATCTGTTTTATCTATCAGTTGTTTTGAAGTATGTTGAATGACGTATATAGATAATAGATACAGGCTGGTATACTGGCAATATTTCACTTTCAATTTTTGCTACTGAGTTCGAGATGATGTGCGTTAGAAACGCGTTCACCTCTAGGCCAGACTCCTGCTTTCAAACTTAAACTCAAGTGGAACAGGCCGGCCGCGGTGGCCGAGGTGACTGAGGCGCTCCAGTCACGGTCAGAACGGCCACTACGGTCGGGGGTTCGAATCCCCCCTCGGGCATGGATATTTGTGCCGTCCTAGTTCGTAAGTAGTTCATAAGTAGTTTGTAAGTTTAGGGACTGATGACCCCGTAGTTAAGTCCCATAAACTTAACAAACATTTGAACATCAAGTGGAACAGTTGGCAGATGGTCTCTATTCCTGTTAGCGTGCAGAAGTCCAAGGACACCAGAACACTGACTACAGTACGAGAGAAAGAGAACGTTTTCGATTTGTATGATGGAAGCTGCAAATTGTGTTCTACAACTTAAGTGATGATATTGAATCGATGTAGATTAGCAGAGGCAGAACTGGAGGGTATTTTTCGGTCTTGTTAGTGCTCATGATCCTTGAGAAGAAATCACCACGAGCATTCTTAACACTCTTTTTGTAACAGGTAACGATGCGCACAGCGGTAATAGAATTATATAGTGTTAGTTTTAATTAAGAACGCTACTCCAGAGGTTAGAGCTGCTCTAACAGAATTCGACGAATTGTAGAGAGAATCTCAGGTTAGTTGTTGATAGGAAAAGGATATCCATTCTGGAATGTCTAGTAACTCACCTCCAGATGTGAAAATATCTCGTTACTAGCCATGCCTAGATACGACTAGACTAGCAATAAAAACACAAAACAATGGAAAATTGGTTACAATAAAAGAAATCGGTGATGGGCGTTGGGGTGGATGGGCGAAATGATCATTTTCATGTCACATTTAGAAGGTATAACAATATAAAATTTTTGTTTGGAGAATCACAATTGATAGGAAATAAAAAGCAGTCTTGGCGAGAGGACGTATAGGAATCGGGTGGATCCAGGCGGCAGAAAGCTGATATCGCCTTGTAAATCTAGGACGAAGATGTCTTTACAAGATGAAGTGAGAGGGGGAGACGAGTTTCGATATTTGAAGACGATTACACAACTGACCGTTAAAGTACGCGATGTAGGGGAATAACGGCGCTGAGAACTGAATATAAGCGAAGTTACTGATGTGGAAATATGGCTGGGTCTGTGCAGCTTATCCATGTTTGTCTGCAGAGGTATAGGCACGGTCTTTACAAATAACAAGTTATAGGAATTTTCGATGAGTTTTTAATATTTTAAAAGTACATTGTTCGTTTTTAAAGATAATTTATGTACTGCGAGGTCTCCACAAAACTTTACGAGGAAAGGGAGTGGAAAGAAACGATAACAGTTCAAAAATATTCAAATGTTTGTAAATCTGTGGGGTTTAACTAATGTGGTTTTCAGTCCCTAGACTTACAAACTACTTTAACTAACTTATGCTAAGGATAACACACATTCCCATGCGCGAGGGAGGACTCGAACCTGCAATGGGGAGCAACCGCGCGCTCCGTAGTAAGGTACCTTAGAGCGCTCGGCCATTCCACCGCGGCCGATAACAGTTAAAAATGCAAGATACAAGGCAGTAGTGCTAGGTGGAACCGAAGAGACACAAGGTGCTTTACACAGACAGACAGTATCAGGCTACTGGAATTTTAGATGGATCAGGCTAGGGAAGTGTCAACAGAATGGTAGCGTGCTGGACATGTTTGTGATACTGCAAATAGTGGCCGGCAGAATATAAAATGTCCACACATTTAGCTAACAGGGTCGGCCGCGTTTGGGATCGATAGGTGTCTCATTTTAGAGGTCCTATGAACTAGCATCTGCACTTTTATAAGCATTTGGGATGGACATATTATCCGAAACATTAGGATGATGTACACCCTATGGGGAGCGGGTGGTTTATAATTCTATTTATCGTTCGTCTCAATAAATAATTGTGGCTATTTTTCAGCGTGATTCTTATCTACTGCTGTGTTTTCTAGTGCCTGAAAATTAATGTTATGAACAGCCAGGAAGCAATGGAGAACATACTGCTCTTAATTTTCAGGCAGCAAGTTGAAATTGAATCAGAATGTTCCTGATTTCTATTAAATTCATAGGACTTGGGAACTACGACGAAAATAAATTTCTACAGTTTTTAAATAACCAGTACATTGTTTCCCAAAAACACTGTAAATTCAGAGGAATTGGCAACTACGACGAAAATGAATTTCTACAGTTTTTAAATAACCAGTACATTGTTTCCCAAAAACACTGTAAATTCAGAGGAATTGGCAACTACGACGGAAATGAATTTCTATAGTTTTCAATAAACCAGTTTATTGTTTCTCAAAAACACTGTAAATTCAGAGGAATTGGCAACTACGACGAAAACGAATTTCTACAGTTTTTAAATAACCAGTACATTGTTTCCCAAAAACACTGTAAATTCAGAGGAATTGGCAACTACGACGGAAATGAATTTCTATAGTTTTCAATAAACCAGTTTATTGTTTCCCAAAAGCACAGCATTAGAAGCAGTTCAGTTACGTCTTCCATGCGAAATGCCAAGTAAGTAGCTTTACTGTCCCGATTATCAAACAACTAATGTCAATAATGCTCACCTCAAAAGTGAGTAAGACTTTCCACGCGCATTTTCAAATGTTCGAGCAGCAACATGAAATAAAACATCAAAACGTGGACTAGATGCGGTCTAAAGTTGGACTCAACGGCCGTGCCGCGGACATGCAGCCTCCCTTTTCTAGCCTCTACCCGGACGCCTGTTGGCCGCTTACTGCGATGTAACGAAGTACAAAAGTATCGTTATGCGTTGAAAACTTATAGAGTTCATCATTTTTCTCTTTGCAGTAAGTATTGAAACAAATATAAAACAAAATTTTCAAATAAATATCTAGGAATTGATTGGTAGAATTTTTTAAACGGCAACCGCGAATGGATTACGAGTTATTGACTGTTCCTATTCTAACTTCCTGCACCTTTTCTATTAATCTTACCTTTTTTAAATTTCTCACATTTACATATTTCTGCTTAATAACTCAAGTGCTGTAATGGTAAACCTGTAACTTAATTCTGCGAGGCACTTAATCTGTAATGTTTTTATAGTTTTGAAAATCATAATTCGTTTATCATTGACTAGATGACTTAGTGAACTTCGTATCACTTACCTCTTAATCATACTAATTTAAGTCATATGTGTTTTAGACCCAGTAGCTTTAAAAAGGCACTTGCTTTGAACGTCAAATGTGCAAAATTTTATCGCAATCGTATGAATGATATTGATATCCTAAAGGAAATAGCTCTTTCAGTTTTCCACAAATTTTCCTATTTTCTGGCCAACTATTCCAAACGATTACTTCACTCAAACCTTCCTCTCGCTTTGAATGTCGAATGTGCCAAATTTTGTTGCAATCAAATGAATGGTATTGGTATTTCATAGAAAAATCTCTTTCTATTTTTTCTGTATTTTACAATTTTCCGGGAAACTTTTCCAAATTTTTATTTCATAAGGACGTTACTCTTGCTTTGAACATCAAATATGCAAAGTTTTATCGCAACCGGACGAATGATATTGATATCCCTTTGAAAAAATCTCTTTCAGTTACTCGCGAAATTCCAAATTTTCCGGGTAACTTTCCCGAATTTTTAGTTCGTAAGAACGTTCATGTTTCGCTGAACGTCAAATGATCAAAATCTTATCAGAAGTGGATGAACGGTTCTCAACTTATAGTATTGAGTACATTTAGAAACACATTGAAAAGGAAACTTAGTTCGAATTTTGCGACTTTCCTTTTTAACTGTATTTTTTTTTCAGTGAAAACTTTTCCAATACCATAATGAACAAAACAACAACAAAAAATTACCCCTCTCCGTCGTGCGAATAGTCAGTTATGGTGTTGAATTCAATCAAAAACACATTGAAAAACGCACTTTCAGTTTCCCTCAAATTTTCCAATTTTCCGGTAGATTTTCCAAAAAAAATTATTTCATACAAACCTCGTCCTGTCAAGCTGTACTCAAGTGATGCTCTTACAACCATGTGGCAATTTATTTTTATTCGTAGAAAAAAACCGCTTTCCGTTTTTCCTGAATTTTCTTACTTTCCGGACGACTTTTCCAAATTTTATTTGATGCAAACCATCTTGCTTCCAAGATGAAATGTACAACATTTTATCGCAATTGCACGAACAGTATTGATAGCTCACTGGAAAAAGCTGTTTCAGTTTTTTTCTGAGTTTCCTCTTTGCCGGACAGCTTTTCCATATTTTATCACCGTTTAAACCCTCCCTGGACTTACACGAATATTTCAAGACTAACATTAGTCAAATCGGTTCACCAGTTCTCGAGTTTTACCGAGACTAACGAACAGCAATTGATTTTTATATATATAGATAATTTCTGAATTTAAAAAAATGTAATCATGAAACACTTCTCCTACCTTTTTGCATCGATCCAGGTTTAAATCTAAAATTTCTATTCGGTAATATTAACATTATGGGGATTAAATGGCATGCACAGTTGTGTAATGATAGGTAAGTGCGGCTATTTTGTAGCCTTACCGTTGTGTGGATGGGACGTTATACCCAGTTGTGCTCCGCGGTGGCGCGGCCGAGCTCACTAAGGCGCCTTGCTGCGGAGCGTGCGGTTGCTCATCGTCGGAGGATCGAGTCCTCCCTCGGGCATGTGTGTGTGTGTGTGTGTGTGTGTGTGTGTGTGTGTGTGTGTGTGTGTGTGTGTGTGTCTGTTTGTCCTTAGGTTAGCTTAGCTTAAGCAGTTTGTAGCCTAGGGACTGGTAACCAGAGTACTTGCCCAGTTGTGCAATCGTTTGTAATTGTGGCTATGTATGTAGCAGGAGCATATTGCGTGATATTTAGCTTGCTTCCCATACAATACCGTATGTTTCTCGACTGAAATTAACGTCTGGGTTTCCAAAAACCAGAGGATTCAAATCTTGGACAGTTCTGTGTCTTACATTAGATTAGTAACCACCAATGGGAGCTGAGAAAGGTGTGTGAGTCCACCAATTTAATAGTTGGAATATCAAAGTATGGGAGTGAATTTTACTTGTGTGCGTCATTAAATCTGGCAGCAGCGCTGTTGGTGAATTGAGCACAAAATTTTCAAGTGTTTGACGGCGATATTAATTCGATTTGCGCTTCCGATAGATGGTTTTCGTTGCTTAATTGAGTGTGAGCGTACAAGCTCACGAGCCCTCAGAGGCTGAGTGCTCCCTGGCCTGAGCGTCACTGCACGGGAGGGAGATGCACACTTGCTATATGTGTCTCATCCTGGCAGAACATTTGGGCAGGAAAAGGAACCGCACTTTGTAGAAGTGTAGAAGGGAAGGCGGAGGCTCTTTTGGATACACGCCGAAGCGTTGTTCCAATGGTGAGGGTAGAAGAACCCTTGTGTTCCCGCTCCCTTCCCCTATCCACGCTACCGAACTCGGCATCTGGAATGCCTTTTCTGGGGTTCAGGTTTTGCCGAGGCGAGTGCGTAACAGCTGTCAGCACTTTTAAACAAGACGATAGAGTCCGGCGGGGTGGTTCTTATGTATTACTAGCTGGTACCCGTCGCAGAAAAAATAATTGCACAAATAACGTTAGTAATTTGAAAGAGTTAGCTTGTTCAACTTGGAATGACATATACACCCGTCTCCTCCCTTACGTCCTCCCTGTTCGCCTGCTCCCCCCCCCCTCTCCTCCTGCCCTTTCTCTGTCCAGTGCCTCCGCCCCTCCTGTTCGTCTCCTTTCACTTGTCTGCCACCATCTTCCCTCCCTCATTCTCCTCCTCTCCCCTCCCTCATTCTCCCTCTGTCTGTCCGTCTCCTCCCTCCCCTTTCTGTCCGTCTCCTCCTCCACCTACTCCTCTCCCTCCTATATATGAAAACATGGTGATAGCTCAAGTGGTGTCAAAGTCGCAAGGTACCCTCCGCCATGCTAAATTCACTGTCCTGCAGATTATGAAAATCTCCTTCGTGAAAACATACATTTATGTGCTGACTTTCCTGACCAGTCAAACAATTTGGATGTTTGTTGTAACGTACTCTCAATCATGCACCTATGTAGGCTTACGAAAGGTAGCCCACGTATTAATTCGGGGTATATTTTATCTATATTGCACATTTCATTCAATTCTGTCCAGCCGTTTCAGCGTGAGGAGAAACAAATGTATTAACCCATTGTAAGGTACCCTCCGCCATGCACCATACGGTGGCTTACGAGAGGCAGCCCACGTATTAATCAGGGTACAAGCTACC
The DNA here is from genome assembly GCA_026315105.1 of Locusta migratoria. Lineage (NCBI taxonomy): Eukaryota > Metazoa > Arthropoda > Insecta > Orthoptera > Acrididae > Locusta > Locusta migratoria. The sequence continues at coordinate 13,679,108 of CM048755.1, forward strand.
TCTGTTCCAAATTTAATTCATATCCGTCCAGCAATTTCAGCGTGAAGGCATAAGGAACGAATTAGCTAACTGTAAAGCTCCCTCCGCCATGCATTATACGAATTCAATTTTAGTATGCCTATAACCTTCGTGCGAGTGCAAGCAATGGGTTAACAAAGTCTTATCGCAATCGGATGTACGGCATGGTCGTGCATAAAATACAAACAAAAAACAAATAAACTTAAATTTTTATATATTGGATATGACCGGAAGTATGTGTCGCACAGTGATACAAATTTGATGGCGCATTTAGTGATACATATCGATACTATATGCAAAATATGTTGCGAAGACAGTCAGTAGTAATCAAGTAAAACATCACAAGATCATGCCCGATACGACAGTTTTACGGCATCTACAGTGAAACTGTTGTGAGCGGGAGGCTTCTTTTCGTTTCATCATTTTGTGGGGGCCCCGTTACAAAATACAAACTTTGTTGCAGGTCCATAACTACTACCATTTTACAATAATTGACGCATAGAGCTGGGTATTCTCACGCGGTGGCCTCTCATTATTTATGAGGTCATATCTCCTGAGCTATGTGTCTTGCTTTTTAGTTTTCTGGTCAGTAACCTTCGTGGGCGGTGACCAGTTCACCAAAGTTTCATGATTTATGAATACATAGAGACAAGCATATATATATCTAATGATTATCTGTCGCAGAGGATGGAGAGTAGATTATTTTGAAGTGTTTAACCCTGTAAAATTTTCTAAGACAGGAATAATTTTATAGTGATGTATTGCTCGGTATGTGCAGAATATTGTAAAACCCGTTCTTTTTCATTATTGCAACAGGCGTTGTTCGCTGCGCGGTAAGAACCGTGCGTTCTGGGGCGCCACGGATACGGATCACCCGGTGAGCCACATCGGACTTTCGAGTCCTCCGTCGGGCATGAGTATGAATTACGTCTTAAAGTGGTCGTCATGTAAGAAGGCGCTTCCGCGCATAGAGACGGAGCGATAGGAGAAGCGTGGAGGGGAGGAGCTACGGCCGAGCGCCTGCTGGAGCCGTTGCTCACGGCCAACCACGCAGCTATAGAATGAATATTATTGGCTGCCAGTGCAGTAATGGAGGGAACGCCTGAAAACTGGACCGCCTTCCTACGTGACGCGGAGTATAGTATAAGTTAAAGTAGTTTGTAAGTCTAGGAATCGATGGCTGTAGCAGTTTGGGGTCTTAGGTTTACAAACGTCTGAACTTTTTTTTCCTTTTCTTTTTCCTTCCACATGGATAATACTAGCTCACACCTTGCACGAAGAACTCAACACGCTCTGCAAGACGAGCAGCAGCTTCCCTGATCTCCACTCGAGCGCTTCTGCGACTTGTCAGGCCAGAACTCTACGTGAACATGTCGAGCGGCGTGCTGGAATAATGCACCCCAAGACAGAATGCGCCATCTCTATGATCGAATGTCTGCCAGGATCAGCGCCTATATTGACGCCCGTAGAGGTTACACCCAGCGGCGAATCGAGGGTTCTGTTTTGGAGGGGGTCACAGAACACTGCGTTTTCGACCCTGCCCCTTCCCTTCCAGGAAAATATACCTTGGTATCATACTCCCTTTCAATGTATTAGGGTAATTTGTTTCTCTTATTTCAGCCTGATATGGTCCACAAAGGTTTTTCTCTCTTCCCTGATGGTATTTTCCTCTTTTGCCAGGAGATTTTCATTTTGTTTGACTGCTTATTTTCTCTCTTCTGAAACTTTGCCGGCAGGGCGTGGAATCTGCGTAGTAAGTGAATTAAGGTTTTCAGTAACTTCGATCTTTTCTCTAAAAAGTGTCGATCATGATTGTCCGAAAAAGAAATTTCAGTTTCCTGTAAATCCTTTTTAACTTGGTTTTCCCATTTGGAATACGATTTTGTTTTAGAATGTTCAAATGTTCGTATAGCTTATGGGACTTAACTACGGGGTCATCAGTCCCTAAACCTACAAACTACTTATGAACTAGCATATACTAAAGACGGCACAAACATCCATGCCCGAGGGGGCAGTCGAACCGCCGACGTCGGCCGCGGTGGCCGAGAGGACTGTGGAGCACCAGTCACGGCCAATACGGTCGGGGGTTCGAATCCCCCCTCGGGCATGGATATTTGTGCCGTCCTTAGTAATAGTTAGTTCATAAGTAGTTTGTAAGTTTAGGGACTGATGACCCCGTAGTTAAGACCCATAAGTTATACAAACATTTGAACCCCCGACGGGGAACGGCCTCGCGCATCGTAGCATAGCGCCTCAATGCACTCGGCCGATCCGCCACGGCTTTGTTTTAGAAATCGATGAGTCTATGCGATGAGTATGCGATGGGAGTGTTTAGTGTAATAATAATAATAATAATAATAATAATAATAATAATAATAATAATAATAACTAATAATTTTTACACGACTAAATAGCACGTCCCGTCGACAAAAATACCACAATTATTCAGCACTATAAAGAAGAAATTGCAGTTCCGAAAAATACGGCTCCATTAAATATGTGTCCAAATCATTGCAACATTGCAAACTACATCTGTCACGCAGCTAATTCAAGAACTATAATAGAATCCTTGAGAACGTCATGATTTGCAGAGTGTGAAATCGAAGTGTGCATACAGTGGTCCACTTTGCACTACGACTGGAATTTGATTTCTGGACTGTGGCCATAAGAGTGTCTTACGGAGAGAAATGCTGATATGTGAGTTGCCTATGTGCAGGAGGGACGGCGGGTTTTATATAAGTGATTAATGTGACGAATAAAAATAAATAAAACTGTTGTTGTTTGTTGTTGTGGTCTTCAGTCCGGAGACTGGTTTAATGCAGCTCTCCACCCTACTCTATCTCCACCCCACATCTACTTGAATCTGCTTACTATATGCGTCTCTTGGTCTCCCTCTGCGATTTTTAACCCGCACACTTCCCTCTAATGCTAAATTTACGATTCCTCGATGTCTAAGAATGTGTCCTACCAAGCGATCCCTTCTTTTAGTCAGGGTATGCCAAAGATTCCTTTTCTCATCAATTCTATTCAGTACCTCTTCATTAGTTATGCGATCTACCCACCTAATCTTCAGCATTCTTCTGTAGCACCACATTTATAAAGCCTCTATTATCTTCCTGTCCACGCTGTTTATCGTCCATGTTTCACTCCCGTACAAAGCAACACTCCACACAAATGCCTTCTGAAAAGACTTCCTTACACTTGAATTAATATTCGATGTTAGCAAATTTCTCTTTTTCAAAAATGCTTTTCTTTCCATTGCCATTCTGCATTTCATATCCTCTGTACTGCGACCGCCGTATGTTATTTTACTACCCAAGTAACAAAACTCATCTACCACATTCATTGTTTCATTACCTAAACTAATTCCTTCAGTATCGCCTGATTTTCTGACTGCAGTCGGTTATCTTCGTTTTGCACTTGTTAATGTTCATTTTGTACGCTCTCTTCATCACACTGTCCATTTAATTCAACTGCTCTTCCACGTCCTTTGCGTCTCTGACAGAATTACAATGTCATCAGCAAAACGCTATGTTTTTATTTCTTCACCCTGAACTTTAATCCCTATTCCAAATTTTTCCTTGCTTTCCTTCACCACCTGCTCGATGTACAAATTGAATAACATCGGTGAAAGGCTACAACCCTGACTTACTCCCTTCCCAACTAATGCTTCCCTTTCATGCTCTTCGAGTCTAACAACTGCGGTCTGGCTTTTGTACAAGTTGTAAATAATTCTCCTATCCCTGTATTTTACTCCTGCCGACTTCAGAATTTGAAAGAGTGTATTACAATCAACATTGTCAAAAGCTTTCTCTAAATCTGCAAAAGCTAAAAATGTAGGTTTGCCTTTCCTTAATCTATCTTCTAAGATAAGTCGTAAACTGAATATTGCTTCCTGGGTTCCTACGTTCCTCCTGAATCCATACTAATCTACCCCGAGGTCCGCTTCTACCAGCTTTTTTGCAACCATGACTTATCAAATTGATGGTTCTGTAATTTTCACACCTGTCTGCACCTGATTTCTTTTGAATGGGGATGATTACATTTTTCTTAAAGTCTGAGGGTACTTCGCCTGTCTCATACATCTTACACACCGGGTGAAATAGTTTCGCCATGGCTGGCTCTCTCAGAGACTTTAGTAGCTCTGAGGGAATGTCATCTACTTCCGAAGCCTTGTTCCAACCTAGGTCTTTCAGAGCTCTGTCAAATTCATCTCTCAGTATAGTATCTCCTATTTCATCTTGATCTACTTCCTCTTCCCTTCCTACAACATTGTCTCTAATTTCATTTCCGTTGTAGAGCTCCTCTATGTACTCTTTCCGCCTTTCTGCTTTCCCTACTTTGCTGAGAACTGGTTTTCCATCTGAGTTCTTGATATTTGTTGCGCTGTTTTTGCTGTCCCCAAATGTCTCTTTTATTTTCCTGTAGGCAGTATCTACTTTTCCGCTTCTTATGCATTCTTCTACAGATTTGCATTTGGCTTCTAGCCACTCCTGCTTAGCGATTTTGCACTTTCTGTCAATCTCATGTCTTAGTCGTCTGTACTCCACTTTGCCTGTTTCATTTACTGCTTTTTTATATTTTCTCCTTTCATCAATTAACTTTAGTATTTCCTGTGATATCCAAGGATTTTTTGTAGGCCTTGGCCTTCTACCTATTTTGTCCTCTGCTGCCTTCACTATTTTATCTCTCAATGCTACCCATTCCTCTTCTACTGTTTTATTTTCCCGCGTTTCTGTCAACTGTTGCCTAAAGCTCCCTCTGAAATTCTTAAGAACTTCAGGTTCCCTCTATTTATCCAAGTCCCATTTTCTTATTTTCCTACCTTTCTTTGCAGTTTTTTTCAGTTTCAGCCTACAGTTCATGACCAGTAAGTTATGGTCAGAGTCTATATCGGCTCCTGGGTATGTCTTACAGTTTAACAATTGATTCCGGAATCTATGTCTTACCATTATAAGATGATACCTTCCTGTGTCTCCTGGTCTCTTCCACGTATACAACCTTCTATTGTGATTCTTAAACCAGGTGTTTGTTATGATTAAATTATGTTCCGTGCAAAATTCTACCAGGCGACTTCCTCTTTCATTCCTTCTGCCCAATCCATATTCACCTACTACTTTTCCTTCTCTTCCTTTTCCTACTACCGAATTCCAGTCTCCCATCACAATTAAGTTTTCCTCTCCCTTAATTGTCTGAATAATTTCCTTTGGCTCCTCATATATTTCTTCGATCTCCTCATCATCAGCAGAGCTAGTTGGCATGTAAACCTGTACTACTGTTGTTGGTGTTGGCTTCGTATCTATCTTGACAATGACAATGCGATCACTGTGCTGCTCATAGTAGTTTACCCGCATTCCTATTTTCTTATTCATTACCAGTCCTACTCCTGTGATACCCCCAACTGATTTTGTATTTATAATCCTGTACTCACCTGACCAGAAATCGTGTTCATCCTGCCACCGAACTTCACTAATCCCCACTAAATCTAACTTCAACCTTTCCCTTTCTCTTTTTAAATTTTCTAATTTTCCTACCCGATTAAGGGAACATTCCAAACTCCGATCCGTAGAATCTATTTAAAACTATTTAAACCATTTAAAAAATAAATATTCCCGAAATTTTCCACACTCGTTTAATATACAAAAACAAAAAAATATGTCTGCAAATGAAAAACAGTTTTTTTTGGGGGGGACGTGCCCCCACGACCCTTCCCCTGGATCCGCCGCTGGTTACACCACGTACTAATAGGGGCCTTTCAGCATGGTCGTCGGTACGACGTGACCATTACACGTACTCCATATGCACTGTTTCAACAATTAAGCTTGATTTTTTTTTCTATCGTACCAAACTGCGTGGTCATCAGTCCGTAGCTTACAAACTACTTAAACCTAGGTAAACTAACCTACGGACAAACACACACACCCATGCCCCAGGGAGGACTCGAACCTCCACGGCGAGCAACCGCGCGCTCCGCAGCGAGGTGCTTTAGACCGCTCGGCTACTCCACCGCGGCAAGCTTGAATTATTTGGAAAACTGTCAGAGGGTGTACTAAGCCACTGTCTCTCCAAATTCAACGTTGACAGACCCATCGCCGTCTACCAACAGGCGTGATAATCAATGGTTGGATAGTTAAACCATCGCCGTTTTGTAAGCAGAATTTCGAGAGAGATTAGAATCACCACCGAGCGCTAACCGCTATATGATTTTGATTACTCGTCTGTGAAAGTCTGAGACGAAGCGTTTGCAAAACCACAGCTGGCCAGCTGCACTCCATCACAGCTGCTGCGCCGCTTACGCACATTTTCTGGCAAAGCCATTAGTGAACATATTCTTTGCAACATTTAGTTATCACAGATTAATTCACAACGGTAGGCGAAGTGTTTGCATGTTTTTTTTAAAATTCACAAATTATCATCGATAAACAGAATTTTGATTTTTGGAACTATAAAAACTTTGCAGTTTAAGTGCCCCGTAGAATTAAGTTACAGGGTTAGTCCTACAGCACTTGAGTTATTAAGTAGAAATATGAAACTGTGACAAATTTCAGAAACGTAAGATTAATTGATAAGGTACAGGAAGTTTGAATAGGAACAGTCAAGAACTCGTAATCTATTCGTGGCTGCCGTTTAAAATATGTAAGAAATCAAAATTTCCGAGATATTTATTTGAAAAATTTGTTTAATATTTGTTTCAATACGTACTGTAAGGAGAAAAAATTTCCAACTCTGAGTTTACAACGTACAACGATATTAGAACTTTTGAACCAAAAAATAGAGTTGTTATAGATCCGCCGCGGTGGATTGGCCAAGTGCTCTAAAGGCACCTTGCTGCGGAGCGCCTGGTTTCTTGCCGTTGGAAATTCGAGTCCTCCGTCGGGCAAGGGTGTGTGTGTGTGTGTGTGTGTGTGTGTGTGTGTGTGTGTGTGTGTGTGTGTTGTCCTTCACATAAGTTACTTTAAGTAGTTTTTAAACTTAGAGATTGATAACCGCAGAAGTTAACTCCCATAGCTTTACAAATATATGAACTTTTTTTGCTGCAGTACCGTAAGCGGGCCGATGCCAGATGAGGAACGGTGCGTGTACACGGCACGGCAGTTCAGTACAACTCGAGACCCCTCGTCAGCCGAAAGAGCGGGCATTCCGTTTTGATGTTTTACTTCATGCTGCCACCCGTACAACTTTGAAAATATCCACCTTTAAGACGAGCATTATTGACATTTGTTGTTTAATAATCTGGACAGTTAAGCTACTCACTTGGTATTTCGTATAGAAGACCTGAACTGCTTCTAGTGCTGTTTAAGTATTAATAATTTACTTTTTTTTTTTTTTTGGAAACAATATACTTGTCTATTAAAACTGTAGCAAGTCGTTTTCGTCGTAGTTCGCAAGTACTCTGAATTTAATAGAAATTAGGAATATTGTCATTCAGTTTCGACGAGCTGAAGTGTGGAGTAAGTACCTGAAGGTCAAGAGCAATATTTTCTCCATTGCTTACTGGCTGTTCATAACATTAATTTTCAGGCTCTCTAAAAGATAAAAATCACGCACAAAAACGTATCTTTTCCACCACAGTCACGATATCTCATTATCATTGAGCCGTTGTGATTTGCTTTGGAGACATGGATCCGTGATCGCTATCCACTGACACAGTGAGCACTACACTCAGAAGATGGACGACTGACGATGCGGTCCAAGGCCCTGAATAATTTTATTGACAGTGACAATTACCGCGGAAGTCTTTGTGTAGAATATTAAGAAGTGTTGAAATTTTGTAACGACGTTAGTGATGAAAACATTCCTGGCGTCGGGATATGTAACAGACTGTATCAACTGTTTCATTCGAGCACAGTGAACTAATTTTAGGACTGAAAACGCACAGCATTTGCGACACGTAGCGGGTCGTCATATAGCAGGTATAATAATACGGTTAGCAAGAACTGATGGTACGCAGTGCATGGTGGTTTTGTCTGATATTACGAGCCAGTGAAGGAAAGGCACTGCTTGTAACTGCAGTGAAGATTCATTCACTGACTGAAGGCAGCTGCGGGAGGAGGATGGATGTGCATATTCCAAGACCACAGCCACCTCCAATTCCCGACATGTTATATATATATATATATATATATATATATATATATATATATATATATATATGAATTGTGCTAAGATTCCCTACAAAGGTATTTTAATTGAAATTGTTTCATATTCTGAATGTAGATAATTTTACTGCGAACACTGTGGTACTGAGTTGCTTTACCACAGTGGGCTTATCTTAGTCTTGCCGTTATTTTGTTTCAATGACCTACAAGAGGAGGCCATGACGTTCAGATCACGGATATACTTCAAACTTTGGACACCTTTAGCGCCGCACTGGAGTAGCCGAGCGGTCTAAGGCGCCTCGCTGCGGAGCGCGCGGTTGCTCGCCGTCGGAGGTTCGAGTCCTCCCTGGGGCATGAGTGTTTGTGTTTGTACTTGGGTTAGTTTACCTTAGATTAAGTAGTTTGTAAGCTACGGACTGATAACCACGCAGTTTGGTCCGATAGATTTATAAACATTTGAACACCTTTAGTAGGCCATTAAAACAACATAATGTGCATGTAATATGGTGCGCTACTCTTGCAAATCCGAGAAAATCTCACGAAAAACTGGTTCTTGTTCAAGGTTTGTATCACGAACATGGACGGGGCGACGGTTCGATTTCCGCTCAGACTCAGTTTCTAATCTACACTGTTTCATCATTGGTCGTATTATTTTAATTTATAATTTATATAAAATCTGAGAGGTAATGTAATTAATACAACCATGTATATTTGCACGAAGTTTTAGTGATTATTATATTTTGTTCTACTACTTGCTATTTTTAATTAACTTTATTTCTTCATAACTGTCGACAAGTAAATGAAGAAACGACAGTTTTCCTGAAAATATATGCTTGTCGTGATTTACGAAATCTCTCATACATGCAGACTGGTGAGGTAGCCGGAACTTTTAGTCCTTGACGCTTCCGGATACAGAGGCACTCCACATTTGGTAGCTTACCTGTGTGGCGGTGAGACGTTGCCAATGTAGCAAGAACCAGTAGTTTAGGCGTGCTTTTCTTAAATATCAAATTATTTACACTTGTAACATAAAATGACTACTGCAGATGATCATTCAAAGAATAATGCAGCTACAAAACGTCTCTTTAAAGATGCGTTCGTATACTGTGACAGTCTTCTTTAAGAATCGGGCCTTACTGATACATAGCTGTTACCAATAATTTCTACAGGTGCCATGTCGATTGGGGAAGAAATTTATCATTTCAGTGTCGAAATTTCAGGAAAGAAAAGAGACTTATTACTAGATGAAGAAAGTTTATCACGTAATGTTGAGATACTTCCCACAATGAGGACTGGCGGAAAAGAACACCCCACGGAGAATCTTGATAACTCCCCAATAAATATACACTAATTGATGCGTGGAACAATGTTCATTTCGTGGAGGCTTACAAAAATCATCAGCAATTACGTTATATTTTTTATCAACTTCTCGCCATTAAAGAAAATAATCTTCAACCGTCGTATGTTAAAAACAAAAAATGACAATGATATGCAACTTTGATTTTACGTTCAGATAACAACAAGGACTGTACAGCACAGGGCCTTTGCTGCTGCACGCCAATTTCAGTCCGAGAACTATATCTTCCAAGCATCACTTTCGTTGGCTAAAATGTAAACAACAGCTATGAATTCGGCAGACGATCACAACGTAGGTGATTAACAGAGAAACTGTGATTTTGGAAGGAACATTAGAATCTGCAAGAATGTTTCAACTTCCGACCGAGGCACTTATCCCTAATTTTGACAAACAAAAATTGTGATTATACTGGTCAGACAGGTTGCCAGTACCAACCAACTAATGAAAAAAATTTGCTGAAAGAGATTTAAAAATAAATGTTTGTTACAAGGCCTTAATGCAGCCTGGTGAACTGTAACCCCAGTTTGTGTTCGCAAGACGCCACGGTTAAGGTTGAACCATAACTTCAATAAACTGTTGAGAAATTAACCACAGACTTTTTCAATGTCGTTGTACTTTCTTTGAAGTCTGGGAAACTTACCACAAGGGTCTGCACTTTTTAACAATCGTTTTGTATCCTTATGTGTGCTAGGAATTGTTGTTCTTGCTAACAGATTGTTGGGAGGGGTTAGACGAATCATGATTGATACAATAACATCTTTACCGATGACGCAAAACTTCCAACATGCACGTTTAAAATCATACCTCAAAATGTAAACCGATTTGCCAACATTGTGACGTTTAGTTCTATCGGCAAGTAAAATTCTCTATCAAGCGTCTTCTGAAATGTTCATTTCTGATTGACAACGAACTAGAAATTGCTCCTTGTAAAGCTGTTATTATAATCGATTCCATCATACATAACTAATTATCAGCACCTATATTTACAAAAATGTTGCGTTACGCATCCATACTGTTGGAAGAAAGAAATGTTTTAAAACACCAACGAGAAATGTTTTCCTTTAGAAACGTAAATATTCCCTGTAAATGCGGGAAAACTGCATTCATTCGTTGAAGTAGATGCCTTGTCAGTATAAGTTTTCCATGTTGTATGACAGATACCGTCGATAAACATGTGATGTGGAGAGCACATCCGACGAATAATTGTACATTACTCTTGTGGCCTGGCTCAGTGTGACTTTTATATTACTGAATAACATCAAGCGCATCATTGTTTATCGTGATTTATTGGGTTTTTCCAAGCCTGTCCCTCGTCCTTGAAAACTTAATTCAAAGTAATAAATAGTTGAATAACTTGAAATTCACTAAAACTTTATGCAAATACACGTGTTTTGAAATTTCCTGCCACTACGGTCGGGGGTTCGAATTCCCCCTCCGGCATGGATATTTGTGCCGTCCTTAGTATTAGCTAGTTCATAAGTAGTTTGTTAGTTTAGGGACTGATGACCCAGTAGTTAAGTCCCATAAGCTATAAAAACATTTGAACATTGAAATTTCCCCTTGTCGCCGTAGGACTATGTTGTAACCTGTAGCGTTCCAAAAGCTGAAAAACACGTTGTTCGATGCAATCTCCTTCGGTACACCAACCACCTTTTCCGCGGCGGAGCGGCAGAGCGCATTGAGGTGCCATGTTCGTCGGGGGCTCGAATCTCCCCTCGGCAACGGCTGTTTGTGTCGTCTTTAGTATAAGGTAAATCATAAGTAGTTTGTAAATTTAGGGAATTATGACCCCGCAGTTAAGTCCCTTAAGCTTGACAAACATTTGAAGCAACCACCTTCCTCGTTGCAGCGATGGGACTGATCGCTCTGAGCTGCGGTAGAGTGTGTTAAGGCACTCCTTAGTTTCATTACAACGCCATATGTCGGCCGCTTTCAAAACTATTTCCATCCTTTTTGAAACTTCTGTAGACAATTATCACAGCTTTCACAATAAAAATGTCGATCTATGAACTCGTCTTCGTTTTTGAGATATTTCATTTTGAAATCGGGAACTCCTTCGCTGGACACCTTGTATATATGGGCTAGTTGTCGACTTAACCACGTTTTTATTTATTTCCCCCCCCTCGTAATGTAGATCGCTGCTTTGTTTTTGTTCGTTCTTGGCTGTTCGCTGGGTATGTGGGTAAGCTTTTTTATTACAGAGAGCGTTGAGCCCTGTGACCGAGCGCGCTGAGCCACGGCGCGCCGCGTCCACTTAGCTACCCGCGCTCGCCCGACAAGGCCTCACAACAGTCCGTGCTACGTCATACTGCAACTCCACCTAGAGACAAGGCCTCACAACAGCGTGGCCGGCGAGAAAGAGTGGGCCGTGCCCCGGTGGCTCAGCGGTCAAATCCGCGATCGCAGCACGGGGCACGGCCCACTATGCCGAAGCAGCGAGCCAGTCAGCTATGCACGTGCAACCTACTCTGCCTGACGTCACACGAAAGCGCCGCGGTCTTCTCTCTAGGTGTCGGTGCAACAGCCAGTGCTACGTCATACTGACCAGGCCGAGGCCGCTGGCACTCCCACTGCCTCGTAGCGGCCAGCCGGTGAACTGGCGGCTGCGGCCTGGCAGTATGACGTAACGGACTGTTGTGAGGCCTTGTCTCTAGGTGCAGTTGGCTCGCCCTCTCCTCTGCCTCAAATTCTCACAAGTCGCTCACTATGGCCGTAGGAACCCCATCATCCGTGCCCTCTTATACTCGCCATTTCGAATTTCTGTACTAGGTCGAACGTTATTACCGCTTCTGCGGCGAAGTAAATGAGCCTCACGCCGTCATCGCCTTTAAATACACATACTGGGTGTTGAAAAAGTCAGAATAAATTTGAAAACTTAATAAATCACGGAATAATGTTGATAGAGAGGTAAATATGGACACACATGCTTGGAATGACATTGGGTTTTATATGAACAAAAAAGAAAAAAAAAACTTTAAAAAGTGATGGAGTAAAAACATTAATGAGAATCGCAGCAGATGACAAGCTCTCACTACTAAAATCCTCCTAGGTCATAGGTTTTACCTTCGATTAATCTGGTGTTGAATGTTTCGATAACAATGTATGCACCGGTGCTGTAATACAATTGTTTAAACAAGACTGGCATTCAAGTGAATCTTCCGATCGGAACTGATAGTGCCTCACCATAACTCCGGACATGCTTTACAGTGCTGTTCACATTATTCCTCGACTACAGCTATTGTTGAGGAATGATGGTGAACATATTGAACATTTTCTGTAAAGAACATCGTCTTTGCTTTGTCTTAATTTGTTATGCTAATTATTGCTTTTCTGATCAGATGAAGAGCCATCTGTGGGACATTTTTTTAAACTTTTTTTTGATCTAATGAAACCCCATGTCATTCCAAGCATGTGTGTCAATTTTTACCTCTCTATCAACGTTATTACGTGATTTATTAAGTTTTCAAATTTATAACGAATTTTTTTGATCACCTGGTATATAGATAGGCGTCCTGTCCGTTCTTCCGAACATGTCCCAAGTATAATGCATACAACATGCGTAAGGTGTTCAGTCACCAGTTTCGAAAAGTATAAAGAATAATGAATGCGTATAAATTTCGAATGGCATTAATGACGCAACTGAAATGTTAAGAAATTTTGTTAATATTAGAGTAACCAATACGAGAGTGTAGAAGCGCTCATCAATAAAAATCCTGCAAAGTTAGTAGCAAGTACCGTAATTGCTTAAGATGCGTATTGTTTTGTTTCAAATCAAATGTTCAAATGTTTGTAGAACTTATGGGACTTAACTGCGGGGTCATCAGTCCCTAAGCTTACAAACTACTTATGAACTAGCTATGACTAAGGACGTCACAAATATCCATGCCCGAAGGGGGATTCGAACCCACGACCGTAGTGGCCGTGTAGACCGTGACTGGAGCGCCTCAGTCCCCTCGGCCACCGCGGGCGGCTTGTTTTGTTTATTACGTGACTTGCATTTAAGGGGAAAAACAAACTAAATGATGTTTGTGATTCTTCAGTTTCTCCCGGTGTATTTGACAATCAAAATATCCACGGGTGTACTGCCGTCTATGGTGTCCAACGGGCACAATATTTCGGCGATCATACATGTCGCCATAATCAGGTGAACTGACGGACTGAGCTCCTGGAAACGCGCCTGCACGGAGATCCGCACGCTGCGGCTGCTCGAAGGGAACTGGGTTCTAGCCCGGTAGCGGGCCATTTAAATACCCTCGGCCCGCGGAGCGATCCCTCCGCGGTCCGCGCCCCGCGCCGCGGCCGCGCAGTGGAACCGATTGCGACGGCGTCTGAGATGACGTCGGTGTGAGGGCTCTGTCCGCCGTGGTCGTCACTTCGTTACGTTTGCTAGATTTACTCTTAATTAACCCAATCGCTGGTTCCCAAACTTTGCTAAGATTATAGCCACAGTCACGGTTTATGAGGTCGTCACTTGTGCGAATTTCAATGGCCTCTCTAACGGCCTCTCTAACGGCTAATTTGCCGTTCACTATAAAATTCTGACGAAAAGTTAATTCCAGGCGGGACCATTCAGCTGACGAACTTTCAGGATCAGAAATGACGCGAGCCTTGTGCACCTAGGCGCGAGGAACTCCTTCACGCTGAGCCCGATGTGACAACTATCAGCCTGCAGATTGAAGTCAGTGTGAGTTGGCTTCCCATAAACAACGTGTCCCCACAAACCATCCACCTCCTCCTGACCAACACATCGGGAAGGCAGCCATTCTTTTTCACTTACGTAATGAAACGAATATTCGGATGTATTTTCTTATACATTGTGAACTATCTGGAAGAGAACGACCTGTTGACTCATATTCAACATAAATTTCTTTCTTGTGAAAGAAAACCATCTCTTTACTCACATGATGAGGAATATTGACAACGGATCTCAAATGATTCCGTGATTGTACATCTACATCTGCATATATATTCCGCAATCTACAGTAAAGTGTGTGGGGGAGGGTACACTGTACCACTACCAAGTATTTCCTTTCCTGTTCCACTCCCAAATAGAAAGAGGGAAAAAAGAATGCCTATATGCCTCCGTACGAGCCGAAATTTCGCTTATCTTGTCTTTGTGATGATTACGCGAAATGTAAGTAGGCGGCAGGAAGATAGTTCTCCACTCAGCCTTAAATTCCAGTCCTCCAAATTTCTTTAACAGCACGTCACCTTTCCTCCAGCGATCCCCATTTGAGTTCCCGGAGCATTTCCGCTCCACTTGCGCATTGCTCGAACCTACCAGTAACAAACCTAGCTGCTCGCCTCTGAACTGCTTCTATGCCCTCCTTTAAACCGATCTGATGGGAACCCAAACAGTTGAGCAATACTCAAGACGTGGTCGTACAAGCCTTTTATACGCGGTCCCATTTACAGATGACTAGTTGAAAACACGGCGTTGCCCGGGTATTTATTTATTTATTTCTTCCTGCAATTTTTCAGGTATATATTCATTTGTATAAGGACTGTATGTCTATAAAATGTCTTGCGAATACAATAAGAAGTTATAGATTAAAACTTGGTGTGTGATGGGACGGTTTTCCATTAACGTCATAGTTTATGCGCTCATATCTCATAAAATACGTTTCGTACTGTGATACAATTTAGGAGGCACACTCAACTATATGCGTGTATACTGTCTGTAAAATTTCCTGCGGCTACAGTTTCTAGTGTAGAAATTATAAATTATAACGTCAAACCGAATGCCGTAGTTTTACTCCATAAACAGCGGGACGTTTCTGTTTACGTGCTCATATCTCATGAACTACGTGTCGTGCTGTGATACAATTTAGAAACTACAGTCAACTAGATATGTGTATACTGTCTGTAAAATTTCCTGTCGCTACAATTTGTAGTGTTCAAATTATAAATTGTAACGTCATACCGAGAGCAGTAGTTTTATTCCATAAACAGCGGAAAAGTAGTAAGCGAGAAACTTTTTTCCAAAATGTTCAAATGTTTGTTAAGCTTATGGGACTTAACTACAGGGTCATCAGTCCCTAAACTTACAAACTACTTATGAACTACTTACGAACTAGGACGGCACAAATATCCATGCCCGAGAGGGGATTCGAACCCCCGACCGTAGTGGCCGTGCTGACCGTGACTGGAGCGCCTCAGTCACCTCGGCCACCGCGGCCGGCAAACTTTTTTCCCTTCATCATTTTACTATGGCTGCCAGCGACAAAAAGTTTAATAAGGTTTGAAATTATGTTTAAAGTTTGTTGCAAGTCGCTAAGTACTGTCATTCTCATACTGTGTATTTCGAAGGTCTCGCCGCATTATATGGCATTTCTTGCGATTTCTATTGGTTATGACGCAATATCATTTGAACCACGTGCCGTATGTGATTCTTAACCATGCAGCAATTGTTACCTCACAGTAAGGAATGTGTGTACGAAATTTGGTTGAAATCGGTCCAGTGGTTTAGGAGAAAATGAGCAGCATTGTCGCTAAATGCAGCAGTTTTCCGTATGTATCGTACGCGATTCTTACACTTACGGCGACCGTCCTCATGTACTGAAGCTTACGAGTACAAAATTTAAAAAAGATTGGATCAAAACTGTAGATTTGTATGCAACACGTACATACATACGGACACTCTGCTTTATTTATTAGAAGTACATCTTCCCAAAGTTCTACCAATAAACCGAAGTCGTCTGTCCGCGTTACAACTGTCCTTACATGTTCGTTCCATTTGAAGACTACACGGAAAGAAGAGGTTAAGTCCATTTTACAGACTTTTCAGGAGAGTAATTTCAAAGTTTAAAACGTTACAGTCTCGTTGGTTATTGTCATACGCTTCTGTAATTTATACAGTACATTCTACGACCTTTCTTTAGTATTCCCTGATAGTATAAAACAATATATATATATATTTTTTAAAAACTGGACCCTTTACGTCTTTTTATCTGTAAATCTATTTTTTAATTTCTTAGTGTAACGCACAAATAAGATTGTCAAAGTCAGATTGTTATGTGATATTGGGATGATATTTCACTATATAACTTCCCTGCAATTCCCTTGACAAAATTCTATTTATATTTGAGTTTGGTGTTTTTATCGTACAGGGTGTTTATGACTAATTACGTTTTAGTGACAACACTTTTTATCAATATCCTGTTTTTATTTTGTCTCAACTATTGTATTTTCAGATATTAATGTAGATTTCTCTCTATCAGTTAGCAAATCAGTACAATTCTTCTTGCAGTTACAACGCTCCCCTATTTCATGTGAGATTGCTCTTAGCTTTTTAGATACTTCAGACTGTCTACCAAAGCTCTGTCTTTTTCTAGACTTACCACTGCAGCTTGAATTTGGATCTTCCATCGCCAGTTGAAACACCGTCCTCAGTTGGATATCACAGGAAATTCAATCTACTACACCACAAAGAATTCAAGTGAATGTCAAGGCTACTCTGTATTAGCACAAATTACGACACGATATTCGGTTCTGCCACAGCATAAAGCAAAGAAGCTAATGTGAAATCTGCTCCGTGTTTGCTTCGACAATACATATGAAAATCAACAATGACATTGCATTTAACGATGTCAACAATGATACTTCCGTAACAGCAGGAAAAAAAATACAGCTGACTGCTGAGAAATTGACACCGGCTGGACTTCACCCTTTATTTCCGTGTTTCGGATGGACTTGACCCGTTTTCTCAGTGTATACCATATTTTGATCTCGCTATAACTCAGTGACTAAACCCATTACATTCATTTAAGTTCACCCAACTGAAGGTACATCTGATGAACTTCATAAGGATACCAGCAAATCATTTTCGTGAAATTTGGACTTAACCCCTTCTTTCCGTGTAGTCTTCATTTCATATCGCTCTGCAATGTTACACCTAGATATTTGAACGACGCGACTATATCAAGAAGCTCGCTACTAATGCTGTATTCGAACATTATGGAATTGTTTTTCCTACTCATCTGCACCACCTTACATTTTTCTACATTTAATGCTTGATGCCATTCCTCACACCACCTAGAAATTTGGTCCAAGTCATCCTGTTAGCTATTACAGTCAATTAAAGACGACACTCTCTCATACACCACAACATCATCAGCTAACAGCCGCAAATTACAACTTACTCTGTCCATCAGATCATTTATATAGATAGAAATTAATAGCGGTCCTATCACACTCCCCTGGGGCACGCCTGACGATACACTCGTCTCTGATGAACACTCGCCGTTGAGAACAACGTACTGCGTTCTATTACGTAGGACGTAATTTTCGAAAGGCTTTTTTCACTGTATCGTACATCAGAAACTGCTTGTAATCGTGTTTACGGAATATCGCCACAATTGTGCTACTGGATTCGCGATTTCCTGTCAGAAAGGACACAGTACATTGTAATTGACGGAAAGTCATAGAGTAAAACAGAAGTGATATCTGGCGTTCCCCAGGGAAGGTTTATAGAGCCACTACTATTTCTTATCCTTATAAACGATTTAGGAAACAATGCCAGTAGCTCTCTTTGACTGTTAATGGAGGGACTGATGACCCCGTAGTTAAGTCCCATAATCTTAACAAACATTTGAACTGTTAATGGATGATGCCATCGTTCATTGGTTAGTAAAGTCACCAGAAGGACAAAAGCAGCTGAAAAATTATTTGGTAAGATATTTGCACGGTGCAAAAATTGTCAGTTGACCATAAATAATGAAAAGTGTGAGGTCATTCATGTGAGTACTAAAAGAAATCCGTTAAACTTAATTTACACAAAATGTTCAAATGTTCGTAGAGCTTATGGGACTTAACTACGGGGTCATCAGTCCCTAAACTTACAAACTACTTATGAACTACTTACGAACTAGGACGGAACAAATATCCATGCCCGAGGGGGGATTCGAACCACCGACCGTAGTGGCCGTGCAGACCGTGACTGTAGCGCCTCAGTCCCCTCGGCCACCGCGGCCGGCTTTATTTACACGATAAATCAGTTAAACCTACAGGCCGTAAATTCAACTAAATACCTAGGAATTACAATCACGAACAATTTAAATTGGAAAGAACACACACAAAATATTTTGGGGAAGGCGAGCGAAAGGCTCCATTTGATAGGCAGAACACTTAGTAGATGCAACAGTGTTACTAAAAAACTGTGTAGAATACACATTTGCGTCCAATTTTGGAGTGTTGATACACATTGTGGCATCACAATGAAATGGGACTGACGGACTATATAGAAAAAGTTCAGAGAAGGGCAGCTCGTTTTGTATTAGCGCGATATAGGTGGAAGAGTGTCACGGAAATGATGCACTAGTTGGGCGGAAATCATTAAAAGAAAGGCGTTATTCGTTGCGGCGAGATCTATTTGCGAAATTTCTAATTATCTCTTCCGAATGCGAACATATTTTGTTAGCACCCACTTACAGGGTGAGACATATTCATCATAATAAAATAAGAGAAATCAGATCGAAATCAAAAGGATTTAGGCAATATTTTTCCCGCGGGATGTTAGAGAATGGAACTGTGGGCAAATATCATAAAAGTTCGATGAACCCTTTGCACTGCACTTAGATGTCAAACAACAGAGTGACAGATTTAATGTCATCTCGCCTGATATTTACTCTTGATTCTTCTGACATTCATTACCTTTGCTTGTTTTGTGGTGCTGTTAGTTATTTGTTCTACATATACATCTCCAAGGGGTACTCTGCACATCACATTTAAGTGCCTGGCAGAGGGTTCGTCGAACCACCGTTATACTATTTTACCTTCCATTCCATTCTCGAACAGCGCGCGGGAAGAAAGAACACCTGAATCTCTCCGTTCGAGCTCCGATTTCTCGTATTTTATTCTGATGATCATTTCTACCTATGTAAGTGGGAGTCAACAATATATTTTCGCATTCGGAGGAGAATGTTGACGATTGGAATTTCATAAGTAGCCCACGCCGCAGCGATAAGCGCCGTTGTTGTAATGATTCCCATCCCAGATGCTGTATCATTTCCGTAACGCTGTCTCCCCCGTATTGTGACAATACGAAACGAGCTGCCCTTCTTTGGACTCTTTCGATGTCCTCCGTCAAACCCACCTGATAAGGATCCCACACTTAGCAGCAATAATCCAAAAACGGACAGACAAGCGTAGTGTATGCAGTACCCTGTGAAACGCCCGATATCACCTCTGTTTTAGTTGATGACTTACCATCGATTGCTACGAACTGTGTCCTCTCTGACATGAAATCCCTGCCCAGTTGCAAATTTGGGGCGATATACCATAACCACGCATTCTTATTTTCATTAAAATCCGTGTTTTTTGAATTTCCATGTACAGTGCGACCTGTCTGCAGTTGCCTTGAAAATGGTTGGTGTTATTTAGCCGAAATATCTGCCGACGCCGATTGCAACAACCGGTTGCATACCGGTAATTTTTCGAATTCTGAATACGCCAGGAGCTCAGGTTTCAAACCGGCAATAAAAATTTTTTCCGGACTAAAATACACTTGAAACCTGGTTTAATGCCATCCTTAACTAAGAAGCAGTAGGTGCTTGCTGACAGTTAAGATGTTCACTGTCAGATTATTTTAGATACTGCGAGCGGGAAAGGCCTTGTGATCTAGTAATAACCGTTCACATCGACGTGAAATCTAAAATTCGGGGCAAAACACACTCTACAAAGTAAACGAGCGACTGTATAATTATAGTGTTTATGCAAGACGTTTTTATTCAAGCTTTAAACGAGGAATGCAATACGCTGATAGTTCTGCGTAAAATCAGTAAATCTTGACCGCAGCACCATGCAGGCCCACTAGTAACCCCCACTTTCTCAGCTCTCTAGAAGTCTGGAAACGTACGGCACTGAACGCAGATTTAGGCTACACTTGCATCAACCTAATTCTTTGTGTCAACGTTTCTGATTGGTTATTTTGCTATTGTTCGCAAAATGTTTGTGAAGCTTATGAGACTTAACTGCGGAGTCATCAGTCCCTAAACTTACAAAAAACTTATGAACTACCTTATACTAAAGACAGCACAAACATCCATGCCCGAGAGGGCATTCGAACACCAGACGGGGAACGGCCTAACTCATCGCAGCATAGCGCCTCAATGCGCTCGGCCGCTCCGCCGCGGCCTATTGTTCGCAAGATCTATTAATTATTACACAGGACGAACATCCAAGCCTTTCATTTTCAAATCCACCATTCAAAAAATAGTGATAACAAGCGACAGAAAACGACTATGATCTAACATAATAATAATAATCATAATAATAATAATAATAATAATAATAATAATATAACAATACATAACATTAGCTGCCGGCCGCGGTGGCCGAGGAGACTGAGGCGCTTCAGTCACGGTCTGCACGGCCACTACGGTCGGGGGTTCGAATCCCCCCTCTGGCATGGATATTTGTGCTGTATTTAGTATAAGATAGTTCATAAGTAGTTTGTAAGTTTAGGGACTGATGACCCCGTAGTTAAATCCCATAAGCTTAACAAACATTTGAACATAACATTAGCTGCCATTGGGCAGTGAAATAAATGACTGGGAAAGTTGAACAGATGTGCCGCTCGACTCTCCTGGTCACTAGGTGGTATCCTTCTGTTCACTAGGTGGTATCCTCCTCTTCACTAGGTGGTATCCTCCTCTTCACTAGGTGGTATCCTCCTCTTCACTAGGTGGTATCCTCCTCTTCACGGACTAACCCAGCACGCCCGGAAGTTTTTAACCACCCACACTCTGCTGACTTAGAGCCCTTGTCCATTTTCCTCGTTACTGGCGGCATTCCGCAAGTGTACGAGCATGGTATGCATCTACAATGTAGGAGGGATCATTGAATATCGTAATAACTAATTAAGATTGTGAAACTTCATCAGATATTTTTTTAAAAGCTTTTTTTTCTTACCTACACAGGACTGCGGTATGCAGTGAAGAATACCGTAAGCTCCCATAAGCTAATTTCGTTGTGCTTGTTTCCCATTACAGCAGGTAATACCATATAAAATAAGAGGCGTGTTTTTTAAGTAAGTACCGTTTCGAAATTAAAAGAAGACGTGCTAAGATATCTCAATAATTTTATTTTTAGATGAAAGCCTGTACCTTCATCTACTTTTCTACATAATTTCCGTCAATATTGAGGCACATGTCATAACGTTGTACCAGTTTTTGAATACTCTCCTCATAGAAGTCTGCCGCCTGACTTGTTAACCACAGCGTCGCAACTGTTTTGACTTCGTCATCTTCTTGCACGGTCACAATGCCATACAAAACACTACGAGAAACATTAGGAAAGTCATCCCGCAAGGAGAAAATCGTAAAGCGTCTGTTTTCTCTCACCTTATTGTCCACTTCCTGCACCAAACTTTCATTAACGACCGAAGGATGCCCAATCTGTTGTTCATCATGCACATTTGTGCGGCCATCTTTAAATGCTCTCATCCACTTTCTTACCATATCATCAATCATAATGTTTTCTCCGTAAACTACACAGATCTCACGATGAATATCGATCGCTTTTAAGACTTTAGCACTTAGAAATCTTATGACAGCCCGTACTTCACAGTCGGCGGGACTCACGATTATCGGAGGCATCTTAAACACACAGTACACAACGTAAACAAGGAAGAATCAGACTGTAATGGCGTCAGTGCGTAGACAACAGATGTAGGTATCCAGTGCGCATTAAATTATTGAGATATTTTAGCACGTCTTTTTAAAATTTCAAAACTGTACTTACTTAAAGAGGAAAAAAAAACCCGCCTCAAATATTTTAAACCAGATTTGACTTTACGGCATTGGATCACAGATAGTGAGAAACAGAACACACAAGCATTCTCTCACTGTTGTAGTAGAATGTAAGGCAGAATTAAAGTCGATTTCTCAAAAAGCAAACGAAGAGAGACATCACAATTTTCTCGTAAAATAACTTTCTTACGGTCAAATCATAAATATTCCAAGTTACTATCAGTTATTTCGCACGCACTGTTCAGAATATTTCAAATCAAAGTAAGTATATAGTGAAGGATATTTCTGCTCCAGTCCTGAAAGTACGTCGACTCACACTGAGTTGACAAACATTGTCGGCATAAATTTTATGAAATCGAAATATTGAATCATTTCGACATAGCTGAAAATTGGTGCTGGATCAGGATTCGAACCCGGATTTTCCATTTCGAGCCAGCAGTCGCCTTAGCCAATTAGGCTATCCAGGCACGCTTCCCTGCTCAACTTGTAGCCCCCTGCCCATTGATTACTTTTGCTCGCAGTCTATACTGGATTCCCGCAAGAGATCGAGCGTTTGAATGCATCCGCATTGAAATTGCCATTGCCTGTTGTGTGCTTATTTATAAGTCCGAAAAGAACAGACATCACATGACTAATTAATTTTTATAAACTACTGATTTTTTGAGACAGTACAAGACATTTACGATCCAAGTAATGTGGCTTTAATGGCGTCCTCTCCTTAGTCATTGTTTTGTGGTGGTACTACCTTTCTCAAGTACATGTGAAGTAGGGTTTGCCGGCCGCGGTGGCCGAGGGGACTAAGGCGCTCCAGTCACGGTCTGCACGGCCACTACGGTCGGGGGTTCGAATCCCCCCTCGGGCATGGATATTTGTGCCGTCCTAATTCGTAAGTAGTTCATAAGTAGTTTGTAAGTTTAGGGACTGATGACCCCGTAGTTAAGTCCCATAGGCTATACAAACATTTAAAAGTAGGGTTTAGTACTATTTATTCAAACACGTAATGCTCAATTGCAGCCAGCTCACTATTTAACTGTAACATTCCTAACTTGTGTAGAGATTGTCATTTCAAATGTATAGCACACCGTATTTGTGAACCAGTTACCTGCAGTATTAATGTAACTACTAAAAAAAATACCATGAAGGTTGCATACATCTACCAAATGTTTCAATCTAAAATAAACAACGGCATGGGTAGTCTGGTAGCCGACATTGCCTGTTAGTGATCAACTATCAAGAGCCGGCCGCGGTGGTCGAGCCGTCTGCGTCGCGCCAGTCACGTTCTGCACGGCCACTACAGTCGGGGGTTCAAAAAATGTTCAAATGTTTGTAAAGCTTAAGGGACTTAACTGCGGGGTCATCAGTCCCTAAATTTACAAACTACTTATGAACGACCTTATACTATAGACGGCACAAACATCCATGCCCGCGGGGGGATTCGAACCGCCGACGGCGGACGGCCACGCGCACCGCACCACGGCGCTCCAGTACGCGCGGCTAATCCGCCGCAGTGGTGGGGGGTTCGAATCCCCCGTCGGCCATGGATATTTGTGCTGTCCTTAGTATTAGCTAGTTCATAAGTAGTTTGTAAGTTTAGGGACTGATGACCCCATAGTTAAGTCCCATAAGCTCTACGAACATTTTGAACTATCAAGATCTGTATTACGTTCGAATCGCCAGAACTCAATAAAATATAGAGAGATTTTGCCGTTCTCTCAGTGTGGTTTGAATTTCTTTCTCTTGGCATACTGCAGAAATTCTCATTAGCAAGCTGCTGTTCCATTTCTTGTCAAGGCGTTAGCAGCAATTATATTGTATAACTTAATCTGTAAGTTGAAAATATGAAAGGTAGTAGAGATAGCAAAGCGAAAACGAGGAAGAGAATGCACAAATAAAATAGATTCTGTTTAATAGGGGAAAAAAGAAGGAGCAAAAAGCTGAAGAGGTTGAAGATAAATGAAGAAAAATTTGACAGTGTGAGTGTAGTTTGATGACGCACTAAATAAATAATTTGTGGTTTGAGGTCAAAGGAAATAAGTTTAACCCGATTTATGCCTGCTTTATGAAAGCACAGATAAAAACAATAATGTCTTGTGTACATGTTGATGACGAAAATTACAAATTTATAGTGATAAGTACAGTGTGCCACATTAAGAAACTTAGGTTAGCTCAAAATGTTCAAATGTTTGTATAGCTTATGGGACTTAACTACGGGGTCATCAGTCCCTAAACTTCCAAACTACTTACGAACTAGCTAACACTAAGGACGGCACAAATATCCATGCCCGAGGGGGGATTCGAACCCCCTACCCTAATGGCTGTGCAGACCGTGACTGGCGCGACGCAGTCCCCTCGGCCACCGCGGCCGGCAAACTTAGGTTAGTAAATTACTGACAGGCAACAACAGGAAAATAAAATAAACACGATTGTTGTTGCATCATTTATATGACTTTAAACGAAATGAATACATTGAGAGTACCGTATGACAACCGCTGACGGCAGTTCAAGCCAGAAGTAAGAAATCTCACAATATAAAAAAGAAAGTAAATAAGATTTGAATTTATCGTCTTTCAACAACTCTCTGAAAAGAGCAAAAAGGATCTGACCCAGTATTTTTCAAGCAACAATTTTGTTATTTACCTGAAGTACTTAGAGCATTAATTAAATAAATTAGACTTGACAGTTAGTTTATTCCTTCTCGTTCTAAATACGAATCCACTGTCTTCAACATTGTATAGTGTGAACAAGTCTCAGGGTCTACAAGTCCCACTGTCATGTGACGTGTTGTTTCAGAAAGTGAATCAGTCAAAAACATGGAATGCGTTAGGGTTATATCTTCCGGTAGATTATACTGTGAAACGTACTGTAACCAGTAAAAGTATCTACAACCATCGCAGGAAAATGGTGGATTGAGATTGAACGTCCCCATCGAGGAGGAGGATAACAGAGAGTTAGGTCACAGATTGAAGTGTTTCCACAATGTATAAAAAGGTACAGAGCTTTCTCGGTTGAAGCACTCCGTTAAAATAAGTGATTAGGAAAGTAATGTGTGGAACGTCTTACCTTTACTTGATCCGAGGGTGCTTGAAATGTGTGGATGGTTACAACTTGCTGAAATCTGTTCAAGCTCACTAAAACAAATGCATTTTCCAGGCGACAGCTGGCACTTTCCAGTGTTGTCACGTCGTGAATGAAGAAGCGATCTAGCGAGAGTGGTTGTTTGTACACGATGTAGCGCACCGCAGGTTCATTCGAAGGTGATCCACGACTGCATGAACTTGCCCAGTTCTCGGAAATTGATGATTTCTGTAAGAAACGAAAGTGGAAGCTTTTATTTATTTATATCAGAAGGTATTTCATTCCAGTTTTTTAAATTTTCTAAGCTTTGGCTATCAATTACTCACCATTCACATGTTTCTTTATTAAACTAATTTCATGCCAAAAAGTTTATATTATCACTTCTCACACCTAATGTTTAAATTTGGTATTCAATACACACGAGAAAAATGTGTTTAAACTTTTGAAATTTCCTTGAAATTTCTTCGACTGCACACCTACATTATTACATATACCAATACAAAACTATTTTATCAGCAAAACTATTTATTTTATCTTCCTAATTCGTTTCACGGCTCAAGGCTTCGTAAAAAAATTTCAAGTGCGTATGTTGTTCATGATGTGTAACTGAATGAAATGGTAGTATCCAGTAGCAGTTTCGATGATTAAAACGACTTATAAAAGATTTTCCTCTCAACAATAAAGGAAAATGATTATGTAGACGATGGCTGTGGTTCCACTACTAAACGCGTAAATGAAATTAAAACAATTCTTTCGTAGTCATCGTAATGTTATAGAGAGCATAATATGCGTTGTGCACAAATCGGAAAATTAGATTATTTTCACAATGAGCTCACTTCTAGTTCGAAGGTTGAGAAAATCTCAGATGTTACAATAGTTTGTTCGTCATTGTCAGGAACGCTTATGTGTGTGATCGTAATTAATATTAAACCGACCATTTTAGAAATTTCTTCAGCTCTTAGGGATAGACGTTATGTAGCAGCGGGTTATCGAAAAATGCATTATCATGATGTAGTAGTCTTTCTCTTCAGTATAATCGTTTTCTGTATAACCCATAACAATAGATTTTTTATATAGTTAGCATTTTAAATTGTTTAAGCATATACCTTTTTTGATAATCCTTTCTTCTTCCGTGTAATCAAAAGCATGTCATCAAACAAGACAACGTACATTTCCTGTGGTTTCCCTGTGTCCCAGACTTGCAACGGACCTTCAATAATTATTTGCCTTCTAGGGCTAACAATAATTCTGTCACAAGGTTGTTTCATAAGTGCAGGTTTAAGAAATTCTGGAACATAGACTTTTGAATCCAGCTCAAAAACTGATGGCCACACTATGTTCCTCTGGATTTCCAGGAGTCTTTCAAAGTTTTTCAACCATTTCATTTTGTCATCTAGTTCTCCTGCAACAGAGAAAAGGGAATTGACAATTATTAGGAAACGTTAAATCGCAGGCCGTGATCTCTTAAACCAGGTCCAACAAATGCTTTTCTAACTTCAATCGATGGTGAACATACAGATTTTCCAAGCCAGTCTTTAGATATCTGGCATTACTTACCTTGCCAGTGTTACAAAATATCTGAGTAATCAGGCGCTCTACTCTAATCCTACGTAGATCTAGTTTCTACAAAGGCAGTCACAGATAAATAACATTTGTAGCGTCAGCCGTAATTAGCACCGCTTGCCTGTTGTGTGGATGAGCACAGCTACCATGTAACTAACTACCCATGGAGGTGCTGGATTATGTCCTATAGGCATACCTACAATAGCTTTAAAATGAGATCAAAGTTGTTACAGACACAGTAATCGTTGCTACAACTGAAGATGTTAGAGACGATATTGCTATGTATGCAATGATTTGGATACGAGTTTTTGAGGTTCAAAGTGATATTGCATCATTTTATGATCGCGAATGTACAAAAGCCTCGGTAAACACGAGTATTATTTAACATATACTGATATGATGTAGAAAAATCGAACAAATACGAGAGAACTCAAAAAAGCTACTCACACATTATTATGGCAACTGAAGAAACTTTCATTAAATGCTGCACTGTCTTCATACATGACACTACTTTTCAATGTAGTTATCAAGTTTCAGTAAACTACGTTCGGAAATTTCTACCAATCAGTCAATTCCTCGACGACAAAAATCTGCTACCTGGTTAATAGAGAGACCAAGGGTGAACGTACTCATCATAGTAACCGACTCTAATAACCAAGACGTCGAGGGAATTTTTAACCCTAATCTTCCTTCCCTCTTTCTTTGTCATCGTAAAATAATATATTCCTCAGGTGGCGGTCGATGGCTTTCCTCCCCGACCAACATTCCGTAGCCTCTGTCATGTTGCTGGCATCATTCCCCTGTGGCTGGACATGACAATGCATTTGCCAAAATTTCGCGATGAATCGGTGTGCAGTTTAGACGTTTTGCCCAGAAGAATGTGACTGTTTAACTTTAGAGTGCTATTCCAGTTGTGTTATTTCACTTCCACACTCTAATTCACCTGATGTACACACTGCAGCGGAACTGTGCAGTAGAAGATGTACTCTATACTACTAATGCGCCACTCTTGCTGCGCAGTGGTCTTAACGTGCGAGGACATTTCTAACTTACTTTTTGAAGTCCTCTCGTAACAAGAAAAGGGGCAAGCTAAATTCTTCTTTGGTTGAAACACTCTTTACATTTTGTGACCAGTTCATGAATTGTCGTTGACGAAATTGCTACAAGATGATAATTTTACACATTATTACCCTGTAGTCTTGTAAAAGAGCAGCTTGTCACCATGAAACAACCAATTGCCGATTCCACCTTTACCACTAATTATCTCATAACTCTCGTATCTCAAACTACGAAGCTCTCTGTCCTTCACTGCCTGCTCCATTCAATATTAATCTAAGCACGCACCTTCCGTCAGAGGAAGTAGGTTACAAAACACTCGTTCGGCCGTCGGTTGAGTATTTCTCATCAGTGTGGGATCCGTACCAGATAGGGTTAATAGAAAACATAAAGAAGATTCAACGGAGAGCAGGACGCTTGGGTACGGGTTCATTTAGTTAGCGACGATTAGGAAACCCCAGTAGCAGACGCTGCCAGAGATCTTAAATATCGCGGTACGCGCTTTTGTCAAAGTTCCAAGCCCAAACTTTTCAGTATATTGCTTCCTCCTACGTAGCGACGATAAGGATACGATCAGAGAGACTAGGGCCCACATAGTGCTTCCATGCAATCATTTTCTCGCGAACCATACGCGACTGGAAAAGGAGGAAGTGCGCAAGGTATCCTCCGCCACACACTGTATGAATGCAGATGTAGTGGAATTAACACGTTTACTGTCAGTCGTCCGTCAAAGTCACACGGTTGACGTCATATGCTTGCTACTGTAATTTTTCCGGTGTTATAAATCAAATCACTACCCACATATCATATGTGTGGGCCATTTCGATTGTAATTTTCACCCAAAACAGTATTTTACATACTAAATTAAACATACTTCACAACTAAGCGCAAATGACATAGCATTGGCTATGAACCAGAACGTAAACGACATAGTTACGGTAATTCTATGATATTTTACCAGCGGCAAATATTGTAAGAACTGCAGTCATTGGTTGTGTATTTCGTCCTTCCTACAATTTCTACAGGCTACAATTACACTTCTTCGTTCTCTTCGTTCATGTTTCCGCACATGCAAGGTCGGCTTTGTTAATTCCGGACTTAGCGTGTTAATATTTATGGACTGGTCGGATGCCATTCCTGTTTCCACGCCATACCTCCCGGGAGGTAATGTGTACCCCAAATGTTTGCGTATAGTGTTATATGTGTGAAAGTGTAAAGTGTTACGAAATGTTTGGGAATCGTGGAAAAACGCCTAAAAACCACACCTAGGCTGACTGCCACTCCGACGCCGACCCCCTTTATTAATCCGAAGGGCGGATTCGAACCGGGTCCGGAACGCTCCCCCCTCTCGGAAAACGGTGCGTTGGACCACACGGCTAACCGAGTGGGTCTACATTTGCATCCATTCCATCATAAAGATGGCGACTACTATCTCGGGGCACAATATTCCACGCCTGCTCGACTGTTCACGTAGTTGTGCAACAGATTTGGGTTTGTTCGGCGTCTCGTCGTGCCCCACACGTTGTACACTGGAGACAAGTCCGGCGATCGTGCTGGCCAGGGAAATGTTCAAATGTTTGTAGAACTTATAGGACTTAACTACGGGGTCATCAGTCCCTAAGCTTACAAACTACATATGAACTAGCTAAGACTAAGGACGGCACAAATATCCATGCCCGAGGGGGGATTCGAAACCCCCGACCGTAGTGGCCGTGCAGACCGTGACTGAAGCGCCTCAGTCCCCTCGGCCACCGCAGAGCAGAGCACACTGAGTTTCACCCGCAGTCTGTGGCGGAGACCGCGCGTGATCAGCCGCGTGATCTAGTGCTTCATGCTCCGGACTGGGCGGCCGCTTCCGTCTGAGGTTCGACTCCTCCCTCGAGCATATATGTGTGTGTGTGTGTGTGTGTGTTGTCCTTAGTGTACGTTAGTAGTTTGTAAGTTTAATGTATGTGCCGTTTTCAGTAGAGGAGGTGATCTTTTTTTAGACCTTCTGTACGCTGTTCGTGTTCGCCACGAGCAGGACGTCGTCTACGGCGTCTGTTTCCTCGTCCACGTCAGCGCCTACTTGCGAGGCCGCCGTACTTGGTGCAGCACAGGCGTGGGTTCCCTTCCTGGGGGAGGCGCGTCCACCTCCACAGGCGCCGCGACGACCGCCTGTATCGCCACAGGGGTCGCGGGAGCGCCTGTCGATGCGTCGTTATCGGTGGTCAGTGTCCCAGCGTCTGCCCTGTCGGTGAGCCGCGCGTGGGAGGAAGTTGTAAGGGCTGCCACGTCAGCTTTCACCGCGCGCAGCTCGCTCACCATTTCTTCAATGCTGTGTGAAGTTGGGCGCGAAACTGCGCCCTCTCATCCGCCGTGGCTACTGCCGGAGTGCGCACGCGTCCTCGTACGTCCCGCCTCTCGGCATCCGTAAGCGCCGCTCCTCAATGTTGCGAAGGAGAGCGGGCGGTGCTACCCTCGCAATAGTACTCTTGTCGGCACGTCTCTTCTTCCGCTCCTGACACTATCGGTCGACGTAGCTGCAGCGGCGTGGGGAACGCCACAATTGGCGCAACGTTTCGCGCATTCGCGTGTGTCGTGTGCACCTGCACACTTTAAACACGCAAACGTGGCTGTGCAGTCGTCGGCCAAATGGCCCAGCTTCTGGCAGCGGAAGCACTGCACAAACTTTCGCTTCCTCTTCTGTCTATTCTTCATGCTATCTGCGGCCAATTCGAACACCTCGAGCGCAAGATGCTGAAGGATAGCCGCCAGCAGCCTACCCTCCGACCTTCTCTGGCGTGCTTTTTCCTTTCCTCGTCCGAACACGGTCGTAGGGGAGACGAGAACGGAGGTTAAACCCGCAGCAGCGGCGGCCCTTCCTGTCTGCTACGGTCGCGCAACAGCGCTGCTCACTTGCTGCTGGAGTACTGCTTATTTTTCCTGCTTTATTCCCCCTGTTCACACACATAGCTATTAAACAAATTTGACACTTCACTAATCTGGGACGACTGTACGGAATGTGCACGCAAAATTCCGCTGAGTCGCCAGCGCAGCATACGTAAAAATAAATAAATAAAATATTTGTATATCTATGGGACTTAACTACGCTGGTCATTAGTCCCTAGGCTTAAAAACTATTTAAACTAACTTATGCTGATTACAACAAATACACCCACGACCTAGGGAGGACTCGAACCTCCGACGGCGAGCAGCGGCGCGCTCTGCAGCTAGGTGCCTCGGAACGCTGGGCCACTCCGCCGCGGCCGCGACTTACGGTCATACTGAGGACCCGCGTTCACTATCCAATATTGCCAAGAATTTTTACATCGTGATAGAACTGTACAGGGTGCACTCAGCCTCCTGGGGCCAACTAAGGAGCTACTCGGCCGAGTAGTAGCGCTTCCAAGCCGTGGAACCTGATAACGACTGGCAGAGCGGTGTCCAAACTACATATCACATCCAGTGACGTCATCGGCAGAAGATGACACGGCGATCGCTGTGCTCCGATTGCCGCTGGAGCCAATAACCGCCGAAACACGCGACGCTTATGAGGGGCTCCGTATACCTGGCAGTTGGTTTTCCTTTGTATAGCTATACAAGTATTTCCTTATTAAATTGTCATATATTACTTTCAAATAAGAAATGAGAAGTTCCTTCGTTTTTCCTTTAGTTATTCTCTGCCTTGCCATTGACAATGGTAATAATATTCACATTCTCCTGTCACGTTAATGTGACCGCTGCATATGTTCGGTTCGATGTGAACGTGCAACAAGTTACAAGTTACAGACGGCAGGTTACACAACTGGTAGTAGACGGCACATAAAACGTGTCGGTGTTCACGGAAAAAAGTGCGGGCGTTGTCGCAATGCGAAATCAGGTCTATTAGACGTCGAAAAGGGCCTGTTCATTGGCTTTTGCGCCACGGGTTGGAATTTTTCCGTAATGGCTACGTTTGTTAACATACCACCGTCGTTAATGTATACCGTTCATGGCAAAGTGATGCTATGCACAACTGGTATTGGGGCAACTATGAATGACGGTAGCAAACACCTGTACGGGGGAATAGACGTGCAACTGATGAGCAAATGACTTCCAAGATGTTCCAATCGCTACCAACTGTGTCTCCTTAACGACTGTTCAGCGAACGCTGAAGCATATGGGCGTTCGCAGCAAGCGACTGGCTCATGCACCTGTACTGACTGCTGTACAACGCCGACGAAGCCTGAAATTTACACACCAATACTCCATCTGCAGTGTGGCTCGGTAAAAATAGTGGCAGAGGACCAGACTACAAAGACAAAAGTCCCAGGTTTGATACCCGCTAACGCAAAGGATTTTTATCTCTCACTTTTCACTCCTTTCACCGCTGGCGCTGTTGTTGTGTAACATGGCGAGTTACACCGCTGTAAGCCCCCCTGGATGAGTCAGGTCGGAGCAAGGCTACGGCAGACCACCTGCAAAAAGGTTATGCTTAGCCAAGCAATGTGCTGAGCCCCACTGGACGTCTGTTGAATGGCAACAGGCAGTATTTTCAGACGAGTCACATTTTATGCTCCATTACACAGACAGAAGTTGGCATGAACGGTGTGAAACGTCTAGAAGCAAACAGGCTGCAGGGTCTAGGTCGGAGGAGGGGGAGTTACCGTCTGGAGACTTTCATCGTCTGCCTGGTGATCGCATTATTTTGGGAAGCACAATGGAATAACACAGCCGGCCGCGGTGGCCGAGGAGACTGAGGCGCTTCAGTCACGGTCTGCACGGCCACTACGGTCGGGGGTTCGAATCCCCCCTCGGGCATGGATATTTGTGCCGTCCTAGTTCGTAAGTAGTTCATAAGTAGTTTGTAAGTTTACGGACTGATGACCCCGTAGTTAAGTACCATAAGCTTTACAAACATTTGAACATTTTTTTTGGAATAACACAATTATGCACATATCCTTCGGGACCGTGTCCAACCCTACATTTCCCTCGGTACGATGACATCTACCGGTAGGACAATGCGTAATTTAGCGTGCTCCACTGGCCACCAAAATACCCTAATTTATACTAAATCGAGAATCTATATGGCTACTTCGATCAGCGTATTTGCGGCTTGGAGTGCAGACCGCGAAACGTGGCTAAGGCACTGGATTCGGCATGGCTCGCAGTTGCCAGTACCTTCCAGAATTTCACAGGATTTGTTCCTGCACGTCTCCCAAAGGTCTACGCTACAAAAGATGGTTTTTTAGTCTTTCGACATCTAGTCACATTATAGTGTAATTACTCGTTCTTACAGTTGTTGTTATTGTGGTCTTCAGTCTGCAGACTGATTTGATGCAGCTCTCCACGCTACCCTGTCCTGTGCAAGTCTCTTCATCTGAAAATACGTTCGGCAACCTACATCCTTTCGAATCTGCTTACTATATTCGTCCATCGGTCTCACTCTACGATTTTTACCCCACACGCTTCCTTCTAATGTTAAGTTGACAATTCCTTGATCTCTCAGAATGTGTCCAACCAATCTACCCCTTCTCTTAGTCAGGATATGCCTGAAACTCTTTTTCTCCCCGATTCGGTTAAGCACCTCCTCATTAGTTACATGATCTACCCATCTAATGTTCATCATTCGTCTGTAGCACCACATTTCAAAAGCTTCTATCATCTTTTTATCTGAACTCCTTATCGTCCACGTTTCACTCCCATACAATGCTACACTCCAGACAAATACTTTCAGAAAGCACTTCCTACCATTTAAATTAATATTGGATGTTAACAAGTTTCGCTTCTTTAGAAACGCTTTTCTTCCCATAGCCATTCTGCATTTTATATCTTCTTTATTTCGGCCATCAGAAGTTATCTTGCTACCCAGATAACAAAATTCATCTAATACTTTTATTGTCTCATTACCTAATCTAATTCCTTCAGCATTGCCTGATTTTCTGACATTGCATTTCATTACCTTCGTTTTACTCTTGTTAATGTTCATCTTATATCTTCCTTTCAAGATACTGGCCATTCCATTCAATTGCTCTTCCAGATCTTTTGCGGTCTCTGACAGAATTACTAGGTCATTGACAAACCGCAATATTTTTAATTATTCTTCTGCACTGTAATGCCATCTCCATATTTCTCCTTTCATTCCTTCACTGCCTGCTCAATGTACAGATTGAACAACATTGGGGAAAGGCTACAACCCTGTCTTACTCCCTTTCCAACCTCTGCGTCCCTTCCCTTCCCTTCGACTCTAATAACCGCTGTCTGGTTTTTGTATAGGTTGAATATAACTCTTCGCTACCTATATTTTACCCCTGATACCTTCAGAATTTCGAAGAGTGTATTCCAGTCAACATTGTCAAAAGATTTCTCCAAATCGACAAACGCTAAAAACGTAGGTTTCCCTTTCCTTAGCCTATCTTGTAAGATACGTCGTAATGTGAGTATTGCCTCCCGTGTTCCTACATTTGTCTTAAATTCAAACTGATCTTCCCCGGGGTCGGATTCCACAAGCTTTTCCATTCGTCTGTAAATAATTAGTGTTAGTATTTTGCAACCATGACTTATTAAACTGATAGTTCTGTAATTTTCACACTTGTCCGTATTGTCAATTAAGTTCAGTATATCCTGTGTTAACCAGGAATTTCTATTAGGCCTTGTCCTTCTGCCTATATGGTCCTCTGCTTCCTTCACTACCCATCTCTCAGAGCTACCCATTCTTCTTCTACTGTATTACTTTCCCCTGTTTCAGCCAATCCTTGCCCAATGCTCTCTCTGAAACTTTCAACCACCTCTGGTTCCTTCAATTTGTCCATGTTCCATTTCCTAACCTTTCTACCTTTCTGCAGTTTCTCAAGTTTTAATCTGCAGTTCATTACCAATAAGTTATGGTCAGAGTACAATAACACTACGTGAATGTTAGGTTCCTGCGGAATTTTGCGTAGCCAGTTAACCTCTACATGCGTTTTGTACTGCATTTTATTTTTATGATTGCCAAAAAATTGGGAATAGTATGTAAGAGAGGATAAGGAATAAACTTATTCATACGTTACTTACTGATGGAGTTTTCCTCAACTTCCAGTATTTGTGCAATTAGTTCTCTCTCTGCTGGTTCTTCAGTTCTCGTTTCCACTTCTTTTAAGATAAGTGGAACTTTCATTATGTGCTGCACAGGAGCCACTAGTAAATCTGTTAGCTGCAGCTTCTTGCATCTTGGATCCCTGTTGCACCACTTGATAAAAAAAAACAGATTTGAAACGTAAGTAATTCCACTTAGCAGCATAAATTGAAATATGTAATGATTCTTTAAAACACTGAAATCATAATATGGTGAAATAAAAAAGAATAACTACCCTGGATAATATTTATTAATCTCGTTTTAATTTACAGGAGAAATACTTTAAAGAAATTCATTACTGCGATTAGATACACTATAAGTCCTATTGTCTGATAATTCATCCTTTCGAAAAACTCAGGATAGCAAAGGAGGCAACCGTGGCACATGGTGAAATTTAGGTATCAATTAGGCAGAAGCGGGTGGATCTGCCAAGTACAAAGCATAAAGAGAGGAGCTTTACCGTTAGAGGGGCCAGTGTATCAAGAAATAGATACAGAAATTAGAAAGACGTCATTCACAAAGATTGTGAGTTCGGTAAATTGCTCTCCTATGCCACCAACAACATCAGAACCAATCCGGAGGATTACAGTACAAAGAGAGTAGTTGGGAAAATTAAATTCCGGTACAGTTTCACTGAAATGTCCCATTAAGGTTGATTGACAGGTCTCATTAAGGACCCTTCCCTAACACTATGGGAAATCCCCCACAATGAGTGTTCTGGACCAGTTTTGATATGAAATTGAATTAAATAGATCAATTAATTCCCCCTTCACCCACCTTCTCCTTGACATCCCGCCTCCCCCTGGAGGAACCTCACGCCCTATATCACACAACTGGAAGCTGTCTGTGTTACTTTGCATGTTCAGCAACCCCTGCAGACATTTCCACCAAAATTGAACTGCAAAAGATTATACTGCATATGCAAACTGCATGGTATGATGTATAGGGTGTTTCACTACGTGTGTTTGCCTCTGTAACTTATAATATGCGACGGGAAATTGTAATGCGGTAGGTCAACACAAGGAATGTTACACTTTCTGCAGAGCCATGAACATAATTTATTGTATCATTTTCCAAAGAGTTATAGCACAAAGATATAATTTTTAAATGGAACAATAGTTTTTTCTATCGTGCATTGGATTCGTTGAAACCAGCTGCGTCCAAATCAATTTAAACTACATTCCTATCACTGTAAGTTTGGGAGCTACAACCCTTCAAAGTTTCAGGGGCAGATACCACAAATGCTGCGCATAATGCAATGCGCCTTCTAAATGTGGTGCGGCCGAGTTGTAACGTCTCCGGTGTCACGGAGCGACAAGCTTCCTCGATGCGCTGTTAGACTGCCGACTGTCGCCGCACACGGCCGTATACCCGACAGTTGGAGCCACACAAACAACCGGGGCTCAATATACCACAGTTACTGACATCGGATGATGATGGCATGCCGGCCGCGTTGGCCGAGGGGACTGAGGCGCTACAGTCATGGTCTGCACGGCCACTACGGTCGGGGGTTCGAATCCCCCCTCGGGCATGGATATTTGTGTCGTCCTAGTTCGTAAGTAGTTCATAAGTAGTTTGTAAGTTTAGGGACTGATGGCCCCGTAGTTAAGTCCCATAGACTATACAAACTTTTGAACATTTGATGATGGCATACACGAACAACGAGTACTTTGACATGTTGCTGATGCTCAGCGAGTGCCGACACGATGCCAGAAGCAGCCACGGCGTATGCTGTGAGATATCCTAGGCGAAGAGCCCCGGCTGCCATTACGTTCTTACGTGCCGAACACCGACTTCGGGAAACAGGCAGCTTGGTAATGCGCTGCTGTAACAGACGAAGACCTGCAAGAAGTGAGGAGATGGAGGTGTTTGTTTTAGCTGCACTACACCACGATCCTCATGCCAGCTTACGAGCCGTTTCTGTAGTCGCTGGTGTCAGTCTCACATCTGCGTGGCGTATAGTACATGGCCACAGGTTTCACCCGTACCGCCTGTCACTGACCCAGGAGCTGCATGGGAACGATTCCGTGCGAGAGTGACATTCTGTGAGTGAGCCATGCGTAATTTCACACTGGAGTCTATACAAAGTGTTATGTTCTCTGATGAGTTCACGTTCACAAATTATGGTGCAGTGAATCGCCATAACATGCACTACTGGGCCGCAGACAATACTCGGTGGGTACGACCTGTCGACCGTCAACGTAGGTGGTCGATTAACGTGTGGTGTGGAATCCTTGGGGATGAAATCATCGGTCTACACTACTTTCCAGGTACACTGACAGGTGAGTTATATCGCGCTTATATAGCCGACAGTTTGGGTGGTCTCCTTGAACATGTGTGTCTACACACGAGAGTCCATATGTGGATGCAGCACGATGGTCACCCAGCCCATTCTAACTAACTAAACAACAAGATTGCAGGAAGATGGTTGGGGCGCCATGGTCCTCATTCATGGCCCGCAAGGTCGCCCGATTAAACACCAGTTGATTTCTTTTTGTGGGGATATCTAAAGGATCCTGTTTATGTCACTGAGCCCACATCCCCAGATGATCTAAAACGGCGTATCGAGGACGCATGTCGCTCCGTCACACCGGCGATGTTACATCTCGTCCGCAGATCCTTTCGACGGCGCATTGCATTATGCATTGAGGAACATGGACACACATTTGAACATCTCATGTAAATCAACTTCCCACCGCCATAACATCCATCACCCACCACACAGCCATGTATTATGTACAGCGTGTGGTATCTGCCCCTGAAACTTTGAAGGGTTGTAGCTCCCAAACTTACAGTGATAGGAATGTAGTTTAAATTGATTTGGACGCAGCTGGTTTCAACGA
Source organism: Locusta migratoria (assembly GCA_026315105.1). Lineage (NCBI taxonomy): Eukaryota > Metazoa > Arthropoda > Insecta > Orthoptera > Acrididae > Locusta > Locusta migratoria. Next base: position 13,716,943 of record CM048755.1, read on the forward strand.
ATCCAATGCACGATAGAAAAAAACTATTGTTCCATTTTAAAATTACATATTTGTGCTGTAACTCTGTGGAAAATAATACAGTAAACTATGTCCATACCTCCGCAGAAAGTGTAACATTTCTTGTGTTGACCTACCGCATTAAAATTTCCCGTCACCTATTATTTTATAAGTTACAGAGGCAAACACACTTTGTGAAACACCCTGTATAAAGAATATATCATGATATGAATATTTTATTATTCTTATTTTACCTTCTCATTTTGGCGATATATTTCTGATACCCTACCAGTCCAGAAATTCAGGACACATTGGGAGATTGTCCCACCAATATTTTCCTGGGAGGGGCAAGGTGGGGGAGGGAGATTAGGTAAGGGGAGGGGAAGGCAATGGGAGAAGGGGAGCGGAATTAATTGAGGATTATTCCATGAATTTGATGTCAAAAGTGACTCAGGACTCACTTTTTTTCCACTACTACGGCTACAAACGAATTTTTGTCTGTTAAAAAAAAATGCATTTTGCGTTTATTTTTGGAGGGTTTTGGCCTCAGGGGGCCCACTGGGTACTGACCGGCCGCCGTGTCATCCTCTGCGTCACCGGATGCGGTATGCAGGGGGGCGTGGCCAGCGCCCCGCACTCCCGGCCGCTATGTCAGTCTTCGTGACCGATGCCGCTGCTTCTCCATCAAGTAGCGCCTAACGGGAACCGGTGCATACACTGTGGCACGGCCGCAGGCTTTATTGGATATATACAAGGGTTGGAACGTAAATAGTGGCAACACTGCTGTGGAGACAATTTGCAATGGAATCTACTATTATCGCTGGTAGCACACATTCTTGACTACCTACTGTTTTTCTTTTATTGTTATTTTAAAGCCACCACTAGTGGCGGGAGGCTGGCAGCAGAATGAGCGCCGCTCTTTAGCCTACAGACTTTTAACAACAGGCATGACGAGTAAATAAAATAAAATGGAGATTAAAACTGTGAAACTCAAAAAAGACATTGAGAAATTTTGAAGATAACTAAACAGTCATAGGCGATAAAAAGACATGTAGTTTGTAAAAGAATAGCTACGGTGGCGTTAAAAGCACATTGGTGGAGGCAAAAACTGGTTTCGCAGAAGACATAGCTACCTCACCTCCGAACAAACGGACTCACCCGTACCACATCACCGGCGTGAGCACAATTGAGGGAAACACAGCCACTTGGGAGCGAACGGTCTAACTCAACGGTGTACGTTCCTCCGCGGCGGACCCATTGCACAGTATTACTGTTCATTTTTGGAACATCGCCTGCGACCAGCTTTGCGAAAGAAGCGGCAACACTTTCTGCGCAACCCCCCCATCATTTTGCAGGAGAATGCGCGGGCGCATACAGCGCAAGCTGTGGCTCCTCTGTTCGGTCGATGAGACTGGAAAGTACTGTACCATCCACCATGCTCCCCGGACGCGTCATTGTGACTTTGATTAGATCCCGAAGGTGAAGGAAACACTTACAAGGGGAACACCAAGTATGGTACCAACGGAATTTGATGGATCGTAGGTATGTTGTGAGGGAATTCCTTCAGACCATCAAGCTAAAAGGATTTGTTCCAATGGGTCTTGATTTCTAAGAAAATCTAAATCAAATTCGCAGAAAATTACCATGCGTAACGTGTCTACTTATACATGGCGGTTACCGCTCAGCGAGACAGCGTGGTGTAATCGGCAAGATGCGAGGCTGCCAGGCGACCTGGGTTCAAGTCCGACAAGAGTCAATTACTTTCCACACGTGTCCGATAATTATGTATTTTTATAACCATTGTTATGTAAACGTTTGCAGTAAATGGTCAGGATAAAAACATGTAACATTCGGTCAATATGTTATGTATTGCGCGACGATTATTTTTATTCATTTTGTTTTTTCGAAGCACATTTTTAACGCGATTGAAGTATATTTCAAAATCAGTAAACAGTCTTTGGTTAACACCTATAATATTTGGGCAATATTTAATACTTATGTTTACAGTTCCTGACCGTGCTGTTTTTATCTCCTCCTATGACGTATGTACCCACGTGACGCGTCCCTGTGGACTATTATGCTACGGCCAGTCGGTTAGTCAATCGTAGCGTGTCGTTCATGTGTACGGCAAGTAGTGCAACGTGGAGAACAAATGCGCTATGATAGAAGCAGGCCCATCACACGAAACCTCTTCGGAAATGGATGTGTGTGATGAGCAGTCAAATGGTTAACCTACTAACGCCTTAAAATATGCCGAATGTTTGCTTCGCAATTGGAATCTGCTCACAGACACACAGCTAAGCATGATATCCGGAACGTCCCTTGCAATGGGGGAAGAGATTGCCAATGAAATACTTCACATGTTGGCAGACAGACAAGTTGTTCACATTGAGGTACTCATAGGTGTCGACGAGATAGATGAACATCACGAGTCTACATCGGTAAGTATTGTTTTTATTAGCGTTACGTTGACGCATTTGTTTTGGTTTTTCAAATTGCAAGTGGCAATGCTACAATTCTTTACATTGCAGAGAAAGTGTGTACAGAAAGATGAAGATGAGTGTGTTGTCGAGGATTTCACGCCAGTGCCGAAAGATTACATTCTTTTGTGGTACAAAGAAAGAGCAGTCGCTCTTGCAGCAGCTCATCCAAAATGGAGCTTAAAATCATTGCAAGCGAACGAATGTTCTCGCTTGAAACATAAAAAAACATCTGTATCGTTAAAAGACGACGTCAAAAGAGAAGGAACGAATGTGGATAAATGGACCACTATATATCAGGAAACCTACGAACGATTCCTGGAAGCTCGGCAGAACTTGGAGCAGGTAATATATTGTGTAGCAGAGGTATTTCGCAGACGAATTATTGTTACGATACCAACGATAACAACTCAAGGATTATATGACTCCCATATGCAACTAATAACGATTTATTTATTTTTAGGTGATGACGAGGACTCTGCAACAGTGGGCGATGACTGCTGCGTTCCCGTATGTTTCGAATAATTTTCAGTTCGTAGCCAGCTCGATGTGGGTGGAACGTTTTAAAAAGAAACACGGTATCAAACAGCGTACGATTACGAAATGTATCAGCTCAAGAGAGTACGCCACAATAGACGATGTATTGGCAGCTGCAGAGCAGTTCCGGATCCAAACGCGGCTCATCACCCCTAATTTCGAAACTGATTATGTTATAAATACAGATCAAACTGGATGCCAGTATCAATTCACGTACAATAAAACACTTACAGAGAAAGGGGTTAAATCTGTTCTTGTCAAAAAACGAGATTTAAACAAAATTAGCCACTCATACTCGGTGCAGTATGCTTTAACTGCATCAGGAAAAATCGTGCCATACGTGTTTTTATGTATGCAGGAAGTAAGGGGTAAATTTGGTCCGATTGTTAAAACAAGTGTTGACGCGTTGAGTGAAAGATTCAAAAACGTGATTGTGACCTGCACAAAGTCTGGAAAGTTTACGAAGCAACTCTACGTAACATTCTTGAAAGGTGTTATTTCGCCATACGTGGGTCAGAAGAAATTTCTTTTAATTATCGATTCATGGAGTGGGAAAACTGACCAGACACTGTACGATAGTATCTTCGTTGACGAAACAAAAGCGTGCACTTGCACTATTAAAGTTATTCCACCCAAGTGTACCCCGCTGTGCCAACCATGCGATGTGTATTTTTACGGCCAGGTAAAACTTTTCATTAAAAGACTACAACATGCTCCTGAATTATTAACAGCTAATCGCGAAATCGCTTCACAAGAAGACTCGATTCGAATACATTCATTACTGTTGCATCAGTTCAGCGCACCAGTCTTCGTTCCCATGATTTAATATGCCTGGTTTGCGTCGCAATTAATTGACGACCGAACATTGTTTTTGAATGTGAACGACCAGTGTTTTCCAGTATCGCTGATGAAAACACCTTGCGCCTGTAAAGCGGTAGCATTTATTAGATGTGCGTGGTGCTACAATGTTCTGTGTTTTCGGTGATTCTATGACAATTATCACCCAGAATTTTGTACAGGTGTTAAAGATAGTGACGATGGCGACAGTGAATAAATAACACTACGCAATAAGTAAAATAATCAGCTGCTACTGCGTTATTTGCTATTATCCTGACGCTCCAGTCACGGTCTGCACGGCCACTACGGTCGGGGGTTCGAATCCCCCCTCGGGCATGGATATTTGTGCCTTCCTTAGTCTTAGCTAGTTCATAAGTAGTTTGTAAGCTTAGGGACTGATGACCCCGTAGTTCAGTCCCATAAGTTCTACAAACATTTGAACATACTATCCTGACTTGACTGTTTACTCAAGCTGTAACATAGGAGTGGTTATAAAGCATATAATTATGCACAATAAAAGAAGAGAAATGAAGAAATGTGGAAAATAAATGACCCGAAGGGGAAGATTTTTTTTATTTTCTTGGTTATTTTTTTAATCGTTTGACTTTTCATTATTTTTTTTTTCTTCATATCTTGTTCTTTGCTTAATTATTTTAAATTTTTTTAAATATAAAAAGTAGCGATTACAATTTTCAAAAATTGTTCTGCCGCTAGGTATCGAATCCGGGAGCCTAGCACCTTGCCGATTACACCACGCTGTCTCGCTGAGCGGTAATCGCCATGTGTAAGTAGACACGTTACGCGTGGTAATTTGTTGCGAATTTGATCTCGGTTTTCTTAAAAATCAAGGCTCATTGGAATAAATCCCTTTAGGATGATGGTCAGGAGGAATTCCCTCACAACATACCTGCGACCCCTCAAAATCCGTTGCTGCCATGCTTGGAGTTCCCCTTGTTAGTGGCGTTCGCTTCAGAACTGTTCCAAAGATTCGACAGGCAGTAGACCGCTCCATCAACAGAACAAAAAAATGTTCAAATGTTTGTCAAGCTTATGGGACTTAACTACGGGGTCATCAGTCCCTAAACTTACAAACTACTTATGAACTACTTACGAACTAGGACGGCACAAATATCCATGCCCGAGGGGGGATTCGAACCCCCGACCGTAGTGGCCGTGCTGACCGTGACTGGAGCGCCTCAGTCACCTCGGCCACCGCGACCGGCTCAATAGAACAGGCCCTGCCAACGGTATCTACGCCTGCATAATTTTTTTCTTTAAATATCTTGGTCGCAATATACTTTATTTTACCAATGCGCGTTTCCTATCGTTTTTCTAAAAAGTTTGTAAGTATATTTTTCATATAATGTGTATTTTCTCCTTGTGAGTATTGTGATTTCAAACTGTAGACATCCGAAATGTAATGTACTTCTATTATTTGTGCCACAGAATTGATGATGATGTGTCGAAACGTGTAATGGTAAAATATACTGCGACCAAGACATTTCAAGAAAAAATTTTATGCATGCCAACGTATGGTCGCTTGTCCCTAAAAATGGAAGTGTTTTATGAACCAAGTGAAAAAATAAGTTATCTACGCCTTACACATCGCTGGCAACGGGTTGTACACAACGCTGCTGACTACTTTGAAGGAAAGTAACAGGTGCAAATATGCTACGCTTTTGTATCGGTTGTGAATAAATAGTTGCCACTATTTAACTTCCAACCCTCGTATTTTCGCCAACATATCGAGGGTAGTTTTAGGTCCTTCCTAATTTTTATAATATGATTATGGTGCCTATTTGTAATGACACTTAAGTAAATTTTCTACTGTTCGGTAACTATATCACCTGAGTAATGGTGACGGTAAAAGGAGCCAGTTATTAACTTTGTATGTTTGTTGATAATAACCTCTCCCGTAATAACTCACACGACGCATCTATTTCAATTTCGATACAAAATAAACTTTTATTAACAGTCACAGAGATGATACCATCGAACACATGTAATCAATATTAAACGAACACTGTTTAGGTAATCGTAAAGGCAAATTCCTTCGAGAACGACGATTGGTTCTTGTGTTAAGTTATGATTTATAACTAGAGGTTTTAACCACCATCTACACCACTGAAAGGAAGACTATGCTGCTGTGGTGGCCTCTGCATCCTGTCGGGCAACACTTGCGAAATATAGCAAATGTCTGGGGCAGACGTGCTAGCTGGTCTGGCCGCAGTGGCCTAGCGGTCAGCGGCGCGCCAGGCACGCACTACATGGCCACTACGGTCGGGGGTTCGAATACTCCTTCGGGCATGGATATTTGCGCCGTCTTTAGTCTTAGCTAGTTCATAAGTAGTTTTTAAGTTTAGGGACTGATAACCCCGTAGTTAAGTCCCATAAGCTCTACAAACATTTGAACATTTTGAACAGACATGCTACGTGTGAAATGTTTTCGTGTTTTAGGCGGAGGGAGCTAGCTCTGGGCTTGACACATCCCATAGAGCAACAAATTCTGCAGTTATTATAACATTGCAATGTTGTGTACATGGGTATGGTTCCTGCACGCAGATCATTTTCAGTCTCCACCACACGCGGGTGTGTCGGGAAGCGGGGTACAAATATGACAATGGGATGACCTTGAATGGAGCGAGCTTGTACTTTCATATTTTACTTATGTCATACCTAACAAAACTAATTTGTCACTCGATAGGTTTCGAGTTTTTGTTTTTCCTTCTAGATTCTACACTCGTGGCCATTAAAATTGCTACACTACGACGCTGACATGCTACAGACGCGAAATTTAACCAACAGGAAGAAGATGCTGTGATATGCAAATGATTAGCTTTTCAGAGCATTCACACAAGGTTGGCGCCGGTGGCGACACCTACAGCATGCTGACATGAGGAAGTTTCCAACCGATTTCTCATACACAAAGAGCAGTTGACCGGCGTTGCCTGTTGAAACGTTGTTATGATGATTGATTATAAGAGGTAATTCGTCTTATGCTGACTGCAATAAAGGGATTTATTTTACACCAGACGCGTTTCGCTTTTTATTTTAAAAGCATCTTCTGTGGTCTGTAAATGATACAAAATGTTTGTACAGTTTGTTTTCGATACATAGATTAAAACAGTTATTAAAAAACTTTCTGCACGTTAGGCCTATATAATGACATACAATCACAAATATGTACACAAGATATCTAACATTTTCAAAAAATAAGGCATCAAAATAGCCCACCAAACCAACAACTCACTTCAAAAATATTTTCCAAAATCAATAGAAAATGCAGATCGATACAGAAAATCAGGAATATACCAACCGAAATGCAGCACATGTGATGGAAGATACATCCGTCAGACTAAAAGAACATTTGAAACCAGATATAAAGAACATGTACAAGCATGGAAATATAAAACAAGTCACTCAACATTTGCAGAACACTTACACCAAAACCAACATAAAATCACCACCAGAGACACAGACATGGAAATCTTAAGAATAAACAACAACAAAAACTCCTGCTCACCATTCAAGAAAACTACCATATTCAAAAAACAATAACAAAAAAGAAACATCTCATAAATGACCAACGAATCTAGCAAATAACACACTTTTCAAGCTTATTGACCACCTAACAAAAAAATAAAGACTCTGAGAGTCAACCTCTCCCCCCCCCCCTTTCACAAAAACGCAAATGGTGATACCCTCGCCTCCCTTCCCCCCGACCCCCTCCCCCAAAAACCCAAGTTGTTATGGTCTTCAGTCCGGAGACTGGTTTGATGCAGCTCTCCACCCTTCTCTATCCTGAGCAAGCCGCTTCATCTGTCCATAAGAACGGCAACCTACATGCGTTCGAATCTGCTTACTATATGCGTCTCGTGGTCTCCCTCTACGACTTTTACCCCAATACACTTCCCTCCAATGCTAAATTTACGATTCCCCGATGTCTAAGAATGTGTCCTACCAAGCGATCGCTTCTTTTAGTGAAGGTATGCCAAAAATTCCTTTTCTCACCAATTCTGTTCTGTACCTCTTCATTAGTTATGCGATCTACCCACCTAATCTTCAGCAATCTTTTGTAACACCACATTTATAAAGCCTCTATTCTCTTCCTGTCCACGCTGTTTATCGTCCATGTTTCACTCCCGTACAAAGCAACACTCCACACAAATGCCTTCTGAAAAGACTTCCTTACACTTGAATTAATATTCGATGTTAGCAAATTTCTCTTTTTCAAAAATGCTTTTCTTTCCATTGCCATTCTGCATTTTATATCCTCTGTACTGCGACCGCCGTATGTTATTTTACTACCCAAGTAACAAAACTCATCTACCACATTCATTGTATCATTACCTAAACTATTTCCTTCAGCATCGCCTGATTTTCTAAGACTACAGTCGATTATCTTTGTTTTGCACTTGTTAATGTTCATTTTGTACGCTCTTTTCATCACACTGTCCATTTAATTCAACTGCTCTTCCAGGTCCTTTGCGTCTCTGACAGAATTACAATGTCATCAGCAAAACGCAATGTTTCTATTTCGTCACCCTGAACTTTAATCCCTATTCCAAATTTTTCCTTACTTTCCTTCACCGCCTGCTCGATGTACAAATTGAATAACATCGGAGAAAGGCCACAACCCTGTCTTACTCCCTTCCCTACTAATGCTTTCCTTTCATGCTCTTCGAGTCTAATAACTGCGGTCTGGCTTTTGTACAAGTTGTAAATAATTCCCCTTTCCCTGTATTTTACCCCTGATGACTTCAGAATTTGAAAGAGTGTATTCCAGTCAACATTTCAAAAGCTTTCTCCAAATCTACAAAAGCTAAAAATGTAGGTTTGCCTTTCCTTAATATATCTTCTAAGATTCCTACGTTCCTCCTGAATCCAAACTGATCGTCCCCGAGGTCAGCTTCTACCAGCTTTTGCATTCTCCTGTATATAATTCGTGTTAAACTTTTGCAACCATGACTTATCAAATTGATGGTTCTGTAAGTTTCACATCTATCTGCACCTGAATTCTTTGGAACGGGGATTATTACATTTTTCTTTTAGTCTGAGGGTATTTCGCCTGTCTCATACATATTACACACCAGGTGAAATAGTTTGGTCATGGCTGGCTCTCCCAGAGACTTTAGTAGCTCTGAGGCAATGCCATCTACTCCCGGGGCCTTGTTCCGACCTAGGTCTGTCAAATTCATCTCTCAGTATAGTATCTCCTATTTCATCTTGATCTACTTCCTCTTCCCTTCTTACAACATTGTCTCTAAGTACATTTCCTTTGTAGAGCTCCTCTATGTAGTCTTTCCACCTTTCTGCTTTCCCTTCTTTGCTGAGAAATGGTTTTCCATCTGAGTTCTTGATATTTGTAGAGCTGTTTTTCTTGTCCCCAAATGTCTCTTTTATTTTCCTGTAGACAGTATCTACTTTTCCCCTTGTTATACATTCTTCTACAGATTTGCATTTGCCTTCTAGCCACTCCTGCTTAGCCATTTTGCACTTCTTGTCAATCTTATTTCTTAGTCGTCTGTACTCCATTTTGCCTGTTTCATTTAATGCATGTTTATATTTTCTCCTTTCATCAATTAACGTTACTACTTCCTGTGATACCCAAGGGTTTTTTGTAGGTCTCGCCTTTCTACCTATTTGGTCCCTGCTGCCTTCACTATTTCATCTCTAAATGCTACCCATTCCTCTTCTACTGTCTTATTCCCCCCCCCCCCCCGTTTCTGTCAATTGTTGCCTAAAGCACCATACAAAATTCTCAAGAACTTCAGGTTCCTTATTTTCCTACCTTTCTGCAGTTTTTTCAGTTTCAGCCTACAATTCATGTCCAATAAGTTATGATCAGAGTCTATATCGGCTCCTGGGTATGTCTTACAGTTTAAGAATTGATTCCGAAATCTATGTCTTACCATTATAAAATGATACCTCCCGGTGTCTCCTGGTCTCTTCCACGTATACAACCTTCTTTCGTGATTCTTAAACCAGGTGTTTGTTATGATTAAATCATGTTACGTGCAAAATTCTACCAGGCGACTTCCTCTTTCATTTCTTCTGCCCAGTCCATATTCCTTCTCTTCCTTTTCCTACTACTGAATTCCAGGCTCCCATCACAATTAAGTTTTCCTCTCTCTTAATTGTCTCAATAATTTGCTTTAACTCCTCATACATTTCTTCAATCTTCTCATCATCGGCAGAGCTAGTTGGCATATAAACCTTTACTACTGTTGTCGGTGTTGGCTTCGTCTCTATCTTGACAATGATAATGCGATCACTGTGCTGCTCATAGTAGTTTACTCGCATTCCTATTTTCTTACTCATTATCAGTCCTACTCCTGTGATACCCCCAACTGATTTTGTATTTATAACCCTGTACTCACCTGACCAGAAATCCTGTTCATCCTGCCACCGAACTTCACTAATCCCCACTAAATCTAACTTCAACTTCGTTGAGGCACGCAAGCCACCCCACCTCGGCAATGTCTGTGGTTCATGGGGGTGGAAAACCCAAGTTAACCTGCATTTACTCAACGGAAAAATCATCTGAACGTCCTGTTCGCCGAAATTATATATACTAGCTTAAACCCGTAACTCCGTTCGCGTGTTGGTTAATTATGATAGATAAGCTATCTTTCATTAGTGTGCTATGAGACTCGGTTTGAAGGATGAAATGAAATACAATACCTTCTTCAGAAACAAACATTTTTAATTAACATTCAAAAAAAATTATGTATTAAAAGAAGTTACATTTTTACTGCTTTATTTATTTATTCTTATATTTCCTTGTTCCTATGCTTATCCTTACAGAGAAAGAGCTGAAGACATTGTAGCACGCATCGACCAAAGAGATGGTCTGTGGCATCACGTTTCACTGTATGTAATTTCCTTCCTATAGAGTCGCAAACGTCATCGCTGACCTTCAGTCCGAATTTTTTTTATAATTTGACGACTTTCAACCACCATATCTTCCACCCCCTTATAGCAATCGGCATTGAACTTCTATGGTGTACAACAGGAGACTTCGGACAACAATTACATGCAGACCATTCGTTTGCGTTCTGTAGTTTTCGCTGCAGAGCGAAATATTAACACACACACACACACACACACGTACAATTTTATATACACCGATAACTTTCCATCCCAATATACTTCACCCTTTTATCATTATCAACCCTCAAGCAACAATGCAACCAATAAAACCATTTTCAAAGAGTAAAAATAATTTTCAAAGAGTAATTATTGTTCCGCCTTTCGAGTTATATTTTTCAAATTACCAAAAATCTATCATATCGCTGTAAAACCGTGCCTAAAACCTTCCACAGGTATAAATTAGGAACTGTACAAATATTTAAGTCTCTGCGTCTTGTCGTTCGCACGTGATAAGCGTACACCGAACAGATATCCACATAAATATATATATATATAGATAGATAGCTATCCGATCACCATAAAACTGTGCCTAAAGCCTTCCCCGGGTAGACATTAGTAACTGTGCAAATTTTTAGCTCTTTATGTGTTGTGGTTCAGACGTGATAAACGTACACCGAACAGACATTCACATTTATAGATATAGATAACTCACTCCCTCTCTCACACACACACTCACACTCACACACACATGTGGAATTAAATTGTATTTATGTATATAAATACAAATATATAATGTTGGCAAAACTCACGGACCACAGGAAAAACAAATGATCAAACGAAAACAACATAGTCACACTGTAGTGAAGTATAAACAAATCGAAAGAAATTGCTTTTAAAACAAAGTGACATGCAATCTGGATGAAGTCGAAATAAGTGAAGTGAAGTGTGTGATGTGCTGTGATAAAACGGAAGAAACGACACAAAAACGGACGAAAAGTGCTGTACACAACCGAAAAAAAACAAGCCATAAACGAACCAACTCCAGCCAACTAGACGGTGAAACAGCAGTGAGATGTAAAGAAGAGAACAACACCTCGAGTAAACAAAATATCGAATTAAAAAACATAGGCCTGACGTGCACAAAGTTTTTTTAATAACTGTTTTACTCTATGTATCGAAAACAAACTGTACAAACATTCTGTATCATTTACAGACCACAGAAGATGCTTTTAAAATAAAAAACGAAACACGTCTGGTGTAAAATAAACCTCTTTATTGCAGTCAACATAAGACGGATTACCTCTGATAATCAATTTTAGTAGCTGCTGCGGAAGATGTCCAGACAACCAAACATAGTTGTTGTGATGCCTCGTGTAAGGAGGAGAAATACGTACCATCACGTTTCCGACTTTGATAAAGGTCAGATTGTAGCCTATTGCTGTTGCCGTTTATCGTATTGCGTATCCGCATGGCGGATCGTGCAGCCACGTCTCGATCCCTGAGTCAACAAATGAGGACGTTTGCAAGACAACAACCATCTGCACGAAGAGTTCGACGACGTTTGCAGCAGCATGGACTATCAGCTCGGAGACCATGGCTGCGGTTACCCTTGAAGCTGCATCACAGGCAGGAGCGCCTGCGATGATGTACGCAACGACGAACCTGAGTGCACCAATGGCAATTTTTTCGGATGAATCCAAGTTCTGTTTACAGTATCATGATGGTCGCGTCCGTGTTTGGCGACAACGCGGTGAAGGAACATTGTAAACGTGTATTCCTCATCGCCATACTAGCATATCACCCGGCGGGATGGTATAGGGTGCCATTGGTTACAAGTGCCAGTCACCTCTTGTTCGCATCGACGGCACTTTGAACAGTGGTCGTTACATTTCAGATGTTTTACGACCCGTGGCTCTAGCCTTCATTCAATCCCTGCGAATCCCTACATTTCAGCAAGATAATGCACGACCGCATGTTGCAGGTCCCGTACGGGCCTTTCTGGATACGGAAAATGTTCGACTGCTGCCCTGGCCAGCACATTCTCCAGATCTCTCACCAATTGAAAACGTCTGGTCAATGGTGGCCGAGCAACTGGCTCGTCACAATACACCAGTCGCTACTCTTGATAAACTGTGGTATCGTGTTGAAGCTACATGGGCATCTGTACCTGTACACGTCATCCAAGCTGTGTTTGACTCAATGCCCAGGCGTATCAAGGCTGTTACTACTGCCAGAGGTGGTTGTTCTGGGTACTGATTTCTGATGATCTATGCACCCAAATCGCGTGAAAATGTAATCATATGTCAGTTCTAGTCTAATATATTTCTCCAATGAGTACTCGTTTAACATCTACGTTTCTTCTTGGTGTAGCAATTTTAATGAGTAGTAGTGTATAATATCCAAATTTTCTTACGAGGAGCAATGGGATCGCTGTAAAGAATTGTAAAATTGAAGGGTCAGCGGAATGAACCGGAAAAGTAACTTTTTCAAAAAATATTGCTGAAGCTCGTTGCAGACTGATCATATACATTGGTGAGAAGGTAAAACTGGGAAACAGGCAAGTGAGTACAGAGACACTAGAATTCAAATTTTTACTATGAGGTGAAAGAACCAGGTAAGGCAGTTGTTTAGAAGAGAAAAAAAATGCAAGTCTGTGGTGCATCACCTGGTGACTTTCGGACAGACCAAACGGATATGATGTAATCTCTTCCCTCTGTATATTTTATATCATTTTTCATAGCAAATATAAAAGCTTTGACGACGGAGAAAGATACTACAGAGATTATCATTTAACTACAATGAACATTCTTCATAAGAAAAAAGTTCATGAGTTTTACCGTTTCAAAAGGACTGCAAAACAGAGTTAATAGCAAAATGTATAGGAACTAAAGGCGTTTAATAGAAGTGTCAACTTCTGATCTATTCTTTCAACATCCAAGTTATTTTCACGGGATAATTTTTTTTTTTCTTCTGACGTTTATCCTGAATGCCATTTAGAAAAGTACAAATGAAATGAGGTCATTCCTTTTTCTCTTCATGATGCATGACTTAGATGAGAACATTGATGCCTCTGTCTGATTTATGAATCTACTAGCGGTCAAAATAAAAACTTTTCGGTCTTCCGTTTCATCTTTGATTATCAGACCAGTAAGCTGCAGAAGATCAGAATTATTTTCTCTGCGTATGAACAGTCATTCTTCGGGTGCGATGAAAATGTTGGATGCAGAAGAATAAAGGCTTGAATGATAAAACTTGTTGGTCTCATTTGCTATGAGACTGAAAATCCATTTTTAGACTATGTGCACGTCTAAAATTGATCTCGCAAGTATAAATTTTAGTGCCGGCTTTAGCTGGCAGAGCATGAGTATCAAAATTCGTCTTCTGAAGAAAAGTTTCATTCACACAAATAAACACCGAGTTGAATACTTCGTTTCGATGTACGAAATACAAGTTCTGACCAGCATCGTCATTGTATACCTGACACACATGACTCCAAACGCTATGATCGCCTGTAAAGTAAGGCAAAATCGAGGTCCTCACCCCATGTAATAATAATGAAATCATAGACGTCTTAAATTATATTGTGAAAATACAAAAGCAGTTTGGGCGGTTCAGATGTTAAATATTTATTAGACTGTCAAATATATGTTAACAATGGTAGGTGAGATAATCACTGTTGCATAAACATATAAGGATTGGCAACATTATGAAAAAAGTAATGTCCGAGGATTTGTTCACGAATATCCTGATAAATTAGCAATAATGTGATAGATGGGAAAAATTCAAACAGCTTACCTTTTCGAATTCACAGAATTCCACGTGCCTCCTTAGGGTTTCTAGATAGTTTAAAGCATTTATGTAGTTCAGCGCATAACAGTGGTATGCTTGTGAGACTGAATCAGCCTGCGAGCTCTGAAACGAGAAAAAGAACTAACGTGAATCTTTGTAGGTTACTTTAAAGCGTTTTGATTCAGCAAAAGAAAACGGTATTTTCTCAACGTTGTTAAAAATTTTGCTTCTCTGAAGCTAAGCTGTAATCGGTGTCATTTTATGGTTGCTACCTGCGCTTTGTGTACTTTTCTCTTGTTATCTTAACAATTTTTTTGAGCTTAACAAATTGCGTAGCGTAGCGGACTGGAGTAATTCCTCCTCTAGAGGGTAAATAATTCTTATCTTAAAATACATAAAATACGTTTCAAGATACCTGGAAGAGACTAGAACTGAAGTATCAAAACATCCACTATTTTCACAAAGCAGCAACAGATCATCTTCTTCACTTGAAATTGACTGTAATATAATGGTTATATTAATGACACAAAATAACAGATTATCTGTTCAAGTGATTTCACTTTTTCAGTGCATACAGCTAAAACTTTACATGTGAATTGTTAAAACTATCATATATTCAATTTCAGTCACACAGCCAAATTAGACATAAATTTCTTTATTTCTCTCTTTGTACACCTTCACAATCTGATGTGCTCATTATTAATGTTATCTTGGAACTGGTCACCGAATATGGCGCATTTTAAATTTAATTAGTTTCATTTTCCCTGTGTCGAGTTTTGTTTACTAACTGTTTTGACTAAATTTTAAGCTAGTTTTTCGTGTAGTTTTAAATGCTACAGTCGCGTGTCTGACAACGGGACTGCACCTCTCTTTATCAATTATTTTACGGGTTAGTAAACGCGGTTGTGAATTGGCTTACTGTACTGTATTTTCAGTCTTCTTAGTTTGTATTATTGTGCAGTACATTCATTGCAACGCTTGGAATCTATCGGTTAACTGCTGTATTTACTGCTATTGTGACTTTCGTATTGTCGTGTACTTTCAGAACCTTTCCTTTTCTTGTCCACATTGGCAATGGAAGCGTACTACTCGACACGTGAGAGGGCGAATATGATTTTCTGTTGCGGGTAAACAAACTGTCGTAGCCTGCCAGCCCGGCCGAAAACCACAGAGTGCCGTCCAGTATTCTGTTTCACGACTTTTTCAGCGTCTTAGGGACACAGGAGTTTGTATGTAGTAAATTTCGTAAAGATCAGTGGATAATTTATAATTGTAATTCCATTGTTGTTCTCGAAAGAAATTATTACTAGAAGTTCCTCTTTATCTTATTTGTCCTTCCTATTATGGAATACTGGTGCGCACTGTGCCATCTCCATCAGGTGGGACCGACGAATGATGTAGAGAAAGTTCAGAGAAGGGGAACTCGTTTTCTACTATCGGGATACCTAGGAGGAAGTGTCACGGAAATGATGCGTGAGTTGTGGTGGAAATCATTAAAAGAAAGGCGTTATTCGTTGCGGCGAAATCTACTCGCGAAATTCCTACACCAACTTTTTCTTCCGAATGCGGACACATTTCCTTAGCACGTACCTATATAGAGAGACATGATCATCAGAATAGAATAAGTGAAATTAGATCGAAAACGGAGAGATTAAGGTGTTCATTTTTCACGCTCGCTGTTAGAATGTTCAAATGTTTGTTAAGCTTAAAGGACTTAACTGCGGGGACATCAGTCCCTAAACTTACAAACTACTTATAATCTACCTTATACAACAGACGACACAAACATCGATGCCCGAGGGAGGATTCGAACCCCCGACCGTAGCAGCCGTGCAGACTGCGACTGGAGCGCCACAGAGTGCTCGGCCACCGCGGCCGGCTCGCTGTTAGAGAATGGAACGGTAGAGAAATGTCATAAAGTGGTCCGGTGACTTCCTAGAGCATGATGGATGTTTGTGTTGTCTTTAATATAAGTTATTTCATAAGTAGTTTGTAAGTTTAGGGACTGATGTCCCCACTGTTAAGTCCCATAAGCTTGACAAACATTTTAACATTTGATTTTTTATCTGGTGAAACTTCTGACATGCACTTAATTGTTATTTGTAGAGTAATTATGTAGATGTAGATTTGAGTCAAGTAGGGGCTTACCAGCATTCATTTTTTTCGCAAACGATTCGCAACTGGAAAAAGAAAGTAGGGAAATTACACTGGTACTGGTACATTTCGCCATACACGGTTATGTATCTTGTCTTGCACAGATGTAAATGTAGATGTGAAATGTAAATCTACCTTACATTTGACAAAATAGAGATCAGTTCTGATATTACTTAATAGAACATTAGATTAGATTTGGTGATATTTTTAGTTGGACGACAATATTGTGCAATGTTTGATGAGTTAATGACAAATACTTTCTAAAACGAATCACTAATGGCACATTCTGGGGAATAGTGATCATGAAATTCCGTTGGTCGACTAATACCCCAAAAGGAGGGGAAGGAGAGAACCCATCTTATTTGAGTTACATGTTTTCATGAATGGCGTGGGTGACGTTGGAGGGGCTTAACACGTGATGGGCATCAGGTTGCATCCCAACCTCAAATATACCTCACACAGTCGCCTCACAGGCATAGGTGGGGCATGATCTTACACTCCGACCTTGAGGTAAGTGTTATTACCTCTCTGCCCACTACTCCTCTACTCTTAAGACGAATTTTCTAGAGTCTGACTTGGAATACCAAGTGAGATGTATTCAATGCATTATTCCGATTATCGTGCGACCCACGTTTTACTATACTTGGATACATATTGGTAATTACTGCAAGCAACGTTTCAAGCTTCAGTTACAACGATAATTACGTGAGTTGCTTGAATATGCATACATTCATAAAATATACAGTCATTTTAGTAAAAAAGAAAAAACTGTGGTAACTGAGATCCTTGTTACCTTCCTTTTAAAAAATAAAAGTAGAAATAAGATTCAATTTCCTCTTAATATTACACATATGTAAAATTTTGCATAAATACATGAAGTACAAATGAAAATAAGATTACAGATTGAAGTGAAATATAACCGAAATATTCGAACCTTTTGGAATAACTTGACCAAGACGTCAGTTACAGGCAGCTCACCAGTAGGTCCAACGTTTTCCAGCATCAGGCTTATGAACTCTTTACAGAATGCATACGTTACCTGAAACAGAAATGTCATGATTAGGCATGATTCTCTGAAAACTAGCCTATAATTAAAAGAGAAGTAGCAAATTTTCTGATAAATTTTGTTTTCAGTTTTTAGACTTCTTAATCGCACAGACGAATAGTATGTAAAGATTTCACACTGTTTCCCTACAAACGTAATATAGTAAAGCCGAGCTAATCCGTGATATTTTAGACTCTTATGCATCCTGGTTGCGAAATGCCTGAATTGTAAACGTATCTGAAGGTTTTTGTAATGTAAACATATTATGTGACCATACCACGAGCAGATTTTGAGGTAAAGCCAGTGTAATTCGAATACGTAAAATAAGGTAGCGTGCATGATGAACTCGATTAATAACATTAAATATCTGGGTACAATTCAGTTTCACTACAAATAACATTGACACTGTGGCTCTCGTTATACCGGCTATTTCACAGCTTAATAGTTGACCCGCAAAGCCTTTTGTGAAGAGATGGCAAATAAAAGCATGTACTCTAACGTCCATCATTTAATTTTCTTTGTGTTGTAATTTTTATACGATGTTATATTGTTTTTATTCGATAGAACGTCTGTACACCATCACATTGATCTTCATGGCTATAAATGTTGTTTTTAGGTGGTAATCTACAGGAGCGATATATTTTGAAAAAAACATTCTTGTGCCCAAAGCAGTGAAATATATTTATTCGTTATACTCGTCCGATTTCGGAAGTTGCTGCCATCAATGGGAGATTAACAAAATATTTAATATCAATAACCACAAGATAACATTTTTCTGGATATGGCAACATCAGATTTACAGTAAGGATTGCAGTCTCTTGAAAATTGTCCATTTTAAATCTCTTTGAAAGAACTTAGAGCCTTAGAACGCACGGCCACTCCACCACGGTTGTTGAGGCAGTGATTGATTTCGTTTACCTTTATGTTTCACAAATAATTGATCATGTGGATCTTTGCTATAAGAAATCGGTACCATATGAGCAATTGTCTGAATTCCTTCTGCAAGAAGGTAATCCACTATTCCGATTTATATTGATAAGGCAAAACATTATGACCGTCTACCTGCTATCGATAAAAACCCAGCCATCCAGTAGCATCCTTACCTAAGGAGGAATTCTGACTGAGGGCATATTTTGATAGCTAGGACGCACAACTTGTCGGGTGTTCAAGGAATGCTGTCCTGAGTGTCTTCAGCAATTGACGATATCGAGATAAAAGCACGTCCACACGTCGAGAGGTCAGGCAATCCCCCCTCATAACAGATGTCGGACGTGGTAGGCTGGAGCATCAGGACAGGCGCCGATCTGTAGTGGCACCATCATCAGAATAAAAGTGTATCCCAACACTCTTAAACATAGCCGAAGACCCGTGCGTGTGAAGGCAGCAACGACGACTAAATTGGGTACTTGACCATCATCACTAGACTTTGGCACAGTGGCAGAGCGTTGCATCGATACCTCCTGTATGCCGACGGGAGGGTGGGAAACCGTTGTCTTCCAGAGAAACAGTTTCTTCCCCCCTGTGCTATGGGTCGAAGACAAGCTGGTGACTGTTCATTTATGCGTTGGGGAACAGTCACGTGGCCATCCATGCGTCCAGTAAAGCTGGTGCAAAGCACTATGACGGCCAAGTACCGTACACTGGTTGCAGACCGTAACACCCCTTCACGACAGTGGCATTTTTCAAGAAGATGTCTCATGGCCAGGGCCGTGATGCAGTGTTTCGAGGAACACAGTGGAGAGCTGTAATTGACGTGATGGTCCTCCAACTCGCCAGATCTGAGCGATCCAACTGTTCTGGGATGTCGTTTGCCATGGCGTCACAGCTCATCTCTCCCCTCCCCGGAAGTGACGGGAATAACGTGACTTGTGAGTGCAAAGGTGATACTAACTTCCTCTAGCGACCTACCAACAAGGCATCATTGCTTCTTCGTCAAGACGTGTCATTGCAGTTATCCGTGCCAGTTAGGCAGGGGGCCATAATGTTTTGACTGATACGTCCACTATTATACTGATGTTCTGGAATATATTATCCATACTGGTACGTCGTCTTTCCGTTTAGCCTGTTTCGGTTCGCCGTTTACCGACTTTCTTCTTAAGAGAAGTGCGAAATGTGAAAGTTTCCAGTGGTGTCCAACTTTATCATCGAAATAAATTGGATTTAAACTGTTATCGCAGCTCAGCTGGCATGTAGGTAGAGTCACTTCAAAGAAGTCCGTCACTTCCCTTTAACCACATTCGTTCTTCCTGTTAATAACAACCACAACCTAAGGATGGGATTCCTCAGTTATTTGATTCTGTTAGTCCACAGCTCACGGCTCCTTTTCTTATTTTTACTCAGTGAGCCTGAAGAAAGTTAAAAAGATATAAGTAATTTCAAATGTAGAAAAACTAGGAGTATGGCAACTAAATTTTCACAACGCAGGGATAAGACTAAGTACGTAATTCCTGACGCATTTGCGTATTAAATGTTTGTACACTCTTGACATAAAGACGATTGTATCGACAGCACCAGATCGTAGAAACTGTACTGCTGTTAATATATCTACATCTATCAAGACAGCAAGAAATGATCTACAATTAAACTGATATATTTGTATATACGTACACAGCACAGCTCGTCCAAATTCCCAAACAGGAGTTCAGGTTCAGCGAACATAGCAAACCCCTCAACTTGTATCTTCTTAAGTGGTTCCATGAACACCTGAAAAAAAATTTAAGTGTCTTAAATACACTCGTACATGCATACAAAAACTTCTCTCTCTCTCTCACACACACACATACACACTAACATGCATACTCAATTTATTATTCATAAGCATACAGTTAATAAACTGGTGAAGGCTCCACAGAGCCTATAAAAATATTAGTTTTATGCCTGTAATGACTTATCTGGACGAGAATGAAGAGATTTATTTTGTCAATGGTACTCACACAGGACATTTATTTTGAGATTTCCAAATTATTTCCTCGTGGGTTTTGAATTTTATTTTGTTCATTGTTAAAACAGTTACTCAGGGAAATGCATATTCATATAAACATACCCTTTATGCCACATATTTGTATCTAAGCTTTAATCGTACTATGGCATGTAACGGCCTTGAGTGACTAACTTAAGATATTTGCGTGATATGTCGATATAGGTGTTGAATTATTATTCCAAATGCGGCTATGATTTATGTTTACTATATTCAGCTGATAACAATCCTGGTAACACATCATTTAGTAATTATCGTTATAACTGGTGAACGTCATCAGTGTCGTCAACACTGCATCACCTCATCTTCCAATGCCTACTGTTTTCCAAAGGATTTGACTGAAATTGCATTTTCTATGACGGGCGTCGAAAATCAACTGTGGTTGAAAATTTTAGACCACATGATCGGGGAGAACAGTGATTGTTGTTATTACCAGCGATCACATTAATGATTTGGTTAAAGTAATAACTTATTTAGTCCTATTTGTTGGTGTAACATCTCTGACAGTCGATACCAGGAATGGAACGTGTGTAACCTCCATACGGGCCGCTATGTGGCGGCCGCGGGTTGGGCTGATGAGTCTCAGAAGGAGGACACATGAGTATCAGATTTTAGAGTTTTTTTATATTCAGAACTTAATAACAATCAGCCAACGCTATTCGACGCAACTCTAAAAAATTATCGAGAAAATCGACTTTGAATTTTTGGAAGCACACGTAAGTATCAATAACTAAGACACTTGCAGCATCTGTCGGTGTAGCTAAGGTGGTAGCGTTCTGGCCTCACAAACAGAGAGTCGGTGATTCGAATCCCTCTATGACAGATTTTATTGTTGTTACTTACATCATATTTGATACGTAATGGTAATTTTTTGAACAATGCACATCACTCATACGTACTCTTGGAATTCCACTTCAAGAGGGTCTTCAACATCATCTAATGTCGTCGAAGAACCACGTAAATTGCCGTCATCCGCGGCCAAAATCACAGTCTTCTTTATCTTGTCAGAAGGGGATCTAGTACACACCACGTCAAAACACCATTTGCTTCGGAAAAGTTCCGTAGAGCGCGTACAGATTGGTCCGTTATTTGCTTATTTCCCGTTGTTATCAATCGAACGGCACCGAAGACAGTAGTACTTTTGTACCCTTAAAACATGCAAGTAACCAATCAACAAATCGAAGTCATGTGCGAGGGGTAACTCCATGGACGATGTAAACAAATTTACACTATTTCATATTCAGTTAAATAAAACATTTTGGGCTCTCTAATTCCATGTGTTGTGTCAGCTTTTGTTTATGTGTATGTAGACGAGCTAAACAGTGAATACCTTGGCGTCACCTAAAACGATGGATGAGTGGTTTAGCTGCTTGGAAAGACGTTAGTAGCTATAGAGATGACTTTCCGAAAATAGCGTCGTAGCCCTTCACAAACTGAACAATCAAAGACAAACGTCGCCAGCTAATAGTGAACCAAGTACTATAAAAATGTAAATTGTTATGATTTTTTGATTCAAATAATTTTTATTAATAACCTTTTATAAAATATAGAAAATTACTAATAAACAAAAATATGTAAATTGTTCATAAAAATTACAGTTAGGTATTAAATGGTGTAACTGTTCGAACCCAAGGAAAAACCATCGTACTGACGTGTTTTACGGCCCACTTTAGATTTGTAGTTTTATAATTATTTGCAAACATTTCGGACAAAAATAATAATTAAATAATAAAAATTTATGGTGATACGATTACGACTCTACTGTTGTGATAACATCTATGCACGCAACACGTAATATTCTTTCTTACTGTATTTTAATAAACAGCCAAATTAATATGATATTTGAGTTTAGCTTTGATAAAAATACTCATTTTGAACTTTTACCTCTTAAACTATCATTTTAATATCTGTCCCACATTTTCATTATATTTTTCCTTTAAAATATTATCACCTGTCTTGCCTAGGTAGTTTATTCAAAGTTTATTTTCTCTGCCTGTACTGGTTACAAATGACTTTAGCCTGGAACGAACGTAGCTTACATTTGACTTTCGGATGAGTGTCTTTAGCCGGCCGGCCGCGGTGGCCGAGGGGACGCCGGGCGCCGTGGCTCAGCGCGCCCGGTCAGAGGGCTCAACGCCCTCTGTAATAAAAAAAAGCTGAGCCAACAACACAACCAACAAGAACGAACAAAAACGATCAACGTCCGCAACGAAGAGAACTACCCATAGAAAAAAAAGGGGGGGGGGGGCAGAGGCGCTCCAGTCACGGTCTGCACGGCCACTACGGTCGGGGGCTCGAATCCCCCCTTGGGCATAGATATTTGTACGTCCTTAGTCTTAGTTAGTTTATAAGTAGTTTGTAAGTTTAGAGATTGATGACCCCGTAGTTAACTCCCATAAGCTATACAAATATTTTAGACTTTAGCCTGGATGGAACACAGCGTACATTTGGTGTTCGTATATTCTGCAATATTCCGAGTTGTTCAAAGATAATAGCGCTTTCTCTGAAAAGTGCATTCGTTTTGTTTTGAGAACGTGCCATGAAATACATACCAACGAATTGTAAACATATTCAAAAGATGGGGAGTACTGTTACAATGACTGCTGTAAATGACGTAATGATCTAACTTTGTATGTCTATTAAGTAGTAGATTTAGGTGGAATTCAGCATTAACACACTTATTCCGTTAGAGATTTTAACAGTGAAAGAAAACGTAATCACGGATTGAAATAAAATATTTTGAACGAAGTCATATCTGAACCAGAGGAAAGGTAATACCATCTACGTTAAAAGTGTCCACAGCAACCATGTCAAAGACAAAAATTTTAGTAGCTGCATTGATTCTAATTAATGACTTTCAATATATTCCATAAATAGTGAATAATTACTTAGGAAAAAAAATAAACAAGGTAATTTGTTGCAATGTCTTTCCTTCCGTTTCATTAAGAAACTACACTTGCCACAGGCATCTACGACTTCCTTTACATACGAAACTACCAGTATCAGCACGTTGTTCAGAATATTCATTATTACAGTATCCTCCCAGTTTACGTGCATATGCTTCAGAAAACCATTGTTCAATTCGTTGTTACGTATTTCACGACATGTTCACGAAATAGAGGCAACACGCATTTTAGATGGAGTGTTCTTAGATATGCACTACTCTAAATATTGAGAACATAGTCCTATTTAATTTATAAGAGTGCTCGAAACCCTTTTAGGAAAAAAGAAGTAAAAAGTTTTTGGTAGTGGCGGGTACCGAACTGCTGCCCATACGCATTACAATCCTGCGCGCTGCCCACTACACTAAGGCAAACAATTGCAAAATGCCCTCCTTAATCTTGTTCTATTGATGGCAGTTGTTAACTCATGCTAATATAGCGTTTTTTGAAAGTAGATTATCATTTATCGTACGAAGAACGACGTGTTTTTGATAATTCTTCAGTGCACCACTGCTTTGAAATGACAACGTCTAAGTTATAATAAGAAAATCAACAAAACGCAACGCAATATGGCGTACGCCAGAGAGAGTTTGGGCGTGGAATGTCACGTGACATCTCCGAATGCTGGTTTTCGTAAGATCAATGGACGATGTTAAATCGCCGTTATTATTGCAAACATATCTCAAACGATACGAGATATTAAAAAAATCGCACTAACGTGTTTTACGGCCCACTTTATATTAGTAGTTTTATAATTTTTTGCAAACATTTTGGACAAAAATACTAATGTAAATAATAAAAAAATTATAGTTATACGATTATGACTCTACTATTGTGATAATATCTATGAACCCAGCAGGTAATATTCTTTCTAACCGTATTTTAACAAACAGCCAAATTTATATGATATTTGCGTTTAGCTTTGACAAACATACATACTCTTTTTTTAACTTTTACCTCTGAAACTATCATTTTAATATCTGTCCCACATTTTCATTATATTTTTCCGTTAAAATATTATCACTGGTATTGCCTTGGTAGTTTGTTCAAAGTTTATTTTTGTTTTGCCTGTACTGGTTACAAATGACTATAGCCTGGAACGAACGTAACGTACATATAGCGTTCGGACGAATAACTACAGCCTGGATGGAACACAGCATACTACATTTGGCGTTCGTAAATCAGTTAAGTAACATCCAACGCCCGAAAATCTGTTTTGCGTACACCATTTTGCTTTCTCTACTTGATGATTTTCTTATTATAACTCAAGCGTTGTCGTTTCAAATCAATAGCGCACTGAAAATTATGTAAAACACGTCGTTCTTAGGACAATGAATTATAATCTATTGTTAGTTAACACCTGCTATCGATGGTACGAGAATTACGGATTACTCTCGCAGCTGTTCGCCATAGCGTAATGGGCGAGAAATTAGTTGCAATGTACGAACATGTTAGGCGGCGGTTCGAAACTTGCTAGGGCGAGTGGCTCAGCGCGCTCGGTCAGAGGGATGCCGGCATGGCAGCTCGACGCCCTCTGTAACGAGAAAACAGTGATCGACAAGCGATCAAAATAGAACAAAACAAAACAACGTCCACAAAGTACCGATCAAACCGAAGAACCAATGAAAAGAGAGAAAAAGAAAGACGGTTCAACCAACACCGTCTGAAGAGAAGGCCTGTGTTATCCTGTGCCACATCACACAGAGTAGATGACGATCGCGTAGCTGACTGGCTGGCCGTTGTGAGGCAGCGCGCTGTTCCCCATCAGCCAGCCAGTGGCGTGGCGTGGCCGGCAGTGCACAGGCCTTCTCTTCAGGCGGTGTTGGTTCAGCGCCATCTGTACTGACAATTTTTTCTCTCTCTTGCTTCCTAAAAGGTTTTTGCACACAATTGTAAACTGAACACAAATATTCTGCAATATTCCGAGTTGTTCAAACGTAACAGCGCTTTCTCTGAAAAGTGCATTTGTTCTGTTTCGAGAACATGCCTTGAAAAACATACCAAAGAATTGCGTCGCAGTGGAGTGGCCGAGGGCATGGATTTTCAGTTAGCATTATAGCTATCGTCCACAACTAGTAGGAAGACCAACTGCAACGTGCAAGACAGTCGTATCATTATGCTATAGGGCAATGAACGCTGCAATGCTGAGTTCTCGGCGACTGGTGCTTTTCGAGCTAAGAGAAGATACTTTAGGCTAATGACTTCGGATCTCGAAGTATCTCAAAATAACGAATACGAAACGGAAACATGAGCCAATATCTTTACGAGAAGACGAGCTTTGAGAGGCCGCAGTGTTGAGATTCTTGTCATGGTGTTTGATTAGTATTATATATTAATAGCTGTGTGGTAACGCGGTCGCTTTTGGCGTGAATTTGGCTTTGGTCAGTGGTTACGGTCTCGTTGAGGCTCAAAATTTTAAAACACTCTACAATTCTCAGTGATCCCGAGCGGTGAGTCAGTGTGTTGAATGAGAGGGCTGGATGTCCTAAGTGTTCCTTGTGTTTATAAACGATTTAAAAAAAAGTGGTGTAGGGGTCAGCGCAACTGCCTAGAAAGCAGGAGACCCGGGTTCGAACCCTGGCTGGGTAAAAGAAAAAATGGTAAGACATCTGGAGAAAAAAAGCGCATTGAGATGCTATTCTCCGATGCGCGAGGCCGTCCCCCGTCGGGGGTTCGAATACCCCCCCGGGCATGGATGTTTGTGCTGTCTTTAGTATAAATTTATAAGTATTTTGTAAGTTTATGGACTGATACCGCCGCAGATAAGTCCCATAAGCTTAACAAACATTTTTTTGATCATCGAATTGTAAACATATACATAAACTGAGGAGATACTGTTACAATGACTGTTGTAAATGACGTAATGATAGTACTAACTATGTATATATATTAAGTACTGAATTTATGCGGATTCATTATTACCACACTTATTCCGTTTGTGATTTTAGCTGTAAAAGAAAACGTAATCATGGTTTGAAACAGAATATTTGCTCTTTATGAACGAAGTCATATCTGAACTAGTGGAAAGGTAATACCATCTACGTTAAAAGCGTCCATAGCAACCATGTCAAAGACAAACATTTTAGTAGATGCATTGATTCTGATTAATGAGGTTCAATATATTCCATAAATCGTGAATTACTGCTTAGAAAAAATTAAACAAGGTAATTTGTTGCAATGTATACACTTCCCTTTCGTTTCATTAAGGAACTATACATGCCACAGAAATCTAGGAGTTCTTTTATATACGAAACTACCAGTATCAGCACGTTGTTCAAAATATTCATTGTTACAGTATTCTCCAAAAAAATGTTCAAATGTTTGTACAGCTTATGGGACTTAACTACCGGGTCATCAGTCCCTAAACGTACAAACATTTTTTTGATCAGCGAATTGTAAACATATACATAAACTGAGGAGAAACTGTTACAATGACTGTTGTAAATGCCGTAATGATAGTATTAACTTTGTATATATATTAAGTACTATATTTATGTGGATTCATTATTACCACACTTATTCCGTTTGTGATTTTAGCTCTAAAAGAAAACGTAATGACAGTTTGAAACGGAATATTTGCTCTTTATTTTAGCGTATAATACTAAGGACGCCACAAATATCCATGCCCGAGGGGGGATTCGAAACCCCGACTGTAGTGGCCGTGAAGACTGTAACTGACGCGCCGCAGATCGCTCGGCTACCGCTGCCGGCACAGTATCCTCCCAGTTTACGTGCATATGCTTCAGAAGACCATTGTTCAAGTCGTTGTTATGTATTTCACGGCATGTTCACGAAATTTAATAAAAACACATTTTAGAGGGAGCATTCTTAAATATGCACAACTATAAATATTGAGAACATAGTTATATTTAATTAATAGGAGTGCCCGATACCCTTTTAGGAAAAAAGGAGAAAAATTGTTTAGTAGCGGCGGGTTCCGAACCACTGACCGTGTGCATCACAATCCAACGCGCTGACCACTACACTGTTTTTTCGCCTTTAACATAATTTATTTCCTCTATGTAAAATAACATCGTTGCTCTGTACAGAAGAAGACAGTGAAGTCACTGCATAGAAACTGACAGTAACAAAGGAAACTTAAAATTTCTTGGGGAAAGAAACTTGGAAACGTTGTCCCTCAATACCTCTGAACTGATTGATTAATTTTGTGTTCCTTTTATTTTGTCCATACTTCAACCTCAGCATATCGACAGCACTCAAGACTCGTCTTCTCGATATTTGCTTTAGTATGTTTCCCCAAGCAGTGTGCTTGGTCTCGTTTTCCTGGTTTCCCAGTTGTCATCCTGCGTTCTCTCAACTTGTCGTCTCTTATCCCTCAGTGCTCCAGTCACCGAAGTTCGCGCATGTCCTGGTGATGTGCAGGGATATGAAGTTCCTTTTTCTTTACCTGAGTACCGGTGAAGAATTTCTTTTGAAAATAAAAATGTTCAAATGTTTGTGTAGCTTCTGGGACTTAACTACGGGGTCATCAGTCCCTAAACTTACAAACTACTTATGAACTAGCTAACACTAACGACGGCACAAATATCCATGCCCGAGGGGGATTCGAACCCCCGACCATTTTGGCCGTGCAGACCGTGACTGTCGCGCCGCAGTCCCCTCGGCCACCACGGCCGGCTTGAAAATAAAAATGAAAATATAAAAGATAGGTAACTCAACCCCTCTCCGTCGAGGTTAGGTAATGTGAAACAAACCATCTTCTTAAGTAATTGAAGAGAAATGATCTAAATTA
Source organism: Locusta migratoria (assembly GCA_026315105.1). Lineage (NCBI taxonomy): Eukaryota > Metazoa > Arthropoda > Insecta > Orthoptera > Acrididae > Locusta > Locusta migratoria. The sequence goes on from CM048755.1 coordinate 13,745,327, forward strand.
AACAGTAATAGATAAACGGTGACAAACCTTGAATATTGGATGCCGCACATCCCTTTTCTACATTTGTCTTTCCTCGTCCTTTGTTCATTTCCTTTTTTCTGGTTCTTTTTATTATTATTTTTTTAAATTTCCTTCATATCCTCGTTATTTGTAGCGCCGTGGCATAATTCGCAAATCTTTTCCTATAGTTAGCACCCTTCTCAAGAGTTTGGCTCTTGTGACGAAGTACACTCTATAGCCTGAGTATGAGGCCTTGTCTTGTGCACTGATTATGTAGTATAGAGTATGCCCTACTAACCAAGTCCACGTGTTTTTCTTACTGATTGGGTAGTAATTTCCGTAAAGGTTTCAGTACCGAGATGAGGGGAATGTGTTGCTGTGCTGTTCTGCAAATAAAAGCCAGATTTTTTCTGCACCATTCCCATGTAAGTTTATTTTCTCCACAGACACATCTGTGTTGTAAGGTGTCGATGAGATGGCACTCTCTGCATTTGTCAGTTACGAACAAATGTATTTTGTGAAGTTTCTCTCTTGTTGGTATCGTCCCATTAACTATTTTGTACAAGTTTGATCTTATATCCGTATCGAGCACTTTGTTGTTGATGTTTTTCCATATAACAGTCCCACTCTTATCGGGGTACTTTAAAAATTCCATTCGTTCACCCTTACACTGTCGTTCATAAGGCGGTACAGATGGGCGGTGGTGAGTTCATGTAGTGGGGCGCTCGATTTCATTCGGAGGTAGCTCATTTCTAATAGAAACATCCTAATGTGGTTCGCCTTGTAATGCGTATCGCCAAGGTGAATTGGTACTTGCATACTGTGAGGCTTATATAGCCTTATGGCCATACTTAGCGCACTATCCGGGTATTTGTGTCGCAGCCGCATAGTGCGCCTTATCAGAAGTGCCTTGTATTTAGATGAGACATCGGTGAGACCAAGGCCTCCTTTTTCTGGCGGAAGGCTGACGACATTGATCCCCACCTTGAATATTTCTTCCCTTCAAATATACCAACCTATTGCCGACATGATTTTCCTGGCAACACTGTCTACCACAGGTATTATCTGTCCAAGGTACCATAGTTTCGAGAGGATTTTGGTGTTGAAGAAGTGTACTTTCTGCACCAAGTCCTGTTTACGGCCTTCGTTGCGTTGTAAGTAGCCAGAAGGTCTTCCAGTTGTCTGCCGTTGTTTTCAGAGGACAACCGCTCATCTTTATTCCGAGCACCTTCATGGTATCGCACACTCTGTATGGGCAGTTGGCATCTGTGCGAAATCCACTCCCTATCGGCATGAGACGAGTTTTCCTGTAGTTTAGTGTAGAACCCGGTGCTCGTTCATATTCAGCCATAATAGTGGTAACGTCTCGAAGGTCCTGCTCCGAGCGTACAATGACACCCACATCGTCCGCAAATGTCATGCATTTTACTGTCATAGAATAGAGGGTGAGACCATGAAGCGTGCAATGAAGCATTCTAACCAAAGGCTCAACTGCTATAACGTATAGGGGCATAGACATAGGACACCCCTGTCGGACTGACCTTTGAATAGGGATCTGACGGCTAAACTGACCATTGATGATGATTTTAGAGCTGGCAGAAGTGTACATATTTTGAATTATCGTAATAAAAGGTACACCAAATCCGAGATGATGCATGATATCAAACAGGTAGTGGTATGGAACCCTGTCAAAAGCATTACGTTGGTATAAAGCTAAAATTGCTGCCCCTTGCGTGTTAAGACACGAAAGATATGATCTCCCTATAATCTGCTAGACTCTTTAAGATATTGCGTCCCGGTACTGCTGCTGTCTGGCTGTTATGTATGATGTTTGCTAGAACATTTTTAATTCGAGCTGCTATGACACGGGCTACAATCTTATAATCAGAGTTCAAGAGGGAAATGGGACGGAATGTATTGATATCTTCATGTGGGTGTTCTTTCGGAACCAGTACTATTACACTGTCGTTGAAGCTTGCTGGTAGTTGCTGATCCGCTTTGATTTCATTACACATGCTTACAAAGCATCGCTCCATGAGATACCAAAATTGTTTGTAAAATTCTATTGGTAGTCCATCATTTCCGGGTGACTTATTAGGCTGAGCCTTTTTCAGTGATTCCCTGTCGGTCTCTGCGAGTGTCATTGTAAGATAACTTTTCATTGTACGTATTGCTTCGTCATCCGCCAGCTCCTCTGTGTACAGTCGCTGTAGTAGTCCGTTATATACGTTTTTATTTCAGCCTGAGTCGTAGCGAAACTACCCTCTTCTTTTATTATACGACTGATAAGTTTTTGTCTTGCACGACGCTTCTCTCTCCCGAGGTTGAAGGCATGCCGTATGTTCGTCGGAAGTGCAATTATCATCTCTGGAACCGATTTTAATTCCTTCCATTTGTTTCCGTTTCCGAAGGGATAATTTCGCTTTAATCCTTTTAATTTCGATGAACTGCTCCGGCGTGATAGGTATATCAGAATACAGTTCACGAAGACATCGAAAGTAAAACTCAAAAGCTTCTTTCTGTAGTAGGTTCCTCTCATAGCCATACGCCTTCAAAGCGCAGATTAATTTAGGTTTAGCACAGTGGCACCACCACAGTATTACCGATGGGAACGTGTGTTGGCGTAAACAGGTATGCCAGGCCTCTTGCATACGTTCTCTCAGCTCTTGCTCCTTGGGAATATCGACGTTTAACTTGCATCCTGTTCTGCAACGGAACGTTTTCTGTCGTGTCATGTGAATGGTGCAGTGGTACGCCGAGTGATCTGAAGAGTATAGTAGCCACGTTTCCGTTGCTGATACCGTCCCCCACAAGGGTTTACTGACATAAATTCTATCCAGGCGACTGGCAGTTGTCGCAGTATGATATGTAAAACACCGTTGGTCGCCGTTTATTATTTCCCAAGTATCCTCTAGTTCTAATTCGTGTACCACTTCTGCAAGAGTTGGACATCCATTAAAAGGTCATCCATTGGTCCTTTGGCGTCAAGACAGAGTTAAAGTCGCCTCCGACAACAACGTCCTCCCGATTTCGCCGGAGGAGATACAACAAATCACTGGCAAAGAACTGGGCTCTACTTGTTCTATTTTGGTTCCCGGAAGGGGCATAGATATTTATGAATCTAACTCCATTAATGAGACACGATATCCCTCTGCCATTTTCCAACCTCTCGACATCCGACACAATCACGCCCTCTTTGGTTAGGAGAGCAGTTCCCGAAGTACTACCTGGGGTGGTGTTTCTGAGTACTTCGTATCCCGGAATATCTAGGTGAAATTCGTCGTCTACCTTTTGCAGAATAGCCATATCAGCATCACAGCTGTATAAATAATCACGAAGACTGTGTATCTTCTGTTGTGAGATGATCTTGTTTATATTTACGGTGGCTACCTTGTAATCCTGAACGCAGGCATTCAGTGTTAGTATTACATTCTCCAACCAGGGCGCAGAGGTACTATGTCGATAAAGACATTAATGGTTGTTACAAAGGGTACTCTGTATCACCCGACGGGACTGTAGAGGTAGGTCGTATAATTCTTCTCCCGTTGTGGCTGATAAATTTTCTGTTGGTGGTCCACCGCTATCCATTTCTTGCTCCATTGTCACATCTTTCCCGTCATCTGCCCAGTTCAGAACAATGACTGAGGCAGCCTTGCTTTCCGTTAGACTTTGCCTCTCGCGACCGACGTGTTGTAATCCCGGTGGGTCTTCCGCAGGTTCATAGCTCCCGGCTTGATATAATGTGGGGAGATTTCCGACACCTGTGTTCTACCATTCCGCTGCTTCGGATCGGAATTTGCTGTTGTGGTGTCATGTGATGTGCTGATGTGGTGTAAAGGGAGATCAATTTCAGTCGGTTTCTCGGGCAGTATTGGCGCTGTCTGCTCTGTGTCTTGATGGGCTGTACTTCGTTTGTTGTGTTTCTTGGGAGAGACTGCCTCTGTTTGATTGTCGGAGGAGCAGGTTTCCTTACCCGGAGTGCGTTCTTCGTTTACCACTGGGTTGGATTCCAGTTCGCTGCTGGGACTCGGACGCTTTCCGTCTTCTTGGGCTGGAGCACCGTGTTGGAGGCTGGCCGAGGTCAAGCCATCCGGTTGATCGTGTTCCATTGTCACATCTTCGGTAGAATTATCTTGGGTGGAAATTTCTGTAGGCGTCTATTGAACAGCTTCTGTGGCACCCGAAGTGTCACTGAAATGAGGGTGCCGTGCTCAATCGGGCCGCAGCCACATAAGAGATCGGGAGGGTCGTATCATGTCAGCTGGCCCTGAAGGTACCTGCGTCACCCTGCTCTGAATGCATAGGGCTCGAACATGACCAGTTGAACCGCACCCCGAGCAAGTACGCGGTTGGCCGTCGTACATGATAATTGCCCTATAACCGCAGATCGAAATATATGATGGAATATGTGTCTTTATTTCTATCTTCACCTGCCGAACACAGTTCAAAACAGGTACTTTAAACGACATCCATTTTCAGCAACATTGCTGATGACCTTTCCATATTTCGCCAAAGCGGCATTAATTCCTTCTACAGGAATTTCAAATGGTAGTTCGAATATCCGGACTGTCCGAATACCAAACCCTGCGTGCGTCACTTTAACTTCACCAACGTTCCCATCACAGTGCTTGAATTTAAGATCAACAGCACGTGACTGCACAATATCGTCACAAACTTCCGGACTATTGAACTTAATGAACACAGTGCTGCTAACTATTGATAGATGGACACCAATAATATCGCCAAAGGAACTTTTCAGTGATTCCTCAATCCATGATTTAATTTCATATGACTTGGGTCCTGCATGGGTAGAATCGAATAAAAACTTCAAAGTACCTCGTCTTGGTACTTGAGTCATGTTTGTGTTCTAGTCATGATTCACACAATAACACGTTATCGCGACCGCTACGAGAGCGTCAACTCAGCGGGAAACAGCGACAGCAGCAGAGACGCAAACACCGCCGCATCCGCCCGCCACGGCCCCAGCCGGCCGACTGTTGCCAAAATCATCAACGCAAGATGGAGTATGCCAGAGAGAGCTCTGGGTGTGGAATGTCACGTGACATTTCAAACGGCTGGTTTTCGTAAAATCAATGGACGGTGTCAAATCGCCGTTATTTTTGCAAAATATCTCTCAAAACGATACGAGATACGAAGAAACATCAGAGACCAAAGTTGTAGAGAATTTTCTCATTTACAAATTCGGTTATTCATTTTTCGTGTCAAATGAATTGTTAAGCCGTTATTTCCATTTAAATATCCAGCTGTCAAAAGACGATCGCTAAGGCCCACTTTTAGTGTTACTACCGTAACCGAAAGTTGGCCAAAAGTCACGGCGGGATTCGAACTGGCGACCCCATAGGTGTAAGACAAAAACGCTACCACCCGAACTACACCGAAAGCTGCTGCAACTGTTTTAATTATTGGTACTTTCAAAAACTTCAAAGTCGATTTTCTCTTACAGTTGCCGCGAATGGCTTTGCTTTAATTGTTATTTAAATTCTGAACTTCACGTACCATAAATCTAAAATTCGATACCCATGTGATTTCCTTGTCTGTTCCGGTTTACAGTTAGAGGGAACAAGTTGTCCTTCAGCTCCTGTTTAGGTTTCGAGGTGATTATACTGCACTTTATATTCCGTCTTTATATTTATAATGCCTCACTAAGAGGTTATATAGATCGGGGATATAGACATCACATACTTCTCGTTAGTCACAGAGGCAGTCCGTCCTCTTACAATTGTACTCTATGTTAGTTTGCAAACCTTAGTAAATATAGGCTGCAGTGTCCTCTGAGTCACTGTAATGATTGGTCTAGTGACTCAAGCACTACATTATTTATTTGTAAAACTGACGCTGTGGCGAGAGCTATATGTTATCAGCAGTACTCGATAATTATATCCATTCTTGTTATCTACGTATGTATAAAGGGGGCCGGTGTGTTGTTGCTGTCCCCTTGCTATAAGTCACAATGCGTAGGCATGTGGGTCCGGATAGTGCAGAAATACGCGAACATCGATAATTGAGTTTTACCAGTTTTATTTATTAAAGGCATTAAAGATACCCCGCAAGGCGAGTAAACCTGCCATAACTGTGTCTGACGTGTACAGTCGAACGATTCGGCATTTCATAAGACTACATTCTGAACTGAGAAGGCGTTATTCCGCTCGCGAATATTAACGGCGCGTTCCTGAAAGCGCGTTTAAGACGGACTGCCCCGTGGAGGTTCGAGTCCTCCCTGGGGCATGGGTGTGTTTGTGTTGTCCTTAGGTTAGTTTACCTAGGTTTAAGTAGTTCGTAAGCTACTGACTGATGACTACGCAGTTTGGTCCGATAGATTTACAAACATTTGAACGTATTGCCGCTGTGTACAACTGAGCATCTTACATCACGGAAACGAGCTACCGTATGTTTCTAGAGAATTCACTTCGGCAAAGCGATTTCAGAAGGTACTTCAACATTGACTGCGTTTGGTGACAGTCACGATTGGTATTGACGAGCGGGTGTTCAAGATAACAATTTCGTAGTAGACAAAAGAAATGTTAATAACAGCACAAAGAACACAATACTGATAATCAAGTATCGATTAGCATTGCTGGAAGATTCAAAAGATTTAATTCTGTTTACTGTTTGAATGAAACTTACCTGGTTATTAGTATTTATTACACTTTCATGGATACCCATAGTTAAATCATTATCTTTGGGGAAACTGGACATGTAATGAATTGCATAACTTAGTAGGTGTGAGTCGTTCTAATTAACTGGTAACAATGTAGTTAATGGGAGTTTTCCAGCTGCATGAAAAGTGTTTGGTAGTACAGAAGAAATATCAAACAGATCACATGATAAATCACAATGCCAACATTTAGACTACTGTTCAATTTCAGGATGACAGGTAGTTTAGGCGTGTCAAACGTTTTACAAGTAAATGTAGAATTAAAAAAGAAAATAATAATACCTTCAGAATATGATTTAAGGGTGACAAAGAAGCATTAAAATACTAGCGAAATCTGATTATTCATAAACAATCTCACAGCTGTACACACTATTTAAGAATATTGTCGATTCTGGGAAAATTAACTGACTACATTTAAATATATGAAGATCGGATTCTTTCAAAGATACAAAATACCTTCGATCCTTACTACTTAGTAAATAATCCTTTGTTGATTATTGTATGAATTCCTGCTTTCTTCCATTTTATGGTGTACGTTAGAATCTTATGCATTTCTTAATTATGTTTGGATCTGCCAGAGTGTATAGAAACAATAACAGTCAGTTCATCTGCAATCATCAAGGAGTGTGTTGTAATGAACTTGTAGTAAGCATTCTAATTTTAGAAATTTACAGGGTAAATCATGGTAGATGTTGCGTCTACCTTACGTTCAATCAACATTAGAAGGCGTGGAACTGGTCTGGCTGCAACAATTCACTACTTAAGCAATCATTTGAACTACTCGTACATTCTGAGACTGTTCTTAAATTAAAAAAGTATCTAATGTAGTACTTGATAAACTATCAGTAAATCTTAACAATAGGGTGTTTAAGTCGAAATGTACACTCACAGATTGAAGAACTGCATACAATTCGCGAATGGTTTTATTCATTTCACCCCTAATGAAGTTAAAGTTCGTACTCAACTCATTCACAATTTTTTCAATAAAAACTCTGTGGTTAGTAACAGTCTTTTGCATGTTCCATAATACATTTATTTCAACAGAGAGGTTAATTGAATTTGCATTAGATTGTTTTTCAAGAGTCAATATTTTATACTTTATGTCTAATAGATCTCGGCTGGTTAATGTATCAAATACTGTGCGAATGGGACTTCTTCCGAAGTGAAACCAGGAACGTTTACGCCTAATCAAGCTTTTGAGTGAGTAAAAGGTTTAAGAAACAGCTAATATCTTTTTAGTAACTAGGAAATGTGGACTCTACTTGTATTTTGGCGATAATCCAGTTATTATAACAAGATTTTCCAGTTGTCAAAACTGTATCATTAACCTTAACACACCGAAGTAGATCAATTTGCTTTTTAACGGAATTGAATTGTTGGTGAACCTCAGGAAGATTGTATTTAAGCACATTATTTGTTAAAACTACCATGTCTGATCATGGATCAAACAATACTCCTGTGATCTGTGGTATTATTTCTACAACTTTATACGGGCAGCAGCCTTTTTAGTAGTTACAGTCTGGATGATTGACTGAGCTGGCCTTGTAACATCTGCGAACGGCTGAAAGCAAGAGGAAACTACAGCCGTTACTTTTCCAGAGGACATGCAGCTCTACTGTATGAAAATATGATGATGGCATCCTCTCGGGTAAAATATTCCGGAGGTAAAATAGTCCACCATGCGGATCTCCGGGCGGGGACTACTCAAGAGGATGTCATCAGGAAAGACAAAATTGGCATTCTACGGATCGGAGCGTGGAATGTTAGATCACTTAAGCGGGTAGGAAAATTAGAAAATTTAAAAAAGGAAATGGATAGGCTGAAGTTAGATATAATGGGGATTAGTAAAGTTCGGTGACAGGATGAATAGTATTTCTGGTCAGATGAGTACAGGATTATAAATACAAAATCAGTTGGGGGTATCACAGGAGTAGGACTGATAATGAATAAGAAAATAGGAATGCGGGTAAACTACTATGAGCAGCACAGTGATCGCATTATCATTGTCAAGATAGATACGAAGCCAACACCGACAACAGTAGTACAGGTTTATATGCCAACTAGGTCTGCCGATGATGAGGAGATTGAAAAAATTTATGAGGAGTTAAAGAAAATTATTCAGACATTTAAGGGAGAGGAAAACTAAATTGTAATGGGAGACTGGAATTCGCTAGTAGGGAAAGGAAAAGAAGGAAAAATAGTGGGTGAATACGGACTGGGCAGAAGGAATGAAAGAGAAAGTCGCCTGGTAGAATTTTGCACGGAACATGATTTAATCGTAACAAACACATGGTTTAAGAATCACAAAAGAAGGTTGTATACGTGAAAGAGACCAGGAGACACCGGAAGGTATCAGATAGATTTTATAATGGTAAAACACAGATTCCAGAACCAGGTTTTAAACTGTAAGACAAACCCAGGAGCAGATATAGACTCTCACCATAACTTATTGGTCATGAACTGTAGGCTGAAACTGAAAAAACTGCAGAAAGGTAGGAAAATAAGGAGATCTGACTTGGATAAATTGAGGGAACCTGATGTTCTTAAAAATTTCAGAGGGAGGTTTAGGCAACAACTGACGGAAATGGGGAGAAATAAAACAGTAGAAGAGGAATGGGTAGCATTGAGAGATGAAATATGAAGGCAGCAGAGGACAAAATAAGTAGAAAGACAAGGCTTTAAAAAATCCTTGGATATCACAGGAAATATTAATTTTAATTGATGAAAGGAGAAAATATAAAAATGCAGTAAATGAAACAGGCAAAATGGAGTACAGACGACTAAGAAATAAGATTGACAAGAAGTGCAAAATGGCTAAGCAGGAGTGGCTAGAAGCCAAATGCAAATCTGTAGAATAATGTATAAGAAGGGGAAAAGTAGATACTGCCTACAGGAACATAAAAGAGACATTTGGGGACAAGAAAAAGAGATCTACGAATAACAAGAACTCAGATGGAATATCAGTTCTCGGCAAAGAAGGAAAAGCTAAAAGGTGGAAAGAGTATATAGAGGAGCTCTACAAAGGTAATGAACTTAGAGACAATGTTGTAGGAAGGGAAGAGGAAGTAGATCAAGGTGAAATAGGAGATACTATACTGAGAGATGAATTTGACAGACCTAGGTCGGAACAAGGCCCCGGGAGTAGATGGCATTGCCTCAGAGCTACTAAAGTCTCTGGGAGAGCCAGCCATGACAATACTATTTCACCTGGTGTGTAAGATGTATGAGACAGGCGAAATACCTTCAGACTTAAAAAAAAATGTGATAATCCCCATTTCAATGAAATCAGGTGCAGACAGGTGTGAAAATTACTGAACCATCAGTTTGATAAGTCATGGTTGCAAAATTTTAACAGGAATTATCTACAGGTAGAATGGAAAAGATGGTAGAGGCTGACCTCGGGATGATCAGTTTGGACTCAGGAAGAACGTAGGTACCCGGGAGGCAATACTTACTTTACGACTTATCTTAGAAGACAGATTAAGGAAAGGAAAACCTACATTTTTAGCTTTTATAGATTTGGAGAAAGCTTTTGACAATGTTGACTGGAATACACTCTATCAAATTCCGAATTCAGCAGGGGTAAGATACAGGGAAAGGAGAATATTTACAACTTGTACAAAAGCCAGACCACAGTTATTAGACTCGAAGAGCATGAAAGGGAAGCATTAGTTGGGAAGGGAGTAAGACAGGGTTGTAGCCTTTCTCCGATGTTATTCAATTTGTACATCGAGCAGGCGTTCAAGGTAAGCAAGGAAAAGTTTGGAATAGAGATTAACGTTCAGGGTGAAGAAATAAAAACATTGCGTTTTGCTGATGACATTGTAAATCTGTCAGAGACTGCAAATGACCTGGAAGAGCAGTTGAATGGAATTGACAGAGTGTTGAAGAGAGCGTATAAAATGAACATTAACAAGAGAAAAACAAAGATAATGGAATACAGTCTTAGAAAATCAGGCGATTCTGAAGGAATTAGATTAGGTAACGAAACAATGAAGGTGTTAGATGACTTTTGTTACTTGGGTAGTAAAATAACATACGGCGGTCGCAGTACAGAGGATATAAAATGCAGAATGGCAATGGAAAGAAAAGTATTTTTGAAAAAGAGAAATTTGATAACATCGAATAGTAATTCAAGTGTAAGGAAGTCTTTTCAGAAGGCATTTGTGTGGAGTGTTGCCTAGTACGGGAGTGAAACATGGACGATGAACAGTGCGGACAGGAAAATAATAGAGGCTTCTAAATTGTGGTGCTACAGAAGAATGCTGAAGATTAGGTGGGTATATTGCATAACTAATGAAGAGGTACTGAACAGAATTGGCGAGAAAAGGAATTTTTGGCATACTGTGACTAAAAGGAGGGATCGCTTGGTAGGACACATACTTAGACATCGAGGAATCGCAAATTTAGCATTGGAGGGAAATGTGTGGGGTAAAACTCGCGGAGGGACACCAAGGGACGCATATAGTAAGCAGGTTCAAATGGATGTGGGTTGCCGTTCTTATGAGGAGATGAAAAGGCTTGTTTAGGATAGAGTAGTGTGGAGAGCTGCATCAAACCAGTCTCCGGTCTGAAGACCATAACAACAACATAATAGAATACACTAACATAGTAAAAACTGGAATTACAGTAAAAAGTTCTAGACAATACGGTTAAACAGTGGATATAATACACTTGCAATATGTTGCAGTAACTAGTGGAACAAATATTAATTTCACTTGCGCACTCTCCGTATAGCTGCAATTTTATGGTAGCACAACACATTGAGAAGTACACATTGCTGAAAGACAACACACACTTTCCAGTCGGTCACACTACACTGATTGGGAGGTTACAGGTGTGTCTGCGTTTGGATCGCTCGATTGGTGGTGACGCCTCTGGACTGCGACTTCGCGGTGCTCGGCTCCTGGATTTAAGAATGGCTGGTCTGCCCTCGACCAGTTCTTGTGTTTGTCCTGCGTTGCCACAACAAATCTACTCAAGAATGGTTTTACATGAATGACAGTCAAACGAAAAGGCAATTGGAACGCTTGAGAGTGACTGGTAATAACGCCTATAATACGAGATACGATCCTTTCCGAAACTTCTTGATATGAGTCTTCTTTAGAACATCGTTGCTCAGGTAGTTAAGGTCCTCAACTCAGTACTGTGGTGCAACTGCTTTGCGATTGTATTGTTTTGCTTACTGGAGAAAGGACTGATGATTCCGCTTTTTCACTCCCTTCCATACCTACTCTAATTTGCTAACTAACTCTCTTACGTGATCATTGCTGATCCCAGCCGACCATCATGCAGAGTACAAGGGTGAACGCATATTACTTCCGTATACCATTTCACATGGACTGAGGCCCATTGGCGAGTGCATTTTAACGTTGCAAGTGCTTACCAGGAATGGCAAACAGGTATCCCAAATGTGCTTGCTCCTTACATAGTGGCTAAGCATTTTAATGATTACCAAACATATGTAACAGTTAGTATTATAATATGTTAAGATATATATTACTATGGATGATGGGAAATAACATAAACTGACGTTAATATAGAGAAATCCCATAATATTTTAAGGTCATATACGAAAGTGGGGTGACCATTTTGTTAATGCATGTATAGCCGTCTTTCGAGAAAACAGATTCGATAATGAATGCGATTCTTTGCATATTTTGTTTATGAAGTATTCATCACTGTTTGGTGGATGTTATATTCTACATTTATGAGCTGTGTGCTTGTTTTTCCTCAATACCCTGCCGGAAATTTTCGAGGATAAAGACATAAGTTTCAACGAGTTGTATCACAATGGAGTTCATGTTAACAACGCTATCTTTGTTTGTGAAAAATAAAAAGGAAGGTTTTATATGTTAGTCTATGTGATAATAAGCGAAAGTTACAGCGTATGAGAGTATAATTGCAAATTTATGTATCGGCTGGGATGGTACGTTACTTAGAGTAACACGTTGGTGACAAATAAGGTCATAGGAGTGACTATTACGACATTTTTCTTTGACGTCATCAGGTCGCTCATTCAGGATCCCCATTCACGATTGCTACGAGTGACGAGTTATGATGCCCTAACTGCTGACATCTTAAGAAGAAATTTTTATACTGAGCAAAAAGCGATACCACAACGGCAGGGAGTGCTAATTTTTTGCAAACACCTCAGACACCATTTAGTTGCACTGTAACGACAAACGACATAAAGAACTACATCATCTGTTAGTACAACACCATAATAGATCCTGCTGATTTCATAAACAAAACAACCTATAGTGTGCTTTGGAAGTCACCCATTTCTCACTTAGTCTTTCGTTCATATGTCCTCAAATGTTTACCTTCCCTGCCTCTACTCGAATAACCTTCGACAAAAATTATTTCCAGACGAAAATACACGTCGAACATCAATTGGCGTCATCATTGGAATCAATTCGTTTCTACAGGGACGGGATTGGTAACCTACCTGAACGTTGAGGGAATATAGCAAGTAACCATAAGATGTTTCTTGTTGTTTTCGATGTGGATTAGTGCAACTCCAGTCACAAAAAAATGTACACAAATTCTACTCCAATGAGACCGGAACCATTGACCAAAGTCACCTCTCTGGTGCAGACAACTACTTTACCTCAGAGCTGGCGAGGAGCAGTGCACGCCAGCTCTTTCCTACTGCCGCATACATCGCTATAACATATAACTCGCAACGTAAGAGACGAGATTAGTTGCAATTTCGCCGTGTAAACAATTTTCTGGACCCAAATGCATGAAGTAAGAGCCTGCTGTCGCCTCTAGAGTGAGAAACCAATCAGATTATTCAATAGAAATTACACGAAACATGAAGTGAATGTATGAGCATAGTTCTGTGCCATCCCGGAAGTAAGACCTCGGTACCAGCGGTTATGGACTTACACTGCGATGTTGCCAAGCACCAGTCATACTATCAACAGGAAGGTAAGAGCCGAGGTGATTGCTAATCGGGCTCGACAGAGACTTAGCTCGCGCTTCGCGTGCCAGCTGAGGATCCGAACACCTGAAGTATACGTCAATGACCTCTGCCCGCATTTCCGTAACTAGCTTTAATGAGTCGATCGTTGACACTAATAAAAATATACAGATGCCCCAACGGCTAACATGTCAATAAGTATCTGTATTATTTGCGTATTCTGCCTTAAGCGCAATGACAACAAGTCATTCACCAGTGCAGCTTGACATTTCTTCGAGAATTTCCATTGATATATTGAAAACATTAGAAGTGTCAACAGTTTTCTTTATAATTATAGACTTAGATAATGTTTTGCTTGATATCTCTGTCAGTGGCACAAACAAACGAAGAGAGGCAAACAATCGAAGAGGAATCAATTCAGCATTGCTTTCAAGACGTGAACATCTCTGGAAAGGCTTCGTAACATAGAATCTAAATAAGAAGAGCTTCTGTTATCCGGACATAGAATTAGGGACAGTAATGTATAGATTAATTTATCTTTAAGCCAAACTATCATCCAGTCTACAAATATTGCAAAAATGAAACGTATTATCTGTGGATTAGAGTCCCATTATATCCGCTAACAAAAACGAGCAGCGGATATACTGAAAACATTTTGACTGTGCAGAACATTCAGGGCAGAAAGAACCCAAAATAACTATGGGTTAACGAAACAGAGCATAGTGCTGACATTGTATTATGAATCATCTCGAACAGAATGATCTATTGACCCAAGGTCAACATCGATTTAGAAAATATCGTTCATGCGAAACACTACTAGCTCTTTATTCACACGAATTGATGGGTGCTATCGACAAGGGTTCGCAAATCGATCCCGTATTTCTTGATTTCGAGAGGGCTTTTGACACCGTACCTCACAAACGGCTTTTAATCAAACTGCGTGATTATGGTATATCGCCCCAAATTTGTGATTGGATAGGGGATTTCCTGTCAGAGAGGACACAGTTCGTAGTAAGGCATGGTAAGGCATCGACTGAAACAGATGTGATATCGGGCGTTCCACAGGGTAGTGTCACTGATCCTCTGCTGTTCCTTATTTACATAAACGATTTAGGGGAAAATCTAAGTAGCTCTCTTAGCTTGTTTGCAGATGACGGCGTCATTTACCGTCTAGTAAAATTAAATGAAGAACAAAACCAACTGCAGAACGATCTGAATAAGATATAACTATGGTGTAAAAATTGGCTATTGACTCTAAATAATTCGAAGTGTGAAGTCGTCCACATGAGTACGAAAACAAATCTGCATCTACATAGATACTCTGCAAATCACTTGTAAGTGCCAGGCAGAGGGTTCATTAACCACTTTCATAACTTTTCTCTACCGTTCCATTCTCTAATAGCTCGCGGGAAGAAAGAACACCTAAATCGTTCCGTTTTCGATCTGATTTCTCTTATTTTATTGGGATGGTCATGTCTCCCTAAGTAGGTGGGTGCTAGCAAAATATTTTCACATTCAGAAGTGAAAGACGGTGATTGAAACTTCCCAAACAGATCACGCCGCAATGAATAACGACTTTCTTTTAATGATTTCCACCCCAATTCGTGCAACATTTCCGTGACGCTTTCCCTCCCGTAACGTGATAATACAAAACGAGCTGCCCTTCTCTGAACCTTCTCAATGTCTTCCGTCAGTCCAACCTGGTGAGGGTCCCACAAGGGGCAACAGTACTCCAGGTGAGGACGCAGAAGTGTGATGTAGGCAGTCTCTTTGGTGGAGCTGGTGCATCTTCGAAGCGTTCTACCAATGAAACGTAACCTTTGGTTCGCCTTCCACACAATATTTTCTGTGTGTTCTCTCCAGTCAAAGTTGTTCATAATTGTAACTCCTAGGTATTTGGTAGAATTTACGACCTTAAGGTTTGACTGATTTATCGCGTAGTTGAAGTTCAGCGGATTTCTTTTAGTGGTCATGTGTATTACTTCACACTTTTCTTTATTTAGTGTCAATTGCCAATTTTCGCGGCATGTATAAATTTTGTCTAAGTCGCTTTGCAGTAGCTTTTGATCCTCTGTCGACTTCACTAACCGATAAACGACAGCATCATCCGCGAACAGTCTAAGGGAGCTGTTCAGATTGTCTCCTGAATTGTTTATAAACACGAGGGACAGTCGGGGATCTATAACGCTTCCCTGTGGAACGCCAGATATCACTTCTGTTTTACTCGATGATTTACCGTCAATTACTACGAACTGTGTCCTTTCTGATAGGAAATCGTGAATCTAATCGCACAATTGGGGAGATATTCCATAAGCACGCAATTTCATTAGAAGCCGCTTGTGGGGTTTTAACACAGAGTACGCGAAGGAACTGGCCCCCCTTATCGAAGTGGTGTATCGTAGGTCTCTAGAACAGCATATCGTTCCGACAAGAAGGGTCCTCGAACAGATGTGCAGAACTATAGGCCTATATCTCTAACGTCGGTCAGTTGTAGAATTTTGGAACATGTATTATGTTCGAATATAATGACATTTCTCGAGACTAGGAATCTGCTCTGTAGGAATCAGCAAGGGTTTAGAAAAAGGCGTTCGTGTGAAACCCAGCTCGCGCTATTCGTCCACGAGACTCAGAGGGCCATAGACACGGGTTCTCAGGTAGATGCTGTGTTCCTCGACTTCCGCAAGGCGTTTGATACAGTTCCCCACAAACGTTTAATGAACAAAGTAAGAGCATATGGTCTATCAGACCAATTGTGTGATTGGATTGAGGAATTCTTAGATAACAGAAAGCAGCAGGTCATTCTCAATGGAGAGAAGTCTTCTGAAGTAGGGGTTATGTCAGGTGTGCCACAGGGGAGTGTCGTGGGTCCGTTGCTGTTCACGATATATATAAATGACCTTGCGGATAACATCGGAAGTTCACTGAGGCTTTTTGCGGATGATGCGGTAGTATATAGAGATGTTGTAACAATGGAAAATTGTATTGAGATGCAGGAGGATCTGCATAGAATTGACGCATGGTGCAGGGAATGGCAATTAAATCTCAATGTAGACAAGTGTAATGTGCTGCGAATACACAGAAAGAAAGATCCTTTATCATTTAGCTACACTATAGCAGGGCAGCAACTGGAAGCAGTTAATTCCATAAAGTATCTGGGAGTAGTCATTAGGAGTGATTTAAAATGGAATGACAATATAAAATCAATCGTCGGTAAAGCAGATGCCAGACTTAGATTCATTGGAAGAATACTAAGGAAGTGCAGTCCGAAAACAAAGGAAGTAGGTTACAGTACACTTGTTCGCCCACAGCTTGAATACTGCTCACCGGTGTGGGATCCGTACCAGGTGGGATTTGTAGAGGAGGTAGAGAAGATCCAACGGAGAGCAGCGCGCTTCGTTACAGGATCATTTGGTTATCGTGAAAGCGTTACGGAGATGATCTATAACCTCCAGTGGAAGACTCTGCAGGAAAGACGCTCTGTCGCTCGGTACGGGCTTTTGTCGATGTTTCGAGAACATACCTTTACCGAGGAGTCTAGCAGTATATTGCTCCCTCCTACGTATATCTCGCGAAGGGACCGTGAGGATAAAATCAGAGAGATTAGAGCGCACACAGAGGCATACCGACAATCCCTCTTTCCGCGAACAATACGTGACTGGAATAGGAGGGAAAATCGATAGTGGTACTCAAGGTACCCTCCGCCACATACCGTCATGTGGCTTGAGGAGTATGGTTGTAGATGTAGATGTAGATGTACAGTGTCAAAAGCCTTCCGGAAATCCAGAAATATGGAATCGATTTGAGATCCCTTGTCGATGGCACTTAACACTTCATGTGAATAAAAGGCAAGCTGTGTTTCGCAAGAGCGATACTTTCTGAATCCGTGTTGACTATTGGTTAATAGGTCGTTTTCTTCGAGGTAGTTCATAATATTCGAACAAAGTATATGTTCCAAAATTCTACTGCAAATCGACGTCAATGAGATTAGCCTGTAATTTTGGGGATCACTCCTATTGCCTTTCTTGAATATTGGAGTAACTTGGGCAACTTTCCAGTCTTTGGGTACGGATCTTTCGCTGAGTAATCGGTTGTAAACTATAGCTAAGTACGGAACTATTGCATGAGCATATTCTGAGAGGAATCTAGTTGGTATACAATTTGGCACGGAATATTTGTTTTTGTTTAGTGACTTAAGTTGTTTTACTACTCCAGGAACATCTACTTCTAAGTTTCGCATTCTGGCAGCTGTTCTTGGATTGAATACTGGAGTGTTCACTTCGTCTTCTTTGTTGAACGAATTTCGGAAAGCTGTGTTCAGTAATTCTGCCTTAGCAGTACTGTCATCGGTAGTATTACCATTGCTATCGCGTAGTGAAGGTATTGTTTGTGTTTTGCCGCTAGTGTACTTCACATATGACCAGAATTTCTTTGGATTTTCTGCAAGATTACGAGACAGGATTTCGTTGTGGTAACTACTATAAGGTTCTCGGATTGAAGTCCGCGCTAGGTTGCGAATTTCAGTAATATATTGCCAGTCTTGCGGATTCTGTGTCTTTTTAAATTTTGCATGCGTTTTTCTTTGTTTCTGCAACGGTGCTCTGACCTGTTTTGTGTACCACGGGGGATCAGCCTCCTCTTAGCCCTTTACTAGCTTAAGCCCGCAGCTCCGCTCGCGTGTTGGTTGATTATCATAGATAAGCTATTTTTCAGCAGTGTTCTATGAGACTGGTTTTGAAGGATGAAATCAAATACAATACCTTATTTGGAAACAAACATTTTAATCAACATTATCAGGAAAATAAGTAGTGTAGATCAAATCACACGTAAAAATGCAATCGTTTCGAAGAATCCAATCACGAAATTCAACAATAATGATTGTAATAATACAAAGATCGATCACTTGATGTAATGCCCGAAACGTCTAATCGACTTTTTTGTTAAAGAGTTGTATTAAAAGAAATTCTTTTTTTACTGCTTTATTTATTTACTCTTTATTTCCTTATTCGTATGATTATCCTTACAGAGAAAGAGCTGAAGACATTGTAGCACGCATAGACCAAAGATATGGTCTGTGGCATCACGTTTCGCTTTATGTAACCTCCTTGCTTAGAGTCGCAAACGCCATCGCTGGCCTTCAGCAGATATTTTTTTTATAATTTGACGACTTCCAACCACCATATCATCCACCCCCTTATAGCTATCGGCATGGAACTGCTATGGTGTACAACGGGAGACTTTGGACAACAATTACACACAGACCATTCGTTTGCGTTCTGTAGGTTTCGCTGCAGAGCGAAATATTAACACACACACACACACACACACACACACACACACACACACACACGTAGAATTTAATATACGCCGATAACTTTCCATCCCAATATACTCCACACTTTTATCATTATCATCACTCAAGTAACAATGGAACTAATAAAACCATTTTCAAAAAGTAAATATTTTCAAAGAGTAATTATTGTTCCGCATTTCGCGTTATATTCTTCAAAGTGCTAAATATCTATCAGATCGCTATAAAACCGTGCCTAAAACATTCCTAAGGTATAAATTAGTAACTGTACAAATATTTAAGTCTCTGCGTCTTGCTGTTCGGACGTGATAAGCGTAAACTGAACAGACATTCACATTAATATATAGAGATAAATAGCTATCCAATCGCCATAAAACCGTGCCTAAAGCCTTCCCCGGGTAAACATTAGTAACTGTACAAATTTTTAGCTTTTTATGTCTTGTGGTTCAGACGTGATAAACGTACACCGAACAGACATTCACATTTATAGATATATATATTTGGTATAAATCTCTCGATTGCTACTGATATTATGTCTTTGAAAGTAAGCCACAACTGATCTACACTCGCATTTTTAGTTTTGAAAGACTGGAGAGTATCACTCAGGAAAGCGTGAAGCGAATTTTTATCTGCTTTATTGAATATATATATATATATATATTTCGTTTATTTTTGGTGCATTTGGGAATTTCGACATTCAGTCTCGCTACTACAACTCGATTTTTGCTAATTCCTATATCTGATTTGATGCTCTTTACTATCTCCGGATTATTTGTTGCTAGGAGATCAAGGGTATTTTCGCAACCACTTACTATTCTAGTGGGTTCATGAACTAACTGTTCGAAGTAGTTTTCAGAAAAAGCATTCAGAACTAGTTCGGACGATGTTTTATATTTGCCGCCGGTTTTGAATACGTAGCTATGCCAACATATGGAGGGTAAATTAAAGTCGCCACCGATTATAACAGTATGCTTCGGATGTGATTCAAGCTTTCTTTGAACATTTCTGCAACCGCATCGTCTGAGTCAGGGGGCCGATAAAAAGATCCAATTATTAATTTATTCCGGTTGTCAGGTATAACCTCTACCCAGACCAACTCACAGGAAGAAAATGTTCAATTGTTTGTACAGCTTATGGGACTTAACTACGGGGTCATCAGTCCCTAAACTTACAAACTACTTACGAACTAACTAAGACTAAGGACGGCACTAATATCCATGCCCGAGGGGGGATTCGAACCCCCGACCGTAGTGGCCGTGCAGACCGTGACTGAAGTGCCTCAGCCCCCTCGGCCACCGCGGCCGGCCTCACATGAAGCATCTGCCTCAATTTCGCTGCGGGATAAACCGTTTGTAACAGCAATAAACACGCCACCCACTTTTTTATTTATTCTATCCTTAAACTTTGTTTACAAGATAAATCAATCAAACGTGAAGGCCGTAAACTGCACAAAATACCTAGGAATTGCTATTACCTCAGATTTAAACTGGAAAGAATACATAGATAATGTCGTGGGAAAGGCGAACCAGAGACTGCGTTTTATTGGCAGAACCCTTAAAAGATGCAACAGAACTTCAGAAGAGACACTACGCTTGTCCGTCCATTTTTGGAGTATTTTTGCCCATTGTGGGATCCTTATCAGGTGGGTTTGACGGAGGACATCGAAGGAGTCCAAAGAAGGGCAGCTCGTTTCGTATTGTCACGATACAGGGGAGACAGCTTTACGGAAATGATATAGGATCTGGGATGGGAATCATTACAACAACGGCGCTTATCGCTGCGGCGTGGGCTACTTGCGGAACTCAAATAGCCAACATTCTCCTCCGAATGCGAAAATATATTGTTGACTCCCACTTACATAGGTAGAAATGATCATCAGAATAAAATACGAGAAATCAGAACTCAATCGGAGAGATTCAGGTGTTCTTTCTTCCCGCGCGCTATTCGAGAATGGAATGGGAGATAAATAGTATAACGGTGGTCCGATGAACCCTCTGCCAGGCACTTAAATGTGTTTTGCATGGTATCACGTGTAGATGTAGATGTTATATGCAGCAGTTGTTTAGTGTTGTTTTCTCTTTTCTTTTCTTTGCTTTTCTTTTTATTTTTTATTTTTTTATTTTATTTATTTATTTACCCCAGCCGTTTTCATATGAATACAATCTCCGGGCTGGCTACCACAATATTCATATCAGATCATATGATGACACAGTTGATCATTTGATGACATAAGTTGACACAGTTGGTTATAGAAATTGCAGTGACTGGTTTTAAGCTGCCAATGGATAACTCCAAATTGTCACTATGTCGGAATATATCGCTGATTCAGTTTTGTCTGTGAAAGAATTGCTCAACTGTTGGTGAACAGTATGACACCCCTGCACGTAACACAAGCCCATCAGTTGCCAATTATACGCAGCTATATTTCTATGACTTGATCTTCCTACGAACGATTTAATTTCTTCACAACAGTGTTATTAATTACCGAAAGTGTTCAACAACCTTGAGTCTATCACTTCTCATTCATGTCCACTTCCTGCTCTCACCACTACTCCCAATGTAGATGCCTAATAAATTATGACGCAAAATACATTGATAGGAGTTGTTGATGTCAGTTTTCCTGACAGTATTCTGCCATTGTTCTGAAGATGAATACTCAACGTAAATACTGTCCATTTCAGTTCCACAAACCAAAAAATGGTGGAACTAAGCGAATAAAAAGCGTCTATACGCCAATAAATAAAAATGAAATAACAGTTAATGGAAGTTTACAAACTCCATCGGAAAAACATGAAAAATACTTTCTTGCTCTACAAAGCACTGCAATACAAATGCATTACTTAGGCCCTACTTTTGTTTTGGTCCATATCACTTGCACTAGAAAAAGGATAAAACATGCGTATATTTCATTAGTATTACAGGTCCTGGATCTCCGTCGATTATCACCGAGTCGGCAATCACTTTCCGCATGATATTCGTTGTCTGAGACTGATTAAAGGGGCTTCACGACATCCTTTTATTAATCGAATTCTTCATACTTCTCGGTAGTAGCAAGATCGTTAATTCAGATAGACAGCGGTAATATTGAAAATTTGTGCCGGAGCGGGACTGGAACCCTACTTTCTTTTCTCTAGTAGATCTATTCTTTGCGGTCGTTGGATAGTTTTTTTTTCTACGGTGACTGGTAAGATTGATCTCTGTTTCCCTCCCTTAAGGGGGAAAAAATTCAGATGCGATCACTCCTCTGGCCGAGCGAGCTGGAAGAATCGCCTACGCTATTTATGCAAATAATATTCAGTATACTTCAACTTGCTTGTCTTCTACCGAGCGCCTCCCCAGGTGGCGGATAGGGGGATGGTCACCAGATATGGTGGGTACCGGGGTAATAAAATACCCGGGGTGGACCAAAACTAGCACATGGGCACGACGGATCCATATGTCAGTGGCGGTACCCCAACAGCGTCTGTTCCACATGTCTGTGGCAAACTACCATAGTTGTAACACGGAGCTCGCTCCACTCGAGGTTGATAACCTCTGACAGTCAATCATGAAAAGGTCTTTTAGAGAAAAAATTTCCACCGTCCAACCCAGTAGGGAAGGAGAAGGCTACGTCGGATTCGGCGGGTAGCCACCTAGAAGACTCAAATGAATCGGAGCATTTGAAATCACCCAACTATCATCAAGCACGTAATGCAAAAATAAAACACAAACACATCAACTACATTGCAACATATAACATAAACTCTTTACTGCAAACTGGAAAGCTCATGAACTTCACAGAGGAATTGAACATACAGAACATCATAATAGCTGGACTCCAAGAAATGAGCAATACAATAGAAGATCCATTTGAATCTCAAGGTTATAGAATTTACAATGTAAAACCACGACAAAGAGTTATGAAACACTGCCCGCAATTTGGAACAGGGTTTATAGTAAATTTGAAAGTAATAGACTCAATAACTGATTTTAAAGCAATTTCTCCACGAATCGCGACCTTAACTCTGAAAGCCACAAACAAGATCTATACTATCATAAACGCCCATGCTCCTACAAATCAGAAAAATTTTCTAACCAGAACTATGGTATAGGTATAAAAATTCTGGGACCTTTCGGATCAGACCATAAATCAAATCAATAAAAACCACGTAAAGATTTTAATAGGGGATTTTAATGCCCAACTGGGAAAGGAAAGGAAATACAGAGATATAATTGGAAAATGGGCTCCGCATAAACACACCAATAGAAACGGACAAAGGCTTGTTGAAATCTGCAGAACATATGGACTCATCTCTAAATCTTCATATTTTAAAAGAAAACCAAGCAAGCTTATGACATGGAAACATCCTGACTGGACAAAAGGAGAGTGGCAGCTGGACCATGTCTGCATGGACAAATTCTTTCATAAAGAAATTACAAACGTTAAGGTACTGAGAGGAACGGACACAGGTTCAGATCATTATATGGTCAACATTAAAATCAAATTCACCCCATTAAGTAAAAAAAGACAGTGAGCAATTGGAGATAAAAGAAAGTATGATCCACATAAATTAATAAAAATTACAAGTGTCAGATAAACACACAGAGTACAGTAATAACAGATAATCTTCAGGAACTAATACCAATCTTAAAGCAACATGCCGAAGAATCGGCCCCAGTAAACCAACGTAAAAACATGCATGGTGGACTACGGAATGTGATGAAATTCACGATGAAAGGCATCAAGCTTGGATAAATTTTCAGACTCACAGAACAGAGGAAAATGCATATAACCTCAAGAACACGAGGAAAAAATTCTCTCAAATTATCAGAAAAACAAAGCGGCTATATCAAAAGGATGTACTGAGTTCCATTGAAGAAAACTACCACAAAACCAATTCCAGAGATTATTTCAAAGCCTTTGATAAACAATTGCGCAAAGTCAACCCTCCCACTTTACTGCTGAGAAATAAAGATGGAAGAATAGCTCATAATAACAAGGAAAATGCAGAAATTATGGCAGAAGCATTCAACAAGCTCTTGAACTGTGACGAACCTAAAAAGCTTTTAACAATAGACACAAGGACCCCTGTAACAACCGAACCAGATAATATAAGCCCACCTACAGTACAAGAAATAGAAACTGCACTTAAAGAAATGAGAAACTACAAAGCATGTGGTGAAAATCAAGTGTTTGCGGAAATGTGGAAGTATGCTGGCACAACAACTCGGACGTCTCTACATATTTTTTTTTTTTTACAAAAAATTTGGACAACAGAAAAATTCCCAGTAGAATGGACTATAGCTATAATTACCCCACTTCATAAGAAAGGAGACAAAAGTGATCGAGATAACTATAGAGGAATCTCGCTCTTGGATTGCACCTACAAGATTTTTTCCAAGATTTTACACAACAGGATCAGTAAACATCTGCATAAGTAACTGGGGGAATACCAAGCAGGCTTCAGACCTTGGAGGAGCTGTGCCGAGCAAATAATTACTCTAAAATTAATCATGGCTTATTACCGCAAAAGAAACAAGCCCCTCTCAATTACATTTATAGATTTCAAGAAAGCCTATGATTCTATCCATAGACCTTCATTGTTAAAAATTTTGAGACATTTCGGACTCCACCAAAAATTAATCAGACTGATAGAACTTACCTTGACAAATACAAATTCAAAAATTAAGTTCAGAGGGGAACTTTCTGGATCATTCATGATAAAAACTGGTCTAAGGCAGAGAGACGGCCTGTCACCCCTTCTTTTTAATTGTGCCCTTGAATACGTGGGAATGGTATAAGGCCAATCCAAAGAATATTAAAGTTGGAACACAAAAATATAACATCAAGTTGATCTGTTTAGGATTTGCCGACGACCTCGCTCTTCTTGCAAACAACATTCAAGAAACCAAACAAGAAATACGATCATTACAGGAAATAGCCCAGTGTATTGACTTAAAATATCTTTTGAAAAAACTGAAATAATGGTAGTAGAACCGCTACTGGCAAACAAAATTAGAATTGGAGTACACAACATAAAAATTGTTGAAAAGTTTAAATACTTGAAACTTGAACGAAACCATCATGGCAGAGTAGAATAAATAAACTTATTAAAATACATCGTGTTACCAAGAACATATAATAAAAAATGCTTCTCAATAGCCACAAAACTGAAACACTACAAAACAGTCACACAGCCACAAATAACATATGCTAGCGAAACTATATTTAAAATGACCAACACTGTAGCAATAGACAGGCTACTCAAAATAGAAAGGAGGATAGTCAGAACTTGCATAAATAAAAAATACCAAAAAGACGGGATTTGGAGAATAGCTTCAAATGAAACTGTGTATAAAGAAGTAGAACCAGTGACAAGTACAATGAAAAAGAAACGGATCTCTTTCCTAGGACATCTGATGAGAACACCAGAATTTAGAATCAGCAGGAAGATAATTGAAAAGTTATGGAACAGCAAGAGCAACATAAGATGGATCACAGAAATAAAGGAAGACATGATGAAACTACAGATAACGATGGAAGATTCGAAAGAAAAGACAGACACTCTCAAGATACTTCAGGATAAACACGTCATACTACCAATAAAAATTAACAAACAGAGACTACGAAGGGTGATTTTGGATGAGGAAGAAGGGCATGATCTGAAAGAATAAAAAAGTATTGGGCCAAAAAAAAAAAAAGTAACAGAAGAACCTAATTCATAATATTTATGTTGGCCATAAAAGTGATGAATAAAAAAAGTAATAAATAAATAACATCTGTATTATTAAATTGTTATGTTTAATTATTTTTAACTAAATTGTATTAATGCATAACAACAAATTGTAATAACCTCTGTATTATTAAATTGTCATGTTTAATTATTTTTGAACTAAATTGTGTTAACGCATAACAACAAATTGTAATAACCTTTGTAATATTGACTAAAGTGGTCCAATAAAGGCCATAAACTAAATAAATAAAAAATACTTCAACTTTTTCAAAACACGTTTTCATTGTGTCTCATACAGGGTGTTACAAAAAGGTACGGCCAAACTTTCAGGAAACATTCCTCACACACAAAGAAAGAAAATATGTTATTTGGACATGTGTCCGGAAACGCTTAATTTCCATGTTAGAGCTCACTTTAGTATTTTTCTTTAAATGTAAATTGAAATAATACGTGCAGACAATTGTCAAAATACCCAATTGTTTCGTTAGTATGTACTGTACTTCCTCGATTCACCGCCAGTTGGGCCAATTGAAGGAAGGTAATGTTGACTTCAGTGCTTGTGTTGACATGCTCATTGCTCTACAGTACTAGCATCAAGCACATCAGTACGTAGCATCAACTGGTTAGTGTTCATTACGAACGTGGTTTTGCAGTCAGTGAAATGTTTACAAATGCGGAGTTGGCAGATGCCCATTCGATGTATGGATTAGCACGGGCAATAGCCGTGGCGCGGTACGTTTGTATCGAGACAGATTTCCAGAACGAAGGTGTCCCGACAGGAAGACGTTCGAAGCAATTGATCGGCGTCTTAGGGAACACGGAACATTCCAGCCTATGACTCACGACTGGGGAAGACCTAGAACGACGAGGACAGCTGCAATGGACGAGGCAATTCTTCGTGCAGTTGACGATAACCCTAATGTCAGCGTCAGAGAAGTTGCATCACGGAATCCATGCGACGGAGGGTGGATGCATGTATCCTCGCTAACGGAGGACATTTTGAACATTTCCTGTAGCAAAGTGTTTGAAGTCACGCTGGTACGTTCTGTTTCCATTCCCTGATTAATGTGATTTGAAGTGAAGTAATAAAATGAGCTCTAACATGGAAATTAAACGTTTCCGGAAACATGTCCACATAACATATTTTCTTTCTTTGTGTGTGAGGAATGTTTCCTGAAAGTTTGGCCGTACCTTTTTGTAACACTCTGTATAGGTATGATACCAGTGGAAATAGCTCGAAAAGTATGTATGGTGCGAGTGTTTTTGTGCAAATCAGCTCACACAAGAGATTTCCCGTTTCAAGGAAGATCTTTCCAGTAATCATGATTTTACACGTGAAGGAAGGCTCTATAACTCACGTAGGTTATGAACTATGATGACCATCGTGCGACATTTTCACTGGTCAAACAGGAATCAAAAGTTGGGTGCAGGAGTATTGCACACTCAGTTTCAAAGCGACAAAATCCAAATAATTGCGCTTTTGCATAAACGTTATTAGTTCACTCGTTAAGCATAACTATAATGCTGTTATTAGTGACTTATTCTGTAGCCTTTATGTTATCTTCTTAAATGGCTGAGCCCAAACGAAAGACAATGACATTGTGATCGTGATGCTTTACATCTGGTGTTCCAAAAGAATGCTGTGCACTGTTCGTCAGTGGTGCGTCCATCGCAACTGCCTGTAGATCTATCAAAAGAGGGTTAAATTCTGATCTACAGAGGAACTGGAACCATGACCAAAAAGCAGCCCTCGCTTCAGAAGCAGACACGTCATCTTGGGCTACTGACGCGCTGCTACGTCTGACTTCTGCTTGTTCCACTTGTGGCTACAGCTAATCGCCAATTTCCGCAGCCAGCCGCGGTGGCCGACGGGACTGCGGCGCGCTAGTTACGGTCTGCACAGCCACTACGGTCGGGGTTCGAATCCCCCCTCGGGCATGGATATTTGTGCCGTCCTTAGTATTAGCTAGTTCATAATTAGTTTGTAAGTTTAGGGACTGATGACCCCGTAGTTAAGTTCCATAAGCTTTACAAACATTTGAACAATTTCTGCATGGTACGACCTCCTTACATGCGCTGTTGTCACACCTTTAAAGAAAGTAACTGAGATTACTGGACGAAACAGACAGGTATATATTAAGTGAATTTGTTTTCCAAAGAGTGCTTCTGAGTCGGTGCACGGTGTAGTTATCTAACTCCGTGATGGTACCAATTATGAACGATGTCTCCACCCTGTCACAATATTCAGATAAGAATTCTAGGCGTTTAGTACGACGGCACAGACAGGCAGACAGATCTTGTACTATCCATACACTACTGGTTCTTGACGCTCAACTACGTCGGATTGTATGACTTATATTCTGCCCGTGAAAGAGTTTCACAGCAGTGGGTGAATAACCATCCAAATTCTGGTACCACACACGTAACCAGACAAATAATATGCCAGCTAATCGCAACGAAATGCAATATGACAGTGTCTTTCCGGCAGCGTCTATCTCTTCCGTTTTTCTAATTTCTGCTTTGCAGTAGTGTGTCACCTCGTTTTGGAAGTTAAAAACGATTTTTGCAGTCCACCACACCATAATTCACAACCCACTCCCTTCCCGGACAATGACAATTGCAAAATATGACAGTGGATACAATTTCATAGCTACCCTATCCGCTACTCGTTGTCAGCTTTTTTTGAGAGGTTATTCCACTGTTTTTCTGAAAACATAAACGCCTCCATTTCTGCAGCTCCACCAATCAAAATGCAGTTCAATGACTGACATAAATTCGTTTCTGAGAGATAAACAATATTGTAGTAGTAACTGGCAAGTGTGGCGAATTCTATAAGTCATCTGACGATTACGAACTCATGTGTTCAGGTGTTTCGTAGGATTCTTCTAGCTGATGTTGCAGTCGTACCCATTTAAAATACAGGAATAGTAAAAACTTCCGGCTTTAAAAACACTTTTGTAATGGGATTTGACTGTATGGCTACAGTTGCAGCAGTACACAGATGGTGATATATTGTCGAGTCTGTGAAGATTGTCTCATTTCTTTAGTACAGGCTAAGTTAGAAAGCGGCTGTTAGAATTATTGAAATTAAGTGATCCCATGGCATTACTGTCCGCGACATCCAAGGCGGGATTGTTCGGTCGCATTACTGTTTATTTTATCTCGAATTTAACATATTGCAATAATAATAACAGAGGAAAGGAACGGACTCACCGTAAAGACGAACGCTGAGACGCAGGCAGACACAAATAAAAGACACTTACATTCAGACAGTTTAAATTTTCGGCCGCCGGCCGCGGTGGCCGAGGAGACTGAGGCGCTTCAGTCACGGTCTGCACGGCCACTACGGTCCGGGGTTCGAATCCCCCCTCGGGCATGGATATTTGTGCCGCCTTTAGTATATATTAGTTCATAAGTAGTTTGTAAGTTTAGGGACTGATGACCCCGTAGTTAAGTCCCATAAGCTTAACAAACATTTGAACATTTGAACAATTTTCGGCCGCAGCCTTCTATAGAAAGAGAAACATTGTAACAACAATCACTCAAGCATAACTCATCCACACAAGTCAGCCATCTCTGGCTACTCAGCAGACCCTGACATACTACAACACATTTCAAGCACGTTTTGCTCATCATCAGGCATTTATGCACACTGACCCGTTAGTTAAAGGAATTGTCTTGGCAACGGTTTTGTTCACTCTCCGCTCTAGTGTGGCTATTGTAGTCTCAGACGGATAGCGGTGCTAGTGAGTGAACAAAAATCTATGCCCATCGGTGCCTTTCGCCTAGCGTAAAGCAATGTCCCGTCATGTGTCCTGACTGAAATCGCGGCCTATATGGGTACCGGATAGTGTTACTATGTTCGTTTTCGTGTGGATAGTGTAATACACATTTTATAAGCCACTTGATCAGTCACGATTACCGGATCCCAAACTTCATTTACAAATGCTTCAAATGTTCAAATGTTTGTATAGCTTATGGGACTTAACTACGGGGTCATCAGTCCCTAAACTTACAAACTACTTATGAACTAACTAAGACTAAGGACGGCACAAATATCCATGCCCGACGGGGGATTCGAACCCCCGACCGTAGGGCCGAGCAGACCGTGACTGGAGCGCCTCAGTCCCCTCGGCCACCGCGGCCGGCACTTCATTTGCATCCATGGCAAA
Organism: Locusta migratoria; assembly: GCA_026315105.1. Lineage (NCBI taxonomy): Eukaryota > Metazoa > Arthropoda > Insecta > Orthoptera > Acrididae > Locusta > Locusta migratoria. The sequence goes on from CM048755.1 coordinate 13,775,124, forward strand.
ACAACGAATTACGAAAATAGGAGGCTTTCCATGCTGTAAATTAAGAGAGACGTTGTAATTTACTCTTCAGATGAGCTCCTTGTAGTCGAAAACTTAAATTTCTTACGATTATTGCTTATTACGCACGAATTATATTTTACTGTTTTTAAGACAATAAACGTAATGGCACTTGAATGGTATTCATTCATCGGGCATGGTTTGTGAAGAGGCCAAAACATGTCAAATATATGTGTCTCGGGTGGTAAGTGTATTTATTCAAATAACTAATGGACCATACATTTCGTAACAGTGGAAATATTGCAGAATTCATTATTCACCACACGATTTTACTTCGTCTCTCCTTAGTCCTATTCAAATAGGTGTATCTTATATTGGACTGCAGCAGACAAACGAGTGTTTTCTTTCAAATGTTAAGGGTCGTGGTTCCATTCTCTGCTTGTTCTTGATGGTCTGCTGGTCATAAGAAGAGAAGACGCCACGGACACTTACGATGTCAGCGCTAGATTAAGCCCACCAGCACTACCACGTTGTAAAGCCGGTAGACAGCGTGACGCCGTGTCGCTCTCTAAGCATCCCTACTGATTTGATATAGCCGGTCGCGGTGGCCGAGGGGACTGAGGCGCTACAGTCACGGTCTGCACTGCCACTACGGTCGGGGTTCGAATCCCCCCTCGGGCATGGATATTTGTGCCGTCCTTTGTCTTATTTAGTTCATAAGTAGTTTGTAAGTTTAGGGACTGATGACCCTGTCGTTAAGTCACATAAGCGATAGAAACATTTGAACATTTTTGATCTGATATACAAATTCTACTGTCCAACATTAGCAATGGTTACAATATAACTGCTGCTGATGCTTTGACGCGAAATGTGAAAATCACCTTACATATTAGAATTTTTGTTTCAGCACGCCTCGATTCTTGAGTTTGTACTAAATAAATTCCCGGCAGTTCCACACTAACGGACATTTTCAGCTATCAAATTAATCGAATAGGAATTATACAAGTGTAACTGATGGATCACTGACAGATTCAAATAATATTCAATTTTTGGCTGAATATGGCTCGGAAAGCGACGTCAATTTTATTACAGTCCATTTCCTGTCTCTGAAAGATGTGACAATTGCGTTAATTCTGTAAAGGATTGTGGCGACTGTGAGTCAGTGATGAATGAAGACATACGCAGCCGGCCGCGGTGGCCGACGTGACTGAGGCGCTCCAGTCACGGTCAGCACGGCCACTACGGTCGGGGATTCGAATCCCCCCTCGGGCATGGATATTTGTGCCGTCCTAGTTCGTAAGTAGTTCATAAGTAGTTTGTATGTTTAGGGACTGATGGCCCATAAGCTTTACAAACATTTGAACATTTTGAAGACATACGCAACGATATTCACCGATGAAAGGAGGAGGCGGGTGTACTTCCCTCCTTATGTCCCCATGTCCATATATAAAAATGTTTGGCGTATAGCCATTAATCTCCGAAAGTTCTTTACCCACAGTTCCTTACTCTGACACGACGTTGCATTAGAGCCCAGGAAGGTTTTTAGGTACACATTCCTTGAATATATTATTTATAACCTACAAATGCGTTACTTTTGAGATTTTCGTATAAGCCTTTTTCCAATTACAAGGTTTATATAAATTTATATATGACACATATTGAAAAAAATTGTATATGAAAACATGCACATGTTTTATTAGAATGTAGTGTTAACATTTAAAAGCTTTAGGTCAATCAATTTCGGAAATAAAAGATTTTGAACATAGCACTAAAGATGCCTCTAGTTTAGAAAGAGTTCTAAGATGATATAGAAGTGAGGAAGAGACGTAGAGGGGTGAGGGAGGAGGTGCAGATGCACAGAAAGAGAAGAAAGAGAGGGGGAGGAGGATCGGTTAGACAGAGAAGGGAGGAGATGGGGAGGAGAAGATGGAAAAGGAGTGGGGGAGGAGGATATGGACAGAGAGAGGCGGGAGGAGGTTATGGACAAAGAGAGGGCAATGAGGAGAGGTGCAGAGAGAGGGGACAGAGATAAGGGGAGCAGAGAATTTAGGACGTATACCCAATTCCGATCCACAAGGCAGTAGGAAATTACGTATATAAGAAATGTTCAAATGTTTGTTAAGCTTATGGGACTTAACTACTGGGTCATCAGTGCCTAAACTTACAAACTACTTATGAACTACTTACGAACTAGGACGGCACAAATATCCATGCCCGAGGGGGGATTCGAACCCCCGACCGTAGTGGCCGTGCTGACCGTGACTGGAGCGCCTCATCACCTCGGCCACTGCGGCCGGCACGTATATAAGTAACAGATGGTTCCTCACATCTTCCTTTTCTACTTAATCTGTAACAAGCCACAGCAACTCGTAGACGGGTGCAGCTAGTGCCATAGTAAATAAAGTAACACAACGTTCAGTCACAATAAAAATTCGATGTCCGAAATTCCATAAATGTGAGGGATATCTATGCAGGAAAGGAAGGAAAGAAAATCCTGGAGTTTATGATATTTACGGTTCGGACTACTATTACGGAAAGGCATCATATCAGACTTCGCAACCCTCACATGTTGATTTTATTACTTCACACGGCCACAAGGGCTGTGATACGAGAGGAAGAAATTTATTATATGCTTCTCACAAAAGGTTGTTACTTGTGTACCACTATCGAGTGCAGGAAAGCTCCTCATTTATTTTCGTGTGTGTTGCATGAATTTTGGTCTCACCTAGGTTGTCTTTCTGTGCGGGGTAAGAAGAGTGTCATCAGAATGTCGGCTGATTTTGGTTACGAGAAGACTGTACAGGTAGTGTTGCCGGCGCACTGGGTTCAGAGCCAATACGACGTCTTCCTGTTTGTGTCTTGGCGTGTACTAGACTGGGGCGCTGTTTACAGATTCACTTATGGGAGTTTCGACACTCGGAACGTACTGCCTTTGACAACTACTTTGAAACGTAATACATTCTCGAAATTTCGTGCAACAGGAGAATGCTGAAGAGTAGATGGGTAGATCATGTGAGTAATGAGGGCGAACTGAAGAGAATTGCGGAGATTCAAAGGGACGCGGGCTGTCTTTCTTACTCAAAGACGAAGAGTTTTGCGCAAGATAGGGTAGCGTGGAGGTGGAGAACTGCATCAAACCATTCTACGGACTGAAGAGTACAACAACAACACACCACATCATTACTTAGTGTATGTTGTGTGAGATTATTCAAAAATAGTCATTTTAGACAAAGTAATTTCATTAATAAAGCACCATCATTACAGCAGACTTTCTTCAAATGTATAGTCCGTTTGTTACCGAATGGATTGCAGGATTTTGTTAGGCATTATCGTTTGCTGTACCTGTTAAGAATTACGAACAGTATACGTCGATCAGATTAGTGAGACACCAATTCTTAGAGCACTGTCCACATTTAATTGAATATGCAGGTGATACTCGAAAACATAGTTTATTTAAATTCCAAAAATTATTATTACTGCGATAAGTTTTGATGTTAACCAAGCATATCTGATGTTCATGTGAAAGCAGGCACATTACGGTCGCGGGTTCGAATCCTCCCTCGGGCATGGGTGTTTGTGTTGTCCTTAGCGTATGTTAGTTTAAGTTAGTCAAGTAATTAGTGTGTACGTCTAGCGACAGATAACTAAGAAGTTTGGTCGCATAAGACCTCACACACATCACATTACAGATAACGATCGCACAAGAGACGTTGAAAATTATAAATAGTGCCAGAATCGTATAAATTCTTATATGTTATGATTATCTGATGCTAATACTAGAATGAATATTAAACATTAGTTTTAGTGCTGCAAATATACACCTTATCAGATGTGCAGACGACACAATAAGAATATTAAAGGGATTATAAGAAAGAAAATGGGTCCAACAGAAAGTACAGACGTTAGGAAAATCCATAGTAACGAGACCTAAAAAAATACGAAAAAAAAACAACAGTCGGAGTGATTAAGCGAGGGTCAACTTTTGTTGGGCAAATGTATTAAATGAATGATAAAAGGCTAAAAAAACAATTTTCCTATACTTCTGGAAGAAGAAATCACCAATAGCATGAGTAAAGAAGTGAATAAATCTTTAGTAGGAAACAACATCAAATAATCAGAACTAATCACAATAAAGAATGTGATAAAGTTAGAAGCTATTCAAAGAAGACGAAATAAGAAATTGGAAACAACCTGACAAAAAGAAGTAAAATACATCATGGGAGACTATGACGGATGAATTAATCTATACATTACTGTCCCTAATTCTACGTTCGGATAACAGAAGTTCGTATTATTTTGAACTCCATGTTACGAAGCCTTCCCAGAGATGTTCACATCTTAAAAGCAATGCATCATTGATTTCTCTTCGTTTGTTGCCTCTCTTCGTTTGTTTGTGTCACTGACAGCGATATCAAGGAAGATATTTTCAAAGTCTATAATTGTAAAGAAAACTGATGCTTACATATGTTTTCAGTATAATCAATGGAAATGCTCGAAGAAACGTGAAACAGCACTGGTAATGACTTTTGTTATCATTGCGCTTAAGGCAGAATACGCAAATAATACAGATACTTATTAATATGTTAGAGGTCGTGGCATCTTTATATTTTTATTAGTGGCAACGATCAACTCATTAAAGCTAGTTACGGAAATGCGGGCAGAGCTCATTGACGTATACTTCAGGTGTTCGACCCTCAGCAGGCGTGCGAAGCGCGAGCTAAGTCTCTGTCGAGCCCGATTAGCAATCACCTCGGCTCTTATTCTTCCTGTTAATAGTATGAATGAAGCTTGGTAACATCGCAGTGTAAGTCTGTCAACGCTGGTACCGAGGTCTTACTTCTGGGATGGCACATAAATGCTCATAACTTCACTTGATGTTTCTTGTAATTTCCATTGAATAATCTGACGGGTTTCTCACTCGAGAGGCGACAGGAGGCTATTAGTTCATGCATTTGGGTCCAGAAAATTGTTTACACTGCGAAATTGCAACTAATCTCGTCTGTTACGTTGCGGGTTATATGTTCTAGCGATGTATGTGGCAGTAGGAAAGAGTTGGCGTGCACACTCCTCGCTAGCGCAGAGGCCCCCAGGTGCCGTGGCCCTCTGTAATAAAAAACCTGAGCCAAATATTCAACGAACAACAATGAACTAATTCAGCCAACGACCGCAAGCATAGATCTACCAGGAGGAAAAAAAGAGAAAAAAAGAGGTAAAGTAGTCGCCTGCCCCGGAGAGGTGGCTTTGGTCAATGGTTCCGGTCTCATTGGGGTAGAATTTTTTTAACTGTTTTTGTGACCGGAGTTGCACGAATCCACATCGTAAACAACAAGAAACGCCTTGTGGTTACTTGGTATATTCTCTCATATTATGGGAAAGTCTGAAAACATTCTCGTAGTTTACCAAATCTGTCCCTGTAAAAACGAACTGATTCCAAGCCAATTATGACGCCAATCGATGTTCGACGTGTATTTTCGTCCGGAAATAATTTTTGTCGAAGGTTATTCGAGTAGAGGCAGGGAAGATAAACATTTGAGGACATATGATAGAAAGACTAAGTGAGAAATGGGTGACTTCCAAAGCACACTATTGGTTGTTTTGTTCATGAAATCAGCAGGATCTATTATGGTGTAATTTTTAGGTCGTTTGCCGTTACAGTGCAACTAAATGGTGTCTGAGTTCTTTGCAAAAAATTAGCACTCCCTGTTATGCTCAGTATAAATTTTTTTTTAGTACTCAGTCATTAATTTCTTCTTAAGAAGTCAGCATGAGGGCATCCTGAATGGGCGACCTCTTGACGTTAAAGTAAAATGTAGTAATAGTCACTCTTATGATCCTTTTTTCCGATTCTACTTTACGACGTTTAGATTATGTTCATATATCAGTCAGAAAATTCAATACGTGACTGGAATATGAGAACTAGAACTTCAAGTAAGGATGTAACTCACAGCGGCGCGCCGCTGTCACTGAGTCCGCAGGCGGCTGCCCACTACTCCCGAGAGTCAACAGTTCTGTTTTGATGCATCCGCGAGCTCTTTTGTGCCATTATTTCTGGGAGATTAGATTAGATTAGATTAGATTAGATTAGATTAATACTTGTTCCATAGATCATGAATACGACACTTCGTAATGATGTGGAACGTGTCAGTTAAATGAAGTGTGTCTATACATAATATTACATGACACTCAATATTTGCATATTTTTTTTAATTTTTTTTAATTAAGTTTTTCCTAAAGTACTAACTTTTATCTAGAAATTCATCTAATGTGTAGAAGGAATTGCCATTCAGAAATTCTCTTAATTCATTTTTAAATGCTAGTTGGCTATCTGTCAGAATTTTGATACTACTTGGTAAGTGACCAAAGACTTTTGTGGCAGAAAATTTAACCCCTTTTTGTGACAGAGCTAAATTTAACCTTGAATAGTGTATGTCACCCTTTCTCCTAGTGTTGTAGCTATGCACACTGCTGTTACATTTGAATTCAGTTGGATTGTTAATAACAAATTTCATAAGTGAATATATATATTGTGAAGCTACTGTGAAGATTCCTAGATCCTTAAACAAATGTCTGCAGGATGATCTTGGGTGGGCTCCAGCAATTATTCTGATGACCCGCTTTTGGGCAATGAATACTTTCTTACTAAATGATGAATTGCCCCAGAATATGATGCCATAAGAAAGCAGAGAATGAAAATAGGCATAGTATGCTAGTTTACTGAGTTGTATATCACCAAAGTTTGCAATCACCCTAATAGCATAAGTAGCTGAGCTCAAACGTTTCAGCAGATCTTCAATGTGTTTCTTCCAATTCAACCCCTCATCAATGCATAAACCTAAAAATTTTGAATATTCTACCTTAGCTATAGATTTCTGGTTGAAGTCAATATTAATTAATGGTGTGATGCCATTTATTGTGTGAAACTGAATATACTGTGTTTTTTCAAAATTTAAAGAGAGTCCATTTACAGAGAACCATCTAATAATTCTCTGAAATACTTCATTGACAAATTCATCAGTTAATTCCTGTGATTCGGGTGTGATAGCGATACTTGTATCATCAGCAAAGAGAACTAGCTTGGCACCTTTATGAATATAGAAAGGCAAATCATTAATATATATTAAGAACAGCAAAGGTCCCAGTACCGAACCCTGTGGCACCCCATGCTTGATAGTTCCCCAGTTTGAGGACTTGGCAGTTTTTTGTATATTATGTGAATTACTTATATCAACTTTCTGAACTCTTCCAGTTAGGTATGATTTAAACCATTTGTGCACTTTTCCACCCATACCACAGTAGTTAAGCTTATCTAGAAGAATTCCATGGTTAACACAATCAAAGGCCTTTGATAGATCACAAAAAATCCCAACGGGTGATTTACGGTTATCCAAAGCATTTAATATTTCATTAGTGAAATTGTGTATTGCATTTTCTGTTGAAAAGCCTTTCTGGAAACCAAACTGACATTTTGTTAGAACTTTATTTTTATTAATATATGAAGTTACTCTGGAATACATTACTTTTTCAAGAATTTCTGATAGAGCAGTCAGAAGTGAGATTGGGCGGTAGTTGTTGACATCCAATGTATCACCTTTTTTATGAAGTGGTTTGACAATAGCATATTTCAGTCTATCAGGGAAAATACCCTGCTCCAGTGAGCTATTACAAATGTGGCTAAGAATCCTACATATTTCTTGGGAACAAGCTTTTAATACCCTGCTGGATATGCCATCAATGCCATGAGAGCTTTTACTCTTGAGGGAGTTTATTAATTTCCTAATTTCAGATTGAGAGGTGGGTGGGATTTCCATTGCATCAAACTGTCTAGGTACGCCCTGTTCCATTAACTGCCTAGCTTCTTCTAATGAACATTTGGATCCTATATTCTCCACAACATTTAAAAAATAATTATTAAAAGTGTTTTCGACTTCTGACTTTTTGTTTGTAATTTTTTCATTCACTTTGATGGTAATGCTGTCTTCCTGTGTTCTTGGTTGCCCTGTCTCCCTTGTTATAATATTCCAGATTGTTTTAATTTTATTATTTGATGTACTAATCTCAGACATGATGCACATGCTTTTGGATTTTTTAATAACTTTCCTTAATACAGAACAGTAGTTTTTATAATAGTTGAGTATTACTGGGTCACTACTCTCTCTTGCTGTCAGATACAGTTCCCTTTTCCGGTTACAAGATATTTTTATACCTTTGGTAAGCCATGGTTTTTTGCTTGGTTCCTTACAATTAAATTTGACTAATTTCTTGGGGAAACAGTTTTCGCTGTTACATTTGAGGTTCTTCCACACTGATAACAAAGACAGCCGATATGCGATAAAAAAAAGTTAAGGTTGTGGGATTAGATCTCGCGACTTTTTATATACTTGTTTGTAAACGCGACTTTTCCATGAGCCTAGGTGCTCACACAGTACAGATCCGTCTCAAGAAGGAGATAACATTTCCTTCAGACAGTGCTGCATTCTACAGTGATGCCAAATCGTGCATATCGCTGGACTTAGAATTCTGAGGGGCGATCGAATTTATTGTCCACACTGTGCGACCGACTCGGACTTGGCCTCTGCGTCGGCTGACCGGCGATCAATGTTTTGGTCTAAGACTGTACATAGCTCCAATAAGAATCCAGTACTATTTGCTATTGGTAAAATAAACGTGTATCATCATTCAATAACAAAGTTGGTACTTAGTATATATTTTTCATTTACAGGCTGGATAATTTCTCGGTTGCACAGTGGTAGAGTGGCAGTCAGTTCGAAGGTCGGAGGAAGGCAACGGCATACCACCTCCAAACAGGACCATGCCTAGTAAAGCACTGTGGTGTTCAAACCAGTCTTCGGATTGTTGACTGCTTTACCTTTAATTTATACTATCGGGTTTGTAGTTGCTTGCAGAATCATTGGAGTTACATAGTACACAAAGGGAGTCATTTGTTTTAAGTATTACGTTTACTCCGCCAAGTCCACTCTAAATCACATATATCCACATGCACGGGGGCCTTTGGATATGTCCAAGGCAACACATCACATCAGAGACAAGATTTTCCCTTCCCTCCAGTTTGACCTCTGAACTTTTCTTTTTTTTTTAATCATACGGTTTTATTTGCCACCAACGAATATGTCTGTTCCTCTAGAAAATTAGACATTGTCAAGTCCAATATTCACATGAATATAATTCTGAGCTTACTTCCAACTTACACCACAGAAAACAGGCTTTTCTTAGACGAAATATCTGATTCAAACTTTTTCAACAGATCAAATTCTGGCGAGTATTACCTCATACGTTAATTACTCACCTACGCAGGAAAAAAATCCAGTCACTGTAACTATTCACTTTTTACCATACTCCTTCCAATGACACACCCAGCCACCATTACGATCAATAATCATGGTAATTCACATATGAGGTAAATCTAGTTTCCTGACAGACAGGAGCTGTATGGCATTGCGGAGGATGGTTATATAAAATCTGACGATATCAACAAAAGTACCTATAGTAGTCCAGTTATCTCAATGACAGTGCGTAAGGAGATAAAAAGATTGAGGGGGAAAAGTTGTCCACCAACTCTTCATTAGCCATACATTTCTAGAGTTACTACCAAGCGATGCTCTAGGTGACATAAAGAGCAATGCGACTGGTCAGTGGATTGTGTGTATTTCGGGCAGTGCGGTACAGAGATATTTTACATTGTCTACAGTGTACAGTAGAGGAACAATTGGGAGATGATGAAAGAAAGTGTATCAGTTGCATGTTGCTATTGCCTTATTCACATTTTATAAACGACACTTAATTTTAGTTATTTACCTTTTTGTTTTGCTCTCAGTGCAGTATTGTGTAAGGAACGCTGTAGAATCGTCATTTATTGTCCTTTAATCTGCCCAAATTCTCATAAAAATATTTTTAAAAAAAACGTTTTTTGGGCTGGGGCTGTAGCCCTCAGTGCTCAACCCTTGGCTGGGAGACCTTAGGTTGAGGGACCTCTGACGTAAGCCTACAGTTCCCAGAATTCTGACCAGGTCAGCTATTGGAGGTCAGAGTTGCGAGCGTGAAGATCGGGGTGAGAGTTTAAAATAGGGAAAGATTAATTTTTAAACTCACAACCACCAACTGCGAACCAAATTCCTAAATATGCAAAAACACTGGAACTGTGATTGCGACTGTTTGACTCGTTTCCTAGGGGATGATATCACACGTTCGCGCTTTCCTTCCCTGCAAATGATTAACAAAACAAATTCATAATAAAATCAAATTCATGAGAGAAAAGGGTGTACTAACTACTATTTTTGAAAACACGTGAAAGTTCACTTTATGTTGTTTATTTCACAATATTTGAACCCTGTGGCTGATACGTCTGTACGTCGACACATTTACCAAATAAAGTTATAGCTCGTGAGCCCCCAGACAAAATGAATATTTGTCGCAAATTGTTTTCACACCACGTGGCTGTCTCAAACACCGTTCATGTTCATGCCTATGCGACGACACGTGTTACATTAACAAATCACAGTTTCTTTAATTCAATGCGATGCACACCTTGTTCCACCGGCTAAATATTCACAAACACACAGTAGCACTCGATTTAACTTGGTACAGCCTACGACGAGCAACCACACGTGGCGATTGCCACACACAAATCTAAAGTCACCACTTCGAGATCCACATGCCTACTGATGCAGCCAGTCACCCCACGTGCTCTCCCGTCTCGTCACTTCCTGCCCTCGCACGCGCGCGTGCGCGCCAAAAGCTCAACTGCCGGGGTTTTTTCCCCTACGTCATCAACTTCCCCATGTGAGCTGTTCTAACCGATTTGCCAACGTACAGCGCTCAGCCAATACATTTCTAAAACTTTCCTTAAAATCAAAATAATTACACTACACGTTAAACAAATTTCTTCTTATGTTTTTATATTGGTATAAACATCCAATATCACAGATAAGTGATTTAACTGAATACTTCAAGATAAAATACAGAAGATTGATTGAAAATAAAATGAAAAATAGTTAATATATTATTTTTATAAACAAACATTGCCATGCTAGTTGTGTAACTGACTTGTATTTATTGGTAATTTATTATTTTTCATTGTCAATTAAACATATTACGTCAGATGTGACTATATCAGCTAATGTATAGTTTATTTGTCAACAGGCTATTTTGTAATGAGGGCCTTAAAGGTTCCTAACTGCATCGTATTACTTCAATGGCCAGTAGTATTAGAATATTTGTACATTGCACTGTGCCTGGCACTCGCCATTGTCCCTCTCTCCCCTCACCGGAAACGAACTGGAAAATCCTAAGCTGGAACAAGCCAGCAACGTCGGCCTGCTCGCTGGCCTCCCGTCAGCTACAAGCACACAGCAAATCTCAACGTGGAGAATTTCTACCTATGGCCTAACTATAAATGTTGTCACCCAACTGTGTACATACATTGCTACCATAATTAATAAGGTTAAAATTGTGTAACATTTAGTGCATTGGCATGGTCAATGTCTGCAGTGAACTTCATACTGTTTAATTATCAAAAGCTATTAATTACCAGTATTTCTATTGGGCGGTAATCTTACAGAGTCACTCTATAGAGGTCGACGAAGTGTAGAGAGAAATCTCAGGGTAGTTGTTACTGGTAGGATATTAATTCTGGAATGTCTGGTAACTCGTCTCCAAATCCTGCTAAAACACTTTGCCTGTCCATCCTAGATACGAAGAGATAAACTAGAATAGCACAAAACACCGGAAACAGCGGTTTCAATACAAGGAATCGATAATGGATATAATATAAGGCTGTCGTTTTTCCCTGAGATTGGGGGATGACCATCTTCACATCACATTTAGGAAGTCTAACTTATCCGTAATTCATTTTTTCAGAATCCTGGGTGGAAGGGGTAATGACAGAAACCTCAGTGAGAGGCAATTGTGCATTCGGATGGACGCAGATGTGAGAGAGCTGATATCGTCTACGTTAACCTAGATTAACAATGTATCTGTAAAATATTACAGCAAGAGAGTGCAACAGGAAAATAAGTGTCGCAGGATCAGAGTGTAGACAAACGGTTAGAAATACGATGTATGGAGGGTAACTGGCACTCAGAACCAAAGACATACGCGGTTACAGACGCAGAAACATGCGTGTGTGGGTGTAGCGTGTCGATATGTAGTAGACAGCGGTCTTTCCAAACTGCAAGTTACAGAAATATTGGCCGGCCGCGTTGGCCGAGGGGACTGAGGCGCTTCACTCACGCTCGGCACGGCCACTACGGTCGGGGGTTCGAATCCCCCCTCGGGCATGGATATTTGTGCCGTCCTTAGTTGTAGGTAGTTCATAAGTAGTTTGTAAGTTTAGGGACTGATGACCCCGTAGTTAAGTCCCTTAAGCTTAACAAACATTTGAACAGAAATATTGGAAGAGATGCTAGCATTTTCTCAAGTATAATGTTCGTTGTATCGAGCGAATGGTAGGGCGCAAGAGCATTAATACTAAATTCAATGCTGGGAAAACGACGTAACCGCAAAAAAATTAGAAGGAACATCAGCGGTGAAAGTTACGAGATACACGTGTACAGCTTTAGTAGGACCCGAAGGTGTGGGACGTGAATACCACTTTCAGTTATTGCTAATTACGGTATGCATGGCAGGAAATGTGCAAAGTTTTCGGTAAAATTACTAAGGACGTTTGTAACGCAGCAAATAGTAGTGAAAAAAAAAACCTTACATTTAATCTTTTTTTTTTTTTTTTTTTACTTTATTGTATTTTATTTATTTATTTACAGCTCCTATCAACTAGCATCTGCAGGTCTGAAAGCGCTTGGAAAGGACTGGTTATGTAAACACTAAGGGCCGCACACAATGTTTTTCAGTCCTTCCAGTAATTTACCCACTGGTAGCAGACAGACACAAGTTCCAGGTTACAGCTGTAAGCCGGATATTAGGATCTGCGGTTCCTCCAGCCCAGTACACGGAAGAGGAGTTGGCGTGTTTGCGGCCGGCAGCACCTCGCTTCCACCAGTGTAGAGAGAAGCAGCGACGTAGGCGCGCGGCCTGCGGCTGTGTAATTACCAGGCGGAGCTGTGTCCGCGGTCATATGCAGAATAAAAGAGTTGTTGCGTGTAATTCGATTGACGACACACACTCCATCCCATCCCATCCTCCTCTTTATTTGTGTGTTGCTCACAAATGATTTTAATGCATATAAAGTTGTCAAAATGTCTGGAAATCAAAAAAGTTTTTTTCGAAATTCACACCAATAGAATCTTTCAATTTCTGTCCTCAGAATTTACCTACGTTTCCTGCATAGCAGGTCTATTTTACAGTAATAGGGGTGGAAGGCGAGAGGAATGCTGCGTATGACATTTTACCACAAATATTTGATCTTTATGTATGTATTTGGATGTGGAAAGTGGTTAGTTTATTCAGAAGTGGTTCAGGGAATTGTGTGAGGTCATTTATTATTCTCTATCTATATAAATGATCTGACGGGCAGAGTGACCAGCAATCTGCAGCTGTTTGCTGATGATGCTGTGGTGTATGGGATGGTGACTACATCTACATAGATACTCTGCAAAACACATTTAAGTGCCTGGCACAGGGTTCATTAACCACTTTCATAACCTTTCTCTACCGTTCCATTCTCTAATAGCGCGCGGGAAGAAAGAACACCTAAAACATTTCGTTTTCGATCTGATTTCTCTTATTTTATTGGGATGGTCTTGTCTCCCTATATAGGTGGGAGCTAGCAAAATATTTCACATTCAGAAGTAAAAGTCGGTGATTGAAATTTCGCAAATAGATCTCTCCGCAGTGAATAACGTCATTCTTTTAATGATTTTTAAACACGTCCACTGAATGTTTGGTCGTGTTCCATTTTTTAGTTATTCATTAAACTAAAGTGTTTCTGCACCATTAATATTGTCTATTAGTATGTTAAATTATTCTTATTCTGTTTATTAATGATCAATGCCCCATGTTTATATATGTTTCCACCTGTGTGATTGAACTTGTGTGTTCATGTGAATGTGGAAGGCTGATTTCCACCTCAAATCGTGCAACATTTGCGTGACGCTTTCCCCCCTATAACGCGATAAAACAAAACTAGCTGCCCTTCTCTGAACCTTCTCAATGTCCTCCATCAGTCCCACCTGGTGAGGGTCTCACACTGGATAACAGTACTCCAGGAGAGGACGCACAAGTGTGATGTAAGCAGTCTGGTGGAGGTGTTGCATCTTCGAAGCGATCTGCCAAAAAAACGTAATCTTTGGTTCGCCTTCCTCACAATAATTTCTGTGTGTTGTCTCGAGCCTAAGTTGTTCGTAATTGTTACTCCTAGGTATATGGTACAATTTACTACCTTAAGGTTTGACTGAATTATCGTGTAAGTGAATTTCAGTGGATTTCTTTTAGTAGTCATGTGTATTACTTCACACTTTTCATTATTCAGTGTTAATTGCCAATTTTCGCACCATGTAGAAATTTTGTCTAAAACGCTTTGAAGTTGCTTTTGATCGTCTGTTGACTTCACTAACCGATAAACTACAGCATCATCCGCGAACAGTCTAAGGGAGCTATTCAGATTGTCTACTAAATCGTTTATAAACACAAGTAAGAGTAGGGGACCTATAACACTTCCCTGTGGAACGCCAGATATCTCTTCTGTTTTAATCGATGACTTACCGTCAATTACTACCAACTGTGTCCTGTCTGATAGGAAATCGTGAATCCAATCGCACAATTGGAGCGATATTCGATAAGTGTCGTTATTCAATGAGTCTAGAGGGACGTTCTTTTCGAGAAACACTGAGGTGGAAATTTAGAGGGACGGAACGTGAAGCTGACTGTAGAACGATTATATTTACATTTCACATAAGGACCACAAAGGTAATATGAGATATATTAGGATTCGTACCGAGACATTCAAGCATTCGTTTTTCCCTCGCTCTGTTTGGGAGTGGAACATAAAAGGAAATTCGTGGTAGCGGTACGAGGCAGCACCCGCCACACGCGTTGCGGTGAATTGCTGAGCGTGTACGTAGATGTAGTTGTGTGATCATGACGTAGAATCAGAGGTGCTGGGAATGGTTAGCTCCTGCCGAAAAGGAGCCATGTTTACATTGTAATTTTGCTCTCAAATTATCTGAAACCGGAAGCGCAAGCCGGCTGCATTGTTGGCACTGATTGTTGGGAGCTGTCGATAGCGTGGTGTCCAACGCGTGAGGTATTGTGAGCTTCGACTGCAGAGCTGCCAAGACGAGAAAGACGACAAATGTATTCCACATTACACGAGTATGCAAGGTTCGTACACTTGTTCTGCATAAAAGTGATTTTTTTTTTTTTTTTTTTTTTTTTTTTTTTTTTTTTTTTTTTTTTTTTTTTTTGAAGGCTGAAAATGAACATAGCAGTTGAAATTATTCACACATTCTTGGAAGTGCGAAGTCAGTAAGTAGTCAACATTTCTCACATGGGGACAAGATCGTTGAAATATCCATCAGTAAATATGAAAAATTCCTGCAATGTAACTGTTAGCTGAGAAGATTGGAGTTTCCATCCGGCAGATGGGTAAGGATGAGGCTTGGAATCGAAATGCGGAGGTTGTCAGCGAGCTCGTGTAATATCTAGTTTGCTATGGTTTACACAGATGGAAACTTACCCTAAACTGCAAGACGGCTGTCTCAATGGCTGGGGTGGGATGGCGGGCCATGTCGTCAGGGCGTTTATGGCTCCGTGCCATAGTTGTCATCGACCTATGTACCTACAGACGCCTCAGTAATCGCAAGATGCATTTGAAATGGGACAAAAACTGAGAAAGTGACCTCGTGAATTTCTACACGTGCGACTATGTAAAAGAAAACCACTGTCATGAATTTATACATTGAGTGATAACTATTTTTCGAGCTAAAATTCGGTGGAGTTAGCGTTATTTTCCTAACGGGACACTATGTGCTGTGTAACTCAAGAATCTCATATCGGATTTAAGTGAACTACGGTTCATTTTCAGGCTGTATATCTAAAGTTAATTTAGATATATAACAATAACATTTTAACAATCAATCCCTTTATTAAAATAAATGCATTTTTCATAAGGATTAAACCAACATAGGCTTGAACTACGTTTTATCACAGCTTGATTTCCGTTTTAAGTATTATGGTGACCATTATCTTCAACGTGGAAGGAATAATTAAGTAATAAATACGTAAGCTCGCGCTGTACTTAAAAGTCTGTTCACCAGCGGTGCGGCTAAAATTTATATTCCAGTTTTAACACTCCGACTTCACTCAGTTAGTCTACTCGTCCTCACCTGGTTCCAGGTACAATCATCATTGAGCATTTTGATAAACTCATTATTACCGAAGATGGTCAATCCACGTCTAGTACTATTGGTACAACTGCTTTTTCGAATTCTAGGGCTGCCATTTTATAATGCAAAGTGATTCAAAGAGGAGTTTGCAACACTCAACATACAAACACTTTTGCAACCAGGTAAACTTCATAAATTAGGAGATACTTTAAAAGAAAAGAAGATTCAATTTTTTACACTCCAAGGAACACGAATGACGGAAAAGAACACCATGGATTTCGGCAATTATCGCCTTTTTAAAAGTAAAACTGATAAAAGAATATTTACTAATGTACCACATCTAGGAGATGCTTTTGCAGTTTCCAAGAATATTTGAAATTCAATAACGGAGGTAAAACCCATGTATAATAGGCTGACACTTTATCTTAATGCGCGAGTAAAGCATACACTCTAATTAATGGCCATATGCCAGTCAATGAGGAGAACCGTAGGAAATCTGAAGAAGTTAATGAAGCATGGGAAACGTTAGAAAGCGTCATCTAAACAATTTCGTCAAACCTTATTAAACTTTTAATGTGTAATTTTAATGCTCGATTAGTTTAAAAGAAAAAATTAGCAGAAAAAGTTCGGCGGATTTCCTGCACATAAATGGAAAAACCAAAATGGCCAAAAACTTGTTGAAACACGCAAATATTTAACCTTTACAATCATGTCAACACATTTTAAAAAGTACCCTTCGAAACAAAATACTTGGTGGGCACTCAAAACATTGATTGGGGAATTTCAAATCAATCATGTACCAATTTAATACCCCAACTACAAATCAGTTTTAAATATCTAAGTTAGGAAAGGGGCTAATACTGATTCTGACCATTATTTAATGGGCATAAAATTGAAACTTCCACCTCAAAAAGTCATCAAAAGAAAAATATGTTATTCCCAAAATTTTAACCTCAATGACGTAAATTAATCCATCAACTGGTAAAGCATAAACAAAGTTCGCTTTTAAAGAAACAAAAACACCCTTGATGGAACTAGCATTGTGAAACAGAAGTTAAAACTAGAGATAAGGTATTCAAAAAGTGGATAGTAACAAAATTGAAAATGTGGACAACACATTTCTAACTGCAAGCAAACAAACATCTAAGTTAATCCGACAGACTAAAAGAAACTAAGAAAATGCCCCACTTTTAGAAATATAAAAAGACTTTCGAAATAACAATACAAGAAACTCTTATAAATAACTAGCTGCAAGTACCCGGCTTTGCCCGGGTTTAAAATAAGGTTTTCTGTAGAAGCGTACAAAACTGTTTATTTGCATGTAATAAACGGGTACATATATGTTAAAGCTATGTGATAAACAACATTTTTGGCAGTTCCATTGGAGTATGTACAAAAAGATTTTGTTTTCAAGGTCAAGTGAACAAAATTCCAACAAAATCGGAGCAAAACTGTGGATTTTGGCGAAATTCATTAGTATCCTCCACCATGCACTAAACGAAATTTTATGTAGACAGTGCCCTTCCTCTTCGTTTGAAGGTCAATTGTGCAAAATTTCTTCAAGATCACTGCAAAGATATAGATTTACACGGACACATTGAAAATGCACTTTCACTTTTTCTTAAATTTTCCAGTTGGTTTTCCAAAAAATGGAACGAAACCTGTTTAAGAATCTTCCCCTTGTAATTTTTTGTACTTGTAACAAATTTCACTTTATTTGGTTGTCTGGATCTTGAGCTATAAGAGAACAGACAGACAGACAACAAATGCGTCCCCTTATAAGTATAGAGATTCATAACAAAACTAAACTGTCACTAACCTCAAAGTGTTTGCTTCAAAAATGAGAATAGCAATTTGGCTCTTATTAACCAGGAAATTTGTAAGATACTTGCCAATTATTTTGAAAAACTTATTAACTGTTCAGAACCAGCGAATAAATTTCACCACAGCTAACTAATAACAGCAACCATAAATCTAAAGAACTTGGCAAAATCGAAATAACTAAATAAAGGAATCTGTCTTATCCTGATGAAATACAACAGTCTACCGCAATGTTGATTTTATCGAGTCCCAGGACAGTGGGAAACTAAAATTTGTGACTACCAAGCAGGCTTTAGACCAAAATGGTCCTGTTCGGAACAAATTCTTAATTTAAAACGAATCCTTAGGTACCAAAAGATTGCTAGTAACAATATTGTTTTTGCATTTGTGGATTTAGAAAAAGGGTAGGACTCAGTTGATCTGGAATCTCTTTTCCAAATATGAAGGAACAAGGGCTAGGTAATAAAAGACTAACACTGATTTTGGAAACATTAATCGAGACTAGCTCTAACGTTAAATCCAGGGCTAAAATTTCTGAACCAATTAATATAAAGAATGGTGTTAGACAGAAAGATGGACTTTCTCATTACAGTGTAATTGTGTGTTGGGAAAGGTAAGTACAGAAAGACGAGAGCAAAAGTCAAGTCAAAATATAAATTAATCATTTAGGTTAGTTACAAGTAATATTAGTTTCCCTCTCCTTTGCAGATTATCTGGCAATTTTAACTGGGAATATAACAACAGCGCATAAAAAAACAACCCAAATTAATAAATAATTTGCAGATAAAATAGGACAAGGAATATCATTCGTAAAAATGGAATATATGACATGCAACAACCTAGCACCAAAGTTTCTGCACGCTAAATATGGAAAAATAAAAAGGATTTCTCTGTTTAAATAATTGGGAAAAATCATACAAGAAAATGGTCTCGAAAAAGCTGCAAACAAAGTTCCTGTCCAAAAAATGGCAACTGTATTCAGATTAACACAAAACATTTATAATAAAAGAAAACTTTCGAAATTCAGTAAACTTAGACATCACAGAACTGTAATCAGACCTTTATGTAACTGAAACTTAAATTGTAAACAGAAATATGGATATTGAAGAAATTCATAAGAAAGAAATAAAGATAATTAGGGAAATATTAGGCCTGAAAATAACTGATGGAGGATGTTATAGGCTGAGAAGTAATAAGGAAATAGAAGAATACGCATAAATACATGATGACATCAGGAAACGAAGATTAAATCTTTTGGGTAAATTAAAAGAATGGAACCTACTAGTTTGACAAAAGAAATAGTACAGTTCTACGAAAACAAGAGTATGACCAAAACTGGGCCAATTAAATAGATCACAGCGAATAAGGGGGATCTTAAACTGGCCGGTATAGCTCAAGAAGTCGTTACAGATAGAAAAACATTCATACAAATGCAAAGCTGGTCAGAAATAAACTAGGAAACGGACTGGAACAGCGTCGTGTGATGAAAGAAAGAGACTTCATTCTCAAGAGATGAAACAAATTTGGACAAAAGGGAGGCCAACAATCAAAAGCGACATTGATTGATTGCACTTTGCGTTGTTCTATTAGACCTATACGTGAATAATAAAAAGAAATAACAATATGGTTCCGCAGTATTACGTGTTGTACAAAACGAGTAGTAATGTAAAAATTCTAAAAAGAAAATAAAAATACCTGACATAAGATTTCCCATCGAGGTTCGAAGTTCCTGTCAGTTTTCAGAAATTCCTACAAATAAAATCGAACAATTTTCTGCGATGTAATTGATAGTTAAAAATTCAAAATTCCACCAAGTAGGAGTGGGTATTTGTCTGGAATAGGTATATCCTGGTTTTGAATCTTGTGCAGGTTAGTAGCGATGTGAGTCATCAGGAAGGATGGGATGGTGGAGTCGGGTTCGGAGTGGAGCGCTGGAAGAGGGGACTTGTAGCACTAGTAGCACTCAGTCAGTTCAGTTCCGGTGATCGATGTGGATGGACGTGTGCACTCCCACCGAAACTAAAGAAATATATAATTTCCGTTTTCTGCAATGATACGTAATAGATAGTTGAAAATTGGAGGTGACGATGGAGACTCGAACAGGTAGTTGCATGGTTTGAGTAACGGCTGTAGTAGCCTTGGTTGGTCAGTCAACTCATCACGCTAATAACATAGTATTCCATTATGAAAAGAGTGCTGATACCCGGTACTCTAATAATAGAATGAGTATGTATACTGGAGATGAGAACCATGCTGTTATCGATATTTTTTCTGGGATACAGGCTTTACTAGAAACCATTAGCGGTCTTACCTGTTTTCAGTGTAGAAGAATAGAGGTTTCTCTACTAGAAAGTGGAGCGTAGGAATGTGGCTAATTCATGACTGTGGTCACAGCTGCCATACTTGCTTATCATTCTGCCCAAAACAGCTGTCGTAGATGGATTGCTCCCCTACTGTGTGTGAACCAAGGCGCATTTAGCGAGGCCCAGTATTTTTCTTACACAGTGTATGTGAGGTTTTTGTACGAGTGTGAATTATTTCGACAGTAGATTTGAGAGTATTTTCGTGATTTTCAAGTATGTTACAGAGTGACAGCTTTTTTATGTTTCTTAATTATTTCGGACTTATGAAATAAGTTACAGGGATACAGACATTCTCCTATTTTAAATCGTTCAGGCATTTTCAAACATGATAGCACAAAACGTAATAGTTCATAATGTGATCGCCGGCCGCTGTGCCAAGGGGACTGAGGCGTTCCAGTCACGGTCTGCACGGTCACTACGGTCGGGGGTTCGAATCCCCCCTCGGGCATGGATATTTGTGCCGTCCTTAGTCTTAGCTAGTTCATAATTAGTTTGTAAGCTTAGGGACTGATGACCCGGTAGCTAAGTCCCATAAGTTCTACAAACATTTGAATTTTTTCATAATGTGATCTTCCTATCCAAACATTGATCTTTTATCACCAAATTCCAACTGTTGGAGGGGTGAGGGCGAAATGTCACAGCTCTACCAAGGGAATTAGTCCGAAGTGAGTGACCTAGATCTTCCTTAGCTGTGTCAGACAGGTGGTGTGCTCGGGATCTCAAGGCAGGAGGACTACAGTTCAAGCACCAGAGGCGGCAGAAACAAATTTCGAAGTTGGGAAGTGTGTGGGTGTAACGTCACATTTCCACTAAGCTGACGAGTCAGAATGGGGGAGGGTGAAGGTGACCTTGAGCTGTCAATCGAACAGTTGAGTCAACTACTTGTGCCATTTGGAAGGAACCTTCCCAGTATTTGCCTTAAGCAATTTGAAGAAATCTTAGAAAAGCCGCCGGCCGCGGTGGCCGAGGTGACTGAGGCGCTCCAGTCACGGTCAGCACGGCCACTACGGTCGGGGGTTCGTATCCCCCCTCGGGCATGGATATTTGTGCCGTCCTAGTTCGTAAGTAGTTCATAAGTAGTTTGTAAGTTTAGGGACTGATGACCCCGTAGTTAAGTCCCATAAGCTTTACAAACATTTGAAATTTTTTGAAAAGCCAAACAGGAATGGTTGGAGATAGGTTTGAACCATTGTTCTTCCTAATGAGAGTCCAATCTTTTATTGCACCACCTCGCTCAGTGCCCATGCGTCAGGCTATGTTACAAGCATTTAGGGGGAGGACGGATTTCGTTGTTCACTAAGTGAAACATACTACGGTCCTGCAAGCGGATGCCATATTGCGAGTTTGGCGTGTTCTGGTATCACGTATTTCCGTATAAGTTGGAATAAATGGCGGACGTGTTTACGAAATCATTATGACATATCGAATTGTCACAAACTTTGCACCCGATAGGTACTATGCCACAGTTCTGTTGTAGTTATGATGTGCCAATCTCTGGGAAAATCACGACCAGATGTTATCGATGATTGAGAAATTTGGGGAACGTACTAGGTAGGCCTGGACAGCACAAGCAGAATATGATCGCGAGCTTTCGTGTTGCAAGGCAGGTATCAGCCGATTGCGTTGATATGGGAGATAATGCTAACCAGAGGTGATCGTCTTGGGTTGTTAATGACTTGCTGCTATCTACCATTCGTTGTTCGCGGGGTCGGTTAAGTAGATTGTGATGCTGGGCTTAGTCTGTAAAGACGATATTCGGTGTCCGTGAGAAAACTATTCCGTGTCTCCAAGACACACCATAACATCCTAAACTCCTTCCGAGCACCATCTTTCTGAAACAGAACCACCTAGGAGGAAAGAATCACGATCAATTTCCCCCCCCCCCCCCCGGATTCAAAATTGAATCCGGTGCCCCATTAAAAGGAAGGAAGCGTAGTGTTTAACGTCCCGTCGATGCCCCATTAAACGGTTACAGCTTACTCGCCTGGACAATGATCGACCTAGCAGGCAATTGTAGCTTAATGTTGACAGATGATGTCTCAATCACTTCGTAAGGTCTGCGAAAATTCATGACAAACTTTTTCGTGTTTCCTTCTGGCATATAGGGGCGAGATAACATCACTCATTGTTGACTCTATACTGTGGTAAAGACTTTTTGTGTATCACTGTTTCCTCCTGTCGTTCCAACGCCTTCATGTTTGCTTTTCGCACACATTACCAAATTTTTCTTACTGTTGACAAATTGTCTTACAGACTGGCCATTTGTCCCCCCTCTCGCTTAGATTAAATCTAAGGGAGACGCCGTCTTCCTACTGTACACAACTTCGTAATGTAAGCACTTTCGACTTATAACTCACCGTTACAAAACTTAAGTAGACGTCCCAATAATTGTGGAGCGAATTTACATAATGGCTTAACATTTTACCTGTTGTCCGATACACACGTTTCGTTCTGCCATTCACTTGTGGATGTAGCGGGCTCGTCTGTAGCGTCTTTAGATTAGATTAGATTAATGCTTGTTCCACAGATCATATATACGACATTTCGTAATGATGTGGAATGAGTCAGTTTAGTAAATGGTTCCTATACATTAAAATATATTAAGGATTTTTAATTTTAATATTTTGAATTTTAAATTTTTTTTATTTGTAAGTAAAAATTCATCTAAAGTGTAGAAGGAGTTGCCATTCATAAATACCTTTGATTTCTGATTAAATACTAGTTGGCTATCTGTCAGATTTTTTATGCTACTTGGTAAGTGACTGAAGACTTTTATGGCAGCATAAGTCACTCCTTTCTGTGCTAGAGTTAGATTTAACCTTGAATAGTGAATATCTCCCTTTCTCCTAGTGTTGTAGCTACGCACACTGCTATTACTTTTGAAGTGGGTTGGATTGTTAATAACAAATTTCATGAGTGAATGTATATATACTGTGAAGCTACAGTGAAGATCCCTAGATCCTTAAATAAATGTCTGCAGGATGATCTTGGGTGGACTCCAACAATCATTCTGATTACACGCTTTTGTGCAATGAATACCTTTTTACTCAATGTTGAATTGCCCCAGAATACGATCCCATATGAAAGCAGTGAATGAAAATAGGCATAGTAAGCTAATTTACTGAGATGTGTATCACCAAATTTTGCAATGATCCTGATAGCATAAGTAGCTGAATTCAAACGTTTCAGCAGATCTTCAATGTGTTTCTTCCAATTCAATCCCTCGTCAATGCAAGCAGTTAAAATTTTTGAATATTCTACCTTAGCTACAGATTTATGTTCAAAGTCTAAATTTATTAATGGTGGCATGCCATTTACTGAATGAAACTGTATATACTGGATTTTATCAAAGTTTAATAAGAGACTATTTGTAGAAAACCACTTAATAATTTTCTGAACGCCATGATTTACAATTCCATCAGTTAATTCCTGTTTGTCAGGCGTGATAGCTATACTTTTATTGTCAGCAAAAAGAACTAGCTTAGCATCTTCGTGAATATAGAACGGCAAGTCATTACTATACAAGGTGAGTCACCTAACATTACCGCTGGATACATTTCGTAAACCACATCAAATACTGACGAACCGATTCCACAGACCGTATGTGAGGAGAGGGGCTAGTGTAATTGGTTAATACAAACCATAAAAAAATGCACGGAAGTATGTTTTTTAACACAAACATACGTTTTTTTTAATGGAACCCCGTTAGTTTTGTTAGCACATCTGAACATATAAACAAATAAGTAATGAGTGCTGTTTGTTGCATTGTAAAATGTTAATTACATCCGGAGATATTGTAACCTAAAGTTGACGCTTTAAACCTCCGACGTTCAGTTGCGTGTTGTAACAAACACGGGTCACGGTCGGCGAGCAGCATCTGCAGGGATGACGACCGTGTTTACGAGTGTGGCTGTAGTGCACTGTTGTGGTTTGGTCTAGCTGTCGCAGTGTCCACATGTAGCGCTTGCTGCTATTGTTATTCTGCATTTGTCTTTGCACGCAGACTAACTGTAGTACACTGTGTTACCAGACGTCTGTGACAGTGTAGTGTTGTAGGAAATGTGGCCATGGTGTATTCGAACTCTGAAAAGGCTGAGATGATACTCATCTATGGCGAGTGTCGACAAAATGCAGCTGAAGCCTGCAGGGTGTATGCAGAACGGCACCCGGACATAGAGCATCCAACGTGCCGTACATTTCAAAACCTCTACCGCCAAGTGTATGCAACAGGTATGGTCATAGTACGCAAACGGGTCCATAACAGGCCCGTCACAGGAGAAGCGGGTGCAGTTGGTGTTTTAGCTGCTGTTGCCGTGAACCCACACAGGAGTACATGGGACATTGCGAGAGCCGGTGGACTGAGTCAAAATGTTCAAATATTTGTAAATCTATCGGACCAAACTGCGTGTTCATCAGTCGGTAGCTTACAGACTAATTAAAATAAGGTAAACTAACCTAAGTACAACACACATACTCATGCCCCAGGGAGGACTCGAACCTCCGACGGCAAGCAACCGCGCGCTCCGCAGCGAGGCGCCTTAGACCTCTCGGCTACTCCACGGCGGACTGAGTCAAAGTATTGTCATGCGCATACTGCATCGTCACCGCTTTCACCCGTTTCATGTGTCGCTACATCAGCAATTACATTGTGATGACTTTAATTATCCAGTGCAATTCTGTCAATGGACATTAACAGAGAATGCGTTGCAATTCTACCTCTTTACCGATGAAGCGAGTTTCACAAACCACGAGGCAGTGAATCTACGTTCAGTCACGGTCTGCACGGCCACTACGGTCGGGGGTTCGAATCCCCCCCTCGGGCATGGATATTTGTGCCGTCCTTAGTTGTAGCTAGTTCATAAGTAGTTTGTAAGTTTAGGGACTGATGACCCCGTAGTCAAGTCCCATAAGCTCTACAAACATTTGAATTTAGTGAATCTACGGAACATGCATTACTGATCCGTGGACAATCCTCGCTGGCTCCGACAGGTAGAGCGACAGCGACCGTGGACTGTAAATGTATGTTGCGGAATCATTGGCGACCACCTCATTGGTCCTCACTGCATTACAGGGGCCCACAGAGCCGCAACATACATCGCGTTTCTACATAATGTTCTGCCAACGTTGCTCGAAAATGTCCCACTGGAAACGCGTCGACGTATGTGGTATCAGCATGATGGTGCACCTGCACATTCCGCAATTAACACTAGGCTGACCCTTGACAGGATGTTCGACGAGCGTTTCATAGGACGTGGAGGACGCATAAATTGGCCAGCCCGTTATCCTGCTCTTACACTTCTGGACTTCTTTCTGTGGGGTACGTTAAAGGAGGTTGTGTACCGTGATGTGCCTACAACTCCAGAGGATATGAAACAACCTATTGTGGCAGCCTGCGGCGACATTACACCAGATGTACTGAGGCGTGTACGACATTCATTACGCCATAGATTCCAATTGTGTGCAGCAAATGATGGCCACCACTTTGAACATCTGTTGGCCTGACATTTCGGGACACACTCTATTCCACTCCTTAATTGAA
This sequence comes from Locusta migratoria, assembly GCA_026315105.1. Classification (NCBI taxonomy): domain Eukaryota; kingdom Metazoa; phylum Arthropoda; class Insecta; order Orthoptera; family Acrididae; genus Locusta; species Locusta migratoria. The sequence continues at coordinate 13,801,139 of CM048755.1, forward strand.
AACGGAAACCACCTGTGTACGTGTATCTCACCCCTCATTGTAATGTACATGAGCGTCAGTGGGAAAGACTAATAAAGGTGTTAGCATGTGGACGTAATGTGTTGTTCTAGTCTCTTCTATACCTAAGGTACATCAACGTTCGCTTTGGATCCCTACTTAATTCGGTGCTCTCCGATACACACGATTGAACAGCGGAGGAGTGGTACTCAAGCGTCAACTTTAGGTTACAATATCTCCGGATGTAATTAACATTTTACAATGCAACAAACAGCACTGATTACTTATTTGTTTATATGTTCAGATGTGCTAACCAAAGTAACGGGGTTCCATTTAAAAAACGTAGGTTTGCGTTAAAAAACATACTTCCGTACATTTTTTATGGTTTGTATTAACCAATTGCACTAGCCCCTCTCCTCACGTTCGGTCTGTGGAATCGGTTCGTCAGTATTTGATGGGGGAAACATATCCAGCGGTAATTTTAGGTGACTCACCCTGTATATTAAGAACAGCAAAGGACCCAAGACCGAACCTTGTGGGACTCCATTTTTCTAACTCTCCAGTTAGAGGAATTAATTGTTTCTTCTGTATCATATGATTTGCTAATTTCAACTTTCTGCACTCTTCCAGTTAAGTATGATTTAAAGCATTTGTGCACTGTCCTACAATACTGAAGCTTATCTAGAAGCTTCACTTTTAACAACTGACACAACTCCTTCATGAGGTCAGATATCAAATTCGTACCCTAGTCCTTGATTATAGCCACCGGAACCTCACATTTTAATACCTAGTTGTTTACTATTGCCTGTGCTAGCGTCACTGTTTGCTGGGCTGGTATGGCGTTTATTGCCACATACTTCGTAAAAACTGAGCCGCTAGGCAAAACTCGTGAGGCTATTAGACGGGACTTTCATCCCTAAAAGCCACTTAAGTGCTACATGGTCTGTCAAGATCTTGAACCGTATCTACGAAACTAAATGAAACAAAAAATCAAGCTCAACATTTCCTTCTCTCTCACTGAATAATTTTGTCCTGCTTGATTCATTTCCCTGCATACATATGTTACCAGACGCTTAAATCCATCAGTTACTTGGCCAAGTGCAATCTCCAAAGCACTATTGGATACATCACAGGACAGAATAAACTCCTTCTCATAATCCGGAGAAACTTACATGGCACTACTGACTAATACGTCTTTTAGCTGTCTGAGACTTCTATGTCCATACAAATTTCTCAACCCTCTTTATAAGCTGAATCAGTTATCTCGTCATCTCAACAAATCCGTTTCTGAACCTCCGATAGTAATTCAATAATTCCAACTTCGATTGTAATTCCTTCACCGATTGCGCTACAGGAATATAATTCACAGTTGTAATTAACCTAATACCCGTTCTTACTATCTTAATTTATTATATGACCTAAATACTTCACTTCTTCAAAGGAAGAAATGACACTTCTCAACACTCAACGTCAAGTATGCAGCGCGCTATCTATTAAAAACGTCCCTTGATTGATGCACATGCTCATCAAAGTCTTAAAAAACAATTATATTATGTAAATAAATAAAAAACTGACGCTGTTTCAAGCCCCGTCAACACCCCGTTGAGTAATCTCTAAAAAGCAGCAGGCGCTTTCTACAAACTGAATGACACACATCGGTACTGTAAAACGCCTCACAGAACCGAAAATACGGTTGTTCGGTCGATCCTGTAGCACCACCTGAATCCGATGCTACCCATTCCTAACGTCTAGAGGGGAAAAATACTTATATTGACCAAGATGATCTAATTTATCAGTTATATTTGTGAGTGGGTAAGAATTAGTAATTGTTTCCATATTGGGATGTCGGTAGTCACAACAGAACTGAAATTTCTCTGAACCATCTGCAGACTTCTTTGGAACGAGCACCATTCCAGAGTTGTAAGGACTAGAACTACCCTCTATAATAATAATTACTAGTTCTTGTTTTATCAACTCCTCCACAGTCTCCTGCAAATGTTGAGAAATTTTATGTGGTCTGCGGTACACAGGTGCTGCAACTCCAGTTGGATATCGGTACTGAGTAAGAGATGTGGAAAAAATACTGGAATTACAATAATGACTTCATTGGCTGTCTATCTTTCCCTTTCAGACGCAGATTTATCAGCGATTCTCTCTTCATGTCGACTGTCCTCCGTAGTCCGTGCCCCAATTCCATATTCTAATATTTCCACATTGGCTACCGACAATCCCATTCCCCAGTTCCATATTTTCGAATCCAAATTTCTCGATAACAGGTACTACTCTTTCCCCATTCACCTCTTGTTCACGTATAATAGTTCGCTTCACAAAACAGTGTGCATTATCCAACACATTTTTCTCTAAAGGATCCACTACACACAACATACGCGCAGTCAAATCCGGCTCTACATTAATTCAAAGCGACTTCCCGCAACTATCTGGCGTGTTACTACGTGAATAGATCCTTAACGCACTTGTTCGTGGTTTAAGCAATTTGTCCCGTATGACGGACGCCTTTCGCGACAGTTCAATGCTGACAACAGCCTCCCCTAACTGAAATTATTTCTTGCTAAGTTCCATCTTGGTATCGCCGAAGGTCAATTTTAGCATTGGGCATTTGCAGAAAGTCTAACCCACTAATGTTGCAGTGGCCTACTGTTACACGTTGGACTACTTCCACCCACTGTACTCCTCTCAGACAAAACATAATTCCACTGATCCCAAAGGGTCAACATTACTATCTCCTAGTGTACGTAATTTGTACCGTGGCAACTGTAATCGTCTCCGACCCACTAGGCCCCTACTAACCACTGACACGATGCCCATGTATTCAACACAAACTTGTTCCTGCTAGCGTCAACCGTTCCTACTGGTGCATATTCCACTTCTGCATTCGTAGATGAAACATGTGATTTTAAAGGGAACCCCTTACGCCACACAGCAGACTGGGAGGTTTCTCTGACGTTCAACTGTTGCCGAGGTACCCCTTGCTTACCCTTAAAACTCAATAAACTACCTCGTTGCTGATTTCCTTCCCTTACTCGCGAATGACCCCAAAAGCCAAATGACCCATACGGCCACAAAAGAAACACTTCACTTCTTTGGAAACTTCGCCGCCCTTGCATTTTAGAAAGCTAGGTCAATCTCATACTCCGTTGCCAATCTGAGTGCTGCAAGTAAATCAGATGATACACATTATCTACCCTCCCGGATATTTCAGCAGGTATACCTCTGCTCTGCTTCTGGCAACACAACTTTGTGTGCTACATTGCTGTTTCTAGCTCTTAGCTATAACAATTATGAGTTGGACTAAATTTAGACGTAGCTGTGGAAAAATCTAAAAAGGAAACCAGATACTCAGAAATTTTTCCTGAAAATGGAGTAATCAAAGAGTTTGTTGCGGCTTCAACCTCATGGCTATATAATTCGACCTGTACTATCGGTCCGTGGCTCAAAATTAATTTCTTTCGTAAATCCGTATTATCAGCACTTAATCGTCATACCCTTTCCAACAAGAAATCTACATCTACCTACATACTCCGCAATCCACCCTTAGGTGCGTGGCAGAGGGTACTCAGTATCATTACTAGTTACTTGCTTTCCTGTTCCACTCCCATGTAGAAAGAGGGAAAAACGAATACGAACCCTAATGTCTCTAATCTTATCCTTGAGGCCTTTATGCGAAATGTAGGTTGGCAGCAGTAGAATCGTTCTGCAGTCCACCTCAAATTCCTGCCCCCTAAATTGCTTCAACACTGCTTCTCGAAAAGAATGTTGCCGCCCCTCGAGTAACTCCCAGTTGAGTTCCCGAAGCATTTCGGTAACACTCGTGCATCTGTCGAATCTAACAGTTACAAACGTAGCCTCCCGCTTCTGAACTGCCTCTATTTCTTCCTTTTAACCGATCTAGTGTGGATCCCAAACACCTGAGTAATACTCAAGACGGGGTCGTACAAGCATTTTAATATGCGGTTTCCTTTACAGACAAATCACACCTTCCCAAAATTATCCCAATAAAGCGAAGTCGCCATTTGCCTTTCTTCACGACTGTACTTATAATATGCTCGTTCCATTTCACTTCGCTGTGCAGCGTTACGCCTAGGTATTTAATTGTCGCGACTCTGTCAAGCAGCACACGACTAATGCTGTATTCGAACATTACGTGATAGTTTCGCCTACTCATCTGCATCACCTTACATTTTTCTACATTTAGCGCTAGTTGCAATTCCTCATACCAGCGAGAAATTTTGTCCAAGTCATCCTGCATCCTTCTGCAGTCATTCAATGACGTCACCTCTTGTAGACCACATCACCATCAGCAAATATCCGCAGATTGCAACTCACTCTGTCTCTGTGAAATGAACTACCTCAGATTCCGTTGGCTCTTGTTCAGCCATTGTACCGTTAAAATGTCTGTAAATCTATCGGACTCAACTGCACGGTTATTAGTCCTTAGCTTACAAACTACTTAAATTAAGGTAATCTAACCTGACGACAACACATACACCCATCGCGAGGGGGGCACTCCAGTCACGGTCTGCACGGCCACTACGGTCGGGGGTTCGAATCCCCCCTCGGGCATGGATATTTGTGCCGTCCTTAGTATAAGGTAGTTGATAAGTAGTTTGTAAGTTTAGGGACTGATGACCCCGTAGTTAAGTCCCATACGCTTAACAAACATTTTTTTTGAACATCCCGAGGGGGGACTCGAACCCCAGACGGCGAACGGCCACGCGCTCAGCAGCACGGCGCCCAGTGCACACGACTAATCCGCCGCGCCCATTGCACCATCTTTGCTATTAATGAATGACGGAAAAATAATAAAAAAAGAATTCCTTCACAACATTTACTACCGGCAACAGACGGTAGTCCATGCCCCAGAAAAATAAACTGTCTATATGCTTATGATTCCTCTCAGATTAGCTATCCTATGCACACAAAAGAGACAAGAGAAACTGCCGTTTGACCGACACGAAGAACCAACATTAGTATCCAACACATCATCAACAACGATTGAAGCTGCTATCAATTTAAAGGGCGCGCGGATTAACGCCATCGAATTCCTGAGGTAAGGGTCCTTTCTACCACCAACTATTATTGGATGGTTGTTATTATTGTGGCAATAAAGGGAGTGCAGGCATGGTTTAACCGTCTTCGTATACAGTACATGTCAGGAGCGGCCAGAGGAAAATCAGAGGCTTTTGTAACATCTGTGGCGTAACACAGCGCCATTTTCTGTGCGCCTGGCAACCTCTCGGAATGCCATACACGCGCAATACGGCTGCCGTTAAATCGGCTCTGGCGCCGCGGAACTCCGAAATGTGACACCAGCGAAATGCGTTTCCCGGCTCCTTCTGGCGGTCAGTATGCCGACTCCGTACGGGCTGTGAACCCGCTGACCCTCGCGATGGCGTCCCACTGTTGTGTCGTGCAGGTCTTGGGTTTGGTACAACCGGACCCGGGGGACGGGACGGACTCAGGAAGACCCCGCGGCTCAATCCTGATCTGATCCTGGGGACCGCGACGACGTCTCTGTCATCTGACGACTCGGAGCTACCTCCAGCTCCCTGATTCCTGAGCTCGCCCATAGGCGTCACCAGCAGTAAATTATTGGGGGGGGGGGGGACTCATCAGCGACATTTTCGAACATTTTGATGCCTCAGACGCAGATTAAGGGGGGGGGGGGGAGATAGGGGTCGTTGGTAATATCAAGTACCTGCCCCGGTACTATTTCAGTTGCACTTAATGTTCCTGAAGCGTGCCGATTTAATCCTGGATTTCAACGTATTCTGCAGTTACCTGTCATAAAAAGGGCACATAACGCTTACATTTAAATTTTTTGACTGTATGATTATGATTATTACGTACTATTCAAAACAACTGTGAAGTATTGCAAACTGAAGAGCTTTTGAAACGACATTGTGTTTAATTCTGATTGTAAATTTAAGCAAAATAACGAATTACCATAACATTTTATTTTTCATTAATTAAAAGTATATTTTAAAATGAACAAATATATACACAGGAATAAACAAGTACAAAACAGTCAGAAATGATAGTTAACTACAGTGTCAAAAGTATTAGGTGAAATACTCATACAAAGTTCCTCCTACACTGATCCAAACGCAATTCTTCTGTTGTCACAATTAGATATAAATATTTTTGCAGCATTTCTGAAGTGTTTCATCCAGCAGCAACTTCTGCCCATTGCAGACTGCTACGTGGTGAGCATATGCTGCGTCATTGTCGAACGCAGATCGTACTTCAGTCGTTTAGAGCTGAAAACTGCGTCCTGCTTCACAGGTTGACGCTGGACACACGAGCAAAGACTGACCAACGCTTCAACATTAGAAAATACCTCACGAACTTCTTTTTCTTAGGCGTTTTACTTTGTATTGTAGATGAAAGACTTCATGTTCTATTTTCAAAGACTGATCGCCTATTTCCGGGTATGGAGCTACCACATCGTATCGTTTGTTCTCCAACAACCGTTTCTCCAAGGAAAGCTGTATCTTTATACCAGGTTGGTCAATTATCCTCTGTCTAAGCCCTTGGACAGCCGAATCAGTGATTTCAAAATATTCCTGCCTCTAATGTTCTTCAAGCGACAGAAATTGATGTAGATCTATGCCCTCAGACAATCACTTGGGAGTTACTTTTTTCTTTGGAAGTTGCAGCTGTTCTAATCCAAGCTCGGATATTGTAATATTACATTCATTGTACATAGAAGAAAACTTTTCATTTGTTATGAGATTTTTAAGGACGGAATAAAGTACGGAGACAACTTTTTTTTTTCTCCTTGGAAACACCTGTTCAAGATTTCTAAAAGCTCATTTACTTCTTTTCCCATTAGGAAACCAAGGTACGTTTTGCTAGACTCAAAACATTAAGTGGACCAGTGACTCCTTCGTATCTCTGTTCTATTACTTGATTCAATGTCTTGATAACCAAAGCTTTTTTTTTCAAAATTTCATTGATTTGTGGTCCGTACACCCATTTAGTAGGAGATAAATGCTTGATCTATGCAACGTTACTGATTAGTCCTTCAGCCGCATCTTCAGTAATATGCATAAGCGTGTCTTTTACTTTTTTAACGGTATTCCTAATTAATGAGCTTATTCCAAGGAGTTTTTAAAAGTTCTTCAAATTTCGCAGCTTACTTTCATAATTACAGCAGTGAGAACCATAGTGAATAAAATGTGCCATTCAATGAATCCCTTTATGCATTCCACTCCTGTTTCGTAATCCATCATATGTCTGCCCACGACGGTAGCTACAATCTGAGCAGAACATCGGAAATGAGGGCAGCTATATGCTCCACATACACAGCTAATTTTATAGAACCCCAAATAGCTTTCATGAGGATCTAAATTGTCATCACACCATCTTCCACAAAAACTAATGTGTTCATCGCCGGAAATGTGCCTTGGGCCGGGTGTAACTTTGTGCTCTTTGTAGCCACAATTTCACATTTGGTTTGCCATCACTACGGAGTTTCAACAGTTCCATTAAATTTCCTTCATCCTTCATACTTTTTGTGTGTTCCAATAGCCAATCCTCGTCTGATAAGGCATTTAACACTGATAATAATGATTGTCAATGCTTCCAAAGCCTTTTTTTGCTCAAATCTACACAGGCGTACTCTACTTGCAGACTGCGTACATACATACCTTTATACTGTCGTTTTCTTTCAAATAATAGAAGCTGTGAGGGTGAGAACTACCTTCCAACGGGTGGGTGAAAAAAAGAGTAGCCCGCAATGTCTGAGTAACCATATCCTATTCATCCACACTTTGAGAAAGTGTGCGGTTACATTATTATGACAAACTTTAGACGCAATGATACACGTTTAAGAAACCTGTCGTTGACAACGCCTACAAAATTATGAAAGGAAAAAGCTTATCACATAGTAACCTTCCACCGTTCATGAAGTAAATTTGTGGCATTCGGCACGACGTTACAGTTTATCATTTCGATGCTACAAACTGTATTCTCGACATTTTTTACATAAAGTATGCAAATATAGGCCTATCACTAAATTTACCTTCTAAATTATTTGATATTACGACGCATAGTACAAAAGAGATCATAAACAATAAGATGCATTAAATAACGCTTCATCAAGCTTAAGGTTTTTAATTCATTACATCTTTACTACTAAGATTCGCAACATATTTGGGAGGCACTTTCCTAATATTCTAATGGAGGTACCTGGAAAATCTTTTTATTGTGGGGTATGTTGTTCTGGAGATCACGTTATGAGGATTGAGAGGTGGACAACGAAACTAGAGACCAATAGTTTATCCACTACAGATAGGCTTACAGGTGAAATAGAACGGGACAGAAGGCGATGAACAGAATGGGAAAAAGGAGATTGGAAAAAAATACATACGCAAGCAGCGCCGGTTGCTGGAACTAGTTTTGTAATAAATATTTACTCACCATCAATCCTTTTCTCTTTAAAGAAAGACAATATTGATGAATTGCCTTTCACTTTCTTCATAGCTATTCCTGACTGTAACTTTGCAGCGACAAGTGGTGAATGAAGTGACTACAGCACCGTTACTACGCAGCGTGCACGCGGTGTGATTGAATGAGGCGGTCTGGTGGCTGCGGTGAGTGAGGCGCGCGGCAGACAGGGCGGCACACATTCTGTATCGCTGTCTTGTCACAATGCTCATATTTGTGCCTCATAGTATTCAGTCTTGCTTCACTAGCAAGTTAGTGGATAAAGTAAATAATTAAGTCATAATACATAACAACTTTCAGCACGTATTATTTGTTAAGCTTGGATATATTCGTTAAACAATGTAATTAGTTGTCAACTAAGACAAAAAAATTAAAACTGTTTTTCGAAAAATTGGGGGGGGGGGGGACACGTCCTCCCTGTCATCCCCGTCGGTGACGCCCATGAGCTCGCCGACTGGCCGACTGCGACATCAATTCTGTGGCTCCTACACTCTGAAACAGGGGACTATTTACTCCGCTATTTGCGCTATTGCTGTCCAAAACGTACCGCTTCAAGTCACGCACTAGGTAACACCTGTTTAACATCCAATGAGGAGTGACCTCTGCATGTGGCATACTGCGTTAACGGGGCTTTGAGTTTACACTGGGCTAGTCAAGCACTCGACACACACATCTGTTGTCGTAACTGAAAAGTCTCTCCAGCAGCAACCGCTGACAACAATTCCGCACCACTGCGAAACGTACTGCGAATATTCCGCTTAATTATCTACAATTCATACTCTGTAAAACACTTCCAATCACAGCAGGAAATCAATGTTACCAAAAGAACTTTATGTTAAGGCAATAAATAATATTTTCTAATATGGGCTTATCAAACTGCTGGATTCCAGTTATGTGACTGACCCAGGTGGTGCGGTGGTAACGCATTGGACTCCCATTCGGGAGGACGGTGGTTCAAATCCATCCTGACATCTCGATTTCAAAAAGGCGTTTGACGCGGCGCCACACTGCAGACTGCTAACGAATATACGAGCATATGGAATAGTTTCACAGATTTGTGACTGGCTGGAAGACTTCCTAATTAATAGAACGAGTATGTTGTTCTCGACGGCGAGTGTTCATCAGAGACGAGGGTATCGTCAGGCGTGCCCCAGGGGAGTGTGACATAACCACTGTTATTTTCTATCTATATAAATGATCTGATGGACAGAGTAACTTGTAATTTGCGGCTGTTTGCTGATGATGCTGTGGTGTATGGGAGGGTGTCGTCTTTAAGTGATTGTAATAGTGTACAGGATGACTTAGACAAAATTTCTAGTTGGTGTGAAGAATGGCAGCTAGCTCTCAATGTAGAAAAATGTAAGGTGATGCACATGAGTAGGAAAAGGAATCCCATAATGTCCGAATAGTAGTGAGCTTCTTGATGCAGTCGTGTCGTTCAAATATCTAGGCGTAACAATACAGAGCGATATGGACTGAAGCGAACATGTATGGACAGTTGTAAGGCGGACAGTCGATTTCGGTTTATTGGGAGAATTTTCGGAAGATGTACTTCATCTGTAAAGGAGACCGCGTATAAAACGCTTGTACGGGCACGTCTCGAGTATTGCTGAAGTTTTTGGGACCCGCAGCAGACCAGGTAGGTTCGACCAATGCGCGAGTGTCACGGAAATGCTCCGGGATGTCAAATAGGGATCGCTGTAGGATAGTCGACGTTCTTTTCGAGAAATTCTGTTAAGAAAATTTAGAGGGCCGGAATTTGAAGTTGAGTGTAGAACGATCTTCCTGGAGCCTACTTACATTTCGCGTAGTGATCATATAGACGAGATAAATTAGAGCTCGAACGGAGGCATATAGGCATTCATTTTTTCCTCGTGCTATTTGGCAGTGGAATAGGAAAGAAAATTTCTAGTAGTGGTACAGTGTACCCTCCGCCTCGCACCTTACGGTGGATTGCGGTGTATGTATGTAGATGTAAATGTAGTTTTTTTCTGTGTTTTTCCTAAATCGCTACAGGAAAATTTCGGGATGGTTCCCTTCAAAGGGCACAGGTGATTTCCTTCCTCTTCCTTAGCCGAAACTCCGAGCGTTAGCTCAATCTATAATGACAAAGCTGTTGACGGGACGTTAAATCCTAAGCTTCCTTCTTTCAAGTTACGTGAGAGAATAATGGACACGAAAAGGGACGTTACGTCGAAGCCTTTCGAAGAAAAGATTCATTTGCGCAATGTTACTGCAGAGGTGTACAGGAGTAGCAGTTGAGACTTACATTTTTGAGAACCATGAGGTGGTCGTAGAGGAAGGCGCACTCGCTCTGGAAGAGGTCCCAGAGGGCCTCGCGCCGCTTGCTCTCGATGCGGCTGGTGGTGGACACGGGGGACACGAGCAGGTCCTTCTCGCTGAGCGTGGCCACGAGCGGGCTGGGCTTGAGCGGCAGCGACTTGTCCAGCCCCTTCCAGACGGCGCGCGCGCCCATCAGCCGGCGCTCGAAGCAGCGCTCGCTCTGCGCGCGCTGCAGGCAGCGGCGCAGCGGCCGCGTGGGCGGCGGTGCGGGGGCGGGCGGCGGGCTGGGCGCGCGCGGGGGCGGCGGGGGCGGCGCCTCGGGGGTGGACGGCGCGCTGGAGGCGGCGCTGCTGCCGCCGCTGCTGCTGCTGCCGCTGCCGCTGCCGCCCCCGCTCGCCGCCTTGCGCTCGCAGTACTGCACGAACTCGCCCCAGCACATCCCGCGGAAGCGCGTCAGCTGCTCGTCGTCGAAATCTATCCGCTGCAGGCAGTTCAGCACCTCTTCCAGCCCGCAGATGCTCCCGGACTTGCCGCGGCTCGATCTCTCGAACTGTGAACAGAGGAACAGGTAACTCCTCAGTATTGTACTTGTATCCTGGGTCAAAGTGGATCCTGAGCCACTTACGAGTCCAATCTGTGACGACCGACAGTGGATGTAATGGAGCCGGGCGTCCTGCCCCACGAGCCTTCTAGTGCAGATCACAAAATTCGAAACACTTCAGGTACGTAGCCATCTGACAGGATCGACGACCGCCGATATATCGAATGATGTTCGCGCAGTCATTATGAACTGCATAGGGGGGGAGCAATGTTCGTGGACACCGATACCTCGATTTTCAATGAAAGTAGGAGAGATACGACACAACGAACAAATAAGCAGTAGCACCATCACATAACCTAGGATAATAAATTTCACAAGTATCGATGATAAATATGACTGAGATTCGTTAGAAAAATCCGAAGGAAATGCAGTCCGAAAACGAAGGAAGTAGGTTACACTACACTTGTTAGGCCACTGCTTCAATACTGCTCACCAGTGTGGGATCCGTACCAGGAAGGGTTGATAAAGGAGGTAGAAAAGATCCGACGGAGAGCAGCGCGCTTCGTTACAGGATCGTGAAAGCGTTATGCAGATGATAGATAAACTCCAGTAGAAGACTGTACAAAAGAGACGCTCTGTAGCTCGGAACGGGCTTTTGTCTAAGTTTCAAATGTTCAAATGTTTGTAGAGGTTAAGGGACTTAACTGCAGGGTCATCAGTCCCTAAACTTACAAACTACTTATGAACTACCTTATACTAAGACGATCCAAACATCCATGCCAGAGAGGGTATTCGAACCCCCGACGGCAGAAGGCGGCACGCACCGCAACACGGCGCTCCAGTACGTGCGGATAATCCGTCGCGGCTGTCGAACTTTCGACAACATACCTGTACCGAGGATTCAAGTTGTATACATTGCTCCCTCCTACGTATATCTCGCGAAGAGACCATGAGGATAAAATCAGAGAGATTAGAGCCCACAGAGAGGCATACCGACAATCTTTCTTGCCGCGAACAATACGAGACTGCAATAGGAGGGAGAAGAGATAGTGATACTCAAGATAGCCTCCGCCACACACCGTCTGGTGGCTGGCGAAGTATGGCTGTAGATTCAGATATAGAACGGGTGAGGCGACATTAAATCAATCCATCTGCTTTTTGACAAGAGAGAGAGAGAGAGAGAGAGATCAGGATGCCTCGCAGAATTTAATCAAAAACCTCCATCTCTGTTTATGACTTTATTCGCTAATTGAATTTCAACTGCTTCATTAATAACAAAATCCCAATAGCTGGAAGTGCATCCCTTAATCTACGTGTTGTTATATTGCATAGGGTGACCTGTGTCTAGGAAGTATACAGCAATAGCAGACTTGCTTCGTTGTTGTATGTTCAGTACAGGGTCCTCCACAGTCCCTATAGCCTGACCAGTGTATGACGTAACATTTTCGTGGGACACGCACCCGCCATACCTTAAACTAAGATCATCCTTTAAGGACACTAACAGCGCCTTAAATCTTATAAGGTGGTCGAAAACCACATTTTGCATCATATTTCCGTAAAATACGAACAATCTTGTTGGAGATGCCTCTAGCGGAAAGTGAAAAGGGTATTATCTCGCCGGCCGCGGTGGCCGAGGGGACTAAGGCGCTCCAGTCACGGACTGCACGGCCACTACGGTCGGGGGTTCGAATCCCCCCTCGGGCATGAATATTTGTGCCGTCCTAGTTAGTAAGTAGTTCATAAGTAGTTTGTAAGTTTAGGGACTGATGACCCCGTAGTTAAGTCCCATAGACTATACAAACATTTGAACATTTGGTATTATCTTGCATGCCACCTTAGTGTTATCATTCTTCACCCATTTCACAGTTGGTTAACAGTGCAACGCTTGTTCAATCTGTCGTTCACTATAACCATTCTGGGGAAAAGTGGCTTCCACATGAGATAACTCCATTGACAAACTTTCAGAGCTGGATATGACGTGAGCTCTGTGCAGGTGTGGTACGAACAACACATTGAGCTGTACCGGATGTTAGCAGCTATCAGAGTGCTCATATTCGCCGAATGTATGACATTAACTGCGAATGGGTAAAGTTGAAAATGTGTACCCAGCCGGGACACAAACCAGGATCTCCTGCTTTCTAGGCAGTTGCACTGACCTCTATATCACTGGGGATACAGCGATCACCACACCTTCATGGAATTACTCAAGTACGTCTCCCGTCAGATAAAAATTCCCAACTTTACCCTGCCCACTAGAACTGAAACTCGTAGTTATTGTAAACTAATTCCCGTAGGAAAAAGGGCCTAGGAGTGCCTCCGCACTGAAGAAAGGATCATTGCCCGTCATCGACATTTCTATAAGTTATATAAATGTGGCGTCCGTTCTTTCGTAGAGACGCCACAAATATATAACTAATATTAGCCTGCTATTACAAAATATGTTACACCCATATCGCAAGCCCATCGCTCAGAACGTTTGTTTAAAAAATGTTCAAATGTTTGTAGAGCTTATGGGACTTAACTACGGGGTCATCAGTCCCTAAACTTACAAACTACTTATGAACTAGCTTATACTAAAGACGGCACAAACATCCATACCCGAGGGGGGATTCGAAACCCCGACGGATAACGCCTCGCGCGTAGGAGCGTAGCGCCTCAATGCGATCGGCCACTCCGCCGCAGCAAACGTTCTGAGCGATGGGCTTGTTATATGGGTGTAACATATTTTGTAAAAGACGCAAAAATGTTTAATTTTCGCCATAAGCATATCCAAGAACAGAATGTAAATGTGACGAAATATTACCGTATAATATTTAAACGTTAAGAGAATTGACGATGGCAACTCAGAATTGCCGAAACCGGTCTAAATAAATCAATTTGAAACTAGCGGTCTGGACTCCTCTTCTTATGCAGATTCCATGTTACGCTACTAACCATTCACTGAGACTTTATGATTTCATTAATTTGGTATAGACAAGTAGTCTTCTGAACTACTTTCCAACACGTTTTCCGAAAGCTTTCTAGAGCAGATAAATCGACTGCCCACACGCAGTGGAAATATACTCGAGATAAGAAAAAGTATAACACGTATAATAGAAACTCTAGCATTGGGTAGTTAATATTCACAGGAAATTTTCGTTAGAACATTCTGAAGGAATAATTGAGATTTCAGTAGCCTCGATTTGGCCTGTGTCTGTTGCCTAGTAGCCTCAGGGTCCGCCTCGGGTCCTGATAACTCCGTGATGGCATCAACGCCAATTGCGTCTGGTGGTACAGCTATCCGTGCCGAAGTTAGCTGCTTGAAAAGTTCACCTGCGGTTGTTGGCAGCGCTGCATCACTCTATTCAGTCGTTTCCTGTTGGCGATCAGGCGGCCGGGGCATGTGGCACCAGGAAGGCACGTGCATGTGTACCAACATTTGGTCATACATTCTCCTGCTGAAAAACGCCGTTTTGGGTGCAGAATGTCATTCGCGTAGTTGCAGTACTCTCGAGACGCACAAATTGTGACCGTCCTTGTGCCCAACAGCACCCCGCCCCATAGGGCCTCGAGTTGTGTGGTTGCATTCACTGTGATGTCGCTCCCTCTGTCTACGGCGAACCAAAACGCGGATAACATTTCCAAACAGGGCCGGTATTGGTCGGAAAACTCTCTCTGATACCATTCCTACACGCAGTGGCGTCGTTCAATGCTCCTTTTCTGTGTAGCACGATTCTGAACATTAGTCACTGCTAGCCGGAGATGTGGACGTCTTGCATACATCCCACGCCGTAATTAAAGAGCTGCCACGACTGATGATGCCACACCAGAGCCGACGAGGATGCACACATGTAATGCAATGCCATTCGGAGGGCGTGTCGATCTTCTCAGGGCCGCGGCGGAGTAGCCATGCACACCAAGTCGCCTTGCTGCGGTGCGCGCGGCCGTTCGCCGTCTGAGGTCCGAGTCCTCCCTGTGTGTGTGTGTGTGTGTGTGTGTGTGTGTGTGTGTGTGCTGTTGTTAGGATAAGTTAGAAAGGGAGTTAAACGTCAAGCGGGCCGCCTTGAAGTAGGAGAGGCATGCCAGGACATTTTAATTTCCACTGTCTATACTTTTACAAATAATTTCATAAAACGTTGTCAGCACGATCGGGAAGGATTCAGGGTTCACATTCATAGCAGTGAAAGTTCTAAAACATAATAAAATAATTTTTATTTACATGTGACATTTCACATTCTTTTCGCTTACTATTAACTGCATTTGTTGCTATAGATACACTTTTCTTCATAAGGAAAAGTGATTCGTCTATGAATTTTGCACTACGTACAAACTATACTTACAGGTCTATGAAAGTCTAAAATTTTCCAAATATGTTTAAAAATTTGGTAAGAACTAATTTTTTAACTATAAAATTTCAGTTTTTCCTAAACATAAAATTTAAAATCTAACAGCTCATTCATTTTTTCGTAAATTAAATAAATTTCAGAGTTTCATACACCTGTAAGTATGGTTTGTATGCTGTGTAAAGCTCATCGAAGAATCTCTACTACTTATGAAGAAAAGTGTACCTATAGCAACAAATGCAGACAATAGTAAGTGAAAAAAATGATGAAATTTCACATGTAAATAAAAATGATTTTGTTATGTCATAGAACTCCCACAGCCATGAGTGTGAATCCTGAATCTTTCCCGGTCATGCTGACAAAGGTTTTTTGAATTTATTTTTAAAAGTATAGACAGTGGCCTCTCCTGATTCAAGGCGGGCCGCTTGACTTCTTATCCCACTCAGTAGGTTGTAAGTTCAGGGATCGATGACCAATGCAGTTAGGTCCCATTAGTTTACAAACATTTGAACATTATTCCATCTTCTCGTGGTGTCCTGCGGCCTCCCATGAAACACTGTGCACACAGCCGTAGCAATTTTCCCCACACGAGGAGCAGTTTTGTGTACATTCGGTTTACAGCGACAACGAGATACACAGGCACATATTACCGGTAGGTGGTGTTGACCTTGAACCCACTTCGCACCGTTAGTGGAATGACAAAAAAGTTGGGAAAAATGGAAGCAACGTTGAATGTTCACGCATAGCTTTCTTCAGAATCAATCAAGGCAAGTGTTTAAAAGTGCAAATGAAAGAGCTTGATCCGCTGAGTGTTGTTAGTTCGAAAAGAACAGCTTACCTTAATTAGAACCGAAGATATCGTAAAACAAACCGATTAAAATATTCAATGCAAGGATAGAAGGATACCGGGTTTGAATAAAAATAATGGATGGAGAACCTTAAATTAATTTTGATACTTAATGACAAATCTAAAAATGAATACCTTTCATTTAAAGCGAAAATGAAGGAAATCGGTGAGATAGAACGGCCTGAGCGACTGACTCTATTTTACAGCAAGTACAACTCCATAAGAAATATACAGAAGGATATCGCGTTTGAGTATAAGAAATGGAAGGCGAGAATTAATTAAATTCTGATACTTGATGACAAATCTGTGGATGAATACCTTTCGTTTAAAAAAAAATGAAGGAAATCGGCAGGGTGGTTTGGTCTGGCCGACTGACATTACTTTTCATAGATTCTTTTAATATATAAGAAGATAAATATTTACCTATATAAAAATTGAGATTCTTGTGTCTATATTTCACTCTGCAGGCAAAACTATATAACGCAGACGAATAGCGCACACGTGTACTTGAAGTGCCAAGTGTCCCATTGTGCACTAGGTGATTAATAACGATCAGTGGTTGGGAGATATGGGGGTTGAAAGACACAGAAACGTAGAATTTTTTATATCTGCACGGCCACTACGGTCGGGGGTTCGAATCCCCCCTCGGGCATGGATATTTGTGCCGTCCTTAGAGGTAGTTAGTTCATAAGTAGTTTGTAAGTTTAGGAACTGATGACCCCGTAGTTAAGTCCCATAAGAAAAAAAAAAAAAAAAAAAAAAAAAAAAAATGTTATCAACCCTCAACCACCATAGTGCACAATGGGAGACTCATAACTAGTACCTTATACAACCAGTTTTTTTGTTGCGATTCGTAGTTTTGGCTACAGAGTGAAATATAGGCACAAACATCTATAAAAAATCTACGCGTGTGTGTCTATTTCGCTCTGCTGCAAATACTACACATCTACAACGTAGACGAATGGTCTCTAACAAGGGAATGATCAGACTTGTCATGTCGAAACCTGTGTTGCTATTTTTACCACTGTGAGTTAAAATTAAAGGAAGTCTGTATGCAGACTGTTAGCAGCTGACACGACATGGAAGTCTGTAAAAACGTTTATAAATATGACATTATTGTCGCATGGTTTCCGCGCTTATAACTACCTGTTGTGCACCAAGAACATACAAGCAAAGACGACATATGACAGCCCTGATAATCACAGACGTTGTTAACGTCCGTAGACAAAACTCGGCCGGTGTTAGGAAGGAATCAGGCCTAATATCAGTATATTTCGAGGCGTGCCACGCATATTTAATCAACCTTGAAACGGTGGGGGGGGGGGGGGGGAGGGGAACTGATAATGTACGACTTATTGAAACTTGAGAATATTGTCACGGTGATAGGAAACTGCAGTGATTTGCACACAATAAGTTTCTCTGTTAGTTTTCTTCAAAATGCCTTCCACTGGCGGAAAATTCTCTGTCTAAAGGTTGAATTACGTTCGTCGTGCCGGGTGGAATCTGAAGTATCTCTACTTTTTTGTCAGGGTGAGCTCGAAATACACCTTTTAATGAATCAGAATTTTTATGACCTGACCACGAATCTAGAAAGAGAATAGATTTGTTCCCGCATAACGGAAGAAAAGCATGACGCATGAAAAGTGTAATGTTATCATTTCCCATTTTTCCAGACATCGATGCGTCTACCACAAGATTGTCTGCGTAGAACATTGTTTGTCTGACACGTGGTCCAAAACGTCCAGTTGGTTCTTGAAGACACACATATAATTTAGGCAACAATGAACCATCCAGACTAATTATGAGCATTACAGTGTATGAATGGGTGAGTGCAGTCGTGGACTGCGCAATTGCCTCAATATGTTTTTCCCCTTTGAATGACAGTGTTCTTTTCACTCGCATTTCTTTTTGAAACCTGAATGATCTGCAGTGTTATCGTAAGATTCACTAAAACTGGCGATCTTATTTTTTGCAGTCGTAAGAAAAGCTTCTATCATTTCCATTGGAGTCACTTCATTTTCCGACCTGTTTCTCGATACAAATTGTATTATTTTTCGTGCCACAATTTTATGTGACCTTTTGAAGCGACTAATCCAATTTTGAGAAGCTGCAAATTCTTTAGCACCTATCGCGTTGGCAATGTCTAACGCCCAATCCGGCAAAGTTGTGTCAGTGACACTCAATGACTGTCGTCTGGCATCGGTAAATTGCTCAAAAAGTCGCGCATTTCTCTCCATCGCAATTTCCAGTTGACTCTTACGTAGTCCAGAGACTTCCTTTTTCCATATATACAATTCACGTTCAGAAAGGACAAAGTGATACCTATTTTGAACAGTACTGACACGTAGGCGTTTCTTACAACTTTAGTTCATCCAATACTTCACCGCTTTTTCTTTGTCAGATAATGTAATTGGAGTTGCTTTCGGAGATAATTGATGATGGTATGTGGCACTATCACTCAAGGAGTCTTCATTTGTGCAACTTTCTTCCGTTTCTTCGCCGTCTGTAGTGCACAGTCTGCAATATCGAGTGTTTCAGTCGTTTCTAGCCACATGTCTGCGCTATTTACATGCTCGTCTAGACGTTTAACTGCCATGTCGCAAATCACATAGTCTTCACGCGTGTTTTCTGTTGATTGCTTCATTTGACGTCTGTGGTATATCTCCATGGCAAGCAGCAAAACATTTACAAGGTTTGCCATCACCTGTGAGGGGAGATTGAATGTTCACCGTAAAGTATAGATGTAGATATACAGAATATCTTTCACATCTCTAACCAGTTTCAGGACGGTATGTTTCGAAATACGTGCCAGAAATGAAAAGGAAGTGCATGCCACAGAAACGAATATACGTTTCCCCTTTCCACCAAAACCGTGCAACGATATTCCTCTTTAGTGAACTCCGCGATAAGACGGCAGCACCTCCCGACCATGCCCCCAACGCTCACCATAACAACAGCTCGCGACTCGCCATTTCCACGGGTGGCCAGCCGTCACCTTAAGCGCCAAGCAGGAAAAACAGCCATTTTCGTGATTTTTTTTAGGTGACTTCCAGGTCGTGTCATCAACTAACGTTCTCCATACAGACTTCCTTCAATGTTAACTAAAGGCGCATAAAAAATCAATACATCCTTCGGCATGACAAGTCTGACCATTCCCTTGTAAGTGTAATTGTAGTCCATAGTCTCCCACTATACACCATACCAGTTCCATATCGATAGCTATAAGGGGATGGAAGATATGTTGGTTGAAAGTCGCCCAATTATAAAAAATTCTGACTGAAGGCCAGTGATGACTTTTACGAATGTATAGCAAGGAGGTTACATACAGTGAAATGTGATGATTCCACAGACCATTAACTTTGGTCTATGCGTAATACACATTCATTAGTCGTTTCTCTGCAAGGAGTATTGCACGAATTAAGAAAAGTAAGAATAAGTACATAGTGCAATTTCAAAAGTAAAAAATCAAGGAAGATGACAAAGCCTAAGAAAGAATTTTCGTGTTCTCGGTCATTATCGAAACGACAGAAAACACTCCGGCACAATCTCGGGAGTACACCGTTCGATAAATATTGTAATTTATTTTCAGATAGTTTTAGTATAAGAAAAACCTCTCAGTGAAAGCGTACCTTCCGAAATTTTCTGAATTTTCGTAAAGGGAACAATAACTAAATTGGTGATCGCCCGTCCAGAACTTTCTTTCCGCCAAACTCACTCATAAAAGCCTCTCGCTTCAGGCGAGTTAGCTCGGCCACCACGGTGGTCACATAGTGCCCAAGCATGGAACAAGTTGCACGCGTTTGGCCGCTCGATCCACTTGTGACTAGTGTGCCTTAATTGTTATATGACTCATTTTTACGTAACTAAAGTATTATTGCAATTTTGTGAATGATTTACCCGTCGTTTATATATGCAGTGGTGTGTAGCTTGCTACTTTACTAAAAATTATATTGCAATATCAGTTTATATTAGAGGCCACAAAACCTCACTTTAAATTTACAGTCTCACTTAAACTCAACGGATCTGCGACCTGAGCGTCATCCATTTGTGCTGGGACCACACCTCAGAAGACATCAGGTTAGTAAAGAAACTTCATACAAGATTTTATGACTTATTTTCTGACGCGATTGAAGACAACTACGCCCCTCACGTGTTCCGCATTGCTAGTACAAATAGCGACTGCTGCACGTAGGTCGTGGCAACACGATTGAGGGAAAGAAGTGTTGTTTAAGGTAGAATAAGGTTTTTAAAGTGTCGAGGTCACATAACATCTCTGACATACTAGCTGACGTAAACTTTCTTCCACCAAGCACGCCCACTCCTGATTCTACCATCCCAGTAAAGCCGTACCGTGCTGCTCTTCATACTATCTTTTGAACCATTGCGCGACAAGTTCAGGATCATCTGACGTGTATTTGCACCAGTGAGACGAAAACTATAGTTGGTGCATTTGCGGATGACGTGGGAGTAATAATGAAAGTCCGCTTCACGCAGGGAGGCGGTCCAGTTTTGCGCACCCCCTCCATTAGCGCAATAGTATTCATTCCGTACGCGTGTGGCTACGACAAGGTTTCCGCCGCTCGGTTGTTGCTCCTCCCCTTCACGCGTCCCTGTCGCTTCGCCTCTATACTTCCTACATGACGAGAACTACAATAGACAACGATCATCGAAACATAGACCAAAAATTCCAGAGGATCAAATATTATCAATACGTGTATACTATTGAAGGCCTATTATGTCGCACAGATCTGCCTCATTCCCAAAATAATTGCAAGAGGGATAATAAGCAAGTTAACCGATTTCCTTTGGAAAGACGATTTGTTCAATGTTGTAAAGACTGTCACACTTGACCTTCTGCTGGGGCTGACTGATATCCGTACCAAAACATTTGCACTGTACGTGAAAACGACGAATTCTCTGATTACAAGTTATCACGACAACAAAGTTGCAAAGTTATTTGAAGTTGTTAGGCCGGAAAGTACACATCACCGATAAATGTTCAAAGTAATATCTATCAACTTAAACATAGCAGGGAATATTTTCTTGAACGAAATTATATGAGCCAGTACAAATTTTTGTAAATCTATGGGACTCAACTGCTTGGTTATTAGTCCCTAGCTTACAAACTACTTAAACTACGGTAAATTGACCTAAGGACAACACATACACCTATCCCGAGGGAAGACTTGAAGCCCTGACGGCGAGCGGCCGCGCGCACAGCAGCACGGCGCCTCAGTGCGCGCGGCTATTCCGCGCGGCTATATGAGTCAGTCAATCAAAACACATCAGTCCATTTGTTATTTGAGCTAGTCAGTCACAAAGCACCAAGCCATTACGGCAAAGGACATCTTGAATTACAGGAAGAAAACGTGAAGGCAGAAGCAGATTACAGAAGAAATACTCCAGAGTAAATTGGTACGTACTGTGGTATAACACCAACTGTAGGTTACTTCCGTCGAAGGTCAGGTCAAACTAGTATAAGATAGTTAATAATACAATAAGCAGTAATGAAAGACTTCATGCAGTAGGATTAATTGAAATAACCAAGTGGACACTGTATCGCACAGTTTTTCGTGTCAGGAACGCCTCGATAACTGGAGATGTTTTCAACAAAAATTGAGCTAACAACGTGAAATCCCGTAGAAAATATCCCTCTGACATTATTTACACACTGGATGAAAAGCACAATTCCGCAAACAAAATATAATACAGTTATGTGGCTACTATGACATTATACGATTTATTTAATTAGTCAGCTCTGTGGAGACAATTTCACTGAATTTATGATGCACATGGAAAAACAACACAGCAGAACGTGTACCTACGCAGACTATAACCTGCGGTATGCAAATATGTTAAATGCAGTTTTCAATAAAAACAGGCATTGGTTGAAGGTTTCACCCCAAAAAACGGTAAGGGCTTCATACTACTATTGAAATTAGGTATACATGCAATCTATGGAAATCTGAATTTTGTGGAAACACATTTAAACTGAAAGGGGACAAAACGGCAATTACAGGAAGACTGAATCATTATGACACAACTACTCACACTGTAATTCACAATCGTCTCTATGACCGCGCTGTCGACGGGACTTCAAACCCTTACGTTACTTCTTCCTTGGAATTATGTTAAAAGAGAGAAGTTTTCTATAGCAAGCACATTATTTACGTTATGGGAAAATTAGTAAAATGAAAGAAGACATTTGATTTTACCACACCATATTTAGTTACAAAATAAGTATATTTCGTTTTACGAA
This sequence comes from Locusta migratoria, assembly GCA_026315105.1. Lineage (NCBI taxonomy): Eukaryota > Metazoa > Arthropoda > Insecta > Orthoptera > Acrididae > Locusta > Locusta migratoria. The sequence continues at coordinate 13,823,857 of CM048755.1, forward strand.
AGTGAATGACAGTATTTGCTTAAATAGCTGAAGACGAGCACAATACAATTATTCTTTAATTTTTTTCTTTTCTCAACATAAGCTTGTTATGTTAGATTTCTTTTCATCAGGGAGAAAATTTAAATACAGTTCTAAGAAAATTTGTAAGGAAGATGGCTTTAACTTCAACAATTATATACAACAATATCATCAAAATTTATCTTGCAACAACTGATAACGACCACAAGCTAACAATATAGCCGAAGAAAAATTAAATGGAGATAGAAAAAGTAAATAAAAATGAAATAAAAAAATAAAATAAAAAACCTCTGTGGATCACTGACGTTTTGTGAGGAGTCGCCAGAAACGACGCGTGGTTGGAATTCCCTTATATCAGTTGGATAACGGGTGCAGTGGCATCCAGTCAAAAGACCTGCAAAAGGTCACTGAGCCACATGAAATTGTTATTGTACTCTGTTTAGGACGTTCCATTGATGCTACAGTTTATATTACATTAAACATTTTTTTTCCAAATTTTCATAAGACATTATCGTGTTTTTTAACTTTTTGGCTTATTGAATTTTACTCTAATCTCGATATCTATATCCCTCTATATAATCATCGACTGATGTGCGTTAGTCTTCCTAAAAATTAAAAATGGCTTCGCCGATTTGAATAATGTCTGTTTTTTTTTGTTCGCTTTAACAGGGGTGGTTTAGAACAAGTGGAAAATAGAAAAGCTGCAGCGGAATAGCCGTCTGCTCTAAGACGCCTTGCTGAGGATGATAATTTTGTTTGAGGGACCTCGCCACTTCGGATTTAGATTTGTATTTTATGCGCTGCCGTACCGTTCATCCGACTGCGACAAAATTTTGCCCACTTGAGCTACAAACTAAGAGGAACTGAAATGCCTACATAATAATTCGCATGCTACACGGCGGAGGGTACTTTACAAGTGTTCAAATGTTGGGATTTAAATACTGCGGTTGTCAGTTCCTAGGCTAACAAAGTACTTAAACTAACCTAAAGACGAAACACACACACACGCATGCCCGAGGGATGACTCGAACCTCCGACAGGGGGTACTTTAAACTGACTTCGACCTCTATATACAGTTTTATTCCTATCTCTATGAAATTTTGCTCACTTGACTTTTAAGACAGGAGAAACATCACAACCTAGAGCGGCGAGGCGTTCGTTTCATCCGACGTATTTATAGGTATCCGAAGGACAACAGGGATGCTACCGGTGCCCGAGTGCGGACGCGCATCTCATCCAGATGTTCCTTGTACCCCTCCTCCCTGCGTCAACCACACGCCTCCTGCTCACCATACTGCACAGTTCTGCACAAAGAGAGCAAAATTATCGAGTACAAGACTTTGGACACGCTGAACTACTCCGAGGCTAAACGTAAGTATCGAAAGCACCACCCTGTGAGCATGATTACCTCCTATCCGAGGACGAAGTGGAGATTCTAGCGTCCCCTCAGGACCTAGATCTTGACGAACGATGGATATCGATCGAACAGCTTCGCCAGCAGTGACAGCACGTAATCCTGAGGTATAAAAAGCCCTCCCTAGCGCCCCAGACCATCCTCCAGTAGAATCACGGTGGGTTTTTTCGACACCAGGCTGAATTACGACAATTTTGAAGCTTTCTGCATTGCCCTCTAGGAGGGCTGGTTCCCGGCAGTGCGGTCCCCTGTGCTTCGTGGGTACAGGAGATACTACAAAAGTCTTAGCGTTTATTGTAGGGTTTCAGGTGGAGTCTGCGCGTATGTCCATAACTCTGTTTATAGGGAACCTGTGCCCCTTCAAACGCCTTTAGAAGCTGTGGCTGTCAGGGTAAGGATTCCACACGAAATAACTGTCTGCAGCCTATGTCTCTCACCAGATGGTGATGTACCGCCAAACGTACTGACTGCACTGACCTCCCAACTCCCGTCGCCATTTCTCCTACAGTGTGACTTTAACGCACAGAATCCCTTGGGGGCGGTGCAATGGTCGGGACAGAGATGTAGAGAACGTAATATCCAAACTTGACCTCTGCCTTTTAAACACCGGTGCTGTCACGCATTTCAGTGTGGCCCATGGCACTTTCTCACCTACTGACTTGTCGGTTTGCAGCCCTGGCTTCTTACCACCACGACCATTTATGTGGTAGTGACCACTTTCCTATCTTTCTGTCACTAATCGCATCGTCAATGCCCTGGACGCCCTCCCCGGTGGGCTTTCAACAAGGCAAACTGGGGTGAATTCAGTCCTGCTGGCATTATTGGACCTCTCCCACACGACACCATCGACGTGGTGATTGAGAGTGTCAATAAGAAGATTTTATGTGCTGCAGAGAGTACAGTCTCCCGTTCATAAGGATGCCCCCGGCGAAAGACTTGTTGAAGAAGCCATTAGAGATCGTAGACGTGCTCTTCAGCGCCATAGTGACACCCGTCACTAGAAAATCTTATCGCCTTCAAACGACTCCGAGTTCGTGCTCGGCAGATAATACAGAGACGAAAACAGGAATGTTGGGAGAGGTATGTTTGAACAATAGAGTCGCATACCACTCCTCCGCAATTCTGTACGAAGATCCGACGCCTGTAGGGATATCAGACCCAGGATACAATTCCTGGGATCTGTATACATGGGACTGTCTGTACGGATGAAAGCGCCATCGCCGAGGCTTTTGCCGAGCATTACGCTCGCGACACTGCATCCCACATTTATCAATCCGCCTTCCGTACATTAAAACAGCGGGTGGAACGCCAAAACCTCTCATTTACCTCACGCCACCCTGAGGTATATAACTCTCCTTTTATTGAGTGGGAGTTCCTCAGTGCTCTTGCCCATTGCCCTGATAGCACCCCTGGACTGGAAAGAATCCACAATCAGATGTTAAAACTACTGTCTTAATAGTCCAAGCAATATGTTCTAGCGATTTTAATCGTATATGAAACGGTGGTATCTTTCCGTCACAGTGGCGAGAGAGCACCATCATTCCAGCTCCGCTATATGTGGACAACTATCGGCTGATCAGCATTACCACCGTTCTGCGGTGAACGCATAGTGAGCCGGCGGTTGTGTTGGCTCCTTGATCTCGGGGCCTGATGTCTCCATTCCAAGGTGGTTTCCGCAAGGGGCGCTCGACCTTGGATAACTTAGTGTACCTTTTGTCTTCCATCCGGACAGCATTCTCTTGACGTCACCATCTGGTAGACGTCTTTTGTGACTTGTCGAAGGCGTATGGTACGACCTGGCGACAACACATCCTTTCCACATTACATGGCTGGGATCTCCGGGGATCACTCCCAATTTTTTTACAAAACTTTTAACTCTACGTACCTTCCCTGTACAGGTCGGGGCCTTCCATAGCCCAGGATAACGGGGTTTCCCAGAGCTCTGTACTGAGCGTCACCCTCTTTTTTGGTAGCTATTAATGGCCTAGTAGCAGCAGTCAGGTCGTCATTATCCCCTTCAATGTATGCTGACGACTTTTGCATATATTTTAGGTCTTTTAGCAGGTGTGTTGCTGAATTCCAGCTGACACACGCAAGGCGCAGACGTGGGCTCTCTCCCATGGGTATCAGTTCATCTACATCTACATGGGTACTCTGCCTGGCAGAGGGTTTGTCGAACCATGTTTATACTATTTATCTCCCATTCCATTCTCGCATTGTGCGCGGGAAGAAAGAACAGCCGAATCTCTTCGATCGAGCTATGATTTCTCGTATTTTATGCTGATGATCTTTTCTACCTATCTACATCTACATAGATACTCTGCAAATCACATTTAAGTGCCTGGCAGAGGGTTCATTAACCACTTCCATAACATTTCTCTACCAATCCGTTCTGTAATAGCGCGCGGGAAGAATGAACACCTAAATCGTTCCGTTTTCGATCTGATTTCTGTTATTTTATTGGGATGGTCATGTCTCCCGAAGTAGGTAGGTGCTAGCAAAATATTTTTACATTCAGATATAAAAGTTGGTGATTGAAACTTCGCAAACAGATCACGCCGCAATGAATAACGTCTTTTTTTTAATGATTTCCATCCCAATTCGTGCAACATTTCCGTGCCGCTTTCCCGCCCCGTAACATGATAAAACAAAACGAGCTGCCCTTCGCTGGACCTTCTCAATGTCTTCCGTCAGTCCCACCTGGTGAGGGTCCCACAAGGGGCAACAGTGCTCCAGGAGAGAACGCACAAGTGTGATGTAGGCAGTCTCTTTGGTGGAGCTGGTGCATCTTCGAAGCGTTCTGCCAATGAAACGTAACCTTTGGTTCGCCTTCCCCACAATATTTTCTGTGCGTTCTCTCCAGTCTAAGTTGTTCGTAATTGTAGCTCCTAGGTATTTGGTAGAATTTACGACCTTAAGGTTTGACTGATTTATCGCGTAATTGAAGTTCAGCAGATATCTTTTAGCGGTCATGTGCATTACTTCACACTTTTCTTTATTTAGTGTCAATTGCCAATTTTCGCACCATGTAGAAATTTTGTCTAAATCGCTTTGCAGTTGCTTTTGATCCTCTGTTGACTTCACTAACCGATAAACGACAGCATCATCCGCGAACAGTCTAAGAGAGCAATTCAGATTGTCTCCTAAATCGTTTATAAACACAAGGAAGAGTAGTGGACCTTTAACGCTTCCCTGTGGAGCGCCAGATATCACTTCTGTTTTACTCGATGACTTACCGCCAATTACAACGAACTGTGTACTTTCTGATAGGAAATCGTGAATCCAATCGCACAATTGGGGAGATATTCCATAAGCACGCAATTTCATTAGCAGACGCTTGTGGGGTACAGTGTCAAAAGCCTTCCGGAAATCCAGAAATATGGAATCGATTTGAGATCCCTTGTCGATGGCACTTAATACTTCATGTGACTAAAGGGGAAGCTGTGTTTCGCAAGAGCGATACTTTCTGAATCCGTGTTGACTATTGGTTAATAGGTGGTTTTTTTTCGAGGTAGTTCATAATATTCGAACAAAGTATATGTTCCAAAATTCTACTGCAAATCGACGTCAAGGAGATTAGCCTGTAATTTTGGGGATCACTCCTATTGCCTTTCTTGAATATTGGAGTGACTTGGGCAACTTTCCAGTCTTTGGGTACGGATCTTTCGCTGAGTGATCGGTTGTAAATTATAGCTAAATACGGAGCTATTGCATCAGCATACTCTGAGAGGAATCTAGTTGGTATACAATCTGGCCCGGAAGATTTGTTTTTGTTTAGAGACTTAAGTTGTTTTACTACTCCAGAAACATCTACTTCTAAGTTTCACATGCTGGCATCTGTTCTTGGATTGAATACTGGAGTGTTCACTTCGTCTTCTTTGGTGATCAAATTTCGGAATTTTTATTTGCTTTATTGAATATATATTTTTTTCGTTTATTTTTGGTACATTTGGGAATTTCGACATTCAGTCTGGCTACTACAAGTCGATGTTCGCTAATCCCTGTTTCTGTTTTGATGCTCTTTACTATCTCCGGATTATTTGTTGTTAGGAGATCAAGGGTATTTTCGCAACCACTTACTATTCTAGTGGGTTCATGAACTAACTGTTGGAAGTAGTATTCAGAAAAAGCATTCAGAACTAGTTCGGACGATGTTTTATATTTGCCGCCGGTTTTGAATACGTAATTATGCCAACATATCGAGGGTAAATTAAAGTCGCAACCGATTACAACAGTATGCTTCGGATACCTATTCGAAATGTGATTCAAGCTTTCTTTGAACATTTGGGAAACCGTTCGTCTGTGTCAGGAGGCTGATAAAAAGATCCAATTATTAATTTATTCCGGTTGTCAGGTATAACCTCTACCCAGACCAACTCACAGGAAGTATCTGCCTCAATTTCGCTGCAGGATACACCGTTTGTAACAGCAATAAACACGCCACCCCCTTTTTTATTTATTCTGTCCTTTCTGAAGACCATTTGGCCCTATGAAAAAATTTCGACCGAACTTATCTCAGGCGTCAGCCAGCTTTCAGAACCTATAACGATTTGTGCCTCAGTACTTTCTATCAGCGCTTGGAGCTCTGGAACTATCCCAATACAGCTACGACAATTTACAAGTGTTATACCAATGGTTTCAAGACCTGCTTTTTTCCTGTGTTTGACCTGCCTCCTTTGAGACTGAAACCCATTTTGTGTATTCCCGAGGCCCTCTAACCTAGAAAACCTACGTAAGTGAGGAGTCAACAACATATTTTCGCATTCGGAGGAGAATGTTGGCGAATGGAGTTTCGTAAGTAGCCCACGCCTAAGCGATAAGCACCGTTGTTGTAATAATTCCCATCCCAGATCCTGTATCATTTCCGTAACGCTGTCTCCCCTGTATCGTGACAATACAAAACGAGCTGTCCTTCTTTAGACTCTTTCGCTGTCCTCCGTCAAACCCACCTGATAAGGATCCCAGACTGGGTAGCAATACTCCAAAAATGGACGGACAAGCGTAGTGTGTGCAGTCTCTTTAGTAGTTCTGTTACATCTTTTAAGGGTTCTGCCAATAAAACGCAGTCTCTAGTTCGCCTTTCCCACGACATTATCTACGTGTTCTTCCCAGTTTAAGTCTGAAGTAATAGTAATTCCTCGATATTTTGTGAAGTTTACGGCCTTCACGTTTGATTGATTTATCTTGTAGACAAAGTTTAACGGATTTCTTATCATACTCATGTGGACGACTTCTCACTTCGCATTATTTAGAGTCAATTGCCAATTTTTACACCATAGTGATATCTTATTCAGATCGTTCTACAGTTGGTTTTGATCTTCGGATGATTTTACTAGACGGTAAATGGCGGCGTCATCTGCAAACAACCTAAGAGAGCTAGTTAGATTTTCTCCCAAATCGTTTATGTAAATAAGGAACAGCAGAGGACCAATGACACTACCCTGTGGAACGCCCGATAACACCTCTGTTTTAGTTGATGTCTTACCATCGATTACTACAAACTGTGTCCTCTCTGACAGGAAATCCCCCATCTAGTCGCAAATATAGCATAAAAACGCAATTTGATTAAAAGCCGTTTGTGAGGTACGGTGTCAAAACCTTTCTGGAAATCAAGAAATACGGAATCGATTTGTGAACCCTTGTCGATTGCACTCATCACTTCTTGTGAATAAAGAGCTAGTTGTGTTTCGCATGAACGTTATTTTCGAAATCCGTGTTGACCTTGGGTCAATAGATCGTTCTGTTCGAGATAATTCATAATATTTGAGTACGGGATATGTTCCAAAATCCTGCTCAAATTGACGTCAATGAAATAGGCCTGTAGTTTAGTGGGTTACTCCTACTGCCTTTCTTGAAGATATGTGTGACCTGTGCAACTTTCCAATCTTTTAGTACAGATCCTTCTTTGATTGAGCGGTTCTATACGGCTGTTAAGTAAGGAGCTATCTCTTCAGCACAATCAGATAGAAAACTAATGGGAAAAACTTATCCATTATGGATGAGGAAAACTGCGATTGTGGTAAAATAAGGTTTCTTGAATGACAGCAACCAGTCGCTTTTTATGAAAAATGGTTTTATTACATTTCTCACATTACCGGTTTCGATAGTACCAACATTTAGGCCTAAGTCAATATTAATATGTCAGTTTGGCTCGCCACATACTTGGTTTTTTTTCTTTGTAATTATAACAGATGCACAAATCCCACTACACACCATCTATAATATAAAAAACTGTTAACCATCTGATGATGATATGCTAGGCATATCGAAACTGGTAATGGGAGAAATGTAATAAAACATTTTGCATAAAAGGCGACTGGTTGCTGTCATTCAAGATACCTTAAACTAATGGGTATATAGTCCAGACCAGAAGACTTGTCCTTGTTAAGTGAAATGTCTGTAAATCTATCGGACGAAACTGCGTGGTCATCAGTCCGTAGCTTACAAACTACTTAAACCTAGGTAAACTAACCTATGGACAAACACACACACCCATGCCCCAGGAAGGACTCGAACCTCCACGGCGCTTGTTAAGTGATTTAAGTTGCTTCACTACTCCAAGGATATCTATTTCAACGTTACTCATTCTGGAATATTGGTTTCGTCTCTTTGGTGAATAAGTTTCGAAAAGCTGTGTTTAGTAACTCTGCTTTAGTAGCGCTATAATCGGCAGTATTGCCATTACTATCACGTAGTGAGGGTATTGTTTGTGTTTTGCTCCTAGTATTTAACATATGAAGAAAAATCTCTTTGGCTTTTCAGTCAAATTTCGAGAAAGAGTTTTGTTGTGAAAAGTATTGTAGGCACCTCGCATTGAAATACTCACTAAACTTCGAGCTTCAGTGTAGGATCGCCAATCCTGCGGATTTTGTGTTCGTTTGAATTTAGCAAGCCTTTTCCGCTTCTTTTGCAACAGTGTCCTGACGTGTTTTGTGTACCAAGAGGGGTTACCTCCTTCTTTTATTAATTTATTTCGTATAAAATTGTCAACTGCTGTCGGTACCACTTCTTTGAATTTGAGCCACATCTGGTCTACACTTACGTTTAGTGTTAGGAACGAGTGGATACTTTCTTCGCCGGCCGCGGTGGCCGAGCGCGCTGCGGCGCGCAAGTCGCAGCCTGCACGGCCACTACGGTCGGGGGTTGGAATCCCCCCTCGGGCATGAATATTTCTGCCGTCCTTAGTATTAACTAGTTGATAAGCAGTTCGTAAGTTTAGGGACTGATGACTCCGTAGTTAAGTCCCATAAGCTCTACAAACATTTGAACATTTTGATACTGTCTTTCAAGAAGCAATGTATAGCATTTCTATCTGCTTTCTTGGACGAATATACTTTTCGTCTATTTTTCTAACTTTGGAACTTTCGATATTCAATCCTGCTACGACAGCTCTGTGTTCGCTAATACCTGCATTGGTTTTGATGCTCGTTATGAGCTCAGGATTATTCTTTGCCAAGAGATCAAGTGTGTGTTGACATCCATTTACAATTCTAGTTGGCTCATGAATTAATTGATCGAAGTAATTCTCAGAGAATGCGTTGAGTAAAATTTCGCAAATGTTTTATGCGTACCTCCTGATCTGAAAATATAATTTCGCCAACAGATTGATTGGAAATTAAAATCACCGCCTACTGTTATGGTGTGAGTCGGGTACGTGTTTGCAATTAGACACAGGTTTTCTTCGAACCTTTCTGCTAATATATTGGCATAGTCGGGATGCCGTTAAAAGGAATCAGTTATTAACTTCTAATTGTATTTCAGGTACAACTTCTACCAATAATAGCTCACAGAAACTATAAACTTTAACGAAAGACTACTTTTGACGGCTACAAACACGCTTCAACCTATTTTGTTTAATATATCCTTTCTGAACACAGATCTTTTGCGAATACTTCTGCTGAACTTATTTCCAGCTTGAGCCAACCTTCGCTACCTGTAATGATATGTGTTTCGGTGCTTTCTATTCACGCTTGGAGTTCTGGCACTTTCCCGACGCAGCTACTACAATTCACAACCGTAATACCGATAGTTTGTAGATCTATATTTCTCCTATGATCGACCTGCACCCTTTGAGAAAGCCCATTTACTGTTTCCGCAAAGCCCTCTACACAGCCCCGCTACCCGTGTAGCCGCTTCCTGCGCATAGTGGACTCCTGACCTATTCACAGCGGAACTCGGAACTCTACCACCCGATGGCGCAAGTCGAGGAATCTGCAGCCTACACGGTCGCGGAACCGTCTGAGCCTCTGATTCAGACCCTCCACTCGGTTCTGTACCAGAGGTACACAGTCGGTCCTGTCAACTATGCTGTAGATGGTGTGCTCTGCTTTCATCTTACAAGCAAGACTGACAGTGTTTACCACTTCAGATAGCCGCTCAAAACCTGAGAGAATCTCTTCAGATCCGAAGCGATACACATCATTGGTACCGACGTGAGCCGCCACCTGCAGTTGGCTGCACCCCGTACTCTTCATGGCATCCGGAAGGACCCGTTCCACATATCGAATGACCTCACCCAATATGCACACGGAGTGCACGTTGGCCTTCTTCCCCTCCTTGACAGCCATCTCTCTAAGGGGCTCCATCACACGCCTCTGCCATTATACACTTCTGTCGGCGACGGCCATTGCACTCTCATCCAGAGCTTTTTGTCAATGTAATTGAAACTCATCGGTATTTAGGACTGGTATTTGATGGCCGGCTCACATGGAAATCACATTTTCTCCAGCTTAAGCAGAAGTCCTGGCGGTACCTCAATGCTCCCCGCTGCCTTAGCAGTACCACTTGGGGTGCAGCCAGCAATACACGGCTTCATTGCTACAAAGATCTTGTTCTGTCGCGACTCATTTATGGGAGCGTAGCATATAGTTCTTCATCCCCATCGGTGCTGCAGATACTGGATCCTATCCACCACTGTGGAGTTAGGCTCGTAACTGAGTCTTTCCGAACAGTCTCGTTGTGGAAGCTGGGGTTCCTCCACTACGGGTTAGGCGGCAACAACTGCTGGCTAAATACACTGCTGACGTCCGTGGTTTGTCAGGTCATCCCCACCACCATCTCATTTTCCCGAATTTAACCCTCCATATTCCATAACGGCGGCCGAGATAGGATATGTCTGTCCGTGTCAGATCACTTGTCAGTGAATTGAAGTATTATTCCTTACCATTTCTCTTCAAATTCCAGTCTCGTACACCATCATGGTCTGTACCTCGATCTCGACTTCGACTGGAATTGTCACAGAACTCCAAACACTCAGTCCATCTTGAGACCATTCACAGCCAATTTCTGTCAATTCTTGAAGGATACCGGGGTTCCACAGGATGGATCGATGGCAGAAGGTCGAGTCGCCTTTGTTTATATGCACGCAGGACATAACGAACAGCGTTCGCTGCCAGATGGCTGCAGTGTATTCACTGCAGAGCTGGTAGGCATCCTTGATACACTCGACCATATTGCTTCCTGCCCCAGTGACTCCTTCCTCATCTGTAGTGACTCCCTCAGCAGTGTACAGGCCCTCGGTCAGTGCTTCCCTCGCCATCCTTTGAGTCCCTATATGACATCGACCAACGTGGACGGTCAGTAGTATTCCTCTGGACTCCAGGGCACTTTGGGATAGATGGAAACGAGCTGGCTGACTGGTTAACAATAGAGGTTACCCATAAACCTACCCTGTGTAAAGGTATTCCAGCCATTTACCTCCGTTCGATATTACACAGTCGACTTCTCGGTCTGTGGAATACAGAATGGCGCACCCTACAAACACTCAACAAATTGAGCTTAATAAAGAAGACAACGAAGGTGTGCAGGTGCTCTATGCGGACTCCTCGCAGGGATTCTGTCGTCCTCCGCCGACTCCATATCGGCCATACTTGGCTGACGCACGGTTACCTTCTCCATCGGGAGGACTCTCCTGAGCATTTGACAGTCGCCCACAACCTACTGGAATGCCCCAGTTAGCCGCTCAAAGGCGGACTTTTAATCTCCCTGACGTCTTAACCCTTGTTTTAGCTGACAATGCCTCTATGGCTAATTCTGTTTCAAATTTTATTCGCAACAGCGGACTATATAATTCCATCTGAGGTTTATTGTGTATACATTTTCTAAATGTTCTAAACTTGCTTAATATTTTAGGAAGGTGATTTTAATGTTTAGAGAGTGGCTGAATGTTCTACTTTTATTTCTTTGAACACTCGGTCTAAACACTCTGGTATTCTCTTTTAAATCTCTCTTCTTTCTTCCCTTTTATTTGCTTCCTTTATTTCTGACACGTTAAATCTACAGTTTGATGTAGTTTAACACTTTGCTTTATGTCCCATTTTAGCGACTGTTCACGTCATCTGTGATTGGAAAATGGCACAGTCGTGGGGAAGACAGGTGGACAGAGACAGAGGGGAGGGATGAGGAGTTGGACGGAGAGAGGAGGGAGAAGTACATGGAGGAACCGAATAAATAAATATGTGAGAAACGCCTGGATTCCAGTTTTATCCACCTGTAGAGCAGTATACCACAAGCCCAGACTTGGGGACGAAGCACGGTGCTCTCTATAGGGGACTTATCCAAATTAGTTAACAATTTATAATGTGTAATAAAAATATTTAGGTCATTAACCGAGATAAAAATATACAAAATCTATGTATGTACAGAGCGAGTCACGAGGATAGGTACATGCATTGAGGGATGATACAACTGTTGATCCTGCACAATAAAACGTGTTATAAACATATCTACTTTTTTAACTGTTTCCTGGTAAACCAATGAAAACAACTAGGAATGGGAAAAGTGTAGCGTCAACTTTACTAACCGTGTCAGTACACAATTCACTTGGGCATTGTGCAGTTGTTCACCTCACGTCCGGCAGTGCTTCTCTACATCTACATACATACTCCGCAATCCACCCAAAGGTGCGTTGCCGAGGGAAGTCGGTACCACTACTTCTTACTTGCTTTCCTATTCCACTCCCATATAGGAAGAGGGAAATAGGAATACTTGTAGCCGGCCGCAGTGGCCGAGCGCTCTGCGGCGCGCCAGTCACAGTCTGCACGGCCGCTACGGTCGGAGGTTCGAATCCCCTCTCGGGCATGGATGTTTGTGTCATCTTTAGTATCAGGTAGTTCATAAATAGTTTGTACATTTAGAGACTGATGACCCCGCAGTTAAGTCCCTTAAGCTTAACAAACATTTGAACATTTTTGAATACTTGTATCCACCCGTACGAGCCCTAATCTCTCCGATCTTATCCTTGTGGTCTTTACGCGAAACGTAGCTCGGCGGCAGTAGAATTGTTCTGCAATCCGCCTCAAATTCCTGCCCTCTAAATTTCTTCAACAGTGCTTCTCGAAAAGAACGTCGCCTCCCCTCCAGCGATTTCCAGTTGAGTTCCCGAAGCATTTTGGTAACACTCGCGCATTGATCGAATCTACCACTAACAAACCTCGCCGCCCGCCTATGAACTGCCTCTATGTCTTCTTTTAAACCGATCTGGTGGGTATTCCAAATACTTGAGCAATACTCAAGGCGGAGTCATTTCATATGCGGTCTCCTTTACAGACGAATCACACCTTCCCAAAATTCTCTCAATAAAGCGAAGTCGACCATTTGCCTTACCCACTATTTTATATGCTAGTTCCATTTCATATCTCTGTGCAGCGCTACTCCTAGGTATTTAATTGACGCCGTTCTGTCAAGCAGCACACTACTAATGCTGTATTCGAAGATTACGGGATAGTTTCGCCTACTCATCTGCATCACCTTACAGTTTTTTATATTTAGCGCTACTTTCCATACCTCACACCACCCAGAAATTTGGTCCAAGTCATCCTGCATCCTACTACAGTCATTCAATGACGACACGTTCTTGTACACCACAGCATCATCAGCAAACAGCTGCAGATTGCAACTCACTCTGTCCGTCAGATCATTTATATAGATATAAAATAACAGCGGTCGTATCATACTTCCCTGGGGTACCACTGACGATACCCTAGTCTCCGATGAACAGTGGCTTCTATTACTTGAGCCACTCACATATTTGGGTACCTATTCCATAAGCTCATACCATCGTTAGCAGTCTGTAGTGTAGTACCGTGTCAAACACTTTTCGAAATTCGAGTAATATGCAGTCTGCCTGTAGCCCTTCACCCATAGTGCGCAAGATGTCATGATAGAAAAGGGCAAGCTGGGTTCAGCACTCTCGATGCTTCATAAGGCCGTGCTGATTTATGGACAGAAGCTTTTCAGTCTCAAGGAAATGTACTTTATTAGAAATGAGAATATTTTCAAGAATTATATAGCAAACTGATGTTAATGATATACGTCTGTAATTTAGTGGGTCCATTCTTTTGCCTTTCTTATACACGGGAGTTACCTGTACTGTTTTCCAGTCTCTTGGTACTTTGCGCCGAATCAAAGATTCGCGATAAATGCAGGCTCAGTAAGGTGCCAATGCCGCCGAGTAGCCCATCTGGACCTGGCGACTCGGTTGTTTTCAACTCTCTCAGCTGTTCCTCTACACCAGCTAAACCTATTACTATGTCCTCCATTTTGGAGTCAGTGCGACCATGGCCCTCCTAGGTGAATGCTTTGTTGAAGGTTAAATTTAAAACTTCGGCCTTCATTTAACTGTCTCCTATCACTATTCCAGAATGATGAACGAGTGACTGGATCCGGTTGCTGATTTTACATAGGACCAGAATTTTTTCGGGTTCTTGGCAAGATCTCTTGCTAAGATATGGCGATGGTAGTTATTGTAGGCTTCGCAAATCACTCTTTATATAGAGTTTTTATTTCTACTAACTTTTGTCTGATTTGATTTGGTTGACCCTTTTTGAACCGAGAGCGCAAATGCCTTTGATTTATCAGTATTTTTCAAATGTGACTATTATACCACGGTGGGTCTCACCCTTCCGTAATCCACATTGTCGGCACATATTTCTGGAGCCCTCTATTTACAACGGATTTACATTTTGCCCATAACTTCTCTACGTCCACCGTTCCGGAACTAGTACTAAATGATGACCCTTCATTCCCTAAGTGGGACGCTAACAATTGCTTACCTGCACTTTCTAGCACAAACACCTTCCTAGGCTTCTTGACCTATGTATTACCTTTGGTTGCCATTGTCGCTATGACGACATCATGATCACTAACCCCTGTCTCTACAGTGACATCATTGACAAGGTCTGGCCTGGTTGTTGCTATAATATCCAAAATATTTCCATTGCATGTTGGCTGACGATTTAGCTGCTTAAAGCAGTGTTCGGAAAACGTACTCAACAGTAGTTCACGAGAGTGCTGGTCTGTACCCCTGTAGTGAAAGCATAGTCTTCCTAGTCTATACCCGGCAGGTTGAAGTCGCCTCCCCCCAACTAATAAAGCATGGTTCCGGTGCCTACGCGCTACTGATCGTAAACCCGCCTTAATAGGAAGATACGAGGTACGTCCAGAAAGTAAGTTCCGTTTGGTTATATAAAACAAACGTGTGCAGATACAGAAAAAATATTTATTGTACAAAAATCTACAACTGTTAAACTACTTTTCTACATAGCTGCCGAAATTTTGCAGGCACTTGTCATAGCGTGGCACAAGTTTCTGTATGCCTTCTACATAGAAGGTTGCCGCCTGTGTATTCAGCCATGTGGTAGCATGTTCTTTCAGGTCGTCATCATCGTTGAAATGTTAATCACCAAGGACAGATTTTTAGGTGTAAGAAGAGGTGAAAGTGGCTAGGAGCGAGGCCCGGGCTGTACGGATGATGATCAAATACGTCCCAGTGAAATTCCCGTAAGAGTTGTTTGGTCACATTCGCCACATGAGGTCGGGCACTATGGTGGAAACAAACACCTTCTTACACCTAAAATTTGTCTTGTCAACACTTCAACGATGACGAGCTGAAAGAACATGCTACTACATGGCTGAATACACAGGCGGCAACCTTCTATGAAGAAGGCATACAGAAACTTGTGCCACGCTATAACTAGTGCCTACAAAATTTCGGGGGCTATGTAAAAAAGTAGTTTAACAGTTGTAGATTTTTGTACAATAAATATTTTTTCTGTATCTGTACAAATTTGTTTTATATAACCAAACGGAACATACTCTCTGGACGTACCTCGTATCTTGATTTTCTCCAAATTATGTTACCAGAAACGTGGAGGATATCCATTTGGCAACACGAGTTGGTACGTACTTTGAGCATGACGCATGACATTCCGTACGACCAGTGACACAGTATCTTAATACAACATATCCTGGTCTTTGGATCAGTTGCGATGGAGTCATTGCTTGGTCACCCACCCAGGTCAGCCAATATTTCCCCATTGGATTACTGTTTTTGGGGGTGTGAAAAAGCGAAGTGTACAAGCGTTGAATGGACACGAGAGAGGAACTTTTTGCTCATACGAGGGTTGGAACTTAAAAAGTGGCCACACTGCGGTGGAGACACTACGCAATGGAATCTACTATTGTCGCTGATAGCACACGTTGTTGACTTACTTATCTCCGAGCAAATGGACTCGCCCGTCCCACGTCACTGGCGTGCGCACAATCGCAGTCACTTGTTAGCGAGCGGTCTAATGTTAAGGTGTCACTACGTTTTCGAAACAGGAACAATGCAGTTGAATCAAGATCGATTGCGCTAGAGGTCGTACAGCACGACAGTGTCATTGAGGTCTTCGAGAGGCATGCGAGGAATCGGCATTGCCGTACAGAACAGTGGCTCGCTGGCTAAAATCCTTCAACGAAGGTCGAAGAACTGTGGCAGACATGCATCGGACAGGTCCTCCTAGCATCTCTGAAGAAGAAGTGCATACTGTTACCGCGTTAGTGGACAGTGATCGATACCAGACGATCTGAGACCTCGTCCACGAAACCGGATTAGCCCATACGACTGTGATTCGCATCCTGAAGGAACGCCTGGGCATGCGAAAAATTTTATCACAATAGGTTCTGCATGAATTGACGGAAATGCACAAATGGATGCGTTACGACGCTGCTCAGACATACTTGGAGCGATAAGAGACTAAGGAACCACTTCGTGGCATTCGCTGCAGAAATTCAAGAGGCAGTAGACCTCTCAATTCGCACCATTAACAGAACAGGCTCTGCTAACGGTAATACTACGCCTTCCACATCGGTGGCAACGGGTTCTACACAACGCTGGTGACTACTTTGAAGGACAGTAACAGGTGCAAACATGTAACGCTTTTTATCGGTTGCGAATAAATAGTTGTCACTATTTAAATTCCACCCCTCGTATTTTACATGCTTGTGCTCAAGTAAAGGAATTCAGAAGTGAGCTCCGATAGGCAATACAACACCTATCTACAAGAGCATCAAAATGCTGAATGTGGACTGTTTGAACGTCTTCTGTCAGGATACTTACACAACTAAATCATTACATAACAGTATTTTAATCTACTGTGACCTGCACTTTTCCTGTTCTGAGTGATTTCCATTGGTTCACCCGGAAACGGATAAGCCGCGGTGGAGTAGCCGAGCGGTCTAAAGCGTCTCGCTGCGGAGCGCGCGGTTGCTCGCCGTTGAGGTTCGAGTCCTCCCTGGGGCATGGGTGTGTGTCTTGTCCTTAGGTTAGTTTACCTAGGTTTAAGTAGTTTGTAAGCTACGGACTGATGACCAGCAGTTTGGTCCGATAGATTTACAAACATTTGAACATTTTTTATATATATAATGTGGGGTGGGCGACGTTTCGCAATTACTAAATATGCACGATAATTAGATATACATCCTTCACTCCTTTCCTTAATCCCCCTGCCCATCTCTTCCCCATCTTCATGTCCTCACTATATAGCTACCTGAAAACCCGGCATTTATGTATTCCATTACTGCTCCCTGCTCTCTCCTCTGCCTCCTGCTGGTCCCCCTTCTACTCCTCCTCCGCTCCACCCACCTATCCCTACTCCTTCGTCCGTCATTTCCTCCCCGCTCTCTGCCAGTATCCTCCTGTCCCCTCCTTTGTTCGTCCCCTCCCTCCCCCGTATATCCCATATTCATGGTGATGGGTCCTACGCTGTCAAAATCAGGATTAAGATTCCCTGCGCTGTGCGTCGTACGAAATATTATGTAGAAAGTGCTGTTTCTTTTGTTATGAATGTCAAATATGAAAAATTTCATCAAAATAGGAGGAAAACTGTAGATTGGGATCGATGGCTGTTTTAAATTACCCTCCGCCATGCACCTTGCGAAGTGTTATGTAGACATTGCCGTTCCGCCGGTTTTGAAGCTGAAGTGTGTAAGATTCGATCGCAGTTGGATAAAATGTATGCTGCGCATATAACACGAATCTAATCCGAAGTATCGATGCCTCGCTTATAAAATTTCCAATCCAGATTTTTTCAGCTCTTCTTTTTTTTCTAAGTCACCCTCGTAATAAAGAGAACAAAAATTGTTCAAATTTGAATTTCTGAAATTTAGTGTGTCGTTTCTGGAGACCGCTCACATAATTGAGAGCGGAATACTCAAAGTGAAAAGAATCAGTTATCCCAGAGAGATTCTAACCAGTAACCTTTCACTCACCAACCGAGAACTTTGCCGATAGATTAGACTTCTAGTTGAAAAGCGCCGATTATTGGATACGTACCCAACCTATATAAAATAGTAATGTTGCAATACAAATAATACTGATATTACTAATCTAGAGCAAAACTATCCCTTTTCTTTAAGTTGGGCCAAATCGCACACAGTGTGCCAAATTTCATTTAGATCAGTTGAGTAGTTTCGGAGTTCATCGCGGCCAAACATCGTGACACGAGATTTTCTTTGCACATTTAATGATTGTCGTAATTGCAGATCTACATTAGAACTATTCCATCTAAAGTTACAACAAATGCAGAGAAAACAACCGAATAGTGTGACAGTATGTGAAACATCGACGTTATAAGGAAATCACTACCACCTGATATCAACTCACATCGAAACTCGCGCCGAAACAGCCCTGTAGAAACAAATAATTTATTCACAAAGCAGCCTCTTTGGTCTACCAACGTAATTTAATAACCTCATTGTACGACATGCAGCAGTCCCAGATGAGTATAAAATCTTCATTTGTGATAGATATGAAACAAAATGTTTATTTTTTACTGGCTGATCATGTATGCGTAACGTGCTGTTAAGGCACTGTTCTGATAATGTATCTAGAATACTATACCGATTATCAATAATAAAAGCATCTTAATTTTATAATTGTGACGGACAATCAAATAAACAAATGGACAACTGAAGTCTTCGCTATCCTGTTAAAAGTATTTAAATGTGAAAAATCATTAACACCATTGCTGCGCGTTATTAAGTGTACTCACTGTACTCACGAGACACAGAAAATGTAGAAATCGGCAGTTGTTTAAGATTGACTAGAAAACTGACATAAAATACAAATTGAGAATACGAGAGATCTGGCTCAAACTCCATCTATTGAGAGTCGAGTATAAAAGTAACCACGGAAAGTAGAAAAAAAGCAACAGTTTCTACAGAGACGAAGGCTAGAGGCTATGGATATCGAACGAAAGCAAAGTTGTGGGTGTGACGCTTTCAGCGATGCAGCTGCAGACGTGACACCAGCCCTCGCGTCACCTGACGTCACTTCGTCCCGTTGATATGAGCCACACAACGTGCTTTCTAGGCATGCGTCATTTCGGGCATATCTGGAAACCTGAGCCTGTTGTTGCCTCTGTATGAGCACAACACAGTGCCACCCACGTATGATTTTAGCTCTAGATGACACTGGTGAAAACAGCTGTCAAAAGCTCAAGTATCTTTATTTGACCGCGTTGTGAACCGAAATGATTTTTAGCGAATCTAATGATAGAGAACGTAACTAATATTCGACGAGGCGAATTTACGTCCACCTGTAACCGTAAGCTTCAACGGCCGTTGGTACAATCAATTACATTCTTCTAGTTGGAAGACGGAATGCCATAAAGGGTACGGGGTGCAGTCAACTGCAGGTGGTGGCTCACGTCGGTACCATTGATGTGTGTCGCTTCGGATCTGAAGAGATTCTCTTCAGGTTTTGAGCGGCTATCTGAAGTGCTAAAGACTGCCAGTATTGCTTGTAAGATGAAGCAGAGCTCACCATCTGCAGCATAGTTGACAGGACCGACTGTGGACCTCTGAATCTGACGATTCTGCGACCATGTAGGCTGCAGATTCCTAGACTTGCGCCGTCGGGTGTTGGGTTTCCGGGTACCAATGAATAGGTCAGGAGACCACTATACGCAGGAAGCGGCTACACGAGTAGCGGGGGCTGCGTGGCGTGGACTGGGCGTTTTTTTTAGGATAGAGGGCCTCGGGGAAAAACAAAATGGGCTGTCTCAAAGGGTGCAGGTGGATCACAGGAAAAATGTAGCTCTTGGAAATATCGGTATAACAGTTGTAAATTATTGTAGCTGTGTCGGGAAAGTACCAGAACACCAGTCGTTAATAGAAAGCACCGAAACACACATAAATGTAGGCAGTGAAAGTTGGCTGAAGCCGGAAATAAGTTCAGCAGAATTTTTTGCAAAAGATCTGACTGTCTCCAGAAAGGATAGAACAAACAAAATAGGTGGAGGCGTGTTTCTCGACGTCAGAAGTAGTATTTCGTGTAGCGAAGTTGAAATTGATAGTTCCTGTAAGCTATTATGGGTAGAGGTTGTACCTGAAAACCGTAAGAAGTTAATAATTGGTTCGTTTTACCGGCATCCCGACTCGGACGTTACAATAGCAGAAAGGTTCAAAGAAAACCTGTGTCTAATTACAAAAACGTACCCGACTCACACGATAATAATAAGCGGTGATTTTAATTTACCCTCAATTTGTTGGCGAATTTATATTTTCAAATCATGAGGTACGCATAAAACATCGTGTGAAATTGTACTCAACGCATTCACTGAGAATTACTTCGAACATTCAGTTCATGAAGCTAATTGTAAATGGATGTCAAAACACGCTTGATCTCTTAGCAACAAATAAATCTGAGCTTATAACGAGCATCAAAGCGGGTACAGGTATTAGTGAACACAGAGCTGTCGCAGAGAGGTTGAATATTGAAAGTCCCAGAGATACAAAAAAAAAAAAAAAAAAAAAAAAAAAAAAAAAAAAAAAAAAAAAAAAAAAAAAAAAAAAAAAGACGAAAAGTATATTTGTTCAGGAAAGCAGATAGAAATAAAATAAATTGCTTCTTTAAAGACAGCTTCCATTCGTTTTTAACTCTAAACGTGTGTGTAGAACAGATGTGGCTCAAATTCAAAGAGGTGGTATCTACAGCAATTGTCAGTTTTATACCAAATAAATTAATAAAAGAAGGAGGTGATCCCCCTTGGTACACAAAACAGGTCATAACACTGATTCAAAAGCAACGGAAAAGGCATGCTAAATTCAAAATAACACAGAAGCTCGAAATTAAGCGAGGACTTCAATGCGAGATGCCTACAATACTTATCACAACGAAACACATTCTAGAAATTTGACTGAATACCCAAAGAGATTTTGGTCATATGTTAAATATACTAGGGGCAAGACACAAACAATACCCTCAATACCTGATAGTAATGGCGATCGTGTTGATGATATCGCTACTAAGGCAGAGTTACTAAACATTGCTTTTCGAAACTCATTCACCAAAGAAGACGAAACCAATATTCCAGATTTCGAATTACAAACACAGGCGAGAATGAGTAACGTTGAAGTAAATATCATCGTAGTGAAGCAACTAAAATCGCTTAGCATGAACAAATCCTCTGGTCAGGACTGTATACCCATTAGATTTCTATCTGATTATGCTGAAGCGATAGCTCCTTACTTAACAGTCATATACAACCGCTCTCTCATAGAAGGATCTGTACCAAAAGATGGAAAGTTGAACAGGTCACACCTATATTCAAGAAAGGCAGTAGGAGTAACCCACTAAACTACAGGCCTATTTCATTGACGTCAATTTGTAGCAGGGTTTTGGAACATATCCTGTATTCAAATATTATGAATTATCTCGAACAGAATGATCTATTGACCCAAGGTCAACACGGATTTAGAAAATATCGTTCATGCGAAACACAACTAGCTCTTTACTCACACGAAGTGATGAGTGCTATCGACAAAGGTTCGCAGATCGATTCAGTATTTTCTAGATTTCCAGAAGGATTTTTGACCCCGTGCCTCACAAACGGCTTTTATCAAATTGCGTGGTTATGGTTATCGCCCCAAATTAGCGACTGGATAGGGGATTTCCTGTCAGATAGGACCCAGTTTGTAGTAATCGGTGGTAAAGCATCGACTAAAACAGAAGTGACATCGGGCGTTCCACAGGGTAGTGTTATTGGTCCTCTGCTGTTCCTTATTTACATAAACGATTTGGGAGAAAATCTAAGTAGATCTCTTAGGTTGTTTGTAGATTGCGCCGTCATTTACCGTCTAGTAAAATCATCTGCAGATCAAAACCAACTGCAGAACGGACTGAATAAGATATCACTATGGTGCAAAAATTGGCAATTGACACTAAATAATGCGAAGTGTGAAGTCGTCCTCATGAGTACGAAAAGAAATCCGTTAAACTTGGTTTTCAAGAAAATCAATCCAACGTAAAGGCCGTAAACTCCACAAAATACCTAGGAATTACTATTACTTCAGACTTAAACTGGAAAGAACACGTAGACAATGTCGTGGGAAAGGCGAACCAGAGACTGCGTTTCTTTTGTAGAACCCTTAAAAGATGCAACAGAACTACTAAAGAAACTGCATACACTACACTTTGCCGTCCTTTTTTGGAGTATTGCTGCCCAGTGTGGGATCCTTAGCTGGTGAATTTGCCGGAGGACATCGAAAGAGTCCAAAGAAGGGCAGCTCGTTTTGTACTGTCACGATACAGGGGAGACAGTGTTTCGGAAAAGATACAGGATCTGAGATGATACAGGATCTGCGATGGGAAGTAATTACAACAACGGCGCTTATCGCTTCGGCGTGGGCTACTTACGAAACTCCATTCACCAACATTCTGCTCCAAATGCGAAAATATATTGTTGACTCCCACTTACATAGTTAGAAATGACCATCAGAATAAAATACGAGAAATCAGAGCTAAAACGAAGAGATTCATGTGTTCTTTCTTCCCGCGCGCTATTCGAGAGTGGAATGGGAGATAAATAGTATAAAGATGGTTCGATGAACCCTCTTCCAGGCACTTAAATGTGATTTGCAGAGTATCCCATGTAGATGTAGATGTAGACCGCATCGTCAATCTTTAAGAAGCTGATCAACGTTTCATAGTGATTGACAGTACGGCCTCATATCCAGAAGAATTTTATTCAAGAAGTCCACCTACCTGTTAATAGACAAAAGTATTTCCCAACAACGGAAATATATTGAATTTGTCATAAAAATTATAAATAGCAGTGATTCGTGCATTCATAACTAGATTAAAGGTGAGAAAGATACATACATTTTTCACTTTGTTATTTGATGGGCTGTGTAAGATACAGCCATAATTGATGTGCAAATGGAAAAATTCCATGCATGACTCTACAGGGCCGATCTACAACATACATGCTGAAATATTAAAACGGAATTCATGTAGATCAATGGTGTGCTCGAGCAGTTCGTAAAAGATTTACACAGAAAACAAAATGAGGGAAGAAGGAATGTTGTAGTTGCCACCTTACGACATACAAATACTACCTATCGAAATATTTTATTTATTTACTGCTGCTTTGGTCAGTAAGTTATGGAAAATTTCGTGGATACAGTGAAACAGGAACGGGTTACTCTAGAAAGACTGACATTAAAGAAAAGGAGGCAAGTGCACAAACCTAACACACAGAATTATTTTATCTTTTTGGGAATTGTGAGATGTATTAAAGAAAGGTCTACCTGCTGGTAAAACAGGAGAAATTTTGAGATTATATGTTATTATTTTGTGAATCAAAACAATTATAAAACCTCAACTAAGATTTTGAAGATAGTGCAACAAAAGAAACTGTAGCGTACTCATTTTTTGTAAGGATTTAACTTCACATGTTACTTGATTTAAGAAAGTATAATGTTTTAAACAGTCTAAAATACGTAGTGGTGTTAACCAACATCGAGTTTATAATATTTCCTTTTTTGTCATGAAAGGAAACTACAACTTGAATATCAGTTAGTGTCAATTAGAAGTTGTGAGCTTCATTTAATCTGAAGGAAAGGATGATAGTCTAGAAATTAGGTAGGTACGGATAAAACACTCTAAAATTTCTTTGTAATTAAGGAATAGCTTGAGCTGTAACAGTCATGCAAAGATGCAAGAGAAAAGGGGAGGTGGAAGCTTAAGCAACAAGAAAAAGTAAAGTGGAAGATAGTCACATAAATAAGGTAGAGGCAGCGAAACGAAATATTCAGTCACAGAGTGTTAGAAAAAGAATTGTGCATATCAGGTGATTTATTCAAACAACAGGAAATATGTAAAGGGAAACATCAGTGCACGGCCATAAACATACGACACCAAAATTCAACTTGAAAATTTGGAACTCAACTTACTAATCTTAAAAGTGACCATGTGTTCTTTCCTTTTCTGGAGTTCACCCCATCTGGAAATAGACAGAAACATACTTCAAAGAAATTATAAATTTTTCTCTGAGTCAATATAATTATCAAAAAAACTGTGAAAAAAACAAAAATAAATTTCATTACTTGAATTTTCAGTCAATATTGTGTTTGGAGTAAAGGCTCACTATAAAACATTTTTATTTTAATCAGAAAATAATTTTCCATATATTTCTGAAAATTAGATGTGCTGTTTGATGAATGAGGAATAAAATGCAGAACAATTTTTGGTTGCTGCAGAATGAACTAATTAACTCCTTGAGTCATGCGTAAAATTATTATTTCGTATTCAGTCGTTCCAGACGAATGATGCCGTATATCTTTCAAAAATTGAAATAAAACTGATTTTCAGAGGTGGAAAGAGAAAACTACTTCATTCTTTCCGTCAATATCACACCTTTTCAAGTAAAATTGACGTGATGAAATTAACGGCACACATGAACTTAAGCTATCATATAAAAATATTGTATAATTCACTTTACTGTTACGCGCGACATTCCTGCACCTTCAAAAGAGGAGTGCCAGAAACATTCCTCAACATTGAATTCTGTGTAACAATGACTAGTCAAGCCCTAATGTTGTATATCCTCGGAGTTCAATACGTAGTACAGAGCAAATAACTTCGTAATTACATCAGCTCGGTTGGGTGAGGAGATTGTAAAAGTAGAATGTGTGTTATGAATGAAAATATATATTTTATGTAGATCGTATATACGTAGCTCTGGGATTAAGGGATGGAAGTCATATCTATATTCATTGTAAAACAGCCGGCTCTTGGTTACAGTCCACAATGATGAGTTGGATTAAAATCATTTGGTCCAAGCTGTGCTTCTTTTCGCCAGAATTATAATAACGTAGCATGCAAGTTGATACATCAGATATCGAGTCATAATATCCTCATACGAAATTGTTCAGTATTGTACTTACTTGAATGATAGTATGTAAAGAAATAATTCACTACGTGATATCTGCCATTGATGTTTCGTTTTAATTTCAGATAAAACATATACATCAGAATACTCAGTTGCAGCTTAAGTCTAAGAATATAACTTGTGTGAACCTGAAGTGAGTATAACTTTAAAATACACACACACACACACACACACACACACACACACACACACACATGCGCGCGCAGAGAGAGCCGCGGGAGAACGGCCGTGCGCACTAATGCGCCCTGCTGCGGTGCGCGCAGCGGTTCGCCGTCGGGGGTTAGAGTCCTCCCTCGGGCATGGGTGTTTCTGCTGCCCGTAGCATAAGTTAGTTTAAGTAGTTTGTGAGCCTAGGGACTGATGACCAACGTATTTAAGTCCCTTAGATTTACAAACATTTGAAGAGAGAGAGAGAGAGAGAGAGAGAGAGAGAGAGAGAGAGAGAGACAGAGAGAGGTATTCTGTCTGTCGCTAGTCTAATGAAGAATTGGTAACATTTTAGATTACGTATGGGAGCTCTGAGAGCGGTAAGGTACTTTCCTGTTAGCACAAAAGTAAGGTCTAAGAACCATTGGTCTGACAGTTTTAAATTGTCGTAGCTATGTGTGGAGAGTACCAGAGCTGAAAGCGCCAATAGAATTACAGGTAACGAAAGCTGGCTAAGGCCGGATATAAGTTCAGCTGAAATATTTACAAAGGTACAGAGGGTGTTCAGAAAGGACAGATTGAGTAAAATAGGTGGTTGCATGTTTATTACTGTCACAAGCGATTTATCCTGTAAGGAAATTGATGTAGATAGTTCCTTTGAGTTGGTATGGGTAGAGGTTATACCTGACAACCGGGATAAATTAATAATTGGTTCTTTTTTACCGACACCCTGACTCAAAGGATTAGATTCCAGAAATGTTCAAAGGAAGCTTGAATAAACTGTCAAAAACGTACCTAATGCATATAATTTTAATTGCTGGTGCTTTAACTTACTCTCGATATGTTGCAAAAAGTACATGTTTAAAACTGAAGGAAAGCATAAAACATCGTCGGAAATTGTACTTACGGTGGGGGGTTCGAATCCCCCCTCGGGCATGGATATTTGTGCCGTCCTAGTTCGTAAGTAGTTAATAAGTAGTTTGTAAGTTTAGGGACTGATGACCCCGTAGGTAAATCCCATAAGCTTAATAAACATTTGAACATTTGAAATTGTACTGAACGCATTCACCGAAATCTATCTCGAGCAATTAGTTCATGAGCCCACTAGAATATTAAATGGTTGTGAAGACATACTTGAGCTACTAGCAACAAATAATTCGGAGCTAATAAAGAGCATCAAAACAGACACAGGGTCAGTAAACACAGAGTTGTCGTAGCAAGACTATCATGTTGCCATTGAGAATCGAGCTTTTAAACGTCGTTTCACATTGCTTCCTCGCTGCAGTATTGCCTTGAGAAAGGCAGGGTGGTCTCCTGCCGAAATGTAGGCCGATATCGAGCTTTATACCTGACTGAATACCCGTAAGTTTTTTTAACATGTTCAAGTGCATTTTAGTCTAGAAATAAACTTTTTGAAGGTTGACAAGTGCTTCTAAAAACGTGAAAAAAGACTTAAAAACTCATCAATATGCGTGCACCGCACCATCAGCAATATTTAGATGATGATAATAATAATACTGACAGCAATAATGGGATTATCTGGTAAATTAATACTCTTCAGTGGGATTTTTCAAAATCTTTAAATATTTGTATATCTAAGGGACTTAACTAAGTTGATTATCAGTCCCTAGACTTACAAACTACTTAAACTAACTTAAAGTAACTTATACTAAGGACAACACAAACACCCCTGCCGGCCGCGGTGGCCGAGGGGACTGCGGCGCGCCAGTCACGATCTGCACGGCCACTACGGTCGGGGGTTCGAATCCCCCCTCGGGCATGGATATTTGTGCCGTTCCTAGTGTTAGCTAGTTCATAAGTAGTTTGTAAGTTTAGGGACTGTTGACCCCGTAGTTAAGTCCCATAAGCTATACAAACATTTGAAACAAAAACCCGTGCCCGAGGGAGGACTCGAATCTCCGACGGCGAGCAACAGCGTGCTCCGCAGCAAGGCGCCTTGGAACGCTCGGCCACTCCACCCCGGCTGGAATTTTTGAAACTAAAGTATTTGTCGAAATAGTGTAAATTTCATAATGTCTTCGTATCGGGATATGATAGCTATAATCGTCTTTAGATTCTGTTGACATTTGACTAGTATAATATTTGTCAGAAGCATGCTTGTAGTTCATCATTTCATTGAGCGCCACATTGTCTTCACCGCCTCTAGTACGTATGATAAGCGCACCTGACGTTACAACAACATCACAAGTTTTGTGTATCTCGTCTTAGTGGCCTGATGGATCAGTTGTGGTTTACTGCGTGTAATGTATGGGTTCGATTTCCTTTTCAGGCGTATATTTTTAACAGGCACGATGATTTAAACTTTGGTAAGACCAAGTCAAGAACGTCAAGTTTAAATTCCGTATTAAACAAAAATCAATTCGCTATCAACTGGGACGGAGCCGATTTATGATTGGCACTTAAAAGGGAGAATACGCGGCAATCAGTAACTCTGTCGCCAGAAAGCTTTATTTACAATACAAACTTTATTTTATAAACCAACGTTGTTTACGGTCACTTGGACTTGAACTTCAGACGTAGAAAATTATATTTCTGGACTATGATTATAATTCGGTATCCTATTTTGCAGTATGCCACCCACTGGAAAACAAATAGTTGGATCATTTCGATGTTTCCGCCGAGAGTATAGATGTCTATAGGTCTCATGAATTCGAATCCTCGTCCAGCATGAAAATATTCATATTTTCATTTGACGTCTTAGGCAGAACACTCTGGAACTCTAGTGAAACTTAATTTTTAATGTCTATTCACGCATTATCAACAACATTGATAGTTGCTGTAGTTTCTAGTCAGGCACGCTTGCTTGTTCAATCCTGTTAACATTTGACATTTAACGTCTATTCGTACATAGAAAGAGTGTCGGTAGGTTCGGAATTTGATTTCCGGTCAGGAATAACGTAATTATGTCCTTATTACAGAATCAGACGTTTCACCGTTGCTGAAAAAAAATCTACTACTAACATCAGATTTTATATTTGAGAGTAACGAATGGTATAAGTTGCTCAATATTTTTGTTTGTGTTATCTATGATTTTCGTTGTCGAGTATGTGAATAAAAATTTTTAAGTAGGGCCTGTGTTTAAGTTCAGTTTGTTCGTACTACCTAGCAAAATCTAAGTTATGAATATTTACTAAACAATGTCTGTGTCACATATATAGCATACCTGACTTTCAAAGATATAAAACTGTAAACATTACGCACATAGGTACCCCAACTGTCAAAATAAGCATATATAGCATACTTGACTTTCAAACATATAAAACTGTAAACATTAAGCATCCATGTACCACAACTGTCAAAATAAGTAATCAGGCAAATTTCAACGAATTATTTAAAAATACGTAATCGTAATCACAGTATAAAAACAGACAGTTGACAGTAGGTCACTAGATGGAATATTTCCGTCAGTCACACCTAGACGTAAGTAATGATGTAAAGTACTGTTGTAATGTTATTATCCTCCATTGAGACGTAAATATTAAGCATTATTATAAAAACCTGCAGGCGCCTTGATAATGACAATACGCCGCAACAAGCTCGTTTCTTGCGCAAATATTAAAATAAATGTAAATAAAGAATACTTGCAGCTACTTGGACTTATTTCACATAAAATGTCGTATTTCGACGTCATAAATGCTACTAGCCGTATCAACAAGAAACTTTCTCTTTCGATTACGCTGCTATTTCATTACAGTGTGGGTGGGACCTATTACTTCTTAACTATTTGAATGATAAACTTGCGCTGTCTGCATTTCATGAAAACATGGCTTTGTTGTATTTCTCGTCTGTGGACTCTGGCTGCTATGACATATTTATCATGCATTTTTCAGAAAACTTTTTGGTGACAAAATATGATATTTAACCATTTTAAACCCTAATATTTTCGTTTCTTGAAGGACTGATTTTTTTTGTTATTCATCATATTTATTGTACAGCATCATATAAAGTAATGTATTGCTCGAAATTTTAAGAGTGTACTTAGGAAAATACGCATCTACTCTCGATTTTATCTCATTCCTTGCAGCATGTGAACTGTAGATAATATACCGAAATTAAATTAAAATTGAGGAAAGAAAGATCCCATTTTTATACAGATGTGCACAGTTTTCCTAATTCTGTCCAAGTGAACTTTCGATGTGCTACAAAAACTTACTTTCCGATTTTAAGAAAAATATTAAGTGAAAAAATTAGATTTTTCGACATCTTGCCAGATGATATCTTTGTGATACATTATATGCAATAGTTATTATGCCTCATCAAATTAAGTAAACCATTGCACTGAAAAATAGTTTGCAGAGACAAAACACATAACGTAGACTTTGCATGTGGCTAATTTCAGTTCATAGAGTGCTGAGCATAAAATACAGTATCATGTTTGATATCAATATTTATTGCTGGTGGAGATTCGCGGGTGATGTATTCAATCCCACCCCTAAACAGAAGTAATCTTGCCACATTTTATAAACAAGTCAATGAACGAAACGAGGTTCTTATGCAACAAGATAACATGAAAAGAGATATGTCTGCCTTTCTTTTTATATGGAATTAGCTCGTCCGCCACAGTGAGAGCATCAGCGGGACGAGACGCATTAGTGCGTCAATAATGCTGAAGAAACACACCTATGTTAAGTCGACAGCACCTGGAAAGCGGGGGAACATGGCGTTCGCAGCAGTCAAAGGATTAAGCCCTTTGCTCCTCTCTGTGAACTACATTTAACTTTCCTTTATATTTTATCTCATTATTTAATCTTACCTCTGGATGACAGTTGCCTTCCATGTATAAACTAAAAAACCAAATAATGCAGTACCATATGTTGTATGGGTTCCCGTGTGTAGATGTGACTTCCCATGCTACAGCTAACCATTTCCCTACTCTCTGCACTGTGCAACATGCATCTGGCCTCATAATACAGATGAAACCTTCCTGCTCATACACTAACGGCATTAACGCTAAATGAGAGGTAACCATCGCTCATTGTCTGACGCTTCTGGACTCCATAAACTCAATAAATACTGTCAGGACATGCATGACTCCGTGTGCAAACCGGGTGGAGTCATTCCAGATGTGGAACGGGTCCTCCCGGATGCCATGAAGGGTACGGGGTGCAGCCAACTGCAGGTGGTGGCTCACGTCTGTACCAATGATGTGTGTCGTTTCGGATATGAAGAGATCCTCTCAGGTTTCGAGCGGCTAACTGAAGTGGTAAAGACTGCCAGTCTTGCTTGCAAGATGAAAGCAGAGCTCACCATCTGCAGCATAGTTGAGAGGACCGACTATGGACCTCTGGTACAGAGCCGAATGGAGGGTCTGAATCAGAGGCTCAGACGGTTCTGCGACCGTGTAGGCTGCAGATTCCTTGACTTGCGCCATCGTGTGGTGGGTTTCCGGTCAGGAGAGCACTACACGCAGGCAGCGGCTACACGGGTAGTGGGGGCTGTGTGGCGTGGACTGGGCGGTTTTTTAGGATAAAGAGCTTCGGGGAAATAGAAAATGGGCAATCTCAAAGGGTGCAGGTGGATGACAGGAGAAATGTAGATCCGGAAACTATCGATATAACAGTTGTAAATTGTTGTAGCTGTGTCGGGAAAGTACCAGAACTGCAAGCGTTAATAGAAAGCACCGAAACAAACATCATTATAGGCAGCGAAAGTTGGCTCAAGCCGGAAATAAGTTCAGAAGAAGTATTTGCAAAACATCTATCGGCGTTCAGAAAGGATAGATTAAACAAAATAGGGGGGGGGGGCGTGTTTGTCGCCGTCAAAAGTATTCTATCGTGTAACGAAGTTGAAGTTGATAGTTCCTGCGAGCTATTATGGGTAGAGGTTGTACCCGAAAATCGTAAAAAGTTAATAATCGGTTCCTTTTACCGGCCTCCCGACTCTGACGATACAATAGCAGAAAGGTTCAAAGAAAACCTGAGTCTAATTACAAATACGTACCCGACTCACACGATAATACTAGGTGGTGATTTTAATTTACCCTTGATCTGTTGGCGAAATTATATTTTCAAATCAGCAGGTAGGCATAAAACATGGTCCGAAATTGTACTCAACGCATTCTCTGAGAATTACTTCGAACAATTAGTTCATGAGCCAACTAGAATTGTAAATGGATGTGAAAACACACTTGTTCTCTTAGCAACATATAATCCTGAGCTCATAACGAGCATCAAAACGGATACAGGTATTAGTGAACACAGAGTTGTCGTAGCGAAACGGAATATCGAAAGTCCCAAAGTTACCAAAAATAAACACAAAGTATATTTGTTCAGGAAAGCAGATGGAAACAAAATACATTGCTTCTTGAAAGACAGCTTCCACTCGTTTCTAACACTAAACGTAGGTGTAGACCAGATGTGACTCAAATTCAAAGAAGTGGTATCGACAGAAATTGACAGTTTTATACCAAATAAATTAATAAAAGACGGAGGCGATCCCCCTTGGTACACAAAACAGGTCAGGACACTGTTGCAAAAGCAAAGGAAAAGGCATACTAAATTTAAACGAACACGAAATCCCCACGATTTGCGATCGTACTCAGAAACTCGAAAATTAGCGAGGATTTCAATGCGAGATGCCTACAATATTTATCACAACGAAACTCTTTCTCGTAATTTGACTGAAAACCCAAAGATATTTTGGTCATATGTTAAATATACTCGGGGCAAATCACAAACAATACCTTCACTACGTGAAAGTAATGGCGACCCTGCCGAAGACAGCGCTGCTAAAGCAGAGTTACTAAACTTAGCTTTTAGAAACTCATTCACCAAAGAAGAGGAAACCAATATTCCAGATTTCGAATTACTAACAGATGCCGTAATGAGTAATGTAGAAGTAGTGCGGAGTAGTGCAGCAACTGAAATCACTTAACAAGATCAAGTCTTCTGGTCCGGACTGTATACCCATTAGATTTCTGTCTGATTATGCTGAAGCGATAGCTCCTTACTTAACAGTCATATACAATCGCTCTCTCATAGAAGGATCTGTACCAAAAGATTGGAAAGTTGCACAAGTCACACCTATATTCAAGAAAGGCAGTAGGAGTAACCCGCTAAACTACAGGCTTATTTCATTGACGTCAATTTGCAGCAGGGTTTTGGAACATATCCTGTATTCAAATATTATGAATTATCTCGAACAGAACGATCTATTGACCCAAGGTCAACACGGATTTAGAAAATATCGTTCATGCGAAACACAACCAGCTCTTTATTCACACGAAGTGATGGGTGCTATCGACAAAGGTTCGCAAATCGATTCCGTATTTCTTGGTTTCCAGAAAGCTTTTGACACCCTACCTCACAAACGGCTTTTAATCAAATTGCGTGGTTATGGTATATAATTTGCGATTGGATAGGGGATTTCTTGTCTGAGAGGACACAGTTTGTAGTTATCGATGGTAAGGCATCGACTAAAACAGAGGTGATATCGGGCGTTCCACAGGGTAGTGTTATTGGTCCTCTGCTATTCCTTATTTACATAAACGATTTAGGGGAAAATCTAAGTAGCTGTCTCAGGTTGTTTGCAGATGACGCCGTCATTTACCGTCTTGTAAAATCATCCGAAGATCAAAACCAACTGCAGAACGATCTGAATAAGATATCCGTATGGTGTAAAAATTGGCAATTGGCTCTAAATAATTAGAAGTGTGAAGTCGTCCACATGAGTACGAAAAGAAATCCATTAAACATTGTTTACAACATAAATCAATCAAATGTGAAGGCCGTAAACTCCACAAAATACCTAGGAATTACTATTACTTCAGAGCTAAAGTGGAAAGAACTCGTAGATAATATCGTGGGAAAGGCGAACCAGAGACTACGTTTTATTGGCAGAACCCTTAAAAGATGCAACAAAACTACTAAAGGAACTGCATACACTGCGCTTGTCCGTCCATTTTTGGAGTATTGCAGCCCAGTGTGGGATCCTTATCAGGTGGGTTTGACGGAGGACATCGAAAGAGTCCAAAGAAGGGCAGCTCGTTTCGTATTGTCACGATCTAGGGGAGACAGCGTTACGGAAATGATACAGGATCTGGGATGGGAATCACTACAACAACGGCGCTTATTGCTGCGGTGTGGGCTACTTGCGAAACTCCAATCACCAATATTCTCCTCCGAATGCGAAAATATATTGTTGACTCCCACTTACATAGGTAGAAATGATCATCAGAATAAAATACGAGAAATCAGAGCTCGAACAGAGAGATTCAGGTGTTCTTTCTTCCCGCGCGCTATTCGAGAATGGAATGGGAGATAAATAGTATAATTGTGCTTCGATGAACCCTCTGCCAGGCACTGAAATGTGATTTGCAGAGTATCCCATGTAGATGTAGATGTAGACACGCAATACTCTTTTCTCCACTATCTTTTCCCTTGCAGTTAATTCAGTTTCTTCTAGTATAACAATAAATTACGTATCGTGGACATCCACAGCTGTAGTCTTGGGACAGATTAAAGCCATTTGAGCTGTATGATGTTTATTCATTACGCCAACTAGTTTGTAGAATTAGAGTCCCATAATCAGGATATCACATTTATTTCATACTAGCTGGAAACCAGGCGGTGCCTGGGTATTTATTTATTTATTCAAGCCTTGAGTTAGTACTTCTCCTATCTCTTTTCTCTCTGCCCATCTCCTTTTTTTTCTAAAACCATGTTATATTTATGGGAGAATGTTTCAGAAATAAGGCTGTCTTGCATAATGTACAAAATTATAAGGGCAGAAAGGTAGCCATTAAGAAACAAATGATATGTTACATTCATACATTCATTTAATTCGAAACGTGATTACAAACAATGCTTTTCCAGAAGCTAGCATGAATAAATGCTTTGGTAAGCACACCCCTGAGGAAGCGAGATCAAGTAATCCGTGTGACACACATGGAGATGTGAAATCCACCCTGCAGTATTTAGTAGTTTGCCCTGTGATATATTCATCTTAAAAGAAAATTATATATATGTGGTGTCTGTTCTTTCGGACATGTCCGAAAGAACAGACACCTAACTTTTTGCCGATGACGGGCAACGATCCTTTCTTCAGTGCGGAGGCATTCCTAGGTCCTTACTCTCACGGGAATCAGTACTAAGTGACTACGAGTTTGAGTTCTAGTGGGCAGGGTAAAGTTACAAATTTGTATCTGAAGGGAGGCGTGCTTGAGTAATTCCGTATAGGTAAAACGATTGCTGTGTCCCGAGTGGTGTATGGGTCAGCGCAACTGCCTAGAAAACAGTAGACCCCGGTTCGAATCCCGGCTGAGTACACATTTTCAAATTTACCCATTCGCAGTTAATGTCATACATTCCGTGAATATGAAAAGATAATAGGTGCTGGCTAAAAAGTGGTGGAACAGGCACCACATATACAGGGTGTCTCACCTACGAGTCGTCCGGCGCATTTTCTCTGGTGTTTGAGCAGATATTTGCAATTTCGTTTTCACAATGTGTAGCTGGACTCAGGCCAAACAAATCCTGCTCATCACGCTATTCCTGCGACGCCAGGTGTAGATATAAAGCGTCGGTTTGTTTCCTGACACGAACTAAACGATTTTCAAACCGAAATTTTTGTGCTCAATCGATAGAGCAGTCCGAAATTAGCCCAGTGTGATATTAGGTTTATCGAAACGTATTAACGGAGATAGTAAAACACGACAATTAACCAGTACTCCGAAAGCTGCTGTGTACCGCTTCCATAAGTACTGTCAATGGATTAAGTCTCCACAATGAAGAATCAATAGGCTCCATCTTAATTATGGAATGCAAATCAGTTACAGGAAGCCGGCCGCGGTGGCCGAGGGGATTGAGGCGCTCCAGTCACGGTCTGCACGGTCACTACGGTCGGGGGTTAGAATCCCCCCTCGGGCATGGATATTTGTGCCGTCCTTAGTCTTAGCTAGATCATAAGTAGTTTGTAAGCTTAGGGACTGATGACCCCGTAGTTAAGTCCCATAAGTTCTACAAACATTTTTGAGTTACAGGAAATTGCTTTGATGGCGACTAAGTAATGTATTAACTGTTCTGTTGCTTAGGAAGTGCTTCGTAAATGAACAGTATAGTCTTGTCACTGTATTTTTGTGCATTACTAGCATTGCCCTCAGCCGGTGTCCAGTGTATGTGACAGACAGCGACGTATGGGCACGCACGTGCTCGCCACTTCGCCGTCGGCCGACGTGCCCCACCTCACGTTTGCCGCCACGCCTGCTGCTGCCTTATGGAAGCGCTACACAGCCGCTTCCGGAGTACTGGTTAATTTCGTTTTTTACTGTCTCTGTTAATATTTTTAGATAAACCGAATTTCACACTAGATTAATTTAGGACTCCTCTATCGACTGGGCACATAAAATTTCGCTTTAAAAATCTTTTTGTTCGTGACGGGAAACAAACCGACGTTTTACATCTACACTGGACGTCTCAGGAATGGCGTGAGGAGCAGGATTTGCTTGGCCTGAGTCCAGCTTCACACTGCAAAAACTAAATTGCAAATATCCGTTCAAACACCAGAGAAATGTGCCTGACAACTCTTAGGTGAGACACCCCGTATATAACTTATACAATTTGCCGATGACGGGCAATGATCCTTTCTCCAGTGCGGAAGCACTCCTAGGCCCTTACTCGCAACTGCCTAGAAAGCAGGAGACCTGGGTTCGAATCCCGGCTGGTTACACATTTTCAACTTTACCCATTCGCAGTTAATGCCATACTTTCCGTGAATGTTAATAGAAAATGCAATTCTCCCTTTAAACTGCAGTTTCTTGAAGTTAAAATGCAGATCTGTCGGAAATAGTGGGTATTCGTTGTGTGTACACGGTTTCATTCTCTTACTTTCCCTGTAGCTCTATAGACGTCTATTGTTTTCGCCTACAGCCACGTGCGCTCTACGGTCCAAATTTGTCAACAGCACTACCAGCGTTCAGTAATACAGGAGTGTCTAAACAGTAAACATCAAATGTATTTAAATGTGGTGCATAATGGGAACGTTTTTAACCATGGCAGTATATATATATATATATATATATATATATATATATATTATGGGACTTAACTACGGGGTCATCAGTCCCTAAACTTACAAACTACGTATGAACTACTTACGAACTAGGACGGCACAAATATCCATGCCCGAGGGGGGATTCGAACCCCCGACCGTAGTGGCCGAGCTGACCATGACTGGAGCGCCTCAGTCACCTCGGCCACCGCGGCCGGCTCATATTTATTGAATTATATGTTGTACAATTGTGTAATTTTGTATGTATATATTTATTTGTGTAACTGCTGTATCTCTGTAAAATCTGTTGCGAATATAGTTAGTAGCAAAGAAGTAATAGATTAAAACTTGATACATCATGTTGTGGTTTCCATTAATGTTACTGTTTATGTCCTCATATCTCATGAACTATGTGTCATACTGTGATACACTTTCGAAGGTACACTAAGATTTACGCATATATACTGTCTGTAGGATTTCTTGCGAGTACATTTTGTGGTGTCGCAATTTATAATTTGTAATGTCATCCAAATGCCGTAGTTTTACCATGAACAGCGAGAAAGTAGTAAGCAAGTAACTTTTTTTCTTTTATCATTTTAATGCGGTTTTCAGAGAGAAAGAGTATAATGAAGATTTGAAATTATGTTTAAAGTTTGTTGCAAGTCCCTAAGTAGTCTCATTCTCAATAAAGTCTCGTCTCATAATGTGGCGCCGGCCGCGGTGGCCGAGGGGATTGAGGCGCTCCAGTCACGGTCCGCACGGCCACTACGGTCGGGGGTTCGAATCCCCCCTCGGGCATGGATATTTGTGCCGTCCTTAGTTGTACGTAGTTCATAAGTAGTTTGTAAGTTTAGGGACTGATGACCCCGTAGTTAAGTCCCATAGACTCTACAAACATTTGAACATTTTTTAACATAATGTGGCAGTGTTTACGACTCCTATTGTTTAAGACGTTATAGCTCCTGAACCATGTCTCATATGCAGTTCTTACCCCTACAGGAATGGTTACTTCACAGTAAGGAATATGTGTATCAAATTTGGTTGATATCGGTCCAGTGGTTTAGGATGTATGTTCAAATGTTTGTATAGTCTATGGGACTTAACTATGGGGTCATCAGTTCCTAAACTTACAAACTACTTATGAACTACTTACGAACTAGGACGTCACAAATATCCATGCCCGAGTGGGGATTCGAACCCCCGACCGTAGTGGCCGTGCAGACCGTGACTGGAGCGCCTCAGTCTCCTCGGCCACCGCGGCCGGCAGTGGTTTAGGAGGCAATATGCAGCATTGTAGCTTGAAACAATAGTTTTTCGCGCATATGTTTATGACACCATATCTGGTGAAGTATGTGTTTTACGAGATTCAAACACTTACGGCGACCGGTCTCATCAATTGAAGCTTACATGTGCAAAATTTCATAAAGGTTGGAACAAAACTAGATTTTTATGCAATACAGTCACACAAATAAACACACGAACACTCCGCTTTATATCTAAAGATTTATCTGGGTATCTGACGACCAATCATTCTCAGTCAGTCTGCCGAGAAGTTGGTAATTAAAATTTAAAATTTGCAGGTGTCGGAAAGTTGGGAGGACCTCACGTATGGGGCATCCATGGCGTCGGCTTCGGGAGTGACGTTTTTAAGCAGACTGATTGAGAATGTTGCGTTGTCTAACGGATACCGAGAGAAATATGAAATAATTTTAATACCCTGATGATGTGACTCTAATGATACAAAACTCGTAGGTGTAATAAATACGGCTTTTGTCTAATATGACCCTATTCTATATAGTTACAACAAAAACTCAGCTAACAGCTGTTCAAATGTTCACATGTTTGTAAAGCTAAGGGACTAAACTACTGCTGTTTTCAGTCCGAGGGAGGACACGAACCTCCGACGGCGAGAAGCGGCGCGCTCCGCAGCTAGGCGCCTTAGAACGCTCGGCCAATCCACCGTGGCTAACTACTGTTACTAACACAAATTTTAATTCAACCATCACCGGTTTCGTTCCATAGAAAAAATGTTCAAATGTTTGTAAAGCTTATGGGCTTAACTGCAGGATCATCAGTCCCTAAACTTAGAAACTACTTATGAACTAGCTAATACTAAGGACGGCACAAATATCCATGCCCGAGGGGGGATTCCAACCCCCGACCGTAGTGGCCGTGCAGAACGTGACTGGCGCGCCGCAGACCGCTCGGCCACCGCAGCCAGCCTTCGGCCGTTCCCTAGAGCCACATCATAGTTGCGTATCTAAACAACAAGAAAAATAAATGACAGAAAATGCCACCCTTTAGACGAAACTAACTCCAATGTACTTAGTTACCCGAGAAGCAACAAACGCAAGTGTACTATGAACAGTGAAAACATGGTACAGAAATTGCGCTCAAATGTCATCAATAAAACCATGGGGCGGATGGTCAATAAATAAAATTTGGGTTACAGAAATATGCCATGTAACCAATGCCTATCTATCTACTGACAGAGTCCTGTATTGGAATAAATTCATAACAGTAAGGATTGGAGCAAGGGGGAAGTATATAACATAATATTAGTTTAAAATATTAAAACTTGATAGAGAAGTGGACAACGTAGAAGGCCCAGTGTTCCTGGTAGTTCATAGAAGATAGTGCGATACCAACTTTCCAACTGCGGCGCGCCAGTCACGGTCTGCACGACCACTACGGTCGGGGGTTCGAATCCCCCCTCGGTTATGGATATTTATGCCGTCCTTAGTGTCAGCTAGTTCATAAGTAGTTTGTAAGTTTAGGGACTGATGACCTCGTAGTTAAGTCCCATAAGCTATACAAACATTTGAACAACTTTCCAAACTAAATCAAGATACGCCAATCGTGCAAAAACCGAAATGAGATTCTAAACAGAGAAACAAAATGCCAAAGAAGTCGAGATCTAGCAAGTAGGATCATCTGCATTGTTAGGCAGGGGTGAAATAACACAGCATCCTGTTCCGCAATTTGCAACGTCGGAGAATACGAAGACGGAAAAACCGGCAGCAGTCAACCAAAAAACGGAATAGGCACTTCTGAAAGGTGACGTGCCGGCCGCGGTGGCCGAGGGGACTGAGGCGCTCCAGTCACGGTCTGCACGGCCACTACGGTCGGGGGTTCGAATCCCCCCTTCGGGCATGGATATTTGTACCGTCCTTGGTGTAAGCTAGTTCATAAGTAGTTTGTAAGTTTAGGGACTGATGACCCCGTAGTTAAGTCCCATAAGCTATACAAACATTTGAACATTTTGAAAGGTGACGTGCCTCCTCAAGACCTATAGCAGCGGATGCCTTCATCCGCTATTTCCACGGTCTCTAGTGACACGAATATGATATACAAATATCGGAAGATGTAATGGAATGTTCTGTTCGTGTTCTGTTCAACGTGTATCTCAGTATAACGAATCGGGTACTGCCAACGGTAAGTTGCATATATATATACATCCCTGTGGCGGAAGGAAACCATATTACCATCTTGAAGTAACATCCTGTCTACTTAACAATTCATGAATTTTACAAAAAAGAAAGAAAAAAAAGGGAGAAAGAAAGAAAAAGTACAGCAGACAAAGTTCGTGTCAAAATATGCAATCTGAACCTGATATGAAGTAATATCAAACACTTCACTAAGCTGGTCATCGGTTTCAAGGGAGCCTGGCTCCACATAACCGGTGGACCTACCAGATGCAAAAGGGTAAAAGTGATTGTACTTTTACAAGAACAGAACTAAAATAAGAAAATAATAGCTCAATAAAGAGAAAAATAGTCGTAGATATTAAACGATGCTGTAACCCAGGAGCACTTTACACAGCTAGTCTGTTACACTTGTAGGGGGAACGGGAAGTAAAGAGTGTGATTTCACTTTCGCGTCTCTAGTGGAACTTTACGAAAGACAGTGACCATGATCGCGCAGCCCACTCCTGCCATCTCACACACTACTGACGTAGTGTGCTACCACTCAGTACAGTCGGGTCTGGGTGTGCATCCGTACTAAAGAAAGGATCATAGGCCGTCAACGCCTTTTACGTAGGGTGTTCCAGGAGGAATAGTAAATATTTTAGGAGGTGGTAGTACATACAAAATGCTATATAACATGTGTCCAATTTGTATTGAGTACAGAGATACAGCTAAATTAAAGGCTTTTTTTTCTTTTTTTTTTTAGCCACGTCTACTGATTGACTGCTCTGTAGCCGCGCGGGCGTAGCTGAGCGGTCAGGGGCGCCACGTTGTGGATCGCCAGGCCTCCCGCGTCAGAGTTTCGAATCCTCCCTCGGGCATGGAAGTGTGTGCTGTCCTTAGGCTAGTTTAACTTAGTTTAAGTAGTTTGTAAGCTAGGGACTAACAAGCAAGCAGTTAAGTCCCATAGAATTACAAACATTTGAACTGCACTGTAGCGTGTAAACATGTTGTACTTATCTGCACATGCTAAATACACCGATATGGTATTAAAGTATAGGTTTTGTAACGGAATCGCTGTTGTTGGTCGTAGACAACACGTCATGCGATTTCTTAACCGCAGAATACCAGATTCAGTAGTATTTATACAGCGTTCAAATGTTGCTAAACCTATGGGACCAAACAGCTGAGGTCATTGGTGCCTATTGTTAAAAAAACTACTTAAACCAACTTATACTAAGAACAGCCGCGGCGGAGTGGCTGAGCTCATTGAGGCGCTATGCTCCGATGCCCAAGGCCGTTCCCAGTCGGGGGTTCGAATCCTCGCTCGGGCATGGATGTTTGTGCTGTCTTTAGTATAAGTTACTTTATAAGCATTTTGTAAGTTTAGGGACTGATGACCCCGCAATTAAGTCCCATAAGCTTAACAAAGATTAGATTAGATCAATACTTGTTCAATGGATCATGAATATGACACTTCGTAATGATGTAATGAAGTGCAACGTGTCAGGTTGGTGATGGGAGTCTGTACAAGACGTTACATTACACCAAATATTACATGATACTTTTTTTACTAACTTATATCTAAAACCTTATCCACTGAGTAAAAGGAGTTGTCATTCAGAAATTCCTTTAATTTATTTTTAAATGCTAGTTGGCTATCTGTCAGGCTTCTGATGCTGCTTGGTAGGTGACGAAAGACTTTTGTTGCAGCATAATTTACCCCTTTCTGTGTCAAACTCAGATTAACCCTACGTGGTGAAGATCATCCTTTGTCCTGGTATTATAGCTGTACACACTGCTATTACTTTTGAACTACGTTGGATTATTAACAACAAATTTCATAAGTGAATATATTTATACTGTGAATTTACTGTGAGGATACCTAAATCCTTAATTAGATGTATTCAGGATGATCGTGGGTGGGCTCCAGAATCATTTTGCTTACACACTTTTGTGCAATGAATACTTTTTTACTCAGTGAAGAATTACCCCAGAATATGATGCCATACGAAAGCAGTGAATGAAAATTTGAACTAAGAATAGGGAGGAATCGAACCTCCGACGGGAAGCCGCCGCGCAATCCGTAGCAAGACGCTTCAGGCCGCCCGGCCATTCCCACGCAGCTTATATACCTGGTACAGTGCCGGCAGCCATATTGCGTCTGAGCATGCAAATGGACAGAATGTGGGTGACATTACTCGGGTGGTAGTCCTTCAACCAGCAAACGTACAACTTCTGCACGTATCGCTGTTCCGTGGGCAAGAGTATGACCTTACGTACCAACGGGTTTCATACCTATCATTTACATCTCATTCGACAACTTCGAGCAGAATATGAAGATAGAAGATTGGAATTATGACGTTGTATACTTTAAAATCGCCAAGTAATACCATTTTTATTCTTCAGGGATGAAGCTGCTTTCACTATTGCCGGCATCAACAACACTCATAATTTAAATCAGCACTCCGAAGAAAACCCACATGCCATTGCGAAGACCCAATTTGATGAACTTCTCTCTGCAAATATTTGGTGTGGTTTTATAGATAGTTGATTGGGCCTTAGTGTTACCTCAATATCGTACAGGAGTTATCTACACTTTCTTGAAAATGAGCAGTTAGTTGCGCGCTAAAATTCTACATGGGAGAGATTTATGATTATTTCTAGGACACATAGTTCGGCTGTGATAATATTTAAACATTTCAAATATATTACTGCAAGGGCGAGAATTGTAAATTCTCTCGGTAATCTCATTATTTTTTGCTACAACTATGAATAATTTACTCATTTAATAGCATGTTACTCCTTTTCACTACACCTGCACAGGTTACTCAAGTACGCCTCCCGTCAAATACAAATTATCAACTTTACCGTGCCCACTGGTACGCAAATTTGTAGTTTTGTAAACTGATTCGCGTAAAAGTAAGGGCCTAGGAGTACCTCCGTATTGAAGAAGAGGATCATTCGCCGTCATCGGCGTTGTCAGCAATGTGGAAGGTGTAGTATACAGTTAGCAGAGCCTGTTATGTTGATGGTGCGAATGGAGCGGTGTACTGCCTGTCGAATCTCTGGAACAGTTCTGAAGCGAATGCCACGAAGTGGTTCCTTCATCTTCGGAATCAAATCAAAGTCACAAGGACTGAAGTTCGGGGAGTATGGTGGATGGTACAGTACTTTCCTGTCTCA
Organism: Locusta migratoria; assembly: GCA_026315105.1. Taxonomy (NCBI): domain Eukaryota; kingdom Metazoa; phylum Arthropoda; class Insecta; order Orthoptera; family Acrididae; genus Locusta; species Locusta migratoria. Next base: position 13,866,531 of record CM048755.1, read on the forward strand.
TCGACCGAACAGAGCAGACACATCTTGCGCTGTATGCGTCCGCGCATTGTCGTGTAAAATGACGGGTGGGTTGCGCAGAAAGTGTTTCCGCTTCTTTTGCAAAGCTCCAAATACAAACAGTTATACTGTGCATTGACGGTCTGCCGTGGAGGAACGTAATGCGTTAGGATAACACCATCACAGTCGTAAACGAGAATCACCACAAGTTCCACCGTACTGGGGCTCTGACGCACTTACGACTTTCGCGGCGACTACGTGACTGATTTACTTTCCAAAGTTATCCCAGTAAAACATCCGATATTTTCTTCTGATTTAGATTAAGTATTCTGACTCATTCTCACCACAGGAATGATACTCAGGTATCAAATGTACGTTCTGTAATCCATGAAATCCATTGCAAAAGGAGCTTCAGCTTAATTCACCATTTCTGTAATGAATTCCATATTTTATCTAGTATTTGGTCAACTAAGGGAAACTGTCTGAAGCCTCTATAACGTGTCCACTTTTCAAGGGAAGCATTGCATTAGTTTCTGGTTCTAATGCAACTGTGAAAAATCCCCTAGCAGTGAAATCGAAATTCAGTAAAGAAAACTTCAGACAATGTCTCAACCCTACGTTTGTCATTATCTTCATTTCATAATCTGTACAAATAAAAATGAAAAACTTACAGAATTGCACCTTCTTAATTCTAGCTTTTTCCACTTCTGTCAATTGTGTTGGTTTAAAAGTGGCTCTAATGATTAATTAAATTGGCTTTCATTATACAAGGTGGTCTGAATCAAACTTTAAATATTGTAATGCTGTTGCAGAGTAGGTTGTTCAGAGAAGTGACTAGCAAAAAAAAGTTTTACGTTGTATGGTGTCCGATGTAATTATCATCGAAGTTAGTAAGTTAGGTCATTGTTGCGCAAATGCAAGCAGCCTACTAGTAACGGTGTAGTCAAATGTGTTTTTCGTTTGGTGTACCCAAACTAGAGAGAGACAAAACGGGTCGTGGATGGTGGTAATGTTTGAAGTGGTGCCAATGGCTCAGTCTAGTGAGCTACAATTTTTTCAATTATTCAGTTACAGCTAAGCAAACGAAGAACACGTGTTGCAACTCGGACTCTCGAAAGGTGAGTGATTTTGCACACATAGCAACCTGACTACCTAACATCAAGGGTAATTAAATCAACAAAGTACCTATTTTTGTTAATTATTATTTCTAAGCACAAGATACCACAAAACAACTTACAAATTTTCCAGACTGTTTATGAACACCCTGTTCAGATACATTTATATTGTTTCATGACAGTTATTTCTTTTAATACACCAGAATTATTGCTATGGATTTAATGTAGACAAGATCTGTTTGAAGCCGAAAATGCATGTTGTTCTTATCCTTTGTAAGAATATGGGATACTTTGTTTTAATAAATACGGTTTCTTATTAATGTTATCATGTTGAATTGTAATTAATTTGATTTAATATAGTACATAATAAATAGCGTTTTATCGTTAGTTTATTCAACACAGTAAAAATACAGGTTGTAACATTATCCAAAACAGTCTGACAAAGTTACACGGCAGTAGACAATATGCTAATAGCACTTAGTCCTCTTTACATGTTACCTAGTATGGTGGCGCAGTTGTAACACACTGGACTCGCATTCTGATTTAAGTGTCCCGTAATTTCCCTAAATCTATCCAAGCAAATGCTAGGATGGTTCCTATGAAAGTGCACTCCCGAGTTTCTTCCGTCTCCGCCTCTATTTATCACGGTGTCGACGGGTCAAAACGTATCTTCCTTTCTTCCTTCCTTTGCCTCACATGTTTGCTGTGAAGGTGAGTATAAAGATAAGACGAAGGATCTTGGTTATATTGTCGCCGACTGTAAATCTCTAGCCAGCACGCCCTGTAAAAATAGTTGAAGCACCAACAAATCACTCACAAAGTTACACTATACCTCGCTTTTCGACTCTCGTGGTTAGTAATATATGTCCGTGTGGTTCTATTTTTATCGTCATATCGCTATAATGTATTTTGCTAGATTTTTCCTTACAAGGAATCCAAAGATGCTCTTTTCAGAATCAATTTTGAATATCATATCCGTAACCATTTAAGATATTTCACCTGAAAATTATCTCTGTGAACAAAGGTCTTTCATCTTCTGAGGAACAACTACTCCACTAAATTTGTGAGTCAAATAAATGCGATGCACTTAGCTTGCGCGGTGGCCGAGGAGACTAAGGCGCTCCAGTCACGGTCTGCACGGCCACCACGGTCGGGGGTTCGAATCCCCCCTCGGGCATGGATATTTGTGCCGTCCTAGTCCGTAAGTAGTTCATAAGTAGTTTGTAAGTTTAGGGACTGATGACCCCGTAGTTAAGTCCCATAGACTTCACAAGCATTTGAACATTTTGGACTGAGGCGCTCCAGTCACGGTCTGCACGGCCGCTACGGTCGGGGGTTCGAATCCCCCCTCGGGCATGGATATTTGTGCCGTCCTTAGTCTTAGCTAGTTCATAAGTAGTTTGTAAGCTTAGGGACTGATAACCCCGTAGTTAAGTCGCGTAAGTTCTACAAACATTTGAACATTTGAACTTAGCTTGTAAGAATCGCAAAGCGAGAAAATCATCGATGCGCCAACGTTCCAGCGGTAATATTAGTACCTGAAAGACGACATGCGCAAAAAGGAAGTGCCGCCCTTACAAAATAGGAAAAAAATGTTCAAATGTTGGTAGAGCTTATGTGACTTACCTACGGGGTGATTAGTCTCTAAACTTACAAACTACTTATGAACTATATAATACTAAAGACGGCACAAATATCCATGCCCGAGGGGGGATTCGAACCCCCGACCGTAGTGTCCGCGCAGAAAGTGACTGGCGCGCCGCAGACCGCTTGGCCATACAAAATAGGACCTCCAAATAAGAACCACATGTCACACTGAAAAGAATAGTACTGAAATCATCACAGCTGAGTTCAAGGATTGCACACTGACATCAGTATAATAATCTCCGCGCGAAAATTTCAGCTTTAGGGCAACAGGAAACTTCAACAAACAAACAACATCTTTTATTATCGGCGACATTAACGGTGACAGCCACGCCTGGGTTTAATAATTGGATACAAAAATAGTGAAGCCTTTATAGGATGGGCAGAATGTAGTCAGCTGTCACTTATTCACGACATCCAACTACCTCAGTCATTCAACATCAGCAAGTGGCGCCATGGGAACTACCCTGGCCATTTCGTGTCTGACAAACAGTGCTCTAAGTCCGTGTGTCGTCCTATTCCCAACATGCAGCACCAACCAATAAAAAAAGGTTACTTTCTTTGATGAACAAAATATTCATAAAAATTGTCTTAAGCATCCTGAAACGTGGGAAATGATTACCGAAGAATAGCGTGCTCGATACGCCGCTTTTCAAAATTACATTAATAATCAACCACTCCTCTAAGGCACTCCACTCAACGTTGTATATATTAATTTCGTTATACCGAATTGCTGATTTCAAAGGAACACTTAGTTTTAATAGAAGATAGGTTAATTATGAAGGAGTATCGTAGTTGGGAGCTCCAACATTAGGCGGGTAATGGACCCCCTTAGAGAGATGGCTGTCAAAGAGGAAAAGAAAGCCAACGTGCACTCCGTGTGCATTCCAGGTGGAGTCGTTCCAGATTGAAACGGGTCCTTCCGGATGCCATGAAGAGTACGGGGTGCAGCCAACTGCAGGAGGTGGCTCACGTCGGTAACAATGATGTGTGTCGTTTTGGATCTGAAGAGATCCTCTCAGGTTTTGAGCGGCTATCTGAAGTGCTAAAGTCTGCCAGTCTTGCTAGCAAGATGAAAGCAGAGCTCACTATCTGCAGCATGGCTGACAGGACCGACTGTGGACCTCTGGTGCAGAGCCGAGTGGAGGGTCTGAATCAGAGGCTCAGACGGTTCTGCGACCGTGTAGGCTGCAGATTCCTTGACTTGCGCCATCGGGTGGTGTGATTCCGGGTCCCGCTGAATAGGTCAGGGGTCCACTATACGCAGGAAGCGGATACATGGGTAGCGGGGGGCTGTGTGGCGTGGACTGGACTATATATATATATATATATATATATATATATATATATATATATATAAGAGGATAGAGGGCTTTGGGGAAACACTAAATGTGCTGTCCGAAAAGGTGCATGTCGATTATAGGAGAAATATAGATCTAGGAACTATCGGTGTGACAGTTGTGAATTGTCGTAGCTGTGTCGGAAAGTACCAGAACTCCAAGCGCTAATAGAAAGCACCGAAACACATATCATTATACGTAGAGAAAGCTGGCTTAAGCCGGAAATAAGTTCAGCATAGGTATTTGCAAAAGATCGAAATGTGTTCAGAAAGGATGGATTAAACAAAATACGTGAAGGCGTGTTTGTTGCTGTCAAAAGTATTCTATCGTGTACCGAAGTTGAAGTTGATAGTTCCAGTGAGTTATTATGGGTAAATGTTGTACTCGAAAATCGTAAAAAGTTAATAATTGGTTTCTTTTACCGGCCTCCCGACTCTGACGATACAATAGCAGAAATGTTCAAAGAAAACCTGTGTCTAATTGCAAACACGTACCCAACTCACACATTAATAGTTGGCGGTGATTTTAATTTATCCTCAGTCTGTTGGCGAAATTACTTTTTCAAATCAGGAGGTACGCATAAAACATCGTGCGAAATTGTACTCAACCAATTCTCTGAAAATTACTTCGAACAATTAGTTCATGAGCCAACTATAATTGTAAATGGATGTCAAAACATACTTGATCTCTTAGCAACAACTAATCCTGAGCTCATAACGAGTATCAAAACGGATACAGGCTTTCTGAACACAGGGCTGTTGTAGCGAGTTTAAATATTTAAAGTCCCCAAGTTAACAGAAATAGACGAAAAGTATATTTGTTCAGAATATCAGATACAAATACAATACATTGCTTCTTTAAAGACAGTTTCCACTCATTCCAAACACTAAACGTAAGTGTACACCAGACGTGGTCCAATTCAAAGAAGTGGTATCGACAGCAATTGACAGTTTTATACTAAATAAATTAATAAAAGAAGGAGGTGATCCCCCTTGGTACACAAAACAGATCAGGACATTGCTGCAAAAACAACGGAAAAGGCGTGCTAAATTTAAACCAACAAGAAATCCGCAGCGGCGGAGTGGCCGAGCGCATTGAGGCGCTATGCTACGATGCGCGAGGCCGTTCCCCGGCGAGGGTTCGAGTCCCCCCTAGGGCGTGGATGTTTGTGCCGACTCTAGTATAAGCTAGTTCATAAGTACATTGTACGTTTAGGGACTGATGACCTCGTAGTTAAGTTCTATAAGCTCTACAAACATTTGAACACAAAATCCCCAGGATTGGCAATCCTACACAGAAACTCGAAATTTACCGAGGACTTCAACGAATCCCTTTCTCGAAATTTGACTGAAAACCTAAAGAGATTTTGGTCACAAGTTGAATATACTAGGGCCAAAACACAAACAATACCCTAACTACGTCATAGTACTGGCAATCCTGCCGAAGACAGCGCTACTATAGCAGACTTAATAAACACAGCTTTTCGAAACTCATTCACCAAAGAAGACGAAAATAATATTCCAGATTTTGAAATTCGAACAGAGGCCAGGATGAGTAACGTTGAAGTAGATATCCCCGGAGTAGTGTAGCAACTTAAATCACTTAATGTGTCTTCTGGTCCCTAACTGTTTACACATCAGATTTCTATTTGATTATGCTGAAGCGATAGCTCGTTACTTAACAGCCATGTACAACCGCCCGCTTAAAGAAGGATCTGTAATAAAAGACCGGAAAGTTGCATAGGTCACACCTATATTCAAGAACGGCAGAAGGAGTAGCCCAATAAACTATAGTCCTATTTCATTGACGTCAATTTGCAGCAGGGTTTTGGAACATATCCTGTATTCAAGAATTATGAATTATCTCGAACAGAATGACCTATTGACCCAAGGTCAACACGGATTTAGGAAATATCGTTCATGCGAAACACAATTATCTCATTACTTACACGAAGCGATGAGTGCTGTCGACAATGGGTCTAAAACTGATTCCGTATTTCTTGATATCCAGAAGGCTTTTGACACCGTACCCCATAAACGGTTGTTAATCAAATTGCGTGGTTATGGTATATTTGTGAATGGATAGAGGATTTCTTGTCTGAGGAGACACAGTTTGTAGTAATCGATGGTAAAGCATCGACTAAAACAGAGGTGATATCGGGCGTTCCACAGGGTAATGTTATTGGTCGTCAGCTGTTCGTTATTTACATAAACGATTTGGGGGAAAATCTAAGCAGCTTTCTTAGGTTGGTTGGTTGGGTGTTTAATGGGGACTAAACGACCGGGTCATCAGTCCCGCTTTGTTAGGTTGTTTTCAAATGACGCCGTCGTTCACCGTCTAATAAAACATCTGATGATCAAAACTAACTGCAGGACGATCTAAATATGATATCACGATGGTGTAAAAATTGGCATTTGACTCTAAATAATGAGAAGTTTGAAGTAGTCCCCATGAGTACGAAAATAAGTCTGTTACACTTCGTTTACCAGCTAAATCAATCAAACGTGAAGGCCGCAAACTCCACTAAATATCTAGGAATTACTATTACTTCAGACTTTACCTGGAAAGAAGACGTAGATGATGTCGTGGGAAAGGCGAACCAGATTCTGCGTTTTATTGGCAGTACCCTTAAAAGATGGAACAGAACTACTACAGAAAATCCACGCACTACGCTTGTTCGACGTTTCTTGGAGTATTATCGAGCGAGGTGACGCAGTGGTAACACACTGGACTCGCATTCGGGAGGATGGTGGTTCAAATCCATCTCCGGCCTTCCAGATTTAGGTTTTCCGTGATTTCCCTAAATCACTCCAGGCAAATGCTGGGACGTTTCCTTTCAAAGGGCACGGCCGATTTCCTTCCATATCCTTATCCAAACAACCTGACCGTAAGCTCCGCATCTAATGACCACGATGTCGACGAGGCGTTCAACACTAATCTTCTTTCCTTCTTGGAGTATTGCTGCCCAGTGTGGAATCATTATCAGGTCGGTTTGACGGAAGACATCGAAAGAGCTCAAAGAAGGGCAACCCGTTTAGTATTGTCTCGATAGAGGGGAGACGACGTCACGGAAATGATACAGGATCTGGGATGGGAATCATTACAACAACGGCGTTAATCGCTGCTGCGCGCCAATCGCCAACATTCTCCTCCGAATGCGAAAATATATTGTTGACTCCCACTTACATAGGTAGAGAGGTTCATATGTTCTTTCTTCACGCGCGCTATTCGCGAATAAAATGGGAGATAAATAGTATAAACGTGGTTCGTTGAACCCTCTGACAGGCACTTAAATGTGATTTGAAGAGTATCCTATGTAGAAAGCAACACACGATACTTTTTTCTTCCCTGCTATTCCGCGAATATTTAGTTTTCACGGGCAGCTCTAGCGGGAGTAGTCTGAACTACAAAACGACAATGGCGTCCATAATACTGTCGTCAACTTGTAAAGAGCTACGAAGTGTAGTTAACTGATTGTGGTTCAAAGGGTATCGGATTACTCAATCTGGTAGGAAAGTGTTTGTGACAGTGTTTTTGGACAAGCATGGTGTGTTATTGTTGGACTTCGCTGAACATGGGAACACTGAAAATGCTGCAGCCTCCATTAATTCTTCGATTAACCTGCAAAACGGAACGAAAAAAGATTAGATTTTAACGCCCGGTCAACAGCGTGGTCATTAGAGGCGGAGCTCACGCTCGGAATGTTGGGTTAAGAAGGGGGAAAGGACATCGGCCAGGATCTTTCAAAGAAGCCATCCAAGCATTTTCCTGGAGTAGTTTAGGGAAATCAAGGAAAACCTAAATCTGGACAGACGGAGATGGACTTGAACCACGGTCATCGCGAATGGGAGTCCAGTATGTTAACACAGCACCACCTGGGTCCGTTGTTAAGCTACGTCTTGTCCATCGTGACAAACGTCGCAAAATTAATGCTAACGGTCTCAAACGTCTTCATTACGATGTTCGTCGACATGTTGCTGCCCTTGTTCGTGAGGAAATCCCAAATATTTGGGTGGGAGGTGCCACATCATCCAATGTGCAGTCCGGACTTTGCACGGTCGGACTTTTATCTGTTTAGTAGCATGCAAAAATTCTTGAACGCCATCGCTTTACGGCTGATGTGTAAGTGCGATAAGCAGTTCGCACGTGGCTATACGCCAACAAAACGGACTTCTACGATCAAAATGTATTAAAACTGCTTCAACGAGAGAAGGAATATGTTGAGAACTTTAGTGTCTAAAAACAAATTTTGGTAAAAAATAAAAGGTCATTTGCGATTTTATTGTAATTAAATTGTTGTGCGTTACTTTTAGGTCTTCCCTCTTACAAGTTACGGAAGATTAAAATTAGAATAAAAATATTAAGCGAAGAAACTTTTAGGGCTAATCACGATCTCAATAGCTGTTACGATTTATTCGTACGCATTGACACCACTTTTTCTCAAAAAATGTTTGTTAAGCTTAAGGGACTTAACTACGGGGTCATCAGTCCCTAAACTTACAAACTACTTATAAACTATCTACAACTAAGAACGGCACAAATATCCATGCCCGAGGGGGGGGGGGGGATTGGAACCCCCGACCGTAGTGGCCATGCAGATCGTGACTGAAGCGCCTCAGTTCCCTCGGCCACCGCGGCCGGCCCACTTTATCTGAGAACGTACGTTGCAATACCTGGACGTAATTAGCTTACAAAATAATCGACATCCACAATTCGGTCTTTCCCATTTTTCCGTACCCAAACTTGCCCTTATGCTTACTAGATTACGACATTTAACACTGTACTTAGGTTACTGTAATTTTTCCCAATAAGAGAACACTCCTTAGTACCTGATTAAGACACTAATTGAGATTTTACCATAATGTACAACAGTTTTCAATATGCACACCTTAGGGTATTACCAATACGGAAGCGTAAGATGCTTAACATACACTGTAAATTTTCACGGCCGCGTTTTCTTCAGATAAAACTTCCGTGCTGAGAGGCCGTGGTCCACGCATAAAACTTGTGCTTCCTGACGTGTCGTCTTCATCTGCGGGACATGGTCTCTACTGCCACTGCGGCTGCGGGGGCTCTCGCATTTATGGAGAGCATAGAGGGAGCCAACGCCAAGTACGTGATACCGATGATGTGGTTATCTCTTTATCTTGTCTTCATTCGCGATTAATTTTAATTGATTGTAGTTTTGTTTGCGTGTAGACGACATCCATATTTTGTCTACCTTTAAACAGTCGTTTTTTCTGTTAAAAATGTTCTGGTGTTTTTGAATCTCAATGGCTTCCCTATAAATGCGTGAATAGTAATGCGACGTTCTGACTATTAAGCTCGTCTCATTAAATTTTATTTCATAATTTCCAGCCTGGAAAACATATTTTGCTATGGCCGATTTTTCAGTGTGTCTCAAGCGACAGTTTATTTTGTGTTCTGTTAAACGGGTGTTGACACTTCTTTTCGTTATACCAATATATACTTGACCACACGTACATTGAATTTTTTAATCCCCAGCTGTTGCTAGGGAGTGACGTGCATCTTTGCCGCTCTTAAACATTCTTTGATCTTTTTTGTGGGTGTACCCCATTCTTGGTCAGAACTTCGCCGCTTCTATCTGCAATTTTGGAGATGAAAGGGAGTAAAACTTTTCAGATGATTGCCGATGTTCATCAGTACTTCTGGATTCTTGCCTTTTCTGATGGAATGCTCGATCAATTTCCTTGCTAGCATATCCATTCTTCCTGATAACCGATTGCAAGTGTTTTATATCCTCATGCAAGTAATCTGGCTCGCAGATCTTGTTGGCTCTGTCCACCAAGGTTTCCATGACACCTCTTGTCTTTCTTGGATGGTAGTTTGATTCCTTGTGGAGGCATCTATCAGTGTGAGTGTCCTTTCTGTACACCTTGTGGCCCAGATCCCGTCCACCCGTTTGATTACTGAATCGTCTAGAAAGTAAAGTTGGTCATTCATTTCTTTCTCCGTAGTGAATTGTTCAAATGTTTGTCAAGCTTAGCCGGCCGCCGTGGCCGAGTGGTCTGCGGCGCACCAGTCACAGTCTGCACGGCTACTACTGTCGGGGGTTCGAATCCCCCCTCGGGCATGGATATTTGTGCCGTCTTTAGTATTAGCTAGTTCATAAGTAGTTTGTAAGTTTAGGTATTGATGACCCCGTAGTTAAGTCACATAAGCTCTACAAACATTTGAACATTTTGTCAAGCTTATGGACTTAACTGTGGGGTCATCAATCTGTAAACTTACAATCTACTTATGAACTATCTAATACTAAAGACGGCACAAACAGCCGTGCCCGAGGGGGGATTTTCGAAGCCACGACGAGGAACGGCCTTGCGCATCGGAGCAAAGCGCCTCAATGCGCTCGACCGCTCTGCCGCGGTCATAGTAAATTGTATAAATTGTACTTTGGGATTAATATCATTTAGTTGCATCAAGAAGCCATCAAGCTCTTCTTCACCGTGAGTCCATACTACGAAGGCGTCGTCCACATAGTGGTACCACTTAGCTCGCTGTTTGCAGTGCTCGCTGCTCGAAGAACTCCATAAATAAATTGACAACAGCTGCCCATATTCACGCCGTCAATTTGCTCTTAAATGAGCATATAAAATTCCATGTAGTTGTGGTCAAGTATATATTTTGCTACGACGGAAAGAAGTGTCAACATCCGTTTAACAGAACACAAGAGGAACTGTCGCTTGAGACCCACTGAAAAATCGGCCGTAGCAGAACATGTTTTCCAGGATGGAAATCATGAAATAAAATTTAATGAGACGAGCGTATTAGCAAGAACTTCACATTACTATGCACACATTTAGGGTAAATCAGGGTGATATGGTGAATAAAAAATTTGAGCTTCGTAGAAGACAAGACATTGTTTATTTAAACAAAATAAAAACACTCTTCTTTCACAAAATACGTAAGTAACAGATTAACAGTACCACATCCTCTTTAAGGCACTACAAAAGTTAAAAAAAAAGAGTACTTATTTCTATCAATTTCGCCATTTCACCCAGACGGCGAATGCCCTTTGGGTGAACTTACTTCCTCTGCTTTTTGCCACATGCGTTACACAAAGATGCAGTCTTGATGCAGCCAACGTTGGCAGCTAATACATTTGATCCAGTCCAAATCCTTTTTAGTGCAATTGTACAGTTCACAGCACACTACGCAACAACACTATTCTCCACCAAGATGTTCTGCAGTAATGAAAAATAGTCTGAAACGTTTTTCTTACTTAAACCCCTTGGCCGTGCTTGTGAAATTCCCGATTTGCAGATTGAGAGTTCCGGATTTCCTTTTAAGAATAAATTTAAACAGCCCATTCCGGTAATTTCCTTTTCTCAGTTAAATTTGTGGCGTTGGTTATATTATATGCCATGGTACGTACTTCTGTCCTTCTCGGTGCAAATCCGAATTGTTGTAATTTTGTGATATGTTTTACCAACTTTTTTTCACGTTCTTGTGTTAGTACAGGCGGCCCACACAAAGGTTTTTTCGTAAAGCACCGGTTTGCTATTCTTCTCTTCAACGATGACCATGGAATGTGAAACTCCTTTGAGGCATTATTCAGGTTCATTACATTTTGCACGGCTTTTACGGCATCGTTAAGTTGCTGCTCTGTCCAATCAGCACTGCTGGATCATTTTGGCCTTTTGTAAAATGTAGGCATCTTTGCCTGGTACAATGGTGGTAGAACGCTTACTTTTTTTAATCACTGACAAAGCAAACTGTACTCGAAAAAAATATATGTAAAAACTAATGTTCAAGTTAAACGATTTTATTGAGACATCGGATAAAAGAGAATACAAATCTAGCATGGGGCAGGAAACACTAAAATTCCATGACTTGTCAAAAAACCTGGTTGGGATGTACCTAAATAAAAGCTTTACACTTTACACATATGAAAAGTCCTTCACCGTATCCCCCCTGGCCGAGTTCACCATTTCTTCATTTGCCATGGGTGAAACGGTGAATAGTACGGCAAGAAGTTCAAAGCTCGAGACGCAACGATTTCTGGGTTATGTGGTACATAAACAGTATAAGAAGGCAGAATATATAAAAAAATACCCAGCGGACTACGCTACCTGAAGTAACATCTACAAATGCATGCAGCATATAAAATTATTTAGCATCGAAAACAGTTTTGTACAATTTCCTTACGGTTTTTAAAATGGAGCTGGTATTCCACACGTGCACACTGCACAGATGATCAGAGACTGTTGTCATGCAGACATACAGAGACATATGTTAATTAGTAAAGAATTAAAGCAGTTCACCATTTCACCCGATTCACCATATCACCCTGACTTACCCTATAGGGAGGCAATTGAGATTAAAAAACACCAGAACAATTTTAATAGGAAAGAACAATGTATAAGTTAGACAAAATATGGGTATCGACTATACGCAAACAAAACGACAATCGAATAAAAGTAATCGCGAATGACGACAACATAAGGAGATAGTCACATAGTCGGTATCACGTACTTGGCGTTGGCGCCCTCTATGCTCTCCATAAATGCGAGAGTCCCTGCAGTAGAGACCATGTCCCGCAGATGGAGACGACACGTCAAGAAGCACAAGTTTTATGCATGGGCCACGGCCTCTCGGCACGGAAGTTTTATCCGTGAGATGATTCTTGGCACCTTCAAATTACATTAGCCTATAACACGTTTCATCAACCAGATAACATTGAAGTTTCGTGTACCATTGCAAACAGAAAGATCTAAATTAGTACTTTTTCAAAACATTATGAATATTTCAAAATTAACAACTACCTCCCAGTTTTGAAACCGATCCTTCCCCAAAATCGCAATTCTGCGCTTCAAAATTAAAGACTTAACATCTGTGTTAAAAAAAAAAAAAAAAAAAAAAAAAAAAAAGACCAGAGATCAACAAAATCGCCGGCCGCGGTGGCCGAGGGGACTGAGGCGCTCCAGTCACGGTCTGCACGACCACTACGGTCGGGGGTTCGAATCCCCCCTCGGGCATGGATATTTGTGACGTCTTTAGTATAAGTTAGTTCATAAGTAGTTTGTAAGTTTAGGGACTGATAACCCCGTAGTTAAGTCCCATAAGCTATACAAACATTTGAACATTTTGAATCAACAAAATCAGTAGTGCGTGTAAAAGTTTACGGGTCCCGTCGTGATGTTAAGGTAAGTTTCGCATTCAATCAACTAACACATTACTATTAGTCGATAACGTTACATGAATGTTATTCTCATGATAGTGTGAAAATTTTGGGTGACTTTATTGAAAATTACCAAAGGCCGTGCCGCAGTGGTTCACGTTAGATCACTGACGTTAAGCACTTTCGGGATTGGTTAGCACTTGGATGGGTAACAGCCGAGTCCGATGAACGCTGTTGGCAAACGGAGTGCTCTCAGCCCTTGTGAGGAGCTACTTGACGGAGAAGCAGCGACGAAACGGCAGGGAGTGCGGGCCCCCCTCCATACTGCATCCAGTGATACCTTCGGGCGGAGGATGACACGGCTGACGGTCGCTACCTGATTTTCACCCCATACACTTGCCTCCACTTTTAAATTCAAGATGGATGCCAAGGAATATTTCCTACCAGTCGGTCCCTTGTTTTTGTCAAAGAGTGCAAGAAAGTCCTTTTCTCCCCAATTCTGTTTAGTACTTCCTCATTAGTTACGGAATCTACCAACCTAATTTTCAGCATTCGTCTGTAGCGCCACATTTCAAAAGCTTTTATCCTCTTCCTATTTTAACTATTTATCGTCTATGTTTCAATGCCATACAAGGCAACACTCCACAAAAATGCTTTACGAAAAGACGCCCGAACACTTATACTAATATTCGATACTCGTTCTTACCAAATTTGCCCTTTTCAGAAATGCTTTTCTTCCAATTTAAATTCTATCATTGCTGTGGTGTCGCACAAGTCTGAAGTGCGCGCCACGTACTTTCGCCGCGCGCCGCCATGCACGCACGGCGCGGCGTTCTTACGACGTCAGCCACGAGCGCCCTCTGCTGCAACTCCGCTCGTGGCCACGACTGAACTGCATCGGTCACTTGGGAATCAGATACGCACCAGTTAACACTTGGGATTAATACAGGCACTAGGAAAGTCTCTCATCAGTAGGCAGGCCCCTATCTACTTAAACTATGTATCTGTATTCCACTAGTCTGCTGCCCTCCAAGTTAAGTAATGCATTATTTCTTCGAAATATATCTTGTACTAATCTAGCTTAGTGTTTCTAGTTCCTGCTGTCCCACTGGCTGGTCACCTCAGACTCTGTACCTGCACACGCATGCTTCTTATTTCCCTGTGTCGGTCTCTCTCTACTCGGCCACCGACACCCAGGACAACCGGCGGAAACGAGACACAAAAGTGGCGACGAGGATGGGATACAAAAATTGCTATATCAACTGTGCTGCGACCATCGTATGTTATCTTACTGCCCAAGTAACAAATATCATCTATCACATTTATTGTTTCGTAAACTAATGCACCTAGTGCGCCTCGGTTGCACCGTCGTAGAGTGCCAGACTACAAATCCAAAGGTCGCGGTTTCAATCCCCACCACGTCCTATAATTTTATCTGCAACTATTCACTTCTTTCACCTCTGGCAGTATTGCTCATGTGAAAAATACCGACCCACGTTAAACTGTAGGTCCCCCTATAACTGGCTGGGTAGGTCAGTTCGAAGGTCGGAGGAAGGCAACGGCATACCACCTCCAAACAGGACCATGCCTGTTCAAACCAATCTTCGGATTGTCGACTGTTTTACCTTTAACCTGACGCAGGAGGAGTTGGCCGCGGTTCGCGAACAGCTGAGCGTGCTGCTGTCTACTGTCAGCCGTCTTCAGGCTGCTGTCTCGGGGTGCAGCGATGGTGGGGAGTCTGGTGCGTCGAGTGGGACACCTCAGGTGTCTCACGCTTCGCTCTCTGTCCCTGCTACCGAGGCACCTTCAGGTGTACCGGACGTCGTCGAGCCGCCTTCTCCGCAAGGGGAGTGGCGGGTTGTACGGCGTTCGCGTCGCTCGAGGCGGAAGGCCAATGTGGAGGCTGGACGTTCGTCCGCGCCCGTTCGTCCTGTGAGTGAGAGTGTGGCCACTCCTTCAGCAGGGTCCGAGCAGGTGCACGGGGGTAGGGGATTATTAGTTATTGGGAGTTCCAATGTTAGGCGCGTGATGGAGCCCCTTAGGCAGATAGCGTCCAGATCTGGAAGGAATTCTAACGTGCACTCGGTGTGTCTGCCGGGGGGCCTCATCCGAGATGTGGAGGCGGCCTTGCCGGCGGCTATCGAGGGTGCGGGGTGCAGTCGACTGCAAGTCGTGGCTCACGTCGGCACTAATGACTCTTGTCGCTTGGGTTCTGAGGACATCCTCAGGTCCTACGAGCGGCTGGCGGAATTGGTGAAGGCTGCTGCCTTCGCACGCGGGGTGCAAGCAGAGCTATCGATTTGTAGCATTGTTCCCAGGGTTGATCGGGGTCCTTTGGTTTGGGTCTGAACCAGAGGCTTCGCCGACTCTGTGACAGTCATCGCTGCAGATTTCTGGATCTGCGTTATCGGGTGGGGAATTGTAGGGTGCCCCTAGATAGATCAGGGGTGCACTACACTAAGGAAGCGGCTACTCGGGTAGCAGAGTACTTGTGGAGTGCACATGGGTTTTTTTAGGCTAGGCGCTAACTCTGATGAGCACTCGCCTGTCAGCATTCAAACAGCGAATTCAGGTCGCGTTCGGAACAAAAATTCGAACATAAAAATATTAGGCGCGAACTTACAGAGTATTAGAAACAAAGTTCCCGAATTTGCAGCGCTGCATGGAAGTTATTGCGCTCAGATAGTTTTAGGCACCGAAAGCTGGCTAAATGATGATGTGGCAAGTTCAGAAATATTTAGCGAAGCGTGGAATGTATATCGGAAAGATAGATCTGATACAACTGGAGGAGGAGTATTCATCGCTGTGGACAAAGATATTGTTTCTACGGAGATCGAGGTTGAAAGTAACTGTGAAGTTATCTGGGCACGTATAACAGGTCTAAAAGAAGTAAAGTTAATAGTTGGGTGTTTTTACCGGCCCCCCAGTGCTGCTGTAGCAGTTTTAGAAGCATTCAAGGAAGTCTACGCCAGGTAGTGCATAGGTATCCGGGCCATGTAATATTAGTCGGAGGTGACTTCAACCTTAAGAGTATAGATTGGGACCTCGCTAGTTACATTTCAGGCGGTACAGACAAGCAGTCTTGCGAGCTACTTTTGGACACATTCTCCGAAAATTTTCTTGAGCAGTTAAACCGGCAACCCACGCGCAATGGAAATATTCTAGACCTTATAGCCACAAACAGGCATGACCTTATTAACGATGTCTGTGTAGAGACAGGAATTAGTGATCATGATATCGTCATAGCGTCGATGGTGACTAAAGTTCATAAACCAATCAAGAAGGCTAGGAGCGTGTTTTTGTTGGGAAGAGCCGACAAGCAAATGTTACGATCGCACTTAGAAAATGAATGGGCATCGTTTAATTCCGGGACTATGGATGTAGAGGAATTGTGGACTAAATTTAAGTGCATTGTTAATAAAGGGTTAGAGAAATATGTGCCAATAAAGACGATTAAGGATGGAAAAGATCCACCGTGGTATAATAATAATGTTAGAAAGCTGCTGAGAAAGCAAAGGCGGTTGCACTCTCGATTCAAAAAAGAACACGCAAATGATGACAGGCAAAAGTTAGTAGAGATTCGTGCGTCTATAAAAAGATCGATGCGTGAAGCATACAATAATTATCACAGCCATACCTTAGCAAAAGATCTTTCCGAGAACCCGAAAAAATTCTGGTCCTATGTAAAATCGATAAGCGGGTCAAAGCCCACTGTCCAGTCACTAGTTGATCATTCCGGGGCAGTAATAGAATGGATGGATGCTTAGGGTTTAACGTCCCGTAGGGCAGTAATAGAAGAAAGCAAACGGAAAGCTGATCTTGTAAATTTAACCTTTAAGAAATCTTTCACGCAGGAGGACCGCACAAATATACCATCATTTGATCAACGTACTAATTCCGAAATGGGGGACATAGCAATAGGTATTTACGGTGTAGAGAAGCAGCTGAGAGAGCTAAATACGAAAAAGTCTGCTGGTCCGGATGGAATACCAGTTCGGTTTTACAAAGACTATTCTGCGGCGTTGGCCCCCTACTTAGCTTGCATTTATAGCGAATCTTTAATTCAGCGCAAAGTTCCTAGTGATTGGAAAAAGGCGCAGGTGACTCCCGTGTATAAGAAAGGAAAGAGAACTGACCCATACAATTACAGGCCAATATCGTTGACATCAGTTTCATGTAGAATTTTGGAGCATATTCTCAGTTCGAATATAGTAAATTTACTTGAAACGGAAAAGCTTCTTTCCATGAATCAGCACGGGTTTAGGAAACATCGTTCATGTGAAACTCAGCTTGCCCTTTTCTCACATGACATCTTGCGAGCCATGGACGAAGGGCAACAGGCGGATTGTGTTTTTCTCGACTTCAAAAAGGCGTTCGACGCGGTGCCACACCGCAGACTGCTAACGAAGATACGAGGTTATGGAATAGGTTCACAGATTTGTGACTGGCTGGAAGACTTCCTAAGTAACAGAACGCAGTACGTTGTCCTCGACGGCGACTGCTCATCAGAGACGAGTGTTTCGTCAGGCGTGCCCCAGGGGAGTGTGATAGGACCGCTATTATTTTCTATCTATATAAATGATCTGATGGACAGAGTAAGTTATAATTTGCGGCTGTTTGCTGATGATGCTGTGGTGTATGGGAGGGTGTCGTCTGTAACTGACTGTAATAGTATACAGGTTGACTTAGACAAAATTTCTAGTTGGTGCGAAGAATGGCAGCTAGCTCTCAATGTAGAAAAATGTAAGGTGATGCGCATGAGTAGAAAGAACAATCCTATAATGTTCGAATACAGCATTAGTAGTGAGCTTCATGATGCTGTCGCGTCGTTCAAATATCTAGGCGTAACATTGCAGAGCGATATGAAATGGAACGAGCATGTAAGGACAGTTGTGAGTAAGGCAGACAGCCGACTTTGGTTTATTGGGAGAATTTTGGGAAGATGTACTTCACCTGTAAAGGAGACCGCGTATAAAACGCTTGTAATACCACGTCTTGAGTATTGCTAAAGTATTTGGGATCCGCAGCAGATCGGTTTGAAGGAAAACATAGAGGCGGTTCAGAGGCGAGCAGCTAGATTTGTTACCGGTAGGTTCGACCAATGCGCGAGTGTCACGGAAATGCTCCGGTAACTCAATTGGGGATCGCTGGAAGAAAGACGACGTTCTTTTCGTGAATTTTTGTTAATTAAATTTAGAGGGCCGGAATTTGAAGCTGAGTGTAGTACGATCTTGCTGCCGCCTACTTACATTTCGCGTAAAGATAACAAAGACAAGATAAGAGAAATTAGGGCTCGTACGGAGGCATATAGGCATTCTTTTTTTCCTCGTTCAATTTGGGAGTGGAATAGGAAAGGAAATGCCTAGTAGTGGTACAGTGTACCCTCCGCCACGCACCTTACGGTGAATTGCGGAGTATGTATGTAGATGTAGATGTAATTCCTTCACCATCATCCTCCCACCCCCCACCCAGGAGGCTCACGGATCTTTCGTGAGTACGTGCGTGGCGAGCACGGGGCCCCGAGCTAATGCAGTCTTTCTTCCTTTGTTTCCCCCCTGGACTGTATTTCCTTTTCCTTCCCCTCCTTTCGTATCCTCACTTCTTCCCCTTACTGAAGACGTAACATCTGTATGTAAAAAACCAGAGATCAACAAAATCGGTAGTGCGTGTAAAAGTCTGCGGGTCATCAACCAATCAATCACCATCACCTGAATTTCTTAGACTACAGTCCATTATCCTTGTTTTGCTATTGTTAATGTTCATTTTCTACGCTCCTTTCAAGACACTGTCCTTTCCGCTCAATTGCTCTTCCACGTCCTTTTCTGTCTCTGACAAACCGCAGTTTTTATTTCTTTCACCTTAAATTTAATTCCTTCTCCTAATTTCTCCTTGGTTTCCTTCACAGTTTGCTCAATGTTCAGACTGACTAACGTTGGGGAAAGGCTATAACCCTGTCTTACTCCCTTCCCAACGAATGTTTCCCTCTCTTTCCCTTCGACTCTTATAAGTACTGTCTGGTTTCTGTACTAACTTTAAATAACTTTCAGTTCCCTATACTTCACCCCTGCTGGCTTAAACATTTTTGAGTGTATTCCAAACAACTTTGTCAAAAGCTTTTTTCAGATCTACAAAGGATAGAAAGGTAGGTTTGCTTTCCAGTAATCTATCTTCTACGATAAGTCGTAAGGTGAGTATGGGCTCACGTGTTCCTACATTCTTCCTAAATTCAAACTGTTCATCCCCGAGGTTGGCTACTACCAGATTTTCCATTTTTCTGTAAATTATTCGTGTTAGAATTTTGCAACCATGACTCATTAAACTGATGGTTGTGTAATTTTAACACCTGTCTGTGTCTGATATCTTTGGAATTGCAAATATTACATTTTTCTTGAAGTCTGAGGATATTTCGCCTGTCTCGTACATCTTGGATACCATGTGAAATAGTTTTGTCATGACTGTCTCTTCGAGAGACATCAGTAGCTCAGTAGGAGTATCGTCTACTACCGGGGCATTGTTTCGACTTCGATCTTTCAGCGCTTTGTACCAAATTCTTCTGTCACTATAGTGTCTCCTATATCTTTATCTTTATCTTTATCTACTTACTCTTTCCTTCCTACAATATTGTCTCGAAGTTAATTTCCATTGTAAAGCCCCTGTAAATCTTCTTTCCAGGTTTCATGATATTCATACAGCTTTGCCAAATTCTTCTCTCAGTATAGTTTCTATTATTTCATCTTCATCTACTTCTGCTTTCCTTCCAACACCTTTGTCTCGAAGTTAATTTGCTGTGTAGAGCCCCTGTGTACGTTCTTTCCGCCTCTCAGCTTTCCCTTCTTTGCTTAAACCTGGTTTTCTTGATATTCATACAGCTGCTTTCTTGTCTCCAAATCTCTCTTTTATTTTCCTGTAGGCTTTTCCCCAAATTATACAGTCTACTACAGACCTGCATTTGCCCTCTAGCCGCTCTCCATGCTACCCTGTTCTGTCTAAGTCTGTTAATCTCTAGATAAAAGCAGCCTACATTGTTTTGAAACTGCTTACTGTATTCGTCTCTCGGTCTCCAAATGTTGAAATGTTTGTGGAGCTTATGGGACTTATCTACGGGGTCATCAGTCCCTAAACTTACAAACTACTTATGAACTAGCTTATACTAAAGACGGCAGAAACATCCATGCCCGAAGGGGGATTCGAACCCCCGACGGCGAACAGCCTCGCGAATCGTAGCATAGCTCCTCAATGCGCTCGGTCGCTCCGCTACGGCAACGTTTGTTTACAAACAGCTTGTAACAGGAGCGTAGCTGTTTGTAAACAGACGTTCTGAGCAATTGTTCAAATTTTTGTTAAGCTTATGGGGCTTAAATGCGTGGTCATCAATTCCTAAGCTTACAAAGTACGCCTACTAATAAACTAACTTATATTAAAGTGAGATCAAACATTCATGCCCAAGGGGGGATTCGAACCCCCGACCGCAGCGGCCGTGCAGACCGTGACTGGCGCGCCGCAGCCCGCTCGACCACCGCGGCCGGCTCTCGGTGTCCCTTTTCGATTATTACCCCACACACTTCCCTGCAACGATTCCTTGATATCTCAGAATGTGTCCTACCAATCGAACCCTTTTTGCCGGCCGCGGTGGCCGAGGGACTGAGCCACGTCAGTCACGGTCTCCACGGCCACTGCGGTCGGGGGTTCGAATCCCCCCTCGGGCATGGATATTTGTGCGGTCCTTAGTCTAAGTTAGTTCATAAGTAGTTTGTAAGTTTAGGGACTGATGACCCCGTAGTTAAGTCCCATAAGCTCTACAAACATTTGAACATTTTTGAACCCTTTTTATACTGAAGATATACCAGAAATTTCTTTTCACCCAATTCAGTTCAGTACCTCTTCATCAGTTACGTGATCTACCAATCTAGTCTTAAAAATTCGTCTGTAACACCATATCTCAAAAGCTTCTATGATATTATTGTCTGAACTCCTTATCGTCTGTGTTTAACTCCCGTACGTATTGCACCCCAGACAAATGTTTTGACAAAAGACTTCCTATCATTTAAATTAGTATTGGATCTTAAGAAATTTCTCTTCTTCAGAAATGTTTTTCTTCTCATATTCATTCTACATATTATATCTTCTTTCCTTCGGCTGTCATAGTTAGTTTGCTAGCCAAATAACAAAACTCATCTACTGCTTTTATCGTCTTGTTATCTGTTATAATTTGATAAGCATCTTCTGATTTTTGTAGGCTACTTTGCGTTACCTGTGTATTGCTCTAGTTAACGTTCATTTTACAGCGCCATTTCAAGATACGGTCCATTCCGTTCTATTGCTCCTCAATGATTACTGATATGATTGAAAACCTCTACTTTTGTTAGATAATTATGATTGCGGAATTAATATTGAGTATTCTATACGTCATATGATCGTAATTGCTGGAGCGGAAATTATAACATTTTATTACTGATTTCACGAGAATAATAATTTCAGTTTCGTGACGAAATGAAATTTTAAGTCGACACCAAGGAGGCAATAACAGTTTATAAGGAGCGGAAGCTGCAGTTCCGCATCCCGCCACGAGCGCGAAGCTTCAAATAGTGCGGCAACGTTCACAGGTAGTTGGTTTACTGCACTTCCTGATGACGTCGTGGTCGGGACATCGTGGTCTTCTGGTGGTCATCAACGGCGTAACTGTGCCGAACTCAATTACAGAACAGTTTAGTCAGATAACAGTATTCAGTGTACTGTGCAAGTACTGTAATCCTACTACGAACTGTGTGATAGTCCTAACCAGTTTGTTAACTATTCTGCATAGTTAATATAGACCTACAGGAAGCCATTACAAGTTAGCGATTCTATACAAGGGTGGTTGTGACAAGTGTCAAGAGTAGTTAACAGCATCACCTGCAAGTTTAGTGATGAAATTGTATATTGCCACATATGGCCACTAATTATTGCCACCAAAAATAACTCTGAAAGCGTGTTAGGAGCTGAAAAGTTTGTGGGACAAAGGTTGCATGGGATAATTAGGGCCAGAATATGACGGTTTTTTGTTGCTAGTTGGGTTAGATGCGTTACATTCAGATATATGAAGGCCATTTTTTTTCAATAGGACACTATAGTTTGGTAATTATTTACTGATAGCGGCTATCGTGACGAATACAATGATGTGAAACTGTAAGATCTTTGATAGTCAACGAAGGTTAGAACGGTAACGGCTTCTAATGAAATTGCGGGCTTACGGAATATCTCCCCAATTGTGCGATTGGATTCACGATTTACTATCAGAAAGGACACAGTTCGTTGTAACTGACGGTAAGTCATCGAGTAAATCAGAAGTGATATCTGGCGTTCCCCAGGGAAGCGTTATAGGTCCCCTACTCTTCCTTGTGTTTATAAACGATTTAGGAGACAATCTGAATAGCTCCCTTAGACTGTTCGCGGATGATACTGTCGTTTATCGGTTAGTGAAGTCAACATTGGATCAAAAGCAACTACAAAGCGAATTAGACAAAATTTCTACATGGTGCGAAAATTGGCAATTGATACTAAATAAAGAAAAGTGTGAAGTAATACACATGACCGCTAAAAGATATCCGTTGAACTTCAATTACACGATTAATCAGCCAATCCTTAAGATCGTAAATTCTACTAAATACCTAGGAGTTTCAATTACGAACAACTTAGACTGGAGAGAACACATAGAAAATATTGTGGGGAAGGCGAACCAAAGATTACGTTTCACTGGCAGAACGCTTCGAAGATGCACCAGCTCCACCAAAGAGACTGCCTACATCACACTTGTGCGTCCTCTCCTGGAGTACTGTTGCCCCTTGTGGGACCCTCACCAGGTGGGACTGACGGAAGATATTGAGAAGGTTCAGAGAAGGGCAGCTCGTTTTGTTTAATCACGTTACGGGAGGGAAAGCGCCACGGAAATGTTGCACGAATTGGGGTAGTAATCATTAAAAAAAGACGTTATTCATTGCGGTGTGATCTACGAAGTTTCAATCACTGACTTTTACTTCTGTATTTGAAAATTTTTTCTAGCACCAACCTACTTAGGGAGACATGACCATCCCAATAAAATAAGAGAAATCAGATCGAAAACGGAACGATTTAGGTGTTCTTTCTTCCCGCGCGCTATTAGAGAATGGAACGGTAGAGAAAAGTTATGAAAGTGGTTAATGAACCCTCTGCCAGGCACTTAATGTGATTTGCAGAGTATCGATGTAGACGTAGAACATACATTTACAGAAGGTGCGCGATGTGGTGATCATTGATATCAATACAGTGCTGCAATCTACTTATCAGTGATTGATTGAGTGATATACCGTATAACTTCTGAACGTATCGAAGTAATCCTCTGACAATTCTCTCTCTTATATCATGCAAATAGTAAATATTTGCTGAATATGGCACATCCATTTAACTGCGGCGGCGGAGCGGCCAAGCGCATTGAGGCGCTATGCTCCGATGCGCGAGGCCGTTCCCCGTCGGGAGGTCGAATCTCCCCTCGGGCATGGATGTTTGTGTCGTCTTTAGTATAAGGTAGTTCATAAGTAATTTGTAAGTCTAGGGACTGATGACTCCGCAGTTAAGTCCCTTAAGCTTAACAAATATTTGCACATTCATCCATCTAACTGGTCGTTTACACGTAAACATCATTCGACGGTTGACACTAATAGGAATGTTAAGACTGGTATCATAGAAGCAAACGAATGTGAGTGATGTATGTCTTCGAAGAACAAGTCGATATACTTCTCATTTATGGAGAATGCCAGCGAAATTAAGTGAGAGCTAGAGACTTATGCGTTGGAAGATATCGTCAACATATTTATCCTACACGTCATACATTTAAATATGTGTATGATAAACTGAGAAAAACTGGATCTTTAACGTATCGGAAACACATCCGGCAAAGGAAAGTTACTAACAAGGAGCGGAAATTGGTACTCATGCCATTGTGTTTCGAGATCCTTGTCTTAGTTGGCGACCAAACGCAGGGAAATCTGACATGAGGCTGAGTAGTATTGTTCGTGTTCTGCATCGCCGTAAATATCATCCTTACCATACAAGTCTCCACCAAGAATTATTTGGTGAGGATTGTGTGGGTCGTATGGAATTCTTCCGATGGGCTCAGAGTCAGATTCAGAGGGATAACACATTTATTAATTTTATTTTATGTACTGACGAGGCTACATCCACGAACCATGGAAATGTTAATTTGCATATTACGCATTATTGGCCAACTGAAAATCCGTTGGCTGCTGCAAGTTGCACACCAAAGATCGTGGTCGGTGAATGTATGGCGTAGAATTCTGGAGCACAGAATTATGGACTCCCATTTAATTGTAGGAAATTTTAACGGTATGATGTACACCACAGTTTTGCAAGAAATATTAAGTCTGTTATTGGAAGAAATACCCTTAGGAACAAGGAATAGAATGTGGTATCAACACTATGGGTATCCGGCACATTTTTCGCTGAATGGTAGAAATGACTAGCAGAGACGATATCCAAATCGTTGGACTGGACGCGGAGGAGATGCGTCGTGGCCGGCTCGTTCGCCAGACTTCACGCCTCTGGATTTTATTTTGTGGGGATTCGTAAAAGGCGTTGTTTATAAAGAAGTTCCAAATACATCTGAAGATATGCGGGAGAGAACTGTCAGAGATAGGTGCCGAAGTGCTACGGAATACCACTCAATCCCTAGTAAGACGACTGGAACACAGCGTTCATACCAATGGTAATCACTTCGAACACCTTCTGTAAATGGACGTTAATGCTACCTTTTTGACCTTCATTGACCTTTAAAGATCTTACTGTTACACATCATTGGGTCTCGATAGCCGCTATCAGAAATGAAGTACCAAACTATAGCATTAAAAAAAAAAAAAAAAAAAAAAAAACTCTAAAGCGACCCCACCCAGCAGCGGGGAACCGACTTATATTCTACATCTACATAGATACTCTGCAAATCACATTTAAGTGCCTGGCAGAGGGTTCATTAACCATTTTCATAACCTTTCTCTACCGTTACATTCTATAATAGCGCGCGGGAAAAAAGAACACATAAATCGTTCCGTTTTCGATCTCATTTCTTTTATGTGGAGGAGTCTACGGGACAAGGAAAAGTTGAGACATTTAATGTAATGTAATAAATCGAACAAGTGATGAGTGGACTTCGGCGGTCGAACAGGGAAGTGTTACGATGGCATAAGCCGGAAGTGTCGCGAAGCAGAGAGGGTCAGGCGCTCAGCAAAATTAAGTAGCTCAAAGCAAATTTCGAGTGTCGCAAGTGTGTCAGCTGCTGCGCGTGCTACGCAACGACTCCGAACAGCGGTGTTGCTTAAGGGAAGAAGCAGCCACGGTCTACGTGGCTTCCCTGACGGGAAGTAGAGACTAGAGTCTACGGGGACGGCGAGCAGCGGGATCTCGACCTCAACGGGGTGCTGCCGGGAATTGAACCGGCACCGGGCGCAGAAAGGCGGTAGAAAACAGCACAGTATTCACCCGAGATCACAGTAAGTGCCGGCCGCGGTGGCCGCGGGGACTGAGGCGCTCCAGTCACGGTCTAGCAGGGCCACTACGGTCGGGGGTTCGAATTCCCCCTCGGGCATGGATATTTGTGCCAGCCTTAGTCTTAGTTAGTTCATAAGTAGTTTGTAAGTTTAGGGACTAATGACCCCATAGTTAAGTCCCATAAGCTATACAAACATTTGAACTTTTTTTTTCACAGTAAGTACGCAAGGACGCGGCCGTACTAGAAGCGCTCTCGTGACCTGTCCAAAGGCGGAGCAACAGCTGGAGGCGGAAGGGGTCAGCACCCGCCTCCAGCGGGGCACAGCGGAGTCAGCGAGCCGCACACTCTCCACTGGTATTCTGGTTGTAAGAATATTTCAATAAATGTTTTGTCGATTAAACCGCTGTTTTTCTTTCGCCCTTCTCCCAGGATGAGTAGAGCTCACAGCCCACAGATGCATCGCTATCCTGACAAAATAACAAATGATGAGAGATAGGTAAAACAGCAGATGCCTCAAATAAACACCCTTTCAATCACCTAAATAACACTGTACACTTATTGTATTGGGATGGCCATGTCTCCCAATGTAGACGGTTGCTGGCAAAATATTTTCACATTCAGAAGTAAAAGTCGGTGATTGAAATTTCGCAGATCTCGCCGCAAAGAATAACGTCGTTTTTTAATGATATCCACCTCAAATCGCGCAACATTTCCGTGACGCTTTCGCCTCTATAACGCGATAAAATAAAACGAGATGCCTTTCTGTCTGTAAATCCATCGGACCAAACTGCGTGGTCATCAGTCCGTAGCTTACAAACTACTTAAACCTAGGTAAACTAACGTATGGACAAACACACACATCCATGCCCCAGGGAGGACTCGAACCTCCAGGACGAGCAACCGCGCGCCCCGCAGCGAGCTGCTTTAGGCAGCTCGGCTACTCCACCGTGGCAGCTGCCTTTCTCTGAACCTTCTCAATGTCGTCCGTCAGTTCCACCTGTTGAGGGTCCCACACTGTGCAACAATACTCCAGGAAAGGACGCACAAGTGTGATGTAGGCAGTCTGTTTGGTGGAGCTGTTGCAACTTCGAAATGTTCTGCCAATGAAACGTATCCTTTGGTTTGCCTTCCCCACAATATTTTCTGTGTGTTTTCTCCAGTCTAAGTTGTTCGTCATTGAAACTACTAGGCATTTGGTAGAATTTACGATCTTAAGGTTTGGCTGATTAATCGTGTAATTGGACTTCACCGGATTTCTTTTAGTGGTTACGAGTATTATTCACACTTTTCATTACTTAGTGTTAATTCCCAATTTTCGCACCATTTAGAAATTTTGTCTAAATCTCTTTGCAGCTGCGTTCGATCCCCTGTTGACTTTACTAACCGATAAACTACAGCATCATCCGCGAACAGTCTAAGGGAGCTATTCAGATTGTCTCCTAAATGGCTTATAAACGCATGGAAGAGTAGGGAACCTATAACGCTTCCCTGTGGAACGCCAGATATCACTTCTGTTTTACTCGATGACTTACCGACAATTACAACGAACTGTGTCCTTTCTGATAGGAAATCGTAAATCCAATCGCACAATTGGGGAGATATTCCATAAGCACGGAATTTCATTAGCAGACGCTTGTGGGGTACAGTGTCAAAAGCCTTCCGGGAATCCAGAAATATGGAATCGATTTGAGTTCCCTTGTCGATGGCACTTAACACTTTATGTGAATAAAGGGCAAGCTGTGTTTCGCAAGGGCGATAATTTCTGAATCCGTCTTGACTATTGGTTAATAGGTCGTTCTCTTCGAGGTAGTTCATAATATTCGAACAAAGTATATGTTCCAAAATCCTACTGCAAATCGATGTCAATTAGAGGGGCCTGTCAGTCTGGGGATCACTCCTCTTGCCTTTCTTGAATATTGGAGTGACATGAGCTACTTTACAGTCTTTGGGAACGGATCTTTCGCTGAGTGATCGGTTGTATAAGATAGCTAAGTATGGATCTATTGCTTCAGCATACTCAGAGAGGAATCTAGTTGGCATACAATCTGGCCTGGAAGATTTGTTTTTGTTTAGTGACTTAAGTTCTTTTACTACTCCAGGAACATCTACTTCTAAATTTCGCATGCGGCAGCTGTTCTTGGTTCGAATTCTGGAGTGTTCACATCGTCCGCGCTAGTTTGCGAATTTCTGTAAAAGATTGCCAGTCTTGGGGATACTGTGTCCGTTTAAATTTTGCATGCGATTTTCTTTGCTTCTGCAACAGTGATCTGACCTGTTTTGTGTACCACGTGGGTCAGCCCCCTCTTTTATTAATTGATTTGGTGTAAATGTCTCGATTGCTACTGACATTATGTCTTTGAAAGTAAGCCACAGCTGATCTACACTCGCAGTTATAGTTTTGAAAGACTGGAGACTATAACTCAGTAAAGCGCGAAGCAAAATTTTATCTGATCTTTTGAATAGATATGTTTTTCGTTTATTTTTGGTGCATTTGGAAATTTCTATATTCAGTGTCGCTATTGCAACTCTATGTTCGCTAATCCCTCTATATGTTTTGATGCTTTTTACTAGCTCAGGATTATTTGTTGCTAGGAGGTCAAGGGTATTTTCGCAACCATTTACTATTCTAGTCGGTTCATGAACTAACTGTTCGAAGTAGTTTTCAGAAAAAGCATTTAGAACTAGTTCGGATGATGTTCTGGCAACCGTTGTCCCACTCAACGGTTGTCCTACAAACGTATGAACAGCTATCATACCTTATGTTCTGTGAGGAACCCACTCAGAAGAAACCCGTACAAGTTTTATCCGTGTTAATTCACACAACCTTATACGCGAGAACAAGGCAAAAAATTAAAACAATATTTACGTCACATATATCAAACACAACTGCAGTGGTAAAAGTTACATATCATATTCAATTTTCAATCAACATTGATGTACATTAAATGTTTAGTGGACTAGACCAAGTAAACGAAAGCCATATTTACTGTTTGTTGTTAGAATATTATACGTTAGTGAAAGATTAAGGAGAAATGTTGTTATTAAGCTTCATTTCAAAACTGCACCATGCAGACTGTTAAGTTTCTATATTTTGTCCCAAGTGAAATGTGTTGATGGTCATTTTCAGACTGATCTAAAGGTTAGTTTCAGACACGTTAAATATTAGTCACATATGCACCAACACAAGAGCTATATAACTGCTATAAAATCTCACTGCGTCATTAGCACGAGCAACATATAATTTTACCAAGTGTCGTCGCTGATCGGTAACGTATACGCTTTTGTCTTCGCAAAGATCCGCTTTCAGATTCAGGTCGGCTGAGTTCTTCAGTTGAGCCATGTAGCAGCCAGGACTGTGGAATATTTAATGACCACGGTCTTCTCCTACAATCGATGCCTATAAAAATAAGAAATGAAGATAACTCCTTTATAGAAAACATACTCGAAAAAAAGAAAATGCCATTCTCTAGGTGAATTGTTTAAAAGTGTCAGGCTTTCATTATTCTCTTCTTTCTCACTCTGTTTACTGTTTGGCTTAGACGCCCAAGAATTCTGAGATTTATTGACAAAGTAATAATTGTGAAACTCTTCATTTGAAGCAAAAAGTAAATACCTCGTAAAAATCTTGAGTATTCACCTTCCTTTCAATTCTGTCATATTTATGCTTTGTAAGACTACATGTAAATAATCATTTATTTCCGATATACAATACATTCATTCAGTTCATATTATATATCGCATGGCAAAGAAAACGAAGAGTCAGTATTCGTACTCGTACAAGTTATTAAATATGTTAAATATACATAGGTTACTACTGAAGAAAGGAAGATTAGGGCTAACGTCCTGTCGACACACTCGGATTGTTTAGGAAGGAAATTGGCCGCTCCCTCTAAAAGGAACCTTTCACCATTTGCGTGAAGTGATTTAGGGACGTGAGGAAAACCCAAATCTGGATGGGCAGAGGTGGACTTAACGACCGTCCTGTGTGATGCCACTACGCCACATCGCTCGGTCAGTCACTACCTTTGTAACACTTACGGAAACTGAAATTATCTGTAATTTTTAAAATTACTTTAATTGGCAAAGCCCAAAGTTTGAACAGTAATTACACTGGCTTTTAACTGAAAGTATATCTTTTGAGATCATATCTGTAGTAATCGAAGGACGAGGTATTAATGATGCGAAAAAGAGACTCGAAATGACTAAATGCTACAAAGTAATCGTTATTTTTCTATTACGGTGTAAATATCAAAGTTATAGCTTAACGGGGAAGATATGAAATCTCAGAAGTACCTATCGATGGAGAATATGGGATAGAAATCATTCGAACGATTAACGCCCGCCGGCCGCGGTGGCCGAGGGGACTGAGGCGCTCCAGTCACGGTCTGCACGGCCACTACGGTCGGAGGTTCAAATCCCCCCCTCGGGCATGGATATTTGTGCCGTCCTTAGTCTTAGTTAGTTCATAAGTAGTTTGTAAGTTTAGGGAGTGATGACCCCGTAGTTAAGTCCCATAAGCTATACAAACATTTGAACGATTAGCTTGTGTGGGCTGAATAACGAAATGTAATGGGTTGTAGAGGAGAGATAGACGTCTGAAATTAATGTTTTAAGTAGTAAACATATGAATGATTTGTCGACAGCAAAGGGCGAAATATGGCCCTACTGTGAAACGTGTCAAAAGTTGCTGTTTGGACAGGATCCAATGCAATTACAGCGATCGACGCGTGTAGAACCATTATGAAAAAAAAAAAAAAAAAAAAAAAAAAAAAAAAAAAAAAAAAAAAAAAAACCGGTGTATCAAAAACCCAGCGGAATATCATGAGATGTGGTATCAATAGGCGATGATATGCAGCGTTACAACAGTAGCCCATGTATAT
Source organism: Locusta migratoria (assembly GCA_026315105.1). Lineage (NCBI taxonomy): Eukaryota > Metazoa > Arthropoda > Insecta > Orthoptera > Acrididae > Locusta > Locusta migratoria. Next base: position 13,897,163 of record CM048755.1, read on the forward strand.
TCAGTACAACAATGGCGTGCTGCTGTCAGTACACTAATGTCTGTCACAAATTATTATGGGTCTGAGTAGTATAACTGTGCTGTAGGACGGGAACTCATAAAAGTTAATTCATCGTGAAGTATTATCATTAATTCACAGCGTTGCTGAAGATATAACCAAACTGGAGAAGTCCATCGTTATTTTAGTAGTTTGACCAAATGATTGTTTCTGACATTGAAAGGAATTTAAAAAAAATGCCTATATCATTGTTACCTTAAACCACTGCAGATCATACGTTGGCTACACTTCGTTTCCTTCTCAGTATTTCTGCATAATGCTGAAGTATTCATAAACAAAAGAACGTGACCTAATACAAGAAAAGAAAATCCATAATATCTCGAGGGGAAACGACATAGCATAATGTAAAGGCGGAAAAATAGCACGAGACCCACGGTAGTACTTGACTTTTGACAAGTACAATACTGGTGTCATCAAATTTGATTTCTAAGGAAAGTTCTCAAAACATCAATGTTTATATGCGTAATCATTAGATTTCCTTCAAACAACATTCGATTTGGTTATGTCATTAGTGCTGTGGTCGTGTGGATGTGGAAGGCATTGACGCTGACATAACTACGTACCACCCCTGTCATTTGTAAATGTCAAATTTTCTGCAATACTCTGCTAAATTCTTTACCATTACCAGAACAATACTCCCAAAAATTAAACACTCAAACACCCATATTTCTACCCCGTAAATTGAATCCATTTAGTGAATACTCTGAGTAGGAAAACTGGGAGAGTTCTAATTGAGATAGCGATCTTGTGTAAAGCTCTCACCTGGTATAAGGTTACCTGACGTATTACGTTCAGTACCGTAATGGTCATTTTGGGGGACCGCAACACTTACTCGCCTCCTGTGTGTTGCTTGGTATACCCTGAACATGTTTCTCCAACAGTCGAGTGCGTAAAAATTGGTGACATTCCTCTACCACCTCCCATTTTCCTCTCCAGTTTCCGCCATTTCCCTTCCTCTATTATTACTAGACGACCATATTCGCCTTGTCATTCTTCGTCTGCAAACTACAGTGAGAGGATCATCATCAGCAGAGTCATCTTAATTAAAAATAATCATCAGGTGAGACACTATGACTCTACAAATTTGATATCATGACATCCCATCAAAAATGTTCAAATGTTTGTATAGTCTGTGGGTCTTAACTACGGGGTCATCAGTCGCTAAACTTACAAACTACCTATGAACTACTTACGAACTAGGACGGCACAACTACCCATGCCCGAGGGGGGATTCGAACCCCCGACCGTAGTGGCCGTGCAGACCGTGACTGAAGCGCCTTAGTCCCCTCGGCCACCGCGGCCGGCTGCGGTTGAACTACAATAATTTAATTATCACACATTATATGCTGCAAAATTGTTATAAATCATACCATTAATAATAATGTAAGACATTTTGATACCACATTGTTTGATTAGAGTGCTGTTGAATAAACAAAAAATAAATTATGCCTATTTTAATTTTTATAAACAGTGAACCCTGCAATTTTAATTTGATATAATTTACTGATATTTTAAAATATCCAAATTTACAGTTTTAGATATGTATAATTATGTGATAACAATTAGCACAGGTGATAGTTTAAGACAGACACCTCTATTCCAAGATGAACAAAAGTATTAGTATGCATTGATGGAATTTTTATATCAAATTACTATATTAGCTGAATAATTACAATGAAGAGACAAAGAAATTGGTAGAAGCATGCATATGCAAACAGAATGTCATGTAAACACTCAGAGGAAGGTGGCGCAGTCAGCAAAGCCTATATAAGGCAACAGGTGTGTGGCGCAGGCATTAGATCAGTTACCACTGCTACAATGGTAGGTTATTACGATTTACGTGAGTTTTAACGCGGTGTTATAGTCGGCGCACGGCAGATGGGACACCGCAACTGCGAGGTATCAATGAGGTGCACATTTTCCCATAATTATGACTATTTCATGAATGCACCTTGAATATAGGTAATCTGCTTAAATATCAAATCTCCGACATCGATGTGGCCGAAAAAAGATCCTGCAAGAATGGAACAAATGACAAGAGACTCGTTCAACGTGACAGACGTGCAACCCTTCCGCTATTTTTAAAGTTGGGCCATCGACGAGTGTGAGCGTAACAACCATTTAAAGAAAACCATTGATATCCACTTGTGGAGCCGAATGTCCACTCGTGTACCACTCTGACTGCACGACACAAGCTTTATGCCTTACCTGGGCCTATCAACACCAACATTGCACTGTTGATGACTGGAAACATGTTTCCAATTGTATCGAGCAGATGGATATGTACCTCATGAAGCCATGCCCGCAGGGTAGAGGCTGTGGTGTGTGGTTGGAGTGATGCGCCAGAATCATAACCATATGACAATTTGCTGCTGTAGTGGGATGAAGCTGTATACAGTCTTGTACATTTTACTATGATAGCTAAAGAAGATCGATGGCTTCTCAGTGTATATAAATTCAAGAAGCTGACACCGCTCCTCACAATCAAAGTATGGTAATAAATGGAATAGCCTTTTTTTAAATATCGGTAATGCTGTAATTTTAAAAGTGAAAACACACTGAAAAATGTCTGGTTTACGGAAAAGATTTTCGAAACCACGTGAGACAAAAAAATTTTTTCATGTCAAAGTTTAATCGTAGGTAACGAGCTAATTACAGTGTAGTAAAAATATACAACAATTTGATATAGTGCAAAGTACCTGGACCACAATCAATTAATACTGAAAAATAAAAAAAAGCACAAAAATTAAAGAAAATTTTATGCTAAATCCAACCATTAATAACGAAGTTGGGTTTTCGAAATACCTTTTTTTGCCAATAATCCATAACCCATTCCGTATGGTGGAATGATGCAGATCATGATTTTGGTACAATGTTGAATTACATCATTTATAAGAATGGTAATTATCACACTTTTGAAGGATTTGTTAACTTCCTTGGTTGCAATGATATTCCTCAAAAATCAAGTACAGTACAGGGAATAACCTTTTTGGCAAGTTTCACATCTTAAAAGTAACATAATGCATGTATAATGAACAACGTGTCTTTTACTGGTAAATATCACACACCGCTTTTGTGGTAAGTACAGTAATTACCTAGATCAATGAACTCCCCCTCCCACACCCTTTGGGAACTCTCAACCGTGAATTTAATTCCTCTCCCTCACTCACCTCCGAACCCCTAATCTCCCAATGAGCTATATTTCTGTCCACTCCACTTAACCTGGCCCATCTGGAAAAAATGTTAGGGAAAATAGGTCGTTAGGATTCAGAAGCCCATCCTACTCTGCCTATAGACAGGAAAATCAATCAGAACATGCCCCCTCTTGCAACTAGTGAAATTTGTCCGCAAATGGTGAAAATAATTATCCCATCACCACCATCTCCTCCAGCTACTCCCTTGCCCATTATGTTTCAGCTGAGAGTACACCAGCCAAGATTCAAATCTCAGTTTGTCGATTCCGGAGCACATTCCTCCCCCTATAGTGGAAATTCAAATCAGACCACGCCCTTTCTGCCTATTGACAGGAAATTGAAATTTTTTGTAGGAAACTGGGATGTTGAATTCGATGTGCAACAGCAGTACACCGAAACTCCCCAGAAGAGCGAAGTACTCTTAAGGATCGTAAGAAAGCACAGGACATTCCTGTTTACGAGAAGTGTCGTCGATCAGATGCACAAAACTACATCTTTGACATCAGGCAGTTGCAGAAATTTGGAAAAATATTTTATTTTCGAATATTATGTCATTTCTGGAGACAGGAAATCTTCTTTGTAAGAATCAATATTGTTTCCGCAAGGAACGATCATGTGAAACACAACTCGAGTTATCGAGAAGTTGCAACTCTGTAAAAGGGTAGCAAAATGCAGGAGGATCTGCAGCGTATGGATGCATCGTGCAGGGAGTTTCAATTGAGCGTGAACGCAAACAACTGTAAAGTTATGTGTTTACATAAAAGAAAGATCCTTTATTAAATAACCACACAGTAGCAGGACATTCACAGGAAACCGTTGCTTCTATAATATCTGGGAGAAGACATAACGGGGCGATTTGAAATTGGTCAACCATATAAAATCGATCGAGGGTAAAGCAGATGCCTGACTGAGATTCATTTGAAGAATATTCACGAAGTGTAGTTCATCAACAAAAATCGCGTTTGGTCAGCGTCTGAGAATTGTTCACCTGCATGGGATTAGTACCAGGTAGGGTTAATAAAAGAAAGAGTGAAAATCCTACTGAGAACAGCACACTTCATTGCGGGCTCATTTAGTAAGTGCGAAAGCATCTCAGAGATAAGGAAACTCCAATGGCAGACGCGACCACTAGTGTAAGTTGTATATGCTTGACATTTTTCAAAGCAAGGGGCGATATAACGAATGCCCTAAGGTACAGCACCAACAAAATAGAATTTAGTCAAGTGCTAGATGTGGTCTCAGAGTATATAAAGGGGCGAAGGGTAGAGAAACAATGAGAGAGCCTCAGTAGCTACCATCTCAAGCTCTCATTGACATTAATCTGTTGAAGCAACATGCATTCAAGAGGTGTGGAAAGTGAAGTTGATCAAAGAATTATATACAAAAAAAAAAATAAAAAATAAAAAAAATGGAAATTCTTTTTGTCACAAGAGCTCTGATGTGTTTATTATTCACTTGGCATAATGATAGGTGCATCTTTTGGCACTCTGTCGTCTGAGTTGGCTAGGAAACGAAATATTATATTCCTGGAAGAGGTTAACTTCAAAATTGGTAAGGAAATATTTACACTTACAGTAGAGTTACTACCACAGTAAAATCTAGGTTTAAACATGCTGCTAAGGACTGATTTACTGTGGTGTGTTCTTGCTGCAGTTGACTTTGTATCAGGTGCTATCCAGATATGTGAACGCGAATACCAAATGGTAGCAAGAGTAGTGTAGAAGCATCTAACTAGGACAGGAAAGGATCCATGACGCAATTCTCAGCATATCGATGCCCTACAGTACTGCAGGCAATTGCCTGTGAAACTATTCAGTGGAATGAGGAGTTTTTGGTGAAGGTCATATTTAAATTTCCCACAAACTAATTTTTTCTTGTGAATCCTACTCCCAGAAATGAGTTGGTCGATGTTTTATAACATTTGAACAGATGAATGGTAACCAGTTGAACTTAATGAAGAAATATTTTTGCCAATTAGTATTACTAACTTTGGCTGGGCTGATGCCAAGTTACGACATGGAAGAGTTTTAGATAATATCCAAGACTTCCTGGAAAACGAATTTAGAAAAGATTTACCTACTACACATTTGACACAACATGAGACTGCGTCAGAGATGCCAGATGGAACTATTAACAACGATGTAGACTTCAACATTATTTGCAACCTTTAGTTGAAGTGAGTTTTTGTGAACAGCTGGAGGCAGGAACAATAAAACCTTCACGTAGCCCCTGGTGTAGCCAAATTGTCGTTTTCCCTAAATGGATACTATATGGAGAAAAATGTACAGAATTTTGAATAAAGGAAAAGATGAAGTTAGATCACTTCTCCTGAGTATAAATGAAGCACTGAACCATTTAGGCACTTCCAGTACTTTAAACCACAAGATATGTTTTCTGGTAGTCATCAAATACATCTTTCACCAGCATATCTCATTTATAATACTGTCAGGGTACTATAAGTATTGGAAGATGCCTTTTGGGTTATGGAATGTACTCACAATATTCAGGTGGCTTGCGAATTTATTGCTGAGGGGATTAAAACCTCCTTTTTCTAATATACCTAGATGCCATTAATGTATTCCCCATTTTCCTAGAACATGGATAGTAAATAAGAGATATATGGTCATGAATAAATACGGTTAACCTCAATCTTAAATTGGTGAAACACAAATTTGCAGAACCACATAATTTCAGCCAGTAAGATTCAGCCCTGTTAAAAAATGCAGTATAAGATTTTTCTTCCCATATTTGTGTGAAATAATTGCAGTCTTTCCTTGGCCTAGCCAACTATTAACGATGTTTCATGTCTAAATACATCATAGTTGCCAAACGGGACCCAAATTTTTAAAGAAGGGAGTGATATTTACATGGACTTCTGAGTGTGAAAGTGCAGTGCTTAAATTAAAAAAAAAAAAATTCTAAGGCAATCAGCTGTTTTGGCATACCTTCCGTACTCTCCTGTGATGCCAGTGACTTTGCAATTGTTAGTGCTCTTAGCAAAGTGCAACTACAGCAATGCAGTGTATGAAGTGAACTATTTTAAGTGTTATTTCTTAGGCAAAAACTTCATTGTTTTGACTGCTCATAATGTAGTTTCCTAGCTGAGCCCCAAGGTTTCCAGTAATATCCAGTACGAGTATGCTTTCTCTGTAAGGATAAGCTAGGAAAGCTCCATCAAATTGTTAAAGTATTAAGGTGCAACTTCTAGTATGTACAGAAAAATGAGATTATGACTGCAGAAACAGAGAAAGCAAGAAGTTCCAGAATGTAAGTGATTGACGGTGTGGTGTCGCACAAGTACAAAGTGCGCGCCACCTACTTTCGCCGCGCGCCGCCATGCACGCACGGCGCGGCGTTCTTACGACGACAGCCACGAGCGCCCTCTGCTGGAACTCCGCTCGTGGCCACCACTGAACGACATCGTTCACTTGGGACTGAGATAGCAACCAGTTAGGACCTTCGTAATCCGGTAGGCACCAGTGAAGACTTGGCTATCAGTTAGGCACTAGGCAGGACTCTAGCTCAACTATGTATCAACATTCTGCAGTACTATGTAAAAGTTAAGTATTGTATAAATTCTGTGCAATATATATCTCGTTCTAATTTACTCTAGTGTTTCTAGTTTCTGGCTGCTCCCCTCCGTACCTGCACCAGCGTGTTATCTTTATTCCTGTGTCAGTTTCATTCCACTCGGCCACCGACACCTACGACGGAGCGAGACACAAAAGCGGCGACGAGGCTGGGACACAAAAGACATGATCCCAGACTTATTAGTTATTGATAAATTCCTCTATCATAAGAGTTTGCCAGGAAATAGGCTGATTATTCTGAAATCTTTTAGAGAAGGCATTTGCAGCAGTCAGATTATGGTATACAAACATGCTACAATGATAAGGAGGCAACCAATTGATGAATATCTTGTCAATTTCTTTTGGCATAGTTGTAACAAGAATGTCGAATGATATGTACAGTCCATCCTATCATGTGCACAAAGGGCACTGTCTGACGAAAGTGCGGCATTGTGGGAATGGAAGTTTGTTCTTCCCACGTTTCGTCTTTGCGGAAATATATGGATTTTGCAGAAATCCTTCATTCTTGTCTTTTACACTCTTTGCCCTTGGGCGCTGTGAAGCTGGACACTTGGTCTCAGTCACATCAGATCGAACAGGTTTCGTTATCTGTGTGCAGACGCACGAAAACTTCTGTTTGTGTGCTGTCATGAATGACTTCGGCCTGGAGTTGTGTGGTTGCGGGAAGAACTTCTACTTTTGAATACAACCAAGTGCCAACAGATCTCTGTACAACCTCATGCACTGTCGGATTCAATTCTGTCAGTTGATGTATAATTTGACAAGTTTTTGGTTCTGATCTAGCTATTGAAAAACTTAGAGTTTTCATCCATAAAGGAGAGCTTCATTCTTAGATCTCCACTTAGGATGACGCATAAATTTGAAGGTCGTTAGAAGTAATTTCTGTTCTTTATTTTTCTGGAAAGAAGTTATTGTTCATTTGCCATGGACCATACCGCCGTCCTTATTAATGTAAATTATTTGCTTAGGGCTTTTCGACGAACTTATTTCTGAGTAGGGCGGAAATATTCGGTTTTTCCTGCGACTACCAGACGCTTCTGCATACACGCAATCCTTATGCAACACCTGAACCACAATGCTCCGGCTCTAGTTGTCGTAGACTTACCGCAGCTCCGACAGCTAGGGAAATTCATTGTCACTGATTTGCTCAACTTTGTCCAGAAGTAAATTCATCAGTAAATTGTATGGCAAACTTAGTTTCTTTATTTTCTCTTTTCTTTCTGGAATGCACTCTGATTGTCGAAAGGAAAAGATAATTTCTTTCCTAACTGAACGATAGTCAGGTTGATACCGTAGTCATTTATCTTCCCTCTATCTTAATATTACGTCAATCAAAGTTCTAAGCTTATGACTCTGTAAAATGAGTGGACTTAAAACCTTGACGTGTTCTGTTATAAACGGTTGGATATTTATCTTTGTGAAAAATACATCTCAGACATTAAATCTTAAATATTTATTTTTAGTAATTAGTGTCCCTTGTTTTATTGATTTTGGCAGACCCTTAAACCAAGTATGAGAAACAGTGGTAGTATTTATGTCATATGCGTTACATGTCAATTATTTTCGGTAAGATTAAATTCAGATAAAAATCATTCCAATGCCAAGATCACACACCTTAGGTTCGATTTTCCTGGATAAAATTATCTCTTGAGTTATTAAAATTCTGTTGCATATTGTCATTTTTAAACATTTAAGTTAAGGATTGTGGTGTGTCGTTTCACACAAGCGTACACAACTCTAACAGCCAATATTCCAATAAACTAGGTCACTTCAACGTTAAACAGACCGAGGGTGTTACAAGCTGTAGCAACGGTCTCTGTATGACTGTTCAAAAAAGCAAATAACTGGCTAAAATGTGAAGACTGCCAGAATTCACAGTGCGTATCAGAAATACAAGAATAAAGCCCTTAAAAAGAAAGAAAATTAATAAATGACCATAAGAAGATACAGAGAAGTTAAATTCAACGAAAGTAAAAAATAAATAAATAAAAAAAAACTCTATTGAGAACCAATCCCTTGACTGCTAGCATGCAAAACCAAACACTCCATCCAGTGCACCAATTGCACATCACTACTAATATTTCCTAAACATGTGATGACAGTGTTAGCAGACTGCCAATCTTCAACGCCCATTTGCTGTTGGAAATATGTGCAGGACAACATTTTGTGAACAATTTTTTGTTGCCAGTATGTGAGGAATGTATGTAATATATCTAACTATCGAACCAGGCAACACTACGTAACTGCTAAATATTCATGGCACTTAGATATATATCTCATACTGCTTCCTGTAACCTACTCACCACTTCACCCAGGCCCCTCAGGGGGCTCATGGTTCTTTCGTGAGTATGTGCATGGCGAGCACAGGGCCCCGAGCTAATGCAGTCTTTCTTCCTTCTTTCCTCCCTGGACTGCGTTTCCTTTCCCTTCCTCTCCTTTCCAATCCTCACTCCATTCCCTCCCCACTTGGGGACCGATAACCTTAGCAGTTTGGTCCCCCTCCCCCAACCAACCAAGCACTTCACCTAGATCTGTTTCCCGCTTTCCTCTTTGGCTGCTCTCAGTATTATCTAGCTGAAAGCTGCGCGGGAATTCCAACTTGCCATGTACTGCGCGGCCACTCCCCGTCGAATGATCGAGTCCTCCCTCGGGCATGTGTGTGTGTGTGTGTGTGTGTGTGTGTGTGTGTGTGTGTGTGTGTGTGGTTTTTAGTTCAAATGTTCAAATGTTTGTTAAGCTTATGGGACTTAACTACGGGGTCATCAGTCCCTAAACTTACAAACTACTTACTTACTACCTTATACTAAGGACGGCACAAATATCCATGCCCGAGGGGGGATTCGAACCCCCGACCGTAGTGGCCGTGCAGACCGTGACTGGAGCGCCTCAGTCTCCTCGGCCACCGCGGCCGGCTGGTTTTTAGTGTAAGTTAGTGTAAGTAGTCTGTAAGTCTAGGGACAGATAACCAAAACCGTTTGGTGTCTTAGGTCTACAAACTTTTGGAAATTTGAGATAGCTCATAACCCGGCGCTATTCCAGTGTTTATTTATTCCAATATTCTATTATTCCCTGTCCCCCTCCCTCCTATGTCGGTCCATCGCCTGCTCCCTACTCTCTCTCTCCCACTCTTCCTCCCCTCTAACTACTTCTGCCTCCTCCTCGTCCTGCCTCCTCCTCCCACTTATCCATCCCCATACTCTCTGGCACTCCCCTCCTGTCCCGTCTCTCTGTTCATCTTCTCCCTCTTCTGTGTACGAAAAATTTGCCACATCTGCCAAATTTAATGGTGATCAGTCAAACGCTTTCTACCTATGGTCTTGCACAGTACGAAATTTGTCGAAAGTGATATTTCTCTCCTTTTGAAGGTCCATTTTTTTTTTCTTTTCTCCCCAAGGTCAGGAAAAAAATTACTACGAAAAAAAAAAAGGAAAAATAAATTTAGGGGCCTATGTGCCACCGCCACTTTGCCCTACGAATAAAAAAAAAAAAAAAAAAAAAAAAAAAAAAAAAAAAAAAAAAAAAAAAATTAACTGTACCTCTTCAGGCGTTGGCTCCTGTCTATATCTATCCCAAATCAAACTAACCTAGATACACTAAGTGATAGGAGGAAAACATAGGAATGGGAAGGAGTCATTTGCAATCATTTATTTATTTATTTTTATTGCTTTATTGAAGTGTTCTATGTCTTGTTCTCTTTGTGCAGTTCTTCACACGTCTTCAGTGGGGAACATCCAAACTCGTCTTCTCGATAAATCACATTAGCTTCTCATAGTTTGAACGTTCCAGCTGGGAGGCGGATCGTGAAAGACGCTCCATAAAAAATTGGAAAAGTACTGTTGGTATTTGGGGTTACGAACGATAGCGCAATGGCGATCATTGAGGTACGTCCAGTAATCCAGTTCTGATTTCTCGTCTCGGTCGAAAAGGTAGCGGACGGTGTGTCCGCGTATCCAGTTCACAGCGTTAGTTTTCGTGGCCGGGTAATAAATCGTGTCCGGGAATAGCAGCGTCTGGAATGAGAGCTGCGCAGGTGTACGTCGGGTGACGAAAGCGAGAATGCGTTGTGCGAGTCTCCAGACGTCGGAGGAAGGACCACATTCGGACCGGTGGTTGTCGGTGTCATCCACCCCACAGTGAAGACATAGGGGTGTGTCAGCGAGTCGGATACGGTGCAGGCGAAAACGGTTGACTTGTTTACCGTTGACGGTGATATACCAGGCGGAGAGTTTGTGACACTTGCGGGGAGTGACACTTGCGCGGAAAGGGAATATGTAGACACTTGCGCGGAGACCCGGACGCTGCAGGTAGTGAACAGGGTGTTCCAGAAGTAGGGATACACCACCCCTACTCCTCGCCCTCCAGCCGCTACCTGTGCCGTATTCAGGGAAAGGCCCACCGAGCGAGGTGGAACAGTAGTAACGGCCCGGAGATATCACAGCCTCATTCAACAGGGAGATAACACGTCATACAAGTATCACTCGATTTACAATACAGCACCATGTGAAGAGGAATGTGATGAAATCGGAATTGAGCGCAACCGTTACTAACTACAATTTCGGATTTACTGCATTTTGAGTCAGAATTCGCATCTATATTCGCATTTATCGCAAATGCGAATTTTTCCTGTCCCTAGTAATACCTCTAAAAATAAACAGCTGATCAAGGCACTAAAAGCAAGGGCAGATCTTTGGGTGTATTATTACAAATAACTAAAACACAATTTGATCGTGGAATTATATACAATCTCATTATAAAGGTTATTTGTAGGCGGTTTTGAGCAGCTTTTAAATATGTTAGGAATAGCATTATGAAATATAGACAGCTACACCGTATGTTTATTATGAGATATCGATTTCGGCTAATTTCAGGTCATCTTCAAGTCTCAAACAACAGGTGTTACTTATGCATTTTTCTAGTGGCACTCATAACCTTTAACTGTTTACACACGAGGTCTAACGTTGTTAATCGCATTAGCGATGAAAACAGAACCCAGAATCTTTTCGTCTAAATGATACATATATTGGTGTGATGTCTTATTTCGAAAGAACAGACATCATACCAATACATATATAGCTCTCGGTAAAGTCGAACGGTACGATGTCGTTACGTAGCACAGCACAGCCGACTGGAAACGCAGGAGAAGTGCAAACAACGTTCTCTTCTCAGAGGTATGATTAGGTTCGACGTAGACTTCTACAACATACAGTCTACACGGCGAAGATTACACCAAAAAATTTAACGTTTCGTCTACTTTGGCGATAGCAACCAAATTTTAAAATCGTGTCTTCTATGTAAAGATTTAGCAACGCAAAACGCTTCAAGTCCAAAACTTCACTGATTTTCGAGTTCTGAATTTTTAATATGTTTAAAATGTTATTACAGAAAAAACAAATTTGGGACTCACACTACAATTTTCATATGGCAGAATTTGTAGGTACATTCACAAGACATAAGTCAACGGTTGTGTGCATTCATCTTATGAGAAATATCAATCATTTGTTTTCAGTGTTTATTTCAAATTTCTCATTTAAGTTTCTTTAATTATTAGTACTTAAATGTGGTTATGAAATAAATAAATTACGTGTATATGTGTAGTCTTATGCGGCCAAACTACTTAGGTCATTGGTCGCTAGACTTACCCACTACTTAATCTTACTTAAAATAACTTAGGCAAAGTACAAACATACCCATGTCCGAGGAAGGACTCGAACCTCCGAACGGACCGGCCGCGCAATTTGTGACACAAATTACACGTTTGATAAGTTGGCACTGAGTTTAGAAAAACAAAATTCTGGTATATTGGATTTTAACATTTTACCAAAAAATGAATGTTTCTACAAGAGATACAGCCATTCAAATTTACGGGCACCATAACGTTTTCCCTTCCTGAGTAAATGAGCTGCTTCTTATAGTTTCAACACCTTTTTCTTGAATGTTCTGAATATAAATCTTCACACAGACTTCTTGAGGAGAGTGATACGGATATCTGATTGTAAACCACTGCCTATTACCTTAGACCTTTTTGACTGTATTGAACAGGAGTTCCGTGTATTCCGTAATTTATATTTATACAGTTTACAGGCAATGTAATTTATAACCAACTATTGGCTGCCAATTTCGCTTCATTTTTCCTGGAAGTCTTGCAACTTGTTTCTCCCTGTTGGTTTATGCCAAGTTCAGAGTAAAAATGGTTCTATATGACAGTGATGGAAAATAGAATTTATCTTTACCATTTTTCGGTGTGTGACATTCCCTTACACATTCCGTATTTCATATATTTCTTAGATGTATTTGTAATTCGAATACAGCCAAATCGTTTTGGGTTCTACGAATAAACGCTTTAAGTATGTAAAATACTCATTGACTTATTATTAACGTTTTTAATTGAAGGTTTATGTTACATCTCCTATTAAAAAGCATAGTAGCTATTTTTAAAGAGATGGAAGTTGCGTGATAGTGGGGTTAACTACATAGCGGTCAATTACATCAACGTATCTGTGCAGGATGCCTTATATATATCACTATTAAAATACCTTTTTGTTTACAGGAGGAACACTCAACGGATTAATATGTAGTTAGAACAAGGTACTATATTGCTCTTCAGCTTTGAAAGGGTTGTGCAATTTCACTGATTTTCGTGTTATGTTGACAGTGTGGAAACTTGACAACAGCAGTGCTAGACTTCTTGGTGTGCCTGTACCCAGGAAAAGCCTTTAGCCGCCCCAAGGGTCCCGAGTTCCGCGCAAGTGTCACTCCGCGCAACTGTCACACCGCGCAAGTGTTCCAACCCCCCAGGCGGACTGGACGCTGGAATCAAGAAAAACTGCATGTACTGCTTTCCATGCACGACGCCATATGATTTGCGGAAACTTTTGTTCAATAGGATTGGGGGGCTGATGTAGTTGGAGGGTCTCATAGACAGTCTTTGCCCGTAATATTCGTGAAAGAGGTAAGGATTGGTAAATGTAGCTTAATTCCAAAAAGAAGTGTCGGATGTAGTAAAAAGGGCCTGGAATGTCAGATAAATTGACTGGGGATGTTTTAGAGACGGGTGCATATTCTCGTAAAAGCAGTCCGGTCATGCTCGTCGGGCAGTGTCGCCATATTTTCAGTTGGGAACTAACAAACAGTGCCGTGACTTTTTGTGGGACGTGGAAGAGACCGACCCCACCACGATCCCGTGGGAGGGAAAGTGAGGCATATTGGACCTTGGATAATAGTCCAGTACAGACAAAGGATCCCATCGCCATCATCATGCGACGGGCAATGGATATCGGGATCGGGAACACTTGTGCCACATGGGGAATGCGAGAGGCGTGATAAACGTTCACGTAACGCGCACGTTGAATCACATCCAGGGATCTAAATCGGTGTTGAAAGAGGCTTCCCCGGATCGTTTGGAGCAGACGCCTGGCATTTAAGGTCGCCGAACGACGAAGATCTTTTGTAAAGTCAATGCCTAAGTAGCGGACGGTGGTGGCCACACTTAGGGGGGCAACGCATCTAGCAGATAGACCCTCTCCAATAAGCAGAACTTTCGATTTAGCAACGTTGAGAGAACTGCCCGATGCTTCGCCATATGTTGTTATCCATGTCAGAGCTGCGCGAACGTCGTCTTCACTGCGTAGGAAGAGCATGAGATCATCAGCGTATGCCACACAGCAGAAACGGTGTCCGTGCAAAGATATGCCCGTCAGACGTTGGCGAAGTCCTTGGAGCAGGGGTTCTAAGACAAATGCATACATAATTGTAGAAAGTGGGCAACCTTGTCTAACAGACCGTGCAATCCTAAGAGGCGCAGTGAGGCGTCCATTATAGAGTACTCTGGAAGTTGCGCCACTCAAAAGGCGCTTTACTACACTCACTATTTGTGCCGGAAAGCCCATGTGTTGTAGGACCGTTATCAGAAAAGTGTGATCTACCCGATCGAATGCCTGACTGAAGTCAAGCGAAGCCAGTGCACCAGGCAGTTGTCGGAACTTGGCGAGCGCAATCATGTCCCTGTAACGGCAAAGGGCCGTTCGAACATTGTTGGCTCCACCCAGGGAAGTCTGGTCGTGGGATGTTACGTACGGTGCTGCCTTCTTGAGTCGAGTTGCTAACAAGCGGGTGAATATCTTTAAGTCACTATTGAGAAGAGTGATGGGCCGGTAGTCGCTGATCCGTGATCGCCCGTGAGGTTTAGGGACGGGAACAATAACACCGTCGAGGAAGGCGGGAGGGATCGTCGTTGCTGGGGACATCAGTTCACGGCAGATAGCTGTCCAAGTGGGTACCAACAGGTAGCTAAAACTCTTGTAAAATTCTAGGGGGAGGCCGTCAGGTCCTGGGGATTTATTGGCGGCTCCCGCCCTGATAGCGTCCAGGACTTCGTCAGTGGTCACGTCTTCTTCGAGTTCAGTCGCCACGTCTTCCGGAACAGTGTTAGTGATGAGTGCCGCAACCTCCTCGATTAAAGTTGGGTTTTGTGGAGCGGCCATGTACAACCGGGTGAAGTGAGAATGAAAAGCATGACCAATATCTTTTTGAGATGTATGTCGTCGGCCTTCCACATCGACAAGATCTTGTATAAGAGCTCGACGTCGATGACTGCGTTCTGCAAGTACATGGTACATAGACGGTGGTTCCTGAGGTATACGATCATTAATACGGGACCTCACAATGACGCCTTCTAATCGTCGACGCGTGAGAAGGGTGATATGTGCTTTAGCACGATGCACGATCGTCTGTCGAGATGGAGAGAATGGCATCGAAGTGCACTCTCGTAGGATCGCGTAGTGAAAGTCTAAGGTGCTTGCTTGCCAGGCCTTGACATCTTTACCGTATCCCATCAATGCTTTCCGCAGTGCCGGTTTCGCGTAGGATAACCACCATGATAAAGTCGACGTGTAGGCGGGGCGACGGCGGCGGCAGAGGGCCCATGCGTCCTCTACTACGCATCGACAGTCAGGAGCAGTCAGGTGGGCAACGTTCAGTTTCCATGGACCGCGACTGTGCCACACTCGTTGTCGGGCGAGGACGACGTTGCAGATGTAGGCTTCATGATTGGAGAAGGCCATAGGCCATACTTCAGCATGTCGTGTGGCATCAGCGAGGGTGCGTGTAAGGTAAACGCGGCCGAGTCGACTGGACGAGTGTGCTGTGTAGTATGTGAACCCCGCGCGTGTTCCATAGAGTTTCGTCCATGAATCGATTAGTTGTAGTCGATCGATAATGGAAGACAGGGCTGCGCACGGAGAATGTGTGGGGAGTTGATCAGTGGGTCCTTGTGTGCAGTTGAAATCCCCGCCAAGCACCAGATCATCCAGTGGACCCACAAAAAGCGGCATTACCTCGTCAGCAAAGAAGACATGTCGTTCTCTACGTCTGTTGGAGCCTGACGGTGCGTATACGTTGATAACACGCACACCGAACAGAGTAAGGGCCATTCCCCTCGCATTAGGAAGGTACACAACATCTTCAGCAGGGAGCCCTTCGCGGAGGAGGATGGCAACTCCGCTACCATTGTCGGAGGCGTGAGAGATGTGCGCTTCGTAGCCGGTAGGAGCGTAGAAGGCAGAGACGAACACTTCTTGAAGAAGGGCAATGTCGACATCGGCAGCGTATATGGTGTCACGGAACATCGCCAATTTGTGAGGAGCTCTGATGGTAGCAAGATTCATCGTTGCAATGCGGTAGTGTTGCGGACGTGCTCCTGCTGATGTCGATAGGGTTTCTGTTAAGATGTCCGGTGGGTGTGGGGCGTCAGAAGCCGCCACTGTGTCTGCAATCACTAGGCGCAAGTTTTGTCGGGCGCCACCGAGGGATTCGCCCCATCCGGCGGGCCAGAGTTCTGATCTGCCTCATCTTCGACATCGGCGCTCCAGGGGGCCGACACGAAATTCGAGTGATTCTCACTCCCTTCGAGTGGTAGGGGTGGTGATGCTGCCACAGTGTTATCCTGTGGGGGTGCCTCTACAGGGCCCACTGTTGTCGGTGGAGATAGAAGGCAGTGAATAGGACGTTCTTCGATTGGGACATCGGTTACGGCGTTTTCCGTGGTTGTGACGCTCGAAGAGAGAACACTGTTAGACATCCTGTCGTCTTCCTGTGGGGGGATGTCATCGGAGGACGTTCGACTTCTCTTCTTCCGTCTCCTGGGCGACCGCTGTTTCCGAACGTGCTGCTCCGTGTCGGAGTGCGGGTGTCCGTCGTCAGATGTAGTGCCCGTCTGTATGAAAGCTGCGGTGGGTACCACTCTTGGGTCGAGGTCCATCGCTTCGGCCGCGCCGTCTTTCATGTACTGAAAGTTTGTCGGTCTCGTCTCAGGCATGGTAGAAGAGGATGCGGAAGTCTCTTCCACGCTGCAGTCCTCGGCGGGAAGCGTTGGCGGGAGAAAGGACGCATCCTGAAGTGTTGCTTCAGGTTTTCGCACGGCTGAGGCGTAGGAGTCTGATACAGGTGGTGCTGTTGCAGCTGGAACTGCCTCATCTGTCGGAATCCGGAGTAAACGGCGATGGAGACATTCGGAACGAACGTGGCCCTCTTGTCCACAGCCTGCACAAGTCCGCGGCTGTCCATCATACATGACGATGGCTCGCACACCACCAATCATTAGGTAGGATGGTACGTGTTTTGACAGTTCGATCTTGATCTGTCGTACGCCGTTTAATACTTGGTACGTCGTGAACGTCTGCCATTTTTCAGCCATGTGTCCCACAACCTTGCCGTAGGGGCGAAAGGCTTCAATGACGGCGTCTTGCGGTACCTCGAATGGAAGCTCAAACACACGAAGTGTTCGCAGTCCGAATCCTGCATGGTCCACCGTCACCTCCCCGATATGTCCGTCCGAGTGTTTGAATTTCAGTCCTTGTGCGTGTTGTTGTACGACTTCAGCACATGCGGTCTCAGATGTCATTTTGATGTAAACGACACTGCCGGTGATCGAGAAGTGGATACCTATCACTTCTTGTGGGTTCAATCGTAGCTCATCACGAATAAATTGTTCAATTTCGTAAGCGCGTGGTCGTGGATGTTCTGCTTGGAATGTAACTTTCAGGGTCGCTCGGCGGTAAGAGTGCGCCATAACGTACACAGTTACTGGACTCGAGACAAATACAAATACCGCGACGCGGAAGTAAACAACACGGGCGGCGGGGCAGTACCCTGCGCGCGGAGCAGGTCCGCACGCGCCTACGGACGAAAGCCAACGTCCATAGTTGGATGAAAGAACTAGGAACGCATACAATACGAATCTATTCGAAGTCGAGATGCCTGTATAAAATTAACAGTTTCGATTCCGAGTTCTCAGGGCAACCTACATCTACATACATACTCTGCAGTCCACCCAAAGGTGCGTGGCGGTGGTTACTCAGTAACACTACTAGTTACCTGTTCCCTGCTCGGAGAACGAGAGAAAAACTAATGCTTCTATGCATCCACACGGGCCGAAATCTCTCTGATCTTATCGTTGTGGTCTTTAGACGAAATGTAGGTTGGCGGAAGTGGAATCGTTTTGCAGTCCACCTCAAATTCCAGCCCTTTAAATTTCTTCAGCAGTGTTTCTCGAAAAGAACGTCGCCTTCCTTCCAGCTACTCCCATTTGAGCCGACGTGGAGTAGACGAGCGGTCTAAGGCGCCTCTTAGGTTAGTTTACCTTAGTTTAAGTAGTTTGTAAGCTACGGACTGATGACCGCTAAGTTTGGTCCGATAGAGTTACAAACATTTGAACATTTGAACTCCCAACTGAGTTCGTGAAGCATTTCAGTAATACTCGCGCAGTGATCGAATCTACCAGTTACAAACTTAGAGCGTCGGCCCATACAGTGAAAACTCAAAGTCCAGTCTCTTAGGGTAGTCAACAATAACGACAGATATTATTTAAACATGTAGAGTAGCATTCACAGAGATGCCCCAGGAGTGCTTCACACAGAGTGCATCCCTGAGAGCTACAACACCAAGAATCTTTTCTCGGCCTTTGGCAATATCTATGTGTAGAGTTTTATTGTATATTTTTAATAATACATATGGAAATAAGGTAAGGAAAAATCTTTATTAAGAATGGTAAAACATAATTATATCACCCTGAATGGTAAACTTATTCTTAAACGGTCCAACATCTTTCACCCAAACATGAACACCTTCATTCGAATTAATTTTCCGACGATTCCTGGTCCTCAAACACAACGGTTTATCTGCGACAAGTTAAGAAGTACATAATCAGGATTAGGCACATCTCCATTACACCAAGTACGATGTGCAATAATGTTACTCTCGTTGAAAGAGTGAAGGTCTCCAATGTCTCTCTCTATACGAACCGTCCTCAGACTTCAACGAATATATGAAAAAAATCCGAATTGGTGCAAACGTACTCTTTTGCGCTTAGCAACACGTTCATTCATTTTTATCTATATAATTACGTCTGAAGGTGAGACACAGACAGTTACTAACACTACTCTGTAACTCTCTGACTTTTCACATATACATCTACATAAATACTCTCCAAGTCACACTGAAGTGCATGCAGAGCTTACATCAGAGATGATTACTCCACAGACTATCTGATTTTACAGCATGTAATAAATATCCGAGAAAAAAGCTCTTATAAACAGAAAAACTCACAAAAGTTAAGAATAAACTAATAAGATAATGTTTATGTTCTAGGAGGCGAGCTAATTACGATATTGTAGAAAGATACGAAAAAGCCAAGATCGCTGATCGTCAACCGGTCGTCTTAAATAAAAATTGATGATCAGCGATTTTTTGTATCTTTCTATAATAAGATAATATCGAATAATTACAGCCGGCCGCGGTGGCCGAGGTGACTGAGACGCTTCAGTCATGGTCTGCACGGCCACTACGGTCGGGGGTTCGAATCCCCCCTCGGGCATGGATATTTGTGCCGTCCTTGTTCGTAAGTAGTTCATAAGTAGTTTGTAAGTTTAGGGACTGATGACCCCGTAGTTAAGTCCCGTAAGCTTTACAAACATTTGAACATTTTTGAATAATTACATTTAATAACTTGGCGGTAAGGAGGTGAGCCATAGGCGGCTGCTGGCTCTAGACTGACTGTGATACATGAATCAGGAAAACAGAAATTACAATTCACCAATCTAAACTTTCAGGTTGTAGATTTTAATATGTTTCAGAGTAGCTGACGCATCTGCTTTTATTAGTGATCAGTCAATCATCTATATCTCCTTGAGATCTCTATTTCCTTTAATTTATAAGAATTTGAACAACTAATATAGTACATGAGTGAATGTGTGATTTCGAAGAGAAATTTTAGGATAAATTTTATAATACAACCTAAATCGTAATAAACATCAACAAATAATACAATTTCTTGAGACAACATTGTCTCGTTGTACCAAAGGTATTAAACATGAGGTGAGGCATTGAATTAAAATGTATGCTGTGGCCGGGATTCGAACCCAGTACCTCCTACTTACTAGGTAGGTGCTTTAGACCACTTTTTTTTTTTTTTTTTTTTTTTTTTTCATCTGGTAGATCTATGATTTGCGGTCGTTCGTTGTGTGCGTTCGTGGTTGTTCGTTGAATGGTCAGCTAACACAGCGTTGTAGCCAAAGCAACTACACGGACTGTCTTAAAGCACGTCTCCCTCCACACCACATACTTTAATTCTGCATTTCACAGGGAACATGAGGCAAAATTAAAGTATATGGTGTGGAGGGGAGACGTGCTTTAACGCAGTCCATGTAGTTGCTTTGTCTACAACACTGTGTTAGCTGAGTGGTCTGAACTACCTACCTAATAAGAAGGAGGTCCCGGGTTAGGATCCCGGCCACAGCATAAATTTTAATTCAATGCCTCACTTTATGTTTAAATCGTTTCAGTTACATTTGTCTCCCTGGGTTTCACTCTGAGTTCTTAAGACTCGAAGTGATCGCTGGAAATGTATTAGTTTCGTCAGTCTAAAGCAGACGGGGACGTTTCGGTCCACACACTGTATTCCGATGGGCTCTTCCGCATAATAATCACATATTGCAGGGGAAAGTTTCCGTACACTCTTATCAAACTCGCTATTCCGCGGGTAAACTACTCACAGTACCGATAAGTTTACCACTGTAATGGCAGTAAAAGTTGTTTAAAAGTCACCGACAGTTTAGATCTTGTTGAGCTCTACTTCAAATAACGGCATTCATTGGTGATGTTCCGTACACATTTCAAGTGGTTTCTCATCTCCAGAGCATTTGGCATTCAATAGCTATTGTTGTATCGCGTAATGCAGAGGTAGTGGAGAATGTCCACCCTATTTTCCAGGGGATGATTTTCAAGCTCTCGTACTTCACCAAAACGTTCTTCAATACATCGAATGGTAGAATGTTTACAAACAAGGTTGATGGAATATTTCCCGGTTCTCGGCGTTATAATTTTTCAGACGTTTGGTCGATGTTGATGATCGAGAGATGCCGAAATATGATTAGCGTTATAAATCCAATTAAGCATAGTAATACTGTACATACGACGAAGTTATATATGCATTGCTTTAACGATAGAGTGTATATTAGTTTACCAGTGTTGTGTTTTCAATGACAATAAATATAATCAATCGCGAAATAAAAAAAATTACAGCATGTACAAGGGAAATTAAATAGAAAACTTTGTGGGGGTGGAAATCAGAAAAAGTAAAGTTGTTGTTGATTAGAGGACAGTTGTATAAAATACGGTAAAGGAAGATGCAAAAGCTTAAAACTATATCATTCCATGCTTCCTTATGAAGAAACAGAGGATAGACTGTTAGAATTTTCATAGCAGACATTCAGGCTGAAGAGAATGCATAATTTGTTAGCCACGTGTCAAATACAAACACGCATTTCGTTGTTATAGGGCTATGACAGACATCAGTTAATGAATAAGAAGGCATCTGAGGGAAATATGGTGAGAGTGAAATGCAACGCACAAAAAAAAAGAGATAGTTACCTGTGTCAGATACAGCAAGACTTGTCGTTGAACCATCAACATCTGTAAGAAAAATATTCAGAATTACTTTAGAGTGAAGATGTTTCATTGAAATCGCTTAGATGATTTGAATATGAATCATGTAAATTGTGTACGATTTGCAGTGCTGCATGTGGGCAGTTGTGTCGAATGTTAGGACTTATGGGAGTGTGGTTGTTTTGCATTAACGACGCGTCACACTTCAAGCGAAATGTTTCTGGGGCAAAAGGCTAAGTCGTTGTTATTCGACATAAAGCATCTGGATGAAGATTCTAACAGTACTTACTTCATTCAGCATTTTTACTAGCAGATATATAAAGTTCAGACAGGAAAATCATCGGAACATCTGGTTTAAGAGAGAGGAAGGAAGGAAAATAAGCGTTTAACATCCCGTAGACAGCATGGTCATGGGGCACAAGCTCGGACCGTCTTTTGTTAAGATGGAAATGGTATTCGGCCGTGCCCTTTGGAAGTAACTTTCCCAGCATTTGTCTGAAGTGATTCAGGGAAATCACGGAAAACCTAAAGTTGGTTAGCAGGAGGCGGATTTGAGCCGTCCTACCGAATGCGAGTGGAGGGTGCTAAACACCGAGACACATCGCTCGGTGATTGGCGTATTTCACAGCATCCAGCGCGAAAATGTACCGATAAAAGGAATGAGTCACTATACCTGAAGCAAGAATGTTCTGTTGCTTTGCTTCTCTGACGTTCAGGAAAAATAGCAGACACAAGGAAGCTAGATGTCAGACTTCTGTATTTGAATTCTCATGATGACTGCAAATACATTGAAATTACGCCGAGTAGCAAAGTGAAATGAAAACATATCATGTTGGTAGCAGCAGTTAGTGAGTGCTGTTATCTACATTGTGCGGCTTATACGTAATATCTGAAGTGAAAATAGTAAAATCACGCATGAATTTGAAAACTTGGTCCTGTAGGAAGAACGTTAACTGATCAAAATTGTTGGAAATGTATACTCTACAAGCAGAAAACGGAAAGAAACCCAACTTTTTTTTTTTTTTTTTTTTTTTTTTTTTTTTTTTTTTTTACGGGAATGAAGATTATTTTTTAAGGGAAAGATATGTAAAGTTAGTCTAGGGAGTACCTCAAGGTGCCACCTTTCTGTTTGCTATATGCAAGGTGTCCCAATTATTTTGACCACCCAAAATATTTCTAGTACAACAAGAACTATTGTAAAACGACTTTCATCGGTATTAAGGTAAGGTAGAGTCTTATGAATGTAAATATTTTGAAACATTCTAAAACGCAAAACATGTGTGTTTTTTTAACACAGACTTATGTGTTTTTAAATGAACACCATATATTATTTCATCGGCAGTCTATAGCATGACAAATCATATAAACAATGGCATGGATTGCATTGCAATACGTCAATTACATCCCGAGATATAGCGAAGCGAAGTTAAAGCTTGAAACACGCGAAACGCGTGGCTAGAGCACGTCCTGAGACGAATGTTTCAAATGTTCAAATGTTTGTAGAGTCTATGGGACTTAACTACGGGGTCATCAGTCCCTAAACCTACAAACTACTTATGAACTAGCTACTACTAAGGACGGCACAAATATCCATGTTCGAGGGGGGATTCGAACCCCCCGACCGTAGTGACCGTGCAGACCGTGACTGGAGCGTCTCAGTCCCCTCGGCCACCGCGGCCGGCAACGAATGTTTCAAAATATTTACATTCACGAGCCCCTGCCTTACATTGATGCCGGTGAAAGTCGTTTTACAATAGGTGTTTTTGTTCCAGAGATATTTTGAGTGAGCGAGACAACTGGTACAAAATCTATATATACCAGCTATAAAGGCGAATCTTCGCAATTGATAAATATGTATGGGAATTAGATATACATTCCCCAATTACATCTCTCGTCAACATGACTGTTTCGTACCTCTTTGTTCTCTTTCGCCTCTCACCGTATTAGCTACCTGAAAACCCGGTACTGCACGGATATTTATTTATTCCAGTATTCAGAGAGTGCATGTGTTCCTCACTCCTCTCTCTTTTGTCGCCTGAGTCTCAGGATGCGTTCTATCCCCGCGTTTCGCGTATTTCAAGCGTCAACTTCGCTTCGCAAGATCTCGGGATGTAATTGGCGTCTTGCGATGCAGTCAACGCCATTGTTTATGTGATTTGTCATTCTGTAGATAATATATGGTGTTGATTTAAAAAGACAAGTTTGTGTTAGAAAACACGCATGCTTTCGTTTTAGAATGTTTCAAAATATTGTCACGTAGAAATGGAAGCAGGCTCGACTTCGAAGGCAAGGTTGTCAATTGAACACATCACGTACACTGAAAGCAGGTTTATTGCGAACTGAAACTTGCACGCAGCACTGACTGTCTTTCGGGCAGAGTGCTCTGCTATTTATACACAGACAAAATGTACCAGAAATTAGGAGAACAGTTAACGTAAGAAACATGTAGAAATTACAAGTGAACGTAAGAAACCTGTAGAATATTCTGGAAATGATAATTACAAAGAAATAAGTTTGTGCCGGTTGACGGGATTGAACCGACGAACTTCAGCACCGCAATCGGTGATGCTATCCATTGCGCCACGCAATCAACTTGATAAGTTGGAGTCTCGCGACATTACTCCCTCTCCTGAAAGAACAGCGACCTGCTGTTAGGTTCCCTTTCGAGCCTGCTGCAATGTCGTGGCTCTTGATCTTGTCATGGGTCCTCGGTATGGCAGTTCTGGAGAATCCTTCCCTTCTGCACGATTACCGACGACAGACGTTCCTGTACTGGCTTCATCAGTATCATTACCATCCTTAGAGTTCTCGAACAAGAAGCCATTTTCGCCTATATGTTCTTCAGGATCGTAATAAGGCTTCATGCGGAAGACGTGAACAATGTCTCTTCGTTTTTGTCGTTTCGACGACGGCTCATAGTCCTCAACTTCGTATGTGATGTCTGACAGGCGGCGTATGACACGATACGGGCCAAAGTATCGCCTCAATAACTTTTCTGATAGTCCAACTTTCCGTACAGGGGTAAAAATCCATACCAGATCTCCTGGGCTGTACACAACAAGTCGGTGCTTGTCGTTATACCGCTGACGGTCCTTCTCCTCGGCGTCCAGTGTCCGTATGCGAGCTGTCTTGCTGCGACCCTGGCGATGAGCTGTTTCACATAGTCATCCTGTGTATCGTCCGGCTGAAAAGGGAACAACGTATCCATTGTCGTCTCAGCTTCACGGCCATGGAGCAGGAAGAATGGCATGAAGTCTGTGGTGTCTTGTCTTGCGGTATTATAAGCAAATGTCACGACTAGCAGTATTGTATCCCAATCCTTCTGCTCAACATTGACGTATATTGCCTGTAAGACAATTTGTCTGAGGATGGTATGTAGTTGTCATTCTGTGGACAATGTCGCAACCTGACATTAGCTCTGATAGTAGTTTTGACTGTAAAACTTTTCCACGATCAGATATCATCACACGTGGTGCTCCATGCTTCAAAATAATGTCCTCTACAAGGAATTTTGCGATCTCTGGAGCTTCTGCAGCAGGCATAGGTTTGGTGACAGCGTAGCATGTGAGGTAGTCAGTGCAGACTATTATCCGTCGGTTACCGGTTGTCGACTTCGGGAACCTCACTAAAAGATCGATTCCAACTCGGTGGAATGGAGCTGCTGCAGGTGGAATCGGTACGAGATGCCCTGGAGGTAATTGCGGTACATGCTTCCGTCGCTGGCACTCTTTACAGTGACTCACATAGTGCTTGACAGATCGGTAGAGACCTTTCCAGTAATACCTGCGTCTGATTCTGTCTAGGGTCTTCACGAATCCCAGATGACCGGATATTGGAGCATCGTAGAAATACTTGAGAATAGCTGGCTGGAAGTGAGTTGGAACGACCAGTAGCCATTTGGGGCCCAGTGGACCGTAGTTGGCTCTTATACAATGTTCCGTTTATAAGTTGGAACTCTCCAATGGTCGGTTATCCTTTCTGAAAGGCCTCTATGGTTTTTAATAGTGCTGGATCTTCTCAATGTTCAGCTGTAACAACACCTAATTCAGTGAGGGCTGAAATTTCATTCGTGCTCTTGTGTTCCACTAATGGATTACTCGAAAAAGAAGGACAGAAGGAAGCTTAGAGTTTAATGTCCCGTCGACAGCGTGGTCATTAGAGATGGAGCTTTCGCTCGCAATGTTTGGGTAAGGATGTGGAAGGAATTCTTAGAAATAGCACATCCCCCCGACCTGCGGCGGCGACAGCCGGCAGTCTGCATTCATGAAGACTGGACAACATGTCCTTTACCCCCTTGACAGCGGTCTCAAAGTGGCTGCCGGCGGCAGACGGCGGTGGTATCTGTGGTTATAGCACCACGCCGAAATTCTCTGAAGGCGCTATTCGTCAAGGGAAAGCTGCGAAATCTCGTAAGAGAAGTTTGGACATGTGGGAGTTGTTCCATTGGCTAGCTGAGATGGGAAAAACCGCACGACAACAAGTTAGGACATGTGGAGGCCGATACTGCCTTCTCATTGGCTAGCTCCTAGTATTTAAGCTCACGACATTTACACACCTGCATCAGTCTTCATCAGACCGCTACTGCTGTCATATCCGCCAGTATGTCTTCCTTAGTCGAAGTTGCTGCCGGTGTTGGTGAGTTAATAATGTTTTTTCATACACAGATTTTTTTAATTGGAGTTATTTGATAACCACATACGTCTTCTTCATTACAGATGTTATAATGCAGTTAATGAACCATTTCAAAGCTTAGATCGATGGTCTAATTAACCGCAAGACAGTGGTTATACCGCCGCCTGAGCCATCAGCTCCATTTGTGGGGAATGGTGCTTTATCCAGTGAGTACTTTAGAAACGTAATTTTTCATTTTACAGATCTCGATGCAATTGATGAGATGATTGTGAAAGCGCAAATGGCATCTGATGATACAGATCATTTGCCGGCTTCCACAAGCAAAAAACGTGCTCGAGATCCTGATTCAGGTTAGCAATACCATTCAAGATTATTATTGTTATTATTATTATACGTCTGTGACAGTGCTTGTTACTATTTACTTATGTTCAGCTGTGTTAACGTAATTTTTTTTCTTTCTTATGTTGCAAATTTCGAGGCAAGCAAACGACCAGCACCAATGGAAACCGGTTGCGTTCCCACAAACAAAAAATGTTTCCTGCAGCCGCTTGAATTACGTTAGTAAAGTGTTTGAAGATTATTATTATACATAAGTGACTATTATTTCATGCTTGAAGAATATTATACACTTGTGATAGTGATTGTTATTTCCTTATATGATTTTTTTATGTTGTAGATGATATTTAAATCACATCATCCCTACCATCGTCGAAAGAACTGGACGTCTATCTACATGGGGATGAAGGTGAACAGATGCCAGAGTCGGCGGCTTTAATACCGACTGAGCCTCACATAGCTGAAAATCAGCATTCAATGTTACAGGATGGTAATGGTGGCTACATTGAGAAATGGCTGCCCACTCTGGAGGTGTTGGACTCCTCATGGGACGATGATGCTGTTCAAGGTGTCTAACACTCGTAAAAAAGAACTACTTTGATATATCTTTGTGTATACTGTTTTGTGGACATGTACTTAATGTGTGTGTTATTATTGTTACAGAGGCTCAGTGGAGGTGGGGCTACTGCCGGACCGTCAACTGCGCTCGATGTCGCCGCCCCACGGCCTCCGATACCGCGGGCGTGGGTGGACAGGCGACAGCAGCATTAAGCAGAAGCCGCTGAGCCAACCGGCGCCGCCCCTCCCTCGCCTGCGTGATGTTGCGCTCACGTGCGTGACAACGCAAATCTGCCGATCCACGCCGCGTCGTACAACGAGCCACACCACAGCCGCCATCGCCGACTGGATGGTCGCAAGTTAGTAGTTTCAGTGATAGTAATAGTATACCGGTTAGCCACAGACCACATGTCTTCAACACGTTGCCTAATTTAGGATATGAGGTTATTGCAGACGCCTTTGAAAAGCGGATGTCGTTTTCCAGAATACTGAATCCAGTAAATGGATACCGAGATCCATTTTCCTTTCTAGAAGGGTGTATACCTGTTCTGGAAAGGGAACTGCTCAAAGTTGTCGAGTTTCATCACGCCATTAAGTGTCGCGCAGTACTGTGCTGTGAATTGACACATCCTCCAAAGGTTGACAGTGGTGTAGAGGAAACCTCCAACGTCTACATTTGGAGTGATAATGGCTTGATTATACCGACTGTTCCAATATCTGAATGGTATGAGAATTTCACCTTGACTGCTATTAGAGATCAATTTTCAGAGATGGTAACTAGAGGTTCTGGAAAAACACTCAGCCGAGTCCTACATTTAGACGTCCATTCACATTTTCATGATCCACTGAAAGGCGGTCAGAGTTTCATCGAACTTCCCAAAGATATTGCTGATAAAAAAGCGTGTATTAACGTTAGAAACGAACACGACGAAGCTGTTTTGAATGGTCAGTCCTGGCTTTCGAGAAGAAGCTAGCTAATCACCCCCATGAAACGCACCGCTATGGTGGAAATATCAACATAAAAAGGGGTTATAATTTTAAAGGCATAGAGTTCCCCGTCAAACGTCAAGACATACCTAAATTCGGGGCACAAAATACCGGTATTTCGGTGTACGTGTATGGTTTGGAGGAAAAAGAAAAAAAAAGATCGTATGCCAGATGAGCAAGACAAGCATAAGATTTTAGGTTCCCTTCACTTTTCCAAATTCGTAGGTCAACGTTATTTGCATGTTAACTTGCTTTTATTTTCCAATGGAAACAACGGTAAATTTCATTATGTGTGGATCAAGGACATGTCCAGCCTTTTTTCCTACCAAGTTTCGAAACATAATGGTAGAAAACTTATTTGTCTTCGATGCCTTAATTCATTCCACTCAAGCGAGTCACTTGCAAAGCAAGAGTTAGATTGTGCTTTGCAAAAGGCGGTACGTGTTGTTATGCCAACGGAAGATAACAAATTCTTCAAATTGAAGAATTTTAATCACCAAGAACGTTGTTTATTTTCTGTTTTCGCCGATTTTTAAGCTTTACTAGTTCGTATTACTCGACGTGGAGGGGACCCCGATGCCTCACATACCACCTTCACCCAGAAGCACGCACCGTACGCCGTAACGTATCAGGTTGTACACTCGTACGATTCTACCAAAAATGAACTTAAATCATACGTTGGGGAAAATCCTCCAGATTGGCTGCTCTCTGAGCTTGAACAACTGTCCTGGGACGTTGATAGACTTTACAGGCAGAACGTTCCAATGGCAATGACGCAGGATAATGAGGAATCGTACAAAATGGCAGTAGATTGTCATTTTTGCAATATGCCTTTGAATCGTGAAGCGGAAACTCCCCGTAAAGACCATTGTCACATTACGGAAAAGTACCGTGGAGCGGCTCATAACTCTTGAACCTGAACTACCAAGCGCCTAGACACATTCCCGTTTTCATGCACAATCTTTCGGCTTACGACGCACACTTCATTATTGAGCCCCTGGATACTTTCGGTTGGGGAGTTGCACCTATTAGTATTATCCCTGATAATACTGAGAAGGCCGGCCGCGGTGGCCGAGGAGACTGAGGCGCTCCAGTCACGGTCTGCACGGCCACTACGGTCGGGGGTTCGAATCCCCCCTCGGGCATGGATATTTGTGCCGTCCTAGTTCGTAAGTAGTTCATAAGTAGTTTGTAAGTTTAGGGACTGATGACCCCGTAGTTAAGGCCCATAAACTATACAAACATTTGAACATTTCAATACTGAGAAGTACATCTCATTCTCCAAGCGAATGACACCGAAAATCACGCTACGGTTTCTGGACTTGCTAAGATGTATGCAAACGTTACTTCAAAAACTGGATGAAACTGTACCTCGAAGTGAAATGCATATCACTAAGAGCTGCAATTCCCGATGAGATAGAGTTTCAACTACTGACTAGGAAAGGCGTTTTTCCATATAAATTTCTGGATAGTATGGAGATACTTAAAGAAACAGGACTACCCGATATATCTGCATTGACAAGTACCCTTTCAAGCGGCACCGTGTAGGAATCAAATTACACGCATGCTTGTAATGTTTGGCAGGCGAATTTAAGTGAATACGCACGTTTGTACATGGAGTCAGACGTGCGACTGCTAGCGGACCTGTTTGAGAAATTCAGAGACGTGTGTATGGTCACATACGCTCTGGATCCTTCCTTCTATTACACAGCACCGGGATGCCATGCTTAGAAAAACCCGTGTCAACATCCAGTTATTGACCGATATTGATATGCTCCTGTTCTTTGAACGGGGGACCCGAGGTGGACTCTGTCAATGCATACATAGGCACGCCAAGGCGAATAACACTCGTATGGGTGAGACGTTCAACGCACCTGAGGCAACGAGCTACATCATGTACCTGGATGTCAACAACTTATACGGGTACGCCATGCAGCAGTCGCTACCGATTGGCGGGTTTCGCTGGCTATCCGATAAGGAATGCCTCAGAATAGGTGAAAATCTCTGTCACAACAGACGTGTTGTTGCCGACGCTGGGGTGGGGTATGTTATAGAGGGAGAGCTAGAATATCCCCTTAATTTGCATGATGAGTATCGCGACTTACCGCTATTTCCAGAGCAGCAAGTTCCGCGAGGCGGTTCCAACCCTAAACTCCTGAGAACTCTGAGGGGGGGGGGGGGTAAACAGAGGTACATAATTCATAATCGGAACCTCCAGCAATCTCTTGATTTGGGGTTCGAATTGATTAGAGTCACGCGAGCAATCTCCTTCAACCAGACTCCCTGCAATAATGCAATTTTCGTCGAAACAATGGAGAACTTGAGAAAACATCGTGTTATTAGAGTTAGAACCGCGTGGGAGGGGAGGAAATTTATTGCCAGAGCAAATTTTAAACGGGTCACAATATTCAATGAAAACTTTGTTGCTGTGGAGATGGCTAGGACTGTAGTAGAGGTCACGAAACCTCTCTATGTGGGGATGTGCATTCTAGATTTGTCTAAACTCCACATGTACCGATTACATTATGAGTTTCCAAAAACTCATTTTGCGAATCCAAAGTTACTTTATATGGATACGGACAGTTTTATCTATTGGGTAAAAGGTTGCGATCCATATGAAGTGATGCGGTCTTACGGTAATGAATTCGACACGTCTGGATATGCGGCCGATAACCCATATGGCATTGTTACACAGAACAAAAAGGTTATCGGTCTAATGAAAGACGAGTCGAGTGGATTACCGATTGTGGAGTATGCAGGACTTCGATCGAAGATGTATGCATATCGCACGTTGGGAGGCGCTACTTCGAGACGGGCGAAGGGAGTGAAACGTGCTGCATTTCAAACCATCACGATGGAAGATTATCTTCTGTGTTTGGATGGTGGTGTCGGCGATGCTCCGCCTCAACCACGTCATATGATACAGCAGAGTAGTATTCAATCGCGAAGGCATGAGATGTACACTGTGCTACAGTCGAAGGTCGGTCTATGCCGTTATGACGATAAGTGCGTCAAAACTTGCCCGTCGAAACTCGCCCGTACGCACAATATTCACTTTTATAGAAGTGAATGGTTTCACCCGCTTATCATAGTTAGGTGCTCATTAGATGCTTCTTAGCACCAAGTGCGTTGTACATATATATTTATCCCTCCAAGGGATTTTTTCTGCACAGAGTGCGTTGTACATATTTATCCCTCTAAGAATTTTTTTTCCGCACAGAGTGCGTTGTAAATTGTAATTATTTCTGCACATAGTGAGCTGTAAATTGTAATTCTTTTGGCCCAGTGGTTTATTTATTTATTTCTGCGCATAGTGGGCTGTGAAAAAATATCATCGCTCTTTCACCCACAGTGCATTTGCGAATTAATAGTTCTTAAGTTTCACCTGCCGCTAACCGTCCAGTCAGAATAGATTTAAGTAAATTATGTGAGTTCTACCCATTTTGTGTGATTTGCAACACCACTTGCCTTGTGTAAAAAAATTATCAGTACCAAGTATACTGCTGAAACCTGGTAACCACCAGCATACTATATTTCTCCTGGAGCAGAAAAAGGTGTTCCTTGTTAGTCATTGTATGTATGTGTTGATTTTTTTTAAAAAAACATTGTATTATCCCACCTGGAGCAAAGTACTCCAGGTTAGTCAATGTGTGTTGCCTGGGGTGGAATTTCACAAGGTTTTCTCAAAAAGGTTGTGTTAAATAGTTTTAAGTAAAAAAAGATGTATTATTATTCGAGAACTTTACTCAATGTAACAGAAAAATATCCTATGTTTAAAACTTCAATCGATGTAACAAAAATCCTCTGTTTTAAAGAAAACTTTTCTTGATGTGAAAAAGTAAATTCACCTCTGATTTAAAGAAAGCTTTACTCAATGTAACAAAAATATACATCTGTTTTTAAAGAAAACTTTACTTGATGTGAAGAAAAAAAATATCTCTGTTCTTAAAAACTTTTTTACTGTGCAATGTTAGAGAAACAGAAAAAATATGTTTGTTAAAAATTTAAACTTATTCTTCTATTTCAAAAAAAAAAATCAACCCTGTCATATATATATATATATATATATATATATATATATATATATATATATATAATATGTGCTCAAAGAGCAAAGTATCAATTATTGTGTGTTTACCAAAGCGTCAAAACATGAAAAAAAAGAGTGTGTTTTAACATGGATGGATCTTGAGAGCAGGAGGCACGTGATCGTGCTCGCTTCCAAAGACGTGTAGATAACTTGAGTGGTATTATATCACCAGTTCTTCTGAAGTTTTTAAATAAATAAGTAAAAACACGTGGTTCCTTAGGTAGAATATAATTTATTTTCATTCATCCAACTTAAAAGTAGATTTACATTGTCATATGCACGCACAAAACAATTTTTATTTATTAACACTTTCTTGAGTCGATGAATAGCAGGACATCCGAAGGATCCAAGATCTTGAATAACAGCATGTTTGTAGATTCTTCTCAAGCAGACAGTCTTCTCCTCGCCTTTAACGCAGACCACAGCGTCAGGGTTGTCGAATAATCGGAGTGCTGCAACCATATCTTCGTAGGGGACTCCAGGATCATCCCAATGAATTCCATGGTAGAAGCGTGTTAGCCACATTGCACTCTTCCGTGTTTTAACACACTTCACATTCTTGAATGGTTTCGGTGATGAAATTTTTATTGAGAATCTATCTATTACACCAGCATCTTCTGTGTACGCAATGAATGCAACATGTTTAAATATGAAGCGCTTACACTCATCGTCGTGGAATCCTTGGACATCTACAACGATGTTCACACGTTGACTCATGGTTGTGAAGTGACACACGCACACAAAGAATTTAGTTCCTTACACACATCGCTGTACAATACCGGTGAGCGGGGAGTAATTAACTACACGATCGTGTAGTACTACAGAATATGCAGATGTGTGTTCTGGAAAATTTGCTTAAGATTCAAATTCAATCCTCACATCTATCGGTCCAGCTTTAATTACTTCAGTTTGTTTGGAACAATCTATTACAATGATCGGTGCTAGTTCCTTGAATTTCAGTGGCTTAAGTAGACAGTTATCTTCTTCCTTGTCGTAGTATGAAGCACGAAACCTCGCATACATGTCAAAAGCTAGCCTATACACATTTTTGTCCCACTCCAGTTGTAAATTGTCGTATGGAAAGAATTCAGAATTCAGGTATACTTTAGCATTACTCGAACTACAATTGTCGAACACTGTTGAATCTTTTGCCGGATTACCTCTTCTATCTCTTTGAAAAGCAAGTATGATGAATTTAGGTGTCTCCAGCTGAACAAATGTTTTGATAGCCCACGTCTGTCGGTTTGCAGTGGGTAGCACAGGATACTCAAAACGCTCCCATGAGCGGAATGCTAGAGGTAGACATGTACCGCATTCAGAACTTTTAAAAGATTCAAACGTTCTTCGTTCGTGACAGTATTTCCACAGTATTTTATTGATGACGATTTCTCCCTCCTCTTGAGTATTACCATGAACGTATGAGTTGTTATCCGATGCACTGCATATTAAGATAAGCTCCTGTTTGGCATTTATAATAATTCGACGCATGTCTTCGAAGTAGCCCATAAGCATTTTTAGAGGTAAAAAAAAGGTAAAGCAGTCAACAATCCGAAGATTGGTTTGAACACCACGGTGCTTTACTAGGCATGGTCCTGTTTGGAGGTGGTATGCCGTTGCCTTCCTCCGACCTTCGAACCGACTTACCCAGACAGTTAAAGGGGGACCTACAGTTTAACGTGGGTTCCGAACCACGGTGCTACTCGGTATTTTTCACATGAGCAATACTGCCAGAGGTGAAAGAAGTGGGAAGTGACAGATAAAAATCCTAGGACCTGGCGGGGATCGAACCCGCGACCTTTGGATTTGTAGTCTGGCACTCTACCACTGTGCAACCGACGCGCACTTAATGTATACATGCTATAAACCTCTTGTGCTCAGCTACCGCCGGCTTCTCGATAAACCATCCCGCATTTTCCAGCACATTCAAGTCTGATTCTGGTGCGGAGAGATATGTTTTAAGGGTTGATGTTATACCGACATTGCGTGTGCGGTCAATCTCAACACCTTTAAGCTCATACCGCATTTCTTGAAACGGGAATGATAGCGTATTGCGAGTAAGCTCAGAGGCTGTTGTAGAGCTACCATCCTTCTTCTTAAATGTTGCATCTAAATATAAGAAACTCTTGCAAGGCAGAGTTAAAGCGTCTTGATGTTGGATGACTATTCGAATTTCATCATTTTTGTTAAATGTGGCTGATGCATAAGGTTTATGCGATATGTATTCTTGACGAATAATGCAATCTTGATATTATGGTTGGGTAGTTATATCGAGCGACATATTTGACAGGTTTCAAACCGAACGATTTAAGAAACTCGTAGTTTAACGGCGTTATCGCTTTGGTGCTTTGATGCGAAGTGTCGTGCTGCGGTGTGCGCACTGGGGTTTTATACTTTATCCCCATATCGTTTCAGATGCAGTCTCACAATGATTTCCTCGCCGCGAAAGTCAACAAGTCTGTTATCCTGGTCTACAATGCGTAGTTCCAAATAATCCAATGTCTGAAATGTCACCAGGAGGTAGATGGCGTTGTGAGGGCTTCAATAATCTCGTACCCTGAAGCAACTGCCGGGAAAAATCCGTAGATTATGTGAACCAGTTTGTTGTTTACGTATTAGTTAGTTACAACACTGCACTCAACACGAATTGTATTGACTGATATAATATCCATAGTCCGATCGGATGTGTAGAATGTTTTAGAATGTTTCAAAATCTGACTTCTTGTGAAGCCCAGTAGAGGTCCTATTGATCCTTCCCGGTTGAAGTCGATTGATGCGATAGATGTACGTAGTTCAGATTTTAGAGCACTTGTATTCGCACGCAAAACAATACCCTTCCTAAACTCTTCTAAAACTCTATTTATATCGTCAATATCATATGCAGCCGGTTGAATTATTATAGTCTCTTGTTGACCTTCAACTTCTAGGTGTAGTTTATTCTTAGCTTCTGTGATATTTGGAATGCTGTTATATGTCTCCAGTCCAGTCAGAGAAATACACCACTCACCATTGCTTAAATCGATCGGCGGGAAGTAAGTTGCGCGTAATACGGACGATCGCCCTTTAAAAGTCGGAGTGTACGACATCACATCTCAGGCTTGACTGATGAGTTGTTGATGAGGACGGTGCTATTTATATTTTCATCGTTGTGTATATTAAAAGGAACCTAATGCACAAATGTCCACACAGGTAAGTATTGAACTCTTGGTACCGACGGAAGTTGTAGAAAACGCTTCTTCTGCTTGTAAAGTATCCTTGTAGTTCCTCAGGAGGTTGGATGTTTCCAAACGAGTCGAAGTAAAAGACGGTGTTATCGGATTTTTTTTTAAAATATGCTACCCAGTGAGTTCCAGATCCGCCGGCGACATCTAAATTTACAATGGCACATTCTCCTGATCGCCACATAGTCTTTGGTAATGTATTCTGCATAAACACACCTTTGAATGTTGGAATATTAAGCTTCTTTTTAACAAACGTTACTAGATCTATATTTGTAAGAGGTTTGTCTGGTAATATTACTAGCGGGACCTTTTTTTTATTATTGTTTTCATTTATGAAGAGGCCAAGCCTTTTCTTGTACGGTTTCAGGCAGAGTCCTTTCCCAATAGCGGCTGCCTCCACCATACGGTTGTGTCTTCGCGCTTCCTCAAGCTGTTGTTGATCGTTCTGGCAATAGCCGATGTGCCTCCGGCTAGAGATCCCATGGCCGAAAATCCTTCCAGAGCTGGAATGAGGAACGGGATAATCCCACCTGATACGTTTTTCGGTATTGGTAGAACTCTAGGTGTTTTAGCCATTCTCATCGATCCGTTTTTTTTTCAGAGCTCGTTTATCTGCATACAGAGCTGTTAAAATGCAGTTATTCTTCTTACTCTTCTTTAGGACGCGGCGCAGTGCATTCATCGCATGTCGAAAACCCAGACCAAGCTTAATTTTGGCTCGCATGGTCTTATCTACTGCTAATGCTGCAAGACGCTGACCAATACCTATATCGCTCCTTTTCCTTATCGCTTTTGCCTTATCCGCTAAAATACGATCTGCAGTGTGACGGTCTTGATTCGATGCGTATGCGATGTCGTGTTCCATACACACCTCGTCGAGCAGATTAATACCTTTATCTCCTCGTGCTAGTCGTTTTTAAGCTTTTTCCAGGTCCGCCCAGTAGTTGTATCCGGGGATGTGGAGCTCAACTGGTAGTTTATCTAGAATACCACCACCTCCTCTGATGCGTCTTCTGCAGGGCATAGTATGCTACTGACGCAATTGCGCGCTACTTGCACCTCGTTATATAGCATTTCGTCTGCGTCAATCCAACTGTTTTCTGTAGCTGGCAAACCGAGGCATTTAACTAATACTCGATGCCAACGGCGTTTCACAAATCTTTGTGTGAAAACCTCGTCTGGTTTAGAACTCTTCTGCAGTTCTTCAGAGTAAAAACAACCTACAATTTCTTCCCCTTTGCGGTCCTTTAAAATATAAGTTCTAGGACTCGTTCGTTGCACCTTTGAGACAGTGAATATCTCCATTGACCAGTTTGGTAGGTAGGATTTCTAGAAGGTGGTTTTGTGTTTTGGAATACGCACATAGTCCCCAATTTTAAATTTTTGTCTGCGGTGATCAACCATTTTAATTCTGAAGTAAACGGTGTTTATAAGTTCGTTATAACGAACATAGATTGGTCTCATTTTTATCAAATGTTCAAATGTTTGTATGGCTTATGGGACTTAACTACCGGGTCATCAGTCCGTAAACTTACAAACTACTTATGAACTAGATAACACTAAGGACGGCACAATATCCATGCCCGAAGGGGTATTTGAACCCCCCACCGTAGTGGCCGTGCAGACCGTGACTGACGCGCTTCAGTCCCCTCGTCCAGCGCGGCCAGCTCATTTTTATCGTGCTGTGTTTGGTCCTGTTGTACTGAGCGATTATTTCAGGAAGAATATCAGTCCATTTGTATGATTCACGTAGATTAAATAGCTTCCACATTCGTGTTTTTATTGTTCTATTTAGACGCTCCACAGTACTTGCTTTCAAATGGGTGAATGCTGGGTAATGGTTTATTTTATACCGAGTTATCACAGTCTTGAAATATTTGTTGTAAAATTGAATTCCGTGGTCTGTTTGAAGACTTCTAGGACAGCTGCTCGTCCCAGTCTGCAACAGTGTATCAATTCCATCTCCAGTACTACTATTTTTCTTCTCTTTATCTAATATATGCTTTATAACGTTTTTGTATTTCATGGAGGTTACACTTTTCGGTTTCCCATTGGCATCCTTATGTATGTCCGTCAGAATCAGTATTTCCAGATAAGTGCAGAGACCTGTAGACGGGTAGTTTGATGTTCTCGGAGATTTGAAGAATATGAGATTCAATAGACCCTGTGTTCTTTGAAACTCTTTATCGCCAATC
Source organism: Locusta migratoria (assembly GCA_026315105.1). Taxonomy (NCBI): domain Eukaryota; kingdom Metazoa; phylum Arthropoda; class Insecta; order Orthoptera; family Acrididae; genus Locusta; species Locusta migratoria. Next base: position 13,934,957 of record CM048755.1, read on the forward strand.
TGTATCGTGTTTTTTGTTAATCTTATAGGTTTTGTACCTAGCATATATGGTCTTACTCTGCTAACACCGTATGTCTTGTCTATTCTTTATTCGATGTGCCTGTTGAAAAATTCTGTAACACCATTATCGTCATCCCCATCGTTATCAACACGGTTGTTGATGTCGGCGGAAATTTGTTTGAGAGAATCCATAACTGGTTTAAAGGTTTCTCGTAGCATATTATCTTGTTTCAACTGTCCTAAACGCAGCAGTCGTAGCTTCTCCCGTATAGCCTTCCGCGCTTAGATAAGTTTCTGCTTGACTGACATGATGACAAATACTAATCGGTTTTTGGTGTTGCACTCTGTTATATATGTACGTCAATCTTCATCATCTTCCTCTTCTTCGTAGGCTTGGTAACTGCAACAGCTTCAATGTCTTCTTCACCATCTTCTTCTTCTTCAAGGATGTTTAGTTTCCTATCCATATCATCAAGTCTTGCATTCGCTTCATTGGTACGTAACAGGAGAAATCTATAATAATTTGTAAATTCCTTTCCAACGTCTTTGATTTTGTCACTGAATAACGTATTTAGCTTACTCATATCCCATTCAGTATGTTTGCTCACACCCTCTACTAGTTCGTCACGAACTGATTCAATTTTGCTGTTAACATACATGTGAATGTTCTGTCTCTGCGCACCACGACCGCCTGACATACGTGAGAATTTATCCATGGTGTTGCGTGAAATGATGTAGCGACCGTTTCTCAGAGCTATTTATGTGAAAAAAAGTCTTGGAAGTTTCGTCTATACCTACCATCATTCAGTTTTCTGGTTTTGTGTATAACGAGAAACCCATACTGAGAATGATTCCAGCAATCTGCACACATTTTTACAAACTCATTGAATGACATGTCAGTTCCCACATGGGCTTGGTAAATATGTTTTAAATTCAAATTATCTCGTTTAAATGCTATAATGAGGTTCACATTATCCCGCAACAACTGTTTTTGGATTCGAGAGTATGTCTGACTAACGTAAGAAACATCAACACCCATATGTCTCCTGAAACAGAAATATCGTCGAATTTGGTCCTGGTTTTCCACGGCTACATCATCAAATATGAAGACACTGTTCGGTTTTATGTTCTCGGGAGGCGGAACGTCGGCGCTCTGGTTATACGGGGTGTATGTCACATCATCTAAACCTTTTAATATCTTGTGTAGCATCTGGGCTGTTCCGTCCAGGTAGAAATAAACGTTGGCCAAGCACATTGTATGATCCCACCTGTTGTACTTGGAGACTCGTTCGAACTCTTTTAGCCATTTGTCTCCAGAGAACACTGACGGGTGTCTGATGTGCAGCTGGCTTACCGCTGGTTTCGTTCTTGTTATAATACGGATTTTCGGAAGGATGTCCTCGGTATATCCCTTGTATTCCGGTTCTAGTCCGTGTAAGCGACGGCTTTTACGTTGCCTAATCGGAGCCACGGTGATACAGCTGCTGCACAGGATACCCGGCGCCTCCACCAAACAACATGTTGAAATGGAAGCAGGGTTTTTGCGAACTGAAACTTACACGCGGCACTGACTGCCTTTCTGGCAGAGTGCTCTGCTATTTATACAGAGACATAATGTACCAGAAATTAAGAGAACAGTTAACATAAGAAACATGGAGAAATTACAAGTGAACATAAGAAACATGTAGAATATGCTGGAAATGATAATTACAAAGAAATAAATTTCTGCTGGTGGACGGGATTAAACCGACGACCTTCAGCACCGCAATCGTGATGCTATTCATTGCGCCACGCCGTCAGTTGGATAACTTGGAGTCTCGCGACAATTTTTACATTCAGTAGCCCCTTCCAAATGATTCTCTGAAGACCAGAGTAGAGCCGTGCACATCGATACTGTGGCGTCAAAGGAAGACCGGTGGCAGGAGTGCGTGTCCATAGTCATACTGAACACTTGTGTGCTCACCTCTGTGCTGCATGATATGCCACTGCTACCCTTACAGCACGGCGATCTAGGCGGACGTCTGTGCCGTTCAGAACATCGTTACAGGTGTGAGAACATTCACGGGACCATTGCAACCAGTATTGCTCCACAACTAACGCTGCACTTCTCGCCATTCGGAAGGTCACAATCTGACCTCTTTCAACTTCTCTGAGTTGTCTTTACATCTGCGTGGCATGACGCTCTGTTTCTTCACACGGAGCCTTATGGCTTTAATAATTCCCTATTGAGGGTACAGACGGATGGCAGCTATGTCACAGCGCTGTATGTTGGCAGAAGACGTCGAGATCGTTGAGATCCAAATCGACGTCGTATTTTCAGATCTACAAATTTGTAAGTTTTTGATTTACATTGTGTGATGTGATATATATAAGAAATTCTGCTATAATAGTTTAAAGGTACGTTATCTCAAGATAAGCGAGTGTGGAGGTTCAAGTAGGACCGTAATGATAATCAGTAGGTTAGCAATGGGAGAACAAGACGGCCAGACTCTGATATCATCAAATTTCAGGGTCCTCACATGACTGATCAGTGTCAAGGCTATGGAGGGAAGTGGAAGGCTCTCCGTGTTACTTCGTGCCTTTGTGCACGCGTCTGCGTGCACAGCCTGAATGGAGCACTATTGCTCTGCAGTGACAAATTATTATCATTATTATTATATCAGTAACAGGAGTTTCGACGCTTTCGGTTTCAAATACCCATTCACAGCGCTCTCTTGCTACATGCTAGTTACGACTATATCACGACTTGATGACTTGCCGACGGAGATGCGAAGGCGAGTGCTAATTTTTGTGACTATAGGGAATGTAAGTAGATTAAACTGCTTTATTATTAAGAATATAAAGATATACATATCGACAGATCTAATCGTACTGTTTCCCCCAAAGGACGAGGACATCACTTGATGTGATTGATACAGTTTGCTGTTGTTACAGTATTTTAGAATGTGTATTGTGGATATTTACAGCAGTTGTACAGTAACCAATTCTTGTATGTGTGCTACCAGCGAATGGTAGAGACGTTATCTCCGCACAAGTAAAATTGAATGTCTATGCTTCGATAGCCAGAGTGTCATAATTTGGCGCCTTTCTGCAGATAAGTCCAGGTACAACGTTCTCCCTTGAGAAGACGGAGACATAGAGCAAGGAAGAATTGGAAAAATGGAAAGGTAGTAAACAACCACGGGAAAAATACATTCACAGTAGTATGCATCAAGTAACGAAGGGCAAGATAATGATGTAGCACATGGTTTGTTGGTCCACAAACCAGAGCAAAATTACATAGGAGATCATGACAATTTATCTCTATAGTCACCTATATTACAAGAAACTGGTAAAAATATCAATAGATATGGATTAATAGTTGAACCAGTCGAATGGGAACCCTAAAATTCTGAACACATAGAGGCGTTTAGTGGTAACACAGTCACCATGTAAGGATTAGTACGAATAATCAAAAAAGTAATAGAAGTAATAACATGTAATATATGCGTCAATAAGACACTATAGGTCATTAAAATTGCTACACTAAGAAAAAATGCAGATGATAAACGGGTATTCAGTCGACAAATATATTATACTAGAACTGACATGTGATTACATTTTCAAGCAATTTGAGTGCATATATCTTGAGAAATCAGTACCCAGAAGCCGGCCGCGGTGGCCGAGAGGACTGGGGCGCTCCAGTCACGGTCTGCACGGCCACTACGGTCGGGGGTTCGAATCCCCCCTCGGGCATGGATATTTGTGCCGTTCTTAGTATCAGGTAGTTCATAAGTAGTTTGTAAGCTTAGGGACTGATGACCCCGTAGTTAAGTCCCATAAGTTCTACAAACATTTTAACATTTTTTAGTACCCGGAACAACCACCTCTGGCCGCAATATCGGCCTTGATATGCCTGGTCATTGAGTCAAACAGAGCTTGGATGGCATGTACAGGTACAGATGCCCATTCAGCGTCAACACGGAACCACAGTTCATCAAGAGTAGTGACTGGCGTATTGTGACGAGCCAGTTGTTCGGCCACCATTGACCAGACGTTTTCAATTGGTGAGAGATCTGGAGAATGTGTTGACTAGGGCAGCAGTCGAACATTTTACGTATCCAGAAAGGACCGCATAGGACCTGCAACATGCGGCCTGCTGAAATGTTGGGTTTCGCTGGGATCGAATGAAGGATAGACGCACGGGTCGTAACACATCTGAAATCTAACGGTCACTGTTCAATGTGCCATTGATGCGAACACGAGGTGACCGAGATGTGTAACCAATGGCACCCCATACCATCACGCCGAGTGATAACAGTATGGCGATGACGAATACACGCTTCCATTTTGCGTTCACTGCGATGTCACCAAACACGAATGCGACCATCACGATACTGTAAACAGAATCTGGATTCATCCGAAAAAATGACGTTTTGCCATTCGCGCATCCAGGTTCGTCGTTGCATACACCATCGCAGTCGCTCCTGTCAGTGATGCAGCGTCAAGGGTAACCACAGCCATGGTCTCCGATTTGATAGGCCATGCTGCTGCAAACGTCGTCGATCTGTTCGTGCAGTTGGTTGTTGTCCTGCAGACGTCCCCATCTATTGACTCAGGGATCGAGACGTGGCTGCACGATCGGTTACAGCCATGCGGATAAGATGCCTATCATCTCGACTGCTACTGATACGAGGTATATAACAGCAGCTTCCTCCTGTCGGTTAAATTTCGCGTTTGTAGCACGGCCATCTTCGTGGTGTAGCAATTTTAATGGCCAGGAGTGTATACACTGCAGTTTAAATCTGAGCTCTACAAATCCCATGATTTGTGATCCATTCACCTCATCTACCACCAGGCATTCTTGCTTTGTGGTTTTGTGCGATAGGGATTGTCTGCTGCATATCCAGAAATGTATGTTTCTAAGCTATTCTACTGATTACGTCATATGAATTGGAGCTATTCACCTAGTAAATGAAACTACCTGCATTCATATAAATTAATTTATGAAATCACAGTGGAATTGGTGTATGTGGAGTTTGGAAGGATCCATAAATCACATACTGATTTAGGTAGGGTTAGTTAACTTGACTGAGACCTTACCGATATACACAGCGACAAGGAGTTCCCATAGCAAACGACTACAGTACCGAGTCACCGATAGAACTTCATTATCTAAGAAAATTGAGCATTTAAATGGATTGAAGAAGGAGTTGCTATCGGAATTCGAGGATTTGCTTTTTCCCAAGGACTATTGCCCAGAAATCCGATAGTTAAATATAAGAATACCAACGGAGAAAGAAGCATTCGTGTACTGTAAAGCCTATCATAAACCAAGGTACTGGTAACTGCTATTGGAGTATTCTATTGACCAGCAACTAGCTGCAGATAAAACATAACACAGTATTGTGTTTAGGGAGTCAGGATCGTCGGTGTGCCGAAAATGTCTATGGTTGGAACAGGTAAATACTGGATCTGAACAGAAAGATATTAACGGATACGTACCCCATTCCAAATATGCCTGAGGATTTGGATCACTTGGGAGAGTGTTAGTACTTCTCAACCGTGGATCTGCCGAGTGGTTATCGTATATTAGAAGTGGCTCCAGAGCATATGCCGAAAACGGCATTTCCCATGCTGGGACACCACTACCATTTGTCTAAAGAATGTTCCCACATCACACGTTACTGGATAGTGTGTTGGGGACTTTGAAATTTCATCAAGAGATTCTGTAGCACACGAAATCTAAGTTCACTGCCGGAAAAGTCGATTTTGATCCGATGACTACAGGAGCCGTCTGGGGGATATTAGACTTAATGATAATTATTGTGTGGTGACGTATTGACAGGGCGCCATTTGTGTGTGCCCTTTATTAGGGAACGACAATAACCATAAGGCTCAGTGTAATGTCAACATTTGAAGCAAACAGGCGCCATGTAATCACCTGACCAGAAGTCGTGTGCATCCTGCCACCGAACTTCACTAGGCGCACATATCAAACTTCAACATATCCATTTGTCTCTTTAAATTTACAAACTTAACTACCCGATTAAGGGACAGAACAGCCCACACGTTGATCCGTAGAATTCATATTTTGTTTTTCTTGATGACGGCATCCTCCTGAGTAGTCCCCGCCAGGAAATCCGAATGAGGTACTATTTTACCTCCGGAATATTTTACCCTAGTAGATCCCATCATCATATATACACACAGCAGATCTGTATGTCCCCGGGAAAAGAAACGACTGTAGTTTTCCCTTACTTTCAGCCGTTCGCAGTAACTGTATATCAAAGCCGCGTTAGCTCTTGTTACGAGGTCAGCGAAATGTTAAGTCAACAGGAAACATGATGCATGCGTGTCTAACTAGAAACATCGGCACTTATCATTGTTATTAACAATGCATGAAGAGACTTTATAAATTATTTTTCACTATTAGTGCAATGTGCTCTATCTAGGTGTCAAATAACTTATGATAATTTTTGTGCTGTATCAGGATTCTAATCCATATATGTGCCTTTCGTGGGGACCTAGAGGAGACTGCAATCTCAGATAAAACAACGAAATGATCCAACTGTATGATCCCTAGAGGATCGAATACTGCAAAAGAGGAGAACCGAATTAGAGTCGGGGTCCAGCACCATAATTTTCAACAATTTAAAATAAGTAATGTAAGGAAAGCTTTCTGGCGATAGAATTACTACTTACCGCGTATTCTGCCTATTACTGCCAACCATTAATTGCCTCTTGCCCATCTGATGGCTATTTTTTTAATTAATACGGATTTTGAACTTTGCTTCAACTTGATATTTTATTTGGGGTTATCAGAGGTGAAGTAGATATGATCGTGCCAGTTAAATACATGTATCTGAAGGAGATAATGGAACCCATATATTGCAGACATTAAACTAGAAACGATCCATTAGACAACTACGGCGGCATACACTCAACTTATGAAGATGTCGTAGTGTAAAATGCGTTCACCATACATACTAGACGCGGTGAGGATAATGTAGCATTCATATAACGAGCAACAATAACGAAGCGTCTGACACAGATATTATACGTAAAGACAGGTGAAGCTTCATCCCGATGCGAAGATGCTATGAAATTCCACTATTTCTACAAACAACTTAGATTGAAAAAACCACTGCAAAGTGCGAATTTAACTTGTATTTATATGACAGTCTTATTACCCGGTTTTATCATTCAACTCATCGCCTATGACATCATATATCCTGAACTATGTGTCCTAGGTACTTCTTCCCCCTACAGCAGTTGTTTTCTCACAGTAAGGAGTATGTGCACTAAATTTGGTTGAAATCGGCCCAGTGATTGAGGAGGAAATGGCAGCAGTTTTTCGCTTATTTTCTGTTTGTGACGTGACATCTCCTGAACTGTGTATTGTGTAGGGATACAATTACGCCTACAACCTTCGCAAAAGTGCATGCGATATGTTGAAAAAGTTACATCACAATAGGATGAACGGATGGCAGCGCATAAAATACGAACAAACAAACATTCATTTTTATGTATTAGATATACACAGGGCTCTTAATGTCTTTACATACTCTTACATACACGTCAGAAAAAAATAAGTTCACATTTTTGAGAATACATCTGGCAAAGTAGGCTCGTACATCTCCATCTCCATCGCTGGGAAGCACGAATCTTGGAGTTGATCCAGCGATGTTTTCATACTATAGTCCAAGATTTTTGCATGTTGCATCTAACATATAACTGGATACTGTGTCGTAGACTGGGTGGAAACGCACTTATAAGCATATTCAATATTCTAGGGGTTGCTGTATTTCGTAACTCGTGTAGATAATGTGCTTGCAAATCTGCTTGTCGAGATATATGCGCTCTCGGTCGTTAGATATTGTAACTGTTCAAAGCAACACCTGTGCTTGTGTGATGACATAAAGCGAGTGTGATTCCGTGGGACAAGGTTGAAATCTCCACTGACAAATCACATAGCTGATACTATACATTCATGAATAATATCACATTTTCACCATTAAACAGAGGATTCTCAAATACAACCAGAGGGTAAATAAAACACCTGATTCCATATCACACAGAGATATATTTACAGATGCTGTTGTCTGAACCGTAGCGGTCGTTATAAAGCACGACTTCCCCATTTGGCACCTGCCGCTATGATGACTCCACAGTCTGATAACCGTCGCTGTTTAGTCCCTTCCGAAACCAACCAATGACTCCACATCACTTTCAAGTATAGAGAAGAATGAACTACACTCCTGGCCATTAAAATTGCTACACCACGAAGATGGCGTGCTACAGACGCGAAATTTAACCGAAAGGAAGAAGATGCAGTGTTATGCAAATGATCAGATTTTCAGAGCATTCACACAAGGTTGGCGCCGGTGGCGACACCTACAATGTGCTGACATGAGGAACGTTTCCAACCGATTTCTCATACACAAACAGCAGTTGACCAGCGTTGCCTGGTGAAACGTTGTTGTGATGTCTCGTGTAAGGAGGAGAAATGCGTACTATCACGATTCCGACTTTCATAAAGGTCGTGTTTTAGTCTATCGTGATTACGGTTTATCGAATCGCGACATTGCTGGTTGGTCGCGATCCAATGACTGTTAGCAGAATATGGAATCGGTGGGTTCGAGAGGGCAATACGGAACGCCGTGCTGCATTCCGACGGCCTCGAATCACTAGCAGTCGAGATGACAGGCATCTTATTCGCATGGCTGTAACGGATCGTGCAGCCACGTCTCGGTCCTTGAGTCAATAGATGGGGACGTTTGCAAGACAACAACCATCTGCACGAACAGTTCGACGACGTTTGTAGCAGCATGGCCTATCAGCTCGGAGACCATGGCTGCAGTTACCCTTGACGCTGCGTCACAGACAGGAGCGACTGCGATGGTGTACGCAACGACGATGCTGGGTGCACGAATGGCAAAACGTAATTTTTCGGATGAATCCAGGCTTTGTTTATAGCATGATGGTTACATCCGTGTTTGGCGACATGGCGTATCACCCGGCGTGATGGTATGGGGTGCCATTGATTACACGTCTCAGTCACCTCTTGTTCGCATCGACGGCACTTTGAACAGTGGCCGTTACATTTCATATATGTTACGACCCGTGGGTCTACCCTTCATTCGATCCCAGCGAAACATTTCAGCAGGATAATGCACGACCGCATCTTGCAAGTCCTATACAGGCCTTTCTGGACGCGGAAAATGTTCGACTGCTGCCCTGGCCAACACATTCTCCAGATCTCTCACGAATTGGAAACGTCTGGTCAATGGTGGCCGAGCAACTGGCTCGTCACAATACGCCAGTGACTACTCTTGATGAATTGTGGTATCGTGTTGAAGCTGCATGGGCATCTGAACCTGTACATGCCAGCCAAGCTCTGTTTGACTCAATGACCAGGCATATCAAGGCTGTTATTTCGGCCAGAGTTGGTTGTTCTGTGTACTAATTTCTGAGGATCTATGCACCCAAATTGCGTGAAAATGTAATCACATATCAGTTCTAGTATATTTGTCGAATGAATACCCGTTTATCATCTGCATTTCTTATTGGTGTAGCGATTTTGATGGCCAGTAGTGTAGATTCAGGTGGCACCCAAAGGTAGGCTAGGTGTGCATCGCGCGACCTCACAGGCTCTCGTTATTGACGACTTTAGTGGCTGTCTGAGCACAATGGCGACACAGCCCACGTGGTGGTCCAAGTAGACGTCCAATGATGCGGTTATGATGTACATATTGCATTAGAAAGAAAGTCACTATCCATTATAATGATGACAAACTCTTCATCCCTGGTAGTGGCTTTGAAACCTACCTGTTCTCTGACTAATTCAGCATAGTATGTGTGTTTGTGTATATGTGTGTATTTTGCAGAATGGAACGTTTGTCATTGGTGTATGCCTGCATATACGTGAATGACTGCGTATAGATTGGTTTGTGCCTGCACTTATTGCATACTGCATACTGTGTGTGCATGTGTATGTGCGTTCATGAAGGTATGTATGGTTCCATTCTTCCATCTGTGTGCTATTTGTCTTCCCATTCAGTGCAAATATATTGAAGGCTGTATGTAAAAATACAGATATCTTCTCCTTCATCAAAATGAAGTAACTGTACCTCTGCAATAGTTATACACAGTGTGAAGCTGTTTTTATAGACAATGGTGTAAGAAAATTGCAGTGTTAGTGTGAAAACTGTGTGTATATTCAATCTTTTTTCCACGAAAAATACTGCCATTCTAAAGAAGTTTGGTTGTATTCTACACGTTAATTCCTTGTGTCAGTGTTATTATTTATCGACAATTCTAATACTTTTTCATTATCGATGTTGCGGTAAGACTGAAGCAAAAAAGAGCATTTTTGTATAAAATTTTTATTTGCTTACTTCTATACAACATTACACAGTCCCTGACTTTTGCAATATTATCCAAATAATTATTCTTTTTCATATTCACTGAATTGATTATTAATCAAATTCAGACCAATATTTGCAATGACATACCTAGATATTCCTTCAGTAAAGTGTATATTTAGGTGAGAAATCGACGTAAGCCTACTATTCTGTTTGATTTGTATTTACTCTGTGATGACGCATATACTCAAAGCCAGATTATACAGTTTGCATGTAATGACCACAATGGTCTTGTCTGTCTGCTGCAGTCATTAAAGCGCTGTACAGATTTCTCAATTTATGTGATGGGAATGTTCCATAAATATAGATTAGCCCTGAAATTTTAACTCAAGAACTCGCTCTACATGCATATTTATAATTATTGCCTCATCCTTTAAGAAACTGACGTTAGTAACGTTATGTGATGGATTTCATTCACTCTTTTTTCTTTCACTAAACTCTGTAATACTGTACAGATAATTCCATTAAAACAATTCATATTGCAGTCTAGTACCTAGACGCTGAACATTCTCTGTTTCAAAAAAGAATTAAAAATGCTTACTAGTAATCCTCGGACTTTCAAGCCTACGCTTAAACGTTTCCTCATGGCTCACTCTATCTTTTCTGTCGAGGAATTCCTACAAAAATTAAAACATTAAGCTAATGCCTTTTCTTTTGATTGGGCTTGTCGTGTCATAGGATATCTATGCGTTTCATTTGATACTCCTTTGTTAATATTTGATGTACTGTTTAGTTACATGACCGTGGAGACTTCCTCCTCAGTTTGGTCCTGCGAAACTTGATATTTATAAATAGATGAATAAATTCAACCACCACCTCGAATATCTATAATGTGCTAAACTTACATTCACAGGTTTAAATTCGGTCGCAGTCAGATTATACGGGTTGACAATTACAAATATTTCGCCGTCACTTGGCTGCGATTGGATTTACGGTTGCTTTGGATAAGACATGATACAGTCAAATGGTAACAGCTCGTATGACATGGAAGACATTCTGTGATGCCGCAGGACGTATCTATGTGTTCTTGTTCAGTATCGGTCAGTAAATGGTGACATACTAACAATAATACTAAGTATAATGGAGCACACGCATAAGAGTAAAGTATTCATAATCGTATTGGATGTATAAAATACTTACTTATTGCCGCCTCCTCCTTGTGTCCAGGTTATCGCCACTGCCGCTGCCGTCCATGCCTCATACTCGTAACTCAATGTACAGGTAGCAAATGATGATGCTCTCACAGTTTATGTACGGAAATTAAGTTGACCTGGAGAGTGGGGGGTTCAACTTGACACAACTGACTGGAATTACATTTGTTTAGTATGCAAGCAAAAAGCGCGTCCGCCCCCCCCCCCCCCCCACACACACACACAAATTGTGTGCATGGGATGCGGAGGGGGGCAGAGCACTGGAGAGGGTTTGGAGTCTCCTTCTCTCTGCAGCACAGACAAATATCGATGAGGTCAGAATTCCAGGACTTTGCTGATTTCGAATCAGCGGAATACAGTAAGTCCATCTCTTAGTAATGATGTCGGAATTTCGAGAATATCCTTTAAATAGGATTAAAGGTAATCTTATTCTCCCACTGCTAACCTACCATTCTCTACTGGCTTGAAGTAAGATGATTAACATGATGTTGCGGTAAGGAAGCAAAAATACATCCATCAAAAATACTCTGTTGGTTACGAGGAAAAAGTCAGTGTAGAAATATATGATAATTTCGTTTCTCAAGAAGATAGAATCTGAGTGACTTCTAAAAGGACATTATACAATTTTCTCATCGAAACCTGAGTCACTAACTTGTACACAATTAACTGTGATCATAATGGTACTAATATGCAACATTGACACTATTACAGGTAGAGTTATAAGTTGTCGTCAACTGATACGAAAGAAAGTGCTACCGAAGGACATAGAGGCGGAGGGGAAAACGATGAGAGACCAATAATCTTTGGAAGTTTAGGAGGGTACAAGGAGAGGAAAATAATATGTCTCTATGATTCAATGGAGGCCGAGAGTTGCTGGAATGACTAGCTGTGTGCGTGATGGTGCCTTCAGATTGCATTCTCAACGTTTCCTATGCCTGGTATTATTGATCATACTAAACCACTAAATCAAATTAAGAAATCTTTATGGGAAGAGTAAATGGGAGAAACCAGGTATGAATGACCAAGAGATTAAATGCCGACTGGGCTGGTATGCAAAGTTATTCCAGCGTTCCACATCTAAATAATGATGTTTAGGTGGTCATGCTATGGAGTAACACAGAAGAATAAAGTCAGGAGTGTTCCATTACTTAGAGTTCACTAAGATAGGACAAGGATAAACGTTTATCACAGAACTTTATGTAATGGAAACCTCCGATTTTTCTTCACGTTTGTGTTTCCTGTTCGGTAATCCTAAGAGAAGCAATTCTGCCCAACGAGAACACTGGTACATACAGATTCCTATAATATTTTGCTCAACATTGTTGCAAACATTAGTAATGAAGCACGACACAATACGTATTCAGTCAGCTAAATTCCTCTGCCACGGATTACGATTATTGCCGAGCTGGTGTGGCTCGCATGCCTCAGCCATACAGACAGCCGTTCTGTTGGCCCAATCGTAGCGGAGGAGTGTCTGCAGTCACCTACAGTCAGTGCGTAGCAGATTCAGCGTTGTATCTATTTTCGTAATTTTCTTCGTAAATTTGTTGTGTTTTCTTGTGTATTCGGATAGCGTAATTCTTCATATACAAGATTAATTTTGTATTTTGGCAGTGACAGCAACGCGTGTAGTATCAGAAATTCGCACAGCTGTCATTCAGTTTAACAGCCGAGTCAGTCACCTGTGCAGTTGCAAGCCGGCGGTAGTGAACAGCACAGCAGCAAGACACTTTTAAATTTCACTTTCACTTCAAAGTTTCATTGTAAAAGACTTTGCGCGTTTTTGTGAGCTGAATATCTTAAATTCTTAAGATACGGTTATGTGATCTGAGAGGAATAGTTTTGTCTTTTGTAGTAACATTACAGTGTAAATTTGCGTAGTTTTTATTTGAACTGTGTGTCAACTTTTATTACAGCTCATTCAGCCCTCAGTCACGTTTACTAACTTGTCATTGTAGTAGGAAACTGAATATTTAGGTTAACTATTTGTTTTCGCAGTCTAATGATTGCAATAATGATGTCATAATGAGTGCCTACATCTACATCCATACTTCAAGGCGAGTGGCAGAGGCTACTCTGTGTTCCGTTGTCACTTTTTCCTTCTATTCCAGTATCGTAGGTGTGGTCTTTCCGCGAGATATACGTAGGATTTTAAATGTGTTTATTTCCGTCAACAGTTGCAATATATTTGTTTAATTACATGTTTCAATCATTTGGATCATCTTCCGATCTAAAAAACAAAAGTACAATAAAAATGTACAATTTGGGAGAGATTTTTCCTTACCTTATAGTTACGTCCGCAGCTCGTCTGGCTGAGTACTAATTGGTACTGAATTTTACAGGTTGATGTAGGCACTTATAATTTGGTCGCAGGTGGTGGTGGGGAGGGAAAGAGTAGGTGGGGGAGGGGGTGGCTTGAGCCCTAATAAGCTAGGGTCTTATACTGAACAATTGTTTGTTATACAAATATTTTCCTAAAAGTGGGGTTCTTGAATATATCCAGACATAAAAATTATAAAACTGTATGTGATATAAGTATAAAAATATGGTAAGATAAGTAAAACATACATACGGTGTTTTAAAACATTGAAGATGTAAAAGAAAAATGTATAAAATTACAAATGTCATACTTTAAAAAATTTTAAACGTCAGTTTGTCAAAATTATCATTAAGATGATTAAACGTACTGTAGAAAATATTAAAATTTATATAAACCAGCATGGTATGGGCGTCAATTGCTACTTGGCAGGTTTTCAGTGCGGAGTGGTGGTAGGGCGACGCGCTGCCGCCCAAGGCCACCGGAAAGTGGGGCCGCGAGCACCAAGTTGCAAGGGGCCTGCGCTGGCATTAACATCATTTTGCTGATTGACTCTACTTCCAATTTCTTGAAGCCGGCATGTGAAAATTTCTGTTTCTTCCTGTGGCGTTAGCAGGCGTCCTTTTGGTTCCCTATGTAATTGTTCCAACCGCGTGCTTTTCTGTCACTAAATGCTCTACAACCGCTGTTTTATTATTATGAAGCGAGCAGTGCTCTTTAAAACGTGTTTCGAACGTTCTGCCTGTCTGATCAATGAAGATTTTTGTACAGTCTCCACATTTAAGTTTATAGACGCTTGCTGCCGTGAATTTTAAGGCTTTTTCTGTTCACGCGGTGTCTCAGTCTAAATCGAGTGATATCGTTGGTCTTAAATCCTATTTCAGACATCATTGCTCTGCAATTTCTAAACACCAACGTATGAATAGGATTTAAGACCAACGCTGTGACGCGGCAGCGCGTCGTCCTAGCAGCAGCTCGGCGTGCAGACTGGCTTCCCAACGTCCTGTAGCAACACGAGCAATTGACGCCCATACCATGCTGGTTTATATAAATTTTAATATTTTGTACAGTACGTTTAATCATTTTAACGATAATTTTAACAAACTGACGTTTAAAAATTTTTGAAGTATGACATTTGTGATTTTATACATCTTTGTTTTAAACCTTCAATGTTTTAAAACGCCGTATGCATGTTTTACTTATCTTACCGTATTTTTGTACTTATATCAGATACAGTTTTATAATTTTTATGTCTGGATGTATTCAAGAACACCATTTTTTGGGAAAATATTTATATAACAAACAATTGTTCAGTATAAGACCCTAGCTTATTAGGGCTCAAGCCACCCCCTCCCCCACCTACTCTTTCCCTCCCCACCACCACCTGCGACCAAATTATAAGTGCCTACATCAACTTGTAAAATTCAGTACCAATTAGTACTCATCCAGACGAGTTGCGGACGTAACTATAAGGTAAAGAAAAATATCTCCATTTATGTATAAATTAACTATTGTTCAATTAACCTTTAGTAAGATAACAAATTGTACATTTTTATTTTACTTTTGCTTTTTAGATCTGAAGATGATCTAAGAGATCGAAACATGTAATTAAACAAATATATTGCAACTGTTGACGGAAATAAACACATTTAAAATAACACAGTGGAGTTGTGGATACTCTCCAGTCGATCATGTCGACTATAATAAAATATATGTAGGAGGAAGTAATATATTGATTGACTTCTGTCTGAACTTTGACAAGAGCCCTTACCGCGACACTGAACGTTACTCTTGCAGCGCATGCAATAGAGTCTCCTGATCAACTCTGTGTCGTTTTCAAGCATATTACATGACCTGCAACAAAGCATGTTGCTATACATTGGATCATATCTATGTCTTCTATTACTCCTTGCTGGTATGGATCCCACACTAAGGAGAAATACTCAAGTACTTTCCGTTGCGTATGTTTTGTAACCTTCGTCGATTGTTGATGGAATACACTTCCCGAGAATTCATCCAATGAATCGCAGTCTGTCATTTACCTTACCGGCGATTAATTTTATATAGTCGTTCCATTTCAAGCAGATGATTGTGTCTACTAGCAGCGCTCGTCCTGCTACTGTGTAGTAACACGGGGTGACGCGAAAATGGCGCACCCGGGCTTCCCAGAGCGATTTCTCACATGCCAGCAATAAAAAAACAAAAAACAAAAAACGTTTGTCACAAAATTTCGCCCTGCGCGTATTTCTGACAGTAAATTGACGCCGTATACTCAGATGGGCGTGTCTTCTATACGTCAGTGTGTTTCAGAATCACACAATTACACCAACAGATTTCTAGGGGATGCAGAAGACGTCGTAAGTAACAAAATGAACGTCGAAACCCATGCCCGTAAACGTCATACAACGACGCAACAGAGCACCGACGTTTCTGGAGAGTATTTCTAGCTGCAAGCACCGGTGCCTGTAACTTGGACTCTTCTTAGCGTCGTTCAATGGCGTTTCAAAAATGTTCAAATGTTTGTAAATATATCGCACGAGTTCTCACACTGACCCTGTTAGCTGGGAACCATCGCTTCCCTGCAGTGCTTTGCACAATAGGGGGCGCTTGTTGACATGTGCATGTGCGGCCACCTCATCCTCGCCAGCGCGGTTTGAAAAATATAGGACCATTCACCCAACTTTCCAGACACACCTTGTACATCCGGTAAGTTGAAATCACCACTTAAATCTATAACATGACTAGAAAATCTACGGGAAACGTTTTCCAAAGTTTCCCTTATATAAAATCAAATGAACATTTCTCAGAGAAACTGAATTAGAAGCATTGAATTAAAATTTATAAATATTAACACGAATTATATACAGAAGGATGGAAAAGGTGGTAGAAGCCGATCTCGGGGAAGATCAGTTTGGGTTCAGGAGAAATGTAGGAACACGGGAGGCAATACTCACGTTACGGCTTATCCTAGAAGATAGATTAAGAAAAGGCAAACCTACATTTCTAGCTTTTGTAGATTTGGAGAAGGCTTTTGACAATGTTGATTGGAATAAACTCTTTCAAGTTCTGAAGCAAGCAGGAGTAAAATATAGGGAATGTAAGGTTATTTATAACTTGTACAAAAACCAGACAGCGGTTATCAGAGTTGAAGGGCATGAAAGGGATGCAGTGGTTGGAAAGGGAGCAAGACAGGGTTGTAGTCTTTCTCCATTGTTATTCAATTTGTACATTGAGCAAGCTATTAAGGAAAGCAAGGAGAAATTTGGAGAAGGAATTAAAGTTCAGGGTGAAGAATTAAAAACATTGCGTTTTGCCGACGACATTGTCATAATCTCAGAGACAGCGAAAGACCTGGAAGAGCAGTTGAAGGGAATGGACAGTGTGCTGAAAGGTGCATCTAAGATGAACATTAACAAGAGCAAAACTAGGGTAATGGAGTGCAGTGTAAGGAAATCAGGTGATGCTGAATGAATTAGATTGGGAAACGAAGCAATAAAGGAGGTAGATGAGTTTTGTTATTTGGGCAGTAAAATAACAAATGATTGCGCAGTACAGAGGATATAAAATACAGAATGGCAATGGGTAGAAAAGCGTTCTTGAAAAAGAGAAATTTGTTAACATCGAATATTGATTTAAGCCTAAGGAAGTCTTTTCTGAAGGCATTTGTATGGAGTGTTGCCTTGTATGGGAGTGAGACATGGACGATAAACAGTGCGGACAGGAAGAGGATTGAGGCTTTTGAAATATGGTGCTACAGAAGAATGCTGAAGATTAGGTGGGTGGATCGCGTAACTAATGAGGAGGTATTGAACAGAATTGGAGAGAAAAGAAATTTCTGGCATACCTTGACTAAAAGAATGGATAGATTGGTAGGACACATTCTTAGACATCAAGGAATTGTGAATTTAGCATTGGAGGGAAGTGTGTGGGGTAAAAATCGCAGAGGAAGACCAAGAGATGGATACAGTAAGCAGATTCAGACAGATGTAGGTTGCCGTTCTTATGTGGAGATGAAGAGGCTTGCTCAGGATAGGGTATTGTGGAGAGCTGCATCAAACCAGTCTCCGGACTGAAGACCACAACAACAACATATTTATATATCACCTGTTCCTGAGGTATAAGGCAGGATTTCCCGTTCACGATCTTTGCTGGGGTGCTATTCCGCTGTTGGAGAGACTTGGCAATTTGATACGTATTTCTAAGGGAACAAGAGGCAGAGTTGAAATTTATGTAGTGGAGGGCGGTGTGCCTTAAGACCATCACTGTAATCATTTAGCCTCGGTGGCCTCACGGTTATGGCGTCTGTCTAGTCAGCCGCGGCATAAATTTTAATTCAATGCTTCTAATTCAGTTTAATATTTCCGTTATATGTTCCGCCACAGGTGGAAAAATAAAAATATAATTGAAAAAATCCGATGTGTGCGTGATGTTTGCGGACGCAGGGCGAGTTGAAAGCTAAAGGTGCTTTTGGCCACGGTCAGCTGTCTGCAGGCTGCTCCCTCGGGCCGTGGAGAATCTGGCGCGTAGCTTGGGACATTTGGAGTGTATTTGTTTCGCCCGCAATCGCTGCTGTTGTGGTGCCTTCATGTTTCCCCTACGCAGTGGAGTCGTCCTTGCCGTAGGACGAGAATCTTATTACATTCGGGGTGGAGAGCTGATGTGGAGGCTGGCCGTCTGGCTTCGCCCGTTTATCCTGTGAGTGTAGAGGGATCTGTTCACTCATCGGGATCCAAATAGAACAAGGGGGCAGGGGATTGCTAGTTACTGGCAACTCCAGTGATGGGCTCGCCTTAGAGCCCCTTAGGGACATAGCGCATAGGTCCGGAAAGGTTCCGATGTGTACTCGGTATGTCTACCAAGAGGCCCCTCATCAACAGGGTGTAGCCGTCTGTAGGTTGTAGCGCAGCCACGATGCCTGGCCTGTCGCTCTGAGGCTGTCGGTACTAGTGAAGATTGCTGGTGCATGAAGAGCTCGTAGTTTGGAGCATTGTTCTCAGAGCTGAAGGAGGTCGTTCGGTTTGGAGTCGTGTGGAGCGTCTGAACCAGAGACTTGGTATAATATATGATGGCCTTGGCTGCAGGAATCTGGAACTACGTTAATGGTAGACAAATGTCGGACTCCCCTTAACAGGTCAGGGAGGCACTAAAGAAGTCAGGTAGCAGAGTACTGGGGAGCGGAAATGGAGATTTTTAGTGGCTAGGAGGTAGTTTGAAGTGCTCCGATGAATAGCCGTCAGTCTACACGCAGATTTGAAAATCAGTTCGCGTTCAGAAGAAAGACACGTTGACTGTCGAATCATTAGCAATATATTTTTTGCATTCGTTACAATTCTCCGTAACTTACTGCATTGGTGGAAATTTGTTACGTTCAGATTATCCTCAGGACCGAGAGCCACCTGAATCCCGAACTCCGACATAGAAAACCCTTAAAATTTTTTATCCAAGCATGGAATATATAGCCGGCCGCGGTGGCCGAGGGGACTGAGGCGCTCCAGTCGCGGTCTGCACGGCCACTACGTTCGGGGGTTCGAATCCCCCCTCGGGCATGGATATTTGTGCCGTCCTTAGTCTTAGGTAGTTCATAAGTAGTTTGTAAGCTTAGGGACTGATGACCCCGTAGTTAAGTCCCATAACTTCTACAAACATTCGAACATTTGATGGAATATATATCGGCAATGGCGATCAGGTAAAATAGGCTAATGTCCTATGTTGAAAGTATGGTTTGAATTTTTTGTTATTCTGAATTATTATAACCGTCAAATAGCATTCTCATTCATTATTCTTACAAAACATCTGTTATATTTGTTAAATTGAAGATTAAAAATCATTAAGATTCAATATTAGTTAACATGATCGAAAACGCTGTGCATTGGTATTTATCGGGAGTCTCTGGACCAGAACAACGTCCCAAGAGACTTGGATAAGCGCAAGTGCTCACTCTTGTTTATAAGAAAGGTAAAAGAACGGACCTGCACGATTACAAGACTACAATGATTAAAATTACTTTCCTGCAGTATAGCTGCACATATTAACGCTTCGAATTTAATAAAGTTCCTTGAGACAAATAATCTTCTGTCCGAATATGAGATAGGCTTTAGAAAGCACCATGGTGTGGAACTCAGCTTACCCATTTCTCAAGTGTTATCTTGACAGCCATGGATGGAGGGGAAATAGGCTGCATTTTCATTCATTTCCGAAAGGTGCCGCACTACATGCTGCTATCCGAGGTCCGAGAAAATGGAATAAAGTCACACATATGAGAGTGTCTCCAAGACTTGAGTAATAGAACCTAGGACGTTGTCGTCGACGGCGGTGTTCATTAGAGACAAAGGTACTGTCAGGATTTTACCAAGGAAATGTGTTACGCCCACTATTATTTTCCATATTCATAAATGATGTGGCAGACAGTGTGTGTGTGTTTTCCTTAGGTTAGTTCAAATTAGTTTAAGTAGTTTGCAAGCCTAGGGACCGATAACCGCAGTATTTAAGTCCCATAGATTTAATTTGAATATTTGATGTTTGTGCTCTTTAAATTCATAACATTAATTCCAGAGCCCTGTATTTACGGTTGTTCTAGAGTTGCTTGTAGAACAGTGGGTTAATTAGCATTATTTTTTGCATTCGAAGGGTTTAGAAGTTGAAACTTCGTGGCAGATCAGATATCAGCGCACACTCCGCTGCAGAGTGAAAGTTTCATTCTGGTTTAGAAGTTGCCGGTGTTCATACAGCTAACCACAACTGCTGGCTTCCATTGTAAACATACACGTATCTTCTGTAATTGTGTGACATTAGCTAATTTATTAATAAAAACTCAATCAGTCGCTCCACTCTTTTCGTTTTGTGGCCCAGCTACCTGTAACAAACGATATCAAAATTAGTTCAAGTGTTTGTAGAGCTTATGGGACTTAACTACGGGGTCATCAGTCCCTAAACTTACAAACTACTTATGAACTAGCTAATACTAAGGACGGCACAAATATCCATGCCCGAGGGGGGATTCGAACCCACGACCGTAGTGGCCGTGCATAACGTGACTGGCGCGCCGCAGACCGCTCGGTCACCGCGGTCGGCTCAGAATTAGTGTAAGGAAGGCCTTCTGAGAAGCGTTCATTGACTTAGAAAGCAATTTTCTCTGTACCGACTTCGTAGAATATCCTAAGAAATGTTCGTCCTACGTCAAATTGGTAAATGGGTCGAAACCATATGTCCAAACACTCATACCGTATTAAAGTTGAAACAAGTATGTCGCACAAAAGGCAGAACTATTGAACATCTTTTACCAAAGCTGTTTAACAGTGGAAGATTGAACTGCAGTTTCTCTTCTAAACCGGTGCAAGGACGAAGAAATAACAGATACTGAAATAAATTTCAAAACAATTGATGTCACTCAACAGTTCGATCTTACACGAACTATGAGAAGAAACTTGCCGCTCCTAATATTTGTGTATGAAATGTCTCTAGAGGAGCGAAGCATTTCTAGAGTTTGGAAAAAAAACGCAAAACTATAGGATCATATCTCTGATGTAGGTCAGTTGCAGAATTTTGGAACACGTTTCATGTTAGAATATTATAGCGTTTCTGGAGGCCGGAAATATCCTTTGTAGGCCTCAACATGGTTACTGGAACCAAAGATCGCGTGAAACTCAGCTCGCGCTATTCATCCATAAAACTCAGATGTCAGTATATACAAAATAGAAGGTAGATGCTGTTTTTATTTACTTCTTCAAGCCGTTCCATAAGATTCCGCACCGTCGCTTGATAACAATGTGCTGGCGTATGGAATATGAGACCAGCTATATATTTCTGGCTAACATAACGTTCATGGCATTCTCAACGGGGAGACGTCCTTAGACGTGAAACAGCATGTGTGTGTGTGTGTGTGTGTGTGTGTGTGTGTGTGTGTGTGTGCGTAAGTTAATGTAAGAAGTCTTTAAGTCTAGGGACCGAGGACCTAAGTAGTTTGCTCTCTGACGTTTACAAACATTTGAACATTTCTTCAGTCGTGAAACTGAAGTTGAAGTGTTTGTTAAGCTTATGGGACTTAACTACGGGGTCACCAGTCCCTAAACTTACAAACTACCTATTTACTACCTTACACTAAGGACGGCACAAATATCCATGCCCGCGGGGGGATTCGAACCCCCGACCGTAGTGGCCGTGCAGACCGTGACTGGAGCGCCTCAGTCCCCTCGGCCACCGCGGCTGGCCGTGAAACTGATTTCTGGCGTGATCTAAGGGGTGTCATAGGACCGTTGCTTTGCCCGTTATATATAAATGTCCTTGTAGATAGCATCGGAAGTTCAGTGAGGCATTTTGAAGAAGGTAGTGTACTATATAATAAGTCGTATCACTGGAAAGCGGTAGCGAAATACAGGAGAATGTGGAGCGTATCGACGCTTGATGCAGGGAATGGAAATTGAGCTCCAGCATTAACAAACGTAACTTGTTGCGTTTACATAGAAAGAAAGAACCTATATTATGTAATGACGCTATAGCAAGATAAACAGTGGAAGCAGTTTCTTCCTTAAAACATCTGGGAATAAACATATGTAGTGATCTAAAATTGAACGACCATATAAAATTAATCGTGGTTAAAGCAGATGTCAGACTAAGATTCCATGGAAGAATGCTCATGAAGTGCAATCCGCCAAGAGAGGAAGCAGGTTAAAAACACTGGTTCGGCCTACGCTTGAGTAAGTATACGTTTCTCGAGAAGTAAACCAATAGCCGGCCGCGGTGGCCGCGGGGACTAAGGCGCTCCAGTCACGGTCTGCACGGCCACTACAGTCGGGGGTTCGAATCCCCCCTCGGGCATGGATATTTTTTCCGTCCTTAGTATAAGGTAGTTCATAAGTAGTTTGTAAGTTTAGGGACTGATGACCCCGTAGTTAAGTCACATAAAAAAAAAGTTCCTGCTAAGTATATCTCACGGAAAGACCACAAGGATAAAACTAGACAGATTAGAGGCCACAGAGAGGCACATCGGGAACCGTTTCTTCCACGAACCTTACGCGACACGAATAGGAGGAAAAATTAACAATGTTACACACAGTACCCTACTCTACTCACAGTGAGCTGGCTGGCAGAGTATGGATGTAGATGTAGATGGGGGGCAGCAGCCTTTTGAGTAGTTACAGGAGAAACAGTCTCGATAAGTCATTTGACTAGCCTTGTAACATCATGTAGGTGGTTCGTATTCTCACAGAATTCTTATTTGTCCATAAGGGATGTGCTTATCATGTTTGGATGAAGTCGTTACAGAAGTTTAGGACGAGATAGGGGACATACACATACATACGTACATCCATTTTTAACGTAGGGTCGGGTTAAAAATCTCAGAGGATGACTACGAGACAAATACAGTGACATGGTTCAAATGGATCTGGATTACCGTTGCTATACGGCGATCAAGAGACTGGTACAGGATAGAGTGATGTGAGAGTTGTATCGGACAAGACTTCCGACTGAAAGCGACAACTATAATTAATTCTATTAGTTTATATTAACTCGGCGTAGTAAAATGTACAATTACTGAAGTAACTAAGAGTTTGTGTATAGCTTAATACTAAGTTGTATTCTTGAGGTATAAAAAAGCGTGTTCAGTAAACTTCAGTTAGGTTTCTGATTTATTAGCGAGAAGCCCATTAGTTTTTCCCGAAGTCTTATTTTAACTGGCATCGATTATTTAATGTGAACTACTTTCGAATAGTCGTTGAACCACATTGCAAACTACGTGGAACCTACAAAGCCTAATGATTAATACCAGATATGGCATTTGAGTGGAGATCATCTTTCGTCATTTTATTATTAGGTGTTGGACATGTTATCACTTGAAAAAAATGAAGAGATTAAATTTAAATTGTGAATGAATTCCCATTACTGTTAATGTTATGTGTATGGCACTCCTGGTTAGTGACGAATCCACATATGAAAGACATGAGAACTTTTAATCTTTTGCTGTCAATTAACTCAGGTGTTTATAGCTGGTGGCTCTTTTCATAAAATTTGACATAGAAAAAATATGGGTTGATGTGCAGTAGCGTAGCCAATCGATACAGATTGCGGTTCTCAGGACATATTTACGGTACTGCATATGTAAGACAATTTAAGAACACATAATATCTACAAGAGCTGCTACGAAAGAAGAAATTGACTGTAAATTAGATGAGTGTGTGTCTACATTACTTTCATAATCGTTTAGAGTGCAGAAAATAAAATGACACGTTTGCAAAAGCTGGTCATAAAAACATGCCTTTTTGAAGGCCAGAGGCACAAGCTATCGTCAAGTACAGGCACGACAGATTCTGTACAATAAATGTATGTGGAATTTTTAAGCGATTAATGAAATTAGAAGCAGATCTAAGTATCTGTTGTTCCTATTACAACATTTATAGTTTTTTATTCTTATCTCCATACCCCGTTCTACCTTCGTTAAAACCAGAACGGTCTTATCGTAAGTCTTTAGAACGTATGTGTGTCAGTCGCAGTTCTATTTCTGACGAAGCTACGTTCTTTCCATACGCTCTCTAAGACAATTTTCGAAAAATAATGTGTGTAGGCACTAAGAATTCCACACTCGCATTCTTATTTTACGAAGAAATCGTGGGAAAGCATTTCTAGTTGGTAATTCCTATTGTGGTTCCAAGTACTTTCTCTCGTGGACGTTAAACACCCCCTCTTCCTCTTTAGCTGCAATGCAACGAAATTATCGTTTGCTTAAATGATACGACAATCAGCGTAATGTCTGCAGCTGCTTTTTCATCCGCGGAGATGTTCTTTCCGCACACAACAAGGAATAAAAGGATAAAATCGCCCGGTCTAAATGTAAAATCGTAGTTTCTGACCACTCTGTATGTCTATTTACCACAAGCGAAATTTTTCTTAACGGGTCTGGAAGATCTTAAAACTCAGATGCACAGAAAGGATATATACTTATGCTTCTTTGAGCATGCCACGAATTACATTTAAATTATCACGTTTAAAAAGTTAACATTTTTAGTTGATCGACAGATAGTGAGAAGTGTCACAATATACGTACCCAAGAGATTGTTACGATTGGTGAGCACTTTGCTGTAGACGAGGAGGTCGCCCGGGCAGATCTGCATGGGGGGAATGACGACGATGGAGCTGCGGCGCGCGCGCTGCGAGCTGTCCGAGCCCCTGCAACAATCAAGCAAGTAAAAGCAGTCAACGCTGCACAGCCCAACATTCTATAACAACTGATGCTGTATCACAAGATATGTTGATGAGCAACTGTGACGCCATAGCAAATGTTTGTGAAGCTTATGGGACTTAACTGCGAGGTCGTCTGTCCCTAAACTTACATACTACTTATGAAGTACCTTATACTAAAGGCAGCGCAAACATTCATTCCCGAGGGGGGATTCAAAACCCCGATGGAGAAGGCCTCGCGCATCGCAGCATAGCGCCTCAATGCGCTCTGCCATTCCGCCGCGGCTGACGCCATACCATTAACGGTTTTGGTCGATGAGAGGTTAGCACACACGGACGTGGTGAGCACTGAGACCCTATTGCCGCAGCGATCACCTCGTTAATTCCTTTGTTTTATTTATTTTTTATTTATTTGTTTTTTCTGTTCCATAGGACCCACTTGAGGAGTAAGACTCCATGGTCATGGAACAAGTCAATACATTGTTACACAAGAATGGTAATAGAAAAATTTTAAGTAGTCCTTTGCACACGACAATCTTAAGACAAAGTGAAAAGAATCAATAAAGAAAAAATGAATTAGCTTAATTGTTTAACTTTTCTAGGAGCTCCTCGACAGAATAAAAGGAGTGAGCCACGAGGTAACTCTTCAATTTAGATTTGAAAGCATGTGGATTAGTGCTAAGACTTTAGTTCTTGTGGCAGCTTATTGAAAATGGATGCCGCAGAATACTGCACCCCTTTCTGCACAAGTGTTAAGGTGGTGTGGTGCAAATGTAGATTAGACATCTGTCTAGTATTCACCGAGTGAAAGCTACTAACTCGTCGGAATAAGCTGATATTATTAACAACAAAAGACATTAAAGAAAAAACGTATTGTGACGCCAGAGTCAAAATTCCCAGACTACTGAAAAGGGGTCGACATGACGTTCGCGAACTTACACCAGATATTGCTCGAACCGCCCGTTTTTGAGCCAGAAATATCCTTTTTGCATCAGGCGAGTTACCCCAAAAAACAATGCCGTACGTCATAAGTGAGTGAAAGTAAGCGAAATAGACTACTTTTCGTGTTGAAAAATCACTTATCTCAGATATTGTTCTAATGGTAAATATAGCAGAATTTAGTTTTGGAACAAGATCCTGAACATGGGCTTTCCATGACAGCTTACTGTCTATATGAACACCTAGAAATTTGAACTGTTCAGTCTCACTTATCACATGCCCATTATGTGTAATCATAATGTCAGATTTCGTCAAATTATGTGTTAGAAATTGTAAAAACTGAGTTTTACTGTGATTTAACATCAACTTGTTTTCTATTAGCCATGAACTTATCTCTTGAACTGCATTATTTGATACTGTGTCAATATTACGAGCAACATCCTTCACTACCAAGCTGGTATCATCAGCAAACAAAAATATTTTACAATCACCTGTTATACTCGAAGGCATATCATTTATATAAATAAGAAACAGCAATGGTCCCAAAACAGACCCCTGGGGCACCCCATACTTAATTGTGCCTCATTGGGATTGCACGTTATAGCCATTTTCTACACTGCGGAGAATTACCTTCTGTTGTCTGTTATTAAAGTAAGAGGTGAACCAGTTGTGGGCTACTCCCCGTATTCCATAATGTTCCAACTTCTGCAACAATATTTTGTGATCAACACAATCAAACGCTTTTGTTAAATCAAAGAAGACGCCTAATGTCCGTAGCCTCTTATTTAACCCATCAAGTGCCTCACAGAGAAACGAAAATATAGCGTTTTCAGTCGTTAAACCACTTCTAAAACCAAACTGTACGTTTGACAGGAAATTATGTGAACTGAAATGATCAATTAACAGTTGAATATACAGCCTTTTCAATAACTTTGGAAAAAACCGATGGCATAGAAATAGGTCTATAGTTGTCTACATTATCCCTTTCTCCTTTTTTATAAAGCGGTTTCACTACTGAGTACTTTAATCTGTTAGGAAACTGACCATTCTGAAAGGAAAAATTACAAATATGGCTTAGTACTGGGCTAACATATGGAGAACAGTACTTTAGAATTCTGCTAGATACCCCATCATATCCACAAGAGTCCTTAGTCTTTAGTGATTTAATTATTGACTCAATCTCACCTATGGAAGTATCATGAAGGATCATTTCAGGTAACAGCCTCGGAAACGCATTTTCTAAAAACGTTATATGATTACCTGTAGAAACTAGAGTTTTGTTTAGTTCCTCTACTATATTCAGAAAGTGATTATTGAATATTGCACATATATCTAAAATTGTATACTGATAGATAATGCTAGAGACCATCACATAAATAGATGTCAACAGGGATTAGCATGGCTGAGAGAATCTGAATGCGACGTCACAAAAAGGCAAAAGGGATTACTTTCTAGCTATGGAAATCGTGCCAAAATTACGTTGCCGTTCACTCCCAATGCAACTAGATGTTGCTCTGAGGTATACGAAAGTCCCACATTACAAATTTTTCAACCTGGTTAAAATAGTTAAGTGGCCATACAATAAACACTCCTTGTACGTAAAAGAAACATGGAATTATTACGCTCGTCTATGAAAATCAAGGCAAATACATTAAAAACATCGTCTCATGCAGTTTTGCCACTACACAACTTGGTGGCTTTGGTATAAGAAATATGAGGGTTTAATATGTGTAAAAATTTACCAGAAAAAGTCCCAGACAACAAAGAGTGGTATAAAAGCTATAACTAAGGTATTGTAACTTCATTAAATACAACCGCTAGTTGATGAAGGGAAAATTGAACTACTTTTTGAGTACACGTCTTCCATTTACAGTGAAATCAGGAAAGCCTGAGGCCAGACAGAGATTAAGAGTATTATAAACGATATAATAAAATATTGTATACACAATCATGTGTAATTCTATTTTGTATTGATTAAAAAACGGGACTACAGTTGTTCCATGACTTGTAGAAAACAGAAATCTTATGAAACATTACATGTCAAAAAAAATTAATAAATAAATAAAAAATAAAAATAAAAAAATAAAAAAATGCAAGTATTGCAACGTAGTCCTTCCGCAAAAAAGTTGAGAGATATCGTGAAAAATGAAGTTGCTTATTCTAGTTAGTATCTGTGTTTGTATTAATATTAATAGTATAGGACATTACACGGTTGTAATTAGTTACCTACCAACATTTTTAATGTTCGTATCAGTATTAGACGTCTGTAATTATATACTAAAACTTTCAATCGCACGGTAATATATTCTAATAATTATAATACTTTATTCTTATTTAATTATGTTTAGTTAGAAAATCAAATTATATGTTCACTGTTAAAAATGCAGCAACCAGAGTTTCTTTGTGCGAAAAAATAAATTTCTTTTTGTGCAATGCGGTGACGGTGCGAAGTATCTGGTGTGCAAGAGAGAAGTAGGAAGTATCAAGAAAAGTAATTTACAGCGTCATTATTCCGTGTGCCACGCAGGTGAGTGTGGGATGTATCAAGGAGAAGAACGTGACGCATTCATTTCGGAATTAAAAGAACATGCCGATGTGTAGGACTGTCAGACTAACGAAGCGTCGGTCCGTCTGAGCTATAGAATAGCTTTACATATAGTCAGAAAGTTAGATCGTTTTCTGAGGATGACTTTACGAACGAAGTGATTGTGATGGCCGTTCAAGAGTTGTGTGTACATTTGGCAGAAGACTATGAAAGAGAGAGTTTATATCCAAACGCTGTTATGTGACGAATTCAGGATATTGATGCAGATCTAGAAGAGGAATTGGGTGTTCCTTTTATACATTAATCCTTAGCTGTCATTGAGAGTACTGACAATGAGATACTGCAAAGGGGCGTCGACGATAAGCTGAGCAGAACAAAGGAAGTTTTACATTCAGTCCCCCTTAATGGCACCACCACGGGATTGGACATTTGCAAAGGCCTTTGAATAAAGGTTGAAAACGTTGGCTTGAATTGGAATAAGCTTGTTTACTGTCGCAACAGATGGGGATCTCTCTATGTTTGGAGTTGTTATGGGATTAATAGCACAGATGAAAAAACGTATGAAACATATGAATCACTGGAATCCATTGCATTCTTCATCAATGAGCAAAATACATCAAAGTTCAAAATGATGTAGACACGGTGGTACATGGCAGCCTCAGTGCTCCAAGACACCTTGCCGACGAGCGCGCGGCTGCTCCCCGTTGGAGGATCGTGTCCTCCATCAGTAATGTGTGTGTGTGTGTGTGTTGTCATTAGATTAGTTTAACTTAGTTTCAGTGATTTGTAATTCTAGGGAATGATAACTGCTGCAGGTAAGAACATGAAAAACATTTGAACATTTGGTACAATTCACAAATTCCATCGGATCAAGTGGCCTTGGTCATAGACATTTTAAAACTGTCACTGAAAAGTATGGTAGTCAGTTTGGTGATCTCCCTTATTTTTGTAGTGCGCGCTGGTTGAGCAGGAGTAAGATACAAGAATGATTCGTTGAGTTAAGAAATGAAATAGTATTTTCGTGATTTGTCAAAATCAGCCTGTTGCTCAGTTGCTAGAAGAAACTTGGATTTGTAACTCAGCATTCCTTGCCGATTTAACAGGTCACGTAAACGATTGGCCTCATTCCAAGACAAAGGTCTTTTCGTAACAGAAGTATGATATAGAATTAATGCGTTCAAAATGGCTGTGGATCTTTGGACGAATCAACTGCAGACTGCAAACACTACGCATTTTCCGAAGTATAAATATCGAAACACCTTGTCAGATCACAACGTAACATGTAGTATAAGATTAAAAACATCTCAAATATTGCAACCTAACAGTGGAAAACTAAAGAAAAGCGAAACATTGATTGTTATAATATGTGCACGTAATTGTTCCATAAAGTGTCACTCTAAATTGCAGAGAAATTGTATTATGTGCTATGCTCTTTACTTTGCAACACTACTGTCCTCACATTAAATTAAACCTAGCATATATTTTCTCATAAAAATATTCAAACATTTGTAATTCTATGGGACCAAACTACGTTGGTCATCAGTCTCTAGACTTACAAACTACTTAAACTAAGTTAAATTAACCTAAGGACAACACAGATAGCCATGCCCGATGGAGGATTCGAACCTCCGACGCGGAAGGCCACGCTATCCGCAACCTGGCGCTACAGACCGCTCGGCTACTCCCGCACGGCTATTTTCTCGTAGTATAGACGATTGTTTATAATATGTGTCCATTGTTTAATAAAACAGTAAACAATAAAATGTGATTATCCTAGATTTCAGTTGTATCCCACGCGCTGCATTGTATCTCCTCTCTCCCGACGGCAGCTGTATAGAGCGCGTCACGTCACCTGCTCAACACAATTTATTTGTGAGGCGTGGTCAAGGAGGAAAACAGGCCCTGGTGCGCACGTGCTGTCAAATGAGGCCTGAGCCATCGCGACCGAGCTGGCCACTATGAGACAGTGGGCTGCGCTCTAGCGACCAGCCAGTCAGCTAGCGCTGGCCACTATGAGACAGTGGGCTGCGCTCTAGCGGCCAGCCAGTCAGCTAGCGCTGGCCACTATGAGACAGTGGGCTGCGCTCTAGCGACCAGCCAGTCAGCTAGCGCTGGCCACTATGAGACAGTGGGCTGCGCTCTAGTGACCAGCCAGTCAGCTAGCGCTGGCCACTATGAGACAGTGGGCTGCGCTCTAGCGGCCAGCCAGTCAGCTAGCGCAGGCCACGTGACGTCACGTGCGCGCCGCATCTGTGTGAGCTGACTTCACAGCGGCGCTCAATGTCCTCCCCAAGTGTAAACTAAGTATTTCTCAGAGACTTGTGTACAACTATTTTTAGCAAGTTTGAACTTTACGTTCTTCTAAGTCCATTACATTCGTACATGAAGACTATTGAGCTTTGTTACAACCGAAGTCAATATAAAATAGGTCCCAGTCAGGTTACTCTCGAAGGTGCCACATATGCTTGACCGCATGTCAATATCGAAGAAGCGATGTCAGTGGGTTGTTTAGATTTAGCTCTCACTTGTGTGTGTGGTATTATCATAGGCTGTAAAAAATCAGAAGCAGTTTGCGAAGAACATAAGCTCTATTAATAACTTCAAATTTAGATTTGAATTAACAAAGGTTAAAAAAATGTTCATTAATAAATGGAATACGTATTTTTTATTTTAATTTATATATTTGTCTTTATTCTTACTATCATTCCGATAAAACAGTTGACTATGCTGTACGTAATAAAATTAACAATAGTTGGTGAACTATAAGGTGTAGACGTTACTAATTTGGGAATATATCTTGTTATAATATGTCCCCTCATTCCACTTATAGGAGGTTTAAAAGTGCCGTAAGTGGCTTCGAAAAAAGGATGGTACTGGTGTGCGCTCGTATAGTGGGGTTACACACCCAAGTGTCGTCGATCTATTGAATATTTCAATCATATTACAAGTTTCTGTGTCTCAATGGCACCATCTTTAGGCCTGGACAAGAAACAAAATATGTCATCCAGTCAATTGTGCTTTCTGAAACCCACTGATTTTCGTAGATGTCTTCTCGACTTCGTATGTGTGGTTTCGGCTTCTTCTACAGTACTTTTAATATTTTAGTTCATGTAAATTCAATTAACAACATATTAATAAAGTATGGAAGTAGCTTTAACTTTTTGACCCGCTTTAGGTTACGGCAGTAACACTAAGAGTGGGCCTCAGCGATCGCCTTTTGACAGCTCGAAATTTAAATGAAAATAACGGCTTAATCGTTCATCTGACTTGAAAATTGAATAACCGAATTTGTAGAGGAGAAAATTATCTACAACTGTGCTCTCTTATGTTTTGTTTTTCATAACTCGCACAGTTACAGAAATATTGGAAAAAATTACCGTGATTTGGCACCGTCCCTTGATTTTACATAAACCAGGCGTTCGAAAATGTCACGTGACATTCCTTGCCCCAAACTCTCTCTGGCATACGCCATCTTGCTTTCTGTATTTTATGATTTTCTTATTATAACTTCCGCGTTGTAATTTCAAATCAATGGCGCATGAAGATTTAACAAAAAGCATATAGTTCTTAGTACGATAAATTATAATCTGCTGTCTAAAATACCATATTAGCACTTAACAACTGCCATAAATAGTACAATTTTTAAGGAAGAATTTCGTAGTTGTTCGCCATAGTGTGTTGGGTTGCGCGTTAGGTTGTGACGCACGTGGTCGGTGGTTTGAAACCCGCCGATACCATTTTTTCGCCTTGGCTCCTCAAAGGGTGTCAGGCACTCTTAATAATTAAATAAAGTTATGTTCTTCAATTTTTAGAATTTTGCATATGTGAGAGTGCTTCCTGTAAAATGCGCATTTGTGCTATTTCGTGAACATGCCGTGAAATACGTAACAACTAATTGAACAGTGATCTTCTGAAGCATATGCACATAAACTGGGAGGGTACTGTAACAATGGATACTCTAAACAACGTGCTGATGTAGATAGTTTCATATATAAATAGAGTCCTAGATATCTGTGGCATCTGTCGCTTCGTAATGAAACTGAATGGAACTGTATACATTGTAAGAAATTACCTTGCTTCTTTTCTTTCTAAGTAATTCTTCACTATTTATGGAATATGTTGAAAGTCTTTAATTAGAATGAATGCGTATTCTGAAATGTTTGTTCTTGGCATGGTTGCTATAGATGCTTTTCGCCTAGATTGTGTTATCTCTTCTGTAGTTCAGATATGACTTTGTTAATGTTATTTTGTTCTGCGATAAAATAAAAAGCAAGTATCCTATTTCAAACCGTGAATACGTTTTCTATTACAGCTAAAATAATAAACGGAGTAAGTGTGATAATACTGAATTCAAAACGACTCCAGTACTTAATATATGTACAAAGTTAAAAAGGTAAAGCAGTCAACAATCCGAAGATTGGTTTGAACACAACAGTGCTTTACTAGGCATGGTCCTGTTTGGAGGTGGTATGCCGTTGCCTTCCTCCTACCTTCGAACTGACTTACCCAGCCAGTTATAGGGGGACCTATAGTTTAACGTGGGTTCCGAACCACGGTGCTATTCGGTATTTTTCACATCAGCAACACTGCCAGAGGTGAAAGAAGTGGAATTGACAGATAAAAATCCGAGGACCTTGCGGGGATCGAACCCTGGACCTTTGGATTTGTAGTCTGGCACTCTACCACTGTGGAACCGAGGCGCACATGTACAACGTTACTACCATTAAATCATTTACAACAGTCGTTGTAACAGTATCTCCCCAGTTTGTGTACATCTGATAAGGAAGTCTATCTTTGCAATTCGGTATATGTATTTCATGCCATGTTCACAAAATATAAAAAATGCACTTTTCAGAAACCTTTGGACAACTCTGAATCTTGCAGAAGGTGTGCGAAAATCTTTTAGGAAGCAAGATGAACAAAAAATGACTGTGGCGGTTTTTTATTGGCCCACTTTAGGTTACTGTGGTAACACTAAAAGTGTGCCTTTGCTATCGGCTTTTGACAGCTCCAAATTTGAATGAAACTAACGACTTCACCGTTCATCTGACACGAAAACTGAATAAACGAATATGTAGAGGAGAAAATTCTCTACAACTTTCCTTTATTATCTTTTCTTCGTAGCTCGCACTGTTAGAGAGATATTTGCAAAAATAATGGCGATTTGACACCGTCTTTTGCTTTTACGTAAACCAGGCATTTGGAAATGGCACGCGACATTCCTCGCCCAAGAACTCTCTCTGGCATACGCAATCTTGCTTCTTGTATTTTCTTTTCTTTCTTATTATAACTTATGCGCTGTTATTTCAGAGCAATGGTTCACTGAAGAATTAACAAAAACACATCGTTCTTCGTACGATAAATGATAATATAATGTCTAAAAATGCCATATTAGCAACAGTTAACAACTTCCATCAGTAGTAAGAGAATTAGAGGACAGTTACGCAATTGTACACCGTAGTGTAGTGGGCAGCACGTTAGAGAATAATTGAAAGGCACGTGGTTCGAAACCCACCACTACCAAAATTTTTTCCACGTTTTTTTTTTTTTTTTTTTTTTTTTTTTTTTTTTTTTTTTTTTTTTTAAAGCTTATGGGACTTAACTACAAACTACTTACGAACTAGGACGGCACAAATATCCATGCCCGAGGGGGGATTCGAACCCCCGACCGTAGTTATATAGAAAAATTACTACTATCATTACGTCATTTACAACAGTCATTGTAACAGTATCTCTCCACTTTCTGTACATGTGATAAAGAAGTTATGTTTACAATTCGTTGATATGTATTTCATAGCACGTTCTCTAAACAGAACAAATACACATTTCAGAGAAAGCGCTGTTACCTTTCAAGAACTCTGAATCTTGCAGAATATAGTTCTGTTCAGTTAACAAGAGTGTGCAAAAGCCTTTTAGGAAGCAAGAGAAAAAATAATTGTCAGTGGAGGCTATATTTTTACTCTTTAAATTTTCTTTTGCGGTCGTTTGTTCATGTGCGTTCTGAGTTGTTCGATGAGAATTTTGTTCAGTTTTTTTTTTTTTTTTAATTAGAGATCGTGTTGAGCCCTTTTTTCTCTATTTTCATTGGTTCTAGCGGTAAGACGTCTGTCTTGTAAGCAGGGAGGTCGGGGTTCGATTACCGGCCGCATCACACATTTTAATTCAATGCTTCACCTTTGTTTGTAATGTCTTTGACATGTTTAAGACCAAAAACAGTATCAGAGTTTGTTAATTTGATAGTTTCGACAGTTTTTTCACGCTGAACTACCACACCGGCAAGCCTTTGAGCGAGCGCGCGGAGCCGCCGCGCCGACAGGTTTCGAACCACGCCTAACATGTTTCTACATCACCGACTACATCGCCGCCCATTGCGGTACGCCGAATAGCTGCGAGAGTAATCCGTAATTCTCGTACCATCTATGGCAGGTGTTATCTGATAACATGGCATTTTTAGACATTAGATTATACTTCATTGTCCTAAGAACGACGTGTTATTGATAATTTTTAGTGCGCCATTGCTTTGAAACGACAACGAATGAGGTATAATAAGAAAATCATCAAATACACAAAGCAAGATGGCATATGCAAAATAGATTTTCTAGGAAGGTTTCGGGCGAGGGATGTCACGTGAATAATTGCCGAACTCGAAATGTGCATTACGTTCCTTCGAGTTATTCGTAACCGGTTCAGGCAGAGAAAATAAACCTCTAAAAAACTACTAAAGCAAAGCAGATGATAATATTTAAACGGAAGAAGATAATGACAATGTGGGTGAGATATTAAAATAACAGTTTAAAGAGGTAAAAGTGCTTAAAAGAGTATGTTTGTCAAAGCTAAACTCAAATATCAAATAATTTTGGCTGTTTGCTAAAATATGGTCAGAAAGAATATTATGTGTTGGGTGCACAGATATTATCACAATAATAGAGTCGTAAAAGTATCGTTCATAAATTTTTATTATTTATAATTTCATTATTTTTGTCCGAAATCTAATGTATGCCGTGAAACACGCCAGTGCGATTTCTTTGTGATGCCTTAGCGCTGAAACAGAAGATTTAAAGCTTAAAATAACCCTTCTCGAAGAAATATCACACAATGTATTAAGACACCGAGGTGTAGTCGTTTGTAATTTCTTTTAGTCTACTCTTATTGTTAGTTTCCCTCTGCGGCTGTAGTTACGTTGTCAACTCCACTTGGCTTGCACTCGAATGTTGAAATGTTTGTAAACCTATTGGGCCAAACTACTACGGTCAGCAGTCTACACACTACTTAAACTAACTGACAACACGCAGGTGGAGGGAGGGAGCGGCCGCCCAGTACGCTCTTAGAGCACGCGGCCATTTTGCACGCACCGCCCAGACATGAAAACATTGCGCCACTAACTATTGTCACTCCCCAATATACAGCTTCTCACGAACTCAAAAATTCTCAAATGTTTGTAAATCTTATGGGACTTCACTGCGGCGTCATCAGCCCCTAAACTTACAAACTAACTTTTTTGTGTCCCAACTTCGTCGCCGCTTTTGTGTCCCAGCCTCGTCGTAGGTGTCGGTGGCCGAGTGGAATGAGACCGACACGCTGGTGCAGGTACGGAGGGGAGCAGCCAGAAACTATAAACACTCGAGTAAATTAGAAAGAGATATATATTGCACAGAATGTAACAATACTTAACTTTTACATAGTACTGCAGAATGTTGATACATAGTTGTTAGAGCCTGCCTAGTGCCGGTACGATAGCAAAGTCCTCACTGGTGCCTATCTGATTACGAAGGTCCTAACTGGTTGCTATCTCAGTCTCAAGTGACCGATGTCTTTCCGTGGTGGCCACGAGAGGGGTTGCAGCAGAGGGCGCTCGTGGCTGTCGTGAGAACGCCGCGCCGTGTGTGCATGGCGGCGCGCGGCGAAAGTAGGTGGCGCGCACTTTGTACTTGTGCGACACCACAAACTTATACTAAAGACAACACCAACATCCATGCCTGGGGGAGGATTTGAACCCCCGACGGGAAACGGCCTCACGCATCGGAGCATAGCGCCTCAATGCGCTAGGACACTCTGCCGCGGCTTCATACGAACTGAATGAATTACTGCCAGTTGTGTTAGAACTAAGTCTTCTACTTTTGTTTACGACCATTTTTCGCGATTTCTTAGGAGAAATTTCAAGAAGAATTTCTGCTTTGTTCAAGAAATTTAACATATTTATTATATATCACCATTTTAATCATAATCTGGTTGAAAAATAAAATTTTTATTTTTAAATTCGTTAACGAGTAATGTCTATTAGTATTTCATTATTCTAAATTAAGAAAAAGGGAGACGTTTCACTTTAGTCTTTCTCGGTTTATCGAATAGCAGGCAAATTTTCGGGCGTCTTGTGGGATTTTATTAATTCTGTTGCTGATATTTCGGCTGACACACTTCCAGCCATTAACAAAATGTGTCTTTTGCAAGATTTTTAAATCACTTTACACTACACTGTGGAGTAAACCTATATGCGTCGAAAATAACTGTTTCTAATCATGGCATCATTAAGATAAAAATTTTATCCGTGTTTGTCGCGGAAACTATCAGCGTGAATAACTCAATCAGTAGTTGCACAACCTTGGAGGGGTGTTTATTGTTACGCCTTCTGACCCTAGACAGGCTATTTGGTCCCAACCAACCGCCGTGTCATCATCAGACAATGGCGCCACAGTATGGAGGGGCACCACTCTTCACTTGGAACCGTTCTACTCTCCCATGCAGTCCTCAGTTGGCCTCACGAGGCTGAGTGCATCCCACTCCAGTCTTGCTACCAAGTAAAAATCCTTGACAGAGAATCGAACCAGTGTCCTCGACATGGTCGTCAGCCGCACAAACACTCGGCTATGAAGGCGGACACCGTTTACTACTGCGACGAAAAAAATTAAAATTCGTAAATAAATAGAAATAACAATGCATTTAAAGCTGTTTATTTTTAAAAATTTCCGCTTCATTTATTTAAGAGATTTTGTGAACTACTGTTACTATGAAGGAAAGTGATATGGCACATGTGTGCCTGGTGATAATATAGTAACATTTCGTTGATAGTTTTTAAAATGTGATGATACAATAAATGTAAGAGACAGATTAACGTGAAAATGAAACATTTCAATATTTTTTCACAAACAGGAGATATACATATTCTGTACAAGTAGGCTTATGCATAAATTGTGGAAAATTTAAGTTGAGTGGGCTGCCGTTCCAGCCGGAGGTTCGAGTCCTCCCTCGGGCACGGGTGTGTGTGTGTGTGTGTGTGTGTGTGTGTGTGTGTGTGTGTGTCTGTTATACTTAGTGTAAGTTGGTTTAACTAGTTTGTAATTCTAGGGACTGATGACTATAGCAGTTTGGTCCAATATATTTAGGCTATCGCTGCTGCAGGCCAATTTCAGACAAAGGACATTATCTTCAAACTATCACTGTCTTGGTTTAAAAACGTCAAAGAACGGCACGACATTCGCCGGAGGAAAAAAAACAGTGTTCCTGTGACTGGAAAAAACACCGCAAGCCGCTAGGAAGTTAGAACTGCAGACGAAGGTACTTATCTCTAATATTGACA
Source organism: Locusta migratoria (assembly GCA_026315105.1). Classification (NCBI taxonomy): domain Eukaryota; kingdom Metazoa; phylum Arthropoda; class Insecta; order Orthoptera; family Acrididae; genus Locusta; species Locusta migratoria. Next base: position 13,973,060 of record CM048755.1, read on the forward strand.
AAAATAGTGGTTAATATAGCCCAAACAGGTTGCCTGTACCATTCCGTTTACAACAGAACTCTCGCTGAAAGAAATATAAAAACTTTGTGAGTTAAAAGGTGCGATATTAACAAGGTAACGGACAAATACACAGGATAATACACGATATCTGTTGAATTATTACCACAAGTGATTTTTTGTTACAAGAGTTAAGGCGAACGTCTGGAACAAAAGTTCGACAAAATGTTAAGAAACTGACAACAAACTTTTCAAATATCATTGAAACTCGTTAGAAGTAAGAACATTACCACCCAGGTCTCCAGATCGTTCATAACCAGCGGTATTCTCCACCCCCGTGAACCACAGCAATTGCCTAGGTGGGGTGGCTTGCGTGTCTCAACGATACAGATAGCCGAACCGTAGGTACAACCACAGCGGAGGGGTATCTGTGGAGAGTCCAGACAAACGTGTGGTTCCTGAAGAGGGGCAGCAGCGTTTTCAATAGTTACAGGGGCAACAGTCTGGATGACTGACTGAGCTGACCTTGTAACATCAGCTAACGTGGCTTTGCTATGCAGTTGCTGCGAACGACTGAAAGCAAGGGGAAACTATAGTCGTTACTTTTCCGGAGGACATGCAGGTCTACTGTATGAATATATGATGATGGCGTCTCCTTGGGTAAAGGGAAATGGATAGTTTGAAGTTGCATTAGTGAAGTTAGGTGGCAGGATGAACAGGATTTCTGGTCTTGTGAGTACAGGGTTATAAATACAAAAGCAGTTGGTGGTAACGCAGGTGTAGGTCTCATAATGAATAAGAAAATAGGAATGCGGGTAAGTTACTATGAACAGCACAGTAAACGCATTATCGTAGCATTGATAGACACGAAGCTAACACAGACCACAGTGGTGCTAGTTTATATGCCAAATAGCATGGCCGATGATGAGGATATCGAAAAAATGTATGCGGAGATAAAAGAAATCATTCAGAAAGTTAAGGGATACGAAAACTTGATTGTGATGGAACTCGGTAGTAGGAAAGGGAAGGAAATATAGTAGGTGAATATGGGCTGGGAAAAAGGAATGAAAGAGGAGATCTATTGGTGGAATTTTGCGCAGAGCACAATTTAATGATCACCAACACTTGGTTCAAACATCATGAAAGAAGGCTGTATACGTGGAAGAGACCAGGAGACACTGGAAGGTAACAGATTGACTTTATAATGGAAGGAATAGATTTAGAAACCAGGTTTTAAAACGTAAGACATATCCAGGGGCAGATATAGACTCTGACCATAACTTGTTGGTTATGAACTGCAGATTAAAACTTAAGAGACTGCAGAAAGGTAGAAAAGTTAGGAGATGGAACCTGGACAAGTTGAAGGAACCAGAGGTGGTTGAGAGTTTCAGAGGGAGCATTAGGCAAGGATTGGCTGAAACGGGGGAAAGTAATACAGTAGAAGAAGAATGGGTAGCTCTGAGAGATAGGGTGGTGAAGGCTGCAGAGGACCATATAGGTAGAAGGACGAGGCCTAATAGAAATCGCTGGATAACACAGGATATACTGAACTTAATTGATGACAGGAGAAAATATAAAAATTCAGCAAGTGAAGCAGGGAAAAGGGATACAGGCGTCTGAAAAATGAGATTGACAGGAAGTGCAAACTGGCTAATCAGGAGTGGCTACAGGACAAATGAAGAACCGTAGAAGAATGCATAACTAGGGGAAAGATAGATACCGCCTACAGGAAAATAAAAGAGATATTTGGAGACAAGAAAAGCAGCTGTATGAATATCAAGAACTCGGACGAAAAACCGGTACTAAGCAAAGAGGGTAAAGCTGAATTGTGGAAGGAATATATAGAGGGCCTATACAAAGGAAATAAACTTGAAGGCAATATTCTAGAAAGGGAAGACGAAGTGGAGGAAGATGAGATAGGAGATATGATACAGCGAGAAGAATTTGACAGCGCTGAAGGACTTGAGTCGGAACAAGGCCCCTGGAGTAAATGATATTCCGTCTGAACTGCTGATTTCGTTAGGAGAGCCAGTCATGAAAAAAAAATTTCAACCTTGTATGCAAGATGTATCAGGCAGGGGAAATATCCTCCGACTTCAATAAGAATATCGTAATTCCAATTCCAAAGAAAGCAAGTGCAGACAAGTGTGAAAATTATAGAACTATCAGTTTAATAAGTCATTGTTGCAAAATACTAACACGAATTATTTACAGACGAATGGAAAAACCTGTGGAAGATCAGTTTGGATTTAGGAAAAATGTAGGAACACGGGAGGCAATACTCACATTACGACTTATAAGGAAGGGAAAACCTACGTTTTTGACGTTTGTAGATTTTGAGAAAGGTTTTGACAATGTCGACTGGAATACACTCTTCCAAACTCTGAAGGTAGCAGGAGTAAAAAATAGGGAGCGAAGAGTTATATTCAACCTATACAAAAACCAGACAGCGGTTATTAGAGTTGAAGGGCAAGAAAGGGACGCAGAGGTTGGGAAGGGAGTAAGACAGGGTTGTAGCCTTTCCCCAATATTGTTCAATCTGTACACTGAGCAAGCAATGAAGGAATGGAAGAAGAAATTTTGAGAGGGAATTGAAGTTCAGGGAGACGAAATAAAAAGTTTGCGGTTTGCCGATGACATAGTAATTTTGTCAGAGACTGCAAAGAATCTGGAAGAGAAATTGAATGAATGGGCAATGTCTTGAAAGGAAGATATAAGATGAACATCAACAAGAATAAAACGAAGGTAATGGCATGTAAAGTCAGAAAATCAGGCGATGCTGAAGGAATTAGATTAGGTAATGAGACAATAAAAGTAGTAGATGAATTTTGTTATTTGGGTAGCAAGATAACTTCTGATGGCCGAAGTAAAGAAGATATAAAATGCGGAATGGCTATGGAGAGAAAAGCGTTTCTAAAGAAGCGAAACTTGTTAACATCCAATATTAATTTAAATGTTAGGAAGTCCTTTCTGAAAGCATTTGTCTGGAGTGTAGCATTGTATGGCAGTGAAACGTGGACGATAAGGAGTTCAGACAAAAATATTATAGAAGCTTTTGAAATGTGTTGCTACAGCCGAATGATGAAGATTAGATGGGTAGATCACGTGAATGATGAGGACGTGCTTCACCGAATTGGGGAGAAAAGGAGTTTCTGGCATATACTGACTAAGAGAAGGGATAGATTGGTAGGACACAATCTGAGACATCAAGGAATTGTCAACTTAGCATTAGAAGGAAGTGTGTGGGGTAAAAATCGTAGAGGGAGACCGAGGGACGAATACAGTAAGCAGATTCAAAAGGATGTAGGTTGCCGAACGTATTCTCAGATGAAGAGACTTGCGCAGAACAGGGTAGCGTGGAGAGCTGAATCAAACCAGTCTGCGGACTGAAGACCACAACAAACAATTCTTCCTTATGTGTGAAAGGAATCATTCATCCTAATAATAGATTCTTTGGGGAGAATGGGGTAGAAGTTCAGACGAATCCTGTTGTATACTAAAACACGTTTACTGATGACGCAGATATTCCAACTTGCAAAATTAAAGTCAAACTGCCAAATGTTTTTAACGAATGTATGAGAAATACTATCCTACAATGTGAGACGTCGAGAGCACGTCCGACGAGTAATTGTACTTTTCTCTTGTGGGCTGGTATGTTGTTACTTACTGTATAGCTGAATAACGTTATTCGCATGATTATTTATCGAGGTTCGTCTTGGACTTTCCACTTTCACTTCCTTCAAATCTTAAATCAAATTGTAAAAGGCCAAATAACATATTAAATGCAATAAAACTTCATGCAAACACACCTTTTTTACATCACATTTCAAATGTCATATATGAGGATTGAACTGAAATAGTGGCAACACTGCTGTGGAGACACTATGAAATGGAATCTACTATAGCACACGGTGTTGACATACCTACCCTACCTCCGAGCAAATGGACTCGCTTGTCTCATGTCACCGGCATGCGCAATAATCGAGGGAAACACTATCACTTGTGAGCGAGCGGTCTAACCTAACGGTGTCACTATGTTTTCGGAACAGGAACAACGCGTTGGATGAAGATTGAATGTGCCAGAGGTCGTACAGCACGACACAGTCATAAGGTCTTCAAGAGGCGTGCGGGGAATCGGCATTGCCGTACAGAACAGTGGTACGTCGGATAAGAACCTTCAACGAAGGTCGACAAACTGTGGCAGACATGTATCGGGTAGGTCGTCCTAGCGTCTCAGAAGAAGTGCGTACTTCGCCGCGTTAGTGAACAATGATCGACTCCAAACGATTCGTTAGCTCGCCAACGAAACCAGATTAGCACATACGACTGTGCTTCGCGTCTTGAAGGAAAGCCTGGGCATTCGAAAAATTGCATCGCGATGTGTTCCCCACGAATTAACGGAAACGGAGAAATGGATGCTTTACGACGCTGCTCAAACGCACTTGGAGCGTTCTCAGCGCGAAGGAGAGGTTTTCTTACGCCGTATAGTAACACTGGATGAGACATGGGCCACATCTTACGAGCCAAAACTGAAACGCCAATCCAATGAATGGCGTCATTATGGGTCTCCGCGAAAGTCGAATGTGCGTCAGAGCCCCAGTATGGCGAAAGTTATAGTGATTCTTCTTTGCGAAAGAAGCGGCTACACTTTCTGTGAACCCCCTCCCCCCACACACACAGACACACACACACAAAAGACACATAATTTTGCACGACAATGCGCGGGCGCAAACAGCGCAAGTTGTGGCTGTTCTGTTCGGTTGATGGGACTGGGAAGTACTGTACCATCCACCATACTAACCGGACGTAAGTCCTTGTGACTTTGATTTTATTCCGAAGATGAAGGAACCAGTTCGTGGCATTCGCTTCCGAACTGTTCCAGGGATTCGAGAGGAAGTAAACCGCTCCATTCGCAGCATCAACAGAACAGAATCTGCTAACGATATACTACACCTTCCACATCTCCGGTAAAGTGTTCTACACAAAGCTGGTGACTACTTTGAAGGTCAGTAACAGGTGCAAACCTGTAAATATTTTTTATCGGTTGTGAATAAATAGTTTCCACTATTTAAGTTCCAACCCTCGTTGATTAAATAACATGACCAGTGATGAAATCATACAAATTAAGAATTACTACGAAGCGGGAATCGAATCGTCACCTCACATTTGTCTTATAAAGCTCGAAAGCTGAGCATTTTTGTCGGCTAGATCGGTACTTTCAGGACAATGGGATTGTGTTTTGCTGTGCCTCGATAGTCGAGTTCTTGCCTTTGTTTTTTGATCACGTAGCCCTCCGATCGAGTGCGCCGAGCTACCTGTCATACACAGCTGGTACTCACGCGGAGAGGCGGCGGTCGTCGGGGGCGTCGGTGATGAGCTTGGGCGGCACGAGCGCGCGCCGGCGCGTCAGCGCGCACGCGGGCGGCGCCTCCTGCTCCGCCTCCGCCTCCGCCTCCGCGTCCGCCCCCGCGCCGCCGCCGCCGCCCCCGCCGCCCCCGCCGGGCTGCGCCGCGCGCTGCTCGCCGCCCACGCTGGCGGAGTCCTCCCTGGGCTGCAGGTCGACCTCGCTCTCCTCGCGCGGCACGCTGTGGAACACCGTCTCCTGGTTGCCCTGTCGACCACACGCGACACACCGTTAGTACGCCTCATCTAAATAAGCATTGAAAATTCTTACGAACAAATATTACTGTTTCTTACTTATATTTGGCCAAAATATTTTTATTTCTATTCTGACTCGTCTGAGTACCGTTCATTTCTACGATGGGCCGTCCACAGGCGTGAGAGCCTGGAAAAGTGGAAGAAACCACTCCGCATTTGGCGAACACCTAAGACGTAACAATCACGAAGCCACCCCCAGAGAAGAGGACATGAAATTAATTAGAATAAACCGTAAGAAGCATCTTCTACCTCCTGCAAGAAAATTCTCAAATACAAAAAAACCAAAGCAGAAATGAACGGCCAAATGTACATATCAAACAATATACTGTTTACACAAATATATAAATTAGTTGCACAATTTTCAACCACCCAATGACAAATATTGCAACAAAGAGAGCCTATTGTCGCATTTTCTCTCTCTCTCTCTCTCTCTTTCTCTTTCTATTTCCATAGGTCTCTTTCTCTCTCTCCCTCTCTCTCTCATTCTCCCACACTTACTGTACAGACACACACGCGCACACCAATATAAAGAAAAGAGAAATGAACAGACTTTTGTAGTCAACATACACTTTCTTCAGTTATAAAGAAGTACAAACGAAATGAAATATGGAAAGGCACAAGGAGCGGGAAGAACGAGTGGTCTATGGCGTCATGCTACGGACTGGGCGGCCGTTCCCCGCGGAGGTTCGAGTTCTCCCTCGAGCATGGTTGTGTGTGTTGTCCTTAGTGTAAGTTAGATTAAGTAAGTCTATGGACTGATGACCATAGTAGTTTGGTACAATAGGTTAACAAACATTTGAAAAGACACAAAATTAAATATGAAGAACACGTTCTCAACGTAAGAAAAATACGTAAATTACACAAGTGGAACAATTGTGCGACATCGAAGCTATGACCATATGAGAAGAACCGCAGACACTGAACCAGAAATAGGTTAAACTCTAAGCAACCCGTTATTTACGCAACAAATATGACGTGAACTGTTTACAACCTACAAATGGTACGTCTAGATCCCAATGAGCATGCCTTGAAACGAAAAGGTGAAACGAGTCTGGAAGAAATGAAAAATACATTGCAGAAAATGGCCTGTTTTCTGTTCAAATAAAATACCTCAAAGCGTTTGTCAAAAGGGTCATGGTATCAAACAAAAAGTGCAGACAATTAATACCGCTTTCCTCGAAGATGAGCTTGCTGAGCTACTCATGAAAGCAATGGACGTTAGTCCATCGTACTAATAAGACATCAATGTTGGCAAGTACAAATTCCTGATAACTGGTCGAAAAGCACAGCTACAACGCACAGGTCAATAAACGACCTATAATTCTTTCATTCTACCAGTTGTCTGGTCGACGGCTCCGCTAAGAGAAGTTATAGGTTGTCACTTTGAAGTTAATAACAGTATTACACGATTCATGAATGTACAGCTCATCGAGATCTGAGAGTGTCGAACGATAACGACCACTAAAATTTCACGCTCGTTGAAACTATCGGGTTCTCGTCTTTTTGTACAGTTGCGCAACGCAGAAACTGGAGACAGGACACCACAGCATATTTTTATACCGTAAAATAATATACTTGGCACAGTTGACAAAAACTGAGTCATTAAACGTCATGCGAGAGGCAGAGGATGCAGGTCTTGCATATAAGTAGCCGGTCGCGGTGGCCGAGGGGACTGAGGCGCTCCAGTCACGATCTGCACGGCCACTACGGTCGGGGGTTCGAATCCCCCCTCGGGCATGGATATTTGTGCCGTCCTTAGTCTTAGCTAGTTTATAAGTAGTTTGTAAGCTTAGGGACTGATGACCCCATAGTTAAGTCCCATAAGATCTACAAACTTTTTTTTTTTTTTTTTCACTTTCAGTCTGAGGCACGCCAGTCTACCACCACATCGATTTACGACTCTACACAGACCATCATGTCATCCTGTTAAGAGTCATTGTTATCGTGATGGCTCCACGTCCTATATTGAGGACTTACGCTCTCCACCCGGTGTAACACTAGGAGAAATACTTCAGCCGCTAAACGTCTCCTATCTTGGTGATCCAGTACTTGATTCTGGTGCCGTGCAATAGTTGAGCCACCCTCACCTGTCAACACTTCTGCCTGTCTATGCTGCCAACACTACTACTGCAAGCACGCCGTTGGAGATCTACAGCTCGCCTATGAAGCCATACAATTCGTCACCATGCTCTCCCATGTAAGCCATTTCCTGCCACCAATCTCTGCCACTGTTGATAGCCACCACTACTGATAGAAGCTTACTCTGGAGAGTATGTAGTAGTGCAGCATGACCTTACTGCCTAACTCTGCTAGTGAGGGCAGCCGTAACTCCTGCTGGAAACCTTCCATGGAGATTTGCAGCTCGATTCTGGAGCCATGTAATTCTTCAGTGAGACTCGCACATGTACACAAACTCCTTACTGCCTGCTTCTGAAAATATGGCAATCACCACTACACCTGGCAGCCTGGCATGGAGAGCTATAGCTTCAACGTTGAGCATTGCCAGAGTTCAGCAACATTCTTATGTCTGGGCATAGTCTGTACTGTCAGGCTCTGTTAGTGTGGGCACCCTCCACTACTGCTGTAAGCCTAGATGGTAATCTAAAACTTGAGCCTAGAGCCGAGTAACTGGTAGGCAATTTCACAGGACAACACCACGTATCCTGATGTCTAGAGTTTGTTGACACCACAAATTATGGAAGTCTACGCTACAGATTTCTGACTGTGTCTGGAATTGTGTAACACCAAAGCAGCTATATCTCGTGAGGACCTTTTCCTTGCTGACTGTTTCTGATAGGCTAGGCAGTCATCTCTCCAGTTGGGAGCCTCACATGCGACTTACATCTTTAGTTCTACATCTACATCTACATGGGATACTTTGTAAATCACATTTAAGTGCCTGGCAGTGGGTTCATCGCACCACCGTTATACTATTTATCTCCCATTCCATTCTCGAATAGCGCGCGGGAAGAAAGAACACCTGAATCTCTCCGATTGAGTTCTGATTTCTCGTATATTATTCTGATGATCATTTCTACCTATGTAAGTGGGAGTCAACAATATATTTTCGCATTCGCTATTTGAGTTTCGTAAGTAGCCCACGCCGCAGCGATAAGCGCCGTTGTTGTAATGATTCCCATCCCAGATCCTGTATCATTTCCGTAAAGCTGTCTCCCCTGTATCGTGACAATACGAAACGAGCTGCCCTTCTTTGGACTCCTTCGATGTCCTCCGTCAAACCCACCTGATAAGGATCCCACAATGGGCAAAAATACTCCAAAAATGGACGGACAAGCGTAGTGTATGCAGTTTCTTTTGTAGTTCTGTTGCATCTTTTAGGGGTTCTGCCAATAAAACGAAGTCTCTGGTTCGTTTTTCCCACGACATTATCTACGTGTTCTTTCCAATTTAAGTCTGAAATAATAGTAATTCCTAGGTATTTTGTGGAGTTTGCGGTCTTCACTTTTGACTGATTTATCTTTTAAACAAAGTTTAACGGATTTTTTTTCTTACTCATGTGGACGACTTCACACTTCTTATTATTTAGAGTCAATTTCCAATTTTTACACCATAGTGATATCTTATTTAGATCGTTCTGCAGATGGTTTTGATCTTCAGATGATTTTACTACACGGTAAATGACGGCGTCATCTACAAACAACATAAGAGAGCTACTTAGATTTTTCCCTAAATCGTTAATGTAAATAAGGAACAGCAGAGGACCAATAACACTACCCTGTGGAACGTCCGATATCACCTCTGTTTTAGGCGATGACTTACCATCGATTACTACAAACTGTATCCTCTCTGACAGGAAATCCCCTATCCAATCGCAAATTTGGGGCGATATACCATTACCACGCAATTTGATTAAAAGCCGTTTGTGAGGTACGGTGTCAAAATCCTTCTGGAAATAAAGAAATACGGAATCGATTTGCAAACCCTTGTCGATAGCACTCATCACTTCCTGTGAGTAAAGAACTAGTTTTGTTTCGCATGAACGATATTTTCTAAATCCGTGGGTCAATAGATCATTCTGTTCGAGAAAATTCGAAATATTTGAATACAGGATATGTTCCAAAACCCTGCTGCAAAATGACGTCAATGAAATAGGCCTGTAGTTTAGTGGGTTACTCCTACTGCCTTTCTTGAATATAGGTGTGACCTGTGCAAGTTTCCAATCTTTTGGTACAGATCCTTCTTTGAGAGAGCGGTTGTATATGGCTGTTAAGTAAGGAGCTATCGCTTCAGCATAATCAGATATATATCTGATCGGTATACAATCTGTACCAGGAGACTTGTTCTTGTTAAGTGATTTTAGTTGCTGCACTATTCCGATGATGTCTACTTCTACGTTACTGATTACGGCCTCTTTTCGTAATTCGAAATCTTTGTAATTCGAAATATTTGTTTCGTCTTCTTTGGTGAATGAGTTTCTAAAAGCTATGTTTAGTAACTCTGCTTTAGTAGCGCTGTCATCGGCAGGATCGCCATTACTATCACTTAGTGAGGGTATTGTTTGTGTTTTGCCCCTAGTATATTTACGTATGACCAAAATATCTTTGGGTTTTCAGTAAAATTTCGAGAAAGAGTTTCGTCGTGATAAGTATTGTAGGCATCTTCTGTGTAGGGTTGCCAATCCTGGGGATTTTATGTTCGTTTAAATTTAGCATGCCTTTCCTTTGCTTTTGCATCAGTGTCTTGACCTGTTTTGTGTACCAAGTGGATGGCCTCCCAATTCCACCATTCAGACATAAGTGACCATACAGGGAAACACCCTGTTGCCTGCCTCTGATAGTCATGGCAAAAACCACTATTGCTTTGAGCGTGACCTGAAGATCTATATACATCTTGCGTCTGTAGCTGTTTCTGTTCAGCCACTGTCACCCTTTGCTAATAAACTTCTGTTTAGAGCTAAACTGGTGATCCCCTGATCGAGTCTGGAGCTGTGAAACTTACAGATTTACAGCGCGAATCTAGAACAATACAACTAGTCATACCTCCTCGCAAGAACATGTGAATAACATGCCACGTGGCTGTGCTATTGTGCAGATCTGCGATTGCTGCAGCTAGAGTAACCTGGACATCTACAGCTCTAGGCCCAAACTGCGCATTCCCACAGACATCTTCACAGCTTCCTTACGCCTGGCTCCGCTACTCAGTTCCGCTGCCACAATACTCAGTGCTGCTGCTGTGACAGCTTGCCACTTCGCTAGTAATTACAGACTGAGTCTTGAGCCACGTAACAGTACAAAAGTGTCTATTCCCTTCCTACTGCTTCTCCTAGCTTGGAAAGTCAGTGCTGCTATTGGGAGCCCACAAATCAGACCTACAAGTCGATTATGGTGCAATGCAATCGATCAAGTTCCTTGCCGGTGCAGGGCAGCTCCTACCAGCCTATGTCTCCTAGGTACAGCCACCACTCTTCCAGGAAGGCTACTTTGGTGATCTACAGTTAGAATTTGGAGCCGTGCAACAGTACAGACACCCTTGCACAAGTACGCGAACTCCTTGCTGCCCACTTCTGCGAATGTGGGCAGTCAACAGCGTTGCTGGATGAATACAATGTAAATCTACAGCTCCAGTCTAGAGCCACGATACTGTACAACCACCTTTACCCGTTCAGACCGAATCCCTGCTGCATATATCTGCTATTGTGGGCAGGTACCACTGCTGCTTGGATCGTTTCAAGGAGACCTATAGCTCTAGTATCGATGTAATTCGGTTAACGTTATACACTTGGGTCTACTCATTGTGACATGCCTCTGAAAGTGTGGGCAGTCAACACTTCTACCAGCTGCAAATGCTACAGACCTATAGCACGATTTGCGAGCAGTATACTGAGACGCAATGCAATGTGCAAGATACTCGTTTTCTTCTAAATATGGTTCTTGGGTGAGACGTCGGATGTTATTGTCGTAACTGCATAATATTTCGGCAGCACACCTGGCTGACATCTTCAGGTGCGATGGACACACTGCTGTGGCGTGACCGACGAATTCCTATTTAAAATATACAACGAAGGGAATGCGCATGCGTGAACGCGCCAAAAACGGTGACCAAAAGTGCACAAGGACTGACTTTGGGAAGTTTCGTTTAAGATGAACAACTGTTTTATTTATTTATTTATTTTCATTTTTATTTTTTCATTAGTAAGTTTAAAAGCTTCTTATTAATTTTCATTCATTTTATTATTGTGATGGTAATAAAATTCAGTGTTGTAGATTTTTCGTACTGCATCCATAAACGAAAGAGCCACCTGTTGGACTGCGGCACTCGCGCAGAACTGGCCTCTGCTGGTAGCCGCCTGCGTCCATGCTGGCCTGTGTCCGTCAACCGATGCCTCTTCATCTGCACACGCAGTCGTTTCCCTCGGTGGTCTTCGTGATTTTAACAGTTTCAGTGGATTATCAGACGCTGTGCTAAGTCGCTGTTGAGCAGATGCGAATTTGCAGCGCCTCTTTAGTAACACTGTCCCAGTACGAGCATGTCCTCCCTTCCCCTGCCAAGTCCTCAATGCCGTCGTTTTAAACAGCGCTACATCCAGTGTCAGTGTCTTCAGTGGGTTTGAATCTGTGCGTCCACCACCCACCGTATATTTTAACTAGTGTCTCCGAGTGTTTCTTCGTGTGTCCAGTGTCCGATTTCTCCCTGTGTTTTTATCGATACCGTTGCACAACGATTTTAACTGACTACATGTTTTTATCATCTGTCTGCAGTGTATTTTCGTCAGTTACTTCTTCATATCAAGGATTTTAATACTCCACCTTTCACGTCATATCATTGTTGTTTCAATCTCGTCATGTCCATTGTTTTATAAATTCTCTCGGCTAAAGAACATAGAAGCGCCTTCGCTGCTGCCAGCCTGCTGGCTGTATGTTTGCATGGTTTAGCATGAAAATAACAATAAAGAGACACCGGGCCTTCTCGGGCCAAGATCGTCCTTTACAGAGTCCAGAAGAGCTCTTCGTTTCGTTGGCGGGCGGAAGACACATTTAACATTCTGTTTCTTCAGTAATCTTTTTTTTTTTTTTTTTTTTTTTTTTTTTTTTTTTTTGAATAAACACCGCCGACATATGGCAAGACGGCCATTCCTATTTGTTCTTCGGTTTCTTCCTGTTCCTCACTCTGACTGACATGCGTTCAGAATATCCGTTCTTTAAGAAAACGCTACGGAGGTGGCGTAACTCATCAGACGAGCTGTCCGAGTCTGATATGACACGTGCCCTGTGGACCAACGTCCTAAGCACACCACTTGGTTGCGCAGGGTGGTGACAACTGGTGGCCTGTAAGTATACCGAATAGAAGGTAGAAAGCGTGGTCATTTGTGGAGTACCCCCGTTAAGCGCTAGCTCCGATTTACACGCTACTCTCCCATCAAAGACCTATATAAACAACATAGACTGGCCACAGCGCCACAGTTGAAGCCAATTGAAAAGGTTGCCGCCATCTTTGAGAACTTTAGTGTCACGCCAGGTGATGCTGGGCGTCTGCTAACAACTGCATCATAGGTTTTATATTAATCATTGCCAGTCTCGATTTTTCCTTAATTTCTGGGCGACGCATTTCGGAAAGTAATTCCCACTACGAATAGCATTTCTCGTTTACTACTGCATCCTAAGTGTAATGTTTACAATCGTCAAACTGCTGCATTATTTGATGTTAGTATAATGTCAATAATCATTTGTATTTGCCGACATATCTTCCCTATAAATAAAGGTGAATTTCTTTAAAATCTTTAATTACCTTTATTCTGTCTGTGGTAGAAATGATGTTTCATGCTTTGAAGTTACTTGAAGATTACTTTGAAGATTAATTACTTATCAAGCTCTCCACAATTTGACGTTTCCTTGGTACTCTCCTTAGAGCTTTTGGTTTCTGTAGTGCTCAGGAAAAGAAAATGTTGTTGTAATGGCATTTGCCAGTAGCCGCTTTCGATCACTGATAGCATACATGAACTTTTCTTCAATATGAAAAGAGCATAATATATAACTATACTTTGTAGGCTGCCACTTATCACGCCTCATACTGGTTACCCATTGGGTTAGCGACTCTTGTTTTTCAAAGGAAATCTGTATAAAGAATAGTTCAATTACAGTTCATATACCTAGGGTACTTACCCAATGGTTAATACGCTTTTGTACACTATATAAACAACTGTTATTAGGCCTACATTAAAACACTCCAAGTAAACCGTCATCTGCCTGGTTTTTTGATGGTCGTGAAGTAAACATAATTTTGAAACTTGGTAAATGCAAAAGTTAAGTATGATGAATGTTTTTAGACAAATACACGTTGATACACAACGACCTATATAAGTATATCGCTCTTTCTTTATGTATGATATTCCCATAGTTTTATCACTGCGGTTGCCGCAATTGTACGCCGAACATACACTGGGGACGACTTACCACTAATAATAGCGCCTACACGTTAGTTTAGACTACAAACAGAAGCGCCTGCTCACGCTGCTGCTTCAAACTGACGTTCTCAAATATGGTGCCCAGTGTTGCTTAGTGATGCCACCCAGAGCGCTGTAGCTTGCCTATAGCCTCTCTTTGTTGTTTATATGCCTCTTTGTCTCCGACACAGTGAAATTACACTTTCGCATTTGCGTGTTATGAAGTCGCGATTCTCCTAAAGGCCCCCTATGTTGTGGGAACACATTCAAACCAGGTTATTTAAGCCCGCTCTCAATACCGGTAATAGCTTTTTTCAACTTGTTCTGCGATGGAAAACAGAACAACACGGCATTGAATAAACAGCACGACTTCACACACAGAAATTAATTTTTCGACCATAGCAAGGAAACGAAAAATCGAAATCATTGAATGTTCTATGGCAACACTAATACACTCCTGGCCATTAAAACTGCTACAGACATGAAATTTAACCGACAGGAAGAAGATGCTGTTATATGCAAATGATTAGTTTTTCAGAGCATTCACACAAGGTTGGCGCCGGTGGTGACACATACAACGTGCTGACATGAAGAAAGTTCCCAGGCCATTTCCCATACACAAACAGCAGTTGACCGGCGTTGCCTGGTGAAACGCGTACGCGAGAAATGCGTACCATCAAGTTGCCGACTTTGATAAAGGTCGGATTGTAGCCTATCGCGATTGTGGTTTATCGTATCGCGACACTGTTACTCGCGTTGGTCGCGATCCAATGACTGTTAGCAAAATATGGGATAGGTGGATTCAGGAGGGCAAAACGGAACGCCGTGCTGGATCCCAACGGCCTCGTATCACTAGCAGTCGAGATTACAGGCATCTTATCCGCATGGCTGTAACGGATCGTGCAGCCACGTCTCGATTCATGAGTCAACAGATGGGGACGTTTGCAAGAGAACAACCATCTGCACAAACAGTTCGACGACGTTTGCAGCAGCATGGACTATCAGTTCGGAGACCATCGCTGCGGTTACCCTTGACGCTGCATCACAGACAGGAGCACCTGCGATGGTGTACGCAACGACGAACCTGGGTGCACGAATGGACAAAACGTTATTTTTTCGGATGAATCCAGATGCTGTTTACAGCATCATGTTGGTCGCATCCGTGTTTGGCGACATCGCGGTGAATGCACATTGGAATCGTGTATTGGTCATCGCCATACTGGTGTATCACCCAGCGTGATGGTACGGGGTGCCATTGGTTACACATCTCGGTCACCTTTTGTTCGCATCGACGGCACTTTGAACAGTGGCCGTTACATTTCAGATGTGTTACGACCCGTGGCTCTACCCTTAATTTGATCCCTGCGGAACCCTACATTTCAGCAGGATAATGCATGACTGTATGTTGAAGGTCCTGTACGGGCCTTTATGGATACAGAAAATGTTCGACTGCTGCCCTGGCCAGCACATTCTCCAGGTCTCTCAGCAACTGAAAACGTTTGATCAATGGTGGCCGAGCAACTGGCTCGTCACTATACGCCAGTCACTACAGTTAATGAACTGACTGTGGTATCGTGTAGAAGCTGCATGGGCATCTGTACCTGTACGAGCCATCCAAGGTCTGTTTGACTCAATGCCCAGGCGTATCAAGGCCGTTATTACGACCAGAGGTGCTTGTTCTGGGTACTGATTTCTGATGATCTATGCACCCAAATTGCGTGAAAATGTAATCACGTGTCAGTTCTAGTATAATATATTTGTCTAATGAATACCCGTTTATCATCTGAATTTCTTCTTGGTGTAGCAACTTTAATAGCCAGTAGTGTTCAAATGTTCAAATGTTTGTATAGCTCATGGGACTTAACTACGGGGTCATTAGTCCAGAAACTTACAAACTACTTATGAACTAACTAATACTAAGGTGGCACATATCCATGCCCGAGGGGGGATTCGAACCCCCGACCGTAGTGGCCGTGCAGACAGTGACTGGAGCGCCTCAGTCCCCTCGGCCACCGCGACCGGCGCCAGTAGTGTATTTATTCTTTCTGCGTTACTTCATATTCCTACTGCAGTCCAATTAGATAATAATAGTGAAATCTACTACAAAATATAACACTTTCACAACTGACATTTAGTAATGTTGCGAATCAACTAGAGTGAAAAGTTTTCAGTTCTATAATACGTATTACAGAACATTGGCGATCTTTAATCCTTTCCTAAAATTGTGTTTTCAACCATTACTTTCGAGAATTTGATTCAGGATTTATATTCAAGCTAGAACGCACCGATACCTGTATCTCAAAACGGACAACAATCTTGCTTGCCCAGAAGTGACTAAAGGAATGTGCCTAAGCAGCACAATTACTCTAACCTTCCCTGATTTCAGTTAATTCTCTGTCGTGGCCAAGCGACTTTTAAATTCTTTTTATTTATGCTTTCAGATGTTTGTAAATCTATCGGACCAAACTGCGTGGTCATCAGTCCGTAGCTTACAAACTACTTAAACTAAGGTAAACTAATCTAAGGACAAACACACACATCCATACCCCAGGGAGGACTCGAACCTCCGACGGTGTGCAACTGCGCGCTCCGCAGCAAGGCGCCTTAGGCCGCTCGGCTACTCCACCGCGGCATTTGTGCTTTCAGTACGTACAGTACTTCAGGTGGATCAACAAATTTAGACCTAACAAACAACTGGTTTTACTTAAATCAGAAGTGTCATAATTTTTTGAACAATTGGTGGGCGTTTTAAATGTTCAAGTGTTTGTTAAGCTTAAGGGACTTAACTACGGGGTCATCAGTCCCTAAACTTATAAACTACTTATGAACTACCTACAACTAAGGACGGCACAAATACCCATGCCCGAGCGGGGTTTCGAACCCCCGACCGTAGTGGCCGTGCAGAACGTGACTGAAGCGCCTCAGGTGGGCGTTTTATTAGCAATTTTGCAAGCAGCTTTACTTTATGTAGGAGATTTTTATAGCTTTAACGGAGTAGACAAATACGTGGGCGACTTCGGGGAAACGTGAGGAACTGAAATTAATTCTGGGCAGTTTTATTTCGCTTCCACCAACGAAGAATTTGCCTGTTTTTAATATTAAATTTTCAGTAAAGTGGGGACCACAAATGTGCGAGTTTCTCGTTAGTACCTTGTCTTTTCTTGGGATAATTTTTTTCCATTTCTTAAAAGTTTCTAAACATTTTGGTGACTCGAAAAAACGACTTAGCTCCTTGCAAGTTCTTTATTCTGACTTCCGACCAGGTACAACACAGGAAGGCGCCGTCACTTTAGTTTAGGAGAGTGCACACGTAAATTTTCAGTCGAAATAGTTGCTTGGAACTCTTGTCTTTCGGTTTCATTTAATATCAAACAATACTAACAATCTATAGCACTGTACAATACTTCATATAAAACCGGAAATATCCACAAATCGGCAACGAAGCACACGATGTAGCATTTATGAACACAACAGCGCGCTAAACGCTCGCAGCGCCTCGCAGTGTGGCATTCCCGCACTAACCCGATTCCGCCCATGTTATTGGAGACGAGAGATCACACTTTCTACTTCTATACGTTATGCTGTAAGTATAAGTCCGTGTGTGTTGATTTCCGCAGCAAAACCACTAGAAAAGGTAGTTCGCCGTTTCCTTCCATCTTCATAGTAAACTTGATGTTCCGATGAAGAGAATTTAGGTGGTTTAAAAATGAATCCAGTATGCAGTACCATGGGGCCAGACCACAAACGTATCATCTACATATCGCCAGAAACATGTAGGTTTCAATACTGCTGACTGAAGTGCTCTCTCATCGAAGTCCTCCATAAAAAGATTCGCCACAATGGGTAACAGGGGACTACCAATTGCGACACCGTCAGTCTGTTCAAAATATTGTACGATAATAACATCCGACGTCTCGCCCGAGAACCATATTTAGAATACATCCGTCGAGAAAGCCTGAAGCAACACAACTCGTTTTCTGTTTGCCTCAGTTGCTATGGGTAGCCATCACTGTTGCTACAAGCATCCCCTGTAGATAAAACATCGACACTGGACTTGTGCAGAAAGTCCAGGCATCCACCCAAATATAAGTCTGTTCATTGCTGCTTAGAACTGCTTGTGTGGGCTGACACCATAATAAAACTGTAGGGATATGTGAAGTTTGTTAAGTGAAGTACCCTCCGCCATGTACTATATAAAATTTCATGTAGGCAGTAACCTTCCTCTTCTTTTGATACTCAAGTGTTCAGATTTAGTTTCAAGATAGGAATAAAACTGTAGGTACGTTTAGATGTCTGTAAGTAAACTACCCTCCGCAGTCCACCATACGAAATCATATTTAAACAGTGACCTTCCTCTTTATGATAAATGGTACAAAATTTCTTCAAGATCGGAATAAAACAGTAGATTATATTAATGGCAGACAAACACTCAAAGGGACAGTTCTCTAACGTTAATATGTTAATATTACAGAGAAATAGTGAAGACAGCAGAGAACAATGTAGGTAGAGAGACAAGATCTACAAAAAATCCTTGGATATCACAGGAAATACTAAATTTAATTGATGAAAGGAGAAGATATAAAAATGCAGTAAATAAAACAGGCAAAATGGAATACAGACGACTAAGAAATGAGATTGTCAGGAAGTGCAAAATAGCTAAGCAGGAGTGGCTAGAAGCCAAATGCAAATCTGTAGAAGAATGTATAAGAAGGGGAAAAGTATATACCGCCTACAGGAAAATAAAAGAGAAATTTGGGGACAAGAAAAGCAACTCTACGAATGTCAAGAACTCAGATGGAAAACCAGTTCTCAGCAAAGAAGGGAAAGCTGAAAGGTGGAAAGAGTACATAGAGCAGCTCTACAAAGGAAATGAAATTAGAGACGATGTTGTAGGAAGGGAAGAGGAAGTAGATCAAGATGAAATAGGAGATACTATTCTGAGAGATGAATTTGACAGAGCCCTGAAAGACCTAGGTCGGAACAAGGCCCCAGGAGTAGATGACATACTCTCAGAGCTACTAAAGTCTCTGGGAGAGCCAGCCATGACAAAACTATTTGAACTGGTGTGTAGGATGTATAAGACAGGCGAAATACCCTCAGACTTCAAGAAAAATGTTATAATTCCCATTCCAAAGAAATCAGGCGCAGACAGGTGTGAAAATTACAGAACCATCAGTTTGATAAGTCATGGCTGCAAAATTTTAACACGAATTATCTACAGGAGAATGGAAAAGCTGGTAGAAGCTGACCTCGGAGGAGATCAGTTTGGATTCAGGAGGAACGTAGGAACCCGGGAGGCAATACTCACTTTACGTCTTATCTTAGAAGATAGATTAAGGAAAGGCAAAACTACATTTTTAGCTTTTGCTAATGTTGACTGGAATACACTCTTTCAAATTCTGAAGTCGGCAGGGGTAAAATACAGGGAAAGGAGAGTTATTTCCAACTTGTACAAAAGCCAGACCACAGTTATTAGACTCGAAGGGCAGGAAAGGGAAGCATCAGTTGGGATGGGAGTAAGACAGGGTTGTAGCCTTTCTCCGATGTTATTCAATTTGTACATCGAGCAGGCTGTGAAGGAAAGCAAGGAAACATTTGGAATGGGGATTAAAGTTCAGGGGAAAAAAAAAACATTGCGTTTTGCTGATGACATTGCAATTCTCTCAGAGACAGCAAAGGATCTGGAAGAGCAGTTGAATGGAATGGACAGTGTGTTGAAGAGAGCGTACAAAATGAACATTAACAAGTGCAAAACAAAAATAATGGAATGCGGTCTTAGAAAATCAGGCGATGCTGAAGGAATTATGTTAGGTAACGAAACAGTGAAGGTGGTAGATGAGTTTTGTTACTTGGGTAGTAAAATAACATGCGATGGTCGAAGTACAGAGGATATAAAATGCAGAATGGCAATGGGAAGGAAAGCATTTTTGAAAAAGGGAAATTTGATAACATCGAATATTAATTTAAATGTAAGGAAGTCTTTTTTGAAGGCATTTGTGTGGATTGTTGCCTTGTACGGGAGTGAAACATGGACAATAAGCAGTGCGGACAGGAAGAGAATAGAGGGTTTTGGAATGTGGTGCTACAGAAGAATGCTGAAGATTAGGTGGGTAGATCGCATAACTAATGAAGAGGTACTGAATAGAATTGGCCAGGAAAGGAATCTTTGGCATACCCTGACTAAAAGAAGGGATCGCTTGGTAGGACACATTCTTAGACATCGAGGAATCGTAAATTTAGCATTGGAGGGAAGTGTGTGGGGTAAAAATCGCAGAGGGAGACCAAGAGACGCATATAGTAAGCAGATTCAAGTAGATGTGGGTCGCCGTTCTTATGAGGAGATGAAAAGGCTTGCTCTGGATAGAGTAGGGTGGAGAGCTGCATCAAACCAGTCTCGGGACTGAAGACAATAACAACAACAACAACAACAGAGCATCAAAGGAAATAATAGTCGTCGGATCCCAGATTGTTTTATTCTTTTCCAACTGTTCCTTTGGGTCTTCCCTATTATTTTTTTCTAAGCCACCCCAATATTTAAGCGAAAAAATGATTCAAATCGGCCAAAACGTTTTTGAGTTTTGGCGAATGTACTGCGCAGCTGATATGTGAATGTAGTCCGTGACGCATTGGTACTCCTAGCAGAGCATTTTGAGCCCCAAACGGTGGAACCTACTTCAAATGTGGTCTGGAATTCTATGAGTAGGTTGATGGAGTAGCCATGGGCTCGCCTCTTGCACCAGGAATCTATATGGAGCACTTCGAGGAGGTGGCACTAAAAACTGCAAGGCTGGAACCGAAACACTTCTACCGTTACGCTGATGATACCATCATTGTGTGGGAATATGGCAGGGAAACGCTGCGTGAGTTCTGGAACCATCTGAACATCATCCATCCAACCATACAGTTCACGATGGAGGTGGAACAAGATGGATGCCTCCCATTTTTGGACATATTTATGAGAAGAAAACCAGACGGCACTGTGGGACATTCTGTGTACAGAAGGAAGACTCACACAGATCTGTA
The DNA here is from genome assembly GCA_026315105.1 of Locusta migratoria. NCBI lineage: Eukaryota > Metazoa > Arthropoda > Insecta > Orthoptera > Acrididae > Locusta > Locusta migratoria. Next base: position 13,994,139 of record CM048755.1, read on the forward strand.
TCTCCATGCGTCCAGCTGCCATCATCCAGCAAAGCGGTACACCTTTCTTACCACCCAAATTCACAGAGCACGTACCATCTGTGACGAATATAGCCTCCCAGCTGAGATACAACACCTCAAACAGGTGTTTCGTTCAAATGGTTACAGTGAAACGAAGATAAGACGTGCGATGAGAAAAAAGAATAACACCGCCACCCGCAAAGAAGAGGAAGATGAGGTGAAACTCACCTTTATACCCTATGTCAGGCCTCCCTCCACCCAACTTGCGCGAATCCTGAGGAAAAACAACATCAAGGCAGTCTTCCGACCACCATCAAAAAACGAAAGAGTTACTTGGCTCAGTGAAAGATAAGCTGCATGTACAAATGCCCGGTGTGTACAGTTGCCCCTGCGAGTGTGGCCTTCAGTACATTGGGCAAACACAGCGATGCATCTCGCAGCGCTGCCAAGAGCACATCAGATGCGTACGTTTGGGCCATAAGGACAAGTCGGCTACAGCCTCTGTGAGAGACACACCTCGGATTTTGAGAAAACAAAGATGTTCTCCCGAGCAAATGGTTTCTGCGAGAGCATAATCAAAGAATCGGTGGAAATAAGGCTACACGACGATCTTGCCAATAGAGGTGAGGGCTACCGGTTGAGTTCAGCGTGGAACCCTGCATTAACATCCATAGGCCGAGACCGTGCCCAGCAGTTGACGATAAGGGAGTCTGGGCAAGACTGAAGACGGCGTGAGCCCAGCAGCAGAGGGGGAGGGGGGAGACGGCTATCTAGAGGGCACGCCCGCCCGTCATCGACATCATGACAATGACTCTCATCGAAACATCGCAGAATTTTATCGCAGCTACGCTGATGGAAGCCCAAGAAGATTTCATCGTACTGCATAGTTATTCATTCATGTATATAAAGAGGTTATCAAAAATTCAATTTTTCCGCTGCTTAAAATTTCTCCACATATTATGTAATTTATGACCCAGGGTAGTTACAAATTACGCAAAGTTAAATTTCCTGACAATTACCCGAATTCCAGGAACAATTTTCACATTCTTCTCTGGCGAATTTTCAGGTAAGTATAAGTAAATAAATGGTTGTACTGACGAAAAATGCCAGGACTTTGTATTTATAAACGCGAGTTTGACTTTAATTTTGAATGAATAGAAATTATTTTGTCTCCTTTACAGGAATTACTATCTGTGTGGGACTTTTTTTATACTTAGAATATGATTTTTCATCCGTTCTGCCAGTGTTTTCTTTTTCAAATTTCTTTGACATTTCCATCATTTCTCCAACACGATTAAGATTCCCTGATTTCCAGAGCTTGTGGCAAATCTGTTACAATGTGACATCTGAATTACTAACCACTATCAACAAAGACATTGACAACGGCAAGCAGACTACTTGTTTCTTTTATCGCGCACTCAACCGTCGATCGTTTGAGGATGAGGCCGGCAACCGTGCCAGCAATTGTGGCCCCCATTACTGGCATCTGTCCATCATAAAGTAATTTTCATCCGAGCGTAATGAGTCGTATTATTTGCAGGTACGAAACCTAGCATTATTTGGAGTTATTCTCGAGACTCCATTCGCATGCACTCGAAATACAGCCACGAAAAACCAGAAATATGGACATATATCTCAGAACTGAAAATGTAAAATGCTGTATTGGTCGTCAGGATGAATGTCTCTGCTGTTGTAGGGTAAAATTATCATCGAAAGAAAACTACGTAATAATAATCGCACAATTTGGCGTGTCTCACCACCGCTGGTGATTGAGACTGAAGTGGCGGCGCACACTTTAGTATTTGAAGTCTCAAACCGCTCAAAAATCAAAATCGCCAAGATAATGAAAACTACTTTAAAACGCGTTAATCACCAAGACTGATAACCTGACCACTGTTTTCAGGCAGAACCTACCCCTCTGCTCATGTCTGTCTTTCTCCCTTTAGTGGTTACGTTTAGAGAAATACATCTATTGAAAATGGAACTGAAAGGCAGGTACTTTATCTGACATCAGATCTTTATTGTTTTAGTGTTGTAATTGTCCGTTTACACAGTATTTCTATAGGTATTTTTGTTACATCAAACTTTTGAGATTTCAATTATTTTAGTTACATGATGTGTCTTGTCAAGCTATATTTCTTTTACAGGCATGAAATTTAGACCTATGACAATTGTTTAACACAACAATATTGTCCACTTACATTAACCATTCAGTGTTTTCTTCATTCAAAGTTAAGCGCGCTAAACACGCGTAAAGTTCACAAATTTCTTTGTCCATGAAATGTTTAATGTAAACGACAGTAGTAGTTTGTATGTTGTACGAATATATTTAAACAATAAAAAGTAATTTGGTATCTACCAGATGGAGTGAGATTTTTATGAAACTCAAAAAATTGCGAAAATGTTGTAAGTTTTAAAACAATGTACAGTTTCTCTGGAAGTAATTTCGAGTGGCGACAGCATTAACACTAAAAAATTTGATTTCTTTGCCAGTGAAACTGCAAAATGTACCAAGGTTTCTATGTCGCCAAGTCATCACAGAGTTTTACTGTATTGTACCAAAGTCATATCTAAAGTAATTCTACTTGTTGGAAGAAGCAGCGAAATGTAGTTTGCTCGGAAACCTTCCAGTATTGCCTGCAATAGAGATGGACTAAACAGGTTGTTACTAATTTCAGACACATATTTAAGTTGTAGCAGACGAAGGTATTATAAGGAAATTGTCCCATTTTTGCAAGAGGGAATCAGTGTAGTTAATGGTCTCAAGCACACCGTTTTCATCTCTAGATGAAAATGATAGCTACGAAACTACAGAGGAAGGCAAATACGACGAAGAGGACGATTACGAACAGTTTGACACTGAATAACGATCTATTGTAAGAGTTTGCACGTGAAGATAGTGTATTTTCTAAATAAACGTATCATTAAGGTTACAAAATATATTTCATTTAATCTGATTGTAAAAAAGCTTAATAAAATGTTGACTCTTTTGAGTGCTAATACTTTGAAAGCTGCAGTGCAGCAGCATTAGCGTGCGATGCCAAGTGGCAGGCTTTTCCTGCCCGGTGGGAGGAGAGGCTGCGGCGACGTAGTCTTTATACTTACAGACAGAAGGAACTGGTTTTCTTTCGAAAGATGTCGCAGCAAACATTTTCATTGTATTGACATTTTCTCCAGTTGAAAAATCTAGTTAAGTTACGCAGCATATATTTTATATCATTAAGTGAATTTATTTCCCAGCATAATATTTTCCCTCGATTTTTCTGCACTTACACCAACATGTGAATACATGCTCAAAAGTGGTGAGTACCCTCTTGCAGTGTTTGACAAACGAAGAGCGGTGGTATACACGTGTGTCATAGACCTGGATGGTGTGTAGTCAAAGTATTCTGCAAACAAAATAGGCCTATTTGTCGTGTTGTCTTCCACTTACAGACCGTACTGAATTGCTACGATGCTACTCGTACTTCTGTCTGTTGTACGCCGCGGCGGAGTGGCCGAGCGCATCGAGGCGCTATGCTGCGATACGCGAGACCGTTCTCCGTCGGGGGTTCGAATCCCCTCTCGGGAATGGATGTTTGTTCCGTCTTTAGTATATAGCTTATAAGTAGTTTGTAAGTTTAGGGGCTGATGACCCCGCATTTAAGTCCCATAATGTTCACAAACATTTGAACATTTTTTTTACTGTTGTCATTCCGTTTACTGCACTAATTGGCTGGCCTTTTTGCTGCACATTCCAGGTGATATGTTTTTTTTGGCATCTGTATCGACATAGACTAGCAGAGGCTGTTCCTCGAAGCTCTGCATTTATAATGCAACCATGCTCTTCCATTTCGCTTCATACACACTTAGTGGGTTGATGGGCGGTGTCTGATCCCCTGTAAATTCAAATTCAAATGTTCAAATTTTGTATAGGTTATGGGACTTAACTACGGGGTGATCAGTCCCTACACTTACAAACTACTTATCAACTAGCTTATCCTACGGACGGCACAAATATCCATGACCGAGGGGGGATTCGAACCCCCGACCGTAGTGGCCGTGCAGACCGTGACTGGAGCGCCTCAGTCCCCTCGGCCACCCCGGCCATTAAATTCGGAATCCATTTCCATTATTATAAAAAAAATCCATGTCCTTCACGATGCAGTGTAATTGATTGTTAAGAGTTTGCCTTTCCAGCTGATAGATGGGTGAGGATGGTGTTCGTAATTAGGAGAGCCAGGCTTTCAGTCACCGACAAATCAGTGATGACATATTCCTGGGTGATATGGGAGGGTTTGGAAGGTGGTGGGAATCGAGTAAGGGTAGGAGTGGAAGAGGGGGGAATAAACACCAGCAGCAGTCAGTTGAGGCCCAGTGATCAATATGGACGGTTGTGTACTATCACGCCAAAATGACGCTCAGATCACACCGAAAATTAACAAATGAATAAAGCAATTTCTGTTGTTACAAACCATTCCAGTCAATGTAATTGACAACTGAACTGAAATGCGTTTTTGCTTTCACAGCCTTCCATCCATCGGTCCAGAACACGATATATACACTTATACTTATCAATAATAATTGCTTTAAAAACCAGACGTCACCCGTTGGAATTTTTTGTAATCTGTCAAAGGCTTTTGATTGTGTAAATCTTTGAATTCTTTAAGATAAGCTCCAATACTGTTGTATGAGTGGGACCGTGCACCAATGGTTTAATTCTTACTCAAGGAAGAGTACAGAAACTTAAAATGAGGGATTTACATAATGCCCAAAAATCAGCTCTGTCCTCAAAATGGGGAACTATGAAGAATAGGGTCCCACACGGATCGCTCTTGGGTCCTTTGTGGTTCATGATACATATTAATGACTTGCCGTTCTGTATTCATGAATATGCAAAGCTAGTGCTTTTGCTGATGATACAAGTATTGTAATTACACCTTACAAACAAGAATTAACTGCTAAACATGTCATTAAACGATTCTCTGCAAATGGACTCTCGTTAAATTTTCGATAAAATACAGTATATACAATTCTGTACAGTTAATAGCATGGCACCGTTAATAAACATTGACTTTGGACATACGTCTTTGGGTAAGATAGAATATTAAAAAAAATTAGGTGTTTGCAATGATGAGAGTTTGCATTGGAAGAAACACACTGATGAGCTGCTGAAATGTGGGAGTGCAGCTTCTTATGCTATTATGTTACTGCAAATTTTTGTGATAGACATCTCAGTAAATTAACATAATGTATCTATTTTTCATTCACTTCACTCATATGGCATCATATTCGGGTAATGCATCACTTCTTTACTCAGTGATATATATATATATAAAGAAGGGATGATCTTCATTATTCAAGGTTAAATTTAGCTTTATCCCAAAAAGGGGTTAATTATGCTACCACAAAAGTCTCTGGTCAATGGTCGCTGATCAGTTGAAGAGGGTCGTACGGTGTAATAGCCAGGCATCTATGCACACCGGAATTCCTAACTGCATCACGACCCACTCCAAGTACTGTGAAAGTTAGGCAGGAGGTGAGAAAACTTGGATTTCATGGTCGAGCGGCTGCCCATAAGCCGTATAACACGCAGGTCAATGCCAAATGACGCGTCGCTTGGTGTAAGGAGCGTAAACATTGTACGACCGAACAGTGGAAAAATGTGTGCAGCGACGAATCACAGTACACAATATGGCTAACCGATTGCAGGGTGTGGGTATTGCGAATTGCGGTGAATGTCATTTGCCAGCGTGTGATGTGTCAATAGTAAAATTCGGAGGTCTGGTGTGGGCAGGGATGGCGATTGCATCTTTCAGATGTTCAGATGTTTGTAAATCTATCGGACCAAACTGCGTGGTCATCAGTCCGTAGCCTACAAACTACTTAAACCTAGTTAAACTAATCTAAGGACAACACACACACCCATGCCCCAGGGAGGACTCGAACCTCCACGGCGAGCAACCGCGCGCTCCGCAGCGAGTCGCTTTAGACCGCTCGGCTACTCCACCGCGGCTTGCATCTTTCAAAACGATCGAGCACCTGTTCATAATTCACGGCCTGTGGCGACGTTGTTACACTCAATAGCATCCTGTAGTGGACTGGCATGCACAGAGTCCTGACTTGAATCGTAAAGAACACCTTTGGGATGATTTGGAACGCCGACTTCGTGCCAGGCGGCACCGACCTACATCGATACCTCTCCTGAGTTCAGCACTCCGTGAAGAATGGGCTGCCATTCCCAAAGAAAATTTCCAGCACTAGATTGAACTTATGCATGCGCTACTGGAAGCTATCATCAATGCTAAGGGTGGGCCAAAACGACATTGATTTCCAGCATTAACGATGGAGGGCGTCACGAACTTGTGTCATTTTCAGGAAGGTCACCTGTACTTTAGATCACACAGTGGATCATTTAAAGATACCTTTTAAAAAGGACACATTCCGCATCATTACGAAATGTCGTATTCATGATCTAGGGGATAAGCACTAACGTACTGTAATCCAATCCAGTATACGCAGAAGTGCGGCCCTGGTGTAGTGGGGGAGTGGGGGAAGGCTGTAAAATGTGGAGCGATAAAGGTTTCTTCCTGTGCTTTCCCGAGGTAGGTCAGGGTGGATTGGGGCGGGTTCGTATTGATTACAAGTCCATCAAGGTAATTAAAAATCAAACAATTTGATATAAATTGTGCCAGAACCCAGATTTTTCCTCAAATATGGAGCATTCTTTTCTCTGAAGATCACTCACCATCGAGGAAATCCTCAAGTTCTGGATCTGAGGACCACCTGATGTGCAAAACACTGTTTTCTACTTTTACCCAAACATGGTTCAGCATGCTGTTATCAGTAGATTAATTAACTTATTTATGACAGTGAAAAACAAAAATATACATTCTTTTAGTACTTACTTATGTGTATTAGGCCTAAAAGTCGTGTCATATTTGTGGTTACTACCTTGGTGTTGGTTTTTTATTTTATTTTATTTATTTATTTTACATTAGGGGTCTTATAAGACTCTTTAAACTTAAATAGCCAATGGTGTCATTGTCATCTGCAACCAAATCATCTGAGTGAACATTGTGACAACATGATATATCTATTGTGCAAACGTAAAATTTTTTTGTAAGTGGGGATATCTCGATAATCAGACTGTATTTTCTATTACTTACGGTTTGTTTAGAACTACATTTTCTTTTCCGCGTTTTTATGGACACCACACACGCATTACACATATTTCGCCGACTATTTCCTTCACCATCACTTAGCACATACGTAAAAACTGGCCGAGTATTCTTTGTTATTCTTCTTACCTAATAGACGACCTTCATTTGTTCTCCGATGGGAATAGTGGTGGATTTTAATTTTGTTTCTTTTCTCTCTCTGCCTGTGTGTGCGAGTTTTAACAGTCTGTGTCATCCTTTCTGTACAGCTACTTTAATGGATTAAATAATTTGTTTTTTGCATAGTGTGCTATATTCATTCATGAGTTATTTTCCTTCTGCTATTGCTTTTTATAAGTGGCAGTTTTCTTCTATTCAGAGTTAGTGTTATAGGCTGTGGCTTGATTTTAATATATTAGGTTGGTTTCTACTTTGGTTGGGTGATGGTTGTGGACTATTTAGGTGGTCCTCAAATGTGCTATGGGAACTGTGACTTGTTTAATGAAAGTAGGTGTTCCAAGTATCTGGTTTTGAAAGTCCTACAAGTCTGTCCTATGTATAATGATTTACACGAGTTGCATGTGAGTTCATAAATTCCTGATCTGCATAATTTGTCTGTTAGTGTTATTTGTGTTCTTAGCTTTTTCAGTACTGGGGAGCCTGTCCTGAATCCTATTTGGAGTCCATTGTTTCTTTAATATTTTGCCTATCCTACGTACTATTTTGTTGTTGTAGGTGAGTATGTGCCATTTGTTTCCGTTTGTGGGTTGTGCTATTGTGTATTGTATGTGGTCCTTGTCTGTGTGTTGTGTTCTTCTGTGTTCTGTGAGGTCTTGTGTATATGTGTCCTATTCAGTATTTTGGTTTTGGCATATTTGTTGGTTTATCCTGTCTATTACATTAGTGCCACACCCATTCTCCAATGCTATTTCTTTTATTGTGTTCAGTTCCTGTATGTAGTGTTGTTTGTTCACGAGCGTTCTGTTCGGTCTGTTAAGTAGAGAGTCTGATGACTGCCTCTTTGTGTGTCACCGGGTGAACTATTAAACGGTGGATGGTGGAACTCGTGGTGGTTGGTTTTCTGAATATTGGGATTTCAAGAGTGTTGTTTACTATTTTTATGGTGATATCCAGAAAATACAGAATGTTGTCTGTTTCTGTTTCCAATGTGAACGTTTTGGTGCAGATCGTTTATTTAACTGGGAAGCTGCTTTATGTGGGTCATTGATAAGACATATTTTGACATCGGCATAACGGTACCAGTATATAACTTTGTAGCCGGCCGCGGTGGCCGAGGCGACTGAGGCGCTCCAGTCACGGTCTGCACGGCCACTACGGTCGGGGGTTCGAATCCCCCCTCGGGCATGGATATTTGTGCCGTCCTTAGGATTAGCTATTTCATAAGTAGTTTGTAAGTTTAGGGACTGATAACCCCGTAGTTAAGTCCCATAAGCTATACAAACATTTGATATAACTTTGTTTATCTTTGGCTGTATTATCGTTTCACTAGTGCAGTGGGGTTTGACAGACCCCAGGACATTGTTTCTACTCGTACCTCTGTAACAGAAGGCGCTGGCTGTTTTGGTATTCTGTAGATGACCCTGTGCGCACCATTACTTTGGATTCATTCCAAACAGTTTGTCAGTTGGGAGCACTCTGGTGAGCCCACCAGAACGTTGACGTTAGTGTTTTTTCCATTAAGGTGAAACTTTTCTAGAAAACTTTCTCCTATTTTTTGCACAAAACGTTTGCAAGCCATAGCTTGGAGGATGCCTTTGACAGACGAAGAAATACAGCATATACTGGATGACCCACCTGTCGCCGATATCAGTGAAAATGAGTTATCATCTTCATCAGAAACCTCAGATGGTGTAGTGGAGCCTGATTATATATTATCCTCAGATGAAACTGATGTCAGCGAAGAAGAAGACTGTGTGCCCACTTGTGATTCAAACTATTTCTGTGGAAAGAATAAATGTTTCAAATGGTGCAAGAATCCCACTGCACTTGGACATACACGTTCTCATAACATTGTTATGAGATTGCCAGGTATTCGTGGAGCTGCAAAGAATGTCCGTGACAATGACGGTTTAGGTACTTAGCAATTATACTTCACTGAAATCATGCTACAAATTTTAGTAAACCACTCAAATAACAAAATCCGTAAAATGAGAAGCAGGTATAAATTATATCTGCCATCATTTGTGGGTGATGTTGATATAACTAAAATCAAACCAGTGGTAGAACTGTTATAACTGGCAGGTGTATTGAAATCAGTATAGGAAGATGTTTCTAGGCTTTTTGCTTCAGACAGTACAGGTAGAGAGATCTTTCAGGCCACTATGAGTGTCAGATTCTTGTTCATTATTTCAGCCTTGCGGTTTGACTGTGCCCAGACACAAGCAGAGCGAAGGGAAACTGCTAAACGTGCTCCTATTCGTAAAATTTTGGATGCATTCATCAATAATTGTATTCAGTATTTTGTTGTTGGAAGCTCTCTGATTGTTGACGAAATGTTGGAACCATTTCAGGGACGATGCCGTTTTAAAATGTATATGTCTGAAAAACCTAATAAATATGGAATAAAATTTCTGTGCCTAATGGATTCAAATAACTTCCATATGCATAATGGTTTAATTTATATTGGTTCAATAAGTGAGATTCGCAGAAATGAGTCAGTGCCAATGCTAAAAGTTCTGCTATTCCAGACCGAAACTATCACTCTACAGTGGAGTGTGTGCTGATATGAACCGGGATTAAAAGCTGGGTCCCTTGTCCTTTGCGGGCAAGCGCACTACCGAATGAACTATTCCGGCAAGCTTCACTCTCTGTCCTCCCAACTTTCCAAAATGAAAAAATAGAAGAAAACTACCACATACAAAAAGCAATAGCAAAAGGAAAATCAGTCATGAATAAATATACCGCACTATGAAAAAACACTTTATTTAATTTGTAGGGTGATCAATTGTTTCATTTATCTTGTCTCTTTCTGATACCTTTATGTGTGCTGTGTGTACTGGGAGTAATTTTCTAGTCCTTTTATTTTTTATTTATTCTTGCATGTCATAAGGGTGTGCCTCAGAATGTATTGTTTGGTGAATCTGCAGTATGTGTCTTGGATGACAATTTTTCGTTGCTCTTGGAAACTGTATTCGTTAGCTGTTAGGCGCTGTCCCTGCCTGCAGAAGGCAGAGCTGGGCTGGCGTTGGCTGGTCGCTGGCGACGCCTTTATAGGGGCAGTTTGCGAGGCGGGACCTTTCTGTTGGTAGGCTCACTACCTGAGGTGGCTGCACTCTCTAGGAAACATTCGATAATTTATCGAATCCTTTTTAGATAGCGGGCGGTGTGGATCGCATTCCACGGGGTTCCTATCATCACGGAGCCTCTTAGTGTACACCAGAGGTGGCCAATGAGCGAGCCGTGCTCTCGTAGCCGCCTGCCTGAGCGGGAGCAGCTGGCGTCCATCACGTAGTTCCTGCTGAAAAGACTAGATGGCGCTGTGCGCAGCCAACGCGCTAACGTAGCCGCAGAAATGCACCTGACTGAGTGCGTTATAAAATAACTTATAAAGGTAATAGTACAAACTCTTTAGTATCCAACTCGAATGAAAATATTCCACTGCTGGGGGTATCTCCTGAAAAATGCTATTATATTTATATGTAAGTAACTTATAAACATAATACTGGAAACTCTTCTGTAAAACGTCCAGCACGTGTAGTCGAGCCGGCAAATGTCTTATAAAGATAAGAGCGAACTACGAGCGCCAGCAAGCATGCAGACCTCTAGCGGCAACTAGGATAACTACCGGCCGAGCGCGAACGCTGCTCTTTTTCCGGAGCGCTGCTCATTGAGCCGATTTGTGCCCACCTCTGGTGTACACCTTTGGGGAGGTTATCTTGTAAGTATCCGTTAGCCTTCCTTGTCACCCGGGGCTGACTCGGGCCATGTTTTTTCAGCCTGGCGTCCTGTGGAATTTCGGCGCGCAATGGAGTATTCTCTTGTCTGGTGTTTTGTGTCCCCTTTCCAATTTGCAATTTTATCTGTGGCTATTTCGACTACAAGCTCGCTAGATAAGACTTTAAATTCATTTTAGAGCAAAAGGCTGGGAAACAATGGGCGTGTGGAATTTTCGAAATGATGGTTGGGTGGTGTCCTCTGGAGGCGATCCGATTGGCACCGTTTTTGTAGGCGACAGGTCTAGCTATCTGTCATAGCTGCCTGTTCATCTTATTGGCCGGAGGGTTAGAACTCTCCAGTGATTGGTATATCGAGTTTAGGGGGGCAGTGACACCCAGGGCGGACGAAGAGTGGTGAATGACTTCACGTGTAGGCTCTGTTTAGTTCGGACGTCTTCTTTCAAATAGGACCTGAAGAGTTTATTCACTCTTCTGGGTTGAGTCCTGAGCGTTTGTGGGACTTTAGTTTTCTGAGGTGTCAGCCTGCAGCGAATCGCGAATTTTGAAAATTTCACGTGTCGACCTGGACAGGAACTCAGTTGCAGTTGTTCGCTTTGCGAAACAGCTGTGTTTTATATTCTTGTTCGGTCGACACTTGAGATTAGATAGCCACCGTCGTACTGGCCGTACCGACGTGCTACTGGTTTATGCAATTCCATTCTGGGGACACTTGTGCTCAATACTCGCGTTTTGCGCTTGAGTTTGTGAGTGTATGTCCTAGCCGACACTGGAAGCATTTACCTGACAACTGCTATCTGCCGTGATAGTAGGGCTGTTATAGTTAAATATCGATACTGCTTCACAGATCATAGTGAGGTTCCTGGGCGGAAGAATTTATTCTCTTTCAGCTCCACTCCTTCAAAACCGTCCACTCGCCAAAGAGATTCAGCGTCGATAGATCAAGCCGACTCATGGTTATTGGTAAAGTTATGCTCGCTATTTGCTAGGGTTGTTTTATACAGCTGCAGTAATCACCCATCAGTGTGTATGTGCGTGCATATGATCGATGTTGAATTCTCTTTCCTATAACTAATTTCTTAGCGCCTCTGTCCACCTTTCTATTTTTCACGATAGGACAACGCCACATGTATAGCTAGATATTTCACTGTGTTATGACTCAATTTGTTTCATTCCTATTAGACTTCGTATATTGATTTGTAAACTTATTTGTTAAAACTCATACAATTTGATAGTCACACATGTATTCCGCAGTGTTAACCGATTTTACTGCATTTGATGTCCTTTTTATAAATATTTGTAGTCATTTGTAACCCTGTTGCTTGACTACACTTTTAACTGTGATTTCATTTACAAAATCCTTTATACTAATTGTTAATTATCCGCCGAATTTATGTGTGCTTTAATGAATAAATGTATTAATTTAAGTCATACTTTCCTTTGCAAATTCCTAACTCACTATTTTGGAGGGGTAATTAGATAAATAGGTAGAGGACTGTGTTTATTATTTGGTGCACTCTGGTCAACTATCTCGCCGCCCTGCTTGTAGATTTAGGGTGTTGGATCTTTTTCCATGTTTTTTAATGAAAGATATGGTGGCGACCCTTGATAATAACATTAATGAGGATTATATTTAAAATTAATTTGCATATCTGTGATTTTGCACATTTGCATACCATTGGACCGTCTCTCACGACCAAAAATATATCCACTCGATGGGGTTATCCCTCCATTTTTGACGCGACGTCATACATATCCATTAAAGGAGTTATACAGGAAAGATGACACAAACGGTTAAAACTAGCAGTCAGTCACTCACTCAGACTCTCTCTCTCTCTCTCTCTCTCTCTCTCTCTCTCTCTCTCTCTCTCACACACACACACACACACACACACACACACGAAGTGATGGTGAAAGGAAATACTCCCCTAAATATGTGTAATGCGTGTTTGGTGTCCATGAAAACGCGGAAAAGAAAATGTAGTTCTAAACAAACTGTAAGTAATATAAAATATTGTCTGATTATCGAGATACACCCTTTTACCAAAATTCACGTTTTCACACTAGAAATAGCATGTTAAGTCGTCGCAACGTTCACTTACAACGGAATGTTCAGACTTGTCATGCCAAAACATGTATTGACTTTTTAGCACAATTAGTTAACATTGAAGGAAGTCTGTATGCAGAATGTTAGCTGCTGACATGACCTAGAAGTCACCTAAAAATAATCACGGCAATGGTTGTTTTTCCTGCTTGGCGCTTGCGGTGACGGCTGGACACCCCTGGAAATGGCGAGTCGCGAGCTTTTGTTATGGTGAGCGTTGTGCGCATGGTCGGGAGGCGCGGCCGTCTTGTCGCGGCGTTCACTAAAGAGGAATATCGTTGCACGGTTTTGGTGGAAAGGGGAAACGTATATTCGTTTCTGTGGCATGTACTTCCATTTCATTTCTGGTATGTACTTCGAAACATACCGTCCTGAAACTGGTTAGATATGTGAAAGATTCTGTACATCTACATCTATATTCCACAAGCCACTTTACGGTGAACATTCAATCTCTCCTCAAAGGTGATGGCAAACCTTGTAAATGTTTTGCTGCTTGCCATGGAGATATACCACAGACGCCAAATGAAGCAATCAGCAGAAAACACGCGTGAATACTATGTGATGTGCGACATGGTAGTTAAACTTCTAGACGAGCATGTAAATAGCGCAGACATGTGGCTAGAAACGACTGAAACACTCGATATTGCAGACTGTGCATCTACAGACGGCGAACAAACGGAAGAAAGTGGCACACATAAGACTCTTCGAGTCATAGTGCCCCGTACCATCATCAATTATCTCCGAAAGCAACACCAGCAACTACAATTACATTATCAGACAAAGAAAAAGCGGTGAAGTATTGGTTGAACGAGAGTGGTTAGAAACGCCAATGTGTCAGTACTCTTCAAAATAGGTATAGCTTTGTCCGTTCGGTACATGAATTGTATAGATGGAAAAAGGAAGTCGGTGGACGACGTAAGAGTCGACTGGAAATTGCGACGGAGATAAATGCGTAACTTTTTGAGTAATTTACGGTTGCCAGACGACAGCCATAGAGTGTCAGCGACACAACTTTGCGTGATTGGGCGTTAGAGATTACCAACGTGATAGGCGCTAAATAATTTACAGCTTCTCAAAGTTGAATTAGTCGATTCAAAAGATCCCATAAAATTGTGGCACGAAAAGTAACAACATTTGTATTGACAAACAGGTCGGAAAATGAAGTGACTCAAATGGAAATGATAGAAGCAATTCTTACGACTGCAAAAAATAAGATCGCCAGTTTTAGTGACTCTTACGTTTACAATGCAGATCAGTCAGGTTTTCAAAAAGAAATGCGTGCGAAAAGAACACTGTCATTCAAAGGGGAAAAACATATTGAGGCAATTGCGCAGTCCACGACTGCACTCACCCATTCATCTATATCTATAAATGTGAATGTCTGTTCGGTGTACGTTTATCAAGTCTGAACCACAAGAAATAAAGAGCTAAAAATTTGTAGGTACTAATGTCTACCCAGGGAAGGCTTTAGACACGGTTTTATGGCGATCCGATAGCTATGTATCTGTATATATTAATGTGACTGTCTGTTCGGTGTACGCTTATCACGTCAGAACGACGAGACGCAGATACTTAAATATTTGTACTGTTACTAATTAATACCTGAGGAAGGTTTTAGGCATGGTTTTATAGCGATCTGATAGATATTTAGTAATTTGAAGAATATAACGCAAAATGCGGAACAATAATTACTCTTTGAAAATTATATTTACTCTTTGAAAATGGTTTTATTGGTTGCATTGTTGCTTGAGAGTTGATAATGATAAAAGGGTGGAGTATATTAGGATGGAAAGTTATCGGTGTATATAAAATTCTACGTGTGTTTGTGTTAATATTTCGCTCTGCAGCGAAAACTACAGAACGCAAAGAATGGTCTGTGTGTAATTGTTGTCCGAAGTCTCCCGCTGTACACCATAGCAGTTCCGTGTCAAACAAACAATGTTCTACGCATACAATCTTGTGGTAGACGCATGGAAGTCTGGAAAAATGGGAAATGATAACGTTACACTTTTCATACGTCATGCTTTTCTTCCGTTCTGCGGAACAAATCTCTTCTCCTTCTAGATTCGTGGTCAGGTCATAGAAGTTATGATTCATTAAAAGCCGTATTTCGAGCTCACCCTGACAAAGACGTAGAGATACTTCATACTCCACCGGCACGACGAACGTAATTCAACCGTTAGACAAAGAATTTTTCCGCCAGTGGAAGGCATTTTACCGAAAACTAACAGAGAAAATTATTGTGTGCAAATCACTGCAGTTTTCTGTCTATCACCGTGACAATATTCTCAAGATGCAATCAGTCGTACATTATCAGTTTTCCTCCCCACGGTGCCGGCCGCGGTGGCCGAGGTGACTGAGGCGCTCCAGTCACGGTCAGCACGGCCACTAGGGTCGGGGGTTCGAATCCCCCCTCGGGCATGGATATTTGTGCCGTCCTAGTTCGTAAGTAGTTCATAAGTAGTTTGTAAGTTTAGGGACTGATGACCCCGTAGTTAAGTCCCATAAGCTCAACAAACATTTGAATTTGAATTTTCCTCCCCACGGTTTCAAAATGTGATTACATGTGCGTGGCACGCCTCGAAATATACTGATATTAGGCCTGATTCCTTCCTAACACCGGCCGAGTCTAACAACGTCTGTGATTCTCAGGGCTGTCATATGTCATCTATGCTTCTATGTTCTTGGTGCACAAAAAACCTATGTTTTGAACATTGTATCAATATTTCGCATTTTTGCGGTAATTACAAAAAATCAAAGTTTGACGTGTTATAAACCGTATATGTATTTGTGTCTATTTCATAGCTATTTGGAAAGAATGTAGTAGATAACATATCAGCTACATTTGTCAACGAATTTATTATTATCGTATTTATTAATTATCGTACAATCGCTTTCACTGGGCGAATCAGCTCTCTCGCTGCTGTGGCAAGAGAGCGGCGCGTAGCTAACGCCACCTTGTCCCTAGATGGCTTTGGTATAACGTAGCGAGAGAGGTCTGGGTTGTACAACAGGCAGTTGTAAGCGCGGAAACCATGTGACAATAATGCCATACTTTATAAAAGTTTTTACAGACTTCCAGGTGATGTCAGTAGCTAACAGTCTGCATACGGACTTCCTTCAATGTTAACTCACAGTGGTAAAAATCGCAACTCTGGTTTCGACATGACAAGTCTGACCATTACCTTGTTAGATGACAATGGTACCAGTGCCTATTTATGTTAAAAGTGTCCAACAAGACGACCTAATGTTAAAAACAAGGTAGTAACAATAAATTAGACACGACTTGTAGGCCTAATGCACATATGTAAGTACTAAATCAATATTTTTCACAGCCATAAATGAATTAATTAACCCACTGATGATAGCATGCTGAACCATATTTGGATAAAAATAAAAAAAAGTGTTTTGCATATCAGGAAGACCTCATATCCAGACGTTTTGACTGAAAACACGGCAATCACCAGAGCTGCACATTAAAAAATAAATAGTAAAGTGTTCTATTATTGAAGAAGTCATCGGGTTGCATATCCTAGTAATTTCATTAGCGCTGGGGCACCGTGTGATACGCATTTTGGAAATCAAAGAATAGGGAGTCCGTCTATTGCACTTCATCCAAGGAAAGCAACACATCATTCGAGGAATGAGAAAGCTTAATTTCACAAGAGCAGTACTGTCTAATTCTATGCCGATGCATGGAATGTAATTTTTTGGTCTCATTGAAATGTATGACACTTGAACTGACAATACGTCAGCCGGCCGCGGTGGCCGAGCGCTCTGCGGCGCGCCAGTCGCGGTCCGCACGGCCACTACGGTCGGGGGTTCGAATCCCCCTTCCGACATGGACATTTGTGCTGTCCTTAGTCTCAGCTAGTTCATAAGTAGTTTGTAATTTTAGGGACTGATGACCTTATAGTGAAGTCCCATAAGCTATACAAACACTTGAAACATTTTGACAAGACGTCCTGGTATGTTGCAGTACACTGACGTTAAGGATATTGGTTTCTAATTTTGTGGGTTCATGCTTTTATCCTTATATAGGAGTCATATGCTGTTCTTTCCGTTCTCTGCGGGCTTTGTGTAGTTCAAAGTATTCTCGATAAACTCAAATAAGTACGGGGCCACTGCCGTACTATACGATGTCTGAAACCGAATTGGGTCTCTACGTGGAAACGTATTTGTTTTCAACTCTTTCTGTTGCTTGTCTACATCAGGGATGCCTAATCGCGTGTTTGTGTGATGGTCAGACGATGCCGTGTTTCGACGAACCTCCTGCGTGAACGATCTTAAACGTGAATTTCGTTTTTTCTGTTTTCATTTTCCGGTTTCTAGTTGGCGCAACAGGCAGAGTTACTAGATAGAAGCCTTCGTCTCATTCATCGATACTATGTACGACTGTAGTTTTCTCGGGTTTTCTGCAAGACCTTATCCTGAAGCTTCTTAGAGATAGTAGTTGTATGCACCGCGAATTGGTCTTCCTAGAGACGTGCGAATATTTCTTTACTTTAGTTAGTTTTAATTTACGTATTCTTTTTAAGCCGAGAGTGTAACTGTCTTTCCTGCCTCAGAATATTTTTAATTTTGTCACTGAAACACCGTGAGTATCGAATGTCCTTAATCCACATACTCGATACACACTTCCTCAGAATCCGATTTACAATTCCTTTAAAGTTTGGCATAATTTCTTTACGTCCATTGTATCGGAACTAAATTATATGCTTTCAATGGCAAAGTGAGAAGTTAAAAATTGCTTATCTGCTCTTTCCAGAAAAATAGTTCGGCCTTAGACTTCTTACTAAGATCAGTAAACATCGCTGTTGTGAAGACATGACAACTGCTTCTCCCTGTGTCTACATTGACATAATCGATAACGTCAGCCGTGTTCATAGCTAAAAGTTCTACATTAACCCCATTCCACGTTGCATGTCCATTTAGATCACGAAGTTTCCGGAAAAGTGTTCAGAAGTATTCATAGACTTCTTGTCTGCTCCATCTGCAATGAATCCATACTTTTCCCAGTCTATGTTCAGAAGGTTCACATTTTCCTTGGTTGGTACGATGACATCTGTTCCCCTTTGACATATGTATCATTACAGAGGTGCACTAACGATCATGCTGTCGACGGGTTGTTAAACCCAAAGCTTCATTCTTCTTTTCCTTTTCTTGCTCCACAAACTCTTCAATACTTGTGCTGGAAAGCTATCGATACACATATATTCTGATACTTCAGACCTTTCTCTTTTTCTGCTTCCAATAATCTGTAGCTCTTTTCATCTTCCGCCATACATTCCTCCTCTTAATGTTCATTATTACTTGAAGTCGTATTCCTGTCTTACAATAATTTTATATATTGTTGCCATCTATCAAAACATCGTGTCGTTCTGCAGTAAATGTAACGACGTATCCTCCTGTTTATATTTTAGTCTTTCTTCTTTACTTTAAAAATTACGTCCGTAAACAGTCTGAACATAATTTCCTGAGGGTGAGTATCGACGGCCAATACTTAGGGCTAATACCTTAAACCTTTATCATTAACACAAAAAACTGCTGATGTCGGCAGAGATTATGTATTGCCCTGTGGTAATATAGGAGTATCTTTACTAGAAACGATAGACTCAATATGTTAAATTAAAACTTAATTCTTACACAATAATATGCTATTTCATGTTGTTGCGTCATTATAATTCACTATAGTTGAATGGACTGTACATTCGTGTTATCTTCCCTTATAGCAGAAACCCATTTTCGTAGGGTTTATAGAACACCTTTAGTGTGAAGTTAAATATATCTGTTCTCTGCAGTGTCAAATAAAGTACCCAACAAAACAATTGAGAGAAGTGCCACATACAACAATCGGCGCTTTTGGCGAATGGAGTATGATCTTCAGCTTTCCTTCGTTACAAAATCGGGAAGCTTGTATTGTAACAAACAATGTTCACCTGTATATCTGCCATATTATATACTGATTCTTATGTAATTGAGGAATTGTAACTGTGGCAAGTATTATAATGGCTTACCTCAAGTTCTTATTGTATCAGGAATAGTCTAGATAATTCTATTGTATCGGAATCAATAAAATTCAAATGCTTATTTACTTCTTCGGTCATTAGTCTGTAGGCTTACAAACTACTTTAAGTTGAACTAACCTAAAGACAACAAACACACCCACGCCCAAGGGAGGATTCGAACCTCTAACGGCGAGCAACCGCGTGGATCCGCAGCAAGGCGCCTTAGAGCGCTCGTCAACTCCAGGATAAATGACAGGCTATATGACGAAGTTATTATAAAAGATGATGTAGTTAGGTACTGCCGGTATTGTGACACACTGAGGAAAAATATAACTTTGTAGAAAGTAAGTTTATGTATTTTGCTGCAAATGAGACATGTGCCATTCTGGGGAACAGTCGCAGACTATCATTAAAGTAAGTTCATCCGCAGTCTTTCCGATGCAGCAATATGGCGATGGCCTTTATGAGGGTACGGCAGGAGACGTGAATGCTGCGTTAATGGATGAAAGCCGGCTGCGGCGCGCAGTCGATACCTCTGCAAAAATTGAACCAATAAAAGCCGGCAGAAGAGCTCGCCGCCGCAATTACGGCCTTTTATAGCCAGTAGGGTGTCGGGTAACCGCCATTATCAGGGGACGTGGGGAACTGGACATCTGGAGCAACAAGCGCTTTCCCCCCGTAATATTTTAACAGCGCGTTTGCGAGAATCACTTCAGAAAATTTGATTTATCTTCCAATGATTTGAGGTAATCATTCATAAAAGTATCCTAATACTTATTAATTCTGTAACAGCTACGACAATTTTGAGTCATTACCGCGGCTATGACAAAGACTTGAAGGCCCATGGTCTTTACCGTCAGTGCTGATGTGGAGAGTAATAATTGAGCGGTCTAGTGAGAGGGGGGGCTATGCCACATCACATGAAATATTCACCTTTGTCCACTTTCAGTAGTCTCGTGCCATCTTGCGTCTCTACTGTTAACTAGAAGCAGGTGGAATGGCTCCCGCTCTTCTGGAGCAGTTGTTGTAAGTTCATGAAAGCGCCTTTGCGATCATTTTGAGTGAGAGGAGGAGCTATGCCACTTACCGATGTTGTCCGCTATTTAAGTTGCAGAGGTACCAACATAGAAGTGTTGCAGATTGTTTTATCACTTATAAGACAAGAACATATTGTTCAAAAAACATACTTTTTCTTCTTTTATAACTGTTAAACATAATTTGCATTATGCCTCTCTTGTAATAAACGTGTTGTTATTCTTCTGTGTATGTAAGTTGTACTGCTGTTTGGTTGGTAGCCCTGTTATATAATAGTACGTGAAACATGGATACTTCTGTATCAGAGAATGTTGAAAGAGGTGGTAAAAAACGAATTCGTAGTCCAGACAAATGGAAAAGACTTCTGAGACTTGACTCCTGGAAGATAGCAACCACCACGGTCCCACTGCCCGGCTGGTTAGCTACTTGTAGACTTCCCTACATGTTAGTGTGCACGAGTAGCTAACTAGCGGGGATGTGGGGCAGCGATGGTTGTCTATCCTCCAGGTGTTCCAAATGTTCAAATGTTTGTACAAGACTTAACTACGGGGTCATCAGTTCCTAAACTAACAAACTACTTATGAACTAACGTATACTAAAGACGACACAAACATCCAAGCCCGAGGGAGTGTTCGAATCTCCGACGCGGGAGGCCGTGCGATCCGCAGCGTGGCGCTTCAGACCGCTCGGCTACTCCCGCGCGGCCTCCAGGTGCCAGTTCTCAGACTATTTATAATTAGGGCATGAAAGGATTAAATGATGGTGCTTACAGCGCCATCTATAGCTACTATTTATTTTTCTTCTGCCATACGTTTTCCCCCTTCGCCAATAATATTCTGTTCCAATTTGACAGCATTCTGACAGGTGGTGTTATTTTCGCAGCGTTTTGAAATAAGTGGGAACTATAGTTAATTAAAGCCTCCAAGGTCATAATCAGTGCTATTTACATTAAAGTTGATATTTTTTCTTTTGCATAATTTGTATGACAATAAGTTAAGGCGGAAAATGTGACATCTTTGTTGTATAAATAATGTCTTAATGCAGCCCATTAGTAAACTCAATTTATCTCCATTTTTCCTCAGAGTGGCATAGCTCCCTCTCTCACTAGACCCCTCAATTGATTACCAGAAGCTTTACTGGATACGCCCAATCTCTCTTTCTCTCTCTCTCTCTCTTTGTTACTCATCACTGCACGTGTTGTATCAGTCTTAAAGAGAGGGAAGATTCCAGCATGTCCTCCCCTATGAAAGCCCTCTATTCCTTTCTCCAAATATACCACATTAATGTCAATCATAACATCAGGTTCTTGTTCTGAAATTGACAGAGGATTCTGCATCCCACATTCGTAGTTTCGTCATTCTGAATAACTGCTGTCAGAAGTGGATGTAACCTGCCACCCTTTTAGTACACGGTTACTAAGCATATTCAGAATAATACATGAGTGCAAAAAAAAAACAAGAAAAAAAAACGGATTTAATTAGTGGCAAGTGCTTGCTAGACGCCGTCAGTAGTATAGTAACACCGGTTGAAGCACAGTGAGATTCGCACGTCCACAATAGTGCCATCAACGCCAGGTACCCCCCACCACGCTCGGCCAATTGCCGGACCGCAGATCAAAGGATGCCACCAAACTCGAACAATAGGATGATTGACATGTTACAAGAAAGTGCACTTAACACTTGCAAGTAAACAACACGTGCCCCGCCCCCGGCGCCGCCGCCAGACAGGCGGCACCTCTGACAGGTCCAGACTTGTCCAACCCCACCAGACTGATGACACATGCCCCCGCCCTCAGCCACACACCTGACTGACATACCACCCCACACCCAGCTCTCGCCCCTGCCACCGCCGCCAGCCGCCGCCACCACCACCCCTCTGCCCCCAGCAGGCGCCCAATGCCCGACCTCCGTCTCCAATTAAATTTGCATATCAATTTCATTGTAACAACCTATGTTTTTCATCAGTAACAAGGGCAACTGCCTCCACAAGTAAGCACTTGCGTGAGCACAGACCCCGCCCCCCACCCCCCACTACAACACCCCACCGAAAACCCTACAAATTGCCGCCCCCACACGACCAGGTCCGAGACTCGAACCCGTGCATCTAGCATTTTTTTTTACAAAAGTTTTTACTTATAGACATACACCAACATTGGAAAATAGGATCCAATTATTGTGTTCTTCGGACAGTACAATTGCCTGAAATAATAACATCGAACATGCCCACTTCCACAAGTGGACACTTGTGCAAGTTCCGTAATGTTTAACATCAAATGTTTATAAACAATTACCATTGATGCCAGGGACTTCGCGACACTTCGTAACTTACAAAGAAACTATTTATTTAAACAAATCTAAACGAGTGCAAAACCTTCTGCCCTCGCGCTAGTGTGGCTAAAATTAGACCGCCCAGTCCTCTGGGGTCGAGCGCACGAGCGCTTGCAGCCTGCCAGGTGAAAGCGTCCAACTACAGCCAGAAATAGCAAGGAATGCGTTTAAAGCCCATCCGTCTATTAGCCTAGGCGAAATAACTGTATAGACGATGCTCACTACAGCCGACGAACTTAATGTAACGGTAACGACCGCACCAAACCTGTGCGTCAAACACTGGAGTCGTGTAACACAGCTACCATAACAATTTCTCTCAGAAACGGTAGGAACGATCATCATTGAAACACCTGACAGTAACGTAGCTCAATGCACCGTATGATCTCATTGTTCTCCAGGCAAGCAACATAAAACAGACATATGCTAAATGTTCTATGCAAGACCTCTGCAGGCACACCACTTTAAGGAAGATAGCACGCATTCCATTTATTTAATGGAGCTGGACCCAGCCTGACAACAGCAGTCAGCGTCAGCCTCCCATCCTGAAAGCAAACATGCTTCCACATACAAGCCCCATCTAACGACAACACCCTTTCTCTCTCTAGTATAAATCATACCAGTCACTCTTAAAATCCGAAATTTAATACGCCCCCTCGTACCCTGTTACAATACACATTTATCTTTTCGAAACATACCAGCAGTTCCTTAGGTCGATGTATCGCTGTCCCCCATCCAGTACTTCGACAGTTAAAGTTTCGGTCTTCCTGTAATCCAACACTTTTATGGTTTTATACGCCTTCCGACAATACCGAGAATTCTGGTAGTTCTCTGGTAATACCTCCTATGTACACCCATCTAAGGAATCTCTCCGTTTTGTTACAATGCAAACAATTCTTAACAACAGGTCAAATACCGATAATCGAGAAGCCCAGAAGACGTGTACATCTTCTTGTGTATACCCATCTAAGGAATCTCTCGGTTCTGTTACAATGCAAACGATACTTTATAACAGGTCAAATACCGATTATCAAGCATCCCATAAGACGTTTAAACCCTATTATACAACGGAGAGTTAATAACAAAAATGCAAGAAATAATCTACCGATTTCCGATCGTCTACACTGTAACTTTTTTCTCTCGAAAGCATGGGCCTAACAACACCCTCAGTCGACAATACAGCAACCACGGAACTGAGATAGTACTTTACCTGTCCAATGCAACACTGATTTTCAGCTCGACCAGCACTTTAACCACAAAAATTACTACTCCAATTACCATTCTTGTGATCTCTTTTATCATTCCATTAAACCGAACTCGGATTTATTTTTTTATTACAAGTTGCTGTCTATCGCAAACGAAGATGCTAACCTACACAGCGCAACACCTGTTCCTTAAACGAACATGAGAACATGGTGTGTCTGCACTTTTTCGCTACAGTGCAACTAAGTACGTGCAACGTAATGTTCACAAACACTTATATCACACCCCAACGCCTGTATACACCGATCATAGCCTGCCCTCTAAGGGATGTATGGGAATGACACACAGTACAGGGCCACACTTTGTAAGAACATAATCCTATATCGACTTCTTTAGCGCTCTTTCGCAACACAGCATCATACACAACTGGAAACAGATACTGCAGCGCATATTTTAAAAACTTTTTATTTACTTTCTACCCACAACTAGGTTGCAACACTCTTAGTAACAACAACCATCCCCAACCCAACGACCGAACTATAACAAAAGGATCTAACAATCCCAGCTCTTTTCTACTAAAGTTCTAAACTAACTAGCATGGGATAATCTTCATATACGACCGTAAGAAACTCCAAATACAACCCAGGCAGGACTATCCTTACAGTCATCACTAACCCAGCACAGTCGGACACAACCGTCTCCAAGTCCCCCACATACCCTCTGCATAAGCAAGTTTCCACAGACAGCCTAATAACAGAGATCGGTAACAAGAAAGATCTCCCTGAGACAACGTTGACTGTTTCCATAAACGCAATTTAGTAACTCTCTCCAAACACAACACAACAACTATTCTCTATGGAATTTGTTAGCCAAGACCATACAGATGGGAATGACACACTGTACAATGATGCAGTTTGTAAATACAATCCATAACCACATTCCTCCAATCTGGTAATGCAATGTTCTCGAACCGACGATAAAGCAAACGTCCCTCGCAATCAACTCTCTGGACCCTTTATAAAATCGATATTGACGTGACCAATAACTTTGCTGAAACCAGGACTATTGATTTGACAAACTTATTCGGCATTTCGACGCCAACCACGTTAAGCAACCGATTCCAACTGTCTTGTCGATGTCGACAACCACATTGACGTTCCATACCTAATCTCCGTCCATCCGGATGTCTTTACTGGGATACGAGACCCACTTTGTTAAAAAAAAAAATCGAAATCTTTTGTGTTCCCCAAATCAGGGAAATAGAAGGCATCTACACAAAGCTGTTGTAGTATAGTTGGAAGGTCATCCATTAAAACATAAAGATCAAGACATTTCCTACTTTAACATTACCTCTCCACACACGCACTCCATTGGCTACAACTAACCCACTTTGTTACCAAGCTATAGGAATTTTTCAATTTACTATGAAAAGCCTACCACAAGAACTTTCACACTTGACATCTGTGTTTAAGGAAAATGGGTACTCCGAGAAGCAGATTCTTCGAGCTATGCAGTTTGGACCATCCCGGGAAGCACATGAAGAGGAAGAAAGATCTGTTGCTTTTATTCCGTATGCAGGGGGCATATCTCACAAAATTAGCAGAATCCTAAAGAAATTTAACATCCAGAGTGTGTTCCGTCCACCACCCAAGATCAGGACACTTTTAGGATCTGTTAAAGACGACTTGGGCCTTAAAAAACAGGGTGTGTACAGGATTCCATGCGAATGTGGAAGACGTACATTGGCAGGTCGATCCGCACTGTTCATGACAGATGTGTGGAACATCGCCGTCACATCCGGCTTCTACAGCCCGAAAAGTCAGCAGTTGCGGAACATTGTCTTAACGAGCAACATAGGATGTTGTTCGATGAGACTCGTATTGTGGCCAGCACGTCCGGTTTTTGGGACAATGTGTATAAAGAGTCTATTGAAATCAGGTTGTCTGAAAATTTAATTAATAGAGACAAGGGTTTTCCGCTTAGCAGGGCGTGGAACCCGGTTTTATCACACATAAAAAAACATCGATCTTTTATGCAACCCACCAGATTGCTGGAAAACAACCCATGACTGCGATATATCGCGAGCACCGCCTTTCCGCCACCGGCGGCGCCGCAAGACCTGTCTGTGTGCAGTACCTGTGGCAGGCCGCGCATGCGCCTTCATCACTCGCAGGCCTATATAGGACGGCGTTCCATGCCCTCGGCATCAGTTGTCGGCGAGTCCAGCAGCAGCAGTTCCCCTGAGGATGGCGGACAGGTGTTCCGCCGAAATATTGGGTCAGTTCGACTTCAAAATCCGGCAGCAAACCCGAAGAAACTATGAAGAACTATTACGCCGGGAAAGCCTACGAAACTACTATGCAGGAATAAGTTAAAAGATAAGCACATCTCCTTTGCATTACCTCTCTCTACACACACACAGACACACACACACACACACACACACACAGAGGCGTACCTGTCGGCAGCGGCGGACGGTTAAATTGATATGTAAATTCCATATGTAATTTTCTAATGCATAAAGTAATAGGGAGCGGTGTTGGATGTTCTGTGGGGCGGGGATGGGGTGGCACTCGCACAAATGTCCAGTTATGGAGGTGGATATGTTTGATGTTATTATTCCAGGCAATTGTACTGTCCAAAGAATACAATAATTGGCTCCTATTTTCCAATGTTGGTGTATGTCTATAAGTAATAACTTTTGTGGGGTGGGGGTGGCAATCTTTAGGGTTGTCGGTGGTGTTTGGTAGTGGGAGGTCGGAGACGGCATCTGTGCTCACATAAGTGCTTATTTGTGGAGGCAGTTGCCCTTGTTACTGATAAAAACATAGGTTGTTACAATTAAATCGATATGCAAATTAATTGGAGGCGGAGGTCGAGCAATTGGGCGTCTGCTAGGGGCGGAGGAGTGGTGGTGGCGGCGGCTGGTTGCGGCGGCTGGTGGCAGCGACGAGGGTGAGGGCGGGGTGCAGGGGTGGTATGTCGGCCAGGTTTGTGGCTGAGGGCGGGGGTGGACAGGTCTGGACTTGTCGGAGGTGCTGCCTGTCTGGCGGCGGTGCCGTGGCTGGGGGAAGGGGGTGTTGTTTACTTGCAAGTGTGAAGTGCACTTTCATGTAACCTGCCAATCACCTTGTTGTTCGAGTGTGGCGGCATCCTTTGATCTGCGATCTGGCAATTGGCCGAGCGTGGTGGGGGGTACCTGGCGTTGATGACACTATCGTCGTTTGGCGAATTCCACTGTGCTTCAACCGGTGTTACTATACTACTGATGTATACAATATACTGCCAATATCCTCTGATATGTCGATGTTATGCAAGCCTGCCTGAGCGCTGCATTGAAGCACTGGGCGTATCGGATGTGCGCTGTGGATGCCACTACATTAACAGCAGATTGTATGTTTGCGGTTTGTTCGTCACAGCAGAGGGTTCCATCCCCATGAACCGCCGACATTGTCGAGGTGGGGTGACTTGCTGTGCTTTTACGATACAGATAGACGTACCGTAGGTGCAACCACAGGGGAGGCTTATCTGTGGAGATGTAAGACAAATTCGTGGTTCCAGAAGTGGAGCATCAGTCTTTTCAGTAGTTACAGGGGCAACAGTCTAGAATATTGTCTGAGTTGGCCTTGTAACAGCAGCTAACGTGACTTTGCAATGCAGTTATTGCGAACGTATTTCAGCAAGGGGAAACTACAGTCGTTACCTTTTCTGAAGACATGCTACATGGAATGGTCCCCTGGCGGGGACCACTCAGGAGTATGTCGTCGTCAGATAAAACAAAACAGACATTCTAAGGAACAGAGAGTGATATATTCTGTCCGTTATTCGGGTAGGTAAGTTAGAAAATTTGAAAAGAGAAACGGACAGGTTAAAGTTTTATATTATGGGAAATAGCGAAGTTCAGAAACAGAATTAACACGATTTATGATCAGGCGAGTACAAGGTTATAAATACAAAGTAATTTGAGGTGATGTAGGAGTAGGTGTAATTATGACAGGAATGCAGGTAAGTTACTATGAACGTCTCAGTGAACTAAGAACATCAACCACAGTAGTAAAAGTTTATACGCCAACTAGCTATCCCGATGATGATGAGATTGGAAAATATATATGATGGCATGAATAAGTTATTCAGACAGTAAAGGGATAGAAAACTTTGGTTGAGATGAGAGTCTGGAACTCGGTGGTAGGAAAAGAAAGAGAAGAAAAAATAGAGACTATGGAGAAGGAATAGAAAACGTTGCCTAGTGGTAGAAATTTGTACAGAGCACCATGTAATCATCACAAATACTTGGTTCAAGCACTATAAAAGAAGGATGCATACATGGCAGAGACCAGAAGACATTGAAAGGTATCAAACTGACTTTATAACAGTAAGATATAGATTTAGAAACCAGGTTTAAAGATACAAGACATATCCAGGGTCAGACATAGACTCCAACCACAACTTACTGGTTATAAAATGTAGATTAAAACGTAAGAAACTGGAAAGACATAGAAAAATATAGAGATCGAAGCTGGATAAATTGAAGGATACAAATTCGTTGAGAGTTTCAGAGAGGACATTAGGCAAGAATTGACGAAAAAGGGGGGAAAGTAGTACAGCAGAAGAAGAATGGCCAACCCTGAGATACAAAGTAGTGAAGGCCGTAGAGGCTCCTAGGTTGAAGGAGTCATAGATATCCTTGGATAACACAGGAGAAAAAAACGTAATTGATGAAAGGCGAAAATATAAAACTGCAACAAGTGAAACAGGCAAAAAGGAGTACAGTCGATGCCTAACGTTGTCTGTATGTATCGAGCAATCTATGCTGTAATGACAAACACAACTTACATGTACGGTTCTGTTCAATTAATATCGCCAACTAAGTAATCATACACGATGCTCAGACACTAAGTCCATTCCGCAATCACACAACACGAAATAATCGTCAGCTCAAAATACTTTAAATCTTTGTTGGAAGAACAATATATGAAAACTCGTAAAATCTAGTGAAGAATCACATACACTGTTCAGTAAAAAGTGCATAATGGAATCGGAAAAAGTAAAAGTTTTTGAACTGATACTATTTAGCTCTTACTGGAATCTATCACTATCTCAAATTAATCATTCAGAACCTTGCAAGTCCTCCTTCTTCCAAGACGAAACATAAAGTGTTTTCTTATAGGCACAAGAAGCTCTCCACGCGAACAGTCCAAGTATTTTACTTGACCGTACAAGTTTCCTGCCCTATCCTCTCTCGCATTGACAGATCGCCATCCCCTACAGGTGCAGCACAGTTCTTAATATGGAAGATTGGTTTTGACTTAACTTTGACCACTTTTACACTAACTTAACATTTAGACAATATTATACACAAAAGTAATAAACATTCGCTCATCTATTAATCAGATGTACAAATATATGGATGGTGGACAAAAGTCCGTAGAAGAATTTTTTTAACAATGGGAAAGGTAGACAGCGTCTACAGGAAAATGAAAGACAAGTTTGGGGACAAGAAAGTCAGCTGCGTGAACACCAAGAGCTCAGACAGAAAAGCAAAGAATGGAAAAGCTGAAAGTTGTAAGGAATATATAGGACGCCTACACAAGAGAAATGAAATAGATGAAAATGAGAGACTGCAAGAAGAATTTCACAGAATACTGAAAGATTGAAGTCAAAACAAGGTCGCTGGCTCCGAACTGCTGATATCGTTGTGAGAGCCAATCATGAAGAAACTGTTCAACCATGTTCCTGTTCCTGTTCCAGGAGAAACACCATCAGACTTCAATAAGAATATAATAATACCACTTCCAAAGAAATCAAGTTGAGACAAGTGTAAAAATTGCAGAACTGTCAGACGAATAAACAAACTAGTAGAATCAGACCTTGGAGAAGATAATTTTGGATGTAGATACACGCGAGGCAATGCTCGCACTACGATGTATGTTTAAAGATAGGTTACGGAAAGGCAAACCCAAGTTTTTAGCTTTTGTAAATTTAGAGAAAGTTTTGACAATATTGACTGTAAGACACACTATCAAATTCTGAAGGCACCAGGGGTAAAAAGAGGGAAAGAAAGTTATAAACAACTTGTACAAAAATCAAACAGCAGTTATTAGAGCGAAGGGCATGAGAGGGACGCAGTTGCAGGGAAGATAGTGAGATAGGTTTGTATCTTTTCCCCATTGTTACTGAATCTGTACATGGAGCAAGTGGTGAAGGAATGCAATGAGAAATTTGGAAAATGAATTAAAGTTCATGTAATAGAAGTAAAAACTTTGAAGTTTGCCAATGACACTGTAATTCTCTCAGAGACATGAAAGGACCTGGAAGAGTAATTAAACGGATTGAACAGTGCCTTAAAAGGAGGCTAAAAGATGAATATTAACAAGAGTGAAGATAAGATAAACATTAATAAAAGTAAAAACAAGGCTAACGGCATGTAGTCTAAGAAAATGAGGCAATGTTAAAGAATTAGATTAGGTAACGAGACGATAAATGTAATAGCTTTTTACTCGGTAATTAAAATAACTTATGATGGTAGAAGTAAAAAAGATAAAATTGTAGAATGGCTAAAGGAAAAAATCCATTTCTGAAGAAGAGAAATTTGTTGATATCTGATATTAATTTAATTGTTAGGAAGTTATTTATGAAAGTATTTTTCTGGGGTGTAGCATTGTACGGCACTGGAATGTGTACGATAAGGAATTCAGACCGAAACTTGACGTCTTGGCAATGTGGTGGTACAGACGAATGCTGAAGATTAGATGGGCAGATTGCGTAACTGCTGAGGAGGTACTGAAATTGAATTGGGGAGAAAAAATTGTGACATACCTTGACTAAGAGAAGGAATCGAATGGTGGCACACATTCTGAAACATCAAGCAATCATCAGATTTGCGTTAGTAGTTAGTGCGTGTGAGGTAAAACTCGTAGAGCGGAACCGAGAGAAACAGGACGTACGCTACTGTTGTTATATGTTGCTGAAGACGCTTCTACAGGGCGGAGTCGCTTGGAGAGCTGCATTGGATGGCTCCCTGGATTGAACCCCACAACAAGAACAGCGTAGCCTCACAGCTTTGGCTCCTGATACCGATGCTCACCAATTACGCGCCACCTGCAGTTGTTTCTGAATGTAGCCATCTCGACAACAGCTTGAAGATGTCGGTCGTGAGTGCTGAATTGTTTCTATTCTATACCTTCTTGATACACTGAATGCAAAAAAATAAAAAAATAAAAATAAAAATAAAAATAAATTAAAAAAAAAAAAACAACACGAGAAATATTACATCTAATCGTAACTGCGTTTACATTTAAAAATAATCACAAGATCTGGCGTCACTAAATTATGTTTAATAAAAACAACTGTCTGACAATATTTATTAATAGTTATATAATTTTGCCTGGTTTTATTGAAGTGTGGCTCTATGTTACTAATTTTAATATTTTATTCTTTGTGTAAAAGGTGGAGAAAATTTAGACTCAGTCCAAGACTGGTGGCAACAAGACCTCAGGGGAGATGACATAGGTGTCTAAGGAACTCACACTACAGAGAGTGTAATTGATAGTGGGTACATGGTGACTGAGATAAGAATGTAACAAATAGATCACTCACTGCAACGAAACGCTGCGCTCACGTTTGGAAGTTCAAATGTTTGTTAAGCTTAAGGGACACAACTGCTGGGTCATCAGTCTCTAAACTTACAAACTACTTAAGAACTACTTTATACTAAACACGACAGAAACATCCATGCCCGAGGGAGATTCGAATCCCCAAGGGGAGCGGCCTCGAGCATCGTTGCATAGCGCCTCAATGGGCTGGGCCACTAGGTCTGGAAGTCAAAATCTGATATAAAGTCTGAATCAGGCAGCTGCGGCTGTAGAAAAGGCTAGTGGGGACGAAGAAATACAAACTAAACCTCCTACAACAAGCGTGTCAAATTCAAAAGATCCTATCCCTCGTGATTAATACAGTTGTCGTAATTTTTTGTGTAATTTTATACAGTCATTTTTTAGAGAAATCCAACGAAAATGTTCACTTATTACTTTAAAAAATTAGCGATACGTGTAGCATGTGCCCTTGATCGATTGAGTTTCATTTGAATATCACTCGACTTAAACTGCCTGACGATGCCAGGAGCTACGTTATGTGACGTATCCGGACGCCTGGCCGAAAATGACTTACAAGTTCGTGGCGCCCTCGATCTGTAATTCTGGAATTCAATATAGCCTGGCACGAAGCCGACGTTCCAAAAAATCCCAGAGGTGTTCTATACGATTCAAGTCAGGACTCTGCGTAGGCCAGTCCATTACAGAGATGCTATTGTCGTGTAAGCACTCTGCCATAGGTCGTGCATTATGAACAGGTGCTCGATCGTGTTAAAAGATTCAGTCGCCATTCCCGAATTGTTCTTCAACAGTGGGAAGCACGAAGGTGCTTAAAACATCAATGTAGGGTTTGCTGTGATAGTGCCACGCGAAACAAGCGAGCTGCATGAAAAATACGTCGATAATATCACCGCCTCCGAATTTCACCATGGCACTACAAACGCTGGCATATGACGTACACCGGGCGTTCGCCATAGCCACTCCCTGATATCGGATCGCCACATTGTGTACCGTGATTCGTCCCTCCACACACTGTTCAATAGTCCAATGTTTACGCAGCGAGGCGTCGTTTGACATTGACCTGCGTGATATAGGGCTTATGCGCAGCAGCCCGACGTGAAATCAAAGTTTTTGTACCTCCCGCCTAACTCTCATAGTACTTGGGGTGGATCCAGATGAATTTTGGAATTCAGGTTTGATGGTCTGAATTGATGCCGGTCTATTACACTGTACGTCCATCTTCAACTGTCGGCGGTCTCTATCAGTCAGCAAACGACGTCGGCCTGTATGCTTTCGAGTTCTACGTGTCCCTTCGTTTCCACTTCACTATCACATCGGAAAGAGTGTACCTGTGGATGTTTAGGAGTGTGGAAACCTTACGTCCAGACTTCTGACACAAGTGACACCAAGTCACCTAACGACGTTGGAAGTCCGTGAGTTCTGCAGAGCGCCGCATTCTGATCTCAACGGTGTATAATGACTACTGAGATCGCTGATTTGGAGTTCCAGCCAGTAGGTTGCAGCAGAATGAGCATAATACGAAAAAGTATGATTTTGTGAGTATCCGGATACTTTTGATCCCATAGAGCATTTTGAGTCAAAATATTCACTTACAAGTGCTTCGTCTTTAGAAACGCTCCCGGCAGGTTGGTGCGGTGTTTCGCAGATAAAAATTTGTTACTTTTTATGGGAACAAGTTATTCACACGGAGAATAGTTAGGTAGACGATTAGACAGTTGAACAACCATTGCAGTGCCGGCAGCCGCCTGTGTCTCACTTCCAGACTCCTGACATAATTCAGTATTCTAATATTTTTCTTAGTAGTTAGTTCGAAAATTGCATGCGTGTTTTTTGTCTTTAAGACCTTTAACCTCTCGTATTTCTGTCATACTGCAAATTCAAGTAGACTGTAGAATTTATCTGAAGTCATAGACCATTGCTTCAGCTACTCAATTAGTTTACCGAGGAAAAAGAAGATATAAGTGGGTGGGGACTGTGAAGGGATCGAACAGGACCTGGCTACCGCCCGTAAACAGTGGAGGCTGTGTTGGCCACTCTCTATACGCTCAGGCTGCGATGAGACTGGGGCACCTCAGGCGAACGCTGGGAGCCTACAGCACCCCTCATATCCTTAATGCCACGGCGCTTTCAGGTTAGCACGTCCCCCTGGCAGTCGACAGTAGCCTGAGGGAGACTGGCCAACTGTGGCGGAATCGCGGATCTCCGGCCGCAATCTGACGGCAGTCAGGCTGTCCCCTTACGCATCAGAACAGGTACACTTGACAGCAAAAAAAGTGGATCAGTGCTGAATGCAACCCAACTAACGTAGCTGTGTTGCGGGTACTCCACATTCAAAACCCCTGTAGAGTACAGTCGTTCGACTATTCACAATGGGTACCAAACAAGCAGTAAAGAACAGTGCTCCTTATGGCAGTCGGCCCACATGTAATTCTGTAAGAGTACACCTGTCGCTGTATCTTGTATCTTACAATTTGATTTAACGTAATGTATATATTGTCTTAATTTTTTTTATTTCATGTATTTTTCTTGTATGCTAGACATATTTCTTATGTAACGTCATTTTCTATATTGAATCATTTAGTGTAAACATGTACTATATGTGTAAACCCGCATGAATGCACGGACATTCTTATGCTGTAAGTTAGCAATGCGCCAGAGAAAATGTTGAACCTGTTGTAAAGACTGTCTTTGGTACAGATGTAGTAGCTGTGAGTGTAGCTGTGCGGACTCGCTATAGTAAACACATAAATGATTTGTTGATGGTGTAGAGGCACGGTAGGCGCAGTGTGGCGCGAGTTTAATGCAATTGCAATAAGCCTGAGAGACGTACTGTTTAATGTATTGAAGGAAGTGCGAAACAAGTTCATTTATACTCGAAAGTGATCAATGTAATCTTTTTTCATGTGTGCAAGAAAAGTAATTGTTTGTTTATCAAGTCTATTGTCACCGAGTTTGATCGCTGCTGTAATTACGGAGATTAGAAGGTGTATCGTGGTGATATCAATGCATGGAGATTTCAGCCAGACGAGCTGAACAAAGAGTTGTCGATAAAAATATTTTTGAACCAGCAGTAAGACTACTTATTATAATCATATCTGTCTTGTATGGACTTCACGACGAAGACGACGAAAACAAATGAGTACTTTTGTAACATTTTATTTTGTATGCATGTATATGTAGCGTCAACCCAATCAGAATTTTGGTTCAATTATATATGACTTATTTTGAAACCAGTCTTAATTTTGTAAGTAGTTGTAGTCACCCCATTATCACCATTATTAGATTATGTTGATTATGCAAGCCTGCACATTGACTAACAAGTTCAATCATTTTTCAAAATAATTACGATCAGTTTTAAAGAAATTGCTAGACGAGTTAAAGAATTGATAAACGTGTTACAACCACAGAGACTAGTAATTTAAGTGCAGTGCTGTTCTAAGTTATGCAACCAATTATTAAGCCAAAGATTTTAACTTGCTAGAGAGTTTGCACGTAAAGTAGAGTTGGTTTCATTT
Organism: Locusta migratoria; assembly: GCA_026315105.1. Classification (NCBI taxonomy): domain Eukaryota; kingdom Metazoa; phylum Arthropoda; class Insecta; order Orthoptera; family Acrididae; genus Locusta; species Locusta migratoria. The sequence continues at coordinate 14,028,991 of CM048755.1, forward strand.
ATGTAGAAAGTAACCAGGCTAACAGTAGTCAAAGTATTATAGTTGATTAACCAGTCTTGACGGAAGTAATTTTTTTATGAAATACGTTAAATGCCAGACTCTGCTCAGCCAGTTACACGCGTACGCTACCCAGGCCCTGGAACCAATTAAAAAAAATAGTTCACGTAAAGTTTTATAAGGAACTTGAATGCTTTAAAGAATATTATCAAAATTATTGGGAACATTGACTGTAGTATGAAGCTCATTGCACCACGGAGTTTCACTGTACTGAGCTACTATCATTGCAATCAGAGTCTATCTGCTATTACAATTTTGATTATAACACGAACACGCCATCACCACTACATGAATTCTGACACATTTTTTAGTGAAGTTGTGCTGTTCGTGAATCGTAAGAGGTGCTAGTTGGAGGCTGTAGTCAATGCTAAGTGAGTTAGGGCCAAGCTTAATTATTTACCACAGTGACTGTTCCAAGTTAATTAATATCTTTGTTTTTTATTCAAAATTTTAACTTTCACTGCGAAAGTGTTGTTGCGACCCATTAGTTGTGATTTGCTGCAACATTCAATAACGAAATTATTGAAATTAATCTAAATTTTGATATTATTTGACGACCTCCAACAGGCGATTTTCTTAAAATTCAATACCGTCATACAAAAAACATTAGAATACAAGTTATTAGAGTCGAGAGAGCAACGTAAAATCATTTTAATTACAATAAGTGACAAATCGGATACCTTATCAAACTCATTCAATGACACAATGAGTTTTTGTTCGTGCTCTGAATTTGAAAGCACTGTTGACCAAAAAAAGCTTGCGTTTTTGAACGAGACTAGATTAGGCATGAAGAGACGTAAGACATTGACGTTTTCATTGGTGCCGGCCGCGGTGGCCGCGGGGACTGAGGCGCTCCAGTCACGGTCTGCACGGCCACTACGGTCGGGGGTTCGAATCCCCCCTCGGGCATGGATATTTGTGCCGTCTTTAGTATAAGGTAGTAGATAAGCAGTTTGTAAGTTTAGCTTAAGTCCCATAAGCTTAACAAACATTTGAACATTTTGATTTCATTGGTATCGGTTTACAAGGCCAATGTCCGAACCCGGTTAACTTTAGCATTGCACCAGGAATGGCATGAAGTTCAAATTGTTTCAGAGAGGTAACCACTAAAGGTATATAATACAGTGCAACTCACAGGTGTCAAACGTCATAAAATTGTGGAATAGAACGCAGTACCTATATGAATCGTTAACGAAGCACGATCACACGCCAGATATTAAATAAATTCACAGATATCGCTATATTTGAACTTGAATTCACGATACAATTGACTTCTTTCCCGGCAGGGACCCAACCCCGGCTCTATTCGCTATTTATTATATATACGCAAAGAGATGAAATAGTTACAGTTCTCACCATTAGCGAGATGTGCATATGTTCGGCTAGAAGTAGCTCACGCCGCGGCGGATTAGCCATGCGCACTGGAGCTCCGTGCCGCGGTGCGCGCGGCTGTTCGCCGTCGGGGGTTCGAGTCCCCCCTACGGGCATGGGTGTTTGTGTTGTCCTTAGGTTAGTTTACCTTAGTTTAAGTAGTTTGTAAGCTACGGACTAATAACCAAGCAGTTGAGCCAGATAGATTTACAAACATTTTGAAGTAGCGCAATAAATAACTTTGTGCTGCCTGGGACTCCAACCCCGCGCCTATCGTCAGCGTTGACCTCAGATGACTTGGTAACAACTCTCCCAATCTCGTTTACTAGTAATTAGGATCACGCCGTTCGTAGAGACCTGGAGGGGTTTGGCATTTTGAAGAAACAACGAAAACTAACCCAACTTTGCTCTAGTCAGTAGCGAATGGACATGTGTAATGTGATTTGAAAGACGCCACAGCCCTAAATTCCTTACTTGCCGCTATTGGAGGTGGAGAGGGGGATGTTTGCAATTGTTAAAAACTGTTTCCCCAGCAGGAATCAAACAATATCTTACCCATTACAAGATGGCATCAGCCCGATCAACTACCGATTTTCAGATGTGGTAGTATAATGTTTTTCGTCAAAATGGAGTGCAGAACACATGGTACGAGAAGTAAAATAGTTTGGCGGTATCTGTCTACGTAACAGTAATTTCTTGGTCTCGCGGTCTGAGCCGTCTTGTCGCGGAGTTGCGGTCGCTCCAGCCAGAGGTTCGACTCCTTCCTCGGGCATGTGTAGTTGTGTGTGTGTGTGTGTGTGTGTATGTATGCGTGTATTCCTTAGCGTAAATTAATTAAAGTAGCATGTAAGGCTAGGTAGGGACTAATGACCTCAGGTGATTTGTCCATTAGGACTATAACAAAAATGTTATATACAGTATGTAGAATTATGTAGCATTGCGTACGATAATATACTACGTTTTAGCATGCACTGTGATGATTTTGTATGACATGTTGTTGTATGTTTATTTAACTATAGTCACTTTTCGCTCAATGTTTGTATAGTCTATGGGACTTAACTATGGGGTCATCAGTCCCTAAACTTACAAACTACTTATGAACTAACTAACACTAAGGACGGCACAAATATCCATGCGCGAGGGGGGATTCGAACCCCCCACCGTAGTGGCCGTGCAGACCGTGACTGGAGCGCCTTAGTCTCCTCGGCTACCGCGGCTGGCTTTTCGCTCAAGTTTGTATGAAAAATGTGTGTGAAATCTTATTGGACTTAACTGCTAACGTCATCAGTCTGCACACTACTCAAACTATCTTAACATAAGGACAACACGGACACCCAAGACCGAGGAAGGACTCGAACCACCGACGGGAGCAGAAGCCCAATTCAAGACATGATGCCTTAAACCGCGCAGCTACTCTGCGCGCCGCTCAAGAATGTAACATAGCTCTTACCATAATAAATGAAATATTACGCATCTTGAAAGTAGCAAGGAGCGTCGTTTACGCATTAGAAAACGGTTTCTAAAACGGGATATATATACCATGTGTAACGATATAGTCCACTCCCATGAACCACAGACATTGCCGAGGTGGGGTGGCTTGCGTGCCTCAACGATACAGATAGCCGTACCGTAGGTGCAACCACAGCGGAGGGGTATCTGTGGAGAGGCCAGACAAAAGTGTGGTTCCTGAAGAGGGGTAGCAGCCTTTTCAGTAGTTACAGGGGCAACAGTCTGGATGATTGACTGAGCTGGCCTTGTAACATCAGCTAATGTGGCTTTGCCACACAGCTACTGCGAACGGCTGAAAGCAAGGGGAAACTACAGCCGTTACCTTTCCCGAGGACATGCAGCTCTACTGTATGAACATATGATGATGGCATCCTCTCGGGTAAAATATTCCGGAGGTAAAATAGTCCCCCATTCGGATCTCCGGGCGGGGACTACTCAGGAGGATGTGATCATCAGGAAAGACAATACTGGCATTCTACGGGTCGGAGCGTGGAATGTTAGATCCCTTAATCGAGTAGGAAAATTAGAAAATTTAAAAAGGGAAATGCATAGGTTGAAGTTAGATATAGTGGGGATTAGTGAAGTTCGGTGGCAGGATGAACAGGATTTCTGGTCAGGTGAGTACAGGATTATAAATACAAAATCGATTGGGGGTATCACAGGAGTAGGATTGATAATGAATAAGAAAATAGGAATGCGGGTAAACTACTATGACCAGCACAGTGATCGCATTATCATTTTCAAGATAGATATGAAGCCAACACCGACAACAGTAGTACAGGTTTATATGCCAACTAGCTCTGCCGATGATGAGGAAATCGAAGAAATATATGAGGAGCTAAAGGAAATTATTCAGACAATTAAGGGAGAGGAAAACTTAATTGTTATGGGAGACTGGAATTCGGTAGTAGGACAAGGAAGGGAAGGGAAGATAGAAGGTGAATATGGTCTGGGCAAAAGGAATGAAAGAGGAAGCCGTCTGGTAGAATTTTGCACAGAACATAATTTAGTTATAACAAACACGTGGTTTAAGAATCACAAAAGAAGGTTGTATACTTGGAAGAGACCAGGAGACACCGGAAGGTATCAGATAGATTTTATAATGGTAAGACATAGATTCCGGAACCAGGTTTTAAACTGTAAAACATACCCAGGGGCAGATATAGATTCTGACCATAACTTGTTGGTTATGAACTGTAGGCTGAAACTAAAGAAACTACAAAAAGGTAGGAAAATAAGGAGATGGGACCTGGATAAATTAAAGGAACGTGAGGTTCTTAAGAATTTCAGAGGGAGCTTTAGGCAACAATTGACAGAAACAGGGGAAAATAAAACAGTAGAGGAGGAATGGATAAAATTGAGAGATGAAATAGTGAAGGTAGCAGAGGACAAAATAGGTAGGAAGGCAAGACCTACAAAAAATCCTTGGATATCACAGGAGATACTAAATTTAATCGATGAAAGGAGAAAATATAAGAATGCAGTAAATGAAACAGGCGAAATGGAGTATAGACGACTAAGAAATGAGATTGACAGGAAGTGCAAAATGGCTAAGCAGGAGTGGCTAGATGGCAAATGCAAGGATGTAGAAGAATGTATAAATAGGGGAAAAATAGATACAGCCTACAGGAAAATAAAAGAAACATTTGGAGATAAGAGAAACAGATCTATGAATATCAAGGACACTGATGGAAAACCAGTTCTCAGCAAAGAAGGGAAAGCTGAAAGGTGTAAAGAGTATATAGAGGGGCTCTACAAAGGAAATGAACTGCGAGACAATATTTTAGGAAGGGAGGAGGATGTAGATGAAGATGAAATAGGAGATACTGTATTGAGAGAAGAATTTGACAGAGCCCTGAAAGACCTAAGTCGAAACAAGGCCCCTGGAGTAGATGATATTCCCTCAGAGCTACTGAAGTCTCTGGGAGAACCAGCCATGACAAACCTGTTTCACCTGGTGCGTAAGATGTATGAGACAGGAGAAGTACCCTCAGACTTTAAGAAAAATGTTATAATCCCCATACCAAAGAAAGCAGGTGCAGACAGGTGTGAAAACTACAGAACCATCAGTCTAATAAGTCATGGTTGCAAAATATTAACACGAATTATATACAGAAGGATAGAAAAGGTGGTAGAAGCCGACCTCGGGGAAGATCAGTTTGGGTTCAGGAGAAATGTAGGAACACGGGAGGCAATACTCACGTTACGGCTTATCCTAGAAGATAGATTAAGAAAAGGCAAACCTACATTTCTAGCTTTTGTAGATTTGGAGAAGGCTTTTGACAATGTTGATTGGAATAAACTCTTTCAAGTTCTGAAGCAAGCAGGAGTAAAATATAGGGAATGTAAGGTTATTTATAACTTGTACAAAAACCAGACAGCGGTTATAAGAATTGAAGGGCATGAAAGGGATGCAGTGGTTGGAAAGGGAGCAAGACAGGGTTGTAGTCTTTCTCCATTGTTATTCAATTTATACATTGAGCAAGCTATAAAGGAAAACAAGGAGAAATTTGGAGAAGGAATTAAAGTTCAGGGTGAGGAATTAAAAACATTGCGTTTTGCCGACGACATTGTAATAATCTCAGAGACAGCAAAAGACCTGGAAGAGCAGTTGAAGGGAATGGACAGTGTGCTGAAAGGTGCATATAAGATGAACATTAACAGGAGCAAAACTAGGGTAATGGAGTGCAGTGTAAGGAAATCAGGTGATTCTGAATGAATTAGATTGGGAAACGAAGCAATAAAGGAGGTAGATGAGTTTTGTTATTTGGGCAGTAAAATAACAAATGATTGCGCAGTACAGAGGATATAAAATACAGAATGGCAATGGGTAGAAAAGCGTTCTTGAAAAAGAGAAATTTGTTAACATCGAATATTGATTTAAGCCTAAGGAAGTCTTTTCTGAAGGCATTTGTATGGAGTGTTGCCTTGTATGGGAGTGAGACATGGACGATAAACAGTGCGGACAGAAAGAGGATTGAGGCTTTTGAAATATGGTGCTACAGAAGAATGCTGAAGATTAGGTGGGTGGATCGCGTAACTAATGAGGCGGCATTGAACAGAATTGGAGAGAAAAGAAATTTCTGGCATACCTTGACTAAAAGAAGGGATAGATTGGTAGGACACATTCTTAGACATCAAGGAATTGTGAATTTTGCATTGGAGGGAAGTGTGTGGGGTAAAAATCGCAGAGGAAGACCAAGAGATGGATACAGTAAGCAGATTCAGACAGATGTAGGTTGCCGTTCTTATGTGGAGATGAAGAGGCTTGCTCAGGATAGGGTATTGTGGAGAGCTGCATCAAACCAGTCTCCGGACTGAAGACCACAACAACAACAACAACAACGATATAGTCTGTTGGGATGAAAGCAGAGGAGGTCAATCGAAACACCAGAGCTCTTATTTCACAGAACGAAGAATTTATTATAGGTAAGGGGGTATGAAAGGACACGGTCTCATAGAGACGACTGATATATAGTAACGAAGCATAAATTAAAAGAGAATGCATGCTGTCAACGGAAACCAATAGATTTTATCACTGTATTGTAAGGGAACCGACCAGAAGGGTAACTGAGTTTATGATGCAAGAGCGGCGACAGCGAGTGAGAGAGAGAGAACAGAAGAGAAATTAACTATTAATAAATACAAGACCGTTTGCGTATTTTGTGAAGGACAGAGGGTGTATTAATGGATGGAGGGAAGGAGAGAGACGTATCTGATATAACAAAAATTACTTTGACAGCGTCCATCTAAACAGATTACTCTGTTTGCATAGAGGCTGGGTACAAATGGAAAAAAAAAATCACAGTGACGTGTTTTACGGCCCACTTTAGATTTGTAGTTTTATAAGTTTTTCAAACATTTTGGACCAAAATAATAATCTAAATAATTAATTAATAAGAGTGTCTGAAACCCTTTTAGGAAAAAAAATTAAGTAGTGACGGGATTCGAATCATAAACCTTTCGCGCCACAATCCAGCACCTTGCCCACTACGCTACGGCTATAAATCAAAACAGGTAATCTTTAATCTCATACTATTGATGGCCGTTGTTAACTGATGTTAATATGGCATGTGTAGACATTAGATTCTCATTTATCGTACGAAGAACTATGTGTTAATTCCTCAGTGTGCTGTTGCTTTGAAATGACAACGTGTAAGTTACAATAAGAAAATCATCAAATACGCGAAGAATGTCACGTGACATCTCCGAACGGCTGGTTTTCGTTAATTCAATGGAGGGTGTCAAATATCCGTTATTTTTGCAAATATGTTTCAAACGATACGAGATATGAAAAAAAACATAAGGGAGCTACGTTGTAGAGAATTTTCGCCTCTACCAATTAGGTTATTCAATTTTCGTGTCAGATTAACATTTCGTTTGTAATTACAATTATATTATAAACGGCAGTTTTTGGTTTTACTACCGTATTTTTTGTCCGACAAAATTTGAAAAAGGGAGGGTCTGGTCTCTGGTGGCCTACAATCATGTCTGTAAAATTTGGTGCTGATCGGTTGAACGGTTCGTCTTAAGAACAGGGAACACTTTACGGACAGACAGACGGAAAGACAGACAGACACACCAAAATCGCCGTTATTTTTGCAAATACCTTTGAAACGCTACGAGATATGAAAAAAACATAACAGAGCAAAGTTGTAGAGAATTTTCTCTTCTACAAATAGGGTTATTCAATGTTCGTATCAAATGAATAGTTAAGATGTTATTTTCATTTAAATTTCGAGCTGTCAAAAGACGATCGCAAAGGCTCACTTTTAGTGTTACTGCCGTAAACTAAAGTGGGACAATAGGATATTGAGTGAAAGGAGAAGCATTGAATTAAAATTTGTAGCACAGGGAGGAATCGAACCCAGAACTCAATACTTACTTTAATTCAATGCTTCTCGCTTCACTCACTGTCTTTGACATATTGATACGGAAAACTGTTGAAATAAAAATTGTGCCATTGGCGGGAATTTAACCCAGACTTCCATACTTACTTTAATTCAATACTTTTCCCTTAAATTAATGTCTTTGACGTATTGACACGGAAAACTGTCATAAGATATATAAATTTATAATAAAAATAGGATAATAAAGGAACTGTATATTAAAATAAAACTTCAGTTTAAAGGTAGCTCAAAGGAAAAAGAAACACGTATTTTATTTCTGTTGCCAAGAGATATTCCACAGTCTCTCACTTACGAAATATGAAAATAGAGATGAGATTAAAAAACATTTGAAGGACTAATAGTTTATTCAGAATCCCTCATTATTTGTTTCTTTCGTTATGCATCTCAGCATGTAATCTATAACGCTATCGGACCAATTTCTCTTCAGTAAATGCGACGACTCTATCTCGAGTTGATTGCTCACAGTGAGACGACCTGATTTGTACTTCTGCTTTCTGCTCTCACTATGAAGCCAGGAAGTAAACATTCTGTATTTACGTCAGAGCCCCGCTTTGTGCCGTGCTGGGGGCTGTTGCCCGCCACCACGACCGCCAGCTGGCTGGTTTCCGCCAAGCCTCGCCTCGGCACCAGCTTGGTTGACCGGCCTGCCCGTAGCTCGCAAGCCACGGCTAATACAGCGAGACTCAACCCTTGAAGTATGAAAAGTTTCTGCAAACCTACCCTAACGTGTATTATAAACTACCACACCTAGAGGTATTTTGCTATAAAATGAGCAGCCACGTTATCTTTTGACACTTCATTCAAATATTTAACGAAGTGAAAGAATAGAATCATGATAAACGTAGTACCATATAATGTTTCACATAGATAGCAATCATATAACACAGAAATTTATTCTTTTTTTCAGTGCTCTGCATTAGATCTAGAAGTAATGAAATATGTGGTTATCTTAGAAATGTAAGCATGTTGTAAAATTAAACAGTTCTGGTGGCAACAACAAAAATGTATACATGTAGTATATCATTCACGTTTTGTGTACTTATAAAGTGTTTTCAATGTGTCTGTAAACAATAAGTGCTAATCAACGGAAATTACCTTCGGCTGGGGCTCTTCATTTACACGATTGTTCTGCTATTCACAGCGAAGTGTTTCGTAATGGGTTCATATAATCGCTTCAGTTTCTCCACTATTTACGCTTATACTAAGCTGGAAATACTACTACTACTACTACTAATAATAATAATAATAATAATAATAATAAATACAAGTGCCAAATAGCGTATGTTCGAGTTATAATCTGATATATTCTTTCAACTTTCTCGACGTCCTCCCTCTATTCCATCAGGTAATAATCGCACACTACTCAGCAGTACTGCATAAGAGGGGAACAATTGTAGGGTTGGCAGTCTCCTTAGGAGACGTGTAAATCTCCTAATGGTAGCGTCAATAACAGACCGTTTGGTACACCTTCGCCAAAACATATGTTATTCACAGTTAACATTGTTTTTAATTGCACCCCGAGGAATTTCGTTATATGTATAACCTTCAAATTTGTTTTGCTTATCGATATCTAGAATGCTGACGAAACTCTGAGTACTTATGTTCAGAGCCAAATGCATATTGATGTTTAAGGTCAATTGTCGCCATTTGCGCCATGAAGATACAAATTCAAATTCATTTTGCAATTGACTTTGCTTTTCTGAGTTTAGTAGTGGGCAGCATTAACTGCCTCAAATCTAAGAGCAATATTTTGATTGCTCATTAAATATTTCGAATATATATTCGAATCAGGAGAAGTCTACTTCACTTTGCTGGAAGAATTACACTCGCCACGTCCTTTTCACTAGATGACTCCTCGTCTGTTACTGCAAACTATTACCTTGCAGATAGGACATCACGAGTCCAGTCGCACAACTTAGGAAAGCGATGTGGTTCGAAGTTGATTATGGCTGAAGATAGTTTTTTTTTGTTAAACTTAAGGGACTTAACTGCGGGGTCATCAGTCCCTAAACTTACAAACTACTTATGAACTACCTTATACTAAAGACGACACAAACATCCATGCCCGAGGGGGGATTAGAACCCCCGACGAGGAGCGGCCTCGCGCATCGGAGCATAGCACCTCAATGCGCTTGGCCACTCCACTGCGGCGTTGAAGATACCAAAAATCGTTTTGGCACTCTATAAATGTGAAATTAGTTTGAGAGTACTCAGTAGATCATGAAAATATAGTATCGCCAAAGTCTCACAATAGTAAAGATTTAGAAACCTTTGCCGGTTTGATGTTTATTTTTGTAGATATTTCATAGCGCTGGAAAAAGTATTTGTTCAAACATCCTGTTACATGTCTATATCAATACAATGGATCTGTAACTCAGTGGATTACTTTTATTTTCTTTATATATCTGTGCAACATTCCATTCGTCTCCCTCACTATAAATACATCAATGCTCGACCTCACGTCGTAGGAGAAGTAATTAAGCCATGCATAATGTGTGCACAAGATGTTCTCCTAAGGTGTTGGACCACTCGAGACATTGTCTGTAGACAAATGATCTTCCTGGTACGACTATGGTAGTGAAACGACAACACGGTGGATCATGTCTGGCGATAGTTGTACTGCTTCCTGGAATGACAGAGAGGAATCTAGATTAAAAGAAATAATCCGACACAAGCTGCTTGTGACCACTGAGTGCACGCATTGGGGAAGTTGAACAGTTGTGCCCAGCCGGAATTCGGGCCCATTCATACTGCTCTCTGAGCAGTTACGGTAACCACTGCACGAGCGGGAAAACAACCATCATCGCAGGTGCGTGGGCTACCACTCCTCTCCCCCCTCGTCACCCACAAGACTCAAACTTCCTCACACTGCTCACGTAGTTGCCGTTTCCAATTTGCACTCACTGCTCGTGGCACTTTGCCGATTACCTTCGAGAGTTCAGGCGTAGTGTGCATTTGCGCTGAAGGCTGGAGTTGTTCTCGTCTTCTCCTTAATTATGTATATTTATGTGGTGTCTGTTCTTTCGAAAGAACAGTCACGACGCATATATGTATATAGAAGAACCTTTCAAGATTCACTTATAGGTGGTATTCCAATTAAAATGTCTGAAAATTGAACTTCGGTGTGTCATTTACTTATCACAAATATGATTACAGACAAGGGTGATGAATTTCACGTAGCAACTACAACTATTCTCGATCCCTACTTTCTGAATTATCTGCATCGGCCTTCACAAGCGCAATGAGGAGGCGATTCACGCTGCAGCTGAAAATGTCGACGCTCTTTAAAGATTAAGGGGCAGTAGCTCTCAGTTACAAATTGGAGCGAGAGTAACATTTTACCCACTCTCTGACAGAGCTACAAACTGGTAAATCGAATTGAGAAATATTTGTGTCAGATTATGCTGCTGTCTAGTAAGCACCTCAGTAAAGCAAAGCCAATTTTAAAATGATATTGAAGTTATATCTTCACGATGCAAATTCGACAACTGACCCTAAACATAAATATGCGTATAGTTCACCACATGATTACCAGAAAATTTTCGTCAGTCCATGAGAAATCGATAAACAAAACAAATTTAAGGGTTATACACCTAACAATATTTCTGGTGGGTACAATTGAAAACAACGTTAGCTACTAAATATAAATGTTATTGACACAACCATCAGAAGATTAAAACGTCTCCCTAGGAGGCTATGAACCCCACAATTGTTCCACCTCTTCCGCAGTATTGCTGAGTAATGTGCGATTATTACCTGATGGTATAGAGGGAGGACACTGAAAAAGTTGGAAAAAGATTTTAGATTGTGCGGTACAGTGAATTAGTGGAAAGAAGGTCTCGGAGACGGCAGGGGGATGAGGTGAGGTGGGGCCGCGGTGGAGTATCCGAGCGGTCTAAAGCACCTCGCTGCGGAGCGCGCGGTTGCTCGCCGTGGAGGTTCGAGTCCTCCATGGGGCATGGGTGTGTGTGTTTCAAAAATGTTCAAATGTTTGTATAGTTTATGGGACTTAACTACGGGGTCATCAGTCCCTAAACTTACAAACTACTTATCAACTAGCTAATCCTAAGGACGGCACAAATATCCATGCCCTAGGGGGGATTCGAACCCCCGACCGTAGTGGCCGTGCAGACCGTGACTGGAGCGCCTCAGTCCCCTCGGTCACCGCGGCTGGCTGTGTGTGTTTGTCCGTAGGTTAGTTTACCTAGGTTTAAGTAGTTTGTAAGCTACGGACTGATGACCACGCAGTTTGGTCCGATAGGTTTACAGACATTTGAACATTTGATGAGGTGGGGAAGCAAAATATTAAAACAAAAGAGTATTCAGTGTAGCACGCTTCTTCTATGAGATTTCAATCACCAACCTTCTCCTACAAATGCAATGAGCTTTTGTACTCATTACCGTACAAAGTATATTACAATGAAAGGGCCGTGAAGAGTACCCGCGCGGTCTAAGGTGCCATGTCATGGATCGGGCTTCTGCTCGCGTTGGAGGTTCGAGTCCTCCCTCGGGCATGGGTATGTGTGTGTTGTCCTTAGAGAAGTTAGTTTAAGTAGTGTGTAAGTTTAGGGACTGTTGAACTTAGCATACCACACACATTCGAACATTTGATTTGAATTTTAGGAATAATATAATGGTAATTAGAACTCGCATATATCCTTTTTGGCACTTGTTTTTCTCTATCTTCGTATAAGCGTGGAACAGTCGAGAAACTAAAGCGATCCTGTGTACCCATTACGAAACACTTCACTTTGAATAACAGAACAATCGTGTAAATGAAGGGCCTCATCAGAAGGTATTTTAGTTTCGTAGCACTTATTGTTTCAGAGACAATGAGAACACTTTATAAGTGCACAAAACGTGAATGCTATACCAGAATTGTTTAATTTTAAAACATACGTAGTTTTCTAGGTTGAATACATATTTTCTTGTGCCTAAATCTAATGCAGAGTGCTGAAAAGATAGTTTCCTGTGTCGTATGATTGCTATCTAGGTGAAACATCATGTGGTATCTGCGTTTATCATGATTCTATTCTTTAACTTCGTTAAATATTTGAATGAAATTTCAAAAGATAAAGTGGCTGCTCATTTTATAGCAAAATAGCTCTAGCTGTGGTAGTTAATACTACACACTTGGGTAGGTTGGCAGAAACATTTGAGCCTGGTTTTGCGGTCTGTGCCTGTATTAGCCGTGGCTCGAGAGCTATGGGCTGGCCGGTCAACCACAGCTCGTGCCAAAGCGAGGCTTGGTGGAAGCCAGCAAGCTGGCAGTCGCGGTGATGCCCAACAGCCCCCAGCACAGCGCAGAGTGGGGCTCTGACGTAAATACAGAATGTTTACTTCCTGGCATAGTAAAAGCAGACAGCCGAAATACAAATCAGGCCGTCTCACTGCGAGCAATCAATAGATAGAGTGCTCGCTCTTACTGAAGAGAAGCTGCTCTGACGGCGTTATAGATTCTACGCTGAGATGTATTATGAAAGAAGCAAGTAATGAGGGATTCTGAATAAATTATTAGTACTTTAAAATGTTTTTTCTTACATCTCCTAAGTGAGACTATAGAAGAAATAAAATATGAGTTTCTTTTTCCTTTGAGCTGCCCTTTAAATTGATTTTTTTTAAGTATACAGTTCCTTTATTATCCTATTTTATTATAAATTTATATACCTAGGGACAATTTTCCACGTCAGAATGTCAAAGAAATTAAGTGAAAGGAAAAGCTTTGAATTAAAGAAAGTATGGAGGTCTGGGTTCGATTCCCGCCCGTGCCACAAATATTAATTCCATGATTCTCATTTCACTCAATATCCTATTTTTATTCATTTATACCTAGACTCCATGCATACAATCAGTTTAGATGGACTCTGTTAAAGTAATTTTTGTTATTTCAAATACGTCTCTCTCCTTCCCTCCATCCATTAATACACCCTCCGTCCTTAACAAAATATGCAAACGATTTGTCTTGTATTTATTCGTTGTTAACTTTTCCTCCTTTCTCTCTTTCTCTCTGTCACCTCCCTTACATTATAAGCTCAGTGCTCTTTTGATCTATTCCCCCAAAAACCTGTAAAAAATTGTGGTTTCCGTTAAAACAATACTGTCTCTTTTAATGTCTGCTTTCTTTACTGTCCATGGGTACTCTCTATGAAGCAGTGTTCTTGTATATCTCCGACAATCCATCCTTCGTTCTGTAAAAAAAGTTCGTTCCTTTTCTCTCGGACCTAAAACAAACTGTGATATATAAGTAAGGAGTACTTTGCAAGCATTTCACTCTTTTTATTTTCCAGTTATGCACTCCTGTTCATTCCTAGATCCCGCCCTCCCTCCTGCTACCCCTCCCTTGAAATATTTATCTGCATCTCCGTGCTTCTTTTCACAATTTTGTGCTTGGCAGATTTTTTTAATCACTTTCATTATTTCTCTGTCGTTGACTCTCGAAAATCACGTGGATATAATGGCCAACTGAACCTTACCGTGCAAGCACTATTGTCGCCATTAAAATGGACATCTATTCCGCCAAATACCAGTATCCAAGCTTTGAAATGGCAGAGACGAAGTTCTCCCCCATCCTTCCCAGTTGGATATTATGCTTCGCATGTAATCGCATTTTCGATGTGACATTGTATCAGAATTCGCATTGCTGTTTTATAACCTCAGTATGACTATTGAAGGCAACCACACCGTAAAGAATAATTGCTCGACACACTTGCCAGTTATCGGATACCTTGTCACTGACCATACTAGTAAATCACAGAAACCTCCTTCATCGAAGTCTGTTTGTGTTCCTGAACGTGGTGAATAAATGTCAAAACGAAGTTACTTTCCGAATTTCAAATTTTTAACGCATAATCCACGTTCCTCATAACTATAAAAATGCCTAATATTCAAGTTATCGTGGCAGCAGCTACCCAACAATCTTTATAATTATGAGCTCATAGATAAATAAGCTTATTACAGATTGCCATACCAAATCGTAATGTAGCATACTAAAACGTAGTATAATATCATGCAAAATCCGCGATAAGGCGCCTCACACTACGTGACCATCCCGTGCGGCCAAGAATGTCTTACCTAGCCAGACACCTCTGAGCTCTTTGTCTGGTCGTACTGTCTAATGAGTACTCCATTATGACAAAACATTATGCCAACGCATCTGTAATTCGCTGGAGGCCGGGATGAGGTTAACTTGTAATAGCTAAGGTATGGGTGCGATTCCCGATGGGCGTAAAAGTTTTTAACGGCCAGAAAAATACCATCTACACCTCCAGTAACTGCAATAAAGAACACAGGACTCTGCCTTATTTCAAATCAAAATTGCACATGTTCATGCGCTACTAAATTAAACAAAGTTTTCGCAAAATATCAAACCCCTTCCACGTCTCTACGAACGGTGTGATCCTAACTACTGGTGAACGACAATGTGATAGTTGACGCCTCTTGGTGTCAGGTAAAAAGTGACGGTATGTGCAGGGTTGGAGTGCCCGGAAGAAACAATAAATATATCAGCAGTATTCCTTCCTATTATACAATAGCAAATGGTGCTGGGTTCGAGTCCCTGCCGGGGAAAAATTAATTGTATCGTCGTTTCAGGTACCAGTATAACACTATTTGTGAACATATTTGATATGTGACATCTGATTGCGCTTAGTTAACAAGTCATCAATACACTGTATTCTATTCCACAACTTTATGATGTGACATCTGTGAATTGCACTATATTACGTATCTTCAGCGGTTACCTCTCAGCAACAATAGGAGCTTCATGCGACTCCTGGTGCAGTGCTAAGATTATCATTTATTTCTGGGTTCATACATCGGTCTAAGAAACTAATGAAAACGTCAGTGTTTTACGTCTATTTATGCCTAGAGATCACGCGCACTTAAACGTGGCCCCTGAGTGGAGAATGTTGGGAGCTGAAGCTTGCATTCAGCTCAGAGCGGATTGGCTGTTAAAACAAGCCCCGCCTTTTCCCCCCAGTGCCGGCAGCTTATGGCGTATAGATTACAGGTTTTAAAAGAAACAACATGTAAGGGGTTAAAACGTCACAGATGGAACACGAAATTAAGTATCACTTTAATGTTTGAGTAATAGAAAAGTGGAACGCATATCTACGAAATGTTAATATTTGAAAGGGACTTATTAAGCGGGTGTAACAACGCTCTCTGCCTCTTTTTATTGTCGTAACAGAATAAAAATCAGAATTAGCATTCTTCACACCACTTTCAAGGACAGCCTTCTTTCTTATAAAAGAAGTCGTCGGTTTTTGTGGACTTATTTTAGCAAATAACAAAGTGGAAGACAATAATCAATACGAAGCACAAATCAACAATACATTGACGATGTCTATGGTGTACAATGCTGTTACGAGGTAAGGTTGGTACCTATTGTGGGTAGGTAATAACTGTACTGTGCAATGATATGACGACCTGTGATGCTGCTGTGCAATGGTGGTTGCATAGCGTCAGGTGCGCTCTCCACTTAGGAATTCAGGGGTGATCCACTTTTTTTGCTGTCAAGTGTACAGAGGAAAAGTGAAATAAGTTGGATGAAGATCAGAGTTGAATGTGGCTCCAACTCGGTCATTGAATGTTTTATAAACCCCCAGGCTCAACTGTAGCAGTGGCGGAATACCAGAGGGAAAACTTTGAAATTATTCCATGTAAATTTCATAGTCATGTCATAGTATTTTGCCGAGGTTACGTAGCTTGCGTGCCTCAACGATACAGATAACCGTACCGTAGGTGCAACCACAGCGGATGGGTATCTGTGGAGAGGCCAGACAAACGTGTGGTTCCTGAAGAGGGGCGGCAGTAGTTACAGGGGTAACAGTCTGGATAATTGACTGAGCTGGCCTTTTAACATCAGTTAACGTGGCTTTGCCATGCAGTTACTGCAAACGGCTGAAAGCAAGGAGAAACTACAATCGTTAATTTTCCCGAGGACATGCAGCTCTACTGTATGGCGTGGAGAGCGGCATCAAACCAGTCTGCGGACTGAAGACCACAACAATAACATCATGGGATTAGGTGGAGATTTTGACCCAGACGATGCGTCTGCTGTAATATTAAACCAGATGACCTTAAACTTGACTGAATAGTACACATCCCTTCTATTCAAGTCACTTCCCAATTTTGCTTATAGTGTATTTGTGTGGAGCGATAACGAACTAAACACACCGTTAAGCAGGTGTAGCACTGGGAGAGGCTGCTAGGAATAAAGGAGAAGTGTCCAACCGTTACGAATGATGTCTAATAGCAAAGTCTTTTCCAAATTGTTACATATACTCTAGCTTCCAGGCAACTAATGAGTCACTGAAAATAATCAATGTACATCGACTTCACTGGCTCTCGATTCCGTGATTGCTTTTAGGGAACAGTTGTGACAATATTTTTCCAGTTATCTCGACTATAATAAGGGGCAAAGACGAGAACCCGAGGAGGTGTGTACTCGCCTAGCGCCACCGCCGCTATGGAGTCCTCACGTGACACCAAGCCGGAGAATGAGCTGGCAGCCTGCCGATCTACTGCAGCTAGCGGCGCTCAACATCGCCATGCCAGCATACTTTACGATTCACAACAAGACGTCACGTCACGGGCAATATCGCGTCGGCACGACAAGCTACAGCTTGGCAACATGCAGCGCGTGCCAGGATTATGACATCAGGCTCTCCGCCACTGTCAGCTCCGCAATGCAGATGACAGGGGCGGTGGGAGGAACGTCTCCTCTCAGGAGAAGGGCGAGAAGGTCCGCTCCAACGACGGCAGGCACCGTCTGGCTTGTAAAATGACTCCAAGAAACTTGTATTTCGATTCAATCTTTTTTACTGCGTCAGCCAACGCACTCAGCAACCAAAATTGACTGTTCTGAATAAACTAAGGTGACAAACCAGGCGTGCTGGTTGCAGCAATATTACTCATTTAGAGCACTAGTAGCTACTGAAGTGCACAATTGTTCGATTGCAATGCTGTTCAACGAATGAGCACTTTGTAATATTTTTCATGAAGTGCATGATGTGGAAAGAGTAAAGAAAAACCGGGGTAAAAAAAAAAAAGAAAAAAAAGAAAAAAAAATTAAAATAAAAAAATGGAATAAGAAAGTACAAATGGCATAAAAAGTTTCAATATTTTTTCTTGAAAAATTTTATATCTCTATTAACAAAAATATTAAGGAAAGACTACAGATGTACGATAATTTCACTTCACAACGTTGACTAAATTGGAACTGCAGATTTGCACAACCCAGTCGTGTTAGGTACATGGCGATTGGAAACCGATATTTGTTCGAGTTACCCAAATAGATTACGGCCCACCAAGTAAACACGTCAGCGAATATAGCATTTGGATTTCGAAATTAGATTTTGGTCTTCTGCAAATTGTGTCGCTATTATAAGTAATGATACACGGGCAACATGCGACAGAGATTCATTTGCAGAAATACTGGGGTGTACGCTAGTACTACTCATCGTCCCTGCTTCTCTGGCATAAACACGAGCGGGGATGTGCCGTCGTCGGATTACTACTATGCTTTGCCAAGTAATATGTCCTTAAATTGCTAACACACACAGTCCACTATGACTAAATTTCATGTACTTACTTCGTGCTGGACGTTTGGAGATGGTAAGTTCATGTAATGGGTCCCTGTGTCATCCCGACTTCCGTCTCTGCTCCGAACCAAACCTGGAAGAAAGAGCTCCATTTAAAATGTAAACATATAGGAATTACTATGTAATTAAACATGGTTATAGAATTTCTGGCCCAATTAAACATTTAGAACGCATAATTTTCATATACGTTCCTTTCAGTTTTTTAGTGTTGTTTCTTAACTGGGGAGTTGAGTATTCATAGCAAAACTAGGGAGTGGGGCGTCGTGTTAACAGCACTTTTCCTAAATATCATATTGGCGTTAAGAATAAAAAAACGTTCTTTTATCACATAATTTTCGACAATTTTAATTACAATGCTACTCCAATAATTATCCACAGCAAAATTAGGGATGTTTCATTTCCATGTAACTTTAACATTAATGTAAGCAACATCTAACATTAGAATGTATACCACTAGTGGCCATCGCTTTGTTCTTCTTGTTACTGGGTCAACTACGCCTTTTCTGAAGCTGTCAAAGGTAATGATCTCAGGAGTTTTTCTCATCACCTGCTGTAGTGACCATACTCTTGGAATCTGGGTGATTTTTTTGACAGCAGTAAAACTCTTTCTTTAAGAAGTCTGCTACTTTTGGAGGGGATGACGATATGGGCCATTCCTTTTCAAATCGGACAGCAGGAAACCTTGAATTTTTGTGGGGTTTCATTTTTCTGTCATAGAAAGTAGACGTTATGTTAATATCTTTGACAAACTCGCATCTGTGATACGCATTTTTACCTTTTACAGGTATATAAGAAATTCTGGCTTGTTCATTTATTTATTTCATACATTGTTTGTAACGCTGATAAACATTCACACATTAACTAACTTTTTATAACTTTTCTACTTAACATTTTAAATGTTAATTTAGTGTGTAAGAGGTCAAAGTTAAGTCAAAACAAATCTTTTCTGTTACGGGGTACAATCCGTGCAGTTTGCCGGCTCAACAGTGTGATTAACTGCCGTGGTGGAGTAGCCGAGCGGTTTAAGGCGCCTCGCTGCGGAGCGCTCGGTAGCTCGCCGTCGGAGGTTCGAGTCCTCCCTCGGCCACGGGTGTGTGCATGTTGTCCTTAGGTTAGTTTACCTAGGTTTAAGTAGTTTGTAAGCTACGGACTGATGACCACGCAGTGTGGTCCTATAGATCTACAGACATTTTTAGTGTGATCAACATGCTGCCCTAAGTACCAGTCAACTCTTACATCTGCGGTGTTGTGAACACCCAGTTGGTATTAAGAAAGTAGTTTTATATGAGCGTCGGTGCCACTTTGTACGACTGTTTGCAGATCCTTTTATACATAGTCATGAAGTAGCGTTCAATACAAGATAAATTGTATTGGTAACCTGTTCATAGTCGAAAGCTGGATCGTGTATAGTGGACGAAATAATATGAACTCCATTCAGTTTACTACATCTGGTAGCTCGGCGACACCATCGCGTACATGTGTATAATAAGGGCGGTTGAACAGCACGACTGAGAGCGGTGCAGGACCAGGAGACGCGCGCAGGCTGTCCCGCGCCCAGTCTCATGACACCAGCCGTGTCCAGGTTCGTCAGCACCGCGTGGCGCGTGCGCAACCTGTAGTTGGCTACAGCAGACGTGTTGTTATCGCTCATACATCAATGGTCATTGCAGCTATGAACATCAACACACAAAAAAGTAAACTATTTACTATA
Organism: Locusta migratoria; assembly: GCA_026315105.1. Lineage (NCBI taxonomy): Eukaryota > Metazoa > Arthropoda > Insecta > Orthoptera > Acrididae > Locusta > Locusta migratoria. The sequence continues at coordinate 14,049,153 of CM048755.1, forward strand.
CACTAACTATACAATCACACAACAGTTTACTCATTTTTTGACGTCGTCGTTCAGTGTGTTGACCACCATTATTAATTGCACCCTCACGCACCTCATCACTGTATTCGCGGTCAGTTCCATTGTCATCATCTTTACAGTCAGAGAGAACTACTGAAACAGCCACACCTACGTCCATGTTGTAACACGCCTCACTTGGCAGCTCTTGATCAACAGTAAATAAAAGCTAGTCGCAGAACCATAAAGGTGGCATATATGCTTGCTGTCACAAACTTTATTCTCCTCCTTTCTGAAGGAGCCCTGTGTTCTTTATCTGTATACACTAGTGATAAAAATATTCAAATGTATGTAAATCTATCGGACTCAACTGTGATTATTAATCGGTAGCTTACAAACTACTGAAACTAAGTCAAACTAACCTAAGGACAACACACACATCCATGCCCGGGGGAGGATTCGAACCCCTGACGCGAGAGGACGCGCGATCTGCAACATGGCACTCCGGTTACTTCCGCGCGACTACACTAGTGAACCCGGCAATGCTTCGCAATTGCTAAATACGCATGGGAAATAGATATACCTCCTTAATGTCCCTTACAAACACTTCCCCTATCTGTACACAATTTCTTACATTCATATCTGTCCTTTTAGGGTTGTCTCTGTATTGTCTACATGATGCTCGGGTATTTATTTACTCCAGCATCCAGTTTATCCATCTACTCCTCCTCCTCCACCAACACCTACGCTGCTTCCTCTGCCTCTTTCTCCTCCACCTCCTACCGCCTTTATCTCCTGTCTCTGTCGTTACCTCCTTCGCTCTCTGCTAATCTCCTCCTGCCCCCTTTTTTCTGTTTATCTCCTCCCTCCACGCTACATGAAATATTCCAGACACCTGCCGAATTCCACACTGATCGGTAAAACGGTGTCGACGTTTGGAGTAAGGTTCCCTCCGCCATGTACAGAACGAAATATTATGTAGACTGTGACGTTTCTCTTGTTTTGAAGGTCTAGTGTGCAAGATTTCGTCAAGATCTGAATAATACAGGAGTTCGGAGTCGGAGTTTCTTGTAAAGTATCCTTCGCCGTGCATCGTACAAAATATTATGTAGACAGAGCCGTTCCTCTTGTTTTTATGGTCAAGTCTGCAAAATTTTATCGCAGTTACATGAAAATAACCGATCTGGATTATTTCAGCTTTCAACGACAGCGCGTGTCCAATTGTAAATGTAAACCGTCCAGGGAAACACTCAAACAAACATACAAAATTATATCAAAATGAGTCAAGCAGGAATCCACTGACATAAAGACAGTTCTTTCATAACGATTGCGTCGAGACGTTTTGCAACACGCTTTGTTCACGCTAGATTTTCTTCGAGACAAAATAAATAAATAAATGTTTGTAAATCTATCGGAGTCAACTGCTAGGTTGTTAGTCCGTAGCTTACAAGCTACTTAAACTAAGTTAAACCAAGCTTAGGACAACACACACATCCTTGCCCGAGGGAAGATTCGAACCCCCGACGCGGGAGGCCGCGCGATCCGTAACGTTGCGCTCCAGACCGCTTGACTTCTCCCGCGCGATTCTTCGAGACACTTTACGGAATATAAGTCCCAGTACAATTAGTACTGAAATTATATACACGAAAAATTTAAAAAGCTTGGACATGTGTTATGTAAATATGGCAGACTTGTGAAATTATATAATCATGGAAACGTTCGAATTCAAATATAAGAATAATTAATTTGTGTTTCTCGGTGGCCTAGTGCAAGTCTTTCAATTCGACGCCAGTTCGGCGCTTTGAATGTCCCTACCTCGGGAAATGTGACCTACACTTTAATGTGGAATTCGAACCGCGCGTCTGGTTACTCCTCAGACAGTTTAGACATGATGAGTAGGCCAAAACGCAGAATGTAATCATCTATGACCCCAGCGAGTTTAGAACCAACAACCTTTAGCTCTGTACACATCTCTGGGCAATTGTTCCACGATATTAACGGCTGCAGAGAGATTAGATACCATTTCCTCGTACTCTGAGGCTCAATAGAAATGTTGAAGAAACTCGTCAAAGGTCTGCTAATCTCTTCCCTGATAGGGATCTTCCTTCTGCAACGACTTTTCGCAGTAGTGTGCAACTGCTTGCTGAAACTGGAAGTGTTAAACCCAGAGAAAGAGTACTAAGTCTATTTGTTCGAGATATTGGATGACACTCTTCGAGGAGAACAACTTTTACTACAACTATTTTTGAATCCGATGTGTATTGATTTAAATAGCATGAAAAACAGTTTCAAATGCCTCGCCGTATATATATATATATTTCTCCAAAGTTGCTGTTTGCTTTTCTGAAAACTAGATTACAAAAGTTAACGAATTTATCATAAACTTCTGTCTTTAAAATCTTTTTATGAGCTATTTGTATCTGACTTTCGACAAGCACTGTTGCTCCTTATAAATGTTTATAAAATCCGGCAAAAAGTCTTTGGCCCGGCAGCGACAATGCACCAGCTGGTATTCCAAACAACTAAATGCGCAAGAGCGTGCGACAATCGCGTCGCGTTCTGAAGGCAACCGAGAAGAACTCTAAGATGGCGGAGAGCGCCAAACGCCAGGCGTGTACGCTTGCACGGGGCGCATCTTACCAGCTGCCACCTGCCTCTTTAATTGACGCTGCGTTCACACTTACTTTCTTGTGCTTGGAACTGCGTGGCTCATCCTAAAGCGCACTGTTTGGAGTTTCTGTGTGAGGCTCCATGTTAGGAAGAGGTGTTAAAAATTTCTGCGCCACTGCATTGTGTAATTATGCGCCCCTGTGAGCGACACATTGGTTCCACTCGGAGGAAATTTTATTTGCCTCCCAATTTTTTGTTTGCTGCATAACACGCCATATATAAGTCATATGTGTAACAATTGCCCACGCAAATGACTTGTACCGCTGCCTAGGGAAGCAAACAGGTAATGTAACATGAGCAAAAGCAATCACGATGACGAAAACCTGAATCGGCAAGGAAGAGATGTGACTCAGACATATTTCTCATGATTTTGATACATACCTTCCAATATGTGAAAAGGTTGAAATGAATTTCTTTCTGGAAAGTGTTGGGTACCTTCAAGTTATATATTGCACGTGATTGGTTTTGTATACGTGGCAGCCTAAATGTATCCTACAAGATTTCTAAACCGAGGAACAGGAGGGTAATTCCCACTGGGGATCTCCCAGAGTGTGGACGGAAGGCAAGACGGATAATATATTACTTCGTTACTACTAACTGTATTCGCAATTAATTTTGTATACAGTACAAAAATAAATGTGCCGACAAATGGATATCATTGTACGACAAATTCTTCAGGAGATATACTGTAAACATTTACGAACGTCACGTTTCGTTTTGTTTCATCCTTATTACTAAAGCTGTTCGCAACTAATTTCTGAAACGTATTAAAATAATAAGTGTCTAAAACAGAGGGCGTATTCCCGTGGAACGTTCTATCAAAATTTCTTAACAATCGTTCGAGAACTTTCGGAGATTTGCTAGTTGGAAAATTTATATTTTATGTCCGTTTGTTTTATTAATAGCAAGCGAATCTCGAAAAGTTCTTGAACTATTGATTTCAAATTTTGACTCAACATTACATTCTAATACGGGCATTGCAACAGATGCCGGGTACAACTAGTTACTTTATAAATGCCAATGGCGTAAGCTATAGAAATTAGTGTGCGTCACCCTGCTGACGAAGATATTTAGCTGAAGCCCACATCTGTGGGTGGAAGAAATACAGATAAAAACATTTTCTTGAGACTTTTTTTTTCTTTTTATTGATGTAAGGACATCTTGCTCTCTCAGTCTAGAACTCAGGTTGGTAGCAAGAAATTGGAATGATATAAAAGTGAAACGGGAAAATTCCGCAGCCGTCTGCGCAGCAATATCAAATATCCTCTGCGGCAACGGCGTTTCCCGCTTGCTGCTATTCGTTTACATGATGTCAATCTTATAAAAATCTCCTTTTCCCTTCTCGGTTTAAGCTTGCTGCTTCTCAAAGTGATATGCGGAAACGTGAGATATTGAATTTATTACTTTTCCTTTTACCGTTGCAAAGAAACTGAAAGCTTCGGAGCAGAATTTATACAGAAACACACTCGCATTTGTTCAGTAACTTCGTTAGTCCCTCGTCTGTAACTGACGTTCATTTTGACGGAAAGTGAATGCAGTTTCCTTTGTCTTAATTGGAAAAAAGAGAAAGACGCTGTTGAACTTCAAATGTTCAAATGTTTGTATAGTCTATGGGACTTAACTACGGGGTCATCAGTCCCTAAACTTACAAACTACTTATGAACTACTTACGAACTAGGACGGCACAAATATCCATGCCCAAGGGGGACTCGAACCCCCGACCGTAGTGGCCGTGCAGACCTTGACTGGAGCGCCTTAGTCCCCGCGGCCACCAACTGTTGAACTAATAATGACACAGACTAAAAGCTTTTGTGCAGTAAACGTGGCAATGGGCAACCCATTATCACCAGTGGTAGCCAACCTTTTCATGGAAAGGTTCGAAGAGGAGGCACTTGCATCAGCCACTTATCAACCCAAGTGCTTCTTCAGGTACGTTGATGACACATTTGTCATTTGGCCCCATGGCAGGGAGAAGCTGGAGGAATTCCTGGAACACTTAAACTCACGCCACCCGAGTATAAAATTCACCATGGAGCTAGAGAAGGATGGGCAGCTCCAATTCTTGGATGTCCTGGTCAAGAGGAAGGCAGATGGCACTCTGGGGCACAGTGTGTATCGAAAACCCACCCACACTGACTTATATCTTCAAGCCAGTAGCTGCCACCACCCAGCACAGAAGAATGGAGTCTTGAAAACTCTAGTGCACAGGGCCCGAGCTCTGTCAGATCCAGAAAATCTTGCCACGGAGATTGAACACCTTCAGCTGGTTTTCAGCAGAAATGGATACTCCTCCAGAGACATCCAGAGGGCACTTCATACAACCAGCCAACCACAGGATACAGAGTAGGAGCCGGAGGAGGCAAAGAAGGTGGCATACCTACCATATGCTGGTCCTATTTCTGCGAAGATCAGCAGAATTCTTATGAAGTATGACATTAAGAGCATATTCTGCCCACCTGCCAAAATTGGGACAATGCTGGGAAGTGTGAAAGATGACCTGGGGCTACGTATTCCAGGCATTTACAGCATCCCGTGCCAGTGTGGGATGTCATACATCGGCCAGACAATCAGGACGGTGAATATAAGGTGCAAAGAACACCAGAGGTACACCAGACTCGGACAGGCAACCAAGTTAGCCATAGCAGAGCACTGTATAGAGTATGGCCACACAATGGACTGTGACAAAACCAAAATTGTGACACAGACCCCAAGATTCTGGGACAGCATAATAAAGGAGGCCATCGAAATAAAGGTCACTGACAACCTAATAAACCGAGATAGCGGTTACCAGCTAAGCACAGCGTGGAGTCCGGCTCTGGAACTTGTTAAGGCCCAGCGGAAGGGACCAAATAACTCCACAAGAAGTAGAAACAACTCAGAAGTGGCGCTAAGCGGGCGCGGACCGAGAATGGAGTGCCTGACACCGGACGGGCCTCAAACAGCTGCCATAGCAGCAGATGTCGGCCAAGACGGGCGCGGGCGTCCATTGGAGCATGTGGGCAGCCACAACATCTCAAGAGCAGCGCGAGGTGGGCGCGGACCAAGAACAGAGCACCTGACGCCAGGCAGGCCTCAGACAGCTGCCCTGACCACAGATGGTGGACGAGCTGGGCGCGGACGTCCGTCGGAACAGCAGGGAGGTTTCAACATCTCAGAGGAAGCGCCATGCGGGCGCGGATCGCGAATGGAGCGCCCAATGCAGGAGGGGCCTCAAACAGCTGTTATAGCAGCAGATGTCAGCCGAGGCGGGCGCGGACGTCCGTTGGAGCATCTGCGCAGCCACAACATCTCAGGAGAGGCGCGAGGCGGGCATGGACCAAGATCAGAGCGCCTGACGCCAGAAGGGCCTCAGACAGCTGCACCGACCACAGATGGTGGACAAGATGGGCGCGGACGTCCGTTGGAGCACAAGGCAAGCCACAACACCTCAGGAGCAGCGCCAGACGGGCGCGGTCCGCGGAGGGAGCACCCAACGTGGGAGGGGACTCAGAGAGTTGCCGCTGCCACAGATGGCGGCCGATTGGGGCGCGGACGTCCGACGGAACGCCAGGGAAGAGACAACACCCTACAAGCAGCGCCAGCTGGGCGCGGACCGCAGACAGAGCGCCTAGCGTCTGCTGGGCATAAATACTGGACGAGGTCCTCCAAAAACGGCAGTCTCAGGTAGCACCTGAAGAAGGCAGCGAGTTACGCGGCCGAAATATTGTGCCAGAACGACGCATACATCCGGCAGTAATCCCGTTTATCCAAAACTGTCTGGAATGATGTTGTTGTTGTTGTTGTTGTGTTTCGGATGTTTAAGGGGGACAAAACTACAATGGTCATCTGTCCCCCTGTTAATATAGAATATTCATTGAAGTTATACGAAGTATTTTCTGTAGGCAATTGTATGTAGTGTTACCTTGTGCGGAGTGAAACATGGGCGATAAATAGTACAGATAAGAAGAGGACAGAAACTTTTAAAATGCTCTGCTAGAGAGGAGTGCTAAAGATTACGTGGGTCGATAGCGTCACTAATGGGGAGGTACTGATTATATAAAAAGAAAAAAAGAATTTTATGACAAATCTTGAGTAAAAGAAGGGATCGTGTGTTACGATACATCCTTATACATCAAGTAAGCGTCAATCAAGGAAAGTCTGTGCGGTAAAAATTGCAAAGGGAGACCTTAGAGACGAATACGGTACGCATGTTCAAATGGATGAAGGTTGCCATTCTCATGAGGAGATGAACAGGCTTGCTCAGAACAGGTTAGGCAAGAGTTTTATCAAATTAATCTCTGGACTAAAAACTACAACAACAAAGTCAAGATTTCACGATTTTATTGATCAGACCGGTCATTATAATTATAGAATTTCAAAAAATTTTATCTCATATATTAAAAGAATCTACGAAAACTGAAGTAAGTTGGCCAGACCAAACTACCCTGTCGATTTCCTTCATTTTTGTTGTAAACGAAAGGTATTCATCTACAGATTTGTCATCAAGTATCAGAATTTACATAACTCTCGCCTTCCTTTCTATATACTCAAACGCGATTTCCTTCTGTATATTTCTTATGGGGATGTCCTTGCTGTAAACTAAAGTACCTCAGTCCAGGCCGTTCTATCCGACCGATTTCCTTCATTTTTGCTTTAAACGAAAGGTATTCATTCGCAGATTTATCATCAAGTATCAGAATTAACTTACGTCTCTCCAGCCTTTATTTTTATTCAAACGTGGTATTCTTCTGCCCTTGCATTGAATAATTTAATCGGTTTGGTTTACGATATCTTTGGTTCTAATTAAGGTACGCAGTTAATTTTGACCTAGCAACACTCAGCGGATCAAGCTCTTTCATTTGCGCTTTGAAACACTTGTATTTATTAATTCTGAAGAAAGCTATCCGTGTACATTCAACTTCCAGTTTTTCCAACTTTTTTGTCATTCCACTAACGATGCGAAGTATTCGCACGGGTTCTCTAGTAATTTCCTATTAGATAGATCCAAAAAGGCCTTGTGAGAGACGCTAACTATATGACAACAGATGACACAGAGAAAATGTTTAGAAACCTCTGTAATAGTTTCTGAGTAAAAACATGTATTGGTTTTTGGAAGACAATAATAATTCGATAAAAAAATTCAAATGTATCTAATCTTCAGAAATTGACGGTAAATATCATAATTTCATGTCAACTATGGTACAAAAATATCATTGTTGTATTTTCAAAATTGTGTGTTGGTGCCTCTTGTAATAGTCTGTTATTTTTCCGACTGTCCCTCTTTATGTAACTCAGGAAGAGTGAAAATTTCCTTCCTTGTGTGAAGAATATAATGTAAAGATATCAGAGTTTGGTTTGGAACAGATGCGACCTCTAAGGGAGAAAGGACTTCTCTGAGCAAGCGGATCCACATGGATTTGTACCACCTTAAGAACTTTATAGAGTTAGGAATACCTCGAAATCTTTGAAATGGCACTCCAAGATCTTATACGTCGTATACTTGACCAACCTGTAATAGAGAAACACATATACTTAAAAAAAAAAGCGTTGTTGGATGAAAATATATATGGTACTGTGCCTCAGTACCCGGAATAAATATTCAGTCTTTGAAAACACAGCTATCTACAAAACAACCTAATGTGCCTGAAAGTCACAAAGAGGTCATAGTAAATCAGTAATAATGGAAATGCAGACAGGAGAAAATGAGATTTTAGATATTAATACAATTCATAACGTTTTCGCAAAAAATAATCACTGTTGCTACAGTTAGAAATCAGAACTGACGAGTACTTTTCACTTTCTGAAACTAACAAAACGGTTCGGTACGCAACGCTAGTGGTAAGCTTTAATATAATGGAGAATACTACTGATAACCCCATCCGAATATATGACATGGTTATGGCAAGTCTGCGGGTTCCTGTTTTTTAGAAGACTTTAGATATACACTACTTGTTATTATATCTGTTCAAAATATTAAGAGTGTAATAAAGTTGCAAATAATGAAACACATATTAATTATGTCATTAATGTTATGTACATAGAGATACCGTGTTTTAGTATACACGTTAAACTGTAGGTCCGCCTGTAACTGGTTGGGTGAGTTCGAAGGTCAGAGGAAGGCAATGGCATACCACCTATGAACTGGAACATGCCAGTGAGGTGGTCAAACCAATCTTCGGACAGTTGACTACTTTAGCGTTATACCTGATATAGAGAGAATGAACGAGAGACCGAAGTACTGGATAGATTGTAATGTAGTTCCCGGAGTTGAGTTGGTAATTTCCTGGGGAGACTTTTGTATCTCCAAAATGTTGTGTATGCCGTATTAATTTATTCATACGGGGCAAAATGACCGCAATACATGTTGTAAAGAAAATAACCGAAATCGATCATTTAAAAAAAGCATACTTAACGGGATTGTCGAATTCCTTTTTGTCACGCAGTTAGCACATCTCTCCTCTATACATGATATGCATGTTATGTGGCGTTTGAGCGTCACTTGTCATGTACGTTCATTACAGTGCGCCATTTTTAAGTTAATTTATATGTGTTGGTGGAAAATATCTAATAAGGAATCTGCCTTAAATTTTGCATTATAAATGGAATTTCGTGTTTTGAGGTGCTTAATATGTTAATAAGACTTCCGCGTGAGTCGACGTTGTTAAAAAAAGAAAGAATTAGTAGTACAATGCATTTAAATGCGGTCGCGGTATGGTGAAATATTTGACTCGATAAGGTCACCTAGCAACGTTTTCAACTGAAATTGACATCACTAAAGTTTAGTAAATTGTCACTGAAAATCTTCGTTTCACTCTGAGAGACAGCTGCTGAAATTTCTGTGCCTCACGAATCATTTTAAATGACTTTTTGGCCACGAAATGCGTTGCCGCACGACTACTTCAGAAATTTCTGAATTTTCTGCAAAAACTCAATCGCGTAAAGGTAGCGGACAACATAAGAGAACAAGTAAGTTAAGTCCCCATAACCACATAACTAGTTAAAATATCCATGGGTGTACTGCCAGTCTACAGTGTCCAACGGGTACTGTAGACCGGCAGCACACCCGTGGATATTTTGATTATCAAATACGCCGGGAGAAACTCAAGAATCACACCATAACTAGTTATTCACATGGGGGTTTACGTGTTTAGCATCCAAGGCAATCAATAAGTTTCAGAATGGCACCTTTCAACTTAGCCGAAACCAAAAACAGCAAAAAGTGAGTTTGATGTTGACAGTTGTTTCCCATTACCACTGCATTGTGCACTCGGAATTCTTGCCAGACGGAAAGGCACCATGTCACTAAGATTTCACTGGGAACGAGTTTCTGACAAGAAATTAAAGAATTATTATTGAACAACCAGCGTACTTCCCTGATATGACTCCAAACGACGTTTATTGTTTTCCAGAACTGAAATTACCACTTCGGGGCACACGTTTCCATTCGACAGATAACATGAACAAGAATTCGGAGCGACCACGGAAGTCGACTTTTTATAGTTTAGAAAAAATGTTCAAACGGTTCTAAATCTAAGGGACTTGACTGCTGCAGTTATCAGTGCCTAGCCTTATAAACTACTTAAACTAACTTATGCCGACGACAACACACACACCCATGTCCGAGGGAGGACTCGCAACTTCGACGGCGAGCAACCGCGTGCTCCGCAGCAAGGCGCCTTAGAGGGCTCGACCACTCCACCGCAGCAAAAAGTTTAGAAATGTTTTAATGATTGAGTTATCATTTGGCGTAAGAGTATTACTTAGGAAGGGTCCTACTTTGAAGCTATAGAATAAATTTGGATGAATAACGCACTTTTTCTGTTTCATTTAGCAGTTCACGGTACTTCGCTGACACAGCTGTACGGACGCTATCCTAGTAATGTATGATACATCTACAGATTAACCCACAATCCCAACCATAATGTAACGTAACCACAATATAATAATATCGGGTTCCCAAACTATTGTTTATTAACGGACATATGAATTAGCTAATGTCCAGTGCTATAAGATGTCGCCTGCACGAAAATCTATACGTAGCGACGTACAGGAACTCTTTGGCACCGTAAAATGCTTCAAAAAGGTTGGTCATGTAATTAGAGTACTTGAAACAGCATAGGCTATTCAACAATACAAATAAATATATCTGTTTGCAATAATTTACTAAATAGTTGAAAACAGGGGCTGATCTCACACTAATCACAGAACAACTCTAACTCTACATTAGATATTGCAAAAAGGAAACGAGGACTTTTTGTGTGTTTATATTTCATCTGCCATTTTTTCTGGTAAATTTACAAGTAGCAAGGAAACGAGATAAATACTGGTTTAAACTTTCGTTACTATCGTTCATGTAAAAGTAACCTTCAGTGTAAAACGTCAAAATAATTTCTCACCATTAAATCACTTAAAATATTTCTGATAACGCGATGTTGTGATGAACAGCGTATATCACGAGTAATCTTCTTCAGATTTCTCATACTTTCATGTGTTTACTAAGGTAGGGGATGAAAGGTTAGTTAAAAATATAACACGGAGTAACAAAATAAGTGGCAGCCTACACTCGCAGTATCCTATCCTCTTCCTTCGCTCTCAACGATTATAAGACGTAAGATTAACGCTTTACAAAGATTCTTGGCGAAATAGCCGGACGACAATCTGTCCTCTGTAGGCGTCTGCAGCACAATACTGGATTTGCAGGCACTCGGCTCGCGGCGGATACAGTCTGCTTCGAAACTTCGCAAGGGCAACGCAAATATTTGCTTCATGTGACGGCTCTTGAAACTTGCCTAAAGGCGTGGCTGGGGGCCGCGTCTTTGCAGGTTGCTCCGACTGACAGCGACTCTCTGCTCTTATTGTTCTTAGTCACAGAGTCAGTCGTGTGACAAACTCAGCTCTCTCGATGGCACTACATTCTTCCTTTCAAAGTTTCGCACCGTCGTCGTATACTGCTGGTTCGAAGACAACGGTGAATGACGACGCCGGCCGCCGTGGCCGAGGGGACTGAGGCGCTCCAGTCACGGTCTGCACGGCCACTACGGCCGGGGGTTCGAATCCCCCTCGGGCATGGATATTTGTGCCGTCATTAGTCTTAGCTAGTTCATAAGTAGTTTGTAAGCTTAGGGACTGATGACCCCGTAGTTAAGTCCCATAAGTTCTACAAACATTTGAACATTTTTTGAATGACGACGTGTCAGCTCGGACAGGGTATGTCACTCACGATAGTTGTACACCCATGGCCGCAGCCCGGTATCCACCTTGATAGTGGCCGGGAACGTAGGGCGAAAAAACGAAGCCGTGGATGGCACGATGATGGTTGCAGGTTCCGCTGGAACGTTATAGTGGGTGCCTGGAGGCAGTACCTCCACGGACATCTGTCCAGATTGTGGAGCCGTTGCTGTTCAACTGACACTGACCGCACAGGTGGAGGGACTGGAGATGACGACCGCCACTGTGGAGCTGCGAACCTATGAGCAAAGAACCTCTAGCTCTGGTTCTGATACCGCCGATGTTGAACTATGAATAACACCGCGCTCCCAACTTTCACTTCACCAAATACTTGGAAAAAGAGAATGCCTTGCAACTGAAACCTTGTATGGCGTTGAATAAGAAATGCATTTTGGGGTGGCTGTAGGAAATGCAGAAGCGTACGATGTCATAGACCATTTACGAGATTCACTGGTGACTTTCTGTCACGCGGATAAGAGCGATATAACGAAAAACTGGGTTTTAGGGTCTGGTCCCGTGTGTGGGATGAGAGCATCTTCTCCATTTGAGTCTTGAACGGACCTACTAAACGTTCGGCCTCTCTGTTTGATTGTGGGTAAAATGGCGTCGTCGTGACATGCAAAATTCTATTCTCTTGACCAAATGGTAGATTGTCGGCAGATGTAAATAGTGGGCCATTTTTCAAAGCACTGTAACAATACTGGTAACAGTGATGGATTGCATGGGGACGAGAAAGGGGAATTTGCTATACACATCCACTACAAGTAATCAACTTGTGTTAGGAATGGATCCTTCAGAATCTATGTGTTATCTTTGTAATGAGCCAGATGGGCGTGGCCACTTACATAACAATTTTGGTGAAGCAGACTGGTGTTCTGCACAGACTGTGAAATGGTGGGTCGTCTGTTCAATTTCCACACGAATGCCCACCTACGTACAACGGCGCCTATCCGCGAGTTTTGTGAGTACCACCCCAGAGTTGTCTTGATGCAACAGCTTAAAAACTTCCTCTGCTGGAGAGATTCTGCAACCACCACACACACACACATCGACATTGTACATATGCGAAAGAAGGACCATAGGGGTGACGTATGTCTTCTAAGCTGCGGGGCCACCCACTGTAGGAAAATGGCAGGACTTCTCGAAAAGCTGCGTTATAAGTGACTTCCCATGCAATGCTATGGTGGTTCATAGGGAATTTGTGAAGAGTGTCAAAACCCTGTGAGTTAATCAGAAAACACGAATACTCTGACAAATCAAATACAGAATCGGGACTCACTGGTAATTATGACAACACGTTCACAATTGAATACTGGGTTTCGGCAAATACAACATGTAATATTGGTAGTTCGACAGCAGTGAGGTACAACGTTTCACTCTTATGCCATCTGTTGTAGAAAAGCCGTTACAGCCCTTATGTGATCGGATAGAAAAAAGTTCATACAAAAGTTGATGGAATTATGTGACTCAGTACATTATGACGAGTGGCTCTTTCTCCAGCTGGTTGTAACTACAGTGCGCCGCCGCGGCTGCTGCTAGAACTACTGGCTTGTTTAGGTCAAAATGGACCAAACAAAGATCGACAAAAATGTTCAAATGTTTGTAGAGCTAATGGGACTTAACTGCGGGGTCATCAGTACCATAACTTACAAACTAATTATCAACTAGCTAACACTAAGGACGGCACAAATATCCATGCCCGAGGGGGGATTCGAACCCCAGACCGTAGTGGCCGTGCAGACTGTGACTGGCGCGCCACAGAACGCTCGGACACCGCGGCCGGCAAAGATCGACAAGGAGAGCTTTATTAAGGTACTGAAATGCATCTTGACAGTCTTTAGACCATATGAAGCAGACACCTCTTTGTCGCAATCCATTCAATAGGAAAAGGAATGTACTCGAAATGTTCAGTTAATTACATGCTCAGGTATTTAGTGTACGTATAAAATATGGCCACTTTCTTTTATTACACTTAAGACACGCATCTCCCTTCAACTTGGAACAAACACTATAAAATAGCTAAATGTTCTACCGGGGTGCGGCCAGAGACTGTCATATTATCTATTTCAATATTCCACGTTCGGATATTGGTGCCGGCCGCGGTGGCCGAGGGGACTGAGGCGCTCCAGTCACGGTCAGCACGGCCACTACGGTCGGGGGTTCGAATCCCCCCTCGGGCATGGATATTTGTGCCGTCCTTAGAATTAGCTAGTTCATAAGTAGTTTGTAAGTTTAGGGACTGATGACCCCGTAGTTAAGTCCCATAAGCTATACAAACATATATATGGGATATTGGTCGTTATCTGATCGAGAAACAGTTGCAAAATTGCGGCTCTTGTAAGTCGAGTTATAAAGTGAAGCAAACTTGTCTCAGTGTGTCCATTAATTTGTCGGGCGAAGCAGGAGGATTATTAAGCGCAGAATTGTTTGTGGGTTCACCGTAGACCTAAAACCTGTATATAACAGTAAACCGCCCGACGAGTCCTAGACATATGAGGCGGGGAAAGCCCGTTGGGTGCCCGATATCGGTACAACACCACTGTCCTGCCATCACTTTAGTTCTTTGGGGACCTGATCACGAATGGTAACAGGTTGAGCACGACGATAACGTGGTCGTGCATTTACTAGATACCAAAAAGAGACAGAGAGGTCAGTTAAGGAACTCACTGCCACTATTGTGTCGCCAGTTAACCGCGGAAGCAGACCTTCCTCGGCAAGCATTGAATATGTCATAGTCTGAACTGTACAGGTTTCTGGTTGGCAAACGATCCTATACAGAAACATGGAATATTGTGTCTATGTAACGGGTACAGCCATAATAAAACGAATTCCAATGCGTCCACCGTAGCCGTTTTTGCTACTGTAGCACTAGGGTGAACAGCGGTGGGAAGTGGCAACAGGTAAGAGGGGGAACAGGCTTAGGACAGTTTCAGACAGCTTTGTCCTTAATGTGAAAAATAGATTTGACCTGTTGCCTCATTCAGAATCGGATGAGCCTTATTTAGCTGAAGCTGTAGAAAGTACACAACAGACTTTCATGTAAGATTTGAAAAAAGGTAGGGAAAACTGTGAAAAGAAAGAAAGTCTTGTTGTTAGGTAGTTCCGATGGTAGAAGTGTTGGCCAACTACTGTAGGAAGAGTTAGGACCACAGTACCAGGTCACAAACTTTTTCAAACCAAATGCGGGCCTGGGTCAGGTAACACAGGATATAGGTTCTTTATGTAAAGATTTCACAATGGAGGATACCGTGGTTATAATGGGTGATCCGGGAAACAGCATTGACAGAAACTGTGAATATTCTATAGAGTGTGACCTGGAGAAGATATCATCGGCAACGAAGCATACTAGTGTGGGGTTGGTATCTGTCTTGAGTCGCCATGATCGGCCTCATTTGAACTCTTCTGTCAGGAGAGTAAACTTGGAGTTGGAACGGCTACTCATGTCAGATATGGGGTCCCATATTGGTTTGATTTCTGTGGATGATATCTGTAGGTGGGACTACACTAGGCATGGCCTTCACCTCAACAGGAAAGGAAATGGAAAACTGTCTGGGTTGATTGCAAGTAACTTACCGGGGGAGTGGGGGGGCACTGTCACAAATGGTAAAATACCAGTGGTTACAGGTGTCAGAGGGATGCCTTTTTTAGGATAGGGAGGGGGGAAAGAAAACCAGTTTTGAGAGAGCTTGGAAGACACCCTCAGTTTGTAAAAGCAGATAAACAGAAAATAGGTTTTAGCAAACAATGTTTAACAGAAAGTACTCAGAAACTTCCAGTAAATCTTAGTCAAGCCGTTAGTATGCAATATCAGTTATCTTTATTACATCAAAATATTCCAGGACTCAGAAATAAGCTTGATGAACTACTCATTTGTATTGATGAAATAGATTCCTCTAACCCAATTAACATAAATGGCCTCTCTGAACAAGATGTGGCCACTGGTATAGATATGTTAAACATTCCAGGATTTTATTTACCTTCACACTTCTGTAGAGTAAATATGGAGGGAAGAGTAATTGCCACATTCATTAAAAACTGCTATAACTTCAAGAATATTGATATAAGTAAATTCTGTCTAGAGCAGCATTTAGAAGCTTGTGCAACAGAAGTAGAAATCTATAACAGATGCTATATAATAGTAACTATTTACCAAGCACCTGCAGGAAATTATAATCTATTCTTAAGTCATCTAGAAGCTCTATTGGGTTATTTAACAGGAAGAAATAAAGAAATCCTGGTTGCTGGTGACTTTAATACAGATTTTCTTATGCAGTCCTCCAGTAAAAATTTATTGCAGTCAGTAACTTTGTCTTTCAACCTAACACATACCGTAAACTTTCCAACTAGGATAACTAAAACCTCTAGGACAGCAATTGATAATATTTTTACAGACAAATCAAAGTAACAAAATCATATCATAAAACCAATAATAAATGGCCTATCAGATCACGATATGCAGCTTCTTGTTGTAGGTATAGATTCTAAATAGATTATCAAAACTGAAAAATGTACATACAGGAGAGTAGTCAACCCACAAAAAATTGAAAATTTTAGAAAACTCCTCAAAGACATGAACTGGAAAGATGTATATGGTGATCATGGCATGAATGAAAAATATAAAGTATTCATTAATAATGTTAGTATCACGTTTGAAAACTGTTTTTCTCTAAAAGTAACTCGAATTAAACAGAAGTCTACAATAAAACCATGGATTACACAAGGAATAAAGATTTCATGTAAGACAAAAAGGAAAATGTATCTATCAGCCAAGAGTAGTTGCAAAGATGATGATTTAACTAAATATAAGGAATACTGTAAAATATTTAAAAAAGTTACTGAGGTATCTAAACAAATGCACTATGAAAAGAAGATAGCACTATCAGGAAACCAAATAAAAACAATATGGGATATAGTGAAAGAGGAGACTGGTAGAACTAGAAACGAACAAGAGCAGGTAGCATTAAGAGTAGATGAGACATTAGTAACTGATGGGCATAGTCTGGCAAATCTATTTAACAAGTACTTTATATCTGTTACTAATAGTATGGGATTGTCTGGGTCAGTAAATAATGCCCTTGAATATTTGAAACTAGCATTTACAAATAACTTCAGGTACATGAATATGTCATTCACTTCACCACAAGAAATAACTTTCATAATGAAATCTTTAAAAATAAAGCATTCTAGTGGTTACGATGAAATACCAACAAAGTTAATTAAAGTGTGTTCTTGTGAACTTAGCACAATTTTAAGTTATTTGTGTAACCAGTCTATTATAATGGGAACAATTCCTGATTGGCTAAAATATACAGATATTAAACCTCTATTCAAGAAAGAGGATAAAGAGATACCATCAAACTGCAGACCCATTTCACTTTTGCCAGCATTCTCAAAAATTCTAGAAACGCTAATGTAGAAGCAGCTTCTCAACCACTTAACCTCAAATGGCATATTGTCTAGAACAAAGTTTGGATTTCTGAAAGTTTCCAATATCGAGAAGGCTATTTACACTTACAGTGAGAATGTACTTAATTCATTAGATAATAAATTGCAAGCAGCAGGTATTTTCTGTGATTTGTCAAAGGCATTTGATTGTGTGAACCATAACATCCTTTTAAGTAAATAATAATCCTATGCTGCAAAATGGTACAAGTTGTGCCTCACTAACAGGAAACAAAGTGTGTCAGTGCAAGTGACTAGTGAATTAAGCCAACAGTCATCATCGGATTGGGAATAAATTACATGTGGTGTCCCACTAGGATCCATCTTAAGGCCATTGCTTTTTCTTGTGTACATTAATGACCTCTCATCAGTTACCCTACCAGAAGCAGAGTTCGTTTTGTTTGCAGATGATACAAGTATTGCAATAAAAAGTACGTCAAGCATACTTATAGAAAGGTCTGCTAATGATATTTTCATGAACATTACTAAATGGTTTAAAGCCAACTCATTGTCATTAAACTTTGAAAAGTCTCACTACATGCAGTTGAGAACATGTAAGAGATTTCCCATCAGCATACGCATCAAGTCTGAAGAAGAGCAGATGGAAGAGGTTGACAGTATTACATTCCTTGGATTACAGCTTGATAATAAGTGTAGTTGGGAGGAGCACACCACAGAACTGCAGAAACGACTCAACAAATCTGTATTTTCAATACGAGTGTTATGAGAGATAGGAGACAAAAATAACAAAGCTTGCATACTTTGATTACTTTCATTCCCTAATGTCATATGGTATAATATTTTGGGGTAACTCTTCAAGTCAGTCAAAAGTCTTCAGAGTCCAAAAACGTGCAATACGTATTATTTGTGGAGTAAATTCATGGACGTCCTGTAGAAGCCTCTTCAAAGAGCTGGGTATTTTAACTACTGCCTCTCAGTATATTTATTCCTTAATGAAATTGGTCATAAATAATATATCCCTTTTCCCAACGAACAGCTCAGTTCACACATACAATACTAGGAATAAAAATGATCTACACAAGGACTTAAAAGCACTTACTTTAGTTCAAAAAGGGGTCCACTACTCAGGAACACACATTTTCAATAATTTACCAAGTATAAAAAATTTGGCTACAAATAAAGATCAGTTTAAGAGAAACCTAAAAGACTTTCTAGTGGACAACTCCTTCTACTCCATTAGTGATTTTCTAAATTGTACCAAATGATGCATGCACTCATACTATATTAGTATTATTATATTATCAGCATAAAAAAGCACTTAAAATGTATGTATCTGTATTTATATTAAAAGTATCATCTATTATTCAACTTGTAAATTATGTTTCTTGACATGTTCCACATCCACAATGACCTCATCAACATGGATCTACAGAACGAAAAACTAAACTAATCTAATCGTAGCCTTCTGGTAGTCGGCTCGTGGCGGAAGACCTCAACTCCACAGTGCCCATGTAAATATTCGCTTCCAGCTGCGGCACTCGTAATTTCCCCGAAGGCGTGGCAGAGGGCCATGGTTGCTCCGGTTGTCAACTACTCTCTCCTATTTAGTCAATAGTGTCAGCTGTGGGACTTAACGATCTCTCCACAGCACTACAGGAAACTCGACCGATGTTGTTGTTGTGGTGGTCTTCAGTCCGGAGACTGGTTTGATGCAGCTCTCCAGAAATGTTCAAATGTTTGTTAAGCTTAAGGGACTTAACAGCGGGGTCATCAGTCCCTAAACTAACAAACTACTTATGATAGACCTTATACTAAAGACGGTACAAATATCCATGCTCTAGGGGAGCAGCCTCGCCCATCGTAGCATAGCGCCTCATTGCACTTTGTCGCTCCGCCGTGGCGATGCATCTCTCCACCCTACTCTATCCGGAGCAAGCTTCTTCATTTCCTCTTAAGAACCGCAACCTACATATATTTGAATTTACTTACTATATTCATCCCTTGGTCTCCCTCTACGATTTTTACCCCACACACTTCCCTCCAACACTAAATTCACAATTCCTTGATGTCTAAGAATGTGTCCCACCGATCGATCTCTTCTTTTAGTCAACGTATGCCAGATATTCCTTTTCTCCCCAATTCTGTTCAGTACCTTCTCATTATTTACGCTATCCACCCACCCAATCTTCAGCATTCTTCTGTAACATCACATTTCAAAAGCCTCTTCCTCTTTCTGCCCACACTGTTTATCGTCCATGTTTCACTCCCATATAAGGAAACACTCCACACAAATGTCTTCAGAAAGGACTTCCTTATGCTTAAATTAATATTCGATGTTAACAAATTTATCTTTTCCAAAAAGCTTTTCTTCTCATTGCCATTCTGCATTTTATATCCTCTGTACTGCGACCATCATATGTTATTTTACTGCTCAAGTAACAAAACTCATTTACCACCTTTATTGATTCATTACCTAATTTAATTCCTTCAGCATCACCTGATTTTTTTAAGACTGCATTCCATTACCCATTTCTATATTTTACCCCTGCTACCTTCAGAATTTGGAATAGTATATTCCAGTCAACAGTGTTAAAACTTTCTCCAAATCGACAAAAGCTAAAAACGTAGGTTTCCCTTTCCTTAGCCTATCTTCTAAGATAAGTCGTAATGTGAGTATTGCCTTCCGTGTTCCTACATTTCTCCTAAATCCAAACTGATCTTCCCCGAGGTCGGATTCCACAAGTTTTTCCATTCGTCTGTAAATAATTCGTGTTAGTATTTTGCAACCATGACTTATTAAACTGATAGTTCTGTAATTCTCACATTTGTCTGCACCTGCTTTCTTTGGAATTGGAATTACGATATTCTTCTTGAAGTCGGAGGGTATTTCCCCTGTCTCATACATCTTGCAAACCAGTTCGTACAATTTTTTCACGACTGGCTCTTCTAGCGATATCAGCAGTTCAGATCATCTACTCCAGGTGTCAAGTCCTTCAGCGTTCTGTCAAATTCTTCTTGCAATATCATATCTACTACAGACTCAAATCTGGCAACAACTGGAACTCTTTGGGATATCCAGAATCACACACTAAAATAGTGAGTGAGGTAAATATAGGAAAGGTTGGGGAAATGCCAGCCGACTATATTATAACCCCGTACTGCTTCAACAAGCCTTTCAATATAACAATTGGAAGTAGGGAGCAGTGGGAGAAAATAGTTCGACACCGTACGGGGAATATTGTCTGGTTCACTGACGGGTCAAAATCAGACCAAGGTGTTGGGGCTGGGGTATATGGGGTGCACCCAAGACTGGAGGGCGTCATCTCTCTAGGGAAACTGGCCTCAGTATTCCAGGCGGAAATCACTGCCATCAGGGCGTGTGTGTAGGAGAATTTTTGTAGGTGCTACAAAGATTGTAGCATCTATATCTATTCAGACAGCCAGGCAGTCCTGAGATCACTGGCAGCTCCTGTAACAAGGTCTAAAATTGTTGCAGAATGTCACAGGGTTCTAATGGAGCTAGGGGACAGCAATAGAGTAAACCTATTGTGGGTCCCTAGCCACTCGGGGATCAGTGGCAACGAACATGCCGACAGATTAGCCAGGATGGGGGCAGAGACTCCATTTATTGGACCGGAACCTGTCCTGACAATCACCAAGGCAATGATCAAATTGGAGCTACGTAACTGGCTCAGAAGACAGCACGTAGAATATTGGACCAAAGTCCATCAACAAAAACATGGCAAGGTAATGATGCCAAAGCCATGTTTTAAAAGAAGCTCTGCAATCCTGGGTCTGAACAGGAGAGAGATTAGTCTCAAGGTTGGGTTGCTGACAGGCCATGGGAATTTCAAAAAACACCTACGTACAATGGGAATAACAGAAGAGGACCCTAAATGTAGGATCTGTGATGACGGTGATGAAACTGCATCACATCTAATCTTCGAATGCATTGCATTGAAGAGTAAAAGGCACAGAACAATTGGGACAACCAGACCCGAAGAAATTGTGTCTAATAATGAACTGGTAAAGGGACTCCTTGCACTGTTCAAGGGCATTGGTTGGCTTTACCAGACATACAGGGAGCGATACCGCACAATAAACTCAGTTTCGGTGCGGGCAGTGGAGAGTTGGACCAACACTGTTTTGGCTTCCCTGAAAAAATCAAATCAAATCAATCATATCTCCTATCTCATCTTCCTCCACTTCGTCTTCCCTTTCTAGAATATTGCCTTCAAGTTTATTTTCTTTGTATATATTCCTCCCATAATTCAGCTTTTCCATCTTTGCTTAGTACTGGTTTTTCGTCCGAGTTCTTGATATTCATAACTCTGCTTTTCTTGTCTCCAAATATCACTTTTATTTTCCTGTAGGCGGTATCTATCTTTCTCCTTGTTATGCATTCTTCTACGGT
The DNA here is from genome assembly GCA_026315105.1 of Locusta migratoria. NCBI lineage: Eukaryota > Metazoa > Arthropoda > Insecta > Orthoptera > Acrididae > Locusta > Locusta migratoria. Next base: position 14,070,841 of record CM048755.1, read on the forward strand.
TCTGCATTTGTCCTCTAGCCACTCCTGCTTAGTCAGTTTGCACTTCATGTTAATCTCATTTTTCAGACGTCTATACTCTCTTTTCCCTGTTTCACTTGCTGAATTTTTATATTTTATCCTGTCATCAATTAAGTTCAGTATATCCTGTGTTATCCAGGGATTTCTATTTGGCCTTGTCCTTCTGCCTATATGATCCTCTGCTGCCTTCACTACCCTATCTCTCAGATCTACCAATTCTTCTTCTACTGTATTACTTTCCCCCGGTTCAGCCAATCCTTGCCTAATGCTCCCTCTGAAACTCTCAACCACCTCTGGTTCCTTCAGTTTGTCCAGGTTCCATCTCCTAACTTTCTTCTACCTTTCTGCAGTCTCTTAAGTTCTAATCTGCAGTTCATAACCAACAAGTTATGGTCAGAGTCTATATCTTACCCTGTATATGTCTTACAGTTTAAAACCTGGTTTCTAAATCTATTCCTTACCGTTATAAAGTCAGTCTGGTACCTTCCAGTGTCTCCTGGTCTCTTCCACATATACAGCCTTCTTTCATGATGTTTGAACCAAGTGTTGGTGATCATTAAATTGTGCTCTGCGCAAAATTCCACCAATAGATCTCCTCTTTCATTCCTTTTTCCCAGCCCATATTCACCTACTACATTTCCTTCCGTTCCCTTTCTTACTACCGAGTTCCAGTCCCCCATCACAATCAAGTTTTCGTATCCCTTAACTTTCTGAATGATTTCTTTTATCTCCGCATACATTTTTTCGATATCCTCTTCATCGGCCGTGCTAGTTGGCATATAAACTTGCACTACTGTGGCCGGTGTTAGCTTCGTGTCTATCTTTACTACGATAATGCGTTCACTATGCTGTTCATAATAAATTACCCGCATTTCCATTTTCTTATTCATTATCAGACCTATTCCTGTGTTACCAGTAACTGATTTTGTATTGATAACCCTGTACTCACCTGACCAGAAATCCTGTTCATCCTGCCACCGAACTTCACTAATACGTACCATATCTAACATTAACCTATCTATTTCTCTTTTCAAATTTTGTAGCTTACCTACTCGACTAAGGGTTAGAACATTACACGCTCTGACCCGTAGAATGCCAGTTTTGTTTTTCTTGATGGTGACATCCTCCTGAGTAGTCCCCGCCTTGAGATCCGAATGGGGGACTACTTTACCTCCGGAATATTTTACCTAAGAAGACCCCATCATCATATAGTCATACAGTAGAGCTGCCTTCAGCCATTCGCAGTAACTGCATGGCAAAGCCATGTTAGCTGATGTTACAAGGCCAGTTCAGTCAATCATCCAGACTGTTGACCCTGTAACTACTGAAAAGGCTGCTGCCCCTCGTCAGGAACCACACGTTTGTCTGGTCTCTCCACAGATACCCCTCCACTGTGGTTGCACCTATGGTACGGCTATCTGCATCGTTGAGGCACGCAAGCCACCCCACCTCGGCAATGTCTGTGGTTCATGGAGGTGGACTGCTTTTCATGCAGTGAAGGCTTTCACGACCGGCTGAAGTAATAGTTGTTGTATCTTTCGGGTTATGTGGTCGTGGTCCACGAAACATATCCGTTCCTGACGTTTCGTCCAGGGCTGCGCCGGACATCTTCAGAGGTACTGGTAGCGGTGAGTCTTGCCGACTGCGTTGCGTATTTGATGATTTTCTTATTGTAGCTTACACGTTGTCATTTCAAAGCAATGGCACACTGAAGAAATGACAAAAGCACGTCGTTCTTCGTACGATAAATGATAAACTAGTGTCTAAAATGCCATATTAGCCTCAGTTAACAACTGCTATCAATAGTACGAGATTAAAGGACGCAAGTTCTAATCGTCAGCCGTAGTGTGGTGGGCAGTGGTTCGGAGCCCGCCACTACCCAAAACTTTCTTTTCTCTTTTTTTCCGAAAAGGGTTTCGGGCACTCTTATTAATTAAATCGAGCTATGTTCTTCAATATTTACAGTTGTGCATATGTAAAAATGCTCGCTCTAAAATGTGTGTTTGTTCTATTTCGTGAACATGCCGCGAAATACGTAGTAACGATTTGAGCAATGGTCTTCTGAAGCACATGCACGTAAACTGGAAGGATACTGTAATAATGAACATTCTGAACAATGTGCTGATACAGATAGTTTCGTATATGAAGGAAGTCCTAGATTTCTGTGCCAAGTGTTGTTCCTAATGAAACGGAAGGAAGTGTATGCACTGCAACAAATTACCTTGTTTATAGTTTTTCTAATTGCTTAGAAAAGAAAGTAAACGAGGTAAGCAGTTAATCACTATTTATGGAATGTTTTGAAAGTCATTAATTAGAATCAACGCATCTACTAAAATGTTTGTCTTTGACATGGTTGCTATGGACGCTTTTAACGTAGACGATATTACGTTTCCTGTAGTTCAGATATAACTTCGTTCATGTTACTCTGTTCTGCGCTAAAATAAAAGAGCAAATATTCTATTTCAAACCGTTATTACGTTTTCTTTTACAGCTAAAATTACAAACGGAATAATTGTAGTAATACTGAATTCCACAAAGTTAGTACTATCAATAAGTCATTTACTACAGTCATTGTAACAGTATCTCCTCAATTTATGTACATGTGATGAAGAAGACTATGTTTACAATTCGTTGCTATGTATTTCATGGCATTTTCTCGAAACAGAACAAATGCACTTTTCAGATAAAGCGCTGTTACCTTTGAATAACTCGGAGAATCTTGCAGAATACAGTAATGTTCAATTAACATCAGTGTGCGGAAAAAATTTTAGGAAGCAAGAGGAAAAATAAAGTGGGCCAAAAAATTGACAGTGGTCTCTTTCTTCAGCGATATCGATGCTTTGCGGACGTTTGTTGATATTCCTTCTGGGTTGTTTGTTGAGAATTTAACTATTTTTATTACAGATAGCGTTGAACCAACACCATCTGAAGAGAAGGCCTGTTCATTGCCGTGCCACGTCACCTCACGCAGAGTAGGATAGCACACTGGATGGCTGATGCGGCACAGCCCACCGCCTCACAGCGGCCAGCCAGTGAGTTACGCGATCGCGACCTTCTCTGCGTGATATGACGTGGCACAGCAGTGCACAGACCTTCTCTTCAGATGGTGTTAGTTGAACAATCTTTCGTTTTCTCTCTTTTCATTGGTTCTTCAGTTTGAACGGGTACTTTGTGGACGTTGGTTCCATGTCCTATTTCGATCGTTTCGTATAACTCAGTTATCTCGTAACAGAGGACGTCGAGCTACCATGCCGGCAACCCTCTGATCGAGCGCGCTGAGCCACCGCGCCCTAGCAAGTTCCGAAACTCCGTCAAACATGTTCGTACATCACAAACTAATTCCTCGTCTATTACGCTATGGCGAACAGCTACAGGAGTAATCCGTGATTCTCGTACCATCGATGGCAGGTGTTAACGACGTGTTTTTGATAATTTTCAGTGCGCCATTGCTTTAAAATGACAAAGCTTGAGTTATAATAAGAAAATCATCAAGTAGAGAAAGCAAGATGGCGTACGCAAAAGATTTTAGGGCGATGGATGTCATGTGACTGATTTAAGAGCGCCAAATGTACGCTGTGTTCCATCCAGGCTATAGTCACTCGTCCGATAGCCAAATGTACGCTACATTCGTTCCAGGCTATAGTAATATGTAACCTGTACAGGCAAAGAAAATAAACTTTGAACTACAAAGGCCAGATAGGTGATAATATATTAACGGAAAAATATAATGAAAATGTGGGAGAGATATTAAAATGATAGTTGAAAGATGGAAAAGTTAAAATAATAGTATGTTTGTCAAAGCTAAACTCAAATATCATATAATTTTGGCTGTTTGTTAAAATACGGTCAGAAAGAATATTACCACAATAGTAGAGTCGTAATCGTATCACCATAATTTTTTATTATTTAGATTATTATTTTGGTCCGAAATGTTTTCAAAAATTTATAAAACTACAAATCTAAAGTGGGCCGTAAAACACGTCAGTGCGATTTTTTTCCTTGCAGATAGCAGTCCGGTTGGAAAATGTGACATATACAGATGAAAGGACAAGGTATTAACTACATGTGTGGACAGTAAATAATACTGAGATATCGTAACTCATTCATTTATTACAGTAGTATACAGGACAATATGGCCTTCACGGCGCAAAAGTACGACAACACAGTAGACATGCAGTCGACATGACAAACCTGACGGTAGGCCCCTGCTACTCTCACCACTCACTGACTACGATGTAGGAGGCGCTGAATACTATCTGCCTCAGCATTTGCCGCACCATGTCAGAATTGGGTCACCTGTCCTCTCGTGTTGCAAACTGCCTACCACATAGTGGTTCCTTAATCTCTGAAATGATATCAAAGCCTCAGGGTGACATATCTGGAGAGTATGGTGGGTGCTCCAATTCTTCCCAATCCCAACGTCGTAGCAGCTGCCCTACGCAATGCTTTATGTGGTCTTGCATTGTCGTGAATGATTATTGCACTGTCACAAGATCCTGACGTTTCTTCCGAATGCCACGTCGTACCTGTTACACCCGAAGGTCCCTGTAGTACTGTGCAGTCACTGTTCTGCCACGTGGAACAAAGTAGCAAACAGTGACACGTGAAATCAATTTGTCTGGGGAAGGATTCTGGCGGAACTTCTACTTCCTTGGTGATCCAGCATGTTGCCACTTCACATTTCTCCCACGGAGAACGGCTATATTGATGGAAACGCGCTGCTCAACACGGGTTACTAACCATCTCGCACGAAACGCACCAACTGCATACACACTATGCCTGCAGAACTTCCACACGACACATATATGTTTGTGATCCGTTGCCCAAACACTTGTATAACTCTGGCTGGTTATAGTGGACTCCTAAATCACCCGAAACCATAATACCAAGTACACAATAAATATGTCGATGCATAATGCGACAGTTCGACACTGTATCACTATAGTTTCTTCAGACTCTAAGCCGGCTATAGTAGTAGTGCAGGCATAAAAGGGATTTGTCGGTAACAACGATGTCATTTTATTAAATTATCCATTTCCATAGTTCATCGCACAACTGTCGACGCAAACGCCTGTTGCGTAGTCTCACAACAAAATTGACAATGGACTCCTTTCAGACAGTAAACGGCGCCCAATGGTACACGCGGACACTTCATGCCTCGCAACAGACCTACATTGTTTGGATATCGTTCGTGCAGTGTTAGATTGATTTAACCCTATCATGTGCACGATATGACTATCACCATGTGTATGTTGTAAAAGGGTGGTTAAGATGCCTGGCTTTGTCATCAGAGCTTTTCCATGTGTCTTCGTTTCAGATACTTAAGCGAGGGTTCACGATTCTAAAGCCAAAATTTTCACAAACCTTATCAGTTTATCGCGTTTTTCAGTCCAACATTTCCATTTATACATCTCCAAACCACACTATTCCAAACTTTCATCATTACTGTCCTTATTCAACCTCTTCCTTTTTCTTTAAATCCTCTTCTATCTGCGTATATAGCTTGTCAACCTCTTCCCAATCTGCTTCCGATGTAGTAATGTGTACTTGAGCAAATGAGATGTCCTCAGGTTCATTTTCATTGTTATAATTCCGTCACCGTTGGGCAATATCTTGATTATGTTAATATCAAGGTTCTTCTTGTACAATAAGCCGACTCATTCTTTGTGGTCTACTCCCACCTTCTTTGCACTGCACTTAACAAAGTCCAAAAAATGCTATACTTCTTGATTTCTTTTCTTCGCATTTTCTAGTTTATTTCTTCTCGTTCATGTTTTCATATTCCAAGTTCCAAACCTTAGCCCAGAAACGTCAGCCATTTTCTTGTTTAATCTCTCAGTGCGCTGCTTTCAAGATTCGAGCATATTAATCCGGACTATTTCTTCTCAAGGACAACCAGTAGATAAAGAATTTTTGCCTGTGCTATTTGAATATCACAAAATTTTTTAATCAGGTAGTTTCCCTTGCTACCACATCCTATGCCAGGGACCACCAGTCGGTTGTTACGTCTTTAGAAGTGATTTCACATTTCAAGGACACAGGGGTATTCTGGACTTCGACACCCTCATCCATCTTCCAAGGACAGGGACCAGTAGTTATTCAGGTGGTCACAAAGTGATATCACGTTTTTCGAGGCTCGGAGGTTCATGCACTGTTTCGATCTTTGAGGCTTTACGAAACGCCCTCTTCTACCAGGACGTCATCTGTACAGAATGAGAAGTAGAGCCGGCCGCGGTGAGGCGCTCCAGTCACGGTCAGCACGGCCACTACGGTCGGGGGTTCGAATCCCCCCTCGGGTATGGATATTTGTGCCGTCCTAGTTCGTAAGTAGTTTGTAAGTTTAGGGACTGATGACACCGTAGTTAAGTCCCATAAGCTTAACAAACATTTGATTTTTTGAGAAGTAGAGATTCCAAAATAAAAGAGACTCTTACGCTCGGAGTTTAATAGCGCCAGGGTCTAAAAAAGAACGAGAGTTGGCTGAGGATAGCCAGATATACATTCAGCTCGGGGCTCTTAGTAGTGAGTATCTGGCGTCTCATGTATCACAATAAACAAGTGTAGAAAGCTGAAAACTAATGACGGCTTTTTCTGGTGTGCCTTACTCATTTGATTATAGCACAGTCATTACACTGACACACCAAGCAGGAAACACCACGTGTTCCTATGTATAGTGTATTACGCTCTCGCCGATTGGTATACGACGAGCAAATATTTTCCTGACGACTTACTAAACGTTAACAAGACGCATTCGTTTCGTTCAACTGAGCTCATTAGGTTAATATTGGTTCCACGCTTTCTTTCTCCATTCTGAACAATAGAGGGTCAAAGGTCGTGTCCTTCTATTCATTTTTGTCAGATTCTCTTAGTCTCCATTATCAATCGCAGGCAGTAAACTACGTCAAAGGGGGGTGGAGAGTAAAAGGTCATTCTCGAGTTAAGGTTGGGAACACACTGAAAGAAAAAGCAAAGCACCAGTCTTCCTCCCTGGTTAAAGAAACCCCCCACAAAATAAATAATGACGATAGTTAATATCATGTTTATCATATAACGAACTTACATTGCAAATGTTATTTTTTTTAAATTGTAACTTTGCTTTAATAGGCACAAAGGAAATTACAACGTTAGTTGCCATTTGGCATTGAATTAAATTAATGGAAAAAGTTGAAAATTTGTGCGCAGTGGGGATTCGATCCCGAGTCTCCTTGTTACTAGGCAGAGATTATGACTTCTACGCCACAGGAACAAAGTAATCACGACTGTACGGATTAACCTAAGACGTTTCCCAACCACAGAACACTTTTTACTTATCCACATATTACTAACGTAGTGCTCCTGCCCATTTTCATTCATTACACGTTGTATTTCACCGATTCCCCTAGAAGAAAGGATTCCCACTCTGAAGGAAGAATCTTTGCCTTTATTATATAAACACATCAAAACTAATATGTAACCACGATTCTAGGGGTTCTTCTTCCTTTAAATAAAAATGGAATAGAGGTATACATAAACAACATTTCAGTTCTCTTTATTGCTCATAAAACAGAAATTAACAAGTTGTATGACAATAACTGGACATTCTGAATTTGTGTTCCAGACTGAAGCATACATCAGTGCGCCGAATATCCGCTAACACATCCTATTGCACTGATTACTTCCTATATTCGTTATGGATAGTGTACGTTAGATCATGAAGGGACTACATGGTCCGAACTGTACCAATCCTAAATGGCGATTTCCTGTAGATCTCTCAGATTGGTTGGTGAGTCATGTGGTCCGATAGCAGTCCTTTTCAATGTATCGCAGGCATGTTCGATGGGTTCATGACTGGACAACATGCTATCGATTCTAATCTTGCGGCGTTGTTTCATGAAGCCGATATGGTTGCACTATACGTCGGAGGATGTCATCCCTGTAGCTTATAGCATGTTTCCTTTACGACCACCAGTGGCATATGATGGTCCCCCACAGCGCCATCACAAAACATCAGAGAATAACCACCTAGCTGCACTCGCTGAACTATGTTTCTAAGACGTTCAGGCTGACCTGGTTGAAAGCAGGTGCGAGTCTCATCTGTGAGTAGAACTTGATGGCAATGCTAAAGAGTCTCTTCAGCATGCTATTGGCTCTTCTGTACCGCGCTGCGCGGTATCTAAGTGTCAGAGATGGAGCTCGCCATCAACGTCGGGAGTGACGTCATGCAGCCTATTACGTACAGTTTGAGTCGAAACGAGACGTCCTGTGGTTACACGACACCATTATTCGGCACTCTGAAGCTCTTCTCGTCGTTTCTCCGAGTTGAAATCCGTATGTAAAGTCATCATCTGATGTGATAGCCTTTGCGCGAATAATCTCTCTTTGGTTCACTTCTAGACGTATGAAAACTCTCCTTGATAAGAGTCCCTCTGACACAAAGTAAGAATGTGGATACGATTAAACACCGGAATTGACCTTCAAGGCATGGAAGAAGTACAATCAACAGAATCAGTCTACTTCGTTCCTGATGTTATGACTGGAAGTGATGGGCCGTCTCAGCCACTCCGTTACATTGGCACTGCTCATGTTTCCTTGTTTACATCTTTGTGCCGGTTGAGTGACATCTATGTACAAGCTAAGGAATTGTATTCTTGGTGCTATATACACATTCAACGTCAGCGTACAGGAGCACTTGGAACCAATATGATGTAACACTTTTTTGATGTTTGGGCCAAAATTCTTGTCTCTTCAAGATGTATTTTACGCCTGCTTTAGGCAATGTGTCTTCTGTGATTTTCACAACACTCATCAGCAGTGGGAATAGTTTGTCCCATGTAAGTACTTTCCCAGTCAGAGAGGATACAATATACATCCTGAACACGCAGACATATACTGTTCTTGACAGGGCGTAACACATCTCTTATCTTGGACGTACGCTAGAACACTAGTCTCATTCCATGTCTCTTCAGCACACGTCATATTTTGCTGGTCGTTACTCCACAGTATCGAACGAATGCAGCCTGCTTGTCCTCGTCTACTGATGCTCGAGGCTCCTTTCATAGGTCACACTAGAAAGCTTTGGCAATTTCACCTTTTCTGTAGCCGTTTGCACCATATAGATATCTTATCTAAATCATTTTGCAGCTGGATTCGATACTCAGGTGACTTAAGAAGACGATAAATGACAGCATCATCTCCAAAAACCTAACAGTGGCGCTCCCAGATCGTTTATGTAGATAAGTAAAATCATATGACCTATAACACCTTGAGGATTGCCTGATATCACCTGTTTTTCATTAGCTGAGTTACCATCAATTATTACGAAATGTTGGTCCGATAGATTTACAGACATTTTGTTACGAAATGTGTCCTCTCTGACAGAAATCTCGAATATAGTTTCAAATATGACATGATTTTCCATATCCAAGCAGTTCGATTGAAAGCTGTTTGTGAGATACGGTGTCGAACGTTTCCTGAAAATCTATGAACTTAGCTACAATTTGAGACTCTTTATCATAGCAATCATTCCTTCATGTGAGTATAATCCTAGTCGTGTCTCTTTGTAGATGACTGTCTTCCATCAATAGGAAATGCAAGTCTTTTTAAACAAATGTTTGACAATTTCTTTGTTTAGCTATCACACTGTCGTAGCTATGTTATCTGTCACCAGAGCTGCGCAGTAATCTCCGCATTTATCAAACAACCCGCGACGCACAATTCCTTTCTGTTTATTCTGCTGATAAAACTGCTGAGTTATGCTCATGAATCGATCAAATGAACCACATTCAAGCAACCTCTTTCGCGAGTAAATTACATTTCCTTAACTTCCTTGGTATTTTCCAAGAAATGGGACACATCAAAGAAGCGGCCTCATTGCAGAAGATATATATCAAATGCTATATTTGTAGCTGAGCTAGGTTTCCCTATTCTCCAATATGCCACCTGCATATCATGCCTGCCACGTAGCCGTATTCAAAACATTGCTCAATTAAGCATAACTTCAAATCTGCACAGTATTAACATTAAGAAACTGAAATTTTATACAGACGTATGGGAAAATGTTAGAATGGTAGGAGAAGTATTCGTATCATTAGTTTTTCGAAATTATATAAACATTGTAGATTAAGTGCATCTCATAATTATGTTATATAGTTAATATTACAACATATTAGTTGTTTATCAGAAGTTCTGCCAAATTACAGCATCGTTGGAATAATAAAAACGTTTCAAGACTTTAAAATATGAAAAGTTTAGCAGTTTCAGTTTGAAAAAATAAATTATACATTTCAGAATTTCCAAGATATTTATTTGACAGTTTTATTTAACATTTGCTTCAGTAATTACTATCAAAAGAAAACTTTGCAATTTCGTAAATTTTCAACCTACAGAGTATTTAGTGTATGTGTACAAGAAAAAAAAGGAGCGAAATGGATACTGCTGTGACACTGAAACCGGCATATCGGCAGGCAGGTGTTCTCTTGCCCGTCCGTGTCGAGCTATATATGCAAATATTTGGTAGCCGGTGGTTCACTTTAGAGTCAAACAATGAAAACAGTCCACGTCAGTCAATGCTGCAGGGAAATATATAGATCTTAGAAAGTTGTCTGGTTGCATCTACATTCGACTGTCCTTCAGCGATTGCTGATGGAAGTGAATGTGTGCTTTATTTCAGTAACGATGTTATATTTCGCGTTTCCGCTTGTAGACATTTAAAACTTCCTCTGACAAGTGGCATATTCTCACTTTTGAGACTAGCGTTTTTGGCTTTAGATGCTTGATAAAGGCAAAATACCTGGAATTTTGCGCGGAATACAAATCTGAAATGTTCGTCTAAGTTTCCGAGTCCTCTGATATCAGTAAATGTTGGGAACACTAAATTTCAGTGTCGGTAAGTTGAAGCATGTACTAGCTGAATGAAGATTAAGTTCAAATTTTTGAAACGGTTTTTGCTATTTAACACTTTAATTTTCAGGCTCTAGAAAAGAACACGAGAGGCGTCATGCATATGTCCGCCTTCATTGAATAACGTACAAAAACGTGCCAGACGGCATTTGCTTAGGGAACGACGACACTGGGGAAAGGAATGGTTTTCAGATAGTGTTATCGCACGAATCCAGATTCTGTTTGTTTCAAAGTAATGGCCGCATTTAAGTTCGCCTCATACGGGGGGAGTGGGATTACAGTGAATGCATTCGCACAACACATACAGCGCCAACTATAGCCCTTATAGTTTGCGGTGCTGTTGAATACAATCACAAAAAATACACTGGTAAAAAAATTGGAAAACTAGCTGAGATATCTAGGATCTAAAGTATTGTCATCGGCAGAATAAACTAAAAAGGATCGACATCTTTCTGACTCTTCTACGGAGTGGAGACAACAACATTACGACAACCGGTAAAGTGGTAATAACAGGAAGTTGCTGCAGAGGGGGTTGGTGTTGACTTGTGTTTACCAAACGAATTACACGAGCAGTTGGGTTCAGATAAGGTAGTCAGCAGATACTGCAATGGAATAACAACGTCACTTCCCCGAAACAATAGCATGAGAGCCATAGGAAGGTTGGAAGCGGGACAATCGCAGACGGAGTGGCTGCAGCTATTGGAGTGTCCCGCAGTGTAATTTCCTGGACCCGGACGCGGTTTCAGACAACAGGAACCGTTAGAAGAAGGCAAGGGCAAGCTCATCGACGGGTAACATCAGCTGGAGGTGACCGTTGTCTACAGTTAACAGCCTATCAAGACAGGAGGCTGCATGCAACACACCTTCTAGGCAGCAACGGGACGCGCCAACACAAACAGTCCGAAATAGCCTTCAGGAATATGGCCTCTACGCACGGAGGCGCATGGTTTTGCCCCATTCAAACCACCACACCGTTTAGTCCGCAGAAACTGGGCGGAGAAACTTGAGAATTGAAGTCGTTACGAATGGCGCCGGGTTCTGTTTACAGATGAGTCAAGATTTGTGTTCAGCCGCACAATGCTTCCTTCATCTGGAGTCAATATTGGCGGACGTACGGAACTGTACGTCGTTCAGAATGGCGCTTTGAGAGGTATAGATAAGAGATCCTTCCACCGTATGTTGCGTTCTACGCCGGTGCCAAAGCAGATGGGTTTCTTCTGGAGGATGACAACGCTCGCCCCTACAAAGGTGCACTAGTGGACAAAATGCTTGGGGCTGAGGGAACTGAACGAACGGAGTAACCATCTTGTTCACCGGTTATAAACTCAATTGAGCGAGACTGGGATGCTTTTGGCAGATACATTGCAGCCAGACCAGCACCTCGCACAACGTTTACAGAACTTGGATATTGCACTCATGGAAGACTGGAGAAATATCCCTCGAGAGCTGACTGATAACCTCATACTGTCCATGCCAAACATGTGTGCAACTCTACTGGCCGTCCGAGGTGATCACATATCATATTAGAGGAAAACAAGAATGACCTTTTGATTATAATGAGAGCTCCATGGTGCCTCGCTCGAAGTAAACGCCGCATATAACTCAAGTAAAGAGTTGAGACATCAAAATATCGTACTGCATCGCACAAAATTACAATTGCAGCCATATGCATATTGCGTATTATCTCTCACTTGCTCCCTTAATTTTTTCGAGCAGCTTAGATGTATGTCACTGGTTTCTGGACAGGGCTCAAATAAATACAGTTAGTCTGGTGAGGTAACGACGAGAAAAAATCTGTGACTACAAAGCTATAGTAAATAATTACGGGAGCTGGCAGAGCATGGTAAGTGAGCTGAACGTGCAGTCACATGAAAAAGTCTGGTATGTGCGTTCGGACAGGGCAGAAAGCCGCGGCGGAGTGGCCGAGCGCATTGAGGCGCTATGCTGCGATGCGCGAGGCCGTTCCCCGTAGAGGGTTCGAATCCTCCCTCGGGCATGGATGTTTGTGCTGTCTTTAGTATAAGCTAGTTCATAAGTAGTTTGTAAGTTTAGGGACTGATGACCCCGCAGTTAAGTCCCATAAGCTTTACAAACAATCATAGTAGTGAAGATATTGGCTGGATGGAAATGACTATATTATACCTATACAAGAAAATGGGAGCCACTACTACTACATGCGTGGGCGAAATTTTTTCAAGGAATAACTCGACTGTAACACTAAAACAAAGCTCACGATTTCATGTAGCCTACCATCAACTTAAGGCACAAGATTCTTTTAGAATAATAAGACAGTAACTAGTATAGTTGTTGTGGCACAATATCTAACACTGTTAGATATGTAACTTTTGTTTCTATTATGAAGCACTGAATCTGTGATAACATTATGCATCTGGTTCGTAAATGAACCGAATTTAATATTAAAGTCAGTTAAATTAATATTATATCCTTAACGTTCTTTACGATAAGAATTATTGTAATGTCATAGATGTAGCTTTAATGTAATACCAGCTAAAAAAATCACTTATAAAATCCATACTTTTACGTTATAAAGATTCAAAATACTTCAGCGCCAACGACGATGGTGTTTGACAGTACCGCCCAGCGAGTAGCACTTAATCATTATGTTTGGAGAGATCTATCTTGATAAACTTCTCCGCACCGCAAACACTGACCTTGCCAATGCACAAAATTGTTAAACTCTTTACTTTTATTAATTTCAGCAGCATTATATGTATGTAGACAGGTGATGTTGATGGGGATACCTTATCTGTATAAATCTGTAATTTGGAAAAATCAGCTTAAACAGCCGTGAAGCACGGGATCACAGTGGGCTGGGCAGCGGAGAGCAGGTGTGTGTGTGTGTGTGTGTGTGTGTGTGTAGGGCGGAAACGGCCAGCCAGGAAGTGAGCTTAGTGCTCGCCTGGAAAGGCCGTGACGTCAGAGGAAACCCACCATGCGAGTGAGGCGACACTGAATTGTATAAGATAAAGTTAAATTTCAAAAATAAAACACAATTAAGACAGAGAAGTGCGACATAGTTTCCGAAAGGGTTTTATATGGCATGTCTAGTAACGCACGGACGTCCCTCCTATCAAGTGCATATAAATTTTTAATAGAACAAATATACGGCAATTTAGTGTTTAGTTAAAAATTCATAATATGTAAACCATTCAAGTTACAGAGGTGAGCAAGGGCTCACGTAAAAGATCTCAACAAGGTGCATCACCTGATATGCTTACAGTCGACGAAAGATAATATTGATCACAGAAAACCTTATTTATTAATACCATTGCATAAATTTTTAATAACATAATGTACAAGACAGATACACGACCAGCATGGCAGTGTTTGTTCATAGGTGCCGTATTATAAAATAACTATACCCTAAAATCACATTGATCAAATCTACTTACGCATGTTTTATTTCTTTAAATAATTAATTTGTATTTAATAGCTCCATAGGAGAAAAGAGATGTAATGAAATGAAATATTAATTACGATAATCGATTTCATGTTTATTTTGTGTTTATTGTAAGTGTTTAAATATGTATTTGGTATTTGTATTAAATGTACAGTATACTTGGCAAAAGCGTTTTACGTTGGCGAGGGGTGGAAATGGGGAAGTTCGTGACGTATGGGTTCCTCCGGTGGACAGGTATAAAGGCTGGCCGGTGGGCCCACGTGGTTAGTCTGTGTTTGGCTAGCGTTCGCGACGGCGAAGCTACGACGGTCTGTGCAGCGACCTTCGGAAGAGCGAGACTTTAAAAGTTTTCAGAGTGTAAAAGTGCGGTCGAACTTAGAAAGATTTATCGAGTGCTGTTAAACTTGCAAGATTTCTTCTCGATTTCCCGTGTGCTACGTAAAATGTGAAGAGTGCAGCGTGTGAAATTTAAGCACTATGACTTCAATACATTTCCGCTGTAAACCGATTGCAAAAGAGAATCTCATCAGAAAGTGTTAATTGAGTTATCATAAACATTAATTCATTCGATATCTGTTGTTAGAAATTTTTTTTGTATAATAAACTGTGTATATAAAGACAAAGTATTCGCGGTCAGGCACAGACTAATGCAACGTTTTATTCATTTTTTTATGTAGAGAACAGTAGTCTGGTAGGATAATTAGAATATTTTCTGCAAAGCGAATTTTGTCTGGGGGCTCACGAGTTATATTAGGTACGCCAACATACAGTGCTTTTACCTGTAACAGTATGCCTATAAACCTTCAACTGAGTGCAAGCAATGAGTTGACAAAGTTTTGTCGCAATCGGATGTACGGAATGACCGTGCATAAAATACGAACAAAAAGGCAAACAAACAAATTTTAGTTTTTATACATTACACTGCAAGTAGTAACCTGAGGAGGTGGAGGAGCGATGCTGGGCATTCTTTATTGGTATTTGCATGATATAAATACCGATCGACGACGCCCATTTCCACAAATGATGTGAAGTGATGCAAATGCCGATAAAGAAAGCCCACCGTCTCTCCTCCTTCTCAAATTACTACTTGCAATATTATATTCACTTATACCCAAAAGAAGTCGCTTGCAACAGTATCCGTAACGTCGGGAAAATTCTTAAATGCGGTCTCACACTGAGAAAAAATTTATTC
This sequence comes from Locusta migratoria, assembly GCA_026315105.1. Lineage (NCBI taxonomy): Eukaryota > Metazoa > Arthropoda > Insecta > Orthoptera > Acrididae > Locusta > Locusta migratoria. The sequence continues at coordinate 14,086,350 of CM048755.1, forward strand.
ATCACATTTTACTATTCTCCCTTTTGACTCTAAATGTTAGAAAAAATTCTAGGAGTAAGTGAAACAAATGCACTGACACAGAAACACCTATGCCTATTCCTGATATAGTCATGGTGGAGATGCACGATCTATTCGAGTAGGCCGGCCGCGGTGGCCGAGGGGACTGAGGCGCTTCAGTCACGGTCTGCACGGCCACTACGGTCGGGGGTTCGAATCCCCCCTCGGGCATGGATATTTGTGCCGTCCTTAGTTGTAGCTAGTTCATAAGTAGTTTGTAAGTTTAGGGACTGATGACCCCGTAGTTAAGTCCCATAGACTCTACAAACATTTGAACATTTTATTCGAATAGCATTGGCTATAGAAAAATCGGTAAATGGCAATTCAAAGTTTTCAAAATTTTTGATAACCAGTTTTGAGTTAAACGTAAGCCTGCTATGGATCAAATAATTTAATGTCGTGTACGGTCTACCATGTTAGCGATTACACACAATGTTTTTAAATCATTTGATCTGAGACTAGCTTTCTTTTAAGTCGACACTAATTATGTAAAAAATAAAACTGTGATTTTGGCCACTAAAGATGTTTTATGTGAAATCTTCCTTTTTAGAGAACCACTTCGTTTGGAAGAAATATCTGTGACTATTGTGTTAATGAGTTAAAAAAATACATCTCATATACTTAGACTTTAGTGAATTAAATGAATTGTAAGCACAGTGTAACTTCAGTACAAACTACTTTTCTTTTACAAAGAAAGCTCGTGTTGAGCAATGGGGTCGACTTACCACCGCTGACTATCTTGAGACGATTCTCATCGTGAATGGATGTGCTGGTCTGCTGGCAGCAGAAGTGACATGGAGGATCACCGTCGGGGTAGCGTAAATCAGCTAAGTGCTCCACGCCAAGCTCCGGCTCGAGTTCTGAAACAACAACAAATCTAACATGTAGCAATCATTCTCTCTCTCTGTTGTGTGTGCGTGTGTGTGTGTGCGTGCGCGAGCGCGCGGTATTTTAGATTTTCCAAGCGCGTTGGTTCTGAGTGGCTGCCTCATACATCTAGCGCGTTTAAATTGTTGAAAGTGTATTTTTAAATGAAAAGATTTAATATGTCAACACTTCGCAATCGCTAGCCACGCTTTAAAAACGATAGAGCGACGATGCAAGAGAGATAAATAACACGTGAAACAGCCGTGGAACTCTTGGGTTTCTTTGATAAAACTAAAAAAATACACGCTAATAGCCAGAAACAGAAAGAGAAAGAAGTTTTGAAACATCATAAAATAACAACCGGGAAATAAGACTACAACATCTGAAATCGTAAGTAGTACATTAAATAACTATAAATAATGCAGTGAATTACGCTACACTATAAAATAGAATAAATCCGCGCACTACTCGATTAATACTCTGCGAGATCTGTATCCGATTATACTAGCGTCGTAGTCTAACCGAAATCGAGTCAAAATCAACTGCGTCTCTATTTTATTGCAATCGTACCTAATCAATACTGACTGGACGAAACTGGCCAAACACAATACATATGGTATTAGGATTATGCACAGCCGTGATTAAGAAGTTTTAGTCTAACGATGTCTTACACAGTAATATACATGTATTATACTTCTTTATATTCACAGTTACGCGTCTGACCTAATTGATCGTGGGCAATGCAGATCACAGACTGAGACTGACTGGAAGAATTCTCATTAAGTGCAGTCCGTCAAGAAAGGAAATAGCTTACAAAACACTCCAACACACTACAAGAGGTGGAAACTCGCACTCATCAGTATACAGAACTTTATTTCCATAATAAAACAACGTCGCTTTATTTTGCATTAGGACCAGCTAACAGTAAGAATTATAACTCTTGTATTGCGTCCCAAGTAACGAAGGATATTACTCACTGCGCCTACATGTGTTGGTCCACCTTGGAAGGCAAGACATTTGAGGAGTTTGTTGGACTATGGTCATAAGTCCAAAATATACTTCCGGTAAAAGTGAGTTGTAGATTTGCATGTTTCTATCTTATTGAAAAACAATGTTATTTCAGTGATTTAATAATTTTATCTTAGACCACACACGTGAAATAATTCGTTATATCTTACGATATTTCTTTTATTTGTGATATATTGTTCAAAATATAATGAGCGGTTTACCCCCTTTTCCCATAAAACCATGATACTTCTACGAAGTACAATGAAAACTGTGTCGAAATATTGCTTTATTACATTATTATTAAGTTAAACGTACATTAAAAAAAACATATGCCCATGACCATTAAAGTTTTGTTCCTGTTTACTCTCTCCAGAAGTTCTTCATAGATAAACCTTTTACTGTATCAGGAAGATAGCGCAACAGGTCTTGAATGTTCTTGAACTTTGCTGGTGATACAGCTGGTCTCTCCATTACTGATACAAATGAAATATTTTCAGAGACTTTTGTTGAGTTCTTAATGAACTTAAGGACTTTAAAGACAATAATATACGACTTTCAAGCACCGATTGTGCCATCCTCATAATAATTACTGCAACTGACAAGGAAATTTTCCCTTTGGCTTTGATGAGAAGAAGTCCATTAAATCTTTCCTCCAATCATTAATACGTTAACTTATAAAAATGACTTGAAATGGCTCTAATTTCTCCCAGCATTGTTTAAGGACTAGGACATACTCTTCCTTTGAATGCATAGTTTTCCTCTTCTTCTACTTTTTTCCATAAATGACAGAATTCCGGTCACACTGACTATATGAATGGCCACGTATTGGGAAAATGCGTGATACTCGAATTCCAAGTTATTTTGATAACTATGAGTAGAAATCAATCATATCAGAGTTTTAGTTTTCCCCTCCTGCACCATAAAAAATCCTAGTATTCTTGAAATCTTCAAGCTTCTTGAATACAAAGTCGTAGAGGAATAAGCAAACAGAGTTGGGATCCCTGTTAACGTCGAACTACATAAAACAATACAAAGCACTTGAATCGTCATTAACGCAGTGTACATTAAAAACGTAAATCAAAAGGAGACGTTTATAAAAACTGTGCAACTACCACCAGTTTTGCTAATGGAAGGTTCTGTGCATAGTGAAATCCTAAGCACATCATACTTCCTCCAGACTTACAATTTGCAATAAGATGTTCCGTTCTGAATAAAAGGCCTCAACAGATTTTTTGTGTAACTCTAATCTATGTTCAAGCTTCTAGTTTTTTTTTCACATTTAAATCGCGTAGTAGTTTCAGAACAAATGTCACAGATGTCTGACTTAGGTTGTCTGACTGCAAAGTTCAAAGTTTTGAAGAATGTACAATACCAGATATTGTGAGTCTTCGTACATGACGCGTGGAGCAGTGGTTAGCATAGCAGATTGCTGTGCTTGTCGTTTCCAGTTAAAAGCCCGCCACAGGCAGAAGAACATTCATTTATTTGTATTTACTATTTCTAGAATGTTCTACATGTTTCTTACGTTTCATGTACTTGTAAGTTCCAGAAAATACTTTCTATGTCTAAATAGTGGAGCACTCCAAGCAGGATTCAGTGTGTACTGAGAGTACCCTTGTGTTCGCAATAAACGTGTTGTAAGGGTAAAGTGTTGGGCTCTACTAACGACCAGCCTTCGATTTCCGCACCACCTGCAGTTTGCAACGTGACACTTTCTGGTGGGGGCACCGGGTATCTGCAATACATCTGCATCTGTAGAATGATTTTGAAGTGAACGGCATAACATCAGACGAGGCATCAATGTTAGCACTGAATAGGGGATCATGGAGGAATTTTATTAGAGGTACTATGCTCCAGACTGAACGCTGAAAGGCGTAATCAGTCTCTAATGATGATGATGATGATGATGATGATGAGATACCAACCATACAGTCAACCAAATTTCGCTTACAATGATAAAATATCAATAGCAATAAACGATAAAGACTTGTAACTGTTGCCTGGTGAGAGCCATCTTTATATTTGCGGTGGTCTACTAAAGGCAGATGGATCGGGAGTGGGGAGTGGCTACTGATATTCATTTAAACAAACATTGTATGCTTCACTTGTTTGCTGAAATTCAAATAGAAGATGTGCGCAATCCTGGAATTGTAACGCTGATGAAGGGGTATGCCTCATTCACACTGAGCGAAGCTAAAGTATTGCAAAATGCAGGATGGGGGGAGAAAAAGGAACTAATAGAGTTTGTTGACCCCGCTGCGAGTTTCAGCTTCTGCATTCCACTGAGCATGGCTCTCGGCTTCGCTGAGGATTACAGGAAGATTATTTTAAACGCTAAACATGAACTTGTGTTGGTTCGTAGCGCACATGATGCAAATAGCATTATCGGAGATGCTGTCGACACTAAGTCGAAAATTGTGCTTGATAATATTACTGGATATACCTGAAATTCAGGCGTCTGAAAAAGATAAAATATCGTTGATGAAAATCATAAAAAAATGATCTAAGGTTGAATTTGGCATTCAGCCACTGGGAACTAACTGAATGCATCGCGCCGGAACTTGATGAATGGACGTGGCAAGTAAACAGCAAGCCGTGTATCAAAACCGCTCGATACATAATTATCGCATTTCAAACAGACAGGAAAACCATGAACACTGATTGTAGTATGTTCGATGCCATAGATTTGACAAAATTAGAGATAAAACTCATCAAACTATCCCTACGAGAACTACTCGGTTAACTTTACCACGAAGAATACAGCGCTAGCATATGCCATGTATAGTAAATTTCAGTCTGTGTATTATGAGACAAGAGGAAAATTTGCAGATCCTCTAATGAGTCGTAAAGAGTTTCAGAACTGTCCAATTCATGTCTTTGATTGCTCACGGCAAGAAGAAAATGTGATATCTTATAACTCTGATATGTGATTAGAAATTCAGCTACAAAAACCATCTCCAAAGAATACGAATGCACACTGTCTGGTTATTCACGACTCTGTTATTGAAATGATACCATCAACCAGTGAGGTTTCACGGATGGAGTAGCGCATGATAAGAGGGAACAAGTACACCGTCATATTTGATTGCCAAGGATTCCGCGTCATAAATATCAATTTATTCCGAAGGATGTTGTCTTTCAGATGTTGAGCAACGAGATCAAAATATAAAATTACTGCATAAATGGTGGATTCAAATTTCATAATGATAATAATAATGTATCTCTTTTTAATCAATATTTTTTATATTTCCAGCTCCCTGTAATATATATATATATATATATATATATATATATAAAATTCAGATGTGGACATTCAACCATGCAGGCTGAAATAGCTGAAGAACTACACCCTCCAGCACATAAAATTTATCCCAGAAGAAGCAGCATCGTGAAAGGAATCGATGATTTACATCAAGTTGATATAATTGATCTCATTGCATATCACAAGTACAATTCAGGGTATAAATATTTACTAGCAGTGATTGATGTCTATTCTAAATATGCTTTGGTTGCTCCTCTGAGGACCAAATCATCTGATGAGGTCACTAATGCACTCAGAAAAATTTATTTGAGAAGTAGTAGGATACCAAAAAATTTGCAAACTGACTTGGGTAAAGAGTTTTACAATAGTAATTTCACGAAGTTGATGCAGAAATTTGAGATTAACTATTACAAAATGTATTCGTGGTCGAATTATTCAATAGAACTCTTAAAGACATATTGTTTAAACGTTTCACGGCAAAGGGTTCCTACAAATGGATTGATGGAATGAAAGATCTCGTAAGTCAATACAACAATACGAAACACAGAACCATAAAAATGAAACCAGTTGCTGTGAAGGACAATAGTCTTTTATCTACAGTGTACAGGAAAATGAATATGGTGGATCCCTGAAAACCCAAGCTGAAAGTTGGTGATTTTTTTAGAATTAGCAAACACAAGTCTGTTTTCGAAAAAGGATTTACACCAAATTGGTCTACAGAAATATTTAAAATTACAGATGTGCGGGAGACTAATCCACAAACATACTTTCTTGAGGATTACCTGACACGATCCATTGCGGGAGGTTTCTACTGTGAAGAATTACAAAAGACGAAATATCCTATGTCATACTTAGTCGAAAAAATCATTAGAAAGAAGAGAAATACAGCATTAATGAAATGGCTTGAATTTGACAGCACTCACAATTCGTCGACTGCTACTTCATGATGAAGCTCACAAGATGCAGGATGGTCCTCCAGCAAACTGAATGTCTCGCGACATGCTGGCAGCTGGCAGCGTTAGTATCTCGCAGCCGCGCCCATGGAGGGATCAGAGGAGATACTAACGCTGCGTGCATGTCTCGAGACATTGAGGACCATCCTGCATCTTATGACCTTCGTCTTGAAGCAGCAATTCACGAATATTGTTATGACATTTAATGCATTCATTGATTTGTGTAAAGAGATATGGAGTGCTAATGTGCATAATTTCCTAGTTATAAGTAAAGATGGTGATTTATATAATTGACATAATCGCTGAAATTTCGAGAAGTATATTTGTATTAATGTACAGGAGTTGCATTGTATGGTGTTTGTGTGGGTGCGGAAACTGAACTTCACACAGACGCCAGTGGTTATGAGATTCGTGCAGTGCTTGTACAAATTCAGGAAGGTGCTCAGAAGGTGATCGCTTATGCATCAAGAGTTCTCTCAATGTCAGACATGAACTACTCTACAACCGAGAAGGAGTGTCTCGCCGTTATCTGGACTATCAACAAGTTCCGGCTGCATCTATTCAATAGACTATTCACCGTTGGCACAGACCACCATTCTTTCTGTTGGCTGACCAATTTGAAGGATCCGTCAGGTCAACTAGCAAGATGGGCACTAAGCCTCCAAGAGTACGACGTCACAGTGGTATTCACAAACCTGCGTAAACACAAGCACGCCTACTGCATTTCGAGGAATCCATTAGCCGAACACAACAGCGTGGATGAAATTTCAGCCCTCACTGAGTTAGGTGACATTACAGGGAATATCCAGCATTATTACAAATTAAAGAGGGAGGTGGTGGGGAGAGCTTAAACTCGCGCTTCCTACCGAGGCTCACAACTGGGCATTGCCAACCCAACTTGTAACCAAAGGGTGGAGAACCTCTTTGGTAGCATCAAAAGCAGATGTTGGTAACGACTACCTATCGATACGAAGGCAGAGAAACACTAGTAGCGACCAGCCAGCAGCCGACGACGAAAATTCTCATACATACACTCAGACTCCCATGCTAGAAGAGTCTCAAACATGCACATACAGAATAAAGCAAGTACACATTCTCACAGGGATAGTGGCGTCATGGAGAAACCGTTCATCTTACCACATTCATAGACACAATGATAAATTATTAGCATAATAAAATCCCAGTAATATTACAGAAACCAAAATTTAAAAACATGAAATGAAATAGGTTTCAGAAATTACAGCAATTACATGAAATGTTATTCCTCATGCCTCAGAACGAAAGGGGTTCTCCTTTAGCAAACAAGCCCGTCTAGTAAACTTAGATAAATTACAAAGTTAAAAACCCAGGGAAGACGTCAGACAGCCATCTTTCATATGTAAAGTGATTTTCTCGTCATTGCCACTGACAGCAGTCTTTGTTTATCATACAACTTAACACACAACGCAGTTCACAGCCCACACATAAACAATACGCGGTAAAGGCGGTGACAACTACGTGTAATCAACGACCTTCTTCAGATGACTACATAGCCTACACGAAATGTATCGATCTGAAATTTTCAGGGCACGTAATTCAAACGTAGAGGTATTGATTTAGCACCTTGACGGAAAAAGGACATTTGTGATTCAACGTGGCGCGGATTGTGTGAATGCAATAGGCGATAGGAGGCGAGGTACTGGCGGAAATAAAGTTGTGAGGCGGCATCGTGAGTCGTATCGGGATAGCACAGTCGGTAGTGCGCTTGCGCGCGAAAGGCAAAGGTCCCAGGTTCGAGTCCCGGTTCCGGCACACAATTTTAATCTGCCAGGAAGTTTCATGCGATAGAGTATCAGACTGTTTTTGTCTGTAGAGTTCTATCAAATGTAGCGGGAGGGGGGTGGGGGCAACTCATTATGGTCAACTCGTTATCTACTCTTCATACCACTAAATCCGAGTCTGGGCTTAAAGTGTGCGCATTTATCCCGCTGGCATATGCTATTGCTATCGATTAGTACATCGAGCTTCAAAATATTCTGCCATTGTCAGAAACACTCGCATAGTGTGTAGCTTTCATAGTGCCTTCTATTGCAAACGTATGTTCCACGGTTTGCCCACCCCGCTCACTACCACAGACTTGCAACCGTTCCGTGATGAAAGTTTCGAATTGCTGTTTGCCTCGATAACAGCGTGTCCAGACATGATCATAGATACGATCATGGACGAGGAACATTATTCATCCAACTGGTGACGCGTTTCATGTCTCGCCTTGTCGTCTGTTGGTGGTTTCAGAGTACGCTGAGCTGATGGGCTACAATCGCATGCCTTTTGTTATATGCTTTCCTCTTTTAGATCCGTATCTTCACTAGACTGATTGCCCATTCGGCTCTGAGTGATCGTTATCACAATGGACAGTGACCAAAACGTATAGGATCATCAGTGTATGAGCCTTCATTGCAGCAGTTTGAAGTAATTTGCAAAGCTTCCTCGAATACACGATCTTTCACGTAACCCAATTAAGAAAATATGATGAAACTGGATCTAACCAACATGACAAGGGAATCAAATTCAGAGCTGCGTATGTTCTACATTTCGATGTTCACTGCCGTTAAAGTTGATTTGAAACATCATAACGCTTGATAAATACAATAATCAACATCTTAGAATACGTTTGGCATAATAAACTATGAATAGGGTCCAGACTCATCTAATTAAACACTTCACCCATAGATCATTTTATCTGGTGTACTTTCTGTCATGTTTATTGTAATAAATTACCACACAGTCACAAATTGTTCTTATTTAGCGAGTTAACGATCCCAAAAGAAAAGCAGGAATCAGTATATGTCAAATTGTCATGTTAATCCAGCCACTAAAGAATTGCGACGATAAGCAAATATTCTGTTCCGAGAATTACAATTATACAATTTCGATAAAACCACTGATGACAGACCAAATGTCTCGCGATGTCTCTCGTGGTAACGTACTGCCATCTCGGATGTAGCTGTGAATATCACAAACGGGAATCAGTAGCGAAATAGAGTCGTCGCCTTACTGCTGTTAAAACTGCTACAGACGTGTCCTTGATATTAGGCTGTATAATGGCAGACTTTCTGTGAAGAACGAAGCCAGAACAGGGACCCACCTGAGGATATGAGCGCATAGACGGCGCCTTCTACAATGGCTTTGTAGTACAGAGGCCTTGGCTGCTAAATGCAAACAAGTTCCCTCAGAGAACTTCTAATGAGACAGGCAGCAAACGCTTTGTACAGGAAGTTCGTAATTACCTAACCCTCTGTTCTTGTCATTTCAAGGCTTCACAACGGCAGCAAGACACGCGAAATATGGAGGGCGTATAACCGACAGACACTTCCACACTCAAACGTAGTAGTTTTTTAAAGTTTGCACGGACAAAAAGTTTTCTGAGGTGGGTGTTAGGAAAGTTAGAAATCAGACGGGTCATCCTCTGGAGGCATATGTAGTACACCAAGGTTGAAAATAAATGATTATTGAATTTCGGAAAGCAAATAGACGGTAACATTTTCAAAAGTATCCTAACGACTTAAATTGATTTCCGTATAGTTTGCAGTCCATATAACGTAAGTATTTATTTGATCCTTTAATGTCTATGCGGTACAGTTGTTTGGCTATACAAACTGATTACCACAATAAGCAAAGAGTAAATAGAGTACTCTTTAGGGCAATCAATTCACATTTAAGTAACAACCATATCATCGCAAGCAGGACGAAACACGCTTCAGAGATAAGACAGTCCTTAAAGGTCGAAAACTGAACTTTCAAAAATATTTGATAGCCCAGTTGCAAAAGCGGCTAAGTCAGTTTAAAAAGATTTTTAGGAAACGCCGAAACACGTAGCCTTGCTCTCACACCAATATTACAACTGTTGTTAATGTCTCAAAAAAAGATGAAAGAAAGAAAGAAAAAACCATAGCGACCAAATTTTAAATGTATCTACAAGCCTAGATTAACCCCTTATTAGTATTTTTATCTAAACAAATTGTACTTAGCCCGTTTTGCAACCGAATGGGCCAGTTTGATGGAATGCAGTCGGTTGCAAAATCAGCCGAAAAATTAATTCCGATGCTTATCTGGTTGTGGCGGTAAGAATGGTAAACTAACGTAATATGCGAAAGGAATAAAATTAAACTAACAGAGTGCTGAAATACTGTTTTATTTTACATATTTAAACCTGTACACAAAAAGCTTAACATGAACTACTACAAGGTATAATATTAGTCAGATTGAATCACTGAATTCAGTCTTAACAACTGTCATGAAAGTAAGAAATCTTTGGATACAAATCTTGGGAAAATGAAATATAGCAAACAAACGATGACAAGGTAAAATGAAGTATACAGCGTTTAAGCTATGTTCGGGGAATCGTCGTCAGCGAACAGCTCAAAATCAAGTCCATCGTCGCCGTTTCCACATTCGTCCGTTTCCATGATCTTCTGCTGCTCAGAAACATCAGTGTAGAATTTTAACTTCTCCTCCTTGGGCCATGTATCTCCCCAGTGCAGTTCTAAGAGCCGCTTAAAGTCCATTATTTTAACTTTTTTCAGTGGGACACCTTTTGGAATCTCCTCAGGAAGAGTTTCTTTCGTGATACGTTTCCCTCTTTGAAGAAGTGATTTCGGCTCTCCACTTTCAAAATTGAAGAATGCTTCTCCTTGCACAAGACATAATATTCTGTTTGTTGTCTTCGTGATGATAATTCTCTTCGACCTTTGAAACTGGAAGTGCCAGGTTCCAGGAGCTTTGATGACGTCAGTAGCCATATTCCTCCAGTCTTTCACTTTGCAGTCGTCCGACCCCAAACGCACCACTGTGGGGAATTTTTCCATTATGCCGACGTATACTGCAGGGTTTTCGATTACGTTCAATTTTGAATTTTTTCTCTCCATGTTTCCAAAATCTCTATCAGGCGGTATAAAAGAATAACGGACGATCGGGAACCACACTTCAACGCTCTCTACGTGTACAGAAGCAGCGTACTGGAACCAGTACATCAACATCCCAATCATTGTTGTATTCTTGTTTTGCCCACAGCATCTATCCGAAAAGAGGCGTAGTTTAGTGACATGCAAATTCGTTTTAAGCAGCTGATGACGAAGAGCAGAAGCAATCTGATTCGACACCTTTGCAAATTCGTTCTCCAGCCAAACATATGAGGTCACATTGATTTTCGTCCGACTGCTTGCAGAGGAAACTTAGCAAACTGTGAAGTTATATAAGTACATCTGTTTGGAATAATAATTCGCCTGATCTGGGACTTTTGGGAGGACTAAATTTTTCTGGCAGTCGTATCTTAAAATAAGTTGACCTTCGATGTCTTCATTCAGTCTTTCATAAAAAGAAAAATTCGCTCCGAACTTTGTCAGCTGTAAGCTGATGTCCTAAATTTTTCTTTTCCACTGGACGATTATCCAAAGAAATTTTGCTTAGTAGGGACGAGCACGTAGAACATGTGCCAATATAAGGTGCTCCATAGCCAATATTAAAATTATTGCAGAATATTGTCCGGTAGTAGTCATACTTTACGTCCAGATGGGGGTGTTTATCACAGAACATTTCCCACATTAATTTTACATTTAATTGACTGGGCAGATATTGGTGATGTAGCATTTTTCCTCTAGAATAGTGACTTTCGATCAGCGTGAATTGTTCAATGTGTCTGACAACTGCAGTTTTCCTATATTCGTACAAATTCTTTCTTCTGTCACCTCGTCTTCTTTCAGCGGTTGTAGGTGAGGAATCGTTCATTATACTCTGACAAATTTTGTAGAGTCTCATTTTTTTATCTGCAAAATCCCCATGAAAGACGCTCGGCAAATCATTATGTTTATAGAAACTCCTTCACGCTTTTTTGGGAGCATAAACTCCGTAGTTAGTTTTTTATGGTTTATCTCCTATAAGGTTAGCTGTTCGAGGGAATGACACAGTGACATGCTTTTTATGATATAACATTGCCTCCTCATACTTTCCTTGCTACATTGTAGCAATAGAACCAGAAACATACGAGAATCTATGCAGTTCTACCAATCGAAACATTTTAGTCACGTGTAGCTAAAAATCGGCTTTTAAAAAGTGTTACGTGTGACGAAATGATATGTCCTGTTCTGCAACCGTACCCTTTGTCGGCGGCCATTACCCCGTAAGACTCGGCGTCTTTTGTAACCAAATAGAATTTGGCCGCTTTTGCGACATATTTGGCCGCTTTTGCAACCCAACCCGTAGAAAACATAGCCGCCTTTGCACCCGCACGCGATTTTCGCACCTCATTTTAAAATACATCGAGCCGTTTTTGAAGCCTGATCGATACATTATTAGATAGGGTGTGAAAACCTGTCCAATAAGGTGCCTCTAACTCAATTTTCGATTTTTTGTCACATAGCCGCTTTTACATCTGGGGTATTCATTTAATATCGATTTCACTTAAATGGCTTGATGAGATTAGATTAATACATGTTTCATAGATCATAAATACGAAAATTCGCAATGTTGTAGAACGTGTCAGTTTAATAAATGGCGTCTATACAAGAAACTCAATATTTTAAGGATTTTTTAATTTTTTATGTGATTTTTTAACGAAATTACTAAGTTTTATCTAAAAATTCATCTCAAGTGTAGAAGGAGTTACCATTCAGATTTTTTTAAAATTTATTTTTAGTTACTACTTGCCTGTCAGACATTTGATGCTACTTCTTAAGTGATCAAAGACTTTTCTGGCAGCATAATTCACACCTTTCTGTGCTAAAGTTACATTTAACCCTGAATTGTGAATATCATCCTTTCTTCTAGTGTTGTAGCTATGCACACTGCTATTACTTCTGAATTGGGTCGGAATGTTGATAACAAATTTCATAAGTGAATACATATTTGTGAGGCTATTGTAAAGATCTCTAGATCCTTATATAAATGTTTGCAGGATGATCTATAATGGGCTCCCAGCAATTATTCTGATTACACGCTTTTGTGCAATGAATACTTTTTATCAATATCGAATTGCCCCAGAATATGATCCGATAAGAAAGCAGTGAATGAAAAAAGGGATAGTAACAAACCATCATATATAAATGGTGTATATTCTTTCGGATAAGTCAGAAAAAACAGACGCCAGTTATTCACATTATCTGTCAAGAGACAAAGGAATTTACTACATTAATTGCTAATGGGGATAGAATTACATCAATGGTGAAAGTTGAAACATTGTGCCCAGTAGGAATTCGAACAAAGATCTTGTGCTTACTAGGAAGATGCGGTGACCATTGCTCCACTGAAATGTAGTCATCATCACGACTGCAAGCACACGCCTACTGCAAGACGCCATTTTAATTTATCCACACACTACTAACGATGTGCCCCTGGCGATTTTCCAGCATTACTCCCAACATTTCGCGGATCCCGACTTCAGTCCTGGTGTGCATCGGCACTGAAGGAGGGATCCTTGGCCTTGACTACAGTCTTCCGTGGTGGGCAAAAACTACCAACAATTCCTCATTTAAATTATTGTAATGTTGTCACTCAACAAAGGCAGAAACGCACGTAAAACTATTTTGGAAGGCCATCCATCCTCGTCAACTGACGAGACAGAGAAGGTTCAATGTCATTAACACTATGACATACTCTCCAGAGTCTGAATGAACAATTCGAACGACATATCGACATTAGCAGGCTTCTCAGGGAAACAACGAATTACTGTTCAAACCAAATTGTGGATCAGATGAGATATCATATGGTGAAGTTATTTATTCAGATATTGGTTACAATTGCAATATGTGTGTGATACAGTGCAATATTTTGCTGTCTCAACTCGCCGCACGAACATCGCCCCAGCACCAACGTTGAGACGAATCGGTCTGATGATGATCTCAGCGTAGATCGAAACCGGTTACATTATTATAAAATAAACTGTAAAAACTTTTTCGAACTTGACTGATATTTACATATTTGAATCATATATCAGTTAGCTGCGTTTCTAATAGGAACTCATTATCTTTACTTCAGGTTTACATGGCGTTTACTTAGAGCAAGGCACCATGAAGCTACCATAATAGTGAAAAAGTCATTCTCGTTGCCCTTTAATATGATGTGTGATCACCTTGGATGGCCACTACAGTGGCACACCTGCATGGCATGGACAGTATGAGGTTATCAATCAGCTCTTGAGGGATATTTGGCCATTATACCATGAGTGCAGTATCCAGCTGGGAAGTGCTGGTCTGGCTGCAATTCATCTGGCAAGTGCATCCCAGACTTGTTCAATTGGGATTAAATCCCGTGAACAAGCTGGTCACCATTCCATTCGTCATTCGTTCAATTCCGTCAGTTCCAAGCATGTTGTCCACCAGTGCAACTCTGTTCAAATGTTTGTTAAGCTTATGGGACTTCACTGCGGGGTCATCAGTCCCTAAACGTAAAAACTACTCATGAACTACCTTATAATAAAGACGACACAAACATCTATGCCCGAGGGGGGATTCGAACCCCCGACCGTACCGGCCGTGCAGACTGTGACTGGCGCGCCGCAGACCGCTCGGCCACTGCGGCCGGCGTGCAACTCTGTGAGGACGAGCGTTATCATCCACCATACGGAACCCATATCCTACGGCACCAGCGCAGGGCACAACAAAATGTCGGAGGATCTCGTCTGTATACCTCTGAGCAGTCAAAGTGCTATTCTGATCGACGTAGAGGTCCGTACGTCAGCCAATACTGACTCCTGGTCACAGCATTTGTCCACCACAATGATATAGTGATGTTTCCTGCACATAAGTAGGACAGTCCCGACTTTTACGCTCTCTCCACATGAGGGAACGACGACTGTCTGGCTGAACCAAAATCTTGACTCGTGTGTGAACAGAAGCCGGCGCCATTCGTTACGACGCCAATCCTGATGTTCCTCCGCCCAGTCCCTGCGGAATAAATGGTGTCGTGGTTTTAACTGGGCACACATCATACGCCTCCGTAAAGACCACATTCCCAAAGGCGATTTCGGGCTCTTTGTGTTGGTATTGTTCGTCCAGTTGCTGGCTCGACGGTGCGTTGCAGCTGAGTTGCATTCCGCCTCGTGTCTCGACAGGTTGCTGACTGGAGATAACGGTCATTTCTTGCTGATGTTACCCGTGGACGACCTTGGCCTTGCCTTCTTTTAATGGTTACTGTTGTGTGAAATCGCATCCATGTACTGAAAATTACACTTTGGGACACTGCAATAGCTGCAGCCATCTCCCTCTGTGCCTGTCCCGCCTCCAGCCTTCCTATGGCTCTCCATGCTATAGCTTCGGGTAAATCACGTTGTCGTTGCATTGCACTACCAGCTCACTACAATATCTGAACCCAACTGCTTGTGTAATTCGTTAAACATACGTCAGCGCCAACCCTCTCTGCAGCAACTTTCTGTTATTACTGTTATCTCGGTTGCCGTAATGGTGTTGTCTTCACTCCGTAGAACATACAGAACCATTTTAGTTCATTATGCCGATGACAGTACTTCAGAACATAGATATCTAAATTGGTTTCCTAATTGTTTGGACCAGTGTAACATGTATTCTGCTCTGTTGCAAAATTGTCGCCAACGTGTGTAACGAGCGACTTTGATGGTATAGAGAAATCAGTTGGTCTGCTATCAATGAAAGTTGTTTATAACTCATGTGTTATCCTTCCAAGCGGTAGGGTTCCAATTGTAACACTGTCGCCATGACATTGTTGACGTCCAGAGTATGCAGTGCAGCTAGAGAAGCATTGACATACGTTGCCGAGAAAAACGGTAACTTGGAAAGACGACGTCTATTTTGATCTGGTGGCTCCAGATGCCACCTAGGGGATAATCGATGTACTGATAACGGTATTAATGTTGTCTGCGAACAGACAGATTAGTGGTATGGTTACCAGAGCAGCTGTGTCATAACTTTGATATGGAATACTTAGGGTAATAACGATCAGTTTAACAGCAACGCGTGAAGAAAACAGGTGCCATGCCGCGGAGACGCAATCGCGCTTCCTACAACCGTATGAGCGAGTTTGAAAGCCGTCAAATTCTGGCCTTCCGGTTGTCAGGATGGTCCATTCGGAAAATTGTCACAGAAGTTGGACGGGCTGCGTCAGTTGTGAAACAATGCAGTTTGTAAGGCCCACGTGGAAATTCTGACACCCGTATGCGAATTTCAGGACGTCAACGCAGCACAGATGCCCTCCAAGATCGTCGTATTCTAAGGGCAGCAGTGCTAGTTCGTACAGCTACCACAGCTCACGTAACAGGGTTCTGTGAGTGTCAATGCGAACTGTTGCCAACCAGTAACTAGCAGCTAGAGTGTGTTGTTGCTCCCCGTCTGAGATTCGGGTCTTCCCTCGGGCATGGGTGTATTGGTTGTCCATAGGATAAGTTGGTTTAACTAGTTTGTAAATCTAGGGACTGATGACCACTGCAGTTTGGTCCCATAGCTTTACAAACATTGGAACTAGCAGTTACTAGCCCGTCACTCGCGCCACAGAATCGACGTGGACAACTCGACTGTTGCCGTCAGATAAAACTTGGGACATTGAATGATGGGTCTTGGCCCTCAGTGATGAAATCAGCTGAATGTTATGGAAGACTGCGCTCATGACATTGACCTGGTGAGCGCTTTTTTGGAGACTGCAGTCGTCAGCAACTGGCCCAAACCCAAGCCCCCCCCCCCCTCCAGGTGTGGGGTGCGAGAAGCTACAACTCTCATCCACCTTTGGTGTCTGTGGAACGAACGGTGACGCATCTTCCCTGACCAACACGATCTACGATCTTTTCTCCAATCTAGCACCTGTGAGATTTGATGGGACGACAACGGACATGTGCAACCCGTAAACAAAATAAGTCTTGCAGAACTACGTAAACAGTTCGAGCTCCCCCCATGGGGTTCACGGTTCTTGCGTGGCGAGCACGGGGCCCCGAGCTAATGCAGTCTCCCTTCCTTCTTTACTTCTCTGACTGCATTTCCTTTCCCTTCCCCGCCTTTCCTATTCTCACTCCTTACCCTCCCTATCGGGGGACTAATAACTTTAGCAGTTTGGTCCCCCAATCCCAAACAAGGAACCAACCAACCAGTTGCAGCTGGCGTGGAATAATATATCCCAATACGGCAGTCTTGTGTAGTTCGCGAACGAACTAGTTCGGACGAGCGCTCCCACAGGCAAACTACGCGAACTAGTTCGCTGATCCCTCGCCTCTTAGTTCGTCCGCTCCTTTTCGGAAGACTGACGGGGAACAGCGAGAGGACGCGAGAGCGCGCAGAATCGCGTGATTCCCTTCTGACAGTTACAGTCATTTCGAGCTGAGATGCAGCTCAGCTGTAGTTTCATAGTTCACTGTCACAAATTTCCTTTTCTAAGGTATTCAGCAGTGTCTAAATATAACCCTCATTCCATAGTGTAAACAAGTAAAGAGAATTCAAAACTTAACATTGTTTACATTTATATGCGAGAAATTATGCATCAACCATTATCTCTCGCCTGCATGATACTGTTGACGGCTCGCGGGGTAGAATGTTAAGCAACAGATTAGAAAAGTTTATTTTGTTAATGTTATAGGTATATTCCTTGTGCCATATAATACTTCACCTGTACCATATTTGTAATATTTTTTGATCACTTCCAAAACTTTATAAAAATTAAAAAGTCATTTATAAAAGTGCATTTTTACTCACGAAAATAGACGCATTTAACATATTTTGTAGGTAATGTCCCTTCAATGAGCTATTAAATAAATAAAGAAATCCATTTTAAAAATAAAATACTAAGAGCACTCTGTATGCAAATACCATTGTATCACCCATTCGTGTAAATAACTGGCTAATTTTCTTAAGTATTTGATGTCTAATTGTCCAAAAATACGGGTAATAGCACACATTTGGGCAACACTGATCATTATATAAAAAAGCTGTCTTAACAAAAGAAAGAGCTCTTAGTAGCGGTAGCAAAAGGCAAGAAAGAGCGGCGAACAAAAAAGAGCTGCGAACTAAAAGGAGAGCTACCGGTCGCGAACTAAAATATGCGCGATCGGTCGCGAACAAATACATGCGCGATCGGTCGCGAACTAAAACATGCGTTACCGGTCGCGAACTATTATGCCAAACGTATTTCGCTTCTTAGTTCGTTGGATTCTTTTCCGAAGACCGACGGGCAATAGCGAAATGCCGCGCAGCAGAATTAAAAATCACGTGTTTGCCTTCTGCTGATGGGAGCCATTTCCAGGTGAGCGTCTGTCTGCTAGATTACATAGTTCAGTGTTACAAAATTTCTGTTTTGAAGTATTCTGCACTCTGCAAAATCTGACTAATAAATTCCATAATGCCAAGATATAAAGATAACTCAAAACTTAAACGCGAGAAATTATCCACAAATTGTTTCTTTTGGTTTGCGTGATATCGTTAGCGGATCAAGCAGCAAGTGTATGAAGCAACTAGGTGGGGGAATGGGTGATACCATGGTATTTGCATACAGAGTACTCTTAGTATTTTACTTTTATAATGGATATAACTAAATTGAGCGCTCCCGTTCGCGAACTATTATGTGCAAGTCTACAATACGGTATTCACCATCTGTATAATGTGCGCCTACATTGCCTCCCGTTTAGCCTAACCAAGTACTAATATGGGTGTATCGGCATGGATCGACACCTGTTACCTCGGTACCCCTTGCGCTATTGGTCTGTACTCATTTCATGTATGCCATATGCAATGTTTCAAGAATACATTTTGAATTTCTTGGACGATTAAGAGGGTGTATTACTTTTATTTCCGGTCGTGTAGTTCATCTATACGTCGGAGCAGGCTCACGTTTTACGGGAGGCTTAGGCCCGGCGCACACTAGGCAGAGGATAGGCCGCCAGCCGTCTGTGAACCACGCTTTCCAAAGGGACAGCCTGCCGCACACTTAGAGCAGCCGAGGCGTGTCCTCAGTCAGGCCTCTGTCCGGTTGTCCGAGTTTCCTCCTCTGCTGTAAAGTCATCCGATAAGCTTCGAAAAAAATTGTTTTATGTAGACGAATATAAGCTACACCCTTCTCTGCATTTAGTTTCTTTGTAAAACTTTTAAATTTTGCGTAAAAAAAATAAAACACTATTTTCGGATTTGTGCGTGTTCTGCGCAAACACAGCTTCCTCAATCGATTTGGCAGAAACTATTCAGTAGAAAAATTATGTTTCTGTCTCTTATAGTCAAAAGCCACCGCATGATATTTTACTGGTTTTCTTTTAGTTATTGTCCATAGTTATTATTATAATGAAACATAAAGTACAACGCCACGAATATTTTGAAGAGTTTGCAGTGAAAAATGTAGTCGCTTGCCAGTTTGCGTTTGGTGCGTTTTACACCATACGTTACTGAGTACGAAATGTAGCTAACATATCGAAATTGTTTTTAACGGTGGAAGGAGAGCCATACCTCTTTCCATTTTCGAAAAAATACGTGAGATACGTTTGACGCGACACGGCCGGCGGCTATGCGGCACACTCGCGGCTGTTGCCGCCTGCTGTGCTGACTGCGAAGCTGCCACATGTCTCTCTTCATTGTATGCTGCCGATACAGACCCAAGCTGGAAATGAACAACTTACTGAAATAAAAATACACCGAGATTCATAAATTGAAGATTCTGACTGTGTACTTTTGCGGTCTATAGTTGCTGGTTTCAGTAAACTTTGTGGCAGGCATGACAGCACCATGTATGTTACAATTCCCGTTACTACTGAATTATAAGTTCGGCGAAGCCAGAAGGGACGTGCAACGATTTTTTTACCATCAGGGACCTTTTTCCATTTCTGGAAACACAATGTCTACCCATTCGTAGAGCTTTAGCCTACTGCTAAACCTTAGATGATGCTAGGAACGTCTCTCGTCAGTATTCCTCAACCTGATTTATATACTACTTTCATAAATTAAACAACTGAAAAATTACTAGCTTAGCTTCACTGATTACTAACAAATATTATGACTGCTCATTAGAAATGATGACAGAGACAAAATAGGAATGCAATGTGATAAAATACTGGACGTACAAACACAGGTGACGTCATAGAAGAAGAAAAAGCAAATGTCAGTATATTAGGACTCCAGACCATGGAGGAGCTACGAAAAAAGACCTAAGTAAGGAAATATTTTGCGTGCAAATGCAGTTAAACAAGGAAACTATGAATTGCAAAAATTTTTCATGTCGATATATCTTTCAATATAAGACACATGAAAAGCGTACCAGATGTCATCGGGAAGAAAAGTGTTTCTTATCGCATATATTGCACCACAAGCAGGATTAAATATGTCATTTGTATAAAGGTTCATTCAATTATTGAATTTGCAGTGAAACTTGTTTCTCTTAATTATAAAAGAAATGAGAGAAAAATAAATCTGATTTTAATCACATTCCTAAAACATTTTTCTTTGTGGGTATGACGTGTCATACAATACTTTTTTTTTCTCTGTTAACACTTTCTTACTCAGCATGTGACTCTCTTTGAACTGTCGTCTGTTTAGTCGGAATAGCTCAAGAGCTTATAATGAACAGACCAGACAAGTTCACCATATATTCGTCACCTTTGCATGTTGCTCAATAGGCCTTTCACTGCTCTCATACTCACTTTATCAGAACACACACACACACACACACACACACAAGCACACACGCAAACACACACGCACACATAAATTGAGTTTTTAAGGAGGCTCAGGAATGAAATGTAATTGTGTGGAGAGGTTTGCAGTGGACATGCAGCACGTGGTGGTGAAGCAGCAGAGGCCCTGCGCCTCCGCTCTGCCTCTGCTGCGTCAAGTGTCGCCGGGCGACCACGATGCACTGTTGAGGATACAGGCGCGAGGGAACAGCGGTGGCCTGGGTTACCTTCCGCTACACCGTGTCATCCGGGGAAGACATGGGACCAGAGTAACGTGATCAGGTAACTTCAATGTACGACACTGTCCTACGATTTTAATACAAATACTCTCCGCCAGCAATAAAATTTTAGTGGCCACGAGCCAGTCATAAATCTCTAAACACCTGGACTGCACGAAACTCGTGGATTTATCAGAGCTAAAGCTTACAGTAATTTTCGTCGGGATACACTGTGAATCATGTTCGGCAGAATGCGGCGGACAACGCCTCTGCAAGCGTACTGGCACAGCTGACGTTGCCGAAAGATAGACGTTGTGACGCATAGTAAATCCCAAACAGCACTAAGTTATAAATAGTCAGCGAGCGTTATGGTACGACAAGGTTCTAAATAAGACTTCATTTTCCACTCAGCACACAAAGTGTAAATACTAATTCAACGCTTCCTTGGACATTATTGTGTTCAAACGGAACGTCCACCACACAGTATAAGATTTCAGACTTCCTGTTTTCCTGCAAGTGGATGATAGCCACTTGAGCAGAAAGATTTACAGGGTGTGTTGTAATCCTGTTAGATAGTGTCATCATTTGCCAGCTTTCTGCTTACTCAAGCTCAGTACCTCAAAAATCAGCAGATCTTTCACAGACCTTCGCTATTGCTGATGTCCGCCTCTGGAACAAGTTACCCTGCTCTCTTCACACAGGTTATTCTCCTGCTATATGAAAACTGAAAAAAAAACAAAAACTTTGAAGCACTTCCATCTGTCATTCTTTTGGAACTTCCGCGTTCTTGGTATGTTGTCCAGTTACCCTCCGTCTAATGGTAAAGGCAATTTCTTCTCTTCTTCTCGTTATTTCTCTTCGTCATTTCTCCATAAATCACGCCACACTATCCTCCGTTATTACACCCACTTTTCCCTTCCTTTTCCATCCATTTCTCTGACCCATTGCTGGCAGAAGTCATAATTAATGCACTACGTTATTATAAATCCGATTTTTGTTGTTTTTTGTCCATGACTATAAACTATATGTGTGCTATTCATCTGTATTGTTTAAACTTTTAAGTTTTCTTGATCTGGTATGATTACTGTAAGACAGGCAATGAAAAATATGCAGAACGCCGGGTTAAATCTAAGAGAGGGCCTGAAGGCCCTAATCATGGCAGGTTAAATGAATGAATTAATGAGTAAATAAATAAATATCTTCGTTTGAAAAGTGCTCTTTCAGAGTATTAATTTACCACAGAAATCGATTATTGCTATCATAATGAATATTAGTTCATTCCGTCTCCTGCTGCTGTTGGTGTTCCAGGTGATCTTTCAAAAAGCACTTAAAGATTTTGGTCATTTTTAGAAGCGGTTCCTGAAATAGGTGATAATTTTAAAGTCTCGATATCCATGGAATACTTTTAAAGTTAATACTGCACATAATCAATTATTCGTTGATCGATTGATGTATTGAGTTGATAGATATGTAATATCCACACATTTCTGCACCTGATTCCTTTGGGATCGCAGTTATTATATTATGCAAATGGAATGTCATCTACTCCAAGTGCCTTATTGCGACTTAGACCTTTCACTGCGTTCTTGAATTCTTCTCGCAGTATCGTATTTCCATTCTCATCTTAATCTGATTCTGTCTCCCCTTTCTACAATACTACTTTAAGTTCATTTCCCTTATATATCCTCTGTATGCATTCATTCCACCTGTCAGGTTTCCCTGCTTTGCTTAGTACTGATTTCCCATCTACATCTACATACATACTCCGCAATTCACCGTAAGGTGCGTGGCGGAGGGTACACTGTACCACTACTAGGCATTTCCTTTCCTATTCCACTCCCAAATTGAACGAGGAAAAAAAGAATGCCTATATGCCTCCGTACGAGCCCTAATTTCTCTTATCTTGTCTTTGTGATCTTGTGTCTGAGCACTTGATATCCATGTAGGTGCTTTCTTGTCTCTAAAAGCATGTTTTATTTTCCTGTTGGTGGTATCTATATTTCCTCTAGTTATGCTTTACTCTACAGACTTGCATTTACCTCCTAGCCACTCCTGCTTAGCCAATTTGAATTTTTAGGCCTCTGTAATCCCTTTTGCCTGCTTCATTTTCTACATTTTTATATTTTTTACCTTCATA
The DNA here is from genome assembly GCA_026315105.1 of Locusta migratoria. Taxonomy (NCBI): domain Eukaryota; kingdom Metazoa; phylum Arthropoda; class Insecta; order Orthoptera; family Acrididae; genus Locusta; species Locusta migratoria. The sequence goes on from CM048755.1 coordinate 14,109,487, forward strand.
AATTAGTTTCGGTATTTCCCATGATACTCAAGGACGACAACTGTTCCTAGTGTTTCTACCCATTTGTCGTCTGTTTTCTACTCTATATCGTCAATCAAGGCAACCCAGTCTTCCTCTGCCGTATTTCTATCCTACGTAAAGTCAACTGATGCGTAATGCCCACTCTAAAACGCTCCAGAACCTCAGGTTCCTTCAATTTATCTAGGTACCATCCCCTTACTTTCTACCTTTATCCAGTTTTTCTTTCAGTTTTAATCTACTGTTTAAGATTAATAAATTATCGTAAGAGCCCATATCTGCTCCTTTATATGTCTTAAAGTTTAAAACCTAGGTCCTAAATCTATGTACTAGATTTGTGAAATCAATCTGAAACCTAACGTTGAGTCCTGGTCTCTTCCACGTATGATTCCTCAACCAAAAGTCTTGGATGAGTATATTGTGCTCTGTGCAAAATCCAACCAAGTGACTCCCTGTTTCATTCCTTTTTCCTTCTCCATATTAACCATTTATTTCCCTTTTCTTATTTATCCTACTAACGATTTCTAGTCCCCCATTACTATATAGATTTCTTCTATGGATAACGTACTTTATCTCATCAACATTTTCCAAACTTCCCATCAACTGCAGAGGTAGACGGCATATTAATTTCTTCTAATCTTTTGGGTGCTGGGTCAGTGTCTATCGAGGCTATGGTAATTCGTTTATCGTGCTATTCAATTTTTTGTACTCGTATCCCTATTCTCTTATTCATCATTAGACCTACTTCTACATTACCAAAAATTAACTTCCTATTTGTAACCATGTAATGACCTGACCAGAAGACCTGTTAAACCCGCCAAGCACAATTACTAATCCACAATATATTTAACTTGAGCCTACAGGTTTTCCTTTTCAGATTTTCTCAATTCATTGTGTAGATTCCTGTACTCATGTCGTGGTTCATGAACCATGGGCAACGTATGAGTGGCCAAGTAAGTGATCCTGACATTCGGGATAGTAGTTACTTTTAATCAAGGTTGGGCATCTCAGACATATTCTGAGACGTGGCCATCTTTGTGCTCAGACGGCAAAGACTATCAAAGTCACCAGTTAGTCGCTCAAGAGTTAAACCCCAATGGGACCCTGGGGAACGTGCCTCCTACGTGCTTGAATCTGATGCTGGCAACAATCAGAGCAAAAGCCTCGGCCCTCTGGAGGTGATGGAGTCCCATCTCTAAGTGACAGGCCAGGACGGACTTCTCAGATACTATTAGGCAAACGATCAGGTATGAGATGGGGAGCCATGACGGGAAATAATTAGAGCTGGCAGAGGCTGTAAGTAAGATAGCTTTAGATGTTTTGACTGTTAGCGACGTTCGGGTAAGGGGAGAGAAAGATTATGAAGTGATAGAATTCAGCATCTATCTGTCAGGAGTCAAAGCAGGAAGAGCGCAATGGGGTGTAGGAATTCACATCGGGAAAGCAATTGAAACTAGAACGGTTGCAATAAGGTATGTAAACAAACAACTGATATTGATAGGTTTGGTCGTTTCCATCGAGAAAATCAGGATTCTGTCAGTTTTCAAAATGTGATGGACAGATTTTATGATGCACTCAGTGATGTTACTAGTTAGAATAAAGGACAAGGACAGTGTTTGATCTAGGGTGATTTCAATGCCTGGAAAATAAATCGAACAGGAGGATGTGAAAAGGTTATAGATAAGATATGGAGAGCAACAGGAATGGAAAACAGTTAAATTCTATGCCAATATGGGTTTAATGTTCCTAGTCTCCTTTTTAAGCAAAAAAACATTCACCGACACACTTGCGATCGTAGGAGAACCAAATATGTCATTAACAATGGATCCATACTAGAAATCAGGCAAACAGTAAAAATCTGTTGAGAAATAAACAAAGCCAAACGAATGCTTGCAGTATCCAAGTCGAAATCATGTGAAGACATTGGAAATAGTTTGGAATCTTTGTACAAGCCGCTGTAAAACCGTACAGGAGTGTAATGGGTGGTCTTCGGAAGGGAGGGAAGAAGGAATTGACACGTGTTTTGGACAGGTCAGGAAAGCTGAAAATGAATCCTGTGGATACATTGGGTAGTTGGAAATAATATTTTGAAGAGTTGTGCAATGAAATCCTTCAGTAATCTTTAAGATTTTCATGTACACTTGAAAAAAGTGGGCCATCCCTGAATTCCAATGTGTTGGCTGCATCTAATAGTATGCAACCAGCATAGCATAGTTGTGTCGCAGGTTAAAGCAACCCTGCGCTGTACGGTGTACGGTCATTGACTACACACCATAGGTACCACAAAAGACACTGGAGAACATTGCTCCTTATGGCAGTCAGTCCACACGTAAGCCAAAACTGACATACAAGAAATATTAGAATACCGGTACACGTTATTAGAGATGAGACAGTAATATTTGTACATTAAATTTTATTGTCACCTTCTCACTTTCAGTTAATGAAATGATGAAGTGTTGTTCGTGATCTGAATTTGAACGCTCTGTTAACCAACCAAAGTTCAAGTGTTTAATCGAAACCGATTATGTATAAAGAGACGTAAAACACTGACGTTTTCATGACTATCAGTTTACAAGGCCGATGTCCGAACCCGGAAGTAAATGGCAAATTTAGCACTGAATCAGGGATTGCATTAAGCTCATATTGTTGCTGAGAGGTAACCACCAAAGTTATGTAGTATATTTCAACTCTCAGGTGTCAAACGCCATAAAGTTGCGGAATATAATGCAATACTTATATGAATCGTTAACTACGCAGAATAAGTTGTCACATATTTAATATATTCACAAATAGAATTATATTGGAACGTGAAACGGACATACAATTGCCTTTTTCCCCTGCAGGGACTCGAACACAACACCATTATAGAGGCGATTCATTGTCGCTTCACCATTAATGGGATGTGCACATTTTTGGATAGAAGTAACGTCACAAATAATTTTGTGCTGCCTGGGACTCCAACCCCGCGCATATAGTCATTGTTGATCCCACACGACCAGGTTTCAACTATCAGATCCTCGTACACAGGTAGTTAGTATTGAGCTGTTCGTAGAGACTTGGAGGGGTTTAGAGTTTTGAGGAAATAACTATTTTCTAGTTAGTAGCGAATAGACAGGTGTAATGTTGATCTGAAACAGGGCACAGTCTGTATGGGGGTGAAGACGATATGTTTTAGGCTGTTAAACCCTGTCACCCCCAGCCGGAATCGAATCCCTCCTTAGTAATTAAAAACTAGCCTCAGCCCGGCCAACCATCGAATTTCAAATGTTTGTAAGTCTATGGGTCTTAACTTATCAGTTCCTAGAGTTACGAACTACCCATAGTAATTGACCTAACCTCAGGACCATCACACACACCGTTGCCCAAGGGAGGACTCGGACATCCGAAGGTGAGAAACCGCGCGCTCCGCAGCAAGACGCCTTAAAACGCTCGGCCACTCCAACGCAGCCATCCAATTATGTGTTAGCAATTATCGAGTTCAGTTTCGCTTGTGAGCTAGTCCACATATTACATTACGATTTCCTCAAGTTGTGCTGTTTGTTTATTTTGTACTGCAGATAGGCTTTTCCCTTAAAAACTAGGGTGCTTCCTCTGCGACTCAGCAGATACCAAAGCTACACAATGTAGAACAACAGAGTACATTACAAGCATAGCATCTATATTCCTTCTTTTCCTAATTTCAAATATTTTAAAACTGTATGTCGACTTTAGGTGACCTGTTAAACATAGACGCTCTTATCTCCATTTTGTAAAAGTATTTTCTGTCACTGTTTTGAACATTGTCCCAATACACTTTATTAAATAATGTTTCGTCTCACAAGAGTAAATTTAAGAAGTGTATCGTTCTTCTATCCTCTTTTCTTCTTTTCTTCTTTGTCATGCAATTTTAGCAATTAATATATGTACAAATGCAGTAATGACACTTGAATGATCAAAGAACATTCGAATTAACTCTATATCGTCCCTTTCGTGTTCCTTCCATGGCGATGGACTGTTTCTATCGCAATCAGGAAATGTGGAAAAAAGCTACCGTACAGACGGAGGGAGAATGGATTCATATTTGTGGCTGGAAGAACTAATTGCACACTGACAAAGACGAGGGTATTGCTTTGGTTTCCAAAAAGTTATAAATTTTTCGATTTCTGGATATTTAAAAGAAGCTGTACATTTCGGCGAGATGTCGAAGAAAAAGATCTCTTTCGTATTGGCTGTATCCAGTAAGTTACGCAGACGGAGGTTTGGAAGCAAACAGCAGGAGTACGGGGAAGGGCGTCCCTTGCCTGAGGGGTCGCTATTCCGACTATCTGGCGAAGTGTCAGGTGTGGCAAATGTCCGGCGTGGCAAGTTTCCGGCATTCGAATCTAGGCAAGGAGAAGAGTGCGGAAGTGCAAAATAAAAGAATGAAATGCTTGCAAAGTATTCCTTACTTAGACTTATGTCACAGTTAGTCTCATCTTAGGACCGAGAGAAAAGGAAGGAATGTTTTACGGAACGAAGTATGTATTATTGGTAAGGGGATATGAAAGAACACTGTTTCATAGAGAAGACTGATAGTAAACAAAGGGATTAAAAGAGAAAGTATAGTGTCAACGGAAGCGACCAGATTTGTTTATAACGTTTTGGAGGTATAGACCAGAAGGGTAACTGTGGTTATTTTGTAAGAGAGGCGACAAAGTGAGAGAGAATGGATGAGAAATTAACAATGAAAAATGCAAGACGAAATCGTTTGCATACTTTGTGAAGGACGAAGGGTGTATTAATGGATGGAAGGGAAGAGAGATGCGTATTTGAAATAACAAAATATACATTGACAGTGTCCATCTAAACTGATTACTCTGTGTGTAAGGAGACATGGTACAAATGAAATAAGAATGGAATGATAAACTATATATTTAAAAACACTTCAATTAAAAAGGCAACTGAAAGGAAAAGTAACTCATATTTTATTTCTGTTGCCAAGAGATTTTCCACTGGCTTTAACTGAGGAAAATTGAAAATAAAGAAGACATAACAAAACGGTTTGAGGAATCTCGATATTTTGTCCAGACTCCCTCATTATTTTCTACTTCTGTCATGCTTGTCATAGACTCTATAAGCCGTAGGACGTAACAGCTTGAAGAAACAAATTCCTCCCAGGCTTCCAGAACGCAGTTCCAAAGAGTGTCCACTGTAATTTGCTGGCTCTATTAACGTCCTGGAGATACTAGTCAAAGATTCTGCATGGGGTACTGAGAGCAGTCCGCGACGTTGGCGCCCATCGTGGAGAGCCGCTGCTGACGAATGCAGACTTGTGGCCGGGAGAATGCTCCTCTAGCAATTGTGAACTCCCCTTCTCCGTATAGCATTTGCACTGACGGAAGCGTAGCATTTTCCAATACGTGGGCGTACTGTTCACTGATGTGGGTTCCTTCTATTCTATGAAGAATTCCTGCTTCTCGTGCAGACATCCAACCGCAACAGGATACAAATATCCGCCCACTTCTTCTACATCTAGATCTACATAGATACTCTGCAAATCACATTTAAGTTCCTGGCAGAGGGTTCATTAACCTCTTTCATAACCTTTGTCTACCGTTCCATTCTCTAACAGCGCGCGGTAAGAAAGAACACCTAAATCGTTCCGTTTTCGATCTTATTTCTCTTACTTTATTGGGATGGAGATGTCTCCCTATGTAGGTGGGTGCTAGCAAAATATTTTCACATTCAGAAGTTAAAGTCGGTGATTGAAATTTCGCAAATAGATCTCGCCGCAATGAATAACCTCTTTATTTTAATGATTTCCACCTCAAATCGTGCAACATTTCCTTGACGCTTTCCCCCCTGTAACGTGATAAAACAAAACGAGCTGCCCTTCTCTGAACCTTCTCAATGTTTCCGTCAGTCCCACCTAGTGAGGGTCCCATAATGGGCAACAGTACTCCAGGAGAGGACGCACAAGTGTGATGTAGGTAATCTCTTTGATGGAGTTGTTGCATCTTCTAAGCGTTCTGCCAATGAAACGCAACCTTTGATTCGCCTTCCCCACAATATTTTCTGCGTGTTCTCTCCAGTGTAAGTTGTTCGTAATTGTAACTCTTAGGTATTTGTAGAATTTACGACCTTAACGTTTGACTGATTTATCGTGTAATTGAAGTTCAGCGGATTTGATTTAGTGGTCATGTGTATTACTTCACACTTTTCATTAATTACTGTTAATTGCCAATTTTCGCACCATGTAGAAATTTTGTCTCAATCGCTTTGTAGTTACTTTTGAACCTCTGTTGACTTCACTAACCGATAAACGACAGCATCATTCGCGAACAGTTTAAGGGAGCTATTCAGATTGTCTCTTAAGTCGTTTATAAACACAAAGAAGAGTAGGGGACCTATAACACTTTTCTGGGGAACGCCAGATATCACTTCTGTTTTACTTGATGAACTACCGTCAGTTACTACGAACTGTGTCCTTTCTGATAGGATATCGTGAATCCAACCTAAAACCTACAAAATACTTATGAACTAGCTAATACTAAGGACGGTACAAATATCCATGCCCGAGGGGGGATTCGAACCCCCAACCGTAGTGGCCGTGCAGACCGTGACTGGCGCGCCGCAGTCCCCTCGGCCACCGCGGCCGGATTTTTGTGTTTTTCCGCTAGTGTAGATCACATATAACCAGAATTTCTTTGGATTTTCTGCAAGATTACGAGACAGGAATTCGTTGTGGAAACTATTATAAGCTTGTCGCATTGAAGTCCGCACTAGATTGTGAGTTTCTGTAAAATACTGCCAGTCTTGGGGATTCTGTATCTTTTTAAATTTTGCTTGCGTTTTTCTTTGCTTCTGCAACAGTGATCTGACCTGTTTTGTGTAGCACGAGGGGGGAGGAGGGGGGTCAGCCTGCGACCTTCCAATAAATATATACATATATTTGCATTGAAAGCCATGATAAATTAAATATTAATTGTATAACTATATTCCGACTGCGGCAGTATATTTGAACAGTGAGCGCCACGCTTAATAGCTACCTGAACAAAGAGCTTCAGTCTCAGCCTTCCATAACTCACCAATAAGAGTTGGGCAATACATAACTCAGGGTAGTAAAAGTTTATGGCTCGTTATCTCTGTTCATAGGGGTGAGTTATGTATATCAGCTTCTATGCCCTAAAATGCTACCCAATCTGTTTAAACAAGATCAATAATTAATCTGTAGTTTAGCCAGTCTATCGATCTGCAGATGATGAAGTTAAAATATATTTTAACAAACATAGATTAAACCTCTGATTAATCAACAAAATGGATTCTATGATAAAGAAGTGATTCGCTCACGAAGTAATTCTTTATAAATGAAGTTTATTCCTCATAACTGAATATTTCTCTAACCATTGTTCATGAGAGGCACAATAAGTATCACACGCACTTGAGAGTAAAAGTGCCAAATTATTACTCGTAAATTAGTGAAGTCCATCAAACATTGCAGTTCCAAATTAATCCGCGATTAACTACAGTGTTTGTTATTAAACACAGTTTGTCATCATACGAGTACACGATTGCTGAATTATCATAGTTCCACAGCCCTACTACCATGCATGGTTTACCGCTTTTCACCAGAGACTAAGTCCAAGAGTTCGAAAGCGTGCTCTACCTACTCCAAAATTGTATCCTTCCGTGCATCCTAACGCTTTATCTTTAAAGTACAATTTCCCTTCCAAAATATTATACATTTAAATATCACAGAATTAAATACTTTGATCACCTCCCTACAAATGTTGTTTACATTTCACAAACAAATAGATATTTAACAATACTAAAATCGGTTGAGACTGAAGCTCTTTCTTCAGGTAGGTATTCAGCGTGGCGTCTCACTGTTCAAATATACTGCCGCAGTCGGAATATAGTTACACAATTAATATTTAATTTATCATGGCTTTTAATGCAAATATATTTAGTTCTTGTCCACAAATAAATGTAATTGTTTATGTATAAATTATCTGCTGCATATCTACTATTTTTACTCGGCCATGAAATATTTAAGGGTTTAAGAGGCAGTCTACAACACAAAACGAACGTTACTGAGAATAATATTAAATATAATAAAATACCTATATAAATGTAATGCGCTTTGCTGGGTTCATGTTTTGTGTTTCTGTGGTGGAATCTATGTTCTGAAACTATAATATTACTACCTCAATGAAAGAAGAACAAGAGAGTAAAACAGAGTTTATTGAAAGAATGCGGAAATAACGTGGTGCGCCTTTTGAAATAGGTAGCGTGATGCAATGCTGCCCATTTGCTTCTTAAACTGTTACTGATAAACACTACGTATCAGTAATTGTAAACATAATTCTTATAATCTTATTATTATAGTACTGAAATTTGTAGGCTTTTCATCTGTAAGGGATATTGAAATTGTAATTACGGCGTTTGATTCTCACAAGTCTCCTGAATCGATTCATGTAATTATATTTCCGTATGATCGTTCCCTAATTTTATATAGATTTTTATAATAATGTGTGTGGCTATATTGTATTTCAGTTGCAATCTGGAATAGCCGCCCTCGCTCATCCAAGACAGTCGTTTCCTGTTTCCGAGCACATTAGGAAAATCCCAACTACATGAATTCCATTCACTAGGTCTAAACTGTTAGCCGGCCGGCTCGGGAACCCAACAACCTGACAAAACCCGCCTTTCCCATGCAAACAATCAGCTTCCCGCTGCATCTGTAATGCCACCAACCCCTTCTTCTATTAATTTATTTGGTTTCAATCTCTTGATCGCTACTGATATTTTTTCTTTGAAAGTAAGCCACAACTGATCTACACTCGCATGTTTAGGTTTGAAAGACTGGAGACTATTACTCAGGGAAGAGTGAAGCAAATTCTTATCTGCTCTATTGAATAGATATATTTTTCGTTTATTTTTGGTGCATTTTGGAATTTCGATATTCAGTCTCGCTACTACAACTCTATGTTCGCTAATCCATGTATCTATTTTACTAGATCAGGATTTTTTGTTGCTGTGAGATCAAGGGTATTTTCGCAACCATTTATTATTCTAGTGGGTTCATGAACTAACTGTTCGACGTAGTTTTCAGAAAAAGCATTCAGAACTAGTTCGGACGATGTTTTATATTTGCCTCGGGTTTTAAATGCGTATTTATGCCAACATATCGAGGGTAAATTAAAGTCGCCACTGATTATAACAGTATGCTTCGGGTACCTGTTTAAAATGCGATTCAAGCTTTCTTTGAACATTTCGGCAATAGCTTCCTCTGAGTCAGGGGCCAATAGAAAGATTCGGTTATTAATTTATTCCGGTTGTCAGGTATAACCTCTACCCATACCAAGTCACAGGAAGTATCTGCCTCAATTTCGCTGCAGGATAAACCGTTTGTAACAGCAATAAACACGCCACCCCCGTTTTTATTTAATCTATCCTTTTGATAGCATTTGGCCATTTCGGCCGAACTTATCTCTGGCGTCAGCCAGCTTTCAGATCCTTCTCGGCTAGGTTACGTATTCGCGTCGATGGCGACTCTCTTGTGGCCTGTAAACGACTCTTGGACCGTCGCTACTGGTGGAAATCACTTTCTCGTTAGTGAAAATAACGTTTTTCCACGATGACCTCAGATAAAGCTCTCGCAAATGCCAACCGGTATAAAATATTTTCTTCGCTGAGCCCTTGTTTCACGGCGGATTGTCGTGCGTGTAGTCCAACGGCCCTCACCCTTCGACAAATCGTGTCACTGCGGCCGGGGAACTTAGTCTCTTGCCGCAACTGCTTCATGTTCAGAAGGGATTTTCTCTGCTCTCAGACACTAACTCCCTGTCCTGCTGTGTGAGCAGTCTCCCTGCCAGAGACAGAAGCTCTGTTGGTGGTGCCTCCTCCAGTGTAGTTCCTCCATCATCCGGTTGCAGTTGTATATGGCACGCCTTCCTTCCATCAGCTTCTCTGATTGAACATCCTCCATCTTCAATCAGAGGGACGACTCTATCTGGAGTTGACCTCTGCCAGTGAGCCATTTCCACCGAATATCTGACGTGTATTTCCACTTCCACTCATGTTCAGAGGCCAGGAGAGGAAGCAAACACATTTAAGTCAAATTATGCGGCCGTGCGAGCCAATCACGACCTGGGAGATTGCTTCGGTGGCGCCTCGCCTCGGCACCATCGCCAGGCTGTTGCTGGCCGACCCGCCTGTCAGCCAGCGACGGCCAGCACAGGCCAAGGCCAAAAGACACGCTCACACGTCGAAATCACATCTCATCTACCACAATCCCTAGAATAAACTAACACAGGTGGAGCTATTTTGCTATAACGGGAGCAGCCACATCATCTTTTGACATTTCATTCAAATATTTAAGGAAGTTAGAGAATATAATCGTGATGAAGTAGCTGCCACATTATATTTCACCTAGATAGCAATCATAAAACGCTGGAAAATATTAATCCACCTGCACTCTGTATTAGATCTAGACCTTAGAAAATATGTATTCAACCTAGATAACTAAACGAGTTGTAAAATTAAACAGTTTTTTTGTGACTCAATCCTAAAATATATATACATAGCATATAGTCGATGTCTTCGAAGCAATACGTTCTGCATGACGGAAATTACTTTCTGCTGATGCACTTCACTTAAATCTTAATTATACACAATTGCTCTGTTACTCACAGTTATGTGTTTCATAAAGGATTCGTAGAATCGCTTGAATTTCTCGACTGTTCCACTTGTGACCATTTCGACTGGACCCTGGAATATTGTTGCCCTGGTAAGAAGGGTCCCGATTTAAGATGGTAAGAATTGGTTTCTAATGTGGCACACAGACTCCACAAAGTCACACAACAAAATTTCCAACAAGGCAATGTGTGAACTCCTGGTGGATCCAGGATAGTGCATCATGTATTTATTTGGCGTAGACTGGGGTCTTTGGTCCAACAAAACTCATTGTTTACTGGAAATGGTTATGTTTGGCTTTTTGCAGCCATTCATTGACTTCACGTTCCTAAACAACGCCGCGGCGGATTAGCTGCGCGTGATGGAGCGCCGTGTTTCGGTGCGCGCGGCCGTCCGCCGTCGGGGGTTCGACTCCCCCCTCGGGCATGGATGTTTGTGTTGTCTTTAATTCTAATCCCCCCTGGGGCATAGATGTTTGTGTCGCCTTTAGTATAAGGTAGTTCATAAGTAGTTTGTAAGTTTAGGGACTGATGACCCCGCAGTTAAGTCCCTTAAGCTTAACAAACATTTGAACATTAGTCTTTAGTATAAGGTAGTTAATATGTAGTTTGTATGTTTAGGGACTGATGACCCCGCAGTTAAATCCCATAACCTTAACAAACATATTAATACTTTTTGTTTTTGTTAAGTTACATACTTTGAAAGGCACATCATTGATTTTTACGGTCTGCTTTTGCGATGCATATTTGAAAGAATGATATCTTCAAATTACAAAAATTTGAATATTTTTCTAAACAACGACGAAATTTTTCCTGATGATAGTGTGCCATGTCACCAATCATAATTTTATTCAAGAACATCATTCAGCGAATGATTGGCCACCTAGATCACCCAACACGAAACTCATTGAATAATTACTCGACAAATCAAGATGTATGTTCGTACACAAAATTATGCACCGGCAACCCTTTCGCAATTACGGATGACTATAAAGTCAGCATGTCTCAGTGTTCTTACAGAAAACTTCCAACGATTTGTTGATCCCATTCAGCGTTTCGGCTCGCAAAAGGACGTCCGACATAATATTAGGGATGTCCTGTGACTATGGTCACCTATGTGCATAAAATAAAACAACAGAAAATTCATAATAATCGAAAATCACTAGATATGAAATCGTGGTATGTATGTTTGTCCTCAATGCGTTTCAAAACCAGTCATCCTTTTGCGATAAAACTTTGGTGAGCTGTTCTCCATAACCCGCGATGGTTCCTAGCAGAAAAGAAAAGTTTCGAGGCGTTATAACGACATAAACAGTAAGATACCATCATTCGAAATTCCGTTTTTATGCATCTCTATTATAAAATGAGAACATTTCACTTATACTTTCAATAACTCTGCGGGAAGTTTTCTCACTGGCACCCCCTACATAATGATGAAAGAACAATATCTATAGATTACTAAATTTGCGCTGCAATACCTTAAAATTGCTACATTATGCATGAAGTTTTAATATACTGTACTACTTAGTTACTAACAGATCTATTCGAAAAATATTTCGGTGATAGTATCCGCATATAAAGTGGCTGGAAAGTTGCACAGGTCACTCCAATATTTTAGAAAAAACAATAGGAATTATCCGCAAAATAACAGGCCCATATCACTGATGTTGGTATGCAATAGGATTTTGGAAAATATACTTTCCTCAAACATTATGAACTACCTCGAAGAGAACGATGTATTGACCCGTAGTCAACAGTGATTCAGAAAGTATCGTTCTTGTGAAATGCAACTAGCTCTTTACCCACATCAAGTGCTGAGTACTATCGACAAGGGATCTCAGATCTATTCTATATTTCTAGACTTCCGGAAGGCTTTAGCCACTGTACCTCACAAGAATCTTCTAATCAAATTGCATGCTTGCGGAATATCGCCACGGTTGTGTGAGTGGATTCGTGACTTCCTGTCGGAAAGGACACAGTGGGTTGTAATTGACGGAAAGAAATCGAGGAAAACAGAAGTAATACCTGGCGTTCCTCAGGGAAGTGTTATAGAGTCCGTACTGTTCCTTATCTTTATAAACGATTTGGGAGACCATGTGACCAGCTCTCTTCGACTGTTCGCGGATGATGCAAAATGATTTAGATATCTGCATGGTGCACAAATTGGGTGACTCTGAATAATGAAAAGTGCCAAGTCATCCAAATGAGCACTAAAAGAATTTCGCTAAACTTCGTTGAAACCATAAATCAGTCAAATCTTAACACCATAAATTCAACTAAATACCTCGGAATAACAATTAGAACTTACATTCGAAAGAACACACACAAAATATTGTAGGGAAGGCAAACCAAAGGCTACGTTTCATAGGTAGAACACTTAGAAGATGCAACAGTTCTTCTAGAGAAACAGCCTATACAAAACGTATGCGTCCAATTTTGGAGTACTGTTGCCCATTGTGGGATCTCCATCAAGTGGGACTGACGGACGATTTAGAGAAAGTTCAGAGAAGGGCAGCAGGGGTGACAGTGTCACGGAAATGATGCACGATTTGTATGGAAATCATTAAAAGGCAGGCGTTATTCGTTTTGGCGAGATATGAGATATTTGTTTTAACGACTTCAGTAGTTCATACATAGTTTATAGGTTTAGGGACTGATGACCCCGCAATTAAGTCCCTTAACCTTGACAAACATTTGAACATTTGAACCTACATAGGGACGCATGATCATCGCAATATAATAAGAGAAATTAGATTGAAAACGGAAAAATGTAAGTCTTCCTTTTTCTCGCGTGATATTAGAGAATGGTACAATAGAAAATACCATAAAATCGGTTGAATGAACCCTCTGCCATGCGTTTCACTGTGAATTGCAGAGTATTTATGTAGATGTTTAAAGTGCTGACAAATTTATGTCATATACGAGACATACTTCAGGGAATTTGACTTTATGAACATTTAGATACGTGAAAAAACTGCATGATGTTTAGTTTAATCACTTGTTTACTACTACAGGTATTTTCAACCGAATTCCCAAACGCATTAAAAACGTATAAAACGGCGGTCGTATCCCAGTGCTGTTATGTCATAATTGGGCAGCAACTGGCCAAAGATGTTCGTAGATTTGCGGTCAGGAGATGTAACATTTTCATTGCCTTGTTTGGTTAATTTGAAATTTAGACATAAAGTTGCAATGGAATGCACGCCATGTTCACTAGTATTTAAAAAAATACTGAACAAGTGTGTCATCTCTGGACTAAATGTTTTTTAAGAAAATCACTGTATCTTGTGGAGCTGTCCGCTAAGCCGCGTTGGTTGTCACCACTTTCCGGGAAGGGGAGGTATGCCGGCCCCTGTTGGAATACGCCCGGAGGATTAACCAAAGGCGGTCCGTGTGCCGATCAGCCTGGATGTAGTTCTTAGACGGTTTTTCATACAGCACGAGGAGAATACTGGGATGGTATCGAAGTTCCACCTAACTTACACGATTCACAGACATTTAGAAAAACCTTTCTCACACATCCACATACAGAACACTACACCCAGACGGTTCAGGTACGCGTATCACATCCCTGTGGCGCTGATGGTGGGGGAGATATATTCGGTCACTCCTTAAAATGAAGGATTACAAATCAAATCAGCGACACGACGCAGCGTATTTGGGGAAAGCATTAGAATAACAAGAAGAATTCGTCTCAGTCCTCGGTGGAGATTACTCCTTAAAATTGACCGTAACAAATCATGACGTTAGCCACACGGCCCTGTACTAGCGGAAAAAGCGTTGCAAAAGAAAACAAGACTTTGTCTTGTGCCGTGGCTCCACAGTTATGATGACCCTAACTTCGTCCCTCCAGGCCGCGTCACAAACTTCACCACGTGGGGGCTTGGGAACAACAGCACAGGTGCGGTAAAACTAGGCCACATAACTCACTTTGCTGTATGAGGTATTTTTCTCTCCGGAGTAATCTTTTAGTAGCTAGTTCCTTGGACTCCGACTTCAGAATCATGTTAGAAACTACATTACATTAAGCTAGTTGCGTGCTTCCTTTATATTCTGCAGCTTTGGACCAACAATTTCTCTCTCTCTCTCTCTCTTTCTATCTCACTTCCAAACTTGAAAAGTTAATGTTCACAATATATGAATACAGCAAAATTAATATTTCCAACTTTTGAATGCGTCATATGATTTCAACCATGTCTTAGATGACAGCTTATTACCTCAAGCTATCATATCGAAAGCGACACACTTCTATCTATTTAATGAAGTATTTATTACACTTGTTAAATCAATTTATAATGGAAATGTAGTCAGGTGCTTCGAACTAGAGCACGTAACATAGCGGTGTGGAACACTGCCATGTCGCTGCGTCAGAAGCAGCGCGCTAAAATCGATTTTTAACCGGCCATGGCATGGTCTTCAACTTTATACCACTGTGACTCTTTTTAGTGGAACTCCAATTGCGCTGTATAGTTTAGGAGTCAGAATAGTGAACCCTCCTTTCACCACCAGTAAATGGCGTTAAGGAATCCATCACCCTCACAGTACAAAAGAAATAATGGTGGTGTCCCTTCTCCTCAAGGCACCCACCGCGCACACACATTTCTGAAGTCACAGCCTGTACACGCTGTCGTAATTTGCCACACAGTCCTGAGAGTGTTGTTTATGTTATCCGACGATTTTCTCAAATGTGTTCATCGATTTCCACTCCGATGTCCTCGTCGGTTGCCGTACGGTCGTCCACCCGGAGATCTGTCATGAACGATGAAATTTCCACCACCGTTTGCTTCATTACAATCACGATCAATCAAACGTGGCATATTACTGATGTCTACACCCTAATCGTCGTGAAGCTTTCATTCTTCTACGGATTTCAGTATATAGCACGATTACACTATGCAGTTAGAAGCTCTCTTGCTTTACATGGTTGCTACCTGCGTCAACGAGGAAAGAAAGTCGATTGAGTAATAGGCATAACATGTAATACCTGAACTGGTTTTCAGAACTGAATTAAAAATTGGATTGTACGTTTTCGTATGAATCCGTGGTATTATGAGACCATGACGGAATTTTTCATTTTGAAAGACCATACGTTCCCCTTTGCGAGGCCTGTTAGTTGTCCGTCCCCGATGCCACTGTCGTAAACCGTAGTCTTGTGTCGTCGTATCTTCGTCGTGGTTTGGGTCCATGGCATTCGAAATGTAGTGCCGTTGTACTGGGTATCATATTTCAAACATGCTGCAAATACATACTTTTTCTAATAACACATTAAACTAAGCTAACCACTTTGGACATAGCATAGCATTTTTGGGATTGCTATTTGTTCGGTAAGTTAGCCGTCATATCTGACAGATTTTTTAATGGATATTTTGCCCAGTATGTTGGTACCAGCGACCGACTCCCATAGTAGTTAGCTGCAGATGAACTGCATTATTAACGCTATTTAATTTTTTATCTGCATCACGCAGAAAATATCTGCTCATCAAAGAGTTCATTTTGTTGCATATTACAAGCGTTTTAATTAATGTGGCATTATTTTTGTAAAAAAAAGTAGTACTTTTGAAAACAAACAAGATTTATCATAATTACTTCTTTAAACGGGCCCGCAGCATATAAAAGGTCAACTATACGGGATTAAAATTTAAAAACGTATTTGTATGAACCACATAAAGGCGGTGTGAACTACGTTAATTGTAATATAAACAGGTACACATCATAGTGTCAGTCTAGCCAAAACGACCTGTTAGTGGAAGAAAACGACCAACACATGTATAGAAAACTAGGATGCAATTTATGTTTAATTCCTGATATGAAAGTTATCAGAAGACATCACTTACAAAACTCTGAAATGTAATGTTGTCGGTTCAATTTCGATTCAGAAAGTATAATCTCTTTTTGTCTTTGCCTTAGTGCGAGCCCATCGTATAGCGAAACCCGTGCAATGTTAATATGAGACAGTATTTTGACGGCGTAAATGAATTTGCGCTATAGAATAGCGACTGTAGATATATTACATTTCCCAATCATCAGTGGTTCACGGGAAGCAGCAACATCTATTTGGGTAGATAAGTTCCCAGTTTACGTTCCACAAGCCTGTAACAGCTATAATGCAAAAACACACAGTTCACACAAATTGTATATCTTGGTTAAAATATGGTGTACTTATAGACTACAGGTGGACATTTGACTGTGGGAATTAATACACGATGATTCTTACTAAATGCCCAGTTTCGCCGACATAAAATGAGGCGACTAAAATCATGGGATACCTCATAATACCATGACGTGCGTCCTTTTCCTCGGCGAGTTGCAATAACTAAGGTGGCGTGGTCTCAATAAGACGTCTGAAATCTCCTACATGAATAATGAGCAATGCTTGCTTCTAAGCCGTTCACTTTGCGAACGTGTTACAGTATTTTGTGCAAGAACTGACCTTTCGATTATGTCCCATAAAAATTTGATGGGATTAACGTCGGTCGGTCTGGGTGTTGAAATTATTCGCTGGAATTATACGGAACGTTCTTCAATCCGATCACCAACAACTGTGTTCCTCTGCTACCGGGAACACTGTCGTCCATAAAAGTTCCATCGTTGTTTGAGAACATGAAATCTATGAAAGGCTGCAAATAATCTCCAAGTTACAGAACATAAGCCTTTACAGTCAATTATCAGTCCATTTCGATCACATGACTCATTCCATTCCATGTAAAAATAGCACACATCAGTATAGACCAATCGTAGCTTGCACAGAGCTGATTGATATGTGGGGTCATGGCGTCCCCCATCAGTTCTGAAGAACTAAAATTGGGACTCATCGGACCATGCGATAGTTTTACGATCTTGTATGGCACAATTGTTATGGCCACGATCACAGAACGGGCGTTGCAGGCGATGGGTTGTGTTTACAAAGCATCTAGAGTCGTTCGTGTTCTGCCTTAGTCCATTAACCCTTTCAGCCCACATTACTAATTTATCCATCGAAAAATTGAAATTCAATGTTTTCTGTAATATACTGCCCACTAAAACATAAAAACAATGTTCTTAAATATTTTCGATAGAAGAATTGTATTTTTTGTCATGTTTTTCATGCACAGCACAAATTTATATCGAGGTATTTTATTACTTCGATCATTGTTTTGTGGATTGTTAGTACTGTCGGATCAATAATGCTAGCATAATATTCAGCAAAGTGCCAAAGAAAAAACGCTTCACTGATAATATCACATCCACGAATAGACAACAATGTAACGCAACATTCAAGTCAGAGAGATTAATACCTGTGAAGTGCGTACATACCCCACCACGTAACAAAATGTCGTTCTAGAAGAATGTTGTTCCTCAACAACACTACGACTTCAAGATTCGATACACATAATATTGTGTCAAACAGCACGTCCCGCACTGATTTGTGCGGTTATTACTCCAGTAGTGCGTGTCTGACTACTCAACCGAACAGGCGCTGCTCTCGGTCATTAAATGCTTTGCCTTCACTGGGGTGGGGCTTACTGCTTGAAATTTGGTATCTCCGCATACTCTTCACTCTGTGGGTCTCCCTCCTCTCCGGCCCACAGAGGCCGCGAGGGCCCAACGGGTGCCGACTGGCCGCCGTGCCATCCTCCGCTCGCAGGCGGCATGGAGGGGGCGTCCTGCACTCCTGTGATCGGCGACGTCTCAGTCAAGTAGCTCCTCAGCCTCGCAAGGGCTGAGTGCAGCCCGCTTGCTCGGCAGGAGCGGACGGTTGCCCATCCAAGTGCTAGCCACGCCCGACAGGGCTTAACGGGAGCCGGTGTACCCACTGCGGCATGGCATATTAAATCCCCCAATCCCTTGGGAAATGGAAAGTCGCATGCGTCTTATTAGTTATACCATTCCTCGTTCAAAGTCTGCTAATTCACGCCATGCGGCCATAATTACGTCGCAAACATTTCCACACGAATACCTCAGTTACGACAGCTGTGCCAAGCACAGTCCTTCTACATCATCTGCTCGCCATAATAACGCCGCCTGTATCTGTATCCCTCGACTTTAGTTACCTCAGTGTACAATGAAGTGCGATTAATATGCGCGCTTGTCATGTTTAAAGGTATAATATTCACTTCTGGATTAAAGTGTTCCATAAACGGGTACCACGTTTGTTTGGATATTTGGGTTAAGTTACAGTCCCCGTCGGGGTTCGAATCCTCCCTCGGGCATGGATGTTCGTTTTGTCTTTAGTATAAGTTAGTTTATAAGTATGAAACTTCCTGGCAGATTAAAATTGTGTGCCGGAACCGGGACTCGAACCTGGGACCTTTGCCTTTCGCGGGCAATCGCACTACCGACTGTGCTATCCCGACACGACTCACGATGCCGCCTCCGGCACACAATTTTAATCTGCCAGGCAGTTTCATATCAGCGCACACTCTTCTGCAGAGTGAAAGTTTCATTCTGGAAACATCCCTTAGGCTGTGGCTAAGCCATGTCTCCACCATATCCTTTCTTCCAGGAGTGCTAGTCTTGCATGGTTCGCAGGAGAGCTTCTGTGAAGTTTGGAAAGTAGGAGGCGAGGTACTGGCGGAAGTAAAGTTGTGAGGCGGCATCGTGAGTCGTGTCGGGATAGCACAGTCGGTAGTGCGATTGCCCTCGAAAGGCAAAGGTCCTAGGTTCGAGTCCCGGTTCCAGCACACAATTTTAATCTGCCAGGAAGTTTCATATCAGCGCACACTCCGCTGCAGAGTGAAAGTTTCATTCTAGTTTATAAGTAGTTTGTACATTTAGGGACTGATGACACCGCAGTTAAGTCCCATAAGCTTAACAAACATTTTAATACTTGAAACTTCCTGGCAGATTAAAATTGTGTACCGGAACCGGGACTCGAACCTGGGACCTTTGCCTTTCGCGGGCAAGCGCACTACCGACTGTGATATCCCGAGACGACTCACGATGCCGCCTCACAACTTTACTTCCGCCAGTACCTCGCCTCCTACTTTCCAAACTTCACAGAAGCTCTCCTGGGAACCATGCAAGACTAGCACTCCTGGAAGAAAGGATATGTTGGAGACATGGCTTAGCCACAGCCTAAGGGAAAGGCAAAGGTCCCAGGTTCGAGTCCCGGTTCCGGCACACAATTTTAATCGGCCAGGAAGTTTCATATCAGCGCACACTCCGCTGCAGAGTGAAAGATTCATTCTGGAAACATTTTAACACTTTTTGTTTTCATTAAGTAAAATACTTTGAACGGGACATCATTCATTTTTACGGTCTGTTTTTGCTATTCATATCTTCAAATTAAGCCGGCAAAATCAAAAATTAAAGGGAACTTAAGCCAGAGACTTTTTTAAAATCTTATACGGTTTGAAATGTTTAACGTGCAGTCGGTTCTCTTAGGGCCACACAGCTTTAAATAACGAAAAAAAAATTAGATTCTAGCCGCTTCCTCAGTCATACCCACATTACTTGAATTATTGCTAAACAAAATACGTTTTCAAATGTTTGTAAATCACATGGGACGTCTGTGGTTATCAGTTCCTAAGCTTACAAACTATCTTAAATCTAAAGACAACACAGACACATGCCCGAGGGAGGAGTCGACCCCCGACAGCGAACAACCGAGCACTCCGTAGCATGGCGCTTTAGACAGCTCGTACACACCATCGCGGCAACAAAATACGTATTTACGGAATATATGACACAGTTGAGGAATTGTGTCGGAAAGGAACCAAATCGTCTTCCACAAAGAGGAGATGAGGAGATGACATATGTAAACGTGGTGTCCATCAAATTTGAAGGCCGGCCGCGGTGGCCGAAGGACTGAGGCGCTCCAGTCACGGTCTGCAAGGCCACTACGGTCGGGGGTTCGAATCCCCCCTCGGGCATGGATACTTGTGCCGTCCTTAGTTGTAAGTAGTTCATAAGTAGTTTGTAAGTTTAGGGACTGATGACCCCGTAGTTAAGTCCCATAGACTCTACAAACATATGAACATTTTTTGAACAAATTTGAAGGACTTGAAGTTTTAGCAGTAGTATTCATAGTGATGACAAAAATGCTTTTAATAGCATTCTTATTTGTTCACGGATGACTCTGTTGCAAAGAGAGGTAAAGGAACGTAGGTAAATACGCAACTCTCTGTAGAAAGCTTACGCTCTCAATATGAGAAAATTTAATTCAATGTACGCGAGCAAATGTCAAATTTTCTGAAATTAGAACTGCACCGATTGATATGAGCCATTAGAGTCAGCCGCAACTATCAAATACGGAGTTTTGGAAACGCAAGCGGTATTGTTGCGTATGTGCAGTGCTAGAGTAGAGGCAGGCGGACTGCCTGCTAGCAGGTTGGCAGACGGCGTGTCGATTTATTCGACTAGCAGAGCTGGACTGTGATGTCTCCCACGCTGTTTAGCACTTCTGACTGATGGCTCACTGACAGCCTCAAAATCGAACCTGCGCCATACAAATTACAGGTATGTCGATTTCTGATTAAATCTCAAACAAATATACGGTACTTGTGTTGTAAAGCAGTATTAAATAGGGTGTAAGATGAAGAGGTTTTATTCGCCGTCGGAGGTTCGCGTCCTCCCTCGGGCATGGGTGTGTGTGTTGTCCTTTAGTTACTTTAAGTAGTTCGTAAGCCTAAGGACTGATAACAACATAGATTTACAAACATTTGAACATTTTGAAGAGGGTTATCCTGAATTGGTGTTATTTTAATGGACCAAGGTTGCACGTAAACTCTCACAACAGTCAGCGTTGGAGTTTTCAGTACCTTCATCAGTTAAACTCAGGAGCCCTTGTATGATACGAAAACAGTTACTATTTGAGCTATATTTTCCCACTAAATATTAAAAAGTAACGAAAAATATCGTATTATTTTACACAGGATAATACGAAAACACACAATACCATTGAGTGTACGACACTACAATGAGGTGCCTTTCACTGGGAAAGAAACTTAATTAGTTATGTGGTGTATGCTAATTACATACCTCTTATACGAACGGTTTGCTTGAAAGTAAACAGTTCAATAATACGTGCTTTACTTGGAACTCAACGCAATCGTGTTTTCATAATCATCAGAGCCATTTTGCAGTTTCAAATCGAACGTTCAAATGTTTGTATCATAAGGGACCAAACTACTGAGGTAATCGGTTCCTAGACTTACAAACTAGTTTACTGATGCGAAGGACACACACACACCCAAGCCAGAGGGATGACTCGAATGTCCGACGGGAGCGGCAGCGTGAGCGGCGCGGTTTGGTGGATCATCTCTCGGATCATGCGGCCGCTCATGTAGGAGGTTCAAGTCCTTCCTCTGGTATGGGTGTGTACGTTCTCCTTAGCATCAGTTAACTAGTCTGATCCACACTCACATTGCTGGTTTCGAAATTCTTGGGACTCACACTCAGGGAAGCGTTAAGTGAATTATTTCCTGAATTTCATTTAATTTAATGGATTTGGGAATTACGATATTAGGTCTCGCTATAAAAGCTCTATGTTCACTAACCCCTGTGTCTCTTCTGATGCAGATGGTGAGCTCTGCCTTAATCTTCTAAGCTAGACTGGCAGTCGTTACCAATTCAGATAGCTGCCGAAAACCGGACAGAATCTCTTCCGATCCGAAGCTCTTCACTGCATTAAATTCCGTTCACACCGTGGTCATTAGAGACGGATCACACGCTCGGATACGTATTGTCAAAGACTGAGAAAAAAAGCGACCGAGTCCTGTGAAAGGAACCATCCCGCCATTTGCCTGCAGTTATTTAGAAAAATCACGGAAAACCTAAATCAGGATGGTCGGGGGCGAGTTTGAACCACCGACCTCCCGTATGCGAGTCAAGTGTGTTTGCACTGCACTACCTCGTTCGTTCGTCGCAGTTGTGCCAACTTCTGTATTGGTCAGTTGCTGCACAACTCTGTTATTGTCATTTGTAAGGTGATGCCATTACCGCAACAGTTTCAACTACCAAATTATGCTTTATAAGGCCGATTTGAGCGCACCACGTCCGGCTGAAACAACTACAGATCCTGCCACTTTACGAGGTACGAACTGCAACTTATGTGGCGATAGGATCCTGCTTTGACACTCATTGCAAGTTAAAGCTCATTCTTCGTACCTGAAAGTGATGCAGCGTGTATTGCTTTGTGAAACGGAAGCTGTAAATCTACACGTTAAGAAACGAGGCTTCAGGCAGATATTCGCTACAGTGATTCTTACAATACCATATGTAGCACATCTAACAAAACTATTATGCCCTCAAAATTCGTCTCCTTTGTATTCTTACATACTACGGTTCATGGGCCAATGATAATTTTTGTTTTTATGGCCTTCAGTCTGTAGACTGGCTTCATGCAGCTCTAGCCGCTGCCCTATCCTGTGAAAGCCTTTTCATCCCTTAATAAGAACGGGAACTTATAGCCATTTAAAAATTCTTATTCGTCTCTTCGTACATGTGGTGTAAGATGTACCCACAAGAAGCAAATAAGTTAGAGTTGTGTGTCGTAGATCTCGAGAACACTGCGGACAGAACACTAGCTTAGCTGCAAGCTGTACAGTAGTTCGATTAAGCACACATTACCTCGGTTAGCCTGAGCCTAGGCTAGGTAGCCACTGAAATCCCATTACAAAATTGTGTAAAGTTTTGTATCGCAAATTGGAGGTTTTACGAAGTTCGAAGCTGGAAACCTGCCACCACTCACTTTTTCACAGTAAGGAGACGTATGCTGTCTTCATCTACTGTTTGATAGTGAACGCATACAGAAGAGTGCCATCGGAAATTCATTCGTACCATTTGGTTTCGTCATCGGAACAAGTAGGAACAGATTTCAGAGCGTACCACAGAGATAAACACATTCCGGTTCAAAGCTAATTTTGTGATACGGACTGAAGATAATAATACAACCTCTGACTGAATAGGTCTGTAACGTTAACGTAGATAAACTATGAACTACAGTTATCTTACTGTCATTCCAAATAGTCACCTTCCATAACTATGCACTACTGAGCTCTGCAATACATGCCCTGGAATCTTTGCACGAAATCTTCTTCTGGGATAGTGTTCAAAGGCCTCGTCGCGTCTCGTTGAATGTTGAATGTCAGGAATATCGTCAAATCTCTTTCCTTTCAAAGCGAGTTTGAATCAAGGGAATACGAAGAAGTCTGGATGATTGCGATCCGGTGGCAAGAACTTTTTATCGATATTGGCTGTGAGTGCACAAAACACCAGGAACCATGTTGTGCGTACCGGAGACGTGCGATGCAGAGACATTGCTTGAAACGGGTCGAAATTTCAACGTACCTCGTTCAACGTCGTTCCCTCGGGTAGAAATTCCTTGTGGATAATGCCTTGACTAAGGAAAAAGGTGACGGGCATAATTTTGATGAGTGATTTTTCGGAAGAAGGAGGGAAGCTTAGGGTTTAATGTCCCGTCGACAGCGTGGTCACTGGAGACAAAGCTTGATTTTTGCGTAAGGAGGAGGAAGAAAATCGTCCGTATACTTTGAAAGGAATTATCCCAGCATTTGTCTGAAGTGATTTAGGAAAATCACGAAAAACCTAAATCTGGATAGCCGGAGGGGGATTTGAAGCACTGTCCTCCCGAATGCGAGTCCTGTGTGACTTTTCGTCTCTGTCCTTTTGCCGTTTCCTTTCAGAGTCGTGTCGGAGACACTAGGTTTCATCCTCAGTGACAATACGGGTCAAGAAATTGTGTGTTGCATCCGCCGTTTCAACAAAATCCTTCGAAGTCTGTAAACGTGCATGCTTCTGATCATCAGTCAAGTGATGTGACACAAGAAGACAACGCGTTTTCCTCTTCCCTAACTTCTTGGTAAGGATTCACGTTCAATCTGCAGTTTATCCACTATGATGCGCACAGTTAATGGACTGTCGTTGGTGATTAATGTCATTTTCTCAGAGTTTTCGTCGGTGGCGGCGGTCGCCGGTCGGCGGCCGTCCGCTACGGGGATTGACAGACACACATCCCGGCCTCCTGGAAAACAGGCGAACCACTTGTACACACACAGTACCAGCATCGCATGCTTAAAACAAAACTTAAAATTGATCCTTTGCTCGTTCATTGTCCTGTTCACAGTTCAGAACAAACGTACTAAACAAGCACTTCGTCAAACAGGTCTACACGGAAAACACACGATGCTCAACTGCCGGGCGCCGTGGCTCAGCGCGCCCGGTCAGAGGGCTCTGCGCTCTCTGTAATAAAAAAAGCTGAGCCAACAACAAATCGAACAGGAACGAACAAAAAGGATCAGCGTCCGCAACGAAGAGAACTACCCACAGAAAAAAAAAAAAACTCCGATGGGGGCGGGTTGTCAACAACGGCCGCTACGCAGGTGCAGCGTTGTGATTGGCCTGTGTCGTCCGATCGACCGTTCTGGTTTCATTCACCGGACATTATTGTCAGAGGTGCTACTTTACAAACATAAATAAACTTAATTTCTTCGCGTGCGCATTTTATATCGCAGTAATGAAAACGGGAACAATATTCATGGAAACAGTATTGCAAGGGACCATATACTGATGGGCTGGAGATGAACACGCTCTGTCTCCGAGCATGAATCACATTTTATAACAATGTGCCTTAAATAAAGATGCACCTCGTTTCTACACGAAGAAAGGTTATTTCAAAAAAAGTAAATTTATTTTCATAAAGTACATATTTGACTCCATTTTTCGACGTAGTTGCCCTGTTTGTTCAAACACTTATCATGCCTCTCAACCAATTTTAAAATACCCTCTTCACACAATCTTGCCGCCTGTTCCGATAACCAAGAGTTCACTACCGTTTTGTAAAGCACTGATCTCGACACGTCGCGAAATTCGTTTGAGAGACCTTTTATTGTAAAGCTCCTGTTCTCACGAATCCTCGCTTCATCTGAGACCTCCAAATCGTCTGTAATTGAAGATGGGCGACCGGAGCGGTCCTCATAATGGATGTTGTCACAGTCATCTTTGAATTCTCGTACCCACTTACGCACTTTGCCTTTACTCATAAGAGTATCACCGTAGACTTCGCAAATCTGTCGATGAACTTCTGCGGCAGACAGGTTCCTTGGTGACAAAAACCATATCACTGAGCGAACCTCACATGCGGCGGGCGAGTTGATAGTCTTAAAAATTTTGAAAGCACAGAACAGAACCATAAAGGTTAGCTACAGAGCTGAAAATGAACACAGTTGTTCACGAGGCATGCCGGTACACGACGCACGCGCTCGTTGCGGTATGTGCGAGAACTACTAGTGTCTACAACAAAACGGAACTTACTTAAAAAAACTTGCCTCGTAATGCTGTACATTACACACGAAAATTCCTTCCTTCAACAATCATCCTAATAAGCGTAGAGGCAGAGAGGCAGCAGCATTTTCGGTAGTTACAGGGGCAACAATCTGGCCTTCACTGAGTTGGCTTTGTAACATCAGATTACGTGGCTTTGCCATGTAGCGACTGCGAACGACTGAAACAGGGGCAAACTACAGTCGTTAAGTTTCCCGAGGACAGATTAGATTAGATTAATACTTTTTCCATATATCATGAATGCTAGTTTCCTTAATGATGCGGAACGTTTCATTGTAGTAAAAGATAACATTATATGATATACATTTTCTTAATTTGGTTTTTATTCTATTTTGTTTGTAAAATTACTAATCTCTATGTAAAAATTCATGTATTGACAATGAGTAGAAGGAGTTATCGTTCAGAAATTTTTATACAGTCTTTCAAATTTAGAAGGTACCTGGGGTAAAATATAGAGAGGTTATATACAACTTGTTCAGAAACCAGACAGCAGTTATAAGAGTCGAAGAGCATGCAAGGAACGCGGTGGTTGGAAATGGAGAAATAAGCTGTCGTAGCCTTTCCCCAATATTCCTCAATCTGTACGTCAACCAATTTGCTAAGGAATGCTAGAAGAAAATTGGAGAAGGAATAAGTGTTCAGGCAGAAGTAACCAAACTATGCGGTTTGCCGATGACTTGGCAGTTCTGTCAGGCCGGCCGCGGTGGCCGAGGAGACTGAGGCGCTCCAGTCACGGTCTGCACGGCCACTACGGTCGGGGGTTCGAATCCCCCCTCGGGCATGGATATTTGTGCCGTCTTTAGTATAAGATAGTTGATAAGTATTTTGTAAGTTTAGGGACTGATGATCCCGCAGTTAAGTCACATAAGCTTAACAAACATTTGAACATTTTTGAGTTCTGTCAGAGACATTAAAGGACCTGATAGAGAAATTGAACGGAATGAACAGTAACTTGAAAGGTAGTTATGAGATGAACATTAACAAGAGGAAAAGACGGGTAATTGAATGTAGTTTAAGAAAATCATGTAACGTTGAACCAATTTAGATTAGTTAATGAAGCAAACTAATAGATGAATTTTATTATTTTGGTTGAAAATACCGCCTGAAGGGCGAAGTAAGGAAATAATAAACGCAGAATGGCTATGGAAAGAAACTTTTTCTGAAGAAGGGAAAGGTGTTGACGTCCAATACTAATTTAAATGTTAGGAAGTCCTTTCTGTAGAATTTATCTGGAGAATCTTTTGAAATGTGGTGTTACAGGTGAGACATATCTTGACTAAGAGGAAGGCTAGTTGGTGGGACACATTCTAAGACATCATGGATTCCTCAGATTAGCATTAGAAGGAAGTATGTGTGGTAAAATTCGCAGAGACAGAGAGCGAGAGACGAATACAATAAGAAGATTGAAAAGGATGTGGTTTAGCGTTGTTATTCAAAGATGAATAGACTTTTACAAGAAGAGTAGCGTGGAAGAATGCATCAATAGAAGCTCAGCACTGAAAAGCACAACAACAACAAACACAGGTTGCGAAATCAATGTTTTCACTATAATAACTACCTGAGTACCTAATAACAAAAGCCCTGATGAACCATACAGCAAATATGCATTTGAGGACAAACATATTACACATGCCCACCGCCCGTGTGAAGGGGGCGGGGGCGGGGGGACTCCCGTAGGTGTCCTCATACGGATTCGGTAACCACAGGCATTTTCCAAATGCATTCATTATCATCCTCAACGCGTCCTCCGTGTCCATAGAAGTCATAAACAGTGATGGAGTCACCAAAGCAAAAAAAAAAAAAAAAAAAAAAAAAAAAAAAAAAAAAAAACATTATCCGTACACAATAAATAAACAGGTACATAAAAGTGAATAAACCATTGCAGGTTTGGAGACCTGAGTGGCCATGGTAATGGTGAGGCGGTAATCGAAACGCTGTTTATCAGTACTGTGGTTTTAAGAACGGTGATAACATCAAAAGAATGGACTTTAGTACTTTGTAATTTACGACTTATTTGTGACGTTTTGATGTAAACATAAACCTTGTCGTTAACGGTTGTTTTACAGTTCCATGAAAACTTTTGTTCATACGTCGTTTCAGGGGAAATCAAATGTTCAAATATTTGTAAGGCTTAAGGAATTTAGCTGCGGAGTCATCAGTCCCTCAACTTACAAACTACTTATGAACTACCTTATACAAAAGACGACACAAACATCCATGCCCGAGGGGGCATCGCGCATCAGAGCATAGCGCCTCAATGCGCTCGGCCACTCCGCCGCGGCTGTCTGCCCTGTCCGAACGCATATACCAGACTTTTTCTTGCAACTGCACGTTCAGCTCACTTACCGTGCTCTGCCAGCTCCCGTAATTATTTACTATAGCTTTGTAGTCACAGATTTTTTCTCGCCGTTACCTTACCTGAATAACTGTATTTATTTGAGCCCTGTCCAGAAACCAGTGACATACATCTAAACTGCTCGAAAAAATTAAGGGATCAGGTGAGAGATCATACGCAATATACATATGCTAACGTATTTTATTCAGATATTGGCTACAATTGTATTTTTTTGCGATGCAGTACGATATTTTGATGTCTCAACTCTTTACTTGCGGTATACACGGCGTTTACTTTGAGCGAGGCACCATGCAGCTCTCATTATAATCCGCCGCGGCCATCGTTTGTATATACGCCCACTCGTCGTGCTTTTGGGTGACAAACATATGGCTTACTAGTGCATGTGAAAAACTGGCTGAATGGGAGTTAGAACACGGGCTCACGCTGTCGCCCGAAAAATCTACTGCGGTGATTTTCACGAGGAAACGGCAGAATTATTTCTCTCCAGACCTTCAGCTCGGTCCATACAAACTGCCTGTTCGATCGTATGCTAAGTTCCTTGGTGTTTACTTCGACAGAAAACTGACGTGGACGCGCCATGTTGAGTACCTCTTGGACAAAGTGGACACTACTGCAAATATCCTGCGCACGCTTACCAGAGTTTGGAGGGGAGCCGATCCGACGGTACTTCTGACTCTATATAAGGTCTTGATCCGCTCCGTTTTGGATTATGGCAGTATCGTCTACGCCACTGCTGCGCAATCGACCCTGCGCAAACTTTATGTCCTCCAGTATAGAATGCTTCGTCTTGATACGGGACCTATGAAGTCAACACCCACCAACGCCTTGCTCGTGGAAGCGTCTGAAATGCCGTTAACTATACGTCGACAGATGCTGTCCGATATTTTCCTCCTCAGCCGCACGTCAATATGTGATTATGCCTCTCTCAAATAGGTGCACCAATTTTGGAGACTTACAGAAATGCATCACAGAAGAGGCGTTACCCGAGTTCCTTTACTGGTTCGCAGTTATGAGAAATGGAGACATCTCTTCCCACTCATCATACAAGACACCAAACTTCCTTGCTTCCGTTTTTCGTATCACCTGTTTTTCAACCCATTCCCGGTGACATACTTGCCGTCCGACTACACAACGGGGACCAACATCACTCTCGACGGGGAACAGTTTCTTCTCCGCAACTGGCCACAGCATGCTCACATATATACTGACGGCTCTAAAACTGAAGCAGGAGTGGGATACGCCTTCTTTTGTCCCTCCAACGGCACCTACCGAATGTTTGCGCTTCCGCCTGCGTCATCTATTCACAGAGCAGAGTTACTGGCCATCAGGGAGGCCATTTATTACGGCACACGAACATTTGACTCTATCTTGATCATCACGGACTCTGAAATCGTGCTGCAAAAATTACAACATCCGCCATTTGACAAACAAACGAATAGATATATATTGGACGTCTTGGAGGCCATAACAAATGCACAGACAGTGGGCATCGACATCCACTTAATTTGGATTAAAGGACGTCAAGGTATACACCACAACGAAACTGTAGACCGCCTCGCCAAGAGAAGTGTTACGGAAGGACAACACTGCCCCACGCCGATTCCATACACAGACTTCCGATCGACGATTCGGAAAGCTGCCTACCGCACTTGGGACCACGAATGGCACCTCTCTCAAGCGTTTAAGGGAGGACACCTGGCAGGTATACAAACAAATGTCTCCTCTCGACCATGGTTTTCGTCGATGTCGCTTAGTAGCCGTCATGTAACGTCCATCATTCGGATGAGACTGGGACGTGGATGTTACCCTGCCAACCTACACCGTTTGAAAATCATCGCTTCTCGGCATTGCGACAAAGATGCAACGGCAATGGCGGATCTCAACCACATTATACTGGCGTGCACCAAGTACAAGGCCGCACAAAGGGTATTCTACAGAACGCTGGTTGCGAGCGGTTACCCCCTCCCCACAAGTGTCACTGTCCTCCTTCATGGATTCGACAAGTTTAAGTACAGTTTACTGAAGGACTACCTCAAAGTCACCGGCATACAGCTCTAATTTTAGAGCTCGTGTGTATAACTTGAACATGCACAACTTAAAACTGCATAAGTATTTTTATATTATATTTTTATTTTGATATGTCTTTGCACCTCTCATTTGGTCCTATGCTGTTTGCACTTTCGTTGTATTACACCTGTCACTCGTACTGTTAAATATGTATTGTTTTATGTCTTGTACATATGATTTTTCTACTTTTATTCTAAGGCTGTATAATGCGAGATACCTCTTAATGTTGTGATATACGTTGTAAGAATTTCAATTCTATTGTAATGTTGCCACTGTAATAACCGCTGGTTGTATGGTCACTATAACCAAAAGCCACAATAAAGAAGAATTAAAAAAAATGTTCCGGAACCCACCATACGTAGGGTTACTTCCTCGTTTCAGTGTCGTGTACTTGCCTCTTTCGATGTTGCTGAATTTCAACAAATAAACAGACTATGTATGTGTACATGACGACAAGGAAGGTGAGATCATATTCTTTTCACTCGTAGACTTACAAGACGTCGCGACACTTTTTCGCAAGTTGGAAATAATAACCATTGTACGGTTTAAACAATACATCGTTCAGTGGTTTAGAGAAACAAATACTGGATGTAGAGTAAACACATCCTACTTTTCTAAGTTTATGCCTAAAATCGTAACGCACTGTAAACGACACTGTCCATGTCTCTAGGAAGAATGGAAACTTAAAAAATTCCTGTCAGATTAACACCGTGTGCTAGAATGGGACTCGAACCCACCAACTCCCACTTTCGCACACAAACGCTCAAACCGACGTAGTTACCCAGTCACACTTCACAGCTTTACTTCCGTCAATACCTAGCCTCCCATCATTCAAACTTCACATGAGTGAGGAGAGGTCCTGGGGGAAGGAAATCTCAGAGAACGGGCCGTGAGGTGAGTACAAGTAGCTCAATCAGTAGAGCGTTTGTTCTTGAAAGGTTTAAGTCCTGGGTTTGAGTCTCGATGTGGCAGACAGTTTTAATATGTAAAACAATTTTATATCAGTACACAGTCCGTTGCAATTTAATTCTAGAATGACAACTTTTCTTGAAGGGCAGTACATATCGACTGTCAGAAACATCAAAATTTTATAGTTGCAGAGTTGAGAAATAAGTTCACGTGATGCAAGTTACAGATCACGGATCAATCTTCTTCTGAAGCTGTGAGCTCTGAGGGCTGAACAACGTCTTTGACATGGCTGTCGTTTTGGGAGGAGTATTTCTGTTGCAGGTAAGGTTAAAGGCCGTCGCTGCCGCTCTTCTCAGAGCCTCACAACAGTGAGCATGTGTCATTAGTGTAATAACAGGATAAACTGGTTAAATTCAACGTATACACATGTACGAGATTTCTGAAACCAGAAGAAATATCTGTCGACACGATATTGAAGGCTGCCACGTAGCGAAAGCTCTGATACATTATGCAACTTTTTTCGAATCTAATACAAACTATGTAAAAGTAAAAGTTATCTTGTGTAACCATTTCTTTCAGACGTGGTATATACACCGAAATTTTGACAATATATTGTTACCCACTTTTAAAAGATAAAAAATTTCGAAACGTAGCCATATATAATCCACTTTTATATTTTCATAAATGGCAGTACAATTATTAGACCAAATGATTTTTTCAAACATGTATGATGAGCTTCATTTAAAAGAAGTATCGGTACAATACGTAAGAAAATTGTTGATGTAATTTATATGACGTTTCTTGTTTTAAAAATAGTGTTTTACATAGAGACCATGGGAATTTTAATTTTTTCTGTGCTATATCGTCTTTGGATAAGCGTAGTTGTATGCTATATAAATCATAGATTGACTTTACATGTCAGTTAAAGCAGTGATGCATAGCTTCAGAAACTGTTTTTTACTCCTTCATATTACAAAATAATTATGAACCACTCCACTTCAGAATTTTCAATAGTATTTGAACTGGTCACGTTCGACAGCGAAGTACAACTTAATACTCATCCTGTTAAACAGATTTAATCAATATGTAGATAGTTTGCTAGATATGTTAGAGGTACACTTAGAAATTGCACAATTAATAAGACGTTACTCTGCGGTAATCACGCGCAGTTTTCATAATGAGAGAAGTAGCAATACTACATGACAGTTTAATAAAATTTTATGCAGATTTACAGAATCAAGAAGAACCCAGAGGATAAATGAGCTTCTACAGATCAGTATGACAAAAATTTCGTAAAGGAAATCAAGGCCACTTCTGTCTTTCTTGTGCAGCCAGTAATATAGGTATTACCTCCCGTAAATCCTACTACAAATACAAGTAATTTTACCATGGTTAGCAATAGCCACTGGAGCGTCTGGCTCATCCTTAACAAAATAAAACTTAAAAACATTTAACCGCAAGGAACCGGAACGATAAGTCCTCATGTGAAAAACAATAAATGAATGCCTAAACGCATATTCAATAAGAAGACAGTGCTACATTCATAGTTGTTGTATAAAACTTTCTCGGACTTCTTGCCGCGTCAATTCTTGATACCATTTCAAGCTTTCGAAGATATCCTCCATCTTCTTCGTCAGGAGCCCTGACTGACAGTGCTGGTGCTGTGGTGGCCTTAAATAGCCCATGGACGGCTTCTGATTGGTCGGCCGCTACGTAACGCTTTCACAGATTCAGTCTACGTCTACGCTGGTGGCGCCACCCCTCCCGTAGTATCGAAGACGTTGCGCGACATGTCTCTGCTGCATTTTTGTATCGAGCGCTCGTTTCCAAGCACCGCTAAGATTATATCCGCTATCACGGTTGAAGTTGTTCTCACTCATTCTTATTTCTACAGCCTCTTTGATTGTAGAGTCCCAGTATGTGGAGGCCTGGGATAAAATTTTTGTTTTGTCGAATAAAATTTTATGTTTGTTCGTGAGGCTGATTTCCCCAGTTCTCGGTTTTTAATATGCCCCTGGTGTTTTGTAAAGCGTTCGGGAACGGTACGAATTGACTGACCAATATAATTACTTCGGCACTCACACGGTATGTTGTATATTCCATGGATCCTAAGGCCGAGGCCGTCCTTAACAGGGCGCAGCACCCCCTTAATTATTCTAGGCGGCCGGAGTCGATGTTATACCTTGTCTCTCCAGAACTCTGCCTATTTTGCTCGATGTAGCTCCACAGAAAGGCAGGGGCATCGTCGGTTGCCCATCACTTGGATCTTCAGCATTATCCCGTTTCCGTTTCTTGGCAAACGCTGTCTTCATATCACGTGCACCATAGCCGTTCTTACGGAACACATACTTCAGATAATGAAGTCCGGATTCCAAATGCTTCTCGTCAGAAACAGTTTTTGCTCTGTATATTAATATGTTTATAACGGCTCTCTTCTGAACTGGGTGATGGAAACTCAGTGCGCTGAAATACAAATCCGCGTGTGTTGGTTTGCGGTATACAGAGTGTCCGAGACGCCCATTGGTTATCCGTTGTACTAAAACATCTAGGAAAGACAGCCTTCCTTCTTCTCCAACTCGACAGTAAACTGGATGCTGCAATGGATACCATTCATGTGCTCCACACCATGTAGCCACACAATGAAAAAGTCATCGACATAACGAACAAATGAAGATGGACGAAGAGGAGCTGAATTTAATGCACGTTCTTCAAAGTTCTCCATAAAAAAAGTTTGCCATTGCTGGAGACAACAGGGAACCCATAGCCATCCCATCTGTCATTTCATAAAATTTACCGCCATACAAGAAGTAGGTGGTTGTAATCACAAGGCGAAACGGATTTACTGTTTCTGGAGGAAAATTCTCTGCCAAGAGTTTAAATGTGTCCTCCACAGGAACTGTTGTGTACAGTGATACCAACTCTGGCTAACTAAAATATCATTTGGTCCGACACGAATCTGTTTGATTTTCTCTAGGAACATCTGAGAGTTTTTAATGTGATGCTCACAGTGGCCAACTGTGGCTACCTGGTTAGGTACTTGGCTAACCTGTAAGTAGGAGAACCGATGGCAGAGACGATAGGTCTGATATGGATACCTTATTTATGGACCTTAGGTAATCCGTAAAGCCTGGGAGGTTTGGAGCACGAGCTCTGAGATTTTTCATTTCATCTTCTGGTAGGCCAGAATTCTTTAGTAGGTCAAACATTTTTCTGCTGTATGCCAGAATTGGTAGTCAGTAGCATTGAGAATGACTATGGCATTTCCCTTGCCAGCTGGAAGAACAACGAGATCTTCATCTTTGTTCAGTGCACGGAGCCCCTCTCTTTCTACTTTGCTGATATTATAGATTTTGTAGGCTTGGCTGAAGCTAAAATGCAACTGGGTGCAAGTCTTACATCGTCGGCGCCTTCTTGTGGCACCGCCTGTTCCACTCCATTGATCAACTCCACAATCGGTACAGTGCGTGGTGTAGGAGCGAAATTCAAGCCGAGATGGCTCCTTCGTCCAGGTTCTTGTCCGACAGGTTGCTGACAGTGCGTGCCATTCCATGAGATGACAACGATTTCTGTGAGTCTGCAAGCAGCTCAAATTTCCGTACTTGATAAGTCGATGAATTGCTCTGATGAGCTCTTTAATAGGCTGCCGTCGTCATATCGACCCACTCCCAGTCTAGAGGTGCGAGAACAGAAGACAACAAAGGATGTCAGTTATATAAAGGTCGTGCATTAGTATCCGGTTCATATCTTGTGTGTCGAATCCTGTCTTTGACGATTGCCAAGCTGGTTCTTCGTAAAATATTATCCACTCCTGCAAACCTTACATGAAGTTCCAACACAGCAAAGGTTGGTTCAATGCCCTTACTCAACAACGTTGCAGAAATGCAAGATTACTCAGCAACTGTGCGTATTTGGTGCGCATCTTCTCCAGTTGACGAACCTGGCGCGCAGTATCCTTCCCGTATAGGAATACTGGGACTCTATAATCTAAGAGGATGTAGAAATAAGAATGTGTGACTACAACTTCAACCGTGATAGAGGGTATAATCTTAGCGGTGCTTGGAAACGAGCGCTCGATACAGAAATGCAGCAGAGACATTTCGCACAACGTCTTCGATACTACGGGAGGGATGGCGCCACGTAGACTGAATCTGTGAAAGCGTTGCGTAGCGGCCGACCAATCAGAAGCCGTCCGTGGGCTATTTCAGGCCACCACAGCACCAGCACTGTCAGCCAGCGGCTCCTGACGAAGAACATGGAGGATATCTTCGAAAGATTGAGATTTTATCAAGAATAGACGCGGCAAGAAGTCCGAGAAAGTTTTATACAAAAGTGTCGCCGTGAAAGATTTCGTACTCATACTCATAGTTGTTGCTTGAGGAAAGGTGCTTTTATAGATTTTTTGTCTCTGCTTCAAACACAGTAAGGTCTTACTTCGAATTCCTTTTGATATTCCGTTCAATAGTGTGTTTTCATAATTAAGAAGGTGTTCTATCATCACTTGGACGTTACTTACGTGTTACTTATACTTCAGTACTTCGTTGAATATTTCTACAAGTGTGTTCTACTCAAATGTTCAAATGTTTGTAGAGCTTATGGGACTTAACTACGGGGCCATCAGTCCCTAAACTTACAAACTACTTATAAACTAGCTAAGACTACAGACGGCACAAATATCCATGCCCGAGGGGGGATTCCAACCCCCGACCGTAGTAGCCGTGCGGACCGTGACTGAAGCGCCTTAGTCCCCTCGGCCACCGCGGCCGGCCAAGTGTGTTCTACCATTTTAATCCAATACCCGAAAAGGTTTTTTAATAACTACTGAATATATTCAATGACTTTAAGAAATGAGTAATAAGGTAGAATGTGTAACACAAAAGCCATAAAAGACGGATATACCACGAAGACAACCATCTACTGGCACAGAGCAGCACGTTCTTGTGCATTACAACTAGCTCTTAAGTCTCATAAGTAATAAGTCATATTGAGTTCTTAAATTCATTAAATATTTCTAGATTTACTGAAGGTTTCGATCACCATTCCTGATAAGATTAATCTGGTGAAATTGCTTGCCTGTGGAGTATCGTTCAAGATGTGCTACTGGGTTTGTGATATACTGCCACATCCGAAGAAATAGAGCCAGTTAGCGTGTAAAAAAGAATTGATATCTGGTGTTCCTCAGACAAGTATTACAGTCACATTTTCTATCCTTAAGGAATATAATCGATATAGAGGACGATGATAGGACCACCTATAAGTCGTCATAACAGCAGTCGAATTACAGAAGTACTAGGGGTGGAACTGAAATAGTGGTATCACTGCTGTGGAGACACTATGCAATGGAATCTACTGTTGTCGCTGATAGCACACGTTGTTGACATACCTACCTTACCTCCGAGCAAATTGACTCGCTTGTCCCACGTCACCGGCGTGCACACAATCGAGGGAAACACAGTCTCTTGTGAGCGAGCGGTCTAACGTAACGGTGTCACAATGTTTTCGAAACAGGAACAACGGAGATGGATCAAGATTGAATGTTCCACAGGTAGTGCAGCACGGCAGTGTCATCAAGGTCTTCAAGAGGTATGCGCGGAATCGGCATTGCCGTACAGATCAGTAAATGTTCAAATGTTTGTTACGATTATGGGACTTAACTACGTGGTCAGCAGTCCCTAAAATTACTACTTACTACTACTACTACTACTTAAAAACTTCCTTATACAAAAGACATCACAAACATCCATGCCCGAGTGAGTATTCGAACCCCGACGGGGAATGGCCTCGCGCATCGGAGCATAGCTCCTCAATGCGCTTGACCATTCCGCCGCGTCGATGGTGTTATCCTAGCGCATTACGTTCCTCTACGGCAGGCGTCAGTGCACAGTATTACTGTACGATTTTGGAGCATCACACGCGACCAGCTTTGCGAAAGAAGCGGCAACACTTTCTGCGCAACCCAATGATCATTTAGCAGGACAATGCGCGGGCGTATACAGAGCAGGCTGTGTCTACTCTGTTTGGTGGATGGAACTGTGAAGACTGTACCGTCCACCATACTCCCCGGATTTAAGTCCTTGTGACTTTGATTTGATTTCGAACATGAAGGAACCACTTCATTGCATTCGCTTCAGAACTTTTCCAGAAATTCGACTGCCAGTAGACCGCTCCATTCGCACCATCAACAGAACAGGCCCTGCTAACGGTATACTACGCCTTCTACATCGCTGGAAACGGGTTCTGCACAACGCTGGTAACTACTTTGAAGGAGAGTAACAGGTGCAAACAAGTAAGGCTTTTGTATCGGTTGTGAATAAGTACTTGCCACTATTTAAGTTTAAACCCTCGCATTTACACAAGATACAAAATTGAACATGAACGGTGAAACTGTGAGGTCCTCCATATCTTATATTTTACTTGCACTATAAATCATAAATATTTATAGATTGTTCATCCTTCTAAATATTTATATGTTAAATTAACTAACAATTTAAATTGTTACCTTAATATAGAAACCGTTGTCTGGAAGGTAAGCCAAAAACTGCGTTCTATTGCCAGAACAATTAGAAGACGTAGAAAATCCACAAAGGATGCTGCCAACACCACTCTTACGGCGGTGTGGGATACCTTTCAAATGGATATGACAAAACACACTGAAAAAGTTTAAAAGAACGAATCTTCTTAATAAGAAAATAGAACACCTTGAAAGATTGTAGACGGAACTTTCATATTCACAAGACACGTTCATTAGAATGTGCTGAAGGAATGAGAAGCATGTCAGTCACTTCAGTTCACCATGTGTCCTGTTGCCTAACAGACACAGGGTTCACTATGGGTCTTGATAACGTGAGCCGTGCGTGACGGCATCGACGCGTATGAGGCGCGAACGGCGTGCTGTGGTGCAGCCGTCCACGCTGCGTTTTCATGTATCTGCGGTGGTTGGCATTGGGTTGCAGCCTCGCGCCAGTCATTTCACATACCCCACACGTTTGATCTGGCGGGCCACGGCAAAAGCCTGACATCGTGTGATACCGTGTTGGCGCAGCAACTAGCTGTAGTGCGTTGTCATGCTGAGAAGTGGCGTCCGGGATGTCGTGCAGACGTGCTGTGTCGCAGGATATCATTCAAGTACGTCCAACTGGCCACAGTGTCCTGTATAGGCGCTGACTTTGATCTGTGGTTGTACCTAACACCAACCAACACCATGAGGCCTTAAAATGGCTTTCGACGTCTCGCGTGAATGCAGTGATTGTGAAGCCGTTCCATCTGTCTGTGGCTAACCAATTAGTGGCAGTTATTATCAAAAAAGCAGAACCTGGATTTATCTGTGATCACTATCCGATGTTATTTATGTCCCATAAGACGTCTTTCCATACACCACTGCTGCCTAGCATGATTCTGCGAACTAGTAAAAGGTAGGCGGTGCGGTGGACCACGCACGCGTAACCCATACCGCAAGCACTGCCATCCCTGATAGTGGAGAATGCCATTTGAATGAGATTCTTCTAGGGGTGTGGTCTGGGCGGTACACCATAATCATCTCTTCGTGCTCTACGGCTTTCATGGATGATTCTGCACACATACTTTGCACTTCACACACACGAATAGCAATATCCCGAATGTATGCAACACGTTCCACCTTTTGTTTCATATTTCACCCCATTCCTGATTGGAATGACAGGCCGTTTATCGAACATTAGATGAGATCGTTTTGGGCCGAGGAAGGTAAAACATATTCTGTGGTGTCACTTTTCATTTAATAAGAGGGAAAGCATTACTTATCTTTGTCATTAATTTCTTACATTTTCCATAAATACTTGTTTCTTGAGGGAGATTAGGTCCGCTTCTATCTCTGCCTGCCGCGGCGGATTCGAATCCCCCATCGGGCATGGATGTCTGTGTTGTCTTTAGTATAAGGTAGTTCATAAGTAGTTTGTAAGTTTAGGGACTAATAATAATAATAATAATTTCATGTGGCTCATGGCCTGGTGCTAGTCTTTCAATTGGACGCCACTTCGGCGACTTGCGTGTCCCTAGCCTATCCCAGTTATCCAACCGAGGAAAGGGGACCGACAGCTTAACGTGGAATCCGAACCACGTGTCGTTTCTGGCGACTCTTCACATCGTTGAGAGGTGAAGGATGGGTTAAAGTGCAGACTGAAAAAAAAACCGCGACCCTTCGGTTTCCAGTCGAGCGCTTTACCCCAAGACCACCTTTTTTTTTTTTTTTTCTGGAACGGAAATGAAACTTGTGTTCAGATTAACTCAGACGTTCTCCTAACGATCGTTGTAACAAAATTAAATTTCTTCTTCAAAACTTGTTGTTAAAATTATTCTATGATGGACCGATTCCTATGTAAGTAATGTCGACAAAAATAATACTCTCCTTGTGGAAGTTCATCAGTAATGAACTGATTGGCCGTTTAGTTCTTTAATGTGAAATTATTTCCACATTTAAACTAAAATGTCTTCATGTATACATTATATGTATATTCTTTCAAAGTAAGAAACTAAAGCGTAAGTACAAGTGATTGAATATATAGACATAAAATTGGCGTTGATATGTGTCTCATTTGCACCCAAATGATGGTCAGTGAGCAGCCGACGAGCAACGGTTGCAGAATTGCGTCTTCTTTCAGAGCAGAAGTTCTAGCCTATCCCTGTCTTTTTAAAGATTATCTTAAGTGCGTTCTCAAACTTCTTCTTATGGTCCCCGTAATTCCATGTTCTCGCATACTCCGTTTCCATATATGTCATAAACTCTATAAGGTTGTCACTACCGATTCTATTAACGACGTAACTGGTATAATGCCCAAGTAGCCACATCACATTATTACCGGGACCGACAGTTTAGGGGGCTGATGACCCCGCAGTTATGTCCCTTA
Source organism: Locusta migratoria (assembly GCA_026315105.1). NCBI lineage: Eukaryota > Metazoa > Arthropoda > Insecta > Orthoptera > Acrididae > Locusta > Locusta migratoria. The sequence continues at coordinate 14,149,653 of CM048755.1, forward strand.
AGCTTTACAAACATTTCAACATTTATATTTTGGTCGATTGTGTCTTATTGGAGGCCGTTTGAGAAGTTCAGTGGTTTTTCTTTCCACATTTGGCCTATGTCCATAGTTTGCTGCCATTATGATTAATCTTTGCTCTACTTACGAAACTCAAATCGCCAACATTCTCCTCCGAATGCGAAAATATATTGTTGACTCCCACTTACATAGGTAGAAATGATCATCAGAATAAAATACGAGAAATCAGAGCTCGAACGGAGAGATTCAGGTGTTCTTTCTTCCCGCGCGCTATTCGAGAATGGAATTGGAGATAAATAGTATAATGGTGGTTCGATGAACCCTCTGCCAGGCACTTAAATGTGATTTGCAGAGTATTCCATGTATATGTAGATGTAGATGTAATGGTGAAGCACCTGTAATGTAAATAATGCGTTATCTTTCAAACTCAGATTTCACGTTACGGTTCGCGAGACATCAAGTCACACTGATCCATTACCTTCGGTTTATATAGCCGCAGACACATATAAGCAGTAGGTGGTGTTACGTCTCAATATCTAAGTTGACCTTCAACCCACGCGTAGCATGGTTCAAATGCTAATCAGTTCTACATGACATACAAATGTACATGTCCTGTAATATGAATTTCTTGTCTTTAGTCTTTCAAAGTGTTTTCTTTTCTTTTTTCTTCTTCTTCTTCTTAAACCGTATGTATCATCTCGAAGCAGTCGAGATAGTACTACAGATATAATCAGTGAGTTGTGTTGAAATAATTAAAACAAAGATTTTTTAGTTGCGACTAGATTTTTACATGACATTTCTACCACTAACTTTTTCCACTACACGTGACGATTCTCCGTCGACTTCCCCTTCAAGAAATCGGAGCTCACACGTGTAGATTTATGTATCCATTTTTGTATGTGGTTCAAATGTTTGTAGAGTCTATGGGACTTAACTACGGGGTCATCAGTCCCTAAACTTATGAACTACTTACAACTAAGGACGGCACAAATATCCATGCCCGAGGGGGGATTCGAACCCCCGACCGTAGTGGCCGTGCAGACCGTGACTGGAGCGCCTCAATCCCCTCGGCCACCGCGGCCGGCTTGTCTGTGGTATTCGAGATAAGAATGGTCGAGAAATAGTCTGAAATTGGTCCTGCAAAGCATCCGCCAATATTTTTGTCGTGAGCTGCAGTGTAATCATGCAGCTATAGCTGTATAAGAGACGTCTCACAAATAATGCTACATATTTTCATATGAGAATATTTTAAATTTCTTTTGAGACTACTTTGAATACGCCCACTATATCTCGTATACTTCCATTATTTCCGATATGCGGCAGCGCTATAACGAGCATTAAAATGACATCTATAATACTGGCACGTTCCAAACAGAGTTATGTTAGTAAGTTTATTTGGTAGTAAACCAGAGAGTCATAGATATTCATACAAACTTGTAGAATGTTTACGGAGACACAACAGTGAACAAAAGCACGGTTAGTTGTCGGGCGAGGCAGTTATCATCAGTACATGGTCGAGCAATTGTTTGTCGCCACAAAGATGCAATATGCTCCTTCTCCATGACATCGCATGCTCTCATCGTGTCTGTGCACCAGATAGTATGGTGGAAAACTTCACGGACTTTTTTTTCACCTTCCGCGTAGCAGACGGTATTTCGCGCTTTCTGATTATTGTGCCAGTAAAGAATGCATACTGCGCGAAGCGCTACATGGATAGTTTAGAAATTCATATCTAACAAGACTTTGGCACCGACAAAGATCAGTAGAGTGGCACCACGTAGCCATACAGGACTTCATTTTAAGGTGGCGTAAGGCCATAGCAGCGAACGGAAGTGCTGTTCAAAATAGGTTATTGTAGCCAAACGATTAGGGAACAATAGAGTGTATTGAAATTCTGAAAAAAATATATCCATAGAAAAAAATATTTGCGACACCTACGGAACGTAAATAGTAGACGTAGATACATAAAATCTCGTAAGAATTTTTCAAACAAACGTTTCGCAAACGTCACGATGGGCGACGTAGCACAGTATTCGTAAAGATGTTTGTTCAAATTCCAAAACGGTTATTTAGTTCAAATGTTCAAATGTTTGTAAATGTATCGGACTCAATTGTGCGGTTATTAGTCCGTAGCTTACAAACTACTTAAACTAGTCGAGGCGAAGTGGTCGAGCGCATTGAGGCGCTATGCTCCGATGCGCAAGGCCGTTCCCCGTCGGGGGTTCGAATCCCCCCTCTGGCATTGATGTTTGTGCTGTCTTTAGTATAAGTAGTTTGTAGGTTTAGAGACGGACGACCCCACAGTTTGGTCCCTTAAGCTTAACAAACATTTTTGACTTAGACCAAGGTAAACTAACCTAAGGACAACACAAACACTCATGCCCGAGGGGGGACTCGAACCCCCGACGGCGAACGGCCGCGCGCACCGCAGCACGGCGCCCCAGTTAGCACGGCTAATCCGTCGCGGCGGTTTAGTATTAGATTTTACGAGGCTCGGTGGCTGAGTAGTAAACTGGCAGGTAACGAACCTAAAGGTCGCGGGTTGGATCCCTGATGAATAGTATTTTGTCTGTCACTTTTGTCACCTCTGACAGTGTTACTTACATTGTCGAGATGCATCGTGGTTCGAAATCTTCGTTAAGCTGTATTATTTCTATAACTGGCTGCGTAAGTCAGTTCAAAGGTCGCAGGAAGGCCACAGCATAGTACCTCCAACAAGACGATTCCGAATAAAGCACTGTAGTGTTCACACAAATCTTCAGGTCGATGATTGCTTTACTGTCAAGTCAGCTACATTAGTGACTAAACAGTTCTTACAGTTGTCGATAACAGCTTGTTTCCCACAGCTTTTCGTAGCTATTGTATTGCTTTGCTTATACAGACGTCAGCGAGAAGACGACTATCACATCAAGGAACTTTATACGATATTTACGTCTTTCTTTTAATAGCTATTATTCTGGTCATTCAACATTAGTAATTTTTATGCAACTCAATCTGCAAATACAACTTCCATCACTAACCCAATCTTATTATAGTATTACATGCTATCCTATTCTAGAATGAATACTCGTGCATAATTTGAGCGATATTCAGCAACTATCGTTGTGGTGTCACACAAGTCTGAAGTGCGCGCCACGTATTTTCGCCGCGCGCCGCCATGCACGCACGGCGCGGCGTTCTTACGACGTCAGCCACGAGCGCCCTCTGCTACAACTCCGCTCGTGGCCACCACTGAAAGGCATCGGTCACTTGGGATTAAGACAGGCACTAGGAAAGTCTCTCATCAGTAGGCAGGCCTCTACCTACATAAACTATGTATCAGCAGTCTGCAGTCAAGAACTATGTAAAAGCTAAGTATTACCAAGTCTCTACGAAATATATATCTTGTTCTAATTTAGCCTAGTGTTTCTAGTTTCTGCTGTCCCACTGGCTAGTCACCTCCGTACCTGCACACGCGTGCATCCTATTTCCCTGTGCCGGTCTCTCTCTACTCGGCCACCGACACCCAGGACAACCGGCGGCAACGAGACACAAAAGTGGCGATGAGGATGGGATACAAAAATCGTCTTACCATTCCATCCACTTGGAACCAGTTTTTTTCTTCGCATCATGTAATGGTTTCTCGCATGAACCCATTAAACTGTATTTCATTGTATATCATTAGTATTCCGATCAAATGCTTATAGGTGAAACGTAAAACGTAGTTTTCATTGGTATGTGCTAAAATTTTTCGGGTATCAGTTGAACGTGCACCCAGTTTTCGTAGGACGATATTGGCTTGTAGGATTGTGAAATACTTTACTCAGAGAAAACAGCTATGTCATATGTACAAAGTCGCTTCCTTTGGCGTAACTGCCCATGATTTCATACAGTGTGATCTATATGTTGTTGTTATGGTCTTCAGTCCGGAGACTGGTTTGAAGCAGCTCTCCACCCTACTCTATCCTGAGCAAGCCTTTTCATCTCCTCATAAGAACGGCAACCCACATCTATTTGAATCTGCTTACTATACGCGTATCTTGGTCTCCCTCTGCGATTTTTACCCCACACACTTCCCTCCAATGCTAAGTTTACGATTCCCCGATGTCTAAGAATGTGTCCTACCAAGCGATCCCTTCTTTTAGTCAGGGTATGCCAAAAATTCCTTTTCTCACCAATTCGGTTCAGTACCTCTTCATTAGTTATGCGATCTACCCACCTAATCTTCAGCATTCTTCTGTAGCACCACATTTCAAAAGCCTCTATCCTCTTCCTGTCCGCAATGCTTATCGTCCATGTTTCACTCCCATACAAGGCAACACTCCACACAAATGCCTTCAGAAAAGACTTCCTTACACTTAAATTAATATTCGATGTTAGCAAATTTCTCTTTTTCAAAAATGCTTTTCTTCCCATTGCCATTCTGCATTTTGTATCCTCTGTACTACGACCATCGCATGTTATTTTACTACCCAAGTAACAAAACTCATCTACCACCTTCATTGTTTCGTTACCTAATCTAATTCCTTCAGCATCGCCTGATTTTCTAAGACCGCATTCCATTATTTTTGTTTTGCTCTTGTTAATGTTCATTTTATACGCTCTCTTCAACACACTGTCCATTCCATTCAACTGCTCTTCCAGGTCCTTTGCTGTCTCTGATAGAATTACAATGTCATCAGCAAAACGCAATGTTCTTATTTCTTCCCCCTGAACTTTAATCCCTATTCCAAATTTTTCCTTGCTTTCCTTCACCGCTTGCTCGATGTACAAATTGAATAACATCGGAGAAAGGCTACAACCCTGTCTTACTCCCTTCCCAACTGATGCTTCCCTTTCATGCCCTTCGAGTCTAATAACTGCGATCTGGCTTTTGTACAAGTTGTAAATAACTCTCCTTTCCCTGTATTTTGCCCCTGCTGACTTCAGAATTTGAAAGAGTGTATTCCAGTCAACATTGTCAAAAGCTTTCTCCAAATCTACAAAAGCTAAAAATGTAGGTTTGCCTTTCCGTAATCTATCTTCTAAGATAAGACGTAAAGTGAGTATTGCCTCCCGGGTTCCTACGTTCCTCCTGAATCCAAACTGATCTTCCCCGAGGTCAGCTTCTACCAGCTTTTCCATTCTCCTGTAGATAATTTGTGTTAAAATTTTGCAACCATGACTTATCAAACTGATGGTTCTATAATTTTCACACCTGTCTGCGCCTGATTTTTTTGGAATGGGGATTATTACATTTTTCTTAAAGTCTGACGGTATTTCGCCTGTCTCATACATCCTACACACTAGTTCAAATAGTCTTGTCATGGCTGGCTTTCCCAGAGACTTTAATAGCTCTGCGGGTATGTCATCTACTCCTGGGGCCTTGTTCCGACCTAGGTCTTTCAAGGCTCTGTCAAATTCATCTCTCAGTATAGTATTTCCTATTTCATCTTCATCTACTTCCTCTTCCCTTCCTACAACATCGTCTCTAAGTTCATTTCCTTTGTAGAGCTGCTCTATGTACTCTTTCCACCTTTCAGCTTTCCCTTCTTTGCTGAGAACTGGTTTCCCATCCGAGTTCTTGATATTCGTAGAGCTGCCCTTCCTGTCCCCAAACGTCTCCTTTATTTTCCTGTAGGCGGTATCTACTTTTCCCCTTCTTATACATTCTTCTACGGATTTGCATTTGGCTTCTAGCCACTCCTGCTTAGCCATTTTGCACTTCCTGTCAATCTCATTTTTTAGTCGTCTGTACTCTATTTTGCCCGTTTCATTTACTGCATTTTTATATTTTCTCCTTTCATCTATTAAATTTAGTATTTCCTGTGATATCCAAGGATTTTTTGTTGGTCTTGCCTTCCTACCTATTTTGTCCTCTGCTGCCCTCACTATTTCGTCTCTCAATGCTACCCATTCCTCTTCTACTGTTTTATTTCCCCCTGTTTCTGTCAATTGTTGCCTAAATCTCCCTCTGAAATTCTCCAGAACTTCACTTTCCTTCAATTTATCTAAGTCCCATCTCCTTATTTTCCTACCTTTCTGCAGTTTTTTCAGTTTCAGCCTACAGTTCATGACTAACAAGTTATGGTCAGAGTCTATATCTGCCCCTGGGTATGTCTTGCAGTTTAGGACCTGGTTCCGGAATCTATGTCTTACCATTATAAAATCTATCTGATACCTTCCTGTGTCTCCTGGTCTCTTCCACGTATACAACCTTCTTTTGTGATTCTTAAACCATGTGTTTGTTACGATTAAATCATGTTCCGTGCAAAATTCTACCAGTCGACTTCCTCTTTCATTCCTCCTGCCCAGTCCATATCCACCTACTATTTTTCCTTCTCTTCCTTTTCCTACTACCGAATTCCAGTCTCCCATAACAATTAAGTTTTCCTCTCCCTTAACTGTCTGAATAATTTCCTCTAGCTCCTCATATATTTCTTCGATCTCCTCATCATCGGCAGAGCTAGTTGGCATATAAACCTGTACTACTGTTGTTGGTGTTGGCTTCGTATCTATCTTGACAATGATAACACGATCACTGTGCTGCTCATAGTAGTTTACCCGCATTCCTATTTTCTTATTCATTATCAGTCCTACTCCTGTGATACCCCCAACTGATTTTGTATTTATAATCCTGTACTCACCTGACCAGAAATCCTGTTCATCCTGCCACCGAACTTCACTAATCCCCACTATATCTAACTTCAACCTATCCATTTCCCTTTTTAAATTTTCTAATTTTCCTACCCGATTAAGGGATCTAACATTCCACGCTCCGATCCGTAGAATGCCAGTATTGTCTTTCCTGATGACAACATCCTCCTGAGTAGTCCCCACCCGGAGATCCGAATGGGGGACTATTTTACCTCCGGAATATTTTACCCGAGAGGATGCCATCATCATATGTTCATACAGTAGAGCTGCATGTCCTCGGGAAAAGTAACGGCTGTAGTTTCCCCTTGCTTTCAGCCGTTCGCAGTAGCTGTGTGGCAAAGCCACATTAGCTGATGTTACAAGGCCAGCTCAGTCAATCATCCAGACTGTTGCCCCTGTAACTACTGAAAAGGCTGCTGCCCCTCTTCAGGAACCACACGTTTGTCTGGCCTCTCCACAGATACCCCTCCGCTGTGGTTGCACCTACGGTACGGCTATCTGCATCGTTGAGGCACGCAAGCCACCCCACCTCGGCAATGTCTGTGGTTCATGGGGGTAGGATCTATATGATGGTGAATAAAAGGCAATTTGAACTAGAATGTTGGAAGCGGAAGTCCTCTTCTGTTTATATTTTTCCTGTGAACGCAAGTAACGAATAATACGTTTCGAAACAAACAGACGTATCTTATGTACTGCAATACCGTAATTGTGGGGTGTGGGAGGCTGGCGCCTCATTAGAGCGCGGCAGAGCTGAGGATCCGCCGCGCTGATCGATACCAAAGATTTGGCAGCGCAGCGATATCAGAAGGCGCACCACACAACATTTACAAAGCTACGGAGAATACGCACTAACCTCCCATAAACAACAGCACCTGTTAATTTCTCTTAAAATGACGACTGACGCACGAAAACGTAATCTGTGAGATGTACGTGTATTAAGGTGCGAGCAAAGAGTATTTGATTACTCTGTAGTCTTACTTTCCCTGAGAAATGGTGGAGCAAAAGTGCTCAATGAAATTCTAGCGTACGAGAATATGGATGATATATAGCGAAGAAACAATACCCAATACCATATATAGGCATAAAAAGTGTTTTGTGTCACCTGTGTATGCCATAAATGTATTCCTACTTTAACATACGTTGACATGAGTCTAAATTCTTGGTGCTTTGATCTGTGATAAAATGTAAACAAACTTGCCACCTATCGAAAGCATAACTACATCGTTGAATGTGAGATAGTAACAAAATGTTCTAATGTTTGTATAGTCTATGGGACTTAACTACGGGGTCACCAGTCCCTAAACTTACAAACTACTTATAAACTAGGACGGCACAAATACCCATGCTGAGGGGGGATTCGAACCCCCGACCGTAGTGGTCGTGCAGACCGTGACTGGAGCGCCTTAGTCCCCTCGGCCACCGCGGCCGGCGAGATAGTAACATTTGTGCTTTAATTCAACACAGCGTGTAGAATTTGTATAGGCCATTTATAGACATTATATGGACGTTTTCAATAGCCAGAAGAAGATTATCAACGTTTGATGGCACACGGATTGTTGCTTTATGTCAACAAGGGAAAACCGTAAACGGAAGTTGCAAGGTGAACTGTCGTCATTCTGAGTGCTGTGGCGAGGTCCTGGAATCGTGATTATGACTTGTACTCTACTGGTTGCCCTAGAGCAGTGTTTTTCAACCTTTTCCAATTCGCTACCCACCTTTCGGAGTAAAAATATCCAGCGACCCCTCAGGCCCGTAGTTCCAAAAGCAAAGTATTTAATTTTCTCTTTCTTAGATATATCTATGATTTGCGGAAACAAATCAAAACTAAAGAAAAAGACTTTTTGACTACAAATATTTGATTCGTAGTTTTTTAAGGTACGAATATAAGATCTAAATGTGTAATTTGTGTCGAAGAATTAGCACGTGCGAGAATGAAACCATCAAACCTGATGTATCACTTCTTAATATTTCAAGGATGATGATACATTTTGAATTTCTTCGAAAGGATACTCAAAACCCTTAACCAGCAGCAAACTACTATGATCCGTTAGTAAAAAGGCATTATTATTTATCAATAAAGAATAATATGAAGTTAGTGATTATTTGTTTTTCTGACATAACGGTAATTGAACATGTGAGAAAGCCATACGAGAAGATTGCGACCACTGTAAATAACTGTAGCTCAAAATGTTCAAATGTTTGTAGAGCTTACAGGACTTAACTACGGGGCCATCAGTCCCTAAACTTACAAACTACTTATGAACTAGCTTATACTAAGGACGGCACAAACATCCGTGCCCGAGGGGGGATTCGAACCCGCGACCGCAGCGGCCGTGCAGACCGTGACTGGCACGTCACAGACCGCTCGGCCACCGCGGCCGACGAAATAACTGTAGCAATGCCGCACAAACTCTGGTAAGTCGCTTAATTAACAAGTCATCATGAGGTCGAAGAATGGCTTCGGTCAGGCCATCACCAGAAAGCAGAAGTGCCATAGTTACATCTGTGACAACATTCATGTCTGATTAAGGATTATCCGAAACGTGTCACAATCAACTCAATTTTCTACCTACGGATGTTAATTAAGTGACTTTCGCGAAACACTGCCACTTGTGACATAGTACCTGAATGTGACGAAACGTATATTCGCTATCGAACACTTTGCTGCGACTGCGACCCCCGAGCAAGACTTTGCGACCCGCCAAGGGGTCGCGACCCACAGGTTGCCCTAAAGCAACAACTGTCGCACTCAGTAACCTGAAAAGAACAGAATAACGTACGTTTTACAATTCCAAAACATATGCCACCATACGAGCCCTAATTTCTCTTATACTGTTTTTGTTATCATTACGCGAAATTTAAGTAGGCGGCAGAAATATCGTTCTACACTCAGATTCAAATTCCGGCCCTCTAAATTTCCTCAACAGAATTTCACGAAAAGAACGTCGTCTTTCCTCCAGCGACCCCCAACTGAGTTCCCGGAGCATTTCCGTGACACTAGCGCATTGGTCGAACCTACCAGTAACAAACCTATCTGCTCGCCTCATACTCAAGATGTGGTCGCACAAGCGTTTTATACGCGGTGTCCTTTACAGTGAAGTACATCTTCCCAAAATTATCCCGATAAACCGTAGTCGGCTGTCCGCCTTACTCACAACTGTCCTTACATATTCGTTCCATTTCATATCGCTCTGCTACGTTACGCCTAAATATTTAAACGACGCGACTGCATCAAGAGGCTCACTACTACTGCTGTATTCGAACATTATGGGATTGTTTTTCCTACTCATGCGCATCGCCTTACATTTTTCTACATTGAGAGCTAGCTGCCATTCTTCGCACCAACTAGAAATTTTGTCTAAGTCAACCTGTATGCTATTACAGTCAATTAAAGACGACACCCTTCCATACACCACAGCATCATCAGCAAACAGCCGCAAATTACAAGTTACTCTGTCCATTAGATCATTTATATAGATAGAAAACAACAGCTGTCCTATCACACTCCCCTGGAGCACGACTGTTGATACACTCGTCTCTGATGAACACTCGCCGTCGAGAACAACGTACTGCGTTCTATTACTTAGGAAGTCTTCCAGCCAGTCACAAATCTGTGAACCTATTTCATAAGGTCGTATCGTCGTTAGCAGTCTGCAGTGTGGCACTACGTCAAATGCTTTTTTGGAAGCGAGAAAAACACAATCCGCTTGGTTTCCATTATCCATGGCTCACAAGATGTCATTTGAGAAAAGGGCAAGATGAGTTTCACATGATCGATGTCTAAATTTACTCTATAGCTGTAACAGCTAGTTATGTTCCTTCCGGCAAATCTTCTAGCCAAGACCATTTTGGGAAATTAATTCACCTCGTATTTCCTGGGAGTACGCTACCAGCTCTTCTCATGCACACCCTTGAGGAATTTCTAGGTAGTAATTTAAGTTTTCAACTTCGCAAACGAGCGCTCATTAAAATTTGTTATTTCGCTAAGATCTGCAAAATGTTGTTCCGTAGGGAAATGCGCAAGATTCAGTCCGAGCAGTTAGATACATTATAACTGATTTTGACAAAACTAGACATATGCGTCTTTGGGAATTTTCCGCGATCTTGATTTTAATTATAATCTGCAATGTCAGTCAGTAGAAAGCTTCTATTTTCTGTAACACTGCTTTTGGGCCAGCTACCGAGCTTCAGATAATATTTTACAGTTACAGAGTAAGTGACAGGTTACTTTATAAATCTAAAACCTGCTCTGATTATGAGCAGCTGGCCCAAATTCTGTCATATACAAAATAAAAGGGAGTTTAAGACGGACACTGCTGATATTAATTATAATAATTCTTTTTAAGCTGATCCAGATGATATTGTAGCTTTGTAAATAAGTTTTTGAGGGTCCTTTAACGTAGTGAAATACTCCAATCCATTATTTTCGTCCAGGACGTCGACAAGTAGACACAAATACTGCAAATACAAACATGGTCAGCCCAGTCGTAGCCAGCTTCTTTATATCCATATGTAAAGCTGCCCTGTGTGTTTCTTATTTCCCTGTTTCAGTTTATGTTTCTCGTTTCCAGTGTTTCATTTTTTGACTTCAATGTCCCCCATTTCCAGGTTCCTTTTTCGGTGACATGTAACACGCTAATTTGTAGAAGGTGAGTATTGGGTGTTCTTAAGCCCAAGCGAACAATTTGCACTTTTTCTTACGACTTGTGGCATAACATTACTTTTTGATATCCGTATTTAATGGAATTGTGCGAAGTAAGGCCCTGGTTGAGATAAGCATTTCTATGTAGTACTTTTATTGTTTTTGGAGTTTGTGGCTATAATCTCCACTTAGATTATACATAAGGAATTAAATGCTTATGTTCAGGCTTCAAAACTTTGTAACTAAAAGTCTAAGAAGCCACCCCTCGCCTAGGTTATTGGACGGATCACAGATTGTGGACAGTGAACGTTCCATCAGGTGGTCAGCGTCTGTAAGACAGAAATGCGACTGAAATTGATATTCTGTAACTAACCCTTCCAGTCTTAACACTCAGTGAGTCTACTATCCAATCCAGCCTGATTCCAGCTACAAGTATCATGGAACATTTTGATAAGCGCAATTAACGGGACGTGAGCCCGGGTAGTCAAGTGGTTAAGGCGACCGATGGCCCGAAGCGGAAGACCCGGGTTTGATTCCAGGCCCAGCTCACATTTTCACTTGTCGCCATTGTTTAATTTCAATGCCCTAATGAAGCCAATGTTAATCCTTTCCTTCCTAATCCTTCTTCCTTCCCCTCCTTCGAAAGAACAGACACCGTACCAATATAATAACAAAATTAAATGGTTACCAACCTCACAGTCTTTGCTTGAAATGTGAAAATGGCAATTTAGCTCTTAACAGCAAGGAAAATTGTGAGTTACTGGTTAATTATTTTGAAAAACTGTTAAACTGTCCAGAACCAGCGAATAAATTCCACCCACAGCAACAAGTAACACCAATCCTAACTCTTTGAAACTGACGAAATTGAAATAAATAAACAAATTAAGAGACTTAAGACAGCAAAGCATCTCTAAAAGACGGTATAATTAAAAAACTACTAACATCAGCTAGCCCTAACTCTATAAAATAGATAACTAATAGGACATGTATAGCTAAATCAAATGTTTGTATTGCATATGGGACTTAACTACGGGGTCATCAGTGCCTAAACTTACAAACTACTTATGAACTAGCTAACACTAAGGACTTCCCAAATATCCATGCCCGAGCGGGGATTCGAACCCCCGACCGTAGTGGCCGTGCAGACCGTGACTGGCGCGCCGCAGTCCCCTCGGCCACCGCGGCCGGCGCATATTTAGCTAACTGACAACAGTAAAATTACAACTTTATCATCATTCCTAAGGGACCGAATAGCTTCTGTCTCCGCAGAAGAAATGTTATTCCGCGGTGTGCGAGACACTTTTGTCTTCTCCCTTAGGAATGATGATGAAGGTGTAGTTTTACCAGCTAACAAGGGGGAACGCTACCGTCGTTTTGACACGGATTACGTCCTTAAAATGGGTTTTCTACTCAACTACCCAGCGTACATAAAATTACAGATCGACCCCAGTGAAAGGATTAGGCGCAAGACTCTTTTACTTTAATAAACAAGCACGAAGCACGTTGTCGGAAGAAATATGCAAGAAGCTTCATCCCGGTGCTGCTGTTCCTCCTAGGTTGTACCTTCTTCCAAAAGTTCACAAGGAACGGGTGTCGCTACGCCCTATAGTTTCTAATTTGGGTGCACCCACAAACAACCTGGTGAAGCATTTGGCATCTGTTCTCAGCCCATACCTAGGCAAGTGTGAACACCACATCTCCAATTCGATGGATTTTATTGGACGGTTAAAGTCCTTGAAGCTGGGTCCTACAGATCTGTAAGCTTTGATGTGGTATCCCTTTTCAGACTGGTACCTTTGGAAGAGTCCTTGAGTCTAATTAGTAAAAAACTGGATGAAGAGGTGATGTAGTTCTGTCGTCATGTGCTAACTTCCACGTATTTTTCTCTTAGTGGCTACTTCATTGAGCAAAAGGATGGAGTAGCTATGGCAGCCCTTTATCAGCCACAATCGCTAATTTATTTATGGAGGACTTTGAGAACAGGGCAATAAGAACTTCAGCTTTGCAAACAACGTATTTTTGGAGATACGTTGACTACACCTATTTCATCTGGTCTCATGGACGTGATAAGCCCAAGCGATTTTTGGAACATTTTAACTGCCATCATCCAAACATTAAATTTATTATTGACTTCGAAAGTGATGTTCAAATGTTCAAATGTTTGTTAAGCTTACGGGACTGAACTACGGGGTCATCAGTCCCTAAACTTACAAACTACTTATGAACTACTTACGAACTAGGACGGCACAAATATCCATGCCCGAGGGGGGATTCGAACCCCCGACCGTAGTGGCCGTGCAGACCGTGACTGGAGCGCCTTATCCCCTCGGCCACCGCGGCCGGCGAAAGTGATGTGATACTTCCGTTTTTGGATGTAACTGTTTACAAAAAACATGGCGGTCTGGGACATAGTGTTCACCGAAAGTCTAAACATACTGATCGGTATGTTACCATCCACAATACCAATGCAACGGTGTCCTTAGAACTCTGGAAAGCAGAGCATATGCCAATTCAAATGTGGACAGTTTACCATCGGATCTGGAACATCTGACGACTGTTTACAATGAAAATGTTTGCTCTGAAAAACATATTCGCCGTGCTGTGGATTTTGGACCGTCTCCAAAGATGCATAAAGAGCTCTAGCCTCTATTCCGTATGCTGGAGGCGTTTCTTTCAAAAACTGCGGTTGAGCAGCAGCAGTCAGCGACACTGAGTAGCAGCGACAGTTTCTGATGACGGCGGATAGTTGTATTGCCGAAATGTTGAATCACTTTGATTTCAGTATCCAACAGAAAACCCGAAAAGACTACGAAGTATTATTACGCCGGGAGAGCCTACAAAGACGCAGTCTCAATATTATTTTTATTGCAAATTAAATGACTTTATCTCGGTTGCTTAAGTATCCAATAATTGGTGCTGTTGTTTAAGTTGAACTCTGAGCTAGAGGAAAAGTTGTAGTGCGAAAGGTTGCGACTAGCTGGGTTCACGGATTCCTTTACCCTTTAGTTTTAACATAGACTTCACCTCTCCCATCGATGAGAGGAGTCGCCGCAAACGACACGTGGTTTGAATTCCACATTGCACTGCAGGTCACTTTTTCCCAGTTTGATAGGATGGAAGGAATCTTAGGGTTTAACGTCCCGTCGACTGCTTGGTCATTAGAGACAGAGCTCACGCTCGGATTTTTGCGTAAGGATTGGTGAAAGGAACCATCCCGGCATTTGCCTGGAGTGATGTAGGGAAATCACAGAAAACCTAAATCTGGATGGCCGGAGGTGGATTTGAACCACCATCCTTCCGAATACGAGTCCAGTGTGTTACCACTGCGCCACCTCGCTCGGTCCCAGTTTGATAAGTGGACTAAGTTTTTCTCATTATATCACTCAGCCTCACGAAATTATTATTATATTCGATTATTAGATTTAAGAACTTTTCCCTGACGCTAAAATATTTTTCTCATTATAAATGTTTTCCAAATTTACATAATATTTACCACAGTTTTTTAATTCTTAGTGTATTTTATTTTATTATAATTTTGCAGTGTATAAACTATTTATACTGTGGTTCGCAACCCACGTTAAACTGTAGGTCCACCTATAACTGGTTGGGTAAGTCAGCCGGTCGCGGTTGCCGAGCGGTTTGCGGCGCGCCAGTCACAGTCTGCGCGGCCGCTACGGTCGGGGGTTCGAATCCCCCTTCGGTCATGGATGTTTGTGTCGTGTGTAGTATAAGGTAGTTCACAAGTGGTTGGTAATTTGACCCACAGTCAAGTCCCTTAAGCTTAACAAACATAAAAAAAAGAAAAAAAAAGAAAGAACACAAAAAAGACATAGGTAAGTCAGTTCAAAGATCGGAGGAAGGCAACGGCATATAACCTCCAAACAGGACCATACCTAGTAAAGCACTGTGGTGTTCAAACCAATCTTCGGATTGTTCACTGCTTTACCTTTAAACTATTGACATATGAAAATCAGTTGCTAACACTTAAAAATGGCTACACCCATTAGGTGGATATTTTATATTGTTTTGCTCTCTTCAAGAGAAGGTTTAGAGAAAAATAGGGATAACCCAAATGAACATCAGAAAAATCGAAATTAGTTATTTTGTAAAGAGGGCATCAGCACCGATTATTTCGTATTCCATGCTCTGCGTTATCATTCATAAAACGGCGATTTAATTTTCCTCACACGAGCTTCAAGAGGAACGTTATTGTCTGCATAATAATTTAGGTAGCGTATGGCGAAGTGCACTTTACAACAGACTTCGACAAGAATCTATAGTTTTATTCGTATCTTGGTGAAATTTTGCACACTTAACTTTCAAAACAAGAGAAACTTCAGACTGAATAAGGTTTCATATGATGTATGGCGGAGGGAACCTTACTCCAGAATTTGACACCGTTTGTCGGGTCACTGTGGATATGGAAGGTATTGTAATGTATCATGTTCAAATGTTTGTAATTCTGTCGGACCAAACTGCGTGGTCATCAGTCCGTAGCTTACAAACTACTTAAATCTAGGTAAACTAACCTAAGGACAAACATACACACCCATGCCCCAGGGAGGACTCGAACCGCCACGGCGAGCAACCGCGCGCTCCGCAGAGAGACGCTTTAGACCGCTCGGCTACTCCACCGCGGCAATGTATCATGCACAGGGGAGGGAGGGATGAAAGATACTATCTACTTCACATTGCAGAATGTTCTAATTACTCAGCACAGCGGCCGTGGAGGGGCAATGGCGGCGAAGGTAGCAGCAACGCAGCATTCACCTCAAGATGGAAGCGTGTACGATTGTCGAAAT
Source organism: Locusta migratoria (assembly GCA_026315105.1). NCBI lineage: Eukaryota > Metazoa > Arthropoda > Insecta > Orthoptera > Acrididae > Locusta > Locusta migratoria. The sequence goes on from CM048755.1 coordinate 14,165,727, forward strand.
ATCGTTCAGGAATTACTATCAAACCCGGTTCAATACCCATCAACAGATTAACATTAAAAAAAAAAAAACTGAAAAACTTAGATCGGATGCTGGTATTTTCTGATGCCCAATACATCTTCGTAGAATGATAAACGAACGTAATGCAGACTAGAGTAGAATAACGAAGACTGTTGGATGGTTTAAGTTTAAATATACTTAAGCTCCATCCACTAATTTGGTGGGAAAAATGGCAACACAGGACTTATTTGGTATGTGTTGGTAGAAAGGGAAGTATTTTGCTATTGCTCAGAGGGAAAGAGCATACTGACATATTTTGAAATTACATGTTTAGGAGTACAAACATACAAAGCGCTTTGTTATGGGAAATTAGTTTGAATATTTGTAGCTACCCAGATAACAGGTTACTGAGAAAGCTGCTGCCCTGGGCATTACGAGCTGCAGGTACGAAGCAAGCTGCCACTTGCACAAACAAAAAAACAACATCCTTCCAGCAAACCTCATCAGGAGGTAGGCTGGTAACTCACGCTCCCCAGCCGCCAACAAACATGTTGCCTGCGCAGGTCCCAGGGTACGGAGAGCCGTGGACCTACAAGCACGGCGTGTTCCCCGCGCGTTCTGATCGACTGCTGATACGCAACGAGGACGCAAGAACTATAGGTCACCTGGCTGCACCGAAAAGGGTTGACACACTCACTTATCAGGCTGGTCTCACTCAGCGGAACTCTCCCAGTCGCCGCAAGGCAGCACAAGTGGCAGTCTCGTAATCAGCTGTGGATGAAAGCAGACGTGGGGGACTGCACAACCAACGCTCACGCAAGGGAAACTCCCTCATCGCACCCCCTCAGATTCTGTAGTAATTAATGGTGCAAGTGCTAGATATGCAACATCGAGCACAGTGCTAGAGCCGCGGCGTCGTGGTTCTGTGCTGATGGTGATGGCTGCGATGCTCGGAGGTCCGTTTTCAAACCTCCTTCACTGTATGTATTTTTAGTTTTTCTTTTTTTTCCATAAAATTGTCAACTGTCCATTTGGTTATTGGAACCTCTGTTCTCTTTTTGCAGCCTTATAAACTGTCATACTATGCATAAGTCATGCGGTATGTATATATTACCGTCCTTAGTACATGTGGGAGCAGACGAGACCTCTCACAGAAATGAAAACAATAAACATGTGACATTACAGATACAGGGGGTAGCTGATTGTTTCCACGTGAAAGGCTGGTTTTGCCAGGCTGTTGAGTTCCCCAGCCGGCCGGCTAACAGTTTGGACCTAGTTACTGGAATACAGGTAGTTAGGATTTTCCTAATCTGCTCGGAAACCGGAAACGACGCTATTGGCTGAGCGAGGGCAGCTCTCCCAGACTGCAACTGAAATACAATATAGCCACACACAGTATTCTAAAAATCCATATCAAATCAGGGAATGATCATACGGCAAATTATATGAATGGATTCAGGAGACTAGGAAGAATCAAACACCGTAATTACAATTTCAATATACCTTACACATAAAAAAGCCGACAAATTTCAGTACTATAATAATATTATAAGATTTATGTTTACAATTATTGATATGTAGCATTTATCAGTAACAGTTTAAGAAGCAAATGGGCAGCATTGAACCACGCTACCTATCTCAAAAGACCTACCGCGTTATTTCCGTATTCTTTCAATAAACTTTATTTTACTCTCTTGTTCTGCTTTTCGTTGAGGTAGTAATATTCTTGTGTCAGAACACAGATTCCTCCAGAGACTCACAAAACATGAACCCAGCAAAGCGTATTTTACTATATTTAATATTATTCTCAGTAACTTTCGTTTTATGTTGTAGACTGCCACTTAAATATTTCATGGCCGACTAAACATCTATATCTATAAATGTGAATGTCTGTTCGGTGTACGTTTATCACGTCTGAACCACAAGAAATAAAGAGCTAAAATTTTTTACAGTTACTAATGTCTACCCGGGGAAGCCTTTAGGCACGGTTTTATGGCGATCGGATAGCTATTTATCTATATATGTGAATGTCTGTTCGGTGTACGCTTATCACATCCAAACGACAAGAAGCAGAGACTTAAATATTTGTACAGTTACTAATTTATACCTGAGGAAGGTTTTAGCGATCCGATAGATACTTAGTAATTTGAAGAATATAACGCGAAATGCGGAACAATAATTACTCTTTGAAAATTATATTTACGCTTTGAAAATGGTTTTATTGGTTGCATTGTTGCTTGAGGGTTGATAATGATAAAAGGGTGGAGTATATTGGGATGGAAAGTTATCAGTGTATATAAAATTGTACGTGTGTGTGTGTGTGTGTGTGTATGTGTGTGTGTGTGTGTGTGTGTGTGTGTAAATATGTCGCTCTGCAGCGAAAACTACAGAACGCAAACGAATGGTGTGTGTGTGTGTGTAATTGTTGTCCGAAGTCTCCCGTTGTACACCATAGCAGTTCCATGCCGACAGCTATAAGGGTGTGGAAGATATGGTGGTTGAAAGTCGTCAAATTATAAAAAAAAATCGGATCGAAGGCCAGCGATGTCTTTTGCGACTCTATAGCAAGGAGGTTATGTACAGCGAAACGTGATGCCACAGACCATATCTTTGGTCTATGCGTGCTACAATGTGTTCAGCTCTTTCTCTGTAAGGATAAGCATTCGAATAAGGAAATATAAGAACAAATAAATAAAGCAGTAAAAAAGAAATTTATTTTAAAATATATCTTAATATAACATGTTTTTAGAAAAAAAAAAGGAGATGGACAGGGAGAGAGTGGATAGGAAAAGTACTAACTCAAGGTTCGAATAAATAAATAAATACCCGGGCAACGCCGGGTTTTCAGCTAGTAGTAGATATGCAGCAGATAATTTATACATATACAATTGTATGTATTTGTGGACAAGAACTGAACATATTTGCATTAAAAGCCATGACGGCGGCAGTATATTTGAACAGTGAGACACCACGCTTAACAGCAAAGAGCTTCAGTCTCAACCGATTTAGTATTGTTAAATATACATTTATTTGTTAAATGTAAACAACATTTGTACGGAGGTGGTCAAAGCATTTAATTCTGTGATATTCAAATGTATAATATTTTGGAAGGAAATTGTATTTTAAAAATGTGGCGTTTAGGATAAGCGGAAGGATACAATTTTGGGAGCAGGTAGAGCACATTTTCGAACGCTTGGGACGGGACTCGTAACTTGGACGTGATGGTGAAAGGTTGTGATGCTGGGCGGTCTGAAGCCGCGTTACAAACTTGTGATTTGAAGAGATAGGCATGTGTGGATTTAGAAAATATACGGGAATGGGTCTGAAGAACTTAGTCTCTGGTGAAAAGTGGTAAACTATGCACGATACTAGGGCTGTAGAACTGTGATAATTCAGTAATCGTGTACTCGTGTGATGACAAGCTGTGTTTTATAACAAATACTGTAATTAATCGCGGATTAATTTGGAGCTGCAATGTTCGATGGACTTCACTAATTTACGAGTGATAATTTGGAACTTTTACTCTCGAGAGCGTGTGATACTTATTGTGCCTCTCATGAACAATAGTTGGGGAAATATTCAGTTATTTACCGTAGTATCAAGTAGGACCACCTCCGCATTTTCAAGTCCAAAAAGAGTAATAAACTCCATTTATAAAGAATTTCTTCGTGAGTGAATCACTTCTTTATCTTAGAATCCATTTTGTTGGTTATTGAGAGGTTTAATTCATGTTTGTTTAAATATATTTTTACGTCATCATCTGCAGATTGATAGACTGGCTAAACTACAGATTAATTATTGGGTTTGTTTAAACAGATTGGGTAGCTGTTTAGGGCACTGAAGCTGACATACATAACTCACCCCTATGAACTACCCAATTCTTATTGGTGAGTACCGATAGGAAGGTCGCAAACATAATCAAATTCGCTCTTAGAAACACCAGGACGTGTTCTGATTTTACAACTACATCTACATGGGATACTCTGCAAATCACATTTAAGTGCCGGGCAGAGGGTTCATCGAACCACCTTTATACTATTAAAAAAATGCTTGTTAAGCTTATGGGACTTAACTACGGGATCATCAGTCCCTAAACTTACAAACTACTTATCAACTACCTTATACTAAGGACGGCACAAATATCCATGCCCGAGAGGGGGATTCAAACCCCCTACCGTAGTGGCCGTGCAGACCGTGACTGGAGCGCCTCAGTCCCCTCGGCCACCGCGGCCGGCTACTATTTATCTCCCATTCCATTCTCGAATAGTGCGCGGGATTAAAGAACACCTGAACCTCTCCGTTAGAGCTCTGGTTTCTTGTATTTTATTCTGATGATCATTTCTACCGATGTAAGTGGGAGTCAACAATATATTTTCGCATTCGGAGGAGAATGTTGGCGATTGGAGTTTCGTAAGTAGCCAACGACACAGCGATAAACAACGTTGTTGTAATGATTCCCATTCCAAATCCTGTCACCCCTGTATCGTGACGATAGAAAACGAGCTGGCCTCCTTTGGACTCTTTCGATGTCTTCCGTGAAACCCACCTGATAAGGATCCCACAATGGGCAGCAATACTCCAAAAATGGACGGACAAGCGAAGTGTATGCAGTCTCTTCTGAAGTTCTGTTGCATCTTTTAAGGGTTCTGCCAATAAAACGCAGTCTCTGGTTCGCCTATCCCACGACATTATCAACGTGTTCTTTGCAGATTAAGTCTGAAGTAATAGTAATTCTTAGGTGTTTAGAGGAGTTTACGGCCTTCACTTTTGATTGATTTATCTTTTAACCTAAGTTTAACGGCTTTATTTTCATACTCATCTGGACGACTTCACACTTCTCATTATTTAGAGTCAATTGACATAGTGATTTCTTATTTAGATCGATCTGCAGTTGGTTTTGATTTTCAGATGATTTTACTAGACGGTAAATGACGGCGCCATCAGCAAACAACCTAAGAGCGCTGCTTAGATTTTCTCCCAAATCGTTTATGTAAATAAGGATCAATAGAGGACCAATAACACTACCCTGCGGAACGCCCGATTCGATTACGTACCTGTCAGAAACTTCAAAAAAGTGAAAACGTACGTTTTTAACAGCGCACAGGGGAAAGTATGTGATCATGAAACGGTTGCATTTAGGTGACAAACTGTTATATTTTCATAATTTCTATGGAGACATTCGCATTCATACGAATACATAAATCGGGCAAGGAGGCAATTCTCACTCACTCACCAGTCGTACAAGATTAGTGCGCCGATAAGCGATTCCTATCCCATGGCGCACATACTGTCACCAATGTTGTGTATAGTCAGACATGTTTTCAAGTCATCAAACGTTTGCGGCTCAAATTTCAAAGCCACTACCTTTCGATTGCTAATAGAACATATATGCGGTACGTACTTAACACCACAAGACATACACAAAATTAAATACATTTTACAGGCATGTCAAAGATCGTAATGACGGCTGATAATTTGTGAAAAATCAAATTTATAAATATAGAGCACGACACACACAGGAGTATTTGATACAAAACGCCAGCCAAAATTATTTTCTTACATTTTCTGCACAGTGAGACCGTATACAACATATTTTTAGGATAATAATAAATTTGCGTATTGGATAGAATGAAATGAAACAAAATTATGGTATGTTTATTACATTGTTTAATTCATAATTACAATTACATGACTATTAGTTATTCAGATGATGTGTCCAAGCCTTATTCATCTGAGTAGTCTGTTTCAGTTGAGAATCCATCTTCATCTTTATTTTCAGCTTGACTGAAATGCCTAACCCCTTCTTCACTTGGCAGAAGTAAATGTAATGTCTCTGCTAAGAAAGATTTGCTGTTTTTCCTTGGCGCCTGTCTCTGAGCCGTTATCAGTGGATCAGATTGAGACCTTCCTATCGGTATTCAGCAATAAGAATTGGACAATACATAACTCTGGGTAGTAAAAGGCTTATACCTCGGTGTCTCTGTACATGGATGATATCATTGCCACTTCGCCACTTTTGTACCACAGGAAAGAACGAGTGGTGGGATAGGGGAGGATACTTGGCAGCAACGCAGGCTGTCCCTATAGTGATTTTATCACAAAACTGCTGCTACGTATAATGACTCTCGCTTTCACATTTATATCTCAGTCAGTGGTTCTTCGGCAAGTGAGCTTGACGTAAATCTGATTTTCCTGACCATACAACAAAGAGCCAACGTAATCTATGTCTCTGAAATAAACATCATAATGTGGCCAAAAGCAAATTTATGGACCTCGTTTTAGGCTCAGCAGGGACAGTAGGACTGAAGAAGTGGTGCTAATGTCAAACGGTCACTGGAAGTTCAATGAAGATTTAATTATTCCATCACTATGAATGCATTCGCCGGTACGAATCACCTTGAAATCATATGAGGTGCCGCAATGAGCCCAGTGAACTACGAATGTGAACCTTCATATGGACCCACCAACCATTCTGTATATATAATGAGTAATAATAATCAATACTTATTGCTAAACGGGTGGATGAAAGACTTTTAATTAGACATCATATGATAGACTTTCATGCCCCATTTCTCCATCTGGGGGAAGTTGACTTTTTTTTTAACGTGAATTTCGAACCACTTTTAATTCCTGGCAACGCCTCAAGTCGTTGAAACTTGATTGAAGTCAATCTAAAACTTTATGCGGCTCTTGCAGAGATTCGATTCTCTCGGTTTCTAGGCACGCAAATTTCCACCAGAGCACTAGTCAAGACCGCAACGAAGAAAGAGCTGTACCTCATTTAAATATGCGACAGATAATCTAAGTAATTATTGCGACAGATTCTTTCGAGCTGATGCACCATCTTCACGAGATTGTATGTCTAGATCGAAGGGCTGTATGTTTCGACATTGCTACTTATTGTATTATGTGAAGTGTGTATCTTTTAGATGGATAGTACCATCCGTGATGCAAGTAGAAATGATCATTAGAAGATGATCGAATACGTACATGCGAGAGGAAACAAACACATGAACCATGAGGAGGTAGGGGACAGAAATACAGAAATTGACGATGTCAAGAAAGCACTGATAACCAGTTTCTGATATCTGGAGGTCAGATGGAATAGGAACGAAACTCGCCATGTCCGCTCACAGCGTTAAAAGACAATAAACATTTTAAATGTCATTCCTCTAGTACTTATTGCATATTTGCATCAGAAATGACTTAATTCAATGTCATATTATTTTCTTCAAATGAGTACCATATGTAAAATCTGTTCTTCCACGAGACTTATATAGCTGTGCGTCATCACATTCGAGTTGACCGATGCGACGTAACACCCCAAACCCCCACCTCTCTCGCCATACAACTTTAGAGTGCGCTAAAAAGGAACAAGCTATAGCAGTGGGTCCAAATCACTTAAAATGCAGTGACAAAAAGCCAGGGACACCTTGCTTTAGATGTTACTAGTCATGCTGTAACATTCAGCTGCACAGTTGTCAATTAGATGTAACTGTGCATAAAACCACTGTCGGTTGCACAAGTTGCTAGGCAAGCTACAAGTAGAAGCATGCGTGGACCAAAAAGATTATGCGCATGCTATCATCTCTTAAGCTACAATTCGGAGATGAAAGACCACAATAAGTCTTTCTGTTGCTCTTCTTAGTAAATTAACAAAGAATTAGACTGGGTGACAGCATTAATTAGAGAGAGTGCGGCGTGCTCCCGCAACCTGGGCTTTCACTAATGAAAATGAGCCGCGGGCCCTCGCGTGACACCAGAAGCCCCCCCCCCCCCCCCTCCTGTCATTCCTCATATCTATTTACGTATTCATATATCGTCGCGTGTTCCGGCACGGCACAGATTAATCTTCTGATAAGCCATTCATCTCAAAACAGATTTCTGTTTGTTTATTGGTGTCGGAATTCCTTTTCTCCTACATTTTATAACACACTAGCTGAAAACCCGGCTGGTAATTATTTATTCTAGTCAAATTTACTCTGTCCTCCTTCCTCTCTCTGTCCACCTTTTGTTTCCTTATCTCTCTGCCCATCGCTTTCCCCCTCCCTCTATCTCTCTCTCCCACCATCCTTCACCTCCTCGCCTCTATAGAACTCCACCACCTCCCCAGTCCATTGCCTTCCTCGCAACATGGTGTAACTCTGTTACCTTTCGTGTTGTTAAGTGGTGTCTACGTTTGTTTCTCTGTCCGTCTCCTCCCCCTCGTATCTGTCCGTCTCCTCCTCCACCTACTCCTCTCCCCCTTATATATGAAAACATACGTAATATATGCGCCAAGTTTCGTGCTGACTGGTTAAAAGGTGTCAAAATAGCAAAGTACCTTCCGCCACGCTAAATTCACGGACTCGCAGATTATAAAAAAACTCCTCCATGTAAACATACACGTACGTGTTGACTTTCGTGGTGACCAGTCGAACAATTTGGATGTCAAGCACTTATGGAGGCTTACGAAAGTTAGACCATGTATAAATTCGGGGTATAAGCTATCTTCATTTCAGATTTGATTTACTTCCTCCACCTCCCCAGTCCATTGCCTTCTCCACAAAATGGTGAAACTCTGTTATCTTTCATGGCAGCCGATTTAGCGTGAAGAGTAAGAAAGGTGTTAACCCACTGTATGGTACCCTCCGCCATGCACCGTACGGAGCCTTCATAAAGGTAGCTCGTATGTTAATTCAGGGTTTAAGCTATCTGCATTACAAATTACATTCAGATACGTTCATCTATGTCAGCATGAAGAGAAATAAACGTATTAACACGTTGTAAGGTACCCTCCGCCACGCACCTAAGGGTGTCTTACGAAACGTAGCCCACGCGTTAATCACATAAGCTACATCTTTTCCAAATTTCATTCATATCCGTCCAGCCATTTCAGCGCGAAGGCGTAACAAAGGAATTAAGTAACTGTAAAGCAGCCTCCACCATACACCATAAGAAGTTAATTTTAGTATGCCTATAACCTTCACACGAGTGCAGGCAATGAGTTGACAAAGTTTTGCCGCAATCGAATGTACGGTGTGGTGTCGCACAAGTACAAAGTGCGCGCCACTTACTTTCGCCGCGCGCCGCCATGCACGCACGGCGCGGCGTTCTCACGACGACAGCCACGAGCGCCCTCTGCGACAACGCCGCTCGTGGCCACCACTGAAGGACATCGGCCACTTCGGACTGAGATAGCAACGAGTTAGGACCTTCGTAATCAGATAGGCACCAGTGAAGACTTTGCTATTGTACAGGCACTAGGCAGGCCTCTAATAACTATGTATCAACATTCTGCAGTACTATGTAAAAGTTAAGTATTGTTTCATTCTATGCAATATATATCTCTTTCTAATTTACTCGAGTGTTTATAGTTTCTGGCTGCTCCCCTCCGTACCTGCACCAGCGTGTCGGTCTCATTCCACTCGGCCACCGACACCTACGACGAGGCTGGGACACAAAAGCGGCGACGAAGTTGGGACACAAAAGTGGCGACGAGGAGTGATAGAACCTTGGACCAGCCCGCTTGCAGCAGCCAGACAGCAGCAGTCGGAGCACGCAAAAATTGCTCCCGCCCACCCACCCTTATTATAAGATTTTTGGGGGAACATATTCTGTTACGTATTTTGTGGACTTTTTTGTTGCAGAGCGTCCTCTTTCATATTGCATTTGTGTTTTGTTATAATTTACTTGTATGCGCGGCGCCTAATCGGTCAGCATGGCCACTACCCCGAACCCAAACTTAATGGAAATTATTCAGTTACAGACGGCGCAAATAACACAACTTCTCCAGGCTGTGGCCCAGCTCACGGCGCAAGCAGCTAACCAACAACAACAGCCGTCACATCAGCAGCCCACACCTGCCGCTGCACAGCTTCCTACATTTCGCCAGTACAACGAACGTGAGGAAGAATGGAGTGACTATTTCGCGCAGTTTCAAGAACTCGTCGCGGCTCATCAAATTACAGGTCAGACTGTTCAGCATCTTTTATTGTCCGTGGTGGGCCCCAAAACTTTTGTGTTACTGCAGAAACTGTTCCCGCAAGCATCTCCTCGTGATATAGACTTTGAACAAATAGTAGAGGCACTAAATGCTCATTACGAGAGAAAAGTTCTTGTAGCCGCTGCACGATACCGATTTTTCAGACTTAAAAAATTACCGCAGCAGTCACACCAAGAGTGGATTACGGAATTGAAGGGCTTAACCCGCCAATGTAAATTTACTTGCTCTTGTGGACTTTCGTATAGTGACGTGATGTTGAGGGATGCGATTACGCAGAATATTCAGGACCCCAGAATTAGAGCAGCAATTCTGAAACAGTCTGACCCCTCATTAGACAGTGTACTGCAGCTTATAGAAGCGCATGATACTTTTGACTTAGCAGATGTAGAAATGAAAAGCCACAGTGTAAATTCAGTGCGCCGCAATGGACGCTTTCCTAGCCGTAGTTCTCAGTATAGCACTAGTGATTCTTATTTTTCTACCGGCCGTGCTGAACAGACAGTGAACAGTAGCCAGAGTAAAAGTGCGACGCAAAGGTCGCCCCGTAGTGTTAGACACAGTAATTTGCATAACGGGCGCCAACGCTCATTTCCGAAAAATGTACGTAAATCTTGCCCCCAGTGTGTGTCTCGCCACAAGCGTGCTCATTGCCCTAGTCGCAACGCAACCTGTTATCAATGTGGCAAATCGGGACATGTACAGTCTGTGTGTATGCAAATTAAAAACTCAAAGAACGGTGCCTTTCGGAACATTGCTTCGCAAAGTGCGAGAACAGTGCATGCAGTAAATGTTATAGACGCTGTGGAATTGAACAGTGCTTTCCTTGGATCTCAATTTCAAGAAAGTAGTTCTGCGCCTATGGCAAAACTATATAGTGCACCACGTAGCAAGCGCCAACGAGCGCGTAAAACAGTGCAACGGAAACGGGTTCGGGACAAGCAAAATGACTATGAACAGTGCATTCCTGTAGTGAAAATAGTGCCTTCTGCAACTGCTCCTTGTAATAGTGCCAAGTACTGTGTAGATAGTGACAGTAGACTTGGAGTAGCTACTCAAAAGTTTAGTGCAGTAGTTAGTGAATCTGTAGTAGCCTCGCATTGCGCGGACGCCGATCCGGCGGTAGTGCCTTCTAGTGACAGTGTTGTTAATCCGCTGCGTGCCGAGTCTGCGCCGCCTACTTCACTACGCGGCCCGCGCAAGCGCAGTAAACAAACCGTAGCAGACGTTGCCCACATTCGCGCACCTGTCGAGCGCCGCAAGCAAAAACTGTTTGTGACTCTCTTCATAGAAAATAAGATGGTGCAATTTCAGCTTGATACTGGTTCCGCTGTCACGTTAATAAATAAAGATACTTATGAACTTCTGGGTTCGCCAAAATTGTCGCCGTGTCAACAAGTGTTAACAGCGTACACAGGTCAAAATATTCCCGTGCTAGGAACGTGTAGCCTGCCTGCCTCTTTTCAAGGTGTTACAAAAACAGTTGCTTTTGTAGTTCTTCAGGCCAAATCGACACAGAACATTTTTGGACTAGATGCTTTTGACTTGTTTGGTTTATCAATTCAAAGAGATGTGCTTCAAATTTCGTCAATAGTGCCTCAGGATAAAATCAATGCATTGTGTGACAAATATAGTGACTTGTTTTCGCCGGAACTAGGTTGTGCAAAGGACTTCGTGGCACATGTAACTTTAAAAGAATCTGCAGTTCCAAAGTTTCGTAAAGCTAGACCAGTGCCTATCGCCTTGCGTGATACAGTTGCCGAAGAACTTAAACGTTGGCAAGATAGTGGGGTGATTTCTCCTGTTTCTGCGAGTCAGTGGGCCTCGCCTATAGTAATTATACCCAAGCCGTCAGGAAAACTTCGTCTCTGTGCGGACTTCAAATCAACAGTGAACAGTCAAACAATTGTAGACACTTACCCTTTGCCCAGACCTGACGAACTTATGGACAAATTAGGACAGTCTCGCTTCTTTTCTAAGATTGATTTAGCAGAGGCATACTTAGAGATTACACTTGATGACGAGTCGAAAAAGTTTTTCGTCATTAATACTCACATGGGCCTTTTTCAATTTCAACGCCTACCCTTTGGCAGTTCTTCCGCTCCCGCTATTTTTCAGCGTTTTTTGGAACAGCTGACAGTTTCTGTACCGTGTTGTTCGAACTATTTAGATGATATTGTGGTATCCGGACGTACAGTTGGAGAACATTTAGCAAACCTGGAGTGCCTTTTCAAAGTTTTGACTGCAGCAGGTCTACGTTGCAATAAAGCAAAGTGTTCGTTTTTTCAAACTGAAATAGAGTACCTAGGCCATGTGATTAATGCCCAAGGAATTCATCCCTTACAGTCACATCTTCGAGCAATCAAAGACTTGCCTCCTCCTAAGAATGTGCATGAATTGCAAGCAGTGATGGGAAAGCTTAACTATTATTTCAGGTTTATTCCCAATGCCTCTCAGATTGCAGCTCCACTGCATCACTTACGTAGGAAGAATGTTCCTTTTGTATGGTCTAAAGATTGTCAGGTTGCCTTTGACAAACTAAAGTCGGCACTACTCAGTGATGCATGTTTGATTCCCTTTGACCCCCAGAAGCCTGTAGTGTTAGCAGTTGACGCCTCATCGTACGGTCTGGGCGCGGTAATCTCACATCGCATTGGATCTCACGATCGTCCTATTGCCTTTGCATCCAAGCTACTGACGCCAACGCAACAGAATTACAGTCAGATAGAAAAGGAGGCCTTAGCAATCATTTACGGCGTCACAAAGTTTCATCATTATCTGTATGGCAGAAAATTCTATTTGTTGACAGACCACAAGCCTCTCACGTCGTTGTTCTCACCCACAAAGCCAATTCCGCCACGTACGGCACAAAAGCTTCAGAGATGGTCCTTGATATTGGCAAATTATCAGTATGAGATTTTGTACCGACCTACCACTAAACATACCAACGCGGACACACTTTCCCGACTTCCGGTTGGCCAGGATGTATCATTTGATTCTTCATAAATGGCATGTTGTCAGATAGACTACAGAGATGCTTCCGCTGTCGCAGACTTTCCTTTGAACTCTCGCCGGGTTGCACAGGAAACAGCTGCGGATGCAGACCTAAGTGTGGTAGCACGTTTTGTTCGCTCAGGGTGGCCTGCCAGAGCCAAAGACATTGATCGGCCTCTGGTTCGACGTTATTTTGCACAACGTCATGCATTATCTTTAAGTCAGGGTGTACTGTTGTTGCATACCGACAACGACCAAGCAAGAGTGATTGTTCCTCGTTCCCTGCAACGAGAAGTGTTACGCCTCCTGCATCAAGGACATTGGGGCATTGTTAGGACAAAGCAATTGGCCAGACGTCATTGTACCTGGGTTGGTATGGACGCTCAGATAGAGAGCATGACATCACAGTGTACAGTTTGTGCGGAGCATCAGGCGGCTCCTCCACAGCGTTTCTCAGACTGGCCACGCCCCAAGGGACCATGGCAACGTTTACATATTGACTTTGCCGGACCATTCTGGAATACGCGCTGGTTAATTGTTGTAGACGCTTTCAGCAAGTTTCCTTTTGTGATTGCCATGAACTCAACGACGGCGTCTAGTACAATCAGTGCCTTAACATCAGTGTTTTGCATCGAAGGCTTGCCTGAAACTATCGTCAGTGACAATGGACCCCAGTTTGTTCGTGCGGAATTTCAACAGTTTTGTCGTGTGAATGGCATTCAGCATATCACCACCGCACCTTTTCACCCTCAGTCCAATGGTGAAGCAGAACGTTTCGTTCGAACATTCAAGTCACACATGGAAAAGATGAAAGGTCAGCACTCCAGGCAGCAAGCTCTTCAAATTTTCCTGTCTACGTATCGGTGCATGCCACGTGACGGCCCGTCTCCTGCCGAGCTGCTACACGGCCGCCGTCACCGCACTCTCCTTCACCTGCTGCAGCCTCCCACGCACCGAGTCGGTTCGTATGGCGCTACGCGTTTTCAGGTTTCTACGCCGGTGCTGTACAGGGTGTTTGCTGGAAACAAGAAGACATGGCTGCCGGGCACCATTCAGCGCGTGCTCGGTAGCAATATGTATGTTGTACGTTCTTCCACAGGGTCGGAGCTGCGGCGCCACGCAAACCAATTGCGCCTGCACAGGCCGCGCGATCCTGTCTCCGGTTTCTTGATTCCAGACCCAGTTCACCGCCAGGGAGCACATCCACATCGTTCGTCCCCGGACTACGAGATCGTCCCGATGGAGATCGACGCGACGCCGCCGCTGTCGCCGCCGCAGATGACAGCGTCACCGAGAGGGACTCCGGGACCTGGCGTGCCGCCGCCGCCTGGGCCACGCACCTCAGAAGAAGATGACCTGCTCCCTCTGGGCGGGGGGGTGCGCCCTTCCCCAGGTTTCGGTGGGTTCCCTGGAGGATCGCAAGGCGGATGCCGGGGCGCGGACGGCGTCTCCATCCCAGCCTCAGCTACGACGCCCGTCCCACCAGTAACGCCCCCGCCCAGGCCCTCCTCCCAGTGCCGTCGCCGTGGCCCTCAGCCCTACGCCACGACGGCGCGGCGGTTTGGGGGGGAGGGGTGTGGTGTCGCACAAGTACAAAGTGCGCGCCACTTACTTTCGCCGCGCGCCGCCATGCACGCACGGCGCGGCGTTCTCACGAAGACAGCCACGAGCGCCCTCTGCGACAACGCCGCTCGTGGCCACCACTGAAGGACATCGGCCACTTCAGACTGAGATAGCAACGAGTTAGGACCTTCGTAATCAGATAGGCACCAGTGAAGACTTTGCTATTGTACAGGCACTAGGCAGGCCTCTAATAACTATGTATCAACATTCTGCAGTACTATGTAAAAGTTAAGTATTGTTTCATTCTATGCAATATATATCTCTTTCTAATTTACTCGAGTGTTTATAGTTTCTGGCTGCTCCCCTCCGTACATGCACCAGCGTGTCGGTCTCATTCCACTCGGCCACCGACACCTACGACGAGGCTGGGACACAAAAGCGGCGACGAAGTTGGGACACAAAATACGGTATGGCCGTGCACGAAGATAATGACATATATTAGATTTATTTACAAATTTGGATTAAAACCATACGTTGGTAACAACAAATTCCTTCCTCTAGTGATTTTCACCCCAATGGTTCGGTACGTTTGGTACGCATCAAAGTTGACAGGCAAAAAACTTCATTTAAAAATCCGATGAAGTATGCTTTCTACTGAAGCATTTTTTTAAAAAAATTCTTACTTTAAACTACTCAATAAAATTCACATAGTATGAACAATATTTAAGTTTTAAATGTTTCTTTGATGATTAACACCCTGAAAAATGTAACGTAACTTACATAGAAAGCTGCTATAATTTTCAGAAATTTTACTTCATACGAAACTTCACAGAAATCTGAAAATTCACTGTTTAGTCACGTTAAGTAATTGAAATTATTGTAGATAATCTGAATATATTAATACTGCACTGATAAACTGAATTGTTCAGTAATATTTAAAAATTTCATCAGGATCGGAATACAACTGTAGAATCTGACGAAGTCCATATGTAAAGTATCCTACGTCATGCATCTTCCAAAATTTCGGAGGTCAAGTGTCCAAAATATCAGAGAATTTTAAGATGAGTTAAGTGCCCTTATTCGCATGTCGCATGATGCCACAGGTTTTCAACCTGAAATATATGTCGTAAGCAGTTCTTACCCCTGCGTCAACTGATACCTCATGGAAGGAATATGTGTACAAAATTTGGTTGAAATCGGTACAGTGGTTTAGAAGCAGACGTCGTATGATGCAGCACTTTACCGCGCAATTCATTGTTTATTAGGTCATATCTCTTGAACTATTTGTCGTGCAGTAATTTAATATTGTCTATGACCATCGCAAAAGTGCAAGCAATATGTTGACAAAGTTTCATCACAATCGGTTGAACGGCACAGCCACGCATAAAATATGAACACACAAACATTTATTTTTATATATTAAATAGGAGCCAATAAAATTGTACATGTTTCCTGCTGTAGCATTTGACTTGAGCGGCTTGCAAAATAAAAAATCTTCTATGTTTGTCATTGCAAAGATAAAAAATAAATAAAAAATAACTAAATAAAAATAATGAGCAGTTCGAAAATGAACCTAAGGAACCAAACAACAGTGGCCATTAGTCCCCAGATTCTCAGACTTACACTAATATATAAGAGCAACACACTCACCCACGCACAAAAGAGGACTCGAACCTCCAACGGGAGTGGCCGCGCGATCCAGACATGGGGTCTCAGAGCACGAGGCCATTATCACGATGCAAAACGAGCAGTTACGGTTTACTTGCGACATCTGTACAGTCGTGTCTTTGAAGAGTGAAATGAATGCAGGGTTTCAGTTGCAATATTTGAAAACGTATCTTCAAGTCTTCATATCCAACAGGATAACGAAACATTATGAAAGACTTTAGGTGCTTCTTCCCTTAAAACTGCTTAAACCATGTCTCTAGGCTCAGGTTTTTCTTCAAAAACTACCCACGTATAATGAATTTATCAAAACAGTAACAGTGTTTGTTGGGTTTACCAACAAATTCAGGTTCCTTTTCTTCGATGACGTTTTAATAAAGAAGGCTTCATGCTGTTAATTTGAAACTGTTGCCACGTATACATCGAACTGGGCCATTGGGTAAGCACTGTTTCCTTTGACTGTAAAGCCATATTTTAAGTAGCTTTTGGTTAGGTTTCGATTTTGAATTTTTACCAGCATTCTTTGAGGGTAATTCATGGTAACTTAAATGACAATCAATTATAATCACACAATCGAGTTATAAATTCACACCACAATTATATATTGATATGTTCCACATCCACGACGATCTTCTAAATATGGAACGAACAACTAATCTTATCTAATCTGATATTATAGTAGTCAAGAAGCAGCTCATTCTAATACACACACTCCGTTTCTAGACGTAAACTTTCTTCGTATCACAGTGCCATTTAACCTAACGTCTAAGAAAGCGACTAAGTTAATAACAAACCGTGCGCTATATAGCGACTGCTGCTTTCACGATTATTGATGGACTGCAGCGCCACACAATGGTGCCCTACATAATCTCACAGCAGGTGCACATTGGCGCGACAGGTCCCGAGAGAAATGTCGTCGGCGTCGAAACAAGATGAATCATTCCCTGACATAACGATGACTAATAAAAGGAAAGCTGGGTAAGGTAAAATCCGACGTACCTGTGTCCTGAATACTGTTTGAAATAAACAAACATTCTGCGCTAAATTACACAGGTGCTAACTTCTATTAGCTTTCCCACTATTATAATTTTACGTATATCGGGACAGGATTTCTTTACGTGTTCCCGTAGCCCCTGTAATTTCTCAAATAGTGGTGTATAATATGTGATTGAACTGAAATCTTTAATGAAATAGGGTTTAAATGATCGCGTGAGAAAAACTTGGAATGACATTTTTCCTTTAAATACATTTGTGCATAAACTAAAACTTTTACCAAAGTACTAGCTTCAGTATCACTCGTAGTTACGCCTTATTTGCATAAATAAATTTTTACGGTGGCGAAACAAAAGCTGCACAACTGAATGGATACGTGGCTCCTGTCCCGTCCCATCCCCAATCCCCATTCCTTATCCTCCAATCCTTCCCCAAGAATATTCCCCTTCAGTCTAAACTGCCTGACCTTTCACATTTCCAAAAGTAGCCCCCCACCCACTAAGCTCACTAAAACGTGAATCAAAACGTAATTTTAGTGAGACGATAGAAGGCAATATAGGAAAATATTTCAAACTTACCTCTGAAATTACTGAAGAAGCTCTTGCCCCTCTTCAGGAACCAACGTGTTCTGGCCTCTCAATAGATAATCACATAATTTCGTTACAACTACGGTACAACTATCGATATGATTGAATCAAGGAAGCTACCCCATCTTGGTAACTTCCAAGATTAATGTGGAAGAGATCACTGTATTTTCTGTAAACGTTGGCAAAACACTATTTGCGCAATGGAATAACGTTGCCAACCATTGAGTGTAACATAATGGTGGTGTACTGATCTAACCGTGTTATACGGTATATATGTTTTTTTGTAATTTTAGATCGAGTATGAAAAACTCTCTTGCCAATTATCATCTGTAGGAGGCAAAGATCCCAGGTTCGAGTCCCGGTTCAGGCACACAATTTTAATCTGCCAGGAAGCTTCATATCAGCGCACACTCTGCTTCAGAGTGAAAGTTTCATTCTGGAAACACAACTGTTCTTTGGACTTCTCCCAGAATGTTCATTAGAGAGAGAGAGAGAGAGACAGACAGAGAGAGAGAGAGAGAGAGAGAGAGAGAGAGAGAGAGAGAGAGAGAGAGAGAGAGAGAGAGAGAGAGCGAGAAAGAGAGTGTAACACAGACATCGATTTATATAATTGTATCCAAAGTGTTGCAGTTTCTTAAGTATTTATTGTTATGGATCCATGGCATCTTCAGACAATGTACCTATTTCGTCAGTGAGCAATGTCACGCTGTCTTATGATAATAAGATGTTTAGTTTCACACCATGTTGTAGGATGTTTCATAATTTTTTGTCGCTTTCTTGTTAGATTAGAGAACTTTATGTCATGTCAGTTGGCCGAAGATGTCCGTACGATATGGAAAATATCTAAAATGTTCAAATGTTTGTACAGCTTATGGGACTTAACTACGAGGTCATCAGTCCCTAAACTTACAAACTACTTATGAACTAGGACGGCACAAATATCCATGCCCGAGGGGGGATTCGAACCCCCGACCGTAGTGGCCGTGCAGACCGTGACTGGAGCGCCTCAGTCCCCTCGGCCACCGCGGCCGGCGGAAAATATCTGAAGATGGCAGATGGTAGCTGAAATAGATTCCATAAAAATATAATAATATGGTAGCTGAAATAGATTCCATAAAAATATAATAAAAAACCATGAAAACAGCAGCAATTTGAGTATGATGACATACTGTATCTATGAGAAATTTTCTAAGCTGTATGCCTAATGGATTGAAGGAAAACTTCAGTTTACTATTCGACAGCGTTAAATCGTTGTGTTGATCTAGTGAGCTGATTTTATGCATTCTCCAGTTTTTCTATGTCCTTACGAAGTAGGGGCGTAGGCACGGTCCCGAGATTGATTCTAGCATCATCAATTCTGCTGACGGTAAAAATATACATTGCATGGTTGGCGCAGCGGGGTACACTTGGGTGGAATAACTTTAACGGTGCAAGTGCACGCTTTTGTTTCGTCAACGAAGATACTATCGTACAGTGTCTGGTCAGTTTGCCCACTCCATGAATAGATAATTGAAAGAAATTTCTTCTGACCCACGTACGACGAAATAACACTTTTCAAGAATTTTTCGTAGAGTTGCTTCGTAAACTTTCCAGATTTTGTGTAGATCACAATCACGTTTTTGAATCTTTCACTCAACGCGTCAACACTTGTTCTAACAATGGGACCAAATTTACCTGTTACTTCCTGCATACATAAAAACACGGGACCTGTTTTCGGCGACTCTCAATAGCCCACCAGCGTGGGGCAGGCCGAGGCTATCCTGGCCTGGCCCTGCTGAAGCGTCAGCTGCACCCCCTGCCTCCCATACAATTTGAATAATCATGTGACGTATGGGGTACGCATTCGTTATGTTAGACCTATATCGTCCCAACGTCGAAGGATTGGGCGGCCACTCCCATAAAAGTTGTTGCATATCGCAGGCTGGAGGACTGGACAGGCGGCAATCTGTGGAGAGCTGACATTAGACTTTAATTCTGGGCAGAGTATATTGTGGATACCTGTAATGCGGAACGGAGAAAAGCAACGGTAGCTCAATTATGCACTGGGGAGCATTCATATGGTAATACATGATTTCGTGAAACTTATCCATGGCTCTTTGACGGTCAAGAAATATCATAGACTAGTTGCAGTTCACATAAACACCTTCATGACGATCATGTTTCCTAATGCTAGAGAATTCTTCGTAAAAAAAAAAAAAAAAAAAAAAAAAAAAAAAAAAAAAAAAAAAAAAAAAAAAAAAAAACACACACACACACACAAACAAACACAAGGCCATACGTGTGATGGAGTGTTGTGATATTCACAGTGCTGAGTTTTAGGTCAGAGATCATCCCATCCCAGTCCGGGGAATTTAAAAGAAATCAATGACCTGTGTGTGCATATGTGGTGCCAATCCCTCCAGCGACCTTACTGATGCCACATTGTTTCCATTCGAAGAGCCGTTGACGCTATTATCCATGCCAATGTTGGACATACCGACTATTAGGTAGGTGGTCATAATTTTCTGACTGATCAGCGCATCTCTATACACGAAGTGAAACCATCAAAATGAAATTATTGTTACATTTCAAAAATGTTCAGATGTTCGTAAATCTATCGGACACAACTACTGGGTTATTAGTCCGTAGCTTACAGACTACTTAAACGAAGTAAACTAACCTAAGAACAACACAGACACTCATGCCCGAGGGGGGACTCGATACCCCGGCGGCGAACGGCCGCGCGCTCCGCAGCACGGCGCCCCAATGCGCATGGCTAATCCACCACGGCTTTTACATTTCGAAGGAGAGCCAAATGTCCCTACAATCTGATATAAATATACTAAAAATCCTAAGGAGCTGGTATACCTGCGCCACATCATGTAGGGTCCCGGAGAACACGCAGAAATGCCGTAACACAAAGTGGCATGGACTTGACTAATGTCTGAATTCTGGAGGAAATTGACACCTAGGGCTGTCCAAAAATTTGTAAGTGTAGAAGGGGTGGAGATCTCGCCACAATAGCACGTCGCAAGGCATCCCAGATATGCTCAATAATATTCATGTCTGGGGAGTTTTGTGGCCATCGGAACTGTTTAAACTGAGAAGAGTGTTCCTGTTGCCACTCTGGAGCAATTCTGGACATTTGAGGTGTTGCATTCTCCTGCTGAAATTACCCAAGTCCGTTGGACTGAACAATGAATATAAATGGATGAAGGTGATAAGGGAAAAAGCCTATGTATGTGTCACCTGTCAGAGTAGGTATAGACTTATCAGGAATCTCATGTTACTCCTATTGCACATGTAGGTTTATCTCCGTACCCGTACACGTCCAATACAGCTGGAAACGAGACTCGTTAGACAATGCAATAGTCTAACGGCGAAAATCTTTGTGTGGTGCAGTCAGCAAGGGTACACGAGTGAGCCTTTGATTTCGAAAGCCCATATCGATAATGTTTCCTTGAATGGCTCTTGCCCATTGCGTTGTTGACTTGTTGAGTTCCCAGCATTGAAATCCGCCGCAACATGAGGAAGGGTTTTACTTCTGTGGCGTTGAACGATTTTCTTCAGTCGTCTTTGTTACCGTTCTTACAATATTATTTTCGGGTCGTAGCAATGTCGGAGCTTTGATGTTCTACCGGAGTCTCCATATTCAAGGCGCACTCGTGAAATGTCTGTACGGGAAAATCCCCACCCCTCTCGTATTATTAGCCAGTTAAAACTCATTTGAATCGTGATAACTAGCCATTGCAGCAACAGTAACCGATCTACCGAAGGTGCCAAACACCTCTTTTCTTACATAAGCGTTGTCGACCACGGCGTCGTCATCTGGGTATCACATATCTCTGTGTTTGCATACCCATGCTTATGCCATTTTCTTTGGCTCTTCAGTGAATTATTTGATATGTGTCTCAGATTTACAATGATCGATTTTAAATTGTTGTAGCTCTGTTTCTTATTTATTGTAGTATTTGCTTTGTTTTGTGCAGTCCAATGACATTTATTATGCTTATAATTCACTGTGTTTCTACGCTCACGTCCCGTTACTTCGCCGTTCATTATGGCTACTAACAAAAGAGAAATGGATGTCAAGTGTAGAGTTATCAGTGACGAATGAATTTGAATGAACTGATTTCGAAGGTTCAGAGAAAAGATTACCTTGTGTGTTAAGTGTACAGCATCATGAGACAAATTAGGAGATAGCTATTATTGTTTGAGATAATACTGAATGAAAAAACGTATCCATTTATCAAAAATTAAGCAGTTTTTTTGCTAAAACGTCCGGAAATGTCAGCCTCAACTTTAGGTCAAACTTTATTCGTGAATGAAAAACCATTTACAGAATTTTCATGTTCTGACTGACTTGTGTGTACGATTCTTCTGTTGCTGAATTTGTTTGACTGTAACGTTGATACTATGCTGTTTGAACGACAGATGGAGGTCCCCAAATGTTTAATTACGGAGTTACGGCTAATAATAGATTTTGCCTGAAATATTTCAACTTCGTTAATATAAAGACATCGTAAAACTGTAAGAGGTTAAAGTAAACACCCATTTATTTGTTGTTACTGACCTGGTGAATCTAATAAAACGTATCTCAGACGTGTGTCTGAATTAGTTTTCCAGAATTCCAGAGATTATACAAGTAAATTCCAGAGACTATACAAGTAATTTGCCGCGCGCGAGTAGCCGAGCGGTCTGGAGTGCCACGTTGCGAATCGCGTGGCCTCCCGCGCCGGAGGTTCGAATCCTCCCTCGGGCATGGATGTTTCTGTTGTCTTTAGTATAAGTTAGTTCATAAGTAGTTTGTAAGTTTAGGGACTGATGACCCCACAGTCCCTTAAACTTTAGAAACGTTTGAACGTTTTCAACTCATCTGATTCTTCAGTTTCTCCCGGAGTATTTGATTATCAAAATATCCACGGGTGTACTGCCGGTCTATAGTGTCCAACGGGCACAATATTTCGGCGATCATACATGTCGCCATCATCAGGTGAACTGACGGACTGAGCTCCTGGAAACGCTACGGCTGCTGGAAGGGAACTGGGTTCTAGCCCGGTAGCGGGCGATTTAAATATCCTCGGCTCGCGGAGCGACCCCTCCGCGGTCCGCGCCCCGCGCCGTGGTCGAGCCGTGGAACCGATTGCGACGGCTTTTGACGAGAAGACCACCGAACTTTTTAGGCATGTCTTGACCTCCACGAATTTTCTTTTCAGTGGCGAATATTACGAAGAAACGGAGGGAGTCGCCATGGGTAGCCCACTCTACCCTGTGGTCGCAAATTTGTACATGGAGAATTTCGAGGAGGAAGCCCTGGCATCATCTGAATAAAAACCTACTTGCTTTTTCCGTTACGTGGACGACACTTTCGACATCTGGCCACATGGTATGGATAAACTCCTTGACTTCCTTACACATCTGAACTCCATACACCCCAACATCAAATTCACTATGGAGATTGAAACGGAGGGTAAATTGCCATTCCTTGACGTCTTGGTCAAGAGAAGAGCTGATGGCACCCTGGGTCATAGTGTATATCGGAAGACAACGCACACTGATCTGTATTTACACGCAGACAGCTGTCACCACCCTTCACAGAGAAATGGGGTAATTAAAACTCTAGTACATAGGGCGCGCACTGTCTCCGACGCAGACTGTCTATCCCAGGAATTGGAACACCTGAGAACTGTATTTCGGAAAAATGGGTACACAGAGTGGCAGATTCAGCGGGCTCTCCGCCCAACCACTACATCACAACATGTGGAAACGGATGAAAACACGAGGGAGGATGTAGGCACTGCTTTCGTTTCATATACCGGCGCACTGTCGGGGAAGTTCCCCCGCATTTTGAGAAAACACCAGGTTGGAATTGTCTTTTGTCCGCCGAATAAAATTCGTGCACTGGTGTGGAGCGCTAAACATGATCTCGGTTTGAGGAAGGCCGGCGTGTACCAGATTCCGTGTCAATGTGGCAAGTCATATATTGGACAGACGTTGCGTACCGTCGAGGATCGATGAGTTGAACACCAGAGGCACACACGATTGATGTATCCGAGCAAGTCGGCGGTCGCTGAACATTGTTTGTCGGAGAATCTTGCGATGGAGTATGAACGCACTAGGATTCTGGTGCAGACGTCGAGATACTGGGACTACGTCGTTAGAGAGGCCATTGAAATTCGCACAAGTGACGACCTCATAAACCGTGACTGTGGCTATAATCTTAGCAAAGCTTGGGAACCAGCGATTGGGTTAATTAAGAGTAAATCTAGCAAACGTTACGAAGTGACGGCCACGGCGGACAGAGCCCTCACATCGACGTCATCTCAGACGCCGTCGCAATCGGTTCCACTGCGCGGCCGCGGCGCGGGGCGTGGACCGCGGAGGGGTCGCTTCGCGGGCCGAGGGTATTTAAATGGCCCGCTACCGGGCCAGAACCCAGTTTCCTTCGAGCAGCCGTAGCATGCGGATCTTCGTGCCGGCGCGTTTCCAGGAGCTCAGTCCGTCAGTTCACCTGATGATGGCGACATGTATGATCGCCGAAATATTGTGCCCGTTGGACACTATAGACCGGCAGTACACCAGTGAATATTTTGATTATTTTCAAGTCAATTTGTTTACTTTCCATTAGGAATGTTAACTACCACACAACTTCCTTAACACTGAGTTTTGTTTTATCGGGATTAATATGAATTCACGTATGCTATAGTATCAATAAAAGCAGATTATCTGGCACATTCATACAATTTTATTTAACTTTACTACCATCATTATCCAAAATAGCCGGCCGCGGTGGCCGAGGTGACTGAGGCGCTCCAGTCACGGTCAGCACGGCCACTACGGTCGGGAGTTCGAATCCCCCCTCGGGCATGGATATTTGTGCCGTCATAGTTCGTAAGTAGTTCATAAGTACTTTGTAAGTTTAGGGACTGATGATCCCGTAGTTAAGTCCCATAAGCTTAACAAACATTTGAACTTTTTTTTATCCAAAATAAAATTCTCTACAATTTCTGTTGAAAGCAATTGTCTGAAATTTGTGAAAAATTTCGACCAAGTAGTTAATTTATTAAAAATTTTCTCAAATTATTTCTTTTTTTCTCTGGAATTTCTGGAAAACTACAGCAGATATACGTCTGGGACATGTTTTATTGGTTTCACCAGATCTATTAAACGACAATGGAAATCGTGTATTGCTGTAACCTCGTAGAGTTTTGCGATGGCTACATATTAGGGAGACTGTTAAAGTTCACAAAAATCTTTTATTAGCCGTAGCTATGTTTATGTCTACTTTTCTCTTTATTTTTAGTCGTAAAATATGTGAATATCTTCGTGTATCACTCTGTATACTCAACATAAAATGTGGTTAACGGATAGGCGGGTTTAATTATTATGAGGTACGAATGAGTTTCAGCTACTATGAACAGCGCAGTGAAAGCACTCTTAAAACCAAGACAGACGAGACAGAAAGAATTTATTATGAAACAGAAGAAATTTCTTAGGTATTCTAGGAAGAGGATAATATAATTGTGATGGAAGACTGGAAATCGATAGTTAGAAGACAAGGACGCCACGGTGGACTGACCGAGCGCTTCAAGGCGCCCTGCTGCGGAGTGCGCGGTTGCTCCCCCGTCGGAGGATCGAGTCCTCCCTTGGGAATGTGTGTGTGTGTGTGTGTGTGTGTGTGTGTGTGTGTGTGTGTGTTGTCCTGAGGTTAAGTAGTTTGTAAGCCTAGGGACTGATAACCTCAATAGTTAAGTGACATAGATTTAGAAACATTTGAATATTTGAAGAAAAAGAGAGCAAAAATTTGTTGGAGAATATTAATAGCGGGAAGAGAATGAGTGCAGAGCCTCCGGTAGAATTTTGCACAGAACATAATTTATCCTTCGCTTCCACCTGACTTTAGAATAATGAAACAAAGGTGTGTCAGTGGAAAACAGACACACAGATAATGAAGGTTTCATTTCGATTATACGATGGTAAGATAGAGATATACGAATCGCATTTTAAATTCTAATGCATTTCCACGGTTGTAATGTTGACTCAGACCACAATTTGATGGTTATTAACTATAGATTAAAACTGGGAAATGAGAAAGATGGCTCTGGGGTAAGGATAATAATCTGGAGGCTATTGAGAATTCTGAAGGCGGCATTAAATAACGAATGATTGCATCTATTGATGGTGAAGCCGAATGAAATAGTGAATATCGAAATACTGAAGACAGGAAAGTATCAAATACCATACATAAATTGCCAATGCCTGGAAAAATTGGTTGGATGTTTATGAAACTACAAAAGATGAAACTGTAGCAACGGAAGTAAGCGAAGCGAATAAAACGCCGTTAGCTATGATTATCGTAAAGGAGTAACAACTTCTATAAAGTGAGACAGAATGTGAAAAAGTGCTAAGCAGGCGTGAATTGAGGACAAATGCAAGCCTGTAGGAAATACGTAATTAGGGGAACAGCCTATAGGAATATTAAAAAGGCGTTTGTATAAAACAGAAGCACCTGTATGAATATCAATAATTTGATGAAAAAACAGTAGTAATCAAAGAAGAAAGGGCTGGTAAGTGTAAGAATCAGATAGAGGCGCTATCTAAGGGAAAAAAACTACAAGGCAGTGTTGTAGAATGGGAAGAGGACGTAAATAAAGATGAGAGGTGTGCTGTTGTGACAACAATTTGACATAGCACTGGAAGGCCCAGGTGTAAATAACGCATATGTGGTAGACGACCATTCGTCGCAACTACTAATAATGGGAGAGCCAGGCATTTCTCGTCGTGTGCAGAAAGTTTGAGATAAGTCAACCATTCTCAGGGTTCAAGAAGACTGTAATGATCCCCGTTCCAAGGAAAGTAGGCACTAAAAAGGAAGGAAGATTAGGTTTTAACGACCAACGACAGCAGGTACTGAAAATTGTGAATATTACTAAACTATCTTTCTATTAATACAGGGTTTCCAAATAGCGATACGAATTACTTCTAGAAGAATGGAAAATCTCTTAGAAGCTGACGTCATAGTAGGAAAAGAAAGGAAGGGGGATTTGTGTTTAACGTCCTAACGACAGCGTTGTCGTTAGAACGGAGGACAAGCTCAGATTATTCCATTGAGGACGGGGAAGGAAATCGGGGATGCCGTTTGAAAGGCACCATGATTTAAGGGAGTCACGGAAATCTCAAACCTGGATGGCCGGAGGCTTCCTCTCGAATACGATTCCAGGATGGTAACCACGTTTCGTCGCTCTGTCATAAGAGAACAGTTTAGATTCCGGAGAAATTTAGGATCATGCAGAACAATACTGACTCTTCTTAGAAAATAGGTTAAGGAGAGGAAGAGGTGCGTTTGTAGCATTTATAGGCATAGGGAAATGTTGACTGAATCTTGACTGAAATACAGTCTTTGAAATTCTGAAGCTCTCAGTATAAAATATTGGAAGAGAAGCATTATTAGCAACTATTAAAGAAACTACATGACAGTAATAAGAGTCGAGTTGCTTGAAAAGGAACAACTTTTTGAGAAGGTAATGAAACGGAGTTATAGCCCAGTGCTGATATTATTCAATCTAAGTAAGACAGGCAATTAGTAAGGAAATCAAAGGAAAGTTCACCGACGAGCGATAACAGTTTGTGGTTCGCTGTTTTTATTGTAATTACGTTAGAGATACCAAAGGATTTGGAAAAGCAGTTAAAATTAATTAACATTTCTTCACAAAAGTGTATGACCTGAACATATAAGAAATTAAGGGCATTGGTATTTAGTCTTATTAAGTGAGGTAATGCTCAGAGAGGAAGTGAGGCACTGGAAAAAGTAGATTAATGCATAAAATCATCAAATTACGGTACGTCGCAGAAGGCATGAACAGTGGCTCATAGTCACGGAAGGAAGCACGGCTGTAATTTAAGAAGAATCTATTATCTCTAAAATTCGATAACAAATCTATTTTTAGAATTTTGTCGAACGAATGTGGTATACTTTCCACATGCCGCCTGTTCCAGCTAGAAGCGATTTACAAAGAACCGTTGTGCAGACTTGCGTGGCACAGGGTGTGCAGCAGCCAGGTGTGCGTCGCTGCTCGCTCTGTCTCGGCTGTTATCGCCCCTCTGGGAAAAAACGGTACAGCGCGAAACGCGTTAGATTATTTGTCTGTAGAGACTGATATTTTTATTTAAAAAATTGGGAGACAGTATTGTAATGTAATTACATTGAGAATAACATATAGAATCTCACGGTATTTTTGTTTTCCGTAGTTCAGTGTCGGAGTAAATCCTGCTAAGGAGTGGGAATTGAGTGCAGCGCCTAGCAGAGGCGGCGAACAGTGCGGCAAGTTACGAAAAAATGAAGGGAATTGGGGACGGCGGTGAAGGAGCCCGTGGCCCGTGGCCCGTGGCCCGTGGCTCTGCGCCGAGCTGGTGTCCAGCATTCGTAATTTTATGGTCCGGGGGTCGGCTTGCGAAACAGCTCCACACCGTAGCCGCGGGCGGACGCACTCTGCGTCATCACCGCTGGCTTTCCACAGAAAGAAGGCCAGTGCCCAGCTTCGTTCTGGGCTATCCTTTATTCTATAAACATCCTACTGCCATCAGGTAACAGGATTATCAGTAAGTCTAAAATAGGTTAGGGTAATAATTTAAAAATTTTGTTTCAAAGCTTCGGCTAAGTTTCACAAGTGCAAGATCTTCCGTCACAACGTGACTAAACCTGTCCACCTTGCAGGACAAAACCGGCCAGTACCAGTACTGACTGCCGAGTGCAAAATCACGATAGTCTTCTATCGTCCGTTCTGAATCTACTGACGTTTCGATGCCACCGTGTGAGCGAATAGCGGACATCGACGTGTGAAGGACTGTGTGGTGCGAGAATCTCTTCCGTTCTAGGCTTGGTACAGAAGAGAGGGCCAGCCCCTATGCGGCGTCGTGCTGTCCGCTCCCGCTTTGGGCATCAGCCATCAACTGTGTGAACCGTAACCGTTACCTTTTCCGTTTTCTGATCCGCTAACGTAGACTGGCACTCATGCATTCGATCCGACTTCACGGCGAGTCGCGCTATGCGTGCTGTACTTTCAGAGTATAGCCCATTTAACCTGAATCCTATCTTTTATTTATCAAACAGTCACCCCTTCCTAGGACGCCCAGAAGACTTCGCCGTTTCTCATTCCACCCTTACGACGCCTCCAATCCACCTTATTTGTACAGCAGTGGGATAGGTTGTACTATGTTGGCATCATCCGCAGGATAAAGGTTAAGTGCTGTATACTGGCAAAATCTAACGAAGGGGTCAGGATGGTCTGTGGCGTGGAACGTCATACGACTGATTCCTGTAGTCCAAAATGTTTCATAGAGGGAGACGGATAATTGTGAAGTTTGATTTTGTGCAATACGCACAAAATATAGCGGGATATTATCGCTGGCGGCAGCCATGCGATTGTACGGGGTTTTCAGAGTATTTGAGAGTGCTAGGATGTAGCCAAAGAATGGGGAGCGGCCGTGGTGTCCGAACACCCCTAGCAACATAAACGCTAGGTGCGTGCAGTCAAACTGAATTACATTTTTATTTTCAGTTACAAGACGAAAAAGGGATATACTTCATCGATAGTCAACAAGGTCATCTACAAATATAAAACATCGTTAAATCGTTAGCACCACACACTCGCGCCCATTCCTCCTTTAGTCAGCAGCAACTACTGTACATCGCTGCTTTTGCTTCATCTCCGTTGATCTATGTTGCTTTGTTCACTTCTTGCTTGCACAGAAATTTCATCAGAGTGTTGGTGATTACAGCACACATTACAAAAGTGATAGAGATCGTTTTAATTTAGTTGTAACTAGCGTTATGGAAAGTAAAAAATAAATAGGCATTGGTGTAAGAGCGAAATCCCTATCTATTGCAATTTAAAATTTGCACTGGAGTCGTTATTTGGAGACTGGCAGAAGTTACAGGTAACAATATTTCAGTATTTCACAAGGCACCTCATCCAGTACCGATACTATCTTTTAAAGTTATGTTTGAGATTCATGTTATATCAAGGTTATAATTGTACCAAGAATAAAATAACGAATAATGCTAAAATGAAACAAATGGACATTAACCGATTTAGCCTTCTGTTGGCTAAAGCAATA
Source organism: Locusta migratoria (assembly GCA_026315105.1). NCBI lineage: Eukaryota > Metazoa > Arthropoda > Insecta > Orthoptera > Acrididae > Locusta > Locusta migratoria. Next base: position 14,195,604 of record CM048755.1, read on the forward strand.
TGAAAGATATTTAGGCTTGTGCAAACTTAATGCAAAACCAGTGAAAAAGCGAGTGAAAGAGCTACAGGCCATAAGCGGCAGTTGAAAGACAGGTTGCTTTGTGACGTGCTACTTTGTCACTGCTAATGCCCAAATGTAATCAATTAATACGCATTATGATATCGTTGAGAAAAAACTGCAGGCTTTCTTAGCATATATTGAAATAATATTGAATACGACAGGGGACCGATGGCGCGCTGTCGTAACGTCAACATAACATTAACTTTGAATTAAAGTTGCAGGTGAAAATCATCCTAAAGAAAAGCTCCTTCATTACAGAAATGAAAGACGGTATATCAAATTACAAAATAAAGGCGACTCTTCTTAAAATGTTGATGACCATTGAATTACACCTTCATTACACAAGATTATATGCCACTCTTGTCTACGTGTGGTGCCGCGGCGGAGCGGCCGAACGCATTGAGGCGCTATGTTCCGATGCGCGAGGCCGTTCCCCGTTGGGGGTTCGAATCCTCCCTCGGGCATGGATGTTTATGCTGTCTTTAGTATAAGTTAGTTCATAAGTAGTTTGTAAGTTTAGGAACTGATGACCCCGCAGTTAAGTTAATAAGCTTTACAAACATTTGAACACTTTTTTCTACGTGTGGCCCAATCGGTCTCAAAATGCGAAGCAGAGCTAGAAGCCAAGGCCTCACCACTGGCCGTGACTACGTCACACCGAGAGACAGCGGCCGCCAGCTGACTGGCTGGCCGCAGGGACACGCCCACCGACTCGTAACGGCCGGCCAGTCAGCTTGCGTTCGCGGCCTGACGGTTTGACGTAGGCACGCCAGTTGTGAGGCCGTGTCTACTAGGTGGTGTTAAGCTGAGGCGTAATGTTTCATAATGAAACGAGTGAAGACTTACTTTCGAAACACAATGGGTAATGAATGACTGACTGGACCTGCGTTAATGTCAGTAGATTATCCTCGTCCTTTTATAGCAAAAAATGTCTTAAATGTCACGGCAACGTAAGAGAAACGAAGGATTTAACTGTATTTATCAAATGACATTGTGTCATGTGATTTTAGGTTTATCCCTAGTCAGGAAATCTAGGAACTTTCTCGGGGATACAGCCGGTTGGCGTCGTACAGAATTGGCAGTATTTTCGCAAGCGCCTTGTTTCCACCTACAGACGTTGCTGAAGTATAATTGATCTCTGGCGCACTTCTTCTCTTGCGCTCCGCCCCCCTACACCTCCCCTTCCCCCTACGCCGGCTCCTCGCTGTTTCTGCGGCTCTAGTAATTCCATAAGATCACAAAATGTCTGCTTGCGAAATATCGCTAAAGTTTTCAAGAAATTGTGTGGTATTTGTATGTTACAATTTTTTATTAAGAACAGCTATCGTTCTTAATTTTATAAATTTGTACTATATGTATCAAGGCATAACGAAGAGAAATTATGTACATTAGTGTATTAAATGTGTTTCAAAATAAATGAAAAACTTGAGCCCGTTTGGGGTCTTCTTTCACAAACAGTTGATCTCCCCTCTCCATTTTTGACCATATTTTGCCTATGTTCTTGGAGAATGTCGTTGTTCCGGCGAAAATGTGTCACTGTTTGGTGTCTAGACTCCATAAGTCCAGTGGGTCTATGCACAAAATGAGGCAGTCTAACGATATACCGACAGAAACCTTTACAAATGAATAAGAAGGACAAGAATTCTGTAAATACAGGTAGTTGCTTCAGTAGGAATAGGAAATTTTGTTGAAGGTAGTAGTACAGACCACTAGTAATTAAAATGCCATAAAACGTGTCCAATCTGTATTGCGTACATACACAGCTTCTAGTATGTTAAAAGCACATTTTGTGAGTACTCTACTAGTTGTTTTTATTTAGTTACGCTGTTTTCGGCTTACAAGGCCATCGTCAGACCTGAAAGGGCTTCAGATTGAATGTTATAATGTTCCACCAAGAACCGACGAAAGAATCAGTGAAACTGTCCTCATTTGCCTTTGCTTTATGTTTGTTTTCGTTATATACTAACAGCTGTATATTTGTAGTCAATAAAAATTGGACACATGTTATATGGCATGATTTATTGCAATTCGTCTATACTAACAACTACTAAAATATTTACTTCTATTCCTGAAACATCCTGTATATAATGTAGTCGCATAATCGACGGTAACTGAAAATTTGTTATGAAACGATATTTCAAAATCCTGTGCTGCAGAAAGAATACAGATATTTAATTGACAATGAAAAATAAAAAATTTACAATGATCGACAGATGGGATTCGTTGTTAAGTACATAAAGAAGCATTTTGTGCTAAGGTTGCAGGGATGGTTCTTCCGAAGAAATTGTTTTGTTAAATTTTATGAATATACATGCATTATCCCACTGTCATTTTCAAAAGTTTCTTTATGCCTGGAAAGATTTTTCGACGAGAAACCCTCTACTGTTGAGTATATGAGGGATAAACGGGAGCAGAGGTGATCATTTGAAGATAAATATTTTGCTGTCCTGAAAGATGAGGATCATTTGTGACTTTTGAGAGAAACACACAGACCAGTCACGTAAAACTGTTTATTACAAATCGTTTCGGCTACATTCCTAGACATCATTATTGTAATATCTACAATGATAAAGCATACGTCATATAAAACAGTACGTAAAGGAACGATACATAACACCCACTTTTACATAACAACATTACAAACATATCGTGTGTCACCAGGTGTATTACGCAAGCTGCCGTTACAACTAAGTTATACAAGTTTAAAAAGTAGGCTGTGATACAACAGTTGGCTCATACAAACATTGGCGCCCTTTACATGAGCGAACTCAGAACACATTAAATATTTAATTATAAAACAATCTGCTAAATATAAAATATCATAAATTTATTCATAAATTGTAACTGTATAGATATGGAAGTAATATAAATTATAATTTTATTTTACAAATTAAAATGCATAGCACCATGGAATGCTGGTACAGATGAAGTGTGGAATAAAATTTTGTGTACAGACAGTTGTACAAGTAAGTACAATTTATTTTGAAACGTTATTCGTATTTTTTCCTTTATTGTTATTTCATTACCGTTCAAAACAGGTGGGCTGGCAGTAGCGTTATATACTACCATTCTTCAGCCAATGAAGTAAAAAAAAAAAAAAAAAAAAAAAAGACAAGAAGATAAAAAATTACACAAGGCTTACAAACTACTTTAACTAACTTACAGTAAATTATGCTAAGAAACGCCCAAGGGAGGACTCGAACCTCGGACGGCAAGCGCGCGAGCGCTCCGCAGCGAGGCGCGTTAGAATGCTGCGCAACTCGTCCGCGGCCAGCCAGCACAGATCTGCGATAGCGCACATCAGTTGCACGGCCCCTGCCATTCCATTAACTCTACGCCTTCGTGGAATTTCCAGAAAACTGACTGGACAAAGTTTCCGACGAAAGTGGATAAGAGTATTTACTGGTGCGTGCGACAATTACCCACGTGTCACTGGTGCAGTAAGAGCGGCAGCTAGAGAGTAAACACCTAACGCCGGGCACCTCGCCAGCGTAATCACGTGTTATCGGTATGGGTTGCGCAAACCGGGCTATTGTCTCGCTGCAGTGACTGCACTTTCGGGGAAAAGGTCAGTTAATTCTATCTCTTTTTGTAAAATTCAAGCTGTGCTAGTGACACTACGTTCGGCTGCGTCAGACGTGTCCGGAGATGTTAAAAACCGGAAGATATGCAATTTACAACTTTCATATGGAAAAGTTCGTAATGGTAAATTACAGCGACCGACATAAGCATTCGAACAGTATAATACGAAACATTATATGTACTGTAAACTACCTAATATTTATTTATCAGCTTCGAAATTTTAAACATTAACTTCTTACGTCTCTAAAACTACATTCCTGCTACCATATTGCGTGCATTTAGCACACAATGTTTACTGTAGTTATTCTGCTGTCCCTCCTAACAGACGACATAGCTTTTCGAACGTACCCAGTGGCGTGAGGAGAAACGTTGTTGAATGTACCCTAAAGGCCGCAAGCACACACCAGTTGTCTCTGCTGTGACTCGAGACAGTACGGCGTAGTATCTGAGTTCTCGTAATCACCGACATGAAAAATGGGACGTAAAGGAAGGGAGACAACGGTTGAAGAAATATTGTAATCAGTTGTGAAACCAAAACAAATCTCTTACCGAAATTGCCTAGGCACTCAACAGAAGCAAAATTACAGAATTATGCACCGTTGGCCGCAGTGGAGTGGTCTTGCTGCGGAGCGCGCCGCTCCTCGCCGTCAGAAGATCTAGTCCTCCCTCGGGCATGGGTGTGTGTCTTGACCTTACCGTGAGTTTCAAGAAATTCTGTTAGATGATCTTTACTTCTGATGTGATGTTTCCTGCCGCGGTGGAGTAGCCGAGCGGTCTAAAGAGTCTCGCTGCGGAGCGCGCGGTTGCTCGCCGTGGAGGTTCGAGTCCTCCCTGGGGCATGGGTGTGTGTGTTGTCCTTAGGTTAGTTTACCTAGGTTTAAGTAGTTTGTAAGCTACGGACTGATGACCACGCAGTTTGGTCCGATAGATTTACAAACATTTGTATTTGTATTTGTATTTGTGATGTTTCCCAACATGCTCCTCAAATTCGTGTCAGATTTTTCCAATGAGATTTAAAAATAAAAATTATCGACCTACAGAGACAAAATCAAGAAATGTTTGTATAGCTTATGGGACTTGACTACGGGGTCATCAGTCCCTAAACTTACAAACTACTTACAAACTAGCTAATACTAAGGACGGCACAAATATCTATGCCCGAGGGGGGGGGGGGGATTCGAATCCCCGACCGTAGTGGCCGTGCAGACCGTGACTGGAGCGCCTCAGTCCCTTCGGCCACCTCGGCCGGCCGTACAGAGACCGACGTAAGTATTCGAACGTAAATATATTTCGGAATTATATCATTTTATAGCTATTCAAAGAAAGTATACACAAATACAACTGGTACAAAATAAACTTCAGTCTTCAATCAAATCCCTGAGATTGACAAACATTTGAACATTTTGTGCACCATTTAGCGCTTCAGACAAAGTAATAGTGTTGCATACAGCCTAGAATTGGCACTCTTTCTAAACTCACTACAAGAGACAGGAGACAAATAATGAAAATGGTGAAGCAGAATCTAAGAATCACTGCTTAGGAGATTAGAGGATGCTTTGAACAATATTATGGCACTGTGGCTCACACAAGGACTGTTCAACGGGTTGTAAATGGTGTTGGATACAATGCGCGTGTTCAGAGGAAGAACCTTACGTCAATCTAGCGAATCAGAAAAAGCGTAATGAGTATGTGATGAAACCATCAGAATTCTGGGACCACGTTATCTGGTCGGACGAGAGCAAATTCTGCCTATACAAGAGCGATGGATGTCTTAATGTGGGGAGTCTTCCAAATACAGAATGGGATCCTAAGAACATGCCAGCTACAGTAAAACATGGAAGCAGTTGTGAGATGATGTGGGGCTATGTAGCTTCATATGACGTTGGAGAAGTGATGTTCACAGATGGAAATATTAACAAATTTGAATAAATGAGGATTAGTGGGAACAATCTTAAGAAGAGTGCAGAGGGGCTGGAATTAAGAAATTATTATTACTTCCAGCAGGACAATGATACAAAGCATACTGCTGAAGTGTACAATATTCCTCACACGCTAAGGACACCACCTCAATCACCATTGGGAAAATCTGGAACGAATTTGGGGAGAATATTAGGAAACAATACATCAGAAGTAAAGATCATCTAACAGAACTTCCTCAAACATGGACTCTGCGCTCAGCAATAAAACATATACAGACAATGCCCAGAATACTCCCGGCATTCATTCAAGGAACAGTGATGATAACTAAATACTAGCTGTTCTCAGTTCGAATACTTACGTCAAGTTGTAAACTGACTCCAATTCTTGTAGTGCAAATACGTTTGTGTTGCCTTTTATGAGTTTATATGTTTAACTGAAGACTGAAGTTTATTTTGTACCAGTTGTATTTATGCATACTTTCTTTGAATAGATATAAAATTATATTATTCAGAAATGTATTTACGTTCGAATACTTATGTCGGTCTCTGAACATCGTTAATTTTTATTTTATCTTCCATGGGATCAATCTTTCGATTATACGCTAAAGTGGCGACAACATTACGCATTTGTTTTTGTACATGACTATCTTAACACTATTTTTCAGATTTAATTTTTGGAAAATCGAAATATCGACCACAAATGACAGATAATCTTCTGAGAGCCTTCTTCGATTGCACACCTCTCGTGTTATTTATCCGCATATTTTATCATTTAAAGCAACATTTCAAACCTACATCAGAATATTAATAAATGAAAAGTAGGGAATTTCTCTATTTTTGTATGTAATCTAAATACACAGTAAATCATCAAACATTGTGGCACGCAGCGGCGGAGCGGCCGAGTGCATTGAGGCGCTATGCTACGATGCGCGAGGCCGTTCCCTGGCGGGGGTTCGAAATCCCCCTCGGACATTGATGTCTGTGCTGTCTTTAGTATAAGGTAGTTCATAAGTTTAGGGACTGATGACCCCGCAGTGAAGTCCCTTAAGCTTTACATTGTGGCACACTCCTCTCCGGCTCGCCGTCTCTCCCTGTGCTTGCTGGTGAGCTGCCCGCAGTGACGTCACGCCTGGCCGCCTGCCCTGCCAACGAAAACAAGTCTGCAACTGACCACCTCAGGTATATAGTACCTACATGATTCTGAAACGAGTACATCCTACTATGGACCGTACCAAAACTTTCAGCAGAGCTGAGACCTACGGATAGTCACTCAGTATTTGTCCAGCCTGGACTTCTCTCGTAGGCGGAATTGGATAGAAACTTTTAAATATCCTGCAGTAAATTCTGTAGGAAACCTTCAATGAAACAATAACAATGTTCAAATGTTTGTAAATCTATCGGACCAAACTGCGTGGTCATCAGTCCGTAGCCTACAAACTAATTAAACTAAGGTAAACTAGCCTAAGGACAGCACACACACCCATGTCCCAGGGAGGACTCGAACCTCCACGGCGAGCAACCCCGCGCTCCGCAGCGAGACGCTTTAGACCGCTCGGCTACTCCACCGCAATTAAACAATAAAAAAAAAATAGAAATTATGACACTATTATGGAACTGATACGAAAATTCAAGGGTGTAGGACTGAGAAGATATATCACACAGTTACCGCATTGGAGGTTTGTTTTATTTATTAAGATCTATTAAAAAATTACAAGACTGAGGGTGGATTTGCTTTCGTGTGAACAAGAACCAGTTATAAACAGGAAGGGGGGAAAGAATAACTGAACTCACGTTTGTGCATCTTACCATCATACATTTGTATGACGACATGAGGACAGACGTTAGATTGGCTTGTTTGTAAATCTAACGGACTCAACTGCTGGGTTATTAGTCCATAAGTTACAAACTGCATAAACTAAGCTAATCTAACTTAAGGACAAAACAAACACCCATGCCTGAGGGGGGACTGGAACCCTCGACGGCAAACGGCGGCGCGCACCGCAGCACGGCGCGGCGTCGGCCTGGCGCGGTGTGCTGCGTTTGTGGTGACTCCGCGTTCATCTGCCGACCCGAGTGAATATGTCGGCATCGAAATTGAAAGAATAAGACCCTGGAGGCTGGTGGAACCTCCATGTCCTCTTGCATCTGCAGCGTCTGACCAACTTTCATCTTCTACGCTATTTCAGTCTACAGCTCACCTACTCGTATTTCTCATCCTTTTATCGTCGTGACTGACGTATTAAACTAACAAGGCCACCAATGACTGCTCGGTATTTTCCTGAACACGCCTCTACGTGCGCGGTGGATATTTCCAGTCATCCTTGGGCTGACTTGTTGTTCGAGAACTGGCGTATTTCTCACAATTTCAGCACGTTGTGCAGATATTTCCTGCATTCCTCTGTAGCTATGAAAGCAGTTATTGGTAGCTACTGTTTTTGCTTTAGAACTACATATTCTTGTATGCTCTTGGCCTGTTTCGTTCGACATTTATCACTTATTTCTCCCTCGCCACCAGCCAACGGCCGTGTCACAGTTGCACCTTTTCCCGTTAGATCACCGAAGTTAAGCACTGTTCGGGTTGACTAGCTCTTGGATGGGTTACCACCCGGGTCTGCGGAGAGGTGTTGGCAAGCGGGGTGCACTCAGCCCTTGTGAGGCCAACTGAGGAGCTACTCGATTAAGAAGTAGCGACTCCGGCCACGAAAACTAACTTAACGGCCGGGCTGACCACGCACCCCTCCATACCGCATCCGTTGACGCCTACGGGCAGAGGGTGACACGGCGGCCGGTCAGTACCCAGTGGGCCCCCTGAGGCTTGTCGGACGGAATTTACAGTTCTCCCTTAACACCAAATATCGTTCTAAGCAGGTCCACTTTTCCTGAAAGTCCACTCTAACTGCAAGCCAAGACTTTGTATCATACATGGATGTATGCATTCTTGGCAGCTTTGTGGTTTCCTCCAATTTGAAGGGATACAATTCCTTCGCTGTTTTGGAACTACACCGTTTCTTGCAGCTGCAGGCAAGGGTTATGCCACACACGCTTCCTTGGCGCTTGTATCTCTCCATCGGTAGCAGGGACCCTCCACCCCGGTTTAGGCTTTCCTGGACGGTATAACTCATCTGTCAGACCCATTTCACAATATCCACTCTTCAACGAGGCCGCAGAATTCGCCCTTCTGTGATGCAGAACGTAGCGCCTTGGCTGCAATGAAAGTTGGTCGGACTCGCAGCCTGCGTCCTCTAGCGTAGGGTTAGATTGTGCTCTGTGGTCCCAACAGCACACAAATGTTTGCCTCGCAGAGATACTACAATATGGGCTTTACCCACTCTAGCAGGGAAATATGGCATCTTCTGACAAGATTGATAGGAAGAGAACTAGCATGTAGAAGAAATACATACAAAATATTTAAGCCAAGACACAGTTATTCAATACTGATGACAGCTTTTATGGCGAATTTTTTACGGAACAACAAGCTTATTTCGGCTATTAAACGCCATCCTTTGCTGTTCTGCAATTATGATGAGATGCATTTAATGGAATAATTCTGCTGTATGTTATGCTATACTTAATTCTGGTTTAAATGTAGTTATACATACTTGAGATTTTCATCATATTCCATTCGATATCGTTGGATGTCAGTGTGTCAACTGATCGTACACTGTCTTTATATTTTAAAAAATCAGTGTTTAGTACGATTAGATGTCGATTTACAGTTGTGTCAATGATACTGAATGTTTATATCATAAAGTGTTATCTGTGTTGTGCATTTTCTGTGTTGCTATCGATCCGGGTATAGACTGCCTATGGCTGTTTTGCTAATTTTATCCGTTCTCATATATTCAAATGTTTGTAAACCTAAGGGACTTAACTAAGTTGGGCATTAGTCCTTGGCTTACAAACCACTTAAACTAACTTAAAATGACTTATACTAAGGACAATACAAACACCCATGACCGAGGGAGGAATGAACTTCCGTCGGCGAGCAGCCGCGCGCTCCACTCGGCCACTATACCGCGGCTATGCCTTCTCACGCTGAAAGATTTGAATAAAGTTTTCGATATGATTTTTATGCTACAGAACAAAGAAATACAAAACACAGATAACACCCTATGACGTAAACATTATGTAACATTCAATATCGTTGACACAACTGTCCAACCAAGATCTAATCATACTAAATACTGATTTTATAAAATACAGAGACAGTATACGACCATCTGACAAACTGACATCCAACGATATCGACGAGAAATGATGAAAACCACACGTTTGTACAACTACATTTAAATCAAAATTCAGTGTAGCCTTACATACAGTAGCATTACCTTCATTAAATACACTACTGGCCATTAAAATTGCTACACCACGAAGATGACGTGCTACAGACGCGAAATTTAACGGACAGGAAGAAGATGTTATGATATGCAAATTATTAGCTTTTCAGAGCATTCACACAAGGTTGGCGCCGGTGGCGACACCTACAACGTGTTGACGTGAGGAAAGTTTCCAACCGCTTTCTCATACAAAAACGAAAGTTGACCGGCGTTGCCTGGTGAAACGTTGTCGTGATGCCTGATATAGGGTGGAGAAATGCGTACCATCAAGATTCCGAATTTGATAAAGGTCGAATTTTAGTCTATTGCGATTGCGGTTTATCGTATCGCGACATTGCTGCTCGCATTGGTCGCAATCCAACGACTTTTAGGAGAATACTGAATCTGCATGAACAGTTCGACGACGTTTGCATCAGCATGGACTATCAGCTCGGAGACCATGGTTGATGTTACCCTTGACGCTGCAATCACACACAGGAGCGCCTGCGATGGTGTACGCAACGAAGAAACTGGCTGCACGAATGGCAAAGCGTAATTTTTTCGGATGAACCCAGGTTCTGTTTACGGCATCATGATGGTTGCATCCGTGTTTGGCAACATCGCGGGGAACGCACATTCGAAGCGTGTATTCTTCATAGCCATACTGGCTCACCACCCGGCGTGATTATATGGGGTGCCATTGGTTACACGTCTCGGTCACCTCGTGTTCGCATCGACGGCACTTTGAACAGTGGCCGTTACATTTTATATGTGTTACAACCCGTGGCTCTACCCTTCATTCGATCACTGCAAAACCCTACATTTCAGCACGATAATGGGCGACCACATGTTGCAGGCCCTGTACGGGCCTTTAAGGATACGGAAAATGTTCGACTGCTGCCCTGGCTAGCCCATTCTCCAGATCTCTCACCAATTGAAAACGTTTGGTTAATGGTGGCCGACAAACTGGCTCGTCACAATACGCCAGTCACTACTCTTGATGGTATCGTGTTGAAGCTGCATGGGCATCTGTACCTGTACACGCCATCCAAGCTCTGTTTGACTCAATGTACAGGCGTATCAAGGCCCTTATTACGGTCATAGGTGGTTGTTCTGGGTACTGATTTTTCAGGATCTATGCACCCAAATTGCGTGAAAATGTAATCACATGTCAGTTCTAGTATAATATATTTGTCCATTGAAAACCCGTTTATCATCTACATATTTTCTTGGTATAGCAATTTTAATGGCCAGTAGTGTACGTTTTACCGTAATTGCAAAGCCCACACATATCAAATTACTATGCAGAAGTAACGTATGACGAAATTGCCTTCCACAGCATTGCTGATTCAAGAGTGCCTCCTAATAAGAAACTCACAGATATATTTAACAGCACTTCGTAATGCGAAGAAGATGCAATCTCCCTCATCTGAATATGAGCTTTCTTTCACAGTTTCAGTCATTGATCCACTACTAAAGGACCGAAAATCCTAGGAAGACACTTGGATCAGATGGCACAGCTCGAGAATTTCTGATCGATATGGAGGATATGCTAAGAAATACAGGGCGGAATTCTTCACTGTCATACTGTTGACTGGTCAACTTCCAATGTAGTTTAAAAGGTCGTAGGTATCTCACTTTCGCAAACCCAGTAACAAGGTATAAATCTATTACCTTTCTTAGCTACTGCTATAACCTCTCCAAAATTGTTATATATAACATAATCAGTAACACCATCGAAGAGTATTTTCCAGTTGATAGGACAGACCTCATACCAGGGTGTAGCTTCTGCGACCAAGTATTTCCTCTTACATGCTCCACAGAGGAAGGATATCAGATGAGTCTGAAAACACTTATAGAATTCGTCTGTCTTACTACATCTGCGTGGAGTATTCTGTAAATCACATTTCTGGTCTCGGAAATTCAGTTTGGGATGAGACTTCTCATGTTAGTAGTATGCAAGAGTGTCCACAAACAGAAATTCTAATGCACTTTGCAGAAAATTCCGAGAAACATGGCCCTAAAGTTTAAATCACAAGTAGTATTATGACACCGGTTGAAGCCCACTGAAAATCGCCCGTCGAAGATAGTGTCATTGACGCCACATGCTCGACCAGTTGCCGGACCGCAGATCAAAGGATGCCGCCACAGGATGATTCACAGGATGATAGGATGATTGACAGGTCTTCCCGGAAAGACAGGATGATTGACAGGTGCACTTAACACCTTCCTTGACATTTCTGTACTCGCACCCTCTGCCACACAACGGGCCAACGCCGCCACCCATAACCGCTCGGGCAGTTGCCGGACAGCTTCTCAAAGGACGCCGCCAGGAATCATTGACACCTACTTGTATGCTGCCCCCCCCCCCCGCCACGCACCTGGACACCATGCCGCCACCAAAAGATGCGACCCCCTCCACGCTCGTGACGACTTCTCAAGGAATGCAGCGACCCGACCTACCCACGAGGACAGAACAAACAATACCGCGGCGATTGTCTTCACCGCATCGACATCTCTAAACAACACCACCCCCACCAGCCGACCCCTACACCCAGGACAGGGGCGTTCTGCACTCTTACGGCGACTGCGCCACGCCTGGTCAGCAACCAATAAAATTGCATATTCATTAAGTGTGCGGCAGCGGTCCGTACACCAGATCTCGATTTTTTTTCGCATGTAAAATTTTTAACAAGAATTTCGGTGTCATGTTAAAACACAATTTTAAACACTTAGAACAGAAGTGGTTCATGGTGTGGTTTCCTGTAGTCATGTCCTAGTTCATGAACCACAGCAACATATGAGTGGCCATGTAAGTGGTCCTGACAGTTGGGATACCAGTTGCTTTGGAATAAGTTTGGGCATCTCGGACATATTCTGAGTCGTGGCCACCTTTGTGCTCAGATGGCAAAGACAACCAAATCCACCGGTTAGTCCCTCAACCGTTAGGGGCCCTGGGGCCCTGGGCAAGTAAGGCTAGCAACCTGCTTCCCAGGTACTTCAATATCATGCTGGCAACAATCAGAGCAAAATGCCTCGGACCTTTGGAGGTGATGGAGTCCCCTCTCTAATTGACAGACCAGGAACTCCTCAGATACGACTTGGCAAACGATCTGGGATGAGATGGAGAGCTATTAATATCAATGGAGATTACAATGGAAAGAAGGTACAACTGGCAGAGGCTTCAAGTAAGATGGGGTTAGATGTTTCAGCTGTTAGTGACGTTAGAGTAAGGGGAGAGAAAGAGGACGAAGTCGGAGAATACAACGTATACCTGTCAGGAGTCAAAGTAGGAAGAGCACAGTGGGGTGTAGGATTTTACATCAGGAAAGCAATCGAACCCAGCATAATTGGAATAAGGTATGTAAATGAACGACTGATGTAGATAAACTTGGCCATCACCAGCAAGAAAATTAGAATTGTGGCAGTGTATTCACCCTGTGAAGGGACAGATCAAGATGATATGGACAGATTTTACTACGCACTTAGTGATGTAGTTGTTAGAGTGAAGGATAAGGATAGTGTTTTACTCATGGACGATTTCAACGCTAGGATAGGAAATCGAACAGAAGGTTATGAAAAGATTATGGGTAAGTTTGGAAAGGATATGGAGGCCAACAGAAACGGAAAACAGCTCTTGGATTTCTGTTTCAGTATTGCCATAGTTATGACGAACTCCTTCTTTAAGCATAAGCACATTCACCGCTATACTTGGGAAGGAAGGGGAACCAGATCTATCATTGACTATATAATAACAGACCAGGAATTCAGGAAGACAGTCAAGGACAATCGTGTTTTCAGAGGGTTCTTTGATGATACTGATCATTATTTGATCTGCAGTGGCCAAAAGAGCAGAACGTCAGGTCCATGTGTAGAAGGGTAAGAGTGGAGAAGCTTCAAGACAAGGAAATTAGGCACAAATACATAACAATGATCTCGGAAAGATACCAGTTAGTTGAATGTAATGATTTACACTCACTGGAAGAGGAATGGTCAAGGTACAAGGACGCACTGCTGGAAGCAGCTAGAGAATGTCTTGGAACGGTAGTGTTAAAGGCAGGAAGAAGCAGACAGCTTGGTGGAATGACATAGTCAAGGCAGCCTGTAAAAACAAAAAGAAGGCATTTCAAAACTGGCTCCGTACTAGAAATCAGGCAGACAGTGAAAGTTATGTTGAAGAAAGAAACAAAGCCAAACGGATAATTGCAGACTCCAAGCAGAAATCATAGGAAGACTTTGGAAACAAGCTAGAAACTCTGGGTCAAGCTACGGGAAAACCATTTTGGAGCGTAATTAGCAATCTTCGAATGGGAGGGAAGAAGGAATTAAAAAGTGTTTTGGACAGGTCAGGAAAGCTTCTAGTCAGTCCTGTGGATGCCTTGAGCAGATGGAGGGAATATTTCGAAGAATTGCTCAATGTAGGTGAAACGTTCAATGATGTGTCAGATTTACAGGTAGAATCGGATAGGAACGACTATGGAAACGGGATCTCATTTGAGGAAGTGGAGAAAATAGTCAGTAGATTACAGTGCAATAAAGCGGCTGGGGTGGATGAAATTAAGCCGGAACTCGTCAAATACAGTGGAATATCAGGTCTCAGATGGTTACACAGGATAATTGAGAAGGCGTGGGACTCGGGACAGGTTCCGTCTGACTGGACGAAAGCGGTAATCACGCCAATTTTCAAACATGGAAACAAAAAAGATTGCAACAACTATCGAGGTATCTCTTTAATTAGCGTTGTAGGCAAAATATTCTCAGGTATTGTTGAAAGGAGAGTGCAAGTATTAATTGAGGACAAGTTAGATGAAAATCAGTATGGGTTTAGGCCTCTTAGAGTCTGTGAGGACCAGATCTTTAGCTTACGGCAGGTAATGGAAAAGTGCTATGAGTGGAACAAGGAATCCTATACATATTATAAATGCGAAAGTCTCTATGTTTGTTACCGCATCACGCTAAAACTACAGCACAGATTTAGATGAAATTTCATATAGAGATTTCTTATGTCTTGGATTAGGACACAGGCTACTTGTCAAAATGTTTATTACAAGTTATTTATTTGAAATATATCCATAGAAATACGTAACGGTTGTAAGAAGCTTCTAATATAAGAGCAGAAGGGCATTGTATGGTATGTCATGTTTAGTCGCGGGGATTAACGCGTCATGTAAAGACTTACGTTATTCTAGGTAATGGTTCGGGTCCTGCCATAGTGAAATTTTTTTTCTTTGTTATTGTCATCTTTTTTACTTTAGAATATACAAAAAGATTCTTGGATACTGCCAAAACGGCTTAACTGATATATAATTACATACACAAGAAATCTGAATATTGGCGTTTATGCCGCATTCATTTTCATTTGTTGTAACAAATGAAGGAAGTATGTATATAAATTGAAGACTTTAAATAAAATATGCTCTAAGTACCACGGTAAGAAAAAACATTGAAGTTTTGTGTAGAATGGGATCTAGATACCAAGCCCTATTTTGTGTACAAAGCGCGAACTGCCACGTATAAATAGCGTACGTAAACTGCAACGAAAGTAGTAGCAAATGCACTTAACAGATGGCAGGCGGTACGCTGCAGTTAACATATGAAACGTTATAGATGTTCGAACATTGTGATGTTATCGTAATTCTTTAAAATTGTATTCTCTTTGGATTTCAATGAATAATACTTTCTTTGGTGATTTCGATTATTTATAGCATTCGAACGTTTGCATTTAGTTCTTTTGTTGGTTCGCTTTGCATTTGTAGGATCTCAACAGTTCGTTTCTCCGTTAGATGTCTTTTTATCTCTTTACTTTTCTCCGTTAGGTTTGTTTATTTCGTTACATTTCTCCGTTAGGTTAGCTGTTTATTTTGTTCCTTTACTTGGCATTTGTTTTCGATTACTGTATTGTTGTTATTGTAGTTACTTACTGTCAGGGGTGCCATCCCACAAGTTGGAGCTGAAGGTGGGTGTGCCTGTTTTATTGATGCGTGACTTGGATGCACCACGATTATGCAATGGCACCAGGTTACGCATCACGGACCTGAGAAGGCATATCGTGCAGGCCACCATCATCACCGGTGGAGCCAAGAGAGAGACTGTATTAATACCACGAATTCCCATCATCCCAACAAACTTGCCATTCCAGGTTAAACGTTTACAGTTTCCATTGAAAGTGGCCTTCTCGATTACTATAAACAAGAGACAAGGACAAACATTAAAAGTGGCAGGTATTCATGTGGTCACCCCATGTTTCTCGCACGGACAGCTCTACATAGGCTGCTCCCGTGTATCGAGAGCTAGAAATCTCTGAGAACAAGAAGTCTCGAAAAGTCTTTTACAGGGACTTATTGCAATAGATTTTTGGCTCTCCATCCGTTCCAAGACAATTATATATTCCGTGCAAACAATGTCGCAAACAGTCATGTAGTTATTTATGCCCTTTCTTGGCACTTTAATGTCTGACTATTGAACCGCGGGTAACACCGCGGGGAGCAGCTAGTTGTATCTATGTTTCATAGATCTGAAAAAGGCTTATGACCGTGTTCCTAGGAGGGAGCTACTGTCAGTTCTTCAAGATTATGGTATAGGAGGCAAACTTCTGCAGGCAATAAAAGGGCTTTACGTAGACTGTCAAGCAGCAGTTAGAGTAGATGGCAAATTAAGCTCATGGTTCAAGGTAGTTTCAGGGATAAGACAAGGCTGTAACCTGTCACCACTTTTGTTCATACTATTCATGGATCATATGTTGAAAACAGTAGACTGGCAGGGCGGGATTAAAATAGGCGAAAACAAATTAAGCAGTCTCGCATATGCGGATGACTTAGTTGGAATGGCCGATTCGATTAAAAGGTTGCAAACCAATATTTCAGAGTTCGATCAGAGGTGCAAGGATTATAATATGAAGGTCAGCATCTCCAAAACGAAAGTAATGTCTGTGGGAAAGAGATTCAAACAGATTGAGTGCCAAATAGGAGGAACAAAGTTAGAACAGGTAGACAGTTTCAAGTAACTGGGATGTATTTTCTCACAGGATGGCAACATAGCGAAAGAACTGGAATCGAGGTGCAGCAAAGCTAATGCAGTGATTGCTCAGCTAAGATCTACTCTCTTCTGCAAGAAGGAAGTAAGTACCAAGACTAAGTTAGCAGTGCACCGCTCTATCTTTCGACCAACTTTGTTGTATGGGAGTGAAAGTTGGGTGGATACAGGTTATCTTATTCATAAGACAGAGGTTACAGATATGAAAGTAGCAAGAATGATTGCAGGTACCAATAGATGAAAACAATGACAGGAGGGTGTCCATAATGAGGAAATCAAGGAAGAACTGGGAATGAACACCATATATTAAGCACTTCGAGTGTACAGACTGAGATGGTGGGGTCATGTTACACGCATGGGAGAAGCAAGGTTACCTAAGAGACTCGTGAGCTCGGAAGCGGAGGGTAAGAGAAGTCGAGGTAGACCTAGAAGAAAGTACTTAGATTCGGTGCAGAATGATTTTGAAGTAAAGGACATAACATCAGACAAGGCATCAATGTTAGTATTGAATAGGGGATCATGGAGGAGTTTTATTAGAGGTACTATGCTCCAGACTGAACGCTGAAAGGCATAATCAGTCTCTAGTGAAGATGACGATGATGATGATGAGAACAGAAGTGTTTAGTTGGTCTCTAAAAATAAAATAACCGTATACTACAGCTTGTAGTAAATTATTAAAACTAGTGTGCAAAATTTGCAAGTAAGAATTTATCGATGTGCAAACACTTCCATCTCTCTCCATGCTCTTCGCACAGATTACAAATGCAACAGCCGACAGACGTGTTTAATAATAGCGCAAGTTAGATAATAAACGGTAACGAACGCCACAAACTTACGTATCCATCTTAACATATACTCTAGCCAGAGTCAAACATTCGGGACTAACCAAAAGAAATGGTCCGTTTCGGAACTCGACCGAAACCTTAGATCTATAAGCAAAATAAATGTATCTCTTCGTTTAGATGATGCAAGCAACAGCGATCGAACGGAATGTAACGGTAACAAACGCTACAAACTTGTATGCCAACCACTCTTTAGATAAAACAACAACAACAGCAGTAGCAGCAGCAGCAGAAGACGGCATATTGTTTATACAAAAATTCCAATTTACTGGTGGAAATAACGAAAATCGGCAATGACATCTAGCACAACGTCTACATTGAAACGAATGATTTCCAACACACAAGGCATTTTACCGAACATAGCGAAAGCCGTTCTGTCAGTCAGCACCAGACTGTTAGGAATGCATCTAAATATATATCTGCAAGCACCGTTAACAATCGTTCAGAACGCAGAGCGCTCTCTCGGCAGGCTACATAAAAGAAAAATATGTTAAGTGTTTAAACAAAATCTCTGAAAAAACACCTAAGTTACATCTCCAAATGATCAAAACCTTCTACTCAAGACCTCTGCAGACGCACCACTCTGACACGGATAGCGCGTATTGCATTTATTTAATGGAGCTGAGCCAGGCCGAAAGTTACGAAATTTAACACACTCTCTCTCTTCAGCGATCTTGCCCAGTCTCGAAAGTATTGGCCTAATAAACCCTTATTCGACAATACAGCAACCACAGAACCGTGGTAGTACTTTACCTGCCCAATGCAACACTGATTTTCAGCTCGACCAGCCCTTTACCCACAATACTCGTACTCCAAGTTCCTTTCTTGTGATCTCTTATCATTCCACTAATCCGAACTAATATTTATTATTTTAATTACAAGTAGATGTCTACCGCAATCTAAGCTGCCTAGAGCGCTAACATATACACCGCAAAACCTGATCCTATATAGAACATGGAGAGTCTACACTTTTTTTGTTACAGTACAACTGCGTACATGCAACGTAATGTTCGCAAACACTTATATCGCACCGAACGCCTGCATACATCGATCATAACGTGCTTTCTGAGGAATGGATAGGAGTGACACACAGTACAAACACGTTTGTCGTGTGTTCCGCTAATTTCGGTCAATACAACGATGCGAGACCAATCCCCCCGCCTCTTTAGTGTAAAAGCAAATATTTTTTTAATACGTAATCGTAGCTACATTTCTCCACACTATCTGTTTAAACTTGGCTTGCACATATGCAATAGCCTCCTTTAAAGCCTTTGTTTTCGTCATATAACCAAGTTTTCGTTTACCCTTCTTCTTAGGACTTGTGGAATAACGTGGGCGATGTCTACGTCGGTTGATAATAAAGTCTTGGAAAACTAAAATATTCTTTAATATTGCTCTTTGATGGGCTCTACAAGTAATTTACAGGTAGACAGTTGAAACTATAAGCTTTTCTTGGTCCGAGAGAGCGGTAAATTTTCGGGTATTCTTAATACCCAAGTAATCAAATTGCAGAATAACTGATCTCTAAAAGCGTATGTTAGCTGGGACCATACGGATGGGAGCGACGAACAGTCCAACGGTGCACTTTGTAAATACCGTATCTTCTCTTTTAGAACACTTAAACAATCTTCTTGCACAGATCCATAACCACAATCCTGCCTTCTTCTCGACCCAGCGAAAAAATAAAAGTCCTCACAATCACCTGTCTGGACGCTTTATAAAATCGATATTGTAGCTGCGATAACTTTGCTTATACCAGGGCTCGTGACTTTTCCACAAATTTATTATTATTTATTTTTATTGTACAATTCGACGCCAACCACGTTAAGCAGTCGTTTCCAATTGTCTTGTCGTCGCCCGCAACCACGTTGCTGTTGCTCCTTCCACCCGAAAGTCATGCTTGGATACCAACACCACTCGGCTAAAAAGAAAAATCCCTTCGAAATCCTGTGTGTTGTCCAAAAATCCAGGAGATAGAGGCATCTACACGAAGATGATGCTGTAGAATAGATGGTGACACCTCCATTAGAAAACATCGATTAGTTGCACTTTATAAGATATATATCCACAGGACGTACATATTTCCCCCCCTGTAATCCAGAAATAGTAATTTCGTTCTACCTCCAGCGTTCACAGTATGGACCATGCCGAATTTACTACGCTGGTAGATCCGCACATCTGTAACAATACCTCCCCACAAACGCTCTCCATTGGCTACAACTAGCGCACTGTAAGTTACCAAACTATAGAAGTATTATAAAACACGTTAATTTTCGACGAGAGAATTATGATTTACCACAGCAGGCATATCCGCTACGTACAGTAATGCACACCAGCCGTAAAGTAGACAACACTAGCATACGATTAAACAGGCGATGCTTCGACGAAAGATCACTGCAAAATTTTTTTTTACAACCACCAAAGTCGGTTTCTTTAGAGCTCGACCGTGACGTGTATTTAGGGTATATCAAAACTTTTTAATTAAATTCCGACCCATCTAGCCTACGACACTCTCTGCAAAGCGCCAAACTTTTTCAACACAGTAACAGATCTACATCTACAGTCGACACTAACCTACAACAACAATCGAATCTAGCCATTCCAACTCGTGTTTTACCAAACTTTTTGTCCCAACTGCCATGCTGCAAGCTCTGTATACGTCCGTAACAACCTCCAAACGCAACCCAGACAGAGCTATCCTATCAGCCGTCACTAACCCAGCACCAACTCCGCATAAACAAGTTACCACAGACGGTGTAATAACCGCAGTCAGTAACAGACAATATCTCCCAGACACAATGCATTTTAATAAAATTTCGATCTCTCTTAACCTAATAACTGCATTGCGGCTGCAGGCGAGTGCGAACCTGTTGACTCATCTTAGACGCCGATTTGGAGCGTGTACGTCCTATACATGTAAACATACCTATCCACGCTCGCACCTGACCTGGAAAAGTTATCGGTTTAATTTTCCTGGCCGCACCAGATTCCGAATACATCAGGGCTATTTTGACGAAGATAGTATTACATTCATTGTAACAACAGATATAAGAATAAAAACGATCGAAATGCTGTAGCTATACCATATCTCTTAATACACCATCATCCCAATAAAGACAGCCTTTACAAGCCATAAAGAGACAACCGCACACATGCGTATTACCGACAAATACTGCAACATTTCCTCGCAGCTGACACAAGCGATGTTTTTACCGTACGAGATGACTACAGCAGTCGTTATTACTTTTATACGCAGATACATACACAGACAGTAGGATGAGCGCTAATTTGTCATGTAGCTATTACAGAAACAAAACATAAGTTTTGTTTTAGAAATTCGATAAGAAGAAGAACGAAATTTATACAAGATGAACCTATGTGCAATAAGTGAAACCCCACTCCATGCAGCAACGTACCGAGAAACATCGATTTAAACGGTCGCTTTGCTTATCTGTAGAATAGAACATCACAAAATTACACATCCCTAACAGATACTTTACCAAGGGAGTTACTGCTCTCTGGTAACAAGCAACCGGTCTTCTGGTGTCTTCTCCAAAACCGTGTAAGACCGAAATGTTCTACTCGAGAAGCAACAAGTCTTTACAACAATTAACTGCTGCAGATGGAAACTATAACAGATTTTAGAAAATCACATCGACAAAGAACGTAATTACAACCCTTTTTTAGGTCAAAGGTAGCCACAGATCAAAGAAATTAAAATCAAAACCACTGGCTCCCTACCTATTAAAACACCTAGATGTTATTCGAAAAATGCGTTTTGCATGATCATTCTATAAAAAAAAACCATTTAAAATTGAAAAAAAAAGCACGTTATAGTACACCTCTTTAACCCTAACCACTTCTTCTTGTACTCGGTGGATGTCAAAATGCGGCTCATACTAAGCAAAAACTGGGAGATGCGAACATCCTATACTAATCCTCTCGCAAAACAGAACCAATAACTTTAATCTTATGCCTTACTAGAATTTTTTTCATAAAGATAGTAAATAAGAACACAAGTTTTACAGCACAAAACTTTTATTATATTTAGCATGCAGTTTACATAAAGGAAACAAGGTTATATACATCTAGCCAAAGAATAAAACCCGTTCTTTACTATCCTTGTTAGGTGTAACTTTAATTTTGTTCAATTTCATTTTTAACATATAGTTTAGATCCACATCGGCGTCTCCTATTTTCGTTCCAGCCAGAAGTTCGAAAGGTACAAGGAAGGTATGTTCTCGAACTCCATTACGTATGTGTGATACATTTACCTAATTCGGCGATATATATATCTGGAGAACAATGTTCTAGATTGGGAGAAGTATGTTTCCCCTGCTTTCATGTAGCTTTTAAGTGTACTAGTTATATAGTCTTTGCCGGTGTCAATATTACGAATCTCCACGTAATTTACAGGTAGACAATTGAAACTAAAGGCTGATAGAACGTAATTTATAAGGTTTTATCGATCTGGAAGGTTTTTACCTGTACATCGATCAATTTTCGGGTATTTTTATTACCCCAGTACACAAATTGAGGGCACTATTAAACACTACAAAGCATCTGTTGTCCCAGATGTTTGTTATTCGCCTCCACATGGTGGAGAAGCACTTTCCAGATACCGTTTATTCTCGTTTAAAACATTTAAACAGTCTTGCACAAGATCAAAAACACTATCCATCCTGTAATCGTATATTGTAGCCTCCAGCCTTGTAATACCCCTATTCTCGACCCAAAGATGAAGTAAGTGCTCAATTGCAGCAAATGGACATCTATCTCTCTTTATAGGGTAAATCAGGTCACGGATTATAAAATTCACACCACAACCAGCGGATTATCGCCTAGTAAGACTCCAGGACGTTCTCCAAATTATGGTTTTGACTGATATTTCCAGGCAAAGTACTAAATAACCTCCATATAGGCGAGATTCTAGATGCGTTCTTCGGGACTTGTTGTATAGAGACAGGTGCGTAGAATTGAATCCTGCATATGACAAAACATTCAGCTGAAACGTGATGGCGGCGAGTCCTGAAGCGCAACAGCTGGGGAGGAACTCCCGGCTATAGCGAACACACACATCCGCCCCAACTCCCACCAGGTGTTGTGTTGGAATATATATAAGGGATGGTCGGAGAAGCCTCCATGTTCCATCCTCGAAACGCAAAGCATGCTCCCGGGCAGCTAAAATACTGCTGGGGGCTACAATATACGATTACAGGATGGATAGTGTTTTTGATCTTGTGCAAGACTATTTAGGTGTTATAAACAAGCATAAACGGTACCTGCAAAGTGCTTCTCCGCCATGTGGAGGCGAATAACAAACATCTGGGACAACAGATGCTTTGTAGTGTTTAATAGTGTCCTGAAATTTGTGTACTGGGGTAATAAAAATACCCGAAAATTTATCGGTGTACAGGTAAAAACCGTCCAGATCGATAAAACCTTATAAATTACGTTCTATCAGCTTTTAGTTTCAATTGTCTACCTGTAAATTACGTGGAGATTCGTAATAATGACACCGACAAAGACGATATAAGTAGTACACTTAAAAGCTACATTCAAGCAGGGGAAGCATACTTCTCCCAATCGAGAACATTGTTCTCCACACTGCCTCCAGATATAGATATCGCCGAATTAGGTCTGGTACCTACAAACAATGTAATTCTGCAAGTCCAGCGAAAAGAATAAATGTATCTCACAGAGTTAAGCCATCCCCCATTAAAGAAATTTCATCGCTACGTGCAATTAAAGTCTTATGTGAGCGAAAAGAAAACTGGGAATGGCGGATATCGAGACCAAAAGAAGGAAGCTAGAATATATGGCTAAAGCAACTGCCATAAAGAACTAGTACAAACTAATGCTAGAGAAAGACGAAGCTATGGCATGTGTGCAAGCCAGGTTTTCATACGGCTTTAAACTGAGGGCATGGAGAAATCTGGTTACGATTGGGACTTATAAAATATTAGCTTTTTACAGTAAACAGTCAGGGAGATTGGTCACGCGTCGATGTACTGACCGAAAACAGCGGAACACACGAAAAACGTATTGCATTCTCGTTTGGAGGAGGGACTACATTGCATCCAAATGTGGCGGACTGGGGACAGTCATTTGCAGTGTTAAAAACGGATGGAATAACAAGCAATCGTTTGCAATAGTCGTAAACCTAGTATTCCATACGGAGATTACCACAGGAGTTGGTAACGTACAGGCGTAGGGACGCATAGTGCTATAACCAGTATGCTATACAGGAAATAATGGGAAAAGTTAAAATACCCGATTGTTCTCGTCTAGAAGGTGCAGAGCTGGTTATAAGAGCTATAAAGGAGTTGGAATGCAGGAGGAAACGAAGATACGTAATGGAGATCGAGAACATACCTTCCCTGTACCTTTCGAACTTCTGGCTGGAACGGAAATAGGAGACGCCGATGTGGATCTTAACTATATGTTAAAAATGAAGGTTGACAAAATTAAAGTTACACCTAACTAGGATAATAAAGAACGGGTTTTATTCTTTGTCTAGATGTATATAACCTTGTTATCTGTATGTAAACTGCATGCTAAATGTAATAAAAGTTTTGTGCTGTAAAACTTGTGTTCTTATTTACTATCTTTATGAAAAAAATTCTACTAAGGCATAAGATTAAAGGTATTGGTTCTGTTTTGCGAGAGGATTAGTATAGGATGTACGCATCTCCCAGTTTTTGCTTAGTATGAGCCGCATTTTGAAATCCACCGAGTACAAGAAGAAGTGGTTAGGGTTAAAGAAGGAAGGAAGGAAGCTTGGAGTTTAACGTCCCGTCGACAGCGTGGTCATTAGAGACGGAGCTTACGCTCGGAGTGTTTTGGTATGGATGTGGAAGGAAATCGGCCGTGTCCTTTGAAAGGAACCATCCCGGCATCTGCCTGGATTGATTTAGGGAAATCACGGAAAACCTAAATCTGGATGGCCGGAGGTGGATTTGAACCACCATCCTTCCGAATGCGAGTTCAGTGTGTTACCACTGCGCCACCTCGGTAGGGTTAAAGAGGTGTACTATAACCTGCTTTTTTTTATTTTAAATGGTTTTTTGTATAGAATGATCGAATAACATCTAGGTGACTTAATAGGTAGGGATCCAGTGGTTTTGATTTTAATTTCTCTGATCTGTGGCTACCTTTGACCTAAAAAAAGGGTTGTAATTACGTTCTTTGTCGATGTGATTACCTAAAATCTGCTATAGTTTGCATCTGCAGCAGTTAATTGTTGTAAAGACTTGTTGCTTCTCGAGTAGAACATTTCGGTCTTACACGGTTTAGGAGAAGACACCAGAAGACCGGTTGCTTGTTACCAGAGAGCAGTAACTCCCTTGGTAAAGTATCTTTTTGGGATGTGTAATTCTGTGCTGTTCTATTCTACAGCTAAGCAAAGCGACCGTTTAAATCGATGTTGCTCGGTACGTTGCTGCATGGAGTGGGGTTTCACTTATTGCACATTGGTCCATCTTGTATAAATTTCGTTCTCCTTCTTATCGAATTTCTAAAACGAAACTTATGTTTTGTTTCTGTAATAGCTACATGTCAAATTAGCGGTCATCCTACTGTCTATGTGTATGTATCTCCGTATAGCCGGCCGCGGTGGCCGAGGGGACTAAGGCGCTCCAGTCACGGTCTGCACGGCCACTACGGTCGGGGGTTCGAATCCTCCCTTGGGCATGGATATTTGTGCCGTCCTAGTTCGTAAGTACTTCATAAGTAGTTTGTAATTTTAGGGACTGATGACCCCGTAGTTAAGTCCCATAGACTACACAAACATTTGAAACATATCTGCGTATAAAAGTAATAACGACTGCTGTAGTCATCTCGTACGGTAAAAACATCGCTTGTGTCAGCTGCGAGGAAATGTTGCAGTATTTGTCGGTAATACGCATGTGTGCGGTTGTCTCTTTATGGGTTGTAAAGGCTGTCTTTATTGGGATGATGGTGTATTAAGAGCTATGATATAGCTGTAGCATTTCAATCGTTTTTATTCTGTTGTCTGTTGTTACTTATTGCTCTATCTCCTGGATTATTGGACAACACACAAGATTTCGAAGGGATTTTACTTTCTAACCGAGTGGCGTTGGTATCCGAGCATGACTTTCGGGTGGAAGGAGCAACAGCAACGTGGTTTCGGGCGACGACAAGACAATTGGAAACGACTGCTTAACGTGGTTGGCGTCGAATTGTACAATAAAAATAAATAATAATAAGTTTGTCGAAAAGTCAGGAGCCCTGGTGTAAGCAAAGTTATCGGTAGCTATAATATCGATTTTATAAAGCGTCCAGACAGGTGATTGTGAGGATTTTTATTTTTTCGCTGGGTAGGGAAGATGGCAGGATTGTGGTTATGGATCTGTGCAAGAAGGTTGTTTGAGTGTTCTAAAAGAGAAGATACGGTATTTACAAAGTGCACCGTTGGACTGTTCGTCGCTCCCATCCATATGGTCCCAGCTAACATACGCTTTTAGAGATCAGTTATTCTGAAATTTGATTACTTGGGTATTAAGAATACCCGAAAATTGAACGCTCTCTCGGACCAAGAAAAGCTTATACGTTATGTTTTAGTTTCAACTGTCTACCTGTAAATTACTTGTAGAGTCTAGGAAGGAGCAATATTTAAGCATATTTTAGCATTCCAGAACTTTATTCTCAACCGACATAAACATCCCCTACGTTATTCCACAAGCCCTAAGAAGAAGGGTAAACGAAAACTTGGTTATACGACGAAAACAAAGGCTTTAAAGGAGGCTATTGCATATGTGCAAGCCAAGTTTAAACAGATAGTGTGGAGAAATCTAGCTACGATTACGTATTAAAAAGTATTTGCTTTTACACAAAAGAGGCGGGGGGATTGGTCTCGCATCGTTGTATTGACCGAAATTAGCAGAACACACGACAAACGTGTTTGTACTGTGTATCACTCCCATCCATTCCTTAGAGAGCACGTTATGATCGATGTATGCTGGCGTTGGGTGCAATATAAGTGTTTGCGAACATTACGTTGCATGTACGCAGTTGTATTGTAACAAAACAAGTTTAGACCCTCCATGTTCTATATAGGATCAGGGTTTTTTTTTTTTTTTTTTTTTTTTTTTTTTTGTTATGCTTATGGGACTTAACTATGGGGTCTTCAGTCCCTAAACATACAAACTACATATCAACTACCTTATACTAAGGACGGCACAAATATCCATGCCTGACCGTAGTGGCCGTGCAGACCGTGACTGAAACGCCTCAGTCCCCTCGGCCACCGCGGCCGGCTAGGATCAGGTGTTGCGGTGTGTATGTTAGCGCTCTAGGCATCTTCGATTGCGGTAGACATCTACTTGTAATAAAAATAATAAATCTTAGTTCGGATTAGTGGAATGATATGAGATCTCAAGAAAGGAACTTGGAGTAGGAGTATTGTCGGTAAAGGGCTGGTCGAGCTGAAAATCAGTGTTGCATTGAGCAGGTAAAGTACTACCTCGGTTCTGTGCTTGCTGTATTGTCGAATAAGGGTGTTGTTAGGCCAATACTTTCGAGAAAAGAGAAAAGTTTTATTGTAGACGGTCGGAAATCGGTAAATTGATTCACGTATTTTTTTTTTATTTCGACGCTCCGTTGCACAATAGAGTTTAAATGTCTTCTGGGACGCTAGAATATGGGTGTTTGACCTGCGTCAGATAAATGTGCTTTGCATCGTAACAGGACATAGAGATTCCTTAGATGGGTATACGCAAGAAGATGTGTACTGCTGTAGAAAGGAAATAAGAGGTAAAATTAAACTACCCGAATTCTCGGAAGGCGCTTCTATACCTTGATCTACGGAAACGTAAATGGGCAAGATCGCTAAAGAGAGGGAGAGTGTTAAATTTCGGAACATTCGGCCTGTCTCAGCTCCGTTAAATAAATACAATACGCGCTATCCGTGTCAGAGTGGTGCGTCTGCAGAGGTCTTGAGTAGAAGGTTTTGATCATTTGGAGATGTAACTTAGGTGTTTTTGAGAGATTTTGTTTAAACACTTAGCATATTTTTCTTTTATGTAGCCTGCCGAGAGAGCGCACTGCGTTCTGGACGATTGTTAACGGTGCTTGCAGATGCATATTTAGATGCATTCCTAACAGTCTGGTGCTGACTGACAGAGCGACTTTCGCTATGTTCGGTAAAGTGCCTTGTGTGTTGGAAATCATTCGTTTCTATGCAGACGTTGTGCTAGATGTCATTGCCGATTTTTGTTATTTCCACCAGTAAATTGGAATTTTTGTATAAACAATATGCCGTCTTCTGCTGCTGCTGCTGCTGTTGTTGTTGTTTTATCGAAAGAGTGGTTGGCATACAAGTTTGTAGCGTTTGTTACGGTTACATTCCGTTCGATGGCTGTTGATTGCATCGTCTAAACTAAGAGATACATTTATCTTGCTTATAGATCTAAGGTTGTGGTCCAGTTCCGAAACGGACCATTTGTTTTGGTTAGTCCCGAATGTTTGACTCTGGCTAGAATTGTTTTTGGATATCGAAACAGTATATGTTAAGATGATACGTACGTTTGTGGCGTTCGTTAACCGTTTATTATCTAACCTGCTCTATTATTAAACACGTCTGTCGGCTGTTGTATTTGTAGTCTATGCGAAGAGCATGGAGAGAGATGGGAGTGTTTGCACATCGATAAATTCTTACTTGCAAATTTTGCATACGAGTTTTAATATTTTACTACAAGCTGTAGTATACGGTTATTTTTTTCTAGAGACCAACTAAACACTTCTGTTCTAAATGTTTGAAATTGTATTTTAGCATGACACCGATCTTCTTGTTAAATTTTTTATATGCGAATAAAAAAAATCGAGATCTGGTGTACGGATCGCTGCCGCGCACTTAATGATTATGCCATTTAATTGGCTGCTGACCAGGCGTGGCACAGTCGCCGTAAGAGTGCAGTACGCCCCTGTCCTGGGTGTAGGGGTCGGCTGGCGGGGGCGGTGTTGTTTAGAGATGTCGATGCGGTGAAGACAATCGTCGCGGTATTGTTTGTTCTGTCCTTGCAGGTAGGTCGGATCACGGTGTCCATTGAGAAGTCGTCGGAAGTATGGAAGGAGTGGCATCTGTCGGTGGCGGCGGCGGCGGCGGCATGTTGGCCAGGTGCGTGGATGGGGGTGGCATACAAGTAGGTGTCAATTATTCCTGGCGGCATCCTTTGAGAAGCGGTCCGGGAATTGGCCGAGCAGGTAGGGGTGGTGGCGTTGGCCCTTTGTGTGGCAGAGGGTGCGAGTACAGACATGTCGAGTGAGGTGTTAAGTGCACCTGTCAATGATCCTGTCCTTCCGGGGAAGACCTGTCAATCATCCTGTCAATCATCGTGTGGCGGCATCCTTTGATCTGCGGTCCGGCAATTGGCCGAGCATGCGGTGTCGATGACACTATCGTTGACAGGCGATTCTCAGTGGGCTTCATCCGGTGTCATTATACTACTAGCGCAGCACATACATAACAGATATATTTCTGAGTAATGAGCGTGCTGCAACACTATCGAAAAGCTTAGGTAGTAGCATGTTCAACTGTCATGTGGATGTTCTGGGTTTGAACCTACTTTTCTCCATGAAACGTGTTTATTTTTATTATTTATTTGACTCTTCCTGATCGTGTGCCTGTTTGTATACAAACAATGGACCAACAGCTAACTCTGCTTTTCCATGTAGAATACGGCTTCTCGAATGAAGACGAATGTTTATAATCTTTCCAGAGCCTACAATTGCACCTAATTTGGAAACTTTTTAATGACAATGGTATTTAACTTTTTAATATACCTACGTTAATTGTAAAATACATTTGGCGTTGTTCTGCTGTCTAAAGATAAAAAAATTACTACAATTTAATTAACTGCAACCGTCATTTCGTAAATAAAACAAAAAGTGGTGCTCAAATAAGTCTGTTGCAGCTTCATACAGCACCAGACTTATATGAGCACCACTTTTTTTTATAAGTCAGTCAATTGTCAAATCTCTTTTAGTATATGAAACGCTTTTTAAAATCCTCCATATTGTTACAACCCAAGTTTTGATCTTAACAGGTCCAGGCCTTTAAACACGTATAATAAATTACAGAAGCACCTGATGAGCTCTCAGGCAACACAATTTGTGACTGTAGGTGAATTCATTTTATTTTACTGAAGTTAAACACTCACGGAACATCACAGGCAATAATGGACAAAACTGACTGAAAAAAAAAAAAGAAAAAAGAAAAACAAAATACTCTTATTCTCATAATGTTGTGATGAATGTGAAATTTAAATATTTGATACTAGAAGAACCGATGGAATGACTGAGAAAATTGTATTTGATAGCTACATGAATGCCAGATCAATACTTCAAGACTGGTTTATTCCACTTTTTTATCATGTATAATAGTTTTACTGCTCGGAAAATTTAAGTTCTGTTCGCGTTGATGGATTTATGGCATTACATACATGATTTCTTCTCTTACTGTAAGCTTGGTGTACGCGAATGTGAACAAAATGCATTTTAAAGGTACATGTCTTTCAATTGGATTCATAAAATTTAGCTATACGTAAATTGATGACTGTAGGAAACCACGGGAAAACTACTTGAAAATGGCTAGTATAATCAACTTTTTGCAGTTTATAGGCGAAGCACGGTAACCCTCACTTTTATGTCTTAGTGTGAATTCCAGGTCCCCAAACGTTTATGATCACTGCCGATACCACGCGTCTATCTCCGTAGCGACAATGCGTCTTCATTTTCCTCAAAACTGTTTGGAAATATATGGGCCTTAACTTCTTTGGTTATTAATCCCTAGGCTTACAAACTACTTAAACTAAGTTAAATTAACCTAAAGACAGCACACACACCCTTGACCGAGTTAGGACTCGAAACTCCGGCGGAGAGCAACCGCGAACTCCGCAGCAAGGCGCCTTAGAGCGCTCGGCCACTCCACCGCGGATTTTCATTTTCTTTATATACAATGAAATCTCAAGACAGAAACAGATTTACGTGTAGGCTGCCATTATTATTTTCTCATACTTCAGGCTGACTCAGGTCTTTCTTAACTGAAGTCCGCTGTCTCATTTTACGAGTTCGTCATGTAGGCAGATCTTCGCAACCTTTTTGAGAATACAATCCTAGGAAGTGTTGTTTATATTGAACAGCTATCTCCCTTCATACATTTTAGCATATCTGTAAGAGGTGCAATGCTCTGTAACAGCGGACTTTGTCACCTTGGCGTTGTCTGTGTCGCTTTTATGCCCAGTGCTTCTCTATTGTACCATCCACATGGTCTGGCGTGGATACGTTTTACCACACGGGCAAGGTATGCGTCAGAATCCACCTTTCTAGCGTCCTAGGTCATTCTTGACTGATGACTATCCAGATGCAGTTTTCCTCTGGGCTATACGGCAGAAAGAGCACTTGGCATTGTGTTTTAGGAGTATTATACAGATATTGGATGATGTGTTCGTAACGTAAGTCGACGTCGCAACTTGTTATCTCCTTCACAGCTGTTTATGGCCGCGACTTGTTCAGTAGATGGGAATAGCCGCGCGGTCTCACGCTTCATGTCAAGGATTGCGCGGCCACTCTCGTAGGAGATGTGAGTCGCTCCTCTGTCATTGGTGTGTGTGAGTGTGTGGTTTTCCTTAGCATGCTGGTAGTTTAAGTCCATCTAAGAAATTGAAGTCTAGGAACCAACGGGTTCAGCAGTTTCGTTCTTTAGGCATAAAATAATTTGAACATTTTGATGGATAGATGTACTTAGTTGGTCTCAAGTCAACAAGGCATGGCAGTCAGTCAGATGGAGACAAACGGCTACATGACAACGCCATGCAACCATAGTTCCCGAAGAAGAACCATGGGAACTGCCATCAACTGTAGTGAGAAATATGTTGTTACTGCCTTATGTGTAACTAGAAGGGGGCAAACTTTTGACCATATGAACAACGACAAAATGTTCCAGTGTTTGTTAATCTATCAGACTCAACTGTTTGGTCATTAGACCGTAGCTTACAAACTACTTATACTAAGGTAAACTAACCTAAGGACAAAACAAACACCCATGCCCGAGGGGGGACTCGAACCCCCGGCGGCGACTAATCCGTCGCGGCTATGAACAACACACCAGAAAAAATAACAGTTTTCACTTTACCTGTAGTCATGCAGCTTTACTGTGTGAATATAGGAAGATGGCGTCCTCTTGAGTAAAATGTTGCGGAGGGCCACGGCGGAGTGGCCGAGCGCTCTAAGGCGCCTTGCTGCGGTGTAGGCGGTTGCTTGCCGTCGGAGCCTCGAGCCCTCCCTCGGGCATAGGACAGCAAATACACCTATGCCCGAGGAGGACTCGAAACTCAGGCGGCCATTCCCGAATGGCTAAAGTAATGAAAGAGGTTACCTGCGAGAATTTTTCATAGGGCACAATTTAATTATCACAAGTACTTGGCTTAAGAATCATGAAAGATGGTTGTATACGTGAAAGGGATCAGGAGATATTGGAAGGTACGAGACTGATTTTATAACGCTAAGGAATAATTTTCAAAACCAGCTTTTATTCTGTAAGACAAATCCAGGGGCAGAAATAGACTCTGACGACAACAGTACTTATTGGGTCTGTACTGAATATTAAAAATGAATAAACGCAAAAAGGTAGGAAAGTAAGGAGATGGAACCTGGATAAATTGAAGGAACCAGAGGTTGTCGAATTAGGCAAGGATTGTCTGAAAAGGGGTAAGGTAATAGCTGTCTAGCTTTGAGAGATAAAGTAGTGAAGGCTGCAGCGGACCGTATAGATAGAACATGGCCTAGCAGAAATCTGTGGGTAATGAAGGAGGTACTGAACTTAAATGATGCAAGGAGAAAATATAGAAAGGCAGCAAAGGAAGCCTGCAATAGAGAGTACAGACGGCCAATAAATTAGGGTGGCGGGAAGAGCAGATCGGGTATGCAGGAGTGGCTAAAGGGGAAAAGCAAGTCCGTAGAAGATAGAAAAAGTATGGGAAAGATAGATACTGCCTACAGGAAAATAAAAGAGACGTTTGGAGATCAGAAAAGCAGTTTCATGGATATCAAGAGCTCAGATGCAAAATCAGTATTAATCAAGAAAGGAAAAGCTGAAAGTTGAAAGGAATTTATAGGGTAAATAAATATGTGGAAAAGCTCGGGGGGGGGGTCGATAGAGGTCCTGACAACATGCAGAAAATGTCCTGTACACAAATGGTTTCTTTTCTTTCCTTACCGTATTTCGCGCATTCGTTGTGGTATACATAACACGGAGCACTTCACTAGGCATCTCGATCGTTTGTGTTGATACATTGTAATTTACTACGTACAGTTCTCTACAGATGGAGTCAAAATAGCTACCACGAGCTGCAGTGCAGGCGGCTACGCGCCGCATAATTGACTGTCTCACTCGTTGCCATCTTCCAGGCGTCTGTCATATTGCTAACACCGTTTCTCTATGCGCTAACGCAGCAATTCCATGTTATCGATAGGTGTGTCATTTACAATAGCCTTGAAATGACGTCGTAAGTAGAAGTCCAATGGATCAACACCGGGAGAAGGCGCAGGCCATGGTGACGTTTCCTGACACCCTACACATATGTTTTGGAATCGTTGATGTAAAATTCCTCTAAAAACTCGAGCTAAATAAGGTGGTGCTCCATCATGCATGAACCACATGCGCTGAATTAAATCCATTGGAACGTCTTCCATCAAACCATGTCAATCATATATTAAGAAGGAGCAGTATGATGTTCCTGTCAATGTTCTCGGTATAATGACTGGACCAATTCATGTGTTTCTATTATTCCAGCCCAAACATTAATGCTGAACTTCTGTTAATCCTCAGTTTGAACAACTTCTGTGAGATTGTCGAACGCCCAGACATGAGTATTGTGAGCGCTCTGTACTCAATTTCTGGTAAACTTAGCTTCATCGGTAAACAGAATAAGAAATAGGAAATGTTGCTCCTGAGCACACATCTGTCGTAACCAGGTAGGAAATGCTGCTATGAGTGGAAAGTCAGCTGTACTAAGAGCTCGGACCCTTCGAAGGTGGTATGAATAAAGAATCTGTTGTCGTAAAATCCCCTGCTAGTAAAGTTCGCTGAAGATTCCTCGTAGATGAACTACGAACAACAGTTACCCTAGTGTCTTTTAAAATATTCACCTCCCATAACTATGAACCACTGAGCTCTGCGATACATGTCCTGGAAACGTTGAACAAAGTATTCTTTGGAATGGTGTTCAAAAGATTCGTCACGTTTCAATGAACGTCAGTAATATCGTCGAACCTCTTTCCTTCCAAAGCGAGTTTGAATCGAGGGAACAGGAAATCTGGAGGACTGAGATCCGGCGGCTACGGAGAATGTTCAATCTGCACGACAACGCCGGTCCACACACAGCCAATATCGTCAAACAGTTCCTGGCAAAATAACGGCTGGTGCAACTGTAAAATCCACCGTACTCGCCGCATCTCAATCCTCCAGACTTCCTCCTATTCCCTCGATTCGAACTCGCTTTAAAAGGAAAGAGAATGACGATATTCCTGATATCCAAAGGAACGTAATGAGGCTTTTGAACACCACCCCGTCCGTGTCAGTAGTCTAGGGGACACAGTGGTGGAATGGCATGCAGGGGCTTGGGTTCGATTCACGGTCGGGTCGGAGTTTTTCTTCTTTTCCACGATCATTGATGTGCAAGTCGCCGAAGTGGCGTTAGCTAAAGTCTTGCACCAGGCAGGCTGAACACGGCCCTAGTTGGGGACTAAAGGTCATAAATGCCACACGATCATCATCATCATCATCACCAACGACAACACCTTGTCATAGAAAGACTCAGTGCAAAGTTTCCAGAATGCATATCGCAGAGCTCAGCGGAGCATAGTTATTGGAGATGACTATTTGGAATGACAATTAGGTAACTGTAGTACAATAGGACTTGGCTGGTTTTGTGGGCTGTGGGATTGGGCTGCTGGAAGGTGGTGGCTTGGAGTTAAACAGCGGTTCCTGGACAATAAAGAAACTGTCTTTATTCAACATAACAACATGTCAGGTTAGTCTTTTCTTGCGTCTTCGTGTGAAAGTGGCCAGTTGTACGTCGGTCGTCGAGTGGAGCCAAGACCGCAGCGCGCTTGTGCTACGTCACGCGGAGTAGATGGCTGTCGCGCAGCGGAGTGGCTGGCCGCTAGGACCTAGTGGGGAGCCCCATCGGGCAGCCAGTCTGCTACGTGGCAGCGACCCGCTCTGCGCGGCGCAGTACAAGCGCGACGCAGCGCGCTCTTTCTGGGAGGCTCCACGCAGCGAGCGGCGTGCCTGGCGTCGCGGACCAGCCTCCTGCAGGCGCGAGCGCGTTTCTTATCCGAGGGGCGCCGTGTTGCCTCGCGAGGCCCGGACCGCCACACGTCTTACGGCGGCAGCTGAAGAGGAGCCTAGCGGTGAAGCAGGAGTCCGGGGCTCGGGGCTCGGTGACGGACGTTGTCGAGATGTTGCGCTGCCGCTGACCACCGCACTCCTTCCGATGACGACGGCATTCCTTTAACCCTAGAACGGTCGGGCTGGTCTGTGAGACCCAGTAGTTTTTGTTTCACTGATTTTAAATTCTTATAATTGCGGATTTGACTCGAGCGGTCAGCTAGCTTCCTGAAACGCCCGAGAGAAAGCGTTGACAGCTTGAATGAGGTTTCTCATTCTTTAGTCATTGTTTGGCAGTCTTTCAAAAAGCGCGCGGGTCTGTCAGACCCAACCCGACCGTCTACGTAACTAATTTCTGCCAGTGCGATCCCGCTTATATTTTGTTGTATCGTTGAGTTACCAGTTACTTTGCGGACTATTTGTGATCTCCTAACACCGAGCTATCAGTCAATAGTTAATAGTATAAAATGGCACGAGAAAGTATCTCGTACAGTGAAATATACAAAATTTTATATGACGATGACACTGAAGTAAATGATTCTGATGCGGACCCAGACTTTGAAATAAACAGTGACCGTGAAAGCAATAGTGAAGTTAGTGGCGATGAAGAGGAAGATGTTCAGCCTTCTGCCAGCATTGATGCACCTACTGTTGTTGATTCAAGTACAGCTCATCATTATGACTCAGGTACGTCACCTATAAGCCTTTACAAAGGAAGGAACGGAGCAACTAAATGGAGAAAAACGTGTTTTCCACTAAGCATTCGTACAAGACTCACAACATAGGTACCATGAATTTGCCTGGAAGTATTCGAGCTACGATGGATGTACTTTCACCTTTAGAAGCAAGTCATTGATTGAAACTGTTCTTGGATCAACCAATATCTTCATTCAGTTCGAGACAAGTACAATAGTGACCCAAACATGGCTAGGCCTAAAAGTATTGATGAACTAATGGCATATTTTGGACTTCTTTACTTAGCCGGAACATTGCATGGCGGTAAAATGAATATTAAGGACTTCTGGAATACAGATGGGACAGAAATAGAAATCTTTCGAGCAAGTATGTCATTGAAAAGTTTCAGATTTTTGATTCGATGTATCAGGTTTGGCAACATCCATACAAGGGAAGAAAGAAAAGCACAAGATAATCTTGCTGCCATAAGAACCATTCTTGATATGTTTGTCTTCAACTGCAATTCATATTATGCTCCATCAGAAAACGTTACTTTGGACGAAATGCTCGTTCCTTACAGAGGCAGGTATCCTCCCTCGGATATGGTTGTTCAGAATGTTCAAATGTTTGTAAGGATTAAGACACTTAACTGTGGGGTCATCAGTCTCTAAATTTACAAACTACTTTGAACTAGCTAATAATAAGGATGGCACAAATATCCATGCCTGAGGTGTGATTCGAACCGCCGACCGTAGTGGCCGTGCAGACTGTGACTGGCGCGTCGAAGACCCCTCAGACACCGCGACTGGCTAAGTAGTTTGTAATTTAGGGATTAATGACCCCACAGTTAAGTTGTATAAGCTTTATAAACATTAGAACTTTTTTTACCGATTTCCTGATATTTGCGGTGTATTCGTATAATGGTCGCACGGAAAAATTATAACCTCATCGCTACCTCTGAGATACTGTGTCCCATGTCTCGTTCACCGATTATAACACCATGCCCAAACTCACTGAAGTCATGATAACCTGCCAGTGCAGCAGCAGTGACCTATCTAACGGCTTCTGTTGTCTTATATAAGCCTTGACGTGCCGCCCTCTGAGTGTTTACTTATATCTGTGTTTGCAAACGCATGCGAATACCGCTTTCTTTGGCTCTTGAGTGCAGAACAATAGTGAAAATTAGGTCGACTGATTTGGTAACGTATGACGACGTTCTCCGCAGAATTATTGAAAAATTGATGATAATAGAAATCACTGACAAGAAGAAGGGACAGGATAATAGGACGTATGTTGAGCCAGTCTGGTTACATAGGGAGCTGTAGAAGGCAAAAGCTGCAGGGGCAGATAAAGACTGGAATAAGAGCCTTGAAATAACTGAGTACATCATGTTTAAGTGCTACTATGAAATGAAGAGGTTGGAGCAGAAGTGCAAATCATGGTGGGCACCTCAAACTAACCGTAAAAGTAGTTCTCAATTTTACTGTTTATATGAACAGGGTCACCATCGCTTCTCCACTTACAGGAATTATTGCGAGTTATTCCATAACTTCAGAAGTGAAATCCCATTAACTTTTCATCCACACTACTAACAATTATAAGCAAGAAAATTTTTAATATATAAATTTTATAAATATATGAAGATACGTTTCTTCTAATGCCAACAACAAATAGTCGGGTCTTAGTATAAAATGCTTAGCAAATATCCGAGTTCGTAAGCATCATCCATTGTAAGAGTCCAACAATATTAGACACAATAACTTTATTTGAGAATCGTGTTCCGCTGCTCACAAGAA
The DNA here is from genome assembly GCA_026315105.1 of Locusta migratoria. Lineage (NCBI taxonomy): Eukaryota > Metazoa > Arthropoda > Insecta > Orthoptera > Acrididae > Locusta > Locusta migratoria. Next base: position 14,233,236 of record CM048755.1, read on the forward strand.
TTGGAGGATACATATGATACGCGTATTTTATTCAGATACTAGTTACAATTGTAATTTATGTGTGATAACGTATTATATTTTGCTGCCTCAACTCGTTACTTAGAACGAGAAAGCATGGGGCAACTGAAATTATAATAGTGACAAAGTTATTCATGTTGCTCTCTAATGTGGTGTAAGATCACATCGGGCAGCCAGTACAGCTTTCCACCTGCGTAGCATAGACAGTATGAGGTTATCAATCATCTCGTGAGTGATATTTGGCCATTCCTCCATGAGTACAGCTCTGCAACCGTTGTGGGACGGACTGACTTGGCTGCAGTGCATCTTCCAAGTGTGTCACAGATATGGTAGTAGAATGCAATTGCCGTTTCTGGGGCATAAAATTGATATCAAATTAATTAGAGTACTTGCATAATTAGAGCAATTGGGTAATTAGAGTACTTGTGTAATTAGATTAATTGCGTCATTAGAGTAATTGTGTAATTACGGTAATTGTTTATTTATTTATTTGTTTATTACACTTGCATGTGTTCACTCCTCCACATCTGGTGTGGAACTGAGGTCACCCCACACCATCATGTGACCACCCCCTTCCCCTCCCCCCTCTACCACATGACAACAGACCAATGGGAGCACAACACGTGACCACCCCCTCCCCCACCCTACCACGCGACCATCGACCAATGGGAGCCCAGCATGGTCCCAGCCGACAGTCGGCAGTCATTCAGACGCAGAGTGTTGGAGGGACAGCACCACAAATAGGAAGGAGACAATTATGGTAATTACCTTTGACTTCCGTAGTTAGGAGATTCCTAGCACAACCACAAATTGGCGGGAAGACGTTCGCCCCTCCAATCCGGTGGAGCACCTTTACACTGCACCTGTTTCTATATATAAAAACCAAATCAGAGCATTCTGTTCGGTAACATGATAAAAATAACCTTAATTAGAGCTCATATTGGATCCAAAATTAGATGTGCATTAGATCATGATATCGTCATAGCGTCGATGGTGACCAAAGTTCATAAACCAGTCAAGAAGGCTAGGAGCGTGTTTTTGTTGGGAAAAGCCGACAAGAAAATGTTACGATCGCACTTAGAAAATGAATGGGCATCGTTTAATTCTGGGACTATGGATGTAGAGGAATTGTGGACTAAATTTAAATGCATTGTTAATGAAGGGTTAGAGAAATATGTGCCAGTAAAGACGATTAAGGATGGAAAAGATCCACCGTGGTATAATAATAATGTTAGAAAGCTGCTGAGAAAGCAAAGGCTGTTGCACTCTCGATTCAAAAAGGAACACGCAAATGATGACAGGCGAAAGTTAGTAGAGATTCGTGCGTCTATAAAAAGATCGATGCGTGAAGCATACAATAATTATCACAGCCATACCTTAGCAAAAGATCTTTCCGAGAACCCGAAAAAATCTGGTCCTATGTAAAATCGATAAGCGGGTCAAAGCCCACTGTCCAGTCACTAGTTGATCATTCCGGGGCAGTAATAGAAGAAAGCAAACGGAAAGATGAAGTTCTAAATTTAACCTTTAAGAAATCTTTCACGCAGGAGGACCGCACAAATATACCATCATTTGATCAACGTACTAATTCCGAAATGGGGGACATAACAATAGGTATTTCCGGTGTAGAGAAGCAGCTGAGAGAGCTAAATACGAAAAAGTCTGCTGGTCCGGATGAAATACCAGTTCGGTTTTACAAAGACTATTCTGCGGCATTGGCCCCCTACTTAGCTTGCATTTATAGCGAATCTTTAATTCAGCGCAAAGTTCCTAGTGATTGGAAAAAAGCGCAGGTGACTCCCGTGTATAAGAAAGGAAAGAGAACTGACCCATACAATTACAGGCCAATATCGTTGACATCGGTTTCATGTAGAATTTTGGAGCATATTCTCAGTTCGAATATAGTAAATTTCCTTGAAACGGAAAAGTTTCTTTCCATGAATCAGCACGGGTTTAGGAAACATCGTTCATGTGAAACTCAGCTTGCCCTTTTCTCACATGACATCTTGCGAGCCATGGACGAAGGGCAACAGGCGGATTGTGTTTTTCTCGACTTAAAAAAGACGTTCGACACGGTGCCACACTGCAGACTGCTAACGAAGATACGAGCTTATGGAATAGGTTCACAGATTTGTGACTGGCTGGAAGACTTCCTAAGTAATAGAACGCAGTACGTTGTCCTCGACGGCGACTGTTCATCAGAGACGAGTGTATCGTCAGGCGTGCCCCAGGGGAGTGTGATAGGACCGCTATTATTTTCTATCTATATAAATGATCTGATGGACAGAGTAAGTTGTAATTTGCGGCTGTTTGCTGATGATGCTGTGGTGTATGGGAGGGTGTCGTCTGTAACTGACTGTAATAGCATACAGGTTGACTTAGACAAAATTTCTAGTTGGTGCGAAGAATGGCAGCTAACTCTCAATGTAGAAAAATGTAAGGTGATGCGCATGAGTAGAAAAAACAATCCTATAATGTTCGAATACAGCATCAGTAGTGAGCTTCTTGATGCGGTCGCGTCGTTCAAATATCTAGGCGTAACATTGCAGAGCGATATGAAATGGAACGAGCATGTAAGGACAGTTGTGAGTAAGGCAGACAGCCGACTTCGGTTTATTGGGAGAATTTTGGGAAGATGTACTTCAACTGTAAAGGAGACCGCGTATAAAACGCTTGTACGACCACGTCTTGAGTATTGCTCAAGTATTTGGGACCCGCAGCAGATCGGTTTGAAGGAAGACATAGAGGCGGTTCAGAGGCGAGCAGCTAGATTTGTTACCGGTAGGTTCGACCAATGCGCGAGTGTCACGGAAATGCTCCGGCAACTCAATTGGGGATCGCTGGAAGAAAGACGACGTTCTTTTCGTGAATTTCTGTTAAGTAAATTTAGAGGGCCGGAATTTGAAGCTGAGTGTAGTACGATCTTGCTGCCGCCTACTTACATTTCGCGTAAAGATCACAAAGACAAGATAAGAGAAATTAGGGCTCGTACGGAGGCATATAGGCATTCTTTTTTTCCTCGTTCAATTTGGGAGTGGAATAGGAAAGGAAATGCCTAGTAGTGGTACAGTGTACCCTCCGCCACGCACCTTACGGTGAATTGCGGAGTGTGTATGTAGATGTAGATGTAGATGTAGATGTAGATGTAGATGGATCATATGGAAGATCAACTGTACTGTCATACGTATGTACTCCCATTACTCTAGTAATTATGTAGAATTTTCAATCCATGGTCATGCGTGAGGCCGTAAGCCAGATGAGCAAGACAAGCATAAGATTGTAGGTCCCCTTCACTTTTGCAAATTCGTAGGTCAACGTGATTTGCATGTTAACCTGCTTTTATTCTCGAATGGAGACAGCGGTAAATTTCATTATGTGTGGATCAAGGACATGTCCAGACTTATTTCCTCCCAAGTTTCGAAACATACACATAAAAGACATATTTGTTTTCGTTGTCTTAATTCATTCCACTCAAGCGAGTCACTTGCAAACCATGAGTTAGATTGTGCTTTGCAAAAGGCGGTACGTGTTGTTATGCCAACAGAAGATAACAAATTCTTGAAATTCAAAAATTTTAACCACCAAGAACGTTGTTTATTTTCTGTTTATGCCAATTCTGAAGCTTTACTAGTTCCTATTACACGATGTAGAGGGGACCCCGATGCCTCACATACCACCCTCACCCAGAAACACGTGCCATACACCGTAGCATATCAGGTTGTACACTCGTACGATTCCACCAAAAATGAACTTAATTCATACTTTGGGGAAAATCCCGCGGACTGGCTGCTCTCTGAGCTTGAAAAACTGTCCTGGGAACTTGATAGACTTTACAGGCAGAACGTTCCAATGGCCATGATGCAGGATGATATTTGTAAAATGCCTTTGAATCGTGAAGGAGAAACTCCCCGTAAAGACCATTGTCACATTACAGGAAAGTACCGTGGAGTGGCTCATAACTCGTGAACCTGAACTACCAAGCACCTAGACACATTCCCGTTTTCATGCACAATCTTTCGGCTTACGACGCACACTTCATTATTGAGCCCTGGCTAAATTTGGTTGGGGAGATGCACCTACTAGTATTATCCCTGATAATACTGGGAAGTACATCTCATTCTGCAAGCGAATGACACCAAAAAATCATGCTATGGTTCCTGGACTCGCTATGATTTATGCAAGTGTCACTTCAAAAACCTCAAAGTGAAATGCATATCACTAGAGCTGCAAGTCCCGATGAGACAGAATTTCATATGAATATCTGGATAGTATGGAGAAACTTAAAGAAACAGGACTATGCTATATATTTGCATTCACCAGTACCCTTACAGGCGACACCATGTTGGAATCAGATTATACACATGCTTGTAATGTTTGGCAGGCGTTTGATATACCCAATTTAGGTGAATATGCACGTTTCTACATGGAGACAGACATGCGATTACTAGCGGACGTGTTTGAGAAATTCAGAGACGTATGTATGGCCACATACACTCTGGATCCTGCCTTCTATTACACAGCAGCGGGGTTGTTCTGGGATGCCATGCTTAGAAAAACGCGTGTCAACATCGAGTTATTGACCGATGTTGACATGCTCCTGTTCTTTGGACGGAGGATCCGAGGTAAACTCTGTCAATGCATACATAGCCATGCGAAGGCGAATAACCCTCGGATGGGTGAGACGTTCAACACATCTGAGGCAACGAGCTACATCATGTACCTGGATGTCAACAACTTATACTGGTACGCCATGCAGCAGTCGCTACCGATTGGCGGGTTTCGCTGGCTATCCGGTAAGGAATGCCTCAGATTAGGTGAAACTCTCCGTAACAACAGGCGTGTTGTTGCCGACGCTGGGGAGGGGTATGTTTTAGAGGTAGAGCTAGAATATCCCATTAATTTGCATGATGAGCATAGCGACTTACCGCTATGTCCAGAGCAGCATGTTCCATGAGGCGGTTCCAACCCTAAACTCCTGACAACGCCGGGAGGGGGGGGGGGGGGGGGCAGAGGTACATAACTCATTATCGAAAGCTCCAGCAATGTCATTTGTGTTTGGAATTGATTAGAGTCACGCGAGCAATTTCTTTCAACCAGACTCCCTGGTTGAAGGAGTATATTGATTTAAAAACCGAGAACTGGGCTTCCGCATCTAGTGATTTCGAGAAAGACTTTTATAAATTAATGAATAATGCAATTTTCGGCAAAACAATGGAGAATTTGAGAAACCATCGCGATATTGGAGTTAGAACCGCGTGAGAGGGGGCAAGGAAATTGATTGCCAGACCAAATTTTAAATGGGTCACAATATTCAATGAGAATATTGCTGTGGCGATGGCTGGGACTGTAGTAGAGTTCACGAAACTTTTCTATGTGGGGATGTGCATTCTAGATCTGTCTAAACTCCACATGTACCGATTACATTATGAGTTTGCAAAAACTCATTTTGAGAATCCAATGTAAATTTATACGGATACGGACAGTTTTATCTATTGGGTAAAAGGTTGAGATCCACATGAAGTAATGCGGTCTCACGGTAATGAATTCGACACGTCTGGATATGCGGCCGATAACCCATATGGCATTCCAGAATGAAACTTTCACTCTGCAGCAGAGTGTGCGCTGATATGAAACTTCCTGGCAGATTAAAATTGTGTGCCGGAACCGGGACTCGAACCTGGGACCTTTGCCTTTCGCGGGCAAGCGCTCTACCGACTGAGCTACCCCGACACGACTCACGATGCCACCTCACAACTTTACTTCCGCCAGTACCTCGCCTCCTACTTCCCAAACTTCACAGAAGCTCTCTTGCAAACACGCAAGACTAGCACTCCTGGAAGAAAGGATATGGTGGAGACATGGCTTAGCCACAGCCTAAGGGATGTTTCCAGAATGAAACTTTCACTCTGCAGCGGAGTGTCCGCTGATATGAAACTGCCTGGCAGATTAAAATTGTGTGCCGGAACCGGGACTCGAACCTGGGACCTTTGCCTTTCGCGGGCAAGCGCTCTACCGACTGAGCTACCCCGACACGACTCACGATGCCGCCTCACAACTTTACTTCCGCCAGTACCTCGCCTCCTACTTTCCAAACTTCACAGAAGCTCTCTTGCAAACACGCAAGACTAGCACTCCTGGAAGAAAGGATATGGTGGAGACATGGCTTAGCCACAGCCTAAGGGATGTTTCCAGAATGAAACTTTCACTCTGCAGCGGAGTGTGCGCTGATATGAAACTTCCTGGCAGATTAAAATTGTGTGCCGGAACCGGGACTCGAACCTGGGACCTTTGCCTTTCGCGGGCAAGCGCTCTACCGACTGAGCTACCCCGACACGACTCACGATGCCGCCTCACAACTTTACTTCCGCCAGTACCTCGCCTCCTACTTTCCAAACTTCACAGAAGCTCTCTTGCAAACACGCAAGACTAGCACTCCTGGAAGAAAGGATATGGTGGAGACATGGCTTAGCCACAGCCTAAGGGATGTTTCCAGAATGAAACTTTCACTCTGCAGCGGAGTGTGCGCTGATATGAAACTGCCTGGCAGATTAAAATTGTGTGCCGGAACCGGGACTCGAACCTGGGACCTTTGCCTTTCGCGGGCAAGCGCTCTACCGACTGAGCTACCCCGACACGACTCACGATGCCGCCTCACAACTTTACTTCCGCCAGTACCTCGCCTCCTACTTTCCAAACTTCACAGAAGCTCTCTTGCAAACACGCAAGACTAGCACTCCTGGAAGAAAGGATATGGTGGAGACATGGCTTAGCCACAGCCTAAGGGATGTTTCCAGAATGAAACTTTCACTCTGCAGCGGAGTGTGCGCTGATATGAAACTTCCTGGCAGATTAAAATTGTGTGCCGGAACCGGGACTCGAACCTGGGACCTTTGCCTTTCGCGGGCAAGCGCTCTACCGACTGAGCTACCCCGACACGACTCACGATGCCGCCTCACAACTTTACTTCCGCCAGTACCTCGCCTCCTACTTTCCAAACTTCACAGAAGCTCTCTTGCAAACACGCAAGACTAGCACTCCTGGAAGAAAGGATATGGTGGAGACATGGCTTAGCCACAGCCTAAGGGATGTTTCCAGAATGAAACTTTCACTCTGCAGCGGAGTGTGCGCTGATATGAAACTTCCTGGCAGATTAAAATTGTGTGCCGGAACCGGGACTCGAACCTGGGACCTTTGCCTTTCGCGGGCAAGCGCTCTACCGACTTTTTTTTTTTTTTTTTTTTTTTTTTTTTACTCACTAGCTAGGTGCTTTAGAGCACTTTTTTTTAACCATTTTTTATTTTTTGCAATTATGCAAGTAAAACTAAAATTTTATGTGCCTCTTAGTAGCATTAAAATAAACTTCTTTCATCTTCTATCATATAATGTAGAACTGAACGTTTTTCCTACGAACTTAGTACTCCTTGCTCGGAATTAATTTCTCCCTTTCTCTTCTGCAAGGAGCCACAAACAAAAATCTATTTTCCCGTATTCTACGGTTTGATAAAACAGAAAAAAGGTAAGCAAAACTAAACATGTACTTCCCTTAAAATGAAAACAACTTTAAATACCTGTCAACGGTATATGGGTTCTATATTTTTCAAGTTACATTTAATCGTCGGACAAAGCGTTTTCAGGGTTCTACTGAGGCATTCACGGCTACCGTAGCGGCCCCGGGGCTCACGGATTCCCCACCGTACTTCACCCTCAGCAGCAATCCCCTACTTAGCTTTTATCCAACACATTGCCACTATGCCATTACGAAATCCTTATCCTATGCCTTGTCTTTCGAAAAGAATTTTTAACATATTTCCGTAATTCTTCTTGTTTTTTTTTCCTAAATATTTTATAATATTCCTCCTGCATATATTGTCTATATTCCACTATACAGTCCTTCCCTTTCTTGTTAATTACATAATTAATGTAATTACCATATATCCATAATAACACGTTATTCTTCTGCGGGGGGAAAACTATTTCGTCTGGAAAGAATATGTTGTTCAAGGTGATTTCCCGTCCATCACTCCGTTTGATATAGGCGGCCTGCTCCGTGCTATCTTTCCATATATCTGCGTATCCTTCACATAAGAAGCGATGTCTCAACAAATCAACATTTCCGCACTTTGAGCATACGTTAGTTGTTCTTCGTCCTATGGAATATAATTTTTCGTTGGTACTAACGATATTATTGATGACTTTGTACCACGCCGACTGAACTTCCGTTGTTAGTGTTGTATTGTTAATATTTTTCCATATTTTTTTCCAGTTTTTCTCAGGATATTTTAATTCCATCCTGTTGCGGATTATAGTTGATTGTAGTCCATTCATTATATGTTGGCCTTTCCATTTGTTCTTATCCCCGATGATACCTCTCATATAGCTTATTTCAAGGTAGAACCTTTGTATGTGCTTCAAATTGTCGTGTATTCTTCCGACATTTACTGGAGGCGACATGCAAACGGGCTTAAGCAGGTCAAATAAAGCAGCAGTGATGCTATCGGGATGATTATCGATTAGTTGCAAGGTCCGTTTGATGAAGAGGGCCTTACTTTTTTTCTCAACATCTGTTAGTCCTAGTCCACCCTTCTCACTTTTCAAAGTTATTACATCCCGTGCTACTCTGAAAATATGACCTTGCCATACATAATTGCAAATTGTACGCATAATAGTTTTTGCTATATCTCTGGGAACCGGTAATATCTGACCGACATATGTGGCTTTCGCGAGGATTGCACAATTTATGAGTTTTATCCGTTGTTTTAGATTCAAATCCCTTGTCAGATTTAATTTTAAGACACCTCGAATTTTGTCCAGTAGCTGTTTCCAATTTGAAGCTGCCGTTCTTAGTGGACAACTGTAGAAGGTTACGCCTAATGCAGTATGATGCTCCACTCGCTTTGCCCATGTCAGCTGCACATCATCAAGACTCTGCAAATTTAAGAAAGAACTTTTGGTCTCGTTTAGTTTCGCGCCCGTTGCGTCACAGTACATCCGCAAGTGTTCTGTCAGCTGTACATTGTCTGCATCGCTTCTTATGATGACGCCGACATCGTCCGCGTATGCGTTACTCACTCGTTTTGTTCCACGAATAGTTATGCCCTCTAAAGTGGAATGCAGAATTCGTAAGAGAGGTTCTACGGAAACGACGAATAAAACCATTGATAATGGACTGCCTTGTGGTACTCCATTTAAAATTTTGATGTCTTTGGTATATTGGCCATTAATAGAAATCCTAGTGGTTATTGCCGTTATAAAGTTCCGTATTACAGTCAAGCTTTTCTCATGAAAACCAATATATTTCAAGATATGATACAGATATTCGTGGTTTACCCTGTCGAATGCTTTTGCGAAGTCTATGAAGGCTAGGCCGCCTTTCGCCGACGAAGTCGAAAATATTGCAATTATGTCTCTATATTCACATACCGTCTTAAATATGCTCCTTCGAGGAAGGCAAGTCTGGTGGCTCCCAATTACATGTTCTAGAATAGGTCGCATCCTATCTTTGAGCACCCTCGCGATGATCTTATAATCGGCGTTCATTAAGCAGATGGGTCTCATTTTATCAAGTTCTTTCGTGTCTGTGGTTCTTCCTTTTGGTAGTAGTATAGTAACACTTTCTTTGAAAGTATCAGGAATAACAACACCATTGAGGACCTCGTTAACCACTGAGGTAAATGCATCGCCTATTAAATGCCAAAATTTTGAATAAAATTCTACTGGCAGGCCGTCCGGGCCAGGAGACTTATTGCGTGGCGAAGATTTAAGAATTTCCGAAACGTCTTCGTTTGTTATATCTACAGTAAAATTTGAATTTTCTTCTTCAGTCACAAGGTTCCCTATTCCGGAGTTCTGCAGCAAAACTTGCGTTAAGTTCTCATTATTACCATTATTTTCGACATAAAGTTGATGGTAGTACCTATGAGCCTCGTTTAAAATATGCTTTTGTTCCGTCAGGATTTCGTTATCATCCGTTCTGAGGCTGTTAATAAAAGTTCTCCTCCTGTTTTTTGCCATTTGTATTAAGTGGTAGATGGAGGCATTTTCGTCTTCCACTGTTGTCCTAGTGTGGGACTTTATCTTCAAACCCTCCAGCTGCGCCCTCTTAATACTGATCATCTTGGATTTAGTTCTCTTTATATCAATAAGAACCTCTTGTGACATAGGTTGTTCATATAGTTCTCGAAGACAGGTGTAATAAAACTCCATTGTTGTCCTTGACCATCTTGCTCGCTCTTTCCCATATGCGATTAATGTTGAACGTAATCTTTTCTTCGCGACCGAAGTCCACCATTCAATGTGGGTTCGGTATTTAGCTCGGTTTCTTAAGACAGCCTGCCAAGTCTGTTGTATTTCTAAAGTTAAGGCTTGTTCTGCGAGCATGCTTATATTTAATTTCCAAAGCGGGCGGCCCCAGTATGTCTTTTGTCTTGTAAGGTTGATACTACATTTTACACCTAGGTGGTCAGAAAAGGCAGCGGGTATTACTTCAATTCCGCGTATTTTGGCCTCTAAGTTAGGAGTGACATACATCCTATCAATTCTACTTTGTGAGTCACGAGTAAAATATGTAAATTTGACAACTGTTGGATACTTTACTTCCCAAGCGTCTTTCCATTTCATCTGTTTGAGCAATGCGTCCAATTCGCGAGAGAAATTAAAATTTGGCCGTTGATCCTTTTTATTTAAGACGCAATTCCAGTCTCCTCCTATTAAAATTTCTGCAGGGTTGTCCTTGAGGAGAAATAAAATGTCACTCTTAAAAAATTTTGCCCTCTCTTCCCTGGCATTATTTCCTGAGGGTGCATAAATATTTATAAAGGTGGTATTAAAAATTTTGCAGCCAATTCCCCTCCCTGATTCCAAAAGACATACGTTTGTAAGTTCCAATCCATCTTTGGCAAGTATCGCGGTTCCAGAAGCCTTCTCAGTTGCGGTGTTTAAAATCTCTTTGTAGCCGGAAAGATAAAAATTCTTGACGTTAACTTCCTGTAAGAAAGCTACATCAGTATCGGACTGATATAAAAAATCTTTGAGGGCGGCTACCTTCGAAGAATTTTGAATTTTGTTTATGTTCAAAGTGGTAACGTTGTATGTGTATTCCACTTTGAAATTTACTTTACAAAAGAAGATAACTTCAGGGCAAACTTTCGTCTATTAATTTATTTCGTCTATTTTTTATCTTTCTTGAAAACCTTAAAATATCTTTCCTCAATCAGTGAAACACAACAAAAATCATTCTCGTTCATGCGGTCCTTTCCGTGGATCTGACAAGTTAAAAATCGTTAATAGAAAACGTCTTCCTCACTCTCCTGGTCCGTGTCCATTCCGTCCGTCCGGTTCTCGACATCTTCCGCCCAATCACCCGTCTTTTCTGCTCTTTCACGACTAAGCCGGGATACGTCATCCATGTCACGATTGTTTGTGTCAGGCGCAGTGTTCAATTTCTCTTGCGGTTCTGCAGCATGTGACGAACCCGTTGTTCTATCACTGCACTCGCAGACTTCTTCCTTGTGGGATACTCGTTCCTGTCTTCCTCTTTCTTGAATGTTTCTAAGCCGTTCCCTTAAAGAAGGGGCCAAGTTTTGTGCCTCTTCGTGTGCAATTCGCCTTTTCTTGTTCTTTTTACGCAACGATTTCGCCGATCTATTTGGAGAAGACCCTGGTGAGGTGTCAGGGAACCCCGTAGGCGATCTCTGACAAGGGGTCTGTTCCTTCTTGTTCGAGGGAGCGTTCTGAACGCCTCCAGTTTGGTCATCGGTATTGAGTACCGCCTCCTCTTGAAGCCGCGGTGTTGTCCGACCTTCGTGATCTGCTTGTCGTTCATAATTTGTTTCCTTTCCTTTAGTATCTGTCTTGTCGCCTTGTTGTTCTGGCGACGTTTTGTTTGTCAAGTGATTCTTCCCTTGACTGAGTTTTTCTTGCATTTGAGCCACTGATGCTATTTGGCCTTCGGCATGTGCAACCTCTGAAGAGTGCTCCGGGCGTTCAGCCTCTAGTAACATGTCTGGTACGTCACGTCAGGTACGCGCGCTGCGTCTTCAGTGGAGTCTCGGGCTTCCTCGTCCGTCGTCCAGTCCCGCGCTCTCGCCGCCGGCCGCTTCCCCGCGCTGCTCAGTGGAACGGGGCCGCTGTCTGCCGCGGCGGCGTATCACAACTTCATGCTCACCACCGGCCCCAGAACAGACGCCTCTGCGGGACGCGACGTCTAGGACACTCGCTTCGCACGTGCTCAGGTGAATTGCAGACAGCACAAGTCTTCGGCTGTCCATCGTAAATCACGAGGGTACGATATCCAGCGATGTTTATAAAAGATGGTATGTCCCTCTCAAGTTCGATCTTAATTTGTCTCACTCCATTCAACACGGGAAACATGTTTTGCTCCGACCATTTTCGGCAACATTTGAAATAACCCGGCCATACGGTTGGAGGGCGATTTTAATTTGTTCAGCTGGCATTTCGAACGGCAACTCGAATATTCTTACTGTTCTAAGACCAGCATGAGATACAAGCACGTCACTAACTCGTCCGTCTGAATGATTAAACTTCATTTTACCCCACTTCTTTCGATAATTCGACAACATAAGTCAGCAGATCGTAATTTTACATAAACAAAGTTCGTAACAAACGAGAGATGTACTCGAATTACATCTACACCGTCATTCCGACTGTTTCGATAAACCACCTCTTTAACTCGAAAGCCTTCGTTCTAATAAAGTCCCAATCGAAAGTAAACTTAATTGTATCTTGTCTTTGACAACTATTCAAGTTCATTTTGTCTCCTGATGAAACGTTTAAAGTTACGAGGATGCAACTAGAAGGTTACAACTGACCTGCTGTACTGCTGCACGTCCGTTGCTGCGCTGCCTCCAGACGTCCGTCCCACACCGCAGCATCGATTCGAATAACCAGGCCAAACGTATGGAGTGTAAATGCTAGCTATTGTCTCTTCTGTTGATGTTGGTAGGCGGTACTTAGTGTTCGGTTTACAAATTTGCTCTAAATGGCAATGAAAAGACCTCATCATGCGAAATAATCCCCGCTGAATAGCGAAGTTTTACACAGTGGGTCTAATACGTACTGTTATGTCCTGTATGCTAATATTAGCGCCAAAAACTAACAACACAGCGTTCAAAGGCAATGTTCGCTATATTGTGTTCCCTTCCATTCTCTTTAGTGTAAACGCTTCTAACCAGATATCAACGAATGGAAGAGAATGATCTACGAACGTTCATTCGCTCTTGTTGGCTTCCATTTGCACCACTGCAAACGAGACCTTAGGTGCTTAAAATTGGAGCCTGTGCCTTTCAGATAATTCGGCTATGCGGCACTGTGTGTCTCCGTTGTTTCTTCCCATAAGCCGAAGCGCTCGCTAAGCGGGATGAACTCTAAACGCCGCTGTTACAAGCGGTTCTTCGCGTAGCAAAAATGAGTAACATTAACATTTAAAAAATATCAGCGGTGCCTCTTAGCAGTTAAAATTTTGTCAGTGCATTTCGTTTAGTATCTTCTTCCTGTTTTACAAATTTTGTGGTAGCTTTAGACATGTCGAGATGGACAATTCCCGTATAGAATGAAACTTTCACTCTGCAGCGGAGTGTGCGCTTATATAAAAGTTCCTGGCAGATTAAAATTGTGTGCCGGAACCGGGACTCGAACCTGCGACCTTTGCCTTTCGCGAGCAAGCGCTCAACCAACTGAGCTACCCCGACACGACTCACGATGCCGCCTCACAACTTTACTTCCGCCAGTACCTCGCCTCCTACTTTCCAAACTTCACAGAAGCTCTCTTGCAAACACGCAAGACTAGCACTCCTGGAAGAAAGGATATGGTGGAGACATGGCTTAGCCACAGCCTAAGGGATGTTTCCAGAATGAAACTTTCACTCTGCAGCGGAGTGTGCGCTGATATGAAACTTCCTGGCAGATTAAAATTGTGTGCCGGAACCGGGACTCGAACCTGGGACCTTTGCCTTTCGCGGGCAAGCGCTCTACCGACTGAGCTACCCCGACACGACTCACGATGCCGCCTCACAACTTTACTTCCGCCAGTACCTCGCCTCCTACTTTCCAAACTTCACAGAAGCTCTCTTGCAAACACGCAAGACTAGCACTCCTGGAAGAAAGGATATGGTGGAGACATGGCTTAGCCACAGCCTAAGGGATGTTTCCAGAATGAAACTTTCACTCTGCAGCGGAGTGTGCACTGATATGAAACTTCCTGGCAGATTAAAATTGTGTGCCGGAACCGGGACTCGAACCTGGGACCTTTGCCTTTCGCGGGCAAGCGCTCTACCGACTGAGCTACCCCGACACGACTCACGATGCCGCCTCACAACTTTACTTCCGCCAGTACCTCGCCTCCTACTTTCCAAACGCGGCATCGTGAGTCGTGTCGGGGTAGCTCAGTCGGTAGAGCGCTTGCCCGCGAAAGGCAAAGGTCCCAGGTTCGAGTCCCGGTTCCGGCACACAATTTTAATCTGCCAGGAAGTTTCATATCAGCGCACACTCCGCTGCAGAGTGAAAGTTTCATTCTGGAAACATCCCTTAGGCTGTGGCTAAGCCATGTCTCCACCATATCCTTTCTTCCAGGAGTGCTAGTCTTGCGTGTTTGCAAGAGAGCTTCTGTGAAGTTTGGAAAGTAGGAGGCGAGGTACTGGCGGAAGTAAAGTTGTGAGGCGGCATCGTGAGTCGTGTCGGGGTAGCTCAGTCGGTAGAGCGCTTGCCCGCGAAAGGCAAAGGTCCCAGGTTCGAGTCCCGGTTCCGGCACACAATTTTAATCTGCCAGGACGTTTCATATGGCATTGTTCTACAGAACAAAAATGTTATCGGTTTGATGAAAGACGAGTCGAATGGATTAACGATTGTGGAGTTTGCAGGTCTTCGATCGATGATGTATGCAAATCACACGTTGGGAGGCGCTACTTCGAGACGGGCGAAGGGAGTGAAACGTGCGGCATCTCAAGCCATCACGATGGAAGATCATCTGCTGTGTCTGTACGGCGATGCTCCGCCTCAACCACGTCATATGATACAGCAGAGTAGTATTCAATCGCGAAGGCATGAGATGTACACTGTGCTGCAGTCGAAGGTCGGTCTATGCCGTTATGACGATAAGCGTGTGATTAGTGTGGACGGCGTCGAAATTCGCCCGTACGCACACTATTCATTTTTATAGAAGTGAATGATTTCACCCGTTTATCATAGTTAGGTACGCATTAGATGCGTTTTTTAACACCAAGTGGGTTGTACATATATATTTATCCCTCCAAGGGATTTTTTTCCGCACTGAGTGCATTGTAAATTGTAATTCTTTCTGTACATAGTGGACTGTAAATTGTAATTCTTTTAGCCAGTTGATTTATTTATTTATTTCTGTGCATAGTGGGCTGTGAAAAAATATCATCGTTCTTTCACCCAGAGTACATTTCTGAATTAATAGTTTTTAAGTTTCACTTGCCGTTAACCGTTCAATCAGAATAGATTTAAGTAAATATGTGAGTTCCACCCATTTTTGTGTGATTTGCGACACCACTTGCTTTGTGTGTAAAAACAATTATCAGTAGCAAGTAAACTGATGAAACCTGGTAACCATCAGCACATTGTATTTCTCCTGGAGCAGAAAAAGTGTTCCTGGTTAGTCCTTGTATGTGTGTGTTGATTTAAAAGAAAAAAAAACATTGTATTATCCCACCTGGAGCAAAGTACTCCAGGTTAGTCATTGTGTGTTGCCTGGGGTGAATTTTCACCAGTCTTTTTTTTTCCAAAAAGGTTGTCTTGAATAGTTTTAAGTAAAAAAGAGATGTTTCATTATTCGAGAACTTTACTCATTGTAAGAAAAACAAATCCTCTGTTTAAAACTTTAATCGATGTAACAAAAATCCTCTGTTTTTAAAGAAAACTTTACTTCATTGGAAAAAATAAATTCACCTCTGTTTTAAAGAAAACTTTACTCATTGTAATAAAACTATACATCTCTTTTTAAAGAAAACTTTACTCGATGTAAAACTTTTTTACTGTGCAATGTGAGAAAAACAGAAAAAAAATCTGTTTGTTAAAAATTCAAACTTATTCTTTTATTTCAAAAAAATCAACCCTGTCATATACCATGTGCTCAAAGTGCAAATTATCAATTGTTCTGTGTTTACCACAGCGTCAAAAACATGAATATAAGAGTGTGTTTTAATATGGATGATAACAGAGTACATTTAATGATTGCATGGCGTTATGCATATAAATCAGCATGTATTGGATCTTGGGAGCAGGAGGCACTTGATCGTACTCGCTTCCAAAGACGTTTAGATAACTTGAGAGGAATTATCTCACCAGTACTTCTGAAGTTTTTAAATAAATAAATAAAAACACGTTGTTCCTTAGGTAGAATATAATTTATTTTCATTCATCCAACTTCTACATCTACATCTACATAGATACTCTGCAAATCACATTTAAGTGCCTGGCAGAGGGTTCATTAACCACTATCGTAACTTTTCTCTACCGTTCCATTTTATAATAGCGCGCGGGAAGAAAGAACGCCTAAATCGTTCCGTTTTAGAACTTATTTATCTTTTTTTTTGGGATGGTCATGTCTCCCTAAGTAGGTGGGTGCTAGCAAAATATTTTCACATTCAGAACTAAAAGTCGGTGATTGAAACTTCGCAAACAGATCACGCCGCAATGAATAACGTCTTTCTTTTAATGATTTCCACCCCAATTCGTGCAACATTTCCTTGACGCTTTCCCCCCGTAACGTGATAAAACAAAACGAGCTGCCCCTCTCTGAACCTTCTCAATTTCTTCCGTCAGTCCCACCTGGTGAGGGTCCCACGCTGGGCAGCAGTACTCCAGGAGAGGACGCACAAGTGTGATGTAGGCAAACTCTTTGGTGGAGCTGGTGCATCTTCGAATGTTCTACCAATGAAACGTAACCTTTGGTTCCCCATCCCCACAATATTTTCTGTGTGTTGTATCCAGTCTAAGTTGTTCGTAATTGTAACTCCTAGGTATTTGGTAGAATTTACGACCTTAAGGTTTGACTGATTTATCGCGTATTTTGAGTTCAGCGGATTTCTTTTAGTGGTCATGTGTATTACTTCACACTTTTCTTTATTTAGTGTCAATTGCCAATTTTCGCACCATGTAGAAATTTTGTCTAAATCGCTTTGCAGTTGCTTTTGATCCTCTGTTGACTTCACTAACCGATAAACGACAGCATCATCCGTGAACAGTCTAAGGAAGCTATTCAGATTGTCTCCTAAATCGTTTATAAACACAAGGAAGTGTAGGGGACTTACAATGCTTCCCTGTGGAACGCCAGATAGCACTTCTGTTTTATTCGATGACTTACCGTCAATTACAACGAACTGTGTCCTTTCTGATAGGAAATCGTGAATCCAATCGCACAACTGGGGAGATATTTCATACGCACAAAATTTCATTAGAAGCCGCGTGTGGGGTACAGTGTCAAAAGCCTTCCGGAAATCCAGAAATATGAAATCGATTTGAGATCCCTTGTCGATGGCACTTAACACTTCATGTGAATAAAGGGCAAGCTGTGTTTCGCAAGAACGATACTTTCTGAATCCGTGTGAACTATTGGTTAATAGGTCGTTTTCAAAAAAAAAAAAAAAAAAAAAAAAAAAAAGGTTCAAACGTTTGTATAGCTTATGGGACTTAACTACGGGGTCATCAGTCCCTAAACTTACAAACATCTTATGAACTATCTAATACTAAGGACGGCACAAATGTCCATGCCCGAGGGGGGATTCGAACCCCCGAACGTAGTGGCCGTGCAGACCGTGACTGGAGCGCCTCAGTCCCCTCGGCCACCGCGGCCGGCGGGTCGTTTTCTTCGAGGTAGTTCATAATATTCGAACAAAGTATATGTTCCAAAATCCTACTGCTAATCGACGTCAATGAGATTGGCCTGTAATTTTGGGGATCAATCCTATTGCCTTTCTTGAATATTGGAGTAACTTGGTCAACTTTCCAGTCTTTGGGTACGGATCTTTCGCTGAGTGATCCGTTGTAAATTATAGCTAAGTACGGAGCTATTGCATCAGCATACTCTGAGAGGAATCTAGTTGGTATACAATCTGGCCCGGAAGATTTGTTTTTGTTTAATGACTTAAGTTGTTTTACTACTCCAAGAACATCTACTTCTAAGTTTAACATGCTGGCAGCTGTTCTTGGATTGAATACTGGAGTGTGCACTTCGTCTTCTTTGGTGAACGAATTTCGGATAGCTGTGTTTAGTAATTCTGCCTTAGCAGTACTGTCATCGGTAGTATTACCATTGCTATCGCGTAGTGAAGGTATTGTGTGTGTTTTGCCGCTAGTGTACTTCACATATGACCAGAATTTCTTTGGATTTTCTGCAAGATTACGAGACAGGATTTCGTTGTGGTAACTACTACAGGCTTTTTGCATTGAAGTCCGCGCTAGGTTGCGAGTTTCAGTAAAAGATTGCCAGTCTCGTGGATTCTGTGTCTTTTTAAATTTTGCATGCGTTTTTCTTTGTTTCTGAAACAGTGATCTGACCTGTTTTGTGTACCACGGGGGGTCGGCCCCCCTCTTTTATTAATTTATTTGGTATAAATCTCTCGATTGCTACTGATATTATGTATTTGAAAGTAAGCCACAACTGATCTACACTCTCATATCTAGTTTTGAAACACTGGAGACTATCACTCAGGAAAGCGTGAAGCGAATTTTTATCTGCTTTATTGAATAGATATATTTTTCGTATATTTTTGGTGCATTTGGGAATTTCGACATCCAGTCTCGCTACTACAACTCGATGTTCGCTAATCCCTGTATCTGTTTTGATGCTCTTCACTACCTCAGTATTATTTGTTGCTAGGAGATCAAGGGTATTTTCGCAACCACTTACTATTCTAGTGGGTAAAAGTAGATTTACATTGTCATAAGCACGCACAAAACAATTTTTATTTATTATCACTTTCTTGAGTCGATGGATAGCAGGACATCCAAAGGAACCAAGGTCTTGAATAACAGCATGTTTGTAGATTCTTCTCAACCAGGCAGCCTGCCCCTCGCCTTTAACGTAGACCGCAGTGTCAGGGGTGTCGAATAATCGGAGTGCTGCAACCATATCTTGGTAGGGGACTCCAGGATCATCCCAATGAATTCCATCGTAGAAGCGTGTTAACCACATTGCACTCTTCCGTGTTTTATCACACCTCACATCCTTGAATGGTTTCGGTGATGAAATTCTTGTTGAGAATCTATCTATTACACCAGTATCTTCTGTGTACGCAATGAATGCAACATCTTTAAATATGAAGCGCTTACATTCAACGTCGTGGAAACCTTGGACATCTACAACGATGTTCACACGTTGACTCATGGTTGTGAAGTGACACACGCAAACAAAGAATTTAGTTCCTTACACACCTCGCTGTACAATACCGATGAGCGGGTAGTAATTAACTACTCGATCCTGTAGTACTAAAGAATATGCAGATGTGCGTTCTGGGAAATTTGCTAAAGATTCAAATTCAATCCTCACATCTATCCGTCCAGATTTAATTACTGCATTCTGTTTGGAACAATCTATTACAATGATCGGAGCTAGTTCCTTGCATTTCAGTGGGTTAAGTAGACAGTTATCCTCTTCCTTGTCCTAGTATGAAGCACGAAACCTCGCATACATGTCAAAAGCTGGACAATACACATTTTTGTCCCACTCCAATTGTAAATTGTCGTATGGATAGAATTCAGAAAACAGGTATACTTTAGCATTACTCAAACTACAATTGTCGAACACTGTTGAATCTTTTGCTGGATTACCTATTCTATCTGTTTGAAAAGCAAGTACGATGAATATAGGTGTCTCCAGCTGAACAGATGTTTTGATAGCCCATGTCTGTCTGTTTGCAGTGGGTAGCACAGGATACTCAAAAAGCTCCCATGAGCGGAATGCTAGAGGTAGATATGTCCTGCATTCAGAACTTTTAAAAGATTCAAAAGTTTCATCGTCCGTGACAGTGATGTGAGGCATTTTCCACAGTATTTTATTGATGACGATTTCTCCCTCCTCTTGAGTATTACCATGAACGTATGAGTTGTTATCCTATGCACTGCATATTAAGATAAGCTCCTGTTTGGCATTTATAATAATTCGACGCATGTCTTCGAAGTAGCCCATAAGCATTTTTAGAGGTATACATGCTGTAAACTTCTTGTGTTCAGCTACCGCCGGCTTCTCGATAAACCATCCCGCATTTTCCAGCACATTCAAGTCTGATTCTGTTGCGGAGAGATAAGTTTTAAGGGTTGATATTATACCGACATTGCGTGTGCGGTCAATCTCAACACCACTAAGCTCATACCGCATTTCTTGAAACAGGAATGATAGCGCATTGCGAGTAAGCTCAAGGGCTGTTGTAGAGGTACCATCCTTCTTCTTAAATGTTGCATCTAAATATAAGAAACTCTTTCAAGGCAGATTTAAAGCGTCTTGATGTTGGATGACTATTCGAATTTCATCATTTTTGTTAAATGTGGCTGATGCTTAAGGTTTATGCGATATGCATTCATGACGAATAATGCAATCGTCATATTCTGGTTGCGTGGTTATATCGAGCGACATATTTGACAGGTTTCAAACCGACCGATTTAGGGAACTCGTAGTTTGACGGTGGTATCGCTTTGGTGCTTTGATGCGATGTGTCGTGCTGCGGTGCGCGCACTGGGGTTTTATATTTTATCCCCATATCGTTTCAGATGCAGTCTCACAACCGGCCGGTCTGCACGGCCACTATGGTCGGGGGTTCGAATCCCCCCTCGGGCACGGATATTTGTGCCGTCCTTAGTATTAGATAGTTCATAAATAGTTTGTAAGTTTAGGGACTGATGATCCCGTAGTTAAGTCCCATAAGCTCTACAAAATTTGAACATTTGAAACATTTTGCAATCTCACAATGATTTCCTCGCCGCGAAAGTCAACAAATTTGTTATCCTGGTGTACAATGCGTAGTTCCAAATAATCCAATGTCTGAACTGTCACCGTGAGGTAGATGGCGTTGTGAGGGGTTTCAATAATCTTGTACCCTGAAGCAACTACCGCGAAAAATCCGTAGATTGTGTGAACCAGTTTGTTGTTTAGGTATGAGTTAGTTACAACACTGCACTCAACACGAATTGTATAGACTGGTAGAATATCCACAGTCCGATCGGATGTGTAGAATGTTTCAGAATCTTTCTTCAAAATCCAACCTCTTGTGAAGCCCAGTAGCGGTCCTATTGATCCTTCCCAGCTGAAGTCGATTGATGCGATGGATGTACGTATTTCAGATTTTAGAGTATTTGTATTTGCACGCAAAACAATACCCTTCCTAAACTCTTCTAAAACTCTATTTATATCATCAATATCATATGCACCCGGTTGAATTATTATAGTCTCTTGTTGATCTTCAACTTCTAGGTGTAGTTTATTGTTAGATTCTGTGATATTTAGAATGCTGTTAAATGTCTACAGTCCAATCAGAGCAATACACCGCTCTCCATCGCTTAAATCGATCGGCGGGAAGTAATTTGCACGTAATACGGACAATCGCTCTTTAAAAGTCAGAGTGTACGACATCACATCTCAGGCTCGACTGATGAGTTGTTGTTGAGGACGGTGCTATTTATATTTTCTTCTTCTGTATGTTAGGAGAAACATAATGCACAAATGTCCACACAGATAAGTATTGAACTCTTGGTACCGTCGGCAGTTGTAGAAAACGTTTCTTCTGCTTGTAAAGTATCGTTGTAGTTCCTCAGGAGGTTGGAGGTTTCAAAATGTTTCAAATGTTTGTATAGCTTATGGGACTTAACTACGGGGTCATCAGTCCCTAAACCTACAAACTACTTATCAACTAGCTTATCCTAAGGATGGCACAAATATCCATGCCCGAGGGGGGATTCGAACCCCCGACCGTAGTGGCCGTGCAGACCGTGACTGGAGCGCCTCAGTCCCCTCGGCCACCGCGGCCGGCTTGGAGGTTTCCAAACGAGTCGAAGTAACAGACGGTGTTTACGGATTTTTTTACATATGCCACCCAGTGGGTTCTAGGTCCGCCGGCGACATCTAAATTTACACTTGCACATTCTCCTGATCGCCACATAGTTTTTGGTAATGTATTCCTCATAAACACACCTCTGAATGTTGGAGTATTGAGCTTCTTTTTAACAAACTTTACTAGATCTATATTTGTAAGAGGCTTGTCTGGTATTATTACTAGCGGGACTTTTTTTTATAATTGTTTCCATTTGTGAAGAGGCCAAGTCCTTTCTTTTACGGTTTCAGGTGAGTCCTTTCCCAATAGCGGCTGCCTCCATCATACGGTTGTGTCTTCGCGCTTCCTCAAGCTGTTGCTGATCGTTCTGGCAATAGCCGATGCGCCTCCGGCTAGAGATCCCATGGCCGAAAGTCCTGCCAGAGCTGGAATGAGGAACGGAATAATCTCACCTGATACGTTTTTCGGTATTGGTAGAACTCTAGGTGTTTTAGCCATCCTCATCGATTCTTTTTTGTTTCTCAGAGCTCGTTTATCTGCATACAGAGCTGTTAAAATGCAATTCTTCTTCTTACTCTTCTTTAGGACGCGACGTGCTGCATTCATCGCATGTCGAAAACTCAGACCAAGCTTAATTTTGGCTCGCACGGTCTTATCTACCCCTAATGCTGCAAGACGCTGACCAATACCTATATCGCTCCTTTTCCTTATTGCTTTTGCTCTATCCGCTAAAATACGATCTGCAGTGTGACGGTCTTGATTCGATGCGTATGCGATGTTGTGTTCCATACACGCCTCGTGGAGCTGATTAATACCTTTATCTCCTCGTGCTAGTCGTTTTTTAAGCTTTAAGCTTTTTCCAGGACCGCAGTAGTTATATGTAGAGCTCAACTGGTAGCTACTGATGCAATTGCGCTACTTGCACCTCGTTATATAGCATTTCGTCTGCGTCAATCCAACTGTTTGCCGTAGCTCGGAAACCGAGCCATTTAACTAATACTCGATGCCCACGGCGTTTCACAACTCTCACTATGAGAAACACGTCTGGTTTAGAACTCTGCTGCAGTTCTTCAGAGTAAAAACAACCTGCAATTTCTTCCCCTTTGCGGTCCTTTAAAATATAAGTTCTAGGATTCGTTAGTTGCACCTTTGAGACAGTGAATATCTCGGTTGACGAGTTTGGTAGGTGTGATATCTCGAAGGTGGTTTTGTATTTTGAAATACGCACAAAGTCTCCAACTTTAAATTTTTGTCTGCGGTGATTAACCATTTTCATTCTGAAGTAAACGGTGTTTAGAAGTTCATTATCACGAACATCGATTGGTCTCATTTTCATCGTGCTGTGTTTGGTCCTGTTGTACTGAGCGATTATTTAAGGAAGAATATCAGTCCATTTGTATGATCCACGTAGCTTAAATAGCTTCCACATTCGTGTTTTTATTGTTCGGTTTAGACGCTCCACAATACTTGCTTTCAGATGGGTGAATATTGAGTAATGGTTTATGTTATACCGAATAATCACAGTCTTGAAAAATTCAGTTCCGTGGTCTGTTTGAAGATATTTAGGACACCTGCTCGTCCCAGTCTGCAACAGTTTTTCAAACACACGTGCAACATCCTTATCAGATTTTGATTTCAGAGGTAGTGCCCATGCAAATTTAGAATATGAATCGATGATCATTAGAATATATTTGTAACCTTTATTAACACGAGAATGCTTCTGCATATCCACAAGATCAGCCTGCCACAAGTCTTCCAAACCTTTGATCATCACAGGTTTGCGAGGGTATATTTTACGTGCTGGCTTATGGAGTTTGTCAACCACTGTCTCCATTCTTATTCGATGATAGCTCTCTCTCTAAGCTGCGAAATTATTGAAACAACCTCATTCGAGTGTGCCGTATTGCCGGCAGTGGCAGATGCCATCAGTTGTCGTAAGCGGTCTACTAAATCGTCCGGTCGGCTGTAGTATATATACTCAGGGGCTTGATCGATCACACTTTTATGCTGTGTATTGCGACTCTCTTCACTGTGTAAATAGTCGCAAGTGGGGAACGAGCCCCCAATTGCGAGTATACTCACAATCTTAAACGCGAGATACGAGAGAGAATTTACAACTCGCGGGGTGTGTTTGTCCGTTGGGCGTGCTTGCCTGTGTCTAATTTCAGACAAATATTAAATGAACTCATTTAATATTCACAGTTAGAGCCCCCACCACACTGGATGTGCACTCTAAATAATAATGTTCAACAAACAGTGCACCAGCAGGGGAAAAGTGAAACAGTTAGAACTTTTAAGTCTAAAGTGGCTATTCGTTATGTCTAGGGGCCAACTGTCCACTTCTCACTTCAACGTCACATTATTTTTTTTTTTTTTTTTTTTTTTTTTTTAAAGAAAAAACATTAAATAAGGTTCACTGGCAGTGAAAACATCGATTTGTAAATAACAGTCACTCACGGAGGTTTGAATTTCACTTATGTAATTGTTTATTTAAGAATTGATTACACACTGAAGTCCCAGAAAAATTTTATTGTCCAGTTCAGTTGAAATAACTAAGGGCCTCTTGGCTGAACATGCAAAAGTTCAGGAGTTTCTAAATGAAACGACAAGTTTCAAACTCAAATTCCAGCATTCTCACGAAAGAAACAAAGTCCGGAATAATTCTCGATACAGAATGAAATCCGCTCTAGCGTGTCTAATTCCCAGAAAGTCCCAAGTCCGGTGAGGTCCCAAACTCACACCAAATGTTTTATAAGTATCAATCTCTATCACTGAACACGAAATTGTTCTAACTGTTGGCTTGCATCCATACAGACACCAAAATTCTTCAAGTTCAGTTTGCCCAACTCCTACCACATGATTTCGCTAAGTCCGCACCAACGAAAACTGAGGTGACGATCATTTTTTAAACGAAAACTTGGGCGAATTTTCACGGAACTTACGGAGCCGAAGGGCACAAGTTCAGCCTCAATAGCCGGCCGCGGTGGCCGAGGTGACTGAGGCGCTCCAGTCACGGTCAGCACGGCCACTACGGTCGGGGGTTCGAATCCCCCCTCGGGCATGGATATTTGTGCCGTCCTAGTTCGTAAGTAGTTCATAAGTAGTTTGTAAGTTTAGGAACTGATGACCCCGTAGTCAAGTCCCATAAGATTTACAAACATTTGAACATATCAGCCTCAATAAAGCCCGAACGAAGACTCCCTAAATCAAGATGGCGGCCCCCTATTTATGCCCTTTTTCCAAACTGGACAATTTTTATAAAACTTTAAACTGGGACTTGTTTTATACAAGTAATATATCAATTTGACATCAAACTTTACCGCTTTCCAGTGCTGTTATTTTTTTTTTTTTTTTGTAACTATAACAGTTTTTAAACAAAATAGTTATTAGCTGCAGGTATGTAACAGTCACTTTCATTTTCTTTAAATAAACATAAATATACCATGATGTTCGTCTTAAAATCTCCGATACTATGACGGTTTCAGCTCCCCTGTACCTCGCTAAGTTTGCGAGTAATTAATTTTCTAATAGTATTTCTTTTATTAAAGCTAACAGGCTAGCCGCCACATCGCCATCTTGTGGTCACTCGGTTACCACTCGGATTTTGCCAGTCACGTCATTTCCGCCCTCGTGGGCCGCGCCAGAACCCAGCCACGCGATCGCGCCCAAAACGCGCGCGTCCACATTTGTATTCGAAACACGTCATAAAATGTTCAAATGTTTGTACACCTTATGGGACTCAACTACGGGGTCATCAGTCCCTAAGCTTACAAACTACTTATGAACTAGCTACGACTAAAGACGGCACAAATATCCATGCCCGAGGGGGGATTCGAACCCCCGACCGTAGTAGCCGTGCTGACCGTGACTGGAGTGCCTCAGTCACCTCGGCCGTCATAATATCAATTCCATCTCCAGTACTACTTTTTTTCTTCTCGTTATATAATATGTGCTTTATAACGATTTTGTATTTCATGGAGGTTACGCTTTTCGGTTACCATAGGTAGGTCTGTTAGAAGCACTATTTCCCGGTAAGCGTCGAGATCTGTAGACGGGTAGTTTGATGTTCTCGGAGATTTGAAGAATATGAGATTCAATAGGCCCTATGTTCTTTGAAACTCCTTATCGCCAATCTGTATCGTGTTTTTGGTTAATCTTATAGTTTTTGTACCCAGCATATATGGCCTTACTCTGCTAACACCATATGTCTTGTCTATTCAAAAGTTCATCGTCCGTGACAGTGATGTGAGGCATTTTCCACAGTATTTTATTGAAAAATTCTGTGACACCATTATTGTCATCTCCATCGTTATCAACACGGTTGTTGATGTCCGCGGAAATTTGTTTGAGAGAATCCATAACTGGTTTAAAGGTTTCTCGTAGCATATTATCTTGTTTCAACTGTCCTAAAGGCAACAGTCGTAGCTTCTCCAGAGTAGCCTTCCGCGCTTGGATAAGTTTCTGCTTGGTTGACATGATGACGAATACTAATCGGTTTTTGGTGTTGCATTCTGTTTTATATGTACGTCAATCTTCATCCTCTTCCTCTTCTTCGCAGGCTTGTTAACTGCAACAGCTTCAACGTCTTCTTCACCATCTTCTTTTCTTCTTCTTCTTCAAGGATGTTTAGTTTCCTAGCCATATCATCAAGTCTTGCATGCGCTTCATTGGTACGTAACAGGAGGTCTATAATAATTTGTAAATTCCTTTCGAACGTCTTTGATTTTTTCACTGAATAACGTATTTAGCTTACTGATATCCCCTTCAATATGTTTCCTCACACTCTCTACTATTTCGTCACGAACTGATTCAATTTTGCTGTTTACATACATGTGAATGTTCCGCCTCTGCGCACCACGACCACCTGACATACGTGAGAATTTATCCATGGTGTTGCCTGAAATGATGTAACCACCTTTTCTCGGAGCTATTTATGTGAAAAAGAGTCTTGAAAGTTTCGTCTATACTTACCATCATTCAGTTTCTTGTTCTGTCTATAACGAGAAGCCCATACTGAAAATGATTCCAGCAATCTGCACACATTTTTACAAACTCATTGAATGACATGTCGGTTCCCACATGGGCTTGGTAAATATGTTTTAAATTCAAATTATCTTGTTTTAATTCTATAATGAGATTCGCCTTATCCAGCAACAACTGCTTTGGGATTCGAGAATATGTCTGACTAAGATAAAAAACATCGACAGTCATATGCATCCCGAAACAGAAATATCGTCGAATTTGGTCCTGGTTTTCACGGCTACATCGTCAAATATGAAGACAGCGTTCAGTTTTATGTTCTCTGGAAGCGGAACATCAGCACTCTGGTATTACGTGGTGTATGTCACATCATCTAAACCTTTTAATATAGAGGCGTGCAATGGGCATATGTATACACAGACGAACGTCTATGCAATGACTTTAGATGCAGTGAGGATACTATATAATGTTATGAACACAGATTTTTTTACATACATTTTTTTATTCATTCCAATGGTTGAATACAGAATAAACATCGAAATAAGGTTTACCTTCTATTATTTTTTTCAACAGCTTGTGGGTTTGCAGTAGCAGTACAGTATTTAGCAAACAATTGTCTTCACTTCGTATTAGATTCACAGCAGGAAGAGCAACAAAGTATTCAGGTATTCCATCGGTAAATTTAGCTTCTTAGGAATTCACGCTTATTGGATTTACTGATGCTAACTTGGGTACTGGTTGAACACACATAGATATGCACTGATGTACATCATCCAGATAATTCACAATATCATCGTGGAGTGGTTTAACATAGCACGACCACAAAAACAGTCTGTCAGATGCAAGGCGTATCGCAGCACATAAAGTAATTAAATTTACAAGACTGGAATGTCGTATGTAAGTACAAGATTTACCATCTGAAATCATTAAGGCGGCATCTTCATACATTTCCAATACAGTTACAGTTACACCGAAGGAAACTTCAGGAGTTGGGCACACTGGATTATACTCAGAAGTCATTTTCTTACAAATAATAGGCAGTTTGAAACTAGTTCATCCCACGCATGCTTGTAAAACCGTACTTTAGTGCCCTGTTTAATGTTTTCAACTTCAATAGCCACTTCCCATCGCCACTCGTCACTGGGTTCTAAACTAACTGTTATACGTTTGGAACCACTAGCTGTTAAGTTATACGTGGAAGCCAAAAGTAGCGCTGTCGGAGGATTCACACTTTTTGTCCCGTCGCACGATGAACGTCTTTCTTACAGTAACGTATGGTTTGTCGTGTAAATGAAGTTTAACAGGCTTATTTTAATGGTCATAGGGATGACTTCACACTTCTCATTATTACGAGTCAATTGTCATTTTTTACACCTTGTAGATATCTACATCACTTTGCAGTTGCATTTGATCTTCTGGTGACTTTACTAACCGATAAGTGACAGCATCATCTGCGAAGAACCCGCGAGAAATATTCAGATTGTCTCCTAAACCGTTAATAAAAAATAAGGAACAGCAGTGGCCCTATAACACTTCCCTGAGGAACCCCAGATGTCACTTCAGTTCTACTAGATGACTTTCCGTCAATTACAACGTACTGTGTCCTGTCTGACAGGAAATCACGAATCCAATCGCACAATTGTGACAGTATTCCATAAGCACGCAGTTTGATTAGAAGACGCTTGTGAGTTACAGTGTCGAAAGCGTACCGGAAATATAGAAATACGGATTCTATTTGACATCCCTTTTCTATAGCACTCATCACATCATATGAGTAAAGAGCTAGCTGTGTTTCACAAAAATGAAACTTTCTGAATCCGTGTTGACTGTGGGACAATAGGTCGTTCTCTTCGAGGTAGTTCATAATATATGAGGAAAGTAAATGTCCTAAAATCCTGCTGCAAACCGACGTCAATGATATAGGCCTGCAAATTTGCGGATCACTCCTAATGCATTTGTTGAAAATTGACGTAACCTGTGCAACTTTCCAGTCTTTGGGTACATGATAACTAGGTATGGGGCTATTGCATCAGCATACTCTGGAAGAAAAGTAATTGGTATTCAACCAGGACCGGGAGATTTACTTCTGCTAAGTGATTTAAGTTGCTTTAATACACCCGGCGTATCAACTTCTAAATTACGCATGCTGGCAGCTGTTCTTGTTACGAATTCTGGAGTATTTGTTTCGTCTTCTTTCGTGAAGGAATCTCGGCAGGCTGTGTTAAGCCTTGATTGTGAAGGTATTGATTGCGTTTTACAGATGGTATACTTTACTGAAGCGTTTCAAATTCTTTGATTTGTTTATATTTGCAAAGCATGTGAAAGTCACTGATTATAGTGAAGCGTGTTTATGTGCCCAAAATTTTATTACTGGGAAACGAATATACTGTTTTCCAGCTCAGAGTACATTATGTATCAACTGGCTTATGCTTATGGCGTTAATCGTAATCTCACGATTTAAATATCGCAATTCTCACCACACGAAAAGTTCACACGTTCCTTTTATATCTCTGCACAGTTAAACGTGTTTCATACTGTTCTAATACTACAGTAGAACGTATAAACTGCTGATGGAAAGCTAGGTGTTTCGCAAGTTGTTTTAGTAAATAAAAACTGCAGAAAAACATTAAAATACGACTGGTAGGAGTTTTTCCTGGAAACCAAACAACAACTGTCTCATTTTCCTATGCGGCATACAGCTGGAACTTAATTCTGAAGACTAGAAGCAGTTTTGCCTCAAGTACGATGAGACTGAATAAAAGGAAGGAAGGTCAGTGTTAAAAGTCCCGTCAATGCAGTGGTCATTACGAAGTGGCTGATTATTCCGAGGTAGTATTGGAAATCGATGCTTCACACACTTTACACGAGCCAGTTTTTCATTTGCCCTGTATTATTGCTCCATAACTTTCGCTTTCGTACACATGTTGATGTAAGTTTCACAGAACGTATACACTTCCTTCTAAGTTTCCTCCTACCTAAAGGCTGCTGTTGAAAGAGAACCGTTGTATATCATCAATTTTTTGAGTCAATAAACTCCTACTTTTGTTTGTTACGGTTTCCTCGTTGATTATCACGAGGAGACGGTTAAGGGGTTTCATTTTCTAACATTTCCGTCCCATAAAACGTGTCATCTAGTCAATCTACGTCATTACACATTTCACGATGAAAGATGTTTTCTACGTGTTTCTTCTTGTAGTAGACCAAAGATTCCTGTGTAATTCATTCTTATCACACAATGTTTTAGGACAAACTTATATTGAAACATAGTTCACATTCGCCTTGCAGTACGTACCCTTTAGTTTCTTTTTTTTTTTTCACATGCTATAATATGAATTTCTTTTATACTGCATTTACGTCTTTCAGGGTGCTCGAAATTTTTCGGTACACAGTCTGTTTCGAAACATTTTTAACGGGAATTTATATACTGCGGAGGTTTTTACAAAACAGTTGCAGTCTGTCTTTCAACTTTTACCCGAACGGTATTGTAAACGTTTTCCACGACTTATGCTCTGCGCAACACTGGACAAACGACGGATTTCGTTTACCATGACCATCATTCATATTACGAGCGTCGTCCACAAAGTAAGATCCGTTTCTATTTCTATCCACGGCAGCGCTACGATGGCAGTTCCGTGCATGCGCGGCGGTTATTCTGACTGAAGGAGAGGACATGTACGCCATTTTAAAATCGCTGTTGCCGACGTGTGCTTTATACTGCACCTTTATAATGTCAGCCGTAACTGAAAATGCCATCGAGTGTGAATCCAGATCTGTGATTCGTTTTCTAAATGCAAGGAAAGTTAAACCAAAGAAAATTCATCGGTATACCTGCGAGGTTTACGGACTAGATGCTATTAGTGATACAATGGTTTGAAGATGGGTCAGACTGTTCAATAAAGGACGTGACCAAGTGCGGAAATTTCACTGGGGCGTGTTTGATCATTCTCAGTACAGCCCGAACCTCGCTCTTAGACCTAAATCTGTTCATAGTGGTCAACACTTCAACGATGATGGCGAGCTGAAAGGACATTTTACTACATGGTTGAATACACAGGCGGCAACCTTCTATGAAGAAGGCATACAAAAACTTGTGCCACGCTATGAGAAGTGACCACAAAATTTCGGAAGCAATGTAGGAAAGTAGTTTAACAGTTCTAGGTTCTTGTACAATAAATATTTTTTCTGTATCTATAAACGTTTGTTTTATAGAACCAAACAGAACTTGCTTCGTGGCCATACCTCGTATATTCAACTTATCACTAATGACGCCTACGTCCGTCATTCAGAGAAAAGTAACGACGTAGCGAAATAATTGGCATGGAGCACGCGCATGTATATAGTGCAACTGGTGCATCGAAATGTTGATTTGTAGCACTTAGTGACATGGGCACACAAGGAGTTCAAATGTTTGTTAAGCTTAAGGGACTTTACTGCGGGGTCATCAGTCCCTAAACTTATAAACTACTTATGAACTACCTTATACTAAAGATGACACAAACATCCATGCCCGACGGTGGGGGATTCGAAACCCCGACGGGGAACGGCCTTGCGCATCGTAACATAGCGACTCAATACGCAACAAGGAGTAACTGTGCGCCAGTCTCACAAACTTTTCCACTCCTTTATTATTTTGCCCGCCCTGTAAATACTAGTGATGAATAAATAATAAGCACTTCGAGAATAATAGGAAGGAAAATGAAATTAATGATAAACTCAAGTAACTGGCTTCTTTAAAATAGTGACACGTCATGTGGGTATGTTGAGTAGCAGTTCATATTTCTATCTATACCAAAGAATGTGTTGTTCCGATACTTGCAAGAAAGACGCAAGTGTGTCATCATCGATAAATTCTTTGCGATAGAAGTAAAGTCAGAACATGAATCAGTAAATATTAATTTTTGTCTCACTGTATAAATTTCGCTTTCAAGACAATGTATCATTTCATTAGCAGATTTACCGAGTTAACTGGTTTGAATGCCATGGTGGCTGATCTATCATCGTAGCTGCAGAGGGAGGTCGGCAGCAAGCGTAATGTGCATGGACGCCGTATGACGATGAGTCATGGAACGGTGATAAGTGAAACTTGCAATGAGAGTAACGGTTGTGTCATATAAATGAAAAGGAAAATTATTCACTACAAATTCTGGTACATACAATCAGGTCCAGTACCAGGAGATATTTGCAGCGTTTTCTCTAATGATCAGTTCTCTTATTTAACTAGCATATCTTATTCCTTGTCACGCTGTAATCTTTATACAGCGTGGTCCATTGATAGTGAGCCGGCCAAATATCTCACGAAATAAGTAAGGTAAAGTAGTCAACAATCCGAAGATTGGTTTGAACACCACAGTGCTTTACTAGGCATGGGCCTGTTTGGAGGTGGTATGCCGTTGCCATCCTCCGACCTTCGAACTGACACCCAGGGGGACCTACAGTTTAACGTGGGTTCCGAACCACGGTGCTACTCGGTATTTTTCACATGAGCAATAATGCCAGAGGTGAAGACGTGGAAAGTGACAACGAAGTATCAAACGAAAAAACTACAAAGAACAAAACTTTTCTAGCTTGAAGGGGGAAAACAGATGGCGCTATGGTTGGCCCACTAGGTCAAACAGATATCAACTGCACTTTTTTAAAATAGCAACCCCCAGTTTTTATAAAATATTCGTCTAGTACGTAAATAAATATCAATGTTTTATTTGGAACACTTTTGTCGGTTTGTGATAGATGGCCAGTGCGGACAGTATTTGCTTCTTGATACATTACTTGTGTTAAAATGAACCGTTTACCAATTGCAGAAAAGGTCGATATGGTATTTATGCATGATTATTGTAATCAAAAGGCCCAACGGGCCTGTGCTATGTACACTACTGGCCATTAAAATTGCTACAACAAGAAGAAACGTGTATTCATTGGACAAATATATTATACTAGAACTGACATGTGATTACATTTTCACGCAATGTGAGTGCATAGATCCTGAGAAATCAGTACCCAGAACAACCACCTCTGGCCGCAATAACGACCTTGATACGCCTAGGTATTGAGTAAAACAGAACTTGGATGGCGTGTACAGGTGCAGATGCCCATGCAGCTTGAACACGATACCACATTTCATCAAGACATATTGTGACGAGCCAGATAGTTGCTCGGCCACCATTCACCATAGGTTTTCAATTGGTGAGAGATCTGGAGAATGTGCTGGCCAGGGCAGAAGTCGAACATTTTCCGAATCCAGAAAGGCCCGTACAGGACCTGCAACATGCGGTCGTGCATTATCCAGCTGAAATGTAGGGTTTCGCATGGATCGAATCTAGGGTAGAGCCACGGGTCGTAACATATCTGAAATATAACGGCCACTGTTCAAAGTGCCGTCGATGAGAACAAGAGGTGACCGAGACGTGTAACCAATGGCACCTCAGCCATCACGCCGGGGGATACCAACGCACACCTAGAGAGAAGGCCGGGGCGCTCTCGTGTGACGTCAGGCATAGCTGACTGGGTAGCGGCGGGGGCACGGCCCACTATGCCGAAGCAGCGAGCCAGTCAGCTATGCGCGTGCTACCTACTCTGCTTGACGTCACACGAGAGCGCCGCGGCCTTCTCTCTAGGTGGTGGTGGTGATGCGCCAGTCTGGTGATAACGAATACACGCTTCCAATGTGCGATCACCGCGATGTCGCCAAACACGGATGCGACCATCATGCTCGTGAAAATTAGTGATGCAAAGTTCACCTCAACCACCTGTAATGCTTATGATAGCCGGTGGTATGTAGAAAAAAAAGTTCAAATGTTTGTAAATCTATCGGACCAAACTGCGTGGTGCCGCGGTGGAGTAGCCGAGCGGTCTAAGGCGTCTCGCTGGCGTTTTGCCATTCGTGTACCCAGGTTCGTCGTTTCTTACACCATCGCGGGCGCTCCTATCTGTGATGCAGCGTCAAGGGTAACCGCAGCCATGGTCTCCGAGCTGATAGTCCATGCTGTTGCAAACGTCGTCGAACTGTTCGTGCAGATGGTTGTTGTCTTGCAAACGTCCCTATGTGTTGACTCATGGATCGAGACGTGGCTGCACGATCCGTTACAGCCATGCGGATAAGATGCCTGTCATTTCGACTGCTAGTGGAACGAGGCCGTTGGGATCCAGCATAGCGTTCCGTATTGCCCTCCTGAACCCACGGATTCCATTTTCTGCTAACAGTCATTGGATCGTGACCAACGCGAGCGGCAATGTCGCGATACGATAAACCGATAGGCTACAATCCGACCTTTATCAAAGTCGGAAACTTGATGGTACGCATTTCTACTCCTTACACGAGGCATCACAACAACGTTTCACCAGGCAATGCCGGTTAATTGCTGTTTCTGTATGAGAAATCGGTTGGAAACTTTTCTCATATAAGCACGTTGTAGGTGTCGCCACCGGCGCCAAACTTGTGTAGATGCTCTGAAAAGCTAACCATTTGTATATCACAGCATCTTCTCCCTTTCGGTTAAATTTCGCGTCTGTAGCACGTCATCTTCTTGGTGCAGCAGTGTTAATGGCCAGGGGTGTATGTCGATCGTTATCTTGGAAGACATCATCTATGTGTCCGGCCCTTTCTCCGGGAAAATTACGTTATTTAAAGAGACAGTAAGTGTTCAGCCACAAGTGAATCGTCAACCACGTCCTGCTACAGATGATGATACCCACGTAAGTGTTTTAGCTGCAGTTACGGCTAATCCGCACATCCGTAGCAGACAAATTGAGCGAGAATCAGGAATCTCAAAAACGTTGGTGTTGGGAATTCTACATCAACACAAATTTCACCCGTACTATATTTCTATGCACCAGGATTTGAATGGCGAAGACTTTGAACGTCGTGTACAGTTCTGCCACTGAGCACAAAATAAATTACGGGACAATAAAAGACTTTTTCACGCGTTCTGGCTTGTAACGAGCGTCATTCACAAACAGAGGTAACGTAAACCGACATAATATTCACTGTTTGGCAACTGAAAATTCAGGATGGCTGCGACAAGTGAAATATCAGCGGGTTAATGTATGATGCGGCATTATGTGAGGAAGGACAATTGGCCCCTATTTTATCTATGGAAATCTGAATGATGCAATGTATGTTGATTTCTTACGCAGTGTTCTACCGATTTTACTACTAGATGTTTCACTTCATGACTGAATCGCGATGTACTTTCAACATGATAGATGTCCGACACATGGTTCACGTGCAGTTGAAGCGGTCTTAAATGTTTGTAGAGCTTATGGGACTTAACTACGGGGTCATCAGTCCCTAAACCTTCAAATTACTAATGAACTAGCTTATACTAAAGACGGGACAAACATCCATGCCCGAGGGGGGATTCGAACTCCCGACCGCAGCGGCCGTGCAGACCGTGACTGGCACGCCACAGACCGCTCGGCCACTGCGGCCGGCGAAGCCGTCTTAAATGGAATATTTAATGACAGGTGGATTGGTCATAGAAGCACCACACCATGGCCCGCACGTTCACCGGATCTTACATCCCCGGATTTCTTACTGTGGGGAAAATTTAAGGATATTTGTTATCGTGATTGCCCGCAACGCCTGAAAACATGCGTCAGCGCATTGTCAAAGCATGTGAGAACATTTCTGAAGGCCGAAAGACGGCTGTGCCCCGCCTTCCCTACGTTTTCAACTCTGTAAATTATCTAAGTTCACTAGACTTTTTTTTTTTTTTTTTTTTTTTTTTTTTTTGCTAAAAAACGAGAACTCCTTTCGTTCGGAGGCATGAGGAATAGCATTTCATTTCATGTTTTTTAAATGTCAGTTTCTGTAATATTGCTGGGATTTTATTATGCTAATAATTTCTCACTGTGTCTATGAATGTGGCAAGATGAACGGTTTCTCCGTGACGCCACTGTCCCTGTGAGAATGTGTTCTTGCTTTATTCTGTATGTGCATGTATGAGATTCTTCTAGCATGGGAGTCTGAGTGTATGTATGAGAATTTTCGTCGTCGGCTGCTGGCTGCTTGCTACTAGTGTTTCTCTGCCTTCGTATCGATAGGTAGTCGTTACCACCTCTGGTTTTGATGCTACGAAAGAGGTTCCTCCACCCTTTAGTTACAAGTTGGGTTGTAAATGCCCAGTTAGCGAGCCTCGGTAGGACGCGCGAGTTTAAGCTCTCCCCACCACCTCGTATTTCCTGGGTTTTTACCGATTTCAGGTGGATTTCCGGTGGTAGCGGGGATTGGTGGGCCGACTTGGTCTTTCGGTGGCTGCGCTTCGACCTGGTAAGACATTTTGATTTTCTTTCCTCCCTTTAGATGGTAACGATTCGTTGTCATGTTTGTCTAAGTTAGACCTCAGAACTTAGGTTCATTTTTCGGAATAAGTTTCTTAGATCATGTACAGAAGTGTGTTCAATTTCATTTCAGTGATTTTGCATAGGTAAACGCGGTGAATATGTAACTAATTCGGTTTGATAACGGCTGAGAATCAGTAACCTTTGTGAGACTAGCTGGCGATGTACGAACTCGGTTTCATTTCTTTCTAGCTTGGTGGGATGCAACTAATGTGCGGGAATATTTTTATTCTGTGTAGTGCATTTGAAATATTCTTTTCCATTTTCTCCATCCGCAAGTGATATGCACTCCATGTGGGGTGTTCTTAGAACAAAGCCTTCAGCTACCCCTGTGTCTGTTTCTATGCCCTTCATGCAAGAAATTGCGCATGTATCTTTCTGATTTCCTTTAGTACCTCTCGATCTCCTCTCTGTCTATTTTAAATTGTTGTTTCATTTCCAAACTTGTACTTTGCATTCAGACCCCCCAGTAAATTCTCTTCTAGCCTGGTACTTCCCATTTATTAGCTTGCTTATTACATACTACGTATTTCTAGGGTCTGCATGCCGTATTTCTTAGTTGATTTACTCCGACTTTGAATTTACTCCACTTTTCTGAATTTTGTATTTCTTTAGTTTCCTTAAGATATCCTACGCATTTCTAAGGGTTGAATGCCGTACCTCTTTTTCTTTAATTTTCGGAAATTGAATTTTGTATTTTTTTACTGGTTTTCGGAACAACGTGGTTCCTAACTCCGACATCAAGGGTTTAGAGCTAGTCACTTGAGTTCTCGCCACTGCTGACATACCAGTGCCTTACTATTGTGTGTTCTTGCTTCGTAATCTATGATTCCGTTGATTTGTTGAAATGAATACGATCTTTAAGCACTTCGCCTTCAGTGGGGTGCGAATTCGTAAAGTAGAAGACACGTGCTGGGTGTCTCAGTAAGCTGGCATGCTCATGGTTTGATTTAAATGGAAATTAATCTCACTATTATCGCGTACCATGTCAAGTAAAGAAAGACAGACCAGATGCACCTACGACGTTTTTTTGTCTTGTGTTGTGTGGTACATCCTGGTTCGCTGAATTTAGCCTACGATAGCGGCGTCTGCTTCTTATTCCTATCAGCACGCTGAGTTGGGTGAGTTTCGCTTTGCTTCGCGCGTATGAGTGGCTGAATGCTTGCTGATTGTAAATCCCTCCCCCGACGATGTTCAGTTCAGATTACTTTAAGTTAGTAGTTCAATGAGATGCATTTTTATTGTTTAACAAAAGTAGTTCACCCATTTGCTCATGTGTGAACTGAATAAATAATTTATTGTCAGTTAAACTTTATCCTACTTATGAATATTAGTTAACGAATAACTTACCTTTTTTATTTAATGTTGTTTTTCACCAGTGCTGAGAACAAATTCAGATGCATATTATCATATTTTTAATTCCGTTGCGCCATAAATGTTCTCACAGCCACCTTCATGAAACGGTTTAGTTCGGGGTGGCTTGTAGATTAATGATTGTGGTCTACGATGTGTGTTGGCCACCGTCTCTTTGTCTTCCTGCTGCTAAAGTAAATTTTTGAATCAGTTCTAAATTCTGGGGCAGGGAACAAGATTCTGTTGCCGGAAGTAGTTAGTAGTTCACGCGAATCCTCTAGCTGGTTTTTTATGGCCAGAATTATATGTTTAAAGTAAGCCTTTAACAGGCTCCTTTCAGCTTGAGTTAATTTTACAATTAACGGTGGTCTTTCAAGGCGAACTACTCGCTGTTGCGAGGAATTTCATTAAGCGTATTGCCAAATGCATTGAAGTTGAAGGACATCATTTTGAGCATTTATTGAAGTCATGAGGTAATTACATGTAATCACGCAGTAACAGCATGCGCTCTCATAATGTATGATAATTTCACAGAAGTACATGTATTACATAAGAACAACCGAAATAAAGTTCAAAGGTACCTAAGTTATGCTTGCCGCAGTGGCCGAGCGGTCTGCGGCGCGCCAGTCACAGCTTGCACGGCCGCTACGGTCGGGGGGTTCGTATCCCCCCTCGGGCATGGATGTTTGCGTGTCAAACATCAACATCAGCCTACGTTCTGTGTTTTAATTTAAAAAATCTACCTGTTACCCACTGTTAATCTAAAATTGTGAGCGGTATGTTTGTGAATATTACCGCCCCATCTATCAAAAAGCGACAAAAGTGTTCCAAATAAAACATTTATATTTACTTACGTACTAGACGAATACGTAATAAAAATGGCGGCACCTATTTAAAAATAATGCAATTGATATCCGTTTGACCTATGGCAGCGCCATCTAGCGGGCCAACCATAGCGCCATCTGTTTTCCCCCTTCAAGTTACAAAAGTTTTGTTCTTTGTAGTTTTTTCGTTTCATGCTTATTTAGTGAGATATTTGGCCCAGTCACTGTCAATGGAACACCCTGTATGTATAAGAATCCCATGTCACCATGTTTTTTCACGATGAGCGCCTCAGCTACTCAGCCGATCTTAATGAGGTTTTGCAGAGTGTGTACGATTTGGTCGAATTTGAGAGATGGGGTGGTTTAAATTTCGATTAATAACGCAAATATAAATTTTATTGCAAATTAATTGTTTTTATCTCGGTCGGATAAGTACCGAATAATTGGCCCTGTTCTTCCACTTGAGCCGGAGTGGTAGCTTGGCCAGAAGTTTCGACTTTCTGTGTAATAAAAATACTGAGCCAAGAACTCAACTGATAACGTAGAACAAATGTCAGCGAAGAACCACAAAGAACAGATCCATCCGAAGATTAAAAAATGAATAAATAAAGGAAAAAAATAAAAATAAAGGAAATAAAAACTTGAGCGGCAAAGTTGTCGTTTTGATAGCGAAAGGTCACTAAGATCACGAATTGTTTCACTTGGAACTTTAACCTAGCCGTTATGATGTGAGGAGTAACCAGAAAGGACACGTGTTTCGGGCGCCACGTTTGCCTATAGGTGTCCTGTTCCCAGTATAATAACTACGGACACGGAGGAGGTAGACGGAGGGAGGGGCACGAGAGGCAGGCAGGGTGGGGGCAGAGGTAGAGGAAAGGGCCGCGGCCGAGCGGTCTAAGGCGCCTCGCTGCAAGCGCGCTGTTGCTCGCCGTCGGAGGTTAGAGTCCTCCCTCGGGCATGTGTGTGTGTGTGTGTGTGTGTGTGTGTGTCTTTACGTTAGTTTAAATTAGTTTAAGTAGTTTGTAAGCCTAGGCACTGATAATGAAAGTAGTTAAGTCCCATGAAACAAACATTTGATTCGGAAGGAAAGGAGGAGGTGGTGCAGGAGGAAGAGTAGGATGAGGAGGCGCAGGCAGAGGTTGATAGAGGGGAAGCAGCCAAGGGCAGAGAGAGGAGGGGGGAGGTGGGCACAGCGGACCACGGGAACTGCAGAATATTCCAACACCTCTGCAGCTCCAGGCTTTCTCTTTTCTAACACAGAGGGAGGCTATAAGGACAAAGAGGAAAGTAAGAAATAAGCAAAGAGAGAAGGGGGGGATGGATTCTGGGGCAGTGGTTTTCCATCTTTTCGAATGCACGACCCCTTCCTAGCAACAATATTCTTGCGACCCCCTTCCAAATGA
This sequence comes from Locusta migratoria, assembly GCA_026315105.1. NCBI lineage: Eukaryota > Metazoa > Arthropoda > Insecta > Orthoptera > Acrididae > Locusta > Locusta migratoria. Next base: position 14,273,169 of record CM048755.1, read on the forward strand.
AAATTATTCTTGGAAACCCCCTCACCTCCTCACGAACCGTAACAAAACTATGTTACCTCAGAAGAAACGAATTAAATCTTTCTTTTGCTCCAACTGTCTTTGAAATTCTTGAACGTACTTTTTTTGTATATTTTTCGGAATGGAACACGTTATCCAGTTTTACATGATTTCCAACAGAAAAATATATTTTGCTTAAAGAGTGTTCCGTATTTCAGGCAAAACTCAGAAGCGAATTATGCTCATAAAAAAGGTCCCACTGTAAAGACAATTTGTAAAGAAGTAGATCGGTTTTTCGAATTTTTCAGAATTACTTATTGTATCATGTTCTTTTACCTGTCGATGGTTCCTGAATGCAGTTTCTGGCTTTGCGTTTATTCATCATTAAATTATAAAACAATATATGATCTCCAGAATGAAACTTTCACTCTGCAGCGGAGTGTGCGCTGATATGAAACTTCCTGGCAGATTAAAATTGTGTGCCGGAACCGGGACTCGAACCTGGGACCTTTGCCTTTTGCGTCTTGCAAGTTTCGCAGGAGAACTTCCGTGAAGTTTGGAAAGTAGGAGGCGAGGTACTGGCGGAAGTAAAGTTGTGAGGCGGCATCGTGAGTCGTGTCGGGATAGCTCAGCCGGTAGAGCGCTTGCCCGGTTCCGGCACACAATTTTAATCCGCCAGGAAGTTTTAATATATGATCTATTCAATTTATGGTTAATTTTAAAGAAGAAAGCGAGTAATTTTAACATTAAATATACTCCTGGAAAATGAAAAGCCGTGACTTAGTGGCTGAGCGCATTGAGACGCTATGCTCCGGTGCGCGAAGCCGTTCCCTGTCTGGAGTTAGAATCCTCCCTCGGGTATGAATGTTTGTGCTGTCTTTAGTCTAAGTTACTTTATAAGTAGTTTGTAAGTTTAGGGACTGATGACCCCGCAGTTAAGCCCCATAAGCTTAACAAACATTTGAACATTTTTTGAATTTGAAAATGAAAAAAGAACACCATGAATTCGTCAGCCCAGCAGAGCGACATTTTATTGACACATTCTTGAGAATGTATAAAACACAGGATCACGCAGTCAGAACCATACGCACGTCAGTACAGTCACCAGAGTGTGCACAACGACGACGCTAGTATCGTGTATACCCTCCTTTTGCAAGGTGCAACTTTCTCATGAAGACGTTAGTAGAGGTGTCGAATGCATTTTTCGTCTAATGCCTCAGTTGGTCATGTAGACCGCGCCAAGATGACGTTTCAACCGGCTCCAGACATGCTCAATGGGGGACAGATCTGGGAATAATGATGGGCAGGGTAGTTGACGTACACCTAGTAGAGCACGTTGGGTTGTACGGGATACGTGTGGACGTGTATTTCCTGTTGGAAAAGCACGTCGCGTTGTTGGTGCATTAACAGTGGCAAGACGGGTTGAATGATGGTTTTCCCACAACGGACACCAGAGGAGAACAGCCAGTGTAGAATATGGCTCCGCACGCCATGATGCCAGTTGTCGGCCCTGTTTGTCTCTATCGCATACACTCCAGATTTTCGCACTCACATGCACGACACCACACACGCGTACGGTCATGATTGGCACCGAGGCAGCGACGATTCTTATCACTGAAGACGACACGTCTCCATTCGTTCCTTCCTCTAGCGCCTACCATGACACCATTGGAGGCGGTATGAACGATGTTGGGACGTGAGCGGAGGACACTCTAATGGCACAAATCAAATGAAATGTTTGTAGAGCTTATGGGACTTAACTACGGGGTCATCAGTCCCTAAACTTACAAACTACTTATGAACTAGCTAATACTAAGGACGGCACAAATATCCATCTCCGAGAGGGGATACGAATTCCCGACCGTAGTGGCCGTGAAGACCGTGACTAGGCACCGCAGACCGCTCGGACACCGCGGCCGGCACTCTAATGGCACACATGATCGTGCATCAATGTGAGGGGAGCGACATTCTACACTCGCCATTTACCTCTAGTGATAGTCTAGACAACATTGAACAGTGCACGGTATACTTAAACCATCTTTTAATCCGTCTTGCTACCACTCATGCACCAACAACGTGATATGCTGTTCCAACAGGACACTGCAAGTCCACATGTATCCCGTACCACCCAACGTGCTCTTCAAGGTGTTCCTCAAGTACCCTGGCCAGCAGGATCCCCAGATATCTCTTCCACTGAGCATCTTTAGAACCGCATTAAAAGTCATGTTAGGCAGTCTGCATGAGCGGCAGGAAATCTGGCCCAACTGAGGCACCAGGTGGAAATTGCATGCCGAGACATTCCACATAACCACATTGGGAACCTCTAAGATCGTTTCCATGAAAGAATTACCGCTTGCGTTGCTGCGAAAGGATGGTATACACGATACTAACGCCAACATTTCGGACGCTCTGGTGACTGTAATCACGTGCGTACGGCTCTGTCCGTGTGATCGTATGGCGTATACAACCTCAAGAATGTGTCAATAAAATTTCCCTCTGCTGGGTCGACGAATTCATGGTGTTGTTTTTTCATTTTCCAGGAGTATAGCTTTCACTTAGGCATACGCTTTGTATTACTGAGGCCCTAGCTGTGCTATGTTGCACGTTCTTCCTCCTTTGACGGCGACCACTCTCCCCCCCCCCCCCCCCCAAAGCAAGACTTGGCGACCTCCTGCAGGCGCGACCCACTGTTTGAAAAACACTGTTCTAGGATATACAACTTCTGATACGATAGTCCAGTAACATTAATGTAGATGAACTATAGTTACCTTACTGTCCTTCTACTTTACTGTCCTTCTAAATAGAGACCCTCGCACCCCCTCCCCCGCAAAAACAAAAAAAAATAAATAAATAAATGCACCTCTGAGCTCTGTGATATATGTCCTAAAAATTTGCATGAAGTCTTCCTTTCGTATGGTTTTCAGAAGCCTCAAATGATCAAATGTTTGTATAGCTTATGGGACTTAACTACATGGTCATCAGTCCCTAAACTTACAAACTACTTATGAAATAGCTAATCCTAAGGACGGCACAAATATCCATGCCCGAGGGGGGATTCGAACCCCCGACCGTAGTGGCCGTGCAGACCGTGACTGAAGCTCCTCAGTCCCCCCGGCCACCGCGGCCGGCTCAGAAGCCTCATCACGTTTCGTTCGATGTCAGGAATATCGTCAAATGTCTTTCCTTTCAAATCGAATTTGAGTCGAGGGAATAGGAAGAAGTCTGGAGGATTGAGATCCGGCGAGTATGGTGAATGTACAAATCGCACAACACCCTTTTTTGCCAGAAACTGTGTAACAATATTTGGTGTGTGTGGGGTAGCGTAGTCGTGCAACTTGAGCATCCACCATACTCGCTTGTATGTCTTGAACACAATTAAAGTGTTGAAGGCGTACAAACGTACACTGCAAAAAATTGTACTCCTAGAAAAACGCCGTCGATTTTGATGCGATGACGGAAGATTTCAGTTATGGTAAGTAGATGCACTGATATGGTTTCAATGTCGTCCGCCAACAGATAGCGTAGTGACAGCTGACAGAGCGCCAGCTAAAAGGCTTAATGTAGTACCAACGTGTGTAGCAAATAGGAGCCTTGCCACGAAGACACACTTACGTTTTCTATAGCCGACTGAAGCAGTTTGAAAGACGTCAGGTTGGACGTGCTGATACAGTTGCGCAACGTTGCTGGTCGCAGTGGTCGTCTGAAAATTCTCATATTCCTAGACGAGGTTCTGGACGTCCACACAGCACAGACAACCATATTGTGAGGGCAGCAGTGGTAGACAGTACAGCTGCTACAGCACACGTGTATTCTATACACGTTTACCCTGTCCGCCATTATCGCCACAGCATCGACGTGCACAGCTCGACTGGTGCTATCAGAGGATCACTCAGAAGGTGGAATGGCGAGGCCTGATCTTCAGCAATGAAAGCAGATTCCGCCTGCGCCAAAGCGATGGGCCGCGCAGGAATGACCGTGAGCCCCTCCTTGCTGCGTAGAGCCAACACCACATAGATATAAGGCTTCACAACAGCCCATGTCACGTCACACTAACAGTGTCCGATGCCGACGAGAAAGACAGGCCGCGGCGCGCAAGCCACATCACGTGATCGAGACAGGCCTGCGCCATAGCGATCGTAGCAGATTAACTGTCTGCTGAGGCATAGCCCACTGTACCGTAACGGCCAGCCAATCGGCTACTGATCGCGTTGTCTCAGGTCCGTCTCGATCACGTGACATGACGTGCGCGCTGCGGCCTCTCTTTCTTGACGGCGTCGAACTAGGCCACGACTGTCATCTCACTGGCTGGCCGCTACGAGGGAGTGGACTGTGCCCCAGGGCCAGCCAGTCAGCTGGCGGACGCGGCCTGGTTAGTTTGACGTGACACGGGCTGTTGTGAAGCCTCGTATCTAAGTGGTGCTGGAAGAGCGCACCTGCTCCCCATCTGATGTGTGAGTCCTCCCTCTGTAGAGGGGTGTGCTTTGTGCTTAACATAAGTTTAAGTAATTTGTAAGTCTAGGGACGAATGACCACTTTAGTTTGCTCCAATAACCTTAAAAATTTTTGAAACTGATGGTTGTTTGTGCATACGATGTACACCTGGCGAGCACTGTCTCATAGAATGCACTCGTCCAAGTGAAACAGTCTCCTTCCCACGCCTCATTGTCTGGGATACGAGAAGCTACAACTCTCTTTCACGTATGGTGTTTGCGGACGAAACACTGACCAGCGCTCGCTGCGTGTAGAATATGGTAAGAGCTGTTGCAACAGGACTGTGCTCACCAACACACTGAGCTGGAATCTCTAGGTGGTCTGCAAGATGTGCAGCAATTTTCCTGGTTATAGAGATCTCCGGAATTGCATCCAATCGAGCTCGTTTGGGACTTGATGGGACGCAAGTAACGCGTGCGATTCATCGACCCACAACTCTTGCAGAACTACTTAAACATGTCGATTACGCATCGAGTGATGATGTAGCCCAAGACAGTATTCACCATCAGTATGATCGATTGGACGCCAGAATCAGCCCGTGGAGGCTACACCATGTACGAATTTGGGTGTTTCAGCATGGACCGACAGCTTGTACTATGTACGACTTCAGCTATTGATCTGTAAATGTAATCATTTCGTATGCTACATATGCACTATATCAGCAATAAATATGGAGTCAGTTTGAAAACTCTTATGGGGTGTACTAATTTCGATTTTCTGGAGTGTATTGCCAACTAATTTAATTTGGCTACCCTCTAATTATAGTACTATTCAGCCCGCTAGGCAAGTCTTTCCTGATCATTAAAATCCCGCTGTACACATAATCAAGAGATCAAATAAAAGCACCGCAATGCATTTACCATTGGTGATTGTGAGACGTGTACAGGGTGTTTCAGGAGGAACTGCAAATATTTTAGGAACTGATACTATAGACGAATGCTATAAAATTGTCAAATAACATGTGTCTGATTTTATTGAGTACAGAGATAGTTTCAGTATGTAAACCAACAAAACCTGAAGCGAAGACAAATGGAGGTACTTTCCATGATCTTTCCGTCGGTTCTTGGTAGAACATCATCACACTGAATTAAAAGCAGACTTTTCTGTAAGTTATACAAGTGAATTTATATTTATTTAATCGGTTTTCAGCTTATAATGTCATATACATAGTTTAAAGAGTTTTTAATTTAATATGATGATGTTCTACGAGGAACCGACGGAAGGATTCGTGAAAATATCCTTATTTGCCTTTTTATAAGTTTGTATGTTCTTTCTTACCGTAATTCAGATCTTGAAATATTTGGTATGCCTCTTGAAACACCCTGTATGAGTATTACCTTTGGACTCGTGTTATCTAGGGACAAACGTATTGGCATCTGGTGTTACCTTTAAGGTTTCTGTTGGTTACTGAAGGATCACAGGGAAACGGGTTGTTGTAGCAAGCATTCTGTTGGTTAGAGTGTTGACTATCGAATGTACCGTGTCAGTGTTATATATCACCCATAAATATGCATTTCATAAAAAATGTGGACAAATGTTGTCCCATAAGCCTTCTGATTGTAGACTGTTCGCCAAACCCATGGACGTAATCAAGTTTTTGCCAAGAGAACCTAAAAAGGCCAATTTTCGAATTTATTCTATAAACACATATATTTACGTTTTAATTTCATCTACATTATTCGCTTTCGCGATACCATAATAAAATAAATTAAGGAAGAAAAGCTCTTATAAAGAACACCAAAATACATAATAAGATAATTTTTATTCGGCAGTGCGATACCTTAACTATGATGTATTGCCTCATTCCTAACGTAACACAGATCCATTATTGAAGACAGGCAGAATCTTAACTTGAGATTGAATAAAATATAAAGTTAAACTGGTTCAAATCTCCTTCAAAAATATCTATTATGCTACTACTACAAATTTATTCTTAAATATACGACTTACCGGGAACCAATACAGAATTTCTTTAGCACATCAAAGCATCCCATTCAGTGAATATTTTTATGAAAGTACTTTTCACGCCATTAAAACTTGTATGAGATTTCATGGATGAGCTTTTATTTATTCATGATAACATGGTTATAGATTATTTTGTACTAAACGTCTCCTGTACCACGTTAAAAATATGTGTGACAAAATAACAACTGAGCTCAAGAAAGACAAACAATGTACAGCAGCCTGCGGGGATGACGGAGCGGTTATAGGGGCTGCGAGGGCACCCCCGCTGGAGGTTTGAGTCCTCCCTATGGCGTGTGTGTGTGTGTGTGTGTGTGTTATCCTTTGGTTAGTTTACGTTAAAGTAATTTGTAAGCCTATGGACTAATAACCTCAGTAATTTCGTCTTATAAGCTTACAAACATTTAGTTTAATGTACAGTAGCTGGTCTTGGCTTAAGATAGACACAGATGATAGGCACTCGTACTGTCTATATGTCGATAGTATCAATCTATCGATGGTGTTGTTTGCTGTTGATAGCGCGTTTCCCTTTTTCATCGTATGATTGAAAATCGAAACATTATTTTGTTTCACTACAAGAAAACTAAGTAGTGCGTACTTTTCATTTAAGTGATAAGTAATCAGAACCCTCGGACCCCCTCTTTGTATACGTCCTTTGCCAACATCTAATACTCTCTTTTAGGCCAAATACTAGGGAAGAGACGACTTCTTTCAAGAACACTAGGATATTCTTCTACAAGTCGAATGCAGTGTTTCAGGGTTCATACATTATCCTCAGCGCTGACTATGCTGCTTAACAAGGGAAGTAAAATTCCAGCCGGTATAGAGCGATATAATATTCAATTGAAATGTTAAAACTTCTGGGGGACGGCCTGTCGCACTATGAATACAAAATTATACTTCCAAGTCAAGATCGCTATTTCTTCGCTTCGACAAACCTATGATTCCATCATCTAGTCAAATGCCTCTAAATCTCAACAGAAATTCATTATCTACATAACACTGAATTTTGTGGGAGTGGATGTGACCATGTTAATTTGTGGAGTGTTTTCGAGGTAAACGTGTAAATATGATAGTGTGTGATTTCAAGCGAAAAATATTGCCCATTCCCTGCCCGCAGATACACACACACTCACCCAAACACAACCAAAAATATTCTTTCAAGGCAAATAGAAATAAAACCCCAGAGACAAAGCTGAATTACAAGAGTTGTAGCTGACTAATTTTAATATTATACAAACAAGAATGTATCTTTCGCGCAATGATTTCCTCGTCGTAAATTTTCTCGCTGTAAACGACGCGCCGTTTCCTTCCCAAAGAGATAGCTCAGGAGGATGACGGGCGGTCTAATGCAGATTAGACTTCAAATAGACCATTGAAAAGTTTAATAACACGCCGAAGCGAATGTTCGAGGAGTGGCTGGTGAGCGCTCTATGTCCGATATCGACCGAGTCCCATTCTGTGTTATAACAGAGGGCTGACTTTAATGAGTCCTCTCGCACAGAATAGAAGCCGCTTGCTTGCTGCCTGCAGTGGGCATTGGGCTATTTACAGCCGGTTCTCTCAACGTTGGCGGCTCTGATTTGCGAAATTTTCTTTGACTGGAAACTGGCGCATAATTCTTACGGAAATATTAAGTAACTAGCTGGAGATAACGCGATAAATGTGCAATTTTTAGTGCTTTGTTTGTGGCGACCATACAGTGTGTGAGGACTAGCTTGATGAGACCGTCGAACATATTTGTAAATGTTGATTTATTGAAGAGCTCAAGGGAAAGAAACTGCATGCAATTCCGGAAATTTGTAACACCGCAAAGTAATCATGATAGAAAAGTAAAGGAAACCAGCGAACCGCGCGGGCGTCATACGGGTGGAATATATATTATATACCTATGAAAGTCGATGTGTGTATGTATTTTATTGGTTGCTCTGTTTTATGGAATATAATTAAACACTATGCATACCATGCTTTACAGCCCTCACTGTGTTTAAACCATACATACATATTATTATCACAGTCTAAGGTGTATGTAAACATTAATTTGTGAAACTCGGAACGACAGCAACGCCCCTAGCGGAAAAACAGTCAGCCATAGCGGCACTATCAATATGGTCACGAAAGTGACACTAGCACTTCTAGTGTCAGCATTGCAGTTGGAGAAGAAGGGCATCATCAAAACAATTATCTCTTTCTTCACTGCCGTGTTTCCATGTGTCGGACCGAAACTTCTACATATATGTTAAAAATATTTTGAGCTGACCGTTATCAAAATTTCAGTATCACCCGCTGTGAGCAGTCTTGGAGTCCATAGGGAACACAAATACATACATTTTTATAGATATACACAGGTGGACGAAAGTATCCACACACAGTCATGTTTGTAGTAGGTCCTGTCTTAATAATTAAGGTGACGAACTATAGAATATTTTTGTGTCCATTATTCACGCCATGTGCACCAACGTTTTGAGTATACACAAATTTATTTAAATCCAAAGCACTGGTTAAAAGCCAGAGACCAAAACGCTGATGGTTGTTGTAGTTGACGCAGGCAGAAGTATTCACACATTGGCGGTACAATGAAAACACGTCGCCACAGTTTCTAGCTGAATGTCACTGACAAGGGAATGGTCAGTCTTGTCATGCCGAAACATGTATTGATTTTTTCAGCACTGTTAGTTAACATTGAAGGAAGTCTGTATGCAGAATGTTACCTGCTGACATGACCTGCAAGTCACCTACAAAGAATCACGAAAACGGCAGTTTTTTCCTGCTTTGCGCTAGCGGTGACGGCTGGCCACCCCTGGGAATGGCGAGTCGCGAGCTATTGTTATGGTGAGCGTTGTGCGCATGGTCGGGAGGCGCGGCCGTCTTGTCGCGGCGTTCACTAAAGAGGAATATCGTTGCACGGTTTTGGTGGAAAGGGGAAACGAATATTCTTTTCTGTGCAATGCACTTCCTTTTCATTTCTGGTATGTATTTCGAAACATACCGTCCTGAAACTGGTTAGAGATGTGAAATATATTGTGAACATTCAATCTCCCCTCACAGGTGATGGCAAACCCTGTAAATGTTTTGGTGCTTTCCATGGAGATATACCACAGACGCCAAATGTAGCAGTCAACAGAAAACACGCGTGAAGATTATGTGGCTAGAAACGACTGAAACACTCGATATTGCAGACTGTGAATCTACAGACGGCGAAGAAACGGAAGAAAGTTGCACACATGAAGACTCTTCGAGTGATAGTGCCACGTACCATCATCATTTATCTCCGCAAGTATCACCAGCACCTACAATTACATTATCAGACAAAGAAAAAGCGGTGAAGTACTGGTTGAACGAAAGTGATAAGATACGCCTACGTGTCGGTACTGTTCAAAATAGGTATCGCTCTGTCCGTTCTGAACGTGAATTGTGTAGATGGAAAAAGGAAGTCGCTGGACGATGTAAGAGTCGACTGCGTCAGAGATAAATGCGCGACTTTTTGAGTAATTTACCGATGCCAGACGACAGTCATTGAGTATTGGTGTCACAACTTTGCGTGAATGGGCGTTAGAGATTGCCAACGCGATAGACGCTAAAGAATTTACAGCTCCTCAAAGTTGGATTAGTCGCTTGAAAACATCACATAAAATTGTGGTTTGACAAATAACAAAATTTGTATCGAGAAACCAGTCGGAAAATGAAGTTACTCAAATTCAAAAAAATAAGATCGCCAGATTTAGTAAATCTTACGTTTACAATGCAGATCACTCAGGTTTTCATAAAGAAATGCGTGTGAAAAGAACAATGTCATTCAAAGGGGAAAAATATATTGAGGCAATTGCGCAGTCCACGACTGCACTCGCCCATTCATACACTACAATGCCCATTATTAGTCTGGATGGTTCATTGATGCCTAAACTATATGTGTGTCTTCAAGAACCAACTGGACGTTTTGGACCACGTGTCAAACATACAATGTTCTACGCAGACAATCTTGTGGTAGACGCATCGAAGTCTGGAAAAATGGGAAATGATAACGGTACACTTTTCATACGTCGTGCTTTTCTTCCGTTCTGCGGGAACAAATCTCTTCTTCTTCTAGATTCGTGGTCAGATCATGAAAGTTCTGACTCATTAAAATCTGTATTTCGAGCTCACCCTGACAAAGAAGTAGAGTTACTTCAGATTCCACCCGGCACGACGAACTTAATTCAACCGTTAGACAGAGAATTTTTCCGCCAGTGAAAGGCATTTTACAGAAAATTAACACAGAAAATTATTGTGTGCAAATCGCTACAGTTTGACGTGTTCTAAACCGTATATGTATTTGTGTCTATTTCATAGCTATTTTGAAAGAATGTTGTAGATGACGTATCAGCTACATTTATCAATGAATTTATTATTCTCGTATTTATTAATTATCGTACGATCGCTTTCACTGGGCGAATCAGCTCTCTCACTGCTGTGGCAGGAGAGCGGCGCGTAGATAAAGCCACCTTGCCCCTAGATGGCGTTGGTATAAGGTAGCTAGAGAGGTTAGGTTTGTACAATAGGCAATTATAAGCGTGGAAACCATGCAACAATAATGTCATACTTCATAAAAGTTTTTACAGACTTCCAGGTCATGTCAGCAGCTAATAGTCTGCATCGCACTTCCGTCAATGTTAACTCACAGTGGTAAAAATAGCAACACAGGTTTCGACATGACAAGTCTGACCATTCCCTTGTGAGGGAAGACAGCAGCAAGGTCAGTGTTCCGAACACGCAGATACGCCAGTGAAAATAAAATGGTTCGAAAAGGATAGGAAACAACTACAGAAGAGAGGAAGATAACGGTAACATGGCATGAAGAGGGTAAGTCATATATGCAGTGTTGTTAACGGGTAAAAAAAACTGATAAGCAAGGCAAATAGGAAGAAGAGTTTGCAATTTGCAAATCAATGTGTGACCAAGGACTCACAGTCCTGGAAACGAGTTGTTTTCTCTGACGAGAGCAAGTTGAAACTTTTCCATCACGATGGAAGTATTTTGGTGTGTAGAAGGCAAAATACCGACTTGGAACCTGCTAATATGGCCTGTACTGTAAATTATGGTGGTGGCGGTATAATGGTCTGGGGGTACATCAGAATGTGTATCTTGATATTTTAAAGAGAAATTTCAAAGCTACGCTTCTATCAGGACGGTTGTATTCTGCCGTGGAACCGTGCGTGTGCAGTAGAGGAGTATCCGCAGAACGCACGATTTGGATCGGGCTTTTTGCTAGTTATTTCTTCCTTCTATGGTCAGCGGACGACTCGTGTGCTTTACTGTACCCTTGGGATATGAGCTATTGGACACATTTTTCGTTGATGCGGCCACTGGCTTGGCGAATGCAGTAGAAACAAATACGTCCACCATTTATAAAATACTGTGATTAAATTTTGATAATATTTGGGTGTAACACATGACATAAACAAACAGTTTAGTGCATAATTTTCTACAGGTCTAATCATTACGTAGTGTCACGGTTGCTGGAAAAGAGCAGCGTAAATACGATTATTTGGCTTCACCAGCTTGATGTAAAATGTACTACTTAGCTCAAATGCCGCGCGGGGTGGCCGCGCGCTCTAAGACGTCTTGCTGTGGATTTCGAAGTTTCTCCCCTAGGTTTGACTCGTCCCTCAGTCATGGGTGTGTTTCTTGTCCTTAGCATACGTTAGTTTAAGTAGTTTGTAAGTATAGGGACTCATGTTTGCAGTTTGGTCCCATAGCTTTACAAACATTTGAACAACTTTTTTAGTTCAAATATTTGTAAAACTATTGGACCAAACTGGTAGGGTCACCAGTCTATAGACTTACAAATTACTTAAACTAACTTAAATTAAGGACAACACACACACACTCACACACACACACACACACACACACACACCACTGCCTGAGGGAGGACTCGAACCTCCGACGGGCATGACGTCTTACACTACGCGACCATTCCGCTTGGCCATTTAGTTCATTAATCTGTATAATCGTAAGGAAATTTCTACTTGACTGCACAAGATAAACATAAACATAAATGTCTGCTTGCACCAACATGAAATAAAGCGAACAACTTTGTTCCGAAGGTAATTTCATGCTACCTACACAAGAGAACAGTAATTGCTTAATATAGAAGAACCTGCACTTTTCTTAAGATTAGTAGACGTAAATAAAAACTTGCCAGAAAATAAAAGTACCCCTCGCAAAGAATAAATGACACGTAAACATTAAATGTTCAAATGTTTGTAAATCTATCGGACTCAACGGCTTCGTCATTAGTCCGTAGCTTACATCCTACTTAAAGTAAGGTAAACTAACCCAAGGACAACACAAACGCCCATGGCCGAGGGGAACTCGAACCTCCGACGACGAACGGCCACACGCACCGCAACAAGGCGCCCCAGCGCGCACGGCTAATCATCACTTGTGAATATGTAGCCTTGGCACGGTCGTGTGACTTATACACGTTAGGTCAGTCGTGTAATAGAAAGGACGAAAACGATGGCAGGTACAGACTTATACACTTGGGATATCAGCCTCTGGGAACAGCAACGTCAAGTGAGTTCATGTGGCAAGAGTAATAAGGTAACTGAGAAAAACTGCTAGATTAGCAACCCCCACTCTGGAGAGCACGAAGGTCGTGGCCAAATGACGTTAAACATTGTTGTTGTTCACCATACTGGAAAGTAGCGTGGCGTTTTCTTTTCAAATGAAGAATGTTGCTACCGATTATAGAGTATGTTAGCGCAAACACTAGTCACATTTTCACCTAGGGTATAGCAGAGGGGCTCGCATAAAAGTGGTTCACTAGAGCCTCGAGAGGTGGCAAGGCATACGTTAGATTGGCTGAAACATGTCGATGGCCAATAGGAAACTGCAAGGCGGGAAAATAGCGCGAAAACACTAGATTTTTAAACCCTCTGTGTTTTCATCGAGCAAAAAGTTCTCAATTATTCGAATTTGAGGCTGGATCCATGTCGTTCGCCACCGGCCTCAGGTAAGTTTAACGGCAGTCTGTGTCTCGATGGGAGTGCGGCTCTCCATGTAATTATGCTAGCAAGGCTAGTTTTATTTAAAATTTAATTTAACACTGACTTCTGTTGTGGCAACAGATGTATTTTTTACTTATCTTAATGATAGTAGTGGATGAGATTCAATAACAGGATTTATCATACCCACGAGTTCCGTAAGACTCCGGAATAAATATCCTATCGAGTCCCAAAATCCTCATCTCTCGTAAATGACTGCTACTTATCTGAAAATAATCAAATGTTTGTAATAATATGGGACTAAACGTCCGTGATCATGCGACCCAAAACCTACCATCTGAGTATACTAAGTTAAACTAACCTGAGGACTACATATACACCCATGCCCCAGGGAGGACAAACCTCCGACGCGAGAGGCCGCGCGATCCATAACGTGACGCTCCGGAGCAACTTGCCTCTCCTCAGTCAGTCCTTCGTTCTCGGCACTTGCAAACTGACTTACTACCCCCTTTTCTCTTTCATATGTCGGAACACGACGCAACAACAATTTCTGATGTCAGGGACGTGGAGTTTCTCCGATTTATGAGGTAGACGGATACTTCGTTTTTGTGCAGTCCGATGTCATGACTGAACTGACGGCTTAGAGACTTCAATTAGAAACAGCATTGGCTCTCCCGTGAGAAAAGAGGGAGCGAGAAGAGAGAAGACAACGGTAGATGCAGGCGTGCCAGCAGTCTTGACGACTCGACGGCAACGCGGGGACCGAGAGGTGAACGGCGAGCGCTGCAGCGCGCGCGGCCGCCGGCGACGCCACCAGCGGAGGCAGCGTCTAATGCTGCCCGCCTCTACACTGCTCTCAACTAACAAGTAGGTCACGGTGCCAATACTCATAGCATTATTCAACAATTTGACTCAGTAACAACTGCCAGTATGGGTAACTTAGGAGCAGATATCCCTGGAGTATTCAACCGACTTAAATAACTAAACAAAAGCAAAGAAAAAAAGCGTGCCGAATTTAAACAGACGCAAAATCTCCAAGACTGGCAAATCTTTTGCGGAAGTTCGAAATGTAGCACGAACTTCAATGCGAAAAGCTTAGAATTGTAATTTGTTAAAAATTCCTAAGAAATTCTTGTCGTATGTAAAGTATACTAGCGCCAAAACTCAGTCAATACCTTCACTACGTGACAGCAACGGCGATGCTACTGATGACAGTTGTGCCAAAGCAGGCTTGCTAAACACAGCTTTTAGAAATGCTTTCACCAAATAGGACGAAGCAGATACTCACTAATTCGAATCGAGAACAGCTGCCAGCATGCGTAATTTAGAAGCTGATATCCCTGAAGCAGTAAACAAATCTAAATCAGCAAACAAAAGCAAATCTTTCGGGCGAGACTGTATACCAATTAGATTCCTTTAAGATTATGATGATGCAATAGCTATCATATACAATCGATCGCCCAGCGAGAGATCCATACCCAAAGACTGGAAAGCTGCACAGATCACTTTATTATTCTAGAAATACAATTGGAGTGATCCGCAAAATTAGAGGTCTATATTTTTGACATCGGTTTGCAGCAGGGTTTTAGAACATATTCTTGCGTTGAAATGGAAGCAAGCTTGACTTCGAAGGCAGGGTTGTTGACTGAACACAGCACTTACACTGAAAGCAGGTTTATTGCGAACTGAACGTACACGCAGCATTGACTGCCTCTAGGGCAGAGTGCTCTGTTATTTACACACAGAACGTACCAGTAATTAGAAGAATAGTTAACATAAGAAACTTGTAGAAATTACAACTGAACATAAGAATCGTCTAGAACATTCTGGAAATGTTCATTACAACGAAATAATTTTTTTGCTGGTGGACGGGATTGAACCCACGACCTTCAGCACCGCCATCGGTGCCGCTATCCCTTGCGCCACGGCGGCAGTCGTGTAACGTGGGATGTCGCGGCAGTGCTCCCTCTCCTGAAGAAAACAGCGACCCGCTGTTATGTTCCCTTTAGAACCAGCTGCAAAGTCTTGGATCTTGATCTTGTCATTGGTCCTCTGTATCGCAGTTCGAGAGAATCCTTCCCTTATGCACGATTACCGACGATAGACGTTCCTGTCGTGGCTTCATCAGTAACAAGAAGCCGTTTTCACCTAACTGCTCTTCAGGATCGTAGTAAGGCTTCATGTGGAGGACGTGAACAATGTCACTTCGTTTTTGTCGTTTCGACGACGGCTTATAATCCTCAATTTCGCATGTGACGTCTGACAGGCGGCGTATGACACGATACGGACATAAAGATTCGCTTCAATAACTTTTCTGATAGTCCAACTTTCCGCGCAGGGGTAAAAGTCTATACTAGATCTCCTGGGCTGTACACAACAGGTCGGTGCTTGTCGTTATACCGCTGATGGTCCTTCTCCTGGGCGTCCAGTGTCCGTATGCGAGCCAACTGTCTTGCTTCTTCGACCCAGGTGATGAGCTGTTTCACATAGTCATCCTGAGTGTCGTGCAGCTGGAACGGGAACTGCGTATCCATTGTCGTCTCAGCTTCACGGCCATGGAGCAGGAAAAATGGCATGAAGCCTGTGGTGTCTTGTCTTGCGTTATTATAAGCAAATGTCACGACTGGCAGTATTGTATCCCAATCCGTCTGCTCAACATCGACGTACATCGATAGCATATCTGCTAACGTGTTGTTAAAACGTTCTGTAAGACCATTTGTATGAGGATGGTATGCAGTTGTCATTCTGTGGACAATGTCGCAACGTGTCATTACCTATGATACTAGTTATGTTTGGAATACTTTCCCACGATCAGATATCATGACACGTGGTGCTCCACGCTTCAAACAAATGTCTTCTACAAGGAATTTTGCGATCTCTGGAGCTTCTGCAGTCGGCGGACTTTCGGAAGGATATACTCAGTATATCCCTTGTATTCCGGTTCTAGTCCCTAATCGGAGCCACGGGGTTGAGGCTGGTGCACAGGATACCCGGCGCCTGCACCAAACAATGTCCCATTGAAATGGAGCAGGCTTAACTTCGAAGGCAGGGTTGTCGACTGAACACAGCACTTACACTGAAAGCAGATTTATTGCAAACTGAAACGTACACGCAGCACTGACTGCCTCTCTGGCAGAGTGCTCTGCTGTTTATACACAGACACAATGTACAAGAAATTAGAAGAATAGATAACATAAGAAACAAGTAGAAGCTACAAGTGAACATAAGAAACACGTAGAACACTCTGGAAATGTTAATTACAAAGCAATAAATTTTTGCCGGTGGACGGGGCTGAACTGGCGACGCTATCCCTTGCGCCATGCCGGCAGTTGGTTAACGTGGGGTCTCGCGAGAATATAATATCCTCAAACGACATCGAAGATTCAGAAAATACCGTTATCCTTACTCAGATGACGTGATGAGTACTATCAAAAAGGGATCTCAAATCGATTCCATATTTCTAAGTTTCCGGAAGGCTTTTGACTCTGTACCTCACAAGCGTCTTCAAATCAAATTGTATGCTTACAAAATATCGCCACAAATGTGCGATTGGATACCCGATTTCCTGTCAGAAAGGTCACTGACGAAAAGTCATCGAGTAAAGCAGATCTAATATCTGGTGTTCCCCACGGAAGTGTTATAGGGTCCCTACCGTTCCTCGTCTTTGTAAACGATCTATGAGACAATCTAAGCATCTCTTGTACACTGTTCGCCGATGCTGCTGTCATTTATGGGTTAGTAAAGTCACCAGAAGACGAAAAGCAACTGCAAAATGGTTTAGATAATTTAATTGCGTTAACGGTAACAGATGTAAGTAACAGATAAATACTAATCTTCCAGGATGCTCTAACAAAGTACATTATGCTAGCGCCGATAGAAAAGCAGGACGCTGATACAGTAGCCCATGTCTTTGTGGAAAAATTAATTTTGGAATTTGGCATACCTTCGGTACTACAGAGTGATAATGGCACTAATTGTCTAGGCTACACACTGAACAGAGTGTGAAATTGGTTAAGGATAGAGAGAGTATAGACTTGGTGTTACCATCTAGAGTCGAATGGAGCCCTGGAGAGATCTCATCGTGGCCATTCCAGCTGCCACCTGGGTCAGACCTGCGAAATTAAATCTTTTCTGTATCTTTACCAATGATCCATTCTTAAAGCCATTAGTGATTGTGTTTCTCCCATGTTAGTTAACTTTCGTTAGTGTGAGCGCTTTATTTTCGCCTATTTGGTAAATAACTGCGGTGCAGTGATTTGCGTATTCAGATCACGTCAGAGACCATTTACTTCAGTTAGTATTACCTACAGAGCAGTAGTTGCGCAATTTAATTTTTGTACATTTTTATTACTACTCTTTATCTTAAATTTTGATAGTAAGTCTGTGTTTGAGAGCTTCATTCTCGTGTATTTGGTAGATTTTTGATAGATTTTCTGTTTTTGAGAGCTATAGTCTCGCGTGTTGTGGTATTTTAAGTAAGTTTACAGAGGTGTGCGCACGGGAGGAGTTGGTCAGTGCCTGTCACCTGTGCTGGCTACAGTTCACAGTCTCCACTGTACTGTCACCCGGCTCCTGAGGCGATTATCTGCTTCCTGATGTGGCAGTATCCGACGTCTCTGCAAATCAAAAGTTCCCTGACAGTGATTGGCGAACTATACGGGGGATACGAGCTCTGGACAGAAGGCGAAACGAACCGGGAACCTGCCGTAAGGCTACCCCTTTGCTCCTTAGCTATAGGTAGGAGGTGTTGTCCGCTGAGCCAGCGCGGCCTGACTGGCCTGTTGCGGCGGTGACCAACCCTTCTGATGGGGCCGCAGAGGGTGGGGAGCTCCAATGGTAGGCGAGTGACGGAAGCCTCAGGGAAATAGCGGGAAGGTCGGTAAACGATATCAGTGTGCACTTAGGATGTCGCGTGTCTCATCCGAGATTTGGATGAATCTCTGCGGGCAGCGGGTACCCGACTGAAGATCGTTGCTCATGTCTGCACCAGTGACTCCTTCCGCTTAGGTTCTGGCGGTTTTCGGATTTGGTGAAGACAGGTAGCCACGCTCGCAGGGTAGAGGCGGAGCTTTCGGTCTGCAGCATCGTTCCCAGAATTCGTGTGGAAGGCTTAAACCAGAGGTTCAGTGGAGAACTTGGATGCAAATTTCTGAACCTCCATTATCGGGTGAAGAAATGTAGGATGTCCAAGTATAGGTCAGTCGTGCACTACGTGCAGGAAGCGGCTACTAGGGTAGCGGAGTACGTGTGCAGTCTACATGTGGGTTCTTTAGGTTAGAGAAATACCTCCGTGAAGCTCGTTAAGGCGCTGACTGCAGCTCAGTGCAGCACTCGGCATAACAGAACAGAGAAAGAAAAGATTAATATGCTAACAGTTAACTGCAGGAGCGTCTATGGAAAGACCCCAAAACTGCTTTCACGTTTAGGTAGTCACACCGCCCAGTTATTACTAGTGACTGAAAGCTGGCCCAAACCAGATGTCAGGAGTAATGAAATCCTAAACTCAGACTATAACGTACTGGAACGTATATCGCAAAGATAGGATGAACATTGAAGGGGGAAGCGTGTTTATTACGATAAAAATACGATTGCATCGAGTGAAATTAGAACAGACTCCGAATGTGAAATAAATTGGGTGAAAGTCAGCGTAAAAAAGTGCATGAGACATTGTCTTTGACCGCCCGCGGTGGCCGAGGGACTGAGGCGCTCCAGTCACGGTCTGCAGGGCCACTAAGGTCGGGGGTTCGAATCCCCCGTCGGGCATGGATATATGTGCCGTCTTTAGTATTAAGTAGTTTGTAAGTTTAGGGACTGATGACCCCGTAGTTAAGTCCCATAACCTATACAAACATTTGAACATTTGAACATGGTCTTTGGAAATTTTTATATACCGAAAAGGGGCCTCTCTCTGACTATACGTTGTTTGTTCTTGGAAACGAGAGGGGTGCTAGACCTTATTGTGTCGATTAAACCCTTCACGAGGGCGTCTTGTACTGTCAGTTTGCAAACAACACTACCGGCAAGCACGACAGGCGTTATGCGGCGGGCAGACCGCGCATTAGCGGTAGACGGTGGCACTTCCAAGTTACATCTCACCAATTCGACTTCGAGATGTATCTTTATCATACATTGTTTGATTAGTAGTTCAATATACTGTTAGACTACGCACATACTTTTTACCGTTACGAAATTGTGAGGTAAGGGGAGACTATCGAAATACGTCATAATGTTTAAAGGTGTAATCGCACGTTTGTAAAGGACAGTTTCAACCGTGAAAATTGTTTCAACATTTTTATATCTCCTACTGTTTCGACGATATTTGCTCAGAAAGATACCGTGCAGGAATAGCCACTTGGCCTAAGACGACTTGCTATGGATTACGCGACAGTGAGTTCTCCCTCCGATGTGTGTGTGTGTGTGTGTGTGTGTGTGTTGTTCTTAGCGTAAGTTAAAGTAGTTTGTAAGTTTAGTGACCGATGACCTCAGCAGTTTGGTACCTTTGGCTTACAAATATTTAAATTTGGAAACATAGCAACCGTGTTTCTTCGACAGGAATTTCATCACTTAAACGGTCGTATGGGCGCGTATTAAAGAATATGTGTTACACCTTTTGACTTAGATTACAACATATTCCACACGTATCGAACTAGACGAGTGTCATTTGGGTAGTGTTTCTTGTAAGATCCTTTACATGTACTAAATTATGGGACGCGTTTCACCCGCTACTTCACGTCCCACACATTGAATGTGGAGATAAGGGGGAGAGGGACAGTTCAAGTACTTTGGGAAGTTAAATCTTAGAGGAAACATGAAAGTATACCTATAACCCTGTGAAATTGCTGCAGTCGGAATGTCAACAGCATACTCGTTATTAAGATGTACGAAGAGAAAGAGGCACGCTTCCACCAACATACTGTTGAAATCTCACATAGCCTAGCTCATGTTTACGGGAACTTCAAGTCCAAGAAATGCACAACTAACAACCATAAAACACCACGTACTCTCCTCTCGCCGAATCACGTCCTGGCCATATGCCGTTAATACAAGAAAAACATCACACAGCCATGGCTGGCTGAGCTACAACCTGTGCACAGAACATCACAGAACCACCTCCGGATAAGCTACGCCCTCCAAACATAACTCAATTAAGCCGCGCGTGAGTTGCCGTGCGCTCTAAGGCTCTTTGCTGCGGAGAATGCGGCTCCTCACCGTCGAAAGTTCTAGTCCTCCCTCCTACATGGGTGTTTGTGTCATCTTTACCATACGTTAGTTTAAGCAATTTGTAAGTCTAGGGACCGATGGCCACTGCAGTTTGGTCCAATGGCTTTACAAACATTTGAACATTTCTAACTCGTTAAAGCCGGCCGCGGTGGCCGAGGAGACTGAGGCGCTCCAGTCACGGTCTGCACGGCCACTACGGTCGGGGGTTCGAATTCCCCCTCGGGCAGGGATATTTGTGCCGTCCTAGTTCGTAAGTAGTTCATAAGTAGTTTGTAAGTTTAGGGACTGATGACCCCGTAGTTAAGTCCCATAGACTATACAAACATTTGAACATTTTTTTAACTCGTTAAACCATGAGCTACGTCTTCCACACATATTACGAAAATACAGCACATAGTCAATTGTGGTGCGAAAACATCTCATAGCCACTTCTGTTTGTTTTTGTCCTCCATATATACTACGAGTAGAAAATTACATAGGTACTAGTTTTGACAGATGCTGTCACATGTGTGAAGAGAGATAAAATGATATAGGTACGAGTAGAAATTACACGAGTAGAATTACATACGAGTAGAAAATTACATATGCACTAATTCTGACAGATGATATCACATGTGTGAAGTGACACACTTTTATTCACGGTATATACGGCCATTTCGACAATCACTTGGAAGTATGTTATAACAAGGCCTAAAGATGGAATTAATGTAATACGGAAGCCAGTCGTTAAATAAAACAACATAAACTTTAAGGCTGTTGGTGGATACGTTAATTATTTGGAATTAAAACTAGACCAGCCGCCGTCCCAATTCCATTATAACACTGAACTACATCGATATACAGCCACCTGTGGGTGAGCTATTTCCGGCACACTTCATGACATGATCATGTTCAGATAAAACAATGAGAAACATAACACCTTGAAAGAATAGTACTAGAAAGTTAATATTCAAAGGCATGTTCACTGGAATGTTCCGAACAAAATATTAGCATTGGAGTCACCTTGGTTCAGCATGCGGCCTGTTGCTTAGTATGCACAGGGTCCGCCACGGACTGTGATAACTTGCTCCATACGTGCTGGCGTGACGTTTATAAAGAGCGAATAGCGTCCCGTGGTATAAACATCTGTGCTGATTCCAAAGATGATCTGCGGTGTTTGGCACAGAGCTGTGTCACTCGCTGGGATAGTGAGCCACCGATGGAGCAGGTGTCACGTTTGCGCGCCACGTTCCCCATTTGTCACCTCAGGAGATCTTTCCTGGCGTCGTCACATGGAGCGTCGTGACGCCGGGGTACGGATTTCGGCACGGATACTAGAATAGACGGTAGCAGGCCGGCCGCTGTGTCGACACCCGGTGACCACAGCCGACACGAACGGCCGCCACGGAACACTTGTCAAACGACTGCAGGAAAACTATTTGGTGAAAACAATTGATTTTTTTCATCTTACAGTTTGACATCTCCACTCAATGAAGGACTGAATTTCTTTTTATTATTCTGTATATTTTTTGTGCTACATAAATTAAGTAAATGGTTGCAATAAATTTTATGATTTTGTAGAGGTAAAAACGCATTGCGTAGACTTTGCGAATTATTCATTTTAAATCAAATGTTGCTGCGTATGAATGTTGTGAACATGTCGAAGTAAATAATTATTTCTAAAGTGGTCAACTTCTTTTGTTAATTCAGCTACAGTTATTCCATCATTGTCAACGGCAGTGCTCGCTTAGGGGGTTTCGGAATTAGTACACCTACTGATTTCCTCAACGGAATTGTTTATACAATTTACGCTGTCATTTTTGTCAATTGTTGTTAACAATAACATTTGTACTTCTTTTCGGTTGTTCCGTCTTTCTACTCTGACTTAACGGCATTCAGAAGAACTTGTCTTGACTACGTCGATGCACTTAGGCAGCTTCTAAGTAGAAACGTTTAAAAGTTCATTTTTCAAGTCTCGAACATAACAGACTCTTTAAAATGTTCTGAACATACACGATCAGTATCAGGGTTGAGAGCTTTTATCCACTTTAACCTTACCTCTATATCTCTCGGAAATCTGTGAAATATCGCATTCGTCTGTCTGCCGTGGTTCGTACAGCACGCAACAGCACAAGACTCCATCGTCAATAATAATCCATAACTTACCACTTACAACTACTTAATACACACAAACTACAAAGAGCCAGTGAGAGACCATTTCTGTGGAGATACACTCATAATAGCAACGCTATGGTCGCGCGGGAAAACTGTGCTGGTCTCCTGGTGACGTCAGTGGCGCGTCATACGAATATGCATCCGGCGGTTGACCCATACCGTCTATTCTAGTATCCGTGGATTTCGGCAGTGGTGCAAGTTTTCGGCTTTACATATCATACCATGGCCAAGTTATAACACTATATGTCAAAAGCATCTCATTTATTGTGCTGATTATTTTCAATATTAACTAGGTGACGCGTGCAAATATCTTGTACCATTAGTCATATGAAATGGGAATAAGTAAAATTAAATATTTATCATTTAAAATATTTTATTATAGATAGTAACAGTATACAGAATATTATATAACCTTGTGTTTTCTTAAATTCATTTCATAACACTTATTTAGTGCTCTCAGTCTGAAACAGCTTTCCAAGTTACATTTTTCACACATAAACATCGCATATGTTGATTTCCTGTCAAGACCCATAATTAATAACACAGACAGTACTCAGAAAAGCACCAAGATACACGTTAAAAACAAAGACAGTACTCACAAAAACATCTGCACGGCCGCTACAGTCGGGGGTTCGAATCCTCCATCGGGCATGGATGTTTGTGTTGTCTTTAGTATAAGGTAGTTCATAAGTAGTTTGTAAGTTTAGGGACTGATGACCCCGCAGTTGAGTCCCTTAAGCTTAACAAACATTTGAACAACATTCACAAAGCAACAGTATAGCGAACGTGGACATAAGACAGCAGTTGATGAGCAGTGACTGAAATGCTGTACCACAGAGTAACATATACAATCACGGCACTCCCACATATTCTTGGTATCCGCTGCGACAACAACGCTCGAAGCGGCCGGCAAAATAGATTTCTGAATAAGATATCGGAATACCTGAATAGTCGAGCCAGACGGAGAGGGGAGAGATAACAATTTGACTCAAGTGAACTGAATACAGTACTTGATGGCAAATCTGTGGATTAACACCTTTAATTTACTAAAAAGTAAAGGGAATTAGTTGGGTAGACCGGCGTGGCAACTGACTTAACAACTTTTGTTTGTTTGTTCACTCATAACTTTCTCAGAAATCAACCAATGAACGTGTTTACGGGCTCAAATGAAAGGACTCGATCCATAAAATGTTGTTAGGCTAATACAAAGTGTATACCTTAGTTTAAACCGAAGATATGTCGAGTACAATGACGAAAAATATGAGTTATATGAATTCTAACATTTTATGACAAATAAGTGAATGAATACCTTTCCGTTACCAAAAAAATCAATGACGTCGACTGGATAGTTTACTCTGGCCGACTGCCATTAGTTTTCGTAGATTATTTTAATATATAAGATCATCACGAACTTAATAAATTCTAAATCTGAACAGTATTATGTACAGAATGAAACTTTCACTCTTCGGCGAAGTGTGCGCTGATATGAAACTTCCTGGCAGATTAAATTGTGTGCCGGAACCGGGACTCGAACCTGGGACCTTTGCCTTTCGCGGGCAAGCGCTCTACCGACTGAGCTATCCCGACGCGACTCACGATGGCGCCTCACAACTTTACTTCCGCCAGTACTACTTTCCAAACTTAGCAGGAGCTCTCCTGCGAAACCTGAAAGTCGGCATCGTGAGTCGTGTCGAGATAGCTCAGTCGGTAGAGCGCCGCGGAAGGCAAAGGTCCCAGGTTGTAGTCCTGGTTCCGGCATACAATTTTAATCTGCCAGGAAGTTTCAGTATTATGTACAGTTTCATTTGTTGAATTAAGTACATAAACATTATAGGAACAGTGAATTTTTGTGGTCCACTTGGACAACTTGAAATTAACAGATTTTAAAAGAGTTTTGTTAACTAGTATAAAACCACACAAAATAAGATAGAAAAGATTGGTTGGTTTAACTGAAGTAATGACAGCTTTGGATACAGTTCAGTGCTGTTGATTAAGAGAAGCCCCACGTATTTAATGTCTGTCGAGTACCTTATTACTAGAAATGCAAATTTGAATGGTATATTTTTTTAGAAGTTTGTTCAGTGCTGAAAGTATTTAATGTTTCATTTCCTGATGGTTAAATAAATAGTAGTGACTGAATACCATAGTACACAATTGTGAGAGGCAGTTCATCTTACATGTTGAAGTTTATTTTATTTATATTTATGCAGTCGGCCACAGTGGCTGAGCGGTCTGCGGCGCGCCAGTCACAGTCTGCACGGCCACTACGGCCGGGGGTTCGAATCTCCCCTCGGGCATGGATGTTTGTGCCGTCTTTAGTATAAGGTGGATCATAAGCAGTTTGTAAGCTCAGGGACTGGTGACCCTGTAGTTAAGTCCCTTAAGCTTAACAAACATTTGAACTTTATTTTAATGTTTATACATACTCTAATAACTTTGCTAAACAGAACCAAGTGCAACACATTAAGGTAATATTTGTGCATTCATACTGCAGAAACTTGTTGCTTTTTCCTAATTAGGCTGGCGACCGATTGTTTGTTCAAAATGTTCAAATGTTTGTTAAGCTTATGGGACTTAACTACGGGGTCATCAGTCCCTAAACTTACAAACTACTTATCAACTACCTTATACTAAGGACGGCACAAATATCCATGCCCGAGGGGGGATTCGAACCCCGACCGTAGTGGCCGTGCAGACCGTGACTGGAGCGCCTCAGTCCCCTCGGCCACCGCGGCCGGCGATTGCTTGTTAGTGCAGTATTCTGAACTCGTTGTTATTCTTGTGCAAAACGTCTATGCAGGTTGATAATTCAGTGCCTGATCTCTGTCAAAGTAAACTTAAACTTTAAATGTTCAAATGTTTGTATAGTCTATGGGACTTAACTACGGGGTCATCAGTCCCTAAACTTACAAACTACTTATGAACTAGCTAAGACTAAGGACGTCACAAATATCCATGCCCGAGGGGGGATTCGAACCCCCGACCGTAGTGGTCGTGCAGACCGTGACTGGAGCGCCTCTTAGGGACTGATGACCCCGTAGTTAAGTCCCATAGACTTTACAAACATTTGAACATTTTTTTTTTTTTTTTTTTTTTTTTTTTTTGGAGCGCCTCAGTCCCCTCGGCCACCGCGGCTGGCAAACCTAAACTCTGTCACAGCAGACTGATCTTCTACATCTACATACATACTTCGCAATCAACGATAAGGTGCTTGGCGGAGGGTACACTGTACCACTACTAGGCATTTCTTTTCCTATTGCACTCCCAAATAGAACGAGGAAAAAATGAATACTTATATGCCTCCGTACGAGCCCTAATTTCTCTTATCTTGTCTTTGTGATCATGTAAGTAGGTGGCAGGAAGGTCGCCCTACACTCAGCTTCAAATGCCGGCCCTCTAAATTTCCTCAACAGACTTTCTCGAAAAGAACGTCGTATTTCCTCTAGCGATCACCATTTGTGTTCCCGGAGCATTTCCGTGACAGTCGCGCATTGGCCGAGCCTACTAGTAACGCATCTAGCTGCTCGCCTGTGGACTGCTTCCATGTATTCCTGTAAACTGATCTACTGCGGGTCCCAAACACTTGATTAATACTCAAGACGTGATCATACAAGCATTTTATACGCGGTCTTCTTTACGGATGAAGTACATCTTCGCAAAATTATCCCGATAAGCCGCAGTCGGCTGTCTGCCTTACTCACAACTGTCCTTACATGTTCATTCCATTTCATACAGCTCTGCAATGCTACGCCTAGATATTTGAACGACGCGATTGCATGAAAAACTTCATTACTAACGCTGTATTCGGACATGCGAATGATTTTCCTACTCATGCACACCACCTTACATTTTTCTACATTGAGAGCTAGCTGCCATTCTTCGTACCGGCTAGAAATTTTGGCTAACAAGGGAATGGTCAGACTTGTCATGTCGAACCCTGTGTTGCTATTTTAAGCACTGTGAAGTAACATTAAAGGAAGTCTGTATGCAGACTGTTAGCTACTGACATGACCTGGAAGTCTGTAAAAACTTTTATGAAATATGGCATTATTGTCGTATGGTTTCCGCGCTTATAACTGCCTGTTGTATAACCCTGACCTCTCTCGCTACGTTATACCAACGCCATCTAGGGACAAGGTGGCGTTAGCTACGAGCCGCTCTCCTGCCACAGCAGTGAGAGAGCTGATTGGCCCAGTGAAAGCGATCGTACGATAATTAATAAATAGGATAATAACAAATTCGTTGATAAATGTAGCTGATATGTTACTACAACATTCTTTCCAAATAGCTATGAAATAGACACAAATACATATACGATTTAGAAGACGTCATACTTATATTTCTTGCGAAATATTGATACGATGTTAAAAAAAAGGTTTTTTTGTGCACCAAGAACATACAAGCAAAGACGACATACAACAGCCCTGCGATTCACAGACGTTGTTGGACGTCTGTAGACATAATTCGGCCGGTGTTCGGAAGGAATCAGGACTAATATCAGTATATTTCAAGGCGTGCCACGCATATTAAATCACAATTAGAAATCGTTGGGAGGAACACTGTAATGTACGACTGATTGCATCTTCAGAATATTGTCATGGTGATAGACAGGAAACTGCAGTGATTTCCACAGAATAATTTTCTCTGGTAGTTTTCTGTAAAATGCCTTCCACTGACGGAAAAATTCTCTGCCTCACGATTGAATTACGTTCGTCGTGCTGGGTGGAATTTGAAGTATCTCTACTTCTTTGTCAGGGTGAGCTCGAAATATAGATTTTAATGAGTCAGAACTTTCATGACCTGACCACGAATCTAGAAGGAGAAGAGATTTGTTCCCGCAGAACGGAAGAAAAGCATGACGCATGACAAGTGTAACGTTATCATTTCCCATTTTTCCAGACTTCGATGCGTCTACCACAAGATTGTCTGCGTAGAACATTGTTTGGCACGTGGTCCAAAACGTCCAGTTGGTTCTTGAAGACACACATATAGTTTAGGCAGCAATGAACCATCGAGACTAATAAGGGGCATTATAGTGTATGAATTGGCGAGTGCAGTGGGGACTGCGCAATGGCCTCAATATGTTTTTCCCCTTTGGAGGACAGTGTTCTTTTCACACGCATTTCTTATTGAAAACCTGACTGATCTGCATTGTAAACGTAAGATTCTCTAAAACCGGCGATCTTATTTTTTGCAGTCGTAAGTAAAGCTTCTTCCATTTCCATTTGAGTCACTTCATTTTCCGACCTGTTTCTCGATACAAATTTTGTTATTTTTCGTGCCACAATTTTGTGTGTTCTTTTCAAGCGACTAATCCAACTTTGAGAAGCTAAAAATTCCTTAGCGCCTTTCGCGTTGGCAATCTCTAACGCCTCATCACGCAAAGTTGTGTCGCTGACACTCAATGAAGTGTTTCAGTCGTTTCTAGCCACATGTCTGCGCTATTTATATGCTCGTCTAGAACTTCAAGTACCATCTCGCACATAACATCGTCTTCACGCGTGTTCTCTGTTCATTGCTTCATTTAGCGTCTGTGGTATATTCTCCAGGGCAAGCAGCAAAACATTTACAGGGTTTTCCATCACCTGTGAGGGGAGATTGAATGTTGACCGTAAAGTGGCTTGCAGAGTGCAGATGTAGATGTACATAATATCTTTCACATCTCTAACCAGTTGCAGGACGTTATGTTTCGTAATGCGTACCAGAAATGAAAAGGAAATGCATGGCCGGCCGCGGTGGCCGAGGTGACTGAGGCGCTCCAGTCACGGTCAGCACGGCCACTACGGTCGGGGGTTCGAATCCCCCCTCGGGCATGGATATTTGTGCCGTCCTAGTTCGTAAGTAGTTCATAAGTAGTTTGTAAGTTTAGGGACTGATGACCCCGTAGTTAAGTCCCATAAGCTTAACAAACATTTGAATTTTGAATTTTTTGGAAATGCATGCCATAGAAACGAATATTCGTTTCCCCTTCCCACCAAAACCGTGCAACGATATTCCTCTTTAGTGAATGCCGCGATAAGACGGCCGCACCTCCCGACCATGCGCACAACGCACACCAAAACAACAGCTCGCGACTCGCCATTTCCACGGGTGGCCAGCCGTCACCTTAAGCGCCAAGCAGGAAAAACAGCTATATTCGTGATTCTTTGTAGGCGATTTGCAGGGCATGTCTGCAGCTAACATTCTGCATAAAGACTTCCTTCAATGTTAAGTAACCGCTAAAAACATCAATACATGTTTCGGCATGACAAGTCTGACCATTCGCTTGTAAGATATCCTGTATTCTATTATAGTTAATTAAAGACGATAACCTCCCATACACCCCAGCATCATCAGCAAAGAGTCGCAAGTTACAAGTTACTGTGTCCATCACATCATTTATATAGATAGAAAACAACAGCTGTCCTATCACACTCCCCTGGAGCACAACTGATGATACACTCGTCTCTGATGAACACTCGCAGTCCCGAACAACTTACTGCGTTCTATTACTTAGGAAGTCTTCCAGCCAGTCACAAATCTGTGAACCTATTCCATATGCCTGTATCTTCGTTAGTGCCCTGGAGTGTGGCACTGCGTCAAACGCCTTTAAAAAATCAAGAAAAACACAATCCGCCTGTTGCCCTTCATCCGTGGTTCGCAAGATGTCATGTGAGAAAAGGGCAAGCTGAGTTTCACATGAACGATGTTTCCTAAACACGTGCTGATTCATAGAAAGAACCTTTTCCGTCTCAAGGAAATTTACTATATTCGAACTGAGAATATGTTCCAAAATTCTACAGGAAACTTGATGTCAACGATAATGGCCTGTTATTATGTGGGTTAGTTTCCTTACCTTTCTTAGAAAGGTGATTCAGCTGCGCTTTTTTCCAATCACTAGGAACTTTGCGCTGAATTAACGATTCGCAATAAATGCAACTGAGTAAGGGGCCGATGCCGCAGAATACTCTTTGTAAAGCTGAACTTGTATTCCATCCGCACCAGGAGACTTTTTTGTATTTAGCACTCTCAGATGTTTCTCTACACCGGAAATATCTATTACTATGTTCTCAATTTCGGAGTTGGTACGTTGATCAAATGATGGTAGATTTGTGCGGTCCTCTTGCGTGAAATATTGTCGCATTGAAATGGAAGCAGGCTTGACTTCGAAGGCAACTGAACACAGCACTTATACCGAAAGCACGTTTATTACGAACTTAACATACATGCAGCACTTTTTTTGCTCTATGGGTAGTGATTGTTCTTGCGGACGCTGATCCTGTTTGTTCGTTTTGGTTCGACGTGTTCTTCGGCTGATCTTTATTTTATTACAGAGAGGTTTTTCCTCTCGGGCAGAGTGCTATGCTATTTATACACGGACAGAATGTAACAGAAGTTAGAAGAACAGTTAACATAAGGCACAAGTAGAATTTACAAGTGAAAATAAGGAAGATGTAGAACATTCTGGAATTATTAATTACAAAGAAGTAATTTTTTCTGCCGGTGGGCGGGATTGGACCGGCGACCTCCAGCACCGCAGTCGGTGACGCTATCCCCTGCGCCACGCCGGCAGTCGGTTTACGTTTTGTCTCGCGGCATTGCTCCCTCTCCTGAAATAAACATCGATTCACTGTTAGGTTCCCTTTAGAACCAGCTGCAAAGTCCTGCATTGGTCCTCTATATGGTAGTTCTAGAGAATCTTTGCCTTCTGCACGATTACCGACGATAGAAGTTCCTGTCGTGGCTTCATCAGTAGCATTACAGAGTCGAACAAGAAGCCGTTTTCGCCTATCTCCTCTTCAGGATCGTAGTAAGGCTTCATGCGCAGAACGAGAACAATGTCTCTTCGTTTTTGTCGTTTCGTCGAGGCCTCATAATCTTCAACTTCGTATGTGAAGTCTGGCGTATGACACGATACGGACCAAAGTATCGTTTCAATAACTTTTCTGACAGTCCAACCTTCCTTAAAGGGGTAAAAATCCATACCAGATCTCCTGGGCTGTACACAACAAGTCGTTGCTTATCGTTATACCGATGACGGTCCTTCTCCTGGGCGTCTAGTGTCCGTATGCGAGCCAGCAGTCTTGCTTCTTCGACCCTGGTGATGAGCTGTTTAACATAGTCATCCTGAGTGTCGTCCAGCTGGAACGGGATACCTCTGATACTAGTTTTGACTGGAATACTTTTCCACGATCAGATATCATGACACGTGGTGCTCCGTGCTTCAAAATCTGCAGTCGGCACAGGTTTGGTGACAGCGTAAGTGTGAGGTAGTCAGTGCAGACTATTATCCATTGGTTACTGGTTGTCGACTTCGGGAACCTCCCCAAATGATCGATCCCAACTCGGTGGAATGGAGCTGCTGCCGGCGGAATCGGTACGAGATGCCCTGGGGTTAATTGCGGCACATGCTTCCGTCGTTGGCACTCTTTACAGTGACTCACATAGTGGTTGACAGATCGGTAGAGACCTTTCCAGTAATACCTGCGTCTGATTCTGTCTAGGGTCTTCACGAATCACAGATGACCGGATATTGGAGCATCGTGAAAATATTGGAGAATAGCTGGTTGGAGATGAGATGGAACGACCAGTAGCCATTTGGGGCCCAGTGGGTCGTAGTTGCTTTTATACAATGTTCCGTTTATAAGTTGGAACTCGCCTTTGGTCGGTTCTCCTTTCTCAAAGGCCTCTATCGTTTTTAATAGTGCTGGATTTTCCCTCTGTTCAGCTGTAACATCATCTAATTCAGTGAGGGCTGAAATTTCATTCATGCTGTTGTGTTCCACTAATGGATTCCTTGGAAGGCATTCTTGTGTTTGCGCCCGTTCTTGAATACCACTGTGACATCGTAATCTTGGAGTCTTAGTGCCCATTTTGCTAGTCGACCTGATGGATCCTTCAAGCTAGTCAGCCAACACAAAGAATGGTGGTCTGTCACGACGGTGAATGGTTTGCCGAATAAATACGGTCGGTACTTGTTGATATCCCAGATAACTGCGAGACATTCTTCCTCAGTCGTAGAGTAGTTTATTTCAGACTTTGAGCGTACTCTTGATGCATAGGCTATCACTTTTTCAGCACCTTCTTGAACTTGTACGAGCACTGCATCAATCCAATAACCACTGGCGTCCGTGTGTTGTTCCGTTTCCGCATTCTCGTCGTACAAGGCTACCACTGGTGTGGAAGTTAGAGCCTCCTTAAGTGCCCGGAATGCTCTTTCTTTTGTCTCATCCCAGTAAAACTCGGTGTCTTCCTGCAGAAGTATGGACGTGCCTTGTTACAAAATCCTTTTATGAAACGTCGGTAGTATGAGCACAGCCCGAGAAAACTTCTCACATCACGAATGTAGTGAGGAGTTGGAAATTCTGTGACTGCCCTTTTTTACCTGGATCAGGACGGACACCATCTCCGTTGACTAGGAGCCCCAGGATTTTTATCTTTTTGGTGACGAAGATGCACTTCCTTGGATTGAGGCGGAGTCCTGCAGCCTGAACAAATTCCACACAGTTGACAGGCGACTCAGATGTTCTTCAAATGTTTTCGAGAAAACGACAATGTTACCTAAATAGCAATAGCCTAATAGCCATAGTCCACTTAAGGTGTCGAAGCAAATTGTCCATCATGCGTTCGAATGTGGCCGGAGCATTACGAAAACCAAATGTTCTTTGAGATTTTGTTCAGCCGCCGATAGTCGACACAGAATCGTCACGTGCCATCCTTCTTCTTTAAAAAGGACCACCGGAGACGACCAAGGACTCTCCGAAGGTTGAATAATGTCATCGTGCATCATCTTCTCCACTTCCTCCCGGATTATCCGTCTTTCAGCTGGCGACACTCTGTACGAACGCTGCCTAATTGGTGTATGATCCCCAGTATTTATACGGTGCCTTATCGTGGGCCGTTTCGTGTGACTTTTGCCCTGCTGAGGTGTGAATTCACCCTCAAAATTGACGTAGTATAGCTAACACCTGCTGGCGTTGTTCCTTGGTCAGTCCGGGCCCTATTGGAAATTCCACGTTTGTTTCCTCCAGCGTGTTGTCTGTACTAACAGCAGAGCATGGGTCTTCGTTGATGACGTTGAGCTCACCGTCCAGGATTGGTTCGGCTGTTCCGATACAGATTCCTTTGGGGATAAGTTGCGACTGCTCGTGACAATTAGTGATCCAAATCTCTCCTCGACTCCCGGCAATGCTTATGATAGCCGCTGGAATGTAAATTTCTTTGGTGAGCGTGATAAACTTTTTACTCTCAACAAGCACTTCACAGTTTAATAGCTCATTTGTGTTTGTGACTGCAACTCTTCTGATCGTCAACGGCGGGATCGTCACATTGTCAACGGCAAATAACTTCCCAGAAAATTCTGTATTACGTGTACCCGTCGGAACAACTTCTTCAATTTCCAGCTTAGATCTTCCACAGTCAATGACAGCTTGGGGTGCCTGAAGGAAGTCCCATCCGAGGATGACATTGTGACTACATTCTGTTAACACTACAAATTCAAACGGCTGGGTCCTGTTTTTGATGGCTATTCTTGCGACACAAGTTCCTGCTGGCTGAACGTACTTTCCATTCGCGTCCTTCAGAACAGTTGCCCCCGTATCACAGAACATTGTCTTCTTTAGTGTGCGGCGGTAATTATCCGACAATACAGAAAAAGACGCTCCTGAATCAACAAGTGCCCGGACAGGTTGGCCGTCGATTATGACGTCGATGAGATTTCTCCACATCTTAGCGACGGTCGTCCATGGAGGATTTTCATCTGCGGCGGCCTCGCCTCGCTTAGTTTTCCTGGGCGCGGCGGCTAGAGGAGCGGCTGGTACCTCTGTACGGCGACGTTGAACGGCTGCGGCGCGTCGGGGAGTGACCTCGTCTAGGGTACGGCGATGGCCTTCTTCCCATAGGTCGACTGAACTCATCATCAGATGATTGCCTGGGAGAGAACTGCTGTGATCGCTAACGTATTGCGGCAAAATAATCGTCGAATACTCGCCTTCTCTCTCTGCAGTAGCGTACGACATGTCCAGGGCGCCCACAGTGGAAACATAGTGGTGTGTTGTCTTCTGTCCTCCAGACGTCTGTTCTTCTGCGTTGCGTCATAGTTACCGGGGGAGTTGGGCTGCCGTTTGGCGGCTGCAGCTCAAGTCATAGCAGGGCGACGCCATTCTTCACGTTGGGTGCGATTGGTGGGGAAGACAGGAGCGGTTGCCTGAATTACCTCTTCCTCAGCGGTGTCGGCTCCATCGTCACTTACAGGGCTTACATCCATGGCCATGATCTGATGTTCGCTCGGTCTAATAGTCCCGGCTGCCATAAATTGTGTAATTCCTCTCTCGCAATTTGTCGTATGAGAGAAGCGAAGTCATGCTGATCTTCCACAAAGGCCATAGGGACTACATTGGGGAGTCTGTCATACCTCTTTCGTCCAACCCCCCATTGTTGCATCTCTTCAATACCCTGGCACCACTTAATGAACTCTTCCGTCGTAGCGACGTCTTTTATCAGAAGAGCTTGGTACATGTCTTCTACAATACCCTTTATCGGGTGCGTGATTTTGTCGGCCTCAATCATATTCGGATTCACTATGTTACACAGGGCCAAAACATTCTGTATGTACGACTGTGTCGGCTCACCATGTCGTTGGGCCCGGTTCTTGAGTTGTTCTTCCGCCTAGCGGATTTGTCGCTGGCGGTCTCCAAACGTCGTCTTATGTTCCTCCTTGAACGTCTTCCAGTCATTCAACTTGTCTTCGTTGTTTTCAAACCATTGCGGGGCTGCTCCGCCCAGGTAGAAATTAACGTTGGCCAAGCCCATCGTATGATCCCACCTGTTGTAATTGGCGACTCGATCGAACCCTTTTAGCCATTTGTTGGGGTCCTGTCCGGCTTCTCGAGAGAACACCGATGGGTGTCTGATGTGCAGCTAGCTTATCGCTGGTTTCGTGTCCATGGTTCTGATGATACGGACTTTTAAAAGGATGTACTCAGTAAATTCCTTGTATTCCGGTTCCAGTCCGTGTAAGTGACGACTCTTACGTTGCCTGATCGGAGCCACGGTGATGCAGCTGTAGCACAGGATACCCGGCGCCTCCACCAAACAATGTCGCGGTGAAATGGAAACAGGCTTGACTTCGAAGGCAACTGAATACAGCACTTATACTGAAAGCACGTTTATTACGAACTTAACATACACGCACCAATGACTGCCTCTCGGGCAGAATGCTCTTCTATTTATACACAGACAGATTGTACCAGAAATTAGAAGAACAGTTAACATAACTAACAAGTAGAATTTACAAATGAACATACGAAAGATTTAGAACATTCTGGAATTGTTAATTACAAAGAAATAATTTTTTCTGCCGGTGGGCGGGATTGAACCGGAGACCTTCAGCACCGCAGTCGGTGACGCTATACCCTGCGCCACGTCGGCAGTCGGTTTACGTCGTGCCTCGTGGTAATATTTCTTAAAGGTTAAATTTATAACTTCAGCTTTCCGTTTGCTTTCTTCTATTACTGCCCCGGAATGATCAACGAGCGACAGGATAGTGGGCTTTGACCCGCTTATCGATTTTACGTAGGACCAGAATTTTTTCTGGTTCTCGGAAAGATCTTTTGCCAAGGTTTGGCTATGGTAATTATTGTATGCTTCGCTCATCGATCTTTTTACAGACGCGCGAATCTCTGTTAACTTTTGTCTGTCATCATTTGCGTGTTCGTTTCTGAACTGAGAGTCTTTGCTTTCTCTGTAGTTTTCTAACATTATTATTATACCACGTGGATCTTTTCCATTCTTAATCGACTTTACAGGCACATAGTTCTCTAACCCTTTATTTACAATGCAGTTAAATTTAGTCGACAATTCCTCTACGTTCATTGTACCGGAACTAAACGATGGCCATTTATTTTGTAAGTGCGATCCTAACAGTCGCTTATCGGCTCTTCCTAGCTCTTCCTATCGGCTCTTCCAAGGCTCCTAGCCTTCGTGATTGGCTTATGAACTTCGGTCACCATTGACGGTATGACGATATCAGGATCACTAACTTCTGTCTCTACACAGACATCGTTAATAAGGTCAGTTCTGTTCGTAGCTATAAGGTGTGAAATATTTCCATTGCGTGTGAGCTGCCGGTTTAACTGGTCAAGATGCCTTATCTTTAGGTAATTTACATGGTCAACCAAAAATCTCTGTTAGGGTTAACACTATAGTTGTGCCGTACTTTGGGGTAAGTAGTTGTTATGAGCAGTAACTATTTGCTAGAAGTGCGGTACAGCTGAGCGTGTTACAAGGTTGTATCGTGAACAGTTGAATGACGGTGTCACAGTCCACAACAGAAGAACGAACCCGCTAAACGATACGACCATCCCGCATGACGCGGTACTAAGATGCGGCCTCTGTCCAGTGCATTTAGTTGGTGGATAGGCTGTCTAGCGCTACTCCGAGGCAAAGCGGATGCTTCTTCCTGTACGTTCACGTCTTGCTTAACTGTCTGACTTTGTAACAACAGTGAGGTGACGTCAGGAATGCACTCTAGTTGGTGTTCTATACATCGCAGACACGTTTAAAAGCAATCATTCTCTCATACATCTATGGTATGCAAGTATAACGAAATAGTATGATATTGGACAACTCGTTCTGGGTGTGTCACTTTTTTGTCAGGCAGTGTACTTTCCTCTCGTGTTGTAGTGACATTTCGTAGTTGTTGTTGTAATTTGGTAAGAAGCGAAATATGAGAATCTATGACTGTCATGACCAGACGGATGACGTTTAACATCAACGAACTATCGAGATAACTATTGCTATCTACGCAATGTGATCAAAAGTATTCCTACATCTGGCTGAAAATGATTTTAGAGTTTGTGGCGCCTTCCGTCGGTAATGCGGGAATTCAGTACAGTGCTGGCCCACACTTAGCTTCCACTCTCGCAGCCGGCCGCGGTGGCCGAGTGGACTGAGGCGCTCCAGTCACAGTCTGAACGGCCACTACGGTCGGGGGTTCGAATCCCCCCTCGGGCATGGATATTTGTGACGTCCTTAGGATTAGCTAGTTCATAAGTAGTTTGTAAGTTTAGGGACTGATGACCCCGTAGTTAAGTCCCATAGACTCTACAAACATTTGAACCACTCTCGCAGGCATACGTTCAAGCAGGCGCCGGAAGGTTTCTTGGGGAATGGCGGCCCATTCGTCAAGGAGTGCTGTACTAAGGAGTGGTATCGATGTACGTCGGTGAGGCCTGGGGCGAGGTAGGCGTTCCAAAACATCCCAAAGCTGTTCTATAGGTTTCTAATCAAGACTCTGTGCAGGCCAGTCCATTCCAGGGATCTTATTGTCGAGTAAACACTCAGCCACAGGCCATGTATTCTGAACAGGACTTCTCGATCGTGTTGAAAGATGCAATCGTCATCCCCGAATTGCTCTTCAGGACTGGAAAGCAAGAAATTGCTGAAAACATCAATGTTGGCTTGTGCTGTGATAATACCATACAAAATAACAAGGAGTGCAAAACACGATGACAACATAACACCACCTCCTTCGAATTTTACTGTTGGCACTACACACGCTGGCAGATGACGTTCACCCGGCATTCGCCATACCCACACCCTGCCATCGGATCGCCACATTGTGTACCGTTATTCGTCACTCCACGCTTTTTCAGCTGTTCAGTCGTCCAATGTCTACGCTCCTTACACCAAGCGAGCCGTCGTTTGTCATGGACCTGCGTGATGTGTGGCTTATGGGCAGCCGCTCGATTATGAAATCCGAGTTTTGTTACCTTCCGCCTAAGTGTCATAGCACTTGGTGAGGATCCCGAGGCAGTTTGGAATTCCTGTGTGATGGTCTGGATAGATGCCTGCCTATTACGCTGTACGACCCTCTTGAACTGTCGGCGGTCTCTGCCAGTCAACAGGTGAAGTCGGCCTGTAAGCTTTCGTGCTGTGCGTGTCCTTTCATGTTTACACTTCACTACCACATCAGAAACAGTGCGCCTAGGGATATTAGTGGGTGTGGAAATCTCGCGTAGAGATTTCTGACACAAGTGGCACCCAATAACCTGACTACGTTAGAAGTCCGTGAGTTTCACGGAGCGCCCTATTCTGCTCTCTCACGATGACTAATGACTACTGATGTCGCTGATATGCAGTTCCTGGCAGTATGTGGCAGCATAATGTACACAATATAAAAAAAAACGTTTGTTGTTTTTGGCGCGTGGGGGGTTCCGGATAATTTAGATCACATAGTGTGTCTGTATAATGGGCAAAATATTTTTGCGCTCCTTCGAGTATTTCACAGTCGTGTTATCTATGGTGGAGCTGTACCAGAAAGTTGTGAAAGGTGACTTTTCATGAAGCGGCAAAAACCCGTCGCTGTTTCAACTTTCCAATTTCAGTTAGAACTTTGTCAACTGATATGTATTCATCACATGTAAGCGTACCCATCGTACTGCTTGGTGGTCTGAATAACACTATTGTGCTAACTGAAATAAAATGTAATGTGTCTTCTCCTTACCTGGCTTTTTGATATTATTACTTTACTCAACGATTTTATTGGATTTACATTCCAGCTATGCCAACAATAATACTCAGCGACTTTGTGTTGTGCATCCTGTGCATCCTATGTGATACTTCGCATACGTGACAGATGAATCGACGTTTTCTGTTTAATGTTCACCTATGATTTTTTCACAGCTTTTGTAGATATCTCAAGACAAACGAAAATATGATGATGACAGTTCCTGCCAGAGAGAGTTAAATGTCTTCCAACTTCTGCATACGCAAATGTGTCTCCTGTGTCACCACATGGTTTGTTCACTGAGGTCAGTAGAAACGACTACTAGCCTCAATACTTCAAAATTCCAGCCAGGCCCTGGGAGCTCAACACTGACGGAAAGCCGAGGGCCGGCCGCGGTCGCCGAGCGGTCTGCGGCGCGCCAGTCACAGTCTGCACGGCCGCTACGGTCGGGGGTTCGAATCCCCCCTCGGACATGGATGTTTGTGTCGTCTTCAGTATAAGATAGTTCATAAGTATAATTAAAATGAGACAGTCTAGATCGCAATTTATTGCGTTTATTACTGGCAACAGGTTTCGGTTCTATAGAACCATCTTCAGTACTTTGGCACCTTGTTGGTGGACGGTGGCGGTCGCCGGAGCAGGCGTCAACTGCAGTAGTTGCCAGAAATAAACGCAACAAATTGCGACCTGGATTGTCTTATATTAAATACTAAAATTTTTAAGATCGCTGTTCCAAAAAATGCTTTCAAAAATTACTAGTTCCTAAGTAGTTTGTAAGTTTAGGGACTGATGAACCCGCAGTTAAGTCCCTTAAGCTTAACAAACATTTGAACAAAAGCCGAGGTAGAGTGGCCGAGCGCTCCAAGGCGCCTTGCTGTGGAGCGCGCAGTTGATCACCGCCAGAGTTTCGAGTCCCCTCTCCTGCAGGTGTGTGTGTGTGTGTGTGTGTGTGTGTGTGTGTGTGTGCGTGTGTCCTTAGGTCAGTTTAATTAAAGTAGGTTGTAAGCCTTCTAACTGATAACAAGAGTAGTTAAACCCCATAGATGTCAAACATTTGACCATTTGATCAAATGAAAATGTAAACAAGTGATAAAACAATTCTACGAAGCTTGGGGACAACAACAGAATGAATAATGACATATTGAACCTCTGCAGCGAAGCGGTCTTGCACGACGAAGGTACATGTTCAAGTCTGCCTTTGCAGTGCGTGGTGAATGTATAGTTACTACGCGTTACCAAGAAATTAAACGCATCGGAGAAGAGTGGAAATGAAAGTAACATAAACTACACAAATAGTACTTTCAATCAGTCAAAATGTTCAAGTGTTTGTTAAGCTTATGGGATGAGGGGTCATCAGTCTCTAAACTCACAAACTACTTATAAACTACCTTATACTAAACATCCATGCCCGAGGGAGGATTCCAGCCCCTCGACAGGGAACGGCCTCACGCATCAGAGCATAGCACTCGGGTCAGTCAAGAGAAACAGATATACTGTATAAGTTTGAAGAAAACTAGATGTAATAGATAGTAGGTACTTGTAATCTTGCATGGAGCCATTTGACGTGAAATCTAATAACTAGTGCGCTATTTAACATAAAACTAGAATCAATGACTCCTCCGCAGCTGATATTCTATGTACGCAGTTGAGACGTTGATGGTAGATTGTTCGTCAGACGAACGTGTTCAAACGAATTTTCCGCAATGTCCCTTCTTCTGGTAGTAAATATCCTTGAAGGTATACCAGACAATTTCCTTCAAATCTGGAATGTAGAGGTACTGAGGGACTTATAATCTGGATTCTCAGCTGTTATGGGATAGTACCTTGGTAGAGGATTTTTTCGCCCGCATAAATCATATGTACCAGTTTGGAATCCGTTTCAAAATCCAATTTGAGTCTCTCAAGAACTTTAAAATCAACGCAGAATGAAATAGTCGTTGTGGTCACTACATACGGAATGAGTGTACCACTGTAGAAGAATCCCGCGCCACACACCGTGCGGTTGCAAGCGAAATACGGAATCTCTCTGTCGACAGAAGTCATGGAAACGTTTAATTTTCATTTTGAAACTAATTTTCAGCAACACTTCATACATGGAGCGCACACATTCACAGTACGAAATAAACAGAAAAACAGAAATCACAGTACATATTGTCTGGCTGACAACACTTACCTCAGCAGTATCTCTCGACTTACAGTAGGAATGACAAAGCCGAATACTCACCTGAAAACAAGGAAAAATATTTGTTCAATTCAACTCAAGTGTTTGTAAATAAGATGTTACTTAGTACAATTAAAATTCTAAACTTAAATTAATGAAAGATTACACGGAACTTAACTGTCATTCTACTATTGGCCCACTTTAGGTTACGGTAGTAACACCAAAAGTGGGCCTTTGCGATCGTCTTTAGACAGCTCGAAATGAAAATAACGGCTTAACTATTCATCTGACACGAAAACTGAAAACCCGAATTTGTAGAGGATAAAATTCTCTACAACTTTGCTCTTTTGTGTTTTTTTCATATCTCGTAGCCTTTCAGAGATATTTGCAAACATAACGTTGATTTTGGAATGAATGTCTGTCTGTCTGTCCGTAACATGTTGCCTGTTTTTAAGACGAACCATTCAACCGATCAGCACCAAATTTTACAGATATGATTGCAGGCCGCCAGAGACCAGAACCTCACTTTTTCAAAAATTTCGGACAAAAAATACGGTGGTAATACCAAAAAAAGCCTTTTGTAATATAATTGTAATTGCAAACGAACCGTTCATCTGATATGAAAATTGAATAACCTAATCGCTAGAGGGGAAAATTCTCTATAACGTCGCTCTATTATGTTATTTTCATATCTTGCATCGTTGCAGAGATATTTGCAAAAATAACGGCGATTTGACGATGTCTGTCTGTCTGTAACACGTTCCCACTTTTTAGGTCGAACCGTTCAACCGATGGGTACCAAATTTTACAGACATAATTGTTGGTTACCAGAACCTCGCTTTTTCAAATATTTCGGAGAGGAAATACGTTAGTAATACAAAAAAAAAAAAAAAGCCGTTTGTAATGTAATTTTAATTGCAAATAGACCGTTCATCCGACGCGAAAAATGAGTAACCGAATTTGTAGAGGAGACAATTTTCTACAACTTAGCTCCCTTATGTTTTTTTCATATCTCTTATAGTTTGAAAGATATTTGCAAAAATAACGGAGATTTGACACCCTCCATTGAATTAAAGAATACCAGCCGTTCGGAAATGTCACGTGACATTCCTCGCCCAGAACTCTCCCCAGCATACGCCATCTTGCGTTGCGTATTTGATGATTTCCTTATTGTAACTTACACGCTGTCATTTCAAACCAATGGCGCACTGGAGAATGAGCAAAAACACATCGTTCTTCGTACGACAAATTATAATCTACAAATGACATATTAGCATCAGTTAACAACGGTCATTAACGGTACGAGATTAAAGGACTTACGTTTTGATTAATAGCGGTAGCATAATGGACAAGGCGTTCAGCTATGACTCTAAAGGTCGGTGGTTCGGAACCCGACACTACCTATTTTATTTTTCCTAAAAGGGTTTCAGACACTCCTATTAATTAATTTTTTAATATATAGATTATTATTTTGGCCCAAAATGTTTGCAAAAACTTGCTCCTTTCTGTTTCAGCCACGTTTTAGTTCCGAGCAGTGAATTTCGAAGGAACCATTTCTAAGAAGTGACAGTTTTGCCTAGTACCCCTCTGCCACACACAGTTGGTTGGCATGCGGATTGTCTGCACGGCCACTACGGTCGGGGGTTCGAATCCCCCCTCGGGCATGGATGTTTGTGTCGTCTTTAGTATGAGGTAGTTCATAAGTAGTTTGTAAGTTTAGGGACTGATGGCCCCGCACCTAAGACCCATAAGCTTAACAAACGTTTGAACATTTGAACACGTGCAGTATACAGCATATTATTGCAAGACTGCATTACTTCCTTCGTGTGAGACGAGATTGCAGAGCATAACTGACGTACGTAATATGGGCGTTTCTTTGACGTTTGTTATACGTTTTGTTCTACGATCGTCAACACAAATGATCGGTGAAATACGTAATCTCTCAGACTTCGAAAGAGACCATCTCGATGGTGAGAAGTTAGTGGGAGTATCTTTGACGAAAACGTCTGTACTGTCAAACGTTTCACTACCAGCAGAATACTCGCCAATGACAGCATACACAAAACAAGGTAACACGTCGATGAATAAGAGAAATAGCGGGCGAAACCCAAACTTATGTGACACGACCGACAAGCATAAAGGACGATTTTGGGAAAAAATCGCAAAGGCGACTAAAACCCTGACACTCACTTGAGTAACACTGTTTTGATAAAAGCAGTAAGACGAGAGCCCAATATTAATGGAAAGGATTTCCCCTGTACAGCGTAATCGCCACATATTATCGTCAATGAACGTTCATAGGATGTTTTAGTGAAAAGAGTGAGGAGAAAAATTACAGCTTCAACATCATTGAAAAAATTAGCATATTTCATCAAAATACAAGTCATTAGTGATAAAGATGCAGAACTGCTTATAGGTGCCGACTGTGACATTAATGATATTTAAAAATGTGATAATCTGGAACCTTTCTTTATCTGGATACACGTTGGTTCCCTGTTGATAGGAGTATTTTGCAGTGAGGGGGCGTGTCCATATACGTGATAAACGGTACTCCATTTGAGTCAATCGATGTTTCAAAAAACACAGGAAAGGTTATCGAGTGTTTTTTTAATTATTTTTTTTATTTTATTTTTATTTTTATTTTTTGGGGTGGGGGGTGGTATGGCTGAATTTAGTGGTACTAACGTGTAATATTTTTGATGAAGTTAGAGAGGGTCCTATGTTAACTTTATATAAAGTAAAGAAGACTTGTATGCGATGATGTCAACTTTCATTATGTGATCGAGGAAGAAAACCGTTACTGTTACAATTCCTTAATTCTTATCATATGATGCAAACAGTGTTATTTTCAACGAGTGCGCAGGGGAACAGCAACACATTCATAGACAGTATTTTTGTTCATTCTTTATTCGTAGAGGGGTATTCTGTTTATCTGAAGAATAAATAACCTTTCAGACCATGATACACAAATTTTCTCTAAAAGCTTTTAGATCTCAAACACAAGTTATATTTCCTAAAATATTTAGGAATAATAGAGACGATTATGTACTTGATTAAGGAACAGAAGTTGGAAGATATTTCAGAACTGATAATTTAAATTAAATAGAATGATTTCTTCGACACTTGTCTTACGCACATCGTCAGTTTCTTTCCATTAGAAAGATGCCAAGTCATTTGTTATTGAATGAAACATCAACTAAAATATTTTATATGTTATTTTAATGTGGTTTTTAGTCTTGGCAAATTGATATTATCAGTATCCTACTCTTTTAATTGAAGGCGTTGATATCAGAATCATTTTCAGTTAATAATATACAAAATGTGATGATGGCGGCTTAGATCTTCCAAAAACGGTCAGAAATAAAGATTGTTAAAGCGATCTTGGGAAACCAATCCACTTTTTGAAAATTGTAAAAGGCAT
This sequence comes from Locusta migratoria, assembly GCA_026315105.1. Classification (NCBI taxonomy): domain Eukaryota; kingdom Metazoa; phylum Arthropoda; class Insecta; order Orthoptera; family Acrididae; genus Locusta; species Locusta migratoria. The sequence continues at coordinate 14,317,052 of CM048755.1, forward strand.
TAAAGACCTCGGAAACGATGGCTGGAGGATGTGGAAAATAATTTGAGAAAAATGGGAATAAGGATATGGAGGAAACGAGCGGAAGATCGTCAGAATTTTGCTGGGATCACCAGAGAGGCGAAGGCCCTACATGGGCTGTAGCACCAAGGAGTAAAAGACATTAAAATAAAGTCGGTGTTGGTTGCGGCTATATCTATTTACGAAATACCTTTTACCAACGAATGTGAGCATACTTCGTTGGTACCTTCCTATATATAGAGACTAGATCATCTTAAGCAATTGAATGAATCACATCTAGAACAGAATGATTTAGATATTCCTTTTTCCCGCACGCTTTTTGGAAATATAACCGTAGAGAAGTAGTCTGAAAGTGATTCGATGAAACCTCTACCAGGCACTGAAATGGGAATTGCAGAGAAAGTAGGTAGATGTAGATGAAAGATTTCATTCGAAGCCGTAGAAACCAACTCGACCGATGGGCTAATCGAGTCGCCTGCTGGCAGGGTGTTGATATTACGTCACAACACACCGTCCGCATGGGGTTACAACACTGCGAGCGGTTTGAGTCTTTGAGATTGGGGTACTAACGGGTAGTAATATGTTGTAATTTGTAGCTCTAGCTGCTACCGAAACTAGCAATTCATGTGTGAAGCAGGTCCTGGAGTGGGTAGATGAAGCAACGTTGAAACAAGTCCATTAGCCCCTACCAGTATAGAAGAATAGCAATGAGTGTATAGAGATACTAGCCTAAAGGCTCAAAGAATTCAGTCGTGTTGCCATCCCGTTTGAGTTGTAGGCCGAATGGCATGGCGGTTTGTTAAGTTCCACGGCTTAATAAATGCTGACCACTGTCCAGCTCTGAGCAACAGACATCTGCCCTCTAACGGAGCTGGGGCCAAGTAGTCCGTTACCGACTGAGGTAGCGCGCTTTCTCAGCAGACACACCTTCGTCCATCTCTCTGATTGCCCACTGGGAAAGGCCGCCCAGCGGCAAGCATTTCCAGTACCTAACTGTAGTACTTGAGAAATATAAGATCGCGAGGGTGATTAGCGACCAAACGCCACAAGCCGTTGTGTGGAGGAATGTTTGCTGTGCAATGGCATTAATCAGTGCGCCGGTCGTCAGCCAGCATCGCCTGGGGACAAGGCCTGAGCGCATAGGAGAGCGCAACGCGGTGGCCGGCACAGCCCACTCCAGCCAGTCAGCCACACGCAGACCTCAGCACATGCCACCATCACTGAGCTTACACGATCGCCCCGAGGCGGCTTTGGCCCTGTATTTTCGGAGGGAAATAAAAACATTTTTAATTAGCGACCACTGTTTGTACGTGTTTCGGTGCAAGAAACCCTTTCCTATATCACTTTCTATAACCCATCATGACTCGCTGCCTCCCAGAATAGCTTTACAGCATTAAGGTGTGTATGTTCTATGTGCTGGAAGGAAAAAGGATACAGAAAGGCCGGCCGCGGTGGTCGAGGGGACTGAGGCGCTCCAGTCACGGTCTGCACGGCCACTACGGTCGGGGGTTCGAATCCCCCCTCGGGAATGGATATTTGTGCCGTCCTTAGGATAAGCTAGTTGATAAGTAGTTTGTAAGTTTAGGGACTGACGACCCTGTAGTTAAGTCCCATAAGCTATACAAACCTTTGAACCTTTGATACACTCTTTTCACTAAAAGCAGCAGAGTGTTGTTTACTCAAGAATTCTAACGGAGAGACAACACGTGGGAGAAATGAAAGTCGATGCAACCTTTATGAAGATGGCGACGACGAGAATGAGTGTTATTCCTGTACTGATAGAGTCGCAGAATTTAGCCCCCTCACGTTCGACACAGTAGTTTCAGTGGCTATAGTGCACTGGGGTCTTTGTCAGTTAGGCATTTTAGACTACGAACGTGGTGGTCTGTCATATAGAGGTAGTTCTGGAAGTTATGACTGTGATATTTCTTGTTAATTAAGTGGTAGCACTGTTTACTCCAGGACATGAAACTATTATGGTGAAGTAGATGAGATCGTTGTTGGGTAAGACGTTGTAGCCTAAAAATGCAACTATCAAACTATTTTGCACTACAGTTATATTTTATCATATAGCTTCAGAATACAACTCATCCTCACTCGAATGAAAAATGAGTAAAAATATGAAATATGGAACTTATTTCCATTGGCAAAGATAATGAAAACTGCATAGCATCCCAGACATCCTACTCATCCACTTGATACTTATTAGATTTTGTAATCACTTGCAAATTATCACTAATATACGCCAACACAATTTTTGCTTTCAAATTGTGGAGCAGTTGGTATGTCTTGGTACCTGAAATTAATACGGCGGGTAGCCCATTCATTGCGGTGGTGAGACTGGCGGCTGTGGTGCCAGAATTTTCAGTTTGTTCGCAAAGAGTGTTGTCATTGTTTGCAAAACATGATCCGTCTGATATCTGCCTGTTGTGTTTTGAGTCTCCTGAACAACATACACGCGTTCCGTCTGTGTGGCGGTGCGCAGTACTGTCCGCTGTATGACCCCCTTCCACCTTCATAATTATGAGAACTAGGAATGGACCGGTGTACGGCCGTTGTAGTGACGACTTTCCTGTCTGTGCGCAATATTTTGTCAGCAGTTTCCAAATCTCTATGCAAAAATCTTTTCGGCTCATCATTTCTTGAAGGTGGCGGACAACTTATGTTGGTACAAAGATCCTCATTTGATTTATTAAATGTGGATGTTTCTCCTTACAAGTGCAACTAGCACTAGTCACCAATAATCATCGTGAATACTAAGGTGCCCTCTATAAACCGTCTCTGCCATTAGCGGCCCAATATGTTTGGTATGCAGTTTGAAGGCCTACTAACCCTAAATTGAGAGCTTTGATCAACTTAGTATTATGGCAGATTGGCACCGCTTTTAAAGTTCTGCGTCAGGTTTTCACCATAACACTACTAACGTACCATGAACATATTGTGTCGTGTCGTTCGTTTGTTTCGAAAACTGAGTGGCTTCAAATTCCGTCCTTTGTTATATGCGACAGGGAGAGGCCATCCGAAGCATGGGAGCCACGTATGAACTAATAATTTGGAAGTAGTTTTGGCTTATCTGTTACTTAAGTTACTTCTGTTAATGTTAGACATCTGACAACTGTTGAAAACAAATTTCCGGATCTTTCTGAGGTGGTAGCAAACGTGGTAAATCAAAATGGACGTGAACAAATCGAAGTTTTGCACCTTGGGAGATATCAGTTTCTGCATCTACGTTTTACTTTGTTGGCGCACAACGCAGCCGTGCATCCTTCTCAATCGATTAACATACGAAATGGTCTGAAAGCAACCTGCTTGTGCTATCAGCTCCAGGGTGTGCTACTCCATGGACACTTTCGAAGGCTATTCTTTGGATTTTCTTCGACTCGTGAAGTTATGGTTGCCTTTCTATACATCACATTACAGCTTTAGCTCGGAGTAAGCTATGACGTGTGACACTTCCTACGCGCGGCGCCTATGTTATCCGCTCTTTCTACACGGCACACTCCTGTGAAGCCTGAGATTCTTGCGGCGTATTGAATATTTGAAATACTTTCGGGTATGCAGCCCGGTAAGAGGATTAACGAACGCCGACATTTCGACAGGAGCTCGTCATGCCTGGCAGCTGCAGAGAGGAAGAATTGTGGACGGGCATAGTGCATACCTTAGTTTTTAATTAAAACATAAAAGATAACAAACAACGAACAAGTACGCAACAGCGACATCACACAACCAAAGATGATAACCTTATCAGTGAAAATAATCACCGTTTGTTCGTCTGTTTTGCGGATGGAAATACATTTCTGGTCATTAAAATTGCTACACCACGAAGATGACGTGCTACAGTCACGAAATTTAACCGACAGGAAGAAGATGCTGTGATATGCAAATGATTAGCTTTTCAGAGTATTCACACAAGGTTGGCGCCGGTGGCGACACATACAACGTGTTGACATGAGGAAATTTTCCACCCGATTTCTCGTACACAAACAGCAGTTGACCGGCGTTGCCTGGTGAAACGTTGTTGTGACGCCTCGTGTAAGGAGGAGAAATGCGTACCATCACGTTTCCGACTTTGATAAAGGTCAGATTTTAGCCTCTCGCGATTGCGGTTTATCGTATCGCGACATTGCTGCTCGCGTTGGTCGCGATCCAACGACTGTTAGCAGAATATGGAATCGGTGGGGTCAGGACGGCAATACGGAACGCCGAGCTAGATCCCAACAGTCTCGTATCACTAGCAGTTGAGATGACAGGCATGTTATCCGCATGCCTGTAACGGATCGAGCAGCCACGTCTCGATCCCTGAGTCAACATATGGGGACGTTTGAAGGACAACAACCATCTTCAGGAACAGTTCAACGACGTTTGCAGCAGCATGGATTATGTTTTTTGAAATGGACACCCTATATTTTTTCTTCAGCAATCCATAGCCTGACAAATCACATAAACAATGGCGTTGATTGCATCGCAATATTCCAATTACATCCCGAGATATTGCGACGCGAAGTTGACGCTTGAAATACGCGAAACGCGCGGCTAGCGCTCATCCTGAGCAGCATGGGGTTCTCGCCTGAGTCTGAGGACGTGCGCTAGCCGCGCGTTTCGCGTATTTCAAGCGTCAACTTTGCTTCGCAATATCTCGGGATGTAATTGGAATATTGCGATGCAATCAACGCCATTGTTTATGTGATTTGTCATGCTATGGATTGCTGAAGAAAAAATATAGGGTGTCCATTTAAAAAAACATAAGTTTGTGTTAATAAACACATTTGCTTTCGTTTTAGAATGTTTCCAAATATGTACGTTCATGGGCCCCAGCCGTACATTGATACAGGTGAAGTCGTTTTCCAATAGCTGTTATTGTTCCAGAGATATTTTGGGTTTACAAGATAGCTGGGACACCCTGTATATGAATAGTCCCATAAAACTCTCATGTGACTCGCCAGAAGTTACTTTCAGATCGGAAGACATCTCTTCTCATACTCTGTGTAAAAATGAATTGTTACTTCGTAATATATATAGGCCTTTCCTTTATTGAATGATTCCAGTAGTTTTACTAACCACCAGCCACCTATTGCAAAAAGCGCAATTTTATAATTAGTGCCACAATTTAGAGAAGAGGACTTACTGCATGATCTTCCTATGTGCAACAGCTTTCGGAACAGGCGTTCAATGTTTCAGTTTTTCGTGTGTAATCCTTTCCTTCAAAGTCTGTGAGGTTTCGGCTACGTTTAAATTTTCACTGTTTGGTTTAATAGCAGCTTCCTAATTTGGTTGTTGAACTACGCTGGATCTCTCCCAACTTTCACAATTGTATTAGGCACATTATTGTCATAGCATACTGCACTCTTGTCTCGAAATATGTCCATTGATGCTCAACATTGTTAGTGTGGAGGTGAAAATTTCGTCCTGAACTGTGAAATATTCTGAATGTTGTCCATTGTGCTCTTCTAAACAGAAAAATCTTCCTACGTTTCTTGAGGTTTCTAATTCCTGCACTATTCATTAGTTCTGTAACGGCCTTATGCTCGCAGATTCCCAGTTCTGCAATACGACAAAGTAACTTTCGCGAAAATTTCCACGGTTTTTCTCTGTTGTTCCGCCACTACTTCTGAACCACGGGGTCAATGAAAACATTCCGTAACCATGATTGATAAATGTTTATTCCTAATTTTCCTCAAAACTATTCCATATTCCTTGTATGAACTAAACTAACTAGATATTATCGTATTTTATTGGGATGTGACGTGTAGACAACCTCCAAGATTGTACAACCCGGGCAACGCCCTTCTAAAAAAGGACGGCGAATTGTCTACACAAATGGCGATCGTACTGGATCAGCGATCTTTCACGGTCTTTACCAGCAGCAGCAAATGAACGAAAACGGCATTTCTAAATGCCAGCCAACAAGACATTTTGGCCCTACATTAAGTATCTTACAAATTAATGTATAAGGACTTTCCAAAGACAAATGCGAGTACCTAAGCAGATTGGCAACCGGTAATAACATTGATGTAATAGCACTTCAAGAAACTCACCAGTCACCAGACGTTCCTGTAGAAAGAAATTAATAGTACAGGATACAAACTGATAAAGGACATCCCATCTACCATCCATGGGTCAGATTTATACATCAGGAATGCTCTCAGTCACTATAGAATAATTTATGAAGAATGCCAAGACGATATCGAAGCCATAACAATTGATGTTAACAGTATATCCATAATGGCTATTTACAATCCACCCAATACAACCTGGGTAAATCCGGAACTCCCAACTTTACCTCACCCCTGCATATATATAGGTGATTTGAACAGTCGTCATACGAATTGGGGCTACAACAACATTGATGGAAATGGTGAAAAACTAGCTAAGTGGATAGAAAAAAATTTATATGTGAGCTACGATGCCAAGGACTTGAAAACTTTCCGGTCTGCAAGATGGAACAGACACCAACCCTGACTTGTGTATCGTTAGCAAGGACACAAATAGTACCCCTCTACCACACACAAAGAGAGTTCTAAAGAGCTTCCCGAACAGCCAACACAGACCTATGGTAGTTACCGTGGGTATAGAATTCCCATTAATAAATTTCATCAGAAAGCCACGATGGAACTTTCAAAAAGGAAACTGGTCGCAATATACCAAAGAAATCGAAGACAATATACGCTGGATCAAACCCAATGTAGAAAACTACAAACGATTTGTAGGGATTATAATTGGTGCTGCATAGAGAAACATACCCCGAGGCTATCGTAAAAATTACATACCCTGCTGGGACGAAGTCACTGAAAGTTATACCAAGACCACAGCCAGAACGGTGACAGCGAAAAGGGAAAACAAATGCTGGAATCACTAAACCAGAAACGCATACAGAGATGGAAACTTTAACATCAGAAATGAATTTTACCCACTCCAGCAGAAAAGCATGGTCACTATTAAGGAAATTGGGCTCTGCTTCCTCCAAAACCATCAATAAACTAACTTTAAGAGCATCACAGACAGCACAGCACATTAAACGGAGAGCAGAAAATATTCCACTGGACCAATCAACTGCAGCTGAAGTAAAGAAAGAGCTGAATGAAGTGGACAAAAATCTGCAAACTCACCGCTATTACTTAAACCCCTTTACAGAGAATGAAATAACAGAAGCCATTAGGAGCTTCAAAATTAGGAAAGCCTCTGGCATTAACGGGATCTTTCCAGAATTCACCAAACACCTTGGTAAGAATGGAGTAATCTGGCTAAGAGACTTCTACAACGACATACTCAGCACTGGTAAGCTACCACAGCAGTCCAAAATAGCTCACACAATAGCAATACTCAAACCTGGTAAACCTGCCAAAGAGCCATCTAGATATCGGCCAATATAATTACTCAGCATAAGCTTCAAACTGCTGGAGAGACTCATATACAACTGTATCTACAAGGCTATAGATGAAGTGATACCACCATTCCAGGCAGGCTTCCGCAGCAATTGCAGCTGTTGCGAGCAGGTACTGGCTCTGAAATCATACATAGAAGCTGGCTTTCAAAGAGGAGTGAAAATATGGCGCATTTGTAGATTTAAAAGCTGCGTACGATACTGTATGGCTGAATGGACTCATACTGAAACTCAAGAAAGTGATCCCATGCCTTCGACTCACGACTCTCCTTAAAAACATGCTTTCAAATCGCTGTTTTAAACTAACAAGTGGAACTGACATAAGTAAATCCCTTAAGATCAAGAATGGATTACCTCAAGGCTCAGTATTGGCACCATTACTATTCAACCTCTATACCAGCGATATGCCTTACACAGTGAGACAAAAATTCGGATGCGCGGATGATCTGGCCATAGCAGTGCAAAGCAAATCTCTCGAAGAAGGTGAAAAAACTATAACGGATGACCTTGAAGTCCTTTGCAAATACTACAGAAGGTGGCGTTTGTGCCCGAATCTGGCTAAGACTGAGGTTCGCGCTTTTCACCTCAACAATGATATAGTCAATCAACAATTGTCAACAGAGAGTGAAACACAACTTCCATCCTACGTATCTGGGTGTTACACTTGATAGGTCCCTCACCTATAAAGAACACCTTAAAATGTTGGACAAAAACTAAAAACACGAAATAATATTATTAGAAAACTGGCGGGAAGTTCTTGGAGTGCACATGCATCCACACTGCGAACAGCAGCAACATCGACAGTCTACACCACTGCCGAATACTGTGCTCCGGTCTGGGAGAGAAGCTAACACACCTATAAGGTAGACGTGCAGCTCCACGAAACCATGCGGATAATCACCGGCACATTAAAGTCTACTCCAACACCGTGGGTCTCCGTCATCGCTAACATAGCTCCACCAAAATTAAGAAGACAAAAAGCATCTCTAAAGAATGGGAAAAATAGTAAAAATAATTGAAGGAAAATACTTTCCAATGCAAGATGCAATAAAAAATTTGCCAAATTACCGTATGAAATCACGAAAGCCGATATGGAATAACTGCTATATAAGAGGAGAGGTCACCTTCAACCTAAAAAGAGAATTGAAAAAAGGAGTGAGAGAATTCAGTCTGTAATCATCACCTCATAAGTGATCCCTCAAAAGAACTAAAATGGTCAACTTCACAAGAAAAGACTGGACTAAGCTCAATTGCATCAGAAGTGGCCATAACAGAAATAAGGCCATGCTTTATAAGTGGGGACTCCTGGACAGCCCAAGTTGTGTTTGTGGAGCACCTGAGCAGACGCTGGACCACATCATAAGAGTGTGCCCAAAAAGAAAATATAGTGGCTCTGCTGAGGACTTTATAGAAGCCACACCTAAGACTATGAAGTGGATTCAAGATCTAGACATTGATGTGTAGCCAAAAGCTTGTCTCGCATGACACATGTCCTAATTTCACATCTACTGATAATGAGCTCTTGTACAATCTTTTACTGATATTTGTATATATATTCTTGTTCTTTGTGTAATTACATTTGTACATATGCTGCTGTCATATGCCATGCGATAAATAATCGTATTTTATTGCTAAAAACACGCCTACGCCTTCATAATTCAGCCTGTCCCTGCATTATACTTTCCAATCTGAGTTTAACACTTCTTACTGTTGACATCTGGTTTCCGCTAGCTTCCAGTCTCTGGTATTATGTAAACATTGCGGCTGTTTATAAGCTGGAGAAATTGTGGGATCTTCCAATAGACGGCCAGCTGTTAACTATTACTGCATTAGTATCATGTTTCTCCTTTTTGTTGTGACGAATTCCGCCCTGCTTGAACTAAGGAGGCGTCGTTACGAGCCTGTGGAGCAATATCTCTGCCCTGCAAACCGAGATGTGCACGCCGCACATACTCTTCCTGCATGTAGTGCACGGATCACCTATCAAGGGAAAGCCACTAACACGATTGAGAAATTTGCATCCAAGATCGGTACAAAAGAGCCTCAGCCTCTAGTTTAAGCCTCAGCTGCCCAGGGCAGCAACCTGAAGCCTTCGGTCGACCGTGGGCAACACAACATTCAGCTGTTTACACTCGATGGCCAATTAGCCCTGAATACGTACACACCAGGCGCATTCCCAATGCATCTCTATATTCAACTTCCTAGCAGATTGAAATTGTGTGCCGGAACCGGGACTCGAACCTGGAACCTTTGCCTTTCGCGGGCAAGCGCTCTACCGAGTGAGCTATCCCGACACGACTCTCAATACCGCCTCGCAACTTTACTTCCGCCTGTACCTCGCCTCCTACTTTCCAAACTTGCCCGCGAAAGGCAAAGGTCCCAGGTTCGAGTTCCGGTTCCGGCACACAATTTTAATCTGTCAGGAAGTTTCATATCAGCGCACACTCCGCTGCAGAGTGAAAAGTTTCATTCTGGAAACATCTCCATTTTGCTATTTTCTCCATAGAATGACTAACTGGCTAAACCATTGGTTTCTCGTTGTTAAAAAAGTGAGCAAATGACTGCCTAAAGCAATACAGTCTGCTCGTATGAACAGTGACAGTTACAAACATTAAAATATCATCGAAATAGGCCAAGCAATATTAAGATGGTATTCTTCAGACTAAACAGAATGTGCGAAATAAAAATAATCCAAATGACAAATCATACGACTCTTAAAGAGTAGCTACCGGGGCTGGATGAACCTCTTTATACAAACCAAGAGGCAAAGACTTTTGCTCCAGCAAGAGTACAGGTGAAGTCTTGAATCTTAGATAGTTAGTACCTATCTTGAATCGTTCTTGCGCTTATTGTTCGATAATTTCCGGATGGTCTCCATGATAAGATTTTATTGTGTAATATGGCTCTCCATGAAGAAACCGCATTGTCTGCCTGACGGAAGACTCAAACTTGCAACATAATTTCGCAAATCTTCTTCATTTCAGTCGCCATTCTGAGTACTAGTTGCGAGACAGACTGTCCTAGTGATGTGAGAATATAGTCCACTTCTTTGTGACAAATCTGCTTGTGGAATGTGCTGCTGAATAAGCTATCCGATCATCTGGGCAGACTAAGATTTTGTTTCCCCATATCTCTTTGTGACATTACAGACAAAGGGGGAAGGGTAGTAGGGCTGTGGAACTGTCATAATTCAGCAATCGTGTACTCGGTTGATGACAAACTGTGTTTTATAACAAATACTGTAATTAATTGCGGATTAATTTGGAACTGCAATGTTCGATGGACTACATTAATTTACTTGTGATAATTTGGAAATTTTACTCTCGTTTGCGTGATACTTATTGTGCCTCTCATGAACAATAGTTGGGGAAATACTCAGTTATTTACGGATGTATTAAGTAGGACCATCTCGTCATTTTCATGCCCAAAAACAGTAATAAACCGAACATTATCTTGGAATCAATTTTGTTGGTTGTTCAGAGCTTTAATTTAAGTTTGTTTAAATATATTTTTCGCGTCATCATAAGCAGATTGATAGACTGGCTAAACTACAGATTAATTATTGATCTTATTTAAACTATTTTGGTAGCTCTTTAGAACATAGAAGCTGACATACATAACTCACCCCTATGAACAGAGACAACGAGCCATAAACCTTTTACTACCCCGAGTCATATATTGCCCAATTATTATTGATGAGTACCGATAGGAAAGTCGCATCTTCACTCTCGACTTATCGTTACTACCACGTTCCAATGGTGTACTTAGAAGACATTTTGTGTCTGCAGCCACTGTATTATCTTCTAAAATTAAAAATAATGCACTTTCTATATTGACTTCCTCTTTAAAATATGCTGGGAGACTCATGACCTCCGCAGTTTTGTCCCCATAAAACGCAAAACTAACCAACCACTTTAAAATTTGATAAAATCTGCACACTATTATTGTTTTCGGAATATCGGCAATCAAAAGTGACTGCAAGAAATTGCTTGATAAATCCACGCAGACAGTGTATCGTAACGGTATCTCGGACAAATCGTGTATGATGCCAGCAAAATAATCGTGAGCCTCTTCGATCATCTTGCTTTCGTTTTGCCTTATTTCCCGTCTCAAGTTTGCATTGCTTGCAATTATGGCAGCGTTTCTTCTCTGTTGTGAGTGTAGACGGATTACCAGCTCTTCTTGTGTGGTCTATATGTCTTTCATTTTCATCCATAGAGTTTAGTGTTCGTCGTGGTGTAACAACCGGACAATAGCTTAATGGAGCTTCAATTGGATTCGGCCGATTTCGATCAGATTATTCGTTCACTCTGTAACTGCCGCTGTGATTGATGCGGATATTCAGAAGTGTAACATAATGGATACATATTGAATACGTCATATAATTATTCAAATTGCTTGAATTGCATTGGACAGGCGACACACGTGCAGGTGGGCCTAGGCGCGCAGTCTCCGTGTCGGCGATTACAGTAGCTGGGCTTGGCGTAACACTATGGTGGTCAATGGCGAACCATGCAAAATGGGTAAATCTGTGCATAGCGAAGGGAGGGGGGAGCTGAGCAAGGATAGCCGGCCAAAGGGGGAAATTAGGCGCATTTCATGAACCAAATATACTTTTAATTCCTTCAAAACTACAAAAGATACTGATCAGAACATTTGAATAAAGCAATTTAAAATTAATTACCAACTTTTGAATGCGTCGTGTGATTTTAAGCCAACTATCTCATAGATGATACCTTATTATATCATCTTGAAAACAACACACTTGTACTGAATTACTTACGGAGTTATTACACTTGTTATGCCAATTTATTATGGAAATATAGTCTGATCGTCCTCACTCCACAGTAACTCAGAAATTGGAAACAGCATGATATGCCGCGCGGGATTAGCCGAGCGGTCTGGAGCGCCACGTTGCGGATCGCGCTGCCCCCGCTTTGGAGGTTCGAATCCTCCCTCGGGCATGGATGTTTGTGTTGTCTTTAGTGTAAGTTAGTTCATAAGTAGTTTGTAAATTTACGGCCTGATGACCCCGCAATTGAGTCCCATAATATTTACGAACATTTGAACATTTTTGAGCAGCATGATATGCCCCACTTGTATTTAAGTTCGTATAACTATTTAATGAATATTTGTCTATTTTGCCAGCTCGTTTACATAACTATTGCGTAATGGGAGCGTTAAAGCTCATGAAAGCTAGCTTGTTTATTTATTTCATACATTATTTATAGTGCTAATAAATGGTCCCAATGTGACCGAATGTTTATAACTTTTCTATTTAATATTGTCAAAATTTTAAGTCAATGTGGAAGGGGCCAACGTTAAGTCAAAACAAATAGTTCGTGTTATGAACTGTGCTACTTTGGAGGGGATGACTATGTCTGCCAATGAGAGAGTGTCTAGGACAGAAAATTGCTGTGGTCAAGCAAAACACTTGGACTGCTCGTGTGCAGAGCTCGTGGGGTTATAAGAAACAAATTACGTCTCGTCGTGGGAGGAGGACCTGCCCGGGTAGCTCAAGTGGTCAGTGGCAAACCGCCGCATTTAACTTCAGCAATGGCTAATGACTGTAGGTTTAAGAACCTTAATTTCATGCGTTTCCACTACAGAATTGTAACTGAACTATGTATGTCATTCCACAGGAGAATTCACCGGTGTTGAAATGTTATGCATCAGACTATGATTTAAACTCTTCTGAGCTGATGCTTATTTCGTGTTGTGTGATCGCGAAATGGACTTAGTGACTGAGCATCGTCGATGATTACTTAGTTAGGGATTTTGCCTTCATTCTCATAACACAGTTAACGCATCTGTTCTGCTAATTTTATAAAGCTCATTTCTATTTTTACTTTTGTGTTTGTAGGACCACTTCCGCTAATTGAAACATTTGGTTGAGTAAATATTATGTGGCATTGCTTATATCATTTTTAAATGTTATAATAAAACCTCTTTTATTAATTAATTATTTATCTTTATTTTATACTTCATTATTGTTTCGCAAATGATAGCCTATTTACAGAGTGTTGAGTGTAGGTTCACAGATACAAAGTACTATATGCAGATATTATAGTAGCTGGGTATGACAGAAGACGTGTACGGTTCGACCCTGAGACTTCATTGACTTATATTTGTTGAATAGAGCCGCAAATAGCCCAATACGTGTAACTTGTGTTTCGCCAGTACAGCATAGTTTTGTCAACACATATAGAAAACGTGAAGACTCAGGATACGTTAATTTTATTCGCCAGTTGTTCGAATTTCTCAGATGACTTCTCTTCGAACACTCACAACACCGTTCAGATGTGGGGTGGAAGCTTGGAAACAGCTGTCTACAAACATTTAATCGTAACTTTCTGATTGTGGTGCCTGCATTGAAATAAATGTCTTGAAAGGCATTTTAATGAAATCCAAAATATCACGGCTTACAAGTAGATTAGTGGTTCACATCAACTATATGGGCAGATCGCCATTATCAAATACCTGCGTATATATAAGGATTACATACAACAATGTGCCATATTATGTATGAAAGTTAACTTACGCCTACGGTGTCCTGGAGTGCCTATATAACATCTGACGATACGGTCTTACGTGTTTTTCATGTCCGTACGCGTCCAAAAACAATTAAATAAATTTTAAAAAATCACGACTTATGGAAACGAAAATCAATGTAAAATTAGAGTTTCATGGAAAAATAAAAACGACATTTTAACAAATACTCAGATTTCAAACATAAAAAGATCATTTAGATAACTTTATTAAGTCTCAGACCCAAAGACATGATACGACTATTACAGATACCTAAAGAAAGTATCATCTTAGATTAAAGCCTATTACTCTGTAAATATAAAACATCTATGGTGCAGTTGGCATAACGTTTCATAAAATAAAATGTTTTACTTTTGTAAGAGCAAGAAACTTTGTCACACAGTATAGAAGTACCGGAATACACAAAGAATCAAAACCTTATGAACATTTCATAAAATCAGAATTTTTGGATATTATCATGATTTTGACATTGATTTTTTATTAATTATTTATTTAGATGTATACATACATTAAATACACGTGAAGACAGAAACACAAGATATTATATATGCACGGCGGGACGATGTAGACGTAAGTCAATTTGTACACATAATTTCATTTATTACGATCAACAGATAATATAAAAATTAATTTCTGTCATTCTTATATATATGCAAGCACTTGATAACTGAAATCTGCCGCAACAGCTATTGTGAATCACTAATTGACTAATAGGCTTGATAACAGGAGGAACTTCAGCATTGGTCGTAATTTTAGGTGTTTATTTATATTTGCAAAACGATTTCGACTACATTAGTGGCCATCTTCAGTTAAACGTTCGAGGTGAGCCGGATGGTAAATGTGATTCAAGAAATTTAATTCAAGAAACAGTCAGTGACGGAAAATACTAAGGTCAAACTTGTACGGATTATTTATTCAATTACGTGTACTCAGCCTCACCTCGAACTTTTAAATCGGGGCCAAAACTTCTGTAGGTTAGTAATACACCATAAAAATGGTACGCCGTTCGCAAAAGTAAGATTACGTTTCATTAACTATGTTTCGAGTAGAACTCACTCTAACTACGACGATACATTTTATTTTAACGTTAACACAAATTCAAGTGTAGGAGCTTTTAGGGGATATGCATTGATATAGATGTTCCCGTGACGTCAGCCGCATGTGGTACAGTAGAAAAGCAGTTTGGAGACGCTTCCAGTTTGGTGAAACATGTGACCCTTGCTCTTTTTTGTTCTGAAATAGAATTAATATGCAATTACTTCCATAGAGCTGACTGGAAGTCTGCAACAGGAGAAGCAGCGTGGGAGACAGCAGGCTAAAGGCAGAAACAAGGGTCATCTATTATTTCAGGTGGGGAGTCAGCTACAGATATATTAGAATAGTAAACAATTCGTCACAGAGAAGAGGTACTAAATGAAGTAAAGCTATCAGGAAGGGTCGCGATTCGTAGTAGAATAACCTAGAAGAGCACATGTGCGCAATCGACAAAGATCCCAAGAATGAGCCTCGAGCTGGCACACATTTTATTCTGAACGAAGATCTAATTCGTCCCAAAATATCAGCTGAATCAGTTTCTAAATAATCTGGATGTTGAGGATGAGCAATGTTTACCTATCGAGTGATGTTTAGCCCCAGCATTTGAATGCAGCAGAACAGTGTACTTCAAAGTCTCTGAAGAGTTCTCTAGTATTCCCTGTCTTTTGTAGAAACAAACCTTCAGTGACTCAACTTGAGACACTCTCGATTTGTTTTCGGATGACGAAGGCAGTAGATGAAGCTGCCAATATTGTAAGTTGTATTTTAAGGTTTTCTTAAATCACGATACTTATAAGGGTGACTCTGTTAATTTCTACACGTATCTGACCCCTGGATGTGCAGACAATGGGTACTAGTGGTTTACTTGTCGAAACTACTCAAAAGACATCTAACATGCTGTGACATGCGTACAGTGGGTGGATAAAATAGTATCTGACTCCTGGATGTGCAAACGATGGGTACCAGTAGTTTACTTGTCGAAACTACTCAAAAGACATCTAACATGTTGTGACATTCGTACAGTGGGTGGATAAAACAATATCAACACCGTGCAGTATACTAAATCTTGTTGCAAGTTCGCACCATTGTGGACGTGTTTACACTCGGACGTGTCCGCACTGCAAAATTGACGTACGAAATCTTGGACAATACCTTGCCGTATATTGAACTTTTTTTCTGCGATGGTCAACACAAATGATCACTGAATTTTTTTCACTTGGTTCGCACTCGAAGGTGAGCAATTAGCGGGGACATATGACGAAAACGGCTGCACTGTTTAACATTTCATTAGCAACAATATCCACGCTCATGAAAGTGACACAGAGCAATGTAAAATATCGTTGTTGAAGTGGGCGAATCGTAAAGTTAACTAAAAACGACCGACAAGCATTAAGAACGATTGTGGCCAAACAACACAAAACTTCAACGGAATAGCGACTGCACAACTCTACACTCACATGAGTAATACTGTTGCGATAAAAACAGTACTTCTGCGGCCTAACATTCCTGCAACGGCTGCAGTTGCTAATCCCTTACAACGGAAGCCAGCGCAAAACTACTAAGAAAGTTGTGCCACTGAACTTTACATCGTGTCACTTTGTTACTTGTGAGTGATGAATGTTTAAGGTCTTTCGTTGCTTTTTAACAAGGAAAGAAAGCTGTTGATAGGTTTCCTGGTTCAGTTGAGGGAAAGGGCAATTACTTTCCTTTAAAGAATTGCAAATCGATACTGATAAAAACTCTGATATCTCACATCTGTTAATGCCGTGTTAGCTCAGACGATATTAGTTGTCATCGAGTCTCGATAACGTACGAAAGCTTTAGCTAGTGTACAAAATCTGTAAGTGCTGGGTTCGTTCCAGAACCAGAACTGGATGGTTTGTCATGTCATTACAAGTTCTAATATGTGCACAAATACTCGTATTTGTACAATCGTGAGTATAGAGAAATCGCTAGTGTGCTAGTTTGCGCAGAGCGTTTGCCGCTGTTAATCGTGTCGTTAACATCTGATTAGCTCACAACTGGTTTATGTGAAACCAATCTCCCCAGGAATGATATTTCTAGTTGTGAGAAAGCATATGGGGAGGAAAAATACATAGAATTGCTGTGTAGCTTTAGGAGCTATGATATTTCATAAAATTTCTTGTTTATAACGGTATTTAATTTTGACAAGTGAGTACTGTATTATTTATGTACTATTCTGTTGTCTCAGATTTTAAAAGTGTGGTAATACTTTTGAAATTTACTTATTGCAATAAAATTCTGCTTCCAAACGTTTAGGAGTGTCTTATAATATGTTTCCTTGTATATGCAATATAATTTTGTTAATTTATATTTGGAAGTGGTTCTCTTCGTTATCCATTATTGTCAGTCAAACCACTGTACCATGGAGTTATTAGAGGAGAATGCTAAGTTATCTGAGGTGCATGCATTTCAAACGAAACACAATTCATGTCATTCGGTTTTTTCTGTGCAAGATACTACATTTCCTGTGAGTAGGAAGTCCCTACCTCTAGTCATTCAATTTGTTCCGTTTTCTCTATACATGAGTATATTTTTAAGGGAGCAAAACCAAAAATCTTTCTAACAAGGTCAAACTAAATTTTTAATTAGTGTATAATAAATACCACTTTTAAACCTAAATTTTTGTTAATAACAATGTTTTTTTTTGTAATAAGAATGATGATGATGGTTCTAACAACATTTTTCAACATAAAATTTTTAAACAAAACATATTCTGAAGTATTACCTTTATTTAATAATTGCTGTAACTGATTTATTCACAATATGTATGTCTATTAGACATATAATGGGGAGATAATCAGAAATCTACTTTCCTGCCTGTACAATTGCGTAGCATATGTATAGCCTGGCACTATGCACTATGCACTATGTTCAGAAAAACTGGCATTAGCTGTGCATATAATAATTCTTCTCTGTCAAATCGGAGTACAACAGATTTCGATCTATTTAATGAAAATTAAGTGAGTAAATACAGAAACTTTTACACGGATTGAAAGGTTTATTTTAGTAGTTAATTGAGGAAAGAGTAATGACACCATTTCTATAGTATTTAATCACATTTTTTGGAAATTATCACTGTGAGATAAAGTTATTAATACTAATTTACTAAATATATTATTCAGATATGGAATGACGTGAGGTTTGTGGAAATGTCCCCAAACAGGATATCTATGTAGCATTTTCTGAGATACAAATGACTCTAGGAAATGAAAGTAACCTTTATATCATATCGTGATTACTCATCTAATTAGGTCTGTGAGATACAGCTGGTATGGTAGCATGACTGCAATGTATTGCCTTCAAATACAGGCCTGAAAACATGCTTAATGGACTGCAGACACTCATTATAGCTGAAAAGGAAAGTGATACTGCGTAAGTAGCGGCACATTAACTAGCGACGCTCCAAAGGAGATGAAGAAGTAACTGCGTTAGCATTCTCATTACATGAATGTCATTGCTTGTTCTCTCCGTAAGGTGTCTGGAGGGAATGGGCTCTCCGTTAAAGTCAGCTCGGTCAGAGGGTTGCCTGCGTGGTAGCTCAGCGTCCTCCAGCCATTGTTTTGAAATGACAATGTTTTTGTTATAATAAGAAAATCAACAAATACAGAAAGCAAGATTGGTATACAAAAGAGAGGTTCGGGCAAGGTGTCGGGCGAGAGATGGCACGTGACTGACTTCCGAACGCCAAATGTTGAGCACCTCCATAAAACGAACCAGTCATGTGCATTATGATGGTTATTATTTTATGTTTATTTTACTGTCTTAATTTTGACTAGCCATCCATTTTATATCTGACTATCCCCCAGCACATGATTTTCTGTATGACTATTATCCAGTACACCTACCAGATTTTATGTGGAACACTATAATAAGCAGTTTAATGTCACTGAGGCCAGTTGATGACACCACAGAGTGTCGAAACAGGTCGTCTTGAATAAATAAAATAAAAATTGCGATCTTGGCTTCTATCCTATTAATACAATACGATCGTTCCCTAAGACGAGTAAATTAAGTGATAATAAAAATGTGGCAGGGATATTACAACAATTGTTTAAAGAGTTAAAAGTTCAAAAAAGAGTATATTAGTGAAAGCTAAACTCAAATATCAAATAATTTTGGCTGTCTGTTATAATACGGTCAAAAAGAATGATACCTGTTAGATCCATAGATTTATCACAATAGTACAGTCGTAATCGTATCTACCATAAATTTTCATAATTTATATTCTTATTACTTGTGTCCGAAATGTTTGTAAAAATAATAAAACTACAGGCAAATCTAAAGTGGGCCGTAAAACACGCTAGTGCGATTTTTTTCAGTATGCTGATAGGACATATCCCTACAGAGCCAGTCGTTAATCCCGTGAAACTGACTTCTGAGTATTGTTAGTGTTTCTTAAGTGTCAGAATTCCGTCTCTGCACGTAATGAAAAGCGTATATACTTAATACTATGATATCCCTTACTCTCAACAAGATGAAAGAACGAGAGGTTGTTTCGAGTTTCAAATGTAGCATTTCATTGTAACGGGAGAAGTGTGTTGAGAAAAGGAATGGATAGCTTTCTGAGAAATATAAGAGGCATAATATGGCACTTTGATATTACAGGAGGTATTTAAATAATTACTAATGAATGTTTCAATGGGTGAAAGAAAGACACCGCCAGCACGAAAATTAAGACTTTTGGAAGAGATACTGTTGTATGAATATGACTACCTGAGGTGGAGAAGTGTTAGGTAAGCCCCTAAAAGCAGTAGGTGAGTGTTTTATTTCGCCAGTAAAATAACGGATGGCGGCCACAGTAGAGAGGATTCAATATATATGGTGTTTCAGGAGGAATAGTAAATACTTTGGGAGGTGGTAGTTATATTTGTAAACCTGTTCGACAAAACTGCTGAGGTCATCGGTCCCTAGACTTACAAACTACTTAAACTTACACTAAGGACAACACGCACACCCATGCCCGAGGGAGGTCTCGAATCTCTGGCGTCAGTGACTGCCCAGTCGGTAGCATGATGCCTTAAACCACGCGGCGAGGTCATGTATAGACGAATTTCTAAAAGTGCCATGTAACATGTGTCCAATTATTATGGAGTACAGAGATACACCTGTTAGTATGTAACCCAACAAACTTAAAGCAAAGACAAATCAGGTCAGTTTCACTAATTCTTCCGTCGGTTCTTGGAAGAACTTTATATTACATTAAATGGACAATTTTTTATATGTTCAACAAGTACATTTCTATTTAGTTAACGGGTTTTCGACTTACAAGCCCATTTTCACACTGTAAGTAAAGAGTAGGGTGATAACCGGTTATTTAAGTAAAAATAAACTTCCACAAAATTATGCTTTTAATTCAACGTGATGATGTTCTAACAAAAGCCAACGGAAGAATCACTGGAAATGTTCTCATTTGCGTTAGTTTCAAGTTTGTTAGGTTACATAGTGACAGCTATAGTTCTGTACTAAAAAAAAAATACGACAAATGTTATATGGCAATTTTTATTGCAATTCGTCAAAACTACCACCTCCTTAAAATATGTACTATTCCTCCTGAATAATCCTGTATAGACTAGTAATGGCCAGAATAGCGTTTCCGAAGAGGAGAAATTTGTTAACATAGAACGGAAATAGAAACGTTAGGAAATATTTCATAGAGACATTTGTCCGGAATGTGACGTTATACTTACTTGACACGTGGACATTAGGCAGACTGTTAAAGAAAGTAATAGAAGTTTTAGGAGTGCAGAGCTACAGAAGAAATGAATAGAAAGGATGAGGAGAGAAATATGATGTGTATCTTGACTAAAAAATGAAACAGGTAGATAGTGTAATTCATTATGATAGATAGAAACCTGTGTTTGGCCACGAAAAGTATATGGAAATATAAAGCTATTTCCAGCGAAAAAAGTAGTATTTGGAAGTTACTGCTATTGTTATTCCTTCCATAAAATCACGTGAAAGAAAAAAGTCCGATATTGGTCTCACGAATTGTATATTGAATGGGAAGCAGTTCGTTTCGGCGTTTGTGTTTAGTTTGTGTTTTAGTAATATTACGACTAATTTGAGGCCTGCTCTCGATATACAAAAATAATTATTTTGTCAGATTTTGATGATAAGTACTTACTAAAAATTGCTAGATAACTTTGGAACAGCCAGTAGGCACAGTTGCACCGTAGTGGGAACGATACAAAAAGTAATAGTCTCCGCTTTTCTCACCCGTAACTGAAATACGCGACTGTGACAGGATGAATTTGCTGATTACAATTTTGTAATGTTTAAATTACAAAGAACCATTGTTCTTCATTTTCAAGGTTAGATGACACATGCGTTATTGTAAAACGTCAATATAAAAAGAAAAGTGAGGGAAGATGAATGAAACTTACTAGAAAAAAAAAAAAAGAAAAAAAAAGAAAGAACGGACCAACATGTGATACATTCACGACTGCACGTAAAAGTAGGGTAAGAGGCAAGGAAGCCAATTTATGCTCTCGTCTCGAAACTTAAATTGATCGAAGTATGTGCAACTGAATCCAGAAGTAAAATATTTTCCAAGTGTCTCGTTTTCATATGAATCACTTGAAGAAAGTGTACAAGGACATCTAATATTTCAGATTTATTCAGCTAAGATAAAGAACGTATACTCTGACATGGTTAAATCACTACGTTTAGACGCGAAGATATATTTTCATATAGTGGGGTTATGTCGCTATTCCATTCGAGCATATTTGCTGCTGAAACTTTGTCTGTGTCATTGGGGGCGACACAAAAATGATTCAATCTGCCGGTGATGCAACTGTACCGACACAGGCAAGTATCTTGTTATTTTCTATTTTTTGGCGGAAAATTCCGCCCGCACAACATAAACAGTCACAGGTATTTCACAGCTGCGCGAAAAAGTGCATTTGATCGTTGCCGCGCAGTGGTTATTTAATTCCACTCCCAGTTTAGTGAATGTCCGGCTGTGACATACTACCATTGGCCATAATGTGGACATAAAATTAAACGCGAATTTGAGTGAACGAGCAAAAGCGAATAATCTTTAGTTATCATTGATATATATATTTTTGAATAGAGTGGAGTTCTGAGTGAAAGTTACGGGGTTTATTCGCAGACAAGGATTTAATGAAGTTTGTGCATTAAAGAGGACCTAATATTACAAGAAAATAAAGTAGTAACGTATACGAATAGATCGCACGAACTGCCACTAACATAATGTTAAACCCACCACCAAACTCCAAGATCATAGTAAACTCAACTCGCTCTTAGCACAAGAAACATCTTAAGCTATGAACAACGATTTACAGTGAATTGATTCTATATGAAGTCGGCCTGATATGTTTTTTCTTGTATTACTTGTACCTCATACCCAATATTATTACCGCAAAATGAAAATATGGATATCCAACAAGTTGGATATAGATAATTAAATAAGATGGATAATGAATTACCGACTACAACTATAGCATATGACTGTTTCCAACTAATAACAACTAAGCTACCGGTATGTACACAATATACAATGAAATATACATATAGCTGCAGAAGAAATAAACTAAGTACCCTCTATTAAGTACACTGATGTACCAACAGGGTAAGCTGGTTGTGACTTTTTCTTTCTTCTGGACACTGATCATTTCAGATATGAGAACTGTTACTGACACTGCAGTGCAAAAGTTAAGTGTGTGGCTGGCTCTCCCTGAGAGGAACCAAATAAACTGAGTAAAATTACATAGTATTAAGGAATGATGCAAATGCACATTCTGAAATGTAAGAAGAGTATATTTATTAGAAAATACCAGGGAAGGGACCATTTAGACTCCTGCGGTTTAGTTGTAGTAGTGTGTGTATGAGTGTGTGACTGTGAGAAACAGGAGTAATGGAAAGTACCTTCTTGACAGTAAGTGTAATGTGAAATGAATGCGAGTCTTTGGTCGCAATGTGAAGCTATACATATGTTGAGTTATTCGGGCAAGTGAGTATGCAACATAATTACAATGCTATACACAACCCCCAAAAAAAAAGTTACTTGCTAACTAATTAATTCGTCATTGCAGGCTGGTGTAATATTTAAATAACAAATCATTGTGTGTATCTGTACTGAGAGGGATGAACATTTATATTTTATAAGAGAATGGCTGCACGAAATTCAACATAACGGTTACATAGTCTGTATGTAACATGACTATCATAATTGTGGAATTCTATGTCAGGAAGGCCGAGTCATGCATCTCCCGTTTAGGAGGTGAAGGCGAGCGATCGGCTACGTGAGTTTCTCACCAGAAAATCGCTTAAGACCGCTGAGAACTGGTGGACAATGTCGAACCGCCGGAAATGGCTAGTCCTGTGCAAGAGCAACTGACGCTAAAGGATGTCGTAATGGTCGCTCTGGCAGAATCTTAAAAGGACACTCTCTTAACTTAGAAATAAATCACTGTGCTCTGTTCCTATCAATTCAAAAAATGTTCAAATGTTTGTTAAGCTTATGGGACTTAACTACGGGGTCATCAGTCCCTAAACTTACAAACTACTTATGAACTACTTACGAACTAGGACGGCACAAATATCCATGCCCGACGGGGGATTCGAACCCCCGACCGTAGTGGCCGTGCAGACCGTGACTGGAGCGCCTTAGTCCCCTCGGCCAACGCGGCCGGCCTTATCAATTACGAAGGCATCTACGATGTCAGTAAAATTAGGTGCATGTCACGAATCAAAAGTAAGTTAAATAACTTGAAAACTACTAAAGATAATGCTCACAAAATCTGAATATAGTAAAATTAAACATAAAATTACCAACATTTTGATGCGTCATGCGATTTCAACAAACTATGTCGTAGATGACAGCTTATTACATCAAGCTATAGTCTTGAAATCAGCACATATTTATATATATACTTAAATATTTATTACACTTGTCATAAATTTATTATGAAAAAATAGTAAGATCAATATGTCCTACACAGTAACACAGCAGTTATAAGCAGAATGACATACCACTCTTATCCTGATGTTCGTATAATTTTTTAATGAATATTTCTGCATTTCGGTGTATCTTTACGTACATATTGATTAGTATGAGCAGTCAAGTTATTGAAAGCTGGCTTCACAATTTATTTATTACATATATTATTTATACCACTGATAAATAGACTCAAGGCGACTGAATGTTTATAACTTTAATTTTTAATAGTTTGTGTGGAAATGGTCACATTCAATTCGAAACAAATCTTTCCTCTTACGACGTCTGCTACTTTTGGAGGGGATGGCGACCTGCCAAGGAGACAGTAGCTATGTCAGTAAACTGTGTGGGCATGTAAAACACTTGGACTGTTTGGGGTTATAAGAAACAAATTATGTCTTGCCTTGGAAGAAGAAGGACCTGACTGGGTAGGTAAACTGGTTAGTTTGCGACAGTGTTACAATATGCGGGACGAACGGCCTCCTTGTCGAGACTTTAACTTTGGAAAGGGCTAATGAGTGCCAGATTAAGAAATTTAGTCTTTCCGATTTCATTATGGAATCGTAACACTGAACAGTGAATGAGATTTTTTACACGAGATTTTAAGTGTGTTGTTATTTGTCGGACTAAGATTTGAACTAATTATTATTTCGTGTAGTGTGATCGCGAAATGGACATGGTGTTGAAAACCATCCCCGATTGTTTAATTGGGGATTTTACTTTAGTTCTCATAACGCAGATAACGCATTCGTTCTGCTAATTATATAAGGTTTATTTCTAGGTTTTATTTTTGTTTGTGTAGGACCACTTTTGCTAATTCAAAACATTAGTTTGAATAAGCATTTTTGAACTGGGTTATCTGGCCTCGCCTACATAATTTTCAAACGTTAGAATAAAACTTATTTTAATAAGTAATCATTTATCTTTATGTTATATTTCATTATTTTTTCGGAAATGTTACTGTTTGTCTGTACGATCACCGTCACAAGGTATTTTTGCAGCTACTGTAGTTGTTTTGCATGAAAGCAGAGGTGAAGAAGTAAGGAAGTTTGCGGTTTAAAGTCTCGTCAACAGCGTGATCATTAGAGACGGAGCTCACGCTCGGAGGTTATGGTAAGAATGAGGAAAGAAATCGTCCGTGCTCTTTTATAGGAACCATCCCAGTATTTGCCTGGAGTGATTTAGGGAAATCAAGGAAAACCTAAATCTGTATGGCCGGAGGTGGATTTAACCAGCGTGTTCCAGAATGCGAGTCCAGTGTTATGACTGCGCCGCTTCACTCGGTCCAGACATGTGTTTCGGTCAGAGACTGCATCGATCCATGTTTCTTGAATAGAGCCGTACATAGCCCAATATATGTAAGTAACATTTGGCCAATACTCCATAGTTTGGTTAACACATACAGACAACATAAAGTCGCAATTAGGGTTTTCTCGTCCGGAAGTTGAATGTAATTCCTGTTGAATTTCAGTTATAGTGCTAACACGTTACATTAATTTGTCACCCTGTTCCAAATCTATTGCATAATAGGTTGTTTGCGTGGGGGCTGTGACCATAGGATTCTTGCAACAATTACCAGTGTGAAAACTGGTGGCAATGATTAGGTGTGGGGAAGTTAGTTGCGGAACTGAAGAGTAAAGAAAGAAGGAGAAGCTCCGAAGAGACGTGGTATGCTACAGTAGACAGCAGCAAGAACCAGTTTCCAGAAACAACGGGTACAGCAGCAACAGACTACGCAGATCACGACCTCAACTACATGTTCTACAGCGTCGACATCGGCAGCAACTACACTTAAAAGCAGTACAGCAGTTGATGCCAGCATGTCTCATATGTTAAGTACAGAAGCCGATAGTGCATATATGTGTAAATCCGCAGGTCCATCGTCAGTAGTTGAGCTCACAGCAATTAAGCCGTTACCCAGCATGTGCGGTTCATATGATCTCATTGAGCCAGATAGTCCGAAATCTGAACGAAA
Organism: Locusta migratoria; assembly: GCA_026315105.1. Lineage (NCBI taxonomy): Eukaryota > Metazoa > Arthropoda > Insecta > Orthoptera > Acrididae > Locusta > Locusta migratoria. Next base: position 14,342,993 of record CM048755.1, read on the forward strand.
TAGCATCGATAGGGGAGTTGTTAGTTAGGCAGATAGTCCAAAATCAGAATCATACATTAATCATATAGGTAATTTAAAGGCACAAATGGTGCTAATTTTTCAACAAATTCAATCAAATACAAGAGTAGATATCAATTCTAAAGTGGATAGTGTAAATTCAAATATTAATAATCGTGGTTCAAAACCTGAAAATCAAATATAGATAGTGTAGAGACAGATCTAATTTCAAAAGTCAATAGAGTAAGAAATGAGATTGAGATGATTAAAGATGAAATTGAAGGTATGATAGACTGCAAATTAGAGATTGTAAGGATGTGTAAAATTTCTGAAGAGGTTGGCTTGGTATCGTTAGAGCCGCTGCAGTTGAAAATTATTTCGTGGAAAAACTGGAAAAGATGCCGGAAGAGCTGGTTGGCGGTGTAGAAGCTTGTGCCTGTATGAAAAATACATTTGAGGAAGTAACCACTAAGTCTGTTGACAGTTAGTCGAGTAGAGTGTAAGAAAGAACTGATTGGAAATATACAAGAATTTAAATCCGTAACAAATAACGAAACCTTGCAGCGCGAACAGCAGATTTTAGAAGTACGGACTGAATTAAGTTTTACAGCAATAAGTTATAAGCGTCCTATATACAAGTACGGGAACAAAAAATAAGTTTTGCAAATGTTAGAAAATACCATCCAGTGAATTTTCTTGCTACATGTAGAAATGATTTTCTGCGAGTAATGTCGGAGGAGGCTAACATTATATCTGTGAAAAGAGAAGGAGAATGTGACGCACAATTGTGGGAAAATTTAATGGGTGATTCTTTTACTACCTAAGACGTATTTGAGAAGTGTTTTCTTAACTTATTTTGGAATTAAGCGAAGCAAACGTGACTTTAGAATGAATTCTTAAATTGATCAAGTTATTAACACGGAAGTGGGCTGATGCATGATATTGTGTGCGTGAATTCGTCAAGTTGATGCATATAAATTGTCCACTGGGAGTGTTGACTGAAATGACGCAGGAACAAAAGCGATTACCAGAATTTTTAGAGTGGGATCTTGTCCACAGTCGGACAAAATCCATAGATGTATTTTTACAATTCATTGAAAAGTTAGAACAGTTGTTGAAATTCAAGCCACATAACGAAAGTTTTCACAATGAGAATAGTAGACCTGAAATAGGAAAAGGTGAATGGGAAATGAGAATGTGAATCAGAAATTACCATAGTAATTACCAGGATCGAAACTAGAATAATTGTAATCATAATGACAATAATAACTTTAAAAGGGGAATTGGTAATAATAATTATCAAAATGGAAATTAAAACAGGGAACGTAGATATGAGGGAGAAGCAACTCACGAAACGTAACACCAGGGGCTGGGAAACCACAGGTCGCCGCTTCTCAGTGCAGGAGACGGCAACGAAAAGGACGCGATATTCTAAAAATTCTGTGAACGTAGAAAATTTGGCAAAGACACCACAATAAAAACTGTGGACTTATTATCCAGAACTAACTACTTTCATTGGGCATAAAAACCACAGACTCTCACTTGCAGCTATGTTTATTAACATAACAGCGTTTCTGGAGCACTGCCTTTGGGGGTTCTAAGCATGGGAAAAGCGTTTCTTGACAACTGAGACATAGTTTAAAGAGATACATGACACTACATTAAGTGCGATATAAGAACACGTACCAATCTGACTTACATTCACACATGTGATAAAAACATTCTCGCGTGACGGACGATTACATGGAAAGAAAAAAAGTCGCTAGCACGCCCGTCACCTTCAAGACAGAAGACGCTGTTTACTGGCCAGTTATAGATATGCGTTTGTTCAGTGACCTCGCAAAAGATCTGTGTCTTTGGCATGGCATTGCACTAACCCATTCCCTTAGAATGCACAACTACCACTTACTTTGCGGTGTTACTATTCTGCAGTCCGATCCGCGCAAGCCCTGTAAGAAAACTAGTAACTTCCAATCTAGAGATAGCTGTATTAGAAACTTGCTGCCCTACCATTATCTAAAGGTTCCATTAAAATTGTTTTCGTGGTAAGAAGTATTTTATGCAGTTACTAAAAGTTCGACTAATTTTGAACAAATTGCAATTATTACTGCAAAACGAAATATTACAGAACATCACTTCCAACCCTGTACTAGTCTGACAGTACAGCGTTAGCATTTACGCATATACAAAATCACTGTTGTTGGGAGTCTATGGCTAAAAACGAATCAAGAACTATCAGCCAATTGTCCGTGACTAAATATTAGCTCAAATATTATAAACAATCGGTCACTTCCAGTGTTCAGTTACCGGACACTGGTAAGGTATCACTGATTTTTGGAAATCGTCTTAATTACGTAATTTTGTAATTTCATGCTTTCTATTCACGTAAATTGTCTTATTTACTAGAAAAAAATGAAGTAAAAATGACTTGAAAGCCCGTGAAGACGCTTTATTTAAGTTACGTGGTGATGCTTCTCCTATTGTGAGATTACAGATTCAGGGGGAAGCTGACTGTTTGCATGTGAAAGGCGGGGGTGTTGGATTTCGCAGCCGGTCGGCTACCAGTTTGTACCTAGTGAAACCGGAAGCAACGCTCTTGAATGAGCGAGGGCGGCTAACCCAGAATGCAGCAGAAATACAATATAGCCACACACATTATTCTAAAAACCCATATAAAATCAGGGAATGATTATACGGGAAATATAATTATATGAATGGATTCAGGAGACTTGGGAGAATCAAACGCCGTAATTACAATTTAAATATCACTTACAGATAAAAAGCCGATAAATTTCAATACTATAATATTAATATTATAAGACTTATATTTACATTTTTGATACGTAGTGTTTATCAGTAACAGTTTAAGAAGCAAATGGGCAGCATTGTACCACGTTATTTCCGTATTCTTTCAATAAACTTTGTTTTACTCTATTGTTCTGCTTTTCGTTGAGGTAGTAATATTCTTGTGTCAGAACATAGATTCCACCACAGAAACACAAAACATGAATCCAGCGAAGCGCTTTACATTTATATATGTATTTTATTATATTTAATATTCTTAGTAACGTTCATTTTTATGTTGAAGACTGTCACTTAAATATTTCATGGGCGACTAAAAATAGAAGATATGCAGCAGATAATTTATATATAAACAAATATATGTATTTGTGGGCAAGAACTGAATATATTAGCATAAAAAGCCATGATAAATTAAATATTAAATGTGTAACTATATTTCGACGGCGGCAGTATATTTGAACAGTGAGACGCCACGCTTAATGGCTATCTAAGCAAAGAGCTTCAGTCTCAACCGCTTTTTAGTATTGTTAAATATATATTTGTTTGTTAAATGTAAACTATATTGTATTTTAAATATGAGGCGTTGGGATGCGCGGAAGGATACAATTTTAGGAGCAGGGAGAGCACGGTTTTCGAACGCTGGGGAAGGGACTCGTAACTTGGACGTGGTGGTGAAAGGTTGTGCCGCTGGGCGGTCTGAAGCCGCATTACGAACTTTTGATTTGAAGAGATAGGCCTCCGTGGACTTACGGGACTGTGACTGCAGAACTTAGTCTCTGCTTGAAAAGTGATATACTATGCACGGCAGTAGAGCTGTGGAAATGTGATGATTCAGCAATCGTGTACTCGGGTGATGACAAACTGTGTTTTATAACAAATACTGTAATTAATCGCGGATTAATTTGAAACTACAATGTTCGATGGACTACATTAATTTACTTGTGATAATTTGGAACTTTTACTCTCGTGTGCGTGTTATACTTATTGTGGCTCTCATGAACAGTAGTTGGGGAAATATTTAGTTATTTACCGATGTATAAACTAGGACCACCTCTGCGTTTCATGTCTAATAAGAGTAATAAACTCAATTTATAAAGAATTACTTCGTGAGTGAATAACTTCTTTATCTTAGAATACATTTGGCCATTCAGAGGTTTAATTTATGTTTGTTAAATATATTTTCACGTCATTATATGCAGATTGATAGACTGGCTAAACTACATATTAATTATTGATCTTGTGTATACAGATTGGGTAGCTGTTTAGGGCATAGAAACTGACATACACGACTCACCCCTATGAACAAACACAACGAGCCATAAACTCTTACTACCCAGAGTTATGTATTGCCCAAGTCTTATTGGTGAGAAGTAATAGGAAGGTCGCACTATGGCATTGAATTCACTGTTTTGATCCCTCACGTTTCTGATAATGCTCTAAAATTAATTTTGCTTAGTACCACAGTGTACAAATACATCTATAAAAACGCCAGGAAATTTGTGTCTGCTTGTTCCAAGCAATGAAAAACGCGTAAAAAGTGGTTGAAACTCTCTAATAGAGATCCAGATAAGGTAGTGGTGACTTCGAGCAATTATTTCTGTGAGTAGCATAATGATTTAAGTAAACACTTCATCAGATTATTATTATTCTTTCCTGGCGTATATAACTGATGAAAGAGTTCTCGCGCTTCCATCAGGGTGGCAGTATCTTCTGAACGCGACGTTTCGACAAGTGTCATACTCATCGTCTTCTAGGCGATGTGCCCAGCTTGTGCGGATGGCGAACTATTTATAGGTGCGCGTGCCCCCACCATCGGGCCAGGAGAGGGGAGTTGTCGTGCGGGGTGGTGGGGGAAGCCAGAGCGCCGCTCGCATCCCGGCTAACGGGCATTACAGCGCTCACTCAGCTCTCGACGTATTGCGGCAATTTCTGGATTACATGCCGCTCTCAGTTGCTAACCTTGAACAATGGTCCCTGTTTATCAGACTATCTTGAACCCGTATTTATACAGATTCTGTTCCAATAGCAGTCGGCTCGGCACAGGACCCTGGCGTTTTCGAAGTTAAAGGCGTGGTTTTCTTTTATGTTGTTCTCTGCTATACCAGATCTTTTTGTCTGTCCAAGTCGGACATGTCTGATGTCCTCTTCACACCGTTTCGAGACACATCGCTGCGTTTGTCCAATATACTGGAGACCACATTCGCAGGCAACGCTATACAAATCTGATGTCTTGATTTGAATGTGTCTTTTGCCGAGCCAAGCAACTCTTTCGTCTTCGGCGATGGTCGGAAGGCAGCTTTTATGTTCCATTTGTCAGTAGCCGTCCAATTTTGGCTGAAAGCGGTCCCAGATACGAAATAATGTCAAGTCTCCGGTCTTCCTCCTTCCGAATTTCGGCATTTTTTTCTCAACCTGAAGGCCCTACAAATCTGTGATTCCATGTTGCCATTTTTCTTAAAAACTTCCCTTAGGTGTTGAAGTTCATCTGAGAGGCGTTCTTCGTCACATATCAAGAATGCCATGTGTACCAAGGTGGCCAGTACTGTCTACCGTCGCTTTGTTTGGTGGCAAATAGTTGCATGGTTGTATAGGTCTGTTTGCGACTTCTTCCTATATACTGAATGGCCTAGTGTGCCATCCGCCTTCTTTATAATTAATATATCAAGGAATGGAAGACAACCAATCTTCTTTACTTCCATGGTGAAAGCGATGCTGTCACGGATGCTGTTTAATGGTCCATGAACTCCTCCAGAGCCTGCCTGCGATGCTGCCAAATCACGAATGTGTCGTCTACATATCGAAAGAATTTCTTGGGTTTAAGGTGACCAGTTTGTAGTGTTACCTCCTCAAAGTGTTCCATGTAGGCATTCGCGATCCCTGGAGCAAGTGGAGATCCCATGGCCACTCCACCCACCTCTTCATAAAATTCTCCGTTGGACTTGAAGTAGGTTGTCGTCAGCAAATGTTCAAAGAGCTTAACTGTTGCAGCCTCGAAGTGTGGATACAGCAAAGCCAAAACATCTTGCAAAGGTTCTTTTGTGAACAAAGATGTGCCGCCAAGGCTCACGAGTAGATCATCTCTTTTTGAATTCGAATGTCAAACAGTATTATCACGAATTCTGCTGAGTACTTCACATGATGACTGTAGTGTCCCACCAGTGGTTTTAAAACTGTCGCCACATATTTGGCCAGTTCATAATTAAGGTACTTAATGGTATCCAGTACTGGCCGTATTGGGATCCCATATTTGTGTATCTTGGGCAGTCCATACAAGCGTGCTGTCGTTTTCACTCTGGGATGCAGCAATTTCTACACTGCCTCAGGAAGATCTGAGTTCTTCAGTAGCGCCTCGGTTTTCCTGGTCATTACTGATGTGCGGTCCTGTAGGCTGTGTCTTGTAGCACCGAACAGATTTTCCGTTGCTGGTCGTCAGTGTGAATCAGCACCATCGCACTTCCCTGGGAGAATCATGCGCAGATAGCCTTCCGTTCCGCCCCCGTTATATTAGATTTCGCTAGTCGGGACTTGTCGGTCATCCTGGAGGTCTCCGTACGAATCCCCTCGGCTTTTTTGGGTAGGCGACTAACTGCTTCCTCCACGCTGCTAATGATGTCCCATTTCGGTGTGGTTCTCGGTACAGGTGCAAAGTTAAGCCCTTTCGTGAGGACAGAAGTGGTAGCTGCATCTAGTACATTATCTGACAGGTTTGCAATAGCTCTGGTGTTATTCGTCACCTTCTGGGTCGATTGAGCTTCAGTCTGTCAAATTTGTCGAGTTGCTTGCGGCACCGCGTCGTTTCTGTAGCTCGCTGTCGGCTTCAGAGCTGCAGTCCACCCACTCCCAAGTATCAACTGTTCGCCGTAAAATTCTGTCGGTGTTGAGAAGTTTGGGTTTACTGTTGCGTTCTTTCCGTAGTAGCTTAAAGCTGCAGAGCATTGTCTCCCCGTAGAGGCTCCGTAAATGAGAATTTATGCTTTCCCGGCGTATATATCTGATGAAGGGTTCTCGCGCTTCTATCCGGGTGGCAGTATCTTCTGACCGCGACTTTTTCTATGAGTCTCATACTCATCACCTTCTAGGCGAGTTGGCGAGCTTGTGCGGATAACGAAATATTTATAGCTGCGCGTGCCCCCCACCATCGGGCCAGAGGAGGCTGCGTGCAGTGGAATCGACTGCGGGGTAGTGGGGAAGGGAGTGCCGAGCTCGAATCCTGGTCACAGCATTCTGGCCATGTCGGCGCGCTCTCCACGTATTGCGGCTATTGCTGGATTACATGGCGCGCCCAGTTAGTAACCTTGGTCCTGTTCATCAGATTATCGTGAAAAAGTATTTATACAGATTCTTTTACAACTCTGTCCCAACAGCTATCGGCTCGGCACAGAACCCTGGTGTTTCCGAAGTCAAAGGCGTGGTTTTCTTTTATGCTGTACTCTGCTATAGCAGATTTTTCTGTCTGTCTAAATCGGACAAGTCTGATGTGTTCCTCGGGACGTTTCGAGGCTCATGGCTGTGTTTGTTCAATATACTGCAAATCACATTTGCAGACAAAGCTATATCTTCATGGTATGTTGAGTTTGGGTGAGTCTTTTGCCGAGCCAACCAACTCTTTCGTATTCGGCGGTGGTCGAAAGACTTTTTTTATGTTGGATTTTTCATTAGTCGTACATATATGGCTGACAGTGGTCCCAGATGCTGAAAGGCTACTCTCCGGTCTTCTCCTTCTTCTTCGCCGCGCGGGAGTAGCCGAACGGTCTGGAACGCCATGTTGCGGATCGCGTGGCCTCCCGCGTTGGGGGTTGGAATCCTCCCTCGGGCATGGATGTTTGTGTTGTATAAATTAGTTCATAAGTAGTTTGTAAGTTTAGGGACTGATGACCCCGCAGTTAATTTCCTTAAGATTAAGAAACATTTGAACATGTTGATCTTATTCTTCCTCCCGACTTCTCGTCTTCTCGTCTTGAAGGCCCTACCAATCTGTGTTTCAGTGTAGCCATTTTCTAAAAAAAAACCACTCTTAGAAATTCAAGTTCGTCTGAGAGGCTGTGAATTGAAGACACTGCCACCCGATCGGAAGCCCAAGAACACTTAATCAATTATTCTATTACTTGACTCTTAATAATCATGCACTATAATTTCAAAGGTGTTACATATTATCATGTAGAGATTAGTGAGCTGACGTTTCAATTTGCGAAACATATTTGCGATATTATACGGCAACGATTTCCTTTTAAGTCGTTTTCTAAAGTTGTTGATGAAAGCACGAATATCATGTTCGTTGTCAGCTTTTACATGAATATCAGTGTTACAGTATTTCAATACATGATCGATAAATCTACGATTTATGTTTAAACACCTTTTGATCGCATCTGGTGGATGCAAGCTATGAAATAATATTTGAAGTCATTACTAATTTCTTCAATAATTCTATTCTCTTCCAGAGATCACATTCTTCCGCGACAACTAAAAAAGAAAAGTAAGACTGGGTTTGATTTGAAAATTGAAAGCAAAATTTTTAACCAATGGCGCCAATCGTTACACTGCCAAACAGCGATAACATATGCTGTCCTAGCACTTAATCTCACTTCGCAGTTATTTGACGTGCAAAACTTCGACCGTTATTAATCTTAGAAAATATTTACTGTTGGCACCTACTCCAAAATATTTGTCCTCTTATTTTTAGCCTTCTGTATCCCTCAAAATTCTGGTTTAACCTGACAAATTTCTTTGTAGCCAATCACCACGAGAAATATTCGTACCGTAGTGATATGTGGAAAGTGAACAATATGCAATATTAATTTACGTATACACGAGAATTAATCTGAATCCGAACTATAAATGCATAGTTGCGTACTTACGTGAAATTTTTACAATGGCCATTAATAACAGTTTCTAATTTTAGTAGAAAAAGAAAAATAGTAAGGTGAATATGTACTGGGCAAAAGGAGTTAAAGAGGAAGCCGCCTGGTAGAAGTTTGCACGGTACATAATTTAATCATAACAAACACCTGTTTTAAGAATCACGAAAGAATGTTGTATACGTGGAAGAGACCAGGAAACACCGGAAGGAACCAGACAGATTTTATAATGGTAAGACATAGATTTCGGAACCAGGTTTGAAACCGTAAGACATATTTTAAGGGGCAGATAAAGACTCTGGCCATATCTTATTGGTCATGAACTGAAGGCTGAAACTGAAAAAAAAATGCAGAAAGGTAGGAAAATAAGATGAATCAATTTATATTGAAGGAAACTGAATTTCTTGAGAATTTCAGAGAGAGCTTTAGTCAACATTTGACAGAAATTGGGGGAAATGAAACAGTAGAAGAGGAATGGGTAGCATTGAGAGATGAGATAGTGAAGCCAGCAGAGGACAAAATAGGTAGAAAGGCAAGACCTACAAAAATCTTTTGGATATAACAGAAAATACTAAATTTAATGGAGGAAAGGAGGAAATATAAAAATACAGTAAATGAAGCATATAAAGTGAAGTACACACGACTAAGAAATGAGATTGAAAGGAAATGGAAAATAGCTAAGCAGGAGTGGCTAGAAGGCACATGCAAGTCTGTAGAAGAATGTATAAATAGCGGAAAAATATATACCGTCTACAGGAAAATAAAAGAGACATTTGGAGACAAGAAAAGCAGCTGTATGAATATAAAGAACTCAGCAAAGACGGGAAAGCTGAAAGGTGGAAAGATGAAGATGAAAAAAAAAAGTTCAAATGTTTGTGGAACTTATGGGACTTAACTACGGGGTCATCAGTCCCTAAGCTTACAAACTACTTATGAACTAGCTAAGACTAAGGACGGCACAAATATCCATTCCCGAGGGGGGATTCGAACCCCCGACCGTAGTGGCCGTGCAGACCGTGACTGGAGCGCCTAAGTCCTCTCGGCCACCGCGGCCGGCGATGAAGATGAAATAGGAGAAACTATATTGAGAGAAGAATTTGACAGAGCAGTTAAAGACCTAAGTCGAAACAAGACTCCTGGAGTGGAAGACATTCGCTCAGAACTACTGAAGTCTCTGGGAGAGCAAGCCATGACAAAACTATTTAACCTGATGCGTAAGATGTATGAGACAGGGGAAATATCCATAGACTTTAAGAAAAATGTAATAATCCCAGTTCCAAAGAGAGCAGGCGCAGAAAATTTTGAAACTTACAGAACCATCAGTTTAACAAGTCATGGTTGCAAAATTTTAACACTAATCATTTACAGAAGGATGGAAAAGATGGTAGAAGCCGACCTCGGGGAAGATCAGTTTGGATTCAAGAGAAATGTAGGAACACGGGAGTCAATACTCACTTTATGGCTTATCTTAGAAGATAGATTAAAGAAAGGCAAACCTAATTTCTGGATTATGTAGATTTAGAAAATGCTTTTGACAATGCTGATTGGAATACAATCTTTCAAGATCTAAAATCAGCAGGAGTAAAATATAGGGGACGGAGGGTTATTTACAACTTGTACAAAAACCAGACAGCAGTTATGAGACCCGAAGTGAATGAAAGGGATGCAGAGGATGGGAAGGGAGTAAGATAGGGTTGTAGTCTTTCTCCAATGCTATTCAATTTGTACATTGAGCAAGCTATAAATGAAAGTAAGGAGAAATTTGGAGAAGGAATTAAAGTTCAGGGTGAAGAAATAAAAACATTGCGTTTTGTTGATGACACTGTAATTCTGTCAGAGACAGCAAAAGACCTGGAAGAGAAGTTGAACGGAATGGAGCAAAATAAGGGCAATAGAGTGCAGTCTAAGAAAATCAGGTGATGCCGAAGGAATTAGACTAGGTAACGAAACAATAAAGTTTTGTTACTTGGGCAGTAAAATAACATGCGATGGTCGCAGTACAGAGGATATAAAATGCAGAATGGCAATGGGAAGAAAAGCGTCTCTGAAAAAGAGAAATTTGTTAACATCGGATATTAATGTAAGCCTAATGAAGTCCTTTCTGAAGGCATTTGTGTGGAGTGTTGCCTCGTATGGGAGTGAAACACGGACGATAAACAGTGTGTACAGGAAGAGGATAGAGGATTTTGAAATGTGGTGCTACAGAAGAATGCTGAAGATTAGGTGGGTGGATTGCGTAACTAATGAGAAGTACTGAACAGAATTGGGGAGAAACGGAAATTCTGGCATACCTTGACTAAAAGAAGAGATCGATTGATAGGACTCATTCTTAGACATAAAGGAATAGCGAATTTAGCGTTGGTGGGAAGTGTGTTGGGTAAAAGTCGCAGATGGGGACCCAGAGATGAATACAGTAAGAAGATTCAAAATAAATGTTCAAGTTTTTGTAAATCTATCGGACCAAACTGCTTGGTCATCAGTCCGTATCTTACAAACTACTCAAACTAAGGGAAACTAACCTACGGACAAACACACACACACACACCCATACCCCAGGGAGGACTCAACCTCCGACGGCGAGCAACCGCGCACTCCGCAGCGAAGCGCCTTAGACCGCTCGGCTACTCCACCGCGGCTAAGATTATTCAAACGGATGTAGATTGCCATTCTTGAGATGAAGAGGCTTGCTCAGGATAGAGTAGGGTGGAGAGCTGCATCAAACCAGCCTCCGGACTGAAGGCCACAACAACAACAGATACAAATATTCCAACTCTCGAACGTTTAATTGAGGAAGTGCTAAAGGACCTACTGTCGAATTATGAAGGTACTCTGAAAATGAGTAGGACTTTAAGTAAAGTAGTTAATGTAATTGATAAGAAATTACACAGCTTAACTAAACGGTTGCTGCTATTGAATGTGAGCTGCAAAGAATTAAGTATAAGATGCACACCACACATATTTCTGATTAGTTTACATTGGCAAGCAAAAATTCGTCGATGCGCTGAATGTCATTTGGGAGGAATTAGGATTGCTAAGATTAGGGCAGTTGTAGTGGGGCAATCCTTAAGACAAGAAGTCGATTACTGACTCACTAGAGCAGCTCACATTGAAATCTCACTATGATAATGCTGAGAGATGGCAACCCATCTCTAATATTTATTAACTGTTTTTATCGTCTGTATAATGACGTAAAGTGACCAGTACGCGCATTTTTCTATTTCTGTCGGGAATGCAGTGCAGGAAAGATTTCGGCAAAGGTGAGAAGCAGAGCTGAGTTTGTATTGACGGGGTAGAGTGGAATTCCGGTGTAGGCGGCCGTTACGGCCCTCTCTGCCTGCGATCGGGGGCTCGCCGAGATAGCAAGCTGCCTGTGGCCGACCGGCAGCTTGTAAATGTGATAGGCTGGTGTCCCAAGCTGAAGAGGAGGAGGAGTATTGTCAGGGCTCTTAGAATTGCTCCTTCCGATTTTAGCAAAAAGATAGCCGGCCCCTCCGTTGAGACAAGCGCCCAGCATCTTGTCTGTGGCTGTTTTTTCTAGAAGCTCGGTATTCGCCTTTACAGTGACGGTTTGGACCGTTCGTGGAGAATCGCGCCAAAATGTGTGTAGGGAAGGGGTAGCCGACTCTGATTGGCCGATGTTCAAAGCGTCAGTTTTTCGAAATCGACCAGTCGTTTGGTGAAATTGTACTGGCCGTAGTTTGAGAACTCGATTCTGATTGGTTTTCCGTACAAACGGGTTTCTCGCGGGGTCTTGCGCGGCAAAGGCGGTATGGGACTCGGGGTTTCGCTCCGCTGGAGTGCGGACATGACAGCTCGCGCTCTGTTCTCCCAGTGGACGGACTTGGAGATTTTGTTTATTGAGCCGATACTTGGAAGGGAGAACATGTATAAGCTTCAGGGTACACTCTGAGATTTGTACTTGAGCTGAAAGTCCTTGTTTCGGCCAATATTAGTGCACCAAGGCACTAGTTACGATATACTCAACTCCTGGTGTCATCTAGGCCTTCAGTACTTGTGCGAACTTGTCTACGCTAACTGCAGTGCCCTGACTTGGCAGAACTGGTTGAGATCGTAGGCACTATGTACTGCCGAGCACACAGAGAGGGAGTACAGCTTCCGAGTAACGGAGCGTGGTGGCGGCTTACAGCCGCGCAGTGCCCACGCCACTGCGGCTCCTCACGCAAGTCGTCAGTTTGGTAATGTATGCCAAAGCGCTCGCCAGCAACAAATTGACGTTGCAGCAGTTCTGCATAATAGTGGAATTGTGTTGTTGGGAAAATCAATCCTGCATTGATATTCCGGTTCAATTAATCCATTACGAATACTGTATCAATTCATGATAGGGGTGTTTTACTTGTCAGTCGGTGTTAAATTCAAGTTTCATAATGATCAGTGTAAGTCTTAATCTGTTAGATTATTCTTTCTTATTTGATGGTATTTGTGAACTTGGATGTTTGTGTTTTGTATTTATTTTTCATTGTGAGTTTTTGAGCCAGAAATACTTACCTGTAATAATAAACTCATTGTTAAAAAGGAAGGATTCCTTCCTAACATTAATAGCTGTTAGATCCCAGTTAGCTCATTCCATTTTTTTTTTTTTTTTTTTTTTTTTTTTTTTTTTTTTTGGTGGGGTGAAATTATTAATTTATTTCGTGCTGCTTACAGGAAGTGGAAGGGAGATTCTCAATCTGGATTGAATCAGGGCCATATTCAATCAATTAAATAATTTTTAATATCAATCATTAATTTTATTTCACAGTTATTAATTCAGGGTCAGCATCACCTGTCTATCATTCCAATTTAATTCACATCCCCACTTTCCATTTAGCGTTCCCTGCCAGCAGTTTCTTCCAATCCACATATTTTATTTATAACTTATACTTTATAATGTTTCTACCGCCGATATCCGTAATCATCACAGTGATACTAGGGGCGCCAATATAAATGGTTTTTGCAAGATACCATACTGGCTAGTCACACAGTATATTAGTTTAACGGATAGACAAACCTAAAAATGTATGGTGAGATATTAAATCTGAAAATGTCCATAAGAAGGCAAAAAACCGAAGCAGTACGAAATACATAACCATTAAAAACCCATATTAAATGAGGAGAAGAGTAACATTTACGGTGTTGACATTCAGTATAAAAGTGTGAACAACGGATTCGATTATTATATATATTGACGATCCCAATGAGCTAATAGATCGCCTATGATTGCTCATAGTGTCAGCTGCTATTAGTAACACTACTCATTCGAATCTAATTGTTTCAACAATGTTAGGTCTCAGAAAGTTATCATTTTATATGAAGGCAATGGTCCACAGACCTGCACTCAAAATATACTCTTGTAGTCATATTACGATTAACGGTGTGGCTAACTTACGGTACAGTTATCTTGTGGGTAAGAGACGGACATCATGTGTGCTTCTGTTATATTATAATTGTTATGCAGCACGAGTGTTGGAGCACTTACTGCAGATGGGAGCGAATCGCTGCCCTGGAAACCTTCATAACATGGGAAAGAGCTATACGACAGATGTTTCATTACAGTAGGGGAGCGGTACCTTAATCGTCACTGTTCGACATTCATTCATCTCAAGACGAATATCGTGGAACGCTGAAACTTGAAAAAAACTGAAATTTGAATGTTTTTAGTCTTTGTAATTTATAGAATCGGATCAGTATCTCCCGTGAAATAATTACACAACATAGTAAAACCAAAAATCACACAGTGAAAATTACACCTATCCAAATTCGTGATAATTCTCTCTGTGGAAACAAAAGTTTAATGTCGGTGATTAAGGAAGTGTTTCAAAGTGCAAGATCGCCTTTGAGAAATAGTACCTGCCAATCCGCTCATCTGACTCAATTAGTTTACACGGTACAAAGGAAGAAAACCATAGCTTATATCTTAAAGGACAGCAACGGAGAGGGAATTGCCTTTATTTCGTAAACAGGAGAGCTCGGAACCAGATGTGTATTTTGTAGAGATGTTTACAAGACGTCATGGTAAATGGAGCATTATTAAATCCCTTACTTTACCCACATCGCAAAGTAGTTGCATGGACGCTGGCGATCGCTGTATAGCGAAAAAATCGTATGGCATTTTCTCGCCGGGAGATCCCGCGTGGAACTGATCGGCCGCCTAGTGCAATACTGAGGTGCGAAGCAGGCGGCCTGGGATCAGCCAAGCTCATCCCGCGCAGCGAGAATTGCGGCTGCCACCGTATATCCCGCCTGCTCTGCACAAATCTCCCCCGTTCACCCGAGGCCCTGCACTAACCCTTTGCCCTGCACTAACCCTAGGCGCAGGTATGACTTTTCATGTTACAAATCTATCTAAAAAAACAGTGTCATTTCCAAACAAAACTTTGTGTCGTGCTACGAGCGACATTTTAAAGGAAAGAAAATAAAAAATATCACCCGAATAGCAGGGAAATAGTACATTATTTTGTGTCAGTGTACCTTTACATGTTCAGTCACTAGTGCCAAATACCATCTGCTGAATTAATGGTGTTAGTTCAAAAACCAGACGGCAATTATTAGAGTCGAAGGGCATGAAAGGATCGCAGTGGTTGGAAAGGGAGTAAGACAGGGTTGTAGCCTTTCCCCAATGTTGTTCAATATGTACATTGAGAAAGCTATGAGAGAATGCAAGGAGAAATTTGGAGAGGGAATTAAAGTCCGAGGAGAGAGCATCAAAACTCTGCGGTCTGTTGATGACATAGTAATTCTGTCAGAGACAGCAAAGGACCTGAAAGAGCAATTAAATGGAATGTACAGTGTGTTGAAAGGAAGATATAAGATGAAAAAGAGTAGACCGAGGATAATGGAATGTAGTGTCAGAAAATCAAGCGACGCTGAAGGAATTAGATTAGGTAATGAGACAATAAAAGTAGTACATGAGTTTTATTATATGAGATGGACAGTTTTCATGAGCCGGATGGTGCCACAAGACCTGTGGTCACCTCTCCGTCAGCAAGATCCGGGATATCTCAGAGGGTGAGATTGTTTGTAGTAGGGAGCTCCAACGTTAGGCGGATAATGGGGCCAATTAGGGACTTGGCTAGTAAAGATGGGAAGAAAGCCAATGTGCACTCCGTGTGCATACCGGGGGAGGGGGTTCGTTCCAGACGTGGTACTGGTCCTTCCAGATGCCATGGAGGGGACAGGGTGCAGCCAGCTGCGGGTGTTTGCTCATGTCGGATTCAACGACGTGTGTCGCTATGGCTCGGATGAGATTCTTTCCGGATTTGAGCGGCTATCTGAGGTGGTAAAGACCGCAAGGCTTGCTTGCGAGATGAAAGTAGAGCTGACCATCTGCAGCATCGTCGAAAGGACCGACTGCGGTACTCTGGTACACAGCCGAGTGGAAGGTCTGAATCAGAGGCTCAGACGTTTTTGTGTCCGTGTAGGTTGCTGATTCCTCGACATAGGCCGAAAGGTGGTGGGTTTTCGGGTTCCGTTAAATAGGTCACGAGCCCTCTACACGCAGGAAGCGGCTACACGGGTAGCAGGAGCTGTGTGGCGTGCACTGGTCGGTTGTTTAGGATAGAGGGCTTCGGGGAAAAACAAAATGGGCAGTCTCAAAGGGAGCAGGTGGATCACAGGAGAAATGTAGATCCAGGAACTATCGGTATAACAGTTGTAAATTGGCTAGCTGTATCGGGAAAGTACCAGAACTCCAAGCGTTAATAGAAAGCACCGAAACCCACATCATTGTAGGCAGTGAAAGTTGGCTCAAGCCGGAAATAACTTCAGCCGAAATTCTTGCAAAAGATCTATGTTCAGAAAGGATAGATTAAACAAAATATTTGGAGGCGTGTTTGTCGCCGTCAAAAGTAGTCTTTCGTGTAGCGAAGTTCAAATTGATAGTATCTGTGAGCTATTATGGGTAGAGGTTTTACCTGAAAATCGTAAGAAGTTAATAATTGGTCCTTTTACCGACCTCCCGACTCTGACGATACAACAGCAGAAACGTTCAAAAAAAAAAAAAAAAAAAAAAAAAAAAAAAAAAAAAAAAAAAAAAAAAAAAACCTGTGTTAAATGGTAAATACATATCCGACTCATACGATAATGTAGGTGGTGATTTCAATTTACCCTCAATCTGGTGGCAAAATTATATTTTCAAATCAGGCGGTACGCATAAAACATCGTGCGAAATAGTACTCAACACTTTCTCTGACAATTACTACGAACAATTAGGTCATGAGCCAACTAGAATTGTAAATGGATGTTAAAACACACTTGGTCCCTTTGCAACAAATAATCCTGAACTCATAACGAGCATCAAAACAGATACAAGTATTAGTGAACAGAGGGCTTTCGTAGTGAGAGTGAATATCGAAAGTCTCAAAGTTACCAAAAATAATCGAAAAGTATATTTGTTCAGGAAAACAGATAGAAATACACTAAACTGCTTATTGAAAGACAGTATGACTCATTCCCAACCCTAAACGTAAGTGTAGACCAGATGTGGGTCAAATTCAAAGAGGTGGTATCGATAGCAATTGACAGTTTTATACCAAATAAATTAATAAAAGAAGGAGGTGGTCCCCCTTGGTACACAAAACAGGTCAGGACGCTGTTACAAAAACAACGAAAAAGGCATGCAAAATTTAAACGAACACAAAATCCCCAGGATTGGCGATCCTACACAGAAGCTCGAAATTTAGCGAGGACTTCAAAGCGAGATGCCTACAATACTTTCCACGACGAAACTATTTCTCGAAATTTGACTGAGAACCCAAGGAGATTTTGGTCATATATCAAATATGTTAGAGGCAAAACATAAACAATACCCTCACAACATAAACAACCACAGACATTGCCGAGGTGGAGTGGCTTGCGTGCCTCAACGATACAGATAGCCGTACCATACGTGCAACCACAGTGGAGGGGTATCTGTGGAGAGGCCAGACAAACGTCTGGTTCCTGAAGAGGGGCAGCAGCCTTTTCAGTAGTTACAGGGCAACAGTCTGGATGATTGACTGCGCTGGCCTTGTAACATCAGCTAACATGGCTTTGCCAAGCAGTTACTGCGAACGGCTGAAATCAAGGGGAAACTACAGTCGTTACTTCTCCCGAGGACATGCAGCTCTACTGTATGACTACACGATTATGGCGTCTTCTTGGGTAAAATATTCCAGAGGTAAATAGTCCCCATTCGGATCTCCGGGCGGGGACTACTTAGGAGGATGCCGTCATCAAGAAAAACAAAACAGACATTCTACGGGGCGGAGCGTGGAATGTTCTAACCCTTAATCGCGTGGGTAAGTTAGAAAATTTGAAAAGAGAAATGGATAGGTCAAAGGTAGATATGTTAGGGAATAGTGAAGTTTGGTGGCTTGATGAACAGGATTTCAGGTCAGGTGAGTACAGGGTTATCAATACAAAATCAGTTGGTGGTAACGCAGGAGTAGGTCTGATAATGAATAAGAAAATAGGAATGCGGGTAAGTTACTATGAACAGCATAGTGAACGCATTATCGTAGTAAAGATAGACACGAAGCCAACACCGACCACAGTAGTGCAAGTTTATATGCCAACTAGGACGGCCAATGATGAGGATATCGAAAAAAATGTATGAGGAGATAAAAGAAATCATTCAGAATGTTAAGGGAGCCGAAAACTTGATTGTGATGGGGGACTGGAACTCGGTAGTAGGAAAGGGAAGAGAAGGAAATGTAGTAGGTGAATATGGACTGGGAAAAAGGAATGAAAGAGGAGAGCCGGCCGCGGTGGCCGAGGGGACTGAGACGCTCCAGTCACGCTCAGCACGGCCACTACGGTCGGGGGTTCGAATCCCCCCTCGGGCATGGATATTTGTGCCGTCCTAGTTCGTAAGGAGTTCATAAGTAGTTTGTCAGTTTAGGGACTGATGACCCCGTAGTTAAGTCCCATAAGCTTGACAAACATTTGAACATTTGAAAGAGGAGATCGCTTGGTAGAATTTTGCGCAGAGCACAATTTAATGATCACCAACACTTGGTTTAATCAACATGAAAGAAGGCTGTATACGTGGAAGAGACCAGGAGACAGTGGAAGGTACCAAATTTACTTTATAATGGTAAGGAATAGATTTAGAAACCAGGTTCTAAACTGTAAAACATATCCAGGGGCTGATATAGACTCTGACCACAAATTATTGGTTATGAACTGCAGATTAAAACTAGCGAGATTGCAGAAAGGTAGAAAGGTTAGGAGTTGGAACCTGGACAAATTAAAGGAACCAGAGGTGGCTGAGAGTTTCAGAGGGAGCATTAAGCAAGGACTGGCTGAAACAGGGGAAAGTAATACAGTAGAAGAAGAATGGGTAGCTCTGAGAGATAGGGTAGTGAAGGCTGCAGACGACCATATAGGCAGAAGGACAAGGCCTAATAGAAATCCCTAGATAACACAGGATATACTAAACTTAATTGATGAGAGGAGAAAATATAAAAATTCAGCAAGTGAAATAGGAAAAAGGGAGTACAAACGTCTGAAAAATGAGATTGACAGGAAGTGCAGACTGGCTAAGCAGGAGTGGCTAGAGGACAAATGCAGAACCGTAGAAGAATACATAACTAGGGGAAAAATAGATACCGCCTACAGGAAAATAAGAGAGATATTTGGAGACAAAAAAAAGTAGCTGTATGAATATCAAGAACTCAGACGGAAAACCAGTACTAAGCAAAGAGGAGAAGGCTGAACTGTGGAAGGAATATATAGAGGGCCTATACAAATGAAAGCAGTATTCTACAAATGGAAGACGAAGCGGAGGAAGTTGATATAGGAGATATGATACTGCGAGAAGAATTTGGGCGCTGATGACCACGATGTTGAGCGCCCTAAAGCCCCAATAACAACAACAACACCGAGAAGAATTCGACAGAGCGCTGAAAGACTTGAGTCGAAACAAGATCCCTGGAGTAGATGATATTCCGTCTGAACTGCTGATGTCGTTAGAAGACCCAGTCATGAAAAAATTGTATCACCTGGTATGCAAGATGTATAAGACTGGGGAAATACCCTCCGACTTCAAGAAGAATATTGTAATTCCAATTCCAATGAAAGCAAGTGCAGACAAGTGTGAAAATTACAGAACTATCAGTTTAATATGTCATGGGTGCAAAATACTAACACGAATTATTTACAGACGAATGGAAAAACTTGTGGAATCCAACCTCGGGGAAGATCAGTTTGGATTTAGGAGAAATGTAGGAACACGAGAGGCAATACTCACATTACGACTTATCTTATAAGATCCTACCTTTTTAGCGTTTGTCGATTTGGAGAAAGCTTTTGACAATGTAGACTGGAATACACTGGGAGCGAAGAGTTATATTCAACCTATACAAAAACCAGACAGCGGTTATTAGAGTCGAAGGGCAAGAAAGGGACGCAGGGGTTGGGAAGGGAGTAAGACAGGGTTGTAGCCTTTCCCTAATGTTGTTCAATCTGTACATTGAGCCGGCAGTAAAGGAATGGAAGGAGAAATTTGGAGAGGCATTAAAGTGCAGGGAGAAGAAATAAAAACATTGCGGTTTGCCGATGACATAGTAATTATGTGAAAGACCGCAAAGATCTGGAAGAGCAATTGAATGGGATGGACAGTGTCTTGAAAGGAAGATATAAGGTGAACTTTAACAAGAGTAAAACGAAGGTAATGTAATGTCAGAAAATCAGGCGATACTGAAGGTATTAGATAGGTAATGAGACAATAGAAGTAGTAGATGAATTTTGTTATTTGTGTAGCAAGATAACTTCTGATGGCCGAAGTAAACAAGATATAAAATGCAGAATGGCTATGGGAAGAGAAGCGTTTCTAAAGAAGCGAAACTTGCTAACATCCAATATTAATTTAAATGTTACGAAGTCCTTTCTAAAAGTATTTGTCTGGAGTGTAGCATTGTATGGGAGTGAAACGTAGACGATAAGGAGTGCAGATAAAAAGATGATAGAAGGTTTTGAAATGTGGTCCTACAGACGAATAATGAAAATTAGATTGGTAGATCACGTAACTAATGAGGAGGTGCTTAAGCGAATCGGGGAGAAAAGGAGTTTCTGGCATATACTGACTAAGAGAAGGGATAGATTGGTTGGACATATTCTGAGACATCAAGGAATTGTCAACTTAGCATTAGAAGGAAGCGTGTGGGGTAAACATCGTAGAGGGAGACCGAGGGACGAATATAGTAAGCAGATTCAAAAGGATGTAGGTTGCCGAACGTATTCTCATATGAAGAGACTTGCACAGGACAGAGTAGCGTAGGGAGCTGCAGCAAACCAGTCTGTGGACTGAAGACCACAACAACAACACACGCGATAGAAATGGCGATCCCGCCGTTGATAGCGCTACTAAAGCAGAGTTACTAAACATAGCTTTTAGAAACTCATTCATCAAAGAAGACGAGACCAATATTCCAGATTTCGAATTACGAACAGAGGCCAGGATGAGTAACGTTGAAGTAGATATCGTTGGAGTAGTGAAGCAACTGAAATCACTTAACAAGAACAAGTCTTCTGGTCCGGACTGTATAACCACTCGAGTTCTAGGTGATTATGCTGATGCGATAGCTCCTTACTTAACAGCCATATACAACGGCTCTCTCATAGAAGGATCTATACCAAAAGATTGCAAAGTTGCACAGGTCACACCGATATTCAAGAAAAGCAGTAGGATTAACCCACCAAACTACAGGCATATTTCATTGACGTCAATTTGCAGCAGGGTTTTGGAACGTATCCTGTACTCAAATATTATAAAGTATCTCGAACAGAATAATCTATTGAAACAAGGTCAACACGGATTTAGAAAATATCGTTAATGTGAAACACAACTAGCTCTTTAGTCACACGAAGTGATGAGTGCTATCGAAAAGGGATCTCAAGTTGATTTCGTATTTCTAGATTTCCAGACACCGTGCATAACAAACGGCTTTTGATCAAATTGCGTGGTTATGGAATATCGCTCCAGATTTGTGACTGGATAGGGGTTTTCCTGTCAGAGAGGACACAGTATGTAGTAATCGATGGTAAGGAATCGACTAAAACAAGAGGTTATATCCGGCGTTCCACAGGGTAGTGTTATCGGTCCTCTGCTGTTTCTTATTTATATAAACGATTTGGGAGAAAATCTAAGCAGCTCGCTTAGGTTGTTTGCTGATGTCGCCGTCATTTATCGTCTAGTAAAGTCATCTGAAGATCAAAACCAACTACTGAACGATCTAAATAAGATATCAGTATAGTGTAAAAATTGGCAATTGACTCTAAATAATGAGAAGTGTGAAGTCGTTCACGAAAAGAAATCCGTTAAACTTTGTTTATCAGATAAATCAATCAAATTTGAAGGCTGTAAACTCCACTAAATATCTAGGAATTACTATTACATCAGACGTAAACTGGAAAGAACACGTAGATAATGTCGTAGGAAAGGCGAACCAGATACTGCGTTATATTGGCAGAACGCTTAAAATATGCAACGTCCTCAGTTGGAGTATTGCAGCCCACTGTGGGTTTGACGGAAGCCATCGAAAGAGTCCAAAGAAGGGCAGCTCGTTTTGTATTGTGACGATACAGGGGAGTCAGCGTCACGGAAATGATACAGGATCTGGGGTGGGAACCATTATAACAACGCCGCTTATCGCGGTGGCGTGGTCTACTTACGATACTCCAATCATCAAAATTCTCCTCCGAAAGCGAAAATATACTGTTGACTCCCACATACATAGGTAGAAATGATCATCAGAATAAAATACGACAAATCATAGCTAGAACGTGAAAGACGACCGTCTGTCATCTTCCATATATTTTTTGTATATTTCTGTAAAGTTATAATTTATTTAATGTTTCTAGATTATCATTATGTTAAAATTTGAACCTCACTCTTTTCAAGGCTTGAGGAATATCATTTTTATTTAATGTGTTAAAATATTAGTTAATATTGCTAGGTTTTTCTTATTTTGTTATGTTTATAATTTATTATTATATTAATTAATGTGGCATAAGTACGGCTTCTCCGCTACGCCACTGTAACTGTAAGAATGTGTACTTGTCTTACTTGTAAGTGTATGTGCGAGAATCTATGGCCGTCTGAATGTGGGGAGTGATAGCTCGCTTTGCATCTTTCTCTCTGGCTCAGAGTCGATAGCTGCTGAGGCTAAACCCTTTGGTTACAGTCCAGTCGACGAGCGTTCTCTAGGGTGAGGCTAACCGTCCCCACCACCGCTGATCTTGGATTTTCCGACTTCCAGTGGCTTCCCGTGTCTCGTGGCCGCTCGGTCTGGTCTTTTCTATACTGGGAAGCTGGCGAGGTAATGTTGGTTCTGCTCTTGTGTTTGGAGATGGTAGCATTTCATTGTCTAGCACGTTTAACTTAGACTGGTGAACTTAGAATCATTTTTTGGAATATTTTCTCCGATCGTATGCGGAAATGTGTTCTCGTTATTCGATTCAATGATTTCCAATAGATAAACGCGGTATGTGTGGTTCTAGATGTAGTTGGATAACGGCCTGGTATGTTAAAACCTTTTGTGTGCATGTGGCGGTGTATGAACTCTCTGTAAATACTTTCTAGCTTTGTGGGGCCCGATGTCTAATAGGTGATATGTTCATTTTTTAAACAGTGCATGTAAAAATCTTCTCATCGTATCCTTCCGTGAGTAATATGTGTTCCACGTGGTTGATCCATAGAACAAACCCTTCAGCTTCCACTCTTGTTTGTTCCATGCCAATCAGACAAGTAACTATGCGGGTATCCTTCTGATTTCCACTAATATTTCGCGATCTTCTCTACCCGCCTATTTTAATTTTGCTGTTTCTTCTCCGACTGGTAGTACGCACTCTGTCTTTGTCAGTAATTCTCTCTGAGCCTTGTACAACCTCCTTCAATAGCTTCCTTATGTAATTCTAAACATTTCTTTGGGTTGCATGCTGTAATTCTTAATTTTATTTCTCCGACTTAGTAATTATTTCATTTTTTGGATTTTCTGAGACAGGACCTCATCCGTCTCTGTAATCGCCCCCTATCCCGTGTAGCTGTATTTCATTCGCTTCCTTATATAATTCTTAGCATTTCTATGGGTTGCATGCTGTAGTTAATTTTCTTTATTTTTCGGAAACTGAATTTATTCAATTTTATCGGTTTTCGGAACCACGTGGGTCCGAGTTCCGACTTTCGAGATTTGCACCTAGTCGCCTGAATTCACGCCACTTATATAAAACCAGTACCTAGATCGATTTCTAACAGACTGCAACTCAAGAATACAGCGTGATTTTGTATAATGATTCCGATTTTCAACCACTTCACCTTCAGTGCAGTGCGTTCATGTAACGTAGCCGTGTGTCACCGTTAGCGTGTTTGCTCGCGGTCCAATTCAGATGTAATTTAATTTGGCTATATTCACGCACCACCTTTAAACAGGCACGACAGAGCCAGCTTCAAAGTGTTTTTGTATATTGTGTTTTGTGCCACCTCCGACTTGCTGAATTTCGCCTCCGATAGTGGCGCCTGCTTCCGCGTCGTCTCAGCACTCTGACTTTGGTGAGTTTCGCTGTGGCATTGCGTGTGTGTGAGATAATGAGTGTTGTTTGTGAATCCTTACCCCCAGTAGCGTTAAATCATCTATAATTTAGGCTGGGCACCGTCCGCATTAATCCATGTAACAGGTGCATTTTTTATTGTATTAACAAAATTGGTTCCGCATTTTGCTTGTTTTCTATCTGAATAAACAACTCTAAGTTCAGCATAATGCGTAAGTTGCATACAAATTGTATTTTTAGAGCACCTTCCCTCTTTTATTTAATATTGTTCTTCACAAGTGCTGAGAACAAGCTCAGATGCAATTTTTCTTGTGTCTAAATTCCGTTGCACCATAAATGTTTTCTAAGCCAACTTTCTAAGATAACTTTAATTGTGATGGCTTGCTTATTAATGTCTGTGTGTAATAACGTGTGAGCTACTATGTATATTGACCACTTTAGTATTAACTTCCTGTCATTGAAGTAATTTGAAACGAGTCAGTCCTCAGTTTGGGCCAGGGAATAAGGCATTGTAGCAGGCAGTAACCAGTAAGTTCACAAGGCTCTTATTTGCTAATTTTGGTGATAAAACAAAGCTCTTGTTTCGTACAGTGGTCGACTTTTAAACGGAAAGATTCGGTAATTCTTTCCTCCCGCGCGCTGTTCGAGAGTGGGATGGTAGATGAATAGTACAAAGATGGTTCGATGAACCCTCTGCCGGGCACTTAAATGTGATTTGCTGAGTATCCCATGTAGATGTAGGTGTAGACTGCAAGGCACATTCAATTAAAGGAAGGGAAAGAATGAATTGGTGTCATTCGGTTATGTACACCTACATCTATATAGATACTCTGCAAATGACATTTAAGTGCTTGCCAGAGGGTTCATTAACCACTTTCATAACCTCTCTCTACCGTTCCATTCTCTAATAGCGCGCTGGAAGAAAGAACAGCTAAATCGTTACGTTTTCGATCTGGTTTCTCTGATTTTTTTTTTTTTTTTTTTTTTTTTTTTTTTTTTGATGGTCATGTCTTTCTATGTAGGTGGGTGCTAGCACAATATTTTCACATTCATAAATAAAAGTCGATGACTGAAAAATCGCAAATAGAACTCGCCGCAACGAATAACGTCGTTCTCTTAATGATTTCCACCTCAAATCGTACAAAATTTCCGTGACGCTCTCTCCCCTGTAACGTGATAAAACAAACCGAGCTGCCCTTCTCTAACCCTTCTCAATGTCTTCCTTCAGTCCCACCTGGTGAGGGTCCCTCATTGGGTAACAGTACTCCAGGAGAGGACGTACAAGTGTGATGTAGGCAGTCACTTTGGTTGAGCAGTTGCATCACCTAAGCGTTCAGCGAATGAAACGTAACCTTTGGTTCGCCTTCCTCACAATATTTTCTACGTGTTCTCTCCAGTCGAAGTTGTTCGTAATTGTAACTGCTAGGTACTTGGTAGAATTTACGACCTTAAGGTCTGGCTGATTTATCGTGTAATTGAAGTTCAGCTGATTTCTTTTAGCTGCCATATGCATTACTTCACACTTTTCATCATTTACTGTTAATTGCCAATTTTTGCACCATGTGGAAATTTTGTCTAAATCGCTTTGCAGTTACTTGTGATCCTCTGTTGACTTCACTAACCGATAAACGACAGCTTCATCCGCTAACAGTCTAAGGGAGGTATTCAGATTACTCCTAAATCGTTTATAAACACAAGGAAAAGTAGGAGACCTATAACGCTTCCCTGGGGAACGGCAGATATCACTTCTGTTTTACTCGATGTCTTACCGTCAATTACTACGAACTGTGTCCTTTCTGATAGGAAATCGTGAATCCAATAGCACAATTGGGGCGATGTTCCATAAGCACAGTTTCCCACTGATGTTACTGATATCTTGTTACTTTTCTTCTCTATATTAAACTGTTAGTATTGGTAAAATGGAAAATTTTCCACTGAAGAGACATAGGCTACAGTTCTTCTACGACTGAGTGATAGACGTGCTCCTTCACAATTACTTGCACTGAGAAGCTTACTGATCCTACTGATCATATCTGCCGTATTCATGACTCATAGCTGTTATAGACGTCTTGCAGCTGGTATATCACTGATGGAATGATGCGGAATACTACTCCTGAAATACAAGGTGCGTCTAAAAAGTTCGACGAATGGTTCCATATTTTAGAAACGACTATGCCAATGATGAGAAGGGCATGTCATCAAGCGCTTCCTACTGTGCAAATGACTGCAGTGAATCGCTGGTAGGCCGGCCGCGGTGGCCGAGGGGACTGAGGCGCTTCAGTCACGGTCTTCACGGCCACTACGGTCGGGGGTTCGAATCCCCCCTCGGGCATGGATATTTGTTCCTAGTTCGTAAAGTAGTTCATAAGTAGTTTGTAAGTTTAGGGACTGATGACCCCGTAGTTAAGTCCCATAAGCAAAAAAAAAAAAAAAAAAAAAAAAAAAAAAAAAAAAAAAAAAAAAAAAAAAAAAAAATCGCTGGTACACGCGGCGACCCAACTAACAGGTCAGTGTGGAACTCGTATCACTGCAACATTGAGCGCAATATTGGGCAATGCGTTAAGTTCAACTTTTGTTTCAGATTAGGTAAAAAGGCGACGGAGACCCATAAGATGTTAGTGCAACAGTATAGTCTTGAAGCAGTGAGTAAAGGTATGTGCCTGAGTGGTTTTAAACGACTTAGAGACGGGCACTGCTCAGCTTTCTCGCTAGACGTGAGGTGCCTGTGCTTCCACACGCTCCTTATTCTCCAGATGTGGCGCGTGCAGATTTCTTTCTGTTTCCCCATTGTAAATTAGCCCTGATAGCCTTACGCTTCGCAACGACTGCGGATATCCAATAACGCTTGACCTCAGTGCTTAGACCGATTCCACAAGAACCGTTTGCTGACAGTTTTAACAGCTGTTTAACAGATGTCAGAAGTACATTGTAGCCAATAGTGATTACTTTGAAGGCCAGTAAAGGTATTTTGTTTGTAACACTATTGGCCCTCTTTAGGTTGCGATCGCCTTTTGACAGCTCGAAATGTAAATGAAAATAATGGCTTAACCGTTCCCCTGACACGAAAACTGACTAAAAGAATTTGTAGAGGAGAAAATTCTCTACTAATTTGCTTTCATATGGTTATTTTTATAACTCGCATAGTTTCAGAAATATTTGAAAAAATAACGGCGATTTGATTATGTCTGCCTGTCTTCCTGTAACGTGTTTCCACTTTTTAGATCGAACCGTCCAGCCGATCGGCACCAAATTTTACAGACATAATTCTTGGCCGCCAGAGACCAGAACCTCCTTTTTTTTT
The DNA here is from genome assembly GCA_026315105.1 of Locusta migratoria. NCBI lineage: Eukaryota > Metazoa > Arthropoda > Insecta > Orthoptera > Acrididae > Locusta > Locusta migratoria. The sequence continues at coordinate 14,370,473 of CM048755.1, forward strand.
CAAATATTTCGGACAAAAATATTCAAATGTTTGTTAATCTATCGGACGAAACTTCGTGGTCATCAGTCCGTAGCTTACAAACTACTTAAACTAAGGTAAACTATCCAAGGACAACACACAAACACATGCCCCAGGAAGCATTCCAACCTCCGACGGAGAGCAACCGCGCGCTCCGAAGCGGATTTCTGACAAGAAAATAGGTTAGTAACACTAAAAAAAAAGGAGCTTGTGATGCTCTTTTGACAGCAGTAAATTGCAAATAAACCCTTCATCTACCACGAAAAATTGAATAAACGAATTTGTAGAGGACTAAATTCTCTACAACTTTCGCTCTCTTATGTTTTGTTTCGTAACTCGCACCGTTACAGAAATATTTGCAAAAATAATGGGGACTTGACACCGTCATTTGAATGTACGTAAACTAGACGTTAGGAAATGTCACGTGACATTCCTCGCCAAGAACTCTCTCTGTCATAGGCCATCTTGCTTTCTGTGTTTTCTGATTTTCTTATTATAACTTACGCGTTGTCATTTCAAACCACTGGCGCACTGGAGAATTTACAAAAACACATCGTTCTTAGTACCATAAATTATAATCTAATGCCTAAAACTGCCATATTAGCATTAACAACTGCCACCAATAGTACGAGTAATTTTTCGCGGTGGTGTAGTGGGCAGCGCGTTCGGTTGTGATGCACGTGGAGGGTAGCTCGAAACTCGCCAGAACCAGTTTTTTTTTTTTTCGTCTTGACTCCTAAAAGGGTTTCGGGCACTCTTATTAATGAAGTTGAGCTATGTTCTGTAATATTTAGATCTGTGCATATGTAAGAGTGCTCCTTCTAAATCAGTGCGTCTACTAAAATGTTTGTCTTTGACATGATTGCTATCGACGCTTTTAACATAGATTGTATTGCCTTTTCTTTAGTTCAGATATGACTTTGTTCAAGTTGCTTTGTTCTCCGCTAAAATAAAGAGCAAATATCCCGTTTCAATCCGTGAATACGTTTTCTTTTACAGCTAAAATAACTATTGGAATGTGTGCTAATACTGAATTCCAAATAACTACAGTACTTAATCTATATACAAAGTTACTACTATCATTACATTATATACAACAGTCATTGTAACAGTATCTCCCCAGTTGATATACATGTGATAAAGAAGTCTATGTTTGCATTTCGCTGGTATTTCATGGCTGGTATTTTTCTATTACAGATGGCGTTGAGCATTCTTTCTTTTTCTCTCTTTTCATTGACTCTTCGGTTTGATCCGTCCTTGGCGGGCGTTGGTTCGTTTCGTTATAACTTGATCGTTTCGTTGTTGACTCAGTTATTTCGTTAGAGAGGGCGTCGAGCTGAGCCACCACACCGGGAACCCTCTGACCAAGCGCGTTGAGCCACGACGCCCGGCAAGTTTCGAACCACCGTCTAACATGTTCGTACATCACAAACTAATTCGCCGCCCATTAAGCTTCGGCGAACAGCTGCGAGAGTAATCCGTAATTGTCGTACAATCGATGGCAGGTGTTAACTGCTGACACGGCATTTTCAGACATTTGATTATAATTCATTGTCCTAAGAGCGACATGATTTTTTTTTGATAATTTTCAGTACGTCATTGCTTTGAAATGACAACGCTTGAGTTATAATAAGACAATAATCAAATACAGAAAGTAAGATGGCGTATGCAAAAGAGAACTTCGGGCAAGGGATGTCATATAATTGATTTCCAAGCGCCCAATGTATGCTACGTTCCTTCGAGGATATAGTCATTTGTAACCAGTATAGGCAAAGGAAATAAACTTAGGAAAAATTACCAATGCAAGACAATTGATATTTTTAAGGGAAAAAGATAATGAAAATGTAGGAGAGATATTAAAATAATAGTTTAAAGAGGTAAAAGTTCAACAAAGAGTATTTTTCTCATAGCTAAACTCAAATATCAAATAATTTTTGTTAAAATACAGTCAGAAAGAATATTCCGTATTGGGTGTATAAATATTATCACAATAGTAGAGTCTTAATCATAACGTCCGTAGTTTTATATTATTTATATTTGTTGTACTTTCGTCGGAAACTTATGCAAAAAATTGGAAACATACAGGCAGATCTAGAGTGTGCCGTAAAACACGCCACTGCGATTTTTTCCTATATTTCCTGGTACCATTCACCGAACGTTCCAGACGCACCATACACTTTACAGATATCAGAGAGGTAGTAAGGCGTCCTTGGGCAAAGGCTATCAGCCCTTTTTAACATGTCTGGTACGCCACCGAGAAAGGTGTGAGAGTCTTGTTATCAGGTCTGGCTAATAACAAAGGGTTGTGGCCACGTTTGGCCATCATAGTTCAGGTTGGCTTGTAGAACTTAAGGCCAAGGGTAGTTACGCAGGAGATACGCAGTATTTCTGTTTTTGAAACGTTCTTGTGGCTCTGTAGTGAAGGAATAGTATGAAGGAATTGATGACGACATCGTGAATAACCGTTTTTTGAAAGCTGCGACTTTGCATGTGCTGTTAGTTTCGGAGAAGTAATGCAACTATGACTGTGAGTGAAGACTGATAGGCATACTGCGATGGCACAAGAAGGGAGACTTGAATTTGTTCGCCAGTATGCAAAATAGACCTTTTCTGATGGAAGATGACGACCTATGGTCCTTAATAATACTGTAAATACGAAGAATTTAGCAGTTTTACCGAGTGAAGGGCACAGTAGTTATCCCTGGAAGGACGTCGGTTGAAGTCCTAATCCGGTCACCAAGATTTAAGTTTTCAGCGGTTTCCATAAAGAATCATCCGGGATGGATGGAACCAAATTTTAAGACTGATTTCCTTTCCATCCTAACATAATCAGAGCTTGTCTTCCATCTGTAATAGCTACACTGCCGACGGGTCCTGAAACCCTAAACTGTCTTCCTACAACTACATCTACATACATACTCCGCAATCCACCGTAAGGTGTGTGGCGGAGGGTACACTGTACCACTACTAGGCATTTCCTTTCCTATTCCACCCCCAAATAGAAAGAGGAAAAGAGAATGTCTATATGCCTCCGGACGAGTCCTAATTTCTCTTATTTTGTCTTTGTGATCACTACGCGAAATGTAAGTAGGCGGCAGCAAGATCGTGCTACACTCAGCTTCAAATTCCTGCCCTCTAAATTTCCTCAACAGAAATTCATGAAAACAACGTCGTCTTTCCTCCAGCGATCCCCAATTGAGCATTTCCGTGACACTCGTGCATTGGTCGAATCTACCAGTAACAAACCTAGCTGCTCGCCTCTGAACTGCTTCTATGTCTTCCTTTAAACTGATCTGCTGCGGCTCCCAAACACTTGAGCACTACTCAAGACGTGGTCGTACAAGCGTTTTATACGAGGTCTCCTTTACAGATGAAGTACATGTTCCCAAAATTCTCCAAATAAACCGAAGTCGGCTGTCCGCCTTACTCACAACTGTCCTTACATGTTCGTTCCATTTCATATCGCTCTGCAATGTTACGCCTAGATATTTGAACGACGCGACAGCATCAAGAAGCTCACTACTAATGCTGTATTCGAACATTATGGGATTGTTTTTCCTACTCATGCGCATCACCTTACATTTTTCTACATTGAGAGCTAGCTGCCATTCTTCGCACCAACTAGAAATTTTGTCTAAGTCATCCTGTATGCTATTACAGTCAGTTAAGGACGACACCCTCCCATACACCACAGCATCATCAGCAAACAGACGCAAATTACAACTTACTCTGTCCATCAGATCATTTATATAGATAGAAAATAATAGCGGTCCTATCACACTCCCCTGGGGCATGCCTGACGATATACTCGTCTCTGATGAACACTCGCGGTCGAGAACAACGTACTGTGTTCTATTACTTAGGAAGTCTTCCAGCCAGTCACAAATCTGTGAACCTATTCCATAAGCTCGTAACAGTTTACAGTGTGGCACCGCGTCGAACGCCTTTTTGAAGTCGAGAAAAACACAATCCGCCTGTTGCCCTTCATCTATGGCTCGCAAGATGTCATGTGAGAAAAGGGCAAGCTGAGTTTCACAAGAACGATGTTTCCTAAACCCGTGCTGATTCATGGAAAGAAACTTTTCCGTTTCAAGGAAATTTACTATATTCGAACTGAGAATATGCTCTAAAATTCTACATGAAACTGATGTCAACGATATTGGCCTGTAATTGTGTGGATCAGTTCTCTTTCCTTTCTTATAAACGGGAGTCACCTGCGCTTTTTTCCAATCACTAGGAACTTTGCGCTGAATTAAAGATTCGCGATAAATTCAAGCTAAGTAGGGGGCCAATGCCGCAGAATAATCTTTGTAAAACCGAACTGGTATTCCATCCGGACCAGCAGACTTTTTCGTATTTAGGTCTCTCAGCTGCTCCTCTACACCAGAAACACTTATTGCTATGTCCCCCATTTCAGAATTAGTACGTTGATCAAATGATGGTACATTTGTGCGGTCCTCCTGCGTGAAAGATTTCTTGTTTGTTATTCCGAATAGAAAAAATATATTTTCTCTTCCGAATCACACTGCTATAAAGATAATAAATCGCTATTACTAAAATTCGTTAGACAACGTGAATTGACGTTGGAAAATGGATTTCTGCATGTCAGTACCTAATGTATGCGAACGTTCGTACTACAAACTCATCACAAAAAGTGCCAAAGTATTTTTATTTTATTATTTTATTTAGCGTATGACTACGTCATTAAAATTAATGTTTATTGTAATCGCGAATCAAGTAATCCCCAGGCTATGAACGTAGTACATTGTTCGATCGGTCGTCAGCAGGGATTCAATGGATCATCAGTGAAATCTCTAAGAGAATTCCTTTGAACCTCATGGTGAACATTCTGATTTATAGTGCCACAGACACAACTTGTAGAGGATATATTTTCTATTTGTTTGGAGAATTGACACACCTGCCAGTATTCGATTAAGAAGTGACCATATCTTGGACGGCAATTTAAAGCTAGATCACCTGGATGATTTGTCGGGTATTTTTAGTTGAGTCTGTATAGCATTTATTTGCCATGTGTTTCTACAGTGGTCATCAGTATTAAAACAGTTGCCTACTAACATCCCTGAATTTTGCAAGGTTGGGTAACGAGATCGAAGCATTTCTTTAGTGATGATTGGAATTTCTGCGTGACAAGGGAGGTGAGAAATAACTGTACCTTTCGTACTCCCGGACGAATGCATTTACCTCCGTAGAGGTGGAGGTGGTATGCTTCACTAAGATCAGAAGATAAGTGCAGACATGATTGTACGTGTTATGAGGCGAGTGGTACGGTTCAGTTGTGCGTCAATATGTACTATGTCGATACTGTTCATTCAAGCTGAGGAGAAATATTCGACAACAGGCTATACCAGTCGCAGTCCTAAAGTGTGGCGTCTCGTTCCAAAAGATCTCCATGAAGTGTCACAAAGTTACTGCAGAATGTTATTCCGAGGTAGGTTATTATGGTAGCTGTTCTAAATAGGCAATGTTTACATCTAAAAATTATATCGGATGTGATCTCTAGGTATTTCGGGTTTTTGTTTTATATTTTCAGACTTTCTTCGAAGCAAACTGTGAGCTCCTTGTTGATCAACTTGTTGTTTCGCGAAATTCCGAGACATCGTTCTTAGCGTATTTTAACGGTAACCTCTATTTACGGAAATACACACCAGCGGATGTAACTGAGAAATCATTGGTCTGTATTGAGTGGTAATTTCTAGATATATACCTCTTTGCGATTTCCTATACGTTAGCACACCTAATCGTTCTTCACATGGTTTCAGGGGTGTCTGGTATGTGATAATAACAGATTCTAAGATTCCCCGAAAGGGATCAGTGTTACTCCTAAATTTGAACATGGTTTTGTCTCTCTCTCTCTCTCTCTCTCTCTCTCTCTCTCTCTCTGTTTGTGTGTGTGTGTGTGTGTGTGTGTGTGTGTGTGTGTGTGTGTGTGTGTGCGTGCGTGTGTATGCTATGGCCCTTAGGGCAATTTTGTAGGGTGCCACGTTGCTTATATATTTTGGCAGAGAATGGATTCATTGCAGCTATTACTAAAATAACTACATAAGCATACTGCCTGCCAAAATAAACCATGCATATAACGCAAGTCGACCTTCCTTGGGAGACGACCGTACTTTTAAACATAGATCTTCGCGAATCATCAGAGTAAACTGTGTATGGATTCTTTTCGTAAACGAAATGTACGAGAGCTGAGTGCGTCACTTCTCACAAGACCTCTTGCACCAACGGTAAATAATTTTTCGCTTAAAGCCTTTGCTTGCTGAACTTATTCATAAAACGTAAAGTGCCTCTGTCAAATCTCAGAGCTATGTGACCCTGTAGGATGTAGATTCATCTACTTGTGGCATAGGGTGTAGGTGTTTCGGGTTCCGCTAAATAGTGAGAAGTCCACTATACATAGGAAAAGGCTGCAAGGAAAGCTGCGGCGTGGCGTGGACTGGCTGGGTTTTTAGGATGGTGTATTTCGGGAAAACAAAAATGGGCTTCTGGCAAAATGGGTGTAGGTCTAATAAAGGACGAGCTGTGTTGGAAAGTACCAGAATTCCAAACGCTTATAGAAAGCACAGGATGCAGAAAGCAAAGATTCAACAACATAGGTGGTGATGTGTTTTTCGGAGTCAAATGTAATTTCTCAACTAAGAAACAGTTGCTGATAGATCTTGTGGGCTAGTTAAGGTAGAGGTCGTACCTGAGATAATAACTAATTTGTTTTAACAACCTCCTGACTCAGACGATACATTTTCATAAAGGTACCAAGAAAATTGTAGTCTAATTTCAAACATTTACCCTAATCTTGCAATTATAGTTGGCTATGATATCAATTTACACTGGTTTTGTTTACAAAAATATATTTTTAAATCAAGAGGTACTGTACAAATAAAATTGTCCGAAATTGTGCTGAAAGCATTTTATGAATGTTATCACAGGCAATTAGACCATAAGCTCACTGGAGTAGTAAGCGGTTGTCTAAACTCTCTCGACCTATTAACAAAAAATAATCTTGACCACATAACGAACCAGAGAACGGATAAAGAGATGATTAAACACCGGGTTATCGTAGTAAGAAGAAATATCGAAACTCGCAAATCCAACAAAAATAAACCAAAAATATTTTTGTTCAGAAGTTCAGAGGAAACTTGGCAGGATGATCTATCGGGACACAGTTCCCACTCTTTTCAAATTAGAAGCAAAAGTGTATAAGAGATGTGGTTTGGACGTAAAGAAATACAATAGACAGAAGTAAAGAGATTGATATCAAATAAATTTAGAAAAAACTGAGGTTATCTCCCACAGTACACAGAACAAGCAAGTGTAATGTTGCAAGAGAAACGAAAAACGCCAAATTCAAACGAAATCATAATTCCCAAAACTGACGATCTTTGACAGAAACTCTTATATTGACCCAGACTGCTATCTGAGTTGCTTATACTTGTTTCTACAACGAAACTCTCTCTCCAAATTTGAAAATATACTCAAATATGTAAAGATACTAGTTACAAGGCGCAATCAATAACATCAATATGCGATATTAATTATGATGTTACCTATGATGGTGCTGCTACAGAATTCCGAAATTCTATCGCCAAAGAGGACGTAAAAATTTTACAGAATTCGAATCAAGAACAGATGCTACGACTGTGCTGCAGATGGTTAGGTCTGACTTCATTTCCCAAGCAAGAATAGTAGCTTTTACCATATTGTATTGCCCCTGGAAGACAGAGAGTTGCTGTTCCGACCAAAGTGATTCACATCATTAGTACCGACATGACTTGCCACCTGCAGTTGACAGAACCCTGTACCCTTCATAGAATCTGGAAGGACCGGTTCCATGCCTGTACTTCCGGCGTCCGGTATGCACACGGAGTGCACTCTGCGTTTCCTCCCTTGCAATATCCCTGAAGCTTCCTATATAAGCGTCACATTGGCGCTACCAAATATAAGTAACCTCTCTCTCACTGGATACAAGTCCGAGACATCTTTCGTTTTTCTTTGTCTGTCTCGCCCCGAGGCGACGTTTCACTCAACCGCAGGTAAAGCATCAACCTAGATGTTAGCAGTAACTAGGCTGCCAACATCGACTCGTTATGGCAGATTTAAAATGATGATGAATGTGTTTAAAACTTTGTGTTTTACTTGAAAAATCCGAAAGAGAAGCTTACCAAATGATTAGTGGATTACGCTAAAGACAACGAAATTGTTTAGTTGACTTTCAGTAAGTCACTGAGCCACAAGAAATATTATTACGATGTACCAATAGAATAGGGGTACAACTGTTATTTTTGTTCGTTTAACTTAGGGAGATTGAGACAGATGCCTTCCTGAAGTACAGTATGACATGAGATATAGTGTAGATATCAATGAGCAGTAGAATAATTGCAACAATAGTCACACTTAAGAATGAAAATTAAGGAAGAATAGACGCGCTATTCATCCACGAGACTCAGAGGGCCACAGACACGGGTTCTCAGGTAGACGACGTGTTTCTTGACGTCCGCAAGGAGTTTGATACAGTTCCCCGCAGACGTTTAATGAACAAAGTAAGAGCGTATTGTCTATCAGACCAATTGTGTGATTGGATTGAGGAGTTCCTAGATAACAGAATGCAGCATGTCATTCTCAATGGAGAGAAATCTTCAGAAGTAAGACCGATGACAGGTGTGCCGCAGGAGAGTGTCGTAGGTCCGTTGCTGTTCACGATATATACAAATGACCTTACGTATAACATCGGAAGTTCACTGAGGCTTTTTGCGGATGATGCCGTAGTGTATACAGAGGTTGTAACAATGGAGGATTGTATTGAACTGTAGGAGGATCTGCATCGAATTTACGCATGGTGCAGGGAATGGCGATTGAATCACAATGTAGACAAGTGTAATGTGCTGCGAATACAAAGAAAGATCCTTTATCATTTAGTTATACTATAGCAGGTCAGCAACTGGAAGCAGTTAATTCCATAAATTATCGGGGAGTAGGAATTAGGAGCGATTTAAAATGGAACAACCCTATAAAAGTAATCGTCGGTAAAGCAGATGCCACACTTAGATTCATTGGAAGTCTGAAAACAAAGGAAGTGGGTTACAGTACACTTGTTCGCCCACAGCTAGAATACCGCTCACCTATCTGGGATCAGTACCAGTTGGGGTTGATAGAGGAAGTAGAAAAGATACAACGGAGAGCAGCGCGCTTCCTTACAGGATAATTTGGTAATCGTGAAAGCGTTACGGAGATGATCGATAAACTCCAGTGGAAGACTCTGCAGGAGAGACGCTCTGTCGCCGGTACGGGCTTTTGTCGAAGTGTACCTATACCGAGGAGTCTAGCAGTATATTGCTCCTTCCTACGTATATCTCGCGAAGAGATCATGAAGATAAAATCAGAGAGATTAGAGCCCACTCAGAGGCATACCGACAATCTTTCTTTCCGAGAACATTACGTGACTGGAATAGGAGGGAGAACCGATAATGGTACTCACGGTACCCTCCGCCACACACCATCGGGTGGCTTGCGGAGTATGAATGTAGATGTAGATAAAAGCCGTTTTTGGTATTCGTAAATGTGATATTCTCACATGTGAATTCGTAGCAGGTAGATTTGAAAATAACGTATTTATCAACGCATCGTTATTTCCAGTAGTAATCTGTAGTACCTTCGCTCCTTGATGAAAAACGTTTAGGAGTATAAAAAAAGGAGTCTTTCACCTAGTAAGTGGATGTCTAAAGATAAACAGGTGATCACTCATTCATGTTGGAAGCAAAGTAATTACACGATTCTTGAAGTTAATAACGACAAAAGTGGTTCAGGGTTTAAGCCAGTTGTAGAATCGTCATTTAGTTTCCAAACCGTTTATTCTAACATGAACATTTTTTACAACATGGTCGGTATAAACAACGATTTATTGACACTTATTAATCCCTCAAGCGTGACGTTGCCTTCTACCTGTCGGTAGCTGCAGCGTGATACCTATTGCGCATGACCCACCAGTGCTGTAAATGCTATTTCTAATGAGGTAGTCGAAAAAACATTCTGAGGAAATACTGTTAACACTTGGAGGTATACGGATTTAATAGGATAAAGGATTTAAGGTATAAGGATTTAATAGGCTAAATCACTTAAGATACAAAAAATTACACTACTGGTCACTAAAATTGGTACACCAAGAAGAAATGTAGATGATAAAGGGGTATTAATTGGACCAATATATTATACTAGAACGGACATGTGATTACATTTTGACGCACTTTGGGTGCATGGATCCGGAGAAATCAGTACACAGAGCAACCACCTCTGGCCGTTATAACAGCCTTGATACGCCTGGGCATTGAGTCAAACAGAGCTTGTATGGCGTGTACAGATACAGATGCTCATGCAGCTTCAACACGATACCACAGTTCATCAAGAGTAGTGACTGGCGTATTGTGACGAGCCAGTTGCTCGGCCACCGTTGACAAGACGTTTTCAATTGGTGAGATATCTGGAGAACGTGCTGGCTAGGGCAGCAGTCGAACATTTTCAAAAAATGTTTACAAATGTTTGTATAGCTTATGGGACTTAACTACGGGGTCATCAGTCCCTAAACTTACAAACTACTTACGAACTAGCTAATACTAAGGACGGCACAAATATCCATGCCCGAGAGGGGATTCGAACCCCCGACCGTAGTTGCCGTACAGACCGTGACTGGAGCGCCTCAGTCACCTCGGCCACCGCGGCCGGCCGAACATTTTCCGTATCCAGAACGGCCCGTACAGGACCTGCAATATGTGGTCATCCATTATCCTGCTGAAATGTAGGGTTTCGCAGGGATCGAATGAAGGGTAGAGCCACGGATCGTAACACATCTGAATCGTAACGGCCACGGTTCAAAGTGCTGTAGATGCGAACAAGAGGTGACCGAGACGTGTAACCAACGGCACACCATACCATCACGCCGGGTGATACGCCAGTATGGCGATGACGAGAACACGCTTCCAAAGTTCGTTCACAGCGATGTCGTCAAACACGGATACTGAAGCGACCATCATGATGCTACAAACAGAACCTCGATTCATTCGAAAAAATGACGTTTTGCCATTCGTGCACCCAGGTTCGTCGTTGCGTACACCATCGCAGGCGCTCCTGTCTGTGATGCAGCGTCAAGGGTAACCGCGCCCATGATATCTGAGATGATAGTCCAAACGTCGTCGAAATGTTCGTGCAGATGGTTGTTGTCTTGCAAGCGTCCTCATCTGTTGACTCAGGGATCGAGACGTGGCTGCCGATCCGTTACAGCCTGTCATCTCGACTGCTAGTGATACGAGGCCGTTGGGATCCAGCACGGCGTTCCGTATTGCCCCCCTGAAACCACCGATTCCATATTCTGCTAACAGTCATTGGATCGCGACCAACGCGAGCAGCAGTGTCGCGATACGATGAACAGCAATCGCGATGGGCTACAATCCGACCTTTATCAAAGTCGGAAACGTGATGGTACGCATTTCTCCTCCTTACAAGAGGCACCACAACAACGTTTCACCAGGTAACGCCGGTCAACTGCTGTTTGGGTATGAAAAATCGGTTGGAATCTTTCCTCATATCAGCACGTTATAGGTGTCGCCACCGGCGCCAACCTTGTGTGAATACTCTGAAAAGTTAATCATTTGCATATCACAGCATCTTCTTTCTGTCGGTTAAATTTCGCATCTGCAGCACGTCATCTTCGTGGTGTACCAATTTTAATGGGCAGGAGTGTAATTGCTTACAAGATTTGTTTTAGATTGGAAATGCTCAGAGCATGGCAGAATATCCAGTGCATCAGAAGACTATAAAAACTCGTTTTAATTATTATAGCCATCTATCAAAATTCACAGAACTTCATTTTCAATCAGCTCAGTTGTTGCGCATAACTTTCAAAAATCGACACGGATACAAAGACAAAAACGTTTAATATAATTGTAGTCCAAGCAAATAATTTAATGTAAACTCTTTCAGCCGGCCGCGGTGGCCGAGGGGACTGAGGTGCTCCAGTCACGGTCTGCACGGCCACTACGGTCGGGGGTTCGAATCCCCCTCGGGCATGGATATGTATGCCGTCCTTAGTATAAGGTAGTTGATAAGTAGTTTGTAAGTTTAAGGACTGATGACCCCGTAGTTAAGTCCCATAAGCTTAACAAACATTTGAACATTTTTTTTTAATCTCTTTCAGCATGAAGCTAAGGAATGTATGACATTGCCATCTCACGACCGTCCTTCAAATTGCATCGGGAGAACTGAAAAATGGATTACAAACGCGCGGACGGCATATGCTGTCGCACACGCTTAAGGGGTCAATTATTAAAGCAGTGAAAGATTGTACTGATCATTTATTTAAATGATTACCGGTCTAGGCGTATTTGCTGGTCATCTGCAGATCCGTATGGCTGTCGCTGGACTCCATGGAGGAGACGTCCGGTTGTTCCGTTCAGTACGTGCTGCTGCAGAAGCCAACTACACGCCTGCCGCGAAATCCAGCCAAAGTTATATGGATCCGAAGATGGCAGAAAGTAGTTAATTCAGTAAAAGATCTGTACAATCCTCGACTGTCCCATTAATTAATGTTCTAACTGTTTTCGGTCATTTTTCTTAAGGGCAATACTGTTTCCGTGTGTCTTGACCCACCCCATCATAGTCAGCTACACATAACCTACACTTCATGGGTTTTGAAATGTTACTGAGACAATGTGAATAAGAGTAAACGTAATTTTAGCAGCCTAATATTATTCCTTTTTACACGTCGTCGTGGTTTGCTTCCAAATGAAATTTCGAATGCATGAGCTTCAAGTGTTTCCGGATTTCTTGGCGTTATTTAAAGTTGTGTTAGAAAAATTGTAAATTCTTACTTGGTTGTTACGTCAATTTTAGACAATATTACTGGATAATTTCCTGCATCTGAATCTGCCACTCACAGGACCACAGTTCATTGCCTGACGGTTTCGTGTTCGAGAGAGTAGCTTCAGGCTCTTCATGGCAACTGAGGAGTTCCCGAGGTATTAACAATCCAAGCCTTCGTCGTTTTGCGCTACTGCCCACCAATAACGCATTAACAACTGAGGTTTTACTGAAATATAGTTTCAATCAGGTTGTGCGTCGAGTAGGATTGCAAGCTGTCTTCGGCCTTGGTCATTTAGACATTTAGAGATTCCATATTTCACTAAACAAGTGCAACAGTATGACAGCAAGGTTTCCTAAATGTGTACGAGGTAGACTGTCCAACGCAGCTAGTGCTCCACGTATAATATGTAGACGTCGCTAAACTTCAACACTCCTGATTTCCCGCTAAAAGTTACTTTTTTAAAAACTGTTTGTTCTTTTGCCTGTGCAACTGATAAGTCCGGAGTAAAAGTCAACTTGTAAAGTAAAATAGAAAAATAAATTTACTTTGACAGGCGGGTGAATGCAGCGAACTTTGGTTGACTGACCTTGCGGTGGTGTGAATACAGGGAGCATTTTTGGCGGTGACGCAATGTGACAGCAGCCAGCGCGGCCGTTTTGTGGCGCGGGGCATTCAGAAAGATGGGTATTTTATCGGAGTTTCGCAGCAGGTACGCTGAGAATAGGCATTGTATCGAGCGGCAGAGCTCAAAGTGAAGTTTGAAGCCGGTAGTGGGCCGGTGTCGGTCGCATGACTGCGTCGCTCTTGTTGCCGCCTAAGGAGCCGCAAAGGCTGCTCCTAACTTTGGAAGCGCTTACGGCCACCGCATCGCCGCTTCCAGAACAACGCTAAGTTTACGCTACCAATAAATTCCTCGATATCTGCCATTTTAACATTACACAAGGGACCACATACGGAGCTACTTCAAAATGTTCAAATGTTTGTAAATCTATCGGACCAAACTGCGTGGTCATCAGTCCGTAGCTTACAAACTACTTAAACTAAGGTAAACTAACCTAAGGACAAACACAGACATCCATGCCCCAGGGAGAACTCAAACCTCCGACGGCGAGCAACAGCGCGCTCCGCAGCGAGACGCCTTAGACCGCTCGGCTACTCCACCGCGGCTACGGAGCTACTCAGACGTGGTTTCGCGATAGGTTTTGGAGCTACATCCTGTGCGTTAAGAAAAGTATGTTATACACAGCCCTACCAGGAAAAAACACGTTAGTAAACCGTTCATCATCACTTCCAAGTTAGTCAGAGTGATTGTCGCCACCAATGTCCGACGATAAGTGAACAAGTTTGAACTACTGTGGTGACTGTAATAATTTTTTTTTTAATGCGTTACACTGGATTTATGTTATTTTATTAACAACGATGAGCGTGTTTCGGCCTCATCGTCATCATCAAGTTTTCTGTAAACACATAACAGGCAAATTACAAGTTGTGATTGTAATGAGAGAAGTTGTTACACATTTCTTCTTTATTCCTTTTTAACTTAGATGTAATGTCGTTGTTTTCACTGTTGTTCTTGTTACAAGTTCTCATTTACTGTGTGATATTTACCAATTTGGAAGTTTTATTTAGATTTATATATGCCAATCTTTTTGTGTTGCGGCTGCTGTGACAGTGCACCAGCGACATTGCATGTATACATAGTTGCAAATAAAATGTTCAGATGTTTGTAAACCAATGGGGCCAAACGGCAGTGATCATCAGTCCCTAGCCCTACAAACTACTTAACCCTCTCATTCCTACATTATGAATTTTGCTTTAAATTTTAAAATTCATTGATTTCTGTGTTAATGTAATGCACTAAACATAAATAAGTTCTTTAATATTTTTTCACCGAACAATTATTATTTTTATGTAATTTTTTTCTTGTATCGAGGAATTTTATTAATTCTAACGTTATTTCGTTGATTCTTAATACTGCCAGCTCTATAATCTTCACCACAGCACCAAAGATAAGGCAATACACTGCTGAAATAAAATTGCATTTGCCGCACTCACACACGCTCACTGCCACAGCAACGCAAAACGACCTCAGCTCGGAGCATTGAGGCGCTATACTGCGATGTGCGAGGCCGTTCCCCGTCGGGGGTTCGAATCCCCCCTCGGGTATAGCTGTTTGTGTCGTCTTTAGTATAAGGTAGTTCATAATAGTTTGTAAGCTTAGGGACTGATGACCCCGCAATTAAGTCCCTTAAGCTTGACAAACATTTGAACATTTGAGAAGCATCTTATTCCTCAACAACACTACGGCTTTAATGATTGATACTCATAATACTGTGTAATGCAGCTTTTAATACGGTGTTGTCCAGGAACAACATTGTGAATGAAAGGGTTAAATTAACTTATTTTAAGGACAGCACATACACCCATACCCGAAGGAGGACATGAGCCTCCGACGAGGAGCAGTCGCGCAATCCGCAGCAAGACGACATAGAACGCACGGCCATTTCTGCGAGGCTTACATAGTTGCCACTGGTGATACGTGGCGTATGATGATCTGCATGTTTTTAACTGAAATGCCTGCGCAATTTCAGTTAAGCCAACACACATAGAAATAAACCTCATCACTATCAAATTTCCACGCGCGACTTGTTGCTCGGACACTATATCGTGGCAGGCAGCCGTGATCACTAACAAATGAGGAAAACAAACACACTTCTTTTTATCTAAGAAGGCATATCATTTCACAGAACTTAAGACATCATTCTCCAAAGCAAATGACTCTGGCGGAGGCGGTTTTAGCTCTTATAAAGTAATATCACCCGTCCACTTTCCAACTGCTTATTTAGCTGAGAGCGCTGTGAACTGTTGACGTTTTCTCCTATTGGTTGATTCGAATGACGCATGAGCGGTATACTTATGCTCAATCTGGATCTTGGTATACTTGCAGGAGATATACTCTTTTAAGTCATATTTTACGCAACAGCAATCAAAATGAATAATAAGAATGTAAAACTTTTGTTTTACGGTCAAACAATGCTGCAGCGCGTTTGTTAAACAACGATACATTCGCTTTTAATACATTATTCTGTAGTAAAACGTATGAAATGAAAGAAAATATTCATCACAGCTAAGAAAAAAGCAAGTGTGACTATACGCTGTAAGAACCTGTGTATTGGGCTATGTTTTGTTCTAATTTAAAAGTTTGACTCGATGTTACCTTAGAGCCTAACCGTACATGTCTGCTTTCATGCCCCAGCAACTCCTCAGTTGCAGATATTGTCTTTTACCTGTAATCCTGTAGTTAAAAACACTCTATGCATGGGATGTAATTTGCGAAATAAGTAAGAAATGTTACATAAAATAACTAGTTCATTAATAAAAAGGGTTTGCTAAAGCTAGTGCATTGGAAGCCACACTAGCTTTTGCTGGTTCAGATTTCGCTCGTTGGAGGCCGCCCCTCAAGTACTGGCTTGGACGCCTCGATCATTGCAACCACCTCAAATTTTTGTATCCTAATAATTATTCTTACGTTTTTATACAATACAAGCAACTCTAATATAAGAGCGAATGGAATATAACTGGCTTTAAGAAAACTTATTAAATGTCCTTTTAAATTGACGGAACGCCTACTTTTCACATAGTCTGATTGGACGCCACATGCACCATTTTTATCTAAACTGACGTTTATAATATTTTATCATTGACCTGAATAATAATTAAGTTTAAGCTTTTTATATTTGGTATGATGTAATCTTTACATCAGAACACTTCGGTGCATGCCGATAAAATGCATTAATGTATGGTAACTTTACATATGACACGCCCATTTTTCTCAAGTTGCTATTGGGCACCAAAATGTTTTAAATTCTCTCAGCATTTTATTGTGTTTATCATTTGACGTTGCTCCCTCTACGACATTGGGTAAGTTCTCTTCTGTTTTTGTACAGTACTTTTAGATATGTAACATTTTTCCTGGTAGCATGTAAATATTTCTTTATTGCTACACATTGTAATGCAGATTGTGTCACACTTGAAAATGGCCTAACATAGTGGACTTAAATAAAGTTACAATTAATGCAACTGGAGCTGGACTTTCATTAAACTGATTTCTTTTACGAACGAATCCTGAATGCAGATATAGTAGTGCACCTATTCCTGGTTATTTTCGTGGCATCCCAATGGTTTGATACACTATTTCACGAGTTTTTAATGAGTTGAAATAGTTCAACCTGCGAGTGGACACGTGGCTGCTCCTTCAGCAACGTCGAAACAGGCACCCGTGAGAAGTGTTTTTTAATTAGTGGCAGCTCCAACGTTATGCGCGTTATGGAGCCCCTTAGGGAGATGGCGTTCAGGGCCGGAAAGATGCCGATGGCGCTCGGTATGCCTGCCGGGGGCCTCATCAGAGCTGGGGAGGCGGATATCGAGCGTACAGGTTGCAGTCGTCAACACCAGTGACGCCTGTTGCTTGCATTCTGAGGACTCCTCAAATCGAACGGGCGGCTGGAGGAATTTATGAAGACTGCTGGCCTCTCGTGCGCGGTGCGAGCAGAGCTTTCAGTTTGCAAAATTGTTCACGGAATTGATCTAGGTCCTCTGATTTGGAGACGAGTGGTGGGTCTGAACCAAAGGCTTCGTCTGCTCTGTGACGGTCATGGTAGCAGATTTCTGGAATTGTAGCACTCCCCATGGTAGATCATGGGCGCACTAACCAAAGGAAGCAGCCACTCGGGGTAGCAGATTAGGAGTTAATAAACTAATCGAAAAGGCTGATAAGCAATTGTTGCAAAAAAAAAAAAAAATAAAAAAAAAAAAAAAAAAAAAAAAAAGGTCAACGCAGGAAGAAGTTAGTAGAGATTCGCGCATTTACAAAAAGATCTATGTGTGAAGTACACAAAATACAAAACCTGCCATCGTCATCCCTTAGCGAAAATCTTGCCTAGAACCAGATAAAATTCTGGTCCAGTGTAACATTGATGGGCGTGTCAAATGCCGCTATTGACTCATTCGTTAGTTATTCTACGGGTGACAGGACACAGCAAAAGTAAAGTCGAAATTGTAAATTTAACATATGAAATATCATTCACGCAGGAGGCGAAACATTCTATCATCACACACAGTCCCGCATGAAGGACATACTAATGGGCAATTGTGGTGTTCATAATCAGCTATGAGAGCTTAAAAACCGCGGCGGAGTGGCCGAGGCACTGTGCTCCGATGCGCGAAGCAGTTCAGCGTCGGGGGTTCGAATCCCCCTCGGGCATGGATGTTTGTGCAGTTTTTAGTATAAGGTGGTATATAAGTAGTATGTATGTTTAGGGACTGATGACCCCGCAGTTAATTCCCTTAAGCTCTAACAAACATTTGAAACACTGAAAGCTGAAAGTACAGGTTCTTCCTTTTATAAGAATGGTAAGAGACGGACTCACATTTATTGCAGAGCCATACCACCAATATCAGTCTGCTGCACAAATTTTGCACATATGCTCAGTTTGATGATAGTGAATCTTCTTGAGGCGGAAAGGCCTCTGTCCATGCACCGTCACGGCTGTAGGAAGCATCGCTCACATCAATCTCAGCTTGCCTTTTAGTCACATGACATCTTGCGAGACATGGAAGGAGGGAAACAGGCAGTCTGCGTATTACGCGATTTTCGAAATGCGTTTGACACGATACCGCACTGAAGACTGCTGATGAGGCATTTGGAATAGGTTCCCAATATATGAGTGGCTTGAAGACTTCTTAAGTAATAGAACCTAGTACATTGTCTTCAATGGCGAGTACTCATCAGAGAAAAGTCTATCGGCAGGAGTGCCCCAGATACATATGTTTGTCTAGATACATCATGATCTGACGGAGTGAGTGAACAGCAAATTGCGGCAGGTCTCGTTATTGAATGACTGTGATAATATGCGGGATCCCATATTGTATACAAACATGTGAGGTGACGCAATGATTAGTAATATGCTACTTGAGACAGTCCCGTCGACTAAATTACCTAGGCGTAACGGTACAGAGCGATATGAAATGGGACGAACGTGTAGTACATCTATAAGGGAAACCGCATATAAAACGCAAGTGTTTGGAATACCGCAAGGTCAATTAAAAAAAAAAAAAAAAAAAAAGCTTACGAGAAATTTAGAGAGAGCTCATTGCGCAAGTGCTACAGAAATGCTTCGCGAACTCAAATGGGAATCGCCGGAGGGAAGGCGACGTCCCTACATCTACATCTACATACACACTCCGCAATTCACCGTAAGGTGCGTGGCGGAGGGTACACTGTACCACTAGTAGGCATTTCCTTTCCTATTCTACTCCCAAATGGAACGAGGAAAAAAAGAATGCCTATATGCCTCCGAACGAGCCCTAATTTCTCTTTTCTTGACTCTGTGATCTTTACGCGAAATGTAAGTAGGCGGCAGGAAGATCGTGCTACACTCATCTTCAAATTCCGGCCCTCTAAATTTACTTAACAGAAATTCACGAAAAGAACGTCGTCTTTCTTCCAGGGATCCCCAATTGAGTTTCCGGAGCATTTTCGTGAAACTCGCGCATTGGTCGAACCTACCGGTAACAAATCTAGCTGCTCGCCTCTGACCCGCTTCTATGTCTTCCTTTAAACTGATCTGCTGCGGGTCCCAAACACTTGAGCACTACTCAAGACGTGGTCGTACAAGCGTTTTATACGAGGTCTCCTTTACAGATGAAGTACATGTTCCCAAAATTCTCCAAATAAACCGAAGTCGGCTGTCCGCCTTACTCACAACTGTCCTCACATGTTCGTTCCATTTCATATCGCTCTGCAATGTTACGCCTAGATATTTGAACGACGCGACAGCATCAAGAAGCTCTCTACTAAGGCTGTATTCCAACATTAAAGGATTGTTTTTCCTACTCATGCGCATCACCTTACATTTTTCTACATTGAGAGCTAGCTGCCATTCTTCGCACCAATTAGAAATTTTGTCTAAGTCATCCTGTATGATATTACAGTCAAAGACGACACTCTCCCATACACCACAGCATCATCAGCAAACAGCCATAAATTACAACTTACTCTGTCCATCAGATCATTTATATAGATAGAAAATAATAGCGGTCCTATCACACTCCCCTGTGGCATGCCTGACGATACACTCGTCTCTGATGAAAACTCGCCGTAGAGAACAACGTATTGCGTTCTATTACTTAGGAAGTCTTCCAGCCAGTCACAAATCTGTGAACCTATTCCATAAGCTCGTATCTTCGCTAGCAGTCTGCAGTGTGGCACCGTGTCGAACGCCTTTTTGAAGTCGAGAAAAACACAATCCGCCTGTTGCCCTTCGTCCATGGCTCGCAAGATGTCATGTGAGAAAAGGGCAAGCTGAGTTTCGCATGAACGATGTTTCCTAAACCCGTGCTGATTCATGGAAAGAAGCTTTTCCGTTTCAAGGAAATTTACTATATTCGAACTGAGAATATGCTCCAAAATTCTACATGAAACCGATGTCAACGATATTGGCCTGTAATTGTATGGGTCAGTTCTCTTTCCTTTCTTATACACTGGAGTCACCTGCGTTTTTTTCCAATCACTAGGAACTTTGCGCTGAATTAAAGATTCGCTATAAATGCAAGCTAAGTAGGGGGCCAATACCGCAGAACAGTCTTTGTAAAACCGAACTGGTATTCCATCCGGACCAGCAGACTTTTTCGTATTTAGCTCTCTCAGCTGCTTCTCTACACCGGAAATACCTATTGCTATGTCCCCCATTTCGGAATTACTACGTTGATCAAATGATGGTACATTTGTGCAGTCCTCCTGCGTGAAAGATTTCTTAAAGGTTAAATTTAGAACTTCAGCTTTCCGTTTGCTTTCTTCTATTACTGCCCCGGAATGATCAAGGAGTGACTGGACAGTGGGCTTTGACCCGCTTATCGATTTTACATAGGACCAGAATTTTTTCGGGTTCTCGGAAAGATGTTTTGCTAAGGTATGGCTGTGATAATTATTGTATGCTTCGCGCATCGATCTTTTTATAGACGCACGAATCTCTACTAACTTTTGCCTGTCATCATTTGTGTGTTCTTTTTTGAATCGAGAGTGCAACAGTCTTTGCTTTCTCAGCAGCTTTCTAACATTATTATTATACCACGGTGGATCTTTTCCATCCTTAATCGTCTTTACTGGCACATATTTCTCTAAACCTTTATTTACCATGCACTTAAATTTAGTCCACAATTCCTCTACATCCATAGTGTCGGAATTAAACGATGCCCATTCATTTTCTAAGTGCGATCGTAACATTTGCTTATCGGCTCTTCCCAACAAAAACGCGCTCCTTGACTTATTTATGAACTTTGGTCACCAGCGACGCTATGACGATGTCATGATCACTAATTCCTGTCTCTTTACAGACATCGTTAATAAGGTCAGACCTGTGTGAATATAAGGTCTAGAATATTTCCATTGCGCGTGGGTTGCCGGTTTAACTGCTCAAGACAGTTTTCGGAGAATGTGTCCAAAAGTAGCTCGCAAGACTGCTTGTCTGTACCGCCTGAAATGTAACTAGCGTGTTCCCAATCTATACTCTTAAGGTTGAAGTCTCCTCCGACTAATATTACATGGCCCGGATACCTATGCATTACCTGGTGTAGACTTTCTTTGAATGACTCTAAAACTCCTACAGCAGCACTGGGGGGCCGGTAAAAACACCCAACTATTAACTTTACTTCTTTTAGACCTGTTATACGTGCCCAGATAATTTCACAGTTACTTTCAACCTCGATCTCAGTAGAAACAATATCTTTGTCCACAGCGATGAAACTGAATACTGTTGAGGATATCTAGAGGTCCGGTACTTGATACTGACAGCAGAACGACTCGACTCTACGAACACCAACTTACATTTCGCGTGAAGACAGCATGGATAAAAGGAATGAGGGATCGTACAGAAGTATGCAGGAATTCTTTTTTCCCTCGTTCTGGAACAGAGATGGAAATCTCTGGTAGTGGTTCGTCTAACCCCGACATGAACCTTCCATTCGATTGTAGACTGTACATGACAATGTAGATGTAGATGCAGATAAGCGGCACATTTCTAGCATATTTCCAATAGACCGAAGCCGACCGTTCGGCTTCCCTGCTATAATTATTGACTGCTCGTTCCATTTTGTGTCCGTTTGCAGCGTTACGGCTAGGCAATTAATCAATGTTTACTGTGTCAAGCAACATATAACTAATTCAGTATTCGAACCTGCGGGCATGCTTTTCCTACTCATTTGGATTAACTTACATTTTTCTAGAAATAGAGCTAGTTGTCACTTGTCATAATATGTAGGAAGTAGGATACCGTATGTTTAAAAGAAACATTTATTCTTTCACTACCAGATTCGGCATTCCATTATGCTATCTTCAGGTCCCCACATCGGAGTATTATATCCATTAAGTAGGGATCGAAACTATTTGCGTGGATTTCTAGTTCTCAGAAGGAACCAACAACAAGAACTGTATGACATTTGTTGTTTGTGGTTTCTACTGAGATCTAGAAATCCACGCAACCAGTTTCGATCCCTACTTGATGGATATAATACTCCGATGTAGGAACCTGAAGATGGCACAATGGAATGCCGAAACTGTTAGTGAAAGAATAGATGTTTGTGTTAAACACTTTTGACCAGCCGCAGTCCCGGTTCCACCAGTAATGACGGATTCAGTAAGACTTGACACAATAGATATAAATTTGGTTTAAGTGATCTTGTATGCTGCTACACTTACTCAACGACGCCAGCTTTCCGTGCAACACAGCATTATCGGGAAACAATAAAATACTCTCCGTCCTTTCGATCATTTATGTAGACAGAAATTAGTACCGGTCCTTCCCCGACGCACTCATCGTGGCAGCTTTATCTCCGAAGAATATTCGCCTCCAAGGATAACGCGGCTCTATTAGTTAAGAAGTCTTTGAGCTGTTCATATTGTTACGTTGAAAAATGTAAGTCTTCCGGAATTCGAAGGCTTTACACTTACTTTACACTTTACACTTAGAACACGTTTATTGCTAACACAAGCCGACACTCAGTACAGACTGACTCCTGCTTGGAGTGATCCACTATTTATACATAGAAAGAATTTTCTGTAAAAAGTACACCAAACATAAGAAACAAGTAGAACATTCTAGAAATAGTAAATACCAAGAAATAAATTTTCTTCTGCCTGTGGCTGGATTTGAAATGAGGACCGTAAGCACAGCGATATGCGAAGCTAACTACTACAACACGCGTGCCTTCGGAAGACTCGCCGCACTGCTCCTCTTCCTGATAGATCAGCGATCCGCTGTTAGGTTCCCTTTGCAGCCAGCTACAGTGCCTTGGATCTTGGCATGGGTTCTCCGTATGACAGTTCCGGAGAATCCTTCCCTTGTGCCAGAACGCCTTTCTTGCGGTGACGATGACCGGCGCCAGACCCTCCTGTTGCGGCTTCATCATTACCATAACGGTCTTCAGAGTCCTTGAACAAAGGTCCGTTTCTGTCTATTTGTTCTTTGGGATCGTTGTAAGGCTTAATACGAAGGACGTGGGGAATGTCTCTTTATTTTTGTCGTTTAGAGGACGGTTCATAATACTCAACTTTGTATGTGACGTCTGACAGGCGGCGTATGACACGATACTAACGAAAGTATCGCTTCAGTAACATTTCCGATAGCCCAGATCTCCTGGGCTGTACACAAAAGGTCGGTGCTTGTTGTTATACCGCTGGCGGTCCTTCTCCTGGCCGTCCAGTGTTCGTGTGCTAGCCAGCTGTCTTGCTTGTTGGACCGTGGTGAGGAGCTGTTTCACGAAGTCATCCTGAGTTTCGCCCGGTTGGGGCTACCATGGAGCAGTAAAAACGGCGTGAAGCCTGTGGTGTCTTGCCTTGCTGTATTATAAGCAAATATCACGACTCCAGTATTGTATCTCAATTCGTCTGCTCAACATCGACGTACATCGACAGCATATCTGCTAACGTCTTGTTAAAACGTTCTGTAAGACCATTTGTCTGAGGATGGTAAGCAGTTGTTATTCTGTGGACAATGTCTCAGCGTGACATTACGTCTAATACTAGCTTTGACATGAATACTTTTCCTCGAACAGATATCATCACACGTGCTGCACTATGCTTCAAAATAATGTCTTCCACTAGGAGTTTTGCGATCTGTGGGGCTTCTGCACTCGTCACAGGTTTCGTGACATCGTAGCGGGTGAGGTAGTCAGTGCAGACTATTATCCATCGGTTACCGGCTGTCGACTTAGGGTACCTAGCTAAAAGAAGGATCCCAATCCGGTGGAATGGGGCTGCTGCAGGTGGAATTAGTGCCAGATAACCTGGAAGTAATTGCGGCACATGCTTCCGTCACTGGCACTCCTTACTGTGACTCACATAGTGTTTGACAGATCGGTAGAGACCTTGCCAGTAATACCTGTGTCTGATTCTGTCTAGCCGGCCGCGGTGGCCGAGGGGACTGAGACGCTCCAGTCACGGTCTGCACGGCCACTACGGTCGGGGGTTCGAATTCCCCCTCGGGCATGATATTTGTGTCGTCCTTAGTATTAGCTAGTTAGTACGTAGTTTGTAAGTTTAGGGACTGATGACCCCGTAGTTAAGTCCCATAAGCTATACAAACATTTGAACATTTGATACTGATTATCACGAATCCCAGATGACCGGATATTGGAGCATCGTGGAAATACTTTAGAATAGCTGGCCGGAGATGAGCTGGAACAACCAGAAGCCATTTGGGGCCCAGTGGATCATAGTTGCTCTTATACGATATCCCGTTTATAAGTTGAAACTCACCTTTGGCCGGTTCTCTTTTCTCTGTGGCCTCTATGGTTTATAATAATATTGGATCTTCCCTCTGTTCAGCTGTAATGTCACCAAACTCGGTGAGGGCCGAAATTTCATTGATGATGTTGTGTTCGGTTAATGGATTCTTCGAAAGGCAGTTGGCGTCCTTGTGTTTGCGCCCGTTTTTGAATAACACTGTGACATCATCTTCTTGTAGTCTTAGTACCCATCTTGCTAGTCGACCTAATGGATCCTTCAAATTGGTCATCCAACATAAAGAATGGTGGTCTGTCACGACGGTGAAGGGTTTACCGAATAAATACGGCCGGAACTTGTTGATAGCCCAGATAACGACGAGACACTCCTTCTCAGTTGTAGAGTAGTTCATCTCGGATTTTTGAGAGAACTCTGGATGCATATACTATCACCTTTTCAACACCTTCCTGAATTTGTACAAGCGTCTGTGTGAAGTTCAGTTTCCGCATTCTCGTCGTATAAGGCTAGAAATGGTGCGGAAGTTAGAGCCTCCTTAAGTTCCAGAAAAGCTCGTTCTTTCGTCTCATCCCAGTAAAACTTGGCGTCTCCCTGCAGAAGTTCTTGCAATGGACGTGCCTTGTTACAAAAACCTTCTATGAAACGACGATAATAGGAGCATAGCCCAAGGAAACTTCTTACATCACGGATGTGCTGAGGAGTTGGAAATGCTGTGACTGCCCTAACTTTATCTGGATGAGGACGCACACCATCTCCGTTGATTAGATGCACCAGGATTTTTGTCTTTGGCAATGAAGAGGCACTTTTTTGGATTGAGGCGGAGTCCTGCAGCCTGAACACAATTCAACACAGTTGACAGGCGGCTTAGATGTTCCTCAAATGTCCTTAAGAAAACGACAATGTCATCTAGATAACAAAGACATGTCATTCATTTAAGATGTCGAAGCAAGTTGGCCATCATGCTTTCGAGTGTGGCCGTGGAATTACATAGTCTAAACGGCATGACCTTTATTTCATAGAGGCCGTCAGGTGTAATAAAAGCAATCTTCTTTCTGTCAGCTTCGTCAACCTCGATTTACCAATAACTTGTCTGCATGTCCAGGGTTGAGATCTATGTATCTCCTTTCAGTATAACGTGTCGTCAATGCGTGGAAATGGGTAGACATGTCATAGTAGTTTCCTCTAGTGCGATGTCGGCGGTAACAGCAGAGCATGAGACTTCGTCGATGACATTGAGCTCACCGTCCTGGACTGGTTCGGCTGTTCCAATACAGATTCCTTTAGGAATGAGTTGCGGTTGCTCGTGAAAATTAGTGATGCAAAGTTCTCCTCGACCACCTGTAATGCTTATGATAGCCGGTGGTATGTAGATTCCCTTTGTTATGCTGATTAGCTTTCTGCGATCAACAAGCACTTCACCGTCCATCTGACGTCCAGCTGACTAGAACTCTTCTCATTGTTAACGGCGGAATCTCAACATTCTCGACAGTAAATAACCTCCCAAGGAAGTCCATGTTTACCTGTACTCGTCGGAACGGCTTTTTCAATTTGTAGCTCAGATCTTCCACAGTCAATGACAGCCTGGGATGCCTGAAGGAAGTCCCATCCGAGGTTTACGTTATGGCTACATTCTGTTAAAACGAAAATTGAAAGACTGCGTCCTGTTGTTGATAGTTACTCTTGCGACATATGTTCCTGCCGGATGGACGTATTTCCCATTTGCCACCTTCAGCTCAGTTGCTCTTGTATCACAGAACATTATCTTCTTTAGTTGGCAGCGGTAGTCATTCGATAATACAGAGGTGGAAGCTCCTGAATCGACTAGTGCCCAGACAGGTTGGCTGTCGATGATGACGTCAATGAGATTTCCCAACATCTTAGCGACGGTGAACTGCGGCGGTGTGTTGGAGAGCGACAACGTCCAGGATACAGTGACGGGCTTCGTCTCATAGGTCGACAGTAATCACCTGCAGTTGACTGCCGTTGAAAGGACTGATCCGATGACTGGCGTCTTGCGGCATAATAATTGTCAACTGCTCGTCTTCTCTCCCTACAGTATCGTACGACATGTCCAGGAAGGCCACAGTGAAAACACAATGGCGTGTTATCTTCTGTCCTCCAAATATCTGTCCTCCTATGAGGCTCCACAGTTGCCGGAGAATTTGGTTGTAGTCCCGTCGGTCGGTTCCTAAGTTGCCGTTTGGTGGCTGCGGCGTAAGTCATAGTAGGGAGAGGCTATTCTTCATGTCGGGTATGACTGGCTGGGCTGACAGGCGCTAATGTTTCAAATACATCTTCCTCAGCAGCGTCGGCTCCATAATGACATACAGGATTAACACCCATGGCCATAATCTGGTGCTCGCTTGGTCCAACAGTCCCGGCTGCCATAAATTGTTGTAATTCTTCTCTCACAATTTGTCGTATGGGAGAAGCAAAGTTATGCTGGTCTTTCACAACGGCCATAGGGACAACATTCAGGAGTCTGTCGTACTTCTTTCGTCCAACCCTCCTCTGTTCCATCTATTCAATTTTCTGGCACCATTGGATAAATTATTGTGTCGTCGAAACGTCTTTTAACAGAAGAGCTTGATAAATGTCTTCCGCAATGCTCTTCATCAGGTGTGAAACTTTATCGGCCTCCGCCATATCCGGGTTAACTGCGTGAAATAAGGCTAAAACACTCTGTATATATGACTGTCTTGAGTCACCATGTCGCTGGGCCATGTTCTTCAGTTGCTCTTCTGATAAAAGGACTTGCCGCTGGTGGTCTCCAAACTTCTTCTTAAGTTCTGTCTGCAATTTTTCCCAGCTGTCGAGCTTGTCCTCGCTATTTTCAAACCACTGCTGGATCGTCCCGTCCAGGTAGAAATATACGTTTGACAAGCACATAATGTGATTCCACCTACTATATTTGGCAACTCGGTCGAATCCTTTCAGCCATTTGTTTGAGTCCTATCAAGCGTCTCCCGAGAACACCGATGGGTGTCTTATATGCAGCTGGCTTACCGCTGTTTTAACATCCATGGTTCGTTTTATGACACGGACCTTCGAACGGAAGTAGTCAGTATACCCTTTGTATTCCGGTTCTTTTCCGTGTGAGCGACGGCTCTTACGCTGCCTAATCGGAGCCACGATGATGCAGATGTATTGCAGAGTACCCGCCGCCGCCACCAGAAAGTGTTACGTTGAAAACTGGAGGTGGTCCGGAGTTCGAGGGCTGGTCGGTAATAGAGCACAACACTTTACACTTAGTGCACGTTTATTGCTAACACAAGCGTACACTCTGTACAGACTGACTCCTGCTTGGAGTGCTCCACTATTTATAAACAGAAAGAATTTTCTGCAACTTACAAGTACATCCAACATAAGAAACATGTAGAACAATCTAGAAATAGTAAATAAAAAGAAATACATTTTCTTCTGACCATGGTGGGATTTTGGGGACCGGAAGCACAGAGATCTGCAATGCTAACTACTGCACCACGCGTGCTGTCGGAAGACTCGCGGCAATATAAATGGGATATTACCCGTACGTTCGTTAGCAGTCTCGAGTGGACACCGTATTAATCGCATTCAGGAGATGTATGAATATGCAGTCTGCCTGATACCCTACTCCAGTGCGACAATAAAAGACAGAAGATCAGGGTTTAAGGTCCCGTCGACATCGTGGTCAATGGAGATTGTACCTTCGTCCTCCGCAAGGAGACCCCAGTGTGTTACCACTACGACACCTCGCTCGGTTATCCATTCGAATGATACCATGTGAGACAAGGCCAAGCTGCGCTGCACACGAGAGAGCATTCTTAAAGCCATTTTCATCTGTATACAAAAGGTTTCCCTTACAAGGAAATTAACTAGGTTCTAACTGAGAATATTTTGCAGAGTTCTTCAACTAAGCTACGTTAATGATACTCGTGCGTAATTTTGCAGGGCCATTCTTTCATCCTTCCTTATATACCAATTTACCTATATGTCTTTGTCGGCCGTTAAGTGCCCTCAGTAGTCTTCTCCACAGACGATGAATAGTTATGGTGATAGTAGGAGAGGGAGCTAACCCGTAGAATAGTTTCACATCGGACACATTGTTTGCTTCTCGATGTGTGAAAGAGCTGTACGCCCAGCACGTGCAGACACAGCCGACGTCTCCTCGTCTGTGCTGTGAAGTTCCGTTAACTACATCTCTGTGAATATTAAAGCTGTTTATTGCAGTTTAACGAGAAGGCGTAAAACGTCACACATGGCGTTGACTTGGTATACTGGCGGCACTAATCATTCAACTGCCACTCAAGAACGTAAGGCTACAGCATCTCTTTTCGCGTCTACCATACGGAGTATTTTAGTGATCGGAGACAAGTCCAACGCCTTGTCTTCTCTACGTCTTTTCACCGTCCTCCAAGAATTTCCCATAGACTTTCACCTCACTGACACTAAAACTTCAACTTTTCTGGAATTCTACTTTCACAAATACACTCTTATTTTTACCAGAGGATTTCTTCTCTTTAGGTGTTTTTGTGTTTAAATTCTTCCATCAACACATCCCATGACCGCAACGCCACCAAGAGGCACTGAATCTCGTTCTGACCGGTGGTCACAAAGATTTATCTCTAAAGGCATCTATATAAGAGTACTTGCTACTAATGCATATACTAAATAAATTATATCGCGTATATAAGGATCTTACGAATTTCTTTTTGAAGGAGCAAATGATATCCTTTTGCTTCTGTCTAACCGAAAAGTGTACAGTTTTGTTGCTCGCTTAACAAATGAAACGTACTGGCATTACGACACAGCTCGAATTACGACCGCAGTTGGAGCACAGACGCGTCCCTGCATGCGGCTAAGCTGTTCTCTGAGACGCCTGTGCATATGATTTCACGAGAAATAGCCTATTTCGCTCCATCTAGATTTCATTTAGAATTCATTATTTATCTATGTTCCATTTTGTGGTCTTTTTTTGTTGAACGAGAGTTGTAGGGTGGCCAGTAACGACTGTAGTAAATTGTACTGCGGTAAGGATTCTGATACCCTAGCTTTACGAAACCTATAAATTTGTGGGACAAGAATTTATAAGATTTACATGCGAAATTGTTTTTCGCACCTCCAGGAAGAGGAAATTACATGTAGGAGTTTTGTCGGGATCGTATAGTACCTAGTTTTAAATGAAAGAACATTTAGCTGCTCTGTCTTGCGCTATCCCGTTAATGTCTGTATATATTACAGGGGCGTAAGCACTATTTGGGTCCAGGTGAACTAGTTTTATAGCTACTGAAGTCGCAAAAGTTTTAATTTTCATCCCTGACAATGAAGGTTAATTTCTGAGCGTAACAGGTCCACAGGATTTAATCACCCTATAATCACGCGGGAAAACGAGATTTATATCTGGTGTGCTGGAATCTAAGAAACATAAATTGATAAATGGTTTCCGATTTAAACAATAGTAGCTGCGTTTACCAGATGAACGAGGCGTGGTAGCTAACACTGTCGCGACTGAAACAGTGCCGTCGAACGAGTTAAGAGTGACGCAGTGGGAGGGGTCCGCGAGATCCAACCTCGTTGAGAGCTCTGACAGTGGGGCTTTCCCCCACCACACGCCTCCTCTCGCCTGCTTGGGTCATACGTAGGACGCGCTGCCGCTGCCACCGCTGTTTTGTACAGCTTCCTGCTCTGTCGGGGGTCACACGGTTGAGTTAGTTATTAACATGAATTTTATCTCGGCTATTACCGCTAGCACTTGTCTCCAACACCGTTTTCCACCCTGTGCCTGAAAGCAGTCTTTTTAATTACATCAGCAGTAATACTCCAGTCAGTAACCTCTCTTTTCAATTTTTCGTATATGCCTGTGTTTGACTTCCATCCATTGAGTTTAATCAAAGTAATTCACGTACCATCCTCCAGGTTTTCACGTATAACACTTTTCTGTCATGTCTGTGCCTACAATGTATGTAATTAATTCATAACACCCCACCAATATTTATTCGCAATTGCGAATTTCTCACAGCTTCACTGTATAAGGTAACATAATACCCACTTTGAATTAGGTATCAGGTACCTTTATGGCCCTTTTCTTATGCATTGGAATACTACTCAGAGCTACATGGATGATCTATATTTTCACTTAAATAACTCTTTTAATTAATTATCTTCTGTATTTATTAGTACTCCTCCCTTCCAAAAATGTATATCTGAGTAGCCCTGAATTTTTAATCTTGCACATAACAGAAGTTAATGTTAGATATGCCAAAGCAAAAACGGTACTACAAATCTACTATAACGTTTCTTTAGGATGTACTGTATTTCTAATCTCAAAATAATGCGAGCATATCAGTGATTATTCTTCTCATCTTGTTCAACTAATATTGGTCTTCCAATTCTCCGAATACAAAAAGTCCTATTTTGTTTGTAGGACTCCATTGTTAATTTGTACTGCGTTCTTTTTGATATGTTAATTTTCCATTATTTTTGTCCAACTACAGTTAACTTGTTGACCTGAGAAAATGGAAAAATGACTTTGCAGAAGAACTAAAACTACAATATTGAACACTGAGCAACGAACTGAAGAGGATTATTGACAACGAAAGAGACGACTAGATGAAAAGGCAGTGTAAGGAAACAGAACAGTTAGAAAGTCAATGAAAAGTAGATTATATGCGCAGAGCTGCTAAAAGTATATGACGATGAAACGACCGCTAAAAATTAGCAAACAAGAAATGCTAAATAATCAAGGAAAGACAAAATGAATACCGAAGAAAACAATGTTTGGAAAGCACAAGTAGAAGATTTGTATGATTTTGCAGATGATAATTAAGATTGGTCTTCGGGGAGCAACAAGTATGTGACGAAAATTACTGGGGACCTGTAATAGAAAAAAGGGGGATGGAGAAAAGATCTAAGATCTTGAGGAAAGGAAAGCAGTCGATTGTGATCAAATACCAGCTGAAGCACTGAAGGCCTCAAGCAATTGGTCTATAACTAGAATTACAAATACGATCAACGGAATATATGATACAGGTATCTAACCGGAAGACCTCCAATGCAATAATGCAATGCCAAACAGTGAAATGATAATAGGACAATTAGTTTTGTATAGAATTTCACCAAAGAAGTGACAAGGCTAAGGCTGAGAAGAGTAGAAAGAATTATAGAGGAGATCAGTTTGGATTTATAAAAAGAAGAAGGGCCACAGATGCAGTTAGGTGTCTAACGATGTTGACAGAAAGTTTTTAGGAATGGAATAGAAAAATATGTGTTTCTTTTATCGACTGGAAGATAGCATTTGACATAATTGATTATTTTATGCTCTTAAATATTCTGGAAGTGACTGTTATAGATTGACAGGATAGAAGACTGATAAAGCAACTCTTTGTAGGACAGAAAGTGGTGGTTTAAGATGATGATGAAACTGAAGGGTTGGGTATTGGAAGAGGTATGAGACAGAGTTATTTTATGTCGCCAAATTTTTCAATATATATGCTGAGAAGCTAATCAATAAGGCATTGTAAGAAGCAAAATAGCTTTTGGGGGGAGGAGAAAGAATAAAATGGCTCCAGCAATTACCTCCTCGGTATCGGATGTATTTGTGCATCCAGAGAGATATGGTCAGTTGCCTATTGGATGCATTTATTGGATTATAGATATTGTGTCTGTTCATTCAGGCATTTCTTTATTAAAAAAGTAGCCTCCATTGTCACGAATTACATAGATAATTCGCCCTTTTGACTTCTTGAAGTTCTCTGTCTATCTTCATTCCAAAATCATCCTGATATATGGTTACAGGACAACTACAGAAGTATTTAGATGTAGGAGTCACGACATAAATATTACGAAATCAATTCAACGAATTTTTAAATATCAAAAAGAAGTCTATACAATTTACAGACGCAGGAAAAGCATGCATTAATATGTGCACAATTCTGCAAGTGTTTCGTCTTAAGATTTATTAGGTGCAGAACTGAGGTAGCGACAAAACTTATGTAGGAGGAGGGTCAGTAGTTTTAAGATTTTTTACTGATTTTGGATCTACCTGCTATTAGCTATTTTACATAAGAGGAAAAATAATCTAGTCTCCAGGGAGATTAGAGTAGATAACTGATAAGTGACAGTCTAAGCTTCGCATTCTACTGATGATTAAAATAGAAAATTCGCAATTTAAAGGATAAAGAAAGATAAATTTATCGTACTAAGAAATTTCCTGGACTAAACTTACACGATACCTAATTGTCATTTAGAATACTGAATCAAAATGAGAAGGAAATAACGAGTAAGTTCAATATGGATTACGAACTGCAACTGTAGCGTGAAATTAGTGATTTAATTTGGTATGAGTATGCAACCAGTTGTTTTTATGGATGTTGTTTATTCTTCCAGAACTAGTTTTCAATCTACTGCAAGCCTGAGTGGAGATTTTACTTGAGCATTATGGTTTCTTGTGTCAAGTGTAGTTGTAGGCTGTGATTATGGTTTCGTCTTTACTATAAGTAAAATAACTTCCGTGTCGTATTTTGGGCATCGGCAATATGCACATATCACAGTATGTTGCTTCACTTCCCATTACAGTTTTTACTCAATTATAATCAATCACTAAATATCAGCGGGGTGAAAAGTATCTTCACAATAACAAAACTTCCACAATTGTAAGTACAAGCGAAAGTCACCAGATGTATGAGATTTTGAATTTTCATTTCAGAGAGAACCAGAGAAAGAAGAAGTCGCTACCTTAGGGTGCGAACAAAAAGAAAGCTTGTTATCTGCGCAGCACGAGGAAGCCGGAACCAGAGTGAAAACTGAAAAGTTTTATAATGAAGAGCCGCCTGGAGCTGCCGGCAACTTGCAGATATTCTTTTCCCTGTGAGCGTTGCACTGTGCTGACAGAATACGTGACCTCCATGTCAAAGTGCTAAGCATTTTGTAGACAGTCACAGTTAGAGTTACTTTTGCATTTACGTAACATAATGCACTAAATTCGTAAAGTTTTGAAATGATCTAATTAGTTTTCTGCAATTTTAAATTTTGTACATGTTACAGCATTTACTGCTACGGATGAAATTTTTCAATAAGAATATTCAAATGTTTGTAATGTTATGGGTGGTTAAGGGTCCCTAAACTTACAATCTACATAAACTAACTTATGCTAAGAACAACACACAAACTCATGCCCGAGGCAGGATTCGAACCTCCGACAGAAAACGGCCGCGCCCTTCGCATCGAGGCGCCTTATAGCACACGACTATCCCCGCGCGGCGGATTTTGCAAAGGAATAGAATTTTATTTTAGACTTGGTAGGTGTCTCTATATATTTGTACAGTACCAATCTCTAGAAAAATGGTCTTTTGTAGTGGACCCAGTTCAGATAATGCACACCAGTGACAAAGCAGAATGACAAATGACTAATTCCACAAATGGTTAGAGATATGTAAACGATATTTGTTCAGGCTCATTTAGTAAGCGCGAATTGTTCTGGAAACTCCAGTGGCAGTCGTTGCACGAGAGGTGTTCACTATCGCCCTACAGGCTGTCTTATATCCTCATAAGTGCCAAAAGTTCTTAAAAAACAACTAGGGAAGCTTATAACCACAAGAAAACCTTCCTTATTAGGTATCAACGGCCATTAAATCTAATTATTGAGTAATAGTTTCCCCAGAAATGGTAGAAAAATGCCCACATGGAAAAATGTAGGACCGAAATGAAAAGTGCAATGGTCTTATTTGGAAGAGATATCCAAAGGCTTTGTCTGTTTGCAAACTGTTAGTGAAGATTTAAGTTGTGACAGTTGCAGTACAGTTTATGGATGAGAATGTAGCGGTACCTCATTTCCCTGCAAGGTAGTGTTGTCACCTGCAGAGATACCGTGGATCGTCAGTGAGCAACGAATCGTAAATAGAGATGTAATGCAGAATGTAGAAATAATTTCTGGACAAATGAACAAATGATGAGGAACTGCCAGAAGATGAATATGGTCAGATTTAGTTACGTCACCATTTAAGAAAGTATCGTAATAAGTTTAAGTTGATTTTTAGCACTAAACATTTTCATAATCTTGAAATACACATTTCAGAAACTACTATAAGATATTTAATGAAAGTGAGCATCGGAAGTGGAAGAGAATTTAAATATTTTCATATGTTGAAAATTTGTCTTCAGTTGTTCCAAAAGCTTAAGGATTAATTAAAATAATTTAGGAAAAATGTATTGCACGTAATTGGGTAATGGTTAGTGTAGGGTCTTTTACTACATAAGAGAGAAAAACTTGTCTAGAATATAAGGAACTTATAGTTCGATGGGGCGATCTATAATTGTTTAATAATGATTTTACAGCCAAGATCGCATTTTTCAATTATTATGTTACTGGTTTCGGCGTGCTCGACGCCATCTCCAGACCTGTCGTAATTTACATAACTTCACGACTTTTTTATATACTAAAAGAGTACATCCAGGTTCAGGCATCACCAAACATAAAATTACTCGTCACAAATAAAATATATACATCCATCTTCTAATGGTTCTGAAGTGAGGTACTTCAAAGTCTAAGTTCCATATTAATTGAAGTCCAGTATAACACTTGGCTGTAAAATCATTATTAAACTTGTCTAGAAATAATGAAAAAGTGCGCCGCAAAATAATAATGTGACTAAAATTCAAAATCCTCTCCCAGTATTAATAATTTACTGAACATTCTGTAACAATAATTTACAATGTAGTTCCTTCTAATACGCGTACAATTTTTCAGTGATTTTTCATAAGAAATGGAAACTATATAGATTTATAAATATATGCAGTGAAGTTTTCTTTGATTTCGTAAAGTCTTGTAATTCTGTTATTAAATCACTGTGGATTTTTTTTCCATTTCTCATAATTTTACTCGGCCCATATTTGCCTAGCGCGTGTTGTATGGTGTTACTGGACTTTGTCCACTTTGACTAGCACTCTCAGTGTTAATTTTCCTGTCGATCCATAAAGTACCCTGAAATCAGTTCTTTGTTGCTTTTGCTAAACAGGAAAATCTTCCTTTATTGATATTTCCATTTACAGTAATATTCATTGATGCTGCAATGGTCTTATTGTCACATATTCCTTGGTCATCGCTAACTGGCTCTAATAGTTCGGGTATGCTCAAGATAATTTTCGGATAAAGCAGTAAGACCAGTTTCGCTGAGTTCTCTGTTCCTGCCACTCATCTTAAGAATTTGAGTTTTTCTAGAACATGTCCGGTAAATTATCTTCACTTTAAGAAAATTTTTGCGAAATATTTTCCAAGCTTTCCCTCAGATGATCTGCCACTACCGCTGCTCAGATAGGGACTCTATAAACGTGAAACTGACATTTTGAACTAACTTTTAACGTTGACTTTCGCCCAAATTTTTTCACGTTCTTGATCTGTAAGAATTTCATTCGCTGTCAGCGTACTTTTAACGTTATAAACACGCGTCCCCACTTCAGTGTTCAGCATGTATCTGTGGTATATGTTCCACTCTGAATTCAGAGTTTCATTACTACAAACATCTGGTATCAGCCAGTTTTCCGTTTTACTATTCCGTGGATATTGCTGGGCGCGAATGGCCTTCGGTTCTAGGCGTTATGTCAGCGACTGAGCGGGCGCTCCCGCCGGAGGTTCGAATCCTCCCTCGGGCATGGGCGTGTGTATTGCGTAAGTAATTTTTATGTCTATGGACCAATAACCACAGAAGTTTGGTCCCACAGAATTACAAATAATTGAGTTTTCTGTGGGTATTGTGACTTTCATAAGTGAGAACAATTCTGGAGTATTTACAAAGATGCTCATGCAGTTAACTATTTCAATATTAATCTTTTCTCCATTCTGTTGTGCGGAGTATTATCCTGCCTGGATGAGGAAGTGTCTTAAAAGGCCTATGGTAGGATTTCTCTATCCTAAAAATTCCTCATGTTCACTCCACACACACTTAGATACCTCAGTAGCCGCTTCCTGGGTGTGGTGGGTGCAGAGGGTGCCTGCATTTCTTCACTCGATAACGGAGATCGAGAAATCCAAGATCACCGCAGAATCGTTGAAGACTCTGGATTAAGCTTTCCACACGGCTCCAAACCAGAGGGCCGTGATCAGTTCTGGAAACGATGCTATCAATCGATAGCTCCGCTTCCGCCCCTCGAACCAGGAGATAAGATTTCACCGAATACTCCATCTGCCTCTGAGGCATCCGGAGGATGGCCTCTGAACCCTGGCGGTAGGAGTCATTTGTGCCAAAGTGAGCCGGTTGCACCAATTGCTCTCTATCACCGCTGGCGAGCCTCCAACACTTATCAGATGAGACTTACCATTAAGCAAATGGAATGTACTCTGGCCTTCTTACACGATCTCTCCATGCATCCGCCTAACATTGGAGTTCCCAATGACAAGCTATCGCACGCTCCGCATTTTTCCGCATCTCTCAGGAAGATCAGCCACCGGCGAGGCATCCCGTGCTGGCTCAGAGATAGTATCAGCAACGGGCCACACCTCAGACCAGTTGGCGAGGCGTTATAGCCGACTCCAGTTTCGCCTCCCGCTCAGAAATTCGCGAGCCTGCGACAGCGCCGTGAGTCACCTGTCGACTGACAGAGACGAGGGAAGCTAAAGGCGCACTGGCTTCACGGATCTCAGGCTCACTATGCCTTAGGTGCCCGGGTCTTGCAACCCCCCCCCCTTTCTTACAGCTGTGTACCGTAGGTCTCTAGAAGAGCGTAGCGTTCCAAAGATTGGAAAATGGCGCAGGTCATCCCAGTTTTCAAGAAGGGACGTCGAACAGATGTGCAGAACTATAGACCAATATCTCTAACGTCGGTCAGTTGTACAATTTTGGAACATGTATCATGTTCGAGTATAATGACTTTTCTGGAGACTAGAAATCTGCTTTGTAGGAATCAATATGGGTTTCGAAAAGGGGGATCGTGTGAAACCCAGCTCGCGCTATTCGTCCACGAGAATCAGAGGGCCATAGACACGGGTTCTGAAGTAGATGCCGTGTATCGTGACTTCCGCAAGGCGTTTGATACAGTTCCCACAGTCGTTTAATCAACAAAGTAAGAGCATATGGTCTATCAGACCAATTGTGTGATTCGATTGAGGGGTTCCTAGATAACAGAATACAGCATGTCATTCTCAATGGAAAGAAGTCTTCCGAAGTAAGAGTGATGTCAGGTTTACCACAGGTGAGTGTCGAGGGTCCGTTGCTGTTCACAATATATATAAATGACCTTGTGGATAACATCGGAAGTTCACTGAGGCTTTTTGCGGATAATGCCTTTAGTATATAGATTCAATGGAAAATTGTACTGAAATGCAGGAGGATCTGCATCGAATTGACGGATGGTGCAGGGAATGGCAATTGATTCTCAATGTATACAAGTGTAATGTGCTACGAATACATAGAATGGAAGATCCTATATATCGTTTAGCTACACTGTAGCAGGTCAGCAACTGGAAGCAGTTAATTCCATAGATTATCTGGGAGTAGGCTTAGGAGTGATTTAAAATGGAACGACCATATAAAAATCAATCGTCGGTAAAGCAGATGCCATACTTAGACTTAAACTCATTGGACTTAGATTAAGTGGAAGAATCCTAAGGAAATCATTGAAAGAATCCTAAGGAAATCCAGTCCGAAAACAAAGGAAGTAGGTTACAGAACACTTGTTCGCCCACTGCTTGAATACTGCTCACCGGTGTGGGATGTGGGATACGTACCAGATGGGGTTAATAGAGGAAGTATAAGAAGATCCAACGGAGAGAAGCGCGCTACGTTACAGGATCATTCAGTAATCGTGAAGCGTTACGGAGATGATCGATAAACTTCAGTGGAAGACTGCAGGAGAGACGCTCTGTTGCTCGGTACGGGCTTTTGTCGAAGTTTCGGGAACATAGCTTTATCGAGGAGTCTAGCAGTATATCGCTCCCTCCTACGTATATCTCGCGAAGAGATCATGAGGATAAAATGAGGTAGATTAGAGCCCACACAGAGGCAAGCCGTCAATCATTCTTTCTGCAAACAATACGTGACTGGAATAGGAGGGAGAACCGATAGTGGTACTCAAGGTACCTTCCGCCACACACCGTCAGGTGGCTTGCGGAGTACGGATGTAGATGTAACACCGCAGCCCAGGGCAGCTCTATTAAGCCTGCCGAGCGTGATCAGTAGCTTCCAGCTATTTTCTCGAATGTACAATATGTGACAAACACTCGGGAAGAAGCTCTTGAAAACAAAAACACAAACACAACTGAAGAATTACTATTGAGAAAATTAAATTATGTAACTTCGTGGTTTGGAGGCGTGACATAGGTGATTGCTGTGTACGCAAGTTTCCTTCCACCCTTCCACGAATCTACGAACGTTGTGATCCCAATTACTAGTGAACGACAATGTGATAATTGACGCCTCATCGTGTCAGGTCAAAAGTGGCGGTAAATGCGGGGTTGGAGTAAAAAATTTCAAATGTCTGTAAATCCATCGGACCAAACTGCGTGGTCATCAGTCCGTAGCTTACAAACTACTTAAACCTAGGTAAACTAACCTAAGGACAACACACACACACCCATGCCCCAGGGAGGGCTCGAACCTCCGCGGCGAGCAACCGCGCGCTCCGTAGCGAGACGCCTTAGACCGCTCGGCTACTCCACCGCGGCGCAGAGTAATGGGAAGGGTACCTCGCCACCCCGTAAAATTAACCATGCCGACCCAAGTCTATAGTAGCCAATAGCTTTTGTAATAATGACTTGATATAATGTGTTCCTGTGGCAGTATTGAGACATCGCAACGTATTTGAAAGTTAAAAAGGTATATATTCTTAAAGATATTCAAATTAAAAATGTGAATATCACATACATGCCTTTGTCAATTGCTAGTACTTCTTCGCCTTTATATGCTTCAAAAACTTGTATGACTCTTATCTTAATGTATAATACTAAAATTCAAAGCAAACTTTGAAATACCAGTATTCAAATATTTGTCATTTTAAGTTACTGTTAATCTTATATACATTAAAGGAATCTAAGAAAACTAAAGTCAGTCGGCCAGACCAAACTAACCGGCCGATTTCCTTCATTTTTGTTTTAAACGAAAGGTACTCATCCACAGATTTGTCATCAAGTATCATAATTTACATAACTCTCGTCTTCCTTTATCTATACTCAAACGCGATTTCCTTCTGTGTATTTCTTATGGGGATGTCCTTGTTGTAACCTAAAGTAGGTCGGTCAGGCCGTTCTATCCGACCGATTTTATTCAGTTTTGCTTTAAACGAAAGGTATTCGTTCGTAGATTTGTCATCAAATATCAGAATTAACTTAAGTCTCTCCATCCTTTATTTTTATTGAAACACGGTATCCTTCTGTCCTTGTTTAGAATATTTTAATCGTTTTGTTTTCTTCGGTTCTGATTAAGGTACGCAGTTCTTTTTGACCTAACAACACTCAGCGGATCAAGCTCTTTCATTTGCGCTTTTAAATAGTTGCATTGATTGATTCTGAAGAAAGCTATGCGTGAACATTCAACTTTCATTTTTCCCAACTTTTTTGTCATTCCACTAACGGTGTGAAGTATTCGCAGGGTCCTTTAGTTTTATAAGATTTCTAGCTGAAGTACCCAGCGTTGCCCGAGTATACATCTTCAGTTCTCAAGTTAGTCAATCTTGTACTTCCACCGCCTTCTGCTCCTACTCTCTGCCTATTTCAAATGTACCTTAAGTAAACTTCCGTCTGTAATTTCATTTTCTGCAGCCCAAGTCTTATGACGTCATATCTCCTACATAATTTCCTTGCTCGTGTACTGAATTGCTAGATAACTATCAGCGAAATATGTTGCGAATAGATTTTGAAGTAAACGCGCAATAAATTAAAAATTCATGTGTGTTGCAGCAGCTTTTCATGTACCTTACTGTTTACGACATCGTATCTCCTGACATATGCGTCGTATTATGATGCAATTTCGAGGGTACATTCCGTGGTATATTTGCACACCACCTCTAAAATGTTCAACTGAATACAGTTAGTACTCTAAAAGTAATAAATTTCAACGTCGAGCTGAATGGCGCAATTTTACTACCTAAACAGCGGAAACGTCGTAAGCGATAAACTTTGTTACCAGTCGCTAAGTGTACTCGTTCTCAAATAATGGATGTGCGAAGCCTGGTTACTCGCGCATCGCCGGCTGGGTTCTTCATTTACCACAAAACCACGGCCTTAAGGTAGGTGGTTCTTATCCCTCTCCTCTCTCTCTCTCTCTCTTATATATATAAGATTTGTGATGAAGTAATCCCCTTTTATGGTAGAGTTTGATTGCTTCTTCTCTTCCCTATAGTCCCATTGTAACTCTCTAACAGAAAAAAATTGCGCAGTGGTGTCACGTATTTCTACGACAATAAAAGAAGAAAAAAGTTGAGATAGGATTCGAAAACGGCGGAAAGTTTCGTAACTACGTTCTTAGCCATTACGCTGGCGAATCGCTTGGCTTGATGCGTACGTGACCTGAAATATTGACTGGCATTCTCTAGTAAACAGTTGAATGTTGGCACTTAAGACTAAATAAGTGCCGCGGTGGAGTAGCCGAGCGGTCTAAACCACCTCGCTGCAGAGCGCGCGGTTGCTCGCCGTGGAGGTTCGAGTCCTCCCTGGGGCATGGGTGTGTGTGTGTTTGTTCGTAGGTTAGTTTACCTAGGTTTAAGTAGTTTGTAAGCTACGGACTGATGACCACGCAGTTTGGTCCGATAGATTTACAGACATTTGAACATTTGACTAAGTAAGTATTACCTTATTTTCACCCTTCTTTCAAATGGATGTTGGTTACCGTTCTCATTCACAGATAAAGAGCTTACATAGGCTAGGGTAGTTTGCGGAGCTGCATCTGACCAGTCTTCGTTAAGCATACCACAACAACACCTAGATTGCTCAAGACAAACACGGGATAAAAACATTTATTCTTTCTGCTGCTAGTCTACGGGCTAATTGACAATGCCGTAAAAATGCATTTTGCTACGTTATGCAGTGTCCATGATTAACTGATGTAATAAATGCAAATGTCCTTCACACATGCATGCGTGTCTAAAAAAAACGAAAACAGCACCGACTACTGCTGTCAACAATACAGGAAGTAATGTAATTGTAATTTCGCATATCAATCAGCATCTGCTGTATAATTTATTGGTAACATATGAAAATGTGTGCCGAACTGGCATGTCTGAAGTACATTTACATCGATAACATCGTTAAACATTGAAAATGTACATCATATATACACACAAAGCAAGGCGTGTGACATTTGTAATGAACGTCGTTCCCTTTGACTGCATAATGGAATATACGAGAACTTATGGGTAGTAGTCAGTATGTGGCATATGGAAGTTCTCGTCGGTCCGGGAGACGTGTACTGATAGCGTAATTGTTAACGCGTCTGCTCGCGAAATGCGTGAAATCTGGGTTCGGATCCTGCTTCATTACAAAAATTCAATATTACCAGTAAACTGTTGACGTCAAATCTTATTAGCAATTGCGAATACTTTAATCCCATCAAAACTATGAAAAATGCGAGAGTCGCGACGATTTCATCTCATGGATAATCAATTCGATTATTTTAGTTAGGGTTCATGCAACCTCCTATTCAACACCTTGTCATATAATTAGCTATATATCAACATTTATAGCAACTATATCAGTATTATACAACGTTATTTCTATAATAAATATCACGAAATGGTAGTCGCACCATAATATAATGAAACAAAAGTACATATTAGGGAGGTTCACATGAAAAGTAATCGAACCTGCAATCGTTATGAGGGCAGTGCAGCACTTTACCACGAGACCATTACCAGCGCCTTGTTGACAGGAACATGGTATTAGCCGGCCGCGGTGGCCGAGGGCACTGAGGCGCTCCAGTCACGGTCTGCAGGGCCACTACGGTCGGGGGTTCGAATCCCCCTTCGGGCATGGATATTTGTGCCCTCCTTAGTCTTAGTTAGTTCATAAGTAGTTTGTAAGTTTAGGGACTGATGACCCCGTAGTTAAGTCTCATAAGCTATACAAACATTTGAACATTTGAACATGGTATTAGATATTATTTCGTCAAGCAAAAATGCGTTCGAAAATAGGACTGTTATTTACGGATGTTTGAATTTTGCCTTCCATTACTAGATAAACACTATTTACATACACAATTTGATGATCGCTCAGTGAGTGAGTGACAGATGTAGCGATATTCGACGGCCAATATTTCGTGGACTATAAGGCGTAGAATAGTACAATTTGTAATTATACTTAGTTAAAGTAGCTACTCTTCGTCATCGAAAATTCAGGATTGTAGCTTCATCAATGACAAAGATACAAGGCGATCAAAAGTGCGGTGAAAGAAGGTACGGCTGTGCGCGCTCGATTTCGCGGGGGCAGTGCCAAATCTTCAAATGTTTGTTAAGCTTAAGGGACTTATCTGCGGGGTTATCAGTCCCTAAACTTGCAAACTACTTATGAACTACCTTATACTAAAGACGATCCATGCCCGAGGGGGGGATTTGAATCCCCGACGGGGAGCGGCCTCGTGCATCGCAGCATAGCGCCTCAATGCGCTTGCCCACTTCTCCGCGGCGGGGAAGTGCCGTCCCCGAGATTGTTGTGCTACATGATTTGTGTGGAGTGGTCCACAACTGTCTTGGTAAATTCACTCGATATATTCTTGTAATTTAGATTAAATACTGTTAATAAGAGTATCTTTTGAGATGATATGTTGACGGTAAATACATATTAATTCTTAGTTCGTGAAGCTCGTTTCTACAGAAATTTTTGAATATAGGTTATAAAATATACACATTTGAAGACAGACAAAAACTCGTATTACATGTAATAATGTTCCAAAACTACAGAGCCAACAAAGACTTCAGAAAGTAAATATTAAAATGAGACCGATCATTAATTACAGGTAAACAACCTTATGTCACCTCATCAGACATATACTAAATATAATCACACAACGGCATAAAACGCAAAATGACAGAACTTTGAAAAACGATATAAGAACTAATAAACATCACTAAAGGCTAATATATTTCAGATGCAGCCATGTTAGTCTCATTTGATATGGTAAACATGTACATCACAGTCTCAGTCAGCGAAACAACCACAGACAATTGGAAATAATTTCATACCTTCATTCAGTTACCACAAGGATATAACCATACTTCTACACGTCATCAACTAACAAATCAAGGTTGAATTCAATAAAGAATCCTGTCTCCATCTAAATCAATATAAATACCTCGAAAGTCACCAAACGGTGCGTAGTGTAGGTGCTCTCATAGTAGTAGAACTACCAGTGGGTTCCTTAATTTATGTGAAGTTATCAAATACCTTCATCAAAAAAGAAAAAAAGAAACACTGCCCACGAACAACTACACACAAAGATAAGCACACCACATAAGTACACGAGGTTAACTTTAGAGAAAGGAAAGCAGTTTAAATCCACTTCCAAAGAGCACCAGTCAGAAAGAAAAATAACCACCATACAGCGTCTACAGGAAGAACAGACAGAGTACTACAGAAGCCATCACGCCAACCACAGGCTACAAATGTATCATGTCTCAGATAAGTACTCGACAGACCAAATACAGTACCACTCGAGGAACATATATAAGAAGGATAATAAAGTAATGTTTGTAAATCTAAGTTATTTAACTGGTGCGGTTATCAGTCCCTAGGCTTACAAACTACCACTAACTTACGCTAAGGGTCACACACATTCATTCCTGAGGGAAGACTCGAACGTACGACGGCGAGTAACAGCACGCTCCGCAGCAAGGCGCCTTAGAGCGCTCGGACACTCCACCGTGGCTATA
This sequence comes from Locusta migratoria, assembly GCA_026315105.1. Classification (NCBI taxonomy): domain Eukaryota; kingdom Metazoa; phylum Arthropoda; class Insecta; order Orthoptera; family Acrididae; genus Locusta; species Locusta migratoria. The sequence goes on from CM048755.1 coordinate 14,414,977, forward strand.
AGAAGAATCTGGGTGTAATAGTACATTTAGCAAAAAGTAATGCATACTGAGAATAACTGGCTACAAAACTGAATAATTAATATAGAAGAACATGAAGTTGTAAAAACATTAGACCGCACAAACACCCACAATAACCTCCGTACAGTCACACTTCAACAACACCATTCCTCAAGGACATAACTCAGAAACTCAATAAACAGACTACCATACAGTGAACTCGCACTTGAATGTAACTGGAAGAACCCGCGTACCAATTGGTGCACTCTGTATGTAAACAAAGCCAGCTGCATGAACGTCGGCCTATTTCTGGGAAGATATCAATAAGAAAAAAAAAAAAAAAAAAAAAAAAAAGAAAAATAAATAAATAAGAAAAAAAAAACAGGAAAATGTTTTCATTTCGCTACCCCTTCTTGTGTCACCGTATCCATGATATGGTTTTCATAAAAGATGTCCAACAGTTGGACATCTGGTTTTACATATCAGTTACGATACCTTTGTGACATTAGTTACTCACACAAGAAGACAGTAGCCGTGTTGGAGTTCTCATAGACTAGGCACTGAAAAATGAAAGTGTCACTTCAACAATCACTGTCTCTATTACCGAAGTTGGTCTTCAATTTAACAGACCTAATTTCAGTAAATCAAATATTATTTTCGTTGAATAAATAAATTTTTCTTCATAGCCTGCTTGTATTTTACAAAAAAAAAAAAAAAAAAAAAAAAAAAAAAAATTCAAATGTTTGCAAATCTAAGGGACTTAACTACGTTGATCATCAGCTTACAAATTACTTACACTAATTTAAAGTAACTTGTGCTAAGTACAACACAAACACCCATGCCCGAGGGAGGACTCGAACCCCCGATGGCGAATGATAGCGGGCACCGCAGCTGGGAACCTTAGTGCGTACGGCTATTCTGCCGCAGCTCTATTTTACACCATTGAGTTACTACACGACAGTGTTATAGTTTCCTATGTGTCTCTAATGTAGACACTGTCTACGGGACGTTAATCCTTAATCTTCCTTATAGAACGCTAGCTTGTGTATTATTTATGTACTGTAACGTAGGTGTAGTTGACACTATTAACCTCTTCCTTACGCTTTGAAAAATCCTTACGGTTTCTTCCCTTTTTCTTCAGTATTACTTACTAAGAATACTTAAAATTAATACACATACATACTGCATTGCACACATAATAAAAGAGATAGTCAATCAAATAAATGACTGTCATTATCCAGACAAATAATGTTTCACCATTTCTTAACCAACTAAATGGTATTTCCATCGTCAACACATATAAAAAGGGGGTATCGTCCATTATAAAATATCGATAACATCCCCATTTTTATGGAAAAATGATAATGACGATAGAGAAGATACCATACGTAATGTTTGTTATTACATTTCTTAAAGAACCCAACATAAAACAGCACGTATATTTTCAATAGCGGTGACAAATAGGCAGAAGTTCTATTAAGGAATGACAAGGATAATGAAAGGAATCAGTATGTACATGGTTGATGGAATCACGCCGACTGTAATTATTTAGGAAGACCACGGAAATACAAGTTCGCTTCACGGTGAAGCAGAATGAGTGCTATAGAATAAAACTTGTCGCTACTGAGCAAGTGGTTGGATAAGATTTATGGTACATTTCCTGAGGTCGTGACTTGATGAAGATATCAATTTTTTTAAACAACAATCCCTTCGTATCAAAATTCGCACGAATACAAACATAACGCGATTTATACTTAGGCCTACCCACCATACCGCACACTCTTATTCCTCTATCGATATATTCACAAACAGATTTCCAAATGGAGTTTTTCGCATTGGGCCAAATTTCTGCACTTGGCTTGTCTGCTAATGATATAATACTCATGAATTACTCGTTGCAGTACTTAATGAACAAAGTGCTAGTGCCCATGTTTAAACGCTTAAACATGTCCGAGCTTAGAGCTGATACTTCCGATAGTTGTTTGGTGGAGAACAGTAAGAAATAACTTCGATGTAAATAATAAAGTGAATAATTTCACTATCAACCTGAATAATTTACACGATTTCACACAGACTGACTAAGAAGGGCCGCGGCGGAGTGGCCGAGCGCCTTGAGGCGCTATGCTCTGATGCAAGAGGCCGCGGGGGAAGTCCCTTAAGTATGTCAAACATTTGAATTTTTTTTTTTTTTTTTTAAATAACAAGGTTTCGTAATTTGTTGTATGTGAGTTCATTATCAGTGGCCGGGTGCCGTTTTTATTTCCTGTGTACCGCATCTGTTACACTTATAAGATGTTTGAGGTTGTCTGTAAGCCATGGTACAGGTTTACGTCTTACTCGTACCGCTTTTAGTGGACCGTGTCAGTATACAGGAAATAAAAATGGCACCAGACCACTTATAATAAACTCACATACAAAAAATTACGAAACCTTGTGTGTCAGTCTGTGAGAAATGCCACATATAGTCCGCCCATTTACTAACCAAGGAGTTCCACAGGTCCGCAATCATATTGGAAAACCTACGACTTCTAGGAACGGGGAAAACTAAATCTACTGCAGATCCACTAGTTCATAATGAGGATGTAAATGAATATTTCGACACTCCAGAATCCATTCTTGTCAAACGTACCTGGACTCAAACCACTGAATCCCTTTTTCATTAAGGCTCGAAAAAATTCTTTCTTCAGTCAGTTTCTCGTAACATGGAGAGGAAGTCAATTGCACAAATTCATTCGGTGGCTGCAGGATACAATAACATTAAAGTGAAAATGATCAGTTTTCTTGCCGATCCTTTCCTGTCCGTAGTAACGGACATGTTAACAATTCTTTAATCTGAAAGACTTCCCCAACAGCCTGGAGGTAGGACTTATAAAAAGAAACTACCTAAGAAGGACTCTACCGTACAACCTTCCGACAAATTAGTATTCTACCAGCATTATTCGTAGGCTCTAGAATATACAGTTAGTTCATGAACAGGTTACTAATGAGTAAACAGCAAACAACATCGAGATATATATTAGTCTGGTTTCTACCAAAATCGCAGTATGCCGACTGCCCTAATAAAAGTGACTTACGAATCTACCGGCCGCGGTGGCCGAGGGGACTGCGGCGCGCCAGTCACGGTCTGCACGGCCACTACGGTCGGGGGTTCGAATCCCCCCTCGGGCGTGGATATTTGTGCCGTCCTTAGTATTAGCTAGTTCATAAGTAGTTTGTAAGTTTAGGGACTGATGACCCCGTAGTTAATTCCCATAAGCTCTACAAACATTTGAATTTGAACTTACGAATCGACACAAGCCATGGACAATCAACAGGCAACTACTAAGGGGTTTTTGATCTCCACAAAGCAATTGACATTATGGACAAAGACATTCTATCCTCTAAATTCTGTCGTCAATTTTTTTCTCTAAGTGCTGTGTGGCGTTTCTGCTCTTACCCCATGTCACACATCAGTATGTAATGAACTGTCGCACTGGTCGGATGTATTATCAGGATCCCACAACGCTCTTAATATGTTTATTGTGTGTCTACTACTCATTCCCGCTGCAAATATTACTTTCTCGCTAAATGTCTTCAGTTAGATGTAACCGCTAGCCCAAGAGACCTCTGCCCAACAATCCAGAGTATAAATGCTGACTTATATACCACAGAATATAGGTTTGAAATAATATCCACCTAAAATACAAGCAATGTTATTCGCTCATGAGAAACTCCTTTACCCAACAGTATCGAGAATCTCTTCTGCCATTAATCCTGAGTGACAGTAATATCCTTCTCTAAAGAGTTTAGAAATAATTCAGGACGAACAGTTAGAAAGAACTGAGCAAACAATTGCGGTCTGTAAGAGGATGTCAGCGTACTTCACTCTGTAGGCCTACATTATTACATAAAAGTATTTCCTCTTCAGCCTAAAACGAAGCTCGTGGAGAGACTAATGTACCCCACACGGTGAAACTGTCACAGAACGGCTTTCATATGAAAGCTCACGCAGGCTAGAACTGTCGATGAATGTTTATGCACGATACATTCGTGACGTACGCTTTTGCGACAGTATCACTCCTGCCTATATGTAGTTATCACGGCTTTGTGCAGATAAGCGTAGAGATTATGCGCAATGCTTGGTCTATCGTTTTCTCAATATTTGCTCAATCTCTTATTTATCGTCACCTCTAGATCCGCTATCTGAGCAGAACAACAGGACTACCCGTTCTCAACCTAGAAAAATCCACTCTTTACCATCACACAATACTGCCATGTTCTATTAATATTTTTCTGTATCAGGAGCCAAACTTCGGAACAAACTTATATAAGTTATTAGAGAAATCGGTTCTCTCCAAAACTCCAAAAATCAATTGAATATCCATCTACTGTCACAATAGCTATCTCTCCTCAGTTCTCACTAGCCCTCAATATTTCGCTTCCCTTTGTTACTTCGTATATATTCCGCTCTTTCCGAACAACCACTGTGTCATTTCTTCCTATTACACTAATTTAGTTCCATTCCTTAGTCATAACATTAACAGTGCATCAAATGTGCTAATTTATGTGCATTTTTGCTGTCGTTACAATTATTATCAGAGTCGACTGTTACTGTGTTATTATTAGAATTGACTATTAGTATTATTATTGTTACTATTATTAACGTAATTTTTATACGTTTTTTTATGTTTTGTCTCCTGGTCAGTTGAAGGAGATGGTCTGAAGGCCGTAGTGTGGTCACGCTAAATATGCAGTAGATAAATAAATAATTGTAATTCATAATATTTAGTAGAGAACATTGTAATATGAGGGAAAGGGGATGACATTTTTATTGATTTAAGTGTTTGAAATGAGGCAGAAGCAATATGATTTTTCAGAATTTCTGTTATATAGGCAGAAGGAAATATTCTTCATTATTTTATGCTGCGTACAGTTTCAGGTAGTGAAATACCATTACCAAACTTCTATATTCGCTTACAATTTAATCTGCTACTGGCGATCGTAGAGAATGTTAATTACGTATTACGTTTTAGCTTTGTACTTCTGTTCGCCACTTAAAGAGAATTGGAGATCTAATACGTTAACCGACTCATTCATTTACGGCTGTAATCCTTTTCTTTGAAAAACATTTTGAGATAGCTGTAGCCTCGCTGGTCTGGCTCAGCGTTCTATGGCGCCTCGCTGCGAAGCGCGCGGTTGCTCGCCGTCGGAGGTTCGAGTCCTCCCTTGGGCATGTGTGTGTGTGTGTGTGTGTGTGTGTGTGTGTGTGTGTGTGTGTGTGTGTGTGTGTGTGTTGCTTAGATTAGTTTAAGCTAGCTTAAATTGTTTGTAAGCCTATGGACTGGTGACCAAAGAAGTTATTTTGTGGTATAGATGTAAATAACGACATTGCAATACAAGTTAATCTTACTTGACAATGTAGCTAAATATTTAAAATAACCAGCATGTATCATATGTACATGCTTCAATTTTCGTAAGCGTACATTATTTTGGTAGCGCCTTTGTAAAAATTAAAACGTTTCTGTAATCAGAAAACTGAATAGATATAAGAAAAAACATTCTCTTCTGATGTCAATCGTACGTAACACATAAGGTTTTATCGGCGAAAGAGAAGAAATACTCCAATATAGGAGAGTAAGAGGTAAAATCATAGAAAACTGTGAATCCTGTGATCATACAAACATTTATGCAGGAAGGTGTATACAAACGCTTCTTTATATAGTATTAGGAGAGACACAATAATCATACTTGTTTAAAATAAAATAAAAATGATATACCCTAAACGTTTCTCTGGAGTCATAGTGCCCTTTGCCTGAATGCAATGTGTTTACCTACTGTAGATAATGCCATGCCTTCATGATATAATTAAATGGTTTTCCAATAGTTATTCCGTGTAGTGCCTCTTCTCTTGCTGCTACTCACCTCCAGTGCCACGACAATGTTAGTTTCAGACTAGTAACAGATCAATGCCCCAGTTGTCATGAAGGCCTTGCACTCTCCAGTTAATAACTTAAACAGAGATCAGTGACAAAAAATTGATGCATGCAGATAGGCAAAAGTAAAGAAGCTGTCGCAAATGAGGTTCATTTTCACAGGGAATGTTTTATAGTAATACCTTTTTACGACCGAAGTATGTAAATGGTCTTTACAAATATTAATAAGACTTACCTGTAAATGCAGTGATGTGATACATCTGTGCATTATATTGCAAAAGATTTAACTGGAGGTGTAACACAGAGAATCAAATTTGTGTCTCTGAGTGAAAGGGTATAGCATTTGACTGAGGAACCATCCAAGCACTGATGTAATGACTTATCTCAGGAGGCTGGACTTGAATGTAAATTTCGCTCTTCCCTTAGTAGGTCCCGTTTAAACCACTCCAGCACTGCGCTCGTGTGCGTGAAAGCAAGTTGATGATATATCCGTCCGTAGTCTTTGTGAACATTGTGATCTTCATTTTTTTTATATTTATATATATATATATATATATATATATATATACATATTTTTTTTTTTTTTTTTTTAGTGCATTGCTTGTTGAAACGTGAAACACTTCTACACACAGGTCGTCGTTGGTTCACAAAAACTGCTACAAAGCTTAATCTACGCTGACAAACCTATATACCGCTGTTATTTAGTGGAACTAGCACGTAAGTTCCTCATCTAGTACCAAATAGCGTAATCTCACAGTAGGTCTCAGGAAACTCATTCGCTGTGTTTCTTCGTCTACCTGTTTATCCTGGCTAATGTATGGAACGTGATGGTTTTAGTTACATTAGAATAAAGGTAGAAATTCTCAATACAATATACGTATCCGTCTCAAGGAAAAATTGTACTGAATGAAATTTGAAAACAATATTACACTCTTGTATGACCACTTAACCAGCTTTTAAAATGACGACCCGTACCGTTGCCCTGTAAGATGAATGCCTACCTCACGAACATGAAAATGTGAAACCCGACAACGGTTATCGATAGGTGCACCTTAGAAAAGAGTGCGTCGGAGAGGTGCACTTCTTCCGGGTGAATCTGAAGCTTATTACAAAGCTCACATGACACACCACTGCGCTGCGGGAAACATTCTTTAATACTAGCACTAGGCAACCGCAGCTTTTGTAACGGTCAGAAAAGCACGGTAATTCCGAAAAATGGAATGCAAAAGCCACTTGATTAAAGGCGGCAGTTCAGTCTGTTGTCGGCAAAACAGTTGTGAACAGTAACAAATGTGAAAAAGATGAAAGGAATAAAGGCAGTATAGTATCAGACTTCTATTTGCGAAACAGTTTTTAATGGCGTGAAAAATTTCTGTGTATTCTAAGTTGGTTTTTGTATTAATTTTACTCTTACATTGTTTATCTAAGTCTTGCCGCTACTTTGCGAGTATTAGTAAAAAATAAACAGGTTTTCACAATATAAAAATGTTCAAATGTTGGTTAAGCTTATGGGACTTAACTGCGGGTTCATTAGTCCTTAAACTTACAAACTACTTTTGAACTACCTTACACTAAAGACAACACAAACATCCATGCCCGAGGGGGATTGAAACCCCCGACGAGGAACGGCCTCGCGCATCGAGGTATAGCACCTCGATATGCTCGGTCACTCCGCTGCGGCTTTTCACAATCTACTGACGATGAAGAACACGTCTGTTTTGAATGCCGCCTAGTAGCCGAGAATTAGTAATTTACGTTAGGCGATCCTTGTTCGTAGGTCCGTGACTGAAACTATGATTTACCGAATTGTGTTTGACAATTAGCATTGTTAAGGAGCAACTCTTACAATAAATTCCGTGATCATTTTGTCGCTTGAAATCGGAAAGATATCATCGTGGTTTCATTTCTTTAGATATAAGTATCGTGAGTAAACATCTTACTGTAAGTATATTTTCTTTCTTAGGCCAAAAACCCTGTCTTTCATGGAAACAGAAACAGTGGAAAACAGGAGGATCAAATAAACCGTCATTGGAATCCTTACTGCTGTTAAAATTTTTCTTGTGGATCAGAATTTGTAATCGTAAATTAAATTTGAATTTCTTCTTTTATGTCAGTTAGCTATTTGTATTTCCTCTGGCGTACCAAGTAATATCATTCTCTGTATTTGAAAAATACACTTATTGTCATTTTAACATGAAGTTGAACTACGCGATCTATGGAGGTAATGTGAAATACAGTTAACAACAGCACGTTACCCAGGTAAAAATTAAGTAGCTTGGGAAGAATATTTGAAAGGGCGAATCGAACCACCTATTTATATAAAGCACATATGTTAACTGTCAGATTACGAGAGGGGAGGAAACGTATGTTGCGTGTATTCCCCGAGCAGCAGGTTGAGAAGCGACACAGCTGGGAGCACATTATTGGTACCCTGCCAGCTTTAAAGCTGACGCTCATCTCGAAATGTACGTGCAGAAACAAGACACTTAGAATACACACTAGACACATTTTAACAGTGAACCAATAGTTTCACTTCTCCATAGAGTTTATTATGCAATTTTGGTGGAAAATAAGTATGCGAGGGTAATTTGTTGACGAATATATTGAACAGGAGGTGTTTCATTAAGTAATAGTTAACAAATTAGTGCATTTCGCCCTTTTGGATGGGAAAAGCGAAATACGAAGATAATAACATTTTGTTTGCGTAACGCAAATTCCTGATTCATCGCAGACGAGTTGTGCAAATAATAGGGAAAATGTAGTATGTCGGATGGCGTTGAGACAGGAGAAAGTATTTTCTTCCTTAGCCATCAGGGATTCTAACACAAATGCGTTTGTAGTAGGCTTGCTTTGTCCAGCTACAGTAATCCGTGACGTCGTGTTACATTGATGTGTACATATTTGTGTTGAGCGCGAGAAAATAAGCATCATCTAGCAGCTGCTTCAAATATAGAAAGTAATTACAGACCAGCAAACTATTACACTGTAGGTAAAGTTTGTGATAATTGTGAGAGAGACATCTTAGGCATCATGTCAGATGCATCGAAGGTTTCATACAAAATAGACCGGACTCAACTTTAATATTCAGTGGAAGGTAAAACGATTCTGCAGACACGTTTTCTCATTACCGGGTACATTGTTTTCGGGAAATGAGATGAGTCTGCACTGGCTTTCGAATCGATGTAGAGCACTGTTCCGTACAAACGTGAATGTGACTGAAAAAATGAGAATCGTGCTTCCTGCGACCAGAAAACTTTAATTAAAATGATTGTTTTAAAACTGTATTGGCCACCCCTATGAAACCATTCCGAACTATTTATGCAAAAACATAGGACCCTTGTACTGTAGTTGTGACGCACTGTAAACTGCAGAAGGATTGAGTATATTATATCTGGCAATACTTCGCTACTATCTCTGTCTAGAGAAAATTATACAGGTGCTTGTCCTCTGCCAATTCTGTGTAAAACTAATGAAGCGTATTTGCTTTTAAATATTTTCGTTTCAAATTGTATGTGACATCTTGTAGGTGAGAATCGCTTCGAAACGTGGAAGGTACATTAGATACTTGGATCTGATAGGTAGCTTCCAATGTATTACAACGCTAAAATCGTTCACTAAATGCACGTTAGAGTAATGAACTGTTACATTAAAGATCTTTGAATGTAAATACTGCTAACAGTTCTCGATATTAGGCGAGACGGAGGGATGACAACTGTGGGTGACGTGATTATTCGGTGCATATTGGAGTAGGTCGTCGTTGGGGCTGCACTGGGAAATATCACCGCTGTATCGTAACAAGTGTAAATACCGCGTGTGCAAGTCTAAAGGAACGTTACAATATTCAGAGGTGCGCTTCCCACTGAATATATGTGGTTACCTCGGTGAAGTAACTGAAAGGGGTGGACCATTACACTAAATGTCACAGCCGTGCTTGTCATGTGCGCTTCCTCAATTCATTATCGCCAACTCTTGACCCAGATGTTATCACTCGACGGAACATTGAAGACGCATTGAGATAACTGTTGCTGTTTATATCACATCATAGGATTCAAATGCTGTGTTTGAATTAGAGATACAGTGACATCAGACAGAAAGCTGTTACACGCTTCAATGATTTTGTATTCACCTGGGCCCGCTGCGTCATATATGTCAGATAAAGACATTGTGAGAAACTTTGCCGTATCAAAGACGCTGCTGTATGAAAAATTATTTATTAATTACGACAGGCCTGTTTCAGCACAGTTGCCATCCTCAGGTTTCTGTGAAGATAATATTGGTAACATAGGAATAATACTGTAGTTGTGAACGTGGTAATATAAACCAGTAGAACAGGTACAACAAGAGTACGTACATTGATCTTTACTTCCTTGCAACGTCGCTCTTATTTGCTATCATGATGATTTGACCATTGTATTGCTGTTGATAATGTTAAATGAATGAGCTGTCAAAATAGCTGTCAAAACACGAAAGTTTTTTTTATTTTTATTTTTTTTATTTTTTTATTTTTTTATTTTTTTTTTAAATATTAAATTCGGAATTTGACTGATATATAAGAACGATAGTAACTGCGTTCACTATTAACAACAATAAAATGGGCAAATCATCACGACAGCACGACATTGTACCTATGTTGTTGGCTTATATTATCACGTTAAAAATTGTAATATTATTCCTATGTTATCTATATTAGCTTCACAGAAACATGAAGATGGCAACTGTGTGAAAACAGGCCTGTCGTAACTAATAAATAATTTTTCATATAGCAGCGTCTTCGATACAGCAAAGTTTCTTACAATATCGTAACATTTGAATGACGTGTGAGGTGCCGGTCAGCTCGCACGGCAGGCTTCTCGGAGAGTGTACTGTAAAAGACGTACCGGTAAGTCGAACACTAGTTACAGAAGGTTGTCTCCAGAATAATTCGAAATAATAAATTAATAAAGTTCAGTATATTAAATTAATACAGTTATTGGTGTTGAAGGTAATGACAAAGATAATTACTCCGTTACAGAACTTTTGGCGAAGACGAAGAGAGTGAGAGAGAAGTAGATTTGTTCCGATTACACGAGTTGACGAAGGAGATCATCTCGCAAGTGTTGACCGTTTACTCACAAACACGACGGTCCGACGACGTCTACAGGGTTTCGAGCTGAAAGACGAGACGTTGGCAACAATTTATCGACACTCGGCGGCCGTTGGCGCCGTATACTGTCCGGCAGTGGCGTGAAGCCGCAGCGGGAGAGTGTCTCGGGGCTGAAATAACTACTCTCGCACGAGCGGTAATTATGAAACAGTCGCGCCACTAAATAAGCTGGCGCACTATTTTAAGAGGCGCAGGTGCGGGGCGCAGCACTCGGCTCGCAGTGCAGGGGCTAGGCAGAGGCGGCTGACCTGCGTTGAGGTGCAGCTCCGGGGAGACGGAGAGCGGCCCGGCCAGCAGCTGCAGCGCGTCCAGCTGTTCGGAGAGGCGCGCGGGCCGCGGCCGGCGGTGCGCCATGCAGACTGCGCCTCGGCCGCCGCGCCGCCGCGCCGCCGGCTCCCGCGCGCGCACGCGCACCCACGCACCTGCACGCCGCCGCCGCCGCCGCCACCACAGCATCGATACGCACGCCCACCCGCGGCCGCGATGAATAGCGCCGGGCTCCATCTTTGATACCGCAGGCTGCCTGCCCGCTCGCGACTAACTGCGCGGCCTATTCCCTGCGCTCCGTCGTCTCGTGTCGTCACGACGCGCGAAATGTGGGGAAACTTTAACACAGATACACTGAAGATCCCAACAAACTGGTACACATGCGTAATATCCGCGAGAGGTGGCGCAAGACGACGCAGCGTGGACTCGAATGATGTCTGAAGAACTGCTGGAGGGAATTGACACAGTGCATCCTACAGGGCTGTCCGTAAGATTGAGAGGGGGTGTAGATCTCTTCTGAACAGCACTTTGCAAGCAATAATTTAAAAAAAATGTTCAAATGTTTGTATAGTCTATGGGACTTAACTACGGGGTCATCAGTCCCTAAACTTACAAACTACTTATGAACTAGCTTACACAAAGGACGGCATAAATATCCGTGCCCGAGGGGGGATTCGAACCCCCGACCGTAGTGGCCGTGCAGACTGTGACTGGAGCGCCTCAGTCCCCTCGGCCACCGCGGCCGGCTGCGAGCAATTCCAAATATGTTCGATAATGTTCGTGCCTGGGGAGTTTGGTGGCCATCGGAGGTTTCAAACACAGAACATTATTCTGGACGTTGGGGTGGCGCATTGTCTGCTGGAATTGCTGAAGTCCGTCGTACTGCACAATGGACGTGGTTGGATGTACGTGATCAGCCGAGATCTACATCTACGTGGGATACTGTGAAAATCACAAAAAATAATATTCAAATGTTTGTACAGCTTATGGAACTCGACTACGGGGTCATCTGTCCCTAAACTTACAAACTACTTACCAAGTAGCTTATACTAAAGACGGCACAAACATCCGTGGCAGAGGGGGGATTCGAACTACCGACCGCAGCGGCCGTGCAGACAGACCGTGACTGGCACACCGCAGATAGCTCGGCCACTGCGGCCGGCTGCTAATCACATTTAAGTGCCTGGCAGAGGGTTCACCGAACCACCTTTATACTATTCATCTAACATTCCATTCCCGAATAGCACGCGGGAAGAAACAACACCTGAACCTCTCCGTTCGAGCTCTGATGATTTCTCGTATTTTATTCTGATGATCTCTTCTACCAGTGTAGGTGTGAGTCAATAATATATCTTTGCATTCGGAGGAAAATGTTGGCGATTGGCGTTTCGTAAGTAGACCGTGCCGCAGCGATAAATGCCGTTGTAATGATCGCATCCTCTCCTGGAGTACTGTTGCCCAGTGTGAGACCCTCACCAGGTAGGACTGACGGAAGACATTGAGAAGGTTAAGAAAAGGGCAGATCGTTTTGTTTTATCACGTTACAGAGGGGCAAAGCGTCACGAAAATGTTGCACGATTTGAGACGGAAATCATTAAAAGGACGACGTTATTCGTTGCCGACTCTTAATTTTCAATGTCAAAATATTTTGCTAGCACCCACGTACACAAGGAGACATCACCATCCCAATAAAATAAGAGAAATCAGATCGAAAGCGGAACGATGTATGTGTTCTTTCTTCTCGCGCGCTATTAGAGAATGGAACGTTAGAGAAAGGTTGTGAAAGTGGTTAATGAACCCTCTGCCAGACATTTAAATGTGATTTGCAGAGTATCTATTTAGATGTATATCCCAGATCCTGTATCATTTCCGTGACGCTGTCTCCACTGTATCCTGACAATACAAAACGGGATGCCCTTCTTTGGAATCTTTAGATGGCTTCCGTCAAATCCACTTGATAAGGATCCCATACTGAGCATAGACACTCCAGATGAGAACGGAGAAGAGTGGTGCATGCAGTCACATAAGCGACAGCTCTTATCTGGACGTATCAGGGGTCCCTTATCACGCCCCACGCCATTAAAGAGCCTCCCCTGCTAATATGCGCGGCCCATGGATTCCTGAGGTTGTCTCCATACCCGTATGCGCCCATGAGCTCTATCGGATTAAAAATGAGACTCGTCACGCTAGGCGACATGTTTCCAGTCATCAACAGTTGTAAGTCGGTCCTGACACATCAGTGGAGGCGTATAGTTTTGTGTCGTGCAGTTAGGAAAGGTAAGTGGGCCTTCGACTCCGAAAGCCCATTTCATTGAATGGTTCCCACTCTGACACTTTTTAATGGATCACCACTGAAACTCGCAGCAATTTGCGGAAGGATTGTACTTCTGGCACGGTGAATGATTCATTGCAGGATTTTTTGCGGCGCGGTGAGGTCGGATATTTGATGTTTTGTGGTCATGGTGCACCATTGTAATGGTCGCACGGGATAATCCCAACCTCATTTATATCTTGGAAATGATGTGCCCCATTTCTCGAGCGCGCGTCTGCTCTGCGTCGTAGGTTCGGGTCCTCTCCCGGGCAGGGGTTTGTGTTTTATCTTTTAGCATATCTTAATTGAACTAGTTTCTTAGTATATGGACTGATAAATCACTGCAGTGCCGTGGTGGAGTGACCGAGCGTTCCAAGGCGCCTTGCTACGTAGCGCGACGCTGCTAGTCGTCGGAGGTTCGGGTCCTCCCTCGGGTATGGGTGTATCTGTTGTCCTTAGCCTAAGTTAGTTTAAGTAGTTTGTACGCCTAGGGACTGATGATCACTGCAGTTTCGTCCCATAGCTTTACAAACGTCTGAAGATTTTGAACTTAAATCGTGATAACGTGCCATTGTAGCAACCGATTTGAAACCTGCGCCAGAGACCTGTTTTATTATACTGCCGTTGCCATCCTCTGAGGTTTCACATATCTCTGGGTTTGCATACGCAATCCTATACAGGTTTCTTCGGATCTTCGGCGTATAACTATACGCGACAATTGAAATGAGCGAGGGGGCGCATTGGTAATCTACTGGACTCGAATTCGGTAGGATGGCGGTTCAAATCCTTCTCCGGCCAGGCTGTCTTAAGTTTTGCGCGATGTTCTTAAATCACTGGATACAAATAACGGATGGCTCATTTCGAAGGGCACGACCGATTTCCTTCCCCATCCCTGAAAAAAACAATTCGAGAGCATGTTCCGTCTCTAATGACCACGATGTCGACGGGACGTTATACCACAACCTTCTTTCCTTCTTCGTAGCAATTACGTAGGCAACCTTTACAGGACTAAAATTCTTGACTGTACAGCTTTAGAGATGGAATTACTGAAGCACGTGGGATGAACATTTTCATGGGGCCTCAAGATCCTGACATTTCACTCGCACGATAGGTTGTATGAAAAGTGAGCTACTGTAGGAACAAATATAGGAACAATAAGATACGAAAAAGAAATTAGTTACTCGGCTAACAGATGGTCGAGGCAAAATTCTGATTAAACCGAATACATCTGGCTCGGACGATATTTATGATTGAATGGAGTGTAAGGATAGTTCTCCGAAAGCACGAATAAAAATTACGAAAGTAATACTATACTACCGAAAATAAAAATTAGTACGCCCTCTTAGAGTTTTCTAATTCAGACAAGAATTAAAACAGTTCAAGTGGAGTACATTAAACTATTAATATTTAGAGATCATCTGAAACACTCATATGGCCTCGACGGGCAGCAACGCAGGCGCTGATTCCCGCATCCATTCGACCACACAGACGGCCAGTACTGCACGGGGCTGCATTATTGCACGCCTGCTCAACCTGTTCGCGTAAGAGTTGTGCGCTGACGAGTCACAAGTCAGTTGTAGTCCCATCCTCTACCACACGTGCTTGTCATCATGCTGACCAGGAAAGTTTCTGCACGTCTTGGTGAGCACGTTGAGTTTCGCGCGCAGTATTTGGCCAACCATTATGCTTTCTCAATGGTGTAAAAATACCGGGGCTTACAGTATTCTGCACGAACCGAACGTTAACCAGCATTCCCTCCACAAACACCAAACGTCGAGGGTTCTAGCTTACCGTACTATAGACCTTAAGTCCAGGGGCGAGACCAGTGTGCCTGGGAAGAATGTAGTCAGCCAGACAGAACACTCCAGGCGTGCATTGCATGCGCAAAGGACCATCACTTGCGTGCAGGCAGATATGCTCTCACAAACACTCTTCTACCCTTACAAGTGACAATCCTGGCGTACGTCTACGGTCCGTTGTCATCAATAACCACATATACGAGAGTGAGGATGTGATTCCGGCTTGCGTGACACTTTCTTCATGAAGTCTTTTAAAATAAGGCATCACAAAAAATAATATTCTGTTCCGGTTTAATTCTTCGAACGTAATTTCCTAGCAATCTAGCTGTCGATGAGACTTTAAGTCCTAAACTTCCTTCCTTCCTTTTTCTTTCTAGCAAACTAGTCATTTTAATTACGTAAAGCTTCCTCAAGTTAAAATGGTTTCTAAATTCATAAAGTAGTTTGGGATTAATGTGACTGACACACATAGTGAGCTCCGCCTGTAATTACCACACTGTTAACGGGGGCTAAACTCTACCCTTCCTTCGGCCGCGGTGGCCGAGGGGACTGAGGCGCTTCAGTCACGGTCTGCACGGCCACTACGGTCGGGGGTTCGAATCCCCCCTCGGGCATGGATATTTGTGCTGTCCTAGTTCGTAAGTAGTTCATAACTCGTTTGTAAGTTTAGGGACTGATGACCCCGTAGTTAAGTCCCATAGACTATACAAACAATTCTACCCTTCCTTCTTTCCTACACTAGATAGGAGTCTCAGGCGTAGCGCCTTACATAGCTGATTTATAGAGTGTTTCCGTAAGAGCGTATAAAGGTTTAACATGACGTAGATAATGCTCACTGAACAATTTGGAGTCGGAGAACCCGACTTATAGATGAACTGAACTAAACTTGCCTACCCCTTTCTCTCGCATTACTCTTACCCAGCTTACTTATAAGTAACATTCGTACTGTTCTGTATATGTATATACACATTCATTATTCCCTGCAAGGAAACAAGGAGGACGAGACTTTTTACTACGAAATCATGATATAGGGTTTGTCCATCTGTTGTACTTAACATTGTGTATAACAGAACGCGCTATGAATTAACGACAAATATGTTCATTACTCGGTGCTATTCAGAGAAATAGAGTACAATACAGGAGCAGCAGCGGTACCGTTTCTCAGAACTCACTGAAATTCTCCTTCCTAGTGCGAAAATACGTTGCAATGCTGTCGCTGCTGCAAGGTTGTAAAGGGCATGATTATCCGTCACGAAGTGTGTTTATTTCTTTTGCTCGACGATTACAAAGACTGTTTCATTGGAAAAAAGCAGCGAGGAGTCTGGCAACATGAGGACTACTCGAACACTCTTTTTCACGCGTGTCGTGCTTGTAGTGAGGTTGATGGCCGCCAGTTTTAGTATATTTTGTAAGAAAGAATTTGATACGTTCATTGTGCCAATTATACTGTTAGCAATTAACTGTAAGTATGTAAATAAAAATTACACATAAATCTAACTGTATCGCTACTTCAAATTAATCAGTGGAGCATTCTGTACGTCCTGTTAAGCTTTTACAGGCTCTTAAGGAAACACCCTAGACACACAGAGTGTAGCCACCACGCTGTTTGACTCATCATCTGTGCTGACTTTCGGAACTCGTCAAATGGAAGCAGTTGTAATATAGCCTGCCAGATGACAGTAGTTAACAGACTTCCAAATGCTCTCCATTTAATCACATATTTATCAAACTGAATATTGTTTAGAATAATAAAATTATTGCATATTTTATTAACTGTTATTGATTTAATAATTGTTAGTTATTATTGTGATTATGGTATGAATATGGAGTGCTGTGGTGGAGTGGCCGAGCGCTCTAAAGTGTGTTGCTGCGGAGCGTACGGTTGCTCGCCATCGGAGGTTGGAGTCCTCCCTCGGGCATGGATGTGCGTGTGCATTAGTTAGTTTAAGTAAAGCCTTCGGACTGATACCCGCAGCAGTTATGTCCCTCATATTTACAAACATTTGAACATTTGAATGAGGAGTAAGACATTTGGAAGAAAATTGACACACTGATCGTAATGGAAATGTTTGAAGTAAGTTTGTAATAATATATTTAATCTTGGGTACTGGGGAAATAATGCTTGTTCATAAATAAATAAAAAATGTTCAAATGTTTGTAAAGCTATGGGACCAAACTGCAATGGTAATCAGTCCCTTGACTCACAAACTACTTAAAATAACTTATGCTAAGGACAACACAAGCACACACATGCCCGAGGGAGCATTCGAACCTCCGACGCGCACTCCACAGCAAGGCGCCTTGGAGCGTACACCCACTCTCGCGCGGCCTGCCCGTAAATACTTCATTTAATTAAAGTGGCAATATTTTTATTTAATACGTTTTCTAAATTTTATTTATTTTGTAATTGTTCTAAACATGTAGATTTATCACGATTGTCAACTGAACAAAACACGGGATTCCCCTGTTTCTAGCAGCAAGGATATTGGAGTAGGGTTCTAGCGTATTTCTCTAGAAAGAGAAAGGCTTGGTCTGTTCTAGAAGGAGTTTTGGGGCTCAACTACCATCGCGAAAGTTTACGCAAAGAGGATCTCTGAAAAGTATCGGTAACTTGTAAATCTGAAGATGTTAATAAATCTTGTTTGTTGATTATGGAGTGATAAAGTGAAAAACTCTGAATTTTGTATGTGAATTATGACTGACGAACATTTTAAATCCGCTTAGTATGCATTTAAATTAGTGACGGAGAACTGAACGTTTAGATGTGTCCAATTTATATAAGATTCGAATAAGGATTTGGACGCAGACCAACCGTGAGTACATTTCGGTAATAGATTCAATGTATCAAAAGATGGCCACAGGAGTGTGTATGTGAGAGGCGAAAAGTGCTGTAGTCAGAACGGTCTTGACAGTGGTTTACGTTTTAATTGCGTGGCAATAATAACTCTTCCCTCGAAAAACTCTTGTCATTCACTAATTCCGACTGTTACATGGTTGTATTATTTGACGCGACCTGCACGTGTGTAGTGTGGCTGAATTTTTCATGCAGCTTTCTTCCAGCCGAGAACTGCTGTCTACCGCTGTTTCGCTTTCCCTTGGGCTATTCGAGAATTGAACGGTAAAGAAATAGTGTGAAAGCGGTTCGATAATCCTTCCTCCAGGCTCTTAAATGTGAACTGCAGAATAGTCATGTTGATGTAGAACGTTTACTAATCGTGCAGTGTTTCGGGTCAATATGAAGGCAGCAGAACGGGGACGAGGCGAAAAGGACGATTACAACGAGGTGTTATGTGTAGTGTGCAACAATGTAAAAATCTGGTATACATCTGAATATAATAAAACCTCATAAATATGCTAAAAATTAAAGCAACACTCGTGAAATTCTGCGCCGAGTACGCCGATCTTGTCATTATGATTGCCTTTTGAAGAAATCAGGTTTTAAATCATCTCTGGTCCTAAAACGTTTATGGACGATACGATTGTGATAATATCTAAGCACTCAACCACGGCGCCTTTATAAGAGACCGGAGCGCTGAAATATGGCAACCTTACGGCCTGCCCGTGCCTGTGGTTTTATGGAAGTGTTTGTTGATGTACGTTGGCGGCGTCTGTTTTGCAGGATTTTCTACAGAATTGTGCCATTCTGGATTCTACGAAAATTGTAGCGCATACTCGTGGCTACAGTCGAATATAAAACAATGTTAAGTACAGTACTCTGTCAGGTTTGTAGCGATTTTACACGCGTATGTTCAGCTATACGACTTTCCATAATAGTATGAGAACGTGGATCTATATAGAACTATTCTTAGAAATGAATTGTAGCCTTATAACTAGTCAAAGCAGTTTAATTTGTAGAAAGATTTACTAGAACTATGATTTCTAAAAATTGAGGCGAACGGCAGTGATGTATCAGCAAAAAAGTCGATGAAAAATTGTCAACTTCACAAAATATCAAAAACAAGAAAGTACATGTTACTAACTACATAGGTACGGCGTTACAAAATTTTGTGGGCATATAGTTTCTTCTAAGAATTTGTCAGCAAGAGACCGTTGCTATGGCCGTCAGTTCAGAAAATAATATAGGGTTGATGGTTCGAATACCTGCAGTTCTCATTATTTTCTTTTGCTGAGATATCTACATCGTCTAAATTTAAAACTTATCAACTATGTCGAAAACATGTCTTTTTTTTATTCTTAATTTTCAAAAATTTATAAAAGATTGTTAATAATGATGGTTTCAATTAAAAAACTATCACAAATAACTTTTTTTAAGTATTCACTTCACTATTAATTGAAGACGGTATGTGATGAGTTTTCCAAAAATTTAATTTGTAACGTCTAATGATTTCTAACCTGAATTCTAACGTTTTAAAATTATTGACAACTAGCCATAAACAAAGTTGCATTTTTTAATATGAATTCCTATTATATACGTGTTAATTAACGCATATATTTGATGCATTTTACGGGGTTCGTCCACAAAGTGAGTTTATCCGCAGCAGCGCTACGATCGCAGCTCCGAGCATGCGCGGCAGTTACTTTTGCTTAATGAGAAGACATGTGCGTCATTTTCAGATTGCTGCTGCCGACGTGTGCTTTGTAGTGCTTCCTTATAATGTCAGCCGTAATTGAAAATGCCGCCGCAGGTGAAATCAGATCTGTGATTCGTAGGGTCGTCCACAAAGGAAGTTTCGTTTCTGTTTCTATCCGCGGCAGCTCTACGATCACAGTTCCGAACATGCGCGGCAGTTACTCTGACTCAAGGAGAAGACGTTTCATATCGCTGCTGCCGACGTGTGCTTTGTAGTGCTTCCTTATTGTGTCAGCCGTAATTGAAAATGCCGCCGCAGGTGAAATCAGATCTGTGATTCGTAGGGTCGTCCACAAAGGAAGTTTCGTTTCTGTTTCTATCCGCGGCAGCTCTACGATCACAGTTCCGAACATGCGCGGCAGTTACTCTGACTCAAGGAGAAGACGTTTCATATCGCTGCTGCCGACGTGTGCTTTGTAGTGCTTCCTTATTGTGTCAGCCGTAATTGAAAATGCCGCCGCAGGTGAAATCAGATCTGTGATTCGTAGGGTCGTCCACAAAGGAAGTTTCGTTTCTGTTTCTATCCGCGGCAGCTCTACGATCACAGTTCCGAACATGCGCGGCAGTTACTCTGACTCAAGGAGAAGACGTTTCATATCGCTGCTGCCGACGTGTGCTTTGTAGTGCTTCCTTATTGTGTCAGCCGTAATTGAAAATGCCGCCGCAGGTGAAATCAGATCTGTGATTCGTAGGGTCGTCCACAAAGGAAGTTTCGTTTCTGTTTCTATCCGCGGCAGCTCTACGATCACAGTTCCGAACATGCGCGGCAGTTACTCTGACTCAAGGAGAAGACGTTTCATATCGCTGCTGCCGACGTGTGCTTTGTAGTGCTTCCTTATTGTGTCAGCCGTAATTGAAAATGCCGCCGCAGGTGAAATCAGATCTGTGATTCGTAGGGTCGTCCACAAAGGAAGTTTCGTTTCTGTTTCTATCCGCGGCAGCTCTACGATCACAGTTCCGAACATGCGCGGCAGTTACTCTGACTCAAGGAGAAGACGTTTCATATCGCTGCTGCCGACGTGTGCTTTGTAGTGCTTCCTTATTGTGTCAGCCGTAATTGAAAATGCCGCCGCAGGTGAAATCAGATCTGTGATTCGTAGGGTCGTCCACAAAGGAAGTTTCGTTTCTGTTTCTATCCGCGGCAGCTCTACGATCACAGTTCCGAACATGCGCGGCAGTTACTCTGACTCAAGGAGAAGACGTTTCATATCGCTGCTGCCGACGTGTGCTTTGTAGTGCTTCCTTATTGTGTCAGCCGTAATTGAAAATGCCGCCGCAGGTGAAATCAGATCTGTGATTCGTAGGGTCGTCCACAAAGGAAGTTTCGTTTCTGTTTCTATCCGCGGCAGCTCTACGATCACAGTTCCGAACATGCGCGGCAGTTACTCTGACTCAAGGAGAAGACGTTTCATATCGCTGCTGCCGACGTGTGCTTTGTAGTGCTTCCTTATTGTGTCAGCCGTAATTGAAAATGCCGCCGCAGGTGAAATCAGATCTGTGATTCGTAGGGTCGTCCACAAAGGAAGTTTCGTTTCTGTTTCTATCCGCGGCAGCTCTACGATCACAGTTCCGAACATGCGCGGCAGTTACTCTGACTCAAGGAGAAGACGTTTCATATCGCTGCTGCCGACGTGTGCTTTGTAGTGCTTCCTTATTGTGTCAGCCGTAATTGAAAATGCCGCCGCAGGTGAAATCAGATCTGTGATTCGTAGGGTCGTCCACAAAGGAAGTTTCGTTTCTGTTTCTATCCGCGGCAGCTCTACGATCACAGTTCCGAACATGCGCGGCAGTTACTCTGACTCAAGGAGAAGACGTTTCATATCGCTGCTGCCGACGTGTGCTTTGTAGTGCTTCCTTATTGTGTCAGCCGTAATTGAAAATGCCGCCGCAGGTGAAATCAGATCTGTGATTCGTAGGGTCGTCCACAAAGGAAGTTTCGTTTCTGTTTCTATCCGCGGCAGCTCTACGATCACAGTTCCGAACATGCGCGGCAGTTACTCTGACTCAAGGAGAAGACGTTTCATATCGCTGCTGCCGACGTGTGCTTTGTAGTGCTTCCTTATTGTGTCAGCCGTAATTGAAAATGCCGCCGCAGGTGAAATCAGATCTGTGATTCGTAGGGTCGTCCACAAAGGAAGTTTCGTTTCTGTTTCTATCCGCGGCAGCTCTACGATCACAGTTCCGAACATGCGCGGCAGTTACTCTGACTCAAGGAGAAGACGTTTCATATCGCTGCTGACGACGTGTGCTTTGTAGTGCTTCCTTATTGTGTCAGCCGTAATTGAAAATGCCGCCGCAGGTGAAATCAGATCTGTGATTCGTAGGGTCGTCCACAAAGGAAGTTTCGTTTCTGTTTCTATCCGCGGCAGCTCTACGATCACAGTTCCGAACATGCGCGGCAGTTACTCTGACTCAAGGAGAAGACGTTTCATATCGCTGCTGCCGACGTGTGCTTTGTAGTGCTTCCTTATTGTGTCAGCCGTAATTGAAAATGCCGCCGCAGGTGAAATCAGATCTGTGATTCGTAGGGTCGTCCACAAAGGAAGTTTCGTTTCTGTTTCTATCCGCGGCAGCTCTACGATCACAGTTCCGAACATGCGCGGCAGTTACTCTGACTCAAGGAGAAGACGTTTCATATCGCTGCTGCCGACGTGTGCTTTGTAGTGCTTCCTTATTGTGTCAGCCGTAATTGAAAATGCCGCCGCAGGTGAAATCAGGTCTGTGTTTTCCAAATGCAAAGAAAGTTAAACCATAGGAAATTCATCAGCGAATTTGCGAGGACCACGGACAAAATGCTATGACTGATTCAATGGTTAGATGATGGGTGAGACTGTTTAATAAAGGACGATGTGGACGCCCGTCTATGGTTACTGATGAACTTATTCACTCAATCCTGGCGACTTTCATCACTTCTTACACCTAAAATCTGTCCTTGGTGCTCAACATTTCAACGATGAAGATGAGCTGAAAGAACACGTTACCACATGGTTGAATACACAGGCGACAACCTTCCATGAAGAAGGCATACAAAAACTTGTGCCACGCTTTGAAAAGTTCCTACAAAATTTCGGAAGCTATGTAGAAAAGTAGTTTAACAGTTACAGACTCTTGTACAATAAATATTGTTACTGTCTCTGCACATGTTTGTTGTATATAACCAAACGAAACTTACTTTGTGGACATACCTCGTGTATTTAAATGGTGTAGTTATTCGAAACAAGGGAGATTGGCGTAAGTAGAGCAGTCAATCCTACGATTTCTTTCTTATCAAATTGCTACACTAGCGGTAAGCCACGGCGATTGTCACTCACTTTGCTGATTTTTACTTTAAAGAAATGTATTGAAATTTCAAAGTCGATTTTCTAGAGAATTCTTTAGATTTGCATTGAATGATTTTGGTTGATTGCTACTTGAGAATTTGCTGTCTTTGTTAGTATCATAAGCGGTCTGTTTCCAACACTAATGAATGTACGCATAGCAGAGTCATTCTTTGCAATACGGGGTTCAATTATAAGGAGTGTGTCTTCTATTTCCATCGCTGTTTTTCTCGTGAAATTTTGACACTGTTGTGGAGTTTCCATCACAAGCTGTAAATAAGATACTTGAATGCTCCAAAATTATCTCACTTCCTAATTCGCTCCCTTGTCTACGTATACGTTTTTTCTTTGCCTCCAAAAGTATTAAAAATTGAGCTTCAGCATTGGTGTTCTGTTGCAACTGCTTCCTTCCGCACGGAGCTACTACTAAAATCTCGCGGAGAGTGGTGGGTCAACTCTCTCATCCCGCTACATGAAATAGGAATTAGAGGGCCATACTTGTGTTATTTACATTTTGTGTGGCTGTTGTATTAAGAGGCAGCCATTATTAAATACAGAAAGTAATCTGTTGTACTCGCTGTCTGTCTGTTCATTCAACATGTCAGTGGATGCGATGATTTGTTGTTTGTGTATTTCTAGTGCCTCTAATATATTAAGTTTGGTGCGGGATGGTTGCCTATGTCAGATTGTTATATCTTTTTTTTATTTTTGGGAGGCTGTGTTTGCTCTCATGAAGGTGAGTTGGTACTACAGATTTGTGATGCACTTTTAAACGTAGAGTTGATACGTGTCCGTTATATCGTATGGCGAATGATCTGCCTGTCCTGCCTATGTAAAAACTGGGCATGTGATCTTTCATATATTTTCGTCTGTATTATGAATTTTCGAGTTTGAGTAACACGCCTGCGTCTCAAACACATTCAGAAGTGTTGCAGACGTTGTCGCACGAGGTGTCATATGAGCGCTTTTGGTTGCTGAGCGCCGCTTTGAAACCCGTGCGCCGTGGAAGACAGCATTTGTCAAGATGGCGGCTAGCCCGGGCCGGACACGTGTTGCATCTCTCCGGAAGACTAGGATCCCGATAACCCGAGCTGAACTGTAGCGTAGGAGCTTACCCTTAATCTCACGCTTCATTTCTAGCCACGCTTGTAGAAATAATGAACAACTTTGCAACAATTCCAGCAAGTGCTCTGACACACTTAGTAATATACGCAGTTCATATTTCGGTTAATCCTGTACGGCAATAAGTAAGGACCGGCCCAATATTTGGTTTCGCTTCCGGTTACGGCCAATTTCAGCCGCAGTTTCGGATTCGGCCAGAAATAAGGCGAATCTTCGTCTTTCTTGAACTTACTGATTACGTCCGGCCGCGTTCTGGATGGGTTCACTCAACAATAACGATTTACCTCAGTTGACGGTGCGCCGTTTAACTGCTAGAAGTCTCTCATCACTCGTAAAAATTGTGGGAGGTTAAGCACAATATAAAGCAATCGTATCTTATATGATATACGATGTTAGTAACAATTTGAATTATTCGGTATTGTACGTAATGGAACGGGTCATCGTATGATTATGCCATAAAGTTTCATTAATATGTTTCCTTGTAAGCGAGAAGTTTTTTTTTAATAATTAATACGGGTTTAGGAAACACTGATCATGTGATACACACCTTCTCCTTTCAAGTTTGCGTAAATGTATACTGACAGCAATCGTGCTGATAGTAGGAACTGTGACTTTATGTTTGGGAATACTTTCTACAGCACTGACTGAAGCTGCTGGTATTCAGGAATGCCAAAAAGGAGATATGTACAGTTGTTTGTCGATTGCAAAAAACGGAAGTGAAGATACCAGTATAAAGCTAGCGTTCTCAAGGACAAAATCGTAAAGGCTACTAATGGAAGCAAATAAATGATTACTTTCTGCGTAGTTTGTATTGTGGTAGTCATGTTGAGGCTCTGGCATTTCGTAGTATCTATTTGGCATGTTTTTTGTGTTCGTAAAGACTAAAGACTATCTTCCTACAAGAATTTATGGTAGCGATGCAGTAGTCACGTTAATTCGAGGTGAACGTGACCGAGATCAGCTAGAACGTGTGAACAAGAAGTAAACCGACAATGAAAAGAACACATGTGTAAAACTACGACCTTGTTTGGAAAAAAAAGTTTTTGAATAGTCATTTACATTGGCAGCCTAAAGTTGCCATAGTGGTTTAATTATTCACTTTGCGTTATAATAGTGGAGTGCCTTTTTCTGTGAAGCTAGAATGTACCCGCAGTTGTTTTTGTTTTTTGACGCTCGTGATTTCGGACTCGAAATATCGAGACTCCAGTGTATCGAGATTAATTTACTTCCTTTAATATTTCTTTGTTAGGTAGAAAATGCCACAACAAGGAGAAAAAGTCCAATTTGCAAGTACTTCAATAACAATACCGTCACTTTGTCTAAACCTGTTCGCCTCGCTCGTCATCTTCTACGGACTCCTGATTAGGCTTACACACACTCTAGAAGGGAGGTGATCTTGAAAAAATGTGGAAAAACTGGTGCTTTATAGTTTAGCGTAAACATACAGAACTGTTAACTTAATGACGCAAGTTTCGGTGATGGTTTGGTAGAGATCTGCACAATGACATAAACACCATACACCCACAAATACAGTTCACCATTGAAACACAAGCAGATGGAAAACTAAACTTCTTAGATCTCACCATTCATAACAGAAACAACAAACATGAATTCACAATCTACAGGAAGCCCACAATGACCAGCACTGTGATTCGCAACCAGTCCAAACATCCAATAACCCAGAAGGAAGCAAGTTTCAGATTTCTACTACACCGATTAATCAGAACACCAATGACCAAACAAGAATACACAGAAGAACTGGACACAATTAAACAAATTGCTCAAGGAAATGGGTATGACATTAAAACAATGGACAGAATACACAGAAAATTACAAAAGCAGGTAACATACAGCCAAGAAAATCCCACACACAGAGATGAAACACTGCACACAACATACCAACACATAGTAAGCAACAAATGGCACATGACTTACAACAACAAAATCACACACAGAGTGGGAAACATACTTAAGAAACAAGAGCTAAACATAGGATACAAAACCAACAACACAATACAGAATAGACTAGGGAAACCTTCCACCAACACTGATAAGTACAGCCAATCAGAAATCTATCAGCTTACTTGCAACAACTGTCAATCTGTGTATGTGGGCCAGACATGCAGAAATTTCAAAACAAGATACACCGAACACCTCAGAGCACTAAAAAGTAGCAGCTGTCAGTCAACATTCTCTGAATATTTAATAAAACAGAATCACACCCTAACAAACATAGAAACTGACTTACAAATCCTCAAAACCAGCAACAGTTTATTCCAAAAACTAACAATAGAAGAAAATTATCACATCCAAAAAGCAATAGCCCAAGGTAAGAAAGTACTAAACGAATATACGTTACTATGTAACAAAAAACTCTTTCGAGACCATAAAAGAAGTTTACAAATAAATCCCACCACCACATTACAGCTGAACCCCCCTCCCCCCCCCCCCACACACACATACACACACACATACAGAATTTTCTCTCTTTATCTCTCTCTCCCTCTTTCTCTCTCTGTCTCCCTGTTTAACACACATACGCAACAAAAACATACACAAATATACACCCATAAAACAATGTCAGTATCAAAACCATTCAAAAATCGCGCTCCACATCACAGACACGCCACACAAACATATGCAGTACCATACAGTCACCACAACACGAAAAATGGTGATGTAAACAGTACCGTTTTACAGCATAAATCGCACTGAAGAACATAAAACATAAGAACACGCCACAAACAAACAAGCAGCAACACCACAGCTCAAACGTAAGTAAGCCAAAACAGCCACATTACAAATAATTTCAATATAATTCCCAGGTGAAACTAGGCCTACAATAAATCAGTCAGATTTCGTAAACAAAAACGTCTTGTTGTTTGCAGATGACACGCTGTTAAAACTTGTCATTCCACAATTAATGCAAATGCAAATCCTTCGAGTGACACAATGTAAGTACCTTGAATAAATGAGGCCTAAAACATCTTCAAAATTGTCAAACCAATCAAATTGTGCAAACGATTATGTAACCAAAATATGTAACAAGTTATTATAGAAAATAAACATCCGAAACCCACACAACATGGCATAATCAGGAGCCGAAACTAGTTTGGATATTAAAACAAAAAAAAGTGTCTTGCCTAAGGCGGAATCAACCACAAATCTAATACTGCAAGGCCGGCCGCGGTGATCGAGGGGACTGAGGCGCTTCAGTTACGGTCTGCACGGCCACTACGGTCGGGGGTTCGAATCCCCCCTCGGGCATGGATATTTGTGCCGTCCTTAGTATTAGTTAGTTCATAAGTAGTTTGTAAGTTTAGGGACTGATGACCCCGTAGTTAAGTCCCATAAGCTATACAAATATTTGAACATTTGAATACTGCAAGCACGGAAGACACAAGAGCTGCACCATCACAAAATGATAAGCAGTAAACTTAACTTATG
Organism: Locusta migratoria; assembly: GCA_026315105.1. NCBI lineage: Eukaryota > Metazoa > Arthropoda > Insecta > Orthoptera > Acrididae > Locusta > Locusta migratoria. Next base: position 14,442,883 of record CM048755.1, read on the forward strand.
GACTTATAGGTAACATGTGACCAAACTTTGTAAGTTCTCTCGTTTTCTAGTATTCTCTCAATCGCGACTTAAATATTGTTAATCGCGTTAAATGTAGTAACTCTTTCGTTCTATTACTTGTAGGTTAAAAACTGAAAGATATATAACGGCCTATAATCCCTAAAATGAAATTGTTGCTTCGAAATGCGGTAGGAAAACAATAAAGGATTAAACACATCTTCCTGTTGACAGATTACTGATATATTAGTTACTAATTACCTAATCTTTCCTTTTGTCATTGAAAACGTCTACACTTACTTGAATAACGTGAAAGATAATGAAGATTACGTAATGAACATTAGAAAAACCATTGGGAAAATACTATCCTCCTATAATGTTACCACATCGTTTCGATATCTATAAACATTATGAGATATGAAATATTGCATTCTGGCTTTATTATAATATCCGCACTCGTAAATGCGTTTACTACTGAAAATTTATTTCCTCTGGATTCGTGATGGATATACACTTAATCGCATATTTGGTATAAAATTTAATGTGATAGGAAAATTTAACAGACACCCACATTTGTTGTGCGACAAGGTTAAAGGCAATCCCTATTTTTCATTGCACACATTTTCGAATTCAGCACAGACTCTTGTTGCAATTTAGATATCACAATAACTGTGACCCCTAACGAAATGATGGGCATTTTTCCATGAAGGTGAGACGTAACGTAATAACTAACATGAAAACAATTATTTTCTACCGTGTAGTTCTCGTAAAAAGTTTGAGATAGGTTGTGGGACTTGCGCCTCAATGGTGTCTTTGCAGAGTTACGCCATTAAACTGAAAGAGGAATTAGTTGGGGGCGCTTCAGCCTGGGTGAGTGGTGGTTGAACATAGAAAAATATTGTTATAATGTATATACAAGTATTCTGCGCGTTCGGAAACACAGACCCAGTGATGCGTAAACTTGACCTGGAAGTGCAATACCAAAGGAGATACTGAAACCAACAAAAATGAACGTGATACACTTATTTCATGAGTAAAAGAATGTATTAATTTGTTCCGTAACTTTAATAATCGAGCTCTGAGAGACATTTTGGATGTATAACTTATGAGAATCAGCACATCTTTTGAATGAAATCAACTACACGCACATTGTAAAAGTAACTGTTGTCCACAGACACACTATTTTCATGTTTAGGATATTAATTTTCACTGCAATTTATTGTCTTACGTGAAATTTTTACGTTTTCCTCATAATTTAAATTGTAGTAAAATACATAAATTTTGGTAACATCAATGTAGTCAGGAATAAACTTCTCTGAAAACTATGTAGCATTTATAAAAATAATGAAGGTAGGTTAAAGTGTAACGTACCGTTTCAGCATGGTCATAAGAGACGCAGCACAAGCTGGGATTGTTTTTGATGAGATTTGTGAGAGAAACTGACCATTACCTTTCGTAGGAACTATCCCGGGATTTGACTAGAGAAAGGTAGAGAAATCACGGAAGACTTACATCAAGATCGTCGGTGGAGGATTCGAACCACCGTCCTCCCGAGTTGGAGTCCAGTGAGCTTTGCCACAGCGCCACGTCACACGCTTATTAAGCGTTGTCGATTGCGACTGGAGGGTCTCGATGTACAGCATTCTATTGGTGGGAAGTGGAACTACTTATCTACAATTCGTATTTTGCAGTCGCCTTGAAATATGTCACTGTGCTATAACTGACCAATGGTGACGTAAGTTCCAACTACCTGAAAAGTTTTGTTCAAAAACAGTGTTCAAATGTTTGTATAGCTTATGGGACTTAACTACGGGGTCATCAGTCCCTAAACATACAAACTACTTATGAACTAGCTAACACAAAGGACGGCACAAATATCCATGCCCGAGGGGGGATTCGAACCCCCGACCGAGAGAGGTCATGGACTTACCGATAAACATCCAGAAAATGTAAAGGATATTTTACAGTTATGGAGGGGTGTTTTGATCATAGCACAAGTAGATGTTAATTTACAGGAAACCCACTATAAGCATAGGGTGGAAGAATGGTTTGGAATATGGGCTACCACGATATCAAATTAAGGAAATTGACCTGAAAACCACAAAGGCTGTCCTTGTATCCTCATATTGACTATTCCGTCTTCTATAATTGGTCGAACTGATCTTGCAATCTTTAAATCTATCTCCATAATCTACAGTCCACCATCTTAGATTGCAAATTTCTATGGTTGTGTTCATATTCCCAGGTCTTGGATTGTACGTAGGGTAATTTCTGTATTAAAAAACTGTGCTTCATTAGTAATAAAACTGCACTCGTATTTCGAGTTCAACATTTTAGTTTCTAATGTCACTGTATTGTACTCGTATCCCAAAGGAGGACCATCGTGAGGTTATGCATGTCACACAAACATGGAAACAGCTTTTCGGCTATTTTACACTTATGATAAGGGCCCTGCTTTTACACTGATGTCCTTGTCCTAAGGCCGTGGGGGAAAATCTAACTGGTCGATTTCGAATTTATCACCAATATTTGAAGTTACCTCGATTTTATATACAGAGCAATTGACCCTTGTCAAAACCAGGCGATTACTCTCCTAACATTGCATAACAACGATGGTATCATTGAGAAGAGGAACAATTTGGCAGCTAGGCCGCTTGCCCTCAATCCGATATAGCTATATTATTGTCATTCACATCTACATAAATACTCTGTAACTCTCATTCAAGTACATGGCAGAGGGTCCATCGTTTTCCGTTTTCGATATGATTTGCTTTATTGCGATGATCATTTCTCCCTATGTAATTGGGTTCTAAGAAAATATGTTCGCATTCGGAAGAGAAATTTCATGAAAGAAATTTCTTAAATACGTCTCGCTGCAACGAATAACGCCTTTCTTTTAATGATTTCCATCCCAACTCGTGCATCATTTCCGTGACACTCTCTCCCTTAGATCGCCTTCATACAAAACGAGCTGCCCCTCTCTGAACGTCCGTTAGCCCCACCTGGTATGGATCCCACAATTCGCAGAAATACTCCAAAATTAAACGCACAAGTGTAGTGTAGGGTGTTTCTTAAGTAGAAATACTGGATCTTCTAAGTTCGTAGCTAATGAAATACAGCCTGTGGTTCGCCTTCCCTACAATACTTTTTATGTTCATTGCAAAATCATACGCCTTGGCTACAATATTTTCTAAGTGTCCTTTTTTGTTTAATACGCACAGTCACTAGATGAAGTATTGGACCCCAATATAAGGGTAAACTACTCTGCACCCAAACGCTACCCCACTGTAAGCAAGTCCCCCATCAATATTCATGGACTCTAAATGTTATGGCTGCTGATCACATGTGAACACGTCTTCAGTCAATTTGCACACTCACCTTTGACGAGAAAAGCCCTCTAATTATAGGCAGCAGCGTGTATGCTTTGGCGTAACCGCTGCAAACTCTGACACACGCGTGGCTCGTCACACCGTCCTGATAAAGCCTTTGAACACAGAGCTCATTTACATCCCCCCTGTGGTTGCATACGATAGTTTCCTTTGGCCTCAGGTAAAGAATTATGAAGCAGCCAAGAAATCAGACAACTAGGATTAATGTATATGTGCCCGGTCATAAATAGTAATGTTCGCGTTATCACCACAGCACTCAGTGCAGTGTAAGACAAAAGTAACAATGTAAAAATCACAACAGTTCATATAACAAAAAGAATTATCTTGTCTTGAAGAATATAAACATATTATCTAAATTACTTTAGACTGGTTCATATTTGAAAATAAGTATCTTCGTCTTAGGTATCATTGCCAGTGTGTTTCGCCATAACGTGATGACGTATGTGAATTGTGATGGAAGCAACAGTGACGTTCTCATTGAGCTTCTATGTAAACATTTAATTGATAACGACATTATATTTCAGTTTATTAATGAATTCTAACTGATGAATAATAATGTAAGTTCAGGCAATTTACAGCTTAGATCACGGATAGGTCACACTACTGTTTTACTCACTTCTCAACTACTACTCCATATTCACACATACGGATTCGTAAGTACAATTTAGTTTTCACAAAGTTTGTAAATTATCTTCTAATTCCTGTATTTTATGCCTGTTACTTTCAAAATGATGAGAATATCGTTAGTCAACATCGTCGAAAGCTTTCTAAAAAGTCAACAAACGATATAAAAGTGGGTTTACCATTCCATAATCTACATTGTACGGGAAGCTCTCGAGTCACTATTGCCGCACATGTTTCTAGATTTCCAGGCCGCCAACTCATCTTCATATTTACGTATGGCGTTTATGTGAGTAGTTTGATACCAGAGTTATTAAATTAATGTTTTGCTAATATTCGTATTGAACAGGACCTACTGTCTTTGCAAGTGGATTTATTTAATTTATGTTTTAACATATTTCGACTGTCTCATGCTTTTTTGCATACCAGGTGTTTCACTTTTGTCAACGTAGGCTCTCTCAAGGACACCAGACGTCAGTTGCAGACACTATGATTCTCCTAAGGTTATTCAGTTCTCTCTCAAATTCTTCTCGCAGAATATCATCTCGCATTTCAACTTATATTTCATATTACCCTCAAGTCCACTTCACTTATATACACCCTCTAAATGTTTTCGAACTATTTAATGTCTCCTTCTTTGTTTAGTACTTTATTTTCATCTGACGGTTTGGTATTCAAACAGCAATGGTAGGGCAGGGGAGAACCCAATACAAGGGTCATTCGAGGACTCCTTATCATTATTTCCTCTAAATTCCGAAAATTCAGATAAGGTAGCTCTGAAAGTCGGATAAGACAGCATTTAATTCCACGAATCAAAATATCATACTACACACTTAGGCCTATGTCATCATCATCTTCATTGGGAGAATGCAGAGATAAGTTATGTTTCAATTCCTATAATTCAGAGATAAGGAAGTTCCTACATGTGTCACGGTCATGGTAGAGAGATGTTGGGAGCTGTATTTATGTTTACAAGTTATTAATTTCTTATTTACTATTTATATGTACTTCTATGTGTACCGCTGCACGTGCACCTGAGTCTAATCTGTGATTATAGTTGATAACGTCAGATCCAGCACTGATGATCGCTGTTATATAGCCGAAATCAATTTGAAATAAATGATATTGTCACGGTTCTTTCGTCTGTACGTATGTGGCGAGCACGGGGCCCTGAGCTAATAAGTCTTCCTTCCTTCTTTATTTCCCGGGCTGCATTTCCTTTACCCCTCCCCTCCATTCCTATCCTCACTCCTTCCCCTCCTAACCGGGGGACTGATAACCTTAGCAGTTTAGTCCCCCTATCCCAACCAAACAACTCAACCTATATTTTCTGAAGTAGACGGGTGTGCATCAATGGAATCATGGTAAAATTAAATTAAAAGCCATTTGTTGCCAATGGTTGGCTGCTGTTCATTCGTTTGCTCTTCTGTAACACTTGTTAAGTGCAGCAGTGTTTTAAATATTGAAATTCCTTCTCATGCTGATCAGCAGAATGGTGATTAACCCAAGTCCCTCGACCTCCCAAAATAGTGAATTCAAGTCACTATATAAAATAATAATTTAGCTGGAAAACATCTGTCTGTGTTCACAGCTATGAAATACCGTATAAAAATGGAACTGAGTTCCCACTACGGTAGCAAAGTCTATGTTCAACACTTTGCAAAACATTCTAAGTTCAAAATGCACGTGGAATATTTCGAAGTCGTACTGGATGCAACATATCTCTAACACTATCTGTAGCTTCGACACTGTCGTCGCTCTTATTTCCTCGCATTAACAACTTCCTGAATCTTCTCATACAAAATCTGCGCCAGGGTTCGCACTTTCTTCTCATAAAGTCTGCACACAAGCAGCAGGAGACTATCGTCAATCTCCAGATGTCAGCTCCTCACCGTCTTAGCGCACGCCGACGTCACCCAATTGATTCAAGTAATCAGGGGTTCAGACATACAGCTTTTTAACTCTGATTTAATCAAGTTCTGTTAGTGTCACTAGCTGTATGCTGAATGTCTACATTCAAGACACGTACGATAGTAATTTCTAGGTTTCACGGTTTTCCCCAAATAAAGGGTTAAATACTTACATTTTATCATAATAAGGGCGAAATTTGTAAATTTTTGTGGTACTCTTATGGTCTGTGGTAGAAATACGAATTAAGTATGGATTTCAAAGGATTTTTACTCCGATTCCCTTTGATATTAATAGAATTTAAGTAGCAATATAAATCAAGTGTAAAAATTTGAATAAATCACAGAAAACTACATAAATGTAGAATAAAAATAAATAAACTTAACACCTGAATAGTATGTGTACTTTAAATTTGCCAGCTGTTAGTGTTCTGAAGTCTTTCAAAAAATATGTTGAGTTTAATTAATTGGTCAGTAAAATTACTCATCGCAGCTCAATTATTAGCATTCATCGTGTAGTTTCGTCGATGCGTCTTCAAACGAGGTACAGACGAAATTTTCGGTCAGTTTGGAATGAAGAATACTATTCAAGATGTAAATAACGTAATGATATTCATCTCTCACTGCACTGCCAGTTCGTTTATACATAACACTGGGCTAGTATTTCATTTGCCACAACGTATTTCATGGTTCATGTTGCACTCCTACATATTAGAACAAAAGTTTGCTTATATCCCTCTGCCGTCGTTGCATAATGGGGCACTAGGCCCGGCGGCGCCTCGCCATCCCAGTTGTAAGTGGCCGTATTTTCCTTCGCGTCTCACATAGGCAACAAATCTTTGTTCGCCAATGGAACGAGAATTTCAAACTCAGTGCTTTGCCATACAGTACCGCGATGTTCTGATATGACTTGCCTTCATTAAACACCTTCACATAAATTATTTTTCGCACGGTGACGAGATAAGTTATGTTGCATCAAAATTAATTAGAGTCATCAACTTACCTTATACTAAAGACAGCACAAACATCCATGCCCGAGGGGTTTCGAACCCCCGACAGGGAACGGCCTCGCGCATCGTAGCATAGCACCTCAATGCGCTCGGCTGCTCCGCCGCAGCAAAGGAGCTTACAAAAAGTGTATACTGCATTAATGTTTGTTTTAAACAGAAATTTTACTGGGCTACATAATGCTTAATTTTAGTAAATAATAATATAGGACACCAAACCGGTAGCATCCAACATTAAACTACAATAATTTTTGTCCAAAGAAATAGATTCAGTCTCAAGTGCCTCAATATTTAACATAAACGTCTGTTTTAGCAACAGCACTTAAATATATGTCGTAAGTATATTGTATTAGCCTAGAGCGGTCGTTAGTGTGAAAGAGATGGAAGAGAAACTACGAGAAAAAGGTAATGCATAAAAATTCCGTTCGACGCACAAGAAGGGTAACCTCTCTGTTCTTGGGTGTCAGCAAACGGGATATTTGATTCACCAGGTGCTTTTCACTTTTGTCTGCAAACCATCAGCAGCAGTTACACTGTAATCATTACAAGAAGGCGATACAATTAGATATTTTGTGTCGACAGGGACGTGGTTAGCGGCCCATACTGCCGGCCGTGTTATCGGTTTTCTTGGCTGGAGGCGGTGCTTCTCAATCAAGTGGCTCCTCAATTGTCCTCACAAGGGCTGAGTGCCACTAATCGCCAGCAGCGCGGACGAGGGCCTGCCCAAACGCTTGCCAAGGCCGACAACTCTTAACATAGGTGATCTAGTGGGAGCCGGTGCAGCCACTGCGGTGAAATGTATCACACTAATAATATGAATACCGTCTAATGATGACATAAAAGTGAACTGCCTCCATCGAATGGTGTTTTTAGTCTGCAGTTTGCAAGTTTACGTAACCTGTATTAGTTACCCAAACTATGCCGTTTTAGCGAAACATATCGCACACGTATTAGGATGTATACGGTTCTGTTCAAGAAGGATGCCTCGATGTAGTCTCAGGTTCGAACCTTTCACGTTTTCTTTCATGCCTAGCAAATAGTAGCTTCTACCTGTGATCATTCACTCAAACCGTCTATGCATAGGCTAACATTTGCGAAACAATAATGACATATAAACTAAAGATAATTAATTACGTAAGCAACACCACATACTTCAGTTGAATTATCTTTATTCAAACAAATTTTGGCCCACTTTAGGTTACGGTAGTAACACTAAAAGTGGGCCTTTGCTATCGCCTTTCGACAGCTAGAAATTTAAATGAAAATAACGGTTTAACCGTTCATCTGACACGGAAATTTAATAAACTAATTTTTAGAGGAGAAAAGTCTCTACAACTTTGCTCCGGTAGGTTTCTTCATATCTCGTATCGTTTCAGAGATAAATGCAAAAAGTTCGGCGATTTGACAATGTGTCTCTGTCTGTAACGTGTTTCTACTTTGTAGGTCGCCCCGTTCAACCGATCAGCACCAAATTTTACAGACGTAATATTTGGCCGTCGGCGACCAGAACTTCCCTTTTTCAAATATTTAGGACTAAAAATAGGTTACTAACACTAAAAATAGGCCGTTTGTGATGGCCTTTTGGCAGCAGGAAATTTACTTGCAAATGACGCCTTAATCGTTCATCTGAGACGAAAAGTGAATAATAGTATTTGTAGAGGATAAAACTGAAATCAACTTCGATGGTTAATGTTATTGTCATAACTCGCAGCGTTTCAGAGGTATTTGCAAAAATAACTGCAATTTGACAGTCTCTTGATTTTACGTAAACCTGAAACCTACAGGCAAAGAGAATAAACTTGAAGAAACGGGACAAACTACCACGGAGCGACAGATCACAATAATTTAACGTAAAAAGGTAATGAAAATGTGGGACTGATATTAAAATAATAGTTTAAAGGGGCGAAAGCTCAAAAAAGTGCATTTTTGTCAAAGCTAAACACAAATATCAAATAATTTTCGCTGTTCGTTCAAATACGGCTAGAGAGAATATTAACGTGTTGATCGCATAGATATTATTACAATAGTAGAGTCGTAATCGTACCGTTCATCATTTTTATTATTTTTGTCCGAAATGTTTGCAAAAAATCATAAAACTTCAATAGGAAGAAAGTCTGCGGAACTATGAAAAAAGAAGAAAAATAGGAACATTGAAATTCCCAAGTAGAATGTATACAACGAGAGGCAGGCATCTCTAGTTAGAGTGTCGTGGTCCTTTGATTATGGATGTGAACTGCGAAGCTGAAAGTCCGTGGTTCAAACAATTCATAGCGCACAAATTTTTCTTTTTTCTTTCTTCACCAATTATGAACTTCCACCCGTTCATTGACGTGTCTGTTCGCTGCAACCAGTTTTCGATCCCTTAAGGAACTTGCATATTCCGAAAGTTGGAAAAATTTTCATTGAATTGTTATTAAAATGGCGAGATACATTTGCTGGGTTCATATTGCACACGGAATGCAACTGTAGTATTTAATGCAATCTCGTACAAAGTCACGAACAGTTGAGGGAACCTCTCAGCAAGAATCCTCTCTCAGGCGTTCACTGTAGTCGTGTGTTTAGATGCTTGTTTAGGCATAGCGTCCCCATACTACGGAGCGGCTACCTCGCATCATTACTACTGCTTCCAGTGGGCTCCCAACTAGTTTCCGAACTACTTGCTGGTTTGTATCCGAGATCATCTGTTTTCACCGGTACTTGGCACTGTGTTTACATGACGATGAACTTTTATTATGACATAGTTCCCACTCGTTTATTTGTTGATTTGATAGATGAGCGGCATTTCGCCTCTAATGATTATTCATCACATTTATTTGTGGCAGTAGTAACTTCCTACCCCATTACTCAAATTCTGTAACTAATGTATAGTATAAAAATTACCAGGGCTACAAAAAGAGAACAGAAACGTCAACGACATGACGGACAGTTCGTAATATAGTGACAAAAACAAAATAAAAGTTTTATTCAGGAATGGAATTTGCACCAGCATCTTCCACTTTGTAGTCGAACACCAACCAAAAGACGACAACACGTTTGTTTCAACTGCTTCCTTAATTTGTCTTATCATAAGCTGGGAGTGATCAGTTTTATCGTTCATTCCTTTTTCATAGATCCGTATACTTTTTTTTCTACTTTCGTACTTGATCTGTATTCAGTTTTTGACAAGCTATTCATTGCGCCATCCTTACACTAAATCAAAGGAGAATGTGATGGGAAGTTTCTCTTGTAAGTAATCATTGACGACGCTCAGACACTAAGTCAGTTTCGCGATCAAACTACAAGAAATAATCGTTACCTCAACATATCTCAAACCATAGTCCGACCAATATGAACACTTATAAAACCTCGGGTAGAATCATAGACACTTTTCAATTATAATTCCGTAATAAAATGGGAAAAAGTTAAAGTTTTTACCATCGCACTCATTATCTATAGACAAAGTTAAAGACCCGACAGATAATAGCACTATCGCAAACGAATCACTTTAACTAGGCTGGCGGATCCTCCTTCTACCAAGACGAGACATAAGTGTTTCTCCTTAAGGAGCTCTCCATCTTAGCTGACCAAGTATTTTTCTTGACTGCAACAGTTTTCTGCTGTGGCCTTTCTCTCCTCCGCAGATTTCCATCGGCTCCAGAAGTAGCAGAGTTCTTAATCTGATCTGCTTCGACCTAACTTTGACCATCTCCACACTATCTTAACATCTGTACTGTATTAAATAGAAAAGTTATAGACATTCAGTCACCTTGGGACTATTTACCAGTAGTACAAATAATGTAAGAAATAAATAAATGTACAAGCCAGCTTTCACACGGCTCACCGCTCATGCCAACAATATTTACGAACAGTTACTGGCAAAATAGACAAATACCCGTTAAATAATTACAAGAACATTGTTGGTTGAAATCGCATAGTGGTTTCTAAAGTTGGTGGTTTTTAAAATTGATTTTGCTGTATTCCGATATTGTGAAAAGCAGCTTCTGTAGTTTCATTTATTCATATGACTGCTCACTGCGGTGCAGAGTGAAAATTTCATTCTGGTTGTGGCTAAGCCATGTCTCCACATTATCGTTTTTTCCGCAATTGCTAGTCCTACGAAATTTAAAGGAGAACTTTTGTGATATTTGAAAGGTACAAGCGAAGGTAAAGCTGTGACACCTGGCCGTGAGGCGTGCACAGGTAGCTCCTTCTGTGGAGCGCTTGGTTCCGAAAGATAAAGGTCCTGAGTTCGAAACCTGGTCTGTAATGATCGAAACACGCCAGTAGTGGAAAAGACGAACCCACGCTGAATATAATAACTGTAGGAGTTTAGATATATTCTACATCAATTTAAACAGTTTATTACTTGATTTTAAAGCATATCAATACACTAGCAATCAAATACGTCCTTGTGATAAAAGAGTAGTAGCTGGAGCCCTGTATATAGTCAATACAAGTCATTATATTAAATAAATGAGGATTGGGAAAGCACCTGACTTCATTCACAGCTAACAAGGAGAGCACCAGGATATCTGAATTTTCTTTTTAATTTTTTATATTTGGATACGCGAAGTTAAGATTTTAAAAAGCAGTCAGTCAAATAAATTCTATGAAACTCTTGAAAATATCTAAGAAGATTATTTTGGATTTTCAATCGCATGAAAGAAACAATAATTCCGTTAGTCGCCATAGCTGTCGAAGCTGTCGAAGCTGTCGAGCGCGTTCGGTGAGAGTGCACTCGCTAATTGGATCACAGAAATAAAAGGGGCCATAATTTAATTTTTTTTAGGTGTACCGTCTCTTTCTTTTTCTATTTGATCACGCCAATTTTTAGAGCCACTAGATGAAATTTCATGGAGTTTTCAGGGGTGAAGTTAGTCAACCTTAAGGCAACATATACGTTTCACTTCATCACAATTCGATCGGAAAAAGAATCCTAATTTAAAAATTTATGAGTCTTTTCTACTTGTTGGTATGAAATAATACACCAAGTAACCAAAAGATGGCGCTGTAACTATTTTCATCTGCCAATCAGTGATAGCAGTACTTTCGAAAGCATATGACTGCGACGGAATTATGCACTACAAACATGTCTTCATGAGTACAAGCAAACAATTAATTTACTTAGATGGGTTATAAGTATTTACTGACTTTATTTTCTGTATTAAAAATTTTGTGAACACTAAGGATGGCACAAATATCCACGCCCGAGGGGGGAATCGAACCCCCCACCGTAATGGCCGTGCAGACCGTGACTGGAGCGCCTCAGACCCCTCGGCCACCGCGGCCGGCACCGCAGAGCATGAAAAAAACCTCGTAATATGTGTAATATTATTCCGCTACGCCAGTTTGAGGTACGATACAGCAAAATACTGGATTCGCCACTGTCCTGGATTGCTTGCTATTTATTTTTGAACGAAACATACTACACTACTACCCAATTAACGAAATTTTGGAATTCAGGAATAAAGTATTTGCTAGTTCATATTTGTTCAGACACTTTGTTATATATTTATGTGGGTCGCGTGATGAGATTCTCTCACACATACTCACACAAGGAAGAGGACAAAGTATGACAGCATTTGCTGTTGACAGACATGTGTTTGATATGACACGGCTCACATGCCATAAAAGCAGAGTGTGCCTCTAGGCGTTGACGTGACGTAGGTAAGACAAGTGAAGCGACGCAGTTAGGGGTGGGCGCACGTGTGTGACAATATTGCTATTGCAGAGGCCGGCATTGTCGTAACGACTACTGCTTCCACACATGCGATAACACTTGCAAAACACACGTCGCGAGCAGTGGGAAGGGTAACCTTGCTGAATGCCATACAGTTTTTGTTCGTATTTTTACTGATATGTGTGTTCACAGCTGTAATATACTTTACAAATGAATATTGCTAACCATCAGCTGTTTGCTATATTTACAACTTCTGCGGTTTCCGTTATTAACCATCACCAGCAAAAGTAAATGAAACAGACTGGCAACGTTGGTACATTTTCTGTCACCATGTCCATGTCAAAAAATAAATGATACGTAAAATGTCAGTCGAAATGTTCAAATGTTTGTAAATCTATGGGACTCAACAGTTTGGTTATTAGTATCTAGCTTACAAACTACTTAATCTAACGTAAACTAAACTAAGGACAACATGCCCGATGGGGGACTCGAACCCCCGACGGCGGAAGGCCGCGTGCACCGCAACACGGCGCTCCAGTACGCGCGGCTAATCCGCCGCGGCTCAGTTGAAATTAGGTCAAGTGACATTTTACGTATCTTTTCTTGATTTACACGGATATGATGATAGAAAATGTACCAACGTAATCAGTCTGTTTAATTTACTTTTCTGATGAACGCTAATAATCGAAACCGGTGAAGTTGTAAACTTAATAAACAGCCGATGGTTGGCATTATATATATATATATATATATATATATATATATATATATATATATATATATATATATATATATATATATTTTAATAATGTTTTTGTATTTCAGGTTCAGTGGGTTGAGTTGGTGGCTTGGCCAAGTGCCAAGCAGCAACGACCTCTTCTGCTAACATAATTGAGGCGCTGTACACCGGCATGTAGATTTTTTTTAAAAAGTGTTCAAATGTTTGTATAGCTTAAGGGACTTAACTGCGGGGTAATCAGTCCCTAAACTTACAAACTACTTATGAACTAACTAAGACTAAGGACAGCACAAATATCCATGACCGAGGGGGGATTCGAACCCCCGACCGTAGTGGCCGTGCAGACCGTGACTGGAGCGCCTCAGTCCCCTCGGCCACAATTCCAGAATGCTCGACATCTTTCTTATGTTCACTTGTAAATTCTACTTGTTTCTTACATTAACTGTTCGTCTAATTTCTGGTACATTCTGCCTATGTATAAATAGCAGAGCACTCTGCCCGAGAGGCAGTCGATGCTGCGTGTATGTTAAGTTCGAATAAACCTGCTTTCAGTATAAGTGCTGTGTTCAGTTGCCTTCGAAGTCAAGCCTGCTTCCATTTTAACGCGACATTATTTGGTGGAGACGCCGGGTATCCTGTGCAACAGCTCATCACCGTGGCTCCGACTAGGCAATGTAAAAGCCGTCGCTTAGACGGACTAGAAGCGGAATACAAGGGATATACCGAGTACATACTTCCGAAAGTCCGTATTATCAGAAGAACGATGGACACGAAACCAGCGGTAAGCCAGCTACTCATCAGACACCCCTCGATATTCTCTGGAGACGCTGGACAGGACCCCAACAAAAGGGTTCGACTAAGTCGCCAAGTACAACAGGTGGGATCATACGATGTGCTTGGCCAACGTTTATTTCTATCTGGACGGAACAGCCCAGCAATAGTTCGAAAACAACGAAGAGAAGCTGAAAGACTGGGAAACGTTCCGGACGGAACTTAAAAAGACGTTAGGAAACAGCCAGTGACAAATCCGATCGGCGGAAGAACAACTAAAGAACCGGGCCCAACGACATGGTGACCGACACAGTCATACATACAGAATGTTTTGGCCCTGTGTAACATAGTCAATGCGAATATGACTGAGTCCGACAAAATCACGCACCTAATAAAGGGTATAGCAGAAGACATGTACCAAGCACTTCTAATAAAAGACGTCGCTACGACGGAAAAGTTCATCAAGTGGTGCCATCGTATAGAAGTGATGCAACAAAGGAGTGTTGGACGAAAGAAGTATGATAGACTCCCCAATATAGGCCCTATGGCCGTTGTGAAAGACCAGCATGACTTCGCTTCCCTCATACGACAACATGTGAGAGAAGAATTACAACAGTTTATGGCAGCCGGGACTATTAGATCGAGCGAGCATCAGATCATGGCCATGGACGTAAGCCCTGTAATTGACGAGAGAACCGACGCCGCTGAGGAAGAAGTATATCAGGCAATAGCTCCTGTCTGCCCCGCCAATCACAACCGACGTGAAGAATGTCGTCGCCCTGCAGGCGCCAAACGGCAGCCCATGATCTGGCCGACGTCGCCACAAACAACTCCCCCGGCAACTATGACGCCCCGCAGAAGAACAGACGTCTGGAGGACTGAAGACAACACACCACTGTCTTTGCACTGTGGGCTCCCAGGACATGTCGTACGCTACTGCAGAGAGAGGAGGCGAGTATTGGACGATTATTTTGCCGCAAGACGTCAGCCATCAGAGCAGTTCTATCCCAGGCAAACACCTGCTGATGAGTTCAATCGACCTATGGGAAGAAGCCCATCGCCGTACCGCAGACGAGGTCGCTCCCTGACGCGCCGCAGCCGTTCACAATCGCCTTACAGAGGTACCAGCCGCTCCCCTAGCCACCGCGCCCAGAAAACTAAGCGAGGCGACCATCTACGGAGGTGAGGCCGCCGCAGATGAAAATCTTCCATGGACGACAGTCGCTAAGATGTCAGGAAATCTCATCGACGTCATAATCAACGGCCAACCTGTCCGGGCACCTGTTGATTTACGAGCGTCTTTCTCTGTATTGTCGGATAATTACCGCCTCTCACTAAAGAAGACAATGTTCTGTGATACGGGGGCAACTGTGCTAAAGGTCGCGAATGAAAAGTACGTCCAGCCAGCAGGAACTTGTGTAGCAATAATAACTATCAACAACAGGATCCGGCCGTTTGAATTTGTCGTATTATTAGACTGTAGTCACAATGTCATCCTCGGATGGGACTTCCTTCAGGCATCCCGAGCTATCATTGACTGTCGAAGTTCTGAGCTGCAAATTGAAGAAGTTGTCCCGACGGGTACACGTAATAAAGAATTTTCTGGGAAGTTATTTGCCGTTGAGAATGTGAGGATCCCGCCGTTGACGATGAGAAGAGTTGCAGTCACAAACACAGATGAGAGATTAAACTGTGAAGTGCTTATTGATAGTATAAGGTTTATCAGGCTCAACAAAGAAATTTACATACCAGCGCCTATCATAAGCATTACCGGAGGTCGTGGAGAGATATGGATCACTAATTGTCACGAGCAGTCGCAACGTATCCCAAAAGGAATGTGTATCGGGACAGCTGAACCAATCCATGACGGTGAGCTCAACGTCATCAACGAAGACCCATGCTCTGCTGTTAGTACAGACAACACGCTGGAGGAAACAAACGTGGAACTGCCAATATGGCCCGGACTGACCACGGAACAACGCCAGCGGGTGTTAGCGATACTACGCCAATTTTCGGGTGCATTCTTACCTCAGCAGCGGAAAAGTCACACGAAACAGCCCACGATAAGGCACCGTATAAATACTGGGGATCATCCACAGATTAGCCAGCGTTCGTATAGAGTGTCGCCAGCTGAAAGACAGATAATTCGGGAGGAAGTGGAGAAGATGTTGCACGATGACATTATTCAACCTTCAGAGAGTCCTTGGACGTCTCCGGTAGTCCTCGTAAAGAAGAAGGATGTCACGTGGCGATTCTGTGTCGACTATCGGCGGCTGAACAAAATCACAAAGAAAGGTGTTGACCCCATGCCGCGCATCGACGACACCTTAGACTGCTTGAAAGGAGCTACTTACTTCTCAACTATGGACATGTACACAGGTTACTGGAAAATCGAGGTTGACTAAGCGGACAGGGAGAAGACGGCTTTTATTACACCTGACGGCCTCAATGAATTCAAAGTAATGCCATTTGGATTTCGTAATGCTCCGGCCTCATTCGAACATATGATGGACGACTTGCTTCGACACCTTAAGTGGACGACGTGTCTTTGCTATTTAGATGACATTGTCGTTTTCTCGAAAACATTTGAAGAACATCTGAGTCGCCTGTCAACTGTGTTGAAGTGTTTTCAGACTGCAGGACTCAGCCTCAATCCAAAAAAGTGACTCTTCATCGCCAAAGAGATACAAATCCTGGGGCTCCTAGTCAACGGAGATGGTGTCCGTCCTGATCCAGGTAAAAAAGGGCAGTCACAGAATTTCCAACTCCTCACCACATTCGTGATGTGAGAAGTTTTTTCGGGCTGTGCTCATACTACCGACGTTTCATAAAAGGATTTTGTAATATGGCACGTCCATTACAAGAACTTCTGCAGGAAGACACCGAGTTTTACTGGGATGAGACAAAAGAAAGAGCTTTCCGGGCACTTAAGGAGACTCTAACTTCCGCACCAATACGACGAGAATGCGGAAACGGAACTTCACACAGACGCCAGTGGTTATGGGATTGGTGCAGTGTTGTACAAGTTCAGGAAGGTGCCGAAAAATTGATAGCCTATGCGTCAAGAGTACTCTCAAAGTCCGAGATAAACTACTCTACAACTGAGAAAGAATGTCTCTCATTTATTTGGGCTATCAACGAGTTCCGGCCGTATTTATTCGGCAAACCATTCACCGTCGTGACAGACCGTCGTGTTGGTTGACTAGCTTGAAGGATCCATCAGGTCGACTAGCAAGATGGGCACTAAGACTCCAAGAGTACGATGTCACAGTGGTATTCAAGAACGGGCGCAAACACAAGTATGCCGACTGCCTTTCGAGGAATCCATTAGGGAAATACAACAGCATGAATGAAATTTCAGCCATAACTGAATTAGATGACGTTACAACTGAACGGAGGAAGATGCAGCACTATTAAAAACAATAGAGGCCTTGGAGAGAGGAGATCCGACAAATGGAGAGTTCCAGCACATAAACGGAACATTGTTTAAGAGCAACTATGATCCAGTGGGCCCCAAATAGCTACTGGTCGTTCCAGCTCATCTCCAGCCAGCTATTCTCAAATATTTCCACGATGCTCCAATATCAGGTCATCTGGGATTCGTGAAAACCCTACACAGAATCAGACGCAGGTATTACAGGAAAGGTCTCTACCGATCTGTCAAGCACTATGTGAGTCACTGTAAAGAGTGCCAGCGACGGAAGCATGTGCCGCAATTACCTCCAGGGCATCTCGTAACGATTCCGCCGGCAGCAGCTCCACCACACCGAGTTGGGCTCGATCTTTTAGTGAGGTTCCCCAAGTCGAAAACCGGTAACCGATGGATAATAGTCTGAACTGACTACCTCACACGCTCCCCAGCACCAAACCTGTGCCGCCTGCAGAAGCTCCAGATATCGCAAAATTCCTTGTAGAAGACATTATTTTGAAGCATGGAGCACCACGTGACATGATATTTGATTGTGGAAAAGTATTCCAAACAAAACTAGTATCAGAGGTAACGTCACGGTGCGACATTGTCCACAGAATGAGAACTGCATACCATCCTCAGACAAATGGTCTTACGGAACGGTTTAACAAGACGTTAGCCGATATGCTGTCGATGTACTTCGATGTTGAGCAGAAGGATTGGAATACAATTCTGCCAGTCGTGACAATTGCTTACAATACCGCAAGACAAGACACCACAGGCTTCACGCCGTTTTTCTTGCTCCATGGCCGTGAAGCTGAGACGACAATGGATACGCTGTTCCCGTTCCAACCGCACGACACTCAGGATGACTATGTTAAACAGCTCATCACCAGGGTCGATGAGAAAGACAGCTGGCAGACATACGTACACTCGACGCCCAGTAGAAGGACCGTCAGCGGTATAATGACAAGCACCCACCTGTTGTGTACAGCCCAGGAGATCTGGTATGGATTTTACCCCTGTACGGAAGGTTGGACTGTCGGATAAGTTATTGAAGCGATACTTTGGTCCGTATCGTGTCATACGCCGCCTGTCAGACGTCACATACAAAGTTGAGGATTATGAGCCGTCGTCGAAACGACAAAAACGAACAGACATTGGTCACGTCCTGCGCATGAAGCCTTACTATGATCCTGAAGAGCAGGTAGGAGACAATGACTTCTTGTTCAAGGACTATAAGAACGGTAATGTTCCTGATGAAGCCACGACAGGAACATCTGTTGTCGATAATCGCGGAGAAGGGAAGGATTCTCTTGAACTGCCATACAGAGGACCCATGACAAGGTCAAGATCGAGGACATTGCAGCTGGCTCCGCAGGGAACGTAACAGCAGGTCGCTGTTTTTCCAGGAGAGGGAGCAATGCCGCGAGACACCACGTAAACCCACTCCAGGCGTGGCGCAGGGGATAGCGTCACCCATTGTCATGCTGAAGGTCGCCGGTTCAATCCCGCCCACCGGCAAAGATTTATTTCTTTGTAATTAACAATTCCAGAATGCTCTACATCTTTCTTATATCCACTTGTAAATTCTACTTGTATCTTGTGTTAACTGTTCTTCTAATTTCTGGTACATTCTGTGTGTGTATAAATAGCAATGCACTTTGCCCGAGAGGCTGATTGTGCTGCGTGTATGTTTAGTTCGTAATTAACATGCTTTCAGTATAAGTGCTGTGTTCAGTTCTCTTCGAAGTCAAGCCTGCTTCCATTTGAACGCGACAATATTCAATACGGAAAGTACCTATATTCCAATTCGATCGAAGTCAGTGACCGCCGGCCGCAGTTGCCGAGCGGTCTGCGGCTTGTCAGTCACAGTCTGCACAGCCACTGGGGTCGGGGGTTTGAATCCCCCCTCGGCCATGGCTGTTTGTGTCGTCTTTAGTATAATGTAGTTCGTAAGTAATTTGTAAGTTTAGGGACTGATGACCCCGCAGTTAAGTCCCTTAAGCTTAACAAACATTTGAACATTTTGAAGGCGGTGACCCACATGTAAGACCCTCTCCTTGTTAGTACTCATCGACGATGCTCAGACATTAAGTTCACTTCCCGATAACACTACACGAAATAAGCGTCACCTCAAAGTAGTTGAAACCTTAGTCCGACGGATAACGCAGCAACACTCGTAAAACATTGTTTAGAATCACATACACTGTTCAGTTACAATTGCGTAATGTAAGAAGGAAAAGTTAAAGTTTTTAAATTGGCACTTATTATCCCTTGAAAAAGTTTTAGTACAGACAAAGCAGTCGTTTGTAGCGCAGATTCTAACTACAGCGGGAGGGCGAAGATAAAGTCTTAAAATGACTGTCCCCTTAGAGAGATTGAACTTTTAGCTGAAAGGGAGTTATGTGAAGGAAGAAAGGACGGTAGATTAGGGTTTAAAGACCCGTGGACAGCTTGGTCATTAGAGACAAAACTCACGCTCGGATTTGGGAAGATGGAAATTGGCCGTGCCTTTTTAAAGGAACCATCCCAGAAATTGCCAGGAGTGATTTAGGGAAATCACTGAACATCTAAATTTGAATGGCCGGAGGTGTATTTGAATCACCGTCCTCCCGTATGCGAGTCCATTGTGTTACCACTACTCCATATCGCTCGGTAAGAGTTGGGTGAAAGTTCGTATGGTTCCCATAACACTTCCCTCATTCTCTCCAAATATCTTCCTTCCTTTATCCTTACTCGTTTTATACGAAACTGTTCATTTGTTTTCCTGTTTATACTAGGGAAGTGCCAGGGACTCACTTGTATTCTGTAGGGTCCGGGTATAACACTTAAGTCTCTGACAAATTACTAAATAGATGTCTTCTTGCCATTAACGTTACTACGCACCACAGAGTAGAAGGTCCATTGAACTTCAAGAGAGGCTAAAATGAGTAATTGTGATGGCTCACTATGATCAGCTTCTACTAATAACAAACACGATTTATTGTATGTCAGTGACTTTGCATTTTATTGACTTTTTTGTCGTAAAAAGCCACAAAAGACACAGTTAATTTTTTACATAAAACGTCTTCATATAAAATATAATACTCACTATAATATTTATTGATAAAATAATTGGCTGATGGTAAAAGTGCGTGTGTTAGACACCTACATGTTTACTCTCTGGGCTCCTGTTCTAGACTTCTTACCGCTTTGAACACAATGTGGCACTAACTGAACCTTCTAAACTTTACGTTAATATTTTGTTTGCAGTTTTATGCATTACAAAAAGAATAATATAAATTACATTATAGCGTAGAACATACACATTATTTACCTAGCTGAAAATTATTATTTGTCTTTCACTTTATTAGATAATAATAAATGAATGCCGGCAGCAGTGGCCGAGCGGTTTGCGGCGCGCCAGTCACGGTCTGCACGGCCACTACGGTCGGGGGTTCGAATACCCCCTCGGGCATGGATATTTGTGCCGTCCTTAGTGTTAGCTATTTCATAAGTAGTTGTAAGTTTAGGGACTGATGACCCCGTAGTTAAGTCCCATAAGCTCTACAAACATTTGAACATTTGAATAAGCCTCACACATACTGGTGCAGGACACCCATCTCATGTACCATCCGTTAGGCTTCTCACCCATACCCCCTCTCCGTCACCCACTTGCTGCTCTGTAGAAGCCTAAGTTTCCATTATCAACATAATGGCTAAAAGCCGGTAAGATCACAGAACACTGTCGGAAACGAACCACTTCAACTACACTAACAGGTCCGAGCGGCCTAAAGCGTCTCGCTGCGGAGCGCGCGGTTGCTCGCCGTGGAGGTTCGAGTCCTCCCTGGGGCATGGGTGTGTGTGTTGTCCTTACGTTAGTTTACCTAGGTTTAAGTAGTTTGTAAGCTACGGACTGATGACCACGCAGTTTGGTCCGATAGATTTACAAACATTTCAACAAACACTAACAGGTCCTCCTTCTTTGAAGGTGACACAAGAACTTTTTTCTGTTAGACCCAAAGAGTTATCCACAGTTTTCTGCCCTAGCCATCCTCTCCAAAAGAACAGAGTTCGTTACACGAATATTTTATTTGACTTAAGTATTACAACTACCACAGTAGCTTAATATTTTCACAATATTAAACAGAAAAATTATAAACATTCAGTCACCTTCGGATTATTTATCAGCAGTGTAAATAAAGCATGAAATAAATAAATAAATAAATAAGCCAGCTTTCATGAACTTGACCATTCATACTAGTGAACAGTGCCGCGATACAGTAGCCGCGCGCTCGAAGGCACCTTACAGCAGAGGTTCGAGTCCTCCGTCGGGCATGGGTGTGTTTGTTTGTCCTTAGGTAAATGTAAGGAGTGTGTAAGTCTGCGGACTACTAACCAGAGTAGCTAAGCCCCATAGATTTGCAAACATTTTATTTTATTCAACATTTGCTTAAAGTTATTAGATAAAATTGATTCTAATCATTCGTCGTTCTTCCCGTTCTTGTAGGATCTTTTTTCAGCCGCAGCGATGTCGGAGGTTTGATGTTTTCTCTGTTCCCGATAATTGCGGTGCACTCGTGAAATGGTCATACGGCGAAATCCCGTGTCCATGTCTCATGCGCCGACTATAATATAACGTTAATCCTGAGAAGTGCCATTGTACGAGCAGTGATCTAATAGACGACTGTTGTCTTAAATTGGCGTTGCTGTCCTCTGAGTGTTTACATATATCTGTGTTTGCAAACCCATGCATATTTTACTCAGACACTATATCGTCGCACTTAGACGTGAGCTTCAACAAAGAACTGTTGACGTACCACTTTAAAAGAAAAACCGCCTCCACCAGAGTCATTACTTTGGGTAAGAAAGTCTTTGAAGTTATTTATCTTCTTACATTAAAAGAAAATTGTCTGTTTGCTTGTTTTCCTCAATTGTTCACTGTCGCGTCTAACTGCCACGATATAGCGTTGGAGTAATACCAGTTTATTTGGTTCACCAGTGTGTCGGTTATGTAAGAAGTTCACGTAATCTTAGAGAAGCAGCGAAATGTACAGTGCTTCGAACATTAACTTGTCACTTCTAGATTTGGATATAAGTTAACGGCTGCTGGCTCGAGAACGTGCTAAGCTTGAAAGTAATGAACATATGCAGTAATTCTTTTTTGGTGATTTATTTCCGTTTTCCGTCGTAGACATTTGAAAATACGGGTGTCAGGTGGTCAGACATTTTCTACACTTTTGGTGCGAGCGCTATTGAGGATATCTGGTTGATAATCGGGGATGTAAAGCTAATTAATTGGTATTTCCTTGGGGAATACTGATATGAACTTATTCGAAAATTGTCGAGAGGGAGGAACTATTATTAAAATTTCAAAGGTGGTGCGTGACCGGTTTTCTAAATGAATATACAGATTTATTAAGAACTGTAGAAGTTCATTTTGTCGTAGTTCCCCAATTTGCCGGCCGCGGTGGCCGAGGTGACTGAGGCGCTCCAGTCACGGTCAGCACGGCCACTACGGTCGGGGATTCGAATCCCCCCTCGGGCATGGATATTTGTGCCGTCGTAGTTCGTAAGTAGTTCATAAGTAGTTTGTAAGCTTAGGGACTGATGACCCCGTAGTTAAGTCCCATAAGCTTAACAAACATTTGAACTTGAACTTCCCCAATTTTCTGAATTTTTCCAGGGATTAGGGACATTTCATTTCAGTTTAGACGAGCTGAAGTGTGGGCTATCTGACTAAACATTAAGTGCAATATGATCTCCATTGCTTCCTGTTTGCTCATAGCATTAATTTTCAGTCTGTAGAAAAGGCAGAGATAGTAAAAAACGCGCACGATAACCGCCTGAATTATTTTCAGGAACAGACAACCGCCGCGCGACAGTTACCTGACATCCTGTCTACTGCCAAAATGAAGTACGGAGGAGGTGGTTTCGGGCTCATAATCTCATTTTTTAAAAATACTGTAACTATGACACTCTACATTCGTCTAGGGACAGACTGAATCATTCTTACCTAAATGAGACGCAAAACAGAAATGAGTACTGACAACCTGTCAGCAGTGTAGCGATGGCATGGTAGGAGATAAGTGCTTCTATATATCATGACCTAATTACTGTTGATTCGATTGAAATAAAACAAGTTTGTTAATTTCTTTTGACGATAATCAGTATGATGAATAACTTAAGTTTCTGTGTTAGATGAGTAATAATTCGAGCTCCATATATAATGGATATAAGTTACTACCTAAACTGAATAAATTAGCTGGAATATACCTGACTTTTTCAAAGCTTTGAATTGCAGAAGTGAAACTAGAATCCTTACTGCTTTGCGGTTCAACTCTGCTCAAAAATATTCAAAGTCCTAACTGCACTGGACGTGACGTGATAAAATTTAAACACCTATCTGCGTAGCACTGTCGCAGCTCATACTTCTTCCAGGTAATACCTTCCCAAGGTTCCGCGTACGAACTCTGCGTCATGAACGCCCCTTTGATCCAATGTCGAGCAGTACGATCAACAATACTATATGCGCCGGCAGGTGATGTTGCTTTGTCCTCGACGGTAGATAGGCGGTCGTAATGTTCTTGGTTGTTCAGTGTATATTTGTCAAACTAAAATTACCTTATGTGCTGGAAATACCGCTACTGATGTAACAGTATTTGCAAAAGAAAGGCAGGAGATTCTGATGAAAAAGAAAAGGTCCAATGAAAGACATCTGTGACAGATATTTAAAGAAAATTTAAAAAATTCTTTCTGTCCTAACGTAACGGATGAGATCAGGAAAAGGACTGTTACATCTTATGAATATGTAGAGGGAATGCCGTATGGAACTTTCCGCTTCCAAGCTGTGGTGAGGTAAAGTTTTAAATTAAAGCACCAGCTGGTTCCGAATGTCGTGCCTGGGGTCGAAGGTCTTTAAATACGAGAAGGATGACCATCGTTGCCGCCGTCTGCACTTCGTAACTGGCTGAAATCTTTCACGTTCCAGAGAAAATAGTAGCCATTATAAGCACGATATCTTAAATTTAACTTCGTAAGACCATAATATACAGTTCTTCCAGGAAACCTCTCGATTTATTTATGTTATTAAACTAATACCCAGCTATGTAGTCCAATAGCACACTCTAGCTAGGAGTTTCCAAAAAATGTTCAAATGTTTGTAACTCTATGAAACCATACTACTTTGGTCTTAAATCCCTAGACTTACGAACTACTTAACCAACGTTAAACTAACCTAAGGACAACACACATTCCGAAGGAGGATTCGAACCTCCGACGCTGGACGCCTCGCGATCAGTAGCGGTCGGCTACTCCCGCGCGGCAACAGTTTCCATAATACAGTAAACAAACTTAAGTAAAAAATACTACCATATGTGGGTATGACAATATTACACTTGAAAATGAAATCTCAGTGGGTGTTAATATTTTAGTAAGTCATTTATGACACATCAGAGTGTCATAGCGAAATCAATTACTCATCCGCGACGGAATGGCCGTGCGCGCTGAGGCGTCCTGCTACGGTGCGCGCGGCCGTTTCACGTCGGAGGTTCGAGTCGTCCCTCGGGCATAGGTGTTTGTGTTGTTCTTAGGATAAGTTAGTTTAAGTAGTTTGTAAGTTTAGGGACCGATGACCACTGCAGTTATGTCCGGTAACTTTACAAACATTTGAACATCATTTAATCAAATTTGTTGTGGAACATTTGTATTATCAGTAATGTGCGTAGAATTTCGTTATTCTACAGACGTACATATATTTGTTTCTAAATATCATTATAAAATAACTCACTTTTTACGACACTCCTTAAATGACCTAATACAAATTTTACTGCTTAACGGAATGACGTTACTCCACATGAGTTGCGATCCAAGACAGCTGATAGATTACTCAAACTTAAAAAAGAATGTCGTCGTATCGTCGTAGGCCTCGAGTGGTTCACGAGGCGCCGGCTGAAAGGGAACGTGTTTAAATTATGTTCGGAGAAAATAACTAACTTACAAAAATGACTTTTAAATTTTCAGCATTTTTAAAATTTATTTCTGAATCACGATTACCTGATATACAATATTAACAGTTAAGATTCAGTGTAATAAGAAGTCGTGATAATATTTCAGTGCATTAGTACCCTGATCGTAATATGGCCACTACAATTTAATTAGGTATTTCTGTTAAATAAGTAAGCTCAAGTGGCTTCTAACTTGAAGAGCCAAAGGAACTGTTACCCAGCTTAACATCGTGTAGTCCCCGCGCCAACAACGCGCAGAAGTGCCGCAACGTGACGTAGCATGGACTCGACTATGCCCGCTGGAGGGAACAGGCAGCATGCATCTTACAGGACGAGGGCAGGAGATCTCTTCTGAACATCAAGTTACAAGGAATCGCATATATTGTTCATGCCTGTGGAGTTTTGTGCCAAACAGAGATGTTTAAACTCAAAAGGGTGATCCTGAAGCCACTCTAGCAATTCTCGACATGTGCGGTGTCCCACGACTCTGCTGAAATTGCCCAAATCCGTCGGAATGGGCAATGGACAGGAATGGTTGCCGATGATCAGCCAAGATGCGGACACCTGCATCTAGACGTCCTGTATGACTCCAGCAGCACACGCCCGAGGCCTCCGCCAGACTGAACATTCCCCTGCTGCTGTGCAGGCTCCGTGGGTTCGTAAGGTTGTCTCCATACCCGACCGTACACGTCCGTGCGCTCGATACAACTGGGACGATATTTATCGGACCAGACAACATGTTTCATCCATCGCTACTGACAGGCGTAGGTTTTCTGTCGTATAATCAGCAAGGGTACACGAGTGGGCCTTCTGCTTATATCAATGATGTTTCGTTGAATGCTTCCCACGCCGGCACTTGTTGACATCCACTGCAATTTGCGGAACGGTTCAACTTCTATAACGGAGAACGATTCTTTACAATCTTTTTTCCGCCTACTGGGATGTAGGAGATCTCATGTTTTACCGGATTTCCGATATTCACGGTGCATACATGAAATGGCCGTACGGCAAAATCCCCATGTGATCGCTATCTCGGAGATGCTGTGTCCCATCTCTCATGTACCAACTATCAATTCAAATGTTCAAATGTTTGTAAAGCTTATGGGACTTATCTGCGGGGTCATCAGTCCCTAAACTTACAAACTACTTACGAACTAGGACGACACAAATATCCATGCCAGAGGGGGGATTCGAACCCCCGACCGTAATGTACCAACTATCACATTACGTTCTAGCACACTTATATCGTTGCTTCATCTATGCAGATATACAGTAGTGGCTGATCGGGGCAGAACTTTTGATCAGGTGGAAAGAAAATTCTCATCCCTATATTCAAACCAAAAATTTAGAAAAGTATTTCCAACTCAAGTTAAACAGAAATTAGTCCAAACACTCGTCTTGGCAAATCTTTACTACTGTGATGTAGTTCAACACGGTACAAATAGTGAAAATTCGAGACGCCTTGAACTAGTGATTAATACTAGCGTTAGGTACGTGTGCAATATACGGTTGTACGATCATATCAATCCTTCATATACCCAGCTAGGTTGGATGCGCCCACATAAGTGGCGCGATTTTCAACCGCTGTGCTTACTTCATCGATTTCTCAGCCAGCAGTGCCCCCAATACTTGTCTTCTCACATTAAACAGCTATCATAATTCTACAACCGAAATACCAGATCGGAGACGTCTAACAACTTCGCTGTACCTTCACACAACTCTAAATATTTCTCCGTGTCGTTCTCTATCTCAGCCAGGCGACTATGGAACACACTACCACGTGATCTACGTCTTACACTAAACCACTCGACATTCAAGAGGAAACTCAATATTCACATATGCATAGCCTCCTTTGTTACTCTGCTCTCAGTTCTTTCTCTCCATCATAGCTTTGAATCTTACCATTCTATTTCTCTTCCTCTTTATATCTCTCTCACCACATTCTATCGTCTTATGTCTCTGCTTGATGTGAATAACTCACAATCTGTAAGAACATAACGAGGCAATTCCAAAATTGTAATATGGCTGAAGTTCACAATGTGAAACAAGCTTACTGTACCTTGCAAAGTCATTATTATTATTATTATTGTCACTATTATTATTATTATTGTTATTATTGATTCTTATAAATTATCTCAGTATTATTGTTACAATTATATTCTATTAATTATCTGTAATATTTTTTTACTTTAATAATTGTATTCTACATTGTTTGCCTATTATGTACTCAAGAAATTGTTCACCCTCAGTAAGCCTGGTTAGGTATAAAAGAGGGCCTGAAGGCCCTAATCTTGCCATGTAAAATAAATGCCTAAATAAATAAATAAATATTAGCGCCTTAGAACCTAGCAAACTATTATGAAAATAACCACCTCAAGCTAAATCCAGAAAAATTCCAGGTCAACGCTTTTCACTTGCGCAATAGGGAAGCCAGGAGGAACTGACCATAATCTGGAGGGGACAGTGCCTCTCTTATTGCGACACACCAAAACATCTTGCAGTTAAACTCAACCGTGCTCTCACCTACAAGGAACACCGTGTGGACACAAAACTGAAAGTGAGTGCCAGGAACAATATGATCGGCAAGCTCACAAACAGTAGATGGGAAGCACAACCAGCAGTACGTCAGCTCTAGCGCTATGTTCTCTGCTATGCCGCGGAGTGTTCGGCTCCTGAATGGCAAAAATCCACCCATGCGGGACAAGTGAATATAGCAATCAACGAGACAGGACGCATCATAACAAGATTTTTCAGCCCAGATCTCACAAATTAGCTGTAAAAACTCATGGGCATAGCCTTTCCAGACATCAGTAGGAGAATAGCTTCAGAAATCGAAAAGCTTAAACAAGAAATAGATACCAGGCATCCACTGTTTGGTCATAGTCTCCAACATTCTAGGCTTAAATCAAAGAAGAGTTTCCTACAAACTACCAACTCAACTCTTCTTAACCTAAAGCACGACGAGAGAAACTGTGAGGAAACTTGGAACCAGAAAGACCTGGGAAGAACTCCAGAGAGGAACCAGCTGCTGATTTCGAACTTCCCTATACGGTCTGATAAGCACAGAATGAACTACGAACAGGAGGATGACGGTGCAGAGTAAGCCCGAAGAAATGGGGCTACACCATTGTAGACGAGCCCTGCGAGTGTGCACAGTTGCAAGACCCACGCAGAAAGCTGGAGGAACTTTGTACGATAGAGGGTTTCCTCGCAGCTAATAACAAACCTATTCATGCTGCAACGTATTGGGCTTCATGAGGAGTATGAAGAATCTTGTAATCGCCGATAGAATTACATCAGCTCTTTTAAATGTTATCTTGTCTTCCGTGTTTTTGTCATATTTTCGATATTATTGCATTTAATTATCACTTCCCTACTACCATGTATTATAACTGGTTTATATCCTTCTTTTATATTATAATATAATTATTGTAATTATTGATTCGTACTGTAGTCCCCCTGTAACATACTGGGTAAGTCAGTTCGAAGGTCGGAGGAAGGCAACGGCATACCACCTCCAAACAGGACCACGCCTAGTAAAGCACTGTGGTGCTCAAACCAATCTTCGGATTGTTGACTGTTTACCTTTCTTTTACTCGTACTATGGTAAGATAAATGATTTCTTGGATACGAAAAATAATTTAGATGGTGATAAGCTGCCACTGTAGCAGCAGTAAGAGATTTAACGTCTGAAGGACGCAGCGCAGTTCTCTGAGTGTTTACACATCGCGGTGTTTGCATACGCATGCGTATGCTAGTTTCTGTGGCTCTGCACTGTATATTTCTCAGGTGGAGCACTGTGTCATCTGTTCTTACAATATTCAGGATACTTATTCTACTGTTAAGCGTTTGTTCAAAATGTTCAAGTGTTTGTATTGCTTACGGGACTTAACTACGGGCCGGCCGCGGTGGCCGAGGGGACTGCAGCAGGCCAGTCACGGTCTGCACGGCCACTACGGTCGGGGGTTCGAATCCCCCCTCGGGCATAGATATTGGTGCCGTCCTTAGTGTTAGCTAGTTCATAAGTAGTTTGTAAGTTTAGGGACTGATGACCCCGTAGTTAAGTCCCGTAAGCTCAACAAACATTTGAACATTTTTGAAATTAACTACGGGGTCATCAGTCCCTAAACTTACAAACTACTTATGAACTAGCTAACACTAAGGGCGGCACAGATATCCATGCCGGAGGGGGATTCGAACCCCCGACCGTAATGGCCGTGGAGACTGTGATTAGCACGTTGCAGTCCCCTCGGCCACCGCGGCCGGATATTAAGCGTTTGTCTGAGCCATAGTCCGTCGTGATTAAAAATGTGTAGACTAATCATGTTTATGTGAAACAGCACTATGAGATAGTTGTTTAAGGTTGAATTGGGCACCAAAACAGCCCAAAAGGTTTTTAATGCAAGATTACCGTGAAACAATGATACACTCCTGACCATTAAAATTGCTAACATCACGAAGATGACGTGCTACAGACGCGAAATTTAACCGACAGGAAGAAGATGACGCTGTGATATGCAAATGATTAGCTTTTCAGAGCATTCACACAAGGCTGGCGCCGGTGGTGACACCTATAACGTGCTGACATGAGGAAATTTTCCAACCTATTTAACATACACAAACAGCATTTGACCGACGTTGCCTGGTAAAACGTTCTTGTGATGCTTCGTGTAAGGAGGAGAAATGCGTACCATCACGTTTCCGACTTTGATAAAGGTCGGATTGTAGCCTATCGCGATTACGGTTTATCGTATCGCGACATTGCTGTTCGCGTTGGCAGCGATCCAATGACTGTTAGCAGAATATGGAATCGGTGGGTTCAGGAGAGCAATACGGAACGCCGTGCTGGATCCCAACGGCCTCGTATCACTTGCAGTCGAGGTGACAGGCACCTTATCCGCATGGCTGTAACGGATCGTGCAACAACGTTTCGATCCCTGTGTTAACAGATGGGGACGTTTGCAAGACAACAACCATCTGCACGAAAAGTTCGACGACGTTTGCAGCAACATGGTCTATCAGCTCGGAGACCATGGCTGCGGTTACACTTGACGCTGCATAACAGACAGGAGCGCCTGCGATGGCAACGACGAACCTGGGTGCAAGAATGGCAAAACGTCATTTTTTCGGATAAATAGAGGTTCTGTTTACAGCATCATGACGGCAGTATCCGTGTTTTGCGACATCGCGGTGAACGCACATTGGAAGCGTGTTTTCGCCATCGCCATACTAGCGTATCACCCGGCGTGATGGTGTGGGGTGCCATTGTTTACACGTCTGGGTCACCTCTTATTCTCATCGACGGCACTTTGAACAGTGGCCGTTACATTTCAGATGTGTTACGACCCGCAGCTCTACCCTTCATTCGATCCTTGCGAAACCCTACATTTCAGCAGGATAATGCAAGACCGCATGTTGCAGGTCCTTTACGGGCCTTTCTGGGTACGGAAAATGCTCGACTGCTGCCCTGGCCAGCACATTCTCCGGATCTCTCACCAATTGAAAACGTCTGGTCAATGGTGGCTGAGCAACTAAGTGGCTCGTCACAATACGCCAGTCACTACTCTTGATGAACTGTGGTATCGTGTTGAAGCTGAATGGGCATCTGTACCTGAGCACGCAATCCAAGCCCTGTTTGACTCAATGCCCAGACGTATCAAGGCCGTTATTACGGCCAGAGTTGGTTGTTCTGGGTACTGATTTCTCAGGATCTATGCACCCAAATTGCGTGAAATTATAATCACATGTCAGTTCTAGTATAATATATTTGTCCAATGAATACCTGTTTATCATCTGCATGTCTTCTTGGTGTAGCAATTTTAATGGCCAGTAGTGTAGTTTGTTTGGCTACCACGCTCATTAATGTCCAGGCACCTAGTGCAATTAAGTATGCACACAAAACTGGAAAACGTGTATGGAATGCTTTGGCCAGAGTTTCATTCTTAAAGCGCGTTGATAACTGCTTTTTTATTTATGATGTCAAGATCTCGATCTATGGCTTATGGCAACGAGGAAAGTGGTGTAAAATTATGACTATCAGCATCACTTCAGGGAAAGTGTTTTGAAATAATGTGTAAATGGTTTTTGTTTACGAAATAAATTCAATTGCAACCTTTCCATCCTATGACATATGTGTGTACAGTGCACATTTATCATCGTTCCTTCAAATAGTCCGACTTTTTGCAAGTGTTTGTTGTAATATTCTTGTGTTTATTTTGGCGAGGTTTGCTGTGACATACTTGACTCTGTAAATATTTTGACCTCAACAGTTGTTTGCACCACACTACAAACAATCATTTGCTTGTATTAAAAAAGTGTTCTCGCATACACCTTATGTAACGATTTTTGTAGATTGGAACCACCTTTATGCCTTAGTTTTTTTATGTCTTTCTTGTAATTCTACGCTCTGGATTCTAATATCATTTGTTACTACCAGGCCTCAGATAATATATTCGAGATATAAAAAAAAATATACATTACCCTGTGCAAATTTCATGTTTGCTAATGGAAGTAAAGTCTTTCATAAATAAGTGAGAAACAGTTTCATCATAATGCAAATATCTATATCGCTGAGGAAGGTGAACATTTAAGGAAGTTTTTTGTAAACAACACTAACCTTTTGTGATACAATTCCTGTTTGTATACCAATTCGTAAGGTATCATTTTGAGCTAATATTCAGAATTGTAACTTGTGACATATTGCCAGGGAAACACCATTTTATAGTCCAAAATTTGCAAAATTACACGCATAGTTTTCCAGTGACTACAGTGAATACAGTAATATTGGTACATACTACATTAGAGTGTATAATTTGCTTTGTTTGTTCTTTGACAATAAATTATTAAGAATACGTAGTAATTAAAAAACTTGTAGCAAAACACCTACAATATGTCTTAATTAAACCTTGCTGATGCACAGATGAGATTGCTGTACTAGTATATGGCTTGTTTTCGACAATTACTTTTAAACTGTTGCAAAACTGCTTGAGAAAGTTGGTGTTTATTCTGGTTCATAAAACTGTGCTTGTAAAACAGATGTTTTACACCAAATTATTGCTTACATTTTTCTACTTGTGTCGGTAAGAGATGACAAAAAGAAAGTTCAAGATACAGCAACATTAAGTACAAAAGCTGGATAAAAAGTAATGAGAACTACGTATTATTTTTTTCGAAAATCAGTTTACGGACACAGATAGTAATAGTTGCTCCCGTCAGTTATGACCTTTGCCAAATGACCGGATTGCGTCATATACAGTCTACGCGTCAATATCTGTTTGCAGCGGTACGTCCGTTGGCGTCGAGGACTCTTGGGAATGGGAGATTTTGGAACCTCCAACGCACTCACCCGAAATGAGCCCCTGTGATTACGTTCTCTTTGCCAAAGTTATATGTATTACAGAAGAGGTGACATAATCCATGCCTTATGGCAGGCAATACGAAACAATAACAGAAATAAATGTGAAGTTGGTATACGACGCCTTCCGGCATTTGTCAAAAGGTCATAATTAAGATTGGCGATTATACTACAGGTGTGTAACTATAAGTACCTCTGTCATTAAAGTCATTTAAGGGAAATGTAATAGTTGCCATTACTTGTCACCCAGCCCTCGCACTTGTACTTTCTGCTGTGTTAAGAACTACGTGGTGTGCCTGAAAAGTTCGGTGCACGGTCTCAGGAAATATAGGAAACAAGAGTCACAAACAAAATATCTTTACTGTCCTTCAAACTAATCGTTATTTGCCATAATATCCTTCTGACATCAGTTGTACAGCTGTTGGAAACTGTCAGCAAACGCTTCTTGTGGAATCGCTCCAAGCACTGAGGTCTCGCGTTGTTGGATCTCCGCAACCGTTGCCGATCTTCAACTCGTCTTCTATCATTCTCAAAGACAGCCGGCGAGCTCTCGTTCGATGTTGTCTGGGACTGTGGTTGTGGGCGCTCGACCCGAACGTGGCTCATCCTCTGCACCTCCCTTTCCTCCTCTAAAGTGCTTCAACTACTGAAACACACACTTTTGACTCACTTCTTCAACCCCATACACCAGGGGTGGCCACAACGCCGCTCGCGAGCCGCATGTGGCTCTTACTTCACTTCAGTTTGGCTCTCGTTTTAAAACGTAAAAAGTGACTCAAATTTAAATAATACATGATTTGCTTGCTCAGACCTACATCTTTGCAACTTTCTTATTTATTTGGCAGTGCAGAGCCGCGTCAACCTTTTAAACAGCACTGAGTGAGAATCAGTAGTGTGATAACTATTCAGCTGGTTGATTTGTGCAGATCGTAACGGGGAGCGGGGGATGCGAGCAGGAGCCACACCGTGAGCAGCACAAATCGCGCTTCGTGGTTCTCGAAAGCGCTCGTCACCCTCACGATTAAAAATGTTGTTCGTAAACGAAACTGAAAGCGTCTGACATGTTTAGCGAAGATCGTGTCTGCAGCACTTGCGTACACATATCACAATTAAAGGAAACAGTACGAATTGCAGAGCAGTAGGCCCCACAACAAAGAAAGACAGCAGACCAACAGTAACCACCTTTACATGTGGCATATCTTCTGAAAACCGCCTGTTCGTAGCGGTCGGCACTTCACGTAACCAGTCGCATTAGTAGCTACCAGTCTGATTGCTTTTCTTCGTGCTGTAACAGTGTTCAGTTAAACTTTGCGCCGCGGTGGAGTGGCCGAGCGGTTGCCAAGAACTCGCCGAACAAACACGATCAGCGTCCGCAACGAATAGAACGGAGCATAGAGGGAAAAAAAGCTGTCTAAAGCGCCATGCTGCGGATCGCGCGGTTGATTACCATCGGAGGTTCGAGTCCTCCCTCGGGCATGGGTGTCTGTGTTGTCTTTGGGTTTAAGTTAGTGTAAGTAGTTTGTAAGCTTAGGGACTGATAACCAAAGACGTTAAATCCCATATGATTTACAAACATTTCAACATTTTGTAGCCGGCCGCGGTGGCCGAGGAGACTGAGGCGCTCCAGTCACGGTCTGCATGTCCACTACGGTCGGGGGTTCGAATCCCGCCTCGGGCATGGATATTTGTGCCGTCCTAGTTCGTAAGTAGTTCATAAGTAGTTTGTAAGTTTAGGGACTGATAACCCCGTAGTTGAGTCCCATAGACTTTACAAACATTTGAACATTTTGTAAACTTGTCATTTACCCTGGTGTACTAACAGTTACAACGTTATCTAAGATATGCAAATATCAAGAGGCGAACAGAATGTTTAATAAAGAATGAGAGAAATGATTGATTTTATGCTTAACGTTTGTTGAAGTCGCTAAATGCTCTCATTATGAAACACGTGATGATTATACGGTGGGTACTTTGCGCTTCATTTTAAGCAAAAGCATGCCTATGACGCATCGTATTATTTATGACAATATGTGTCCTGAAACATGTACCATACAGTGATATAATTAGCTGGTGCATTAACTGAAATTTGTAGATAATGTCTGCAAAGTGTGTTGTGGATCGAGGCGATAGATAAGTTATGAAAGAAAACGTGATGAAGTTAGACCATATAAACAGTGAAAATCTAGTAAGCGATAAACCATTTTCCTTTCATTATTTTGTGGTAGATATTTGCTGGAATAACTTCCGGAAATGTTTCAAATTATATGTGAAGTATGTTCGAAGTGGCAAAGTGTTATGCCGCGGAGGAGTTGCCTAGCGCATTGAGGCGCTATGCTCCGATGCGCGAGGCCGGGGGTTCGAATCCTCCTTCTGGCATATATGTTTGTGTTGTCTTTAGTATAAGTTAGTTCATAAGTAGTTTGTAAGTTTAGGGACTTATGACCCCACATTTAAGTCCCATAAGCTTAACAAACATTTGAACATTTTTAACAAAGTATTATCATTTTCGAGTAATGGATGCAAAAACTTGGAAATTTAAATGTTGACATCTTCAAGAGTACTAAATGCAGTACTTGTCTCTTCGTGTTAAACTTAACATAAGATTTTTATGTCTTAAACGAGCAGATTGCGAATGCATTTCAAATTTTTAAATTCTGTCAATAATTACACGAAACTTTGAAAAAATTTTTTCCAACAAAATATTCAGGACACAGAAAATAGGATTCTATATTGTGGGGTTCTTCTCTGATGAAACGTGTAGCTCGCTTCGAAACATCCCCTCAAGTCTGCGGCACCACTGCCATACACTTGCACTAACATCCCATGGGACTCCGTAGCCGTTGTGCCAAATTTGAAACAAAACTCGATGTAAACGCGTTGTTACATTTTACTACATATTGAAATGACACGAATTCTCACATTGTCGCTGTTGGCTGTGTCGCAGCGTGTACCACCGCCTCACTGCAGAGCTTTGCACGATAGGGGGCGCTTGTTGACATCACCCTCAATGTGCATGCGCTGACACCTCGTCCTCGCCAACGCGATTGGTGAAATATGGAACCATTTACCGAACTTTTCAGACGCACCTTGTAAAAAACCTATCGCTGTCATTTATAACGAACATTAGCGCGATGCAAACTAGTCTTTTATCAACACTTTACTTCGGATTGCGCCCATCATTTGAATTACTTGTTCCTGCTTGTAACAGAATTTATAAAGAATCCTTTTGAACTGGGAGGTGACCTCAGGACGAATGACACTAACCTGCTCAGGAACATGGTCGGGCACAGATAGCGGCTAAAACATGTTGGAAGAGGAACCGAGGGGGGGTGGCGGCACTCAATCGTCGTCTTTCGTTGACTGCCACACCCTCCGGCGACCTCCCACGCGACTGCGGGTTGAGTGTATGCCTCATTTGTTATACGTTTTTAATCTAGATTTTTAGAGCGTAACTTGTAGTGCTAACTGAATTTTAATAAATGTACAAGTAAAATGTTGCTTATGTGAACTGGTGATTGCTTAAAGCAATTATGTGACATCCATACGCACGATTTTCGAACATGGGTGCTAAGATTTGTGGAAGGGATGCAGATTTTTGGTGGGTGAGGAAGGTGCTAAATAAGGTCAGACTCTTGAGCTGGAGGGCTTTTTACGTAATTCGCTTTAGTGGGCGCGCTGTCTGGAAAGTTTAGGAAGAAGTTTTGTGCGCTGGGCGGAGACAGGTCCGTCGCAGTTAAATATATTCAACGTCTTTCGCGTACTGCGAGGAGCAGTTTGGAGTTTAAGTATTTTCCGGCAGTATTGTACTTAGTATTTGGCACAGTAAGGGGACCTTTTTTTTATTTTCACTTCGGTAATTGATTGCTGTGAAGACAATGAGTGTTTTCCAGCTGACTTGTTTGGTTTATGTTGTGACTTATATAACTAGGAATAGACACATTATTACTGGATCTCAGCAGCCGCGGTGGCCGAGGAGACTGAGGCGCTCCAGTCACGGTCTGCACTGCCACTACGGTCGGGGGTTCGAATCCCCCCTCGGGCATGGATATTTGTGCCGTCCTAGTTTGTAAGTAGTTCATAAGTATTTTGTAAGTTTAGGGGCTGATGACCCCGTAGTTAAGTCCCATAGACTATACAAACATACATAGTACATAATTTATAGGAGCACCTATATTCAACCTAGCAATCATTACAATGCCGGCAAGTGGTTGGTGCGTTTTCTGTTTTTGTGTATTTATCGCATTTAAAGTAACGCCACCACTGGTAGATTTAGTCTACTCATATATGATACCAAATGGTAAAATGAAACATTCCAAATAAATAAGATTGAAAAAAGACATTGCCCTGTGTAGCACTTTTGTTAAGGTGACACACTTACTGAACGGAGCTGTTGGATACCATGCGAGGTTACAGTTGAAAGTATGTGAAGCTGACCTTTATTAGTGGATCACAATCCGTTTTTACGTCCGTAGTCGTAATCGCGGATAATGATACCAAGAACGTTATGAGACGCACATAACCGTAAATATTGCGTAGCAGCCATTGGTGTGTGCTTCAGGTGATACAATGCATATATTCATCCAATACACACACAATAGTCATATTTGGGTAGGAAACGGGTCACAAATATCAAAGATAGAAGTTATCCCTTGAGAGCTAGTAGGCTGTTCCCTCGGGCCTCTCTACAGACCAACTAGAACTGCGTCAAAATATTGACAGAGAGCGGAAAAAGTAAGTGCCTACATTCTCTCTTACATGTCTGATACTACAACAAATTTCACTTCCAGATGACTACGCAATTCACTGTTCTTCATAATAGCTTTGGAAATCAGTGGCACTGTAGAGACTTAATTTGGAAACGGAATTATTTATAAATAATTCCATGATCTTAGGGATGAAAGCAATATCGAGTTTAACATATGAGGAACATTAGCAGAAAAGCGTAGCGACGTATTAGAGAATTGCATCAACTAATGGACAAGAATTTGGTAAGCAAAGATTCACGTAGAAGAAATGTCGCTTTAGACGTCCCAAAAGCCGTGCTGACGCTATCCACATTCAAAATTTATTTCATAACCTTTCTCTTTGTGAATGGAGCGAAATGGAGGGGGGGGGGCTCGATTTTCGGATCTGTGACACATCTAGATCCTTATAGACGAAATATTAGATTATGTATAAGTTAGCCTCTTCTCATGAGTTTAATAAACACAACAGAGACTTTAGTTATCAGTAATATATATATATATATATATATATATATATATATATATATATATCGGTACAGTACCTGTTATTTCGGACATGTTCAAAAGAACAAATGCCACACCAATCTATATATATGCATTTATAAAGGATGATGGTGATGTGTTCATCTATGTCAGCGCAGGTGTGGTAATACAGGGTGGTCGGAAATTACCGTTACAGCCTTCTAGGACTGGTAGAGGGTAGTGAGTACATAACATTCTGAATAGAACCCATCGCCTGAAGGGATGGAAACTAAGGGCATCACATGGATTCCGAAATTAATCATGTGAAGGGCTTGTTCTGAACGGACGGCTGTGGTGTACGTGATAACAAATCAGAGGTATCCAACAAAAACGAACGTTAAAATGTAGTATGTGACATAACCAATAGCCGATTATGTACCTTCCTTTCTGCGACGCTATCACTACCACAGTAAGCAAACTCGTGCGAAGATGAGCTGTTATACCTGTTTTACGACGGTAAGAACACACTCGATCTCAGTAAATGTTCAAATGTTTGTATAGTCTATGGGACTTAACTACGGGGTCAGCAGTCCCTAAACTTACAAACTACTTATGAACTAGCTAACACTAAAGATGGCACAAATATCCATGCCCGAGGGGGGATTCGAACCCCCGACCGTAGTGGGCGTGCAGACCGTGACTGAAGCGCCTCAGTCCCCGCGGCCACCGCGGCCGGCCGACCTCAGTATCCCTGAAATTTCTGATATTATGGTATATGCGCAAGCAATTACAAATGCACTATTTCGGACCACTCCACAGAAAATCAATGGCGTGTAATAATATCGAGAGCTAGAAAAATCTTCATTTGCTGAGGACGGCCTGGCAGACACAAAATAATTGTAGAAACAAAGGTTTTTCGCTAGATCACTGAATACTGGGATTCCGTAATTTAATCCTCTTAGTACCAGGTGGGCATCAATAGCAGTAAAGACCATTTGGGATAATACTGAGCCCGTCCTCTTTTATTTAGTTTCTTTTAGCAAAAATTCATCGCCACTGACACTTGGGTTGCGCCTGGAAGGTTAGCTGCACAGCTGTATTGAACTGGGGAAGATGTCCGCCTCGTACTAAGAGGGTATAAATAACATTGTCCGAGAAATCCTTAATCGCAACAGACTTCGCGGTGTATGGACAGGAGCTCTAGAGGCACAAAGGGATGAAGGAAATTTGCAGCGATGTATACGCTACTGCAAGAGCAATAGCGTAGCCAATGGCCACGTTGACAACTCCAACGATAGAATTACGTGAGTTCTAACCAATTATCAGCCATCTATAACTCAACTGCTCCTATTCATGTTATTTTACCGTTTGGTTTGTGGTATAAGGGAATAAACTACACTGGTCATCAGTCCATCATATCGTTTTATGCAGCCAAGCTACAAGCAATGCTATTCCGTTGAGAAGGTGCTGGTATTACTAAGAGATTACAGTACATACTCCGTAAGTTCGGTGTTTAATCCATTATTTACTTCACTGTAATCTGCACAAAGTTTGCTGTATTAAACTGTAGCGTAGTTGTTAATGGCAGATAGACTGTTCCAGAAAGGTCTTGCGTGTGAGATGTGACGCAACAAGTACATGCAATGGAGAAGTATTTTTATGTTTAATGTATTTGACTTTTAAAATGTTTTATGCAGTGTACATGACTCCTGACGACTCTAAACTACACTGGTGATGTGCAATATTCAAAATGTTCAAATGTTTGTACAGCTGATGGACCAAACTGCAGTGGACATGAGTCCCTAAACTTCCAAACTCCTTACACTTATTTATGCTAAGGACAACAAACACAACCATTGCCCGAGGAGGACTCGAACCTCCGACGGCGAACTGACGCGCACTCCGCAGAAAGGTGCCTCAGAGCGGACGGCCACTCCCGCTCGGTGATGTTCACTCATTTGAACGAAATCGATATTTGATTTTTTTAAATAAATATTGTACACCACCGAGCTCTAAATTTTTAATTTTTATCTGTTTGTAATTGTAGCATGGTCGTAGCTGTATAGGATGTATCCATAGGTAGGGACAACTAAGTCACGTTTATAATGCCATCAGGCAGCGTTTAAGACAGTCAGTCTCACTCACCGAGAAGCTAGAGGTAAGCGCCAAACGGTCTAGGTTTTACACATGTAATAAAGTGAACTACCATCATTTGATTCATGAATGTAAAATAAGAACCTAAAGAATAAGAACCACCAACAACGAAACCAATAATTAAGAATAGTTTTGAGAAATGGATCGCAAATGCTACTCTTCACGCACGTGGAGGTGACCTATGGTTTTAATTTTATGTGACACCACTTGCGGTTGTTGTGTGCTGGAGTGGCTATGCACTATTTAAGACCGACGTATGAGACTTAAATATCCGCTACTTGGAATTACAGAAAAAGGTTCCTAATGGGAATCTAAGGACCAGCATTAGGTGGACTTTGCGTCCCGCGCAGGTATGTTCGAGAGCATTGCGTAGCGGTTTCTTAATAATGATATCTATTGTCAGTAGGACTCCTGAACCATATCACCAAAGGAGGAAGATTATCGTTTAACGTCTCGTCGATAGCGAGGTCACTAGAGACGGAGCTAACACTCGGATATTCGGGGAGAATGGGGAAGGAAATCTGTTGTGGCCTTTCAAAGGTATCATCGCTGTGGTTGCATGGAGTGATTTAGGAAAATGACGGACAAACTAAATCTAGATTGCTGGAAGTGGATTTGAACCGCCGTCCTCCGAATGCGAGTCCACTGTGTTACCACAGCACCACCTTGCTCGGTTGTTGATGCGGTTTACTATTAGTAGCTTCCTTCACCTCCTAATTACAATAATAATAAATAAAGAAGTGCTGTTCTCATACTATTCGTCAACCCTTGTTGAATACGTTACTTGTACTTCACTCCAATTTATTTCGGCAGTGGATCACTTATGGAAATAAACTACTGACCGCGTATTTGAAAACTAACAATACTAATAATAAATATTTGAGCCGTGCAGCAACTAAATATGAGCATTGTAAACCATAGTTCATTAAAATTTTGCACGTGGTATTACTGGATATTCTGTAAACAGAAAGGGATTTCAATTAATCAGCAATATTAAAGTGCCACTCTGCATCGCTTTTTTGTAATTACTACAGTTTGTCCTTTTCCAGTAAACAAAACCCTCCATATGTTGCATTTACATGTAGCTTTATTAGAAAATGAGCATTTAGAATCCTAGTAAAGCTAAATCGTTCTAGTAGCTTGCTGCTAGGCAGTGTGGAAGAGTGATACTTTTGGAGTTTATAATCTCTATTTTTGTGTGCCGGAGTCCCAGACAAAAATCGTAGATGAGTCTGCAGTGATTATGAAATTGCAGAGACTAAAAAAAAATGTTCAAATGTTTGTAGAGTCTATGGGACTTAACTTCGGGGTCATCAGTCCCTAAACTTACAAACTACTTATGAACTACTTACAACTAAGGACGGCACAAATATCCATGCCCGAGGGGGGATTCGAACCCCCGACCGTAGTAGCCGTGCAGACCGTGACTGACGCGCCTCAGTCTCCTCGGCCACCGCGGCCGGCGCAGAGACTCCGGTGATTGTCACAGGTCCCGGAAATAACGTTGAACTGACGCTATTTGCCGGAAATCTGCGTATTTGAGACGAATAATGTATATCTAAACCAATATTTCAGAAGTGACGTTGCTATTTGCAGCG
Organism: Locusta migratoria; assembly: GCA_026315105.1. Lineage (NCBI taxonomy): Eukaryota > Metazoa > Arthropoda > Insecta > Orthoptera > Acrididae > Locusta > Locusta migratoria. Next base: position 14,484,683 of record CM048755.1, read on the forward strand.
AATGGTGGTACTACATTTCACAGATATTATTTGATTTCCTAACTTAATCGTGTGAACAGAGATACGTAACAAGCACTAATAATACTCATCTGAAACAACTATTACTGTTAACGTTCATAATGTATCAGTATATGAATGGTGAGGTAAAGAACATCAGCGATTCCACTTTTCTCTCCATTCTTACAGTCTGATCACTGAGCAGAACGTTTAGACAAAGCATAGAGCCCTATCGACTTGTTTTTGATTCTAGTGAATGAAAAGTGTTTAGTGAAAAATGATAACTATTATTAATCAGTATCTACGCGTAACTTTGGATTTTCGTGAAAGTGACGTGACGTAGCAAACGGGGATTGAAGTTTTGGACATGCCTGGTACTAATAACAAGCTGAGAATGAGAAGGATACTTACTTATTGTTGGAAGCTCAGGCGGCTGAATGGAGCTGTCCGAACCTCGGCACTTCCTCACGCTGCCCAGACAGAAGCTGACTGAGTGATGCTCTTTGGTCTTAATACTGAGATGGCCGGGACCCTCGAAAGAGTCGGGAGCGGAGTTGGTCTGCTTCCGCATGAAGAATCGCCTGCGCTTCTCCGCTGGCTTCATTGATGGAACGCCTGCAGGCACTCTGTTTGAGCGGCTATCGTCCATCGACCACTGGGTCTTAAGCTTCGGTCGTGGTCGCAGGTCAAATAGCGTCGGTCGTGTAGGCAGACAACCGTCAGCTACTGTGTCCCTGTTCTCCTCTTGGTCGAAGGATTCACTTTCTGGTATCTTACCAGGGTCCTCTACTATTTTTTCCGGCATTGTTGCTAGGAGTGACTCTGAGTCGTCGCGCTCTTTCGCTGGAAGAGTCAAACACCGTTGGAGTGGACGTTTCACAGAGGGCTTACGAACTGGAGAACTCTTGGGAGACTCATATATGTCACACACAACAGACAGCTGACTGGGTGGCTGCGGGTGTTCCTCTACTGTAGGCGGAATGACGATGTTCAGTTCTTCATCAACTGGCACCGATTCGTCCGGTGGCTTTTTAATACTTCTTTGCGGGGATCTCGGTGATACAGGCGGATCTCGTAATTTGGGACTCTTGGGTACTTCTTTAATGGTCAACTCGTTCAAGAGTGGAGATGCTGGACGAGAATGACTCTGTGACAGTTGCAGTACTGAAGGATTAGTTGTATCCAACAATATCCCTTCGTTCAGTTTCGGTGTAGTTGGACGGGAGTGTTTTGGTGAAATTGGAGGACCTGGAATTTTTGGAATGATAGAAGCATCAGAAAATTTTGGAGAAGGTGGTTCTTTTGCTTTTGGAGTCGACGGTCGAGAAACTTTGGGAGATGGAGGAGGACCAGGTATTTTTGGAATAACTGGGGCTTCTGGAAATTTCGGTGTTAATGGTGAGTATGGTTCAGCATATCGAGGAGTAGTTGGAGCTGAAAGTGTCGAAGGTGATTTGTGAGGCGATGGAGGAGGGCCAGGGATTCTTGGGATAATAGCACCTGGAGAGATAGACCCTGTGAAATCGTGGATTAAAGGTCCAGAGAAAGCTGGAACAGTTGGTTCCATGAGTTTCGGTGGCTGAGGACGTGGTATTTTTGACGACGATGAAGTAGCTGCAAATACATCTGAACGTAACTGTAAGGACGTAGCGGGAGGACTTAAAGGAGCAACTGGAATAGCGGTGAGGGAGTCAAGAGATTTTGAACGTTGTGCTCGGAAAACTGGTGATTTCTCCTCTGCTTCTGGCCATGTGGGCTCCGGTTCGTTAAGTAGTGACAGCATTGATCCACCAATATCCGGTGATGGAACTCGTGGATCATCGTCGATATACTCCTGGTTGCAGCCAGTGTCCCAGTTGTCCGTAAGAGACGGCTGCGAAGATCCAAATCGCTGACGTAGAGCTCGTGCGCGAGACGAAATGAAGGACATCGTACGAAGCAATGTTCTTCCGTCTCGGCTTTCCATACCAAATCTGAAACAAGAGAGAAAGCGTTATTAATATAATGTGAGGCTACGAATGCTAATAATCAATATCGATCTGACCACAGCTGCTGTGTACATCCCAAGACAGTTACAGCAGTACTAATATAAAGGACGTGACCTTTGGGTAACAAAGACATTACGCTCAGAAAATAATTGTTGGATGCGTTTAGTAAGAAGCAGTTTTCGGAAATTTTTAAAATTCCACTTCTTGTTTTTCTTGTGTTTGTGACACTTGCACGGAGTGACACTACAGGTAGTGGGCAGTGTGTTGTAGAAGTTGGATACACCGGCTTGTTTCAAATGTTCAAATGTTTGTAATGCTTATGGGACTCAACTACGGGGTCATCAGTCCCTAAACTTACAAACTACTTATGAACTACTTACGAACTAGGACGGCACAAATATCCATGCCCGAGAGGGGATTCGAACCCCCGACCGTAGTGGCCGTGCAGACCGTGACTGGAGCGCCTCAGTCCCCTCGGCCACCGCGGTCGGCACCGGCTTGTCCACTGCAGGTAGTTTTGGGCTCGCTCGCCGTCTCAGTTGTGGGAGCTCGCGGTAAAATGGACGGTCCGACGTCATTACGGAGCACAGAACGGCTGAGTGGAAGCACAGGAGAAATGAAAACAATCAGAGGAATGATCATACTTAGGTTCCCATACGATGAAGCGTTATTGGGGAAACTCCACTAAAACACCAACTTTCCTTCTACTTTGATGAAAGCAACCAAATCTTAAAATGGTATCTGCTACGTAAATAAGTAGTAACACCCAGCCTATAAGTTCATTGGTTTTCGATTTCTGAATTTTTAATATACTTTTAATTGTATTCTAGGAAAGCAGCTGTTGGTAATCACACAATTTTCACATGACGCATTTGTAGGTACATTCATAAGACATAGGTCAAATGTTCTATGCATTCATCTTATGAGAACTAGTAATAAAATATTTTCTGTGTTTATTTCAAATTTTAGCTTAACTTTTCTTTAATTATTGGAACTTGAATGTGATGATAAAAAAGAATATATGTTCGATAATATGAATGTGTAGGCGTAAGCAAACACATCAAGACTACTTCCTGCAAAAATTTCATTCAGATTGGTTAATACTGATGACAAAAAAACTTGGTTCTTATTCAAGTGAAATATTTCTAAATCTAAGGGACAAAATTGTTGACGTCATCGGTTCCTAATCTTAGAGAATACTTTAACTTAAACTAACTTTTGCTAAGGACAACACACAGACGCATGCCCGAGGGAGGACTCGAACCTCCGACGGGAACGATCGCGCAATTCTAGACATGGCGCCTTAGACCACGCGGCCATTCCCGTGAGGCCACTTGACACTGAGTTTAGAAAAGCAAACTTCTGGTAAAATGGATTTTAACATTTTATCAAAAGATTGATGTTACTACAATGCACACACTCATTAAAATTTACCGGCACCATAACGTTTTCCCTTCTTTCTTATATGGAGCATCTTCATGTAATTTCAACTCCAGGGTAGCCTTTTTCTTGAATTTTCAGAATAAAAATCTACTCACAGCCTTCTGGAGGAAGGATATCTGACTCTCACCTACTGCCTATTTAGTTTGACCATTGTCATTGTATTACATAATTCATATTTATACAGTTCACCAGCCAAGTAATTGATATCCAACGATTGGTTGCCAATTGTCTCGCTTCAGTCTTTCTGGAAATCTTGGAACGTTTTTCTCCCTGTTTGAGTTTATGCCAAGTTACGAGTAAAAATGGTTGTTTGACGGTGATAGAAATTACAAATTATCTTCGGCATCTTTCGGTGTGCCACAGTCTATTACATATTCCGTATTTCAAACACTTCTCAGACATATTTATAATTAGAAAACAGCAAATGTTCAAATGTTTGTAAATCTATAGGACTTAACTACTCTGGTCATCAGTCCCTAGACTTACAAACTACTTAAAGTAACTTATGATAAAGGCAACAAATTCACCCATGCCCGGGGAGGACTCGAACCTCCGACTGCGTGCAGCGGCGCGCTCCGTAGCTAGGCTTCTGAGACGCTCGGCCACTCCACCGCGGCGATCTAACTGTAAACACTGCAGATTGTTTTTTTTATTGAAGCTTTAGAGTGGAGTCTCCCGTTAAAATGGGGAGTAGCTGTTTTTAAAGAGATGAAAGTAGCATGAAAGTCTGGTTGGTATCTACAAACAGGTCAGAGACGTCAACATATCTGTGCAAGATGCCTAATATATTTATTGTTTGCGAAGGTGTCTTTATATGCTACATGTTGTAAATAGCCGCGGTGGAATAGCCGTGCGCACTGAGGCGCCTTGCTATGGTGCGCGGCCGTTCCACGTCAGAGGTTCGAGTCCTCACTCGAACCAGGGTGTGTTGTTTTTAGGATAAGTTAATTTGAGTAATTTGTAAGTTTAGGGACCGATGACCACTGTAGCTAGGTCCCGTAACTTTACAAACATTTGAACATCTTGTTCTAAATAAAATTCTTTTAAGAGGTGTGACTGAAGAAAGTTATCATATAGTAGCAGAGAAACAAACGTCTCAATAACTTAAAAAACATCTTAACTATGAGAATACATTTTTTTTTTTTCAGGAGGAACACTAAACGAATTAATATGTTCTTAGATCAAGTTAATATGTTGCTTTTCAGCTTTCAAAGTGTTGGGCAGTTTTATTGATTTTCATGTTACGGTGACAGTTTGGAAACTTGTCCACAACTTGAACTTGCACACATACAGTTTGAAGACTGAGTGATTAGTTACATAGTATAGTCTCATACGCTTTTGTTTCCTCTGTGCAATTTTTCAGCTACAATTATGTCGATGTTTTGACTTGCAGGTACATGCTGCATTTTTACGCAATGAAGGCAACGAAATCCACCAATAGAAGGTCACTGGCATATTTCAACGTAAAAGAGCTTCTCTTCGATTTAGAACTAGCTGAAAACCCGGCGTTGCCCGGGTATTTATTTATTTATTCGAACCTTGGGTTAGTACTTTTCCTATCCACTCTCTCTCTGTCCATCTCATTTTTTCTAAATTCATGTTACATTTATTAGAGAATATATAAGAAATAACAGGTAAAAAATGCACTCGTTTCGAAGAATCCAATCACGAAATTCAACAATAATGATTTTTTTAAAGAGATGTATTACAAGAAATTTCTTTTTTACTGCTTTATTATTTATTCTTATATTTCCTTATTCGTACGCTTATCCTTACAGGGAAAGAGCTGAAGACATTGTAGCACGCATAGACCGAAGATATGATCTGTGGCTGTACGTAACTTGCTTGCTATAGAGTCGCAAACGTCATCGCTGGCCTTCAGTCAGAATTTTTTTATAATTTGACGACATTCAATCACCATATCTTCCACCCCCTTATAGCTGTCGGCACGGAACTGCTTTGGTGTACAACGGGAGTCTTCGCACAACAATTACACACACACCATTCGTTTGCGTTCTGTAGTTTTCGCTGCAGGGCGAAATATTAACACACACGTAGAATTTTATATACACCGATATCTTTCCAATATACTCCACCCTTTTATTATTATCAACCGTCAAGCAACGATGCAACCAATAAAACCATTTTCAAAGAGTAAATATAATTTTCAAAGAATCATTATTGTTCCGCATTTCGCGTTATATTCTTCAAATTACTAAATATCCTTCATATCGCTATCAAACCGTGCCTAAAACATTCCTCAGGTATAAATTAGTAACTGTACAAATATTTAAGTCTCTGTGTCTTGTCGTTTGGACGTGATAAGCGTACACCGAACAGACATTCACATTAATATATATATAGATAAATAGCTATCCGATCGCCATAAAACCGTGCCTAAAGCCTTCCCCGGGTAGACATTAGTTACCGTACAAATGTTTAGCTCTTTATGTCTTGTGGTTCAGACGTGATAAACGTACACCGAACAGACATTCACATTTATATATATATATATATATATATATATATATATATATATATATATATATATATATATTACTTGAAAAGTTGTATCAGATTGTTGTTGGCGCAGTCCTCTGTGGTGTCAGATATTTATCCTTTAGTGAACAGGAAAATAAGTGTGGTAACATTCATTGACATTCTGTGTTTAATGTTTAATTAAGTAAGTAGTTAAATACTAATCTGTTAATTTTAATTTCGTCCTAAAACGGCAATTATCGTAGGGTTGTGACAGCCCTAAGATATGTCATGTTTCCAGTTTGGCTGCTCGCCGATTTTTGCATTATCAAAATATTAGAGGAGATAGGTATTTCCTTATTAGTTGTCATTACCGTCTTTAAAGAAAACAAAACTTGCTACTAAAGGCGTTAATGAGCCGCCTTGAAGCGATGCGTGGTGTGAGCGCCAGCCAGCACGCAGGAGCGCTTGTGTGACTTGTTAGTCTGCCTGCACCTGTGGCAAACACATTGATGTTTGTGCTGTCTTTAGTATAAGTTCGTTTATGAGTAGTTTGTAAGTTTAGGGACTGATGACCCCGCGGTTAAGTACCATACGCTTAATAAACATTTGAACCTGTGACAAGCTGGTTATTCCGGCAAAAGCCCCTGGATTCGTGCAGGTGTTACTCCGTGCAAGTGTTCCAACACCGCTTTTCTTTGCGTCTGAAAAATGATACTATGCTGTCGATTGATTCAACTCCATGAACAACAATATTGGCATTAAGCTGTTTTTCTATATATTTACGAAAAACAAGCAATCTAACGATAGATACTTTCCCACCTGAGCCTGAATTCAATGACAGAGAATTCAATGAAAATAATATAAAAAAGGAACAAATTCCTGATGTTCTGCAAAACTTAGTTATTGTGACCAATAATTAAGTTTTGCAGAACATCAGGAAGTTGTTCCTTTTTGATATTATTATCATGTCCTGTCAAGTACCGACGGAAAAATCAATTAATTCAATGAAAAATGGAAATGGATGACAATACTTTCTGCTACTGCAACAGACATGATGGTGTTTATTAATACTAGTCAATTAGTTCGCATTTTGGTTTACAGTGAACAATAGTGATTGATGCATAAGGCATTCAACGAACTAGAGATCTGCGAGTAATAACATTAATAAACATTGCAGGATACACAATTACACAGGAAAATTACTGTATTAAACATTAAGGAAAAAGTATGCACATACTCTTTCACTACAATGTACAGTGTTGAAATATTAGTGATAACTCAAGTATGTATTATTTGAGAAGCTATTTACGGAACATGGGAAACAAATATATCTGATTTAACAGCAGAACAAATATTTTTATTTGAACGGCAGGAAGATATTGAAAAATTGAAACAAATTACGTGAAACCATCATCGAATTATGTTAAAGTATTATCACCGTGATAGTTGTTAGATTACTCGATGGAGAGAAAGGGGGAGCGAGAAAGAAAAGATAATGAAGAGGGAAATGGAGAGAAAGAGCGAGAAGGAAGAAAGAAGGACCGGTACAGAGAAAGTAAGAAAAGTGGGAGGAAGAAAGGAGAGGAGAAACAAAAACTGTATGTTTATGGTTTGAGTTTCTACGGTGATATATAAATAAAAATTTTACGTCACTGAAGATTTGTTTGGCAAATATCCTACGATTCGTGGGAAAACAAGCAAGATAGGTGACGCATCTAAAAATGTAAAAATACCTGAAGAATATTCCAGGAAAATTAATTCTTCATCTGTTCTAAACTTAACACAAGGTAAGGTGTGATACGGAACACACAGTAATGATTACCAGCACACTACGGAAATTGTACAAACCACTCTGATGTAATTATAAAGTATTTTTACTCGCCATCAAATTGTCTTTCTGTAAGACGCTAAAAATATGATTACTGTAATCAATGTGATTCTTGATGAAATATTAACAGTGCAATATGCTGCTTTTTAATTATTGAACATTATTTCATCACTCCTTAAAAGTAATATAACCGAAAAAAAAATTGTTATAGTGTTAATCAATTAGAGAAATACCATTCAAAATAAACCCTTAAACATTACTGATAATATCAAACACTTTATTGTGACATGCATTGGCATGAAAAGAAAGCCAAATTCTTGCCATCATTGTAAATTAAATGGATTTACAATCGAGGCACAGTCAAGTTAGTTCCGATAAGTGGATATCATTATACTTCGCGCTAAATGTTTTAATGTGATCCAACGTTTCAGCAACTTCCACAGTTTTTACCGCCATGAGTTACTGTTGCAGTACTAGTGATACGTGGTATGTAATTGGCCGAATGATGTCAAAGAGAAGTCACCAAGTGCTGGAATTTCAATATGGTTCCAGATTTATGTGGATTTCCATGGTAAATATTTCTGGGTGTAGTTTAGGCACATTTAGTAATTTCTCTGGAATAGTTCAAGGTAATCCTCAAAGGTGCTTACACTTCTATTGTCAATAGTTTATCAGTTAAGAATAATGAAGAAAAACACAAATATGAGTTCAATATCATTATGCGTCATAATGTGTTACCACTTGTGCAACACTATTAAAATGTTCAAATGTTTGTATAGTCTATGGGACGTAACTACGGGGTCATCAGTCCCTAAACTTACAAACTACTTATGAACTACTTACGAACTAGGACGGCACAAATATCCATGCCCGAGGGGGGATTCGAACCCCCGACCGTAGCGACACTATTATACTTTTCAGTAAGACAATACACTCGGCAACTGTCTCCACGAACTGGGAGTGTCGAGACTTTCACTCATGTGGAACGAGCTTATAAATGAACTCTGCCCTAATCCCTGTTTTCAGAATATAATGATCAGATAGAACAGTTGTGGCTTACTTGCTTCAGTACGTTCTCTTGCTACAGTAATGTCTGAACAACTCACACTTCTACTTCACTTCACTTTCCTCAGCGCGCAGGCTCCTCAAATTTTGCGTCCTTTCGACGTTGTTGTTGGAGGATTAAATATACAATGACGCCCAATGTTTGTTCAACCGTTTTTCATATTCGCGATTCTCAGCGCTGACGGAAATACGCGGGCAGGTGTGTGACTCTTGAATAGGGGTATGTCTCACATTTATGAAGACTTTTGTTGTTTGCAATCAATCTACCCTATTTTTCAGGTCTTTTCCGTTTTCCCTGATTCTGTAAAAACAGATCATTCAACAGGCTTTCATTACATGGGCACCACAGGGTCCGGTGTTTGTGTTTCGCCTGCCCCGTTTGCCATTTATCAGTTTATCAGCCTCCTGCAACCTGTCCGTCAACAATCTTTTAAGGCTGGCTGATCTCTTAAGTGGCAGGCATCCCGCTCAGTGCCTGCAGGGTTCCACGAATTATAGGAATAGTCATCACTTATTTAACAGCAGTCGTTGCAACAGTAAGCCACGAATTTCTTATGCATCTAACTATGAAATATTTGTGGTTTGGTGTTCATTTTCTTTTTTGATTCCATCCGACCCCCCCCCCCCTCCCCCACCCATTAACGGAACATTTTTTCAAAGGAAAGCTAATCTGTGTGGCTTCATGTCGAAAGTATTGCAGACCACTAACTGTGAATTCCTGCCCCTTCTCCGTAACGGCCGTCCTTCCCGAGGTACTGGCACAGTCCCCAGTGCACAATATCTCTTCATAAACGAGGCTGGGGAAATGCAGGCTGCGCCGACCAGGGGCGGAGATCTGCCCACTGCCCACCAGCTGCAGAAGCAGAGGTATGACACAGTTAGTGCCATGACTCTCAACCTATATGTACAAGAGATTGAGAGACATATCTAAGTGGCCAATGACTATGTTGGACGCACAGAAACTCAACAGAAACAAATTTACTACTTGACAATCAGACAATACATTTCATTTCATTCACTAACGCAGTAATTATAAATCTGAGTTGTGTAGTAGTATTACAAGCCTAGTCCAATAGCTACGAAGATATTCGCGCTTAGTAAATCGAGATTGTACACGCACAAATTAAAGAATATGAAATCAGTGAACCATATATAAGATGAAACGACGTTACACGTGGTGATTAAGCAGAGATCAACATATAAATATAGAAAATGAATACGGAAATAATACACATAGGAATGAAAAACGAACCCTATACAGCAATACTGTATGTCATAAAAATATGCGTTACAAATGTTAGCATGAAGAGCGCACGAGGCACATCGACTTACAACAAATCAAATGTTCAAATGTTTATAGAGCTTATGGGACTTAACTACGGGGTCATCAGTCCCTAAACTTACAAACTACTTATGAACTAGCTACAACTAAGGACGGCCCAAATATCCATGCCCGAGGGGGGATTCGAACCGTAGTGGCCGTGCAGACCGTGACTGAAGCGCCACAGTCCCCTCGGCCACCGCGGCCGGCGACTTACAACATAGAAGACAAAATACGCGCCAGCCGCGGTGGCCGAGCGGTCTGTGGCGTGCCAGTCACGGTCTGCACGGCCGCTGCGGTCGAGGGTTCGAATCCCACCTCGGGCATGGATGTTTGTACCGTCTTTAGTAGAAGCTAGTTCATAAGTAGTTTGTAAGTTTAGGGACTGATGACCCCGTAGTTACGTCGCATAAGCTCTCCAACATTTGAACATTTTTTTTTTAATAAATACGTCAAACAAGACAATATTGACACTGCTCACAGTCTGAAATGTTACAACAGGAAGCGATGATACAACAAAGTTTATTTGGAAGAAAAACCATTATTAAAGATCACATGATTGAAAATAAAGCTCCACGTGATGTGAGGAAGACGATGAAATCTGTGTGTTGCCTCCACTACTGGCTATAACCGCAGGAAGGCGAAGGCAGCAAAGCAGTCCGATGGGTGGTGGTTAAGTCTTGAACAGTGAGTGTCACGTGTGACCGTAGATCAGCCTCTTTGCAATGCAGCCGTCGGCAAATGTTCAAATGTTTGTAAAGCTTATGGGACTTAACTGCGGGGTCATCAGTCAATAAACTTACAAAGTACACTATTGGCTATTAAAATTGCTACACCAAGAATTGGTCATTGGACACATATATATTATACTAGAACTGACACGTGACTACATTTTCACGCAATTTGGGTGCATATATCCTGAGAAATCAGTACCCAGAACAACCACATCTGGCCGTAACAACGGCCTTGATACGCCTTGGTATTGAGTCAAACAGAGCTTGGATGGCGTGTACAGGTACGGATGACCATGCAGCTTGAACACGATATCACAGTTCATCAAGAGGAGTGATTGGCGTATTGTGACGAGCCAGTTGCTCGGCGACCATTGACCAGACGTTTAGAATTGGTGAGAGATCTGGAGAATGTGCTGGCCAGGGCAGCAGTCGAACATTTTCCGTATCCAGAAAGGCCCGTACAGGACCTGCAACATGCGGTCGTGCATTATCCTGCTGAAATGTAGGGATTCGCAGGGATCGAATGAAGGGTAGAGCTACGGGTCGTAACACATCTGAAATGTAACGGCCATTGTTCAAAGTGCCGTCGATGAGAACAAGTGACGTGCAATCAATGGCACCCCATATCATCACGCCGGGTGATACGCCAGTATAGCGATGACGAATACACGCTTCCAATGTGCGTTCATCGCCGATGTCGCCAAACACGCATGGGACCATCATGATGCTGTAAACATAACCTGGATTCATCTGAAGTAATGACATTTTGCCATTCGTGCACCCAGGTTCGTCGTTGTTTACACCATCGCAGGCGCTCCTGTCTGTGATGCAGCGTCAAGGGTAACCGCAGCCTTGGTCTCCGAGCTGATAGTCCATGCGACTGCAAACGTCGAAATTGTTCAAATGTTTGTAGAGCTTATGGGACTTAACTGCGGCGTCATCAGTCCCTAAACTTACAAACTACTTATTAACTACCTTATACTAAAGACGGCACAAACACCCATACCCGAGGGGGGATTCGAATCCCTGACGGGGAACGACCTCGCTCATCGTAGCATAGCACCTCGATGCGCTCGGCCACTCCGTCGCGACTGCTAACGTCGTCGAACAGTTGGGGCAGCTGGTTGTTGTCTTGCAAACGTCCCCATCTGTTGACTCAGGGATCGAGGCGTGGCTGAACGATTAGTTACAGCTATGGCGTCTGCTGGCATGCCGGCCGCGGTGGCCGAGGGGACTGAGGAGCGTCAGTCATGGTCTGCACTGCCACTACGGTCGGGGGTTTGAATCCCCCCTCGGGCATGGATATTTGTGCCGTCCTTAGTAGTAGCTAGTTCATAAGTAGTTTGTAAGTTTAGGGACTGATGACCCCGCAGTTAAGTCCCATTTGAACATTTACAGCCATGCGGATAAGATGGCTGTCATCTCGACTGCTAGTGATACGAAGCCGTTGGGATCCAGCACGGCGTCTTATATTGCCCTCCTGAATCCATTCTGCTAACAGTCATTGGATCAAGACCAACGCGATCAACAATGTCGCGATACGATAAACTGTAATCGCGATTGGCTACCATCCGACCTTTATCAAAGTCGAACTCGTGATGGTACGCATTTCTCCTCCTTACACGAGGCATCACAAGAACATTTCACCAGGCAACGCCGGTCAACTGCTGTTTGTGTATGAGAAATGGGTTGGAAACTTTCCTCATGTCAACACGTTTTAGGTGTCGACACCGGCGCCAACATTGTGTGAATGCTCTGAAAAGCTAATCATTTGCAAATCACAGCATCTGCTTCCTGTCGCTTAAATTTTAGCGTCTGTAGCACGTCAGCTTCGTGGTGTAGCATATTTAATGGCCAGGAGCGTACTTATAAACTAACTTATACTAAAGACAGCACAAACATCCATATCCGAGGGGGGATTCGAACCCCCGACGGCGGACTGCTGCGCGCACCGCAACACGGCGATCCAGCACGAGCGGCTAATCAAAAAAATGTTCAAATGTTTGTATAGCTTTTGGGACTTAAATACAGGGTCATCAGTCCCTAAACTTACAAACTACTTATTTACTACCTTATACTAAAGACGGCAAAAATATCCATGCCCGATGGGGGATTCGAACCCCCGACCGTAGTGGCCGTGCAGACGGTGACTGGAGCACCTCAGTCCCCTCGGCCACCGCGGCTAATCCGCCGCGGCCCTCAGAATTCACGACAGTACATTCGTTTGTTGCAATGCAAATGAATTTACTAAGATTGAGATTAGGACTCCCTATACTGTTTAACCCAATTATACCTAATTTAATTACTGTAATTCTGGAATATTTATTTTCTTTATCTGCTTTGTGATAAATATTTATCACCTTCAAAAGACTTCTATCGATCATTGTCACTTTCAGGAATAGGCGAGATATCTTCGTTTGCCTTTCGTTTGGGTTGAAATTTGAGATTAAGTTTCCAGAGATATTTCCTAGTCTCCCTTGGATTCACAAAACCTATGAAGACTTCTCTGATAAACGTATCTCACAAATCACGCCCTGAAGCTAATTGATGACCACTGTTTTGCTATGGGTGCGCTCACTAATGTGTTAAGCTTCATTACTCTAAGACTGCCGCGGTGTTGGAGGGGGGACCTGGTGTTCGTGCTGTGAACGGCGTGTTTGCAACCGGCCGGCAAGTCGCGCGCTCTCTGCGCTGTTTACCGGCTGTTACTCATGTTTATAATGACGTCCGAATTTCGATAATGGCTCAGCTACTGAGAAAAGATAAACTGAAATTAACCTTCGATAATCAATATGCACGACCGACATCTTTCGAAATCGAAGACTTTCTTGAAACGGAATTGAAAGTAGGCCTTGAGGACGTTATTAGAGTTCATTTGTCGATTCTGGCCAGTGTAGTTTATGTGAAGGCGAGAGATGCAGAATTTTTGTGAACGTATTGTTGATTCTGTTCGAGATGTACTAAAGTTCAAACACCGCGATGGTAATGTGGGTGAAGTTTCTGTTTAACATGCCTGATTTCGAATTAGCACATTTCGCATATTCGAATTATCATTTGAAGTGACTGTTGAGGATATTAACGACGTGAGTGCGCCATACGGGACAGTTCTGAGTAACTTTGCGGAGTGGTGGTCTGCTGCCCATAGGTTTCCTGTGCTGAACGGCGTTAGGCAACTTAAAGTATATCTTCGGCGACATATACCATCGTATATTACAGTGCGTGGCTACCGCGCTGTTGTCATTTAAGACGGCCAGCCGAAAACTGGCGCACGCTGTAATTGTTCAGGTGACGTCAGATGAGAATGCGTGCAGAGGCGTGTGGCTCAGTTACCGCCCGGAGAGAGCGTGCGATGACAACACTGCCGCGGGGAGCAGGCGGGGCCGCCGGGCCGTCAGCCGAAAGCTCACGTGGCAGCAGGGGACCCTGCTACCAAATGTTTGTTAAGCTTATGGGACTTAACTACGGGGTCATCAGTCCTTAAACTTACAAACTACTTATGAACTACCTTATACTAAAGACGGCACAAATATCCATGCCAGTGGGAGGATTCGAACCCCCGACCGTAGTGGCCGTGCAGACCGTGACTGAAGCACCTCAGTCTCCTCGGCCACCGCGGCCGGCACCCTGCTACCGTAACTTGAAATGTAGACAAACCTAATGAGACCGTTGTTGGGCAGACTTTAAGTAAGGTAAAAGGTAAAGCAGTCAACAATCCGAAGATTGGTTTGACCACCACAGTGCTTTACTAGGCATGGTCCTGTTTGGAGGTGGAATGCCGTTGCCTTCCTCCGACCTTCGAACTGACTTACCAGCCTGGTAACGTGGGTTCCGAACCACGGTGCTACTCGGTATTTTTCACATAAGCAATACTGCCAGAGGTGAAAGAAGTGGTAAGTGACAGATAAAAATCCTAGGACCTGACGGGGATCGAACCCGTTACCTTTGGATTTGTAGTCTGGCACTCTACCACTGCGTAACCGAGGCGCACGTATTAACACAGCACGTAGGAAACTGTCGAACAGACTTCACGTAATATTGCGGGACCCGATGAACAGCTCTCGAATACCGCCGAGATTGCTGCGCGTCCCGTGGACGTTGCGCCCGACAAAACACGAGCCAGCAAGACCATTGTTCAGAATGATAACTCAGGAACAGGAAGCAGAATAAGAAGCGGAGATTGGTCCACCAAGGCGTAGAGAATATAGAGCTGGGTCTGCAAGAAAAGGCTAAATCAATGGCGAAGGATTTACAGGAAGGGACTCGTGCAATTGCCGCTCCTACCCCAATTTCGTAGGGAAAGCAGAGATCAAAGGATAAGGTGCCAAGTCCTCCCGTAAAAACAACTGACAAAACTACTGCGCATAGTAAGAAGGTGCAAGATCTGAAGGATGTTAACGCAATTCAGTCTCCACAGGCGGTAGGATCTTCAGCTTCCACTTCTTGGGCCGACGACGGCGAAGATACTGGAACAGATGTAGAGATGGCCGCGGCATTTGAACACCCAAAGGACTCGAAGCCTTCCGCTCATTAAGACGTCACGGTCGCTAGCAGTACACAGACCATGGAGACGGACAGCGCTTCAATTTGACAGTAGAGGATTACCACCCCTCGCCATACACAAATTCCATAGCAAATGAACACCCAGCAGGCATACAAAATAGCAACCGTAAATTTTAACAAGATCCACAGTGCTTTCAATTTACGAAACCTGCAATATTACTTGTATGCCGCTGGCATCGATATAGCAATGCTCCAAGAAGTGTCTCATATCGGCTTAGAACGGATACCCGGTTTTAATGTTTTCTCCAATCTAGGTTTTGTAGCGGAACTGGGGACTGCCATATTATTAAAGGAAGGCATCGTCGTCAAGCATGTCGAAAAACTTGTGAATGGCAGAGGAATAGCTGTCACATGTAATAATACAAGATTAATAAACGTATAAGCTCCATCTGGATCCAGTAACAGGCAATGCCGTGCAGATATGTTTAGGTATGAAATCGTTCCCCTCTTCGGAAGCAACTACGATAATATCATTTTTTGCTGGTGACTTTAATCGCGTACTTAGTCCCACTGATCAAACCCCAAATTTTAATCCCTGTATGGAACTTGAGCGTGTCATCTAAGATCTACATCTAACTGACACTCGGACTTTTATGCACGGCGCGACACCTTGTTTTACGCATGTAACTGGTCACTCGGCCAGGCGACTGGACAGAATTTATATTTTTCAGGGTCTAACAAACCACCTGTTACAAATTGAAAGATGGCTACTACTTTTTTTTCCGATCACGCAGCTTTCATTTGTACCATCAATATGACGAAACAGGCCACATACCGGAGTAGAGGCGTCTGGAAATTCAATATTACACACTTGGTCGACCCAGCCTATCGAGATGTGTTTCGACGAACTTGATCAGCCTGTGAACAAAAATTTCTTGCCTACCGCTCAGCCATCGATTGGTGGATAAAATGCGGGAAACCCCAAATCAGAAAGGCTTTAATGGTTTATTCTCGAGAAAAAAACTGGTGGTTCATACGAACAATGGAATTTTACTATCAGTGTCTACGGGGCTTATGTAAACTTGATGCTGATCTTATAACAAATTTTACGAAGATCAAACGGATTCAGACAAAAATTTTATCTCTGAAAAGAAAGCAACTAGAGGGTTTTAAAATACGTTACAAAGCACCAAAGACGGTACAGGACGAAGAAGCAGTCATGTACCACATGATACGTGAAAGTAGACGGGGTTCTAGGAAAATACTGACAGAACTGAAAACCACCACTGGGATGACACTAACTCAACAAAGTGAAATTACGAACGCAATCCATGACGCTCCGTGAATTTCTGGCAACTCTGACAGGAAGACTTAGCCCTGTAGATGCGAGCGCACTAATTGCAGAGATCACGGAAGATGATTCTGGCCGGAAATAAAGTCGAAATTCATTGCTATATGCAATGAATTAATTGTGCCAAATACCACTGTTCCACCGCAGTTTCGCCAGGGAATTGTTATATTAATACCCAAGTACCCGAACACTAACTCACTGACGAATTTGAGGCCAATCACCCTCCTGAATAGTAATTATAAAATCTTTGTCCGAGTCCTGAGTCGATGGTTGAGGACGGTTATGCACTTTATTACCGGTCCCTATCAAATGAGTGTCGGTAAAGGTCGATCAATCTATCAGACTTTTACGGATTACCGAGTTGTAATGGCGCTAGCAGAAGCTTGTAACTTAAAGTGTGCAATATTAACTTTAGACCTTAAAAAAGCATTTGATAGGGTGAGACATAATTTCAAACGACGCGGGCAATGGAATTACCAATCCAATTTATAGGAATAATACAGAATATGTTCCAAAACAACACCTCTAGAATTTTAATTAATGGTAAACTCAGCAGCGAGGTCAAGGTAGAAAGCTCTGTGCGGCAAGGATGTCCATTGTCAATGGCTTTGTTCGCCATTGCCATAGAACCTTTGCTCACGAAGCTGACACACCATCTACAAGGTCTGGACATCCATGGTGAAAACATTGCCTGCCGCGCATATGTGGATGATGGTTTTCTTGTTGTAAAAAAACAGGAAGTGGAATCTGCTCTTGACATAATACGTGCAGCCTCTGGTGCTAAAGTGAACTGGAGAAAATCCGGCATAATGAATATTGGGCGAAGACTCGAGGGGTTACACCACCCAAGACTACAGGCTCTTACCAATATGAAGAGTTTGGGGATAGAGTTTAGGGGGCAGATTCAGAGCACCATTGCTGTCAATTACAGAACGCTGCTCAACAAACTCAGAGCTGGTACACAGTCTTATAGCTTACGGAACTTAAATACATTACAAAGAGTTGAACTTGTCAATACTTATATAAAAAATAAATTATGTGGCACAGGTGCTGCCTGTTCCAAAAGGTATTGCACAGAGGATTTTGTCTGCTCTTGGTCATTTTGTGAGCAGAGGTAAAATTTTTAAAGTCAAGTATGATACGCTAACTCTTCCACCGTGTAATATTGGGTAGGTCTCACAGATATATACATGAAGGCCCAAGATCTTTATCTGTGCAACACCTATAAGCTGTGGGAAAACTCTCCGCACAGCATAACCGCTCATCTGATCAGCGCAATAGCACCATCGGACATTCGTCCTCCGATTGATATCCACCTATATCATCTGCGGCACTTTTTGCTAGAAAAATGCTTCTAGCTAAAAAAAATACAGCAGACAAAGAAAATTTACAAGGCGTTACTCGAAACCAAGCCAGGGAACAATATCAAAGAGAAATAGGTAAATCACAACTGGCGTGTCATTTGGGACAACATCAACACACGTCATTTGCCATCTGATGTGAGGGCATCCTGGTACAAGTAGTGAACAGAAAAACAGCAACCAACGCCAAGTTCTTTGCGATTCACTTAGCTGAGTCTCCCTTGTGCGTCACATGCAATCTCCAGGATACGGAAGAGCATCGATTTGTTTGCGACACAGTCAGCGGGATTTGGTGGATCATTCGACGTCTGCTGGCGAGTATCACCAGGACATCGCCGACTACCATCACACCAGCGGATTTCCTGACTCCAGATGTAGTACCGTACCCACAGACTAAACGCAATGCCGTTAACTGGTTGAAAGGTCATACAGCCTGTTACAGTTTCAATGTGAGACAAAACAAAAGATTTTCTCATGTATCTTATGATACAACATCAAAAACTTCAGAACACTACGAAATATAGGAAAAATTTCGCAAATTTTGTAAAACATACAATACTTCCAGATCTCCTTCAGAGCAGAAACGATTCGAATATTTCAGAAGAAGATACCAGGATAGATGAAACCATGTCAAAGATCTGACATTTTCTCCCCGCTATATGATTTAGAGTATTGTATTCACTGGAAAAGACAAGATAAACTGGCATTAACAAGAAGAGACTTAATACGAAAAGACTTGATGGCGTCTTTGTACCTAATATATATGTAGACAGATTCTGTGAACTTGGTGACCTTAGATATTGGCAAAGTATGCCGCGCCAACGAAGGCGGTTTTATTTTCCTTTGACTCTACCAAGGATAACTTGTTTTTCTTATTACAAAGAGATTTTCAATAATTTACCCAAGCAATACTACAACTACAGTACAAAACCAAACACCATTGAAACAAAAATTAGTTAACTTTATTTATCATCTAACTTAAAACAAGAATGTTAGGTTAATTACAGCTCGCCCTTGAGGCTATTTCAACGTGCGCCGAGGAGGCCACCACTAATCATAATTGCACCAAGTATCATGTTCAGTTTCCAAACTGTAAAGAAGACAGATATTTTCTTTCAAAGAAAGGCTGATGTAGCCGACGACGAAGAAGGCGAAGTTTAGTGAGCGGAAGGACGGGCTGAAGGGGTAAAAAAAAGCGTCAAAAATGTATTTCTTTGTAATTATCATTTCCAGAAAAAAAAGAAAAAACGAGGTCTAAGGCGCCTCGCTGCGGAGCGCGCTGTTGCTCCTCCCTGGGGCATGTGTGTGTGTGTGTGTGTGTGTGTGTGTGTTGTCTTTGGGTTAGTTTAACCTTAGTTTAAGTAGTTTGTTAGCTACGGACTGATGACCACGCGGTTTGGTCCGATATATTTACAAACATTTGAACTTTTTTTTAACTCTGAGATTCCACCCTTAAGAGCAACTGCAAAGAAGTGCATACTTCGCAAAATAGGACTCGTTTTCTGGTGACACATCTAGCCGTGATATGTATTTATCTAGAGTGCTCGTTTTCAAAAACCGTTTTTCAACTGCCCATCTCTTGTTGTGATTAGAATACGGAAATTTGTATCCAGCAAGAGGTGACAAGTGATCTTTGAAATATAGTGGCAAGTGCTCTATCTAATGGCTTAGGCCCAATATCAGACCATTGTCATTTTCATAATTAATGCTTGAAAGAGAATCCGTACGAAATGAAACGGAAGAGCAGTTAGTCTGATAATATTTGACTTGCGATGTGTCACTCATTGTAGGCTCTGAAGTCACAGTATCATCATCAGGTCTTGAACCTGTAAAGCATATGTGGCATTCAAATTATAAATAGTGCCATATATGTTGTAACACTTACGCCATACAGGCAGGACTGTACCGAGATAGGCCTTCGTCAGCAGTCTAGGCACAGGGGGTTAGCAACGACGTCAAGGAGTAAAGACAGTAAGAATTAGCTGGAGTTGCTTAGTGAGTTCTCCCATCCCAGTGCTCTCAGATTTTGCTTTTCTGCAGCTGAAAACACTCAATGTTACCCCACTCTCATCTCTACAGCGTCATTTCATCCACACTGCCTCGTAAACAAACAGATACTACCCAACAAAACCTGCGGTTGGCCGGACGCGGTGGCCGAGGGGACTGCGGCGCGCCAGTCACGGTCGGCACGGCCACTACGGTCTGGGGTTCGAATCCCCCATAGGGCATGGATATTTGTGCCGTCCTTAGTATTAACTAGTTCATAACTAGTTTGTAAGTTTAGGGACTGATGACCCCGTAGTTAAGTCCCATAAGCTCTACAAACATTTGAACATTTGATCCTGCGGTTGACGTAATAAGTGACATATGTGCGCTTGGTGCATACAGTCGACGGTTACACAGCAATGTTCAGCAATGCATTTCTTGTTATTAGTAGGCAACAGTGTGATAGGATATTTTGGTGGAAGAGCGGATACTGAATTAAAAATACTATTTGATAAAATGTTTTCTATTTTTGCCGATTTCTGCAGAGTGAATGCTATAGTACGACGCAATGATGTAGGAAGCAATGAAAATGGGTGGAGGGAACATGACAAATACTTATGCCCCTCCCCCTTCTCCACTCTTCCAACAACTTCTGCTGTCCTCATGCCCATGCTTCGAATTACAAAATCCACTGTTGTAGTAAAAATCAATACAACATTAACACAACTGTGGCAGAGTAACATTATTTTAGGAGTTGTTATTCCTACAGATTAATGTGTTAATCTATGCTGAACCCCTGATTCAATATGAGTATGTTCTGCAACTGGCAGTCTGTTCCATTGTAAGGCACCCAAAGTTATAACACCACTGGAAGTAGGCGTTACTCATTTCTTATAACTGCGATTAAAATTAATGTATGAGTAATATTCTTGCGAGGCAAGTGGTAGGTGGCAGATTTCGGCTAGCAGCAGCGGCATGAGCTCGCTGTATTGCTTGTTCTGCTGGACTTTACCAGGCGAGTTCATGGCATGGCTTATGCGGGATTCGTGAGGGATGGTGAAGAACCAATAAAAACACACCGATTTTTGTATAAGGATAAACTATATCCACGTCAGAAGCTAGTAATTTGATAAATATATGACTTTTTGAACAAAATACTAAGAAGAATAATTTTTATTTTCAGTTCAGGGAACAAATGTTCAAATGTTTGTAAATCTATCGGACCGTAGCTTACAAACTACTTAAACCTACGTAAACTAACGTACGGACAAACACACATATCCATGCCCTAGGGAGGACTCGAACCTCCACGGCGAGCAACCGCGCACTCCGCAGCGAGGTGCTTTAGACCGCTCGGCTTCTCCACCGCGGCTGAAGGGAACATATTTCGTTAAAAACTTCAATTCCTTCGCAATTTATGGTGTCATATTACAGCTTACCTGTAGTTGTCACTGTAATGATGTTCTGAAATTACGAAATCTACCGTTACTCTTATCATTTCAGAGAGCTTGCAGTGAAAAATGTCGTAGTTTCATACATTCTAATCTGTGGTTATTGACTTGCATGGCACCCGTACAGAGAATGTGTCCATCATATATAAATTATTTTTAATGGTGGATGACAGCCATATCTTGACATAATCACAAAACGCCACTCTGCGCTACAGAACAAGGCGTGTCCGTTTGTTGTGCCGGATTCATTTATGTGTTTTGTATTTCTGTTTTTCACGCAGTTTATCAGATTAATCACATCCGCAATCTGAGTTGGTATTACAGTTTCAGCATATTGTAAGAAGATTAAACGAAGTGACAAATTCCGAAGACTAAAGCAGTGGACTGGTAATGAAAAGATTGCTAATTCGAATGTACGTGCAAACTTTTTCAAATTGTTTTCTCGTTTATCTCACTTCATTTACACATGCATCAAATTACAAAAAGCAAAATTTTTTGAAATAATTATTGCTGGATTTTATTTGTTGAATGATACATGAAAAGTAATACAGATTTGCCTCTCATAAAAGCGTACAGAACTGGAACATCTGAATAAGTCTGCAGCCCATGTTGATATCAAAGGAAAATAGATTCAACTTCCTCAACAATACGGAAAGGTTTCGTTAGCACAATGTCGTTGGAAATCAGTATATTATTAATAATAAGAGTTTCATGTAACGTTTTTCTATTACTGAATTGTGTAAGCTGCAAACAGATCGATAGGTTTAGAGCAAACACGGCGGTGTTGGAAACGTTACTTCTCTTCCGTTTCCATAATTAGTCCACATTTTGGCGGCTATAATAAGACTGTGATTATTTGAATAGCTTTGAGGGCATTTGCTAGCACGCTGAGGTAAGCCAAACACAAGGAAAGCGTGAGGCTCTCACGGCCCTGCCTCCGGTGCGCCGCACGCACGCCTGCTGCTTTCATAACTCTCAGCTTCGAATGCCCAATGCAGGGACTCAGAAAATCTCTCGGGATCAGCGCGTTGCATAATGTGTTCGCTTATTTCTTTCTATTGACAATGTTTCAACGTCAGAAGGAACGAAAGGAGATGTCGAAGACACGTGCTGCGTGAGACAAGTCTACACATAGTCGGACTATTCACTGAAATAGAATGTAGTGAAACTGATTCAGATATCATTGGCATACATCTCATGGTGGCAAAGTTCTGTATTAAAAAAATAATTTGAAAATGTATTTTTGCCTTTTAATTTAGTTGTTATTTGGCGCAATGTGCGAATGAACGCTCGTCTTGTTACTGTTCTTCGCCAATAACGTGCTATTAGGCCATCTTAATGCGTCAGCCTTGATTAAGTAAGCAGCACTTGGGCCCCTTCTTCACTTCCCTACGTTCGAAGGCTACGAGAACAGTCAGTAAGCAGAGGACGTGCTTCTGTTTTGGCGCACTCGTAACTATCGAACGTCTGAGCGTGTGGTATATTGTCTATTAACCAAGAACTTTGATTCCTACCAGTGACTTCTATGTGTCAGAAAGTACTTTTAATCTGTATATAAGCATTTTACTGTTATTTTAGTGCAATTGAAACTGTGACATTCTAAGTCTCAAGTTTCTTTGCTAATCATTGTACCAAACTTTTGAATCACGTAATAATTATAAGCAGCGTCACATAAAAGTAAGTTTTGTTGTGTCTCCCAGTCGTGTCCATATTGACGTGTTGTTCATATGAAAGTAATACTACTAACCGTGGCGAGCGAGGCGTTGCTGTTGCAGGTTAAATGTTCACATATGTGTTCACTATTCCTAACAACAAGGCTACAGCATCTACCTTCATACCTGTACGTGACTGTACTCGAAAAGGTAATACTAAGATAGAGTACTTGAACGTATTTGACAAAATAACAAGTGAAATACTAAACAGAACTCAAAGAGTCACACCATTTCATCTCATTTCAATTTCCTGACAGGAAATCGCCATTTGGCAATTGCAATTTATAGCAGATGTAATAGATACAACCGTGCTAGTTAACGAAATTGCTGCTTTCAAGCTCAAAGTGAAAGAGCTGCTTTGGCACACATTCCCCTTTAGATGTTTCGTAGACTTTTATCGAGCTGTAGGCTAACAAGGCGCCTTCCAGTCTCGAAACCTCAGTTCTGGATGAGACTTCACAAGTTATTATTATATCTTAAGGGCGTCCTCAGAATATACGGGGGAAACGGGCTCCAAATCTTTGAGTGTAGCTCATATAAACCTCATATACTGGTCAAGATGAAAAACGTAACAGACAGAAAAAGCAAGATTAGCGTGTTAGAATGGGGCCAATTTGGGTTCGACCTCTTCCTGTAGGTAAAATTTTAGTTTGTTTCAATTCCAGTTTGTTTAAAATTACAAAAACTTTAAATAAACTTAATGACATAGAGTATTATCAATTTCAGCAAATAACTTTGTTTTGTTTCTGTAATGGCTGTCAGCAGTAACTTCATATGTGAATTACATTCAACTAAATATTTCCTTTTTGAAATGTAAAATAATTTGATATGAATTATCAATGGAATTAAATTAATAGGCACTGTCACAAAATTACAGATGAAAAATTGACAAATGAGAATGATGCTGTAAAAGAATATATAGATATTAACTTTTTTACAGTGTCATGTTAATTTTAATTTTGTAGTTTATGTGGCAGTAAAGGCTGTATACATGGAACAGACCAGGAGACACTGGAAGGTACCAGATTGACTTTATAATGGTAAGGATTAGATTTAGAAACCAGGTTCTAAACTGTAAGACATATTCAGGGGCAGATATAGACTCTGACCATAACTTATTGATTATGAACTGCATATTAAAACTTAAGAGACTGCAGAAGGGTAGAAAGGTTAGGAGATATGTTCCTGGAGAAATTGAAGGAGCCAGAGGTGGTTGAGAGTTTCAGAGGGAGCATTAGGCAAGGATTAGCTGAAACGGGGGAAAGTAATGCAGTAGAAGAAGAATGGGTAGCTCTGAGAGATAGGGTAGTGAAGGCTGCAGAGGACCATATAGGTAGAAGGACAAGGCCTAATAGAAATCCCTGGATAACACAGGATACACTGAACTTAATTGATGAGAGGAGAAAATATAAAAATTCAGCAAGTCAAACAGGTAAAATGGAGTACAAACGTCTGAAAAATGAGATTGATTGGCTAAGCAGGAGTGGCTAGAGGACAAATGCAGAACCGTAGAAGAATGTATAACTAGGGGAAAGATAGATACCGCCTACAGGAAAATAAAAGATATATTTGGAGACAAGAAAAGCAGCTGTATGAATATCAAGAACTCAGACGGAAAACCAGTACTAAGCAAAGAGGAGAAAGCTGAACTGTAGAAGGAATATATAGAGGGTCTATACAAAGGAAATAAACTTGAAGGCAGTATTCTAGATGTTGAAGACGAAGTGGAGGAAGATGACATAAGAGATATGATACTGCGAGAATAATTTGACAGAGCGCTGAAGGACGTGAGTCGAAACAAGGCCCCTGGAGTAGATGATATTCCGTCTGAACTGCTGATATCGTTAGGAGAGCCAGTCGTGAAAAAAATGTATCACCTAGTATGCAAGATGTATGAGACAGGGTAAATACCCTCCGACTTCAAGAAGAATATTGGATTACCAATTCCAAAGAAAGCATGTACAGACAAGTGTGAAAATTACAGAACTATCAGTTAAATAAGTCATGGGTGCAAAATACTAACACGAATTATTTACAGACGAATGGAAAAACTTGTGGAATCCAACCTCGGGGAAGATCAGTTTGGGTTTAGGAGTAATGTAGGAACACGGGAGGCAATACTCACATTACGACTCTTCCAAATTCTGAAGGTATCAGGGGTAAAATATAGGGAGCGAAGAGTTATATTCAACCTATACAAAAACCAGACAGCGGTTGTTAGAGTTGAAGGGCAAGAAAGGGACGCAGAGGTTGGGAAGGGAGTAAAACAGTGTTGTAGCCTTTCCCCAATGTTGTTCAATCTGTACATTGAGCAGGCAGTGAAGGAATGGAAGGAGAAATTTGGAGAGGGCATTAAAGTGCAGGGAGAAGAAATAAAAACATTATGGTTTGCTGATGACATAGTAATTCTATCAGAGACCGCAAAAGATCTGGAAGAGCAATTGAATGGGATGGACAGTGTCTTGAAAGGAAGATATAAGCTGAACATTAACAAAAGTAAAACGAAGGTAATGGAATGCAATGTCAGAAAACCAGGCGATGCTGAAGGTTAGATTAGGTAATGAGACAATAAAAGTAGTATATGAATTTTGTTATTTGGGTAGCAAGATAACTTATGATTGCCGAAGTAAAGAAGATATAAAATGCAGAATGCCTATGGGAAGAAAGGCGTTTCTAAAGAAGTGAAACTTTTTAACATAAAATATTAATTTAAATGTTAGGAAGTCCTTTCTGAAAGCATTTATCTGGAGTGTAGCATTGTATGGGAGTGAAACGTGGACAATAAGGAGTTCAGATAAAAAGATGATATAAGCTTTTGAAATGTGGTGCGCCGGCCGCGGTGGTCGAGGAGACTAAGGCGCTCCAGTCACGGTCTGCACGGCCACTACGGTCGGGGGTTCGAATCCCCCCTCGGGCATGTATATTTGTGCCGTCCTAGTTCGTAAGTAGTTCATAAGTAGTTTGTAAGTTTAGGGACTGATGACCCCCCGTAGTTAAGTCCCATAGACTATACAAACATTTGAACATTTGAAATGTGGTGATACACACGAATGATGAAAATTAGATGGGTAGATCACGTAACTAATGAGAAGGTGCTTAACCGAATCGGGGAGGAAAGGAGTTTCTGGCATATCCTCACTAAGAGAACGGATAGATTGGATGGACACAAAATGTTCAAATGTTTGTTAAGCTTAAGGGACTTAACTACGGGGTCATCAGTCCCTAAACTTACAAACTACTTATGAACTACCTACAACTAAGGACGGCACAAATATCCATGCCCGATGGTGGATTCGAACTCCCGACCGTAGTGGCTGAGCAGACCGTGACTGAAGCGCCTCAGTCCCCTGGGCCACCGCGGCGGGCCTGGGTGGACACATTCTGAGACATCAAGGAATTGTCAACTTAGCGTTAGAAGGAAGCATGTGGGGTAAAAATCGTAGAGGAAGACCGAGGGCTCGAATATAGTAAGCAGATTCAAATGGATGTATGTTGCCGAACGTATTCCCAGATGGAGAGACTTGCACATGACAGGGTAGCGTGGAGAGCTGCATCAAACCAGTCTGCGGACTGAAATGTTCAAATGTCTGTAAATCTATCGGACAAACTGCGTGGTCATCAGTCCGTAGCTTACAAACTACTTAAACTTAGGTAAACTAACCTAAGGACAACATAGACACTTATGCCCCAGGGAGGACTTGAATCTCCACGGCGAGCAACCGAGCGCTCCACAGCGAGGTGCTTTAGACCGCTCGGCTTCTCCACCGCGGCTGCGGACTGAAGACCACAACAACAACAACAACAACAACAACAACAATGACATAATAATTCTTATAACAACATTGAACGGAAATTATATTTTGATAACTTGCACAATTTGTGAAGGACGAATTAGTACCTTTTTCTCCTTCTACGCAGTGCTCAAGACACATTCAGAATCATTTTGGCGCCTCTGTATCACGGGCTAACTGTGTATTCAGTCACAAACCAAAGTCAGAACTAAAGAATACGTACTGGAATAATAAGTCATAAAGCGTTAGGTTGCAAATGTTGGCAGAGCTAAAATTTCCGATTGGTAATTGTCGGAAAGCGTCGGAGGCAGGGGCCATATTTTCGTGCCTGTAGTAGAATTGATAAAAAATGTAGATAATAAAACGGAATTAGAGACTTTTATTTTACCAATGTATTTTATAATCTAATACTGGCATAGGTTTGCAAAATCATCAATACTTTTGTTAAATCTAGACTTACAACTGTCTTGGTTTCGATGAATAATTGTCGATTTTTGACCTATACTATTCCTTAAATAAGTTCTAATTATTTTTAATTTGCTGGATGATCTTTCGTCTGTTGCAGAAGTGACAACTATTGTATAAAATAATAAATTTGCGGTAAAAGGCTAATGTCGCATTCTATCATTGCATATTTAGTTACAAATTTCTAACGTGATTGGTTTATTGCGCATGCTGGATTCAATTTAGCTAGAAAAAGGTGATGGCATTAATAAACAGAAATTAACAACGAGGACTTACTATATCAGAATATTCATTTTGGAATTAATCACATTTTTATAAATAAAGTTGCTTCAATCTAAGCGAGCAAAAATAATGGTACTTATTAGGAAATTAAATATTTGACAGAATGCACTCGTGCCAGTAAAACATATGAGTAACTTAGTTATTTAACTATTAGTTTTGAAAATAGTAACTTCAAATATTTCTTCTTTGTGCAGAAGCTACTTCATCAAAATGTTTTCTAACTTTCTTTTGCCATGTTTCGTGAAAATTCATACCAATATTAAATTTATTTCCATTTTCACTCTCTTTGAACTCGAATGATTCGAAATCATTTCTGAAAATTTTTAATTTTGTTTGACATCTGCTAAACCTTTGCCTTCCTCGTCCAAAATGATATCCCGTTCTTGTAAAATTTTTAATCCACAGTTGATGTCATTCAATATTTGGTGCATGAATTCATAAAGGAATACAAATTTGAAAATTATCTTTTATGTTTCAATATTTTCTGTTTCGCTATGCTCATCATTACTGGAATTATTGAGTACTATTTCTGATAAAAGTGTTGATTATATAAGAAAACGAAGTTTTATTGGAAATAACATATTAACTCTACAAGAGCATCTAGTACGATTTGATTCTTTTAGAGTAGTTTCTGATTCTCTAGTGACTTTCGACAGGGTCCAAACAGTTACAATTCGAAAATTATTGATTTAACTAACGTTTTCGGCCGTCCTGAAACGACACTGTTCCCTCCGGAGGATCGAATTCCCCCTGGGGCATGAATTTTGTACTCGTTCTTAGGTTAAGTTAGTTTACGTTAGATGTAGATCGTCACTACACAACCCTGGCAGTCACACAGGAACGCAAGGTGTACTGCATTAAATAAAAGATAAGAAAACTTTTCGTTCATGGAGATGGAGGGGCCCCTTGACCTTGGAAGCTCCGGGGCACTGCTTTCCTTACGCCAATGACAGCAACGCCAGCGCGTGGCGTGTTCTTACTCAGACACAAATCGTCGACTTCAGGCATTACTCCGCCGACTCTCTGCCTCGCAATAGCGGTTTACATCGACTGCAAAGTAACAAGATTTGAATCTACAATTGTTTTTCTTAATTTCACCACCACCCACCCAAGAAAGGAATCATCATGAATGAACAATTAAACCAACATTACAATACATAGTCAAAATACCGTCATATATATCCGCACATACACGCACGCACGCACACACACACACACACACACACACACACACACACACACACACACTCAAAAACGGCTACAAAGATGGCCACTCACGTACGCTCATGTTCAGCTGTGCTGAAATATAGTTGCACATTTATAAATGAATTAAGATAACGTTCATGCACATGAAAGTCGATTTTAAATATCTAATTTTGATCGAGAGATATTTGGGGTGAAAATTTGAAATTCGACACCCCGTAAACATATGCAATAATATTGTACAATCGTTCTAAATGAAAATAAGAATTTAAAATGAGATATGTAGGTACAAACTTAAATATTTTCCGTTGATTAATTTAAAGGAACATAAAGGCCCACAAAAGACGCTACAAAATGTTCGTGTAAAAAAAGAAATACAACTGTATTTTGCTCAAGGCAGATCATTTCAGAGAAAAAAAGAAATATTTGTTAAGCAAACACAGATCAAAAGAACTTTAACATCAAGATGATGATTACAAACAAGTTTGGCATAAATATGACTCTATCCCATGTGTTGGCAGGATTGAACAGACGGCTTCCTTGTTTAAAACTGTGCATATAGACACTTCAGAGTATCTACATGTCTATAGTGTGCATGTAGACAATTTAGAACGGTGCATCAATGTGGTGTCAACAGAAGCTAATGGCCTGTCGATAATTTTGTGAGAAATACAATTTAATCCTGTGTTCATGAGGAGGCCTTATATTATAAAAATTGTACATGTCTTAAAATAAAGAAGATTCTGTTGGTGTAGTTAACTTATATGAATAAATGAATATATAATCGCATACCAGGTATGTGTTTGTGTTTATTACCTTTCATTATATTGGAAGTGCTAAGGCCATTGAACCATCTTCATGTTAATTCCTATAACCATGCAAAAAGATGATATTATATCAATCACGTCATCACCACTCTGTGTCATACTGAGTGACTAAGCAGCCTTTATTGGGTATGAATACAAGTAATAAAATTTACTTCAGCAGACTGAATTGTAAGGGTAACATAGACACATTTCGCCGATAAAAACCCACTGCACGCCATGAGTGTGTGCGTGATGCATCCCTGTCACTAGGATTTCGTCACAGAGGTCTGATCCTGTGATGCAGCAGAGTACCTGCAGAAGAAGAAAACTGGATTACCCCTTACTGATAAAATAGATCGATAATTATTTAGCCATCAAACTGTAGCGAGATGAATGTTCTGATGAAGCTGTTAACTCACTCCGTTTTCAGAATGTTTTTGTATTCTCAAAAATACCGTTCCAATCTTAAACAAAAACTGACATTTCAATCACACAGAATGGGCACATGATAAGTGAGACTGAAGAAATCAAATTTCTCGCCATTCAGATAAGTTACAAACTGTTGTTGAAAACACTTCCGCAGGATCTTGTTCGAAAACAAAATTCTGCATTGTTATCCATCAGAATAGTAACTGAAATATATGAACACTAAACGTAGAATACTTTGCTTATTTTTATTCGCTTATGGTATAAGGTGTTACTTTTTTGGGTGACTCCTCTGAGTCAGAAAGAGTACTTATACCGCAAAAACTGGAGGTTCGAGCAATATGCGGTGTAACCTCGTGAAACTCTTGTCGACCCCTTTATGGTAGCCTGGGAAATATGACATTGACCTTTCATTGCGTATTTTCTTTAATGTCGTTTTGTTGATTTTAATTATTCCCGAGAGGTAGCAGCTTTCACTCAGCCAGTAGAAGAGAGAATTTCAAGCTGCATTTGAATCACATATCTTTGACCCTTTGTGCAGAAAGGTGTAAATATTATGCACCATTGTTTTTAATAAGCTGCCACAAGAATTCAAAATTCTTAAAAATAATCCACGCTCATTCAATTCTCCCTTTTTGTCTTCTGTCGAAGGAAATCCTGGAAAATTTTAAAAAAGCTAATTTCTGTGTTATGTTGTTGCTTGTTTTTACTTATGCTTAGGCCTATCGTTGGCATAGGACTGCTATACGTTTCAGTTTATTTACTAGTAATCCTTTGTTTCAGTCTGATGTACTGACTCATTCCATGACAATACACAGTTGCTCCTCAATTCGGTGCTGCGAAACATGATAAATATAAATAAATAAAACTATGTCATGCAGGAAATAAAAGGTAAAAGTAAACTACCCTAACTATCCTGTTCAGACAAATTGCCCGAAAGCAATACGACACACAGTTCAGGAGATATGATCTGATGAACACTCACATGACAATTTTCGGTCTCGAAAATTCAGTTTTGGACGAGACTTCGCATGTATCCACTAATAGAAGTTTTAAAGTTCATTATCCAGAAAATGCGGAGAAAGAGGTCTCTAAAGTTTAATCGCAACTCATATATATCTTACATACTAGTCAATTAATTCTGTGGATCAGTATCGCGAAATAGCTCAGGCAATAGCATGTCAGAGGATCGGATTTCGATCCCATTTGCGGGTAATACTTCATTTCTATTATTTGTTTTAAAAATTATAACATTTTTAAATAGAATTTATGGTATAAACTATTATCAGTTCCATCTCAGAGAATTTTATTTTGTTTATAAAATTACAATTGCAGCTAATTAAAATTTTAACTCAAATATTTTCTTTTTAAAATGTTGAATACTTTCTAATGCATTGTACAATTAATTACGTATGATTAAGTTCTATTTAGGTAGGTGAAATACTATTGCTACAAAATAGGGTGACATTGTAAGCTGTGGAAAGATTATAAATATTCGTTGTAATTACAAGGAAGCAAGAACAGGTTCACAACAGTATGTAGCGTCCACATGCGAGTTGAACACGCTACCGGCTGAGCTTCTTTTTTTTTTTTTTTTTTTTTGCTCTATGGGTAGTTCTGTTCATTGCGGTTTTGTTCGTTGTTGTTCGGTGTGTTCTTCGCTCAGATTTTCTTTATTACAGAGAGCGGTCCGCCATATGACGTGGCGCCCGACACTATTGGCCATCAGCACAGACTCCACTGACAAGTCTGTCAGTTTCATATGTACTGCACTTGAAACTTTAGATTCCTTTTCCGTGGAATTTTCTGGGTAGGATTTATATGAGTGGATACCCTTGAGGTATACCACTATCGCCGGCCGCGGTGGCCGAGGGGACTGAGGCGCTTCAGTCACGGTCTGCACGGCCACTACGGTCGGGGGTTGGAATCCCCCCTCGGGCATGGATATTTGTGCCGTCCTTAGGATAAGCTAGTTGATAAGTAGTTTGTAAGTTTATGGACTGATGACCCCGTAGTTAAGTCCCGTAAGCTTAACAAACATTATACCTCTATCCTGCGAAGTCTTATTCCAAAGTGAATTTCCTACGCCGGAAGGTCTCCTTGTCAGGTGCCAGAAAAACTGTTGCGTTATGAACGACGTTTAAATGTACTATTATCCATAGTATGGTAGCTTTACGATGTGTTACTGCAGCTCTCACAATGCGACGGTACGGCGGATGTCTGCGCTGCGTGGCCGTCCAAACCGCGACTATGGTCGTGAGAATGTTCACGCGACCACTGCAGTCACTATCATGACACCAACGCGAGGGGCAATCCAGCAGAAGGACTATCCCGTCACTCGGAAGGCCACAATTGGACCTCTTTCAAACTTAGTAGAAATCACGAATGCATCTCCGCGTCAGGGCGCCTGTTTGCTTCACAAGTTGATATCACGCTGAACCAATTTGGCTGCAAACATTCCGTATGAAAGTGTGCTCTGCCAGGAATGTCACTACGCTTTCTTTTTGCGGGCGACGTTGATCCATGATCACTAAATCTACTATTCCCCAGGTGGCGTTGTCGTCAGCTGATTAAAACTGACGTCATATTTTTAAGTGTATTCATTATTTTCTCAGCAATGTATGCCTATATATCACAGGTGGAATGATAACTGGTTTGCAAGAAATTATAAACTAAAATTCTATATATAAATTCCGCAGGAGTACGGAATAAATTAGCTGTTAGTGTACACAAAGGAACATGTGGAACGTTACAATGGGCGTGTTATGTAGGAAATAAAATGAGAAATTAATTTCCGCGAGTGTTTGCGGCTGGAAACAAGGCCGGAAGGATGAAACAGCCCCAGACGTATCCGGCCCAAGCGACGGCCTTGCTGCCTCTCGCAAATGGGGCGAAATACGTTCCAACACGAACGCGCGCTTCAAACGTTGCGCTCTGCCGTATAGCAACACAATGCGTAAATATGACTTTCCACTTTTCATTTGAGAGCGCCGTGCTTAACGGACCCGGCAACAATTTATAAAATCAAATTTTCTGCCGGATGAACATCGTTCTTATTAACTCCCTCTCCCGAGCGCGAAATAGTGTCCACCGTGTTTACTCGCCGCTAGATGTGGACGAGGCTCTGCCGGCTGTGATTGAGTACAGAGTGGCCGGCGTCCGCCACGTTTTTACCAGACTACACGCGGGACGTGCGTTTACATAGCTCTCCTGGCAGAAGTCCAGCCACTTGACAATTTAAGTAAGGCATCATTTCGACCCGTGAGATTAAAGCACATCTTCTCTCAGTACGTGGTTAAAGAAATGCCATTCATCTATATTCATACAGGCCTCATAAATTTGTAAGCAAATAAGTATCGTGAAACAGTTTCTATGACAGTCCGTTGTTAATACCATATTTTTCGATTTTCTGACAATTTCGACAGTTGGCACTTAATTAATAAGAAAAAGTAGTTATTTCATGTTATGTATCTTAAAGAAAATAATGCTATTAAAGAATTTTCTCTCTGCGTATCCGTCGCTGAAATTAGTATAGTATTATCGCTTTCCGCCCCGATATAATGCATTTTAAGTGTTCTGTCGATCTTATAACATTTTCCTAAAGTAGGAAATACCAAAAACGTCATTCAATTGATACTTTTAGGGACACTGTATCAAAGAAAAATCGGAAAAATACCAATACTATCTACAGTGAAACAGCAGAAACAGACCCAAAATAGGTAACTGAATAGCTACAATGAGTCACTAATCCCGCCCCCTCCCTTTCTCACGTCAAATTCCGTAACCAATTACAGGCTTGTGAATAACCAATAATTCACAGCCAAGGGGGAGGTATAGTAGCCGTGTTCAACATACGTTGTAGCACTACATGTCAAAAATCACAACCATGAACTTACAAGAAGGTAGAAAAGGCTATTAAAAAAATTACCGCTTACCGTATTCGAATTTCGACGCATTAGTTCTATTACTGAATTTGATCAGTGCCTTTCTCGCTTTTGGAGGGGTGGGGACAGAAAATATTTACTTCATACAGTCAGGAATAATTCGATGGTTTTGAAAAGTCGCCTTTACCGTTCCCGCTTTCTCAGTTAACTTTCACCAACAGCCAATCGCCACTCTCTCCCTGAACAGCGTCTTTATGATTGAGTGCACGGGTTACACCAACAGCACCGAAGGACAAGGCCGCGGCGCTCTCGTGCCACATCACGTAGCGCAGATCGCTATCGCGTAGCTGAGTGGCTGGCGGTGGGCACAACACTCTAGGGACTAGGCCCAGCCATTCAGCCTCATTTCAAGACAAATGGTATCTGCCCCGGCAGGCGGCGCGTCAGCAGCCCTGGCGGTCCCTGCTGGGCCCAATTCTCTGACAACTCATTTTTCTTTTCTGACGGTAGCCGCTGCGGTGTTTATGTGATCACTGAATAAGAAAACCATTTTTTCAATTCTCGCCTTCATTCGCAGAAGAACCATTCTCGCCATTTTTGCTTTCTTTAAGAATGAAAAAAAACAGGATTAGTACTGGCAGGTGTTCGATGGAGACAGTACCGATCAGACGCAATTTTATTGTTTTTCCTAATATTCTAAAAAGAGGAGCGTCACAGTTTGTTGTAACTCGCGATTATAAGGTATAATTTACATTGATGTAATAGGGAAGTGCTTTTCATGCTAAGTACGACTTGACTTGCCAGATTGGATGAGTAAAAAATAATGGGATAAAATCAGAAAGTCGGGAGTTTTTACTTTTCAAATCCACTTCCTACCGAAATTCTTAAAACTGCTGGCAGATAATTAATTTGCATTTGATTTCTACGTTTCCACTCGTACTTCATGATGGATTTTACAGATACAACCAATTTGGATCATATAATAGCATCCAGAAAAGATTTAAAATTCACACAATTCGCAATTTCAACCTAATTACGAAATCGTCCTTTGTTGAAGTAAGAAACATAGGACTTTTTGACTTAAGCTGCAATTGGGCTTCGAATTAAATAAATGTGGATAACACGAATATTTGTGCTGACCGCGTTTTAAACCTACGTTTTCTGCTTACTAGACAGTCGCGTTGACTGACCACTTCACCATCTGCACACAGTGGTCACATCTGCGTCTACTATCCTAGCACGCTTCCTGCCAGACCAAAATATCCAACTGTTCTACATTAGTCTGACGTAGTACCCCCGCCCATTATAATTCAGTAATAATTTCTCTGATTTCCATTAGAGTTCTAGGCTGGAGTGGAGCCGCAATGAAGAATGATACACTGGCAATATTGGACTTATACAGTGAAGAGCTAAAGAAACTGGTACAGGTATGCGAATGCAGACAAAACGACATGTAATCTACATGTACACCTAAATCTACATGGGATACGCTGCAAATCGCATTTAAGTGCAGGACAAAGGGTTCATCGAACCACCTATATACTATTTATCTCCCATTCCATTCTCGAATAGCGCGTGGAAAGAAAGAACACCTGAATCTCTCCGTTGGAGCTCTGATGAGTTCTCGTATTTTATTCTGATGACCTTTTTTGCTTATGTAAGTGGCAGTCAACAATAAATTTTCGCATTCGGAGGAGAATGTTGGCGATTGGAGTTTCGTAAGTAGCCCACGCCGCAGCGATAAGCGCCGTTGTTGTAATGATTTCCATCCCAGATCCTGTATCATTTCCGTTACGCTGTCTCCCCTGTATCGTGACAATACGTAAAGAGCTGCCCTTCTTTGGACACTTTCGATGTCCTTCGTCAAACCCACCTGATAAGGATCCCACACTGGACAGCAATACTCCAAATGAGGACGAACAAGCGTGGTGTATGCAGTGTATTTAGTAGCTGCATCTTTTAAGGCTTCTGCCAATAAAACGCAGTATTTGGTTCGCCTTTCCAACGAAATTATGACAATTAACAGCAAAAAAAAAAAAAAAAAAAAAAAAAAAAAAAAAAAAAAAAAATTGCATCACCCCTGAATTCTAAAGTGGAGGCCGCACCTGACGCTATGCAACCAACATAGCATAGCTGTGTCGCAGGTAGTCAAATCATTCCCGTTATTACCTACCCACAATAGTATCTAAGTTCGGGCATGGATATTTGTGCCGTCTTAGTCCGTAAGTAGTCCATAAGTAGTTTGTAAGTTTAGGGACTGATCACCCCGTAGTTAAGTCCCATTAAAAAAATGGATACTAAGTAAGTCTCCTATTTCTTCTTATGGCATTCAGGAAAGCTGCAAACCAATACTTTCGTACAACAAATATTAGAATACACGTCGTCAGAGATGAGACAGTAACACTTGTAAATTAAATTTCGTTGCAATAAGTGAAAAGTCAGATTAGTTATCACATTTGTATAATGACATGATATGTTTTCGTCCGGGTTTTCATTCTAAACGCACTGTTAAGGAAACAACAGTTGTGTGCCAGATCTCGATGCGATTACAGGTCACGCACTTTTTCGTGGCACCTCTCTGAACGGCGGAAGTCGGCTGAGTTCGTGTGTCTACGGAATGTTTATGCTTTCTACCAACCTTACCTCGTAACAGCATTGTACACCGTAGACCTCGTCAATGTAGTATTGATTTGTGCTTGGTATTGATTATTGTCTTCCACTTTGTTATTTGCTTAAATAAGTCCACATACCCCAACGACTTCTTTTAGGAAAAAGAAGGCTGTTCTTGAGAGTGGTATGAAGAATATTGATTCTGACTGTTATTCAGTTACGACAATAAAAAGAGGCAGAAAGCGTTGCTACACCCGCTTAATAAGTCCTTTAGAATATTAATATTTCGCAGATAAACGTTCCAGTTTTCTATTACTCAAACGTTAAAGTGATACTTAATTTCGTGTTCCATCTGTGACGCCTTAACCTCTTACAGGTTGTTTCTTTTAAAACCTGTAATCTCTAGAATGCTGTATATTAATGATTTGTTAACGAAGCACAATCAGATGTCATATATTAAATGTGTTCACAAATAGCGTTATACTAGCATCTGAAACGACGATACAATTAATTTTTTCCCGACTGGAACTCGATTCCGGCACCATTTGCTATTGTATAATAGGATATATTTATTGTTTCTTCCGGGGACTCCAACCCCGCATCTACCGTCACCCTTGACCTGACATGATGAGGCGTCAATTATCACATTGTCGTTCACCAGTAGTTAGGATCACAACGTTGGTAGAGACGTGGAAGGGTTTGATATTTTTCGAAAACTTTGTTTAACTTAGTAGCGCATGATATTGTGCAATGTTGATTTGAAACAATGCAGAGTCCTGCGTTCTTTACTTGGCGTTACTGGAGGTGTAGATCGTATTTTTGTGGCCCTTAAAAACTGTTATCCCAAGCGGGCATCGGACCCATACCTTAGCAATTACAAGTTAACCTCACACCGGCCTCCAGCGAATTACAGATGTGTTACCATAATGTTTTGTCATAATGGAGTAAACATTGGACGCTACAAAATGTGAAAGAGCTCAAAGGTATCTGGCTAGGTAAGACATTCTTGGCCGTGCAGGATGGCCACGTAGTCTGAGGCGCCTTATCGCGGATTTTGCATGATATACTACGTTTTAGTGTGCTACATTACGGTTTGATATGACATTTCGCTATAAGGTTATTTAACTATGGTCTCATTTTAATAAAGATTGTTTGGTAACTGTTGCCAAGATAACTTGAATATTACGCAATTTTAAAGTTATAAGAGCGTCAATTATGCATTAGAAAAAGGATTATGAAATTGGAAAAGTACCTTCGTTTTGACATTTATTATTCACCACAATCAGAAACACAAACAGACTTCGATGAAGGAGGTTTCCGTGATGATCTGGTATGGTCAATGACAAGGAATCCGATAACTGGCAAGTGTGTCGACCAATTTTTCTTCACGGTGTGGTTGCCTTCAATAATCATATTGAGGTTAAAACACAGCAATGTGGATTCTGATACAATGTCGCATCGAAAATGCGATTACATGTGAAGCATAATTTCCAACTAGGAAGGATATGGGAGAACTTCAGTCTCTGCCATTTCAAAGGTTGGATACTGGCATTTGTCGGAATAGATGTCCATTCAAAAATGTTCAAATATTTGTTAAGCTTAAGGGACTTAACTACGGGATCATCAGTCCCTAAACTTACAAACTACGTACGAGCTACCTACAACTAAGGACGGCACAATTATCCATGCCCGAGGGGGGATTCGAACCCCCGACCGTAGTGACCGTGCAGACCGTGACTGAAGCGCCTCAGGCCCCTCGGCTACCGCGAGCATGTAGATGCAGAGAAATATGTCAAGGGAGGGGTAGTAGGGGGGAGGGCGGGATCTAGGAATGAATAGGTGTGCAGAACTGGAAAATAAAACAGTGAAATGCTTGCAAAGTACTCCTTACTTAGACATATACCACAGTTTATGGCCGAGAGAAACGGAACAAATATTTTACAGAACGAAGGATGGATTATCGAAGATATAAAGGAACATTGCTTCATAGAGAGGGCCCATGGACAATAAAGAAAGCAGACATTAAAAGAGACAGTATTGTTTTAACGGAAACCACTAATATTTTTACAGCGTTTTGGGGAAATAGACCAAAAGGGCAACTGAGTGTATAATGTAAGGGAGGTGACAGAGAGAGAGAGAGAGAGAGAATGGAGGAGAAATTAACAACGAATAAATGCAAGACAAATCATTTGCATATTTTGTGAAGGACGGATGGTGTATTAATGGATGGAGGGGAGAGACGTATTTGAAATAACAAAAACTACTTTTGCAAATGATTCGTAAAGGAAGGGAAGGAAAAAGGATTGACAGTGGCCGCATTTGAGCATTGATATTAAGCAATGGCGACAAGTGAAAAAGTGAGCTGGACCGGGAATCGAGCCTGGGTCTCCTGCTTCGGGTCAGCGGTCGCCTTAACCACTTGGCCACCCGTGCTCGCCTACCACACGCCTGAAATTCTCACAAGTCGCACGCTATGTTTGTAGCACCCTTATCGTCCATGCCCTCTTACACTCGCCATTACGGATTCCCATGCGAGGTCGGTCGTATGACCGCATCTGTGGTGAAATAACTGAAGCTAACGCCGCAGTCGCGTTTAAATACTCATTGTATTAATGTGGTAATTTTGTGATTGGCAGACGCCCGAAAGAAGAGGCACCACACCAATACAAAAACT
Source organism: Locusta migratoria (assembly GCA_026315105.1). Taxonomy (NCBI): domain Eukaryota; kingdom Metazoa; phylum Arthropoda; class Insecta; order Orthoptera; family Acrididae; genus Locusta; species Locusta migratoria. The sequence continues at coordinate 14,524,042 of CM048755.1, forward strand.
ACTTTGACAGCGTCCATCTAAAGTGATTGCTCTGTATGCATGGAGGCTGGGTATAAATGAAATAAAAACAGGATACTGAGTGAAATGAGAAGCATTAAATTAAAATTTGTGCCACAGGCAGGAATCGAACCCAGACCTCCATACTTACTTTAATTCAATGCTCTTCCTTTCACTCAATGTCTTTCACATATTGACATGGAAACCTGTCTTTAGGTATATATATTTATAATAAAATAGGATAATAAAGGAACAGTATATTTCTAAATTTCAATTTAAAGGCAGCTCAAAGGAAATACAAACTTATCTTTCATTTTAGTTGCCAAGAGACCTTCCATAGTCTTTCACTTAGAACATTTAAAAAAAATTAAAGGACTAATAATTTATTCAGAGTCCCTCATTATTTGTTTCTTCCAAAATGCATCTCAGCATAGTATCTATCATGCCGTCGGACCAGCTTCTGTTCAGTAAGAGCGACGACTCTATCTCGAGTTGGATGCTCATGGTGAGATGGCCTGATTTGTATTTCTGCTTTCTGCTCTTACCATGATGCCAGGAAGTAAACATCGTACATTTACGTCAGAGCCCCGCTTTGCACCGTGTGGGGGGGCTATTGGCCATCACGGCGACCGCCAGCTGGCTGGCTTCCGCCAAGCCTCGCCTCAGCACCAGCTGTGGTTGAACGGCTAGCCAGGGCTCGCAAGCCACAGCTAATACAGGACCCGGTCGCAAAGCCAGACTCAAACCTTGAAGTATCACAAGTTCCAGCCAACCTACCCAAATGTGTAGTAAAACTACCACAGTTAGAGCTATTTTGCTATAAAATGAGTATATTTTGACATTTCAGTCAAATATTTAACGAAGTTAAAGAATAGAATCATCAGAATGTTTCACCTAGATAGCAATCATACGACACAGGGAACTAGCTCTCTTTTCAGCACTTTGCATTAGATCTAGACATAAGAAAATATGTATTCAACCCAGAAACCCACGCATGTTGTAAAATTAAACAGTTCTGGTGCCAACAACACAAATGTATATATGTAGTATATCATTCACGTTTGTGCACTTATAAAGTGTTCTCAATGTCTCTGAAACAATAAGTGCTACACAACGGAAATTACCTTCTGCTGGCACCCTTCATTTACACGAAAAATGTTCAAATGTTTGTTTAGCTTATGGGACTTAACTACGGGGTCATCAGTCCCTAAACTTACAAACTACTTACGAACTATCTATCACTAAGGACGGCACAAATATCGATGCCCAAGGGGGGGATTCGAACCCCCGGCCATAGTGGCCGGGCAGACTGTGACTGACGCGCCTCAGTAAGGACAATATTTCCTGAGCTTACACACTACTTAAATTAACTTATTCTAAGGAGAACACATACATACTCATGCCCAAGAGAGGACTCAAACCTCCTATGCGAGCAGGCTACTCTGCACGGCCTCTTACAATTGTAACACCATACTTTTTATGGTAGTGAGTGCAAAAGCTCTTTGCATTCGTAGGAGAACGTGATTGAAATCTTATAGAAGAAGCGTACTACACTGAAAACGCGTTTGTTTAAATATTGTGTCCCCACCCCATCACCCTGTCCTCTCCGCCCCCTTCCCAAACTATATATATATATATATATATATATATATATATATATAAATGGAAAACATCCGAGACCATCCTTTCCGCTAATTCACTATAACGCACAATCTGATATCGTTTTCCAACTTTTTCAACGTCCTTCCTCTATACCGTTAGGTAATAACTGCACATTGCTCAGCAATAGTGCGGAAGAGGTAGAGCAATTGTAGGGTTGGCAGTCTCCTTGGGAGACGTTTTAATCTTCTAATGGTTGTAACAATAACAGACCGCTTGTTTTATCTTCGGCAAAACATGTATTTTTCCAGTTAACGTCGTTTCCAATTGTAACCACCAGAAATTTCGTTAGATGTATGATCCTTAAATTGGTTTTGTTTATCGATTTCTCAAGGTGTGACTAAAATTTTCTGGTAATCATGTGGTGAACTATACACATATTTATCTTTAGAGTCAATTGTCTCAATTTGGACCATGAAGACATAATTTCAATATAATTTTAAAATTGGCTTTACTTTTCTGATGTGTTTACTAGACGTCAGAATAATCTGCCACAAATATTTCTCAGTTCGATATAGCAGTTTTGTAGTTCCGTCAAAGAGTGGTTAAATTTTAGTTTCTCTCCAGTTTGTAATTGAGAGCTGCTGCCTCTTAATTTCCTACATTTTCATGTAGGAAGCGAACAGCTGCAGCGTGAATCGCCTTCTCATTGCCCTTGTGAAGGCTGATGCAGATAATTCAGAAATTGGGGACCGAGAATAGTTGTAGTTGCTACTTGAAATTGATCACTCTTGTATGTAATCATATATGTGATAAGTAAATGACACACCGAAGTTCGCCGCGGTGGAGTAGCCGAGCGGTGAGTTACGCTTGAGACTTGGCGCCGTACGGACCTAATTGAGAGCTCCGTTAAGCCGTCTGTTGTTTACAAGCCGTTGGTCGCGTCATCGACACAACTTTCCGTCTGGAAGTGACTTGCTAATACACGCGCCTTATTGTTTATGTTGTTTAGTGTTGTGAGTGTTTATTACTAGCGGTTTTTCCACTAGGTAACGGCAATCATGTCCACGTTATGTCCAAGGAAGTCTACGCTCAGGTTTGAATTTGAGAAGTCCACCCGTTACGTGCAACCAAGCTTCCTTGAGATTCATGACTGGATATTAGAAGTTATTGATATTACATCAGATCAGGTGCTGCCTATTATGATACGGAGGAATACTGTTTTTTTCTGAAGTTTCTGTATCCCGTGGTACTGGATAAAATCATGATGAAGCACAATGGAAAAGCAATGTTTCGACACCGTGACAACCAAGTAAGTACAAAATTTATTTCAAATGCAGAAGTAGTGTATACCAATGTCCGTGTCCGTAATTTACCACTTGAGGTTGATAACGCGTATTTAAAAGAGGTGCTGACATAATATGCGGAAGTGAGGCAGATTCGTAATGAGCGCTGGTCTAGCCAGCACAAATTGCAATGTTACAGTGGTGTCAGATCTATTGAAATGCACATCAAACAGAATATCCCATCTCATATTTTGGTATGCGACTACAAGGCTCATGTTACCTACAGTGGCCAAGTTCCTACTTGCCACGTTTGTAATCAGAGCAGGCATTTGAGACAGGAACGTCCCAATCGCGTGGTTGTCCTAAAAAGTACGTTCCAACAGAGCAAGAGACTGACACTGGCCGACGTAGTTAGTAACAATAACGCGCAAGAAAATATCATTAGTTGTGCAAATTTTGAAGAGGGCAAAGTAGTTCGCCCAGAAGAATTTCCGGTTCTTGTTAGTAAACACAGAGTAGCGCTACCGCCTGTTCAAACAGATTGCAACGCTAATAAAAGGCGTGGGAATTGCGATGGCAGTAGCTCCGATGAAGTCACCATCGTTGCGCAAGAACCACTGAAAAAAGAAGCGCGGGAAACTGTGTCAGAAGCAAATGTTGACATAAGTGTTGACGGTAACATTCCTCCGAAAGTAACAGCAATCGGTTCTTCAGTAGACACTTTGCAGCTACAGCGTGACGTAGAAACTTTATAATCTCACTCCCCCCAAGAAGTAGATGATGTGGAAACAGACAAAGAGTCGCAAATGCATCAGGAAATGAACAAAGCGTGGATAGTCGCGATAGCACAAAAATCGCGTCGTGCAGGGAGGAATGTAGACATGCGGCAACGAATCTGCTGGTTGCGGAAGCGCAAGGAAGTAGAGTGACGTTCGTTGTGACATGCAAACCACACCTCCAACGGAAGACGGTAAACACCAAAAGACGACAGCTCAGGACAGACAAGCTGCAAGTGTTGATGGTCAACAGACCACGCCTCTCGGCGTGTCTGGCAAACAACACTCCGGCTTCCCGGAAGGAAGACGCACAACAACAGGGAAGTACACAGTTTGAGGAAGCGCTACAAACATCGCATTGCGCGGCTGGAGGAAACAACCTATAGAAGTGACTGATGATAAAGATAGTGATACCGAAAGTGCAAGTTCAGCTGAGTTGCTACCGGCGGGGAAGGCGCGAGCAGCTGCAGCACGGGCGGTGCCAGAAAAGATGCAGCTCGGCATCACCGACGCCACCGGCTGCACAGGTGTTCAGCAATAGTCGCCGCCGGCCGCGGTGGCCGAGGGGACTGAGGCGCTTCAGTCACGGTCTGCACGACCACTGCGGTCGGGGGTTCGAATCCCCCCTCGGGCATGGATATTTGTGCCGTCCTTAGGATAAGCTAGTTGATAAGTAGTTTGTAAGTTTAGGGACTGATAACCCCGTAGTTAAGTCCCGTAAAAAAAAAAAAAAAAAAAAAAAAAAAAAAAAAAAAAAAAAAAAAAATAGTTGCCGACGGAATAACGTTCAGCCGAACGTAAATGCTGTCCGCAAGAAAACGATGAAGAACAAGGACGACCAACAGAAGGACGACACTAAAATGGATTGGCATGAAGGACTCTAACATTAACGAAGTCTTATCCCTTTCCTTATTAATTATTTCTGTTATAATGCCCCAGACGTATTCAGTTACAACATTGGATATTAATACTATCAGTTCGGAGGTTAAACTTAGTGCCCTAAAACAGTTCCTGTATGAGTCAAGTACAGATATAGCCCTACTGCAAGAGGTAGTTGTGCCAAAATTTAATTTTCCGGGATTCATAGAAATAGTGAACGTTTCCCCAGAAACGAACGTAGGGACTGCGATCCTACTAAGGGAAGGGATTTTAGTCACAGAAATTGAGAAGTTATAATCCGTTAGAGGAATAAGCGTTAATCTTTTTGGCGTTACAGTCGTTAATTTGTATGCGCCTTCAGGCAACTCCCATAGAACTGAAGGAGCACGGTTTTTTAGAGAATACATCATTTACTTATTAAGAAGAAATCCTAATTAGCTAATACTAGGAGGAGATTTTAATTGTGTGTTGTCACGCAAAGACCAGGTTCCGAATTTTAATTATTCAGGAGAGTTAATCCGTCTTGTTAGTGATCTTAAGCTCAAGGACTCTTGGGAGGTCAAGTATCCGACGCTTGTTCGCTTCACTTACATTACTGCAACGTTATGCAGCAGATTAGATAGAATTTATCTCGCTGAAGCTTTAGGAAATGAACTTTTGAAAGTAGAAACGGTTCCAACGTTTTTCTGAGACCATAGTAGTGTTATAGCGTGTGTGACCTTATAACAACAACCCACACGTTGGTTCAGAAATCAGTGGAACCTCAGTTTTTAATTTCTAACAGAAACAGACTTAGAGGAGGCACTCAGGTGTGTGTGGGACCAGTGCTTACGCAATACTGGAAGTTACCGGAGCACCATTGAGTGGTGGACACACAAAGCCAAACCCAAACTGCGAAAAATTGCAATTTTATTTGGTATTCAGAGAGCAAATTAGGAAGACAATGGAGTTTTATAATTCCATTTTACGAGAATTGTATGAACGAGTGGACGCCACCTATACAAGAATAATAGATATAAGAAAGATTAAGGCCAAACTAACCAGCATTAAAAGACGGCAGGAAGAAGGTCTTAAGATCAAATCTAAAGCAAAATCAGTGAGCGAAGGTCAAACTGTCGCACTGTACCACCTTGTAAAACACGCGAGGAACAGACGACGGTCTTTTATCGACGAATTACAACTAGAAGACGGCACGATAATCAGTAATCAGAGATAGTCCATAAACTATTTAACTTGTATGAAGATACTTACACCTTAACGGACTCTTTGCTAATACCACTTCAAGCATAACGAAAGAAGAAAGTGACAACATTTCCTCCGCTTTAACTAATGAAGAGGTCTTTCGTATAGTGTGCAGTTCCCCACTTAGAAAATCCCCTGGACCTGACGGTCTTCCCGTTGAGTTCTAAAAAGGTACCGGCATATTATTGGTGAAAAGGTTACAGAAATACTGAACGATGTCTTGGAGGGGAAATTAGTTCCACAAGAATTTAAAGAATGTAAAGTTGTTTTAATACCGAAAACCAGAGGTACCGAAAACATAACTAAGCTTCGACCGATCTCACTATTGAACTCGGATTACAAGATTGTCACTCGAGCAGTTAAAATGAAAATCATGCCACGTACTACTAAAATAAAAGGTAAATAACAGACATGTGTCTTCAGGCGGTCAATATTGCAAACGGCTGCACTTTACAGAGATATTATTGCGTTGACGGACGCTACCAACGTTAACTGTGCTCTGATATTTCTTAATTTCTTTAAAGCATTTGATCTAGTTAGTCATAAGTACCTTCTCGAGAAAATGATACGAATGGGTTTCCAGCAAAATGTTATCGAAATAATAAAGAAATGTGGCCATGGGGATCAATGAAAAATCTCAGTTACTTCACAATTAACTAAAAACTTACACAGTAATAGAGGTTTACACAAGGAAATCCCTTGTCCATGCTGCTCTCCATTATTTCATTAGAACCGTTCTTATCCCAACTGGAAGCAAAGATGACAGGGATAACTTTATCAAGAGTTAAACTGCAACAGGGGCCTATGCACATGACGTAGGAGTAGTGATCAGACATGAACAAGACATCACTACTATCGAGGCGGTGCTCAGAACATATTGTGCTGCATGTGGGGCAAAAGTCAATGAAAGAAAAAGTAAATTATTAAATCTACGTGGTTTTGAGCATTTTCAGATCACTTGCGCCACACCAGTTGAAGAACATAAAGCTCTTGGTATAGTGTTGCGGGCGTCCTCCTTGCAAATGACTGCTGCAAACTGGCGGGAAGTAGCACGCAAAATCAATGGAGGTTTGATAGATAACTATCCCTGCAGCCTTAACCAATATGATAGAGTTAATTAATACATGTGTATTATCAAAAGCCTATTATACAGCGCAGGTTCTACCGATTCCGCCACGATAGCTAAAAATATTATGTCTAATGTAACAAATTTCATATGGAAAGGGGAGGTCTTCCGGGTGGCTGCAAAAACGGCAGTACTACACCCAGTGAATGGAGGGGTGGGCTTAGTGGACGGAAAGAGGAAAGCAACGGCGCTGTATTATAACAGAGGAACCAACAGGAATTACAGCGCAATTATTTAATGCAGTTAGGCCATGAACCACAGACATTGCCGAGGTGGGGTGGCTTGCGTGCCTCAACGATACAGATAGCCGTACCGTAGGTGCAACCACAGCGGAGGGATATCTGTGGAGAGGCCAGACAAACGTGTGGTTCCTGAAGAGGGGCAGCAGCCTTTTCAGTAGTTACAGGGGCAACAGTCTGGATGATTGACTGAGCTGGCCTTGTAACATCAGCTAATGTGGCTTTGCCACACAGCTACTGCGAACGGCTGAAAGCAAGGGGAAACTACAGCCGTTACCTTTCCCGAGGACATGCAGCTCTACTGTATGAACATATGATGATGGCATCCTCTCGGGTAAAATATTCCGGAGGTAAAATAGTCCCCCATTCGGATCTCCGGGCGGGGACTACCCAGGAGGATGTGATCATCAGGAAAGACAATACTGGCATTCTACGGGTCGGAGCGTGGAATGTTAGATCCCTTAATAGAGTAGGAAAATTAGAAAATTTAAAAAGGGAAATGGATAGGTTGAAGTTAGATATAGTGGGGATTAGTGAAGTTCGGTGGCAGGATGAACAGGATTTCTGGTCAGGTGAGTACAGGATTATAAATACAAAATCAATTGGGGGTATCACAGGAGTAGGATTGATAATGAATAAGAGAATAGGAATGCGGGTAAACTACTATGACCAGCACAGTGATCGCATTATCATTGTCAAGATAGATACGAAGCCAACACCGACAACAGTAGTACAGGTTTATATGCCAACTAGCTCTGCCGATGATGAGGAAATCGAAGAAATATATGAGGAGCTAAAGGAAATTATTCAGACAATTAAGGGAGAGGAAAACTTAATTGTTATGGGAGACTGGAATTCGGTAGTGGGACAAGGAAGGGAAGGGAAGATAGTAGGTGAATATGGTCTGGGCAAAAGGAATGAAAGAGGAAGCCGCCTGGTAGAATTTTGCACGGAACATAATTTAGTTATAACAAACACGTGGTTCAAGAATCACAAAAGAAGGTTGTATACGTGGAAGAGACCAGGAGACACCGGGAGATACCAGATAGATTTTATAATGGTAAGACATAGATTTCGGAACCAGGTTTTACAGTGTAAGACGTACCCAGGGGCAGATATAGACTCCGACCATAACTTGTTGCTTATGAACTGTAGGCTGAAACTGAAGAAACTACAAAAAGGTAGGAAAATACGGAGATGGGACCTGGATAAATTGAAGGAACCTGAGGTTCTTAAGAACTTCAGAGGGAGCTTTAGGCAACAATTGACAGAAACAAGGGAAAATAAAACAGTAGAGGAGGAATGGGTAAAATTGAGAGATGAAATAGTGAAAGTAGCAGAGGACAAAATAGGTAGGAAGGCAAGACCTACGAAAAATCCTTGGATATCACAGGAGATACTAAATTTAATCGATGAAAGGAGAAAATATAAAAATGCAGTTAATGAAACAGGCAAAATGGAGTACAGACGACTAAGAAATGAGATTGACAGGAAGTGCAAAATGGCTAAGCAGGAGTGGATAGAAGGCAAATGCAAGGATGTAGAGGAATGTATAAATAGGGGAAAAATAGATGCAGCCTACAGGAAAATAAAAGAAACATTTGGAGATAAGAAAAACAGCTCTATGAATATCAAGGACACGGATGGAAAACCAGTTCTCAGCAAAGAAGGGAAAGCTGAAAGGTGGAAAGAGTATATAGAGGTGCTCTACAAAGGAAATGAACTTCGAGACAATATTGTAGGAAGGGAAGAGGATGTAGATGAAGATGAAATAGGAGATACTGTACTGAGAGAAGAATTTGACAGAACCCTGAAAGACCTAAGTCGAAACAAGGCCCCTGGAGTAGATGATATTCCCTCAGAGCTACTGAAGTCTCTGGGAGAACCAGCCATGACAAACCTGTTTCACCTGGTGTGTAAGATGTATGAGACAGGCGAAGTACCCTCAGACTTTAAGAAAAATGTTATAATCCCCATTCCAAAGAAAGCAGGTGCAGACAGGTGTGAAAACTACAGAACCATCAGTTTAATAAGTCATGGTTGCAAAATATTAACACGAATTATATACAGAAGGATGGAAAAACTGGTAGAAGCCGACCTCGGGGAAGATCAGTTTGGGTTCAGGAGAAATGTAGGAACTCGGGAGGCAATACTCACTTTACGGCTTATCCTAGAAGATAGATTAAGAAAAGGCAAACCCACATTTCTAGCTTTTGTAGATTTGGAGAAGGCTTTTGACAATGTTGATTGGAATAAACTCTTTCAAGTTCTGAAGCAAGCAGGAGTAAAATATAGGGAGCGCAAGGTTATTTACAACTTGTACAAAAACCAGACAGCGGTTGTCAGAGCTGAAGGGCATGAAAGGGATGCAGTGGTTGGGAAGGGAGTGAGACAGGGTTGTAGCCTTTCTCCAATGTTATTCAATTTGTACATTGAACAAGCTATAAAGGAAAGCAAGGAGAAATTTGGTGAAGGAATAAAAGTTCAGGGGGAACAATTAAAAACATTGCGTTTTGCTGACGACATAGTAGTCCTGTCAGATACAGCAAAGGACCTGGAAGAGCAATTGAACGGAATGGACAGTGTGCTGAAAGGTGCATATAAGATGAAGATTAACAAGAGCAAAACTAGGGTAATGGAGTGCAGTGTAAGAAAATCAGGTGATGCTGAAGGAATTAGATTAGGTAACGAAGCAATAAAGGAGGTAGATGAGTTTTGTTACTTGGGCAGTAAAATAACAAATGATGGTCGCAGTACAGAGGATATAAAATGCAGAATGGCAATGGGTAGAAAAGCGTTCTTGAAAAAGAGAAATTTGTTAACATCGAATATTGATTTAAGCCTAAGGAAGTCCTTTCTGAGGGCATTTGTATGGAGTGTTGCCTTGTATGGGAGTGAGACATGGACGATAAACAGTGCGGACAGGAAGAGGATTGAGGCTTTTGAAATATGGTGCTACAGAAGAATGCTGAAGATTAGGTGGGTGGATCGCGTAACTAATGAGGAGGTACTGAACAGAATTGGGGAGAAAAGAAATTTCTGGCATACCTTGACTAAAAGAAGGGATAGATTGGTGGGACACATTCTTAGACATCAAGGAATTGTGAATTTAGCATTAGAGGGAAGTGTGTGGGGTAAAAATCGCAGAGGAAGACCAAGAGATGGATACAGTAAGCAGATTCAGACAGATGTAGGTTGCCGTTCTTATGTGGAGATGAAGAGGCTTGCTCAGGATAGGGTATTGTGGAGAGCTGCATCAAACCAGTCTCCGGACTGAAGACCACAACAACAACAGGCCAAGAAGCTTAGAACCACCAGTGAATATTCACCCAATTAGTTACCGACTAAGACATATCAAAATACATTACCTAGAACGGAGTTACATCAGCAAAGGCTTACTGAAATCTTTGCAATTAACAGCTAAGGCTATTATAGAAGAATTCAGAGAAAACGAAGGCAAACGGGAAGAAGTTCGATGGAATAGACTGGGATGCGGTGTGGCAAAATGTGTATTGTAAAGTGATTTCGTCTGATCTTAGATCAGCGTGGTATAAAGCAATAAGTGATACAATTAGTACCAATGAGAGACTGCACAATATAGGACAAAGTGATACAAATCTCTGTAGTCGCTGCAAACTGGTGGATAATCTTATGCACCGGTACACATGTGGAGAAAGAATCCATAATTGGAGATGGACCAGAGATAAAATAGCTTTAGTCACAAGGGAAACAGCTAGAAATGTTCCATTGAAACTACTGTATCGACCTGATAGAAAATATTACCCAAAGACAAAAAACAACGTAGTCATGTGGCTACTTTCGAACTATTCAAGTGACGTATTTAACAACATTGGTGGAGATGACCATGTGGAATTCAGAATGTACATGGAAAGTGAATTCGCAAAAAACATGTACATATAGAAACAATGGCAAGATGTTCGGCAACATGTTAAAAATTGCTTTTGACAGAATGAGCGTGGGTTAGAAGCAAGTGAATGCTTCGGAGTTAGGTGGAAAGAATCGCGACAGGTTCATGCATAGCCGTCACTGCTTCCGTCTTCTTTACTTGGCCAGTATATCAATTGCCAGGTAACAAAAGGATTTCAAGGTACAAACAGGTAACAACGCTTTAATTTCAAATGCTGTTTATGGAAGATATCAGCATTTTTCGAAAAGTGAATTTTTATTTTCTTTCTGGAAGAGAAAGTTTCTTTATTGTTTCTTGTGGGGGCGTGAGCTGGCGCGCCTCCGGCCTGCACTGGCCGCCCTGCTCCTCCCTCCACAGAAGACCTGTTTAGCGGAACGCGCAGTTGCTCGCCGACGGAGGTTCGAGTCCTCCCGAGGGCATGCTATCTTGTAATGGCTAAGGTATGATTTATTACTGTTGGGGAAACAGTTCTTAACAATCGCAAACATCCCCCTCTCCACCTCCAGTAACGCCAAGTTAAGAATTTAGGACTGTGGCGTATTTTAAATCACATTACACATGGCCATTCGCTACTGACTAGAACAAAGTTGGATTAGTTTTCGGTGTTTCCTCAAAATGCCAAACCCCTCCAGGTCTCTACGAACGGCGCAATCCCAATTACTAGTGAACAAGAATGGGAGAGTTGTTACCTTGTCGTCTGAGGTCAACAGTGACCGTATGCGCAGGGTTGGAGTCACAGGCAGCACAAACTTATTTATTGCGCAACTTCTAGCCTAACATGTGCATATCCCTCTAATGGTGAGAAAACAGTAAATATTTCATCTCTCTCTCTCTCTCTATATATATATATATATATATATATGCAATAGCGAATAGTGCCGGGTTTGAGTCCCTGCGGAGAAAGAAGTCAATTGTATCGGTTTTTCAAATTCAAATTTGATATATGACGCGTGATCGAGCTTAGTTAACGATTTATATAGGTAGTGCGTTCTATTCCACAATTTTATGACGTTTGACACCTGTAATTTGCACTGTATTATAAACCTTTAGTGGTTACTTCTCAGCAACAATTTGAATTCCATGCAATTCTTGGTACAATCCTAAGGTTAACCATACGCTTCTGGGTTCTGACGTTAGCCTTGTAATGAAAACGTCAATGTTTTACGTCTCCTTATGCCTAATTGAGTCTCGAACAGAAACGCAAGCTTTTTTTGGTTATAAGTGCGTTCACATTGAGAGCACAAACAAAAACTCATAATGTCATTGAATGAGTTTGATAAGGTAACCGATTTGTCACTTATTGTAATGAAATTGAATTTAGTTGGTTTCTCGACTCTAATAACTTGTATTCCAATGTTTTTTTGTATGACGGTGTTGAATTCATTGTGGACTGACTGCCATAAGGAGAAATGTTATCTACTGCGTCTTATGGTAGCCATTATAAATAGTCGAACGACTGTACTCCACAGGGGTTTTGTGTGTAGAGTATATACGTTTTCTTTCCAGTTTATGTCTGACGTAATAGTAATTCCTAGGTATTTTGTGATCGTTCTGCAGTTGGTTTTGTTCTTCAGATGATTTTACTAGACGGTAAATGACGGCGTCATCTGCAAACAACCTAAGAGAGCTGCTTAGATTTCTCCCAAATCGTTTATGTAAATAAGGAACAGCAGAAGGCCGGCCGCGGTGGCCGAGGGGACTGAGGCGCTCCAGTCACGGTCTGTACGGCCACTACGGTCGGGGGTTCGAATCCCCCATCGGGCATGGATATTTCTGTCGTCCTTAGAATTAGTTAGTTGATAAGTAGTTTGTAAGTTTAGGGACTGATGACCTCGTAGTTAAGTCCCATAAACTATACAAACATTTGAGCAGCAGAGGACCTATAACATTACCCTGTCGAACGCCCGATATCACCTCTGTTTTAGTCGATGCCTTACCAGCGATAACTACAAACTGTGTCCTCTCTAACAGGAAATCACTCAGAGGACGGCGCAACATCTACGCAAGACAAAAGGTATGTGGCGCAGGCGTTAGACCGGTTACTGCTGCACGTTGCTATTTTAGTCAGTTTGAATGTGGTGTTACAATAGCGCACGAGAGATGGGACACGACATCTTCGAAGCGATGAGGTGAGGATTTTCCCGTGCCCACTTCACAAGAGCACCGTGAATATCGGAAAGCCGGTAAAATATCAAATCTTCGACGTCGCTGAGGTTGGAAGATCCAGCAAGAACGGGGCAAACGACGAGTGAAGAGAATCGTTCCGTGGGACAAAAGTTCTAACCTTCCGAAAACTGCTGTGGGTTTCAATGCTGGGCCGTCAAAAAGTGTCATCATCGAGGGATCGTGCGAACCATTCGACGAAACAACTTGGAATTGCGCTTTCGGAGCCGAAAGCCGACTCGTCTTCCTCTGCTTACTGCACGACGCAAACCTTTACGCCTCGCCAGGACCCGTCGACATCAATAATGGACTGTTGATGAGTGGAAACACGTTGCCTTGTTTTCACCAGTCTCGTTTCCAATTGTATCGAGCGCGTAGCAAGTGTGTTGTTGTTATGGTCTTCAGTCCGGAGACTGGTTTGATGCAGCTCTCCACACTACTCTATCTTGAGCAAGCCTTTTCATCTCCTCATAAGAACGGCAACCCACATCCACTTGAATCTGCTTACTATACGCGTCTCTTGGTCTCCCTCTGCGATTTTAACCCACACACTTTACTCCAATGCTAAATTTACGATTCCCCGATGTCTAAGAATGTGTCCTACCAAGCGATCCCTTCTTTTAGTCAGGGTGTGCCAAAAATTCCTTTTCTCACCAATTCTGTTCAGTACCTCTTCATTAGTTATGCGATCTACCCACCTAATCTTCAGCATTCTTCTGTAGCACCACATTTAAAAAGTCTCTATTCTCTTCCTGTCCGAACTGCTTATCGTCCATGTTTCACTCCCGTACAAGGCAACACTCCACACAAATGCATTCAGAAAACACTTCCTTACCCTTAAATTAATATTCGATGTTAGCAAATTTCTCTTTTTCAAAAATGCTTTTCTTCCCATTGCCATTCTGCATTTTATAACCTCTGTACTGCGACCATCGCATGTTATTTTACTACCTAAGTAACAAAACTCATCTACCACCGTCATTGTTTCGTTACCTAATCTAATTCCTTCAGCATCGCCTGATTTTCTAAGACCGCATTCCATTATTTTTGTTTTACTCTTGTTAATGTTCATTTTATACGCTCTCTTCAACACGCTGTCCATTCCATTCAACTGCTCTTGCAGGTCCTTTGCTGTCTCTGACAGAATTACAATGTCATCAGCAAAACGCAATGTTTTTATTTCTTCCCCCTGAACTTTAATCCCTGTTCCAAATTTTTCCTTGCTTTCCTTCACCACCTGCTCGATGTACAAATTGAATAACATCGGAGAAAGGCTACAACCCTGTCTTACTCCCTTCCCAACTGATGCTTCACTTTCATGCCCTTCGAGTCTAATAACTGTGGTCTGGCTTTTGCACAAGTTGTAAATAACTCTCCTTTCCCTGTATTTTACCCCTGCTGACTTCAGAATTTGAAATAGTGTATTCCAGTAAACATTGTCAAATGCTTTCTCCAAATCTACAAAAGCTAAAAATGTAGGTTTGCCTTTCCTTAATCTATCTTCTAAGATACGACGTAGAGTGAGTATTGCCTCCCGGGTTCCTATGTTCCTCCTGAATCCAAACTGATCTTCCCCAAGGTCAGCTTCTACCAGCTTTTCCATTCTCCTGTAGATAATTCTTGTTAAAATTTTGCAACCATGACTTATCAAACTGATGGTTCTGTAATTTTCACACCTGTCTGCGCGTGATTTCTTTGGAATGGGGATTATTACATTTTTCTTAAAGTCTGAGGGCATTTCGCCTGTCTCATACATCCTACACACCAGTTCAAATAGTCTTGTGATGGCTGGCTCTCCCAGAGACTTTAGTAGCTCTGAGGGTATGTCATCTACTCCTGGGGCCTTGTTCCCACCTAGGTCTTTCAAGGCTCTGTCAAATTCATCTCTCAGTATAGTATCTCCTATTTCATCTTGATCTACTTCCTCTTCCCTTCCTACAACATCGTCTCTAAGTTCATTTCCTTTGTAGAGCTGCTCTATGTACTCTTTCCACTTTTCAGCTTTCCCTTTTTTGCTGAGAACTCGTTTCCCATCTGAGTTATTGATATTCGTAGAGTTGCTTTTCTTGTCTCCAAATGTCTCTTTTATTTTCCTGTAGGCGGTATCTACTTTTCCCCTTGCTATACATTCTTCTACAGATTTGAATTTGGCGTCTAGCCACTCCTGCTTAGCCATTTTGCACTTGCTGTCAATCTCATCTTTTAGTCGTCTGTACTCCATTTTGCCTGTTTCATTTACTGCATTTTTATATTTTCTCCTTTCATCAATTAACTGTAGTATTTCCTGTGATATCCAAGGAATTTTTTGTAGGTCTTGCCATTCTACCTATTTTGTCCTCTGCTGCCTTCACTATTTCATCTCTCAATGCTAACCATTCCTCTTCTGCTGTTTTATTTCCCCCTGTTTCTGTCAATTGTTGCCTAAATCTCCCTCTGAAATTCTCCAGAGCTTCACTTTCCTTCAATTTATCTAAGTCCCATTTCCTTATTTTCCTACCTTTCTGCAGTTTTTTCAGCTTCAGCCTACAGTTCATGACTAACAAGTTATGGTCAGAGTCTCTATCTGCCCCTGGATATGTCCTGCAGTTTATAACCTGGTTCCGGTACCTATGTCTTACCATTATAAAATCTATCTGATACCTTCCGGTGTCTCCTGGTCTCTTCCACGTATACAACCTTCTTTTGTGATTCTTAAACCACGTGTTTGTTACGATTAAATCATGTTCCGTGCACAATTCTACCAGGCGACTTCCTCTTTCATTCCTCCTGCCCAGTCCATATTCACCTATTATTTTTCCTTCTCTTCCTTTTCCTACTACCGAATTCCAGTCTCCCATCACAATTAAGTTTTCTTCTCCCTTAACTATCTGAATAATTCCCTTTAGCTCCTCATATATTTCTTCGATCTCCTCATCATCGGCAGAGCTAGTTGGCATATAAACCTGTACTACTGTTGTCGGTGTTGGCTTCGTATCTATCTTGACAATGATAATGCGATCACTGTGCTGCTCATAGTAGTTTACCCGCATTCCTATTTTCTTATTCATTATCAGTCCTACTCCTGTGATACCCCCAACTGATTTTGTATTTATAATCCTGTACTCACCTGACCAGAAATCCTGTTCATCCTGCCACCGAACTTCACTAATTCCCACTATATCTAACTTCAGCCTATACATTTCCCTTTTTAAATTTTCTAATTTTTCTACCCGATTAAGGGATCTAACATTCCACACTCCGATCCGTAGAACGCCAGTATTGTCTTTACTGATGACAACATCCTCCTGAGTAGTCCCCGCCCGGAGATCCGAATGGGGGACTATTTTACCTCCGGAATATTTTACCCGAGAGGATGCCATCATCATATTTCCACACAGTAGAGCTGCATGCCCTCGGGAAAAATAACGGCTGTAGTTTCCCCTTGCTTTCAGCCGTTCGCAGTAGCTGTGTGGCAAAGACACATTAGCTGATGTTACAAGGCCAGATCAGACAGTCATCCAGACTGTTGCCCCTACAACTACTGAAAAGGCTGCTGCCCCTCTTCAGGAACCACACGTTTGTCTGGCCTCTCCACAGATATCCTTCCGCTGTGGTTGCACCTACGGTACGGCTATATGCATCGTTGAGGCACGCAAGCTACCCCACCTCGGCAATGTCTGTGGTTCATGGGGGTGTCGTGCAAGTGTATGGGTATGGAAACAACCTCATAAATCCGTGCAGCCTGCATGTCAGTAGGGGGGCTATGCAATGGTGTGGGGCATGTGTAGTTGGAGTGATACGAGGCCCTGAAACGTCGAGGTACGACTCTGACAGGTGAAATGTACAGTACGTTATCATCCTGGATGATCACTTGCATCCGTTCGTGTCCATTGTTCATTCCAAAGGACGCGGAAAATTCCAGGAGGACAATGCAACACCCCAAAACTCCAGAATTGCTACAAAGTGGCTCGAGTTTAAGCACCTCCGCTGGCCACCATACTTCACGTGCATGAACATTATTGAGCATATCTGGGATTTCCTGCAACGTGCTGCTCGGAAGAGATCTCCACCCCCTCGTGCTGTTAAGGACCTGTGTACAGCAGTGCAGGCTGCATGCTGTCAGTTCCTTCCAACAATACTTCATACAGCAGTCGACTCCATGCCAGGGCGTGTCGCAGCATTTCTGTGTATCCACTGTGGCTCTATACGATATTGGATATGTGTACCAGTTCCCTATTTTTTTCTTTTTTCTTTTCTTTATTGCTATTTTAAAGCCACCAGAGTTGGATGCTGGCAGCAGTTTCAAAAAAAAAAAAAAAAAAAAAAATGTTCAAATGTTTGTAGAGTTTATGGGACTTAACAACGGGGTCATCAGTCCCTAAACTTACAAACTACTTATGAACTACTTACAACTAAGGACGGCACAAATATCCATGCCCGAGGGGGGATTCGAACCCCCGACCGTAGTGGCCGTGCAGCAGCGGTTTCATTGCTGCTCTTCAGACCAGTGTATTTAAAATTTTGACATGTCGTTAAAAACATAGAAAGGTGATAAAATTTGTTGAATTTAAACACTAGAATGTAGAGTAAAATGAAGAGAACAGACATAGAGCAAATAATTTGAAGTAAAACATATTCACAATTAAAACAGCCACGGTCGTTAAAATCAGAGAGTATAGAATTTAAAAATCCAGTGTGGTTAAAATCACATTGGTGGAGCACACTAGTCGATGCTTAAAACACATGGCCACACTAATATTCTGCCTGATCGGCAGCTGCTCAAGTATTAAAACACCACTTGAACACGAAGTACAATCACTGACACAACACTAAACGGCGCACTGTTAAAATATGTCGAAACGGGGGCCAGTTTCCTTTGTTCTTCAACGTTAATATACACAGATTGCTAGAGAGTTTCCGAACACTTTGAAAGTTAAGATAAAAAGGTATTTATCAGATTCAAATACGAATCAGCTATATTATTGCCGCAGCATCATGCTCGCTAAGTATAACACTGAAGAGTAGCGTTCTTCGTTTCCAAAAGTGAAATCGTTCAAAACATAACTTTCCATCAGTATGATGTTTAGATCCCCGGCATCGCATGCCGTCAAATTTGTAATGGCATTATGTAATCTTTGCTCACTAGATGGCATTCATAGGACGTCAAAGAACCTGTAAACACGGTTACAGGTAAGAAAGCGGCATGCACGAGATAGAAAAGACTGAACATGAGTATGTGCTGAGTTTTTGTCTATAACGGGACGAAGGAGGAATCTTTCATCAAAAAACATTCTAAAATTGTGTTTTTAGTTGCAGCCGGTCTTACTACGCGACAAACAGCACGTCAAGATCATAATTGCTTGTCACGTGTCCATTATAACTTACAGAGACAAGTGTATAATGCCAGAATATGGACCGACCTCGAATTTTAGGCCAAAAGTGACTTAAAAAGTGATGGAAAATATATAGTAATCACAAAAAAATTCAACGCTTCAAAACAGTGCCAGTTTTACCAGCAGAACTCAACCATAATAGGAAATTCCGGTGAGTGTAAGCACTGTGAAAATACGTCTTCAGGCAGTGAACTTTGACGGGTGTGCTGTGGCTAAGAAACATTTACTGACGGCTAGTAATAGGAAGCACAGGCACTATAACTTGAAAATCTGGCAGTAAATCAGTGGAAAAGACACTTTTGACTGACGAATACAAATCTGAGGTATTTGGCACAAAGTGACGCAAGTTTGTTTCCCACTTGCCAGGTGAAAGAATCCAACACCAATGTGTATCTTCAACAGTAAAGCATGGAAAGGGTTCTCTCATGGTCTGGGGATGTGTTGGAGGCGGTAAAACTGGTGGTATTGTTAGTACCATGTACGTACGTACAAGGGATTCGTCCTACTATACAGCAAGATAACGACCCTAAACTCACTTCACAACTGTGTAACGCAAATTTGGGAAGTTTAGAAAAAGAAGACGGAACTGAAAAATCTGATCTAGCTGCCCCAATACTCCGACTGTAATCCTATTGAACTGATTTGTAATCACTTGGGCGGAGCGGTTAAATCAAGGACTATGACCAACGTTTATCACCTCTGGAGTAGACCGCAAGAGGTATGGCGGCATATCACCGAAAAAGCCCAGAGGAAGTCGACAACCAAGAATGCCTTGCGTGTCCAGAGCAGCGATTAAAGCCAAATGAGGCTACTTTGAGGAATGCGACTTGTGACAGCATGCATTTAGTTTCAATAAACGATTATTCTGAATCTTCCAAGTGTTTCCAGCTCTTACTAAATCAAGTCCACCTTATATCCCGAGTAACAAACGCGACAGAGCGTCATATGGCGAACCATACATACGAACTATACAAATGGTATAATTTCTTTTTAAATTTTTGTTCGTTTTGGTTTTTCGAACGATGTTTGATCCGTGAGACAATGAAGTAAATGAATGTGTGTAGCAACCTGGTATTATTATGCTATAACAGACCTTTAGTCGCGGCAGAGCGGCCGAGCGCATTGAGGCGCTATGCTATGCGAGGCCGTTTCCCGTCGGGGGTTCGAATCCCCCCTCGGGCACGGATGTTTGTGCTGTATTTAGTATAAGGTAGTTCATAAGTAGTTTGTAAGTTTAGGGATTGATGACCCATGACCCATAAGTCCCATAAGCTATACAAACATTTATTTATTTATTTTTAACTGACGTTTACAGCAGCTGTTTGTCACGAAATTCTATATTTTCTCTGGAGTCTGGACATTGTATGTAACGTCGGGAGATTCCAGATGAATCCCGACCATTTGGTAACACCAAGTACAATTAGTATTGTGAATTCACGTAGCTCGTAAGTTATACTTTTTCATCTTCAAGGCGAAAGATAGGAAAATTGGTCTTTTATTTTAAAAATTAGCAGCGTGAAAAATAAGCACGCTTCTGGCCAATAGCTAGAGTGGAAAATGGAGACAAGAAAAATGAAGTGGTACGGCGATGGAGTATAGTCTGATAGTTTCTTCTGTATAATCAGATACGACACAGCTAATTCATAAAAAGTATGAAATTCGTCCATTTGTCTGTTCTTTGTAATGAGTAACCGCGGTGAAGCTAGTTAATATTTTTCTATTTACCTTCTACTATGCTGTTAATTTCAGAATTACAAATCAATAACTTACGAAAATTAAAAAGAATGTCATCGCGTTTGCTTGCAGTCACGAGAAATCGTCTCCTCGTATCTGTTGATATTCCTACGAATCGCATAGTTTCTGCTACGCGCTTCATCTGGAACAAGTTCAGAAGAAAGTGATGAAAATTTACGTAGTTCACGCTCAGTGACGCTGAAGCCAGAGCCTCTCAGTGGGATGCACTTTTCTGTAACGCTTTATTCGTCGTTGGATGGAAGATTAAAGAAAGATCATATGAATGCCTGTGGTGCCAAAAAGTGAAACTAGAAAGAGGGATTTAAGAAGATTTTAACACAGCGATGTTTCATATTTTGGATAGCAGAAAGCAAATTTTATTTCATCTATGGACAACCTAGAATACAGCTTGCTGAGAGACAGGCCCAAGGGAGACCAATGGGTCACACCCCCTCCATCTCCTTACCTGACTGGGCATAACCTGCTCCCCCATTTCTATGTCTATATGTGACTGCATGTTCAGTAGGGTACCATGTAAAAATTGAAACAAAATCGATGAAGAATTCCAGATTTTTTGGTAACTACTCTTCCCTTACATACAGGGAATTCGGAAATTTCCATCATAAATTTTGAGGACTTGTACAAGGTAATGAATATATAATAATTTGATGAGGAACATGTGTCCGGGAGTGTCGCCCATTGACTATGAGCATTTCTTTACTTTTGGACACTGTGAAAGAAATACACACTACTGCAAGCTATTTGACTTCCATAATGTAGAAGGACGTAACGTGGAGCAAAACAAGAACAAAATGTCTAGTACACATGGGCTCTAAATGCATACCTTAGAGCTTTGAGAAAGTTTCCATATTCATTTGTCTCCTGTATACATGTTCTTCTAGTAGTCAAGTTCTCATAGCTCTTAAAAATTCATTGTAGAGTCCATGTTTAGTAGAATTTATTTTCTTCGTTTTTTGTGTGTGTTGTTTTGGCCCATGCCGCCTCCTACGAATATATTGAAAAGAAACAGCTTGCAGTAGAAGATATTTGTTTCTCGGTGACAAAGCATACAGAAGTGCTCTTACCGTCACTGGATGATATTTCCGGACGTAAGGTCTTTACCAAAATACGTGCCCACTCTTCTCTAAATTTATAATCACAATTTCCGAAATGTCCTTTTGAATATACGTGAGAGTGTTGTAAGATTACCGTCCAATAGCAATATTGGTAATTAATAGCATTTGATAATTAAACAGTATGAAGTTCACTGCAAACATTGACCATGCCAATGCACTAAATGTTACACAATTTTAATCTTATTAATTATGGTATCAATGTATGTACATAGTTGGGTGACAACATTTATAGTTAGGCCATAGGTAGAAATTCTCCACGTTGAGATTTGCTGTGTGCTTGTAGCTGACGGAAGGCCAGCGAGCAGGCCGACGTTGGTGGCTTGTTCCAACTTAGGATTTTCCAGTTCGTTTCCGGTGAGGGGAGAGAGGGACAATGGCGAGTGCCAGGCACAGTGCAGTGCACAGCGTGAATAAAAAATATTCGAATACTACTGGCATTTGAAGTAATACGATGCGTTAGGAACCTTTAAGGCCCTCATTATAAAATAGTCTGTTGATAAATGAACAATACATTAGCTGATATAGTCACATCAGGCGTAATATGTTTAATTGGCAATGAAAAGTAATAAATTACCAATGAATACAAGACAGTTACACAACTAGCATGGCAATGTTTGTTTATAAAAATAATATATTAACTATTTCTCATTTTATTTTCAATTAATCTTGTGTATTTTATCTTGAAGTATTCAGTTAAATCACTTATCTGTGATATAAGAAATTGCACGATTATGATAAATACTACAAAGGATGTTTATACCAATATAAAAACCTTAAAGACATTTGTTTAATGTGTAGTGTAATTATTTTGACTTTAAGTAAAGTTTTAGAAATGTATTGGCTGAGCGCTGTACGTTGGCAAATCGGTTAGAACAGCTCACATGGGGAAGTTGATGACGTAGGGGAAAAAACCCCAGCAGTTGAGCTTTTGGCGCACACGCGCGCGAGGGCAGGAAGTGATGACTCCGGAGCACGTGGGGAGCTGGCCGGGCGGCGTCGCTCTGCATCAGTCGGCATGTCGACCTCGATTTGTGTGTGGCAATCGCCACGTGTGGGTGCTTGTCGTAGACTGCACCAAGTTGAATCGAGTTCTACTGTGTGTTTGTGAATATTTAGCCAGTGGAACAAGGTGTGCATCACACTAAAAGTGACTGTGATTTGTTAATGTAACACGTGTCATCGCATAGGCATGAACATAAACGGTGTTTGAGACCGCCACATGGTGTTAAAACAATTTGCAACAAATATTCATTTTTGTCTGGGGGCTCACGAGCTATAACTTTATTTGATAAATGTGCCGACGTACAGACATATCAGCCACAGGGTTCTGAGATTGTGAAATAAACAACATAAAGTGAACTTTCACGTGTTTTCAAAAATTGTAGTTAGTAGACCCTTTTCTCTCATGAACTTGATTTCATTATGAATTTGTTTTGTTAATCATATGCAGGGAAGGAAAGCTGCGAACGTGTGATATCATCCCCTAGAAAACGAGTCAAACAGTCGCAAT
This sequence comes from Locusta migratoria, assembly GCA_026315105.1. Lineage (NCBI taxonomy): Eukaryota > Metazoa > Arthropoda > Insecta > Orthoptera > Acrididae > Locusta > Locusta migratoria. The sequence continues at coordinate 14,547,029 of CM048755.1, forward strand.
CACAGTTCCAGTGTTTTTGCATGTTTAGGAATTTGGTTCGAAGTTGGTGGTTGTGAGATTTAAAAATTAAACCTTCCGTATTTTAAACTCTCACCCCGACCTTCACTCTCGCAGTGTGTTGTTAAAATTTATAATAAATCGGTCAAGAAAATTTCGAGATTTTCGGTAAAAACGTTTCCCCTTTATACAGGGTGAATCACCTAACACTTGCACCGCAAATATTGCGGAAGCGGAAAGTGCGATTGATGTGCGTTTTTCACAGAATGGATTGGTAGTCAGGGGCTCGTACTTTTAGCCAACAAACGGATTGTAATATTACTTATAAAGTGTTTTTTATGCAAACATACAGTGTTTTAAATGGAACCTTGGTTGTTTCTATCATGCACTGGAATTTTTGACACCAGCGGTGTACAAAGAGTTTTGAGTGACATTTTATCACGTTTATTTTGGCAGCTACAACCGCAAAGTTTCGGGGACGGAGGCTGCGATAGCGTAGCTCACTGACCGAGTGGCTAGCCACTAGGGCACGGCCCACTGTCTAATGACCACCAGCCAGTTAGCTACGCTGTCGTAGTCTCCGCCCCAAAACTTTGAATGGCTGTACCTGCCAAACTAAACGTGATAAAAATGTAATTAAAAATTCTTTGTACACAGTTGTTCTAAAAAATTCCAGTGCATGATGGAAACAACCATGGTTCCATTTGAAAAATTTTATGTTTGCATAAAAATACACTTTCTATGTATTTTTACGATCTGTTTATTGACTAACAATACGAGTCCTAGACTACCAATCCATTCTGTGTAAACCGCACATGAATCGCACTTTCCGTTTCCGCAATATTTGCGGTGCAAGTGTTAGGTGATTCATCCTGTATATTAGTCCTACATATATACTTTTGCATCTTTTACATAACTTTTTTTTTTATAATACATGTGACAGTAGAACTGTCATACAAAAACTGAATTGATTTTTACATTATAACTTTTTTTTATTTTTAATTACTTTTTTTCAATGAGGGGGCGACAATTTTGCATCTCGCACGGGGTGGCAGTTAGACTTGGGCGGCCCTGCATCTGTCGCCTGGGTTGAGAGTCCACGCTCGGTTACTGGTGGATTTCGTGAAAGCAGCTAACCTCTCTCTCACTTTGTTGCATCGTCTCCAGTGTCTAGCGCAGTCCTCTGGTTTGGAGCGACGTGTAAGGATGTAACCGGTGGAATTCCTGGTTACAAATTTCTCGACCTCCGCTACTGAATGGATAGATCTTCGATTAATAGACCAGGAATTAATTATACGCAGAACATGGCTACTAGGACGTCAGAGTACATGTGAACTGAACATAAGTTGTTTTTGCTTTTTCTTTTTCTTAGAATTGGGAATCCTTTTTCAGTTCCCAAAATACGCCTCATGATTACAGAAAGGGCAACGTTCGGCACAAAAGGATGGAGGAAGAAGGTGTAAAATCCTAATTGTCAACTGCTGGAACGTCTATGAAAAGATACCAGAAGAACTCTCAGTCATAAATGCCAAAAATGTTGTCGTATTACAAAGGATTGAATGCTGAGTGAAGAGGTATGACCTATGAACCACAGTTACCTTATGGTCCTCCGAAATAATCTCCTCCTATAAATAGCACTGCTGAGGTCTGCGATGTACGTCCAGGAAACATTGCACGAAATCTTCCTGTGGGATGGCGTTCAAAAGCCTCGTCACTTTTCGTTGGACGTCGGTAATATCGACAAATCTCTCTCCTTCCAAAGCGTTTTTGAGTCGGGTGAATGGGAAGAATCTGGAGGACTGACAAGGAAAGTACATGGGCTCGAACAAACATATCTGTATGAACGTTATGTTACAGGATCTCTACGTACACCTCAGTGTGCTGGTGGGTGTCGTTTTTCTGCAAAGCTCTGCAACCTTGCTCTAGATAGCACTGTAGATGTAATTGTAGACGCCATACGTAATGCAGATATCTTAACTATAACTTATGTAATAATCATCATACATGTTCTCTAGCGAATTGTCATCAAAAGCCGTGGTGATAGTTGCAACTTTAACCTTCTTCCCAAAAGACTGTTGGTATTCACTGCCACTAATTTCATCCCCTCTTCCCGCACTTACCGTAGCACTACCGATTACAATGAGTTATTCGTCATTATCATCCCTATTATCATTAATATGAGTTTGTAACAACAGTATCTAACTTATGCTCTTATAATAGATACGAGAAAGCATGCAAATGATTCATCTTCTACACTAATACCATCTTCACGAAGAGGGGTTCTTCGTAACTTCATCTCAACTTATCGCAATACATTATTTTACAGGATTGATTAGCAATCGCCGCCCCATCTGACGCTTCACCACACAAATAACATCACAAAACGCAACTTCGGAGGCACACTGCACCGTCTCTACTGGCGAACCGACAGGTTAAAGTGCAATGCGGCTTGGCACACGCAGAGGCCTCTAACGGACGACTGCAGAGTTTTGCGGATGCGGGAGTATCACTAGTGCAATAAGGGATCTTTACATTATCTCTCATACGATTTTGGTGTATATGTGTTTATAGGAGCCCAAGTACTTTCCTTGTGAGATGCGGTGAATATGGTGGATGTTCAAGTTGCACTGTGTGTGGGCGAGCGTTGCCGTGAACAAAAACCAGGAACCTTGCTGCGCGTACTGTGCGCAGACGTTACATAAAATGGGGCAAAATTTCAACGTACCTTGCAGCATTCAGTGTCGTTCCCTGAGTCATAAATTCCTTGTGGGTAACGCCTTGACTATCGAAAAAGGTGATGTGCTTCGATTTGATGCGTGTTTTTCGGTTCCGACCTTTTCTCCGACAAGGTGATGTCGGAAAGCGGTATTACATTCTTTACCGTTTGCCTTACCGTTGTGACTACATTCACCAAACTTTATTGTCAGAGGTTGTGGCAATGAAATTCTAAACTCAACCGGTACATGTAACGCAGAAACACACAGAACACTGAAGATGGAGGCTATTCTCAAAATCAAATGTCTAAAAAGCTATGGAACCAAACTGCAGTGGTCATCAGTCCCTAGACGTACAAGCTACTTTAACTTACGCTAAGGGCAACACATACGCCTATGCCCGATGGAGATTTCGAATCTCCGACAGGGATCAGATACGCACTCCGCAAAGCGCCTACATCTATATAAATATTCTGCAATTCACATTGAAGTGCATGGCAGAGGGTTCATCGATCTGCTTTTATGATATTTCTCTACTGTTCCATTCTCTAATAGCTCGCGGAAAGAAGTAACTCCTAAATCTTTCCGTTTCCGATCTGAATTCTCTAAAATGTTCAAATGCTAGTAAATCTATCGGACCAAACTGCGTGGTCATCAGTCCGTAGCTTACAAACTACTTAAACCTAGATAAACTATCTCAAGGACAACACACACACCCATGCCCCAGGGAGGACTCGAACCTCCACGGCGAGCAACCGCGCGCTCCGTAGCGAGACGCTTTAGACCGCTCGGCTACTCCACCGCGGCTCTGAATTCTCTTACTTTATTTTGATGATCATGTCTTCATATGTAGGTGGGTGCTAACTAAAAATGTTCGCATATGGAAGAGAAAGTTGGAGAAAGAAATTTCGCAAATAGATCTCGTCGCAATGAGTAACGCCTTTTTTTTAAAATGATTTCCACTACGACTCCTGCAACATTTCCGTGAAACTGTCTCCCCTATATCGCGATAATACAAAACGAGCTGCCCTTCTCTGTACTTCTCTGTATCTAAATTTTGTGTCAATCCCACTAGGACGCTTGTGGGGTATAATGCCGAAAGGCTTCCGGAAGTTTAGAAATACGGAATTTATTTGACATCCCTTATCGACAGCACTCATCACATCACATCATCTAAATGCGTGTTGACTATGGGTGAATAAGTCTTTCTTTTCGAGGTAGTTCATAATATTTAAAGAAACTATGTGTTCTAAAATCCTGATGCAAACCAACGCCAATGATATAGGCCTGTAATTTTGCGGACCAATCCTATTGCCTTGCTTGAATATTGGCGTAAGCTGTGTAACTTTCCAATCATTGGGTACGAAACGTTCGCTGAGCGAGCGCTTGTATATAAAAACTAGGTATGGGTCTATTGCATCAGCATACTTTGAAAGGAAACTAATTGGTATACAATGGGTACTGGGAGACTTACTTTTGTTAAGTGATTTAAGTTGGCTTAATACACCAGGGGTATTAACTTATAAATTACGCATGCCGGCAGCTGTTCTTGATAAGAATTCTGGAGTATTTGCTTCGTCTTCTTCCGTGAAGGACTTTAGGAAGGCTGTGTTAAGCAATTCTGCTTTAGCAGAACTGTCATCAATAGCATAACCGTTACTATCGCATAGTGAAGGTATTGATTGCTTTTACCGCTAGTATACTTTAGATATCACAAGAATTTCTTAGGATTCTCTACCAAATTACGTGACAGGGTTTCGCTATGGAATTTATTATAAGCTTCTCGCATTAAAGTTCGAGTTTCTGTAAAAGATTGCCAGTCTTGGGTATTTTCTATCCGTTTAAATTTGGCGTGCTTTTTTCTTTGCTTTTACAAGAGTTAACTAACCTGGTTTGTGTAACACGGTGTATCAGACCCCTCTTTTGTTAATTTGTTTGGTATAAATCCATCAGTTGTTGTCCTTACTCGTATTCCTTTGAGCGTAAGCCACATCTGATCTACACTAACATTGTTAGTATCGAAAGTCTTGAGATTCTCACTCAGGAAAGCGTTAATCGAAATGTTATTGCTTTTCTGAATAGATACATTTATCGTTTATTTTTCGCAGATTTGGGAAATCCGATATTCATTTTCGCAACAACAACTCTGTATTCACTAATCCCTGCGTATGTTTTGATACTCTTTGTTAGCTCCGCATTATTAGTTGCTAAAAAGTCAAATATATTTTCACAACGATTTACTATTCTAGTGGGTTCATGAACTAATTGCTCCAGATAATTTTCGGACAATGCGTTCAGTACGATTTTTGACGATGTTTTACGCTTGCCTTCGGTTTTAAACATTTATTTTTACCAACATATCGAAGATGAGTTAAAGTCGCCAACAATTAAAATTGTATGCTTGCGGAATGTTTCTGAAATTTGCTCCAAGCTTTCTTTGAACATTTCTGCAATCGAATCATCTGACTCAGGGGTCGGTAAAGAGAGCACATTATTAATTTATTCTTATTGTCAGGTATAACGTCTACGCATACCAATTCACAGAAACTATCTACTTCAATTATAAGATCAACCGCTTGTGACAGCAATGACTACGCCACCACCTATTTCATTCTATCTATCCTTTCTGAACACCATTTGCCCATTAGTAGAAGTTTCAGCTGAAGTGATCTCCAATTTTAGCCAGCTTTCGGTACCTATAATTCAATACTTTCTATTGGCGCTTGGAGCAGTGGTACTTTCCAAACACAGATAAGACAGTTTATAACTGTTAGACCAACGGTTTATATATTTGTGATCATCCTCTCTTTGACCTGTACCCTTTGAGGTTGAAAACCTTCCTGTGTGTTCCCGAGGCTCTTTAACCTAAACACCCGCCTGCCCACGCCACACAGACCCTGCCACCCGTGTCGCCGCTCCCTGCGTGTAGTCGACTCCTGACCTATTCAGCACAACACGGAACCCCACCACCCGATGGCGCCAGTCAAGGAATGTGCAGCCGACAAGGTCGCACAACCGTCTGAGCCTCTGCTTCAGACCCTCCACGCGGCTCTGTACCAGGCGGTCCTCTCAACTGTGCTGCAGATGGTGAGCTCTGCTTTATCTTGCAAGCGAGACTGGCAGTCTTTACCACTTCAGATAGCCGCTCAAAACCTGAGAGAATCTCTTCAGATCCGAAGTCACACACATCATTGGTACCGGCGTGGGCCACTACCTCCAGATGGCTGCCCCCGCCCCCTTCCCTTCATGGCATCTGGAAGGACCCATTCCACACCTGGATTGACTCCACCCGGTACGCACACGGAGTGCACGTTGGCCTTCTTCCCCTCTTTGGCAGCCACCTCTCTAAAGCCGTCCTCACACGGGACGTGTTGTCCCAACGTAGCTAGCTACAGCACGCTCTGAAACGACCCGCTACATCCCACGGAACACAACGTGCTGCTCATCGTGATTTGCGACCGAAGCGCTCTCCAGCGCCCGTCGCGGGCTGGCGCGTAGATCATTGTCTTTGCAAAGATGGATGTGCGTAAAATTACGCGGTATCTGTTAGCGAACGCCGGAGAAAAACTGAATACTGTAGCTTTCTTATGCCTGCACGTTGCATGCAATACTCTTCCAGAAATTGTAATTTTTTTTATTCGAGAAACACAAAGACGGTATATTAACTGAAAGTGTTTGATAATGATAACAAAATGTACAACTAAATCACTTTTGCAAAATAAAAATAAAAAATGTTCAAATGTTTGTTAAGCTTATGGGACTTAACTACGGGGTCATCAGTCCCTAAACTTACAAACTACTTATGAACTAACTTATACTAAGGACGGCACAAATATCCATGCCCGAGGGGGGGATTCGAACCCTCGACCGTAGTGGCCGTGCAGACCGTGACTGGAGCGCCTCAGTCCCCTCGCCACCGCGGCCGGCTTTGCAAAAAATCATTAAAAAAAACTTTAAACCGTGAAATCCTTCATTTTCGGCAGCTCCACTAGTCTTGCTCTCTTATATTGCTGTTTTTCACGATGTACATATTCTGCATATCCAAATGTTTGCTTTGGCATTCCTTCGAAGATAATAAGTTCTGGCTGATACAGTCTACTTGTTCATTCACGCGGGACAACGGCTCAGTTAGACAATGTTCGTTGCGATAATTTTTGCTTTCAGTATTGTACGTAAACACTTTTGTTCCTTATCTGTTTCCATAACCACACTCTCTCTACACTGTGAAGCTGAACCATTCCAGCACTGTACTGAACTGCAACAGAATTCAAACACCTTGGCGAAAACCGAATGACGTGGGGTACTGACACGAAATGTATTGATACCTGTGCCCTTGCACGAAATACTCAACAAGTTCTCTCGTGGGCTGAGTTCGTTCATTTTTGTAGTAAATAACGTCGAATACAGGTTATTACAATTGTATTAAATTAACAAATAAATTAGATAAACAGTAATTAAACCAAATCGTTAAAAATATCTCAGTTCTATTTACACCTTTTCCTCCATAGCTCGTGACGCTAACTACCACGCTAATCCGTCGTCTTAAAAAGAAATAATAACCAATATCGGATATTACACTTAAATTAATAGGAACGAACCTGAGTTATTCCCAACTTCTGCTCCGCAGCTCAGTGCACTACCAATTGCGCTTTTTATTTTTTTATTTAATTTTTTTAATTTTATTTATTTATTTATTTATTTTTTTTTTTTTTTGAACCAAAACTTAAGTTCTTCCGTTTAAAATTAATACTTAATTTTTTTTCTTTAGTAATAACAAAACTTTGGAAATTCTCATTCCATTGGCCAATCTTGATCCAAGAAAATAACATTAATATCTTGGTGACTTTTGCACCGTTAGTGATCTTCAAATGTTTACACATTGTCTTTTTAACGAGTGACTATAACGTTAGTAACTACTTTATACCACGTTGAGGCCACGTCGGAATTGTGGATCGGTAAACATAAATTATGCCACACTATTTTCCAATCTACTCCCGGATACTTGACTTCTATCTGGTTTTTAGTTGTGGACTGGTTCCACGTCTCTTGTATGATTTTTTAGGTGAGCACTGTCTGATTCAAAACGTTTCCGCCGATGTAGCTGGCTTCAAGATAATAGAGCCTGACGTGTTTCAGCTTGAGTGGATTGTCCTGATATCAACTGGGGGTGAACATTTACAGGTCTCACTGTTGAGAAAAGCCAATGTGTTACACTTTGTGGTTCATTTTTGACCTTCGTTTGATGTACAGTGCCATGCTTTTTTCTGTCGATATCCGGTAGGTTGAATCCACCAGACTGTCGTGGAGCGGACAACGTAGTGTATTTCAATTTGAATGTGTGTCCTTTCCAGATGAAACGGTTCGATATCTGCATTATTTGCTTGGCCTGCAGTTTTGGGATTGGAAATATCTTAGCCATGTAATAGGCTTTGCTGAAGATGTAGGTAACGAGCAGGCGAATACGTTGAAGTAGATTTAAGGAGCGACAATAGTTTTCGTACACTGCGCACCGCATTTTGTCGGAAACCTGTTTCCAATTCTGGGCTCCCATTTTCAGTGGGCATTTGTCTATTATCATCCCCAAGGTCTTATGGCTGTCTGCTATCTTCGCCCACGTGACATTGGGTGCGTCCAACCCTCGGATGTTGACAAACTTCGTTTTACTTTGATTAACTTGAGCTGCTGATGCTCTACACTATCTCTCTATTGTTGTCTTGAGGGTCAATAACTCGACTCGTTGTGATTACGAATTAACACCCCTACGTCATCAGCGTATGCTATAACTGTGAAGGGTGTACCGCCTATAGTCAGACCGGTCAATTGGTGGTTAATCGAACGTAATAATGGTTCGATAGAGAAGACGAATAGCTGCGTGGAAAGCGGATTACCTTGTTGTATTCCACGTCTGATCTCAATAGGTTGCGTAAGCTGTCCGTTGATGTTGACCCTTGTGTTGATGCCTGTTATTAAATTGTGCACCACGTTGACAACCCTGTTTTGCAACCCACAGTGTCTCATTATATGACTGAGATAAGGGTGGCGGACTCGGTCAAATGCTTTGCAGAAATCTATAAACAGAAATGCACATTCGACGTTAGTTACTGAGGCTATAGATATAATGTCTCTGTACTCAGAGATAGTCGTCGTAATGGAACGACCGGGTATACAACACTGATGGTCGTCGATCACTTTTTTCATTACAGGTGTTAACCTACTATTCAATGCCCTGGCAATTGTTTTGTAATCAAAATTTAACAGGGTTATTGGACGGTAGTTATCAAGCTTTGCCCGGTTTTTGCCTTTAGGTATCAGTACTACCCTGCCTTCCTTTACCTCCTCAGGTATGGCAACACCCCTCAGAACCTCGTTAAGTACTGCTGTAAATGTCTAGCCAATTATAGACCAATACCGCACGTAAAATTCCTTTGGCAGCCCATCAGGGCCGAGGGACTTTTTTAATGGTGAGCAGGTAATCAAATCTAATACTTCGTCTATGGCAAATTCTTCCAGGAATACACAATTGTCAGCGTGCGTGATTGCCTGTGGAAGGGTTTGGACCATGTGATCATCAGTGTTGTCACGGGTTTCACACTCTAAGTAAAGTTCACTGAAGTACTGATGAGCCACTTGAAGAATGTCTCTTTGGTGAGTGTGATGAGTGCCATTCTTCGAGTCGAGCGCGTCAATGAAAGTTGGACTGCGATTTAATCGGTGTGTGATCAGATGGTACAAGGATGTGGCTTCTTCTTCATGTACAGAGTTGGTCTTTGCCTTGATTTTAAGGCCTTCAAGTTGCTGGCGCTTGATACTCATGAGTTTCGCTTTTACCTTTTTTATATCTTGTAATTTAGTGTTGGTTGGAGATGATGTATTATACAGCTCCCTCAGGACCGACTCATAAAAATCTAACGTCCGTTTTACGTCTTGAGCTGTTCGCCACCCATAGTTTTTAAGTGCTTGTCTCATTTTTCGTTACGCCACACAATTCCACCAAGCTATTTTGCTTGTGTAACGGCAGTACTGTTTAATTGTTCAGCAGGGCCTTGACGCCATACAATTTTATTATGTAAAGCTCCTTCCACGATTCTGAAGATGATTTTTACCGAAACGCGTCAATAAACGCATGACCACCTCATCATCTGTGGCTCTATAATTTTACACAGCGTCCTAATAGCACTGTTTATCAATTAATACTGATATGGGCGCATACCTCATTAACGACTTCATGTCACGTCTGGAAAGCACTGTTTAAGGCAGTTCGTCCACGTCGCATGGATGAGTTCTTCTAATTCAGTGTCCTTAAAAAGTGATATATTGAGAGTCCATTGAGTCCTAATTCTTTTGCATGGCTGTTGTTGTAAATTAATTATAACTGAAAGCGCACAATGGTCTGAGAAACTGGCCGGAATAACATCGACGTCAAGAAAACGAGGGCAGATGTTGTCAGAGATGTACACTCGTATTTCTCCTAAAACATGTTGTAATATTTATGACAAAGTATCATAAAGACGCTCCTATGATAGAATGGCGTTGAACCGTAGCATAGGAACGATATTCTTTCACGGTATACAAATTATAACACTGACTAACGTGAAATACAATATCCTTTAAAGCTATGAGTATATAGTTTCCGGTAATTTATTGCAACAAATCATACCTAAAATGATGCGTTTTCAAAAGCTCTTCAATTTTATGGCGCTTTAAAAAGATTATATTTATATATCGTACGCTAAAACGAAAGAAGGCACGAAATACGAGGTTTCGTTTGCAATATGGCGGATGAAAAGTTGTGCTTGTCACGTGAAAACCAGGTCGCTTTTCATTGGCCACGTTCCACTCCACGAAGATAAAATCTAACATGCTGGATCCTTCATCCCACGCTTCGCTGGGCAGTGGAACGTGGAATTCCACGCTGTAACGGCACCACGTCCTTCTCCAATTGCGTTTCCACGGCCCGTGAGAGGACGGCATAAGGGGCTCCATTACACGACTAACGTTGGAGCTCCCCACTACAAGAAAACCCACGCTCTGTGAAAGCCCGGATACTGCAGGCTGCGTGGTGACGTAAGGATGAGAGACACCATCAGGCTCTGGAACATTTTCCTGAACAGGTAGTGCCTCAAACCTGTTCGAAGAGGAACCGGGGAGGCCTCACGCTAGGTCCCCCGGAAAGCCTTACGCCGCCTGCCACGCACTGAAGTGACCTCCAACGCAACCACGGGTGGGATGCCTACTTCTTTGCTAGTGGTATCAGGACATGCCGCTACCGCAGGCCGATCGGTGGACACGTTAGGAATCCCTTCGGTTCCCACGACCGGCCAACAACAACGACGCCCTTCGCCCGCACCCTCAAGCTGTGCCACCGAGGTTAACACAGCCTGAAGATGGTGCTGAAATGTCACCAACTCAGATTGCATCCGCACAGTCCCTATTCCTGATTACAATATTTAGAAACACCAACAACTAGACAAACGCGGTGTAGACTCGACAGGGGGTTAGAGCTGGCAATCATCCAACGAAAACAAAACAGGCGGCTGTCGGGATTCAGACGGAATACATACTGGGAGACTTATTTGCTTACGACTGTTGGTAGGGACAGGGAATCGAGCGAAAGTACTTTATCCGAAAATTACCCTGAGCCGTTAAAAAGAGAACTGACTCATGGAGATGACACCGTATACCAGCTGGTAATAAACATACCAAACTTTGCAACTCAGTTAAGGCATGAGAGGGAATGTGAGATCGTAAGTCCACTACACCATCACTATAACCAGCTGTAAATACCAATATCTAGAATGATATAAAGATCTTTTAGTTTGACAAGAGCGACAAGAGACAGATTTCGGAGTACTAGACGGTTCAACACGAAAGTTCCGTCTCCAGCTCTGACAATGTTTAACAACAATTAACAAATTTCAAGAGTCTCGTACAAAACGATTTCGACCAGTAGGTCTAGAGTAAAATACTGAGAGATGGAAAGATTCACCGTGGTGCAACAAAAGAGCTAGATAACTGCTACGGTAACCAAGAGGACTTCACTGTAAATTTAAACGTAGCCAAAACCTCATAGACAAGCAAAAGTAATATGATTCTGCGATTGGCAAAAGGAAGGTCATGCGCGATGAGTTAGACGGCTTCTAAAGCAAATTTGTATGTGAAGATTTAGCTGAAAACGCAAGAACCTTTTTCACCTATATTGTACCTCTAACGGATCTAAACCACATGCAAGACACTGTGGACACAATAGAGTTGAACAAAGCACAACACATAAAATGCCAATATATTATATGTCTTTCCCCAAGAGTGTTTCACACAGAAGAATGCAATTTAGTTCGTCCTTTAAACTGTCGCATGGACGAGAAAACAGCAGCCTTCGAAATTAATGACGCATCAATAGAAAGGTTTCTGAGATCGCTCAACACAGGAAAGGCCGCTGGACGTGACGAAACCTATTCAATTTTCTACAGAGTATTTGAAGGAACATGCCACACTTTTAGGACCAGTGTTCAAATGTTTGTTAAGCCTATGGTACTTTACTGCGGGGTCATCAGTCCCTAAACTTACTAACTACTTATAATCTATCTTATACTAAAGACAGTACAAACATACATGCTCGAGGGTGGAGCCGAACCCCCGAATGGCCTCGCACATCGGAGCAAAGCGCCTCAATGCGCTCGGCCACTCCGCTGTGGCTAGCACCAGTACATCGAAGGTCTGTAGAGGAACGAAGTGTTCCTAATGACCGCGAAAAAAGTGAAGGTCAATACCGTTTCCAAGAAAGGTCTTCGAAGAAACCGTCTCTGATTCAGTCAGTTGTAGAGTGTTGGCATAAGTTATAAGCTCGGGTGTCATAGCATTTTTTCGAGATTGAACCTCCCATCTGTAACAATAAAAAAGGCTCCGAAAGCAACGGTCACGTGACATCGGTTGCACGAGGCCGAGAGCAGCAGACATAGGCTTCTAGGTAGCTTATAGATCATTCGATACGGTTCCACAGTGTCGTCTAATGAACAAAATACTTGCACACGAAATATCAGACCAACAGTGTTACACAATTGAAGAGTTTTTTGTTATCTGATCTCAATTGTCATTTCAGTGGAGAGAAGTCCTTCGCCGTGCATTACTGGCGTGCCAGAGGCAATTTTATGAGACCGTTGCGTTTCAGAATATATAAAAATAACGTAGTAGAAAATACTGGAAGTTCAATGAGGTTTCTCCCGATGATGCTGTAGTATATCTAGAAGTTAAAACCCTGGAATGTATCTGAATGTATGAAGGTCTGCAGCGTATCGATACTTGGTCCATATAAACAATTGTAACCTACTGTAAATATGTAGGAAGAGGGAGTCTTTAGTATAAATTATGGTTACGCAATAGCGGAACAATCACTGGAAGCAGTTGATTGTATAAAATATCTGGGAGTAGTTATAAGGAGCGATTAGAATTGGGACGACCACAGAAAATGAATTGTGGTTAAGGTAGATGCCTGATTGACGTTCACTGGAAGAATTCTCATATATTCCAAAAACAAAGAACTAGCTTACCAAATATTCGTTCGGCAGATACTTTAATGTTGCCAATCACTGCGGGATCCGATCGAGATGGGTTTGATGGAGGAGAGATCCAAAGACGAGCAGCACGCTCTTTTGTTTCATATAGTACACAGAGGTGGCTGGCAAAATCCAGTGGCGGGCACTGGGGGAGAGACGTTCTTTATTAGTGTGTGGGTTTCTACCAAAGCTCCGACGCCCCTGCATTGCTTCCTCCTAGGTATTCTCGCAGTGAGACTTCAAGGAAAATATTAGAAAGATTAGAACTCACACGGAGGTACACCTGTAGTCCTTTTTCCCGCGAACAGCACGCGACTAAAACAGACCAAGGTGGAGGCCTGCGTGGTATGGATGTAGATGTAGTAATAGAGTACATAAAAAGACTAGAGAAGGGTTTGGGGCTAAACGGAGATGTCGATGAAATCATGACATCAGCGTGAAGGCAAATGGGAAGGCACAGAAAGCAGATTAAATGGATAACATGATATTGTAGTAACCTACACAATCTAAACAATTTGCATCATTTGGGTACATGGGCTGTCTGTCTTGCTATTATAATATACAGTTATTCAAATGAAACTCCAATATGGCTCTTTTTCACTATCTTTTACATTTAAGTACATCCCCTTCACTGAAAAATATTGCTTTATTGAATTATGTTTTTACTATCCAACAGAATGTGCGCTTGTAAGTGAAGAAGATTTTTTGCCACTTTCGACATCGAATATATATGTGAATTAATTTATTAATTTAAAAAAAATGTTCAAATATTTGTATAGTCTATGGGACTTAACTACGGGGTCATCAGTCCCTAAACTTACAAACTACTTATGAACTACTTACGAACTAGGACGGCACAAATATCCATGCCCGAGGGGGGATTCGAACCCCCGACCATAGTGGCCGTGCAGACCGTGACTGGAGCGCCTCAGTCCCCTCGGCCACCGCGGCCGGCTTATTAATTTCCCTCCATCCTTTAAAATGCTATACCCACTCACCTCACCTATTCTGAGTCATCTGGGAATACTACACCACTGACCTATCTATGACGCGATCCCTGGATCTTCCGATTCCAGTCTCCATCTTACGGTCTATTGGAATGAAACTTAAATTTTGCCGCTAAATTTGGAAGACGATTGATCCAAGCTACTTTTCCCGTCTGCCCTCCCCTCCTCATCCTTCTGTGACACCCGGGAATACTGCACCATTATGTTGTCTGATATATGAACCCTGGATTTCCCGATTATGGAACGCATCATCACACCCTATTCGCGGAAAACTGAAATTTTATTGAGGAATTGGAAAGGAAATGGACATAATGCGAGCAGATCACTCCCCTCTTATGACCCACTTAGTGATACCAATTGTGGGATTCGAATCATCAACATTCCAATTCTGGACTGATTCTCTGCGCCTCCCTTGTGAAATATGAATAACTGGAAAATACAGGAAGCATGTAGTTAGCTCATAAGTAAAGCATGGAGCAGCATCTTCAAGCTGGCCGCGGTGGCCGAGCCGTCTGCGGAGAGCCAGTCACGGTCTGCACGGCTGTTGCGGTCGAGGATTCGAATCCCCCCTCGGGCATGGGTGTTTGTGCCGTCTTTAGTATAAGCTAGTTCATAAGTAGTTTGTAACTTTTGGGGACTGATGACCCCGTAGTTAATTCCCATAAGCTTTACAAACGTTTGAACATTTGAGCACCTTCAACAGTCTGCGTAGAGGGGGAAGCTGCAGAACAACAGTCAGAATGTATAAATTAGTATCCTTGCAAATCCGTCTGCCTGGTGACTGGGTAAGGATGAAACAGGACAGGAAGATACAAGAATGTATAATCTTGAATGAAACTTTCACTCTGCAGCGGAGTGTACGCTGATATGAAACTTCCCGGTAGATTAAAATTGTGTGCCGGAACCGGGACTCGAACCTGGGACTTTTGCCTTTCGTGGGCAATCGCACTACCGACTGTGCTATCCCGACACGACTCACGATGCCGCCTCACAACTTTACTTCCGCCAGTACCTCACCTCCTACTTTTGGAAAGGTCTCAGATTCGAGTCCCGGTTCCGGCACACAATTTTAATCTGCCAAGAAGTTTCATATTAGCGCACACTCCGCTGCAGAGTGAAAGTTTCATACTGAAAACATCCTTTAGGCAGTAGCAAAGCCATGTCTCCACCATATCCTTTCTTCCAGCAGTGCTAGTCTTGCATGGTTCGCAGGAGAGCTTCTGTGAAGTTTGGAAAGTAGGAAGCGAGTACTGGCGGAAGTAAAGTTGTGAGGCGGCATCGTGAGTCGTGTCGGGATAGCACAGTCGGTAGTGTGCTTGCACGCGAAAGGCAAAAGTCCCAGGTTCGAGTCCCGGTTCCGGCACACAATTTTAATCTACCAGGAAGTTTCATGTATAATCTTTTGTCACATATGGTACGATAACCCCACATGCTATATAGATCATGCAGGTATCAAACACATTTGAGAATTGATCACACTTAAATTGGTACTTTGATAGACTTTCCTTACAAATCGTCTTATTGTCGGTTGTTCGCGTCTTCGCAAAAGAATTTTTCGATGTTGTAACTAGGCGTCTCCTTCAAGTGTTTTCTGAGGCTAGAGAACAACACGACCGGGTCCTCTATACATTCTGGACGTAATAATTAGTACTCATCTCAGAGGTTTCAAAAATTGTTCAAATATTTGTAGAACTTATGGGACTTAACTACGGGGTCATCAGTCCCTAACCTTACAAACTACTTATGAACTAGCTAAGACTAAGGACAGCACAAATATCCATGCCCGAGTAGGGATTCGAAACCCCGACAGTAGTGGCCGTGCATACCGTGACTGGAGCACGTCAATCCCCTCGGCCACCGCCGCCGGCCAGAGGTTACACTTTCACTCAAGAATTACTGTTGAAACTGTGCATATGGATAACATGAAATGATTGCATTTACATAAAAATTTTGAAATGTTTGAAAACTTATGGGACCAAACTGCTGCAGTGGTCAACAGCCTTAGACTTATAAACTACTCAACTAACTTATTCTATGTACAAAACATACACACACACACACACACACACACACACACAGAGAGAGAGAAATGTCCGAAGGAGGACTCTAACCTCCGACGGGGATTACATTTACAGATAAATAGCTCGAGCGATACTGTGAGGTACCAGATGTTCATCCGCGCTCAATCTCGATAATAACACGTGATGCAGCGTTCACAGGTAACAATGCATCCGCTGATTCTGGCATCTATTCGATCATACAGATGGCGAGTACCATCTTGGGATACATTATTCGACGCCTACTTGGTCTTTTCATTTAGCTTTGGGCTGCCGTGTCGACGTGTGAGTTGCTATCCCACCACATGCCATACGTGCTCGATTGGAGATTGTGCCGTCAGGGCGGTGGTTGCACGTCTTGCAGAGCACATTCAAATTCAAATGTTTGTAGTGTCTATGGGACTTAACTACGGGGTCATCAGTCCCTAAGCTTACAAACGACTTATGAACTACTTACAGCTAAGGACGGCACAAATATCCATGCCCGATGGGGGATTCGAACCCCCGACCTTAGTGGCCGTGCAGACCGTGACTGGAGCGCCTCAGTCTGCTCGGCCACCGCGGCCGGCGCAGAGCACATTGTGTTTCTAGAGCAGTGTGTAGGCAAGCTGTATCTGTTGCAACAACACCTTACCTTCCCATTGCTAGAGATGGAACCGAGCGATGGTAAGCGTTTCCTCTGTAAACACGAAGGGTGCAGCTTATCGTACCCCGGGAAGGAATCCGCTGTCTGTATGCCGTAATTACAAGTTCCTGCTCTGAAGGAACCGAAAGATAGCGGGCACCTGCCTCAGGTGAAGAAATGAATTCTGCCTTCCCGTCTCTAGATAGTGTTGGCTTTCATTTACACTGTGGTAAGAAAGTGGTAACATACGGTTATCATGCGTTTTTTAGATATCTGCAGTGTAAATTATCTTATTTATTGAAGACAAGAGCCAAGATCGATTTTTATTTTTTATTAAGATTACCGGTTTCGGCAGTTTAAATGCCATCTTCGGATCTGAAAGTACACGCAAAAAACATACTCAAAATGCAATAATACTGCCGCGAGAGACCGCGTATACCGACTGCCGGCGTGGCGCAGCGCATAGCGTCACCGACTGGGGTGCTGAAGGTCGCCGGTTCAATAAGACCAACCGGCAAAAATTTATTTCTTTGTGATTAACAATTCCAGAATGTTCTACCTCTTTCTTATGTTCACTTGTAAATTCTACTTGTTTCTTATGTAAACTGTTCTTCTAATTTCTGGTACAGTCTGTCTGTGTATAAATAGACGAGCACTCTGCCCGAGAGGCAGTCAGTGCTGCGTGTATGTTAAGTTCGTAATAAACGTGCTTTCAGTATAACTGCTGTATTCAGTTGCCTTCGAAGTGAAGCCTGCTTCCACTGCAACGCGATAATACAAAGAGGCAAAGAAATACATATTTTTAAATATTCACTTTCGAAACTCACCTAAGATTTCATTCTTCAGAACATAATTATAAAAGGCTTTTAAAAACACATTTACTCGCCAACTTCATTGTTGGCCTGTCAACATATAAATAAAACATGAACATCGACATCCTGTAATGAGGTGTGTTCACTAAGTTAAAAACAACCCTGAATAACTCAGCCATTCAAACTCACAAGTTGATACCAGACAGCGCTCTGGATGTGACATTTCAGCATCATTTCCTTGATGTCAAGAATAATAATCTTGTACATTCAATTAACTAGCTATTGTTACTGTACTTCCATACCCAGACCTTAGGCTACAAGGCAGATTCCTTATAAGAAACTGTTTTTACAGTGACATTCTGTATGTACTGTAATTTTGTCTAAAATGTTACATAGGATGTTAATTCTTTTTCTCAACGTATATATGTATATATCATGTGTGGTTACTGATATCTGATGTCTAACATAGACCTTGAACTACAAGCAGTTGTCTGTATATATAAGTTTGTAGCGTATTTATTATCTGTTGCCTTCATGGCGTTATGTTTTTAAATAGCGGATCCACATACGAAGGAAAATTGAAGTATGTATCATAATTATCACACATAAATGTATTCATCTATTGTGATTACTAGAGTTTCCCGGCGTATTAATTGTTGATATTCATGTCGGGTTTCCAGCCGGATCGTAGAGTCATCTAGACAAAATATTTCTGCAGACCACCTGGCCGCCATCTTCAGGTGATATGGATGCTGCTGAGTCTCGTAGGAAACTGAAGTCTTGCCGTGATGGACGGCCTTATACACGCCGCGAAGTACTAACGGCGCGTGGCCAGAGAGTCGTGGCTGCGTCCTCTGCCGCAAGCAGCCGGTGCAGCGCCTCAGTTGAGAAAACTGGCAGGAATGACGTATCGCTTACATGCGCTAGTTGTCACAGCTGGAGAAAAGTTGCGCTGTTTTTTTTTTTTTTTTTTAAGATTAGACAAAACAGGATTCCACATCAAATGTTCAAATGTTGTACCGCTTATGGGACTTAACTACGGGGTCATCAGTCCCTAAACTTACAAACTACTTATGAACTAGCTAATCCTAAGGACAGCACAAATATCCATACCCGAGGGGGGATTCGAACCCCCGACCGTAGTGGCCGCAGAGACCGTGACTGGAGCGCCTCAGTCCCCTCGGCCACCGCGCCCGGCGGATTCCATATGTTACTTAGAGGGAACTCCTTGTCGCCGGGCGCGGTGGCCGAGGGGACTGAGGCGCTCCAGTCACGGTCTGTGCGGCCACTACGATCGGGGGTTCGAATCCCCCCTCGGGCATGGATATTTGTGACGTCCTTAGTATAAGGTAGTAAATAAGTAGTTTGTAAGTTTAGGGACTGATGACCCCGTAGTTAAGTCCCATAAGCTTAACAAACATTTGCATTTGAACTCCTTGTCTCGATTTATTAAATCGTCCGCCAACCTAATCTTAAACGGTTCCTTTAAAATGCATTTCCAGTAGCGAGACCCAGAAGCAAGTACACGTGTTTCGTCATACTTCATTCTGTGTCCTTCGGTTTGACAATGGTCCGCTACTGCAGACTTGTCAGGTTGCAACAACCGTGTATGTTTGTGGTGCTCTGTGCATCGATCATTAACGGTGCGAATCGTTTGTCCTATATATGCTTCACACAGTGGCAAGGAATGTTATAAACACCGGCCTTTCTCAGCCCAAAATCGTCTTTAACTGAGCCAAAAAGAGCCCTAGTCGTAGCAGGTGATCGAAACACTCTTTTGATATTAAACTTTTTAAGATCCTTCCTATTTTTGAAGACACACTTCCGGCGTATGGAAGGAAAGCAATTGATCTGCATTGGTCTTCTTCAGGTTCTGGTGATGGCCCAACCTGCATGGCATGACGGATCTGTCTCTGTAAGTACCCATTCTCCTTAAACACCAATTTCAGATGTTTTAGTTTCTGTGTTAAGGTATGGCATAAGCTCTTCTAACCAAAGTTCTCATCTTCTCATCTGCATCTATTGCCTAATGTGAATGTCATGTCATATGTACAAGATTATTATTCGTGACGTCAAGGAAATGATGCTCAAATGTCACATCTAGAGCGCCATCTGGCATCAACTTGTGAGTTTGGATGGCTGAGGTACTCAGGATTGTTTTTAACTTAGTGACCACACCATATTACAGGATGTCGATGTTCATGTATTATTTACATGTTGACAAGCCAACAATTAAGTTGGCGAGGAAATATGTTTTTAAAAGCTTTTCACAATTTTGTTCTGAAGAATGAGAAATCTAAGGTGGGTTTCGACAGTGGATATTTACAAATATATATTTATCTGGCTCTTTGTATTATTGCATTTTGAATATGTTTTTGCGAGTATTTGCAGATCCGAAGATGGCAGTTAAACTGCCGAAACCGGTAATCTTAATAAAAAAATAAGAAGTGATCTTTGTTCTTGTCTTCAATAAACTGATTAAAGATTGCCCTCAAACATGACAAACCTTTATGATAAATTATCCTCCTTACACTCTCAAAGCCTCAGGTTGCTTCAGTTTATCAAGGTTCCATGTCCTTCATTTTTACCTTTTTGTAGTTAATTCTGTTTTAATTTACATTTCGTAATTGGAAGAAACAGATACAAAATTTGTGGGGAAGGCAAAAGAGACTGCGTATTATTGGTAGAACATTTAGAAGATTCAGCAGAACAGCTAAAGAGACTACCTCCACTTCGTTTGTCCGTACTCTTTCGTAGTAGTACTACGTATTATGGCTTCCTTATCAGGCAGGATTGATTGAGAACATCTGAAGAGTAAAAAAAGTGGCAGATCACTTAGTGTTATCACGATATATTGACGGGATCAATAGATAATCGTAAATAGAACATTTTCATCATCATGTATGGCGTCCACAAACGCATGCTTTTCCAGAAGTCGAGAAAAGAAACTTGTACCACTGCCACTTACGCACTCTCACGGTGAACGTTCCTCGCGGAGAGCGCTGTTCCGTGCCTCGCAAGCGTGTTGTGCAGATCGCTACCACTGATCCCTCGTGAGGAATTCGCAGCACTCTTCCTCAGAATTGTTTTCATGTGACGAGGCTTCAATTGTTTGCCAGTTCTTTTAGGAAAATTGGTTGCCTACTTTATTGTTATACAGTATTGAGTCACGTTTCTTATTACCACGCCTATCCCTACGAATTATAACTAGAAAAACTACAACTTAAACATATTAAAACTGGACAGTTTTTTCAAGATTCTAACCCACGTTCTCCGCTTCCCGGAGAGTTACCATTGGCGTTGCACTGTCGACGCTAAAGCGATAATTGTAAAAAACAATCGTTGATTTCTGTAGAAGTATTCGTTTCCGGACCCCATTCATAATGATAAAAACTGCTCTATTTACAATTATCTATCGATAACATCAATTTCTGTCGATTGCTCTTCATAACATTAGGGGTAATTATCTCAGAATATGTTAGAGCCTTCCTTTTGGGTAGTGCACATGCGGCCTGCTGACGACAGCGAGGTCCCGGGGTTTGAGCCGCAGCAGAGATAAGTGACGGGCCGATGATGATGCCCACACCCCTCTCCAATTAAAGGTGATGCTGGAAAACTGCAGAGTATTGATTCCGCGTCGAAGAGACGTTATTTCGCGCCGCACTTGAGGGACATCATATTTGGCCGTCTTCTGGCTGTGACACCAGTCCAGTTCTACACGGTCGCCGAACACTTGTGCGTCGAGTACCTGGGCAACTCCGACACAAGGTCAGACCCCTCGGTGTTGGGAGGTGGGGATCCACAGAAGTGTCGCCGCCCTTTGGAGGCAGGTCACGCGCGACTTAGTTGACGTGGCGCCGGCTGCGCTCCCGGCTTGCTCCCCAGCATGCCTCAACCACGTTGTTGGCAGTCTCGATGGTCTCTTGGTCGCGGCCGCGAGCCCTCCGTGCCTCGGTGGGCAACGCGTTAATCTGCGCCCACACACTAGACATAAAGCCAAGAGCAGACGGGAAACGGCTAGTGTCGCGAAGCTACTGATGCTGACCAATTGTTCTGACCGACGACCGAAGTGCAGCCCCGTCCATCGCATCTCCCCGACTTGGGCTGACGTCTGCAGCAGTCTCTTGTCCCACACCGAGCGCCCCTCCAGCGCCGCAACTCCCCCAGGTCTGCGTCGGTGGCCGGCGCGCCGAGTCGCTCTAGAGTGAGGAGTCTGCTTCGCCTCATGGAAGGACACAGTCCGTCGTGGGTCACTGGTGAGTGAAAGCAGCCTACGGGGGTGTCCTTCGTGAGGCGGAGCCAGCTCCTTATGGATGTCCAGGGCCTCGAGCACCAATGCAGGCGCGGCTCAAGGCTAAGCCGCTGAGAGAGCTAAATACGAAAAAGTCTGCTGGTCCGGATGGAATACCAGTTCGGTTTTACAAAGAGTATTCTGCATTGGTCCTCTACTTAGCCTGCATTTATCGCGAATCTTTAATTCAGCGCAAAGTTCCTAGTGATTGGAAAAAAGCGCAGGTGACTCTCGTTTACAAGAAAGGAAAGAGAACTGACTCACACAATTACAGGCCAATATCGTCGAAATCAGTTTCGTGTAGAATTTTGGAGGATATTCTCAGTTCGAATATAGTAAATTTCCTTGAAACGGAAAAACTTCTTTCCATGAATCAGCACGGGTTTAGGAAACATCGTTCATGTGAAACTCAGCTTGCCCTTTTCTCACATGACATCTTGCGAGCCATGGATGAAGGGCAACAGGCGGATTGTGTTTTTCTCGACTTCAAAAAGGCGTTCGACCCGGTGCCACACTGCAGACTGCTAGCGAAGATACGAGCTCATGGAATAGGTTCACAGATTTGTAACTGGCTGGAAGACTTCCAAAGTAATTGAACGCAGTACGTTGTTCTCGACGGCGAGTGTTCATCAGAGACGAGTGTATCGTCAGGCGTGCCCCAGAGGAGTATGATAGGACCGCTGTTATTTTCTATCTATATAGATGATCTGATGGACAGAGTAAGTTGTAAAATAGCTGTTTGCTGATGATGCTGTGGTGTATGTCAGGGCGTCGTCTTTAACTGACTATAATACCATACAGTATGACTTAGACAAAATTTCTAGTTGGTGCGAAAGATGGCAGGTAGCTCTCAATGTAGAAAAATGTAAGGTGATGCGCATGAGTAGGAAAACTAATCCCATAATGTTCGAATACAGCATTAGTAGTGAGCTTCTTGATGCTGTCGCGTCGTTAAAATATATAGGCGTAACATTGCAGAGCGATATGAAATGGAACGAACATTTAAGGACATTTGTGAGTAAGGCTGACAGCCGACTTCGGTTTATTGGGAGAATTTTGGGAAGATGTACTTCACCTTTAAAGGAGACCGCGTATAAAACGCTTGTACGACCACGTCTTGAGTATTGCTCAAGTGTTTGGGACCCGCAGCAAATCAGTTTAAAGGATGACATAGAGGCAGTTCAGAGGGGAGCAGTTAGATTTGTTACTGACAGGTTCGACCAATGCGTGAGTGTCACGGAAATTCTCCGGCAACTCAATTTGGGAAAGACAACGTTCTTTTCGTGAATTTCTGTTGAGGAAATTTAGAGGGCCGGAATTTGAAACTGAGTGTAGTACGATCTTGCTGCCATCTACTTACATTTCGCGTGGTGATCACAAAGACAAGATAAGAGAAATTAGGGTTCGTACGGAGGTATATAGGCATTCTTTATTTTCTCGTTCTATTTGGGAGTGGAATAGGAAAGGAAATGCCTAGTAGTGGTACAGTGTACCCTCCGCCACGCACCGTACGGTGAATTGCGGAGTATGTATGTAGATGTAGATGTAAGCCGTGACATCAGGAAGGGCGTAGAGGCCTGCTGCGGCTTGAGCGCTGCCCTTGGGATGATGCCCCCACGTCGTGCCTCGCACTGAAGAGGCTCCTGCCAGACGTGGAGAACTGCAGCCCCAGCTACCGGAACGTCAAGGCAGGCATGAAGGTGTTGCCCGCGATGAATGTGACCGTGCTGTCCACCTGAACTTTCTTTCAAAAATGTTCAAATGTTTGTAAATCTGTCGGACCAAACTGCGTGGTCATCAGTCCGTAGCTTACAAACTACTTAAACCTAAGTAAACTAACCTAAGGACAAACACACACACCCGTGCCCCAGGGAGGACTCGAACCTCCACGGCGAGCAACCGCGCGCTCCGCAGCGAGACGCTTTAGACCGCTCGGCTACTCCACCGCGGCACACTTTCTTTTCGCGGCCAGAGGCCACGAGCGCGAGGAAGAAACACTCCTTGTCGTTCACCTGCAATGGTTTGCTTAGCATGTGTAACGCGACTGTTTTGGCCAATTTGTGGCACTTTAAATACCTTGTTTTTGCACCATGTACTACACGTGTTTTCCTAGTACCCTCCAGCATCTTCTAACACCCTTCATTAAGTATATCTCTTTTCCCTGTGTAAAACTAAACATCGCGTTACATATTTCCCGATCTTATTTTTCGTAGTTTGAGTTTTTCTCACTTTGTTGAGTTTTCATGACTCTACCCTATAGTGCGTTCTAGTACCTTGTAGCCCATTATGTTATAGATCTTTTTACTTTATATAGAATGAACTGCTGCATGACGTATTTCACGATCTTAATTTTCCGTAATATAATTTTCTTCACTTTTTAAAATTTTCTTGATCCGACCCTGTAGTATGTCGTAGTGTCATGTACCCCTCCTTATTAAGTAGATCTCTTTCCCCTGTGTAGAATGAACGATTGGATGACCTATCTCGGGATTTTAGATTATTGTAAATTAATTTTTTTTTCAGTTTGTAAAATTTTCATTGTCAGACCCCATAGTGTGTTGCAGCTTCCTGTGACTCCTTCCTTTGAATGGATCTCTGTTCCATGAGTAAAACTACCCATTGCATTGACTATATCGTAATTCGATTTTTCTGTAAATCGATTTTTCGTACGTAGGAATTCTATGACTTCACCCTGTAATGTGTCCGATATCTGTGAAACTTCTTCCAATCGCTATATCTTCCTTTCCTATACAAGGTGAGCCGTTGAACGATGTATCTATTTAACATCATTTCCAAAATTTTATTTTCCTGAGATTTTGTGGACATTGTCGCTGTCCTAGTAATTTGGCTGTTTATATCAGATAGTATCACTGTATTCCTTCCCTCCTGGGCCTCTAAGCGAATACCAGCACGACAGCGCGTTTCCATTATTTCAGCATTTTATTGTGTAAATTGTGTTCCGCTTCCGTACATTTCGCCACGTGATCTTTCAACCATGTGTTTTATTTAGAAAGTTGAGGTTTAATCCTGGACACCAGAAAGGTGTGCCGCTAACGGAAGTCAGTTGTAATTCTATTTTGCGTTTGAAAGAGGGCGAAATATTGGCATGCGAGAAAGTGATGCATCACTCCGCTGCTGGGGTGGGACGAAAGTTTCGGCTGTACAACAAGTTTGTGTTTATTGACTGATTGAAGGGTAGAATAGGTTGCACCAACTAGATAACTCCAATAGGTAGTCGACACCTCATCCGAAAAGAAGTCTAGGGCATACCAGCGTCCTCCTCGTTTCTTATGCAACATTAGAACAATGTAACAAATCGTACACTGTCAGGGTGACACTCAGTCGCTATTTATTACGACATTGATTACATGCGTCTTGTCCACTTCTCTGCCGACGTTTGATGAATGTGCATATCCATGCTAGACAGCAAATGCGTATGGAAAGATACCAATGAGGACAGGAATGACATCCGAAAGTGTTTTCGGACGAATGCAGGTTCCGTTCTTTGAAAATGATGGCCGTATTTTCGGGCGCCGCAGGTCGAGCGGCATCACAGTGAGGTCTTTCGCACAAGACCTACATCGGCAACTCAAGGACTTTTGGTGCGGGGTGTTGTTGTGTATAAACACAAATCACAATTTCTGAGTGTCTAGGGCAATGTGGCCTGCATCAGTGATATCCTTTTGCCCGACGCCTCAGACACCAGACAGTGCACCATCACATGTTGCTGCGTGAACACGCGCCTCATCGATATCACTGTATGTCAGCCTTTTGCCTTTCCCGCCATGCTATTGGAATATGTGTGGGATATGGTGAATCGCCGGCTGACATGCTGTGACTCAAAGCCAAACATCATAGTAGAACTTTGGAAACATGTGGGTGCAGCATTTATGTCTATAACACTGGACGCCATTTACGCTTTATGCGGGTCGATGTCGTCACGCATGGAACAAGTTATCAATGCCCTTGGTAGTCCTTGTGCGTACTGGGCAGTAGGGCACATGATGAACCGAGGTGATTGAACTGCTAATCAGTTCTTCAGAGCCGGCCGCGGTGGCCGATGGGACTGAGGCGCTCCAGTCACGGTCTGCACGGCCCCTACGGTCGGGGGTTCGAATCCTCCCTCGGGCATGGATGTTTGTGCCGTCCTTAGGATAAGCTAGATGATAAGTAGTTTGTAAGTTTATGGACTGATGACCCCGTAGTTAAGTCCCATAAGCTATACAAACATTTGAGTTCTTCAGAGTATACGAATGATCATGTCCTGTCGGTATGAAGTTCCTGTCTTTAGTTTTTCAGGATGTTCTGCTACTTGTAAACATGACAGTACCAGTCGAGTTGCTGTAATAAATGTCGGGATCTTTCCGAAGGACGCAACTAGGTACGTGACATTTGTAAATCCGTATTTACAGTTATGTAATATATAGGAAAAAGTAGAATCGATAAGAAAGCTCATCGAGTGTGTATGTAAGATGAACTCTCCTTATCGAGCAGTGCGTGCCTGGGTTGCAGCCTGCAGCGGCGGCGGTATGCGTTACAACCTGTGGAATCACGCGGCTGAGTGCTCGTATTGATCCTGTGCACCGTGCGGAGATCAAAGGAGCGAAAAAGTTGAGCACCGCCAGCACTTCACGCGTCAGTGGCGGAGCCCTGCTGACGTCACAGGCTCCTCGCTGCCGGCCCTCGAAACGTCTTCAGCAGACAAATCGCAGATCATCTCGTGACGAGCAGGTGGAATGGCTGCCTCTAAAGCTCCAACTCCAAATTCCACCGCTCGGCAGGATACTCTAAATACCTTTACAGAACTCACCCTATTAACTTTTTAAACACGAATATCTGTGATAAACGAAGTTTGGCATCCCAAAAGTACTATGACTGCAGACCAGTATAAATTCAAATTCAGGAAATTGTGGTACGGTATATCTTGATTTGCAGTGGTGAGGAGTAAAGTTTATATCGGTCCCCGATGGGGAAACCATAAATCTAAGAAATCACTGCAAAACTCAAAATTGTAAACAATAAAATGAGTGTAGCTTCTTGCCAAATTTAAATGGAATGTTGGCATGAGATTAGAAATAGGGACTTCGGGCCTGCCAGGCACTTAAACGTGATTTGTAGGGAAAATATATTGATGTATATCGTCGGGAAATTCCATGTAGTTATTCGTCCCTCCTCTCCTGCCCTCTTTATTATTCGCCAGACTAAGACACTTACCTGTCCTCGTATATCGCCGGGAAATTCCTGGTAGTTATTCGTCCCCCCTCTCCCTGCCCTCCTTAGTATTTGCCACACAACACTATGACACTTACCTGTCCAGTTTACGAACCATCGACATTTCTATTTCCCGGCCCAACCCCCACCCCCTGTTTGCAGGGAACTGGGGAGACGATTGTGCTATGCCATGACCCCCTTTCCCCCTCTGCTGAGTACAGGGGAATGCTGCGCCAATGGACTGTTAGGGGTTCGACTTCTTTATTCCGGACCCCATCCCAACTCACCATTGAGGGAATATTCAAATTTTAGTATGCAAATTTGGAGGCGGTCGTCCTATGCCAAATCCTCCCTCTTCCATTTCGGCCCATGTAGGAATACTGCGTCTGACATTTGAAACGTCATCTTCCCGATTCTTGACTAATTCAGTTCCAACCTTTGGGAATACGAATGACAAGAATATACAATAGGCATCAATTTTCCTCATACTAGTACTCGGATAAACACAAAATGCACTCCGTTATATCATCTCATTTCTCACAGCGGGAATTCTACAGCCGCGGCGGAATATCTGTGGGTACTAAGGCGCCTAGCTGCGGTGCGCGCGGCCTTTTGCCGTCGGTGGTTCGAGTCCTCCCTCGGACATGGGTGTGGGTGTGTTGTTCCAAGGATGAGTTAGTTTAAGTATGTTGTAAGATTAGGGACCGATGACCACTGTAGTTAGGTCCCATAACATACATATGAACTTTACAGCATAAAGTCATTAACATGAAAACATCACTCAACACTTTCCAACACTGATTGACTCAATGTGTCAGTGTTTCTGATGTTATTGCAGCAACTGCAGCGGTAATAAAGTCTTCATTGATGTCCATTGTTACTCGAACTACAGTTTTCAGACAAAAAAGTCAACGGGGGGAGTTCGGCGACGGCACTGTAAATGATAGAAAAGGACTACCGCGTCCTATCCTTCGATTTGCCATATGTTAGTTTAGTATTTGTATTGTCATCTTAGCATTATACGCAGGGCATTCATCATGCTGAACCCCCATTATTTAACGCAACTGATGAGGTAGGTATTCTATCAGACTAGCAAGATACCTCTCAAGCAGTGCCTACACTGTCGCCCGTTAAGAGTGCCATCAATGAAATTCTGGCCAATCATGTGTTGTCGTATATATCACATCATACATTGAAACTTCAGTGTCATTTATGTTCCGCCTAAGGTGCCCATAGGGGCTTTTATAGTGAGCAGTAGTGTATGTTGTGTGAGTACACATATCCCTGGTTTGAAAACGTAGCTTCATCGGTGAACAGTACCCTAAACATTAAATCATAGCCGGCCGCGGTGGCCGAAGCGACTGAGGCGCTCCAGGCATGGTCTGCACGGCCACTACGGTCGGGGGTTCGAATCCCCCCTCGGGCATGGATATTTGTACCGTCCTTAGGATTAGTTAGTTGATAAGTAGTTTGTAAGTTTAGGGACTGATGACCCCGTAGTTGAGTCCCATAGACTTTACAAACATTTGAACATTTGATTAAATCATAGCCTTGCCGCGGACCTGTCTGGCATTATTCCAGGTGAATATGAAAGTAACTTGGACGATACCCTTGGTGTAGAGACACGTGGTACTGGTGATGTTTATGCCCGTGAAGAATGCGCAGCACGCTTGCTGGTGCGGTTCTGGCTGAACGTTGACAGCGGCGGCGGCCAGAACAGCTGCTGCTGCATGTGTTACTCTTTTGTTGCACACAGGCCTTCGTGGAAACATGTATCCTGTCAAGAGAACCCTTTTAACAATATCCGTGAATGAAGCGCGGGAGTAGCGCTGGGATACAGTTGCGATGCTCGTCTGCCATGTTTGTTACATTCTCCAAAAATTAATTACATGCAAACCATTTTTTGATTTGTAAAACCCAAGTACAATGCCTATAACGGGTGTAGTGGTAATTTACGTGATGTTTTCAACACTGATATCAATTACAGTATTCCTCCCTACAGATCCGCCTGCTATGTAGTGGGCTGCCCCTACACATAGCGCCGAGTCCGGCTCGTTCCAGTACACAACTGCAGTGGCAAACAGTTGCAATAGCCAATATGTCGATATACATCCATCGGTACTGTTCTAAATTTTGCTAATCGTAATAAGACATGAAGTAGGGTAACCACTATTTCCATATCGGAATTTGTGGCAGTAAAGACTATTTATTACTCTCGCATGCGTTGATAACTATGAAATTAACCCTCGCGCGGGCGCTGATAACCTCGCTGTTGAGCGCCCGAAAACGCCAATCATCATCATCATAACCCTCGCGTCTAGCACTTGCTTTGAATAACGTTTCACATCACAGCAGAATTCAGTGGAGTCCAGCAAAATATTATAACATAACAAATGCTGTGAGCTAATAAATACATACATAATACTTAGTTATGTACATAGGAGGCGATTGTAAATATTTACCGTATACAGGATCCTGTTACGGTGTTTTGTATTATTACAACAATGAGTAAGACAGGAAAGTTACAAAATGGGCATAGTATTATTTATAAGCAAGAAGATTATGTCGGTTAATCCCTTCACCAATGCGAACCGCGTGGATTTCACGACTGAGTATCGGCACGTGCGCTAGCTGCGAGCTTCATTTACTTGAAACGTTGAATTGGTTTCTCAATTTCTAGAGAAATAATTGACGTATTGCGATGCAAGTAACATCATTTGTTTTGGGATTTTCCTTGCTGTTAGCGACGTAAGAAATAATATTGCTTGTCAATTAAAAAATAAGAAAACATTAATTTGAGTTGAAAATAAACTTTGTTCACATTTTAGTCTGCCTCATAATGTGTTGTTGTTGTTGTGGTCTTCAGTCCGAAGACTGGTTTGATGCAACTCTCCACACTACCCTATCCTGAGCAAGCCTCTTCAACTTCACATAAGAACGGCAACCTACATATGTCTGAATCTGCTTACTGTATCCATCTCTTGGTCTTCCTCTGCGGTTTTTACCCCAAACACTTCCCTTCAATGCTAAATTCACGGTTCCTTGTTCAAATGTTCAAATGTTTGTACAACTTATGGGACTTAACTACGGGGTCATCAGTCCCTAACCATACAAACTACTTATGAACTAGCTAAGACTAAAGACGGCACAAATATCCATGCCCGAGGGGGGATTCGAACCCCCGACCGTAGTGACCGTGCTGACCGTGACTGTAGCGCCTCAGTCACCTCGGCCACCGCGGCCGGCTCGGTTCCTTGATGTCTAAGAATGTGTCCTACCAATCGATCCCTTCTTTTAGTCAAGGTAAGCCAGAAGTTCCATTTCTCCCCAATTCTGTTCAATACCTCCTCATTAATTACGCGATCCACCCACCTAACATTCATGTTTCACTCCCATACATGGCAACACTCCACGCAAATGCCTTAGAAAGGAATTCCTTAGGCTTAAATCAATATTCGATGTTAACAAATTTCTCTTTTTCAAGAACGATTTTCTACCCATTGCCATTCTGCATTTTATATCCTCTGTACTGCGACCATCATTTGTTATTTTACTGCCCAAGTAACAAAACTCATCTAGCTCCTTTATTGTTTCGTTACTTAAACTAATTCCTTCAGCATCACCTGATTCTCTTAGACTGCACTCCATTACCCTTGTTTTGCTCTTGTTAATTTTCATCTTATATGCACCTGTCAGCACCCTGTCCATTCCGTTCAATTGCTCCTCCAGGTCCCTTGCTGTCTCTGACAGAATTACAATGTCATCGGCAAAACGCAATGTTTTTTTTTTTTTTCTTCACCCTGAACTTTAATTCCTTATCCAAATTTCTTCTTGCTTTCCTTTATAGCTTGCTCAATGTACAAATGTACAAATTTAATAACATTGGAGAATTCTACAAACCTGTCTTACTCCCTTCCCAACCTCTACATCCCGCCGGCCGCGGTGGCCGAGGGGACTGAGGCGCTTCAGTCACGGTCTGCACGGCCACTACGGTCGGGGGTTCGAATCCCCCCTCGGGCATGGATATTTGTGCCGTCCTAGTTCGTAAGTAGTTCATAAGTAGTTTGTAAGTTTAGGGACTGATGACCCCGTAGTTAAGTCCCATAGACTATACAAACATTTGAACTCTACATCCCTTTTATGCCCTTCAACTCTGACAGCAGCTGTCTGGTTTTTGTACAAGTTGTAAATATCTTTACGCTCCCTCTATTTTACTCCTGCTTTCTTCAGAACTTGAAAGAGTTTATTCCAATCAACATTGTCAAAAGCCTTCTCCAATTCTAGAAAAGCTAGAAATGTAGGTTTGCCTTTCCTTAATCTATCTTCTAGGATAAGCCGTAAAGTGAGTATTGCCTCCCGTGTTCCTACATTTCTCCTGAACCCAAACTGATCTTCCCCGAGGTCGGCTTCTACCAGCTTTCCCATCCTTCTGTAAATAATTCGTGTTAATATTTTGCAACCATGACTTATTAAACTGATGGTTCTGTAGATTTCACATCTGTCTGCGTCTGCTTTCTTTGGATTGGGGATTATTACATTTTTCTTAAAGTCTGATAGTACTTCGCCTGTCTCATACATCTTACACACCAGGTGAAACAGTTTTCTCATGGCTGGTACTCCCAGAGATTTCAGTAGGTCTGAGGGAATGTCATCTACTCCAGGGGCCTCGCTTCGAATAAGGTCCTTCAGTGCTCTGTCAAATTTATCTCTCAGTATAGTATCTCCTATTTCATCATCATCTACTTCTTCTTCCCTTCCTACAATACTTGCTCTAAGTTAATTTACTTCTTAGAGCTACTCTATATACTCTGTCCACCTTTCAGCTTTCCCTTGTATGCTGAGAACTGGTTTTCCATCTGTGTTCTTGATATTCATAGAGCTGTTTTTCTTATCTCCAAGTATCTCTTTTATTTCCCTGTAGGCTGTATCTATTTTTCCCCTATTTATACATTCTTCTACATCCTTGCATTTGCCTTGTAGCCACTCCTGCTTAGCCATTTTGCACTTCCTGTCAATCTCATTTCTTAGTCGTCTTACTCCATTTCGCCTGTTTCATTTACTGCATTTTTATATTTTCTCCTTTCATCGATTAAATTCAGTCTGTCCTGTGATATCCAAGGACTTTTTGTAGATCTTGCCTTCCTACCTATTTTGTCCTCTGCTGCCTTCATTATTTCATCTCTCAACGCTACCCAATCCTCCTCTAATGTTTTATTTTCATCCGTTTCTGTCAATTGTTGCCAAAATCTCCCTCTGAAATCTCAAAAACTTTAGGTTCCTTCAGTTTATCCAGGTCTCATTTCCTTATTTTCCTACCTCTCTACAGTTTTTTCAGTTTCGGGTTATAGTACTTTTTATCAATATCCATCGTTGTTACAGATATATTTGGGGAAACATGTTCAATGCGACTTATTGGACTTAAGTATGTGATGATGATTGTTCTGAAAGCACGGTTTTGCATTAACTACAGTAAATCTAAACGAGCTGCCCTGGCAGAAATGGTTTTTGGCTGGGTAACGGAGCTCAGTAACATGAGCAGCTTTGGTGGGAAATTTTAGGGGATTACTTAATATTGGGCCCGATGCAAAGTATACGTCGTAAAACGACCTTATAAATTAGTATTGACTTTTAATGCTACAAATTATTTTATTATTAATACAACAACTGTTTCGGCGTTAGACCATTTTGAAGCAATTTGTGAACGAACACACACACACCCACACACACACACACACACACACACACACATATATATATATATATATTGGATTCGGGATAACTTTCTTACATAAAATCAAGAGATAATTATAATGACATGTTTCGATGCTACATGCAGTATTTACCTGTCGTGAGCTTATTGATCAAACATTGTTAAGTGGTTCCCTGCAAATGTACTCTCATTAGACTTCGATAAAGTGCGGTAATACAGTTGAGTATTTTAAATGGTAAGACACTATTAATAAGTATAGACTTGCAGCACCAGTCTGTAGATAAAGTAGAATATAAAAAAAAATTGATGTGTGAAATGATGAGAGTTTGAACTGAAAGAATCACATTAATGATCTACTGTAACATTGGAGTTCATCTAATTTTACTATTGCTAAATTGTGATGAAAAACATCTGAATATAGAAGCTTAATATCCCTATTTTCATTCACTTCTTTCGTATAACATATATTCTGAGGTAATTAATCATTGAGTAAAATGTATGTATTGCACAAAAGGGTGTAATCAGAATAATTGCTGGTGCCCGACAACATCAGTTCCTGGACATTTATTTAAGGATCTATGTATCTTCACAGTAGTTTAATTTGTTTTTACTAACCCAACTCAGTTCAAAGGTAATAGCAGTATGCATAACAACTATTTGTACGATTGATCTTTACTATTAAAGTCCAAATCTAATTTTCTAACAGGAAGGGTGAATTATGCTGTTACAAAAAGTCTTTGCTCACTTACCAAACTGTGCAAAGAGTCTGATAGATAGCCATTTAACATCTAAAAGAAATCATGAGAATATTTGAATAACAACTTATTCTGTCCAGTAGTTAAATATTTAGATATAAATTATTAATTTTACAAAAAAATTGATTATCTGCTCTCCTGTGACGAATTCAAGTCACTTCCTTTTCTTCTCGTTGTAAGATTACATGAAGAATTCACCAATCTGGGATAACTTTTGAATCTTTCTTCAGACGATTCCCTTTGCCCTGGATGTATTTCTTGTATTCCTCCCGGTACAGCTGTGTGAAATTCGTGTCACATATGAACTATAGCAGAGTATATGAAATATATCTATGGATGCATATTAGTCAAGACGACACCAACTAATGAGAGCACAAAATGCTTCCTTTAAATGTTCATAGTTTGTCTGTTTTATACCTCGTCTCCTCAGCTCCCATACATCGAATTAATACCATCGCTAAACACACGACAATTTCATGGTTAATTTAATAGGTGCTCTACTTCTGGACAAAAATAAGCATAAGTCAAAATTCTCTCCCATATGTCGATATACTAAGTATTAAATACATGTTAAAGACGAACATACTTAGGCCACTAATTACCTCATATTCGAGAAACATCTGGACTAACTGAACTACAAAAGATTTTAACCTTCTCTTTTTGTGAAGAACAACACAGGCTACGGAACTTAACTGTACCAAACGTCTTTCTTCCAGGGGAAGAGTAATATAAAACTTTCTACGTTCGTAGCTCTGCGCAGGGCGAAACGCGCGAGTTAGGTGTTCTCGTGAAATTAAGTGATTTGGACTGCAATTAAACTTAGTTCGAAACTGAAAAGTAATTAAATGCGTTCATTAGTGTGGTATTGAAGCTTACCATTGAAGGTTTAAGTCTTCTTTGCGTGTTTTTTTCAGAAAACGTGAAAAGATCGTCAAGTAGTTAATCAGCTCAATTTTTGCTTACGTTTATACACAGGAAATTCAAAGATTCTCAGTAATTGTTCTTTTTACCCAGCTAGGTAAAGCGTATCCCTTTGTTTTATGACATCTTATTTGTGAAACCGAGTGTAAATTTCAAATTATTGGCTTCAGAAAGTTAGTTCTCGTTTCTATTTTTCTGTTACATACAATTACGAGTAGGCCTAATTTTCGTAAACGTGTTTCCTTTATTGTCCAGTTATTAAATTGCCTTATTCTCACTAAAGTATTATTTTTACCATGAGTGAAACGTGTCTGACTTGTCGTAGAACGGTTTCGGGGTTGGGTATGATGGTTGCAGTATTTTTTCTGTCTGGGTGATTGTAGCGACGTAGTAACAAGGCAAGTGAACGAGAATAATCAGTGGTTCTGTTGGATATGTAACAGAGAAAGGAAGATAGTATAATAGAAGGGGAAAACTGCTGCGATTCCGGCGTAGCTAGATTCAGCTAGAAGGGATCTAGACAAGTTAAAGATGGAGAACGGTAAAGAGAGTTCGACAATGACAACAGGCAGAAAGAAGAGGCTTAGAAGTTAGTAATGAATGAGAATGTAGGAACGTCAGCAAAAATAAAGTTTTGTTGTTAGGTAGGTCACACGCCAGAGCTGTAGGCCAGCTCCTTCAGAATGAATTAGGATCAGAATCCAAGACTTTTTTTTTTTTTTTTTTTTTTTTTTTTTTTTTTTTTTTTTTTTTTTTTTTTTACCTAGTGCTGGTCTGCGTAAGATCACAGCGGACTTAGATCCACTCTGTAAATATTTTACCAAGAAAATACTTTTATTATTGTGGATGGGACAGGCAATAGCATCGACAGAGATCATGAGTACAATATAGAATGTGACCCGGCAAGGATTGCATCAGCATCGACACCTACAAGTATTAGGTTGAAAGACGAACGTCTGTCGTCTTCCATATATTTTTTATAAAATTGTAATTTATTTGATGTCGCTAGATTAGCTATTAGGCATGAGGAACAGCATTTTTATTTCCTGTTTTCAAATATTAATTTCTGAAATGTTAGTTAATATTACTAGGATTTTGTTATTTTAATAATTTATTACTGTGGTTATGAATGTGGCAGAAAGTATGGCTTCTCCGCTACGCCACTGTCCGTGTGCGAATGTGTACTTATTTAACTTTTAAGTGGATGTGCGAGGATCTAATGGCTGTCTGAGTGTGGGTGGTAATAGCTCGCTTTGAATGGTTCTCAAGTCTCGCGATCTTCTCTCCCCACCACCGCTGTTTTCGTAGGTTTGGCCCAGTTTCCGGTAGCTTTCGCGCCTCCTGGCCACTCGGAGGTCACTTTGTGCTTGGGGTCGTGGTGAGGTAAGGTTGGTTCTGCTCTTGTGTCTGCGGAGGTGGTAGCGATTCATTGTCTAGCATATTTAACTTAGACTCTTGAACTTAGATTCATTTTTTTTTAGAATATTCCTTCCGATCGTGCGCGGAAATGTGTTCTAGTTTTTCAATCCAGCTATTTGCAACAGATAAACGCGGTGTATGTGTTACTAGTTGCAGTTTGATAACGGCCTGGTATATTCAAACCTTTTGTGATTATGGGGTCCGATTTCTCATTGGCGAATGTTAATTTTTGTACAGTACATGTGAAATCTTTCTTATCGTTTCCTTCCGTGAGTGATATGTGTTCCACGTGGTTGGTTCTTAGAATAAAGCCTTCAGTTTCCACTATTGTTTGTTCCATGCCCATCAGGCAAGTAACTATGGGTGTATCCTTCTGATTTCCACTAACACTTCGCGATCTTCTCTCCCCGCCTATTTCAATTTTGCCACTTCTTCTCCGAACTTGTAGTATGCACTCAGTCTTTGCCAATCTAGGGGTTGCATGGCGTAGTTAATTTTAATGAAAGTACACCTCCAGTTGCATTTATTGGTGCTTTATTTAAGCCCACACTATCGGTTTCGGTCTCTATGTTAGGCTAATGTGTAACAATAAGTTTACAATAATTACATGATACAAGGTAGTATGTTACATATATAAAAAGGTACTGTACAAAAGCCGTAAAGAAAGCAATGTCAAGTAATTAAAACAACAGAACTCAGAGAATTTAAAACTTTTGGCGCCCAATGGCGACGCGAGAAAAATGGGCGTGTCTTATATAACATTCCAAATCATTATAATCGGCATGTTCTGATGTGTTCTGATATAAACATTACATCATTGCAAGCACAAAATTCTAAACATTAGTTGATAAAATGTAAAGGTCAATAGTAAAATATTATAAATGTCAGTTCGGATAAAAACGGAACATGTAGCGGCCAATGAGGCTATGTGAAAAGTGGGCGTGTCGTCAATTTAAAAATTTTTGGTACACGAAGTATAATAATTTAGCTTAAGGCCAATTGTATTCTATTTAGTTTACATTAAAGTTGGATGTATTGTTTAAACAAGGTACAAAAATTCTTAGGATGTAAATTGTAAAATGATTGCAACGAACGAGGCGTCCAAGCCGATAGTTGAGGGGCGGCCTCTAGCGAGAGAAACTTGAACCACGGACGCTGGTGCGGGCTCCAGAGCAGTTTGGACGCGTCGTTGATTGCTTACATTGTACTGTTTACAAATAGTAGTAGATGTTTCAAAAACAGCCACAAACTTGCGGAGCATTTCTAAAAAAATTTGTCAATTACTTGGCGGCAGATATCTAAGAAATTAGTATTCTTTAAAGTGCATTGCTCGTTGAGCGTGTCTTCCTTGGACTTTTTTAGGTGAGTGTATATAGCAACCTCTTCATAAAAATCCATTAAATAGCCTTTCTTCATTGTGTGGAGTATTGTTAGGTTGTTTTCGATCCTGTCTACCTTGTGACTGTTGCGTATAAGGTGAGCAGCGAAGGTGGATCTGCTTTCACCTTTTTTTCTGCCGAGTTCTGTGTGTTCCTTGTAACGCGTTTTGAAGTTGGGTCATGCCCCCGTTTTGATATATGTCCTGCGTTGTATTTATGTCATGTATTAAAAGTCGCAGAAGTGAGTGTTGTGATTTGTACGTAATTTGCGCGTTACAATTTTTAAACAAATTACTTAGTTTGTATGAGACCTGGCCACTGAAGGGAAATGATGCAAAGTGTTTCTTACCCGGTTCCGTATTTTGGCTCACTTGGTTTTTGTTGGATTTGGCCACGTTAACAATCTCGTCTACGATCATGCTATGATAGCCGTTATTCCGTGGTATATTTCACAGCCAGCTAAGTTCTTTTTTTACTTCATTATCTTGTAGTGGCAATTTGAGGAGTCTATGTTTGCTGAACGGAAGCATGCCTTTTTATATTGAGAAGGGTGACAAAATGCAGCCGGGATAATGACGTCAGAAGATGTTGGTTTGTGGTAAATACCGAAGGCATGTATGCTTTGGACCATGCTGATGGAAAGATCTAAAAATATGATATTGTTATCCTGTTGATGCATATACAAAATTCACTGCTCAGACTGTAATGCATACTACATCAGGCAAACAGGACGCAACTTCAAAACGCGTTACAAGGAACACGCAGAACTCGGCAGAAAAAACGCTGAAAGCAGACCCACCTTCGCTGCTCACCTTATACGCAACAGTCACAAGGTAGACAGTATCGAAAACAACCTGACAATACTCCATACAATGAATAAAGGCTATTTCATGGATTTTTATGAAGTGGTTGCTATATACACACACCTAAAAAAGTCCAAGGAAGACACGCTTAACGAGCAATGCACCTGCTATAGTGTAGCTAAGTGATAAAGGATCTTTCTTTCTATGTATTCGCACCACATTACTCCATACCAATAATTGTAAACATGCCCGCAACAGGCAATGCAATTTCAATGCGGGCGCATTCAAACGCTCGAATCCTTGCGGGAATCCAGTATAGGCTACGAGCGAGAGGAATCAATGGGCACGGGGCTACAAGTTCAGAAATTGGGTTGGAAGGGCAGCGTGCCTGGATAGCCTCATTGATTGAGGCGACCTCTGGCCCAAAGCGGGAAATCCGGGTTCGAATCCCGGTCCAGCACGAATTTTCAACTTCGTCGTCGAATTTATTTCAACACTCTGAAACAGTTGAAATGTTGAAATATTTCGTATTTGTATTCATTGAGGCTGTAATGGCATTATGATTGCTGATTCCCTGATCTACGCTAACTGAATCGAATTGTTCGGGTCTGTTTGTTAGCAGCAGAATACCTTATCTCCATGAATCGGCTCGAGGTAATTTTCGGATACAGCACATAGAACAAGGTTGGTCAATTCTCTGTTCGTGCCACCTTTCTTAAACACATTTGTCTCACATTCTCTATCCGGTAAGTGAAAACGTCTACCTAAAACTATTGCATGACTATGAAACCTACGCGAGATATTTTTTGAGTTTTCACTCAGACCTTCCGCCACTGCTTCTGCTGAGCCAGGTGGTCTATAAACACTTGCAATGAACATGTTTGAGCCATTAACCATCCTCATTGTCTCTTAAATTATTTTACATTCCGAATCTGTACTAATTTCATACGATCCAGTGATATTTTTATCTATAAATGTACCTCGCCCTTCAGTATTCCGCCTATCTTTGCGGTGTATATTGCTGTCAGTGTTTAGTGTTTCATTACTATTAATATCCAGTTTGAGCCACATTTCCGTCCGTAAAACTATGTGGGCAATTTATCTATTTAAATGTGAAAGCAGTTCTGGGATATTTCGATAGACGCTCCTACAGTTAAGTATTACTAAATTAACCTTTTCTATACCGGAATCAGCTGGCGTCTTACCGGGCCGGTGCAGTGATTTATCTAACCTAATTAAGACACATATGCACTCAACATTTACTCCAGTAGCACCTTCTTGCATGTGTGCACATATGACTTATTCATGGCTATCCTACATATTTCCACGCCATAGCGGAGGTAAAGAGATTTTCACTCAGGGTCACCACAGAATCGTCTGAGCATCTGGTTTAAGCCTTCCACACGGCTTCAAACCAGCGGACCGCGATCGGTTCTGGAAACGGTGCTGCAAATCGAGAGTTCCACTTCTACCCCACGAGTGAGGCTGGCTATCTTCAACAAATCCGCCTGACGCACGAAAGAGCCGAGGATGACCGCTGAACCCTGGTGGCAGGAGTCACTGGTGCCGACATGAAGCCGGCCGCGGTGGCCGAGGTGACTGAGGCGCTCCAGTCACGGTCAGCACGGCCACTACGCTCGGGGGTTCGAATCCCCCATCGGGCATGGATATTTGTGCCGTCCTAGTTCGTAAGTAGTTCATAAGTGGTTTGTAAGTTTAGGGACTGATGACCCCGTAGTTAAATCCCATAAGCTTAACAAACATTTTTTGCCGACATGAACAACGATTTGCAGTCGAGTGGATCTAGTGCTCTCTGTCGCCGCCGACGGAATCTCGTCCACATCTCGCATGAGACACCCGGCAAGCAAACAGAGTGCACACTGGCATTCTTTCCGATCTTCCCACTACTGGCTTATGGTCCCCATTATCCGCCTAACATTGGAACTAACAAACCCAGCCTCAGAGTTTGTCGGACCTCTCAGAAGGACAAGAGGTGAGGCAGCCCGTGCTGGCGCACAACTGTTATCAGCCACGGGCAACACCTCATATCTATTATTGAAGCCTTATGGGAGGCTCCTGGTTTCGCATTCTGCTCAGAGTTTCGTGACACCTTTAAGGTTCGCCAGACAACTGTCGAGTCGCAGGTGTTGAAGTATAACTTTCATTACTGCTTATGTATTAACCTGTGTGTTTAGTTATGACTGTTTGATACATGATATTTGATTTTTACATCTCGACTCTGTTGGTATATACATTGTGTCCTCGTTACTCTTTGCTTGTGTCTGAGTCTTTGTGTATTGTTTGAAACCACGTGTAATCCCTATCCCGTAACTTTGTTTACTGTTGCTAATTAAAGCATGTTAATGGTACACCGTTTATCGTAAATCATTAACATAGTCGCAGAATAGTGGTTCGGTGTACGTTGAGTGACTTATTTTGTAGATACAAAGTAAAAGATAATTTTTTTCTGCTTACCGTTTTCGGTGTGTTCGATCGTGCGACTGAAGTGCTTGCGGGAATTTTTCAACAGAGTTTATCATGGAGTTTCATGGTGTTGAGAACTTGCAAGGTGCCAAGAATTTGAATGCGTGGAAATTTATGGTTCGTAATATACTGTGAGGATCTGAAGGAGCCTACGAAGTTTGCATAAGCAGTATCCTTTGGCAAATGGCGCAACTTCAGAACATGCTGCAACCTACAATTCGAAACTCAAAGATTGGGATAACGTTGCAAATGTCGTGGCTTTGTTGGTAGCGTGTGAAACGGTCCGAGAGATGCGAGTAAAATTACATGGCATTTTTGAGCAAGAAAAAAAGCTAGCTGCTCATGCTGTTCAAACGTAATTTTTTAGTTTCAATATGAATCTGGCCGACTATATGGTGACTCATATAGCCAAATTCGAAGGCCTATTGTTACGCAGGCGCCAGATAAACGTAAAACCAGATGATTCTGCATTGATGGTTAAACTCTTGGATAATTACGGAAAGTTTCATCAGGATTGGTGGGCGCGGCCAGAAGAGCAGCAAACGCTCGTTATACTGATGGCTGTTGTAACATCTGACGCAAAGCGGCGACAACAGCGGAGGTTTGTTCAAGATTCATCGTGTGCATTAGTGGCCGCAAAATCTAAAGATGATTATAATGAAAAGGCGAAAGATTCTGGCAAACCGCCGAATCATAAAGGTCAGAAAACGACTTTTAAGTGCTTAAGTTGTGGTGTGAAAGGACGTATTACAAGATACTGTCCAAATCCAAAGAAAAGGAAATAGTTTAATAAAAGTGATTCAGGTACAGCTGGAAGTGTTTCAAGCAATCAAGCCTTTATCAGTGAATGTCTGAATGCTGAATGCGATACAAATTCTCGGATTGTTGATTCAGGTGCCACGGTGAGTGGTTTTCTGTGTTTTGCAATTTTACAGCACCAGTTGAAGCCCATGTTGGTAATAACTCTACCACGAATGCTTTTGGAAGAGGAAGAATCGACTTCAGAGCCTCGGTAAATGGTGAGTGGCATTCATGTTTCATGGAAAATGTGTTATATATGCCCTCTGCTAGATGAAATCTGTTCTCAATGACATCAGCACTTGACGAAGGTTTGTCATTAAATTCCTCTAGAGACATTTTCACAGCCGCGGTGGAGTAGCCGAGCGGTCTAAAGCGTCTCGCTGCGGAGCGCGCGGTTGCTCGCCATGGAGGTTCGAGTCCTCCCTGGGGCATGGGTACGTGTATTGTCCTTAGGTTAGTTTACCTAGGTTTAAGTAGTTTGTAAGCTACGGACTGATGACCACACAGATTGGTCCGATAGATTTACAATCATTTGAACATTTAGACATTTTCACGTGAATTCTTGAAGAATAATGGAATCAGTGTCAAGTTTGATTACGTGTTTTTCGGTTCACGTGTTAAAGCTTTCAGTCGCGTCAGCAGCGTTGCAACGGATCTGGGGCAGTAATCCATGCTGATCTGTTTGGACCGATGGAAAATGGCTCCTTAGGAAGCTGAAAGTACTTCATTTGTTTCACATGTGTTTATACAAGATATCGTACGGTTTATTTCTTGAAAGAAAAGTCTGAAGCTTATGAAATGATACAAGAGATGTTACAAATTGTTAAAGTCCAGTGTGGTCATCCAGTCAAATGTTTCAGTGTGAATTTGATAACGGTAAGTGCCGTGGCGGCAGTCGCAGTGGCAGTCTACTCGCTGTCCCCGCGCCGCAGTGTCGGGAACGCCGACTGTCCAACCGCGCGCTCCGCTATTCGCGCGAGGCAAGGGCCTCTGGACAAGAATGTTCAAATGTTTGTAAATCTATCGGACCAAACTGCGCGGTCATCAGTCCGTAGCTTACGAACTACTTAAACTAACCTAAGGACAACACCCACACACACCCATGCCCCAGGAAGAACTCGAACCTCCGACGGCGGGCAACCGAACGCTCCGCAGCGAGGCGCCTTAGACCGCTCGACTACTCGATCGCGGCGCCTCTGGACTAGGGATGGGTCGAAAATCGCGTATCTGTTAATAGTCACAGTGATTTAGAAGTAGCAGTATTCACAGTCTCAACTTTACGGATTTTGACTGCGATTTCAGTCGCAGTTTAGAAGCGCAGTAGCACTAAAAGTAGCAAGTCGCAACTAAGAGTAGCAAGAAGCAGTTTGCACTCTGCCATCTGTTGGTCGAAGTTTGTACTAATATCTTTGCATTGGGCAGGCTATAGAGGCAACCTGCGATTTCAGTGACAAATCGCGTTTAAGAGTCGCAAGTAGCAACTAAGAAGCGCAGTTTAGACTTTGCCGGCTGCCATCTGTTGGCCGAAATTGGTACTTCTAGCTTCTCGCTGTCTGCCTCGTGTATGTGTGGCTTTTTGTGTATGTGTTGGTCGAACGCCATCGGCTCAAACCAGTGAGCTCGAACG
This sequence comes from Locusta migratoria, assembly GCA_026315105.1. Lineage (NCBI taxonomy): Eukaryota > Metazoa > Arthropoda > Insecta > Orthoptera > Acrididae > Locusta > Locusta migratoria. Next base: position 14,590,192 of record CM048755.1, read on the forward strand.
TCTTCACTGGTCCAAACTGCGATTTCAGTGAAAAGTCGCGAGTAAGAGTCGCAAGTAGCAACTGAGAATAGCGTTTAATATTCCGCCTTATGCTACTTGTTGACCAACTGTCGTACTTTCACTCGTGTGTTGTTTAGGGATGTTGTCGAATTAATGAGCAAGAAGATAATTTTCTTTGTGAAAATGTTTACACTTAGTGGCACTATTTTACCTGGCGGCAGCATTTACATGTTGTGAAGCAAAGCCTGGCATGTATGTTTTTAGGTTATAGTTGGTAAAGACAACAAATGTGAATGCCAAATAAATATTGTCTTACGGACTTGATCCCTGTTTAAAATAATTTTTCGTCATAGAACCTACAACTATTATCGGAATTCAGAATACGTATGTTACATTGCAAATCTGGTTTCGACGAATATTTTTGCTTGCGTTATACATCGTACATAAAATAAAAATTCTAAGGGGGTGGTATCAAGTGATCAATTAAGTACAGGTAATTTTACGAAATGTTTAACAGTAGGCCAACTCCATTTTCAATGTGGACTGTGTTAAGTACTGCTATATAAGAGTAAACTTGTATCGTCGAGGATTCTATAAAAATATTACACTTGAAAATAAACAAGTTTTTCGCGTAATGGAAAGTTTTATTTTATCAGATTTGTTTTAGGTTTAGGAATGTTGTCTTCCGTCTTTTTCCTTTTCGTACATTCCGTCCTATGATGACATGAGTGAAAGCAGATGGGTGGTATCGGATCCTTCAGTATTATTAAAACTTTCGTTTACTGCAGTGGTGGCATAGTGTGCTTATGTTGGCAACAACCTATGAATGATCCTAGAAATCTAAATCATACAGAATGATTGAAATAATATTTTGTTTACCATAAAATAAATAATTAATGTTATTCTTAATCTGTGGTTGTAAGATTTCTTGTGTGTAACCCTGTACAGTCAGTAAGTTAAAAATTCTTATAAAATGAAGCTTTAGTTGCCAACATGAGCACACTAGGTCGGCACGTCGATTAGCAAAATATAACGCAAGCTCTTATCTATAGTTATTTGGCAGAATATGTAGTGATACCGAAAGGTTTTAAGAGAAAATGGAATTTTCAGAAGGCACTCACGTTGTATTTCACATTTACTTATCTCTTTCAAATTGGTAAGTGACTTATATCACACAATGTTAAAAAATCTATTCATTCATTCTACAGGCAAGAACATAGCACTTTCGTTGCACTGTTATAGTTGCTGTGTGCCTAAGCTACCAAATGTTTCTGTTAAGGTAGACTATAGGCCTACTTGAAGATTTCGGTTACACATTACTTGCGAATAACCTCACTTTTAACTATACATTACACACCAAACACTGAAATAGCTTTTATAAGACTAATTTGTGGTGTCGCACAAGTACAAAGTGCGCGCCACCTACTTTCGCCGCGCGCCGTCATGCACGCACGGCGCGGCGTTCTCACGACGACAGCCACGAGCGCCCTCTGCGACAACGCCGCTCGTGGCCACCACTGAAGGACATCGGCCACTTCGCACTTCGGACTGAGAGGGCAACGAGTAGGCACTTCGGACTGAGATAGCAACGAGTTAGGACCTTCGTAATCCGATAGGCACGAGTGAAGACTTTGCTATTGTACAGGCACTAGGCAGGCCTCCAACAACTATGTATCAACATTCTGCAGTACTATGTAAAAGTTAAGTATTGTTACATTCTGTGCAATATATCTCTTTCTAATTTACTCGAGTGTTTATAGTTTCTGGCTGCTCCCCTCCGTACCTGCACCAGCGTGTCGGTCTCATTCCACTCGGCCACCGACACCTACGACGAGGCTGGGACACAAAAGCGACGACGAAGTTGGGACACAAAAGTGGCGACGAGGATGGGATAGAACCTTGGACCAGCCCGCTTGCAGCAGCCAGACAGCAGCAGTCGGAGCACGCAGAAATTGCTCCCGCCCACCCACCCTTAATATAAGAATTTTGGGGGAAGATATTTTGTTACGTGTTTTGTGGACATTTTTGTTGCAGAGCGTCCTCTTTCATATTGCATTTGTGTTTTGTTAAAAGTTACTTGTATACGCGGCGCCTAATCGGTCAGCATGGCCACTTCCCCGAACCCAAACTTAATGGAAATTATTCAGTTACAGACGGCGCAAATCACCCAGCTCCTCGAAGCGGTGGCCCAGCTCACAGCGCAAGCAGCTCACCAACAACAACAGCCGCCGCTTCAGCAGCCCACACCTTCCGCCGCATCGCTTCCGACGTTCCGCCAGTACAACGAACATGAGGAAGAATGGAGTGACTATTTCGCACAGTTTCAAGAACTCGTCGCAGCTCATCAAATTACAGGTCAGACTGTTAAGCATCTTTTATTGTCCGTGGTGGGCCCCAAAACTTTCGTGTTACTGCAAAAACTATTCCCTCACGCATCTCCTCGTGATGTAAACTTTGAACAAATAGTAGAGGCACTAAATGCTCATTATGAGAGAAAAGTTCTCGTAGCTGCGGCACGGTACCGATTTTTCAGACTTAAAAAATTACCGCAGCAGTCACACCAAGAGTGGATTACGGAATTGAAGGGCTTAACCCGCCAATGTAAATTTACTTGCTCTTGTGGACTTTCGTATAGTGACGTGATGTTGAGGGATGCGATTACGCAGAATATTCAGGACCCCAGAATTAGAGCAGCAATTCTGAAACAGTCTGACCCCTCCTTAGACAGTGTACTGCAGCTTATAGAAGCGCATGATACTTTTGACTTAGCTGATGTAGAAATGCAAAGCCATAGTGTAAATTCAGTGCGCCGCAACGGACGCTTTCCTAGCCGTAGTTCTCAGTATAGCACTAGTGATTCTTATTTTTCTACCGGCCGTGCTGAACAGACAGTGAACAGTAGCCAGTGTAAAAGTGCGACGCAAAGGTCGCCCCGTCGTGTTAGAAACAGTGATTTGAATAACGGGCGCCAACGCTCATTTCAGAAAAATGTACGTAAATCTTGCCCCCAGTGTGTGTCTCGCCACAAGCGTGCTCATTGCCCTAGTCGCAACGCAACCTGTTATCAATGTGGCAAATTGGGACATGTGCAGTCTGTGTGTATGCAAATTAAAAACTCAAAGAACAGTAACGTTAGAAACAGTGCTTCGCAGAGTGCGAGAACAGTTCATTCTGTAAATGTTATACGGGCTGCGGAATTGAACAGTGCTTTCCTTGGATCTCAATTGCAAGAAAGTAGTTCTGCGCCTATGGCAAAACTATATAGTGCACCACGTAGCAAGCGCCGACGAGCGCGTAAAACAGTGCAACGGAAACGGGTTCGGGACAAACAAAATGACTATGAACAGTGCATTCCTGTAGTGAAATTAGTGCCTTCTGCAACTGCTCCTTGTAATAGTGCCCAGTACTGTGTAGCTAGTGACAGTAGACACCAAGTAGCTACTCAAAAGTGTAGTGCAGTAGTTAGTACATCTGGAGTAGCTTCGCATTGCGCGGACGCCGATCCGGCGGTAGTGTCATCTAGTGATAGTGTTGTTAATCCGCTGCGTGCCGAGTCTGCGCCGCTTACTTCACTACGCGGCCCGCGCAAGCGCAGTAAACAAACCGTAGCAGACGTTGCCCACATTCGCGCACCAGTCGAGCGCCGCAAGCAAAAACTTTTTGTGAATCTTTCCATTGACAATAAGACTGTGCAATTTCAGCTCGACACTGGTTCCGCTGTTACCTTAATTAATAAAGATACTTATGAACTTCTGGGTTCGCCAAAATTGTCGCCGTCACAGCAAGTGTTAACAGCATATACAGGACAAACTATTCCCGTGCTAGGAACGTGTAGCCTGCCTGCCTCTTTTCAAGGTGTAACGAAAACTGTTGCTTTTGTAGTTCTACAGGCCAAATCTACGCAGAACATTTTTGGCCTCGATGCATTCGACTTGTTTGGTTTATCAATTCAAAGAGATGTGCTTCAAATTTCGTCAATAGTGCCTCAGGATAAAATCAATGCATTGTGTGACAAATATAGTGACTTGTTTTCGCCGGAACTAGGTTGTACAAAAGACTTCGTGGCACATGTAACTTTAAAAGAATCTGCAGTTCCAAAATTTCGTAAAGCTAGACCAGTGCCTATCGCATTGCGTGATACAGTTGCCGAAGAACTTAAACGTTGGCAAGATAGTGGGGTGATTTCTCCTGTTTCTGCGAGTCAGTGGGCCTCGCCTATAGTAATTATACCCAAGCCGTCAGGAAAACTTCGTCTCTGTGCGGACTTCAAATCAACAGTGAACAGTCAAACAATTGTCGACACTTATCCCCTGCCCAGACCTGAGGAACTAATGGACAAATTAGGACAGTCTCGCTTCTTTTCCAAGATTGATTTAGCAGAGGCATACTTACAGATTCCACTTGATGACGAGTCAAAAAAGTTTTTCGTCATTAATACTCACATGGGCCTTTTTCAATTTCAACGCCTACCCTTTGGCAGTTCTTCCGCTCCCGCTATTTTTCAGCGCTTTTTGGAACAGCTGACAGTTTCTGTACCGTGTTGTTCGAACTATTTAGATGACATTGTGGTATCCGGACGTACAGTTGAAGAACATTTAGCAAACCTGGAGTGCCTTTTCAAAGTTTTGACTGCAGCAGGTCTACGTTGCAATAAAGCAAAATGTTCGTTTTTTCAAACTGAAATAGAGTACCTAGGCCATGTGATTAATGCCCAAGGAATCCATCCCTTACAGTCACATCTTCGAGCAATCAAAGACTTGCCTCCTCCTAAGAATGTGCACGAATTGCAAGCAGTGATGGGAAAGCTGAACTATTATTTCAGGTTTATTCCCAATGCCTCTCAGATTGCAGCTCCACTGCATCGCTTACGTAGGAAGAATGTTCCTTTTGTATGGTCCAAAGATTGTCAGGTTGCCTTTGACAAATTAAAGTCTGCACTACTCAGTGATGCATGTTTGATTCCCTTTGACCCACAGAAGCCTGTAGTGTTAGCAGTTGACGCCTCATCGTACGGTGTCGGCGCAGTTCTGTCACATCGTATTGGATGTCACGATCGTCCTATTGCCTTTGCATCCAAGCTACTGACGCCGACGCAACAGAATTACAGTCAGATAGAAAAGGAGGCCTTAGCAATCATTTACGGCGTCGCAAAGTTTCATCATTATCTCTATGGCAGAAAATTCTATTTGTTGACAGACCACAAGCCTCTCACGTCGTTGTTCTCACCCACAAAGCCAATTCCGCCACGTACGGCACAAAAGCTTCAGAGATGGTCCTTGATATTGTCAAATTATCAGTATGAGATTTTGTACCGACCTACCACTAAACATGCCAACGCAGACGCACTTTCCCGACTTCCGGTTGGCCAGGATGTATCATTTGATTCTTCAGAAATGGCATGTTGTCAGATAGACTCCAGAGATGCTTCCGCTGTCGCAGACTTTCCTTTGAACTCTCGTCGGGTTGCACAGGAAACAGCTGCGGATGCAGACCTAAGTGTGGTAGCACGTTTTGTTCGCTCAGGGTGGCCTGCCAGAGCCAAAGACATTGATCGGCCTCTGGTTCGACGTTATTTTGCACAACGTCATACATTATCTTTAAGTCAGGGTGTACTGTTGTTGCATACCGACAACGACCAAGCAAGAGTGATTGTTCCTCGTTCCCTGCAACGAGAAGTGTTACGCCTCCTGCATCAAGGACATTGGGGTATTGTTAGGACAAAGCAACTGGCCAGACGTCATTTTACCTGGGTTGGTATGGACGCTCAGATAGAGAACATGACGTCACAGTGTACAGTTTGTGCGGAGCATCAGGCGGCTCCTCCGCAACGTTTCTCAGACTGGCCACGCCCCAAGGGACCATGGCAACGTTTACATATTGACTTTGCCGGACCTTTCTGGAATACGCGCTGGTTAATTGTTGTAGACGCTTTCAGCAAGTTTCCTTTCGTGATTGCCATGAACTCAACGACGGCTTCTAGTACAATCAGTGCCTTAACATCAGTGTTTTGCATCGAAGGCTTGCCAGAAACTATCGTCAGTGACAATGGACCTCAGTTTGTTAGTGCGGAATTTCAACAGTTTTGTCGTGTGAATGGCATTCAGCATATCACCACCGCACCTTTTCACCCTCAGTCCAATGGTGAAGCAGAACGTTTCGTTCGAACATTCAAGTCTCACATGGAGAAGATGAAAGGTCAGCACTCCAGGCAGCAAGCTCTTCAAATTTTCCTGTCTACGTATCGGTGCATGCCACGTGACGGCCCGTCTCCCGCCGAGCTGCTACACGGCCGCCGTCACCGCACTCTCCTTCACCTGCTGCAGCCTCCCACGCACCGAGTCGGTTCGTATGGCGCTACGCGTTTTCAGGTTTCTACGCCGGTGCTGTACAGGGTGTTTGCTGGAAACAAGAAGACATGGTTGCCGGGCACCATTCAACGCGTGCTTGGCCGCAATATGTTTGTTGTACGTTCTTCCACAGGGTCGGAGCTGCGGCGCCACGCAAACCAATTGCGCCTGCATAGGCCGCGCGATCCTGTCTCCGGTTTCTTGATTCCAGACCCAGTTCACCGCCAGGGAGCACAGCCACATCGTTCGTCCCCGGACTACGAGATCCCTATGGACGTCGACGTACATCCGACGCAGTCGTCGCCGCCGCTGTCGCCGCCGCAGATGACAGCGTCACCGAGAGGGACTCCGGGACCGTGCGGGCCCCCTCAGCTTGGGCCACGCACCTCAGAAGAAGATGACCTGCTCCCTCTGGGCGGGGGCGGGCGCCCTTCCCCAGGTTTCGGCGGGTTCCCTGGAGGATCGCAAGGCGGATGCCGGGGCGCGGACGGCGTCTCGATCCCGGCCTCAGCTACGACGCCCGTCCCACCAGTAACGCCCCCGCCCAGGCCCTCCTCCCAGTGCCGTCGCCGTGGCCCTCAGCCCTACGCCACGACGGCGCGGCGGTTTGGGGGGGAGGGGTGTGGTGTCGCACAAGTACAAAGTGCGCGCCACCTACTTTCGCCGCGCGCCGTCATGCACGCACGGCGCGGCGTTCTCACGACGACAGCCACGAGCGCCCTCTGCGACAACGCCGCTCGTGGCCACCACTGAAGGACATCGGCCACTTCGCACTTCGGACTGAGAGGGCAACGAGTAGGCACTTCGGACTGAGATAGCAACGAGTTAGGACCTTCGTAATCCGATAGGCACGAGTGAAGACTTTGCTATTGTACAGGCACTAGGCAGGCCTCCAACAACTATGTATCAACATTCTGCAGTACTATGTAAAAGTTAAGTATTGTTACATTCTGTGCAATATATCTCTTTCTAATTTACTCGAGTGTTTATAGTTTCTGGCTGCTCCCCTCCGTACCTGCACCAGCGTGTCGGTCTCATTCCACTCGGCCACCGACACCTACGACGAGGCTGGGACACAAAAGCGACGACGAAGTTGGGACACAAAATAATTGACATTTAAAATTCTTGAATATCCGTCTCCAGATCGCTTATATTTTCTAAAACATTACCGGTTTCGGGACAGCTGCCCATCTTCAGATCAAAATTTTGAAGTTACAGAGTAACCTGTCCTGTAATGAACGAATGTTCACAGTCGTTTTAGAAAATTTAAGCGATCTGGAGACGGATATTCAAGAATTTTATTCATATAACGATCGCAATAACTCCCTGAAGACTAATGTCTTGCTTTGATATAATTGACATTTGTCGATGTGTAAATAATCCCAACATTACACGTAAATTGAGCATCAATATTCTTTTTTTGTATATATTTACATGTAGCAAGAGGATCTTTAATGGATGATATATATATTGCATTTGCCACACACATCGCATAAGTCACGGAAGTAGCAGATATCACGGAAGTAGCAGAAATCGCAGAAGTAGCAATATCAGTAGCAGAAATCGCAGAAGTAGCAATGTAGCAATATCAGTAGCAGAAATCGCAGAAGTAGCATTCAGAGTCACCGAAATCGCAGTTTGAGTGCGGAGGGATACATGTCGAGGATTTGTACAGTGCGATTGTAAACAGTGACAAATCGCAACTAAGAATCACAGATATATAAAAGTAGCAGTCACAGAAATCACTGATATCGAAAAATCGCAGTTTAGCCCATCCCTACTCTGGACACCGAGTGCATCGCACCGCGCACGCGCCGAGGGATCTTTTCCTAAGGCGGACGAGGACAGCGCCAACTGGCGACGGACGCACAGAATCCGGCGCCGCGTGTGAAGTAAGCGCCGGCTGGCGCGACGACAGCCGCCAGGGCAGACAGCCGCCGGAAGCACGCCGCGCTGCCGAGCCAGGCGACAGGCCAGCAGGAAACTAAAGAGGACCTCACCTTAACCAAACAAGATTTCTGCTTATCAACAACATATACGGCAGCACATACACATTTGGTGCTGAAGGGCTCAAGATTGTAAATTGTTAACTGTAATTTTTTGTTTAATTTCCAATGGACGATACATTCTGTTGAACCAACCGAGAAGACTGTTTTTAGTATTTTGGAACTTAGCCACAGTGTTCAATAAAACACATTCATTAGCAATCAAAGTCTTCATTGGATAGAAAAAGTTCGAAATCATGTAAAATCCAATGGCACAAAGTTTGTTGTTGTAAATCCGTATACACTTCAACAAAATGGCTGTGCTGAACGAACAAACAGAAGAGTGGTAGGTACTACGGACAATGCTCCTGTCAAAGAATCTTGTAACACTATAGTTCTTCTACCTATTACTGTTTATTGCTATTGTGTACTCGATGGGAGAAGTATCGATTATGAATGTAATTTATAGATGTAATGTAATATCTATATTAAGATCTTTGTGGCCATGTATATAATGTAAAGATTTTGTATAAGGAATTATAACTTATTTTTGTAATATTAATATTATGAAAAGGTATATTGTGACAATGTTTTTTAAATAATTTTTTAACAAGCTTTATAATTCGCTGGTTCATGCACAGGGAGTTAAATTGTTAAAATTGGATATATATGAAACCTGTATTGCGGCTGGTAGGAAACGGAACTGTGTGTGCGCGCGATGTAACAGGTGGGAATTGGCGGGAGAATCTATGAGTAGCGTGGTCTCTAAGTGAAAAAAGTGGAGTCGAGTTCTGGGCAGCGTAGTGGTAACACCTCCGTGACCAACTGTGGGTTGTTGAGAGACATATTTCTGGAAGTAACCGCAAGTTTGCCTTTGATGTCACCGGAGTTGTCCTATTTAAGCCGGCCGTTTAATATAGAGCTCAAAAATGTATTATTTCAACGCCAAGAAGAAGTTTTGTGGGCTCATAGCTATTATGGAAGCAGGCCAAGCTTAACCACCAAAAAGTTGTTACTACTAGAAACTTCGACATCTTCACCACCATCACTACAGGACAAACAAGTAACGTTTTTCTTAGCATGTAGTGTAATGAACCAGCAAAGTGTTTAACTAATAATTATCTGAATTGGCCTCAACTTTGTGTTAAGCACCCTGATTTATCCTAATCATTGTTCCTTGTCAGGGTCCTTTTCTAGTGAATACTTTTACGAGTGTCCTACTTTTCAAAACTGAAAAGTGATTTCAAATAGCGCCATTGGTAGTTTTTAAAAATTAGCGTCATTTATATAATTTAGTATGAATTTTTGATCAACGTACAAAGTGTGGCTATAGATCATTTTACAAAGTGTGGCTATAGAGACAATAGAGACATTTACATGATAACTATTGTACAGCAGCCAGTTGCCATTTCATCTTATTATTATAGTATTGGCACAGTTTGTTTTAGCTGTTGGTTAAAGATAATTGCAGAAATAATAAGCGCTTAGCTAAATTTCAATAGTTTTATATACAATGTTTCTTGCTACCAAAAATTAGACTGCTGGCACTAATAACAAAAGGAGAGTATATTATCATCCATTGCAATGAATCCATTACTATAACTTATGACTAGAGCCATTCAACAAGGTAAGGTGTGTGTGTACATTGTTTTTGATACTGCTAAAGTGTTTTGTGAACAACAGTGACATTATGTACAAAAGTTAATGCTCTCCCCTAAAGTGTACATATTATCTGTGAAAATTTCTAGTTGCCTTTGGTCAAACACCCTTAACAATCATTCAGTTCAGTGGGAAAGAAAATATTATTTTAAAAGATAAATTTCAGAAACTTGATCTTAAAGATTTCAGCAATAGGAAAAATTCTTGTTTCCCTTAACTTGGTGCACAAGGTTTTTAGATTATTACCTTTGTTAAGCAATTCACAACAATCCAAATTTATTATTTTTCAATAGTTCACTGAAAGAATAGTTTGTATTACAATTTTCATAATTAATCAGACAACAATTCTTGAATCCATAGTGTCCATTATAATTGAATGCTGTTTATTTATAAATCTGTTGAACCACTTAATTGCTATAGCAGTGATCTAGCTTTTGTGTGCTTGGTGATTTACTCAACTATAGAATGTCCATTTTCACAATTCCATGTACTTCAGTACCAAGTGTAGGCTTAAAACGAGAGTGCTTATTACAGTTAGTTGCTGGTAAATATTTGCCTAATTAAGTTGGACAACTTTTTCTTTAATAACTGCAGTTATTCACTATAGTTACATCGCGCCTGGTGATATTAATTCTGCATATCCTTAACCTATCAAAATCCAAAATCTTCGGAAAGGCGGTCACATAAACGATTCTTTATCCATTAGTGCACACCTCACGATCATAACAAACTCCTGTAAAAGGGTTCAACATTATCAGTTGCGTTTCTTAGTTTGGTGACAGGTTTCAGACTTGTTCTGTAATTTCTTGTGAATTGCGAGTAGTAATTGTGGGTGTTATAATCTGCCAAAATCTTTATGGGCAGAAGCAGTCAATACTGCTGAATACGAACTAGGCCAAGTAGTGTTGATGGAAAGACTCCGTATCAGCTGTTCACAGGAAAGAGTATTCATTTAAATAGGCTGCATATTTTTGGATCCAGATGTTATGTATATGTTCTGAAAGAACACCGTAACAAGTGGGATGAAAAGGGACAACAAGCAATTTTCGTTGCATGTATGGAATATGTTGATGGTTTTCGCCTCTGGACCAAACTTGGTCAACAAGTCATTCAAAGCAGAGACGTCGTGTTTGAGCCAGAGTGCATTGGGAAAACCTTAACAGCTATTCCACATACAGATAGTCAATCATCTTTAGACAAGGACACCTATGCGGTTGATGTTTCAGGGAAAGATCTGTTAGGAACCCAGTATGAACCAACAACTTCCTCCGTGGAAAATACAACTGACACGGAAGAATCAGGAAGAGAGAAGATGCAGCTTCGAAACAGGGAGCACATTCGAAAACCTGAGCGTTTGAACCAATGTATGCTAGCAGAAGTGGATGAGCCAAGAACTACTCTGAAGCAATCAGTTCACCTGACCAGAGTAACTGGAAATCAGCTATGAAAGAAGAAGCTGCATCGTTGGAGGAAAATGCAATGTGGAACGCGACGGAATTACCAGCAGGGTGCAAAGCAATTTCTAATCGATGGGTTTTTCGTATTAAACGAGATGCTGACGGAAACATTTATCGCTACAAAGCCAGACTTGTGGTTCGAGGCTACAGTCAACTTGAAGGTATTGATTATCATGAAACCCTTAGCCCTGTTGCTCGATATGACACAATTAGAAGAGTGTTGAGTATTGCTGCCAATGATGGTTTAGAGCTAGCACAGTTTGATATGAACTCTGCTTTTTTGAATGGTCTGCTGAAAGAAAACATATACATGGAACACCCGGTGGGAATTCGTGATGGTACCAGCAGGGTATGTAAACTACTTAAATCTCTCTATCGTTTAAAACAGTCCCTAGATGCTGGAATGATAGATTCAGAAGTGTGTTGCTTGATTATGGACTAGTTGAAAGTAATGCAGATCCGTGTATGTACTTCGCATCTCTAGTGGTGACAAGCTTATTGTTGTTTTGTATGTCGATTATTGGCTTGTGGTAGGAACCAATAAGACTATCATCAACAAATTTCTAAACACATTGAAAACAGAATTCAAAATGACAGCAGAGACAGTTGGATATTTTGTGAACATATAGATAAGACGTGATGAAGAGGGTTCAGTTTTTATCAGTCAAAGGGCTTGTGCAGAAGGTGTGCTCCGTCGATTTAATATGGCTGAAGCAAATTCCTTATCGAGAAGCAGTGGGATGCTTGATGTATTTGGCTGTAGCAACACGCCAATACATTTTGTGTGTGTGTGTGTGAACTATCTATCGCTGTTTCTGGACAGCATTTAGCGATGCCGACTATGTCAGTGAACTCGTCGTTCAGTGGGTGGACTTCTCTTCTAGTACAGCGGTGGAGCTGTAAGCTGGGCCAGCAGGCGACAAGCCTTTGTGTCCCTATCGACAACGGAGGCCGAGTGTGTAGCTGCCGGTGAAACTGCAAAGGAAGTAATCAGGTTGACTCGCCTCTTCAATGACGTTGCACCATTGAAAGCTGTGCCCATTCTTCGAGAAGACAACGCAAGTGTAATCCGGCTGGCCAAGAATTGTGAGTTTCACAAACGATCAAAAAATATTTATGTGCGGTTTTACTTTGTGTGAGACCTGGTTCAGGTAGGTAAGCTGCATATTGAACATATTTCTAGTGAATATTAAGTGGCAGACATTTTCATAAAGCCACTGACGAGTGTAACATATGAACATTTACGTTACCTACTTGGACTGATGTAGGATCAGACTTTTATTTGTGACTGTAAATTAAAAGTTTGAATAAAACTTTCATTACTGCTTATGTGTAAACCTGTGTGTGTTTAGTTATGACTGTTTTTACATGATATTTGATTTTTACATCTGGACTCTGTTTGAAATATACTTTGTATTCTTCTTGCTCTTCGGTTGTGTCTGTGTCTTCGTGTACTGTTTCAAACCACGTGTAGTGTTGTATCCTGTAAATTTGTTCACTGTTGCTAATTACATCATGTTAGTGGTACACCGTTTATCGTAAATGATTAACAGCAGGGTCGTCGGCAGAGTGGCATCAGGGACTGCAAACACTGCAGTAGGCACAAGAGCTGACACTTCAGGATTCGGCTGATACTGAAGGCCAGGTAAGCTGCCTGAAGACTGTTCACTCTATCCAAAACAGCATCCAGCTGTTTAACGACAGCGGCCAACTTCCGAATCCGTACACAACAGGCAGAGTTCCTAGCCATCTCTGTAAAGTAACAAAAAATACTGTCTGTATCAAAACACGCGAGAATAAAGACCTTGAAAATCGAAAAAGTAACGAAAATGCTCTAAATAAGCGAGAATAAAACTCTTAAAAACAAATGCGCAAACTAAATTTAAGAAACTGAGTAGTAATAAAATGCAAAAGATAAGAAATTACGCAACTGCTGCTCTGCACTGGCTACAGCTGGCACTAGACCCATTGGCTAAGTAGTTGAGGTAACTGTCTCTGATTTGTTTTGAAAACACACATCACGGACGAAAACTCTACACAATATTTTTAACCAAATACGCGAGAATAAGCCTCTTGAAACACCGAAGCACTGACGAAATGTAAGAAATTGATTAGTAATAAAAATGCGGAGAAATTAAATAACGCAACTACTGCTCTGGAGATGCCCTGGTGGCAGCTGGCACTATACTAGATTTTTGGGCATTCTTCATCTTGCATTGGTTTTGTTAGCTCAAATCCACGTTCTCATAGAAATAGCTACCTTCTGTAGTATATATTTTAATGGTATATTAGATTGATACGTACATACAATACAAAAGAATTTATTGCAAGATTGTCTAGTACGTTATGGAATAAATAAACATGACGTAATTTCTAATGCATTATTATACTCTTCTAAACAAAGGATACCGTGATGTTGCATATTAGAATGTAATACAACTGCTTTATTTTCTTTCTGGCACAAACGAAACCAACGTTACACAGTTCTGGTACCTACAGATAGCTGAAAGTACTTGTGTGATATATTTTGTTGCTGTTCCTTCGGTATATCAGTTTTGTACCTTCTGAGAGTTGATACTAATGTTAAATTTTTATTGGAAAGTTCCTCATCGAAAAAATTATCTATGACTGGACCGAGTTTCGAACCTAGGATCACAGCGGCTGCAAAACACTTCGCTGGCCACTACACTACAACGCTGTCTGATAATAGTCATAGCGCACTGCTAAATTTCGGTAATCTATAATATATTTATTATTTACACCTTGCCTAAATGGGTTTCGGGCACCATTATTAATTAAAAAGAGCTATGTCCTGATATGTTTACAATTGTGCATATGTAAGAGTGCTCCCTCTAAAATGTGCGTTTGTTCTATTTCGTGAACATGCCGTGAAATACGTAACAACCAACTGAACAGTGGTCTTCTGAAGCATTGCACAACAACGGGGAGGATACTGTGATAATGAATATTCTAACCAACGTGGAGATACTGCTAGTTTCATATATGAATGGAGTCCTAGATATCTGTGGCAACTGTAGTTCCTTAATGAAACGGAAGGGAAGTGTTTACATTGGAACAAATTACCTGTCTTTTTTTTTTTTTTTTTTTTTTTTTTTTTTTCTAGGTTAAGTTTACAATTTGTTGTTATGTATTTCATGGCATGTTTTCGAAACAGAACAAATGCACTTTTCAGAAAAAGCGCTGTTACCTTTGAACAATTCGGAATCTTGCAGAATATAGTTGTGTTCAGTTAACAAGACTGTGCGAAATCCTTTTACGAAGCAAGAGGGGAAAAATTGTCAGTGGCGGCTGTATTTTTTTTTTTCTTTTTATATTTTTTTCGTTAGGGAGATCGATGCTTTGCGGTCGTTTGTTCATGTTCGTTCTTGGTTGTTCTTTAAGAATTTTGCTCAGATTTTTTTTTTTTTTTTTAATTACAGATGGCGTTGAACTCTCTTTTTCTCTCTGTTCATTGGCTCTTAGGTTTGAACGATACTTTGTGGACGTTTGTATGTTTTGTTCTATTTTTATCTTTTCGTCGTTCACTCAGTTTTGGCCCACTTTGGGTTACGGTAGTAACACTAAAAGTGGGTCTTTGCGATCGTCTTTTGACAGCTCGAAATTTAAATGAAAATAACGGCTTAACCATTCATCTGACACCAAATCCGAATTCGTAGACGAGAAAATTCTCTACAACTTTGCTCTTTTGTGTTTCTTTCATGTCTCGTATCGTTTTAGAGATATTTGCAAAAATATCAGCCATTTTGGGATGTCTGTCTGTCTATAACGTGTTCCCACTTTTTAGGTCGAATCGCTCAATCGATCAGCACCAAATTTTACAGACATAATTGTAGGCTGCCAGAGACCAGAACCTCTGTTCTTCAAGTTTTTCTGACAAAAATACGTTAGTAAAACCAAAAAAATCCGTTTGTAATGTAAATGCAAATCAACCGTTCATCTGACACGAAAATTGAATAACCTAATTTGTAGAGGGGAAAATTCTCTACAACTTTGCTCTGTTATGGTTTTTTCATAACTTGCATCGTTTCAGAGATATTCGCACAAATAACGGAGATTTGACATCCTCCATTGAATTAACGAAAACCAACCGTTCGGAGATGTCACGTGACATTCCTCGCCCAGAACGCTCTCTGGCATACGCCATGTTGCGTTGCGTATTTGATGATTTTCTTATTCTAACTTACACTTTGTCATTTCAAAGCAATGGCTCACTGAAGAATTAAGAACACGTCGTTCTGCGGACGATAAATGATAATGTAGTGTCTAAGAATGACATATTAGCATGCGTTAACAACTGTCATCAATAGAACAAAATTAAGGGAGGCATTTTGCACTTGTTAGCCGTAGTGTAGTGTGCAGCGTGTTCGACCGTAATGCACATGATCAGTGGTTTGGAACCCGCCACTATCGAATTTTTTTCTCCTTTTTTCCTAAGAGGGTTTCTGGCACTCTTATTAATTAAATATAGCTATGTTCATCAATGTTTAGACTTGTGCATGTGGAAGAATGCTCCATCTAAAATGCATGTTCGTTCTGTTTCGTGAACATGCCGTGAAATACGTAACAACGAATTGAACAATGGTCTTCTGAAGCATATGAACGTAAACTGGGAGGATACGGTAATAATGAACATTCTGAACATCGTGCTGACACAGGTAGTTTCGTATATAAAGGAAGTCCTAGATTTCTGTGGCAAGGTGTAGTTCCTTAATGACACGGAAGGGAAGTGTATACATTGCAACATACATTCGTAACCAGTACAGGCAAAGAAAATAAACATTGAACTACCAACTCAAGGCATGTGATAATTTTTATCGGAAAAATATAATGAAAATGTGGGAGACATAGTAAAATGATTGTTCAAAGAGGTAAAAGTTAAAAAAGAAGTATGTTTGTCAAAGCTAAACTCAAATATCATATAGTTTTGGCTGTTTGTTAAAATACGGTCAGAAAGAATATTACGTGTTGGGTGCATAGCTATAACTACAATAGCAGAGTCGTAATTGTATCACCATAATTTTTTATTATTTAGGTTATTATTTTGGTCCGAAATGTTTGTAAAAACTTATAAAACTTCAAAACTAAAGTGGGCCGTAAAACACGCCAGTGCGATTTTTTCGTTACAGTGGGCGTCGAGCTACCATGCTGTTAGCCCTCTGACCGAGCGCGCTGAGCCACCGCGCCCTAGCAAGTTTCGAACCACCGTCTAACATGTTTGTACGTCACATACTAATTCGTCGCCCATTATGCTACGGCGGACTGCTGTGAAACTAATCTGTAATTCTCGTACCGTCGCTGGTAGGTGTTAACTACTAACATGACATTTGTAGACAGTAGATTATAATTCATTGTACTAAGAAGGGCGTGTTTTTGATAATTTTCAGTGCACCATTGCTTTTAAATGATAACGCTTGAGCCATAATAAGAAAATTATCAAATACGGAAAGCAAGATGACCTATGCAAAAGAGAGTTTCGGGCGAGGGATGTCACGTGACTGATTTCCGAACGCCAAATGTACGCCGTGTCCCATCCAGTCTATAGTCAGTCGTCCGAACGGCAAATGTACGCTACGTTCTTTCCAGGGTATACTCATTAGTAACCAGTACAGGCAAAGAAAATAAACTTTGAGCAAACTGCCAACGCAAGACAGGTGATAGTACTTTAAAGGGAAAATATAATGAAAATGTGGGAGAGACATTAAAATAATGGTTTAAATAGGAAAAAGTGAAGAAAAATAACTATGTTTGTCAAATATCAAATAATTTTGGCTGTTTGTAGAAAAACGGCCAGAAAGAATATTACGTGTTGGGTGCATAGATATTATCACAATAGTAGAGTCGTGTCGCATCGCTCTTTTTTTTTAACTTTGTCCGAAATGTTTGCAATAAAATCATAAAACTACAAGCAAATCTAAAGTGAGCCGTAAAACACGTCAGTGGGATTTTTTTAATTACTGTCGTGACTTGAAGGACTTAGGCCGGTCGATGCTCATGCCGTGTGTTTGGGTACATAAAAGCGCGACCCATGTGAAATGTACAGCGTGATCTCCTGTAAAAACACGACAGATTCAGTTTATTCCATTTTTTATGTAATCAGACTTTCGCTATCGATGTTAGTCCTCTTTGTTTTTCGAACCACTGTGATTTTGCTACCACTGTTGATCCTAGGCGTCAATCAGCTAAACATTGTCTTCCCACTGGATGAAAAATATTTCCAACCTGAGATAAATGCTACTGACTGGTTGGTTGGAGCTGTGCGTGAGAGATATCTTTGCAATATGGTGTGGTACTGTACTTTGTTGGATTGATGGAGTGTTTTTGCCAAGCCAAAAAATATGCCAGACATAGATTTGTTACTGTGCTGTAATAGAGGGTGAATATAGAGAATATTTGAGTTTTATTGCAGTGTGTTGTGGTTACGTTTGACAAAGTAGGTGACGATTTTCTTCATATCCATTATGTTCTGCGAATGAAAGCGATGTTCTTAATGCTTAAGCAACAATAGATGAAGGTGTTACGAGACTAATGCACAGTCTCTAGTAAAAAGGCAATTACCGTTTTAATACTATCTGATACGACATCAAAGATGTCATTGCTCATTTATTTTATCTCTAACATTAGAGGATGGTAGAAATTTAAGTGTTCATAATGAAGTGGTTCGTGCTCTCCATTAGTGCTCTGAATGTCAGTACACTGGGGCTGTTTCTGCAGAGATCCCTCCTGATGTACTTGAAACCGTCGATGAGAGGATCATTCTTGCCCAGACAGTCGTCTTTCTTGTTAACTTTAATGTAGATGAAGCTTCTTCCTTTTTTTCACAGATCTCCGTTTAGCAAATTATAATAATACTCTGGAAAATCTCCCTAAGGAATTCGATGTGCATGTTTGGTCTCGGATAGGTCACTCTTTCATGTCGATGTTAAATGAAATTGTAAAGGGGGAATTTGTATAAGTACTTTTTAAGGCCGCAAATATTCTTTTAATTACGAGAATCTCAGGTTATTTATCTATTGATAATCTCCACACACTCCTGTTGATGTAGTTCGACTATAAAACTGCTCCAAGGACGGTAAGTCGCAGACTATAATACGACTACCATTTCGTCTTTTTTTTGTAGGGCTAGGCATCGCTGCAGCCTTGCTCGTCCAGTCGATGTGGAAAGTTTTAGCTTTAAATTGCTCCAAGTTCCGAGTGGTCAATGCGCCTGCAGGAGCTGACTCCGAAAATAACTCGCCTTCTTCACTGGAACTGCTTAAACAGTTTATATTACCGACGTCATTTTACACCCTTATATTTCATGTTTTTTTCGCGGATTATAAATATTACTGCGAATTATAAATAGTTCAACATCTCGTTTGATTCAAGGCATTGAGTTAAATACAATGGTGAAGTTGAAAATTTTATTCAGCCTGGGACCCGGACCCGGATAATGAACATAACTTTCAGTTTCCTTCCTTCTGAGTTCTCAAATGATGTGATTACTGTACGGGTGTGGCATCGAGAATTTTATTAAAATTTTATTAAAACTTGGTTTCATTTCCTCTAACATCCTTCATACTTATAGTAAAAGAAGCATATTCCCAGCTGTCCCAAGATTGAACGCCGACTTAATTTATTGAAAAGTATGAAAAGTTTGATTTCTTACTGAATGGTGTAAGGTTTGATTTGGAAATTTATGGATCTCTTTATTTCACATAACGTATGCAGCATGAACTTGCTACTAATATCATTCTTAGGCGGAAATAATACGACACCAGGATACTCTTTGCATGTTGTAAACCTTCAAGCTTGAGAAACACTGGATTCAACCTAGTTGAATTGCTTAAATGTGGATTGCTGAAAGGGCATCTCTATTAACTACCAGGAAATAAAACTAAACATACGCTCACCTTACCTCCAACAGCCCGTATAATATGAGCACGACAAGCATTTCACAACCTAGCTGGTCATAAGAGGGGAAAAAAAGTTTTTAAACCTATTAGACCAAACTGCTATGGCTGTCAGTCCATAGACTTACAAACTACTTTAACTTACACGAAGGACAACACACACACAACCCATGGGGAGCACTCCAACCTCCGGCGGGAACGGCCATCTAGTCCGTACCACGAAGCTTTTATAGTACACGCACTTCCCATTTCCTTCCGAATTATATAGCTAAATTCACTTGGCATTCATTTTCCACTTCGATTACTAGTGCTACACACCCTCTACTCAATAAGAGAGTAGAAACGTGAATTATAATTCTAGATTATGTAAGACATAACTCCGATTCTGGATTGCAGCGGCAAGGAATCTAATTAGAAGACTGTGCCAATCTTTACTTGGGAAAATAATCTAAGAATTTCATACTTGCAGCAATAGAAAACACTGAAAAAGAATATCACAAAATATTTCCTGTAGGGTCTTTTATCTCGTTCTGATTCAACACTGTTGGAGTGAACATATTTTAATCATACGCAGATGTATGGTTAAGAGTAAAAAACGAAACAAAGAAAAAACGAATGTTGCCTGAAACTTTTCAGATGACAAAATACCAATCTGAACGGTCGACACAGGTAATAAATAAAAAATCAGTGTATGGAAAGTCCACTTTAGGGTCGCTAGCTTCTCGTTGATGTGCAGATGTTGGTACCGGCGAGGCAGCCAATCAGATGGTGTCGTTCAAAGTGCCAATGAGAATTCGTCTTTGATACCATGAAAGAATACGGCGTGTAATTGAAATGTCGTATTGGCATTTACGTGAGCCGTATATTTTATTATAATGTATGCCTACAATTTTTCATGGTAGGATTTAACCGTAGTAATGTACAACATTTATACAGCGCCCGCTTGAATTGCATAATGTCAGGCTCACACAACGTAACTATATCTCATTTACTATTTTCCTAAAATAATTTCTACCAGTTCAGACACTATTAAATATTGTAGCCCACCTTTATGTTGAATTATTTTTGTGATTTCGTTCACTTTGTAGCTATGTCATAGGTTTTACAGCTGGGAAAACGCAATGGTAGCATACCTTTGTCCGCTCACTGAATAAATTACTGTCGTAAACCGAATATTTCATAATAAAACGTTGTAATGTTTCTATCATGAAGCAGTAACAATGTTAATTATTTATTTCATGGTCAGCAAAACAAAGTAATCCCATCATTTCATATTATTCGTTATCAAAGCGTATTGATATGTCTCCAATGAATTTCTAGCGTGTTGTTGATTATACCATTACCTGTCGCAAACAGTTCAGTCACATGAAATGGTCGGATGGCTTTTATTGACAGGGATGTCTACATTTGGGGTATGCGCCTAGTGCAAGTCTTTTTATTAACAAAACTTCTGTTACTTGTTGTCGATAATGATGAATTACTGACGAAGGTAAGACAAACAGCATTCAGTTCCCTGCCGCGAATCGAACCCGTGCACCTTGCACAGTAATCAGCGACGCTACCACTTTTTTAAGTGTATTTGTTTATCAAATGACATCAATACAAATACCACTGAGCTACGGGTCGGACATTTCAGTGTTTTGGTCTAAATTTCTTTCTAGTGACGAGATACTAATTAGTTCATGGTTCTGATATAAGTAAATAACAATGTATTGCGATATTTCGTCCTCCGTTGACAGAAAACGGGAGCTTCAATATCTGCATACAATACACAAAAACTTGAAACCGGCTGAATTATAAGTGGCTGCATTCATTTGCTCTGCCATCTGTGGCCTCATTTCGTGCCATTCTCATCCGTTACCAACAACGGCCATCAACACGGAAATAATATTTAACTGAAATCAGTAGACGCAATATTATTGGTTATGGTTTTATTTAAGAACGATCCAATTAAATTTACTTATTTGGTTAATAGAGATTATGGTATATTTGTTTTTCATAGGTTGCTCTTGCCCAGCTTTTGGAGGTTTTCCACTGTGTAAAACCAAACCAGTCATATAATCTGACGATTCAAAGATATCCGCCAAAGTAGCTTGTGGTAGAACAGAAGCTGAAGTCATTGTGAAAGGATTTCTTCCCCTCATGTAGTGAATAAGGTGATAGTACAACTGAAACTTGTAAATTATTTTTCAATTTCTTCAGACATATCAAACGAAGGTATCGCAAATTGCATCCTATATGTGCCCAGTATTTTTTTGTGAATGAAGATTTTGGGTCAAACTTAATTGATTTTATCGAAGAACCGTGTGAGTCAGCAGAGTCTGTAACAAATTGTGTTGAGGACAATTTGAACAAATATGGTCTTTCAAGTAATTAAATGTCATCATACAACACAAAAGAAAGATAAACATTAGTACTTGTTTTGATGAAAGAAAAGAATAATAAATTGATAGAACTAGTTTGTCCTGCACATATTGTTAATAATTGTTTCAAACATGCATTTAATATTTTTCATATTGATGTAGAAAATACTATTTTTAAAGTGTACTCGCAGTTCTGGAACTCAGTAGTTCGTACGGAGGAACTGAGAAATATAAATGAATTTGTAGAAGATGAAAAGCATGAACTTTTAAAACGTTTGACGACTCGCTGGTTAACGTTGGGTCCTGCAGTAGATAGGCTGATAGAATGTTGGACAACTCTGATGTCTTATTTTATATCAGCAGGCACTGCTGTACCCAAAGCTTTGAGAAAGTTACTGAATAATGACTGTGACAGTGATGTAAGTGAACATGAATATGTGAAAATTGTCTTGCACTTTTAGGTCATATCTCAAAACGATTTGAAGTAGCCAGCTAAAAAATACAACTGAAGAATTCAAGAGCCATTGATTCATATGAAGAAATACGTATACTGAGAGAACAGTTGTGTAATAACAGAATCTCTGATTTCGTTTCCTTTTTTGTTTCCGGTGCATTTATGGAAATTACCCCTAAGAGAAAGAGGAGGACTGCAAATAACTTTGTAGAGTTTATTCCAAGAGCATTAAATTGTTGCAGCAATGATTTGAGATTTCTGATGGCAGTCCTGTAAACTCTGTTGAACGTTTGTTGAACGTCCTACAAAAGTAGGAATCGTTTGGTAAATTTAATAACCTTGTTAGGAAGCTGAAGTTAGAAACCTGTATGAACATTGATAAGCTGTATGACGCATATCCTATTATAAAGACTATGATGTCAATTTTATTAGCAGTAAGAGTGGTATGAATTTAAGTGAGAAGTGGTCAAAATATTTCAATGTGTGGAGGAATATCAAGTGGAAAACTTTTAAAGCTTGTTTCCTTTTAAGTTTTCGTGGCTCAAATGCATTTATAGAAAGAATGTTTCCTCATGTGAAAATTAAGTGGTCTGATCTTATTTGATAAGATTAGAACTGTTTATTTATGTAAACGTATGCTTTACGTCTTGCAATGCTCTTAATGATAGGTTAAAAATGATATAAACATACACAGAGCTGTAATGAATAGTGATAAATAGTGTGTCATTTTGAATAACAAATATAAATGTACTTTTGTAAGCTATTGTAAATGGCATGGCATTGGATCGAATATTTGATAAAAATAGGTATTAAAACGTGTTCATATTTCGTTAGTCACCAGTACAATAAAACATTAATTACGAATACGCTTGACTCCATAGACCATTCTAAAATCCCCTCTTGTCTTTACTTTGAATGTTAATGTCTGGCATCCATGATCATTGCTTTCGTCTCTTTGGCTTTTATTCAATGAATTACTTATTATAGACATTACTGTAGCGACGTTTTCTTCCTTGTTTCATTTTATCATCACAAATGTTTTTCCTATCATTTAGTGAGTATCTGAAATCGAATTTACGTTGAAATTCTTCACTTGCTAAATTTTACTGCAGATGATAAGTCTGAGTTTTGAATCATTGGGTAACATTTATTTGTACTATTTGTTTGTCTGATTGGAAACTATTTCATTGCAATTACGAAATTTGTTTTTCAGTGTACGCGTTTTGTAGTCAGTGAAATGCTGTCTTTACATTTGTGCATTTATGTGTTCTACATATACATGGGATACTCTGCAAATCACATTTGAGTGCCTGGCAGAGGGTTCATCGAACCACCTTTGTATATTCATCTCCCATTCCGCTCTCGAATAGCGCGCAGGAAGAAAGAACTTCTGAATCTCTCCGTTCGAGCTCTGATTTCTCGTATTTTATTCTGATGATCATTTCTACCTATGTAGGTGGAAGTCAACAATATATTTTCGCATTTGGAGGAGAATGTTGGTGATTGGAGTTTCATAAGTTTTTCTTTTTGTAAATGAAGGATGGGGCCCCTCCACGCCCACACCAACGTGGTGACCATCACAAAAGTTCTATTGTCACCTCCGTAATTTGGTTAGTTTGCTAAGGTGGATCACGGGATGTGGGAACCGCGATGTTATCCGTACGTGTAGGCACGATCACCCATTAATACGGTGCATCTGGAGATAGAATTGGTCGAAATGTATACGAAGGGTAGAGGGGAAAAACCTCTGCGACAGTGGGGTAGGTTTTAAGGGCAGTAGCGGTATGATATCTGTGGCAGATCATGCAAGGTTTGGTAATGTTAGTAAAGGGTATATCTCAGTACCGTTAACTTTGTTAAGTTTGTCATAAAGAATCAGTCCGGTTGATGCGAGGTTCTGCTGCAGCTGAGCTCCTGTGATGTCTCCTGAGTCGGCTGCTGCAGAATTCCTGTGAACATCGGGTGTGGAAGAATACCTGTGAACATAGCCAAGTTTGTCATGGTAGTTAGACAGTTCGGTCATAGAACTGGCTAAGTGTGTGGGACTGTGTAGGTTTGTTTGTATTTAGTGCGCTGAATGTGGTTTCCCTGCCTTGCCTGTTGGTCGGCTGTGAGCTCAGCTGGCACTGCCAGTCAGTTTGCTGTTCTGCAGGGGTTCGCCATATTCATCGTGTTTGCGAGTTGGTGGTCCCTATGACCGTAGGTGGTTAGTCTCTGAGGAGAAGTGTTTTGGGGCGTTTATGTTTCCACTTATGGTTGTGAACGTAGTTCCCCAAGCGTAGAATGAAGGGATTGTTCGAGTTCAAAAATGTTTGTAATTCTATCGGACCAAACAGCGTGGTCATCAATCCGTAGCTTACAAACTACTTAAACCTAGGTAAACTAACCTAAGGACAAACACACACACCCATGCCCCAGGGAGGACTCGAACCTCCACGGCGAGCAACCGCGCGCTCCACAGCGAGACGCTTTAGACCGCTCGGCTACTCCACCGCGGCCGATTATTCGAGTGTCTCGAGTTTTTGTACAGTCGTGTGGCGAGTTTCTTGAATTCCACCGAGAGGCGCTCTAGGCGGTATTCACTGTGAAGATCCACGGTGTGTATCGTGGAGCGTTGCTGATGATGCGTAGTACCTTGTTCTGTATGAGCTGCAGGCGGCGCAGCCGTGTTGGCGCCGCGTATGACCAGCACGGAGCACCGTACGTCATCAGAGGTCTAATATGTGTCATGTAGAGGTTCCTCGACACCCGGCTATTCAGTTTGCTTTCTCTGTTGAGCATCGGGTAGAGTTGTTTGAACCTCGCGTTTGCTCGGTTGGTCATGTGTTGTATGTGGTCCCCCCATGTGAGTTTCCGGTCCAGCCATTCCTAAATCCGAATTGCTTCGGTCTTAGGATGTCATTGGTGATGCAGTGCCGAGTGAGACGTTTAAGAATTACCTTCTCAACTATCTTACTGAGCGAGCTCAGCAGACTGATGAGTCGGTAATTTTGTGGGAGGGAGTTGTCTTTCCCTGGCTTCTTGAACATTAGGACCTTGGCCGCCTTCCAAAAGGCAGGGAAGTGATGGTGTTGCAGAATGGCATTTGTGATGTGTGTCAGGTACTCTATTGCTCTATCCGTGCACTCCTGGAGAACACGGTTTTGAATGCCATCAGGGCTAGGCGCTTTTCTGGCTGTGGTATGCTTGATGGCGCATGTGTATACTAGTGCGTCTGATTTCGTTGCGCGGAGGCTGAGCCATGAAGCGTGTGATCGCCTGGTCCGTCTCAAGAGTGAACACTGGGTCGGATGGAGCCAGGTTCGGTGTGAATGACGCTGCTAGTGTTTGGACCATTAGCTCAGCTTTCTCTTCCGCTGAGTATGCTGGGCCGTTTGGTCCCTGTAAGGTAGGAGTGTAATGTTTCTCCCTGGTGAAGTGTCTGGCCAGAGTGCACACTCCAGCACGTGTGGTATCCAGTCCAGCGAGTTTCTGGTCCCATTTTGTTGTTTTGAATGTTGTTATTTTACCCTGTATGATACCCTGTAGCCTGTTGACGTGATTTTTATACACCGGACGCCTGGTACGCTGCCAGTATCTCCTGAGTCGGTTTCTCATTGAGATAAGGCCGCCGGCCACGGTGGCCGCGGGGACAGAGGCGCTCCAGTCACGGTCTACACGGCCACTAGGGTCGGGAGTTCGAATCCCCCCTCGGGCATGGATATTTGTGCCGTCCTAGTTCGTAAGTAGTTCATAAGTAGTTAGTAAGTTTATGGATTGATGACCCCGTAGTTAAGTCCCATAAGCTTAACAAACATTTGAACATTTTTTTGAGATAAGGCCCAGGATTTCCTGGGGCATGGCCGCTGAGTGTTGTTGTGTGGCACGTAATTGTATGGATTCGGCTATTGCGTCTTGGACAGCAGTGGTGAGTTTATTTGCGTAATCTCGTGAGTATCAGGAATACGATTATCAAGCGTTTCCTTGAACAGAGCCCAATTCGCGCGCTTGTAATTTAGTATCCTGCATGGTTCATTGTACTGCGGTGTTTCTTCCGTGTGAAGTATAACGGGGATGTGGTTAGAAGGCAGATCGTTTACAACCTCAAGGTTGAGGACCATGTCTATCACGTCCGGCCTTTGATTCCTCTGGTAAGGAATATAAAGTTGGTTCAACCGGTGCAAGTGTGATGTAGTTTCTGCCTAGTGAGTGTTCGAACAGTTTTTTGCCGTTGCGATTTTGTCTGACTGAGTTCCAATCGCGGTGTTTTGCGTTCAGATCTCCAGCGGCGATGACTCGCGATGTAATGTTGAGTACTGTGCTGATATCGCGTGTTACAATGTTACCAGGAGGGTTGTAAAGCGACACAAGTGCAGTGTATGCTCCGTTGAACTTGACCCTGACGGCCGTGGCCTCTAATCTTTCAAGTGCAGGGAGCTGGGTATTTGTGTGTTCAATGTCTTTGTGTATGATGACCGCTGTTCCGCCTCCGTCTCTGCCGTCCGCTCGGTCGGTACGATAGACGCAGTAACCAGTGAAGTTTAGTCTGTTGTGAGGTTTGAGTTTAGTCTCGCTCACAAGGGCAATCAGTATCCCCTTAACCTCAAGGAGCGCGGCAAATTAGACGACATTATTTACGTATTCTTTCCAGTTTACGTCTGAAGTAATAGTAATTCCTAGATATTTTGTGGAGTTTACGGCCTTCAGGTTTGATTGATTTATCTTGTAAACAAAGTTTAACGGATTTCTTTTCGTACTCATGTGGACGACTTCACACTTCGTATCATTTAGAATCAATTGCCAATTT
The DNA here is from genome assembly GCA_026315105.1 of Locusta migratoria. Lineage (NCBI taxonomy): Eukaryota > Metazoa > Arthropoda > Insecta > Orthoptera > Acrididae > Locusta > Locusta migratoria. Next base: position 14,617,153 of record CM048755.1, read on the forward strand.
TTACAACGTAGTGATATCTTGTTTAGATCATTCTGCAGTAGGTGTTGATCTTCAGATGATTTTACTAGACGGTAAATGACGGCGTCATCTGCAGACAACCTAAGAGAGCTACTTAGATTTTCTCCCAAATCTTTTATGTAAATAAGGAACAGCAGAGGCCCAATGACACTACCATGTGGAACGCCCGATATCACCTCTGTTTTAGTCAATGCCTTACCATCGATTACTATAAACTGTGTCCTCTCTGACGGTATCAAAAGCCTTCTGGAAATCAAGAAATACGGAATCAATTTGAGAACGCTTGTCGATAGAACTCATCACTTCGTGTGAGTAAAGAGCTAGTTGTGTTTGGCATGAACGATACTTTCTATATCTGTCTTGACCTTGAGTTAATAGATCATTCAGTTCGAGATAATTCTCCATAATGTTTGAATCCTGCTGCAAATTGACGTCAATGAAATAGGCTTGTAGTTTAGTGGGTTACTTCTTCTGCCTTTCTTGAATATAGGTGTGACCTGTGCAACTTTCCAATCTTTTGGTTCAGATCCTTCTTTGAGAGAGCGCTTGTATATGGCTGTTAAGTAAGGAGCTAACTCTTCAGAATAATCAGATAGATATCTAATGTGTATACAGTTCGGACCAGAAGACTTGTTCTTGTTAAGTGATTTAAGTTGCTTCACTACTCCGAGGATGTCTACTTCAACGTTACTCATTCTGGCTTCTGTTTGTAATTCGAAATCGGGAATATTGGTTTTGTCTTCTTTGGTGAATGAGTTTCTAGAAGCTATGTTTAGTAACTCTGCTTTTATAGCGTTATCATCGGCAGGATCGCCATTACTATCACGTAGTGAGGGTATTGTTTGCGTTTTGCCCCTAGCATATTTAACATATGACCAAAATCTCTTAGGGTTTTCAGTCGAATTTCGAGAAAGAGTTTCGTTGTGAAAAGTATTGTAGGCATTTCGCATTGAAATCCTCGCTGAATTTCGAGCATCAGTGTAGGATCGTCAATCCTGGGGATTTTGTGATCGTTTATATTTAACATGCCTTTTCCGTTGCTTTTGTAACAGTGTCCTGACCTCTTTTGTGTAGCAAGTGGGATCATCTTCTTTCAATAATTTCTTTGGTATAAAACTATCAATTGCTGTCGATACCACTTCTTTGAATTGGAGCCACATCTGGTCTACACTTACGTTTAGTGTTAGGAACGAGTGGATACAGTTTCTCAAGAAGCAATGTATTGCATTTCTATCTGCTTTCCTGAACCAATATACTTTTCCTCTATATTTGGTAACTTTGGAACTTTCGATATACAATCTCGCTACGACAGCTCTGTGTTCGCTATTACCTGCATTCGTTTTGATGGTCGTAATGACCTCAGGATTATTTGTTGCTAAGAGATGAAGTGTGTTTTGACATCCATTTACAATTCTAGTTGGCTCATGAACTAATTGTTCGAAGTAATTCTCAGAGAATGCGTTGAGTACAATTTCGCATGATGTTTTATGCGTACCTCCTGATTTGAAAATATAATTTCGCCAAAAGATTGAGGGTATATTAAAATCACCGCCTACTATTATTGTGTGAGTCGGATACTTGTTTGCAATTAGACACAGGTTTTCTTTGAACCTTTCTGCTACTGTATCGTCAGAGTCTGGAAGCCAGTAAAGGAACCTATTATTAACTTCTTATGTTTTTCAGGTACAACGTCTCCCCATAATAGCTCACAGAAACTATCAACTTCAACTTCGCTACACGAAAGACTACTTTTGACGGCTACAAACACGCATCCACTTATTTTGTTTAATATATCCTTTCTGAACACAGTTAGATCTTTTGCAAATACTTCTGCTGAACTTATTTCCGGCTTAAGCCAACATTCGCTACCTATAATGATATGTGTTTCGGTGCTTTCGATTAACGCTTGGAGTTCTGGTACTTTCCCGACGCAGCTACGACAATTCACGACTGTGATACCGTTAGTTGCTAGATCTACATTTCTCCTGTGATTGACCTGCACCCTTTAAGAAAGCCCATTTATTGTTTCCGCAAAGCCCTCTGCCCTAAAAAGAAACCGCCCAGTACACGCCACACAGCCCCCGCTACCCGCCTAGCCGCTTCCTGCGTGTAATTGACTCCTGACCTATTCAGCGGAGCCCGGAACCCCTACATCCGATGGCGCAAGTCGAGGAATCTGCAGCCTACACGGTCGCAGAACCGTCTGATGCAGACCCACACTCGGCTCTGTACCAGAGGTCCACAGTCGGTCCTGTCAACTATGCTGCAGATGGTGAGCTCTGCTTTCATCTTACAAGCAAGACTGGCAGTCTTTACCACTTCAGATAGCCGCTCAAGACCTGAAAGAATCACTTCAGATCCGAAGCGACACACACCATTGGTACCGACGTGAGACACGACCTGCAGCTGGCTGCACCCCGTACCCTTCATGGCATCCTGAAGGACTCGTTACGCATCTGAAATGACGCCACCCGGTATGCACACGGAGTGCACGTTGGTCTTCTTTCCCCTCCTTGGCAGCCATCTCTCTAAGGGGTTTCATCACGCGCCAATTAACTGATTCTTAACGAAAGTCATATTCAGGTATAGTATATTCAAATCCGTCATGCTCAAAATGATGATAGCGAATGGTGAAGCTAGGATATCGCTTCGCATGAACGGTGTTTCAGTCTGCAGTTACTTAAGGCGTAAAATTAAAACTACATAGGAGAACTACTGAAGAGGAGAGAGACTCAGCCGGCCACGGTGGCCGAGGGGACTGAGGCGCTTCAGTCACGGTCTGCACGGCCACTACGGTCGGGGATTCGAATCCCCCATCGGGCATGGATATTTGTGCCGTCCTAGTTCGTAAGTAGTTCATAAGTAGTTTGTAAGTTTGGGGACTGATGACCCCGTAGTTATGTCCCATAAGCTGTACAAACATTTGAACATTTTTTTTAGTGAGACTCAAACCACTGGATTTCGCTTATGATGTTCAGGATACAGTCGAAAAATTTGGATATTATTCGTAACTACGCTTTCGACGCAGTTAATAGTTAAAGAAATACTAGTTATTTCTCCTCTCAGCCAAAACGGTGGGAGACTGCGCGCCCCCCTGCCGAACCGCGGTGGCCGAGGGGACTGACGCGCTCCAGTCACGGTCTGCACGGCCACTGCGGTCGGGGGTTCGAATCCCCCATTGGGCATGGATATTTGTGACATCCTTAGGATTAGCTAGTTCATAAGTAGTTTATATGTTTAGGAACTGATGACCCCGTAGTGAAGTCCCATAAACTCTACAAACATTTGAACATTTGAACTGCGCGTCCCGATCTCTGTCATCGCTAGCCTGCAAGAGGAACGCACAAGTCGGACAAAAGTTTTCTGCTAGTATAATAGGGAATTGGCAACATTGTCGAGTTACTTAATGGTTAGCATATCATTAAGCTGTTTAATTCACTTCTTCGTGTCATATCCATTCAATAATCACAGTCAGTTTCACTTAAGGTGTTATTAATTCATGTTTTTCTACATCTACATTGGATACTCTGCACATGACATTTAAGTTCCTGGCAGAGGGTTCATCGAACCACCTTTGTACTATTCATCTCCCATTCCATTCTCGAATAACGCGCGGGAAGAAAGAACATCTGAATCTCTCCGTTAGGGCTCTAATTTCTCGTATTTTATTCTGATGATCATTTTTACCTATTTAGGTGGGAGTCAACAATATATTTTCGCATTCTGAGGAGAATGTTGGTGATTAGAGTTTCGTAAGTAGACCACGCCGCATCGATAAGCGCCGTTGTTGTAATGATTCCCACCCCAGGTCCTGTATCATTTCCGTGACGCTGTCTCCTCTGTATCGTGACAATACAAAACGAGCGGCCCTTCTTTGAACTCTTTTGATGTCCTCCGTCAAACCCACCTGATAAGGATCCCACACTGGGCAGCAATACTCCTAAAAAGAACGGATAAGTGTAGTGTATGCAGTCTCTTTAGTAGTTCTGTTGCATCTTTTAAGGGTTCTGCTAATAAAACGCAGTCTCTGGATCGCCTTTCCCACGACATTATCTACGTGTTCTTTCCAGTTTAAGTCTGACGTAATTTTGAGTCCAGTAAAGTCATTCCAGCCGAAAATTGCAGCCAATCTCTTCTTTTACGTTTCGCATGATCTGGTCTAGCTACTATTGGGTCATTATGGAAGAACCAAGTCTCTGCTAGCCCTGGGGTAGCGTATTCGCCTATGAGGAGAAGGTTCTGTCGGCTACCGAAATCGGTCTTGTTGACGGTAAATATGTCAGTCGTTCTGTGATAGAGCTACAAGTGTCCAGGATGAAAATCAATAGGTAATTCCTTACGATATTACTCCGTCAAAAGTTGTTTAGCTATTTACAGAATGGCATTCTCTGAAAGTGACTCAAAATGCTCAGGTGGTTTACCGACTCAGTGCCTGTAGAAACCAGATGTTTTCAAGTTAATGCTTTCGTCATACCATGTTCAAGTGAATTTCGTCCAGAAATCAGTTTTTTTTTTTTTTTTTTTTTTTTTTGGCGTTGGACCAACTGATTCTAAAAATAAGTAAAAAGCGTTAAATGCTGTTATACCTGCTCCACCAGCATTATGTACATAATAATAGTCATACTGAGAGTAATCATCGAGTTATCTGGAAACCTAGCACCTTGTAGTGGTGTTTTAGTGGAAATTTCATAACGTCTTCGTATCGGGATCTGATGGCTATGGTCGTCTTTACATCTCGCTGACATTATACTAGTATAATAATTGAGAGAGCAAATTTACTTCGAATTCCTATAGAACGTTAGGAATACCGACACTATCGTAAAATACGTTGCTCATAACAATATTAATTATTGTTTAGGGATTACTAACTTTTTTATGTGATGGAGTCTGTTATATCACATTCTAATGATTGTGGCAATAGTTTTGATGTCTCAGTTATTGTAATAAAGTGGAGTTAACAAACGTTAAGAACTTAATAACGTGTTTCATTTTATTTGGAATATTGTGGTGTCAATTTACATCTGGAATGAGTGTCATAAAGAGCAGTTTTCTCTTTATTGAGTGCAGTCACATAAGGCGGATCGCAATGCAGTTCGTTCGGATATTTTAATGCATGGTAGTACATCGCACTCAAAATTTGGAGAACCAATAGCCGCCTTGGAGTGGCCGAGCGCTTCCCACCAAGTGGGCTAACAGACTATTTAGAGAAAGTTCAGAGAAGGAAAGCTAGTTTTGTATTATTGCGATACAGGGGAGAGAGGTGGAATTCATTAAAACAAAGGCTGTATTCGTTGCGACGAGATCTATTTGCGAAATTTTTTAACCAACTTTCTCTTCCGAAGGCGATCATATATTGTTAGCACCCACCTACATAGGAAGACATGATCATCAAAATAAAATGAAAAAAAATCAGATCGAAAACGGAAAGATTTGGGTGTTGCTTTCTCCAGCGAGCTATTAGAGAATGAAATTGTAGAGAAACATCATAAAAGCGGTTCTATGAACCCTCTGTCACGCACTTCAATGTGACTTGCAGAGTGTTTATGTAGATGTAGGACTCCTTGCTGCGGAGCGCGCGGTTGATCCTCGCCGGAAGTTCGAGTCAGAACTCGGACATTGTTTTGTGTGTGTGTGTGTGTGTGTGTGTGTGTGTGTGTGTGTCCCCTTAGCATAAGTTAGTTTAAGTCGTTTGTAAGCCTAGCGGTTGCTAACCACAGCAGTCAAATCCCTTAGGTTTACAAACATTTGAACATTTTTGAGAACCAATATGGGTAGAAACTCGCTCCAAGTAGCTATAACTTATGAGACGGTTGTAGAATTCAGTATGCGTCCTTCCAAAGCCACAAAACGTTGAGTGCGAGCCATCCAAACATATGGAGCTCTCTCAACCGGATGAGAACTGGCCACGACGTGACCAAAGAAACGCTACGCAAGTGGGAATTATTGATGACGACTAATGCGACTATGGAACATCGACGCAAACTCTGGAGCACATTCTACACGACTGCACAAAATGAAAATTCTTGGGTACCTGATAAGACTTTGAAGACGTAACACCGGCAGCAATTAAATGCTCAGAATTTTTAGATATCCTATGATGAAAAATATATCTCCCAACTTCATATACTTCCAGCCTCAATATTTATTTATTGCCTGTATCAGCTTCATAGTTTGTACGTAATATACAATTCTGTAAGCTTTACCCTAAATAAAGAATAAATCGGAGAATATTTATTATTATTTCTTTAGATTCGCCTGGCGTGGGAGAATGCATAACGTCTGATAGGACGTCGGTGCATTGTCGTAGCGTACAGCAAACTTAAAAAAAAAAAAAAAAAAAAAAAAAAAAAAAAAAAAAAAAAAAAATCCTCTATCTCTCTCTCTCTCTGTCTGTCTCTCTCACTCTCAAGCCATGCTCCCAACCAACTCTTAGCAAACGCCTTCGTAACAAAGAATACGACTTCGAACAATTTTCTGAGTTATAGTGTTAGTCACACGCACGCATCGATACTTTACCACATATCTCAAGTTCCAAAGATGGAAAATTACTGAATGAGTCCAAATTAACTGAGCGAAATCTCAATACCACAGTCGCTTTTAGTACCATATGACGCCACTTACTCCGTCATATTACAATGTAAATCATAATCATAATCGAAACCACTTAGGCCTCCAATATTCAGTTTAAAGTTTTCAGAGTGACATTATGTCGAGAATACATATCGATTTCCATGTTTCGAATGCTGTGAAATTGCTATTCAAGCGTATTATTTGCACATACAAATTGCTTGGTTATCCTTACACAGTACGGCACGCTAGTTACTCCAAATATATTCACAGTTTTCCAAGAAAATAATGGAATTTTCGTAGTATTCATTCACGTTTCTAATATAGTGTCCGTAACATCAGTCACGTTTATACCTACTAAATTTTACGATTACTCACAAATTATACAATTTTCTTGGGATCAGTAGAACACGTGAGATGAACCACAAGCGTTAACCTCTTGACTGCGTTGGATTAGAGATCGCGTTCTCACTTCCAGTACTTTATCAAACCATGTCGTATCCATCCGACTACCCGCCTTTCGTCGCAGACAGTCAGGTTTAGATTACTATCTGCACAATACCATGCTTTCCTAATACAACCAATTTGCACTGTTACTTCAGACAAAATTATAAAATAATCTAATTTATGAAAAGAAGAAGAAAGCAAATTGATCTAATCTATTATTTTGTGAATTACTATACCTTTAATGTTCAAAACTACCGTCAACAGGCTTCTTACAATTTACAGTGTCTGTTGTGTATGTCACATGCAACTTCTACTCATGTTCGCACGTTCTGAGACAATCAAATATTTATACGTGCAGCGATTCATATCACACGTACGTAGTTCATTTCATTCGTGATTCGCTCAAGCAACAGAATATACGAAATTTGTATTACTTAACAGAGACCAGATGCTTAAGAAATAAAAATATTTACGTGGTATAAATTGTTTGTCAAAAATGGTCTTCCTCTGTTACCTAGATACATTATCCTACTTCTTCAGTGACTTTTCAGGAAGTTATTAGTTCAAGAAATCTCTCTATTTTATCTAATTTTAAGTATTTCATGAAGTACTGGTACTGTAGATACGAATCAGAAATTACTATGGTCTTAACCTATTAACGCAATGAAAACTGTACCTAATTCTAAAACAATTTCATGATTTACTGTAGATTGAACAAGAAATTATCATGGTCTTAGCCTATTAACACAATGAAAACTGCACCAAATTCTAAAACAATATTTGTATGACCAACGTGTATTTAGTGGTGATGAATATACTCTCCAGACGTAAGAAAAAGAAACAACACCATGAAGGAATTATCCAAATCTAGCGGAAATCGATAGATGTCATGTACATGAACAGACAAATGAGTAAAATTTAAGAAAAAACTTGATGATTTATTCTAAGGAAAAGGCTTCACAATCTGAGCCCGTGAATAACCAGTTGGTCTACCTCTGAATATTATAGAAGAATTTATTCGTCTTGGCACTGATTTAGAGAATGTCCTGTTGAGGGTTATCATGCCAAATTCTTTCTTTCCATCGTCATAATCCCGATCTGGTTGTAGGACCCTGAAAATAATGTTCCACACGTTACCAGCTTACGAGGGATCCGACGAGTGTGCTGGCAATAGTAAGGATCGAAAACCGAGAAGACAAGCTGGCGGGTATTATCTTGCTGAAATGTAAACTCAGCATGGCTTGCCATGAATGGAAGCAATGCGTAGAATATGGTCGACGTAATAATGTGCTGTAAGGATGCCACGGATGACAACTAAAGGGGCATGCTATGGAATGATATGCATCGTTTGTCCATGACTCCTGACTGTCGCGCCCTGTGACTGGCGAGAGACATGTTGGTACTGCACGACCTGGGTGTCTAAAAGCCTTCTTGGCTGGTCAGTGGAGCTCAGTTCGAACAGGGACTGACCACTGTAGGTAATTCTTCTACCACTGCAAATATGTTTCTTGGTGTACAGAGATCAATGGCACTCGGTCCAAGAGTGTCGTGAGCCCAGTCTCCTACCTATGAGCCTCTTATTGATGATCTTTGCTGTCACTGAAGTAACAGTTGTACGTTTGATTAATGACAACGATAATTCTGTAGTTCTGATTGTCTCTCTGACGACTACTTGGTCATTCCATTCGGTTGACTCTTTAAGTTGAGCGCTCGTTTTTGACGCTGTTTATGGCCATAGTTCCCCCTCTCCTGACTACATACACGTATAGTGACGACGCTCCTTCTCAGTTGCCGAGAGATTCGCCGAATACGCCAACCGGCTTCTTTGCCCCCTGCTGCAGTACCTCTCCCAAGTGGTGAAGTCTGTGTATATTTTCATCCGTCTGTTTGCGAGGAATGGATAATATCCAAAACTTCCTGGAATATTAAAACTGTTTGACGGACCAGGACTTGAAACCAAGACCTTTGCATTTCACGAAAAGTGCTCTACCAACTAAGCTGCCTTAGCACGACTCAGGGTCAGTTTCTGCCCATCACATTACAAGCTTCACATAGGTTTGCCTGCAAAACATGCAGACCCAGCGCTCTTGGAAGAAAGGGTAGTGTGGACAGATCGCTTTGCCACAGTCTATGGATAGTGCCTTTGCCTCTTCGATTTCAGGTCCGTCAAACATTTTTAATATGTCTCGATGTTTCATATCAGCACATATTTCACTCCAGAGTGAAGATATCATTCTGGATATATATTGTCTTAGTGAGTACATAAAATTAAAGTCATCAAAACTTTATGTTCTGGTATCGACAAGACCCCTGTTGACCATCTTTCCAAGCCGCACGGTGAAATTGCGCTACAAAGTTAAACAGTTATCATTTTGCCTCCAGAAATTTGTTTCGAAATATCTGGCTTGTGTTTAATTCGCTAAACTCCTTCTTGATGAATAGCTTTCTCTGTATTGGAGTGTAATATTTTAATATAAGGTAGCAGCATCACTAAGATGGAATTGCTGAGAATAACTGTCATGTGTTTTTCCGTTTGAATCTAAGTGGGTGATTTACATTACCGGGCCACTGACCAATACATAAATTATAACAGTTTAAATAGAAATGCATTCAAAAATATCTCCCAGGTTATGCTTCCAGGAAAAAACGCATAATCTGGTATGATGCCTTTACAACACATACCAGACCATCTTTTCTCCCCTGGAAACATATGGCTGCACATAAAGTTAGAATGAAGATTAGTACTCCAGCAAATAAATAGGAAAAGCCAAATGCCCTTCATGATTTACAATCAAATAGAGTTCAGAACGTGACCTTTATTATCATAATCAGGTAATCTTAAATAACACATACTTACTACAAGATGATAGTGTTTCGAATTTGACTATTAAGTAGCTAAATTATTAAAGGACACTGCTTTCAACTAAGCATAACTAAAAGCACCACCGTATTTAAATCCCCCATTCCATATATAACATCTAAAATGACCTGTCTCTGCTGTAACTGTCTTCTTTGCTAAACTTTATAGAGACACAGCTACACAACAACAAATACTAAACAGTATAGCATTTCACTTCACTTCGCATATTGGAAACGTACCTGGATAGAGCGAAGAAACTCTGGTTTCCCTTACTGATGAACTAACTGTCGTAATCCACTGTAGCCGTTACTGTAACATCACCTGCAACAAAAAATACACTATTTTGTTAATGATTTTCAGTTGTTCTGTAACATTATTTAGTCGAAATAACAATTAAGTGTCGTCCGGCTTCTGCTAAGTGTACTGGGTGTTTCAGGAGGAATAATATTCTAAGGGACAGTATTACAATAGTACAGACGAATTGCAGTAAAATTACAATATAACATTTGTCCAAATTATATTGAGTACAGAGATGCAGTTGTTACTATGTAAGTAAAAAACTCAAATTCTACCGTCGCCCATTGTTTGAACATTATCATATTTAATTACAAGCACAAAATTGGGTGTGTGAAAAGTCTGAAGATGACTTTGTAAGCCAAAAATTGGATAACTAAATAAAAACAAATTGTAGAAAATACACAAAATTTTGCTTTGAGTTAAATATGGCGATATTCTACCAAGAACCAAATACAGAACCCGTGAAAACGTCCTAATTTGCCTTTTCTTTAAGTTCGTTTGTGTTATTGTACTCACTAATAATTGGGCACATGTTACTTGCCATTTCTATTCCACTTCGTCTATATTATCACCTCCTACGGAATTTACTATTGCTCCGGAAATGGTGTATATTTGTGTTAGATTTCTACGTGACGTGTTGTAAAAAAGTAAACTAGGGAAAGAGGACAGACAGTGTGTCTGTGGAACTGACCAGTTTCAGTCGTTGGGAACGAAATACACAAATTAATTCCTGAATTTGTAAAAATTTACGAAAACCATTCAGTCAAATTATTTCAAGCATTTGCTGTCTTTAAACGAGTTAATTCCTAAACTTCAAATAAAAGCAACAAGTATTGTAAGAGATAGATGTAGGTAAGACCTGATTTCAGTGTCGCTTCCGTAACGAAGCACACAGTCCTAACTACTCTACAGGGTTGGGCCGGCCGCGGTGGCCGAGGGGACTGAGGCGCTCCAGTCACGGTCTGCAAGGCCATTGCGGTCGGGGGTTCGAATTCCCCCTCGGGCGTGGATATTTGTGACGTCCTTAGTATTAGCTAGGTCATAAGTAGTTTGTAAGTTTAGGGACTGATGAACCCGTAGTTAAGTCCCATAAGCTATACAAACATTTGAACATTTCTACAGGGTTGGAAGAGGAATAATCGAAAACGTTGTTTAAAATATCACCATAAGAGGCTGAATTGGTTTACCAAAACGGCTATAGCCCTCTACATCTTTCATACAACGTTCGTCTGAAAGTTCGATTAATGGTCCCATGTTTTACAAACCGCACTAGCGAGGGTGAGGTGCCCACACATACACGTTGAGGGACGTATCAATAAGCGCCCCCTATATTTCAGAGCACTGCAGTGAAGCAGTGATACACACCAGCTAACAGGGTCAGTGTGAGAACTCGTGTCATTGGAACATGAAGAGCAAAATAAGGCAACGCGTTAACATCAAGTTTTGTTTCAAATTAGGCAAATTAGACAAAACGCGGAGTTTACGAGTAATCGATGTATTTCCATGTTCAATTGGAATTGGAACTGCGGCTGGTCTAGTTTTAATTCCAATAATTAATGTATTTACCAACAGCCATAAAGTTAGTTGCTTTATTGAACAACCGGTTCTGATATTACAATAACATTATCTAAAGGCTATTTCATAACATATATCCAAGTAAACTGTTGAAATGGCCTTTTATTGCTGTTACTTATTTTGACAGCTACTGTCACATGTGTGAATTAACACACGTTTATTCAGGATCTGTGAATTATTAAATAAATCGGTATAAAAGGCCATATCAATAGTTTACTTGGATATATGTTATGAAATAGACTGAAGATAAAATTATTGCAATATCGAAACCGGTTGTTCAATAAAATAATTAACTTTACGGCTCGTGGTAAATACATTAATTATTGGAATTAAAGTTTACGAGCAAGTTTTGAAACACCTGCTACAACGCATCCGGCGGGTTTGGCCAGAACTGGCCGCCCACACTGCCACCTAGACGCTAGCTCACTGTGCCGACACACCCTCACTCTCCAGATTTTGCGCCAGCAGACGTCTTTCTGTTCGTCCTGAAAGACTTACGCTTCGCAACGTGTGCAGAGATAGAACAACGCGTGACCTCAGTGCTTCTGATAACACCATCCAACAGCTTCACAGCCAGTGTAACAACTAAACTGCAGCCAATGGAGATTACTTTGAAGGCCAGTAATGGTATTTTGCTTACAACTCTTGTCTCCTATATTTCCTGAGATCGTTTATCGAACTTTTCAGAAGCGCCTTGTAGTTCTTCGTTATCAGTACCTGTAATCGTGAAGATAAATCTATACACCTATATTCTGTCTGTGCGATACGTCACTGGACTGATGACAAATGTGCCGTCTCTAAACATTAAACGTTCTGTTGAAGCCGACAAGAATGTGAATAACACATGTTGTCTATACAAGCAGTTATTGGTTTGCTAATGAAACGTGTGCCAGTATTAGTAATAAGACATACTTAGCTATTTCGTAACGGTTGTTTTCGAACGTATTGTAAAAGATATCCGACTTATTTTCCGTGAGAACGTATGATACCATATTGTAGTGTTCGACCAAAGGGGCTGCATCGTTTGTGGGAAGACCAAATAGGATATTTTGTCAGGGACCCTCCACTAGGAATTAACCGAAAAAGTAAAGTAGACATGTGCATTTCTTTATGTATTTATTAATTTACTGTACAGAGAAACCCATTGCCTTGAGATGTAAGGGAGATCAGATATTATCACATCCAGTTGCTATTACAGTTGCTTTTGGTATACACTTACTAATGTTGTTTCGAAGAATGCAAGTAGTATTATCGAGAATCTAAAGCTGTACTATCCTACAAGAATTTCTTTGCTATCACCAATAGAGAAATTTTATGTGAAAATAACACCAATAATAAAAACGTGCAAACGGTTGTAGGGTGTGAGTTGAAATGTGTAGAGTTGTGAGTTATTGTCTAACTAACTAGGTGACTGATACTTGTGTCCTTCTGCCTATTTCAGGTAAGAAGGTCTTGGTAGAGCTTCAAGCTATTCTTACATGAGAAAGTGGGTGTCTGTGTAAGTGTTGTTGTGTTTTTACGTGATTGATGGGCTACTTAGTTTGTGATCTAATATTAAGTGATATTTATAAGTTGTCTGTTCATCTAATTACTGGTGGTTTTGGTGTATCCTATGTGATGCCTTAGAGAAATACAACGTAGTGTTACAAAAATTATCTACTAATTAAGCATTTGACACTTTTAATACACAAATTTTAGCCTTAAATTAAATTTTATAATATAGATAGTGTTTTGATCATAATTTCCAAATTGTAGAATACGTTGTATACCCTACCACATAAAATATTCAGTTTTAATATGATGTATGCACAAGATACATTTCAGACATGCAACGTATGTACAATCGATACATAATATTTTAGACATAAAATTTTGGTACTTAATATTTGCTACATAATATTTGATACATAAATGCATTTTTCTAGTTTGACTTAGGGAAAATAAAGTACTCCTTCTGATATCTTTATCGAGAAATACATTACTGCTTAAGGTGCATTCTGATTTTGTTATATACAGTGTGTCATGGGGGAGGAGGAGCCTCGAAAAAAATTCTCCAAAGCGACTAAAGCACTGGTTTGTGGTATAACTGCTTGCTTCAGGACTTTAACTGTTTTAAGTGTGTCACTGACTTTGATGTTGTTCGTGGTTGCCATGTTCGCTTAGTATGTCGGTTCCTTTCTCGGTTTCGGATTTTGTAGTCGTGCTTGTGGTATTATCTGTGTTGTTTCTGCTTGTCTACGTCCCATTCCATAAGGGAACTGGCGCTGTCCACAAGGTTTCGTTTTGTAATTGAGTTTTGATAAAATAATTCCAGTTGTCTTGTCTTGTTGCCTTTAGTTGTTTTCGGTATTTCTGTTTAGCGTCACGATACAGATCAAGTCTTATCTATCTTTCAGAGGCTCTCTTAGGTTATTTTTAGTGCTTTCTTGTATCCCGTGAGTCCTTCCTTAGTCTTGACAGTTCTGTCGACCAGGTTCGTTTCTGTCCCCATCCAATTTCTACCACTCGTACAGCTGCTTCCTGTGCACTTTGTAGGACGTCTGTCAGCACGTCTCGAACTTTTTGGCAGTTGGCCATTCGTATGAGTAAACACTGCTGTTCATGATCCGTACTGTATTGATGTGTCTGTCTATGGATGTAATGACTGCGTTGTGGGCACTGCACATGTTAAATAATGGAAAAGATTTGGCATTCCCAGAGAAAGATCTGCGTTACTTTCTCCACCAGCGTCACCGCGGTACAAAGAGGGCTGTCCTCTCTGAGGTATAAAAAAGTTGCATTTATTTACCAAATACATTACTAGCTGTCATCTGTCATCAGTTATAGCTCAATTCCTCGAAGGAGATTTAGGGCTGATGTCGGTCAGTAAGAGCAGCCCTCACTCTCTGACCGATATTACAAATAAATGTAAATGACAATTATTTAGTACTCTTTACACGTACAGTAGTGATGGAAAACAAGCTGTGTGAACGCCTACTATGCGAATGGTAACAGGCCAAATGCGGCTTGAAGGAAGTATGCAATCGAGTTCAAACTAAAAACAACCGGCCAGTGCGCTAACAATCAAGTATTTGATTCGGAAATTTGAGAGATCGAGTAACGTTCATGATGACAGTTTTGGCAAATTCGGTCTTTCGAAAAGGGTGGATACGCTAGTAAACGTCAAGCAGGTACGCACTGTGTTTCAAACCACTCCAGGAAATCGATCAGACGAACTGCACAACAGATGTGACACTGCGACAAATTGTTGTTGAAAACCTACATCTCTTACCAAACAAAATTCAAATCCGTCAGCCATTAAACCCGAGGGTCATGGAACAGTGTTGTTTTGCCAACACTATTGTCCTCAGAATTGACTTGAATATGATTTGGTTTTGTGATGAAGCTCACTTTCATTTGGAAGGGTTCATAAGCAAAACTGACGCATTTGGGAGACAGAGAATCCGCATTTCACAATCGGGAAGTCTCTTCACCCTCGACGGGTGACTGTGTCGTGTGCAATGTCCAGTCACGGAATAATCGTTGTGATGTTCCTTGCCAGCGCTCTAACTACCGAACGGTACGTGAAGGTGAGGGAGGTGATTTCACTATCCAAAGTGACCGTGATTTCGACAGGATGTGGATAATGCAAGACGGAGTTCGACCCTATCAAAACAGGAGAGTGTTTGACGTCCTGGATGACCATTTTGGGACCGAATTCTGTGTCCGGGTTACCGCCAGGCGACTGGGATGGGCCCGAATTAGTTGCCAGATTCACCGAAAGTGAACAAGCGCGACTCCTTGTTCGGCTAAATGACAATCAAGGTGTAAAGAAATACCCCGAAAACTTCCTCTGATTTGAAAACAGACATTCAGAAAGTCATCAATAGCATCGAGCCGCGGTGGAACGGTCAAGTGTTCTAAGGCCCCTTGTTGCGGAGCGCGCAGTTTCTACACGTCGGAGTTTCGAGTCCTCCCTCGGACATGAGTGTGTATGATGTCCTTAGTTTGGCTTAAGTTAGTTTAAGTAGTTTTTAAGCCCATGAACTGATAATAAAAGTAGTTAAGTCCTACAGATTTACATCCTTTCATCATTTTCGATGTCGGGCCATGGTGAATCTTCCTATTCGCAGGCCGAGGGGACTGAGGCGCTCCAGTCACGGTCTACACGGCCATTACGGTCGGGGGTTCGAATCCCCCTTTGGGCATGGATATTTGTGCTGCCCTTAGTGTTAGCTAGTTCATAAGTAGTTTGTAAGTTTAGGGACTGATGACCACGTAGTTAAGTCCCATAAGCTATACAAACATTTGAAACATTTCTCCCTGTTCGTCTGCGCCACATCATCAGGCAGTTATATCAGACATGTCATAACCTAAATCCGAATATCTGTAGTGACGTTTACATGATGAGTAAAGACTGTGCACACCGTAGTTTGTTCATAACTTAATTTCGTTTCATATTGTTAAATATTGTCAAATTGTACATCCGTCGGTTTGAAAACAACTGCCATTTTGAATGAGTTCATACATTAATACCGACTCCCCAGCACCCATCCAATTTTGTTATTCATATCCAAATTAACTCTCAAGTCTCTATGCAATTTACAGACTAGACACAGGCATTCCAAAAGTTGTTAGTTGTTTCAATGTTTGTATTAAGATACTATTTTATTAAGACTCCATCTTCGTACTTACATTAAGTGAATTTTATTAATATATTCGTATCCAGAACAGTACAAAAGAATGACTCTGCATTTCAGAACATATCTACTATATATACACAAGATTTTGTGCGTGTTGGATTGATTTTGAGACCCAGAAATTGGCAGTTCTGATTTGCTGAAACCTGGTTATCCAGCGTGCAGGCTTCCGGCAATATCGGGCAGACCGAGAGGTGTTGAGCGTCTTGATATTCACCACACTGCAGGCTGCATCTGCACTGATGTAGCCCTCTACTCCACGTCACTCCAGTTCGCAGTCTGTACAACGTCTTCCACGTCTGGTACAGTAGTTGGAACCCTGCAGCGGGCTATTCCTTTTCATTTCGTCTATTGTGTCCAGCTGTCTTCTTTCACCACAATTCAAGTCGACAAGTGGAAGGTAATGAACTAATTGCCTCAGCTGCCTGAGGTAAGCTTTTTTCGACTTCATGCAAGAACAATGAGTCTCTTCGATCATGATACTTATTAATATACTTTTACGTTACAAACATTTGAAATCTATGAACACGTAATTACTTTGACTGAATTATTTCACCCAAACATGTTTCTTTAACTAAAACTTGTTAAATGTGAAAATCAGTTTTTAGTTAAAACGGGGATTTGCTAGTTGAAACTGGTTTATAGTGATCGCCTTTGTTACAACTAGAATTCACTGCCGGTAAAACTGGTTTGAACTACACAACACCCAAATTGACATAATGACGTAAGCAATAAGAATGCGTTTGAACTCAGCACGGGATTTAACTGTTGCCCATCCTTCCAGGAAAGAACGGAAATATCACAGATAAATTTAGAAAATACAGCCCAATGTGAAGTGTAGCCATTATTGCTGATTAAAACCGCTGCTCTGGCTCTGGTGTTGGGTGCGGCAGATGGTTCCAGATATTGCCAAAGTTGCTCGGGTGTATCAGCGACTACGATATCCCGACCTAGTTGTACCAGAATTCTCGACCAGATCCAATTTTCATCCATTGATTTTCCAAGTCCTTGTTCTCAAATATTAATCTCTTATATTGAGTGTCCACATAGTCTGTATCATTTCAGCACTTATTCCATCTTCGGGCAACTTTCTCAATTATTGCTAACTCCACAACTATGTGAATATGGATCCTACTTGCTGGCCACCATGCAATGATATTGCCGCGTTGCAATGGAAGCAGGCTTGTCTTCCAAGGCAAGGTTGTAGACTGAACACAGCACTTATACTGAAAGCAGGTTTATTGCAAACTGAAACGTACACGCAGCACTGACTACCTCTCGGGCAGAGTGCTCTGCTAGACAGAATGTACCAGAAATTAGAAGAATAGTTAACATAACAAACAAGTAGAAATTACGAGTAAACATAAGAAACATGTATAACATTCTGGAAATGTTAATTACAAACAAATAAATTTTCACCGGTGGACGGGATTGTACCGGCGACCTTCAGCACCGCAATCGGCGACGCTATCCATTGCGCCACGCCGGCATTCGGTTATCGTGGGGTCTCGCGGCATTGCTCCCTCTCCTGAAAAAACAGCGACCCGCTGTTAGGTTCCCTTTGGAGCCAGCAGCAATGTCCTTGATCTTGATCTTGTCATGGGTCCTCTGTGTGGCAGTTCTGGAGAATCCTCCCCTTCTGCACGATTATCGATGACAGACGTTCCTGTCGTGGATCCATCATTACCGTCCTTATGGTTCTTGAACAAGAAGCCATGTTCGCCTATCTGCTCTTCAGGATCGTATTAAGGCTTCATGCGCAGGACGTGAACAATGTCTCTTCGGTTTTGTCGTTCCGACGACAGCTCCTAATCCTCAACTTCGTATATGACGTCTGATAGGCGGCGTATGACACCATATGGACTAAAGTATCGCTTCAATAAGTTTTCTGATAGTCCAACTTTCCGTACACGGGTAAAACTTCATACCAGATCTCCTATGCTCTACACAACAGGTCGGTGCTTGTCGTTATACCGCTGGCGGTCCTTCTCCTGAGCGTCCAGTGTCCGTATGCTAGCCAGCTGTCTTGCATCTTCAACCCTGATGATGAGATGTTTCACATAGTCATACTGAGTGTCGTCCGGCTGGAACGGGAACAGCGTATCCATTGTCGTCTCAGCTTCACGGCCATGGAGCAGGAAAAACGGCGTGAAGCCTGTGATGTCTTGTCTTGCGGTATTATAAGCAAATGTCACGACGGGCAGTATTCTATCCCAATCCTTCTGCTCAATATCGACGTACATCGACAACATATCGGCTAATGCCTTTTTAAAACGTTCTGTGAGACCCTTTGTCTGAGGATGGTATGCAGTTGTCATTCTGTTGACAATGTCGCAAATGACATTAGCTCTGATACTAGTTTTGACTGGAATACTTTTCCACGATCAGACATCATGACACGTGGTGCTCCATGCTTCAAAATAATGTCTTCTACAAGGAATTTTACGATCTATGGAGCCTCTGCAGTCAGCACGGGTTTGATGACAGCATAGCGTGTGAGGTAGTCAGTGCAGATTATAATCCATCGGTTACCGGTTGTCGACTTCGGAAACCTTCCTAAAAGGTCGATTCCAATTCGGTGGAACGGAGCTGCTGCAGGTGGAATTGGTACGAGATGACCTGGAGGTAATTGCGGCACATGATTCCGTCGCTAGCAGTCTTTACAGTGACTCACATAGTGCTTTACAGATCGGTAGAGACCTTTCCAGTAATACCTGCGTCTGATTCTGTGTAGGGTCTTCACGGATCCCAGATGACCGGATATTGGAGCATCGTGGAAATACTTGAGAATAGCTGGCTGGAGATGAGCAGAAACGACCAGTAGCCATTTGGGGCCCAGTGGATCGTAGTTGCTCTTATACAATGTCCAGCTTATCAGCTGAAGCTCTCTATTGGTCGGATCTCCTTTCTCCAAGGCCTATATGGTTACTTTCTTTACCGAATTTCCACGAGGATCACTGCAAATCGTCGTTCTCAATAATTGTTTTCTTCTCTCTGCTGGTGAGTTCCTGCCATCGACTGTGAAGAACAATTACTACTGACTTGAGAATTACAGTAAATAGAGGCAAACAGTGATTACACACAATCTTATATCTAGCAAACAAGTGGAAAGATGATGTTGCTTTTAAGCAACGCGGGTAAAGAAAGGGTTAGTAGTGCTGGATGATTCCTCTGTTCAGCTGTAACGTTACCTAATTCAGAGAGGGCTGAAATTTCATTCATGCTGTTGTGTTCCACTAATGGATTCCTTGAAAGGCAGTCGGCATTCTTGTGTTTGCGCCCGTTCTTGAATACCACTGTGACGTCTTACTCTTGGAGTCTTAGAGCCCATCTTGCTAGTCGACCTGATGGAACCTTCAGGCTAGTCAGCCAACACAAAGAATGGTGGTGTGTCACGACAGTGAATGGTTTGCCGAATGAATACGTCCGGAACTTGTTGATAGCGCAGATAACTGCGAGACATTCTTTCTCACTTGTAGAATAGCTTAACGCAGACTTGGGAGTACTCTTGATGCATAGGCTATCACCTTTTCAACATTTTCCGGAACTTGTACAAGCTCTGTACCAATCCCATACAACTGGCGTCTGTGTGAAGTTCAGTTTCCGCATTCTTGTCGTACAAGACTAGTACCTGGAAAGCTCTTTCTTTTGTCTTATCCCAGTAAAACTTGGCGTCTCCCTGCAGAAGTTCTTGCAATGGACGTGCCTTATTACAAAATCCTTTCATGATACGTCGGTAGTATGAGCACAGCTCGAGAAAACTTCTCACATCACGAATGTGCTGAGGAGTTGGAAATTCTGTGACTGCCCTTACTTTATCTGGATCAGGACGGACACCATCTCCGTTGACTAGGTGCCCCAGGATTTTTATCTCTTTGGCGACGAAGAGGCACTTCTTTGGATTGAGGCGGAGACCTGCAGCCTGAACACACTTCAACACAGTTGAGAGGCGACTTAGATGTTCTTCAAATGTTTTCGAGAAAACGACAATGTCATCTAAATAGCAAAGACACGTCGTCTATTTAAGGTGTCGAAGCAAGTTGTCCATCATGCGTTCGAATGTGGCCGGAGCATTTCATAATCCAAATGGCATTACTTTGAATTCATAGAGGCCGTCAGGTGTAATAAAAGCCGTCTTTCCCCTGTCAGATCCGTCAACCTCGATTTGCCAGTAACCTGTCTGCATGTCCACAGTTGAGAAGTATGTAGCTCCTTTCAAGCAGTCTAAGGTGTCGTCGAAGCGAGTCAGTGGGGAGACACCTTTCTTTATGATTTTGTTCAGCCACCGATAGTCGACACAGAATCGCCATGTGCCGTCCTCCTTCTTCACGAGGATCACCGGAGACAACCAAGGATTCTCTGAAGGTTGAGTAATGTCATCGTGCAACATCTTTTCCACTTCCTCCCGAATTATCCGTCTTTCAGCTGGCGACACTCTACACGAACGCTGGCTAATTGGTGGATGATACCCAGTATTGATACGGTGCCTTATCGTGGCTGTTTCGTGTGACTTTTCCCCTGCTGAGGTGTGAATGCACCCGAAAATTTGCGTAGCATACCTAACACCCGCTGACGTTGTTTCGTGGTCAGTCCGGGCCCTATTGGCAGTTCCACGGTTGTTTCCTCCAGCGTGTTGTCAGTACTAACAGCAGAACATTGGTCTTTATTCATGACGTTGAGCTCACCGTCATTTATTGGTTCAACTGTACCGATACACATTCCTTTGGGGATAAGTTGCGACTGCTCATGACAATTAGTGATCCAAATCTCTCACAGACCACCGGTACTACTTATGATAGCCGCTGGTATGTAAATTTCTTTGTTGAACCTGATAAACGTTTACTGTCGACAAGCACTTAACAGTTTAATCGGTCATTTGTGTTTGTATCTGCAACTCTTCTCATTATCAACGGCGGTATCATCACATAGTCAACGGCAAATAACTTCCCAAAAAGTTGTGTATTACGTGTATCCGTCGGAACGACTTCCTCAATTTGCAGCTCAGATCTTCCATAGTCAATGATAGCTTGGGATGCTTGCAGGAAGTCCCATCCGAGGATGAAATTATGACTACATTCAGTTAAAACGACAAATTCAAACGGCTGGGTTCCGTTGTTGATGGTTATTATTGCTACACAAGTTCCTGCTGGCTGGACGTACTTTCCATTTGCGACCTTCAGCACAGTACCCCGTATCACAGAACATTGTCTTCTTTAGTGTGCAGCGGTAATTATCCGACGATACAGAGAAAGAAGCTCCTGATTCAGCAAGTGCCCGGACAGGTTGGCCGTCGATTATGACGTCGATGAGATGTCCTGACATCTTACCGACTGTCGTCCATGGAGGATTTTCATCTTCGGCGGCCTCATCTACGCCTCTCTTTGTTTTCCTGGGCGCGGCGGCTAGGGGAGTGGGTGGTACCGTGAACGTCGGGAAGCGACCTCGTCCAGGGTACGGCGATGGGCGTCTTCCAGTAGGTCGACTGAACTCATCAGCAGGTGCTGGGATAGAAATGTTCTGACGATTGACGTCTTGCGGCAAAATAATCGTCGAATACTCGCCTTCTCTCTCTGCAGTAGCGTACGATATGTACAAGGCGCCCACAGTGGAAACACTCAGTCGAACCCTTTTAACCATTGGTTGGTGACCTGTCCAGCGTTTCCAGAGAACACCGACTTGTGTCTGATGTGCAGCTGGCATACCGCTGGTTTCGTGTCCATGATTCTTCTGATGATACGGACTGTCGGAAGGATGTACTCGGTATATCCCTTGTATTCCGGTTCTAGTCCGTGTAGAAGTTCTTTAACGACAAAAAATGCTATATTATCGAAACTTCTTGGCAGATTAAAATTGTGTGCCGAAACTGGGACTCGAACCTGGGACCTTTGCCTTTCGCGGGCAAGCGCTCTACCGACTGAGCTATCCCGACACGACTCACGATGCCGCCTCACAACTTTACTTCCGCCAGTACCTAGCCTCCTACTTTTCAAACTTCACAGAAGTGTAATGTTTCATCCTGTAAACATCCCTTAAGCTGTGGCTAAGCCATGTCTCCACCATATCCTTTCTTCCAGGAGTGCTAGTCTTGCATGTTTCGCAGGAGAGCTTCTGTGAAGTTTGGAAAGTAGGAGGCGAGGTACTGGTGGAAGTAAAGTTGTGAGGCGGCATCGTGAGTCGTGTCGGGATAGCTCAGTCGGTAGAGCGCTTGACCGCGAAAGGCAAAGGTCCCAGGTTCGAGTCCCGGGTCCGTCAAGCAATTGTAATCTGCCAGGAAGTTTCATATCAGCGCACACTCCGCTGCAGAGTGAAAAGTTTCATTCCGGAAACATCCCTTAGGCTGGGGCTAAGTTATGTCTCCACCATATCCTTTCTTCCAGGAAGGCTAGTCTCGTATGTTTCGCAGGAGAGCTTCTGTGAAGTTTGGAAAGTAGGAGGCGAGGTACTGGCGGAAGTGAAGTTGTGAGGCGGCCTCCTGAGTCTTGTCGGGATATCTCAGTCGGTAGAGCGCTTGCCCGCGAAAGGCAAAGGTCCCAGGTTCGAGTCCCGCTTCCGGCACGCAATTTTAATCTGCCAGGAAGTTTCATATCAGCGCACATTCCGCTGCAGAGTGAAAAGTTTCATTCTGCTATATTATCGGCCTCTGTGAGGCACTTGATGGGTTAAATAAGAGGCTATGGACATTAGGCGTCATCTTTGATTTAACAAAAGCGTTTGATTGTGTTGATCACATAATATTCTTGGAGAAGTTGGAACATTATGGAATACGAGGAGTAGCTCACAACTGGTTCACCTCTTACTTTAATAATAGACACCAGAAAGTAATTCTCCGCCATGTAGAAAATGGCTATGTCGTACAATCGCAATGGGGCACAATTAGGTGTGGGGTGCCCCAGGGGTCTGTTTTGGGACCGTTGCTGTTTCTTACTTATATAAATGATATGCCTTCGAGTATAACAGAAGACTGTAAATTATTTTTGTTTGCTGATGATACCAGCTTGGTAATGAAGGGTGTTGCTCGTAATATTGAAACAGTATCAAATAATGCAGTTCAAGAGATACTTCATGGCTTGTAGAAAACAAGTTGATGTTAAATCACAGTAAAACTCAGTTTTTACAATTTCTAACACATAATTTGACGAAAGCTGACATATTGATTACACATAATGGGCATTTGATAAGTGAGACTGAACAGTTCAAATTTCTAGGTATTCAGATAGACAGTAAGCTGTCGTGGAAAGCCCATGTTCAGATCTTGTTCCAAAACTAAATTCTGCTATATTTAACAATAGAACAATATCTGAAATAAGTGATTTTTCAACGCGAAAAGTAGTCTATTACGCTTACTTTCACTCATTTATGGCCGATCGCGGTGGCCGAGGGGACTGCGGCGCGCCAGTAACGGTCTGCTCGGCCACTACGGTCGGGGGTTCGAATACCCCCTCGGGTATGGATATTTGTGCCGTCCTTAGTGTTAGCTAGTTCATAAGCAGTTTGTACGTTTAGACTGATGACCCCGTAGTTAAGTCCCATAAGCTATACAAACATTTGAACTCACTTATGACGTACGGCATTATTTTTTGGGGTAAATCGCCTGATGCATAAAGGATATTTCTGGCTCAAAAACGGGTGGTTCGAGCAATATGTGGTGTAAGTTCACGAACTTCATTTCGACCCCTTTTCAGTAGTCTGGGAATTTTGACACTGGCGTCACAATACGTTTTTTTCTTTAATGTCGTTTGTTGTTAATAATATCAGCTTATTCCCGCGAGTTAGTATCTTTCACTCGGTGAATACTAGACAGAAGACGAATCTATTTGAATCACACCACCTTGACACTTGTGCAGAAAGGTGTACAGTATACTGCAGCATCCTTTTTCAATAAGCTGCCACAAGAACTAAAGAATCTTAGCACTAACCCACACGCTTTCAAATCTAAATTGAAGAGTTACCTCATGGCTAACTCCTTTTATTCTGTCGTGGTACTCTTAGAATAGTTAAATAATTAAGCTAATTCAGATTTTTCTTTATTGAATCTTTTCATTTTGTCTTAAGATTGTCGTGTGCATAGGAATGCTTAAAAATTTTCTGTTGCCATTCTTGTGTAAAAATTCATGTACTGACTTTTTCCATGTCCATGGAGTCTCACTCCTCAATTGGGTCCTATGGAACAGAAAACCATATTATTATTATTATTATTATTATTATTATTGTAAGCGACTGCTTTCACGTTGGCTAATCGGAGCCACGGTGATGCAGCTGTTGCACAGGTTACCCGGCGCCTCCACCAAACAATGTCGCGTTGAAATGGAAGCAGGTTTGACTTAGAAGAGAGGGGTTGTCAAGTGAACACAGCACTTACACTGAAAGCAGTTTATTGCGAACTGAATCGTACACACAGCACTGACTGCCTCTCGGACAGAGTGCTCTGCTATTTATACACAGACAGAATGTACCAGAAATTAGAAGAATAATTGACATAAGAAAGAAATAGAAATTACAAGTGAACATAAGAAACACACCGGCAGTCGGTTAACGTGGGGCTGGCCGCGGTGGCTGAGGGGACTGAGGCGCGCCAGTCACGGTCTGCACGGCCACTACGGTCGGGGGTTCGAATCCCCCCCTCGGGCATGGATATTTGTGCCGTCCTAGTTCGTAAGTAGTTCATAAGTAGTTTGTAAGTTTAGGGACTGATGACCCCGTAGTTAAGCTATACAAACATTTGAACATTTTTGGTTAACGTGGGATAACGCGGCAATATTTCAGTCAAAAAACCAGGAAACACTTGCACTAATGAAGTATTTATTTCTCTTACTGGTTTCTGGCAGTTAAGTAACCTAGAGGTAAAAGTGTCATGGTGTAAGGACATGAATCACCTACAGCTTCGTGTTCTACGTACTTTCTTGAACACGTACGGTTACTTGGTATAACCCTTACGACGTTCACTAAATGCCCGAAACTGGGGATGGAACAAATATTTGAATTATGCATCTGTTTGTTACTTCTTTTAATAACAATCTGCTCTCTGTTTCACACTTCCTAAGGAGAATGTCAATGCTCACTTAAGAATTATATTGCCATCTGCGTTAATGGATGCTTTTATGCAACTAATATGTTGCTCTCTGTTAGGTACAGGTGCCTCACAAAAAGACCGTATGTATAAAATTAGAGAGATTAAAGCTCACAATGTGGCAACCATACAGTATTTTTCCCCGAAAACCGTAGGTACTGCAATAAGGAAAGGAGGCCGTGACAGTGGCAAACAAATGGCCCTCCGCCGCACGTCTTTTGGGGTGCGGGTGTACATGTAGAATAGGCACAAGGCATTTAATCCTCTAACGTCACTGAGTTGAATGTTTACCAACAGTGTTTTATCCACTGCTTCCTTATAGCAGTGATGCTGCTATTAAACGCCGGCCGCGGTGGCCGAGGGGTCTGAGGCGCTTCAGTCACGGTCTGCACGGCCACTACGGTCGGGGGTTCGAATCCCCCCTCGGGCATGGACATTTGTGCCGTCCTAGTTCGTAAGTAGTTCATAAGTAGTTTGTAAGTTTAGGGACTGATGACCCCGTAGTTAAGTCCCATAAGATTTACAAACATTTGAACATTTGATTTTTGCTATTAAACCGTAAATAAATATATATAACAAAATATAAATGTATCCTCAGTCTTCGACGGTCAAAATAAAATGGGTGAAATTTTTATGAATAATGTAATGACACTACCAGCCATGCAATTCCCGAACGCTTAATACTTAATAATAACAACATCGTGACATGAAATAGGAGAATATTAGCAGTTGCTGTTTTGTCTGTAAAAGTAACTGCCGCCTAAAATTTTGGCAAATAATGTGCAGTAATATTAAAGATGCAGCTGTATTCAGGTTTTCCTCGTCCGTGTGATGCCACACTAAATAAAATTTCAGATTGCTGGCAGGGTGGCATGAGCCAGAGTGGCAGAGCGCGCTGCCGCGTCACTAATATAAACATGTGTTGCGTGTACGGGCAGATTATATAAATCAGCAACGTGAAGTGTGAGACGGCAGGGAACGTAGGGTTTTATTTTTCGCATTGCGCTTCCGCAGATGCAGCGGCAAGTGGATACCGATTTAGCAAGCGCTGGTGCGGACAAGCACGCAGGCGGACGTATCCACTCAGTAAACTCCTTAGCGTAATCCAGTGCCGCTTGCTCAGCCTCCTTAACGTCCCAATGCGATTTAGCGTGTTAACAGAGGGATCTGATGAACAGCTAAGTAGCTACTGCAAGCGAAGCACTAGAGAAACGGTAGTAATTTGTAAACCGTAGAAATATGGTGAAATACATATATTTCCTTTGGATTCAATACTTCAAAATTCATGTTAATGAGATGATAATCCTCTAAAAAGGAAAGATAAAAATTACACTGTCTTCCGGAAAAGGAAAGGAAGAAGCTTCATGACATAAGACGTTGTGCGTTATTATATTTGCGATTGTAAAATCGATTCGCATTTACATAGAACTTGTCTGTATGAGCCCGTTATCAAAATGAATACACACACTATGTAGCACAAATATTTGCATTGATTCAATTGGAAATGGTGTCGTAGAAACGTATCGCTTTCTCAGACAACCTGGCTCACGGCTGTTGCAAACGGTCACAATATCCTGAACAGCTGTACTGGAGTTTGAGCCCCGTTTAGTCAAACACACGTTTAATAAGTGCCCACAGGAGTTCCTAAGCTTCAAGCAGAAAGTTCGTAGTGGCACATGCCATGTGTGAACAGTTATTCTTCGGTCCAAAAATGGCACAATGTCTGTCACATGAGAAGTAACGTATGATGAAGTACGATGTCCGCGATGTAGCGTTGTGCTTTCAGAGTCTCTAGACCAGTGTCAGGCGTCGCCTTAACTCTTAGTCGATAGTTCGCCTCACCATGACGCCATGAGTTATACTACTGCACCATTCCAAAAACTGAAGGTTCGATACATCCCTCGGGCATTTGTGTGTGTGTGTGTGCGTGTGTGTGTGTGTGTGTGTGTGTGTGTGTGTGTGCGAGAGAGAGAGTGTGTGTATTGTGCTTAGTGTAAGTTAGATTAAGTGGTTTGCAAATCTATCCAATTTGGTTCTATAGGTTTAAAATATTGGAACATTTTGAACAAAACAATGGAGGAATGGGACCTTACGCCAGAGTGCCGCCTTTCTTGCCAACGATTATCGTCTAGATTGACAGGGAACCACGACTCATCTTATTCAATGGAACGTTATGCGTCGGCAATCCGCGTACACTTCGCAGTCAGCCGTATGTATAGGACGCTAAATCCACATCTAGCTACTGCAACTCTGCAGCTAAAAGTGCAGTACGACGCAGAATGTTTCAGGCAGTCCGTCATTCGTATGACCACGGCGCATTAGCCGTGCGTACTGGAGCTACGTGCTGCGGCCGTCCGCCGCCGGGGGTTCGAATCCCCCCCCCCTCGGGCATGGATGTTTGTGTTGTCCTTATATTAGTTTACCTTATTTTCGATAGTTTGTAAGATACGTACTGATGACCACGCAGTTAAGTCCGATAGATTTACAAACATATGAACACTCGTATGCCTGCCCTCATATTACCCTACACAAGGCGACATCCCACAATTTTGGATATTGCATGATTCCATCATACAGCCAAACGCAGAGTCACAGTGATTCTCTCAGGTGCTCAAAGCTCTGTCTCACACGGGAACATGGTCTCTCCTTGTCTTTTACAGCGATTTCTCAATATCTGTCGCTATCTGTCTTACATACCCCACTAGGCCTGAAAAAAAAAAAAAAAAAAAAAAAAAAAGAAAGAACACCACCTCACGCCAACAGATTGGTCGTTGGTAATGCAACCTTCTATTGAACCTTAAAATAAAGGATGATCTAAGTTTCAACGTAAGTAGTACTCTGCTGAGTTTTACCCTATCACTTCTCTCGCTAGTGGTAACACACTGGACTCGCATTCGGGAGGACGGTGGTTTAATTCCAGTTCCGGCCATCCAGATTTAGGTTTTCCATGATTTCGTTAAATCACTCCAGGGAAATGCTGCGATGCTTTGTTTGAAAGGGCAGAGCTGATTTCCTTCCTCATCTTTACCCAAAAATCTAAGAATGAGCTCCGTCTCCAATGACCACGATGGCGATACTTGCAACTGGACAATGCTATACACCAATGCCCTAATTAGGGATAATCTATAAATTACATTGCATTGCAGAGAACAGTAAATCTTTATAATATGGAAATTCTTATGTTTATTTACTTGTTTAACATCTGTTCATATAAATCATTGAACCAGAATTGAGAAGCAGGAGTTACTACCCCAAATTTCTGTGGCTTTGCCCAATGGTCACACAATAAAACAGTTTCCGTGCCCAAAACATATGCAAGGACATCAGTATTTTGCGCTAGATTGTCCTGTAGCCTTCCATACCCCCATTCTTCAAATGTTCAAATGTTTGTATAGCTTATGGGACTTAACTACGGGGTCATCAGTCCCTAAACTTACAAACTACTTATGAACTAGCTAACACTAAGGACGGCACAAATATCCATGCCCGAGGGGGGATTCGAACCCCGACCGTAGTGGCCGTGCAGACCGTGACTGGAGCGCCTCAGTCCCCTCGGCCACCGCGGCCGGTCCCCATTCTTCCATCCAGCCATCTCTCCCTCACAGAAAAATAGATCACGTGTATAGAAAAAGTAAGGAAGGTCAGGGTTTAATATGCCTGCAACAGTGTGGCCATTAGATATGGAGCTTACCCTAGGATTGTTTGGATATTGATGGTAGTTCATAAGTAGTTTGTAAGTTTCGGGACTGATGACCCCGCAGTTAAGTCCCTTAAGCTTAACAAACATTTGAACATTTTTTATATTGATGGGATGAGGTAATTGGGCCATGCCCTTTCAAAGGTACTATCCCGGCATTGCCTGGAGTGATTTAGGGAAATCCCTGAAAACCTAAGTGTAGATTCCTTCCTCCAGAATGCAAGTTCCACATCTTACAACTGCGTCACCTCGCTTGATCCGTGTGTACTG
Source organism: Locusta migratoria (assembly GCA_026315105.1). Taxonomy (NCBI): domain Eukaryota; kingdom Metazoa; phylum Arthropoda; class Insecta; order Orthoptera; family Acrididae; genus Locusta; species Locusta migratoria. Next base: position 14,646,630 of record CM048755.1, read on the forward strand.
AATTGCTGCGCTGGTAACCTAAGCAATATCAGGAGACTGAAATTGTTCGAGCTTATTGATGTGAAAATCCTATATGAACGCGATGAATTTCGACAACTTTGTATCAAAACGTCGTGTAACCCACATCAGATGCACGTGGTATATGGCTAGGAGGCAGAGACCGACGCCAACAAGCAAACCGAATTACTCGTAACATCTACAGATATTGTGTATATACGTGGAGTGTTTAATAAATTATGAAGTAAGGACCGACCGCATATTCAGTTTCGGTTTTCGCAAATTCAGTTTCGGTTCCGTCAGTTTCAGCCAAAATAGTCGTTTGGTCGCAGTTTCGGTTTCGGCAATGAGACGAATCTTCGGCTTGGCTTTTGTTAACTTTGGATGAAGTCGGGGCATGTTCGGAATGGATTCAGTGCACGTAAAATTGTAGTGTTTTTGTTAATCACAATATAACGCAATCGTGTGTTATCGTGACATTATTTACTGTGTAACAATTTACCTTATTCGGTATTCTACTTAATGGAATGGGTTCGCATATTGTTATGCTGACAAGTGCTATTAATGTGTTTCCTTGAAATGGAAGGGCTGTTTTAATAACTAACATTGGTTTAGTAAACGTTGATCATATGATACACAGCTTTTCCTGTTGAGTTTGCGTAAATTTGCAATGACAACAGTCACACTGTTAGTCGGAGCTGCGACGTTATTTTTCGAAATAACTTATGAGGCACTGATTGCAGTTTATTTACTGACTGTAACGAAGCCTATTAATCATCAGAGCTCGCTTAAATCTAATTACTGTAATAAGCAAATGAAAATTAATAATGCATAGTGATACGAACACCCAACGAGATTTTACTAAGTATATACGAAGTGTTGGTTTCGCGCGAGTCAGTCTTTCGGCGGCAGGGTCTAATACGAGTCTGCCATGCAGTGCCCGTGCTCCTGAATTTCGCTTACATATCAATGTTAGGATAATGTGTAAATGTTATTTCTGTATTACAGCTTCATCAGCAATAAACGTATCGTAATTGGATCCCGGACTTCATTTTGAGGAGAATACCTATACGCAACAACTTAGTATATTTTCGGCTATTCTGCTTAGTAGTTCCTTTAGAAATGCAAAGCGCTACGAGAAATGCTAGGGGAAACGACATAGCTTCAGTAATAACAGGTACGAGGTATTCGTATGCACTGATTCACAAATCCAACTTAAGGAGTGGTTGGCTTAATATTTACAACTGCCGGGATGGAAAGTTTAGGCCAGGGAATCTGTGCCTCTCATATGTTATCTACGGACTCCTGGTTAGGCTTACACACACTAAAGAAGGCTTAGTAAAGGGAGGGGGTCTTGAAAAATGTGGGAAATATAGTGATTTGAGGTATAACGTAAATTTAGAGAAATTTTAACTTACGTAAGTTTCGGTTCCGGCCGAAACTAGAAGAGGAGCCGAATATTCGCTTAGGGTTTCGGCCGCAAAGCATGTTTGGTGCGACTTTATTATGAGAGCTGCCGCCTGGAGGATAGGCACTCACACTACACCCTACTAATAGTCGCCGCTGGCCGGTACAGCTGATGGAAGCACCTCTGAAAGCACCTTGCAGGAATGTCCCGTACGACTTCTCTTTTCGCCGTCATGACCTCTTCAGATGACCGAAATCTGCGTCCACATACGAGTGTTTGCACACGAGGAAAGAGAAACAAATCGCACGGTGCGAGATCGGGTGAGAATGCAGGGTGTTGCAAAACTTGTTGCGTTGCAAGATCCTCTTGTACAAAGACAGACTGATGTACAGGAGTGTTGTCGTGTAGCAACAGCCAATTCTTTGTAGGCCAAGGACCAGGTCGCTTATGTCAAATTGTATCGCGTAACGATCTCCTTGTAGCGAGTTCTGTTTATCGTTCCACCGTCTGAGAGGAATTTAATGTAAACCATTGAATTTGAATCAAAACACAGTTCTAGCAACACCTAGTCTTGTCGTGCTTTCATCTGTCGTGGTGATGATGGCGTTTTCCAGATGCCTGGTTGTCACATCCGATTTTTTTTTAATGTTTGTAAATCTATCGGAACAAACAGCGTGGTCATCAGTCCGTAGCTTACGAACTACTTACGCTAAGGTAAACTAACCTAAGGACAATCAGACACACCCATGCCTCATGGAGGACTCGAACCTACGACGGCGAGCAACCGCGCGCTCCACAGCGATGCGCCCTAGACCGCTCGGCTACTCCACCGCGGCTCACATCAGTTGCGGATCATAATGGAAACATCATGTTTCATCTCCGTTGAGAAACGTCGGATCACCGTCCGCACAATTAATGAAGTTGCCGCAAATCGTCATGCGATCATCATATTGGCTTTCGGCAGGATTTGTGGCACACTGTGCTACATAACGTGAAATGCTGAGGCCGTCCGTCAAAATGCTGTGTCAAATATCATAGCTGACCCCTACTGCTGCTGCGAGACCATCTACGATTCGGAGTGGTTATCACGCATCAACGTTGCAACTCCCTGCATCTTTCGTACCGTTCCAACTGTTCGAGGCCGTCCAGTACACGCATCGTATTCTCATCCTTGCTCAAAGCGTCGATGCCACCTAAACCTGCGTCTCAATCGCTCATCACCATACACCTGCTGCACCATTTCAAACGTTTTGGCAGCGGTTTTCCGTAATATCTGGCAGAACTAATGTCTGTCCGTTGCTCAAACTCTGACAGGTCAAGATCCGACTGGCGCATTCAACTCACCGTCACGACGACGACCGTACGTCTGCTTCCAGTGCATGCACTCAACTGTCTCTTCAGGGTCGAAAAACTGACACGGTACCATACCACGGCGCCACGTATGCGCTATAGTGAACCACAGAGCCATCATACGACCAGTCTCAGAACTTATTGACTATATCACGTGTATATTTGAGTTGGAGTACTACCTTAGACACAAATCTTCATGCAGTCACAGCAGTCACTGGCCGAATGTGGAGATGCTACTTCCCTCTGCACTGGCTGCAGGAGAGTTACTACCGACTACCAATATTCCAGATTTCGAATTACGAACAGATGCCGTAATGAATAACATAGAAGTAGATATCGTCGAAGTAGTGCAGCAACTAAAATCACTTAATAAGAACAAGTCTTCTGGTCCGGATTGTATACCCATTAGATTTCTTTCTGATTATGCTGAAGCGATAGCTCCTTACTTAACAGTCATATACAACCGCTCTCTCATAGAAGGATCTGTACCAAAAGATTGGAAAGTTGCACAGGTCACACCTATATTCAAGAAAGGCAGTAGGAGTAACCCACTAAACTACAGGCCTATTTCATTGACGTCAATTTGCAGCAGGGTTTTGGAACATATCCTGTATTCAAATATTATGAATTATCTCGAACAGAACGATCTTTTGACCCAAGGTCAACACGGATTTAGAAAATATCGTTCATGCGAAACACAACTAGCTCTATATTCACACGAAGTGATGGGTGCTATCGACAAAGGTTCGCAAATCGATTCCGTATTTCTTGATTTCCAGAAAGCTTTTGACACCGTACCTCACAAACGGCTTTTAATCAAATTGCGTGGTTATGGTATATCGCCCCAAATTTGCAATTGGATAGGGGATTTCTTGTCTGAGAGGACACAGTTCGTGGTAATCGATGGTAAGGCATCGACTAAAACAGAGGTGATATCGGGCGTTCCACAAGGTAGTGTTATTGGTCCTCTGCTATTCCTTATTTACATAAACGATTTAGGGGAAAATCTAAGTAGCTCTCTTAGGTTGTTTGCAGATGACGCCGTCATTTACCGTCTAGTAAAATCATCTGAAGATCAAAACCAACTGCAGAACGATCTGAATAAGATATCAGTATGGTGTAAAAATTGGCAATTGACTCTAAATAATGAGAAGTGTGAAGTCGTCCACATGAGTACGAAAAGAAATCCGTTAAACTTTGTTTACAACATAAATCAATCAAATGTGAAGGCCGTAAACTCCACAAAATACCTAGGAATTACTATTACTTCAGACTTAAACTGGAAAGAACACGTAGATAATATCGTGGGAAAGGCGAACCAGAGACTGCGTTTTATTGGCAGAATCCTTAAAAGATGCAACAGAACTACTAAAGAAACTGCATACACTGCGCTTGTCCGTCCATTTTTGGAGTATTGCAGCCCAGTGTGGGATCCTTATCAGGTGGGCATGACGGAGGACATCGAGAGAGTCCAAAGAAGGGCAGCTCGTTTTGTATTGTCACGATACAGGGGAGACAGCGTTACGGAAATGATACAGGATCTGGGATGGGAATCATTAGAACAACGGCGCTTATCGCTGAGGCGTGGGTTACTTGCGAAACTCCAATCGCCAACATTCTCCTCCGAATGCGAAAATATATTGTTGACTCCCACTTACATAGGTAGAAATGATCATCAGAATAAAATAAGAGAAATCAGAGCTCGAACAGAGAGATTCAGGTGTTCTTTCTTCCCGCGCGCTATTCGAGAATGGAATGGGAGATAAATAGTATAATTGTGGTTCGATGAACCCTCTGCCAGGCACTTAAATGTGATTTGCAGAGTATCCCATGTAGATGTAGATGTAGATGTACGTGGAAATAAACACCTCGCCGTATCATGCCCGTAGGGACTTGATACGCATTGACCTAATTTTCCGGCTTGGTGCTGGTATCTGGATCTTGTGACTATTTTTTAAATTCTTTATTCTCAAATTATACAAAAACCCATCACCAATTTATTAATGAGTCCTAATTTATTAGAAATTGACAGTGAAGTGTTATTTGACTCAATACAATTCAATAATTACTGCAGTGACTACCATGGGGTTTATTCTTCAAAAGGAAAATTCTACAGGATTATGAAGCTACTGGAACTACTGAAGTGATTACAGGTGAGCCAGCGATGTATAAACCTAAGTGTGGCCGAAGTCCACCGAGCTAAGCCCAGTGGACTTGCGCCTGGCACTGGGCTGACCATGATGCTTTTTCAATGCAGCTATTAAGTAGTTGTTCTGAATGTTTCTTAAAAGACTTACATCTAGAACTATCCTAAACTTAACCTACAGTCAAGTCTTGTGACTATTTGCTCTCCTTCGGCGAACATAACATTTGATTTCATATGTCAGAAAAAATAGCGAATTACTGGAAGAATTGACAAATACTGTTTGTGTGCGGTCATTACGATTCAGATAATTAGTCCCTCAGAAACACGTTCAAACACGCACATTCGGGTATCCATTGTCAGAAGAACACGCAAAAAGACATATCCAGCCCGAATACGACCTGGTGTGTTGGTCCTAATGATCCAAGTAACCTGACTATCCCAAACGTATTCAGAATTGTAGACTCAAGTTTGTCAATAGGAAAAAAATCGTGTAGAACAAAGTGGAAATTGTATCAAAATGTTAGAAGCAGTGAGAATCAAGCTGCATTAGCTCATTACAAACAGTAGTGTAAGGTTCTGAAATACGTCATTAAGAAGGCAAGAGGTATGAGGTATGCAAATAGAATAGCAAACTCTCAAGATAAAATCAATTGGTCAGTCGTGGAGGAAGTGTCTATTCAGCAGCACAAGGTTGAGGTTATAAAGTCGGTGCACAGTGGAAATGTTTCTGTTACTGTTATGTCACATATACGTACAGTATTTAATAATCACTTTTCACTATTATTATTATAAAAATGCTTACTCAGACCCAATGTATCGACCGTGTTGAATAAATGTGAATCTACAGACGTTTTATTGAGAACACCTCAACCTGAGCGAAACAGCGGACGTAGCACTTTAGAAAATATAAACAAGTAATTTATCTTTGTTCGAAAATTCCTATGAGTACCAATAGTCATATGTCTACACCACTGGAAGCAAATATTCAAAATGCTACATGGTCGCAGCCATGATTCATGATTACGAAGCAGTCAGACCGTACTCCTGCAGTCTGCAGCACCAATATTTCCCTATACATGTCAATTTTTACGATTATCCTTTCTATACTCTTCTTGCAAGACTTTGCGGTGACATGGTCGTTCTTGGGTTAACTTTTGAAAGTCTGCTTCTGCTCCTGACCCATTGTTCGAAACTACATCATTATACTCTACAAAATGTTATTAATTCTATTACCTTTGTTCGAAAATTTCTGTGACAAACGATTAATAAAGACCATTGTCTATTGTACAGCAAACAAAGATCTACATACAAAACCAACCCAGATTTCCACATGAATCTACTTCTATATCTACATTTACATAAATACCATGCAAGTCACACTGAAGTGCATGGCAAAGGGTTCACCGAACCGCTTTTTCTACAGTTCCGCTCTGATAGCTTGCGGGATAAAGGAACACCTCAATATTTCCGTTTAAGATCTGATTTCTCTCATTTTATTACGATGATCATGTCTCCCTGTGTATGTTCAGTTCTAACAAAATATGTTCACATTCGGAAGAGATAGCTGATGAAAGAAATTTTGCAGATATACTCGCCGCAACGAACAAAAAACACGCGCATCATTTTCGTGACGCTCTCTGCCCCCTATACCGCGATAATACAAAACGAGTTGCCCTTTTCTAAAAAAAAAAATGTTTAAATGTTTGTATAGCTTATGGGACTTAACTACGGTGTCATCAGTCCCTAAACTTACAAACCACTTATCAACTAGCTTATCCTAAGGACGGCACAAACATTCATGCCTGAGGGGGGATTCGAACCCCCGACCGTAGTGGCCGTGCAGACCGTGACTGAAGCGCCTCAGTCCCTGCGGCCACCGCGGCCGGCCCGACCGTAGTGGCCGTGCAGACCGTGACTGGAGCGCCTACGTCCCCTAGGCCACCGCGGCCGGCGCCCTTTTCTAAAATTTCTCTAAATCGTCCGGTGTGGCTACTACGATGGCCAGCAATACTTCAACATAGAGAGCATAAGGGTATTGTAAGCAGATTCTTTTGTACAACTGTTGTCTCTTCTAAGTCATCTGGCAATGAAACCTATTCTTTGGTTCGCCTTCCCTACAGTATTTTCTGTGTGTCCTTTCCAATTTAACTTGTTCACAATTTTTATGCCTAGGTGTTTAGTGGGATTGAGGACCTGTAGATTCGACTGAATTATCGTGTTAATGAAGTTTAACGGATTTCTTTTAGTGGTTATATAGATGACTTCACACTTATCATTATTAAGGATCTATTGCCAATTTTTCCACAATGCATATATATTATCTGAATAATTTTTCAGTTATTTTGATCTTTTGGTGACGTTACTTTAACCGATAAATGACATTATCCTCGAACCGTTTAAGAGAGCAACTCCGACTGTCTCCTCAATCGTTTTTAAAAATAAGGAACAGTAGGGGCCCTTTAACACTTCCCTGGGGTACGCCAGGTATCACTTCTGTTCCTCTCGATGACTTACCGTCAATTACAACGTACTGTGTCCTTTCTGACAGGAAATCACGAATCAAATCGCACATCTGTAGCGATATTCTATAAGCAAACTTAGAAGACGCTTGTGGGGTACAGTGTCAAAAGCCTTCTGAAAATCTAGAAATATGGAATCCATTGACGTTCGCTGTCGATACCACTCATCACATCATGTGAGGAAAGAGCTAGTTGTGTTCCAAAAGATACGATACTTTCTGAATCCGTGTTACTATGGGACAATGTGTCGCTCTCTTCTAGATAGTTCACAATATTTGAGGAAAGTGTATGTTCTAAAATCTTGCTGCAAACCGACGTTAACTATATAGGCCAGTAATTTTGTTGATCACTCCTATTGCCTTTCTTGAATATTGGAGTGACCTGGGCAACTGTCCAGTCCTTGGGGACGAATCTGTTCAAATGTTCAAATGTTTGTATAGCTTATGGGACTTAACTACGGGGTCATCAGTCCCTAAACTTACAAACTACTTATGATCTAGCTAACACTAAGGACGGCACAAATATCCATGCCCGAGGGGGGATTCGAACCACCGACCGTAGTGGCCGCGCAGACCGTGACTGGAGCGCCTCAGCCCCCTCAGCTACCGCGGCCGGCTACGAATCTGTTGCTGAGCGAATGGCTGCATGTCATTGTTAACTATGGGACTGTTGCATCAGAATGCTATGAAAGAAACATAACTGACCTACTGTCGGGACCGGGAGTCTTACTTCTGTTAAGTGATTTAAGTTTCTATAACACTCCAGGGATATCTACTTCTGAACTATGCATGCTAGCAGCTGTGCTTGATACAAGTTCTGGAGTGTTTGATTCCTCTTCTTTCGCGAAAAAAATTTGGGAAGCTGTGTTAGGCAATTCTGCTCTAGCTGAACTGTCATCATCTTTCAGAAGGAAAGTGATGTGTGTTTCCAACTGCATGTTACTCGCCCACACTAAAACTCAACCTGCTCTGAAATACGGCCAGCAAATTCCTTGATGAGAACGACCTTCGGACTTGTCGCCAATCGAACACGTGATGGGGGACAGTTGAAATGTGTGACCCGGAATACATAACTCTTGCAGAACTATATGAACTGGTCGAGCAGTGGTGGAATAATGTATTCCAAGACTCTGTTCGCCATCTGTATGATCGAATGGATGCCAGAAGAGCATGTACATTGTTATCTGAGGAGGCTACACAATGTACTACTATGGATGTTTCAGCGTGGATCTACACCCGGTTCCTCATTACCGTTTGGCCTATTGATATGTAAATGTAATCATTTCTTCTGTTCCATATGTGAGTCGTCTAGTTTTAAAACAAGATATATCATTTTTGTCAAATTTCTGTTTATGTTACATTCTGATTGTTAAAATACAGATCTAGCAAACAGCCAAGGCTTAAGCTTCAAAAAATACAGATCTCATTTATAATCACATGAGGGAAGTTGGAATTTGTTTCAAAATCAGACAGGTCACAAAAGTTTGCATCAAAAGCAAATAGATCGCTATGGTGAGGTTCTATCTCCTGCCACCGCGGCGGAGCGGCCGAGCGCATTGAGGCGCTATGTTCCGATGCGCGAGGCCGTTCCCCGTCGGGGGTTCGAATGCCCCCTCGGGCATGGATGTTTGTGCTGTCTTTAGTATAAGTTAATTCATAAGTAATTTTTAAGCTTAGGGACTGATGACTCCGTAGTTAAGTCCCACAAGCTTTACAAACATTTGAACATTTTTATCTTCTGCCACAGCGCAGTGTTGCAAGCTGCTGCTGCCGGCTTAGTTACTAGCAGCTGTTGTTGTCTGTCAGTGTTGTGTTTCACTACGTTTAACTTTCAAAACGTGATTTTTGTTTCATTTCCTACTACATGTGAAAAATAAAAACTGTAAAAACATTTATGTAATTTTATTACTTTTCCTTTATAGTAATTTGAAATATAGATGAGTATCTAATAATGTTACACTAAAAAAGATTATAATACACTCCAAGCATATAGCAAAAGACTTGTTTTCATTACAACTTAACTTAGTTTCACAAACCACGAAGTCATAAATGCTAGTTCCAAAACCAGGTGAATCAACAACTTTGGTTGCAAAACAAGACAGATCACTAACTTTGGTTTCAAAACCGGATAGATCCAAAATTAATTTTTTTTTCAAAACCAAATTCTTGTTCAAACATGACATTTATGTCGATAATGTAGCCATGATCTACCATCTTAAATTAAAAAAAATAGTTTCGTAAGTGCATTATTTGTTTGAATATTTAGTTTTATGTTGTTCTTGAAAATTAGGAAGAAGTGACCTCTCTGATTTTGAAACTAGACTCATGTACAATTTCAAAACTAATTCGTCAGTGAGTTAAAAACTCTAAGCGGGTGTAAACTTTTTTTTTTATCTTCGCCACTGTATTACTACTGTATTTATTACATTAGTGTAAATATGGCAATAATATTCGACTCGTGCAGGAAACCGAAAGAACGAGCATAAGAGGGCATGGATGATAGGAGAAGCTGAGTCGTAGTTTGCGAATTACGATAATTTAAAGCGGAAGGGAGGCGGCAGACGTCGGTTCGAATTCCGGCCCGCTCCAATTTTAACCTGTTGCACATTGAATTATTTCAGCACCCTATTGCAGCTACAGTAATTCCTTTACTTTCTCTTTCTACTCCCTTCCTCTCATTAAATGTTGAAACTGAGTAGTTGTGTAGAGGTCATAACTCTGAGTAGAGACACCCTATTCTACATCTCCATCTACATAAATACTCTGCAAGTCACATTGAAGTGCACGGCAGAGGGTTCATTCTCTAATAGCTCGCGGGAAAAAGGAACACCTAAATCTTTCAGTTTTCTATCTGACTTCTCTCATTTTATTCTGATGATCACGTCTCCCTATACAGGTGGCTGCTAACAAAATATGTTCGCATTCGACAGAGAAAGTTGGCGAAAGAAATTGCGCAAATAGATCTCGTCGCAACGAATAACGCCTTTGAATGATTTGCAAATCGTCGCGCATCGCCTCCCCTGCCCGCGCTAATACAGAAGGCAGCGCGTGCGCAGGCTGGCGGCTGCCTCGTCAGTCGCGCTGCTTTGTTGCCGTCGGCGGGCCTCTATTGACCGGAATCGCCGCCCCGTGTCTTTTTTCTGCGCCGTTCACGAGATCCCTGCCCCTGCAGTGGCGTCAAGTCGTGCAGACAAACTGCCTTTGCTCCGTCTTCCGTCAAACTCTTGTCGTCTGCTTCTCTCTTCTCGATCCGTCTGCTCTCACGCGAGTTTCAAATATCCCTCGTGTCATCAGGCTGAGTACGAACGTAATGTTTACCTATCGCAACATTAACTAATCGGAACCGCTCTTGTCGTACGAATGAGGGAAGGAAAATTTGTCGACCAGTTTTCACTTCCTGAGAATTTAGGAGCAAGTGCATAAGACGGATTTCTAGTGATGGAAGGTGATAACGAGATTACAGAAGTGTCAAACATGAGCAGTATTATAGAAAGACCTACTAATACAGTCGGCACTCTAAGTGAAGAAAGAGACTTGTGCGGTGCTTACCCGAGACAGATAGCGGATGAAATTGATTTGGTGAGCAAGTACTCTGGTTGAGTTTTGCTCTCTCGATGCAGAAAACAAGGGGTTAGCGACATCGAGCCAGATGAAGTGTTTACACATACTTACGCTTTTCTTATCCCAAAAAGTTTTATTGTAGCTGTCCCGCTAAAAAATTTCGTGTTGGTTTATGGACCTTGTGTGACGGTTACGGAGACTCTGAAGAACTTATGAAGGAAAGCATTCTGTCCGCAGCATTTAAGGTGGAAAAATTGTATGGTAATAAATACTCTAAATTCAACTAAATACATATAAATCGTAATTTGAAACAACACATAGATAATATTGTAGAGAAGGCGAAGCAACGGCTACGTTTCAGTGACAGAACGCTCAGAAGATGCAACAGGTCTCCTAAAGAAACTGCCTACATTACACTTGTGCGTGTTTTGGAGTATTGTTGCGCAGTGTGGGATCCTCACCGAATGAAACTGACGGAGTATTTACACAAAGTATAGAGAGTTCAGGAATTACGACGAGAAAGGGGAGAAGGTTTCACGGAAAAGATGTACGACCTCAGGTGGATAATCACTAAAGGAATGGCGTTATTCTTTGCGGCGAGATCTGTTTGCGAAAATTCTCTTACCAACTTTCTCCTTCGAATGCGAATATTATTTGTTAGCGCCCACCTACATAAGGAGACACGATCATTTCAATAAAATAAATCAGATCGAAAACGGAAAATTTTTGATGTTCCTTTTTCCCGAGCGCGATTAGGGAGTGAAACGGCAGAGAAATAGCTTTTCATAAAAGCGATTTGATGAACCCTCTACCACAAACTTAAATTTGATGTGTAGAGTATTTATGTATGTGCAGAGTATTGTATAACGCATATGACGAAGATATTGTGCTGCCTCTTCTCTGTAGTAAGGAATAACCCCTTTATAAACGGCGATAAATGATTGTTGTCGAGTACGCGTAATGAAGATAAATGTAAAAGTTTTAATCTGTACGGCTTCCATCTTGTCACAGTTTCATGAGCTATTAATCTAGGCATAAATACATCGTTCAGGATCCTTGGGGATCGGTTTCCTATCAGAATGACAAAATTTAATCAGAGAGCTTGGCGCTGATAAATTAGGGAGTGCAATACTGAAACACGGAAAACTTCTAGTGCATTCTCTGCGAAAATTTCGCCCTTCTATAATACTTTCGTTTGTCTCACAGGTCTGGTAGAAGTCTTTCAACTGGTTGCCATTTCGGCGACTTCCGTATTGTGAACCTGCCCCATTTGTCCAACCAGGGAAAGGGGACGTATAGTTCAGTGTGGAATCCGAAACGTTTGTAGTTTTTTGTGGGTCCTCAGTTCGGTGAGAGGTATAACTTAGGTTAAAACTCAGCCTGATCTGGTCTCGAACACACGATCATTCACTGTTCATGCGAGTGCTTTACGTCGTTTTTTCGGATTGATATGGTCTTGAATAGTTATACCCAGAATGTATAGACGAAAATTCCAACAAACAGCATGTTTGTCAGTATGAGGTACATCTTGCATTTACATTAATTATTAAAAATCCGCTAACAATAACGTCACTACTTTTCATTCTACAGCCAGTGACATAAGAAGAACATTAAAACGAAATTGTCGAGGTCGTAACACTGGTAATCTAATCTTCACTCTGTGCCTGTCCCTTCTCATAATATCTTAATTAGGGCTCTGAGAAACTGTGAAAAGAGTAACGGCCTAATTTCTTCAAAGACGACACGTTTCAAACGAAGAGCTAAGTGACATAGACCTCTGTTGTATTCAGCGTCTAATTTAGCAATCACTTAGAGACATAGGAGCAATTCAAGAGGAGCGTAAATTACTTCTATTTTATATAAGGGGCCAACGAAACATGAAGTATAAAAATAACGAAATCATAAGTAAGCTAAATGCTGCGAACAGCAGCGTGTTAGTTTCGGAAAGTAAGATACCTTCACAGCTACTCATGACGCTAATGATACCTCAGCTAAATTACGCTTCGCCACCAGATTATACATAGTTCTGCATTAGCTTAAAATATATTATTCAAATTACACAGCTGAATTAATCACAGTAGAAATTAATTGACAATATAGTCATTGCACATAGCTATAGCATAGAAAAGATACGTGACCCACAGTGTAGTATGAAGGTGTATATGCTTAGTTGTATAGAGTAGCTGCACAATACCGTTGGAAACGTTTTATACAACAATAAGAGAAAATCAAATGTTCAAATGTTTGTTAAGCTTAAGGGACTTAACTGCGGGGTCATCAGTTCCTAAACTTACAAACTACTTATGAACTACCTTATACTAAAGACGTCACAAACATCCATGCCCGAGGAGGGATTCGAACCCCCGACCGTAGCGGCCGTGCAAACTGTGACTGGCGCGCCGCAGACCGCTCGGCCACCGCGGCCGGCACAATAAGAGACTGCAGGCATACAATGGTACAGATTGTAACAAGAGCGCAGAATAAAAATTGAGTCATATATCATCTGGAGAGAGGAAGAGTAATCAATAAGAGAATAAACAAATAAGGAAAACAAAAAAGAAATATTTGCAAATCAATTTCTCCTTACAGGCGTTAATCTTATGAATATACAGTTATCTAACGTAGTTCGACTTAACTATGTAAAGTATACAAATGTAGTGATACCACAAACGTAAATGTTAGAATAATTTTAGTCGCTTGTTTGCTTCAGTCTATATGAAAATACTTATACTTTGATAAGGTACTTTGGTTATCAGTATTAAACGAAGCTTTATAATAGTATAATTTTAAATATTGCCGCGAGAGACCCCGAACACCAACTGCCGGCGAGGCGCAGGGGATAGCGTCACGGACTGCGGAGCAGAAGGTCGCCGGTTCAATCCCGCCCACCGGCAAAAATTTATTTCTTTTTAATTGACAATTCCAGAAGGTTCTACACCTTTCTTATGTTAGAGTGCTGTGTTTAGTTGCCTTCGAAGTCAAGCCTGCTTCCATTGCAACGCGACATTGTTTGGTGGAGGCGCCGGGTACACTGTGCAACAGCTGCATCACCGTGGCTCCGATTAGGCAACGTAAAAGCCGTCGCTTACACGGACTGGAACCGGAATACAAGGGATACACCGAGTACGTCCTTCCAAGAGTCCGTATCATCAGACGAACTATGGAAACGAAACCAGCAGTAAGCCAGCTACACATCAGGCACCCGTCGGTGTTCTCTGGAGATGCTGCACAGGACCCAAACAAATGGCTAAAAGGGTTCGACCGAGTCGCATTCTGGCTTCAGCTGTCGCTGCGAACGGAAGTACACGCTACCGCTCCGCCTCGCCAGTGTTTACGCCAGTGCTGTATTGAGTCGTGATTCTAGTTCTCTGTTCTGAGTGTTTGTTTCTGTGCCGTTTTACGCCGTCTACTTTTTTCTTTTGTGCGTATTTTCCTTGTGTTCGGCGATTCGTCGTCGATCTACGGAATTTCGGTTGTAACCGGAATCCCACAGCACCTGCAAAACATGTCTGCGTCCAAGAGGAAGAACACCCTGGCCTTTAACTTCGACAAAGAGACCCGGCGAATCCAACCGTCACGAGTTGAACTGGACGACTGGCTTACCGAGGTAATCGGCATCAGCATTGATTCCGTTCATACCATTCAGTTAGACCAAGACGAATATTGTGTATTTGTGAAGTTTTATGACCCGGTAACTGTCGATAAAATCCTGTCCACGGTTGGTAGAAGTGCAGAATTTCTACACAGAAACGGCGCCAAAAGTAGAGTCGCTATAAAAAGGGCAGATACAACTTATAGGACTGTTCGCGTGCTCAATCTGCCGATTGAAATTGATAACGAGAAAATCAGGGAGGTCCTGTGTAAATACGGGGAAGTGAAAGAAATCATTAATGAGAGGTGGGGTCCGCAGTACAAACTGCAATGTTTTAGTGGTGTGAGATCCGTAGACATGGAAGTTAAGACTAACATTCCATCTCATATAACAGTTGACGGTTGCAAAGCACACGTCATATATACTGGACAAACGCCAACCTGCCACGTATGTAACGAGTCGGGTCACTTTAGGTCAGACTGTCCCCGTCGCGTAACGGTGTTGAAAACCAATTTAACACTGCGACGAAAATTAACGTTGAATGAAGTTTTATCGAGTGACAAGTCTGCACAATCGGAAATTGAAAAGGTTAATACCAACGGTCCCGAGAACCTTGCTGAAGAAATCAATGTGTTTCCAGTTCTGAAAGTTCAACAGGGTTCTGATCCTGTCCTTCATGACAATGAAATACAGAATAAAAAAAGGCCGCACGAACAAAGTGAGGGTCACTCGGACGAAGAAATTTCATGCAAGTCCCCTGCAATTCGTAAACCAAGAGCCTCTGGTGAGGAACAATTAATAGATGACGACGGAATGCATATCGATCCCGTAATACCGGAAGAAAAACTCGAATCTCCGGTAGACTCGGAGGCAGAAGAGGTAGAGCAGGAAAGGGTAGCTGCGACCAGTGCCGCCGCGAGTGACGCGCAACTTCCGCCTCAGAGCGGGCAGCCCGAGGTAAACACCGGCTGTAAGCAGGAAGTAAACAGCAGTACACAGCGGCCTCTAAGCAAAGCCTTACCACAGGTAGCAGCAAGAGGCATGCATGACGTTGGGCCAACCGTGCCAACAGTTACGCCGGCTAGTGTGCTTCTTACGACCACCCAGTCTGGTGGCTGCATTACCACAACCTCGACAACAAAAGAACCTGTCATAAGTGCTAGTCACGTTGCAATTACAACGCAGACTAGTTCATGCCCTCCAACCACCTTAACTGCAAAACAACCCGTGACGTACGCTACAGTAGCCGCAACTCCCATACAAACCAGCGGCTACGTTACAACCACCGCGGGCACTCAGGAAGGAAGACGTCGCAAACTCAAACCTCAGCCTAATCTCACTGTTCCTCGAAATGTAGGAAAAACGAAACCAGGGGGACCGGAGAAGACGCAAAAAAATATCAGTTATGAAATAGTGCAAGAATATCATGATGATGACCATACCAAAGATTTCAGTTAGGTTGCCTCACGACTTAGTATGGATAGCAGGAATTTTGTCAATTGTTCAACGAATTTGTTGTAAGTCTGATCATTATTTGATTTATTACTGAGAACCGTTACTTCTCTGCTCACTGCAACTGATTTTTTATTTTAATTTTTATTTTAAATTAAGGTTAAGAAATGCAAGCATACACTATAGCCACTATCAACATAAATAAAATAACTTCCGATTTAAAAATAGCTGCACTAAAGGAATATTTATATCAGTCTGGAACAGACATTGCGTTATTGCAAGAGGTATGGACAACTGACCTCAAGGTTTCAGGCTATGTAGAAATTTTAAATGTGTGTCCTGTAACGCATGTAGGAACAGCCTTTTTAATACGCGAAGGGATACCTGTGACGACCATCGAAAGACTTGAATCCGGGAGGGCATTATCTGTACAGATTTTCAATATCACTTTTATTAATGTATATGCTCCGTCAGGGAATACCAACAGATCCGACAGAGCCACATTTTTTACAGAAGACATTGTGTATTTATTGCGGAAAAATCCAAGCAATTTGGTATTGGGCGGAGATTTTAACTGTGTTATTAACCGCAAGGACCAGACACCTAATTTTAATGGCTCTGTTGAACTGCAACATTTAATAAACGACTTAAAGCTTAAAGATGCGTGGGAAATTTTTAACCCAACGGCCGTTGAGTTCACTTTCGTGACCAGCACTTCACGAAGTAGAATAGACAGGCTTTATGTATCTGAGAATCTGAGACAATTTGTCCTGAAAGTAGAGACCATACCTGCTTATTTTAGTGATCATAGTACAGTCGTCTCTTGTCTTAATCTCAGTCCTCAACCAACAAGACGTTTCAAAAATCAGTGGAGCCTCAATATCTCCCTTTTAAATGAGGATGATCTCGAGGAGGAAATGTTAGCAGCGTGGGATTTGTGTCTTCGGTCAATCGAGAGATATCCGTCAGTGTTAGACTGGTGGACCAAAAGGGCGAAGCCGAAGATGAGGATAGTTCTAATGCAATTCAGTGCACGGAGGAATAGAGAGCTGAAGGACACCATGGAGCATTATTATACCGTTTTGAGGGAACTGTACGAACGGGCAAGTGTGTCACCTCCTCGCATTGAAGACCTCCCGAAAGTCAAAGCGAAGCTCCTGAATCTGAAAAGAAGTCAATTAGAAGGTCTGAAAATAAAATCTAAGGCAAAATCTGTATCTGAAGACGAAACCACTTCGCTTTATCACCTTCTGCGACACGCCAGAAATAGAAGAACAAGTTTCATCGAGGAGATACAGACGGAAGATGGGACGAAACTCTCTGTTCAAAAAGACATCGTCAATGAGATCTATAGATATTACCAGGATTTATATTCAGATAACCGAACTGATGAAAATTCTCCAGCAGATTTTCTAAACATCGTTGAGTCGCACATATCAGAGGAAGACAATGACGAACTGTTGTCCCCTGTCACCAAAGAAGACATGTATGACATAATATGCAACTCTCCGCCCAAGAAATCTCCCGGCCCTGACGGTCTGCCAGTAGAATTTTACAAGCGGTTTTGGTTTCTCATAGGTGACAAAATTACGCAAATGGCAAATGAAGTTCTTGCTGGTAAAATGGTACCACCAGAATTCAAAGTGTGCAAAATTGTTTTGATTCCGAAAAATACAGGGAGGAAGGACCTGCAAATTTTCCGTCCTATTTCTTTACTGAATTCCGACTATAAAATTATATGCAGGATGATCAACGGCAAACTTCTAAGCATTTCCACGAAAATCATTAGTCCTTACCAGTCAGGTGTTGCCAATCGGACCATATTTCGTAATATTTCAGAATACCGGGACGTAATAGCTCTAACGGCCGTTACCAACATCAAGTGTGCCCTGCTCTTTCTCGATTTCCACAAAGCCTTTGACTTAGTAAACCACAGGTATCTCTTCGGAACAATGAAGAAAATGGGCTTCCTACCCAGATATATCGATATGATTAAAAATACCGCCACAGGAATAAAGGCAAACATAACTGTTAACGGCCAAAACACCAGGCAACTAAATATTAGCAGAGGGTTTCCACAGGGCAGCCCGTTGTCGATGTCCTTATTTATTATATCCTTAGAGCCCTTTCTGCAACACGTCCATGCCAATCTAACAGGCATTGTGTTATCTGGGCATAAGGCAGCTATCCGAGCGTATGCGGACGATGTGGCCGTCATATTAAGAGGTAACGATGATGTAATGAACCTAGACCGGATTGTAAAAAACTACTGCCTTGCGTCCGGCGCTTCAATCAATGCTTCCAAAAGCAAATTCCTAAATTTACGGGGCATTCCTCAATTCCGAATGCCATGGGCGGAAGAAGTGGAGAAGATTAAAACTCTTGGCGTACTCCTAACTAAATGCCCATTAAAAATGTCTGCGGTGAACTGGAAAAACACTTTGGGGAAAATACAAGGATCCATCATCGGAAATAGAGATCGACGTATGAACCAGATCCAAAGAGTAAAATTCATAAACTCCTGCATTTTTTCGAAAGCTTATTATACGGCTCAAGTGTTCCCAGCCCCCGTAATGGTTACAAAAAAGATAATGTCTATTGCAACAAACTTCCTATGGAGAGGGGAAACCTTCAGGGTAGACGTTCTAACAGCAGTGTTAGACCCTAAAAATGGAGGTCTCGGTCTTGTGGACATGAAGAACAAGGCTTCTGCATTATATATAAAAAGAACTGTTAACATACTCAGGACACACCCAGATAGCATTACAGCTAAGATATTTCAATGTGTTAAACCCGTTAGCCTGCAGTCTCCGGTGGATGTACAAGCAATAAACCCCCGTCTCCGACACATAAGGACCTTTTATATCGAAGCGAGTTACCACACTGATATTGTCAACAGCTCGAGGGATGTGACGACAAGAGATATTATACGCAAAAAGAAGGAAAATGAGGGAAGAAACAAAATAGCAACTAAGTTCCCAAATATTAACTGGACAGCTGTCTGGAAAAACGTAAACCTGAAATGTTTGTCATCTGATGTCGTCTCTGCATGGTATAAGGTAGTGCACAACATCTGCAGAACAAATGAAAGATTACATGCAGTGGGTATAAGTGATACCAATCTTTGCCCCAAATGCCAACTGGTGGACACAATAACACACAGATTCACTTGTGCGGGTCATTTTGAAAACTGGAAATGGATCAGACAGAGCATCGCTTTCCTGTCGAGGTCTTCGCCCGATTACATTTACCCGGAGGCAATTTATAGGCCACAAAAAATTCACTATCCGGCTGCAAAAAACAACGCCATACATTGGTTGATGGGCAAGTTCGTCAGTTATGTCATAAACAATTTAGGTACGGATAACAATACAGAATTTACCGCATACATGATGTGTGAATATTATAAAAGTAAAAAATACACGGAACACAAAAAACAATTTGGAAACATGCTAAAAATTACTTTTGAGAGGTTAGGAGTTGGCTAACAGTTACAAACATGAACTAAGCCGATACTGCAGACATCGGGATCTCCTAAGGATACCAGCAACAGCGACACTACTTTTGCTTGGCATCGCAAATTGAATATTCACAAAATGTATGTGAGTTAAAAAAAGAAGAACTCTATGTTCAAAATTACGAAAAAGTTCAGTATACAAGAAGATGCAGCAAATACAAATATGTCGGTCCGAGGATGATGTGAGAGAAGGTAGTATGCGTGCCATCTGTTTTCGCAATTGATCACCTGGTGTTTTGTTTAAGTTTTCCAGGATACTGGAATGATGAAGAACCGCATCCCATTCATTTTTATTTTATTTTTTTCCCAAGAGAGATAATTGTTTCAGTTGTTACAAGAATACTCTCATGCTCCAACAAAAGAAGTAAATTCAATTGGCCATTTCAAAGTCTAGAAGAGGACATTTCTTTTGTTTTAAATTAATCAGAAGAAAAAAAAAGAGGTACACTGTGCAACAAAAAAAAAAAAAAAAAAAAAAAAAAAAGAAGGTTGCGTGTTTAAATCACGTCGGGGTCATGTCGAAAATTTTCGTCTCCAAAAGAGTTTGGAGAAAAGCCACTAAAGTCAGAAAAAAAAGACCGAGCGAGCATCAGATTATGGCCATGGATGTGAGCCATGGATGTGAGCCATGGATGTGAGCCCTAAAAAAAAAAAAAAAAAAAAAAAAAAAAAAAAAAAAAAAAAAAAGTCGACAAGTACAACAGGTGGGATGATACGATGTGCTTGGCCAACGTTTACTTCTACGGCCCAGCAATGGTTAGAGAACAACGAAGACAAATTGAATGACTGGGAGACGTTCCAGGAGGAACTTAAGAAGACGTTTGGAGACCGCCAGCGACAAATCCGCTCGGCGGAAGAACAACTGAAGAACCGGGCCCAACGACATGGTGAGCCGATACAATCGTACATACAGAGTGTTTTGGCCCTGTGTAACGTAATCAATCCGAACATGACTAAAGCGGACAAAATCACGCACCTGATGAAGGGAATTGCAGAAGATATGTACCAAGCTCTTGTGATAAAAGACGTCGCTACGACAGAAGAGTTCATCAAGTGGTGCCAGCGCATTGAAGAGATGCGACAAAGGAGGGTTGGACGCAAGAAGTATGACAGACTCCCAAATGTAGTCCCTATGGCCGTTGTGGAAGACCAGCAGGACTTGGCTTCTCTCATACGACAAATCGTGAGAGAAGAATTACAACAGTGCATGGCAGCCGGTACTATTAGACCGAGCGAGCATCAGATTATGGCCATGGATGTGAGCCCTGTAAGTCACGAGGTAGCCGACACTGCTGAGGACGAGGTATTTCAAACATTAGCTCCTGTCTGCCCCGTCAGTCGCACCCGACGTGAAGAATGGCGTCGCCCTGCTATGACTTACGCTGCAGCCGCCAAACGGCAGCCCATGAACCGACCGACGCGACCACAGCCAACTCCCCCGGTAACTATGACGCCCCGCAGAAGAACAGACGTCTGGAGGACAGAAGACAACACACCACTGTGTTTCCACTGTGGACGCCCTGGACACGTCGTACGCTACTGCAGAGAGAGGAGGCGAGTATTCGATGATTATTTTGCCGCAAGACGTCAGCCGTCAGATCAGTTCTATCCAAGGCAGTCACCTGCTGATGAGTTCAGTCGACCTATGGGAAGAAGCCCATCGCCGTATCCTAGACGAGGTCGCTCCCCGACGCGCCGCAGCCGTTCACCGTCGCCGTACAGAGGTACCAGCCGCTCCCCTAGCCGCCGCGCCCAGGAAAACTAAGCGAGGCGACCATCTACGGAGGTGAGGCCGCCGCAGATGAAAATCCTCCATGGGCGACAGTCGCCAAGATGTCGGGAAATCTCATCGACGTCATAATCGACGGCCAACCTGTCCGGGCACTTGTTGATTCAGGAGCGTCTTTTTCTGTGTTGTCGGATAATTACCGCCGCACACTAAAGAAGACAATGTTCTGTGATACGGGGGCAACTGTGCTGAAGGTCGTAAATGGAAAGTACGTCCATCCAGCAGGAACTTGTGTCGCAAGAACAACCATCAACAACAGGACGCAGCCGTTTGAATTTGTCGTGTTAACAGAATGTAGTCACAATGTCATCCTCGGATGGGACTTCCTTCAGGCATCCCAAGCTATCATTGACTGTGGAAGATCTGAGCTGCAAATTGAAGAAGTTGCTCTGCCGGATACACGTAATACAGAATTTTCTGGGAAGCTATTCGTCGTTAACAATGTGACGATACCGCCGTTGACAATGAGAAGAGTTGCAGTCACAAACACAGATGACTGGTTAAACTGTGAAGTCCTTGTTGATAGTAAAAAGTTTATGAGGCCCACAAAAGAAATTTACATACCAGCGGCTATCATAAGCATTACCGGTGGTCAAGGAGAGATTTGGATCACAAATTGTCGCGAGCAGTCACAACTTATCCCCAAGGGAATGTGTATCGGGACAGCTGAACCAATCCAGGATGGTGAGCTCAACGTTATCACTGAAGACCCATGCCCTGCTGCTAGTACAGACAAACACGCTGGAGGAAACCAACATGGAACTGCCAATAGGGCCTGGACTGACCAAGGAACAACGCCAGCGGGTGTTTGGTATACTACGCAAATTTTCGGGTGCATTCACACCACAGAAGGGGAAAAGTCAGACGCAACGGTCCACGATAAAGCACCGTATCAATACTGGGGATCATCCGCCAATTAGCCAGCGTTCGTATAGAGTGTCGCCAGCTGAAAGACGGATAATTCGGGAGGAAGTGGAGAAGATGTTGCGCGATGACATTATTCAACCTTCGGAGAGTCCTTGGTCGTCTCCGGTGGTCCTCGTAAAGAAGAAGGATGGCACGTGGCGATTCTGTGTCGACTATAGGCGGCTGAACAGAATCACAAAGAAAGATGTCTACCCACTGCCGCGTATTGACGACACCTTAGACTGCTCGAAAGGAGCTACATACTTCCCAACTATGGACATGCAGACAGGTTACTGGCAAATCGAGGTTGACGAAGCTGACAGGGAGAAGACGGCTTTTATTACACCTGACGGCCTCTATGAATTTAAAGTAATGCCATTTGGATTATATAATGCTCCAGCCACATTCAAACGCATGATGGACAACTTGCTACGACACCTTAAGTGGACGACGTGTCTCTGCTATTTAGATGACATAGTCGTTTTCTCCAAAACATTTGAAGAACATCTGAGTCGCCTGTCAACTGTGTTGTAGTGTGTTCAGGCTGCAGGTCTCCGCCTCAATCCAAAGAAATGCCTCTTCGTCGCCAAAGAGATAAAAATTCTTGGGCACCTAGTCAACGGAGATGGTGTCCGTCCTGATCCAGATAAAGTAAGGGCAGTCACAGAATTTCCAACTCCTCAGCACATTCGTGATGTGAGAAGTTTTCTCGGGCTGGGCTCATACTACCGACGTTTCATAAAAGGATTTTGTAACAAGGCACGTCCATTACAAGAACTTCTGCAGGGAGACGCCAAATTTTACTGGGATGAGACAAAAGAAAGAGCTTTCCGAGCACTTAAGGAGGCTCTAACTTCCGCACCAGTGCTAGCCTTGTACAACGAGAATGCAGAAACGGAACTTCACACAGACGCCAGTGGCTATGGGATTGGTGCAGTGCTTGTACAAGTTCAGGAAGGTGCCGAAAAAGTGATAGCCTATGCGTCAAGAGTACTCTCAAAGTCTGAGATAAACTACTCTACAACTGAAAAAGAATGCCTCGCGGTTATTTGGGCTATCAACAAGTTCCGGCCGTATTTATTCGGCAAACCATTCACCGTCGTGACAGACCACCATTCTTTGTGTTGGCTGACTAGCTTGAAGGATCCATCAGGTCGGCTAGCAAGATGGGCACTAAGACTCCAAGAGTACGATGTCACAGTGGTATTCAAGAACGGGCGCAAACACAAGGATGCCGACTGCCTTTCGAGGAATCCATTAGTGGAACACAACAGCATTAATGAAATTTCAGCTCTCAGTGAATTAGATGACGTTATAGCTGAACAGAGGGAAGATCCAACACTATTAAAAATTATAGAGGCCTTGGAGAAAGGAGAACCGACCAATGGAGAGTTCCAACTTATAAACGGAACATTGTACAAGAGCAACTACGATCCACTGGGCCCCAAATGGCTACTTGTTGTTCCAGCTCATCTCCAGCCAGCTATTCTCAAATATTTCCATGATGCTCCAATATCCGGTCATTTGGGATTCGTGAAGACCCTTGACAGAATCAGACTGAAGCCTTACTATGATCCTGAAGAGCAGGTAGACGACAATGGCTTCTTGTTCAAAGACTTTAAGGACGGTAATGTTCCTGATGAAGCCACGACAGGAACGTCTGTCGTCGATAATCGTGGAGAAGGGAAGGATTCTCTTGAACTGTCATACAGAAGACCCATGACATGGTCAAGATCCAGGACATTGCAGCTGGCTCCACAGGAATCATAACAGCGGGTCGCTGTTTCTCCATGAGAGGGAGCAATGCCGCGAGAGACCCAGAATACCAACTGTCGGCGTGGCGCAGGGGATAGCGTCACGGACTGCGGAACAGAAGGTCGCCGGTTCAATCCCGCCCACCGGCAAAAATTTATTTCTTTGTAATTGACATTCCAGAAGGTTCTACACCTTTCTTATGTTCACTTGTAAATTCTACTTGTTTCTTATGTTAACTGTTCTTCTAATTTCTGGTAAATTCTGTCTGTGTATAAATAGCAGAGAACTCTGCCTGAGAGGCAGTCAGTGCTGCGTGTACGTTGAGTTCGTAATAAACGTGCTTTCAGTATAAGTGCTGTGTTTAGTTGCCTTCGAAGTCAAGCCTGCTTCCATTGCAACGCGATCGAAAATGGCGGAAAAAGAAATAGTAATGATGTATAGTTACACAACTTTAAGTAATTGACACGTTTCCGTCATCATGTTTGTTGCCTGCTACAACTGTACATCAAACTTATACTTTGATGAAATACACTGCTTAACAATAGTACATGAGGATATTAAATAGAAAAAAAAT
Source organism: Locusta migratoria (assembly GCA_026315105.1). NCBI lineage: Eukaryota > Metazoa > Arthropoda > Insecta > Orthoptera > Acrididae > Locusta > Locusta migratoria. The sequence goes on from CM048755.1 coordinate 14,671,195, forward strand.
TGTGTGTAGTTTTAAATATGAATAATTTTATAATTTCAGTAGATTAATATTAACTGAAAACGTGATCTCTTACAAGAGAAGATCCTACTATCTTGTTTTTAATAAGTAGATAACGAAGATACAAAAGGGAGCAGTAAGTTTTCTTAGGTCCAGAGGATACGCTATCACTAAAGTTAAAAAGAAGCTAAATGAAAAATGTCTGTTAACGGTCGACATTGACACCAATAATTGTACCTTTGTAATGCTGTATTGCTGACATATTCTGACAAATGATCTTTGACCTATCACTTGGTTATGTTAATTCTGCCATATCTCAGATAGTGTGAATATCATTTTGTTTTGCAAACAATTTATGAAACAGCTTATAAAGTGTTAATATGATCGCCACTGTCTAAATGTAAAATTGATTTGTAAGTACTTTTTTGTTAATATGTATGACAAAATATATACAGTATATCCATTTATAATCATTTGGGCCTGCTGCGTTATAAATGTCCTTTAATGACATTATGTAAAATAAATCCCAAACGCTACTATTTATTTTCGTCTTTATTTATACTATAGACTTATTTCGGAAATACTTCCATCATTAGGTATCTTATCGACGGAGAACATTCCTATGCTTGGGCAGTGGGAAGTCACCCTTCCTACAACGAAGCAAGTAGCTTATCGCTCATAATTTTCTTTTGAAGAGTATTATTAATTTTTTAATTGCTGTTAAGTAAGAAGCTTTCGCTTCAGCATATTCAAAAGGAAATCTAACGGGTATACAGCCCGGACCAGAATATTTTTTCTTTTTAAGTGATTTAAGTTGCTTCACTACTTCGAGGATATCTACTTCAACGTTACTAATTCTGGCCTCTGTTTGTAATTCGAAATCTGGAATATTGGTTTCGTCTTCTTTGGTGAATGAGTTTCTAGAAGCTATGTTTAGTAACTCTGCTTTTATAGAGCTATCATCGGCAGGATCGCCATTACTATCACGTAGTGAGGGTATTGTTTCTGTTTTGCCCCTAGCATATTTAACATATGACCAAAATCTCTTAGGGTTTTCAGTCGAATTTCGAGAAAGAGTTTCGTTGTGAAAAGTATTGCAGGCATTTCGCATTGAAATCCTCGCTAAATTTCGAGCTTCAGTGTAGGATCGCCAATCCTGGGGATTTTCTTTTCGTTTATATTTAGCATGCCTTTTCCGTTGTTTTTGCAACAGTGTTCTGACCTATTTTTTGTAACGAGGGGGATCACCACTTTCTTTTATTATTTTATTTGGTATAAAACTGTCAATTTCTGTCGATACCACTTCTTTGAATTGGAGCCACATGTGGTCTACACTTACGTTTAGTGTTTGGAATGACTGGAAACTGACTTTCAAGAAGCAATGTATGGTATTTCTATCTGCTTTCCTGAACAAATATACTTTTGGTCTATTTTTGGCAACTTTGGGACTTTTGATATTCAATCTCGCTACGACAGATCTTTGTTCACTAATACCTGTATCACTGTTAATGCTGGTTATGGGCTCGGGATTATTTTTTGCTACGAGATCAAGTGTGTTTCAACATCCACTTACAATTCTAGTTGGCTCATGAACATATTGAGGGCAAATTAAAATCAGCGCTTACTATTATTGTGTGAGTCGGGTACGTGTTTGCAATTTTACACAGGTTTTCTTTGAAATTTCTGCTATTGTATCGTCAGAGTCGGGATGCCGGTAAAATGAAATAATTATTAACCTTTACGATTTTCGAGTACGTAATAACTCACAGGACCTATCAACTTCAACTTCACTACACGATAGACTACATTTGACGGCAACTAACACGCCTCCACCTGTTTTGTTTAATCTATCCTTTCTGAACACAGTTAGATCTTTTGCAAACTTTCTGATGAACTTATTTCCGGCTTAAGCCAACTTTCGCTACCTATAATGGTATGTCGCTGCTTTCCATTAACACTTGGAGTTCTGGTACTTTCTCGACACATCTACGACAATTGACAATTGTTATACCGATAGTTCCTAGATCTATATTTCTCCTGCGATCGACCTGCACCCTTTTGAGACACCCCATTTAGTGTTTCCCCAAAGCCCTCTATCCTAAAAAAAAAAACGCCCAGTCGACGCCACACAGACCCCGCTACAGGTGTAGCCGTTTCCTTCGTATAGTTGACTCCTGACCTATTCAGCGGAACCCGGAACCCCATTACCCGACGGCGCAAGTCAAGGAATGTGCAGCCCGCACGGTAGCACAACAGTCTGAGCCTCTGATTCAGACCCTCCACTCGGCTCTGTACCAGAGGTCCACAGTCGGTCCTGTCAGCTATGATGCAGATGGTGAGCTCTGCTTTCATCTTGCAAGCAAGACCTGGGAGGTCGTTTTTCTGTGTGAATTTCGACCGCGGAAGGAACGCTACCTGCTAAAAGACTCGGAACCGGCGGATTGGCTCGGTTTTATTGTATAGACAGCTAGTGCAATCACGCTTGTGAGCGCGATCATGCAATGGAGGGATCTCAGAAACTTGGCTAGGTAGTACAAAGTTATGACTTTGTTCCGAACGTACTGACACTGTGAGCCTGAGTCTGGCGAGGGTAAGGCCTGCCTGCCCTGCAGTAGTGGCACAGACGCGACGCGCTAATCGCCATCCACTCTCAGTTCTTGTGTCACATCTGCTCTTAGCGATAACGTGTAGAAACACATGCAACACATGCCTGGGTGGCAACCTTCGACATCATTAGTAATCTATATACACAGAGTGTTTCACTAAGTGTGTTTGCCTCTGTAACGTATAAAATAATAGGTGACGGGAAATTTTAATGCGGTAGGTCAACACAAGAAATGTTACACTTTCTGCGGAGCTATGAACATAGTTTATTGTATCATTTTCCAAAGAGTTACAGCACAAAGATAAAATTTCTTAAATGGAACATTAGTTTTTTTTCAATCGTGCATTGGATTAGTTGAAACCAGCTGCGTCCGAATCAATTTCAACTACATTCCTATCACTGTTAGTTTGGGAGCTACAACCCTTCAAAGTTTCAGGGGCAGATACCACAAACGCTGCGCACAATGCAATGCGCCTTCTAAATGTGGTGCGGCCGAGTTGTAACGTCGCCGGTGTCACGGAGCGAGAAGCTTCCTCGATGCGCTGTTAGACTGCCGACTGTCGCTGCAGTAACAGACGAAGACCTGCAAGAAGTGAGGAGACGGAAGTGTTTGTTTTAGCTGCATTACATCACGATCCTCATTTCAGCTTACGAGCCGTTGCTGCAGTCGCTGGTGTCAGTCTCACATCTGTGTGGCATATAGTACACGGCCATAGGTTTCACCCGTACCGCCTGTCACTGACCCAAGAGCTGCTTGGGAACGATTTCCGTGCAAGAGTGACATTCTGTGAGTGGGCCATGCGTAATTTCACGCTGGAGTCTTCACAAAGTGTTATGTTCTCTGATGAGTCCACGTTCACAAATTATGGTGCAGTGAATCGCCATAACATGCACTACTGGGCCGCAGACAATCCTCGGTGGGTACGACCTGTCGACCGTCAACGTAGGTGGTCTATTAACGTGTGGTGTGGAATCCTTGGGGATGAAATCATCGGTCCACACTACTTCCCAGGTACACTGACAGGTGAGGTATATCGCGCTTTTATAGCCGACAGTTTGGGTGGTCTCCTTGAACATGTGTGTCTACACACGAGAGTCCATATGTGGATGCAGCACGATGGTCACCCAGCCCATTCTGCGCGTGCTGTTGTCCATGTGCGTCAATTTCGAGCAGAGAAACTGGAGTGAGGTATTGCCTCTTATAACGTTCGCGTTTAACACCTGCAAACAAGAGACCTCGGGAAGTGAAGCAATAACTACAATGGACGGTGTCTTTCCGGTGCTGGCTCACACATGGACAACGATTACATCAGTCAGTTATCAACCACTGCTGAGGAAGCTGACTCGACTATGCATGCTACGGGCAGAGAATAAAGACTGTCGAAGGTATGATGAGAAACGTCGCCCTGTTCTGTTCCATGCTGGTGATATCGTCTGGAACTTGACTTCTGTTTGGAAGGTTCGGCTGTCGGAAAAGCTGTTCAGAGTGTACTTTTGTACGTTAAAGGTTACAAGACAACTATCCAACACTAGATGACCCGGTGAACTTCGTATCACCTCTTAATATAAACCATACTAGTTTAAATCATATGTATTTTAGACCCAGTAACTTTATAAAGGCATTTCCTTTGAACGTCAAATGTGCAAAATTTTATCGCAATCGTACGAATGATATTGATACCCCAAAGAAAAGAGCTCTTTCAGTTTTCCACAAATATTACTATTTTCTGGCCAACTATTCCAAACTTTTACTTCACTCAAACCTTCCTCTCGCTTTGAACGTCGAATGTGCAAAATTTTATCGCAACCAGACGAATGATATTGATATGCCATTGAAAAATGCTCTTTCAGTTTCTCGCGAATTTCCAAATTTTTCTTCTAACTTTCCTGAATTTTTAGTTCATAACAACGTTCATCTTTCGTTGAACGGCAAATGATCAAAATTTTATAGCAAGCGGATGAACGGTTCTCAACTTATAATATTGAGTTCATTTAGAAACACATTGAAAAAGAAACTTAGATCGAATTTTGAGACTTTCCTTTTTAACTGTCTCTATTTTTTTAGTGAAAACTTTTCCAAGACCATAATGAACAAAACAACAAAATAATTACTCTTCGTCGTGCGAATAGTCAGTTATAGTGCTGAATTCAATCAAAAACACATTGAAAAACGTACTTTCAGTTTTTCTCCAATTTTCCGGTAGATTTAAAAAAAATCATACAAATCTCGTCATGTCAAGCCTTACTCAAGTGATTCTCTCACAACCACGTGTCAATTTATTTCGCTTATATCGCTTTCGGTTTTTCCTAAATTTTCATACTTTCCGGACGACTTTAACAAAGTTTTATTTCATGCAAACCATCATCCTGCTTTAAACATGAAATTTACAAAATTTTATTGCAATTGGACGAACGGTATTGATAGGGTAGTCACGTAATCTACCCATCTAATCTTCATCATTCGTCTGTAGCACCACATTTCAAAAGCTTCTATAATCTTTTTGTCTGAACTCCTTATCGTCCACGTTTCACTGCCATACAATGCTACACTCCAGACAAATGCATTCAGAAAGGATTTCCGAACATTTAAATTAATATTGGATGTTTCGCTTCTTTAGAAACGCTTTTCTCCCCATAGACATTCTGTATTTTATATCTTCTTTACTTCGACCATGAGAAGTTATCTTGCTACCCAATAACAAAATTCATCCACTACTTTTATTGTATCATTACCGTATCTAATTCCTGCAGCATCGCCTGATTTTCTGACATTACATTCCATTACCCTCATTTTACTCTGTTAATTTTCATCTTATATCTTTCTTTCAAGACACTGTACATTCCGGTCAATTGCTCTTCCAGATCCTTTGCAGTCTCTGATAAAATTACTATGTAATCGGCAAACCGCAAAGTTTTTATTTCTTCTCCCTGAACTTTAATTCCCTCTCCAAATTTCTCCTTCCATTCCTTCACTGCTTGCTCAATGTACAGATTGAACAACATTGGGGAAAGGCTACAACCCTGTCTTAATCCCTTCCCAACCTCTGCGTCCCGTTCTTGCCCTTCGACTCTAATAACCGCTGTCTGGTTTTTGTATAGGTTTAATATAACTCTTCGCTCTCTATATTTTACCCCTGATACCTTCAGAATTTGGAAGAGTGTATTCAAGTCGACATTGTCAAAAGCTTTATCCAAATCTACAAACGCCAAAAACGTAGGTTTGCCCTTCTTTAGCCTATCTCCTAAGATATGTCGTAATGTGAGCATCGCCTCCCGTGTTCCTACATTTCTCCTAAATCCAAACTGATCTTTCCCGAGGTCAGATTCCACAAGTTTTTCCATCCGTCTGTAAATAATTCGTGTTAGTATTTTGCAAGCGTGACTTATTAACTGATAGTTCTGTAATTTTCACACTTGTCTGCACTTATTGTTCTGAATTCATACATGTTGTGGTGTAAAGTCAGCGCCACACGCCAGACGTAAGAAAACAATCTTGCAGAAGACAGCGATCGACCGAAAGCCAAACCGCAAGCAGGCGCCGCGCATCCTGGAGGGATTAACCGAAGATGCGCGCCCTCTACAAGCGGCTATATCTAGGCCGACATACGTCAGGACAAGCCCGTCAGTTACTAGTGAGAACTCAGTCAGTCACTAGGCAGAACTCTGACAGTTACTAGGCAGCTAGGAAGTCAGAAAAAGGACAGTACTAAGTCAGAACGCGGCTACGAACTTAGCAGTAACAAGGTCACAGTGCAGCTAACATCATACGGACGACGCCGCGAGAAGCAAGAAGAGAGCAAAGTTGAGTATTATAAATTTTCAGTCGTTAAACTTGTATTATTAATCTGAATAGTTGTTACAGTTGACATCAATTCCTGCACCAGTACCTTTATTGACAACCATACCGGGACGAGTACTCAACAAAAGGCGACGAGGTCACAACAAATGGGGACGAGAAACAACAAAAGGTGACGACATCACAACAACAGGTCATCTGAAGAATCAAAAGCAGGTTTCTCTCCATCAGCCTCGTCGACTTCTATTTGCCAGTCCGAAGCTCAGAAAATCCTAACTCGCCTCCAGCGTATCGTCGATTCGTGGACGAGGGTGAACATTTTATTTTGGTTACCTTATTAAGATTCCTATAATCAGCACAGAACTGCCAACAAACATTTTTCTTTTTGTGTCCCAGCCTCGTCGCCGCTTTTGTGTCTAGTTTCCGTCGTAGGTGTCGGTGGCCGAGTAGAAAGACCGACACAGGAATAAAGGATGCACGCTTGTGCAGGTAGGAGGTGACCAGCCAGTGGAACAGCAGAAACTAGAAACACTAGAGTAAATTATAACGAGATATGTATTTCACATAATTTATACAATACTTATCTTTTACATAGCTCAGTACTGCAGAATGCTGATACATAGTTGAGCTAGAGGCCTGCCTAGTGCCTATCCGATAGCCAAGTCTTCACTGGTGCCTATCTGATTCCGAAGTGTTAGCTGGCTCCTATCTCAGTCCCAAGTGAACGATGTCGTTCAGTGGTGGCCACGAGCGGAGTTCTAGCAGAGGGCGCTCGTAGCTGACGTCGTAAGAACGCCGCGCCGTGCGTGCATGGCGGCGCGCGGCGAAAGTAGGTGGCGCGCACTTTAGATTTGTGCGACACCACACTTCTCTTTCACGAAAACTACCGGCGATGACCATAAGCTCAGCGAGATCTCAAGATGTCATCCTTAATTATTTTCTCCACTTCATCATGAGTTATTCGGCGTTCTGCTGCTGAAACACGATACGATTTCTGGCTGATTAGCTGATGATCTCCAGTATTAATTCGGTGTTTAACCTTACAATGGTTTTACTTGCTCTTCTCTGGTGTTTCTAACACTCAGAGAACTCTTGAAAAATGGCGACAAGCTTCCCCTCTTCGTCCCTTGTTACGTCTGGCGACAGTGGAGTGTATCATGTGTCGTAGTGGCGACTCTATTATCGCCCGAAAACTCGTCAGAAAATGCTTGTATGATACCAAGATGCTCTTCAATTAACTGATGAGCACATAATTTGCACAAGCTTGCAATGAGGTAGGCCTCTTTCCGGTACTTTAAGTTTCCTAAATGAGGCGACACATGGTGGGATGAATACTATTTTCTGCAGTGGTAGACCCTTATTATTATAAGGTCCATGGGCTGATGTTTTGTACGACACATGACATTTACCTTTCAATCACTGACCACAGGAATATCCACTTCATCCAGCACACACAGCCCTCACACACTAGGTTGTCTGTCTTCCTCTCCAGAGACTCTCGTCTAACATACTCTCTGAGCCAGCCACCACAGTCTATAATTGCTTGGGAAGCCTTTAGGAAGTTCCACTCGAGAAAGGCGCCATTATTGCATTGTTCTAAAACGTGGAACTCAACGGGATGTGGTTGGTCATTTATACAGGTAGGCTGTCCATTAGTCACCTTCAGATGTAAGTTTTTGTTTTTGGCGAGACTGGCTCTCTGTAACTGGCATCGGTAATTCTTCCGAAATAACCCAATGGAACGCTCTCTAATCCGTAATAGCTCTTGTGGGTCGGTCGTCCATCTTGATTCTGATACAGTTTTCCATCGTTTTGGCAGTGGATGACGACGGAAGATTTTGCTCTTCGAAGGCCTCTCCCCACATGTGAGATTACCGCCTAATAGAAATACCGGTAATCAATAGCATTTGATAATTAAACAGTATGAAGTTCACTGCAAACATTGACCATGCCAATGCACTAAATGTTACACAATTATAATCTTATTAATTATGGTAGCAATGTATGTACGCAGTTGGGTGACAACATTTATAGTTAGGCCAAAGGTAGAAATTCTCCACGTTGAGATTTGCTGTGTGCTTGTAGCTGACGGGAGGCCAGCGAGCAGGCCGACGTTGGTGGCTTGTTCCAACTTAGGATTTTCCAGTTCGTTTCCGGTGAGGGGAGAGAGGGGCAATGGCGAGTGCCAGGCACAGTGCAATGCACAAATATTGTAATACTACTGGCATTTGAAGTAATACGATGCAGTTAGGAACCTTTAAGGCCCTCATTACAAAATAGCCTGTTGATAAATAAACAATACATTAGCTGATATAGTCACATCTGGCGTAATATGTTTAATTGACAATGAAAAGTAATAAATTACCAACGAAGACAAGACAGTTACACAACTAGCATGGCAATGTTTGTTTATAAAAATAATATATTAACTATTTCTCATTTTATTTTCAATTAATCTTGTGTATTTTATCTTAAAGTATTCAGTTAAATCACTTATCTGTGACATAAGAAATTGCACGATTATGATAAATAGTACAAAGTATGTTTATACCATTATAAAAACCTAAGAAGACAATTTATTTAATGTGTAGTGTAATTATTGTGATTTTAAGTAAAGTTTTAGAAATGTATTGGCTGAGCGCTGTACGTTGGCAAATTGGTTAGAACAGCTAACATGCAGAAGTTGATGATGTAGGGGAAAAAACCCCGGCAGTTGAGCTTTTGGCGCGCGCGCGTGCGAGGGCAGGAAGTGAGGGAGTCGGGAGCACGTGGAGAACTGGCCGGGCGGCGTCGCTCTGCATCAGTCGGCATGTGGATCTCGAGGTGGTGACTTTAGATTTGTCTGTGGCAATCGCCACGTGTGGTTGCTCGTCGTAGACTGTACCAAGTTAAATCGAGTGCTACTGTGTGTTTGTGAATATTTAGCCGGTGGAACAAGGTGTGCATCGCATTGAATTAAAGTGACTGTGATTTGTTAATGTAACACGTGTCGTCGCATAGGCATGAACATAAATGGTGTTTGAGACAGCCACGTGGTGTGAAAACAATTCGCGACAAATATTCATTTTGTCTGGGGGCTCACGAGCTATAACTTTATTTGGTAAATGTGTCGACGTACAGACGTATCAGCCACAGGGTTCAAATATTGTGAAATAAACAACATAAAGTGAACTTTCACGTGTTTTCAAAAATAGTAGTTAGTACACCCTTCTCTCTCATGAACTTGATTTTATTATGAATTTGTTTTGTTAATCATATGCAGGGAAGGAAAGCTGCGAACGTGTGATATCATCCCCTAGAAAACGAGTCAAACAGTCGCAATCACAGTTCCAGTGTTTTTGCATGTTTAGGAATTTGGTTCGCAGCTGGTGGTTGTGAGTTTTAAAAATTCAACTTTCTCTATTTTAAACTCTCACCCCGACCTTCACGCTCGCACACAGAAAGGTTGCTTCGGCTGGATATGGAGCCGGCCGCGGTGGCCGAGGGGACTGTGGCGCTCCAGTCACGGCCACTATGGTCGGGGGTTATAACCTCTCCTCGGGCATGGGTTTTTGTGCCGTCCTTAGTGTTAGCTAGTTCATAAGTAGTTTGTAAGTTTAGGGACTGATGACCCCTTAGTTAAGTCCCATAAGCTCTACAAACATTTGAACATTTGCTGGAGATGGACTGGAGTCCCGGAAAGGTGATGGAAACCTCCATCGTGGGACCAATCTCTCTAGCTGTTAAAATGCGGCGATGGTGATCTACGTAGTCCTATATAAACGTCTTCTTGTCATTCTTCGTCGTCCTGTGGTTGGCGTCAGCGAAGGTCTGCTCGCAACCTGCTGTCACGGATATCAAAACATATTTGTTGGTGCTTCCGGCAATAGAGTACCACATGACCCTTTCGGTCACAGTGACATATAATGGTCGGTTGTCCCGGGTCCCCCAAACGTCAGTCTTCGTTGGGGCAGAATTAAGTTCCTCAGATGCAGTGTAGGAGCGTAAACCCGCCTTTGCTTCGACTATACCACTGTTTTAGACAGAAGTGGGCAGCGAGGGGTGGTGGCCAGAAATTATTCCACTTCCCCCTTTATTATCTCTTGAAGTGTCTCTGTTCTCCGTTCGACATGCAATCACAGAACCTTTTGAACTTTTTCTCTAACTGTATCTGCAAGATCGGAGTCTTCCTCTATGGCAGCCATCTATGCGATGTTCGGAAGTTGGTCAAACTCGTTACGGCCAATTTCTTTCTTTCTTTTTTTATTTTTTTTTTTATTTTGATTCTTCGTCGAAATCTATTGATACCATATTTTTATGAAGGCTCCTGGTGTCGAAATCTTCATCATGAAAAGTGCCTGGTACCTGTCCTCAGCAACACCTTTCATTAGATGTGCAACCTTCTCTTCCTCCTTCCTCCATAGGGTGACTATCTTAGACAGTCCAAGAGGTCTCGAATGTATGTTATCGCAGGCTCGCATGACGTTGCGCTATGCATTTCAGATTTTTTCAGCTTGACATTTCTGTCGCTGTGCTTTCCCAAATTATTTCTGTAGTTCCGCCTCGAATATCGCCCAGCTTGTCAGGTTATCTTCGTTCATACCATTGTTTCACTGTCTCTTCCTAGTAAAAGTAAATCCCATGAAAAACATAAAATGTACAAAAATGCAAGTTTCGTGACAAATTCCTTCCACCGTAGAAAGATGTGAGATCTAATGGGAATACAAGTCGGATATTTAAGTTGGTGCTCATGGAACCGCCCATTTTATACATTGTCATAATTTGTTATCTAATTATTTATTGTCAGTGTTCAACCTTTTCATCAATGATACGTACTGCAACTTGTAGGTGGATCATTATAAAATATGAACAAGTTAGACTTGTATTTAGCATCAGTTTGTGAACTTCAGAGTACACGGAAATTGCTGATAAGTTATATTTTCCTGTAAACGGAAGGTAGTAGTAATTACTTTGCATCATATTTGGTGAATGATCAGTTTATTTCATACAACAGCTAGTAATTCTAAGCCGGCCGCGGTGGCCGAGGGGACTGAGGCGCTCCAGTCACGGTCTGCACGGCCACTACGGTCGGGGGTTCGAATCCCTCCTTGGGCATGGATATTTGTGCCGTCCTAGGTCGTAAGTAGTTCATAAGTAGTTTGTAAGTTTAGGGACTGATGACCCCGTAGTTAAGTCCCATAAGCTATACAAACATTTTTAGTAATTCTAAATTAATTATTTTAGTGCATAAAAGAAGCCTTGTTTTCCAGTGTACACAACTGTATGGTATAAAAATGGTTATATATAATTGTTTAAATCTTGCGCCTACAAACATTAAAATTATAACTTAAGAGAATTAGAGCATAAAAATTATTTCTTCCAAAGAAAAACTCAAGTCCGAGAGCGTTAATAATAGCTACTTACGTGAAATATGACAATTTTTATCATTCTGGTCTCCAGCTGAAAGTGCTTTTGGAAAACAAGCTTATTTTGGCACTTATAGTTAGTGAACTTGCAGTGTAGCGCACACTGCACTAGTACCGTATTTCAGTCCCCACATGTTTGTAAGGTACAATCCAATAACTTCTATTTGAAGACGGTCTATAAACATAATACTGCACATTCACCCTCAATATAAAATCCGTTATTTTTCTTCTGAGTTCATTTGCGGCATAGAGTTTTGAGACCATTTCACTTAAGTTCATAAGATAATTTTCTGCAAGACGTTTTGGAAAAGTTTCCAGTGAAGTAAGAAAGTTTTTAATGTCGCTCTGTTCCAAGGCAGAAAAGATGCTATATAGTGCGCAAATTCTACTTCTGCTGTTCCTGTACGTGATACATGTCTTCCATTCATTGTGAATTCCATAAATCTTTTCTTACCATAATCTATTGCACGTTCCGTGTGTAACATCAGGGCCATCGTCAGCGATCAGTTTCATTTGATTTTCTAATTATGTTCATGTCTGCAATACGTCATCAACTGATTTGAAGATAACAATGCTCTTAATTCATGTGTGCGTGATGTCCAATGCAATACATAAATATTGCCACATTAACCGGTGATTTTGACAAAATATCACTGTCCATTGTATGCCTAAATACCTTCCATTGCACAACATCTGAATTTTGTAGTCCACAACTCGAAATGAGGCACACTCTAATTTTATAAATGTAGTGTTTCGAAGAATGTTTGACAAATAAACCTTTCGTTATTACCTTTCTCTCTCTTCACTTATTTGGGTGACTTTGTTATTCTCATTTTAAATGCTTATCTATTTTGTACAATGACTTTTTCCTTGAATTACCATATCAGGTTGTTAGTGTCAGCTGTCGTGAGTTTTTCGAAAGGTGACGCTCCTCTTACCGGTGGAAGTTGTAAGAGATCCCTTAAAATTACAATATGTTTGTTTCCAAACCACACATTTTGATTATCGTCGGTATCGAATATCTCGGGCAAATGTATATGTATATATGTCAGTGTATCATTGGATATCATCAACACTTCATCTATGATGAACAACGCCACTTCTTTTATAGCTGATCTTAGCATTTGGAATACTTGATCAGAAAGTAGGTTGTACTTAGATGTTTGCTAATGTTCTTCGGGAAGCTGCAGGAAGCTATGTAATGCAAAGCAATTCACATTGACTCCAACTATTCTTATTGCGGCACTGATGGCCACTTTTTTTATTAAATTCCTTTGAACCCAGACTTTCAGCGTATTTATTAAATATCTCTTTCCAGTGCCAGCAGTTCCATTCCCAAAACAACATAAAACAACAGAGTTATTCTCAGTGTTGTCAATTTTTAAATCATCTCGAACACTATCTTTTGATAATCATTGCGATCATATTCTGGAGGCCTACATCTGTCATCAACGCATAAAACGACACAGGAGGATAGTCATTATGACAAGCCAGACCATAGTTGTCATTGCTATTAGTTTCAATCGCAGATATTTAAGTTGTACTCTTTGTTGATTCACACTCACTGAAATCTGTGACATTTTCGTAAAAAGGAGTGATGTTACCTACTTTTGACAACCAGAATATACACCATGATTTCGTGGTCTGGGTTGTAGGTCACATATGTTATTAGGTCTACTGCTGGTTTCACTCGGGGCAATTTATGCGCCGCGGTGTAGTAGCCGAGCGGTCTAAGGCGCCTCGCTGCGGAACGCGCGGTTGATCGCCGTCGGAGGTTCGAGTCCTCCCTGGGGCATGTGTGTGTGTGTGTGTGTGTGTGTGTGTGTGTGTGTTGTGTGTGTGTGTGTGTTTGTCCTTAGGTTAGTTTACCTTAGTTTAAGTAATTTGTAAGCTACGGACTGATGACGACGCAGTTTGGTCCGATAGATTTACAAAAATTTGAATTTTTTCTTTTTTTTCAATTTATGATGCAGCCCTACTCTTAGATTCTTGTGCACAAACATGTATTACTTTCTAACCACAATCTTTAAAATAATGACTAATTCGTAAAAAATAACAAAGTACTTTTTGGGAAGCTAGAACGTAGATGTCACTGGTGTTGGTTACATTTGCATAAATTGAAGCTATCTCTCACCTATCACCAATCACTTTTCTGATACAGAAGTGTTCATCTCTGTCAATGTACTTGGTTTAGGGACTTTACCGATCTCAAAATCAAATGTTCAAATGTTTGTATAGCTTATGGGACTTAACTACGGGGTCATCAGTCCCTAAACTTACAAACTACTTATTAACTAGCTAAGACTAAGGACGGCACAAATATCCATGCCCGAGGGGGGATTCGAACCCCCGACCGTAGTGGTCGTGCAGACCGTGACTGGCGCGCCTCAGTCCCCTCGGCCACCGCAGCCGGCTACCCATCTCAGTTACAGTAGTTTGCTTCTAGGTCAGTATTTATTATTTAACTATTGCATATCATGTAAACTAACCACAAATTCGGTAATCTCCACCTGTTCGAAAATAAATAGCCAAACATTTACTTTATTTTTCCTTCTTTAATCACGTGCCACGTTTCATTTTTGACTACTTCTCACATCGTAGAGAGGTGCAAGCTAGGATAAAAAGAAAGTTTTAAAATAAATGGAGCTTTCCCCACCAGATGTGGAACCTTGGACGTCTCACGTACGAGTCTATCTCTGTACCGAAAGACTATTACCGTCAAATTAAAGTTAATTATAGTTAGCAGATGGTATTCATCCAGGCGTTCTGAACGTTCGAAAATGGGATAGATATTTAGGGTTGTTTGAATTTTCCTCGCATTATAGGCGAAACATGAACTATGCACAAAATTAGTTTCTGTGTATGCTACAAGTCCCCTAGAATTTGGATGATCGGTGAGTGACAGAATTAATGATATTCGAATATGAATATTTCGAAAACTATTTGGGAATGTAGCTAATTATAGTAGATACTTTTGGTCATCGAACGTTCGGAGTTGTATTTGTATCGGCAACGAAGACACAAGGGAGTAAAAAGTGTCGTGAAAGGCTACGAGAAAAGGATGCTATGGGTTTTGTGCTCGAATGAACAGGGAATTGCCTTGCCTTTACATAACAAAATTCTTGTTGGATACCTATATTCTTTTCAACATAGATTTCTTTCTTTCTTCCACGTTAAGTTTCGATAGTCCATGTTTTCAATATTTCGAGGTGGTCCCGATCACCTCGAACTATTTATCCTGGACTGTACGTTTTTCTTATGTGATTAAACTTACTTGTGTGATTATGTTTAGTTAGATAATATACCCTAGATTTTGTAAGCTTCAGGTAAACAGAGTACTTCTCCGAGGCTCTAATGTAACAATTTTTGAAAAGTATGGACTGCAAATGCTTCTACCCTAGTTTTCAATTTCGAAAGAAGACTCGATCAGTGCATAGATTGCAACTACAATTTAAGGTGGAATTCGAACTATATGTTATTTCTGGCGACTCCTCGCGTCGTTGACAGGTAACAAATACGTTAAAGTGAAAAGTAGCAGAAGGAGATATATTTTTACCTTGACTTGAACTTGCGATATTCCCGATGGGAGTGCAGTGCTTTACCACGAGACCATTAGAAACATCAAGAAGGTAAGGCCATATTAGCGTCAAGCGAAAATGCGTTCGAAAACGGGTTTAATATTTATGGATGTTTATTTTTTTTCTTCCATTACAGAGTAAACACTATCTAAATACGGATTTTGATGTTAGTATGCCCGCTACAAGTAACTTTTAATGTTCGGTGCTTTAGTGAGCGACCGAAGTAGCGTTATTCAACTGCTAATATTTCGTAAACTTTATTATGTGGAATACAATAATTTGGAAAAGTATCTAGTTGTAGTAGGTACGCTTTATCCACAACGAAGATACAGGGTGTTTTAAAGTGCGGTGATTTGCTTCAAGAAAGCAGTGCGCTGGCGGAGGCAATAGTAAGGCTTACTGTGTTTTCCCAGTTGTTTAATTTAGAGATACACTCGTATCCCTTCAGCCGCTTGTTTGGGTCTTGACCTTTACCGCCAAAAGCACTGAAAGGTGTCTCATGTGTTGGCAAGATGTTGGCGTGATGTTAGTGTTATCCCACTCGTTGAACTCAGTATAATGTGGCTGGAACAAACGACGGCTCTGTCATGGCCCGATAGGAGCCACTTTGCTGATGAGGATGCGTACCATCACAAGTTTCTTGTACCCGGAGTCTCCAACAGAATAATGTTATGTATCTGTCTGTGTCAAAGGACGTAAGTGCTTGATTAATGAACACTGGTTCACTCTCAGCGATGGTACATTGAGCTCTTGTTACGCAAATACACGTGCAAAAAATGAACTGAGTCCATCTGGAGGTCTACACAGTATATATATACACTAATATGAATTTCTAGAACATTAATATGAATATATATGAAGGTAATATAACTCTATTTGCAAATTGAAATTTACAACGAGAGTACGTCTCGAACTCAGGAAGCTTATCTTGCAAGTAGAACATTTTATCCTCTGCGCTGCAAGTTTTTGTCTCGCAGAGATTCTTTTACGACAGTGTTGTATCATAAATTTTTATTGTGTAACGGGTACGCAGTGGTAAATTGAATTTTTTGTGTAACACTCTGTCTTCGTGAAAACAACAATAAAATTTTTAAAGTCTGACTAAAGTATGGTATTAAAAGAAATTCGTAGCAAATCGTAAAAGAGGATCACAATTGGTTCTTAATTGAAGAATATTACAAATGAACATGAAATAAATTTAATGACGCTACAGTGAGTCTATAGAAAGCACGACTGCGGCTGGGGCCAGTATCGAGTGTAACACATCTCAGAAGGTTTTGTCAGAAGAGAGAACAGAAACAAGATAAAACGGTATATTTATGAAGACAGAATATGGCGTGGACACTATCAAGAGGATGGTTACCATCGGCGTGATGTCATTTAAATTATAAATCGAATGGAGAAATAAAATTCCGTAGACTAAAGATAGACGAAAACATTAAGAAACCATCAATAAACCGTAGACACAACACCAGCGTCACATTGGACGTAAGGAAACCAAAAAGAATTTGTCCAATCAACTGAACGGTAAGCGATCACATTAATGATTATTTTAAATGATAAACAATGTAGCACTACGTGGTGTCATCTGTAGATAAATGTGGATGTTGTCCACATAGCAGACGTGCTGTGAACCGAAACATGTCATCGTTTCAAACAAACGATTATACGATCGATGAATGTTTTATTAATTAGTAATTAAAACGTCTCGTTGTTCTCCTAGATTATGTTGTCTGAAATTAAAACAAGAATGAGTCAACGCAGTGTATTACGATGACCCACACAGCGTTGTAGATCGTTTAAGACTCTTGTCGATACAACAAGTGTAGGGTATACAGCTCATGTGAATGAAAGCATTTCCATATCTTGAGAGCTTCGAGTGTGACTATTATCGAATAACAGTGAAGGTTACTTTCCAGAGTAAGGATTCACAATTATCCATCAACATTCAGATGAACTGCTGGAAGTATCTATTCAAGTTTGTCATTACAGTTGTGGCATACATTGTATTTTCATTTAGATAACACTGTTGGATACCAGGAACATGATAAAGTGGAAGAGATGAGTTGATGCTATGTACATCAACTTGCAACAAAAATTTCCTCATTTCACTGGTTTTGTTCGTAATAAATAATTAAAACAAGCATTACTGTTATAGTTCTGATTTTGTCTGTTAGTATTTTCAACAACACTTTAATTTCTCAAGAGGTTGCCAGTTTTCCCGCAGTTAATGTTGAAAGACAATAACATAAATGTATAACACACGTATGAAGACAATTATTAAAACATTCTGATCCACTTACCAGTCTCTCCAATCAATATTTACAAATACATCATATGACTGTTATTCTAATAATTCAATTTCGTTATTGCGTCCGTTTCGAAAATAACAGATACACTGTTGGTATACACACTGTTTACACCACAACAGTTTCTATCAAATTTTCAGTAAAAATGTAAGTTACTGGAGGGTTGAAAAACATCCGTCTGTGACACCGGATAAAGAGGACACAGAGAGATTAAACAATGCAGTAGGTATTATACAGGAAGTTACCGTACCAAGCACCATCAGTACGAAATAGACCACAATAACTGTATAAGGGATGATGACCATTTCAACAAAATTACACACCACCTACAGTGGTATAATGCTGGCAATGCTTTAGAAATTACAGTAAATAGATTGATAAATTATAATTAAGGTAATATGTACCGTTCAGAAAATATGATACTGATCAAAAGTTTTGAAATGTTTTACATACTATACTTTTGAGACCAAGGTAAAACTATCGCATGCGTTCGTCAGCTGGTGGTGTAAGAAAACTCGTTGATTACTGATATAGGCGTACTTCATACCGAATTAATGCTTCCAAACTTATAATTCAATTACAAAATTGGTATGTATTATAAGAAATTTTTATTTATCTATATGACAATTCCTGCTGCTGTGTACCCAAATGTCCCAGATGTACTGAACAAATTCAGCAATAGAAATGTCATGTTATTTATATTGTTTTCAACACCTATATCGAATCCCACATCGTCAGGTGGTAAGTCCTTGACAGTGAATCTCTTATACGGGCATGGTGATCTCGTGGTAACATGCTTGGCTAGAAACCGAAGGGTAGTGGTTTCGAAACCATGTCGGATCGCGGAACTTTTTAGTCTCCATTTTAACTCAGCCTTCACATCTCAAAGATGTGAGGAGTCACCAGAAACGACTCGCGGTTGGGGTTCAACGTTAAACTGAAGGACCCCTTTCCCTTGTTGTATAAGTGGGATAGGTTAGTTACAATGGGGGACAAAAGGATTATCCCGTCCGAATAACTTTAAGTCGAAGAACAGATCATTGCGCATGCCCAAACACATAAGTGTGCGACGTTTGCCAACTACATCTTCATCTTGCTGTTTACATCGTCAAATAGAATAATACAGTATATGTCGAGATTCATTGCACTTTAACTCACGTTTCACTTATTTTGGAAAACATTATTTGAGCACGTAGAAAATATTTAGATATAAGAATTCCACTTGGGTACATTTACTACATATAACAGCTTGTAACAAAAGTTCCATTGGGTTTGTGAATAAACTGACGGCTTATGAACGCCACGAGCGCGCGTTCGAATCCCACTGGAGTCAATTTATTTTTATTTTTTGACCTCTTGCAGTTATACTTTAAATATTAATTCGCTAAAATTGTGCAGTTGTAGGCTTTTATAAGTTATTAGAAGATTCTATTTTATAATAATCTAATCTTTAATCAGACACGTGTTATAGTAATAACATTGAAAATGGATGTATTTTTGTGAGAGGTCACATGAATAATATCCTCCAAAGAAGATTATTTTTAGATATAAAATTGAAAAACTGTAATTAGTTATTTACTAAAGAGAATACCTAAAAAGTAAAACCAATACAACATAATAACAAAAAGTAACTGAAGACAGAACCATTTCAATCGCGATAAAAAAAAAGAAATAAAATAAAAAAAGGAAAGGCTT
Source organism: Locusta migratoria (assembly GCA_026315105.1). Lineage (NCBI taxonomy): Eukaryota > Metazoa > Arthropoda > Insecta > Orthoptera > Acrididae > Locusta > Locusta migratoria. The sequence continues at coordinate 14,690,580 of CM048755.1, forward strand.
TGGTGGTATCCGACCCAATGCACACCACTTACCCAGGAATACCGACACTCTATCAATGAGTTACCTGTCCTTTCTCGTTAGCGTAACGGTCGAATAGTCCTACCGCAACTGAAAAACGAATACTAAACTGGAAACAAGAGATAATGGAAGGCACAGCCACTCACTCTTGCAATGGACTTAGAAAATTATGCCTATCTCCTGATACATAAAACTTGGCTTAACACTATAGATTCACCAAGTGATAGTCGAAGTAATTACAAATACATGCATCCATTTTCAACATTTTTATTATGGCTATCTTTGTTTTGTTGTTTAAAGATTAGGCTATTACAAAATGGAATATGTTTAAGAATGTGGAATCTAGAAAAGCCTGTAATTGTAAAATTCGTAGCGAAATAATGTTCGAAAATATAACCTTGCGACCTTCCTATCGGTATTCACCAATAATAATTGGGTAATACATAACTCAGGGTAGTAAAACGTTTATGGCTCGTTGTCTCTGATCATAGGGGTGAGTTATGTATGTCAGCTTCTATGCCATAAACAGCTACCCAATCTGTTTAAACAAGTTCAATAAGTAATCCGTAGTTTAGCCAGTGTATCAATCTGCATATGATGACATGAAAATATATTTAACAAACATAAATTAAACCTCTAAATGACCAACAAAATGGATTCTAAGATAAAAGAAAAGTAATTCACTGACGCAGTAATTCTTTACTAACGGAGTTTATCACTCGTATTAGACATGAAGCGCGGAGGTGGTCCTACTTTATACTCAGCTTCTTTAATAATAGATGGCCGGAGCTGATGTCAACTCAGCCAGCGAAACATATGTAACAAGCTATTCGTTTTAGTAAATCTAACCATGTGGAGTTCTTACACCTCAACCATTTTTACGTTCTTGAATAACGTTTTCCAAAATAAATGATACGTGAGTTAAGCTGCTATCAATTTCGACATATATTGTATCCAAACTATTACATTGCTTCTGTCTAACGATGTAAACACAAAGATGAAGCTCCGAAGGCTGCTAGAGTTCGCATTTCGTATTTAGGACATGCGCAATTCTATGTTCTTAGACTTCAAATTATTCGGGCCTGGTAACTTTTTTGTCTCCCGTTGTACATCAAACTCGACTACGTGGCGTCCAGTTGAAAGACAGGCACGAGGCAACTGAGCCACAGGAAATTATTATTATCATCTCATAACCGGCACATATAATTACAACAGACATTCGGAACATATAGTGGCTTGCGTACCTCAGTGATACACATAGCGATACCGCATGTGCAACCACAGAGAGGGGCTATCTGTGTAGAGTCCTGACATACCTGCAACATAAAGCAGCCATTTTAGTAGTTTCAGGGGCATCAGTTTTGATGATTGACTTACCTGTCCTTGTGACATCAGCAAACGGGTTTTGCCATACGGATACTTCAAATGACTGAAAGCAAGAGGAAACTGTACTTGTTATTCTTCCAAGGGTATGCAGGTTTACTGTAAGGAGCTATTCAGTGCAATGGACAGTATGACAGTATCCAAAAGGGGGCTATGAGATGAAGAATAACAAGTGCAAAACAAGGGTAACTGAATGCAACCTACATATATCAGACTGTGCTGAAGAAATTTGATTCGGAAGCGAGACGATTTAAGTACTGATGAGTTTTATTATTTAGCGAGTAAAATAACTTCTGATGGCCAAGGTAAGGAAGATATAAAATGCGTACTGGTAATGGGAAGTAAAGGATCTCTGAAGAAGAAACATTTGTTAACATCCAATATTAATTTCAGTGTTGGGAAGTCTTTTCTGAAGTCATTTGTCTGCAGTACAGCCTTGTACTGGGATGAAATATCGACGATAAACAGTTCAGATGAAAAGAAGTTGGGAGCCTTAGAAATTTGGTATAAAGGAGAATGCTGAAAATTAGATATGTTAATAACGTAACTAATGACGTAATACTTAACAGAATTGGTGACAAAAGGAATTTCTGGAATATCTTGACTGTAAGAAGTGGTCGATTGGTCGAAAATATTCTGAGACTTCTAGGTATCGTCAATTTAGAGTTGGAGAGAACGGTGGGGCACACCAAGAGACGAATACAAAATGCAGAATGAAACGATCGTGCGTTGAGGCATAGGGTATATTGAGGTGGAGAGCTGCATCAAACCATTTCTCAGACTGAAGACCATTATCATGGATATAACGCCATTTTCTTTAAATAATTTACAGTATTTTTCTCTGTTGTATCCTTTGAAAGTGTTTAAGAGTTCAAAGTTGGTGTAACTAAGGGACCAAACTGTTAGAATCATCGATTCCTAGACTAACATACTATTTAAAATAACTTAACCCTGAAATAACTTTCTCAAGTTTCTCACGTAACCAATATGCTGCGGTCTTTCGGGAATTCATTTAAATAAAAATGATCCATTTTTATGAAAACTATTTTAAGGCTAAAAGTGGTTGGTTTTAAGATACAAATAATATTTTTTTAATTATATCCGAAAGAATGTACACTAATCTTGATCCTGCAATTAGAATCAATTCAAATTTCACGAATTTACGACGTTAACTGCGAATGGATAAAGTTCAAAATGCTTACCCAGCCGGGATTCGAACTCTGGTCTTCTGATTTTTAGGCATTTACTGTGCCCCAAACGGCACTTTTTTATTTTTGTAATTTATGTGCATAATTTTATATGAAATTCACCTTTGTCGGCTTCCTTTACGCAAGTAAATAAGATATATCTTCTGTCTTCTGACAATTAAGAAAAGATTTTCTCCTCAATCGTGACTTTTAATTACAAACGTTAACACTGCGTGTAATATTTCATCACTTCTCGACTCTAATATGGCATATAGTATACAAGGGAGAAATGGAAATGGTCAATAACTTAAAAAAAACATAGACTTCTTATATTTCGTTTGTCATGTCGTCAAATTATCGTGCTCGTGGAATGTTTTACGTCGATAGAAATTTTTGAAACATATCTTTGTATTTTGGTTTTATCAATAATTTATTATGTTCATTTGTCAAGTAGTAGAAAAAGTCGCACTGAGATTTACGTTTATAAATTGCAGTATAGAATGCGTAATTGTCAATTATCCAAGAATAACTATTGTTTTTTGCATTGGGGAAGTCCAGTCTGTATGTAGCATGTGCGTTGTTAGTTTATTGGCTGCTGCTGTTCGGGTGATAAGTGCCAACTTTTTCCTTGTTCAATTCCATATTTCAATTTGGTATCTGCATGTAAATTTATGTTCAAAGATAGGAACAAGCTGATATTTATTACCATATGGCGTCGGTCTAAGATGTATTTTACGTACTTTATCGCCGGTACGAATTACTTCATTTACAATTTCATACTATTTCATACCACACGGCTCTAACTTTAGAAGGAAGCGCTTTGTTGTGGATATTCTTCCATATGTTTTCCCAAATGAAATTACTGTATTTCACGTGAATCAGGTGAGTCGGTGGAAGTCATTGTACGGTAAATTAATTTTCTTAGTTTTGTGTTCTCGTCCACCTTTAAGTAACTTAGTTCCAAGTAGCTAGTTCGTAGCTTATGTGAGCTACTTTTACCGGTGGCGTTCTATTACCTGAGTCGAAACAAGAAATAAACGTTTCGTTAGTGTGTTTTGGTTTAGTTGTAATATTCTGGTGGTCACATGAAAATTCTGGGCACTGCGTCCGTCGTTGAGTCGCGATAGTGTGGCAGTGGGGAACGGAGGTTTAAAGATGTTGCCTCTCAAAATAAACCAACACGCCGTCGCTAGGAATGTAGTCGCAATGTCAGAGGGTATGGGTAATATTTCAGCAACGTGGTATATTTTGCTCAGCACGTAGATGTTAGCGAAATCTGCTCTCTGGAGCCTCTCCAGTATTTGACTTGGTGGTATTTGAGAACGATCCGCAACGAATTAAGTTTCTGTGTCCACTTTAAAATGTCCATATCTCGTGGGTTAGTGGCGATGTGGTTCCCAGTTGTGTCCTTCCTCCATGCAGATCGAGGGTGGATGGAGCCCTAACGTCAGGATTCTGGCCTCCGAGTTTTTCATTGAGCACTACTAGCTTTAGCGTAACTTTCTACAAGTTGTCTTGCTACCTACTATTCTTCTTCCTTATTAATAATGAGGCTAATGTCGTCAGCATATGTATCACACACTGTGTGACAATGCAATTCCGGAGACCTTGTCGTTGTTCGTTACATTTTTTCAGTAGCGGCTTTATGTCAATGGTACACAATGTTGAAGAATGAGGTCAACCTTGCCGTATACCACGCTGAATCTGCACAGCGGCTGTCAACTGTCCGATTATTTCATATTTCGAATAAGAGCATCCTGTCGAATTCTGAATTACACTCCTGGCCATTAAAATTTCTAACCCACGAAGATGACATACTACAGACGTGAAACTTAACCGACAGAAAGAAGATGCTGTGATATACAAATGATTAGCTTTTCAAAGCATTCACACAAGATTGCCGCCGGTGGCGACACCTTCAACGTGCTGACACGAGGAAAGTTGCCAGCTGCCTTCCCATACACAAACAGCAGTTGTCCGGCGTTTATCGTATCGCGACATTGTTGCTCGCTTTGGTCGCGATCCAATGAATGTTAGCAGAATATGGAATCGGTGGGTTCAGCAGGGCAATACGGAACGCCGTGCTGGATCCCAACGGCCTCGTATCACTAGCAGTCGAGATGACAGGAATCTTATCCGCATTACTGTAACGGATCGTGCAGCCACGTCTCGATCCCTGAGTCAACAGATGGAGACGTTTGCACGACAACAATAACCTGCACGAACAGCAGCATAGACTATCAGCTCGGAGACCATGGCCGCGGTTACCATTGACGCTGCATCACAGACAGGAGCGCCTGCGATGGTGTACGCAACGACGAACCTGGGTGCACGGATGACAAAAGTCATTTTTTCGGATGAATCCAGTTTCTGTTTACAGCATCATGATGGTCGCATCCGTGTTTGGCGACATCGCGGTGAACGCACATTGGAAGCGCGTATTCGTCATCGCCATACTGGCGTATAACTCGACGTGATGGTAAGGGGTGCAATTGGTTACACGTCTCAGTCACCTCTTGTTCGCATCGACGGCACTGTGAACAGTGGCCGTTACATTTCAGATGTGTTACGACCCATGGCTCGACCCTTCATTCGATCCCTGCGAAACCCTACATTTCAGCAGGATAGTACACGACCGCATGTTGCAGGTCCTGTACGGGCCTTTCTGGATACGGAAAATGTTCGACTGCTGCCTTGGCCAGCACATTCTCCAGATCTCTCACCAATTGAAAACGTCTGGTCAATGGTGGCCGAGCAACTGGCTCGTCACAATACGCCAGTCACTACTCTTGATGAACTGTGGTATCGTGTTGAAGCTGTATGGGCATCGGTACCTGTACACGCCATCCAAGCTCTGTTTGACTCAGTCCAGGCGTATCAAGGCCGTTGTTACGGCCAGAGGTGGTTGTTCTGGGCACTGATTTCTCAGGATCTATGCACCCAAATTGCGTGAAAATGTAATCACATGTCAGTTCTAGTGTAATATTTTTGTCCAATGAATACCCGTTTATAATCTGCATTTCTTCTTAGTGTAGCAATTTTAATGGCCAGTACTGTACATGAATGACTTGCTCGTTGGACCCCAATCTTCGCATCGTATGTTAAAACTTGGCTGAATTTGTCAAAAGCTTTATCGAAGTCCAGAAAGACAAAGTGGTTATTCATTTTTACTGATCGCTGCGGTGGCGTGGCCGTGAGCATTGAGGAGTTACGCTCCGATGCACGAGGCCGTTTTCCGTCGGGGGTTCTAATCTTCCTTCGAGCATGGCTATTTGTGTTGTCTTTAGTATAAAGTAGTTTGTAAGTTTAAAGACTGGTGATCCCACAGTTACGTCCCATACGCTTAACAAACATTTGAATTTTTTTTACTGGCCTTATGGTGGCCTTATGTGCGTGATATGGTCCGAAAGCTTTTGGTAATTTTAACTTCAGTTTGTCATTGATTAAACGAGTGAATATTTTTAAGTCAGCATTGAGTTACGTAATCAGCCGATAGTGCAATGGTGAAAAACTTACAATGCTGCAAAACAGGCAAGGCCTCTTTCCGCTGCTGAGAAGCAAATTTGAGGTTTCTAGGGATACATAACTTTATTTATGAAATGCCGCATTTGCATACCTCTTCAGTACGATAAAACATACCAATTAAACACTGATCCAATCGAAATCTAAGTGAGTAGTAATTTACTAATTCGTGCCGATAGAGGCACGCTGTTTTACAAATACTCAGTTTTATTAAAACAGACATTCTTCGTAACGTTATGGTGGGAAATGTTATCTCATTTCTTATAATACAGTGCACAATTTTGGTAAGGTTTCTTTTGGTGTTGATAAAACAATAGTAAACATTAGGCAGAAATTAATCATCAACGATATATGCGAATGCTCTGATGTTATCTATAACACTTTGGCAATACACATGCAGTTTATTGATTACACGCACATAGAAAACGTGTTCTGAGTTAAAGCTGCCAAATAAGGTTTGAAGAAGAATAAAATACCACAACCGCACGACAACTAATGTAGAAAATACTTTTTCGGTGTATTTTCGCACGCTGCGCACTTCCCATACGTAATACAAAAGTTTCAAGGTGCATCTGCTGCTTCACCAATCTATTAAAACCTGAAAACAAGGAAAAAGAAATGTCGCAAAATTTAGCCCATTTCCCACATGCGACTATTGTGAGTAGAGAAGTGAAGGGAATATGTTCAAGGTTCCATTAGATTGATATTTCAGCACACAGCAGAATTGCGTTTTATTTATTTATTTTTAATTTCAAAAAAGTGCATCCTACACTGTTAGCAGCTCTGTGTAAGCGGCAGTTACGAGATTTTATTTCGATGATTACAAAATAGAGACAAATGTTTGCACTGGGTAACCGAGGCAGCTAGTCCATAGCGATTCAGTCAACCAAGTAAATTAATGTATTGAACATGTTGCGAACCACAACAGGGAACATGGGTGTCAGAATTCTCATTCAGTGTGGCGCAACGGCGTTACGATAGGAAAATGAGTCACAGAGAAATGAATTTGGTGGTCTGTTTAATTGATTATAGATTGATATGGTCTGGGTTCGAGTCCAACCTCTGCCAATATGTAAGAAAATGTTCAAAAGTTTGTAAATCTAACGGACTCAACTACTTGGTTATTAGTCCCTAAGTTACAAACTACTTATACTAAGGTAAACTAACATAAGGACAACACATAAACCCATGTCCGAGGGAGGACTCGAACTTCCGACGGCGAACGGCCGCGCGCACAGCAGCACGGCGCTTTAGTGTGCACGGCTAATCCACCGCTGCGTGACATGTAGAAACTGTATCACCTGTAACCTTTCTTGTAGTAGTTATTTATTTCTAGTGACGAAACAAACGCTATGTAGTGTCCCAGGACACTTATTCCATTTTTTATTTGAGCTTCTGTATGTCGATAAAATTAGTTCTGGACTGGGAATGCAACTCAGACCGCTCTTAACGCAGAATGTGAGCCCTTAGTGACAATACAGCTCGACAACAATTTGTTATTTGATCAAAACTGCATATTCCTCAACATCTCAATATATATTGAACTTGAATGGGTTCGAATCATGACCTGGCACTCAGGTTTTCATATGTATTATCAAGCTCTAGCATGAGAACACCTATCTGTTAATGGATAATAAATTTGATTTTCAATGTATTTTCATTCTTTGTCAATCAGTGAGACACAGAACTATTTGCGAGATCACTGTACGTTCAAGGATGTTATTCCAAGCTGCTGGTGCAGAAAAATTTGGTAACTGACGTCTCTTTCTGTGTAGTCAACAACTATATTTGTGGGGTTCGATTACCAGTCATAACTGAACTCTTCGTCATATTATTTCTAGTTCAAACATGCTCACATGTAACTGCAGGTGTAACAAACTCCTATTTAACATTCGTTTTCTCTAGGATTTGGTTTCGAATACCTGTTCAACACAAAGCTTTACCTCACGGCATTTCAAGTAAGTTACTTGTGAAGTAGAAATATTTAACATCTTTCGTAGTTCGTTAAGAGGGGCAATAGATGTGTAGGAATTCGCGCCCATTAAAAATGTTTACGTTATGTAATTTGATATTTGCTAACTGATACTGTCTAAAATCGAGGTGTATCACTCTCTATATGCTTAGTTAGGAATGACTGTCAGTTTTCGTCAGTCACGAAATCTTTGCTTACTCTGCATGACCTGGGTTTGAATTCATATGCAGAACGAGACGGTTCGTTGTGTCATTTGAAGTTCATACATATTCTCAACTAGCTGCTCGTAAGAGACTTATATTTTTAACGTCATTTTGTGTTAAATAATAAGTATGGTATGTTACTTTGAACAAGCAATCATGAATAGGACGAACGTACTATGTGCATTACCTATCTGACGTAATCATGAAAGTGGTGACATTTCAGGTATGTCATTTCTTGTAATAGATGTGAGCTTACAAGCCTTAAGGACAGTCTTATCTGTGATAAGGTGTTCCCTGATATTTATAGTATCGTGGTATTACTTTACATCTTGTGTTATTGCGATACACAGCAGCGTTTACTAGTGGTGACTTGTCGGAACCATTTTCAATAGTCAAACGACTGTAATGAGGAGCGATTTGAGTATCTGCAAGACAGGTACGTTAGTTGGGTTGCATGCGAATCAGGCGAAATGCGATTCAGGTCGTTCGGATACTATTGAGCGCAACTGTAAATCATTTCACTAGGTGAGATCTATGGAATAAATTAATGAACCATGAAAGCATGTCAATAATGGCAGCGAGTTACCAAGAGTTTGATGACAAACAGTGCGATATAAAATAAAATAGGCCATCACACATCACAAACATTATTCCATCAGTCTCGCTTCTTAGCAAAATTTGAATGTCATTCTTCCTCATCACTGTAATAATTCAATAGAGAACATTTTACTCCAAGTAAGGTGCAAAGTATCCTGTTCAGAAAACCAGTCGAACAAACTGACTTCTCAAAGGATGCGCACCTACATTTAAATAGCACGCAATATTATACAATATACTTGTATGAAATTAATGGGAAAATCTTTGAGATAACGTGAATTTTGTAATATTTACATATGGGGAGTAGAGCCGGTCAAAACGGCCGCCACTCCCGTTCGGTTCCCGCAGCGCTCGCGCCTCGCTCTCGACGGCTGACGGCGGGTAAAGGGTTGGTAGAGGGGGAGCGGTGACGTCACACTCGCGAGAGCGAGACGTTTCGGGCAGGACGAGTCACGATACTCCCGGGTTCACGCCGCGCCCGCCGGGACGAGCTGAGCTTGGCTGAGCCGCCTCAGCCTAGTCGACGCACGCCGCCGGCTGCGCGTTCACACAACGCGCCGGACGTACCCGATACAATAAAGGGGGAAAATACACTTTTTCGATTTTCACGTTGTAAAAATTGTTGATGGTATACACGATCACGCTACATCGTTTTATGAAATTAGTTTTTCCTTACTAGCTTTGCCTTGCCTGTGAAAAAATAAAAAGGCTAATTTTCATTCCGCACGAGTTTTTAGTTCCGTAACGCTCCTCACTCGATTTTGCTGAAAGTATGCGTTTAAAAAATCTGATTTTTGGACACATTATAGTAAAACCACCTATCTTTCGTATAAGACATTGACCTTTTCGTAATTCCTAACAGTCGTTTTCAAATTACGCTATTTCTCAAGTATATGCACTTGATTTACAAATCGTGTATTGAAAAAGTTAGATAGCGGGCAGGTTACTGTTCTCTGCTTTTTAGACCATATATTACAGCGAGTGAAATGGAGCTAAAAGAACAAAAAAGTTTTTGAAATGGTAATCGCACTGATATCTACCTCCTTTCAAAAGTAATTGCGAGTTATCTGAGCGCCCTCGGCCCGCGAACACAAGTCTACGAACTCTCAGCCTGTGTTGAGCGTAGCGTGAAGCACTGCAGTGCCGAAAAATCTGAATTGCTGGCTACGTTTGTCGGTCCCTCGTGATGTGTTAAAGATCCGTAATCAGAGAACAATATTGAACTAATTTTTCTTGGGTGGCAACCGATTACAATGGACAACCAGATCATACTTGACTTTGAGAGGCATACATCTGGTTTTTTCCACATAATACCATTCATGGAATTTATATTTCATGTTTGGAACTAGAAGAGAAGAACAAAGTAATGTAAACTGCGACTACTCCTAAGACACAATATATACCTTTTCGCTTTTGTAGCTTTCGGAAAATGTGTTCCCACAGGGTGAAAGTAATTGTATCCAGTGTGTCCGACATAAATGCGGTACTTTCACGTCTGAGATGAAACTAAGAATGAACTGAGTTGCTTGTAGTAACCTGTCTCAGACGAACAACGTTTCTACGAACATTTTGCTGTATCATTTGAAGACAATTTTATTTGTCTGCAAGATGGTACTTTCTAATTTTCAACATACGCTGGTTTACTTTAGCCTCAGACACTGCAGGACAGGTCAGTAAAGGATGAGAAGCGTCTGTCACTTTTTTCTATTTTTTTTCCGAGGGAAGGAGAGAGATTGTCCCCAGCTATAAGGAATCCCAACCCACTGTCAGCAGAAGATCGATTGCTTGCCACTTCAAGAATCCAGCTAACAGTTCATTGATTTTATTATATTATATATTAAAAGAATCAACGAAAACTAAAATCAGTCGGACAGACTAAACCACCCAGCTGCTTTCCTTCATTTATGGGTAAAACTAAAGGTATTCATCCACTTTTTCTACACTCAAACGGGATTTCCTTCTGTATATTTCTTATGGGGATGTCCTGGCCGGCCGCGGTGGCCGAGGGGACTGAGGCGCTTCAGTCACGGTCTGCACGGCCACTACGGTCGGGGGTTCGAATCCCCCCTCAGGCATGGATATTTGTGCCGTCCTTAGTTGTAGGTAGTTCATAAGTAGTTTGTAAGTTTAGGGACTGATGACCCCTTAGTTAAGTCCTTTAAGCTTAACAAACATTTGAACATTTTTATGTCCTGCCTGTAAACTTAAGTCATTCTATTAGGCCGTTCTATCCGACCCATTTCCTTCATTTTCACTTTAAACGAAAGGTATTTATTCGCAGATTTGTCATCAAGTATCATAATTAACTTAAGTCTCTCCTTCCTTTACTTTCATTCAAAAGCGGGACCCTTCTGTCCTTGCATTGAATATTTTAATCGGCTTGTTTTAGTATATCTTCGGCTCTAAATAAAGTACACAGTTCTCTTTGACCTAACAACGCTCAACGGATCAAGATCTTACATTTGTGCTTTTAAACACGTGACCGGATTGATTCTGAATGAACCTATGCGTGAACATTCAACTTTACTTCCATGTCTTCCCAACGTCTGTCATTCCACTAAAGGTGCGAAGTATTCGCACGGCTCTTATTCGCACGGGTTCTCTATCAATCTTATATATTAAAAGAATCTATTTTATAATTATAATTGATTTTAAATAAGTGTTTTGATATGAATTTAAGAAAACACAAGCTTATATAATATTCCGTATACTGTTACTATCTAAAATAAATATTTTTAAATGATAAATATTTACTTTTACTTATTTCCATTTCACATGACTGGCCACTAATGCTGCAAAGTATTTGCACAGATCGGCTAGTTTTATTACTATTGTTCTCACACTAGTGAACCGTCGAATTTTATGAACATAAGAAATAGGTGGTAATGCACTCGTTCCATCCATATAGACTAACATTTAGGAGAGTATTTCCTTCAATTAACATTCGATATCTTTAATATACCCGGCGCGAGTCGGCACCGGCACGAACCGATTGGGGTATGGTGTTGCTTCTGCAGCACAAGTATCACTAGTCTCCAGCCTGCTTTCAGCAGAAGCTCCTCTGCATGATTTTTTTTTTCAATTATACTTATGATAATATGTTTTTCTTCTATTACTATTAATAATGTAATATGAATTTAAAAAACTAAGAAATGTTTAGTTTTTCACATAAGGAAAGACTCTCCTAAATATTAGTCGAAATTAATGGGATGGGTCCATACCACATATTTCTAATGTGTTTATAATTCTATGAGTCACTACAGTGTGTAACCAATAGTAATAAAATTACAAAATCAATTAACAGTTAGCTGGCTCAATGTAGATGGCATTGAACAAGTACTGGTCACACCTGTGTTTGCTTCGATCTTCCACTGACAGTGGGTGACGATCACTTTGTTGCTGCCACAAGCCCACTAAGAACGAAAAAAACAAATCACAACATGAAGCAAACGACACCTGCTTCTCGTCCTTTACTGATCTGCAGTGTCTGAGGCTAAACTAAATCTGTGCGTTTTCCTTTCATTTAAAGTAAAAAAATCGATATGAAAGTACCATGGAGACAAGGAAAATTGTGAGATTCAGGAAATGTTCATAGAAAAGCAGTTCCCATCAGACAGCTTCCTAACAAAATAAATAAAAATTCTGAGAACCGTGTAGAGTTCTTTGAAAGCGGAGATGAGCTGAAACATAGTACAGCGCGTATCACATAAATCTGCCACACCTGACGTACCCCCCATGGCCATAAGTTGCAGCATCCATTATCAGGAGGTAACTAAATGTCTTTAATTTTAATGTTATGTACTCCTACTTTCGTCTCGGTCTGAGGGATAGCGCTTTTATGTGAGACACTGTATATAAATTGTTCCACCTTGTGGTAGAACATTTTCTGGGAGTTACAAAAGCGAAAATTAAGAGAAGGTTCAAATGTTTGTTAAGCTTAAGGGACTTAACAGCGGGGTCATCAGTGCCTAAACTTACAAACTACTTATGAACTACCTTATACTAAAGACGATACAAATATCCATGCCCAAGGGGGGGATTCGAACTCCCGACCGTAGCGGCCGTGCAGACTGTGATTGGCGCGCCGCAGTCCCCTCGGCCACCGCGACCTGCTTAAGAGAAGGCTAAATAGTGTAATCTTAGGTGTAGATGCATCAATAAATGTAAGTATATTTTTGGGTTTCTTCCGTTTATTATCCTCAACTAGAAAGTCATTGAGTAGAATTTCAGAAATTTTATTTCAGTCCATCAACAGCAAATTCGCAGTTTACATTAATTGTTTCTTCTCTTGTAGTTTGAAACACGAAATATGTATTCCATTAATTGTACAATGTGGACAACAAACTACTTGTATACCTCTTAAGTGAAGTATTACCTTACATAAAAGATCATTGTCCATTGTAATCGGTTGCCACCCAAGAAAAATTAGGGTATAGCTATTTTCTGGTTATGAATTATTAACACATCGCGAGGGACCAACATACGTGGCCAGCAAATATTTTTTTCGGTACTGCAGTGATTTACGCCACACTCAACACACGCCGAGTTCGCAGGCTTGCGGACGCGACACGATGCCGCTCAGATAACTCACAATTACTTGTGAAAGGAGGTAGATATCAGTGCGACTACCATTTCAAAAACGTTTCTGTTCTTTTAGCTCAGTTTCACTCGCTGTAATGTATGGCCTAAAATGCATAGTACAGTAAGCTGCCCGCTATCGAACTTTTTCAATACATGATTTGTAAATCAAGTGCGCATACCTGACAAAAAGAATCATTTGTTACGAATTTCGAAAAGGTGAATGTTTTATTGGAAAGCTAAAATGTTGTACTACCCTGTGTCCAAAAATCAGATTTTTTAACCGAATACTTTCATCAAAATCGAGTGAGGAGCTTTACGAAACTGAAAACTCGTGCGGAATGAGAAGTAGACTTTTTATTTTTTCACAGGCAAGGCAAAGCTTGTAAGGAAAAAAATAAGTAGATAAAACAATGCCATGTGGTCTTATATACCGTCAAAATTTCTTACAACTTGAAAGTCGAAAAAGTTTTTTTTCCCCCTATTTTTCGTCTTGGTACATCCCCGCTCGGTTCGGCTCGGCCGGCAGTGTGAACGCACCGTCGTAGACGTGTGCTGGACGGGCGCAATAATTCCTAACGGCGTCGTGTGGGGGCTGGTCGTGCGCATGCGCACTGCTGTCGGCTGTTCCACATGCCAGCCGGGAGTACCGAGTCTTGTCGCTCCCGAGACTGCATTATCGGCACGGCCGGCTCCCGGGTGCGGCGGTCTCGCTAGCCGCTCCCTTTGGCGGGAACGAGCGGGAGCCAGGCCGCGTTTGACGGCCTCTAATGGGGAGCATTGAATCAGCGCTTGTCGGCAGTCCGTCACTCTACTGCCTGTGCTAAATCAAACTGGGGTGCATTACACATTTCACAGGTGTTTCATGTACTACTGATTGATAATTCGTTTACCGACACGTAATTACAACATACACATAAAGAACTATTGGTTTTTACGGTTTTTCAGTGCGCCGTTTTTTTTCATAATACGGAAATTCTTTAAACGCATATAAGAAGTTTGCAGTCATTTTATTACAACAAATAGCACCTGTAATGCACTGTTTTTGAGAGATCCTCACTTTACTCAGTACTTTGACGAGCTTCTGCTACCGGCCAATATGCCGTCTTCATCTCTGTTCCGAAAGGAGCTGCCATCTTGCCCATACAGCCGGGTGTGAGGTAAGTGGCGTGGTCCTATGTCATTGGTGAACGTTATGACATGCTTGATATTGCCCAGCACGTTGGGAAGCCTCCTCAAAGTGCGGCTCGTGCGTTGTCACTTCAGACATCGGGACGCTGGCCACACTCGGTTCATAGACACGGTCCGTGTGGCCTATTTTCGATCCGCATTCATGTGCATATGAAATCCTTTTAATGCAGGCATGCGGGATTTTATTTCTATGTTTATTAACATTATTATAATTTAAAATTGTGGCATCAATATATCTGTAATAACAGAGTTTTGACTACCTATGTTTGGAACTGTTCATAGAACTTCGTTTTTTACATACGTACCCATTAAATGGAAAGCAGCTGTCAGACAAAACTATTATTACAACCTTATAAAGTCGTCTATTTCTCCTACTGACATATTGTGGTAGTCTTTTTTTACAATCAACATACACTTAATCACAGGAACATTAGTATATAACCTATTTAAGTGAGATCCAATTGTATACAATAGGGTTTTGTTCATTCTAGATGTTATTTACCAAATCATACGTGTTAATATCAGAATGTTGTTGTGCGAAAACATAATACCTATTCAAAATATCGTTACGTTTCACACTTAGTTAATTAGCTGGGCTTTCAATATAATTAAGAATTGGTCTACCTGGAAGAGTTACTTTAGTTGTAGGTGGATGAAGGTTCATTACACCCATACTTCTATATCGTTTGTCTCAAATTAAAATGTTACATTATTAAAGGTAATTTTAATTAATTGTTCTAAAGCTTCTGCGTGACATAACGTAATTTGAAAATAAATAATGTCAAAGAAATTCCTGACCTCATGATTTATATATTTACGTATCAAATTATCGAATTATAGTCTTTATTGCCGTTTAAAATCAGAGCCTTGTGCTCTTTAAATTTCTTGTAAATAGCATTAACTATCTTCCTGTCATTATTACATATTCTTGTATTCTTGAACTTATGTTGTGTATTGTTAGTAATTTAAGACTCACAAACCTTACAAGTAATTACATACCTTTTAAGTTTTGGGCAATGTAGTAATATTCTTGACATTCCTATCTTCTCCTAATAACATTTTAATACCTCCGTTCCTCAAAGTGTTATTTGCTGCATATTTATTAGCATTTTCTAATAATCGCCGTTCATCACTGAGTCAAATGAGTATGATTAATTATCGTATTATAAAAGATATGTCGCCCCTGAACACGTGATATCCTAGTATATCTTTTCTGCCCTCACTTAAAGCACCAATATTTTCTATTTATGTGTTTTAATAATGTTACATCTCTTAGAAGTCACTACACTGTCAACATATCACAATAAATGTTGTATTGATATGTCTTACTCAACCATAGGTGGTCCAAATACAATTTTTAAGAAAGCCAGTCTAGCTTATAATAGAGCGCTCTCGTTTATAAATTAAGTCACAAACTTCTGCTAACTCGCTTTGCACGTTTCCGCACTCCTTTCATGTTCTTGATCTTCACCCTTGAAAATTTTGTAATGATATTTTGTCAGTCACATTTTCTGTTGAATTCGATTGCTGGTGTAGTCTTCATCTGCTGCATCCTGTTCTTTATGAATATCTGCTTCTGCGCCAATAGCTGGTAGGAAGCATCTACTTTAATTCCATCCATATTGGACATGGATAATGCGGCTTCAGATGTGTATATTGTAATAGGAAAAACTGCTTTGCTGTAATGCTTTTTTTAAATAATGGCGACGAAGTGCAATGGACAATGCCAGCATCTTCAGGCAATACACTTGGAAAGAGGGAAATTCTATGAGTCATAAAGGAAAATGAAACACATTAATATACACAACGGCTCCACAACATGTGTTAATCGCTAGTTATGAAATTATTTTGTAAGCAAAATCGCCGGAGACGGGTTTGAATAGGCGTATTCCGAATGCTAGTCCAGTTTGGTATCACCACGCCACCTCTCTCGGATGTACGCAATTGCCTTCCGATCTCGATTCGTATCTGTCGTATCCAATACACTAACGAACAACGTATCTAGATTTTCCATCAAAGGTTAGACCAGCACCCGATTGAAGTCACAGGATCCATTAGGAAAAGCTGACCAATGAGCAAGGTACCCTTCGGCGTAGCCATAGAACCCCTGCTCGCTTCCCTTCCAGAGTGTTTACGAGGACTGCAAACAAATGTAGAAATACTTGTGTGTAAAGTTCGCGCTTACGGTGTTGGTTTTCTGGGCATGAGTACCACTAAAGGAGTGACTGCAATTAAAAAAAGTGGCAACATATGAACGGGCATCTTAGTCAAAACTTAAAAGAACAAAGTATAGCTTATTCAACATGGGCCGCGAAATCGTTTCGTAAACACAAGGAGGGGTTAACGATCTAACAACATGAAATATTTGGGCATTAATTTCAAAAACTATACAACACACTATTGCTGCGAATGACAGGAAACTGCTAAATAATACTTGTACCTGCGTGCAAGAACATAATTTTAGAAAAAATTGAACTTCAGGAAGTAACTGCAGCAATTGTAAACATTACTTCTAAAGTTAAATACGTTTCACAAATCCTGCCACTACTGGTAGCGGTGTACAAATGTATCACATCAATGGTAGGACACTTCGTGAGCCGTCGAGGAATATTAAATGTGCAGTATCCCACTGTAATGTTTCCTACGAAATGTGGTGCATTACACCTCAGAAATGACATACAAAATACCTCTCCAGCACATACAAAGAATGGAAAAATCAAACAGCACACTTGCTGTACATTTGTTAAATCAAATACCTCCTATCGTCCTTAGGTAACCTACGTGTCCAATCCATTCCCATTGGAGTTTATCATGTGTTATAGTTTTTACTAGAATACACTCACATACATGCATAGATACCTGAAAACATTATAAAAGTGTACACCAAAGTTTGAGAACATTTATCGTCTGGGAAGGATGATGTCAGGTATTTGCACCTAAATACAAATCCGTGTGAGTTGGCTTCCGATAAATTTCATGTCCCAATGTGCCATCCTCTCTGCGTCGAACCAGAACGTCCAAGAATTGAAGGCATCCCTCATTTTCATTTTCCATTGTGAACTTTATTTGATCGTGGATGGAGTTCAGATGTCTTAAAAACAGTAGTATTACCTTTATCATCTGGAAGAACCAACGTCTGTTTATCCTGGCGAAGCTGACGTAGTGGAGCCCTGTCTACCATAGATATATTGATACTTTTTGGGAGTGCTTTCATAACTGCACGGCATGTCTCACGTCTTCTTTCCTCTTCAATGGCGCTGATAAACGACGGTAATGGTAGAACCTGTGGCGTGGATGCAAAAAATCAGTCCTTTACTTAAAATCATCATCATAGCAGATCTCTACCTGTCATATTAACGACAGGACTTCGAATAATAGTTTCTCGCTGCGGTTTCGTCTCAAGTCCACTAATCTTTGCAATTCTGTCTTGATGTGTCCACCTCACGAACCCAGTCTGATTTGGTCTATGTTGTACCATCTATCCATTTCCAAGTATCATAGGGAATCTCCACAGACATCTTCAGGTGCAGGCGATAAAGCTCTTCAGAAACCAAGTCTAATTTTGGGCGTGTAAAATGGATTCTCTCCTTAACAACAAAAGATTCAGCTTTTGTTAAAGTATTATTCATTGACGTCGATTTCATAAAATGTACTAACCTGGCAAACTTCGGAATATTGGCATGGTCACGGCGTAAATCTAATTAATCTCATTTATTTGTTCTATCCCCATTGTTACAAGTTACGGACAGCATAAACCTTCATTGTTTAACTTCTTATTTGTAAAAAAAATGTCATTTCTTTCTGCAGAAACTATGCACTTCCGTGTTTACATACTGTGAGTTAGGCCTAATATTCGGGTGTATAGATTTAGCAGAATTACGTAATTTTAAGTGCATTTACTTCACTCTACTAATAGCATATACATATATTGTGTCTTAATCAACATCAGTGTTCTTTATTACTTGAATAAAAGAAAACAGTGTCTGACAGTTTCATTATGGGCACCAAAAACAAATTGGCCTTACTACCACAGTTAAGCAAGGAAGACGCTTCAGTGGAAGTAGGAAAATTCTGTTGCTAGGTACCACTCATGAAACAGGTGTGGGCCAGATTCTACAGGAAAAACGAAGTGACAGGTACCAGCTCACAAAATTTTTCTAGCCCAGTGATTGCCTTAGCCAGGTTGTAGAAGAAGATTCCTTGTGCAAGAGATTCGTGAACAGAATGATGTGTTAGAGGGTGGAGCGGGAAACGGTACTGATAGGAAAAAGGGCTACAATATTGAGAGTGACCTGTTTACAACAGCATCTGCAACAAGCCATATAAATGTGGGGCTGGTGCCTGACTTGATGCTGTATGATCGGCTCCAGTTGAACTGCTTTGTATGGAGGATCAACATGGAGATAGATTATCTGCACAGGGCATCTCAACAGGAACAGGAACAGTAATCAGACTTGGTATATAGCTAATTCCTTAACGGGGGGGGGGGGGGGGGGGGGCACTGAAACTCATAGGAGCAACTCTTTTTTAGGATAAAAATATCCGAAGATCTTCACAAAACTAAAATGAAAAATAATGTTAGTTTATTTCATCAAAACACTGAGGGATTAAAGAATAATATAGATGGGCTTTGGGGTGTGTGGACTGTATAGAAACTGTGTGTATCATAGATGTACGATGCCTATCTGAGCATCACATTGTCAATAATATGGAAACGTTAACGTCACTGGGTATAAAATCTCAGCACAAGTAATAAGGAGAGAGGAGGAGTTGCCATTTATGTGAAAGTAGTATAAATGAATGTTTGTGTGTCCTCTGTGTGTTCATAAACCATTCATTCGATTGCAATGAAACAATGGTGAACGACTCACTGTACGCCCACGAATTTTCATGACCCAAAAACAAAAGAGCACGCCACATAGCTCAGGAGATATGACGTCATAAATAATGAGGGCACCGAGTGAGAATACCCAGATTTATGCGTCAAATATTGGAAAATGGGAGTAGTTAGGGACCTGCAACAAAGTTTGCAAGTAATTTCAGACGTTGATGAAGCGCTTTGTAACTGACCCCTCCCCCCCCCCCCCCCCACACACACGCAGATTTGCATGTTACTATTTATTTTTGTCTGCAAGTCTCCCTTAATTCTCTGGCATCCAGAATTAAGCAATCTGTTTTCTTAATCTCTATCCGTATAAAAGCGAAAGGACACTCACTCATTCACTGACTAATCACCTATGAAACTGAAATTTTGCAGGAATGTAGTTCATAGGTACAAAACGTCAGATCAGAAAGTATTTTGATAGGTGCATGGCGGAGCATACTTCTCCTACAGACTCACTAAATCTACAGTTTCATTCCGATCTTCACAAAATTTCGCACGCTTGACGTTCAAAACAACAGGAAGGTCACCGTCTACCTTACGTTTTATACGGTACATGGGGTAGGGTACTTTGCAATATAAAAATGGATCCCTAAATACCTTGGTCGTGCCATAACTTGAGAACGGCTCGACCGATTTCACAGATCCTTTTCATATTGTTTTCGATATTCTCAGAATAATGGTTGTATGAAATAAAACTGAAATATTTGAGAAACAACAAAGTGCGTGTTGCAATGTGACCCGGCGTTGCTATTACATAGGAATCTATAGTTTTGTTCCGATATTTGTGAAATTTAGCACACTCTACCTTAAAAACAGGAGGAATGTCACTGCCTGTATAAAATTTCGTTCGGTGCATGGTGGAGGGTACTTACGGCATTTTTCAATATGCATAATTTTGCTACAATCTTTATGAATTTTTGCACACATGTTCTTTAAACCAAGATCACTGGGTACTTAAATGTTTCTATGGTACATGACAGTGGGTGCCTTGCAGAAAACTTTGCCGAGAAATGGAAAGGTGGAAACGAACAGAGATGGGTGGGAAAGAGGTGATGCAGGGGGGGGGGGTGGAGGGAGGGGATGGATGTGGACTACGAGACTGTAGGACAAATAAACACCCGGACAACGCCGGGTTTACAGCTAGGCACTATATATATATATAATTAGAAACAAAATAGTTTAGACTACAGAAACATACAGAATCATGTGCCTGTGAGATTAAATTCAATGTCACTTCTATAATTGTAACAATGTATAGGTCCCCATCAGGCAACTTTCAGCTACTTTTGAAAGACATAGATGCCTTGTTGTCCTATCTGTCTGAAAGGAGAAAAGAAATTATTATTTCTGGAGATCTCAATGTTGATTCTCTAACGGAGTGTAATAGGAAGAAAGACCTTGAAGTATTACTTGGTTCTTTCAATTTGACATCCGCTATTGATTTTCCTACTCGGGTAATAAAGGACACTGATAGATAACTTTTCTATAGACCAAGATAAGTTTAAAAATGTAAAGGCTTATCCAGTTGAGAAGGGTCTTTCTGATCATGGTGCACAGCTCTATCGAGCAGCGTATTTTCCCACATAGACTAAAATATGCTAATGTTAAACCGTGACATAAAATATGTGTCCGATGTCAATAAATATTGCCCAATTTCTCTTCTGAAAGCATTATCCAAAGTTATTAAGAAAGTAAGTATTCAAGAGTAGCTTCCTATATTTGTAAAAATAAGGTACTAACCAAATATCAGTTTGGTTTCCAGCAAGGATATTCAATACAAAATGCTATATGTACTTTCACTGATCAAATAATAAATGCTCTGACTAACCAGACATCAGCTGTTCGGATATTTCGTGTTCTTAATCATTGTGGTATTAGTAGCGCAGTGCACAAATGGTTTACTTTGTACTTAACTGGAAGACTGCAAAAAGCTGAAGTAAGCGGTTCTGGTAAACTGCAAAAATCATCTGATTCCTCAAATTTGGGGGGGGGGGTGCTATCAAGGACGGGATCCCACAGGGTTCAGTCTTGTGTCTTTTGCTGTTCTTGGTATACAGGATGTATTAAAAAAAAAGAATTCGCAAACTTACACGGTTCATTTCAAAATTCTTAACAAGCTTGTACAACTCTTAGGAATTTTCGAAAGAAGTCGAAATTCATTGCAGAGACGAGCAAAGTATTGCATCCAGATGCAAGGAAGACACTTCGAACACCTCCTTTAACAGGTAACCCATACGTGAAATATGCACTAAATGCAATTTAAATCTTAACAATAAAGTCTAAAGTTCAAATTAATGTGTACTAAATAGGACGATGTTTACACTCACGTGAGTGGCGGCTTGGACCCATACATTCCTAAGTATCTCGCAAGCGGCTCGTTTGCAGACCCTGGGACGTTTCGTTTGTATTATCGTGTACTTTCAACAGTGTAAGTTTTTGCCATCCTTTACGAGACACCGTGTATATTAATGATTTGCCATTCTATACTCATGATGATGCAAAGTTATTCCTTTTTGCTGACGATACAAGTATAGTAATCACTCGTGACAAACAATTTTAATAGCAAATAATGTCTTTCAGAAAAGTATGAAGTGAATCTCTGCAAATGGACTTTTATTAAACTTTTTATAAAACGCAATACATATTGGCATGAAACCATTAATAAATATAGTCTGTGAACAAAGGTCCGTAGCTAAGGTCGAATATTGAATGTTTTAGGTGTATGCATTGATGGGAAATTGAATTGTAAGCAACACTTTGACGATTTGCTGAAACGTTTGAGTTCAGAAACTTAGGTTATTAATGTTATTGCAGATTTTGGTAACAAACATCTCAGTAAATTAGCTTACTATGTCTATTTTCATTCATTTCTATCTTATTTTGGGGTAACTCATCATTGAGCAAATTATTATTCATGGAGCAAAAGGGTGTCGTTAGAATAATTTCTGGAGCATACCCAAGATAATCTTGCTGACACTTATTTAAGGATATAGGGATGTTCACAGTAGCTTTACAATATAATATTCCATAATGAAATTTGTTATTACTAAACCAACCCATTCCAAAAGTAATAATAGTGGGCATAGTAACAACACTAAGAGAAAGGATGATCTTGAACGGCGGTTGTAGTTATCGCATCTTAGATCATGGAAACGGTTCAGTGTTTCTTGGACGAATACACTGAACGAGACAGCGATCGCCAAGTACACGTCGTACGTGTTGATGACCCTCACTTGCGTGAAGGCAGAATCTGAATTCATAGGTGAAAACCACGGCCCAGAATTGCATCTTACAAGTGACCCTCTGACGGTACCAGTCGAGCCGATCAATATCCGTGCTGTAGCGTGAGTAGAATACGTGCTACAGGTGTGCATGCCAGTAGTCCCACAGGTCCTAAACACTTCGTATTCACGCTTGTGGGCTCACAAACCCTCTTGTCGGTTCTGAGGTAGCTGTTTGATTCGAAAATCTCCTCTACGGGTGTGACAATGTTCGCGTGACCATTACAACCAGCATCGTTGCAAAACTGGTGCAGGAGGTCCCTCATGTATGCGAATTCTCCGAAAGCACCATCTCAAATGTCTAGAGGTCACAATTTGACCTTTTCAAAGCTGCTCAGTTAGCAGTAGAAAGCAGAAATGCGTCTCCGTGGCATGGCGCCAATTTTCTACACACGTTGATATCGTGCTCAGCCCTATGGCTATAATAATTCCCTATTAAAGGATACTCATAAATTGCGCTCTGTAAGCTATGTCACTACGCTATCTATTGTCGTAAGATGTTAAAATTTTTATCAGGCCTACCATCGCCCAGGTACTTGTCACCATCGAACCAAACTCGACGTCGTCGGTTATTCGTCATCAGTGTAGGAGTGCCAATACTCAGGTATAGTGCATAGCCCATATATCCACACTACAACACCGTCAATCAATTTTGATTTTGTTCACCTATAATTTGGTGAATTCTGTCTGATGTGATATCTGAAATTGATGGCACCTAAACTATTTCTCTTTAGAAACATTGCGATGCTTTATGTTGATAATTTCTTTCATACTTTACTTCTATGATAAAGCATCGCACCAGCGTCGTCAGTTAGCATCACGCATAGCACTCAAAAGTTAGGACTGGTGACTTTCTTCCACACATACTACACATTAAAGCTGTTTGGACTTGTACATATTTACTATAACAATGCTGCAAATAACGCCACCCATTTCGTAACAAAATCACGGATTTGATCTCAACTTTAGTCTCTTTATTGTTTGGTTTTGCACTGATACAATTTAACCTTCATTCCTGTGACATGTAGAGTATAGTAGCTCTTAACAAGTTCATATTTTATCAAAATCAAGTTAGTAAAATTCGTTCCTTCTTAGCGTTTATAGATATTAACTTTCGAAATAAAAGATAAATAATGATATAATATTTGCTATAAAAATGTATGTTCAACAAAACTGTTTCCAGTTGCGACCTTCGTATTGGTACTCACCAATAAGAATTGGACAATACATAATTCAGCGTAGTAAAAGTTTATGGCTCGTTGTCTCTGTTGATAGGGGTGAGTTATGTATGTCAGCTTCTATGCCCTAAACAGCTACCCAATCTGTTTAAACAAGATCAATAATTAATCTGTAGTTTAGTCAGTCTATCAATATGCATATGATGACGTGAAAATACATTTAACAAACATAAATTTAACCTCTGAATGACCAACAAAATGGATTCTAAGATAATTGATTCACTCATGAAGTAATTCTTTATAAATGGAGTTTATTACTCTTATCGGACATGAAATATGGAGGTGGTCCTATTTTATACATCAGTAAATGACTGAATATTTCTCCAAATATTGTTCATGAGAGGCACAGTAAGTATCACACGCACTCGAGAGTAAAAGTTCCAAATTATCACTCGTAATAAATCCGCGATTAATTATAGTATTTGTTATAAAACACAGTTTGTAATCACGCGAGTACACGATTGCAGTTCCACATCCACAGTTCCACAGCCCTACTACTGCGCCAGTCTATTAATCTGCATATGATGACGTGAAAATGTTCAAAAATGTTCAAATGTTTGTATTGCTCATGGGAGTTAACTACGGGGTCATCAGTCTCTAAACTTACAAACTACTTATGAACTAGCTAATACTAAGGACGGCACAAATATCCACGCCCGAGGGGGGATTCGAACCCCCGACCGTAGTGGCCGCGCAGACCGTAACTGGAGCGCCTCAGTCTCCTCGGCCACTGCGGCCGGCGACGTGAAAATATATTTAAACAAACATAAATTAATCTTCTGAATAAGCAACAAAATGGATTCTAAGATCAAAAAGAGATTCAGTCACGAAGTAATTCTTTATAAATAGAGCTTATTTGTCTTTCTGGACATTAATCTGCAGAGGTGGTCCTACTTTATATATCGGCAAATAACTGAATATTTCCCCAATTATTGTTCATGAGAGGAACAATAAATTTCCCACTCACTCGGTGGTCCATCGAAATCAAATTTCAAATGTTTGTAAATCTATTGGACCAAACTGCGTGGTCATCAGTCCGTAGCTTACAAACTACTTAAACCTAGGTAAACTAACCTAACGACAACACACACACTCATGCCACAGGGAGGACTCGAACCTCCACGGCGAGCAACCGCGCGCTCCGCAGCGAGACGCTTTAGACCGCTCGGCTACACCACCGCGGCGGTCCATCGAACATTAAAGTTCCTAATTAATCCGCGATTAAAGTATTTGTTAGAAAACACAGTTTGCAATCACACGAGTACATGATTGCTGAATTATCACAGTTCCACAGCCCCACTACCGTGCATAATTTATCACTTTTCAAGCAGAGAGTCAGTTCTGCAGTCACAGTCCCGCAGCCTATCTCTTCAAATCACAAGTTCGTAACGTGGGTTCAGGCCGCCCAGCGTCAAAACCTTTCACAGCCTCGTCCAAGGTACGAGACCCTTCCCAATGGTTCAAATAGCGTGCTTTCCTCGCTCCCAAAATTGTATCTTTCTGCGCATCCTAGCGCCTCATCTTTAAAATATAATTTCCTTTCCAAAATATTATACATTTGAAATCACAGAATTAAATGATTTGATCACCTCCATGCAAATGTTATTCACATTTAACAAACAAATATATATTTAACAATACTAAAAACAGTTGAGACTGAAGCTCTTTGCTATTAAGTGTGGCGTATCACTTTTCAAATATACTGCTGCTAGTTATCAAAATACAGTTACACAATTAATATTTCATTTATCGTGGCTTTTTATAGAAATATATTCAGTTATTGTCCATAAATACTTATAATAGTTTATATATAAATTAACTGCTGCATATCACTACTTTTAGTTGGCCATGAAATATTTAAGTAGCAGTCTACATCATAAAAAACTAACGTTACTAAGAATAATATTAATTATAATAAAATACGTTTATAAATGTAATGCGCTTTGCTGGGTTCATGTTTTGTGTTTCTGTGGTAGAATCTATGTTTTGACACAAGAATGTTACTACCTCAACGAAAAGCAGAACAAGAGAGTAAAATAACGTGTATTGAAAAAATACGGAAGTAACATGGTACATCTTTATAGATAGGTAGCGTGGTGCAATGCTGCCCATTTGCTTCTTAAATTGTTACTGATAAACACTACGTATCCATAGTTGTAAATATAAGTCTTTTAATAATATTATTATAGTACTGAAATTTGTAGGCTTTTTATCTGTAACGGATATTGAAATTGTAATTGCAGCATTTGATTCTCCCAAGTCTCCTGAATCCACTCATATAATTATATTTGCCCTATGATCATTCCTGATATTATATGGATTTTTAGAATAATGTGTGTGGCTATATTGTATTTCAGTTGCAATCTGGAATAGCCGTCCTCGCTCAGCCAAGAGAGTTTCCAGTTTCCGAGCACATTAGGAAAACGCTGACTACCTGTCCATTCCCTAGGTTCAAAATGTTAGCCGGCCGACTGGGGAACCCAACAGCCTGGCAAAACCTGCCTTTCACATGGAAACAATCAGTTTCCCCCTGTATCTGTAATGTCACACAGTTTTAGAATATATACTGTAGTATATCTGACTCATAGCTAATTATGAGTCTTCCCGTCACCTCTATCTGAATTCTTCAAGGCAGAATTTGATCGAAATTTTCCGGAGAAAAAGCCACTGATTTGCAAAACTAAGTATTGGTTCAGATACGTGGATGATGTACCGTTTTTATGAACTGGTACCCCTAAACTTGTAGGTTAAATCTATGAGTAATTTAAACTCACAAAGAAAGAAAATTATATTCAAAATGGAAGTGGGGAGCTTGTCTATAAATTTTTTGGGCTTGAATACAGATATTAGCACAGACAGACATGTATTTGGCATTTACAGGAAAGCCTGAGCCACAGGTATAGTGACACCAGCAAGTTCCAACAAGCACACAGCAACAAACATGCAGCTTTCCACGCTGTGGTGCATCGCTTTGTTTTTGTGCTATTATCGGAGGCTGCCATCGGAAAAGAACGAAAGACTGTTAAATATGCTGGATGTCAGGAATCCGTTAACCCTTTGCGGACTGCAACCGTATCGGTACGGCGGCGGCCATACGGTCGAGCCAGCCTACAACCGTTCCGGCATGATTCCGCTTGTTTGTGGTCTGTATGTGACGACGATCACTCCTAACCGTGACTGATTGCAGCCATCATGTGGATCCACTTCCATATTTAAGAGACCTTGCATACATTTGATCACAGAGGAACTTACTTGCCCACTAGTACAGATTTCGGCGCAAGAGTCCAGGATTCAAAGAATATATTACGAGTGCAGTCAGACAACAGGCTGATACAGAATTGAAGGACACTAGGTTTGCGTGTCTATAATGCTTTATCCCCTTATGTGTAACACCACTTTTTCAGGAATGCTACAACCTGAAGAAACTTTTAATTAATGTCACGCATCGGGAGTGTGTGTGTTTTTTACTGAGGTTACCTTAAGTATTTCATAAGCCTAGGGGCTGCTGACCACAGTAGTTTGGTACCATAGATAAACAAATATTTGAACATTCAATACCTATCTAAGTAATTAATTATAGTACAGTGACTTGATAAGAATATAGTAAGATAATAGCTAATTTTATTTCAAACATTTATGTAATTCAACAGTCCCAAAATAATCCAGTCTAGAAGAGCAAGCGAGTATATAAGATCTTAGTCTTCAAAGGATTGATAGGTACAACAAAAGCACACTATCCCATCCTTGGGCTAAATTTCAGAGAAAGTCAGCAAAAAAATAATTATATACCCGGATTTTACAACACAAAAAAAATATTTTAATATCCATTCAACAGTAAAAGTAGCTTGCAACCATTCTCTCCAAGTGGTGTATACAAAATCAGATGTAAAAACATGGAAAAATAGATGTAGGCAAGTGAGGCATGTACGAAAGAAGAGATGCCGCAAATCTGAATTGTTATCCACCTGGTCGAGGATGTTTATTTCAGTGTGGATGCACACGAGCACCGGCCCCCTTGCGGAAATATTGAGACAGTTGTAAAACATGGAGTACAACGGTCTGTGTAGGAAGCATGTGAGACTTTGGGTCTGACGAGGCTCGTGAAGGTGTGTCAAGCACTTGTGCCTAGCATGGCGCTAAGGCTTAGCACAACTGCGAACTAAACGGGAGGTCCTCAGTTCAGATCCCGGCCCCTCCGAAGATTTTCGTGTCTCCATGTTGAATCATTACATACATTGTCTACTTGCACATTAGACTTCAAATTATCGATGAGCTATTACTTACACTATATGAGGCACTGATAGAAACCAGGTCTTAATCGCATAAAGTTTCTTGTAGTAATTTACGGTATGCGGTTAGCAACTACACAAAGAATTCAAAACTTTTAGAACTCTTTCTTCTTCGTGGACTAAAGTAAACAGCACAGATAACACAAGAGAATGGAACTGGAGCGCGAAGCACTGACGGGGGTGAAATGAATTTCTAAAGGCACTTCGTCGCAGCAAATGAGAAATAAAAGGTGACGCAGGCGCATCATAGGGAAGTGGCTGTGACTGGTGCTTTTGCAGCGTGAAAAATCGATGCAACGCCTTTGGCAGCTGTCTGGCGGGGGACTTGCTTTTACAGGGATAACTGAGTAAGGAAAGAGAGCGCCGAGAGAGCATTCTGGAGCCAGAGTGCTAGACGCTCCTCCAGCCAGCAGAGACACTTAACTGCAGGCTACGCTTGCGATAAAATCAGCTTCGTTCCATTTATTTATGACCAGGTTTCCTTGTATTAGCACCAAAATGTTCAAATGTTTGTAAACCTAAGGCACCAAACTTATGACGTCATCTACTTATACTAACTTAAACTAACATATGCTTAGGTCATCACACACACACATGCCCGAGGGAGAACTCGAAACTGCGATGGGAGCGGCCGTGAAAATGGTGATATGACGTCTGAGACGGCGCGGACATACCGAACTACTTATATAAGCTTTACTGCAGTCGTAATGTAGATGTGGAATGATTGCTATAAGAAGCAATGATAGGTAACGGTCCCACTAGAGTCAATAATTGTCCGACAAATGAAAATTTTGCATGTTTGCGTTTATTTTGTCAAAACAATATAAACAGTTGATAGTAAAGTAGAATCATTCTAAAGCATACAGAACGGAAACAACTGCAATATACATAGCGCTAGACAACAATGTTTTCGTCGTTTTTTCGAACTTTTGCACCGACTTTTCGACAACTAGTTAATAGGGGTAGTATCGAGTGTGACCACCTATGGCAAAGATATAGGCTTGATAACGACATACAACGCTGTGAATGATGTCTTCAGCCGTAGTTTGAGGCAATAATTCCCATTCTTCCTGCTTGGCTGCTTGCATTTCTTAGAGATAGCTTGGTTGATGCTGTGGAGACGCAACCGCTCTCTTTAGTGCATTCCAGACATGCTCTATCGCATTCCAATGGGGAGAACGACTAGCCTACATCGTACATACAATATCTTCCGTGTCGAAGAAAACATAGACCCCCTCGAGCACTATCGTCCATCAATAATAAGCTCATTAACAGCACATGGTTCCCAATATCTCAAGACGGTATCTTCCGATTACACCGGACAGTTACATGAAGACGCGTTTGAGTTGACGCGAGGAAGGTGGCGCAGTGCTAAGAAACTGAACTCGCTTTCGGTAGTACGATGGTTCAAATATTCCTCCGGCCATCCAGATTCAGGTTTTGCGTGAGTTCCCTAAATCACTCCACGAAACGCCGGGATGGTTCTTTTGAAAGGACGCATCCGATTTCCTTCCCCATCCTTACCCAAATAAACCGAGCGTGAGCTCTGCGTTTAATGACGACGCTGTGGACGGGGCGTTTAATCTTCCTTGTTCCTTTTTAATCTCTGTCCACAGAATTACGGATCCTCCTTGATATCGGTTTCTTTTCACAATTTTTAGCCCTCAGTTCGTGTTCTACGTTCCTTAATGTTGTCAATTTGTCAAGGATGACTCTCCACATCAAATCGGCACCCAGCTGCGAAAAGAACAGTGTCCCACTGTCCACGTGGCACGCTGACATCACCGCTCGAGAGTTCTCTTCTGTAAAGAAGCTTCAGGGATAGGCAAAATCGTCTCTCGCACAATAAAGGCCATTCTTCCGAGGCTGTTTGTGGACTGTCTCGGTGTAACCTTTCCAGTGCACACTGCGAGGTATGCTATCCATATTACGGACCTACCGACGTGCCCTTTGACATGTTGCGGCACTCAGCCTGTGAGACTGGCCACCCGCGAAGCACAGCAAGGTCGCGGGTTGCCAGCCGATCAGACAACCTGGCGCCAGGTGGCATCGAGAACACAGAGGGAACACCTACCTGCCGTCACACGCGTGACCACCAAGTAGTTCCTATGGTATGCTGCGGCCTCGGGATACTTAAGCCCTGACCAGGGCTATTGCAGCCACAGCCAGGACTCGGCCATTCCACGAGGCGGCCGACCAGCTGTACCGCCTCTGTCCGCAGTCACGCCTGCCATTCTGACTATCGGTGACTGCGTTTTTCTTGACTAATTGCGTGCAGGTGTGCTGATCGCTGTGTCGCCAGTGGTGTAGGGGTTAGCGTAACTGTCTAGAAAGCAGGAGACACGGGTTCCAATCAAGGCTGGGAGCACATTTTCAGCTTTGCCCATTTGCAGCTAATTTCATACATTCATTTAATATACATCTGATTTATTGAAGATCCAACGTCAGTCAGTCGACCAGACCAAAGTACCCTGCCGATTTCCTTCCTTTTTTGTTTTAAACGAAAGGTATTTAGCCACAGTTTTGTCATCAACTATCAGAATTTACAAGACCCTCGCCTTCCTTTTTCTATACTCAAATGCGATTTCCTTCTGTATATTTATTATGGGGATGTCCTTGCTGTAAACTAAAGTCAGCCGGTCAGGCCCTTCTATCCGACCGATTTCCTTCATTTTCGCTTCAAGCGAAAGGTATCCATTCGCAGATTTGTCCTCAAATATCAGAATTAACGTAAGTCTCTCCATCCTTTATTTTTATTCTAACGCGGTATCCTTTCGTCCTTGGATCGAATATTTTAATGCCTTTCTTTTACGATATCTTCGGTTCTAATCAAAGTACGCAGTTTCTTTGACCTAACAAAAATCAGCGGATCGAGCTCTTCCACTAAACACTTTCATTGATTGATTCTGAAGAATGCTATACGTGAACATTCAACTTTACTTCTATTTATCCCAACTTTTTGTCATTCTACTAACGGTGCAAAGTATTCGCATGGGTCCTCTAGTTATTTATAAAAGTATGACTATCTACCTAATATCGAAACAAAGTAGCAACTTTCTCACATTACGGATATTACATTTCAGAATGGGAAGCGGCAACTAAGGCAGTGGAGAACGTGTGGGTGTCCAAGTGTATTTTAAGTTATAGAAATCCCTCGACAGGCCCCTTAAGATGCTTATTGATTCCAGTCACCTCTGTACTCCGCACAATAGAACAGTGAATTAAAAGATTTTTGTGGTAATAGTTAACTGTAGGAGTATATGGTAAGATCCCAGAATTGCTCACACTTTTAGATAATCACAATGCCCACACAGTACTAGGAACGGAAAGCTGGCTCAAGGCAGTCGTGAATAGTAATGAAATCCTAAACTCAAACTGGAACGTAGACCATATAGATTGAATGCTGTAGAGGGAGGTGTGATTACAGAGATAAAGAATAAGACTATATCGAGTGAAAATTAAGACAGACTTGGAATGTCACACAATTTAGGTGAAAGTCGGCGTGAAAAGTGGCTCAAACATTGTCATTGGAAGCTTTTATAGACTACCTGGCTCTGCCACAGTAGTGGTAGAACAAATGATGGGGGACACTTGGAATATATTTCCCATATATTTCGTAATCATGTTATAGTTTTGGGTGCAAATATCAACTCCGAATGTAGACTGGGAGACAAATGTGTTTATGACAGGTGGCAGGGACAGAGAATAGAGCAATATACTTCCTAGTGCTATACCTGAAAAATACATCGAGCAGTTAAATCAAGAGCCGCCTCGTGGAGGTAACGTGTTAGACCTAATTATGACAAACAGACAATTTTGTGTCGTGCTTTGGTGAGCGAGTGTCAACAGCCGTCATATATTTCGTAAAATGCATTTTTAAAACCATCGGCTATTTATTAAAAACCTTATATATCAACCAGTTTCGGTCAATAGACCATCTTCATAGATAAACTATACAAAATAAACGTAATTACTGTGCATAAACAAAGAGAGGAAATAACCAGCAAATTACATATAATGAGATTGAAAACGGAAAATCATCAATTTAAAATATGGTGAAGAATACTTACAAGGTGTTAAAACCGAATGGTAAACTGCATCAAATGAAATACATCTAGTTGAGACAAAGAGGAGTCAGTATAACTAAAAATGTTAAAAATACCAATATCGATAACATAGGTTTTATAGTCTTTGAATCATGGAATTAGCACAAGGCACCCCGTCCATTATTATTCATAGTCTGTTCTTACCTTTTATGTTGTGTTTACTGATAGGTTTTATCTAAGATGACCACTGCATTTTTAACATTTTTAGTTATACTGACTCCTCTTTGCCTCAACTAAATGTATTTCATTTCATGCATTTTACCATTTAGTTTTAACACCTTCTAAGTATTCTTAACTATATGTTAAATTGACATAATTTTCCGTTTTCAATCTCAGTATATGTAATTTTGCTGCTTATTTCCTCTCTTTGTTTGTGCACATTAATTACGTTTTTTGGATAGTTTATCTATGAAGATGGTCTATTAACCAAAACTGGAAGATATATAAGATTTTTAATGAACAACCCGATGGTTTTAAAAATGCATTTTATGAATGTTGTGTAGATTGCATAGTAATTGACTGATCAACACGATGGTTTCGTCTATAACACTAACAGTGTTGAGAAATTGTGGAAGGAGTTTGTACTGTACAATGCGCATTAGATAAGTACGTGCAAAGATTATGAAAGGTGCCAAAGATCCACCGTGTTTCAACAGCCGAGTCAGAAAAGTGTTACGAAAGTGAAGAGAACACTGTAAATATAAGTGTAGCCAACGTGCACACAAGCAAACGTTAAATAGTGTCAAAATTAGTGGAATGGCTGTCATGAGAAAGGAATTGAACGACTTTGAGAGTTAAGTTTTGCTTGCCGTTTTGGCAGAAAATCCTAAGAAATGTAAGTCATACATCACATCGTTAAACGGGTCAAAACGAGGTACCCATTCACTCTGTGACCATAATGCTGTTGAAACACGGGATGATACGGAAACGGTCGAAATTCTGTCATTTGCCAAAGCTATTTCACAGAGGAGGTTTGATCTGCAGTACCTCATCTATACAATAGCACGAACAATAAAGTGGCGGATTTTGAAATAAGTGTCGCAGGGTAGAAAAACAACTGAAAGCGTTAAACATAGAAAAGGCCGCTGGACAAGATGGGATACCAATATTATTTTACACGGAATATGCGAAGAAATTCGCACTCTTTCTAGCCGAAGGTATCTAGAGGAACAAAGTGTTCCTAAGTATCGGCAGTGGTTGCAGGCCATTCTCGTGTACAAGAAGGATCATCAATCACACGCACACGAATCGGGCAGCTGCAGAATTTTGAAACGCATCTTATGTTCGAATATTATGTCATTTCTGGAGACCGGAAATCTCCTTTGTAAAATATCAACATGGTTACCTAAAGACTACTAACGCTATTCATCCACGACATCTAGAGGGCAGTTTGCGACATGCCTTCAGTCCGCGTCAAATGACCTCTAGTGCAGTGCAGTATTCAGTCGCAAATAAGTAACAATGACAAACGTCTTGCTATCAAACTGCCATTTACCCACAACAACACACAGCTCACACCAAGAGCTCTATAACACAGGCTAAAGATGTGCACCTCAGAGAGGATTTAGAAATGACCGCGATAAATTACAACAGGTATTACTATCGGACTTCTTAATTTTGAAAGACGACCGTCTGTCGTCTTCCATATATTTTTGTATATTTCTGTAAAGTTATAATTTATTTAATGTCACTAGATTATCATTCTGTTAAAACTTGAACCCCACACTTTTCAAGGTTTGAGGATTAGCATTTTTATTTTATGTGTTAAAATATTAGTAAATATTGCTAGGTTTTTCTTATTTTGTTATGTTAATTATTTACTATTATATTAATTAATATGGCATAAGTACGGCTGCTCTGCTACGCCACTGTCCCTGTGAGAATGTGCACTTATACTTTTAAGTGGATAAGCGAGAATCTATGGCTGTCTGAATGTGGGGAGTGATAGCTCAATTTGCATGGTTCTCTCTGGCTCAGAGTCGATAGCTTCTGAGGCTACCAACTAGGTTTCTACACCCTTTGATTACAGTCCAGTCGACGAGCCTTCTCTAGGGCGAGTCTCTCCGTCCTCACCACCGCTGATCTTGGATTTTCCGACTTGCGGTGGCTTCCCGCGCCTCATGGCGGCTCGGTCTGTCCATTCTGTCCTAGTCTTCTGATGAGTTAAGGTTGGTTCTACACTTGTGTTTGGAGATGGTAGCGTTTCATTGTCTAGCACGTTTAACTTAGACTCGTGAACTTAGAATCATTTTTTGGAATATTTTCTCCGATCGTGTGCGGAAATGTGTTCTCGTTTCTCAATTCAGTGATTTCCAATAGATAAACGCGGTGTGTGTGATTCTAGATGCAGTTTCATAAAGGCCTGGTATGTCAAAACCTTTTGTGGTCATGTGGCGGTGTATGAACTCTGTGTAAATACTTTCTAGCATTGTGGGGCCCGATTTCTAATAGGTGATATGTTCATTTTTGAACAGTGCACGTGAAAATCTTCTCATCGTTTCCTTCCGAGAGTGATATGTGTTCCACGTTGTTGGTTCATAGAACAAGGCCTTCAGCTTCCACTCTTGTTTATTCCATGCCCATCAGGCAAGTAACTATGCGGGTATCCTTCTGATTTCCACTAATATTTCGCGATCTTCTCTCCCCGCCTATCTTAATTTTGCTGTTTCTTCTCCGACTGGTAGTATGCACTCTGTCTTTGGCAGTAATTCTCTCTGAGCATTGTACAACCTCCTTCAATAGCTTCCTTATGTAATTCTAAACATTTCTATGGGTTGCATGATGTAGTTAGTTTTCTTTATTTTTCGAAAATTTTATCGGTTTTCGGAACCACGTGGGTCCGAGTTCCGACTTCCGGGGTTTGGAGCTAGTCGCCTGAATTCACGCCACTTCTCAGTACCTAGATCGATTTCTAACAGACTGCAACTTAAGAATTCCCCGTGATTTTGTATAATGAATCCGATTTTCAACCACTTCACCTTCAGTGGAGTGCGTTCATGTAACATAGCCGTATGTCGCCGTTAGTGTGTTTGTTCGCGGTCCAATTCAGATGTAATTTAACTTGGCTATACACACGCACCATCTCAAAACAGGCACGACATACCAGAGCCAGCTTCAAAGTGTTTTTGTATATTGTGTTTTGTGCTACCTCCGACATGCTGAATTTCGCCTACGATAGCGGCGCCTGCTTCCGCCTCGTCTCAGCACGCTGAGTTTGGTGAGTTTCGCTGTGGCATTGCGTGTGTTTGCCGTTCTGAGTGTTGTTTGTGAATCCTTCCCCCCAGTAGCGTTAAATCATGTATAATGCAGGCTGGGCACCGTCTGTATTAATCCATGTAAGAGATGCATTTTTATTGTATTAACAAAATTGGTTCCCCATTTTGCTTGTTTTCTATCTGAATAAACAAGTTTAAATCAAAATATCCACGGGTGTGCTGCCGGTCTATAGTGTCCAACGGGCACAATATTTCGGCGATCATACATGTCGCCATCATCAGGGAACTGACGGACTGAGCTCCTGGAAACGCGCCGGCACGGAGATCCGCACGGTACGGCTGCTCGAAGGGAACTGGGTTCTAGCCCGGTAGCGGGCCATTTAAATACCCTCGGCCCGCGGAGCGACCCCTCCGCGGTCCGCGCCCCGCGCCGCGGCCGCGCAGGGGAACCGATTGCGCCGGCGTCTGAGAAGACGTCGGTGTGAGGGCTCTGTCCGCCGTGGTCGTCACTTCGTTACGTTTGCTAGATTTGCTCTTAATTAACCCAATGGCTGGTTCCCAAGCTTTGCTAAGATTATAGCCAGAGTCACGGTTTATGAGGTCGTCACTTGTGCGAATTTCAATGGCCTCTCTAACGACGTCTGTACCAGAATCCTAGTGTGTTCATACTCCATGGCGTGATTCTCCGACAAACAATGTTCAGCGACTGCCGACTTGCTCGGATACATCAATCGTGTGTGCCTCTGGTGTTCAACGCATCGATCCTCGACGGTACGCATCGTCTGTCCAATATATGACTTTCCACACTGACACGGAATCTGGTACACGCCCGCCTTCCTCAGTTGTAGTGGTTGGGCGGAGAGCCCGCTGAATCTGCCACTCTGAGTACCCATTTTTTCGAAATACAGTTCTCAGGTGTTCCAATTCCTGGGGTAGACTCTCTGCGTCGGAGATAGTGCGCGCCCTATGTACTAGAGTTTTAAGTACCCCATTCCTCTGTGAAGGGTAGTGACAGCTGTCTGCGTGTAAATACAGATCAGTGTGCGTTGTCTTCCGATATACACTATGAACCAGGGTGCCATCAGCTCTTCTCTTGACCAAGACGTCAAGGAACGGCAATTTACCCTCCGTTTCAGTCTCCATAGTGAATTTGATGTTGGGGCGTATGGAGTTCAGATGTGTAAGGAAGTCAAGGAGTTTATCCATACCATGTGGCCAGATGACGAACGTGTCGTCCACGTAACGGAAAAAGCATGTTGGTTTCCATTCAGATGATGCCAGGGCTTCCTCCTCGATATTCTCCATGTACAAATATTTTGATTATGAAATACGCCGGGAGAAACTGAAGAATCACATCAAACAAGTTTAAGTTCAACATAATCCGTAAGTTGCCTATAAATTGTAGTTTTAGAGCACATTCCCTCCATTATTTAATATAGTTCTTCACAAGTTCTGTTAAGTATATGTCTAAATTCCGTTGCGCCATAAATGTTTTCTTAGCTAACTTTCTAAGATAATTTTAATTGTGGTGGTTTGCTTATTAATGTCAGTGTGTAATAACGTGTGAGCTGCTATGTATATTGACCACTGTAGTATTAACTTCCGGTTATCGAAGTAATTTGAAACGTGTCAGTTCTCAGTTTGGGCCAGGGAATAAGATTTTGTAGCAGGAAGTAACCGGTAGTTCACACGGACTTTATTTGCTAATTTTAGTGATAAAACAAGGCTCTTGTTTCGTACTGTGGTCGACTTTTAATTTCATCGCTTAAAATTTTGATAACACAAGGCGAAACATGCGAACCTACATATACAGATCCTACAATGACAAAGTTCAAGTAAAATACTGTAACTTGTAGGAATGCATTGTCTCGCGGCGATAACTTTGAATAACAAGTTCTCGGGTTTCAGTCCGCGTCAGGTCGTTAAAACTCCACGAGCTTTCGGCCAAGCACTCCTTGGCCATTGTCAAGTGCTATTGACTGCCTAGTGGCTGCAAATACGGGCTTATATACACTAGCTGCCGGCTGTGACGTCACTGGTGCTCCGCGACTTCGCCATATATGGGCATGCTTTGAGTCGGTGTTGGATGCGCCCGTTTTAACTGCGCGATCGCTGGATCCCACGCCGCGCTGAGCTGCAGGCCGCCGTCTCTGTTAAGGTTATTATCATATGTTTTAATTTCGATGGCTTCTTTAATAACACTGTCCCAGAAGCCGTTCGTGCGAGTCACGACGGCAGTTTCATCGAATTTGATGCGATGACCGTTTACTAAAGCATGCTCAGCTATAGCAAATTTGTCTGGGTACCGTAAACGATAAAACCTTTCATGTTCCTTCCATCGTTGTTCAACAGTTCGTACTGTTTGTCCTACATAAGACTGGCCACACTCGCAAGGTATATTGTAGACCCCAGGTGTTCTGAGACCTACTGCATCTTTAACTGGTCTCAGTAATTGCCTGATTTTCGTCGGGGGCCTGAAGACTGATTTGATCTTGTGTCTTTCCTTCTTCCTCATCAGTGGGCTTATTGTGTTTCCTTCTTGAGATCGCATCACTTATTTCACGATATGGAGATAGAAAAAGACAGTACATTGCCCTACCTCGATGTTCTCGTCCGTCGAAAACGGAATGGATGCCTTGGTCACAGCGTCTATAGAAAACCTTGCCACACTGATCTGTACTTACACGTCACAAGCCATCATCACCCGGTACGGACGCGCACTGTATTGCAAACTTTGGCAGATCGTGCAAAAACAATATCAGACGCCGATAAACTGTCCCATGAGTTGAAACATCTACGCAAGGTCTTCAGGAATAATGGCTACAATGATCGTGAAATAAGTGATGCGATCTCAGGAAGGAAACACAATAAGACCACTGACGAGGAAGACTGAAAGAAACTTGCTTTTTTGCGTACCACGATATTTCCATATTATTTCAATAAAGTTTGTTTTACTCTCTTGTACTGCTTTTCGTTGAGGTGGTAATATTCTTGTGTCAGAACACAGATTCCACCACAGAAACACAAAACATGAACCCAACAAAGCTCATTACATTTATATATGTATTTTATTATATTTAATATTATTCTTAGTAACAGACTGCCACTTGAATATTTCATGGCCGACTAAAAATAGCAGATACGCAGCAGATTGTTTATATATAAACAGTTATAAGTATTTGTGGACAATAACTGAACATATTTGCTTAAAAAGCCCTGATAAACTAAATATTAATTGTGTAACTGTATTTCGACGGCAGCAGTATTTTTGAACAGTGAGGCGCCACGCTTAATTGCAAAGAGCTTCACTTTCAACCGTTTCTAGTATTGTTAAATATGTATTTGTTTGTTAAATGTAAATAACATTTGTAGGGAGGTGGTAAAACATTTAACTCTGTGATATTCAAATGTATAAAATTTTGGAAGGGAAATTGTATTTCAAATATGAGGCATTAGGATGCGCGGAAGGATACAATTTTGGGAGCAGAGGGAGCACGCTTTCGAACGCTTGAGAAGGGACTCTTAACTTGGACGTGGTAGTGAAAGGTTGTGACGCTGGGCGGTCTGAAGCCACGTTACGAACTTGTGATTTGAAGAGATAGGCATGTGTGGACATAGAAACTTTACGGGACTGTGACTGCAAAACTGACTCTCTGCTTGAAAATTGATAAAGTATGCGGGGTAGTAGGGCTGTGGAACTGTGATAATTCAGCAATCGTGTACTCGTGTGATTACAAACTGTGTTTCATAACAAATACTTGAATCGTGGATTAATTAGGAACTTTAATGTTCGATGGACTACACTAATTTACAAGTGACAATTTGGAATTTTTACCATCGAATGCGTGTGATATTTATTGTACCTCTCATGAACAATAATTGGGGAAATATCCAGTTATTTACCGATATATAAAGTAGGACCACCTCCACAGTTTCATGTCCAGAAAGAGAAATAAACTGTATTTATAAAGAATTACTTCGTGAGTGAATCCCTTATCTTAGAATCCATTTTGTTGGTTATTCAGAAGTTAAATTTATGTTCGTTAAATATATTACACGTCATCATATGCAGATTGATAGACTGGCTAAACTACAGATTAATTATTGATCTTGTTTAAACAGATTTGGTAGTTGTTTAGGGCATAGAAGCTGACATACATAACTCACCCCTATGAACAGAGACAACGAGCCATAAACTTCTACTACGCTGAGTTATGTATTGCCCAATTCTTAATGGTGAGAACCGATAGGAAAGTCGCAGACATATAATCTTGTTACGAACGTTATAACGACTGAAGGGCTTCTGGAGGAGACCGAGATCAAAGCCATCCACGTATTCATTCGCGAGATAGATATAAGGATCAATGGAGAAATAAAAGCACTTCTCTTAATGAGGCTTTCCGATTACCGTTATTACTCGATGAAGCCCTTTGGTCTGTTGCTTCCCCGCAACGTAGAAATGAGTTGCGACGGCCATTTGTTATTAAGCCTTGTTGTAAACGCTGTGACAAAAATAACCATACAGATAATACTTTCTGGGCACCATATTGCTCTCAGTATGAAATTTTGGATACCTGGATGTGTGGTGCCCTGAGATGTGTCGACGATGCAACCGTAGACGGTGTAGCCCATCCCAAAATCGAGAGAATACTGTGCCTTCTCCCCTGTTGTTCCGTCAAGGTCCCCGCGACACAGACAGCGTGCTGTTAAACTGCACCCAAAAAAGCAACACCACTTCCCCAGAGGCGTACAGCCACCTTACCGGCTGCTAAGTCCGTTAGCACAGTAAGCATCAAGGTCCGTGCTCTTCAGAGACACTACAACCTACCTCGTCTACCCCCAGAAACTGAATCGGGAGCCGGAGCTCATGAAGATGATATCATTAGTATCCTGAGGAGAAGACTTTGCAAAACTGAAAGTAAGAGCAGACATTAACCATCTCCCGATGAGGCATTAGGGCCTGGTGACGTTGACACAGAGAGGGGCGGGTGGTTAGGAACACTATGCCAACAGGCACACGCACTTATCAGAATATGTTTGCCAAGCACGTGGTCCCCAGCTGTTCGTGGTGTTTTCTTCCATTTCGTTTCCATTCCATGATCCATACCGTTTTCTTTCTTATTCCCTATAAACACATTTCAGCGCCATTCGATGAGATTAGGATGGTTCTTAGTCACGGACGTGAGGACACTAGAGCCCGGAAACTGTGTCCGCAGGACCACCAAATCATCAGCGACCTAGACCCTTTGTCCTCCACGTTTTTGTTTGAAGACCAGACACAGATGTGCCCAGTGCAGCTGAGTTTCAAAACAAACTACGGCCAATACAGTTTTTGAATTGTGGTCTTGGGTACTAGTGTGCAAATGCCCGATTATGAAACGAAGGAATTTATTTATTTCTTCTTTCCTCCCCTCTGCGTCTTTCCCTCCTCCTTTCTTCCGCATTCTTCTCCGTTCCTACCTTTTGTAACTATACAAAGTAGTTGTTGTTTTCCACTTCTCCAGAACGGAACAATGTATCCCATCATGTTGTGCTTCACCACTTGCTTGTGCCATGAATGTCTTTTTGGTGTGATTTTATTTTAGTTTTTGTCTACCCCGTCGTCAGAAATAAGTACGTTCAGTGCCTGCGAAAGAGTTACATTTAATTATTCTGTCAGAATCAAGTCCGTTCTTTTCTGACCCATAGGATAACGTTGTCTATACAGGAAGTAACACTTTTATTGTTGTGGCTCAGCTGTTCCCAAACTGTGTTCAACGGAACCCTAGGTTTCCGTAAAGGACTCGCACTGGTTCCGCGAAAAAGCCCACGAATGAAATTTGAAACGTACTGTAAAATAAAATCAAGAGAGACGAACTATTCGTCATTAGACTGTCAGTTCTTTTTCGTCTTAGTGGAGAACCATTCCACGCATAGCAAGGACGCTAAATGTATACTCTAAGCGAAGTGGCACATGCAGTGTGCTTACCTTATGTTGCCGCTGTACCTTTGTAGCGGAAAGATGCAAACACATTCGCGGTGAGAAACAAAATAATATCACTGAAAGGTAGACAAAACGTTTGGACAAATTGTGTAAAGTAGAACTTTCAATGAGTTCCTCTCGTGGCCATGTATCTGAGTGAAAATGGATTAGAAATCGAAAAAGATGTGCATAAGAGCATTTCTGAGCATTTGATGAGTTTTGTGATATCCCTGTCGGAGTAATTCCCAGATCTACCAACGATATGGAGTGGGTGCAAAACCTATTTGTTAACCAAAGTAGACCTCCCGTTTTGTCAGAGAGAGAATATGACCAACTGATAAAAATTCGTTGAACCTCTGCCTTAACAGCAAAATTTGAATCTGTGCCACTGAACGACTTTTAGCTAGGACTGTTAGACCTATACCCGTCGTTAGCCGAAAAGGCTATTCGAGCTCTGCTGCCTTTTGTTTCCACCTATGGATGCGAATCTTGCTTCTCAGCTTATGCTTACAAAAAAATTATAATTTTGGGATTTATGTATTCGGCTGTCGGACATAAAGCCCAATTTCAAAACTATTTAAGTACAACAATGAGGAAATTTCGTTCATCACATTAAATTAAAATCCAAAAATTACTTGTACCAACATACATGTTTGTGGTTATATTAAAACATTTTCATGAATAACATTATATGTTTGCGTTAATATTTCCTTGTACCTAAACAATAGTTTGTGTTTATACCCAACATTTTCTTTCAATAAGGTCAAATTTAGTGGTTATATTCATTCATTATAGTAACAAAATGAACGTTTGTACTTATTTCCAATATTTTGTATATTTAAATAAAGTTTTGCATTCCATTCCAAATCTAATACTTCATGCAAAACACCTATACCCGTCGTTAGTCGAAAAGGCTACTCGAGCTCTGCTGCCTTTTGTTTCCACCTATGGATGCGAATCTTGCTTCTCAGCTTATGCTTACAAAAAAATTATAATTTTGGGAT
The DNA here is from genome assembly GCA_026315105.1 of Locusta migratoria. Lineage (NCBI taxonomy): Eukaryota > Metazoa > Arthropoda > Insecta > Orthoptera > Acrididae > Locusta > Locusta migratoria. Next base: position 14,733,211 of record CM048755.1, read on the forward strand.
TTATGTATTCGGCTGTCGGACATAAAGCCCAATTTCAAAACTATTTAAGTACAACAATGAGGAAATTTCGTTCATCACATTAAATTAAAATCCAAAAATTACTTGTACCAACATACATGTTTGTGGTTATATTAAAACATTTTCATGAATAACATTATATGTTTGCGTTAATATTTCCTTGTACCTAAACAATAGTTTGTGTTTATACCCAACATTTTCTTTCAATAAGGTAAAATTTAGTGGTTATATTCATTGATTATAGTAACAAAATGAACGTTTGTACTTATTTCCAATATTTTGTATATTTAAATAAAGTTTTGCTTTCCATTCCAAATCTAATACTTCATGCAAAACACCCAGGTAACAGAAGTAGGTGAACGTGGAAGAACGGTGATTAGTAACAATCAAGGAAAAAGGTAATGTTCTTAGAGGAGAAAATGTCATCTGAAGAGTTAAATGACGAAAAAAGTTAGGGAATCGCTGCTGTGGCTGTTTTTGGCAGTATATAAGATGATTTTGACATACTACAGGCCTTGTTTTGAGTTTGATTCGTGTTAAATAGCAATGAAAACAATGTTACTCTTTCAACCATAGGGCACTTGTTTGGTTAAGAAATCTTTGTCTTTACTACTGCATTAACCTTTTGTGCTGTTTGAAAAAAAAATTTCTGACTAAAATCATCTGCATACCATCGTATCCTTTGTTTACCTCGTCACGAGTGTGCTGAATCCGACATAGCTGTTCTTCATTGTGGATCGAATATTAACAATAGTAATACTGCCGGAATGTTGATACTCATTTTGCAGTTTTCAATATGAGCATTCTTCTATCTACGTCCTCCTACTGCAGTTGTAATCTCCTGGTCCGCCATTGACAGCGTTTGCCTTTGGTGCCTGTGCGGTGTGGCGTGGCAGCAGGCAGCTCCCAGGGCAGCCATCTCTCCCTTATCTCCTGGCAGTATCGCCCCAGCTGCGGTGCTGCGTCCTCTCCTCCGGCTGTGGCCTTGGTGACGTAGTCGCTATATATACCGTCACTGCGTCGATAAATAGTGTATGGCCCCTTGTGGTGTTGATCAGAATGCAGCTGGCGACTTCCACGATTGTTTCCTATACCGTGTAAAGTATCATCACACTATTATTAACATTATTATTTATAATTTTATTTCATAAGTTAGTAAGACTGTATATTGTTAAATTTAACTAGTTATAAGAAGAAATTATTCAGTGTAAGAAATCAATTACCTGTGCAAAATACGACTTTATTAGCATCTAGATAACAGTCATTGTAAAAGACAGCAAAATAAATAAATAAATAATTCCTCAGTGCTCGTGCATTGTTGAAATATCAGTGTGCCTTTTAGTGTGATACAACGTTACTGACGTCAAGTACGAACACTTGCGGGAGAAGGTGAGGTGATGGGAATAGTGTAAATGTCTTCGGTGTGGTTAGGGTTAGTTAAGTGTTTTCTGTTTTCAGTAGTGCTCGCTGTGTTGTGTGCATTTGCGCCATTTTCTCTTTTTTCTTTTCTTTTTTAAATAGTAATGGATAATAGGAGTGGGCGGAATATGAGGCTGAGTGCGTCTTCCCATTAAGCCGAAGTCCATGTGGTTGTTGGTGGATGGGGTGGAGTCTGGTGTAGCGATGGTGGCAGCGTTATGTGAAACTTGCAGGTGTTGCGGAGGCAGTGGTAAGTGTGGCAAACCTTGGCACTGGAGGCTAGAAAAATGAAACGGTGAGGGGTGTGAAAGATATGATTTGGAGGGCAGGGTATGCTCATAATTTTACAATGGCTCCGGAAGATATGGAACGAAGGGATGGGTTTTATATGATGATGAGGCGTACGAAACGCTCGATATAGTGATGTTAGGGGCAAGGGATAGACAAGGCATAGACGTTCTCCTGAATCGTAATATCGTAAGGGCAGCAATGTCAGCTAGCTCAGCTACCAACGCAAATTGAGTTCAGAGGTGTCAAAACGAATTGTTAACAGCCGTTTACCGACAGTTGGACTATGTGCACACAGATCTCTTCCATTCACGCCACAGCATGGACATGGGCGGCTCGACTGACGACGTCAGAGTATCGAAATGGGATGGCGGGCGGTGGTATTCAGCGATGAAAGCAGATTCTGCCTTTTCGCAGGCGATGGTTGTTTCGATATGCAACGTAGACCTGGCGAGTGCGGTCTGGTAGAGTGCATAGAAATGTACAAATATTTGTAAACTCCTGAGTCATCAAAAATGTTCAAATGTTTGTTTAGCTAAATGTTCAAATGTTTGTATAGTTTATGGGACTTAACTACGGGGTCATCAGTCCCTAAACTTACAGACTATTTATAAACTTACTAATATTAAAGACAACACAAACAACCATGCCCGAGGAAGGATTCGAACCAACCGACGGGGAGCGGTTTCTCGCATCAGAGCATAGTGTCTCAATGCGCTCGGCCACTCCGCAGCGGCACTGAGGTCATCGGTCCGTAGACTCACAAACTACTTCAACTAATCTATCATAAGGACATTACACACCACACACACACACACACACACACACACACACACACACACATGCGCGAGGTATGACCTGAACCCGACGGGAACAGCAACACAATTAATGAATTGGCGCCTCAGACCTCGCGGCCATTCTCGCGCGGTGGAGTGCATTCGTCACAGACACAGTGGCCTCATGGTGTGCGCTACATCTCTGGATTACCTTTGGTGATTGTGGAGGGTACGCTGAGCAGCGCTCTGTTGCTCCTGAGTGTTGTAAGAGCCATTCTCTTTCCATTTTTGGAATAGGAGCGTGATGTGTTGTTTCAGTAGGACAATGCTCATCCACACACTGCGAGTGAAATTCAACGCGCTCTGCAACACGTGCAGCTCCTCTCGCCAACACGATCTCCGTACTTGTCTCCAGTCTAGCGTATGGGATACGATGCGACGGTGATTGACGCGTGCGCCTCGTCAGCCCACAACTATAGTATAAGTCCGATGACAGGTGGAGCAGCCGAGGAAAAATGTTTGCCAAGACAATATTCACGTCTGTATGATGCCAGAATAAGATCTTGCATTGCCGCTACACCACGAATTTATACGGGACGGACATCTGTACCTCTTGAGTAGTTGATCTGTAAACGCAATCGTTTCTCTACTTCATATGCACTGTTGCAACATTACGTTATTAGTGAAGTGGAAAATTCGGACAGGCTGTACTAATTTTTATTTCCGGAATGTATATTACGATGTCTGACTAACGGTTCTGTTAAATTTTGTTAACGTGCTCTAACTTCTGGATGTATTATTAAAATACTGTTGTGTCAACATTTTGGAGTAAATTGCCAGTTCATGCACAACAGCAACAAGGTTGGGAAGAGCTAAGATGGGTTTGGCGACAGGTACCTCTTTGTTTGGAGGGGGGAGGGGGTGGCCGGGACCTTGTGAAGTGATTGACCCCACAGTGCACTTCTACTTCAGTGGGGAGACAAGTAACATCTGTGGGACAAAATCACTCGGATTTGCCATAAAAGTGCCTCCGATGTGGCTCTGCAGCACGTAGAGAAATTACCGAGCTCTTGGCGAATAATTCCGACACTAAGAGGACGAATATTTAAGCTTATTTTCAAGTTTCTGCGGTAGTAGCGCCACATATAAATTTGCCACAAATCATCATCACCCACACCAAGGGACTCTGAAGTAAAATAATTTTTGCATTTTTTAAATGATGCACAGATGAGTATAGTGGCAAAGAATCATTGATTTAACTTCAAATTAGTAGCTTACGCCTCATTTCTCCCATTTCACATTTTTAAGCAGGTTCCTATTTCAGTTAATTTAAATGTTCTCACTACTCTTACTTAACAGTATACATTTATAACGACTAACTATTATGGTGGAGCAAACGTTTTAGTAAATTTTATGCGGCATTCAGTAACTTAATTTAATACTTGCTTCCTGAGTTAAACACTGTACTTTGTAGTAAAACTCTTCAGTAGAAGAGCATTACTCCCGCAGTCTCTCAAATGTTGAAATGTTTCTAATGCCAAGGGACGCTAAGGTCATTACAAACTAATTAAAGTAACTTACGCTAAGGTCAACAGAAACACTCAGGGCTGAGGAATGAGTCAAACATCCGGCGTGGACGGCCGCACAATCCATGAGAAGGCACCTTGGGCCTCGTGGCCTCTGGTTAGCCTTCCCCGCTAATTTCTGTGGTGTCGCACAAGTCTACAAGTGCGCGCCACCTACTTTCGCCGCGCGCCGCCATGCACGCACTGCGCGGCGTTCTTACGACGTCAGCCACGAGCGCCCTCTGCTACAACTCCGCTCGTGGCCACCACTGAACGACATCGTTCACTTGGGACTGAGATATGAACCAGCTAACACTTCGGAATCAGATAAGCCCCAGCGAAGACTTCGCTATCGGATAGGCACTAGGCAAGCCTCTAGCTCAACTATGTATCAGCATTCTGCAGTACCGAGCTATGTAAAAGTTAAGTATTACTAAGTCTCTAAGAAATATATATCTCGTTCTAATTTACTCTAGTGTTTCTAGTTTTTGCTGTCCCACTGGTTGCTCACCTTCGTACCTGCACAAGCGTGCATCCTTTATTCCTGTGTCGGTTTTCCTACTCGGCCACCGACACCTACGACGGAAACGAGACACCAAAGCGGCGACGAGGCTGGGACACAAAAGTGGCGACGAGGCTGGGACACAAAAATTTCAGTTAAAGTGTGGCATTTTTGATTGTGTGTAAGAAGTGAAGTTAGCCATTTCACCTAGTGGTCTAACTTCCAAAAACCTTTCTTGAAAGTCTTCGTTATTAATTCCCAAATAACATACATTCTGTGCATGTTTTATGTGTAAAGATGTAGAGTGTGGTTTAGATTCAGTGTCACTCTTATGCCTCGTACTATTGAGATCACGATGCATAGTTAGACAAACGTAAGACAATAGAATGTAGTGAGGTTCTTGCATTTCGTAATGAGACAGTTACATAAGTGTTATGATCCAGTTTAGTTGTGTTTCTAAGGCTTTAGTTCATCACTGACAGTTATTGTGTTATGATGTTAGCATTCGGTGCATTTGTGTATCTAGGTGATATTGATAATTAAGAATACCTCTCCATGAAAAGTCTTCTGTCTGTTTTCAGAATTATCTGAAATCATCTGAAACAGGCTGACAGTACCCAAGCAGCTTAAAAATTCTATGCCTGTAGAAAACAACTCGTACTGATTGGAATATAAAAGATTTTCATAGTGCATTTGCGTTCGGAAAGAAAGTTTCTTCGCGGCTGTTTGATTAGGTGTTTAAAAAATAAATATGTGAGATCATATTATCGAAAGAAGTCCGTATCATGATGCCTTAGACAGCGCCAAATCGCGCAAGGGGACACCCGAGCATAATTCACGAGTTCTTTTGTGGAATTATTTCTGGAAGTTTTTGCTATTACTTTTGGGTTAGTAACTGTTCGAGGTTTCTTCATACTGATAACAAATCCAATCAGTGAATTGCTATTAAAATTTTTATTAGGAGTGAGTGAATTGTAAGTAAGCTACGCGACGCTTACCGAGACACCACGAGCTCGAACAGCTCGCTAGCTCCTCAACAATGCGATAACCTTTCCTCCAGACACTTACTCCTTCAACATTGTTGCCAGATCACCCATATCGCTGGACTTGGAATTCTGAGAGGCGATCGACTTTATTGGACACTTTAAGTGAACTATTCGGAGCTCACCTCTGAGGTGGCTGGACGACGATACATTTTTTGGTCTAAGAATGTACGTATATGTGACAAAGTTATCGATGCTCAGTCACACGGAGTTAACGTACATTACGCCATTCAACGTGCGAAATCTTATACAGACAGTGATCTTTCTCTTGTTTTATGAATAGCGAAAAAACTAGTCAAGTCCACTCATTGATGCACCATAAGGAATTTTATGTAGACAGTGATCACGCCGTGGAGGTTCGAGTCCTCCCTGGGGCATGGGTGTGTGTGTTTATCCGTAGGTTAGTTTACCTAGGTTTAAGTAGTTTGTAAGCTACGGACTGATGAGCACGCAGTTTGGTCCGATTTACAAACATTTGAACATTTGATTTGACAGTGATCATTCTCATTTTATATCAATCAGGTGAACGGGACAGCGCGGAATGGCTGCGTGGTCTAAGGCAGTGCTACGGACTGGGCAGCCGTTCCTGCAGGAGGTTCCACTCCTCCCTCGGACATGGATATGTGTGTTGTCCTTAGTGTAAGTTAATTTAAGTTTTTCGTAAGTCTGGGGACTGATGATAATAACAGTTTGGTCTAATAGGTTTTCCAAACATTTGGACATTTGGGTGAACGGTATGGCTGCGCATAAGATACCACTCTAATCAGACCCACTCAAACACACAGACGGCCGCGGTGGCCGAGGAGACTGAGGCGCTCCAGTCACGGTCTGCAAGGCCACTACGGTCGGGGGTTCGAATTCCCCCTCGGGCATGGATAGTTGTGCCGTCCTAGTTCGTAGGTAGTTCATAAGTAGTTTGTAAGTTTAGGGACTGATGACCCCGTAGTTAAGTCCCATAACCAATACAAACATTTGAACATTCAAACACACACACGCACACACAATTTCGTCTACATCGTCCAGTGGTTTAGGAGTTCAGTAACAAAAACACTTTCAGAAGTTTGAATGGGTAAAAGAAATACAGTTCTTACGTTTTTCTGTAGACGTTTTGCAATTTTTCCCTTCATAAGAACCTTCCTTTGACTTCCGCGGGTATTTGAATTTAACCTCCATCATTGAGGTCGAAAAGTTTCACATGTTTTAATTGTTAGTTTTAAGACGTTGGCTGCCGTGTGGCCGGAGGCGGCCACAACAGGCGGCTCTGGCGCGACTCTGACGTCATTGCGGCAGTCAACGTGACAAGCACTGATAACGAACACTTAGTGACCTAAATCTAGATCTGATGAATAAACAAAATATGTACGACTGAATGCTGACAATTTTCTACAAATCAAAACACAGTCGTTGATCACAAAAGCCATAATGGAATCAAGCCTTTGGGGAGGAAAAATGCCGAATTCATACACCCGTAATCGTGTTTTGCCCTTAACAAATTATGCAGCTATTTGTTTTTATTTATAAGATGTGTGGTTAAACGCAAAATTAAACAAAGGCATTACTATATTGATAATTGCATTTATGTACTGTTATGTATTATTTTATTGTATTATTGGATAAACTGAGTACCAAGTACAGTTTTATTCATTACATGATCGTGATCATTACGATGACTTGTACAATATTGTGCGATTCGTCTGGCGACCGTCACATTGCGTGGTCACAAATTACTTCACAAGGTCAGCATCCTTAGTTTGACACTATTAAGTCTGTTAAATTCCTCTCTCAAGAAATTCATTCTGAGGAAGCAAAGTTACTAAACAGTCCTTGCTCCATTACTCTAGATTGACGGTCAATCAACAAAGCTCTAAGTGCTAAGGTTTCAATGTCGTACAATAATACTCCGGGCGGGGACTACTCAGGGGGATGTTGTCATCAGGAAGGACAATACTGGCATTCTACGGACCGGAGCGTGGAATGTTAGCTCCCTTAATCGGGTAGGAAAATTAGAAAATTTAAAAAGGGAAATGGTTAGGTTGAAGTTAGATATAGTGGGGATTAGTGAAGTTCGGTGGCAGGACGTACAGGATTTCTGGTCAGGTGAATATAGGTTTATAAATACAAAATCAGTTGTGGGTATCACAGGAGTAGGACTGATATTGATTAAGAAAATAGGAATGCGGGTAAACTACTATGAGCAGCACAGTGATCGCATTATCATTGTCAAGATAGATACGAAGCCAATACCGACAACAGTAGTACAGGTTTATATTCCAACTAGCTCTGCCAATGATGAGGAGATTGAAGATGTGTATGAGGAGTTAAAGGAAATTATTCAGTCAATTAAGTGAGAGGAAACCTGATTGTGACGGGAGACTGGACTTCGGTAGTAGGAAAAGCAAGAGAATGAAAAATAGTAGGTGAATATGGTCTGGGCAGAAGGAATGAAAGAGGAAGTCGCCTGCTAGAATTTTGCACGGAACATGATTTAATCATAACGAACACCTGGTTTAAGAATCACAAAAGAAGGTTGTATACGTGGAAGAGACCAGGAGACACCGGAAGGTATCAGATAGATTTTATAATGGTAAAACATAGATTCCGGAACCAGGTTTTAAACTGTAAGGCATACCCAGGGGCAGATATAGACTCTGACCATAACTTATTGGTCATGAACTGTAGGCTGAAACTGGAAAAACAGCAGAAAGGTAGGAAAATAAGGAGATGGGACTTGGAGAAATTGAGGGAACCTGAAGTTCTTAAGAATTTCAGAGGAAGCTTTAGGCAACAATTGACAGAAACAGGGAGAAATAAACAATAGAAGAGGAATGGGCAGGATTGAGAGATGAAATAGTGAAGGCAGCAGAGGACAAAATTGGTAGAAAGGAAAGACTTAAAAAAAAAAAAAAAAAAAAAAAAAAAAAAAAAAAAAAAAAAAAAAAGACTTGGATATAACAGGAAATATTAAATTTAATTGATGAAAGGAGAAAATATAAAAATGTAGTAAATGACACAGGCAAAATGGAGTACAGACGACTAAGAAATGATATTGACAGGAGGTGCAAAATAGCTAAGCAGGATTGGCTAGAAGCCAAATGCAAATCTGGAGAAGAATGTATAAGAAGGGGAAAAGTAGATACTGCCTACAGGAAAATAAAAGAGACATTTGGGGACAAGAAAAACAGCTCTATGAATATCAAGAACTCAGATGGAAAACCAGTTCTCAGCAAAGAAGGGAAAGCTGAAAGGTGGAAAGAGTACGTAGAGGAGATCTACAAAGGAATTGAACTTAGAGAATGTTGTAGGAAGGGAAGAGGAAGTAGATCAAGATGGAATAGGAGATACTATACTGAGAGATGAATTTGACAGAGCCCTGAAAGACCTAGGTCGGAACAAGGCCCCGGGAGTAGATGACATACCCTTAGAGCTACTAAAGTCTCTGGGTGAGCCAGCCACGACAAAACTATTTCACCTGGTGTGTAAGATGTATGAGACAGGTGAAATACCCTCAGACTTTAAGAGAAATGTAATAATCCCCATTCCGAAGAAATCAGGCGCAGGCAGGTGTGAAAAGTACAGAACCATCAGTTGGATAAGTCATGGTTGCAAAATTTTAACACGAATTATCTACAGGAGAATGGAAAATCAGGTAGAAGCTGACCTTGGGGAAGATCAGTTTGGATTCAGGAGGAACGTAGGAACCCGGGAGGCAATACTCACTTTACGACTTATCTTAGAAGATAGATTAAGGAAAGGCAAACCTACATTTTTAGCTTTTGTAGATTTGGAGAAAGGTTTTGACAATGTTGACTGGAATACACTGTTTCAAATTCTGAAGTCAGCAGGGGTAAAATAAAGGGAAAGGAGAGTCATTTACAACTTGTACAAAAGCCAGACCGAAGTTATTAGACTCGAAGGGCATGAAAGGGAAGCATTGGTTGAGAAGGGAGTAAGACAGGGTTGTAGCCTTTCTCCGATGTTATTCAATTTGTACGTCGAGCAGGTGGTGAAGGAAAGCAAGGAAAAATTTGGAATAGGGATCAAAGTTCAGGGTGAAGAAATAAAAACATTGCGTTTTGCTGATGACATTGTAATTCTGTCATAGACAGCAAAGGACCTGGAAGATCAGTTGAATGGAATGGACAGTGTGTTGAAGAGGGCGTATAAAATGAACATTAACAAGAGCAAAACAAAGATAATGGAATGCAGTGTTAGAAAATCGCGCGATGCAGAAGAAATTAGATTAGGTAACGAAACAATGAAGGTGGTAGATGAGTTTTGTTACTTGGGTAGTAAAATAACAAATGACGGTCGCAGTACAGAGGATATAAAATGCAGAATGGCAATGGGAAGAAAAGCATTTATGAAAAAGAGAAATTTGCTAACATCGAATATTAATTTAAGTGTAAGGAAGTCTTTTCTGAAGGCATCTGTGTGGAGTGTTGCCTTGTACGGGAGTGAAACATGGACGATAAACAATGCGGACAGGAAGAGAATAGAGGCTTTTGAAATGTGGTGCTACGGAAGAATGCTGAAGATTAGGTGGGTAGATCAATGAAGAGGTACTGAACAGAATTGGTGAGAAAAGAAATTTTTGGCATACCTTGACTAAATGAAGGGATCGCTTGGTAGGACACAATCTTAGACATTGAGGAATCGTAAATTTAGCATTGGAGGGAAGTGTGTGGGGTAAAAATCGCAGAGGGAGGCCAAGAGACGCATATAGTAAGCAGATTCAAATGGATGTGGGTTGCCATTCTTATGAGGAGATGAAAAGGCTTGCTCAGGATAGAGTAGGGTGGTGAGCTGCATCAAACCAGTCTCCGGACTGAAGACCATAACAACAACAACACAATAATACTCTATCGGAGGGTGGAAAAGCGTGGTACAAAAAAGATTGCTTGGAACGATGGTGCATCTTGTAACTCGTATGTCTATTGTATCTGATTAGGCTCTCATACTAGAGAGCAATGCTCCACCAGATAATGGACAAGGGTGGTGTAGGTAAGTAGTTTGCTGCAGCTGCTAACTGTTCTGACGTTTATCCCTGGTAAGTATCCCCTACGGCACGGAAATAGCCGCGGCGGATTAGCTGCGCGTGCTAGAGCGCCGTGTTGCGGTGCGCGCGGCAGTCCGCCGTCGGGAGTTCGAATCTCCAATCGGGCATGGATGTTTGTGTCGTCTTTCGTATAAGCTAGTTTATAAGTAGTTTGTAAGTTTAAGTACTGATGACCCGCAGTCAAGTCCCTTAAACCTTACGAACATTTGAACATTAATACTCTCTCGGAGAACGGACTATAATAGTACAGTTCAAGTAGACTCTTTTGTTAGTTCGTTGCATCTTCTAATTCCTCTGACGATATAACACAGACACCCTACCATGTTACATCTCTTTTAGTAACCGGAATGTGTACAGTAACTGTGACTCTAATGTAAATATAAAGGAGTATAGTGATTGAACAACCTGTTTTTGGAGGTCCGTTCTCGTTGCATCAAACGAACTGTAACCTCACACTTCTCATCTACTGATGCTTTTTTTAAACAAATAGTATGCAGGTAAAATGAGAAAATTTTTTCAGAGAATTTTGTAGCGAAATCGTCATATGCATTCATCATTAACCCTGTCACACGCTCTGCTTACTGCGAATCCTGCGTTTTAACTTTCATCATTAATGAATTAGATAATCACGATTTCCGTTCGGGGATTTTTCTCCCGCTCTCCGTTCCCCCCATTTCTGTAACGAATCAATCACTGGGAATAATTAGGATCAGTCATTACTGCCTGAAGCAGATTGGGGAGGTACGGATTGCGTGCGCATTACCGTTAGATACGTCTGTCGTCAGTTCTCCAACAATGTATTGAAGGCTAGGCAGTTATTTCCTGTTAATTTTAGAAAATAATGCAGTAATATTCATGTGTAGAAAAGTCTTTTCTTTATTAAGAAAGTTTATTTATTTCAATTGCCTGTACAACTATGAAATTTTTCATTGACCGAGATTAATTACTGAAATAAGGTTCTATTTCTTACATTTTCGTATGAATTATGGACGACGAGGAGCTGTTGAAATCGTAAACATGTAGCTGTTTTGTTTGTATAGCTTATGGGACTAAACTACGGGGTTATCAGTCCCTAAACTTACAAACTACTTATGAACTACTTACGAACTAGGACGGCACAAACATCCATGCCCGAGAGGGGATTCGAACCCCCGACCGTAGTGGACGTGCAGACCGTGACTGGAGCGTCTCAGTCTCCTCGGCCACCGCGGCCGGCAAACATGTAGCTGATTAAAGAAGAGCGTAGTTATCCAAAGTCAATTTAGTAACGTGTTTACAATTTTTAAAATGAACAGTTTACGAAAGAATCTGATATTATCGGGCCGCTGCGGAATATCCGAGCGCACTGAGGCGCCGTGCTGCGTTGCGCGGGACGTTCACCGTCGGGGGTTCGATTCCCCCGTCGGGCATGGGTGTATGTGTTGTCCTTAGGTAAGTTTAACTTAGTTTAAGTAGTTTGTAAGCTAGGGACTAACAATCAACGCAGTTTAATCCCACGATTTGCAAACATTTCAATGTTTGATATCTATATCTATATATGTGAATGTCTGTTCGCTGTACGTTTATCACGTCTGAACCACATGACATAAAGAGCTAAAAATTTGTACAGTTACTAATGTCTACCCGGGGAAGGTTTAAGCACGGTTTTATGGCGATCGGATATATATATATATATATATATATATATATATATATATATATATATATATATATTAATGTGAATGTCTGTTCGGTGTAACCTTATCACGTCCAAACGACAAGACGCAGAGACTTAAATATTTGTACAGTTACTAATTTAGACCTGAAGAAGGTTTTAGGCACGGTCTTATAGCGATCTGATATATATTTAGGAATTTGAAGAATATAACGCGAAATGCGGAACAATAAATACTCTTTGAAAATTATATTTAATCTTTGAAAATTGTTTTATTGGTTGCATTGTTGCTTGAGGGTTGATAATGATAAAAGGGTGGAGTATATTGGGATGGACAGTTATCGGTGTATATAAAATTCTACGTGTGTGTATGTGTGTGTGTGTGTGTGTGTGTGTGTGTGTGTATGTGTGTGTGTGCGTGTGTTAATATATCGCTATGCAGCGAAAACAACAGAACGCAAACGAATGGTCTGTGTGTAATTGTTGTCCGAAGTCTCTCGTTGTACAGTTCCATGCCGATAGCTATAAGGGGGTGGAAGATATGGTGGTTGAAAGTCGTCAAATTATAAAAAAAAATCGGACTAAAGGCCAGCGATGGTGTTTGCGACTCTGTAGCAAGGAGGTTACATACAGCGAAACGTGATGCCACAGACCATATCTTTGGTCTATGCGTGCTACAATGTCTTCAGCTCTTTCTCTGTAAGGATAAGCATACGAATAAGAGAATATAAGAATAAACAAGTAAAGCAGTAAAAGAGAGATTTCTTTTAATACATTTCTTTAAAAAAAATCGATTTGACGTTCCGCGCATTATCTATCACAATCAACCAACACGCGAGCGGAGCCGCGGGTTTAAGCTAGTTATCGATAAATTTGACTTTAATATTAGAGAAGATGGTGTAAAAATATTTGTAAACCTATCGGATCAATATTCTGTGGTTATTAATCCCTAGACTTAGAAACAACTTAAACTAACACTTAGGACAACACACAAACCCATGCCCGAGGGAGGACTCGAACCTGCGACGATAACGATGGTATATACTTGAGTAGTAGACCTCTAATTCAAAACAGGAGAATAAGATCGATGTGCGAAGCATACAATAATTACCACAGCCATATCTTAGCAATAGATCATTCTGAGAACCCGTAAAAATTTCTAGCCCTATGTAAATTCGATAAGCGGGTCAAAGTCCACTATCCAGTCTCTCGTTGATCATTCCGGGACAGTAATACAAAAAAGCCATCGGAAACATGAAGTTCTAAATTTAACCTTTAAGAAATCTTTCACGCAGGAGGACCGCACAAATGTACCATCATTTGATCAACGTACTAATTCCGAAATGGTGGACATGGTAATAGGTATTTCCGGTATAGAGACGCAGCTGAGAGAACTAAATACGAAAAAGTTTGCTTTTCCGGATGGAATACCATTTCTGTTTTACAAAGACTATTCTGCGGCACTGGACCCTTACTTATCTCGCATTTATCGTGAATCTTTAATTCAGCGCAAAGTTCCCAGTGATCGACTTCAAAAAGGCGTTTGACGCGATGCCACACTACAGACTGCTAACGAAGATACGAGCTTATGGAATAAGTTCACAGATTTGTGACTGGTCATATGCAATGGAACTAACATGTAAGGACAGTTGTGAGTAAGGCGGACAGCCGACTTCGGTTTATTGGGAGAATTTTGGGAAGATGTACTTCATCTGTAAAGGAGACCGCGTATAAAATGCTTGTACGACCACGTCTTGAGTATTGCTCAAGCGTTTGGGACCCACAGCAGATCAGTTTAAAGGAAGACATAGAAGAAGTTCAGAGTCGAGCAGCTAAGTTTGTTACTGGTAGGTTTGTCCAATGCGCGAATGTCACGGAAATGCTCTGGCAACTCAATTGTGGATCGCTGGAGGAAAGACTACGTTCTTTTCGTGAATTTCTGTTGAGGAAATTTAGAGGGCCGGAATTAGAAGTTGTGTGTAGTACGATCTTGCTGCCACCTACTTACATTTCCCGTAGTGATCACAATGACAAGATAAGAGAAATTAGGGCTCGTACGGAGGCATATAGGCATTCTGTTTTTCCTCGTTCTATTTGGAAGTGAAATAGGAAAGGAAATGCCTGGTAGTGGTACAGTGTACCCTCCGCCACGCACCTTACGTTGGATTTAGGAGTATGTATGTAGATGTAAATGTAAAGAATACTTCATCATAAGATCACAGGAGACAAAATTATTTACACTACTGATACACAAAGATATTATATTTATTATTTGCTCTATTTATATCAGTTATGTTGAACTATGTTTTCTAACAATAATATTAAAATCGTTCATCGCATCGTCCGCATGCTTGTAACGCAGATAAAATGATGGCGTGTATAACGGAGCGTTATGGGCAGCGCGCAAGTTCCTCGTATCTCTTTATGTGTAACTACATCACTACTCAACGAACTGACAGTTATGTACAAGGCAGACTATCCACTGAACTATTTTCAAACTATTTGTCTACGGTTTCACACTCGTAAGGGATACGGGAAAAATGAAGATATGTATTTAGCCATCAGAGTTTCGATTTCATTACGGTGGTCATCTCTCCGTAAGAAGGTGGTAATTACAAAATGTTTTCGCATTCGGAGCTGAAATTTCGCGATAACAGCCTTTGTATTAATTAAAAATGTTTGTAAATCTATCGGAGCAAACTGCTTGGTCATCATTCCGTAGCTTACAAACTACTTAAACCTAGGTAAACTAACCTAAGGACAACACTCACACCCATGCCCCAGGGAGGATTCGAACCTCCACGGCGAGCAACCGCGCACTCAGCAGCGAGACGCTTTAGACCGCTCGGCTACTCCACCGCGGCTTTGAATTAATTACTGCCTATTTAATTGACAAGTCAACTCCCTGATATTCTCGCCCCTATTTCGTGGAAATAGGAAACGATGAGCTTTTATTTGACCTTATTTGAGCTACCCTGTTAATCCTTGTTAAAACTCTGCCCCGCAAAAGAGTAATATCGCAACGGAACACCATCTGCCGGTAAAATGCGCATGCAGCTCTAGTTGCCGCTATAAACAGAAATTCTATTTGGTCAGACGTGCACAAAGCCTGGAAAACGTGTGCGTGGACCGTACCATGAAATCAGTGAATTTGAATGAGGGTCCATTATTGGTATGAGAGTATGTGATGCATCCATCTGGGAAATTACTGCTGGTCTGGGACGAAGTGTTCCGGCAGTGTGGAGGATGTGTGCAAAATGGGTCACGGAAGGCAGTAGAATACCACGAGATGTATCAGGTCTCATCTTACAGACCATCGCCAGAGAAAACTGACACCTCATCCGAATGGCATAGCAAATTATCAGGGGTGAGAGTCCGTCAGCGATTATTACGAAGTGATGAGTGCTATCGACAAGGATACTCTAATTAATTCCGTATTTCTTGTATTTCTTAATTTCCAGAAGGCTTTTGACACCGTACCTCACAAACGGTTTTTAATCAAATTGCGTGATTATCGTATATTGCCCCAAATTTGCGACTGGGTAGGGGATTTTCTGTCAATGAGGACACAGTTTGCAGTAATCGATGCTAAGGCAACGACTAAAACAGAGGTCTGTTTCTACTGAGATCGAGGTTGAAAGTAACTGTGAAGTTATCTGGGCACGCATAACAGGTCTAAAAGAAGTAAAGTTAATAGTTGGGTGTTTTTACCGGCCCCCCAGTGCTGCTGTAGCAGTTTTAGAATCATTCAAGGAAAGTCTACACCACGTAGTGCATAGGTATCCGGGCCATGCAATATTAGTCGGAGGTGACTTCAACCTTAAGAGTATAGATTGGGACCTCGCTAGTTACATTTCAGGCGGTACAGACAAGCAGTCTTGCGAGCTACTTTTGGACACATTCTCCGAAAACTGTCTTGAGCAGTTAAACCGGCAACCCACGCGCAATGGAAATTTTCTAGACCTTATAGCCACAAAAAGGCCTGACCCCATTAACGATGTCTGTGTAGAGACAGGAATTAGTGATCATGATATCGTCATAGCGTCGATGGTGACCAAAGTTCATAAACCAGTCAAGAAGGCTAGGAGCGTGTTTTTGTTGGGAAAAGCCGACAAGCTAATGTTACGATCGCACTTAGAAAATGAATGGGCATCGTTTAATTCTGGGACTATGGATGTAGAGGAATTGTGGACTAAATTTAAATGCATTGTTAATGAAGGGTTAGAGAAATATGTGCCAGTAAAGACGATTAAGGATGGAAAAGATCCACCGTGGTATAATAATAATGTTAGAAAGCTGCTGAAAAAGCAAAGGCTGTTGCACTCTCGATTCAAAAAAGAACACGCAAATGATGACAGGCAAAAGTTAGTAGAGATTCGTGCGTCTATAAAAAGATCGATGCGTGAAGCATACAATAATTATCACAGCGATACCTTAGCAAAAGATCTTTCCGAGAACCCGAAAAAATTCTGGTCCTATGTAAAATCGATAAGCGGGTCAAAGCCCACTGTCCAGTCACTAGTTGATCATTCCGGGGCAGTAATAGAAGAAAGCAAACGGAAAGCTGAAGTTCTAAATTTAACCTTCAAGAAATCTTTCACACAGGAGGACCGCACAAATATACCATCATTTGATCAACGTACTAATTCCGAAATGGGGGACATAGCAATAAGTATTTCCGGTGTAGAGAAGCAGCTGAGAAAGCTAAATACGAAAACGTCTGCTGGTCCGGATGGAATACCAGTTCGGTTTTACAAAGACTATTCTGCGGCATTGGCCCCCTACTTAGCTTGCATTTATAGCGAATCTTTAATTCAGCGCAAAGTTCCTAGTGATTGGAAAAAAGCGCAGGTGACTCCAGTGTATAAGAAAGGAAAGAGAACTGACCCATACAATTACAGGCCAATATCGTTGACATCGGTTTCATGTAGAATTTTGGAGCATATTCTCAGTTCGAATATAGTAAATTTCCTTGAAACGGAAAAGCTTCTTTCCATGAATCAGCACGGGTTTAGGAAACATCGTTCATGCGAAACTCAGCTTGCCCTTTTCTCACATGACATCTTGCGAGCCATGGACGAAGGGCAACAGGCGGATTGTGTTTTTCTCGACTTCAAAAAGGCGTTCGACACGGTGCCACACTGCAGACTGCTAACGAAGATACGAGCTTATGGAATAGGTTCACAGATTTGTGACTGGCTGGAAGACTTCCTAAGTAATAGAACGCAGTACGTTGTTCTCGACGGCGAGTGTTCATCAGAGACGAGTGTATCGTCAGGCGTGCCCCAGGGGAGTGTGATAGGACCGCTATTATTTTCTATCTATATAAATGATCTGATGGACAGAGTAAGTTGTAATTTGCGGCTGTTTGCTGATGATGCTGTGGTGTATGGGAGGGTGTCGTCTGTAACTGACTGTAATAGCATACAGGTTGACTTAGACAAAATTTCTAGTTGGTGCGAAGAATGGCAGCTAGCTCTCAATGTAGAAAAATGTAAGTTGATGCGCATGAGTAGAAAAAAACAATCCTATAATGTTCGAATACAGCATCAGTATTGAGCTTCTTGATGCGGTCGCGTCGTTCAAATATCTAGGCGTAACATTGCAGAGCGATATGAAATGGAACGAGCATGTAAGGACAGTTGTGAGTAAGGCAGACAGCCGACTTCGGTTTATTGGGAGAATTTTGGGAAGATGTACTTCACCTGTAAAGGAGACCGCGTATAAAACGCTTGTACGACCACGTCTTGAGTATTGCTCAAGTATTTGGGACCCGCAGCAGATCGGTTTGAAGGAAGACATAGAGGCGGTTCAGAGGCGAGCAGCTAGATTTGTTACCGGTAGGTTCGACCAATGCGCGAGTGTCTCGTAAATGCTCCGGCAACTCATTTGGGGATCGCTGGAAGAAAGACGACGTTCTTTTCGTGAATTTCTGTTAAGTAAATTTAGAGGGCCGGAATTTGAAGCTGAGTGTAGTACGATCTTGCTGCCGCCTACTTACATTTCGCGTAAAGATCACAAAGACAAGATAAGAGAAATTAGGGCTCGTACGGAGGCATATAGGCATTCTTTTTTTCCTCGTTCAATTTGGGAGTGGAATAGGAAAGGAAATGCCTAGTAGTGGTACGGTGTACCCTCCGCCACGCACCTTACGGTGAATTGCGGAGTATGTATGTAGATGTAGATGTAGGTGATTTCTGAGCGTACCACGTAGTGTTATTGGTCCTCTGCTGTTCCTTATTTACATAAACGATGTGGGAGAAAATCTATGCAGCTCTCTTTGGTGATTTGCAGATGATGCCGGCATTTACCGTCTAGTCAAATCATCTGAAGTCAAAAACAACTGCAGAACGATCTAAATAAGATGTCAATATGATGTAAAAATTGGCAATTGACTAAATAATGCGAAGTGTGTAGTCGCCCACTTGAATACGAAAAGAAATCCGTTAAACTTTGTTTATAAGTTAAATCAATCAAAAGTGAAGGCCGTAAACTCCAAAAAATACCTAGGCATTACTATTACTTCAGACGTAAACTGGAAAGAACACGTAGATGATTTCGTGGCAAAGGCAAACCAGAGACTGCGTGTTATTGGCAGAACCTTTCAAAGATTCAAAAGAACTACAAAAGAAACTGCATACACTACGATTGTCCGTCCTTTTGTGGAGGATTGCTGCCCAGTGTGGGATACTTATCAGGTGGATTTGACGGACGACATCAAAAGAGTTTAAAGAAGGGCAGCTCGTTTTGTCACGATACAGGGGAGACAGCGTCACGGAAATAATACAGGATCTGTGATGGGAATCATTACAACAACGGTGTTTATCGCTACTTGGGCTACTTACGAAACTTCAATCACCAACATTCTCCTCCGAACGCAAAAATATATTGACTCCCACATAGGTAGAAATGATATCAGAATAGAATACGAGAAATCAAAGCTCGAACGGAGAGATTCAGGTGTTCTTTCTTTTCGTGCGCTATTCCCACGGAAATAGCATATGGGACGACACCACCTAGGACACAAATGGCATCATATTGTGTTTTCGGACGAATCTTAGTAGTGGTGGGAGGAGTGGGAATCACAGAGACTGCACTGGCACGAGACATCAGAGCCAGTTCAAGGCCTTAGGCCAAGGCCGGCCAGAAGTTCTGCACACCTGTGGTGCTACTGCTCCCACTTTCCGAGAAGGGGAGACGTATCGGCCCCGGTTCGAAACCGCCCGGCGGATTAACGAAGGAGGTCGGAGTGCCGGCCAGCCTGGATGCGGTTTTCTACATCCCCCTAGGTGAAAACCGGGCTGGTTTCAAAGTCCCGCCTCAGTTACACGATTCGCAGGTATCTGAGTACACATTTCCAGGGGTCATGGGGTGGCGTCAGGAAGAGCATCCAGCCACCCCGTAAATGTTAACACGCCAAATCCTTATTTCAGAAAGCCGACACTGCATATGGGCGAACGTGGCCGCAGAGGAAGCGCGAAGAGAAAGACAGTGGAGCTGTCCGCGGCGGATTAGCCGTGCGCACTGGGGCGCTGTGATGCGGGGCGCACGCCCGTCACCCGGCGGGGGTTCGAGTCCCCCCTCGGGCATGGGTGTCTGTTTTGTCCTTAGTTTAGTTTACCTTAGTTTAAGTAGTTTGTAAGCTACGGACTAATAACCAAGCAGTTGAGTCCGATAGATATACAAACATTTGAACAGTATAACTGGTGCACAAGTGCAACTTCCGGGTCACGGCGTGCACTCCGTCGCCAAGCGTAAATGAGAGTTAAAAGCCCTGCATGAAGAAAGTAGCTTGGACGCCATTGTTTGGCCACGCGGCTGACGGGCTGCCATAGCGTAGCTGCAATAAAACCACTCTTATAACAAGTGGAAGTACAGGTGATATGGTAATAATATACCGAACCACAGTATTGCGTCATTGAATGCTAGAGATACAGATACAATCAGCCAACCCGACGGAAATTGTAATCCGTTTGCTAGAGCAAGTTAGTAGACACAAACTTCCATTTGATTACTACCAAAAATGAAAACAAATTTCTTTTCAAATGAATATTCAATAGCTTCTTTCAATGTTGTCAAACATTTTTAACAAGCATCTGTTGTTATCTTGAAATAAAGCTCGTTAGGATAACTGTTAAGAAAATATAGGTTTATGACAAGTAAGTGTGAATGAAAGAACGGAATGAAAGGTGGAGATTAGCATTATGTTAATGTTTACATTATATATTACTAGTAAATTAATGAAAATAATGAATTTGAAAACGAAACCATTATTTTAATGTTATGCCACCTGACTTAACATCATTTTTACAATATTTACGAACTCATTCTGCATTTGACACACTCGTGCTCTTGATCCTCTATTGTAACATTTTTTGCCGTTCAAACCGATTATGCTACTTCAAAAGTATGTACTGAGTCCACCGAGAATTGCATGGGAAGCAGCTGTGAACGTGAAATCATGCCGTGATGTAATAATAGTACTAGAGTGTGTTGTAGCTCACACAGTTTAGGTTAATCATAAGCAAATGTATGCAAACCAAACATACCCTGCAACATTCCGTATGGCTTTCTCCTTGTGGGATGTTGGATTGTTTGTGTACACAATTTGCAGCTGAGCTACAGCTAACGGCATGACACTGAAGCATTATCCTAGGAAGAGTGATAAGAGTGAGAAAAAGGTCATATTACCGTACTGGTAGGTGTAATAAGTTTATCTGAAACACTTTTTTTTTTCATTGTGTTACGAAAAATCCTGAAAATTCCCATTGGTCATGATGTATTATTTGTTTGCACTGTTACGTTATCTACCAAGTAGATAAATTGCAGGAATAAATTGGAGGAATCAGCGGGAATCGAATCCGCGCTCAGCATTTTCTCTGTGTAAGAATTTTCTTAATTTTATTATTTTTTCCCTTGCAGCCACTGATCGTGTTTGTTCGTTGTTGTTCAATGTGTTCTTTGCTGGAGCGCTACTAATTACGCTACCACGATCGTGGCACTATGCGGCATGTACGCAGTATTGCCTCGTTATGTAACCATGGGTTTGTGAGAGTCATTAAATGATAGAGTCGACAGAATTCAAAACTTATTTGTTTATTATGCAAAAAACCTTACATAGATATTACATTAAACATCAAATAGATGTAAGTTAGCTAGTTTTCTTCAGCCACAGAAATACGAACGGTATCGCTCAGTGAGCCATAGTAATTAAATACGAAATTGAATTGAATTATTTACCATAAAAAGTTTATTAAAATCTTTAGTTAATAGAAAACGATTTTTATGATACAGAAGCGTCGTATAGAAAAATAAACCGTAAATGAGAAATTTCTGCAATACACGTAATGGGTGGGTTAGCCCAGTATTGGCTGCCGAGTACCACGTGACGTGCAACTACCCTTGTTAAGACGCGATTGTCGGCAATCAAGACATAAAAGGCTGTCGCTACCTCCTATATGCAGTGCTTTAACGAGACTGGGTATAGGGAATTGACAATCCAGCAGTTTAGTCCCCTGTAAACATCCACAACAACAACAACGAGACTGGGTATGTCGGGCTCTTGTTTGTACCGCATCAACCAGGAAGTGGAGCTGTTGCCGTTCATTATTTACTCGTGTCTAATAACAGATGTTGTTGTTCGCTGCCTCACAAGAACAACCAGAAGCCGCAGTAGCTGCGTGTCCAGGCCAATGTGACCAGTTGACCTAAATGAATGACGTCGTTTGACGCATCACCATACCCTGTCTCTATGGCATCCTGGAGGCCTTTTTCCAGCAAGACAATGCCGGACCACACGCTGCACAAACTCGCGCATTCGTGGTGTTCCAGGACCTCAGCTCTTTGCCCTGCCCCTCCAGTTCACCACAATTGTCACCAATAGAGTGCGTGTTGAACATAGGAAAACGATGGATGCAGTGCTGTGATTCAGTTCCAACCACGGTATGGATAACGCAAGTGTCAATCTGCTTAATAACGTATTAGTAGATCATCTACAAAAATGTGCAAATGTTTGTAAATCTATCGGACCAAACTGCGTGGTCATCAGTCCGTAGC
This sequence comes from Locusta migratoria, assembly GCA_026315105.1. Classification (NCBI taxonomy): domain Eukaryota; kingdom Metazoa; phylum Arthropoda; class Insecta; order Orthoptera; family Acrididae; genus Locusta; species Locusta migratoria. The sequence continues at coordinate 14,755,588 of CM048755.1, forward strand.
TTACAAACTACTTAAGCCTAGGTAAACTAACCTAAGGACAGACACACACACCCATGCCCCAGGGGGACTCGAACCTCCACGGCGAGCAACCGCACGCTCCGCAGCGAGACGCCTTAGACCGCTCGGCTACTCCACCGCGGCAGATCATCTACAGTATCAGTTGTAAGGAAGATGAAGATAGTATAAGAGCATACCTCGCGATAGCACACCTGTCCTAAATCTCTATTCTGGACAGTGGAAACGCTGATATGTTGACAGGCTGAATGTGTATTTTTAAAATCAGGCCTCGAGATGCCCATCAGATACTGACTTGCCACCGTGTCATGCGTCACCAGATACGTCGGTATGGTGGGGGACGTGGTCAGCGCTCCGCACTACGGGCCGTTGTGTCGGTTTCCTTACTGGAGCCGCTACAAGTAGCTGCTCAAACTGCTCCACAGGGGCCGAGTGCACCCCGCTCGCCAACAGCGCTCCGCAGATCTGGATGGCTACCCATCCCATTGCTAACGAAGCGCTTAACTTCTGGAAACTAACGGTAATCACTGCATCCACTGCGGTACAAAACCTAACGTCGATGGACAGTGTAACAGTATTACGATCTAAAATGGATGGTAGCATACTATATCCATTCGTAAATAACGAAGAAGCAAGTGTTGGTTGCGACGTATGGGACACAGACCCATCTCAAACCTCGACGTCCATTTACTGCCGGAAATATGCACAGGTCGAAATTTTGTGACAGACTTTTTTTATTGCTAGCATGTGACGAATCACGCTGCGGAGCCCGAGTGCGTGAATTTAGATTCACCCTGTATATTCAAAGATGCGCATGGAAATTTTGTCAAGAGCGGAATAGAAACATATTGTCGAATTCTGTTACATATACTACCCTCCGCCATGCACCACACGAAATGTTATGTAGACAGTAACCTTCCTCTTGGTTTAAAGGTGAGGTGTGCAAAAATTTCTTCAAGATCGGAACAAAACTATAGATGTGTATGCAATAGAAAAACGCGGTACACTTTGTCATTAGCCCAGAATTCAAGCTGAAGAACGACGTCGAGTATTGAATATTTACTGAACCTAGAAAACATATTTAATTTGCAATAAACTAATATGTGGGTTATTAATCTAAATAAAAACTATCCTATCTTTAAAAATGGACCAAATCACACCACTGTTCGAAATTTCATTAAGTTCAGTTGACTAGTTTCGGAGTTAATCCCGGACAAACGTCATGACACGGTATTTTTATATACTGGGCGTCCCATTTATCTTTACCACACAAAATATCTCTGCAACAACAACAGCTATTGTAAAACGACTTTCAACACTCTCAACGTATTGCAGGGGCTCATGAACGTAAATATTTTGAAACATTATAAAACGAAAGCATATGTGCTTTTGAACACCAACTTGTGTGTTCTTAAATGAACACCCTATGTTATGTCATCAGCAGTCTATAGCATGACAATTCACATATACAATGACGTTGATTACAACGCAATATGCAAGTTACATCCCGAGATACTGCGAAGCGAAGTTGACGCCTGAGTCTCAGGACGTGCGCTAGCCGAGCGTACTTCAAGCGACAATTTCGCTTCGCAATATCTCGGGATGTGATTGGCGTATTGCGCTGCAATACTCACATGAAGTGGTAAGTGTTATAGACAAGGGATCTCAAATCGATTCCATATTTATAGATTTCCGGAAGGCTTCTGACACTACCACACAAGCGGCCTCTAATGAAACTGCGTGCGTATCGAATTTTTCCTGTCGGAAAGGACACACAGTACGTAGTAACTAACGGAAAGTCATCAAGTAAAACGTAAGTCATATCTGGTGTGCTCCAGGGAAGTGTTATAGAATCCCTTCTATGCATTGTGTTTTTAAACAATTTAGGAGAAAATCTTAGTAGCTTTCATATACTGTTCACGGACGATACTGTCATTTATCGGTTAGTAATGTCACTCGATTTAAAAAACAGCTGCAAAATGATTTAGATACGATATCTCCAAGATTCAAAAATTGGAAATTTACCCTAAATAGTTATACGTGTGAAATCATCGAAATTAGTTCGAAAACAACTCAGTTAAATTGCATGTACACCATAAATTAGTCTCATTAAAAGTCCGTGCATGTAACCAAATATTTAGAAATTAAAATTACAAACATCTTCAGACGGAGAGAACACAGAAATTGTTGTGGAAAGGCCCACCAAAGGCTACATTTCATGTGCAGAATACTCACAAGATGCAACAGTTCAGCCAAAGAAACCGTCTCCACTACATTTGGCCGTATTGTTTTAGAGTTTTGCTTCGCATTATTGGATGCTCACGAGGTGACACTGAAGCAGGAAGTGGAAGAAGTTAATAGAATTGCAGCTACAGGGGAGAGAGAGAGTCACAGTAGTGATGTAAGAGTTGTGGTCGCAAACATTAGGAGAAAAGCGTTATTTGTCGCGGTTAGGTCTATGTGTGAAATTCCTTTCACGAACTTTCTCGTCCGAATGCGAACATAGGGAAAATCATCATAATAATAAGATAAATGTGATAAAAAAGATAAAGTTTTTGGTGTTCCTTTTCCCCGTGCGCTATTAGAGAATTTGTTAACATAGAATATTAGTTGTAGGGTTACAGACGAATGCTCAAGATTAGTCGGGTAATCGCTTCACTAATGAAGAGGTATGGAACTGGATTCGGAAGAAAAGAAATGTTTGGCTTATCTCATCTAAAAGAAGGATTTGATTGCGAGAACATATTCTGAGACACCAAGGAAACGTCAGTTTAGCATAGCTGGGGGTTTGTGGGGTACAAATCGCAGAGTGACACCAAGAGAAGAATACAGTAGGCAGTTCAAATGGGTGTGGGCTGTTGTTCTCATGTGGAGGTGAAGATTGCTCAGGATAGAGTAGGGTGCAGAGCTGCATCAGACCAGTCTCCGGACTGATACCACAACGACAACATTAGATAATGTAAAGGTATAGAAATATTATTAAAGCCGTTCGACGGACTCCCTGCCATGCACTCATATGTGTTCTGCATTATAAATATGTAGGTGTAGATGATGCAGTGTCTGTTATATCAGAGTTTGATACAAAACTGTACCTACCCTTCGTATTTCCAGAGTACCCAACTGATACTTTAGTCACCATCATTACACATAAATCATTTGAAATCAGTCATTTCACCTTGTGAAACTATTTACAACCTCCCACTATAACTAAAGACTGAACTATTTGAAGAGCCGCTACCATGTTTAATGACAGAAAAGAGTGGTGTTATACAGTACAACATACAAGTCCTATGTCAGTGACTGTAAAGTGTATTTGTAAGCATCTCGACGCATGAATTAAATGTAATGTTAATTTTCTAAAATCGACAATTAAGTCACATGAAAATGGTGCTTTCGAACTTAAACTTGATATGAATTATTTAATTTAACAATCCACCAATAGGTCCCAAAACGTGTTCGATAATATGTGCAGTTATATATCGTATGACACAGTAAAGTCAGAAAATGTGAGTTGTAGAATGTAAAAGAAAATTTAATATACAGAACGACGAGAACACCTGACATAATTTCTTCCAGGATTTTACCTCAAGTAACTGAATGTGTGTTAGTTAAACACGGGTCTATGCATGATGGTCACAATTATGTGGCCTTTTGGAACTGCAGACATGTGTTTACAAAGCATACACATAAGAAGTCTAAAGAGTAATTATTTTCTTCAGATTTCTATATGTTGTGTGCCTCAGTACGAACCATGAACAATGCAACAGTATCGTCACGATCTGACGTCGGTAGATAACTCCGTGCAAATTTTTGCGTATTTCTCTATTCTATTGTAGTAAACGCACTGAAAATTCGAAATAAGTAATTATTTATTTCTATAAACTGTGTTTCAATCCACCAATAGGTCCCAAAACGTGTTCGATAATATGTGCAGTTATATATCGTTTGACACTTAACACTTCAGATGTCGGAAGGACAGTCCCGGATGATTACACGTTTGAAAAGTGAGAGCCATAACTTCCTAGTTGTTGCTGTGTGAAAGGGACATGCATGAGAATAAATTTTAAGTTCATCTTCTACAATGTCACAGAGTGAGTCAAAGAAGTTCATACTTTATTCAGTTTGACATAGTTGAATTACAAAACAGGCAAAATTGCGTGTGCAAATAATCAATTTAATATATTATATTAGTAGCTATGCCTCCTTCTTGGTTTTCTCCGGCTACGGCGGTGTAAGCTAGGCCCTGACTAGCGCACCTTTGGTGGGCCGCGTGGCCGTGGCCTAGACGGAAAGAAGGAGTTGCCTGTTGACCCGAGAGAGGGGATGACGTCAGCGCGTGGGCGTGTAGGACACTGCGTAATCTTTGTAGAGCTTATGGGACTTAACTACGGGGTCATCAGTCCCTAAACATACAAACTACTTATGAACTAGCTAAAACTAATGACGGCACAAATATCCATGCCCGAGGGGGGATTCGAACCCCCGACCGTAGTGGCCGGGCAGACTGTGACTGGCGCGCCGCAGACGGCTCGACCACCGCGGCCGGCTTGGCGTGTTGTGCCAACACCTTCTGGAGACAAGGCCTGACAACCGTTCGTGCCGTGTAGCTGAGTGGCTGGCCGCTGGGGCACGTTCATCGAAACGAGAGACAGACAATAAACACAGCCAGGTGCAACACCAGGGGTGAACGGAAAGGGGCCGCTCATCTGTAAGGTCGCTGTGTGTTTGGTTACATAGCAGTGATATTAGAAACCGAACATATTTATAATTATTTTTCTAAGTAATTTATAAAATGCTGTCTTCGGAAAATTGCCCAAATCTTCATATTTGTTTACGACAACAAACTCTTCGTTAATTATTAGCCATTCGTTACGAAAGAAACACTCATATATTTTTCTTCGCATCATATTTCTTTCAAATTCATCATCACTCTCTAGGAACTTCTCTCGTGATTAATAACGTATTTATCTGTTTATTGGCAGACTTCAAGGAGTGTGTGACTTTGTACTGATTTGCCATCCGATGCACCAAGGAACGACCAATGCTGGTAGATGCAGCTGTTTTTCACAACAGTACAGGTAATTGTCTGTTGTGAACACCATCGCTCCGTTTTATACACACTAAGAACAACAGTTTGTCTGAAAAACTTAATGATTTCTTCTTTGATCGCTTCTTAGGTGGACTGAAAATGGTGGATGACACAATGAATTTACTTTTATGTCATGGTAATCGAGAGAAAAAGAAATAGAGAGACTTTCAATACTGAATGTGATTGCAAACACTACAACATGTCACTGTTTGACTGGTCATTCAGGATGAAATTTACAGTCAGCTTCAAATACCGCCGCCATACAACAGACACGGCGGCTATACAGCTGAAGCGATGAGGCGGCACTGTCAAGCGGCCCCGGTTTGTCCACGCTCCTGTGTGTGCTGACAGTTCGTCTTTCGTTTCGGTGGACGGAGCATAGGTGTTGGTTGTGCCTGTCCGTCTCGACGTCGATTGGTCTTGGAGCCACGGGCCATCTTTGGGCGCAGTTCTGTAACCGACTTAAGTAGCCGGACCATCTATTTCTTGTGCACTTTTAGTGTGATAGATATGTTCGTCTTGACCGTCGCCGTGCATTACATTTTCTGTTGCAGTGTGTGTGCACTTGTATTCCCTCGTCGGGTTTTAGGTGCCGCTTTAACATATGACGTTTTCATAACCTGCTCTGCGTGTAACCGGCGGTTACTTATGCTTTGTAGCCGACAGGGTGTCCGTTGCCTGCCCTGACAGCAGGTGTATGAGTAGGCAGTGTACTTTACCTTTCACTGTCTGGCGAGTGGATGTAATTCGGCAGTTTCTTTCGTTCCGTGTTTGATCTTAACTCTGTGTGTCCTCCTTTCTGTTTAGGTGCTTGTCTACCTATATCTGGTCAGTACCCGTCAGTGGGTTTGTTGCCCGCCCGAGCCGCAGAAGAAAGAGTTATAGGGCGCTTTGCTTCCGTGTCCTGTTTCTTGATGCCTAGGACGTGGTCGTAATTTGCAATTATCCTATTATTACTCCGCACCGTGTGAAGTATATTTTAATCCGATTAACCATCTATAGGAAATGTGCCCGAAATGGTTGGTTACTGCAGAGATTCTGACTAGTTCCTTAGTGAATTTCACTGTAAGCGAGGTGTCACCACCAAGTGGCAATTGGAACTTAGGAATATACGCTACGTAACTATCTTGTCCTCCGAATTATTTACCGAGGGCATCGCTGTGCATTCATCCTTCATACTATCAGATTTCAGGCGTATCTCCAAACCGTTCTTTGTTTATTGTGGCATATTTGTAATTATTCGAGAGAATTTTCACTTTAGCAATCTTAACGAAATTGTTCACGTGTTGTCATTCTTAAGACTCCTTTGGTCATGGGCGTATTTGTTTGTAACTACCAAGTTGTAGTGTTCTAGAGCCACTTCAGAAAATGTCTTACGTTCGGTGGTCAGCACTGTAAACTCATTTTACTGATCTTTTTGGCGAGGTACTATTTTATACTTTTAATCATTTGCAGCTTGTTGGGGCGATATTTATTTCGTGAGACTATTGCTCCTGTGCTTGATTGTCGTGTTTTTTACAGGTTGTTTAGCCAACGCCACTGAGGGACTTGTACTGATTTTGAATGTAATTTAACTGTACCTGTAAGTTAGCTGGCAGTATCTGCAAGTTTGTAGCACTCTTAAGTGTTATGTAAAAATTTTCATTTAAGTAATAATATTATATCTTGAATAGATTTATTGGCCCCTTCCTTAATTGTTGTTTTTGAAAGGTTTTTAATGAATGTTATTATCGATTAACTATATTTTATCAAGCTACTAAGTAGAAACTGGTTCACATTGGCCTTCCCCTCCACTACTTGATTTTTGTTCTCCCCCTATTTCAACGTCACAGAAACCATCGTTGATAATAATTTTTATTACCAAAAATATCTTATTATACAATAAACAGTTCGTTATGAAACTGATCTCTCTGCGTAGAAGGAAGTCTCTTGATATAATCCGATACTGCAACGAAAGTCCATAAAAATACATCCAAACTGCAGTAATCAGTTCAGAAAACTGCAAAATTATTAACGCAATTATCAGCTCCACCATCAGTATAAAAGTGTTCAAATTCAAATGTTTCTAAATCTATGGGACTGAACTACTGTGGTTATTCGTCCCTAGGCTTACAGTCTACTTAAAGTAAGTTTAACCTAAGGACAACACCCACCTACCCACCAACCCACCCACCCATACACACACACAGACACACACACACACACACACATGCCCGAAGGAGGACTCGAACCCCTGCCGAGGAGCAACTGCCCGCTCTGCAGCAAGGCGCCTTAGAGGACTTGGTCTTTCCACCGTGGCTACAAGTGTTCCATACTGGATACTGTGATATGTAAATTCTATAGCTTTCTTCGGTACAGGTGCAAAATTTTACTCAGTTATTCGACATGTCTGTTTATGAACAAGTGAAGTCTGTTAAGTAAAATCCCAAGCGAAATTTTCTGTCAGATTAAAAATGTGGGCCGGATCGGAATTCGAGCCGTGTGTTGTCTTCTTTTTGTTTTGCATTCGGTTGGGAGATTTCCCTTGGGGCTTGGAATTATATTTTATGGTACCTCAGGGCGCTAATGTTTGTGTTGCTGTCCTCTGTATTAGATTAAAATATCGTGCAGCTCCATAAACTCAATGACACTTCCAGGTTATGTGATAGCTTGAAAAAGCAATGCCCCGTAGTCTGATTGGCAGTAACGTTACGCATAACAGTTCTGTTTTGAAAGCTACACAACTACACCCCGTTCATGAAATGACGTCACTATTCAATACCAATATCGAATCAAATCTTCTATTATTTTATGAAATTGCAAGCTTCCTATCGTAAATTCCGGTTAGCATACTATTACTTTTAGTCAGAGATATATTTTACCCCGCGAGTAGCAGCTAACATAAACATTGAATGTAACTGGATGTATTCATTGCTTTCTCGCTAATTATAAAAAACTGATGAAATTAATAATGTGTCACTTCGGAATTTGACCACCAGCAATTCGTTTCTTAACGTCAATAGTCCTAGTAGCACATTTACGTCACATCCGAAAAATAATCAAAGTGGCTAGAGTTGGGTAACATATGACTGCTCATTGAAAAACTTTCTCATTGATTTGCAAGATATTTTGAAACTTACTTTAAATCATGACAAGTGTCCACAGTAAATGTCTAAGTTCGTGAACCTAAATGCAATACAGTTCAATACGGTTAAGAACGCAAGCAAACGAACACGTAACGCAATGTAGTCAAGGGTTGCACAAGCAAGCGGTCAAGCAATCGAGCAATGAGACAATGAGGCAATGAATTTGTTCTGCTGGTTCCAAGCTTGCCCCTGAAGATCCGGCAACACACCTTACAGGCAGGCTGACCTGGTTGCGCGTACAGCACGGCACAAGACGAGACATCAACATTAACCAACCGGCTACTCACGGAGAATACAAACACCACCAGCCAAGTAAATAATCCTAACTTGCACCTCGTCTTACAGGAGGAGCCATATGAGCTTAGAGAGCGCTGCATGCCGAGGCGGGGGCAGTATTCGTACGCCCGCGTGTGCAACGGCCTATATCTGGCCACACGGCCAGAACGGAGGCCAGTTCCGCTCCAGCCTACGCCTATGGAAGAGGTACCGGAGCCACTGGACTGGACTGCTGCACCTCCGCCTACTGGACTTGGTCCGTCGCTTGCACCCGCTGGACGCCGCTACGACTGGGACTACTACGGAGAGTGCTCGCTATCAACACTTTCAATGGTTAGTCGACCCGTCGAGACGAAGTGTTTAGTTTTGTTCGGTTTATAAGGACATTTATTTCTATCTTAACTCAAAGGCTTTAATGTGCCACGGACTTAAGAACTTACCGCTACCAGCTTGAGTAAAATTCTTGGAAATAAATTGTGTTGTGTTAAAGTAGTGTTCTTCAAGCACAACAGGAGGTAACAAAGTCATGCATAAATATTTACACTATGGAACACCCACAGGTCACTTTTTTGCAATCCTTACACTTTATTGCTCTTAGTCTAAAGGTCATTCTGTAATTTATGAAAATGTATGCTTAATTTCTCATTTTAGGCAAAAATTATTCAAATTACGGAAAATGTTATTTGTAAATAAAAGTAGTGGTTACCACCCGCAACATTTGCCTTCTACGGGCAAGAGTTTTGCCAGATGAGGTACCCTGACACGCCTCAAGGGCCGTCTTTACAGATTTAGTTCCACCAGAACATCACCTCGCGAAACACAAAGATCCCGCTTCGGCACATAGTTTTAATGAGCCAGAAAAACACTCTGCTGCTGGGTGAAAACACATCAACAGGAGGTGAGATCTCATCTGGAATTTAGAGTATATGTAAACAGCTTTGAACCATGAATACATATTTTACTTTTAGTAAGATGTACAATAATCAGAAAACGAAGAAAGTAAAATTCGTTTGAAAAGAACGTGTCGGTTCACAAAATGATTACTTCATTTTTTTCCGCATATTGTTGCATATGATGGTCCGTAGCAGAAATGCTGGAAACATGGGAGGTGCCTCACACGGTGCGCACTCTTACCGTGTAAGAAGGAGCGCGCAACATCGCCAGCTCCTTCTGTGTATGTCGCTGCTTAGCTTTATCCACCAGCTGGGATACACTGTAACTGGAATAATCTAGATCTGAACCTAAAACCTTTACATATAGAACCTTTTAAATCCATTAACAATTTCAATTAATTAATGTATATGTTATGTTTATTTCTTGTTTCGCATTATCTCCCACAATATAAACACATTATTTAAAATATTCAGCAGTGTTTCCAGTAATACATTTATGGGAATGGTTCATTGTTTAAGTTTATTCTTAGTTCCCTTCATGTACATTTCTTAACGTTTGTTTAATTTTTAACATGTTAATTTCACTACCGCAGAAAAGCCGAAGATGACATTTCCTGTTTGCTAGAATCTAAGTGTGAACGAGTCTGTTTAACAAAACAGTGAAGTCTGAAGATGACCCTGTAAGACGAAACCCGGTTAACGATTTGAAATACTTGTGGGACATATACAAAATTGTTACTTTTAATTCAAATCCGAAACTTGTTTATCATTGTGTGACGAGAAACGATTGTCTGGCACAAAAACGCCGCCCGTTGATAAACACAAGCTTGGCCAGCCGCGGTGGCTTGGTTAATTGAGGGTTAACTTATTTTGGACATATGTATTACATGAATAATAAAAGCCAGCCGCGGAGGCCGAGGGGACTGAGGCGCTCCAGTCACGGTCTGCACGGCCACTACGGTCGGGGGTTCGAATCCCCCTTCGGGCATGGATATTTGTGCCGTCCTTAGTATTAGCTAGTTCATAAGCAGTTTGTAAGTTTAGGGACTGATGACCCCGTAGTTAAGTGCCATAAGCTATGCAAACATTTGAACATTTTAAAACACAAACTACTGCGGAGATTTTTGTCATTAATACTGGATCTCAATCTTTATTCGTTATGGAGAACATCATTTCACAAACTTCATTCGATCGTAACATGGACATATCTCTCGGTGTGTATTGTGTTGCGCCGCAGCGGATTCGCCGGCGTACTGGAGCGCCGTGTTGTGCGCACAGCTGTTCGCCGTCGGGGGTTCGAGTCCTCCTTCTGGCATGGGTTTTTGTGTTGGCCTTAGGTTAGTTTACCTTAGTTTAAGTAGTTTGTAAGCTACGGACTAATAACCCAGCAGCTGAGTCCAATAGATTTACAAATATTTGAACATTTTGTTGTGATGTCACGTCTGGCACGGAAGAGATTGTTAATCGTATATAGTTTCAATAAAGTCAATGAGACAAAATATTTAGTATACAGATTTAGAACAGACATCTATTTCTTCAGGAAGAGTTGTAGAGTGCTTAGATTTTTGTTTCATGCACAGCAGCAAATTATTATGACTAAGAATGGAAAGTTTATGAAATGAATTTTCTGTCATTGATACCGAATTTTCCAACAGCGAGTCATTTTTGTATTGAAGTTAGGTAAACACAATATGCCAATGAAATTTTAGGAATACATAAACTTTTCGTCTATTCTAACTTGGAACAGTCAAATTTCTAGTACGAGATACTTTCGGTTGAATATGACGCCCAATGTTCTACTTGTGAATTAAGCATTAAACGAAAGCCCGTAGGATATTTCTGTGATAAACAAGCCTCTGGATTTGTAATTAATCAGTTATTATAGTGTCTGTCGTGTCTAATTTTTTCTAACATAACAGAAATTAAGATTTATATTCCCAGAAAACTTATCTCTATCAGGCCAACCGGTTTTGCTAGAATGAGCAAGAGCTGTACAAAAAATAATAAATTTTTTTTGTGTGTCATCTACAGACTATGAAGTCCTGAGATTTATATCATTAGGGCTTAATTCCTAACAAGGCTTTATTAACAGACCCTATTTCAAGTCTTGCATTATAAAGGTATTTATGATTGTAAACAGGACTCCAGAGAAGCAGCTGAATTCACTTCTGTTTCATTTCTATGAAGATAATGGAAAAACTCCACTGGCACCACAATCGTCGCTATATAAAATGCTGGAAATGTCATTGTACTGGTTTCTGTGAACGTGTCTCCGACATACTAATGATTTCATTGCTTTATTTGTAAAAACTTCTTTAATTTCTCCCGTATTTCTTCGACTACCTGTAAGGTATGTTTTCTGCCTTCTGAGCTACACAAAGTCTATCGGTTCATTATAAACCACTGTAAAACTTGACATGAACAGAATTTACTCGGCTTGAGGTATGCTACAGAGCTTGCTTCAGAAAACGGAGAATGTTCTCCACTTGTGAGACACTTCTCTAGTTTTATTCATACGGAATCAGAGAACGCTCTTCCCGCTGAGCAACTTCCCACAGCATATTACTCAGCCTGGGTAGATTCTCGTGTGAAGTATATTCTACGACTAGCTTTATTCACGGCAATCCGAGAATGTTCTCCGAAATTACGAGATTCAAGTACATCCTCCATTTTATTTACATGGCCTATGGACTTCTGTCACACAAAATGTTTTGACATGGTTTTCGCACTCATTGAAAAATTCGAGAAAGTATTACGCAGTTACATGGCTTATTCTCTTCATGTATCATTGTTTTACTTCAGTTCTCATTTGCTTGAGAACACAAACTCACCTATCAATGTTTTTCTCCATCGACGGATTTAATCTTGGTGGAAACTGAATCCCAAATTCGCTAACCATGAATTAACTGCTACGCACTATTAAAATATTTAGAGCTTGCAGGAGTTCGAAGTAAGACTTCAAAAACCACAGACTATTGTTAACACGTTGGCTGCCGTGAGGCGCGCCTCTAACGTCATCGCGGCAGTCAACGTGTTAAGACACAAGAACTCGTGGGAAGAGAAAGAAAAAATTGTCCCGAAATTCTAACGAGAAAGTTTAGTGCTAATTGGTACATACATTATTTCCTCAAAATGAAATATGACACGAGTGACAATAGTGACCACTTTTAATACTGCTGAATCTACAGGCAAAGCACGATCCTGTTCTCAGAGAACATTAGCCACAAGTAAAATAGTTTGGAAAACTTCACTTACTTATACGTCACCAGGAATTGATGTATGGTTCACATAAATTATAGGAAACGGACTTCGGTAAAAAATTGTAGGTCAAGTTCGAAAGGCCAACTATTATTGCGTGGTATTCGAAAGTAACCAGGATGTTTCTGAAATTCGAGAAAGGTTCATGCAGTTCCAGAATCTAGCCTAAAAATATACCTCCCTAACTACTGAAATAATATTGGGCGTAGATGTCCACAGAGACGAGTTTATGCTGGAGTGCGTACGTCTACCGGCATTTGGAGCCACAACAGACTGTAAGAGCGGTCCCTATTTATTTTGTGTCATCTACAGACTGTAGGTTTATTTCATTAGGAATTAGTTCAGCCGGCCGCGGTGGCCGAGGGGACTGAGGCGCTCCAGTCACGGTCTGCACGACCACTACGGTCGAGGGTTCGAATCCCCCCTCGGACAGGGATATTTGTGCCGTCCTTAGTCTTAGTTAGTTCATAAGTAGTTTGTAAGTTTAGGGACTGATGACCCCGTAGTTAAGTCCCATAAGCTTTACAAACATTTAAACATTTTGAATTAGTTCATGATTAGTATACAGATATTAACACATCGTACATACACCGCACAATCACTAGACACACTTAATGCGATTGGAGCCTCAAAGTTACGTGTTTCATACATTGTACGTACTACACACCATTATCGAACATAACATATAGTGATGCGGCAGCAAAATCTAATACCTCGTTAGAACCGTTATAAATTACTGATAACGCATCAAATACTCACACACCCTAGCAGTACAGCCAAATTCTTACAAGACGAAATCGGATGAGCATGATGGCGCAAAGAATTGTATAGCCAGACAAAATTTTACATGTGTCACTGTTTTCAATAACTATTGCTATTGATATTCTTTCCTACACGTCAGGTGAAAAAAGAATCCGAAATATAACTAAGGGAATGAGAGATAAAATATACACACCGTGTATAGTGGCCGAGAACATGGACGTTTAAAATATGCTTGGTCACTGTTATTAGTAGTATTCGTAGCGAAAGAGACGAATAAATGTATGCAACGTCTTTCTCGTTGTCATTTAGAAGACAATCCATCGTCATTACAACGTATATGTAAAGAATGTGAAAGAGAGATGCGTCATTTGTCTCGAATTATATCATATGTTCTTGAAGAGAGCTACAGATGCCGCAAATAAATACTATAAGGAAAAAACCGTGAGCAGTGCGAAATGATCACACACAGATAAATTGGAAGAAACATTCATTCATTATTTTTCATACAACTTAATTATAATTCTACATTTTCATTTGCAGACATGAGTTTGACCAAATCCAAAGATCTTAAGTCGGCAGAGGTTGGTGAAGCTATATAGTTACACATTTTGAATTACAGCATATTTTTAGTTTCCACGCACCCATAGACTCTTCTCTACCCCTTTGGCGTAGATGACCCCTTGGTTGCAGATGACAACGCTACCACTACATAATCATGTAGAAAAGGTCCCACATGACCACAGAATGTGAAATAAGGTAAAAACCAAAATAATACTGACGATTTTGAGGCCTAAATTTACGCAATGTACAATAGTAAAATCAATGTATTTTGTTTTCACAGCACTAAATAAATTGAAAGAACCCACTGATAAAGGTACAGAGGTGCTGAAATTAGTTTGGACATATAATAAAAATAGTGTTTTGCATATCAGGCGGACCTCAAACCCAAAAATAATAGACTATCCCAAATAATTTGGCTGGTTCAATGAAAAGAACAAATCAGTTATGTTTGAAACAGCATATAGAATATAGTATATTTGGAATATATATTCAGCTCAAAATCACAACACCGGATGCTTTTTGAAAATCAAAGAAAGAAATTAATGAATTCACAGTTCTGTAGATGGGATTCTGCCGGTTTCCCATGCTCACCGAGTAATGTTTTCTTTGCAATATTCTTTGTAGAAATCCACGATTTTCTCATAATTTCAGGTAAGTCAATTTGTTACCCATCTATATTTACAATTTAATCATTAGAAATCTCGGGATTTGATTTATGCAGAGACAAAAACTGCTCGAAGTGAAGGATTTGGAGTCCAGTGGAAGTCAATGGATGGAGACGCTTACAGCGATTAAAATGCTTGCTGTCTAGAAAGCTATTGATTAAGTTAACTGGTAAGACCTCTGCTTGAAATAAAACGTACACTAATCCACTCCATTCTAAACATTTACCATTGGCTTTAAAGAATACCATCCGAGTTTGTAATGCCTCCAAATTAATGAATATATTGGCATACATCGGCGTTTAATTTTGCTGTATTTTAGCTATGGCTAAATCGTACATGACAATTACTAATTCTTCATCACACTTTTCAGCAGTTTCAATGAAGAGCGTTTCATTATCTGTAGCATATATGAAGGAAGGATTAATTGCCGGCCGCGGTGGCCGAGGGGACTGAGGCGCTCCAGTCACGGTCTGCACGGCCACTACGGTCGGGGGTTCGAATCCCCCTCGGGCATGGATATTTGTACCGTCCTTAGTGTTAGCTAGTACATAAGTAGTTTGCAAGTTTAGGGACTGATGACCCAGTAGGTAAGTCCCATAAGCTATACAAACATTTTAACATTTAAATTTGAAGGATTAATTGATGCTAAATAATGTTCAGTTTGAATTTGACTGATAGTAGACGTAACCATGCTGTTGTAGACTAATCATATTGGTACTAAATGTAGTTGTGCTAAACACATCATCCACATTCTATCAATTTCGATGGTAATATATATTGCACCTTGGTTTGCATCCATTCCCTATACACGTGAATCAGCGGTAAGTAATTCCATTTCAGCAGTAGGTTTTTGATAATATGCACGTACCTCTCATGATTTTTGATTGAAGCATCTTCTGTTTCGTGTTGGTACACATAATTCAAACTACCGACATTGTCTTGAAGGGTTGACGACGTTGAAGCTCCAATATGTGTTCGCAACGGAAAGATAAAGTAACAAGTCTAGGTCGAACTCCAGCCCAGGGCTATCAGCAACGAATGTAATGTTCATGGCCTACTCCATACACCTGAGAATCGTCAAGTTCCGTTATATTACTCGTGGAAAGGTGAAACAAATAGACCGTAATGCTTTAACAGCCGAATGCTCAGAAATCTTGTGTCATCAAATAACCCGATAACCCAAGATTGATCGTAAAATTCCTCAACTTACGAATAAACGTACTTGCCCTATATGACAAGCATACCCCCATACGTACAATCCCTCAGCTCCAGAGCTGACAAAAGAATTAACAGCCGCGGTGGAGTGATCGAACGGTCTAAGGCGCCTTGCTTCAGAGAGCGTGGTTGCTCGCCTTCGGATTTTGAGTCCTCCCTGGGGCATGGGTATGTGTTGTCCCCAGGTTTAAGTAGTTTGAAGTCTAGGGACTGATGACCATAGCGGTTTAGTTCAATAGGATAACAAACATTTTAAAATTTGAAAATTAAATAAAACTATGAACAGCAGGGATGCTTCTAAGAGAGATCGAAGGTAAATCCGACACACGAACATTACGAAGAATACAGAAATTACGAAACAAGATAAAACTATGCGTTCTAAATGCCGAAATGAGATAAGCTCGTTCTTTCGGATGCGGCAAGACTACCCCCGCCACCATGTGGAATAATCTCCGTAGCTTGGATGATGGAAATGCTTCACCAGGACGAATTTTTCAAGTCTCAGCTAACAAACTGAATGAAGTTTTGTTCGCGCCAGTCAACTACCTTGCGCAAATAATCACCCTCAAAAACCCCCTCGCCAAATAACTAACGATGATACATTCCACATAAAACACGTAACAATAAATACAAAAAGAAAAGAAATAATCAGAATCTCTACCGAAGCGATGAAGAACCACGATATTGATAGTCATGACTAAGAATGTCGCAGATAATTACTACCTTTGTTAACAGATACATTTAATTTCATTCTCGTGATTGGAACTTCGCTACCTCTTGGAAGCGAAGCATAGTCCGACCTATCCCTAAAAGAGGAAACCCGAAATAACTTTGTGATTTTCGGTCAATAAGCATACACCCTGCCGTTTCGAAAGCCTTTGAATGCATTGTTAATGACCAAATTACTGAATATTTGTGCAAATACAGTTTATTTGACAAATATCAGTCCGGCTTTCGTAAACAAGACTGCACAAACAGTGCACTAATCAACGTAACTGATGACCTGAAATTCGCCCTGAGCACTACGATGCCACTATATTGTCACTACTAGATTTCAGCAAAGCTTTTGATACCGACTAGTTTGACTACATTCTTAATAAAATGCGATAATTGAAGTTCTCAAATAGCGCACTTAATTGCTTTCAAAATTACTTAAATGTAAACATCAGTGTGTTATGATTAATTCTTCTGGAAAAGTGTTCTTTCCGGAGTGCCACAATGATCAGTTTTAGGCCCACTTTTGTTCTCCATATATGTCAATGATATTTGATCGGTTTTGAATTTCTGTAAATATCACTTGTATGCAGACGAAGGGCCAGGCCTGAAGATGTAAATACTGTGATTGCCCAGATGAATAGCGATTTCTTCAGTCGTACCATGTACGAGAAACCCTCTAACGAAAATTAAATGCCAAAAAGTCGCAAGTAATTTTTAATCCACCGTCAGAAAGTAATACGTTCCCATTCAACTTGACGGTATCCCAATTCCATAGCAGAAATTAGTTTAGAATTTGTGTCTAATTAGCAGCGAACATTTAAACTGGACAGATAATACCGTCACCGTGTGAAGGAATATCTCCGCTTGCCTCTTTGCCCCCAAAAGGTTACGTAACTTCTTTCCACAAGATGTAAAATGCAAACTGGTGCAATCACTCGATAAGACGAACCTTCACTAATGTCACATAATTCAGCAGTAGATGGTTATAGTTAACCACGAGTGCCATAAGTACTACTGCTGCATTGGTAACTTTCATCGACATAACCATACTATTGCTTCAAGCAACCAGTTAAGGTGGCTACGGACAGACAAACTATGGAAATACCAGACTCTGTGCCTTCTCCTTCTACTGCTCGGTGCACAAGTACCCCGGTACCTCGCTTTAGAATTTAAACATCTTCGCGCCATCATAATATTAAGACAAGATGCCACTTAACTAGTAGCCCTGATGTGCCCGTTCATAAAACAAAACTCCTTCGCCGTCTTTTCTGTTCGCGAATGAAACAATCTGGTCTGCTCCTTTCGCACAGTTTAGTCTTCTACTACGCTTAAGAAAAAGTTGAAACACTTCCTTCTGTCACCTTCTTAAGACTTTCCCTAAAACTCGCGTATACAGCCACATTCTTCTCTCTTAAATAATAAAACCAAACCTCTTCTCTCCGTTATTTCCCTTGCCCCTCTTTCATTCACCATAACTTACGCCAGCTGCTATTCCGCTGTGTATTTGTGTATTATTACATGCACATTTTCCTCGCTTTTCCACCCAATTCTACATACCATTGCTGCTAGCAGTTGTAAGTCCAACCGTACCATTTTGTAAACCTACTTTTAACACATCATCTACTGTTCGACGACTTCGCAGCTTTCGACTGGGCATTCTTTGAAACAATATCTCAACTCATACGCAAATCTTTGAAACTTAGTATTTTCATTTTCTTCTAATTTTAGCTCTGGACCTGATAGTGTTGATACGTTCATATCATTGAGGTAAATAATATTTTTGTTATGCTGTCCAGTAAAAGTTTAAATTATGAGACGATAAAAAAACTTTTGATTTTTTTTAAAGTTATTCACTCCGATAAAGTGGAAAATCTTCAGAGAATTTCTTACCCTCTGTAAACTCCAAAAACAAACCATTGCAGAGAAAATAGTTGCCTGACGTACATAATGTTTTGGCTTTAATGATCTCTTGCTCTATAAATGATTCGAGACAGTTAAACGCAAATTTGTGTATCTCTGGGTCTTTATGCCAATCGGTATTAGCGTGTTCCTGAGCTTGACGTTATATCCGTACTTGATATGATGAGAAACAAGCTGGATGATAAGAGGCAAATTGATTATCAAGATTATTAAGTACCTCAGAATCATCTAAAGTTGACGCAATGCGTTAGACTTCGGAAGAATTTCGTAAGCCGTTCACTGACAAATTTCTTCCTTGAAATACTGCAAAGTAAGGAAACCACTTTTTTTTTTGTTGTGGGACACTATCGACGCGATGAGGAAACTTCAGCAGATGCAGCATCAACACAGAGCTCTATGTTTGGTGGGGTCCCACCCCACATTACTTATTCTCCGATTTGTCTAAAATTTGGGTATGTTATAATACATGAAAAACTAAGATACACGTATATTTTTAGCAGCGGTAAAACATATAAAGGGATGGAACAGTCCCCGTAAACCTGAACCTAAAATGGAAAAAGTTGCGATAACTTAGAGATTAGTGAAGCGATTTTAATGATTTTTGGTATGAAAGTATATTTTGATAATAGATGAAAATCGGCCCCGGGCTATAGAAAGGGGAGTGCAAAGTAGGGGGCCAACTACAACTAAAATGACCAGTTTTTTTTGTCAGAAAAAAGTGTTTTGATTTAATCGAAGTAGAATGTATGAAAAATTCAAAAGGAAGGATAATTCAGTAATAAGTACTTATTATATGTTTATAACAATATTTGAGGCGTAAACAACCCTTTACTGCTGCGCTAGTTTGATACTGCCCATGAAACAACTTGCAAACTGTATTTTTGAAGTGTTTCATCTTTTTAATATACCGGTATTTTAAGTCGCTGAATCCGAATCTAAAATCACATTCTCTAAATTGAATATGACTGATGCAGCATAGCGAACGAAAACTCGACAAAATGCTTGTACAGACAGTAACTCGACATCTGACATTCAAAATACTGTGAAATCTAGTTCTGAAATTGTAAGTCAGAAGATGTCAGATGTCAGAAATGTCATCGTTGAATATTATTTTGATCTTCTGAAATTAAGGGTTCATGTGTTTCTACTACATAGGCATGATTCATCGAATCTTTTATTACAGTTTCCAGTTAAAAGGTAAAGTCCTCTGTCATTGTCATTTATGGCAGATTCAAAATCATACTGCGGTTTATCAAACGCTTCATGCAAAAGTCTAATAATGTTTTTAGGATTCATTGCGGACGCTGATACAGATGGGTGAAGAATTTCATTTACCATTAATTGCGGCATGTGAGGCTACACAAGCACCATACGGTCATCCCACTGACACAGAGGTCGGCAAAAAATGTACATTTACGTAACCTGCGCCAACATCTACTCCCTTTGTCCCACTGAAGGACGCTCAGATAACGACCGTGAACGGTGCGAAAAAAATGTTCAAAGTTTGTAATTCTATGGGATCAAACTACGTTGGTCATCAGTCCCTAGTCTTACAAATTACTTAAACTAAGTTAAACTCACCTACGGAAAACACACACATCCATGCCCGAGGGTGGATTCGAACCTCCGACGCGAGAGGCCGCGCGATCCGTAACATGGCGTCACAGACCGCTCGGCTTCTCCCGCGTGGTTGGACGGTGCGACTTCTGCATCGGACGAATACGTCGTGTAGGCTTGGGTAGTCTCGACGGTTGATGGAAAAGGAAATACTTCGCGGATCGGTATCACCGTCCGCAACTAACCTAAAAATATTATTCCACTTTTGCAAGCAGCATTTGATCAACTGCAGTATGATTTTGCGTCTTCTGTAATTGGTGGAAACAACCTTTTAAAATAATATATTTTTAACGAATATAATATATTAATAATGTCAAAAAATAATTTAATCGTGAAATCAGCAATTTATGAAATAAAGCAATAATAAATAAAATAAATGAAATATACCAACACAAAAATAAAATTAAGTCGACAAATACATTAGTAGTAAAATCGACTCAACAGAAATCTTTCATTTCCTGTAGGTGCGCGTTCAGACAATCGTGTTGTGACACAGGAAATTGTGCGAGGCACGGGAAGTCACGTAATCAAGCAGCGGCAGGAGATGTGAATCCGGCCCTGCGACCTCTACGCGCTACATCACAGGCAACGCTAACGCCGGCGCGTAAAACCAATAAACATTTTTAATACGTTTTATTCAATATTATTTCAAAAGTAGATTTTACAGTATTTTGAATGTCGGGTGTCGAGTTACTGTCTATTCAAGCATTCTGTCGAGATTTCCTCCGCTATGTTGGATCAGCCATAGTGAATTTTGAGAATCCTGTTACAGATTCGGAATCAGCGAATTTATGTAACAGTGCATTAAAGATATGAAACCTTTCAAAATGTTCGAATGTTTGTATAGCTTATGGGACTTAACTACGGGGTCATCAGTCCCTAAACTTACAAACTACTTATGAACTAGCTAATCCTAAGAACGGCACAAATATCCATGCCCGAGGGGGGATTCGAACCCCCGACCGTAGTGGCCGTGCAGACCGCCCATCGCGGCCGGCTATGAAACCTTTCAGAAATGTAGATTCACAAGGTGTTTTATGGGCAGTATCAGACGAGCGCGGTAATATAAGTGTTGTTTTCCCCTCATATTTTCATCTTCATAAGCTGGGGAGCGGCATATGACGCTGCTGCCAGCCCGGTTTTTCTTTTGTACACGAATGAAATGGCAATAAAGAAAAAAAAGTTCTGCAGGCATAGTGTGTATGCGGAACAACAGATGACTCAGTGATAGATGGTAGTAAGAAAGCGAAGGCTGTGAAATCAGTCATCACGCGAGTTTCGTGCGAGATGGAAGTAACCCGTGTTGAGCAGCGCGTTTACATCAAAATGGCAGTTCTCCGAGGTATAAATGCGATGGAATGTCACAGTAATAATAATTCCGTGTAGATCATTAGCCTGGTGCAATTGGACACAACTTCGGCGACTTGCGTGGCTCTAACCTATCCCAGTTTTCTAACCGATGAAAGGAGCCCTACAGCTTACCGTGGAATCCGAAGCACGTGTCGTTTCTGGCGAATCCTCAGATCATTGCGAAGTGAAGGATGGGTTAGAACGCAGACTGAAAAAATCCTAGGTCCGACCGGGTTTCGAATCCGCGACTCTTCGGTTTCCAGTCGAGCGCTTTACCCCAAGACCATTTCTTTTTTCTTGAAGTAGATCTATGTTTTGCGGTCGTTGTTTCGGTTCGTTCTTCATTGTTCGTCGAATATTTGGCTCAGCATTTTTATTGCAGAAAGCGTTTAGCCCCCTGATCGGGATCGCTGAGCCACCGGGCCCGACAATGTTACAATGAATTAGTGGGAGCTCTTTGGAATAATGCCCTGCCATGCCGTACAGGAGGACGGTGGGTAGCAGAAGTTTAAGCTGCTGCTACGTTGGGCATGGGATGAATTGGAGCACCTACCTTAATCTCCCGACATTTCGCCCTGTGACTTTGATCTCATTCCAAGGATTAAGGACATTGCTAATGCTGTGCCGAGGCAGACGGTATTCAGCGCCTCCCACAGTACCAGGGGACTACTCTGAGGGTCTGTAGGCACAGGTTTGTCATCTCAACTGTATGTGTACTGTGTTGTCATTCTTTTGCACCGTGAAGACCAAAAAGCCCTGTATACTACTGTAACAAATTATGGTGTTAGGATAGTTCAGTGCTATTCATTGCCCACACTTGTAGTTAACACCTTGTCCTTTCCTCTGTACATATCACATTTTGAAACCGGACTGCTATCTTGCCATGACTTTTGCTCCAAACCTCGTAATTTAACTAACTTGATGGGCACTGTTGTTAAAATAGTTAAGTTTAAACAAGAAGTTCCCATAACTTTTTAACGGTGTTAATATATCAGCTAGACTTTTAGAACAGATAGCTTAATATAATGAGTCAGTACTGTGATTATTACTGGGAACTGCGTGACGTCTGCTGCAATGAGACTGCTGTAGGAAACAGTGGATTGCTCGAATAAATATCGCACATCTTACATTACTCTCTGCTCTGCTAATGCAGCAGTTCTTATCAATACTATACTTGCAGCAGACACTAATCGTTACTAGTGGATTTATTTCATGCTTTTGACTTTCAATAAGAAGTGTGCGCACCTGTAATACTTTTCTGTATGGTCTAAATCGTTACAGATTCACCTGTTCTACAAATATTATTTGGATATGAAATGTGAATATCCAGTAGTCAGCAAAAAGGAAAACTATGCAAATAAATGATCATTGTGCTTTTAGATTATGCAATAAAGGAAATATGCTCCTCATTCTTCCGAATTTCAAGTGGATTTTGAAAGTTTAATTAGTCGAAGTACCTGTGACAAAGCAACTCTCCTGTCAGTATCCAGGAACTTTTAGTTTTATTTAATGACTCCGGTATTTTGTATCACTCATTTTAATTTTAATAATTCTGTGACGATTAATTTTATTAAAATAACCAGGAAGGTATATTCTGCACTGAAAAAAAGAGGTCGCCCAAAATTTGCCGCCTCCTTTGACCCCGCCCCCATGACCCAGCCCTGAAAAGGAGCGTATATGATAAACATTAAGAAGAGCAAAATAAGGGTACTGTAATGTAATATAAAAAATCAGGCTATACCAAAATAATTAGATTAGGTAAAGAGACAATAAAGATGGTAGATGAGTTTTGTTACTTGGGTAATAAAAAAAGTAATTTAAGATGGTTGCAATACAAATGATATAAAACTGAAAATGACAATCGCAAGAAAAGCTTTTCTGACATAGAAAACTAATTTAACTGTTTGTATGTCTTTTTTGAAGGCTTTTGTGTGGAGTGTAGCATTGTGTGGCAGTGAAACATGGCCGATAAATACTGCAGACGAGAGGAGAATATACGCTTTTGCTATGTTGTACTAAAGGCGAATGCTGAAGATTACATGGGTAGATCACATAACTAATAAGGAGGTACTGAACAGAATTGTGGAGAAATTTCCAGAATACTTTTCCTAAAAGAAGAGATTGATTTGAAGGATACATTCTTAGACATCGATTAACTGTGACACTAGCACTAGATGGAAGTGTGTGGGGGAATCTAGGAGGGGAATACAGTAAGCAGGTTCAAATGGATGTGTGTTGCCGTTCTTATGAGGAGATGAAGAGGCGTTCACAGTGTAGAGTACGGTGGAGAACATTAACGAACCAGGCTCTGGACTAAATACGATAAAAATGTGCCAGTATGGAATAAACAACTACTCTCCAGTATGAGAGCGAACATTGTGAACCGTTTGAATAGAACTATAAAGATTTGTTTTACCCTTTGTAGGTAATACGAATGGTTCGTTATTCTCCCACAAATAATTAATCATTATAATCAGACTAAACACTCTACTATAGTAATGAGACGTATTGATGTTTGAAACAATAAGCTTGTGGATACCGTTTACAGTTGTGTAACAAACGTTGATCTAATGAAAGATAAATTCACAGGGGGGATTTAGAGCGCATTTCAAAATACAAGACTGCGTTTGTGGAATCTTACCTACTGAATTGGTCTGCAATAATATTAATATATTCAAAATGCATCGACGAAATCCGAGATCGAACACCTTACAAGACAGGGAGGGTTTAGTATTGCAGGAAATTTTTATATAAAGGAATTACAGGAAAGTTCTAAACCAAATGTGTTTCGCATAGATAGCATCATAAGATGTCAAGGGAAAGGGCACTAGTAACATGGTTTGGCTTATTAACAAAGCACAACATTCGGATAAATGTCAACGATTTGTATTATGATATAGTATGGTGACTTCAGGTAGTTCAGTAGACTGACATGAGTGATAGAAAACACATTAGCAGATGTGGTAGTATTATAGCTAGTCTCCCATTTTGACTACATTTAGCAGGGTACAATTTCTGAGCCGTAGAATGAAGTTGAATATGCGTCTAACCTGTGGTGATAAGGGAATTAATTTACTAGACGATTCTGGTAAGAAGCATGAGATCATATATGTTGTAAATAAAAGGTTGGCAGAGCGCCTCATAGCAAATAGAATATTAGATGAAAAAGCAGAGCAGACACAATTGCGGCAGCAAGAGTCAAATTGAAGCAAAAAGAGAGAGACAAGAGAAACAGAATTATTAAGGCTCCACTTCTCGTGGAATAATTTCTTCTGTACTTCCTGTTTACGCGGGCCATGCAGCCGTTTGTTCACTAGCTGCAAGTAGCGGCGATTTTATAGGCTGTGAAAAACTACCAAATTGGTTAGAAGGAACTGCAGGAAGCCAAGAGGCATAACATAGCAATGGAGGCAATCGCAAATGGAAAAGGACTGTATTTCAAACCTTACAGGAATAGACTTGGGTTGAAGAAAAAGAAGAAGAAAGCTCATAGCAGTGCCACAAGACAGACCACAAACAAGTATATATATATCGTACTTAAACTCACTGAAAAACTTAAAACCCAAAATATTCGTGATGTGTTAATGCAACATGCATTAGCAAACATGATGTGGACATCAAGAGAGAGTGGGACTGTTAATTTAGATGTCACTCACTGGGTCGCCTATGTCAAGAGAAACAGTAATGCCATATACTATTTCAATTTATTTAGTGCCCTACGTCTGGCTGAAAAGCTACACAGCTATTTTACGGAAAAGTGCGATACGTATCACAACAGTCCCCGATTGCAGGAATTTGACGCATATATCTGCTGTCACCTGATGTTCCTTCTGACAAACGCGTAAAACGTCAAGATCAACCAGAGAGATGTGACGCCTGTGAATTACTGCTGGCAGAATGCGCGCTGCCTGGCGCAGACGTGGAGTGCATCTCAATTACAAGCGTGCATGTCAAGCTGTGGGCCATCAGCCTGGGGTAAACTCACATTCAGTCTCACTTTTAAGGTTTCTCCTGACAATAATAAAAAAGACCAGATGCATACTGCAACGTCATTACATGTGGCGAAAATGTTGTGCACGCTATAGACTATAATTGGGATTTTTGAAACTCAGCTAGTAATACGTGTTGTAACGATACACTGACATATGAAAATGAGCAGTGGGGCCGGAATTGGAGCCAGAGACCTCCTGGTTACTAGGGAGTGACGTTAAGACTTTGCATCACACCGAGCACATGTTCTAACACACCTTCAAGGACTGCTGTAGTACGTTCTCTGTCCAACACAAACTCTCCTATGTCCTCTTACCTCGACCGCTATACTCTATAGCTCACAGCAGGAGCTAAATTTCCGTCAGGGGTCATCGCGTACATCCACACTGAAATAACCATCGAAGATCTATGAGGTGGACTGCATTAACAATTGTGGCGTCAGTTATCTGCGCGAATTAATTCCCACCATTTGGTTTATGCAAATGTGATTGGTGTGTTCCCTTGATCAATTTGGAGGAATATAATACAATCCCAAAATATACGGAATCTAACTATAAGCTACCTTTGGGGAGAAGCGAGAGGTGTAAAATTCTACCGTGCGCTTATGATATTGATGATTTAAATGAGGGTTTAAAACGATATGTAAAAGTAAAAACATCAACACATTTAAAACAGAGAGAAAAACAACTGAACGTCCATTGACTTTAGTCACGATAATTAAGTAGGTTCGATACTCAGTTTCCCTAGAGCCCTATCAAAACGTCTAGTTCACATTATATGTGTGAGTACTACCAGACTACGTAGAGTGTAAATTCAGTTTAAAGAGTATCTCTTGGAACATAAATGTAAATTTGAATGCATTTCGCATAAAACGCTATGCGCCAGCTAGGGTCTCGTTCTTTTTCATAAAGTTATCAGTCAGGCGTTGAAAGATTTTGCTCGGGATTGTTCAATCGTCCTTACTTTGAATAAGAATCCGTATCTAGTCACTACTGTTAAACGCTGTTGATGAGGATGGTTTGTGTGTAATATATGTACGAATTATCCGATCTTCGAAATCCATAAGTATATTTATCTCTAGGGTTGACGTCATCTTGTGGTTTCAGTCCAGTTGATGCAAGGGGTTTTTCTTCTGTTATCTCGCTTTCTTTTCACTATGAACTGGGACATTCACTGGCTTTTGACCTGTCATTTATGCTTGATGCACATCGGATAACGATCTCCTCGCCATGATAATCAACTAGTTCATTGTTCTGATCCAAAGTAACAGATTGAATACGCTCTAATAGCTGCACAACTGCTGGGAGACAGATGGGGATACCGGAAGCTTCACCACGCAGAAACAGCCGTGTTGTTTGGAGCGCTAAGGATTACGCAGCCTCTTGGGTTGCAGGTCCTAGTCAACGCTTGGGTATATATATATATGTGTGTGTGTGTGTATGTACGCACGCGCGCGTGTGTGTGTGTGTATGTGTGTGTGTGTGTTGCCTGATGACCACGCAGTTTGGTCCCATAGATTTACAAACATTCGGGCAAATGAATTGGAGCTTCAGTTATTTAATATCCCTGGCCTACCTTAAAAAACTCGTATTAAACGATAATTGAGTTATGGATTCGTAGTAGTACAGAACTAGCTGTGTTTCACAAGATAGATACTTTTTGAACACGTGTTAACTATGGGTCAATAGGTCATCCTCTTCGAGGGAATAATGTTTGAGGGAAGTATATGTTCTAAAAGACTGCTGCAAACCAACGTCAATTACATAGGCCTGTAATTTTGCGGACCACTCCTGTTACCTTTCTTGACTACTGGAGTGACCTGTATAACTTTTCAGTCTTTCGCTGAAAGGAAGCAAAGCGGTATACAATTTGAACTGGGAGACTTGCTTACGTTAAGTGATTTAAGTTGCTTTAATAATAGAGTGATTTCTACTTCTAAAATACCCATACTGCCACTTGTTCTTGATTTGAATTCTGGAGTATTTGCTTTGTTTTCTTTTATGAAGGAATTTGGGAAAAGTGTGTTTAGGAACTCTGCTTTAGCGGAACTGTCATCAGTAGCATCAAGATTGCTAACACATATTGAAGGTATTGACTGTGTTTTTACACTAGGATACTTTATGTAAGACCAGAATTTCTACGGATTTACTACCAAATCACGTGACACTAACTCGTTTAGAAACTATTATAAGCTTCTAGAAGTTAGAGATAAATTTCAAGATTCTGTAAAATATTACAAGTTTTGGGGATTTCTTATTTGGCCTACTCTTTTATTTGCTTTTGCAAGAGTGATCTAAACTGCTGCGTGTTCCATGGCAGGTAAGACTATCTTTTTTAAATTTGTTTGGTATAAATATCTCGATAGTAGTCGATATTATTTCTTTAAATGTAAGCCACAGCTGATTTACACTCACATTGTAAGTTTAGAAAGACTGGAGATTCTCACTCATGAAAACGTTAAACAAATTATTATCTGATTTCTTAAGTAACTATTTTTCGTTTAATGTAGGTGGGTTTTGAAAATTCCATATTCAGTCTCGCCTGCAACTCTGTGGTCACTAATCCCTGTGTCTGTTTTGATGCTTTTTATTAACTGCTGGTTATTTGTTGCTATAAAATCAAGTATGTTTTCACAATCATTTACTATTCTAGAGGATACATGAACTAATTGCTGAAGATAAATTTCGGAGAAGGCGTATAGTACAATTTCGGATGATGTGTTGTTCTTGCCTCCGGTTTTGAATATGTATTTTTGCCAACATATTGAGAGTAAATTGAAGTCACCAACTATTAAAATTGTGCTTTATTTACATTTTAAAAATTTTATCCAGACTTTGTTAGAACATTTTTGCAACCGAATCGTCTGAGTCAGTGAGACGGCAAAACGACCAATTATTAATCTACTCCGGTCAACCTCTACCCATACCAACTCACAGGAAATATGTACTTCAGTTTCGCTACGAGACAAACCTCTTGCAACAGCAATAAATGTGCCAGCACCCATCTTATTCAATCTACCTTTAGAGAATACTGTTTCTTACTTTGTAATAATGTCACCTGAACTTATATGTACTTTAGTTACTTTCGATACCTATAATGACATGAGCTTATGTATTTTCTATTAGCGCTGGTAATATCCCCACCCAATTACAATAATTTACAGCTGTTAGACCAATGGTTTTTAGATCTGTGTACATCTTTTTTGCGACCTGTACGCTCTGAGACCGAAATACGTTTTGTGTGTTCCCGAGGCCCTTAAACCTAAAACATCGATCAGTTCATGCCACACAGAACCTACCACTCGTGTAACCATTTCCTGCGTGTAGTGGATGCCTGATTTATTAAGCGGAACCCAGAAACCCATCACCCGATGGCGCAAGTCGACGAATGTACAGCCCACAAGCTCGCAGAATCGTCTGGGCCTTTCATTTACTCGGCTCTGTACCAATGGTCCACAGTCGATCCTGTCAACTGTGCTGCAGACTGTGAATTCTGACTTCATCTTTAAGCAAGACAGGCAGTCTTTTCCACATCAGACAGTCCCTCAAACCCAGAGAGAATCTCTTCCAATCCAATGCAACACACATCTTTGGTACCGGCGTAAGCCACCTTCTGTAGTTGGCTGCACCCCGTATTCTTCATGACATCCGGAAGGATCAGTTCCACATCTGGAATCACTCCACCTGGTATGCACATGGAGTGCACATTTGCCTTCTTCTCCTCCCTAGCAGCCATATCCCTAAGGGGTTCAATAAATCGCCTAACAATGGAGATCTCCACTATTAGTAAACCGGCTGTTTGTGATAGCCCGGATCTGGCAGGTAAGGATATGACTTCAGGATAAGCGACATCATCAGGCTAATAAACATTGGCCGGCACCTCAAACCAATAGGTAAGACGAACTCTCGATCGGTCCCGTGGGAAGCGTTTGGCAGACTCCCACGCACCACAGATGGGGTGACTGCCTCATAGCGAGCAGGACGTGATAGACGTGACAGGGGAGACAGAGTTACGGAAATGATACAGGATCTGG
Organism: Locusta migratoria; assembly: GCA_026315105.1. Taxonomy (NCBI): domain Eukaryota; kingdom Metazoa; phylum Arthropoda; class Insecta; order Orthoptera; family Acrididae; genus Locusta; species Locusta migratoria. The sequence continues at coordinate 14,785,074 of CM048755.1, forward strand.
GATGGGAATCATTACAACAACAGCTGCGGCGTGGGCTACTTGCGAAATTCCAATCGCCAACATTCTCCTCCGAATGCGAAAATATATTGTTGACTCCGACTTACATAGGTGGAAATGATCATCAGAATAAAATACGAGAAATCAGAGCTCGAACAGAGAGACTGAGGTGTTCTTTCTTCCCGCGCGCTATTCGAGAATGGAATGGGATATAAATAGTATAATGGTGGTTCGATGAACCCTCTGCCAGGCACTTAAATGTGATTTGCAGAGAATCCCATGTAGATGTAGGTGTAGACGTCCGTTGGGTTCTCATGGTCGGTTCATAACAACGGTGCCACTCGACCGCAGCTTCCAGCTGTGCACCCAACTTTAACACCGCCTGAAGCTGGGAGCGAAATGTCACCTACTCACTCTTCATCCGCACGCAGCAGTCCAGCAGTCATAATCCCTATCAGGAACTACAGTACTCAGAAAAACGAACGACTAGAAAAGCGCAGTGTAGACTCTACAGTGAGTAACTCAGGTAAATAGAGACTAGTAGTAAATTAATTAATTAAAAAAATATTGTATATATGTATCTATCAATCTACACGAATTTAAAAAAAAAAAAAAGAGTGGGCCTACTAAATTCGAAAATATACACGAACGTAAGAATTAAAACTGCAGAGCAAACTAGTGAATTGAGGTAGGTCGCTGGTATTTAACTTTGATGCGCTGTCGGCTCTGCCTGCTTGTTAGAGCTGTGTGCAGCTACGAAGGCGGGTGGTGGGGCGATGCGCAGTAGCAAGAGCCTGTGTACCACGTGACGACTCGTGACGACCCAGCCAATAACGTCATTTCGCCGTTTCGCGCCGTGTCGAGTGTGCTTTGAACGTATAATCCTGATTTTTCTTCCAGTGGTCGTATACTGAAGGTTATTTACTTTGCGAAGTGTTCGTTATGAATGACGGATCAAAAAAGCGTCAAGAGTTACATAACAAAGCAAGATCTGTTGTGTTATGAGTGTTTAACTGCTTAAGAAGGGAGGCGGAAGCAGACGACTGGCCGCCACGCGGTGCTGCCACAACGTTGCCACAGCCAGCCGGGGGCGGCTGAGGCGCGCGGCGTGCGACATCCAGGGAAGCGAACGCGGCCGTCACAGGCAGTGGGCCAGCGTCTTTTATATCGCGAGGTCAGCAGTGACCACAAGGCTGAGGATTATTAGATCGGAAAAAGGGCATTTTAGACGTCTAAAATAGGCACTTCATTACCTCATCTAGGGCAAATAAAATCGAAAACAGGCCCCGAAAAGAATTGATCAGACGAAATAAACAAAGTAAAATACATAGTGTTGACTTATGAGCAATTTTTTACTCACATATAATAAGAAAAAAATCACACAATGACTAAACCGACATCAAACCTTTATACTTTTCGAAGATAAAAATACAATGCAATTCAGAAGCCAGTGCTGAAATAAATGTAACAGGTCTATACAATTTACCAAACACAGAATAAACCAAAGGTTTCAAACATTCATAACCTAATTGGTTTCACTGAAAACTGTTGAAGGTTTCCCAGAGAAAAACCACGGTGCTCGTATAATTAATTTATACGCCGTCAATGAACGTTGTATATCAACGTTTGTGACAGGGGCGCACTTCACTTTCGGTATACATTTTGGACGGGAATGCAGCATTCAGTAGACCTGGATTTTTCGCAAAGTCTCTTCAGGCCGGTGTTTTTATGGAAAATCTGCTGAAATTTTCCCGTTCTTTTTCTCCCACGTTACCTACGCTTCAGTAATTTCCTTTTTTGCTTCCACTGGAAAAGCCGCATTCTAATAGATAGGCTAACATTAAACTAATACTTCGGGAATAATTGTCCCCATAAATGTGTAGTTGGCTCTAATGAAAGCCAAGTCCCGCTGATGTAAGGGATCATCGAGTAATTGTGTTACACCTTTCAAAGCCAGAATCACTTTGTTTTCATCTACTCCAATTTAATATAGTCCCTTCAACCTAGTACTGACAAAATGGGTGCGATTATTTGCTCTTTAGTTTTTAGGCTTTGCTTTGAACAGAGCAAATAAGCCTTCGATGGCGGATCTGGCTATAATTGCCAACAATCCGTTTTGGGATGTTCCACAGTTTCATCTACAGAAATCCATATGGAAAACTCCACAATAAAGATTCTTTGCAGTGCGTCCATGTAAGTTAAGTCGACATAATTTTTACGTAACGTTAACTCTGCCTGCACAGACCAATGACAGTACTTTCTTTCACATATCGATCTTCGTTTTTCTACCTATGATTTTTCGACGCAAGTATTTTGAAAATAGAAGAAATAGATTCCTTTTGGAGTTTTCAACGGAAACAGGCAAAAATATGGGTTAACTGCGAAATAGGCTATTTTCAGTGCTATAAAATTATCTCTTTCGGTTTTAAGTAGCCACGAGACGCGTAAGTACATTTGCAACTAGCAATTCAGGAGAATATAAGGTTTTAACCATAGTATCCGCGGTCTAGTGATCACTAGAGATTACTGTACGGAAGCGACGCAGTCGTAACAAAGAATTGGGCTATATTGACGTTTTTTGAAAGGAACGTTTTGCGTGGAACAGTATTTGAAATGTATTCGAGGGCCAAATATCCCACTGCGGAGAAGTTAGTTTCACAAATGAAAGAGAAGTTGGAATGGGCAGCGAAGATGAGAGCGTTAATTTATTGTCCCGAGAATTGATAAGTACTGAATACAGCATCACCTTGTTTGTGTAGCTGTGGCCTTACATATTGTTAGTAGCTATTAATCTGTATTTCAAACATTTTATTACGAATTTTAGGTTTTATTTGTGTAGCGGCAAACAGTAATCGCCATTAACTATACTGCGCAGGCGCTTGCTTGCTTGCGTGTGTGTGTGTGTGTGTGACAGATATGTTTCACAAAATCGTTCATATTTTATATTGTTATTACAAAACTCGGCAATGCTTAGCAATTACTAAATATGAGTGGAAATATCAGTCTTGACTTCTATAGAGTGAGTACATTTTATATTTTCACTCAGACATACTTCAGTATTGTTATACATTGATCAATGGGAGTTTTGTTGCTTAATCCCTCATATTTTCTTCAGAGCCTGGCTTGAATAGTCCACTTATACTTCGATAGAATGTCACTAGTAATTTTTTATGATGTTGTCACTGAATTTTATTCTCATTGCTGTTATGTTCGCTTGAACACAATATCTTCACTTTTTTAATTAAATTTTTTAAATTACGCCCTCGTCTCGTAGCCGTCTGTGATCGTAGCAAAGTGGCACAGACGATGGCACTCAGTACAAAACAAGTATGCAGGCTTCATTTATGTGGATACAATTTTATTTTTGCTTTCTATGTATGTTTATCTATGCAGCAACTACATGGTCATGGCAGTATAAATGAATCATTTATTGACAACTTGTAAAAATTTCCAGTTGCTCTCTATTGCAAGCAGAAAAAGAGCATTCCTTACCATTAACATTGTTTCGCCTAAATGAAACGAATAGCATGAAAAATGCATTAATGTTGAAAGCGTATAGACGATATCTAACTCAAGATATCAGAATGTGTAGCTGAAGTGTGTAGAAGGTTCTTCACTGAGTGCGTACATACGAATGGCGGAACTCGACTGAATAAGACTGCTGCCAGGAGCGCGCGGCCGCAGCGGCCCAGTCAGCTGACAGCGGTCAACTGACAGCCGGGGGAGGAAGCGGCGATCTGGCGGCGTCGCGCAGTGTTCTCCCTCTCTGTCTGCGCAGAACCTTTCGCTCAGCCGCCTTCCTACCTGCACACAGCTCTAGCTACCGCCAAACTGCAGCCTGGAAACTATCACATTCAGTTTGATAAAATCCAGGCACTGGCAGCGACAAGCGGCTACCATGAAGTCTGTACACAGGGGCGATAGAAACCTGAAGGATTTCGATAGGGCCGACCGAGGGGACTGAGGCGCTTCAGTCACGGTCTGCACGGCCACTACGGTCGGGGGGTTCGAATCCCCCCCTCGGGCATGGATATTTGTGCCGTCCTTAGTTGTAGCTAGTTCATAAGTAGTTTGTAAGTTTAGGGACTGATGACCCCGTAGTTAAGTCCCATAGACTCTACAGACATTTGAACATTTTGATTTCAATAGGAATAATGCGGCCGTCAAATTGAACGCATCGGAATATCTGACCGCTCGACGTGACGTGACGCCTCTGCGCTGGAGCGCGCGGAAACGAAATTTCGCTGCGGGCAGCAACGAGCTAGGGTTTTATACAAAGACTTCCATAGATGCGGACCAAACTTTATGTATTGATAATACATCCGACTAGGGCATAATTGAGCGGAATATTTTAGTAATTTCAACTATTTCGGCCATGATAACTTACTTTTTTTTAAATCAGATGACGTCGCCTACAAAATGATTCCAACGTATTTGAAGATCGTAAGCTATGCAATACAAAAGTACTCCTCAATTCCAAATATTATCCATTCGATTACTTACATCTGGATTGGGCTGATAACAATACGAGTGTTCTGTTCGGTATGTACTCTAGATTTAGTTAGGCATGTTATAAAGGCGACGAGTCAGGGTGTCCACTGAGTCCGCAGAAGTTTAAAGAACTGGCGGCTTGCGTGGTCATCGACTGCTCACTCACGAATGCAAGGGAAAATCTGCGCAAATAAACATTTGAATTGAATTTGAAACACTATGGATTATTTCCCATTTCAAACAGCCTACGTCTTAATGCAACTTAATCGTCTAGTAAACTATTCATCACTTACAAGGGTTATACAATGTGTAATATAATTACTGACATGATAATATTATGTTTTTTAAAGTGACATATAACACGAATGTAATTTTTGCTTGAAAAGATGTTTTAATTACTTTAATAAATAAAATTTTGTATTTAGATCAGTGCTAGTACCCCAGCACACAAACACTTGAGGCTAGAAGCTGTTTCTTCTTTCTCGCTTCTGTAGGTCATTGGATACTCAATTAAGGTATCAGAGTGAGTAATTTCAGTAACTACTTACAGGCTAGCCACGGTTGAATGGCCGCGCGCTCTAAGGCGCCTTGGTGCGGAGCACGCGGTTGTTCCCTATCGGAAGTCTTCACTCGAACATGAGTGTGTGTATTGTTAAGTTCCATAGATTTACAAAACAATATACAGTACTGGCCATTAAAATTGCTAGACCAAGAAGAAATGCAGATGATAAACGGGTATTCATTGGACAAATATATTATACTAGACCTGACATGTGATTAAATTTTCATGCAATTTGGATGCATAGATCCTGAGAAATCAGTACCGAGACAACCACCTCTGGCCGTAATAACGGCCTTGGTACGCCTGGGCACTGGGTCAAAACGAGCATGGATGTCGTGTACAGGTACAGATGCCCATGCAGCTTCAACACGATACCACATCTGATCAAGAGTAGTTGACTGGCGTATTGTGACGAGCCAGTTGCTCGGCCACCTTTGACCAGGCGTTTTCAATTGGTGAGAGATCTGGAGAATGTTCTGGCCAGGGCAGCAGTCGAACGTTTTCCGTATCCAGAAAGGCCCGTACAGGACATGCAACACGCGGTCCTGCATTATCCTGCTGAAATGTAGGGTTACGCAGGATTCGAATGAAGGGTAGAGCCACGGATCTGAAATGTAATGGCCACTGTTGCAAGTGCCGTCGATGTGAACAAGAGGTGACCGAGACGTGTAACCAATGGCACTCCATACCATCACGCCAACTGATACGCCAGTATGGCGATGACGAATACACGCTTCCAATGTGCGTTTACCGCGATGTCGCCAAACACGGATGCGACCATCATGATGCTGTAAACCGAACTGGATGCATCCGAAAAAATGAAGTTTTGCCATTCGTTCACCCAGGTTCGTCGTTGCGTACACCATCGCAGGCGCTCCCGTCTCTCATGCAGCGTCAAAGGTAACCGCAGCCATGGTCTCCGAGCTGATAGTCCATGCTGCTGCAAACGTAGTCGAACTGTTCGTGCTGATGTTTGTTGTCTTGCAAACGTCCCTGTCTGTTGACTCGTGGATCGAGACTTGGCCGCACGATCCGTTACAGCCATGCCGAAAGATGCCTGTCATCTCGACTGCTAGTGATGCGAGGCCGTTGGCAGCACGGCGTCCCGCATTGCCGTCCTGAACCCACCGATTCCATATTCTGCTAACAGTCATTGGATCGCGACCCACGCGAGCAGCAGTGTCGTTATACGATAAACCGCAATCGCGATAGGCTACAATCCGATCTTTCTCAATGTCGGAAACGTGATGGTACGCATTTCTCCTCCTTACACGAGGCATCACAACGACGTTTCACCAGGCAACGCCGGTCAACTGCTGTTTGTGTATGAGAAATCGGTTGGCAAATTTCCTTATGTCAGCACGTTGTAGGTGTCGCCACCAGCGCCAACCTTGTGTGAATGCTCTGAAAAGCTAAGCGTTTGCATTTTCATCGTGTCGGCTACATTTCGCGTTGTAGCACGTCAAATTCGTGGTGTAGAAATTTTAATGGCCAGGAGTATATATATTTATCGGCTGCAGGTAAATATTTAATATGTAACGTCTATACCGTTCACAAAGAACTCGAGATTTTTCGGTAATTCAGTGTTTTCATCGGAATCGATAAGCAGAAATCTGATTCAATATTGTTCCGTTTCGTGCGACTCTGGAGTCTACATTATCTACCAGAATAGAGCCCTACGTGCGGGGATAAGAGGCGAAAGTACTCTGCGTGCAGCGCAGGCAGGGATCCCGCTGCGCATTCTCGGGGCTGGTAAGACGAGCTGCGCTCTCCTGGAACGGCGCAGAATTGATAAGGGAAGGCCGCTGCGCGGGTGTTCTGTGGAACTGACACCACAAGCGCTCAGATAAGACCGTGCTGCAGAGTGTCTTACACTGCTAACGCCTGCCTGAGGCTTCACGTCATTGTCTCCACCCTATGTAGAGAACCCTGCGCACAGGACAGCTTCAAGTTGCGTTTTTCATGGTACGCTAACGTCTCATTGAGAGCACTTCCCTTCTCTTTATTTTATTTTATTCGTGGTGCTCTGATGCCCGGCTCTTTCCCACACATTAACCACCATAATTACGACACGTCGACATTGCCTGAACATTCTCTGTCCTAGCGGTAAGTCTACCCAGTACACGTGTCACTGAGAATATGATGCGACAAGAGTCTTGTAAGGGTGACGATTATGACAGTGTTGTTCAAGGCTCTCGTACTAAAAATCACTGTCACCCATTTCTGATGAGGCACAAAGCGTTTCTCCTGAGTGATTTGCAGGTACGTTTACGTATTCCTCTATTTTAATATGTATGTTAATATTTTACTCATACTCAAGCTTGCATCCATGCAGTTTGTACATTATCTCCTCTCTTCTACACGGTGAGCAATCTTAAATATTTTTCGTCCTGAGCCCATCGTCACCATAGCGGGGATATAGGTATACTGCACTCATGTACCTGTCCCCAGTCCGAGCTGATGGGGTATGGCATCAGTCGTTTGAGAAGCGAATAGGATAGCAGCACTACACACTTCTCCTTACCCTTCTTGAGCCATAGCGTAAGTAACTGACGCAAATGTGGGAAGAAGAATAAATTATTAACACGAATATTGAATTATACAACTATATCGTCTATCAACGTGGTAATTATCGATTTCGCTCCGTTTTTCGTCTTTGCAGGATTACTGACGCCTACTCCATGTAATTGGTGAACTGTGGACCTGAAACCTCCAGCGTCGTCATTGTCGTCATCATCATCATCATCATCATGACCAACTTCCGGTGGTTTGCCTGTATTCCACTGATCATCATTAAAGGACAATGTTGGGAAGCACAAAGTAAATTCTCCTACTAGAAAAATGACAATGTGCTTATTGTAACTTAGCTTGAAATCAATTCCTACTATACCGGGTGATCAAAAAGTCAATATAAATCTGAAAACTTAATAAATAATGGAATAATGTACATTGAGAGGTAAAAAATGACACACATGCTTAGAGTAACATGGGGTTTTATTAGAACAAAAAAAAGTTCAAAAATCTCCGACAAATGGCGCTGGACAGCAAAACGTCCGTGACTGCGCATGAAAATCGTTTATAAAAGGAGCTGTAATGAGAGAGAGAATCAGATGCACCATCAGTCGCAGCATGTTGACGTTACCTGAAAAGGCGCTTTTAGTGAAGCTGTATTATCAGAATGAGGAATGTTCTACATCAGCGTTACGATCCTATCGCCATGGGAAGGGGATTCGAACTGGTAAAGGTCGGTTGACAAATTCAGCTGTGGCGAGAATGATTTCGAAGTTCGAAGCCACGGATTGTTTAGACGATAGACCCCGTAGTGGCCGACCGAGCACAAGGCGTAATGCTGCCGAGACAGTTCAGGAAGAAACGCAGACTGTAGCGGGTTCGTCTACGCACGGGGAAGTCTGCGCTCGTGCAGTCGCACGTCGCACCGGCATTCCATACACTAACTACCCTTTGGTTGGCACTTAGGCGTACCCTCCGATGCTGTCCTTACAGAATCCATCGGCATCATGAACTGTTACCTTGCGATTTAGTGAAGCGGAGGGCATTTGCGGTGTGGGCATTTCAAAAGTTGGCGGAAGATGACGATTGGTCGAGTAACGTGTTGTGCAACGACGAAGCTCATTTCACGCTCCGAGGGTGTGTCAACGCCCACAACTGCAGAATTTGGGCTACCGAAAATCCTATAACTGTCGTGGAAACTACATTGCACGACGAGAACTGCGTGATTCTGGTTTTGTAACTGCTACCGTGACGGGTGAAAGGTACGCCGATCTGTTACAGAATCGCATCATCCCCAGCCTGGCTGAGAAACAGCTCCTGGGACGTACGATTTTTATGCAGGATGGCGCTCCACCCCATATTTCTAGACACGTGAAAGATCTCTTGCGCGCGTCGTTTCGTGATGATCGTGTGCTCAGCCGCCACTTTCGTCATGCTTGGCCTCCCAGGTACCCAGACCTTAATCCGTGCGATTATTGGCTTTGGAGTTACCTGAAGTCGCAAGTGTATCGTGATCGACCGACATCTTCAGGGATGCTGAAAGACAACATCCGACGCCATTGCCTCACCATAACTCCGGACATGCTTTACAGTGCTCTTCACAACATTATTCCTCGACTACAGCTGTTGTTGCGGAATGATGGTAAACATATTGAGCATTTCCCTTAAAGAACATCATCTTTGCTTTGTCTTGTTATGCTAATTATTGCCTTTCTGATCAGATGAAGCGCCATCTGTCGGACATTTTTCAACTTTTTTTCAGGTTCTTATAAACCACCATGTCATTCCAAGCATGTGTGTCAATTTTTACCTCTCTATCTACATTATTCTGTGACTTATTAAGCATTCAAATTTTTACTGACTTGTTGATCACCCGGTATGTATCTGATACGTTTCAGGTATTTTCTTTCTGTCTGTGGAGGCATATTGGTACCGCCGTCGGGGCCACCCGACTTATCCCACATCGGATCATCAAACTGGCCTCCAGTGGGCCTGGGACAGTAAACTGCTATACAACTGGCAGCTCCGCTATGATCCTCAGCACCACCACCTCGTCATGCACCGTCCAAATGGCGACAAAAACATTTGCCACAAGCTGCAGCCTTCATACCACCACCATGCTCTCTTGAAACTGCCCAACCCCAAATAGCCTTCAAGGGTATATCAATCACAGTCCTCACCCCCTCCCAACCTTTATAATGACGAACGCCAGGTATATCATGCAGCTACCATGAGGAACGCCGTTGTCCAGCACAGATCGATCAGAAAGGGCGTCACCGACTCTGCATCGAAAATAGCGCGGAGAAATAAGGAGTGAATAAAAATGGGAAGACATCCACAAACTCCACTCGTTGTCCTGTCTAAGGATAAGATGCCTCCAAGTAGTATCACAGGCCTTCTCAATATAAAAAATACGTATCCGAAAATTGATGCCGTCGCAAGAAAGCCTGTTGCATAGCCGCTTCCAGAAAGTCCAAGCTTATCAGGACAACGTTCCTGAGTCGGTTGGTATCTCTCATCCTGAAGTCACCACTGAGCCTGCAAGATCCGGACTTTCAAGAGGGTGGGTTTGCTTGTAGTTCGGAGCTCCAACGTTAGTCGGGTGATGGAGCCCCTTAGAGAGATGGCTTCTAAGGAGGGGAAGAAGGCGAACGTGCACTCCGTGCGCATGCCGGGTGGAGTTATTGCAGATGTGGAATGGGTCCTTCCGCATGCCATAAAGGGTACGGGGTGCAGCCAATTGCAGATGGTGGTTCACGTCGGTACCACTGATGTGTGTCGCTTCGGATCTGAAGAGATGCTCCCAGGTTTTGAGCGGCTATCTGAAGTGGTAAAGACTGCAAGTCTTGCTTGTCAGATGAAAGCAGAGCTCACAATATGCAGCATAGTTGACAGGACCGACAAAACACAAACAAGACCCTCACCATGTAATAGTAATGGCGATCCTGTCGATGGTAGCGCTACTAAACTACAGTTATTAAACACAGCTATTCGAAACTCACTCAACAAAGAAGACGAAACCAATATCGCATATTTCGAATTACAAACAGAGGCCAGAATGAGTAACGTAGAAGTAGATATCATCGGAGTAGTGAAGCAACTAAAATCACTTAACAAGAACACATCTTCTGGTCCGAAATGTATACCCATTACATTTCTATCTGATTATGCTGAAGCGATAGCTCCTTACTTAACAGCCATATAAAAACCGCCCTCTCAAAGAAGGATCTGTACCAACAGATTGGAAAGTTGCACAGGTCACACCTATACTCAAGAAAGGCAATAGGAGTAACCCATAAACTACAGACCTATTTCATTGACGTCAATTTTCAGCAAGGTTTTGGAACATACCCTGTACTCAAATATTATGAATTATCTCGAACCGAATAGTCTATTGACCCAGAGTGAACACGGATTTAGAAAATATCGTTCATGCGAAATACAACTAGCTCTTTACTCACACGAAGCGATGAGTGCTATCGACAAGGGTTCGCAAATAGATTCGGTATTTCTTGATTTCCAGGAGGCTTTTAACAACGTACCTCACAAACGGCTTTTAATCAAATTGCACGATTATGGTATATCGCCCCAAATTTGCGACTGGGTAGGGGATTTACTGTCAGATAGGAAACCGTTTGTAGTAAAGTTTGATGGTAAAGTATCGACTAAAACAGAAGTGATATCGGTCGTTCCACAGAGTTTGCAGATGACGCCGTCATTTACCGTCTCGTAAAATCATCTGAAGATCAAAACCAACTGTAGAACGATCTGAATAAGATATCATTATGGTATAAAAATTGGCAATTGATTCTAAATAATGAGAAGTGTGAAGTCGTCCGCATGAGTACAGAAAGAAATTCGTTACTCTTAGTTTACAAGATAAATCAATCAAACGTGAAGGCCGTAAACTCCACAAAATACCAAGGAATTACTATTACTTCAGACTTGAACTGGAAAGAAAGGCGAAGCAGAGACTGCGTTTCATTGGCAGAACCCTTAAAAAATGCAACAGAACTACTAAAGAAACTGCATACACTACGCTTGTCCGTCCTTTTTTGGAGTATTGCTGCCCAGGGTGGGATCCTTATCATCTACATCTACATACTCCGCAAGTCACCGTAAGGTGCGTGGCGGAGGGTACACTGTACCAGTACTAGGCATTTCCTTTCCTATTCCACTCCCAAATTGAACGAGGAAAAAAAGAATGCCTATATGCCTCCGTACGAGCCCTAATTTTTCTTATCTTGTCTTTGTGATCTTTACGCGAAATGTAAGTAGGCGGCAGCAAGATCGTACTACACTCAGCTTCAAATTCCGGCCCTCTAAATTACTTAATAGAAATTCACGAAAAGAACGTCGTCTTTCTTCCAGCGATCCCCAATTGAGTTGCCGGAGCATTTCCGTGACACTCGCGCATTGGTCGAACCTACCGGTAACAAATCTAGCTGCTCGTCTCTGAACCGCCTGTATGTCTTCCTTTAAACTGATGTGCTGCGGGTCCCAAACACTTGAGAAATACTCAAGACGTGGTTGTACAAGCGTTTTATACGCGGTCTCCTTTACAGGTGAAGTACATCTCTCCAAAATTCTCCCAATAAACCGAAGTCGGCTGTCCGCCTTATTGTTGTTGTTGGGTTTTATAAAGGGGGCTAAACGGCTAGGTTATCAGTCCCCTGTTCCTAGCTAAGAGAGAGCATCTGTTAGTGAGCACGTAAGAAGTATGGCACTTCTAATGCATGAGACGGTCAAGGTGAGAATACATGCGAAGACAACATTTAAAGGTAAAAAATCACTAAAGCAGTGGACCAAAAGGACTATAACACTAAAAGAGCACAGCAGAAGATTGTGGCTGGCTGATCACATAGATAATATAGGATGAGCCAGCCATTCTGCACACACTAAAATGCCAGTCGTACATGGGACTGACAGGATGAAAGTAAAAAACAGATTAAAACCGGTGAAATGGCAGGTGCCTGATATGTGCAGCCCTACGACCAGCTGGCAGTACTTTCTGCCATCCACTGGCATCCGCTGATTCAGCGGGAGAAACCTTAGAGGGAAGGGATCCAAGCGACGCCTTCCTAACGCGAGGAGCCAGAGCAGGCTGTTGTGACTCTGGCTCACGTGTGGGGACCGATGTCCCCATTGGTTGGGGGATTTTTGCTTCCAAGGCAGGGGCTTTGGAAGCAACAGTGTGAGATGAGCCCCCTACCACCAAGGGGGCAGATGGTGACGGTTGGGCTCGAGGGCCCACTTTGATAGACGGAACTGGCGGTAAACTAGTCTGCGGAAATGGTTTCGTGGCTGCTGCATAGGATGTTTTGATGCTGACCGGGTGGAGTTTCTCGTATTTCCTCTTGGCCTCGGAATAAGACAGCCGATCCATGGTTTTGTATTGCATGATCTTCCTTTCTTTGTGCAGTACAGAGCAGGTAGGCGAGCAAGGTGGGTGCTGCTGTCCACAGTTAACACAAATGGGAGGTGGTGTTCAAGGGAGGTCCGGGTGCGATGGACGACCACAGTCCCGACAGGTGGAGTTGGCGGTACACCTGGAGGACATGTGCCCAAATCTCCAGCATTTAAAACAGCGCACAGGGGGAGGAACGTACGGCTTTACGTCACACTGGTATATCATCACCTTGACCTTCTCAGGCAATGAGTCGCCCTCGAAGGCCAAGACGAATGCACCAGTGGCGACCCTGTTGTCCTTCGGAACCCCTTGGACTCGCCGTATAAAGTGGACACCTCGCCGTTCCAAGTTCTTGCGGAGTTCGTCATCTGACTGCAAAAGGAGATGAAAAATCAATCCCTGTACCATGTTCAGGCTTTTGTGTGGGTTGATAGTAACGGGAACATCACCCAGCTTGTCACAGGTGAGCAAAGTCCGTGACTGTGTTGGGTTGGAGATGACGTCGTTATTAAAACTGATCCCGATCGCATCTTCGACATGCCGCCTACTTCTCCAAACTTATCTTCCAAGTTCTCGACGAAAAAGAGAGGCTTTTTGTTCACGAAAGATTCACCATCAGTCCTGGCACATACTAAATACCTTGGAGCATATTGTTGTCCTCGGCTACGAGACCTGCGTTCCTCCCATGGCGTGGCCAAGGAAGGGAACGACTGGGGGTCATAAGTCTCAGCATTTAAGTCTACTTTCCCTTTCTTAGAGACGGTGGTTAAACGCCCAACAGCATTACTTTGGGTGCTTTTCATCGTGTTCCCACGAGCAGCTAGGGAAATAAAGGTCCAGCCAGGCAGAGCCCCGCTTGCCTGGGTAAGCCTTATACAACTGAAGTGCGGCAGGTTCCTCAGAGGGTGCTCGCTAGCGGCTGTTCAACCTCAACAGCCATGCATCTCCTCGGCACGTAGCACACCTTGAGATTGAGTTTTTTTTTTATAGAGGTTTGTACCGTCCTCGCGACCCGGGCGATTAAGCCAAGATCCCCGGGCTCTGAAACGTACAACGTTCCACTGTCGCACCAAACGATGGTCGTTGAAGCACGCACAGAGCTTACGGTGTAGCGGACTGTTGGCGCGACACAACCCACGGCTCAGGACCACGGGTTCGCCAAGCCCGTACTCAGCAAATTAATGCTGAGCCCTTGAGGGGTGTCCGCCTTACTCACAACTGTCCTTACATGCTCGTTCCATTTCATATCGCTCTGCATTGTTACGCCTAGATATTTGAACGACGCGACAGCATCAAGAAGCTCACTACTAATGCTGTATTCGAACATTATGGGATTGTTTTTTCTACTCATGCGCATCACCTTACATTTTTCTACATTGAGAGCTAGCTGCAAATCTTCGCACCAACTACAAATTTTGTCTAAGTCATCCTGTATGCTATTACAGTCAGTTACAGACGACACCCTCCCATACACCACAGCATCATCAGCAAACAGCCGCAAATTACAACTTACTCTGTCTATCAGATCATTTATATAGATAGAAAATAATAGCGGTCCTATCACACTCCCCTGGGGCACGCCTGACGATACACTCATCTCTGATGAACACTCGCCGTCGAGAACAACATACTGCGTTCTATTACTTAGGAAGTCTTCCAGCCATTCACAAATCTGTGAACCTATTCCATAACCTCGTATCTTCGTTAGCAGTCTGCAGTGTGGCACCGCGTCGAACGCCTTTTTAAAGTCGAGAAAAACACAATCTGCCTGTTGACCTTCGTTCATTGCTCGCAAGATGTCATGTGAGAAAAGGGCAAGCTGAGTTTCACATGAACGATCTTTCCTAAACCCGTGCTGATTCATGGAAAGAAGCTTTTCCGTTTCAAGGAAATTTACTATATTCGAACTGAGAATATGCTCCAAAATTCTACATGAAACTGATGTCAACGATATTGACCTGTAATTGTATTGGTCAGTTCTCTTTCCTTTCTTATGCACAGGAGTCACCTGCGCTTTTTTCCACTCTCTAGGAACTTTGCGCTGAATTAAAGATTCGCTATAAATGCAAGCTAAGTAGGGGGCCAACGATGCAGAATAGTCTTTGTAAAACCGAACTGGTATTCCATCCGGACCAGCAGACTTTTTCGTATTTAGCTCTCTCAGCTGCTTCTCTACACCGGAAATACCTATTGCTATGTCCCCCATTTCGGAATTAGTACGTTGATCAAATGATGGTACATTTGTGCCGTCCTCCTGCGTGAAAGATTTCTTAAAGGTTAAATATAGAACTTCAGCTTTCCGTTTGCTTTCTTCTATTACTGCCCCGGAATGATCAACGAGTGACTGGACAGTGGGCTTTGACCCGCTTATCGATTTTACATAGGACCAGAATTTTTTCGGGTTCTCGGAAAGATCTTTTGCTAAGGTATGGCTGTGATAATTATTGTATGCTTCACGCATCGATCTTTTTATAGACGCACGAATCTCTACTAACTTTTGCCTGTCATCATTTGCGTGTTCTTTTTTGAATCGAGAGTGCAACAGCCTTTGCTTTCTCAGCAGCTTTCTAACATTATTGTTATACCACGGTGGATCTTTTCCATCGTTAATCGTCTTTACTGGCACATATTTCTCTAACCCTTTATTAACAATGCACTTAAATTTAGTCCACAATTCCTTTACATCCATAGTCTCGGAATTAAACGATGCCCATTCATTTTCTAAGTGCAATCGTAACATTAGCTTATCGGCTCTTCCCAGCAAAAACACGCTCCTAGCCTTCTTGATTGGTTTATGAACTTTGGTCACCATCGACGCTATGACGATATCATGATCACTAATTCCTGTCTCTACACAGACATCGTTAATAAGGTCAGGCCTGTTTGTGGCTATTAGGTCTAGAATATTTCCATTGCGCATGGGTTGCCGGTTTAACTGCTCAAGACAGTTTTCGGAGAATGTGTCCAAAAGTAGCTCGCAAGACTGCTTGTCTGTACCGCCTGAAATGTAACTAGCGAGGTCCAAATCTATACTCTTAAGGTTGAAGTTTCCTCCGACTAATATTACATGGTCCGGATACCTATGCACTACCTGGTGTAGACTTTCTTTGAATGATTCTAAAACTTCTACAGCAGCACTGGGGGGGTCGGTAAAACACCCAACTATTAACTTTACTTCTTTTAGACCTGTTATGCGTGCCCAGATAATTTCACAGTTACTTTCAACATCGATCTCAGTAGGGTTTGATCTCAGGTGGGTTTGACGGAGAACATAGAGTCCAAAGAAGGGCAGCTCGTTTTGTACTGTCACGTTCGAGACAGCGTTACGGAAATGACACATCTATATCTACATAGATACTCTGCAAATCACATTCAAATGCCTGGAAGAGGGTTCATTAATCACTTTCATAACTTTTCTCTACCGTTCCATTCTCTAATAGCCCGCGGGAAGAAAGAACACCTAAATCGTTCCGTTTTCGATCTGATTTCTCTTATTTTATTGGGATGGTCATGTCTCCCTAAGTAGGTGGGTGCTAGCAAAATATTTTCACATTCATAACTAAAAGTCGGTGATTGAAACATCGCAAACACATCACGCCGCAATGAATAACGTCTTTCTTTTAATGATTTCCACCCCAATTCGTGCAACATTTCCGTGACGCTCCCCCCCCCCTCCCCGTAACGTGATAAAACAAAACGAGCTGCCCTTCTCTGAACCTTGTCAATGTCTTCCGTCAGTCCCACCTGGTGAGGGTCCCACAAGGGGCAACAGTACTCCAGGAGAGGGCGCACAAGTGTGATGTAGGCAGTCTCTTTGGTGGAGCTGGTGCATCTTCGAAGCGTTCTGCCGATGAAACGCAACCTTTGGTTCGCCTTCCCCACAATATTTTCTATGGGTTCTCTCCAGTCAATGTTGTTCGTAATTGTAACTCCTAGGTATTTGGTAGAATCTACGACCTTAAGGTTCGACTGATCTATCGCGTAATTAAAGTTCAGCGGATTTCTTTTAGTGGTCATGTTTATTACTTCACACTTTTCTTTATTTAGTGTCAATTGCCAATTTTCGCACCATGCAGAAATTTTGTCTAAATCGCTTTGCAGTTGCTTTTGATCCTCTCTAGACTTCACTAACCTATATACGACAGCATCATCCGCGAACAGTCTAAGGGAGCTATTCAGATTGTCTCCTAAATCGTTTATAAACACGAGGAAGAGTAGGGAACCAATAACGCTTCCCTGTGGAACGCCAGATATCACTTCTGTTTTACTCGATGATTTACCGTCAATTACAACGAACTGTGTTCTTTCTGATAGAAAATCGTGAATCCAATCGCACAATTGGGGAGATATTCCATAAGCACGCAATTTCATAAGAAGCCGCTTGTGGGGTACAGTGTCAAAAGCCTTCCTGAAATCCAAAAATATGGAATCGATTTGAGATCCCTTGTCGATGGCACTTAACACTTCATGTGAATAAAGTGGAAGCTGTGTTTCGCAGGAGTGATACTTTCTGAATCCGTGTTGACTACTGGTTAATAGGTCGTTCTCTTCGAGGTAGTTCATAATATTCGAACAAAGTATATGTTCCAAAATCCTACTGCAAATCGACGTCAGTGAGATAGGCCCGTAATTTTGGGGATCACTCATATTGCCTTTCTTGAATATTGGAGTAACTTGGGCAACTTTCCAGTCTTTGGGTACGGATCCTTCGCTGAGTGATCGGTTGTAAATTATAGCTAATTACGGAGCTATTGCATCAGCATACTCTGAGAGGAATCTAGTTGGTATACAGTCTGGCCCGGAAGATTTATTTTTGTTTAGTGACATAAGTTGTTTTACTACTCCAGGAACATCTACTTCTAAGTTTCGCATGCTGACAGCTGTTCTTGGATTGAATACTGGAGTGTTCACTTCGTCTTCTTTGGTAAAAGAATTTCGGAAAGCTGTGTTTAGGAATTCTGCCTTAGCAGTACTGCCATCGGTAGTATTGCCATTGCTATCGCGTATTGAAGGTATTGTTTGTGTTTTGCCGCTAGTGTACTTCACATATGGCCAGAATTTCTTCGGATTTTCTGCAAGATTACGAGACAGGATTTCGTTGTGGTAACTACTATAGGCTGCTCGCATTGAAGTCCGCGCTAGATTGCGAGTTTCAGTAAAAGATTGCCAGTCTTGTGGATTCTGTGTATTTTTAAATTTTGCATGCGTTTTTCTTTGTTTCTGAGATGGGAATCATTACAACAACGGCGCTTATCGCTGCGTCGTGGGCTACTTACGAAACTCCAATCGCCAACATTCTCCTCCGAATGCGAAAATATATTGTTGACTCCAACTTACTTAGCTAGAAAAGATCATCAGAATAAAATACGAGAAATCAGAGCTAAAACGGAGAGATTGAGGTTTTCTTACTTCCCGCGCGGTATTCGAAAATGGAATGGGGGATAAATAGTATAAAGGTGGTTCGATGAACCCTCTGCCAGGCACTTGCGTGTGATTTGCAGAGTATCACATGTAGATGTAGATGCTCACTTGCCACAGTCTGGGAAATGTCTCGTGGGTGATGTGTGGCTGCCATTTACAATTACACCATTACATCATCCAGCTGGATAAAAATTGGGCCGGCCGTGGTGGCCGAGGGGACTGAGGCGCTTCAGTCACGGTCTCCACGGCCACTACGGTCGGGGGTTCGAATCCCCCCTCGGGCATGGATATTTGTGCCGTCCTTAGTTGTAGGTAGTTCATAAGTAGTTTGTAAGTTTTGGGACTGATGACCCCATAGTTAAGTCCCTTAAGCTTAGCAAACATTTGAACATAAAAATTGGAACCCTGTAATTAAAGCTATCGAGGCACAGCGAAATCGACGGAATCATTCGATTCTCAATGATTAGAGGAGTGTTCACTTTCACTACCGAGGGCAGCACACATAGCTCAGCCGTACCGCGCATGTCACCATCTAACAGATGCGCAGTAAGACTCCAGCGTATTTCGCATGCGCAATACTCGGCATAAATACGGCGAACGTACCTGCGCTCTTCAGTAGTTGCCTATTCACCTGAAGATGGCCGGACGTCTCTGGGCCGAAATATCGTTGCAGAATGCCAATGGGATCCGGCTGCATACCCGAAAATTACTGGAAGAAGAAATACGCCGGGAAAATTTTAGAAGTCACCTGGTGTGTGATGTGTGCTACAGGCGACCTTGGGCTATTATATCCATTTCCACTGTAACTTATCACTGTGTTCAAAAGGTCTAGTCAATGGAATGGTTCAGTCCCCAAGCTGATGAAAACTCTGGGAAATAAGCAAACATACGTATTTCACTACAGAAACATCTTGCAGTGGCCCAGTTTGGTTATGGAACCAAACCGAGGTGTCGAACCTTAGGCGGAAGCGACCACGCAGTCCTGCTGTGGCACCAAAACCATGCGGCTAGTCCTGCGCGGCTTTTCGCTTGTGAGGCCAAGTGATATATAGTGCACTACAATTGGAGCTCGTCGTGAGACGTCATGATGAATGAAGCTTTATCTGTAATGTCGGGATTAGACCCCATCCGTTCTAATAATGTTTGAACAAAGAGTGAATGTGTGTGTATGTGGAATATATAGATGAAGCGACTCTTAGGTGTTAACGGTGTGAGACGCGTAGCTCGTCTTTACGGCAGGAGTAACACTCCGCGTTACATTTTGGAGCCAACGGATCTTTCAAGAGTGTTACGCCTGTCATCTTTCTAAAACAAATACTTAAATCATGTTTTAAAATAAGAGAAACACAGCATACTACAAGATAATTACCCTGTATAAAAACGTATTTAAATTAATTGCAGTACATTAAATATTAATAAAAATGCTGCAAGGTTTTGGTGGAGTGAGACCCCTTGAAAGAGCCAACAGATTTTAGATGGAAATATGGGCGGACTTTTCCCACGGAATGCTTGTTGATCGGACCATATGTTCTACGTTTTGCTCACACCATTTACTACGCAGTGCCCCTCCCAAAATAGCAAAGAGATCTTACAGAAGAAAAATATGAAAGAGCAAGTAAGTGGCTACAGATTAGCCCATCCAAAAGGCACCAACGAGATCGCAGAATAGTTTAAGTAGTAGCGTGCTATATCCAATTACTTATCTGCTCTACAATTTAATTCTTACATTCGTTGCTTTTTATTTTTTTATTTTTATTTTTTATTTTTAATAGGCCCACTATCTCATTTTTTTCCAATTCTTATAGTTTGATAGTTGTTTATTGCATCTCAATTACAGCAACAGTCATTTGTTTTCTATTCGTTGGAGTAGTACTACTAATACTAGTCGTCTTTGTGTAATTAGTTACTCGCTATACACTCAACAACGCGCTTAGTCGTTCGTTTTTCTGCGTATTGTAGTCTTGGATAGAGACCGTGACTACAGTGTGCGGATGCAATTTGAGTTGGTGACACTTCGCTCCAAGCTAGGTTGCACTGCTACATACTGTTGTGAGCTGGCCGTAGAAAGCGAACGGACATTTGTCGCATCCGGTGTGTCCACCAATCGGCCCGCCGCTGCTGCGGGCTCTGTTACTGCTCTCAATGAGGCAGACACCCCACCTACGGTCGCGTGGCAGGCAGAGAACGACTTTCGGTGCAACTGATCGAGAGGCCTCCACGGTTCGTCTTACCAATGGGCTTGAGGCGCTATCTGTGCTGGACAATGTTCCTGTGCCAGATGGTGTCCTTTGTCCTGAGACAACCTTCAAATCTGCAAGATCACAGAGGGTGGGTAGGCTTGTAGTTGAGAACTCGAACGTTAGCCGGGTAATGGAGACCATTCGGGTATGGCTGCTAGAGAGGGGAATCACGCCATTGTGCACTTGGTGTAAATGGAGGTGGAGTAATTCCAGATGTAGTACGGATTCTTCTGGATGCCATGAGGAGTATGGGTAGTAGCCAACTGCAGGCGGTGGCTCACATCATGTGTGTTGCTTTGGATTGGAAGAGGTTACCTCTGGGTTTTCAGCGGCTATCTGAAATAGTAAAAACTGGCTTGCAAGATAAAAGCAGAGATCACCATCTGCAGCATTGTTGGCAGGACATACTACAGACCTTGGTACATAGCCGAGTGTGGGGTCTGAATCAGAGGCTGAGACGTTTCTGCGGCTGTCTAGGCTGCAAATTCCTCCACTTCCGCCATCGAATTGTAGGTTTCCCGGTTCTGATGAATGGGTCAGGCGTCCACTACACGCAGGAAGAGGCTACACGGGCAGTGAGGGCTGTCTGGCTTGGACAAAAAATGTGTTAAAGTCTCAAGGGTGCGAGTCACACAAAGAGAAAACGCTAATCTAGGAGCCATCGGTTTAACAGTTATAAATTGTTGTAGCTGCGTGGAGAGATTATCATAACTTCAAGCATTAACTGAAAGTATTGAAGCTCATGTCATTATAGGCAGCGATAGCTGGAATTTTCACAAAAGGAGAACTGGTACTCAGAAAGGATAGATTGAATAATGTAGGTGGTGGCGTATTTATTACAGTCACAAGCAATTTATCGTGTAGGAAAATTGTAGTAGATAGTTACTGTGAGTTTGAAGCGGTAGAGGTTATACATGACAAACGGAATAACTTAGTTTACCGGCCCCATGACTCAGACGATTCTATTGCATATATGTTAAGAGAGTTTGCATTAAATTTCAAAAACATGCCCAAAGCATTCAATTTTAATTGGTGTTGAATTTAACTTAGACTAGATATGTGGGCAAAAATACTTGTTCAAAACCGGAGACAAGCATAAATCATCTTCCGAAATTGTTCTGAAAGCATTCTCCGAAAATTATCTCGAGCAATCAGTTGATCAACCCTCTAGAAGAACGGTTCCCAACCTATGGGCGGCTCATAAGTGGGCCGCGGGCAGTTTTGCACTTTCCCAATTGTATACGGTGACAAAACGTTTGGGTACCCCTGCTGACTAGACAAAATAGCGGTTTGTAAGTATTTACATTCAGGGACTACTTTCCTAAGACTTTGGGTGAAATCCAATGGATAAAAAAACCCTTTGAAGTGGATTACGTTAAAAAATGGAAAATTTGATCAGGTGAAGAAGACTTGCTAACTAAAGTATCATGTGACCAGGCTTTAAAGTCGTTTTATAAAACAACGCCACTGGTCCCATTCTGGATAAGGGTTCGGCAAGACTATCCAGCAATTGCCAAAATTGCTCTGAAAAACTCAATTTCGACAACCTTTTTATGTGAACGAGCCTTTTCAACTTTACTCTTTTTGAAATAAAAAAAATTACAGGAATAGACAATGTAGATAGTGATTTGAGGCTAAAGTTAACCAATTTCAATCAAAATATTGATTGTCTTGTAAGTGACGAACCACTGGGTATTTTAACATTGCCTACTTGATTTTCAGTTTTCGTATACTTGTCGTAATTAAGTGAATATAATAAAATTTATATATATATATATATATATATATATATATATATATATATATATATATATATATATATATATATTGCGTCTGTGTGTTTTATTTGTGTGTTGGTGACTTTTACTTTTTATTTAGTTACCGGGCCTCCCAGATGTTTTTATGCAATGGGAGGGCCGCAGAGAAAAAGGTTGGGAACCGCTGCTCTAGAATATTAAATGGTTGTGAAAACATACTGGACTTCCTAGCAACAAATAATCCGGAGCCAATGAAGTGCATGAAAATATGGATTAGTGTCCACAGAGTTGTCGTATCAAGACTAAATATCTTATTTCCGAAATCTACCAAATTTAAATGATGTATATATATCCAAGAAAGCAGGTAATTCGATCAACACTTTCCTGAGTGAGAATCTCCAGTATTTCTAAACTAACAATGTGGGTGTCGATCAGATGTAGCTTACATTCAAAAAATACTATCGATAGCCATTGAGAGATTTGTACCAAGCAAAGTTACAATAGAGGGTCCTGACCCGCCGTAGTACAGAAAACAGCTTGGATCCCTCTTGCAAAAGCAAAGCAAAAACCATCCCAAATTTAAACAGACCCAAATTCCCAAATACTGGCAATCTTTTACAGAAACTTGAAATTTCGCTGGAACTTCAATGCGAGAAACTTCTAATAGATTCCACAACGAAACGCTGCCACTTAAGTTTACAGAATAAAATCCTTCACTACGCCATAGCAACGACAAGGCCGCTAATGTGAATTTTCCTAAAGCAGAATTGTTAAACACAGCTTTCCAAAATTCCTTCACCAAAGAAGCTGAAGAAAATACTCCAGAATTCCAAACAAGAACAGCAGCATAGTGAATGATTTAGAAGTATATATCCCTGCAGTATTAATGCCAGTAAAATGGAATTTCATGAATTTAATTTTAATTGGTATTATGACCTCTGAAATGTACCGTAATTGAGAACCGAATATTTGAAATTCCGAACAACTGTGGTGGGTCCTCAATCAGGAGTTCCAGGGTGCCAGTCAGACATGTATGTGGCTCAGTATTCCCAGCTGACTCAGAAAGGGGGAGTTGGGGGGGGGGGGGGGGGGGAAAGGCGTAGGATGTTCCTTTTCCAATTTCCCATGAAAAGTTTTATGCCAATATGCGGTGGGGTTGAAGTCCTGATTTGTAGGGTCTAGGGATGGAATTCCAGGCGTAGTATTCAGTGGGGCAGGTAACGGGGGACTTGAAACCAAATCAATCTGATATCGAAGCGATGTTTTTTTTCCTAACGTATTTCGCAATGATAAGCTGTAACAGTTCCTGTATGTTTACAAGCATGTTATTTACTTGCAGGAATTTAACACGGAAAACCACTTATGAGTGACACCTTTCTACTCGAACACTATGAACTGCAAGGCACTCTTGCTTAGGATAATAATCCACCATAAAAACAGTGGTCTATGTTATTTTGAAGCAGAACATGGCATTATACCTTAAGTGACATTTTAATGAAAAGTAACAAAGTAATAAAATGCGAAATTTGTGAGAGGAAAAATATACATAATTAAAAAAAGTGTATCATTACCTACCACATCACCAAAAAGAACCAAAACAAGAGTACCAAAATCGGTCTGCTTGAAGTCATTACTTCTGTTCAAAGCACACATCTCCTACCAAATCATAGTGTCTGTATTAGACTTGAAAATACAGGTTAGGCGTCAAAACACAGTGGAAGAGTAGTTGAAAAAACACAAATCTTTGACGTTAACGGCCGTAAATTCAAAATTAGTAGCGTATTTGTTCAGTCGCACAGAAACTGTCAATTGATGGCGGCGTAAATACAATAATTGATACGGTGTTTGCTGTTTCGGACGAAACAATAAATGTACATGTGCCTCCAACAGACAACTGACAATTTCTGTGCGGATGCACAAATACGCTCGATCAGTTGCGATAATACAGTTAGGCTGAGAGCAAAGCACGTAATGGGTAGAGGGCAGAGTGCGATACGCTGAGAATTCGCGGAGGAGGGGAAAAGTGCCTGGATAACCTGTATTGGTTGCCGGCGAGGACACCTCGCGTGGGGCACCACCGCTGTGGCCTCGCGCTTGGGCGGTTATCGCGGTTTGGCGGATATCGGCTTACAGTGTGTTTTTCTTTTGTGCTGTTTCTACAAGTGTACGTAACATATCTGCATTAATAGACAAAAGAGCGTACAATGCGCGGTGTCCCTTAATGACCAGCGTGTGACCGCGTTTGATATTCATGGGTGGATATTTGAGCCTTGAAACAGCTAGAAGACATCGTAGACACCTTTCAATAAACTTTATTCTGTACTCTTTAGTTGTTACGTCGTGGCAGAATAGTCGTGCGCACTAAGGCGCCCAGCTGTGGTGTGCGCGGTCGTTCGCCGTCGGAGATTTAAGTCCACCTTCGGGCATGGGTGTTTGTGTTCTCCTTAGCATAAGTTATTTTAAGTTAGAGTAAATAGGGAATAATAACCACCGTAGTTACGTCCCTCAGATTTACAAACATTTGAACATTTTTATTTTTCACATTCATATCACGTGAGAAATTTGAGAGTTTTGCACTGAAATATGTTGTAACGCGTAAATTTCGTCACTCTGACGCCACTGTTAGTGATATTCAGATCGCGTCATCAGGTTATAGTGTTCGAAATGTAAGGGTATTCAGTGTGCCACCAGAATGCCCCAATGAAATTATTTCACGTGCGCTTTCAAGATATGGCGACGTCTTGTCCACAACAAACGAAAAATGGTCAAGCTTATACCGGTACAAAGTCAATGGTGACGTTACAAGTATTAGTTCAAATGTTTGTAAAGCTTATGGGACATAACTGCTTAGTCATCAGTGCTTAAACGTACAAACTACTTATAAAGTACCTTATATTAAAGACAGCACAAACATCCATGCCAGAGGGGAGATTTGAACCCCAGACGGGGAACGGCCTGGCGCATCGGAGCATAGCGCCTCAATGCGTTCGGCCGCTCCGATGCGGCAAGTATTAGTATTGACTTCAAGCAGCATATAATTTCGTATGTGAATATTGCAGTCTGCCGCGTACAAGTGTCGTACATCGGACAACCACCAACGTCACTCAATAGGAAACATGCGGATGGAGTGTACACGCCGCGGTGGAGTGGCGGAGCTCATTGAGGCGCTATGCTCAGAAGCGCGAGGCCGCTCCCCGTCCGGGGTTCGAATACCCCCTCTGGTATGGATGTTTGTTCTGTCTTTAGTATAAGTTAGTTTATAAGTAGTTTGTCAGTTTAGGGATTGATGACCCCGTAGTTAAGTCCCATAAGCTTAAACAAACATTTGAACCTTTTTTTTGACTGTCCACGACGACGCTCAGTGCAGGTCACGCGTGAAGATGACGGAACTTTGTT
Organism: Locusta migratoria; assembly: GCA_026315105.1. Taxonomy (NCBI): domain Eukaryota; kingdom Metazoa; phylum Arthropoda; class Insecta; order Orthoptera; family Acrididae; genus Locusta; species Locusta migratoria. Next base: position 14,810,859 of record CM048755.1, read on the forward strand.
CAGCAAATGACTCAGATCGTAGCAGGCACGGCGTCAGAACCCCAACAGCCAGAAGAAGTATGTAAGTTTTTGTGGTCTTCAGTCCGCAAACTGATTTGATGCAGCTGTCCACGCTACCCTGTCCTGTGCAAGTCTCTTCATCTGAGACTAAGTTCGGCACCCTACATCCTTTTGAATCTGCATACTGTATTAGTCCCTCGGTCTCCCTCTACGATTTTTACCCCACATACTTCTCTCTAATGCTAAGTTAACGATTCCTTGATGTCTCAGAATGTGTCCCACCAACCTATCCCTTTTCTTAGTCAGGATATGCCAGAAACTCCTTTTCTCTCCAGTTCGGTTAAGCACCTCCTCATTAGTTTCGTGATCTATCCAACTAATTTTCATCATTCGTTTGTAGCACCACATTTCAAAAGCTTCCATCATCTTTTTGTCTGAACTCCTTATCGTCCATGTTTCACTCTCATACAATGCTACACTCCAGACAAATGCTTTCAGAAAGGACTTCCTAACATTTAAATTAATATTGGATGTAAACAAATTTCGCTCCTTCAGAAACACATTTCTTCCCATAGCCATTTTGTATTTTTTATCTTCTTTACTTCGGCCATCAGAAGTTATCTTGCTACCCAAATAACAAAACTCATCTACTACTTTTATTGTCTCATTACCTAATCTAATTCCTTCAGCATCGCCTGACTTTTTGACGCTACATTCCATTCTTCTTCTTTTACTCTTGTTGATGTTCATCTTATACCCTCTTTTCAAGACACTGTCCATTACAATCAACTGCTCTTCCAGATTCTTTGCGGTCTCTGACAGAACTTCTATGTTGACGGCAAACAGCAAAGCTTTTATTTCTTCTCCCTGAATTTTAATTCCCTCTCCAAATTTCTCCTTGCATTCTTCACTGCTTGCTCAATGTACAGATTGAACAACATTGGGAAAAGGCTACAACCTTTTCTTACTCCCTTCCCAACCTCTGTGTCCCTTTCATGCCCTTCGACTCTAATAACCGCTGTCTCGTTTTTGTATAATTTGGATATAACACTTCGCTCCGTATATTTTACTCCTGTTACCTTCAGAATTTTAAAGAGTTTATTCAGTCGACATTGTCAAATGCTTCTACAAATGCTAAAAACGTAGGTTTGCCTTTCCTTACGCTATCTTCTAAGATAAGTCGTAATGTGAGTATAGCTCCCCGTGTTCCTACATTTCTCCTAAATCCAAATTGATCTTAACCCAGGGTTGTATTCCACAAGTTTTTCCAGTCGTCTGTAAATAATTCGTGTTAGTATGACTTATTAAACTGATAGTTCTATAATGTTCACATTTGTCTGCACTTGCTTCCTTTGGAATTGGAATTACTATATTCTTCTTGAAGTCTGAAGGTATTTTTTATGTCTCATACATCTTGCATACCACGTGGAAGAATTTCTTCATGACTGGTTCTCCTAACGATATCAGCAGTTCAGACGGAATATCATCTACTGCAGGGGCCTTGTTTCGATTCCAATTTTCAGCGCTCTGTCAAATTATTCTCGCAGTATCGCATCTCCTATTTCCTCTTCCTCCTCTTCGTCTTCCATTTCTAGAATACTACCTTGAAGTTTATTTCCTTTGTACAGGCCCTCTATATATTCCTTCCACATTTCAGCTGTCCCCTCCTTGCTTAGTACTGGTTTTCCGTCTGAGTTCTTGATATTCATACTGTTGCTTTTCTTGTCTCCAAATATCTCTTTTATTTTACTGCAGGCGGTATCTATCTTTACCCTGCTTATACATTCTTCTACGGTTCTGCATTTGTCCTCTAGCCACTCCTACTTAGGCAGTCTGCACTTCCTGTCAATCTCATTGTTTAGACGTTTGTAGTCGCTTTTGCCTGCTTCACTTGGTGAATTTTTGTAGTTTCTCCTCTCATCAATAAAGTCCAGTATATCCTGTGTTATCCAGGGATTCTTATTAGGCCTTGTCCTTCTGCCTATATAAACCTCTGCTGCTTTCACTACTCTATTTCTGAGAGCTACCCATGCTTATTTTACTTTATTACTTTCCCCCGTTTCAGCCAATCCTTGCCTAATGCTCCCTCTGAAAGCCTCAACCACCTCTGGTTCCTTCAGTTTGTCTAGGTTCCATCACCTAAATTTCCTACCTTTCTGCAGTCTGTTAAGTTTTAATCTACAGTTCATTATCAATAAGTTATGATCAGAGTTTATATCTGCCCCTGGGTGAGTCTTACAGTTTAAAACCTGGTTCCCAAATCTATTCCTTACCATTATAAAGTAAATCTGGTACCGTCCAGTGTCTCCTGGTCTCTTCCTCGTATACGTCCTTCTTTCATGATGTTTAAACCAAGTGCTGTGCACAAAATTCTACCAAGGGATCTCCACTTTCATTTCTTTTCCCAAGTCCATATTCACCTATAACATTTCCTTCTCTTCCTTTCCTATTATTGAGTTTCAGTCCCCCATCACAATCAATTTTTCGTCTCCCTTAATTTTCTGAATTATTTCTTTTATCTCCTCATACATTTCTTCGATGTCCTCATCATCGGCAGAGCTAGTTGGTATATGAACTTGTACCACTGTGCCCGGTGGTGCTTTGTGTCTATATTTGCTGTGATAATGCGTTCACTATGCTGTTCATAATAACTTGCCCGCATTCCTATTTTCTTGTTCATTATCAGACCTACTCCTGCGTTACCACCAACTGATTACGTGTTTATAACCCTGTACTCACCTGACCAGAAATCCTGTTGTTAATCCTGCCACCGAACTTAACTAATCCCTACCATATCTAACTTTAACCTATCCATATCTCTTTTCAGATTTTATAACTTACCTACGCGATTAAGGGCTAGAATATGCCACGCTTCTATCCGTAGAATGGCTGTTTAGTTTTTCTTGATGACGACATACTCCTGAGTACTTCACGCCGTGAGTTTCGAATAGGCGACTATTTTACCTTCGGAATATTTTACCCAAGAAGACGCCACCATCATATTTTCATACAGTAGAGCTGCATGTCGTCGGGAAAAGTAACGAATGTAGCTTCCCCTTGCTTTCAGCAGTTCGCAGTAACTGCATGGCAAAGTCATGTTAGCTGATGTTACAAGGCAAGTCCATCATCCAGACTGTTTTCCCTGTAACTACTGAAGAGGTTGCTGCCCCTCTTCAGGAACCACACGTTTGTCTGGTCTCTCCACAGATACCCCTTCGCTGTGGTTGCACCTACGGTACGGCTATCTGCATCACTGAGGCACGCAAGCCACACCACCTCGGCAATGTCTGTCATTTATGGGGGTGGTATATGTAAGAGAAACGTCAAGTTCAAATGTTTATAAATCTATGGAGCCAAACTAACCTGGTCATAAGTCTCTCGGCTTACAAACTATTTAAACTGACAGTATACCCCTCCACTAGCGGCTGAAGCCGGAAAACCCGCCGTCGAAGGAATAAATACAAAAACACTGAGAATAAGAATAGGGGAAACGGCGCCACACACGCATGCGACAGGAAGCAGTAGCGATAAGCAGCACGGAGGGTCTAGGTGTAGCAGCAGGAGGTCAAACAGAGGAACTTCTCAATCATCATGATGAATGTAGTTGCCGCTATATTCCACCCTGTAGTGTGTAGCTTTTATTATATGTGTTACTTTTAGACCACCCTGTCTTCTTGCTGCGAACATTTTGCAGGCTGCACTAATAGCTGTGAACTTGCTGCCTTTATGTCACGTGGTTTGGAGACTCCCACCTCAAACAAAGTGACGATATCACTTTTGATTACAACCCCACGGTGATTTATTTTATGGATTTATTAAAGTATGCTAACTTTGACCTTATGTTGTTGCAAGAATTATCTGCGAGAATATTTAACAGTGGTACTATGATGTCAGTTACAACATAAACGAAGACACTATCGTGGCACAACAAAGATTCACTTGTAGGGAAGGTTCAGTTATTAGCTGTCGGCCGTGTGGCAGCGTTCACTATATTTGACTGATATGCGCCATCAGGCGCGCTGGAGCAACACTGCCTCACAACAAGCGCATGTCGCGTCACGCTGACTGGCAGGCGTTACGAGGAAGGGGCTGTGTCCCACCGACCAGCCATTCAGCTAGCGTTTGCGGCATCTCTGTGTGACGTGACACGGACGTTTTGTGAAGCCTTGTCTCTAGACGGTGTTAGCTAGAGCGAAGATTTACAACCGTGATGTTTGTTCTTCTTTGGTTACGAACCGCCCCTTAATGCTTGACGGAGATTTTAATTGCGTCACACATACTGCTGATCAGCATATCACACCTATCAAATGTTAGTAACTCGTAGACGTATTGCCAGACAAGGAACTTATTGACTTGTGCTGTCATTTCCACCCAATCTATATACAGTGTTGCTAGTAGCACTGACGGTTTTTATGTTTCTAAATCCCTGAGGCAATTTACACCGTATCGCCGTGCACCTTGTGGTGTTTAGCGACCTCGGTGGTTTTGAATGTGTGACATACATACGGGGCGTTGATCAAGTATTCGCTCCTAAGACAAAGAAGCTCAACACGTCTCTTCTCACTGCGATCGTACTTCGGCAGGAAACAGGTTGTGTGTGGCAGTATTGCCAACAAAAAGAGAGTAATTACGGCTCAACTCCCGAATGGTGAACTATCCTTGCCAAACTGCACATCATATTGCGATAAAACGTTTTAGAAACGAAGAGGCTTATTGGAAAATACACACTCGCAACTTCTGTTAACAGTGCTTAAAAGGTACAGTTAAGGCTCATGTTGGCTAAATAGTCAGCCTGCGCATACGCCTCAATGGAATCAAAAGCATAGTCTTGCACATTTATCTGTGCTATGAGTCGCGCTGATTGTGTATTGGGTGGAGAGGACCTATCAACGTACACAATCTAGCTGGTGAAAGACGGCTGGCGAGAAGGAAAGGTGTTGCGCACATAGTGACGACCGCTGGTGCCAGTCTCACGGCCGTAATACCGCACCTTACTCATTATTGCACCTCGCTCTTCAGGGAGACGGACGGAGATGACATTGCCATTCGTATTCTATTTGAAGAAATACAATGCGCAATTACCGGATTTGACCGAGAAGAGGCAGGGGAGGCAATGTCAATGAAGGATGTGCATATTTTATTAAAACCAGTCCCAAAACAGAAATGGTCTATCATCTGAATTTTGGGACATTATTGGGGAGAAGGTATCGCGGATTACAAATGAAGTGATAATGCCTTGCCATTTCAATGAGAAACGTATTTACTCATTCTGAAGACACGGGAAACTTGCAGAATATGGAATCTTGGACTAATCTGCTGAATTCCAATTACAAAACAGATGCAAGGCGTGTCACTGCAAAGATGAAAAAGGTACCCACATGTCAGAACCTTACCTTTCAACGTGTTTTTCACTGTTGATTAAAATTGTAATAATAAAATGACGCCATTGAATTTCGCATAACTTCTGATGTGTAGATATTTTTGGTTCATCTCTGTTGCAGTATCACTTGTGATAGGATGAAACGTTTACATGAAATGAGATAAATATATGGCAATGGACAAAAAAGCAGCCCTCGTTCGCAAATTGAAAATTGTTTAACCTGGTTCCGGCAATGATTAAGATTGCCTTCATCTGAAATTATAAAATAAAACAAGTCACATGATATATGCTACTCAGCTGTAAAGCTTACGTCACAATGTTTAAAAAGATTTTCTTTTGCCTCCGTGCAGGCGTGCAGCCAATAGTGGCAAGCATTTTCTCAAAATTTCTTTTTAAACATTGTGACGTAAGCTTTACAGCTGATTAGTATATTTTACTATGTGACTTGTTGTATTTTATAATTTCTGATCAAAGCAATCTTAGTCACTGCCGAAACCAGGTTAAGTAATTTTTAATTTGCGACCGAGGGCTGCTTTTTTATCCATTGACGTTGTTAACGGTCGCTGACAATAGCAGCTATGTTTAAATTTTTAATAAATATATGATTTATTTCTAATGGTCTAATTTTATTCTTATCATGGTGTCGCATGGGCACGAGTGTTCGAGGTCAACCGTGTCTCTTGATACGTAGGGTTTTCTACAGAATCATCCTACGGGACTCTTACTGGATCTGTCCTGACTAATAGCACCCTCCATCTGCCAACCATAACAGTTTAACAAGGAGACCTTCAGGCCCCGCAAATTGGTTTGGGATGAGACTTGGCAGGTTGGTAGTAGGCCTATGTCCACTCACAGAGGTTTTAAAGCGCACTATGCAGAAAATTCTGAGAAAAATGACACCAAACTGAAACCCGCTCCTGAGATACATCTCATTATGCAATGGGTTAGTCAACTGCGAAACCATCATTACAGAAGAAAACGAACAAATGTCCACAAAGGACCGATCAAAGCGGAGATATGAAAAAATAGGCAGTAACGTGCCTGACTAAAATGCGTGTGATCAGGGTTCGAACCTACGTTGGAGAGCATTTCACTTTCACTAATTGTTAAAAAAAAGTCTAACAATTTTGAGTAAAATTAATGACATCAAATATTATCAGTTATATCATAAAGTGCTTTATTTCACTCATGAAGTGACGATTGCATGTGATTAAAATTTTAATTACAGTATAAAGTCGAATAATTCCAAATGCCTTTTTTAAATTAATGTAGGTAGATTAAATCGTTAAATACTATTGCCATTTAAATTTTATTGCAAAGCTAGGTGATATTGTAAGCTTTGGACAGATTATAAATATTCGTTGTTAATTCGTGGAACCGGTTTATTCCTGGATTATAGATGTTGCCCTATTGTTTGTATACAAACAGGCAGACAGTCAGGACGAATCAAGACAGCAGGTAAGTACAATATTTAGTCCGTCATTAGCTGTCATCGCCAATTTTTAAGGAAATGATCCGATATGCCTCGTTCGCTTCCAGGCATTCTAACGGAAGAGAAATTTTCAGGGATGTCAACTAGGTATGTTTTTCCTCAGATGTTTAAAAAAAAGTTATTCCTGTAAACAATCGATCTTCATTGATTTTGCAAGATACTTAAATATTTTCCGTTTTATATAGCTTTATGAAATTTATCATTGTGGAGCTTCCACGCAAAATAAACAAATGAACATATATTGCGAGAAAATTTATATAATTTAAACTCGCCGCGGCGGAGCGGCCGAGCGGCCGAGCGCATTGAGGCGCTATGCTACGAATCGCGATACCGTTCCCCGTCCGGGGTTCGAATTCCCCCTCGGACATGGATGTTTGTGCCGTCTTTAGTATAAGCTAGTTCATAAGTAGTTTGTATGTTTAGGGATTGATGATGCCGCAGTTAAGTCCCGTAAGCTTAAACAAACATTTCAACTTTTTTTTTTCTTTCGGAGCACTAAAGGTTTCCTTGTAAGTTTCTTGAACGCTATGACAAGTTCACAGACATTTTATTCAGCATCCAGGAATGTGAGGACCGAAATTATGGTTTATACACGTATATATCCAAACAACTGCACGATTTTTAGTATATTTGGTAAGAGAAGACACGAAGAATTCAGCAAGTAAGAATTTACTTGGTACTACATGTGATTCCATCTTTAAAAACAGCTATAACTAGTCAACTGTGGGCGTGAACCACAATTACACATCCACATACATGATGATGTTGTAGTGGAAATGCAAGATAGAATGTGGAAAAAATTCAAATCAAATGTTTGTAAACCTATCGGACTCAAGTTCTAGGTTATTAGTACGCAGCTTTGAAACTACGTAAACTAAGGTAAACTAACCCAAGGACAACACAAACACCCATGCCCTAGGGTGGACTCAAACCCCCGACGGCGAACGGAGTATGTATGCGGTGTTTGTTCTTTCGGCGAAGAGTAGAATAAAATGTAAAATATTTACAGTTCTTAGTGGGTGGTAGATAAGCGTCTATGTAGGTAAAGTATATGAAGCGTTAGATATTACAGCAGCAGGCTCATCACAAGTTGCACAGCACGTAGCAACGCGAGCAACATGTGAAATATGTATTGCGGCTAAGCGGCTCCGCGCAGCAAAACTTACTGTGGCGCTGTACTGCAGTCTGCCGCCTTGTTCACGGGTAGAGGCTGCAACACAAACAGAAACGCGCACAATTTAACAACTTATTGAATGTATTCGGAACATTATGTAACAGCGATAAAACTGTTAAACAAATTGCCAGAAATATGATAATAACCACAAAATGAAAATCGTAGCTAAAATATATAAGAAACAGTTGTACCAATAAAGACCCAATTGACATTAAAAAGTTACAGAGAGGTAATCTCAACAGGATAGTAAAAACTTTAATAAAATACTATATACAGGACTACATTGCACCAGAAGGCAAAAGACGTGTTTGTCATTAAGAAATTACCGTTTTGCAAATGAGTAAACTTTCATTAAAATATTCACAACCGGCTGCTGGATCAGACGTACACACAGGGAGTGGAAGCAATAACTTCCGTTTTTTTCTGTTCTGTTAGGTCACCCTCTTTGGGGTACGTTGAATCAATAATTTCCGTTTGTGTTTTTGTAGTTTTCTTAGTGAGCACTATTTCTTCATTCCTTCTCATTTGCGTTTCGTCTCATCTTCCAAGAATATGTTTGGATTTTAGTGTAAATTTCTAATGTTTTAGTCTTTAGTTGTTACATGAGCTCTTCAATCGTATTGCGATTTTTCTCTGATTAAACCAATTGCGCTTAGTTTCTCCAGGTACGTGATCGGTACTTTTTTCAGCACTTTTAGAAGTAAAAAATACCTTGAATAATTCACGTATTTAGGTTACTTACCCAGCAGTCGTTATTTACTTAGTATCACATATTATTTGGCCAGATCCATTTAGGACTGCGTTACTAGTTCTGCGCGATACACTCTAGAGCTTGCATACCATTTATCTGGAGCGTTATTAACCTCATTTGTTTCTTCATTGTCCTTCGCTTCTTCTTCACTCGAATCCTCTTCAACTTGTGTGTTAACTGCTTCGAATTCACTAAACCCTTAATGTTCATCATAAATAAAGCTTGATAGCAAATTTCTTTCTCCTTACATACCTTAATTCACATTAAGGGGGGATATGTGCACAATTGACCAAAAGTGACTCCCTATCGCAACCTTTTTTGCCTTAGTTGAATCTTCGTAATTTTTATGTGCGTTTAGCAAGCAAAACTTCGAACAAAGCAGCGGCGGATTGGCCGAGTGCTTTGAAGAGCTATGCTGCGAAGTGCGAAACCGTTCCCTGTCGGGGATTCGAATCCCCCCTTCGGGCATGGATGTTTGTGCTTTCTTTAGTATAAGCTAGTTCATAAGTAATTTGTAAATTTAGTGACTGATGACCCCGTAGTTAAGTCCCATAAGCTATACAAACATTGAAACATTGAAAACAACAAAGAGGCTGTGATGTATAAATCTAGTCTTGTTTACGATCACTGAACAGCCTATTATGGGCATCTCTGCCCTGTAGAATTGTTTGTTTTGATTTGTCTTCTGAAAACATATACGGTGCTACGAATCAAATTTGTGACTCTCATATGGTCTAAGGGAAGTTGATGTGAGAGGAAAGGAAGAAATTTGCTGTGTGGGATACTGAATATTCCGCCTCCATTTCAGTAATTCACAGACATGAATAATAAATAACTGACGGCAGACCGAGAACGATAACAGTTCACCTACTCACAAGAAATGCATTACTGAATGTATCATGAATGCTATCAAGCGCACGTTTAGGTTTTTGGCAACGCCAGAGCTACTAAGGAAGTGTGTTCATGGCAAAACACAAAATCTGAATGCGTCTCTGAATGCGCTTATCTTGAAGCATTGGCCAAAGACAACATTTTCATCATCTACATGTGTCAAACTTGCTACATATGATTCTGTGATTGTTTTTAACGATGGACGCATTGGGAGAGTGAAGGTGTTATTGCGTTCGGCCTTCATGGCTGCTATATTCACTCTACCCATTTTAAGGAAGTTAAGCGCCATCATATGGCAAGCGGTGAAATCTCGATGCAGAACCTTGCAAAAGAAACAAAGAAAACGAAAAGTAGTTACGGACATGTCTTGATAACAGAGAAGTTTGTGAGTACAGTCCTGGAATATTCTGAGAAGGGATAATTCAATAAATATGAATTTAGTCTTTAAATTCATTTTCCCGGAAACTATACATCAGGAGACTTATGTACATTTCTTTAAATACATCTGTGACGTAATGTCTTCACTTTTGGTCCATACATTTCTCACGGTGCAACAAACAAACACACAGACTTAAATATTCAAATGTATTGTTTATTTTGAAATATATGGATAATTTTTAGAAAATATTACACCGATTCGCACCAAATATATGTAAATTGTTGTAAGCAAATTTCTACCAAATGCATTCAAAATTGCTTGTGTATAATTGTTTGTATGGATGTAAACGTAACACAGTTAAATTTTGTTAGTAATTGGTTTAACAGGCTACGAGAAAAAGAAACGTAAATAAATGTAGACGTATTAAAAATTATAGTTTAGTAATAATTTCAAAATTCGAGTAAAATTTTTGAAACATGAATTTTAAGAACCTTATACTATTGCATATTACCAAACAAAATTTTACTTGTCCATCTTCAATATCTTAGGCATACCATTTGATATAACGAGAGTATATTTTTCGCACACGTCTGTCCGTAAAGAAAAGCTTCATTACAAGAAACACGTGTGCTCCACTGTGACAAACAGCTATTGATAATTGTTAGTCTATAAATAAATAAGAAAAATACGAAAGTTTCATTCTGGAAATATTCCCTAGGTGGGGATTGGACCGTGTCTATATCTACATCTCCACAGTATCCTTTATTTCAGGATTGCTAGTCCTGCAAGGTTCGTAGTACAACTTCTTTTGAGTTTGGAAGGCAGGAGGTGAGGTACTGACAGAGATAAAGCTATGAGGACGATGTGTGGGCATTTCTCGGATAGGCTTACACACGCTTTGAGGACGGTCCGTGGCCATTGCTCGGATAGTTTGACACACCCTTTGAATCTGCCAGAAAGCTTGAATGAAAATAAAACTAGAAAACTAGACTCCGAACAAAGCACCGAAATCATCGCATCCAATACCGTCAGATGAAATTCAGACAATATTTGAATTACTGTAGGAAGTAGTATCACTGTACGACACAGTATACCCTTCAACATAAAAACTTGTTCTTATTAACAGTTTTCCTATTTTAAGCCATTAAGTTTATATCATAGTACTTTGTATGATAAAAGATTATCGTAAATTGCCCTACACATAAAACGTCATTTATTATGGTTTTACAATAAAAGATAACGTTAAGAAGAAATTTTGCCATGTTTTTATGATTCTTGCACTGACAGTAGCAAGAGAATGACATTCAGAGTAAACGGGGAAAAATTATAAGTGTTGGGAATTAAGCCTGAAATTTTTATCAAGAACTAAGTAAAAGTCGTTTTCTGAATCTAATGTTCTTACAAATTGAAAAGTCTGGAAGTATTCATCGAAAGATGTATAAAGTTATTGTCAAATATGATGTGCTAATGAATTATATAAGAAATATAGAGTAGGGAGGGGAAGCTATAGCAGTTCCAAATACAAAAATTTTAATAAGGTTACGTTACAGGATATTCTTAATATCTCCATTATCGATATTCAGAGTACAATAACCAACCGATGTGGGAGGTGCTGGTCTGGCTACAATGAGTCTGCAATCTGCATCCCAGATATTCTCAATCCCGATTCAGTCCTGTGAAGAAGCTGGCCACTCCAACCGTTCAACTCCCTCAGCTTGAAGCAGGTTGTCCACCAGTGCAGCGTTATCGTCCACCAGAAGGAACCCATCTCCTATGGCACCAGCGTAGGGCACGACAAGAGGTCAAGGATCTTGTTTGTATACCTCTGAGGAGTCAAAGCACTATTCTGAACGACATAGATATCCGTACGTTAGCCAATTCAGACTCCTGCCCACACGATTCGTCCACCACCATGATGTCCCAGTCCCACGTTCTCTGAAGATGAGTGAACGACCATTGTCTGTCTGCGCACCAAATTTTAACTCGTCTGTTAACATCACCCGGGCCGCTCTATACTATTCCAATCCTGATGTTCCTGCTCCCACTTTGTGCGAGCTAAGCGGTGTCGTGGTTTTAATGGAACACACACTATAGACCTTCGTTCGTAGAGGACACATATCGAACTGTTTATGTTGATATTGCTGCCTGAAGGGTGCGTTACATCTGAGTTGCTTTCGGCCTCCTGTCTCTACTGGCTGTTAACAGGAGATAACGGCGATCTCTTGCTGATGTTACACGTGGACGACCATCCCTTGCCTACTTTTAACTGTTCCTGTTGTCTGAAAGCGCATCCAGGTGCTGGATATTACACTGTGGGCCTCCAACACCTGCAGCCGCATCCCTCTTGTCTGTCCAACCTTCCTATGGTTCTCCAACCCATAGCTTCACATTGTTGCTTTGCACTACCTGCGCACCACACTATCTGAGACGAACTGCTTGTCTTATTCACACGGTAGAGCGAAGACTAGTGAAAAACCAACCCCCTTCGCGGCAAAATTCTGTTATTCCCACTATCTCGGCGCCGTAATGTTGTCGTTACTGCGTAGAATCGACAGAAAGATGTCGAAGCTTGTTAGTTCATTCTGCCGATGGCAATACTTCGTAACCTAGGTGTCTTAATTGATCCCCTAATTGTTTTGACCAGTGTGGGTCGCGCGGGAATGCTGAAAGGTCGGAGCTGCCATGTACGAATTGAGCTGCTGCTCCCTTCGGATGTGCGAGCCCTCCCACGGGCATGGGGCCGCGGTGGAGTAGCCGATCGGTCTAAGGCGCCTCGCTGCGGTGCGCGCGGTTGCTCGCCGTCGGGGGTTCGAGTCCTCCCTGGGGCATGTGTGTGTGTGTGTGTGTTGTCCTTAGGTTAGTTTACCTTAGTTTAAGTAGTTTGTAAGCTACGGGCTGATGACCACGGAGTTTGGTCCGATAGATTTACAAACATTTCAACATTGGGTGTGCGTGTTGTCCGTAACATAAGTTAATGACCACGGAGTTTGGTCCGATAGATTTACAAACATTTGAACATTGGGTGTGCGTGTTGTCCGTAAAATAAGTTAATTTAAGTTTGATAAAGTAGTTCGTAAGTCTAGGAACTGATGACGTCAGCCGTTTGGTCCCTTACGTTTAAAAAATGTTTTCAACAGTTTTTATCTACACGTAGTTCTCACGGGTAACTTTGCTGTAGTTGAAGTCATCATAAGGCATTGTTTAATCTCAACCAGATCAGAGGAAAAGAGGATATTGTCATATTTTTAAATTCTGAAACCATTGTGTCTATCTATGTGAGAACGCTAATAACCTAAATTGTTAGACGAAACTGATTGGCCGGCCTCGGTGGCCGAGGAGACTGAGGCGCTCCAGTCACGGTCTGCACGGCCATTACGGTCGGGGGTTCGAATCCCCCCTCGGGCATAGTTATTTGTGCCGTCCTTAGTGTTAGCTAGTTCATAAGTAGTTTGTAAGTTTAGGGACTGATGACCCCGTTGTTAAGTCCCATAATATTTACAAACATTTGAACGTTTGAAACTGATTGGGACTTTCACGGGTAACTTGGGAGTGGCCTCAGGCTACTTGTACAATCGCATCAGGGAAAGAAAAGAGGTCGCGATTTAAAATTTTATCTAAAAGTCACGGATCTGTCTGTTTGATCGTTTGATCACGACAATGTCCAAAAAGAATGGAATTGGATGAGATGTTCACAAGTAACTTGCGCTAATCTTGCAGCAACATACAGGCTATATTCAGTCAAAATCCGCTTTACCAAAGAAGAGTTATTGTAATGTTAAGGAGGTACGATGATGAGGGTTTAGCGTCCCGTCGACAGCGTGGCCGTTAGATTGGAACACAATCTTCGATTGTTCTCTTAAGGTAAGGGAAGAAAATGGGCGGTGCCCTCTCGAAGGAGCTACCTCGGCATTCGCCTGGAGAGATTTAGGGAAACATCGAAAACATAAATCTGCATGAGCGGAGGCGAATTTGAACAGCTGGCGTGCCGAAAGCGAATCTAATGTGCTAAGCATAGTGCCACCTCACTTAGTTGCAATTTAAAATATTAATGGATTGCTCTGCATAGTGGTATGGCATAGTAAACCAGTGTATCAATAGATGTTGCTAGTAATACGAGGTATGTCCACAAAGTAAGTTCCGTTTGATTACATAAAACAAACGTGTACAGATACAGGAAAAATATTTATTGTACAAAAATGTACAACTGCTAAAGTACTGGTCTACATAGCTTCCGAAATTTTGCGAACTGTGAATTCAACCATGTAGTAACACGTTCTGTCAGCTCCTCATCATCGTTGAAGTGTTGAGTACCAAGGACAGATTTTCGGTGTAAAAAAAGATGAAAGTCGCCAGGATTCTGTGAACTAGTTCATCAGTAACCACAGACGGGCGTCCACTTCTATCTTCATCATGCACTTGATAACGTCCTTCATTGAACAGTCTCGCCCCTCATCTAACCATTGAATCAGTCATAGCATTCTGTCCGTGATCCTCGCAGATTCACCGATGAACTGCCTTTGGCTTAACTTTCTTTGCATTTAGAAAACAAAACACAGATCTGATTTCATCTGCGGCCGCAATTTCAATTACGGCTGACACAATAAGGAAGCACTACAATGCACAGGTCGGCAGCAGCGATCTGAAACGTCTTCTCCTTGAGTCAGAGTAACTGCCGCGCATGCGCGGAACTGTGATCGTAGCGCTGCCGCGGATAGAAACAGAAACGAAACTTCCTTTGTGGACGACGCTCGTATTAAGGAACAATAAAGAAGCCACGCCTGGCGCTGTTAATTACTTTAACTCACAAAAGTCGAAGGTTTAGACATGTGACAGAAGTCTTTACTAATATCGAATGTACTTAAGCAGGATATATGACTTTATTAAATTTGCTTTACATTTAACGATTTCTTTTTCTCTTATTTCGATAGGCTTTATTTATATTTGACTCTTTCACAAAGGAAAAACAAATTTGTTGACTAAGTGATCTTATAATGGTTCTCGTATTAGTAAAAGACGCTCTCAACCCAAATAGACAATATGCTAATTCCTTCGTTAACTTGCGTTGCGAAGCATGCACATATAGATATTTCGAATTAAATAATTTCAAAATTTTCAGACATATTAGAAGTAGATTTTTAATCAAATAAATGAGATGGTAGGTCAAGAGCATTTAATTCGGAGCTTTGATTTTTAATCGCTTGTGGATCAGGAAATATAAGACCATATTAATGGTAGAACAAAGATTTCTGGTATATTTTAATGGTCACTGATAGGTATTGAAAATATACTTGGAACGTACGCGTAAAAATACAGAGAAAGCAATTGCATAGTTTATTGAAACATGTATGCAAACGGGAATGAATTACATACGCTGGACAGTTTTACAATAGGTACCATACTTAGTACCTGGCACTGCCCGGGTATGAGTTCACTCCAGCCTAATGTTAGTCCATTTCGTTTTCACCCCTCCGTCCAACACATTCTGCCCAACTATTTCAGTTATATGTTGCGAACTGCAGCCTGTACTTTCGTTTTCATTTAGCTCAAGTGCAATAACGTCATATCTCCTGAGTAATGTGGTCTACAATAATATTATTTTCCAAGTATGTACAGTGGAATGTCAGAAATTTGTTTAGGAAATGTATTGGGAATAGAATTAACATTAAGAACATAATAAACTCAAACCTGGTGGATGTTGGGGCATTTATGAATACATCTCACTGTTAATGACGTCATATTTCCTGAACTATTCATAACATTCAAGGTACATTCAGTGGTATATTTTGATATGATGCGCTCGAATAGGCGCGCAGTCTGAGGCACAATAGCACGAATTTTATCACCAATCCCGTCGAAGATTGGCTTCTTCACTCGGGCGTGGATGGGTGTGTTGTCATTAGCATAAGTTAGTTAAAGCAGTTTTTAAGTCTAGGTACCGATGACCTCAACAGTTTGGTCCCTTATTTGTGCAATTATTGGAACATTTGATCATTGATGTTGATATGGCAAATTCGTAATAAATTAAAACTTAAGCGAAGATTTGTTGGTTTTTCAATAACTCTATTATTTAAAACAATTTTATCTGTGTATTTTGTTTGCTAAATATCGCGACAAGGCTTATTTCTCACAACTTGAATGCTTAAGAACAGATAATTGCTCTAACAAACCTATCTTTATTGTTTCGAACTATTAAAGGTCACATTGCTTAGTTGATTTGTGCTTTCTCGATAGATTTAATTTCCAAACTAAATGCCATTTTATTATATCTGAGACAATCATCAGTTTATTTAAAGCATACGTACCGCAGTAGCAAATGTGCCACGTAATTTTCATAGACAACGTGATTCCATCTTAGCTTTAAACGAAAGTCTTCTACCTTCATGTAATTTTTTTCTATCAGTTCAAAGTTCAGTTCATAATAGCTTCAGAAAAAAATTAATTCATGTTTAAATAAATTAAGTTTTCAATACGGAAACATTGAATTCAAGTGCTCCATCACAGCTACTGGCCGATACTTCGAAGTATTTGTTCGATTACGGAGGAACTGTCGAATATGAGAAAATTCTGACTTCACCAACTCTACACTTTGTGACGGAGTTGCTTAGACCAATTCGTAAAAACTACGATTAAGATCAGAAGTGAAGTGTTTACGTAAGTACCACGATTGTGAAACTCTAACTCCAACTGACTTCTGTTCTGGATTGCAAGTTCAAAATTTGTGACTACCTTAGTAAAATTATACATTATCTTAGGAGGCATACTGCTGATACGTTAAAAATCCCTTTAACACATTACCAAAATGATGTAAAGAGTAATAAGTAAAATTATTAATAAAGGAAGAAACAGCTTTGGTCGCATGAAACCTTTATTTGACTATTGCAAATCTATTTCGGTCACTGAATGACCATCTTCCGTACCGAAATCGATTTGCAGTTGGATATAAAAGTTCCATGCGACCAAAGCTGTTTCTTCCTTTACTAATATTATTAATGTGGCTGCTCTGCACGTGGCTCCAGATGGAGTCGTCTGTAAGTAAATATTAGATAGGTGTAGCATGGAATAAACAAAGAGCAGAAATAGTAGCGCAGAACCTGTCAGGTGGTGGAAGCGCGTACGTGATTTGTAACTTGTCAAAGGATGTCTCAAGCAATATAGAACGCGAGAAGCTTTGCGGGCTACGGCTGTTGTTATTGTTGTTATTGTTAATGCTGCTGTTGTTGGGCGTAGAGGGTGCACAACATCGCGGTAGTCACCGCCCGTACAATGCATGAATGAGCCGAGTGCGACTAGAACACAGAAAATAAAGATATGTTAAAAGGCATCAGCAGGTCATATAAATTTCCTCCTACTTGTGATTTTACAGGAGCAAGATTGAGATTTTATTCTCGTACGACTTACTGTTAGGCAGAGTTTCAGTAGCGCCCGTAGTTAAGAAAACACATGAAACCCGTCTGTAGTGCCTGTATCACTCGTGACGATACTGTGAATGTATAATACATGTTGGCTGGGGTAGAAGAAATATTGTAGTTTGTATACACGACAGTTGAACTGGGGATATCATCTGTAGCTTCAATCAGAGGTTACTGTCAACTCATGAAGAGAGGACACTAAATTATACCTTGGGTGTAGTTTTAGTTTTGTACCGCTGTAAATAACGTTTATATTTCTTTCATGTGAGAGATGTGGAGCACAAAGACAGTAAGCTGCGACCATATCATTCTCCTCTTTCCAAATGCTTATCTGGAAAATAATTAAGAGAGTCCTCGGCACTACTGTACCGACTGTCGCGTATTAAGTTCCAATTAATCACAGTTACATACGGGCTACAGTGAATTTTTGGGTTTTGCGTGCCATTATGTAAGGACCAACCAATTGCTCGTCGTATTCGTCCCTACGAATGAAATTAAGTTCTTTCTTAAAGAAGGTGGTGATTTGCGAAAATAATATTCTTCATTCACAGATTTGAGCTTTATAAAATTCGGATTAAATGTTAGCTAAAAATATAAGTTTTCAGTACGAAATATCGTGTAATGCGAGAGCATTAATCTCCCTAGGCAGTTTCTCGGCTACGTCCAATGTATTCCAAAATCTTGTGAAATTACTAAGATCCGCAAGCTTCAAATTCAATTCAGAGTTCTTCAATTATTGACAGGTAAAAGTAACAAGCCCGGCTTCACTGGTTTTAGTCGGCTGCTACATTTCACTGTTCACTAACGCTCCATTAAAAAAAAAATCCCCATATCCCCAGGGCAACCTCCTTGTTGCCCTGTTGTCCATACGAAATTCATACACAGGCAACCTGCTAAGAACAGACTGACAAAACGCAGCTACTATTATTATTACTCCAAGGAGTGGAGCTGACTTGAGTTCGAGTTCATTTAGAGTCACAGATCTATTTAGTCAATTGCAAGGCAAGCTGACAGAGGGGTACGTGAGAATCCGAATTAGGGGTAAGTGGGAGGGGCGTACCAGTTCCGGCATTGCATTACAGGCAAGGGAAACCTCTCGAAAACCGTGGTCGGAACCGGGCAATTGGGAGCATCTAAATTATTTATGCAAAGTTGTTCTTCTTTTAGAACGCTGTCACAGCCAAGAAAAATAGCTATCGAGGCAGGGCGAAGGCAGTCCCAACAGTCCAACACGCATTGCGAGTACTCTCAGGGGTCAAATGTTCAAATGTTTGTAGAGATTATGGGACTTAACTACGGGATCATCAGTCCCTACACTTACAAACTACTTATGGACCAGCTAATACTAAGGACGGCACAAATATCCATGCCCGAGGGGGTATTCGAACTCCTGACCGTAGTGGCCGTGCTGAACGTGACTGGCGAGCCGCAGACCGCTCGGCCACCGCGGTCGGCCAGCTGGAACAAATTGCAATGGACGAGCCTCTACCTGGGAAGACCGCCTTCATAAGGACGGTATCCCTGCATCACAACAACCAAGAAGACTGACATGTATTTAAGCCATCGAATGCCACTACTCAAATCAAGTACATTGTTTCTTACAGAAATGTAAAAATTCATGAATATACTGTTACACATATGTCTTATATATAAAGCAGAGTGTCCGTATGTTTGTACGTGTTGCATACAAATCTACAGTTTTGTTCCAATCTTTATGAAATTTTGTACACGTACGCTTCAATCCATGAGGACGGTCGCCGTAAGTGTAAGAATCACATACGATATATAGTTCACGAGATATGACGTCATAAACAACGAGATGCGCGAGAAACTGCTGCATTTAGCGACAATGCTGCTCATTTTCTCCTAAACCACTGGACCGATTTCAACCAAATTTTGTACAGACATTCCTAATGTGATATAACAATTGCTGTAGGAGTAAGAACTACATACGATACATGGTACACAAGAGATGACGTCATAAACAATGGGAATCGCAAAAAACTGCCACATAATGCGGTGAGACTTTATAAATTTGCTATTTGAGAATGAGAGTACTTAGCGACTTGCAACAAACCTGAAACATAATTTCAAACCTTTATTAAAATTTCTCGCCGACAACCATAGCAAAATGATGAAGGGAAAAAAGTTTCGCTTACTACTTTTCCGTTGTTTATGGACTAAATCTACGGCTTTCGGTATGACGTTACAATTTATAATTTGTACTCTACAAATTGTAGCCATAGGAAATTTGACAGACCGTATACATACATACAGCTGAACGGACCTTCTGAATTGTATTAGAGTACGACACGTAGTTCATGAGATATGAGCACATAAACAGTAACGTTCATGGGAAACCGCCCCAACGTGCACCAAGTTTTGATCTACTATTTCTTTACTACTAATTGTATTCCCAAGAGATTTTACAGACATTCTGACCTTATACAAATGAATATATACCTGAAAAATGGCAGGAATAAATAAATAAACACCCGGGCAATGCCGGGTTTTCAGATAGTATTATATACTGATAATTAATGATCGATACAATTTCCTGCACCGATAGCTATTAATTCGTTTCCTTCCTTCATCGTTTGACACTGTAAGCTAAACTCGCGCATATTCCGTTAGATTGCGAACGAGGCATTGAATAACATGTATTTGCCTATGAGAAACGACAGAAATCAGTGTGAGTACCATTTTGAAAATACTTTTGTATTTTTAGCTACATTAAACTTACAGTAATATATAACGTAACTCGTAGCGATCGTAAGCCACACGCTGTTACACATTTTTAGTACTAGGTATGACAACCGAGAGCACGTGGTAGACAAATTGTATCATTTCTCAAAGACTAGGGTAAGGTGGTACAAATTCGATACAGGTACAATTCCGATCAACATAAAGTTTCGCGCCATTTGTCAGTCTCGTAGTATTGGTAGCACTTGCCTTCGTGTGGCGTTGTAGGGTACCAGGTTTCTATAGCTCCCCCTGTCTTTCCAAGAATACATCACTTTGTGCTCCGCAAATATAAATTTTCTCGTGTTAAGAGGTAAGTGAAGCTACTTAGTCTAACGCGCTCTTATTAATTTTTTTAGTTTTCACGCGCTTGCAAATTCTGCCAAAAATACAATGTTTGGTACCACACGTATGCGTTGGTGCTCGAGGGAAGAAGTGATTTATATGTAGAAGATGCCAGTGATCAAAACTGTACCAGCAAGTAATCGTAGTTGTACCTAGTGTGGCACATTAACAGAAGTGAAAAATCATAAATTTTTACCTCTACAAAGTCGACTGAGAAAAGCTGTACGGCTAAAGAATCACGCAAAATATAAACTAAACATTTTCTTTTTTCTCAAGGAAAGAGAAACATTTTGTTAAAAATTACGTTCGTAAAACAATGTGGCGTAATCTTATATTGTTTCAGGTGATTTTAAAGCATGAAAAGGGAGAAGTAGATTTTAGAGGTTTGTTTATTGCTCGATCGTAATCGGTCGAGAGCGCCGCGCTCAGTCTCGGCTGGTTTGAGTGGCAGGGCGCGCCTGTGCTCGATACAGGGGGGAGAACAACGCCGTGCTGCGGTGCAACAGGCCGTTCCCCGTCGGGGGTTCAAATCCCCCCCCTCGGGCATGGGTATTTGTGCCGTCCTTAGTATTAGCTAGTTAGTAAGTAGTTTGTAAGTTTAGGCACTGATGACCCAGTAGTTAAGTCCCATAAGCTCTGCAAACATTTGGCAGAAGGCCCGGACTGACGCCCCGTTACTCTGCTGTTGTGGCCGACACAGCAGCTCTGTGTGTCAGGGGGCCGCTGCTGACTCTGAGGCGTTGCATTTCCAAAACCTGAAGTAACTCTTACTCACATCCACTTACCTGTACCATACACGAATATTCATGCAAGTTGTACAAACAAAAATAATGTAATGGAACCAGTAGAAACTTCCAGTGACAACATTATTCGTTAAAACCTCTACGCCAGTTCACTTTTGCATTCGATTTTTGGGTAAAGTAAATTAATTTTCAAACATCTTTAAACTTCGGTAAGCATGAATTCACATGAATTCATGCAATATAACCTTCAGGATGAAAGTAAGAAATGGAACGAAAGAAATACGATAAGGGCAATTTTGCCTTTCGCGGGCAAGCACTTAACCGCCTAAGCTGTCCCGTTACGCTTCACGGTCAGTCCTCACGACTTTACATTTTAGTAGACGCATTGACTCTAATTAATGACTTTCAAGATATTTCATTAATAGTGAATAACTGCTGAGGAAAGCAATTGGTAATTTGTTGCAATGTATACATTTCCCTTCCGTTTCATTAACGAACGGCAGTTGCCACAGAAATGTAGGACTCAATTTATATATGAAACTAACAGTATTTGCACGTTGTTTAGAATAGTCATTATCACAGTATCCTCCCCGTTGTTGCGCAAATGCTTCAGAAGAATAATGTTCAATTCGTTGTTAAATATTTCACGGCATGTTCACGAAATAGATCAAACGCACATTTTATTTTAGAGCGACCACTTTTACATCTGTACAACTCTAAACATTGCAGATGATAAATCTCTATAATTAATAAGAATACTGGAAACCTTTTTAGTAGCCAAGGCGAAAAAAAAAGGTTTCAGCGGGTTTCGAACTACCGACCACATGCATCACAACGTAACGCACCACCCACTACACCATGGCTGACACCTTCGGCATTTTCCATTAATTCTAGTGCTATTGCTGGCAGCTGCTAACGGCTAAAAATGACATTTTTAGAAACTAGATTAAAATTTATCGTTCTGTAAACGACGTGCTTTTGTTCATTCTTCAGTGCACCACTGCTTTGAAATGACAAAGCGTAAGTTATAATAAGACAATTATATAATACAGGAAGCAAGATGGCGTATGTCAGAGAGAGTACTGGGCGATTAATTGTCACGTGAATTTCGTAATTCCTGGTATACGTAAAATCAGGACGGTGTGAAATTGCTGTTATTTTTGCAAATATCTCTGTAACAGCACGAGTTACGTAAAAAACAGAAAAGAGGAACGTTGTAGAGAATTTTCTCGTCTACAAATTCGGTTATTCAGTTTTCACGTCAGATGAACGGCTTGTTTGCAATTGCAATTACATTACAAACGGCTTTTGGCCCACTTTTGGTTACGGTAGTAACACTAAAAGTGGCTCTTTGCAATCGTCTTTTGACAGCTCGAAATTTAAATGAAAATAACAGATTAACCATTCATCTGACACGAAAATTGAATAACCGAATTTGTAGAGGAGAAAATTCTCTACAATTTTGCTCTCTTATGTTTTTTCATATCTCGTATCGTTTCAGAGATATTTGCAAAAATAACGGACATCTGACACCCTTCATTGAATTAACAAAATCAGCTGTTTGGAGATGTCACGTGACATTCCTCGCCCAGAACTCTCTCTGGCATACGCCATCTTGCCTTGAGTATTTGATGATTTTCTTACTGTAACTGTCATGTTGTCATTTCAAAGCAATGGCACACACATCGTTCCTCGAACGATAAATGATAATGTAGTGTCTAAAAATGTCATATTAGCATCAATTAACAACTGCCATCAATAGTACTAGATTAAAGATTGCATGTTGTAATTATTAGCCGTTGTATAGTGGGCAACGCGTTGGAGTGTAATGCTTATGGTCAGTAGTTTGGAACTAGGCACTACCCATGCCGTGAAATACGTAACAACGAATTGAACAATGGTCTTCTGAAGCATATGCACGTAAACTGGAAGGATACTGTAATAATGAACGTTCTGAACAGCGTTCTGATACAGGTAGTTTCGTATATAAAGGAAGTCCTATATTTCTGTGGCAAGTGTACTTCCTTAATGAAACGGAAGTGTAACATTGCAACAAATTACCTTGTTTTTTTAAGCGTTTATTCATTATTTATGGAATGTTATGAATGTCATTAATTAGAATCAATGCATCTACTGAAATGTTCGTCTTTGACATGGTTGCCATGGACGCTTTTAACGCAGATGGTATTACCTTTCCTGCAGTTCAGATATAACTTCGTTCATATTACTACGTTCTGCGCTAAAATAAAGAGAAAATATTCCATTTCAAACCGTGATTTCGTTTTCTTTTACCGGTAAAATCACAAACGGAATAAGTGTGGTAATACTGTATTCCACACAATTCTAGTACTTAATATATATACGAAGTTAGTACTCTCAATACGTCGTTTACAATAGACATTGTAACAGTATCTCCCAAGTTAATGTACATGTGATAAAGAAGTCTGTGTTTAAAATTCGTTGCTATGTTCATATATGTTCATATGTTTGTTAAGCTTAAGGGACTTAACTACGGGGTCATCAGTTCCTAAACTTACAAACTACTTATGAACTAACTAATATTAAGGACGGCACAAATATCGATGCCCGAGGGGGGATTCGAACCCCCGACCGTAGTGGCCGTACAGACCGTGACTGAAGCGCCTCAGTCCCCTCGGCCACCGCGGCCGGCTCGTTGCTATGTATTTCATGGTATGTTCTCGAAACAGAACAAATGCACTTTTAAGAGAAAGCGCTGTTACCTGAACTACTCGGAATCTTGCAGAATATAGTTGTGTTCAGTTAACAATCACTTTTAGTGAGCTACACGATTGCGACCTACTCTCCGTGACGTGGCACGGGAGCGCACAGATCTTCTCTTCAGATGGTGTTAGTTGAACCGTCTTTCGTTTTCTCTCTTTTCATTGTGGACTTTGGTTCGTTTTGTCCCATTTTGGTCGTTTCGGATAACTCAGTTTTTCGTTAAAGAGGGCGTCGAGCTACCATGCTGGCAACCTTCTGACCGAGCGCGCCGAGCCACCGCGCCCTAGCAAGTTCCGAACCTCCGATCACATACTAATTCCTCGCCTATTACGCTATGGCGAACAGCTGCGAGAGTAATCTGTGATTGTCGTACCATCGATGGCACGTGTTAACTAACTAACCAACATTAGATTAGAATTCATTGTCCTAAGAACGACGTATTTTTGATAATTTAAGTTACGTGATTTAAAGAGACAGGAAGTGTTCAGCCACAAGTGAAACGTCAACCACGACCTGCAACAAATGATCATGCCCAAGTAAGTGTTTTAATTGCAGTTGCGGCTAATCCACACATCAGTAGAAGACAAATTTAGCGTGATCGGGAATCTCAAAAACGTTGGTGTTGAGAATTCTACATTAACATAAATTTCACCCGTACCATATTTCTATGCACCAAGATTTGCATGGCGCAGACTTTGAACGTCGAGAACAGTTTTGCCACTGTGTACAAAATAAATTACGGGACGATAACAGTTTTTCACGCGTTTTTTTATTGAAGAAGCGTCATTCACAAACAGAGATAACGTAAACCGGCATAATATGCACTATTGGGCAACGGAAAATCCACGATGGCTGTGACAAGTGGAACATCAGCGACCTTGGCGGGTTAATGATTGATGCGGCATTATGAGAAGAAGGGTAATTGGTCCCTATTTTATCGATGGCAATCAAAATGGTGCAATGTATGCTGATTTCTTACGTAATGTTCTACCGATTTTACTACAAGATATTTCACTGCATAACAGAATGCTGATGTACTTTCAACATGATGGATGTCCGGCACATGGCTCGCGTGCAGTTGAAGCGGTTTTAAAAGGAATATTTAATGACAGGTGGATTGGTCGTAGAAGCACTATATAATTGCCCGCACGCTCAGCGGATCTTACATCACCGGATTTCTTTCTGTGGGGAAAACTGAAGGATATTTGTTATCGTGATTCACCGACAACGCCTGAAAACATGCATCAGCGCATTGTCAATGCATGTGAGAACATTAGTGAAGGTGAACTACTCGCTATTGAGAGGAATTTCGTTACGCGTATTGCCAAATGCATTGAAGTTGAAGGACATCATTTTGAGCATTTATTGAAGTCATGAGGTAATTACAGGTAATCACGCAGTAACGGCATGCGTTCTCATAATGTATGATAATTTCACAAAAGTACATGTATTACATTGGAACAACCGAAATAAAGATCAAACGTACCTACGTTCTGTGTTTTAATTTGAGAAACCTACCTGTTACCCACTGTTCGTCTAAAATTGTGGCCGGCTGCGGTGGCAGATGGGACTGCGGCGCTTCAGTCACGGTCTCCACGGCCACTACGGTCGGGGGTTCGAATCCCCCCTCGGGCATGGATATTTGTGCCGTCCTTAGTTGTAGCTAGTTCATAAGTAGTTTGTAAGTAGATAAGTCCCATAAGCTCTACAAACATTTGAACATCTAAAATTGTGAGCAATATATTTGTGACTATTACAGCGCCATCTATCACAAAGAGACAAAAGTGTCCCAAATCAAACATTCATATTTATTTACGTACTAGGCGAATATATAATAAAATGGGGGTGCCTATTTAAGAAAATGCAGTTGATATGTGTTTGACCTATGACAGCGCCATCTAGTGGGTCAACCATAGCGCCATCTGTTTTCCCCATTCAAGCTAGAAAAGTTTTGTTCTTTGTCTTTTTTCTATTGATGCTCATTTCGTGAGATATTTGGCCCGGTCACTATCAATGGACCACCCTGTATAATAGCCATCGTGTTGACTGTATCCTATATTTGGTATAAAAAGGGAAATATTAACATTTCGAGTTTCATTTGTTTATGTTTATTTACTAGATAGAAATTAGACAGTTTCCATCGTCATCACATAAAAAATATACACAAAAACGCTGTTTGATGTGTCAGAAATCCAAGATCAGTCTGATAAATGGAAAAAATGTATTTATTATTTGGTGTATAATTTGTAGATGAAGTGTTAAAGTTACGATTGATATTTCGAAAAACTTACGGGTATGCAGCGAGGTATTAAATTAAACGTCGGCCGATATTTCGGCAGGAGACCACGCTGCCATTAACAAGGCGAAATGGCAGTGAGGAAGCAATGTGCAACGATCTTAAAAAACCTCTGTTTTCACTGAGAAAACATGAAAGACAACACACACCGAGGAAGCAAGCACACATCGCTGATACGACTAAAGATGAAAACGGCCCGGCATTCGGCGAAGTTTGAACGGTTCTGTAGCTCAGTGTCTGCTTTTACAACTCGACGTTCTGTGATTAATCTCACAGAGAAAATCTTTGACGACGCAGCTCTATCCGTTCTGGGGAAAGGTTTGAATTTTGCATCGACGCTAAACGTTTACCTGTTGTTGATTTTATTAGTTCTATCGAACAGGCTGTTTTTAAACTACCTTCTGACACTAAAGAGGAGTTTAGAAGGAAAGCTTGTCATGTGTTGACTAGGGCACGTCCGCTGCGGCAGCTGCTTTACGTTCTCTTAGGATGGATACCGATATTGTTATGTTGCCTGGGGACAATGGAAATGCTACTGTTGTTTTAAACAAGCAGGATTATCTTCAAAAAATGCAGTGTTTACTTTCTGATTGAGCATATCGCAGGATTTCTGCTAACCCTACATAAAGTGTTGAGAGGAAGTCCAATAACCTCCTTAAGAAAAGTTCTTTGTCACAGAAAACTATCAAAAGTCTTAATTCTTATTGTGCTGTACCTCCTAGATTATATTACCTTCTTGGGGTTCATAAAGATGGGAGCCCTCTTAGATCTATAGTTTCAAACATTGGAGCTCCCACAAATCGTGTAGCAAAACATCTTGCAGGTTTGCTGAGCCAACTGGTAGGCCGTTGTGAACATCACATTAAGAACTCAGCGGATTTCCTACGTCGATTGGAGGGATCTCACTTGGATGACGCGGATATTTTCACACGCGTTCCTCTGTCTGATTCGTTGCAACTAATTGAGGCGAAGTTTGGTACTGATTTAGAGAATTTATTTCGGTATGTTTTGACTTCCACCTACTTTTTATTCAGTGACGAGTACTATGAACAGACAGATGGAGTTGCGATGAGAAGCACTTTGTCACCTGTCATTGCTAATTTATTCATGGAGTACTTTGAAGATCGTGCACTGGAGTCAGCGGCGTTGAAACCTGCGTGTTTTTTCAGATATGTCGACGACACTTTTGTTGTTTGCCCTCATGTTAGTGAGAACTTGAAGTAATTTTTGGACCATCTAAATTCAATCAACCCTAACATACGTTTCACAATGGAAGTGGAAAAGAATCGTTGCCTTCCCTTCCTTGCTGTGTTGGTCAGGAGGAAGGCAGATGGTACGTTGGGACATGCTGTGTATAGGAAGCCAATTCATACTGATTTGTATCTGCAAGCTGATAGTTGTTACCACCCAGCACAACGTGCAGGGGTTCATAGAACTTTAGTACATAGGGCTCACGTCATTTCTTACTGGGAAAGTTTGCCAACTGAGCTGTCCCGTCTGGAGGTCACTTTTCGCCAGAATGGCTATAGTGAAGGGCAGATTAAAAGAGCGTTTCGCCATTGACTACATGTGCAACGGGCTAGTTATGATAGCAAAAAGTTGGCACCCACGTCAGTGGTTTGCGCAAGGCGGGTGTCTACCGTATCCCATGCAGCTGTGGCATGTCATGTGTTGGTCAAACTATTATGACTGTTGGGGAGTGTTGTATTGAGCATAAAGGTCACACACATTTACAACAGCCAAACAAATCTGCTGTGCCTGAACACTGTCTTGACACAGGTAACCCTATTAAATACAACAAAATGGAAATTTTGGCATGCACTTCCAGCTACTGGGACTGTGTTATCAAGAAAGCGATTGGAATAAAATTAGCTGATAACCTTATGAATAGAGATGGAGGATTTTGCTAAAATTCCGCAAGGGATCCTGCTTTCTCACTTGTCAAAAAACAGAGGGACGAAACTAATCCGACCTCATCCGTTGAGAACTCTTTATTATCGACTTCTTGACCGTTTTCATCTTTGGTCGTGTCGGCGTTGTGAGCTTGCTTGGTCGGTGTGTATGTCTTTCCTGTTTACTCATTGAAAACCGAGGTGTTAAAGATCTTTGCACTTTGCTTCCTCACTGCAGTTTCGCCTTGAAAATGGCAGGGTGGTCTTCTGCCGAAATATCGGCCGACGTCGAATTTCATACCTGGCTGCATACCCGTACGTTTTTCGAAATTGTTATTCGCCAAGAGAAATTAAGAAATCACACGATTGACCTTATTTTAAACTTACGCAAAATGTCGCTTTTCACAGATGCGAGGGTACAAAGTATAACCAGTGGCAGCCATCTTCAGCGGGCAGTGACGTGCTTTGCTATTCTGGGGCACATCTCTCATGGTTCAGGCGCATGGACGGCAAGATATCCTCATTACGCGGGTGACGGAGTATTTAAAATATTTTATTTCGGAGTTCAAAATTTTTCGTTAGATATCGTTGGCAGAAACGTAAAATGTTTTTGCCGATGACGAAACTTCTTTAGGAACAGGAAACTTCCTCTGATTGTATTTGCATATGTTAATTTACTTTTTTTTAATTACTTGTATTGGCACATCGGGCATCTGAGCTATAGTGGCCAATGTGACTTTATGTTCTATAAATTCAATTAATTTTAATTCCAGGTAATAAAAATCCAACACCTACACAGTGAGCACGAGCAGAGGAAGAGAAGTAGTAATTACTTTAAGCCGCAGAGTTGCAAACTGGAGGGTTAAATGCTGTAAACAACTATTGCTGGTTTAGAACACTTTCAGATTTCCTCAAATGGTTTTGAATGATCCGTAGTTGGGCTTCCGTGTATACCAGACGAAGTAATGCTGTCATGGTACACTTAAAAGGGGTTATAGTGCTTTCATAGTCGTTGCAGCTCCACAACATTTTGATTCATGCAATAGGAGCATGCATTTTCCGAAATTGTTAACAAAGCCGTTCCGTTGCTGAGTGCCCTGCAAGACATCGAAATGAACCGAACATTTTGCTGCGAGGGAAGAGGTCATTTGATCGACGCGCTTTTCTGGAGCTTTTCTTTGTCTGTTGATTCTGACCCCCTGGAATGATTTCCTCCACTATTCGTAATGAAAATGTTTTAACGTTGGTTGCCGGCCTTCTTACCACCATCGCAAAGGCGTTACCTTGAACTCTAACACGCTCGTACACATACAGTGATTTATAAAAAAAACTTATTAGTTATGTTACATGCTAGCATGAATACTTATTACAAAAGTGGATGTATTACGTAGGCCTGTTTCACATCGCCTCTCAAACCACTGGACCGATTTTAGTCACATTTGGTTCACATATTCATTACTTCCAGGTTACAACCGCTGTGGACTTAAGGACAACCGACGAAATATTCTTCAGGAGATGTGAAGTCATAAGCAGTTAGTTACATTAGAACGACAGTTAAATGGATAGGGTGAGGGCCATAAAGCGACGGACAGAGTTTGATTTAGGAGACTGACGAACATCAGAATGGAATAAATAAACACTCGGGCAAAGCCGGGAACTATGGCTATTTTCTTATAATAATAAGAGAGTTCCCCAATAGAATCTCCAGGGGGGACTCCTCAGGAGGATGTCGTCATCAGGAAACACATCACTGGAATTCTACGGATTGGAACGTGGAATGTGAGATCCCTTAGTCGGTTAGGGAGGTTAGAAAATTAAAATAGGGTAATGGATAGGTTGAAGTTAGATATAGTCAGGATTAGTGAAGTTCGGTGGAAAGATGAATAAGATTGTCATCTGAGTCGGTGGCAAATATAGCATATATTTTAGATAGGGGGAAGATTAATGTACAGATAAGTAGTTTTAAATAGACATACTACGATATTTTGTATCAGTTTTGCTGCTTATATTCAGAGGATAATTTGCGCTGAAGCCCCTTTTTCTTTACTCACAAGTAGTATAATGATGGGAGTTTCAGCACAGTGAGATTCGCGCGTCTTTTGTTTTTTGGCGGGAAATTTGAATTACGCCCCACCCCTCCTCCCTCGGCCAATTGCCGGACCGCAGATCAAAGGATGCCGCCACAAGATAATTGACAGGTCTTCCTGGAAGAACGAAAGATGATTGACAGTTTACATTTAGGTCCTTTTGATTCGCTACTTGTCCGACTGCTTATCAAAGGACGCCGCCATAACGCACTTAAGGAAGATTGACAGGTTGCAACACCTCCCTCGGCCACACACGACGCCCCGCCCCCCCCCGCCCCCTCCCCCACCCCTCCACCCCTCGGTGCCGCCGCCAGACAAGCGGCACCTCCGACAGGTCCAGACCTGTAGACCAATCGACATGTCGGTACTCGCACCCTGGACCACACACCTGGCCGGTTCGACGCCCCCCTCCACCCCTCGGCACCGCCGCCAGACAGGCGGCACCTCCGACAGGTCCAGACCTGTAGACCCCTCGACATGTCTGTACTCGCACCCGCGACCCCTACTCGCTCGGCCGATTGCCGGACCGCCGCCTCCGCCGCCGACAGATGCTACCCCCTCCTCCTCCACGCTAGCGACCGGTTCTCAAAGGACGCCGCCACCCGCCCTACCCGCGAGAACAAACAATACCGCGACGATAGTCTTGACCGCACCGACACCGCCCCCACAGGCCGACCCCTGCTCTCTTTTTACGGCGACCGCGCCCCGACAGGTCAGCAGCCAATTAAATTGCATATTCATTATTAAGCGCGCGGCAGCGATCCGTACGCCAGATCTCGATTTATGTAACAACAACAATTTTCGCCGTTTATTATTATTCTTGGAAAAAAATAAAGCTACCATAGTGTTCTTCGTTTGCTAAAAAACAATTTAGAACAGAAATGCTTAGTTGGTCTCGTATAGTACAGCATGTAGTATTAAATATTAAAACTCGTATGCAAAATTTGCAAGTAAGAATTTACACTCCCATCTCTCTCCACGCTCTTCGCATAGACTACAACCGACAGACGTGTTTAATAATAATAATAGCACAGGTTACGGTAACGAACGCCACAAACTTACGTATCCATCTTAACATATACTCTTTCGATATACAGAAACAATTCTAACGAAAAGAAAAGAAATGGTCCGTTTTCGGAATTCGACCGCAACCTTAGATCTATAAATGTATCTCTTGTTTAGGCGATGCAAGCAACAGCCATCGAACGGAATGTAACTTATATGCCAACCACTCTTTCGATAACATAACAGCAGCAGCAGCAGAAGACGGCATATTGTTTATACAAAAATGCCAAATAACGAAAATCGGCAATGACATCTAGCACAAAGTCTCTAAATATACATCTGCAAGCACCGTTAACAATCGTCCAGAACGCAGAGCGCTCTCCCGACAGGTTACATAAAAGAAACATATGCTAAGTGTTTAAACAAAAACACCTAAGTTACATCTACAAATGAGTAAATTCTTCTACGCAGACGCACCACTCTGACAAGGATAGCTCGCAATGCATTTATTTAATGGAGCTGAGCCATGCCGAAAGTTCCGAAATTTAACACTCTAGCGATCTTGCCCTGTTACGTTTCCTTCTTCTTAGATCGAGGTATAGATGCGCCTTCCCGAGCGTTGGGGTACTTTAATTTTACCTCTTATTTCCTTGCTACAGCAGTACACATCCCATCTAAGGAATCTCTATGTTCTGTTACGATGCAAACTACATTTATCTGACACCGATATTCTAGTGCCCCAGAAGACATTTAAACCCTATTGTGCAACGGAGAGTCGAAATAAAGGAAAAATACGTGAAATAATTTACCGATTTCCGACCGTCTACACTAAAACTTTTCGAAATTATTGGCCTAAAAACACACTTATTCTACAATACAACAACCACAGAACCGAAGTTACCTGCCCAATGCAACACAGATTTCCAGCTCGACCCGCCCTTTACCCACAAAATTCCTACTCCGAACTAAGATTTATTATTTTAATTATAAGTAGATGTCCACGCCACGCCACAACACATGATTCTATATAGGACATGGAGTGTTTACAATTTTTGTTTTGTTTATTACAGTACAACTGAGTACATGCAACGTAATGTTCGCAAACATATCGCAACCAACTCCCGCACACTTCGATCATAACCTGCTCTCTAAGGAATGGATGGGAGTCACACACAGTACAAACACGTTTGTCGAGTGTTCTGCTAATTTCGGCCAGTACAACGATGCGAGACCAATCCCCCCGCCTGTTTTCTGTAAAAGCAAATATTTTTCCCCACATTATCTGTTTAAACCGGGCTTGCACATATACAATAGCCTCCTTTTAAAAGCATGTGTCTTCGCCATATAACCCAGTTTTCGTTTACCATTCTTCTTCTTCTTAGGACTTGTGGAATAACGTAGACGATATCTACGTCTGTGGATAATAAAGTCCTGGAATGCTAAAAAAAATATAGTTCCTTGCTCGATTCTACAAGTAATTTACAGTCGAAACTAAAAAAAAAAAAAAAAAAAAAAAAAACATAATGTCCGAGAGAGCGGTCAATTTTCTGGTACTCTTAATACCCAAGTATCAAATCTAAAAGCGTTTGCACAGTACAACGGCGCACTTTGTAAATACCGTATCTTCTCTTTTAGAACACTTAAACAATCTTCTTACACAATCCTCCATCCTGGTAATACCATCTTCTCGACCCGGCGAAAAAATAAAAGTCCTAACAATCAACTGCCTGGACTCTTTATAAAATCGATATCTTTGCTTACACCAGGGCTCCTGATTTTTTCGACAAATTTATTTTGGTTCTACAATTCGACGCCAACCACGTTAAGCAGTCGTTTCCTCGCCCGCAACCACTTTGATATTGCTCCTCCCATCCGAAAGTCATGCTCGGATACGAACGCCACTCGGTTAAAGTATTGTCCAAAAATCCAGGAGATAGAAGCCATCTACACGAAGCTGCTGCTGTAGTATAGATGGGAGCGCCTCCATTAAAAAACATCGATTAGCTGCAGTTTATAAGATATATACCCACAGGACGTATATATTTCCCCCGTGTATTCCAGAAATAGTAACTTCGTCTTATCTCCAACGTTTGCAGTATCGAACTTACGGAATTTACTACACACACGCGCGCGCACTCCATTGGCTACAACTAGCGCACTTTAAGTAATGAAACTATAGGAGTTTTATAAAACACGTTGATTTTCGACGAAAGAATTATGATTTACCGCAGCAGGCATATCCGCTACGTAACGTGTTGCACACCAGCCGTAAAGTAGCCAACACTAGCATACGATTAAACAGACGATGCTTCGACGAAAGATCAATGCACCACCAAAGTCAGTTTTCTTTAGAGCTTTACCGTGACGTATATATTTAGGGTATATCAACACTTTTTACTTACATTCCGTCCCATCTAGCCTAAAGCACTCTCTGTAAGCGCCAAACATTTCCAACACAGTAACGGAACTACACCTTGCAGTCAACACGAACCTACAACAACAAAAGAATCTAGCCATTCCAACTCGTTTTTTGTCCCAACTAGCATGCTGCAAGCTATGTATACGTTCGTAACAACCCAGACAGAGCTATCCTTACATCCGTCACTAACCCAGTACCAACTCTAAACAAGTTACCACAGATGGTGTTATAACCGCGATCAGTAACAGACAAGATCTCCCAGACACACAGCGTTTTAATAAAGTTTCGATCTCTCTCTCACTCTCTCTCCACCCAATAACTACGTTGGTTGCTTGACCTGTCCCTAACATCCAACCATAACTTTGTTTCCAATGCATAGCCCGGCAGACAATATTTCTGGAACTCTCTCTATCAGCCAATAGACTATATACCTCGAGCATTCGCGCACAAATCACCATCGTATTCCACTCCTTCTAACAAATTATTACTCTCGATAAACATCTGTAACACAGTGTAAAAAAATGAGCGACGTGCACACGCACAGAACAGCTAACAAGAAAAGATCTAGATCCAAGCCAAGTTCTTATAATCCTTACAAGCAGCAACGCAAAATAGTCTACACCATTTCGAACTAGTGCAACACCAGATTTTTTTTTAACGATCTCCAAGAGCAATCCTTTAGAGACTAAACATACGATTATATGCACCTCCAATGTAGGTAACTAATCCTCTAACTCGATGCTTATCGACCAAAGAACATTAACCTTTCCCACTACCCATTACCTTTCTGCTACCTTTCTGCTACTATTCCTTTACCTTTCCGCTACCTTCCCACCACCATTCCTTTACCTTTCCGCTCCCATTCCCACTACCTTTAGCGCATCAGAGAGTATTTTAGCTATCCAGGAGCTTGCTTTGCGTTTCGAGGATGTGACGTGGAGGCTTCTCCAACCATCCTTTACCTTTCCGCTCCCATTCCCACTACCTTTAGCGCATCAGAAGGCATGTTAGCTATCCAGGAGTATGCTTTGCGTTTCGAGGATGTGACGTGGAGGCTTCTCCAACCATCCCTTATATATTCCAATACAACACCTTGTGGGAGTTGCGGAGGATGTGTGTCTTCGCTATAGCCTGGAGGTCCTCCCAGCTGCTGCGCTTCGGAACTCGCCACCGTCGCGTGGTCATATGCAGGATTCGATTCTACGCACTTGTCTCTATACCACAAGTCCCGAAGAACCCAACTAGAATCTCGCCTATATGGAGGTTATTTAGTACTTCGCCTGGAAATATTTTCTCCGTAATTTGGAGAACGTCCTGGAGTCTTACTAGGGGATAAAACCGCTGGTTGTTGTGTGAATTTTGTGATCCGTGACCCAATTTACCCTAAAAAGAGAGATAGAGGTCTGTTTGCTGCATTTGAGTACTTACTTCGTCGTTGGGTCTAGGACAGGGGTATTACAATATACGATTACCGGATGGAGAGTGTTTTTGATCTTGTGCAGGACTCTTTAAGTTTTTTAAACGGTATCTGCAAAGTGTTTCTCCACCATGTGGGGGGCGAATAACAAACATCTGGGACAACAGATGCTTTGTAGTGTTTAATAGTGTCCTGCAACTTGTGTACTGGGGTAATAAAAATACCCGAAAATTGATCGGTGTACAGGTTAAACCTCCCAGATCGATAAAGGCTTGTACGTTACGTTCTATCAGCTTTTAGTTTCCATTGTCTACCTGTAAATTAGGTGGAGATTCGTAATACTGGCAGCGGCAAAGACGATATAAGTAGTACACTTAAAAGCTACATTAATGCAGGGGAAACTTACTTCTCCCAATTCAGAACATTGTTCTCCAAACTGCCTCCAGATATAGATATCGCCGAATTAGGTCTGCTACCTACAAACAATGTCATTCTGCAAGCCCAGCGAAAAGAGTAAATGTATCACACAGGCTTAAACCATCCCCCATTAAAGAAATTACATCGCTACGTGCAGTTAATGTCTTATGTGCGCGAAAAGAAAACTAAAAATGGCGGATATCGAGACCAAGAGAAGGAAGCTAGAATATATGGCTAAAGCAACTGCCATAAAGGACGAGTACAAACTAATGCTGGAGAAAGACGAAGCTATGGCATATGTGTAAGCCCGGCTTAAACGGAGGGTGTGGAGAAATCTGGTTACGACTGGGACTTATAAAATATTTGCTTTTTACAGTAAACAGTCAGGGAGTTTGGTCACGCGTCGGTGTACAGACCGAAAATAGCGGAAGACACGAAAAACGTATTGCATTATCGTTTGGAGAAGGGACTACATTGCATCCAAATGTGGTGGACTGGGGACAGTCATTTGCAGAGTTAAAAACGGATGGAATAACAAGCAATCGTTTGCAATAATCGTAAAACCTAGTGTTCCATACGGAAATTACCACAGGAGTTGGTAACGTACACACATAGCGACGCATAGTGCTATAACCAGGAAATAATGGGAAAAGTTAAAATACACGATTGTTCTCGTCTAGAAGCATTGCCCGAAGGTGCAGGAGGAAACGAAGATACGTAATGGAGTTCGAGAACATACCTTCCCTCTACCTTTCGAACTTCTGGGTGGAACTGGATCTAAAAATACGAGTTACAGCGGAGAAAATTAAAGTTACACATAACAAGAATAATAAAGAACGATTTGTATTCTGTGTCTAGCTTCTCGAGTAGAAAGTTTCGGTCTTATAGGGTTTAGGAGAAGATACCAGAAGACATGTTTCTTGTTAGCAAAGAGCAGTAACTCCTCGGTAAAGTATCTGTTAGGGAGGTGTAATTCTGTGTTGTTCTATTCTACAGCTAAGCAAAGCGTTCGTTTAAATCGATGTTGCTCGGTACATTGCTGCATGGATTGGGGTTTGACTTATTGCACATTGGTTCATCTTGTATAAATTTCGTTCTTCTTCTTCTTATCGAATTTCTAAAAAAACTATGTTTCGTTTCTGTAAGAGCTACATCGCAAATTTGCGCACATCCTACTGTCTGTATATGTATCTGCGTATAAAAGTTTAACGACTGCTCGTGCGGTAAAAACATCGCTTGCGTCAGATGCGAGGAAATCTATCTTCGCGAAAATAGCTCTCTTGTATTCGGAATCTGGTGCGGCCAGGAAAAATTAAACCGAAAACTTCTCCGGGTCAGGTGCGAGCGTGGACAGGTATGTTTACATGTATAGGACGTACACACGCTCCAAACCGGCGTCTACGATGAGTCAACAGGTCCGCACTCGCCTACAGCCAGAAATTACATGGAATGTGATTATGCATGCTAGCTTGCGCGAAGTACCTATTTCGAACTGTTTAGTCGTGCGATACGATGCAACGCAGATGTGGTCCACAATTGTGGAAATACATATAGATACTTCGTAGCATGGATGTGGGGCATTTATATCTTCTTTTAGCTGTGTTTACGAATGGACGTCTCTCGGTAGCGTATCGGAGATGATTGCAGTGGTAAATTAATGTTCTTTGGTCGATAAGCATCGAGTTAGAGGATTAGTTACCTACATTGGACGTGCATTTAATCGTATGTTTAGTCTCTAAAGGATTGCTCTTGGAGATCGTTAAAAAAAAATCTGGTGTTGCACTAGTTCGAAATGGTGTAGACTATTTTGCGTTGCTGCTTGTAAGGATTATAAGAACTTGGCTTGGATCTAGATCTTTTCTTGTTAGCTGTTCTGTGCGTGTGCACGTCGCTCATTTTTTTACACTGTCTTACAGATGTTTATCGAGAGTAATAATTTGTTAGAAGGAGTGGAATACGATGGTGATTTGTGCGCGAATGCTCGAGGTATATAGTCTATTGGCTGATAGAGAGAGTTCCAGAAATATTGTCTGCCGGGCTATGCATTGGAAACAAAGTTGTGGTTGGATGTTAGGGACAGGTCAAGCAACCAACGTAGTTATTGGGTGGAGAGAGAGAGAGAGAGAGATCGAAACTTTATTAAAACGCTGTGTGTCTGGGAGATCTTGTCTGTTACTGATCGCGGTTATAACACCATCTGTGGTAACTTGTTTAGAGTTGGTACTGGGTTAGTGACGGATGTAAGGATAGCTCTGTCTGGGTTGTTACGAACGTATACATAGCTTGCAGCATGCTAGTTGGGACAAAAAACGAGTTGGAATGGCTAGATTCTTTTGTTGTTGTAGGTTCGTGTTGACTGCAAGGTGTAGTTCCGTTACTGTGTTGGAAATGTTTGGCGCTTACAGAGAGTGCTTTAGGCTAGATGGGACGGAATGTAAGTAAAAAGTGTTGATATACCCTAAATATATACGTCACGGTAAAGCTCTAAAGAAAACTGACTTTGGTGGTGCATTGATCTTTCGTCGAAGCATCGTCTGTTTAATCGTATGCTAGTGTTGGCTACTTTACGGCTGGTGTGCAACATGTTACGTAGCGGATATGCCTGCTGCGGTAAATCATAATTCTTTCGTCGAAAATCAACGTGTTTTATAAAACTCCTATAGTTTCGTTACTTAAAGTGCGCTAGTTGTAGCCAATGGAGTGCGCGCGTGTGTGTGTAGTAAATTCCGTAAGTTCGATACTGCAAACGTTGGAGATAAGACGAAGTTACTATTTCTGGAATACACGGGGGAAATATATACGTCCTGTGGGTATATATCTTATAAACTGCAGCTAATCGATGTTTTTTAATGGAGGCGCTCCCATCTATACTACAGCAGCAGCTTCGTGTAGATGGCTTCTATCTCCTGGATTTTTGGACAATACTTTAACCGAGTGGCGTTCGTATCCGAGCATGACTTTCGGATGGGAGGAGCAATATCAAAGTGGTTGCGGGCGAGGAAACGACTGCTTAACGTGGTTGGCGTCGAATTGTAGAACCAAAATAAATTTGTCGAAAAAATCACGAGCCCTGGTGTAAGCAAAGATATCGATTTTATAAAGAGTCCAGGCAGTTGATTGTTAGGACTTTTATTTTTTCGCCGGGTCGAGAAGATGGTATTACCAGGATGGAGGATTGTGTAAGAAGATTGTTTAAGTGTTCTAAAAGAGAAGATACGGTATTTACAAAGTGCGCCGTTGTACTGTGCAAACGCTTTTAGATTTGATACTTGGGTATTAAGAGTACCAGAAAATTGACCGCTCTCTCGGACATTATGTTTTTTTTTTTTTTTTTTTTTTTTAGTTTCGACTGTAAATTACTTGTAGAATCGAGCAAGGAACTATATTTTTTTTTTAGCATTCCAGGACTTTATTATCCACAGACGTAGATATCGTCTACGTTATTCCACAAGTCCTAAGAAGAAGAAGAATGGTAAACGAAAACTGGGTTATATGGCGAAGACACATGCTTTTAAAAGGAGGCTATTGTATATGTGCAAGCCCGGTTTAAACGGATAATGTGGGGAAAAATATTTGCTTTTACAGTAAACAGGCGGGGGGATTGGTCTCGCATCGTTGTACTGGCCGAAATTAGCGGAACACACGACAAACGTGTTTGTACTGTGTGTGACTCCCATCCATTCCTTAGAGAGCAGGTTATGATCGAAGTGTGCGGGAGTTGGTTGCGATATGTTTGCGAACATTACGTTGCATGTACTCAGTTGTACTGTAATAAACAAAACAAAAATTGCAAACACTCCATGTCCTATATAGAATCATGTGTTGTGGCGTGGCGTGGCGTGGACATCTACTTGTAATTAAAATAATAAATCTTAGTTCGGAGTAGGAATTTTGTGGGTAAAGGGCGGGTCGAGCTGGAAATCTGAGTTGCATTGGGCAGGTAACTTCGGTTCTGTGGTTGTTGTATTGTCGAATAAGTGTGTTTTTAGGCCAATAATTTCGAAAAGTTTTAGTGTAGACGGTCGGAAATCGGTAAATTATTTCACGTATTTTTCCTTTATTTCGACTCTCCAGATGGCGAATATTGTCTTGGGATACGTTATTCCATGGCTGCTCGACCTATTCACATTGTTCTGTAAGAGTTATGGGATGACTAGTCGGAAATGTCAACTGTTGTCTCATTATATGCCACACGTGCTCGATTGGAGAGAAGTCCGGAGATGGCGGGACGTTGCTACACGCCTTGCAGGCCACGCTGAGTTTCACACGTAGATTGTCGGCGAGCATTATCCTGTTAGAACAACACATCACCTTCCTGTTCCAACAATAGAAACAGCACTGGTCCTACAATATTCTGCACGTGCCAACCGCTGCTCAGAGTTCCCTACACAATCACCAAAGGTGAGCGAGAGTTGCAGGTAATCACACTGCTGGCCAGTGTGCCTTGGACAAATGCACTCAACGAGACAGCTTTCGCCAGGTCTCATACGCCCAAACGACCATCTCTTGCATGAAGGCAGAATCAGCATTTCTCGCTGAAGAGCACGGTCCACCGTTTCATCTTGGATGTGATGCTCTGACAGCACCGGTCGAGCCGTGCACTGTGGGGTGAGTGGAAAACGAGTTAGAAGTGTGCGTTGTAGTAGTCGCATTCCTAGAAACCAGTTGTCAAAAGTTCATATTCACATTCCTGGCCTCACAGCTGTGGTAGCTGTAAGATCTGTCGCGGTAACCCTTACAATACGACGATCTTTGTGGATGTCTGTGCTGCGTGGACGACCAGAACCTCACCTGCAGGTGTGAGAATGTTCACGTCGATATTTCGGAACATCATCGTTGAACAACTGATATAGCACGCCCAACGTTTGTGGTAAATCTCCAAAAGAACCATCCAGTCTCTCAGAAAGCCGGTGCAGACGATGCTGAAACCGTCATTCATAAATCTATTATCCCCTATATTGAATCTGCCGTTATTGGATCAAAATCGACGTCCCCCTTCACGTGTCCTTTTTATAAGCAATATATGTTGGTGACGCCATCGTCCCGCCCCTCAAATGCGGGCCTTCTTAACTTAAAACAACGAGGTACAGTTCCTGTGTGGTATCCACGAAAATCTCACCTAGTTCTGCAGTTCTCTTACTGTGCCACAGACAAGATTTTCATTCGTGTCTTTTGCTACAACTATACATGCACCATGTACGATACAGTTATTTCCCTGAGTTTTCTACGAAATGTTTAATTGGATAATAACAGTGAATAAATATGCTCACTACTACTTACTTTGTCTGCTCGTTCTTCCGTTCTACTGTAACCATATGCTTCTCACTTAGCAGTTCCACCTTTGTCGCAGTGAATTTCCTACTACTAATGACAACAGCACACACGTGTTAGCGTGGCCCATGCGTGTTAACACATGTACCGGGAAATGTGGAGACGTATTGTTTTCCAAATGTGACATAATTCACCCGCTTGTGATATTCTGAGCTCTGGCCTGATTGGCAGAAGGGTCGACACATTGCTCTGTGAAGTGTCGCCAACCTTAAGGGTGATGTGACAGAGCGGCACGCTTTTGTACCGTTAGAGAGAGAGGTCGTAGGTACTTTCGAGCCGAATTTCAAACTTCTCCCTAACAATAGTAGACAATTACTGTATTAAAAAAAGTGACCCATACAGTTTGTTGGGCTCTGTTGCATCTTTCACTCGAAAAAAGCACGAGGTCTTGCACACTGCCGACTCCAAAGCATTTTCTTCAAATGTTTTTATAACGTACAGTCGGTGACAGAATTCGCGAGACCCCTCGCCTCATCGCTATACACAACTGCAAAGTTCTGCTGCTTGGTGGGAAGTATACACAGCTAGGCAACACGATCGTACATACTGTCGATTACCCATCTGACACGAAATCTGAGAGGAAAAATGTTATCTTCCAGTATCGCAGCCAGTTGTGAAAACACGCATGCTTTCTATGCGACGTGAAGGCGACTTCGAAAACTGATTTTAGAAACGGCTTTGCGTATTAGTCATAGTGTTTTAAGCTGTTCGCGACCGACAAATTCCTTTCCACATTTCTTTTCTTATAGTTTCAATGAACAAAGACAGCAATTAGAATTGAGATGCTGCAGTCCGTGAATATTTTCGGTCGTTACTGACACATTCAAATGCAAAAATTGCATGCCTATCATAGAATTAATTCAATTACATGAGTGGACTTTGTTATGAAGCTAAGTGTTACATCATGGTGCATCATGTTCCAAGTATCGCTGACGGTTTCCGCCCACCGCCTCGGTTGCGCTATAAAGACGACAACCGTTTGGTGCCGCAGATCACTGATGGTATTTCCGAGAGTGAAGGTATCGTGTCATTTCCACTGGTTCTCTTTCGGTTGATGTTGCAACTAAGATCGTGAGAAAATTATTATTCCGTAACCATGAAAATATATTGGTAATACTATATGAAACATTGTGTTGCATCAAATGAATTTCTTTAAACTATCGTATCCAACACATAATTGTATTTTGATTCCGTTTCTTTCAATAACGATGCAAAAGCTACGTTTTTCGTGCAAGCAACATTAGGAATATTAAATCGCTGTGACGTTCAAATCAGTAGTCGTTTAATATAATCGTGTTTCAATCCAGACAGTAGTACGACAACAAGAATTCCGAATACTGGAGAGCTCGGTGTTCGCCACTCGGCTTTCCCAGAGGTTAAAAAGATCTTTTGGTGTGAGTTGGTTACTGGCGAGTATCGAAGACGATATGTTTCACATACTAATCAAACATCTAAACCCGCCAAACCACCCGCACCTAGTAATACATCATGCAGGAAGTAGACATCTGAACAATCACCTTAGAATGAAGTCGGTCATCTATTCAACGAAGCAGGAATTAATTTGATAATGCAAAAAGCAAAAACAAGTAGATTGAATAATTTGTAAAGACTCAAACCTAAGACTCGACTTTTGGTGATTCTCCATCGTAGCAATTAGAGGAGTGAAAGATTCTATAGCTAATTCCTTGGTTTTAGAAGCCGCAGCCGTTTATTCTGTAGTAGGGCAGCATTACACACCGGTGGGTTTCAGTTACTGTGCAGAATACAAAACCACAGTTTTTCGTCAAAAGCGTGCGTAGTTCCCTGCCACTTATGAATAGGTAGTAGACCTATGTTCCTGTAGAGATTCGATAAACGGCTATGCTATAGTATGTGTGGGTGCCGCCGGCATAAATGCGCAGATGCGTAACCCGAGGTCCTAGGATCGATCTGACATCCGCAGCACTTTTATTTTTAATTATTCACTCATTTTCAAGAGTTAAATCCTTATTTTTCACACACGTAACTTTTCTGCTGAGTAACAACTTTGGTAGCGAATATAGTATCACAACGTTTTAACTCTTCATTCAGCCAGTTGATATGATAACAAAGATAAGTTTTGAATGAATGAACGAAATAGACAGTCTATTTGCGTCAGATGTTCTGAGCAGATTGACACTGCCACCATAAAAAAGTTTTTCCACAGACAGATAATAAACTTTGGTTTCAGGGCACATATCGTATTGATTTATAAATATCAAACAATATAGTAGTCACAATTTATTAGCTGAAATAAGTGCATACTGGAAAACGTTGCCTTTATGTGGGTTCAAAACTTGACAAGCACATACCAAGAGTGTAATAGCTACAACGACAATCTACAAATGCGATTGTCTTGACAAAGGCTAATAATATCCCCTTATACGTTTGCGTGTTGAAAGTCTCAACACTAGGGATCGCTGGATGAACGAATATGAACCTTTTAAATTCCTACAATATCTCCCCTGTGTAGGCCATAGGAAAAGAGGAAACTCACGCCAAATGATCCAACTACAGATAGGTGCAATATCAGCTAATATTGAGGCTCACCATTGCTGATTGCCGGTGTTTTCGGTGTTGCGAAATAGCTAAACGATTAGCTTTTGAATGAAACAGCACGGGTTTGAATCCCGTCCCTTCCAAAATACTTTTCTTATATTAACCCTTGTAGTTTTCATTTGGTTTCGTTATAACTAATTTAATTAATATATCTTATTTCATCATTTAATTTTCATAATTCGATGAAGTATTAACTGAAAATAATATTTCAAAAATTGTAGCACGTATTTATATGCCGACGTTATATTACATTCCTTAGGGTGTTCATCGTCAAAGAAAATCTCCACACTATGCAGAGTCTACCAAAGTATTTTAAGCGAGACATTTTATCCGAAATGTGCTTCGGTGCAAAGCATTCTTTATTCAAGTTTTTAAGTAAATAACTTTTCACTGTTGATTTTTGTGCATACCTAGTGTATGGATGGGAATTGTGGAACTGAACTGATGCTGTAGGATTGAATGTTTTTTAATTGAGACACCTCTTGACATCAACGTTCGTGGCACACTGAAACGTTTAAGTAAATTTAAATTTCATAAATAAAAGGTTTACATTGCGAGGGGTAATATGAAATGAACAAAAATGTAAGGAGTACCGAGGAATCGAACCTTGATCTCAAAATTTGTACTCCAAGCGCTTGTCCACGACGCTACTCAATCTACTCGAAGACTGGACGTTAATAAGCAGCATATATAACACCTACTTATATGTGAGAAATTTTCGCCACCGTGTTCGCTTTCTCTTTGGCCAACTCGGACGGGATATTTTGGTAATTTGAAAGGTTTGTCAACTTCCTTCTCGCAGGGTTTGAACAAAATCTTTGAAACCCATCCCGCAATCTACTCTGTCAGTCATAAACATTCTACAGTATAAACTGAAAGACAGAATCGTTGAGGAAATGTCTGTCCCCCCCTCCCAATCCTTGAGGGTTAAAATTCTAGGAGTAGGAACATCCTCATCCATGATCCACGGACTGAGACGCGATATTTTTGTAAAATTCGGTGTCCTGTTACAGCGACAGTCGTAAAAATTGTGGGAATGAAGTTTATGAAGTAGTTTCTGTTAATATTTATAAAGAAACTTTACGCTGTAGCTACGAATGCCTGTTCTACGAAACAGCAACGAATCTAAATCATTAATACGAACGTGTTTCTGACGGCATTTTGACTCGTGAGTGTTCTATAGTTCAAAGGCACATGCGGTAACTTGAGAGTAATTTTGCGAAAAATTTGTAACAAAAAGTGAGGGAGACGTATGTCGACCACGCTA
The DNA here is from genome assembly GCA_026315105.1 of Locusta migratoria. Lineage (NCBI taxonomy): Eukaryota > Metazoa > Arthropoda > Insecta > Orthoptera > Acrididae > Locusta > Locusta migratoria. Next base: position 14,855,615 of record CM048755.1, read on the forward strand.
CTAAACACCCACATGCAAGGTATTGGTATTCTGGGGTGTTCATTCTACTATCAGTCGTTGTTTTATGTCCTCTGACTTTATTGAAAGCAGTACGGTTTTTTTAATAAATGAAGCATGTCAAGTTACCAAAAAAAAGGTGGTCTTATTTTTGTCACCCTGATTTCCTTAATCAACAGTTTCATATTAACAACATACCTAACGCAAGAATCATTTATTAAACGTCTGAGACCAACTGAATAACAGTTGGTAAGATTTAGCTGTAGTAGATTGTCATGTAAGGAAGTTTGTGAAGTGCCCCGTTTACTTCCGTTCAAACCTCTGGCCGGCCGCAAGCACTGACTGGAGGACGAGACATACGCTGCGATTGAGCAGAGGCATGCCTCGCCTCTTCTCGACTGCCCACTGATGTGTCTGAACCTGTATTTTCTTAAATGGACTGTTTGCCTTATGTTGCCTGGTTATCCTGATACCGATCTCCTAATGGATTCTCTTTCTAGGTTATATTATTGTGCACTGAATTAAAAATTTTATTATTGGATGGTTTCAGATAGCCCGCCTGTTAGTTGCCATATTTAGCGGCAATTCTTACATTATTAAACAATAAGTGTATAATAACTTCTTTATATTTGAACATTAACATGTCGTGACGCTGAAAAGGCATGTATGGTCTATTAAAATTGTATTCTGTTGAATGTGTAACACATTAACCTCGAAGCAACTATCAAATTATATCTTAATAATGATATGGCCGCGGAGGAATGGCCGAGCGCATTGAGGCGCTACGCTACGATGTGCGAGGCCGTTCCCCCTCGGGGGTTCGAATCACCCCCTTGGGCATGGATGTTAGTACCGTCTGCAGTATAAGGTTGTTCAAAAGTAGTTTGTAAGTTTAGGGACTGATGACCCCGCAGTTAAATCCCATAAGCTTAACAAACATTTAAACTTTATTTTTATTTCTTTATTTTTTATTTTTATGAAATGGCAGTTACTTAATGATTTGAACGTCTAGTCTGTTTGTTGGTTTTGAGGAGTTTTTAATGGTTTTAATACCATTTCGATAGTCTTAGCTGCAAGCAAAGAACTAACCTTCGGGAAATCTAATGGTGAAACAAAGTATGCTGTTGTATGAACAAAAAATACAAAAGTTTCGAACCTCCGTTATGGTCTCTGTATCTGTTAGCTGGTTCAGAAGTGAGTTTTATACACAGCTTCAAGACGAATTTGAAAGTAATGTATTTACTCCACGACCCAAGTTATTGGCGCTTACCTTGTATACTATCGATGTACCCGGAATATTACTACTATATATCGTACAAAGAGCTTTCTAACCTACTTCGAGAAACCTACTGGAAACCTCTGACCTGAATAAAAAGACATGTCGTTTATGGCTGCTTACCGTCAACAATAGTTATGATAAAGGGTTTCATTGTGTTTTATTTTTTATTTGGCCTTCATCGCCCTTCCAGACGAACCTGCTCCTTCCACAACGCTTTTTATACTTGCTTCGTCTTCTGTACTATAATTGTTCACAATATGTTATTCATTTCCTAAATTAATGTTTAAAAGTAATACTGTTCTCCCTCATTGAAGAAAAAGTACACAATATTAAAATGAAATCATAGATTAGAAGGTTAAAACATACTACATCCGCTTTAAAATAAATATACTAAAAATTATTTCATTTCATAGGTGATTTTTTTCTATTCTATTGAACCTCGGTGTTTCTCGAACAGTTTGACTCGTTTTTTTTTTTTTTTTTGCCAATGGTAGCCAGACAGTGGGTCCTATGAGTAGCACTCTTATACTGTTACATACTAAACAATTATAAATAAATGAACGTCTTCTGCTAATACTGCTTCCTCGACGATTCGTAGCCTATTGGGTTTTCTCGTTTCTTATTATATTGGTGTGGTGTCTGTTATTTCGGGCATATCCGAAGTAACAGACACCATACCAATATAATTAATTACGACTCGCGAAGACGGCGTTTCTTCAATCACTTCACCGCGTATGCGGTCATACGTTCGACGTCGCACGATATGGGCGCTACAGCCATAGCGTGCAACTTGTGGAAGTTGACGCGGACAGACAGACGCGGGGCGAGCACCGGTAGCCACGTGGTTAAGTTCACCGGTGGCCCGAAGCGGGAGACATGGGTTCGATTCCCGTCCCGCTTCATATTTTCACTTATCGCCATTGTTTAATTTCAATGCCCTAATTCAGCACTATCATTCCTTTCCTACCTAATTCTTATTCCTTCACCTCGTTCATAAATATTTGCCAGTTCTTGTTTCTTTTTCTTTGGACCTCCTTATTTGCTCTTCTAGGCAGAACTGAACTTTGCTCACAAATTACGCCTTCATCGGCGATCTTGTATTTAAACTTTTTGCAGATGTTTAGATGTTTAAAATTCAGTTCTGCACATCCATGATTTATTATTACTATTATTGAATCTAGAAACTGAATAGTTCTTCTCACGGAAAAATAAAACTTATTATTACGAATCCTGATGAAAATTAGTTTTTTACGTACAGTTTAAACTTACAACTGTCACTTAAAATAAAAGTAAATAACTCTTCTTTATAAGAAATAAATTCTCTGACTGCTTAAAAAACGAAGCAAACAAAACAAGAAATCAAATCAAAATGTTCAAATGTTTGTAGAGCTTATGGGACTTACGTACTGGGTCATCAGTCCTTAAATTTACAACATATTTATGAACTACCTAATACTAAGGACGACACATATATCCATGCCCAAGGGGGAATTCGAACCCCCGACCGTAGTGGCAGTGCAGATCCTGACTGGCGTGCCGCAGACCGCTCGGTCACTGCGGCCGGCCAACAAACTCTACTAATACTGTTCAACATCCCGTATATCCTCCTTCAGCCTCAAAGACGGCTCGAAGTCCGTTGGGCAGTGAACCCACAACTCTAATCACGTAACATGGACATTCAAGTAACTGGTTCCAAGAGTATTGCCTCGGTCGGTTTCGCGCCAACACCGCTTCCACATGGCATGGTTTCACCTGCCCTCCACCCCCAGTATATTTTTAAAAACTAACGCAACAGCGTTCAAGTTTTATACTTTTTAATGAGGACGTGAAGTTAAGCTTTTGATTGTTTTAAATTTAACGTGAACGCTGGGGAGGCTAAATGGCAGATATGTTTTTCTAAGGAATTTTAGCACCTGATGATGTGTCTACATGACGCGAAACCGGTAGTGCTTTTTTAAATAAAGTTAATTGCAGTCGAAGCGGATTTTGTTTCAAAATGTTCCAAGAGTCCTGAATCACATGAGAATCCTGGTGGCCAGTCGACAGTGAATGTCGTGCTTCACCAGTCAGCGTTACGTCTGCAGCCGTGGGGCGATGCCTACGAGAAAGACAGGCCCCGGCGCGTACGTCGTCCGACGTATGCATAGCAGTCCTGAGCCGGCTGGCCGGCTAGCTAGTTGGCTGGCCGCTGTGAGGCGGTGGGCCGTGCCCCAGAAATCTGTAAGTTTAAACTGCACGCACAGACTAATTTTCATCAGGAATCGTAATATTTATTTTTCCGAGAGAAGAATTACTCATTTTCTAAATTTAATCAATCTCTAAAACAAATATGGTTGTGCAGAAGTGTATTTAAAACATCTGCGTAAAGTTTAAATATAGAAGATCGCCGATGCAGGCGTAATTTGTGAGGGAAGTTCAGCCTAGAAGGGGAGATAAAGAGGCCCAAACAAAGAAAAACAAGAATTTTCAAATAGTTATGAAGGAATATCAATGTAAAAGCAAATACACGAAACCTGAGACGGTTTTTCTTCTCAAACATGTCAAAGACATTAAAGATAAAGGTGAAGCACTGAATTAAAATTTGTGATGCGGTCGGGGATCGAACACAGACCTCCATTCTTACTAGTCTATTTCGCTGCGTGGAGCGCCTTGGCAGTTGTTCACATTCTTTGGAACGCAGAAGCTGAAGTAAAGTTTGTGACGTGGAGGCGCCTTAATCGCTAGTGGTGCGATGGTCTAGTGGAGAGTAGTCTGCCTAGTAAGCAATTGTGAAGTAGGTGACGGAATAAGGATTAGGAAGAAAAGGATCGATAGTGCTGCATTAGGACATTGAAATTAAACAATGGCGACAAGTGAAAATGTGAAGCAGGCCGGTGATCGAAACTGGGTCTCCAGCTTCGGGCCAGCGGTGAACTTAACAACGTGGATCCCGGTGTTCCCCCCGCGTCCGTCTCAAAGTTCCAGAAGTTGCACGCTATGGCTGTAGCGCCCCTATCGTGCGAGGTCGAACGTATGGAAACGCCGTCTTCGCGTGTCGTAATTAATGATATTGGTATGGTGTCTGTTACTTCGGATAGCCCGAAATAACAGACACCACACCAATATAACGAGAATACCCAATAAGCTTCGAATCGTTGCGGAAGCAGAAGGCGGTTATACGTGATTCAGAACAACATTAGCAGGAGAAGTTTATTTATTTAGAATGGTTAAGTATGTAACGGTGTAATAGTGCTACTCATAAGATCCACCTTTTGTATACCATAGGAAAAAAAGCAAAGGTTTCAAACAGTTTGAGAAACACTGAGGTTCACTAGAACAGAATCAAGATCTCACCAACGAAATGAAACGATTTTTAGTTTATTTCTTTTAAAGCACATGCAGTATGTTTTAACGTTGTAATTTATGATTTCATTTTATTAATGTGTATTTTTTCAACGAGAAACAACAGTATAACGGTTCAAGATTAATTTAGGGAATAAATAAATTAACAAATTGTGAAAAATTATAGTACAGGAGACGAAACAAGTATAAAAAAGCATTGTGGACGAAGCACGTTGGTCAGGAAGGGTGATGATGGTAAAATTTAAAAAAAATAAACAGAGGTTAAACTCTTTATCACAACTATTGTTGATGGTACGAATCCATAAACGATATCTGATTTTTTTTTTCTTTCAGGTCGGAGGTTTTCCGTGTGTTTTTTTCTCGAAATTGGTTGCAAAGCTTTTTCTACGATATATAGTAGTAATATTCCCGGTATATCGATAGTATAGAAGGTAATCGTCACCGACTTTGGTCGTCATGTAATGGAACTTACAAAAATTGCTTTTAAATTCTTTTTGAAGCCGTGTCCAAAACGCACTTCTGAACCAGCTGACAGACCATGACAAGAGGTTCAAAACGTATGGTATTTATTTATTTATTATTTAACATGTCCCATTACATAGTAATATTACATGTTTGATGGTTTGATTCAGGCGGTTACATCAAATGTTTTTACAAACACACTTGTCACACGAACAGCAAACTTTGTTACACCATCAGATTTCCGGCAGGTTAGTTCTTTGCTTGCAGCGAAACCTATCGAAATTATTAAAATAAAATTTTAAAACCAACAAACAACCTCAATGTTCAAATCAATCTGTAACTGCCATGTCATCATTCAGATATAATTTGAAAGCTACTTCGAGCTTAATGTGTTTCACATTCAACAGAATACATTTTAGTAGAACACACACTCCTTTTTTAAAGCATCATAACTTGTTACTGTTCCAAGTTAAAACAAAGTTATTATACACTTGTTGTTTAGCAATGTAAGAATTACCACTAAATATAGTAACTAACAGGACGTCTATCCGAAACCAACAAATAATATAGTTTTTAATTCAGTGCACAAGCATATAGACTAGGACGACAATCCATTAGTAGATCGGTATGAGGCAAACCAGGCCTCATAAGGCACTGTCCGTATAAGAAAAAGACAGGTCCGGCCACATCCGTGAGCAGTCGAGGAAAGGCGAGGCATTCCTCTACTCTGCTCAATCGCAGCGAATGTCTCGTGCTTGGGGCCGCAAGAGGTTTACGCGGAAGTAAACGGGGCACTCACAGCACGGCGAGCGCGTATAAATAAAGTTTCTTACTCGACAACCTGCTCCAGCTAAGCCTTCCCAATGGTATTCAGTTTGCCTCAGAGTTTCAAAAATGATTCTTGTATTAGATGTGCCGGTAATAAGAAACTGCTAAATAACAACTCAGGGTGTCATAACATCTGGCCACCTTTTTGTGGTAACTTGACACGCTTCATTTATTAAGAAGCCTGAGTGGTCAACATACGTATCCAAAACTTTTTGTCCTAAATTTTTCGCAAAATTACTCTCCTGTTACCGCGTGTGCCTTTCAACTACAGAACACCCACGACTCAAAATACCGACATAAACACGTTCGTATTAATGATTTAGTTTCGTTGCTGTTTCGCAGATCTGGCATTCGTTGCTACAGCGGAAAGCTTCTTTATAAAGAGACAAATGACTCCATTCAGTTTTTTTTTACGTCTGTAGCTGTAAGAGGACCCTGCGTTTCGCATTCATAATGCATCTCCGTCCGTGGACCATAGGCGAGGATGTTCTCAGTCCTGGAATTTCGTTCACAAGGAGGGGTGCGAACTTTCCCTCAAGGACTTCATTTTATACTGCATACTGTTTATGAATGACCAAAGTAGATGGCGGAATGGGTTTCACCGTTTTGGTTCAAACTCTGCGAGAAGAAGAAAGCAGACGAAACATTTTAAATTCCCTAAAATTATCTCGCGCGATTTGGCCAAAGGGAAAGCGAATACGGTCGCAAAAGTTTCCCACATAGAAATAGGTGTTATCTAAGCTGCTTATTGAGTCCCAGTCTACGTCAAATGTGAGTAGCGTGAGGGCAAGGGCTCGTATTGCAAAATTTTCGGCCCAGTTTCGATTCTGGGTACTTCGTAGAATCGTGTTCATTTTGTATTACCACTCTCAATGTTAACCTTTTATTTATGAAATTTAAATTTACATAAAAATTTCAGTGTTCCACAAAAGTTGACGTTGAAAGGATACTCAATTAAAACACATTCAATCGCATGGCATTAGTTCAGTGCCCCTGTTTCCACCGCAATGATTCGATACATTTTGTATGTACCAAAAGCAATAGTGAAAAGTCATATACTTTAAACCTTGAATCAAGTGTGGTTTGCGCCGAAGCATATTTCGGATAAAATTACTTCCTTAAAATACTTTCATAAAGTTTGAATAGTGTGAAGTTTATGTTTCTTTGTCGATGAACACTCTTAGGAATGTAATATAAGTTCGATATATAAATACCTGCTACAACATGCTATATATTAATTATGCACTGAAAATTCATAATTAGTAGTTAAAACAGCAAAGTATAATATAAGAAAAATATTTTGGAAGGGGCGGGTTTCGAACCCGTGCTGTTTCATTCAAAATCTAAACGCTTAGTCACTACGCACCAATGCTGATCCTCAAGATTAGCCGATAATACGTCTATCTGTAGTTGGAAAATTTTTGACAGGCGTTATCTCTCTTCCTATGGCCTACACAGGGGAGATATTGTAGGAATTTAAAAGTTTCGTATTCGTGTTTCTTCTCGCACAGTTTGGGCCAAGTAGGTGAGACCCATCCAGCGATCTGTAGTGTTGAGACTTTCAACACGCAAACGCATGAGGGGCAATTATCAGCCTCTGTCGAGACAATAGGATTCGGAGATTTTCGTTGTAGCTATTACACTCTTGGTATGTGCTTGTCATGTTTTGAACCTACATAAAGGCAACGTTTTCCAGTATGCACTTATTTCAGCTAATAAATTGTGACTACTATATTGTTTGATATTTATAAATCAATACGATATGTGCCCTGAAACCAAAGTTTATTATCTGTCTGTGGAAAAACTTTTTTATGGTGGCAGTGTCAATCTGCTCAGAACATCTGACGCAAATAGACTGTCTATTTCGTTCATTCATTCAAAACTTATCTTTGTTATCATATCAACTGGCTGAATGAAGAGTTAAAACGTTTTGATACTATATTCGCTACCAAAGTTGTTACTCAGCAGAAAAGTTACGTGTGTGAAAAATACGGATTGAAACTCTTGAAAATGAGTGAATAATTTAAAATAAAAGTGCTGCGGATGTCAGATCGATCCTAGGACCTCGTGTTACGCATCTGCGCATTTATGCCGGCGCCACCCACATATACTATAGCATAGCCGTTTATCGAATCTCTTCAGGAACATAGGTCTACTACCTATTCATAAGTGGCAGGAAACCACGCACGCTTTTGACGAAAAACCGTGGTTTTGTATTCTGCACAGTAACTGAAACCCACCGGTGTGTAATGCTGTCCTACTACAGAATAAACGGCTGCGGCTTCTGAAACCAAGGAATTAGCTATTGCCGGCCGCGGTGGCCGAGGAGACTGAGGCGCTCCAGTCACGGTCTGCACGGCCACTACGGTCGGGGGTTCGAATCCCCCCTCGGGCATGGATATTTGTGCCGTCTTAGTTCGTAAGTAGTTCATAAGTAGTTTGTAAGTTTAGGGACTGATGACCCCGTAGTTAAGTCCCATAGGCTTAACAAATATTTGAACATTTTGAATTAGCTATAGAATCTTTCACTCCTCTAATTGCTACGATGGAGAATCACCAAAAGTCGACTCTTAGGTTTGAGACTTTACAAATTATTCAATCTACTTGTTTTTGCTGTTTGCATTATCAAATTAATGCCTGCTTCTTTGAATAGATGACCGACTTCATTCTAAGGTGATTGTTCAGATGTCTACTTCCTGCATGATGTATTACTAGGTGCGGGTGGTTTGGCGGGTTTATATGTTTGATTAGTATGCAAAACATATCGTCTTCCATACTCGCCAGTGACCAACTCACACCAAAAGATCTTTTTAACCTCTGGGGAAGCCGAGTGGCGAACACCGAGCTCGCCAGTATTCGGAATTCTTGTTGTCGTACTACTGTCTGGATTGAAACAGGATTATATTTCCATAAAATCTCGGGCGAACTGCCTGATGTCCGTAACTTCTTGCCACGATATTTCGGCGCAGAGTCTTCTGGCCATCTTCAGGTGAGTACCGCCGAAGTACTGGCGAAGACGCACTGAGCTGTGCTATTTATGCCCAATTTAGCCGACATTGCGCATGCGCGTACTTAGCGTGCGCGTTCACTACAACTACGTACGCTGCTCCGAGCGCCCTCCGTGGTGGAGGCTTGTCGCTTCGATATCAGATCGATTCTCATCGTCATTAAGTTGCAGGAAACTACGCCGACTATGAAGTTTTTCAATGACAGGATTCCATGCAGCGTTTATTTGGAAACCGCTGTCTCGATTAATAAGAGTCTCACTGTCAGACAATCGTATTTCCACAGCTTCATTAATAATTGAGCTCCAAAAGTTTGAAGTGTGGGCCACAATTTTCGTTTCATTGTATTTCATTGAATGACCTGTGGAAATACAATGTTCGGCGATAGCGGATTTGGTTGGTTGGAGTAGCCGAGTATGACGTTGATGTTCCACGATGCGGTCCTGCACAGTGCGCGTCGTCTGCCCTATATATGACTTGCTGCACTCGCACGGAATCCTGTAAACACCTGCTTTACGCAGCTTCAGATCGTCTTTGACAGAACCCAACAGCGATGAAATTTTAGGAGGAGGGCAAAAGATGACTCTTACTTTATGCTTTTTTAGTATTCTGCCTATCTGTGATGAAATGTTCCCAATGTATGGGAGATAAGCAGTCGATTTGAAAGCCTCTTCTTCCTTGTTCTGTCGTTTGGACGTGTGCATCGCTCGATTTACTTGCTTCCTTGTATATCCATTCTTTAGGAATACTGTCTGCAGGTGTTCCAGTTCCGTGTGAAGGCTGTCGGCATCAGAGATGGTATGAGCTTGATGGATTAGAGTCTTGAGGCGCCCATTGTTTGTGCTGGATGTTGGCAATTAGTAGCCTGTAAGTACAAATCTGTATGAGTGGGCTTCCTGTATACCGAATGACCAAGTGAGCCATCACTTCTGCGTCGCACGAAAACATCTAAAAATGGCAAACAACCATTTTTCTCGATCTCCATAGTAAACTTTATGTTTTCATGTATGGAGTTCATATGAAGTAAAAAGTCTTGGAGACGTTCCACGCCATGAGGCCACACTATAAAAGTGTCATCGACATATCGCCAAAACACTGTTGGTTTAAAAATAGCTGACTCAAGTGCTCTCTCCTCAAAATCTTCCATAAAAAGATTGGCCACCAGGGGAGACAAAGGACTCCCCATGGCGACTCCGTCGGATTGTTCATAAAACTCGTTGTTAAATAAAAAATATGTAGAGGAGAGCGTGTGCTCAAATAGCGCTGTAATGTCCTCATCAAACATGTTGCCAATGAAGTGTAATGAGTCCACAAGAGGCACCTTCGTAAATAGTGAAACCACATCAAGACTGACCAACAAGTCGTTCCTTTGCAGCTGAAGTGACTGAAGTCTGCTGATAAAATCATTGGAATTCTCTATATGATGTGGACACTTGCCTACTACAGGTTTGAGCAAAGATGCCAAGTATTTAGCCAGGTCGTAAGTGGCTGCTCCAATATTGCTCACAATTGGACGTAATGGCACACTTTCCTTGTGGATCTTAGGCAGTCCATATAGCCTAGGTGGAACTGAACTGCTTGGTTTCAGTCTCTTTATGACCTCCTTCGGCAGAGAACTATTTGTTAGAAGTTCAGCTGTTTTTCGCACCACTCGGTTTGTTGGATCCTTGTCAACTTTGCGATACGTTGAGTCACATAATAAAACGTTGATCTTATTAATGTAGTCCTCCCGTGGCGTGAGAACAGTAGCCAGCTGTCACCAGTGCCACATCGTAAACAGCGCTAAGTATCTGAATTTAATTTGTGTCAAATTTAATTTGCCAGTCTAGTTCATTTTCGGTAGTACTGTTTTAAGAGGTTTATTCCCGCGTACTTGCAGATTTCGTTTGTACTACTGTTTTAATTGTTTATTCTATCGTATTTGATAAATACCGTTGTGTTTAGTCTTCGTCTCTGACCGGTGTATTTCAAAACAAGTCAGAGACCGTTACTAAGCTCGTTATCAGTCAGTCCAGTGCCAGCTGCCACGAGTGCCGCAGCGTTAACAGCGCTAAACTGCCGGACTCAGTTTTGTTGATTCGACAGTGTAGTTACCACTGACCACAGTTAAGCCAGCAGCCAGCCGCCTTCATTAGAGTACTAGGCTTCTTTAAAGTTAATTGCTGTTAATTGTATCGATAGGATGGATAGGTTGTGTGCCTGCTGTGTGCGGACGCAGGAGGAGTTGGCCGCGGTTCGCGAACAGCTGAGCGTGCTGTTGGCTACGGTCAGCCGTCTTCAGGCTGCTGTCTCGGGGTGCAGCGATGGTGGGGAGTCTGGTTCGTCGAGTGGGACACCTCAGGTGTCTCACGCTACGCTCTCTGTCCCTGCTACCGAGGCACCTTCAGGTGTACCGGACGTCGTCGAGCCGCCTTCTCCGCAAGGGGAGTGGCGGGTTGTACGGCGTTCGCGTCGCTCGAGGCGGAAGGCCAATGTGGAGGCTGGACGTCCGTCCGCGCCCGTTCGTCCTGTGAGTGGAGGTGTGGCCACTCCTTCAGCAGGGTCCGAGCAGGTGCACGGGGGGAGGGGATTATTAGTTATTGGGAGCTCCAATGTCAGGCGCGTGATGGAGCCCCTTAGGCAGATAGCGTCCGGATCTGGAAGGAATTCCAACGTGCACTCGGTGTGTTTGCCGGGGGGCCTCATCCGAGATGTGGAGGCGGCCTTGCCGGCGGCTATCGAGGGTGCGGGGTGCAGTCGACTGCAAGTCGTGGCTCACGTCGGCACCAATGACGCTTGTCGCTTGGGTTCTGAGGACATCCTCAGGTCCTACGAGCGGCTGGCGGAATTGGTGAAGGCTGCTGCCTTCGCACGCGGGGTGCAAGCAGAGCTGTCGATTTGCAGCATTGTTCCCAGGGTTGATCGGGGTCCTTTGGTTTGGAGCCGAGTGGAGGGTCTGAACCAGAGGCTTCGCCGACTCTGTGACAGTCATGGCTGCAGATTTCTGGATCTGCGTTATCGGGTGGGGAATTGTAGGGTGCCCCTAGATAGATCAGGGGTGCACTACACTAAGGAAGCGGCTACTCGGGTAGCAGAGTACTTGTGGAGTGCACATGGGTTTTTTTTAGGCTAGGCACTAACTCTGATGAGCACTCGCCTGTCAGCATTCAAACAGCGAATTCAGGCCACGTTCGAAACAAAAATTCGAACATAAAAATATTAGCCGCGAACTTACAAAGTATTAGAAACAAAGTTCCCGAATTTGCAGCGCTGCATGGAAGTTATTGCGCTCAGATAGTTTTAGGCACCGAAAGCTGGCTAAATGATGATGTGGCAAGTTCAGAAATATTTAGCGAATCGTGGAATGTATATCGGAAAGATATATCTGATACAACTGGAGGAGGAGTGTTCATCGCTGTGGACAAAGATATTGTTTCTACTGAGACCGAGGTTGAAAGTAACTGTGAAGTTATCTGGGCACGCATAACAGGTCTAAAAGAAGTAAAGTTAATAGTTGGGTGTTTTTACCGGCCCCCCAGTGCTGCTGTAGCAGTTTTAGAATCATTCAAGGAAAGTCTACACCAGGTAGTGCATAGGTATCCGGGCCATGCAATATTAGTCGGAGGTGACTTCAGCCTTAAGAGTATAGATTGGGACCTCGCTAGTTACATTTCAGGCGGTACAGACAAGCAGTCTTGCGAGCTACTTTTGGACACATTCTCCGAAAACTGTCTTGAGCAGTTAAACCGGCAACCCACGCGCAATGGAAATATTCTAGACCTTATAGCCACAAACAGGCCTAACCTTATTAACGATGTCTGTGTAGAGACAGGAATTAGTGATCATGATATCGTCATAGCGTCGATGGTGAATAAAGTTCATAAACCAGTCAAGAAGGCTATGAGCGTGTTTTTGTTGGGAAAAGCCGACAAGCAAATGTTACGATCGCACTTAGAAAATGAATGGGCATCGTTTAATTCCGGGACTATGGATGTAGAGGAATTGTGGACTAAATTTAAGTGCATTGTAAATAAAGGGTTAGAGAAATATGTGCCAGTAAAGACGATTAAGGATGGAAAAGATCCACCGTGGTATAATAATAATGTGAGAAAGCTGCTGAGAAAGCAAAGGCTGTTGCACTCTCGATTCAAAAAAGAACACGCAAATGATGACAGGCAAAAGTTAGTAGAGATTCGTGCGTCTATAAAAAGATCGATGCGTGAAGCATACAATGATTATCACAGCCATACCTTAGCAAAAGATCTTTCCGAGAACCCGAAAAAATTCTGGTCCTATGTAAAATCGATAAGCGAGTCAAAGCCCACTGTCCAGTCACTAGTTGATCATTCCGGGGCAGTAATAGAAGAAAGCAAACGGAAAGCTGAAATTCTAAATTTAACCTTTAAGAAATCTTTCACGCAGGAGGACCGCACAAATATACCATCATTTGATCAACGTACTAATTCCGAAATGGGGGACATAGCAATAGGTATTTCCGGTGTAGAGAAGCAGCTGAGAGAGCTAAATACGAAAAAGTCTGCTGGTCCGGATGGAATACCAGTTCGGTTTTACAAAGACTATTCTGCGGCATTGGCCCCCTACTTAGCTTGCATTTATAGCGAATCTTTAATTCAGCGCAAAGTTCCTAGTGATTGGAAAAAAGCGCAGGTGACTCCCGTGTATAAGAAAGGAAAGAGAACTGACCCATACAATTACAGGCCAATATCGTTGACATCGGTTTCATGTAGAATTTTGGAGCATATTCTCAGTTCGAATATGGTAAATTTCCTTGAAACGGAAAAGCTTCTTTCCATGAATCAGCACGGGTTTAGGAAACATCGTTCATGTGAAACTCAGCTTGCCCTTTTCTCACATGACATCTTGCGAGCCATGGACGAAGGGCAACAGGCGGATTGTGTTTTTCTCGACTTCAAAAAGGCGTTCGACACGGTGCCACACTGCAGATTGCTAACGAAGATACGAGCTTATGGAATAGGTTCACAGATTTGTGACTGGCTGGAAGACTTCCTAAGTAATAGAACGCAGTACGTTGTTCTCGACGGCGAGTGTTCATCAGAGACGAGAGTATCGTCAGGCGTGCCCCAGGGGAGTGTGATAGGACCGCTATTATTTTCTATCTATATAAATGATCTGATGGACAGAGTAAGTTGTAATTTGTGGCTGTTTGCTGATGATGCTGTGGTGTATGGGAGGGTGTCGTCTGTAACTGACTGTAATAGCATACAGGTTGACTTAGACAAAATTTCTAGTTGGTGCGAAGAATGGCAGCTAGCTCTCAATGTAGAAAAATGTAAGGTGATGCGCATGAGTAGAAAAAACAATCTTATAATGTTCGAATACAGCATCAGTAGTGAGCTTCTTGATGCGGTCGTGTCGTTCAAATATCTAGGCGTAACATTGCAGAGCGATATGAAATGGAACGAGCATGTAAGGACAGTTGTGAGTAAGGCAGACAGCCGACTTCGGTTTATTGGGAGAATTTTGGGAAGATGTACTTCAACTGTAAAGGAGACCGCGTATAAAACGCTTGTACGACCACGTCTTGAGTATTGCTCAAGTATTTGGGACCCGCAGCAGATCGGTTTGAAGGAAGACATAGAGGCGGTTCAGAGGCGAGCAGCTAGATTTGTTACCGGTAGGTTCGACCAATGCGCGAGTGTCACGGAAATGCTCCGGCAACTCAATTGGGGATCGCTGGAAGAAAGACGACGTTCTTTTCGTGAATTTCTGTTAAGTAAATTTAGAGGGCCGGAATTTGAAGCTGAGTGTAGTACGATCTTGCTGCCGCCTACTTACATTTCGCGTAAAGATCACAAAGACAAGATAAGAGAAATTAGGGCTCGTACGGAGGCATATAGGCATTCTTTTTTTCCTCGTTCAATTTGAGAGTGGAATAGGAAAGGAAATGCCTAGTAGTGGTACAGTGTACCCTCCGCCACGCACCTTACGGTGAATTGCGGAGTATGGATGTAGATGTAGATGTAGATGTAGCATTTCCTTTGTCAGATTTGAGTACTACTGTATCCACGTCTGTTCGTAAGTTACGGAGGGCAGCCCTCTCCATAGGCGAGATATTGCTCTTCGGCGGTGTGGCTCTCGTCAATACACGACAAGACTCTCGACGAACTTCTTCCGCTTCATCTGTAGGAAGACGGCGCACAGCTTCTTCGATGGAGCTAACCAAGTCCACTAGTGGCGGTGAAACAGGTGTTGGAGCCAAGTTAAACGACTACGGATTTGAACGTCACAGCGATTTAATATTCCTAATGTTGCTTGCACGAAAAACGTAGCTTTTGTGTCGTTATTGAAAGAAACGGAATAAAAATACAATTATGTGTTGGATACGATAGTTTAAAGAAATTCGTTTGATGCAACACAATGCTTCATATAGTATTACCAATATATTTTCATGGTTACGGAATAATAATTTCCTCACAATGATTGCGATACAGATTGTTACTCAATTATCATGTGTTCAAATGTCTGTAAATCTATCGGACCAAACTGCGTGGTCATCAGTCCGTAGCTAACAAACTGCTTAAACCTAGGTAAACTAACCTAAGGACAAACACACACTCCCATGCCCCAGGAAGGACTCGAACCTTCACGGCGAGCAACCGCGCGCTCCGCAGCGAGATGCTTTAGAAAATGTTCAAATGTTTGTATAGCTTATGGGACTTAACTACGGGGTTATCAGTCCCTAAACTTACAAACTACTTATGAACTACCTAAGACTAAGGACGGCACAAATATCCATGCCCGAGGGGGGATTCGAACCCCCGACCGTAGTGGCCGTGCAGACCGTGACTGGAGTGCCTCAGTCCCCTCGGCCACCGCGGCCGGCAGATGCTTTAGACCGCTCGGCTACTCCACCGCGGAAATTATCATGTGTGTTTGTTATTGTTACGTGAGAAACATAATGAGCCATATTTCAAAATAGAAGAAAAATGCGAAAGAGTCAGTAATCGAACTGTCGCTCGTTGATCAGTAGTTGGCCATTAGGCGAGATAAATAAGCATATCTTTATCATTTGTTTGCTTCTTTGCACATTCATTTGACATAATCGTATCTGGTATTATAAAAGCCCAATATGTTGTCGAATGCTTAATATTAGGCATTTCAATAAGACAAGGAGTATGGAAAAATAACAAACATCTGAGGAGAACTGTAATTTGTGGTGACACAGCTGGCTTATGTTTGTTAAATTTGTGCTGATATCTTAGTGCAACATCAACCGAAAGAGAACCAGTGGAAATGACACGATACCTTCACTCTCGGAAATACCATCAGTGATCTGCGGCACCAAACGGTTGTCGTCTTTATAGCGCAACCGAGGCGGTGGGCGGAAACCGTCAGCGATACTTGGAACATGATGCACCATGATGTAACACTTAGCTTCATAACAATGTCCACTCATGTAATAGAATTAATTCTATGATAGGCATGCAATTTTTGCATTTGAATGTGTCAGTAACGTCCGAAAATATTCACGGACTGCAGCATCTCAATTCTAATTGCTGTCTTTGTCATTGAAACTATAAGAAAAGAAATGTGGAAAGGAATTTGACGGTCGCGAACAGCTTAAAACACTATGACTAATACGCAAAGCAGTTTCTAAAATCAGTTTTCGAAGTCGCCTTCACGTCGCATAGAAAGCATGCGTGTTGTTACAAGTGGCTGCGATACTGGAAGATAACATTTTTCCTCTCAGATTTCGTGTCAGATGGGTAATCGACAGTATGCACGATCGTGTTGCCTAGCTGTGTATACTTCCCACCAAGCAGCAGAACTTTGCGGTTGTGTATAGCGATCAGGCGATGGGTCTCGCGACTTCTGTCACCGACTGTACAGGTATTTTACTTATTCATATGTTTGTGCGTCTGTTTCGCGAACAAATGAATGGACAGGCATTCGTTTGTTGTTTGTGGACTTTGGGTAGTCATTAAAGTCTTTGTGATGCAGTGCTTGTGGACGAAGTCTTATCATCGTCTTCTTATCTCGGGATGTGTGTAGGAGAAGCTAGATCGTTTTCCTTTTAACTGGAATGGTGGGACGGTCTTCAATTCTTCGGTACTTCTCGTCTTCTAATAGGTCGTAGAAATTACGTTTATGTACTTTATGTGGTACAATTCCTTCTGTCTTGTAGGAGAATGGCAGTCTCAGTATATTCTCGAAGCCCATTTAAATACATTCCTGTCTTAGAGGATGTTTAGATTTGGCGGTGCCGCCCTGGTATGTATACGGCATGTTTCCAGTCGTATTTTATCTGCATTATCTCGTGGCAATCCTACCTCCCAATACGGCGACTTGGTAGTTTCTTGCTAAACAGAAAATCTTGGACATTTAGTGCTATGACAAGTGCAAGGTACCGATACGTATTACACACTGACAACTGAATGAGCGGGATATAATAAAAAAGGAATCAGTAAAGATACCACGAAATAAGCGAAACGTGTTTGGTCTTAATGCAATGTAGGAAATTTAAATGAAGGCATAATTAAAATCCGGTAGCCGACAGGAGTGATTAAAGGGTGACGTCACCTTCCAAATACATCTTCACGAGGCCATTTGTGGCTCTTTTATCTGTACAGGATGGTATCGATTCAACAGATAGTCCATCAGCTACGTCCCTATATTCTCTTCAGCTTTCGTAATGTTTTATTAGATCTTTTTCATAAAGTGACATTGGCATACTCGTTAATAAATTAAACATTTTAAACCATAAAGAGAATCTATCACGTTGTTGTTGTTGTTGTGGTATTCAGTCCTAAAATTGGTCTGATGTATCTCTCCCCCCTACCGACTTCTGTGAAAGCCTCTTCGTCTATGAATATCAAGGGCAACCTACATCCTTTTGAACGTGCTTACTTAATTCGTCTCTTGGCCTCCTCCTGCGATTTTTACCCACATACTTCCGTCAAATGCTAAAGTGACGAGTCCTTGATATTTCAGAATGTATCCCACCAATCTTTCTACCCCTTTTTGTCAATATATGTCAGAAATTTCTTTTATCCCCAATTCATTTCAGTACCTACTCACTACTGATACGATCTTCCTATTTATAACTTTTTTACTTCAGGGACCAGAAGTTGTTTCGGTACCCAAATAACAAAACTGATCAACTATTTTTATTGTCTTGTTACTCAATCTAATTCCTTCAACATCCCCTGATTTTCTTCAACTATATTACAGTACTCTTAATTTATTGTTCTTAGTGTTCATTTTATACCTTCTATCCATTCCGTTACTTTGATCTTCAAGGTGCTTTGCTGTCTCTGACAGAATTACAATGCCACCGCAAACCTCAAAGTTTTTATTTCTCCCTCCTGAATCTTAATTCCTTCACAAAAATTTCTCTTTGCTTTCCTTCATGGCTTATTGAATGTACCTACTGGTGATACGCTGCAGCCTTGTCCTACTTCTTTCTTACTGTGTCCCTTTCATGCTCTTCGACTCTTATAACTGCTATCTAGTTTTCTTGCAAGTTTTGTTTCCTCCATTTTATACCTGCTATCTTTGAAATTTTAAAGACTACAGTTCAGTGTCAACATTGTCAAAAGCGTTTTACATATATACAAAAGTTAAAAGCGTGAACTTGCTTTTCCCCATTTTTTTTACATGGAAACTTTTCTTCCCCGAGATCGAAATCTACCAGTTTCTTTCCATTTGTCTGTAAATAAATCGCGTTAGTATTTTGAAACTACGACACATTAAACTGATACTTATGTAAGTTTCTCACCTCACCTGTGGCACGTTAACTGGGTGCGTAGCATCAAAATGAAGTGCACAGAAGTTGACCATTGTGGCAGAGATGTACTTCCTTCCTTCTCCGCAGCGACAGAAGATGTAAGACTTTTATTAAAGTTAAGAGTTCTCCACCGCTGTCATCCACAAAATTTCAGGTGAGCGTGATTAACTCGAGGAGTTTGTAACCTTTTAATACTTGGCGAAGGTGCCTGATTTAGAGGCTGCCGGCGCCTGCGATGGAGGCGGCTGCAGTGGGCGGCGGTCGGCGGCGAGGAGCAGGCGAGGCGTGGCCAGGCGGGGGCGGCGCGGGGGCGGGGGCGGGGGCGCCAGGCGGCAACTGCGTTACGCCCGCCTTTGATCTGCCGCCGCACAAGAACGCACTGATTGCCGCTGCCCTTTCACATTTGTTACCGCCTTCCCAACCTGTCTCTTGATCTGCAATCCGTATTCCACGGCCGTGAAGCAATAGAAATGTTTGATGAGGGCATACAGTTTGTTTAGTGACACGGATGTGCAATCAATCTATGAAGGTAGCTTGTCAGATTTCATTGGGTTATTGAGAATTCGACATCATCAGAAATATTAGATACAGTTGAAACGTCTCAAAATGAGCTGACTTGTTTCTAATCTAGTCGTTTCAACATTTGCACGGCTGTCTTCGGGTGCAGTTTATAATTTATTTTATTTTATAATATCTCTATGTTTATTTGTATATGCCCCTTCTTTCGTAGAACAGTGAATGACTTGGCAGAATAGTGCTTCCGTCAGCTGTGGGTACAGTTTGACCAACGTTGACTAACATAACCGAGGCAAAGAGGTTTCTACCTTCGGTTTTTGTGAGTCACATGTCGTTAAGTTTGAGCTCCCAAGGGCACATCTGGTTATTTTTGTTAACTATGAGTATTTCGATGGCTGGAGGCAGTGGAATTTCATACGGCTGCCGACCACTGGTAAAGTAACATTGTCTTGAAAATGTGAACAGGTTCACTGAGATACGGTGTGAAATTTGCGTAGGCGTCAGGATAAATGAAGTTTTCTAATCATTTCTGTTTCAGATCTGACGTTTAAATCATGCTCCATGATTTATTACTATAGCAAAGGACGTGATTTTCCAATATTTATGGCAGTACCAAGAGACTTCCCTTGTCTTTGTACTTGTGATATTGGAGAGTAACTCACGACAAGGTTAGCTAGGATTAGAGCATTCCGTTCATAGTGTCAATGTGCGTTTGGTTGTGATGTAATGTGAGTTTGCTAACATTCCGTTCGGTTTTCGGTATTTGAAATTTATTTTTGTGATCCTATCTGCTATCTTTATATACTGTTCCCACGTGTTCATGATTCGATAATTGAGCAATCATCACTATTCTGTCTCATGCATAATTATTCTTAATGCATCAATATTTAACTCTTACAAGTATTTTGTTTACAGTGGTTTTGCTCATTGAATTTAGTTATGAATTTAGAGGTAATATAGAATTTTACATGGTTCGTCTTAACCATATATTCAATTTTCAATTGTTTGTTACGTTTATGGGAAT
This sequence comes from Locusta migratoria, assembly GCA_026315105.1. Taxonomy (NCBI): domain Eukaryota; kingdom Metazoa; phylum Arthropoda; class Insecta; order Orthoptera; family Acrididae; genus Locusta; species Locusta migratoria. Next base: position 14,875,816 of record CM048755.1, read on the forward strand.
TAACTGCGGGGTCATCAGTCCCTAAAATTACTACTTATAAACTCACTTACACTAAAGACAGGACAAACTGCCATGTCCGAGGGAGGATTCGAACCACCGAGGGGGAACGTCCTCGTGCATCGGAGCATAGCGCCCCAATGCGCTCCGCCACTCCGCCGCAGTTAACCATATATTCCTATTATTCCATTTCCCATATGAATCTTCCATTATCTATGATTTCGTGTAGTTACGAGCTCCGCCGGCCGCGGTGGCCGAGGGGACTGAGGCGCTCCAGTCACGGTCTGCACGGCCACTACGGTCGGGGGTTCGAATCCCCCCTCGGGCATGGATATTTGTGCCGTCCTTATTCTTAGCTAGTTTATAAGTAGTTTGTAAACTTAGGGACTGATGACCCCGTAGTTAAGTTCCATAACTTCTACAAACATCTGAACATTTTGTTACGAGCTCCAGATTAAATTCATCATTAACGACTGGTCAGTCGGTAGAGATTAGTTTGCGTTGCGTGTATATTGCAAGGTGTTGTACTTAATTCCTTCTGTTTTTCAAGGTTGAATGTTTTTTTATCTGTTGCCTGTGTAACCCTTCGCTTTCCACCCACATTGTTTGTTTGTTTAAATGATAGTATGCAGTTGGGCAGTGTGAGAATGAGGTGATATCGTTAAACGACATGATTCTTATATGTTTGATTTTGTATCCTATAATAAATAAATGTTCTATTTAAACTTTACCCTTTGGGTAACTTTAAATTTAACCCCACTCTCACTTAAGAATCAAATGTTTCATCCCTTTGCGTTTCCATCGCGCATTTCATCCCGGGACCTTGTGAAACGCATTAATGTTGAAACGCAATGCCGACGTAGGCCTATCCTCCCAATGCATATCTTGCACGTTAATGAAGAAACTGCGGAAGTGTAATAATGGTTATTTGTAACCAATTGCTACAAGGAAATGTATGTGAATATTTTATCGTGGTGAATTAGGCAGCTTTGGTCGACACTGTAGTATCTATGGGCATGCTTGTGAACTTCGGCCGCAAATTCTACATGCTATAGGCCAGCTAATATACAGCTACTAATATGTGTCAGTGTGGTTTAGTTTTGTTATTCCCAATAGACATTTTGTTTTTGGTAATTAACATCATTCATTAATTAGCTGTTACTCTCTTTACATTCGCCCTGATTTTGTAATTCGCAAAGTGCTTTCCAGCCCATTGGTCCACACGTCGATTAGCGGGTCGACTGCAATTAGCCATGCGCATCGGTCGCCGTGCCGCGGCCGTCCGCCATCGGCGTTCCGAGTCCCCCCTCTGGCAGGGTTGGGAGTGTTTGTCCTTAGGTTAGTTTACCTTAGTTTAAGTGGTTTGTAAGCTACGGACTAATAACCTAGCTGTTGAGTCCGATAGATTTACAAACATTAGAAGATTTTAGAACAGTTTTCTAGTTTCACAATATCATCATCTATTTTTACACGCTGATATATTTGAACAATTGCTAGCCAATCGGAACTCGAAGCAGAACTTAGTGCCTTCTGGTGACTTGGCCCTGTTACATAGCCATCCGTGTCTGCTTCATGAAATTTATGTCCATACACCTTATGGTGCCTTCTTCTTTCAGCAGTCCAGTCCACGTAAGCCCTGTTGGAAAAATTGTTGTATTCTTCAAAACCGACGTAATATTCAAAGCTTAGAATCGAAGCTAGAGAGAGCTGGTCTGGCGTCAATCCAGACACCGGGTGACGAGCTTGATATATGTCAGAAATGTTCAATTCACTTAGGATAATTTGGGAGTTATTCGAATGGCGCGGGGAGAATAAAAAGTTTCATTTGCTTAAAATTGTGGTGTCGCACAAGTCCAAAGTGCGCGCCACCTACTTTCGCCGCGCGCCGCCATGCACGCACGGCGTGGCGTTCTTAGGACGTCAGCCACGAGCGCCCTCTGCTACAACTCCGCTCGTGGCCACCACTGAACAACATCGTTCACTTGGGACTGAGATAGGAACCAGTCAGCACTTCGGAATCAGTTAGGCACCAGTGAAGACTTGGCTATCGGACAGGCACTAGGCAGGCCTCTAGCTCAACTATGTATCAGCATTCTGCAGTACGGAGCAATGTAAAAGTTAAGTATTGTATAAACTCTGTGCAATATATATCTCGTTCTAATTTACTCTAGTGTTTCTAGTTTCTGGCTGCTCCCCTCCGTACCTGCACCAGCGTGCTATCTTTATTCCTGTGTCGGTCTCATTCCACTCGGCCACCGACACCTACGACGGAAACGAGACACAAAAGCGGCGACGAGGCTGGGACACAAAAGTGGCGACGAGGAGTGATAGAACCTTGGACCAGCCCTCTTGCAGCAGCCAGACAGCAACAGTCGGAGCACGCAGAAATTGCTCCCGCCCACCCACCCTTATTATAAGATTTTTGGGGGAAGATATTTTCAGTTACGTGTTTTGTGGACTTTTTTGTTGCAGAGCGTCCTCTTTCATATTGCATCTGTGTTTTGTTATAAGTTATTTGTATGCGCGGCGCCTAATCGGTCAGCATGGCCACTACCCCGAACCCAAACTTAATGGAAATTATTCAGTTACAGACGGCGCAAATAACACAACTCCTGCAGGCTGTGGCCCAGCTCACAGCGCAAGCAGCTAACCAACAACAACAGCCGCCGCTTCAGCAGCCCACACCTTCCGCCGCAACGCTTCCTACGTTTCGCCAGTACAACGAACGTGAGGAAGAATGGAGCGACTATTTCACACAGTTTCAAGAACTCGTCGCGGCTCATCAAATAACAGGTCAGACAGTTGAACATTTCTTTCTCGCCATAGTTGGCACCAAGACTTTCGTGTTACTTCAAAACTTTTTCCCCACGCATCGCCTCGTGATGTGGACTTTGAACAAATAGTAGATGCATTGGATGCTCATTATGAGAGAAAAGTTCTCGTCGCTGCGGCACGGTACCGATTTTTCAGACTTAAAAAATTACCGCAACAGTCACACCAAGAGTGGATCACTGAGTTAAAGGGCTTAACCCGCAAATGTAAATTTACTTGCTCTTGTGGACTTTCGTATAGTGACGTGATGTTGAGAGACGCTATCACACAGAATATTCAGGACCCCAGAATTAGGGCAGCAATTCTAAAACAGTCTGACCCCTCATTAGACAGTGTACTGCAGCTTATAGAAGCGCATGATACCTTTGACTTAGCAGATGTAGAAATGCAAAGCCACAGTGTTAATTCAGTGCGCCGCAACAGACGCTTTCCTAGCCGTAGTTATCAGTCTAGTCCTAGTGATTCTTATTTTTCTACCGGCCGTGCTGAACAGACAGTGAACAGTAGCCAGTGTAAAAGTGCGACACAAAGGTCGCCCCGTCGTGTTAGAAACAGTGATTTGAATAACGGGCGCCAACGCTCATTTCAGAAAAATGTTCGTAAGTCTTGCCATCAGTGTGTATCTCGCCATAAGCGTGCACAATGCCCTAATCGCAATGCAACCTGTTATCAATGTGGCAAGTTGGGACATGTTCAGTCTGTGTGTATGCAAATTAAAAACTCAAAGAACGGTACCGTTAGAAACAGTGCTTTGCCGAGTGCACGAACAGTTCATGCTGTCAATGTCATAGACGCTGTAGAGTTTAACAGTGCTACTATTGATTCTCAAATGCAAGAAAATTCTTCTGCGCCTACTGCAATACTATGTAGTGAGCCACGTAGCAAGCGCCGACGAGCGCGTAAATCTGTGCAACGGAAACGGGTTCGGGACAAGCAAAATGACTATGTACAGTGCAATCCTGTAGTGAACCTAGTGCCTTCTGCAATTTATCATTGTCATAGTGCCCAGTACTGTGTAGCTAGTGACAGTAGAATTGATGTAGCTACTCAAAAATTTAGTGCAGTAGTTAGTGAATCTGTAGTCGCCTCTCAATGCGCGGACGCCGATCCGGCGGTAGTGCCATCTGGTGACAGTGTTGTTAATCCGCTGAGTGCCGAGTCTGCGTCGCTTACTTCACTACGCGGCCCGCGTATGCGCAGTGAACAAGTTCTATCAGACGTTGCTCACATTCGCGCACCTGTCGAGTGCCACAAGCAAAAGCTTTTTGTGAATCTTTGCATAGAAAATAAGACTGTGCAATTTCAGCTCGACACTGGTTCCGCTGTCACTTTAATGAATAAAGAGACGTGTCAACAAGTGTTAACAGCGTACACAGGACAAAATATTCCCGTGCTAGGAACGTGTAGCCTGCCCGCCTCTTTTCAAGGTGTAACAAAAACAGTTTCTTTTGTAGTTCTTCAGGACAACTCTTCACAGAACATTTTTGGACTAGATGCATTCGACTTGTTTGGCCTATCAATTCAAAGAGATGTCCTTCAAATTTCGTCAGTAGTGCCTCAGGACAAAATAAATGCATTGTGTGAAAAATATAGTGGCTTGTTTTCGCCGGAACTAGGTTGTGCAAAAGACTTCGTGGCACATGTAACTTTAAAAGAATCAGCAGTTCCAAAATTTCGTAAAGCTAGACCAGTGCCTATCGCAATGCGTGATACAGTTGCCGAAGAACTTAAACGTTGGCAAGATAGTTGGGTGATTTCTCCTGTTTCCGCGAGTCAGTGGGCCTCGCCTATAGTAATTATACCCAAGCCGTCAGGAAAACTTCGTCTCTGTGTGGACTTCAAATCAACAGTGAAGAGTCAAACAATTGTCGACACTTACCCCCTGCCCAGACCTGAAGAACTAATGGACATATTAGGACAGTCTCGCTTCTTTTCCAAGATTGATTTAGCAGAGGCATACTTACAGATTCCACTTGATGACGAGTCAAAAAAATTTTTTCGTCATTAATACTCATATGGGCCTTTATCAATTTCAACGCCTACCCTTTGGCAGTTCTTCCGCCCCCGCTATTTTTCAGCGCTTTTTGGAACAGCTGACGGTTTCTGCACCGTGCTGTTCGAACTATTTAGATGATACGTTGCTTGCAGTGGCCATTTTAAGCAGCAGCTGAATTGTATTTCACTGTAAGGTTTTAAAATAAATGCCTTTTGCTACTGCAACTGAAGGGTTTTATTTTTATATTTTTAATCACCCATACGCGTTTCGCCCTTTCTCTCAAGGCATCATCAGTGGGTGTCCTGAAATATTTACATCTTTTTGTTTGCACATATAGGTTAAGTCTCTTACATATCTACAAAACATTTCATTTCAGATTTAAAACAGTTCGTTTTTTGGTATAAATGGTGTACTTACAGCACTTGTTACTCCACTTCAGTCTTATTCTGGCCAGAATAAGACTGAAGTGGAGTAACAAGTGCTGTAAGTACACCATTTATACCAAAAAACGAACTGTTTTAAATCTGAAATGAAATGTTTTGTAGATATGTAAGAGACTTAACCTATATGTGCAAACAAAAAGATGTAAATATTTCAGGACACCCACTGATGATGCCTTGAGAGAAAGGGCGAAACGCGTATGGGTGATTAAAAATATAAAAATAAAACCCTTCAGTTGCAGTAGCAAAAGGCATTTATTTTAAAACCTTACAGTGAAATATTTAGATGATATTGTGGTATCCGGACGTACAGTTGAAGAACATTTATCAAACCTGGAGGGCCTTTTCAAGGTGTTGACTGCAGCAGGTCTACGTTGCAATAAAGCCAAGTGTTCGTTTTTTCAAACTGAAATAGAGTACCTAGGCCATGTGATTAATGCCGGCCGCGGTGGCCGAGGGGACTGAGGCGCTTCAGTCACGGTCTGCACGGCCACTACGGTCGGGGGTTCGAATCCCCCCTCGGGCATGGATATTTGTGCCGTCCTAGTTCGTAAGTAGTTCATAAGTAGTTTGTAAGTTTAGGGACTGATGACCGCGTAGTTAAGTCCCATAAGCTTAACAAACATTTGAACATTTGATTTTTGATTAATGCCCAAGGAATCCATCCCTTACAGTCCCATCTTCGAGCAATCAAAGACTTGCCTCCTCCTAAGAATGTGCATGAATTGCAAGCAGTAATGGGAAAGCTTAACTATTATTTCAGATTTATTCCCAATGCCTCTCAGATTGCAGCTCCACTGCATCACTTACGTAGGAAGAATGTTCCTTTTGTATGGTCTAGAGATTGTCAGGTTGCCTTTGACAAACTAAAGTCTGCACTACTCAGTGATGCATGTTTGATTCCCTTTGACCCACAGAAGCCTGTAGTGTTAGCAGTTGATGCCTCGTCGTACGGTCTGGGTGCAATATTGTCGTATCGTATTGGTTCTCACGATCGTCCTATTTTCTTTGCATCCAAGCTACTGACGCCAACGCAACAGAATTACAGTCAGATAGAAAAGGAGGCCTTAGCAATCATTTACGGCGTCACAAAGTTTCATCATTATCTCTATGGCAGAAAATTCTATTTGTTGTCTGACCACAAGCCTCTCAAGTCTCTCACCCACGAAGCCAATTCCGCCACGAACGGCACAAAAGCTTCAGAGATGGTCCTTGATACTGTCTAATTATCAGTATGAGATTTTGTACCGACATACCACTAAACACGCCAACGTGGACACACTTTCCCGACTTCCGGTTGGCCAGGATGTGTCGTTTGATTCTTCTGAAATGGCATGTTGTCAGATAGACTTCAGAGATGCTTCCGCTGTCGCAGATTTCCCTTTGAACTCTCGTCGGGTTGCACAGGAAACAGCTGCGGATGCAGACCTAAGTGTGGTAGCACGTTTTGTTCGCTTTGGTTGGCCAGCCAGAGCCAAAGACATTGATCGGTCTCTGGTGCGACGTTATTTTGCACAACGTCATGCATTATCTTTAAGTCAGGGTGTACTGTTGTTGCATACCGACAACGACCAAACAAGAGTGATTGTTCCTCGTTCCCTGCAACGGAAAGTGTTACGCCTCCTGCATCAAGGACATTGGGGTATTGTTAGGACAAAGCAATTGGCCAGACGCCATTGTACTTGGGTTGGTATGGACGCTCAGATAGAGAGCATGACGTCACAGTGTATTGTTTGTGCGGAGCATCAGGCGGCTCCTCCGCAACGTTTCTCAGACTGGCCACGCCCCAACGGACCATGGCAACATTTACACATTGACTTTGCCGGACCTTTCTGGAATACGCGCTGGTTAATCGTTGTAGACGCTTTCAGCAAGTTTCCTTTTGTGATTGCCATGAATTCAACGACAGCGTCCAGTACAATCAGTGCCTTAACATCAGTGTTTTGCATCGAAAGTTTGCCTGAAACTATCGTCAGTGACAATGGACCTCAGTTTGTTAGTGCGGAATTTCAACAGTTTTGTCGTGTGAATGGCATTCAGCATATCACCACTGCACCTTTTCACCCTCAGTCCAATGGTCAAGCAGAACGTTTCGTTCGAACATTCAAGTCACACATGGAAAAGATGAAAGGTCAGCACTCCAGGCAGCAAGCTCTTCAAATTTTCCTGTCTACGTATCGGTGCATGCCACGTGACGGCCCGTCTCCTGCCGAGCTGCTACACGGCCGCCGTCACCGCACTCTCCTTCACCTGCTGCAGCCTTCCACACACCGAGTCGGTTCGTATGGCGCTACGCGTTTTCATTTTTCCACGCCGGTGCTGTACAGGGTGTTTGCTGGAAACAAGAAGAAACTATGGATGCCGGGCACCATTCAGCGCGTTCTCAGTCGCAATATGTATGTTGTACGTTCTTCCACAGGGTCGGAGCTGCGGCGTCACGCAAACCAATTGCGCTTGCACAGGCCGCGCGATCCTGTCTCCGGTTTCTTGATTCCAGACCCAGTTCACCGCCAGGGAGCACAGCCACATCGCTCGCCGCCGGGCCCAGCTTCCCCGGGCTACGAGATCCCGATGGATGTCGCCGCACCTCCTACGCAGTCGGCCCCTCCGCCTCCGTCGCCGCCTCAGCTGACAGCGTCACCGAGAGGGACTCCGGGACCGTGCGCCCCCCCCCCCCCCCAGCTTGGGCTACGCACCTCAGAAGAAGATGACCTGCTGAATCTGGGCGGAAGCGTCCGCCCTTCCCCTCGTTTTGGCGGGTTTTCCGGGGAATCGCAAGGTGGATATCGGGGCGCGGACGGCGTCTCGATCCCAGCCTCAGCTACGACGCCCGTCCCACCAGTAACGCCCCCGCCCAGGCCCTCCTCCCAGTGCCTTCGCCGTGGCCCTCAGCCCTACGCCACGACGGTGCGGCGTTTTGGGGGGCGGGGGGGGGGGGTGTCGCACAAGTCCAACGTGCGCGCCACTTACTTTCGCCGCGCGCCGCCATGCACGCACGGCGCGGCGTTCTTAGGACGTCAGCCACGAGCGCCCTATGCTACAACTCCGTTCGTGGCCACCACTGAACGACATCGTTCACTTGGGACTGAGATAGGAACCAGTCAGCACTTCGGAATCAGTTAGGCACCAGTGAAGACTTGGCTATCGGACAGGCACTAGGCAGGCCTCTAGTTCAACTATGTATACGCATTCTGCAGTACTTAGCAATGTAAAAGTTAAGTATTGTATAAATTCTGTGCAATATATATCTCGTTCTAATTTACTCTAGTGTTTCTAGTTTCTGGCTGCTCCCCTCCGTACCTGCACCAGCGTGCTATCTTTATTCCTGTGTCGGTCTCATTCCACTCGGCCACTGACACCTACGACGGAAACGAGACACAAAAGCGGCGACTAGGCTGGGACACAAAAAAAAATATTACTGTAATAGCAATGTTTTAAGATTATTAACGGTCGTGTCCCAATAAGATGTTAAAATGAGTAGTTACAAGACGTTGAATATATGAAGATAGTTATGAATTGTCCTTTGGTGCTATCTTTTAAAAACCTTGACTTTTGAAATAAGTCGGATCCTAGTATCAAATTTCATAGGCGCACCTTTTAAATTTTGTTAATTCCTTAAATAAATAGATACGAATTTGTTGCTTTCGAGACGATAGCTTTAGGTAATAAGTTACCTTCTAAGATATAGTTAGTTGAAATCTCATGACGCATTTTATAGTTATTAATTATAAGTTTCATGTTGATATATTCAGACACTGTCCACATTAACTTTTGTAGTTTTCAAAATATTGAAAATATTGTTGTATCCTGAGACGGGCCTAATTTTTCTGACGCCTAATTTTTCTGATGCCTTCAGAATTGATGGGAACACAACCCTGAGATTTATTGTTTCTTTCTTAGTTAAAGGAGTGTCAATCTTTTTAAGTATCTGCCAGACGGTCCATTAAGAGATTTCCCTGTCGCCTCAGCTCGCCTTTAGAAGCACGGGATTGCCCATTTCCGGCGTTTCACTATTGTCCCCTAGGATCTTGCCCAGTCTTATGCGGTTGGGGAGATATCCAGTTACCCTCAGGGGCTCAGCATTAATTTGCTGAGTGCGGGCTTGGCGAACCCGGGGTCCTGAGCCGTGGGCTGTGGCGCACCAACAGTCCGCCACACCGTAAGCTCTGTGCGTGCTTCAACGACCATCGTTCGGCGCGACGGTGGGACATTGTACTTTTCAGAGCCCGGGGATCTTGGCTTAATCGCCCGTGTCACGAGGACGGTACAAATCTCTATAAAAAGAAAACCTGAATCTCAAGGTGTGCTACGTGCCGAGGAGATGCATGGCTGTTGAGATTGAACAGTCGCTAGCGGGCAGCCTCTGAGGAACCTGCTGCACTTCAGTTGTATAAGGCTTACCCAGGCAAGCGGGGCTCTGCCATCCCTAGGTGCTCTTGGGATCGCCATCAAAAGATCACAGGTTAACGTTGGTGGGCGTTTAACCACCGTCTCTAAGAAAGGAAATGTCGATTACAAAGCAGAGATATATGACCCCCAATCGTTCCCTTCCTTGGCCACGCCATGGGAGCAATGTATGGCTAGAAATCAAGGACAGCAATATACTTCACGGTATTTAGTTTGTACCAGGACTGATGAAGAATCTTTTATTAACAGCCGGCCGCAGTGGCCAAGCGGTCTGCGGCGCACCAGTCACGTTCTGCGCGGTCACTACGGTCGGGGGTTCGAATCCCCCCTCGGGCATGGATATTTGTGCCGTCTTTAGTATAAGCTAGTTCATAAGTAGTTTGTAAGTTTAGGGACTGATGACCCCGTAGTTAAGTCCCATAAGCTCTACAAACATTTGAACATTTTTTTTTATTAACACGACGCCTCTCTTCTTCGTGGAGAACTTGGAAGACAAGTTCGGAGAAATTGATGGCAAGTCAAAGTTGCGATCTCAGCTCGTACTAATAACAACGTTATCCCCAGCTCAGTCACGGGCACTACACGCCTGTGACAAGCTGGGTGATGTTCCCGTTGAGATTACTCCCCACAAGAGCCTCAACATTGTTCAGGGAATTATATTTCATGGAGAGCTACTCTTGCAGTCGGATGAAGAACTCCGCAAGAACTTGGAGCGGCGATGACTCCATTTCATTCGGCGAAGCCAAGGACTAGTCGACATCACCTACTCCACGTCGTATTAGAAAATCTTGCTGCAGATAAACTGTTTTTGTATATATAAACCCTTTCATATCGGAAATGCAATTGATTTATTGGGATCCATAACTACACAATAACACAGAAACCTATGTAAACAATGCATACCGATTGGGGAATTTAATGCTACTATGGTATCCACTTATGAATATGCCCTCTATAATTTCAGGCCCTCATGGTGCAACATTATACTAACATAAACAGTATGCTCTCACTGGCAAATTCATCGTTTGTTGCGTTGCGATTGATTTTGTAAACAGCGATGTATAAGAATTGCATGACATCTAACCACGAGACATTTAGATTCGGCTGTTATTTGTAGCCAACAACTGAGACAGCATTCCATGTCAAGGGAATATAAAATGATAAAAAACGCCCAAATTACGTGTTCCTAATGCAGCATGACACAGATGATCTCAGAAACAAAGCCATAAATGAGTCTTTTGGAAATCAACATCAATGGCACAACTGTTCTGTCGATGACGTTGTCAGCAGTGGTAATCAAATATCGTAGTAACGAAGTCTGTAAACTACGTTGCTCCTTTGATTCATTATTGAGCTTAGATTACAATAAGAGTAACGTTCTGGTTACTTGGCATCCTTAGCACAAAATCTGAGTTACGTTTGCAGTTTTTAATTTCACATTTTGAGAAGCTACGTCGAGGTAAAGAGATAGAGGGAGGAGGAGGTGATGGTCAGACAGAGAAAGCAAAAGTTGGGTGGGTGGAGGAATGGGAGTAGGAGATGGAGGAGGCTGGATGGTTAGGAGCAGGAGAGAAGGTTGATGGAGGGAGAGGAGGAGGCGATGGGGAGTGAGAGGTTGAGTGAGAGGGAGGGGGAAGGAGGACTGGGAGTTGCTGGGCAGAATGTACAGAAGAGGGCAATTGTACGTCACATGCCCCAGAATCAACTGACAATCTGCAATTTTTGTTTAGTTATATACACTGAATTTACAATAAATGATTTCCTGAGAAACATTTTTTACTAATTTTCCTTTAATTCCACATAGCCATAACAACGCAAAAAGGGTATTATTTTGGTTGATATATTTTCTTGTTTTATCCATGTTCGCCAGAATTCTTTCGTTTACATCTGCTTTGGTTTCATACTAGAGTGAACGACATTATAGAGCGGCTAGGTTTCGCGATTAACTATAAAATTCCGATCGTTGCTAAGGTAACAGTTTTAAGAGAAGAGAGGTTGATGGAATTAATTAAACATTTAAAGGTGGAATGTAAATCGCACCCTCCTTAAACACTCTCATTTTGAAGCCACCCCTACACAAATATGAAATTTCACGTGAGTAGTTGAAGATCAATTTCAGTCCCGACCTTCAAGTAGGATGAAATTGAACAATTTTATTGAGAGAGGAGATGTTCAAAAGTTTATATATTTGAAACCTATTGGACCAAGCTGCTATGGTCATTAGTCCCAAGATTTACACTCTACTTGAACTAACTTACACAGAGGACAACACACACACACACACACACACACACACACACACACACATATGCTTGAGGGAGGACTCGAACCTCCGGCGGGAGCGGTCGCCCAGTCCGTATCATGATGCCTTAGACCATGCGGCTACCACCGCGGGGCGGGGACGAGTTGAAATTACAATAAAAACTGTCTATTGACTAAAATTCGACAGGAAGTGTCTCAATATTATTTTAACGTATCACTCTATTTTCATAGTTACACTTCGATAATTGTCATATTAATGTTCCGATAGTCTGGAGGGGGGTTAGTGTGGAATAACTTGGAAAGAAACTACAAGCGAAATATGCTGTCTGTAGGGTACTGCGGAGATCTTTCATCCTACTCACCCATTGTGTAACATATTCTTGTTTTTCGTCCTTGCCTATTGATACGAGTGTAGAACATAGAAAAATCCCTAATCGACAACTTTCATGTACATAGCATCACCAGTAATTCCATGGAATCGTTATGAGCAGGCGACACTTTCTGTTTGTAGAGTGAATGACAGGTTTGCTTCCGAATCACAAATTCGGACTCGCTGCCGCGAATTTTTTTTTCCTAGTTTCACACTGTCAACATAACTTCATTGTAAATTTTAACTTATATAATTTTTCCGTGGGTACTCAGTCCTATTTTTCAGCCATTGAAAAGATTATTTTACGCGGTTTGTTTGTCTCATTAGAAACTATATATTATACGCAACTTATGAGGTTTTTAATGTTTGTAATCACTGTAATGCAGACTTTACAATTTGGGCAATTATGTTTTCGAGATGATGACAATGAGAGAATTCATAGCGTCCAGTGATGGTAGAGAATGATGCCACTTTGGACGAATGGTATTTTTTGTCTGCAGAACGCTGCACAACTAGGCCTACTGAAGAGGAGATCCGCTCAAATAATTTCCTGGTTCTTAATTTATGATATTCGGGTCGTGGTCGGCGCATCTCTATATTATACGTAACTACGCTTTCGACACCAGTGGCGGCGATTAGGGGGGGGGGGGGCAGGGGGGGCAGTTGCCCCCCCCCACTTCCTGGGAAAAACATGATTAAATTATTCACTTTATTCGCGTAGTAGTAGTAAATGGAGCACGATCAGTTATTAGCGTGGCTTGTCTCGTACATACGTTTGAAGAGAAGAAGAAGAAGGTTACATTGGGTTCATCCACTCAATACGAGAATAGACGAAGTGGATGCATTCTCTGTCCTTCTTGAGGAATTAAGGGAAGATAAGTTTTTAATTATTTTCGGATGAGTTTATGGACTTTTGATGACTACGTGCACGAATGATGAGTTCCATTCAGCACAGCAACACATTCTTCTGGGAATGTTTCCAGCCTATACAGATGTTAGCAATTACAATCCGATGAGTGGAAAAACCAATAGTTAAAAATTTTTAAAAAGATTTGTTGTTCTAAAGAATGTACATTTTTCAAATCATATTAAAAAAAGTAAAACATAAGTTAAAAATCGAACGACCCAATACATGAATTTTCAGAGATTTGTGATGGCGTGGAGGATCTGGAACATGTCCCTGAAAATTGATCCACTGCTTGTTCGTAACGCTTTGTGTCGGTAGCATTTGTGAAGTGCTTGTTAGTGATAAAGGGTTAAACATGACACATATGCACGTGACGTAATAGGGTGAGCGGCAGTATTAATTTTATCCCATGACATTTGACATTTCTTAATTTCAGAAACAATTTGCATAACCCTTAACTGAAATTCCACTACCTCATGGTCGTCAAATTATTCCAGAGTTGGAACTATCCCACTAAAAAAAGGCATATGCCGACAGGATTTTCTGTGCGGTGCATTAATGAGCTATACCTCTACAGGTACGATGGTCGAAACAGGGAGGATAGAAAATGTAGACACGGAATGGCAAGAAATACATTTCTGAAGAAGAGAAATTTGTTTACATCAAATATAGATTTAAGTGTTAGAAAATCTTTTTTGAAGGTAGCCTTGTATGGAAGCGAAACGTGGACGATAAATAGTGAAGACAAGAACCGAATAGAAGCTTTTGAAATGTGGTGTTACAGAAGAATGCTGAAATTTATATGAGAGTTTCAGAATAGAATTGGGGATAAAAGAACATTGTGGCATAACTTGACTAAAAGGAGGGAGCAATTGATAGGACACATTATGAGACATCAAGGTATCACCAATTTATTACTGGAAGAAAGTGTGGGGGTAAAAACTGTAAGAGGGAGACCATGCGATCAGTACAGTAAACAGGTACAAAAGGAAGTAGGTTGCAGTAGTTATTCTCAAATGAAAAGGCTTGCACAGGATAGAGTAGCATGGAGAGCTGCATCAAACCAGTCTTCGGACTGAAGACCACAACAACAACAACCTCTATAGGATCAAGCTTCCTTTTCTTGTAAACGCAGCAACTAAACAAATGTTCAAATGTTCAAATGTTTGTAAAGTCTATGGGACTTAACTACGGGGTCATCAGTCCCTAAACTTACAAACTACTTATGAACTACTTACGACCTAGGACGGCACAAATATCCATGCCCGAGGGGGGATTCGAACCCCCGACCGTAGTGGCCGTGCAGACCGTGACTGAAGCGCCTTAGTCCCCTCGGCCACCGCGGCCGGCAACAACTAAACACTAACAGCAACTGCACGGCTAAGCAACAAAGAAAACGACAAATGCAGTCTACGCTGCACAGTTGGCAACGAACATCTGCAACTCGCTACGCCACGAAATCTACCGACTGCTGCCGAGAGTTTATAAGAGGTGGCCCGCAAGCCAGGTTACAGTTTGCGGAAAGTACTGTTCCAGCACAAAGCTTGTCCTCTGTGTTTGTCGTAGTTCTGGTCAAATCGAATGCAGTAGTGTTTGTGTACGCACTTTTGTGTCTTTTAGTTAACAATGAAGCGTTCTGCAAGAAAAACGTTATTCGATTTCTTCAGCAAAAGGCAAAACTCCCAAGAAGGATTACAATCCCACACAGCCCTAAATATTGCAATAGATGAACCACAGAGAATTTCGTCAGTGACAGAATCAACAATTGAAATAGTTACCGCTATACCTACACCTACACCTTCAAGTGCTGAGAGTGTATTGCCTGTGAGTCAGACTACTCAGTCTAATAGTCCTTCTCAGCTTCAATTTGAACCAAGAGATCCAATTCATGGTAGACAAGCAGCATCACAGTTTTTTAAATGGTCCTTTTCAACCTATTATTGATAAGAACCCAGAAACAAAGGGAAGAACGTTTAGAAGTATGTGGTACACAAATTACAATTGGTTAGCATACAGTGTTGCTGCAGATAAAGCTTTTTGCTTCCCATGTCGTTTGTTCGGTTCCACAGGTTGTTATGATGAAACATTCACATCCAATGGGTTTTAAAACTGGAAAGAAGTAGTCCAACGCTTTAAAGAGCACGAAAAAGCTTCTCACCTTAGTGCTCTTCAACGTTGGCACAAAGGTTTTAAAAGAAAAGAAAGTGTGGTAAGCAAAATATCAACACATCATCAAGAAGAAGTTAAAAAAAAATCATGATTATCTGAAGATTTTATTCCAGTCCCTACTTTTCATTCCCAAGCAGGGAGTATCACTTCTGGGTCATAGAGAAAATGAGGACTCTGATAACAGGGGTAATTATGTCGAGTTATTGAAGCTGAGATCAACAGAAAACTCGTTATTAAAACAAAAATTTTTAGACAGAGAAGTTTTTCAATTATGTTCATCACGATGTTCAAAATGAAATGATTGAAATCATGGCAAATTTGGCCAGGCAGTACATATTTGATGATGCTAAAAAATCGAAACACTTCGCCGTGTTTGTTGATGAAACTCCAGATGTGTCACATCAAGAACAATTGACTCTTGTTACAAGATATGTAACAGAGAAGCTCGAAATCAAAGAAAGCTTTCTTGGTTTTTACAAAACTGATTTCACTGACGGTGAAACGTTATACAAGCTGCTTGTTTCAATTTTCGGTGAACTTGGCATTGACCTTAAAAATATAATTGCTCAGTGCTATGACGGAGCGGGAAACATGAATGGTTCTTACAAGGGTGTCGCTGTGAGGATGAAAGAACAAAACCCGTATGTTACGTTTGTACATTGCTATATGCATTCTCTAAATCTTGCACTTGCCGATGCATCTAAAAACATTCCTTCTGTTCGCAACGTTTTTAGCACAGTCCAACAACTATACTGTTTTATTGAGGCTTCGCCTAAAAGACATGCAGTATTTGCCACAGTAAAAAGTGCAGCATGTGCAGTCAAAGAAGGAATAAATAAGGATTTGTCTTTGAAAGCACTAAGTGAGACAAGATTTAGCAGCAGATATGAAAGCTTGCGAGCAGTTCAACAACTCTTAATAGATACACTCTGGAAAATATTGAAGCTACTGACTCCAAGTTTGAGTTTATTTTTGTATTGAATACTATGAAGTACTTTTTTGAAAAAACTAACATTCTTTCAAAGTACATACAGAATCATGATGTATCCATTCATGAATTAGTCCAGGTGGCTGACAGCGTAGTTATGTCCATAAATTTTTTGAGAAATGAAGAAGAGTTCCAAAAGTTTTTTACTGAAGCAATTGATTTTTGTGAAAGACATGGCTTTGAGGGGCCAACAGTTCAACGCAAAAGAAAACTTCCACAAAAAATAGGAGGAGATGTTAATCCTGAATATGATTCACCTGAAGCCTAACTTTTAAAAACATTTTATCAAAAATGTTCAAATGTTCGTTAAGCTTATGGGACTTAACTACGGAGTCATCAGTCCCTAAACTTACAAACTATTTATGAACTACTTACAAACTAGGACGGCACAAATATCCATGCCCGAGGGGGGATTCGAACCCCCGACCGTAGTGGCCGTGCTGACCGTGACTGGAGCGCCTCAGTCACCTCGGCCACCGCGGCCGGCCATTTTTTATCTTACCCTCTGTTGGATACACTCAGTGACAACATTAGGTCACGATTTGAATAAAAAAAAACAGCTGGCTCTACTCTGCAAAATGGAACTACTACTGACGGCTTCGATGAAGAACAACTCAATTTGTAACGACCGTATCAAAGAAGCATGTTTTGCTGTTCCGCATTTGGTTGGGAAAATGATAATTTAGTCTCAGAAATAGATGTATTTTCAAGAAAGAAGCATGATTCAGACCAAATATATCGTCATCTTGTGCCAAATTTGATTTCACAATTTAAGTCCGAAAATGTTCACAACCAGTATGTATTCCCTAATTTGTTCAAGCTACTACAACTGTTTTTGACTATCCCGGTGTCCACTGCAACGGCAGAACGATCTTTCAATGTCCTCAAACGGATCAAAAACTACTTGAGGAATTCTATGCTTCAAGAACGTTTAACACATTTAGCTATACTAGCCACTGAAAAAGATGCGGCTAAAAACATAAAATTATAAGAATGTGTAGAAATTTATGCCAGACGGAAACCAAGGCACATAGATTTGTTTAAAGCAATTATGCTTTGACAAGACGTATCATGTTAAATTACGCTATTGTCTCTTATTTTTGTTTATAATTAAACTAATGTTCTTTTGTTTGTAACAATTGCATTTTACTAGACAACTTAATTAAACAACTTATGGCAATTACAATTGTATATTGTCTTTTGTTTTTCCTAGCATTTGGTATTATAGGCCTGTAGGTTCAAAAATCAAACTATAACATGAAACAATTTCTTACAATGCCATTTTTAGTTTTAGATTTTATTTGGCCCCCCACTTCTAACGTCCAATCGCCGCCACTGTTCGACACAGCCCATTGTTTCAGAAAGGCGATTAAGACTAATTGGTGTATTCTAGGTATTTCTTTTGTTTTGTGGCAGCCAAAGCGCCGCCTTCGCAATCTGGCCAGCGCGAATGAGAGAGACGCCAAACAGTAGTACCCTGCCTGTCACTAGTGTGATGGAGAACTGGCAACATTTCAGAATACGTTTGGCCACTTTGTCACCGACCAGTTACTTCCTGCTTAGCACATAATTGAGCTGCTCAATTCCCTTGATTATTCGTGTTATGTCCATTCATTGATCTGAGTGGTTTTCACTTAAGATGCGACATAAAGTTATAAATTCGTATTTCGGACTCTAGTAAAGTCGTTTTACGTGGAAATTGTAATTAACCTCTCTTCTCTTACGTTGTAATTGTGTGTCCTAGAAACTGCTGGTGGAATACAAATGTAGCGTTGTGTCCTGTATTCAGTATCGCAGAAGCTATATTTTTTTCGTGGAAGAGCGGCAAATATCAAGTATATATATGGGAGATCCAGTGTTGGATTCCAGACGGAACTAAGTTGGTAACCAGCGTCACGGTTGATTAGATCCTGTGTGAGCTTTATTTCAATAGATTCTTTAATAACACTATCCCAATATCTGGGTGTCTGTGTCAGAATCTTGACAGCATCATAATTCAATGAATGGTTTAATTCCAAGCAATGTTCCGCTATAGCCGACTTGGAAACTTTTTTAAGTGTTGTGTGCCACTGGTGCTCCTTACACCTGATTTCGACGGTCCTGGTGGTCTGGCCAATATACTACATACCACAGTGACATGGTATGTGGCAAATTCCAGGTTTCTGTAGTGCCAGATCATCCTTTACACTACATAAGAGATTCTCAAAGGAGACAACATTCAAATTTCGAGAGGACTAACTCTGCAATGTGTGACAAATTGAATATCTCAGCGCAAATAACGCATAGTGGACAGAGGGTGTTGAATGAGACTATAAATGAAGCACGTGAGGACGGTAACATAGCAAAAGAGCGGCAGTTTGAACACCGGCAGCCAGAGAGCCGCCTATAGCGGGCGCGGACGTCAAACGGAGCACTCGACGCGGTCGGCGACAGAACAACTGTCCACAAGGAAACGACAGTCGGAAGACTGAACGCCAAGTGAAACTTGCAAGTGGAAAAGAACGTCACATGATAAAACTATTAACCGACAAGAGCCCAAAAGCACGCGCACATGTGAGACAGCTACTGCGAATGTATGGTTCCAAGCCGCCTTGATATCATTGTAAATATCATCCTGGTTAGTACAAATTAATTTTAAATTCAGACTTTACTATTAGGTTTTCTAAAGCACTTCGTTCTCAATTTACGTATGGGTTACCTGTTAAAGGAGGTGTTCTAAGTGTCTTCTTGCCATCTAGATGCAATACTTTACGTATCTCTGCAATGAATTTCGAATTCTTTCGATAATTTCGGCATTCTTGACAAGCATGTACAACTCCCCGCTCCAGTTCTTCAACTATGTTAACAGGTGTGCTGTACGCGTCACTTTTCAGGTGACCACAGACACAATATTCCCAAAAGATTTAAAGCAGGTGATCTTGGAGACCAAAGTAAAGGTCCGCCTCGACCTCTTCATCTTTGGCCTTACCTGCGCGTTAGATGCCGTCTCACAGTATCAGCGATATGTGCGGGAGCTCCATCTAACTAGGACGATGTTTACAGTGACGTCAGTGCCAGCTTGGAACCATACATTGGTAATTATTTCACAAACGGCACGAGAGAAAGACGAAGAAATGGACTGAGAGAGGAGGTAAGAGGAGATGGATTAACAGAATATTATGATAAATAAATACCTATCCGACGTCCAGAAAGATGTAGTATAATTCAGACAGCTTCAACAACTTGGTACGTTCCACTCGCAATCATAAAAATGACAATTACCAGTGTTCCAACAACTTTGTATTTAACTCTCTAGTCTCTGATTCCTTTCCATCAATACCCATTTTCTCTCCCTTGACCTCAATATTCTACACATATTTTATCCACTTTACTCACTTCAGTCCGTTCACGAAGATGGGGATTCCGATGCAATAACTGAGGGTATGCACAACTGCTGCGTCCAAAGTATGGCCATGTTCTTTTTTTCATTAACTATAACGCTGAACACAGATTCAGCTCATAGTGGCCGGATGGCTTTACCGGCACCACGCCATTGGATTGCACACAATAACACCTGGCCCTTAACCACCTTACCTACTTTGAATGCACAACAACTTATGACCTAGCACTCATCGTTAATCTACCAGGCGCATTCAAAAACGGGCTGTAATTCCTCCCCGTGCTGAAATGTGGCGCCTCATACCTTGCGGCTAAACAGGAGTGTATCTGCAGCTGGCATATATGATTAATTTAACGCGCATGCTGAAAGCCCGTAGCGCCAGCATCCGCTCAGAGGGCGAGGACGGGCGTTGGGGCTTCTCCCCTCCCCGTTATTCACTTGAAACGTGTGTATGCTGTCTTACCTCAGTTCTCGGTACTTAGTGCTATCGTATCGCTGATTTGTTCGACCTAGTCGCCATCTTACTTAGATTCCAAGAATTTCAGTGCTAACTTTTTACAATTTTCCAAATGTAAGTGCTATCATAGCTGAATTCTGAATCTGATGTGATTATAGGGACGTTCGTGTGTAATGTAACACAGCTGAGTCACCCTATTCGGATTGAATGGTCACTGCTCTACTGCTATCATTGCGTAGGAGCACCACATCGAGCTGTTCCCACAGCAAATGAAAGTTGGATGACCTGGCACCACGCTTCCACTCATTTGTCGTCTGAAGTGGATGATCCGCGTCGGTTGCAATAGTAATTTACAATCTAGTTAGATGAGCACGTATACATGTCTGCCGCAGAGCCCCATGTTCAACAAATGTACAAGGTGCGTCTGAAAAGTTCTGTGAATGGTCTCAGGAAATATAGGAAACAAGAGTTACATACAAAATTACTCTACTGACCTTCATAGTAATCGCCATTGTCTACAATATCTTCTGCACTTCTGACATCGGCTGTACAGCTGTTAGCAACTGTCAGCGAACGCTTCTTGTAGAAAACCGTCGTACCAGTTACCCAACCAGGAGGAACCTCTTCTGAATACCACGCTTCTAACTGAAGTATAATGCGTACCATCTGTAGCACTAACGTGATCCCTGTACTAAGCAACTAACAGAAGTGCAGTGGCTATAGACAGGCGTTCATCTTAGTTATTTGCAAACAACAACAGTCCACCTTTGATAACAAATACAAATGTAGCGTTGTGTCCTGTATTCAGTATCGCAGAAGCTATATTTTTTTCGTGGAAGCGCGGCAAATATCAAGTATATATATGGGAGATCCAGTGTTGGATTCCAGACGGAACTAAGTTGGTAACCAGCGTCACGGTTGATTAGATCCTGTGCGAGCTTTATTTCAATAGATTCTTTAATAACACTATCCCAATATCTGGGTGTCTGTGTCAGAATCTTGACAGCATCATAATTCAATGAATGGTTTAATTCCAAGCAATGTTCCGCTATAGCCGACTTGGAAACTTGTTTGAGTGTTGTGTGCCGTTGGTGCTCATATCATCGTAGAGCAAGAACGGAGGATAGTATACCTTATATATAATCTAAACGTCGTAAAGTAGAATCGGAAAAAAGAGTCGTAGGGGTGACTATTACTACATATTTCTTTAACGTCATCAGGTCGCTCATTCAGGATTCCTACTCACGATTGTTACTAGTGATGAGTTATGATGCCCTTATGCTGACATCTTAAGAAGAAATTAATGACTGATTACTAAAAGTTTTTTTATACTGAGCATAATGTGAAACCACAACGCCATGGAGTGCTCATTCTTTGCAAACAACTGAGACACCATTTAGTCGCCCTGTAAGGACAAACGATCAAAAAATTAGACAATGTGTTAGTACTACACCATAATAGTTGCTGCTGATTTCACGAACATCCAATAGTGTGCTTTGGAAGTCACCCATTTTTCACTTACTCTTTCGATCATATGTCCTCAAATGTTTATCTTTCCTGCCCCTACTCGAATAATCTTCGACAAAAATTATTTCCGTACGACAATACACGTCGAACATCGATTGGTCATAATTAGCTTGGAATCAGTTCGTTTCTACAGGGAACGATGTCAGACTTTCCCATAATCTGAGAGAATATATCAAGTAGTAACAAGACGTTTCTTGTATCCCGGAAGTAAGACCTCGGTACCAGCGTTTACAGACTTACACTGCGATGTTGCCAAGCTTCAGTCATACTACCAACAGGAAGAATAAGAGCCGAGGTGATTGGCAAGTGGGCTCGACAGGGACTTAGCTCGCGCCTCGCGCGCCTGCTGAGGGTCCGAGCACCTGAAGTATATGTCAATGAGCCCTGCTCGCATTTTCGTAACTAGCTTTAATGAGTCGATCGTTCTCACTAATAGAAATGTACAGAGGCACCGACCGCTGACATATTAATAAGTGTCTCAATTATTTGCGTATACTGTCTTAAGCGCAATGACAACAAAAGGCCATTCACCATACTGTTTCACATTTCTTCGAGCATTTCCATTGATTACTCTGCAAACATTAGATGTAAGCGTCCGTTTTCTTTTTTCCCAGAAGTGCACGAATAATTGTTTCTTTAGCCTTTAATTTTTTTTAATGTATAGTTTATGGGACTCAACTACGTGGTCATCAGTCCTTAAACTTACAAACTACGTATGAACTAGCTAATACTAAGGACGGCACAAATATCCATGCCCGAGGGGGGATTCGAACCCCCGACCGTAGTGGCCCTGCAGACTGTGACTGGAGCGCCTCAGTTCCCTCGGCCACCGCGGCTGGCTTTTATTATTCATTTAATACATATGTCCAACATAAGTTAACCCTCAATTAACCAATCCGAGTGATTTTTTTTTTTCATATATTTGTAGGTCTCTTTACTATGAATTTTCCAAACGTCTGTGCTTTCTTATTTTAGACTGAAAGACTTGGTAGAAGTATGCAACCTACATGATACATTTTTTTCTATTGATTCTAATATTGCTAAAGATTGCTTGAATAATCACTAGATGTTATTAGTATATTATTTATTTTCAAGTCACATGATATGGGCTTAGCCCATCATCTGGTGACCGATGATGTATTCATATTTTTCATTTAAAATTTTGTTGTTATGTGTTGCCATGTAAGAATAACCATCTTAATCACAACTGATGTTTATACTTATTTGGCAACACATAACAATATTTTAAATGACAAATTTGATTACATCAAATCTAAATATATGTAATATCGATTACCATATGATGGGCTAAGCCTGTAACATGTTGTGAATTGAAAATATATAATATACTAATAACATGTAGTGGTTATTCAAGCAATCTCTAGAAATATTAGAATCGAAAGAGAAAATCTGTACATTCTGTTTCTTCCTATTGCGTTTTTTTTAATCTATCGGACCAATCTGCGTGGTCATCGGTCCGTAGCTTAAACCTAGGTAAACTAACCTAAGGACAAACACACACACCCATGCCCCAAGGAGGACTCGAACCTCCACGGCGAGCAACCGCGCGCTCCGCTGTTAGTTGCTTAGTACAGGGATCACGTTAGTGCTACAGATGGTACGCATTATACTTCAGTTAGAAGCCTGGTATTCAGAAGAGGTTCTTGGTGACTGGTCCGACGGTTTTCTTATAAGCTCTAAACTGCACCGTTTTGTATGATTCAGCCAGTAATGCCCAATCTGACATGATGGGCACGGAAATGTTTAGCTGACAAAGGCCTCTTAGCGATATTTGAACCCTACTTGTTAGACACCGTAAACAAAACATTAATACAGTGCGTAAATTACAAACACATTCTTCAAATATAAATAGATGAAACAACTTGATACCTATTTATTTACAGGACCACAGCCCCATCCATCAAAGCCGCGCTGTTCAAGAATGGTTTCGCAGCCAATATCGCATAAAGTTGTTGGAGATCGTTCCACGGTCACCGGACCTTAATCCTATTGAGAATACGTGAGTGGAAGTAAAGAGATCGTTGCCACTTGGATCAAGAAACGCAAGCGACCTTTGGGAAAATATAGAACACACATGGTGGCAAATAAACCACTATGAAACATTATCAAGGTAGTTAGTGGAGTCATTTCCAAGACGCCTTAGAGAAATATTACGACATGATGATGTATGGGTAGGCTATTAGGAGTAGTCACTTCTCTAAAAGTCAAGCAGTTTGTGTGTGTGTGTGCGTTCGTGCACGCACGTGTGTGCGCGCTCGCTCTTGTGTGCGTGTAAAAGACAAGCAACAATAAAAATCCATAAAATATCAATGTGGGATGATTTAATGACTTCTAAAGCTACAAAATTCAAGATTACCCACCAATTTCCCGTAAATTACATAAATTGAAATAATGGAGAATGTATTAGGTTCGTAAAATTGTTGGCAAAGGCAGTGCGTTCCGAGTGTCGAAACTCGCAACAAGTGCATCTGTAAACAGTGCCCCACTCCAGCACACGCCAAGATACCAACAGGAAGACGTCGTCTTGACTGAACGCAGTATGCCGACACTATGTGCACCGGTTTCTGCGATGGCTCTTCTTACCCCGCACAGAAAAACAACCCAGATGAGACCATAATTCATGCAACACAAGCGAAAATAACTGAGGAGATTCCCTGCACTGGATTGTGGTACACAAGTAATAACCTATTGTGAGAAGCATATAATAAATTTCCTTCTTTTGTATCACAGCCCTAGTGTCACTGTGAAGTGGTTGCTAGGCTTGCGAAGTTCTGATACGATGCCTTTCCGTAATAGTAGCCTGGGCCGTAAAGATCATAAGCTTCCTTTCCTGCACAACCCTTTATTTATGGAATTGTGGACATCGAATTTTTCTTGTAACTGAACGTTGTGTTACTTACTATGGCACTAGCTGTACCCGTCCACGCGTTGATGTGACTTGTTACAGATGAAATGGAAAAGAAAGATAAGAGGAACCATACATTTCTTACATACGTAATTTCCTACTGTCTTGTGGATCGGAATTTGATATACGTCCTACATTCTCTGCTCCCCTTACCTCTGCCCCCTCTCTCTGCACCTCTCCTCGTTCCCCTCTCTTTGTCTATAACCTCCTCCCGCCTCTCTCTGTCCATATCCTCCTCCCCATTTCCTTGCCCGCCTTCTCCTCCCCATCTCCTCCTCTCTCTTTGTCTATGTGATCCTCCTCACTCCTCTTTCTGTGCATCTGCACCTCCTCCCTCTCCCTCTACATCTCATCATTACGCTCTCCCGGTTCTTCTCCTCCTCACTTCTATCTCCTCTTAGAACTCTTTTTAAGCTATAGCCATGTTTAGTGTTATGTGCAAAATCGTATTTTTCCGAAAGTTCTTGACCTAAATCTTTGAAATGTTGACACAACGTTCTAATAAAGTATGTAAATGTTTTCATATACCAAATGTTTTAATATGTATCATATATGAATTTATATAAACGTCATAATTGGAAAAAGGTTTATACGAAAAATCGCGAAAGTAACGCATTTATAGGTTATATATAGTACTAGCTTAAACCCGCGGCTCCGCTCTCGTGTTGGTTGATTATGATAGATAAGCTATCTTTCATTAGTGTGCTATGAGGGTTTTGAAGGATGAAATGAAATACAATACCTTCTTCAGAAACAAACATTTTTAATCAACATTCAAATAAAAAAATAAAATTATGTATTAAAAGAAGTTTCTTTTTTACTGCTTTATTTATTTATTCTTATATATCCTTATTCGTATGCTTATCCTTACAGAGAAAGAGCTGAAGACATTGTAGCACGCATAGACCAAAGATATGGTCTGTGGCATCACGTTTCACTGTATGTAATTTCCTTGCTATAGAGTCGCAAACGTCATCGCTGGCCTTCAGTCCGAATTTTTTAATAATTTAACGACTTTCAACCACCATATCTTCCACCCCCTTATAGCAATCGACATGGAACTGCTGTGGTGTACAACAGGAGACTTCGGACAACAATTACACGCAGACCATTCGTTTGAGTTCTGTAGTTTTCTCTGCAGTGCGAAATATTAACACACACACACACACACACACACACACACACACGTACAATTTAATATACACCGATAACTTTCCATCCCAATATACTCCACCCATTTATCATTATCAACCCTAAAGCAACAATGCAACCAATAAAACAATTTTCAAAGAGTAAATATAATTTTCAAAGAGTAATCGCGTTATATTTTTCAAATTATTAAAAATCTATCAGATCGCTGTAAAACCGTGCCTAAAACCTTCCACAGGCATAAATTAGTAACTGTACAAATATTTAAGTCTCTGCGTCTTGTCGTTCGGACGTGATAAGCGTACACCGAACATATATATAGAGATATCTGATCGCCATAAAACCGTGCCTAAAGCCTTCCCCGGGTAGACATTAGTATCTGTACAAATTTGTAGCTCTTTATGTGTTGTGGTTCAGACGTGATAAACGTACACCGAAAAGATATTCACATTTATAGATATAGATATAAAATAAATGTTTACCTCAAAACCTTCCTGGGCTAGAATGCAAAGTTGTGTTAGAATTTCAAAGCAATGGGTCAAAAACTTTCGGAGGTTAACGGCTATACGTCTAACATTTTTATATATAGACATGAAGACATAAGGAGGGAAGTATACCCGCCCCCTCCTTTCATCGGTGAATATCGCTGCGGATGTGTTCATTCATCACTGACTCACAGTTGCCACAACCCTTTACACAATTAACGCAATTGTCAGACAGGAGATGGACTGTAATAAAATTGACGTCGCTTTCCGAGCCATATTCAACCAAAAATGGAATATTACTTAAATCAGTCGAGTGACCCAACATAATACACTTGGATAATTCCTATGCGATTAATTTCATAGCTAAAAATGTTCATTAGCGCGGAACTACCGATAATGTATTTAGAACAAACTCAAGAATCGAGGCATGCTGAAACAAAAATTCTAATCTGTAAGGCGCTTTTCACGTTTCGCGGCAAAGCATCAGCAGCAGTTATATTGTAACCATCGCTATGTTGGACAGTAGAATTTGTATACCAGAACAGTAGGGATGCTTAGAGAGCGACACGGCGTCACGCTGTCTACCGACTTTACAACGTGGTAGTGGTGGTGGGCTTAATCTAGTGCTGACATCGTAAGTGTCGGTGTCGTCTTCTCTTATTATGACCAGCAGACCATCAACAAGCACAGAATGGAACCAAGAGCCCTTTCCACTTGAAAGAAAACACTCGTTTGTCTGCTTCAGTCCAATATACGATACACCTGTTTGAATAGGACTAAGAAGAGACAAATCGTATGGTAAATCACGAAATCTGAAAATAATGGCTTAGGCAAATTACCGTCTGTTAGGCAATTGAAATGACAGTCATTAGACAAGTTTATATGTTACAATTAAGCAGTCAGTTTGCTGCAGTATTTCCATTGTTACGAAATATATGGACCATTAGTTATTTGAATAAATACATTTCCCACTCCAAGACACAAGTATTTGACATGTTTCGGCCTGTTCACAAACAATGCCTGGTGATTTTGAAGTGCCGCGGTGGAGTAGCCGAGCGGTCTAAAGCGTCTCGCTGCGGAGCGCGCGGTTGTCGCCGTGGAGGTTCGAGTCCTCCCTGGGGCATGGGTGTGTGTGTTTGTCCTTAGGTTAGTTTACCTAGGTTTAAGTAGTTTGTAAGCTACGGACTGATGACCACGCAGTTTGGTCCGATAGATTAACAAACATTTGAACATTTTTTTTTTTTTTTTTATTTTGAAGTGCCATTACGTTTATTGTCTGAAAAAATTTAAATATAATACGTGTGTAATAAGCAATAATCATACGAAATTTACGTTTTCGTCTACAATGAGCTCATCTGAAGAGTAAACTACAATTTTCTCGTAATTTACAGCATGTAAAACCTCCTATTTTCGTAATTCTTTTTTGCCATGGATTCAGATGAAATGTGGAATCCGGTAATCATGATTGATCATGTGGCTTATAAAATGTGTATTACACGATGTGACACGAAAACGAAGGAAGTAACACTATCCGCTAGCCAAAGAGGCTGTGATTTCAGTCAGGACACATGACGAGACATTGCTTTACGCTAGCGAAAGGCACCGCTGGGCATCGATTTCTGTTCACTCACTAGAACCTCTTTCTGTCTGAGACTACAGTAGCCACACTAGAGCGGAGAGTGAACAAAACCGATGCTAAGACAATTCCTTTAACTAACGGATCAGTACGCACAAACGCCTGATGATGAGCAAAACGTGCTTGAAATGTATTGTAGTATGTCAGGGTGTGCTGAGCTACCAGCGATGGCTGACGTGTGTGGATGAGTTATGCTTGAGTGATTGTGTGTTTGAATGTTTCTCTTTCTGAAGAAGGCTGCGACCGAAAATTTAAATTGTGTGAATGGGGGAGTTTTCTATTTGCGTCTGCCTGCGGCTCAGCGTTGGTCTTTTTGGTGAGTTGTTTCCTGTCTTCTGTTATTATTATTGCTGTATGTAAAATTAGAGAGAAAATAAATAATAATGCGGCCGAACGCCTGGGATGTGCCGGACAATAATGCCATATGATTTCTTCATTTCAATAATTCTAACAGCCGCTTCCTAACATAGGCTATACTAAAGAAATGACACAATCTTCACAGACTCGACAATAATCACCCCCTGTGTACTGCTGCAACTGTAGCCATACAGTCAAATCCCACTGCAAAAGTGTGTTTAAAAAAAATGTTCAAATGTTTGTAAATCTATCGGACCAAACTGCGTGGTCATCAGTCCGTAGCTTACAAACTACTTAAACCTAGATAAACTAACCTAAGGACAAACACACACACCCATGCCCCAGGGAGGACTCGAACCTCCACGGCGAGCAACCGCGCGCTCCGCAGCGAGACGCTTTAGACCGCTCGGCTACTCCACCACGGCAGTGTGTTTAAAGCCGTATGTTTTTATTATACCTGTATTTTAAATGGGTACGACTGCAACATGAACTAAAAGAATCCTACAAAACACCTGAACACCTTAGTTCGTAATTGCCAGATGACTTATAGAATTCGTCAACCCTGCCAGTTACTACTATAATATTGTTTATCTGTCAGAAACGAATTTATGTCAATCATTAAACTGCATTTTGATTGGTGGAGCTCTAAGATTGGAGGCGTTTATGTTTTCAGAATAAAAGTAGACTAACCTCTCAAAAATAGCTGACAACGAGAAGCAGATAGGGCAGGTATGAAATTGCATCCAGTGTCACATTTTATTAAACGTCTCCGGTTGCAATTGTCATTGTCCGGGAAAGGAGTGAGTGTGAATTATCGTGTGGTGGACTGCAAAAATCGTTTTTCACTTCCAAAACGAGGTGACTAGTGCAAAGCAGAAAATAGAATAACGGAAATGATAGATGCTGCAAAAAGGCACGGTCATATTGCATTTCACTGCAATTAACTGGCATATTATTAGTCTGATTATGTGTGTGGTACCAGAATGTGGATGGTTATTCACCTGCCGGCTGTATATTCACCTGCAGCGCTGGTTACCATAATGCTACTGCATTCATCTGGAATTCAAAAATGTTCAAATGTTTGTATAGTTATAGAACTTAACTTACAAATCACTTATGAACTTGCTAACACTAAGGACGACACAAGTATCCATGCCCGAGGGGGGATTCGAGCCCCGACCGTAGTGGCCGTGCAGACCGTGACTGGCGCGCCTCAGTCCCCCTCGGCCACCGCGGCCGGCTTTCTGGAATTCATTCCTGCCACCTACTAGTTTAATTGCACCATACAGTCATTTCCATATATAATTTGCTAGCTACTGTCTCCAGTGCTGTATTGACTGTGAATTGTTTTCAGTATTTCTGCCTTTCCTCACAGTTTTTGGCGTAACTATTTCTTAGTATACGAGAGTATTCTCTTGAACAGCTTTCCAGAGTTTTTGGTGTTAGCGAGTAAAGTTTTGATGTCGTTTTGAGCACTAACATACTTTTAACACTCCCTAGCTCTTTCGAAGTTATTTGTGAATTCACTAACGACATTGAGAGTTGTGTCGGCCAGTAAAGACCTGTTCAATGGAAACAGAGGGCCCGTTAATCTGTATGCTCTTGATTTATTCAATACGCGATAGTGTAAATGTCTTCTGGAACACAAGGAACACTGGCTTCCTAGCGATTTCAGCAATCAGGCTACCCTGAGCGAAGAGATTAAAGGCATTACGGTAGAAATATCAGGTACCAACGTGCAGAGGTCCATTTTTTATGCTTGATCGTTACTGATAAAGAGCATTCTAACTAAAGATAACGCTTCCAAGACGTTACTTATTCCAGTTTGAGATTACTATCTATATTTATGTTAAAGCAAGCCAAACTATTACGGGTTTGAATCTGACAATTACATTTCGTATTGAGTAGGTTTCAGCGTGGAAATTAACCAACTCGGCTCTTCAGGTTGTCACGCATTTAATTTTAAAGCACACGGCGGCGCACTTGAGCGCCAATTAAGGCGTGCATTGTTCCCAAGAGCTCACTAATTATACCCGCCTGTAGGTTGTTGCTACAACTGAAACAGCCGCAGCGGCGCCAAAAGACTGCTGTCAATAGCGCGACACGCCTAAATGCTGCATTAGCCTTTTCAACTCTAAGGCCCAATCGATTCGGCCTGCCTGACACACTTTTCGTCCGATAATAGTCTCACGGAATTGATTCCGTGCACCACAGGCTAATGAAACCTTTAACAGGAATCTGTCCCTTCTGTGAGGGACTAATGATTTGGAGCTAAAAAGTAGGCCTGCATGGGAACGGTTTTGAAGAATCGCTTCAAAACATCTAGACTCAGATTGACTCTGGGCAACGTTTACTCCAAGTCCGTATTGATAATGCTCTGTGTCGCTCATTTCATTGGTAGAGGCAGCTGCTTCAGTTCGATGATTTAATGCTAAAATTCTCGCCAAAGTATTGTACGCATTGATGTTCGAGTCTATGTTCCTTAACCTACGTAAGTGTCAATACACAAAATGCGCCAGATATTTACGGCGTCCAAGTCTTTGTCTCTGATTGTTGTTCGGAATATTTAAGTCATCTAAACATTTTGTCCTATCTGTTAAGTCAATTCTCACACCACAGATTCTTCTCATACAGCTTAACCATATTATTTTAATTAGAAGTGGGCAAAATCAATCGAGTTTCCTCTATTGCTACCACTCATGACAACGTTTTTTAACTATGTTCTACATTACGTTTTAATTTTTGGAATATATCAAAGATATTACCCGTTGCTCTGAATATATCCTCGGTATTTTAACTCATAATTGTAGTTATTTATATCTCATAGAATGAGAATACTTTCGTGTACTCGCACATTCAATCAAGAATCGTCACACGAAAGAAGTTATATTGGAGTTATCGTTTAGAATAAACCACCGTTTTTGATACGGGTTTGAAATAGTGGCAGTAATTGTTCTGCATGTAGATTTTAACAGTTTTCCCCTTTTTTGTTCCAGTTGATGGTACGTGTTGCTATCATAAAACGTGGACATGTGAAAATTTGTGCTAGGGACGGGATTCGATCCTGTGATCTCCGGGCCACTAGGTAGTTGCAGAAAGCCCCCACAGACACCCGGGCTTACCACACCTGCACGGAATACCCAAGCAGGAACGCCGCCCGGCCCAAATCCCCATATGTCCCACATAGAGCATTGATCGCCATTTATTCCCGCCAGTAGTCTGGTTCCCATGTGTATCCGCACTGAATATGCGTCAGTCTTTGACATGGAGACTTGTCAAGTAAGATGTGCGGTGTTGTCCGAAAGACAGATGCCACGATTGTTAATTCTTCTGTATGTATCCGTCTTCGTAGCCGAGTAGTTAATACAACAGACCCTCTTGTGGGGAAGCCAGGTTACACTACCGACACTGCCAAGGATGCTTCCTGGTTGAGGGAACAGTATCGGGATTCACTCATCATTGTGATGTTAGCGGAAGAGCTAAGTTATGGAAATGTAGCGGTGACTTCGGAGTGGTGATCCCACGTCGCTGCGTACAACCACTGATGCTTTAGTTGACAGAGGATGATACGGCGGTCGGTCGACAAATCCATGGTCTGCAGAGCCTTACAACGGGGGTTTCTTTTTCCTTTGTTGTGTATCTACACATATACGTATCAGAATGGAACAGATTAAGTTCATCTGTAAGAAAATACGGAATTACGTTTAAGACAAATGGAGTACATTTCCGAAAATAACCCAACTCGTAAAAAATGTACGTCGTCTTCTTTTCAAATTAATGAGTCTGACATGAGGACAAAGAAATGCAGTGATATGAAATAATAGTTACAATTCGCTGAAAAAATCCGACTTTTTCTAAGTAATTTGCGTTTAAATACAAAATAAAGTTTTCCTTCTTTGATGCCAAAAAGCCCTAAGCTTCAGGTCTGCTAAGTTGTTCCATGTATCCTCAATTGTAGTCTCATTTTTACTAGGATGTAGAATAGATTTCTCATCATGAACACCAAAAACAAGACAAAAATGTGGCTGATTATGTATGTTCACTATGTAAAAACAAATACCGCCTTTTCCAAGTAAAAGTTAGTTTTGAGAAGCAGACATGTTTCGTCTATTGAATACTACCTATCTTCAGTTGCCTACAATACATAAAAACTTTATTTAGATCTGTTGTGATCCTTTGGCAACACTTTTAAGTTTACCTACTTTTTTCCCCTCTAAAATATATAATGGTGTAACACTCATATTCTTTGTTGTTTGTTCTGCATTCAGTTAATCCCATAATTCCAGAGTTACATTTCGTGATCCTTCAATCAGCTTCAAAGCATATAATCAGAGAAATGCAACCTCATACATTGTAGACTTGGTGGAAGTGTGTATAGCTGTGTATACGAAGAAAGACACCTACACTAAATGCATTTGTCAAATTCTCAGCCGCGGCGGAGTGGGCGAACGAACTGAGACGCTATGCTCCGATGCGCGAGACCGCTCCCTGTCGTGGGTTCGAATCCCCTCTCAGACATGGATGTTTGTGCTGTCTTCAGTATACGGTAGTTCATAAGTAATTTGTAAGTTTAGGGATGGATGACCCCGCAGTCAAGTCCCATAAGTTTAACAAACCTTTGAACATTTGCAAATTCAAATAACTAATCGACCCCAGGGGACGCAAAAATGAATGTGAATGAATAATAAATATACAGAATTATTTGTGGAGGCATAAACAAACTGCAGTACAATCGCTACACAGCTAAATCAAATCATACACAGATAAATAAATTTATATATACTATAGACGACTGAAAACGTCTAACGTTGAATAAGTAGAAAATGTCTTGTATTCACCAATAAATTTCATTTGCGAAAGACGAATTTTTTAAATCTTAATGTGGTGTCGCACAAGTACAAAGTGCGCGCCACCTACTTTCGCCGCGCGCCGCCAATGCACGCACGGCGCGGCGTTCTTACGACGACAGCCACGAGCGCCATCTGCTGCAACCCCGCTCGTGGCCACCACGGAAAGACATCGTTCACTTGGGACTGAGTTAGGAACCAGTAAAGACTTCGGAATCCGATAGGCACCAGTGAAGACTTGGCTATCAGTTAGGCACTAGGCAGGACTCTAGCTCAACTATGTATCAACATTCTGCAGTACTATGTAAAAGTTAAGTATTGTATAAATTCTGTGCAATATATATATCTCGTTCTAATTTACTCTAGTGTTTCTAGTTTCTGGCTGCTCCTCTCCGTACCTGCACCAGCGTGCTATCTTTAATCCTGTGTCGGTCTCATTCCACTCGGCCACCGACACCTACGGCGGAAACGAGACACAAAAGCGGCGACGAGGCTGGGACACAAAAGTTAATGTTAAGCATACATGGTTGATAATACCAACTAAGAAGATGGCTGTAAATATAAAAATACTAAAATAGGTTAGAGTCTCACAGCCCACACTCTATCAGCGATAAAAACCAAATGAATTTTATTAACTCATATTAAATTAATGGTATCAAGGAATATAAAATAAATGAAATTAAATATCGTGGAACAGTATCTGTTCTATAGTGTACAGATATCATGAATTTGTATTCTAATTAGTATGTTGTGATTGTCAATAATTTGTACCAGACTGATATTCGAACATATCGAACATATTTAATCCATTCGTTGCACGACCAGTGCCGGCCGCGGTGGCCGAGGGGACTGAGGCGCTCCAGTCACGGTCTGCACGGCCACTACGGTCGGGGGTTCGAATCCCCCCTCGGGTATGGATATTTGTGCCGTCCTTAGTCTTAGCTAGTTCATAAGTAGTTTGTAAGCTTAGAGACTGATGACCCCGTAGTTAAGTCCCATAAGTTCTACAAACATTTGAATTTATTTATTTATTTATTTATTTTTTTTTTTTATTTATTTATTTTTTTTTTTTTTGCACGACCAGTGAGTTTTAAGTTTTTAGTCGTTTATGGAGGCGTATTTGTGAAACATTGTTTTAGATATACAACAGACGACGAATTCCACCCCTTCCCACTCGCAAACGAAGTCATTGTGTCAAGCACCAAGATGTGAGATGCCTAATGTAATGTAATGCCTTGTTAGCTGGTACTTAGGAATGCCGTTTTTGTTCGTTTTCTGCTGCTGAACTGATAGAACCAGTGAATAAGTGGCAGATGTATTGCGTCAGTATACGTGAGCTAAACTAACAAGGGCCGGCCGCGGTGGCCGAGGGGACTGAGGCGCTCCAGTCACGGTCTGCACGGCCACTACGGTCGGGGGTTCCAATCCCCCTCGGACATGGATATTTGTGCCGTCCTTAGTGTTAGCTAGTTCATAAGTAGTTTGTAAGTTTAGGGACTGAGACCCCGTAGTTAAGTCCCATAAGCTATACGAACATTTGAAGATTTATTTGAAACTAGCAAGGAATATTTTACGTTGTTAGTGAAATGGGTGACGCGCCAATGCTGTGAGCTATTAACTGTCAATATTCAATATGAAAATTATTTTGGACTTTATAACGGAGGTAATATCTCAGTGCGACTGCTTGAAAGGAAATCGATTTAAAATTGTAATCTGGACCAATTAAAGAAGATAATTTTGATTGGTGTACTATTGGTGTTTAAATAAAAGTTGTTTGTCTTCTGAAGAACATTTGCCGCGGTGGAGTAGCCGAGCGGTCTAAGGCACCTCGCTGCGGAGCGCGCGGTTGCTCGCCGTCGGAGGTTCGAGTTCTCCCTAGGGCATGGGTGTGTATGTTGTTCTTAGGTTAGTTTACCTAGGTTTAAGTAGTTTGTAAGCTACGGACTGATGACCACGCAATTTGGTCCGTTAGATTTACAGACATTTGAACATTTTCGAAGAACATTTATGAGTGCAGTATGGATAGAATAACCTAGTAGTTTTTTTGTGTGTCCCAGCCTCGTCGTCGCTTTTGTGTCCCGTTTCCGTCGTAGGTGTCGGTGGCCGAGTAGAAAAGTACCGACACAGGAATAAAGGTTGCACGCTTGTGGAGGTACGAAGGTGAGCAGCCAGTGGGACAGCAGAACCTAGAAACACTAGAGTAAATTAGAAGAGATATATATTGCACAGAATGTATACAATACTTAACTTTTACATAGTTCAGTACGGCAGAATGCTGATACATAGTTGAGGCCTGCCTAGTGCCTATCCGATAGCCAAGTCTTCACTGGTGCCTATCTGATTCCGAAGTGTTAACTGGTTCCTATCTCAGTCCCAAGTGAACGATGTCGTTTAGTGGTGGCCACGAGCGGAGTTGCAGCAGAGGGCGCTCGTGGCTGTCGTCGTAAGAACGCCGCGCCGTGCGTGCATGGCGGCGCGCGGCGAAAGTAGGTGGCGCGCACTTTGGACTTGCGCGACACCACAGTTTTATCCCGATTTATAAACATTGTTTAACGGTCGCCATGTACGTTCATTCCGTCTTATCGTAAATACATTTTTAGCTAACATCTTCTACCTTTAAACTAAATACCGGCAAAACCTCAGCTTCCTAGTTGCAGTTAGTTTCAGAGATTTCGCGTATCGTCAGTTAGTGAGTGAGTGACCTTTAGCTTTTTAAATATATAGAGATATCTCCTGAATTATGGGTCCTACAAAGACATTATTTACCACGTTCGTAGAGAGGAATATTAGGAAACTGCCTGCGAAATGTGTTGTAAATTGATTTGGTAGTAAAGAGGTAGTAAATTACAACCTCAGGCTTTTTAGGGCCAAGTTTCATCTATTTCAATGTCTTTACGTCATAGCAACTGAACTATACGTCGTAATACGATATTATTTCGAAGGTACATCCAGTGGTGCATATGTAAACCGTTTGCAAAATACGTTGCGAATAGAGTTAATAGGAAAGACGTAACAAATCAAAAATTCATGCGTGATGTGGCGGTTTTAAATTAACGTAATTGTTTATTACTCCATATCTCATGAACTGTGTGTCGTAGTATGATAATATTTCGAACGTATGTTCAGTGGTATGTGTGTATACTGTCTGTAACATTTCTCGCGAAATCGATTAATAGTTTACGAGTAATAAATTGTAACGTCACGCCAAAAGTAGTAAGCGACAAACTTTTTCTTATCATCAATTTGCTGGGTTCGTCATTGAGGAAAAGTTTCCTAAAGGTTTAAAATTATGTTGAAGTTTGTTGCAAGTCGCTAAGTCCTCTCCTTCTCAAATAGTGGACTGATAAAGTCACACTATCACGTACCACAATACGTGGAAGTTTTCATTGCTTATGACGATATATCTCCTGAACTATCGGCCCTATCGCAAACTCCTTTCTTAACTGACGTCTTCTACCGATGAACTACATTCCTCCCAAGTTTCAGCTTCATAGGTGAAGTAGTTTTTGAGATTTCGTGTTTAGTCAGTGAGTGAGTGAGCGATTGAGTGTCCGTTCGCTTTTATATAGATAGAGATACATAACATTTCGTACGGCGCCTGGCGGAGGGTACCTTCATGCAGACATAAACACGGTTTGACCGATCACCAATAATTTGGAGGTATTTTAATTTGTAGTACTCAGATGACGGAGGGGTGAATAGGGGGATGGTCAATAGGGATATAGTCCTGTAGATTTGCTCATTTGATCGCCGACCCTTCTTGTAAAGGGGAGTGACCTGCGCCTTCTTTCAATCCTTGGGAACCCTTCGTTCCTCTAGAGACCGTCGGTGAACCGCTACTAGAAATGGGGCAAGTTCCTTCGCATACTCCGTGTAAAAACGAAACCCAGCGGCCTTTCATGTGTCGAGCGATTTGAGGTTTTTTTTCCCTCTGACACTTATTTCAGTATACGCCATTTCATCATTTGTGCAATGGTTTCGAAGTGGTACTACAGTGCAATCCTCCTCTGTAAAACTGCTTTGAAAAAAGACATTTAGTATTTCGGTCTTTTTCATATCATCCTCTGTTTCAATACCATTATGGTCACCGAGTATCTGGATATCTGGTTTCGAACCGTTTACCGATTTGACGTAGGACCAAAATTTCTTAGGATTTTCTGACAAGTTGCTAGACAAAACATTGCTATCGAAGTCGTTGAACTTCTCTCGCATAGCAGCCCTTACGCAAATTTAGGTATCATATAACTTTTTCTTGTCTGCAAGACTTTGGCTATGTTTATATTTGCGGCGAAGTTCTCTTTGCTTTCGTAACAGTTTCCTTACTCAGTTGTTGAACCACGGTAGATCTTTCTCATCTCTCATAATTTTATTTGGCACATAATTATCTAACGTGTACTGCGCAGTACAGTTGAACTTCATCCACAGTTGCTGAATATTGTCAGCGTTTGTGACGAAAATATCGTGTTGAACAATCAAGTACTCTGAAATCTGACCCATTTCGCTTTTTTGACATTAAAAGACCTTCCTACCTTTCTTGATATATCTATTTCAAGCAATATTCACCCATGCTGTAATGGTCTATGATCGGTGATTCTCAGATCTACAGTAACTGATTCGAAAAGTTCGAGTCTATTTGTTATCAGCAAGTTTAACACATCACCACGAGTCGGCTCTCTATTTAACTGTTCAAGGTAATTTTCGGATACAGAACTTAGAACAGTGTTGCTCGATTCTCTGGCCTGCCACGTGACTTAAACACGTTTATCTCCCAGTCTATATCCGGTAAGCTTAAATCTCCACCTAACACCCAGCGAGGTGGCGCAGTGGTAACGCACTGGACTCGTATTCTGGGGGGCGGTGGTTCAAATCCAGATTTAGGTTTTCCGTGATTTCCCTAAATCGATTCAGGCAAATGCCGGGATGGTTCCTTTCTAAAGGCACGGCCGATTTCCTTCCCCATTCTTACCCAAAGCTCCGAGCGTTAGCTCCGTCTCTAATGACCAAGCTATCGACGGGACTTTACACCCTAAGCTTCCTTTCTCCACCTAAAAGTATAACATGACTAGGAAACCCATGGTATATATTTTCTAAGCTTTCCCTCAGGTGATATGCTACTGAGACAGGTGGTGTATAAAAACTTCCAAAGTCCTTGTTTGAGCCCCTTTTCACGCTGACCGCCCAAATTATTTCATTTCTGAATGTGTCGTAATTTCACTCGATACAATCGTATTTTCATTGCTATAAACACGCTTCCCCCTTCAGTTTTCTTGCTGTATATGTTCCAGTCTGATTTTAGGATTTCATTACCATTAACATCTGGTTTGAGCCAGCTTTCCGTCTCTAGTACTATGTGGACATTGTGATTATCTATAATTGAGAGCAGTTCTCGGATCTTTCCATAGACATTCCAGTAGTTAACAGCTACTATATCAATCCTTTCTTTCTGTGTTCTTTTGAGCCGCGTGCTGCATTGACCGAAATGCATGCCACACGTACTCTGCTACATTAGTAGCCGCTCCCTACGTGTGATGCACGCCTAACCTATTTAGGGCCACCCTACACTTCACTACCCAGTAGCGGAGGTCGAGAAGCTTGCACCGAAGGTCATCACAGAATAGCCTGAGCCTCGGCGTTAAGGCTTCCACTCGGCTCCCAACCAGAGAACCGAGATCGGTTGTGGTAACAATGATGCGAATCGAAAGCTCCCCTTCTACCCCACGAGCGAGGCTAGCTGTCTTCATGACATCCGCCAGCCAACTGAAGGGCCCGAGGATGACCTCTGAACCCAAGCGTCAGGAGATATTGGTAGCGAAATAAATAACGATCTGCAGCCGAATGCAAACAGTGCTCTATATCGACGCCGGCAGAGCCGTCTCCATGTCTCAGATGAAACCCTCCGGCAAGTAGACAGAACGCACACTGGCATTCTTTCCCGAACTTACCGCTATTTCCCTAAGGGGGTCCACCGCCCGCCTTATAATGGATGTCCCAATGACTAAAATCTCCACCCCCTGCGTCTCTACAGACCTGTCAGAAGTGTTGGCGCCGCGGCGGAATGGCCAAGCGCATTGAGGCACTATGCTCCGATGTGCGAGGTCGTTCCCCGTCGCGGGTTCGAATCTTCCCTCGGGCATAGATGTTTGTGTTGACTTTAGTATCAGTTAGTTCATAAGTATTTCGTAAGTTTAGGGACTGATGACCCCGCAGTTAAATCCCATAAGCATAACAAACATTTGAACATTTTTGAAGTGTTGGTCACCGCCGCAACAGATGAGGCAGCCCGGGCTGTCTCAGAGGTACTATCAGAAGCGGACAACCTGTAGCTAAGGCGTAAAGGGAAAGCACTACGACTGGTTCCCGGTTTTGCCTTCTGCCCAGAATATTGTGTCCCCTGCATATTTCGCCAATCAGAGTCAGACAACTGTCGACTTGTAGGGACGTTGAAAACAGTCACCAAAGTGGCATCAGGCAACGGAGACGACGCAAGGGGCAAGATAGTACCCCAGAAAGCGCCTCAAGTTCCCGGGTGACACTGCAGCCCAGAGCAGCAACCTGAAGACTGTTGACCATGGCCAACACAGCCTCCAGATGCTTGTAGACAGCATAATCTGCATGCAACAGGCGCAGTAACTAGCCATCTCTGTGAAGTTGCTTGAAATTAGCGTATGCACCAAAACAGGTGAGACTATAGCCCTCGAAAACAGAAAATCGTCTTAAAATCTACCATTACACGAGAATCTATCTTTCAAACAGCAGAAGTACAATCGAAAAAAAATACTAAGTAATGAAAATTCAGTAAAAATGAAATACGCAGCTACAGCCCTGTTGGCAGCTGGCAGTAAATTGACCCACAACTCGACAGTATAGATTTTTAAGAAGAAAAACAAAACAGAAATTTACTCATACTGCACAATATTTACGTAAAGTAAAAGGTAAAAAGGTAAGGTAAAGCAGTCAACAATCCGAAGATTGGTTTGAACACCACAGTGCTTTACTAGGCATGGTCCTGTTTGGAGGTGGTATGCCGTTGCCTTCCTCCGACCTTCGAACTGACTTACCCAGCCAGTTATAGGGGGACCTACAGTTTAACGTGGGTTCCGAACCACGGTGCTACTCGGTATTTCACATGAGCAATACTGCCAGAGGTGAAAGAAGTAGAAAGTGACAGATAAAAATCCTAGGACCTGCCGAGGATCGAACCCGCGACCTTTGGATTTGTAGTCTGGCACTCTACCACTATGCAACCGAGGCGCACTTACGTAAAGTATCTGGCAAAATAGACAAATAGCCACTAAATAGTAACACAAATATGAGGACAACAGGTGCATATCATGCTACTGAGTTCGTGTTGAGGATACGATGATCTGACTACATTTCCATAATAAATTAATATGACAAATGTAATAAATCAGTTAATTAACAGATACGAATGTGTTGCTTTCCAGATGATAGTTTGAGGTAATAAGCTATCATTTAGATCGTAGCCAGTTCAAATCACATCATACACTCAAAAGTTGATAATTTTAAGTTAATTTTGTTGCATTTAGATATTGTGAACATTTTATTTTATCGTTTTAAAATAATGTTGTTTTATGAGAGGTGCCAAATTTTTCTGAAGAACTTAGATCCCTTCAGAACTGATGAGTACATAACACTGTGATCCTTTATTTATTTATAAGTTATGAGAGTGTCCCTCTTTTAAGTATCTGCTAGAGTGTCTGTTACGTTATCTCCCTTTCCTCTGCCACCTTTGTTAAGCCCCACTTATGCACGGGTTTACCCATTTTCGGCGGTTCAGCATTGTTCACCAGTCTACAGCAGTTGATGGCGATGAAACTAGACTCCCCTAACAGCTGGTTTGGCCACCCTAAACGGAAGCTACACGCCTGACTTATGAGCTATCATACTTAATATATTTAATGAACATATATCCGTTTCTCCAGAATGATTTTTATTATGAGCACCCAACGTCTAGAAATTTGGATTATTAATTTTCGTAAAATTTATTATGTATATTTGACATAAATGGTCTCATTGTTACGAAATGCCAGTAACATACTTTATAGTAAATCTTGCTATAAATCGTCGATATAGCATGAAAAAAAATGGAAATGAGCGTACAGCCACAGAGAAATATATACAGATGGGAAACCTCCGTAAGGGCCAAGTCCTATGCTCAGGGGTGCAGGGAGGGAGGGTTTCCAGCTGTTCCGTAAGATGTCCCATGATGGCGCTGCGGTCGGAAGCAGCCCTTTAAACTGGCCAGAGCAGGCGGCAGGTAGCGGCTGTCCCCACCACCACCTCCCCTCAAACGCCAGCAAGCCGGACACAGCCGTGGCCTCGTGGCAGGCGACAGGAGCTCTCCCCTCAGCCTCCCCTCCACGCTACCCTCTGACGTGCGAGAGGCACCCTAAGCCAGGGAACCGCCTGACACCTGCTAGTATCTTACGGAACTACGAGGGGAGCGTAGGACAGTGGTTTAGGGGAGGCTTCTCCTCTGTATGTGTTATTCTGTGGTATGGCTTTCTTGGCCGGAAGATCCCTTGCGGGATTGTTCGGCCGCCTTAGTGTAAGTCTTTTTAGTTGACGCCGCATGGGCGACTTACGTGCCAATGATGATGAGATGATGATGATTAGTACAACACACAGCACACAGTCCCCTGCCGGGAATCGAACCCAGGCCCACCGCCTGGTAGTCAGTGACGCTGGCACTTTTTCTTCCGTTCTATGGGTAGTTCTCTTCGTTGCAGACGCTGATCGTTTGTGTTCGTTCATGTTCGGTGTGTTGTTGGCTCAGCTTTTTTTTATTGCAGAGGGCGTTAAGCCCTCTGACCGGGCGCGCTGAGCCACGGCGCCCGGCTTTGCGCTACGGAGGCGGACATAGCTTGGAAAGTTGTTATAAATAAGTCACATCACATTTTTATAATGTAAAGACGCGTTATTTACGATGGGGTTGGTTGGCAGCCAGTGAAAATCAGGAAGTGGGAGGAACACTGCAACAGTCAAGTAAAATACTTCAGAAAGTGATACTTTATTCTGAAGGAGGCATACCTTGCATGGGTAAACGATGTGGTATTCGAATGCAAGTGTGATAATTGTGGTAAATTAATGTCACTTAAACAATTTAACGTTTGTGGGGATTCAGGAGATGAGATGATTGTGTTCAGAGTTCTAATATTTCCTGGTTGCAATACAGAATTATAACTAGATACCGTATTGTTTTTGCATTGAATTTCGTCAGTGGTGAAGTGTAAATCGTCACAATGAACTTTGCATTATTTGAAGCTGGCGCTTCTTTGGTGTTTCTTGAACTTGGAATGAATTTGGTTTGCGAGCAGCTTCAATGATTGCTTAGGTTGGGCATACTGATAACGTTGTTACAATACATTTAACGCATGTTTGTTGCTTAGTCTTAATTGTAGTTTAGTTCTAACTTATATGTGTTTTTTTGCGCACCACTAAGCATTCATTTGAAGCTACGTAAACGAATAAACATTTCTCATTTCAGTTCTCTGGTGGCTCTACATAAATTATAGGCTTAAGAATAGAAACAGTTTTTAATTATTTATTAATATATCTTCACTTTGAATTCCCGTTTCTTTCATTAATTCGCAATTCTACACGTTCACATACAATTTGATTGCAGGCTCAAGGTACAACTTATTATTTGTAGCTACTTTACGTTTTGAAAATGAAAGGAGACATGTGCAGTTCAACCCGAAGACGTCGTTGTGGCACACCTTTCAAACAGAGCTTTCCACAGCGCAATACTTAGTGTGTTCTATTAATTAATTTATTCTGGTCTGCTGTGGTTCGCTTCAAATACAATACTGTCATGCTGCAAGTGTTATGTTCTACCGGAGTTTTGTTTTTATTTAACCCTAATACAGTCTCATTTAGTATTGCATTTTCTCGTGTGGGATATGAATGTAAGCGCTAATTCCTGTAGACTTCTATTTTTACTGATATGTTACCATACAATGTGATCCAGATGACAAAACAGTTTTCTGGGTGTTGTACCGCGTCATGATGTAAGAAGGCTATTACTTGAATGATCGACG
Source organism: Locusta migratoria (assembly GCA_026315105.1). Classification (NCBI taxonomy): domain Eukaryota; kingdom Metazoa; phylum Arthropoda; class Insecta; order Orthoptera; family Acrididae; genus Locusta; species Locusta migratoria. The sequence goes on from CM048755.1 coordinate 14,919,008, forward strand.
TTTCGGCCAACGTTACAGTGGCCTTCATCTGGATATACCCAGATGAAGGTGACTGTAACGTTGGCCGAAACGTCGGTTATTAAAGTAATGGCCTTCTTACATCATGACGCGGCACAACACCCAGAAAACTGTTTTGTCATCTGGATGACATTGTATGGTAACATATTATCAGTAAAAATACAAGTCTACAGGAATTAGCGGTGACTCTGGCCGCGGAAATCTACCTAATTATAATGTGATCCAGGTTTCAAATCTGTTGCATGATACGCAATTTGTGTGGGGGCTGCATGCACAAATTTTTGTAGCTGTATGATCTTAGAATTGGTAGCAGTAGTTAGGGGTGGGGAGTTAGGTGTGTGTATTCAAGAAAAAAGTAGAGGAGAAGTGTTGATTAGCAGCTGGCAACGGCAGCGAGGTGCACAACATTAGCGCGGGTAAGTGGACGCGCTTTGCAGCTTTGGCATCATCACCGCCAGCGGTCACAGCAAAAGCAGCGAACACGACTGAAAATTAATTACAGGTACTGATGGTGTAAGTGTGTGGGAATCGGCACATTTAATGTTGATGATGCAGATTACAACTATTAAACAGTCTGTGTGGTTAAAATAATGTCAGTGAGTCAGCCAGCACAATATCGGATTGTAGCAGAGTTGATGGGATTTCTGTTAGTGGAGCAGATCAGAGAGTCCCAGATCAGAGGGAGGACTTATCTTTTCGGTAGACCAGATGTTACTGTTGTTGCAAATTATTGCAGGTTTAAATTCATCTGTAGGAAATATGAATACAACAAGTCTACTGGGAATTTATGATCTAAAAATTTAAATAGATTTTGTAAGAACAGTTCTGAATACATATACTTCAAATGAAATATCAAACTAAATTTAAATATTGAAAGTGTGAAAGCTAAGGAGGGATAGATTGAAGATGAAAATAAAGGCATGTTAGATATAAAATTAAATGTTATAAGAAATGGTATAGGAAAATTTTTAGCGGTGGTTGGGTTCTCTAATGCTTGAGTCGACACAGTAGGAAAATATTTCAAAGAAAAAGACGTTAAGAAATGTGTGACGAGGTTGAGTACACTTTAGAAAGTAAGCACTTATACTGTTAACAATTTTTCAAGTTGAGTAGTAGCATGTGAAAATTAGGTTAGTTGAGTTAGGAATAAACAACGCATCTTCGTACATTGAACAACAGAAAGAAGATGTAAGGGCAAAATTAAGTTCATCAGTTGCGAAACATGCCATTCTGGTGATTGATGTTCCATGAATGAGTTTCACAAATTACAGAAAAACATTATGAGAGAGGAATTTCGGAGGAGGCTAAAATTAAGATTTCGAAAAGGCATTTAAGTTGATAGGCATAGTTAAAAGCAAATGTTATGTGTTCAATTGTTCAATTTTGGTACAGTTATCGGACCTAACTGCAGTGGTCATCAGTCCCAATGTTATGTATAATTGTCTTACAACCTAGGCAGTATTTAAGAATAGTTTCCTGTACTTATTCTGCAGCAAAGCTAGGCATATGCGACTTCAGGTCGGATAACCAAAAAGACTAAGTTTCAAACACGGATATGGATCGAGCTTCTATTGCAGCTAAAATGTCAGGCATTAAAAATTATTTAAGTTCCATTGTACCACTACTGAAAGCGCGGAGAGACGTGAGTTAATATTGAAATTTCATTGTAATCCAGTTTGACCTACGATTAAAATTCCTTATATGTTGATTATTGAAAATTTGTTTAAAATCTACAGCAAAAGTTTTACCAAAGAGACAAGAATACAAATCCATCCCTTCCTCTTTCTCAATGTCATCCCTGCACATCTACATTATGATACTACCAACGAAACACCCTGCCCTGAATGCCAGCTGTTATGTTAGGTGTTACGAACTTTTCTGCCCCCTCAGCCATCCTCTGTGAACAAACCGACAATGAAGCAAGTTAATATTGGATTGGCAACCAGTACTGAAAAACATTAATAATTAAAGGTCTCTAGTCCATCAAGAAGTTGGGTATTAGATGATCTATTATGAGAAGAAATATGCATGTAAGGTAAATTAATAAAATGTTTAAATGTTTGTATAGCTTATGGGACTTAACTACTGGGTCATCACTCCCTAAACTTACAAACTACTTATGAACTAACTAATATTAAGGACGGCACAAATATCGATGCCCGAGGGGGGATTCGAACCCCCGACCGTAGTGGCCGTGCAGACCTTGACTGAAGCGCCTCAGTCCCCTCGGCCACCGCTGCCGGCGGTAAATTAATAAACCAGCAGTATTAAAACGATCTCATGCGTTTCAACACATTACACAAGAAGAGAATACCTGATTTTTAAATTTATTAAGTAGGCTGGGTACATTCAAGTGTGTCGAAATGTAGCAAATTAGTTGACTGTTCATATGTTTGCTGTGGTCGAAACACGAGTTGCACGACATAGTTACGCTTATTAAATGAGAAGAAGATACTCTAGCTTACTTTCTCTATGAATTCTTCGTGCTGAGATACGCAAACATATTGCACTACAGATATAAGGGATCCAAATAATGTTGGTAACACGGGAATAATTGTTCAGATATAACTTCACTGAATAGATGGTAACAGAAAAGACACTGCATATTGTCTGGGCAAATAACTATCTCAAATCGGAGTGATTGTCATTGTGCGTGAAATTAGAAGCTTGATTGCGTAAATACTCCATCGTACATAATAATTCAGATGATTGGTAGTTTTGCGCCTGCTTATTGTTGAAGTGAAGATCAGCAGAACCTAAACTTTAACACTCCAACACGTCATAAAAAGCTTAGCGTAGGATATCGGCTATGCTCTATTGAGATGAATATTTGTGATATTAATACAGTATTATTTCAACGTTATATTATAGCTCCTACGAGCTTCTCCACATCTTCCTCCAGTCGCTAGAATGATCAACTACAAAACTGGAGCCCTGACTGGGCATCATTCGTCTCGAGGTGTGCCACCTGGCTACTCACCAAACTCAATAAGGCCTCTACAGGTATTTCCAGAGATTGATAATCTACCTTATTCAAGAGAGGAACGACATTTGTTCTTCTCCGATAGCATTACATCAACTTACAATTTTGAGATCACTTATGGTGCTATTTGATTCAAGAGAGTTGCTTGCAAGGACTGTAAAGAACAAACCGTGCTTCCCTGGTGGCTCATCCTAATGAAACTTAGTAGGCCTATATGCTTTTATTGTTGTCGTAAATAGGTAAAATAAACAAATGTGGTTGTGAATAAGAGTAAAGTATCAATTCTATCTCATGACGATTAATGCCTACTCATAGACTTAAATTTTCCTTAGTATAAACTAGGTCATTCTAGAGCTTACGCTTAACTGGCGGTTGTCGTTCAGCGATGCGGATATTGCTTTGCCCCGCCTTTCAGAAAAGCGCCATCCGCCCATGCACGCGTCCTTAAATAGCACTGATAAAGACAGAGGGAGAATGCTTGTATGTCGTTCTTTGATGTAACCTTCAAGAGCAAGAAGCGTGTAGCGCTATGGAACGCAGGTCAAAGAGAACTGATCACCAGAGATGCTGTTGCAGTGTCGGCACGCAAAACTAATCCGTCCAATGTTTTAACAAGCTGTAGAAGTGCTTTGTGCAAAAACGTATAACACGTAGCCAAATAGTGATCTTGTGCAACACAGTCACTGAAATTAGTTTCCATTCTTGACATTCCAAATATTCGTGGCCGCTAGGATATTGCCTTCTCAGCCTAAATGAACTGTAGTCACTGTTATGGTACAGTTCATATAATAATGATTTCATCATAGGAATGCTGACATATTTTACAATCAAATCCATATATCAAATTAGTAAACCGTGTCATATTTACAATTTTTACACTTTTGTCAATTCATGCTAGGGTGTAAGTCGCTGTAGACATCTTGGATTTTAGCAGCTTAGTTCGTGCGTTTCACGGAAGAGAAAGTGCTCTCGCTAGTTGTGTGATATGGGAGTCGCTTAACGGTATAGAGAAGAAATTCTTCTAATATTCGTTCGTCAGATTTACAATGTTTCATGCCGTTCAAATGGGCACCCGGGCACAGAAGATTAATTGGTCGTTTGAAGCAACAACGCGATGTTTAGACATTTACTGTGCTCACTTTACGAGGGGTTCGTAAGCTGTGACTGGAAAATTTGCAGGTTTGAACTTTGAATTGTATATGTGCTTCCTGTCTGAAAACGGTGCATTTTGTAGCATTATCATTTCCTCCCCCTCTTCTACTCACGTATCGTTCGTGGACAAAACGATTTCCTGTATGCATGCTCGTACGTGTCTTCTCTGTTTCAAAGTCATTACTGTCACAGAATGTAGGATATATGGTTTTGACCCGTTTGCCGATTTGACGTAGGACCAAAATTCCTTAAGATTTTCTGCCAAGTCGAAACCTTGAACTTTGCTTTCGAAATCGTTAAACGCTTCTCGCGTTGCACTCTTTACGATAATTTTGGCTTGGTTCAATTCTTGCTTGTCTTCAAGACTTTAGTAAAGTTCGCCGTGCTTTCGTAATAGTTTCCCAAATGGATTATTGAACCACGGTGGATCTGTCCCATCTCTAATAATTTTACTTGGAACATACTTCTCCATCACGTGTTGTACGGAGCTTTTGAACTTCGTCCACTGATGCTCAACATTGTCAGTACTAGACACTAAACTTTCATATTGAGCATTCAAGTCACCTTCTTATCAAGAAATTGGTGTCCCACAGGGTTCCGTACTTAGTGTCCCTTTATTTTTAGTCGCCATTAATGGTCTTGCTGCTGCTGTGGGGTTATCAGTTTCCACCTCGTTGTATGCCGATGACTTCTGCATGTACTTTAATTCCACCAGCATTGGAGTTGCTGAACGGCGGTTGCAGATAGCTATTCGAAAGTCGTAGTCATGGGCGTTCGCCCACGGTTTCCAGTTTTCTGCATCAAAAACGCGGGTGATGCTTTTCTGTCGACGTCGGGCGGTACACCAGAACCCGAACTATATTTAGCTGATGACCTGCTGCGTGTCGAAGAGACGCGCCGTTTTTTACGCATGTTGTTGGACGACCGTCTCACCTGAGTACCACACCTTCGCCAGCTCAGACAAAAGTGCTGGCGACACCTCATCATCCTGCGCTGTCTCAGCCACGCTGTTTGGGGAGCCTCACGCTTAACGCTGCTGCGACTCTATCAGGCCCTCATTCAGTCGCGTTTCGATTACGGATGCATCGTGTATGATTCGGCTTCGCCTTCAGCAATGCAGGCATTGGACCCAATTTTACATTGTGGTGTCTGTTTGGCGACAGGGGCTTTTCGCACGATCCCTGTGACAAGTCTCCTAGTTGAAGCTGGGGTCCTTGCCCTGCGGTTCCGCCTCCAACACCTGTTAGCTTCCTACCTTGCCCATTTTCAGGCTTCGCCACACCACCCGAACCGCCGGGTCCTTCTCCCAGACGCTGCACTCCCTATCCCCCCACGACGGCCCAGGAAGGGTTATCTGACGTCAGTCTGTGTTCGTTCTCTCCTTTTGTCCCTTGAATCCCATCCACTCCCTGCCACTTTCCAATATTCCTTTCAAACCCCTCCTTCGTCCATATCCCGTTTGCAGCTTGGTCTGGATCTGTCCCGTGCATCGAAGGACTTCGTTTCTCCGACACAACTCCTTCGCCAGTTCATGCATCTCTTGGATTTTTTCCGTGGCGCCGAAGCCATTTATACCGATGGGTCCCTAGCAGATGGTCGTGGTGGGTCACCCTTAGCCATTTGCGTCAAGGAATCGGACCTCAAGTTAGCATTGCACCAGAAGGTGCGTGAGCTTGGGGTGCTAAATGGTCTGCCACGAGTCCAACAACGATTCAAGCAGTGAAACTATCCACGACTATGTGGAAGTCTTCACTGCGGCTATTACGTCGAGAGTCGTTTGTTCTCGGCCGCCTCCGTATTGGCATACCTGGCCATCTCCTTCGCCCTGAGGCCCTGCCTGTGTGTCGGTGTGGAGCAGCGTTGACAGTAGTCCATCTTCTGATCGACTGCCCAGTTTTAGCCAACTTGCGGCAGTCTTTTAACATACCAGACGCGCTACCCTTAGTTTTAGGCGACGATGCTTCCATGGCTAATTCCGTTTTACGTTTTATTCGCGCAGCTGGTTTTTACAATTCCATCTAGCGGTGGGTGCTGTAGCGTGATATCTCAGGTCCGCACGTATCCCGCGCTTTTAAAGACTTTTAAGACTAATGCAAAATGCCTAGGGGTTTTTAGTGTGTGAAATATGGCTGGCTCACCCTGTTTTATCTTTGTGATCAACCAGCCATGATACTCTGGTGTCCCGTTTTTAACTTAGTTCCTGACTTGGTTTTTTACCTACGTGTCCTTCTTTTGTGTTGCCAACTTAATGTTGATTGTCAGTCTGTCCCTTCTGCGAGTCTTCATTCTCGATGATTATTTTTAGCTTCTGACAGTGAACTATTATCTAGGAACAGGGAACTGATGACCTAGATGTTTAGTCCCCTCTAAACAACAACAAAAATCTCTCTCTGTATCACTTATAAATCACCTGTATACTAAAGCAAAATGATTAGTAGCAGAATGGCTTAGTGCAGTAAACCATCACAATACATGGGACTTGTTGTAACTAACTGGTCTTCCAGTTGTTATGGTAACCAGTCTCAAAAAGAATTGGAACACATAATTCTTGAAAATATACGTGCATTAATCAGCATGTCCATATTTGTTTTCCAAAACATTATTTCAACCACAATATCAGATGTTACAGGAAATTCTACACAACATTGATCGTGTTAGCTACCAGACATTCAGCGAAAGCAGTGGCATAGCACCACCTGAGAAGGGAAAACCAAACAGTACATTTATTTCTGATCATGTCGCAGTGGAAAATCAGGATCAGATTCTCAAATAATCTTACTTGAGTCAGACATATTCCTGGATTTCAAAACACATATTAAGAGATAATGCTAGCATTATTGCATTCAGACAGAATAACACTAAATTAAGACATATTTAGCAAGCACATGTAGGAGCCGATACGACATTCAATCAATAAATAATAATATGCACCGAATGCAAGATAGTGCATCAACACATAACTGTGTTAGTACAGTATGTACAATGGACAGGTTCGCACATATGCAATATCATTATTTCACGGAAAGGACAAGCAATTTAAAGGTATCAAAATTAAGTAGCCACATCCAACACCTATAATTTCGATTTGAGAAACGCACTAGCACTTCGGAAGTAACGCAATTACAATTGTATTGGGAACCTTAAATCCCAGCTTGAGAAACAGGAAGTATATGTTAATGTAAAAATTGTGGCAGTTAACACACGTCTAATCGAGATGTCGAGAGTTATTAGTGATGCTGTTTCAGAAAAATTCAACAAATCGAGGACGTGAGTAACCATTTAGTATACAAGCTGCATTCTATCTCACCGGTTAGTATATGGCGGTATGTCGATTACACATAAAATTATCGCAGCTCGAAAGGCTATTGAGTGCAAATTACGGTTGCTAAAATTAGATCGATACAGCGAGAACCAACACTCTCCAAAACGCTTAAACCAATGCCTAACAGTCTGAAGAGGGTTGGAAATGTTGGAGTCAGAAGACGTACTGAATACGATAAATAAATAAATAAAAAGAGCCGGCCGCGGTGGCCGAGGTGACTGAGGCGCTCCAGTCACGGTCAGCACGGCCACTACGGTCGGGGGTTCGAATCCCCCCTCGGGCATGGATATTTGTGCCGTCCTCGTTCGTAAGTAGTTCATAAGTAGTTTGTAAGTTTAGGGACTGATGACCCCGTACTTAAGTCCCATAAGCTTAACAAACATTTGAACATTTGATAAATAAAAAGATGATCCATCAGCGATTATATTAATGACAATGGTGTCACACAGCTAGACAGCATATGGAGTAAGTAAAGACAAGCCATTCAAGCTTGGTAGACACCCGATACTATTAACTGAGGGTACAATTCATGTTGGGGAAATGAAATACGAAAGAACATTAGGTTCAATATAGCTGATATTTGTAACAGCCTCGAACCCCGAAAAGTTATGCTGGAACATGCGTATGGCGAATGAGCATAGAACGAACAACACGAAAAATGGATATATAAAAGTTGAAAGCATTAATGAATACAAGAATATTATTAAACCCGCCTTAGCCGGTAAACATGAGTATGGTAATGGTGTCAAAATTCAGTATAAAAAAACTGAACAATCTACCTCTAGAGTATATTTATTTCTATGATCAGACCGAGATAATAATACGTTTACGACTAATCAAAGCATCAGTTGCCACCGGTAAGACAGCCCCCACAAAGGAAATAATATAAATCATTTCAGAAATTGTAGAAAGAAATATAATTGAGTAGGTATGGATACTGTTGTTCAGTAGCTCCATAAACTAGCACGGAAATCATTTCCAAGCAGAAACGTTATTATAAAAGCATTGTATGATTGATGACAAGCATACCTTGTAGAAATGAGACACTATTCAAGCGTTAATAGAGAATTCAAACATGTACCGTGAAAGATAAATATTCGAAATTCGCCTGGAAGTTACCGGTGAGAGATAATACAGTCAAGGAAGTTGCACGTGTGTTCGAGATTCGCCTACAGACGAGAACAAATCGATGCCCAAACAGTCTATGCAAAGAATCCTTCAATGTACATTTCAAGAAAGTAATTTATTGCTATGAAATAAATCACTATTCAGCATTCTCCAACATGAAAGCGAGGATTGGGGAACGTTTGAACAAAACTATTATAGGCAAAATTTGGCTTCAGTATAATCTCTGCGGATAATACAAAAGATTATATATTCTCTCACAGGTAAGGGATGAAACACATTGATGTTCGAGTTAACCAGCTTCTAAAATTTTTTACCAATCATCAAAAAAATTAATCGACCCATACAGACGGATTTATTGACAATCAATGAAGTCCGGCAAACAAATCCTGGAGCATACATCTTACAGGATAGAAGCTGATGTCAAGAAACAATATACTTAGGAAACTGGCTGGTGTCAGCTGGGTATTAACGCAAACACCTTAAGAACCACAGCAAAAGCACTTGTGTATCATGTCGCACTGTTCTCCCGTTTGGAACAGAAGTAGCCATGTCAACAAAATAAATGTCCATCTAAATGATGCTATGAGAATAGTGACAGGAACTCTTAAATCCCCACCAACATCTTGGCTTGCCAATACTGCTCCTCCAAATGTACGACGACAAGCAGAAACACATGAATGGATGAAACTCAGACGATCCAGAGACTTACCAATTCACTAAACCTTGAACACCGTACCACACACCCGACTAAAATGTAAAGAACCAATATGGGCCAGCACTGGACAACTCACCCAAGACCGCTATAATCTAAAAGACGAATGGAAAAACCAGTGGTCGTCCTTCCATAGCCACAAGAATTTAGAAAATATAGACCTGACCATACAACTTCAGGGTCCAAGCCTACTAAGAAAAATATGAAGCTCCCTTAACCGGATCAGAACTGGCCACGCCGTGACCAAAGAAACGCTACACAAGTGGAGAATTACCGACGATGACCAATGCGACTGCGGAACAACGGCTCAAAAGCTGGAGGACGTTCTACGCGACTGCCCATAAAGAAAATTCATGGGTACCTTTAAAGACTTCGTAGACGCAACACCTGCAGCAATTAACTGGTTCGAATCTCTCCATATCCAACTGTAATGAGAAAAGGAGCTTCATCTGATATAGCTCTACAGCACTATTTATTTATTTTACATACTTGTGAACTCATTCATATCTGCTTGTAATTACATATATCATGTTTATATGAATTATTGTATGTACTCAGTATACAATTCTGTAAGCCATACGCTAAATAAATAAACAACAAAGCGTGCGTAAAATCGCTTAGTTTTTCATCAAATACACTTAAGTGAAAGACGATGATTTGCTATAAACCAGAGCTTGAAAACCGCAAACAGCTCAGTAGCATATTGGATATTGACTTAAATACGCTGGAATCAGAATTTAGTGGAACAGCATTTAAACACATTATGATCGCTGAACGAAGTAAATTGAATCAGAATGGCAAAATCGCGCGGAATGGCCGCGTGATCCAAAGTGTCACGCTACGCACTTGGCGCAGTTCTCGCCGCAGGTTAGAGTCCTCCATCGGGCACGGCTGTGTGCGTTGTCGTCAGTATCAGTTCAAATGTGCAAATGTATATCTATTGGTCCAAACTGCTATGGTCATCAGTCCCTAGACTTACAAAATACTCAAACTAAGTTAAACTAACCTAAGGACAAAACACACACACACATAAACACACGTTCCAAGGAGGTCTCGAATCTCCGACGGCTAGCAACCGCGCTCTCTGCAGCAAGGCGCCTTAAAAAATGATCAAATGTTTGTGAATCTTGTGGGACTTAACTGCGGAGTCATAAGTCCCTAAAGTTACAAACTACTTATGAACTGCCCCATACTCGAGGGGGGATTCGAACCACCGACGGGGAACGGCCTCGCGCATCGTAGCATAGCGCTTCAATGCTCTCGGCCGCTCGGCCGTGGCAAGGCGCCTTAGAACGCTCAGACACGCCACCGCGGCAGCTGGGCCAGATGATATATATCCAGAATTTATTAAATGCAGCGGAAAAATGTTACGAATTGGCTTCTGAACTTCTATAATAATATTCTTGAAGAAGGGCGAATATCTAAAATATTCAAAAGATCAATAATACTGGTAATTCTAAAACCTAGCAAAACACCTGACAAGCGTGAACATTCTAGGCCAATCTCTCTGCTGTGCATCTGCTTAAAACTCCTAGAGAGACTCTTGTATAATCGCATTGCAACAACTCTGAACGAAAGACTCCGAATCGAGCAGGCCGGATTCCGTCCGCAACACAGCTGTTGTGATCAAGTGCTGGCTCTAACAACACGCATTGAGCGTGGATATGAAGACAGACTTAAAACAGCTGTCGTATTTTTTTATCTGACTGCCGCATACGATACACTGTGGAGACAAGGCCTACTTTGCAAATTTCTTGAGATCTTCCCATGCCAAACTCTGTATAAACTACTAAGTGAAATGCTCAATAATAGAGCTCTTGAAGTCCACCTAGAAGGAAAGAAAAGCCGCACTACCATCTTAAATAATGGCTTACCACAAGGTTCTGTATTGGCTCCATTACTCTTCAACCTATACACAAACGATCTACCGACAACAAATGCTCGGATGTTCTGCTACGCTGATGACATGGCTTTGGCTGTGCAACATGGAAGCTTCGAAGAGTGTGGAAACAACCTCAACCAAGATCTCCGAACAATGGAAGAATACTTCAGTAACTGGAGATTAATCCCCAACTCATCAAAGACAGAAGTTACAGTATTTCACTTATGCAACCAACAAGCCACTCGATCTCTTGATGTTCGTTTTGCTGGAAAGAAGTTAAACCACAACCCAAATCCAAAATACCTTGGCATCAGACTGGACAGATCACTTACATTCAAATCTCACTTAACAGAAACAGCATCTAAGATACGAACAAGAAACATCATTCAGAAGCTTGCCAATTCTAGCTGGGGAGCTGATGCGCATACTCTGAAGATCTCTTCTTTATCACTGGTGTATTCTGTTGCAGAGTACTGCAGTCCTGTTTGGCTTAACAGCAGCCACACATCCAAAGTGGACATCGAACTAAATAACACCATGAGGATCATATCCGGGACCATAAAATCGACCCCACTGCCCTGGCTCTCCATTCTCTGCAATATAGATCCACCACATCTCAGACGGCAAGCTGCGCTAGTCAATGAGTGGAATAAAATCTCCAGCAATATTAATCTCCCTATCCACCAAGACACTACTCCGGAAAATCGTCGCCTGAGATCCAGAAGACCACCATGGAGAACAGCTCAAAATCATATATCCATCCCTTTTCATGCCATGACAACCTGGAGAAATGATTGGTCCAATTCTGGCCTAGCCAGGAATCATAGGGAAATATCCCCTGGCAGAAATGTACCTGGTACAGACCTGCCAAGAAGAACATGGGTCACACTCAACAGACTCCGCACAGGCCATGGCAGAAGTGGAGAGAGACTCTTCAGATGGGGCATGCGAGATACTCCCCAGTGCGACTGTGGACATCCTGAACAAACGACCCAGCACATCATTCTGGTATGCCCAAAACGTGCATTCACAGGAACTACTGGAGAACTATATGAAGCCTCCCCTAAAGCCGTTGAGTGGTTGGAAAAACTGGACATACAACTGTAACTTAATTTTGTAGTTTGTTTTTGTTTGCTTATTAAATTGTTAATTTGATTTCATATGCCATTGTATATATGTATGTATGTAAGTATGTAAACCATTTGTACTTGAAAACCACATACGATAAATAAAAATAAATTTACACCATAACACTATAAGCCTCAGCCAGGAATTGTACAGCGTGAAATATAGTAGTTGAAGAACAGAGTTTTATGAATATGTAAACTGCCGATGTAATCTTATACCGATAAATAATAATAAGTAAATAAAAACTCTGACCAATAACAGTTTGGATTTAAATCATTAGTACCAACCCATTTACTATACGATTACGCGAATGTAGAAAGTAGGTAAGGAACCTTTGTCACGCACTGCTGCAGCAGAATGACGACGATGCTGTGTGCGATAAAGTACAGAGAAAGAGGGCGTTTCTTTACACTGCAAATTTGTCTTATTTTTGGGAACTTCCTAAATGACACGTAGGACGTCTGTTACTCACTATTCCTAAAGTGACTAAAAGCGCAATTCTATGATTTTCTCTCACCAGAAACTGCATTTTGAAATCGTGTGTCTGCATTTTCAGTATCTCTGTTCAAATATGGACAGGTGATTCACGAGTGTGTAGCCGAGATCTATGCCAGTTTGTCCTCCTTTCCCTCAGAATAACTTTCTTTCCTTCTTTATGAATAATATTTTTGCAATCTTCATTAGAACAGTTACACACAATAGCAAAATTAAATGTTTCTAAGTTGTCACAAAGTAATTGCTTGAGGATACACATAGATGAACTGCTGTCACGCAGATGACGGTTGGTTGAGAGCGCTAGACAGAAACGTGAAAAATTAATTTCATCCACCACTTACACGGCCGCGGTGGAGTAGCCGAGCGGTCTAAGGAGCCTCGCTGCGGAGCGCGCGGTTGCTCGCCGTGGGAGGTTCGAGTCTTCCCTGGGCCATAGGTGTGTGTGTGTTGTCTTTACGTTAGTTTAACTTCATTTAAGTAGTTTGTAAGCCTAGGGACTAATAACCAACACAGTTAGGTCCCATAGATTTACAAACATTTGAACATTTGATCCACTTACATGTTAGAGGTGAGTCATCCTCACTTGACTACTTAAGTAAATCATACAATACTGTGTAAGATATAATATTTCGAAGTCGACAGAAATTTACGTGCATAGAGGCAGGCGCTGGAGGCCAGAGAAGTGGAGCAGGCGCTGAGGCAGCTAGTGGGCGGGGCGGGCACCGCGCATGCGCAGAAACGGTGTCTGCTCCGATACGCGCAAGACGCTGCCGTACATGCACTGTCTGATTGATCGAAACTGCTCTACTGCTTGTCAGAATCAACGTGCTGCTTTCTCGCACGCAGGACTCGTGTTGAGCACTCACTTGCAGTCATTGTATTCTCGGTACTCAGCGATTGCTGAGCAAACTGCTGTGTCATCTACATCTACATGGGATACTCTGCAAATCACATTTTAGTGCCTGGCAGATAGTTAATCGAACCACCTTTATACTGTTTATCTCCCATTCCAATCTCGGATAGCGCACGGGAAGAAAGAACACCCGAATCTCTCCGTTCGAGCTCTAATTTCTCGTATTTTATTCTGATGGTCGTTTCTACCTGTCTAGGTGTGCGTCAACAATATATTTTCCCATTCGGAAGAGAATGTTAGCGATTGGAGTTTCGTTAGTAGCCCACGCCGCAGCGATAAGTGCCGTTGCTATAATGATTCCCACCCCAGATCCTGTTTCATTTCCGTAACGCTGTCTCCCCTGCATCGTGACAGTACAAAACGAGCTGCCCTTCTTTGGACTCTTTCTATGTTCTCCGTCAAACCCACCTGATAAAGTTCCCACACTGGCCAGCAGTACTCCAAAAAAGAACGGACAAGCGTAGTGTATGCAGTGTCTTTAGTAGTTCTGTTGCATCTTTTAAGGGTTCTACAAATGAAACGCAGTCTCTGGTTCGCCTTTCCCACGACATTATCTACGTGTTTTTTCCAGTTTAAGTCTGACGTAATAGTATTTCCTAGGTATTTTGTGGCGTACACGGCCTTCACGTTTTATCTTGTAAACAAAGATTAACGTATTTCTTTTCGTACTCATGTGGACGACTTCACACTTCTCATTATTTAGAGTCAATTGCCAATTTTTACTCCATAGTGATATTTTATTCAGATCGTTCTGCTGTTGGTTTTTGATCTTCAGATAATTTTACTAGACGGTAAATAACGGCGCCATCTGCAAACAACCTAAGAGAGCTGCTTAGATTTTCTCCCAAATCGTTTATGTAAATAAGGAACAGCAGAGGATCAATAACACTACCCTTTGGAACACCCGATATCACCTGTGTCGATGCCTTACCATCGATTACTACAAACTTTGTCCTCTCTGACAGGATATTCCCCATCCAGTCACAAACTTGGGGCGATATACCATAACCACGCAATTGGATTAAAAGCCGTGTCTGAGGTACTGTGTCAAAAGCCTTCTGGAAATTAAGAAAGACAGAATCAATTTGAGAACCCTTGTCGATAGCACTCATCACTTCGTGTGAGTAAAGAGCCAGTTGTCTTTCGCACGAACGATATTTTCGAAATCCGTGTTGACGTTGGTCAATAGATCATTTGGTTCGTGATAATTCACAATATCTCAATACAGGATATGTTCCAAAGCCCTGATGCAAACAGAAGTCAATGAAATAGGCCTGTAGTTTAGTGGGTTACTCCTACTGCCTTTCTTGAATATAGGTGTAACCTGTGCAACTTTCCAATCTTTTGATACAGATCCTTCTTTGAGAGAGCGGTTGTATATGGCTGTTAAGTAAGGAGCTATCGCTTCAGCATAATCAAATACGTGTCTAATGGGTGTACAGTCCGGACCAGAAGACTTGTTCTTGTTAAGTGATATTAGTTGCTTCACTACTCCGTGGATATCTATTTCGACGTTACTCCTTATGGCCTCTGTTTGTAATTCGAAATCTGGAATATTAGTTTTGTCTTCTTTGGTGAATGAGTTTCTAAAAGCTATGTTTAGTAACTCTGCTTTAGTAGCGCTATCATCGGCAGCATCGCCATTACTATCACGTAGTGAGGGTATTGTTTGTGTTTTGCCCCTAGCATATTTAACATATGACCAAAATATATTTGGTTTTCAAGTCAAATTTCGAGAAAGTTTCGTTGTGATAAGTATTGTAGGCATCTCGCTTTAAAGTCCTCGCTAAATTTCGAGCTTCTGTCTAGGATCGCCAATCCTAGGGATTTTGTGTTAGTTTGAATTTGGCATGCCTTTTCCGTTGCTTTTGTAACAGTGGCCACGTGTTTTGTGTATCAAGAGGGATAACCTCCTTCTTTTATTAATTTATTTGGTAAAATACTATCAATTGCTGTCGATACCACTTCTTTGAATTGGAGCCACATCTGGTCTACACTTACGTTTAGTGTTAGGAACGAGTGAATACTGTCTTTCAAGAAGCAATGTATTTTATTTCCATCATGAACAAATATACTTTTCGTCTATTTTTGGTAACTTTGGGACTTTCGATATTTAATCTCGCTACGACAGCTCTGTGTTCACTAATACCTGTATCCGTTTTGATGCTCAAAAATGTTCAAATGTTTGTAAATCTTATGGGAATTAACTGCGGGGTCATCAGTCCCTAAACTAACAAACTACTTATGAACTACTTACGAACTAGGACGGCACAAATATCCATGCCCAAGGGGGGATTCGAACCCCCGACCGTAGTGGCCGTGCAGACCGTGACTGAAGCGCCTCAGTCCCCTCGGCCACCGCGTCCGGCGTTTTGATGCTTGTTATGGGCTCAGGATTATTTGTTGCTGAGAGATCAAGTGTGTTTAGACATCCATTTACAATTTTAGTTGGCCCATGAACTAATTGAGCGAAGTAATTCTCAGAATATGCGTTGATTACAATTTCGCACGATATTTTATGGGTACCTCCTTATTTGAAAATATAATTTCGCCAACAGATTGAGGGTAAATTAAAATCACCGCCTACTATTATTGTGTGAGTCGATACGTGTTTGGAATTAGACACAGGTTTTCTCTGAACCTTTCTGCTATTGTATCGTCAGAATCGGAGGGCCGGTAAAAGGAACCAATTATTAACTTTTTACGATTTTCGAGTACTACCTCTACCCATAACAATTCACAGGAACTATCAACTTCAACTTCGCTACACGGTAGACTCGCCTCCACCTATTTTGTTTAATCTATCCTTTCTGAACACAGTTAGATCTTTTGCTAAAACTTCTGCTGAACTTTATTTCCTGTTTGAGCCAACTTTCACTGCCTATCTATGATGTGTGCTTCGGTGCTTTCTATTAGCGCTTGCAGTTCTATTATTTTCCCGACAAAGATACGACAATTTACAGCTGTTATACCGATAGTTCCTAGTTTTATATTTCTTCTGTGATCTACCTGTAGCCTTTGAGACTGTCTATTTTGTTTTTCCTCGAAACCCTATATCCTAAAAAACCGCCCAATGCACGCCACACAACCACCGCTACCCGTGTAGCCGCTTCTTGCATGTTGTGGACCCCTGACCTATTTAGCGGAACCCGGTTCCTTTTGGCGCAAGTCGAGGAATCTGCAGACTACACTGTCACAAAATAACCTGAGCCTCTGATTCATACCCTCCACTCGGCTCTGTACCAGAGGACCGCAGTCGGTCCTGTCGACGATGCTGCAGATGGCCAGCTCTGCCTTCATCTCGCAAGCAAGACTGGCAGTCTTTACCACCTGAGCTAGTCGCTCTAATCCAGAGAGAATCTCTTCCGACCCAAAGCGACACACGGCGTTGGTTCTGACATGAGCAACCACCCGCAGTTGGCTGCACCCTGTCCCCTTCATAGCATCCGGAAGGACCCATTCCATATCTGGAATCACTCCCCCCCCCCGCCTCCCCCCCCCCCCCCAGTATGCACACGGAGTGCACATTGGCTTTCTTCCCCTTCTTACTGGCCAAATCCCTAAGGGACCCCATTATGCGCCTAAAGTTGGAGCTCCATACTACAAGCAATGCCACCCTCTGAGATTGGCCGGATCTTGCTGACTGAGAGGCGACCACAGGACTTATGGCACAATTCGGCTCAGGAACACGGCCCATCTTCGTCAGCACCTCAAACCTGTTTGTAAGACGGACCGTGAAGGCCTCACGATCCCCCCCCCCCCAGGGGCTCAGCATTAATTTGCTGAGTACGGGCTCGCGAACCCGAGGTCCTGAGCTGTGGGCTATGTCGCGCCAACAGTCCGCTACACCGTAAGCTCTGTGCGTGTTTCAACGACCATCATTCGGCGCGACGGTGAATCGTTGTACGTTTCGGAGCCCGGGGATCTTGGCTTAATCGTCCTGGTCACGAGGACGGAACAAACCTCTATAAGAAAAACCTCAATCTCAAGGTGTGCTGCGTGCCGAGGAAATGCATGGCTGTTGAGGTTGAACAGTCGCTAGAGAGACACCTCTGAGGAACCGACCACACCTCAATTGTATAAGGCTTACCCAGGCAAGCGGGACTCTGCGTGGGTGGAAACCGTATTTCCCTAGCTGCTCGTGGGAACACCATGAAAAGACCACGGATCGTTGGCGTATGTATAACCGCCGTCTCTACGCGCGGTATAGGTGATTACAACGCTGCACAATAAATACCCCCAAACGTTTCCTTCCCTGTCCACACCATGGGAGGAACGTAGGGCGAAAATTCAAGGTGACGCTTATGCCCCAAAGTATTTGGTCTGTACGCGAACTCGGACTGATGGGGAATCATTAATGACGAAAAAGCCAATGTTCTTTGTCAAACATTTAGAGGATAAGTATGGAGAGGTGGAGGGTATGTCGAAGAAGAGATCTGGGTCGGTCCTGATAACGTCAACCCCAGCCCAGTCATGGGCTTTGCTAGCCTGTGACAATCTGGGTGATGTTTCCGTTTCCATCACGCCACATAAGAGCTTAAACATGATCCAGGGCATTATTTTTCACAATGATCTTCTGCTACAATCAGACGACGAATTGAGAGCTAACTTGGAGCGGCGAGGTGTGCACTTCATCTGGCGCATCTATAGGTGTCCGAAGGACAACAGGGTTGCCACTGGTACCTTCATCTTGGCTTTTGAGGGCGATTCATTGCCTGAGAAAGTCAAGGTGATGATCTACCGTTGTGACGTCAAACCCTACGTTCCTCCCCCTATGCGCTGCTTCAAGTGCTGGAGGTTTCGACATATGTCCTCCCAATGTAATGCCAACCCAACATGTCGGAAGTGCGGGCGTGCATCCCATCCGAACGCCCCTTGTACACCACCTCCAGTGTGCGTCAGTTGTAACCAGCAGCATCCTCCTTGTTCTCCTAACTGTCCTGTACTCCACAAAGAACGTAAGATCATAGATTATAAGACCCTGGACCGGCTGACATAGGCAGAGGCTAGGCATAAGTACACGTAACTCCACCCAGTGACCATGACGACACCATACGCTACAGTGGCTTCATTTTCGATCCCCACAGTACCTAGACCACGATGTGTACCACCAATGACAGCGGGCCTGCAGGCCCGATCTACTGCACCTGCCCCCTTGACAGTTGGGGGCACTATTCTTTTGGTTGCTCCCACACTCTTCACATTGGGAGCAACAGACAACCAATCACAGGGGACGTCGTTCCCCACCCCACTGCTGGGGAAACAACAGCCTTCTCCATCTCCTCTCGCCCGGAAGGGGTCCCACGGGGCACTTCCTTCTGAGGTTTCTCTCTGTGGGAAAGTGTATCCCAGCAAATGCTGAAGGACCCCCAGCTGCTGATCGAGGGGCCTCCAGCTCTTCGTCAGCCCCTGCGGCCCCTGTTGAGAAGGCCCCATGGCCCTTAACACCAAAGGGCCAGCGAGAGGGTAAAAAACTGAACAGGAAGAAGAAGGAAACATTGGTGGCTTCAAAGCCACCCACACCCACATCCTCTGCTTCAGAGGATGAAGTCGAGATTCTCGCTTTCCCTGAGGATCCCGCACTTCTTGATTCGTGTGAGCATAGGATCTCTGTACTTATGGAACCACCAGAATCTATGGTCTTAGATTCTGTCGATCCTGACCAGAAGGCATTAGATATTCCTATGAATGATCTTTTATTTCTATACTTTTATGGCATTACGACATGGACAACAAGTAATTCTGCAGTGGAATTGCGGTGGCTTCTTTAATCACCTGGCCGAGCTGCGCCAATTACTGTGCCGCTATCCTGCATTGTGTATCGCCCTACAGGAAACATGGTTTCCAGCACAGCGGACCCCTGCCCTTCGTGGGTATTGGGGTACTACCGCAACCGGTCTGTATACAATAGGTTGTCTGATGGTGTCTGTCTGTACATCCTGGACAGTGTCCCCAGTGCCCTGGTGCCACTCTACACAGCTCTTGAGGCAGTGGCTGTCAGAATCCAGGCAATGCATGAATTCACCATCTGCAGCTTATACCTTCCTCCAGATGAGGCCGTGTCTCTCAACAACCTTACTGCTCTGGTCTCCCAACTTCCCCCGCCATTCCTCGTTTTGGGGGACTTCAATGCCCACCACCCACTGTGGGGTGGACAGCGGTAGGGATTTTGAGACATTATTGGCGCAACAAGACCTATGCCTGCTGAATTCAGGTGCCCCCACGCATTTTAGCGTGGCACAGGGCATGTATTCGGCGATCGACCTCTCTGTCTGCAGCACTAGCCTTCAACCACACACATGATGACCTTTGTGGCAGCGACCACATTTCCAATCTTTGTGTCGTTGCTGCAGTACCAAGCTGTAGACTGCTTGCCCCGTTGGTGCCTCCATAGGGCTGACTGGCCTGTGTTTGCCTCAGCTGCTGTAATCGCTACACCAATGCCAGATGACATCGGCAATGCAGTCCAGCAGGTGACTGACAGTATTGTCGAAGCCGCTGAGGCAGCAGTTCCACGAAACACCTGTTCCACTAGGCGTAGGTCCGTGTGTTGGTGGACACCGGAGATTGCTGAGGCTATCCGGGAACGTCGGCGAGTGGTCCAGCACTATCGACGCCATCCTTCCGTGGAGAACTTGGTCGCCTTTAAACGGCTCCGTGCGCGTGCTCGACGAATCATACAGCAGAGCAAGCAGGATTCCTGGGAGCGGTATGTAGCCACTATCGGCTCCCGCACCTCTCTGACTCAGGTATGTACGCAAGTACGACGCGTCTTTGGATACCGCCCGCCGACAGGAATCCCATCCCTCATCATCCAGGGTGTGCTCTGCACACATACAACAGCTGTCGCCGAGCACATGGCAGAGCACTACGCATGTTGCTCCGCGACCGGCACATACAGTGATGACTTCCGCTCCCTCAAAGAGCGAGCCAAGCGGAAACAGTTATCCTTCCTTACTCGTCCTCGAGTGAGTGGGAGTTCCGAACTGCCCTTGCTGCATGCTCTCATATCACTCCAGAACCAAATAGGAGTCACAGCCAGTTCCTCCGACACCTTTCACCAGAGTTTCAACGCCGAATTCTCGCCCTGTTTAACCATCTATGGGCAGAGTGGGCTTCCCCGTCGGAATGGCGGGAAAGCACTATCATCCTGGTGCTGAAACCTGGTGCGGATCCCCAGGTGGCTGACAATTACCGTCCAATCAGCCTCACCAATGTTCTCCGCAAGCTATTAGGACATATGGTGAGTCGGCGTCTTATGTGGATCCGTGAAGAGCGTGGACTCCTTGCTCCACAACAGTGGCGCTTCCGCCAGGGCTGTTCTACCATTGACAACCTCATGTCACTGGAGTCGGCCATTCGCACTGCCTTCGCTAGGCGTGAGCATTTGGTTGCGGTATTTTTTGACCTTCGCAAGGCGTATGATACCACCTGGTGCCACCATGTATTGACTACTCTGCACGATTGAGGCTTACGTGGGCGCCCTTCCTATTTTTATTCGAAATTTTCTCTCCCAGCGCTCGTTTCGGGTGAGAGTTGGGGCCTCTCTTAGCTTCCTCCGTATTCAAGAGAACAGTATCCCACAGGGTTCCGTCTTCAGTGTCCCATTGTTTTAGTGGCAATAAACGGTCTTGCTCCGGATGTGGGGTCATTGGTCATTTACTCCCTGTTCGCCGATGAGTTATGCTTGCATTTCAGCTCCATTAGTATCGGAGTAGCTGAACGGCGGCTGCGGGGAGCCATCCGAAAGGCCCACTCACGTGCCTCTACTCACGGATTTCAGTTCTCCGCGCACCGCATAATGCACTTCTGTCGCCGTCGGGTAGTTCACCCTGAGCCAGAGCTCTACCTGGGTGGTGAACTACTTCAGGTCGAGGAAACGCATCGCTTTCTGGACATGGTTTTCGATGCCCGGCTGACTTGGATGCCACACCTACCTCAGCCGAGACAGAAGTGTTGGCGGCATTTAAATATTCTCCGATGCTTCAGCCATACTGGTTGCGGAGCAGCCCGTTCCACACTTCTTAAGCTCTAAAAGGCTCTTATTCAGTCGCGGCTTGATTACGGGAGCTAGGTTTACGACTCGGCAGCCACTTCTGCCTTGCGGGTCTCAGACCCCAAACAGTCCAGAAATCAGTCTCCTAGCTGAAGCTGGTGTTCCCCCTCTGCGGTACCGCCGGCAACGGTTGTTGGTGTCTTACATTGCCCCAGTTCATGCTCCACCCCGCCATCCGAACCATAGGCTTCTCTTCCCAACTTCTGCACTCCCTTCCCCACGACGTCAGCCCAGGTCGGGTCTTCCGATTGCGGTACGTGTCCCTTCCCTTGTTCACACTTTGCATGTATGCTATGGGTTATAACACTATTGGCCAATTTTGACCATTTTTGATAATAATATTTCATTTTATGGTACGTAAGATACTAAATTTCATTCATGTTACAATCGATTCCACTATTGTATGGTATGTGATGTCTGTACTTCATGTGCTTTGTATGTTTTATGAATATCTGCTTCATGTTTATTTTTGCATATCGTTTTTGTAATTTTAAATGGCTTCGATAATGTCAATTTTATTTTTGAATCGTCTTATGTATGTGAGTATTATGTAAATTTGTAATATCTCACGACCAGCATAGTAAAACATGTAGTGATTCCAATGTGAAAGGAATTCCGTTGTAAATGAAAAGGTGGTGTTGGCGCGCAGCTAACAGAGACAGAGTAGTCAGTCGAAGGTTGTCATTCACAGCAGTCAGTCTGTGGTGGGAGCTCACAGCAGTAGTGAACCTGAGGGCACAGCAGCAAGATGTAGTGGCAGACTTGTGCTACTGTATTCTGCCCAAATATTTGTTTTACTTGAGGCAGAAGACCAATCTACTTCCAATGGCCTCGGTGAACGTGCTGATGCAATGGTAACACTTATACTGTCTGCATATGGAGCTAGATAGAAGCTACTGGAAACCGCTGTTACAATGTCGGCTCACAAACTGCACAAAGATGAAATCTGAGCTGTATACGTTGCGCCGCCACCTCGCCACTACTCCGCATTAATATCGGGTCACAATATTTATTGTTACTGTTTATAAACTGGTCGTTGAGAGATTTAACTTGTGTTTTGAATGTTTTTCAATAGAGGTTACATTTCTGTTAAAAGTAGTGTGTACGTAACCCTAATTTATCCCAAGTCACGTAACCTAATAGGGATCCTCTCCTGTAAAGAATTATTAACCGAGTCATCCTGTTTTTTTTCTAAAAGCAGCAATCAATTTTTATAATGTAAATTTTTTGGAGAATCTTGTTAGTACAATATACAGTGCTTCAACTATAAATTTCATTGCTCTTGCACAATAGTATTGGTAGGAATAAGTTACTGTTTTGCCACATAACTAATTTTAATCAGTTCATATAATTTAAGTAGATCAGACAAAAAAATTATATTTGTGGTATTAATCAAAATTTATAGTGTTCCTATAATTCGTCAGTACAGTTTAAGTGACCCCATTCTAGATTCCAGGCTAGCACATTTAATTGATGAATCTATTCAGCAAAGTATTAATTAAAAAAATAGTTAACTGTAACAGAATCATTAGTTTCATGGTAGGGAGAAAGATTTCATTTTTTTTCAACAAATTGATACATACTAGTTAGTGTTCTTTAAGTAGATTTTTGAACAGAGGTCATAATCATAACCAATTTCTCACTTATTTACAAAGAACATTAAGAACAGCACTGACCATAACATCGGTAGATTTTTATTATTTTTAACACTAATTATAAGCCTTTAGTAACTTTGTTTCTGAGTGCCATTTGCATTGAAATATTACATTCCACGCTATGTCCTATAGTACAAGAAAGTAACTGATGAGGTGAATCTTACCGTTACAATAATTTAAATAATTACTGCTTTCATTTAAATCTTTATTATTATTTTTGTGATTGGTATTTTTTATCTCTTATGAAACTGGTGACAAAGTTTCTTCCACCCTTCATTTATTCTGTACCAAGCTTTTAAATTTAACTGCATTCTTAATTTATCACTGCTTGATATTCTTATGCCTCATTAGGCTGGCGACCGTGTATAAATTTTTATTAATGAAACATTTTGTTAATAAGCTTTAATTAGCACAACAATAGTATTGAAAGATTACCTAAGTTAATTTTTTTTCATAGTAATCAGACTTCTTTTACTGCTATAAGCTACACCTATTTCAAACTTAGTTATCGCTTTCCATAATTTATTTCGTGTTTGGATAAGTCTTTGGGGAGTTCGGTCCAAGTCTTGTCCTTAGGCTAGCACGGGTGCCACACTTCGTGGCCCATGACTGTTCGCTTAGTCCCGGTTGTGTCACAGGGTACTTTCTTTTCTTTCTTTGTAGTTAGCCAGCAATTACAAATATATACAAGCCTGAGCCAATAGTGGGAATGTGAGACTAACAACTTGCAACAATAGCTATCTTCCATCACCAACATGAGCTTTTGGGGCGTGACATCAATGAGGGATAACATATACATAACACTAATCCCTCCTCCTCCTCTTTCAATAACTTTTTTTTCTTCGTTTTTTACATACAGCGTGATTTGTTTTTTCGTAGTAGGTTCGCTCCATGCTGATATTGCCCAGGATGTTGAGCGCGAATTTCACACAAACAAATAATGATGATGATAGTAACTGGTTGAAATCACACCTCCTTCAACAACAGTGTAAGTAGATCTCTGCAAACGTGACGGGAAGCAGAAAAAAGTAATCTGCATTGTTTGATGTAATAATATTCTTTATCGCGGCGAAACTAATCTATTTCGCTCCTTTTGCAGGAATACTGAAGCTCACTCCGTCATATTCATCATCTGATGGTGTGCCTGCGGAGCCAATATCGAAGACACCCGCCTCACCCAAACCAGTGCCATCACCTCAACCACAACCATCAGAATGGCGTCCACAACCTCTGCCAACCTCCACACCACCAGCAGTATAGCGTCCTGACTCCATGGCATTGGAGTAGACCAAAATATTCAGTGGTTCTACATCGAAACTGCTTTCAAAAGACGCATATGTAGTGGTCAGGTAGAAACTAGGCCTGGTTTTAAAAAGCTTAAACATTTCTTAAATCCAAGTTTCACAATTTTTGAGAGGAAGGTTCGTTAAATTAGTATGCCACTTAATTTTAATTGTGCAGTGCTGTGCGACTTTCTTTTGCCAAAGACAAGGCGGGAAACATAAATGTACATCACTATAAAGAATGCCAGTTTAATTCCGTCGGAACTTAATGATAATTGGTACTTAACTACTGTTACGAATAAATCATCAACCCGGCGCTGCACGCGCCTGGAATCGTGACGTCAGTGCACGCAGACCCTCATAATTTCCATTCACTTTAATTTGCATTTAGATATATGTTGTTGAGGGAAGCTATAGTAAATGAAGTGTTATTACTAACAATCACTTTAATGTTTATATTTAAGAGATAAATTTTATATTCTGGTCAAAAACATTTACACAAAATTTAGATACACAAAAGTTAGCTCTTTTGAATAGAATGCATATATTCAATGAGAAATTTTGTCGATACAATCTGAGACACAGTAACAGAATGTTCAAGGAAATTGTATTTCATGCAGTTTTTACAAAAGTATCTCGTATTTCTGTTCTTGCTTTTGCAATCCACATGGCGTCCTCTTAAAGTCATAGTTGATTCCACTTCAGAAATCTTCACACTGCAAAGCTCTCAAATTCTCTCAGTCACCTTTCTTGGCAATTTTTTTGACATTGCTCATGATCATGCAGAAGCGCAAACGAAAGCTGCCTCAAAAATTCTCCTCTTCTAACTTAATTTTGATTTGAATTTAAATAATAGCGGCATTTATCGCAGCTGTGTTCATGATGCTATAAAAAAACAACTATCAGCCATCTTCTCGTGTTTCTAGCAACATTATATGTTGCATTCATTCCGTCTACCACGTCTACTCCACCCTTAGTAAATTTATAGATTATGATAATTTCTGGTTTTTTATCATTTCCTGTATTTTAATAAATATTTTCGCCATGATGAATTGTAGACAGAAGTAATGTAACACTATTTGCTTTCGGTACATAAGAGACTAAGGTGAAATTATCCTGAAACCCGAACACAGATGACTTTTCTTGACAGTTGTTAGCGTTAGTAAATTCCTTTGGGACTTTACTGTTGATGGACTGAATTAAAATTTTCTAAAATTCTGCTTAATGGCTCTCTAGTTGGAGATGATAAACGGAAGAAGCTCAAAAATGTACTTACATTTATTGATGCATCTACACCTAAGGTGACTATTACGCTATATAGCCTTCTTTTAATTTTCACTTTTGTAGCTCTCGGAAAATGTTGTACCACAATGGGAAAATAATTGTATACAGTGTCTTACGTAAGCGCTATCCCTCATGCCCGAGACTAAAGTAGGAATGAATTAAGTAAGAAAAAACACAGAACAGTAAAATTAAAAACATGTGTTACCTCCTTATAAGGGATGCTGCAACTTATGGCCATGGTGCTATGTGAGGTATGCCGGATTTATGTGGGACATGCAGTACTGTTTCAACTCCTCCCCACTTTCAAAGAACACTACACAGTTCTCAATTTTTTTTAATTTTTTTTTACTTTTTTTTAAATTTTTTTATTTTATTTTTTTTTTTTTTTTTATTTTTATTTTTTTTTTTTTTTTTTGTTTTGTTAGGTAGCTATCTGATGAGAACTGCTTGTCTATGAACATTTCCTGAATCATCTGATGACAAGTTTCTTTGCATCCATGGTACTTTCATTTCGATTTTTCTACTTTAAATGAAATAAAAATGCGTAGATTTAGTTTAGCCTGAGACACTGTAGATCACTAAAGGATGAGAAGCATATGTCATTTTGTTTCTTGTTGTGATTTGTTTTTTCCTTCTTGGTGGGCTTGTGTCCAGCAACAACGGATTCTGACCCACTGTCAGTGGAAGATCGAAGGAAACACGGGGGTGATCAATACTTGACTACTGTAGTCTACTTCGTACAAGCTAATAGTTAATTGATTTTGTTATTATATTACTATTGTTTTCACCTTGCAGTGATTAATAGAATTATAAACGCATTAGAAATATGTGCTATGGACTCATCCCATTAATTTCGACCAACATTTAGCAGCGTTTTTCCTTATGTGAACAACTAAAAACATTTATGAATTTTTTTATTCATATTACAGTATTAATAGTAATAAAATAACAAAATCTATGAACGGTTAGCTGGCTCGAAGTAGACGGTAATTAACAAGCATTGGTCATCCATGTGTTTCCTTAGATCTTCTGCTGACAGTGGGTAGGGATCCCTTGTTATGGAGGACAAGCCCCAACACCCCCCCCCCCCCCCCAAAAAAAAAAAAGAACAAGGTTTCTCATCCTTTACTGACCTGTCCTGCAGTGTCTGAGGCTAAACTAAATCAACGTATTTTTCTTTCAGTTACAGTAGAAAATTCTGAAAGTACCTTCTTGCAGATAAAGAAAATTATCTTCAAATGATTCAGGAATATGTTCACAGAAACGTTGTTCACCTCAGACAGGTTCCAAAACAGAAATTAGTTCATTATTACTTTAATCTCAGATGTGAGGGTTGTAAGATTACCGCCCAATAGAAATATTGGTAATTAATAGCATTTGATAATTAAACAGTATGAACTTCACTGCAACCATTGACCATGCCAATGCACTAAATGTTACACAATTTTAACCTTATTAATTATGGTAGCAATGTATGTACACAGTTGGGTGACAACATTTATAGTTAGGCCATAGGTAGAAATTCTCCACGTTGCGATTTGCTGAGTGCCTGTAGCTGACGGGAGGCAAGAGAGCAGGCCGACGTTGGTGGCTTGTTCCAGCTTAGGATTTTCCAGTTCGTTTCCGGTGAGGGGAGAGAGGGACAATGGCGAGTGCCAGGCGCAGTGCAGTGCACAGCGTGAAATAAAATATTCTAATACTACTGGCATTTGAAGTAATATGATGCAGTTAGGAACCTTTAAGGCCCTCATTACAAAATAGCCTGTTGATAAATAAACAATACATTAGCTGATATAGTCACATCTGGCGTAATATGTTTAATTGACAATGAAAAGTAATAAATTACCAACGAAGACAAGACAGTTACACAACTAGCATGGCAATGTTTGTTTATAAAAATAATATATTAACTATTTCTCATTTTATTTTCAATTAGTCTTGTGTATTTTACCTTGAAATATTCAGTTAAATCACTTATCTGTGATATAAGAAATTGCACGATTATAATAAATAGTACAAAGGATGTTTATACTAACATAAAAACGTAAGAAGATATTTGTTTAATGTGAAGTGTAATTATTTTGATTTTAAGTAAAGTTTTAGAAATGTATTGGCTGAGCGCTGTACGTTGGCAAATCGGTTAAAACAACTCACATGGGGAAGTTGATGACGTAGGGAAAAAACCCCGGCAGTTGAGCTTTTGGCGCGCGCGCGCGCTTGGGCAGGAAGTAACGAGGCGGGAGCACGAGTCAAACAGTCGCAATCACAGTTCCAGTGTTTTTGCATGTTTAGGAATTTGGTTCGCAGTTGGTGGTTGTGAGTTTTAAAAGTTAATCTTTCCCTATTTTAAACTCTCACCCCGACCTTCACGCTCGCATTTGGAGGCTCGTTACGGGATAAGTTCACGTTGGACTTTCTCTGGCGGAGAGATTAGGGTGTGTATATGACAGTGAACAGTTACGAACAGTTGCAAACAAGTGCGCGGACGCGACGGACAGTTTCAAATGTGTGTGGCGGCTGGCAGCATAGAGCGGGATAAATTCACACCGGTTTTGCTCGGACAGAGAAGTAGGGTGTGCTTAGGATACTGATAGTGGACAAACCAATTAGCATAATCGTGGACGATACGCGAACGCGTCGCGCGTTTAACGACGGTTGGTGGCTGGCAGAGTTCGGGCGCGGGCATCCGTAAACGGCGATCGACGGCGCATCGGCCCGGCGGCAGTGAGCGACGGCGCGCGGGATCCACGCACTCAAATTTCATCTTCTGCAACGGACGGCAGTGATCGTGGGGACTTCGCAAGTCGTCAACGGAGGATAAGGGATGCAGTGAGGACATATTCCAGCCACAGCTTCTACAACAAACGGCAGCAAGCGTTGGGGACGTCGCAGCTCGTTGCAGCAACTTCTGGATTAAAAGATAAGTAAAGCAGCTGGCGCCATAAATTCTTGTGTGTTAATCAAGCTTTATTGTGGCACAAAAAATGGAGCACGTTTTTAAAAAGTCGCCAAGCGACGTAGATTCAGAGAGTAGCATACCAGAAAGTCCAGAGAGGGTAAATACTGGGGGAATGTTGGTGACACCGGAGATGATTGCAGCCATGTTAGCGAGTTTTAGCTCAAGGTTAGAATCAAAAATAGAAAATTCAAACTCAAATTTAGAATCAAAAATAGAAAACTCAAACTCACATTTAGAATGAAAAATAGAAAATTCAAACTCACATTTAGAATCAAAAATAGAAAATTCAAACTTACATTTAGAATCAAATTTAAGATCAGAAATAGGAACTGTAAAATCAGAAATAGAAACTGTAAGATCAGAAATAGAAACTGAAAGCAGACTTTAAGGCAGACATTGTGGCACTGCAAAATTCAATGCTTGGATTAAAGACAGAAATGATCACAGACATTGACAAAAAGATAGGAAGTCTAACAGAACGGTTTGAAAATAGGGAAAAGGAGATACATGCCAGAATTGGTGCTATTGAGACTGAGGTAGGAGGCAAGTTAGATGCTGTGAAACAAATATGTGATCACAGGAATGGGGGCACTATGCAAGCGTTGGCTGAGGTTGACAAGAGGATGGTGGCAAGTATTGAGGAAACAAAAACTTTGTTGTCAGGAAAATCAGAGAATACAGAATGTAACCTCAGGAAAAAAATAGAACAAGTAGTGACAGTAAACAATACTGAGATTGAGAAGGTGAACACTAGAATAAATAATCTAGAATTGTGTACTGCATCAGGAAACACTAATTGGTCCATGGTGCAGACACCTAATGGCAAAAAGTTTTCAGGAGTGGGTAATTATCATCCAGTAGATTTTTTTGGCTGCATGCAAGGACCAATTTCCGCCTGGTATGTCAGACCAGTGTAAAGTTAAGTTAGCAAAGAGAATGCTTGACTGTTCTGCTCAAACTTGGGCAAATCAGTGTGCTGATAAATTTGTTACTTTTGAGGCGTTTGGAAAATTGTTTTTAAATAAGTATTGGGGGGAGGTCAAGCAAGCTAAGATACAAAATGAATTCTTGAACGGGCCAAACTATGTGAAAGGGAAACAGAGCAATAAGGAATTTTGTCAGGAGGAACTTGAGAAACTAGTGCATTTAGATAGACCTTTGAGTCTTTTAGCAATAATTTCCACTTTGTGTAGGAGGTTACCTGCAGGTTTGCATTGGCAGTTAATTCACCATCACACAGATTCAGCTGAGAATTTCATTGAATTTGTAGAAAAGATAGACCAGGGTTTAATTATGGAACGACAGCTCAGGGGAACACAGCATGTGAACCACAATGAAAACAGAGGCAGTAGAAATGTGGGTCACAACCAGGGAAACCACAATAGAGAGAGGTATTTAAATGAAAATTGGAGAGGTAACAATAACAGAGGAGACAACTGGGAGAATAGAAGCCAGAGGGAAACATGGGAAAATGATTGGAGAAATCAAAGGCAGGAAGGTGGAAATAGGAATGGGGATAACAGTAGGAGAGAAAATCAGAGACAGAATCAGGGAAACTAAGATTTGTTCCAAATGAGGTCCGTTTTGGGACAAGGAACTATTCTAATAATAGGACCAGAAGATGGGATAAGAGGGGATCTAATAACCATAATTACAGTAGGAATAGAGATGGGGAGAGAAGGGAGGAAAAACTATGTCACATGGACAGAGATGATGACAGGAAAGAGGAAGTAGGAGTTCACAAGGGCAAGGATAAAGAAAAGAGGGAAGAAAACATAAATAGAGTAAACAAGGAAAGGGAGAAAAGAGAGGAAAGTATGTGTCAAATGGATGCTGTTATAGGTAGTGAGGAAATTTTTGGGGATTGGTTTAGGCAACATGACAAAAGAAAGGCAAACAGGAGGAGGAATGATAAAAACAAGGACAATAAAGGAGAGTATAATGTGAGAAATTTATTTCATAATAACATTAAAGACGATAAAAACAGTGTTGGGTTAACCTTAGTTTTGGATAAGTCAGAGGCACAAGTGTTGACTGAATGTGAATGTATGAATGTAAATATTGATAGTACTGGAGCCAGCATAGATGTTGTGAAATGTATGAATGAGAGTGAATGTTTTTCTAAATTAAATGTAAATAAATGTGGTCCAGTAGAGACAATAAATGACATTGGACCTACTGTAAATGTTAATATAAATGTGAAGATCTCTGAGGAAGACCAAGTTGACAGTGCAGATGCACAAACCAGAAATTTAATTGGGAAAATAAACTGGATTAGGAAGTGGGCACCAGATGATTGGCTATTGCACAAATATGATTACTTGGACAGACTAGGCAAACAATACAATAGGGACCAGACTTATTACAATGTGTTGAAAGAGTTTGTGAATGGGGACAATGAGCATGATCAATTAAGGGGATTAGGCATGTGTATCCTAGATCATGATGAAATAAGTGAGGGACAGAGAGTTGTACAGCAGGGGTTAGGTGATGATGAGGAGAAAATACAAGTTTTTATGATTGATAATACTGAACAGTGTCATGAAATGGATATTGATGGGTTACAGTCAGGTTGGGTTAATAAAGAAGTACATGAGTATGGGCAAGATGATTGGATCCAATTCCTCCAATATTTAAAAACAGTAGAGCCAGTGGCAAGGGAAAAAGAAAATTATGCTTTTGCAAGAAAAATAGGGGTGTTAAATGCAGGGAACTCAGAATTTGAAGTAATCATTGAGGAGGAGCTGTTTATTCAAGATTTATTAGTCATAGAGGGACTTTGTTTAAATCTAATGTTAGGAAGTGATTTCCTGTGCAAATACGAAGCTCAATCTGAGTATAAAGATAAAGTCTTAGAATTAAGTCTGGAGGGATGCATGAAGAGGGTGAAATTCAAAAATTTTGTAAATGATAAATATTTAATGGCATGTTTACACAAGCAACTGCAAAAAAAACCAGTGTAAATCATGAAGTATGAGATTCAATGCATTGTAGATAGTAGTTTAAGAATTTGTGTATATCTATTCTGTGTCTGTGTTAGTATTTATGTATGTGTTTAGATTTAAGCATTGGAGTCATGTTTACATGCTTTGTTTATATCTTCCTTTTCTTGTTGTTGAAATATATGCTAACATCAGATTTTTGCAGTTCAACAGTAGTACCTGAAGTAAAGACTGTACATTTGTGTATGTGTGTATGCTAACACTAAAGGATAAAGGGGGAGTGTACTGTTTATGTGTGTGTATATGTGAGCAGGGATGGCTATGTGGTGTGAGTTGTGGGGTGACTTGGAGAATGAAAAAGTGGTGGTCATTGAGGCAGGCAGTGGGGTCTCTGGCTTAGATAAATTGTGATGAAGATGTCAGCTGACGATGTTGCATATGTGGGTGTGACTGACCATATGGGACAGAAGAGAGGAATGTACGTTTGTTGTGGCTGTTTTGGCTAAAGATGGGTTGGATTGAGAAATGTTTCAATGAGAGAAAGTGTTTGCTCTTTAATGTCTGTCTCTTTGAGTGTTTGGTAGGTAATGTGTCTAATAGGGAATGCTCTGTATTGTTATATTAAACTGATTTTGATAACACATTTTGGTTTCTTTAATGGTGCTCAACTGTTGACTGAACAATTTCTGCAACAGTTGACGAGAACTATTTTTCTGTCTAGCCTGAGTATCAATAGGGTTTGGTGATATTTTATTTAAAAAATGTAGATGTTTTGTGATAAACTAATTTTGAAATTAGACTTTAACCTTAGATATTTTATTGTGGGGAATACTTGTGGAAAGCACATGAGGCTGATGACAGGGATCCAAATTTAAACCTCACACCAGCAAAAATATTTTTTTTTTTTGGTGCGAGAGGGTAGGATTTGTATTTATGTTTGTAGGTGTCATTATGATAGAAGAGAAAATTCTCTATGATAACATTCTTTCGGTAGTATTATTTGAGCTTTAAGATATATTTTTGACACAGGCAGGTTGTTTTTTATTTGATGGAGTAATACTCCAAGTAGGCCACATATTCTCTTGTCTGTTTCATCTGAAGCCATGGCTGATGAGAGTGCAGGCATGGTGGTTTGGGTTGATCTGATAATGACTAACACCAGCCACTTTGAGTTCTTAATTCTGTTGATTTGCATGTTACTGTACATGTCTCAATGCTTAGTTTCAATTGCACCAAGTCTGGATGGCAGAGGGCTGGGATACAAATCCAACCGAATCCTGGTGTCCAGACAAACTTTTGTCTATGTTGACTCATGAGTGCCT
The DNA here is from genome assembly GCA_026315105.1 of Locusta migratoria. NCBI lineage: Eukaryota > Metazoa > Arthropoda > Insecta > Orthoptera > Acrididae > Locusta > Locusta migratoria. Next base: position 14,952,242 of record CM048755.1, read on the forward strand.
TCTGCTCTTCCTGTTCCATGTAGGGTTCATATGACGTGTGTGAACAAGAACGCTTGATCCAGTGCCATACATCTAAGCTGCAACAGCATGTTGGTTGAAATGACGGAGACATAGGACAATACACCATGGACCAGAGTTGCTGCAACGATGACTCTGAGGTTCTCAGTGTCAAAGTGGTGAGAGATTTCCTTTAAACAAGTGGAGTGTACACCGTAAACAATTTTTATAGTGATAATTCTAGTTTTTGTATGTAGGACAAGGTCCTCTAAAGACTAAAGGTTAATACTATTATAAATTTGGTGCCGATTCTGTATATAAACAACAGGCACACTTAAATTTCATGGATGTAATTAGTTATAAGGATTCTTTTCTTAAAAATATTCACACACTATAAGTGGTCTTAATGGTACAAATATTGGGAAATTTTCTCACTGCCCTGTTTATTTTTATTTATTTAATTTTATTTTTGCATTAGTTCAGGTCATAATTGGTATAGTGTTTGAGTCAATCCGATTCAATACTTTTGTAATTTTAAATTTTGCTCATTTGAATGTATTAATTTTGGTGCTACTTGCGCCATCCTGCACATGGTTTCGATGCGGCAAGTGGGGGTATTGTAAGATTACCGCCCAATTGAAATATTGGTAATTAATAGCATGTGATAATTAAACAGTATGAAGTTCACTGCAAACATTGATCATGCCAATGCACTAAATGTTACACAATTTTAATCTTATTAAATATGGTAGCAATGTATGTACACAGTTGGGTGACAACATTTATAGTTAGGCCATAGGTAGAAATTCTCCACGTTGAGATTTGCTGTGTGCTTGTAGCTGACGGGAGGCCAGCGAGCAGGCCGACTTTGGTGGCTTGTTCCAGCTTAGGATTTTCCAGTTCGTTTCCGGTGAGGGGAGAGAGGGACAATGGCGAGTGCCAGGCACAGTGCAGTGCACAGCGTGAAATAAAATATTCTAATACTACTTGCATTTGAAGTAATACGATGCAGTTAGGAACCTTTAAGGCCCTCATTACAAAATAGCCTGTTGATAAATAAACAATACATTAGCTGATGTAGTCACATCTGACGTAATATGTTTAATTGACAATGAAAAGTAATAAATTACCAACGAAGACAAGACAGTTACACAACTAGCATGGCAATGTTTGTTTATAAAAATAATATATTAACTATTTCTCATTTTATTTTCAATTAATCTTGTGTATTTTATCTTGAAGTATTCAGTTAAATCACTTCTGTGTGACATAAGAAATTGCAAGATTATGATAAATAGTACAAAGGATGTTTATACCAATATAAAAACTAAGAAGACAATTTATGTAATGTGTAGTGTAATTATTTTGATTTAAGTAAAGTTTTAGAAATGTATTGGCTGAGCGCTGTACGTTGGCAAATCGGTTAGAACAGCTCACATGGGGATGTTGATGACGGTAGTTGAGCTTTTGGCGTGCGCGAGCGCGCGCGCGAGGGCAGGAAGTGACGACTCGGAGCATGTGGGGTAGCTGGCCGGACGGCGTCGCTCGGCATCAGTCGGCATGTGGACCTCGAGGTGGAGGTTATAGATTTGTGTGTGGCAATCGCCACGTGTGGGTGCTCGTCGTAGACTGCACCAAGTTGAATCGAGTGGTAATGTGTGTTTGTGAATATTTAGCCGGTGGAACAAGGTGTGCATCGCATTGAATTAAAGTGACTGTGATTTGTTAATGTAACACGTGTCGTCGCATAGGCATGAACATAGACGGTGTTTGAGACAGCCACGTGGTGTGAAAACAATTCACGACAAATATTCATTTTTCTCTCATGAACTTGATTTTATTATGAATTTGTTTTGTTAATCATATGCAGGGAAGGAAAGCTGCGAACGTGTGATATTATCCCCTAGAAAACGAGTCAAACAGTCGCAATCACAGTTCCAGTGTTTTTGCATGTTTAGGAATTTGGTTCGCAGTTGGTGGTTGTGAGTTTTAAAATTAAACTTTCTCTATTTTAAAGTCTCACCCCGACCTTCACTCTCGCAATCTAATGGTTATTTTCGCGAAAAATTCACGGATTTTTGTTTATTCGTAATTTTCTATATTTTACAAAAGGTTGTTAATGACGTAGGTTTCAATCAAAAACATAAGTTATATTTTCGTTGGCTTCACTATTAGTTGATGACGGTAGTCTTTGTTTAGATTGTGAAGAACTAAGACGCTGTTTATGGAAAGTCATCTCCATAGTTACTTTTCAAGCAGCTAACCTACTCAACCATCGTTTTACGTGACGACAAAGTGTTCAGCTCGTCTACATACAAATAAACAAAAACTGAGATCCCCAAATGTTTTATATAACTTAATTCGAAAACAACGAAAGAAATATTTGTTATAGCGGGATTCAACCACCGACTCTGTGGTCGTGAAACAAAATGTTCAAAAGTTTGTCCAAATGTTTGTATAGTCTATGGGACTTAACTACGTGGTCATCAGTCCCTAATCTTACAAACTACTTATCAACTACTTACGAACTAGGACGGCACAAATATCCATGCCCGAGCGGCTATTCGAACCTCCGACCGTAGTGGCCGTGCAGACCGTGACCGGAGCGCCTCAGTCTCCTCGGCCACCGCGGCCGGCGGTCGTGAAACCACAACGCTACCACCTGAGCTACACCGACAGATGCTGCAGTTGTTTTAATTATTGGTACTTACATGTAGTTGCAAAACTTCAAACTCGACTTTCTCGATAATTTTTGCGAGTTGCGTCGAATAGCTTTGGCTGATAGTTATTTAAGTTGTGAACTTCACGTATTATAAAGAAATTCTAAAATCCGATACCCATGTGGTCTCCTCGTAAGGCGCTTGCGGCTGCAATGAGTCGGGCCGTGACGTCAGAGGCTGGCTGCTCGCTCATGTTCCTGATATGGCGGCCAACATAAGGCACTGCAGTAATGCGTTGCAAGTCGTGACACCTGAAGACTCTGGTCGGGACAATCGGATCAAAGAAAAACGGATATGAACAACTCACAAGGTGTAAGCTGGTCTCGCCATTAAGCTACTGTTCTTTTACGTTGAAAATGTTTAGGTTTCATGACATTATAGTGACATATACAAGAACACACGGTAAATATGCGGAGAAATAAAAGAGAAATTAAGGTTGGAAAAGAACAAGTTTTTTTGTTTGTTTGGTGTTGGGAATCATAAATGTGGCCAGTGGTAATTGATTTTTGGCCCACTTTAGGTTACGGTAATAACACTAAAATGGGTCCTTTGAGATAACCTTTTGATAGTTCGAAATTTAAATGAAAATAACGGCTTAACCGTTCATCTGACACGTAAATTGAATAAACGAATTTATAAAGGAGGACATTCTCTAAAACTTTGTTCTCAATTTTTTTTTTCATATCTCGCATCGTATCAGATATATTTGTAAAAATAACTGCGATTTCACACTGTCACTAGATTATACGTAAACCACTACAGGCAAAGAAAATAAACTTGAAAAAGAGACAAACTACCATGGCAAGGCAGCTGATAATATTTTAACTGAAAAATATAATGAAAATATGGGAGAGATATTAAAATTATAGTTTAAAAAGGTAAACGTAAAAAAAATGTACGACTGTCAAAGTTACACTTAAGAGCAAATAATTTTAGCTTTTTTTGTATTATTATTATTATTTTGTATTTTTTTAATACGGTCGGATTGGATGTTACGTGTTGAGTGCATCGATATTATCACAATAGTAGAGTCGTAATCGTATCGTCCATATTTTTTTATTATTCATATTTTTATTGTCCGAAATGTTTGCAAAACTCATAAAACTACAGGAAAACCTAAAGTGCGCCGTAAAACACACCAAAGTTCTCTCTCTCTCTTTTGTGTGTGTGTGTGTGTGTGTGTGTGTGTGTGTGTGTGTAGCCTACCACGTCTAAGGAAATGGATGACAATGTTGATGTAATAATTTGATTAATTTCATTCATACCACCGTTTTGGTGTACCATTTAGATCCATCTGTCTGATTATGTTATGGATGCCATCTTCGATATTTTAAATTCGTATTGTTTTCAATATTTCCTGGAAGATGGTTAGGACGGAAACTTAACAGAGTGACCTACATTAAAAGAGTTCCTTATAACTGTTGTTGATACATGTAACAAGCTAAAAAAAATATTTTGTTTGATATATGGCTTATATATTTTGATATATCATGGAAACGTTATCGGCTGTACGATTTCGAACACTAGAATTGATTTCAAAGGCAATACAGAAAGTGAATCCATATTAGTAAAACTGCAAAAATGTCTGAGATAAAAGAGATGCAAGCTACATAAGAAAATAAAACTGCAATTACCTCAGCGTCACTACGAGTTTTTCAGCTGCACTGATGGGTCTGTTGAACTTGTTGAAGGATTTTCTCTGTATGTCACCTTCTACAATTTCCGAAACATGTGCAGGCTGGTCGACATTTAATTTAAAACAAAGTCTTAATTTCTTCTCGTCTTTTAAAAAGTGCCTGTCAATAAAAAATGTTTTTACAGCCTTCCTCGTCATGTTTCAAAAAAATAGAATGATCTATGTAAAACCCAAACAATTAAAGTCTGCAGTATTAGAGTTTTCTTCTTGGACGAGATATTAAATACTCTTTAATTAATAATTCGTTCAATAGCAAAAACGTGTATTTACTTTCATATACCAACAAATAAAAACAGCTTCGAGTATTAATTATAGTGTAAAATACGTATTCCTTCGCCTGCTATCATTTTCAAATAAAAATATTTCGATATCTTTAACCGATGTGATTGTTCTTGCGACGGCACGATTCACGTTACATATGCACAGAACTGGTGTTTTAGTAGCAACGCTCCCGTACCGTAGATATACGAACAAAAATCTCGAAAACAAAGACATATGTAATTCTCCTCTCAGATTTAAAAATGATTTCGAAATGTTAACTTCATTTCATCCGCAACAACTTATGACCTAAAATGAACCAAACGCACTTCAATTTTAATGCAGTAGGTTGCTTAAAAAGTATTGCAATAACTATGAGGAATATTCCAAAAATAAACACTGAGTTATCAAGCTGGAATGTGGAGCTACAAGATATACAAAAAAATTTTTTTTACGTGTTAGTTTCCTCAAAATCGACAGATATGTAATGAGTGAAAATAAACAAGCATAACCGGAATTAGTACTTATTAATTTTTTAAGAGAAAACAAGAATCTACAAAATTGAATAAGGGTGCTGACGTAGCTTTGCTTCATTAATATACGGTATTTTCCGCAGCAAGGAAATCGGATTGCCGGCCGCGGTGGCCGAGGTGACTGAGGCGCTCCAGTCACGGTCAGCACGGCCTCTACGGTCGGGGGTTCGAATCCCCCCTCGGGATATTTGTGCCGTCCTAGTTCGTAAGTTGTTCATAAGTAGTTGTAAGTTTAGGGACTGATGACCCCGTAGTTAAGTCCCATAAGCTTTATAAACATTTGAACATTTTTGAAATCGGATTTTTCCCCTCGCGTATTACCTCAGTGGCCGCTCCCTGGGAAACGGCAGCGCTGCCACAGCGGAGGGGGTAGCCGCCGTGCTGCTGGTGTCAGTCGGCAGCTGCGTCCAATAACAGGCTGCATGCTACACCCTCCACCAGGATTGTCACCATCAGGTCCAACTAAGCAGTTGGTTAACAAAGAAACCGCCGTCTCAGTGTATACGTGGCACCAAAATTTCCCGTTACATCAAACAGTCTGTGGATTTCAGGAATCTCCTTTAGCACCCAAGCTTCTCCCTCTCCCGCTCTATCGTCCCTCACTTGCTGGAAAAAAACTGATGAGAAAAATTTTATAGTGTGTGCTGAGTCGTCGGTCTTTGAGATTGTCCTGTATCACACATCGATGTCCTAATTATTAAGTGTATAAATAGGACTAACGTTAATATATTCCTCCTCCCTCCCTTTTGGTGCATACTGAGGCATTACTAGTCATTGGACTTCCCGACAGTCGAACTCTGAGCCATCCGTGTTGGAAAGTAACAATAATACCACCTGATTACTAGCGTGAGGAATCTTATGTATTAAGTGAATTTACGAAAACTAAAGTCAGTCGGCCAGACCAAACTACCCTGCCGAATTGCTTAATTTTTGTTTTAAATGAAAGGTGTTCATCCACAGATTTGTCATCAAGTATCAGAATTTACATAACTCTCGCCTTCCTTTTTCTATACTCAAACGCTATTTCCTTCTGTATATTTCTTATGGGGATGTCCTTGCTGTTAACTAAAGTCAGTCGGTCATGACATTCTATCCGACCGATTTCCTTCATTTTTGCTCTAAACGAAAGGTATTCATTCGCAGATTTGTCGTCAAGTTTCAGAATTAACTTAAGTCTCTCCATCCTTTATTCAAACGTGGTATCCTTCCGTCCTTGCATCGAATATTTGAATCGGTTTGTTTTGCGATATCTTCGGTTCTGATTAAGAAACGCAGTTATTTTTTACATAACAACACTCAGCGGATCAAGCTCTTTCATTTGCGCTTTTAAACACTTGCATTGATTGATTCTGAAGAAATCTATCGTGAACTTTCAACTTTACTTCCATTTTGTCTGCCCCCAAACGGTGCGAAGTATTCGCACGGGTCCTCTAGTATACATTAAAGGCAGAACACATTACACTTTGGTTTAAAGGAACATACGTTTCACCAGAATCACTGAAAATCCCAAGCGAGGTGATGCAGTGGAAATACACTGGACTTGCATTCGGCAGGACGCTGGTTAAAATCCATCTCTGGCTATCAAAATTTTGGTTTTATCTAATTTTCCTATATTACTGAAGGCAAATGCCGGAATGGTTCCTATCAGGCAGCTTCCTCTTTCATTCTTTTTGCCTAGTCCATATTAACCTACTATTTTTCCTTCCATTCCTTTTACTACTACGGAATTCCAGTCTCACAACACAATTAAGTTTTCCGCTCCCTTCATTGTCTGAAAAAATTTACTTTACTTTCTCATACATTTCTTCGATCTCCTTATTATCGGCAGAGCTAGCTGGCCTATAACTGATGTCGTATTTATAATCCTGTATACGCCTGACCAGAAATCCTGTTCCTCTTTCCACCGAACGTCACAAATCCTCACTATATCTAACTTCAATCTATCCATTTCTCTTTATAAATTTTCTAACTTCCCTACCCGATTAAGGGATGTAACATTCCACGCTCCGATCCGTAGAATTCCAGTGTTGTCTTTCCTTATGATCACATCCTCCTGAGTAGTCCCTAGCGGGAGATCCGAATGGGCGACTATTTTACCTCCGGAATATTTTACCCGAGAGGATGCCATCACCATATAGTCATACAGTAGAGCTGCATGTCCTCGGGAAGAGTAACGGCTGTAGTTTCCCTTGCTTTCAGACGTACGCAGTAACTGTGTGGCAAAGCCACATTAGCTGATGCTACAAGGCCATCTCATTCAATTATGAAGACTGTTGCCCCTGTAACTACTGAAAAGGCTGCTGTCTCTCTTCAGGAACCACACGTTTGTCTGGCCTCTCCACAGATACCCCTCCGATGTGGTTGCACCTACGGTACGGCTATCTGTATCGTTGAAGCACGCAAGCCACCCCACCTCGGCAATGTCTGTGGTTTATAGGGGTGGCCTATGCATATATAGGCGGCAATCAAGAATGATATGTCATCACGTGTAGACGGAAGTTACGAGTTATGCCAGCCATCTCAGAACGTATCTTCCCTTACAAGTGTCTTGGGAATTTTCTCTACACTTGGTGTAATTCTGTATGAATATGTATAATCTCCAGACGTATAGTTAATAAATAACACCCGTGGAACATACATGCCTTTAAATCCTGCGAAAATCATCCGCTTAGTCACCACCCACCGAATTCCAGCTCCGCCCCTCAGCGGCAAGGCGCTCAACCCAGTGCCATCTAGGTGCCACTGGTTCCACCAAACCACAAGGAACTCTGAACGTCGAAGACAAGTTACAGAAAAATGCACAGTTTACGTTTCAAGTATTACACTTTTACAGATACTGTGTATTAATGAAATAGAAGAATCTATATTCTAACGCGGATTGTCTAAAGGTATTTACATCAGTAACATACTACTACTGTTTTTGTTACAAGTGAATAGCGTTTTCTATAGTTCTATTTCTTGAAGACAACTCGTTATCTGAAATCCTCGATCTCCCAACATAAAGCGACATTTTGCAATACTTAGAATCTACTCACCTTTGATTATAATATAAACATTGCTAAGCCGAGGCAGCTATTGGTTTTAGTAGTGTGTATTTTTACCATAAGCTGTAATATATTAACATGTTTCGTACCTGTTATTTATTAGTTAGACAAATGTGATTTATGTCTACATTTCTTTTGGATTTGTTGTATTTCTCAGTTGTTAGTGTTGAAAATATAACAAAACAATCATGAGAACATGATTTCTCTAACAAAATAAATACCAATTGATTCTTCTAATACTCTCTGAATCTGTTCAATAACAGCGGCAACAGCACAATACACTTTCGATGTATGTAAACATACTAATCCCACGTCCTTCAGAAATTGGCATATTCTTTACAGTTAAACTTACTTCTTCTTTAGAATTTGACCGTGAGTTAGATATAAGGAAGCTGTTCTAGGGTAGTGAGTAGGGCGGTTTTTTGCCGATCTTCTAAAAAGTAGAAGAGGTTTTCCTGGAACTGCAGAGTATGCTGCACGAACGTTATATTGAGGAATGGACTGATGACCTAGCTGTTTAGTCCCCTCAAAATAATAACAACACAATATTGAGAAATAGGAAAGGAGGAGCTACATCCTTCCAGGCGTACATGCAGGAAGCAAAGAAGCAACTAATTTGTATCAAGGGAGATAGAGAGGAGGAGGATCGTTGGGAACTGGCAGCTCGTATTTGCAAACGACATGGAATATAGAAGAATGTACAAACGTTACATGAATGACAAGTCATAACGTTTGTCAGAAATGCGAAGATGACAACAAAATTCACGAAATGGATGAAACTCACTATTGAGAGACAGCATGCTGTCATATGTAGTTAACAAAATATTGCTGAAAATACTGCTATTTCACTAACAGAATGTATTGGAACGCATTACAAATGAAAACAAAAGAAGCAAAAACAAAAGCAAGCACCTCACAGGACTGGAACCACCAACCTCCAGCTCCTCGTTCACACGCCCTAACCACTTTTTTCACCGGCTTTTTTAATATATTACAATATAACTAAATGAACTCTTTCATGGCAGTTATGTAGCGAATATAAAAAAGTAAATAAGGAAACACAAAATAGTGAAACTGAAGGTACCCTCTGGTATTAAAATGATGACTATTCAAAGTATCTGAAAGCAAACTTTTTCTTGTCCCAACTCTTCTTAGCGAGGACCCGAGTACGTCATCTCGTATTATCATCAAGATCCGTGTTCTGTTTCGAATTGCGAATCAGTGATCACTGCTTCATCTTCTCTTACCCGGGACCGGCCAGCTATAAGGCGGATCATTGAATATACTACCTAAAAAATTAGCAAAAGTCTGTCGATATATGGAAAAGTACTGCAATTTATCGTGTCTTCCCTGTAAGAAGATCCAAAAATCAAGGACATCTTTGAGAGATAGAGATAATATACTGACAATCCTTTTATCCAGTTTATTGCCTGTGTCTTTGATTGGAGAAAATACGTTAGGTCCGGTTGTAGGAGCATTTTATGCTCGATCACGTTTGGTGGCACTCGTATATAAAAGGCAAGTAAATATCTTCCGAATCAGAAGCCATACGTCCGCTGAAGATCCGCATTCCAGGCGATGGTTATCTATGTCAGTCACACGACATAGCACGCACATAGGAGACACGGTCAGAGCAATGTCGTGCAATCTGCTCTTTGTCGCATATTTTTCGTTGACGACGAGGTACCAGGTAGCACGTATCTCCGTCGTTAAGTGATTTTGGTGAATCGGTTGCCACACCTTTGGCCACGTCACTTCTGGGGTGTCATCTCTCTATGCTATTCCGATAATAATTCTTCATCAGCAGGTTGTACACATCTCGAGCTGTCTGTGTCCTGTTCCTGGGAAGTTCCGTATGTATGTAGCTGTATTCCAGAAAAAAAATGTTTGGATGTGGGAGGGCATAGGAGCGATGTGCGCGAGTGAAGCCGGTGGCATGCAGGATGTAGGGGCGAGTTCGTCAATGAGGAGCCCAGTGAAATTGTGCTGACGATGGGTTCACATCTTCAACATGCTCTTAACAGAGACGGCCGTTGCTCGCGCTCGAACGTTGGTAGGACCCAAACCTTCACTACAAGGAGGGAGGGTAAGCGTTGCATACCGTACCTTGAAGCGAAGTCCATGACTCACAAAATATCCAAAGGCCGCCTGTATTCGCTGTGCCACCCCTGGAGTCATCGGTAGGATTTGCGCCATGTGAAGTATTCGGGATGCAATGTAGGTATTAATGAAAGAGGCCTTTTGGGCCATATCCAATGCTCTGAGGAGGCGTCCTAGGACGGTGACGCGGAGAACTTGTAGTAGGCGTTTGTAATTAAGCGCCGAAGTACGACAAACGTTTTTCGTAAAGGTGACGCACAAATACCGCAATGTATCCGTCATCTCCGAAGGGCTTTTAGTTCCCTCCGGTAGCCCTCTACCTTTTTCCATGGCACGTGATTTTACTAAGTTCATTTTGCTGCCCGCTGCGTTCTCGTATCGTTCGATCCAACTCAGTGCCTACCTGATCTCTTCTTCTAAGCGACCGATGAAAACGAGATCATCCGCGTATGCTCGGAATTGAAAGGTAGTTCCCTGAGAGTCATTGTTTCATCCCACATATGAGTGGTTCCTTCGCTATTGCATAGAGGATCGTAGAGAGGGGGCAGCCTTGTCGTATCGAACGTAAGATAGGAATCTGCCCTTCAACTCGTCCGTTAACAATCACCTTCGAATTGGCATCATGGAGAAGATGCATGATCACTTGGTTGAAGACAGCCGGGAAAGCCATTCGATCCATTACAGCTTCCAAGAAAGAATGGCTCAAATTGTCAAATGCACAATTGAAGTCTGTGGAGACTAGTGCACTACGCAGCAGACAGGTCGAAACAATGGTAATCACATCGCGATAGTCGCTAAGGGTCGTCTGGATATTGCTATCTTCTCCCAAAGATGTTTCTCCATTGAAATAACCTGGCGTATTACGTGTTTAAGCCGTAGCGCCAAAATTCTGGTGAATATCCTAAAGTCACTGTTCAGGAGGGTGGTTGGGCGAAAATGTTCTGTTCGGGTACGTCCGGATGATTTGGGTACAGAACTGATGATGCCCTCCATGAAAGTTGGTGGTATGGGAACTGCTGATGATAGTATTTCCATCGTGAGGCAATCACATCCCTGAATGTCCAGTAGAATTCTAGTGGAAGACCATCAGGCCCAGGTGATTTATTAATTTTCCCTTTGGCAAGCGCGTCTGCAACATCATCTTTCGTGATATCGTCTAAAAGTGATTCTGACGCCGCAGCATCAAGTATATTGGTGATGGTGTGGGTGACTTCAGCTAAAGTCTCTTCATCTTGTTGCACGTCCCGATATAGTTGGTGATAGTGGTCGACAAAACACGTGTTATGGCCGCTTGTGTAGTGACTAAAGAACCATAAAAAAATGTTCAAATGTTTGTATAGTCTATGGGACTTAACTACGTGGTCATCAGTCCCTAAACTTACAAACTACTTATGAACTACTTACGAACTAGGACGGCACAAATATCCATGCCCGAGGGGGGATTCGAACCCCCGACCGTAGTAGCCGTGCAGACCGTGACTGGAGCGCCTTAGTCCCCTCGGCCACCGCGGCCGGCATAGAACCATCTGGGATGTCTAGAACCATCTGGGAGGTCTAGTGCATGTATCAGTGTTCGTCGATTTTGACGTCGTTCAGAAATGATGTGATGCATAGAGGGTGGTTCTCCAACAATCCTCTCTTGGCATCTAGTTAGCGCTACGACACCTTCACGTTTGTGGCTGTCGAGGGTGAGAATCTGCGCTTTGACGCGACAAATCGCTGCTTGGCGATCTGGGGATGTTGAAAGCGCCGTAAGTTCTGGAAGAAGTGTATAGTAGAAGTCCGCTATTTGTCGATGCCAGAGCAATCTTTCCCTACCGTAACGTATTACCGCACATATCAAGGCCAGTTTGACGCAGTCCACCATTGAATCGTTGACGGATACCTCTGTAACCGACCCTAACATTCTGTCCAGGCACTTTCTATTAATTGTCGACACTCTTGATCTTGTAGGATTGCCACATTTAGTTTCCATGTTCCCCGACGTCTCCACACGGTCTTCCTCCGTAAATAAACCGCACAGATGTATGCACTGTGGTCCGAGAAGGCCATGGGCCAGGTCTCCGCTTGTACAGTCCCTGTCACGTAAATGCGGTCGAGTCTGTTGGCTCAGTGTCTGGTCACGTAAGTGAAACCGAGGCGGTGACCGTGTGTCACTTCCCAAGTATTAGCAAGACGTAGGTGTTGTACCAAAAGGTGCAATTCGGGGCATGGAGTGCAGTTGGGTTGTTGATCGTTCGGAGAGAGTACGCTGTTGAACTCTCCGCCTAGGATGAGGTTATTGTAACGTCCCAAAAAGAGATGCATAATTTCTTCTGCATAAAATTGTGACCATTACCGTCTTTTATCTGTCCCAGAAGGGGCGTAGATATTAATAACTCGTGTTCCCTGCATATCGAAGGCAAGTCCTCGCGTCGACGGTAAGTACATTACATTGGTGACCTCTATACCATCTCGAACGAGCGCAGCCGTTCCGCTGCCTCTCGCATCAGCAGGGGCTACATAAGCAGTGTAACCGTAAAGGTCTGGTAGAGCGTCCACTCGGACATCTTGGATTGACGCAACATCCACGTCAGCCACCTTGAGCATATGATGTAGTAGTTGAATTTTGACACGTATACCGATCATGTTAAGAATGATGGAAGCAATTTTGTAAGTTTGTGGTAGGTATGCAATTATTGGGACATTCATTACGACTCGGAGAAGCGGCGTAGTGGCAGCAGAAGAACGACCCCGTCAAGCCGCCCCCTCACTGCGCTAAACGTTCTGGATGTCGTGTGTGGCCGAGGCGGCAGTTGGCGCTGCATCCTCTGCAGAAGACGCAGGGTCAAGATCGTCTGCCTATGCCATCGGATGAATGCTTGCGTCTTCCGAGGCCTTTCCTTGCGTCTTCAGTGGCACTTCGCTGTACTGGAGGCGCCGTTCGTCGTGTTGATCGTCAGGTGTCCCCTGCACACTTCGTGTGTGTTGAGCTGGGTCAGGGCCTGTCGTGGAGGACCTGGCACAATCCGTCGTTGAGGCATTGGTCACCAGTTCGGTGTGGTAGGGAGAAGCCTCGTTGTCTTGTGATTGTGTCAGTGCCTCATCGGATAAAGCCTTCATTCACTTCTTATGCCTCTTTGGAGACCGCTGTTTCCGAGAATGTGTTTCCGCGTCAGACGACGGAATTGAGTTTCGCTGATCAGCTACAAAGGCGGCCGTGGATTTGGCCTTCTTTGCTACAACCCGAGCAGGTGTTTGGTTGTCCGTCATATATGACGATGGCTCTGCATCCTGCGATGTTAAGGTACGATGGAACGTGTTTAGTGAGTTCAGTGCGCACCAGTCGCTTCCATTTAGTACCGGGTAAGTGGTAAATTGTGTTCGCTTGTCTGCAACATGGCTTAGGACTTTTCCATAACGCCTGAGAGCAATCTCCACTTCTTCTGCCGGCAGATCGAAAGGGATTTAGAATATGCGAATCGTTCTGAGACCGAGACTCGCATAATCCACATTCACTGGACCAATGTTACCATCACATTGTCAAAATTCGTGTCCGTCTTTCACTCGGTCTAATATCGCGTTGCATGCAGCTTCATTTATTAGTTTAACGTGAACCACGCTACTCACACTGTAGAGGTTGAGTCCATTAAGATATTTACAAGGGATCTTTACATCTTCTCCAAGAAATAGTTCTACTTCTAGCGCTTTCGGTCGTGCATATTCGGTCGAGAAAGTGAATTTCAGTGTAGAGTTCCTGTAGGAGTTGGCCACGATTATCGAAAATCACTTATTCGCGCGAAAGCTGCTTAAGCACGTTAACACTGCGAAGCGCACGCTGCGGTGGGACGTAAATAGGTCCGTGGTCACAGCGACGCCGCCCGACGCAGACTGAACCACTAGACCACGCTGAACACAGTCTTATAAGACTGCTTATATTCAGAAACTTTTATTTATATCTAATAACGTCTTTATGATGAAGTTGCATTTAGTTGTTACTTACAAACGGTGTATTTGCCGCAATTGAAGGTAATTTAAACCCAGAAACAATCTAAATAGTGAAATAGATACGGCGATTTAAATGTAGCGAGCCTGGACGCCACGTGGTGAGCTGTTGGGGTGTGTGGCAGGGCGCTGGGCTAACACCACAAGGCCTTACAACAGGCCGTGCCACGTCACACTGAGCAGGCCGCAGGCCGCGGAATGGCTGGCCGCTGGGACATGACCACTGCCTCGTAGCGGTCAGCCAGTAGGCCTGCTCAGTGCACGGCCTGTTGTGAGGCCTTGTGGTGTTGGCTGGGAGGACGAGCCCTGCAGGTAGGAGAGAGGAGTGTTGGGGGGGGGGGGGGAGTGCATATTTTCGCAGGCTCTAACGTTTGCTGTGATATACTGGAGTGGCGAAGCGCGCTACTTTCTGCCGGTGACGGCTCAGGCGGGACTGAGCGGCGCACGTGACTCGCATGCTTTCATAAGCTACGCATGTCTTTTGGGACTGCGGGCATACGAATAACCGAGCACTGTGTCTCGCCAAGATGCACGGCACATATCTCAATTCTCTCTCTCTTTTTCTCTCTGCAGTATTCTTACTGACGTGTAAAATTACTTACAAAAATTAAGCAATTACACTCTCACAAAATTGTGTGGAATGATGTAAACAAAAATAAAATTAATATTTCCGTGAGAAAATTCTGATACGTTCACAAACATCAACATTAGTTCTCAATGCTTAAACAATAGTTGTCACAGAGCAGATATCGTCTCTAATTTTAGTTGCATCTGGGTTGATAGGTGACGTAGAGTAACCCATCTACGACAAGGTGGATAGCTGTAAAAAGTAATTTATATGCGAACTTATATGCCACCTCCAAAATTATTTGTAGACTTGTGAGCGAGAGGGGTTGTGGCGTGGAATCTACTCGTGAATAAAATTTCATCAACCAGGGACGTTTATAAATACAGAGGTGAATGTTCTACAGAGATTAATGGAGGAATCTAGGTGATTTGCGCTACAACAGAGAGCTTAACAAGGTCTTCGTCAAATACGCAGCCTGAAGTAGAATCTAAGCATTATGATTTATTACACTTCTTACTGCTCAGGAAGAGTGTTTACTGTCAAACCCTGAAAATCTTGATTTCCTCAGAAATATGTTGCTGTTTATTCGGTTATGTTAAAACAGATTGAATATATTCTGCTAGAAGAATCTGTAATGTGATACTAATAGATGATTTTGTTATTCTAAATCATGAAGTTTGTTAATGGTTCTAATACTATCTGCTTCTGGTTCTATATTTCGAGTAATTTTCCTACCAAAGGAGGTTTTAAGAATACATCTTCTCCATAACTTCTCTACAGAGATAAACTGAAACATTCACTTACGTGAAAAATCATTTACAAGCTGTTTAATTTCTGCTTTCAGGGCTGTATGCAATCGTAAAACGAGCGGTAATTCTGAACCGCTTCGCTCATTCTGCACTCCAGACGAAAGCCTAAAAGTCGAGCACTGTACGTAACAAGAGCCTTGATTTGTCACTAAAATTAGTAAATAAGGTCCATGTGAACTACTGGCTACTCCCTGCTACAAACCCTTGTTCCCTGGCCCAAACTGAGAACTGACTCGTTTCAAAATACTTCAATAACAGGTTGTTAATACTACAGTGGTCAATATACATAGCAGCTCACACGTTATTACACACAGACATTAATAAGCAAGCCACCACAATTAAAGTTATCTTAGAAAGGTGGCTAAGAAAACATTTATTGCCCAACGGAATGTAGACATGAAAAAATTATTGCATCTGAACATGTTCTCGGAACTAGTAAAGAACAATATTAAGTAAAAGAGGGAAGGTGCTCTAAAACTACAATTTATAGGCAACTTACGGATTATGCTGAACTTAAACTTGTTTATTCAGATAAAAAACAAGCAAAAAGGGGAATCAATTTTGTTAATACAACAAAATGCATCTCTTACATGGATTAATGCAGACGGTGCCCAGCCTACATTACACATTATTTAACGCTACTGGGGGGAAGGATTCACAAACAACACTCACACAACACAACACACACGCAATGCCACAGCGAAACTCACCAAACTCAGCGTGCTGAGACGAGGCGGACGGAGGCGCCGCTATCGTAGACGAAAGTCAGCAAGTCGGAATGTTCGAATGTTTGTAAATCTATCCGACCAAACTGCGTGTTCATCACTCCGTAGCTTACAAACTACTTAAACCTAGGTAAACTAACCTAAGGACAACACACACACCCATGCCCCAGGGAGGACTCGAACCTCCACGGCGAGCAACCGCGCACTCCGCAGCGAGGCGCTTTTGAACGATCGGCTACACCACCGTGGCCAGCAAGTCGGAGGTAGCACAAAACACAATATACAAAAACACTTTGAAGCTGGCTCTGGTCTGTCGAGCCTATTTTGAGAAGGTGCTTGTGTATAGCCAAGTTAAATTACATTTGAATTGGACAGAGAGCAAACACACTAACGGCGACACACTGAAGGTGAAGTGCTTGAAAGTCGGATTCATTATACAAAATCGCGGTGGTTTCTTAAGTTGCAGTCTGTTAGAAATCGAGCTAGGTACTGGTTTTATATGCGAAGTGGCGTGAACTCAGGCGACTAGCTGCAAACCCCGGAAGTCGGAGCTCGGACCCACGTGGTTCCGAAAACCGGTAAAATTGAATAAATTCAGTTTCCGAAAAATAAAGAAAATAACTACTGCATGCAACCCATAGAAAGGCTCAGAATTATATGAGGAAGCGAATGAAATACAGCCACACGCGATAGGGGGTGATTACAGAGACGAATGAAGTCCAGTCTCAAAAAAACCACAAAAATGAAGTAATCACAAAGTCGGAAAAATAAAATAAGAATTGCGGCATGCAACCCATAGAAATGCTTAGAATTTTACGAAGAAGCGAAAGAAATGCAGCTACATGCGATAGGGAGCGATTACAGAGACGGATGAAGTCCAGTCTTAGAAACTCGTAAAAGTGAAATAATTACAAAGTCGGAGAAATAAAATTAAGAATTACAGCATGCAACCCACAGAAATGTTTAGAATTACATAAGGAAGCTATTGAAGGAGGTTTTACAAAGCCGAGAGAGAATTACTGACGCAGACAGAGTTAGTACTACCACACGGAGAAAAGATAGCAAAATTAAAATAGGCTGGGAGAGAATATTGCGAAATCTGAAGGATACCCGCATAGTTACTTGCCTGATGGGTATGGAACAAACAAGAGTGGAAGCTGAAGGCTTTGTTCTATGAACCAACCACAAGGAACACATATCACTCACGGAAGGAGACGACGAGAAGAGTTTTACATAGACTGTACAAAAATGAACATATCACCTATTAGAAATCGGGCCCGGCAAAGCTATAAAGTATTCACACAGAGTTCATACTCTGCCGCATGATCACCAAAGGTTTTAACATACCAAAGCGTTATCAAACTGCAACTAGAATAACACACACCGCGTTTATCTATTGGAAATCACTGAATTGAAAAACGAGAACACATTTCCGCACACGCTCGGAGAAAACATTCAAATAAATGATTCTAAGTTCACGAATCTACGTTAAACGTGCTAGTCAATGAAACGCTACCATCTCGCGGATACCAGAGAAGAACCAACCTTACCTCGCCAGACGCCCAGCATAGAATGAACAGCCACGCGGCCACCGGGGCGCGGGAAGACGCGAGAAGCCACCGGAAGCTGGAAAATCCACGAAAACAGCGGTGGTGGGGACCGAGAGACTCGCCAACCAGCTCGCAACCAAAGGGTGTGGAAACATCTTTGGTAGTATCAGCAGCTATCGATACTGAGCCAGAGAGAACGATGCAAAGCGAGCTGTCACTCCCCACATTCAGCCATAGATTCATGCACACACATTCTCTCAGGGACAGTGGCGTAGCGGAGAAGCCGTACTTATGCCACATTAATTAATATAATAATAAAGTATTAACATAACAAAATAAGAAAAACTTAGCAATATTAACTAATATTCTAACACATGAAATAAAAATGTTATTCCTCACGCCTTGAAAAGAGTGGGGTTCAAGTTTTAACAAAATGATAATCTAGCGACATTATATAAATCATAACTTTACAGAAACTATACAAAAATATATGGAAGACGACAGACGGTCGTCTTTCAAGCCTACATGTGTTGCAAATGAAGTAAATGGCCGCCGCTGTCACGCCTTCTGACATCCAATGATATGCAGAACAGAGAACTATAATTGGTACCTAACACTGTAGTTTTCATGCTTAGGTTTTTAAAATCAGTGAGAAGTAAGTAAAGCCTCTCTTTTCATCTTAGTTTGTGGTTGGATAGGAATTTACCTCTATAAGAATTAGAACCCATCTTTCAAAGTACTGAAACTGGACAGTTCAAATGTTTGTAAAGCTTATGGGACTTAACTACGGGGTCATCAGTCCCTAAACTTACAAACTACTTATGAACTACTTACGAACTAGGACGGCACAAATATCCATGCCCGAGGGGGGATTCGAACCCCCGACCGTAGTGGCCGTGCTGACCGTGACTGGAGCGCCTCAGTCACCTCGGCCACCGCGGCCGGCACTGGACAGTCATACGCTATAATATGCCAGTCCTGCAAGAGAAACGACTGCAATGTTCATGAGGTATCCGGTCTTGACGACTACTTGGTTGTAGTGATATATCAAAAAACACACAAATCAGCGAAACTATACCGCTCATATACTGTCAATAAAATTCTTCTGTGCAATGGAACGCCGAAACGTTGCTGGAATGTGGTCGAATGCCCAGAATAATTTGATTGTCAATGACAAGGTGCCCGGAAGCCTTCTTTAACACCTACGTATTGTCGATATAAACCCGTCTAAGCGATAGCAGCGTCGCCTGGCGAGAAACGATTGTCGTCAGTCATAAA
This sequence comes from Locusta migratoria, assembly GCA_026315105.1. Classification (NCBI taxonomy): domain Eukaryota; kingdom Metazoa; phylum Arthropoda; class Insecta; order Orthoptera; family Acrididae; genus Locusta; species Locusta migratoria. The sequence goes on from CM048755.1 coordinate 14,971,504, forward strand.
CATGGTGTTGCCTGCTTGTAGAACAGGAAATGCGCGCAGCCTATCTGAGTTTCAGAAAGGGCATATTGTGATGGCTGGAGGCTCGGCATCACCATTTTGGAATGTGGATGAATTGTTGGTAGTTGGATTATGTGGCGGTGCGTGCATTCGACACGTAACGAAATGAAGGTGAAACCATCTGACAACTTCAGCGTGTTGGGCGGACACTCCTCATTACAGATGTCAGGCTTCGTAGGCTCGGCTGACTGTTTAGGCACGATAGGTGGTGAACTGTGGAACAATTAACATAAGACTTTAATTCTGGGCAAGGTGCAAGTGTGTCCGAATAACCAGTGCACCAAACTCTCCTTACGATGGGTCTACGCAGCCGGCGATCTATCCAAGTGCCAAAGTTAACAGCACGACATCATGGACACGTGGCCATTGTCACTGGGTGCTGGCAAAGTGGCAGAGCGCAGCATTCCGTAATAAATCCTGAGACCTTCTTCATCACGTCTATGGAAGGGTGTGAAACCGTCATCTTCCACACCTTGACACGTTTACTGTGGAACAGAGACAGGCTGGTGGTGGCTCATTCATACTCTGGAGAAGATTCATGTGGGTTCCAGTGGAGCTCGTGCAAGACACCACGTAGGCCAAAAGATATGAAAGGCAAGGAGTGTGATCGAGTCGTTCGAGAAACACAGTGACGAGTTGAAATTGATTGGCTGAACTCACAGCACTTCGAATTGGACCCATTTCGGCCTATATTCGATATGATTGTTCGTTCCGTAAGTGATCATCGGCACGTTTCCCGCAATTTACCAGAATTAGGTACCGTCTGTGTGCAGATATAGGGAAAATTACCTCCAGAGACCTGCTATAGCCTCATTTCTTTCATGCTAACACTTTTGGTCACTGTTATCTGCGTCAACGATGCACATACCGGCTCTGTTAATTACGGGGAAGTATGCGGTTTGGCGTGGGACGTGATCAGCGTTCCGCACTACCGGCCGTTGTGTCTTCACCGCATCTGTTACGTCTCCATCAGTAGCTCCGCACAAGGGGTGAATGTACCCCGCGTATCAAAAGCGCTCGGCCGAGCCGGACGGTGACTCATCCAGTAGCCAAACCGGACAGTCATGTAGCGGGAACCGCGTCATTCACTGCGGCATAAATAACCACCACAATAAACAGAAATCAAAAAAACCGTCTTAAAAAACTATTACAAAACAAATTAATATGCACAAAAACGTAAAAAAATATTGTTGATTTTTCTACGACTTTTTAATCAACTTAATTTTTCTACTCATAAATATGTATGTACGATCTATGTGTTCACCGCCACGGTGGAGTGGCCGAAAGCATTGAGGCGCTACGCTCCGATGTGAGAGGTCGTTCCCCGTCGGAGGTTCGAATCCTTCCTCGGGCATGGATGTTTGTGTTGTCTTTAGTTAGTTTATGAGTAGTTTGTAAGTTTAAGAACTGATGACCCCGCAGCTAAGTCCCATAAGCTTAACAAACATTTGAAAATTTTTATATGGTTACCATGCAAGAAGATAGGTAGGTACCTACCAACTTTAAATCTAACTCATCACATACCTATGAATAACAAACAATGATCAAAATATTTTTTAGGGTTGTTCTAAGTAAAATGAAATGAATAATATTAGACTACTTAAAAGTCGGGACTGATGACCTAGCTGTTTAGTCCCCTCAAAACCAACAACAACAACTTAAAAGTCAATCAAGTTATTACGATAGTATAACGTAGTTAAAAAGTCAAATATTTTTAATTCCAAGGGACGAAACTACGTTGGTCATCAGTCCCTAGTCTTACAAACTACTGAAACCAAATTAAACTAACCTAAGGACAACACACACATCCATGCCAGAGGGAGGATTCGAATATCCGATGCGGGAGGCCGCGCGTTTCGTAACGTGGCGCCCCAGACCGCTCGGTACCTCCCGCGCGGCTAATGTGGTTACAATTATTGTTTTTGCAGCCGGTGTCAGCCAAGGAAACATCCGATCTGACTTCGAACTCAATATTCTCGTATTATTTTCCTAGGAATTTTGTAGTGTTTCCTTGGCTGACACAGACTCCAAAAATAACAATAATTGTAGCTACATTAGCCTTGTTTGGTAAGTATTTACATTCTTTTTTTCCTTATTTTGTAGTAAACATGTTTTCGTGAATTTGAAAATATGTTTGCCAGTAAATCTATTATAATAGGCCTTTTCATTAAAAGCTGTACATGTTACATTAGAAGTTGTTTCATTTTTACTGTACATTTAGATTCCATATTCCCGGTCGTAGCCAGAGTAATGGTTTATCTGTTGCTGTTTACGACAGCACAGATTAACAAGCGCTGTCAGTGGCACATGCTGCCGCCGCCGCTGCCTCACGCAGGGAGCAGACAGCGGCAACATTTACAACTAAATGCCAACATCTTATGTATGAGGTCCGGTGTGCGTGTGCATACAAAGGTACAGCATTACACATATTTTGAAGAACTTCTGAGAAACGATTGTAACTATGCTGGTAGTTCACTTCTGTAAATCTAGTGAAAAAATATCATGTATTGCCAGTCACAACAAGGAAGTCTGTAAAACATCAGAAAGATAACGTAATTTGCATTTATTTAATTTATTTCTCGAAGAAAATACATACGTAGAATAAAACAAAATTTCATTCTGGATTTCTGGTAATTTTTTGTAAGCGTGATAAATACCAAGGCACAAGGCATACCACCTCTAACAGGTCCATGTTTGGTAAAGCACTACGGTATTTAAACAATTTTCTGGTCGATAACTGGTTTACTTAACTTTGAACTACATTAGATGGTTTTCTGTAAAATATGTTTGGTGATCTCTTTAATTACTCATTGTGCGTAATTTAATATCAAACCCTTTGTTCCGAAAAGACAGTGCTGCACTTGGGCTTAGAAAGATACAGGTACGTAAATCTTTGCCGCAAGAACATTGCTTTTCCACTCACAAAACACAGAATGAAATAGTTTGTAGATAATTAATGTACGGCGTACATTTAACTGCACATTACGGAGGGCAAGAAGGTCTATATAATGTTCTTTGGGTATGTTACTGTCGCCGACACGAGTATTAAATACTATGAGAGAGAAATAAAGTGGAAGTTGCCTCGCAGTGCCCCACTGCTCCCTGTGGCTGCGAGTCTCGCACAAGGCGGTGACGAGCTGCGAGCGAGCATCAAGGCTAAAATGACCGCCTCCACTATTTACTATAGCGATTGGTTTTGCCAATCAGTTAGCCGTCTTCACGAGCTATGTCCAAACATCGAGCCGAATTTCAGTCAGGTATATAATATACATCTTTCACAGAATACCCTAGTTGTACACGTATATCCACACATCAATAAGATTTTTACACCTGCTCAGCTACCGAGTAAGGTGGCACAGTGATGATAGACTCGACTTGCATCCGGGAGGATGACGATTCAACTCACCTCTGGCCATCCGGACGTAGCTTTTCCGTGATTTGCCTTAGTCACTCCAGGCAAATTCCTGGATTGTACCTTTCAAAGGGCTCCACGTGTATCCTTCCCCTTCATTACCAGTAATCAATCCAAGCTTGTGTTCTGTCTCTAATGACCACAGTGTTGACGAGACGTTAAACCTAATCTTGTTTCCTCGTCCTTCCTTCCCAGCTTACACACGATCCCCCAGGGGTCTCTCGGTCCCTTCGTAAGTACGTGCGTGGCGAGCAAGGGTCCCCAAGCTAATACAGTCTTCCTTCCTTCTTTCCTCTCTGGACTGCATTTCCTTTCCCTTCCCTTCCTTTCCTATCCTCACTCCTTCCCCTCCCCACCGGGGGACTGATGACCTTAGCAGTTTAGTTACCCTGCCCCAAAACATCAACCAACAAACAAAACTTACACACGAACCACGCACGCATGTCAATTCCATGAGTTAAGTATACAGCAAATGAAGAATCTACTGTAAGAATGTCACACGTGTATTCCTCCAATACAGTTTATTAGAATACAACAAAAACATAAAAAAGTCAGTACTCCTCTGACTACCGGCCGTAGTGGCCGAGCGGTCTACAGCACGCCAGTCACAGTCTGCACGGCCGCTACGGTCGGGGGTTCGAATCCCCCCTCGGGCATGGATATTTGTGTCGTCTTTAGTATAAAGGTAGTTCATAAGTAGTTAGTAAATTTAGGGACTGATGACCCCGCAGTTAATTTCCATAAGCTTAACATACATTTGAACTCCTCTGACTGTACGATAATGTTACACCAGAACAAATACACACAAAATTGAAGGTCCACTGGTTTGCAGTTCCAACACTTTAACAACGCCAGTTCATCAGCCCCGGACGTCAGTGTGGGGACCTACAGTTCGTTCGTCCCCATAGTCGGTGGCGGTGCTGCGAAACCCGATGGCGTCCTCGGCGGCGGCGACATCGGAGGGCGGAGGCGTGACAGGTCCCTTGACTGGAGTAGGCTGTGCGCGTCCTTTAATGCGCACGCGGAAGGATACCTGCCTGCGCTAACTCCGCGATCGCATATGCGGCGGACGGTAGTAGGTCCCTTTTAGGCGCCCTCTGGGCCTGCTGCCAGCGCCGCTTGCGAACTCGTGTGAGCAGGTGGATTGTTCGCCTAGCTGCCCGGCAACCCGCGACGCCTTCGTGTTGTGCGTGTTGGCGCTGTAGTAGGCGGAGAGGACAACAAAATCCCAAAGTGGACAGGGGTTTAAAAAGGAAGGGAATACAGATGAGAAGGGTAATCGACAGAATTTGACTATTTCAAGTGAGAACTTAAATGTACTTGATTTCTATGACAATGGAAAGTATTCAACGGCTGATAAAATACAGGGTGATCTCCATGAAAAGTTGAATTATTTTGGCGCATAGACCTCTGACATTCGTTTTTCTGCTTTTTTGCAATAGGCTTTGCGTGTTATTGGGTAAAACCGTTCAGATAAATATATTTTGCTCGACATTAGTGTAAATACTTACCCGAAAATCACAGCTACTTTTGTTTAACATATATCGGCGTTTTGGGTGGTCGGTATGGTGATCAACGATCGTAACTTCTGAAAGTAACAAAAGAAAAAAGAAGAAAAATTAAAAACAACTGTGCTGGAAGAGCTAATAAATGTGAGCCGTCGAAACAAAAATTTTAGAAACAGCTTACGACACGCCTTGCTGCACACAGAGTATCTCGAAAATTAATTGCGTCCAGACGTAAAAAAGATGCAATAATAATGCCTGAGGTAGTGCCATAGATTTTGTAGAAACTTCCTCACTGGGAACAACATTTTACAAGTAGGTTTTTTTGGAGGGGTGAATTGAAACGGACGTTTCAATTTACTAAGATGTCATAAGCATCTATTAATTTCGCGAATGTTCATTTGTTTTTAGTCAAAATATATCAGCCTTTTGTTACTAACACAAGTTAAGTCCCATAAGCTTAACAAACATTTGAACACGTTCCCGATATCTCGGAATGGCATGGCAAGCTCTGTCACATGATTATATTTGAATGATGTGCGGTAAAAGGAATAAAGTCCATTTTTATCGAAAACTAGTAGTAAACTCGGCTACATATTGATTGCAGCCTTAACGTGGCCCATCTCCTTCTCTTTTCCCTCTGGCCGCCTCCTCTTTCCTTTCTCTGTCCATTCCCTCCTCTCCCCTCTTCCCCTCTCACTCTCTGCTCATTTCTCCTCTCTCTGTTCATCGTCTCGCACCCCTCTCTGCACATCCCCAGCTTCCCCTTCCTCTGCCAGTCAACTTCTCGTATCTATGTCTAGCTCGTTTTCTACCACCTCAGTCAACTGCCTCCTACATCTGTGGAATAATGTATAACTCTGTCAATATTCATGTGATCAGTGAAATGGAGTCCACGTTTAATGCAAGGCACCCTCCGCCATGCACCGTATGAAATCTTAGGTAGACAGTGATGTTCCTTTTGTTTAGGAGGTTAGGTGTGCAAAATTCCGTCAACATCGGAATAAAATCGTAGATTTTGTCGACGTTTGTAGGTAAAGTACCCTGCACCATACAAATTTTACGTAAACAGTTACTTTGCTCTTGTTCTGAAGATCGAGTGTGCATGGTTTCATCGCAATCGGATGGACGGTACGGTAGCACATTAAATGCGAACAAACATGATGCGGCAGTTTCATACGCGTCTCACTGGTTATGACTCCGTATCTCCTGAACTATTTGTCGTATAGTGATATAATTTTGCCTGTAACCTTCACGATAGTGCAAGAAATATGTTGACAAACTTTCATCGTAATCGGATGAATGGTACCGCAGCGCATAAAATTGGAGCAAACAAACAAAGAAACAAATATTTTCTATATTAGATATGCCGAGATATAATTTCTTCTTGAACTGTGCATCCATCGACAAGTAGAAAAGGGAAGACGGAACCAGCCGCGGTGGACTGGCCGAGTGCTCTAAGGCGCCTCGCTGTGGAGCGCGCGGTTGCACGCCGTCGGACGTCCGAGTCCTCCCTCAGGGCCGCGGCGGACTGGCCGAGCGTATTTAGGCGCTATGCTCCGATGCGCGAGGTCGTTCCCCGTCGGGGCTTCGAATCCTCTCTAGGGCATGGATGTTTGTGTTGTCTTTAGTCTAAGGTAGTTTATAAGTAGTTTGTAAGTTTAGGGACTGATGACCTCGCAGTTACGTCCCATAAGCTTAAAAGAACATTTGAACATTTTGATTTTGATCCTCCCTCGGGCATGGGTGTGTGCCTGTCCTGTGCAGGCGCTTGTGTGTATGTGTGTGTGTGTGTGTGTGTGTGTGCACTCGTTTAAGTAGTTTAATTTGTAAGCCTATGGACTGATAACCAGAGTAGTTAAGTCCCAAACATTTACAAATATTCGAACATTTTGAACAGAACCATCAATAATACTGAAGGTACAACGTATTTAAGTTTTCAATTGTTGGAATTGTGAAGAATGTGTAACTTTTCTTAGAGTTGTCATATGGTAACCATATGAAACCTAGCTTATTCTTGGCGCAAGGTAACCAAATGTAACCTTTCCTTGCGTAATACTACCAATCACTGTTAACTTTGTATACGCCTATAAACGATAAATCTGGGCCGCAAGTGAATGCAAGGCCGCCACCCGCGGTGGGATTTTTTAATTTGACCGTCCATTACCTAAGGATAAGACACCTACCACAGGCATTTAACTTTGAAGAGATGAACTAGTAAAAGGAGGGAAAGCATAATGTATAAGAATTTATCTTTGTACTAAGTGATATTTATACGGTTGTCAAGCTAATTAGGCAATAAAATGTTCCAGCTATTACCCACACTCTGAATGAAACGTGCTATGTCACTGTTACTTTAAAACAACTAGGTACAGACAAGCAGAAAACGTTAGGTTTATGGTCGAAACAAACCTGCTATCTGTATAGAAAGCAATATCAAGGCAGACCAAACTACTTTTTTACTGTTCACATATATTTCTGAATATGAGGGAAGATTTTGCACTTTACTAATAGTCATCAAACGGTTAGTATTTTCGGGCATAAAGTCACCTGCGTCAGTCACTTTATGGATCACATATAGTACTCAAAAACTGCAACAACAAACTAATATTGAACCACTTTTAGGTTAAATATACTGTAAATTACTTTACTGATAGTGATGACCCTTAAACTGGTACAACACACTTTTCACTGTTTCGCATTGTATTAATAAACAAAATTAGTTATGCAAATACTTTAGACTATTTTCAACATCTTTATCATTTTGAGTGATAATTACTTTCTTTAACTGCATCTAAGAAAAATGATTCGAAACACTGTTTGGCTACTAAACTTAAGCAAATTGTAAAACTTTATTACTGCAACTTTTAGTTATTAACGTAATTGGGAATTATTTTATCATTTCATTAGTTCGCTCAGAATTTATTCTAAAATATTTAGAATTACCGATGGAGCCAAATGCAAAAGTCATTCATTTGTTTTAATTTTACTGCTCCAAACATCAGTACTTCAGATTATTAATTGGATCGGATACGAACTATTGTTAATCATTTACTTGTTTACATAAGACACTCGGAAAATTTGCGCACTAGGACAGGCCCCAAACAAGGTACGGGCATGAGATAAATTACCGTGAAAAATAATTTTATTTCAGTCGAATGGACTACTTCCTGAGTGGTCCACCCGCATTACAAATCTAAAAGTATTAACCTTAAGTTTCCCGTGCTGTGGACGAGCAGCTGAGTCATTGCGCAACTAGGAGCATAAGCTTCACAGACGTTGCTCTCGCTGTATCGCACAAACTTTTCTTCTTGGCGTCGTACAGCTATTTACTGTGAGCCCAAAATTCCATGCCAAGATGGAACGGGCATTATCCCAGCATCCGAGGCTTTATCAAATACACTTACTGCAGATAAAAGCGTACACTCTGCCGTTAGATGCTGCCTCGCTTACTTACACACTGCCGTTAAGCCTGTATCAGCGCCTCTACATGCGAGCTAAAATTTGCACCTTACACAGCTGCATCGGGGAAGTACATATGGCTTCACATTTCACATACCTTAATATACACCCTGCGTTGAATCAGAATACTGTTTTTTTTTTCTTTTTTCATTCATAACAATAAACATTACCACAAAACTGCTGTACAACCAATATACGTATAATCATTTCAAGTCAACAAATAATCCCGTTAAGTTACACAACTAATATACGCACTACACTTCACAAGAAGAATTTATAATCATAGCTCAAAGTTGTAGCATATCGATTGCCACAAAAAAAAAATTAAGCTTCAAATAATTCGAAAGAAAATTTAGTAAATATGTGCATTAATGTTATAAATGTCTGGACATTCGTCTGTTTCCCAATCACTGTTCTAAGTAGCAGCACCGGATGTTAGGCAAGTAACGTTACAACCACGTTAATAATTAACATCTAAACACGTTATTGGATTTGTACTGCCCCACATCCATAATCAGAAAAACCATTCAGCCCAGTTTGCTATGAAGGTCAAGGTAGTCGAAGACCCAATGAAGTGTGAACATTTCTCAATGACTACGTGCATGGGCTAGCTGAAGCAGTGAAATTAAAAATGCGTTTACTGACTTTTGTGACGGCCAAAATCTAAACCACTCTTTTGTACGGTACCTGTTGCATCTAGCAATGATTGGAAGTTTCAAACAATTCAGCATTATTTACCGGTATGAATTCACTCCTCCCTTCCATGTGTTAAGTGTTTTGCCTTAATAAAGAGACCGTTAAGGCAACATCCACTATGTCAAGCCGCGTGTTGAAATGGTAGCTAACACAAAAAACATATACTTCCCTTTCAAGAAAAGATTATTGAACTTCAAGAGGTTATTGATGATACCGAATTGTGCTTACGCCATGTTAAAAATATTAATTTAACCGTAACTACCAAGCGACGGAAAGGTTTTCGGTTACCAAATTGCAGAATTGGACCTACTTACATCAAAACCCAGGATACGTCGTTTGTGCGGAGTGGATAAACAGATTTTTCACATAATATACCGTACAGCCTTTTTAAGGGAAAAGAAGTTCCTGTTCATTCGAGAAGTATGGCATACAGCTTTATAAATTTCTAGAGGATGCAAGAGATTAAGAGGATAGTTAAGTACATTCCATCAGGGCATCAGGAGCTTTATGACAAAATTCTTCAGTGGCCCACAGAAAATAATTCTATCCAATCTGTTGGACATTATTAGTACTTCCAAGAAATAAATCTTAAAATATCGTTAATTAAAATTATTTTTAATACTATGTCACAATACATGATAATTGTTAAGGTCTTTGAATAAATTGAAATCAATATTTTTTTTACAGTCACAGGCAGAAATAACAATAAATACATTTTTTAAAACTGTATTAATGTGAGGTTATTTGTAAACGAACCACGATAGGATAATTTATGTGGAGAAAAAGAAGATGCACCAACTTCCAAGAAGGCTTGCTTCAAAATTATCCATCAAATTGCCTCAAAAGACTCGTCATTCTATACAGACAATCTGGTACTACAAGTATACATTGCATTACAAAACTGTAAGACAAATTGTGCAGGAGCTATTAAGTTGTACTTAGTTTTCTCTTAGCTCAGATGAATAAACTTTCTTCCTGTTCCCAATCAGTGATTCATTTTTTAATGGAAATTATGGATATTTCATTTTGTTTTTCGTGTCAAATTGGTCACGGGAGTTGCTCTGACAGTTTGCAAAAACAATCCAGCCCGGGAGTTTGCCAAACTGCTGTCTGGAGTTTTCTGGAAACACAGGACATTTGCTAGCCCCTTCAAGGATTACCGCCACGGCTGGAGTGCCGAAGAAGGCAGCTTATCGACTGGAGGCGGTGCTCAGGGAACGGGCCATGCTTCATTTCCACAGCGCTCCACTCGACTGCCTCCCAAGCACGGCCTCAGGACTGACTCAGTGTGCCGGCTTTCTGCGGCGCTGTTCTCACGCTGCGTTCGAAATTCGCGACGTCAACAAATAATATTTTGATTGGTGTGTTGCCACCTGATACGAGACAGCATTTTGGCATCAAACGTATGTGTTAGGATTGGCTAAGTCTACAGAGTGCGGGAATTGTTTAGCATGTACAACTCACTGCCATAGGCCTGCGTGGATACAAAATTCTCCGATTGGCGTTTCTTATTTACTTTTTTGGAGAAACGAGGCACTCACTAAGGAAGGAGACTAAATTCCTCTTGCAGGAACAGTGATCGTGGCGTCTCTTGAAGGAACGGTCGTCATCGCAAAGAGGAATCGTCTAACTTCTTGCTAAGGCGTCCAGGCGGCGGCGTGGGGAGATCCGAAGACTTTAGACTTTCGACAAAGAGAGGACTTTCTGTTTCCAGAACTTGGTTTCACAATGCTCGTGATGACTTCCTAGTTGGGTATTCTAGTAGAATTTTTATGTTCCCCTTTGAAGCGGCTGTCGTCTATCTCAGCACGAAGCATTATGTAAGTGGGACACATTTGAATCCCACTTTTAAAACCTGAAAGTTACGACATGAAGTTACGCGACGCCTCACAGTATTTTACCCTAACGTTGTGCTTTTGTTTTATGTGGTTGTTTGTGTTTCGCAAGAAAGAAGAAACTACACGGCCCAAATGTATTTTGCTCTTGAGAATTTTTGCAGGCAGATTAAAATAAGATGCAGCGAGTAAGGGTACTTAAATTTGCGGTCATACACGACCACCACGAAAGAATGGGCGTGTCTAAGGCGTCTTGCCACGGCCGCCCTCGGGCATTGGTGTGTGTTGTGTTATTAGAAATAAGTTAGTTTAACTAGTTTGTAAGTCTACAGACCGATGACCTCAGCGATTTGGTCCTTTAGCTTTACAAACATTTGATTAGACATACATGACCCACTCTTCTACTACACATTAGTTTTATTACGGGAAAATTATCCATGTTGTGAATCTGTCTCAGCCATGCACACACCAAAAATTATTTACGTGACACAATAAGCCTTGGACATCTGGATTCTGTGTCAAGGAGGAGCTTACCTGTATAAGGTACCACACATCTGATAGTGCCTGATTACCGTGACAGATAAAGGACAGGACCCTAGTAGGTATACCTTTGGTTCACAATAGTTAGCCGATAATGTATGTTGCAGGTATCCATACTTTGTGTTCCTTTTTGTTTTTCTTCTGTGCACCATAATCCTATACGAACCAGCTGATAGAGCCATTGTCATACACATGACCGTACGCTATTTTCTATTAGGTTATACAGAATCTTAAGATTGAAAATAATAATTATAGTGTCCGATAACTGGCGCAGGTTTTCCGCGAGCAAGGACAGTGGCGACGAATGCCTGACAGTTACAAAGCCGGACATTTGCGCTCGGCAGTGTTTGCCGGACATTCGCCCTCGGCGCTTCGACACGTAGTTTGAGTAGTAATCCCTCAGCTAAGGGAAGTCGTTCTTCGCACTTGTCTACCGCGTGTCCGTTTTCAAATAGCCTACCCAACACAACGAGTACGTAAGGGTACTCCTTCGAAACCTTGAAATGGCGTTGTCAAATGAAAATACTGAATTAATTATTGGTGTCGCCATACAACAAATATGTATTGTAGATTTTGTTGTTGTATGTAACAGCTTATTTCCAACTACTGGTCTATTGTCATCTATCGAAATACAGAACTTTTTTCAGTAGTCGCAAATCGAAAAACTTTCAGGAAAAGAAAGCAAAACCGTCGACAAAGTAAATATCCAATTAGGTGTTCCAAGCATATATAAGGCCTAATATTCCTTCATCGACAGCTTCTTTCCACACTTAGTGAGACGGAGAAAGCCCATCGCCATGCAAGGAACTAGAAAGGAACGATATAAAAAGAATGAGAATGTTCACTGATCATTTTGATCTCTGTATTGCTGGCTGTTTTAATTAGTGTAATTGGCGGTCCAAAAAACAACAATAAGAAAGGATAAATGAGTACGTGAATGCTTCAGAGAAAGAATGATCTACTCCATGATAACGGGAATGAGAAATCTCTTACGGCCAAATATAAATTAATAACATATCCTGTGGTAACTTTTAACACAGTGAAAGAAAATATGATCATTAAATATGAAACTTCAGTTAAAATAGATGTAACAATATCACTTTAACGATATTTGAAGTTGACCTCGTTTAGTCAAACTGCACTGTTTACGCTAGTGATCCGACCTGACTGGCTAGTTTCATCATTAAACTTGTAGGGATATTGTTGTGAGGCCTGAAACACTCTTCATTTTTTACACTAATTAAGGCTGATTCCCATCACACATTGTACAGGCTTTGGACTGTCAAAATGATAAATGACGCTCTACAATTTTGGCGTATTTACAATCAGCCTAAATAGCTCAGTCGGTAGAGCGCTTGCCCGCGAAAGGCAAAGGTCCCAGGTTCGAGTCCCGGTTTTGGAACACAATTTTAATCTGCCAGGAAGTTTCATATCAGCGCACACTCCACTGCAGAGTGCAAGTTTCATTCTGGAAACTTCCCTTAGGCTGTGGCTAAGGCATGTCTTCACCATATCCTTTCTTCCAGGAGTGCCAGTCTTGCAAGGTTCGAAGGAGAGCTTCTGTGAAGTTTGGAAGTAGGAGGGGAGGTACTAGCGGAAGTAAAGTTGTGAGGCGGGATCGTGAGTCGTGTCGGGATAGCTCAGTCGGTAGAGCGCTTGCCCACGAAAGGCAAAGATCCCAGGTTTGAGTCCCGGTTCCGGCACACAATTTTAATCTGCCAGGAAGTTTCAGGCTTATTTTTATTTTTCTCAGTTTTTATTTTAACATTTTTACTTATACCATGATCCAAAACACTTAATAGTTTTAACTAAATAATCTTGAGGACGTAGCGGTCATCATACCATATTAATACATTACATTATAACATAGGCTACTTTGGTCCAGCGTTTGAGTATGGGCATATTCTTTTCATAGAGGACCTTATATTGCCAATCTTTTCATAACTATTTTATGGTTCTCTCTACCTTGGTATCCAGTTTCAGGTACTTCTTTTTCCCTTCAAGGTTCATCTCCAACTATATGCACATGCAGTTTGAGTTCCGCGTCGTTTTTCAAGCTCACCACAGAAAACGTAATTCTACGGTGAGGGGTTCCAATAAAATTATTTATTTTGTTCAACAGCATTCGCAGTTCGCTTCCTTTTCCCGTAACAATTATAAATTGTTCTGAGGATATAGTAATTCTCTAGCCAGTTGTCAAAAAAGTAATCAAAAAACGGGAAAATCTTTTGTTATCAGGATCTTGTGTGTCTATCTCAACACAATGCCAGCACCCCACATATGCTGGTGGGTTTCCTCAGACAAACTGAAATCTAGAAGTATTTTCCATAAACTCTTCTTCATATGGAAATAGCATCAATTTATCTCAAATGAGGAGAAAACTTGAAGGGGGTCCAATATCGCAGCTGCTTCACAATCGTCGTCCACATTTCTGTGACACCACTGAAGAACTGCCTGTTTAAAGAGACTAAATAAACGTGAATATGTGTATTTATTTTGATTTGAATTGGAGGAATGAAAATGTAGCATGAAAAACGTTTGATTCGTCACTCGATGTGCCTTAAGTGTGTGTGTATCATATAGATGAATGCAAACTGTTTGTTCCAGCTTTTAAATGTTCCATCCATAAGATTATAGGAATAGCTACGTTTTTAAGCTCTTTTCCTTAGCTTCCACTAAAAGTGATCAACTGCTTCTTCAATCTATTGCCTTCTAGAAGGAAACGACTGACATGTCCCATTTTAAGCGAATTTCAAGAAGAAAAATTTCAGAAGTTCTCGGGCTCTCGTTCGTTCTTTCGAGCTTGAATCTGCAGATAACGCAAATTTCTCTTCATACATTGCGAGTTAGCCATCACTGTCACAAAATCATAACCTTTATAATAAAGATATCCTTTTTCATCCATGTATATCTTTGATAACTGCGTAGTTTCCCCACGAGCCTAACTCTTCGCCTCTCTAATTAATTTTTCTTATCTACAGTTGCATCATAAGTTGGTGTACAGAAATGTTCTGATATTTTAAACACTTCTCCGTTATTCAAATGCATCCTTCCCTTGCTATAATCCGATTTATGGCGTAAGCACACCCAAGTTGGAAGCAGTTCAGAGGCGACCAGCTAGGTTCGTTACTGGCAGGTTCGACCAAAGCGCGAGTGTCACAGAAATGCTTCGGGAACTCAAATGGTGATCGCCGGAGGAAAGACGACGTTCTTTTAGAGAAATTCTGTTGAGGAAATTTAGAGGGCCGGAATCTGAAGCTGAGTGTAGAACGATATTCCTGCCGCCTACTTACATTTCGCCTACAGTAAAGATCACAAAGATAGGATATGAGAAATTATGGCTCGTACAGAGGCCTTAGACATTTTTTCCCTCGATCTATTCAAAAACATTGAAATCTTTGTAATTCTATGGGCGCATACTACTTTGGTCATAAGTCCCTAGACTTACACACTACTGAAACTAAGTTCAACTAACCTACGGACCAACACACACATCTATGCCCGAGGGAGGATTCGAACCTCCGACGCGGAAGGCCGCAATATCCGAAACGTGGCGCTCCACACCGCTCGGCTACTCTCGCGCGGCCCTAGATCTATTTTGGAGTGGAATAGGAAAGGAAATGCCTAGTAGTGGTACATTTTATCTTCCGTCACGCACCTTACGGTGGACTGCGGAGTATATATGTAGATTTAGACGTAACAATACTTTCGTTAGATTTCTTCAGTTTATGACAAGCGTAATCAATGTAATGGGCAGAAAGCCTTACCTTGTCGTTGTAATAATTCGATACTGATAGCCACACTAGGAAATTTGCGAGCAAAGTGAACATAAGGACTGGTGTTTCGACCAGCGTGAAGTTCTCCCTTCGCTAGAGGGAGAACTTTCATTGTTTGGAAAGGACGAGATATCGTCCAGGGGCTAGAGAAGCGGGGGGGGGGGGGTGGAGGGACAGACGAAGCCACCCAACCGTTATGAGAAGGTAAGGCCGCGAATTTCTGGTTTGCAAGTGTTTGGACACCGTAGGGACAGGCTGTTCTAAGAAGTAATTCGTGTAGCACACAAGTTTCTGTAGTTCTGATCAGAAAAAAGAGGCTCAGCCGTCGTAGTCGGCCGTCCAGACGAGCTGGCGGCCCTCATAATTTGATTAGGGGCGGAGGGCGCCGCCGCGGCTACTCGCGTCACCCTCCGCGGCCATCCGCTGCCAGATGGGGGGCACTGCCAGCCTCTCAAACGGCCTGCACTTCGCACTGCCCAATAAGCTGCACTTACTGACACGCTTGTTGGGGAAGCAAATGTGTGTTTTGTGCCTCGGTATATTCACTTGTGTCGCTCACATACCTTGTGAATGATGTTCTTGCTCGACGTCTTACACACACCGTATTATTTAGCAGCATATAGTAGAATACACTTTAAGGACAGGCCAACATACATTTTTAGTTTCGAAGACATGGAGAAGGCCTTTGACAATGTTTGCTGGGACGCACTCTTCCAAATTCTAAAAGGTAGCAGATGTAAAATATAGGGAACGAAAAGTTGTATACAACTTGTACAAAAAACAGACAGCAGTTACGAGATTTGAAAGGCATGAAAGGAATGCAGTGGTTGGGAAGAAAGTAAGAGAGTGATAGGACTGGGAGGCGGATACTAGAATAATAAATGTGGGCGGCTAGGCATGTTTAACAAAGATAGTCGTCACTTTCTGGGTAAAATTTTTTATTAAAATTAAAATTCTTAAGAAAAGTATAAAATTATTTTAAAGATCTTAAAATGAGAAATAAATACACAAATTTATTGCAATTAAAATGCTTAAGAAGAAAGTTCACCGAGCGAAGTGGTGCATTGGTAACGCACTGGACTCGAATTTGGGAGGACCGTGGTTCAACTCCACCTCCGGCCATCCAGATTCAGGTTTTCCGTGATTTCCCTAAATCACTCCAAGGCAAATGTCGGGATCGTTCCTTTCGAAGGGCACGGCCGATTTTCTTCCCCAGCCTTACCCAAATCGCCGAGCGTGAGCTCCGTCTCTAATGACCGAGCTGTCGACGTGACGTTAAACACTAATCTTCCTTCCTTTCTCCTAAGAAGAAAGTTCTATAAATCTCTTAAAATGAAAAATACGATTTACACATTTAACTGACAACGAATTTTAAACAAGCTAGAGCTGGATATAGCTTTGACTAACTATAAATTACAACACAAGAGCGGCTTCAGTCTTACACCGAAAAGGAGAAATCTGGACAGGATGCACTTGCAAGTGTCAATAAACAGGAAACTAATTCGAAAATATTTTCTCCTTTTAAAATTTTTAAGTTACACCTGAAGTCGGCGAAAGCGAAAGATATCAAAGCATAATAAAACTGCAAGGTGAGGGAGGTAAAGCAATAAATGTGGGCTTACCAAATTACAACTTAAGAATTTCACAAGAGTAGAATAACATACAATAATCACAATAGATCGGTCACCACAATCTCCTTCAACCGCGAATTTAACTCACAAACCCATTCAGAAATGGGTAAAACATAAAGAGAAGGAGATACTATGACGCAAGACTGCTGTCACCAAGGCAAATAATATCCAGATCAGGCACAGAAAGAATTAATAACACCCCAAGACAGCAAGGCTAATGCGCTTACGTGTTAAGCAAACAAGAGGTGTAACCCCGTCTAATAAATTAATTATACATCAACGCTCCCATGATAAAGACAAGGGAGCGATTTTTTTTTTCCAAAAATGTTCAAATGTTTGTAAACCTATGGGACTCAACAGGTTGGTTATTAGTCCCTAGCTTACAAACTACTTAACCTAAGGTAAACTAAACTAAGGACAACACAAACACCCATGCCCGAGGAGGGAATCGAGCCCCCGACGGCGGACGGCCGCGCGCACCGCAACACGGCGCTCCAGTACGCGCGGCTAAACCACCACGGCTAATTTATTTTTATATTTATTTATTTATTTTCCTTTCTTAAAACAATCCCAAGCAGGTAGCGATGAACAATTTCACTCAGTTACATTAGGGCTCCTTTAGCTTAGGTTTCAAGACACATAAACTTAGTACTAAGAAATAAAACTAATTAAAATATCAGTAGAACAATAGCACTCGGAAGATGTATAAACAATCTGTCTTACAGTTTGAAAACAGTTCAGTGCTTAAGTTGTTTAGATGGTACACATTCCAAGTTCACAACAGTACCAGTTTCTTAACATAAA
This sequence comes from Locusta migratoria, assembly GCA_026315105.1. Lineage (NCBI taxonomy): Eukaryota > Metazoa > Arthropoda > Insecta > Orthoptera > Acrididae > Locusta > Locusta migratoria. The sequence continues at coordinate 14,989,222 of CM048755.1, forward strand.
CCCCTCCAGAAGAGGAATGACTCGTTAAATAATAAAATTAAGTAAATGCTAACGGCTCGGTAACGACGGCAGGAACATCCAATATTAACTTAAATGTGGAGAAGTATTTTCTGAGAACGTATGTCTGGGTTGTAGCATTGTACAGGATTGAAATGTGCATATAAGGAATTCAGAAAGAAATTGTGATAGAAGCTTTTGAATTGTGATGCTACAGATGGATGCTGAAGATTAGATGGGTATCAGCGTAACAAATCGGTAAATACTGAACAGAGTTGGGTAGAAAAAAATATCTTAGTTACCTTGACTGACAGTAGGGATCGATTCGTAGGACACGTTCTGTGTCATGAAGGATTCGTCAGTTTAGCTCTGTAAGGATGTGTGCTGAGTACAAACTGCAGAGGGGCCCTAAGGCGAATACGGTAAAGGATGTAGATGACGTTCTTATTCAGAGGCTTGCCAAGGAAAAAAGCGTAGAGAGTTGCATCTAAACAGTCTTTGGACTGAAGACCACAACAACAACAATCTCATAATAGCAATCAGTATTACGTTGTGGTAGCGTTTAATTGCTTCCTGAGATAATTTATCAGCGCAGGCACTTGAAGTTTGTGTCTGATATTTGTAGCTTTTAGGCACACCGTGCAATACAAGTGTGTCTCATTACTGCACACAATGGTATGAACACGCACATGAAATAATTTTCGCCTGAAACAGTCTTACAGCACATTACAAAGGTGTGAAGTTTCCTTAATGTCTTTGCGCTACCAATTACTGATAATTGCGTTTAAACGACACTTCCTTCTCCACACAAGCCTATGCATGAAGCGCTACCGATCGATAATTAATTCTTCAATTTGTAAATTAGCAAAAAGGGGGAAAAACAAACCTACTAAATTTTAAATGGGGGTTTCTTTTTTACATATTTACTATAGCAAGAGAAATCGAAGAAAACATCTACTACGATACACAGCACGTAATTTTCGTAAATTACACTTACAGCAATGGTTGTCATAAAAAATAATGTGGAAAGAATACGGTGGTAGTATAAGGTCTAACTCGCGAGGAAGGAATTTAATGAAAAACTGATTCAGATTTGTGTTATATTTATTATACAAAAGAAGAAAAAGCAAGTAAAAATTGCAGTTGTTTTTTTTTAAGAAGAAAGACAGAGCAGAAACATTCTCTAAGTGCAGTGTCGGCTACAGATTAGCATACTAGTATCTGTGGCGGCTTTTGGCGTAATCACAGCAGCTTCCAGCGTGGCCAGGCTGTGGCAACAGTCAAGTACGGTCACCTTCGAAGTTACGATTTAAACCTGCCATTTGCTGGAATAAAGCTACCTAAAAACGTTTCTCAAAAGAATTTAAAGTAATAAAGAACAACGGTGTCCTTCCACATCAAACAAAACTCTGTAAAATCATTTCACTGACTACAAAGAAAGACTTAGTCACCGCAGACGACTTTGATTTCTGTGACGGAGAGCAGAGGCTCATAACTTAACTGCACAATGACATAAGCTCCTTGTTTTTGCATCGAAAATCAAATGTTTGCTAAGCTTAAGGGACTTAACTGCAGGCTCATCAGTCCCTAAACTTACAAACTACTTATGAACTACCTTACACTAAAGACGACGCAAACATCCATGCCCGAGAGGGGATTCGAACCCCAGACCGTAGCGGCCGTGCAGACTGTGACTGGCGCGCCACAGGCAGCTCGGCCACTGCGGCCGGCTTTTTTTGCATCGAAAAACCTACGCCCATCACTTGCTCGATTAGATTGTGCTGTATTCCATCTAGAGACACAAAAGTGTTTGTCTCACGGTAACCGTAGTGCTTTCAGACTGAAGACGGTGTATGTCAGACGTGCAGACACGGCAGTAGTCGGCATTCGAATAAAGGCGCGCGGCCGTCCGCCGTCGGGGGTTCGATTCCCCCCTCGGGCTTGGATGCTTGTGTCGTCTTTAGTATAAGGTAGTTCATAAGTAGTTTGTACGTTTAGGGACTGATGACCCCGCATTTAAGTCCCTTAAGCCTTACAAATATCTGAACATTAATTCGAATAAAGGAAGGAGTATATCAACAAATAATACAATTCCTTGAGACAACATTGTCTCGTTATACCAAAGGTATGAAACATAAGGAGAGGCATTGAATTAAAATTTATGCTGTGGCCGGGATTCGAAGAAGAAGTAATTTGCAAGTGGCATTCGCGCTCTGGAGAGAAAGCTAACTGCCCTCTGCAGCGTACAGTGCGAGGAAACGGCTGCCAATCGTGGCCCTCACCGTTTCATCCGTTCAAATTTTTCACGTTTCTGCCAGTAACTCTATTATTATTACGTCCCGAACATTGGTCAACATATTGATGCCTGTGAACAGCCCTTGCTAATCTTTTATGTTACTTTATGTCGTACAATATTCCATTCGAAAGTGCGATCCTTAAAGTAGACAATGAAACTTAAACGCATACATTTTTGGAAAAGGACACTTCTTAGGGGATTTAAAAACGTAGACCAATACAAATTGTCGCAGGGTTTCGCAATCTTTTTCAGGCGGAAGTCCATCGCAGACACCTTGTCAGTCAAGCGTATAGTATCTGTCGAAATGCATTGCGAAACCCATGGGAATTCAAAACTTATCATTACAAGTACCAATTTTCCCTTGAAACCACGAAGCAATGTTTATAGATAAATTGAAACAACTTGAAATCAGCGACGTTTCAATTTGTCTGAATCCCCAGTATATTCAAATACTTTGTTATTGGATTTACTCCGATTGTTCAAAATACTAGAGCGATAACAGATACTTATTAATTGAAAGTTCACGCATTGGAGCTGCCTTCCTCCAATCAGGGTGATCAATGTTGCGCCATAACTATTCGCTGCTGACAAGGTATCGCAACAGATGGTCAGTACGCTTTGATTGCTTGGCTAGTGGTGTGCAAGAATAACGCGTAAATATCGTTACTATTGTTGTGCATGTGTTTTGGTTTTGGCTTTGTTGTCATGTCTGCCGAAATGCGAAGAAAAGGCGCAGACCCGTGATCCAAGATTTAAACACCACAGGAAAGCAAAGAGGGCAACGGATTACGTTTAAAGGACAATCGCCACAACTCGTGTCCGATGTGTAGTAATAGTTCGAAATGGAGGCTGAAAACGCAGGACCTCTCTTGCCAGTTTCCAAAGTAATCGCGCGAACCGCTGACGCAATTAAGCCTAGCGAAGCCACTGTAATGCGTATTGGTAAAGAAAATTACGAAAAGAAAATAACTGCAGAAAGACCGTCTTGCCTTGATCCGCCTGGGAAGATGAAAAATGTTCTACAACGCATTACATAGTTTCACACAAGAAGCGATCAGAGTCAGGTGAAGAGACGCGGTACCACAGCGAAACGAACTGCCCGCTTTGCCTACCGCACACACGCTCTTAGGCCCTCCACAAGTAGCTCTAGAAGCAAGGCATCGTGCCAGCAATGGAAGTCAGTGATTTTATAACTGATGACGTTGGCTATATATAACATCGAAACCTTGGCAAATTTATTCGACGTGCTGCGGCTATTCCGATATTTTATTGATGAATCCCACTGCGAAAGACTCGACATACACGCAGCTATCAGAAAAAAATCGCCTACATTAAATAGGCTTCGTACAACATTGTGTGTCGCCTAACTTTTAGAAGGCAACAAACCTTTATTTCGACACATTCTGCTGATTTTGGTTTTAAACTCAAAAGTGTTTCGGGCTGTAAAATATCGTCCGAACAAAAAGATAGCTGCATGTTGACTGAGATAGTTGCGTGGTGTGAAAGACGTTAATTTCGAGTGGATTGTATGGGTCGATAAAACAATGGCGAGTGCAGGTCATAATGTTACAAAAGTACGGAGTTACGATAAATCAGAAGGTATAAAGAAGCCATTTATCGCACTCTCCACAGGAAAAGGTGGCAAAATATTTCCTTTACATTCTGGTACCTACTGTGGCCTTTCTCCGGCTGTCAACCGTTATTCAAATCTTATAAAACGTCTCAGTACCATGAATAAATTGATTGTGAAACATTTCTAAATTGGTTCGAAAGTATGTTGCTTCCAAGTTTAGGAAATCCATCAGTAATTAATATTGTAAATCTTCCATACCATTGAGTTTTAAAGAATAGTGCGTCAACTCTATCGTCTCGAAAGAAGACATTAGTCAATGGCAAAGACAACACAAAGTTAATGGCGACGAAACAATGAAAAAAGTAAAATAATTAAACTCGTATCCGTTCATAAACTACAACTTCTAAAATATGCTATCGACGAAGAAACTTATAAATATGGACATAGATTGCGAAGACCACTACCATATCAATAATTGTATATGTGCCCCAACAGTCAACTGAAAATTTCAGTGCGGACGCATTAAGACGCTCGAACTCTTGCTGGAATCCAGTATAGGCTGCGAGCAAGAGGAACTAATGGGCAGAGATACTACAAACGTAGTGCGCTACAAGTTGAGAATTTGGGTTGGAAGGGAAGCCTGTCAGGAGAGTCTAATTGGTTAAGGCAACATCTGACCCGAAGCGGAACATCCGGGTTCGAATTCCGGTCCAGCACAAACTTTCATCTTTTCCATTGAATTTAAATGACATGAAACGGTATAAATGTTTAAATATTTTAAATTGGGCGCAACTGAAATAATATATTACTCGTTAAAATAAAACGTTTACTGTGGGTAAAGCTGAAAACATAACTATTCAGAACCTGGAAAATCTCACCAAAATGCACTGAAGAGCTGTTGTGATGCAGGCGAAGCGAGTAATTGACGAAGCGTGGAATAGTGAAAGTCTTCTCGATGACAGGGTTACGGAACTTAATTACCTCTAGCTGCTCAGCAAATTCGGAAAGTCCCAGTGATTCTGAAGTGAGAGGTACCTTCCCTTTTTCGGATCATGTAACTGCCTGCAGTGAGCAGTAGGTGGACGTATGCACGCAGAAAAAAATTCAGTACTTTTGAATCGTATGCTGTTTTCCTGCAATGGATGTATCGCCTACAACCTGTAAAGCGTCAATTCGTGAGGAAAGTGTGGCTCTGAGTTCATTTAACCAGTGAAAGCGATGAATTACAGTGTCCTTTAAGCGTTAATTTCTGTTCCGATTTTAATCGTAGAGTTTAGTTTTAAATATTTTCCATTCAGATGTTGGCAAAGTGTCACGAACCAGCCGCACAGCGTTAGTGTGTTAATTTTTTCAGTTAGCCTCTGAGTATAACTCTCAGATTCAGTTTTCAGGTACTTTTTACCTCCAAACAATTTTAAGAGAACTATGGAGCAATAGTCATATTTACTACTTTACGATGGTGAACAGAAGATTCATTACATATGGCATTGCTCTCTTTATTCATTTGGAACACAGAAGTCGTCGCCATTTTATTCAAAGACTACGAAATACATATTATGAGCAAACTAAAACCAAATATTTCACGTTAAATACCAGAATGTATCTTAGTAGGACAGATTTAATTATTTTATAGATTTAAATAACATTGTTGTTAATTTATTTGTTGAAGTACTAGACTGGCTGTCAGCAGTATTCGCAGTTACAGTGAATGTAATCTCTCATCGCGCTTCATTGTGTCTCCCATTACCGATTTCTGCCGCTCACTGTGATGTTTCGTCAACGTTCATACATTTTCGTAAGATATTGCACGCATATGAATACAGTTTATTAAACCTTTTGGGTCCATGTTTATCATTTTATTCAGTAAATTAACACACAAGTAGCCTGTTCTTTCTCATCCACTCTGACACATTCCGTTTTTTTGTTGTTGTTTTTTTTTGTTTTTTTTTTTGTTTTTTTTTTGTTTTTTTTTTTTTATCTTCTGTTGCTTTTCAGTTATAGAGAAAATAGTCGCAGTTGGCGCTTTTTTTGGGAGGGGTTCGACATCAGAGATGGGGATAGTCAGGCTAAACCCCACGACCTGACAGAGGCCAAGGCTACCTAACTGCCGGAGCTCTTCTCTTGCCGTTCGGTGAATAGCAAGACATTTTAATCGCATTGTAGCCAGGTCATGTTTATTTAAACTTTATTTTACAATAAGGTGAGCGTAGTTGCCGGTCGCTCATCGTGTCAGCATCAACGTGAGACAAATCGGTCTGAGGATTATCTTAGCGTTAAGATAAAAAACGGTCACCTTATTATAAAATAAAATGTAAAAACATTTTTGCGAAGTAGACTGATATTTTCAAATTAAAACATTATGTCAGTTCGCTGCCTTCCAAAGGAAACAATGTTTCCCAAACTCATTTATTTCGTTCTGCTTTACTAGAGATGAGATTGTAGGAATAACAGTGGAATCTGAATGAGAGGAATGAGGCTGCTTCTGCTGACATTATTTTGAAAAGTTGAGTTTAGTATTTGACAACTGGGTGCCTGTTTCAGCATCTAGACAGCTTCGGTAGTTAGTTTTGTTAGTGGCATAGTTCGAGAATCCTGATTCGCACATGTACGTGGTGGCAAATGGAAGTAGAACGAGTTTTGCGTTTTCAACAAGGGGGAGAATTTTTTGTGGTCCAAACGGATACAAAAGTGCAAAAGTGCTTGTAACCGTCGATGTCGAAAGTAGGTGGAGTCTGTGGAAAATTCTACTAACAAATCCTATTCATTCGATGAGACACTGTTTTGCTTTTTCGATACAGTGAATAGATTCACCATCCATTCGTATTTCTGCAGCTTTTTATCTTCACCTATTACGAATTAATGGTCCAACAATGGGGTCGGAGATGTTCGAGAAGCCAGATGAAACAACTTATTCCCAAAATCCAACGTCTTGTCTTTCAATAATTATTGAGAAGAGGAAATCACTATGCCTTCCCCTCCTCGCCACTCTTAACCCAAAAACTGATTTTCTTCTTGAACGCTCTAGCTTTGTCATTTTGCAATGGCCGTTGTTATACTTTTCCCTTTCAAATGTTCAAATGTTTTTATAGCTTATGGGATATAACTACGGGGTCATCAGTCCCTAAACTTACAAACTACTTACGAACTAGCTAATACTAAGGACGGCACAAATATCCATGCCCAAGGGGGGATTCGAACCCCCGACCGTAGTGGCCGTGCACACCGTGACTAGAGCGCTTCAGTCCCCTCGGCCACCGCGGCCGGCACTTTTCCCTTTCAGTAAAATATTCATTTCTTTCATTTTATTTAGAACATATCTGCTAAATAAGCAACTATACACTGCCAGTTTTGGCCATTAATCATGCCTGCTAATTTGCTGTTGTTGTCCAAAAGCAAAGCTAAGACTTTTGAACGTAATATATATAATAGAGTGAGTGCATTCCCACGTGAGTGCTACGTAACTTCTGTATGGAGAAGTGGGGAACGAAGAAGGCTTCCCGTATCTCCACACGGTATGAAGAAAAGTCTTGACTTCAACGGCCATAATTTTATCTAATTAATAATTTGGACGGATTCGTCTAAGACCTTTCTGAAAGAAGCAAGCATTTATTTTGTAGCCAAAGCATGTCTGTGGAGACCACTATGACTACTGCTGCAATTCTTCGAGTATTCCAACCTATGGACTCCTCATAGATTTTGCACCATCTGTGCCCACATCGACGTAATTAGACCATTAAATTTATTTGGTCTTACAAAAAACAGTCAAGCTAGTAGTTTGCACAATATAGAAGTTTGCGAAATATCCTGAGTATTCATAACGAACAAAAGCCAATAAAATGCATCAACGTCAGTACATTCATCTATTTTGAGAGAAAATGAACTATGTTGGATGAGAGAACCCAGAGAGTCTTTCACGTCAATTGACAAGTCAAAAATGCCTCTATTCTTGGTATTTTTTTATAGCGGCACAGAAGATATAGGTTTACTGCGTTTTTGTGTAGCATATAGGAAACAGAGAGTTACGAGAGTTTCTGCTTTTGCTTACCAAGATGGAAGCTTTTAAGCAGTTTTCATTAATTGTTTTTGTAGGGTTTTCACGCGGTTAATTCAGGGCCCCTCCTTTTGCAAACAAATCAATGTGTTTAGTCTCTAATTCCAGATGTACTTCTACTCTGTCCGACAGGCCTCGAGAGGCCCACAGGGTATTGACCAGCGGCCGTTTCATCCTCAGCCTGAGGGCGTCAACGGATGCGGTAGGGAGGGGAACGTGGTCAGCGGTTTAGCCGCTAGTTGGCAATCGAGTGGCTCCTCGGGTGGCCTCACAAGAGCTGAGTGCACCCCGCTTGCCAACAGACGGTAACCCATCCAAGCTTAATAGTGCTTAACTTGAGTGATGTAACGGGTACCGGTGTGTCCAATGCGGCACGGCCGTTGGCCCAGTACCGGATGAATAGCCTCAAAATGACGGAGCAATTTATCTGGAACCATCAAACTGTTCGAAGGGACTCGCGCGAAAATAACACACTGAGCTTTACTCTCCTCTGTGTAGATAAAGCCCATTTCGAAATATTTTTCGTTGTCTTTAACGCTTTTTTGTTATTAAACTTCCACGGCGTACTGAGACTAATCGAGCACTTTCGGAGTCTTCGCATAATAAGTCCGGCTGTGGCGCTTCATGTGACTGTCTTTCATTTGGCTGTCCTCCCTCCTCATTAATTTTTACCGGGAGCTTCCCTTGCAGTGATTGCGATAGAGAAACTGCTTGCTTTTTCAGTGATCCTGACGTCAACCATCGATCCATGTTACTGGTGAAGAAGACATTGATGAAAGACGTAGTGCACTGACGAAGATGTTTAACACTGAATGTTTCCTCAGACTGCATATATACCAACGCGCGGTCTATTGTTCAAATGTTCAGCCGGCCGCGGTGGCGGAGGAGACTGAGGCGCTCCAGTCACGGTCTGCACGGCCACTACGGTCGGGGGTTCGAATCCCCCCTCGGGCTTGGATATTTGTGCCGTCCTTAGTATAAGGTAGTTGATAAGTAGTTTGTAAGTTTAGGGACTGATGACCCCGTAGTTAAGTACTATAAACTTAATAAACATTTGAACATCAAATGTTCAAATGTTTGTTAAGGTTAAGGGACTTAACTGCAGGTCATCAGTCCCTAAATCAGTTACAAGCTACTTATGAACTACTTGGTGCTAAAGACGACACAAACATCAATGCCCGAGGGGGGATTCGAACCCCTGACCGTAACGGTCGTGCAAACTGTGACTGGCGCACCGCAGACGCTCGGCCCGCGCGCGCTCTGACTAAGCTCCCACCAATTGGGAATATAACGCACAAGTGGTTACTGCGCCGTGAGGCAGAACAGTGGAGCTGAGATGCCGCGCGCAGCGGCACTCATACATTAGGCACGGGTCCTCACTTGCAATCCGTTATTATTGATCGAGAATGCAACCTCATGCAAACATATTTTTCAAATGAAGAAAACAATAATGAATTTGATTTTCACATTATTTTAATTAAATAATGCTACTACATATTCGTTTACAATTTTTGGTGAAACGTGACCGCGGACCGCCTCGAAAAAATCTGCGGATCCCTACGGGGTCCATGGACCACACTTTGGGAAGCCCTGAATGGTCGAATGCGCCTGCTTTATCGATAGAAATTGTGTCACAATATTTATTGTTTGCAATGTTTACAATCAAAAGAGCCTGATTAATGGCATCGTTTGTCGCATGTCATTTTAGGAAGGAAACTGATACGTGTTCAGTCCTTGGAGCTTTTTGAAGCAGACTGCTGAATAGTCGCTTCTGAACTTCTGACGATGAATGTGTTGGCTCTGCTGGGTCCTTATAAAGGCCTTCGTTACGATAAATGCACGTGCAGATTTCCAAGTCTCCAGTTCCCTGCACTGTCGCGGTGCCGTATTCAACAGGCAAAATAATTGGAGATCATCTCTGAGCAGATAGCATATGGACACAGTTCAGTTCCTTCCCACGTCTGAGCGTTGCTACCGCTACTTCTTCCTGAACAGATTGGAGTGCGACATTGTTGTCATTATATTAAGAGTCATGTAGTCATGGTGTACTTATTGCTGGTTGTTGTCTGTATGTCCTAAATCGTGTGGCAAAATGCTCTTTATCCAGTACTCGGCATAGTTCCTCCAGCCATTTTTAATTTTTCCATCGGTCTTGCAATGATAGACAACATGTTGGGAAATTAACTTTCATCAGCTACACGTTTGCGCTACCGACATCGTAAATCTTGTTTCAGTTTTAAATTCAGAAAAAGTGTTACTTCTTAACGTTTCGAATGTTGTCCCGGTACATTTGTTTCAGATGCCGGTGTATATATATAGTCTCCTATATCTTTCATTCCACCTGTTTGTAAGTATTTACTTTTGTTTTGTACAGAAATATATGAAGTGAGAGTGTATGTGTGTTACTTCATGTAGCATGTTTTACTCTATCCATGATCGAATGCGAGATTTAGACAGGATTCAGGTCCATATTCAATTTATACATGGTGTACGCTGGAGCTTTTCAAATTGGGTGTCGCTACACGCTTGGTTGTCGAGTATTGGTGTCAAACATGTAGAGAGACATCTTCCGAAAGGATTATAGTTCAAATCCATCAACTGCCATACAGATGCAGGTTTTCCGTGATTTTCCTAAATCACTCTAGGCCAGTACCAGGATGATTCCTTTGAAAGTGAGTGATACGACTTTCTTACCCATCCTTCCCCAATAGACCCCGCGAAAGCTACGTGTCTAATAACCACGCTGTCGACGGGAAGTTAAACCCTAATCTTCCTTCCTCGTCTCGTAAATCAGAGGAAACGATGGCACTGGCCGTCGTCGCTGAACCGACTTTCTTCATAAAGTGCGCACAAGGAAGCTGTAAAACTGCGACAGCTGAAGGAATTGCCGCTGAGAGCAGGCGGCCAGGAGAGGACGCCACGCCCGCGCGCTGTTATACGACCCCCTATGTTGCCAATCTTCCCATCGTCACAGCCTCTGCTTTACACGTCTGTGACTCCATCTACATCAACGAGGTTTTATCTATTCACTTTAAGACTAGTTGTGCAACATTCAACTCTCGGAAAGTGTGCGAGAATAATCAACCCGTAAATATCTCCGTTCGATTTACATCTACGTAAATACTCTGCAACTCACACTGAAGTGCATGGCACGCAGTACTTCTAATTGCTTTTATGACATTTATCTACTGTTCCACTCTCTACTAGCGCGCGGGATGTGAACTGATTTGATTGTAATTTAGATAGGAGCGTTTAATTGAAATATATAATAGTAAGCAGATGCTTGTTGGAAACATTATAGAACATTAGTATGATCCTTAAAAAAACATTTTGAACGTATTTCCCAGGTCGACGGAATTTAATAGAGGTCAGTAACATTCAATTTCAGTTTCTATTAGCTGAATTGTAGACTAGCTGAATGACGATTTTTCGCATTGTGTTCTCCATCGCTTCGGGCTGCTGATAACGTCAGTTTTCAGGCTGTAGAACAAACAGTGGTAGATAAAACTCACGCACAGAAACATTCATAAATCTTTAGAGATGCAATCGCCGCCACAAGATAATCATTTCCCGCGCCGCAACAGTATCATCATTAATCTGTTGTTTTCTGCTCTCATGCTCTGTTGTGTTGGCAGTAAGAATCTTACCATACTACCTATATTATTCTTCTGTAATCGCCTCAGTATTCTCTGTGCTTAAAAATATTGCTTAATATTGGTATCTGTCTCTCATAATGCTAATGTATGTCTGAATTGTCAAAAACGTATGTAATGTACCCTTTCATGGTTTGTGATGGTTGTATGGGCATGTTCCGAAAGCCAATACAAAATTAAAAAATAATAATTAAACATAAAACAGTATCATCCATCTACGAAAGACAACGAAACAATTCTGAAGGTAATATGGTAATAAAATTTCATATTTTTATGTCTTGCAATGTAACTAACTTCAAAATAATTTAAATGTTGGGTTGAAGGTGAGTAATGGAATATTCTGCGCATATGACGCACATTACAAGACACACAACAAAGTACCGCGATAAGCTGCCACCACGTAGACAGCAGGTGGATGAGGACCCTCCATCTTGCTTGTATGCCTCTTTCTTCACTGCGTAATGTATGTATGCCGATAATGTCAACAACTGCGACACAAGGCACTAATTATTTCTTTTCCAACTCGTTACGGCGTAAAAGACAATTCCCCACCGACAGGCACAAGAAAGCCGACACGTCGCAGTTCCAATCGCACTATAGTACACGGCCCCTGGACAGAGCTATATGTACCGTATAGAGAACATTCCCAGGAGCACATACAGGTATCAGCGGTGCGAAGAGTAGCAAAGTTAGTTACATGCCATAATATAAGCAGTTAAACATCACATCCGAACAGATACGCTTTATGCATCCTAAATATATCATCAAGCAAATTATTATAGGAAATATCCCCCTCCTGCAGCTTCAGGCAATGATTCTCTGCAAAAATGCAAAGATTATTGTGAAAATTATGACTTCTGCTATCCCGTCCAGGCGATGTCAGGGTCACTTGAAGTGGAATGCCTGTTAGTCATACACAGTCTGTGTGCATGTTGTATTAGTCAGAGTCCTGTCCGTGTACATAGTGGGGAAACTGCGCGATCAATTCGCGATTGACTGAGAGCAGATTGTAACGTCCTGGAGGCTCGGCGCGAGCATTTCAGAACTAAACGATTTTAGTTATTCGAGGAGTGCTTTGGCGAATATCTTCAACAAGCGACGAAACCAAGGTGAAACGACGGGCAAACGTCTAGGGACTAGGCAGCCACTCCTCATTACATAGGTCTGACGTTTGCAGAGCAGACTAGTAGAGCCGCGAGGGAGTAGCCGCGTGGTCTAAGGCATCATGCTACGGACTGAGCGCCAGCTCCCGTCAGAGGTTTGAGTCCTCCCTCGGGCATGGGTGTATGTGTTGTCCCTTTGTATCAGTTAGTTTAAGTAGTTTGTAAGTCTAGGAAATAATGACCATAGGAGTTTCGTGTAATAGGTTTTACAAACTTAAAATAAAAAAGACTAGTGAAGCAGAACAGGTAGCGATCTGTATTGGACGCTACCACAGTGGCATCATGATGCTTTGTCCGATGAATCCCGATACATTCTTCAGGATGCCGATGGAGGGTGTGAATCCATTCTCTTGCAGGGGAATAGCTGCTTGACACCCGTACTGCGGGACAGAGGCAAAATGCCAGTGGCTCAGTCCTGCTCTGGCGTACATTCAGGAAGGCATCCACTGGTCCAGTGTAGCACGTAAAAGCCACCACGACGGCCAAACCTGTTGTTACAGACCACTTATACTCCGTCATGACAGTCCAGTTTTCAAACGCAGAGTTACTTTTCAACAAAATAATGTGCAATGTCACAAGGCTAGGAATATATTTATTTATTTGACGTGCGTCATTACGTAGTAATATTAAATGTTATCCAGAAGTGTGTTAATGGAGTGGTTAGAGGAAAACAGTGGCCACTGCAATGGATATGCTGCCCCCCTCCAAGTCACCATATCTGAACCCAATCAAATTTGGGATATGGCAGAACATGTCGTAAGAGATCATCGCTCCCTTCTCGGAAATTACGGGAATGATTTGACTTGTGTGTGCAGATGCGGTGGTAGCTCCATCCAGCGACCTATCGAGGCCTTAGTCCGAGAAGCGTCACCACTGTTATCCGTGCTAAAAGAGGACATACTTACTATTAGGTAATGTTCTGGCTGGTTAGTGTACAAGATTGCCACTGACCACTAAACAAATTAAAACTTTATTTGCTTGAGACCAAATGTAGCTCTAAATAGAATCCAAACAAAATATTCACAGATTCTGCTGAAGTTTCAGACTAGGATATAGAAGGCATTCTGACGCATCGTGTTCACGGCTTAAACGAACAATCTCATTCACTTTTCCTTGATTGTATTACGCAGTCAAGTAATGTCATTTTTACAATGGCGGGCGGGGGTGTAATGTAGACCGCCTCCGTCTGGTTTGGCCAGCAGGTGCACCCTGGATAACGCTAAATGCTCTACAGAAGATGTTCAAGATGCAACAAAAGTATCCGAAAGTAAAACAGTCCTTCATTCGGATCGCCGGGAGAGGACAGTATTGAGACCCCAACAAGTAAAGAAATCTCTAAATGTATTACAGTGGAATGCTGGAGGAATGTCTTCAGCTAAAAAGTATGAACTTATGAAAACTCTAGATGAAGAACAAGTTGATGTATTTGTAATAATCGAAGCTAACATCCATGACAATAACAAAATATGCTATGAATTCACAAATTACCAAATGCACTTTCTCAATAAGTCAAGGCAGAGAGCAAGTGGAATTTTAGTTGGTGTTCGCAATGGGCTAAGAAACAATTTTACCATAATTAAACAAATGAATGAACAAGATAAATTAAAAGTTATAAAAGTAGAAGTATGGACACGTAACCAGCATGTTGTGATTTACGGCCTATACAACCCTCCAAACAATAAACCTGAGTTCGATATCATTAATATGTGTTCCAAAACAGTGATAATTGGTCATTTTATGCTCACTTCCAAGTAGTTGGCTATGAAGATACTAATGGTTCTGGAAAGGTAGTTGAAGAATTCATTTCCTCAAACGTGGTGGAACTTATATACAGCTCCACTGACACACCCTCTAACCTGTATTATAATGGTAGAGTGATAAATCCGGATTTAACTTTGCCATCTGCTAATATTGCCTCTAACGTAACGAGAAAAATAATAGCTGATCCAGGGAGTGGACATCGTATGATAATTTGGAAGATTCAGATACAAAATAAAGCAAAACCTAGAGTAAACTACCAAAATGTAGCTGGAACTTCAAGAAGGCAAAATGGAATAAATACTTGGAAGAATTAAAAGAAAAATTGTATCCGTGTAATTTTGATTTCATTAAAGATGGACCAGATAGAAACAATTAAAAGCTGTGTCTTATCATCATCGAGGCTGCCAAAAAATGTATCCCCAAAGGAAGGAAATTTCAATATAAACCCTTCTGGAATCAAACACTAACAAAATTGAAGACAGATAGAGAGAATGCAAGGAAGAAAGCAGAATCAACAGAAGAACATAATGATCTGATGGAATGGAGAAAGATTGCCGCAAAATTTAAAAGAACAATAAATGAATCCAAAAGAGGTACTTTCAACAAATTCATTGAAAACTTAGATTACAGAAAAGATAGTGGCAAAGTCTATAAATTCATCAGAAGACTTGAAAATAAATATACTTGTAGAAAACAAGAACCAATAAATGTCCCAAATACTAACAGCACATTATATAATGATCAAAATATTGCCAAAGCGTTCAATAAATTGTATTGTCAATCAAAAACTATACCTAAAGAGTTTAAACAAAAAGTCAAACCAATGAATATCCTATTCAAAGAAGCATATTTAGACACATCTAATGGATTATTTAACGATGATTTTACTTCAGAAGAACATAAACAAGCAATATCAAGCTTGAAGGATAGGAAAAACCCTGGACCGGGCAGTACTATGCCTGAGTCCTTACAACATCTTGGGCCAGTTGCAATGGGAACATTACTGAAATTAATGAATCAAATATGGAAATCATATATACCTGCCATCTGGAAAAAGAGCACCATCATACCAATATCAAAACCAGGAAAACCAGCAGATAATATGCACAATTACAGACCCATATCTTTGACAAGCATAGTAGCTAAATCTATGGAGAAGATGATAAATTCTCGACTGATGTAGTACCTTGAATCAGAGAACCTTCCTTCTGCAAGGCAACAAGGATTTAGAAAATTCCATTCAACTACTGGTCAGATTTTAAACCTCTCACAAGACATAAAAGAAGCCTTCAGAGATAAGAAAACTTCTCTAGCATTATTTGTGGATTTCAAAGGAGCCTACGACAATATATGGATAGTAAAATTGCTAAAAAAACTAAGGAATTCAAACATTTCGGGAAAAATGTTGCACCGGATATCCAACTTCACGCAAGAAAGACTATGTGCAACGAAAATATATGTCACATTAAGTAAATATAGTAAGTCCAAGATGGGAGTTCCTCAAGGTGCTGTGATCAGTCCAACATTATTTAACACGTTTATCAATGAACTCTCCTCATATGTATCTACAACAGAAGAAGTGAAACCTGCACTGTACGCAGATCACCTGGTTATCTGGATTTCATTTCCAAACAACAAAAGGGATCAACTACCAGAGAAAATTAGCCAAGTGATAAATCGCCTTGAAAAGTGGTCACATGAAAACCTTCTGGAAATAAACACCGAAGAAACATTGTACAAAATATTTTCGCTATGTCACTCTAAACCAAAATTAACTCTGGAAATTGGAGGGGAAATTATACAGCAGAATGATAACCTTCAATATTTGGAATATATGTGGATCAAAAATTAAACTGGCAGAACCACATCAATAAAACTGCTGATAAAGCAAAAACCATACTCAAAATACTGAAAAGATTAGCAGGAAGTAAATGGGGATGTTCAAGAACAGTGCTTAGCAATACTTACAAAACCTACATCAGACCAATTTTAACATATGGTAGTGAAGCACTTGTTACTTCTGCTACCAGAAATATTAACAAGTTAGAAATAGTCCAGAACCAAACTTTAAGAATCATAACTGGTGGAGTAAAAACTACTCCTCTAGCATCAATGAGAATTTTGACTGGGATAGAACCAATTGAAACAAGCATCCAAAGGTTATCACTGCTTCAGTATGAAAAACTTATTCGTCTACCCAATTATGATCAATGGACAAAACATAAAGAGTCATGTAACAATAACAGAAAGTTAAAAACACAGATTAGCTTCATCGAAAAAGTTGAAGATATAAGATTACAGTATCACCTACCATAAGTCACTGCTGAGAAATTTATTTTCCCACTCTCTCCAATTCTTCTTCCTCAATTACAATATCAACTAGATATAAATGATAATAATAAAAAAGTGAAACAGATCCATCAATAATGAAAACTACAGCATTAGAAACAATCAGTCAGAGAAACCCCGAAGACCAGTGGCTTCACATCTACACAAATGAGTCATTAATTCAAAAAGAAGGAAATGTTGGTGTAGGAATATACAGCAAAATTTTCTGCTTTTATCAAAGTTTAGGATCACATTAATCTGATTTTGAAGGTGGAGTTGAAGCCATCAGAACTGCATTAAATCAGCTAAATAACTATTTGCACACATATTCTGTGACTCCAAAGCAGCAATATCAGCAATTGTAACTGTAAGAGATCCAAAAATTAGTAAAGTAAAAGATATCCAAGAAATAATTAAGTCCCTACAGCAACACAACAAGAAAATTACAATTCAGTGGATACCATCTCAGTGTGGCGTAGAAAGCTGATTTCCTAGCCAAAAAGGGCACAAAAATTAAACAAATTGGAAAAATTACCCTGTCATATTTTGCAATAAAACGCATTATTAACAATATTTTTAAAGAAGAATTGAGAAAAATCAATAGAATCTCATGTGAGGGAAAGAGCTGGGATACTCTATTGGATAACCAACTGATTCCAAGATGGAGCAAGAAGAGAGGCAGTATCGACATTCCGCCTGGCTACTGTCTGGCCGCCCACCTGCACAACATCTCCAGAATGTGTTCTGTGTCACAACAGGGGTACCATAATGAACAGTGACCATTTAAAAGTGTTCACAATTGTACAATTATAATTTAAACTTAACAAAACCGTACTGGGAAGTAAGAAGGCGAATGACGTTAAGTCAAGTGCCGGAACATTAAAATAATAATAATAATCATAATAATAATAATAACAAGAATGGCGCGCGAAAATAAAATCTCCTCACAAACCATAAACGTTCATCTCGTAACTTTGTATCAAGAAATACAGTTGCTACATAGAGAAATCAACATTGTATCGAATTACGACTTATGAAATTATATTCAGATCCACAACAAAACAATTTGCTATTACGCCGTCCGATAGGGTAATACATAAACTTTGAAATGCCAGTTGATGTAAAGTTCTCCTCATGTATGAGCAGTCAAGGCACTTTGAAATTTAATAGAAAAGGTTGTGCTAAAAGATCTTATTTTGTTCTATGTAAAACAGGATGTTCAAAAGAAGTGGCCAAATGATAAAAAGGTACTCAATCAACTAGCGCTTAAAACTTATTCTAATAGAAGTTACGCACATACAGTATAAAACAGTTACCCTGCCGCATTAAAAATATGGCAAGATATAATAGATTCTTTATTCTGTAATTAACCTGAAGGTACTAAAGATGCTACATCAGTGCCATTGGGCCACTATTCTTCACTAATGCAGTTCCTGAAAGCATTTCTCTTTGAAAGCTGCTAACCATTAAAACCCTCATAACAAGGTAAAGGTAAAGCAGTCAACAATCCTAAGATTGGTTTGAACACCCCAGTGTTTTACTAGGCATGGTCCTGTTTGGAGGTTGTATGCCGTTGCCTTCCTCCGACCTTCGAACTGACTTACTGACTCATAGGGGAACCTACAGTTTAACGTGGGTTCCGAACCTAGGTGCTACTCGGTATTTTTCACATCAGCAGCACTGCCAGAGGTGAAAGAAGAGGAAAGTGACAGATAAAAATCTGGGGACTCGAACCCAGGACCTTTAGATTTGCAGTCTAGCACTCTACCACTGTGCTACGGAGCCGCACCAAGGTACTATCACTAAAACACCGCCTGGGAGGCTGACAAAAAGAATACGCATATCGTGTAGAACAAAGCGGGAATTATATCAAATGAAGCATTCATAATAAAACAAAAATTGCCCATTACAAACAGCATTATAAGGTTCTGAAAAATGTCATTAAGAAGGCAAAAATAATGTGGTATGCAAAAGTATAACTAAATCTCAGGGTAAAATTAAAACCATATGGTCGGTTGTGAAGATGTATCTAGTCATCAGCACAGTGAGGAGAATATAAAGTCAGGGCGAAATGGAGATTTATCCGTTATTTATAAGTCAGATATATGTACAGTATTTAATAAAAATCATTTTCTGAATATAGCAGGTGAATTAAACAGACCGTTAGCTCCCGCAGGTAATCATATGTAACTCTCTTATAAAATTGCAGTGCGAGACTGGTGCCTCAGGTAGTCCTCTACGAGAGGGACAAGGGAGACATTGCATCAATATTTAAATAACTGTAGATTAAGGACTCTAACAAAAATGATGGAGTATCTAGCATAATACTTAAGTATTATACCGCTTTTCAAATGTTCAAATGTTTGTTAAGCTTAAGGGACTTAACTACGGGGTCATCAGTCCCTAAACTTACAAACTACTTATGAAGTACCTACAACTAAGGACGGCACAAATATCCATGCCCGAGGGGGAATCGAACCCCCGACCGTAGTGGCCGTGCAGACCGTGACTGAAGCGCCTCAGTCCTCTCGGCCACCGCGGCCGGCTATACCGCTTTTGTTACCCAGTGTTTAGCCATATTTGTAATTTTCCTTTCAAAATGGTCAGTTTCCTGACATACTGAATACTCAGTAGTGAAACAGTTTTATAAACAAGGAAAAGGGGCACTGTACGAGAAGACAGCTGGAGACCTATTTCTAAGCCACCTTTTCGCTAAGGTTATTCAAAAGACTGTATATGCGATGTTGATTGATCATTTCGGTTCCCATAATTTGCTTTCAAATATACAGTATGGTTTCAGAAGTAGTTTCATAACTAATAATGCTATTTTCTCTGTGGGGCTCTTGAGGACTAAATAAAAAATAAAATAAAATAAAAACTGTGAGCGCTAGGCGTATACTCTGATTTAAGAATAGCGTTTCACTGTGGTCATCACAAGATATTTTTGCAGAAGTTCAAATATCACGAAGTAAGGGGAGTAGCTGAAAATCCTATGTAGTGTTGAAAAAGGCTGTGATATGCACTCTCAATGGGGCACAGTTGAGTGATAGATGAACCAGGGCTCTATTATGGACCCAGTGTTGTTTCTCATTTATATAAATGATATATTTTGAAGTATAATACGGAGTTCTAATATATTTCGCTTTGCTGATGACACTAGCTTGATACTGAAGGGTGTTCGTGGTTGTACTAATGCAGTATCAGTTAAATCACCATCTTAGTATCCGATGTGGCAAAAACATTTTGGTGTGTGTGTGTGTGTGTGTGTGTGTGTGTGTTATACCCGCGAAATTAGTGATACACTAAGTGCCCATCGCTACATCAACTGCAGCAAACAACACTGCAACGGAATGGAGCTGATTTTTCGATGGAACCACCTAACGAACAACTTTTCGTCATAAGGCAAAATTATGATCATAACCAAAATGCAGATGGCAAGAAATGTATGTATACGTGAATAACAGTCGGATGATGAACTGTAAGGTTTGAAGCAGGTAACTGCGCTATTTTGTAAATAAATAGTATAATTAAATGTGGGTGGTTGCTGTTTTCTTGATTGTACGAACTATCCTATAATGAAATAAGTTTGTCGCTTATAGAAAACAAATTTATGCTAAATCACACGAAGACTCAGCTTTTACAGTTTTTAACACACTATTCAACAAAAACTGATATTCTGATTACTCAGAACGTGCACATGATAAATGACACTAAACAGTTCAAATTATTAGGCGTTGAGATAGTAAGCTGTCATGGAAAGCACATGTTTAGGATCTTGTTTAAAAACTAAATGCTGCGTTGTTAGAACTGTTTCTGAAACAAGTGATAGTTCAACACGAAAAGTAATCTGCTTTGCGTATTTTCATACGCTTATAACGTATGGTACTATTTTGTGGAGTAACTAGTCCAATTCGAAAAGGTTTATTTATAGCGCAGAAACGAGCGGTTCGAGCAATATTTGGGTTGAGCTCGCGTACCTCTTGTCGACTGCTGTTTAGTAGCCTGGCAATTCTGACACTGTCCTCTCAATACATACTTTCTTTAATGTCGTTTGTTGTTAATAATATTTGTTTATTCTCAAGAGTTAGCAGCTTTCATGTAGTTAATTCTAGACAGAGATGGAATCTGCATTTGGATCAAACCTCCTTGACCCTTGTGCAGAAATGTGTACAGTATTCTGCTGGATCAATTTTTATTAAGCTGCCACAAGAATTCTAAGAGATTAGTAGTCAACCGTGCTCTTCAAGCCTACACTGAAAGGCTTCCTCATGACTCACTGTTTCTATTCTGCCGAGATATTCTTGGAAGAATTGAAATGTTGTAATAATTTCTGTGTTACGGTACGTTATTCCTTTTTTTATTTATACCCAGAGCGATCATGTGCTTAAGATTGCACTACTTTTTACTTTATCAATTACTACTCCTTTGTTACAATCTGATGTACTAGCTCGTAAATACATAAATAAAATACAGAGATTGAAATGAGGCAGGTAATTGCACCTTATGTCAAAAACACCAGAAAGCTCTGCTTCGACATTTCCTTTTATTTGCAGTATCCGTGTTTAATGATGGAATCAAAGAAAACGCCCTTAAGACATGTATGAAGGTCATTTTCACTGGTTACATCTTAATAAAGACAAATACTGTAGATCTTATTTAAGCCAAAGCAAGGTACGCGACAATTGCAATAAAAGTCACGCCCTATGTGGGAACAGAATGGAATATTCGACCACAAATTGATAGTAGATAAGAACAATGTGGAACATTTGGTCAGTCCGGGAAGTGTGCACCATTCGTGTAATAGTTAAGAGGACCTATCGCGTAAAATTAGAATTCTGATCCCGCACAAATATTGTTATGTCACTAATAAGTAGTACACCTAAAATAGATACATATTCGCAATTGCGAATACATTTCTCGAATACTTAGATAACAGAACCCTAGGCACGTCTCCATACTGCTCTTTCAGGACCACGACTGACGACTTGGTAGTAATTTACGTAACATTAGGCGCAAACCAAATTATTCCCTGCTGTGTGAGACATTGTATGGCGTCTGACAGTACGTATAGTGCGCGTCTTTGGAGATAGGTCTTACGGTGCGGTTCTACCCCCCTGTGACTGGTGTGCCTCCTATCTTTGCAGGCCATAGAATCAATGTAAAAGAGGCTTTCACTTTCCGTCGACAACGTAGTTATTGGAAATGGACAAAACCAATAGACTTACAGATCTTGCAACATTCACCTTCACAGATACTGCCATCCTTAACTGCTATATTTATTGATTCACTCGTCGATGACGCATTTTGGAAATATGCAAAATACTGAGAACCGTGATTATTAATAAAGTAAAAGGTAAATATACTTCACACCCGAAGGACTACGGTTTAGTAAGTGAGATGTAAATTCGAGGCAATTACAGAGGGAGATCAGCAGGCAAACTGAAACATTTGACGGATACAGCAGATGCAGTCTTACCTCAGACACACTGCAGCTGTTGATGATGAGACAAATACTGGTAAATCACCCTCTTCAACCTGTAACATAACGGGATAAATTTTTAATCATATTGCAGATATTTTCAAAGAAAAATGTCTGTGGCAAAGCTAGCTAAGCATGAAGATCAATACATATCTGATATTGAAAGTAAATAAATATATTTCATTATCAAGTAAAGTAAATATTTATAACTGGAAAACGATAGTAGTATGGCAGTGGGAATTCTGGATAAAATCACAGAGTCTATGGCTTCATGTTCGTTCTGAGAATTCAGAGATAACAAGTCATCCACATCCAAGAATTCATATCATTCTCAAATTTCGAATTCAAAACGTGTCAAAGTCACCACCCCAAGCCCGTAGCTCCCTTCTACGAGAACTACCGCTGGGGACTTGGGGTGGTGCGCATCATGTGACACAACTGTGACATAATTGTTTCTGATATAAAATGGGTGCACAGCCGTGCCCCCTGCCGTGGGCATTGCTTTGCGACGCTGAGAGCTTTGGGCATGGTTATTGTAGATCATGATACACACTTCTACTTGTTGGTTTAGCTACACATATGAAACATTCCGACGTGTGGTGAAAATTAATGACTTCTATAGTGCCTTATAGACAAATTAAATCATTATACAGTGCCTTTCAGGATGATGAAGGAAGGAAAATTAGGATTTGACGTGTCGACGACAGCATGGTATTTAGAGCCAGAGCTCGCGATCGGAATTTTTGACAAGGATGGGGAAGGAAATAGGCAGTGTCCTGTCGAAAGAACATCCCCAGCGTGGAGTGATTTAGGAAAATATCAGAAAAATTTGATGGCCAGAGGTGAATTTTAAAATGGTCAGAGGATGATTCGATCCACTATCCTCCCGAATGCGAGTCCATTGTACTTCAGGAGACATAGTAAATATGTTAGGAGGTGATAGTACATACGAATTGCAATAAAATGCCATACAACATGTGCCCTGCTTTATTGAGGACTGAGAGACACCTGATTTCAAGGTATTTTTGTTTCGTGTTGCTATGTGGGCGTATTTATTGAATGTCAGAAGTATAATTTGGCTTTGCAGAATTGAAAACAGTTAAAAAAAATATAAAATAATAAAAATTGTAAAACTAAAAAGCTAAATAAAAATACTTAAAGATATCTACACGCCCCGGCGGAGCAGCCGAGTGTACGGAGGCGCTATGCTGCAATGCGCGATATCGTTCCCAGTCGGGGTTTCGAATCCCCCCTCGGGCATGGATATTTGTGCTGTCTTTAGTGTAAGGTAGTTCAAGTAGTTTGTAAGTTTAAGGACTGATGACACCGCAGTTAAGTCCCATAAGCTGAACAAACATTTGTACATTTTTTGATACCTACACGGATATGCGTAAACTACAGGATTTTCCCAAGACGCGCATGTATCAGTGAGAGTACTGAAGAACTGTGTAGTTATTGAGAACCAGAAAAAGTTACTGTATTTAGGCATCGGCAAACCTCGAGCTCTTCCGAGGCTGCCATAACATATTTTTGCAACGACATGAAGAATTTCACATGGAATAAGTTACTGTAATTTAATTTTTATTTTATTTTATGTTTTTAATTTTTAAATAATTTCTACAACATTTAGTACATTATAATATAAATTATTGCAGTTATGGTAGATTGAAACTGTGTTTACATATATAAAACAGTATTACGGTGTGAACTGATTGTGTACAATCTGATTCGAGTTTCATCTACATCTACATAGATACTCTGCAAATCGTATTTATGTGCCTGGCAGAGGGTTCATTAACCACTTTCATAACATTTTCTCTACCGTTCCATTCTCTAATAGCGCGAGGGAAGAAAGAACACCTAAATCGTTTCGTTAGCGATCTGATTTCTCTTATTTTATTGGGATGGTCATGTCTCCCTATGTAGGCGGGTGCTAGTAAAATATTTTCGTATTCAGAAGTAAAAGTCGGTGATTGAAACTTCGCAAACAGATCCCGCCGCAATGAATAACGTCTTTCTTTTAATGATTTCCACCCCAATTAGTGCAACATTTCCGTGACGCTTTCCCCCCTTAACGTGATGAAACAAAACGAGCTGCCCTTCTCTGAACCTTCTCAATGTCTTCCGTCAGTCCCACCTGGTGAGGGTCCCACAATGGGCAACAGTACTCCAGGACAGGACACACAAGTGTGACGTAGGCAGTCTCTTTGGTGGAGCTGGTGCATCTTCGAAGCGTTCTGCCAATGAAACGTAACCTTTGGTTCGCCTTCCCCACAAAATTTTCTGTGTTTTCTCTCCAGTCTAAGTTGTTCGTAATTGTAACTCCTAGGTATTTGGTAGAATTTACGACCTTAAGGTTTGACTGATTTATCGCGTAATTGAAGTTCAGCGGATTTCTTTTAATGGTCATGTGTACTATTTCACACTTTTTTTTTATTTAGTGTCAATTGCCAATTTTCCCACCATGTAGAAATTTTGTTTAAATCGCTTTGCAGTTGCTTTTGATCCTCTGTTGACTTCACTAACCGATAAACGAAAGCTTCATCCGCGAACAGTCTAAGGGAGCTATTCAGATTGTCTCCTAAATCGTTTATAAACACAAGAAAGAGTAGGGGACCTATAACGCTTCCCTGGGAAACGCCAGATATCACTTCTGTTTTACTCGATGTCTTACCGTCAATTACAGCGAACTGTGTCATTTCTGATAGGAAATCATGAATCCAATCGCATAATTGGGGAGATATTTCATAAGCATGCAATTTCATTAGAAGCCGCTTGTGGGGTAGAGTGTCTAAAGCCTTCCGGAAATATGGAATCGATTTGAGATCCCTGATCGATGTCACTTATCACTTTATGTGAATAAATGGCAAGCTGTGTTTCGCAATAGCGATACTTTCTGAATCCGTTTTGACTATTGGTTAATAGTTCGTTCTCTTCGAGGTAGTTCATAATGTTTGAACACAGTATATGTTCCAAAATCCTACTACAAATCGACCTGTAAGTTTGGGGATCACTCCTATTGCCTTTCTTGAATACTGGAATAACTTGGGTAACGTTCCAGTATTTGGGTACGGATCTTTCGCTGAGTGATGGGTTGTAAATGATAGCTAAGTACGGACCTAATGCATCAGCATACTCTGAGAGGAATCTAGTTGGTATTGTTTGTGTTTTGCCACTAGTGTACTTCACATATGACCACTATTTCTTTGGATTTTCTGCAAGATTACGAGACAGGATTTCGTTGTGGTAACTACTATAGACGTCTAACATTGAAGTCCGCGCTAGGTTGCGAGTTTCAGTAAAAGATTCCCAGTCTTGTGGATTCTGTGTCTTATTAAATTTGGCATGCCTTTCTCTTTGCTCTGCAACAGTGATCTGACCTGTTTTGTGTACCACAGTGGGTCAGCCCCCTCTTTTATTAATTTATTTGGTATAAATCTCTCTATTGCTACTGATATTATGTCTTTGAAAGTAAGGCACAACTGATATACACTCGCATTTTTAGTTTTGAAAGACTGGAGACTATCACTCAGGAAAGCGTGAAGCGAATTTTTATCTACTGTATTGATTAGATATGTTTTTCGTTTATTTTTGGTGCATTTGGGAATTTGGACATTCAGTCTCGCTACTACAACGCGATGTTCGCTATTCCCTGTATCTGTTTTGATGCTGTTTACTATCTCCGGATTATTTGTTGCTAGGAGATCAAGGGTATTTTCGCCACCATTTACTATTCTAGTCGCCACCGATTATAGCAGTATGCTTCGAATACCTACTTGAAATGTGATTCAAGCTTTCTTTGAACATTTCGGCAACTGCATCGTCTGAGTCAGGGGCTGATAAAAAGATCCAATCATTAATTTATTCCGGTTGTCAGGTATAACCTCTACCCATACCAAATATCTGCCTCAATTTCGCTGCAGGATAAACCGTTTGTAACAGCAATAAACACGCCATCCCCCTTTTTATTTATTCTAGACCATTTGGCCCTTTGAAAAAATTTGGCCGAATTTATCTCTGGCGTCAGCCAGTTTTCAGAACCTATAACGATTTGTGCCTCAGTACTTTCTATCAGCGCTTGGAGTTCTGGATCTTTCTCAATACAGCTACGACAATTTACAACTGTTACACCAATGGTTCCTAGATCTGCTTTATTCCTGTGTCTGATCTTCCCCATTTGAGACTGAAAGCCATTTTGTGTATTCCCATGGCCCTCTAACCTAAAAGCCGCCCATTCCACGCCCCACAGCCCCCGCTACCCGTGTAGCCGTTTCCTGAGTATAGTGGACTCCTGACCTAAATCTTCTGGCAATAAATTCAATTTTTACTGAATTCGTATTATGAAGTCATACGTTAGGTTACAAAGAACTTTTTATTTTGTTTTACTGCCCAAGTCCTCAATAGTGTAACGTGTAAACATGCCCAACTTATTCATACATGCTGGGTATGCCGATATGGTATATCTGTATGAGTTGTAATGGAGTTGTATAGAATACGTCATACGATTTCGCAACCCACGACTACCGGCTGCAAGTGGTTCCCCCCCCCCCCCCTCAACCTTGAGGGACCGAACTGCTGAGGCCATCGGTCCCTAGACTTACATACTACTCAAATTAACTTACTATAACGACAACACACCCACACCCATGCCAGAGGAATGACTGGAATTTTCTCTGGGAGCAATCCGTGACATGGGGCCTAAGATCGTGAGACCATTCCTGCGCGGCAGATTCAAGAACGTTTACTCCTGTGTTCAATACACTGCGGGACACTGGTATAGTGGCCAGCAGTCATATTGCAACTGAACGTGTAAACGAACAGACTGTGGATGAGGTAATAAACATTATTCAGTCGGTAGAACGTAGTCGTTCAAGAATTTCTGCACGTGTCGGGTTCCATCCAAATCTTTTACAGCTCATCAAACACGTTCGAGCTCGGGATGAAGTTAAGGATTGGACTTTTTGTTCCATACTTTAAAATCCCCAAGTAATCCCATTTCAACTCTTCACTGACGAAGCCACTTTCAATCTTGGTGGTTTCAATAACACTCGTAAGTCACATTGGTGGTCAGAAGAGAATCCACATGACATTAAGGAGACACACTTTCAAGAATGATTCTCTGTAAATCCGTAGTGTAGTTTTATAGACAATCAGTTGATTGGGCCTGTTTTGTTACTGCATCGTCTTACAGGACACGGTTAGCCACACTTTCTTGAAAATGAGCTTCCAGAATTATTGGAAGAAGTTTCTTTGGCTGCAAGAATGCGAATCTTATTCCAAAATGACGGGGCTCTTGCATATTCTAGTAATCAGGAGACACATTATCTAAACCTAACATTCTCCTGATGGATGATTAGAGTTTGGCACTTTTCTGGGACATTAGAATCCCCCTACCTCCTACCTTCGTTTTTTTTTCTGTTGGAATGTAGTGTACAAACAAATAGAAAACAAAATAGTGGATTTGATATTTAGGGTTATAAATAGTGTAGCCCTCTTAAAAGAACTCAAGGACAATCTCCGAAGGGCTACAAATGGGATATTAATAGAATTTAAAAGTGCATTCAGATTGGTGGTGGGATTTTTGAAAGTCATCTTCGAATGTCCTTATTTAACTTTGCTTCAACTTTTTTATATACAAACTGATGTATCTCTGTACGTAATAAAATTAGATAAATATTATATGGCACGTTTTATTTCAATTCGACTGTACCACCACCTCCTAAAATATTAATATTCCCCGTGAAACATCAGTATTGGAGATATGTACTATGATTTCATCACAGCACTATGTGTTTATAGTAAAAACTACAACAAGAATAGTGTACCATATAAATCCCTGCTTTCAGATAATATTAAAGTGTGCAAGGCAAAACCCTGTAGAGATGAACTTAAATTTCCTGCAGGAATTCCTATGAATTGCATTCACCTACAATGTTATCGTAGCATTAATGCCTATAAACGCTCTAAAGTACGATTTCGATTACTATTTTCCACATTTAATAACAGGTGAAATATTAATTAGTGCTTAAAATTCATGGGTTTTGATCTGCACTAACAAATATAATAACTGTATGTAAATTACAAATGTTTAGCAGCGCAGGAATGGCCGCGAGGTCTAATACGCCATGCTACAGATTGAACGGCGCTTCCCCGTCAAAGTTTGAGTCCTCCATCGGTCATTATGTCTGTATTGTCGTTACCGTATGTTAGTTAAGGTTATTTTAAGGAGTTTTAAAGTCTAGGGGCCGATGAGCTGAGCAGTTTGAACACAAGTTTACCCGGTAAATTCTACATTACAGCAGATGGCTGTGACAGTCACCACAAGACCCCTTGACGGTAGCGCACGTGTCACCAAAGTGTAAATACTGTAGCCCAGTTGTCTATATGATGGAATAAGGGTATTTGATATTAATAAGCGGAATATATGCCCTAAAGCTACTTTTTACTTTGCTGTTAGTAAATTTAATTAACTGGTAGACTGCTACATCAATAACATAAATCTATTCTTGTGGCTGCTCTCCGATGTAGTGACGTCACATACACTGACACACATGCGTAGTGCTATGTAAATATCTGATCACTAATGAGCTGGTGACTCTTACGATTGCAAATATTTGAATTTGAGTACTGTATATTACATTGAACTACTGTTAATACAACCTTGAGAAGGATGTCAGGCAGATAAGTTTGATGTATTGTTTTACATAACACACCATACATTACGAACAGGAACTACCAGCAGGTAGCAGGTATGTAGCTGTCGCAGCAGGAGGTAGTGCTCCATGGGAAGCGACATGTTTCCAAAGAAGTTAGGGCTTATGCCTCTTCACTCCTACCACTTCAATTAATGAACGGCGCATAACAGCCAGCTCATTTAATGTCTGTAGGTGAAGTGTTAAGTTCACGAGGCAGCTGTTCACAGCAGTGAAAACTTCAAGTGTATTACTTGTAGGCACCTAGTGGAGGTATGTGATGTAACATTCACCAGTCTAACGGTCGGAAGAGCGTGTAAGACGACGAACTCATGACCGTCATGATATCACTTTCAACAGTAGTGGGAGGCGGACGGGGTGTTGTTTAGAAGTGCTGATTACATTATGGTAGCTTATGGAATGGTTGTCATCTGTGCAGTGTATGAATCTCGTGAAAACAGTCTAATTAAAGATAAATTATTTAACGATGTAATGGTGGTACTTTTCGAAATAAAATTCCTTATAGTAATGTGTGTGGTTTTATTTGTTTATTGCTTAAAATCAGCAAATGGATAAAATAGTCGAAATGTTTCATTATTTCGAATTCGTAGAATTGCGGCTGTTACTGTCAATCAATGGTGTCTGTTCTTCCTGACAAGTCCGAAAAGAACAGACACCATATAAATAATTCTGTCTGAACACCCGCGGTAGCTGTCAGTGAACTCTGATAGTTAATTTCAAGTACTCAAGTAGAGGTGGGTAGAGGCTTAGTCGATAAGTAACATTTTGTGAAGAAACCTTTGTGTGCATGGTTCCTCAGATTGCGATACTTGGATTGGAGAAGAATTTCTTCATCCTACAATGAGGCGTCACAGACCAGTATGGCCGACAGCAGCCAAAACGGCTGCGAACGGAGCCAGAGGTGGGGAGTTCGCCAAATAGAGCTTTTCATCAGTCCAACACAGTGATGGAGGGGCGACCCCAGCTGCAGCAAGCAGAGCATCTCAGAGGCAACAGCATACAGTGAGTGCTATGCTTGTATGATGCATTATTTTCAAAGGATTTAGATAATATAGGGTGCTGGTTGGGTATCATAAAAATAGAATTCAGGAATATATTTTTTTCCTACCAAGCTTCTTTATTTCACACTTCTCTTCCAAGCTTAAAACATATTAATATGCACATGAACACTAAAACACAGTAAGTAACTGATTACACTGTAAAGTAACTTTAACAAAATGAATGAAGAGACAAGCTA
The DNA here is from genome assembly GCA_026315105.1 of Locusta migratoria. Classification (NCBI taxonomy): domain Eukaryota; kingdom Metazoa; phylum Arthropoda; class Insecta; order Orthoptera; family Acrididae; genus Locusta; species Locusta migratoria. The sequence continues at coordinate 15,019,473 of CM048755.1, forward strand.
CCTTCGGGTCACGTGCACAGTAAGCAGCACCCCCTCCTAACCTTATGCAAGCGCAAAGGCTGCTCTGCCCCACATCTTTCAAATAGTTAAATATTTGTTACAACGAAGAGTATAAATGTCATTTACCCTCAAAATCGCGACACATTTGCAAAACCGTCCAAACTATATGTGGCAAGTAACAATACGGAAATCATTGTTGTTCCCGTACCTGTTAAAGTATTCAGCTTTGCCTATTCGCAGTTGATGTCATATATGCTGTGAATATATTAGAAGATTCGGTTTAAAAAATTGCTAGCAGTCGGTCTCGTATCCACTACCTTCGACAGTGCTGTTCACAATGCTATTCATGCAGGAGGACTGTGGTGACTTCATTATTAATCATGATCCGATCTTCTGAAGGCTCTTACAGTTGATGCAGCTTCAATTTATAGTTATCAGATACTTTACCAAATATGACGTGTTTTGATGGATCTTCAATGTCCCAAAACCAATTATGAAGGATCGCTTTAAAAGTACAAAATTAAAATATTTCGCCTTCGTTACTGAAAATGTATTGAAGACACTGTTCATAGTCTGATTGACAGGAAAATTCCTAAACATATGTTGTGTAGGCTCTTGTGTTGCATTAGGATTTCGTCCATTTTATTACTAATTAATTAAATAGTTTCAAATTCTTGGTTTTATTCAAGTACTCTCCAATATTGGCATTTTTACATTGGGGGGGGGGGGGGGGGAGGGGGATATGTGGTATCACTAGCTTGTAGCCATTATGGTAACACATAGTTTTCGGAACCAGGTTTTAAACTATAAGATATAAGAGGCAGATGTAAACTCTGACCATATCTTATTGGTCATGTATTGTAGACTTAAACTGAAAAAAAAAATTGAAAGAAACGGGGAGAAATAAAACATTAGAAGAGAAATGGGTAGTCTTGAGAAATGAAATATTGGAGGCAGCAGAGAACCAAACAGGTATGAATGTAAGACCTACAAAAAATCCATGGATATAACAGGAAATACTAAATTCAATTGATGAAAGGACAAAACACAAAAATGGTGTAAATAAAACAGGCAGAATGGAGTACAGACGACTAGGAAATGAGATTGACAGGAAGTGCAAAATAACTATGCAGGAGTAGCTTGAAGGTAAATGCAAGTCTGTTGAAGAATGTATAAATAGGGGAAAAATTAATACCGCCTACAGGAAAATAAAATATACATTTGGAGACAAGAATAGCAGCTTACAAATATAAAGAACTCATAGAATACCAGTTCTCAGCAAAGAAGGGAAAGTAGAAAGGTGGAAATAGTACATGGCGGCGTTCTACAAAGGAAATGCACTTCGAGACAATATTGTGGGGAGAGAAGAGGAAATAGATCAAGATGAAGTAGGAGATACTATACTGAAAGAAGAATTTGACAGAGCACTGAAAGATCTTAGTCGAAAGAAGGCCCCTTGAGTGGACAACATTCCTTCCGAACTTCTGAAGTATCTGGAAGAGCCAACCATGACAAAATTATTTCACCTGCTACGTAAGATTTATGAGACAAGAGAAATACCCTCAGACTTTAAGAAAAATATAATAATCCCCATTCCAAAGAAAACAGGAGCAGACAGGTGTGAAAATTATAGAACCATCAGGTTAATGAGTCATGGTTGCAAAATTTTAACACGAATTATTTACAGAAGGATGGAAAGGCTGATAGATGCTGATCTCGGGGAAAAACAGTTCGGATTCATGAGAAACGTAGGAACAAGAGAGGCAATACCGTACGACTTATTTTAGGAGATAGATAAGGAAAGGAAACCTACATTTCTAGCTTTGGTAGATTTGGAGAAAGCTTTTGACAATGTTGACTGGAATACACTGTTTGAAATACAGGGAATGGAATGTTATTTACAACTTGTAAAAAAAAAAAAAAAAAAAAAAAAAAAAAAAAAAAAAAAAAAAAGACAGCAATTATCAGATTTGAAGGCCATGAAAAGCATGCAGTGGTTTGGAAGGTAGTAAGAAAGATCTGAAGCCTTTTTTCAATATTATTCACTTTGTACATTGAACTAGCTATAAAGGAAAACATGGAGAAATTAGAAGAAAGTATTAAAGTTCAGAGTGAAGAAATAAAAACATTGCGTTTTGCCGATAACATTGTAATTCTGTCAGAGACAGCAAAGGACCTGAAAGAGAAATTGAACGGAATACACATTGTGTTGAAAGGAGCGTATAAGATTAACATTAACAAGACCAAAAAAAGGGTAATGGAATGCAGTCTAAAAGAATCAGGTGATGCTGAAGGAATTAGATTACGTAAAGAAACAATAAAGATGGTAGATGAGTTTTGTTACTTATACAGTAAAATAAAATATGATGGTCGAGGATATAAAATGCAAAATGGCAATGGGAAGGAAAGTGTTTTTGAATAAGAGCACTTAGTTAACATCGAATATTAATTTAAGCATAAGGAAGTCTTTTCTGAAGGCATTTGTGCAGTGTTGCCTTTTACGGGTGCGAAACGTGGACGATAAGTAGTTCAGACAGGAAGAAGATAGAGAGTTTTGAAATGTGGTGCTACAGAAGAATGCTGAAGATTAGATGAGTGAATCGCGTAACTGAGGAGGAGGTACTGAACAGAATTGGAGAGAAAAGGAATTTCTGACATACCTTGACTAAAAGAAGGGATCGATTGGTAGGATACATTCTTAGACATAAATGAATCGTGAATTTAGCGTCGAAAGGATGTGTGTGGAGTAATAATGGCAGAGGGGGACCAAGAGATGAATACAATAAACAGATTGAAATGGATGAAGGTTGCCGTTCTTATGAGTAGATGAAAAGGCTTGCTCAGTAGAGTCGAAAGCTGCATCAAACCACTTTGAGTGAAGACCACTAGAACAACCATTATGTAGATAAGGTTCCAGGCAGAATTATAAGAGGAGCAAGGAGGTGACGTAAGAGGTGGAATGGTAACCAACATAACAGATGATATAACAAATGGGTATTCATTGGAAAATTGTACGAGGTGTATTCTAATTGGCTATCATCACCTCTTGGGCGTCACTCTCTCTAGACTCATGTAATTGTTTTAATTAACTGTACGGTGTATGATAATTTCCGACTGTATATGTCATTCACATATCTTAAACTATTATGTAATTTATTTCATTATTTTTGTTATGGCTCGTTCGGTTGGCAGCAAATTGTGGTGCAAGTGGGAGGCTGGCTTGCCGAGCGGCAGCTAGTACACACACGGAGTGTTAAATGGTTTATGAAGACATGTTATATGAATATTAACTATTATTCTGGCTTTTTACGACGAACAAACGTGTGAAGTGAAAGCTTAAATCAACCGGTAACACAGAACTCGTGTTCGTAATTATTAGAGGCACCAAAAATCATTATTTTAGCCTCACTTTGAAAGCAACGGATTTGCGACCTGTGTACTGAATCTGCATGTGGAGTCAACAACAGGTTAGTGACTTTTCAGAGACTTTAGTGTTATACTCTGACGTGGCAGGATAGAAGTAGGCTCCTCATACATGGTGTTTCTCTAGTACGGGAGAGTGCTCGATTATCGGATAGTTCCCGCTTATCGGATAGTAAGGTTCCTAATCAAGTAAGGAATGCACTCTGTGGAAGGTGGCAGGAACTATTAAGTATTGGTCCGCTGAGACGCCATTTTGAGTGTTGCCACTGTGCGAAGAGTCCTTTCTGGTGAAGTGGTGGCCTGAGTGAATTCGGAGTTTGGAAAAATTCTGCTGAGTTCACTATACGCGCGGCCATTGGCTAAACGTAAGTGCGTGCGGTTTTATGTTATATTTAGTGGGAAAGCTGACAGTTTCAACTTCTGAACAATAGTTCGAAATAAAGCGCTTGTTAAAAATTCTCCTTGTTATGTGCTGGTCTTTCCAGCGTGTGTTCCTGTTGTCGGTTAGTCATCCACTGATGACGAAGACAGTGGGAATGAGGAGTGTCTATATTGGAATCACGCTTACAAATTAGACACAAGTGGCGAACAGTGGATCGCTTACACAAAATGTCTTTGTTGGACGCATGAATTATGTTCTGGCGTTGCCACGAAAGGACAGAAAACATTTGTATGTGATCATTGTAATAAATTAAGCAAGTAATGCACGGTAAACATATTAATAACGTCTTTATGTTGTGTAATTACGGTTTTTGTATGTTATCTATTAAAAGCACTTAAAAGATAAAATATTTTCTTATTACATCAAATTGTACTAAATCCTGACTACTGTCAGATAAATTGGAACCCGACTAAAAAAAAAAAATAAAAAAAAACAACTCCGAAATGGTCATAAATCAGGTAATGTAAAATTTGTGACCAAAATAATATCAATAATGAAAACCTTTTGTACTATATATTTCATTGGAATGCTTGTAGCATGTTAATGTGTATTTCAACACAGCGTGAAATAAAGTACGTCATTTATAATAAAGGGAATTATCCGATAATCGGGCACTCACCCCTACAAATAGGGGCACATATGTATAGTCTAGTAGATATACTACTGAGGAAAAATAGGAAAGAGACAACGAAGGAAGTGTTAGGACGATCTTACGAACTTTCACATGACTCGTTGTAAGCTGCAAGTTCTACCTCTCTACAGAACGATCTTTTTCATTTCAAGAAGATCATTGTCTCTTCCTCCTCCCGCAGAACGGTGAAATGCTTCGAAATTGTTCTGTGTGCAGATATTAATAATTCGAACCACGTGTTCACATCACGCTTTGGAGAGAAAGTAATCCTAAATCTGTGATAGCACTGATGTCGAAATCCGAGTAGGTTACACATGGTCATAAATAAATTGTCTTTACTTTTCTGGCGAACACGGCAATGCTTGGCAGTTGTTAAACGTGCATGTGAATTAGGTTGACAGCCCACACTCCTTTCCTAATCTCCCTGCCCATCACTTCCCCATATCTATGCCTGTTTCTCCCCTTTATCTTTGCCCTCTTACGTTTCTCTCTACATTTTCCAGCTGAAAACCCGACTTTTTGAGATATTTATCATGTTTTCAATAGTCAGTTAGTCCACGTAACATATTTACCTTTTTCTCTCTGCTTCCACCTCCTCCTTCCCTTCCTCTCTCTCCCCGTCTCCCTACATGTGCCTCTTCCTCCTTCGCCTTCACCACTTACTCCTTCTCCTTAACCTCCTCTATCCACCTCCCTAACATTACTTCTCGCGCCCTCTGCCATTATCGTCCTTGTCCCTCTCACTGTTCCTGTCCTTCCTCTACTGTATACAAAAATTGCCTTATATTGGTTATTACTGTCGTCATTGCTAAGACGCTGAGTGAAGCCAAAGGAACGTACTCCGTGCTGAGAAATGGAGACCATCGCAGATAACAGGCTAAAATGGACATTGGAAGGTACCAGATTGACTTTATAATGGTAAGGAATAGATTTAGAAACCAGGTTCTGAACTGTAAGACATATCCAGGGGCAGATATAGACTCTGACCATAACTTATTGGTTATGAACTGCAGATTAAAACTTATGAGATTGCAGAAAGGTAGAAAGGTTGTGAGATGGAACCTGGACAAATTTAAGGAACCAGAGGTGTTTGAGAGTTTCAGAGGGAGCATTAGGCAAACGTAATACAGTAGAAGAAGAATGGATAGCTCTGAGAGATAGGGTAGTGAAGGCTGCAGAGGACCATATATGCAGAAGGACAAGGCCTAATAGAAATCCTTGGATAACACAGGATATACTGAACTTAATTGATGAGAGGAGAAAATATAAAAATTCAGCAAGTGAAACAGGAAAAAAGGAGTAAAATCGTCTGAAAAATGAGATTGACAGGAAGTGCAGACTGGCTAAGCAGGAATGGCTAGAGGACAAATGCAGAACCGTAGAAGAATGCATAACTAGTGGAAAGATAGATACCGCCTACAGGAAAATAAAAGAGATATTTGGAGACAAGAAAAGCAGCTGTATGAATATCAAGAACACAGACGGAAAACCAGTACTACGCAAAGAGGAGAAAGCTGAACTGTGGAAGAAATATATAGAGGGCCTATACAAAGGAAATAAAATTGAAGGCAGTATTCTAGAAATGGAAGACGAAGTGGAGGAAGATGACATAGGAGATATGATACTGCGAGAAGAATTTGACAGAGCGCTGAAGGACGTCATTCGAAACAAGCCCCCTGGAGTGGATGATATTCGGTCTGAACTGCTGATGTCGTTGGGAGAGCCAGTCGTGAAAAAATTGTATCACCTAGTATGCAAGATGTATGAGACAGGGGAAATACCCTCAGACTTCAAGAAGAATATCGTAATTCCAATTCCAAAGAAAGCAAGTGCAGACAATTGTGAAAATTACAGAACTATCAGTTTAATAAGTCATGGATGCAAAATACTAACACGAATTATTTACAGACGAATGGAAAAACTTGTGGAATCCGACCTCGAGGAAGATCAGTTTGGATTTAGGAGAAATGTAGGAACACAGGAGGCAATACTCACATTACGACTTATGTTAGAAGATAGACTAAGGAAAGGGAAACATACGTTTTTAGCGTTTGTCGATTTGGAGAAAGCGTTTGACAATGTCGACTGGAATACACTCTTCCAAATTCTGAAGGTATCAGGGATAAAATATAGGGATCGAAGAGTTATATTCAACCTATACAAAAACCAGACAGCGGTTACTAGAGTCGAAGGGCAAGAAAGGTACGCAGAGATTGGGAAAGGAGTAAGACAGGGTTGTAGCCTTTCCCCAATGTTGTTCAATCTGTACATTGAGCAGGCAGTGAAGGAATGGAAGGAGAAATTTGGAGAGGGCATTAAAGTGCAGGGAGAAGAAATAAAAACATTTCCGTTTGCTGATGACATAGTAATTCTGTCAGAGACCGCAAAAGATCTGGAAGAGCAATTGAATGGAATGGACAGTGTCTTGAAAGGAAGATATAAGATGAACATTAACAAGAGTAAAACGAAGGTAATGAAATGCAATGTCAGAAAATCAGGCGATGCTGAAGGAATTAGATTAGGTAATGAGACAATAAAAGGAGTAGATGAATTTTGTTATTTGGGTAGCAAGATATCTTCTGATGGCCGAAGTAAAGAAGATATAAAATGCAGAATGGCTATGGGAAGAAAAGCGTTTCTAAAGAAGCGAAACTTGTTAACATCAAATATTAATTTAAATGTTAGGAAGTCCTTTCTGAAAGCATTTGTCTGGAGTGTAGCATTGTATGGGAGTGAAACGTGGACGATAAGGAGTTCAGATAAAAAGATGATAGAAGCTTTTGAAATGTGGTGCTATAGACGAATGATGAAAATTAGATGGGTAGATCATGTAACTAATGAGGAGGTGCTTAACCGAATCGGGGAGAAGAGGAGTTTCTGGTATATCCTAAGAGAAGGGATAGATTGGTTGGACACATTCTGAGACATCAAGGAATCGTCAGCTTAGCATTAGAAGGAAGCGTGTGGGGTAAAAATCGTTGAGGGAGACCGAGGGACGAATATAGTACGCAGATTCAAAAGGATGTAGGTTGCCGAACGTATTCTCAGATGAAGAGACTTGCACAGGACACGGTAGCATGGAGAGCTGCATCAAACCAGTCTGCAGACTGAAGACCACAACAACAAAATAGCTTACGGGATGTAGGCGGCAAAGAAATCTTCTTGTGAACTGGAGATGTCCTCAGCAACCGTCCCAGGGTAGAGGGTTTCCTTTCAGAGAACAGCGAGGTAACTTCATACAGCGTCTAGACCCTGTTTTTAGATGTTACATTAGTACTTGGTTGACAACAGGCTCGTCTTAATGTACGTAGCAAAATTGATACCAGTCTCTGGGAACAGCAACGTCAGTGGTTTTACAAGGCTAGAGTGAGAGGTAGAGGAGGAAAACTGCCAGTTAGCAGCTCCCCATTCTGGAGAGGACGTAAGGCTTGGCCAACTGACGTAAAACATTGTTGTTGCTGACCATACTGGGTAGCACCGTGACGTTTGCCTTTTAGTTGAACAATGTTGTTGCCAAGTAGGGAGTTTGTTAGTGCAAAAACAAGTCACATCCCCACCCAGGGAATGAAAGCGGGGACAGGGCTGAAACATGGTTCTTAGAGGACTCGGAGAGGTGGCAAGCCACAAATTAGATTGGCTGAACATAGCAGTGGCCAATAGGAAATTGTTAGGTACCAGTAAGTGAGGAAAGACAGTGCACCCACACGGGACGTTAAAGCCCCCGGTTTTTCGATCGAGCAAGAAGTCCTCAGTGAGACGAGTTTGGCGCCGGATCCGTGTCGTTCGCCACCAGCCTCGGGTGAGCTTCACGACAGTCCCCTTTTCTGAATGATTAGCCTCAGTGTAGTAGTATTAGTAGATGGAATGCAATAAATATAGTTCCATTTACCTACGAGTTCCCTTAAGTCCCCGGAACAAGAATCCTCTAGAGTCCCGAAATCCGCATCTCTAGATGCCTGTTACCTGTCTTTCTGTAGTCACTCCTTTCCGCTCGGGAAAGCGGACTGACCGAGAACCCCTTTTCCTCTCTCCTGTGTTAGGATACGACAAAATTACCTCTATCTGTCAAATTTCGTAGTGATCGCTAAAACGTATCTTAAGTCCGGAGTAAGGTACTCTCCCCAGGCACCGTACAAATGTTATATTGACAGTGATGATTCTCTTGCTTTGAAGATCAAGTGTGCTGAATTTCAAGGCAACCGCATCAACAATGTGGAAGCGCATAAAATACGAATACAGTCCGAAGTGGCGACGCCAATACAAAAATAACAATTTCGATTTTTTGGAATTTTTCAGCTGTTCATTTACGTATGCCATTTTTAAGTTTTATATAAACCGCCCCTGTATTAAAGCGAGCGAAACAAAAGACAAAGAGTTATTGAAATCGCTAAAGCAATTTCTGAGTTTTAGCGAGACAATCACACAGAAATGAATTTTTATAACAGATATTACAAGAACGTGAGGGCATGATGGAGTGAATACTATTCTGCTGCATGTTCGATAAAAGGGGAGAGCGCAGCGGGCGTTTTTGCAGTGACCTGCCGTGGCTGCGCTACTCTGGGGCCCTTTTACAGAGCTCAGCGCTCGCTGCCCGACAGTTGGGCGGCGAGTAGAGGCCACAAATATGGATCAGACCCAAATGAATCTCACTGATTAGCCCAATTATGACACTCAAAGACTGCAACAGCACTTAAGTTACAAGTTATCGTTTACATAATGTTATAACAAGGTATAACTTTCCTAGTTCGAAAACCAATGTCTTTGGTTCTGTAAACTAACTCATCAGAAAGGTAACATGTAAATCGGTAGGCTGGTTACAAACCCTCTTCTAACACTGACGTTGAAAATATCTGTTTGACTACTCTGACTGCCCAGTTAAGTGATATGGAAATATGGAAATGCCGCGCGCTCTAAGGTGTGAAGCTACGGAGGTTCGAGCTCTCTCTCGGGCATGGGTGTGTGAGTTGTCCTTAGTGTAAGTTAGTATAAGTAGTTTTTCAGTCTAGGGAAGGATGGCCATAGCAGTTTGGTCCAATAGGTTTCCAAATGTTAAACAATATGGCAATGTGTTTACGAAAGTCTGCTGACATACTGTATACAGTTGTGTGTACCTGAGCGTAAATAAAAGCATTACTGAGGATTCCCAAAAACCACCCTTTTGATGTGAATTAAAAAAAAGTTCATATTTAAGGTATATTACTAAATTTTATAGATAGACTTTAGATATTAGGTTACTGATAACCACGTTATTTGCTCAACAAAGGTTGCCCTTTGAAAGAAGACATTACACAGAATAGAATTTTCACTCTGTCGGCGAGTGTGCGCTGATATGAAACTTCCTGGTAGATTAAAATTGAGGCGCTATGCTCCGATGCGCGAGGCCGTTCCCCGTCGGGGTTCGAATCCTCCATCGGGTCTCGGTGTTAGTGCTGTCTTTAGTATAAGTTACTTTATAAGTAGTTTGTAATTTTAGGGACTAATGACCCCGCAGTTAAGTTCCATAAACTTAACTATCATTTAAACAGTTTTGAGATTAAAATTGTGTACAGGAACCGGGATTTCGGACCTGCGACGGTAGAGCGAAAGGCATAGCTCCCAGGTTCGAATCCCGGTTCCGGCACACAATATTAATCTGCCAGGAAGTTTCATATCAGCGCACACTACGCTGCAGAGCGAAAATTTCATTCTGGAAACATCTCGTAGGCTGTGGCTAAGCCATGTGGCCACAAAAACCTTTCTTCCAGAAGTGCTAGTTCTGCACGGTTAGCAGGAGAACTTCTGTGAAGGTTAGAAAGTACGTGGCCAGGTACTGGCAGAAGTAAAGTTGTGAATACGCACTGTTAATCGTGCGGAGATAGCTAGTCGGTATAGCGCTTGCCGGTGAAAGACAAAAATCCCAGGTTTGAATTCTGGCTCCGGCACACAATTTTACATCTCTCTGCCAGGAAGTTTCAAGAGAGTAAATGTTACACAGTTCCTGAAGATATGGCAGAGATCGATGATGCTTACAGTAAATGAGAAACGTACTCGGAATCGGCATCAGTTGCAGGAACGGTTTGGCATCTCTCACCTTAAATGATTCTCTTCAGTCGCTGTTGTTCCCATTCTTGCAAGATCTTTCTCCGACCGCAGCGATGTCGGAGATTTGATGTGTTGCCAGATTCCTGACATTCACGATGCATAGTCATACGAGAAAGTCGCCCTGTCATCGGCAGCTGGATCTCTCGTGTGCCGGCCGCGGTGGCCGAGGGGACTGAGGCGCTCCAGTCACGGTCTGCATGGCCACTACGGTCGGGGGTTCGAATCCTCCCTCGGGCATGGATATTTGTGCCGTCCTTAGGATAAGCTATTTGATAAGTAGTTTGTAAGTGTAGGGACTGATGACCCCACAGTTAAGCCATACAAACATTTGAACATTTGAAACATCATCTCTCGTGCGATGATACCGCGCTGATACTCACTGAAATCGTGATAACCTGCCACTGTAGCAGTAGAAACCAATCTGGCGCTTGCGCTGGACACCTGTTGTGTTATATTAGCGTTCCCGATCGCTTTTACATACGCATGACTATACCAGTATTTCTGTCTTTTCAGTGTATTAGTTATTGTCCATTTCAAAATTTTGTAAAATGAGTCGAGTAGAGATAGTCCCTCTTGGGTACTATTGTCTCTTGTTAGTGAGTGTTACTTCAATGTTTATCGAATAATACTAGTGCAGAAAAAGGAATTAGGTTAAGTAACATCACGACTTGTTGTAGGAATGTTATACGCATGGTAGGTGTGCGTAGCTACAAATTTAACATAAAGATACCACGACTTTAATAACATGTGTCAAATTTATAAGAATTAAATGAATTAATTCTAAACGTGACACTGTGCAAGTACAATGATGACTGACAACGTGAATGCTTCGTTAGTTACGCTTCGCAATCTTTTAGCTGTTCACACTATTTCTAAAAATCAATCCGTGAGCAGGACTTATAGTACTAATCCACGTAGTGCGGCACTTTGTCCTAAATCGTACATTCTATCTGCCGGACCCTAGCACTACTTAATCGAACAATACACGTGATGAGCACGAGGCGCATTCCGTCTATGAGGCGTAGTCCCGCCTATTTAATTACGATTCCACCAGTCAGATTACGCAGATAGCTTCCCCATTATTCACATGAAGTGATAAGTGAAACAGACAAGGGATCGCATATCGATTCCTCACAAGCGGCTTCTAATGAAACTACGTGCTTGTGGGATATCGCCCCAATTGTGCAGCTGTATTCACGATTTCCTATTAGAAAGGACACAGTTCGTAGAAAGTGACGGTAAGTCATCGAGTAAAACAGAAGAGTTATATGGAGTTCTCCAGGGAAGCGTTATAGGTCCCCTACGTTTCCTTGTCTTTATAAACGATTTAGGAGACAGTCTGAATAGCTCCCATAGACTGTTCGCGGATGATGCTATCGTTTATCGATTAAGGAAGTCAACAGAGGATCAAAAGCAACTGCAAAGCGATTTAGACGAAATTTCTACATGGTGCGAAAATTGGCAATTAACAGTAAATAATGAAAAGTGTGAAGTAATACACATGACCATTAAAAGAAATCCGCTGAACTTCAATTACACGATAAATCAGTCAACCCTTAACGTCGTAGATTCTACCAAATACCTAGGAGTTACAATTACGAACAACTTAGACCGGAGAGAAAATATAGAAAATATTGTGGGGAAGGCGAACCAAAGGCTACGTTTCATCGGCAGAACGCTTCGAAGATGCACCTGCTCCACCAAAGAAACTGCCTACATCAAACTTGTGCGTCCTTTCCTGGAGTACCGTTGCCTAGTGTGGGACCCTCACCAGGTGCGTCTGACGGAGGACATTGAGAAGGTTCAGAGAAGAACAGCTCGTTTTGTTTTCAAATCAAATGTTTGTACAGCTTATGGGACTTAACTACGGGGTCATCAGTCCCTAAACTTACAAACTACTTATGAACTACTTACGAACTAGGACGGCACAAATATCCATGCCCGAGGGGGATTCGAACCCCCGACCGTAGTGCGTTTTGTTTTATCACGTTACAAGGGGGAAAGCGTCACGGAAATGTTACACGATTTGAGATGGAAATCATTGCGGCGAGATCTATTTGCGAAATTTCAATCACCGACTTTTACTTCTAGCTATGAAAATATTTTGCTAGGACCCACCTACATAGGGATACATGACCATTCCAATAAAATAAGAGAAATCAGATCGAAAACGGAACGATTTAGGTGTTCTTTCTTCCCTCGCGGTATTCGAGAATGGAACGGTAGGGAGAGGTTATGAAAGTGGTTAATGAACCCTCTGCAAGGCACTTAAATGCGATTTGCAGAGTACATGTGTAGATGTAGATGTATACTTAGTAGACCTGCATACAGCGCGGCCTCTTCCGCGAATGTATGAACTTGCAGTGCAACTATCAATGTTTCCGATTGCTTCTCGATACGGTGTAGTAATCTTTTGTTGCCTCACTATACGCTATACTGAACTAACAGATGATGAATGTTTACTACATGTCACTTTTTTTAACAAATTGTGTTGAGTGAATGTAAAGAAAGTTTCTGAATAAGATATAATTCGGGAAAATCTTGGCTTTGAACTCTGTTGACGAGATGTGATTATGACAAATAAGGAATATCTTCAGGTAAAATTTCCGGGCTGATGGGCCGTGGTCCAGATGTAAAACTTACTCCCGACGTTTCGTCTCCAACTGCGGGAGACATCTTCAAGGATCTTCCGGCTACTGCCGGCAGTAGCCGGAAGATCCTTGAAGATGTCTCTCGCATTTGGAGACGAAACGTCGGGAGTAAGTTTTACATCTGGACCACGGCCCATCAGTCCGGAAATTTTACCTGAAGACAACGCCGGCCGTGAAAGTTTACATTGTATGATAAAAAAGGAATATGTTAACTCTTTCTTCTCATCATCTCGTCGGTGGGTAAACATAAGTAGATGTCTCAGACGAACTGTGATTTTCAGGTATGGACCATACGTTAAACACGAGAACAGATTAATGTCAGACTAAGGGCAGAGAAAGGGATGCTGATGTGCCGATTAACGTAATGGACGCATGGTATACTGGGGAAAGTAATGTGAAAAAGTGAAACGACCTCTCCCGTATTTCTTCGAAAAGTCTGTGATATATTCTTAAAAGTTTTTAATGGACATACATCAAAGATAATTTTATGAGTGGTTATTTGTGTAGGGGAAGAGTTTGTTGTGCCGTAATGAGAAAAACTGCTTCTCAAGTTCAGTTTATAAATCTTGAAGAAGGTTAATAGACGCTAAACGTTGTGAGTTATGCGAGTAAAATATTTTATGATTCTATATTCATGAAATAACGGGAGCCACAGTGAAAATATTTTCACGGACGCACCCAGTAGTACTACTGACCAATATTATGTTACAATAAAATAATAATTTTTATGGTAAAATGTAATGAAACATCGGTTTCTGAACAGGTCTTACAAAAAAAGTTACATGTACCGGGTGATCAAAAAGTCAGTATTAATTTGAAAACTTAATAAATCACGGAATAATGTAGATAGAGAGGTAAAAATTGACACACATGCTTGAAATGACATGGGGTTTTATTAGAACCAAAAAGTGAAAAAAAAAGTTCAAAAAATGTCCGACAGTCGGCACTTCATCTGATCAAAAAAGCAATAATTAGCATAACAAATTAAGACAAAGCAAAGATGAGGTTCTTACAGGAAATGCTCAATATGTTCACCAACATTCCTCAAAAATAGCTGTAGTCGAGGAATAATGTTATGAACAGCACTGTAAAGCATATCCGGAGTTATGGTGAGGCATTGGCGTCGGATGTTGTCTTTCAGCATCCCTAGAGATGTCGGTCGATCACGATACACTTGCGACATCAGGTAACCCCAAAGCCAATAATCGCACGGACTGAGGTCTGGGGACCTGGGAGGCCAAGCATGACGAAAGTGGAAAGTGACGATCATCACCAAACGACGCGCGCAAGAGATCATTCACGCATGTAGCATTTCTTTTCTGTTCTAATAAAACTCCATGTCATTCCAAGCGTGTGTGTCAATTTTTACCGTGATTTATTAAGTTTCCAAATGTATACTGACTTTTTGATCACCCGGTAGTTTTGATACAAAAAGTACTTTCATTTTCTTGAAACGAATGTAATTTCGGAGATTTTCTGGAAAAGATGGAGTGCTGTCAAGTAAACGTTTGATGCAATTATATTAAAGACTTTACCGTTACGTTAATGTTTCGTTTGTTTGAAAAATTTCCGATAGGTACATTTTGTTCAGCACTCTGTTATTAATACGTTTTAGTTCTTAATTTCGTTCAGATTAGTTCGTCATAATTTTGCCATTATATGAACCACATAATCTTCTGGGCTGAAATTATAGGTTCGTACATAGTGCGATCTGGGGGAATTTATTGATTTGGTTGGAAACATGGCTTTGACGATACCCGGCAGTTGTTTTATTTTCTTTTCTCCTCTCAATAAGTAACAGATTTTACTGTTGGCTGCGAGTCTCCACCAACCATACTTCATTCAGCTTCAGAATAAATCCGATGTAAGCAAACAGAATCTCTGTAATTGATCAACGGCCGCAGAATTGTACCGCGTATCCCTGTGTCAATAGAAATAGACTCATATCTTGTGCAAGATTTCGTTTCTTATAATACTACTGCGAATAACACTTCAAGGTATTTTAATGAACTGCCAGTCATCGAGGTTTCCTGTAATTAGCACGTAACATGCTTAGACCATGTATATCTTATTTTACATTAGCGTACAGTCGCGTTCTGCTCCAGCTGTTAACGCTTAAGTTTTCCAAACTCTAGTCTTTTGGAACTCCTTTAAAAAGCGGTCAAAAACATAACGTTACCAATGACTTTGAGAATTTAGTTACCGATACGTAAGACAGCAAAAATGACACCCGACTTAACCAGTGTTTCTTTGTAAAGCGTGAAAAGATAATCAGAATATAGGAATAGTGTCCACGCCAGAAAAGAAGACGTGAATCGTGCTAGTTATGACGACTAGTTATTCGGATTTTTTTATTGTTTTAAGAAGGCACTACATGTTGAAAATGACGATGAAGACTTACTTACCTCCACTTAAAAATCAGAGAACACGATAGTGTGATCGTAGACAGAAAGGATATTTCATTGTGGTGGAGGCGTTACCTTCATCAGGATCTGGACTTAAGACTCGACATACGAAATATTTATTACCCTGGCAACACTTAGGGTAATGCGGGCCGGCCGCGGTGGCCGAGGGGACTGAGGCGCTCCAGTCACGGTCTGCACGGCCACTAAGGTCGGGGGTTCGAATCCCCCCTCGGGCATGGATATTTGTGCCGTCCTAGTTCGTAAGTAGTTCATAAGTAGTTTGTAAGTTTAGGGACTGATGACCCCGTATTTAAGTCCCATAGACATTACAAACATTTGAACATTTGATTTTGAATAAATTTTATAATAGTTTATAACCGGCATCGCTATTTATTTAATTTTATGACCGGCAGTTTCGATTCTACTCAAGTACCATCATCTGATCTCCATCAATAGTCAAATGTTCAAATATTTGTAAAGCATATGGGACGTAACTGTGGGGTCACCAGTCACTAACTACCTATGAGCTAACTTATACTAAAGTCGACACAAACATCCATGCCCGAGGGAGGCCGCAACGTGGCGCTGCAGACCGCCCATCAGTAATCCTAACATCTACATCTACATCTACATACATACTCCGCAATTCACCGTAAGGTGCGTGGCGGAGGGTACACTGTACCACTACTAGGCATTTCCTTTCCTATTCCACTCCCAAATTGAACGAGGAAAAAAAGAATGCCTATATGCCTCCGTACGAGCTCTAATTTCTCTTATCTTGTCTTTGTGATCTTTACGCGAAATGTAAGTAGGCGGCAGCAAGATCGTACTACACTCAGCTTCAAATTCCGGCCCTCTAAATTTACTTAACAGAAATTCACGAAAAGAACGTCGTCTTTCTTCCAGCGATCCCCAATTGAGTTGCCGGAGCATTTCCGTGACACTCGCGCATTGGTCGAACCTACCGGTAACAAATCTAGCTGCTCGCCTCTGAACCGCCTCTATGTCTTCCTTCAAACCGATCTGCTGCGGGTCCCAAATACTTGAGCAATACTCAAGACGTGGTCGTACAAGCGTTTTATACGCGGTCTCCTTTACAGGTGAAGTACATCTTCCCAAAATTCTCCCAATAAACCGAAGTCGGCTGTTTGCCTTACTCACAACTGTCCTTACATGCTCGTTCCATTTCATATCGCTCTGCAATGTTACGTCTAGATATTTGAACGACGCGACAGCATCAAGAAGCTCACTACTGATGCTGTATTCGAACATTATAGGATTGTTTTTTCTACTCATGCGCATCACCTTACATTTTTCTACATTGAGAGCTATCTGCCATTCTTCGCACCAACTAGAAATTTTGTCTAAGTCAACCTGTATGCTATTACAGTCAGTTACAGACGACACCCTCCCATACAGATATTGTTGACAGTGTATCTCAACTAGTACAGCGTTAATTTCTCTTACAATAACAACAAAATGTACAGTACACATGCATCAATCCACATAGACGGACAGCCAAAAATTATACAGTGGTAGCATTCCCCATGGGCATGCTGACTAACAACTTCAGTTTCCTAATACACACTTCATTACCAGCTGTACAAGATACATTAGGAGTAAAGTACAAAATTACATGTAAATTAAGTCTCTGAATAACAAGCTATCATTCTGTTGTCTCAGTTCATTTAAAAACTTAAAAATTAATAAACAAACGTGAAACGAAAAGGCAGACGCAAAGCTTCGGCCATGTTTTGGCGTGAGTTCACGCGCTGGCAGACCGACTCTGTCTGCTCGCTCTGTCATCGCAGGCTGACCCGCTGTCCGGTGCGGTCGGTCATAGTATAGTAGTCAGCTATGTAAAGTGCATCTTAACCACGAAGAAGCAACATAAATCTTCAATGTTAATCACATACAACGTAAGTTTAAAGACAGTTTGTTAATTGTGTAGGCTGTTTGTTTCTGCATAAATAAACAAAGTGGAATCCTACAAATAATTTGTTTTATCAGACTAACCAAACTGTAGAGGAGAAAGGTACTCTCTTAGAATTAGGCAAATAAACTGGGTTTACGACAATGGGAACGGTCTGTTGGATCAGTTACCAGAAATGCCAGCAGATAATATTACTTCTGATTTATCAAATCAATTACAAAACACAAATTATAATGTTGAAAGTAATGTTAACAAACTCAACAGAAACGAATCAAACAAAGGCACTAAAGGAGTCTTTACGGGAGTTCTTGGATGTCGAAATATTGATTGACAGCCAGCTTCTGTAAGGTTCCTTTAGTAGAAAATTGTCAGGAATATATTTCAATCGTCTCTGGAGGAGGAAGTTATCAATTAAGAATAGAAACAAGAACAATCAAAGCAATAAACGACGCAGATGTCATCATAATACGTTACGTACGAAAGAGAAACCTTAGGGGGCAATAGCATGCTTTGCATTGCCACATAATTGACTAATACCAGGAATACAGCTTACTTCCTCTCTTTTCACGTTGTTATTTCTCCCCTCTTCATTATTTTGAACTACTCACTATCTCCTTTAACTTTATTCACTATTGAGTGTGGTAAAGTAAGGCATTCGTTGCATTTCAAGGCACTTGACAATTGCCAGGTACCTAGGTTAACTGACAGTTTACTTCCTTTCCTTTCTCGCTGTTAGTTCTTTCATCTTCATCAGTCTGAACTATTCACTACCTCCTTTAACTAGGTTCACTAACCAGAATATGCGTAGAAAATGCATAGGAATAACTATAAAGAAATATGAAATAAATATCAAATATTTTTATTTATTGAGATTTTCCACATTACAGAGGTTTACCTCCAACATAATAATTCGGCCAGAAATGAATACACCTAATACATAAGGTTTTACACTAATTATTCAGTATATTCCTCCAGGTGTCTGGAGCTTGTGTGTCTTCTTCTGCGGCCAGTCTTCTGCACATTTTGGATCCAGGTGCTCACAGGTCGTCCTCTTCTTCTTCTTCTCCCCTCAGGTTGCCGCTCCAGTACCGGTTTTGGTATTCTGGTGTCCTCCATTCTTCGTACATGTCCGTATCACCGTAATTTCTTTCTATCCATACTTCATCTATTCTTTCTATTATTTCCATCCTCTTTATTACTTCGGCGTTTCTTATTTATTCTTTCCTGGAAATTCTGGCCGATCTTCTCCAGAAATCCATCTCTAAAGCTTGTAGTTTCTGAGTGTGCTTCAGGTTAATGGTCCAGGCTTCCGCTCCGTACAAAACTACACTCTTAAATATAGATTTATATATCATTTTTTTGTTCTATTCATTACATTTCTGCTCCATAGGACTGAGTTGAGCGTCCCAATGAGCTTATGTCCACTGCTAATTCGGATTTTCTCTCAATTTCTAAAATGGACCCCAAATAACAGAAAGTGTTATTTTTTTTAAATTTTCTTTCCCTCTATGTATAGTTCAAATCAAAACTCAAATGTTTGTATAGTCTGTGGGACTTAACTACGGGATCATCAGTCCCTAAACTTACAAACTACTTATGAACTACTTACGAACTAGGACGACACAAATATCCATGTCGAGGGGGGATTCGAACCCCCGACCGTAGTGGCAGTGCAGACCGTGACTGGAGCGCCTTAGTCTCCTCGGCCACCGCGGCCGGCTATGTATAGTTCATCTGGATCATTAGTCAAGTATTCTGTTTTTTGATAATTAATCTTCAGGTCTCAATTTTTGTATGCTATTGCTAATTGATTACACATGTAGTTTGCATCCTCCCGTCTTGTGCTATGACAACTTGATCATCAGCAAATAATAAATGATGTAGATAAAATCCATCTCTAATTTCTGACCCCATACTATTACATTTCTGTGACCAACTTCTAAGACAATTATCTATATAGATTTTGAATGATGTTGGTGATATGGGACAGCCTTGCAACAGACCTTTGCTTGTTCTAAATTTCTGTGGAAGTGTATTACCAATTTTCACTTGGCAAATATTATCTTTATACATCTGTTGTATTATTTTAATTAAAGAAGTATTTATGTTTGCCACATGTAGTGCTCTCCAAAGTAGTTACCTTGGAACAGTATCATGCGCTTTTTTTAGATCTGTAAAAATAAATCATATATTTTTCGATTTTTCCCTACGTTTCTCCAAAATCTGTCGTAATGTGAAAATATGCTCTACACATAATCTACCAGCTGTGAAACCGCATTGTTGTTCCTGGGTTCTAAAATTTTTTTCCAGTTTATTTTTAATCATTTTCCCAAAAATCCTCATTAATGTGTTTGTAGCACAAGTTCTTAGATAGTTCGAGCAAATTTTGCGATCCCCTTTCTTAAATATTATACTAATATAACCTTAGTTTTCATTCAATATTTTATTGAATTGTTTATTTTGAAAACTGCCGGACTCAGTTCTGTTGATTTGACAGTGTAGTTACCACTGACCACAGTTCAGTCATCGGCCAGCCGCCTTTATTAGAGTACTAGGCTACTTAAAAGTAGATTATTTAGTTTTCTACTTTCTGCAGTTAATTGTATCGATAGGATACTGTGCGGACGCAAGAGGAGTTGGGCGCAGTTCGCGAACAGCTGAGCGTGCTGTTGGCTACGGTCAGCCGTCTTCAGGCTGCTGTCTCGGGGTGCAGCGATGGTGGGGAGTCTGGTGCGACGAGTGGGACACCTCAGGTGTCTCACGCTACGCTCTCTGTCCCTGCTACCGAGGCACCTTCAGGTGTACCGGACGTCGTCGAGCCGCCTTCTCCGCAAGGGGAGTGGCGGGTTGTACGGCGTTCGCGTCGCTCGAGGCGGAAGGCCAATGTGGAGGCTGGACGTCCGTCCGCGCCCGTTCGTTCTGTGAGTGAACGTGTGGCCACTCCTTCAGCAGGGTCCGAGCAGGTGCACGGGGGGAGGGGATCATTAGTTATTGGGAGCTCCAATGTTAGGCGCGTGATGGGGCCCCTTAGGCAGATAGCGTTGAGATCCGGAAGGAATTCCAATGTGTACTCGGTGTGTCTGCCGGGGGGGCCTCATCCGAGGTGTGGAGGCGGCCTTGCCGGCGGCTATCCTGGGTGCAGGGTGCAGTCGACTGCAAGTCGTAGCTCACGCCGGCACCAATGACGCTTGTCGCTTGGGTTTTGAGGACATCCTCAGGTCCTACGAGCGGCTGGCGGAATTGGTGAAGGCTGCTGCCTTCGCGCGCGGGGTACAAGTAGAGCTGTCGATTTGTAGCATTGTTCCCAAGGTTGATCGGGGTCCTTTGGTTTGGACCCTAGTGGAGGGTCTGAACCAGAGGCTTCGCCGACTTTGTGACAGTCATGGCTGCAGATTTCTGGATCTTCGTTATCAGGTGGGGAATTGTAGCGTGCCCCTAGATAGAGAAGGGGTGCACTACACCAAGGAAGCGGCTACTTTGGTAGCAGAGTACTTGTGGAGTGCACATGGGTTTTTTTAGGCTAGGCGCTAACTCTGATGAGCACTCGCCTGTCAGCATTCAAACAGCGAATTCAGGCCACGTTCGGAACAAAAATTCGAGCATCAAAATATTAGCCGCAAACTTACAGAGTATTAGAAATGTGGCAAGTTCAGAAATATTTAGCGAAGCGTGGAATGTATATCGGAAAGATAGATCTGATACAACTGGAGGAGGAGTGTTCATCGCTGTGGACAAAGATATTGTTTCTACTGAGATCGAGGTTGAAAGTAGCTGTGAAGTTATCTGGGCACGTATGACAGGTCTAAAAGGAGTAAAGTTAATAAATAAACAGTCCATGGTCTACAAAAGAAGTCGCGAGAAATTCACAAGTAAGCGCACAATACGATGTTGTACTAGCAGATAACAAAAGACCGATGACTAAGAAAGTTCGAATTTAACATTATTGTTAAGCCACGCAGTATTATAATATTAAAATCTAATTAAGTTTGTAGTTGAAGCTGAAGAAGAGGATGGCGCTGAACCAGGTAAGTCAACATGACAAATAAAAGAGTGAGCACACACAATCAGTAATGATATGGGACTCTAAGAAATGTCTGGAAAGTGAAAGGAGATAGATGGTCTATTCACTAGAATGAAATTATACAGCAAAAAGGTTTCCACTGATAAATATGATAATATGTTATTATAAGGCAATAGGAGAATCTGCCAATTAGGTAAATGTGGGTACTTAGACAAAAGGCGACAGAGAAGTCGGCCAATTATGTGGAGCAGAAAGCAATTAGAGGTAAAAGGTGACGTGTTGGCCGGTATGTTTAAGGGTTCTGCCAACCGATTATGTAGTGCACTATAGTAGGAAGGTTATCATCACTTGCTATGACCAATTACAAATGTAACTCATAGACACAGACACACAAATATTATGTATGTATAAATTCATTAAGAGCATCTAGCGAAATATATTGAGAATTTAGTTATATACTGGTTTAGTAAAGCAGAAACATAAAAGGCTAGCAAAGAACAAGTTTACTAAAAGTTACATCTGCAAGATGTGTGGTAGCAAAACATTATATACAAAACAAAAGGACCTGGAAACCTTTATGTCGAATAAAAGCTATGACTTTATAAATGGTGTATTTTGCATATTAAAAAAAATCTAGATTCTGAAATGTTCTTTCAGCAGACTTGTGAAACGCATTTGTATTCCTCATATAATAATGTTGTAAGAGTAAACAAAGAAAGAGTACTAAGTATTTAAGAATGGTCCTGTGATTTGACACGGTATGGCAGTTCGCCATGTACCGAGCTACAGGCGGGCAATGAGAAGCCAACTGAGGCATGACTCAAGTCTGGAACGGCAGCTATCGCCGTATGATGTGAACAGACACTGTCATTCAAACGACTGAGAATGGGCAACACTCAGAACACACTAACAAAAACAAATACACGCATTTTTATACCAACACAATATTGTGTGTGATCATATTTTTGTACACAAATAACAAATAATGTTACTGTGTATCATTTTATATCATTATGTTTTCATGAATGTATTTATCTCCAAATATTATGATACTAATTTTAGGAATTTTGTATTTTTAAATGTAATGCAACGGGACTTGTAAGCTCAGTTAGAAGACATGAGAATAAACAGTAAGCTGTAAAAGTCAGCAAATCGAGAATACGCGCGGACCACAGGCACCGATGAAGAATGTGGATGTCTTGGATCGTGTGATGGCGTAAGCAATATTGAATATGTGAAGTTGAAGCTAGTGCGTATTGTCTGTCTCACTTATTATTCCATGAGGTGTGAAGTGTTACAGTGCTTTGAAAGGCAAAGCGGTGATAAAATATGTTTCGTTAGTGTAACTAAATGTTAGATAAATGCAGGGACGGCACTGTGTCGATGATTTACGTGTTTTAGTATGTCGTTTTGATTTCAAAATAAAGTACTGCAAAGTGGTGATAACAAATGCTTTGTGCATGTAAATAATTTCTTGAAGTTGCTTGAAAAGACGACATATAGAAAATATTATTTTTACGATTTTCATATTACGTAGTTAATTAGGAATAGTAAACTTTTGCTGACAGTAGTAAAACTGAATGATCAGATGACTGATAACTGGTTTTAGAGCAGATTAATTTGAGGTATGCTGGTTTATGTTAACAAACTAATGTGAAATGTTTGCTAAATAGATTTTCTAATGATGACACACCCATGAAGAACGGGTTTATACGAGTTAATATTTCTAAAGAGATCTAATCTGCATTAGATCTGATTTTTAATGTCAGACACATTCAAGGGAAGCACTATGAATATAGGAAGGATAAAAATGTAAAGAAGTCAACAATCTTAAGATGATTTGAACACTACAGTGCTGTAATAGCCATGGTCGCGTTTAGATTTGGTACGCCATTGTCTTCCTCCGACCTTTGAACTGACTTACCCAGCCAGTTATAGGGGGACCTACAGTTGAACATGGATTCAGCACCACGACTATGCGCGATATTTTTCACATCACCAACTTTTCCAGAGGTGACAGAAGTAGAAAGTGACTGATAAAAACCTAGGACCTGGCGGGGATCGAATCCGCGATCTTTGTATTAATATTGTGGCACTCTTTTCTACCAAGCCACACGTAGGAAGGATATGATGACGGTTTTTGTCAATATTGAAAAATCGTATTATATGGTAAAAATGGGCAAGGCGTGGGAAACCCAAGAGAACAGCTGTGAGCTGCAGGAGACAAGACGTACTGGTTCGGACAGAAATGGACTGCAGAAAGGAAACGCTCATCTCTACTTTTTATCACTGATGGACGAGATAACTGCAGAAGTGGCATGCAAGAAAACGAAGAAAATATTACAGTAATGGCGTTTGCGGATGACATAATGCTGTTTGGTAAGGGAGAAGCAGAGGTCCAAAACAGGTTGAATGCATGGGAGGAAGTGCTAAAGAAGTGTGGTTTGCAATTGAATGCAATGAGTGTGAGGTGATGATGACAATGAGGAACGAGAGGGAAGTTGCAGCAAATGTGATGATATCGGAGACAGCTAGCAGACGGTGCACAGTTTTAAGTATTGGGGGAGTGTAACTGAAGACAGCATAAGAACTGACAAGGGGCATCGGCAGACTCAGGGATTATCGCAGGGTATAAACAGCGTAGTATGGAGCAGAGACGTTTCCCAGAGCAGCAAACAAATGATACCTCGAACATATTACGTTCCGTATCCACCTATGCATCAGAAACGCGGGTTATGAATTAGAGACAGGCGAACAGTATACAAGTGTGTGAAGTGAAATATCAGCGACGTAGAGCCGGACTGACGAAAAGCGACAGAGTAAGAAATGAGAGGGCGAGAGAAATTATGGAAGAGAGGCTCCCTACGTTACACCAGAGATGGATCAAGACTGAGATGACATGTGCATGTCACGAGACTGGAAGATGGCTGTACTCCAAGAAAGATTCTTTACCTGCCCATCCGTTCTAGACATTAAACTTGGTTTTGACAAATTAAGTAGTGTTTGTCACGTAATTATCTCACGGATAATGTTTACAAAACTGCGAACGAGCTGCACAACTGCCTGCCAACCTTTACTCTTATAGACATTATCCGAACCGCCCTACGTTTGCGAAAATTGTCAAAAGGCTTCACTCGACTCGATGCATGTTTCCACGAACGCGGATCCGCAGCCAAAGACTAACACATGAAACAGCAGAATCATGCGACCTTCCTATCGGTACTCACCAATAAGAATTGGATAATACATAACTAAGGGTAGTGAAATGTTAATGGCTCGTGGTCTCTGTTCTTCGGTGTGAGTTAGCTTCTATGACCTAAACAGCTACCCAAACTGTTTAAATAAGATCAATAATTAGTCTATAGTTTATCCTGTCTATCAATCTGCAGATGATAACGCAAAAAATATATTTAAACAAACATAAACTAAATCTCTGAATAACCAACAAAATCGATTCTAAGATAATGTTCCAAAGTGATTCACAAACCAAATAATTTTTTATGAACGGAGCTTATTACTTTTTTTGGACATGAAATTGCGGAGGTGGTCCTACTTTATATTACGGTAATAGCTGAATATTTCCACAACTATTTATGAGAGGCACAATAAGTATCACACGCACTCGAGAGTAAAAGTTCCAAATTACCATTCGTAAATTAATGTAGTCTATCGAACATTGCAGTTCCAAATTAATCAGCGATTAATTAAAGTATTTGTTATAAAACACAGTTTGTCATCACTCGAGTACACGATTGCTGAATTATCACAGTTCCACAGCCCTACAAACGTCCATAGTTTGCCACTTTTCAGCCAGAGACTAAGTTCTTAAGTCACAGTCCACACATTCCTACCTCTTCAAATCACAAGTTCGTAACGCTACCCCCCAGAAGCACAACCTATCACCACCACGTCCAAGTTACGAGTCCCCTTCCAAGTGTTCGAAAGCGTGCTCTACCTGCTTCCAAAATTGTATCCTTCCGCGCATCCTAACGCCTCATCTTTAAAATACAATTTCTCTTTCAAAATATTATAATTTGAATATCACAGAATTAAATGCTTTGACCAGTTACCTACAAATGTTGTTTACATTTAACAAACAAATATATATTTAACAACACTAAAATCGGTTGAGACTGAAGATCTTTGCTCAGGTAGCTATTAAGCGTGGAGTCTCATTATTCAATTATACTGCCTCCGTCACAATATAGTTACACAATTATTATTTAATTTATCATGGCTTTCTATGCAAATATATTCACTTCCTGTCTATAAATACCTATAATTGTTTATGTATAAATTATCTGCTGCATACACTACGCTTGTCCTTCCTCATGTGGAGTATTGCGTGGGATCCTTATCATGTGGTTTTCACAAAGGACATCGAAAGAGTCCAAAGAAAGGCAGCTCGTTTTGTATTGTTACGATACAGGGGAGACAGCGTCACGGAAATGATACAGGACCTGGGATGTGAATCATTACAACAACGGCGGTTATCTATGCGGCGTGGTCTACTTACGAAACTCCAATCACCAACATTCTCCTCCAAATGCGAGACTATGTTGTTGACTCCCACCTACATAGGTAGAAATGATCATCAGAATAAAATACGAGAAATCAGAGCTCGAACTGCGAGATTCGGATGTTCCTCCTTCCCGTGCGCTATTCGAGAATGGAATATGAGATGAATAGTGTTGTCGCGTTGAAATGGCAGCAGGCTTTACTTCGAAGGGAGGATTGTCAACTGAACACAGCACTTACACTGGAAGCAGGTTTATTGCGAACTTAACATACACGCAGCACTAACACAAATTAGAAGAATAGTTAACATAAGAAACAAGTAGAAATTACAAGTGAACATAAAAAACATGTGGAACATTCTGGAAATGTTAATTGCAAAGAAATAAATTTTTTCCAGTGGACAGGATTGAACGGGCGACTTTTAGCACGGCAGTCGGTGACGCTTTCCCCTACGCCATGCCGGCAGTTGGTGTAGGTGGGGTCTCGCGGCAGTAGGAACGTGGTTCGATGAATCCTCTGCCAGGCACTTAAATGTGATTTGCAGAGTATCCCATGTAGATGTACATCTACTATTTTTTAGTCGGCCATGAAATATTTAAGAGGCAGCTTAAACATAAAGCGAATGTTACTAACAATATATAATGCGCTTTGCTGGGTCCATGTTTTGTGTTTCTGTGGTGGAATCTATGTTCTGACTCAAGAATATTACTTCCCCAACGAAAAGCAGAATAAGAGAGTAAAACAAAGTTTATTGAAAGAATACGGAAATAACGTGGTGCGTCTTTTAAGATAGGTAGCGTGGTGCAGCGCTGCCCATTTGCTTCTTAAACTGTTATTGACAAAAACTACATATCAATAATTGTAAATATAAGTCTTATAATACTATTATTATAGTACTGAAATTTATCGGCTTCTTATGTGTAAGGGATATTGAAATTGTAATGATGGCATTTGATTTTCCCAAGTCTCCTGAATCCATTCATATAATTATATTTTCCGTATGATCATTCTCTGATTTTATATGGCCTTCTAGAATAATGTGTGTAGCTATATTGTATTTAAATAGCAATCTGGGATAGCCGCCCTCGCTAATCCAAGACCGCCGTATCCTGTTTCAGAGCTGATTTGGGTGTTTCTAACGACCTGTAATCCATTCACTAGGTCCAAACTGTTAGCCGGTCGGCTGGGGAACTCAACAGCTTGCCAAAACTTGCTTTCCACATGGAAACAATCAGCTTCCCCCTTTATCTGTAATGTCAAAAGCATCTGTTCCAACAGCCACTGAAGTAAACCGTCTGGCCAGTGTTCGTGAAGTGGAGAGACTGGCGGGAATCCTACCGTGCTTCGTATTGTTCACAGCCATAAATACCACCCGTGCCACTTGTCGCTACACCAAGGACCACACGGTAATGGCTTTCAATTCGAACAGTAGGAACTATTCGTCACCCATATTGCGTTCGTCAGCTGCAACGTCAACGTCAGTGAAGTGTCATGCTGTGATGAGGTGTTCTAGGACAAGATATCGTTGCCCTGTATCTCACTGACGGCATTTAAGAGGTGTCAGTATAGAGACATCAGAAGATGTACGTTACCTAGTCGGGTAAGAAATTTACTGTACCTCTTCAGTTTCGTCAAATAGCGTGGATTCATTGCTCATGATACCAAAGTGGCAGGAGATGCACTAAACAAACAGTTCCCAAATCGATGGGTAAGACTATACAATCTTGTTCACCCGAATGGACTGTTTTGTCTGTGGACATGTGCAAAATGTGATGTATTAAGAAGTTCCAACAACAAAGCACAGCATGTACAGGAATAATACCATAAACGCAAACAGCAATGAGTCGACCAGTGCGCAGCGGTGTTGTCATATACATGGCATTTATGAAAGTTTTACTATGTGTCATGCTCTTTACTTTCATAACCCCCATCCCCCTCCGCGCGAGAATAGCCGAACGATTCTAGGCGCCTTGTCAGGGGTTATGAGGCTGTTCCCGCCGGAGGTTCGACGAGTCTTCCTTGAGCATATGTGTGTGTGTGTGTGTGTGTGTGTGTGTGTGCATGTGTGTGTGTGTGTGTGTGTGTGTGTGTGTGTGTGTGTATGTGTGTGTGTGCGTGTGTGTTGTCCTTAGGTTACTTTAAGTTAGGTTAAGTTTCAAATATAAGGAGAAGCACTGAATTAGAGTTTTTGATGTGGCCGGGATTTTTTTTTTCCTTTTTCTTTTTTTATGTGGTTTTTTATTTTTATTTTTTTTTTTTAATTGCCAACAGTGGGTCTCTAACCTAACATTTATTTTTTTATATTTTTTTTTACAATATGGCCTATTAGACACTTGGAAAATAAAAGTAAAATAATTGAATCTAGTGGAATTTTTTTATTTCCTCCTTTTTTTTCGTTATTTTTAGGCGAAGAATATTAATTTTATTTATTTCTTTTATTTTACCTTCAGGTCATTGGATTCACGTGGCCAACACATTGTATTGTCTTTGCAGCATTTGTGGGACATGGAATGAAGGAAAAAATCATATAAATAAAAGAAATAATACGAAGCATAATAAACCGAACTTAAGATATGCTTCTGGAAGGATGACAGAAGAGTGACGTCCTCTTGAGGCAACTGGGATCCGGTTATGTCTCCGCGTAAATAAATTCTTCGTCCGTGTTCTATTTTGGTTCTAGTTACTGTTCGCTTTAATTGTTATCTTACCCGTGTGGCCCCAGCTACGTGGGGCTCCTGGATGTGATGCGTAAGTATTTAGTAAGGTCAGGTGATTAGTCCTGTTCTCCGTTCGTTTGATTGATTTGATCATACTTCGTTATACGTCGTGTCAGGAGTAATAGGAAAACTACTTGGTTAGCAAAGGGAACATGTTAAATAGCTTCTAGATGCTTATATAACGCCGGGCTCCACACCTTTCAGCTCCGATCTCCAGGGAGGTTCCAGCTGCGGGGCGGATTGGTAAAAATACTTCCTAAGTAGGCAGACCGGTAGTTTGCGTGCCGTCTCATAATGTCGTGTCGTATTAGTAAGAACGTCCAGAAATCTATCATGTCCTTGGGTCCATTTAGCAAAAGGTAATGGGCGGCCATGCCCTTTATGCAAGTGACTGCATGCATCTTCGCTGGAGGGAAACACGCCGCATTCGGATGGAGTATCATCTTGGCAGTAATCATATTTGTTGGTTTGTTTGATATGGTCCCATACGGTCGCCGCCTCGCCGCAGATCAGATAGTGTTCGTCGGTGTCGTCTTTGTTGCGCCTCAGGCAGAGCGGAGTGTCCACTAGGGAGATGGCGTGGAGTCTGTGACGCGTCGGATATTTACCGTTGACGACGATATACCAAGTGGTTCTCGTTTCTGTGGTGAAGTATGGTTGGGGCACTGAGCGCCACACCGTCGGACACGTAACCTCTGGTTGACGTCCTTCGACGTCGTTCCGTAGGTGCATTCTCATTAACAGTAAGTTGAAAGATATCGCACGTAGTGGGAGCTCTGGTACGTGGGAAGTCGTAATGGATATAACTATATTCAAGAAAAATTAATTTGATATGTGATAGCGCTGGTGCTATGTGGGCCAGGAAGATCGGTGGGTGAAGTAGGTGCAAGTTCGTCCACCAACACAACCATAATACTGTGGGGTCCGTGATTACAGAGCTTAACGATTGTACGCAAATAAAGCGCCGTTGCGCGTGCCAGAACGTTGACCAAGGCTAGACCCCCTTCTTCGTTTAGGGAGTGTGAGGGTGTCGTACTTGACCTTGAAGATGTGACTGGTACTGACAAAGTAACCAAAGGCTGCTTAGATCTGGAGTGCCATCGCTCTAGGGATTGATAAAATGTGTGCAATATGTGTTATGCGGGATGCCATATAGATATTGATGAATTTCACCTTTTGTATCATGTCCATCACTCGCATCAACTAACTTAGAACTCCAGTCCTAATGTTCTGAAGTAGCCGCCAAAAGTTCATGGTGGTGGTATGACGGATGTCTGGATTGAAAACTATTCTCAGGCAGCTGAGAGTCTCTGTAGTTCTGAATGGACCCACGCTTCCATCCGGGAGTCCCCGTCCGATGTTCATCGCGCAGGATTTGACTATGTTCATATGGCTGCCCCGCTCCGCTGACATATTTCTCGATCCATCGTGTCGCCTCCTGTACCTCCTCGTTCATACGTACGACGAAGACGAGATCGTCTGCGTAGGCGTGGCATTTGAATGTGTGTCCCAGCCAAATGATCCCTGATAACAATCTTTGCAAGCCGCACGGAAGGTGTTCTAATGCGATGGCATACAGGATCGTTGACAGAAGACAACCCTGTCGGACTGACCGTGCGATTGGTACTGGTTCTGACATCCGTCCATTGACCATCACAGTTGACGAAACTCCACGAAGTGAACGCATGACTACGAGGATAAAAGCGGGTGGAAAAGCCATCCTTTCTATCACCTTTGCGAGGAAATTGTGGTTCACGCGATCGTAGGCGTGGTTGAAGTCGATAGAAATCATGGTTCCCTGCAGTCGACAGACTGTCGGCGTGGCGATTACAGCTCTGTAATCAGATAGTGTTGATTGTATGTTGGTATCTCCACCCAAGGACGTTTGTGCGGGAGAAAGGACATGGTGTAGGACTCGCCTGAGTCGCATCGCGAGTATCCGTGAAAAAATCTGAAATTCTGATTTGAGACGTGATCGGCCGATAGCTGTCAGGTCGTCTGCCTCGGATACCCGAGTTTGGGTATCGGAATAATTATGCCTTCCAGAAATTCTGGTGGTGGTGAGGTCGTATTAGACAATATCTCCCGATATATCTCTCTCCATCGTGGGAGCATCAAGTCTTGAAAGGTCATGTAGAATTCCAACGGCAGTTCTTCCAGTCCTGGCTATTGTTTGCTAAAAGAGAGTCCATCGCCTGACCATCAAGGGTACGGTGGAACGTCCGTGGTACCCCTGTCAATGCCACAGCGTCAGGCTCTTTATCACGATAGAAGTGGCGGTAATGAACTGCGAAGACCTTTGCAATGTCCGCCTGTGAATCCAGTCGGCAGCCGTCAGGTAAATATAAAGAAGAAATCAACGCTTGTCGACGGCGTCTGACATCCGTAACGAGGCGATGCATTGAGGGTGGTTCGTAATTGATGTCGTGACACCTCGCTCGTACCACGACACCCTCCATATGGCGCCGAGTAAGGGCCAAAATCTTTGCCTTGACACGTTGGGTTTCGATATGAACTTTTGGCGATGGCAGGTGTTCCATAAGGTCCCGCAGGATCCTGTAGTAAAATTCTGTTCCGGTTCCTTTAAATAGTTTCCATTCGCCCAGGCTGCGTTACATTGCTTGAAGTCGTAGGTGTATCGTGCAGACGAAAACACATAGGTTTGAGAAGGCAACAGGCCATCTTTCGGCGTTTAAGATAGCCGAAGTCAGCGGAGAAGATACATAGATGCGATACAATCAACTGGCCGAGTGGCTCGTGACAAGCGTAAATCCCTGGCGTTCGCCGTGCACCACTTCCTAGGTATCTGCGAGACTGAGTCTTTGCGCTAAGTGTCGGAGTTCGGGTCAGGTGGTAAAATTTGAATACTGGTCCTTCTTCGCTAGAACACAGTTGAAATCTCCGCCAACAATGATGTTCTCATATCGTCCCAGAAAAAGCGGTGTAGTTGCTTCAGAGTAAAACAGTGATTGTTCACGCCGTTTGTGTCGGACGGCGCGTAGATATTGACCAGCCTGATTCCGTGTTTTGTTAGTGCCAGCCCTCGTGTTGACGGCAGGTAAGTGATGTTTTCAACAGCCATGCCATCCTGCGCGACAATCGCTGCTCCTGATCTCCGTTGGTGTTTGGGATTACGTATACGGTAAAATTATATAAATCGGGCCAAGTGACCGTCCTTAACTCTTGTAACAGTGCAATGTCAATTTTCGCAGCTCGTAGTGTGTTGCGTAACAATTGACGTTTTGGGGACCATCCTCTGGCATTTCTTCATCTGGTCGTATGTCGTCTACTCAAGAAACAGGGAAAGATTCAGTCATAGTCAATAGGCGAGTAGCTGCTGTTACCCGGTATCCATTTTGGCTCCTCGGGGTCTTCAGAACGTTGTTGTGTTCCAGAGGCGCTTGGTACATCGTCCTGCACGTATTGGACACTGTCAACTGCGCTAGAGGCATAGTCCTGGGAATCCTGTGGTCGGAGCGTGACAGGTTCATCCTGCAGTCGTGATTCCGACTCTGTTGCCGATGCTTTTCACCTCATCTTGCGTCGATTTGGCGACTTCTGTTTCGAGGATGTAGTTCTGAATCAGATGACGGAATGGAGTCGCGACGTTCAGGAACGAAAGCAGCTGTAGGCACGACCATGGGGTCATTGTCCATACCAGCGTCTCCGTGACGAGATCTTCCTCCTGTATCGAAACCTACGGGCGATGGGGCAGTTGTTGTTGTGGCTCGTCGGCCTCATCTCGTCCAGTCATTGCAGGTTGTGAAAGATCTTGTGGGAGTTCTTGAGCCATGTCTTGAACTAATGTCTGAAGTTCATCTGGTTTCATTGCCGCTGCATAGGTTAGTGGCAGGGTTGTTGTGGGCTGGAGAAGTGAAACATCATCGTTCCGAAGTTGTGGAATCCTGCGTTAGGGACATTCGTTTCTTACGTGTCCCTCTTTACCGCATCCGGAACAGGTCTTTGGCGGCCCGTCATATATAACTATGGCAGCCGCCAATGCAGAGGTATGTGGCGGGACATGTTTCTTTAACTCGATGTCGTGGGAAAGACGAACCGAAGATTGCGTTTTATTGTCAGAATCCTTAAAATATGCAACAGAACTACTGAAGAGATTGCATACACTACGCTTGTCCGTCCTCATTTGTAGTATTGCTGCCCACTGTGGGATCCTTATCAGGTGGGTTTGACGGAGAACATTGAAAGAGTCCAAAGAAGGGCAGTTCCTTTTTGATTGTCACGATACAGGGGAGACAGCTTTACGGAAATGATACAGGATCTGGCATGGGAATCATTACAACAACGGCGCTTATCGCTGAGGCGTGGGCTACTTACGAAACGTTTGACTGCCACTTACATAGGTAGAAATGATCATCAGAATAAAATACGAGAAATCAGAGCTCTAACGGAGAGATTCAGGTGTTCTTTCTTCCCGCGCGCTGTTCGAGAATGGAATGGGAGGTAAATACGTGGTATAAAGGTGGTTCGATGAACCCTCTGCAAGGCACTTGCGTGTGATTTGCAGAGTATCACATGTAGATGTAGATGCTCACTTGCCGCACGCTGTTTACGACTGGATACGTACTGAAGTGTATCCACGTCTCTGATACGTGTCCGTGTACTATTCCATAAGGGCGGAGCGCCGCCATCACTTCTTCTGCTGGCATTTCGAACGGAAGTTCGAAAACTCGGACCGTGTGTAAACCCAGGCCGACATGTTCAACTGTTACTGGCCCGATGTGTCCGTCCGAATGCCGCAATTTAAGGCCGTCTTTCGTCCGTGCTAGTATTTTGTCGAAGGCTGCATCGGTTGTCAGTTTGATACACACGACACTGATAACCATCGAGAAGTGTATTCCAATCATGTCCTCACAGGAGGTCTTCACTTCCTCACGTAGGAAGTGTTCGATGTCGACTGCTTTTGGTCGTACATAGTAGTTCGAGAAGATGAAGTTCAGTATGGTTTTGCGGTACGAGTTGGGCATTCTAGTGTTGATCCTAATACAAGCGACAGGCAGCGCGAAGGTAAACAACCGGGTGCCACGCGCAACGGCGAGGAGGTAAACAGTACCTTCCGCGCCGCTACACTGCCCGAAGCAGAGTACGGGATTCGAACGCAGGACATGGGCTTACTAGGTAGGCACTTTAGACCGCTCAGCTTACACAGCGGTACGGACAAAGCAAATACACGGAATGTCTTAAAGCACATCTCCCTCCACACCTCATACTTTAATTCTGTCTTAATGTTCCCTGTGAAATACGTATCAATTTGCCAAGATTCTCCTATACTGGAATAGCACCCTAGCAAAGAACGTGGATGGGAACAATCCCGCCTTGTTCCTCAGGCCGATATCTTTGGTATAACGAGACAATGTTGTCTCAATGAACCGTATTACTTGTTAGGTTAAGTAGTTTGTAAGCCTGGGACTGATGCCCAGTAGTTCGAGCCTATAGATTCACAAACATTTGATCATTTCGTAGCGCCAGAAATAGTCATGCCCGTGAAAATCGTTTTGAAATATCTATTGTCTTTCCAGAGATATTTGCAGTGAAACGCTACGGTGGTACTATATATATCGGCGAAAATCTTCGAATAATGAGTGGAAATGGACATGGAAATTGAGTTAGTGATGTGTGGATAAGATGAAAATTTGAGTCCTGCGGGAGGCAGAGGCATGCCCCCTCCCTGTCATGGTGATTACTGTGTGCGAGAGGTGTTGTGGTCAGTGCAACTGTTCATTAAGCAGGAGACCCTGGTTTGAATTGGGAATCGACACAAATTTTCAACTTTCAGCGTTCACTTAATTCATTGCCCACTGGCAACTAATATAGTGACTTTCTTTGCACCTTGATGAAGTTTTTGCATTACCGTTACATGAATCATTCTGCTTTGATTTACGAAAAACGCAGGTACAAGATTAAATATGTCTAAGTAATTTTAGCGAGGCTATATTATCTCAGCTTGACTTCGGTGATTTACACTGTTTCGTTGGGTACTTAATCTATATTTTGCCTTTACCATTATGTTTATTCAGTAGTTAGTTCTAATGCACTAAATACGAAGTTCATTTGTCACATAAATTCGTGTGTAAGAATTCATTGAATATGAAACAGTCTTTAGTGATTCGCATTTATAAAACATATGTAAAATAAAATAAAATTATCCTGTCGTGACACATCGCAGGGTAGGTCAGAAAATTTCTCTTCAACAAGGCTGTGTTGCCGAGGCACCAGTAATCGTTTCATGAATGCTTTCAACTTCGAGCAGACATTCAAAATGTCATTAACATAATTTATGTATGGGTGAAAGAACATTTGTCTCAAAGTATTTGGGAATTGTGAACAGCACTACTCGATGCAGGGATTGGCAGTTGATCCTCAACGTAAACAGATGTTAGGTACTGCGTTTACACAGAAAGAAAGAATAATCATAAGTACGCAATAGCAGGACAAAAACTTTCATAAAATATCTGGGAAGAGACCTAAGGAGTGATTTGAAAGGAGGAACCCTATAATATTAATCATGGGTAAGGCAGATGCCATACTAAGATTCGTTGGAAAAACCCACAGGAAGTGTAGTCCGTCAAGAAAGGAACTAGCCTTTCTGCCAGCGCTAGAGTATTGCTCATTAGTGTGGTTCCCGTACCAGGCCGCGTTAATAGAAGATATATAGAAGATCCTGCAGAGATCAGCACGCTTCGTCACAGGCTCATTTAGTAAGTGAAAAACGTTACAGAGATGATCTGTGCCAGACGCTGCGAGAAACGCGTTCTGTGTCACAGTATGGGCTTCTGTCAAAGTTCCGAGATCATACGTTTCGACAATGTTCAAATGTTTGTAGAACTTATGGGACTTAACTACGGGGTCATCAGTCCCTAAGCTTACAAACTACTTAAGAACTACCTAACACTAAGGACGGCACAAATATCCATGCCCGAGGGGGGATTCGAACACCCGACCGTAGTGTGACTGGACCGCCTTAGTCCCCTCGGCCACCAAGGCCGGCTCATACGTTTCTCGAGGAGTTAATCAATATATTGCTTCCTCCTGCGTGTATACCCGAAACGACCACAAGGATAAATTTAGAAGGATTATAGCCCACCCGAAGGCATACAGTCAACCGCTTTTTGCCGAGACACACATGGGACTGTAATAGGACTTTGAAGTTACAGTGGTACACAATGAGGCCACACACCATGAGGGGACTCGCGCAGTGTGGATGAAGATGTAAAAACCACGCTTATCCCATGCCTCAGTTGGGTGACCTGTCAGGTTACAAGTTATTAAAAATCCTTCCACTCCCCATGGCGTGGCCCGGAAAATAAGTTAGCCGGCCGCGGTGGCCGAGCGTTCTGTGGCGCGTCAGTCACAGTCTGCACGGCCACTACGGTCGGGGGTTCGAATACCCCCTCGGGCATGGATATTTGTGCCGTCCTTAGTCTTAGTTAGTTCATAAGTAGTTTGTAAGTTTAGGGACTGATGACCCCGTAGTGAAGTCCCATAAGCTATACAAACATTTGAAAAATAAGTTACCTTTGTTATACAAACTTCGTCTCAATGTATTGTAGTTATTTTTCGACAATTATTTGAATATATAAAACGATAGACATCTAAGTTCTTATGCTCTCCATAAAACTCAATTAAAGTAAATTAGGAGTTTCTGATTAAATTCTCTGCTAGCTCTTGCATTAAAGTTATCTAAGCTAATTAAGGAAATCCGTTAATGAGACGTCACCAGCGAGAAAGGAACTTCGTTTGCGATTCCCATTACGAGTTCATTTTGAAAGGCTGTATAATCATTTGTCTGTTTTAAGCTTCTGCACTGCAAGAAACTTCCACGGAGAACTGTTTTGTGTATTGGCGCCAGAACCACGCCTAGATCGATGTGTTTAATATTGAGATGGCGGACTCAGACGGCTGATTGACGGGACGTAAATCTCATCACAACCGATGAGCTGCTTACTGCAGCATCTGTCTTATTACTTGGCAAGCTAGTAGTGAGTTCCAGTAAGTGATCATTTGGAAGTAGCTCAAAACGCATGTTGTTCTTTCACGTTTACGATGGTTCACTATTCTTGTCGAGTTGTAACAGTAATAATATATGGCTAAATGTGATTGTACTGCAAGAGGAAAGCAACGAGTATTAAATATCCTTGTGGCCTCCATGGATTTCGAGTTAACCCTCTCTGACTCACATTACGAATTCAGCATTGTAAAAATTAAACTTCAGTGTTTTGTGTATTAATACAGTGCACTAAAGATCAAAATATGTTTTAAAATTTATGATAGAATTATTGTTTTTATGTCATGTACTTCATGCGTAACACAGACATTTGTATTGAGGTATTTTATTACTTTGGACGTTATTTTGTTTATAGATAACACTGCCAAATCAATAATGCTAGCATAATCTTCGCCACAGCTTCAAAGACAAGAAAATTCACTGCTGAAATAAAACCACACTCACGCTCACACTCGCAGTCATATACAGACAGCAATGTAACACAACCTCCAAGACGGATAAATTAATGCCTCAGAAGTGGCTACACGCCATACCAAGCAGCAAAATGTCGTACTAGGAGTTTGTTGCTCATCAACAATTATGCGACTTTAAAGACTGATACACAAAATACAGTATAAATCAGCTTTTAATACGTTATTGTCCAGGAACAACAGTGGAAATGAAGAGGTTAACACGCCATTCCCAAACTGCTGCACGTGAGTGTAGAAAATTTCCATTAATATGTAAACGACATTTCGTTTCTCTAGCATTACTCAATTTAAATCCCACCCTTCATAAATGCATTATTATCATCATAAGTGAAAAGACACTTTTATCACGTCCTCTACGCAGTGCTTTTTTAAATAAAATATTCAAATGTTTGTAAAACGTATGGGACTTAACTGCGGGGTCATCAGTCCATAAACTTACAAAGTACTTATGAACTAGCTTATACTAAAGACAGCACAAACAGCCATGCGCTATGGAGGATTCGAACCCCCAACGGGGAATGGCCTCGCGCATCGTAGCATAGCGCCTCAGTGCGCTCGGCCACGCCGCCGCGGCTGTACGCAATGCGCCAAGTTTAACAAGTATGTGTTGCTACCAATAACAACATTGAAGTAAGACCATACAACGTGCTATTAAATTCGCCTGTACAACCAACAATTAATCAAGTGTTCAACAAATACGAACACCTTTACAAAGAGTAATTTGCCCACAATTATAGTACCTGAATTTCTGCCCCTTTCTAGTTATTATAATGACCAAGTCGGTTAAAATTTCCTTTTGATCGTATTAGTTTTCACCCTCTTATCAGAATTTTATTTCGTTTTAAACAGTTTTTCGCATTTCTGGACATGAAAACAATTTCTGATCAGGGGGCTGTTGTACAATGAAATTTCATAATTATTATACAGATCAGGAAGATTGTAGGCTGTGTGTCATCGTTTTCACCTTAACAACACAAATTGGAAAGGAACACACTTTGGTATTGTTAGGACGAATTCTATAACTTCGGCGAATTTGTAGATTTCATAGCCATTAATTTCTTTATGAGAATTATATAAAATATTTCTGGAACAAATAGTGCGAACACATAAAAGTTCATAGTGAAAAATTTATTACGTTATTCGGAAAATCAAAAGCAGTCCTGTAATAATACTTAATCACAGCTCCTGTCAAATATTAGCATCTATTTTTTTTCCGAATTTACTGCTTCATTTGTAGAAATTCAAATGAAATACATTATATGCAACCTATCTTGAAACTTGAAACTGCTAGATAGGCTTCATCCGAGGCAGAGATATCTCATGTCGGTGCGTTAGAGTCACTGCCACGGTCACAGCTTAATATTTTTTTAATTACTCGTTTGTTTATAACAACAGTAAGGGAATATACAGTGCCCCATTAATTCTCGTATACGAGAAAACTTCGTTAGTTTCATCTCACAAGCGGAATATACAAACAAAACATTACTTAAGAGAGAAAACTTCTCAGCCTTATGTTGCTGTTACATTTCGTTTAGTTATACTAAATTGCGAGGTTGAAAATTTGTGCCGTACCAGGATTCAAAGCCGGTTTCTACGATGACTGCGATTGATTATCTTTTAACAGGAAGGCTGATGGTGTGTAGGCATGTGGCAGTATGTGGAACAAGAACAGGAGGATGTGGCTTAACGTTGCTATTACTGAATTAAAACATAAATTCGAGAAGGCAGTCGGAGAAGGAAAGCGGAATGGATGCCCCTGTGGAGCATGGCCACAGGTGAAGCGAAATTAGTCGGAGCTGATAGTCAGGCATCCTATCAGGGCGAAGGCTCGAGATCGAAAAAGAATATGGCGGCAAGGCGTCGGAAGCGGTGGCCACGTGATTGCATGCAGCTCTCTGATTGGTGGGCCAGTATGGTAGCGTCAGCAGTACCGAACCACTCAGGCTGCAGACACAAGGACGGACGTATGATGGGCAAAGTCCAGGTCACTGCCGGCGCGGCAGAAAAATAACAAAAATTTCCCGCTCCTGTACGTAGTTGACAATATACTAAACTTTGGAGCCCGTGCTCTGGGCCGGGGGAGATATTCCATTACAATCTTAGCCATCTAGCCTACAATTTCCTGGCCCGCCGAAACTGTCAACCAAATGCCCAACGCCATTACAGTGCTCCTTGTCTTAAAAACTACTTTAACTTATGCTAAGGACATCGCGCACGCACGCGCCCACACACACACACACACACACACACACACACACACACACACACACACATGCCCAATAGCACGGCCAATCCCGCGAGGCACCAATAATCTTGTGAATGACATATTATAAGGAAAACACCATGAAATGACCACGACTTTGCTTCACGAGATCAGCCTGCCACTATGAGAGGAGGTAAGTGTGCAAATGATTTGTGGGTCTGACAATAACAAGTAAAAACACAACAGGAATGTGAGGACCACTGCGCTGCTGTTTCGGTCATTCGATGGGGCGGCCTCCGGAAGTTCGTTGCACTCCCTGTCGATGCTGGGGTTAAGATAAGGGAGCGTTTGCTAGTACCCGCGGGAAAGTGCGACACCTTTAATACGGCACAAAAATGCCCCCGTACAATGAATTTCATTCAGTCACATATAACAGATCTCGGATGAAAGTGAAATATTTCGCATACAGATCGGCTAGTCTGTGAACACTAGAATAATCATAGCTCAAATTTTTCAAGAGGTTGGAGTAAATGAAGACTGGAAACAAATCTGGTACGTAAAAAGCAGCAGAAAAAATAGTTAGGAAAACTAAATCCAAAAACAAGAGGAAATGGATTACAGCATATGTTATTCAGCTTATAGAAAATGGGAGGCTATGTAAAAAATCAAGTGACGAACATGAAAAAGCTGAATACAGAAGATTAAGTAATTCTATCAATAGGCAAGCTATAAAACCAAGCCGGCCGCGGTGGGCGAGAGGCGCTCCAGTCACGGTCTGCACGGCCACTACGGTCGGGGGTTCGAATCCCCCTTCGTTCATGGATATTTGTGCCGTCCTTAGTATTAGCTAGTTCATAAGTAGTTTGTAAGTTTAGGGACTAATGACCCCGTATTTAAGTGCCATAAGCTTAACAAGCATTTGAACATTTTTTATGAAACCAAAATAAAATTCTTTCGCAGAAATGTGCAGGAAAGTGGAAGAAAATACGCATAATGGAAGAACTGATTTAGTCTACAGAAGAGAAAATATTACAAGAAAACGCAGAACAACAAACTCCGGTACAACAGAAGACAAAGAGGGGAAAATGTTATTTGGTGAAGACATAGTGATGACAAGGAAGGAATACATTGAGGAGTTGTATAACGAAATATCTTTCTCGGAGGACGTAATAGCAAAACAGGAGGCTGCGAAGATGACAAAGGAGACGACATTCTGCCAGAAGACTTTGACAGAGCTCTGTAAGGTCTGCGGGGAAACAAAGCAGCGGGTATTGACGACATCCCCGCAGAACTAATGAAGAATGTAGGTGACAGCATGAAAATGAGGCTGCTCAAACTGATTACGTTCGTCAATCATATAGGACAGATGCCAACAGACTTCCAGAAATGCATCATTGTTTCTATACTGAAGAAGGCAGCAGCTAGTAAATGTAAATAGTAATGAACCTCTACCTAACATCACATGCATTAAAAAAATGTTCATGAAAATGATTCTGAGGAGAATTGAAGAGAAGATGAAGCTGATGCTGAATGAAGATAGGATTGGATTCAGAAGGTGATTGGCAGCAAGAGAAGTGCTTCTAGTACTGAGATCCTTATCGTGTGCCGCGGTGGAGTAGCCGAGCGGTCTAAAGCGTCTCGCTGCGGAGTGCGCGGTTGCTCGCCGCGGAGGTTCGAGTCCTCCCTGGGGCATGGGTGTGTGTGTTTGTCCTTAGGTTAGTTTACCTAGATTTAAGTAGTTTGTAAGCTACGGACTGATGACCATGCAGCTTGGTCCGATAGATTTACAAACATTTGAACATTTGAACTCCTTATCGAAAGGCGAATACATAAAAATAAACAAATCTATACTGCCTTTGTAGAACTGGAAGAGACATTTGAGGCCGCGGTAGAGCAGCCGAGCGGTCTAAGGCGTCTGGCTGCAAGCGCGCGGTTGCTCGCCGTCGGAGGTTCGAGTCCTCCCTGGGGCCTTGGTGTGTGTGTTTATCCTTAGGTTAATTTACCTTAGTTTACGTAGTTTGTACGCTACGGACTGATGACCACGCAGTTTGGTCCGATAGATTTACAAACATTGGAACATTAGAGACATTTGATAATGTTATCTGCCGATAGAGGTTCAGAATGCTGGAGAAATCTGGTGTTAATTAGAAAGACATTCGTTTCATACTCAGTAATGATGTACGAGTTGGGGTGGAAGTCATTAAAAGAAAAGCATTATTCGTTGCGCCAATATTTATTTGTCAGATTCCAAATGTTCAAATGTTTGTAAAGCTTAAGGGACTTAACTGCGGGGTCATCAGTTCCTAAACTTACAAACTACTTATGAACTGTTGTTGTGGTCTTCAGTGCGGAGACTGGTTTGATGCAGCTCTCCACAATACCCTATCCTGAGCAAGCCTCTTCAACTCCACATAAGAACGGCAACCTACATCTGTCTGAATCTGCTTACTGTATCCATCTTTTTGGTCTTCCTCTGCGGATTTTACCCCACACACTTCCCTCCAACGCTAAATTCACAATTCCTTGATGTCTAAGAATGTGTCCTACCAGTCGATCCCTTCTTTTAGTCATGGTATGCCAGAAATTCCTTTTCTCCCCAATTCTGTTTAGTACCTCCTCATTAGTTACGCGATCCACCCACCTAATCTTCATCATTCTTCTGTAGCACCACATTTCAAAAGCCTCTATCCTCTTCCTGTCCGCACTGTTTATCGTCCATGTTTCACTCCCATACAAGGCAACACTGCACACAAATGCCTTCAGCCAGGCCGTCCCTATGCTTAAATTAATATTCGATGTTAGCAAATTTCTCTTTTTCAAGAACGCTTTTCTACCCATTGCCATTCTGCATTTTATATCCTCTGTACTGCG
Organism: Locusta migratoria; assembly: GCA_026315105.1. NCBI lineage: Eukaryota > Metazoa > Arthropoda > Insecta > Orthoptera > Acrididae > Locusta > Locusta migratoria. The sequence continues at coordinate 15,061,862 of CM048755.1, forward strand.
ACCATCATTTGTTATTTTACTGCCCAAGTAACAAAACTCATCTACCTCCTTTATTGTTTCGTTACCTAATCTAATTCCTTCAGCATCACCTGATTTTCTTAGACTGCACTCCATTACCCTAGTTGTTCATCTTATACGCACCTTTTAGCACACTGTCCATTCCATTCAACTGTTCTTCCAGATCCTTTGCTGTCTGTGATAGAATTACTATGTCGTCGGAAAAACGCAATGTTTTTTATTCTTCACCCTGAACTTTAATTCCTTCTCCAAATTTCTCCTTAAATTCCTTTATAGCCTGCTCAATTTACAAATTGAATAACATCGGAGAAAGGCTACAAACCTGTCTTACTCCCTTCCCAACCACTGCATGTCTTTCATGCCCTTCAACTCTGAGAACCGCTGTCTGGTTTTTGTACAAGTTGTAAATAACCTTACGCTCCCTATATATTACTCCTGCTTGCTTCAGAACTTGAAAGAGTTTATTCCAATCAACATTGTGAAAAGCCTTCTCCAAATCTACAAAATCTAGATATGTAGGTTTGCCTTTCCTTAATCTATCTTCTAGGATAAGCCGTAAAGTGAGTATTGCCTCCCGCGTTCCTAAATTTCTCCTGAACCCAAACTGATCTTCCCCGAGGTCGGCTTCTACCAGCTTTTCCATCCTTCTGTAAATAATTCGTGTTACTATTTTGCAACCATTACTTATTAAACTGATGGTTCTGTAGTTTTCACACCTGTCTGCGCCTGCTTTCTTTGGAATGGGGATTATAACATTTTTTCTTAAAGTCTGAAGGTACTTCGCCTGTCTCATACATCTTACACACCAGGTGAAACAGTTTTGTCATGGCTGGTTCTCCCAGAGACTTCAGTAGCTCTGATGGAATGTCATCTACTCCAGGGGCCTTGTTTCGACAGGTCTTTGAATGCTCTGTCAAATTCATCTCTCATTATAGTATCTCCTATTTCATCCTCATCTACTTCTTCTCCCCTTCCTAAAATATTGCCTCCAAGTTCATTTCCTTCGTAGAGCCTCTCTATATACTCTTTCCACCTTTCGGCTTTCCCTTCTTTGCTGAGAACTGGTTTTCCATCTGTGTCCTTGATATTCATAGAGCTGTTTTTCTTATCTTCAAATATCTCTTTTATTTTCCTGTAGGCTGTATCTATTTTCCCCCTATTTATACATTCTTCTACATTTGCATTTGCCTGCTTAGCCATTTTACACTTCCTGTCAATTTCATTTTTTAGTCGTCTGTACTCCATTTTGCCTGTTTCATTTACAGTATTTTTATATTTTCTCCTTTCATTGATTAAATTTAGTATGTCCTGTGATATTCAAGGATTTTTTGTACGTCTTGCCTTCCTACCTATTTTGTCCTCTGCTGCCTTCACTATTTCATCTCTCAATGCTTCCCATTCTTCCTCTACTGTTCTATTTTCCCCCATTTCTGTCAATTGTTGCCTAAAGCTCCCTGTGAAATTCTCAAGAACTTCAGATTCCTTCAGTTTATCCAGATCCCATCTCCTTATTGTCCTACCTTTCAGCAGTTTTTTTTCAGTTTCAGCCTACAATTCATGTCCAATAAGTTATGGTCAGAGTTTATATCTGCCGCTGGGTATGTCTTGCAGTTTAATACCTGGTTCCGAAATCTATGTCTTACCATTATAAAACCTATCTGGTATCTCCCGGTGTCTCCTGGTCTTTTCCACGTATTCTTAAACCAGGTGTTTGTTATAACTAAATTATGTTGCGTGCAAAACTCTACCAGGCGGCTTCCTCTTTCATTCCTTTTGCCCAGACCACATTCACCTACTATCTTCCCTTCCCTTCCTTGTCCTACTACCGAATTCCAGTCTCCCATAACAATTAAATTTTCCTCTCCCTTAATTGTCTGAATAATTTCCTTTAGGTCTTCATACATTTCTTCGATCTCCTCATCATCGGCCGAGCTAGTTGGCATATAACCTTGTACTACTGTGGTCAGTGTTGGCTTCGTATCTATCTTGACTACCATAATGCGATCACTGTGTTGCTCATAGTAGTTTACCCGCGTTCCTATTTTCTTATTCATTATCAGACCTACTCCTGTAATATCTCCTGTAATACCCCCAACTTATGAACTACCTTATACTAAAGACGACACAAACGTCCACGCCCGTGGGGGGATTCGAACCCCCGACGGGGAACGGCCTCGCGCATCGGAGCAAAGCGACTCAATGCGCTTCGCCACTGCGAGATTTCTTTCACCAACTTTTTCTTCCGAATGCGAACATATTTTGTTAGATTCCACCTACGTATGACACATGATCATCGCAATAACATAAGATGAATCAGATCGAAAACTAGAAGATTTAGGTAATCCTTTTTCCAAGCGCGCTACTATAGAATGGAATTGTAGAGAAGTACCATAAAAGCAGTTCGATGAACCCTGTGCCATGCACTTCAGTGCGGATTATAGAGTATTTATGTAGATGTAGTCTCTGTAAGAACGAGATGGTAACGATTAAGTATTTTCACCAAGAACCACAAGCAACAATTTAAAAAAAAGCTTGAGACAAGGATTTGCTTTCTCTCGTTGCATTTAATTTGAGAGAGAACTTCCTCACTAGTAATATCACTATGGAAATTAGGAAACCTATCATGGAAGCTTTTGTTTGGAGTGTGGCCCTATACGGATGTGGAATTTGGACAGTGGTGAAACAAGAAGGATGATGAAATCAGCTGGAGAGACAGAGTAACAAATGAACATATGATTGTAAAAATACAGGGGGTACTGATGACCTAGATGTTTAGTCCCCTCAAAACAACAACAACAACAAAAATACTGGAAACCAGATCTCTGTGGAGGCACATCCAAACAAGGGCAGGGAAACTAATAGCGAGGTGGCGCAGTGGTAACACACTGGACTCGCATTCGAAAGGACGGTGATTCAAATCCATCTCCGGCCATCCAGATTTATGTTTCCCGTGATTGACCTGAGTCACTCTAGGCAAATGCCGGATGATCCTTTCAAAGGACACGGTCGATTTCCTTCCCCTTCCTCATCCAAAATTCCCGAGCATAAACACCGGACGTTAAACCCTAAGCTTTCTTACATCCTAAAACACAACTGCATATTAAATGTTTGTAAATATACTGGACCAAACTGCTATGGTCATCGGTCCCTACATTTACAAGCTACTTAAACTTACACTAAAGACAAAACACCCACCCACCCACCCACACACACACACACACACACACACACACACACACAGACACAGACACGCCCAAGGAAGGACTCGAACCTTAGGGAGATACAACAGCATCATTAGAACAACAACAGAAGGAGCAATTGAGGGAAAGAATCGCCGACCAAGGATGTCATACATGAAAAAGATCGTGAATGATGTTGGATGCAATACATACGTGGGAATGAAGAGTAAGGCAGAAAGAAGAGAGGAATCGCGTGTTACTGCAAACAAAACTCAGGGTTGAAAACTAAAGAATAATACGCTAAGAAGGAAGCGGTCGAACTAGAGAGACAACAGAATGTGAGGAGGGAGCGTTTGTCAAAGTGGTATTCAGATGCATACATTTATCATTCTAATCGACCCGACGTCCAACTGGTGCCTCAGTGACAACAGGGACCGCCAACTGCCGGCTCACACAAAGACTAGATTAACGGAAAACCTCACGCTGACTACCATTGATCTCTGTACACGAACAACCACGTCTGCAGTGGTGCCGGGCACATTCGGCCTTGAATGTCATTGATTGGCGTAGAATTCTCTACAGTGATGAGACTCGCTTCGAACTGAGTCCAACACATATATGTAGCTGTGGAACTATTCTGCAATTTACATTCAGTTTCGAGTGATTAACATGTTGAACTGAGGAGGGCTGGGGGGGGGGGGAGGGTAAAAATTAATGAGAAAATTTGCAGAACATTTCAGCTATGGTTGCTACAACACACTCTATTTGTGTATATGGAGCAATTGTATTCATTAGGGTCTAGATTAGTAGCTTTTCAGGAAGTAAACTGCTACAAAGCTGTGTCCGTTGGTGAAGACGTTCGCCAAACAATAGTCTCGCCAAAATTTGGCTTAAGCGATTAAGCATGGTTAGATTCATGTGCATGTTAACTATTATGCCTGGGGACAAAAATCTGAAGTAGATACAACACAGTTATTTCAGAGAATAGTGTGCACGATTCATTCACCTGATGATGTCGTGGACAGGGCGTTCTTTTTAGGTTAGAGGGCCTCGGGGACTCACAGATAGGGTTTCAATCTCAAGGGGTACAGACCAAAGGTAGGACGAACACAGATCTAGAAAGCACTGGTCTAACAGCTGTTTGGGAAAAGTACTAGAGCTACAAGCGCTAACAGAAAGTACTGAATCTCAAGTCATTATAGGTGCCGAAAGCTGGCTAAAGCCGGAGAAAAGTTCAGCTGAAATTAAAAAAGAAAAAAAAAGGGGGGGGGGCAAATGGAGTTCAGAAAAGATGGACTGAATAGGTGGCGGCGTAATTATCGCTGTCACAGGCAGTTTATCATGTAGCGAATTTAAAGTATATTGTTCCTGTGAGGTACTATGGGTAGAGGATATATCTGACAATGAGAACATATTAATAATTGGTTCTTTCTCCGACCCCCTGACTAAGACGATTCGATTGCAGAAATGTGCAAAGAAAGCTTGGATCAAATTTCAAAAACTTTCCCAAAGCATACATTTTTAACTAGTGGCGACTTTAACAAATCCACCAAAATAAAGAGAAGAGTTTACTAATTCAAAAAAGCAAATATAAATTTGATTAATGCTTTCCTGATTGAGAATCTCCAATCTTTCGAAACTAACAATGAGAGTGGAGATCAGATGTGGCTTACATTCAAAGAAATAATATTGAGAACCATTAATAGATTGATACCAAACAATTTAACAAAAGAGGGGGCTGACCCACTGTGGTACACAAAAAACATTAGATCAGTCTTGCAAAAGCAAAGAAAAAAGCATGCCAAATTTAAAGGGACACAAAATCCCTAAGGCTGGCAATCTTTTACAGATATTAGAAATTTAGCTAGAACTTCAGTGCGAGAAGTTTACAATAGTTATCATAACGAAACCCTGTCACGCAAACTGGTAGAGAATCTTAAGAACTTCTGGTAGTATGTAAAGTATCCTAGCGGCAAACCAAAGTCAGTACCTTCGTTACTCGATGGAAACGGTGGTGCTACTGATGACAGTTCTACTGAAGCAGTATTGCTTAACACAGCTTTTCCAATTTCCTTCACCAAAGAAGACGAAGCAAATACTCCCGAATTCATATCAACAACTGCTGCCAGCATGCGTTATTTAGGTGTAAGTACTCCTGGAGTATTAAAGCAAATTAAGACACTTAAAGTAAGTCTCCCCGTTTCGAATGTATACCAATTTGGTTCCTTACTGAGTATGCTGATGCAATAGCCTTAAACCTAACTATCATATACAAACGCTCGCTCAGCGAAAGATCCGCACCCAAAGACTGGAAAGTTGTACAGGTCACTCCAATATATATAAAGGGCAACAGGAGTGAACCGCAGAATTACGGGCCTATATCACTGACATCGGTTTACAGGAGAATTTTAGAACATATACTTTCTTCAAATATTATGAACTACCTCGAAGAGAAGGACCTATTGACCCTTAGTCAAGACGGATTCAGATAGCATAATTCTTGTAAAACACAGGTAGATCTTCACTCGCATGATGTGATTATTATTATTGACAAAGGATATAAATATATTCTGTTTTCTAGATTTCCGGTAGGCTTTTGATACTGTGCCTCACAAGTGTCTTCTAATCAAATTCCGTGCTTATGGAATATCGCAACAGTTGTGCGATTGGATATGTGATTTCAGCAAGGACACAGTACGTTGCAACATACGCCCCTACTTTTCGTTATTGGATAAACGATTTGGGAAACATTCTGAGTAGCTCTCTGAGTGTATTTGCGGATGATGTGTCGGATAGTAAAGTCATCAGAAGATCAAAAGAAGCTGCAAAATGAATTAGATAAGATATCTGCATGGTACAAAAATTGTCAATTGACCCTTTACTAATGAGAAGTGTGAGGTCATCCATATGAGCATTAAAAGATATCCGATAAACTTCAGTTACACGATAAATCAGTCAAAACTAAGGGCCGTCAATTCAACTACATACCAAAGAATAAAAATTACGAACAAAGTAAATTGAAAAAAAAAAAAAAAAAAAAAAAAAAACCATAGAAAATATTGTACGGAAGGCGAACCAAAGGCTACGTTTCGTTAGCTAAACACTTAGAAGATGCAACTGTTATACTAAAGAAACTGTCTACACTTCACTAGTGCGCCCTATTTTCGAGTATTGTGAGAATCACACCAGGTAGGACTGACGGACGATGTAGAAAAAGCTCATAAAAGGGTTGTTCCTTTTGTATTATCGCAATATAAGGGAGACTGTCTCGGAAATGATTTATGAGTTTGAGTGGAAATCATTAAAAGAAAGGTGTAATTCGTTGCGGCGAGGTCCATTTGCGAAATTTCTTTCACCAACTTTCTCTTTCGAAAGCGAACATATTTTGTTTGCACCCACCTACGCAGGGAGACATGATCATCATAACAAAATAAGAGAAATCAGGTCGAAAACAGAAAGATTTTTCCTACGAGGTAAAAGACTTAAAGACTTAAACTGGAAAGAACACGTAGATAATGTCGTGGGAAAGGCGAACCAGAGACTGCGTTTTATTGGCAGAACCCTTAAAATATGCAACAGAACTACTGAAGAGATTGCATACACTACGCCTGTCCGTCCATTTTTGGAGTATTGCTGCCCAGTGTGGGATCCTTATCAGGTGCGTTTGACGGAGGACATCGAAAGAGTCCAGAGAGGGGCTGCTCGTTTCGTATTGTCACGATCCAGGGGAGACAGCGTTACGGAAATGATAGAGGATCTGGGATGGGAATCATTACAACAACGGCGCTTATCGCTGCGGCATGGACTACTTACGAAACTCCAATCGCAAACATTCTCCTACGAATGCAAAAATATATTGTTGACTCCCACTTACATAGGTAGAATAAAATACGAGAAATCAGAGGTCGAACGGAGAGAGTCAGGTGTTCTTCCTTCCCGCGCGCTATTCGAGAATGGAATGGGAGATGAATAGTATAATGGTGGTTCGATGAAACCTCTTCCAGGCACTTAAATGTGATTTGCAGAGTATCCCATGTAGATGTATCCCATGTAGAAAGCGGTTTGACGAACTCTCTGCCATGTACTGCGATGGGACTTGTAGAGTATATACGTAGGTGAAGATTTAAAGGATTCCTTCACGTACGAATTATCAAGTCTACTAATATCTCTGACAGCACTGGATTGATGAAGAAAACAAAAAAGTTCGTCGCTGTACAATCTTTTCAATCAAGTACCTCAAAGGAATAATGAATCGAAGTTCTTTGTTGTAGATGGAGGGTATCTTATCCACCATGTCGTTTGGTCCGAGAATGGAACATTTGTTGACAGTTATAAAACCTTAATAGCTTATATTCAGAGACATTACAAAGATGATGTTGCTGTTGAATTTGACTGATAATCACAAAGTTTCTAAATAAAAAATCTATTGATTGCCAAAGGTGAACGATGAAGCCGACCTCACCAGAAATTTTCTTGAATGACGAGATGTTATACGTTGAATCACAGATCGCCTTTCTTAGTATCTTCAGCAATAAGTAAATGTTTATTACACAGCTGGTACAAAAACTAGAAGTTTTGATACTGAAACCACAAATGTGGATGACGATGCAGCTGTTTCAATTGTTGCAAAAGCAATAAATGCCTCTAAATTTTACCAGCAAGTGATTATAGTGGTTGAAGGTATAGGTCTTCTTGTGCTACTTGTGACTCTTGCTCCGGACGATAAGGACATAATCGTGATGGAGGAAGGTAAAGGTGCAAAAATGTTGTAAGAATCTCTAGTTTTTCACGCCCCCCATTCTTACCGAGTTTACCTACAGGTCGAGGAATGGCTGGGGAACAACTTACATCCCAGAAACTGGGGCTGGAGAGAACCACAAACTGGGACTCGAGGAAATCAAACTCATCCCTCTCCCCGATTCGCATGAAACAAGCACCTGCTCCAGAGGAAATATTGCTACTGACTTCATTCGGCTGCGGAAGAAAGCTGACCTGCATTGCACAGTGATGTGCCAGGACTGTCGTGGACCAAGCGCCACTAATGTGCCTCGCAGTTATTTCACACAATATTTGGATGATGGTTTTACGTAATAAATAAATAGATTAATAAATGAAATAAAAAAATGAAAATTACAAGAATTTATTTGTATGATAGATATTGTGGTATTTTCATTGTCTGCATTGTCTGATTGTAAATATATTATAACAAAACTAATTGTTGAGTAGTTTCACCGAGGATACTGAGGCGCTCCAGTAACGGTCTGCACGGCCACTACGGTCGGGGGTTCGAATCCCCCCTCGGGCATGGATGTTTGTGCCGTCCTAGTTCGTAGATAGTTCATAAGTAGTTTGTAAGTTTAGGGACTGATGACCCCGTAGTTAAGTCCCATAAACTATACAAACATTTGAACATTTGAGTAGTTTCAGTAATTCCTAATTTTCAAGAAAAATATTTTTCATTCATATAATTTCAGTTGCATAAATTTAAAGTAAAAGACTATAAACAAAATTATTCCGTATAAATATGTCTGTTTTAAAAGAAACTTTTTCACCTTAAAATTTTTGTGCTCGTAAACTAATTACCTTGCTTAAACATGCATTCGACCTTCTCTGAGTAGAATTTTACCAGAAATATTTTCTGTCATGCAGATAACTTCATTAAATGAATAGTTTTCCGTTAAGTTTTAAAAAAAGGAAAATAAATTAAATTCAGGTGTGGGGGAGTAGGAAGCTCCTCCTGTAAGGGAGGGAACTTTTCGGTATTTTATTTCTACATCCCCTAAGAATGTTTTCCCAAATTTTCAAAATGTTATAAATTTTTCCCCATTTTTCCTAATTTCGACACATATCTTTCTTAGAGAAACACTATTAATACTCATCGGTGTATGCTAGCTATTTCTCTTCTCAGTCAATGCGGTGACAGGCTACACGTTGCGCCTTCGAAGCCGTCATCGATTAGCCAGCGCGAGGAACAAAGATGCTGAGCAAACGAATTCTTCCTCTGGATAGTATAGTGCAGAATTAACAGCACCGTATATTACAGCTGGTAACTCGGAGAACGACGAGTTACTTTCTGGTTGCGCCAGCTTTAACATGAAAAATTACCTTTATCTTTCATGTCACTTCCAAACGCCGCGCTGGAATTACCGTGCGGCTTAAGGATTGCGCAGTCGCTCCCCGTAGTAGGTTCTTACCCTCTCTCGGGCAATGGTATGTCTGCTGTTCTTAGCATAAGTTAGTTTAAGTAGTTTGTAAGGCTAGGGACCGAAGACCTCAGCAATTTGCTCCATTAGCTTTACAGACATTTGATTTGAACATACTAACTCCAGCCAACAAGACGGAGAAACAGTAGTAAGATGTAAAGAAGAGGCATCAACACCGTGAGTAGACCGAATATTAAGTTAAAAACACATAGGCCTAACGTACACAATGTTTTTAAAAACTGTTTTTAATCTATTTATCGAAAACTAACTGTACAAGCCTTTGTATCATTTACAGACCACCGAAGATGCTTTTAAAATAAAAAGCGAAACGCGTCTGGAGTAAAATAAATCTCTTAATTGCAGTCAGCATAAGACGTATTACCTCTTATAATCAAAACAGTATTGCATCTCCACGATTCTTAGGGATTCATGGCCCTTTACATAAAAATGGAATAGAGATATATAAAAGCAACACTTCAGTCCAATTTATTGCTCATGAAAACAGAAACAGATAAGGTGTATGCCGATAACCTAGGCCGCCTAATTGTTCACTAAAACAAATCCCTCACCGTAAAGCTACCGACATGGTTGCACTATTCATCAGAGGATGTCACCCTTGTACCATTTGATTGCCTTCTACGACCACCAATGGCGTACAATGGCCCCACATAATACCACCCCAAAACTTGAGGGAATCACCACCTTGCTGCACTCGCAGGACATTCAGGCTACCACCAGTGATTGCCTTGTTGAAGGAAGATGCGGGTCTCATCTGTGAATAGCGCTTGATGCCAATTCTGACGAGTCCATTAGTAGAGTGTTACAGGCACGGTCTGGAACACTTCGAGGTTATTCCAGAAATGCTCACTTATTAAAGGTGACGGACTATATCCAGGTAAAACACTCAGACAAGGCCATTGGTGTCCGTGAACCATTGGGGCGGGAGGGGAGTGACCTCCCAACCTTAAGTGTAGCAGATTACATAAGTACACCACGTCCAATAAGGGCACCTCTTCCCCTCCCTGCATATCATAATACACAACACAATCAGAGCACTCTGACAAAGTCACAAGTCACCAAGAAGAGGGCATATGTTTTATGAAACTAAGATTCACGTATCTGACTACTCGTCTGGAGCGCCACGTTACGGATCGCGCGGACTCCCGCGACGGAGGTTCAAATCCTCCCTCGGACATGGATGTGTGTGTTGTCCTTAGGTTATTTTAACTTAGTTTAAGAAGTTTGTAAGTCTACGGACTGATGACCAACGTAGTTTGGTCCCATATAATTACAAACACTTAGTACACTCCCTCCACCCCAATCATGTTTTCTCTTTAAATAGAGTTAGTCAGATGCAGAGATTTCTGCACCAGAACTTGACTGCCTCGATTTTCACAGTCACTCCGTGGGATCTACAAGCATGCCTGTGAAAACGGCGCTGGCTGGACTATTCTCAAATATTCCACCTGAATCCCTGGTCTTAATGAAAAGTTTGGGAAACGAAAATAGACAAAAGACTTGTTACCAGTATACACTGTATATAATACTGAGAAAAAAGGCTGACCTTCGCTTCCTATGCGGAGGAATAAAATGGATACCGGTAAAAATCAGCCAGCGATTGAAAGATGGGAAGAAGTTGCAACAACGGTGGCGCGAATGCCACTTGGACGATTGCCCGAACAACACCAATGAGCTGAATGTACCTTGTTAAAAAAATCTCACAATTTCCTTACATATGTAGAAATTTAAGTAAGATTAAAATTAATAAAATGTTTATACATGTAAAGATTCACTCTCTATCTCCTATAAATCACTGTAAACTAAATTAAGATATTAGCGAACAGAATAGCTGAGCGAAGTAAACAACCAGGACCTGGAGTAAACGACTGGTCCTGCGACATACTTACGTTAATCTTTGGACCATTTGACTGTAGAAAGAAACGTAGTTTTTTGAAAAATGTGCCAATGTTTGTAAAGCTTAAGGGACTTACCTGAGGGGTCATCAGTCCCTAAACTTACAAACTACTTATGAACCCCAACCGGGAACGGCCTCGTGCATAGGAGCATAGCGCCTCATTGCGCTTGACCACACCGCCGCGGTGTAGTTTTTTTTTCCTAACACTTACCAATGAAGTTCGCTTCGAGCATGTGTAGGCCTATGTACTTTCAAAAACACTCATCCAAAATATCAGCTGCTACAGGAAATTCTACACAACATTGATGACGTTACTACCAGGCTCTCAATGAAAGCTGTGACATTACACCGCCGGGGAAGATAGAATCACACAGGATGTTTATATTTGATGATGTTGCAGTAAAAATTCAGCATCAGTTTCGTAAATATTTTTGTTTTGGTCGTCATATGTATGTAGATGTATTTTTAATTATTGATATGGTACCTGTTCTTTTTGGAAATGTCCGAAAACAACAGGGTTTATCATCAAAACACAACAGCTGGGTGAAAGCCGACAATTTTTTTATATAAGAAGACCTAAAAACGACAGCAGCAGGGCATATGTGTTAGGAAAAACACCTCGTCAAAATGAGTAAGATGGATTCAGGCTTAATATTCAAAAACTTTATGAAAGCAGCCCGAAGAAAAAAAAAAAAAACGAAACAAAAAACGGGAACAAGATAAAGGGTGGTGAAGTTACAAAACATCGCATCCAGTGAGCAGTTGTGGCAGCAAGAAACGTAATGAAAAGACATGTTAAAGCAGCGAGAATCCATAGAGCACCCAAAACATGTGGAGGCATAATTCTCTCTCTACTCCCCGCATTTGCGGACCTGTCGGCAATTGAATCTCTGGCAGAATACTCAGACTGCAGAAAGACAACTGAGTGAGGTCAAAAGGCGTAATGAGCTGAAGGAAGCGATAACAATTGGTAAATGACTGTATCTGAAGCAATACAGGAATGGACTTACGCTGTTCAGAACGGGAGGAAAAAAGCTGGTAGCCATGTTGCACGACAGTGCTTTGACAAATGTAGAAATACTTAACTTCAACAGGAAACGTAAAATCCGAAACAACTGTGGTGTGTTTATGCAAGATGGCATACCAAAGAAGATGTGGAAATACAAGGAAAGTGTAATAGATAAACTCGATGTGCCTGGCGGTTCTGGTACACACTGGTTGTGAAATGTTATATTCTGCGATTCGTTTGGAGATCTAAAGCCATATATAGAATTTCTACGCTGTTTTTCTACAGATTAATCTGACGTATATTACAACTTAAAACGTTTCCAAGAATTCTGTACTCATTTATTTATTTATGAATTTATCTTACCTGGCAAAATTATGGCGTTCAGGCCCTCTTTTACACATAACACAGCTCACTCAAACTGAAAAATGTGTGTAGTACATTACTCACAAAAGATAGATTAGTACTAGAATGTAATTGTAATTCTAATATAAAGATAATTATAAGAATAAAAATGATAATAATAACAAAAATAATGACTTTTTAAAAGACAGTAATCAATTTTCATATTGTGAGCGTCACCCTATTACCACCTAGGAATTGCCTCGTTATGTTCTTGAAGATTGTCTTATTCACATAGAGCAGAGACATTTAACTACAGAATGTGGTGAAAGAGATGTAGAAGAGGTAGATTGGTTAGAGGAAGAGAAATAGAATAAGATTCAAAGATATGATGGAGAGAAAGAGATGAGAGGATCATAACAATGGCGGCTATGCCGTCGTTAATATGTAAGTTTTGAGTTTCCTCTTGAATGTCGAGTAGTGTAGGTGCAACACTCCTGTCGGTTAGTGAGGCTTTGCAGCCGCTTACAGCACAGTTAGCAATATACAATAACTCAACAGATTTGTTACGTATACTGTAATATTGCTAACTGCACCGACTCGCTACAAGTCTAAGTCGACAGAATTGTACCTCTCAGAGAGGATTTAAATTTGACCGCGTGTTATCCTAATAGATGAAAGCATCGGGGCAACCTTTGTTTCACAAAGATATATAGTACCTAAAGAAAAGATAGTGTTGAAACCACAAGGAATCAGAAAGTTTTTACTTTAAGAGCAATACAGCACCATTTGTTTTAATTAGTGTCGCCAGTTCATTGTTTGATTTTTAGTTCAAATATGTTCAAATGTCTGTAAAGTTTATGGAACTTAACTGCGGGGTCTTCAGTACCTAAACTTACAAACTATTTATGAACTACCTTATACTAAAGACAGCACAAACATACATGCCCGAGGGGGGATTTGAACCCCCGACGAGGAACGGCCTAGCGCATCGGAGCATAGCGTATCAATGCGCTAGGCCGCTCTGCCGCGGCGATTTGTAGTCTGAATTAACGTGCAGTAAAAAACAAAATGTTTCTTTAGTAATCTGATGAAACGCATTGGTAAAGCAGACTTTAAATGCAACACTAATTAAAACTGTCACTTTTATGGATGTCAGAAAGCATCACTGCAATCTACACTTGAATTTAGTTACTAAGCAAAACAGAAGCATCATTAATCTATTTACTATGGGATCTTAGTCTACAGCATCCTACTACTGTTGTGAATAACAGGCTTACTCTTTCATTAGAAAATGTACAACCAAAATATTAAAATGATAGATATTTAATTTATGCCTATTCCAAAACACAGCAAATTAACTTCAAAACACCCACTATTCTGTCTTAATTTTGTAAAATTTCTGTAATAGAAAATCTTTCTAGAAACCTGGTCCAAACTTATGTTAAGCACTACTACTTTTACTATTTCTTTGACTATAAAGATAGATTTCGCTCTTCACTCACTTACTTGCATAATAATAATAATATTTCAGTAGTGCAAGGTTTTATTTTAAGAACAAACACACTTTTTAAATGAGGTATCTGAATCTGATAAGCTATCTTTCAATTAACTCAAACAACTATGTACTTTACTATCGCAATCAATAAATTTATAACTCTGTTAATTAAGTCATTCTTCGATTAAAGTTAAGTAAACACTTTAAAAATGCAACAATGACTGAAAAGGTTTGTACTTGGTGGAGATGAAATTGAACGCCTACACTTTACATTAATCTCCACTACATGATTATGCAACCAAAAGCACTATAACTTCTTGCACTCTATAAAAATATCAAAATGTTATTATTTTTAATTGTTATTTCACTGGGTCACTCGGAATATTTCACTTTAAATAAGGAAATGAACCTGCATAGGATAATGGCATAGGACAGTAACAGATTAACAGCTCTGTTTACAGTCTATGAAGTTGATTATTCACAAAATTCACACATGTGAGGTTCAGGCTCTTATTACAATACTAAAAAATCGCCTACTTTGCCAGTGGTGGTAGATTGGCGCAGCAGTGCAGTTAGTTGTGGCATAATATATTCCACTACTGGCTCTTGAAGCATGTGGCCAAATTTAGTCTTCTTAGCGTCGAGATAATTTCAATAATAAGTTACAAATATTATGCCAGTAAACATTTTGAAAGATATTCTCCATCCGAGGCCATTTTACTACTCTTCTTGAAACGTATAGCCTCGAGAAATATAGCCACAAGCACTGTTGACTCATCAGCGTCCAACCTACGACTCTCTCTCAACTATATTGCCGCGCAAACCGGTCATCTGGCGCGCATTTTCCACCTTTTACTTCCACGTCATCACTGTCTTTTGAAGCGGGGATGCTCCCCATCTTTTACATATGAATATTATTTACAAAATCCCTAAGCCAGAACCTCTATAATATCATCAATTTACACAATATTTAACATAGTAAATATTAAAAATACAACAATGTTTACCCATAGTTTATATTAGGAGGTTTCAAATTTTTAGTAGCCTACCTCTCATATCGAAAGATAATAAATTTGCAGATCTATGCATGTCAAACTAAATCGATAAATCATATCATATAAATATTACAAAAGTAATAGGCATAAAAATTTAATTATGGTGTCACATACGGTAAGACGTAGATCACATGGCAGTGTCTTCCATAGTCATATGAGACGGAAAACGACAGGGAGAAAAATTTTATTTTTTGTACAGCCTAGATGCTCGACGTATCAGATGTGGCATTGCGGTTGTGAAATGATGATGATAGGTGTTTAAAGTATTGGGGGCACTGATGGCTAAGAAATCGATGAAATGAAAATCGCGCTACTTATGTGAGCGTATCCAACCTAGTTGGTATATGGACTGATATGATCGTACAACCGTATATTGCACACGTCCGCAACGGAAGCATGGCTCGAGGGGTCTCGAATTTTCGCTATTTGTGCCGTGTTCAACTACATCACAGTAGTAAAGATTTGGCAAGAAAAGTGTTAGTACTAATGTTTGTTTAACTTTGGTTGGAAATATTCTTTTAAAACATTTGTATTGCATATATAGTCCAGTCAATGAATGCATTGTAGAGTGCTTGGAATAAGCGAGAATTTTTGACTTCAGGACTTTGTTAGGGATAGTTCGGAGATGAACATACTAAAAGTCCCCGCCCCTGGGGGGTGAGCTAAGGTGGGGATGGGGGTGGAAAGGTAACTTTTTTGGTTTTTCGCTTATATCTCGAAAGCGTTCCGCTTTAGGAAGAAAATGTTCCAAATAAAAATGAAAGATAATTGAATTTGCTATAAAATTGTTTCTATAAATATTAGTTGAATTCCCAACGGTTTTCGAGATATACGTTAATGAAAATCGACAATTTCGGAAAAAAAAACATTTTACCTCACTAATTTTGTCAAACATTTACTTCTAGTGACTCAATCGATCGTCTCTCAGAAAATCTGTCAGAAAGAAAGTTGCAGAACATTAAATTTTCTTCAATTTGCTATGCACATTTATTACCTTATGTTCAGCCAATCATAACTTACATCATTTATAAGATGTGCACTCAGTTTCGAGGCCCTTCTAGAAATGAGTGTTTTGAAAGGCTGTGACGTTTTATCTTATGAAACGTGCTAGTATGGTAAATAACGCCACCTTAACAATGACAAGAAGGTAATTTCAGTTGAAAGAGAACACCTTTTTATAATTATAGCTTTTATTACAATATTATGAGTGATACATTGAAAGTATTTACAAGCACTGATAGTGATCCAAAATGAAAAATATGTGCATTGAAAGAAAATTTTCATTTGTCTTAGGAATGGTCTAGTGTCATTCACCTTAGTCAGTAGTGGAGACATCGTCCAACAAGATTGGTAGTCTCGATGTCACTGTCTCCATCTTCATCTTTAATATTCAGACACCGTTGTTGCAATTGCCCTTGCAGTTCAGGCATGTAACAGGGCACTAAAACCGCTTCTCTGGAACCACATCTGCCACTGTCACACCCTTACGTGCATCGACAATAATTATCTTCAAGAATTCGTCAGGGGCAGCATCTAACTCAGAGAGTTTCGGAACTAGTTGGTCATTCCTTCTTTCCCAACCCCAATTCGGCACTCCACATTTCGGTTCCTCTCTTAACCAAAGGCGTACTTTGTGGTACATTCGGAATGCATGCTGCTTAACAGTTCCTTCAGTTGGAGGGAGAGTTCAGAGATTAGGCTTCATGTGTCCAGTTGCTTTTATAAAAGATTTGTAGCGGAACACGATGAGAGATGTCTTGGTGGCTAGAGCTTCATACCATGAGAGAGTACTCGTGATTACCGCTGTCTCAATGGAGTCGGGAAATGAAGAATATTGGAAAATACCTCAGCAGCATGTTGTATGATTTTGGACTTGTGATGCATTTTGACAAACCCCACTTTACTCTTGCGATACGCTGCGGATGTTGTGTAACAGCCTGTAAATGCTGGAATGGCAAATTGACGTTGTCCTTCATTTTCAATTCCTGCTCCTCTTGTTATACATTGCTTGTGTCGCTTCCACTTTGGGACTACAATACCTTGTTTTTGGCAACAAACCACAGAATTTCAATTGGTGCAGGATGTGGCAGCTCCTCTGTTATATCAATGTGTGCCACAGTCACATTTCGTAGACCTCCTTTCATTGTAATGTATGTTTCTACTGGAATAGTTCCGAGTTTTTCAGCTTCAGCTGATGTAGGCATTTTTTTAATCTTGGTGTTTCTGAACTTCTTTGAACATGTGTCGACGGAGTGACACTTTGATGCCCCCCATTGTGTGGAAGGTATTCTGTTCGTCTAAGGTACAAACACTGAAATCCATATTATCAAAAACAATTTTTTTTAATCTAGCTGGATTGTAGGTTAGCTGTGCGTGTGCAATCACAAATAATTCCAGTTTTTGTGCTACATAGTAGGATGAGCTGACACCCAGACTTGCTAGAAGACCAGTCAAGTTCTTCGAGGAATATGTCAATATTGGTGACAAGAAGGTTCGTGGCCTGACAACTGATGTTATGGCGTGTCCAGTAGCAACGCACTTCCTCCATGATTCCTCAGTTTTCTTGCTTTTTTTTCTCAACATAACCTCCTCAGGAAAGGTTCGGAGTTTTGGAGGGATTGTGGGAGAGAATTTGCATCCTTCAGGAAGTTATCTCTTTGACAGTATATAACTGTACACTTCATTTTTAATATCTTACCTTATTATCTCAGCAGCTTTCTGGGCAATTCTGAGTCGCTCTTCTTTATCATCCTTGTTATCATACCAGGCGTTGGTTAGCAATTTGTACCCAGTGTCCCTAAAACAAATTATTGGAACCTTCAACCTGTTGGAGCCTGCGATCATGATTATGCGATCCCCATACTTCTTCAACAGTTCTGTTTAGATAGTTCTCTACTCAGGTTTCCTCCCAGTAATAACACCCATAATTTCGTTTACAGTGAACTGACTCACTATTCCCCTCCAGTAAGACACTAACCTTTCCACTGCTTTTTGAAACGGAGTCTTCAACGTGGATGTTAAGAGTTTCTGGTACAACGACCTCACAAACTCCAACCAACATTCATCATTATACACAGCGTCCTCCGAAACTAAATCATTTGAGGTGGAAAGATGCCTCATCACTTCCTCTCCCGACTGATCATGTCTAGCTCTAGAAGCACCCATACTCGTCACTTGTATGTCAGTTCTGTTGCGTCCTTTCGCGAGAAAAATAACTAAAAATATCTTCCGTGGGCTTCTTTTTCTCACCATTAACACTTTCGGCACAAAAGAAACATTTTGTTTTGAAATCGAATTTAGCTTGTTTGGATCTCAAAGTTGAAGGCTGAACTACTTCAGAGGACGACGAGAGTGCCTGTCTCTTTAAATGAGCGTTGATGGATTGCGGCCGGGTGTAATTTTTTCGACATTCATTATGAATCAGAAGGATGTCCAAACCTTCTAAAGATGAGCCATTGCTATCTCCCCTTTCTCTAATTGCTTTGATGAGTGATAGTATTCCTTTTTTGTCATTGTGAAAATACCAACATCTGGTCCATCTATTGTTTCATCACAACACCGAGTAGCCATTGTGCGCAGTACACAGTCAACATTTCCATAAATAAATATCACGAAAAACCGACATACAAACTTTTCTATGCCTGGAGAACTGAAGTGAGAAGTGAGTGAGAACACTCCATTCCACCCATCTGTCCAGTCTCTTGGAAGGAGCCAGTGTCACGCCTTCGATGTTCGTTGTGGGGCTTCCCCATCGTTAACCCTCTCCCAGGCATTAGGTACCGACGACCTTGAAGGTGTGTCCACTGCAGGTGACAATAAACGAGCATCGACCATTCCTCCTCATAAAAATGAAAATGTTGCTTTCAATGCACTTATTTTTCATTTTAAATCACTATCAGTACTTGTAAATACTTTCATTGTATGATTCATAATATTATAATAAAAGCTATAATTATAAAAAGGTGTTCTCTTACAATTGCAGTTACCTTCTTGTTATCGTTAAAGTGTTGTATTTACCATACTAGCACGTTTCAAAAGATAAAAACATTGCAGCCCCTCAGAACACTCATTTGTAGAAGGACCTCGAAACTGAGCGCACATCTTACAAATGATGTAATTTCTAATTGGCTGAACATAAGGTAATAAATGTGCGAATCAAATTGAAGGAAATGTAATGCTCTACAACTTTCTTTCTGACGAATTTTCTGAGAAACGATCTAGTGAGTCACTAGAAGTAAATGTTTGACAAAATTAGTGAGGTAAAAATGATTTTTTCCGAAATTGTCGATTTTCAGTAACGTATATCTCGAAAACCGTTGGGAATTCGACTTATATGTACCGAAACAATTTTATAGAAAATTCAATTATCTTTCATTTTTATTTGGAACATTTTCTTCCTAAAGCGGACCGCTTTCGAGATATAAGCGAAAAACCAAAAAAATGGTACCTTTCCACCCCCCTGCCCGCTTTAGCTCACCCCCCAGGGGCGGGAACTTTTAGTATGTTCATCTCCGAACTATCCCTAACAAAGTCCTCAAGTCAAAAATTCTCGCTTATTCCATGCACTCTACACCCCGCTTTTGAGCACTCATTGACTGGACTAATAGGGATGAGAGCTATTTCGTGCAAGCTGCAACTGTTTGTTCTTTCCAGTTTAGGTGTTCATCCAAGATTATTCCAAAGTCTTTCACTGTTTTTATATGGTTATCGGATACCACTGAGGAGTATTTCATGAACTGTTTCACGAAGATACCGTCTGATTAACTTTGGATGAGGAATAAGAATGACATGGGATTTCTCGGGGTTTAGTTTAAAACCTAGTGTTCGAGCCCATCGTGATACAGAGCAAAGATCTGCACTCATAACAGCTACTGTATCAGCGATTTTCTTAGGGCTGTCACTTATGTACAGTTGGATGTCGTCGGCATATACATAGTAGTTTCAAGAGTGAATCACTGAAGAAATATTACTGATGTACAATGAGAAGGGTAATGGACCAAGGACGGAGCCTAGGGAAACGCCATAGCACGCATATTTCCATGCTGACTTCTCCGACCCACAAATGACTTGTTGAGTTCTGTTTTTTTAGGTAACGGTGTACTGCGCAGTTTAAGAAATTCATCTGTTTCATTTTAATAAGTTGTATATCAAAGTGAACCGTATGAAAATCCTTTGTAAAATCAATCAGTGTTATGATGGTAGCTTCACGTCTGTCCATAGAATAATGTCTTCGGTTACTTTCATTACGCATTTGCTGTACTGTGGTTCATTTTTTAAAGTCACGCGCTCTTGCTCTCGACCCGTATACACCAGTATGTCTGTCAATAAAAATAAGGTGTTTGTGTACCATCGTGTCAGTATTTCAATAATGACATACACCTCCACCTTAAAGGCTTGATTTCCGATATTACGTGCAAATTATTTTCTACCGATTGATTGGCGAAATGGTGACTGGCGTCAATTTGGAAGACTGTAACAGCATTTATAACGTTACTGCATCAAACAATTATCTGAATTTATGGAGTGGCGAGAGCGTGGAAATTCCTCCTGGTGCTTATGAGGTCCTAGACGTAATTTCAGTCATAAAACGATCTGTACAAGTCGTTAAGCTATATGATAACATTAAGAAATTAAAGACTAAGTTTATAAGAAGTGAAAATTGACTTGGTCAGTTGACCCGTTACTTGGAAAAGAGCCCTGATGAGGTTTACAAGCCAAATGACATAACATACATTCCACCTGTGAGCGCTATTTGTGTTGCATGCAATATCGCCAAAAATGCATTGTCTCAAAAACAGCTTAAAACATACTACTTCTTCACTTTATCTCCAAATACGGCCCACGGTAAGAGATAATTGAAATTCAAACTACTCTTGTACGAGGTATGTTCACAATGTAAGTTCCGTCTGGTTATATAAAACAAATGTGTATAGACACAGAAAAATATATTTATTGTACAAAAGTCTACAACTGTGTAACTAAGTTTCTACATAGATTCCGAAATTTAGTAGGCAGTTTTCATAGAGTGGCACAAGTTTTTGTATGCCTTCTTCATAGAAGGTTGCCGCCCGTGTATTCAACCATGTGCTAATATATTCTTTCAGCTCGTCATCATCGTTGAAGTGTTGACAACCAAGGACAGATTTTAGGTGTAAGGACAGTTGAATGTTGCTAGGAGCGAGGTTCAGGCAGTACGTAGGATGAGCAAAACGTCGCAGTGAAATCCCGTAATACTTGGTGGGTCACTATCGTCGTGGCAGGTCGGGCAATATCGTGGAAAAAAAAAACAGTACCTTTTGATAGTAAGCCAAGGCGCTTGTTCTGAATTTCCTTTGGTTTAACTTTCTTTGCAATTAGAAAACGAATCACAGATCTGATTTCACACTCTGCAGTATTTCAATTACGATTGACATTATAAAGAAGCACTGTAAAGCAAACGTCGGCAGCAGCGATCTGAAATGTCTTCTCCTTGAGCCAGAGTAACTGCCGCGCATGCTCGGAACTGCGATCGTAGCGCTCCCGCGGACAGAAGCAGAATCATAACTTACTTTGTCGTCGACCCTCGTATATAAAAAAAAAAAATGTTCAAATGTTTGTAGAGCTTATGGGACTTAACTACGGAGTCATCAGTCCCTAACCTTACAAACTACTTATGAACTAGCTTATACTAAAGACGGCACAAACATCCATGCACGAGAGGGGATTGGAAGCCCCGACCGCAGCGGCCGTGCAGACCGTGACTGGCACGCCGCAGACCGCTCCGTCACTGCGGCCAGCTCCTCGTATATCTCCCAGTAATTTTACAAACATATGATTACAGTGTCGTATTGTAGTCAAGCACAACAAACTTGTGGATTTCTGTGGTGAAGAATTAATATTTCGACTTCACTTTCAAAAAGTGAGGTGATAGGACATATATTATGGATTCGCAAACATCAGATCATCACTTCAATGTAGAAGGGCTACGAGATAACCCGTAAGAATTGCAATTTCAACAAAACATTAAAACTTAAACCACGAGATGTCATAACTTCACCAGTTAAATTCAATTTGAATAGTCGAACGTCTGTACTGCGAAGCGATTAGAGTTTCCATAACAGAGGTACGTGATTTGAGATGCATTAATACCAGACCGAACGCAATTCAGGTCGAACGCTGCTAATCAAATAAGACAAAAGTTAGTAGAGATTCGCGCGTCTATAAAAAGAGTGATGCGGGAATAATAAAGTGGTTATCGTCATGCCGTAGCAAAAGATCTTGTCGAGATCCCAAAAATTCTGGTCCAGTGTAAAATCGGTAAGCGGGTCAAAGGCCTTCATCCAGTCACTCGTTGATCACTTTGAGGTTGTGATAGAAGACAGCAAAATGAAGTCCGAAGTTTTAAATTTAAGAACCCATTCACGCAGCAGGACCATGCAAACATACCTTCATTTGACGTTCACACTAACTCCCAAATGTAGGACATAAGTAAAGGCATAACCGGTGTAAAGAAGCAGCTGAGGGAGTTGAAAACAAAGTCGCCATGTCCAGATGGGGTACCACTCCAGTATTACAAACAGTACTCAGCGGCACTGGCCGCTTACTTAGCTTGGATTTATCTGGAACCTGTAATGTAGCACAAAGTTACAATCGACTGACAAAAGGCGCTAGTAACTCCTGTGTATAACAAAGGCAAAAAGCCCACATAATTACTGACCTATATCGTTAACGTCAGTTTTCTGTAGAATTCTTGAACATATTCTCAGTTCTGTAAATTTCCTTGAGACGGAAAAGCGTCTGTCCATGTATCTGCTCAGCTTTAGGAAGTATCGAGCGTGCGAAACCCAGCTTTCCCTTTTCTCTCATTACATCTTGCGAGTTGTGGGTGAAGAACCCCAGGCAGACTCCATATTTCGCCGGCCGCGGTGGCCGAGGAGACTGAGGCGCTCCAGTCACGGTCTGCACGGCCACTACGGTCGGGGGTTCGAATCCCCCCTCGGGCATGGATATTTGTGCCGTCCTGGTTCGTAAGTAGTTCATAAGTAGTTTGTAAGTTTAGGGACTGATGACCCCGTAGTTAAGTTCCATAAGCTGTACAAACAGTTGAACAGACTCCATATTTCTCGATTTTCGAAAGGCGTTTGACTCAATACTGCACTCTAGATTGCTAACGAATGTACGAGCTTATGGATCTGGTACCGAAAATATGAGTTGCTCGAAGGCTACGTCAGTTGATGTTGCTTCTGATGCCACTGTGATATACGCGAAGGTGTAATAACTGTAATAGGATGCAGGATGACTTGGACCAGATTGCTAGTTGGTTTGAGGGAAGGCAGTTGCCTCTAAATGTAGGAAAAATTAAGGGTATGCAGATGAGTAGGAGAAAAAATCCCGTAATGTTCGAATACAGCATTAGTAGTGGGCTGCTTGACAGAGTCACGTGCTACAGACGCGAAATTTAACCGACAGGAAGAAGATGCTGTGATATGCAAATGATTATCTTTTCACAGCATTCACACTAGGTTGGCACCGGTGGCGACACCTACAACGTGCTGACATGAGGAAAGTTCCCAACCGATTTCTTATTCACAAACAGCAGTTGACCGGCTTTGCCTGGTGAAACGTTGTTGTGATGCCTCGTGCAAGGAGGAGAAATGCGTATCATCACGTTTCCGTCTTTGATCGAGGTCGGTTTGTAGCCCATGGCGATTGCAGTTTATCGTATCGCGACATTGCTGCTCGCGTTGGTCGCGATCCAATGACTGTTAGTAGAACATGGAACCGGTGGGTTCAGGAGGGCAATACGGAACGCCTTGCTGGATCCCAACGGCCTCGTACCACTCATACTTATCGTATGATAAGCATCTTATCCGCATGGCTGTAACGGATCGTGCAGCCACGTCTCGATCCCTGAGTCAACAGATGGGGACGTTAGCAAGACAACAATCATCTGCACGAACAGTTGCGTGACGTTTGCAGCAGCATGGACTATCAGCTCGGACACCATGGCTACGGTTACCCTTGACGCTGCATCACAGGCAAGAGCGCCTTCAATGGTGTACGCTACGACGAACCTGGGTGCAAGAATGGCAAAACGTCATTATTTCGGATGAATCCATGTTCTGTTTACAGCATCATGATGGTCGCATGCGTATTTGGCGACATCGCGGTGAAAGCACATTGGAAGCGTGTATTCGTCTTCGCCATACTGCCGTATCACCCGACGTGATGGCATGGGGTGCCATTGGTTACACGTCTCGGTCACCTCTTGTTCGCATCGACGGCACTTTGAACAGTGGCCTTTACATTTCAGATATGTTACGACCCGTGGCTCTACCCTTCATCCGATCCCTGCAAAACTCTACATTTCAGCAGGATAATGCACGACTGCATGTTGCAGGTCCTGCACGTGCCTTTCTGGATACGAAACGTTTCGACTGCTGCCCTGGCCAGCACATTCTCCAGATCTATCACCAACTGAAAACGTCTGGTCAATGGTGACCGACCAACTGGCTCGTCACAATACGCCAGTCACTACTCTGACGAACTGTGGTATCGTGTTGAAGCTGCATGGGCATCTGTACCTCTGCACGCCATCCAAGCTTGACCCAATGCCCAGACGTATAAAGGCCGTTATTACGGCCAGAGGTGGTTGTTCTGGGTACTGCTTTCTTAGGATCTATGCACTCAAATGGCTTGAAAATGTATCACATGTCAGTTCTAGTATATTTGTCCAATGAATACCCGTTTACCATCTGAATTTCTTCTTGGTGTAGGAATTTTAATGGGCAGTAGTGTAAATATCTAGGAGTAACGCTGCACGGCAGTATGAAATGGAATGAACATGTAAGGACAGCGGCCGAGCGCATTGAGGCGCTATGCTCCGATGCACGAGGCCATTCCTCGTCGGGGGTTCGAATCACCCCTCGGGCATCGATGTTTGTGCCGAATTAGTATAAGCTAGTTCAAAAGCAGTTTTTTTTTAATTTAGGGACTGATGACTGCACAGTTAAGTCCCATAAGATTCACAAACATTTGATGATTTGAAGCCTAAAGTCGAAATGAAATTTCAGTTAATGAGAAATGGGGAATCGGGGGTTTTAGTTCCCTTAGCCGAACACCTTAGTATAACGCTTGAGGTACTTCCTTAAATTTGTAATGATAATCCCTATTGACAAAAATTAAATAATTTTACGCTATCTGTGAATCGGAAAGTACTCTAAGAAATTGTTTGCATTATTACCGTTTAATGTACTGCAGTTCCCAGTGAATTACATTAATTTGCTTTTTAGAAAGTATTAATGAATAGTGATGGACATTCTAAAATCGAATCCATACTAACTATTAATAATTGTAGGCACATAGAAGCAGAGGGATATTTTGCTGCTATCGTCGCTTTGACTCACCTACTGTGTCATTGCCAGCAAATGTGCGCAGTCGCAGAGTTTGCTGTAATCTACATAACCGCAAGTCCAAACACGAGCCTGTGGCGGTCGGTTGATGTCAGCGAAACGGGACGTAATAAAGTGGCGGTGGGTAATGCCGCGCATTTCAGGCGCAGCACAGCACAGCCAGGCGCCGCTACCAGCCGCGCAGTGCGCAGCAGTAGCAACCAGCCTGCAACAACACGCTCTACACCACGTTGGCGTACGCTATCTTTTGATACAGTTTCGTAACTGGCTTCATTCGTAGATTTATTTATTCAAACAAGCTTAGGCCGAACCGACTATCTCTTTTACACAAGAAGAAAATCCAGAATATTCTAGATTGTTTGTTATGACACATTCGTTATAAGAAATCTTACTTTTAAAATTGAATTAATGGAGGAAGTTGTGGCAAATAGTTTTAGTTACTGCATCAGATTAGTGTATGCACGGAATACTACTGAGTTGATTCTGATGAGTTAAGAATGTCAAAGCCAAGTTAGGGTTGCGCTCTAACAAGAAGACATGGGTATCGGCTTTTAGACTTTTTTGATATTAATGGTACGTGAAGTTCAGAACTCAAATAACAGTCACCCAAAGCCATTCGACGCAACTCTAAACAAATCTTGAGAAAATCGACTTTGACGTTTTGCTAGTATACATGAGTAAAAATAATTGAATCAGTCGCAGCATCTGTCGGTGTAGCTCAGGTGGTTACGCTGTGTCCTTACAACTTTAGGGTCAGAGGTTCAAATCTCCTCAGGGCAGTTTTTATTGGTTGTGTTCGAATACTTGTACAATTTTAACATTTAATAGTAATTTTCACGAAAAATTCACATATTTGTGTTTATTCGTAATTTTCTATATTTTATAAAAGTTTGTTCATATGTTCAAATGTCTGTAACTCTATCGGACCAAACAGCGTGGTCATCATTCCGTAGCTTGCAAACTACTTAAACCTAGGTCAACTAACCTAAGGACAAACACACACACCCATGCCCCAGGGAGGACTCGAACCTCGACGGCGAGCAACCGCGCGCTCCGCAGCGAGGTGCTTTAGACTGCTTGGCTACTCCACCGCGGCAAAAGTTTGTTAATAATGATGGTTTCAATCAAACAAACATAAGTTAGGTACATTTGCACAGTATTGGCTTTACTATTAGTTGACGACGGTTGTTTTTGATTGTTCAGTTTGTGAAGAACTACGACGCTATTTTTGAAAATTATCTCCACAGCTACTAATGGCTTTCCATGCAGCAAAGCTACTCAACCATCGTTTTAGGTGTTGGCAAGGTGTTCAGCTCGTCTACATACACAAAGTGATACAACACGTGGAATTAGAGATCCCAAAAAGTTTTATACATCTGAATTCGAAAACGACGATAAAACATCTGACATTGCAGGACTTGAACCAGTGACTCTGTGGTAGTGGGACCAGAAGGCTACGTTCTGATATACACTAACAGATGCTGTAGTTCTTTTAATTATCGGTACTTACATGTGCTTGAAAATCTTGAAATTCGTCTTTCTCGAGGAATTTTGAGAGTTGGCTGATTGCTATTTAAATTCTGAACTTCAGGTACCGTAGACATAAAATCCGATACCCACGTGGTCTCCTTTTAAGTGTTCTTCACTGTCATTTACAATGTTCCTATGTGAAGCCTAATATTAATGTCACTTCTGTTCCTAGACAATATTTTTATAACTACCAAGAGATTCTGCTATTCTACTAATAATGACTGATAATCACATACTAACTGGAAGACGAGCTGTTAACCTAAAACACACGATGCAGTGAACGGAACGGAAGAAATGCCTCATCTGCTGCAGTGTCCCGCGCCTGTGCACGCTGCTGGGCGTCGATCTTGGCGTTCTCCTAAACTCTCGGCCTCTGTGTCGCCTTATTCCAAGCGAGATTTTCGACGCCGAACAACTCCCTCCACAGCCATCCCAGGGCTGCCATCGCTTCGAGTGGAAACAAAATGTTCAAATGTTTGTTAAGCTTAAGGCACTTAACTGCGGGGTCATCAGTCCCTAAACTTACAAACTACTTATGAACTAGCTTATAGTAAAGACGACACAAACATCCATACCCGAGGGGGGATTCGAACCCCCGACCGTAGCAGCCGTGCAGACTGTGACTGGCGCGCCGCAGACCGCTCGGCAACTGCGGCCGGCACGAGTGGAAACGCGGAGGGAGTATAAGACGACACACGCTCGAAGTGCGTTGCTGACAAAGTGTATGGGAAACTATTTCATCTAATTATGTGACACATGATGGTACCTCTGATATCAACCGTTCACGAGACATTTGAAATATTGCAGGTGCAGAAACACTACTGAAATGTGAGCTTTAATATTTAAGTGTTTATTTGAGTTCGACCGAAACACGATTTGTGGCCGAAACGGAATATTCTGCTCCTCTTCTAGTTTCGGCCGAAGCCGAAACCGTAACCGAAACTTGCGTAATTATGTTAAAATGTGTGTATATTTCAGTTACTCCGCAAATCCCCTCCCTGTACTAAACCTTCTCGAGTGTGTGTAAGCCTAATTACGAGTCCGTACAAGATAACATGGGAGGCCAACAGGTGTAAACAAAGCGACGGTACTTTTAATTACGAGTTTCCCATAAATACGAGCGTCATAAAAAATCATCAACTGAAGGGTACATTATATGTACACAGAAAAAGGCACTCCACCATTAAAACGAGGGTAAATAGTGAAAAGTCTTTGAAACCTTTATGCTGCCAATATAAATGACTATTGTAAAACTTTGTGTTAAGAAAGATAATATTTCTTTTACACATCTTTTCAAGGTCGGATTTCTTCTTTTTCACACGGAAATTTGAATAGTTCGAGGTGATCCCGGTCCCATTCACTTCGAATTAACGACTACTGTGTAGCTACCACAAACTCCATAGTCCTGCATACCTTCTTGTAGGATGACAGTATTTAGTACTTAGGTACTAACATGACTAGCAAAATACAAAGTACGCATAAAGTAATGGTTTAATGGTTTATTTGCTTCCATAAGTAGCTTTTACGATTTTGTTCTTGAAAGCGCTAGCTTTATATTCTTTATATTCACTTTCGTTTTTTTACTTAGAAGATTCAATCAGTGCTGCGGGAAGTATTTCGGAAAGTAAAGTCACAAGTCCGATTAACAGTATGATTGTTGTCAGTATAAATTTACGCAAAATGAACGATAAAAGGTGTATACCATATGATAAATGTTTCCTAAACCCATATTAGTTATTAAGGTAACTCATTAATAAAACTTTTCATCGTAACAATATGATAACTCGTTCCATTAGGTACAATACTGAATAAGTTAAATTGTTACTAACATAGTATTATCACTATAATATGCGATTGCTTTATATTGTGCTTAACTAGAAAATCTTTTTCAAATCCTTCAGTATCCGGAACTTCCGCAGAACGACTTGTGCACAGTCATCAATCTTGTAAAGCTGTTCTACAATGCAGAGCGCAATCATGTACTAAAACAGTTACGAGGAACGTCGCAGACGCAAAATAAGAAAATGACAGAAGTTTTCATTTTCATATTCTGACACATTGTGCGCGTCTGTTGATCAATGCTCACCCTATTTATTTTTCTTCTTCTATACGTTGCAGTTCCCGTTGCAGTTTCACGTCAATATAAGCAGTGGTGTTATTTTTACAGCGTTTGGAAAGTTTAATTATAATCACCCTGCATAGGTCGATGGATTTTATTCGCGTTTTTGAAGTACAGTGTATTCCTAATAACACTTAGCCGCTATGAATCCGGTTTAAACATGACAAATCAATGATTGTTAAAACTATTTCTGTTTTCTATGGTAAACATGTTGAAAACGAAAACTCTTAATTCACCACAGATATCAACTTATCTGGAGCGTCTCGAATGGAAACACTGCATACATTATGAGACGGTGAAATGTATTTTTATTGTCATGGAGTTTGAAAACGTTTCTCTTTATAAAGTCATTGACACCGTCCACGTTACAGAGTAACACAATTGAAAGGACTGTCCAGATCATATTGCAAAACGTGAACATCCAAGGTGAGGCTTCGTAAACTACGAATAGCGTTACAGTCAAAAATAAGAATTAGCTCAAAACCGAGCATGGAATCCTGTGTAAAAATGTAAAGCAGTGAAAATTAGCATTGTTAGTTCGGTTAGAGCTGCTGCTAACGTGAAAGGAGAAATGCTTGCCATTACGACAAAGAATAAGCAACGAGGTGTGCAGACAAAAAGGTCTGGAACAACTCATTCTTAATCAAAACTCTCACTAAGCCTATAAATACTGGGAGAATGACAACTATCTGCTCATAGTAACGACGCTATAAGTACAAGTGAAAAGAGTACATATTGAACTTTTTTTCACTTGCATTATGCCTAAGACTGAGATATATCGAGATCACAGTAAGTTCATCAAGTTGAACAATTTGTTATTTTCTATACACTGTTTCACAGACGAAGCACGGTGTTAGTGAGTCCCTCATGTTATCATTTATGTATGACTACTCTATCCTACTACAGTATTCAGATGAGAATTAGCTGGGTGTTTTTATGGCAAAATGGGCAGACAGATCTAGTATTTGCAGAAAATGTCCCTACGCCACTGAGTCATAACGCTAAACTACCTGTAACTTAGACGTACGACGGGTGAAACGTGCTCAGTAGACGGTGAATTGTATCCCGCATTATGCCAGTTAATCACTGTGAAATACCAGATGCTTTGAGTCCTTCTGGAAGCGTCATTTTCCCTTGTTTTCTTTTTCTTCTTTATTAGTATATTGTCACCTAGTTTGGAAGCGGCAATCAATTATTACGGTCTGTTTTTGTTACCTTCAGTCCGATGAATGGTTTGATTCAGCTCTCCACGCTACTATACGCAAACCTCTTCATCTCTAAATACGAACAGCAACCTACATCAGTTTGAACCTGCTTACACTATTCGTCTCCCGGCCTCACAACACTTCTCTCTAATACTAAAATTGCTATTCCTTCATGTCTCAGAATCTGTCGTGCCGTTGGATCGTTTCTGTTAGTCATAATATGTCAGAAATTTCTTTTCTCTAGAATTATGTTTAATACGTCCTCATTGGTTAATCCAATCTAATGTTCAGCGTTCTTATTTCGCACCAGCTTTCCAAATCTTCGGCCCTTTCTTTATTTGAACTGTTTATCGTCCACTTTCCCTCCCGTTCAAGGCTACTCTCCAGACAAATGCCTTAAGAAAAGGCTTGCTAACACTTAAATTTTTATTCGATGTTGAAAGATCTCTCTTCTTCAGAAATGTCTTTCTTCCAGTTTCTATTATGTATGTCGTATCTTCTTTACTATGGGTATGAGAACTTACATTACTGCAAAAATAATAACACTTATCTTCATTGTTTCGTTACCTAATCTAAATCTCTCAGTCTCTACGATTTAATTTGACTACATTCCATTACACTTGCTATGCTCATGTTGATGTTCATCTTATACTCTACTTTCAAAACACTTTCTATTCTATTCAAATGCTTTTCGATGTCTTTTTCTGGCTCTGACAGAATACAAATATCGTCGGCAAACAGCGAAGTTTGTATTTCTTCTCCCTGAACATTAATGCCATTTCCAAATACATCCTTGCGTTCCCTCACTGCTTGCTCACTGTACAGATATAATATAATTGGGAAAAGGCTACTACCCTGTGTTACCTTTCCGACTACTATGTCCCTCTTATGACCTTCCAATTTTATTACTGATATAAGGTTTCGATGTAAGTTCTACATAACGTTTCGTTGCCTACATTTTACCCCTGCTACCTCCAGAATTTTAAATAGTATACTCAAGTCAACATTACCAATAGCTTCCTCCGTATTTATAAAATCCATAAACATAAGTCTGAATTCCCTTAACCTAACTTCTATGATAAGCCGTAAAGTAAGTATCGTCTCATGTGATCCTACATTTCTTCTAAATCCAATCTAAGATTTCCCGAGGTCGAACTCTACCAATTCTACCATTCTTCTATAAATAGTTCGTGGTAGTATTTTGCAACCATGATTTATTTAAGTGATAGTTCTGTGTAAATCACACCTGTCTGCTCAAGCTTTAAATGGAATTAGAATTAAATTAAAAACACAATTTTGTGTGTGTTCTATAAGTTTATTTTTGCTTACTTAACCGGTTTTCGGCTTATTAGGCCATCTTCAGAGTATTTACTGCTGTGGCAAAGAGGTTACATAGTTTAGATACAGTATGGGAAGAGATGACAAATGACTACACTTAGATCGACATACATAGTATAACACTTCTTTGACATTGTGTTATTACAGTTATGAACTTAAAAACTAAACTGTAGTACAAGAATAAAGCAAGGAATAAATTTGAATATAACTAGTGCAGAATTATTAACAAGGCACTTATACATACAACACCATCTATAATTATAGTGCAGAATTATTAACAAGGCACTTATATATATTTATTTATCAGCATTATCAGTTTGTTTGTAATAGCAGGTAATTTCAGTTCCCTAGTTATATTCAAATTTCTTTCTCTGTTTATGTTCGTCTCTCTTCATCTCTGCTCTCTCTGTTCCTCTCCTCATCTTCCCTCTCCCTTTTCATCTCCTCCTACCTCTCTCAGCCTTCCCGTTCTCTGCCAGTCACCGCCCCGTCTCTCTTTAGAACTCCTCTTCCTACTTCTAAGTCCCCCCATTTGTAAAATATTATATATGTCTGTTAACTTCCATGGTGATCAGTTAAGAGGTGACTACGTTTATTGAAAAGTACCCTCAACCATACACTGTATGAAATCTAAGCTAGACAGCGATGTTCTTCTTGTTTTGAAGGTTAAGTATGCAACATTTCATCAAGATTTGAATAAAACCTAGTAACTGGCAAAGCGTGGTAAGCTCCGTCAGTCACCAGACGATTAAGAACTCTAGTGTCTCAAAGGATTTGTTTAGATGATTTCGTTGCAGTAGTTTTCAGTCAAAACGGAGGAAGAGCAAGAATACCTGGCTTAAACATAGGCTAGTGATGAAATCTAAATGTGTGGCAACGACTGATGACCTCGCAGTTTAGTCCTCTTTCAATAACAACAACACTTGCAAGACAACTGATCAGATATCGCCAAGAATGCAAGTACAAGCTGAGGCAAAAATTAGCTGTTATATTTACTTATTTTATGTTTCATTTAACATATAGCAACCCCATTTAAAGCCTGTTTTAATGATCCGGCGTTTATGAATTGCCCTTTCTGGAATCAGACTATACATATTGGACTTATTTAAGCGTAGTTGCTAGAGCATTCAACTGCTTTGACTAATACTGAACTTTGGGATGAATATGACACTAAAAGCCACATTAATTTGATATTCAGCATAGAACTCTGTTGTTCGCTGTTCGCCGTTGGAGGAGGCATTGGAGTGTTTGAGGTGAAGCGGTGCCAGTGAGTGGCCATTAATCGGTTTCAAGTGGGCCTCCTGCTGCCGTGGGGCTTTGTTCTCATTTTCCGTGAGTGGAATTGCGGACTGTGTGGATTGTGGATAAATTTTCTTCTGTTGTTGTCATGCGATATGGCATCTTCATCAGTTTGTTATTCACGTCATCTGCATCCATTACACACTGGATGAGATCATATTAAATGTTCACTTTGTCAAAATAGATGAAGTCTCATTGATGACACTTGCGGGCTGATACACTGTGAAGATTTGTAAAAGTGATAAGGCAGCCTGAGAGACTTGTATAACATGATGCACTGTAGCATTGATTGATTATTGTTAAATAATACTGTGCTTTTTAAATCTGTGTAGCATACTAAGGTCTAGGCTAAATTTTACTGCCTTGTAGGACAAAATATTACCCTGAAACGGCTCCTTCATTAAAGTTCTTCAATGCGATTTTGCATCAGGAGGGGTATTTTTAGTAATTGTGAAGTACAATTACGAAACTGGTAATATGGTGCGAGAGCCTAAGGAAGTGTGAAAAAGAAGTCACACTTTGCGATGTTCATTTGTCAACCAATGAAGCCGAGTCAGTCTGTTTTGCCAATCTGAAAGCAGAGTTCGGGTCCAGCATATCAGCTCCCGTAAGCGTGTATAAATGCGACGTAAATCTTAAGTGTTTCAGTTTAAAAAAAAAATAAATAAATAAATAAATCTCAAGGGATGCAAACAAATTGATGTTTAATAAGATCAGACCCGATGTGTAACTTGAGTATGACGTTTTATAGTAATGTGATTTCCGGTCATTTTACTGCTAGTAAATTACTGGGTAGTAAGCCATACGATACCACACATTGGCATGCTTTTAATACTGCGGGCTATGGATGTAGAGGAATTTTGGACTAAATTTAAGTGCATTGTTAATAAAGGGTTAGAGAAATATGTGCCAGTAAAGACGACTAAGGATGGAAAAGATCCACCGTGGTATAATAATAATGTTAGAATGCTGCTGAGAAAACAAAGGCTGTTGCACTCTCGATTCAAAAAAGAACACGCAAATGATGACAGGCAAAAGTTAGTAGAGATTCGTGCGTCTACAAAAAGATCGATGCGTGAAGCATACAATAATTATCACAGCCATACCTTAGCAAAAGATCTTTCCGAAAACCCGAAAAAATTCTGGTCCTATGTAAAATCGATAAGCGGGTCAAAGCCCACTGTCCAGTCACTAGTTGATCATTCCGGGGCAGTAATAGAAGAAAGCAAACGGAAAGCTGAAGTTCTAAATTTAACCTTTAAGAAATCTTTCACGCAGGAGGACCGCACAAATATACCATCATTTGATCAACGTACTAATTCCTAAATGGAGGACATAGCAATAGGTATTTCCGGTGTAGAGAAGCAGCTGAGAGAGCTAAATACGAAAAAGTCTGCTGGTCCGGATGGAATACCAGTTCGGTTTTACAAAGACAATTCTGCGGCATTGGCCCCCTACTTAGCTTGCATTTATAGCGAATCTTTAATTCAGCGCAAAGTTCCTAGTGATTGGAAAAAAGCGCAGGTGACTCCCGTGTATAAGACAGGAAAGAGAACTGACCCATACAATTACAGGCCAATATCGTTGACATCGGTTTCATGTAGAATTTTGGAGCATATTCTCAGTTCGAATATAGTAAATTTCCTTGAAACGGAAAAGCTTCTTTCCATGAATCAGCACGGGTTTAGGAAACATCGTTCATGTGAAACTCAGCTTGCCCTTTTCTCACATGACATCTTGCGAGCCATGGACGAAGGGCAACAGGCGGATTGTGTTTTTCTCGACTTCAAAAAGGCGTTCGACGCGGTGCCACACTGCAGACTGCTAACGAAGATACGAGCTTATGGAATAGGTTCACAGATTTGTGACTGGCTGGAAGACTTCGTAAGTAATAGAACGCAGTACGTTGTTCTCGACGGCGAGTGTTCATCAGAGTCGAGTGTATCGTCAGGCGTGCCCCAGGGGAGTGTGATAAGACCGCTATTATTTTCTATCTATATAAATGATCTGATGGACAGAGTAAGTTGTAATTTGCGGCTGTTTGCTGATGATGCTGTGGTGTATGGGAGGGTGTCGTCTGTAACTGACTGTAACAGCATACAGGATGACTTAGACAAAATTTCTAGTTGGTGCGAAGAATGGCAGCTAGCTCTCAATGTAGAAAAATGTAAGGTGATGCGCATGAGTAGAAAAAACAATCCTATAATGTTCGAATACAGCATTAGAAGTGAGCTTCTTGATGCTGTCGCGTCGTTCAAATATCTAGGCGTAACATTGCAGAGCGATATGAAATGGAACGAGCATGTAAGAACAGTTGTGAGTAAGGCAGACAGCCTACTTCGGTTTATTGGGAGAATTTTGGGAAGATGTACTTCACCTGTAAAGGAGACCGCGTATAAAACGCTTGTGCGACCACGTCTTGAGTATTGCTCAAGTATTTGCGACCCGCAGCAGATCAGTTAAAAGGAAGACATGGAAGCAGTTCAGAGGCGAGCAGCTAGGTTTGTTACCGGTAGGTTCGACCAATGCGCGAGTGTCACGGAAATGCTCCGGCAACTCAATTGGGGATCGCTGGAAGAAAGACGACATTCTTTTCGTGAATTTCTGTTAAGTAAATTTAGAGGGCCGGAATTTGAAGCTGAGTATAGTACGATCTTGCTGCCGCCTACTTACATTTCGCGTAAAGATCACAAAGACAAGATAAGAGAAATTAGGGCTCGTACGGAGGCATATAGGCATTCTTTTTTTCCTCGTTCAATTTGGGAGTAGAATAGGAAAGGAAATGCCTAGTAGTGGTACAGTGTACCCTCCGCCACGCACCTTACAGTGAATTGCGGAGTATGTATGTAGATGTAGATGAGCTGTTGCATGAGATCACACTACTACACTGCTTAATGTGACACTGATTTAACCGTAAGATAAAAGAACAGTTTTCCATACAAAAAAGCCACGAGAGACATTGTAATTTACTTGTATAATGACCACTTTTTTGGCGAAAATGTTAATTTTCCAAAGCTCTAGGCTTATTACGCACGAATTATTTAGTCATAAAAATTCCAAGCTATCCTCTAGTGAATTACGATGATCAATTCCAAGTCTCGAAAGTTCATTGAAAAGTGGGTTTCCAAAATCTTTTCAGACTGAATTTTTATACAACCCATTCTCAGACAGTACACGTAATAGCACCTTAGCGTTCTCTTTTCGTTAGCCTCTGATAAGGATAGTGCATGTAAAGTATCTGTGACTCGTAGTGGAACGAATATTTATTGAAATAACTAATGGGCTGTAAATTTCATAACAATGTAAGCAGTAATGTAGAAAACTTATTACTTAACTGACTTTAAAATATAGAACCTGTGTAAATACTGCCATTTTAGTTACGTAGCAGACGTTTATATTCTTAAGCAGTTACCAGCACAATTAATGTACTTAACATAAGAATTAAATTTTAGAACTAATGAGATACGTGAGTAGATTTATGGGTATTTCTATTAAAATTTTAAATGGATTTTTGTTCCAGCCTCTGCATGTTCTTCATGTAAAAGTCAGCTGGTGTAATAGGGAAGGTGTTCAGAGCCTAACAGTAATGTATAGATTGTGGAGCAGCAAGATACAAGGAGAGTGTCATAAAAGCCGCTGCTCATAAGAATAGAAGACGTCACCATGCTATTTCTATTAAATAATAGGCACTAGATTAAGTGCACCAACACTAATGTCATGCTAAGTCGGCGGGAAGTCGACACTTTCTCTGAGCATCCCTGCCATTCCGATTTTACAGTTGTAACTGTTAGCTATTAGCGATGGTTAAATATAACTGCTGATAATACTTTGCCAAGAATCGTTAAAAGCGCACTATAGATGAGAATGTTGTTAATAAATTGCCAACTGTTCAAAATGTTGAATTGTTTCTAAAGATTATGGTACTTAACTGCGGGTTCATCAGTCCCTAAACTTACAAACTGCTTATGAACTACCTTATACTAAAGACAGCACAAACATCCATGCCCGAGGGGGGATTCGAACCCCCGACGGGGAACGGCCTCCCGCATCACAGCATAGCTCCTCAATGCGCCCGGCCGCTCCGCTGCGGCAATAAATTACCGACAGTTGCAAAACACTAGGCCCTTTCGGCTACTAGACTATACCTATTGGAGATACTTAAGCGTAGTTGCTGGAGCACTCGACTGCTTTGAGTAATACTCAATTTTGAAATGAATATGGCACGGAAAGCAAGATAAATTGATGTTCAATACATGTCCTGTAGACTTACTGAAAGATGCCTAAATCAGCTGACACTTGTGTCACCTCATGTCTGAAATCTGCGAAGTGTTGTGGCAGCCGTCAATCAGGGCTCAATACACATGTGCACAGAGGTGTTCCATGCAATAAAGTGGGGGTGGGTGGTCTACAGGTCGTTACACCATAGTAAGTAAAGTAACACAATAGTCATTCACAAGAAAAACTCGATGTTCGCAAATCCACAGATAAGAATTGATGAACGTCAGTTATGCACTAAATAAAAGAGTCCCTTTGGTTTTATAAAATTTCCGATCGGGAGTGCAAATGGAAATTGCTATATGATGCTTCTAAAATGTTTGCTTTCTCACTTCAGTCTGACACCAGCTTTGTGACTCGAGAGAAGGAAATGAATTCTATACTTGCCAATAAAGCTATTTACTTGTGTACTACTATCGAGAACAGAAATGCTCACTCGTTTCTTCTGTCCGTGTAGCGTAAATTTTGGTGTCATCTCATCTTATTTTGCGAGTAGTTTCTCTTCCTATTGAACTAAAAAGAGTCGACAGTCTATCACTGGTTATTATTCTGATGGCCAATGACTTGATACTGGTACCATGGGTCTGCGGATAGAGATTCACTTTTGATACTCCAAGCATGTGCTAGGAGGTCGGTCGTTTGGTTAACATAAACATACTGGGCAGCATTTATCGCTGCACCTACCCAGAGCGCACTGTCTTTCATAATATTTTACAGACGTAATACACAGTTCAAAGCAATTAGGGGATCAGCTGAGATATCATACACAATATACAAATGTTATAGTATTTTATTGAAATACTAGCTGAAAACCCGGCGTTGCCGGGGTATTTATTTATTCCTCCCTTGAGTTAATACTTCTCCTATCCATTCTCTCTCTGTCCATCTCCCTTTTTTAATATCAT
This sequence comes from Locusta migratoria, assembly GCA_026315105.1. Lineage (NCBI taxonomy): Eukaryota > Metazoa > Arthropoda > Insecta > Orthoptera > Acrididae > Locusta > Locusta migratoria. The sequence continues at coordinate 15,100,140 of CM048755.1, forward strand.
TATCAGAGAATAAATAAGAAACAATGACGTTTTCCTTTTCCGAGGCAAGTTGTCTGAATGTGATCTATTAAAATTAGATGTACTGTTGTAATATGTGTAAGGTAAGGCAATGCACATTTATCTACGAAGTTTAAATAACAATTAATGTAATTAATTTCACTCATTATTGAGGAAATGTCGCTGATAAAGCGGAACTGAAAAATATTCCTATCAGTTTGCAGTAGTCTATGCACTTGCCGTTTATCAGGAAAGTAAGTAGTGTAGATCAAATCACACGTAAAAATGCACTCGTTTCGAAGAATCCAATCAACAATTCATCAATAATGATTGTAATAATACACAGATCGATCACTTGATGTAATGCGCGAAACTTCAAATCGATTTTTTTTAAAGAGATGCATTAAAAGAAATTTCTTTTTTACTGCTTTATTTATTTATCCTTGTATTTCCTCATTCGTATGCTTATCCTTAAGGAGAAAAAGCTGAAGACATTGTATGCCTGTGATTATAGCCGTATGTCTGTGTTTGTAGCACGTATAGACCAAAGATATGGTCTGTCGGACCACGTTTCTCTGTAAGTAACCTCCTTGCTATAGAGTCGCAAACGTCATCACTGGCCTTCAGTCCGAAGTTTTTTATAATTTGACGACTTTCAACCACCATATCTTCCACCCCTGCTATGGTGGAACTGCTATGGTGTACAACGGGAGACTTCGAACAACAATTAAACACAGACCATTCGTTTTCGTTCTGTAGTTTTAGCTGCAGAGCGAAATATTAACACACACACACACGTAGAATTTTATATACACCGATAAATTTCCATCCCAATATACTCCACCCTTTTATCAATATCATTATCAACCCTTAAGCAACAATGCAACCAATTAAACCATTTTCAAAGAGTAAATATAATTTCCAAAGAGTAATTATTGTTACGCATTTCGCGTTATATTCTTCAAATTACTAAATAAATATCAGATCGCTATAAAACTGTGCCTAAAACCTTCCTCAGGTATAAATTAGTAACTGTACAAATATTTAAGTCTTTGCGTCTTGTCGTTCGGACGTGGTAAGCGTACGCCGAACAAACATTAACATTAATATATAAAGATAAATAGCTATCCGATCGCAATAAAACCGTGCCTAAAGCCTTCTTTGGGTAGACATTAGTAACTGTACAAATTTTTAGCTCTTTATGTCTTGTGTTTCAAACGTGATAAACGTACACCGAACAGACATTCACATTTATAGATACAGATTGCTTAAAGTTGTAATTTGTGGGTAAGACAGAACGATATTTTGCTGTCTCAACTCTTTACATGACGTCCTCATTGCGTTTACCAAGAGCGGTGCACCATGCAGCTTGTTTTGACGCGCTGTTAACCAGAGATATTAGTCATCTAATTCTGATGATACCCGTGGAAGACCTCGGCCTTACCTTATTTTAACAGTTCCTGTTACCTTAAATTGCGCCCAAGTCCTGGAAATTACTCTTTGGAAACTCCAAAAGCTGCAACCACCTCCCTTTGTGTCTGCCCTGCTTCCAACCTTCCTACGGCTGTCCATGCTATAGCTTCGGGTAGGTTAGATTGTTGTTACATTGCACTACACTATCTAAACCCAGCTGCTTGCATAATTTGTGTCAACACGAACCCTGTTTGCAGCAACTTTCTGTTATCTCGGTTGTCGTAATTTTGTTATCTCCACTCAGCAGAACCGACAGAAAGACGTTGCACCATTTTAGTTAATTCTGCCGATGACAACGATTCAGAACTTAGATATTTCAACTGATCTCTTAATTGTTTTGACCTCTGTATATTATATACGAATTAATTTGATGTGCAGGGTTGGGTTTTGGTAAATGTTATTTTAGCGAAATTTCGACACATTTGAACATTCCACAGTGATGCCCCCCTCGGGCATGGATATTTGTGTTGTCTTTAGTGTAAGGTAGTTCATAAGTAGTTTTAATTTTAGGGACTGATGACCCCGCAGTTAAGTACCTTAAGCTTAACAAACATTTGAGCATTTGAATTCCTTAGTTGCCGTCAACAAGGAAATATTTCTCAGTTGCCTGGCAGTGCATTAACTATGTGAAGGAGGTTTTAAGATAATGGACATTTATGACGAAAAACGTCTGCATGTAAGCTACTCTCTCACCATCGTTACGTAGGTACCTCCAAAGCGTTTTGGAACTGATTCCACTAATTGCCTTTCGTGATAGTTCATTTCCCACCACGTGTTTTCAATATTGTCCCAAAGGTCGCTTCATTTCCAGACTCAGCTGGTAATTACCTCGCCGCGGCAGAGTGGCCGAGCGCATTGAGGCGCTATGCTCCGATGCGCGAGGCCGTTGGTATCCCGTTGGTATCCCCCCTCGGAAAATGGATGTTTGTGCTGTCTTTAGTATAAGTTAGTTTATAAGTATTTTTTTAGTTTAGGGACTGATGACTCCGCAATTAAGTCCATAAGCTTTACAAACATTCGAACATTTGGTAATTACCTCAATTCTTCCGCCCTCACGTTGAGGTTCGGTGACCACGGAACTAAAGCCATTAGTTTACCTTTGTCTTGGCCATGAAGCCTTTTCTGACCGGCTCTGCTTTCACGAATGATGCTGTGGTCCTCCATCCTAACGTCAAATCGAAAAGGTTCGGAAGTTGCCTTTTGGAGGTGTTGGTTGGTAAAAAAAGATGATGCCATTCTTGAACACTAAGTTTAGGAACCAGATTCATACTGATAGACCGATAGGTATTTACATTATACCAGCTACAATCCATATTTTCTACGTACAGGAGTCCTACGGATGTATGCTACTAGTATGTTGAAAACTTATCACAGGAACTACAACATAGTTTTTTTTTTTTTTCAATTATAACGAGAGATTCCATGAGCTTATGAGTTTGAACCACTTCCTAAACCATCTGAAAACATTGTTCTGTGGCTTTCCTACCGTATGCTGGGAACGTGTCTGCCAAGATAGATAACATCTTGGAGAAACATGAAATCAAATGCGGTTTTCGTCCTCCAGCTGAGATTACAACACTTCTTGTCTTTGTTAATGACGATTTAAGTCTGAGGAAGACTAGCGTATACTAAAGTCTATGTGAGGCGGTAAAACATACATTGGATAAAATATTCTCACCGTCAAAGACAGATGTGTCTAACATCGTCGCCATACGCAATTATTGCAGTCTGATAATTCCGCAGTGGCTGAACACTATCTGCAGGACATAGGATGCCATACGATAGTTTCAAATGCCTCGCGTTACTGTAATTGAGTATTAAAAGAATCTGTAGGTTACAGATAATATAATTCATCGAGACAGTGGATACCCGCTGAGTAAAACATGGAATCCTGTGTGTTCCGCTAAGAAGAAACTTTGACATTGTAATCGGACAGCCGCGAGTGACAATCCTTAACGATATGTCGTTTTTCAGCTGCATTCACTACTGGAGCTGCTGCATCTTCTCTTGCGCCCTGGGGCAGCAGCTGCGAGCAAACGTATGCGCATTTCACTTGGCGCGTGTGCTTTTGCAACTTCGCTGCATCTTCTGTGGTTCATAGTTTCTATTCGTTACGGAGAGAGTGACATAACTTTTTTCCACTGATAATGACGGTCAGGTGTACCGCAGAAGTAAAGTGTATAGATTACAATTTCATCCATCTGAGGACTCGTGATTACTTTGATGAAATAGGATTCTAGTTACTTCAGGTTCTTATATTTGAAAAAAATACTTGTAATTTACAGTGTGTATTAATGTACTGCTTACTGTTTAAGAATTCAGGTGTACAGGTCTGTTGTAAGCTAGGCATTGAGATTTGGAGCATATTTCTGTGATATTATGTGATAAAAATCATAGCCTGAAAGTTCGGTTGAAAGAGACTGGGTCAATAACATCAGACGTTGTGTTATCGAACTGACAAGAACAATCGGATTGTTAATCAGGGATTTTGATGAATCTTAGGTATATTGTAGTGGAACCTGTCGTACGTTTCATCCAAAGGATTCTGGTTGAAAATATTGCGCATACCCTATACCAGGAACATTGCACATGTGAGTAGCAAGTTAGAGGCTATCGTGCAGAAGTTAAAGATTCAGATCCTCTCTGTATACTTGATCTGTTTCGCCATTCAGCGTATCATTACATGGTATATGATACGTAAGATTATTCAAAAATGGTAATTTTAAACGTACTAATTTCAATAACAAGACAAACGTTATATTTCATGAAAAGCTACCGCCATTCAGATGTTCGAATTCTTTGGAAGTAATATCGAGGGGACTGAGGCGCTCCAGTTACGGTCTGAACGGCCACTACGGTCGGGGGTTCGAATCCCCCCTCGGGCATGGATATTTGTGCCGTCCTAGTTCGTAAGTAGTTCATAAGTAGTTTGTAAGTTTAGGGACTGATGACCCCGTAGTTAAGTCCCATAGACTATACAAACATTTGAACATTTAACACATCTGAAATAATAATAAATATCACAGGTTTTAAACCGAGGAATTCGTGTTACAAGGATAATTTTATGGTGAAAGTGACGGTTTTTTTCTTCATCTACAAAGATTTGATAGAAAAGTGCCTGAACAGTCGGCACCCTCCATGAACTGAGCGAACGTCAGCCGAATACTTAGAATTGTTACTACGTGGCACAAATAAAGTTCACGTTTGAAGATCTTTGCGGTATTAATTAATGAAATCACTACCAAAAAAGTTTTGTTTTGGAATAATTTTGCATGACATACACTATTTAACAACTTTTTGTTTGTTGAAAAAGAAACAGGATTTGAATCTGTACCGTCCACATGATAACCGGATATACCCTATGCATTACTTTAAAAACCATGTAAAAAAGATCAGGTTAGTGGTATAGGAGGCCGCAAGCAACTTTAAAATAGATTTCGTCGGAAACTAGTAGCCCTAGCCACGTACATAAATCAGGGCCCTCTACAACACAACCAAGGCTCATGAAAATTTATGATTAAGAAGTCTGATGTTATGCTTGTGAGATGTAGAATAGTACCAGAATCGTAAAATTGCTCCTACATTATGTTTACGTGATGTTAATATCTTTCTTCGTGATGGAAAAATACTCTGAATGTATTAGAATTATCATCCCGTCTGTACCTCCGTATTTCTTATTATACCGAGATCATTCTCATCTGAATATTGTAGAAAATAGGCATCGTTCATAAACTATACCTTCATAGACGCAGTTAATAGCAACGACTGTAAAGCACAGCAGAGAAAATTAGCACATCGCTCAGCTAGATGAACGTATTGCGATCTCGGTATAGACCTTAAGGTCTCCGTTTAAATTTCGCATGTTAGTAGTATAGTCAAGGGTGTCCATTCATAGAAGCTTTAAAGCGCATGATCCAGAAAATTCCAAGAAAAGGGCTGGAATGTGTTAAGTGCGACACATATACTCGCTTGGCAGCGAGTGTGTTATTGTAGCCCGGTCGATTTACTGATGCACCTGACACACACAGCTGTTGGCACGTAGCCGAGAGCTCCGTTAAGCAGCGCTTCATTTCCGAGTCGTTTTCCACGTTATTGACATTCCTTTCGATTCGGAAGTGAAGTGCTGAAATACGCGTACTATTGTTAGTTTGTGTGTTTGTTGTGACTCTTTCTAGCAGTATTACCGCTAGGTAAAAGGCAACATGTCCAGGTTATTTCCCACGAAAGCAACACTCAGAATCAAATTTGAGAAGTCACCCGTTATGTGCAACCATGTTCTCTAGAAATTCACGATCGGGTTCGGATTTGATTGGAATAACGTCGCCGGCCGCGGTGGCCGAGGGGACTGAGGCGCTTCAGTCATGGTCTGCACGGCCACTACGGTCGGGGGTTCGAATCCCCCCTCGGGCATGGATATTTGTGCCGTCCTTAGTATAAGGTAGTTGATAAGTAGTTTGTAAGTTTAGGGACTGATGACCCCGTAGTTAAGTCCCATAAGTTCTACAAACATTTGAACATTTTTTTGGAATAACGTCGGATCAAGCGCACACAGAATATTAAGACACAGAGGAATTCTGTTTGCTTGCCAAGCTCCTGATCATGCTGAAGCTCGGTGGAAAAGTAGAATTTCGGCACCAGGACAACACTGTGAGTACATTATTAATTTCAAATGCTGCCGTCGAATACAGTAATGTGCGAGTACTTAACGACGCCCCTGGAAGTTGACAGCTGTTACGAGGCGCATTTTTAAGTAGTTACGTTTTGTTGTAGACACTGGTGGGAACAACTGTGCTCAGTTTCAGCTCTGTAGCTAACCTAAACGGTTCTGTTCTGTGCTTTCAAAATGTTTAAGAGTATCTACTCGCCCGCCGCGTGTGAGGTTTGCTCAGTGATATGGTTTTTGTCATCAAGAAACCTGTCCGCTGCAGAAATTCATCGACAGATTTGCGAAGTGTACGGTGATACTGTTATGAGTAAAGACAAAGTGCGTAAGTGGGCACGAGAATTCAGAGATGACTGTCACAACGTCCATGATGAGGGCCACTCCGGTCGCCCATCTTCGATTACAGACGATTTGGAGGTTTCAACTGAAGCGAAGATTCGTGAGAACAGGAGCTTCACAATAACAGGTCTCACAAAGGAATTTCCAGACATGGGATCAGTGCTTTACAAAACGGCAGTGAACTCTTGGTTATCGGAACAGGCTGCAAGATTGTATGACGAGGGTATTTTAAAATTGGTTGAAAGGCATGGTAAGTGTTTGAACAAACTTGGCAACTATACCGAAAAATAAAGTATGTACTTTCTATAAATAAATTTTCTGTTTTGAAATAACGTTTCGTTGTGTACTTCTGTTCAAACGAAACTTATTAAAAAAAAAAAAAAAAAAAAAAAAAAAAAAAAAAAAAAAAAAAAAAAAAAAAAAAACGAGCCTCGTACTTTCGGGAGGTTTTGGCTAAATATGGGGACATTAGGCTGATTAGAAACGAACGGTGATCGAGTCAACATAGGCTCCAGTGCTACAGTGGCGTGAGATCGGTAGATATGCACATAAAGCAAAACGTCCCGTTTCATATCATGGTGTGCGAGTAAGAGGCTCATGTCTCGTACAATGGACCAATTCCCACCTGCCAGGTATGTAAAGATAGCGGCCACGTGCGGCAGGACTGTCCAAGGCGCATGTTTCTGCTACAAACACGCTGCAGCAGCGTGAGAGGCTAACCTTGGCAGAAGTTGTCGCTAAGAATCCTGTAAGAGGAAGCGAAATTCCCAGTAGTGTCACAAATATGGGAGAAGATCAAGTAGTTATTGCAGAAGAATTTCCTTTTCTGGTTAGTAGAGATACAGAAGCACAGGCACCTGCGAAAGCTGACGCCAGAACCAATAGGAGGCACAGAACTTACGATGGCAGTAGCCCTGATGACGATTCTACTGGAAATGTGACAACGAAAAAGGATGTAGGATCGGAGGCAAAATTTCCAAAAATTGAAGTAGAAACCTCTTCTTATGAGATGATAACCGTCGAATCTATTGAAGTTGTTCCGCAGCAGCAGACAGAGCGATAACATACAGTTATTCCTCTACTACAATCCAGAAAGGAAAACAAACAGACGCTGTTCAGTGCATTGAAGAAAGTAAACTCAGTGAGGAAACACCTGAAAATACATAGAACACGTCTCTGGGCGAATATAGTTAACAACAGGCGAAAACAACAAACACTGAAGAAACACAACAATGTGACCGGTGATTATATACAGACCACGCCTTCCGGCGAGCTTGGCAAACATCTCTATCTGAATGTCAAGTTGGAGGAAGCTCCGCACCACGAACGTCAACACAACACGGAACCGCCACAAAGAGTGGAGTCCGAGACTTATACAAACAACATAGAGGCCACGGCTTTGAGTGAAGGCATACAAGCAGTCTCTCTAAGGAAAAGTTCCGGCGGTTTTCCGACTGCTGGGACGACGCAAACGGATGCAGCACTGGACGTACAGAAAAAGATGCAGCCTGACGTCTCAAAGATCCGCCCAAGTCACCTTCTGCAGACGCGTCCGCTGGTGGGTGCCGAAGAAATAAATCACATCAGTGCTGTCCGCATCAGGAGCAAATACACCAAACGAAGACCAAAAGCTGGCTTACAAGGACGCAACAAAAATGGAATAGCATGAAGATAAACAACAATAAAAAAAACATTAATCTCTTCCCATCCCATGAAATCATATTAATGGCACAGGCATATACCATCACCACCTCAAATATGGATACAACCAGTAAACTTAAAACAATTTCTTTACAAACCGGAAACTGATATAGTCCTTCCGCAAGAGGTGACAGTGTCCAAAATTAACATTCCTTGTTTTTTCGCAATATTAGATATTTCCTTGGAAACGAATTTTACTCAGAGAAGAGATTCCAGTCACAAACATTGAAAAGTTAAATTCCGGTAGAGAGATAGGTATCAATATACAGGGTGAATCACCTAACATTTGCACCGCAAATATTGCGGAAACGGAAAATGCGATTGATGTGCGTTTTTCACAGAATGGATTGGTAGTCAGGGGCTCGTATTTTTAGCCAAAAAACAGATTGTAATATTACTTAGAAAGTGAATTTTTATGCAAAAATATAGTTTTTAAATGGAACAATGATTGTTTCTATCATGCACTGGAAGTTTTGACACCAGTAGTGAAAAAAGAATTTTGAATGGAATTTTTATCACGTTTAGTTTGTCAGAAGAACCAATCAAAGTTTTGAGGGCGGAGGCTACGACAGTGTAGCTGACTGGCTGGTGGTCAAGAGACAGTGGGCCGTGTACCAGGTGCTAGCCACTAGCCCAGTGAGCTCCGCAATCGCAGCCTCAGCCACCGAAACTTTGAACGGTTGTAGCTGCCAAACTAAATGTGAAAAAATGGCATTCAAAATTCTTTATACATAGCTGGTGTCAAAAATTCCAGTGCATGATAGAAACAACCATTGTTCCATTTGAAAAATTGTATGTTTGCATAAAAATACAATTTCTAAGTTTTTTACAATCTGTTTATTGACTGATAATCCATTCTGTGAAAACCGCACATCAATCGCATTTCCGTTTCCCCAATATTTGCGGTGCAAGTTTTAGGTGATTCACTCTGTATATGGTATAACAATCATCGATTTATTCGCCCCGTAAGAGAATTCTCATAGAGCTACCAGAGCACGCTTTTTTTGTAGACAATATGTCATTTATTTATTACGACGAAACCCTTGTCAGCTTACAATAGGAGCTGATTTTAATTGTGTCTTGCCCCGAAAAGATCACGTTCTAAATTTTAATTACTCAGGAGAGTTACATCGTCTGGTCTGTGACCTATAGCTACAAGCCTCTTGGGAAGCGAAGTACATTCACTTATATTACCAGTATCTCTTGCAGTAGGAACGGCAGGTTCTGTTTATCTGAAAATTTGCAAAACAAGCTAATAAAAGTAGAAACAGTTCCTACCATCTTCTCAGATCATAGCAGTACAATACCGTGTGTAAACTTGAAACAACCGGCACGCTGGTTTAAAAATCAGTTGAAGCTAAATATTTCACTTTTAATTGAAAAAGACTTAGAGGAAGCCGAGAGTCGTGTTTGGAAGCAGTGCCTACGGACCACTGATAAATTTCCCAGCGACATCGATTCGTGGATATACCACGCCAAACCTAAACTGCGGAAAGTTCTCATTTCGTTTGGTTTTCACAGGGCTGAAGAAATCGGAAAGACAATGAAATTTTATCATAGCATTTTAAGAGAAATATGTGACCGGGCAGACACCACCACCAGAAGAGTATCAGACATCAGAAAGATTAAAGCCAAACGAATTAGAATTACAACAGCAGTCAGATGGGCTCAAGATAAGATCCAAAACTAAATCAGTCAGTGAGAATGAAACCGCGGCAGTGTACCACCTGGTCAAACACGCAAAGAACAGAAGAAAGGCGTTTTTGGACGCACTATCACTTGAAACCGGAATGACGGCTTATAATCAGAGAGAAGAAGTATTAAACTATTGTGGAAACATTTACTCGATTAGCGAAACAGACGAAGAAAGTTATGATGAGCTCTTTGACACCATCACCTCCATGATAACCAGAAAAGAAAAAGAAATCATTTCTTCAGCTTTAAGTAATTATGACATCTTTCAAACAGTAAGCAGTTCCCCACTTAATAAGTCTCCTGGCCGGTCGGTAGAATTCTATAAAAATTCTGGAACATAAATGGGGAGAAGATAACACAAATAGTAAATGAAGTTCCTCATCGGAAGCCCATTCCTCGAGATTTTAAAGCATGTGAAATAGTTCTTATTCCAAACAGCAGAGAAAGAAATCTTCGACCGATATCGTTATTAATCTATGATTATAAGATTGTTAGTCGTGCAGTGAAAATGAAAGTAGTGCCACTCAGTGCAAACGTAATTAGCCAACGACAGACTTGTGCCTTCAAGAGATCCATTTTACAGACGGCCACACTTTTTCAACGTGTCATTGCGCTGGTGGACGAAACCAACATAAAGTGTGGTTTAGTGTTTCTTGATTTTTTTAACCCTTCGATCTTGTTAATCACGAGTACCTACTAGAAACGATGAGACGAATGTGATTCCGGCAGTATGTGACAAATGCTATAAAAATGTGGTCGTGGGAATCAATGCCTCGATTTATGTTAACTCGCAACAAACGAAACAAATACAAATTGAGGGTGTTCCACAGAGACATCCATTGTCCATGTTTCTATATATTGTCGCGTTGAAATGGGAGCAGGCTTGACTTTTTTGTGTCCCAGCCTCGTCGCCACTTTTGTGTCTCGTTTCCGCCGGTGGTCCTGGTGTCGGTGGCCGAGTAGAAAGAGACTGACACAGGAATAAAGGATGCACGCTTGTGCAGGTAGGAGGTGATCAGCCAGTGGGACAGCAGAAACTAGAAACACTAGAGTAAATTAGAACGAGATATATATTTCATGGAGTCTTTGTAATACTTAACTTTTACATAGTCCTTGACTGCAGAATGCTGATACATAGTTTATATAGAGTGAAGCCTGCCTACTGATGAGTCCTAGTGCCTATCCGATAGCCAAGTCTTAACTGGCGCCTATCTGAATCCCAAGTGTTAACTGGTTCCTATCTCAGTCCCAAGTGCCGATGCAGCAGTCGTGGCCACGAGCGGAGTTGCAGCAGAGGGCGCTCGTGGCTGACGTCGTAAGAACGCCACCCGTGCGTACATGGCGGCGCGCGGCGTACGTACATGGCGCGCACTTCATACTTGTGCGACATCACAGACTTCGAAGGCAACTGAACACAGTACTTATACTCAAAGCACGTTTATTACGAACATAATATACACGCATCACTGACTGCCTCTCGGGCAGAGTGCTCAGCTATTTATACACAGACAGAATGTACCAGAAATTAGAAGAATAGTTAACATAAGAAACAAGTAGAATTTACAAGTGAACATAAGAAAGATACAGAACATTCTGGAATTGTTAATTACAAAGAAAGAAATTTTTGCCGGTGGTCGGAAATGAAATGGTGACCTTCAGCACCGCAGTCTGTGACGCTATCCACTGCGCCACGCCGGCAGTCGATGCTCGTCGTCTCTCTTGTGGCAATATTATTTTGTTAGAATCAATGTTAGCACGACTAAAGCCAAGCTGAGAGGGATATCCTTAGCAAGCGTAAAGACAGTTGCAGGGTCTTATGCTGATTACGTGGGAGTTGTAATCAGGGATGTGGATGATGTCCTTAGAACATACTGTGCTCCATCTGGATCGTAAATAAATGAAAGGAAAAGTATTTTTTAACTAAGATAACTTGACAGTATTCAAACTACTTGTGCAACAGAGGCTGAAGAACATAATGCACTTGGTGTAGCCTCGAAAGCGGCAACCTTAGAGATGTCAGCAGCAAACTGGCGGGAGGTGGCACGAAAAATCAACGGTGCGCTAATAGAGAACTACCGTCGAAGCCTGAACCAATCTGAGAGCATTAAATTGATTAAAACCTACGTGTTTATCTAAATTCTACTATATGGCGCAGGGCCTTCCAATTCCGACAACAATTGATAAAATATCATGTCACATGTGACTAACTTCATATGGAAAGGGGAGATATTTCGGGTGGCTGCAGCAACTGCTATATTACACCCCAAAAACGGAGGGATGGGTTTAATTGACCTAAAGAGAAAAGCCATGATTCTTTACGTGAACGGTCACGGTAATAAAGAACGAACATACGTTCATTATACCACAGTTATTTAATGCAGTTCAGCCAAGCACCCTAGAATCCCCCGCTGAATGTCCGGTGAGTTACCGCTTAAGACATGTTAGAGTGTATTGTCTTGAACGCAGCTACATCAGCAGAAACTTAATCCAGTTGCAGCATTCAACAGCGAAATCAATTCTAGACAAAAGAAGAAAACTGAAGGGAAGAATCAAATTTTCACGAATACAACTGAATAAAATGGGTAGCAGTGTGGCAAAATATATCCTGTAAAGTACATTCCTCTGGCCATTAAAATTGCTACACCACGTAGATGGCGTGCTGCAGACGCGAAATTTAACCGACAGAAAGAAGATGCTGTGATATGCAAATGATTAGCTTTTCAGAGCATTCACACCAGGTTGGCGCCGGTGCTGACACCTACAACGTGCTGACATGGGGAAAGTTCGAGAGCCACGTCTCGATCCCTCAGTCAACTGATGGGGACGTTTGCAAGACAACAACTATCTGCACGAACAGTTCGACAACATTTGCAGCAGCATGGACTATCAGCTCGGAGACCATGGCTGCGGTTACCCTTGACGCTGTATCACAGACACGAGCGCCTGCGATGGTGTACACAACGGCGAACCTGGCTGCACGAATGGCAAGACGTCATTTTTTCGGATGAATCCAGGTTCTGTTGACACGTTCATGATGGTCGCACCCGTGTTTGGCGACATCGCGGTGAACGCACATTAGAAGCGTGTATTCGTCATCGCCATACTGGCGTATCACCTGGCGTGATGGTATGGGGTGCAATTGGTTACACGGCTCGGTCAAGTCTTGTTCACACGGCACGACGGCACTTTGAACAGTTGCCTTAACATTTCAGATGTGTTACGATCCGTGGCTCTACCCTTCATTCGGTCCTTGCGGAAACCTACATTTCAGCAGGATAATGCACGACTTCATGTTGCAGGTCCTGTACGGACCTTTCTGGATACTGAATATTTTCGACTGCTGCCCTGGCCAGCACATTCTCCAGATCTCTAACCAATTGAAAACGTCTGGTCAATGGTGGCCGAGCAAATGGCTCGTCACAATACGCAGGTCACGATTTTTGATGAACTGTGGTGTCGTGTTGAAGCTGCATGGACATCTGTACCTGTACATGCCATCCAAGCTCTGTTTGACTCAATGCCCAGGCGTATCAAGGCCGTTATTACGGCCAGAGGTGGTTGTTCTGGGTAGTGCCTTCTCAGGACTATGCACCTAAATTGTTTGAAAATGTAATAACATGTCAGTCCTAGTAATATATTTCTCCAATGAACACCCGTTTATCATCTGCATTACTTTTTGGTCTAGCAATTTTAATGGCCAGTAGTGTACTAACGAGAGATTACATAAAGTAGGAGTCAGTGATAGCAGTACATGCAAAAACTGAAAATTAGTGGATACAATTATACACAGGCATACATGTGAGAAACGTATCCATAATTGGAGTTGGATAAGAGAAAAATAGTCATCATCATTAGGAATACACCAAATAACGTTTCCTTGACGCTTCTGTACCGACCCGATATTACGTTTTATCCGCAGACAAAAAATAATGTAGTCATGTGGTTACTGGGAACTTACTCAAATTACGTAGTTAATAAGTTTGGTGGTGATAATCATGTGGAATTCAGGATGTACATGGACATTGGATCCCCCAAAACACGCAAATACACGAACCATGCAAAGTTATTTGGCAAGATGTCACATGGAATGAAAAGTAAACTGAGTTATCCTTAATTATGATTTTTTTTTCTTTTTGACAAAACACGATTTATTTTGTGAAGAAGATATAAGTTTTATTTCACTGATTTGGTTTTTCAAGACGAAATAAGATGCGTCCTTGAGTTAATTAAGATTCTTAAAAAGCCTGCAAGCGAACCAGGCATATTGGATCATTTCCTTAAAAATCGATGCTGATAGCTTATGATGAACTATAGACTGTACTTTTATGCAGTATTTACTCTTCCTAACTCTCTGCCTGTTTGTATACATCTATACTCTGCTTTTCTATAAAGAAACCGGATCCTCGAATTTACAAGGAATACTTATAATCGTTTTACAACTTACAGTATCGCCTGTTGTAATGACAATAGCATTATCGTTTTAATCTACCTACATAGATTTTAAAATGCATTTGGAATTATTAGACTTTATATTGTTAGCAACTGTCATTTTATAAATAAAGTACTTTATGATGTAATTTATATTTTATATCATTAATTTTATTTAAAAATTGTTTTAATTTTTAAAACAAATAATAAAAATAAAATATTACCGCACATAGTATCGAACCCCGACCATACACAGCAGAGTGAGGAACGCTACTTCCTGAGTTATTCTGACAGATTGCACCATACGTCTGACTAATATATGACTTGTATTTGAGTTTCGCTTATACCTTGGAACACTATTTCTCGGAATTTTCTGGATAGTGCTCTTTAAAATTTATGTGAGTGTACACTCTTGACGTTTACTACTAATATTCCAAGTATTATCTCAATCCGAATTTCCCAGGCCTAAAGGTCTCCTTGTTAAATTGAAAGGTTTTCAATTTGGATGACCCTTGATTTTACTACAGAAATATCTAGTTTACTTATATTGTCGTCATTATAAATAATTATTGATCATCATTTTAGTATTTATAGGCTCAATGACAGTTTTGATTAAGGATCACATATTCCAGACTTTACTGTCTGCGTTTTTCGTTCCTTATTCTTTGTCCTAATGGTAACCGCTACTTTTTTCACGTTAGCGGCAGCTCAATTCGGAACGCTGGTCATAATTATTGGAGTCCATTTATACACAGTTTTTCCAGAAAATCGTCTGTTTAGAACGTACTTTTATTCGCAGCATACGAAGCCTCTCGTTGGATATTTGCAGATTCCAACAGAATCATTTTCTGTGTTACTGTGTTTCAGGGAAGGAGCTAATGACGATATTCTTAAGAAAAACATTTTCAAAGTCTTCAGCGACCAAAACAGTGTAACTTTCTTATAACTTATACAGAATAACCATTAGAGACAAGCATTCGTTTTTCCCTCGCTCTCTATGGGAGTGGAGCAGGATAGCCAACAACTAGTAGTGGTTCTAGGTACGCTCAGCAAAACAACTTTGGTTGGGTTACGGTATATGTAAGTTTGTAGATGCAGATACGTGTTTAGGGACAGTGCATTAGCTTTTTAGTTTTTATTATGTTTACGACAGAAAATCAGAAGTAATTTTAAGCGTTTATAATTTTAATCCTGAGCATAAGTAAGTAAGCTGTAGTTCAAACAGGCGAGTAAAATCCATTGACATTTACTCTTTGTAGGCAGGCCATGGGCAACCACGTATTTCAGACGCAAGATATGCTTTCATGGGATGTTGAATTCTTCCCACTCGTACAATAACAAGAACTTGTTAGAATGTAGGATATCTATCTCAATGGTGTGACGCCCGAATTACTTCCTGGATGACATATAATTATGCTGACTAATTCACTGTCAATTTTAGTCACACCTTAGAACAGTGGTAACGTCGCTTATGAAGACAGGTCTGCTTTGGGTATCTGTTCCAGTCCCGCTGTACGTCATTTTTGGCCATTTGGTGACTTTGTTACAGGCAGTCATATCCAAACTCGGAAAATACCCTGTAACTATGAAATGCGATAGTTGAATACTGTTTCAGTTAGACATACGACAGTAATTAAAAACACACCGTTTTGAAGTTCAGAGTGAGTACCTTATTAACACGTACGCTGCCGTTCACGCTCTGGCGCGATGATGCTAGGTGCCACTTCACGCTCTGGCGCGTGATCGTATTTTGACAGTATGTTTTCATAGTTTTGAGCCACTGAATGTTTTGGTTTTAGTTTTCAGTTTTTTTGATATGGTTTTTTCTTTGCATTTGTAGTTTTGTGAAAACAACAAATGAACAATATAAACAGTTCATAAATCTATCATGACATCATGAGAAGCGTGTGTGGCTCGTAGCCGGTAATGCAAACGCGGAAATCTGAAACCACGTATATCACTTATACTCTTCCCTGAGTGGCTACCAGAGTATACAGGTTTATTAGACGATGCCAGTTTACAACAACCCATAATAGGATGCTAGGTCGCAGCACGCGCCACAGCGTGAGCGGCACCTGACTCAAGTAACGTCTACACGCGCCAGAGCGTGAACGGCAGCGAACGTGTTAATTCGTGTTCATATAGTCACGCCCGTGTTACAACGCTTAATTTTGTATTAAATTACGAGGTATGTCCTGAAAGTAAGCTCCGTTTGGTTATATAAACCTAACGTCTACAGATACAGAAAAAAATATTTATTATACAAAAATCTACAACTATTGAACTACTTTTTTTACATACTTTCCGAAATTTTGTAGGCACTTGTCATAGCGCGGCGCAAGATTTTGTATGCCTGTGTATTCAACCATGTAGTAACATGTTCTTTCGGCTCGTCTACTATGGACGAAACAAACATTTATCCCCGAGGGATGATTCGAACCCCCGACGGGAAAAGGCACACCAAGGACAGATTTTAGGAGTAAGAAGAGAGGAAAGTATCTAGGAGAGAGGTCCGGGCTCTACGGAGGTGACCAAACACGTCGCAGTAACAGTTGTTTGCTCACATTCGCCGTGTGAGGTCAGGCATTATCGTGGGAAAAAAAAACACTTTTTGGCATTAACCCTCGGCGCTTGTTCTGTACTGCGCAGCGCAATTTCTTAATGGTCTCGCAGTACCCATGTGCATTGATTATTTGGCCTCGTGGTTAGAAATCAATCAATAAAATGCCTTTTCTGTCCCCAAAAAACGGTGCACATGACTTTTCGAGGTGTCAAGATTTGCTTAGTCTTAACCTTCGTCGGGGATGAAGTGTACCTCCATTCCATTGATTGCCGTTTTGTTTCAGGGATATTGTACGATACCAAAGTTTCAGCCCCATGACTATCCGAGGAAGAAAACCATCGCCTTCTTCGCTGTAGCGTGTCAAAAGCGGGAGTGCACTGCCCAACCACTGTTTTTGGTGTTTTTCAGTAAGAAGTTCGGGTAATCAACGTGAACAAAGTTTTCGAAATTTCAGTTTCAGTAACAATTTCATGAATAAGTTATCGTGACATTTGCGGAACCTGGATAGCAAGGGCACTATGTGTAAACTTAGGGTTGTACTTAATCTTCTCTTCAATTGATCTTCTCTCTTGACCACGTCCTTCATTGAACAGTCTCACCCATCTTCTAACCATTGATTCACCCGTAGCATTTTGTCCGTAACCCTTTAGAAAACGAATCACAGATCTGATTTCACACGCGGCGGTATTTTCAATTACGGCTGACATTATAAAAAGCACTACAAAGCACACGTTGGCAGCAGCGATCTGTCATCTCCTTCAGTCAGAGTGGCTGCCAGCATGGTCGGAACAGCGATCGTAGCGCTGCCACGGATAGTAATAGAAACGGAACTTACGTTGTGGTCGACCCTCGTATACTTTCTCGGTAAGGTTATCACAGTGACCTAAATTTCAGTTCTTAGTTGTTGGAAATAAACACAATTTGCTATAGATATGGCCGTGGGGTGGGTATCGTAATGCGCAACATACTTATAGAGGCAGAAGTTAGAGAATATTGTGCACACGCTGCCCTTTGATTCAGTAGGTGACTTTTCTTATGGTTCAGCCATCAGTTTTCTCTTAAGGAGAACCTGAAGAAAAGTGGGAATAAAAATACGATTTGTAGATTTTAGCGTATCTGAAATGTCTGGTATTTCCTGCGTAAAACAGTTTTCGTGAGTTCTGATGGTTTTACTGACGCTATGTACTTAGGGGACAGTGAAAGCACGGCTTATGACCGGGTATGTGATTCACAACCCTATGGTCCTAACGTCACAATTTCTAAATTAGAGTGCATTGGGCTTGTTCAGAAGTGAATGGGGTCCAGGGTGTTAAGATTATTAAAAGATAGTCAAAATAGTATTGGTACATCATAAGAAGTTATGTGGTAAAGGTAGCTTGACAAATGTTGAAATAGATTACCTAATTATTATGGCTCGGCCATAACAAGAGACATTAAGGATTTAGAAAACACGAAAAATGCTTAATGAACTATCTTTTTCTATAAGCTTTCCACAAGTGAGATTCCTGCGAACTGTCTTTGCCGGAATCATCCTGCAGCAGTAATGAATGAAATCAAACCTATATTCAAAGAAATTTGTAAAGATACCTTGTTGAAGATATGTCTTCATGGGAAAATTGAAAATTTAAATGAATGTGTCAATTATGACATTTGGAACCGGTTACAAGTACGTGCAAATAGATAAAGAAAGAATCCGCAAAGCAGATATCTCTAATTTAAAATGCACAAAAGAACCTAGACAGGAAAGAAGAGGGACCAACAGGATCAGT
Source organism: Locusta migratoria (assembly GCA_026315105.1). Taxonomy (NCBI): domain Eukaryota; kingdom Metazoa; phylum Arthropoda; class Insecta; order Orthoptera; family Acrididae; genus Locusta; species Locusta migratoria. The sequence continues at coordinate 15,118,768 of CM048755.1, forward strand.
ATGATTCAGATGATGGTACAGGAACACATTAGCAGTAGTAATTGTCATCAATAACTACACCAGAATTTCAATATTAAACTTTATAGTCATTCTACTTAAAACTATATTTCTTACATTCAGGTACCATTATTTGCTAAACTAATTGAGTTAGAGATATGAAATTTGGTCAATTTGTGCACACGATTGTAATATATTATTACAAGTACATTGAGAACCACCAAACAATAACCAGAAACTGTTTTCTAATAATTAATGTACTAAAAAGTTAAATTTTACTAGCGAAAGAATAAAAAGAAAATTCTTCAAAACTATAAGAGGTATTATATTCATCTTAATTGTAAATCCAAGCATGCATATTATATATTTGCAGTAAAAATGTTCAAATGTTTGTTAAGCTTATGGGACTTAACTACGGGGTCATCAGTCCCTAAACTTACAAACTACTTATGAACTACTTACGAACTAGGACGGCACAAATATCCATGCCCGAGGGGGGATTCGAACCCCCGACCGTAGTGGCCGTGCTGACCGTGACTGAAGCGCCTCAGTCACCTCGGCCACCGCGGCCGGCTTGCAGTAAAAGTTTCATTGTTTCATCATTTATAATTCTTTTGAAAATTATACTTATTGAAACGGTAAAATAGAATTGACAGAATAGGGATAAAAATTTCCTTCTGTCTCCCCTTAAGAAGAAAGCATGAAAACGTCTTAAATCGACACGAATAACCATATTGTGTGAGAATTCTCAATGACGTCCAAGATAATATGTAGTAATAGTGACCACTCAGATTTTTTTTTCTGTTATATCCTGTTGTACTTCTAGATCGGAATTGTGAACCATGTCATTGAATTCAAGTAACATACCACTGTGGGCACATATGTCAGTTACCGAGACTCCGTGAACAAGTAACAACATGACCTATGATACAACGATAAAAAAAAAAGAAAGAAAGAAAGAAAGAATACTTCAATCACATTGCAAGTTTTCCGAGCTGCCTTTGCTTCCTCCATACCTCTGATAAACCAGAGCAAACAATACGTGTCAAATGATAGACATTTTTTTCCATTCGAGACTCTGTTTTTCAACTCTTCATCAACGTTAATAAGTACTGAGCGCACAGAAATCTGGTATGTGACTGCGAGATCAAATTAGACCACGACATCTGATAAAGACAATCACAGCGCCGCTTTCAGCTGGTCGTAGAACGCTCGGCGGGATTGACGAGTGTCGTGTGGCCATTAGACGGCAGGCGGCGTCAGCTCTGTCGTGCCGATACTGGTCTGCTCCTCACGCAGCCCCCAGCTGGAGCTGGTGATATTGCGGGTGGGGTAGAGAGGGAAGGGAATTCTTACTGAGCTCCGTCCGACAGACTACTTTCGCAGACAACGAAAATGCGATAGGGAAAAAGAAGGAACACTATGTGGCTACATTGCGCGAAGTTTACTACGGCTGTAGTACATGAGTGCTTTCACTATTCTAGAATTATGATAGGTGTGTTTTTACACGCACCCACAGCAATTTATATGTACTTAAGTGATTGAGAGCGCCAGCTTAGTAGATATCGCCTTGAATTTTTATGGACGTTATATTATGTGGGAGAAATTGAGTTGCGGTTTATATATTCCAACACTAGTGCAATTCGATAATTTACCACGACATTTTGAGTTTTTAGTGGCGGTAATACTTCGATGCATGAGTGGAAATAGCGTTGTGTAGTCTGTGGTAACGTTTCCCGGGAATGAGGCCGTTGGCCGATGTTAACATCCGCAGCCTCTGTTGTCTCCCCATCAAAAAGATTGTTCCCATCTCTGATAGTTCATTGGCTCAAAGTGGATTGGTAGCTACTAATAGGAAGTGAGGAGGCCATAGGTATGTTGTCCCTGTTCATGAACGTAATGCTTAGAACACCGATACGGGTCTAGCGTGTTGCCCTGTGCTCCGTTTACTCCAACGAAGTGAACTTATTGAAGACAGATTCGGGCGTTTACAGCGGTATTAATTCGATATATGGGTGCGAGGGAGATAAAACAGTATTGTTTACGAAACGAAGCCGCGCGGAAATGCTCGTGCGGTTTCGAGTGTCATGTTACGGCGTGCGCGGCCGCTCACATCGTAGGTTCGAGTCCTCCCTCGGGCATGTGTTGTCCTCAGTATAATATAGATTAAGTGTTTTGTTAGTATAGGAACCGATCATCAGAGTAATTTGGTCCCTTATTGCCTGAACATTTACGAAATAAGATTTTGCGCTCTTTTTGTTGGTGTCGTCTTGTATACCAACCACCCTTAGATTTGCTCTATATATACTGCTACAAAACACATTTGAAATGAAGTGCTACGTAAAAGGTTATTACATCGTCTAGGAAGGACGTGTGAACAATGTATTAGGGATGAAGTGCAACAGCTGAAAAAGTTTCAAAAATTACCGTAGATCAATAGCGTCTCCACTAAATCTTAAAAAAAAAACTACGAAGCGTCAACAATAAAGGTACTAGGAACGAAAATGAACTAATCACATGTCAGGAATGGAAGACATGCATATGCACAACCATAGCACTGCTGGTTACAAAATACTTTGTACAGGAGAATAGTAGTAAAATGTTCAAATATTTGTAAGTGTATGGGACTTCTTTGGTTATTAGTCCGTAGGCTTACAAACTACTGAACCCAGTCGAAGCGCCTGCAACACCCGCTTTCCGCGAAGACGCCCTGTGATGCGGGCAGGGGTCAACCTGGCCGGTCATCCAGAAAACACAGGCTGTTCCCAGCGGCGTACACAGCGCTAGAAGAGGTTGCTACAGACGCGAACCTCCTTTCCTTCCGCTTGACTCGTGATCGAAAATAGGACCAGCCATATGCTATCGCCAAGCAGTATTTAGGCTGGCGCTTGAACCTGAAGAGCACTCTATTTCCATGCCGCTCTGGCCTCACTCTACATTATCCTGTACACCGGTTTTTTTTATCTATCGGACCAAACTGCGTGGTCATCAGTCCGTAGCTTACAAACTACTTAAACCTAGGTAAGCTAGCCTAAGGACAAACACACACACCCATGCCCCAGGGAGGACTTGAACCTCCACGGCGAGCAACCGCGCGCTCCGCAGCGAGACGCTTTAGACCGCTCGGCTACTCCACCGCGGCACACCGGTTTTTACCCCAACCTGTGGAAAACCTCCCGTACCTTCACGTTCCCCAAACCCGACAAACCTCCATCCAAGGCCTCATCCTACCGTCCCATCAGTCTTACCTCCGTGTTCAGCAAGGTCTTGGAAACCATCTTTCCCGCCAGATCCATTCCCACCTCCGACAACTACTGTTCCTTCCCCTGTTCCAATGTGGCTTCCGACCTTCCTTCTCTGCCGATGATCAGATCCTTTACCTCCTCTCCATCTAGCTAAACTCCCGTCACTCCACTGCTTCCTCGATATCGAGAAAACCTACGGCCGTGTATGGCATTCCGGTCTCCTTTTCAAACTAGTCCTACGCCCTTCTTATTAATTATGGCTGCCTCATTGCCTCCTTCCTCACCCCCGCCCTCCTGTGTCACTGTCTGCAACACCAACTCTCGTTTGTTCTACCCCTACGCCGGGTTGCTTCAAAGTTCCGTCCTCTCCCACTTATCTACTCCGCAGATATGCCCCAGCATAAGCTCCCAGTCCACCTCCTGCAATATGCTGACGACAACGCCTCCATAGCCCTCGCCCCCTCCCTTGCTCGCTCCCGGCATTTGCTCCAGTCCCACCTCACCGAGTTCGCCGCTTGGTGTAACCGTTGGCTCCTTTCCGTTAATCCAGATAAAGCCCAGGCAATCATTATAGGCCATACCACACCTTTCTTCCGCCTCCGCGAGTTCTACCTTACCGTACATGATCGTCCTATCCGTCATACCCCCACCCTCAAATACCTTGGCCTCACCCTCGACCGATCCGTCTCCGTCTCCGCACAGTCCGCCAGAAAGCAATGTTCCGTATTGACCCCTCAAACTCCTCTCTGGCCGAACATGGGGCCTCAACCCATCCACCCTCTTATACACAAACTTCAAGTGTACCTCATGTTCGCCTATATGAATACAAACCATCGTTACTGAGGCTCTCCAATAGCAGAATAGCACACCAGCAATGACGTTAATGGCAACGATCCTGCCTGGTACATCAGACGAAGGTGATTTAAATATCAATCATCAATGTCCTGAGTCATATTTTGTTGCAGTACCTTGGTTATTATTTGATGCAAACTCTCGCAGTACCTTGATTACTATTTGATACAAAATCTCACCACTCCCATGAACCACAGACATTGCCGAGGTGGGGTGGCTTGCGTGCCTCAACGATACAGGTAGCCATACCGTAGGTGCAACCACAGCGGAGGGGTATCTGTGGAGAGGCCAGATAAACGTGTGGTTCCTGAAAAGGGGCAGCAGCCTTTTCAGTAGTTACAGGGGCAACAGTCTAGATGATTGATTGAGCTAGCCGTGTAACATCAGCTAATGTGGCTTTTCCACACAGTTACTGCGAACGGCTGAAAGCAAGGGGAAACTACAGCCGTTACTTTTCCCGAGGACATTCAGCTGTACTGTATGAACATATGATGATAGCATCCTCTCGGGTAAAATATTCCGGAGGTAAAATAGTCCCCCATTCGCATCTCCGGGCGGGGACTACTCAGGAGGATGTGATCATCAGGAAAGACAACATTGGCATTCTACGTATCGGAGCGTGGAATGTTAGAGCCCCTAATCGGGTAGGAAAGTTAGAAAATGTAAAAAGAGATATGGATAGGTTGAAGTTATATATAGCGGGGATTAGTGACGTACGGTGGAAAGAGGAACAGGATTTCTGGTCAGGTGAGCAAAGGATTATAAATACAAAATCAATTGGAGGTATTACAGGAGTAGGTCTGATAATGAATAAGAAAATAGGAATGCGGGTAAACTACTATGAGCAAATCAGTGATCACATTATCGTAATCAAAATAGATACAAAGCCAACACCAACCACAGTAGTACAGGTTTATATGCCAACTAGCTCTGCCGAAGACGAGGAGATCGAAGAAATATATGAGGAGGTAAAGAAAATTATTTAGTCATTTAAGAGAGAGAGGAAAACTTAATTGCTATAGGAGACTGGAATTCGGTAGTAGGACAAGGAAGGGAAGATAGCAGGTGAATATGTTCTGGGCTAAAGGAGTGAAAGTGGAAGCCGCCTAGTAGAATTTTGCACGGAACATTATTTAGTTATACCAAGCACCTCATGAATCACGAAAGAAGGTGGTATACGTGGAAGAGACCAGGAGACACCGGGAGATACCAGATAGATATTATAATGGTAAGACACAGATTTATGATCCAGGTTTTAAACTGTGAAGCATACCCAGGGGCAGGTATAAACTCTGACCATAACTTATCGCTCATGAATCGCAGGCTGAAACTGAAAAAACTGCAGACAGGCAGGAAAATAAGGAGATGTGACCTGGATAAACTGAAGGAACCTGAAGTTCTTGAGAATTTCAGGCAACAATTGACAGAAACGGGGGAAAATAAAACAGTAGAGGAGGAATGGGTAGCATTGAGATATGAAATAGTGAAGACAGCAGAGGACAAAATAGGTAGGAAGGCAAGACCTAAAAAAAATCATTCGATATCACAGGACATACTAAATTTAATCAATGAAAGGAGAAAATATAAAAATGCTGTAAACGAAACAGGCAAAATGGAGTACAGACGACTAAGAAATGGGATTGTCAGGAAGTGCAAAATGGCTAAGCAGGAGTGGCTAGAAGGCAACCGCAAGGATGTAGAAGAATGTATAAATAGGGAAAAAATAGATACAGCCTACGGGAAAATAAAAGAGATATTTGGAGATAAGAAAAACAGGTCTATGAATATCAAGGACACAGATGGAAAACCAGTTCTCAGCAAAGACGGGAAACCTGAAACGTGGAAAGAGTATATAGAGAGGTTCTGCGAAGGAAGTGAACTTAGAGGCAATATTGTAGGAAGGGGATAAGAAGTAGATGAGGATGAAATAGGAGATACTATACTGACATATGAATTTGACAGAGCACTGAAAGACCTAAGTCGACACAAGGCCCCTGGAGTAAATGACATTTCCTCAGAACTACTGAAGTCTCTGGGAGAACCAGCCGTGATAAAAGTGTTTCACCTGGTGTGTAAGATGTATGAGACTGGCGAAGTAACCTCAGACTTTAAGAAAAATGTAATAATCTCCATTCCAAAGAAAGCAGGTGCATACAGGTTTTAAAACTACAAAACCATCAGTTTAATGAGTCATTGTTGCAAAATATTAACACGAATTATTTATAGAAGGATGGAAAATCTGGTAGAAGGCGACCTCGTGGAAGATCAGTTTGGATTCAGGAGAACTGTAGGAACACGGGAGGCAATACTCACTTTACGGCTTATCCTAGAAGATAGATTAAGAAAAGGCAAACCTACATATCTAGATTTTCTAGATTTGGAGAAGGCTTTTCACAATGTTGATTGGAATAAACTCTTTCAAGTTCTGAAGCAAGCAGGAGTAAAATATAGGGAGCTTTAGGTTATTTACAACTTGTAAAAAAACCAGACAGCGGTTGTCAGAGTTGAAGGGCATGAAAGGGATGCAGTGTTTGGGAAGGGAGTAAGAAAGGGTTGTAGCCTTTCTCCATTGCTATTCAATTTGTACATTGAGCAATATATAAAGGAAAGCAAGGAGAAATTTGGAGAAGGAATTGAAGTTCAGGGTGAAGAGTTGAAAACATTGCGTTTTGCCGACGTCATAGTAATTATGTCAGAGACAGCAAAGGACCTGGAAGAGCAGCTGAACGGAATGGACAGTGTGCTGAAAGAGCATATAAGATGAACATTAACAAAAATAAAACAAGGTTAATGGAGTGCAGTCTAAGAAAATCAGGTGATGCTGAAGGAATTAGAATAGGTAACGAAACAATAAAGGAGGCAGATGAGTTTTTTTTTTTTTTTTTTTTTTTAGCATAAGGACGTCCTGTCTAAAGGCATTTGTGTGGTGTGTTGCCTTGTATGGGAGTGAAACATAGAAGATAAACAGTGCCGACAGGAAGCGGATAGAGGCCTTTGAAATGTGGTGCTACAGAAGAATGCTGAAGATTAGATGGGTTGATCGCGTAACTAATGTGGAGGTACTGAACAGAATTGGTGAGAAAAGGAATTTGTGGCATACCTTGACTAAAAGAAGGGTAAAAAACAGGGTAGGAAGACCAAGAGATGGATACAGTAAGCAGATTCAGACAGATGTAGGTTGTCGGTCTTATGAGGAGTTGAAGAAGCTTGCTCAGGATAGGGTATTGTGGAGAGCTGCATCAAACCAGTCTCTGGACTGAAAACAACAACAACAAAATCTCGCAGTTTCGCATTCCACCACTGGTAACTGGTGCAGACAGCAGCTCCTAGGCCCACCAATGATGCGCATGGGCAAGTAGGAAGGATTTTCTGTCCAACAAGTTGAGAGGGGTGAAAGTAAGTCATACCCTCATATACAGGCAGATGTGACTGGTTTTTCTATCCATGAGGCGGGAAACATGAAATTCCAGTCCTACAGGTAGACTGGAAAGGAGATGCTACCCGGAATTCTGACCTCGGTTTTGTGGAGATTGGGTAGGGATTTATGGGAAGTGGGAAACCAGGAAATGCCTGTCTCTTAGGTTGATCCGAAGTGTGAGGTGTGGTGGAAGGGTCAGTGCCCTTGAGCTATCAATCAAAAAGTTGTATCAGAGCATCATTTCGGCTGGAAAGGGGGGAGGAGCGATGACATTGAGCTGTCAGTTTAAAGCAGTGAAGTAGCCCCATCGTGGGGGAATGGATACGTGGGGGACTAGAGGGAAGATGATCTTGAGCTGTAATCAAAAAGTTGCGTACGATCAGTGTAACCCTATTATTCACATTACTTTCTCATTAAACAGTGCCATTCTATTCGTGTTTTTACTGCATGCAAGCTAGATTGTAGCACAGAAAGACTGCGGTTGTCATGTAAACGCAAGTAAGTCATTTAGCAGATTATTAATTCATTATTTCAGTATAATGTTAGATCAAGAATATAACGGAATGAAGTTGCTCAGATGGGTTCTACAAAAAGTAATACGTCGATAAATTATTCACCTCCCAACAGTCTTCATGGCAGATAAACATCTGAAAGCATAAAGACTAGATAATACATGCTTTATCTATGAAGTCTAATAAACAAAGGGATACATAAAAATAGCATTGTAAAATGGTTGTATTGTTAAAGCCACTAGCAATGGTAGTTAGAGCACAGAGAAGCGAGAAGAAAAGTTGTGTGAAAAAGAAGTGGAAATAACAGTGGTGTTTGCGGCATTCGGAGAGGATCTAATACTCCCGGCGTTGTTAGAGGTAACAGGCGGGCTGGCGCCTGCTGCAGAGGGATAAGAGGATTTGACGACTGAGGCCGCGGACACTGCCAATGGCTGTGACCGTCCTCTGGTAATTAGCTTTACTGACAGTAACTGGAGGATAACACAGTCATTCTTACTGCGACGTATGCTTTAGTTCTCGCACGAATCTGGCAGTGGGCAAAACACTGTCAGCCAATAAAGGACATTGGGAGAACACATATAATTTTTTTTATTACGCAAGCTATTCTGTTTACTTGACTCCTTGAATTTTAAAACAAATTATCTTCATACTGTGGCTTAGTACTGCAGCTTCATTGTGTCCGCATGTTGCAGCATTGTAAATGTTATAGGGTGGTCGGATTCGTTTACTGTCGCCACCCCTTTACCCGTCCAAGAGGGACCTTGTCCACCCCAAACGTCCATTATGTTTTATGTGTGGAAGTTTGTGAATAATTTCTAAATATTTATAAACCGTTTACCTGGGACCGAACGTGGGTACCACCCAGATGAGGAAAGCACAAGTGAGGCCTGCACCTCCCCAGGGAAATGTTACAGGGACCCCATAATTCCCAATTTTTAAAAACGATTTAGGAGACAATCTGAGTAGCTAACTTAGACTTTTGGTGGATGATAATGTTATTTATCGTTTAGTAAAGTCACCAATAGATCAAAAGCAACTGCAAAATGATTTGGATAACATATCTGCATGGTGCAAAAATTGGCAACCGACTCTTAAAAATGATGTGAAGTCATCCATACGATCACAAAAATAAATCCGTTATACTTCAGTTACCGGACCACATGCATCACAACGTAACGCACTACGCACTACAACATGGCGAACAACTACGACATTGTCCCTTAATTGTCGTACTATTGCTGGCAGTTGCTAACAGCTAAAATGACAGTTTTATCGTACTATGAACAACGTGTTTTTGTTAATTCTTCAGTACGCCATTGCTTTGAAACGATAAAGCGTAAGTTATAATAAGAAAATCGTAAAATACAGGAAGCAACATGGCGTATACCATAGAGAATTCTGGGCGAGGAATGCCACGTGACATTTCGTACAGTATGGTATACGTAAAATCAAAAAACAGTGTCAACTCTCCGTTATTTTTGCAAATATCTCTGTAACGGTGCCAGAGAGAGAAAAGTTGTAGATAATTTTCTCCTCTACAGATTCGGATATTCAGTTATCGAGACAGATGAACGGTTTATATGCAATTACAATTACATTACAAAGGGCTTTTTTAGTGTTAATGACGAATTTTTTGTCCGAAGCATTGGAAAAATGGAGGTTCTGGTCTATGGCGGCCAACTATTATGTCTTTAAAATTTGGTGCCGATCGGTTGCAGGATTCTACCTAAAAAAATGGTAACATGTTACGGACAGACAGACATCATAAAATCGCCGATGGAAGATATGAAAAAAAAACATAACAGAGCGAAGTTGTAGAGAATTTAGTCCTCTACAAATTTGTTTATTCAATTTTCGTGTCAGATGTACGGTTAAGCCGTTATTTCCATTTAAATTTCGAGCTGTCAAAAGGCGATCGCAAAGGCCCACTTTTAGTTTTACTACCGTAACCTAAAGTGGGCCAATAGTGTAGGATATGGGAACTAAATCAAAGGCTACGTTTCATCGGAAGAGCACTTAGAAGATGCAACAGTTCTACTAAAGAAACTGCCTACACCACACTTGTGCGTCCTAATTTGGAGTATTGCTGTGCATTGTGGGAACCACACCAGGTGGGACTGACGGAAGATTTAGAGAAAGTTCAGGGAAGCGCACCACGTTTTGTATTATCGCGATATAGGGTTGAGTGTGTCACTAAAATTATACACTAGTTGGGGTGGAAATCATTATACGAAAGGTTCTGTTCGTTGTGGCGAGATCTGTTTGCGACATTTCTTTCACCAACTTTGTCTTTCTAACGCGAAAATGTTTTGTTAGCACTCACCTATGTAGGGAGACATAATCATCGTACTAAAATAAGGGAAAATCAGACGGAAAACAGATTTGGGTGTTCCTTTTTCCGGCGAGCTATTAGACAATGGAACTGTAAAGCAGTTCGATGAACCCTCTGCCATGTACGTGAATCTACACGCACAGTATCTATGTAGATGTAGATTATGTATTTATGTTGTCGGATTTGGAAAGGTGACAAAAGACCTTACCCATGATGACTGGCATACCAACACTGGATCGTTAAATCACTGGGCGCTTTCGATTCGGAGTCTACACACCTTCCCAATCACGGACGTAGCAAGTAAACCGTGCTATAGACTAGCCAAATTGAACAAAATGGGAGTTTGAATGTCTCTGAGAATGATGTAATTAATTTTCTCAATTGTATTATACCGTCGATCAGAGATGAAATCTCTAACCGTTCATCCTGATACGATTTCCAGCGGGGTTTCAAATTTCCTATTTTTTCTTCCCATATTTAACAAATAAAATTTGTGCACCATGTATAATTATCACAACAACGAGGAGAAATAAGTTGCTACAGCTCATTTCTTGATTCGTACAAAGAAGTTTTATTTTCTAGCCTGAAAATTTATTACGGCCAGGATATTCAATACCTTTCTCCGATGGAAAATTTCGAGGAACTGATGTGCCGGCGGGCGCAGCGAGATTGCGCTAGATTCAAGGCTATAGTAGCCCCATTGTTGTCCCGATCCACTGCTTACAGAAACGTACTGATTGCTTCATTCGCATTTCGATGTTGCACTAATACTGCGCACGCTGGTTTGTATGGTCGGCAGCTGCATAGCCTTTGAGCACGACTCTGCGGCTTGCGCTGCCGCTGTGCGCTGGCTTGTGAAATTACACGTCGCTGCCTCCTCGCTTATCTGCGCGCCGCACGTTCGCTTGCAGTGGACCACCACCGCGCCAAAGCTACCGACAGCGTTACAGTGCTACCAGGGAAATGACATCGCCGTTTGCCAAGTCTGCAAACAATGAACACGAGCACCCTGACCACTTGCATTTGTTATGATGCCATCAATCATTATTTTCTGTCCTTTAGAGCAAAAAAGTTCACATTTTTGTAAATATAAGGGACGTAACTGCTGCGGTTACCAGTCCCCAGGCGTACAAACCAGCTGCGGTGGTGTGGCTGAGCAGTCTAAGGCGCCTTGCTGCGAAGCGCACGGTTGCTCGCCGTCGTTGGTTCTAGCACTCCCTCGGGCATGGGTGTGTGTGTGTCTATGTTGTCCTCAGTATAACTTAGTTTAAGTAATTTGTTAACCTAGGGACTAATAACCAAAGAAATTAAGTCCCATAGATTTACAGACATTTGCTTAAAATCTGCTTATACTAACTTATGCTAATGGCAACACATACACCCATGCCCGAGTGAGGACACGAATCTCCGACAATGAAAAACTGCGCGCTCCACAGCAGGCACCTCAGAATCCCCTTAGAAACGAAAAATTATCTGAGGCTCTACAATGTCGTTGACAGTTGGTACATAGATTTTATTGCCAATCAGTTGCTGACCACATTCTTGTTAGTACACTTGATCCGGTTTCAGGCTACTAATGGACAATCTTCAAGGCCATTATGGCATCGGCTGGAACCCCACAAAGCATATGGAAGGGTCGTCCTGTTTGGTAACTGATTACACAACTAAATAACAGTAAAGGTCGCCGATTCCCAGGCTATGTTGTCAAAAATTTAACAAAACACAGTATTGTACCCTTAAAACCAATTTCTTTGGCTTTACACGGTTTAAAAGTCCTCGGGGAAGTATCGCGGCGTTCAGTTACTTGGATTCATGGGGTGTCCTCGATGAAAACCTCATACATTTTAAAAAGAGGAATTTCATTATTTCAGAAGGCAACTGAACGTATAATCGGATCAATATCGGAGATTTTAATAAAAATTCCCTATTTCATTTTACCTGTTTGAGGTTTAAATAAGTTTAGGAGACCACACAGGATATTAAATGTGCTAAAAATGATATATCATGTTGCCATGTGTTTAATTAGTTGGAGAAAGAAGTATTGTATTCATTCTAACCTCAAAAATTTCCTTCACTAATGGCATTTTGTTTTTCTAAAATCGAAGGGCGTCATTTGTAATAAGCCTGGATTTCTTTAATCATTTTGCAGTCTCATGCCAGAACTTTAATTTTACAGTTCTTGTCCTTATCAACCTACGAGTGCGTATTATAATTATCATTACTATCATTATTACTTTCAGTGCTGCTCCAATAACATACCGATATTATAATGAATACGTGAACGGACGATGCAATACGGTGGCCGAGGAGACTGAGGCGCTCCAGTCACGGTCTGCACGGCCACTACGGTCGGGGGTTCGAATCCCCCCTCGGGCATGGATATTTGTGCCGTCCTAGTTCGTAAGTAGTTCATAAGTAGTTTGTAAGTTTAGGGACTGACGACCCCGTAGTTAAGTCCCATAGACTATACAAACATTTGAACATTTGATTTGATGCAATACGACCTTGCGTGCGGCTATTTGGAAATGTTATGATAACGGTTTTCAATTTATAGGCCTATCATGGAACATCACCCACTATTTCCCGAAAGTCAAAAGAAATCTATACGGAAAGCTTGGCCATATCGTCTGAGTGGGGATATCTCCACCCGTTCCTGGATTTTTGGATGTTTGACAAAATTCTTACTGAGTTTAAAAACAATCGTACTGATTCTACTCACTACTGAAGCGTCACAAAAACTAGTATTAGAAATGAGTTGCTACTAATATGAAGCAAGCTCGAGCAGCAGCATGCCCTTAAAGTATCAAGGAATATTTCATTCCTTAGAGACATTTTTGCTCAAATGGGTTACTCTCGTTTCCCGTAAAGTAATTGGGGGTTTAAAGCAACTCTTCTTATCATCTGACACTCATCACATCACATCATTTTTCTCTTACATGTATCAAAAATTTTAAAACCTAATTAATTGTTTCGATTGTATAGTAAAATTTGATGTTACCATTTTTCCAACGAGCGAGGCTGTTGTGGTCTTCAGTCCGGAGACTGGTTTGATGCAGCTCTCCACCCTACTCTATCCTGGGCGAGCCTCTTCACCTCCTAATAAGAACGGCAAGCCACATCCATTTGAATTTGCTTACTATATGCATCTCTTGGTCTCCCTCTCCGATTTTTACCCCACACACTTCCCTCCAACGCTAAATTAACAATTGCTTGATGTCTAAGAATGTGTCCTACCAATCGATCATTGCTTTTAGTCAATTTATGCCAGAAATTCCTTTTCTCCACAATTCTGATCAGTACCTCCTCAAAAAATTCAAATGTTTGTAGAGCTTATGGAACTTAACTACGTGGTCATCTGTCACTAAACTTACAAACTACTTACGAACTAGCTAATACTAAGGACGGCACAAATATCCATGCCCGAGGGGGGATTTGAACCCCCGACCGTAGTGGCCGTGCAGACCGCGACTGGCGCGCCGCAGTCAGCTCGGCCACCGCGGCCGGCACAATATCCACCCACCTAATCTTCAGCATTCTTCTGTAACACCACATTTCAAAAGCCTCTTTCCTCTTCCTGTCCGCACTCTTTATCATCCCTGAATCACTCACATACAACGCAACACTCCACACAAATGTCTTCAGAAAGGACTTCCTTATGCTGAAATTAATATTCGATGTTAACAAATTTCTCTTATTCAGAAACGCTTTTCTTCCCATTGCCATTCTGCATTTTATATCCTCTGTACTGCGACCATCATTTGTTATTGTACTGCCCAAGTAACAAAACTCATCTACCTCCTTTATTGTTTAGTTACCTAATCTAATTACTTCAGCATCACCTGATTTTCTTAGACTGCACTCCATTACCCTTGTTTTATTTTTGTTAATGTTCATCTAATATGCGCCTCTCAACACACTGTCCATTCATTCAATTGCTCCTCCAGGTCGTTTGCTGTCTCTGACAGAATTACAATGTCATCATCAAAACGCAATCTGTTTATTTCTGCACCCTGAACTTTAATTCCTTCTCCTAATTTCTCCTTGCTTTCCTTTATAGCTTGCTCAATGTACAAATTGAACAACATTGGGGAACGTCTACAGCGCTGTCTTACACCATTCCCAATTTCTGCATCTCTTTCATCCCCTTCAACTCCGGTAACTTCTGTCTGGTTTTTATACAAGTTGTGAATAACCTTCCGTTCCCTATATTTTACTCCTACTGATTTAAGAATTTGAAAGAGTGTATTCCAATCAACATTGTCAAAAGCTTTCTCCAAATCTACAAAAGCTAGATATGTAGGTTTGCCTTTCCTTAATCTGTCTTCTAAGATAAGCCGTAAAGTGAGTATTTACTCCCGTGTTCCTGCATTTCTCGGGAATCCAATATGGTCTTCCCCAAGGTCGGCTTCTACCAGCTTTTCCATCCATCTGTAAATAATTCGTGTTAAAATTTTGCAACCATGACTTATCAAACTGGTGGTTCTGTAATTTTCTCACCTGTCTGCACCTGCTTTTTTTCTTAAAGTCTGGTGGTATTTTCCCTGTCTCATGCACGAGGCTATTTCCATTAAATCCGCCTGTAAGAACCGAGGATGTTGGCGAGGCCCGCGCTGGGCACGTATCACTGGTACCGTAAGGAATGAGCAGGCTACTCCCACTGTGATCAGACAAAGCCTCCTCCACATCAGAGACGAGTCCTTCCGCCAAGCAAACAGACTGGGCACTGGCAGAACTTGACAGCTACTTCTCTGAAGGGCTCCATCACGCGTCTAGCTTGGAACATACCAATGCCGAGTTATCACATTTTCAACGATTTTCCGGACCTCTCTGGAAGGTACTATTTGCAGTGAGAAGTACAATGCCAGATAAAATATTTGTACCTCTGGAACATGACGTCAATGATGATGCGATAACGATCGATGTCACTTGGGGGATAGTAAATGTGATGATAATGGTTTTAACATCGTCCACCAACTTATAGCACAGTAAGATAAATGCAGAAGCGCCTTCTGTGTGTAACCTTTAATATAAAATGTTTGCAGGCATAAGGCCCAGTCTGATATAAACTAATCTACATCTACATAGATACTCTGCAAATCACATTTACGTGCATGGCAGAGGGTTCAGTAACTACTTTCATAACTTTTCTCTACCGTTCCATTATCTGATATCGCGCGGGAAGAAAGAACACCTAAATCGTTCCGTTTTCGATCTGATTTCTCTTATTTTATTGGGATGGTCATGTCTCCCTAAGTAGGTGGGTGCTAGTAAAATATTTTCACATTCAGAAGTAAAAGTCGGTGATTGAAACTTCGCAAACAGATCACGCCGCAATGAATAACGTTTTTATTTTAATGATTTCTACCCCGATTCGTGCAACATTTCCGTGACGCTTTCCGCCCCGTAATGTGATAAAACAAAACGAGCTGCCCTTCTCTGAACCTTCTCAATGCCTTCCGTCAGTCCCACCTGGTGAGGGTCCCACAAGGGGCAACAGTACTCCAGGAGAGGACGCACAAGTGTGATGTAGGCAGTCTCTTTGGTGGAGCTGGTGCATCTTCGAAGCATTCTGCCAATGAAACGTAATCTTTGGTTCGCCTTCCCCACAATATTTTCTATGTGATCTCGCCAGTCAAAGTTGTTCGTAATTGTAACTCCTAGGTATTTGGTAGAATTTACGACATTAAGGTTTGACTGATTTATCGCGTAATTAAAGTTCAGCGGATTTCTTTTAGTGGTCATGTGTATTACTTCACATTTTTCTTTATTTAGTGTCAATTGCCAATTTTCGCACCAAGTAGAAATTTTGTCTAAATCGCTTTTCAGTTACTTTTGATTCTCTGTTGACTTCACTAACCGATAAACGACAGCTTCATCCGCGAACAGTCTAAGTGAGCTATTCAGATTGTCTCCTAAATCGCATAAAGGCGCCATGCAACGGAGAAAGTCAACTGAGCAAGTCTGAAAGGGGTCTAATCGGGATCATCCGAGTGGCAGGATGATTCTTTAGGAGAATTTCCACGTAACTATAACGAGATGCGGCAGCTGTGCCTCGATGCTGGTTGCAAATGTCACGTCAGCAGTCTCACACACGTAGACGAGTTTCAGGACGTCTACGCAGCACAGATATCCGCCAAAAGCGTATTGTAACGGGAATAGTCGCAAATGGTACAGCTACCACAACACAGATAAGGGGGTTTGCGAATCCAGAAGTGTCAACAAGAACTGTTGCCAACGTGTTAGCAGCAGTGTTCTGTGGGCACACATACCCCTAGCCCGTCTTCCACTCACGCCATAAAATCAACGCCCACGGCTTGGCTGATGTCGTCAGAGCATCACTTGGAACATCGAATGGAGGGCAGTGGTTTTCAGCAATGAAAGCACATTTTGCCAACACCCAAGTGATGCTCGTGAACGCGGACGATGGAGAGCTGGGGAGCGCTGACTCGTAGAGGGCATGCATTCCTACAAGACACAATGGTCCCACCTGAAGCCAGTAACTCTCGTTAGCCTTTGTTGTTCGTATACGGAACGATGATCATCGTTTGGTTCGTGCAGAATGGTGTCATAACTGTCCTTTACCATACTTCCAACAGGAAGGTGAAGTGTGGTTTTCCAACAGGAAAATCCTCGCCAAACACGGCGCGTGAAACTCAACGTACTCTCCAAGACCTGCGACAATTTCTTTGGCCAGATGGATTTTCCGACGTGGAAACTTAACCAAGTAGTAATATGGGTCTTTCACCACGGATGATATCATTTAATCATTTTAGGTACTCCATACGCACTGTTTCAATAACAACTCTTAAGTAAATTGGAGAACTCGAAGAGGGTGTACTAATTTTTATTTACGACAGCGTAGTTTCAACTTGTTACTGAGTCGTAAGGGGATTGCCTTGTGGCCGCTACCCTTTTTCGCCTTCCGCCTTGAATTTCTTGACCCCGACACAGTTAAAAAATAACTAATGTTCAAATGTTTGTAAATATATCGGCCTCATCTGCGTGGTTATCAGTCCGTAGCTTACAAACTACTTAAACTAGGTTAAACTAACCTAAGGACAGCACACACATCCATGCCCGATGGAGGATTCGAACCTCGGCCGGGACGCTTCGCAATCCGCAACTTGGCGCTCCAGACCGCTCGGATACTCCCGCGTGGCTCACAAATAACTATCACTCGTGCGGCGCCTGGCAGGAACATGGTCACCTGAAGAAGCAGTGGTAACAGAGACCGCAGCCGCCACAACCCATTTAAAAAAGCCTGTTGACCATGCCCAATATAGTTTCCCACCTGTTTGCTGACGGCTGCCATTTCCCCGTGAATTCGTATACAACAGGTGCTACTCGGCTTCGAGCAAATGATTAACGAATTCAATAACTATAATATCATCAGCAAGGAAATACGTCGTGAAATATATTTCGATTGGCATACCGAGTGGAAAAAGGTATTGGTTTCAGAACTTTACCGGCAACATTCATAAGAAGCATGTACGAGGGTTACAATGCCAACATTAATGGAGTTCGATTCTTTACGGAGAGCCGCGGTGGAATAGCCGAGCGGTCTAAAGCGTCTCGCTGCGGAGCGCGCGGTTGCTCGCCGTGGAGGTTCGAGTCCTCCCTGGGGCATGGGTGTGTGTGTTGTCCTTAGGTTAGTTTAGTGTAAGTAGTTTGTAAGCTACGGACTGATGACCACGCAGTTTGGTCCGATAGAATTACAAACATTTTTCTTTACGGAGAAATTAGTAGTATGTGACATTTCTGATACATGCAGTTGGCAATTAATCAGTGTTTCAGCAACCATACACCAACAGTGCTAGTTGCATGTGAATACAAATGGCGACGCTTTTGGAAAACTGATTTAGTAAATAAATCAATTCTACTTCTGTGAGTGAAACAGGTAAGTGTGCCTTAAATTCACCAGCAATAGTTATCTTCAAGCACGATAGCGTGTGTCCACACACATTGTTCCGGAAGTTTCGGTGGTATGTTAGCGAGAGACCCTCCTTGCCCATCGGCTGTATCCCCTCACGTAAAATAGTACTTATGAAGCACCATTTACTTCAGGCCACTCTAATCGACATCGTGGCTGGACACTGAAGGTCAGTATTATTACAAGGAGAGTATATTGATCCTCGTAGCGCTTTTTGTGACTGAACTAAAAGGGCGAGCATGTCGGAAAGTAGCCTATTGTGTGTACCATTTGATGACAAGTTCACTGCTGGCCTTGTAGTCTTGAGGTCACCGTTCGTAAATGGAAAATCACACCAGCGCTAGATTTCGAAATATGTACTTGGTGTGGGTTACGTCGAGATATTCTTCGTTAATCCCTCCCAAGTAACTTGTTATTGTAATAATGATTATTACTGTCCACTTTCAATTCATTTTCGCATTCTTTTTGCTCACCTAAGTTCTAGTATCTCAATCTCTTGGTGGGATTCAATTTTTCTAGCCTTGGAAGATTCACTGTAGCAGTGAGCCAAGTTGTGTTGCAGTCATATAATAGGCTGCCTTTACCAACAGGTAGATGCACCTTAAATATATCTGTTTGGAATTATTGACATAGCTGTTATTTCTAATCTGTACTGGAGTGCAGCTGATATCAGTCACTGTAGTATGCGTTTCTTTTGTAACCTTTTTGCTACAGTAGACAGAATTTCATTGCAGGAAATCTCGTCAGTGCTCTGAAAATAGCAATATTGTAAAGAAAAAAAATTCTTCAGATGTGGACGTGTACTTTTAGCAGTAGACACTATGGTATCTGAGTAATTCCTACATTATCTCCATCAATACATCAATACCTGATGTAAGTCTGGATATACAAAGGTAGGAACTTATATAGTGGTAACTATTTATTCGCAACCGATATAAAAGCGTTACATGTTTGCACCTGTTACTGTCCTTTAAAGAAGTCACCAGCGTTGTGTAGAACCCGTTGCCAGAGATGTGGAAGGCGTAGTATACCATTAGCAGAGCCTGTCGAACTGTGGATCTGTCGAATCTGTGGAACAGTTCTGAAGCAAATGAAACGAAGTGGTTCCTTTATCTTCGGAATCAAATCAAAGTCACAAGGACTTAAGTCCGGAGAGTGTGGTAGATGGTACAGTACTTCCCAGTCCCATCGACCGAACAGAGCAGCCACAGCTGGCACGTATGCGCCCTTGCATTGTCGTGCAAAATGATGGGTGGGTTGCGTAGAAAGTGTTGCAGCTTCTTTTGCAAAGCTGGTCACAGGTGATTCTCCAAAAACGAACAGTAACACTGTGCAATGACTGTCTGCCATGGAGGAACGTAATGCGTTAGGACAACACCATCACAGCCGTACACGAGAATCACCATAACTTTCACCATACTAGGGCTCTGACGCGCCTGCGACTTTCGCGGCGACCCTTAAAGACACAATTCGTTGGATTGTCGTTTCAGTTGTGGCTCATACGATGTGGCCCATGTCTCATCCAGTGTTACTCCGATACGTTAGACCGCTCGCTCACAAGTGATAGTTTCCCTCGAATTTGCGCACGCCGGTGACATGGGACGGGGCATTTCATTTGCTCGGAGGTCAGGTAGGTTAATCAACAATGTGTATTATCAGCGACAATAGTATATTCAATTGTCTAGTATCTCCACAGCAGTGTTGCCACTTTTTAAGTTCCAATCTCGTACATGTGCTTCCATCCTGACACATGCGAGGACGAAATCGTAACAGCGTCAAAATCGAACTTCTATCTTTGTTCTTCAAATAAAATAGTGTAGTAGTACACCGCAGTCTTCAGAGCGACAAAAAGTCTTTGAAGGTTAAAAAAAGTGTTTTTTTTACAATTACGTTATCTGAACGACTAAATTACTTATTCAGTAAAAGAGGATATTATTATTTCATAAATAAACACGGTTTCTGTTTGAGTAGTGAGTAACATAGGTGAACATGCAGCTGGTCGGCAGTGAACAGCCGCCACAAGACGGTAGGGCGCATCGGAGCTGATATATTAATAAGCGGATGTGTTTCACACCCGCCCTCGCAGGCAGAGATTAATAACTGTGGAACGCGCTCGCTCAAAGAACCAGCCTCTGCGCACCGTTGCACGCTGGCAGGCTGCTGGGTGTGGAACTCATATGGTTCCATCACCGGCTACATACCAGAACGTATTCACATGGCCGTTGCTTTGTCTGAGCAAAACACGAAGGTACAGAGCAGGCTACCCTCACCACTTCAAACAATATGTCTACATCTATATCTGTACGGCGTATAGAAACCTCATGCAGTGTGGCGGAGGGTACTTCATCTATCGCTGTTACCTTGTTTGGCTGTTCCAGTAACGTATGATTCGCGGGAAAACAACCATAGATACGTCTCCGTCTGGGTTCAGATCTATCTAATTTTATCCTCATCGTCGTTTTTGGGAAGGAACAAGTGCTTTGTACGCTACTACCTTTGCTGACGGACTACATTTCTTGAGGATTCTTTCAATGTATACCAATCCTGCGTCTGCCTTTCATTCGATTAAATTTGAGTAGTTGTTCCAATTCAAAATGTATCTTGTGCACACTCTGAAACATACATTATGGAAGTAATGAGTTACAGTGAATCTTCTGCAATTATGTATAGTCATACAGTAAAGGATATTCCTTTCTATATATTTGCATCGTCTTACATTTGTTTTGTGGAAAGTCAGTTGCCACTCCTAATGCCAGTCCACCGAAAAGTATGTGCTATAATCTCTTCGATCTAGTCACAGAATTGGTCACTTATTCGTATTTTCTTCATTAAGCGACAGTGCGGAATCATGTCAAACGCCTTCTAAAAGTCAAGAGACATGATACAACGGAGCCTCTATATATTGCTTTCTAGTTCTTGTGGACGAATCGAGTGAGCTGATTTTCACACGACATTGCTTTACGAACGGATGTTGATTCCTCCAAAGAGATTTTGTATTCTTCAGCAGTGTCATAATAAACAATCGTAATAGTATAGAATGAAATTTCATTCTGGAAACAACCCCCAGGCTGTGGCTAAGATATGTCTCCACAATATCCTTTTTTCCATGAGCGCTGCTGCTGCAAACTGTGCAGCAGAACGTCTGTGTAGTTTGGAGACGAGGTGCTGCCCGAACTGCAGCTGTGAGGAACGTCGTGAGGCGTGCGTAGTTACCTCAATCGGTAGCGTGCATGTCCACGAAATGCGAAGGGCCTGGGTTGCAATCGTCGTTTGGCACACGGTTTTAATCTGCCAGTTTCCAGCTTAGAAAAACATTCTAAACCTCTATAAGAGGCACCCGTCTGAGGTAAAGTTCTATTATCTTCGTATAATTTGCGTATAATCTGCCAATTTGATTGTCGTGTGACGATTTAGAAGAGGAACATCACTGTGAACATCCTCTGTGAAACGAAGTGTAAGCCTAGTATAATCAAAAAGTGAAAACCTGCAAAATAGCATTCCATCAAGCGTCTTTCATATGATATCGAATTACAATAGGTATATATAACTTATGGGACTTAACTACGGGGTCATCAGTCCCTAAACTTACAAACTACTTACGAACTAGCTAACACTAAGGACGGCACCCCAGACCGTATTGGCCGAGCAGACCGTGACTGGAGCGCCGCAGTCCCCTCGGTCACCGCGGCCGGCCCACAATAGGTATATATCATTTCATTGATTCAAATATCGTTAAATTTTCGTGTATATTCCTGTTTGGAAATCACTACAGTATGTGCGCAGCTGTGGACGGTGGGGACGGGGGAGTGTGCGTTGGACGCTCCGGCCGTCGTGCGGCCAGTTGGCAGTTGGCAGCTGAGGGAGGACAGGCGGGCTGGCGAAGGAGGAAGGCACTCGTTCAGGAATACATAGCATTCGGTTGTGGTGACTGTAGGTTAGCGTGCACCGTCATTGCCACCACAACAGCCCAAGCTTGTAGTACGCCCAACACTTACAGTTTTTATTTTCCCTATTTTGTGTAATATAATAAATAAATTTACATATGAATAAGAAAATAAATCAAAGTGAGTGAATGGCAATAACGGTACGATTAGCAGCAGTTGTGACTTTAAACAGAGTAGTCTTTCAAGTAAAACAAGCTTTTATCTTTTTACCATTGATCTGTGATGCTTGTCTTTATTTCCAGTATTTCATGTATCCAGTTATGGCCGAGTAGGTACAACAGTCGACATTAGCAATGGTTTCTGCCTCAGTACCATCTTGTAATTTCAGCAGTATAAAATAAATAAATCTTTAATTGTAATAATGTGGTTTTACTGATGACGTTTAATGATTCCATTTTACATACGTACATATGTGACCATCCTAATGTTAGTTTATCAACCTGTCTTTCTTCGTTATTAACAGCAACTAGTAACGTTAAAGACTTGAAATGTAGACTACTTTTCCTGAAGAATCGTAGCAAAAGATGTCGAAATTTTAAAGCAAGTCTGCCATATTAATTGAAGCATCATCAGTTTTTATTTTTACGATACATGACGTTCATAACTAAAACATCAATTTCCTAGAGCAGCTAAATACTGGTATAAAAAATTCTCGAGAGAAAAGTTTGTGAAATTTCCCAAGTACATATAATAGCGTACTTAAATGAAACTGATAATTCGATTGGGAGTGTACCTCTGTGGTACTGCCATTTAGGCTGAAAACATGTCATATCTTGCCACTGGTTATCAGAAAAATTATTGAGTATTGAAATCCCTGGCATGGACAATAAAGCACAATAAATAACTAAATGCGCTGTTAAGCGATTGTAAGAAAATCGGTCTGTTACCTTAGGCATGAAATTTTACAAATATACCATGTTTTCTATAATTCTTCAATGTGACAAAAAATACATGAGGAGCGTATGCTGCCTTCAGAGAAGCTTTACGCGTGCGTATTTCAGATAAAATGACCTGCCACGAGAATGAAACGAAGAATCATAATTCAACTACACATTTTTCTTACACGATCAGCTTCTTTTCCGGGGATTCACTGAACCAGAGAACACGTAGGACCCGCCTCCAATGTTTAGCGGTGTTAAACAATTGCGGGGAACTTTAAAGTACATTTTGTAGCGTGTTTCACAGAGTTGCAGGGAACTATTTTACGTAACTGATATTTGATTCTGAACTTCACATACAATATACATCTTTAAAAAAATTACAATACTTCGATTACCGTGTGGTCTCTTTGTCAGTTTAACTTATGGGGAAAAATGTCTGTTTCAGTTAAGGCGTAAAATTGGTATGGCGTGAACTAGCATAGAAGTAGGACCTAAGGAGAGGAAAGGTACATGGAAGTTGAGAACTTTTCAAGTCAGGTGGTCAGTAAACTATTTTTTCGTGGAATATAAAACAAAACCGATGTGTCTAATATGCGAGGAATCTATCTAGATTCCAAAAGAAATATAACATCAAACGGCATTACGAGACTTAATATGCAGTTACCTTTTACAAGTACAAGGGACAATATCGACAAGTTAAATTAAAACGACTAAAAAAGGAAACGTTATACTCAACAGCAGTTATTTACAAGAGCGAATTCAGAGACAACATGCAATGTGAAGGCGAGTTATGCAGTAGCTCTGATACTGCCAAAAAAATCAAACCCATATTCAGATGGCGAAATGTTAAAGAATGCTTTGAGACCGTCGTCGAAATGGTGCGTCCACCAAAGAAACAGGATTTCTCAAAAATAGGCCTGTCTCATCAAACTGGTACTAGACGTGTGTCAACACTGGAAGACAAATTGAAAATAATTTAAAAAATCGTGCTTCTGAGTTTATGTTTTACTCACTAGCTTTGGATGAGTGGACAGATATTCCGGATACCGGCGAAGTGGCGATTTATGTCAGTGGTGTTGATGCCCATGACACTATACCAGAAGAATTTGCGGCATTGTATGCACTTACGGATACCACGAAGTCACAAGATTTACATCGTCATTCAGTCGGTTTTCATTAAAGCTTAACAACTTGTCGAAGCTAACAACGGATGGGCCTCCAGCAATGGCTGTGAAACGTGAAGGTTTAGTTCAGTTAACTGAAAACGAGTCTCTCAAAGTTGGCAATAAATCGGTGTTAAACATTCATCGCGTTATCCATCAGGAGAATTTATATGCCAAGTCCATCGAAATGAACCATGTCACTAGGGTAGTTGTCAAAACACTGAAAAATAGAAGCAAGAAATAGGATAATTGAAAGCAAGTCAAAGAGACTCCCGGAGTTCGAAGATAAGGACTGCTTGCCAACTATGCGTTCTTGGATAACTAGCGACCTCAGTGATCTTAATATTCAATTCCAAGGAAACGATCAGTTGATTACTGTCTTATGTCATACATGATCGTATTTCTCCATTCCAAATGAAACTTGGGCTTTGGGAGCAGCAGTTACGAGCAAATAACTTTACAAATGTTCAAATGTTTGTATAGCTTATGGGACTTAACTACGGGGTCATCAGTCCCTAAACTCACAAACTACTTACGAACTAACTAATACTAAGGACGGCACAAATATCCATGCACGAGGGGGGATTCGAACCCCCGACCGTAGTGGCCGTGCAGACCGTGCGCCTCAGTCTCCTCGGCCACCGCGGCCGGCAAATAACTTTACACATTATCTACAATGTCTGACTTGAAATACGAATTCGAAACCCGATTTCAAAATTCACGAAACACCGTCTGCTTCTTTTCTATATTTGCTATGCCACTGTTTGTAGACGTGAGTTCACTACCGGGACATTCACAAATGGAATGCTGCGAAATGCAATGCGATACACAATTAAAAAATAAATCTCATGAGGTTGGTTTGGAAACGATCTATAAAATATATTTGGACCAGCGTTTCACAAATATTGTATAAAAATGATTTCATTATTTGTAAACACGTACGCGTGTATGAACAGCTTTGTAGTCAAATGAATTAGATAAAATTATATATGAGAACACGGATTACTGATGTTCATCTCGAAAACTCTTTGCGAGTAGCAACAACTTAACTTGACGTCAACACTGACTCACTTACTTCAAAGCCAGACATACCACTAACAATGTAGTTCAATAAATTGTATAGTATAAATTGTATAATAATTTGTACAGTAAATGTTCTTTAATCACATTTTTTAAAATAAATTAATATTTCTTGCATTTTTTGTTCACTAAACAAATATCGGTAATTCGGCCCACGGGGTAATCGGTTCTCAAATGTTTCGCCCACCTGCTGTAAATGTTGGCCACCCCTGCGGCCTAGAGCAAGCGGTCTCTACCTAAGATAACTGCTAACAGTATTAATTAAAAAAAGCAGTTGTATAATTTAGGTGTTCACAGTGACCACGAAGGTATAGGAAAGTGCTGCGTCTGGACTGAGGGTGAAGATAACGCTGTTGCTCAGGTCTTGGCAGCAGTCTTATAAAACATACAGAAAAACTATAATTGGAAAGGTACGTTTACCGACTCGTATGGGGAAAAATTGTTCAAATGTTTGTCAAACTTATGGGATTTATCTGCGTGGTCATCAGTCCCTAAACTTAAGAACTACTTTTAAACTAACCTACACTAAAGACAGAACAAACATCCATGACCGAGGGGGATTCAAACCCCCCGACGGGAACGACCTCGCGCATCGGAGCATAAGGCCACAATGCGCTCGGCCACTCCGCCGCGGCTCGTATGGGGACAAAAATCGTAAGATACTAATATTATTGTTTCGTATTGCTGTTGGTAAATCACCCAACGTTAGAAAAGACATTGAAGAAACGAGTAAATTGAAGGATAACTATAAAATACGTAATTTTTGGCCATAAGAGGAATGTGAACATAGCTCTATGAGTCATGTGTCATTTGTTATTTTGTCATCTTTGAACAGCATGGGAAGACTCTATTCCATCTTCCAAGTGATCCTCTGATGACACCAGTCAAACCACGCACTTTGATGCTGCCACGTGAGTAGAAGGCGTGCCTGAAGTCCTACTGCAGTAACTTATTGGCTACAGTTCGTGTTGAGACTGCTCCGCTTACTGATGCTATTATCTGTGCTGTTATAGCTATACGATGTACTACTGCTGTCA
Source organism: Locusta migratoria (assembly GCA_026315105.1). Taxonomy (NCBI): domain Eukaryota; kingdom Metazoa; phylum Arthropoda; class Insecta; order Orthoptera; family Acrididae; genus Locusta; species Locusta migratoria. Next base: position 15,145,159 of record CM048755.1, read on the forward strand.
TTAAAACACCACGATCTTGGCGAAAGTCTATGCTGCCTGGACAATGAGAACCTCGTCGACGGGAGTGAGAATATTCGCATTACCATTACAACCAGAATCGTAGCACAAATGACGAAACGCGTTCAACGTGTGTGGCTCTACCGACTAAGCTACCCTTGCACGCCCCACGACTCATCCTCACAGCTCGCACGTTCTTCGCCTCCTACCCTGAAGCACTGCAGGTTCTGAGTCGGCCGTGACCAGTCGCCGGCGTCGGAGCTCATCGCGTCGGTTCTCTGTAACGAACAAACTTTGACTGGAGAGAACACATAGAAAATATTGTGGGGAAGGCGAACCAAAGGTTACGTTTCATTGGCAGAACGCTTAGACGATGCACCAGCTCCACCAAAGAGACTGCCTACATCACACTTGTGCGTCCTCTCTTGGAGTACTGTTGCCCCTTGTGGGACCCTCACCAGGTGGGACTGTCGGAAGATATTGAGAAGGTTCAGAGAAGGGCAGCTCGTTTTGTTTTATCACGTTACGGGGGGAAAGCGTCACGGAAATGTTGCACGAATTGGGGTGGAAATCATTAAAAGAAAGACGTTATTCACTGCGGCGTGATCTGTTTGCGAAGTTTCAATCACCGACTTTTAGTTCTGAATGTGAAAATATTTTGCTAGCACCCACCTACTTAGGGAGACATGACCATCCCAATAAAATAAGAGAAATCATATCGAAAACGGAACGATTTAGGTGTTCTTTCTTCCCGCGCGCTATTAGAGAATGGAACGATAGAGAAAAGTTATGAAAGTGGTTAATGAACCCTCTGCCAGGCACTTAAATGTGATTTGCAGAGTATCTATGTAGATGTAGATGTAGATGTAGAATAAAGGGACTGATCCCACAACTCAACGAATAACCTAAAACAAACACGAACGAACGACTGCAGCAAGATATCCACCAGATGAAATAATTAAAAAATATAAGAAAAATAGAAAAGAAAAGGAAAGAAAAAATCTATAGAGCACTAACCAGAGAAGCCCGACACTCAGGAAAACAGGCAAACAGTTTAAATCCGTCAGGAAGTATCTAGTAACCATTTATAATAGACGGCGAAGGCGACAACGCCGTTTCGTGCGTGAGTAAACTTTTCGCACCTCAGGAGCATTTCAACGTTGGTCATTGAGCCGAGGGAAGTTACACACTTAGTAGAATATTGTCAGAAGAGGACGTACGTAACGATTCCTTGTCTCGGGCTGGAATAGTGAAGGAACGGTTACGTGGAAAATAATTTGCTTACAGTAGGCCTGTTGATACTGTTAGGGAATAGTTAAGCAAACGTGAAACCGAAGTGTTGCTAACAGTGGGGATAAGATCCAGGGAACATTCAGTCTTAACAAACCGTGCCTCATGTAAGTGATACCAGCCAACGTAATAAATATACCAGCTGGCTAGTCGTTCTTTGACGTCGAATGCGACCCCAAGGATAGTACAGTGATCATTACTTGAGTGGTTAGTTGGTTTGACGGGGTGCGGGTAAGAGGACCAAACTACTTTTCTCATCGCTCAGTTTTCCCAACCAAACAATTCAAAACAACGTGTGAAACCACTCTAAGAGGTGAACATGAGTAACACGTAAAAAAAAAAAAAAAAAAAAATAAAAAAAAAAAATAAAAAAAAAAAATTAAAGAATGAGAGGTACCAATGAGTTGAACAAAATACCGAAGAGTATAGGCTAGTTAATAACATTAACAAAGAGGATGATCCAGCCACTCTGTAACGTAATCTCCATCCTGAAACCACTAGGCAGTACAAACACATAGAGGTAGAGGACATACACTAAACCTTAAATAGAATGAAAAAACCACTTTCACGGATAAAATTTAAAATTCCGTTGAGGCATTATAAGCTCAAACGTGAGATAAAGCCTTATGGAGATTGAATGTCCGCCTCAGCGGGTAGATCAGGACAGTCCAACAAGATGTGGACGTCTGTCAACGGCGAACCACAGTGACAATGCGGAAGGTCCTAACCATGGAGAGGACGACCTTGTGTCACCCAAGTACGGCCGATGCGTAGCCGCCTAAGTACGAAAGGCCTGTAAAGAGGACATCCATGCGTTCATAGTCCCCTTGAATACCCGTAATTTGCTTGGCACAGTTAGGTTATGCCATTCAGAATTGGAGATCCCAAACACTTTGCAATATAAGATCGGTCGGAGATCAATTGCTGCGTTGCCGATCTCCAGAATCAATTTATCTGTAGCCTGCTTGGCTAGCTTACCAACCAGTTCATTCCTTCGAATTCCGACGTGTCCTCGGACCTAGAAGCCCCAATGCGCACGGCTTATCCGCCGCGGCTTAGTTTTCAAAATGTATAGAACATCAAGATGAGTCAACCGAAAATAAAATATACTTTGAAGTTATCGTTTGACGAACACTATGCTAGATCTAGAGCATTTGAAGTGGAAGCGTTCCTACGAGATTTAGTAAAACTCAGTTTTAGTGAGACGAACGGGATCCACTTATCGATCGTGTGGAGCACAGATTAGCTAAAAATGATTAATGCTGAATACTGTGAAAAGGTTATTGAACAATGTAGAGGCAAACTGAAATTTAATCATTGTGTCGGCAATGTCGGTAATGTTCAAGTTGACTGTGCAGGATTTGGGACTAGAACTGTACGTATCTTTGAACTACCCTTCGAGATAACCCAGGATGAGATTAATTCAGCTCTAAAACCGTACGGGAGGGTTATTAGCAATATTGCGGAAAAGTGGGCAACTTTTCAACCGTTCCCGGTACTAAATGGTGTCACGCTAGTAAAAATAAAGCTATAAAATATAACCCGTTGTATAATTACGTTTGCGGATATAGAGCTACCGTCACGGATGATATGATGACCAAGCACGTACAGTCTTAGACAAAAAAATTGATCGCCGGCCGGCCGACGCAGAATGCTAAGTCCGACGATGTGCACGATCTGGCAACACTGTAGAATGCGGTACTGTCAGGAGGAAGTGTTAGGTCCTTCTCGAGACGGTTCTATGATATGTGACCGCGTGGTATCGCGGTAGGAGTCGTGTTTACAAGCGTGTAAGTAAGCAGACGCGAGATCGAATCCAAACACCTTCAATTTCTTTTTTTTAAACCACAAATCGGCTGTCTTCGTTATCAGTGTGGAAGGACCTCAAATATAACAGCGAAAAGCCCCAGAAATATTACACAAAAGAACTCGCTGCTGCATCAAAACTGAACTGTTTACTCTCGGGAGTAGTGGGCACCGGCTACGGCGACGCGCCAGCGGCCGCATCGCGGCTGCCACCTGCGGACTCAGTGACAGCGGCGCGCCGCTATGAGTTTTCTTACCGGCTGTTATATCTTTACCTCAAGTTCTGGTACTTATATTACAGTCACATATTGAATTTTTCTGACATATATCAACATGATCTAAACGTCGTAAAGTAGAATCGGTATGAAGGGTCATAGGGGTGACTATTACCACATTTTTCTTGAACGTCATCAGGCCGCTCAATCCGGATTCCTACTCACGATTGTTACTAGTAACGAGTTATGATGCTCCCATGCTGATATCTTAAAAAGAAATTAATGACTGAGTACTAAAAGATTTTTATACTCAGCAAAATGCAACCACAACGCAAGGGTGCGCCCATTTTTCGCAAACAACTGAGACACCACTTAGTCCCACTGTAAGGACAAACGACCAAAAAAATTACATCATGTGTTAGTACTACACTATAATAATTCCCGTTCATTTCACAAAGAATACATCGGATAGTTTGCTTTGGAAGTCACCCATTCTGCACCTACTCTTTCGATCATATGTCCTCAAATGTTTATCTTTCCTGCCCCTATTCGAATAACCTTCGACAAAAATTATTTCCAGACGAAAATACACGTCGAACATTTATTGGCGTCATAATTAGCTTGGAATCAGTTCGATTCTAAAGGTAGAGATATGGTAAACTACCAGAAAGTTGTCAGACTTTCGCATAATCTGATAGAATATAGCAAGTAACCACAAGAGGTTTCTTGTTGTTTTCGATGTGGATTCGTGCAACTCCTGTCACGAAAACAGCTAAAAAATTTTACTCGAATGAGACCCGAACCAGTGACCAAAGCCACCTCTCCATGGCAGACGACAACTTTACCCCAGAGCTAGCGAGGAGCTGTGCACGCCAGTTCTTTCCTACTGTCACATACATCAGTAGAAAATATAACTCGCAACGTAAGAGACTAGTTGGAATTTCGCCGTGTAAACAATTTTCTGGATCCAAAAGCATGAACAAATAGCCTTCTGTCGCCTCTCAACTGACAAACCAGTCAGATTATTCAATGGGAATTACAGGAAACATCAAGTGAATTTATGAGCATAGTTCTGTGCCAACCAGGAAGTAAGACCTCGGTACCAGCGTTGACAGACTTACACTGCGATGTTGCCAAGCTTCAGTCATACTATCAACAGGAAGAATAAGAGCCGAGGTGATTGCCAAGCGAGCTCGACAGAGACTTAGCTCGCGCCTCGCGCGCCTGGCGGGGATCCGAACACCTAAAGTATATGTCAATGAGCCCCGCTCGCAAGTCCGTAACTAGCTTTAATGAGTCGATAGTTGTCACTAATAAAAATATACAGATGCACCGACCTCTAACATAGTAATAAGTGTCTCAATTATTTGCGTATTCTGTCTTAAGCGCAATGACAACAAAAGTCATTCACCAGTGCTGTTTTACATTTCTTCGAGCATTTCCATTGATTATACTGAAAACATTAGATGATTAGATGTAAGCGTCAGTTTCCTTTACGATTATAGACTCAGAAAGTGTCTTTCTTGATATCGCTGTCAGAGGCACAAACGAACGAAGAGAGGCAAACAAACGAAGAGAAATCAAAGCAGCATTGTTTTCAAGATGTGAACATTTCTGGGAAGGCTTCGTAACATGATGTGCAAAATAAGAAGAGCTTCTGTTATCCAAACATAGAAGTAGTGACAGTAGTGATAGATTAATTTATCCGTCATAATCTTCCATGTTGTATTTTACTTCTTTTTTTCAGGTTGTTTCCAATTTCTTATTTCATCCTCTTTCGATAGCTTCTAGCTTTATTACGTTCTTAATTGTGGTTAGTTCAGTTTATTTGATGATGTTTCTTTCTAAATATTTATTTTCTTCTTTGCTCATGCTATTGTTCATTTATTCTTCCAGAAGTATACGAATAATTGTTTCTTTAGCTTTTTATCATTCATTTAATACATATGTCCAACAAATGGTAACCCTCATTTAACCACTCCGACTGACATTGTTTTCCATATTTTTGTAGGTTACATTACTATGGATTTTCAAAACGTCTGTACCTTCTCTTGGACCCATTTTCTTTCTTATAATCCGTCTATTATTCTTTTTGTGTCGTCTGCACATTTGATAAGGTGTATATTTGCAACACTTTAACTAATATTTAATATTCATTCTAGTATTAGCATCACATAATCATAATGTATAAGAATTTAGCGGTCGTTACATGTCAGGACATCGATCGGAGTTATGTGCTCAGTATTGTTGCAAACACAGAATATCAAACTGTCCAGTGTTTTTTATACCTCCTAAGTAGACTGTTAGACCCGTAAATCAGTATGTGGGTTTTCCGACGAAATAGATATTGTTTTTGCGCATCTCCTATAGCATTAATGTAAGCGTTGTTCTGAGATAGAGGGAGTGGTGCTGTGGCTATGGTTTGCGGTTATCATGCGGACGTGTACAGAATATCGTTATAATATGCAATGGAAAATTATTCAGACATGTGCTTTTGTCGTAGCAGTGGCATTAATAAACAAACTTTCTTCAAACATGAATTATATTTCTGGTAGGTAGTTACAGTCTCACGTATGTGGATAACATTTGCTTGAGTATACACTGATCAGGCACTTTACCATCAAAACTTTGTAGAGAGAAGAAACGTAGGCTTTTGCTGTGTAAAATTATACCACGAACAGGTACTCCACTTTACTGTGATGTTTCTTTTTACAGGCAGGTTGAAGGTTTCACTAAAAATGTATAAAGCAGACAGCTTGCGTAAACCTAATGGAGAAAATATTTCGAGGGAAGTTTCTATAGAAATACAACATTCTGTTCTGCATCTGTTTAACGTGCCTGCTTTCGCACTAATGATCAGATCTGCGTGGTTAACGTCAAAATTGATCGCAGCAATAATAATTTTTAAATTATTTTTCAAAGCGATAGAATGGCTGGCCAGTGCTTACCTTTGTGCTGTACCACCAATAGTGACACAAGTGAAGAAAAAAAGAAAACATACGAAACGGACAAGCTTTCGGAACACAGTTCCTTCTTCAGGTGGGAGAGAAGGGAAGAAAAAATGATGGGAACGGAAAGGGAAGGTTAATCACGACCACGGCTTTGTAGCATAGCGCCTCAATGTTCACTCACTAGCACCGCTTTCCGTCTGAGACTAAAATAGCCTCACTAGAGGGGAGACTGAACGAAACTGATGCTAAGACAATTTCTTTAACTAACGGATCAGAACGCATAAACGCCTAATGATGAGCAAAACGAGCTTGAAATGTGTTGTCGTATGTCAGGGTGTGCTGAGCTGCCAACGATCGCTGACGTGTGGGGATACGTTATGCTTGAGTGATTGTGTGTTTGAATGTTTCTCTTTCTGAAGAAGGCTGCGGCATAAAATTTAAATTGTCTGAATGTGAATGTCTTATTTGTGTCTGCCTGTGACTCAGCGTTCATCTTTACGACGAGTTGTTTCCTATCTTTTGTTATTTTGTTATTAATATTGCAGAATGTTAAATTTGAGATTAAATAGTAATGCGGCCGAACAATCCCGCCTGGGATGTCCCGGACAATAATGCCATATGATCACTTCATTTCAATAATTCTAACAGCAGCTTTCTAACTTAGCCAGGCACTAAAGAAATGAGAGAATCTTCACAGACTCGACAATATATCATCACCTGCGTACTGCTGCAACTGAAACCATACAGTCAAATCCCACCACAAAGTATGTTTAAAGCCGAAAGCTTTTAATATTCTTGTATTTTAAATGGGTACGACTGCAACATCAACTACAAGAATCCTACGAAACACCTGAGTTCGTAATCGTCAGATGACATAGAATTCGCCACACTTTCCAGTTACTACTATAATATTGTTCATCTGTTAGAAACGAATTTATGTCAGTCATTGAACTGCATTTTGATTGGTGGAGCTGTAAGAATGGAGGCGTTTGTGTCTTCAGAATAAAAGTACAATAAAAAAAATCTGACAACGAGAAGCAGATTGGGTAGGTATGGAATTGCATCCAGTGTCATATTTTATTTAACATTTCCGGTTGCAATTGTCATTGTCTGGAAAGGGAGTGTGTGTGAATTAAGGTGTGGTGGACCGCAAAAATCCTTTTTCACTTCCAAAACGAGCTGGCAGACTGCAGCAAAACAGAAAATAGAAAAACCGAAAAGATAGTCGCTGTCAGAAAGACACGGTCATATTGCATTTCACTGCGATTAACTGGCATATTATTTGTCTGTTTATGTGTGTGGTACCAGAATGTGAATGCTTATTTACCCGCTACTGCAAAACTCTTTCACGGGCCGAAAATAAGTCCTACAAACCGACGTAGTTATGTGTCAAGAACTAGTAGCGCATGAATAGTCTCTACAAGATCTGTCTGCCTGTCTGTGCCGTCGTACTAAACGCCTACAATTCTCATTTGAATATTGTGACAGTGTGGAGACATCGTTCGTAACTATATCGTGCACCGACTCAGAAGCACTCTATGGAAAATGAGCTCAACGCTAAGCTAGTTGAAGGTATTGAAATCTCGGTAAGTCTCTGTTTTGAGCGCAGTGCAAGTTTGAGAGCTCTTTGGCACCGGCGTGACCGCCGTTACTTCCGGTATGACATAGAAACATGATAAAGTCACTTAATATTTACCTGTCTGTTTGGTGAATCATCTCAGTTACTTACTTGAACGGTGCGACATCGGTGCATTACTTTCTACTTCAAGTGCAATGAGGTCATACCATGCGTAAATTGGCGATTAGTTGTAACCACCAATAGAACAAGCAGGAAGTGAGACGTAGCAGCGCGTCAGTAGCCCTGAGATGACTGTCTACTTCTTAAGCGAGGGCTGCTTTAGGTCATGGTACCAGTCCCTCTGTAGATCAGAATTTTAACCCTATTTTGATAGAGCTACCAGCCATTTAAGAAGATAACATAAAGGCTACAGAATTAGTCACTAATAACAGCATTACACTTAATGAGTGCACTAATGACGTTTATGTGCAAAAGCAATAATTTGGATTTTGTCGCTTTGAAAGTGTGTGTGCAATACTCCTGCTCCCATCTTTTGAATCCCGTCTGACCAGTAACAACGTCGCACGATGGTCAACTCATCATAGTTCATGACTTACCTGAGTTATCGAGTCTTCCTTCATGTGTAAAATCATGAATACCGGAAAGATCTTTCTTGAAACGGGAAATCTCTTTTGTGAGGTGATTAGCACAAAAGTAATCAATCGCACCATACATACGTTTCGAACTATCTCCACTACTGTCATACCTATATGAGACTCAGTGACAACATGTTTTGAAAGTCTTGAAGCATACTGAATATTATTTGCATAAATAGCAGAGGCGATTCTTCCAGCTCGCTCGGCTCAGAGGAGTGACCGCATCTGTAATTTTTTGTTGTTGTCTTTTTTTAAGGGACGGAAACTGAGATCAATCTTAGCAATCAACATAGAATAAAAACTATCCAACGTCCGCAAAGAATAGCTCTATTAGGAAAAAGAAAGCAGGGTTCCACTACCACTGCGGTACAAATTTTCAATATTACCGCTGTCTACCTGAATTCACTTTCCTGCAACTATCGATAAGTTTAAAGAATTCGATTAATAAAATGACGTCGTAAAGCCCCTTTAATCAGACTCAAACAACGAATATCATACTGAAAGTGATTGTCAACTCGGTAATAATCGACGGAGTTCCAGGACATGTAATAGTAATGTAATATTCACATGTATTATCCCTTCTCTAGTGCAAGTGAAATGCACCAAAACAAAAGTAGGGCTTAAGTAATTAATTTCTGTGAAATCCAAGAATTTGTATTGCAGTGGTCTGTAGGTCAAGAAAGTATTTCCATTAACTGTTATTTCATTTTTATTTATTTGCATATAGACGCTTTTTATTCGCTTAATTTCACCATTTTTTGGTTTGTGGAACTGAAATAGACACCTCAGCTATTCATCCAACTGAATATTACTAGTTACGTTGAGTATTCATCTTCAGAACAATAGCAGAATACTTTCGGGAAAACTGACATCAATAGCCCCATTAATGTAGATATAAACCTGTACTTTGTGTCATTTATTAGACCTCTACAGTGGGTGTAGGGGTGAGAGCAGGAATTGGACGTGAACGAGAAGTGATATACTCATGCTTTTTGAACACTTTCAGTAAGTAATAACACTGTCGTGACAGAATTTCAAATGTGTTTGTTAAGCTTATGGGACTTAACTACGGGGTCATCAGTCGTGACAGAATTTAAATCGTTCGTAGGAAGACCAAATTATAAAATTTAGCTGCATATAATTGGCATCTGATGGGTTCGTGTTACGTGCAGAGGTGTCGAAACTGTTCACTAACTGTTGAGCGTCAGAACTTAACAGAACTGTGATATATTCCGAAATAGTGACAATTTGTCTATGCTGCCAATGGATAACGCCAAAGTCACTGAAATTTCTATAACAATCTGATCAACTGTGTCATCATATTACGGCCCAATGGTTCTCATATGAATATTGTGGGAGCTTGGAGCTTGTATTTATATGAAAACGGCTGGGGTAAAAACATAATTATAAATAAAACACTTTGCGACTGCTGCATATAATATCAGCACTATGCTCTGATTCTTAACCCATAGTTATTTTGGATTTAGGGTTCTTTCTGCCTGAATGTTCTGCACAGTCATCAAAAGGTTTTCAGTATATCTGCTGCTCGTTTTTGTTGGGGGATTTGATGGGACTCTATACAACAGGTGATAGTATCATTTTTGCAATATTTGTAGACTGGATGTCAGTTTGGCTTAAAGATAATTTAATCTATACATTACTATCCCTAATTCTATGTTTGGATAACAGAAGCTCTTCTTATTTTGCACACCATGTTACGAAGCCTTCCCAGAAATGTTCACATCTTGAAAACAATGCTGCTTTGATTTCTCTTCGTTAGTATGCCTCTCTTCGTTCGTTTGTGCCTCTGACAGCGATATCAAGAAAGACACTTTCTGAGTCTATAATCGTAAAGGAAACTGACGCTTACATCTAATGTTTTCAGTATAATCAATGGAAAAGCTCGAAGAAATGTAAAACAGCACTGGTGAATGACTTTTGTTGTCATTGCGCTTAAGACAGAATACGCAAATAATTGAGACACTTATTACTATGTTAGAGGTCGGTGCATCTGTATATTTTTATTAGTGACAACTATCGACTCATTAAAGCTAGTTACGGACTTACGAGCAGGGCTCATTGACATATACTTTAGGTGTTCGGACCCCCGCCAGGCGCGCGAGGCGCGAGCTAAGTCTCTGCGAGCTCGCTTAGCAATCACCTCGGCTCTTATTCTTCCTGTTGATAGTATGACTGAAGCTTGGCAACATCGCAGTGTAAGTCTGTCAACGCTGGTACCGAGGTCTTACTTCCTGGTTGGCACAGAACTATGCTCATAAATTCACTTGATGTTTCCTGTAATTCCCATTGAATAATCTGACTGGTTTGTCAGTTGAGAGGTGACAGAAGGCTATTTGTTCATGCTTTTGGGTCCAGAAAATTGTTTACACGGCGAAATTCCAACTAGTCTCTTACGTTGCGAGTTATATTTTCTACTGATGTATGTGACAGTAGGAAAGAACTGGCGTGCACAGCTCCTCGCTAGCTCTGGGGTAAAGTTGTCGTCTGCCATGGAGAGGTGGCTTTGGTCACTGGTTCGGGTCTCATTCGAGTAAAATTTTTTAGCTGTTTTCGTGACAGGAGTTGCACGAATCCACATCGAAAACAACAAGAAACTTCTTGTGGTTACTTGCTATATTCTATCAGATTATGCGAAAGTCTGACAACTTTCTGGTAGTTTACCATATCTCTACCTTTAGAATCGAACTGATTCCAAGCTAATTATGACGCCAATAGATGTTCGACGTGTATTTTCGTCTGGAAATAATTTTTGTCGAAGGTTATTCGAATAGGGGCAGGAAAGATAAACATTTGAGGACATATGATCGAAAGAGTAGGTGCAGAATGGGTGACTTCCAAAGCACACTATCCGATGTATTCTTTGTGAAATGAACGGGAATTATTATAGTGTAATACTAACACATGATGTAATTTTTTTGGTCGTTTGTCCTTACAGTGGGACTAAATGGTGTCTCAGTTGTTTGCGAAAAATGGGCGCACCCTGGTGTTGTGGTTGCATTTTGCTGAGTATAAAAATCTTTTAGTACTCAGTCATTAATTTCTTTTTAATATATCAGCATGGGAGCATCATAACTCGTTACTAGTAACAATCGTGAGTAGGAATCCGGATTGAGCGGCCTGATGACGTTCAAGAAAAATGTGGTAATAGTCACCCCTATGACCCTTCATACCGATTCTACTTTACGACGTTTAGATCATGTTGATATATGTCAGAAAAATTCAATATGTGACTGTAATATAAGTACCAGAACTTGAGGTAAGGATATAACAGCCGGTAAGAAAACTCATAGCGGCGCGCCGCTGTCACCGAGTCCGCAGGTGGCAGCCGCGATGCGGCCGCTGGCGCGTCGCCGTAGCCGGTGCCCACTACTCCCGAGAGTAAACAGTTCAGTTTTGATGCAGCAGCGAGTTCTTTTGTGTAATATTTCTGGGGCTTTTCGCTGTTATATTTGAGGTTCTTCCACACTGATAACGAAGACAGCCGATTTGTGGTTTAAAAAAAAAGAAATTGAAGGTGTTTGGATTCGATCTCGCGTCTGCTTACTTACACGCTTGTAAACACGACTCTTACCGCGAGACCACGCGGTCACATATCACAGAACCATCTCGAGAATGACCTAACACTTCCTCCTGACAGTACCGCATTCTACAGTGTTGCCAGATCGTGCACATCGTCGGACTTAGCATTCTGCGTCGGCCGGCCGGCGATCAATTTTTTTGTCTAAGACTGTACATGCTCGGGTTGTGTGGAGACAGGGCATGTGAGATCCGAGTGTGTGCAGCGGAGAGTGACGCAGGGGCCCTGGTCGCGCCGGTGAAGATGACGTCACTGCTAGTGACGTATGCCTGGAGAAATCACGGCCACCACGTCGACCGCCGCAATGGGGCAGATGACGCTAACGTAAGCCTGGCGGTGAACACCAGTAATAATGAGACGTCTGTCGCTCCCTTCAACACGACGCATACAGTCACTAGAGATGAAGACGATAAAAATCCTCCAGAAATTTATGAATACGATTTACGGCGTGAGGAGGATAAAGTTTCTATTCAAGATGGTAATACTCAGGATTACAGTAGCACTTTAGAAAATGAGGAGAGTTCTAAACCTGGACCCTCCCGGAAGAAGCATAAGAAACGGCGTGTAGCAACTCCTGACGCCTAACAGAAAGTGCAGCCAGTGCGTGAGAAAGCACCACAAAGTATTCAAAAATTAAGTGACAGCACATCTGGAAAATCGCAACGGAATCAACAGATGACAGACATAATGAGTATGAACGATTAGCCAAATACAGAAACGCACACACAACAAGGTGGTCCAAAGGCTACTTCTAAAAGGAAAGCCTCGCAAATAAATTTCCATCACAATATGGTTTTGAGAAAGAGAGCAGGCCGCGGTGGCCGCGGGGACTGAGGCGCTCCAGTCACGGTCTGCACGGCCACTACAGTCGGGGGTTCGAATCCCCCCTCGGGCATGGATATTTGTGCCGTCCTTAGTGTTAGCTAGTATGTAAGTAGTTTGTAAGTTTAGGAACTGATGACCCCATAGTTAAGTCCCATAAGCTGTACAAACATTTGAACATTTTTTGAGAAAGAGATGCTTTAATCCACTGATGGAGGGAACTGGGCATAGGAAACCGCACAATTACCTGAGGAGGAAGTGTCAGATGTAATAAGTGACTCATCTTTCGCACCGAGAGGCGAGAAAATGAAGGGGACGTCACTTCTACATCTACATCTACATACATACTCCGCAATTCACCGTAAGGTGCGTGGCGGAGGGTACACCGTACCACTACTAGGCATTTCCTTTCCTATTCCACTCCCAAATTGAACGAGGAAAAAAAGAATGCCTATATGCCTCCGTACGAGCCCTAATTTCTCTTATCTTGTCTTTGTGATCTTTACGCGAAATGTAAGTAGGCGGCAGCAAGATCGTACTACACTCAGCTTCAAATTCCGGCCCTCTAAATTTACTTAACAGAAATTCACGAAAAGAACGTCGTCTTTCTTCCAGCGATCCCCAATTGAGTTGCCGGAGCATTTCCGAGACACTCGCGCATTGGTCGAACCTACCGGTAACAAATCTAGCTGCTCGCCTCTGAACCGCCTCTATGTCTTCCTTCAAACCGATCTGCTGCGGGTCCCAAATACTTGAGCAATACTCAAGACGTGGTCGTACAAGCGTTTTATACGCGGTCTCCTTTACAGGTGAAGTACATCTTCCCAAAATTCTCCCAATAAACCGAAGTCGGCTGTCTGCCTTACTCACAACTGTCCTTACATGCTCGTTCCATTTCATATCGCTCTGCAATGTTACGCCTAGATATTTGAACGACGCGACCGCATCAAGAAGCTCACTACTGATGCTGTATTCGAACATTATAGGATTGTTTTTTCTACTCATGCGCATCACCTTACATTTTCTACATTGAGAGCTAGCTGCCATTCTTCGCACCAACTAGAAATTTTGTCTAAGTCAACCTGTATGCTATTACAGTCAGTTACAGACGACACCCTCCCATACACCACAGCATCATCAGCAAACAGCCGCAAATTACAACTTACTCTGTCCATCAGATCATTTATATAGATAGAAAATAATAGCGGTCCTATCACACTCCCCTGGGGCACGCCTGACGATACACTCGTCTCTGATGAGCACTCGCCGTCGAGAACAACGTACTGCGTTCTATTACTTAGGAAGTCTTCCAGCCAGTCACAAATCTGTGAACCTATTCCATAAGCTCGTATCTTCGTTAGCAGTCTGCAGTGTGGCACCGTGTCGAACGCCTTTTCGAAGTCGAGAAAAACACAATCCGCCTGTTGCCCTTCGTCCATGGCTCGCAAGATGTCATGTGAGAAAAGGGCAAGCTGAGTTTCGCATGAACGATGTTTCCTAAACCCGTGCTGATTCATGGAAAGAAGCTTTTCCGTTTCAAGGAAATTTACTATATTCGAACTGAGAATATGCTCCAAAATTCTACATGAAACCGATGTCAACGATATTGGCCTGTAATTGTATGGGTCAGTTCTCTTTCCTTTCTTATACACTGGAGTCACCTGCGCTTTTTTCCAATCACTAGGAACTTTGCGCTGAATTAAAGATTCGCTATAAATGCAAGCTAAGTAGGGGGCCAATGCCGCAGAATAGTCTTTGTAAAACCGAACTGGTATTCCATCCGGACCAGCAGACTTTTTCGTATTTAGCTCTCTCAGCTGCTTCTCTACACCGGAAATACCTATTGCTATGTCCCCCATTTCGGAATTAGTACGTTGATCAAATGATGGTATATTTGTGCGGTCCTCCTGCGTGAAAGATTTCTTAAAGGTTAAATTTAGAACTTCAGCTTTCCGTTTGCTTTCTTCTATTACTGCCCCGGAATGATCAACTAGTGACTGGACAGTGGGCTTTGACCCGCTTATCGATTTTACATAGGACCAGAATTTTTTTGGGTTCTCGGAAAGATCTTTTGCTAAGGTATGGCTGTGATAATTATTGTATGCTTCACGCATCGATCTTTTTATAGACGCACGAATCTCTACTAACTTTTGCCTGTCATCATTTGCGTGTTCTTTTTTGAATCGAGAGTGCAACAGCCTTTGCTTTCTCAGCAGCTTTCTAACATTATTATTATACCACGGTGGATCTTTTCCATCCTTAATCGTCTTTACTGGCACATATTTCTCTAACCCTTCATTAACAATGCATTTAAATTTAGTCCACAATTCCTCTACATCCATAGTCCCAGAATTAAACGATGCCCATTCATTTTCTAAGTGCGATCGTAACATTAGCTTGTCGGCTTTTCCCAACAAAAACACGCACTTCCACGTGCGATACACTAAAGATATTAGGCGCCATTAGTATCACTCGTCATATTCACCTATGCTATACATCTAATTTTCAAAATTGTATTACAATACTATAAAATCGGAATGATAAATATGAATAAGATACGCAGCCATTTAAAATTCAGATATGTAAGATATGCTACATGCAGCCGATATTGATTCTAAAAAAAATGTTTGTAGAGTCTATGGGACTTAACTACGAGGTCATCAGTCCCTAAACTTACAAACTACTTATGAACTAGCTAATCCTAAGGACGGCACAAATATCCATGCCCGACCGTATTGGCCGTGCAGACCGCGACTGGAGCGCCTCAGTCTCCTCGGCCACCGCGGCCGGCAATATTGATTCTGCCATGTTGCAAGAAGTTACAGACATTCACCTTGATGACATCTCTGGATATAACGCAATTGTCAGTTCAGGGAACGACACAGCAATATTAAGCAAATAAGGCATTACTGCCAACGACGTTGCAAAACTGATAAACGCCAGAGGTTTAGCTGTCACCATCAACGGTATCTGGTTATCAACATCTATGCGCCCTCTGCCACCAGTAATAGGCGACGTTGAGCTGAATTTTTTAAAGATGATATAGTCCCCTGTTCTGTGGACGATATAAAGAAATAATATTTCGAGGTGACTATAACTGTGTATTGACGGCTAAAGATCAAATTTCAAATTTTAACTACTGTGTCGGACGTGATACTGTAATTAAAGAACTGAACATGACTGATACTTGGGAGCATATAAACGGTGGACTGTCAGGCTTTACTTACATCACAAGTCATTCTGCCAGTTGATTTGACAGGATATATGTGTCCGATAATTTAAAAACGCAGGTACGGCAGACAGAGTTATGGCCTACCATATTTTCAGATTACGTAGCATATATTTGCACTACGAACCTAGAAAGACAAGAAACATACAGGGGATAAAGCCTGTGGAAGTTAAATGTAGCACATTTGCAGGACCCAGAAAGCCACAATAGATTCAATAATGTATGGACTGAGCGTGAGAAGAGATTCACTTCATACCCCTGAAATGTGCTAAATCGTCGATACGACGAGCGATGAGGAACTACTCACTTGACAAAAATGCTTGGAAAAAATAGACGACTGAATTTTATTTCAAAGTTCTTCGAGACTTGTACTCAAATGATCCATCAGTAATTAACAATCACTTACAAATAAAAAGAACTCAAGCAAACCTTTTAGGTTTGAAACGGAAACAGCTTGAAGGTTGTAAAACATGATCAAGGATTCAAATTGAAATTTAAAGTGAACAAACGCCAATTTACCACGAGATCAATAAAAGAAAAGGTCAGCGAAAGAAAATATTAATCGAAATAGGATCTACGGATGGTCTGTTACTTACACAACAAAATGAGATTAAGAACGAAATCCATAAGTACATCACTGAGCTATTAAGTAAAATCACAATAGACACTATAGCGCAAAATGCTCTCACAGCAGGAATGACACGGAAGCTTGGCCACGATCAAGAAAGTAACGTATTAGCTGAAATAACAGGAGACAAAGTTGAGGATGCAATAATACGAAGTCTAAAAAACAAATGTCCTGGGATGTGATGGAATTCCAGCTGAGCTTTCCCACACGTTCGGAATGCAAATGATACCAAAGCTGACAAGTATTTGCAACGAATAAATGAATGCCAGCAATAATATCCCAAGTGACTTTCGAGAAGAAATAATAGTTCCAGTTCCGAAAAATCATACAGGAAAATCTGTAACAAATTTAAGACCGTTCACATTACTCAATTGTGAGTTCAAAATATTTTCCCTCATTATGAACGAAAGATTAATATCTGTAATGCCGCGGTGGAGTAGCCGAGCGGTCTAAAGCGTCTCGCTGCGGAGTGCGCGGTTGCTCGCCGTGGAGGTTCGAGTCCTCCCTGGGGCATGGGTGTATGTGTTGTCCTTAGGTTAGTTTACCTAGGTTTAAGTAGTTTGTAAGCTACGAACTGATGACCACGCAGTTTGGTCCGATAAAATATATATAACCGTCCATCCACCACACACTGTTCGACTATAAAGATATGATATCAATCGCTGGAGCTTCTAAAATAAAATGCACTTTAGTATCATTAGATTCCGAGATAGCTTTCGACAGAGTCTATCATAATTATCTCTTTCACACTATGGTATACCTGAATTTTCCGCAACGTTTATCGGAGTTATAAACAATTTTTAAAGTGCTATCCTACAGTCGTGGTCAACTGTCAACCCAGCAAACCAATCACAATAAACAGTTTAGTTACCCTCTTTCTCAGTTTAAGTCTACATCTCCATGGCCTAACAATACATGGAGAGATGCTAGGCCTATGCTAACGACGTTGTATTTCTGGTCCGAGATAACTAAGAGATATACAAGGCACTAGAAATAATAGATATGTACGCACTTACTTCCGGCGCAAAATTTAACTGGAAGAAATGTGCAATAATGAACATTGGGCGTGGCTTAGTAGTTCCCATCCAAGAACCAATAAAGGACACATCCACAATGAAATGTCTTTGAATAAAATATGCACAAAACATCTGGAGACAATTGCTATACACCTGCAAGAGCTTCAAATAGTGGTAGATGTCACCGAATAGCATAGCAGCAGTCTTACTTAACGAAATAGTACCAGCCAACAGCGATGCTCCAATTGATGTTCACCACATCTCCAGTCAACTCTACCACTTAAAGTATTTTTAATAGAACAGATTTATCTTAAATGATGATTGCAGAGAAAGATATAATTAGTGTTAAAGAAGTATAACAAACTTAATGAAGTTTCGTAACAGGAATATCATAGAAAAAAGAAGTACTACGAATTCATTTGGTCAATTATCTGGAAAAACATCCATCATTTGCACTTAGCAACCAATGTTAGGGTAACGTGGTACTACAGAAAAGTGTCAACGAACGAACGACTTCATTTCATTCACATGACAGACTCTCCTTTGTGTATCACCTGGAATCTCTATGACACTGATGAACACCGGTTTGTATGAAGTAATGTCAACAACATTTGACAGTCAGATAGAAGAATATTAGGAATCATCCAGAGAACATCGCCGCATACAATAACACCTACGAGCTTTTTGTTATCCGATGAAATATTTTACCACAACACGAAGAACAATGCCGTCAACTGGTTAAGGGGACATACAGTATTTTATATCTGGAAAACACTGAAAAGAGCGACCCAGTACCAAAACCTACCGCAAATAAACGATTGTCATAACCAATTGTGCAAATTTCCTAAAGAGAACTATCGTGTAAATTGTACTTGAAATATCATCATTGACGATGGAGTTTATAGAATAAAAATAACGTTAATTACATAAATAAGTAAATACACTAACCCAAATGAAGAGAACATGAACAAATGCAGAACTAAGTACTGATGAAACGAGCTATGTCACAAAATAAGTTTTGGTTTTGAAACAAGATATATCACTGTCCACCTCTTTCATATGTATATTTTATTTTAAAAAATCCTGTGCTCCAACCGATTGAGGTGTTTCAGAATTAGAGAAGAAAACAATCTGTAATAAGTACATAAAAGAAGCTACAAAGAAAATGACATTCAACCGTTCACGCAAAGCTGCGAACACAATTCGTGAAGACGAACTTTGAACTCGACGGTGGGCAGGGCCATGGAAAAAGAAGAAAAACAGTTATTTTATCGAACAGTAAATAGAAGAAAATAGTTTATGTTTGTTCTTAGTTTGCTGAATTTTACACATAAAGCTGTGGGACAGCAAGACGTAAATTCGTCAAATCAGTTTAATTTTCCTTTCTTCTCACGAAAGAACAACATTTTCTCCAATTACGAGATAAAGAGAAAATTTAATTTCCAAGAAATGAAGAAAGCCCGAAACGTTTAAATATTTCGATTTCATAAATTTACGGCCGTTACTGTCAACAAATGGTGTCTGTTCGTTTGGACATGTCCGAACATATCAATGATTGTACATAGGAACTATCAGTACTACCAATTTAAATTGGAAAAATAGTTAGAGAATATCATGAGGAAGGCGAATCAAAGTCTACGTTTCACTAACAGAACACTTACAACATGCAACCGTTCTACTAAAGAAACTCCCAACACTGCACTTGTCAGTCTTGTTTTGGAATATTGCTGAGAATTGTGTGATCGTCACCAGATGAGCAGGTTGTTTTGAATTATTGTGATACACGGAAGAGAATGACACGAAAACAATGCACTAATCAGGGTGGAATCATTGAAAGGAAGGTGTTACTCATTGCGGCAAAATCTGTTTGCTAAATTGGTTTCACCAACTGTCTCCACTGATTGTGAACATATCTTGTCAGCACCAACCTAGAAAACGAGACATGATATTCATAAGAAAATAATTAAAAAATCAGACCGAAAATGGAAAGATTTATGTGTTCCTTTCTCCCGCGCACTATTAGACAAGGAAACGGTATGAAATAACTATTATAAAAGCGGTTCAGTGAACTTTTTTCCTGGCACTTACATTTGATTTTTAGAGTAAACTAGCTTAAACCTGCGGCTCCACTCGCGTGTTGGTTGATTCTGATAGATAAGCTATCTTTCAGTAGTGTGCTATGAGACTGGTTTTGAAGGATGAAATGAAATACAATACCTTCTTTAGAAACAAACATTTTTAATCAACAGTCAAATAACAACTTAATTAATGTAATTAATTTCACTCGTTTTTGAGAAAATGTCGCTGATGAAGCGGAACTGAAAAATATTCGTATCAGATTGCAGAAGTCTATGCACTTATCGTTTATCAGGAAAGTAAGTAGTGTAGATCAAATCACACGAAAATGCACTCGTTTCGAAGAATCCAATCAAGAAATTCATCAATGATGATTATAATAATATCACAGATCGATCACTTGATGTAATGCGCGGAACGCCAAATAGATTTTTCTTAAAGAGCTGTATTAAAAGAAATTTTTTTACTGCTTTATTTATTTATTCTTATAGTTCCTTATTCGTATGCTTATCCTTACAGAGAAAGAAAAAAATGTTCAAATGTTTGTTAAGCTTATGGGACTTAACTACGGAGACATCAGTACCTAAACTTACAAACAACTTATTTACTACCTTATACTAAGGACGGCACAAATATCCATGCCCGAGGGGGGATTCGAACCCCCGACCGTAGTGGCCGTGCAGACCGTGACTGGAGCGCCTCAGTCCCCTCGGCCAGCGCGGCCGGCACAGAGAAAGAGCTGAAGACATTGTAGCACGCATAGACCAAAGATATGGTCTGCGGCATCACATTTCGCTGTATGTAACCTCCTTGCTATAGAGTCGCAAACGTCATCGCTGGGCTTTTTTATAACTTGACAACTTTCAACACCATATCTTCCACCGCCTTTTAGCTATCGGCATGGAACTGCTATGGTGTACAACGTGAGACTTCGGACAACAACAACACACAGACCATTCGTTTGCGTTCTGTAGTTTTCGCTGCAGAGCGAAATATTAACACACGCACACACACACACACACACACACACACACACACGCGCGCGCGCGCGCGCGCGCGTAGAATTTTGTGTACACCGATAACTTTCCATCCCAATAAACTCCACCCTTTTATCATTATCAACCCTCAAGCAACAATGCAACCAATAAAACCATTTTCAAAGAGTAAATATAATTTTCAAAGAGTAATTATTGTTCCGCATTTCGCGTTATATTCTTCAGATTACTAAATATTTATCAGATCGCTATAAAACCGTGCCTAAAACCTTCCACAGGTATAAATTAGTAACTGTACAAATATTTAAGTCTCTGCGTCTTGTCGTTCTGACGTGATAAGCGTACACCGAACAGACATTCACATTAATATATATATGCCTAAATCCTTCCCCGGGTAGACATTAGTAACTGTACAAAATTTTAGCACTTTATGACTTGTGGTTCAGACGTGATAAACGTACACCGAACAGACATTCACATTTATAGATATAGATATGTAAATTTATGAGAATTATTCAAGAGCCGAGGGGGAGGAGTTGCAGGAGACTAAACAGTTCGGTCATCAGTCAACAGCCGAGAAAGAAATGTTACCAATCTAAGGATTTTCTTATTTTTATTGCCATTTGTATAGCAAAATAATTAAGATAGTGACAGATCATGCACCTTTAAATTGTTTATTATTGCTGTAAGACCATTTGGGTCAGTAAATCACATGGGCCTTAAAATTAAGTGAATTCGACAATGAGGTTGTACAGGATGGCCAACCAGTCTAAAATAGTTTAGGGAAATAATTAAAAAAATTTATTTATAAACTTCGCCTAGGTTTTATAAGTGTTCTCCCACTCCAAGGGTCCACCTTGGAGGCCGTCCACCTTGCAGGGCAGAGCCAGCCAGAACCAGTAATGACTGCTCATTTTAAAATCACGCCATCCTTCTGGCGTCTGTGCTGAATCTACTGACGTTTCGATGCCACCGTGTGAGGCAGTAGCAGACACCCACGATTGATCACGTGTGCTCCTGCTCAAGGACTCTGAGGTGCGAGAATCAGATCGTTCGTTATAGGTCTCGTACAGAACAGACGCACTCCGGAGGCCCAGCCTTTGTGCGGGGCGAACGGCCTCATGCCGTACGCTCCCGCCTAGCGGCTGTTCGGTAACAGTCGCCAACTGTGTGAACCGTAACCATTACCCCTTTCGTTTTCTATCCGCTAACTTAGACAGGCACTCATTCATTGCAGCCGACCCCAGGGCGAGTCCCGCTATGTATCCCGTACTTCCTGAATATAGCCAATATATAGACAATATTAATTTTTCCTGTTTTGAGTGTGCATTTGTAGAGTGACTAAATAGCTGAAGCCATATCTGAGAAGTCGTAAGATTCGAATTAGAAATATTCAGACACCTCGGCTGTTTGAAGGCACTGAATTACATTCAATGGCGAAGTTGAAAATTTGTGCGGGGCTAGGATTCCAACCCAGAATACCCGCTTCTGGCCAGTGGTCGCGTTAACCAATCATGCTATCCGGACGTACATCTCGTCCTGCCAAAGTTATCGCGCTCTGCAAGTGCAGTGCCTCACGTCCGTTATTCCCTAGCTCACAGCTTTATCTACAGTTCAACAAGAAGTCGAAAGTATTTGTACATCAGCACAGAAATGGTGATTTGCCTATATAAGGTATACATATGATAATAGATATGGTGTTTGCTCTTCACACATTTATAATGTCGATTGACTCGTATCAGACCTTCTATGTTAAAAGTGGCCTGACCTGGAAATTCCATCGTCTTCTCTGGTGATTCGTATCCATCTAGTAGACTGGAGTGTACTGCCCGTGCCTGTCCGTGACGAAATTTTGCCGTCGTAGCTCGGCGTCATCATTAGGCGTTCGCTGAGACAGGTCGATAAGCCAACTGTGACCCCGTATTTAAACCTAGGCGGTGTATGGTGCTTTCTATGTGGTCAGCGTCTGCTTTGGTCGATTGTGGCGACTTCGCGTGGCCAGTCGTCGGTCCGCACTCATTCAACAGCGCCGAACGAGAAGGCCGCAGCACGCTGTTGTCACGTCACGTAGAGCACGTAGCGATCGCGTAGCTTACTGGCTGGCCGCTAGGGCTTAGTGGGCTGTGTCCTAGCGGCCAGCCAGTAAGCTACGCGATCGCTACGTGCTCTACGTGACGCGAGAAGAGCGCGCCGCGGCCTTCTCTTTCGGTGGTGTTGGCTAATTGTGGCCGTCGCCGTCCCACGGGGCTTCATCGACGGCCCGCGATGCGCCCCTGCGAGGTACGCTTCATACTGCATCACGCTGCTGTGGGGGAGAGGTGCAGCAATCCAAACCTTGTTTGAGTAAGGGACCAAACCGATAAGGTCGTCGGTTACTACCCTTACACAGTACTTAAACAAACTTGCAAGGATAACACACACACACCTATGTCCGAGGGAGAGCCCGAACTACGGTGGGAAAGGTATCTCAAACCGCGTGACCATCTCCTCGTTCCAGTGCAGTAATTGCTCGTGGCTTTGGCCGTTGTCTGTTTTGTGGAGAAAGGTTGCTTTTCTGGTGCTTACGTGGCTGCCCCGTGCCGTACTCAGCAGATATCCTGCTTCGTGGTTGATCAGGTTGTCTGCCATATTGATGTCAATGCATTCAGCTATGACGCTATCCCAGAACCGGCGATTTGTTCCTGGATCTTGGTTTTATCATAATTTATGGTGTGGCCGAGATCTAGAAAGTGTTCTTATATAGTTGATATAATGTGCTAACGAAGCGTGGCATGGCTTTGATGTTCCTTACCTCTTACGTCAAAGATTCTTGTGATTTGTCAGATGTAAGATATACCGCAATTATTTGGTATCTGCAAGATACCCTGCGTTATTAATCTTGTTGGTGGACAGAACACACTTCTGGTCTTGCGTTTCCTCATCCCTCTTTTGATGTTGACAGATATAGGCTACCTTCCTGTTATCTTCTTCTTCCTCTTCTCCCATTGTGTCAAGTCATCTGGTTGGGTTTGACGGATGCGGATGACTCTGGTTGAGTACCCGTCAACTGTGAACACTTTCTGAACTTGATGTCAAGTTATGCCTTCCAAATAGGATTAGGGCGCTCCTTGCGGAGGTACAAGATGATCTGGAGTTAATAACAGCGTGTATCTAACAGACACCACATACTTGCGGTATCTATTACATAGATCAAATCACCAGAACCGTTGACATAATATGTAAGGAACATGAAAAAAATGTCTAACTATGACAGGACGCTAAATCAGCTACACGGCTACTGTTGTATTTCTGTTTTTTTTTTTTTGTGGGAGTGAGGGTGAATATTAAATTTATTAAATTACGGTTCTCGTTGTTCAAAAACTGATTCTATTCTAATAGATTTGCTCTGGCATGACACAGGAAAACCCCTTTTCACGCCACAAACCTCCTCTAAACTCAACAAAGGCGGTAAAAATTATTAATATTGCCATTGCTATTTGCTGAGACTAAGTGCTCGTATACGGTTGCAATTTCG
Source organism: Locusta migratoria (assembly GCA_026315105.1). NCBI lineage: Eukaryota > Metazoa > Arthropoda > Insecta > Orthoptera > Acrididae > Locusta > Locusta migratoria. The sequence continues at coordinate 15,169,510 of CM048755.1, forward strand.
TATATTCTATGAGATTTAGGCCCAAAACACAATTTACATTATTATGCGTAACGGATAATAAACACACTTACACAAAGCCAACGCACTAGCAAAGGATTGGTAACCGTCTTCCATGTTCATGCCAAAAAAGATTCTAATTGCCGCACAACTGTTTTATCATTGATTATATTAATTCGGTGCAGGGGTAGCCTGCTATAATTACGCTCAAAAGTACGAGTTACAAAATGAATTTTACTACAAATTCTTGAAACACCTTGAATTTCACGATTATATGAGTAAAAGCATATACAAAAAATTTAATTTATTACAAATACTTAACACACCATGAATTTAACGGTTATTACAGAAACGAAAACAAAAAACTGATGATCATTCTGGCCCCTGCGAAATAACGCTTTGGTGGCCACACTATATGGAAACAAGGGGAAGCTTACACTTGGATCTCACATAGCATTCTCATGCAGAACCATGCGAAAAATACGTTAAATGAAACCAACTGAGGAAGATTTACTATTGCCTGCGTGTAGCAGCTCAGGTGAAAACACGTTGACCTAAGAAAGCTAGCCATAGCAATGCCTGAACATAGCATGTAACGTTTTCGCTCGTGCAGCGAGCCTCGAAAGTTCTCGAAAAAGCAGAAAATGGTGTTCACCGTGCAAATGACTCGCTAAATATTGCTCTGATGGAGCTAATAAATTATGAAAGATGCCAGTAAGCACCTCGAATCCTGACTGATAAACTATGGAACGCTACGTGGCCACAACACAAATACCGTTACAAAGAATTAACATAATCAACACAGAACTATATTAAATAAGCCAGCAAGCAAATATACAAATAATAGTAAAACCACAAGGCAGAGTGTGGCGTGCTATATCGGACAGGAACAGTTCATTATGAGACGCAGCCAGTATTCACACACCAACCCCGCTAAATAATCTGATAGCGAAACACACTACTTTCATTTTTTAAACTTGCTTTAAGCGGAGTAACCATTAGTTTTATTACATTCCCTTACACCATACAGCAACCAAGACGCTACCCGGTGTACAAGTACGAGACACTACGAAACCGCCAGCATAAAACAAATTTGCGCCACCAAATTAATGCAAATGCTTTACCTTGGCTTATAAGGAACAGTTTAAACCAAATCAAGAAGTAAGCGACCTCATGATCGGTACTTATACTGAACAAGAGTCACTAGCCGCGAGCCTAGTGCACCAGTTGCAAAGTACAAAGAAAACTATTAAAATCGAGCATTTCACCCACAACAATTATATTATCGCGTTACTACAACCACTGGACTTCCAATAAAATGATCACATAACATATTACGCCAAAGCGCACAGCATTGCAAGCTCGCTTCTACCATCACATCGCAGCTCCGTGGTCCACGTCCAGTCGCATTGTTCGGCTCCCTGGAAGTCACCGAAACTTTCTCGGTTATGTGTTTAAAATCATTATCAGTACGTGAGTGTGAAATTATGATGTATTCAACGACGTATGACACCTGGCCGAGGCGGCACAAGGTCATGGCACATGCTGCCGGTGCATTCGCCAACGGAGGCGTGCTGGAGTGCTGGCCTTGATAAACATCAGTAGAAAATTTAATCAGCACATGAACAGCATCCGGCATGATTGTGGGAGTCGTAAGAGAACGCATACCATAAGGCCAATCTGTGTGGTGTCAAGAAACGTAAGCTGTAACGGTGAATAATGCTGGGGATTTTACTAAATCACCAAGAAAGTACCGAAGTACATGCTTAGTTAACTGTAATGGAATGCATATATGAGAGTGGGTGAATGGTGAGGATAATTCGCCCCCTTACTCCAGAGTTCACTGACTGAAGTACAAGACGTTAGTAGTTAGTCGAGTAACGGACAAAGCACCGTAACAATGTTGCTTTATCCGAAGTTCATTGGGCATTTGTAAATTAATAATAACGAAGTACACTGCAAGGCTGATTTTCTTCTCGCCAATGTCGTACCATTAGTGATAATAAATTCCATACTACTTGTAATGGCTGTACATATTGTTTCATTCTCAATATTGCCCGCCATTGGTGGAATAATTTCAAACATGCTAACAAAAGAAGTGGGATGTGGAGGACATGATTTAGTGGCTCATGGACTCTGACTTTCACGATGAATTTAATAATTTACGTTATACGTAGAGTTTTTTAATATAACAGTAGTTTGTTAATAATAAAGTGACTTCTCTGTAGATTCATCTGGGTTTAATAAATAAAGTAACATCGTGAAGGCTGCATTACGTGGAACGACCTGAATTATTACCGTTGTCCACCATACACGCGATAACGTAGTACTCCATATCTCCTACCGAGGTGGTGAGATTAACCCAGATACATAAAAGAGTAGGGGGCATAAAACTGACTGATTAAATATAGTAAATAGTAGTAAAACGTTGCCCACACAACATCATAGTTTTTAAAACACTCCCCTGTCGAGGCTAGACGACCCCTCTAACCCTCTCCAGTGCCATGCGCCACTTTTTAAGTTTTGGAGCTTTGTGATGTGTCTGGACTCTTGCCTAATCTATTAGTTTTGGGTTTTAGTGTGGTGCAGAGTGGATGGCTAAATTTTTTATTCCCGTGATCGGCGAGCCCTTCCCAGCTGCTACAACGTTTTATCTTCTACTTCCGCCTTATTATTATTTTTCACCAAATGTGATATGCAACGGCCTCTTTGTGATTAAGTTTAATTCACTGAGGATATGTCTCCTGCCGGCCGCGGTTGCCGAGGGGATTGAGGCGCTTCAGTCACGGTCTGCACGGCCACTACGGTCGGGGGTTCGAATCCCCCCTCGGGCACGTATATTTGTGCCGTCCTAGTCCGTAAGTAGTTCATAAGTAGTTTGTAAGTTTAGGGACTGATGACCCCGTAGTTAAGTCCCATAAGATTTACAAATTTTTGAACATATGTCTCCTTTTGTTGCATCTCCGTTGTTCGTTTCTCCTTTTTCTAGTTTAAATTTTCCCCACGCATCTCTTGTTATTATGTGCAGGCGCTGTCGTGCGCTCATCTACCTTAATTATGATCGTCAGAAGGTAAAGAAAGTGAGGAATAATTTGTAAAACGTGTCAGTGGTTAGAAATGTGTGAGGCGTGGCGCGGCCGCGAGGCGTCGGCTGCGACGCGAGAGGAGAGCGGAGAGCGGCCAGCCGTGACGCGCCGCTTCAAAGCGAGTGTGCCAGCCGGCCCACACATTACATTTTCGCTTACCCCCCCGGAGTGTTTTCCTGTGTACTGCTGCTTTAAAGACGACGGCGAGAGCATATTGGCAGATCCCGAGCGTGACATTTCGCTCTCTGAAATTCAATCCGAGCCACGGTTGTGGATCGATAGACATACTAATTTAAAAAGTGGCGTTGTGACAATGAAAATGGTGGAAAATTAGGAAGTGAAAAACCTAGTCAGATAAGACTAATTATTATCGTAACCAATTTCATACAAATACGTATAATCATCTGCAAATACGTAATATACAGGGTGTTTCACTAAGTGTGTTTGCCCCTGTAACTTATAAAATAATAGGTGACGTGAAATTTTAATGCAGTAGGTCAACACAAGAAATGTTACACTTTCTGCGGAGCTATGAACATAGTTTATTGTATCACTTTCTAAAGACATGCTGCGTCCAAATCAATTTAAACTACATTCCTATTTATCACTGTTAGTTTGGGAGCTACAACCCTTCAAAGTTTCATTGGCAGATACCATACGCTGTACATAATACATGTCTGTGTGGTGGGTGATGGATGTTATGGCGGTGGGAAGTTGATTTACATGAGATGTTCAAATGTGTGTGCATGTTGCTCAATGCATAATGCAATGCGCCGTCGAAAGGATCTGCGGACGAGATGTAACATCGCCGGTATGACGGAGCAACATGCGTCCTCGATGCGCCGTTTTAGATAATCTGGGGATGTTGGCTCAGTGACATAAACACGATCCTTTAGATATCCCCACAAAAAGAAATCTATTGGTGTTAAATCGGGCGACCTTGCGGGCCATGAATGAGGACCATGGCGCCCCAACCATCTTCCTGCAAACCTGTTGTTTAGTTCTTCCAGAACAGCGGGCGAGATTCAATGCGTCCTCGATGCGCCGTTTTAGATCATCTGGGGATATGGGCTCAGTGACATAAACACGATTCTTTAGATATCCCCACAAAAAGAAATCTACTGGTGTTAAATCGGGCGATCTTGCGGGTCGTGTTTATGTCACTGAGCCCACATCCCCAGATGATCTAAAACGGCGCAACGAGGACGCATGTCGCTCCGTCACACCGGCGATGTTACATCTCGTCCGCAGATCCTTTCGACGGCGCATTGCATTATGCATTGAGCAACATGCACACACATTTGAACATCTCATGTAAATCAACTTCCCACCGCCATAACATCCATCACCCACCACACAACCATGTATTATGTACAGCGTATGGTATCTACCCCTGAAACTTTGAAGGGTTATAGCTCACAAACTAACAGTGATAGATAGGAATGTAGTTTAAATTGATTTGGACGCAGCTGGTTTCAACGATTCCAATACACGATAGAAAAAACTATTGTTCCATTTAAAAAATTATATCTTTGTGCTGTAACTCTTTGGAAAATGATGCAATAAACTATGTTCATAGCTCCGCAGAAAGTGTAACATTTCTTGTGTTGACCTACCGTATTAAAATTTCCCGTCAGCTATTATTTTATAAGTTACAGAGGCAAACACACTTAGTGAAACACCCTCTATGTATTTTTTAATTATAATCTACCGCATTTTAACATATAGTTCAACAAATAATTAACAGAAATATTATTGCACATTAAAGTATATTACCAATAATAAGTAAAACCTAATGGCTGTTGATCAAAATAAGTATTAAATCTACTCCTTTCTTCTGTTGCATCTGGTTGGCCTTGAATACTGTAGCAGGATTAGAAGGACTTCTCCGTTTAATCGAAGTCTCTTGAGGGAAAAAGTATATTTAGTCTGCATTTCAATGATCTCTCTCTGATTGTATTGCGCAAGCAGTTTTTGAAAACTTATTAACTTTTGTCAAGTTTGGTACTTCTAAAAATGTTTCTACAAATCTCCCGTCACTTTCTTTTCCTCTAGCAACTGTTTCAAGAATCGACAGCTTTTCACCGGCATCATCAAAATACACGTGAAATGCAGAAAAATACGACAGTAGTGGAATAACTCGATCCACTATTCTCGTAGAAGCTTTCATGGCTGGAGCGATCACATTAACTCCTTTTGGCCACACCCATATTCTGATGTTCAAATGATCATCGCTAACACCTCTGGCCAATACTCATTGGAAATTAAATAGTTTATTACAGGCTTAATAAAGTCGGGTCACGTGACAGGCCGGTTATACCAACGAGTTCCATCATCGGCAGACAACCTACAATATTCAACATTTGCCGACGAAACGTAACTTACATTCCTGTGTAGGAAGACACAGCGCTGGTCATACAGTTGAATGTACTTTCTTGGTAAACTTCTTAGCGTCTATAGTTATTCATAAATTAAATTATATCTTCAGCTTTCATCCCAGGTAAAAAGAAAGAAGAAAGTCTGTCAATAAATGCCAAAACTCATATTCAACCCATTTCTCTAAATATTTACTTATGTAAACTGCGACAGAATACTTTCTGTGGTGAAAGGTAAGAGGACACGTTGGAGGAATGAGCTCGTGAATTAAACAGTAAGACAAAATAAGAAAATATGGCATATATAGAACAGAGCCCAGAAGATAGAAAAAGAAAGGATATGCAAGGAAAGTAAAAATGAAGCATTTGAAAATGGTAGTGGAAGAAAAGAGGGGAACCTAGGCGGAATTCATCTAATATTTAAAAAACGTTTTAGGTTTTGCACAAAACTACTAATGATCTCAATGTCAGATGCATAACTGTTATCAAGCTGAAGGGCAGCAAGAATTCCTTACTCTCCCGTCTATGAGCCGAGTATCACTTAATGTGCGTTTGCCCTGTAGCAGTTCACACAAAGAAATGCACAACTACACATTAAATCAATTTCAAGTGGTATTAAATCTAAAAAAACAATAGTTTTCGATTCAGGTATAGTGTAATAACACATAATTGACACTACATGACGTAAAGACACTCATGAATAACAGGCTGCCCTAAGTAATAAGGGGGTAACAAAGACTATAATCAATGTAAAATGTTGCTAGTGGAAGATATTTCCATGTAAATGTGTTCAATTATTCCGTAGTGCGGGTGATGTTAAGAAAGGATCTTTTTATTGATAGGCTGGGTGATTTCTGTTCTTTAGATTGTAGACAGCGACAAACGCGCAGTAATTTCACATTGCCGCAGTCTACACGAAACAAACTCTCGTTCCTGGCATTGTGGAGCGTTACAGACGCATTCGCGATGGTTCCCTGTTACATCCTATCCCAGTGTTGTGCTGTCCGAGAACCTATTGTTTGGGAATTAGACACCAAACCTTATCCTACCTTTGATGGGTATCTGCTCGCATACGTGTGTGTGTTATTAGCAGGGTGGGGAGGGGGGCGGGATGCAAATGGAAACAGTTTATTTCATTTCCTAAATTGGTATTGTGGATGTACGAGGCGTGTTTTTTAAGTAAGTACCGTTTTGAAATTTAAAAAAAAAGATGTGCTAAGATATATCAATAATTTTATTTTTACATGAAAGCCTTACCTTAATCTACTTTCCCATATAATTTCAGTCAATAATTAGGCACTTGTCATAACGTTGTACCAGTCTTTGAATACCCTTTTCATAGAAGTCTGCCGCCTGACCTGTTAACCACTGCGTCACAACTGTGTTGACTTCGTCATCGTCTTGTTCGGTCACACTGCCATACAGAACACTACGGGAAACATTAGCAAAGTCATCCCGCAAGAAGGAAATCGTAAAGCGTCTGTTTTCTCCCACCTTTTTGTCCAGTTCCTGCACCAGACTTTCATTAACGCCCACATTTGTGCGGTCATCTTTAAATGCTCTGACCCACTTTTTTACCATTCCATCATTCATAGTGTTCTCTCCGCAAACTGCACAGATCTGACGATGAATATACATCGCTCTCAGGCATTAAGCACAAAGAAATCTTATAACAGCCCATACTTCACAGTCGGCGAGACTCACGATTATCGGAGGCATCTTAAACAATCAGTACACAACGTAAACAAGGAAGAATCAGACTTTAATGGCGTCAGTGGTTAGACAACAGATGTAGGTACCCAGTGCGCATAAAATTATTGAGATATCTTAGCACGTCTTTTTTAATTTCAAAACGGTACTTAAAAAAACACGCCTCGTATAACGTAAATTACGCCAGCCTGATTTTCGGAAATCGCATTCACTTTCTGTAGCTTGCTGCAGTCTGATATTTTGATAGAGAAATAGGGCCGTGTAGGCGGCGCGTGTTGTTTGCAGCGACAACGTGTGTGTGTGTGTGTGTGTGTCTCCCACATCTCCTGCTCAACAGAACTTGGTACACATATTCCTTACTATCACACAGCAGTCGTTGTGGGGTAAGAATCACCTACGACAGACATCTCCTGAGATGTATCATAAAGACTTAAATTCGAGGAAAACTGCTGCATCATGCGGCACAATCGCTATGGGGGTAAAATTCAGGAGATAACATAAAGAATGAAAGCCACAAAAATTGCCCCATCACGCGACTTAACTTCATTAATCCTCTATTTCATAATGAGACTACGTAGTGATCTACAACAATTTTTACACATACTTTCAAACCTCTAAGAAACCTCTTCTTGCTGACAAAACCAGTTAAATGGTGAAAGGAAAGAAGTTTATAGCTTATTACTTTTCCGATGTTCATGCACTGAAACTACGGCATTCGGCATGACGTGACAATTTATTACTCTTAGACTAATGTATTCATGAGTCACTTTACAGAGAATATACACTCATAACACTGAATGTTCCTACGAAATTATATCATAGTAGAACGCAATGTGTATGAGATGTGAGGCATCACACATGGGTGTCTATTTATTAATTCTTTACTACACATGACGTTTCAGAGACGTTTACAGACAGTACTTACATATACCATTGATTGTACCTACGAAATTATATCATAGTACACAAAATATGACTTCAAATTAATTAAATTAGTGAAAATCCGCCACATCACGCACAGGGTTTCACTTTATTACGTCTTTAGTTCCACCTCCATGGACAATATATTTTGCAGACTGTTTCCTAATATTCCTCTCAACGAACGTGGAAAATTATATTACTGTAAACACAGTTCAGAAGATATGACATCATACAACTGAGACGCATGAAAACGAAACAGAAATAAATGGATAGTAGAATAGAAGGTGATGGAGAGACAGGGATAGACGAGTTGGAGTAACACAAGGAACGGATAAAGGCACAACCACTCAACGCCGGGTACTAAAGCTAGTATAAAACACAGAATCCGGGTTACTGGGGATATTTAACTTTTGCTACAGCGTTTGAGAAGTCGGTGTTTCATTACGCATTAACCTCTACTCAATTCAGAATCCAGCTCTCATAACTGGAACTCTAGCAAAGTGGTGAACAGTTGCAATATAGCAGTAATGTTTGGCAAACTAAACGCAATTAATTCGTGCAAACGTACCACAATATATAGAGGAGGAGTGGTTGGCCCGTTATACGGAAGTCGAACTAAATATGTAACGCCAGAATACTGACTACACTGCGAGACAAAGAGACAGTTTGTGAACTGTATAATGGCAGCTGGAAAATGCGTTCTACAAGTTTAGCTATAGATATGACTCTGCGTATTTGTGTGGAGACAGAAAGCAGATACCGTATTTCATTCTAAAACAAAGAAAAAGAATCTAGAAGCTATGATAATAGTACAAAAAATAGGTAATAGGTGTATCAAACATTTGGTTCTGGAGAATAAAACCAATGACGATCATTCATTACTCATTTATTTTATCGCACATCGTCCAATGTACTAGACACGTAATGGTGTTGTTTTGAGATGAGATGTATTATTACAGATTTCTGAGAAGCAGAATGTTGAGGAAAGATCCATTCAGAGGTGGTTGAAATGCCTAGTAACTTATCTCCTTCTATAACTGAACACACGGTATTGGGGGATATAGTTGCATATCATCAATAGGAAGTGATATGCTTACAGGTTAGTGAGGTAATGTTGACAAACACTAATCATATAGTCTACTAGTCGTGGTTACCTTCATTGCTCCCATCGAATAATTGCTTTAATGTATCGCATAGAGTGCTTAATATGGGTAACAGTAAGGTTGACCTATCATTACAGCACCAACCTTTCTGCCCATAATATCTACATTTACATAGACACTCTGCAAATCACATTTAAGTGCCTGGAAGAGGGTCCATTAACCAGTTTCATAACCTTTCTCTACCGTTCCATTCTCTGATAGCGTGCTGGAAGAAAGAACACCTAAATCGTTCCGTTTTCGATCTGATTTCTCTTATTTTATTGGGATGGTCATGTCTCCCTATGTAGGTGGGTGCTATCAGAATATTTTCACATTCAGAATTAAAGTCGGTAAGTGTAATTTAGCAAACAGATCTCGCCGCAACGAATAACATCGTTCTTTTTAAGGGGGAACATTTCCGTGACGCTTTCCCCCCTGTAACGCGTTAAAACAAAACGATCTGCTCTTCTCTGAACTCTCTCAGTGTCCTCAATACTAGTGGTGTAGGAGGTAATGTATTCCGATAGACCGTTGGTAGGTAAAACGCGTTAGGTGCCGGAAATAGATTAACACAAAACAAAGCATAGCTTAATAATGCGAACCTTATTTGAGAGTACTGATTGGTGGAGAGTCGTTTACACACCTGTAGGAGCTGCTATCTGTGTTCGTCGAGAGAAGCACCTGTAATTCCTTAAGGGCGCCGTTGTTGTCGGAGAGATAATTTGCATTATGTTTCATTTACTCCCACAACGTGGCAAATAGAGAATTTAAGGCAAAATTTCGAATACTGAGTGGTAATAAAAATTACACTTCGGCTATCGGAAGTTGGTTACGCCTTCTAAATGGGTAGTTTTAGACCAGAAACATGTCTAATGAATATAATCGGAAATGGGTAGTACAGCCACCGATGGAAGACGGATGAAATAGGGATCAAGGACTTTGCGAACTGACTACGAACATTTTGAATATTCAGTGGCGGTACTTCTTCAGTTTTCGTTCTTGATAGTTGGTTTCGAGGTGAAAAATCAGTCATGACGGCAGAACTGAACTGGAAAGAAGGAGAAGTCGGTGTTTCAGGATACAACTGGCAGTTTAAGATACAAGGTATAGTAAAATAATGGCATGGATTTCATAGATACATATGTATACAACATGATTTACTCATCCAACATGAAGAAACACAAGTGAGTAGACAATATGTGTTATATGATAAGCGGCAGAGACATGCATCCGAGCAGCAACCACAGACTGAGGGTTGACTAATTAAAACGTGTATTATGTTTATCTGGATCAGTAATTATGGTTGTTTAACATATTCATTGACGTGCTGTGGGCTTCTCTGCCACAGGGCGATTGTCCTAAAATAAATAAGAACATTAAAAAAAAGAAACTTCTAGACCTTAGAACAGCAATGTCGCTATACGATAAACCGCAATCGCGATAGGCTACAATCTGACCTTTATCAAAGTCGGAAACGTGTTGGTACGCATTTCTTCTCCTTACACGAGTCATGACAATTACGTTTCACCAGGCGACGTCGGTCAACTGCAGTTTGGGTATGGGTTGGAAACTTTCCAGATGTCAGCACGTTGTAGGTACCGCCACCGGCGCCAACCTTGTGTGAATGCTCTGAAAAGCTAATCATTTGCATATCACAGCACCTTCTTCCTATCGGTTAAATTTCGCGTCTGTAGCACGTCACCTTCGTGGTGTATCAATTGTAATGGCCAGGAGTGTAGTGTTATTGTACTTATCAATGCCTTCTCCTTTTATATGCCCACTTTTGGTGTCGTTTCCTGCGTGTACATTTGTTACCCATACACTGGTCAAAACAATTAGGGAATCAATTGATATATCTAGGTGAGCAGTCGGCAACTGGCGGACCGCGCTCCAGGTCCGGACCGCGGAACGCCTAAAACTGGACCGCCAAAAACATTTTGAAATTTCAAGTTACAAATTCAAATTATTTTAAAAGGAACACACTTTTTTGTAGATAACAATTGGTATGAGTGCCACCCCTGTAAATTATTTTTAGTATTTTACAATTAACTGCTGAATAATTAGAACCCTTACTGATTATTATTGGTAGACTAGCTGAAAACCCGGCTTTGCCCGGGTATTTATTTATTTAGTCCTGCCTTGAGTTAGTACCTCTCCTATTCTTTCTCTCTCTGTCCATCTCCTTTTTTCTAAAAACACGCTACATTTATCGGTAAAAAATAAGAAATAACGCTGCCTCGCATAATGTACAAAATTATAAGTATACAAACAAAGAAAGATAGTAATCAAAACACAAATGACATATAAAATGCGTACGATCTCATATTTATTGAGTTATATGTAGTACAATTGTATAATTTTGCAGGTATGTATGTATTCATTTGTATAAGTGCTGTATGTCTGCATTAAAAGAAATTTCTTTTCTACTGCTTTATTTATTCTTATATTTCCTTCTTCGTATGCTTATCCTTACAGAGAAAGAGCTGAAGACATTGTAGCATGTTTCGCTGTATGTAACCTCCTTGCTATAGAATCGAAACGTCATCGCTGGCCTTCAGTCCGAATTTTTTTACAATTTGACGACTTTCAACCACAATATGTTCCACCCCCTTATAGCTATCGGCATGAAACTGCTATGGTGTACAACGGGAGACTTTAGACAACAATTACACACAGACCATTCGTTTGCGTTCTGGAGATTTCGCTGCACAGCGAAATATCAACACACACACACACACACACACACACACACACACACACACACACACACACACACACAGACGTAGAGTTTTATATACACCGATAACTTTCTATCCCAGTATACTCCACCCTTTTACCATTATCAACCCTCAAGCAACAATGAAACCAATAAAACCATTTTCAAAGAGTAAATATAATTTTCAAAGATTAATGTTCCGCATTTCGCGTTATATTCTTCAAATTACTAAATATCTATCAGATCGCTATAAAACCGTGCCTAAGACCTTCGCCAGGTATAAATTAGTAACTGTACAAATATTTAAGTGTCTGCGTCTTGTCGTTCGAACGTGAAAAGAATACACCGAACAGGCTTTCACATTAATATATATAGATAAATAGCTATCTGATCGCCATAAACCCTTGCCTAAAGCGTTCCCCGGGTAGACATTAGTAACTGTAAAATTTTTTTTAGCTCTTTATGTCTTGTGGTTCAGACGTGATAAACGTACACCGAACAGACATTCACATTTATAGATATAGATTAAATAGATAGTGGTCATGATGTGCAATGCCTGAGAGTAGGCCTACAATGACGAGCGGCGGCAGAACGGAGCAAGCTGATGGCAGGTGATCCGCATAAAAGCTCTGTGCACACGAATGCTGCACCGGAACTTTATTTAATGAACAGTGAAATTCTATAAATCGCTTGATACTCTGACAATCTCCGAAACCTCTACTTCGCGGTCAAGGCATATCCATGTAAACACCATTTTTATGCTCCTAACGAACAAAATCCTGAAGATAGATTGCAAAATATAAGGTTATTAATTTTTTATACATTTCTATTTTATATCTATTGTATTTAATTTTAGTTTGAGAGAAAAAAACCATAGTGAAGTGAAGAATATTAAGTTTTCTGCATTTTTTAATAAAAATCCCTGTCTGTTTTATTTCATGTCATTTTGTAAATAAAAATTGAAATAAAAAATTAGTAAGGAATATGAGATTTTACTTGAGGACCTCGATAAAAATTTTCAAAAGTATCCAGACCCATCTAAGTTTACTTGCCGACCTATGATTTAGGTTCTGAAGTATTGTCAATCGCAGATTGAACTAAAATGGTTCGCCGTCCTTTTATCGGTTCTACGGAATAATGACAACAATATCACGCTAACCGAGATAGTGGTGATAACAAAGTCCCTGCAGAGTGGGTTGATGTTGACTGGTATTAACCAAACGAATTACTCAAGTAGTTGGGTTCAGGTAGTGTAGTGAGCAGGCAGTACAATGCAACAACAACGTTACTTACCCGAAGCTATGGCATAGACAGCCATAGGAAGGTTGGAAGCGAGACGGACACAGAGGGAATTGACTGTAGTTATTGAAGTGTCCCAAAATGTAATTTCCAGGACCTCGGCGCGATTTCAGACAACAGGAACCGTTAAAAGAAAGCAAGGCAAAGGTCATACATGCGTAACGTCAGCAAGGGATCTCTGGTTAACAGTCCGTCGAGAAAGGAGGATGCATGCAACTCAGCTGCAACGCACCCTCCAGGCAGCAGCAGGAAGCGCAATATCATCACAAGCTGTTCGATATCACCTTCTGGAATGTGAGCTCTACACACGGAGGCCTGTAGGAGGAACTTGGTAGTAACGAATGGCGCCGGGTTAGGCTTACGGATGAGTCAAGATTTTGTGTACAACCATACAATCGTCGATCCTTCATCTGGAGAGGACGCGGAATTCGGAAAAAACCTGCTTTTGTGCATAAAACATCGCCCTATCATGGTGGTGGACCAATGGTGTGGGCAAGAGTTAGTATTTGTGGACTTACGGAGCTCTATGTCGTTCAGAATGTCAGAGATATAGAGCGTAGATCCTGCGACATTTTCCCCCCTTACGCTGGTGCAACAGGAGAGGAATTCCTTCTGGTGGGCGATTCCGCTCGCGGCGCTTCACTGCTGGACAACATACCAGGGAATTATTCGAATGGAGCGGCCAGCTTGGTCACCGAACATAAACCCGGTTGAGCATGTGTCGGATGCACTTAGCAGACGCAATGCAGCCAGACCTTCATCTCCCATAACGGTTGCTGAGCTGGATAGCCAAATATCCCTCAAGAGCTGATTGATAATCTCATACCGCACATGGCACGGAGGTGTGCAACCGTACTGGCCGCCCGAGGTGATCACACACCACATCAGAGGGCAAGTAGAATGACTTTTCACTGTCGTGGTAGCCCCATGGTACCTCCCTCAAAAGCTAAGACACCACAACATCGTACTGTATCACACAATATCTGAGTAAATACGTCACTATATGTCTATTCCTATCATATCTCGCTTGATCCCCTAATGTTTATGAGCAATTTATTTTGTGTCACATATTTTATCAGTGTTCAATAATTGTTATAAGACAAATTGAATAGTGTATTATTTTGGGATCAGTTTTAAATGTAAAAAACTTGCCTGCTCTGAAAATTAATTTTCATATACTATCCATAGAGCAAATTAACATCTTTTTATCATAAAAGTCTAAAACGCATTGCTCTATCTCTGTATTGTTTACCTGATAATGGTGTAATAGCTGAAATACGGTTAGTAAAAACAATCAAATATTCAAATGCTTGTAAACCTCTTGGACCAAACGTATGTGGTCATGAGTCTCTAGTCTTACAAACTCCTTAAACCGACTTACACTATGGGCAATTCCCACCCACGTCAGAGAGAGCATTGGCGGGAACTGACGCCCGGCATGCAGCTGGACGCCTTTTCTACACAAATATTACACAATAATTTCGTGTGTTGCTTTCAAAATGTATGCACGAACAGTTCGACGATGTTTGCAGCAGCATGGACTATCAGCTCCGAGACCGTGGCTGCGATTACCCTTGACGCTGCATTACAGACAAGAGCACCTGAGAGGGTGTACGCAACGACGAACCTGGCTGCACGAATGGCAAAACGTCATTTTTTTATGAATCCAGTTTCTGTTTACAGCATCATGATGGCCGCATTCGTGTTTGGCGACATCGCGGTGAAAGCACATTGGTAGCGTCTATTCGTCATTGCCATACTGGCGTATCACCCGGCGTGATGGTATGGGGAGCCATTGGTTACACGTCTCGGTCACCTCTTGTTCGCATCGACGGCACTTTGAACAGTGGCCGTCACATTTCAGATGTGTTACGACCCGTGACTCTACCCTTCCTTCGATTCCTGCGAAACTATACATTTCAGAAGGATAATGCACGTCCGCATGTTGCAGGAACTGTACGGGCCTTTCTGGATACGGAATATGTTGGACTGCTGCCCTGACCAGCACATTCTCCAGATCTCTCACCAATTGAAAACGTCTGGTCAATGGTGGCCGAGCAACTGGCTCGTCACAATACGCCAGTCACTACTCTTGATGAATTGCGGTATGGTGTTGAAGCTGCATGGGCATCTGTACCTGTACACGCCATCCAAGCCCTGTTTGACTCAATGTCAAGGCGTATCAAGGCCGTTATTACGGCCAGAGGTGGTTGTTCTGGGTACTGATTTCTCAGGATCTATGCACCCAAATTGCGTGGAAATGTAATCACATGTTAGTTCTAGTATAATATATTTGTGCAGTGAATTCCCGTTTATCATCTGCTTTTCTTCTTGGTGTTGCAATTTTAATGGTCAGTAGCGTATTAAGCTGCCTGTAGCCAGTAAATTTGAATATGGTAAAGGTACTGAAATTCTAAGTACGAAGTTGAACGGTATACACTTGCAATATACATAATTCAACTGTCCGAACAAAATAATAGTACATACGACTGCTTATGGCTTCAATAGTTGTATTAAGTGATCACTTAATTGTTTTGATCAGTGTATTAATTATAGTATTTGACTGAAGGAAATAAATTGAAACAAATGAAATTGACTGAATATATTATCATGTGTTTAACAGGTCAAATATTTAAGGTGGATGCGGAGTATGTATGTATATGTAGCTGAATAAAACATATGTGAATATATAATTTAAAATTATAAACTGTTATATCATAGCGTTTGGCTTAAATGTCCAATATTTCTAACAAAATAATAAATTTTAATAGATATCAGGGAAGTAGTCATACATCTCTGATACTACAAAGTAATTTTGCAACTAGGCTATTGAACTGAAGTAGGGACATGAGTTGGATCGGTAGTTTATGAGGTGCGAACAGATATGAGTATAGAAATAGTGTCTGATCAATCAGTACAAGACTTTAGGAGGTGGGCATATGGTTATTACTTTGCAATATATCAAAGAAGTTCATTTTCCTCCATTTCTGAATATGACATAGGACTCCATGTGTTTTATTGTAGCTGTGACCTTATTTTAGGCAATGTACGCATATGTTGAAGTTTCCAACTTATGTGGCGTTGTTTCAGTCTGGTACATATTGTCCTGCGTGGCTGATCAACGTAAAATTTGCCACAGTTTCAAGTAATTTTGCGTATTGTACTCTTTTCAAACCCTGGAATGTTATTTTAATCTTGGGTGGAAATTGGTCGGTGGTATTATTTACACAAAAGGACGTTTTCATATTTCTTGATTTAAGTTGTCTGGCCAAATCCTAGTTCCTTTTCCAGAATATGGTTTTGTGCACCGTTCACTAGGGTCTTGGGATGTTGAGATGTTAAAAGTAACGTAAAGAAGAGATAAGACGCTCTTCTGTTTCTTGTTCCTTATGCAGTCTACCAAGGCAGGAGGATAGCCATTGTTTGATGCTATTTGTCTTGCAGCATTAAACTCAATTTGGAACTTTTCTTTACTCGTGGGGACAGATAATAAGCGCTGAATCATGGAATGATCTGAATTCTTGAAACTTCTTGGTAATACTTACGCTCAACACATCATCAACATACATAAACCAGTTTCTAACCTTGGAATATTTCCAAGAACTGTTTCATATAATTGTTCACAAATATTTCACCAAGGAATGATCTAAGAGAGTAACCAATAGCTAGACCATCCACCTGACTGCATTTTGAGATAGGCAAGTGTGTATGTTTAACTTTGTGTCATTTCCTGATTTATCTAGTCTGTAAGATTGTTTAGACATTCATCTGTAGGTATATTACTGCACAATTTGCTAACATCTTTAGAAATTAACTTGTCACTAGAGGGGATATGAAAGTCTTTCATTTTGTCCAGTAATCCTACTGAATTCAGAATACCATGGCTTGGTTTGAAGTTGGTACTAATTTTGATAAGGTTATGTAGTTCTGTAAGTAATTTGCAACATTGGGCTTAGAAAGAAGACACTACAGGGCGAAATGGAAAATTTTTCTTGCAACTTTTAGGAAGCCATACAGTCTGGAAGCTACTGGATTTCTGCTGGTGCGGAAATAGCTGTCAGATTCGAAACAAACGGGCTTGTAACAACTGTAACTTGCAAAAACGTTCAGACGTTTGTAACCCTAAGATACCAAACTTCTGTAATCCTCGGTGTCCAGACTTACAAATTCTTAACTTTTACCACGGACAGTACACACGAAATTTCGACGCGAGCGGCCGCGCGATCCGTAACGTGGTGCTTCAGACGACACAGCTATTTCCGCGCGGCAAAAAAATTGCCGAATATTGCACAATTATCCGTCAGAGTGCGTTAGGAATTCTCGTTTCCTGCTTACTAGGTAGTTGCACTTTCCACTACGCCATCCAGACACGTGGTTATCTCAATTTGCACAGACTATCCACTACAACTCCCGTCAGACTGGAATTTTCAAATTCCTGGTATATTTCCCCCGTCGATTATCGCCAGCCGGCCGCGGTGGCCGAGGTGACTGAGGCGCTCCAGTCACGGTCAGCACGGCCACTACGGTCGGGGGTTCGAATCCCCCCTCGGGCATGGATATTTGTCCCGTCCTAGTTCGTAAGTAGTTCATAAGTAGTTTGTAAGTTTAGGGACTGATGACCCCGTAGTTAAGTCCCATAAGCTTAACAAACATTTGAACATTTTTGATTATCGCCATTACTCACGGTATTGCGCCAGTTACCGTTCTAGTTCGAGCATGGTGCGAATCTGAACCGAGGGTTCACAGGTAGTCTTCACCGTGTCTCTTCGTTATGACAAATATGTTGATAATGTAGGCATGCTGGGATAGTCTGTGAAATTGTGGTGACTACTGTGTAAGACAAATAGTTGAGAAGTGTTCTCCACGTGAAAGCTAAGCAAATATTTAAAAGCACCATGTCATTTGAAAGTACCATATGAAACACGGTAGACATAAAATGTGCGAAGCACAGAAACAAACCATTCGGCGAAATGGTCATTCCAAGTTATGATTATCAAACCTAAGAGAGAGAGGAAGTGGTAAACACGAAATGATGCAAATAATATGATCCAGAATGAACGTTTGTCACAGAACATTAACGAAATATCTTGATAAAAGAACTGGGTTTTTATTGAAAAAATATTCTGTGTCTCTCATTGTAGTAAAGTGACGTGGACTTGTGCTTAAGACAGAGGTGGCAAGTATCGTACAAGATCATATGAGGACGACCTAAAGAAATAAAGATCAGAAAATCTTACTGATGAAAGTTGAGCGAAAGCTCTTTGTTGTAAGTGCATTAAGGATTAACAAATAAGATAATGTAATCAGAGGCAATAGGAGAAGAAAAAGGTAGGTAGGGCGTTAGGCACTAACGCGATGGTGAAAATCTCTCTCGGAAGAGAGGGGAGGGAGCATAGTGATTGTTGACGATAGGATGGTGTGCAAGAAGTCACTGTACTCTACAACGGTATGTGTTCCATAAACGGAGAGTAGCTAAGCGAAATGAATGCACGTAATAACTGTAACAACTGATTGAGTAATTTCAGACTTGTTTGTATTAGCGTGGCTGCAATTGTATATAGGTCATGAATAAAATCTACTAAGCTCATAGAAATAAGTGGTTTTCTCAGCCATAAGGAAGTTATGCATTGCATGAAATGTCCACAGTAGAATTATTCGATTTACTGTGCTGGTGTTGTATTTTTCACAGTCTCCTGAATCATATAATGGGACGTAACATTTTTCGAGTGAAACCGCGTCGTTTTAATACAATAAATGTACTACTACTTCGTATCGAATGTTACAGGCCATTGCATCGCTTTCAGCAATGACCTTTTTATAGAGTGATAAGAAAAACTTGAAAGGTTTTTTCAGAGTAGTTTAGTTGACGAGTAATTTAAAACACAAAATTCTGTAAGTTGTGCAGTTTTCGATTTAATTAGCATTGAATTTATCCAATCAGGTCGTTATTCACATAAATTAAAGCAGCATTGCAGTAACAGTGTTGCAAAATGTATTCCTCACTTGGCTAACCAGAATAGAACATACAGAAAATTGGTAGCGCACACAATTATATGTAGCTACTGCCTAATGTGGTTATGGCTTGCAAAGCAATGTCATACAACTGACGGAATTGTCCAATTCATATTCTATGTCAGGATCCTGATGAATTGTGTCAAGTTCATACCATCTCCCTTATTTACCTTTTCTCCTTTCAACAAATCTATGTACAATGTTCAACATTCAAACACAACCTACACAGTTAGATTTACAAGGATACATACCTTTGTGTTAACCGCCGATTTGATTGAAACTCAGTACCCTTGTAGAGTAGAAGAAAATAACATACACCTTTTTATATTGGCAATGGTGCAGTTTTGAGGGTGAAAAATGCCCTTTGGAAGGTAAAATGACTTATTTGGTTTTGAACGATGATCTCCGCATTCGTGAGACACAAACAAGTATGTTTTAATAAACGTTTGATGTTAGTTAACGACCTTAAAGACAGTATAGTCAAAATTTTCTATATAATGATAATAGTAAAATTACACTAAACACACTCAATTAATTTTGTAAAATTACAAAATGTTTAGGGTACAAAGTAAAGAACGTTATATGTCAAATCCAACCATATACAACAACGCTGGTGTCTGAACTATAGTTTCTCGAAAATAATCCTTAAACGACTTGCTACGGTGACGGCCCAAGAGCACAAGTGTACCGATCGGCGCTAGTTTCCGAGAGAACCGCGCCGTGAGTACTGGGGTGCCACAGAGCACCGCGCCGTGAGTACTGGGGTGCCACAGAGCACCGCGCCGTGAGTACTGGGGTGCCACAGAGCACCGCGCCGTGAGTAATGGGGTGCCACAGAGCACCGCGCCGTGAGTACTGGGGTGCCACAGAGCACCGCGCCGTGAGTACTGGGGTGCCACAGAGCACCGCGCCCTGAGTACTGGGGTGCCACAGAGCACCGCGCCGTGAGTACTGGGGTGCCACAGAGCACCGCGCCGTGAGTACTGGGGTGCCACAGAGCACCGCGCCGTGAGTACTGGGGTGCCACACACACGCCGAACAGGTTAAACAAACGCGCTCGCTGTAGAATAAAGACTAGTATGCTGGCGCTGGTTGTTAGGTAGCTTACTGCAGTGTCAGGGCCCCTTCACGTGCGACAGGTGCCCGAACTCAGAGGCCCACACAAGCTGTAGGCTCGTTCCTGCGTCTGATTCCTGCCCGGACAATGCTACGATTTCCGATCCCCATCCAACGGTTCTCCCTGGGACTAAAAATGTTCAAATGATTGTATAAGTTATGGAACTTAACTACGGGGTCATCAGTCCCTAAACTTACAAACTACTTATGAACTAACTAAGACTAAGGACGGCACAAATATCCATGCCCGAGGGGGGATTCGAACCCCCGACCGTAGTGGCCGTGCAGACCGTGAATGGAGCGACTCAGTCTCCTCGGCCACCGCGGCCGGCTCCCTGGGACTTCCGATATGATACTACTCCACTACTTCCACCAATTTTGTTTCAACGTTTCTTACATGCGACAACAATGACGTACACCGATCATGAAACGCAGAGCCAAGGCGCGACAGCGGGCCGCACACAGAAGAATAAGTACGGAATGCCTCCGCTCCTCCTTCGACATCTGACGAACGCAACTTGTCTGCCGCTGCTGATCCGTCCTCTGTGGCTCCGAAACGGAAACTGTCCTTGCGTGTTCCCTCGACGCTTTGTCCACGACTTCCACCTGTCCCGCCTGCATGGAAGCAGAAGCCATTCCCAGTTTAGTCCAATAGATTTGAAGCACTTTCCGGTGATGAGACTGGTCGCACTTTGACAGTGGCCTCTTCGACGTCTACTCTGCCTACACCTCCATCCTACAAATGTCCTCACATTCCAGAAATCGTGATTTACAACACTAATTGTTACATCGAATTGCTGCGCGCTATGAAGCCAACTCTGGTCGGTAACCTTACCTCCAAGTCTGGCTGGGACTATGTTATCGTCCATTTCAAAGCTGTCCAGGATTTTCACACTCTGTACGAGCTCCACAATCTCGTGATATACCATTACACTCTCACGATATCACTCTTACGAAGGTGCTTAAGATAGTCCTTAGGAAACGTCGTTGAACTTGACACCAAAGTCATGCAGTATTTACCAGCCCTTTCCACCTTTTGACTCCACCCTGCCCCGTTCCACCTGCTGCCCCCTCCTCCCCCGGTCTGGCCATCTGCCGGCCGTCGCTCATTTGTTTCTTCTCCCTCCACCCTCCATCAATGCGACCTCTCATCCTGTTTCAGGTTTCTTCTCGTTTGACCTCCTTCGCGACCTGCAGTATATTCTCAGCGTCATAGCGACGATCCGTTTCATAGCTCTCATTATCCGGCAAGCGCCTAACACATCTGTCGCATGGCCATCATCCTCCAAGTAGTTTTCGATCTTCTTCATTTTACTACCAACTACCGCTCGATCTCTGTTCTGGCTTTGGACCGGCTCACTCATTTCAATCATAATCCCAAATCCACTCCAGATATCTTCCTCCTGAAGGACGTTCCCTGGCGCACTACCATCGACGTTGTCAGCTGGCTGAGCCCCAACCTCGAGCCTGTCCCCCTCACTCTTTGTTATCTCGTTCTCCGACAGTATCCATGGCGGACCTTTCGTACTACGCAACCTGGTTCACCAGGCTCTAGTCACTTCCGCGGCCCTCTCGACGCAAGTCACCGTCAGTCGAGACACTGAGGCTTTCATGGATATGACCATCTTGTGAGGGTGCAACTCTTGTTTCTTAGGTGCTTTCTATGATAGATTTGTGAAGAAATTTGTCTTATGCAGGACACTTTGTAGTATTTTTATTACCCAGTCATGTTTCGCCACTTATTGTGCTATCTTCTGTGGGATTTTGCCTTTTATTTTACTATGTCATTAATTCTGGAATGACAAGTTTTCGCAGAGCTGTGGCATTTCTGCTTCTTGTTCGTGGCATGTAATTATGTTTCGCAACGTATCTTTCTGTTTGTGCACTTTTTGTTGGGAACTGACAGTGCCATCTGGACCAAACGGAAGATGCACAACTCACTCCTCCGACCTGTATTGACCTGCGACTCCGACATTTGGTCTCTCACTGATAACACTCCACTTAAAGAAAGTTCAAGTCCTCCAGAACAAGTTCCTACGCATCGTTGACTCCTACCGCTCTCCGGAGTAGCCCAACGTCAGCCACGGAAATTTTGTAACTGTACCCAAGCTTCACGCCATCACCTCATTCAGTTCGTAGGTCGCTTACCTCCCGAGTCTCGCCACGAAAATTCACTGCTCATCATCGACCGCAATTTTACGTTTTAAGCTCTCCTACACTTCCCATATGAATTCCGATGCCAGCCTACTTTTCTATTATCTGCTTCCTCCCGCTTGAAATAGTACTTCCGACATAAGGTATGAGACCTTGCTGTCCTGGTCTTTTGAAGCACTGTTTTTTGTACCCTTCCGATCGCGATCGACGGTTACAGGTTAGTTATTCGTCCCTTGGCGGATACGTTCCTATATGCGTTGGACTCGGCAGAGTTTCATAGATTTAAATTCAACAGTCCGCTCTTCTTGGCACTTGTTTCTTCTCTTCATAAATAAACTATTACAATCATTGCAGAAAATAGCTACATACGAGCAATTATATTTCTTTGAGTATTTTTGTTTCTCCATCAATTTTGTTAAGTTGAGGAAATAATATGGCACTCAATGAAAATAATGTTATTTAACTGTTAACAATAGCCTTTGATTTACCTCAATATACTGATCAAACTGTTGTAAACGAAACTGAGAAAATATTCAGCTTCCAATTAGAGAAACATAAAATATGGCGTTCAAAATGAACACTACGTATAAATTAGAAGATGCACGTGCTATTGCGGAAAATGATGATAATTACATTATGGATATTGGTGAATCTTATCTACATTCATCGGTAGGATTTACAGAACAAACGGGCGAAGATATAAATGTAAATTTATTGAATTCTCGAACTGAGACAAAAAACATAAATTAAAGTCTGCGAGAATCAAAGCCCAGTTTAAACGTGTAACATCAAAGACACAGCGGTATAGATGGGAGACAGACAATTGAAATAGCTGAAGAACGCTCGACAAACTCCAGATAGTTGCGGAAAATGTATTCGCACAGTTTGAACTTGCTGCACAAAAATCGTTGCCTATTCATGATTTGGATTTCGCAGATGGGTCGTCAATGCTGGCAGGCAATTGCAATTTTCTTAAGGTATCTGAAAAATGGGTATATAATTTGAAACAGAAACACCACATTGCTTCAAGAAAAACGAATAGATTTATTACGCAGCGAACCTCTACACACACAGGTAAACTCAAGCTAGAAGTCGATAAATTCTTTGAAAGAGTAAAATCGTAAGTTTTACTAGTTCAACAAAAGAATATTTTAAACTTTGATCAATTTAGAAATGCACAAAGGACGTATTTTATCTTACAAGGAAAACAACAAGAATTGAAACTATGACCCAATTATCAAAGTCGATGACGCACAGCTACACAGTTAAACTATTAGTAAGTTACTCTCTTTTCTCACCGCAATTAATTATTTTACAGAAAAAGGATGACGACCTCGAGCATCGAGTAAAGGCAAATCTTTCCACGAAAGAGAATGTTCTTGTATTTGCTTGACAATATGGTAAGATGACGAAGAATATAGTAGAAACATCGTTCACATATGTTTATTTTCATAATTACAAACACGATTCAGTTTTGCTGCTAGATCTGTGGAGTTGCCATATTTCAAGAACATTTCGAACAATAGAAATTTTAATTAAAAAATAAAATATATATATTAACAATTTTGAAAAACTTTTTCAGATATACTCTGGTCAAAAGAATTTTGGGATCAGTTGAAATATCTATGTTCTGAAGCACTACCATTGGCAGAATGAACTACTATGGTTCGACGTCTTCCTGTCGCTTCTATGGAGTGGAGACAACATTACAGCGACCGAGAAAGTTGCTGCAGCGGTGGTTGGTGATGACTCGTGCAAAGCACCCTCTAGGCAGCAATATCAACACAAACAGTCCGAAATCGCCTTCGGGAATTCGGAGCGCTGACTGCTACTGAAAATTCATACATTCTAGTTATAACTTCAAATCAGCAACTCGTGTTCACTATAGGGTCTGGGAATGGGTCGAAACAATTCACAGAGGGAGTAAAGTAGAAATGAATCCACTATGCCGTTCCAGTGAACGTCAGACGCAAAGCAATAAGCGAGTAAATAAGCTAACCTGGAGTTGCAAAGCGTGCAATTTTACGCCATTACGTTTGTGTTAGAATCCAAATGGAATGACACCCGAGTAGTTCGACGGGAACCACGATTAATTTCTGGTGACCAATATCTGTGGGCTGCCTGCCTCTTTCATCTACATATATACTCCGAAATCCACTGTAAAGCGCTACTAGGCATTTATTTTCCTATTCCTCTCCCAAATAGAAAAAGAATGTTGAAAGACAACCGTCTGTCGTCTTCCATATATGTTTTATAAAATTGTTTGATGTCACTAGATTAGCATTTTGTTAAAATTAGAACCCCACTCTTTTTCGAGACATAAGGAATAGCATTTTTATTTCATGTTTTAAAATATTAGTTTCTGAAATGTTACTTGATATTGCTACGATTTTTTTTATTTTAATAATGCATTATTGTTCCTGTGAGTATGTGTACTTGTTTTACTTTTAAGTGGATGTGTGAGAATCTAATGGCTGTCTGAATGTGGATAGTAATAGCTAGGTTTTGATGGTTCTCTCTGGCTCAGAGTCGATAGTTAGTCGTTACCAACCTCCGCTGCTGATTCTACCAAAGAGGTTTCTTCACCCTTTGGTTACAAGCCAGTTGGCGAGCCCTCTCGAGGGCGAGTCTCTCCCCCACCACCTCGTTTTTAGTGGGTTTTCCCAGCTTCCGATAGCTTCGCTTCGCGTCCCCTGGTCGCTCAGTCTTCACTTTATGCTCAGATCGCGGTGAGGTAAGGTTGGTTCTGCTCTTGTGTCCTGGGAGGAGATGGTAGCGATTCGTTGCTTAGCACATTTAACTTAGACTCTTAAAGTTAGATTCATTTTTCGGTTTTTTTTAATCGTGCGCGGAAATTTGTTCTAGTTTTTCAATCCAGTGATTTACAACAGATAAAAGCGGTGTATGTGTTACTAGTTGCAGTTTGATAACAACCTGGTATATTCAAACCCTTTGTCATTATGTGGCGGTGTACGAACTCTGTGTAAATTCTTTCTAGCTTTGTGGGGCTCGAGTTCTAACAGACGATATGTTCATTTTTGTACAGTGCATGTAAAATCTTTCTGACGTTTCCTTCCGTGAGTGATATGTGTTCCACGTGGTTGGTTCTTAGAACGAAGACTTCAGCCTCCACTATTCTTTGTTCCATGCCCATCAGACAAGTAACTATGCGTGTATCCTAATTTCCACTATCATTTCGCGATCTTCTCTCCCCTCCTATTTTAATTTTTCTGTTTCTTCTCCGAACTTGTAGTATGCACTCAGTCTTTGTCAGTAATTCTAAAATGTTTCAAATGTTTGTATTGCTTATGGGACTTAACTATGGGGTCATCAGTCCCTAAACTTACAAACTACTTACGAACTAGCTAATACTAAGGACGGCACAAATATCCATGCCCGAGGGGGGATTCGAACCCCCGACCGTAGTGGCCGTGCAGACCGTGACTTGAGCGCCTCAGTCCCCTCGACCACCGCGGCCGGCTGTCAGTAATTCTCTCCGAGCCTTGTCCAACCTCCTTCAACAGCTTGCTTATGACATTCTATGTATTTCTAAGGGTGGCATGGCGTAGTTTTTATTCTCTTTTTTCCGTCTTTGTAATTATTTCACTTTTCCGGGTTTTGAGACTGAACTTCTTCCGTCTCTGTGAACGCTCCCAATCGCACGTTGCTGCATTTCAGTACATTCCTTATGAAGTTCTACGCAGCTCTAGGGGTTGCATACCGTAGTTAATTTTCTTTATTTTTCGGAAATTCTATCGATTTTCGGAAGCACGTGGGTCCGAACTCGGACTTCAGGGGTTTGCAACTAGTCACCTGAATTCACGCCACTTCTCATAAAACCAGTGCCTAGATAGTTTACTGTCAGATTTCAACTTAAGAGTCCGCCGTGATTTTGTATAATGAGTCCGATTTCTAACCACTTCACCTTCAGTGGAGTGCGATTATGTACCGTATCCGTGTGTCGCCGTTAGCGTGTGAGCCCGCGGTCTAATCTAAATACAACTTAACTATGTTGTACTCACGCACCATCTCAAATCAGGCACGACAGACCAGAGCCGTCCTTGCAGTTGTATTGTATATTGTGTTGTGTGGTACCTCCAGGTTTGCCGAATTTCGCCTACGATAGCGGCGCCTGCTTCTGCCTCGTTTCAGCACGCTGATTTTGGTGAGTTTCGCTGTTGCATAGCATGTGTGTGAGCGACTGAGTGTCGTTTGTAAATCCCCTCCCCCCCCAATAGCGTTACGTTCTGTGTAATTTATGTTAAATTCAATTCTGGGAATTGTCAGTATTAGATCATGTAAATGGGATGCTTTTTTATTGTATTAACAAAATTGGTTCCCCATTTGGATTGCGTTCGACCCGAATAAACAAGTTAAGTTCAGTCTATTTTTGACTTGCCTATAAATTGTAGTTTTCGAGCACCTTCCCCCTTTTATTTAATATTGTTTTTCACCAGAGCTGAGAATAAGCTCAGTTCATATTTTTTATTAAGTTCCGTTGCGCCATATATTTTTTTCTTAGCCACCTTTATGAAATAACTTTAATTGTGGTGGCTTGTTTATTAATGCCTGTGTGTAATTTCGTGTGAACTTCCTGTTATCAGAGTAATTTGAACCAAGTCAGTTCTCAATTTGGGCCAAGGAACAAGGTTCTGCAACAGGGAGTAGCCGGTAGTTCACACGGACGTTTTACTAATGTTACTGCAAAAATTAAGCTTTTTATAACAGTAAACTCTAATCTGGGTACCTCCTACCAGAATTAAGCTTTTATTTCGTACAGTGGACCACTTTTAATGTCTATATGTCTCTGTACGAGCCATAATTTCTCTATCTTTGCGATCATTACGCGAAATGTAAGTAGGTGTCAGGGAGATCGCTCAACAATCAGCTTCAAATTCCGGCCCTCTAAATTTCCTCAACAGAATTTCTCAAAAAGACCGTCGTCTTTCCTCCAGAAAATGTTCGAAGGTTTGTTAAGCTTAAGGGACTTATCTGCGGGGTCATCAGTCCCTAAACCGAGGGGGGATTCGAAACCCCGACGGGGAACGGCGTCGAGCATCGTAGCAAAGTGCCTCGGCTTTCCTCCAGCGATCCCTATTTGATTTCCTAGAGCATTTCCGTGACACTCGCGGATTCGTCAAGCCTACCACTAACGAACCTAGTTGCTCGCCTTTGAATTGCTTCTATGTCGTCCTTTAAATTGATCTGCTGCGGGTTCCAAACATTTGAGCAATACTCAAGACGTGGTCGTACAAGCGTTCATAATCGGTCTCTTTTGCAGGTGAATTACATCTTCCCAAAACTCCCCCAATAATTCGAAGTCGACTGTCCGCCTTCCTCACAACTGTCCTTACATGTTCGTTCCATTTCATATCGCTCTGCAATGTTACGCCCAGATATTTGAACGACACGACTGCATCAAGAAGCGTGAACTAATGCCGTATTCGAACATTATGGGATTGTTTTTCCTACACATGCGCATCACCTTAAGTTTTTCTACATTAAGTGCTAGCTGACATTATTCACACCAACTAGAAATTTTGTCTGTATGCTATTGGACTCCATTAACGACGACACCCTCCCATACAACACAGCATCGACAACAAACAGCCGCAAAGTTACTCTGTGCATCAGATCATTTATATATATATAGAAAACAATAGCGGTCCTATCACACTCCCCTAGAGCACGCCTGGCGATACACTCGTCTCTGATGAACACTCGCCGTCTATAACAACGTACCGGGTTGTTTTAGTAAGGAAGTCTTCCAGCCGGTGACAAATCTGTGAACCTATTCGATATGCTCGTATCTCGGTTAGCAGTCCGCAGTGTGGCAGCTACTGGCGAGCGCTGGACCGCTCCTGTGTCGCGGCTGCGGCCAGACTCGGAGTTCATGAGTGTGCGGGGCAGGTGTGCGACGTTTGAAAGACTGGCGGACAAGTGGCCGCAGATGGCCTCCAGGCCGCTGAGGCGGCTCGGTCCGTCGTGCTGGCCGGATTACGCGGGTCACGCTCCCTCGCTACGGCTACTTGAGCCACACGCGAGGCGCTTTGCAGCCAAACGGCAGCACTTGGCGCAGCCGCTGGCCGCCACATCGGCCAAGGCCGCGGCTTTGATGGCTGCGCCTGGCCGTCAGCACGTCCCACCTATCGCTGGCTTGCACGTGCGCTGGGTGTCCGATGCCACCTCGGTACGGTATTTGGTGACATGAAAAATACACTGTCAAAGCGACCACTTATTGTATTTGATGATTCACGAATAACCCACGGCAACATCATAATGACGGAAGCAGCCTGCAATTAACGTAGGTTTCTATTGTGGTCGTTACAGTTACCGACTCGACTGGTCGTGCCGATAAGTGTTCTATCAACGCCTATACACTACGGATTGGCAAGAGACGTGGCTTTTGCCTACCTCTCGACACGCAAACGCTTTAGTTTCGTGTCGAGTAGTAGAGGAAAGAAGGGATGAACATGGGATTTAACGTCTGGTAAATATCTTTGTCATTAGAGACGGAGCACTGATTTTTTCCTAATAATGGAAAAGGAAATAAGCCGTGTTCTTAAAAAGGAACGAAGCTGGCATTCTCTTGGAGTGATTTACAGAAGTAACGGGAAACCTAATCCGAAATGGTCGGATACGGGTTCGAACCGCCATCCTCCGGATGATGAGTTTAGTACGTTACTACTGTGCCACGTCACTCGGTGATAAATCGGTACTCCCTTGGTACGTACAGAAAGTGATGCATGGTCTATCAACTAAACACCATGTTCGGCGGCGAATTTTACTTTTATATCTAATACTGTGTCGGTTCATAGTGGGACAATTGCATCTGTGTCGCTATCTATTATCGATATTTTTTGCTTAAGGCTTTGTTTTAATGGTCGAACCGGTAATATACACTGCTTAAAACAATTAGGAGATCAAGGGATATCATAATCTACATATGGTAATGTACACTACTGGCCATTACAATTGCTACACCAAGAAGAAATGCAAATGATAAACGGGTGTTCATTGGACAAATATGTTATACTAGAACTGACATATGATTACATTTTCGCGCAATTTGGTGCATAGATCCTGAGAAATCAGTATCCAGAACAACCACCTCTGGCCGGAATAACGGCCTTGATATGCTTGGGCATTGAGTCAAACAGAGCTTGGATGGCGTGTACAGGTACAGTTGCCAATGCAGCTTCAATACGATACCACAGTTCAGCAACAGTAGTGACTGGCGTATTTTGACGAGCCAGTTGCTCGGCCAACATTGACCAGACGTTTTCAATTGGTGAGAGATCTGGAGAATGTGCTGGCCAGGACAGCAGTCCAACATTTTTCGTATCAAGAAAGGCCCGTACAGAACCTGCAACATACTGTCATGCATTATCCTGCGGAAATGTAGGGTTTCACAGGGATCGAATGAAGGGTAGTGCCACGGGTCGTAACACATCTGAAATGTAACGACCACTGTTCAAAGTGCCGTCGATGCGAAAAAGAGGTGACCGAGACGTGTAACCAATGGCACCCCATACCATCACGCTGGGTGATACGCCAGTATCACGATGAGGAATACACGTTTTCAGTGTACGTTCACCGCGATGTCGCGGAACACAGATGCGACCATCATGATGCTGTAAACAGAACCTGGATTTATCCGAAAACATGACGTTTTGCCATTCGTGCAACCAGGTTCGTCGTTGCGTACACCATCGAAGGTGCTCCTGTCTGTGATGCAGCGTCAAGGGTAACCGCAGCCATGGTCTCCGAGCTGATAGTCCATGCTGTTGCAAACGTCGTCCAACTGTTAGTGCATATGGTTGTTGTCTTGCAAACGTTTCCATCTGTTGACTCACGTATCGAGACGTGGCTGCACGATCCGTTATAGCCATGCGGATAAGATGCCTCTCATCTTGACAGCTAGCGATACGAGGCCGTTATGATCCAGCACGGCGTTCCGTATTGCCCTCCTGAACCCAACGATTCCATATTCTGCTAACAGTCGTTGGATCGCGACCAACGCAAGCAGCAACGTCGCGATACGATAAACTGCAATCGCTATAGGCTACTATTCGACCTTTATCAAAGTCGGAAAAGGGATGGTACGCATTTCCCCTCCTTGCACGAGGCATCATAACAACGTTTCACCAGGAAACGCTGGTCAACTGCTGTTTGGGTATGAGAAATAGGTTGGAAACTTTCCTCAAGTCAACACGTCGTAGGTGTCGGCACCGGCGTCAACCTTGTGTAAATGCTCTGAAAAGCTAATCATTTGCATATCACAGCAACTCCTTTCTGTCGGTTAAAATTCACGTCTGTAGCACGTCATCTTCGTGGTGTAGCAATTTTAATGGCCAGGATTGTATTTTATTTAGATATTGGTTACAACCGTGATTTGTGTGTTATAAAGTTCGATATTTTGCTCTCTCAGCTCTTTGTCTGAGCTTTACATGTTGTTTAATAAGAGCGAGGCACAATGGGCTACCATACTAGTGAGAAAGACATTCTCGTTGCCCTATCATATCCAGCTCTGCAACCATTGTTGGAGGTGTTGGTCAGGTCCAATGCATCCCAGACGTGCTGAATCGGCTTATGTCCGGTGGACAAGCTGGTCACTCCATTCGTTCATTTCCCTCAGCTTCAAACATGTTGTATACAGTCCAGCTCCATGGGAACGAGAGCTATTGTCCACGAGAAGGAACCCACCTGCTATGGCAACAGCGTAGAGCACAACAAAATGTCGAACATTCTTCTCTCTATACCCCCGAGAAGTGAAAGCGCCTATTCTGAATAACATAGAGGTCCGTACGTCCGCCAGTACTGACTCCTAGCCACACCATTCGCCCATCACCACGATATGGTGATGTTTTCTGCACATAAGCACGATTGTTCAGAGTTCCACGTTCTCTCCAAATGAGGAAACAACGATTGTCTGGCTGAACAGAAAATCTTGATTCATCTGTGAACAGAACCCGGCACCATTCTTAATGACTCCAATTCCTGATGATCCTCCGCTGATATTCTGCGGGTTAAACGGTATCGTGGTTTTAATGAGACCCACGCCATAAGCTTCCATGCGTAGAAGCTACATTACCAAAGACAATTTCGGGCTGTTTGTGTTGATATTGCACACCCTGTTATTTGGCTGGACGGTTTGCTGCAGGTGAGTTGCATTCAGCCTCCTGTCTCGACGGGCTGTAAACCGGAGATAACGGTGGTCTCTTGCCGATGGTACCGTGTACGACATTGGTGTTGCCTTCTTTTATTGGTTCCTGTTGTCTAAAATCGCGTCTACGACGTGGATATTACACATCGGGCTCTCCAACAGCTGCAGCCACCTCTATCTGTCTCTTTCCCCATTCCAACCGTCTCATTGCCGTCCATGCCATAGCTTCAGGTGGGTCAAGTAGTTGTTACCTGCTCTCTACACTATCTGAACCCATCACTATCTGAACCAAATGCTTGTGTAATTCGTATTGTTTTCGCAAACCCTGAATATCAAAAACCACATATTACAGACCTGCCTGCGAATGTGTGTGCATAGAACGATGCGTTCGCAACCCGAGGGGTGGTCTAGCGGCAGGCACCAACACCTATATTATGACGCTCGGTAACGCGGTTGGGTGACGTTTCCGGACACGGTTTCTCTACCTAATTTTGTTCCTCAAGCTAT
This sequence comes from Locusta migratoria, assembly GCA_026315105.1. Taxonomy (NCBI): domain Eukaryota; kingdom Metazoa; phylum Arthropoda; class Insecta; order Orthoptera; family Acrididae; genus Locusta; species Locusta migratoria. Next base: position 15,201,711 of record CM048755.1, read on the forward strand.
CCTTAGGTTAGAGAGCCTCGGGAATACACAAAATGGGTTTCAGTCTAAAAGGGGGCAGGTCAGACACAGGAAGAAAGCAGATCTAGAAACCATTGGTATAACAGTGGTAAATTGTCGTAACTGTATTGGGAACGTTCCAGAGCTCCAAGCGCTGAAAGAAAGTACTGAGGCACAAATCGTTATAGGGTATGAAAGCTGGCTGACGCCTGAGATAAGTTCGGCAGAAATTTTTTCAAAGGGCCAAATGGTCTTCAAAAAGGATAGAATAAATAAAAAAGGAGGTGGCGTGTTTATTTCTGTTACAAACGGTTTATCCTGCAGCGAAATTGAGGCAGATACTTCAAAAAAAAAGTTCAAATGTTTGTAGAGTCTATGGGACTTAACTACGGGGTCATCAGTCCCTAAACTTACAAACTACTTATGAACTACTTACAACTAAGGACGGCACAAATATCCATGCCCGAGGGGGGATTCGAACCCCCGACCGTAGTGCCCGTGAAGACTGGGACTGGAGTGCCTCAGTCCCCTCGGCCACCGCGGCCGGCGCAGATACTTCCTGTGAGTTGGTATGGGTAGAGGTTATACCTGACAACCGGAATAAATTAATAATTGGATCATTGTATCGGCCCCCTGACTCAAACGATGCAGTTGCCGAAATGTTCAAAGAAAGCTTGAATCACATTTCAAATAGGTATCCGAAGCATACTGTTATAATCGGTGGCGACTTTAATTTACCCTCGATATGTTGGCATAAATACGTATTCAAAACCGGGCGCAAATATAAAACATCTTCCGAACTAGTACCTTGATCTCCTAGCTATAAATAATTCTGAACTAGTAAAGAGCATCAGAACAGATACAGGGATTAGCGAACATCGAGTTGTAGTAGCGAGACTGAATGTCCAAATTCCCAAATGCACCAAAAATAAATAAAAATATATCTATTCAATAAAGCAGATAAAAATTCGCTTCACGCTTTCCTGAGTGGTGGTGTCCAGTCTTTCAAAACTAAAAATGCGAGTGTAGATCAGTTGTGGCGTACTTTCAAAGACATAATATCTGTAGCAATCGAGAGATTTATACCAAATAAATTAATAAAAAGAGGGGGCTGACTCCCCGTGGTACACAAAACAGGTCAGATCACTGTTGCAGAAGCAAAGAAAAACGCATGCAAAATTTAAAAAGACACAGAATCCACAAGACTGGCAATCTTTTACCGAAACTCGTAACCTAGCGCGGACTTCAATGCGAGAAGCCTATAGTAGTTACCACAACGAAATCCTGTCTCGTAATCTTGCAGAAAATCCCAAGAAATTCTGGTCATACGTGACGTACACTAGGCTTTTGACACTATACCCCACAAGCGGCTTCTAATGAAATTGCGTGCTTATGGAATATCTCCCCAATTGTGCGATTAAATTCACGATTTCCTATCAGAAAGGACACAGTTCGTTGTAATTGACGGTAAGTCATCGAGTAAAGCAGAAGTGATATATGGCGTTCCACAGGGAAGCGTTATAGGTCCCCTAATCTTCCTTGTGTTTATAAACGATTTAGAAGACAATCTGAATTAGCTCCCTTAGACTGTTCGCGGATGATGCTGTCAAAAAAAAAAAAAAAAAAAAAAAAATGTTTGTAAATCTATCGGACCAAACTGCGTGGTCATCAGTCCGTAGCTTACAAACTACTTAAACTAAGGTAAACTAACCTAAGGACAAACACACACACCCATGCCCCAGGGAGGACTCGAACCTCCACGGCGAGCAACCGCGCGCTCCGCAGCGAGACGCTTTAGACCGCTCGGCTACTCCACCGCGGCGATGATGCTGTCGTTTATAGGTTAGTGAAATCAACAGAGGATCAAAAGCAACTGCAAAGCGATTTAGAGAAAATTTCTACATGGTGTGAAAATTGTCAATTAGCACTAAATAAAGAAAGGTGTGAAGTAATGCACATGACCACTAAAAGAAATCCGCTGAACTTCAATTACGCGATAAATCAGTCAAACCTTAAGGCTGTATATCTACCAAATACCTAGGAGTTACAATTACGAACAACTTAGACTGGAGAGAACACATAGAAAAATAGAAAATATTATGGGGAAGGAGAACCAATGGTTAGTCCCCTTAAAACCAACAACAACAACAACAACAACAACAGAACCAATGGTTACGTTTCATTGGCAGAACGCTTCGAAGATTCACCAGCTCCACCAAAGAGACTGCCTACATTACACTTGTGCGTCCTCTCCTGGAGTACTACTGCCCCTTGTTGGACCCTCACCAGGTGGGACTGACGGAAGACATTGAGAAAGGTTCAGAGAAGGGCAGCTCGTTTTGTTTTATCACGTTACGGGGCGGAATGCGTCACGGAAATGTTGCACGAATTGGGGAGGAAATCATTAAAAGAAAGACGTTATTCATTGCGGCGTGATCTGTTTGCGAAGTTTCAATCACCGACTTTTACTTCTGAATGTGAAAATATTTTGCTAGCACCCACCTACTTAGGGAGACCTGGCCATCCAAATAAAATAAGAGAAATCAGATCGAAAACGGGACGATTTAGGTGTTCTCTCTTCTTACGCGCTGTTAGAGAATGGGACGGTAGAGAAAAGTTATGAAAGTGGTTAATGAACCCTCTGCCAGGCACTTAAATGTGATTTGCAGAGTATCTATGTAGATGTAGATGTACCACCCCACGTAGTTTGTCGGTATCATTTAGAATCGATAAACTCCGATACTACTCAAACGATATTAATGAAATTTTGAAGTGTGTGTTATTTGGTTTTTCATGAAGATAGGTACTTTTTATCCCGCTTAATAATCTCAATATTATTTTTATTGATAATTAAATTTGTTATGGACTCAACTAATATGATTATCAGTCCGTAGGCTTTCCAGCCACTTAAAGTAACTTAAACAAACCTAAGGACAACACATTCACCTATGCTCGAAGGAGGACTCTAATCTCCGACGGGGAGCAATCTAGCGCTCCTAGCAAGTCGCTTTCCACCGCGGCTCAACCTGAAGTCTCAGTTGGAAAGTGAAATGTAATGAGTTCGAAACTCACTGTTATTACAGGATTTTTTAGTTTGGATTTTAACCTATCCTTCACCTCTGAGAGTTGTAAAGAGTATCCAAAAGCACGCATGGTTCGGATTCCACGATAAATTGTAAGTCCCCTTTCCCGGCTGTATAAATGGGGTAGATTAGGAACATTGTAAGTCGCCGAAGTGGCGTCTAATCGAAAGACTTACAACAGGTTACTGATCTACATCTATACCCACATAAATACTCTGTAAGTCAGAGTGAAGTGCATGGCAGAGTTTAATCGAACCGCTTTTATGATATTTTTTATGATATTTATCTACAGTTGCGTTCTCTACTAGCTCGCGGGAAGGAACACCTAAATCTTTTCGTTTTCGATCTGATTTCTCTTATTTTATTCTGATGATCATGTCTCCATATATAGGTGGAAGATAACAAGATATTATAGAATTCGGAAAAGAAAGTTGGTGAAAGAAATTTCGCAAATAAGTCTCGCCGCAACGAATAACACACTTATTTTAATTATATCCATCTCAACTCGTGCATCATTCCCGTGGCACTCTCTCCCCCCTATATCGCGATAATACAAAATGAGCTTCCCTTCTCTGAATTTTCTATAAATCGTCCGTCAGTCCCACTTTGTATGGATCCCACAATGCGCAGCAAAACTCCAAAATAGTACGCACAACTGTGGTGTAGGCAGTTTCTTTAATAGAACTGTTGCATCTTCTAAGTGTTCTGCCTGTTCTTATTTGTAACTCCTAGGTATCTAGTTTAATTTACAGCCATTATCTCTGACAGATTTATCATGTAAATGAAGTTTAAAGGATTTTTTTTAGTGGTCGTATGGATGCGTCCACACGATTCATTGTTTAGTGTCAACTGCCAATATTTTCACCATGCAGATATCTTACCTAAATCATTTTGCAATTGCTTTTGATCTTCTGATGACTTTACTGACAGATAAACGACAGCGTCATCCGCGAACAGTCTAAGAGAGCTACTCAGTTTGTCTCCTATACCGTTTATAAAAATAAGGAACAATAGGGGCGCTATAACATATCCCTGGGAAACATCAGATATTACTTCTATTCTACTCGATGACATCCGTCACTTCCAACGTACTGTTCCCTTTCTGATAGGAAATCCGAATCGAATCGCACAACTGTGACGATATTCCACAAGCACGATGTTTTATTAGAAAACACTTGTGAGGTAGTTTCGATGCACTTCATAATATTTGAGGAAAGTATATGTTCTAAATTCCTTCTACCAACCGACGTCATTGAAATACACCTATAACTGCAACTTTCCAGTCTTTGGGTGCGGATTTTTCGCAGAACAAGCGGTTGTATATGATAGCTAGGTATGGGGCTACTGCATCAGCATACTCTTAAAGGAACCTAATTGGTATACAATCGGGACCGGGAGACTTACTTTTGTGAAGTGATTTAAGTTTCTGTAATATTCCATGGGTACCGACTTCTGAATTACGCATGATGGCAGCTGTTCTTGATACGAATTCTGGAGTATTCGCTTCGTCCTCTGTGTGAAGGAATTTCGGAAAGAAGTGTTAACCAATTCTGCTTTAGCAAAACTGGCATCAGTAAAATCACCATTGCTATCTCATAGTCAAGGTATTGATTGTATTTTGCTGCTGGTATACTTCACATACGACCAGAATTTTTTTAGGATTCTCTGCCAAATTACGTGACAGGGTTTCGTTGTGGATTTTATTATAAGCTTCTTGCACTGAAGTTGGAGCTGAATTTCGAGTTTCTGTAAAAGACTGCCAGTCTTTAAATTTGGCATGCTTTTTTCTTGGTTTTTGCAAGAGTGTCCTAACCCGTTTTATGTACCAGAGAGGGTCAGACCCCTGTTTTGTTAATTTGTTAGGTACAAATCTGTTAATGATTGGCAACATTATTTCTTTGGATGTAAGCCACATCTTATCTACAACCCCATCGTTCGTTTCAAAGCCGGCAGCGGTGGCCGAGGGGACTGAGGCGCTCCAGTCACGATCTGCACGGCCATTACGGTCGGGGGTTCGAATCCCCCCTCGAGCTTGGATATTTGTGCCGTCCTTAGGATAAGATAGTTGATAAGTAGTTTGTAAGTTTAGGGACTGATGACCCCGTAGTTAAGTCCCATAAGCTATACAAACTTTTTTTTTTTTTTTTTTTTTTTTTTTTTTTTTTTTTTTTTTTAGTTTCGAAACACTGGAGATTCTCACTCAGTAAAGCGTTAATTAAATTTTTATCTGATTTTTTTTAATAGATTTTCTTTTCGTTTATTTTTGGTAGGTTTCTGAAATCCGATATTCATTCTCGCAATGACAACACTGTGTTCACTAATCCCTAGTCTGTTTTTATGCTCTTTATTACTTCGGGAGTATTTGTTGCTAAGAGTTCAAGTATATTTTTCCAAACATTTACTATTCCAATGGGTTCATGAACTAATTGCTCAAGATAATTTTCGTTTCCGGAAACTGCCTTCAGTACGATTCCGGACGATGTTTTATCTTTGCCTCGGGTTTTAAACATATCGAGTGTAAGTTAAAGTCGCAGCCAATTAAAACTGTATGCTTTGGGAACGTTTTTGAAGTTTGGTTCAAGCTTTCTTTAAACATTTCTGCAATAGGATCGTCTGAGGGGGTCAGTAAAACGAACCAATTATTAATTTATTCTGGTTGTCAGGTATAACCTCTACCCATACCAAGCCGAAAGAACTCTCTACTTCAATTTCGGTACACTATAAACCGCTTGTAACAGCAATAAATACGCCACCACCTGTTTTATTTAATTTATCATTTCTGAACACAATTTTCCCCATAGTAAATATTTCAGCCGAACGTATCTCAGGCTTCAGCCAAATTTCGCTACCTGTAATGATTTGAGATTTAGTACTTTCTATCAGCGGTTGAAGCTCTGGTAGTTTTCCCACAAACCTACGACAATTTACAACTGTTAGACCAATGATTTTTCTGTGTTTGTACTAACTTTAACCAATACCCTTTGAGATGAAACACTTTCTGTATATTCCCGAGGCCCTCTAACCGCAGAAAGCCGCCCAGTCCACGCCACACAGCTCCTGCTACCCATGTAGCCTCTTCTTTCGTTTAGTGAACTCCTGACCTATTCAGCGGAACCCAGCACCCACCACCTGATTGCGCTAGTCGAAGAATCTGCAGAACCGTCTGAGCCTGTGATTCAGACCAGAGGTCGACTGTCGGTCCTGTCAACTATTCTGCAGATGGTGAGCCTTCTTTTATCTTGCAAGCAAGACTGCCAGTCTTTACCACGTCAGATAGCCGCTTAAAACCGGAGTGAATCTCTTCCTATCCAAAGTGACACTCGTCATGGGTACCGACATGAGCCACCACCTGCAGGTGGCTGCACCCCGGACTCTTCATGGCATCCGGAAGGACCCGTTACACATCTGGAATGACTCCACATGGTATGCACTTGGCCTTCTTCCCCTGTTTGGCAGCCATATCTGTAAGGGGCTTCAGTAAACACCCAAGTGATGGAGCTCCCAACTACAAGCGAACCCACCCTCTGTGATAGCCCACATCTTTCATGCTTGGGGTGCCGTCAGGATAAGCGACACCATCCGGCTCAGTAACATTGTCTGGGAAAGATATCGCCTCGAACCTGTAGGATAGACGAACCTGGGAGGCCTCACTGTCGGTCGCCCGGGAAGTGTTTCACGTCCTGCCATACACGTAGGCAACCTCTCACGCGACCACGAGTGTGGTGTCTGCCCCATTGCGAGCAGTAATAGGGCTCCTGACAGATTTCAGTACTGCCACGTTGCTTTCCAATGGTAAAAAAAGGACAACATACCCTTGTTGATTTTATTAGATTATTCGTACGTTATCGATTTTCTTCAATAACTTGTGGCGAAAAAGATATATTCTGTTACGTGGTTGTCTGTGTGCGCCTCGGTTGCACAGTGGTAGAGTGCCAGACTACAAATCCGAAGGTCGCGGGTTCGATCCCCGCCAGATCCTAGGATTTTTATTTGTCACTTTCCACTTCTTTCCCCTCTGGCAGTAATGTTTATGTGAAAAATACCGAGTAGCACCGTGGTTCGGAACCCACGTTAAACTGTAGGTCCCCCTATAACTGGCTGGGTAAGTCAGTTCGAAGGTCGGAGGAAGGCAATGGCATAACCACCACCAAACAGGACCATGCCTAGTAAAGCACTGTGGTGTTCAAACCAATCTTCGGATTGTTGACTGCTTTACCTTTTTTTACTTGGTTGTGTGAGGCCTGTAGCAGGGTGGGGGGGTGGGGGGGGAGAGAGAGACGCGTTTAGAACTAACGTTAGATCGGTGGTGAGCACGAGGGTGGCTTTGTTATTCTGAGGACCTACGGTTTCTGAAAGACAGCTTACGGCCGAGGGCCACAACAGGTAGAACTGAGGCGTGAGCACAGATCACCGCCATCTGACTGGCGCGACAAACGCTGGCGTCGTCTGGGTGAGAGCGTCTGCAGGAATACAGTGCGCCTCCAAGGGCGCTGTACGGTGCTTTGCGAGAGGAGAGCTGGGCAAATGTATGAAAGACAGACCCCTGGGACTACCAAGTCAGGCGCCGAGTTGGCGAACGCCAGGGAGGCACCCCCTAGGACATTGTACGTCTTTGGCGCCAAGCTGGCGGGCGCCGCAATTATACAATAGTAAGGAAGTTTGGCCGTTTGCTGGGAACAACTTGCTGGCCGTGTTTTCGGCGGTGCGTGAAAGCCATCCGCCGCTACCGTGAGAACGCTGGACGTAAGGCCGAGGCCTGACCGGTGGAAACGCGGGAGAGCTGGCCATTGGCTGCTGTTTTATAGTGAGGGGGTTCGGCTGTCCGACTCCCGAGCACAAGCTGCGATTGGCCGTACTTTGGCGCCTAGCTGTGGATTGGCGTTTCTGTAGAGATAGGCGGAGCCTGGAGGCTTTGCAGAGGAGAGACAGAGATTTTAGGAGTGCAGAGGTGGACACATGTTTCATCAGCCGAGGAGAGCAGACGCTTCTCTTCTGCTCTCAGTTTATACTTGTCTTCGAGCAGCTGTACTTACAGTTTATAGTACAACTTTTGTAGTTGCTCCAAAACTTGTACTAATAGCGCTGAGTATTGGCAAGCGGAGAACAAGGTAGCCTGCCTGATATTAGACGCACCGACGCGCTAATTGCGATAGTCAGTTCTGGTGTCACCTCTACCTACAGTAAATTCGTATATCACACGTAAATTGTCTTTAGTGGCGAGTGAGATCGTAGGCACTGAGATCCGCCGGGGTCGAAGTTGGCTGATATTAGTTAAATATCGCTTCTGGAATACGAAGCTGAATTATCTCTGGGTCCGCGACGTGCAGCTATCGACGCACGCAGCCGCCGCCCAGCCGTCGTGTTGCTGACATCGCCAGCCAGCACAGTTTTGGTACAGTATCGCGTGCATTTGCTACTGTTTCAAGGGCTGTTCACGTTTTCGGACTATTGAAAACGTTAGGTAAACTGACATAACTCTGATATAGGAATATTCCTCTCGATTACGCCACAGTTTTCAGTTAAATGTGGGTTGTCACAAGTGTTTAGAATCAGATACAATTATTCTCGACTTACCAGTCACTTTTTGTAGGTGTGTATATTATGTTTTGTATATTGTGTTCGTTAAATTTGATATGTGTTCAATTGTATGAATTTTGCTTTCAGCTCTTACGTTCATTTGACTTCAGAGAATAAAACGAGTCAAAACAAATTACTCAAGTCATTAAAATTTTATAAAAAAGTTTGGATTGGTTTTATTTCTTGGAAATTAGAGTATAAATTCAGTGAATGGTCGATTGTGGGTCAGCCACGCCTATTCTTTAATATCAAGTGAACAAACCATTTGCATACTCCAATTGCATACCGACCATTCTATCCCCTTCCTTGCATTTTTATTTTGCAACACACTCACCAGGAAACCTTTCAGTCCCTGCTGTGGGCCAATCGGTGAATCTGTGGACACTTCGGTCGCCACAGACAACCGTTCAGTTCCAACGATCGGCCAACGACAACGACGTCACGTGACCGCAACCGAGGTTAACACTGCCTCAAGCTGGGAGCGAAGTGTCACCAGCTCGGCCACGCAGTGATTGATGGTATTAAAGAAATCTGTGTTCAAAACAAAGACAGAAGACGCTCGCGATTCATACGGAGGAAGAGTACACTAAACGTACTTACCGCAACATTCAATCTAACATACATGCGACCCCAAGAAATATTTAATAAACTGAAGCAAGAACCTCACCGAATACTCAAAATATGTCGCTTCTAGTGAGAAGCGAGTTACACTTACAAGTATTGGTCTGCTCTGTACTGCACTGTGCTGTCCGCAACGGCCACGCACCAAGAAGAAATTACTGTTATATTCGGAACAGGATGTTTTCTTGGTGGTACAGTTTATTTCACATTCCACATTTACCCCCAAATGTACACCAGGCATAACTGTGCACCTCAAAAATTTCGTTTGTTTAATTTTCTTATAATGTTGCTGCAAATTATCGATACATATAAAAGTCAACGGCCCCTCACACCCGATGTTCTAGTCATCCCTCGGATACGGGTGTGTGTGTTGTGCTTAGTATACGTTAGTTGAATTAGTAAGTCTAGTGACCGATGGCCTCAGCGGGTTGGTCCCTTCCAATTGCTCTCCGTTAGTCTCGCGAAAACTCAGAAACGGCTTGTTTTGTTTTGTTTTGTTCCTTTTAGTACCTAAAACCCAAAGGAACAGCTGAAAATTCGAAAACATTTTGTAAGCAAGGTATCAATTCGGATTGTATTAGATTCGTACGTCATTCGCTGCCATACCGTTAATACGACTGCGATAATATTTTGCACACCTGAACTTCAAAAAATAAAGAAATAATATAATGAAAAAGTCAGGAACGGCATTATATACATAGTACCTCTAACGGTGCATGACGGAGGGTACTTGACAGCAGACTTCTACACGCTGTTTCCGTTTCCAAGCAAGCGGTACGGTACAATCTCCGCGTCGCCCGTCAAAAGCAAATTTACTTTCCGGGACACTTGGAATAAGCTAAAATATTGCCCACGATGGATGTTTCCCATGGCGACAAACGCTGTCCGCACAAATCTACAAAGATTTTTCTGCAACATGCTTGGTCATGTGCAGAAAATATGTTCTCAGAAATTACATTCCCAAAAACCTTTCTGCCAGAAATCGTGAGCTGAATCACACGTTAATGAATATCCTGAATTATTCTTGGAAATCACGTCGATGAGATTGACGCAAACCAGCATCCTCTTCTGTTTCTGTTGCCACCGCAAAAACGGTCTGGAACACATCGAAATTCACCAGAACTTCGGACGAAATTTCCATACCTCTGACGATTCTTCAGCATGAATTACAATCTCATTTAGACAGAGGTGCGTAACTGATCTTGTTGAATTTCAATACTTACAAATTACTTGGAACTCCACCTATGTGTCATGCAAACAGATCAGTTACTACATATGATGGCTCCAAGCTACATGTTCTCAGAACTTGCATTCTGGGTGCTGCTTACAAACATACAACGATGTCTGTGTCATTTACTGCTCATTGTGCACTGATTAGTCAAACTATTTTTAGACTAGATGCCTTGGACTTATTCGTATTTAAAATTCAAGATACAGTGATGAGAATTGCTTCAAATCCACAAGCAGACAATGTTAAAACCCTTTGTGAAGACTGAAGATTGCCTTGATGATTCTCTTGAGTGCGGACGATTGCGCAGCATAAATGACTCTGCAACCTAACATACAGCCGAAATTTCGAATACCATGTAATGTTTCAGATACACTTTGTCAAAAAGCGGCAGCAGAACTGCGTTGCTTACAAAGCATTTGTGTACTACAGCCCATTATGATCAGTTTGTGTGCTTCACCTCTTGACACTGTGTTAAAAGCAAATGGTTTGTTCAATTGGCGTTGACGTCACGTCGACTTTTAACGCGGAAACTCTCCTTTATACTTTACCGTTACCTCCCTCTGAAGATTTAATTGAGATACTTCAAGGAGAAAAACACTACTCGAAAACTGTTTTGTAGAAGGGTTATATTCAAGTATTGTTCGATGAACAAATCCTACGTTTTATGGTGATTAGTACCCACATTGACCTTTTAGGTTTCCGGCGTTTCTAGAAGTTCATCTGCATCGACTTTGTTTCAGTGGTACTTTAAGTACTGTTTATGCAGTGTGCCTGGTGTGCAACTTATTTCGATAACTTCTAGATTCTAGGAAGACATCCGAAGATCACTCGCACAACTTGAGAAATGGATTTTTTCCATTTTATCATCTCTTCGTTTTAAATAAAATAGTGACAAGCTTTGATTTTTGTTCCAAAATTAGAATACTTAGGTCATGTATTTGGCGAAATGTATATTCAGCATACTCAGAAAAGGTTCGATGTTGGTCGGCAGTTACAACACCAAAATACTTCTCTGAATTACAGACAGTTCCTTTAATGAAGTCATATCACACAAAATTTATCACCAACACAACTCACTTCACCAATCTTCTTCATCGACTTTGTTGGAATAATATGCCATTTAAGTGGACCCAGGAATTACAATGTGCTTTCCAAAACCTGAAAGATGCTTTTATTAGTGAGTCATGTCCCATGCCTTTCGAGGTTACAAAATCACGACTCCAGTTTTTCTGAACATGTTCTGAGTGAGAGCCACAGATATCAACCACAGTCCCAAGTACTCCAATTAGCCAGCAAAGTCCAGAAACTGAATCTACTAGAGGCCTTAGAAAAAAACAAACATCTAGCTCGCAGTACAGGCTTAATATTAAATGATCAAACAGTCCTCAATACACCACCACTTCTGAACCCACCCTAATCCACAGAATATCCAGGCCTGTTCCATTTTATTCCTCCACTTCTTGTATCTTCATATTTTACCTTACTCTATTTTGGAGTCAAGATATGTTTGTAAAAGTTCCCAGTACTTTTGGCTAATATTTACTTTACTGATATGAAGTTGTATATCTAATGTAAATTTTGTACAACCACTGTTCATCTACTTTCTGTGTTAATACCAGTCTAACCTCGCATTGTATTATACCAGTTTTGTATCTTTCTTTGTTAGTACTGTTATTTTTGTTGTTGTTGTTGTTATGGTCTTCAGTCCGGAGACTGGTTTGATGCAGCTCTCCACCCTACTCAACCCTGAGCAAGCCTCTTCATCTCCTCATAAGAACGGCAACCCACATCCATTTGTATATGCTTACTATATGCGTCTCGTGGTCTCCCTCTGCGATTTGTACCCCACACACTTCCCTCCATTAATAAATTTACGATTCCTCGATGTCTAAGAATGTGTCCTACCAAGCGATCCTTTCTTTTAGTCAACGTATGCCAAACATTCCTTTTCTCACCAATTCTGTTCAGTACCTTTTCATTAATTATGCGAGCTACCCACCTAATCTTCAACATTATTCTGTAGCAACACATTTCAAAAGCCTCTATTCTCTTCCTGAACGCACTGCTTATCGTCCATGTTTCACTCCCGTACAAGGCAACACTCCACACAAAAAACGCCTTCACAAAAGATTTCCTTACACTTAAATTAGATGTTAGCAAATTTCTCTTTTTCAAAAATGTTTTCTTCCCTTTGCTATTCTGCATTTTATATCCTCTGTACTGCGACCATCATATGTTATTTTACTACCCAAGTAACAAAACGCATCTACCACCCTCATTCTTTCGTTACCTAATCTAATTCCTTCATCATCGCCTGATTTTCTAAGATTGGATTCCATTACCTTTGTTTTGCTCTTGTTAATGTTCATATTATACGCTCTCTTCAACACACTGTCCACTCCATTCAACTGCTCTTCCAGGTCCTTTGCTGTCTCTCACTGAATTACAATGTCATCAGCAAAACGCGATGTTTTTATTTCTGCGCCCTAAACTTTAATCCCTATCCCAAATTTTTCCTTGCTTTCCTTCACCGTCTGCTCGATGCACAAATTGAATAACATCGGAGAAAGGCTACAACACTGTCTTACTCCCTTCCCAACTAATGCTTCTCTTTCATGCCCTTCTAGTCTAATAACTACAGTCTGGCTTTTATACAAGTTGTAAATAACTCTCCATTCCCTGTATTTTACCCCTGCTGACTTCAGAATTTGAAAGAGTGTATTCCAGTTAACATTGTCAAAAACTTTTTCCAAATATATAAAAGCTAAATATATAGGTTTGCCTTTGCTTAACCTATCTTCTAAATTAAGTCGTGAAGTAAGCTTTGCCTCCCGGGTTCCTACTTTCCTTCCCCGAGGTCAACTTATACCAGCTTTTCCATTCTCCTTTAGATACTTCGTGTCACAATTTTGCTACCATGACTTATCAAACTGATGGTTCTGTAATTTTCACACCTGTCTGCACCTGATTTCTTTGGAATGGGGATTATTACATTTTTCTTAACGTCTGAGGGTATTTCGCCTGTCTCATACATCTTACACAACAGGTGAAATAGTTTTGTCATGGCTGGCTCTTACAGAGACTTTAATAGCTCTGAGGGTATGTCATCTACTCCCGGGACCTTGTTCCGACCTTTCAGGGCTCTGTCAAATTCATCTCTCAGTATAGTATCTCCTATTTCATCTTGATCTACTTCCTCTTCCCTTCCTACAACATTGTCTCTAAGTTCAATTCCTTTGTAGAGCTCCTCTATGTACTCTTTCCACCTTTCAGCTTTCCCTTCTTTGCTGATAAGTGGTTTTCCATCTGAGTTCTTGACATGCTTAGAACTGTTTTTCTTGTTTCCAAATGTATCTTCTATATTCCTGTAGGCAGTATCTACTTTTCCCCTTCTAATACATTCTTCTACATATTTGCATTTGACTTCAGACCACTCCTGCTTAGCCATTTTGCACTTCCTGTCAATCTGATTTCTTAGTCGTCTGTACTCCATTTTGCCTGTTTCATTTACATTTTTGTATTTTCTCCTTTCGTCAATTAAATTTAGTATGTCCTGTGATATCCAAGGATTTTTTGTAGGTCTTGCCTTCCTGCCTATTTTGTCCTCATCTGCCTTCACTATTTCATCTGTCAAAGCTACCCATTCCTCTTCTACTGTTTTATTTCCCCCCGTTTCTATCAATTGTTGCCTAAAGCTCCCTATTAAATTCTTAAGAATTTCAGGTTCCCTCAATTTATCCAAGTCCCATCTCCTTAGTTTTCTATCTTTCTGCAGTTTTTTTCAGTTTCAGCTTACAGTTCATGACAAATAATTTATGGTCAGAGTCTGTATGTGCCCCTGGGTATGTCTTACAGTTTAAAACCTGGTTCCGGAATCTTTGTTTTACCATTATAAAGGCTGTCTGATACCTTCCAGTGTCTCCTGGTCTCTTCCACTTATACAACCATCTTTTGTGATTCTTAAACCAGGTGTTTGTTACGATTAAATAATGTTTCGTGCAAAATTCTACCAGGCGACTTCCTTTCTCATTCCTTTTGCCCGGTCCATATTCGCCTACTATTTTTCCTTCACTTGCTTTTCCTACTACCGAATTCCAGCCTACCATCATAATAAAGTTTTCCTCTCCCTTAATTGTTTGAATAATTGCCATTAACTCCTCATACATTTCTTACATCTCATTACATCTCCTCATCATCGGCAGAGCTAGTTGGCATATAAACCTGTACTACTGTTGTCGGTGTTGGCTTCGTATCTATCTTGACAATGATAATGCGATTACTGTGCTACTCATAGTAGTTTACCCGCATTCCTATTTTCTTAGTCATTATCAGTCCTACTCCTGTGATACCCACAACTGATTTTGTATTTATAATGCTGTAGTCACCTGACCATCTAACTTCACTAATCCATACTATAACTTCAACCTATCCATTTCTCTTTTTGAATTTTCTAATTTTCCTACTCGATTAAGGGATCTAACATTCCACACTCCGATCCGTAGAATACCAGTATTGTCTTTCCTGATGACAACATCTTCTTCAGTAGTCCCCACCCGGAATATTTTATCAGAGATGATGCCATCATCATATTTTCATACAGTAAAGCTGCATGTTCTCGCGAAAAGTATCTGCTGTAGTTTCCCCTTGCTTTCAGCCGTTCGAAGTAACTGTGTGGCAGCGCAGTCAATCATCTAGACTGTTGCCCCTGCAACTACTGAAAAGGCTGCTGCCCCTCTTCAGCAACGACACGTTTGTCTGGCCTCTCCACAGATACTCCTCCGCAGTACTAATATTCAAAATTCTTCTGTACTCTCTCCTTACAGTAATGCATTATTTAATTGTGAACACTATAATTTAATATGTTTATCTACACCATTTTTCAGTTCGAGTGCATACCTCCGATTTTCTAAGCTTCTCAATTCTCCAATGCACCCTATATATACTCTCTTATCCAACCTTTATATTTTGTCTATTTGTTTATTTAGTTATAATATTGTGTCAGCTTTCTAATATTTGCATCATTTTGTGTTTCGAACAACCCTTAAAACATCATATTCTTTTTTAATTTTGTTTTTATTCACTGTAGTAATGTTGTATGAATTTATGTTTGCACTGTTTCTCTATGAATGGTATTTATGTATCCTGTTTTCAGTACTATTAATTTACAGATTTCATTCAAATATTTATTTAAACTGTAACTGCTCCATCAAAGAAGTTAATTTGCATTTCTGTATGTAACATGTCTTCTGTTTTACTGACAACACACGTTCTTTGACTGAACTTTAGTAAATGTCTGATGATGGCCTAATAAGCCGAAAATTGATTTACAAAGTAAACAAAACCGTAGAACGAACACAAAATTGTGTATTTTAATCTTCATAATGAATAAGTTCTACCAAAAAGCGACGGTAGAATCAATTAACATGAACTGTTTATCGTCCACATTTCGTTAACATACAAGCTACACTCCAAATATATGTATTCAGAAAATACATCCTAACACTTTAATTAACAGTCGATGTCAACAAAGGTCTCTTTACAAAAAAGCGTTTCTTCCCATGGCCGTTTTACACCTCCTCTACAGTAGCTGTCAAGTGTTTTTTACTGCCCAAATAGAATAACTCATCTATTGCCTTTATTATCTCGTTTCCTAATCTAATTCCCTCAGTATAGCTTGACTACATTCGGTTACGTTGCATTACAGTTGTTTTGCTCTTGTAAATCTTTATATTATACCATCCTTTAACGACTGTGTTTATTACATTAAATTAATCCCCTACAGAATTACAATGTCATTGGCAAAACGCAAGGATTTTTATTTCTTGTCCCTAAACGTTAATACCGTTTCCAAATATTTTCTTTGCTGTTCCTTACATCTTGCTCGGTGTACAAATTGGAGAAGGGCTACAAATCTGTCCTATTCCCAGCCTGGTTTTATGTACACGTTGTATGTAGCTTTTGCTCGTTATATTTTACCCCAGTTACATTCTGAACTTTAAATACTGTATTCCCGGTCAAGAATCCAGAATGCTTTCTCCAAGTCTACAAAATATAGAATGGTAGATTTTTCTTACCTTAGCCTCTCTTCTAATATAATTTGTACGGTGAGTTAATGTTTCTACATTACTCCCAAATCCAAACTGATATATAAAGCCCAGATTCTAACAGTTTTTCCATTTTCCCCAAAATCAATTTTAAATTATTTTTATCTTCAGTTGGTGTAAATCTTCCTCCTCATCTATTATCACTAATGTTCGCTTCCCCCAATTTTTTATCTTTTTTTAATTTCTTCCTGGTGTAAGAGATACGCTTGAGAATTTTTATAATTTTAATGTAATTTTTAATGATATCTTCAGTCCAGGGTCAGGGTGGATTCGAAGGGCCTTGAATTCTAACCTGTTGTATCCAGTTCATCCCCTTGCTCCTGCGCAAAGTGTGATTATTTTGCTTCTCGTTGCATCTATATTTGCAGTAATGACCACCAAAGTTCACTTGTAGCTGAGTACACGTGCAATCATCTCACGCAAGTCACAAGCCACAGGCTTTGAGGCTGGGTAAATAACTGAATTCCATTGCTAGTTATACAAGAGGTCCAATGGAATGCTGCAAAGAGTATATATGAAACTGTGTATAAATAATTCAAAACCAACATTACCTTAAGTTAAAGCAGTCACCAATCCAAAGATCGGATTGAACAGCGCAATGCATTAGCAGGCATGGTCTTGTTTGGGGGTGTTTTTCCGTTGCCTTCTTCCAACCTCTGAACTGACTCACACAGCCAGTTACACGGGGCTTACAGTTTAACGTGGATTCTGAACGACGGTGCTACTCAACATTTTTCATATAAGCAACTCTGACAGAGGTGAAAGAAGTGAAAAGTAACAGATAAAAATCCTAAAATGTAAATAATGAAATGGTAATATGCAGCAGCTGGCAAGTGATTTATCGAAAATGATACAGCAGTAATCATGAAAAACGGGGAATAACAGCCTTGATACTACTCTCCCCAAATCCTACAGCGCCATGCTTTCCGTCTTGCCTTTCACATCCGTCCGTCTTGCCTTCTGCATCCGCCTTCTTTTCACAAACCGCGTCCTTTACTAATTAATAAAATTTCCACACTTTCTCAAGAACATGGAACACCTACGTCTGTCCTCGGTCTCAATTATATTGGATTCCTAACACCCTCTCGTGTTGGAGTACCTTGGACCGTTGCTGTGCCTCTACAATGTGTCCCTCCTTTCCAGCACCTCACTGCCACCTATATCCTTTCCCCTACCTGCTCCCTCCTACTGTCTTCCTTGACGAAGGCTCCGCCACACCTACCCTTGTCGCAGCTAGCATTTTCTCTCCTCTCCTCCCATCTGCGTTCCTTCTGCCAGTAACACTCCTCCGCCTTGCTCACCGATTCCGCCATAGAGTTACCATAATCCACATCACTCACTATCCGCACGTTTTTTTTTAATTCCCCCATTCACTTCCACCTCTTTCGTAATCACAAACACCAACGCTCATCATCAAAAAATGTTTAAATGTTTGTTAAGCTTAAGGGACTTAACTGCGGGGTCATCAGTCCCTAAACTTACAAACTACTTATGATTTACCTTATACTAAAGACGACACAACCATCAATGCCCGAGGGGGGATTCGAACCCCCGACCGTAGCGACCATACAGACTGTGACTGGCGTGCCGCAGACCGCTCGGTCACGCTCATCATCATTTTTGTTTTTAAATGTGTTGTCACTTGTTAAAAATCTGTTGGCTGAAGAGCTATACTCACACCTCTGCCAGGCCACCTCCCCCAAAATAGGGAGGAATGTATTACTTTCTAAATAAAAGAAATTATTCGACGATTTCCCAGATGGGGTGGGTGGGGGATGAAATAACAATGAAGGGCAGAAAATAGACCATTTAAAAATTCAGTATGTCCGTTTTCCATTTGTATTTTTATTACCCCTTTTTAAGAATGCATGACGGCTGCGGAGTTTTTATGTACATTTACATTCCCTAACGCGTGAAATATTTTAAATCCATTTGTGATATGCCACCTTTTTCTGTGTGTTAGTCTCCACATAAACGTTAATGTCATTTGGCTGAAGAATGGGATACTTCAACCTTTGACAGCTCAACTCCGATCATATGAGCCTAAGGCGGTAGAAATAATACTAAAGGATAATCAAAATAAATATCGACCATGACTGCGGTCTAACCTATGTTTCATGACTTTTATAACACGTAACCAGCCTGACACGTCACGTGACCACTATATTAATTTTTTTGCCCTAATTGATGTTACTCACAATGTCATTGTTCCTAGAATTGATTTCAGTATACTAGTCTACAGTGGCCTATGGCCGAAATCTTGACTGTGTGCAACGTAACTGACCTTTACTGATGGAAAAGTCCACATCAGCACTCTAAAAGATGACCATGTTCTTAGAGCAGAGAAAGCTGTATTGAAAAACTGGCCGCAGTGCACACTTTCCACAGGTTGCGTTGAAGTACAAGATTCTCGTATAAGGTTTCCAAAATATACGAAATCATTAAGGATTTTTCTTAATAAAAGAGTTACTATTCACCTTAGTGAGGGACTGATAACCGTAGTCGTTTAGTCCCTTTAAAATCAAACCATCTACAATCCAAACCTTAGTGAGAGCTCACAATTATTACTGCCAAGTCCGTACTAAGGAAAAACACTGTTCTTCACACACATTTGCACAGTCACTCATGCAGCCTGGTAAAAATAATTGAATAGTCACCAAATAAACAGTTTTTCTATGTTTTGAAGACATTTGCTCGGTAGATTATCGTGCACTTCAGTCGCTACTAGAGTATTCAGTTTCAATGGAAGTTGGCACGACATGTGTATTTGAGGTTGTTCATTGTAAGACAGTTCACTTATTAAACTCGCAATTTTCAAAATGTTGAAATGTTTGTTAAGCTTATGGGATTTAACAACGGGGTCATCAGTCCCTAAACTTACAAACTACTTATCAACTACCTTATACTAAGGACGACACAAATATCCATGCCGGAGGGTGATTCGAACCCCCGACCGTAGTGGCCGTGCAGACTGTGACTGAAGCGCCTCAGTCCCCTCGGCCACCGCGGCCGGCACGCAATTGTCCTCCTCTTCACCATACACAAGCAATATACAACAACTCCGCATACATCTTGATCAAACACTTCCAGTTTGATGCGAAATTACAAAACACTTTCCTGAGCTTCTGTCCGCGTATCACACCGCTCCAGCTGCGCCCTTTCTCTCCCAGACCAAGCCCAACTCTTCCAGAAAATACGCACCACTTAATTTAATTCTCATTGGCTGGAAACAAAACCGTCACGAATTAGAATACCTTGAAACCCGCGCTCCTTCAACAGACAATAAAAATCTCTCGTTCTTTCCAGAGCAATCGACATATAGAATCAATAGTAAAATTACCTTCTAGAATTTTAATTTCACATTCGCACTTCATTCACTCCAGTAATTAACACACATAAACTAGTAAGAATTAATAAAATACCTAATATTTACTAAACTGATGTTTTGTCAAACTTAAAACTATGTCCTGATTCATTACATGTAGAATGTTAGTACGCTAGTGTCATCTGCTGCGCGCTGAAGCAACAATCTACAGCGTAGCTAATATACGAGCCATCTGTCGTATCAGCTTGCTGGCTTCCGATATTAGAGAGATGTAAGGAGCTACGCCTCGTGAAGAATAAAAATAATTATGCGAGTGCAGGTAAAATCACATGACAGGAACAGGTGCGGTAGATGCTAGCGGTCCAACCTAAAAATAGTGATTTAGACAGCAGGCGCAATATCCAAACGTATGGCAATAAATATTTGCTCGGCCTGCATGTGTGCGCGGCCTGTCACACGCGTTTACACACTCGGCCGTGTTGACTGCTGCGGCCACTGCTACCGTCAAAGCGGGCGTCCCTCTGCTGTGTACTCCAGAGGAAAACACGTTTGCCGTGCAGTCACCATCCGCCCCAATAGACCCAAGGATGTGAAATCGCTCTCCGTCTCTGAATACAGTGACTAGGATTCGAACCCACGACATTTTGATCCCACTCTCGATTCCCTCCCACGTGTTAAGGTGAACTTCAAATTTTCAACAATAAATTACATACCTAAAACAGAAATTCTTCGATTATACTCATGCGAATTTCGAAAAATCAATGCATACTTGAAAAAAATTGTTGGTTTGGGAATTTTTGACAAACTTTACCGCATCATCGACTTCAAAAATTGTAAGGAAAACATCAAAATTTCGAAAACTAAGTTTTCGATACTTTATTCGTGAAGTATTCGCTTATCTGTACAAGTGCACCAGATCCCGAGCCTGTGCAATGAGTTACATTTATGTGGTATTTTCTATTATTTGCCTATTGTCTGGAAACCGTCTCTGTCCTGCGGAGGGAGCGCTGCAGACAAGGCGCGACCCTCATGCAATTACAGCGGCGCAGCTGACAAAGCGTGTCTCACAGCTGCCGTCCGTGCTCGCAGCCTGCGACGCGCCAAGCTTAGGTGCATTCGCTCCAGCGTATTCCGCAAGAACTTTCCCCTTTAAAAGCTCCGTGATTGGTCGCGTGTATAGCATTTTCTCGCAGTTTCAAATGTACCGGGAGATCAGAAAGTCAATATAATTTTCAAAACTTAATAAATCACGGAATAATGTAGATAGAGAGGTAAAAACTGACATACATGCTTGGAATGACATGGGGTTTTATTAGAACAAAGAAAAAGTTTCAAAAATGTTCTACAGAGGGCGCTGGACAGCAAAACGTCAGTGACTGCTACCGTGACGGGTGAGAGGTACTCCGATATGTTACAGAATCGCATCATCCCCAGCCTGTCTGATAAACACCTGCTGGAACGTACGATTTTTATGCAGGATGTTGCTCCACCCTATATTGTTAGACGCGTGAAAGATCTCTTGCGCGCATCTTGTGCTCAGCCGCCACTTTCGTCATGCTTGGCCTCCCAGGTTCCCAGACCGAAGTTCGTGCAGTTATTGGCTTTGGAGTTACCTGAAGTCGCAAGTGTATCGTGATCGACCGGTATCTCTAGGGATGCTGAAAGACAACATCCGACGCCAATACCTCACCATAACTCCAGACATGCGTTTCATACTGTTTTCATGCTGTTCACAAGATTATTCCTCGACCACAGCTATTGCTGAGGAATGATGCTGAAGATATTGAGCATTTCCTATAAAGAACATCGTCTTTGCTTTGTCTTCATTTATTATGCTAATTATTGTTTTTCTGATCAAAAGAAGCGCCATCTGACAGACATTTTTTTAACTTTTTTGTTTGTTTTGTTTTGTTTCTAATAAAACACCACGTCATTCCAAGCATGTGTGTCAATTTTTACCTCTCTACCTACATTATTCCGCCGCCGCGGTGGCCGAGGACACAGGCGCTTCAGTCACGGTCTGCACGGCCACTGCGGTCGGGGGTTCGAATCCCCCCTCGGGCATGGATATTTGTGCCGTCTTTAGTATAAGGTAGTTCATAAGTAGTTTGTAAGTTTAGGGACTGATGACCCCGTAGTTAAGTCCCATAAGCTTAACAAAAATCTGAACATTTTTACATTATTCCGTGATTTATTAAATTTTCAAATTTATACTGACTTTTTGATCACCCGGGACTCCATATATGAAAATAAGTGTTTCTAGTGGTTTTCGAAAAGAATGACAAAATTCTGTAGATTGCTTTAAAATGACTGTGGGGAAAATGCTCATAGCGTTGATCAGAATTTTGAGAGGAAATTGACTTTGATCTCCACCGTAAACATGTCTCCTTATTTGCGAGTAGTTGTCCGTCCAAGGCTAGATTGAACCAACTGAAGTGAGTTGAATTTGCCTAATGGTTGCCCAACTGCCCAGATTCCAAATCGCCGCGGCGGATTGGCCGAGCGTATTTGAGGCGCTATGCTCCGATGCGCGAGGATATTGCCCGTCGGGGATTCCAATCCTCCCACGGGCATGGATGTTTGTGTTGTCTTTAGTATAAGGTAGTTAATAAGTAGTTTGTAAGTTTAGGGACTGATGACCCCGCAGTTAAGTCCCATACACTTAACAAATATTTGAACATGTTTTAGATTCCAAATCCGAAAACGGCACGCCTCTGCCCTCCTTCCTCACCCACCATACCTCACGCCCCTCCGTCTGTCCGTCATGGAGAAATCGAACAGCGAGCAGCTAAGTTACGCTACTTGGAGATGTACGTAAATTCAGATGACTGAAGTTATTCCAATTTATTGCTGAGAATTTCTCGAAATTTATTTTGCTGTGGGCAGTTTCGACAACTGTTTCCAGTCAATTACTTTCGAAAATATTGCGTGAGCCACCCCACATTCCACATGCCCACTCCAATGTCCAGCTTACGACACAAATTCGGGTCTCTTGACTGTTTGCTCTCCATCGGCATACTTCAAAAAGATCTGATAAGTTGAAATACGAGAAAATTACCAAAATAATTGACAAATATTGACTGCGATATTTATCTCTTTCGAAAAACTAACGTATACACATACACATCCTACTTTACATACCAAACGCGTTCGAACCTGCAGACACGAGTCTCCTTTGTCGCTAGGACCTTCAACAACAAAACCTTATGGAGTCCAAATGTAGTCGACGTTGAGGACTGGACTCTTTATTCAGGACACCACAATTTCTGTCATTGCAAGCATGCCCGGTGCGCTACCGAAATGTCAACACTTTCTGCCATGCTTTCCGTAGTTGCTGATAAACAGGGACAGTAATCACACGTTACAAATTTGCTTCAAAAACATATTTAAATAAAAGACATATTAAAATAAACAAAAAAATATAAAAATGTTTGTTAAGCTTATGGGACTTAATTGCGGGGTCATCAGTCCCTAAATTTACAAACTAATTATGAACTAACTTAATTAAAGACAGTACAAACATCCATGCCCGATGGAGGATTCGAACCCCCGACGGGGAACGGCCGCGCGCATAACCCATCAGTGCGCTCGACCACTCCACACATTTGCTTCCCAGCTGTATTATTGTACTGTATGTCGTCAGTTGTGTATCTGGCTCTTTCCCACCTACCCTGTGATGAATTCAAGTAGCCCCCCTCCCCACTATACTTTGCCCATTATGGTTCCTTTGTTCTTCACATTTATGTCAGATTTTCGAGCCATTTAATCGTCCTCGGGTTAACTTCAGAATCTCTGCTTCTGCTTCTTATGTATCTCTCGGTGGCTCTCAAAGCAGCGAACATTGTACGAGGGAGACTTGGAAAATAAGTTTCCCCTGTCGACTGTGTTGAGAGTTGCGTATGAAAGGAAGACATAGCTTTATTTTTCTAAATAATTTCCAACGGCATTGAGACGTTTGTCACACCGTTTTATTACCTTCAAAAGCCATGCAGGAAAATAAATCAGGTAGCTGCATACTGAAGAAGCGTTGAACGGTTTGTTTGACGTCAGCATTGCTTCCAAATGCTTTCCGCCGAGATTCTTCTTCAAAGATGGAAACAGATAGAAATAACTTGGTGCGAGATCGGGACTGTATGGCGGATGGTGTACGCGCTCCCAACCAAGAGTTGCAATATGATTTTATGTTGCCGTCGCCGAGTGTGGTCTCGCATTGTCATCTGAGAAGGTCAAGCTGCTTTTTCCTAACCACCTCTTTCAGTTTCAACACAGTGGCAGAGTACTGCGCAGCACTAATGCTTGCATCCTCCAAAATGTCCAGCAACAAAACTCGATTGGCGTTCCAGAAAACGGTGAGTAGCACTTTACCTGCAGACGGAGTGCTTTTGAACTTCTATCGGACAGGTTATAACGGATGTTTCCACTCCTTGGATGCGGCCTACGATTCGGGCGTGTAATGGTGTACCCACGATTAATCCCCAATCACAATCACAAACAGAAAGTCGTCTGCTTCAAAAATGTTCAAATGTTTGTTAAGCTTATGGGACTTAACTACGGGGCCATCAGTCCCTAAACTTACAAACTACTTACCAACTACCTTATTCTAAGGACGACACAAATATCCATGCCCGAGGGGGGACTCGAACCCCCGACCGTAGTGGCCGTGCAGACCGTGACTGAAGCGCCTCAGTCGTCTGCTTGATGGCGGTCGGCCTCTTCTCAATAGTGTATCGGTATCTTACATGTGCGCGTTTACCTGCTGTGTCGTCTTTCGCCCATAACCGTTCAACGATTCCTCCGTATGCAACGCCCTGATTTTTTCCTCGACGGCTTTTTGAAGCTTATAAAGTGGTTTGACAAATGTCTCAATGTTCTTTGAAATTATGTAGAAAAAGAAACATATGTCTTATCTTTCATTTCTCATTCTATTTTTTCCTTTCATACACAAGTCTGCCCACAGTCGAAAGGGGAAAATTATTTTCCAACTCCCCCTCGTATTTTAGGAAATCTTGACTACCATTTTATTGTGATTTGAAATGTTTTGTAGCTTGTGGGTTGCAAAGAGACCTATCTACCCCACTGCAAACATGTATGAAGATGCTATCGTGACATAGCAATATTTTTTCGTCAGTCACACACACATTCCAATGATGATTTTTTGTCACTTCCTCGTAGAAGATTTAACATGGTCCCTGGTTAACTTTTAGAATGAAATACGACATCAGGTTGGTCACATTTGCGTCGATCCGAAACGTTTATGTTCTCTTGTATTTTTCCATGTTGAGACTACCTTTTTTAACCCCCTCTCTCCGCAGTCAAGATTATAGAAAGATAATTAATATAGTAATAAAAGACAGTCTTGGCTGCAACTTTTTTAATTTATTTTTGACGCGTTTCACCCTTGTGGGGAATCCTCAGGAAGTCTAAAACAGAGTCTGTTTTAGACTTTTTGAGGATGCCCCACAAGGGGCATAATAAAGTTGCAACGACGGCTGTCTTTTATTGTGAAACAATCTTATTGGTTGCTGTACCAGCTGGCCCATAATGGAGTGGAGAGTATTTTATGAGCTAAATTATAGATTCTGACATTTAGACCTCCAAACTGTGAAGAGGGTATGTTAACTTCCCTCATCACCGAGAAAAATGACACATATATTGTGGTGTCGCAGAAGTCCAAAGTGCGCGCCACCTACTTTCGCCGCGCGCCGCCATGCACGCACGGCGCGGCGTTCTTACGACGACAGCCACGAGCGCCCTCTGCTACAACACCGCTCGTGGCCACCACTAAACGACATCGTTCACTTGGGACTGAGATAGGAACCAGTAAAGACTTCGGAATCAGATAGGCACCAGTGAAGACTTGGCTATCAGTCAGGCACTAGGCAGACCTCTCGCTCAACTATGTATCAGCACTAAGTAGTACTGAGCTATGTAAAAGTTAAGTATTGTATAAATTCTGTGCAATATATATCTCGTTCTAATTTACTCTAGTGTTTCTAGTTTCTGGCTGCTCCCCTCCGTACCTGCACCAGCGTGCTATCTTTATTCCTGAGTCGGTCTCATTCCACTCGGCCACCGACACCTACGACGGAAACGAGACACAAAAGCGGCGACGAGGCAGGGACACAAAGTATATTAAATTTCCATTACCGATTCTATGTATTGTAACCGTTGTTTATAGGGTTTTGTTTGCTATTATCACGTACCTGTCCATACGTAGTTGGGATCGGGAACGAGATATTCAGGAAAGTTACTGGACATTACAAAATGGACATCCTTTCCATCACAATAATTTTCGTGGTTAACTTGTGGAATGAAATAAGGTATCTGCTGTCTCACATCCGTGACCTCACAAATTCCATATATCTATTGGCATTCTTCCATGCGGAGACTGCTTTTGATTATCATCCACTTTCCGCCCACATCTACCCCACTCGGTAAGGATTTTCGAAAGAAAAATTACGGATTATGTCAGTTAAACATTCGAAATGTGGAGAACAGACGCTCATTTTTCCCCATAACCTGGCTATTATTTGCTATCTATTTATGAATACGTGTGGTAAATAGCCAGATATTTTCACATATAGAAGCGAGTTACCAGTCATTACAGATACGATATCTTTCCCCCAACAACAACATCTTGACAGTGCTCTCTACACCACACTGATTTCTGTAAGTAGTAGCGCTCGTAATTATCATCAGCACTGCAAATCACTATTATCGCTGTACGCAACGTTTTCACCGATAAAATAAATACCTTACGAACGGTCGTTGTCTTTTTCGCTCAGAATCATTGAAAATGTTTTGTATTATAAGCACTGTTCCAGAGTTTTGTTTATTATATGCCATGTCTCAGTACGTCAACAGCGGAGTGCTACCTATTTGTTACTCTGAATCGACAACAAATCCCGATCTAAAACCAACATGTGCTTCCACCACTATCGTCAACGAAACTAACAAGAGCGAAAAATGCCCTTCCTTAAATTTCGAAATTTTATGTTAATTTTCCCGTTTTACGTCCCTGTACACCCACATCAAATTGCTAAACTTGTGCAGCGGCGGAGTGGCCGAGCGCATTGGGGCGTTATGCTCCAAAGCGCGAGGCCGCTCCCCATGGGGGGCTCCAATTCTCCCTCGGGCATTGAAGTTTGTACTGTCTTGAGTATAAGTTAGTTTATAAGTAGTGTGTTAGTTTAGGGACTGATC
The DNA here is from genome assembly GCA_026315105.1 of Locusta migratoria. Lineage (NCBI taxonomy): Eukaryota > Metazoa > Arthropoda > Insecta > Orthoptera > Acrididae > Locusta > Locusta migratoria. The sequence continues at coordinate 15,228,852 of CM048755.1, forward strand.
ACCCGCAGTTAAGTCCCATAAGCTTAACAAAAATTTGAACATTTTATCTGCTAAACTTGTAAAATGCAATTACACAGCTTTCAGACTGTTTCCTTCTGTCGTATTGTAATTAGTGATCAGGTGTTGCATATTTCCTACCACCTGTGTACACTAACAGGCGTAGCGAGAGACTACCTGCTGTATATTGATATACATTCCAATGCAAATCTGGACTATCTTGCCTTTTGGCCACTTGGCTTGAGTGTTTTGAAAGCTGGATACGGATTGATCTACTAGATGAATGCACAGTTAACCACTGAAACCTCGAACTCCTTAGCCAAAATTGTATAATTAAATAGCAAGCTGGCCCACAGGTCAGAATCCTTATATCTGCCAAACCTTCCAATCGCATCTGCAATGAACCACAGTACTCTGTTATGCCTAAACAAATGTTTGCTTACATTTAGATTGTAACATTTGCAATTGACAACAACCACGATAGCTGAGGTTATCCAGCTTGTAAATGGAAACATGAATTCTTTACGTGTGTTAGTTTCGTGTTTTAGGGGGACAAAACTGCGGAGGTCATTTTCCCCCCAGAATTCTTAATACCATATCCTCTAGGGAGTATTAAAATATGTTGACTGGAAATATCTGAACAATGGTAAATGATGCTAGATACCGATCGGAGCCATGTATTCATGCATAGTCTCGTCCTACTCTCTACGATACTGAAAATCACAAGTTTTCTTGCTTAGATCTCCGGAGAACAACCACTTGCGGTTGATCCAGCTTAATTATCGAGTAGATGTTAATCTACACTACTCACAAAAAGTTCAAATGTTTGTAGAGCTTATGGGACTCAACTACGGGGTCATCAGTACCTAAACGTACAACATACTTATGAACTAGCTAATTCTAAGGACGGCACAAATATCCATGCCCGAGGGGAGGTTCGAACCCCCGGCCGTGGTGGCTGTGCAGACCGTGACTAGCGCGCCGCAGACGGCTCGGCAACCGCGGCCGGCACACTACTCATACACTGGGTTGCAGTTACTAAGGCAGGTTGCTAATAAGCGCTGACTATTTTTAACAGACACATATTGAATCGGGGATGCGTTGCTCAAGGTAACATGCGAAAGCAGATGATACAAAAATGCGAGATTTTCCTCACTTAGGTGATAACTATTGTGTATAAACCGTTTGGGCCGCGGTGGAGTAGCCGAGTGGTCTAAAGCGTCCCGCTGCGGAGCGCGTGGTTGCTCGCCTTGGAGGTTCGAGTCCTCCCTGGGGCATGGGTGTGTGTGTGTTGTCCTTAGGTTAGTTTACCTAGGTTTAAGTAGTTTGTAAGCTACGGACTGATGACCACGCAGTTTGGTCCGATAGATTTACAAACATTTGAACATTTTTTTTATTAACCTTTGGAGTGACGATTTTTGCATCACGAAAGAAGTTCGCGTTACTTCTTACAACTGTATCGCATTACCAAAGAAAACACAAATAAATTGGAACATGGCCCCAGTACTGGCCACTATTAGCAACAGTATATACATGATCAGTGCCATATTTCACGATCTATCACAACTACTGTTACGCCTCGCACGTTCCAAATAGTAATTGGGGTAACACTATATGATTTGTAACCTAAGTATTCTCTGTGTGAATTATGTTTCAGTCTCTAATGTTTCACAACGCTTTATTATGGAGCTCCATTAGTTCTTCTTAACTGTATGTCATATCGCCACAAAACTATCTATTATTTTAATAATATTAAATGTATTATCAAAAACAAAGTTGACATTTGTGTAAGTAGTAACAGAATAACTCACGTTCAAATATGGAAAAGACGAGGTGTTATCACAATGAAAAGCGTTGGTGGTCTCGGGGAGTATGACGTATCTGTAAGGACCCATATTCATAGGATGATGATGGTGACAACCCACACACTGTCAATATATAGCAGTGTTCTACCTAACTGGAAATTCTTTGAGGTATCTTTATTGTTTCGAAGAGTTTGTTACTCTGAAAACACAGGAAAATATGTCTGTCATAAACCCTTTGACTACCGAGGATATGTTAAAGTGCGCTGCTGGTACTATCTCAGGGATATCTGAATGATTTTACGAACCTTTTCGATGCTTCCGTCAGATGCTCTAGGCGTGTACTCCTGACATGATAATACGCACTGCTGGGACTTTCCCAGGCCCGTTTAAGTGTGAGGAACTTAAGCGGACTGATAGAGCGACCAAGTAGCGGTATTTACTCCGTGGATGCTCAGTTGTCTTCCAGCATTTGAGATGTTCAAATTTTTGTAAATCTAAGTACACACACTACTTCAACTAGGGTAAACTAACTTATGTAAAGGATAACACACACATCCAAGCCCGGGGGAGGAATCGAACCTTCGACGGCCAGAAACCGCACGTTCTGCATCAAGACGCCTTAAAGCGCTCGCTTGCTCCACCGCGGCCCATAATTTGACCTGTGTGCATTTGCTGTTGTGATCGTGTTTCTGTTGCTATTTACATATTCTTTCTTGACTGAGGAAATGGCTCCTTGTCACGGGTGTACAGATGAAGAAATTAAGGGCATGCTAACTAGAAAAGGAAATGCAAGTGAAATTATTGATAGTGATGACTCTTCGACATAATCTCGAAGTAACATTCATGATTCGAGTATATCATCCGGTACTGAAGATAAAATTTCTTGGCAATTTGAAGATTGCCGGCCGCGGTGGCCGAGGAGACTGAGGCGCTCCAGTCGCGGTCTTCACGGCCACTACGGTCGGGGGTTCGAATCCCCCCTCGGGCATGGATATTTGTGCCGTCCTAGTTCGTAATTAGTTCATAAGTAGTTTGTAAGTTTAGGGACTGATGACCCCGCAGTTAAGTCCCTTAAGCTTAACAAACATTTGAACATTTTTTTTTTGAAGATTTTGAAGAGCAAGCTTTAACGACACATTTCAGTGGAAGAAATGTAATTTTCTTTAGTTTGTTCATCCGTTTGACGACTCATCTACAGGAGATAAATGTGAGTTAGCTCTAAATTCCATCATGCCCTCTTTTATAAAAATACTTTTAACAGATGACCTCTGATGAAATTAATTGCTGATGAAGCCAATAAACTTTATTTATACTTCAAGGCAAATACTCCAGAATCAGATCACTATCTTTTTTCAAAGTGGAAAGAAACATGATCTTAAATTTGTTTTCTTTCATTGCTCTTTGTCTGCATGTGAATCGCATGCGGAAGCTGCCTGTTACTGAGTACTGAACGAGAGACATAATTTTAAACGCATCATTTTTCCGCGAGATTATGTCAACAGGCAACTTTATTTTCATTTTGAGAATGTTTCATTTTAGTGACAACACTGTCAGAAACGACTAAGACAGGCATTCAAAATTAGAAACATTGTTGATAAAGTACGCAAAACATAAAAACGCTCAAATGTTTCAAAACATAACGGACCAAATACTGAGATCATCGGTCCCTAAACTTACAAACTACTTACACTAATGACATTAACTTTCCTTGGGTGTTGTACCGCGTCTTGATGTAAGAACGCTATTACTTTAATAACCGACGTTTCGGCCTCCTTCTGGGTATAGACTTCTTACATCATACGCGGTGCAACACACAGAATACCTTTATGTCATCTGACTTTGGCCGCGTAAGACTACGCAATTATACTTGCATTAACTTTTGCTAAGTTCAACACACATCCATGTCCGAAGGAGAATTCGAACGTCGAACGGGATCTGCCGCGCAATCCGTAACATGGCGCCACAGACCGCGCGGTCATTCATGCGCGGCATTCCTGAGCGCATTTAATCCAACTCAAAAGCCTAGTATTGTTTAAAGGTCGATTATCGTTAAAGCAATAAAATCCATGGAACAGAAATAGGTTTGTAATAAAAACATATGTGTTTTATAACTGTGTGACTGGTTATGTCCTGGATTTCACTTTGTATACAGGTGCAACTACGGGAATTGGCTTGCACAATATGGTGAAATTTGGGTACGTAGTAGCAACACTCACGAAGCCGTAATTGAAACAGGGACACACTAGTTACGTCGACAAATGGTATCCATGCCCAGATCTGTTCTACTGGCTTCATAACAGTGGTACAGAAACAGGCGTAACATGCCAAAAGTAAAAGACAAACTCAATCGAGGAAAAACATAATTTATTTCCACTGATAACATACTTGCCCTAAAGTGGTGCGACAAAAGAGAAGTGTGTTTGTGGACGACCTGTATGGCTGAAGTGAGTCTGAGAAAGTCTGGTGAAAGAAGCACAAAACCTGAGTGTGTTGCACATTAAAATGGGGCCTCTGGCCGTACTGGCACGCTACATACTGTAGTTCAGTGCAGAAGAGTGCGGCTGGTACAGGAGGTACTGCTTCCACTTAGTCGATCTGTGCGTTATAAATGCACATGCTCTCCATCGAGTAGCAAGAGGGGAAAAAACCGCGTGCTGTCGGTCAAAGCCTACGTCACAGAACGAAGGAAAGCAGGCAGAGAAAGGCGCTCTGAAGATGGTAATCCTCTACGATTCGGTGGAAGCCGCGCTGGACTGGCCGAGCATCCTGCATTTACTTGCTCTTTCATATTTTTATTTTGTAAGATCTTTTTGCTATGTTGGACCAGCATTGCGTAATATGTTGTACGAGGAAGACATAGAGCGTATTCAATTATATATTTTTAAAGACGTTACAGCGTTCAGTGAATGAAATAAATCGCAGTTTGCGATCAGTTGTGGCTTCATTGTACTAGGTTTAGATGGAATACCAAAGAACGGCGAATGAAAATTTGTGCCCGGCCGGGATTCGAACCCGGGGTCTCCTGCTTACTAGGGAAGATTCCTCTGCAGTCGAGCTAGTCACTGTGTAGTCGGTGGCGGAGTGGTCAACGGGTCTGCCCAGTAAGCAGAAGATTCCGGTTTCGAATCCCGGCCGGGCACAAATCTTTATTCGCCGCCCTTTGGTATTTCATCTAAACCTAGTACAGTGAAGCCATAACTGATCGCAAATTGCGATTTATTTCATAGGGAATATGGTCCGGTGAACAAGTATCCCGAGAGAAAATTCTCCCCATATTTCCTTCTAAAATCTTACAAAATCTTACAAAATCTTACAAGTAATATCAGTCCGCCAAATCCCTACTGCATTTTTATATATATTTAATATACTATGATTAATTTAAATATGTCTGTTCATACCATGTAATTATCTTATATTATGCTATGTGTATGTTATTTAAAAATTATTTCAATTTAAGTGTAATAGAAAAATGAGAGGCGTAACACTCTAGAATGTTCCATTGGCGATAAAACGTAGCCACTGGCGCGGAGTGTTAGTCTTGCCGCAGCCGACTGAGCGAGGGGCCGTCGAGCGAGGGGCCTCAGACAGTTAACAACTACCTAAGTTGAGCTAAGCCTCAGACCGTTAACATCTAAGAATCGATGTAAATCGCGTGCGGGTTTCGCGTAAAATGAAATGTTTTATATTGTTAAACGTTTATGAATTTCAATCACACAGTTGTGGCTTTCTGTAAAGGAGCAGACACAAGAAAAAGTCACTAGCATCCCGAAATTTCGTGTAACATTTTGGACTTAAAGGCTAGCCACACTGCACTACTATTTCAGCCTCACGCCAAGAAACAACGGATCCAGGACCTGAGTGCTGCTCCTTCAACAACAGTAAAGGAAGATACCAGCTCAGTCAACAAAAACTCTCGTCTTCATACCATGACGAGGTAGGGAGCAATACATTCCCTCGCGTGCAGTGCTTTTTCCAATCACAAATGGAAACATGGGCACGAAGTGTCTTGGTAACAGGACCGAGGGTGAAAGAAGAGAAAAATTTGGAAACTTTCGTGTTCCCTTTTAAATAATTAACTTTCTCGAATTTTAAAGACATTTCCCCATATTTTTCTCCATTAATCCCGCCGAAATTCCAAGGCGCCTTGCTGCGGAGCGCGCCGTTGCTCGCCGTAGGAGGTTTGAGTCCTCCCTCGGGCATGGGTGTATTTATTGTCGTTAGCATAAGTTAGTTTAAGTAGTTTGTAAATCTATTGACTGATGACCAACTTGGTTAAGTCCCATAAATTTACAAATATTTGATTAGCTGGGAGACATATTCCAAATATTATTTAAGAAGAGTAAGCAAATTCGTAAGTGTACTGTTTGCTCGAAACAGAAGGTGAATCGAATAATTACACACGAATGTAGATAATGCTATATACAACCATGTGTTTTGCCATGTTTCGGCGTTTATCATACCAAAATAATTGTACCATATTAACGGCGCAGAAAAGATGAAATTACAATGTTATATCTCTGGAACTGAGTAAAGAAACAAAACAAAACTGATCGAAAATCAAACTGTATACTTTGTTAACTTCGCAGTCGGTTGACATTGTATACATACAGTCACAATACAGAGTCCCCCTTAATGACATTGGGAGCCAGTTAATTACATGATTTTGAAATTTTTAAAGAAACGTATTAACACTGTATCACGCTGCAAATATCAAAATGTTCAAATGTCTGTAAATCTATCGGACCAATCTGCGTGGTCATCAGTCCGTAGCTTACAAACTACTTACACTTAGGTAAACTAACCTACGGACAAACACACACACCCATGCCCCCAGGGAGGACTCGAACCTCCACGGCGAGCAACCGCGCGCTCCGCAGCGAGGCGATTCAGACCGCTCGGCTACTCCACCGCGGCGCTGCAAATACCAGAAAAATAATAGAAATGACGAAACACAGTTATCAATCATTATAAATGGTATTAACATGTTGAGGAAGGACACCAATTTATTGGAGACATGCTTTACGTTAAGTATTATCAGTACCAATGATGAAATAAATTGAACCACAGATTTTGATACGTGGTACGATTTCAAAAATACACCCAAGAAGTTCACTGTATCCTAACCGCCTTTTTTACAAATAAGTTCTGCAGATACATAAAATTTTTGTCATTATTACGAACGGCAGTAGAATAGGTAATATTTCTCATTATACAGTAGTAAACGTAAAAGCCCGTATACCTCACTCTGTTAGTTGTGAAATGAAGTAAATGTTGTTTAATTAACTGAGCATTGCTTTGCCTTTATCGCCTTCATTACAGTTTGAATGCCAACTTCCTCTGGACTCAATCATTTATAATAAATACTAATAATGTGTAGTAATCTAACAAGTTTTCCTTTTACTGACAAAAGCTACTTTTCATAACTGACAGAGCTTCGTGTGTTCTCCCCAGAACGTTGGTTATAATTACTTTATTTTTCATGTTTATGACATTTCATATTTTTGGCTTAATGCTTCATAAATTTTCCTTATTTTATACTTTTGGGGTTATCACGTTACATAGACTTGGGAAGGTCTAAACTTCTTGTGTTACGTTCATTGTAGTCTTACTGGAAGGCGTATAGAAGCTGTCTCAGAAAACGCTCAATCTACAACTAATCGCATGACATTGTACTGGTACCATGTTTTTCCGTTTCGGTTGCAAATTTGACATTTGGTACTTTTGTATCGTGACAGTTGTGCAACACCTGTACCGCAACTCGCGTTTTGATACCATCTCGCTAGTTATGTACGCTGTTTTAGGGACCCTGTTTCCCTTTCAGATGAATATATGTACTTGAAGAGATTAAACCTCAATGATTACAGATAATGAATATCTGTTTCGTTCGTGACGTACAAGAATCAAAAGTACAACATTCATTGCTGTATTATGATTACTTCAAAGTGTGTTTATAAGAAATATGACTATAATAGCAAAATGTGCGTGATTTTTTCAGAAAACATTCAAATGTTTGTAAAGTTAAAGGACATAACAGGTGCAGTCAGCTCATCAGTCGCTAGGTTTATAACCTACTTAACCTAACTGAAACAAATATATGCTAAGGACAACACACCCACCCGATCCCGAGGGAAGTCGTGACCCTTCTTCAGTGAGTAACCGCACGCTCCGCTGCAAGGTGCCTTAGAACGCCCGGCGACTACACCGCGGTTACTATTTCCGTTCGAAATGCTTTTAGAATACAAACAACTTGGGTTTTATTTTATATGATGGTAATGATAAAGGTGTAACATACTTGATTACTGTTACGTTGAAAAAGTCAAAGATCCCAAGGCAGTACAAGTATTCTCTGTTAAGAAATATTAATCTACCAATGTTAGTTACGCGTGGCAAACATATGTGAGAAGAGCAGCGGGTTAAATCAACTATTTGGCGGCCAAACTGGTCAGTCATAATGTGCCACATTCATTGCATCACTACAGTGTAAATTCTAGTCGCGTGGCGCTTTGCTGCAGAGTGAGTGGTCGATCCCCGCGGAGGTTCGAATCCTCCCTCGGGCAAGTTTGTGTGTGTGTGTTTGTTGTCCTTAGGTTAATTTAACTTAGTTTAAGTTGTTTGTAAGCCTAGGGACAGATGAACAAAGTAGTTGGGTCCCATAGAATTACAAACATTTGAATATTTTGTGAATTCTAGCGGCATGCTGCCTACCACCAACATTAAAAGCGTTCAGACTCTGTTGTATATTAAAGAAATTATACATAAAATTATCTAAGATCTTTCATGAAATAGAAAAACGAAACTTGCAGCAAACGAGGTATAACTGCGCTTCCGAAAACTACAGCGATGTAACAGATTCAAACTTTTCTTATTACAGTGAGGAACGTATGGAGGACAGCGTGTATTTTAGAAGAGTAGCTATGAAAGATCAGGAAGCTTCTTTTGTCACAGGGTACTAAAATTTTACTAGAGACTACAACGTGGCTCACACAAAACAATAGTGAAACATCTGTGTATTTCTCTCTACAGTAGTAATTCAATCCTAGACAAGCTTCCAAACCAGAAACTTTATTTTGTATCGAAGGTGACAAAACCCATAACGGCAGACGAAGCGGGCAAGCCAAGCGCTCCACAAATATTGAGGCGAGTCGATCAGGGACTGCAGTCCGCAGGGCGCGGCTTTCAGGGAGGCACGGCATTAGCTGACAGCAAAGCCGCGCAAGCTTGTAGTCAAAGGCTAACGTGCCACAAATCGATTGTACTGTCAGTACCAGGAGCCTACGGTCTAAAGGTTACGTAGGCCCCAATTCCAAGAACACGTGCGTGCTTTACTATGGATGGACCTGTTAGAGGTGATGTGATTCCAAAAGGCCTTTGAGCTGAGTTACCCAATCAATTTTAGGGGGTGAGGCTGTAGTGCTGATTTCGAACCTCGCGTTGTGTAAGGTGCCACATAGTAATCCTAGGATTCTTGTATCTGGAGCCGGTCACTTTATTTTTAGACAGTACATATATTCAGTGCTCTTTCCGCTGAGAAAGTTTTCGAATTTCAGGAGTTATGCGAAACGTCGAACTGACGGACAATACACGCGTTATGTAGTAGTAGGCATTTGACAATGTTTACTGGAATACACTCTTTCAAATTCTGAAGCCAGCAGAGGTAAAATATAGGGAGAGTTATTTATAACTTGTACAAAAGCCAGACCGCAGTTATTAGACTCGAAGGGCAAGAAAGGGAAGCATCAGTTGGGAAGGGAGTAAGACAGGGTTGTAGGCTTTCTCCGATGTTATTCAATTTGTACATCGAGCAGGCGGTGAAGGAAAGCAAGGAAAAATTTGGAATAGGGATTAAAGTACAGGGGGAATAAATAAAAACATTGCGTTTTGCTGATGACATTGTAATTCTGTCAGAGACAGCAAAGGACCTGGAAGAGCAGTTGAATGGAATGGACAGTGTGTTGAAGAGAGCGTATAAAATGAACATTAACAAGAGCAAAACAAAAATAATGGAATGCGGTCTTAGAAAAATCAGGCGATGCTGAAGGAATTAGATTAGTTAACGAAACAATGAAGGTGGTAGATGAGTTTTGTTACTTGGGTAGTAAAATAACATGTGACGGTCGCAGTACAGAGGATATCAAATGCAGAATGGCAATAGAAAGAAAACCATTTTTGAAAAAGATAAATTTGCTAACATCGATTATTAACTTAAGTGTAAGGAAATCTTTTCTGAAGGCATTTGTGTGGAGTGTTGCCTTGTACGGGAGTGAAACATAGACGATAAGCAGTGCGGACAGGAAGAGAATAGAGGCTTTTGAATTGGGTGCTACAGAAGAATGCTGAAGATTAGGTGGGTAGATCGCATAACTAATGAAGAGGTACTGAACAGAATTTGTGAGAAAAGGAATTTTTGGCATACCCTGACCAAAAGAAGGGATCGCTTGGTAGGACACATTCTTAGACATCGGGGAATCGTAAATTTAGCATTGGAGGGAAGTGTGTGTGGTAAAAATCGCAGAGGGAGACCAAGAGACGCGTATAGTAAGCAGATTCAAGTAGATGAGGGTTGCCGTTCTTATGAGGAGATGAAAAGGCTTGCTCAGGATAGAGTAGGGTGGAGAGCTGCATCAAATCAGTCTCCGGACTGAAGACCATAACAACAACACAAGCCTATAGTTTATTCCGCGTAATACTAAGAAAGTTTCGTCATGTGCTGTGGATAATGGATCACACAAGCGCAATATTAGACAGCAAAAAATAGAGGATTATAGATAGACGGTAACGTTTTAATGCAGGACTCTCCAATCTTTTTAGCTGGCGAACCCGTTTTTCAGACGAAAGTCTACCACGGACCCCTTGTCAGTCAAGCGCTAGGTAACTGTTGAAAAAGTTATTAATGGAAGTGCCATTTTCCCACTAAATCTACGAATAATCAAGAGTTTGGAGATAATTGGAAACAACTTGACACCACCGATGTTCCCATTTGTCTGAACTCCCAGTATATTCATATACTTTGCTGTTGAATTTACTCCGATTGGTCAACAAAATGTAGTAATCTAACAAGTTTTACTTGTTAGTTGACAGTTGACGCTTTGGAGCAGCCGTTCTCGCTCAGTGTGTTCAGCGTCACGCCCTAACTGTCTGCTGGTGACAAGGTGTCAGCACACTTACCTAGTGCTGGGTGAGAAGGATGCGTATGTTTTGTTACTATTGTTGTGGTCGTGTTTGTTTTTGGTTTCGTTGTCATATCTGGTGAAATACGAAGATAAGGGGCACATCTGGAAAGCAAGGGGGGCAATAAATTACGTATAAAGGACAATCGCCATAACTGGTGCGTAATTTGTTGTAATAGTTTGAGAAGAAGGCGGAAAACGGAGGACCTCTCTTACTGGTTTCTGAAGAAGATGCGCGAACCGGTAACGCGATTAACCTTAGTGAAGTGACTGTAATGCTTATTGGTAAAGAAAAGTACGAAACGAAAATAACTGCAGAAGGATTCTCTTGCCTTGATATGCCGAGAAGAATAGAAATGTTCTAAAACGTGTAATAAAAATAGATCCTTTCACACAAGAAGCGATTAGGACCACGTAGTGACACGGTACGGTGGTGAGACACTCCCTACAAAAGTTTGCGGATGTAGTTTTGCAGGTGTGTAAGCAGGAACTCGGTGTGCCAGCACCGTCAGTCAGTGTTTTACTCCTGATGCCGATGGCGGATTTGCCCATAAAAAGCTTGGGAATTTTATTCGACTTGATGGTGCATGTATACCGAGAATTTATTGAAGAATGCTACTTCGAAAGACTCCTGTGACATATATAGCACAACTAAGATCGCCTAGACAGGCTTCGTGCGACACTGTGTGAAACCGAACATTTGAAGGCATCAAATCTTCGTTGACTCTCGTTTTTATATTCAAAGGTGTTTCAGGCTGTAAAATATTGTTATAACAAGAAGACAGCTGCACGACGATTCAGATAGTTGCGTGAAGTGAAACACGTTAGGTTGTCTGGGTAGATAAAACAGTGACAAGCGCAGGTCATACTGTTACAAAAGCTTGACGTGACGAGAAATTAGAAGGTATTGTATAGTTCTCCCCATTAGGAAAGGTGGCAAAATAATTCTTTGATATTCATGTACCTACAGTAGCTTTATCTCCGGCTATCGACCGCCATTCAGATCTAAGAAAACGTCTTCCCATTTCTTCGCTGAGTAATGACAAAAGTCTTCAGAGGCCACGATTTTATGTAATTCATAGCTCGGACAGATTCGACTAAAACCTTTCTGAAGGAAACAGCCTTTATTTCGAAACCAAAACATGTCTGTGGAAAGCCCAATGATTACTGCTTCAACAGTTGGACCCGTCATAGCTTTTGCACTTTCAGTGCACACATAAATGCAATTGTAATTTCGTTGGTCTTTAAAAACTCATACAAGAAACGGAATAAAATGTTCAAATGTTTGTAAATCTACCAGACTCAACTGCGTGGTTATTAGTCCGTAGCTTGCAAAATACTTAAACTAATTAAGTTAAACTAACCTAACGACAACAAATGTTCAAATGTTTGTTAAGCTTAAGGGACTTAACTACGGGGTCATCAGTCCCTAAACTTACAAACTACTTATGAACTACCTACAACTAAGGACGGCACAAATATCCATGCCCGAGGGGGGATTCGAACCCCCGACCGTAGTGGCCGTGCAGGCCGTCACTGAAGCGCCTCAGTCCCCTCGGCCACCGCGGCCGGCCTTTAAAGACAACACACAAATCCATGCCCGAGGGAGGATTCGAACCCCCGACGCGGGAGGTCGCGCATTCCGCAACGTGGCGCTCCTCCAGACCGCTTGGCTACTCCCTCGTGGCTAAACGGAATTATATTAGATTACTTCAGTTTTTTATTCCGTACATCCATGTTGAGGAGATCCTCGTTGATGTGAAACACACTACGGTCGGGGGTTCGAATCCCCCCTCGGGCATGGATATTTGTGCCGTCCTAGTTCGTAAGTAGTTCATAAGTATTTTGTAAGTTTAGGGACTGATGACCCCGTAGTTAAGTCCCATAAGCTTAACAAACATTTCAACATTTGAACATTTGATGTGAAACATGTCAAGAAAAAAAATTACAAGTTGAATAATAAGTAATCCTAATAATATAAATACAGATACATATATTTTTTGAGCTGATAATATAATAATACCAATATAGTATGAATACCGATACATGCATGATTTGGTACAATTTAGAAATTCACTAATGGAGTACAAGGAGTTGACCACTAGAAAGTCTTTAAGGCTCCTCTTAAACTGATCTTTATTTCTAGCTAAATTTTTTATACTTGATGGTAAATTATTGAAAATATGTATTCCTGAGTAGTGGACCCCTTTTTGAACTAAAGTAACCGCTTTTAAATCCTTGGGTAGATCATTTTTGTTCCTAGTATTGTATGTATTGTTGGGAAAACGGATATATTATTTATGACAAATTTCATTAAGGAATAAATATGAGAGGCAGTAGATAATATACCCAGTTCTTTTAAGAGGCTTCTAAAAAACGTCCGTGAATTTACTCCACAAATAATACGTATTACACGGTTTTGGACTCTGAAGACTTTTGACTGACTTGAAGAGTTACCCCAATATCTTATACGATATGACATTACGGAATGAAAGTAAGCAAAGTATGCAAGCTTTTTTATTTTTATGTCTCCTATGTCTAATAACACTCGTATTGAAAATACAGATTTGTTGAGTCGTTTCTGCAGTTCTGTGGTGTGCTCCTCCCAACTGAATTTATTATCAAGCTGTAATCCCAGGAATTTGATACTGTCAACCTCTTCTATCTGCTCTTCTTCATACTTAACGCAAATGCTGGCGGGAAATCTCGTACATGTTCTGAACTGCATGCAGTGAGTCATTTCAAAGTTTAATGACAATGAGTTGGCTTTAAACCATTTACTAATGTTCATGAAAATATCATTAACAGACCTTTCTATAACTATGCTTGACGTGCTTTTTATTGCAATACCTGTATCATCTGCAAACAAAACGAACTCTGTTTCTGGCAGTGTAACTGATGAGAGGTCATTAATGTACACAAGAAAAAGCAATGGTACTAAGATGGATCCTTGTGGGAGACCACATGTAATTTCTTCCCAATCCGATGATGACTGTTGGCTTAATTCACTAGTCATATGCACTGACACCCTTTGTTTCCTGTTAGTGAGGTACGACTTGAACAATTTTGCGCCATTTCCCGTGACACCTGTGAGATTACCGCCCAATAGAAATACTGGTAATTAATAGCATTTGATAATTAAACAGTATGAAGTTCACTGCAAACATTGACCATGCCAATGCACTAAATGTTACACAATTTTAATCTTATTAATTATGGTAGCAATGTATGTACACAGTTGGGTGACAACATTTATAGTTAGGCCATAGGTAGAAATTCTCCACGTTGAGATTTGCTGTGTGCTTGTAGCTGACGGGAGGCCAGCGAGCAGGCCGACGTTGGTGGCTTGTTCCAACTTAGGATTTTCCAGTTCGTTTCCGGTGAGGGGGGAGAGGGACAATGGCGAGTGCCAGGCACAGTGCAATGCACAAATATTGTAATAATACTGGTATTTGAAGTAATACGATGCAGTTAGGAACCTTTAAGGCCCTCATTACAAAATAGCCTGTTGACAAATAAACAATACATTAGCTGATATAGTCACATCTGACGTAATATGTTTAATTGACAATGAAAAGTAATAAATTACCAACGAAGACAAGACAGTTACACAACTAGCATGGCAATGTTTGTTTATAAAAATGATATATTAACTATTTCTCATTTTATTTTCAATTAATCTTGTGTATTTTATCTTAAAGTATTCAGTTAAATCACTTATCTATGATATAAGAAATGGCACGATTATAATAAATAGTACAAAGGATGTCTATACTAATATAAAAACGTAAGAAAATATTTGTTAATGTGTAGTGTAATTATTTTGATTTTAAGTAAAGTTTTAGAAATGTATGGCTGAGCGCTGTACGTTGGCAAATCGGTTAGAACAGTTCACATGGGGAAGTTGATGACGTAGGGGAAAAAACCCCGGCAGTTGAGCTTTTGGTGCGCGCGCGCGCGAGGGCAGGAAGTGACGAGGTCGGGAGCACGTGGAGAACTGGCGGCGTCGCTCTGCATCAGTCGGCATGTAGATCTCGAGGTGGTGACTTTAGATTTGTCTGTGGCAATCGCCACGTGAGGTTGCTCGTCATAGACTGTACCAAGTTAAATCGAGTGCTACTGTGTGTTTGTGAATATTTAGCCGGTGGAACAAGGTGTGCATCGCATTGAATTAAAGTGACTGTGATTTGTTAATGTAACACGTGTCGTCGCATAGGCACGAACATAAACGGTGTTTGAGACAGCCACATGGTGTGAAAACAATTCGCGACAAATATTCATTTTGTCTGGGGGCTCACGAGCTATAACTTTATTTGGTAAATGTATCGACGTACAGACGTATCAGCCACAGTGTTCAAATATTGTGACATAAACAACATAAAGTGAACTTTCACGTGTTTTCAAAAATAGTAGTTAGTACACCCTTTTCTCTCATGAACTTGATTTTATTATGAATTTGTTTTGTTAATCATATGCAGGGAAGGAAAGCTGCGAACGTGTGATATCATCTCCTAGAAAACGAGTCAAACAGTCGCAATCACAGTTCCAGTGTTTTTGCATGTTTAGGAAATTGGTTCGCAGCTGGTGGTTGTGAGTTTTAAAAATTAAACTTTCTCTATTTTAAACTCTCACCCCGACCTTCACCCTCGCACACAATAGAATTATGGTTCACACAATCAAATGCTTTTAACAAATTATAGAAAATACCTGCTGCTTGCAATTTATTATCTAGTGAATTAAGTACATTCTCACTGTAGGTGTAAATAGCCTTCTCGATATTGGAAGCTTTCAGAATTCCAAACTGTGTTCTGGACAATATGTCATTCGTGGTCAGGTGGTTGAGAAGCTGCTTGTACATTACGTTTTCTAGAATTTTTGAGAATGCAGGCAAAAGTGAAATCGGTCTGTAAATGATGGTATCTCTTAATCCCATTTCTTGAATAGAGGTTTAATATCTGCATATTTTAGCCAATCAGGAAATGTCCCAGTTATAATAGACTGGTTACACAAATAACTTAAAATTGTACTAAATTCACAAGAACATGCTTTAATTATTTTTGTTGATATTTTATGCTTTCTTTCTAAGATTTTATTATTGACGTTATTTCTTGTGGTGAAGTGAGTGATATATGCATGTACCTGAAGTTATTTGTAAATGCTAGTTTCAAATATTCAAGGACATTATTTACTGACACAGACAATCCCACAGTATCAGTAACAGATATAAAGTATTTGTTAAATAGATTTGCCACACTATGCCCATCCGTTACTAATGTCTCATCTACTCTTAATGCTACCTTCTCTTGTTACTTTCTGGTTCTACCAGTCTCTTTTTTTCACTGTATCACATATTGTCTTTATTTGGTTTCCTGATGATGCTATCTTCTTTTCATAGTGCATTTCTTTATATGCCTTAATAACGTCTTGAATATTCTACAGTATTCCTGATATTTTGCTAAATCATCATCATCATTGCAACTAATCTTGGCTGATAGATACATTTTCCTTTTTGTCTTACATGACATGTTTATTCCTTGTGTAATCCATGGTTTTATTATAGATTTCTGTTTAATTTGAGTTACTTTTAGAGGAAAACAGTTTTCAAACATGATACTAACATTATTAATGAATATGTTATATTTTTCATTCGTGCCATGAACACTACATACATCTTTCCAGTTCATGTCTTTGAAGAGTTTTCTAAAATTTTCAATTTTTGGTGGGTTGACTACTCTTCCGTATGCAGATTTTGCAGTCTTCATAATTTGTGTAGAATCTATACCTGAAACAAGGAGCTGCATATCATGATCTGATAGGCCATTTATTATTGGTTTTATGATATGATTTTGATCCTTTGAATTGTCTATAAAATATTATCCATTGCTGTCCTAGAGGTTTTAGTTATCCTACTTGGAAAGTTTACAGTATGAGTTAGGTTGAAAGAGAAAGTTACTGACTGCAATAAATTGTTACTGGAGGAGAAAATCTGTATTAAAGTCACCAGCAACCAGGATTTCTTTATTTCTTCCTGTTAAATAACCCAATAGAGCTTCTAGATGATTTAGGAAAAGATTATAATTTCCTACAGGTGCTCGGTAAATTGTTACTATTATATAGCATCTGTTATGGAACTCTACTTCTGTTGCACAAGCTTCTAAATGCTGTTCTAGACACAATTTATTTATATCAATATTCTTGAATTTATAGCAGTTTTAATGAATGTGGCAACTGCTCCTCCCTCCATATCTACTCTACAAAAGTATGAAGCTAAATTACATCCTGGAATGTTTAACATATCTATGCCAGTGGCCACATGATGTTCAGAGAGGCAAATTATGTCAATTGAGTTAGAGGAATCTATTTCATCAATACAAATGAGTAGTTAATCAAGTTTATTTCTGAGTCCTGGAATATTTTGATGTAATAAAGATAACTGATATTGTATACTAATGGTTTGACTAACATTTACTGGCCGTTTCTGAGTACTTTCTGTTAAACATTGTTTGCTAAAATATATCTCCTGTTTATCTGTATATTCAAAGTGAGGCCGTTTCTGAGTACTTTCTGTTAAACATTGTTTGCTAAAATATATCTCCTGTTCATCTGTTTATTCAAAGTGAGGGTGTCTTCCAAGCTCTCTCAAAACTGATTTTTCCCCCCTCCCTATCCTAAAAAAGGCATCCCTCTGACACCTGTAACAATTGGTATTTTACCATTTGTGAGATTGCCCCCCCCCCCCCCTTCGTAAGTTACGTGCATTCAACCCTGACAGGTTTCCCTTCCCTTTCCTGTTGAGGTGAGGGCCATGCCTCGTGTAGTCCCACCTACGGATATCATCCATAGGAATCAAACCAATATGGGACCCCATATCTGACATGAGCAGCCGTTCCAATTCCAAGTTTACTCTCCTGACAGAAGAGTTCAAATGACGCCGATCATGGCGATTCAAAACATACAAACCCCACACTAGTATGCTTCGTTGCCGATGATATCTTCACCAGGTAACTCTCTATAGAATATTCACAGTTTCTCTCATTGCTGTTTCCCGGACCACCCACTATAACCACGGTATTCTCTATTGTGAAATCTTTACATAAAGAACCTTTATCCTCTGTTACCTGACCCAGACCCACATTTGGTTTGAAAAAGTTTGTGACATGGTACTCTGATCCTAGCTCTTTCTGCAGTATTTGGCCAACACCTCTACCTCGGGAGCTTTCTTTCTTTCTTTCTTTTCACAGTTTTCCCTACCTTTTTGAAATCCTTCTTGAAAGTTTGTTGTGTCCTTTCTACTACTTCAGCTACATGAGGCTCATCCGATTCTGATTGAAGCAACAGGTCAGATCTATTTTTCAGATTAATGACAAAGCTGTCTGAAACTGTCCTAAGGCGGTTCCCCCTGTTACGTGTTGCCACTTCCCCCACCGCTGTTCACCCTTCTCCCTCCTTAACCTGCTCAGAGTCTCCCTTGCCTTATCTAATTCAGCTTGAAGAGCTGCAATTTTCCCCTCGTCTTCCATTATTTTCCTATCTCAATTGCAGAACCTACAAAACCACTGGTGAGCCTCATTTATGTCCCCATTTCTCACGCCACTACATTCGTCCCAATGAAAGAAACAACTACAACTATCACATCACACACCGGAGCTAACGATCCTAAGGCATGTCACACACTTCTTACCCATGGTAAAAATAAAAATCGTAAAAACTTGATTAAGTACTGACTAAAACGTGAAAGTTACACCAAGAGACACTAAAATCTTTTCACGCAAATATAATTAACTGAAAGGCACTGGATAAAAAGAAACTTGCTCACAAAAATTAGGTCTAAAACACGCACACGAAAACAAAATTTAGGCCTATAAACACGGATTATACACACTTTTGCAAAATCACGAAATTTACGCTGTTTTCCTTTTATTTGTGTCTGGCAGACTTTATAAATCCTAACTACTATATGCAGCGAGAGAAGAACAGAAGAATTGGTAATTAGATATAAGTTTTAGTCACTGTTTACAACGATTCGCGCGCGTTAAATTAGGCGCCTATAGGCGCGAGAAGAAATATAAACTTTTTAGACCGTTTTTATTTATTTAACACTACACTAACAGAAATGTTTGTAGAGCTTATGGAAATTAACTATGGGGTCATCAGTCCCTAAACTTACAAACCACTTATGAACTAGCTAATACTAAGGACGGCACAAATATCCATGCCCGAGGAGGGATTCGAACACCCGACCGTAGTGGCCGTGCAGACTGTGACTGACGCGCCGCAGAACGCTCGGCCACGGCGACCAGCACTACATTAACACTTCCACTAATGTAACAACACTTATATTATATTTATACCAACTGGAAACGATTAAATATAGCTTAAAAGAACGATTTTTGTAATTATTTACTGGAGCAAATACCCGAAACGTTCGGCGGGCGCGGGCGCAGTGTTGCACTTGTTGTACTGGGAAGTAGTGGTCTGCATAATACGAGGTCCATTGTAAAACACTGAGTATTCATAACGGACAAAATCGAATAAAAACGCTAATCCCCTAACGTTAGCAGATTCATCTATTTTGAGAGATAATGAACTGTGTTGTATGCGAGAAACCATTCGACGTGTCAATAATGCGTCTGTGATTGCGGCACGGAAGATAGACGTTTTACTGCATTTTCGTGTAGCATATCGTTAACACACGGCTTTAAGAGTTTCTGCAATGAAATAAGCTTTGCCTGTCTTTGCCACTCGACAGCATACAAAGAAGGAAGCTTTTAAGGAGTTTCAAATGTTCAAATGTTTGTTAATCTATAGGTCTTAACTACTGAGGTTATTAGTCCCTGTGCTAACAAACTACTTTAACTAACTTAAAGTAACCTTAGGACAACAGACACACATCCATACCCATGCCCGGGGGAAGACTCGAGCCTCCAACGGGGAACAACCTCGCTCTCCGCAGCACGATTTAAGGAGTATAAATTAATTATCTTTGCATGAGTTTCCATGCAGTTTTGAGAAGCAGCTAATTTAGTGTTCAAATGTTCAAATTTTTGTAAATCTATCGGACCAAAATGCGTGGTCATCAGTCCGTAGCTTTCAAACTACTTAAACCTAGGAAACTAACCTAAGGACAAACACACACACCCATGCCCCAGGGAGGACTCGGAACCTCCACGGCGAGCAACCGCGCGCTCCGCAGCGAGACGCTTTAGACCGCTCGGCTACTCCACCACGGCTAATTTAGTGTTCTTCCTCTTGAAAACATCAATGTCTTTAGTTTGTAAGTCTGCCCTCAAAGTGACGGCTCAGTTTAAAAGGAAGCATCCGCCTGTAACACATTGAGCTTCACCTTCCTCTGTCTCGATTAAGCCCATTTCTAAATATCTTTCGTTGTTCAAATGTTTGTCAAGCTTAAGGGACTTAACTGCGGTCATCAGTCCCTAAACTTACAAACTACTTATTAACTACCTTATACTAAAGACAACACAAACATCCATGCCCGTGGGGGGATTCGAACCCCCGACGGGGAACAGCCTCGCGTATAATAGCACAGCGCCTCAATGCGGTCGGCCGCTCCGCCGCGGCGATATGTTTCGTTGTATTTACACGGTTTTGTTACTCGATTTCCACATCGTACTGCAAGTAATGGAGCACTTTGAGAGTCTTCACGTAAGTGGCACTTAACGTAACTATTCTTCATTGTCCGTCATCTGTCCTCGTTAATTTCCAGCTGGTGTGTCCCTTGCTGTGAAGGTGATGCATAAACTGCTCGCTTCCTCAGTGATCCCGACTTCAACCATCGAACCATTTTGAAAGTAATTTACTGGTGAAAAAATGAATGATGAAAGAAGTAGTTCACTGACGAAGGATGTTTAACATTAAATGATGACTCGGACCGCATATGCGGCAGCGATCGCTCTGATCGACTCTGGTCGACTGAGCTCCTATAATTTCGGAATAAGATGCGCAATAGCCTACCGCGCATTTACCGCCCCTGCATTGTTGCAGAACAGGAGCAGGGAGGCCGCAGCCAGGTCACTGAATAACGTAATTACAGATCATCACTTGAAAACCGCAATAACCGTTTGAGAACACGACCGGATGTAAACGTAAATGTATTTTTCAAATGAAGAAAAATAGTGATTAATCTGCTATTGACATTCTTTTAATTAATAATAATAATCAGTCTTTTACAATTTTTTGTATAAGGTGGCCGCGGACCTCCTAGTGGTCCGTTGACCACACTTTGGGAGCCCTGCTTTAATGTAATGGTAGACTCTGGGAAAACGGTATCTTCATGCATTGTAATAAGCGGGATCTATACATATTTTCCACACGTTCAGTCTGCTGGAAATCATTTTGCCGATTATAAGTCTTCGGGTCCTGGTTCCATCGTATACGACAAGCACCTAGCCTTTCCTATTCTATATCACTTAAACTATGAGCACGACTACACAGATATCGTTATGATTAGCAAATAATCGCATAGTAAATAATTTACTACCAGAAGTTATTTTGCAGTAGATGGGTTGTAGAAGATGGGAATAACAGATTAATTCCATAATCTCACAACGACGTGATCATAATGTGTAATAAGAGCAGTTCTGGTATGTTACTAAAACTACTTGTTTTCTTGTCATCTTGGAGAATCCGGTTTCTGCCGGTAATCTGCGTCTTCATCAGGTGCTTCCGATCTTCATCAGGTGCTTCCTGAACATTACTGAAGCACCTGATGAAGATCGCGAGTAACGCGATTGAAATATCGTGCAAGTACGACGCGGATTACCGGCAGAAACCCGATTTTCCAAGACGACAACATCCCGCCGGAAAAGCCTTAATATGTACTTCTTTTCTTGCTTGTTGTGTTCTTTGGTGAACGAATCTTAATGTGGTACTACGTCAGGTTTATTGTTATTAATGTTAGTATTTTGAGAAGTATTAAGTTTGTATATAGTCTGTGCACTGCCTGTGCTGTGTCATACCTAGGTACGGTATGTTGTGTGAGTTTACCTTTAATGCTCGCATGGCCTTCTTTCGATAAAAATATTCAACGTTGAGTCTCATAAGTAAGATTATTTCATAATCATTCCCTATTCGCTGAATGTTATGACACAATTATCAACTGTATGTGTTTTTTATCCTTACCCAGGATTACATTCAACGATAGAGAAGTATTTAAATCTGCGTAATTTCAGGAATCAGGGTTGTAAACGACCGCAAACACGCGGTATTTCTGCGATGCTGCTATCTAGATGTCAGCAAATTTGCTTCTAGAAATACAGAGCTTTGTAGTGCATTACAGACACATTCATGAGGATTGGGGAATATGTGCGTTCTGACCTGTGTACAGCTTCCTATTGTTTGGGCTTCATGTCGGTAATTCCTTTCTGCCTAACTTCCGAGAGTAGGGAAGGGCGATCTCTAATCAATCTTTCGTAAATCGATTTTTGGGGTCCTATTATTCGCAATTTTGAATCGATCCTAAAACTGCTGATTTTTACGCAGATCGATCTGTTGGGCTGAGATCGAACCTTTCGATCCTCAGTGATTTGAAATGAGATTTGACTAAAAGCAAATTATATGTATAGTTTTGTATTGATACATCCTATCCTGTCGTCAGTCACAGGTCGCGTTTTTTGAGTCTGACAGGCTGCGTGTATGAATTTCTGCTTACTTCATCACATTGTAGCCTACGTCGATAATATTTCTTATGCGATAATCCTAAAAGAAAAATATGCAGAATCGCCAGGAGGTATTCCAATATTTATGGTGTGATATTTCATTTCAATGTACCATATTTACTGTAAAACCTGTTATGAAATATATTTATAAATATTCTGAAGGAATCTATGCCGACTACTTCGAATTTGGCAGCACTGATAAGTTTAAGCAATAACTGCATCTCATCTTGAGTGTGTTGGGTTGCATCTAGGGCACGCAGCATTTTCGTGTGTTTCACGTGAACACGAAAGTAAAATTGAAGCTCATATGGCACTGCTGACAGGGAGATCCTATAGTGTGCGCTTTGGTTGCTATAGTTTTGAACAGTAGTTTGAAGCAGTATACCTCCAGTGTTATGAAAAAAATGTGTTCAACAATAAACTATTGAGTCTTCTTCGGATAAATGAGCAAAATCGTGTGGTTTCTTATATCTGGGAGCACGACAGAGAGCGGACAGCCGTAACATTCTTTTCTTGAAGCCATTCACGGCACTTTCGACCACTCTGTCTTCGGTGTGGATACACCTATCAATCCTGTTTTCGAAGGCATTTTCGCTTGACGGAAGAGTATTTGCCAACTGCATCGTGTTTGTAATGATCTCGTGGTAAAGCTCTGGACTCCGATCGGAAACATCGCAGGCTCGATTCGCGGTGGGTAATCTCATTATAACTTAGTTGTCATCTTTCTACCATCTGTACCATCTGATGAGTTGTCAGAAATGACATGTAGTTCGCATTCCACCTTAAGCTGTATGCATAATAAGTGCGTTGCTGGATTGTTCCATGTTCACGTACGGTCAACTGCACATAAAACTTTCGATAGTGAAAATTTTGGCGGGTACATCTCACTGTAGTCTTCAATATCTGAATATAAATCACCTAGACGCACTTTCGTCCAAACTTGCCAAAAACTGTTACATCAAAGCCACTGAGAAGCACTTTATTTTCACGAAGTCTACAAAACCTAAGGCATTTTACATTTAATTATGAATATCTAAAGTATGTTATGTAACTAAACATAATCACACAAGAATGAAGTGTAATCACAAAAGAAAAGTGTACAGAATAGGTTCGATAGTTCCATGCGGCCAGGACCACGTAGAAATATTGAATACTGGGCTTATCGAAACTTATGTGAGAAAAAGGAATAAATCGATGTTGAAAAGAATATGGGTGTCTGATATCAACTCTGTGCCCTCGCCAAGTCGAGCACACAGCCGTATCATCCTTTTCTCGAAGCCATTCATGCCACTTTCAACTCCCTGTACCTGCATTGTGGATTTAGATACAAACCACGAATTTCGATGACCAAGAGAATCTACTACATCTTGTTACATTTGCCGATTATACTATTCTATACCTCATAGTTCACCAAATATTGATAGTCGAAAATCGTTAATTCTGTCACTCACCGATCATCAATATTCTAAGGTACTTCTACCACACAAAAAAGGAAAAATTCAGACATCCCTAAATATCTATCCCGTTTTCGAATATTTTACGTTTGTTGGAACAGTATATGCTAACTTTAATGTAACTGCGATGTGATAACAATGGTCTTGCGGTAAAACCATACCTTGGGTGGTAAAGTATTTTTCTTTTAAAACTTTCATTTTATGCGAGCATACACCACTCTATGATGTGATGACTCTTCAGAAATAACATGTTCCACTTGATAGAATGAAGAATCAAGTAAATATTTTTTTTCAACACGTGGCGATTACC
Organism: Locusta migratoria; assembly: GCA_026315105.1. NCBI lineage: Eukaryota > Metazoa > Arthropoda > Insecta > Orthoptera > Acrididae > Locusta > Locusta migratoria. Next base: position 15,253,260 of record CM048755.1, read on the forward strand.
GAGTTTCTGGTTCCTTTACACTATATGCATGTGTTAACAATAAAATGCTTACCTACAAGCAAAATGACGACTACATTCTAACTTTTCAAAAGCACTTTGTTAATTTTTACGAATTTTTCTTTATTTTAATGGATGTGTCTTGGCAAGAATACATGTTAGTGGACAGAAACCTAAGAGTACAGCATAAATTGTCCCATGTGAAAACCAGCGCCAAATACATCTGTAATCTATAAATGAGATCACGCAATCTGGGCCTATGTTCAGATTGTCAAATGTAGGCTACTTCACAGTTTTTTACGAAAACGTCATGATATCAGTTGGCGTGGTTAGGCATGAATTAAGAAAGAGAACATCATAAATTGCTGCGATTGAAACAAGTAGCATTGATAATTTGAGTCTGTCTACTCATACAATGTGAATGGCTTGACAATACATAGATTCCTGCAGCTTCCCGTGGAACATAAGCATACTTGTAAGTACCAGCCACTTTCTGATCAAATACTCCATGTGATGAAACCCAGCAATGCGTAAAAGTTGTCGAAATTCAGTGCAGCTATATAAGATTTTCGGTCCATTTTTCCAAATTTACACCCGTAAATAAGTTTTAGTTAGGTGCGAATTAACAGCCATCAAAAACTTAATAAAATACATCTTAAAACCATCAGTTGTTTATTAATTCCTTAAAAATCGAATAATTTCGGTAGTAGACCACCATCATGAATCAAAAGATTTGAAAGAGATTAGGAAATGCATTATAAAAATGTTCAAATGTTTGTAAATCTATAGGACTTTACTGTGTTGGTTATTAGTCCCTAGGCTTACAAACTACGTAAAATACCTGGCAGATTGAAATTGTGTGCCGGAACCGGGCCTCGAACCTGGGACCTTTGCCTATCGCGGGAAAGCGCTCTACAGACTGAGCTATCCCGAAACGACTCACGATGCCGCCTCACAACTTTACTTCCGCCAGTACCTCCCCTCCTAATTTCCAAACTTCGCAGAAGCTCTCCTGCGAACCTCGCAAGTATAGCACTCCGGGAAGAAAGGATATGCCACTACCACTGCCTAAGGGATGTTTCCAGATTGAAACTTTCACTCTGCAGAGGAGTGTGCGCTGATATGAAACTTCCTGGCAGACTAAAATTTAGGCTTTGACTAAGCCATGTCTCCACCATATTCTTTCTTCCGGGAGTGCTAGACTTGCAAGGTTCGCAGGAGAGCTTCTGTGAAGTTAGGGAAGTAGGAGGCGAGGTACTGGCGGAAGTAAAGTTGTGAGGCGGCATCGTGAGTCGTGTCGGGATAGCTCAGTCGGTAGAGCGCTTGCCCGCGATAGGCAAACGTGCCAGATTCGAGTTCCGGTTCCGGCACACAATTTCAATCTGCCAGGAAGTTTCATATCAGCGCACACTCCGCTGCTGAGTGAAAGTTTGATTCTACTTAAACTAAGTAAAACTAACTTAATGACAATACATACACCCATGCCCCAGGGAGGACTCGAACCTCCGACGGCGAGCAACCGCGCGCTCGGCAACGAGGCGTCTTAGATCGCTCGGCCAGTCCACCGCGACAAATGCATTACATAAAATTAAAGGTGACTGATAACTCAATTGTATTAATAAACAAAACTGTATCATATTTAACTATCCCATCATGATAATATACAGATTTGTATTTTAGTTGAATTGACTTGCACAGTTAAAAGCCAGATATAATTTCAGCTAACGTATTTTCATGATTTGCTTTTGATACCTTTGTGTCCATTATGATCGTCTACGACAAAAAATAATCGATTTTTGAGGAATTAATTAGCGTCTGATGATCTTAAGATGCATTTAACAGGAGAAAAATCGAACATTTCTAGTCATCTATATTTACTTATGTCTCAGACTAATGCAAACTAGCTGCCAAGCATCTCAAAGTACGCTGTTCGATTTTTTCTTGAGGGACGGATGATCGTGGGAGGCGTGAAATGTACAGAATAGGAGGAGAGGGAGTGACGTAGTGCAGTTAAACAGGGAGGGCTGATTTGACACATACATTGGATAGCATCGTGATAATTTGTCGTCCCCAACTTGCGTTGTCAAGTTCAGATTGCTTGTGGTGTACAGCTCCTTCCCAAAAGGGAGCCCTGTAGAGTTGACAGTGAATTAGCCCTGAGTAGAAACCAATGCAGGGCACACTGTGGCAGACAGCGCGGCTAACACGGCGACAACTCAATACAGCCGCATATGCTCTACACCACTAGGCGTTTCCTTTCCTATTCCCCTCCCAAATAGAACGAGGGACAAAACAATGTCTATATGCCACTGTACGAGTCCTAATTTCTCTTATCTTGTCTTTGTGATCTTTACGCGAAATGTATGTAGGCGGCAAAAAAATCCTTCTACAGTCAGCTTTATATAACGGCCCTCTAAATTTTCTCAACAGAATTTCTAGAAATGAAAGTCGTCTTTCCTCCAACGATTCCAATTTCACTACACGGACAATTTATGACAATCGAGCATTGGTCGAACCTACCAGTAACAAACCTAGCTGCTCGCCTCTGAACTGCTTCCATGTCTTCCTTTGAACTGGTCTGCTGCCGGCGCCAAACACTTAAGCAATACTCAAGACGTGGTCGTACAAGCGTTTTGTACGCGGTCTCCTTTGAAGATGAAGTACATCTTCCCAGAACTCTCCCAATAAACCGAAGTCGGCTGTCCGCCTTACAACTGTACTTACATGGCCGTTCCATTTCATATCGCTCTCCAATGTTACGCCTAGATATTTCAACGACGCGACTGTATCAAGAAGCTCACTACTAATGCTGTATTCCAATACTATGGGATTTTGTTTACTCATGTGCATCACCTTACATTTTTCTACATTTAGAGCTAGCTGCCATTCTTCGCACCAACTAGAAATTTTGTTCAAGTCATCTTGTATGGTATTACAGTCGATTAAAGACGACAATCTCCCATTCACCACAGCATCATCAGCAAACCGCCGCAAACTACAAGTTGCTCTGTCCCTCAAATCATTTATATTGATAGGAAGTAATAACGGTTCTATCATACTCCTCTGGGGCACGCCTGACGATACACTCGTCTCTGATGAATACTCGCCGTCGAGAACAACGTACTGCGTTCTATTACTTAGGAAGTCTTCCAGCCAGTCACAAATCTGTGAAACTATTCCATGTGCTCATATCTTCGTTAGCAGTCTGCAGTGCGGCACTGCATCAATTTCCTTTTTGAAATCGAGAATAACAAAATCTGCCTGTTGCCCTTCAACCATGGCTGGCAATATCATGTGAGCTGAGTTACACACGATCGATGTTTCCTAAACCCGTGCTGATTCATAGACAGAAGCTTATTCGTCTCAATAAATTATACTATATTCGAGCTTATAATATGCTCGAAAATTCTACAGGAAACTGATGTCAACGTTATTGGCCCGTATTTATGTATGTCAGTTCTTTTACCTTTCTTATAAAAGGAAGTCACCAGCGTTTTTTTTCCAGTCACTAGGAACTTTGCGCTGAATTAAAGATTCGCGATAAATGCAAGCTAAGTAAGGGGTCAATGCCGCAAAATACTCTTTGTAAAACCGGACTGGTATTTCATCCGGACTAAGAGACTTTTTTGTATCCAACTCTCTCAGCTGCTACTCTACACCGGAAATACCTACTACTATGTGTTGATCAAATGATGGTATGTTTGTACGGTCCTCCTGCGTGAAAGATTTCTTAAAGGTTAAATTTAGAACTTCAGCTTTCCGTTTTTACTTCTATTACTGACCTGAAATGATCAACGAGTAACTGGGTAGTGGACGTTGACTCCGCTTATCGATTTTACATAGGACCAGTATTTTTTCGGGTTGCCACAAAGATCTTTCCGTAAGGTGCGGATGTGGTAATAATTGTATGCTTCGCGCATCCAGTATTTTTGTAGACGCACGAATCTCTACTAACTTTTGCCCGTCTTTATTTGCGTGTTCTTTTTTCAACGGAGAGTGGAACAGCCTTTGCTTTCTCAGCAGCTTTCTAATATTATTATTAGACCCCGGTGGATCTTTCCCATCCTTATTCGACTTTGCATGACAACTAATAATTTAGGAGGTGTTGATGTCTAAAGTAAGTGCGCTTCGCTATCTCAAATTCTTCCAGTTAATTATCTTCCACCCTTTCTACGCAATACGTAGAATTTAAATACTGTCTAGGTTACACGCTGATGTTCAGAGGTCATGGTTTGTTCCCCGAAAGGGGAATGTTTTTTGAAATGACCCTTTTTTGTAAGAGGATTCTCGGCAATACGTACTTTAAAAGTCCAGCCTGTCTGACCTATGCAATCGGGACATTGTAGTATAGACACCTGATACTAGCTCTCTGTCTTTATTGGTTTGTTCACTTTTGAGGGAGAATGTACTGGATACTTGAAACACTACTGATGACGTTTAGCAAGGTCATAAGAAAAATATCCCTTGAAAGTAATTAGAATCCATTTAATTCCCTCGCCAGGTGGCACCGAATGAGATTGAGGAACATCTCTAGAAAGTTTTACATTGTATATGCGGAGAACTAAGGTGAGGTTGTGATATTAGTCGTTCCCCAGGGAAGTGTTACAGGACACCTGCTGTTACTTGACTTTATAAACAATTTAGAAGACACTGTCGCAGCTCTCTTTGACTTTCACGGGTGATGCTGTCGTTTATTGGTTAGTAAAGTCACCAGAAGCTCACAAGCAACTCTTGTTGTGGTCTTCAGCCCTGAGACTGGTTCGATGCAGCTCTCCACAATATCCTATCCTGAGCAAGCCTCTTCTTCAACTCCACACAATGACGGCTACCTACATCTGTCTGACTCTGCTTACTGTATCCATCTCTTGGTCTTCCTCTGCGGTTTTTACCCCAAACACTTCCCTCCTATGCTATATTCACGATTCCTTGGTGTCTAAGAATGTGTCCTACCAATAGTTCCCTTCTTTTAGTCAAGGTATGCCAGAAATTCCTTTTCTCCCCAATTCTGTTCAGTTTTTCAGTTATTTTTGCTTCATTTATCAATTCATGCACAGACCCCGCATTGCGATGCATCCTATCCCAATTGGATATATTACAACAACCGAAAAATTTTATTGACCGCTAATAGCAATCCTTTGTCCAGGTGGTGTAGAAGTAGATTCGACGGATGGGAAAGTGTAGCGCCATTTTAATCAATCTAAATAGCAGTCACAAGTACAATGCTGTAGTTTACCATCCAAACCTACAACCCGCATCCTCGTAACGCAATGTTGGCAAATGGGTAATCATTCTGTGTGTGTATTACTGGACCCATGAAGGAAACACTAACAGTTGGAAGTTCGACATGTGTAAGTACCACTGACAGACGAGTTGCATACACCACTACCGTCGCACACCCGCTGTACGTCGAATCTATATGCACATCCCCAGCAGTGTGCCCCATCTGCTTTACAGCACGTAGTGTCATTATTCTGTTGCGAACTCTGTAGTTTGCAATGGAGGGCTCTGACTTCGCCGTCGCCAGAGAAAATTACCAGTAGGACTGAAAATTCTACTCGACACCACACCAAACCGACCACGTTCACAACACCGCCGTTATCCTCCAATATACATTGCAGGTGTTTTTCTTCTATCACCGTCTGCAAACTTTAAACTATTTAACGCACACCAGCACGGAGCACTGGATTGTTTACAAAGTATCCCACCTGTTGAGGTTGTCAATTATTAATAAAACACACCAGATGAACAAATGAAAAGTAGCATCATATTACGTTGCTTCAGTCAAGTGGCATAATAACATAAACGCCGAATTCATATCTGTAAACGCTACACTATTCATTGCACATTCACACCCAACACACGGAGCACTGAATAGCGTACAGTAACTTTCATTTGCAGAAACAATTTTCATCATTGTTATGTCGTCTGCAGAGCAATGTAGATGAAAATTGAATTTACGTATATCTTCCACTGCCACAACCTTCTTGTCAGTAGTCCAGCACACACGAATAGATATTTGCACTAAATTCCTTGAGTCAGGCGTTGTTGGAGGGGGAGGGAGGGTGCAGGAGTCAGGATAGAAGTTAGGTACGGAAGAGAACTCCCAGCAGCCATCTCCAAATGGGATCAAGGTGGTGAGGGCGATTAATTATTCAATTTCATTAAAAGTAATTCAATTGGACTAAAATCCAATACATTTTATATAAAACCGATATCGAAAGCAGCTCCGGATGGACATTGACCCACTACTTTAGCCTCTTCTAGATCCTCGCTTGGGCACTGCATCCCCTCTCTTCCATTGTAATTGTTTCTCTACTATCCTCTTGTCTGCACAAAAAAGCACATATCAGAACGTTTTGTAAGGGAAACTGATAGAGGTTGGATACAGTTATTTCTTTAGTGCCACCTTGGGTTGTCGGGTGTTCTGCCGGATATAAGTGCCGTACGATATTTGGGTTACGTATCTCGTAATATTCATCACGTGCAACCAGAGACAATCTCAAGAGGCACCTGATGAAGTTACGAACTATATATCTGAAATATCGTAGAAGTATAACACTGCTATCTGGCAGCACATCATACAATCCCGGATGTGAATAGTTCGTCGGGAAAACAGGAAGAGTTAATTCTATACCGTTCCACAAATTCTTTTAAACTGGAGTATATTCACCTCTTTTCCACTCTGCCTGGAATATTTTTCAGAAGGGATCCTTTTTTTTCCTGTTACAACGGCTGTGCGACTTTCATAAACGAAATTCTATTGGATAGTATAGTTTTTACAAGCTGTTTGTCTACTTTGACACATTTATATACCTTTGCACATATAAGCAACAAATAAATAACCATTTTATGCTTATTAGATCGTCTTCCAAATCACGAACGTTCTATTTACTATACTTTACGTAAGTGGCACAACTATTTAGGCTGCATCTAAGGTATCCCAGAATGATACTGTGATATATTAGCGAATATATAGAAACTAGTAGGATCAAGTAAGTTTTTCACCGCCAGGCCGTTCCAAGGAATAATTTCCACACGACGACATCCTGTACGAGAAAGAAGTGGCGAGGCTACTAACACATCAGTTTTATTTGTGAACTATAGAATTCACAATTGCTAAATATCGATGGGAACTGAATATTCATGCTACACTCCATTCTCTAATATCTATGCCTATCGTCTCCTATAACTGTATCCCTATTTCCTACCTTCCTCATTGTCCTCTTAGGCCACTCCTGTATTGTCACTCAGGTAGTTATTTACTCTGTTAGCTGGTGCGCTCCTCGCTTCCCTGCCTGTCAGTCTCCTCCCCCTTCCTCCATCCGCTCTTCCTCTCTATCAGCCTTTCTCTTCCTGATCCTCCTCTGCCGCCAACTATTCTTCCTCCTTCTCCTCATCCTTCGCCTCCTCTGCCACCGTGGCGCGGGTGTAGCAGCGTGGTCTAAGCCATCACGCTACGGACTGGGCGGGTGCTCACCGACGGAGGTTCGAATCCTTCCTCGGGCATATCTGTGTGTCTTGTACTTAGTATAAGTCAGTTTAAATAGTTTGTAAGTCCAGGGACTGATGACCATAGCAGTTTGGTCCATCTGGTTTACGAACATTTGAACTTTTCTCCTCCACCTGTGCCTTCTATCTACCCATTCATCCCCCTGCCTATGTCAATACCTTACCTGCTCTCTGTCAGTCTCGTTCTGTCCCGTCACTCTGTTCATCTACTCGTATTTGAAGAATTATATATGTCCAACAATTCTCATGGGAATTGGTCAGACGGTATCGAAATCTGAAATAAGGTACCCTCCTCCCTGCACGTTACGAAATATTAAGCAGACAGTGCCGCTTCTTTTGATTTGAAGGCGAAGTGAGCAAACTCTTATCGCAGTCGAATGAACTGTATGGCATTGCACAAAATACTAATCTAACCCGATGTTACTAAAATTACTAATTTCAATTAAATCGATTTTTCAATGCCACCACCTACTAGGTCCATTTGGAATTTAAACATCCACGAACCCGCTCAAACACCCAAAAAGTAATTCGTCAAAATTGATACAGACGTTTAAAAGTTTAGAGACATACACACGGTTCTTTCAACACGTTTGCGTCGTGCCGTTTTGCTACACGCATTGTTGAACTTGATTTTTTCGGGGTATTTAACTATAAATAATACACAACACAATTGGACTTAAAATGAAAGGTAAATTTATAACTCACAGTTACATCATAAGTAACTTTGGAAAACTCGTGCAATGTGAAATAAATTGTAGCATCAAGGAATCGTTTAAAATCTATTGTAATAAAAATGTCGTGTGGCTCAGCGGCGTCGTGTAAGTCTTTCAACTGGACGCCACTTCGGCTACTTGCGCATCCATTACCTACCCCAGTTATCTAACAGATTTAGAGGGCTTGCAGTTTAATGTGGAATCCGAACGACGTGTCGTTTCTGGCGTCTCATTTCATCATCGAGAGGTGAAGTCTAGGTTAAAAAGCAGAGTGAAAAAATCCATATTCCGACTGTGTTTCGAACCGATGACTTTTCGCGTTGCTGTCCAGCGCTTTACCGCTGGATACTTCCGATACCAGACAACAACATTTAATTTCCAATAAAATATCTTGACGTCATTAATCGACATAAAAATATCCCATATTTAAGTTGGACCAAATTACACACAGTGTGCAAACTGTCATTGTGATTAGTTGTGTAGTTTCGTAGTTCATCGTGGACAAACATCGTGACGGGGGATTGTTAGATATATGAAGATAAGCGGTGACTGTAAACATATGTTGGTGATTTGTTAATCCAATAATGAGCAAAACCCCTTGCCATGTATCGATACGTCAGGCTGGAAGTTACTTGTATATTTTACATGCGTACATACAGTACCTTTGAACCAGTGGCATAGTGAACGTAACTGGCGCCCGGGGCACGACACCTCATTGGCGTCCCGCTCTCTCCGTGGTACAACCATCAACTAAGCACTAAACTTCACTGGCGCCCTCTCCTTCCAGAAAAACATATAATAATATAATATATTGAATGTAGTCCTCTAATATTATTATAAAATAACAGCAGAGCGTAGTACCCACATTAAAACATCTGTAAAACATCACTGTCACTACTCAGCTGGGCTTCTTTTTGGGATACATAGCGACACAGGTTAAAGTCAGGCTTTAATGTGAGCAAAAAATCTAGTTACAAAGTCTATAATTGGAAATCGTTAATGTGTCTGGGTCAGTGAAAAAGAATTAATTAAAAAGATAAATTTATTATACATGTGTACATGTTTTGAAACACAGTTATTGAACAAGAAAGAAAAGTTGAAACATTTACACATAAATATCTTGTTTAGCAATCATAATGTTATAAAACATTAATACAGATAAGTACTATGTATACATTTTTCTTGCCTTTGATGCTGCAAAGTGATCAATTACTTCAACAAAGTCGATCAATTCAAATTTTTCTCTTTGCACAATTAAGAATGCTAGGTCACTTGGGCGATCTTCTCCCATAGTTGATCGTATATATGTGATAATTAATTTCAGTTTGCTGAACGAATGTTCACAGCTAACAGTTGACACTGAAATACCAAAGAATAATTGAACTGCGACTCTGAAGTTTAGATCTCCACACGAGATTATAAAGGCTGGAAGCTCAATTGGTGTTTTAGGTTCACTGTCTTGTCGACAGCACAGTAACATTTTGCAGTCACATATTTCGACATAGACTTCTGATCCATTAAAATCTGTGATATAAAATTCACCCAGATTTTTATAGTTATTTTCAAGTCCCTTATCGTAGGGCTCCTTTAATAAAGTTTTAACGTCCAGTAGAAATCCAAATTTGTAATAACATCACGTAGTCATGTAATTCTTCTAGTTATTTCTTGTTGCAGACGATCAGTAACGCTTTTCATAACGCAAGAAACTTCACTTTCTGCAGAAAGGCCTACAACACTAGCCAATTCTCCGGGCATTTTTCTACGTCTTCGAATACGGGTTGTTCTATCAAGATTCCACTTTCCACCGAGGGACTTGGTCTTTTCTATTGCCTGTCACAGACCTCTTCTCGAATAACTACAATTTCAGGCACTAATGATTCAAGATCGTGGAACGCTTCTCTAAAATTCATTTTAGAATCTTGTAATCTGACCTGCACGCGATCAATTCTCCTCGTGATTTCATGCCAGAAATGGATTAAAATAAGGAAAATGAAATTCAGTTTATTTTGCAATAAAACTAATTTCACTTCTGGTGTCACATGTGGTAGTACTGTTCTCCGCAAATTTATCTAATAGCTCTACTAATTCTTCCAGACCATCGATTATAACACTAACCGCTTGTTCCTTGGCGCTCCATCGTGTTTCAGATTCACGTTTGACAGTTTCCTTTAAAGCATTTTTTAATAGTTCCCATCGTAATATTCAATGTGAGAAAAAGAAATATATGTTTACAAGTACTCCAAAACACGTTTCAGCGATTTGAGCTTGCTTAGCTGCAGTAACTCCTAATAAATTTTAGGAGTGATTATCACAATTTAATAATAATGCTTTATTATTTTCTTTACAAAATTCCTTGCTGAACGCCAGATATGTGACATGACATTACGGCAGCATTATCATAACATTGTGATCTACAGTTTTGTAATGAAATCTGATGAATTGTATTTTCAATTGATGATTCATCTTTTGCTCTAGATGAGCGACATCAAGAGTTGAATCAAATAAAAGTCTATAATATTTCTTTCTTTTAATGTCACCTATTAGTTGATTTCGGACTGTGGATGCCAGCAGATGAATGAATTCATTTTGAATTTGTGGTATTAGGTATGATACAGTTCTTGGAGTTCCCGTGACATTTTTAAGATGATTTGCTATTAGTGCTACACATTTAAGTAAGATAATAGGTTTCCCACATTTGTACCGTCTTGAAGTGCTGGATTTTCTACATGACCACGCGCAGGAAGATTTTGTATGATCAGATACCTCGTGCAAGCTATTATTCGTTGCAATATATTTCGCCATCTTTCTTTTTCGGTCAGTATGATTGCCTCCAATGATGCATCAATTCCCGTTTCATTACAATAAGATACTATATCTAAAATAAAGGGTTAAACGCAGTTTCTGACTACACGGTTGCTGCTTCACGTGTAGATGTTGGCACAATCAAAGACGGGAGGTGAAGGCAGCCAAACAGGAGTGGCGTTGAGGCACCCAATACGATTGCGTCTTTCATGTCCATAATCAAATTACTAGTGAGTATAACGTTAACTATAAGATATGGCTAATATGCAGCTTTTAAACGAAGTAGTGAAAACACAGTAATGCTATTCGACATTATATTCCGCTCGAATTCCATAAATTAAAGAAACATGAATCCTACTTCCCGCTTCTCTGTATCTGTTTAGAGTTATAAACTCAGGTTGCCGCTAGACAGACAAAAACGTGTTAACGAGAAACATATAAACAAACGTATATCACAGAGGTGTATTCCCTCTGTCGCTAATATAACTTACGTTGTGTGAACTGAAATAATGATTTGTAAGAGAATCAGTCCAACTACGGACACAGTTTTTAAGCGAGCACTATAATCGGCATTATTCATTTTCTGAGAGACCACACAAAAGTAACATTAAATGCTACAAGACAATTTCTAATTGTAATACTTCTCTTATCAATGATCACGCGAAATATTAATAACAAAATTTTTGTTGCGTCTACAAGTCTGTAACTGGAACGGGTAACGGCTTGCATGAACCGGTAGTCGCCCTAGTCGTTTAGTACCATAGATCGGTGGACCTATCACCGAAACATTTTGAAACGAAACCTGAAAATCCTGGCGGCATAATAGCAACAGGAAAATATAATTTTTAAGTTCTGTTGTTCTGAGAGAATGAACATTTGGTATACAAATATTTTTCATTGATTTACTGCAGCCGGCCGCGGTGGCCGAGAGGGCTGAGGCGCTCCAGTCACGGTCTGCACGGTCACTGCGGTCGGGGGTTCGAATCCCCCCTCGGGCATGGATATTTGTGCCGTCCTTAGTCTTAGCTAGTTCATAAGTAGTTTGTAAGCTTAGGGACTGATGACCCCGTAGTTAAGTCCCATAAGTTCTACAAACATTTGAACGTTTTTGATTTACTGCAAATATTACTCATAACGATTTATCAGACAAGTCATGAAACAAAATAATTGTATTACAATGATTATCAGTTTAAAAATGCTATGGAGCAATCGATAAAAATAACAACTGAAATTATCCGGAAAATGTAGTTCCTCTTTGAGACCATTTGCTAGTGGCAGCATAGACTCCCTTGCCCCCTCCCCTTTGCTACGACTCTGGTTCAAACCTCCTGGTCACGGTAACGGACAGAGATATTGAAAATTTTCAAGGCCCCCAAAAACATTATCTTTTGGTAGCCGAAAACCATTATTTGTCGGTTTTATTGTGATAACGCAAAAGTAGTTTCTGGATAATCGTACCGTAAACTTGGTACTCAGATCTGTTATAACTCTATCACCTGAAAAAATCTTCCGGTACATTTTCCGAGTCTTCATGCTCATTAAGTTCATTGGCTATTTATTCTGATAAGTTTGTCTGAGAATTCCATTCATATCTCATTATTTTCTGGTAATACATTGGCATCAGAAATAACTTCAGAGGTACAGAAGTCTCTAAAAGCTATGAGACAGCTCAGAAGGCCTTGAATATTTCTAACAGTTTTATCAATTGTAAGTGTTTATCTTTGTAGGAACTATTAATATTTCTTTTTAATATTGCATACCAGAAACATGTTAAAGTATTTTACAAACAAATTTCATCTAATTTTTTATTTCTAGTCTTGATAATTTATGAGTTTCAACTTCTCCCAGACCCTTCAGAAGTTTATCAAATTGCTTAAAATTAATATCGACCTAGGTGTTGCCCAAAAATTGATCGTTTTCGTGAAGCACCTCAAAATGTGTTCTTTGAAACCGTGTCACGCAGTTGCGCCCCGTCTGACCATTGTACAGCATTTCACAGACTATACACGTCAATTTATACACCCTGATCCAAAGTAAAGTTCATTGGTGTTCTCAATAGTATGCCTGAACTGCTCTTAGTAATGTACATCCAAACTTGACCTTCACAATTGAAAATGAAAATCAAAAGTCCATTAATTTCTTAGACCTAACCATTTCTGATCATAATTGAACACATTTTTCGCCACTTTAGGAAACCAATAATGACAGATGTCACTATCAATGCTAATTCATGCCATAGAATAAAATACAAACGCGCCTTTTTCGTAGAAATGACAAATACATTGATTAAATTACCTCTAACAGCAAACCAAAAAGAGAATTAAGTATTTCAAAACAAATTGCGTGTACAAATGACTGTGACTCAGAAATAGTCAAAAACCTTTTACAAACAACAGAGTCAAAACTCCACGATCACCCTCTAAACAAATATTCACTATAATGATTTCATAAGGGAATAGCTTCTAGCAGAATCAGAAGACTATTTTGAAATACTGGTATAACAATTGCCTTCGTAACCAGAAATATGCTTTCTAACAAAATTAGGCATACTATAGTGAACACCAGTGAACTTTACTTTGGTTCAGGGGTGTATAAATTGACGTGTGCAGTTTTTAACAAGATATACATTAGACAAACGGGACGCAACTTTAAAACATATTTCAAAGAATACTTTTGAGGTGATTCACGAAAACGATCAATTTTTGTACAACTCATAAGCGATAAGCTTCCTGAAGGTGACATTACACAATTTGTTAAGGACCTTCACACCGCTCCTGAAGGTTTGCTATTGAACATCTTGGAAGAAATATTTACTTACTATAAAAATAATCCTATGACACTCTTCAACGAACAGTTGGATTTACGTGAGAAAACCTTTTTCGACCTTTTAGAAGGTGTAATTTTAAGGATGGCTGCTTTCTCTGATAACTCACTATCACATTACTGATTACTTCCATTTGGTGGTCCTTTATGTAACATTTTTTTATAATGCACTTAAAACTTTAAATAATGTCTTTTATTTTTCCTTCACAGCGACTCTTACGCCTTAGATATAAAATTTTGTATTTTTACTATCCCATATTAATATAATGATACTATTTTTGACGATTCTCTTGCTTAAGATATCATACTTACGCCAATCCAGTCTCCTGTGCTGCCTCTACGAAACCTGTGAACATCGTTAACTTCAAGCAATCGCCATAGTAACCTATGGCATGTACTAAATACGTCTATGTCTGTAGAGAGCTATCATGACACCGATGTCTCCATGGAAACGGTGTCCCTGACGGCACCAACAAACACCAATATATGGCGAGTTCAAACAGCCATCCTGACACCGATGTCATTATGGGTATGAAAGCTCCGGCGATACCACAACTTCTGTCTCATTTAACTTGACATAGCGAACTACTTGAGGCGTCTGCTAATTGTGGCTAATATATGGAGTGCAGTCAAACATAAAAGGAAAGTATTTAGCATCTAAAAATCTGTAATTATATTTTATTTTGTTAGCTTTACGTCAAGGAACTAACCTTCTAGATTTTTGGAAAAATAGCTAATCTGCCCTCCGTTGTGTCGTTCAATGTGCTGTCTAGGGGCGACATTATAGTGTGATATGCGATCAATGGAATTTAGAAATTTTCCACTCTCCGTATCATCAACATCACCAACTTCTTTTGTTCCTTTCAATGGACTTCCTTGCTTTGTGAGAAAAAGAAGCGTATTTATAATACAGTGAAATATTGCACTCGAATAAAATTAATCTTGATGCATCTGCTCTTGTTGCTTTCTGTCACTGTCTTTGCTTCCTGGAAAAGATTCTAAAGCAGTGTTTCTCAACATGTGGGCCGCAAACCATTATATAGTCAGATGTACCATTGATATAGCCGTCTTTTGAGTTTAGCATTTTCTCTGAAGAGTAGGTGAAAATAAAACAATATCTTTAGAAATGATGTACAGTATTATACATCATTTTACTATTTTATAAATCGATTTAGTATTTTTCTAATGGAATCTTGTGTAGTATTTTTGTACCAATTCCTACAGAATGCTCGAGTTACACTGCTGCAAATGACAGTTTTGTGATTTAAGATAGACTCAGGTTGATTTTTTTTTGTTCATTCATTTGAAGCTTTTTTTCTCCTTGATGATGGACATATGGGATGGAGATGTTTGTGATTAGGAATGTTTTCCGTTAATTGCTGGTGAGTCGCTGCTGCTGATGTGTGCTATTTTTGTTTTTTAGTACTACCGTGTGTTCCTTAAAACGAATGGCAGGTGATGTCCCTGTGTACTCTATGTAGCAACAGTCACAGTCAAACATTCTATTTTATAAGTACGCGTAAGATGTAGTAGATTTCTTGATTTGCTGTTATGAAGTAGCTTTTTTCCATTGTTGTTGTCAATTGTGAAAGATGTGTTTATGCCTTTTCCGTTTGAAGAGGTTGGCAATCTGGAAAGAAATTGGACAGAGCACACGCCACTGAACATACTTCACACATAAAAGAATCAAAACTCGTATGACAAAAAACCAAATGCCTTTCATTTACTTGCAGAGACGGAATACACCTTCCAGAATTTATAGGTAACTAAGGAACGGCAGCAAACGTATAAAATGATATTCATATAGTTTGTAGGTATTCATTACGAATCATATTTACGTTATATAATCTTACCTGATATTTTGCTTTCATTACTGACAGCAGGCTTTGTGAAAAACGATTCAAATGTTCCCCAGACGGCATCTTCCGTATTTTCTTCTCCGCCTCCGCTGCTATTTTTCTATACGTCCCTCCACTACTATATTTGCAAAACATTCATTGCTGTACACGCCATTAAAATGATATACACAAAAGCGGAACAACTGAGGTGAATACAACATAAAGCAATGGCATTCCACGCGAAGGAGACGGGAGGGGCAGGCTGCCCGCGCATCGCGCGGCACTGTTTCCCCGTCAACCTCGAGGAACTTGCCTGTTATTGAATTATATAGGTTTTGATTGCACTTTTCTTGCTAGTTTATAAGTTCTATGATAGTTAGTTTTATACAAATATAGCAGAAATATTGTTTACTTCACTTAACAATAAAATTTCGCCTAAAATTTTACAGCCCCTATATTCTGCCGCCCAGAAAAAGTGGCCTCTCACTCAACTGGTACTTTTTTATCATGACCTGTCCATAAACAAATATTGATTTTTTAAAAGTATGACGCTCACCTGAAGCCACACCTCAAATACAAAAACCGACCCTTGAGCTCAGTGCACAGTAAGACATTAGTAGTTTTGTCTCAGCCTTCTGAGTAGGTAAACGCAAGTAAACAGGGGACATAAAAATGTCATCTGAAAGTATTTCACTCGAGTTTTAGCGTGGCGAAAAATGAAATTTAAAATTGACAAAATCTTCATGTTTGCATTTTATGGCGTGTTTTCCGACAGTTAGGATACAACGACAAACTATTGAATTCAGAAAATGTGGGCATATTAATTATTTAGTGAAAATGGTAAAATATCAACTCAAAACTATAATCATTAAAATGGTGATGCAATTCCCTGTAATGTTAACTAATAACTATTATTTGCGAACTATCGTTCTGTTGGCTTCGACATCGTCAAGAAGAACGTTGTTTAAAATTTGTTTATAAATATACTCAAGGTAAGAGATTTCTTCCGTATCCATACTCAGCAAGTGTGAATTGCCTGTCAGAAACTGTACATTATTTTTTTTATTAGATTCGTGTCTCAAGAGCAGAAAAAATGAGTGTGAACGCTGTAAGCATTTTAATCTAGGATTCCGATATATTTGGGACTGTAACACATATTCCTATATTTGTAACTAATTCTTAAAAATGACTGACACAGCTGCGGGCATTTCTTAAGCGTTTACAGTTGAAATATTACGGGACCATTTCCTAGAACTGGAAAATATTCCGTATCCATTCGTGCTGCTGTTGAGACGTTATAACGAAAATAAAATTTTACCAATACTTTGTATTAATACATCTATGAAATTTCAAGATGTTTAATATGATTTTCGATAACAATTTTAGAAAACACTCTTAGAAAGAGGTAACTTATTCAAAAAAATTACATGGTAAAGGTTTCTTTTTAATAGTAAATTTGAAGGCTAGTCAACATTTATTCACCTTCGGACTGATCTAGCGGAGAGAGAATTGAAGTCAAGTAAAGTAATACATACCTGCTGTCAACAACTGGACACGCTTCTTAATCCATGGACAGAAATGTAACATACATCAAATAGAGTGAGGCAAGACAGAAAGAGATAAATCCTCTATGAAGGGAAAAAGTGACAACTATTTTACATCTCTGAAAATGCTCAAATGTCTGTAAAGCTATGGGACCAAACTGCAGTGTTCATCACTCTCTAGTCTTACAAACTACGTAAACTATCTCATGCTAAGGTCTACATGCACACCCATTCCCTAGGGATAACTAGAACCTCCGACGGGGATCGGACGCGCACTCCGCAGCAAGGCGCCTTATATCTACATCTACATCTACATACATACTCCGCAATCCACCATAAGGTACGTGGCGGAGGGTACACTGTACCACTACTAGACAGTCCCTTTCCTATTCCATTCCCTAATAGAACGAGGATAAAAAGAATGCCTCTATGCCTCCGTACTAGCTGCTCGCCTCTGAACTGCTTATATGTCTTCCTTTGAACTAATCTGCTGCGGATCCCAAACACTTCAGTAATACTCAACACGTGGTCGTAGAAGCGTTTTATACGCTGCCTCCTTTACAGATGAAGTATATCTTTCCAAAATTCTCCCAATAAACCGAAGTCGGCTGTCCGCCTTACTCACAACTGTCCTTACATGTTCGTTCCATTTCATATCGCTCTGCAATGTTACGCCTAGATATTTCAACGACGCGACTGCATCAAGAAGTTCACTACTAATTCTGTATTCGAACATTATGGGACATTTTTTCCTACTCATGCGCATCACCTTACATTTTTCTACATTGAGAGCTAGTTGCCATTCTTCGCACCGACTAGAAATTTTGACCAAGTCATCCTGTATGCTATGACAGTCAGTTCGACACCGTCCCATACACTACAGCATCATCAGCAAACAGCCGCAAATAACAATTTAGTCTGACAATCAGATCATTTATATAGATAGAAAATAATAGCGGTCCTATCACGCTCCCCTGGGACACGCCTAACGATACATTCGTCTCTGATGAACACTCGCCATCGAGAACAAGGTACTGCTTCTATTACTTAGGAAGTCTTCCAGCCAGTCACAAATCTGTGAACCTATTACATAAACTCGTATCTTCGTTAGCAGTCCGCAGTGTGGCACCGCGCTAAATGCCTTTTTGAAGTCGAGAAAAACACAATCCGCCTGTTGCACTTTATACATGGCTCGCAAGATGTCATGTGAGAATAGGACAAGCTGAGTTTCACATGAACGATGTTTCCTAAACCCGTGCTGATTCATAGAAAGAAGCTTTTCCGTCTAAAGGAAATTTACTGTATTAGAATTGAAAATATGCTGGAAAATTCTACAGGAAACTGTCTGTAATTATGTGGATCAGTTCTATTTCTTTTCTTATAAACGGGAATCACCCGCACCTGCGCTGAATTAAAAATTCGCGATCAATGCAAGCTAAGTAAGGGGCTAATACCCCAGAATACTATATGTAAAATCGAACTGGTATTCCATCCGGACCAGGAGATTTTTTCGTATTTAGCTCTCTCAGCTGCTTCTCTACATCGGAAATACCTATTACTATGTCCTCCATTTAAGGATTATTACGTTGATCAAATGATGGTACATTTGTTCGGTCCCCCTACGTGAAAGATTTTTTAAAGGTTAAATTTAGAACTTCAGCTTTCCGTTTGCTTTCTTCTATTACTGCCCAGAAATGATCAACGAGTGACTGGACAGTGGGCTTTGACCCGCTTATCGATTTTACATAGGACCAGAATTTTGTCGGGTTCTCAGAAAGATCTTTTGGTAAGGTATGGCTGTGGTAATTATTGTATGCTTCACGCATCGATCTTTATATAGACGTACGAATCTCTACTAACATTTTGTCTGTCATCATTTGCGCGTTCTTATCTGAACTGAGAGTCTTTGCTTTATCTGTAGCTTTCTAACATTATTATTATACCACGGTGGATCTTTTCCATCCTTAATCGACTTTAAAGGCACATATTTCTCTAACCCTGGATGTACAATGTATTTAAATTTAGCCCAAAGTTCCTCCTACATCCACTGCACATTCTAAGTGCGATCCTAACAATTTATTATCGGCTCTTCCCAACAAAAACACGCTCCTAGCCTTCTTGATTGGTTTGTGAACTTTGGTCACCATCGACGCTATGACGATATCATGATCACTAATTCCTGTCTGTACACAGACATCGTTAATAGCGTCAGGTCTGTTCGTAGCTGTAAGGTCTAAAATATTTCCATTGCGCGTGGGTTGCCGGTTTAACTGCTCAAGACAGTTTTCAGAGTATGTGTCCTAAAGTAGCTCTCAAGACTGCTTGTCTGTACCGCCTGAAATGTAACTATAGAGGTCCCAATCTAAACTCTTAAGGTTGAAGTCTCCCCCGACTAATATTACATGGCCCGGATACCTACGCACTACCTGGTGTAGACTTTCTTTGAATGACTCTAAAATGCTACAGCAGCAGTGGGCGGCCGGTAAAATCACCCAACTATTAACTTTACTTATTTTTGACCTGTTATACGTGCCCAGATAAATTCACAGTTACTTTCAACTTCGATCTCAGTAGAAACAATATCTTTGTCCACAGCGATGAACACTCCTCCTCCAGTTGTTGCCGATCTATGTTTCCGATATACATTAAACGCCTCGCTAAATATCCGCCAGCCGCCCGTAGGAACTGAGAATGTCCTCAGAACTCAAGCGACAAGCGTCATTGGTGCCGACGTGAACCTCGACTTGCAGTCGACCGCACCCCGCACCCTTGATAGCCGCCGGCAAGGCCGCCTCCACATCTCGGATGAGGCCCCCCGGCAGACACACCGAGTGCACGTTGAACTTCTTTCCGGATCTAGACGCTATCTGCTGAAGTGGATCCATCAAGCGCCTAACATTGGAGCTACCAATAAGTAATAATCCCCTCCCCCAGTGCACCTGCTGCAGGAGTGGTCACACGTCCACTCACAGGACGAACGGGCGTGGACGGACGGCCAGCCTCCATACTGACCTTCCGTCTCGAGCGACGCGAACGCCGTTCAACCCGCCACTCCCCTCGCGGAGAGGGCGGCTCGACCACGTCCGGTACACCTGAAGATGCCTCGGTAGCAGGGACAGAGGGCGAAGCATGGGACACCTGAGGTGTCGCACTCGACGCACCAGACTCTCCACCACCGCTGCACCCCGAGACAGCAGCCTGAAGACGGCTGACCGTAGCCAACAGCACGCTCAGTTATTCGCGAACTGCGGTCAACTCCTCCAGCGTCCGCACACTGCAGACATACATCCTAACCATCCTATCGATACAATTAACTGTAGAAAAGTAGAAAACTAAATAATCAACTTTTCACTAGCCTAGTACTTTAATAAAAATGGCTGGCAGCTGACTGTACTGTGGTCAGTGGTAACTACACTGTCAAAACAACGAAACTGAGTCCGGCAGTTTTCAAAATAAACAAGAAAATCTATGGAATACACTGTTATCAAACGCGCGGGAATATAAGGTTTCTTAAAGCAGAACACGAAATAAGGAAGTTACAATATGACTCTTAAATCACTTAGCTTGTAACAGACGAAAACTATACACACAGTATTTATCAAAATACGCGAGAATAAACTCTTTAAACAATAGCACAAACGAAATCTCCCAAGTAGGTGAGAAGCGGCTACAATCCTGATCACATTTCGATTTTTTTCCTTGTGATTAATTATTCTTTTAACTTATTAAAATACTACACATCAGTGTAAGAAAGAAGTTATTCATTCTTCTTATTAGTATTATTGAAAAGGCGATTGTGGGATGCAGGAAGTGGAATGACAACGTTAGATGTGCCCTGTTACTATAGTTTATGAATCTCACACTTTCTAGAAATATTGCAGGAAGACTCGCTTGAGCAGTCATCATTGAATGCACAGTATACTATCCTACTGATAAACAGAAGCTTACATTCTGCCTAACCTACGATTTATATTACGTGATCATTCAAGTTCATATCGCCAAAAATTGTTACCCGAAGGTACGAGTTGCTTATTTCGAATTGTGACGCATGGAGTAGCCGAGCGGTCTAAAGCACCTCGCTGCGGAGCGCGCGGTTGCTCGCCGTGGAGGTTCGAGTCCTCCCTGGGGCATGGGTGTGTGTGTTTGTCCTTAGGTTAGTTTACCTAGGTTTAAGTAGTTTGTAAGCTACGGACTAATGACCACGCAGTTTGGTCCGATAGATTTACAAACATTTGAACATTTTTTGTGACGCATTGGTACGAGTATTATAGTCTCATCTTGTGATTTTTTCCCCTTCGGCAGTCAACGTTTCAGAAAGTTTTCCAATAGCCGGATCACTTAAATGGTACGTACGGCAGAACTGATACTTTTTTTCTTTTATCAGATGCTGTTTCATTATTGCAAATCGTTTGATATTACTGTCTCTGTAGTTTGTTCTGTTCATATTTTGCAAGTACTGCAAACAAGAACGCTAGGTATGAACTTAGTAATAGTAACTGTAGTAACTATTGTGGTAATAGAAGAATAAAAAGAAGTAGATGATTAAGAAGACCATGCTTAAGTAAGCATGATTAAGTAGTAGTTAAAAAAGTAGTCAATCCTTTTTCTATCTTTCAATACTTACTCGTAGTTTTCTTGTTTTATTGCTTCCATTGCTGTTTACACAGTTGTCGCAATGTGGTATAGACAATGTCTGGTATTTGAGAGGAACGCTGTTGAAAAGCCTCTCCAGAAACTATGCCTTCCATTTTCCATGCTACTTCAGTACGATGGAATTTCATCTAGAGATCGTCGTTGAGTGGATATGAGAATTGGACTCCTTGTTGTCTGTGTCCTACCGTTCTTTCTTTCTCTTGAGCCATGTTCCCACACATGCAGGGTCGGCTTTGCTTGTGCCGCATTTGGTGCTTTAATATTTACTGGGTGGTCGGATGCCCTTCCTCTCGCCACCCCATGCCTCCCCCCTCCCCGCCCCCCCCCCCCCCCGACTCCGGGAGGAAATTTCTACCCCCAGAAGACTGCGTATGCGTACTTGTTACAGTGTAACCTGTAACGAAATGTTTTCCAATCCTGTAACTGAGACGGGACTTGGGGAAGAACCCGGTATTCACCTAGGGAGATGCGGAAAACCGCCTAAAAACCACATACAGGTTGGCCGGCACTCCGAACGTTACGTTAATCCGCCGGGCGGATTCGAACCGGGGCCGGTATGCCTTTCGGAAAGACTGCACGGCTAACCGAGCGGGTATGTCCTACTGTTCTCTGTAGTGCACTTTAACTTTCAGAACATTCACCCTCGTTTCTTAATTCCTACTATATATGTCATAGAAACAACTAATAGAAAGGTAACGACATAAAGAAGGTTTTTAATTCATACGTAGCTACTCCATCTGCTTATGTTAGTAAGAGGTAAACAAAATGAAATACGAGAACCATTTTTTTTAAAGTAACGTTATGATTTCATAGTTGATTCCCTTCCTGTAAAGCTAAATATTTTGGCCCGACATAATAGCAGAGAGAAAAAATAAGTCTGGAAGATATTTTTCGAACTGACTCTACGAAGCGGCCGGACTCAGTGTGTTTTATACGTCGCTTCGCATCATTTCGTATCATATTTTGGCAGATATAATTTAGAAATGAAAAGTTACGGATACTAACAGATTTCCCTCATAGGAATAACAACTCGCCCCTCTCTTTAAAATGCAAACTTCATTCTACAGTAACGTAATATTTAAACACGAATGAGTTACAGAAGTCTGTTTAAACATAGTAGTTGGAAAATTCAACTTCTTCTTTCCAAACATTCCGGTGATTGCGAATATATAAACTCGAGCTATTCTATAATGTACCATAAGGCAGAAAAATCAGAAATATGTTCTTGACATAAGTACCAATGAAGTATATATTACAAAATTAGCTTGACAGCGACGTATAATCTGCACATAAACTATGGTATACTTCTTCCTTTACTAGGAAGTTCGTTTCTAAGCATCCGCGAATATGACGCTCTCAGAAAGAGACTCATCATATTCTTCATGTCACATAATTCCTTTTACCAAGAATTCCAACCTCATTCAGGAAAGAAAGAAAGAAAAAAAAAGAGCATTACCTTGATCTGTTTCATATTGATGAAACCATTTGCAGTGTTAATGTATTAGAGTATATTTTTATGTTTGAGGTTGATAATAAATCGAATAGAGAGGAATATATCATCTCATTTGGAACTCACAATGTTAATAGCAGCAGCCGCGGTGAAGTGTCAAAGTTTCAACATAGAGGAGGTGATTACAAGCTGCTTGTGAACGCCGTTTCCCTGAATTTTAATGAACTTGTCAAATTCTGTTTGCTACTAATGAGTTCTTCTGTGACGCGACGATAAGCCTTAAACCAAATACAAATATGAAACGCTGTTACAAAATGAACAGCTCTACACTGTAAAAGTGTAGGGTAAATTTGACATGAAAGTAGCAGTAAGTGAAATTTAAGAAGGGGTTGCTGAAGAAACCTGTGACAATAGAAAGGAGCGGCTCACTTTTCACCTCTTCTCACATGGATGTGAGATCATTCGAGGAGACACTATTCCCCTTAATTTCGAAAAGTAAGATATAACATTAGGTTTTACTTTACGTTGCTCCTAAGAATGTAACTATTACCAACGAAGAGAGAATCTACGTTGTATTGTTGCATCTTTTCAATAGGGACGCAAAAGCGTTCCAAGAAAACAACTGTACGCTCTGCGTTCGACGTTGCGCAAACCGCAAATTGAGTACTGCGTCCACAGACTACTAACACAGATAAAGCTGATACTAATTAATGCTGTAGCAAAACGTTGGGATATATGTGCAGACAAATTATGCGAATTGAAGGGAAAGAGAGAGCAAAGACTTGCGATTATCTTATGACATTTTACTGGTTATCTTGTTTATTGGAAAGGAAGCCACTGATCACATGTAGCTGCTTAAATATTAAGAAGCGTGGTGATTTGTAATGCGTATTATTAAATGATAATACAGCTAACGTATTACAGATATAAGCACATATGTCTTTTTAGGCAGGAAACATTCCCTTCGAGACAATGAAAGGCGACAAACGCCCACCAATGCAAAAGCTGTCGGATTTCATCAACTGGTGGCAGTTTCCTGATCGATTCAAGTATGGAACAGAGTATAAGAACTGTGTGGATATTTCCAGCGACAAAAGATTCATAGCTTTATAAATCTATGGTTATCTGTGCTTAGGCTTACAAACTACTTTAACCTAAGGAATACACACACACACACACACACATACACACACACACACACACACACACACACACACACACACACACACACACATATTGCCGAGGGAGGACTTGAACCTCCGACGGGGAACGACCGCGCGCTCTGCAGCAAGGCGCCTTAGAGCGCACGGCCTTTCCACCGTGGCAACAACGATACGAGGTATCGGAGAGTACTCAATATTTCCTAAATATTAAACAAGTCATATGGAAGTGACGAATTGATCCTCCTATTGGTATAGAACGGGAGTAAGCAGTGGATCACGTCCGCGATTACACAGTGCGCGGTACGCGAAGTGTCACTAGTGGCTCACCAAATGAACTTTATGTCAGCAACGGCTTCCTACACATTTGCCGAGCCCTCTGTCGCTAAAGGTCAGAGTTCAGCCCTTACACAAAGCCTCCTCCCCACGAATGTATCCGCATTCGATGCGTGCCACGTGTGTATTTATAAACGAGTGAGACCGCAAGTTAAAGACAGTATTAACTAAGCTCTTTTACGAGCTCTTTCTATCATAATGAACTCCCACGGTCGATTCGTAACGAAGTGAAAATCGCCGCAGTGGACTGAAAAATAAACAAAGTATTGTAAACAGAAAGTGAAACTGCGAGAAGGAAACGCGTAGCATTCGGCAGCGCAGCGGAACGGGGGGCGTGGTAGCGGGGCGGCGCGGCTTCCACGCAAATACCTCGCTCACAATAACAACACGGCTGCCGAGATAGGCAGCTAGCCCAATAATTTACGAGCTTCGTGCCAGGGGTACGACGACATTTACAAGTAAGGGGAGATGTAAAGGATACGGCCATCACTAAAGTGCTGGAGAATATTGCCTCTGTTTTTGCGTCAAAGATGGATTTCGGCAAAGACGTAAACTAGAATACACAAGCTCTGGTGCATCCATGCCGCGAGACGGGAGAGGTCGTCGGGAGGAAAATGAGATCTACTGAGGTGATTGTTCTTCAAACTATGCTGGGACAAAAGTTTGGGGTGATATTGTGCTAAAGGAGATGGTATCAAAATCTATCTGCAGAGTATGTTCTAAATTCTACTTAGGAAGAAACATTGCCTCCTAGAGACGTGAGTTTTTGTGGAGGTGGGTTGTCGCCACCTGTTGCTGACTCACCGCTCGCAGCCGGCAGGTTGCGCGTCGCGGCCGCCACTGAGCGCCTGCCACCACTGAGGCCGGCTGCCTCCGCCGCCGCCGCCGCCGCCGCCCCTCCGCTACCCCAGCGCCGCCGCCGCCCCACCGCGACATCGATCCCACCGCCACGGCCAAACGAGTGCACTCTGCAAAACCCCGCTCCAATTTTTATTTTTTCGGAAAGGGAAGTAGTGAGGTGACGGCGCCCAGCCGCGACACACACGCGCGCCGCCGCCGCCGCCGCCGCCGCCACCGCTCCGCGCTCCGCCCACCCACCCCTTCTCCTTGCCATTCTATATTCCCCGATACATATTTTTATTAAGCACAGCGAACAACGGTTCTCGATTTTCTTGCCTTAACTTTCGAATTACAAGACGGAATCGACCTAGGATTTCCAACGTATATACACCGCAGAAAAAAAAAAAAAAAAAAAAAAGGAAAGAAAATAACAATAAAAAAATTAAAAAAAAAAATAAAAAAATAAAAGTACCCTTACTTAGAGATTTTCAATTCACTCAAGATTTATTGTTGAAAAAGTGCATATGGAATCCATGAAATGATGACATTCAGTAGCTGAAGCCAGGCTGTTCCGACTCGCGCGCTCACTTGCTCCCGTGGCACCGCTCCTCGGCCGTGAGCTGTCGTCGCACGGCCGAGTGAGCATTATGTGCGAGTCGCGCAGCCGGCAAGGCTATGACGGCACGAGAAACTGCAGCCGCACTCCAAATCCCGCCACGGACACAGTCTTATGCAGGGTGAATCTAAATTCGCGCACTCGGGCTTCGCAGCGCGATTCCTCACATGCTAGCAGTAGAAAAATGTTCAAATGTTTGTAAATCTGTCGGACCAAACTGCGTGGTCATCAGTCCATAGCTTACAAACTTCTTAAACCTACGTAAACTAACCTAAGGACAAACACACACACCCATGTCCCAGGGAGGACTCGAACCTCCACGGAGAGCAACCGCGCACTCCCCAGCGAGACGCTTTACATCGCTCGGCTACTCCACCGCGGCTACAAAAATGTCTGTCACAAAATTTCGTCCTGCGCATATTTCCGACAGTAAATGGACGTCGAAGATTCAGATACGTGTGTGTTTCAGAATTACACTACTACACTAACAAACTTCTAGGGGATCTCGGAGGTGTCTTGGGGAACAAAGTGAGCATAGAAACCCGTGCCCGTAAAAGCCATACAATGACGCTACAGAGCGTCGAAGTTGCTGGAAGGGATGTCTAGCGGCAGGAGCTGGTGCCTCTAACTTTGACCCTCCGTAGTGTCGTTGAATGGCGTTTGCGGACATGGTTTTCCACGCTCATTTTGTTCCTCAAGACGCCTAATACATCCCTTACAAGTCTGTTGATATAATTATGAAACACACTGACGTATGGAACACACAGCCATCTCAGTGTTTGAAGCCCATTTACTGGCGGAAATATGCGCAGGATGAAATTTTGTGGGAGATATTTTTTATTGTTGGCAGATGAGGAATCGCGCTGCGAAGCCCGAGTGCGCGAATTTACATTCGCCGGATATCTTAAAAGAATCTACGAAAGTAAAGTCAGTCGGCCAGACCAAACTACCCGGCCGATATCCTTCATTTTTTTAACGAAAGTTATTCATCTACATATCTGTAATTAAGTATCAGAATTTACATAACTCTGGCCTTCCTTTTTCTACACTCAAATGCGATTTCCTTCTGTATATTTCTTATGGGGATGTCCTAGCTGTAAACTAAAGTCATTCGGTCAAGCCATTCTATCCTACCGATTTTCTTCATTTTTGCCTTAAACGAAATACAGGGTGTCCAGAAAGGGCTCCCTGATTTCAAAATTAAATATCTCGAAAACAAAGATCGATAGAGGAATGCAGCAAACGGTATGTTTATTGTGTAAGCTGTAAGAAGTTTATACAGCAGTTTGAAATAATAGTTACAAAAGCTGCTAACAGATGGCGCTGTACGCTGTACAGCTCATATCAGCATACATAAATGAAATAATCGTATGAAAACACTCTTTGCAAACAATCACATCACAATGTTTTCAAAATGTTCACCATTGGCACTACAGAGGTGGCGCAAACGAAGAATGAAATTCGCCATTACATTTCGTAGTGTCTCAACCGAAATGGATTCACATGCCACAGAGATCGCCGATTCAAGCTCGTCCGGCGTGGCGGGATGCTTCGGGTAGACCATGTCTTTCACTGCGCCCCACAAAAAAAAGTCACAGGGAGTCAAATCCCGCGAATATGGAGGCCAATCCATGCCTGCACCAGTAAATTTGGGATATTGCAAAGCAATGACTCGATACCCGAAGTATTTCCCAAGAAAGCAAAACACTTGTTCGGTCCGATGTGGTCGGGCTCCATCTTGCATAAACCATTCAGTACCTGGTCGATCCTCTAACACTTGCTGTGTGGCGACAAATTGTTCCAAAATTGCCTCTGCTGCATACTGCAGCCCACACAGTAACTTTAGGAGAATGCAGGGGTTTCGATTCACACCAATATGGCTTTTCGGAACCCCAAAATCGCCAGTTCTGCTTATTCACATATCCATTCAGGTGGAATGTGCTTCATCTGTAAACCAGATGCAGCCAACATCAAATCCTTCACTATCAATCATTGTGAGCATCTGATTAGCAAAGGCAACCCTTTGTTGCACAGCTCGTACGGGTATGGCCTGGTGCGTTTGAATTTTGAATAGAAACATGTGTAGGCTCTTTCTCAGTATTTTCTACGTGCTGGAACGCTTCAAACCAGTCTCAGATGCAATTCTACGGACCGATGACATTGGATTTCGCTGAATAATTCCAGAAACTGTGGCGATATTTTCAGTCGTAACTGCGGTTTACTTGCGGCCAACATGCCTTACTAGATCATCAGTTACGCTGATATTTTGAGAAGAGCGTACGAATGGTTTTCGCATCGGGTCCTTTTGGAACATTAAATCGTGCTTGAAAACTTTGCCTTGTCGCCGTAGGACTCTCTTGTAACCTGCGGTACTCTAGCACCAGAAAAACGCGTTGTTCAATGGAGTACATGGTTTTAATCTCTTTCTTCGGTACGCTATCCTCCTTTCACGTTTGAATAGTGGAACTGATCGCACTGGGCTTCGGATCACTATTTATACTAGGCATTACGTATGGCGATTACAGCGCCATCTGTTAGCAGCTTTTGTAACTATTATTTCAAACTGCTGTATAAACTTCTTACAGTTTTCACAATAAACATACCGTTTACTGCATTCCTTTATCGATCTTTGTTTTCGAGATATTTAATTTTGAAATCAGGGAATCTTTTTGTGGACACCCTGTATATTCATTTGCAGATTTGTCATCAAGTATCAGAATTAACTTAAGCCTCTCCCTCCATCCTTTATTTTTATTCAGATGCGGTATCCTTCTGTCCTTGCATTGAATATTTTAATCGGTTTTACGATATATTCGTTTCTAATTAAGGTATGGAGTTCATTTGACCTAATAACACTCAGCGAATGAAGCTCTTTCATTTGCGCTTTAAAACACTTGCATTGATTGATTTTGAAGAAAGCTATGCGTGAACATTCAACTTTACTTCCATTTTTTCCTAACTTTTTTTTTCAATACGCTAACAGTGTGAAGTATTCGCACGGGTCCTCTAGTTATTTCTGAAATGGCTATAATTGAGTCTACCAGTTTTCACCATGGAAATTCGGGACACCAGGTCAATCCTCGGCGATTATATTATGTCCCTCGTTATTATAATCAATTTAAAAGCTCTGTGATCGTGAATATCAACGATTTGATTTTATGACTGAAATTAATAGCGCATGTTTACTGTGACAAAATTTTACACAATTAAGTACCTTTTACATGAATCCAACGTCAGCACTATTCCGATGCACTATCTATATTTATTAATGTGAATGTCTGTTCGGTGTACGTTTATCGCGTCTGAACCACAAGACATAAAGAGGTAAAAATTTGTACCGTTATTAATGTCTACTAGGGGGAGGCTTTAGGCACGGTTTTATGGCGATCGGATAGCAATTTATTTATATATATTAATGTGAATGTTTGTTCCGTGTGCGCTTATCACGTCCGAACGACAAGACGCAGAGACTTAAATATTTGTAGTTACTAATTTATACCTGAGGAAGGTTTTAGGCACGGCTTTATAGCGATCTGATAGATATTTAGTAATTTGAAGAACATAACGCGAAATGCGGAACAATAATTACTCTTTGAAAATTATATTTACTCTTTAAAAATGGTTTTATTGTTTGCATTGTTGCTTGAGAGTTGATAATGATAAAAGAGTGGAGTATATTGTAATGGAAAGTTATCGGTGTTTATAAAATTCTACGTGCGCGCGCGTGTGTGTGTGTGTGTGTGTGTGTGTGTCTTAATATTGCGCTCTGCAGTGAAAACTACAGAATGAGAACGAATGGTCTGTGTGTAATTATTGTCCGAAGTCTCCCGTTGTACACCATAGATGTTCCATGCCGATTGCTATAAGGGGGTTGGAAGATATGGTGGTTGAAAGTCGTAAAATTATTAAAAAATTCGGACTGAAGGCCAGCGATGACTTTTGCGACTCTATAGCAAGGAGGTTACATACAGCGAAATGTGATGCCATAGACCATATCTTTGGTCTATGCGTGCTACAATGTCTTCAGTTCTTTCTCTGTAAGGATAAGCATACGAATAAGGAAATATAAGAATACATAAATAAATCAGTAAAAAAATATCTTTTAATACATCTCTTTAACAAAAATCGATTTAACATTTCGCGCATTAAATCAAGTGAACGATCTGTGATATTATTACAATCATTATTGTTGAATTTCGTGATTGGATTCTTCGAAACGAGTGCATTTTTAGGTGTGATTTGATATACACTACTTCCTTTCCTGATTAACCGTAAATGCATACTTCTGCAATCTGACAGGAATATTTTTCAGTTCCGCTTTATCAGCGACATTTCCTCAAAAATGAGTGAAATTAATTATATTAATTTAATTGTTATTAAAACTTTGTTTTCACCATGTTAATCGTAAATACTCCAATACTAATTTTACAGTGAACTTCATAACTAAGATTTCGGTCTTCGAGAAAAGTATGTTTTTAATTTGAGTTTAAAAAATAATTCATTTGTGATTATAGTACTTACTTCGTGCAAATCAGTAACACACCATCCTAATTGGCAATAAATAGAGTAACCAGTCGTCGCCTGTCTTGAATGCTCACTAACGGTCAACCCAGCATTTAAGACAGCAAATAACACAAATACAAATGTTTTCAATTTAGGAAGACCTAGTACTTCTTCATAAAAATTGTGGGGATGTGAGATGATTCTAATGACGCTGTATACTTTTTTTTTCGTAAATACGTTTTTCACACTACATATCGTGGACGTCAGTTTTTGTCAGTGAGCCGCGGCAGAGCGCATTGAGGCGCTATGCTGCGATGCGCGAGGCCTTAAACCTCAGGGGTTCGAATCCCCCCTCTGGCATGGATGTTTGTGCTGTCGTTAGTACAAGGTAGTTCATAAACAGTTTGTAAGTTTAGGGACTGATGACCCCGTAGTTAGGACCCATAAGCTTCACAAACATTTGAACATTTTTTGCACAGAGTGTGAGTGTGCATTTTCTGGCTGGAACATCACAATCCTGATTCCAGAACGGCAAAAGAAACGGCCATACAACATTTTGCACTTACGGAGCGTTGGAAGGCGTTCGCTCCAATAAACACCAAACGTGAACTGGAGACGTAGCTTATTATTTAAAATGACCAAATGTTTGTAAACCTAAGGGACCAATCTGCGGAAATAATCGATCTCTAGACTTACAACTACTAGAACTACTGAAACTAACTTATTCCTAGGACAAGACATACAGTCAAGCTCGGAGGAAGACTCGAAACGGTTAGAGGGAGCGGCCGCGCATTTCGCCGGCATTGCTGCCCTGCAGTAGCTTATTGCACGAGGACCACGAGGACTGTGCTGGGGCCAGGCGTCTTGAAAGAACGTACTCTGCAAGGCAGCGCTCACCACATCTACGCCGAACGCGTAAACGACCACCACTTCCATATATGCAGAATCTCCCTAAAAATCGAATGCTTGTAAACCTATTGGACCAAACTGCTATGATCGTCATTCCCTAGACTTACAAAATACTTAAACTAACTTACACTAAGGACATAACACACACCTATGCCTGAGGAGAGACCCGAACCTATTGCAGAAACGGCCGCCCAGTCCGTAGCAAATCGCCTTAGACCACGCGGTAGATTCGGAAGGCTGAATTTGCTTTCATCGCCGGAAACAGCGCCCAGCTAATCCATCTTACGAGGGACGTTTGACAAGTCGGTGCAAAACTAAAAAATTAGGACGTGTTTGGGGAAAACCATTTTTATTTTACGACGTGATCTCCTTTTCGACTTGTACACCTCGTCCAATGCTGTTATAATTTGTTGAGCCCTTCTGAATAATAGGAATTGTCCAAGCCTAGAAAATAGTTATAATTTCTTGCAGTACCTCCTCATTTGAATGAAATCTTCCTCCCGCCAGCTATTTCTTCAAATTGGGATACAAATAGTAGTCCGAGAGAGCCAGGTCTTGAGAACGGAGGGGATGTGAAACGAATTGGAATCCTAATTCCAATAATTTTGCTACCACAACGGCTGAGGTGTGTGCTGGTTCATTTTCGGTATGGAAAACGTCTTCTTTGTGGGCCAGAAGAAACGACGCATAAAGTCCTGCGCATTCTGTCTGAATAGCTGCAAACCTACCTTGCAACAATTCACACGATTCCGTTTTTGGTCAAGCATGAGCAATCGAGGCACCCATCTTGCGAATAGCTTTCCTATGTCCAAATGTTTATGCAAAATATTATGTACTCATTTATTCGAGATGTACACAGCACTAGCAATCTCACACATCTTAAATCTTCTGCCATCCATCACCATATCGTGGATTGTATTAGTTTGTCTGTATGTACTATATGTGTTAAGAAACCATTCATTCGATTTCAATGAAACTTTCGTGAAATGTTCACCGCACGCCCACGAAGGTTCCTGATCCAAAAACAAAAGAGGACGACACATACCTCAGGAGATATGACGTCATAAATAATGAGCGGCCATCTCATGAGAATACCCAGATTTATGCGTCAATTATTAGAAATGGAAGTAGTAAGTGACCTGCAACAAAGTTTTCATGTCATTTCGGACGATTATCAAGCGTTCTGTAACTGAACTCCCCCCCCCCCCCCTCCCCAACCACACACACACAAAATGATGAAACGGAAAGAAGTCTACCGCTCACAATAGTTTCGCTGTAGATGCCGTAAAACTGTCGCATTTTACTATTTATTTTTGTCTGCAAGTCTCCCTTAATTCCCTTCCATCCAAAATTAAGCAATCTGTTTTCTTAATCTCTATCTATATAAAAGAGAAAGGACACTCACTCACTGTCTGACTAAACACGAAATCTTGGAAACTACTTCACCTATGAAGCTGAAATTTGGCAGGAATATAGTTTAAAGGTAGACGACGTCAGCTAAGAAAGTATTTTGTCATAGGTTCATGGCAGAGCATACTTCTTTTACAGACTCACGAAATCTACATTTTCATTCCGATTTTCATAGAACTTCGAACGCTTGACCTTCAAAACAAGAGGAACGTCACCGTCTACCTTCAGTGTCATGGTGCATGGAGGAGGGTACTTTGCAACCTGAAATATTTGAGAACAACAAAGTGCGTTTTCCAACGTGACCCTTCGTTTCTATTGCATATAAATCTATAGTTTCGTTCCGATATTGAAGACATTTTCCATATTCTGCCTTAAAAACAAGAGGAATGTCACTGTCTGTATAAAACTTCGTTCGGTACGTGGTAGAGAGTAATTAACTTACTGAATTTTACAAGATGCATAGTGTGGTGTCACACAAGTCCAAAGTGCGCGCCACCTACTTTTGCCGCGCGCCGCCATGCACGCACGGCGCAGCGTTCTTACGACGACAGCCACGAGCGCCCTCTGCGGCAACTCCGCTCGTGGCCACCAGTGAACGACATCGTTCACTTGGGACTGAGATAGCATCCAGTTAGGACCTTCGGAATCAGATAGGCACCAGTGAAGACTTGGCTATCGTACAGGCACTAGGCAGGCCTCTTAACAACTATGTATCAAAATTCTGCAGTACTATGTAAAAGTTAAGTATTGTATAAATTCTGTGCAATATATATCTCGTTCTAATTTACTCTAGTGTTTCTAGTTTCTGGCTGCTCCCCTCCGTACCTGCACCAGCGTGCTATCTTTATTCCTGTGTCGGTCTCATTCCACTCGGCCACCTACACCTACGACGGAAACGAGACACAAAAGCGGCGACGAGGCTGGGACACAAAAGTGGGGACGAGGAGTGATTGAAGAACCTTGGACCAGCAGCCAGACAGCAGCAGTCGGAGTACGCAGAAATTGCTCCCGCCCACCCACCCTTATTATAAGATTTTTGGGGGAACATTTTCAGTTACGTGTTTGTGGACTTTTTTGTTGCAGGGCATCCTCTTTCATATTGCATTTGTTTTGTTATAATTTACTTGTATGCGCGGCACCTAATCGGTCAGCATGGCCACTACCCCGAACCCAAACTTAATGGAAATTATTCAGTTACAGATGGCGCAAATAACACAACTCCTGCAGGCTGTGGCCCAGCTCACAGCGCAAGCAGCTAACCAACAACAGTCGCCGCTTCAGCAGCCCACACCTGCCGCCGCAACGCTTCCTACGTTTCGCCAGTACAACGAACGTGAGGAAGAACTCGTCGCGGCTCATCAAATTACAGGTCAGACAGTGAAGCATCTGCTATTATCTGTGGTGGGCACCAACACCTTCGTGTTACTGAAACAACTTTTCCCCGACGTATCTCCTCGTGATGTAGACTTTGAACAAATAGTAGAGGCACTAAATGCTCATTATGAGAGAAAAGTTCTCGTAACTGCGGCACGGTACCGATTTTTCAGACTTAAGAAATTACCGCAGCAGTCACACCAAAAGTGGATTACGGAATTGAAGGGCTTAACCCGCAAATGTAAATTTACTTGCTCTTGTGGACTTTCGTATAGTGACGTGATGTTGAGGGATGCAATTACGAAGAATATTCAGGACCCCAGAATTAGGGCAGCAATTCTAAAACAGTCAGACCCCTCATTGGATAGTGTACTGCAGCTTATTGAAGCGCATGATACTTTTGACTTAGCAGATGTAGAAATGCAAAGCCACAGTGTAAATTCAGTGCGCCGCAACGGACGCTTTCCTAGTCGTAGTTCTCAGTCTAGCACTAGTGATTCTTTAAATTTTACCGGCCATGCTGAACGGACAGTGAACAGTAGCCAGTGTAAAAGTGCGACACAAAGGTCGCCCCGTCGTGTTAGAAAAAGTAATTTCAATAACGGGCGCCAACGCTCATTTCAGAAAAACGTTCGTAAGTCTTGCCCCCAGTGTGTATCACGCCACAAACGTGCACAGTGCCCTAGTCGCAACGCAATCTGTTATCAATGTGGCAAATCGGGACATGTACAGTCTGTGTGTATGCAAATTAAAAACTCTAAGAGCGGTGCCTTTAGAAACAGCGCTTCGCAGAGTGCGAGAACAGTTCATTCTGTAAATGTTATACGGGCTGTGGAATTGAACAGTGCTTTCCTTGGATCTCAATTGCAAGAAAGTAGTTCTGCGCCTATGGCAAAACTATATAGTGCACCACGTAGCAAGCGCCGACGAGCGCGTAAAACAGTGCAACGGAAAAGGGTTCGGGACAAGCAAAATGACTATGAACAGTGCATTCCTGTAGTGAAAAGAGTGCCTTCTGCAACTGCTCCTTGTAATAGTGCCCAGTACTGTGTAGCTAGTGACAGTAGACATCAAGTAGCTACTCAAAAGTGTAGTGCAGTAGTTAGTACATCTGGAGTAGCTTCGCATGCTTGCGCGGACGCCGATCCGGCGGTAGCGCCATCTAGTGACAGTGTTGTTAATCCGCTGCGTGCCGAGTCTGCGCCGCTTACTTCACTACGCGGCCTGCGCAAGCGCAGTAAACAAACCGTAGCAGACGTTGCCCACATTCGCACACCTGGCGAGCGCCGCAAGCAAAAACTGTTTGTGACTCTCTTCATAGAAAATAAGACGGTGCAATTTCAACTTGATACTGGTTCCGCTGTCACATTAATAAATAAAGATACTTATGAACTTCTGGGTTCGCCAAAATTGTCGCCGTCACAGCAAGTGTTAACAGCTTATACAGGTCAAAATGTTCCCGTGCTAGGAACCTGTAGCCTGCCTGCCTCTTTTCAAGGTGTAACAAAAACAGTTGCTTTTGTAGTTCTTCAGGCCAAATCTACACAGAACATTTTTGGACTAGATGCTTTTGACTTGTTTGGTTTATCAATTCAAAGAGATGTACTGCAAATTTCGTCAGTAGTGCCTCAGGACAAAATCAATGCATTGTGTGAAAAATATAGTGACTTGTTTTCGCCGGAACTAGGTTGTGCAAAAGACTTCGTGGCACATGTAACTTTAAAAGAATCTGCAGTTCCAAAATTTCGTAAAGCTAGACCAGTGCCTATCGCCTTGATTGATACAGTTGCCGAAGAACTTAAACGTTGGCAAGATAGTGGGGTGATTTCTCCTGTTTCTGCGAGTCAGTGGGCCTCGCCTATAGTAATTATACCCAAGCCGTCAGGAAAACTTCGTCTCTGTGCGGACTTCAAATCAACAGTGAACAGTCAAACAATTGTCGACACTTATCCCCTGCCCAGACCTGAGGAACTGATGGACAAATTAGGACAGTCTCGCTTCTTTTCCAAGATTGATTTAGCAGAGGCATACTTACAGATTCCACTTGATGACGAGTCAAAAAAGTTTTTCGTCATTAATACTCACATGGGCCTTTTTCAATTTCAACGCCTACCCTTTGGCAGTTCTTCCGCTCCCGCTATTTTTCAGCGCTTTTTGGAACAGCTGACCGTTTCTGTACCGTGTTCCTCGAACTACTTAGATGATATTGTGGTATCCGGACGTACAGTTGACGAACATTTAGCAAACCTGGAGTGCCTTTTCAAAGTTTTGACTGCAGCAGGTCTACGTTGCAATAAAGCAAAGTGTTCGTTTTTTCAAACTGAAATAGAGTACCTAGACCATGTGATTAATGCCCAAGGAATCCATCCTTTACAGTCACATCTTCGAGCAATCAAAGACTTGCCTCCTCCTAAGAATGTGCATGAATTGCAATCAGTAATGGGAAAGCTTAACTATTATTTCAGATTTATTCCCAATGCCTCTCATATTGCAGCTCCACTGCATCACTTACGTAGGAAGAATGTTCCTTTTGTATGGTCTAAAGATTGCCAAGTAGCCTTTGACAAATTAAAGTCTGCACTACTCAGTGATGCATTGTTTGATTCCCTTTGACCCACAGAAGCCTGCAGTGTTAGCAGTTGACGCCTCGTCGTACGGTCTGGGTGCAGTTTTGTCGCATCGTATTGGATGTCACGATCGTCCTATTGCCTTTGCGTCCAAGCTACTGACGCCAACGCAACAGAATTACAGTCAGATAGAAAAGGAGGCCTTAGCAATCATTTACGGCGTCACAAAGTTTCATCATTATCTCTATGGCAGAAAATTCTATTTGTTGACAGATCACAAGCCTCTCACGTCGTTGTTCTCACCCACAAAGCCAATTCCGCCACGAACGGCACAAAAGCTTCAGAGATGGTCCTTGATATTGTCTAATTATTCGTATGAGATTTTGTACTGACCTACCACTAAACACGCCAACGCGGACACACTTTCCCGACTTCCGGTTGGCCAGGATGTGTCGTTTGATTCTTCAGAAATGGCATGTTGTCAGATAGACTCCAGAGATGCTTCCGATGTCGCAGATTTCCCTTTGAACTTTCGTCGGGTTGCACAGGAAGCAGCTGCGGACGCAGACCTAAGTGTGGTAGCACGTTTTGTTCGCTCAGGTTGGCCTGCCAGAGCCAAAGACATTGATCGGCCTCTGGTTCGACGTTATTTTGCACAACGTCATGCATTGTCTTTAAGTCAGGATGTTCTGTTGTTACATACGGACAACGACCAAACAAGAGTGATTGTTCCTCGTTCCCTGCAACGAGAAGTATTACGCCTCCTGCATCAAGGACATTGAGGTATTGTTAGGACAAAGCAACTGGCCAGATGTCATTGTACCTGGGTTGGTATGGACGCTCAGATAGAGAGCATGACGTCACAGTGTACTGTTTGTGCGGAGCATCAGGCGGCACGTCCGCAACGTTTCTCAGACTGGCCACGCCCCAAGGGAACATGGCAACGTTTACATATTGACTTTGCCGGACCTTTCTGGAATACGCGCTGGTTAATCGTTATAGACGCTTTCAGCAAGTTTCCTTTTGTGATTGCCATGAACTCAACGACGGCGTCTAGTACAATCAGTGCCTTAACGTCAGTGTTTTGCATCGAAGGTTTGCCTGAAACTATCGTTAGTGACAATGGACCTCAGTTTGTTAGTGCGGAATTTCAACAGTTTTGTCGTGTGAATGGCATTCAGCATATCACCACCGCACCTTTTCACCCTCAGTCCAATGGTGAAGCAGAACGTTTCGTTCTAACATTCAAGTCTCACATGGAAAAGATGAAAGGTCAGCACTCCAGGCAGCAAGCTCTTCAAATTTTCCTGTCTACGTATCGGTGCATGCCACGTGACGGCCCGTCTCCTGCCGAGCTGCTACACGGCCGCTGTCACCGCACTCTCCTTCACCTGCTGCAGCCTCCCACGCACCGAGTCGGTTCGTATGGCGCTACGCGTTTTCAGGTTTCTACGCCGGTGCTGTACAGGGTGTTTGCTGGCAACAAGACGACATGGTTGCCGGGCACCATTCAGCGCGTGCTCGGTCGCAATATGTATGTTGTACGTTCTTCCACAGGGTCGGAGCTGCGGCGCCACGCAAACCAGTTGCGCCTGCATAGGCCGCGCGATCCTGTCTCGGGTTTCTTGATTCCAGACCCAGTTCACCGCCAGGGAGCACAGCCACATCGCTCGCCGCCGGGCCCAGCTTCCCCGGGCTACGAGCTCCCGATGGATGTCGACGCGCCTCCTACGCAGTCGGCCCCTCCGCCTCCGTCGCCGCCGCAGAGGACAGCGTCACCGAGAGGGACTCCGGGACCGTGCGGGCCGCCCCAGCTTGGGCCACGCACCTCAGAAGATGACCTGCTCCCTCTGGGCGGGGGTGTGCGCCCTTCCTCAGGTTTCGCCGGGTTTCCTGGAGGATCGCAAGGCGGATGCCGGGGCGCGGACGGCGTCTCGATCCCAGCCTCAGCTACGACGCCCGTCCCACCAGTAACGCCCCCGCCCAGGCCCTCCTCCCAGTGCCGTCGCCGTGGCCCTCAGCCCTACGCCACGACGGCGCGGCGGTTTGGGGGGGGGGGAGGGGTGTGGTGTCGCAGAAGTCCAAAGTGCGCGCCACCTACTTTTGCCGCGCGCCGCCATGCACGCACGGCGCAGCGTTCTTACGACGACAGCCACGAGCGCCCTCTGCGGCAACTCCGCTCGTGGCCACCAGTGAACGACATCGTTCACTTGGGACTGAGATAGCATCCAGTTAGGACCTTCGGAATCAGATAGGCACCAGTGAAGACTTGGCTATCGTACAGGCACTAGGCAGGCCTCTTAACAACTATGTATCAAAATTCTGCAGTACTATGTAAAAGTTAAGTATTGTATAAATTCTGTGCAATATATATCTCGTTCTAATTTACTCTAGTGTTTCTAGTTTCTGGCTGCTCCCCTCCGTACCTGCACCAGCGTGCTATCTTTATTCCTGTGTCGGTCTCATTCCACTCGGCCACCTACACCTACGACGGAAACGAGACACAAAAGCGGCGACGAGGCTGGGACACAAAACATAGTATTGCTCCAATCTTTATGAATTTTTGCACCCATTACTCTTAAACCAAGAGGTAGATCACTGGATACATAAGTGTTTGTCTGGTACATGACAGCGGGTACCTTGTAGAAAACTTTGACGAGAGAGGGAAAGATGGCAACGAACAGAGAGATGGGAGAGAAAGAGGTGTATGCAGAGAGAGGGAGGAAGGGGATGTGGACTACGAGAGTGTATGATAAATAAACAGCCGGGCAACGCCGGGTTTGCAGCTAGTCTTATATATAAAAATGAACGTGTGTTTATATATGTTGTACTCTATAGACTCGAAAACGGCTGGAGCAATTTGATGATAATATTATACAATCTTCAGATTAGCCCAAAGGGTGTACCTGTGAAGCTTGACAGCGATCGGATCGAGATTTTTATAGATTTGAAGATACTGATTACAGGCGTAATGCGGCAGTGTGTGCTACAGACTGCGTATCTTCCAGGCGCCAAGTCTGTGGCGGTGTAACGTGCTAATGTTGGCAACGAAATATTCGCTTTCCGAGGATAATTGTTTTGCTCATCGAACAACGTTATACACAAGAACCTGTTACCCATCCAAACCTTCTTTTCTTTCTATGGCATTGCAAAGCATGCCGGGTACATATAGTATAATATAAAGCATAGTTACGCATTCATATATTTGTATCCCCTAAATTGGTACCGAATTAACAAGAAAATATGTGTTTTCTGAGAAATTTAATGTCCTTGTATTTGTCTAATATTATACGGAAACAATTTTTACAAATATATTTGGATAATACAATTTTGGAAATGCGGCACCCAGTTCCAATGGCATTCTCTAATGAGATTTTCCGCACTTGGTATTTATAAGGTTAAGTCGACGTTGGTCCCGTTCTCGCAGGATCATTTAAAAATGTTTGTAATTCTATCGGACCAAACTGCGTGGTCATCAGTCCGTAGCTTACAAACTACTTAAGCCTAAGTAAACTAACCTAAGGACAAACACACATACCCATGCCACAGGGAGGACTCGAACCTCCACGGCGAGCAACCGCGCGCTCCGCAGCGAGACGCTTTAGACCGCTCGGCTACTCCACCGCGGCCAGGATCATTTCCCTGGCGCAGCGGTCGGATATTTGATATTTTATCGGATTCCCGATATTCATGGTGCACTCACGAAATGGTCGTACGCGTAAATCCCAGCACACCGCTACCTCTGAGATGCTGTATTCTATCTCGCGTCCTGACTGTAACACCACGCTCCCACTCAAATCGCAATAACCTGCCAGTGCTGCATCTAACGCCTGCCGCAGACACCTGTTGCCTTATATTGGTGTTGCTTAACGCATCTCTGCCCTCTAACTGTGTCGGTATTGGCATGGGCATATCTGTACCAGTTTACGTGACTGCGCTGTATGTTGGCGGACGATGTTGCACAATTATCAATAAACCTATCATCACCCAGGTGGCATCCGTCATATAGACGCCATGTTTGCAGGTGTAATATTATTTTTATGCTTTTTTGTACTTCAAACATCTACCGATATATTAAACTACTGGCTGCTGAAGCTTTATTAAAGGGTGGCGCAGAAAGCTGGGAAACCATTCGCTTTGCTTAGAAATTGCCTTTTACATATTTGCAACGGAAGACAGTAAGAGTGTGTATAAAGTAGCGCAGGGAATCAACTACGTGCGTATAATAACGTCTTGCTTCCCCCACAGCCGCGACTATATCACTGTGCATAATTCAGACTCCCGTACCTCCTACCCATCGGCCTGTGTGCTTCTAGGCTCCGTGCTTTCTCCTCTCCTACACGCGTCTCCGCTTTTCCATGTCTTGTTGCCCTCCCCTCTCTCCTACTTCGCATTCGCAGCTGCCCCATTCTACCCCCTCCCCTTCTCTCCGTCGCTCTAACCCCCCCCCCAAACCCCCCCCCCCCCCGGCCACTCAGTTCGGTGAAGTGTTGTGCTTCTTCGTTTGTGCTTCTTCGTTTGTGCCTCGACGCCTTTACTGGCGTGTGATTATTTTAATATTGCGGCCTACGTTTAGTAGATTTATCAGAGCACCCACAAATTTGTACATTTCCGTATTGTGTAATCAGTCTATCATGGTTCTCTGTACTCTACCCTGTATTTCAATGACATCCGTTTTTAGTTATCCATTTACTGTCTTATTAATCCATAATTTTAACTTGTTTTGTTTTGATTTAATCACAATGCTGTTCTTTTAAAATCTCTCTATTGAAGAATGGCGTGTTGTGCCTCTGCCAGCCCGCCCTGTCCCGCAGATCAGTCAAATTACAGTAAACGAAGAATAAAAGCCGGCCGCGGTGGCCGAGGAGACTGAGGCGCTCCAGTCACGGTCTGCACGGCCACTACGGTCGGGGTTAGCTAGTTCATAAGTAGTTTGTAAGTTTAGGGACTGATGACCCCGTAGTTAAGTCCCATAAGTTCTACAAACATTTGAACATTTGAAAAAGTATTCGAAAAACAACTCCAAATACATACGTTTTTCATATTTGGTGAATCGTGCAGCCACTTACTTCCCGGTATTCCATAGCAACGACCTCAGTACTTAAAATTAAAATTCTTCTGAGCTATTTCCATCGTCATGATGATAAAATATTACTACATTTTGGATCCGTTACAGGAGCCTTCCTCTGGGAATACTGACTTCTTCCCTTGCTGCGCTTCTCTTATAAATTCTGCTCCCACAGGTTAGATCCGACTGGTTGAAATTTGGTAGCAGGAAGGAAAGGAATAACTTTACTGGTGCTTGCATTGGTGTTTCTGATAGATGGAAATACGAGAGGAAGATGCGCTTATTGGTCGTTCTGATTGGTTGAAAACAAAAAACTGTACGCCTGTTGGTGTTTGCATGTAATTGGACAGCAACGGCGAGATTTCCTGGTCGGCCTAGCTCTTTTAAGTAGTGGCGTTGCTGACACGCTGTCAGTGTTACGAAATACTCCGTTTGTAAGGAAAAGGAAACAAGGTTCCAGTGAGGGAGGCTGGTAGACCAAATTAGTTCCTTTAACACTCATTTATTACAAGATTTGCATTCCTTGATACAGTCACGAAGCACTGACATTCAATTACAACCTTAAATTGACCTGATTTAAGAAAGACGTTAAAATTCTTATTACTTCTTTTTAATAACATTAACTTTAATTTAAAACAAATGCGATTAAATGGAATTTTAATCTTTGATTAATCAGTCAATAATAACTGAAGGAGTCCCAACATGGACTTTGCATCGGAGACCAATAATTAAATTAAAAACGCCGGCCGCGGTGGCCGAGGGGACTGAGGCGCTCCAGTCACGGTCTGCACGGCCACTACGGTCGGGGTTCGAATACCCCCTCGGGCATGTATATTTGTGCCGTCCTTAGTCAGTCCATAAGTAGTTTGTAAGTTTAGGGACTGATGACCCCGTAGTTAAATCCCATAAGCTATACAAACATTTGAACATTTGAAATTAAAAACAAATGTACTCTTATGACACCTTTAGAGGAAAACTTTCGCTTTACGTTTATAAAAAAGTCTCAGTTACCAAATGCACAACATCAATAGCAGAACCGAACATCAAATTGATACATCAGCATAAATGGACATT
Organism: Locusta migratoria; assembly: GCA_026315105.1. Lineage (NCBI taxonomy): Eukaryota > Metazoa > Arthropoda > Insecta > Orthoptera > Acrididae > Locusta > Locusta migratoria. The sequence goes on from CM048755.1 coordinate 15,296,446, forward strand.
TAAATGAAACAGTGCTGAATAGCTACTGAAAGCCTCCTGCAACACCTTTGCAAAACGTATTTTACATGAGCAACCACAAAAGAATTTAAATCTTTTAGCTACAACATAGTCCCCATTCTCCCTTTAGTAAATTGTGTACATAAAGAAGAACCGGCCAGCGGCACAGAAAGAGAGCCGGCTTTCTGCAGCAGACGCGTCTTTCCTGCTTCCAAAGCCCACGACGGAGCTCACAGCACGGAACAACAGCTTCTACGCAATTACTTCACTGAACCTGCCGTTCATTCGCACCTTTTCGCAGGCAACAGAATTCCGAGCCGTTAATAGTTGGGAGTGAATCGCATAGATTTGCTAGCAGTGTAGTTACGCCCACTACTGCCTGCCTGCCCTCGCGTCTCCCGCCTGCCGTCCTCTCCACCTCCAGCGATATCGCCGAACATGAATCGATGCTCGCTGGCCTCGATGCGACGCATTAGGCAGGAATGCCCATCTGCCGCCGTGCTGCAACCATCCACGAGCTGCTTTTGAGCGCAACACTTCATTTCTTGCACAGATGTTTGTACGTGTCCAAAATTCCATTAATGCAATGGTAGAAAATCACATATTTTACAAGCACATGTATCTTTATATATCTTTGTCGTAATTTTTTTTTATATGAGAACTATGTAGTGAGACTTTCTCAGGCCGTGAGATACCATAAATTTTCCTCGTGGAACCGAGCAAATATGAATCAAAATTACCGGTGTAAATTGAGCGGTAGCAATTTCACATCCAGTTTGTCCCACTGTAGTCAGCTTAACGTCGCTGAAAGTTGTAGCAAGATTACAATGTACAATGGTTATGTTTCTACCCTAATCTTTAATGCAACGCAATGTTCAACAACTCTTTAAAGATGTGACTGCCTAAATGAACCATCAGACAGCATTACTAGATATTCAACAAATCTGTTATCCTATTATTCCAGCCAATGTTAATTCAAAATATCCTGTTTTTTTTTTTTTTTTTTCGGCTGCGGTGACCGAGCTTTCTGTGGCGCGCCAGTCACAGTCTGCACGGCCACTACGGTCGGGGGCTCGAATTCCCTCTCGGGCATGGATATTTGTGCCGTCCTTAGTGTTAGCTAGTTCATAAGTAGTTTGTACGTTTAGGGACTGATGACCCAGTAGTTAAGTCCATTAACTCTACAAACATTTGAACATTTATTTGGTATTTTTATACACATACAGCTTCATCAAACAACCCTCCTGGAATTGAAAATGTAATTTCAAGTATGATTTGTCCATACGGCTCAGTAATTCACCAATAGCAAGCATTTACCACATTTGTTTTATTTTATAATCGCTTACTCTTAGGAAAGTACTGAGTGCAACACTTTTTGACTTCATAGCTCCCTTAAATGACCAACAGATATTGTATATTTTTGTAATTTTCAATGTTTTATTGTCATAAAACACAATACAATTCCACATTGGTGGCTACGGTGGAAAACGCCTGTTTTTGTGATAGACTAGTTCTACGGCAGGGATCTGTTTTATCCCATCTGCCAACTCGGTCGTCATAACGTCCAATCCAATAACGTAGTGAGGCGCATAGATTTCCTACCAGTGGCCCAGTAGTATTGCTCTATTTGGCAGATCCCTTCGTTTAAACAGATGTTTTATGCATTGGGTCTTATCATTGGGATCACAAAAAGTAACTATTACTCAGCGTAACAGTTTCAAAATATGAAGTGGCAACAATATTTTAATAAATGTTGTATCTCATATTCACAATTTATCACGTTGAAGCTCAGAGAACGTTACACAAATTCATCTTCATAGTTACGGTCGCAAAGTAATTGTTTTACATGAAGAGTAAAGGAATTCGTTGCCTCTTCTTTGTGACAAAGACAAGAAAACTGATATACATATATATTCATAAACAATTCCATTTACTCATGTACAAGTGAATAAATATTTACTTCGGTCTTCTGTAGTCAGTACAGAAGAAAACATTTATAAGCACCTGATAACGCACGATGATAAAAGAATTGAAAAAATCGTGTCTGGTCAGACGCACTTTACTGGCATTTGATTAGGTCATTACAGTATTACACTGTGAATACAGTGAATACAGTGTTTTGTTTACTCTAATGTGACAAAGTCCATTAGCTCTCTAGTTGGCGAATCAGTACAGTAAGTGTTACGAGTGAAATTACAAAACGGAAGATTTTAACATGTAGGGCAACATCCCTCCCCTTCCCCCCAGTGAGTTGGTACGTGCTGACTTGCCATGGCTCTGTGTCTGGTGTGTAGGTTGCAAATGGAAACAACAATTCCACGGCTACAACTTGAATCAAATAAAATGTTTTTCACCGTATCTTAAGTGGTTGACCTGTTGGTGGATGCAATTTTCTTTGTGAAACAGGGATGTCCTGCAGGTAATTTGTGGTGACACCCATTCTAACACACGGTTTTTTGAGACACGCCTTCAGTTATATGAGTTAGAGAGATACAGTTGTTAGAAATTACACTTTGAAGAAATATTGACATTTCTGATTCATTTACACGTATAGTTCACACTGAACAAAATAAAAGGATGTTCTGTTATTTTATCACAAGTTTTTAACTTTTTTTTCCTTCTGAATTTACCAGTCTTGGGAAACATTTGATGCCACCACACGACTCCCCGTGGCTTCCTGAAATCCAGTTAAAAAATCTCTTTGTTATACATTGACTCATGTAATGCATAAACAATTGTAACATGTGTTAAGAAAGTGTTAGATACCTTTAAACTGAATTTAGATAATATGTGTGGTATGAAAAGGAAGTATGGGAACTTACGGTTTAACGTCCCACTGTGTGGTATAGGCACAGATAATGCATCTGCTATGATTGGCAAGTCAACGGCGTTAAAACTCTCCTTAGGTTACAAATTACTCGCCAAACGCATACCAAGTACTTTTCACTCCATCCAGTTGGCCCTATTTCATTCCGACCTCTGTCGAGTGGCCGAGCGTTCTAGGGCGCCTTGCTACGAAGCGCGCAGTTGCTCGTCGTCGGAGGTTCGAGTCTTCCACTGCACATGGATGTGTGTCGTCCATAGCATACGTTGGTTTAAGTTAGTTTAAGTAGATTTAAGCCTACGGACTGATAACCGCAGCAGTTAAGTCCCTTAGATTTGCAAACATTTGAACATTTGACCTATCTCATTCTTGTATAGAAGAATTAGTAGTCCACTTGTAATTAATTTTGTCGGAAACAAGTATTGGTTTCACCGCTTCTCGATAAGGCAAACGGCCTTTTAATAACATGTATGATACACTTTCACGATTAGGATCATGTGAAGATTATATGAAACAACGGAACACAAAGGATCTCAACTGAGCCCGTCTGTTCAACGACGTACAACACCCATTTGGAGCGCAAAGCGTGCTAGTTTGTCAGCGCACAGCACCTAACAGGCAATCAGAGGTAAGGCGGCCAGGTTCCTAACTACGGAGAGCACGCTGGCGGACGTGACGTCGTGTCCAACTGACATTTTTACCGCCGAAAAACGGCATTGTCTTTATTTTTAGATACTACGCTGACACTATTAGCGTTACAGATTAGACATAGAAGCAAATGAAGATTAGATTAGATGTACTTTTCGTTCCAGTAGATCCGAAATGAGGAAATCCTCTTGGATGTAGAACATGTCAGAACAAAATATACAATATATACTTACAAAAAGAGAGCATATGTTTAATGTACCTTCCACAGATCCCAAATGTAATTTGCCCTTGTGGATATGGAATTGGTCAGGAAAAACAATTATCTTAAGAATATTTACATTTTATAGGACATAATACTTATTACTACATATTAATACACTGGGTGCATAATTTATTTTTATTTTTTTTTATTTTTTACAACACTGATTTACAGTGATCACATACTGCACAAAACTTGTACTGAAGTCAGACTGAACACAGTATTCATATTTGCGAATATTATATGCAATAACTTACGTTAATCTCTTCTTGTAAGAAATTCATCAATGGAGTAGAAGGAGTTGGCCACCAAAAAATCCTTTAGACTCATTTCAAACTGTACTTTATTGTGAGTTAAATTTTATTATGGCTGCTGGCATGATATTGAAAATGTGTACTGCTGAATATTGGACACATTTCTGAGCCAAAGTAAGTGACTTTAAATCTTTATGCAAGTTATTCTTGTTTCTAGTATTAATCCCATGGACTGGGCTACTGGTTTGAAAAGAAGACATATTTTTAACGACAAATTTCATTAGAGAATAAATGTATTGGGAAGCAGTAGTAAGTATCCCTAGTTCCTTAAATAACCCTCTACATGATGTTCTTGAGTTGAACCACAAATGATGCGTAACGTACGTTTTTGTGATCTGAAAACTTTTGCTTGGCCTGATGAGTTGCCCCAGAAAATAATCCCATATGACATTTTGGAGTGAAAGTATGCATAATATGCTATTGTTATTTTTATATCTCCTATATCTGACAACATTAAGAGAACAGCGCGATTTAGATGATGTGTTGAGATTATTTAGGTTAACTTTCTATCAAAAGTTATTCATAAAACAAATATTTATTCACTTGGGAAAATCCAGAGCGAGAGCTCAAATGACAGGTTTCATCGAGACGCAAAGTTTGGTATAACCATATTATCTGCAACATTTATATTGCGCATAATAATGCAAATGTAAGGAGGAACAATAGTGATTTGTTAATAACAGTTAATACAAGACAGATACACGAACAGCGAGACAGTGATATGTTGCAGGTGTCGTAAACACACATTATGACCTTGAAACATGTCCACTGATTGTGCGGTCGTGTTCCATTTTGATTTGTTCATTAACCTGAAGTGTTTCTGCACCATTAACGTTATCTATCTGTGTGTTAATTATTTTATTTTTTCTATTAATGATCAATGCCCCATGTTTATATATGTTTGCCCCATATTTATACATGTTTCCACCCGTGTGATTGAACTTGTGTGTTCATGTGAATGTGGAAAGTTGTTTTTAATATTGACTGACTGCTGCGCAGTGGCTTACAGTCGCCGCCTCCCGCTCTAGGCCTCGTTTTGCTGTAGTTAAGAACGCATGGCTTCGTTTTTCGTCTGCACTAGCGTCCGCTGGGTGGCCAGAGACAAGTTTACTTGACAAGATGGGGAGGTGGCCGTCTTCGTAGGGTCGTACCAATATAATATTGGACGAAAGAGGTAACAGGAGACCCCTCTGGGATCCGTTGTAGAGAGAATTGTCTTGGCTTGGTAGGAAGGGTTGGTAAACACTAGTCTCTGAACGCACTCTGCATCGCTTTTAGTGCGCTATACGGCCGGTATATTGCTGGGGGAGATTTTTCAGAGGCCTTAGAGCTTCAGTCTTGACTCTTCATTCTGGCTCCGATGACTGTGGAAGTAAGTACTTCGCTGAATCATGCTGAGGGGAAGGCATGCTGTTAGGTCTTTGCTTTCTTTGTGATCAGGCAGTCTTGGTTTTTCAGTAACAAGTCTCTTGAGTAATTCCTTGCTATGCGAGGCGAAGTGTTTCTTAATTTACAGAACACGAGTAAATTCAGTGTAAATTTATTATTTGCATTTTCATTCCAGTGATGATTGTGTGTCCGGTTTTGCTCAAGTTAGAATACACAAGTGTGGCCTTCAGCCTTCATATAAACCTAATCTGTCTGAATTTACTTTGTGTTTTTAACTAGCTTTGTTAGTCTTGTATCTGTGAGTATGCTAAATATTTCTCAGATTTTCTAGCTTGAGTCCATCTTTCCTGTCTTGTATAACCAATTGCACCACGTGCTTTCGTAACAGTCTTTACTTCAGCCTTCAGCCATGCTTTTTTTAATACTACCTTTCTTCTATAAGAATTCTCACGTGTGCTTTACTCACTTATTCTAAATTAATTTCTGATTGTAAATGCTATGAAATTCAGTGTGGTCCCACACCATGTAGTACTTAAGAATAGTTCGTTTAGTGCACAGTATATTTAAAAATTCGAGGTCAAGACGCCTGTCATCTCATCAAGATTCCTTCGTTTCACCACTGCTTTCAATTGTTCCTGGAGAGTAATGTACCGCCATCCATTATGCGTGTGTCTGTGAATGAATGAATGTGCTTTCTGTTACCCATTGTGTGTTTGCAAATTTCCTCCCACATTACCTCCATATTCATAAAGGGCAGAAACAATTTTAATACGGCAGTAATTATATGATTTAATTCACTTTTGTACAAGATGTGTGCTTAATTTGGTCTCACCACATTTATTTGCTTGTTATTTTACTGAATAGTTTATGATTCTGAAGTACAAACTTGTGTTTTTGGATTTCATGCTTCCTGTCCCATGTTTAATTATCTATTCATTTATTTTTTAACATTGATTTTGTGTTTGTTAAAAACATTGGCTGATCCCTTAAGGAGTGAGCAGGTAGATAAATTTCCATTGCACATGTACTGTGGCCACTCATAAAGTAAATTAGCGCAGCAATGAGCGTTTTAACTTACATTTGCAGATCTCAACTGCCCAAGATCTTGCTAATGTTAATAACAGGCTACTTTCGACTTGGTGACTCTGCCAGGATACATCCTTCTGGTGTCTCCTGATTTGATTTTTAATTTTTGCTTCTCCCCTAGATGCCCTCCCGTCCCTTGAATGTGTGTGTATGTGTGTGTGTGTGAATGACTAGAAATTGCAAGTGCTACTCTACTTCTAATGTGTTTTCAGCGCACATTGCCAGTGCATTTGTTTTCTCTTACAGTAGTAATCATTTTTCTATGTGCATTTTTGGGGAAAATAATTGACGAGTTTACACAGTGTGAAAAGGGGGCACTATTACGACTGTTTTGAATGCGAGAACAAATTTTGCGTCTGAAACTCTTACAGAGGCAGCATGTGTTCTGACCACATGGGTGGCCAGGAACTTGTTGTTTTGGTATTTCATTGTGAATATTGTAACATGCATGTGAATATTTCAACGTGATTTCAAAACTGGATAGCATTTCAGTTTCGGCAATCGAAACCCATAAGCAAACTGCTCTTAAGGAGCAAGGAAAGGAAAAGTGTGATAGGTCATGGGAATTAGATTCGGTGGCGAATGAAAATCAGCATGTTGCTTTAAATGATGCTGCAAACGTGGAAGAGATTTCTCAAACAGAAAGTAATCTTTCGTTTGAAAACCGCGTACAAAGCGCAGGCAATGGGTCAATTAGAGAGGAGCAGCCCACCGGAAACCGCCAGCTGGGCCCTCTTATGTTTCGGATTATGGGAGTAACCCAACGGCAGCAGCCTCTCCACAGGTACCAGGGCTACATGACGTGCTCATCGCCCTTCTCAGACAAATGACCGTGCAGATTTCCAAACAAATGAGAGAGCAGTCGACAGAGGATACAAAACGCTTAGAAAAAATGGATCAATGCACTGCAGAACGTTTTGCTAAGATAGTTGTGAGATTTCCGCCCAATAGAAATACTGGTAAATTAATAGCATTTGATAATTAAACAGTATGAAGTTCACTGCAAATATTGACAATGCCAATGCACTAAATGTTACACAATTTTAATCTTATTAATTATGGTAGCAATGTATGTACGCAGTTGGGTGACAACATTTATAGTTAGGCCATAGGTAGAAATTCTCCACGTCGAGCAGGCCGACGTTGGTGGCTTGTTCCAGCTTAGGATTTTCCAGTTTTCGTTTCCGGTGAGGGGAGAGGGACAATGGTGAGTGCCAGGTGGAGTGCAGTGCACAGCGTGAAATAAATTATTCTAATACTACTTGCATTTGAAATAATACGATGCAGTGAGGAACCTTTAAGGTCCTCATTACAAAATAGCCTGTTGATAAATAAACAATACATAAGCTGATATAGTCACATCTGGCGTAATATGTTTAATTGACAATGAAAAGTAATAAATTACCAATGAATACAAGACAGTTACACAACTAGCATGGCAATGTTTGTTTATAAAAATAATATATTAACTATTTCTCATTTTATTTTCAATTAATCTTGTGTATTTTACCTTGAAATATTCAGTTAAATCACTTATCTGTGATATAAGAAATTGCACGATTATGATAAATAGTACAAAGGATGTTTATACCAATACAAAAACCCAATAAGACAATTTATTTAATGTGTAGTGTAATTATTTTGATTTTAAGTAAAGTTTTAGAAATGTATTGGCTGAGCGCTGTACGTTGGCAAATCGGTTAGAACAGCTCACATGGGGAAGTTGAAGACGTAGGGGAAAAAACCCCGGCAGTTGAGCTTTTGGCGCGCACGCGAGGGCAGGAAGGGACGAGTTGGGAGCACATGGGGTAGCTGGCCGCGCGGCGTCGCTCTGCATCAGTCGGCATGTGGATCTACAGGTGGAGGTTATAGATTTGTGTGTGGCAATCGCCACGTGTGGTTGCTCGTCGTAGACTGCACCAAGTTGAATAGAGTGCTACTGTGTGTTGTGAATATTTAGCCAGTGGAACAATGTGTGCATCGCATTGAATTAAAGTGACTGTGTTTTCTTAATGTAACATGTGTCGTCGCATAGGCATGAACATAAACTTTGTTTGAGACAGGCACATGGTGGAAAACAAATTGCGACAAATATTCATTTTGTCTGGGGGCTCACGAGCTATAATTTTTTTGGATAAATGTGTCGACGTACAGACGTATCAGCCACAGGGTTCTAATATTGTGAAATAAACAACATAAAGTGAACTTTCACGTGTTTTCAAAAATAGTAGTTAGTACACCCTTTTCTCTCATGAACGTGACTTTATTATGAATTGTTTTGTTATTCATATGCAGGGAAGGAAAGCTGTGAACGTGTGATATCATCCCCTAGAAAACGAGTCAAACAGTCGCAATCACAGTTCCAGTGTTTTTGCATGAATTTGGTTCGCAGTTGGTGATTGTGAGTTTTAAAAATGGATCTTTCCCTATTTTAAACTCTCACCCCGATCTTCACTCTCGCATAGTCCAATGCACTAACGGTCAGTTTCGTGAAATAAAGGAACAGTCGAAACAGGTCGCTGAACAAATGAAAGAGCAATCGAAACAGATCAGAAAACAAATGAGAGAACAGCTGGGAAAGATTGATGAGCGACTTGACGAAATGAAAGAACATTCGAAAGAGGTCACCGGCCAATTAAATGAACAGGTCACGAATCAAGAGGTGCGCGTATTATGTGAAATGGCTAGCGTCCTTGAGCAACTGGCTGAGGGAGTAAGTCAGAACAGCACTGAGATAGAAAATATTGTGTTGAGACCGTAAAGACGTGGGTCGACTGACTTGCTGAACACCTTGTAACCGTAAATTCGCGCATTGACGACGTGGTCATGCACTGTGTGTGAACACGTCGAAAAACGTGTAGACGTGATTCAAACCAATATCAGTGCGGTTTCTGGCCGCATTGATGTTGTGACATCTGCAGTTACTAGTGTGCAGAGCACTCTAGACGATGTCATGCAGAGGACTGCACAGTTAGAAGTAAACCCCGCGCAGCCTTTAAACGAGAATTGCGACCACGCTGATGAACCACGTGTGCGCGTGGCTCGGCAGCTAGAGGTGTCCACGTGCAACAACAGCCACATGGCCCGCGGCACTTGCAGCAGCCACGACGGCAGCCTAAGCCGTAATTCACATTCTGCTCCCCGGGCAAGCTCGATCCGCGCTCAAAACAGAACTGCATGTTGTAATCGGGACCAAGCACCAGGCTTCGATTACAGACACTTTCTGACCGTACGAGAATTTGAAGTATTCCGGAACGCGCCCGGTGGAATACATCCGCAGGCGTGGGCAGACCAATTTGACTTCTCGCTTCCGCCGAACTGGCCCAAAGGCCAAAGCTTCGTACTGGTCATAGAATCAGCAGGACTGTGTGTGCCACAACCTACAAATGACGCCACCCTTCGGACAGTCGAAGTTTGCCAGTCCGGCCGAGTTTTTCAGGACATGTTAAATAAGAACTATTATTTAACCAACCCCTATCTGGTACCTGAACTCATTAGAATTTGTTTCGGTAAGCTGCCGCAATGTCTTCGCAACGCTCTCTTAGCAGGGAGATGCAAAGACGATGTGGAGTAGTTTCAAGCCCTCCTAGAAGATGTAGATTTTGATTATGATCCCCGCAGAATAACTTTCCAGTCAAACAGGGAAAGGGGAATAATAATAATCAAAATCAAGCACCGTAGAAGGAGCAAAGTAATGGTTCTAATCGGCAGTCCTGGGGAAACGGCCAGCGAACCCAGCAAAACGGGCAATGACGAAATCGAAATGAGAGCGGATATAAGAGCGACTTCCGCGGAAAGAAAAAGAGCAAGTGGGGGAACGGCAATAACTGGCACGCCGATAATAAAGAACGTCGCGAGGAAAATTCCAAACGTGTTCACTGGGAGCGGCTGAACGCGCCGCCACAGGGCGTCGAAGTGCGATCGCCCGACCCGAAACATAACAAAAAACCAGATGAGCAATCCGGACCATCGACGTCAAAACAATTGCGTTCTCGCTCTGTTCCTTCCTGCTCAGAGTCTGACGACGATCAGGGGACGGAACAAGTTAGACTGAGAGGGTTTGACGATTTACGGGAGGTCCTCTTAGAGGAAGAACCCGAGTCGAGCGATAATCTAATACAATCCATCCTGACGATTTCAGTCAGAGATGTGGAGCTACAATGCATTCTTGATACAGGCAGTGTCGTATCCGTAATAAGTGAGGCGGCATACGAGTGCCGCCAAGGAGTGTCCTCTTGGCCGGAACTCCCCCTGCAACGCATCAAGGTCAGGGGCGCCTTGGTTGGGCGTAGCGTAGAGGTACGGAGGCAGGCCGAGATATAATTCTCGTGTGAGGGACATGTTTTTGTGGCAAACTTTATCGTTGTGCCGTCACTAGTTGTAGATGTGTTGCTCGGTGTGGAACGTTTGGTGGCTCACAATAATACTTTGCACTTTGGCGAAGGCGAAGCGCACCTTCGGCTGAATCAGAATTAGGTTAAAATTTAGCGAGTGCACTATGAGACTGAGTTCCGCGGGTCTGTGTTTCCTCTTTTTATCAGATTATCGGGCGATATACTCGCCAGATCCGGTCCTCTCGGAGTATGATGACCCATATGTACTTCTCGTTGATTGTGAGAAGGTAGACGTCCTGGCCATGATCGACCGAAAGTTGAGTTCGTTAGAGGGTGCCCCACCCCAAGTGAAAATTAATTTAGATTCCATTTTGCGGAAACATGCGACGGTTTTCTCCGATGGCCCGGGCACGATCAAAGGCTTTCAGTATAAAGTGCGGCCACACAACAAGTTCTTTGTGAAGCCATACCAAATTCCATAGGTATACAAGCGGGAGGTCGAGCAGGAGATTGCGCGGATGTTAGCGGATGGCGACATAGAACGCACTGCGAGTTCATATAACAGTCCGTTGTTGATCGTCCCTAAGAAGGATAAATCTATCAGGCTTGTCCTGGATTCGAGGCAAATAAACACCATAATTGAGCAGGAGACTGATCGACCACAGACGTTAGATGAAGTCTTGCAGAAATTCCATGGCATCCGTGCACATACCGACTTACATGGCCTTCCTTTCCTTCGGAACCTGTTATCAGTTCCGAAAGCTTCCTTTTCGCCTTATCATCAGTTCTGCCGCCTTTGTTCGTGGCTTTCAAAGATGTTCAAATGTTTGTATAGCTTATGGGACTTAACTACTGGGTCATCAGTCCCTAAACTTACAAACTACTTATGAACTACCTACAACTAAGGACGGCACAAATATCCATGCCCGAGGGGGGATTCGAACCCCCGACCGTAGTGGCCGTGCAGACCGTGACTGGAGCGCCTCAGTCCCCTCGGCCACCGCGGCCGGCCGTGGCTTTCACTCGATTTTACCGGAGGAATTACGGTGGCGCATCACGACCTACGTGGATGATGTGCTGATCGCAGAAAATTCATGGGAAAGCCACAACCAAGTTTTAGATTAACTACTGCATGTTTTTTTCCAGCAATCAGGGGTAACAATTAATCTGAGGATATCAGAATTCGGTCGACCGCAGGTCAACTTTCTCAGGCACATCGTTTCGAGAGAGGGTATTCTTCTGGACGCTAGTAAACTAGATGCAATCTAAGAGTTTCCCGTTCCGACAACAAAGAAGCAAGTGCGTGCCTACTTGGGTCTCGTAAATTTTTATAAAAAGTTACTACCTCTTCAAATCATGGGTAAACCTTCTCTCTGCGCACCCACAAGTAAAAACAAGCTGTGGAAGTGGGACGCGGATGTGCAATCTGAGAGTTTAAAAGTGTTAAGCAAGCCCTTCTGGCTGCGCCTTTGCTAGCACACCCTGATCTTCGGTCAGTTCGAAAACCTGAATGGTTGCTAAGCTGTTCCAAGAGTTTGAACATACGGGGTCGTGCACAGGAAGACAATTGCATTCGCGAGTCGTGTTCTCACTAAATGTGAGAGGAATTACTCGGTGACAGAGCTGGAAGCCTTAGCGGTCGTCTTCGGATTTACCAAGTTCCGTAGATTTCTTTTCGGCCCTAACGATGAGGGTATATACTGATCACCGTGCATTACAGTTCCTCATGTCGCCGAAATTGACGCACAGACGGTTGGCCAGGAATTTAGTTTGACGGATGTACACATACCTAGGAAAGAGAATGTGGTGGCTGACGCCCTGTCTCGTTCCCCTGTGGCTTTGCCTCAGGGATCGAATGACGAGCCTAATGAAAATAATTACAGCCTGTTCTATTTACGTGGCGTAGCTTTTGAAAATATCATTTCTGGTTCCCTCCACGACATAGCGCGGGAACAAGACAAGGACCCAGTTCTGAAAGACATGAAGTCTTTATGGCGTGACAACAACAATCCGTCGATTCGTAACTATTACATAATTAGGAATAACGTCTTGTTCCGCCGTAGCAAGCCCGGGAAGTCCAACTGGGTTGTGTGTATACTGGATGAATTGGTGAACAAACTCATTTGCTATACACTCCTTAGCTACTCCCACTATGGGCCCGTAAATGTTTTGTTAAGCTCCGTGATACCTGCTACTTTCCAAATATGGAAAAGAGGATCAGGAGAGTTCTTGCTGTTTGTAAAGCATGCCAGAAGTCCAAAGCTCCCAGAGTGTCTCACCTTGCTCTTCTGTTCCCTATTATCCCTTCATGTTTACGAGAAATTGCTGCTGTGGATCTGTTTGATCCCTTATCACGGACAACTGGTGGACACAGTTATTCGTTGCCGTCGAGTTGACCTCGAAATATGTAACGTTAACTCCTTCAAAAAGAGCCACGAGCAGGTCTGTATCACATGCATCTGTGAAAGACTTCCTGTCCCAAGTTGGGTACGTCAAGTAGGTATTACCTGACAACGGTCAGTTTCGCTCTCCTGTCTGGAAGAGGACGCTCCAGCGGCGCGCATAAAGCCTATTTTCATTTCCGTTTATCAGCCGGAGTCAAACTCATGCGAGTGCGTAATGAAAGAACTGGGGAAATTGTGCCGCTTGGACTACTACCGACAGCATCGCGCCTGGGATCAGTATATACAGGGGTTCCAGCACATCATCAACGAGTTGCCGAGTGATTCTATCTCTATGTCGCCGAGGCTCGTTTTGAAAAATGAAAAATGAATGTGCAGAGGACAAGGTACGGGAGATAGTATCTCTTGATCCACCGGTCAAATTGAGGCACAGCGAGGTGGTTAAATGTGCCACTGAACACATCAAACAGGCTGCTGAGAAAAGTCGCCAATATGATAAGAAGCATCGTGAGGTACGCCACTTTGAAGTCGGGGGAAAAGTCTTGGTTCATTCCCGTCGTCTGTCCAACAAGCGTTTTGCTCTGACGCGGAAGTTCATTCCAGTTTTTGTTGGTCCCTTCCGCATAAGGCGTATTGTTCATGACAACGCGGTCGAACTGGAAACAATACGGACCCGAAAGTCTCGTGGTGTACACCATAGTTCTAGTCTTAGACATTTCAAAAAGTGATTGTGTATTTTTTTTGTGTATTTTCTATAGGTCATTAGTTCCATGTTTTATAGTGTATTTTTTTATATGTTTTTTACACTGTGTTATGGCGTTTAAGAACGCGCCGAGAACGTGTCGCATAGACGTTGTGTTTACAATTGGGTATTTTGTATATGTTTTCCACTGTTTTACGGCGTCGAAAAACGCGCCGACAATGTGTCGCGTAGATGACGCATTTGTAATATTTGTGATCCTGCATATGAATATATGCAGCGCTGGATGAGAAAAGTTATGTTCCGTACAAACAGCTGACGCGTGAGGCATGCTGATTCAATGTGCACTCTTAAATGTTGTGGCACCATCAGTGTGGTGTCGCACAAGTCTGAAGTGTGCGCCACCTACTTTCGCCGCGCGCCGCCATGCACGCACGGCGTGGCGTGCTTACGACAACAGCCACGAGCGCCCTCTGCTGCAACTCCGCTCGTGGCCACCACCGGACTGCATCATTCACTTGGGACTGAGATAGGAACCAGTTAACATTTCGGAATCAGATAGGCACCAGTTAAGACTTGGCTATCGGATAGGCACTAGAAATCATTAGTAGGCAGGCCTCTATCTAATCTATGTATCAGCATTCTGCAGTCAAGAACCATGTAAAAGTTAAGTATTACTAAGTCTTTATGAAATATATATCTCTTCTAATTTACTCTAGTGTTTTTAGTTGCTGCTGTCCCACTGGCTGGTCACCTCCATACCGCACAAGCGTGCATCCTTTATTCTTGTGTCGGTCTTTCTACTCGGCCACCGACACCTATGACGGTAACGAGACACAAAAGCGGCGGCGAGGAGTGATAGACGAACCTTGGACCAGCCCGCTTGCAGCAGCCAGACAGCAGCAGTAGGAGCACGCAGAAATTGCTCCCGCCCACCTGATCTTCTTATAAGAATTTTGGGGGACAATATTGTTACGTGTTTTGTGGACTTTTTTTGTTGCAGTGCATCCTCATTTACCTTGCATTTGTATTTTGTTATAATTTACTTGTATGCGCGGCGCCTAATCGGTCAGCATGGCCACTACCCCGAACCCAAACTTAATGGAAATTATTCAGTTACAGACGTCGCAAATCACGCAACTACTCCAAGCTGTGTCGCAGTTGACGGCACAGGCTCACCAACAACAAAACCAGCCGTCGCTTCAGCAGCCCATACCTGCAGCCACACCGCTTCCTACGTTTCGCCAGTACAACGAACGTGAGGAAGAATGGAGCGACTACTTCGCTCAATTTCAAGAACTCGTCGCGGCTCATCAAATTACAGGTCAGACCGTTAAGCATATGTTCCTCTCTGTGGTGGGAACCAAAACCTTCGTGTTACTGCAGAAACTTTTCATCCACGCACTCCTCGTGATCTAGAATTTGATGCAATAGTGGATGCACTGAATGCTCATTACAAGAGAAAAGTTCTCGTAGCTGCGGCGCGGTACCGATTTTTCAGACTTAAAAAATTACCACAGCAGTCACACCAGGAATGGATCACAGAGTTGAAGGGCTTAACCCGCAAATGTAAATTTACGTGCTCTTGTGGACTTTCTTATAGTGATGTGATGTTGAGAGATGCGATTACGCAGAACATTCAGGACCCCAGAATTAGGGCAGCAATTCTAAAACAGTCTGATCCCTCATTAGACAGTGTACTGCAGCTTATTGAAGCGCATGATACTTTTGACTTAGCAGATGTAGAAATGCAAAGCCACAGTGTTAATTCAGTGCACCGTAACGGACGCTTTCCTTGCCGTAGTTCTCAGTATAGCACTAGTGATTCTGTAAATTCTACCGACCGTGCTCAACAGGCAGTGAACAATAGCCATTGTAATAGTGCGACACAAAGGTCGCCCCGTAGTGTTAGACAAAGTAATTTGAATAACGGGCGCCGACGCCCATTTCAGAAAAATATTCGTAAGTCTTTAGCTTCGCAAGCTTGCGCGGACTCCGTTCCGGCGGTAGTGCCATCTAGGGACAGTAATATTAATCTGTGTGCCGATTCTGCGCCGCTTCCTACTGCACGCAGCCCGCACATGCGCAAGCGCCGCAAACAAGCTGTATTAGACGTTGCCCACATTCGCGCACCTGTCGAGCGCCACAAGCAAAAACTATTAGTGACTCTTTCTATAGAAAATAAGACTCTGCCATTTCAGCTCGACACTGGTTCCGCTGTTACATTAATTAATAAAGACACTTATGAACTTCTGGGTTCGCCAAAATTGTCGCCGTCACAGCAAATGTTAACAGCGTACACAGGACAAAATATTCCCGTGTTAGGAACGTGTAGCCTGCCCGCTTTTTTTTTTCAAGGTGTAACGAAAACAGTTGCTTTTGTTGTTCTTCAGGCCAAATATACACAGAACATTTTTGGACTAGATGCATTCGACTTGTTTGGCTTATCAATTCAAAGAGATGTGCTTCAAATTTCGTCAGTAGTGCCTCAGGACAAAATCAATGCATTGTGTGACAAATATAGTGACTTGTTTTCGCTGGAACTTGGTTGTGCAAAAGACTTCGTGGCACATGTAACTTTAAAAGAATCTGTAGTTCCAAAATTTCGTAAAGCTAGACCAGTGCCTATCGCCTTGCGTGATACAGTTGCCGAAGAACTTAAACGTTGGCAAGATAGTGGGGTGATTTCTCCTGTTTCTGCCAGTCAGTGGGCCTCGCCTATAGTAATTATACCCAAGCCGTCAGGAAAACTTCGTCTCTGTGCGGACTTCAAATCAACAATGAACAGTCAAACAATTGTCGACACTTATCCCCTGCCCAGACCTGAGGAACTGATGGACAAATTAGGACAGTCTCGCTTCTTTTCCAAGATTGATTTAGCAGAGGCATACTTACAGATTCCGCTTGATGACGAGTCAAAAAAGTTTTTAGTCATTAATACTCACATGGGCCTTTTTCAATTTCAACGCCTACCCTTTGACAGTTCTTTCGTCCCCGCTATTTTTCAGCGTTTCTTGGAACAGCTGACAGTTTCTTTACAGTGTTGCTCGAACTATTTAGATGATATTGTGGTCTCAGGGCGCACAATTGAACATTTATCAAACCTGGAGTGCCTTTTCAAAGTGTTGACTGCAGCAGGTCTACGTTGTAATAAAGCAAAATGTTGGTTTTTTCAAACTGAAATAGAGTACCTAGGCCATGTGATTAACGCCCAAGGAATCCATCCCTTACAGTCATATCTTCAAGCAATCAAAGACTTGCCTCCTCCTAAGAATGTGCGCGAATTGCAAGCAGTCATGGGAAAGCTTAATTATTATTTCAGGTTTATTCCCAATGCCTCTCAGATTGCATCTCCACTGCATCGCATACGTAGGAAGAATGTTCCTTTTGTATGGTATACAGATTGTCAGGTTGCCTTTGACAAATTAAAGTCTGCACTACTCAGTGATGCATGTTTGATTACCTTTGACCCACAGAAGCCTGTAGTGCTTGCAGTGGATGCCTCGTCGTATGGTCTACGTGCAATATTGTCACATCGTATTGGATCTCACGATCGTCCTATTGCCTTTGCATCCAAGCTACTGACGCCAACGCAACAGAATTACAGTCAGATAGAAAAGGAGGCCTTAGCAATCATTTACGGCGTCACAAAGTTTCATCATTATCTCTATGGCAGAAAATTCTATTTGTTGACAGACCACAAGCCTCTCACGTCGTTGTTCTCACCCACAAAGCCAATTCCGCCACGAACGTCACAAAAGCTTCAGATATGGTCCTTGATATTGTCTAATTATCAGTATGAGATTTTGTACCGACTTACCACTAAACATGTCAATGCGCCCGACTTCCGGTTGGCCAGGATGTGTCGTTCGATTCTTCAGAAATGGCATGTTGTCAGATAGACTCAAGAGATGCTTTCGCTGTCGCAGACTTCCCTTTGAACTCTCGTCGGGTTGCACAGGAAACAGCTGCGGATGCGGACCTAAGTGTGGTAGCACGTTTTGTTCGCTCAGGGTGGCCTGCTAGAGCCAAAGACATTGATCGGCCTCTGGTTCTACGTTATTATGCACAACGTCATGCATTGTCTTTAAGCCAAGGTGTTCTGTTGTTACATACGGACAACGACCTAACAAGAGTGATTGTTCCTCGTTCCCTGCAACGAGAAGTCTTACGGTTCCTGCATCAAGGACATTGGGGTATTGTTAGAACAAAGCAACTGGCCAGACGTCATTCTACCTGGGTTGGTATGGACGCCCAGATAGAGAGCATGACGTCACAGTGTACTATTTGTGCGGAGCATCAGGCGGCTCCTCCGCAACGTTTCTCAGACTGGCCACGCCCCAGAGGACCATGGCAACGTTTACACATTAACTTTGCCGGACCTTTCTAGAATACGCGCTGGTTAATCGTTGTAGACTCTTTCAGCAAGTTTCCTTTTGTGATTGCCATGAACTCAACAACGGCGTCTAGTACAATCAGTGCCTTAACATCAGTGTTTTGCATCGAAGGGTTGCTTGAAACTATCGTCAGTGACAATGAACCTCAGTTTGCCAGTGCGGAATTTCAACAGTTCTGTCGTGTGAATGGCATTCAGCATATCACCACCGCACCTTTTCACCCTCTGTCCAGTGGTGAAGGAGAACGTTTCGTTCGAACATTCAAGTCTCACATGGAAAAGATGAAAGGTTAGCACTCCAGGCAGCAAGCTCTTCAAATTTTCCTATCTACGTATCGGTGCATACCACGTGACGGCCCGTCTCCTGCCGAGCTGCTACACGGCCGCCGTCACCGCACTCTCCTTCACCTTCTGCAGCCTCCCACGCACCGAGTCGGTTCGTATGGCGCTACGCGTTTTCAGGTTTCTACGCCGGTGCTGTACAGGGTGTTTGCTGGAAACAAGAAGACCTTGTTACCGGGCATGATTCGGCGTGTGCTCGGACGCAATATGTAAGTTGTATGTTCTTCCACAGGTTCGGAGCTGCGGCGCCACGCAAACCAGTTGCGCCTGCACAGGCCGCGCGATCATGTCTCTGGTTTCTTGATTCCAGACCCAGTTCACCGCCAGGGAGCACAGCCACATCGCTCGCCGCCGGGTCCAGCGTCCCCGGACTACGAGATCGTACCAATGGATGTCGACGCGCCTCCTAAGCAGTCGGCCCCTCCGCCTCCGTCGCCGCCTCAGCTGCCAGCGTCAACGAGAGGGACTCCGGGACCGTGCGTGCCCCCGCCGCCTGGGCCACGCACCTCAGAAGAAGATGACCTGCTCCCTCTGGGCGGAGGCGTGCGCCCTTCCCCTGGTTTTGGCGGGTTTCCCGGGGGATCGCAAGGTGTATACCGGGGCGCGGACGGCGTCTCGATCCCAAGTGTCGCACAAGTATAAAGTGCGCGCCACCTACTTTCGCCGCGCGCCGCCATGCACGCACGGCGCGGCGTGCTTACGACAACAGCCACGAGCGCCCTCTGCTGCAACTCCGCTCGTGGCCACCACTGGACTGCATCGTTCACTTGGGACTGAGATAGGAACCAGTTAACACTTCGGAATCAGATAGACACCAGTTAAGACTTGGCTATCGGATAGGCACTAGAAATCATTAGTAGGCAGGCCTCTATCTAATCTATGTATCAGCATTCTGCAGTCAAGAACTATGTAAAAGTTAAGTATTACTAAGTCTTTATGAAATATATATCTCTTCTAATTTACTCTAGTGTTTTTAGTTGCTGCTGTCCCACTGGCTGGTCACCTCCATACCGCACAAGCGTGCATCCTTTATTCCTGTGTCGGTCTTTCTACTCGGCCACCGACACCTACGACGGAAACGAGACACAAAAGCGGCGACGAGGCTGGGACACAAAAATCAGTAATGCCGGCTCCAGTAAACAGAAGTTTGAATACTACTTTACCGTGGAGCGCCTGTGTAATGGGTAAATTTAGATTAAATTTTCAGTCGTTCGTGCGTGTTATTTAACTACTGCACCAAATATGCGATCTAAGTACATTTAGTACCAAAACAAAGTGTAATATCTTAGGGCGTACCCTTCTTTTCAGCTGTGCTACGTTAATTTGATGTTATAGGTTTATTGATGTCCAGTACCGTCAGTGAGTGAATGGGAAAGGCATGTTCCCCCAGATCAAGGAGGACGATAATTAATACTGCCACAGCCAATATGTGTGCGCTCTGTGTCCTTGAAATTGCCAATGTGATGCCTTTTCTAAGTCGCCGTAACGGTGCCGCCTCCCGCACAGAAACGGGTTAGCGCTTGGTGAAGCGTAGAAGCTGTTTTGGAACATTTTGTGTATAATTGGCACAAGGGTTTGCATACCAACTGGGTGACGTATCTAATTTACCAATTAATTAATCAAACCGTAACGCAAGCTTCAACATGACGAACTTGACTGTGTGCATCCCTAACGGGATTTTCCCCATTGTATTTTTTTATTTTTATTTTATTTTATTTTTTGCAGGAAACTGTGTTTGGCGCAATATAATAAATGAGAAGGACGTTCTGGAGAATCTACCTTACCAGGCCCACTTGAATTTTGTAGACGAGAAAAAGTACGCAGCCCTGTGTGCAAGGTCGAGCCCATGATTAATGCGACCACAGTGCGGGATGAATGGCCGAATTTGGAAAAATACGAGCAGTACGGATTAGGGATATGTACCAAAATCACTTTCTATTGTAAATTTTGCTGGAACCGAGGTAATTTCTTTAATTTTATGATACTCATTCTTTTGTATGATGAGCCTTGAACTAGCGCATCTAATAACTAGTGTGTGTTTTGATTTGTGTTTTAGGCCATTTTGTAGTTTATATGACTGACTTAATTAACTATGTTCTATTTTCTTTATTGCTACAGGTGTTTATGTATTTTCATGTCTTGTATTGTTTTAGTGCTTCTCTGATTGTAGGATTAGGGTGTTAATTTACCTATTTGTTTATTTTGACATTTTGAAGAGAGACTGTTCTTAGGAAACGAGGGACCGCTGGAGCAGTGAACACATTCTGACGCTGCTGCTGCAAATGGGCAGTAAGCGGGTGGAGTGCCGCCAGTCATGATAAATTGTCTGCCGGTTACATTAATATTCTATAGGTACCCGCTGGAGAAACGAACAATCCAGTGATCTGCAAGGGATCGGGAACTAAACTGTAGTCAGTAGATGCATGCGTTGAGCTCAACTTGTAGTTTGCATAATAGATTACAGTAGCGCTAGCCGGCCGCGGTGGCTGAGGGGACTGAGGCGCTCCAGTCACGGTCTGCACGGCCACTACGGTCGGGGGTTCGAATCCTCCCTCGGGCATGGATATTTGTGCCTTCTTAGTATAAGGTAGTTGATAAGTAGTATGTAAGTTTAGGGACTGATGACCCTGTAGTTAAGTCCCATAAGCTTAACAAACATTTGAACATTTTTTGTTTATGCATGTATTGTTGCCCTCCCATATGACTGACCAATTTTTTGCACACCACCTTCTTTTCAATTTTTTAAATGTTGTTTAAATAATTTAAAAACTTTGTTCTTATAGCGTTAATTTATCTGTTTTTTAAATTTAAGATGCCTGTTACTTCACTGAATGCCCAGAGTAGGTAGATTTTTTCCAAAAAAATTTCTTTTGTCATTATGTTTGTGTGGCTAATTTCAATCTGGATCAAATCCAGTATGACAGGATTCGTTCCAGACTATTTATCGCCCCTAGGCGGAGGGTGATGAAACACGTCTACTGAATGTGTGGTCGGGTTCCATTGTGATTTGTTCTCTAACCTCAAGTGTTTCTGCGCCATTAATGTTATCTATCTGTGTGGTAATTATTTTATTATTCTTATCACTGATCAACTCCCCATGTTTATATATGTTTGCCCCATATTTATATGTTTCCACCTGTGTGATTGAACTTGTCTGTTCATGTGAATGTGGAAGGTTGCTTTTAATATTGACTGACTGCCGCGCAATGGCTTACAATCGCCGCCTCCCGCTCTAGGCCTCGTTTTGCTGTAGTTAAGAACGCCTGGCTTCGTTTTTCGTCTGCGCTAGCGTCTGCTGGATGGCCAGAGACAAGTTTACTTGGCAAGATGGCGACGTGGCCATGTTCTTAGTGTCGTACCAACCTAATTTTGGACGAAAGAGGTGACAGGAGACCTCTCTTGGAGCGGCTGTAGAGGGAATTGTCTTGACCAGGTACAACGGTTGGTAAACACTAGTCTCTTAACGCACTCTGCGTCGCTTTTAGCGCGATCTACGGCCAGTGTATGGCGGGGGAGGTTTTTCAGAGTCCTTAGAGTTTCAGTCTTGACTCTTCATTCTGGCTCCGACGACTGTGGAAGTAAGTACTAATAAAGAGTGGAGCCCCTCCATGCTCGCACTAGCATGGTGACCAACTCAAGAGTTCTACTGTCACCTCTGCATGTGTTAGTAAGTTAATGTAGGCGTCACAGGAGCGGGTACTGTGATGTGTTCCGTACGTGTGGATAAGATTACTCATTAATACGGTCCATATCGGGAGATAGTATTGGTCGAAAACTTCGAAAGAAGAGCGGTTTTAAGGGCAGAGGGAAAAAAGTGCCAAGGCAAGCGCCAAGGGAAAAAAAACCTCTGCGACAGTCAGGTGCGGGTAGTAAGGGCAGTAGCGGATTCCTTGCTAGCTGCGATAGTTCATGCAAGGGTAGGTTAAGTTAGTAGCGGGTATCGTGCATCGATTACCGTGTCAGAGCTAAGGTCGTCATATAGACATCAATCCGTTAGTGCTGCAGCAGAACCTGCTGCGTTGGGCTGCACTGCTACTCTCGACCGGCTGGCCAAGTGCGGCAGCGAGCCGCGATGTTTCTGCGTCCTCTCTCCGGCGGTGGCGTCCATTCGTCGCGGTACCTCTGCGCGCAAATGACTGCGCGGAGAGGTTCCTGTCGCCGGTCGTCTGGGCCGCAACTTTACTGGGTGGCGCACGATTTCTTCAGCGACTCCTCCAGTGATTGCCCTTCCAGTGAGGCCGTCAGTTTGGCGTTGAACTCATCAATCGCCCGCTGTTGGGCAGGCGTCCACTTCTGGGCAGCTGTCGACTGCGGTTGCAAAACCACAGGAGCGCCGGTCGTCACAGCAGTGGGCGCCCCAGAGCTCTGCGCCACAGGGGCGGGCTCTGTAGCGTCCTCAGCGTCGTCGTCGTCAGCGTCGTCGTCGTAGAGGTCGCGCGCCAGTTCGGCGTGCAGCTGCCGAATTTGTCGGCAGACCTCGTCCCTCTCCGCAGCAAGTTGGGCCTGGAAGGCCACCCTCTCTGCTGCCATGGCGGCTTTGAATGCCGCCGTTGCCTCCTCCGCGGCAACGCGCAGGTCGTCCCCGGGCCGCGTCGTCTTCTTTGGGGCGGATGGCGCCGGCCCCCTTTCCGCTCTCGGCCGGTCCGCGCCGCCGTAGGCGGTGTTTTCCGGCCGGTCGCGGTCAGGGGGCGCGGCTGCTGCGCCGTCCCCTCGTCGTCGTCGTCCCCGCCGTTTCCGCCGACCATGCGGCGCCGCCGCAGCGGCCGCCGCGCCGCCTCCGGGTTGGCTCCGGCTTGAAAAGGCCGGGCAGCCTCGCCAGTTGGCAACGTGAGGACCGCCACAACGGGCGCAAGTCGGCGTCTCTTCCCTGCCGCGCACGCAGTCTCGTGTGTCATGCTCGCCAGAGCATTTGACGCACCGCGCTGCGTTGCGGCAGTATTTGGCCACATGGCCTACCCCCTGGCATCTGAAGCACTGAGGGAGAGGGTCCATGTCGGCGGGGAGAGCTTCCACCGTCACTGGGAAGCCCAAGAGCTTCCGCAGGGCGAAGACGTCGCCCCCATCATCGACCGTTTGCACGGCGACAACGTAGAGCGGCGGCCTCGTCCTGTTGGTCCGGTTGTGCAACTTAGCAGTTACACCACCGAACCCTGCTCGCCGCAGCCCTTCCCGGACTGCTGCCTCGTCGCAGCACCATGGCAGGCCCTTCAGGAGCGCCCTGGTGTACTTCGCGCGCTTCCCTTCAGACGTCGTCTTCAAGGGAGGAGCGTCGACGATGAAGGCGGCCACAGCGCTCTTCAGTGCCCTGTGGTCCGACTTCGTTGCTGCTTGTAGCGAAATGGTCGCGTTCGAGTTGACCAGCTCGATGCCGACCTCTTTCTTGCAGCAGCCGATTATAATATCGTACACCTCGACCCACGCGCCACTGCACGAGATGTACAAGGGCGGGGGAGGCGTACAATCTTCTTCGGTCTTCTTACCGTGATCTGCAGCCTCGATGAGTTGCGTGACCGACGGCCCCTTCACTGCAGGTTTCTTCTGCTGCGCCGATTTCTTCACCATGCTGTGGTGCGGGAGGACACGACAATTTTGCAGCGTTGTTAAAACAACGAAACGACAATTTGCTTCGTTCCCGCCACAGCACGGACTTCCTCACAGCTCTCCGGCAACTGGAACAGAGCGCGCTGCACCGACGATGCGCACGCCTCCGCTGCTCAGCTGCAACTTGGAAGTAAGTACTCCGTCGAATCACGCTAAGGGGAAGGCATGCTCTTAGGACTTTACTTGCTAATTTACTTGCTAATTTTAATAACAGGCTACTTTCAAATGAAAGGTCTCATTGAGACGCAAAGTTTGGTATAACCATATTATCTGCAATACTTACATTGCGCATAATAATTCACTTTTAAGGAGGAACAATAGTGATTTGCTAATAACAATTAATAAAAGACAGATACACGAACAGCGAGGCAGTGATAAGTTGCAGGTGTAGTAAACACACATTATGGCCTGTTTAGAATATATTATTTTTGTTTATTTTATTATGTTGTATTTGTGTAAAATAAATTAGCTTATCGACCGTAATTTGCTTAAATTTACGATCACAGTAATTCTGAACAGTGTATTGGCAAGAGGACTGGAAAATGTACTCGAAAAACAATTCACCAAATAATTGATTAAATATTCATTGTGCGACGGCTGAAAGACTTATTTATCGGTCATGCTGAAAAAATTCATTTGTTTAAACGTAAGATTTTGAGGGTATTTTTAGTGTTAGAAATTAAAGTATGTATTTGCATTAGAATATTAGCGCGCACCTAACGATGCCGTCATATGAACATTTCAAAATTTTGTAGACTGCTTCGAGAATCACTAAAGGTCGTTAGGTGACGTATTACTCGAATAACGTCACAGAATATAAGTGGCGGCCTGGTGTGGCCACGAATCAGTTGAATGTTGATGGCAGACGTGTGTTGGAAGTGCAGTGAAATCAGTGTTCAACATAGCCGCAGAATCCGCCGCGCTAGACTCTCAAATATTTTCTAACGTATGTGGGTTTCCATTTTTGAAACACTTGTCGGAATTCATAAATTTTTAATCGAATTCTGACATGCTGACAATAAACTTTAAAAGAAATCATTTTAGGAACAGTATCCAAATGATAAATATTCATGTAGCTATATTGTTAGTAATATTGGGGACACGAGCTAATGATGTCAGACGGAGTCTTACGAATTTCGTGGTTCTCGCCCGACGTAATCATGCAATGGGCAATAAACAAATTCAGTAAACGCGCAACCTCATGTTGCAGTCTGTTATTTAGTAGATGCTGCCCTAGTTAAAAAGTCCCTGACTTTGAAATTGAAAGTTTAGTTCTACAAATAAATGTATATGTTTACGGACAGCAATGAGTCAAAGGTATCAGGGATAAGACATCCCCTAAGACAAAGTTAGGTAGTTAAAGGGTCCGTCCTGTTACACTGTGAACGCCTACGTATCGGTAGGAAACTAAGAGTTTCAGGGAAATAACAGCGAATGAAAAGTGCTATAACGTTCAGACACTGTTTAAAATGTATTAAGACAGTAGCAAAGAATTGTTTTTCATAGATCTACGATCAGTTCTGCGAGAGTGCAAAGTAATTAATAAGGCTCCCCAATCAAGATATGTCGACACCACCCAAGGTGCTCCAACATCTCACTGTTCTCATAGGAATACTTGTACAAATGGTAATACTAAAAGGATGTGAAGAGAACCTGATTTTTGTAAAAAAATATTAAGAATTTTCTTCATCCCAAGCCATATCTAGGATTTGCTTCTGAAAATGAAGTAGGAATTTTTCATACCAGCGATAGAGTGACTGTTGATACTGAACTGAAATTTGTAATATTTACGTTAAATGTATTGTGAACCTTGTTAGTGAGGTTCAATCTCGTCTCCTGAAGTACTGTGCAAGCTATCATCTGTAGCACTACAACATTGTCGAAGAATAAAGGCCAATATTTCGCCATTAGCTTTGGAAATAGGTATGAACTTGATCATCCTGTCTGACATTGTACCAGAGTGGTTTGAACTATTAAACTATGAGGATGCAAACAAAAAGAAACCCTTAACTGAACTTTGAAATTTGGCTAGGATACCTCCTTTGCTGCCTTGGTCAAATTGAAGAAGTACAAAAGTAATTTAGTGAAACGAATATTGCGGAAAATTTGTGCAGATAGGCCAAGATTGTGGTATTTTGGGGGCAGAACTGGCAGAGCGTATAGCCATTACATCACACATAAGAGGGTTTGTGACCGCAGACGTGTCAACAAGAACTATTGCCAAGCGGTTACTGACCAGTGCGACACACCTCTAGCCCGTCATCTACCAACGCCACAGCACAAACGTCAGAGCATCACTGTCAGTATGGAATGGCGGGTCGTCATCTCCGTCAATGAAATCAAATGCCACTTGCATGCAAGTGATGGTCGTTTATGCGTACGACGTAGACGTTTCGAGCGCTGCCTCGTAGGGTGCATTCGTGCAAGACTCAAAGCCCCACATCAAGCCTTATGGTATGGTGTACTATAAGCGGCAGCTCTCCTCCACATTCCGTGTTTGTGGAGGGAACGCTGACTAGTGCTAGGTACGTGCAGACTGTTCTAAGGGTCGTTCTTTCGGCATTGTTGTAACAGGAAGGTGATGTGTTGGTCCGAATGGATAATGCTCGCTCATCCACTGTGCGTGAAACTCAACGTGCTTTTCAAGGCGTGCTGGAGCTTCACGGGCCAGCATGATCTCCGGACTTGTCTCCAATCGAGCCCGTATTGATTATGGTGGGATGTCAACTGACACATGGGACTCATCAACCCACTACTCTACGTGAACAAGGTAAATAGGAGTGAACTTACAAATCCCAAGCAGAATTTTCCATCTGTATGATGAAGAGGATTCCAGAATCAGCGCCTGGTGTTTAGTTTAATGCAGGTGAGTTGCTACCGCTGATGCGTGTTATTTTTTGGGTTGTTTTGCATTTTAGTGGTGCCATGTGTTCGCCAAAACGATTTTCAAAATACATATTTCTCTGGCCCATGTACGAAGTCACACCCCAAACATTTAATTTTGTACAAACCTTTAAGATGTACTTCGAGAGGGGTTCAGTTGGTTTCTGGGTGGTTAGAGGCAGTTTTCAATTTCAATCCAGACAGTACCAACAACATCTGCAGCTGAGCTGTCAAGCAGACTCGACATTTAAAATTGGAACACAGTTTGCATTATTAGCAAAAAACAAAACCCCCATGAATGTGGCTGTGTCCCTTCCCTCCAGCGTTATGAACGCCCCTGGACAGGGAAACAAACGTATGGAAATTTATATTTAAACAGGATTATGTGGAGCTCACAGTACACAATATGAAATGCGGACTGGCCAATACCTCAAAAAATCCCGCTGAAAGTTTATATCAATCTTTAATAAAAGTTACGAATTATATCTGACGGTCAAACCAAATAGTTTAGAAAAAATGTATTATTCATGCACAATTACTGTAATTTTTCTTTTAATTGTCAACAGAATTTCTGTTTTGAACTGTTATTGTAATTACATAGTAATTACATTGAACCATAAAGCTGACGCTTATAATATTCCTTTTTGTAAATGTACTCAGACAATGCATATTACTCACTAAAAATAAATGCCTTCTCGAACGTGAGCACTTTTAGAATGTACTTTCATAAAACCTGTCAACTTTCAAATGATATTTGTACCTTAGCAGATTATCTGTACGAAATATTATGTTATAGGGCATACTGCAAATGCTTCCCCCTGCAACCCAAAGCACCCAGGCAAGACTTCACAGATTGTAATACATTGCTCTCTGAAATACCGTGTACTTCTCTATATGTCTCATTTTTCATATTAATTGAATTTTCCCTCGGTGCTTGACAGAATATGATAATATTATCAAAAAGGAAAAATTTCTGATGTTCTTCAAAATTACTTATTGAGTTATTAACCGGCTTTTGGCTTCTTAGGCCATCATCAGGCAAACATTTCTTTACAGATGTGCGACTTACAAAGATATTACTAATTTACAGAATATACAAATTCACATGTTCACAGGGAAGTGTTCCATTTTATGGCATTGAATTACATTTACTAAAATATAAAATTATATAAAACATTTTCTTTACATGTCGAAGTTCGAAGCTTGAATATTATTGTTAATGTCTGCATGCGATCTGATACACATAACTCTGTGCTAGGAGTTGAATTTTGTCCTCACTATTGAATAAATATTTTGGAATGCTGTTTATGTTGTAAAATTCAGGTCTGTAATTTCGAGATTTTAAATTTTAGGAAGTTGATCTGAAATTTTGCCTAAATATGGAATGACATACCAGTTTTTTTTCACTATTGACTTGTTCTTGTTGCCCAGAATAGAAAAATGGTGTAATTTTCCTCCTTTTCTTATTACAGGGTGTCCAGAAAAGGGCTCCCTGACTTCAAAATTAAATATCTCGAAAATAAAGATCGATAGAGGAGTGCAGTAAACGGTATGTTTATTGCGAAAGCTATAAGAAGTTTATACGCAGTTTGAAATAATAGTTACAAAATCTGCTAACAGATGGCGCTGTACGCTGTACAGCTCATATCAGCATACATAAGTGAAATAATCGTATGAAAACTCTTTGCAAACAATCACAATGTTTTCAAAATGTTCACCATTGGCACTACAGAGGTGGCGCAAACGAAGAATGAAATTCGCCATCACATTTCGCAGTGTCTCAACCGAAATGGATTCACATGCCACAGAGATCTCCGATTCAAGCTCGTCCAGCGTGGTGGGATGCTTCGGGTAGACAATGTCTTTCACTGTGCCCCACAAAAAAGTCAGGGAGTCAAATCCGGCGAATATGGAGGCCAATACATGCCTGCACAAGTAAATTTGGGATATTCCAAAGAAATGACTCGATTCCAAAGTATTCCTCAAGAAAGCGAAACACTTGTTCGGTCTGATGTGGTCGGGCTCCATCTTGCATAAACCATTCAGTACCTGGTCGATCCTCTAACGCTTGCTGCGTGGCGACAAATCGTTCCAAAATTGCAACGTAACGTGCACCAGTGACCGTTTCTCGAATGAAAAAAGGGCCAATAATGCCTCTTCTGCATACTGCAGCCCACACAGTAACTTTAGGAGAATACAGGGATTTCGCTTCACACCAATATGGCTTTTCGGAACCCCAAAATCGCCAGTTCTGCTTATTCACGTATCCATTCAGGTGGAATGTGCTTCATCTGTAAACCAGATGCAGCCAACATCAAATCCTTCACTATCAATCATTGTGAGCATCTGATTAGCAAAGGCAACCCTTTGTTGCACAGCTCGTACGGGTATGGCCTGGTGCGTTTGAATTTTGAATGGAAACATGTGTAGGCTCTTTCTCAGTATTTTCTACGTGCTGGAATGCTTCAAACCAGTCTCAGATGCAATTCTACGGACGGATGACATTGGATTTCGCTGAATAATTCCAGAAACTGTGGCGATATTTTCAGTCGTAACTGCGGTTTACTTGCGGCCAACATGCCCTACTAGATCATCAGTTACGCTGCCTGTTCGTTGATATTTTGAGAAGAGCGTACGAATGGTTTTCGCATCGGGTCCTTTTGGAACATTAAATCGTGCTTGAAAACTTCGCCTTGTTTCCGTAGGACTCTCTTCTAACCTGTGGTACTCTAGCACCAGAAAAACGCGTTGTTCAATGGATTACATGATTTTAATCTCTTCCTTCGGTATGCTAACCTCCTTTCACGTTTCAATAGTGGAACTGATCGCTCTGGGCTTCGGATCACTATTTATACTAGGCATTACGTATGGCGATTATGGCGCCATCTGTTAGCAGCTTTTGTAACTATTATTTCAAACTGCTGTGTAAACTTCTTACAGCTTTCACAATAAACATACCGTTTACTGCATTCCTCTATTGATCTTTGAGTTCGAGATATTTAATTTTAAAATCAGGGAGTCCTTTTCAGGACACCCTGTATGTAGTATACTATCAAGCAGGGGAGGGCTATAGCCATTAGTGGATGCTAAATATTTGCTGGTTTGTAGTTTTGTTTGAAATGCAGAATCTGTTAATTATTTTGGCCGTCTTTAGTATGTGTCGTTTCGTCAGTCCAGGACCCTGTATGAAACTCCTGTTATATGATATGAATTCCGATGTGACTTACTGATTCCATGAAATTTTAATTACTTAATTTCCAAACACGATAAATACATTTTCACTTTGAAAAATAACAGTATTAGCGGCTATCTAATAATCCTAGATTACACAGATTATTTTGTATTATCACCGTCTACAGCGCCTCTTTCTAATTTACTTGCAATCTTAGCCTGATTTCAAATGACAAATCTTTAAATCGATGAGACGAGATATACCATGAACTCTATCCAGAGGTCATTCTAGAATTTTTGACGCCATCGTTGAGCGACTTTACCTTTCTATACTTTCCCCAGACTTCTGATATCATCATATCCTGCCAGCTGCATAAAGGCAATGACATTGGCAACTCCTGTCGATATTTTAGAGGGTCGAGTAAGACTCCGCCCCCTGGTTCTAGTGCTCCCTGTGGTGGATGCGCTTAGTAGAAGGAAACACAGTCACTTGTGAGCGAGCTGTCTAACGTAAAGGTCTCACTTTGTTTTCGAAACAAGAACAACGGAGTTGTATCAAGGTTGAATGTGACAGAGGTGGTTCAGCACGACAGTGTCATCCAGGTCATCAACAGGCGTCAGGGCCCCAGCATGGTGAAAGTTATGGTGATTCTCGTGTACGAATGTGATGGTGTTATCCTAACGCATTATGTTCCTCCACTGCAGACCGTCAATGCACAGTATTACTGTTTATTTTTGGAACATCGCCTGCGACCAGCTTTGCGAAAGAAGCGGCAACACTTTCTATGCAACCTACCTATCATTTTGCACGACAATGCACGGGCGCATACAGCGCAAGCTGTGACTCCTTTGTTCGTCCCATGGTGCTGGGAAGTACTGTACCAGCCACCTTACCCCCCCGGACTTAAGTTATTGTGAATGATTTGATTCCGAATATGAAGGAACCACTTAGTGGCATTCGTTCAGAACAGTTCCAGAGATTCGACAGGCAGTAGACCGCTCTGTTCGCACCATCAATAGAACACGCTCTGCTAATTGTATACTAAGCCTTCCACACCACTGGCAACAGGTTCTACACAACGCTGGTGACTTCTTTGAAGGACAGTAGCAGGTGCAAACATGTAACGCTTTTTTATCGGTTGTGAATAAATAGTTGCCACTATTTAAGTTAGAACACTCGTATTATCAGTGCAGGAAAATACACATTACACATAAATGACGGAATTCTGTATGGTGTTCAGTGAATACCTCACAGGAATGACAACTAGGATAATATTCAAAATTGACTAAATACTCCAACACTCTTCGTGATTTTTACGGCTTTCAGCTCTTTCCGTTAAACTGTCTGAATGCTGAATGATTTTTTGAGAAATCAATACCAATCGCATAATTACTAAACAAAACTGAACCTTAGCCTGTTGCTGAAAGCTATTATACTCACAATTTCTGCTTAAAATCATCTGAGTGATTCAGACTAGAAGTTTCCCTTCTCGAATGTGCTATTGCCCTCTGTCCTGCTCCGGTAGAAGACATTCTGTCGGTGCTTCCCAAGTATGTTATCCGGACGAGCTATTCTTAAAATGAAAACTCCAACACATGATCATAATATCCCAGTAAAACGTTGTTCAAATGTTTGTTAAGCTTATGAGACTTAACTACGGGGTTATCAGTCCCTAAACTTACAAACTACTTATCAACTACCTTCCACTAAGGACGTCACAAATATCCATGCCGGAGAGGGGATTCGAACCCCCGACCGTAGTGGCCGTGCAGACCGTGACTGGAGCGCCTCAGTCCCCTCGGCCACCGCGGCCGGCGCTCATCTGAAACATTCAGATTTCGCCTAGTATGTTTCTCGGAAAAGCTGAAAGGTGGAAAGAGTATATAGAGGGGCTCTACAAAGGAAATGAACTGAGAGACAATATTGTAGGAAGGGAAGACGAAGAGGAAGTAGATGAAGATGAAGGCGGGAAGATTAGTGGTTAACACCCTGCCTACAGCGTGGTCATTAGAGGCGAAGCTTACGCTCGGATTGTTTGGGTAAGGATGGGGAAGGAAATCGGCCGCCCCTCTTTGAAAGGAACCATCCCAGAATTCGCCTGGAGTGATTTAGGGAAATCACGGAAAACCTAAATCTGGAATGCGAGTCCAGTGTGTTACCACTGCGCCACCGCGCTCGGTAGATGACGATGAAAAAAAAAAAAAAAGATACTATAGTGAGAGGAGAATTTGAGAGCACTTAAAGACTTACATCGAAAAGAGACCCCTGGAGTGGACAAAATTTCCTCAGAACTACTGACGTATTTGGGAGAGCCAACCACGACAAAACTATTTCAACTGGTGCGTAAGATGTATAAGACAGGGGAAATACCATCAGTGTTCAAGAAAAATGTAATAATTCCCATTCCAAAGAGAGAAGGCGCAGACAGGTGTGAAAATTACAGAACCATGAGTTTAATAAGTCATGGTTGCAAAAAATGTAGCACGAATTATTTACAGAAGGATAGAAAAGCTGGTAGAAGCCAACCTCGGGGAAGATCAGTTTGGATTGAGGAGAAATGTAGGAACACAGGAGGAAATATTCACTTTACGGCTTATTTTAGGAGATAGATTAAGAAAAGGCAAACCTACATTTCTAGCTTTTGTAGATCTGGAAAAAGCTTTTGAAAATGTTGATTGGAATACACTCTTTCAAATTCTTAAATCAGCACGAGTAAAATATAGGGAACGGAGGGTTATTTATAACTTGTACAAAAATCAAGCAGAGTTGAAGGGAATGAAAGGGATACAGAGGTTGAGAAGAGAGTAAGACAGGTTTGTAGCCCTACTACAATGTTATTCAATTTGTACATTGAGAAAGCTATAAAGGATAGCAAGGATAAATTGGAAGAATGGATTAAAGTTCAGGTTGGAGAAATAAAACATTGCGTTTTGCCAATGACATTGTAATTCTGTCAGAGACAGCGAAGCACCTAGAAGAGAAGTGGAACGGAATGGACAGTGTGTTGAAAGGTGCATATAAGATGAACATTAACAAGATCAGAACAAGGGTAATGGAAAATCAGGCGATGCTGAAGGAGTTAGATTAGGTAAGGAAACAATAAAGGAGGTAGATAAGTTTTGTTACTTGGGCAGTAAAATAACAAATAATGGTAGCAGTACAGAGGATATAAAATGCAGAATGGCAATGGGAAGATAAGCGTTTTTGAAAGAGAGAAATTATTTAACATGAAATATTAATTTAAGCGCAAGGAAGGCCGTTCTATAGGAATTCGTGAGGAGTGTTTTGTATGGGAGTGAAACATGGACGATGCACAGTGCGGACAGGAAGAGGTTAGAGACTTTTGAAATGTGGTGTTACAGAAGAATGCTGAAGATTAGGTTCGACATCAAGGAATCGTGAATTTGGAATTGGAGGGAAGTGTGCGGGGTGAAAATCGCAGAGGGAGACTAATAGATGAATACAGTAAGCAGATTCAAATAGATGTAGGGTGCCGTTCTTATGAGGAGATGAAGAGGCTTGCTCAGGACAGAATAGGGTGGAGAGCAGCATCAAACCAGTCTCTGGACTGAAGACAACAACAACAACTTGTTTCTCGACCCAACAATTCAGTCTCCGTATTCTGTAACTTATGATTTTATTTATGGTACCATTATGGGTGTTCGTATGCAGATTCCAATTACTTTCTAAGTCTAGATTAAAGGGGTGTCTCTAACGTCGGTGTCATTAAGCAGTTCAGTCAGGCTGTATCTGCTAATGCCACTTTGGTTGATTACAGCATGGGTGGCGCCTCAAAGGGCTGCCGCTCACTCACCGCTGTTGTTGCTTACCTCAGTGACTGATCTCGACGCAACCTGCAGCACAAAATATACCGACGTAATAACAGATCACACCACGTGATGTGTGCAATGATGTTCATGTCGCTAGCAATCTTTCTAGGGTCTCTTCGAAAACATATAACATTAACCAAAGATCTAATACGTTGTCATATGTGTAACACATTTAATGAATTAAGGCTTCGAGTTTTGTACTTTTGGGCTGTTCTGTAAAATTACTAATGTTATTTAATTAAGTACACGAGATTCGTCGGTAATTTCTACTCTGAGCGCTGTTATTGGAATATGTTTCGGGATAATGAGCAGAGCAGGGTTCTATGAGAGTCACCACAATCATGTAGTGCCCCTTTGATCAGACTTGTTCTGTTTTCGCACTCGGTATTCTGTGTCTACTTAGTATTCGAGTAATGTGAGCTTTTAAAACTTTTTATTTTCTATCTTTTATTATTATATTTTTATTTACCTATTTATTTAATGTTTCAAATATTTGCACCACATAATCACATAAACTGGTCTAAACAATTACGGAATCAGTTGTTACATCTAGGATCTGAAGTATTGGCATCGGCAGAATCATATAAAATGGTTCGTCGCCTTTCTGTCGGTTCTAAGGAGTGAAGACAACACCATTACGGCAACCAAGATAGTGGCAATTACAGGAAGTTCCTACAGAGTGTGAGGGTGAAGGTCGGGGTGAGAGTTTAAAATAGGGAAAGTTTAATTTTTAAAACTCACAACCACCAACTGCGAACCAAACTCCTAAACATGCAAAAACACTGTAACTGTGATTGCTACTGTTTGACTCGTTTTCTAGGGGATGATATCACAAGTTCACAGCTTTCCTTCCCTGCATATGATTAACAAAAGAATTCGTAATAAAGTCAAGTTCATGAGAAAAAAAGGTGTACTAACTAATATTTTTGAAAACACGTGAAAGTTCACTTTTTGTTGTTTATTTCACAATATTAGAACCCTGTGGCTGATACGTCTGTACGTCGACACATTTATCCAAAAAAATTATAGCTCGTGAGCCCCCAGACAAAATGAATATTTGTCGCAATTTGTTTTCACACCATGTGCCTGTCTCAAACACCGTTTATGTTCATGCCTATGCGACGACACATGTTACATTAAGAAAACACAGTCACTTTAATTCAATGCGATGCACACATTGTTCCACTGGCTAAATATTCACAACACACAGTAGCACTCTATTCAACTTGGTGCAGTCTACGACGAGCAACCACACGTGGCGATTGCCACACACAAATCTATAACCTCCACCTGTAGATCCACATGCCGACTGATGCAGAGCGATGCCGCCCGGCCAGCTACCCTACGTGCTCCCGACTCGTCACTTCCTGCCCTCGCGCGCGCGCCAAAAGCTCAACTGCCGGGGTTTTTTCCCCTACATCATCAACTTCCCCATGTGAGCTGTTATAACCGATTTGCCAACGTACAGCACTCAGCCAATACATTTCCAAAACTTTACTTAAAATCAAAATAATTACACTACACATTAAACAAATTTCTTATGTTTTTATATTGGTATAAACATCCTTTGCACTATTTATTACAATCGTGCAATTTCTTATATCAGAGATAAGTGATTTAACTGAATATTTCAAGATAAAATACACAAGATTAATTGAAAATAAAATGAGACATAGTTAATATATCACTTTTATAAACAAACATTGCCATGCTAGTTGTGTAACTGTCTTGTATTCATTGGTAATTTATTACTTTTCATTGTCAATTAAACATATTACGCCAGATGTGACTATATCAGCTAATGTATTGTTTATTTATCAACAGGCTATTTTGTAATGAGGGCCTTAAAGGTTCCTAACTGCATCGTATTACTTCAAATGCCAGTAGTATTACAATATTTGTGCACTGCGCTGTGCCTGGCACTCACCATTGTCCCTCTCTCCCCTCACCGGAAACGAACTGTAAAATCCTAAGTTGGAACAAGCCACCAACATCGGCCTGCTCGCTGGCCTCCCGTCAGCTACAAGCACACAGCAAACTCAACGTGGAGAATTTCTACCTATGGCCTAACTATAAATGTTGTCACCCAACTGTGTACATTCATTGCTACCATAATTAATAAGATTAAAATTGTGTAACATTTAGTGCATTGGCATGGTCAATGTTTGCAGTGAACTTCATACTGTTTAATTATCAAATGCTATTAATTACCAGTATTTCTATTGGGTGGTAATCTCACAAGACGAGGTTGGTGATGACTTGTGTTCACTCTACCATATGTTCAAATGTTTGTTAAGCTTAAGGGACTTAACTGCGGGGTTATCAGTCCCTAAACTTACAAACTACTTATGAACTAGGTAATACTAAAGACGGCACAAATATCCATGCCCGAGGGGGGGATTCGAACCCCCGACCGTAGTGGCCGTGCAGACCGTGACTGGAGCCCCTCAGTCCCCGCGGCCACCGCGGCCGGCTGCGTTCACTCTACCAAACGAATTACACAAGCTGTTGGGTTAAGGCAGTGTAGCGTGCAATGCAACAACTACGTGCATTACCTAAAGCTATGGCATGCAGAGTCATTGGAAGGTCGGAGGCGGACGCGATTTCAGACCGTTAAAACGAGGTAAGGCCAAGGTCGTCCACGGGGAACATCAATAACAGACGACCGTTAGCTCCAATTAACAGCCCGTTAAGACAGGAGGCTGAATGCAACTCAGCTGCAACGCACACTCCAGGCCGCCACAGGACGCACAGCATCGACAAGGGCACTTCGGGAATGTGGCCTTTACGCACGGAGGCCCATGGTGCATGTGCCATTAAAACCACGACACTGTTTATCCCGCACGGAATGGGCGGACAAACATTAGGAATGGAGTCGTAACGAATGGCGCCGGTTTATGTTCACAAATAAGATTAGATTTAGTGTTCTGCCCGACAGTCGCCTTTACCTCATCTGGAGAGAACGTGAAACTCGGAACAATACAGCGTATGAGCATGAAACTTCACCATATCATGATGGTGGGCAATAGGAATGGGCAGGAGTCAGTATTGACGGTCGTACTGACCTCTATGTCGTTCAGAATGGCGCCTCGATTGGTCAGAGGTATAGAGATCATTCTATATTTTGTTGTGCCCTACACTGATGCCACATGAGGTGGGTTTCGTCTGGTGAACAATAACGCTCGTCCCCCAGAGCTGCACTGGTGGACAATCTGCTTGAAGCAGAGGAAAATGAACGAATGGCGTGACCAGCTTGTTCACCGGATCTAATTGTCAGACGCATTGCAGAAAGACTCTTAGAAAAATGGCTAAATATACGTCAAGAGTTCATTGATAACTGTATACTGTCCATGACACGAAGGTGTGCAACTGTATCGGAAGTCCGAGGTAATCACACACCTTATTAGAGGGCAACGAAAATGATATTTTTCACTCTTATGGTAGCCCCATAGTGTCTGGACAAGCTCGTAGAGTCCCTTGCTCGCGACTCTCGTTTTCTCGCTGCCACGGTTAGCCGAATCTCGGAAAGAGATGGAAGCTTTTATCTATCCACACTGTAATTTAAGGATTTCTTTTTTTCCCGTCGCTACATTAATTATATGTACCTCATTCAATGTTTATTGTTTGGTCAATTTTTACATCCTAGCAGAAAGTAGGCAGAATATTCGAGGATGCTGTTATAATAGTTCTGTGTTTATTAGGTAGCCTAATGCAGGTCCCTCATTGGGACACTAACATTCAGAGCAACACTGCACAGTATCATGTGCCGCTACGATTATACTCACAGTGTTTGGCATCACGTATATGTGCTGCAGGACAAATCAACTTAATACTTTGCAGATGAAATTTTCCGAATTATGTGTCAACGGACTGTGAAGAGAAAAATTAATAAACGTCTGTTACAACTTTTCATAGCCACAAACTACTATGTTTTTGTATGTTGAGGTGCACTCCACTATTTCTTTTCAGCGTTGAATTTTTTTTTTTTCTTTTCTTTTTTATTTTTTTTTTATTTTTTTATTTTTTTTTTTATTATGGGACTTAACTACGGGGTCATCAGTCCCTAAACTTAGAAACTACTTATGAACTACTTACGAACTAGGACGGCACAAATATCCATGCCCGAGGGGGGATTCGAACCCCCGACCGTAGTGGCCGTGCAGACCGTGACTGGAGCACCTCAGTCCCCTCGGCCACCGCGGCCAGCAAGCGTTGCATTACGCTAGATGGAAGCGATTTAGAAAAAATATGTTATTCCAGTTTAATGTGTATATATTGTTCTCAAGTTAACGTGAGAAGCTTTCTTGTTAATATCCAGATCCCGTTTAAATGCGAATATTCTAGAGGAGACTAAGGAAAGTGTACCGACAAAAATTTTATAAGTGTGCATTGTTCTTTGGATACTTTAAAAATAGCAATTAAAAGTTTATATTTTGAGGTTATGTAGTACCTCCACTAGCGCCATAATGCCTGTATGGCCAGACGATGTTCACTTGCAACTCAGGTGCGGAAGGGGAAAAAAAAAAAGAAGTCAGGTTGCAATGTTGTGTTTGTTACGTGTCACGACTGTTCGGCGCACAGAAGAAAGAACCTACACATTCACATCTATGTCTACTAAAGTACCACATATAAAAATATTCGCACTTTAACTTGTCATAACCTACATAGTTTATTTCAGAATCTTTGATTCACATGAGCAAATGAAATACGTTGTTGAAGAAGATCTCTCGGGTCTCCAGCCGGGTGGCGGCGTTCATGGATCGCGACGTTTCGGGAAGTGTCATACTACCCATCTTCGCTTGAAGATGGGTAGTCTGACACTTCCCGAAACGTCGCGATCCATCAACGCCGCCACCCGGCTGGAGACCCGAGAGATCTTCATCGGCAGTATACGCCGGGAAAGCCTACAGTCGCAGATATACGTTGTTGTTTGTGTGTGTTGAACGCCGTGACACATGAAGGAAGGCCATAATAGTTGACAAGTACATATAAATTGGAACAGAACTCTTCTACGTCACTTAATATTGTCTTGCGCAATGTCTGGCACACTATGAGATCTTCACTTACCATCCTTGAATAGCATCTGCGCTTGTTTGTTGTTGTGCACTTTGTAATATTTCTGGCTTAAATTCATCACATTAAATTCGAAGTATTGCTTCAGTGCAGCCGGTTATGACCAGTAGGCGACAGATGGTAAAAGCTGGTGAGAACCACGACAGGTGGTACTATAGGTCGGGTTCTCATGGGAAAGAGCACTAGCAAATCTCCCCGGATTCTAGGGAAGTCCCCGAGCGGCAGGCACTGACGCCGATTGGCTGTAGCGTTGGCGGGCACACGCCAAAACGCAATAATATTTTTGTTAATATTTATTACACTAATAATATTTTCAAAGTCAAACTCAATTTAGAAATACCCCTCGAAGCCAAGCTATGCCCTGAGTAGGTAAAACATGTTAACAATTGCTAAAAACATAAACAAAATAGTTAATTTAAGGCGGACGATGCAAGGCGGCCATGTTTAAAAGCCAAATTGCGGAGCGAAGTCAGTCTTGCATCGAGCCGCCACTCTTCAGTCCAGAACACACATTAAAGAGTAACATGTGACGTTAGTACGCGCACTCGGTGAAGTAACATGCATATGTAGGCGGTCATAAAACACTGTTTAATTATCTTAGATCAAGGGAAATAACATTATATTTATTTTCAGTGAAGAAAATGTGTGCCACGTTGATGTTATTATGCAGTTTACTGGTTGTCTGCTGACTTTAATAAAATCAGTTGGCATCCCGATTCCCGAGGATTTCAGTTTTATTCAGTAACTAGATCAGTTCCTACCAACAGTTTAGAAATTTCAGCCTCATTCAAGAACTCCGACCTGCGTGCTATCTTCTGCGTGGGTCATCTATAGAAGACGTCAGGTTGGTGATCTTTTAGAGTTTCTACTCGTCACACAGTGCAGTGGGGAGTAACTACAACCCTCGCGTACATTGTCATTGCGATACAAACGCAAACTGTAGTGCGTCACCCTTGGCAACATGGAGGAGGAAAGGAAATAATATAGGACCGTTTAATATACCCCCTGTAGACATTTATTCCTGTTTTACATGGCATCCCTGGTGGGTGAAGAGTAGAAACTCTAAAAGTTCACCAACCTGACGTCTTCTATAGATGTCCCCACGCAGATGATAGCACGCAGGTCGGAGTTCTTGAATGAGGCTGAAATTGCTAAACTGTTAGTAGGAACAGATCTAGTTACTGAATAAAACAAATCCTCGGGAATCGGGATGCCAACTGATTTTATTAAAGTCAGCAGAAAACCAGTAAACTGCATAATAACATCACCGTGGCACACATTTTCTTCACTGAAAGTAAATATAAAGTTATTTCCCTTGATATAAGATAATTAAACAGTGTTTTATGACCACCTACATATGCATGTTACAATTTTCCTGATGCCTGATAGTCCAAAATTGTACAAATGTTTGTAATTCTATCAGACCAAACTACGTGGTCATCAGTCCGTAGCTTACAAACTACTTAAACCTAGGTAAACTAACCTAAGGACAACACATACACCCATGCCCCAGGGAGGACTCGAACCTCCACAGCGAGCAACCGCGCGCTCCGCAGCGAAACGCTTTAGACCGCTCGGCTACTCCACCGCGGCCCTAAATTGTAAGAAGTGGTTTTCGTGTGTATGTATGACTACACATACTGTCTCCTATAAATTGAACTCTTCCTCGCGCTTAACTAATACCTTGTATCAGGTAACATTAATGAGACATTTGAATCAAAGATGCTATACATGATGCTCTGTAGACAATTTGGGGGAGAGATGTCAGGTGATAGTGATGTTTATCTCCATCTTCAAATTTGATTAGGTGTAAATGCAGCGAACAGTGACCAGCAATTTTAGACCGATGAAGGGGTCCAACAACTTCATGCTTGTTCTGACTAACTATTTTCTTTCTCCAGGTCATACATTTGAACCGATATTCTTCTACACCTGGGATTTCCTGGAGCTTGGGCGGTGACTCGATACACTTTATAACAGCAACAAATGTTGAGATGTAGATTGCATTGAAATTCACAATTAGGATGATCCTTATGACAGTAATTTATCCAACAATCCAGGATTCACCATGAAGAACAGGTTTCATTCTTGGTATTTATTGACATTAATACATTACTGGTGAGCTGCTATATCCTTATGGAGGTTGATATAACTGCGCCCACCTTTCAGTGGGTCGAAAAGATATGAACGAATTTCTAGCTGCAGTTTCTGGGTGAACATTTTATTGGAGTCTCTAAGCTACAAGTGACAAAACTGATACTATGTAACACTCAAGATGAAATTATGGAATCACTCAGAAATTGAAAGGGCATCATGTTATCATATTAATACGCCACCCACCAATATAAACAAGACAGGTCTCCTCTACACTGCTAGCCAGTTTCGGGAGATGTATTGTGTCAGAGGATTGCGCTAAATTACACTTTGATTAACTTTGTTTTCAGAATGTTTACACAGTCAGAAAATGGGAAAGATATAAATAACCATCAGGGACAGATATAAATAACCAACCTGGTTCTCTAGATAGGAAAACAGGATGCACCCCTCAAATGCATCTATAATCACTGAGCAATAATTTCAGCTGAGACATGATGCTGCTGATCTAGTTTACACTAATACCTGTAACAGGTCTAAGAGAAGTAAAGTTAGTAGTTGGCTGCAATTTAAGGGCCACCCAGTGCTGCTGCTACAGTTTTAGAGTCTTCGCCATGTAGTGCGTAGATATCCGGGCCATGCAATATTAATCGGGGAGAGTTCAACCTTAAGAGTATAGACTGGGACCTCTCTAGTTTCGTTACAGGTGGTGAAGACAAGCAGTCTTGCGAGTTACTTTTGAACACATTCTCCGAAAACTGTCTTGAGCAGTTAAACCCGCAACCCACACGCAATGGAAATATTTTAGACCTTATAGCTACGAACAGGTCTGATCTTATTAACGATGTCAGTGTACAAACAGTAGCTAGTGATCATGATATCGTCAGTGTCAATGGTTTTTCATCTTTGGTCACCAATCAAGAAGGTTAGGATAGTGTTTATGTTAAGAAGAGCCAATATGCAACTGTTAGGATCGCACTTAGAAACTGAATGGACATCGTTTAGTTCCGATAGAATGGATGTAGAGGGATTGTGGACTAAATTTAAATGCATTGTACAGAAAGGCTTGGAGATATATGTGCCTGTAAAGTACATTAAAGTTGGACAAGATCCAGAGTGGTATAATAATAATGTTAGAAAGCTACTGAGAAAGCTAAGACAGTTGCACTCTCGGTTCAAAAACGAAAACGCAAATGATGACAGGCAAAATTTAGTGGAGTTTCGTGCGTCTATAAAAACATCGATTGGCGAAGCATACAGTGATTACCACAACCATACCTTAGCAAAAGATCTTTCCGAGAAAATTCTGATCCTTTGTAAAATCGATAAGCGGATCAAAGCCCACTATCCAGTTACTCGTTGATAATCCAGGCCAGTAATAGAAGAAAGCAAACGGAAAGCAGTAGTTCTAAATTTCAGAAACCTTTCACGCAAGAAGACCGCACAAATGTACCATCATTTGATCAACGCACTAACTCCGAAATGGAGGATATAGTAGTAGGTATTTCCGTTGTACAGAAGTAGCTGAGAGTGTGGCATTGGCCCCTTAGTTTCATTTATCACGAATCTTTAATTCAAAAAATGTTCAAATGGTTGTAATTTAATCGGACCAAACCGCATGGCCATCTGTCCGTAGCTTACAAACTACTTAAACCTAGGTAAACTAACCTAAGGACAAACACACACACACCCATGCCCCAGGTAGGACTCGAACCTCCACGGCGAGCAACCGCGCGCTCCGCAGTGAGACGCCTTAGACCGTTCGGCTACTCCACTCCACTCCAATCTGTAATTCAGCGCAAAGTTCCTAGTGATTGGAAAAAGCGTAGATGACTCCCGTTTATAAGAAAGGTAAAAGAACTGACCTACAAAATTACAAGCCAATATCGTTTACATCACTTTCCTATTGAATTTTGGAGCATATTCTCAGTTCGAATATAGTAAATTTCTTTGAAACGGAAAAGCTTC
The DNA here is from genome assembly GCA_026315105.1 of Locusta migratoria. Lineage (NCBI taxonomy): Eukaryota > Metazoa > Arthropoda > Insecta > Orthoptera > Acrididae > Locusta > Locusta migratoria. The sequence continues at coordinate 15,339,758 of CM048755.1, forward strand.
TTTCTATGAATCAGCATAGGTTTAGGAAACATCGGTCATGTGAAACTCAGCTTGCCCTTTTCTCACATGACATCTTGCGAGCCACGGATGAAGTACAACAGGCAGATTGTGTTTTTCTCAAATTCAAAACGGCGTCTGACGCGGTGCCACACTGCAGACTGCTAACGAAGATACGAGATTATGGAATAGGTTCACAGATTTGTGACTGGCTGAAAGACTTCCTAAGTAATAGAACGCAGTACGTTGTTCTCAACAGAGAGTGTTCATCGGAGACGAGTGAATCGTCAGGCGTGCCCCAGGCAAGTGTGATAGGACCGCTATTATTTTCTATCTATATAAATGATCTAATGGACAGAGAAACTTGTAATTGGCTGCTGTTTACTGATGATAATGTGATGTATGGGTGGGTGTCGTCTTTAACTGTAATAGCATACATGATGACTTAGACAAAATTTTCAGTTGGTGTGAAGAATTGCAGCTAGCTCTAAATCTAGAAAAATGTAAGGTTATGCACATGAGTAGGAAAATCAATCACATAATGCTCGAATACATCATCAGTAGTGAGCTTGTTGATGCAGTCGCGTCGTTCAAATATCTGGGCGTAACATTGCAGAGCGATATGAAGTGAAAGGAACATGTAAGGACATTTGTTAGTAAGGCGGACAGCCGACTTTGATTTATTGGGAGAATTTTGGGAAAGTGTACTTCATCTGTAAAGGAGGCCGCGTATAAAACGCTTGTTCGACCATGTCTTGAGTATTGCTCAAGTGTCTGGACCCTCAGCAGATCAGTTTAAAGTAAGACAAAGAAGCAGTTTAGAGGCGAGCAGTTATTGTGGTGTCGCACAAGTACAAAGTGCGCGCCACCTACTTTCGCCGCACGCTGTCATGCACGCACGGCGCAGCGTTCTTACGACGACAGCCACGAGCGCCCTCTGCTAGAACGCCGCTCGTGGCCACCACTGAACGACATCGTCACTTGGGACTGAGGTAGCAGCCAAACAGCAGTAGTAGTCGGAGCACACAGAAATTGCTCCCGCCCACCCACCCTTATTATAAGAATTTTGGGGGAAGATATTTTGTTACGTGTTTCGTGGACTTTTTTGTTGCAGCGCGTCCTCTTTCATATTGCATTTGTGTTTTGTTATAATTTACTTGTATGCGCGGCGCCTAGTCGGTCAGCATGGCAACTACCCCGAACCCAAACTTAATGGAAATTATTCAGTTACAGACGGCGCAAATAACACAACTCCTGCAGGCTGTGGCCCAGCTCACAGCGCAAGCAGCTAACCAACAACAGCCGCCGCTTCAGCAGCCCACACCTACTGCCGCAACGCTTCCTACGTTTCGCCAGTACAACGAACGTGAGGAAGAATGGAGCGACTACTTCGTACAGTTTCAAGAAATCGTCGCGGCTCATCAAATTACAGGTCAGAAAGTGAAGCATCTGCTATTATCTGTGGTGGGCACCAACACCTTCGTGTTACTGAAAAAACTTTTCCCCGACGTATCTCCTCGTGATGTAGACTTTGAACAAATAGTAGAGGTACTAAATGCTCATTATGAGAGAAAAGTTCTCGTAGCTGCGGCACGGTACCGATTTTTCAGACTTAAAAAATTACCGCAGCAGTCACACCAAGAGTGGATTACGGAATTGAAGGGCTTAACCCGCAAATGTAAATTCACTTGCTCTTGTGGACTTTCGTATAGTGACGTGATGTTGAGGGATGCGATTACGCAGAATATTCAGGACCCCAGAATTAGAGCAGCAATTTTGAAACAGTCAGACCCTTCATTAGACAGTGTACTGCAGCTTATAGAAGCGCATGATACTTTTGACTTAGCAGATGTAGAAATGCAAAGCCACAGTGTAAATTCAGTGCGCCACAACGGACGCTTTCCTAGTCGTAGTTCTCAGTCTAGCACTAGTGATTCTTTAAATTTTACCGGCCGTGCTGAACGGACAGTGAACAGTAGCCAGTGTAAAAGTGCGACACAAAGGTCGCCCCGTCGTGTTAGAAAAAGTAATTTCAATAACGGGCACCAACGCTCATTTCAGAAAAACGTTCGTAAGTCTTGCCCCCAGTGTGTATCACGCCACAAACGAGCACAGTGCCCTAGTCGCAACGCAACCTGTTATCAATGTGGCAAATCGGGACATGTACAGTCTGTGTGTATGCAAATTAAAAACTCTAAGAGCGGTGCCGTTAGAAACAACGCTTCGCAGAGTGCGAGAACAGTTCATTCTGTAAATGTTATACGGGCTGTGGAATTGAACAGTGCTTTCCTTGGATCTCAATTGCAAGAAAGTAGTTCTGCGCCTATGGCAAAACTATATAGTGCACGACGTAGCAAGCGCCGACGAGCGCGTAAAACAGTGCAATGGAAAAGGGTTCGGGACAAGCAAACTGACTATGAACAGTGCATTCATGTAGTGAAAATAGTGCCTTCTGCAACTGCTCCTTGTAATAGTGCCCAGTACTGTGTAGCTAGTGACAGTAGACATCAAGTAGCTACTCAAAAGTGTAGTGCAGTAGTTAGTACATCTGGAGTAGCTTCGCATGCTTGCGCGGACACCGATCCGGCGGTAGTGCCATCTAGTGACAGTGTTGTTAATCCGCTGCGTGACGAGTCTGCGCCGCTTACTTCACTACGCGGCCCGCGCAAGCCCAGAAAACAAACCGTAGCAGACGTCGCCCACATTCGCGCACCTGTCGAGCGCCGCAAGCAAAAACTGTTTGTGACTCTCTTCATAGAAAATAAGACGGTGCAATTTCAGCTTGATACTGGTTCCGCTGTCACATTAATAAATAAAGATACTTATGAACTTCTGGGTTCGCCAAAATTGTCGCCGTCACAGCAAGTGTTAACAGCTTATACAGGTCAAAATATTCCCGTGCTAGGAACGTGTGGCCTGCCTGCCTCTTTTCAAGGTGTAACAAAAACAGTTGCTTTTGTTGTTCTTCAGGCCAAATCTACGCAGAACATTTTTGCACTCGATGCATTTGATTTGTTTGGTTTATCAGTTCAAAGAGATGTGCCTCAAATTTAGTCAATAGTGCCTCAGGATAAAATCAATGCATTGTGTGACAAATATAGTGACTTGTTTTCGCCGGAACTAGGTTGTGCAAAAGACTTCGTGGCACATGTAACTTTAATAGAATCTGCAGTTCCAAAATTTCGTAAAGCTAGACCAGTGCCTATCGCCTTGCGTGATACAGTTGCCGAAGAACTTAAACGTTGGCAAGATAGTGGTGTCATTTCTCCTGTTTCTGCGAGTCACTGGGCCTCGCCTATAGTAATTATACCCAAGCCGTCAGGAAAACTTCGTCTCTGTGCGGACTTCAAATCTACAGTGAACAGTCAAACAACTGTAGACACTTACCCCCTGCCCAGACCTGAGGAACTGATGGACAAATTAGGACAGTCTCGCTTGTTTTCTAAGATTGATTTGGCAGAGGCATACTTACAGATTCCACTTGATGACGAGTCAAAAAAGTTTTTCGTCATTAATACTCACATGGCCTTTTTCAATTTCAACGCCTACCCTTTGGCAGTTCTTCCGCTCCCGCTATTTTTCAGCGTTTTTTGGAACAGCTGACAGTTTCTGTACCGTGTTGCTCGAACTACTTAGATGATATTGTGGTATCCGGACGTACAGTTGAAGAACATTTAGCAAACCTGGAGTACCTTTTCAAAGTTTTGACTGCAGCAGGTCTACGTTGCAATAAAGCAAAGTGTTCGTTTTTTCAAACTGAAATAGAGTACCTAGGCCACGTGATTAATGCCCAAGGAATACATCCCTTACAGTCACATCTTCGAGCAATCAAAGACTTGCCTCCTCCTAAGAATGTGCACGAATTGCAAGCAAAAATGGGAAAGCTTAACTATTATTTCAGATTTATTCCCAATGCCTCTCAGATTGCAGCTCCACTGCATCACTTACGTAGGAAGAATGTTCCTTTTGTATGGTCTAAAGATTGCGAAGTAGCCTTTGACAAATTAAAGTCTGCACTACTCAGTGATGCATGTTTGATTCCCTTTGACCCACAGAAGCCTGTAGTGTTAGCAGTTGACGCCTCGTCGTACGGTCTGGGTGCAGTTTTGTCGCATCGTATTGGATGTCACGATCGTCCTATTGCCTTTGCATCCAAGCTACTGACGCCAACGCAACAGAATTACAGTCAGATAGAAACGGAGGCCTTAGCGATAATTTACGGCGTCACAAAGTTTCATCATTATCTCTATGGCAGAAAATTCTATTTGTTGACAGATCACAAGCCTCTCACGTCGTTGTTCTCACCCACAAAGCCAATTCCGCCACGAACGGCACAAAAGCTTCAGAGATGGTCCTTAATATTGTCTAATTATCAGTATGAGATTTTGTACCGACCTACCACTAAACACGCCAACGCGGACACACTTTCCCGACTTCCGGTTGGCCAGGATGTGTCATTTGATTCTTCGGAAATTGCATGTTGTCAGATAGACTCCAGAGATGCTTCCGCTGTCGCAGATTTCCCTTTGAACTCTCGTCGGGTTGCACAGACCTAAGTGCAGATGCAGACCTAAGTGTGGTAGCACGTTTTGTTCGCTCAGGGTGGCCTGCCAGAGCCAAAGACATTGATCGGCCTCTGGTTCGACGTTATTTTGCACAACGTCATGCATTGTCTTTAAGTCAGGGTGTACTGTTGTTGCATACCGACAACGACCAAGCAAAAGTGATTGTTCCTCGTTCACTGCAACGAGAAGTCTTACGCCTCCTGCATCAAGGACATTGGGGCATTGTTAGGACAAAGCAACTGGCCAGACGTCATTGTACCTGGGTTGGTATGGACGCTGAGATAGAGAGCATGACGTCACAGTGTACTGTTTGTGCGGAGCATCAGGCGGCTCCTCCGCAACGTTTCTCAGACTGGCCACGCCCCAGAGGACCATGGCAACGTTTACACATTAACTTTGCCGGACCTTTCTGGAATACGCGCTGGTTAATCGTTGTAGACGCTTTGAGCAAGTTTCCTTTTGTGATTGCCATGAACTCAACGACAGCTTCTAGTACAATCAGTGCCTTAACGTCAGTGTTTTGCATCGGAGGCTTGCCTGAAACTATCGTCAGTGACAATGGACCTCAGTTTGTTAGTGCGGAATTTCAACAGTTTTGTCGTGTGAATGGCATTCAGCATATTACCACCGCACCTTTTCACCCTCAGTCCAATGGTAAAGCAGAACGTTTCGTTCGAAAATTCAAGTCTCACATGGAAAAGATGAAAGGTCAGCACTCCAGGCAGCAAGCTCTTCAAATTTTCCTGTCTACGTATCGGTGCATGCCACGTGACGGCCCGTCTCCTGCCGAGCTGCTACACGGCCGCCGTCACCGCACTCTCCTTCACCTGCTGCAGCCTCCCACGCACAGAGACGGATCGTATGGCGCTACGCGTTTTCAGGTTTCCATGCCGGTGCTGTACAGGCTGTTTGCTGGCAACAAGAAGACATGGTTGCCAGGCACCATTCAGCGCGTGCTCGGTTGCAATATGTATGTTGTACGTTCTTCCACAGGGTCGGAGTTGCGGCGCCACGCAAACCAATTGCGCCTGCACAGGCCGCGCGATCCTGTCTCCGGTTTCTTGATTCCAGACCCAGTTCACCGCCAGGGAGCACAGCCACATCGCTCGCCGCCGGGCCCGGCTTCCCCGGGCTACGAGCTCCCGATGGATGTCGACGCGCCTCATACGCAGTCGGCCCCTCCGCCTCCGTCGCCGCCGCAGATGACAGCGTCACCGAGAGGGACTTCGGGACCGTGCGCCCCCCCCCCCCCCCAGCTTGGGCCACGCACCTCAGAAGATGACCTGCTCCCTCTGGGCAGGGGTGTGCGCCCTTCCTCAGGTTTCGCCGGGTTTCCTGGAGGATCGCAAGGCGGATGCCGGGGCGCGGACGGCGTCTCGATCCCAGCCTCAGCTACGACGCCCGTCCCACCAGTAACGCCCCCGCCAAGGCCCTCCTCCCAGTGCCGTCGCCGTTGCCCTCAGCCCTACGCCACGACGGCGCGGCGGTTTGGGGGGGGGGGGGAGGGGTGTGGTGTCGCACAAGTACAAAGTGCGCGCCACCTACTTTCGCCGCACGCCGCCATGCACGCACGGCGCGGTGTTCTTACGACGACAGCCACGAGCGCCCTTTGCTAGAACGCCGCTCGTGGCCACCACTAAACGACATCGTCACTTGGGACTGAGATAGCAACCAGTTAGGACCTTCGTAATCCGATTGGCACCAGTGAAGACTTGGCTATCAGTTAGGCACTAGGCAGGACTCTAGCTCAACTATGTATCAACATTCTGCAGTACTAAGTTGTATAAATTCTGTGCAATATATATCTCGTTCTAATTTACTCTAGTGTTTCTAGTTTCTGGCTTCTCCTCTCCGTACCTGCACCAGCGTGCTATCTTTATTCCTGTGTCGGTCTCATTCCACTCGGCCACCGACACCTACGACGGAAACGAGACACAAAAGCGGCGACGAGGCTGGGACACAAAAGTGGCGACGATGATGGGATACAAAAGTGGCGACGAGGATGGGATTCAAAAGTTATGTTCGTTACTGGTAGGGTCGACTAATCCGCGAGTGTCACGGAAATGCTCCGGGAACACAAATGGGAATCACTCGTGGAAAGACGACGCTCTTTTTGAGTAATTCTGTGGAGGAAATTTAGAGGGCCGGAATTTGAAGCTGAGTGTCGAACGATCTGCCTGCAGCCTACTTACATTTCGCGTAATGATCATAAAGACAAGATAAGAGAAATTAGGTCTCGTACGGAGGCTTATAGACATTCTTTCTGTGGTGTCGCACAAGTCTGAAGTGCGCGCCACGTACTTTCGACGCGCGCCGCCATGCAAGCACGGCGCGGCGTTCTTACGACGTCGGCCACGAGCGCCCTCTGCTGCAACCCCGCTCGTGGCCACCACTGAACTGCATCGGTCACTTGGGAATCAGACAGGCACTAGTACTCTCCTCAGTAGGCAGGCGTCTACCTAGCAAAACTGCGTATCTGCATTCCTCTACTCTTCAGTTAACAAAGTTAAGTATTGTACTGTCTCTTCGAAATATATATCTTGTTCTAATCTAGGTTAGTGTTTCTGGTTTCTGCTGTCCCACTGGCTGGTAACCTCAGTCTCTGTACCCGCATACGCGTGCATCCTACTTTCCTGTGTCGGTCTCTCTCTCAAATGTTCAAATGTTTGTAAAGCTTATGGGACTTAACTGCGGGGTCATCAGTCCCTTAACTTACAAACTACTTATGAACTACTTACGAACTAGGACGGCACAAATATCCATGCCCGAGGGGGGATTCGAACCCCCGACCGTAGTGGCCGTGCAGACCGTGACTGAAGTGCCTCAGTCCCCTCGGCCACCGTGGCCAGCGGTCTATCTACTCGACCACCGACCACCGACACCGAAAACCGACGGAAACGAGACAAAACCTTCTTTCCTAGTTCTATTTGGTAGTGGAATAGGAAAGGAAATGCCTAGTAGTGGTACAGTGTACCCTCTGCCACTCACCTTACGGTGGATTGCGGAGTATAGATACAGATGTAGAACACAAAAGGGCCGAGTACTTCAGATAGTCACAGGAAATGTAGGTGGTTAGGCTGGCTGACGTGAGGGACAAGCTGTGATTGGCTGTGTGGGCGCGAGGATGGTGCCGCGCCAATGTTAGCTGCCGGGTTGTGGACATGTTCTGACAGCGCCGGAGTGCGTCGGCGGTGCTAAGCCACAAGCCGGAGATGGGAGCGGTGGCCACAGATGCCACAGCGAGCGCGCAGCTGAGGCGGGTCGGGGGTCTGCGGTGGCGCTGGCGGAGCGTGGGCGGCGGCGGCGGCGGCGGCGTCTCGCGCGTGTCACGCCGCTGCTGCTCGCCGCTCAGGTACTGCCGGCGCCGCTACACCTGCCAACCCATCCGCTGTAACGAGAATACACACACATTTCTAATAAACTCGCCTACGGTTGCAGAGGAAGAGAGAAAGAGTAATGATTAAATGCAAAATGAGTTATCTGTCTCATCCCGTCGCATCCACGATACATCGTACTGTGCTGACAGTGGTGGTGCTGCCACACAATACAAACTCATCGACTCAAAAGGGATTTACAGCAATAAGCATACACATGTTCTGAACGCGTGTGGTGCTGTAGAGAAACAACTGTGATTATATGTAAATAGTCAAATAAAACATCACAAATATGCAAGTAACAAAGAATACAATCAGGTTTATAAATTGCCGATGGCATCCCACCAACAAAATTAATACGGTAAAGTGCGATCTATGGTGACGGGTCATGACACCTCCGATTCCTGCAACTCGTGCCCCATCCTCTCCGCCCAGTGACGTGGCGGAGTGGCCGAGCGCATTGTGGCGCTATGCTCCGTTCCCCGTCGGGGTTTGAATCCCTCCTCGGGCATGGATGTTTGTGTCGTCTTTAGTATAAGATAGTTCTTAAGTAGTTTGTAAGTTTAGGGACTGATGACCCCGCAGTCAACTCCCTTAAGCTTAACAATCATTTGAACATTTTCTCTGCCCAGTCAGGTGCGACTGTCGGAGATGACCTGAGCCGTAGTACAGATCCCACATAGACACTATGAAAACAAAATGAAGATGCGTTATAAAATTAAAACTAAAGATGCCTCACAGTTCATAGAACAATAAACTATGTGAATTAATGCATTCACTTAGTCACACACAGACAAAATCAAATGTTTGTAAATCTCTTGGACTCAACTGCTGGGTTATCATTGAGTAGCTTACAGACTACTTAAACTAAGTTAAACTAACCTAAGGACAACACAAACACCCATGTCCGATTGGGGACTCGAACCCCCGACGTCGATCAGCCGTGCGCACCGCAACACGGCGCTCCAGTACTCACGATTAATCCGCCGCGGCACACACAGACATCATACAACTGTAATGATATGTATATCTACAAATCAGTTCATTTGCCTGTCGATCTCATTTTCCACTACTGCTGCTGCTGTTGTTTTCACAGTGTGTCACAGTGAAGATCAGAAAATACTTCACAAACACAATATACACCTAACTTCACACTAGGACTGTAGTAAAGTGTGGTTGAGTGAATTGTGGGCTATAAATAACATACTGTGTATTTTGTTCTGGTCTCCAGTTCGGAGACTGGTTTCATGCAGCTCTCCGCCCTACTCTATCCTGCGCAAGCCTCATATCGTCATGAGAACGGCATCCCACATGCATTGGAACCCGCTGACTGTGTTCTTCTCATCGTCTCTGTGCAATTTTTACCCCACACACTTCCTTCCAATGCTAAATTGACGAATGCTTGATGTCTCAGATTGTGTCTTACCAATCTATCCCATTATTTAGTCAAGGTGTGCCAGATATTTCTTTCCTCCCAAATTGTGTTCAACATACCCTCATTAGTTAAGCATATACCAATCTTATCTTCAGGATTCTTCTGTAGCAAAACATTTCATAAGCTTCAATCCACTTCTTGGCTGAACCATTCTTCGTCCATGTTTTAATCCCATACAAAGTAATACTCCACGCAAATACCTGCACGAAATACTTCCTAACATTTCAGTTAATGGTGGATGTTACCAAATTTCCCTGTTTTGGGAATTCTTTTCTTCACATTGTTATTCGGCAGTTTATATCATTAGTATTCGACAGTAGTAATTCATTTTATTGCCCGAGTACCAAAACGTATCTACCACATTCTTTGTCTGAATACTTAATCTGCTTCCTTCAACATTGTCTGATTTCCTCCAAAATGCAAACTAATCTTCCGCGGCTTCCACACAGTCCTCAATTCTTCTGTAAATAATTCGTTTTAGAATTTTGCAAGCACGACTTACAATGAAGAGCCAAAGAAACTGGTAAGCCTGCCAAATGGAATGTAGGGCACCCACGAACACGCAGAAGTGCGGTAACACGACATGGCAGGGACTCGACTAATATCTGAAGTAGCAGATATCCTGTGTGGTCTGCGGTCATTGCGCCTCACTGGCGTCAGTACACCAATTACCATGTTGCATCGTCGGTCCGCCCCCGGTGGCAGCCGCTTCACGGCATGCGCGCCCACGTGCACTTTCGAGGCGGTCCTTGTGTTGCTGATGACCGCTACAGAAGTTATGCAGCTCTCCGCCCTACTCTATCCTGCGCAAGCCTCATATCGTCATGAGAACGGCATCCCACATGCATTGGAACCCGCTGACTGTGTTCTTCTCATCGTCTCTGTGCAATTTTTACCCCACACACTTCCTTCCAATGCTAAATTGACGAATGCTTGATGTCTCAGATTGTGTCTTACCAATCTATCCCATTATTTAGTCAAGGTGTGCCAGATATTTCTTTCCTCCCAAATTGTGTTCAGCATACCCTCATTAGTTAAGCATATACCAATCTTATCTTCAGGATTCTTCTGTAGCAAAACATTTCATAAGCTTCAATCCACTTCTTGGCTGAACCATTCTTCGTCCATGTTTTAATCCCATACAAAGTAATACTCCACGCAAATACCTGCACGAAATACTTCCTAACATTTCAGTTAATGGTGGATGTTACCAAATTTCCCTGTTTTGGGAATTCTTTTCTTCACATTGTTATTCGGCAGTTTATATCATTAGTATTCGACAGTAGTAATTCATTTTATTGCCCGAGTACCAAAACGTATCTACCACATTCTTTGTCTGAATACTTAATCTGCTTCCTTCAACATTGTCTGATTTCCTCCAAAATGCAAACTAATCTTCCGCGGCTTCCACACAGTCCTCAATTCTTCTGTAAATAATTCGTTTTAGAATTTTGCAAGCACGACTTACAATGAAGAGCCAAAGAAACTGGTAAGCCTGCCAAATGGAATGTAGGGCACCCACGAACACGCAGAAGTGCGGTAACACGACATGGCAGGGACTCGACTAATATCTGAAGTAGCAGATATCCTGTGTGGTCTGCGGTCATTGCGCCTCACTGGCGTCAGTACACCAATTACCATGTTGCATCGTCGGTCCGCCCCCGGTGGCAGCCGCTTCACGGCATGCGCGCCCACGTGCACTTTCGAGGCGGTCCTTGTGTTGCTGATGACCGCTACAGAAGTTATCGTGTCTGCCTGTCCTGCGTGTGAGGCCGCCGCATCAGGCTACTGCGGGGTGGCGCGTCACTCGCGCTGGCGCTGCTGCCGCCACTACTGGCTGTGTGGGAAACGTCACTTCCTCCCGTTGCTTGTGGAGCAGTTCGAGAGCAAGGTTCTATGCCGTACTTATCTGATATCCTGCTTCCCGATTTATAGGGTTCTCTCCTATCTCGATTTCAATTGACTCCATTATGATGCTATCCCAGAACCTGGGGATTTGAGGCAGGGTCCTGGTTTTGTCATAATCCACGGTATGGTCCATTTCCAGATAGTTTTCTGCTATAGCAGACTTGGTTGCCTGAGTGTGGTATGTCTTTGATGCTCCTTACATCTTTTGTCAACGTTTCTGGTGGTTTGGCCTATGTAAGACATAGGCACTCCCATGGTATCTGGTAGATACGCGGTCCTCGTAGCCCCAGATCATCCTTGACCCCCTGAGGAGAGCCTTAATCTTATTTGCTGAGCAGAACACCCTTCTGATTTTGTGCTTCGATATTCTGCTGATTTTGGTAGGTATCGGTCCTGCATATAGTAGGAAGGATACCTTCCAGGTCTCTTCTCCTCCTGCAGTCTGTTGCGGTGTTACGCTTTGCGGATGTCTCTGGCTGAATAACTGTTGTGTATGAACACTCGTTGAAGATGATGCAACTCAGCCATCAAGTTGTCTGAGTGGGAGAGAGTTTGAGATCGGTGTACTAGTGTTCGCAGCACCCTGTTCTTTTGTGCTGGGTGATGGCAGTTTCGGCCTGTATATATAGGTCAGTATGATTTACATCCTATGAACCACAGACATTGCCGAGGTGGGGTGGCTTGCGTGCCTCAACGATGCAGATAGCCGTACTGTAGGCGCAACCACAGCGGAGGGATATCTGTGGAGAGGCCAGACAAACGTGTGGTTCCTGAAGAGGGGCAGCAGCCTTTTCAGTAGTTATAGGGACAACAGTCTGGATGATTGACTGAGCTGGCCTTGTAACATCAGCTAATGTGGCTTTGCCATACAGTTACTGCGAACGGCTGAAAGCGAGGGCAAACTACAGCCGTTACTTATCCCGAGGACATACAGCTCTACTGTATGGAAATATGATGATGGCATCCTCTCGGATAAAATATTCCGGAGGTAAAATAGTCCCCCATTCGGATCTCCGGGAGGGGACTACTCAGGAGGATGTTGTCATCAGGAAAGACAATACTGGCATTCTACGGATCGGAGCGTGGAATGTTAGATCCCTTAATCGGGTAGGAAAATTAGAAAATTTAAAAAGGGAGATGGATAGGCTGAAGTTAGATATAGTGGGGATTAGTGAAGTTCGGTGGCAGGATGAACAGGATTTCTGGTCAGGTGAGTACAGGACTATAAATACAAAATCAATTGGGGGTATCACAGGAGTAGGACTGATAATGAATAAGAAAATAGGAATACGGGTAAAATAGTATGAGCAGCACAGTGATCACTTTATCATTGTCAAGATAGATACGAAGCCAACACCGACAACAGTAGTACAGGTTTATATGCCAACTAGCTCTGCCGATGAGGAGATCGAAGAAATATATGAGTAGCTAAAGGAAATTATTCAGACAGTTAAGGGAGAGGAAAACTTAATTGTGATGGGAGCCTGGAATTCGGTAGTAGGAAAAGGAAAAGAAGTAAAAATAGTAGGTACATATGGACTGGGCAGGAGGAATGAAAGAGGAAGTCTCCTGGTAGAGTTTTGCACGGAACATGATTTAATCGTAACAAACACGTGGTTTAAGAATCACAAAAGAAGGTTGTATACGTGGAAGAGACCAGGAGACACGGAAGGTATCAGATAGATTTTATAATGGTAAGACATAGATTCCGGAACCAGGTTAAAAACTGTAAGACATACCCAGGGGCAGATATAGACTCTGACCATAACTTGTTGGTTATGAACTGTAGGCTGAAACTGAAAAAACTGCAGAAAGGTAAGAAAATAAGGAGATGGGACTTAGATAAATTGAAGGAAAGTGAAGATCTGGAGAATTTCAGAGGGAGATTTAGGCAACAATTGACAGAAACAGGGGGAAATAAAACAGTAGAAGAGGAATTGGTAGCATTGAGAGATGAAATAGTGAAAGCAGCAGAGGACAAAATAGGTAGAAAGGCAAGACCTACAAAAAATCCTTGGATATCACAGGAAAGACTAAATTTAATTGATGAAAGGAGAAAATATAAAAATGCAGTAAATGAAACAGACAGAATGGAGTACAGACGACTAAAAATGGGATTGACGGGAAGTGCAAAATGGCTAAGCAGGAGTGGCTAGAAGCCAAATGCAAATCTGTAGAAGAATGTATAAGAAGAAGAAAAGTAGATACCGCCTATAGGAAAATAAAAAGAGACATTTGGGGACAAGAAAAGCAACTCTACGAATATCAAGAACTCAGATGGGAAACCAGTTCTCAGCTACGAAGGGAAAGCTAAAAGTACATAGAGCAGCTCTACAAAGGAAATGAACCTAGAGACGATGTTGTAGGAAGGGAAGAGAAAGTAGATCAAGATGAAATAGGAGATACTATACTGAGAGATGAATTTGACAGAGCCTTGAAAGACCTAGGTCGGAACAAGGCCCCAGGAGTAGATGACATACCCTCAGAGCTACTAAAGTCTCTGGGAGAGCCAGCCATGACAAGACTATTTGAACTGGTGTGTAGGATGTATGAGACAGGCGAAATACCCTCAGACTTTAAGAAAAATGTAATAATCCCCATTCCAAAGAAATCAGGCGCATACAGGTGTGAAAATTACAGAACCATCAGATTGATAAGTCATGGTTGTAACATTTTAACACGAATTATCTACAGGAGAATGGAAAAGCTGGTAGAAGCTGACCTCGGAGAAGATCAGTTTGGATTCAGGAGGAACGTAGGAACCCGGGAGGCAATACTCACTTTACGTCTTATCTTAGAAAATAGATTAAGGAAAGGCAAACCTACATTTTTAGCTTTTGTAGATTTGGAGAAAGCATTTGACAATGTTGACTGGAATACACTCTTTCAAATTCTGAAGTCAGCAGGGGTAAAATATAGGGAAAGGAGAGTTATTTATAACTTGTACAAAAGCAAGACTGCAGTTATTAGACTCGAAGGGCATGAGCCGTCCGCGGTGGCAGAGGGGACTGAGGCGTTCCAGTCACGGTCTGCACGGCCACTACGGTCGGGGGTTTGAATCCCCCCTCGGACATGGATATTTGTGCCGTCCTTAGTCGTAGCTAGTTCATAATAGTTTGTAAGCTTAGGGACTGATGACCCAGTAGTTAAGTCCCATAAGAGCTACAAACATTTGAACATTTTGAAGGGCATGAAAGGGAAACATCAGTTGGGAAGGGAGTAAGACAGAGGTGTAGCCTTTCACCGATGTTATTCAATTTGTACATCGAGCAGGCGGTGAAGGAAAGCAAGGAAAAATTTGCAATAGGAATTAAAGTTCAGGGGGAAGAAATAAAAACATTGCGTTTTGCTGATGACATTGTAATTCTGTCAGAGACAGCAAAAGACCTGGAAGAGCAGTTGAATGGAATGGACAGTGTGTTGAAGAGAGCGTATAAAATGAACATTAATAAGAGCAAAACAAAAATAATGGAATGCGGTCTTAGAAAATCAGGCGATGCTGAAGGAATTAGATTAGGTAACGAAACAATGAAGGTGGTAGATGAGTTTTGTTACTTGGGTAGTAAAATAACATGCGATGGTCGCAGTACAGAGGATATAAAATGCAGAATGGCAATGGGAAGAAAAGCATTTTTGAAAAAGAGAAATTTGCAACATCGAATATTAATTTAAGGGTAAGGAAGTCTTTTCTGAAGGCATTTGTGTGGAGTGTTGCCTTGTACGGGAGTGAAACATGGACGATAAGCAGTGCGGACAGGAAGAGGATAGAGGCCTTTGAAATGTGGTGCTACAGAAGAATGCTGAAGATTAGGTGGATAGATCGCACAACTAATGAAGAGGTACTGAACAGAATTGGTGAGAAAAGGAATTTTTGGCATACCCTGACTAAAAGAAGGGATCGCTTGGTAGGACACATTCTTAGACATCGAGGAATCGTAAATTTAGCATTGGAGGGAAGTGTGTGGGGTAAAAATCGCAGAGGGAGACCAAGAGACGCATATAGTAAGCAGATTCAAGTGGATGTGGGTTGCCGTTCTTATGAGAAGATGAAAAGGCTTGGTCAGGATAGAGTAGGGTGGAGAGCTGCATCAAACAAGTCTCCGGACTGAAGACCATAACAACAACATGAGTTGGTTTCCTGTATACACTGTAGCCTAATGTGCCGTCTGTCTTCCTTTTCACCAGGACGTCCAGTAACGGAAGTTGACCCTCGTTCCCTAGTTCCATGGTGAACTTAATGTCAGTGTGCGACCTTCCTATCTGTTCTCACCATTAATAATTGGCCAATACATAACTCGGGGTAGTAAAATGTTTATGACCCCCTGTCTCTGTTCACAGGGGTGAGTTATGTATGTCAGCTTCTATGCCCTAAACAGTTACCCAATCTGTTTAAACAAGATCAATAAGTAATCCGTAGTTTAGCCAGTCTATGAATCTGCGGATGGTGACGCGGAAAATGAATTTAAACATAAATTAATGCTCTGAATGACTAACAAAATGGATATTAAGATAAAGAAGTGATTCATTCACGAAGTAATTCTTCATAAATGGAGTTTATTACTGTTTTTGGACATGAAAATGCGGGTTTTGTTAGTCTGTTCGGTTACCCAGCCGGCTGGCTAACAGTTTGGACCTAGTGAATGGTATACAGGTAGTTATGGTTTTCCTAATCTGCTTAGTTATTTACATCGATAAATAACTGATTATTTCCCCAACTATTGTTCATGAGGTGAGTCTTACCGATTAAATAATTTAAATAATTACTGCTTTCATTTAAATCTTCATTATTTTTGTGATTGGTATTTCTTACCTCTTATGAAATTGGTGATAAAGTTTTTACCCCCTATGTTTATTCTGCACAAAGCTTCTAGATTTAACTGCTTGTTTAATTTATCACTGCTTGGTATTCTTAAGCCTCATTAGGATGGCGACCTGTATAAATTTTGATTAATGAAACATTTTGTTAATAATTTTAATTAGCACAACAATAGTATTGCAAGATTACCGAAATTAATTTTTTGTTTCATAGTAATCAGATTTCTTTTAGTGCTATAGGCTACGCCCAGTTCAAGATTAGTTATCGCCTTCCACAATTTACTTTGTGTTTGGATAAATCTTTGGGGAGTTTCGGTCCAAGTCTTATCCTTAGGCTAGCAAGGGTGTCACACTTAGTCGCGGTTGTGTCACATATGGCGACCATGACAGGAGCCGAAACGAATAGAGAACGTAAAATTTTGAATTTCACGTAAGTTGACCTAGCAAATTCGCGTAAAATAGGAAAAGAATAAAAAACGCGAACCGAACACGAATCGGTTGTGGGGCATAATAGTGTTTGTTAAAGGTGTTGCATAAAAGGAAGTAAAGTATAGTTTCATATAAATAATCTAAAATGGATCAGAAATGTTTAGTAACCAGAACGTTCTAGACCGCGAAGTAGTGGGGGCAGGCAGGCAGGACGCGGCAAGCCTTGAGAACGTTCGAGAGCGAGCGACAGGTGGTCTCACAGTGCAGCCACCTGCAGTAGGCGCACACACACAACAGACGAACGAAACTATGCAAGTTTACGAAAGACCAACTACGAACAATATACAAAACCGAAGTTAAAGAATAAATGTTAGTTCATGATAGTGGATATGAAAATGCATCTTGTAACATGTCCCATCCTCGTCCTTACAAAAGTTATACAGGTGAATTTTTTGATACCAAATCTTACATAGACAGCATTCCCGAACTGGAAGATGAAGAATCTTTGAGTCTCAAAGACATTTTCCGATTATTAATGAAGCAGAATAATAAACTTAGTTCTGATATCAAAAGTTTGGGATCTGAAGTAACTAACATGGATTCGATATTGGAATCTAGAATTGAAAGTTTGGATTAAAGATTTGGATGCAAATCTTAATCATCAAATTTCCGAGTTAAAACTTCAAGGCACTGCTATTCAAAATAAACTCGGAAAAGTTAACCAAAAAGTGGTGTCTCTAAACAATACTGTTGCAAATATGCAAACAGAAATGGGTACTTTAAAGAATGACGTAGAATTAGTCCAAGGACAGGTGAGAGACATCAACGACAGGTTTGATGTCCAAATAATTAAACTGCAGGACAAGGTCGAACCGGTAGTCGTAAATAAAATCGACGAAAGAGTATTCGGTTTGAAAACAGAAATCCTTAACTCCTGTAATAATGAAATATTTAAAGTAAGATCTGTTGTTGTCAAATGCGAAAACGACACTTCAAAAGTGCAGAACAAAATTTCCAATTTGGAAAAGAAAATGTACACACAACCTGCTTGTATTGTAGAGAAAAACAATACATTTAACGTACTCGAAAATGATGGGAAATTTGATCCGGCCAAGAAACACAACGGTTGGCATCCGTTGGAATTTTTACGTAATTGTGAACGTATTTTGACTGATGAATATTCAAACAAGGAAAAGATTAATGCTGTTATCACCGCAATGACCGGTGAAGCAAGAAGCTTGGCATTGAATTTAGACATTAACAGTATGTCATTTTCTGAATTTAAAAGTAAATTTACTGAAGAATTCTGGTCAGAACATAAACAAGAGAGCCTTTGGCGAGAATTTACGATGACCAGGTTAAATAAGAATAAAGGCAGAGTTTCTCTTAAAGCATTTTGCGGGAGATGGTATTAAAAACTAGTTCTTATCCGTGGAAGGAGATAGGCTAGTGAAATTATCTGGGAAATGTGTAAAAAACTTCCCAGAGAATCAAGTAGGTTTATTGAAAGTAGACAACTTCCAAGAATTCCTTAAAAAAGTCGAAGACGAAGATAATTAGCACAGTAGCCATGAGGACAGCCATTATCAAAACCAAAACGATAATCGTAATGACGAGTACGACAATAGTAACCGAGTTAACGTAAATATCATCCAACATGGCAGAGGAAGAGGCCGTGGCAACGGTTTCAGATGGGGCCGAGGTCGTGGGTTCGGAACCCACAAATCACCGACGGAATAACAGTCGGAAAACTAAGTAACGCGTACGTCGAGAGTTGGACAAACGCGCATAACCGGTATAGACCCAATAAATATAATAACAGAATCCGATTCGCATAATTAAATGAGGAGTGCCGTGATATGAAATGCCGCTGCGGCAGTAGCTTAGGAGGCAGCGAGCAGACAACAGGTGTTGCGGCAGGGGAATCCCCACCCACCGGCAAGTGTGACAGAGCACGGGAGCGTGGGAAAGAGCTGATTAAAGAACCGGCTATATATATGTAGGTCAAGATACTGACCTGAATAAAGCTAGCAATATCAAGGGTATTGAACAGACCGCTGAAATAAACTCTTTGTCGGAAGAAAAATCCAACTCAAATCAGGTTGCACCGTGCGAAAGGAATAGTGTCGTAAGGAATAGTAGTCACGAAAAACAGCAAGTAGACGTTCCGGAAATTCAGGAATGGCGAGCACAAATGGATAATTTGTACTTGGGTCTATCTACGTGTAGATTGGAAGACTTTAAGCGGGATTACGCAATCCGACCTATCTCTGGCAAAGAGTGGAGAAAGAAGTACGCTAGCGAGCTAGCGGTTAAAAATAGTAAGAAAAACGGCGCGTGCAAAGGTGGCGAGCGACTGTAACCGAAAATGATAGGGAAAATGGTACTGTGTATTGGGCTCAGTCTGCCGAATTAAAAGCCAGCAAGTCGATACGTATCCGCTTAGAAAAATAAAATGAAATTTTGCACGTAGCAGAAAACGAAATTCTGGCAAGCCTAGAATGTTCTGAATTGACTACTGTTATATGCGATTACTCGCATGGCAATGATGATAGTTGCATGAAAAGCATCGAACAAAACGCTGACTTTTGCAAATACGAGGTCGCGGTCAATGTTATTGGAGCCGATGAAAAGAACACAGAATGTAATGACAAAATAAACATAGAGCCCGAAAGTAGTCAAATCAATACGGTTTCTCTGGAACCGACAGAAACAAAATCAGCTGAGTTAGATAAAACCATATTCCTTGCTGATTTAACGGACGCGAATCAGGAAAAACTTGCTGATGCATCAATATCCAAAGCAGTATTATGCGAAGATTCAGATAGTGATTTAAATCTATCTTATGATGACTCTTCTGTAGAAAGCGAAGAAGGATTGGACGAAAGTGAAACAGAAGAAAATTAATTAGATCTTGATGAAGAAAACCGACCAGTGAGAGTAAGTCAAGGCCCTAAAATAGGAAGCTTAAACGCAGCTTCAATCATGACAGGACGCTGGACACGGTAGAAAGAATAAATCTCAGTATCATGGATCGTAGTGCGACCACAGTACAAAAGAAAAAAGGACCTCCTGACATAACAAACGAGGAGGAGAATTGCCAGGAATCAAAGAGCCTCCCGATAAAGTAATTAAGGAAGCCGCGGTGAAGGTTCAAAGAGAAAGCACATCCCACAAAGTACCGCCGGATAAAAGCAAAACGACAGTACCCGATATGACTTGGAAGGATTTTTTAATTGATTATGATCTCCTACGAGAAGAGCTAGAAGCGGAAGAAGTACAGTACAGTAAACAGGCAGTGGTGCCAGTAAAGTTATATGGAATAACACTAAATGTTTTTCTTGATATGGGCGCGCACATTAGTGCAATTTCTCAATCATTCTTTGAACATATTGCAAATGAACCAGAACTGGTAATCATGTCCGTTAGTGGAGTCAAGGTAGTTGGCGCCACTGGAAAGACGAGTAAACCTATTAAATTTCACGTTCTGATAGAATTCAGCATTGAAGGTCGAGAATTTGAACATGATTTTTAGTGGTTCCGGATTTAAGTTCCGAAATGATCCTTGGGATAGACTGGCTTAATAAAGAAAATGTTGTCATTAATTGTGAAAGGCAATTAATAGAAATGAATAAAGGGAAAAATAAATTAGAAATACGATTCGAAGAGAATGAGGCCACAATTGGCGAAGAATTCGAATCGATGTTATTAAAATTTGAGAATGAAAATGAGGGTTTAGGCTATTTCTACGAGCTTTATCACGTCAAATCATTAATTGACGATGAAAAGACGGAAGTAGAATTTCACAAACTGGTTGACGAAGTTGAGGAACGAAACGAAGAACAGAAGTCCGAATTAATAACCATTTTGGAAAAATACAGAGAAGTATTTTCAGACAAACCAGGAAGGGTGAAAAATTTTCAATATAAAATGGAAGTTCGACCTCACGAACCTTTTTTCATGAAACCTTATTCTGTACTGATTTCTAAGAAACAAGCCGTTCAAGAAAAAATTAATAAAATGATGGACTGGGTTGTTATCGAACGGAGCACTAGTAAATATAACAGCCGCTTATTATTGTGAACAAAAGAGATGGAGCCGTAAGAATAGTAACTGATGCAAGGACCCTAAAAATAGTAAAATGGGAAGTAGTTCGACACGAGAACTTAGAGGAGATGCTCCAAGAATTCCATAATGTAAAATACTTAACTAGTCTCGTCTTGACATCTGGTTATTGGTAAATAGGGCTGCACGAGAAAACGAGAAAATATACAGCTTTCCTATTTGATGGTAAGTGCTTTCAGTACAAGGTCGTTCCTTTTGGGCTAAATACGTCAGTGTCAGTGTTTATTAGAGCCCTGGACGAAGTACTGGGAACAGAGCTCTGTAGTAGTTAACTATTTATGTAGATGACCTTCTAATTGAGATAGAAACATAGGAAGAACATTGTGAGCTACTCGAAAAAACATTTCAAGCTTTACAGAAATGAGGGATGACACTATAGTTAAAGAAATGCGAATTTGTAAGAAAAGAGATTAAATTTCTAGGCCACATTATTTCATCTAATGTGATAGCTAAAAATCCAGAAAAAATATCGGACATAAAGAACTGTGCTACACCATGAACTAAAAAGCAATTAAAAGCTTACTTAGGGCTGTGGATTCAATAGAAAATTCGTACAGGGGCAAGTGTTCAATAGTATACATTTAAATGGGTTACTTATGAAAAATAGTGCTTATATTTGGACAGCAGATTGCCAAAAAGACTTTGAGAAACTGAAAGAGGAGCTGATGAGGAACATAATGTTATACCACCCTAACCGTAATGACACTTTCCACTTAAATTCTGACAGTAGTTACTATGGCATAGGTGTTGAATTATTCCAGTAAATCGAGCAAGACGGAGTAAAAACACGTAGAACCATTGGTGTTGCTAGTAGAATGTTGACAAAATTCGAAAGAAACTACACTGTGTCAGAAAAGGGGGCACTTAGCATAATTTGGGTATTAAAGAAATTTAGGTACTATTTATGGGGAAATAAGATATAATCATCCATACAGACCATAAAGCTCTAACATTCCTACCGGACTGTAGACTATTAATGGGAAGTGTGTGCACTGCATCTGTAGCAATTTGATTACCAAATCCATTATGTTAATTGAAGAGATAATATAGTAGCTGATGCTTTATCGAGATTGCCGCATTGTATGAATCAGGTAGAGAAAAACAGTATTGGAGAAGGCACATTTGCCATAAATAATATAACAGTACCAGGTAAAAATTTAATAGAGAAAATTTACAAGAATATGCGAAGGTACCAAAATGATGATCTGCTGTGTTTATCAGTAAAAGCCAAATTTGGTAACCCAGATTTTCCATAAATCCCTAGCCACTATAAAATTTTCCAAAATGTACTGTATAAAAGAAAAAATTTAGTTACCGAAATATGGAGAGTATGTTGGTCTGCTATTTATGAGCTTGAAATTATTGATTATTTCCATTTGTACTTACAACACTGTGGGCCAAAGAAATGCATTGAAAAATTGTAAGATGTAGTAGCGATAAACAGTGGTTTAAAAAGAAAAGTCACAGAAAGGATAAGGAGTTGTGACATCTGTCAAAAGGCTAAGTCAACTAATAAGATTCACCGTGGGTTAATGCAAAGTATCATCGCAAAGGATATTTTAGAGCTTTTATCAGTAGATTTATTAGGGCCATTACCTAAAACCAGATTGGTACGAAAGTCCTAGTTAAGACCCATGAGAGGTCTAGTAAAATTAAAATGAGATCTCAAAATTTAAATTTGTATATAATAGACCTTATGTAGTACAAGGGGCACCATTCCCTAACGTTTACTTCCTGGTGCATCCGAAATCTTTAAAACCATTGGGCACCAGAAATGTAGTTGATTTAATACCTTATTATGAGAAACAGTAATATAAATGTTTTTGTAAAAGTGTACTTTGTGTATATCTTTAAATTTTTGTATACATGTATAGTTACGTATATGCACAAGATTTTAAGACAAGTTTCTAGTTTCAGATGCTTAAATGTAATAAAATCTGTAACCAATCAAATTCAGATAATAATATGAGGACTGCCTACATGTAGCAGGCAGTCCAATTATTATAATTATGAAGGCTCCACCCCCATGAACCACAGACATTGCCGAGGTGGGGTGGCTTGCGTGCCTCAGTGATAGTGCCTCATAGGTGCAACCACAGTGGAGGGGTATCTGTGGAGAGGCCAGACAAACGTGTGGTTCCTGAAGAGGGGCAGCAGCCTTTTCAGTAGTTACAGAGGCAACAGTCTGGATGATTGACTGAGCTGGCCTTGTAACATCAGCTTACATAGCTTTGCCATGAAGTTCCTGAGAACGGCTGAAAACAAGGGGAAACTACAGCCGTTACTTTTCCCGAGGACATGCAGCTCTACTGTATGACTATACGATGATGGCGTCTTCTTGGGTAAAATATTCCGGAGGTAAAGTAGTCCCCAATTCGGATCTTCGGGGGGGGGGGGGGGGGACTACTCAGGAGGATGTCATCATCAAGAAAAACAAAACAGGCATTCTACCGGTCGGAGCGTGGAATGTACTAACCCTTAATCGCGCAGTTAAGCTAGAAAATTTGAAAAGAGAAATGGATAGGTTAAAGTTAGATATGGTAGGGATTAGTGAAGTTCCGTGGCAGGATGAACAGGATTTCTGGTCAGGTGAGTACAGGGTTATCACTACTCACGAGTAGGTCTGATAATGAATAAGAAAATAGGAATACGGGAAAGTTACTGTGAACAGCACAGTGAACGCATTATCCTAGTAAAGATAGACACGAAGCCAACACCGAACATAGTAGTGCACGTTTATATGCCAACTAGCACTGCCGATGATGAGGATATCGAAAAATGTATGAAGAGATAAAAGAAATCATTCAGAAAATTAAGGGAGACGAAAACTTGATTGTGATGGTGGACTGGAACTCGGTAGTAGGAAAGGTAAGAGAAGGAAATCTGGTAGGTGAATATGGACTGGGGAAAGGAATGAAAGAGGAGATCGCT
Source organism: Locusta migratoria (assembly GCA_026315105.1). Lineage (NCBI taxonomy): Eukaryota > Metazoa > Arthropoda > Insecta > Orthoptera > Acrididae > Locusta > Locusta migratoria. The sequence goes on from CM048755.1 coordinate 15,363,337, forward strand.
TGGTAGAATTTTGTGTAGAGCACAATTTAATGATCACCAACATTTGGTTTAATCATCATGAAAGAAGGCTGTATACGTGGAAGAGACCAGGAGACACTGAAAGGTACCAGATTGAATTTATAATGGTAAGGAATAGATTTAGAAACCAGGTTTTAAACTGTAAGACATATCCAGGGGCAGATATAGACTCTGACCATGCCTTATTGTTTATGAACTGCAGATTAAAACGTAAGAGACTGCAGAAAGGTAGAAAGGTTATGAGATGGAACCTGGACAAATTGAAGGAACCAGAGGTGGTTCAGAGTTTCAGAGGGAGCATTAGGCAAGGATTGGCTGATACTGGGGAAAGTAATACAGTAGAAGAAGAATGGGTAGCTCTGAGGGATAGGCAGAAAGACAAGGCCTAATGGAAATCCCTGCATAACACAGGATATACTGAACTTAATTGATGAGAGGAAGAAATTTAAAAATTCAGCAAGTGAAACAAGAAAGGGAGTACAAACGCCAGAAAAATGAGATTGACAGGAAGTGCAGACTGGCTAAGCAGGAGTGGCTAGAGGACAAATGCAGAACCGTAGAATAATGTATAAGTAGAGGAAAGATAGATACCGCTTACAGGAAAATAAAAGAGATATTTGACGACAGGAAAATCCAGTACTAAGCAAAGAGGGGAAGCTGCACTGTGGAAGGAATATATAGAGGTCCTATACGAAGGAAATAAACTTGAAGGCAGTATTCTAGAAATGGAAGACGAAGTGGAGGAAGATGAGATAGAAGATATGATATTGCGAGAATATCCAATATTAATTTAAATGTTAGTAAGTCCTTTCTGAAAGCATTTGCCTAGAGTGTAGCATTGTATGGGAGTGAAACGTGGACGTAAAGGATTTCAGATAAAAAGATGATAGAAGCGTTTTAAATGTGGTGCTACAGACGAATGATGAAAATTAGATGGGTAGATTACGTAAATAATCAGGAGGTGCTTAACCGAATTTGGGAGAAAAGGAGTTTCTGGCATATCCTGACTAAGAGAAGGGATAGATTGGTTGGACACATTCTGAGACATCAAGGAATTGTCAACTTAGCATTAGAAGGAAGCGTGTGGGGTAAAAATCGTGGAGGGAGACCGAGGGAGGAATATAGTAAGAAGATTCAAAAGGATGTAGGTTGCCGAATGTATTCTCAGATGAAGAGACTTGCACAGGAGAGCTGCATCAAACCAGTCTGCAGACTGAAGACCATAGCAACAACAACAACATGAAGGCTGAAGATAAAATGGTCTGCCATATAGAGCAACCTGGGGCAGCAACCTTGCTTTCGCAAAAGGAGCATATAAAGTCAGTATACATTAAAATGTCAGTGACTTGTGCTAAGCTCCAACAATAGTGTTGCGTGTGTGTATGTTTTTATGTGTGTTTAGTGAAGTATCCAAGGCTACAAAAGCTAAGACTTCCTTTGAAAGTTGCAGGCAGCAAATTGTAAGAAAAAAATGTTGTTTGTAAATAATGAAAAATTTTACTTGTTATGTCAATGTTAGTGTACATTTACAAATTGTATATTATTTTTGCCTTGGTATAGTGTTATGTAAATTTTATTGTTGGGTATTTTCTTTTTGTACATTTATGTGTGATTGTATAACATGTAAACTATTCCTTTTTGTCACAAATACTTAACCTGATCGATAATGTGAGAGTTAAACTTCGTGTACTGTTCAGTTGAAAAATTTGTTTCTTAGTATCAAAGTTGTGCAATTCTTTTACATGGGTATTAAAATTCTTAACATTCAACATGTAATAACTGTATTAGGGGCATATATAACGCCATTGCCCAATTTGGACAATTGTTTAGAGTAATATTTGCCGGCCGCGGTGGCCGAGGGGACTGAGGCGCTCCAGTCACGGTCTGCACGGCCACTACGGTCGGGGGTTCGAATCCCCCCTCGGGCATGGATATTTGTGCCGTCCTTAGGATTAGCTAGTTCATAAGTAGTTTGTAAGTTTAGGGACTGATGACCCTGTAGTTAAGTCCCTTAAGCTATACAAACATTTAAACATTTGAGTAATATTTCAATTATATGCTACGTAAGATACTACATTCCATTCATGTTACCAGCGACTCCACCACTGTATGGTATGTGATGTCTGTACTTCATGTGCTTTGTATGTTTTATCAATATCTACATCATGTTTATTTCTGCATATCATTTTTTTTTTTAATTTTAATTTGTTTCGGTAATGTCAGTTTTATTTTTGAATCGTTTTATGTATGTGAATATTATGTAAATTTGTAATATCTCACGACCAGCATGATATGTAATGGATGTTGTAATACAATGTGAACGGAATTCCATTGTAAATGGAAAGGTGTTGTCGCACAGCTAACGCAGAGAGAGAAGTCAGTATGAGTTGGTTTTGTGTCCCAGCCTCGTCGCCGCTTTTGTGTCTCGTTCCGTTGTAGGTGTCGGTGGCCGAGTGGAATGAGACCGACACAGGAATAGAGATAGCACGCTGGTGCAGGTACGGAGAGGAGCAGCCAGAAACTAGAAACACTAGAGTAAATTAGAACGAGATATATATTGCACAGAATTTATACAATACTTAACTTTTACATAGTACTGCAGAATGTTGATACATAGTTGAGCTAGAGTCCTGCCTAGTGCCTAACTGATAGCCAAGTCTTCACTGGTGCCTATCGGATTCCGAAGTCTTTACTGGTTGCTATCTCAGTCCGAAGTGAACGATGTCCTTCAGTGGTGGCCACGAGCGGAGTTGTCGCAGAGGGCGCTCGTGGCTGTCGTCGTGAGAACGCCGCGCTGTGCGTGCATGGCGGCGCGCGGCGAAAGTAGGTGGCGCGCACTTTGTACTTGTGCGACACCACACCCCTCCCCCCAAACCGCCGCGCCGCCGTGGCGTAGGGCTGAGGGCCACGGCGACGGCACTGGGAGGAGGGCCTGGGCGGGGGCGTTACTGGTGGGACGGGCGTCGTAGCTGAGGCTGGGATCGAGACGCCGTCCGCGCCCCGGTATACACCTTGCGATCCGCTGGAAAACCCGCGAAAACCAGCGGAAGGGCGCCCGCCCCCGCCCAGAGGGAGCAGGTCATCTTCTTCTGAGGTGCGTGGCCCAGGCGGCGGCGGCACGCACGGTCCCGGAGTCCCTCTCGGTGACGCTGTCATCTGCGGCGGCGACAGCGGCGGCGTCGCGTCGATCTCCATCGGGACGATCTCGTAGTCCGGGGACGCTGGACCCGTTGACGAACGATGTGTTTGTGCTCCCTGGCGGTGAACTGGGTCTGGAATCAAGAAACCGGAGACAGGACCGCGCGGCCTGTGCAAGCTCAATTGGTTTGCGTGGCGCCGCAGCTCCGACCCTGTGGAAGAACGTACAACATACATATTGGGACCGAGCACGCGCTGAATGGTGCCCGGTGTCCATCTTGTCTTGTTGCCAGCAAACACCCTGTACAGCACCGGCGTGGAAACCTGAAAACGCGTAGCGCCATACGAACCGACTCGGTGCGTGGGAGGCTGCAGCAGGTGAAGGAGAGTGCGGTGACGGCGGCCGTGTAGCAGCTCGGCAGGAGACGGGCCGTCACGTGGCATGCATCGATACGTAGACAGGAAAATTTGAAGAGCTTGCTGCCTGGAGTGCTGACCTTTCATCTTCTCCATGTGCGACTTGAATGTTCGAACGAAACGTTCTGCTTTACCATTGGACTGAGGGTGAAAAGGTGCAGTGGTAATATGCTGAATGCCATTCACACGACAAAACTGTTGAAATTCCGCACTAACAAACTGAGGTCCATTGTCACTGACGATAGTTTCAGGCAAGCCTTCGATGCAAAACACTGACGTTAAGGCACTGATTGTACTAGAAGCTGTCGTTGAGTTCATGGCAATCACAAAAGGAAACTTGCTGAAAGCGTCTACAACTATTAACCAGCGCGTATTCCAGAAAGGTCCGGCAAAGTCAATGTGTAAACGTTGCCATGGTCCCTTGGGGCGTGGCCAGTATGAGAAACGTTGCGGAGGAGCCGCCTGATGCTCCGCACAAACAGTACACCGTGACGTCATACTCTATATCTGGGCGTCCATACCACCCCAGGTACAATGACGTCTGGCCAATTGCTTTGTCCTAACAATACCCCAATGTCCTTGATGCAGGAGGCGTAACACTTCTCGTTGCAGGGAACGAGGAACAATCACTCTTGTTTGGTCGTTGTCGGTATGCAACAACAGAACACCCTGACTTAAAGATAATGCATGACGTTGTGAAAAATAACGTCGAACCAGAGGCCGCTCAATGTCTTTGGCTCTGGCAGGCCACCCTGAGCGAACAAAACGTGCTACCACACTTAGGTCTGCATCCACAGCTGTTTCCTGTGCAACCCGACGAGAGTTCAAAGGGAATCAAACATGTATCACTAAGTAGTGCAGACTTTAGTTTGTCAAAGGCAACCTGACAATCTTTAGACCATACAAAAGGCACATTCTTCCTACGTAAGTGATGCAGTGGAGCTGCAATCTGAGAGGCATTGGGAATAAATCTGAAATAATAGTGAAGCTTTCCCATCACTGCTTGCAATTCATGCACATTCTTAGGAGGAGGCAAGTCTTTGATTGCTCGAAGATGTGACTGTAAGGGATGAATTCCTTGGGCATTAATCACATGGCCTAGGTACTCTATTTCAGTTTGAAAAAACGATCACTTTGCTTTATTACAACGTAGACCTGCTGCAGTCAAAACTTTGAAAAGGCACTCCAGGTTTGCTAAATGTTCTTCAACTGTACGTCCGGATACTACAATGTCATCTAAATAGTTCGAGCAACAAGGTACCGAAACCTGTCAGCTGTTCCAAAAAGCGCTGAAAAATAGCGGGGGCGGAAGAACTGCCAAAGGGTAGGCGTTGAAATTGAAAAAGGCCCATGTGAGTATTAATGACGAAAAACTTTTTTGACTCGTCATCAAGTGGAATCTGTAAGTATGCCTCTGCTAAATCAATCTTGGAAAAGAAGCGAGACTGTCTTAATTTGTCCATCAGTTCCTCAGGTCTGGGCAGGGGATAAGTGTCAACAATTGTTTGACCGTTCACTGTTGATTTGAAGTCCATACAGAGACGAAGTTTTCCTGACGGCTTGGGTATAATTACTAAAGGTGAGGCCCACTGACTCGCAGAAACAGGAGAATTCAGCCCACTGTCGTGCCAACGTTTAAGTTCTTCGGCAACTGTATCACGCAAGGCGATAGGCACTGGTCTAGCTGTACGAAATTTTGGATCTGCAGATTCTTTTAAAGTTACATGTGCCACGAAGTCTTTTGCACAACCTAGTTCCGGCGAAAACAAGTCACTATATTTGTCACACAATGCATTGATTTTATCCTGAGGCACCATTGACGAAATTTGAAGCACATCTCTTTGAATTGATAAACCAAACAAGTCAAAATCATCTAGTCCAAAAATGTTCTGCGTAGATTTGGCCTGAAGAACAACAAAAGCAACTGTTTTTGTTACACCTTGGAAAGAGGCAGGCAGGCCACACGTTCCTAGCACGGGAATATTTTGACCTGTATAAGCTGTTAACACTTGCTGTGACGGCGACAATTTTGGTGAACCCAGAAGTTCATAAGTATCTTTATTTATTAATGTGACAGCGGAACCAGTATCAAGCTGAAATTGCACCGTCTTATTTTCTATGAAGAGAGTCACAAACAGTTTTTGCTTGCGGCGCTCGACAGGTGCGCGAATGTGGGCGACGTCTGCTACGGTTTGTTTACTGCGCTTGCGCGGGCCGCGTAGTGAAGTAAGCGGCGTAGGATCGGCACACAGCGGATTAACAACACTGTCACTAGATAGCACTACCGCCGGATCGGCGTCCGCGCAAGCATGCGAAGCTACTCCAGATGTACTAACTACTGCACTACACTTTTGAGTAGCTACTTGATGTCTACTGTCACTAGCTACACAGTACTGGGCACTATCACAAGGAGCAGTTGCAGAAGGCACTCTTTTCACTACAGGAATGCACTGTTCATAGTCATTTTGCTTGTCCCGAACCCTTTTCCGTTGCACTGTTTTACGCGCTCGTCGGCGCTTGCTACGTGGTGCACTATATAGTTTTGCCATGGGCGCAGAACTACCTTCTTGCAATTGAGATCCAAGGAAAGCACTGTTCAATTCCAGAGCCCGTATAACATTTACAGAATGAACTGTCCTCGCACTCTGCGAAGCACTGTTTCTAACGGTACCGTTCTTTGAGTTTTTAATTTGCATACACACAGACTGTACGTGTCCTGATTTGCCACATTGATAACAAGTTGCGTTGTGACTAGGGCAATGAGCACGCTTGTGGCGAGACACACACTGGGGGCAAGATTTACGTACATTTTTCTGAAATGAGCGTTGGCGCCCGTTATTCAAATCACTGTTTCTAACACGACGGGGCGACCTTTGAGTCGCACTTTTACACTGGCTACTGTTCACTGTCTGTTCAGCACGGCCTGTACTATTGTAAGAATCACTAGTGCTACACTGAGAACTACGGCTAGGAAAGCGACCGTTGCGGCGCACTGAATTAACACTGTGGCTTTGCATTTCTACATCTGCTAAGTCAAAAGTATCATGCGCATCTATAAGCTGCAGTACACTGTCTAATGAGGGGTCAGACTGTTTCAGAATTGCTGCTCTAATTCTGGGGTCCTGAATATTCTGCGTAATCGCATCCCTCAACATCACGTCACTATACGAAAGTCCACAAGAGCAAGTAAATTTACATTTGCGGGTTAAGCCCTTCAATTCCGTAATCCACTTTTGGTGTGACTGCTGCGGTAATTTTTTAAGTCTGAAAAATCGGTACCGTGCCGCAGCTACGAGAACTTTTCTCTCATAATGAGCATTTAGTGCCTCTACTATTTGTTTAAAGTCTACATCAGGAGGAGATACGTCGGGGAAAAGTTTTTTCAGTAACACGAAGGTGTTGGTGCCCACCACAAATAATGGCAGATGCTTCACTTTCTGACCTGTAATTTGATGAGCCGCGACGAGTTCTTGAAACTGTGCGAAGTAGTCGCTCCATTCTTCCTCACGTTCATTGTACTGGCGAAATGTAGGAAGCGGTGCGGCGGCAGGTGTGGGCTGCTGAAGCGGCGGCTGTTGTTGTTGGTTAGCTGCTTGCGCTGTGAGCTGGGCCACAGCTTGGAGGAGTTGTGTTATTTGCGCCGTCTGCAACTGAATAATTTCCATTAAGTTTGGGTTCGGGGGAGTGGCCATCCTGACCGATTAGGCGCCGCGTATACAAGTAACTTATAACAAAACACAAATGCAATATGAAAGAGGACGCTCTGCAACAAAAAAGTCCACAAAACATGTAAATGAAAATGTTCCCCCAAAAATCTTATAATAATGGTGGGTGGGCGGGAGCAATTTCTGCGTGCTCCGACTGCTGCTGTCTGGCTGCTGGTCCAAGGTTCGTCTATCCCATCCTCGTCGCCACATTTGTGTCCCAGCCTCGTCGCCGCTTTTGTGTCTCGTTCTGTTGTAGGTGTCGGTGGCCGAGTGGAATGAGACCGACACAGGAATAGAGATAGCACGCTGGTGCAGGTACGGAAAGGAGCAGCCAGAAACTAGAAAAACTAGAGTAAATTAGAACGAGATATATATTGCACAGAATTTATACAATACTTAACTTTTACATAGTACTGCAGAATGTTGATACATAGTTGAGCTAGAGTCCTGCCTAGTGCCTAACTGATAGCCAAGTCTTCACTGGTGCCTATCGGATTTCGAAGTCTTTACTGGTTGCTATCTCAGTCCGAAGTGAACGATGTCCTTCAGTGGTGGCCATGAGCGGAGTTGTCGCAGAGGGCGCTCGTGGCTGTCGTCGTGAGAACGCCGCGCCGTGCGTGCATGGCGGCGCGCGGCGAAAGTAGGTGGCGCGCACTTTGTACTTGTGCGACACCACACCCCTCCCCCCCCCCCCCCCAAACCGCCGCGCCGTCGTGGCGTAGGGGGCGCGCGGCGAAAGTAAGTGGCGCGCACTTTGTACTTGTGCGACACCACAGTTGGGAGTTGAGAGCTGTAGTCAGTGGAAGGTTGGCATTCGTAGCAGTGAGTCTATGGTGGGAGCTCACAGCAGTAGTGAGCCTGAGTTTGGAGTGCACAGCATCAAGACGCAGTGGCAGACTTGTGCTACTGTATTCTGGGCCAAATATTTGTTTCACTTGAGGCAGAAGACCAATCTACGTACACTGGCCTCGGTGAACGTGCATACGCAATGGTAACACTTATACTGCCGGCACATGCAGCTAAATGGAAGCTACTGGAAACCGTTGTTCTTATGTCGGCTCACAAACTGCATAAAGATGAAATCTGAACTGTATAAGCTGCGCAGCCACCTCGCCACTACTCCTCATTTATAACAGGTCATAATATTTATTGTTACTGTTTATAAACTGGTCGTTGAGAGATTTAATTTGTGTTTTGAATGTTTTTAAAAAGAGCTTACATTTTTGTTAAAAGTAGTGTGTACGTAACCCTAATTTATCCCAAGTCACATAACCTAATAGGGATCCTCTCCTGTAAAGAATTATTAACCGAGTCATCCTTTTTTTTTATTTTTTTTTATGCAGCAATCGATTTTAATAATGTAAATTTTCTTGGAGAATCTTCTTAGTACAATATACACTGCTGCAAATATAAATTTCATTGCTCTTTCACAATAGTATTGGTAGGAAGATGTTACTGTTTTGCCACATAACTAATTTTAATCACTTCATATAATTGAAATAGTTCAGACATGAACTTCTATGTGTGGTATTAGTCAAAATTTATTACAGTGTTCCTATAAACTGTCTGTACAGTTTGAGTGACCTCATTCTAGATTCCAGGCTAACAGGTTTAATTGATGAATCTATTCAGCAAACTGTTACTTAAAAAAGTAGTTAACTGTAACAGAATCATTAGTTTCATGGTAGGGAGAAAGATTTAATTATTTTCAATAAAATGATACATACTAGTCAGTGTTCTTTAAGTAGATTTTTGAATGGAGGTCATAATGATAACCAATTTCTTATTTATTTACAAAGAACATTAGGAACAGCACTGCTAACATCAGTAGGTTTTTATTATTTTTTATCACTAATTATAAGCCTTTCAGTAACTATGTTTCTGAGTGCCACTTGCACTGCAATACTACATTCTACAGTAACAGAAAGTAACTGATGAGGTGAGTCTTACCTTCAAAATAATTTAAATAATTACTGCTTTCATTTAAATCTTTATTATCTTTGTGATTGTTTTTTTAATCTCTTATGAAACTGGTGATAAAGATATACATCCTATATTTATTCTGCACCAAGGTTCTAAATTTAACTGCATTTTTCATTTATCACTGCTTGGTATTATTATGCCTCATTAGGCTGGCGACCATGTATAAATTTTGATTAATGAAACATTTTGTTAATAATTTTAATTAGCACAACAATAGTATTTCACGATTACCTAAGTTAATTTTTTTGTTTCATAGTAATCAGATATCTTTTACTGTTATAGGCTACACCTATTTCAAACATAGTTATCGCCTTCCACAATTTATTTCGTGTTTGGATAAATCTTTGGAGAGTTTCGGCCCAAGCCTTGTCCTTAGGCTAGCAGGGGTGCCACACTTAGTGGCTCATGACTGTTCGATTAGTCGCGGGTATGTCACAAGTGGTATGTTCCTCATATCATTTTATGTATTTGTGCCTGATTCCCTAGTCCTGAAGCATCTGCACGATTCTACATTTTCACCTGACTTCCTGCACGTTTGGTCTCACAAATGCAGTTTTGCTCCTGATTAAATGATGATCAGTGTCATCATAGAACCCTCCTGATTTCCTGATCTTTTATTATATAATCAATGACAGTTTGGTTCCCCTGTCTTCCCAAGTACATTGGTGAATGTCCCAACGCTTTAAAAAGATTCTGTAATAACTAAGCTCATAGTGGCAGACAAATCCAAGAGCTGTGTTCCAATCCTGTTGCCCTCCATATCGTCTCCAAACTTACACATAACTTTTTGATTCTTCTCTGTTCGATTTCCTATGCTGGCATTAAAATCTCCCATTACCAAAACACTGCCCTTGTCATTTAACTAGTATATAATAGACTGTATCATAAAATCTGTCCACCTTATCTTGATGTGTACTTTTACAGGTGGAATAAACTAACACCATCCTAATATTCTTGTTCGAGACTTCCAAATCTACCCATAACAATCGTTCGTTTAGACACATTATAGCGATTATGCTGGGTACAAATGACTTCGTGATGTAAACCCTTTTACCCCACCGTGCTCTTCTTGCTTTGACTCCTGTCAGGCAAACCCTGTATTCTCTCACGTCTTCGGAACGTCACTAACAGCTAAACCGTCTAACCACATCTTACTTGCAGCCTCCGTATGCCCCGTTGAAATTAAATCCCAAGGCATTCCATTTCGTTTGCCAAGTCATATCTGAGGAGTGTCTGACCTGTCAGTTAGAAGTGGGTATCCGTCACCTCCAAAGGTGCGAGGAATTTTGGTCTGCCTGTTGCCAGTATCTGATCAAAATAACTGGGAGGCAGGTTGCTAGCCTTACTTGCACAGGTGCCCACTGGGTTTACCCTAATGGTCGATGGACTAAGCGATGGATTTGTAGTCTTTGCCGTCTCAGCACAAAGATGACCAAGGCTCAGAATATGTCCGAGATGCCTTACCTTATTGGAAAGTAACTGGTATCCCGACTGTCAGCATCACTTTCTTCGCCAGTCAAACGCTGCCCAAAGTAACTGAAGTAGGACTTGACTACAGAAGCGCACACGATGATATATATATAAACCTGGCGTTGCCCGGATATTTGTTTAATTATTCGAGCCTTGAATTAGTACTTCTCCTATTCCGCCTCTATCTCCCTGTGAATCTCTTTTTTCTTCTAAAAGTATGTTATATTTATGAGAAAATATTTTAAGAAATAAGGCTGTATTGCATAACGTACAAAATTATAAGTGTAGTATCCAAACAAAGAAAGATAGTAAGTAAAATACAAATTATATATAAAATTCGTACTCGTACTCGTACGCGTAACTAATGAGGAGGTACTGAGCAGAATTGGGAAGAAAAGAAATTTCTGGCATACCTTGACTAAAAGAAGGGATAGATTGGTAGGACACATTCTTAGACATCAAGGAATTGTGAATTTAGCATTAGAGGGAAGTGTGTGGGGTAAAAATCGCAGAGGAAGACCAAGAGATGGATACAATAAGCAGATTCAGACAGACGTAGGTTGCCGTTCTTATGTGGAGTTGAAGAGGCTTGCTCAGGATAGGGTATTGTGGAGAGCTGCATCAAACCAGTCTCCGGACTGAATACCACAACAACAACACCATCTCATATTTATTGAGTTATATTTTGTACAATTTTTCAGGTATATATTCATTTGCACAAGTGCTATATATATGTCTGTAAAATCTGTTGCGAATACAATTAGTAGTAAAGAAGTAACATTAAAACTTGGTTCGTGATGGGGCGGCTTTCCATGAACGTTACTGTTTATGTGCTCATGTCACATGAACTACGTGTTGTACTGCGGTACAATATCGAAGGTACATTCAGCTATGTGTGTGTACTGTCTGTAAAATTTCCTGCGACTACAGTTTGTAGTGTAGAAATTATAAATTGTAACGTCATAGCCAGTGCCGTAGTTTTAGTCCATGAACAGCGGGAACGTAGTAACCGAGAAACCTTTTTCCTTTCATAATTTTAATGTGGTTGTCAGTGAAAAAAATATAATAAAGTTTTTAAATTATGTTTAAAGTTGGTTGCAAGTCGCTAAGTACCCTCATTCTCATACAGTGTACGATTAATGTCTCGTCGCATTATGTGGCAGTATTTTTTGTGATTCCTATTGTTTATGACGTCATATCTCTTCAACAATATGTCGTATGTGATTCTTAAGCCTGGAGGAAATGTTATCTCACGGTAAGGAAAATGTGTATTAAATTTGGTTGAAATAGGTCCAGTGTTTTAGGAGGAAACGTGCAATATTGTCGCGTGATGCAGCAGTTTTTCTCGCATCTCATTGTTGTGTGTGTTCTCTCTAGTATAATTTAGATTAAGTAGTTTGTAAGCTCAGGGACCGATGACCAAAGTAGTTTTGTCCGACGGAGTTACAAATATTGGAACATTCGAACACAACGCAAAGTACCCCAACGATGACATGGGTAATGAACTCGATACTGGTCCCAGACTGTCACGTGTGCAACACAATACATCAAGCCTTTAATATGATGTCATTATCTGAAAAAACGATAGTTTTTATCGCACTCTTCTGCAATGGAGAGTAGCCATCGAAAACCACGTTTTTGTGTATATTGTAACATTTACTGATGAATCTTGAAAGAGAAGTTGAACATTGACGTTACGTACGTAAATGAAATAAAAATTAGTAGATACCAAGATAATTGATTATAGTGCCAATTTTTCACTTTAATTTCGCCTATAATACTAAAATGTTAATATTACATCACGTTGAACAGTAATTGTTAAATCAGCGTGTTACTTGCAGCTGTGCTTTTCACGTAATTGACTAATAATAAATATTGAAAATGATAACTACCTGATAGAGCTTACTGAACTGCGAAACGTGATCTTCTGCTTATGCAGTACCAATATTACGAAAAAGGAACAACTGCTCACAGCTCATTTGAAAGAGATAATAGGTACACACAGAATTACGAATAAAAACATTAAATGTCTATTTCTGCGAAAAGAATATTATTAATTCACTGTAAAATACAGAGTTTCTCCATTTTGCATGTATTCTCTGCATTTACCGCAAAGTTCATATTATCACATCATACAAATTCAAATAATGTATTTTATTTATGAATGTGTACCATTGTGTAGGTCGTCCACAGCCATTACCAATGCATATTATATTGAAACATATATCACCAACAGACTCAAACATAGAATTTATCAGTAAAACTCGTGTAATTCACGAAAATACATTATTAATTTTTTACTACTGACAAACAGCAGATAATTTTAACCTTAAATACATTAAATATATTACGATACATTAAATATATTTTAGAAATGTCAGCGTTTTATTTTTAAGAATTCTGAAGTGACCTCTTAATGTCGTTAAATGCGATGTACATCCAACACGTTCTATGAAGTGGCGCACCACTGTGTGACTGTGTCATGACTTCCAAAATTTAACGAAGTCTGTAAAATATAGTTACGTCCATTTTCTCAGTGATGTGATCAGAGTTTCTGTAATTATGTCTGAGTAGGGTTCAAAGTCGCCTACAGCCCACTGTGGAATACTACTAACATATACCACTTTCATTCTGTTGATGATGTTTTGTATTTTGTTACATACAAAGGAATCAATAGTGACTGGAAGAACTTAATACAGGAGGTTTAACGGTGATACTTAACGCGGTGTGTATCTGGGGTGCTATCGGCCCTGTGCCTCTTATATGATACACTTTATTTTAGTGCTTTGTCTATTTTCATTTGATGTTAATAGTGTCCTCTTAGATGTTATATGTCCAACTAATTATACGTCTTCCACTTCCCCTCATGTGTTGCCCTATTCTGTACAGTTTAATCGCTACCGTTTTGACTGATGAGAAGGGTTTTTCAATCTTTTATTCTGTAACATTTTATGATATCATGGCGTTTCTACAGCCCCTCATTTTTTTTTTCTTATTCTACATTCCGTTTTATGTTCAGTACTTACAGTCCAAATATTTTCCTTAGTGTTTGCCTTCCGAATACTAACAGCTTTGATCTATATTTCTTGCAAACCATTAATGCATCTCATCCATGTAACGATGTAAGTTCAATAGCTGATTAATAGAAATTAATTCTGAATTAGATGATGATAAAACTAAAACGTACTTTGGTACGTCTCTGCCGTTAAATGCGCATTTACCGTTATGTTGTTTTACTAAAATTGACTCTCCAAGCAACCGATGCAGTCAGTTCTCTTGAAAGTGAATCGATCGACTATGAAAGGTACATTAAGTGACAGAAGTTGTGGAACTCGTTAGCTTATAGTTATGCTGAACTGCACCCATTTACTGTATGTGAACCCAGCATAATATAGAACGAGAGAAAGTGCTACCAACTTCAGTTCTACTGCCGCTAATTCGAAAATATATCCAGCATTTTGGGTCATTTTAGACAATGAGAAATATCTTTCACATTACTCATTAGACACATTTAACTGACACATACTGATAGCTATTTTGTTATTAGACATGGCTAGAAGACCCTATTCTTTCTGATGGTATAAATACTTCATGTGCAGAAAAACAGAATTAATGATTAGCATTTCAGTAACTTGCTTCAGCATGTGTCCTGTTGCCTAGTGGACACTGCGTCCGCCATAGGCCCTGATAACACGTTCCTCGAGAGTTAGCATCCAGACGTATAAGGCGTGTATATGCAGTACAGCCATCCATGATGCAATCATCTTGTTCCAAGGTTCCTCGTTAATGATTGGCATTGTGTCGCAGCACTGCACGTGTCGTTTCACCATATCCCACATATTAGCAACAAGTCTTGTGATTAGGCGAGCCAGGGTAAAAGGCTAACATTTCGTGACACCAGAAGACACGTATTCGTGCTGAAATTAGTCGTGCATTGTCTTGCTGAAAAAATTGCGTCTGAGGGGTTGGGCAGAAAGGTTGTGGACAGGTCCCAGGATAGGTGTAGCTGGTCACAGTGCCGTGGACGCGCACCAACTGTTAGTTAAGGTTGCAGCAAATACCACCTCACTCCAAAATGTCTTTAGTTGCAGCTATATGTCTTGAGTAACTTTAATAACTGTGATGCCCCTACCCTTGTCTGCATAGAACAAAAATGCGCCCAACATTTATAAACAGAACGAGGATTCCTCAGAAAACACTATCTGATGGTATTCCTGTCTCAAGGTAACGTCGTTCCACACACCATTAACATCTAGCACACCAATGAAAGGTAGGCGGAAAAGTTTACGGCGTGCACTTAACCCATACTTGATAGTATTTCCCTGTCCACAGGCAAAAGCCAAGGACGACGTAGATGTGTTTTAGAGCGACATTCATAGTCCAGTCACATGGTAGTTTGAAGTGAAAATATGGTGGAATTGTTTTTAGAAGTTTATCTATATTTTTTGGGGTGCTGAATACGAATCTGAAGTTGTCCAACAAAAATTTCCTCCACAAATATGAGAAATCCTCAAAAACACTAAAAATCACGTTTTTGGTGGTTTTAAAAAAATGTTCAAATGTTTGTAAAGCTTATGGGACTAAACAGCGAGATTATCAGTCCCTTAACTTACAAACTACCTATGAACTAGCTTACATTAAAGACGGCACGCCCGAGGGGGCATTCGAACCCCCGACGGGGAAGGCCTCGTGCATCGAAGCATAGCGCCTCAATGCGCTCGGCCGCTCCGCAGCTGCTTGATGGTTTTCGGGTAATAATTTGCCAAGCAAGCTGCTTACACGAAACGTGGCCCAGCAGAAAAAAGAGAGAGCTGAAAATTATCTACAGTTTATGTCTGTAACATTGTTTGTAAGTCGTAAGGTTTCCACAGAAAACAGCGGTGAAATATTGGAGAATTCATTCTTCTTTTGAAAACAACAAATTAACAACAATGTTTATATGCAAGTAAACATTATAGTAAATGGTAATAAAAGAGACCACTTTCTGTACACTTTTATATGTAGGCTTATTTATGTGCTGATTCTGTCCGTTTTAGATACGGGTTGCATAATTTCTTCTGAACAGCCTTCCAGATCTTCAACGCCTAAAACAATCAGTGTCATAATCCAAAGTATTTCACAATTTATTGAATAGATATGAAAGCAGTACTTATTAAGAAATCTCTTTTCAATCACAAATCAGTAGTAAGTGAAGAAATAAAGGTGCGGAAAAATTATTTCTTCACGGTTACCTCCAAGTAATTCAGCATCTCGGGGTCATCTTCTGTTTGTTCTTCAATTTGTGGAAAGGCAATATTATTGGAGCTTTTCTCGAAGTTCAGGCACATATTGGAACATTTGAGACCTGCCTTCTTGGTGTAACAGTTGATGTATGTGCAAGAAGGAAGTCGCAAGACTGCTGCTGGCGCTGGCGGCTGTAGCGCTGCAGCCGAGAGAACCTGCCTTCTCAAAATCCATCCAATGCACGTTGTAATGATCAAATTGAAGGAAAACTGTCGAATCTATTTGTAATGATCTCACGATTGCTAACACTTCAAGACGAACAACTTCGGAATAAGAGGCTAAAATTGCCAAGGATGACATAGCATCAATCAGTTTCCGTGACTTATATTTCTTATAAAAGGAAGCTGATAGTTCTATAAGGGGGGAAAGGAAAGAAGTTGATCTGTCACCATTTACAACACTGTGTGAAAGGGCTAAAACGTTTTTCCGCTTGTAATTTCTTGTATGCTTCTTCTTGAGTATCACTCTTTATAAGAATACTTTGAGAACCTAACATGCGTATTTCTTCAAGAATTACATCAACTGATATCCACAGAAATCGAATATCTTCTTTATATGTCAGAAATTCAATGGCCTGAATTTTTGAAAAATAGGATGTTATTCTGTTTGTCTTTGATATGATAACATCTTCACCGTATCTACCAAATAAATGTAGTATTACAATTCTTCTATTTTCTTCTTACCTTTATGAGTTACCAGTCCTTATTGTGACCTTGTGAAATCTTCATGAACACCTTATACAAAACAATGTGTTTCGCACAGCAAATGTCTAGAGGATGATCTTAAATTTCCTGAAGATGTGCTTGGTTCAGCAGCTTCCTTCATAAACGCAGCTATCATAATGTCATTTATGTACATTTATGACAAGAAACATGTACGTTAACAGATGTTTTACCCGCT
Source organism: Locusta migratoria (assembly GCA_026315105.1). Classification (NCBI taxonomy): domain Eukaryota; kingdom Metazoa; phylum Arthropoda; class Insecta; order Orthoptera; family Acrididae; genus Locusta; species Locusta migratoria. Next base: position 15,380,253 of record CM048755.1, read on the forward strand.
AAAACGGCCCTCTTCCTATCTGTTTTTATTTTATTTTATTTATCTGAGGTTGTAGCAGATCAAAGTCCGGTGTTTTAATGTGAGCATGTTTCCTAGATCCAAATTCGGAAATCACTAAAACATTCTGATAATGTAAAAAGTCTTCATTAAAAGTAATAAATGCGAAGTATCAAGTTACTTTGTTATAAAATTTATTGTTTATTAATACGTTCTAATATGAAGGAGTCCCGTAATTTTCTGTCCGTATTCAACAGCATATGAAATGATTCATCTCAAGTTTCGTCATAAATCTATGACTGATATTGCTTGCTTTGTTGCAACAAGATGTGTTTTATCACTACTTCATATATATATATATACTTACCTCACTTTCGAGAAAGGTCTTTCATTAGCAACGTACTGATACAGGTGAAATGAACATCTAATTCCAGATTAACCATTTCATAACTGTTAAATCCGGGACAAATTGGTGTACCGAATTATTTTCGAAAAAATTCAGAACACAGCTAAAAAAATCGCCACTGGGGCGCGGGGAGGGGTGTTGGTCACCTGAAAAGTTTGTCATATGTAGCACTCAGGATATTCCGTCCGCCTTGCATGCCATCGTTACCGTGAATCGTTGCTTCTGCATCGACATCCATCTCCGAATTACTTCGGCAGGAAGTTGATTTGTAATCAGTTGCAAAATTTGTACGACAGAAAAAACACAGTTCCCTCTACCACACACCATATACGAAAGCTAGCTACTACTGCAGTGTTAGATAGTTCTGAACTTAAGTGATGATTTCAAGGCTGTAACTTGCACAAAGAGGCCTGCTGTGCCTTCATCCCCTGCCATCTCTGGCCCGCACCTTGACGCCGCGCTCTGCCCATCTCCTCGCTGTGTTCAACTCCACCTCCTCGGTTCATCTCGTCCCCCTCTTCAAATCTTCAAATGTTTATAAATCTGTGGGACTTAACTACTGTGGTTATCTGTCCCTAGGCTTACTACTCAAAATAACCTAATGACAACACACATACGCACATCCCTGCCCGAGGGAGAACTCGAACCTCCGACCGGAAGCAACCGTGCCCTCCGCAGCAAGGCGCCTTAGTGCACACGGCCTTCCCACCGCGGCTTCCCCCTTATTCTTTTATTCTTTTCTTGCGCCTTTTCCCTCTTCCGCAAAGTCGGGAAGTACAATTGGCACGGTTAATTTTAAGGTGTGGCCGGATGCTCGACTAGTGCGATCTCTTGCCTATGAAAAGTGCCATGTGCATTGTTGCGGCGCCCTGTGTGTGCGGCAAGCCACCTAGCGCCGCTCTCGGCTCGGCCAGTTGCTTTCTATCGCCGTAAGTGGACAGTTCCCAGCTTCAGCAGAGTTCCGAGTGGGCTAGTAGTTATTTTCGAGTGACTGTTACGACATAAATATCAACTTTCGTGATAGACAATTAAACAGTGTAAACTTTAATGCAATTAACCTTCTGCAGTGCACCATACGGTACCTCGATGAATATCGAGTGTACAAAATACCATCAAGATCGGAATAAAAATATAGATTTTGTTTTGGCGAAGTCCGTTAGTAATGTACCCTCGGATAGTCTTATACAAACATTGACCTTCCTCTCGTTTGTACGGTCAAGTGTGCAAATTTTCATAAAGATCGGAGGAAAACTGTGAATATTATCGATGTCCATAAGTAAAATACATTCCGCCAGGTCCATACGAAATCTTATGCATACCGTGACATTCCTTTCGATTTGAAGGTCACGTGTACAAAATTTCATCAAGATCGGTACAAAACTACGGATTTTGAAGTCTGTATGTGAAGTAACCTCCACTGTGCACCACACGAAATGTTGCACAGGCAGTCTTACTTTGATGGTTAAGTATGCAAAATTTCATAAAGATCGAAATACAACTGTAGATTTTGTCACGATCTATAGTGAAAATACCTTTCCCCACGGTCTATACGTGTAGTACGTGGATGTTACCATTACAGCAATTGTTAAATTACGGTAAGAAATATGTGCATCAAATTTAGTTGAATCGGTTCAGGGGTTTAGGATGGAGTGTGCTACATTGTCGCGCGATGCGGCCGTTTTTCGACCATTTCATTGTTTTTGAGGTCATATCCCTCAAATATGTGTTGTACGTGATGCTTACATCCACAGTAACGATTCTGTAGGTTTTGAGAGTCAAGTGTATAACATTTCATGAAGATTGGAACTAAAAAGTAGGTATCTATGCAATACAAACTCATAAACACACAAACAAACAAATTCATGGACACAATACTTTATACATAGATATTTGAATGTAAAAATGAATTGAAGGCCAATTATTGTCAATGTATGCCAGAAATGGCCGAAAAAGTAGCTAATTAAATTAACACGAACTCGCTGAGTGAATGGAAAAGTTATTATAACGATCGCGTCCGATAGGGACTGCTTTCATTCTATTGTCCCGCATCGAATGAAACCACTCAAGCCGGCCGCGGTGGCCGAGGAGACTGAGGCGCTCCAGTCACGGTCTGCACGGCCACTACGGTCGGGGGTTCGAATCCCCCCTCGGGCATGGATATTTGTGCCGCCCTAGTTCGTAAGTAGTTCATAAGTAGTTTGTAAGTTTAGGGACTGATGACCCCGTAGTTAAGTCCCATAGACTATACCGACATTTGAACATTTTTGAACACCACTCAAACCTGGTGAGTGAGGGAAAACATTCATATGGCCGCAGAGACTATTTTAATTCGACTGAACGAAAAAACAATGGGCTGACCAATCGGTTGGTAAAAACAGTCGGTTGACCCATTACTAGTTAAGGGTAGCGCAGCAGTGGTGGGGCGCAGCTACAGCTAAATATAGACACCGTGTAGTGGCCGCACGGTCACAAGGAACAGATGCTTCTATGGTTTTTTAGGCAAGCGCGTTGAATGCCAAGCAACTGTAGGTAAAATAATTCACTTGAAGAGAAAAGTACATTTCTTTTCCTATTTGCCAAACTATCTGATGTCGCAGATTCTTCAAATTATTCTACGTGGAAACCATTTGACGGACAAAAAATGTTACAGACATAAACTGTAGCTAATTTTAACTCTTTAATTTACTGCTGTGCCACGTTTTGAGTAAATAGCTTGCTTTGCAAGTTATAAGCTGAAAACCACTAAAAATTGAGATTTTTTGTGCTTTTTTTGGTGATTTCTGATATTTTTTCTGGGAAAGTTTTGTTGGACAGCTCCAGATAAAGGTACAGAACCCCAAGAAACATAAGATAAACCACTAAAAACAATTACAACAATCTTTTTCCACTTCGAATCCTTTTGTGCACCATTTGACTGAACTATCAGATGACGTCTCTGTCTTCCTCAGGGGACCTGGCGGGCCGCGGTGGAGTAGCCGAGCGGTCTAAGGCTCCTCGCTGCGGAGCGCGCGGTTGCTCGCCGGCGGAGGTTCGAGTCCTCCCTGGGGCATGGGTGTGTGTGTGTTTGTCCTTAGGTTAGTTTACCTTAGTTTAAGTAAGAAACTTCCTGGCAGATTAAAATTGTGTGCTGGAACCGGGACTCGAACCTGGGACCTGAAGTTTGGAAAGTAGGAGGCGAGGTACTGGCGGATGTGAAGTTGCGAGGCGGCATCGTGAGTCGTGCGCACACTCCGCTGCAGAGAGAAAGTTTCATTTTAGTTTAAGTAGTTTGTAAGCTAAGGACTGATAACAACGCAGTTTGGTCTCGTCGTGTTCTTGTCTTTTGTGAATCATTCTTCACAAACTCTTAGCCCTACCAAAACACTTCGACGCACATGAGCAGTAGCTTACCTGGTATATGAAACAATCCGTCATGCCAATAATGCACCATGTTTCAAACTGATATGACGGAGTGGTTAGCGGGGCATCCTGCCCGTCTGCTCAGGCCGCGTGAATCCATTACCTGCGGCTTATAGCGACGACGAGAGACATAGGCACGTTTTACGGGTAAGTCCTGTTTCACCACCAATTGTATGTTGACCAACTGGCCGACATAATTTTAATGCCGATCATTTCTGCAGACATATAAATTCACATGGCCTGTAAATATGAACTTCCCATCTATGGTCTTTCAATGTGTTCTGTTGTTTTCTAAACATGAGTAAATGAAACACCATCTAGGGTTTTGCAAATGTTTTCGTCTTCACGACGACCGTTCCATTTACGATGTATGGAAAGAACATCAACATACGTATTTCTTTTCATCTACATCTACATCTACATCTACATAGATACTCTGCAAATCATTAACCACCTTCATAACTTTTCTCTACCGTTCCATTCTCTAATAGCGCGCGGGAAGAAAGAACACCTAAATCGTTCCGTTTTCGATCTGATTTCTCTTATTTTATTGGGATGGTCATGTCTCCCTAAGTAGGTGGGTGATAGCAAAATATTTTCACATTCAGAACTAAAAGTCGGTGATTGAAACTTCGCAAACAGATCACGCCGCAATGAATAACGTCTTTCTTTTAATGATTTCCACCCCAATTCGTGCAACATTTCCGTGATGCTTTCCCCCCCCCCCCCCCCCCCCCGTAACGTGATAAAACAAAACGAGCTGCCCTTCTCTGAACCTTCTCAATATCTTCCGTCAGTCCCACCTGGTGAGGGTCCCACTCCAAGAGAGGACGCACAAGTGTGATGTAGGCAGTCTCTTTGGTGGAGCTGGTGCATCGTCTAAGCGTTCTGCCAATGAAACGTAACCTTTGGTTCGCCTTCCCCACAATATTTTCTATGTGTTCTCTCCAGTCAAAGTTGTTCGTAATTGTAACTCCTAGGTATTTGGTAGAATTTACGACCTTAAGGTTTGACTGATTTATCGCGTAATTGAAGTTCAGCGGATTTCTTTTAGTGGTCATGTGTATTACTTCACACTTTTCTTTATTTAGTGTCAATTGCCAATTTTCGCACCAAGTAGAAATTTTGTCTAAATCGCTTTGCAGTTGCTTTTATGAATGTATATTACGTTCTAATGTTTTATTTTATGTTATTCGAACTTTAAGATATCTTTACTATCATTCGAACAAATCTAATATATAACGCAGAGTGTCCGTATGTGTGTACGTGTTGCATTCAAATCTACAGTTTTGATCGAATATTTCTCAAATTTTATACAAGTAAGCTTCACTCTATGTGAGATTACCGCCCAATAGAAATATTGGTAATTAATAGCATTTGTAATTAAACAGTATGAAGTTCACTGCAAACATTGACCATGCCAATGTACCAAATGTTACACAATTGTAATCTTAATAATTATGGTAGCAATATATGTACGCTGTTGGGTGACAACATTTATAGTTAGGCCATAGGCAGAAATTCTCCACGTTGAGATTTGCAGTGTGCTTGTAGCTGACGGAAGGCCAGGCCGACGTTGGTGGCTTTTTCCAGATTAGGTTTTTGCAGGTTCGTTTCCGGTGAGGGGAGAGAGGGACAATGGCGAGTGCCAGGTGCAGTGCAGTGCACAGCGTGAAATAAAATATTCTAATACTACTTGCATTTGAAGTAATACGATGCAGTTAGGAACCTTTAAGGCCCTCATTACAAAATAGCCTGTTGATAAATAAACAATACATTAGCTGATATAGTCACATCTGGCGTAATATGTTTCATTGACAATGAAAAGTAATTAATTACCAATGAATACAAGACAGTTAACAACCAGCATGGCAATGTTTGTTTATAAAAATAATATATTAACTATTTCTCATTTTATTTTCAATTAATCTTGTGTATTTTATCTTGAAGTATTCAGTTAAATCACTTATCTGTGATATAAGAAATTGCACGATTATAATAAATAGTACAAAGGATGTTTATACCAATGTAAATAACTAAGAAGAAATTTGTTTAATGTGTAGTGTAATTATTTTGATTTTAAGTCAAGTTTTAGAAATGTATTGGCTGAGTGCTGTACGTTGGCAATTCGGTTAGAACAGCTCACATGGGGAAGTTGATGACGTAGGGAAAAAAACCCGGCACTTGGGCTTTTGGCGCGCGTGGGCAGGAAGTGACGAGTCGGGAGCGAGTGGTGTAGCTGGCCGGGCGGCGTCGCTCTAGGCAGTCGGCATGTGGATCTCCAGGTGGAGACTTTAGATTTTTGTGTGGCAATTGCCAAGTGTAGTTGCTCGTCGTAGACTGCACCAAGTTGTATCGAGTGCTACTGTGTGTTGTGAATATTTAGCCGGTGGAACAAGGTGTGCATCGCACTGAATTAATGTGACTGTGTTTTGTTAGTGTAACACGTGTCGTCGCATAGGCATGAACATAAACGGTGTTTGAGACAGGCACATGGTGTGAAAACAATTTGCGACAAATATTCATTTTGTCTGGAGGCTCACGAGCTATAACTTTATTTGATAAATGTGTCGACGTACAAAAACAGGGTTTTAATATGGTGTAATAAACAACATAAAGTGAACTTTCACGTGTTTTCAAAAATAGTAATCAGTACACCCTTTTCTCACATGAACTTACTTTATTATGAATTTTTTTGTTAATCATATGCAGGGAAGGAAAGGTGCGAATGTGTGATATCATCCCCTAGAAAACGAGTCAAACTGTAGCTATCACAGTTCCAGTGTTTTTGCATGTTTAGGAATTTGGTTCGCAGTTGGTGGTTGTGAGTTTTAAAAATTAAACTTTCCCTATTTTAAACTCTCACTCCGACCTTCACCCTCGCATAACGCAGTGTCCGTATGTGTGTACGTGTTGCATTCAAATCTACAGTTTTGATCCAATATTTCTCAAATTTTATACAAGTAAGCTTCACTCCATTAGAACGGTCGCCGTAAGTGTGAGAATAATATACGACATATAGTTCACGAGATATGACGTCATAAACAATGAGATGCGCGAAAAACTGCTGCATTTTGAGACAATGCTGCTCATTTTCTCCTAAACCACTGGACCGATTTCAACCAAATTTGGTACACACATTCCTTACCGCGAGGTAACAATTTCTGAAGAGTTAATAATCATATACGACACATGGTTCAGAAGATATGACGTCATATACAATAGGAATCGCAAAAAAAACTGACACATAATGCGGTGAGACGTTATAAATACGATATATAAAAATGAGAGTACTTAGCGACTTGCAACAAACTTTGAACATAATTTCAAACCTTTATTAAACTTTTTCTCGCTGACAACCACATCAAAAAACTGAAAGGAAAAAGTTTCTTGCTTACTACTTTTCCGCTGTTGATGGACTAAAACTACGGCATTCTTTATGACGTTACAATTTATAATTTGTACACTACAAATAATAGCCACATGAAATTTTACAGACAGGATACACACATACAGTTGAATGGACCCTCTAAATTGTATCACATTCGGACACGTAGTTCATGAGATATGAGCGCATAAACATTAACGTTCCGCTGTTCATGAACTAAAACTCCGGAAGACGGTATGACGTTACAATTTATAATTTCTACACTACAAATTGTAGCCTTAGGAAATTTTACAGACAGTATACACCCATATAGTTTAGTGTACCTTCTAAATTGTATCACAGTACGACACGTAGTCATGCTGTATGAGCACATAAACAGTAGCGTTCATGGAAAACCGCCCAATCACGCACCAAGTTGTAATCTATTTCTTCTTTACTACTAATTGTATTTCCAAGAAATTTTACAGGCATACAGCCCTTATGCAAATGAATACATATGTGAAAAATGGAAGGAATAAAGAGGTAAATACCAGGGCAACGCCGGGTTTTCAGCTAGTTTAATATAAACTGAACCTGATTCAGTCTGTGTGACCCGGTAAGTGTTCGGTCAGTTGATGCAAATAATGGAAGGCTGTAGGGCACTTTAACACAAATAGTTAATTGAACAAGAAACTTTTGCCAGTGTTGTCAGAAACGAACGATTGAAACCATACGTAAAAATTTTAGGGTGCTTCGTAGCAGATTATGAAGTTATGGGAAGTGTTCTTGACTTCCACTTCACACTGCTATCACACTGACATTGTGCCTGCAGTGTTTCACGTTTTCTGTTTAAGATCGCGAACTCAATGGAGATGATTTTACAATATGCTCTGCAGAATATACAATGGTGTTAATTAACAGCGATCAATAGGCGGGTCGTAACCGGCACTCGCCTGTTATGGAAATTAAATATTACAGGCAACACAATTAGTAAATTTAATTTTTAATTTATTGTTAAGAGGTATCGAAAGTAACGGCAGATTTATATCATGCTGTATGTACACATTACGTTTGACATCTTACAGATAGTGGTTCATTGCAGGTCCATTGAATTAATGGATGCAATGTAAAATTCCTGAGTCAACCCTGTCATCTGTTCAGGGCATATGCTGACGGAAATATCTCCGATGTAGAGGAAAAGATGTTTTTCTCCGATGGATGGAATGGGTGGAGAATGTAATGCATAGCTAATGTCATCAAAATACAACAGACCACGGATGTATGGCACCCGGAAATGGCATCTGATATTCTTCTTATATCAGAGAAAATCTGTAGGTACCCATATATCAGGCTGTTTTACACCACCATGATACGTCAGATTCTATCCACTATTCTTTATAATTAAGATCGTAATTTTACAACAGCTGACCGGATATTTTTTGACAGTAGAACAAGCAGAAGATTAATATGAGTAAGTTGTAAAACAAATGAAACGGACGGAGAATGTAACACAACTTTTACCTAACGTATGAGAGAAATACTTGACACTGTTTCGCATAACTTCCACCTTTCAATTATGCTTTCGCTGTTTAATTATGGAAGGCATAAATTAATAACCAGTTCGCTGTTACTGTAAATTACTACCAGATATTTCTCGAAATAGACTTAGTAGAATATTCGTTAATACGGAAACTTCTCTTTCACAACTACCCCTACATATATTATTGAAAAGTAACTACCCTTCATTTCAGAACTTTATCAAAATATGTCAATAATCTAATTGTCCACGGCGGAGCGGCCGATTGCATTGATGCGCTATGTGACGATGCGCGAGACCGTTCCCCGTCGGGGGTTCGAATCCCCCTCGGGCATGGCTGTTTGTGTCGTCTTTAGTATAAGGTAGTTCATAAGTAGTTTTTAAGTTTAAGGGACTGATGAAGCCGCAGTTAAGTCCCTTAAACTTGACAAACATTTGAACATTTGATTCTTATTGTCCTTTCGTAGAAAGGGCTGGACTGCCGATGGTCAGTGTTTTTCCAACACGACATTTCGGGGAATTGTTAAGGATGAGCGGAGGTTCAGGAAACCTAGTATCTTCCAAGTACCACCAAATCAACCATAACATAATATTTCCTGGAACTTGAATACACAGCGAATAACGATAAAACCAGGATTCTGGCACAAACACTGAGATGATTAGGTTAGTGACATTGACGAATCTACTGAAATAAATATAGTAGAGAACCTGGTCAACCGGGATGGAGGATATAAACTCAGTACGGCGTAGTTTACCTGTGGAGAAAGCCGACAACAGCCACCGGCACGGGATGTTGCTGCTTTGTCCTCGGACGTAACGTGCAACTCCTACCACAAAGTAATGTGACACGAAATGCTCCCTGAGGGTGTATTCCGAAGAGGGACACAGCAGAGAAAGCCACAGCTGTCACCGCCAGCGTCCCATAGTGTTACGAATGCGCCATGGGAGGCCGTCACCGTAGAGGACTACCGTAACTGATGTCGACTGCACCCCCGATAATGGAATGGCCACAGAGAATTCCAAACGATGCTTGAGCATAATTATGGGACTCTCTCGGTTTGTCGAAGAGTCTCATGAAACTGCTGATGCAGACGGCGTCTAAATGTCATATTGGGGAGACTCAGACGACTCACAGTACACTCGAGATGGTAACGAATCGTCGGTTAACTGTAAGACATTACAATAATTTTACTTTTTTAAGCAGTAATGCGCTTTTTAATTTGTTTGGCAAAGCATCAAAAATTGTCCAAATATTTGTAATTGTGTGGAACCAAACTACTTTGGTCGTAAGTCCCTAGACTTACAAACTACTTAAACTGAGTTAAACTAAACTAAGGACAACACACATCCATGTCCGTGGAAGTTTCGAACCCCAGACGCGGGTGTCCAGGCAAAGCATCAGCAGCACTTATACTGCAGTTGTCTCAAGTAGACGGTAGTTTGGATGATTGGGGTTTTAGAGAATGAATGACAGGCCAGCTCAATCACGCGGTGTGCCGCGCCGGAACGGCCGTGCTGCGTGGGGCGCCACGTTACGCATTGCGTGGCAGCTCTCGTCTGACGTTCGAGTCCACGGGTGTGTGTATTGTCATTAAAAATAGTTGAAGTAGTCTGTAAGGCTACGGACCGATGACCACCATAGGTTAAAACATTTTGAAAGTGTTTTGGACTCCTTACAGTCGGCACATTTTGTTCATTATTTCTTCTTCTAATGACAACTAGTTCTCCTTTATTGTAAGCTGGAATCGAACTTGTACATCCTATACAGTACAATGTAAGAGGACGAACTTTATAATTAGTTTGAATTATAATAGTCCTGAGTAGATAATCACCTGACTGATTGTAAAATTTAATGTATCGGATATTTATAAACATCCAGTTCTTAATAAACCCAGCCCGTGTAGCTTACGACACATGGCACATGTATATCTTCTTCATTATGGACACTCCCATATAAAATACAAAATATGTGATTAAGGAAGAAAGGAAGCTTAGGATTTAACGTCCCGTCGACAGCTTGGTCATTAGAGACGGACCGTGGTGGAGTAGCCGAGCGGTCTAAAGCGTCTCGCTGCGGAGCGCGCGGTTGCTCGCCGTGGAGGTTCGAGTCCTCCTTGGGGCATGGGTGTGTGTGTGTTGTCCTTAGGTTAGTTTACCTAGGTTTAAGTAGTTTGTAAGCTACGGACTGATGACCACGCAGTCTGGTCCAATAGATTTACATACAACATTTGAACATTTGAGAGGCGGAGCTAACGATCGGAGTATTGGCTATGAATGGGGTAGGAGAGCGGCCATGCCCTTTGAAAGGAACCATCCTGGCATTTGCCTGGAGTGATTTAGGGAATATAAACAGATTTACAATTTACAATCGATTTACTGCTCTCATGACTCAAAAATACTTTCATAACCGTTATAATCGCGCATTTTCTATATCAAAAGACGCACGTAATTGGCCATGCGGAATGACCGCGTGGTCTAAAGCATCATGCTACGGCATGAGCGGCCGTCATACCGGAGGTTCGAGTCCTGCGTCGGGCATTGGTGTGTGTGTTTTCCTTAGCGTAAGTTAATCTAAGTCTGTTTAAGTAGTTTTTAAGTTTAGGGACTGATGACCGTAGCAGTTTGGTCCAGTTTTCTTCCGCAAGGTACTGCTTACAAAAGATATAATTAATTATTTATTCATTTGTACATGAGTAAACGGAATTTTTTCGGAATATATGTGTATATCAAATTTTCTTCTCTTTATCACAAAGCAGTGAAGACAACTGCCTTTACTCTTCATGTAAAATAACTACTTTGCGACCATAACAACGAAAGTCATTGTGTGTAATTTCACAAGTTATTCGACCACTTAAATGAGTTTGTCTGTGCCAATTATTTGCTAAACAATCCCTGGTTATTTGGGAGGGGGGACCAAACTACTATAGTCATCAGTTCTGCGGTTGGTTGGGAGAGGGGGACCAAACTACTAAAGTCATCAGTGCTTTGGTGGGGAGGGGAAGGAGTGAGGATAGGACAGGAGAGGAAGGGAAAGGCAGTGCTGTCCAGGCAGGAAACAAGGAATAAATCTGCCGTACCTCGGGGCCCAGTGCTCGCTGCTCACAAAAGAAACGTGAGCCCTCTGGGGGGGGGGGGGGGGGGAGAGGAAACAATCGCTCTATTGTTATTACGCAGGCCGCTGTGTAACCAATTAATTTTTTTCAATATTTCGTTACCGAGATAAATATATCCCGTTCGCGTGTTGGTTCTGGCGTTGTTCGTGAGCGACTGATTCTTTGCTGCCGCGGTGGAATGGCCGAGTGCTCTAAGGCACCTTGCTGTAGAGCGCGCAGTTGCTCCCCGGCGAAGGTTTGAGTCCTCCCTCGTGCATGGATGTGTGTTGTCTTTAGGTTAGTTTTAGTTTGTAATTCTAGTAACTGATAACCACAGTAGTTAAGTTCCGTAGACTTATAAACATTTGGACATTTTTTAATCTTTGCTTAGCACTACACAGGTGTCCAACAGTACCTTCCAGAACTAGACGGCCGCGTTGGAGTGGCCGAGCGTTCTAAGGCGCCGTGCTGCGGAGCGCGTGGTTGCTCGCCGTCGTAGGTTCGAATCCTCACTCGGCATTGGGTGTGTGTATTGTCCTTAGGTTAGTTTAAGTACTTTCTAATCGAGGGACTAATAACGAAAGAGGTTAGGTTCCATAGATTTCCAAAAATAAAAAAATAAGTATATGGCGTCCTTCCGACGATAACGCCGCACCGGCGCAAAGAAGCGTAAGTTTAGATTCGATCTGTCCAAACAGGATCGATATCTGTACTCTTTCATCGTCAACTAATTGTTTTCAAAGTACACGTGAATCAAGTTATCGCCGGCCGCGGTGGCCGAGGGGACTGAGGCGCTTCAGTCACGGTTTGCACGACCACTACGGTCGGGGGTTCGAATCCCCCCTCGGGCATGGATATTTGTGCCGTCCTAGTTCGTAAGTAGTTCATAAGTAGTTCGTAAGTCTAGGGACTGATGACCCCGTAGTTAAGTCCCATATGATTTACAAACATTTGAACATTTTGAATCAAGTTATGGAAAAATAAACAGATCCCTCTTTTTTCTTGAAAGAAAACTCCCCAGTGACAGAAGATAATAGTAAATGGAAATAGAAGTCTTTGTTGGTTATACTTTTCTCCACACAGCCCTCCCCCCTTTCATCGGTGCCAACAAATTTTCCATTTTTATTACAAAATTTTGAAAACATGATTTAAGTTAATTCATATCATTGATTTCTTCAAATCTGAGTGGAAAATGATACAGGAAAACATATCACGACTATTCATATATAGATATTTGTATGTTTAGAAATTGCTCGTATTAATAGCATAATTCTTTAATGCAATGCAGAAATCTTTTACTTATGTCATACTAATCATTTTTTGTGTAAAACATTCGTTTGGAAAGTAATAAACATGAAAGAACTTCGAAAGATTTTCCTTTGAAAATTTTCAGGCTTGCTAGAAGAAAACAAAGTACAATAAATTAAATGTTATAAGACTTTCAAAGTAATATATATATATATATATATATATATATATATATATATATATATATATATATATATATATATATATATTCTAAATTCAGTTAACACGTATAAAAACTATTACAGAATAGAAAATTTTCAGTATGTTGAAAGGAATCAACACCATATTAACAGAAAATATATAGCTTCGTGCACTCGTGAGCACGTCCTATCTCACGCACCTGGGAACACAACCTGATACACAGGAGAGGCCAGGAAGGCGTGCACACGTGTTCTTTGCTCGCCTGCGGCGTCGCGTTACAAGCTACGAGTCCCCAGCCAGGAGTTGGCTGCCGCCGTTGTCAGCTGGGCTGTAACCAGCGCTTCGTTTTCCCTGCAGCCTGCAGCCTAAGTTACACCGCCAGCTAGGCACACCTACACTTCCTGGCGTCGCCGCGCTGTACTACAGTCTAATGACGCGATCCCTACACGTTACTCACTGTAAGCTTCTGCTACGAAATAATTATAGCTGTCCGTACATTCTGAATATCCAATTATAGTGGCCGTCGAGAAAATCAGAGATCAAGGTCATCCGACATCTTATAGCGTTGCCACTTAGTTACAATTTCAGAAGTTGGTAAAAATTCTGAAGAAAATATGAGGCATGTCTTATATATATAGGGTGAATCACTTAACACTTGCACCGCAAATATTGCGGAAACTGAATGTGCGATTTATGTGCGGGTTTCACATAATGGATTGGTAGTCAAGGACTCGTATTGTTAGCCAATAAACAGATTATCAAAGTAGCTAGAAATTTTATTTTTTATGCAAACATACAATTTTTCAAATGGAAGAATGATTGTTTCTATCATGCACTGGAACTTTTGACACCAGCTGTGTACAAAGAATTTTGAATGACATTTTTATCACGTTTTCTTTCGAAGCTACAACCATTCAAAGTTTTGTGGGCGGACTGGCTGGTGGTCTTGAGACAGTGGGCCGTGGGCGGTGCCGCAGGAGCTAGCCACTCAGCCAGTCAGCTACGTTATCGAAGTCTCTGCCCCCGAAACTTTGAACGGTTGTATTTGCCAAACTAAACGTGATAAAAAGTCATTCAAAATTCTTTGTACACCGATGGTATCAAAAATTTCATTGCTTGATAGAAACAACCATTGTTCAATTTAAAAAACTGTATGTTTGCATAAAAAACAATTTCTAAGTAATATTACAATCTGACTACCAATCCATTCTGTGGAAACCGCACATCAATCGCACTTTCCGTTTCCGCAATATTTGCGGTGCAAGTGTTAGGTGATTCACCCTGTATATACATATATTAAATGCGTTCTGTTGTGGAACCATATATTTATTCTGAGAGAGAAAATAAAATACCGTAAGAGGTTTGAAACTCTTGCTGATGTGTAACGAAAAATGTAGTCACTTATGAGTTCGCGTTCTGTTGGATCTCGAAGAATCTTGCAGTGAGAATGTTATTTGGAAATCTATAAAACTAATTTTGGTAACATTTAGGCCTATGGATTCTTTATTGAGTGGTGTCACCTGCAGACGCAGTTTACTAAGGTGCTCTGTGGGCAGCAGCGCGCGATTATTTGCAAACTGTCGCCAACATATTTGTTCTGAGGACAGACATTATCAACACGGAGAATACTCCATACTTCCAGAAAATATTTTACTTGCCACCGTTACAGATTCTTCATTCTTGATGCATGCCAATCGATTGTGGTCTCGACGTGACCTCAAGCAAAGAAGTTCTACGCCATGCTGTCGTGCGCTTGAGGACGTGGCGTCGATTACCCCTGCGTTACTAACATCTGATTTTAACGCTCGCTACTAACACCCGTCTTTCAGGGGTTTTGAACTTTTGTTAGTAACACCCATCAATTCGGTGACTGTGATTCCAAACCAACACTCAACCCGAGTACACTTGTTCATCAATTGTTTCTCGAAACCTCACAGCTCGCTGACAATGTGAACGTAGCCGTCATTTTGTCGAATGTCATAAGCTAGGGTTAACACGGCTGAGCATCCAGGCGGCGTGGATTCAAGAGGGTTGTGTCCGGACGCGACAGCGTCGTTGTCGAGTGACTCCGGACAAGTCTGTGTTTGGCGGTGCTAGCTTTGTCGATGTCGACGTGACGTTTGGTCGGTTAGGCACTTGCTGAAAAATTTAAAAGGAGCTGCTTAATGTTCCTTCTGAAGTACAACTCCGTATCATTGGTTTTGCTGAATCGAATTGTTTGCCAATGCGCGCCTTGTGTTAGTGTAAATTGTGTTTACTTGTATTTCCATCAGTTTAAGTGGCACCTGTGAACTGACGTACACAGACAAATAATTGGTTAAATAGGGGCAACTGTTTATTTACAACTGACACGAAATCGTTACATGTTTAAACTTGATACTGTCTTTCAAAGCCGCGACGGAATAGCTGAGTGCACCAAGGCGCCTTGCTGCGATGAATGCGGCCGTTCCTCGTCGGAGATTCAAGTCCTTCCTCGGGCATTGATGTATTTGTCATCCTTAGTTTAAGTTGTTTGTAAGTCTAGGGACTGATAATCTACGTCGTTCAGTCTACATCTACATACATACAGTGCAATCCACCGTAAGATGCGTGGCGGAGGGTACACTGTAACACTACTAGGCATTTCCTTTCCTATTCTATTCCAAATAGAGCGAGGAAAAAAAGAATGCCTATATGCCTCCGTACGAGCCCTAATTTCTCTTATCTTGTCTTTCTGGTCACTATGCGAAATGTAAGTAGGCGGCAGGAAGATCGTACGACACTCAGCTTCTAATTCCGGCCCTCTAAATTTCCTCAGCAGAAATTCACGAAAAGAACGTCTTTCCTCCAGCAATCCCCAGTTGAGTTCCCGGAGCATTTCCGTGACACTCGCACATTGGTCGAACCTACCAGTAACAAACCTAGCTGCTCGCCTCTGAACTGCTTTAATGTCTTCCTTTAAACTGATCTGCTGCGGGTCCCAAACACTTGAGCAATACTTAAGACGTGGTCGTACTAGCGTTTTGTACGCGGTCTCCTTTACGGATGAAGCACATCTTTCGAAAATTCTCTCAATTGACCAAAGTCGGTTGTCCACCTTACTCACAACTGTCCTTACATCTTCGTTCTATTTTATATTGCTCCGCAATGTTACGCCGAGATATTTGAAGGACGCGACTGCATCAAGAAGCTCACTACTAATGCTGTATTCGATCATTATGGGATTGTTTTTCCTACTCATGGGCATCACCTACATTCTACATTTAGAGCACAAACTATGCTATTACAGACGACACCCTCCCACACACCACAGCATCGTCAGCAAACAGGCGCAAATTACAAGATTATTTATAAAGGTAAAGCAGTCAACAGTCCAAAGATCGGTTTGAACACCACAGTGCTTTTCTAGGCATGGTACTGTTTGGAGGTGGAATGCCGTTGCCTTCCTCCGACCTTCGAACTGACTTACCCAGCCATTTATAGGGGGACCTACAGTTTAACGTTGGTTCCGAACCACGGTGCTAGTCGGTATTTTTCACATGAGGATTACTGCCAGAGGTGAAAGAAGTGGAAACTGACAGATAAAAATCCTAGGACCTGGCGGGGATGGAAACCGCGACCTCTGGATTTTTAGTCTGGCACTTTACCACTGTGCAACCGAGGCGCACAGATCATATATATATAGACAGAAAATTATAGCTGTCCTATCACAGACCCCTGGGGCACGCCTAACGATACATTCGTCTCTGATGAACACTCGCCGTCGACAACAACGTATTGCGTTCTATTACTTAGGAAGTCTTCCAGCCTGTCACAAATCTGTGAACATATTTCATAAACTCGTATCTTCGTTAACAGTCCGCAGTGTGGCATCGCGTCAAACGCCTTTTTGAAATCAAGAAAAACATAATTCGCCTGTTGCCCTTCATCCATGACACGCAAGATGTCATGGAGAAAAGGGCAAGCTGAGTTTCACGTGACCGCTGTTTCCTAAATCCGTGCTGATTTATAGAATGAATTTTTCCGTCTCAAGGAAATTTACTATATTCGAACTGAGAATATGCTCCAAAATTCTACATGAAACTGATGTCAACGATATTGGGATGTAATTATGTGGGTCAGTTCTCTTTTCCTTTTTTTATAAACGGGAGTCACCTGCGTTGTTTTCCAATCACTAGGAACTTTGCGCTGCATTAAAGATTCGCGAAAAATGCAAGCTAAGCAAGGGGCCAATAAGGTAGAATACTCTTCGTAAAACCGAACTGGTATTTCATCCGGCCTTTTTCGTATTTAGCACTCTCAGCTGCTTCTCTACACCGGAAATACTTATTACTATGTCATCCATTTCGTAATTAGTACGTTGATCAAATTATGGTACATTTGTGCGATTCTCCTACTTGAAAGATTTCTTAAAGGTTAAATTTAGAACTTCAGCTTTCCGTTTTCTTCCTTCTATCACTGCCCCGGAATGATCAACGAGTGACTGGATAGTGCGCTTTTACATAGGACCAGAATTTTTTCGGGTTCTCAGAAAGATCTTTAGCTCAGGTATGGCTGTGGTAATTATTGTATGCTTCGCCCATCGATGTTTTATAGACGCATGAATCTCTACTAAATCTCTAGCTTTCTAACATTTTTATTATATCACGGTGGATGTTTTCCATGCTTAATCTACTTTACAGGCACATATTTCTCGAACCCTTTATGTACAATACATTTAAATTTAGTCCACAATTTCTCTACATCCATTGTACCGGAACTAAAAGATGTCCATTCATTTTCTAAGTGCGATCCTAACAATTTCTTATCGGCTCTTCCTAACAAAACGCTCTCGTCGCCTTCTTGATTGGTTTATGAACTTTGGTCACCAGGCACGGTATGACGATATCACGATCCCTAACTCCTGCCTCTACACAGTCATCGTTAATAAAGTCAGGCCTGTTGGTAGCTATAACGTCTAAAAGATATGCATTGCGCGTGGGTTGCCGGTTTAACTGCTCAAGGCAGTTTTCGAAGAATGTGTCCAAAAGTAGCTCGCAAGGCTGCTTGTCTGTACCGCCTGAAATGAAACTAGAGAGGTCTCAATCTATACTCTTAAGGTTGAAGTCACCCCTGACTAATATTACATGGCCCGGATACATACGCACTACCTGGTGTAGACTTTCTTTTAATGACTCTAAAACTGCTGCAGCAGCACTGGGTGGCCGGTAAAATCACCCAACTATGACCTTTACTCATCTTAGACCTCTTATACGTGCCTAGATAACTTCACATTTACTTTCAACCTCGATCTCAGTAGAAACATTATCTTTGTCTACAACAATGAACACCCCCCCCCCCTCCAGTTGCGTCAGATCTATCTTCCCGATATACATTCCACGCCTCGCTAAATATTTCTGAACTTGCCACATCATGATTTAGCTAGTTTTCCGTTTCTAAAACTATATAATCATTATAATTTCCACGCAGCGCGGCAAATTTGCGAATTTTGTTTTTAATACTTGGAAAGTTCGCGGCTAATATTTTGATAGTCGAATTTTTGAGCCGAACGCGTCCTGAATTTGTTGTCTGAATGTTAACAGGCGAGTGCTCATCAGACCTAGCACCTAGCCTAAAAAAAAACACGTGCATTCAACAATTATTCTGCTACCCGAGTAGCCGCTTCCTTAATGTAGTGCACCCATGATCTATCTAGGAGCGTCCAACAATTACCCACCCGATAACGCAGATCCAGAAATTTGCAGCCATGACTGTCACAGAATCGACGAAGCCTCTGGTTCAGACCCTCCACTCGGCTCCAAACCAAAGGACCGCAATCAACCCTGGCAACAAAGCTACAAATCGTCAGCTCTGCATGCACTCTGCGTGCGAGGGCAGCAGCCTTCACCAAATCCGCCAGCCGTCCATAGGAACTGAGGATGTCCTCAGAACCCATGCGACAAGCGTAATTGGTGCCGGCGTGAGCCACGACTTGCAGTCGACGTCACCCCGCACTATCGATAGCCGCCGGCAAGGCGACCTCCACTTCGCTGATGAGGCCCCCCGGCAGACACACCGAGTTCACGTTGGACTTCTTTCCGGATCTCGACGCTATTTGCCTAAGGGGCTCCATCACGCGCCTAACATTGGAGCTCCCAATAAGTAATAATCCCCTCCCCCAGTGCACCTGCTGCAGGAGTGGTCACACGTCCACTCACAGGACGAACTGGCGTGGACGGATGGCCAGCCTCCATATTGACCTTCCATCTCGAGCGACGCGAACGCCGTTCAACCCGCCACTCCCCTTGAGGAGCAGGAGGCTCGACTATGTCCAGTGCACCTGAAGGTGCCTGGGTAGCAGACACAAAGGGTAAAGCATGAGACACCTGAGGTGACCCACCTGACGCACCAGACTCCCCATCACCGCTGCAACCCGAGTCAGCAGCCTGAAGACAGTTGACCTAAGGCAAGAGCACGCTCAGCTGTTCGCGAACTTCGGCCAACTCCCCCTGCGTCCGCACACAACATGCACACATCCTATCCATTCTATCGATACAATTAACTGTAGAAAGTAGAAAACTAAATAATCAACTTTTAACTAGTCCGTTACTTTAATAAAGGCGGCAGGCAGCTGACTGGACTGTGGTCAGTGGTAACTACACTGTCAAAATAACGAAACTTAGTCCGGCTGTTTTCAAAATAAACAAGAAAATATATTTAATACACTGTTATCAAACGCGCGGGAAAACATGCTTTGTTAAAGAATACGAAATAAGGAAGTGACAATATGACACTTAAAACACGTATCTTGCAGCAGACGAAAACTATACACATGGTATTTGTCAAAATACCCGAGAATAAACCCCTAAAACAGTAGCACAATCGTAATCTGCCAAGCAGGTGAGAAAAAAACTCTTAAAAACAAAAACACTGACGAAAATTAAGAAACTAACTGGCAACGAAATTTCACGCAATGCAATTAAGGTACTTAGTGCTCTGGGCGATGAGGCAGCGACAGCAGCTGGCACTGGACTGACTGATGACTAGTTGCAGTAACGGTCTCTGACTTGTTTTGAAATACATAAGTCACAGACGAAAACTACACACAACTGTATTTATCAAAATAGGGGAGAATAAACTCTTAAAACAGTAGCACAAACGAAATCTGCCAAGTAGGTGAGAAGAAACCGCTTAAAAACAGAAGCACTAACGAAAATTACGAAATTAACTGGCAACGAAATTTCACGCAGTTAAATTATGGTACTTAGCGCTCTGGGCGATGAGGCAGCGACAGCGGCTGGCACTGGACTCCCATAGGATTACAAAAATTTGAACATTTTCTCCTTCAGAGTACTCACCAGCGTTGAGTAGAACCCGATGCCAGCGATGTGGAGGGGGAATTATTCCGTTAGCAGAGCCTGTTCTGTTAATGGTGCGAATGGAGCGGTCTACTGCTAGTCGAATCTCTGCAACAGCGCAGAAGCGAATGCCACGAAGTGGTTTCTTCATCTTAGGAATCAAATCAAAGTCAAAAAGTCTTAAGTACGGGGAGTATGGTGGATCACACAGTACTCCCCACTCCCATCGACCGAACAGAGCAGCCACGAAAATCAAATGTTCAAATGTTTGTTAGCTTATTGGACTTAATTGTGGGGTCATCAGTCCCTAAACTTACAAACTACTTATTAACTAACTTATAATAAAGACAACAGAAACATCCATGCCCAAGGGAGGATTCGAACCCCCGACTGGGAACGGCCTCGAGCATCGGAGCATAGTGCCTCAATGCGCTCGGCCACTCCGCCGCGGCATTTTCGTTGGCGTCACAATCATAGGCATTGCAGAGCAGCTGCAGCTTGCGCTGTATGCGCCCGCCCATCGTCATGCAAAATTACGGGTGGGTTGCGCAGAAAGTGTTGCCGTTTCTTTCACAAAGCTAGTCGCAGGTGATGCACTTCTGCGCCAGAGACACTAGGACGACATGCCAGATGCATGTCTGCCACAATTTCCTGACCTTCGTTGAAGGCTTTTACCCAACATGCCACTGTTGTGTACGGCAATGCCGATTCCTCGCATGCTTCTTTAAGTCCTTGATGACACTGCCGTGTTGTACGGCCTCTGGCACATTCAATCTTGATCCAACTCCGTTGTTTCTGTTTCTAGAACATTGTGACACCGTTACGTTAGACCGCTCGCTCACAAGAGACTGTGTTTCCCTCGATTGTGCACACGCCGGTGACGTGGGACGGGCGAGTCCATTTGCTCGGAGGTAAGGTAGGTATGTCAACAACGTATGCTATCAGCGACAACAGTAGATTCCATTGCAATGTGTCTCCACAGCACTGTTGCCACTATTTAAGTTCCAACCCTCACATATAGGGCGTTTGAGATATGGAGTCGACAGCGTCTATAAATTATTTTCTTTTCGTGTTGCCAGTAAGTAAGTAAATGGTCGGGATGGTTCAAATGCGCACTCCAGAACATAATTCAAGTGTATGATTACATTAATTATTTTATTAGTTAGTGGTCCAGTGCTGGAAGTTTCCTGTTATTGGAATGGAGACTATCGGGTGTAATATTTAGGATATTGTCTATAATAGCTATATATGTCATTTCCCGTATGAAGTGCTACGGTTATAGATTAAAATAGCCTGAGACTGTTAATTTAAATTTGTTGTACTGTCAGGTATATCGGCCTTGTGACATAAGGAGCCACAACTGTTATGTTATTGTAGGAGTCACCATTCCTGTTGAGCTTGATACGCTTAGGAGATGGATATTTCACTTATTGAATTGGTTTCTACAGACTTGTGTTGGAGCTCTAAATAGTTATCTCTACTTAAATATTAAGTAGTTGTTGCTATGATCGAGATTAAAGGAGACTAGGTTCCGTTCAAGCCGGAGTGAACAGTGTACTGACCTCCGAATTGGAAGTAATAACTAAATTATCTAATGTCTTCTCGGAATGACGAAGATTAAACAAGGGTGCATGGACCTGAAATCATATTGAATTTCTGGAAATGAGGCTGTTCAGTTTTCAAGATTGTTGTTATTGAACTAGACTATATAGGTGTTCCGTATTTTATCTGAGGTTGAAATTAACCCTGGTAAGCAATTGTAAACTCGATATTCCTCCCACTACGTGGCAATTTGTACGTTAACTTTACCTAGATATTATTTGTGATCAACGACGCCAACATACTTCAGGTGCTATGAATTATTTATTGATGTGCTGTTGGCTGGCAAATAGTTATTTGATTAGTTGTTAAGTATTTATGTAAGTTGCTTCATGTTGAAAGGTAACTGCGAACCCCAACACTATGTCTTATGGCTTATATTTAGCGTAAAAATGATGTTGACTGTATAAATGACCTGTAAAGTGGTAATTGCTAGTAGTTATCAAGTATTTGTTCTTTCTGAAATTAGGGTAAAGGTGAAAATACTGAACACGACCTTTTGAGGAGTCTTAAAATGCAATTTTAATAACTAAGGCCGGAACTTTCCCAGAGGATTAAAACTATGTGCCGGAATCGGAATTCGAACCTTTGACCTTTGCCTTTCGCGGGCAAGCGCTCTGCGGATTGAGGTATCCCGTCACGCTTCAAGGTACCAGGCTCCGATACACATTTTTAATCCGCCACGAAAGTTTCATATCAACGCACACTACATTGCAGACTGAAAATATCATTCTGGAAACATCCAGTAGGCTATGGTCGAGCCATTTCTCCGCCATATCCTTACTTGCAGGAATGCTAGTTCTGAAAGTTTCGCAGGAAAACTTCTGTGAAGTTTGGAACATAGGAGGCGAGGTACTGGCAGAAGTAAAGTTGTGAGGACGGACCGTGAAGCGTGCCGGGATAGCTCAGTCGGTAGAGTGTTTGCTCGCAAAAGGCAAAGGTCCTAGGTTCGAATACCGATTCAGGCACACAGTCTTAATCCGCCCGAAAACTTCCACATCATCGCACACTCCACTACCGAGTGAAAATATCATTCTGGAACTAAGGCTGGCTTTCCCACTCGCTGTGCCAATTAATGATGGTTGAACCAATAACCACCTTAACTAATTTGTTCTTTTAACTGGGAATTTGTATGTTGTTGATTATCAACTCGCAGTTTTGGATTGAGTGCTGGCTCCAAATTAGTCTATCTCAAGTGTAATGCCTAGAGTGTAATTGATATTATTATTCAAGAAGTACTTCACTCACCCTTATCAAAGAGGCTGTTTTCCAAAAGTGAAATTAAACTGTTTATATTTAAACGGGTGCAATAGCCGTGTTCTCTGAGGCCTGGCTAGCACTTGGATGAACACTGCTGGTAAGTGGGGTGGACTCAGCCCTTTGAGGAGCTACTTGGCAGAGAAGTAGCGGCTCCAGTCACGAACACCGGGCTGACCACGTCCCTGCATATCGCATCTGTTGACGCCTTGGGGCGGAGGTGATACAGTGGCTGGTTACTGCCTGCTGGGCCTCTCGAGCCCTGTGTCACAGAGATCGCAGTTTTACTGGTCGTATTCTAATGCTAACCAAAATGTTTCAAAATGTTGATAACTATATGTTTCCTTACAATGGCTTGCTGTTAACTCTTTCACTCCCAGTTAGTTCTTGGACAACAACGTATTAAAAGTTCATTTATACCGTATTTTGTTCATCAATCCTTTAAGTTGCATTTTTGTTGATGAACGACATGCTTCTACTACATTTTGTTGCTTGGTACAGCGTGTAGCCACTTCTGAGCCATTAATCTGTCCATATTGGAGGTTGTGATGCGTTGCCCTCTGTACGTGTCTGAGATTGTTAGCGTGAGTGTGGCTCCTTTTATTTTATTCCAGCAGTGAAGTGTCTTGTCCTTGGTGCTGTGGCAAAAATTATGCTAGAAATATTGATCTGTCAGTGTTAACTATCAACAAAATAACGTCCAAGTAATAAAACACCTCGATAAATGTTGAAATGTTTGTTAAGCTTAAGGGACGTAACTGCGGGGTCATCAGTCCCTAACCTTACAAACTACTTATGAACTTATACTAAATACGACACAAACATCCATGCCCGACGGGGGATTCGAACGCCCGACGGGGAACGGCCTCGCACATCGCAGCTTAGCGCCTCGATGCACTTGGCCACTCCGCCGCGGCATACCTCGGCATGAAATACATGACATAGAAAAACCAATAAATCGACCACAAATTTTAAAACACCTATTTTGATGTTTTCTGCACTGTATTCATACATGAAACACTGAATTTTAATTTTCCCAAAGCTGATTTCATAATGTGATACTGAAAGAGTTAATTGTTATTTGAGCTTCAACCTACGTTTCATGAAGGAGGCTGTTTCTCCAAACTGAAAAAAATACCTTGACATTGCTTGTACGAGGTTTGGAACTTAAATAGTGGCAACACTGCTGTGGAGACACTATGCAATGGACTCTACTGTTGTCGCTGATAGCACACGTTGTTGACGTACCTACCATACATTCGAGCGAATTGAATCGCTTGTCCACGTCACCGGCGTACGCATAATAGAGGGAAACACAGTCACTTGTGAGCGAGCGGTCAAATGTAACGGTGTCACTTTGTTCTAGAAACAAGAACAACGGAGTTGGATCAAGATTGAATGTGCCAGAGGTCGTACAGCACGACAGAGTCAAGAGGCGTGCGGGGTTTAAAGAAGATGTCGCTGCGCAAAAGGGAATTACTTTTTTAAGAAATGGAGGGGTAGCTTATCGATGTCATTTAATAGATGAAACGTGTTGATGTAAGGTAGCACACTCTACCGGCAAATGTAGGTATCTTTGTCGCGGAGGACTAGCCGTGCGCACCAAGGCGCCTTGTTGCGGTGCGCACGGCCGTTAGCCGTCGGGGGTTCGAGTCCTCCCTCGGGCATGTGTGTTTGTTTTGTCCTTAGCATAAGTTACTTTCAGTTAGTGTAAGTAGTTTGCAAGCCTAGGAACAAATGACCAACGGAGTTAAGTTCTTTCTGTTTCAAATATTTGAACTTTTTTTTTTTGTTATCTTTGCTGCAATTGCACCGCCGTTAGCTAGTCTTATAATGTCTCTCTGTCAACAGCAAATATATAATGATGTATTTTATTATGTATAAAATGGTGTAATTTACTGTGTATATTTTTATTGATTATATGCTTGACTCACCATTCCCACTGCTGACAGCTATAATGTCGAGCACTTCTGTAAAGTCGTAAGGCTGTTAGATACCAGGTATATGATTAATATGTGAAATATAGTTATCAATGTTATATTTTAGACATCAGTGTACATTGTACCTCCTCTTTCCATAGAACATAAGATGGTACCTCAGCGTGCCGAAACAGTAATCGAAACTGTAAATAGTAATTTAAAGAAATATATGGGCCCAATGCTTGTGGCGCTAGAGTGGCCGCCACAAAATGAAGACATCTGGAGGTGACGCTGGTGGCTGTAGTTTACAGGCGCTCAGCTCTGATACGCCCGCCTCTTAGCTTGTTCCAGCGTAGACACCGTTAGCCGGGCGCTAGGTCAGAGACACCTGAATATTCAGTGTTTGGGTTTCAGTGTGTTGTAGAAAGGTGTATTGGCTGTGTCTGGCAGCGAACGAGATGCGGGGACAAGCGCCTTTGTGTAGTTCTTCTTCAGTTGCTGCACGTAAAGGGCAGAGAAGACATTCGCAAACAGTCCAAAATTTTCATATTGAATACACTGAAGTTATTTAATGTTTTGGGTAACAGTGAAGAGTGGATTGCTATATATAATTCCTAAACTGCCATAAAAACCATATGGTATTTCGTAGGCGACTGTGGCCTATTTAACAAATGAGTGATAGTGTGCAGATGAGAACACATTTCTCGATTCTCTAAGAAAGCGATACACACGAGAATGGTAATATTCGGAATTTGATCATTTAAACTAGGGACTTGAGTGTAGAACTGTACGTGGTTTTTATTGCAAAGGAGAGTTTTAAACATCCGTTTTTTCCCCGATCCCTTGGTTTATGCTTCAGAAAGTGCAACGACGGACGAAAATAGGCCTATAAAGTATTTAAATAAAACATACAAGCGTTCGAATAAATATGTTTGTTCGATTTCAATGGTAATAGTGGCCAGAAAGTAACTGCAGTTACTTTTATTTAGCGATTTGACAATTTGCGATATGTGTACTCTTGTTCCCTTCTTAAATATATCTTAACGGAAGTAGGATGGACAGGGATTGACCTTTGAATTGACATACTATGACACGGAGTTACTAGAATGGAAAAATGTTCAAATGTTTGTTAAGCTTACGGGACTTAACTACGGGGTCATCAGTCCCTAAACTTACAAACTACTTATGAACTAACTAATCCTAAGGACGGCACAAATATCCATGCCCGAGGGGGGGATTCGAACCCCCGACCGTAGTGGCCGTGCAGACCGTGATTGGAGCGCTTCAGTCTCCTCGGCCACCGCTAGAATGGATAGCCAATGGGCAACTTTGTTAGATACAACTTTACTTTCAATCACCCAACACTGACCACTGACACTTGAGCAAACTTTAGAAGCAATTTAGAAAATACGACACACCTTAATAAGCTTTCAGATGCCTTAAATGGTCGGTAACAACCGTTTGAAGAATATATAAGATGAATATTACACTTACCGAATTGGTTTCTACAGGCTTGTGCTGGCAGTTCTAACTACTTATCTCTACTTAAATATTAACCTTTTGCCGCGCGGGCTTAGCCGAGCGGTCTAAGGCGCTGCAGTCATGGACTGTGCGGCTGGTCCCAGCGGTAGAGCCGGCCAGCAGGCGCTCGTTACTCGTAAGCGCGGCCGATGCTCGGGAGTGGCGCAGCCAGCAGCTCGTGGCTCGAGCACAGGCGGGCGCGAGCAAGGCGACTCGGTCACATCGTAGCGGAAAGGAAAGCGGCCAAGTGTGGTGTGCCGTCTCTTAGAAAGTCGCGTACTAAAAGAATTAATAATAATAATAAACATTATGAACTGGGTGGTATAAAAGAAAACTCCTGGGAAAATATTCCTTCTGTGTAAAAATACGACAGTAATGTTACAAAATACAGTGACCGAATGCTCTTGAATAACCGCAGAGATAATAAAAGAACAATACCGGTACACTAAATAACAGAAAATGGCAATCTTTTGTCTGGTAGTCTGCTACTACTGATGTCGACCTCCTCAGGGCTGTAACGAGTAATGTATTTAGTTTTACAAGGAAATATATATTTAGCTATGTTTATATATTTTCATTAATATATATTAGTAGCCTTTACCACATATTAGCCCAACTGCATTATGTGATGGCGAGATTAGCGGCGTCAGTCCTTTTTCTTTAATCCACTGTCGATGAATGCCAACAATACATTTTCACTTAAATAGGACCACGAAAAGCGCTAACATCTAAAGGACAATAGGTCATTCCTCGCATTTTATAAATTCTAAACATCGTAAGAAGGACTGCAAAATCATTTAGAACTACAATAGGAACATCTTGTGTATGATGTCCAGTGTGTGTGTGTACTAATCGACAGCTTTATACTAATTTCGAAGAAACTCTGATAAACGATAGTAGCTAAGCTCATTTAAACTGTGTACCGGACCAGGTAATCGAACCTGGGACCTTTGCCTATCGCGGGCAAGCGCTATACCGTCTGAGCTATCTCGGCACGCTTCACGGAACGTTCTCACAGCTTTACTTCTGCCAGTATCTCGCCTCCTACTTTGCAAACTTGCAAACTTCACACAAAGTTTTCCTGTGAACTTAGCAGGAGTAGCTTTAGCATTCAGTGGATCTGATGCCTCGTCAGAAAACTGCATAACCAGCGAAGTGCGTCACTAATTTAGCATAATTGAACTTGTGATAATGAGGTGGTTTAAATCATGTATGCAAAAATCTGTTAGACGTGCTTTATATCAACTATTAAATAAAAATCATACCTTTTCTAAGAATCCTAAACAGACGAAGTAACCACTAGAAGTAAACCATGTCGAGCCAATTTAGAGTGGCGGAATTTGAAGCCGACTGCAGAACGATTCTGCTGCTGCCGACTTGCATTTCGCGCAAAGAGAACAAACGTAAAATGAGAAAAATTAGGGCTCACAGAAAGGCAAACGGCCATTCGTTTTTCCGTCGTTCTATTTGAGAGTGGGATACATAAGGCAATCACCAGGACCCTCCGCCACGGACCTTACGGTGGACTGTGGATTATGTACACTTGACAGCAAAAAAAGTCGATCACCCCTCAATTCCTAAGTGGAGAGCGCACCTGACGCTATGCAACCACGATTGCACAGCTGCGTCGCAGGTCGTCAAATCATTGCACAATACAGTTATTACCTACCCACAATGGGTACTAAGTAAGTCTCCTATTTCTCCTTATGGCATTCAGACAAGGTAAAAATCGTACAATAAATAATAGAATAAACGTCATTAGGGATGAGACAGTAACACTTGTAAATTAAATTTAGTTGAAATAAGTGAAAAGTCAGACATGTTTAGTGACGTGATATGTTTTGTTCATGATCTGAATCTGAACGCACTGTTAAGCAAAAAACAGTTGTATGCCAGATCGAGATGAGATTACAGGTCACGCACTTTCTCGTGGCCCCTGTCTGATCGGAGGAAGTCGGCTGAGCTCGTGTGTCAACGGAATGTTTATGCTCTCTACCAACCTTACCTCGTAACAGTATTGTACACCGTAGACCTCGTCAATGTATTGATGATTTGTGCTTCGTATTGATTACTGTCTTCCACTTTTTTATTTACTAAAATAAGTCCACATTATCCGACGACTTCTTTTATAAGAAAGAAGGCTGTCCTTGAAAGTGGTGTGAAGAATGTTAATTCTGATTTTTATTCTGTTACGACAATAAAAAGAGGCAGCGAGCGTTGTTACACCCGCTTAATAAGTCCCTTTCAAATATTAACATTTCGTAGATATGCGTTCCACTTTTCTATTACTCAAACATTAAAGTGATACTTAATTTCGTGTTCCATCTCTAACGGCTTAACCCCTTACATGTTGTTTCTTAAAAAACCTGTAATCTATACACCGTAAACTGCCGGTACTGGGGGAAAGAGGCGGGGCTTGTTCTAACAGCTAACAGTACTCGTTAGACAGTACGACCAGTCAAAGAGCTCAGAGGAGTCTGGCTAGGTAAGACATTCTTGACCGCACGGGATGGCCACGTAGTGTGAGGCGCTTTATCGCGGATTTTGCATGATATTGTACTACGTTTTAGTATGCTACATTACGATTTGGTATGGCATTCTGTAATAAGCTTATTCAACTATGAGCTCATTATAATAAAGATTGTTGGGTAGCTGTTGCCACGATAACTTGAATATTAGGCATTTTTATAGTTATGAGGAACGTGGATTATGCGTTAAAAATTTGAAATTCGGAAAATAACTTCGTTTTGACATTTATTCACCACGTTCAGGAACGCAAACAGACTTCGATGAAGGAGGTTTCTGTGATTTACTGGTATGGTCAGTGACAAGGTATCCGATAACTGGCAAAGTTTGTCAAGCAATTATTCTTCACGGTGTGGCTGTCTTCAATAGTCATACTGAGGTTACAAAACAGCAATGTGGATTCTGATACAATGTCGCATCGAAAATGCGATTACATGCGAAGCATAATATCCAACTGGGAATGATAGGGGAGAACTTCAGTCTCTACCATTTCAATGTTCAAATGTTTGTTAAGCTTATGGGACTTAACTACGGGGTCATCAGTCCCTAAACTTACAAACTACTTATGAACTACTTACGAACTAGGACGGCACAAATATCCATGCCCGAGGGGGGGATTCGAACCCCCGACCGTAGTGGCCGTGCTGACCGTGACTGAAGCGCCTCAGTCACCTCGGCCACCGCGGCCGGCTCTACCATTTCAAAGCTTGGATACTGGTATTGTCGGAATAGATGTCCATTTTAATGGCGACAATAGTGTTTGCACGGTAAGGTTCAGTTGTCCATTATATCCACGTGTTTTCGAGAGTCAACGACAGAGAAATAATGAAACTGATTAAAAAAAAATATGCCAAGCACAAAATTGTGAAAAGAAGCACGGAGATGCAGATAAATATTTCAAGGGAGGGGTAGGAGGAGGGAGGGCGGGATCTAGGAATGAACAGGAGTGCAGAACTGGAAAATAAAAGAGTGAAATGCTTGCAAAGTACTCCTTACTTATATATCACAGTTTGTTTTCGGGCCGAGAGAAAAGGAACGAATGTTTTACAGAACGAAGGATGGATTATCGGAGATATAAAAGAACACTGCTTCATAGAGAGGACCCATGGACAGTAAAGAAAGCAGACATTAAAAGAGACAGTATTGTTTTAACGGAAAACACAATTTTTACAGCTTTTTGGGGGAATAGACCAAATCGGCAACTGAGGTTATAATGTAAGGGAGGTGACAGAGAGAAAGGAGGAAAAATTAACAACGACAAATCGTTTGCATATTTTGTTAAGGACGGAGGGTGTATTAACGGATGGAGGGGAGGAGAGAGACGTATTTGAAATAACAAAAATTACTTTAACAGCGTCCATCTAAACTGATTACTCTGTATGCATGGAGTCTAGGTATAAATTAATAAAAATAGGATATTGAGTGAAATGAGAAGCGTTGAATTAATATTAGTGCCACGGGCGGGAATCGAACCCAGACCTCCATACTTTCTTTAATTCAATGCTTTTCTTTCAGTTAATTTCTTTGACATACTCATGCAGAAAACTGTCTCTAGGTGTATAAAAGGAGCTGTATATTTTTACAAAATCAATTTAAAGGCAGCTCAAAGGAAAAAAGAAACTCATATTTTATCTCTTCTATAGTCTCACTTAGGAAAAAAAATTTAAAGTACTAATCATTTATTCAGAATCCCTCATTATTTGTTTCTTTCATAGTACATCTAATCGTAGAATCTATAACGCCGCCAAACCAGCTTCTCTTCAGTAAAAGCGATGACTCTATCTCGAGTTAATTGCTCGCAGTGAGACGGCCTGATTTGTATTTCGGCTGTCTGCTTTTACTATGATGCCAGGAAGTAAACATTCTGTATTTACGTCAGAGCCCCACTCTGCGCTGTGCTGGGGGCTGTTGGGCATCACCGCGACCGCCACTTGCTGGCTTCCACCAAGCCTCGCTTTGGCACGAGCTGTGGTTGACTGGCCAGCCCATAGCTGTCAAGCCACGGCTAATACAGGCACAGGCCGCAAAACCAGGCTCAAACGTTTCTGCCACCCTACCCAAGTGTGTAGTATTAACTACCACAGCTAGAGCTATTTTGGTATAATATGAGGAGCTACATTATCTTTTAACATTTCATTCAAATATTTAACGAAGTTAAAGAATAGAATCATGATAAACGCGGCAACCACATAATGTTTCACCTAGATAGTAATCATACGACACAGGAAACTATCTTTTCAGCGCTCTGCATTACATTTAGGCACAGGAAAATATGTATTCAACCTAGAAAACTACGTATGTTTTAAAATTAAACAATTCTGATGGGAACAATATATATATATATATATATATATAATTCACGTTTTGTGCATTTATAAAGTGTTCTCATTGTCTCTGAAACAGTAAGTGCTATGAAACAGAAATACCTTCTGCTGAGGCCCTTCATTTACACGATTGTTCTGTTATTCATAGTGCAGTGTTTCGTAATGTGTTCATAGGATCGCTTTAGTTTCTCGACTGTTCCACGCTTATACGAAGATCGAAATAAACGAGAGCCAAAAAGGATATATGTGAGTTCTAATTACCATTATATTATTCTTAAAATTCAAATCAAATGTTCGAATGTGTGTAGTATGCTAAGTTCAACAGTCCCTAAACTTACACAATACTTAAACTAACTTATTCTAACGACAACACACACATACCCATGCCCGAAGGAGGACTCGAACCTCCTACGCGAGCAGCAGCCCGATCAATGACATGGCACCTTAGACCGCGCGGATACTCTGCGTGGCCGTCTTACAATTGTAACATACTTTGTACGGTAATGAGTACAAAAGCTCTTTGCATTTGTAGGAGAAGGTTGGTGATTGAAATCTCATAGAAGAAGCGTGCTACACTGAAAACTCTTTTGTTTTAATATTTTGCTTCCCCACCTCATCCCCCTGCCGTCTCCGCCCCCTCCCCAATCTAAGTAATTTAAAAATAAATAAATAAATAAATAAACGGAAAACATCCGAAACCTTCTTTCCGCTAATTCACTATACCGCACAATCTGATATCTTTTTCCAACTTTTTCAGTGTCCTCCCTCTATACCGTCAGGTTATAATCGCACATTGCTCAGCAATACTGCGGAAGAGGTGGAGCAATTGTAGGGTTTATAGCCTCCTAGGGAGACGTTTTAATCTTATAATGGTTGTGTCAATAACGGGCGCTTGTTTTATCTTCACCAAAACATGTATATTTCGTAGTTAACGTTGTTTTCAATTGTACCCATCAGAAATTTTGTTAGGTGTATAATCCTTAAATTTGTTTTGTTTATCGATTCCTCAAGGACTGACGAAAATTTTCTGGTAATTATGTGGTGAACTATACGCATATTTATGTTTAGGGTCAATTGTCGAATTTTCATCGTGAAGATATAACTTCAATATCATTTTAAAATTGGCTATGATTTTCTGAGGTGCTTACTAGACAGCAGCATAATCTGCCACAAATATTTCTCAATTCGATATAGCAATTTGTAGCTCTGTCAGAGAGTGGGTAAAATGTTACTCTCGCTCCAATTTGTAACTGAGAGCTACTGCCTCTTAATCTTTAAAGAGCGTCGACATTTTCATGAAGGAAGCGAACAGCTGCAGCGTGAATCGACTCCTCATTGCCCTTGTGAAGGCCGATGCAGATAATTCAGAAAGTAGGGATCGAGAATAGTTGTAGTTGCTACGTGAAATTCATCACCCTTGTCTGTAATCATATATGTGATAAGTAAATGACACACCGAAGTTCAATTTTCAGACATTTTAATTGGAATATCACCAATAAGTGTATCTTGAAAGGTTCTTCTATATACATATATGGGTCGTGACTGTTCTTTCGAAAGAACAGACACCACATAAATATACATAATTAAGGAGAAGACGAGAACAACTCCAGCCTTCAGCGCAAATGCACACTACGCCTGAACTCTCGAGGTAATCGGCAAAGTGCCACGAGCAGTGAGTGCAAATTGGAAACGGCAACTACGTGAGCAGTGTGAGGAAGTTTGAGTCTTGTGGGTGACAAGGGGGGGGGGGGGGAGGAGTGGTAGCCCACGCACCTGTGATGATCGTTGTTTTCCCGCTCGCGCAGTGGTTACCGTAACTGCCCACAGAACGGTAGGATCTGGACCCGAATTCCGGCTGGGCACAACTGTTCAACTTCCCCAATGCGTGCACTCTGTGGCCACAAGCAGCTTGTGTCGCATTATTTCTTTTAATCTAGATTCTTCTCTGTCATTCCAGGAAGCAGTACAACTATCACCAGACATGATCCACCATGTTGTCATTTCACTACCATAGTCGTACCAGAAAGATCATTTGTCTACAGGCAATGTCTCTCTCGAATGGTCCAACGCTTTAGGAGAACATCTTGTGCACACATTATGCATGGCTTAATTACTTCTCCTACGGCGTGAGGTCGAGCATTGATGTATTTATAGTGAGGGAGACGAATGGAATGTTGCACAGATATATAAAGAAAATAAAAGTAATCCACTGAGTTACAGATCCATTGTATTCATATCGACATGTAGGAGGACGTTTGAATAAATACTTTTGCGAGCGTTATGAAATATCTAGAAAAATTAACATCAAACGGGCAAAGGTTTATAAATCTTTACTCTTGTGAGACTTTGGCGATACTATATTTTCATGATCTACTGAGTACTCTCAAACTAATGTCATATTTATAGAGTGCCAAAACGATTTTTGGTATCTTCAACGCCGCAGTGGAGTGGCCAAGCGCATTGGGTGCTATGCTCCAATGCGCGAGGCCGCTCCTCGTCGGGGGTTCTAATCCCCCCTCTGGCATGGATGTTTGTGTCGTCTTTAGTATAAGGTAGTTCATGAGTTGTTTGTAAGTTTAGGGACTGATAACCCCGCAGCTAAGTCCCTTAAGGTTAACAAAAAAAAAAAAATCTTCAGCCATAATCAACTTCGAACCATATCGCTTTCCTAAGTTATGCAACTGGACTCGTGATGCCCTATCTGCAAGGTAATAGTTTGCAGTAACAGACGAGGAGTCATCTAGTGAAAAGGACGTGGCGAGAGTAATTCTTCCAGCAAAGTGAAGTAGACTTCTCCTGATTCGAATATATATTCGAAATATTTAATGAGCAATCAGAATATTGCTCTTAGATTTGAGGCAGTTAATGCTGCCCACTACTAAACTCAGAAAAGCAAAGTCAATTGCGAAATGAATTTGAATTTGTATCTTCTCGGCGCAAATGGCGACAATTGAACTTAAAACATCAATATGCATTTGGCTCTGAACATAAGTACTGAGAGTTTCGTCAGCATTCTAGATATCGATAAGCAAAACAAATTTGAAGGTTATACATATAACGAAATTCCTGGCGGTGCAATTAAAAACAATGTTAACTGTGAATAACATATGTTTTGGCGAAGGTGTACCAAACGGTCTGTTATTGACGCTACCATTAGGAGATTTACACGTCTCCTAAGGAGACTGCCAACCCTACAATTGTTCCCCCTTTTATGCAGTACTGCTGAGTAGTGTGCAATTATTACCCGATGGAATAGAGGGAGGCCATCGAGAAAGTTGAAAGAATATATCGGATTATAGCTCGCACATACGCTATTTGGTACTTGTATTTATTATTATTATTAGTAGTAATAGTAGTAGTAGGAGTAGTAGTAGTAGTAGTAGTAGTAGTAGTAATATTTCGAGCATAGTATAAGCGTGGAACAGTCGAGAAACTGAAGCGATTCTTGTTTAGACACAATGAAAACACTTTATAAGTGCACAAAATGTGAATGATATACTACATACATATATTTGTGTTGTTCCCACCAGAATTTTTTAATTTTAAAACATACGTAGTTTTCTAGCTTGAATACATATTTTCTTGTGTGTAAATCTAATGCATAGTGCTGAAAAGAGAGAATAATTTTCTGTGTTATATGATTGCTATCTATGTGAAACATTATCATGATTCTATTCTTTCACTTCGTTAAATATCTGAATGAAGTGTCAAAAGATTTCGTTGCTGCTCATTTTATAGCAAAATAGCTCTAGGTGTTGTGGTTTATAATACACGTTAGGGTAGGTTTGCAGAAACTTTTCATACTTAAAGGGTTGAGTCTCGCTGTATTAGCCGTGGATTGCGAGCTATGGGCAGGCCGGTCAACCACATCTGGTGCCGAGGCGAGGCTTGGCGGAAACCAGCCAGCTGGCGGTCGCAGTGGCGGGCAACAGCCCCCAGCACGGCACAAAGCGGGGCTCTGACGTAAATACAGAATGTTTACTTCCTGGCTTCATAGTGAGAGTGGAAAGCAGAATTACAAATCAGGCCGTCTCACTGTAAGCAATCAACTTGAGATAGAGTCGTCGCATTTACTGAAGAGAAGCTGGTCTGATAGCATTATAGATTATATGCTGAGATGCATAACGGAAGAAACAAATAATGAGGAATTCTGAATAAATTATTAGTCCTCCAAATGTTTTTTTAATCTCATCTCTATTTTCATATTTTGTAAGTGAGAGACTGTGGAAGATCTCTTGGCAACAGAAATAAAATATGTGTTTCTTTTTCCTTTGAGTTACCTTTAAATTGAATTTTTTTTAATATACAGTTCCTTTATTATCCTATTTTTTATTATAAATTTATATATGTAGTGACAGTTTTCCGTGTCAATATGTCAAAGACTTTGAGTGAAGGGAAAAGTATTGAATTAAAGTAAGTATGGAAGTCTGGGTTCGATTCCCGCCCATGGCACAATTTTTATTTCAACAGTTTTCCGTATCAATATGTCAAAGACAATGAGAGAAGGGAGAAGCATTGAATTAAAGTAAGTATGGAGTTCTGGGTTCGATTCCTCCCTGTGGTACAAATTTTAATTCAGTGCTTCTTCTTTCACACAATATCCTATTTTTCATTAATTTTATACCCAGCCTCCATGAAAACAGAGTAATCCGTTTAGATGGACGCTGTCAAAGTAATTTTTGTTATTTCAGATAGTTTCTCTCCTCCCCTCCATCCATTAATACACCCTCTGTCCTTCACAAAATACGCAAACGGTCTTGCATCTATTAATATTTAATGTCTCTTTCGTTCTCTCTCTCTCTCTCTCTCTCTCTCTCTCACTCGCTGTCGCCACTCTTGCATCATAACCTGTTACCCTTCTGGTCGGTTCCCTCACAA
The DNA here is from genome assembly GCA_026315105.1 of Locusta migratoria. Taxonomy (NCBI): domain Eukaryota; kingdom Metazoa; phylum Arthropoda; class Insecta; order Orthoptera; family Acrididae; genus Locusta; species Locusta migratoria. Next base: position 15,416,840 of record CM048755.1, read on the forward strand.
TACAGTGATAAAATCTATTGGTTTCCGTTGACAGCATGCACTCTCTTTTAATTTATGCTTTCGTTACTATATATCAGTCCTCTCTATGAAACCGTGTCCTTTCATACCCCCTTACCTATAATAAATTCTTCGTTCTGGCCGGCCGCGGTGGCCGAGGGGACTGAGGCGCTTCAGTCACGGTCTGCACGGCCACTACGGTCGGGGGTTCGAATCCCCCCTCGGGCATGGATATTTGTGCCGTCCTTAGTCATAGTTAGTTCATAAGTAGTTTGTAAGTTTAGGGACTGATGACCCCGTAGTTAGGTCCCATAGACTATACAAACATTTGAACATTTTTTATCTTCGTTCTGTGAAATACAGAGCTCTGGTGTTTCGATTGACCTCCTCTGCTTTCATCCCAACAGACGTTACACATGATATATATTTCCCGTTTTAGAAACCGTTTTCTAATGCGTAAACGACGCTCCTTGCTACTTTTACGATGCGTAATATTCCATTTATTATGGTAAGAGCTATGTTACATTCTTTAGCGCCGCGCAGAGTAGCTGCGCGGTTTAAGGCATCATATCTTGAATTGGGCTTCTGCTCGTGTCGGTGGTTCGAGTCCTTCCTCGGTCTTGGGTGTCAGTGTTGTCGTTATGTTAAGATAGTTTGAGTAGTGTGCAGACTGATGACGTTAGCAGTTAAGTCCAATAAGATTTCACACACATCTTTCATACAAACTTGAGCGAAACGAGACTATAGTTAAATGTGCATACAGCAACGTGTCATACAAAATCACCACAGTGTATGCTGAAACGTAGTATATTATCATACGCAATGCTACATAATTCTACATACTGTATATAACTTTTTTGTTATAGTCCTAATGGACAAATCACCTGAGGTCATTAGTCCCTACCTAGCCTTACATGCTACTTTAATTAATTTACGCTAAGGAATACACGCATACACACACACACACACACACACACACACACACACAACTACACATGCCCGAGGAAGGGGTCGAACCTCTGACTGGAGCGACCGCAACTCCGCGATAAGACGCCTCAGACCCCGAGGCCAAGAAATTACTGTTACGTAGACAGATACCGCCGAACTATTTTACTTCTCGTACCATGTGTTCTGCACTGCATTTTGACGAAAAACGTAATATACTACCACATCTGAAAATCGGTAGTTGATCGGGCTGATGTCATCTTGTAATGGCTAAGATATGGTTTAATTTCTGCTGGGGAAACAGTTTTTAACTATCGCAAACACCCCCCCTCTCCACCTCCAATAGCGGCAAGTAAGGAATTTAGGACTATGGCGTCTTTCAAATCACATTACACATGTCCATTCGCTATTGACTAGAACAAAGTTGGATTAGTTTCCGTTGTTTCTTCGAAATGCCAAACCCCTCCAGGTCTCTACCAACGGCGCGATCCTAATTACTAGTAAACGAGATTGGGAGAGTTGTTACCTAGTCATCTGAGGTCAACACTGACGATAGGCGCGGAGTTGGAGTCCCAGGCAGCACAACGTTTTTTATTGCGCTACTGCAAAATGTTTGTAAGTCTATCGGACTCAACTGCTTGGTTACTAGTCCGCATCATACAAACTAAGGTAAACTAACTAAGGACAACACAAACACCCATGCCCGTAGGGGGGACTCGAAACCCCGACGGCGAACAGCCGCGCGCACCGCAGCATGGCGCTCCAGTGCGCACGGCTAATCCGCCACGGCTTGCGCTACTTCTAGCCGAACAAATGCACATCCCGCTAATGGTGAGAACAGTAACTATTTCATCTCTTTTCGTATATATAATAAATAGCGAATAGAGCCGTGGTTGGGTCCCTGCCGGGAAAGAAGTCAATTGTATCGTCATTTCAAGTTCAAATATAGCGCTATCTGTGAATTTATTTAATATCTGACGTGTGATCGTTCTTCGTTAACGATTCATATAGGTACTGCGTTCTATTCCACAATTTTATGACGTAGACACCTGTGAGTTGCACTGTATTATATACCTTTAGTGGTTACCTCTCAGAAACAATTTGAACTTCATGCCATTCCTGGTGCAATGCTAAAGTTAACCGGGTTCGGACATTGGCCTTGTAAACCGATACCAATGAAAACGTCAATGTCTTACGGTTCTTCATGCCTAATCTAGTCTCGATCAGAAACGCAAGCTTTTTTTGGTCAACAGTGCATTCAAATTCAGAGCACGAACAAATACTCATTGTGTCATTGAATGAGTTTGGTAAGGTACCCGATTTGTCACTTATTGTAATTAAATTGAATTTACGTTGCTCTCTCGACTCTAATAACTTGTATTCTAATGTTTTTTGTATGATGGTATTGAATTACATGTGGGCCGACTGCCATAAGGAGCAATGTACTCTACTGCTTCTTTGATACCCATTGTGAATAGTCGAATGACTGTACACAACAGGGCTTTTGAATGTGGAGTACCCGCAACACAGCTACGTTAGTTGGGTTGCATTCAGCACTGATCCACCTTTTTTTTTTTTTTTTTTTTTTTGCTGTCAAGTGTACATACGTGGATGTAGATATAGATGAGCGCGTGGAAGAAATTAATTGTAAAGACTGCAAAATGTTTAACTCAATATTTCTGTTTAGTATCTCTTACTCATAAAGAAAATCCGTTACGAACATTCACCATGCGCATCTGTAACAACATTCTCAAACAAACTGAACGCTTAAATACCATAATTACTGAAAGTTTAATGTATAACTGTTTATAAGGTAAATAATTTAAAAATAAATCTTCAGAATTCTTGTTTAAAATGGCTATAAATATAAACTTCTAAAAAGTCGGATGTATTAACGAGGGCACCACTTTCAACAAACATTAAATGACACAAATTTCTTATTAAATTAGTATCTTACAGTTATCCCAGCAGGAACTACCGTGGCCTGCTTGGGTCCTGTCCAGCAGAACGTACATTCCGTCTGCTAACTCCCGCGGAATGTCGTTTTTCGTCGTGCTGTAAAGCCCTTTCTATACGAGACGTGCAGCACGCACAAAAAAGTCGTTGTCATCGCTCCTTGCGATAGACCGTCGTACTACAAAGAAGCGTTCGAACGGTAAGCATTTATCGAGTTGTCTGTTTCACGTATCTACTTTCTTGTTGTCAACTTACAGCAAATGAATCGCCGAGTTAAGATCACTTTTAGAAACTGTAATATATATTGCGATTATTAAATCTTTTATTTTGTGTTTTAGACTGCCACTGTGAAACTCTATTTAATTGTTATCATGCAGTTCTTGTCTAACTACGTAGCTCATTATTGCTACCGCAGTGGAGTAGCCGAGTGGTCTAAAGCGTCTCGCTCCGGAGCGCGCGGTTGCTCGCCGTGGAGGTTCGAGTCCTCCCTGGGGCATGGGTGTGTGTGTTGTCCTTAGGTTAGTTTACCTTAGTTTAAGTAGTTTGTAAGCTACGGACTGATGACCACGCAGTTTGGTTCGACAGGTTTACAAACAAACAAACATTATTGCTATTACATACTTCCAGCCCCTGCGGTTTCAGGCGCCTATGTATATGATGAAAAAGCTAAGGTGTCTATACATAGACCTTTCACTGTGATAAAGCTTCAAATAATGCTCACTGCGAGCGTGAAGGTCGGGGTGAGAGTTTAAAATAGGGAAAGATTAATTTTTAAAACTCACAACCACCAACTGCGAACCAAATTCCTAAACATGCAAAAACACTGGAACTGTGATTGCGACTGTTTGACTCGTTTTCTAGGGGATGATATCACACGTTCGCAACTTTCCTTCCCTGCATATGATTAACAAAACAAATTCATAATAAAATCAAGTTCATGAGAGAAAAGGGTGTACTAACTACTAAACACGTGAATGTTCACTTTCTGTTGTTTATTTCACAATATTTGAACCCTGTGGCTGATACGTCCGTATGTCGACACATTTACCAAATAAAGTTATAGCTCGTGAGCCCCCAGACAAAATGAATATTTGTCGCGAATTGTTTTCACACCCCGTGGCTGTCTCAAACACCGTTTATGTTCATGCCTATGCGACGACACGTGTTACATTAACAAATCACAGTCACTTTAATTCAATGTGATGCACACCTTGTTCCACCGGCTAAATATTCACAAACACATAGTAGCACTCGATTTAACTTGGTACAGTCTACGACGAGCAACCACACGTGGCGATTGCCACAGACAAATCTAAAGTCACCACCTCGAGATCCACATGCCGACTGATGCAGAGCGACGCCGCCCAGCCAGTTACACCACTCGCTCCCGACTCGTCACTTCCTGCACTCGCGCGCGCGCCCAAAGCTCACCTGCCGGGGTTTTTTCCCCTACGTCATCAACTTCCCCATGTGAGCTGTTCTAACCGATTTGCCAACGTACAGCGCTCAGTCAATACATTACTTAAAATCAAAATAATTACGCTACACATTAAACTAATATTTTCTTACGTTTTTATATTAGTATAAACATACTTTGTACTATTTATCATAATCGTGCAATTTCTTATGTCACAGATAAGTGATTTAACTGAATACTTCAAGATAAAACACACAAGATTAAATGAAAATAAAATGCGAAATAGTTAATATATTATTTTTATAAACAAACATTGCCATGCTAGTTGTGTAACTGTCTTGTCTTCGTTGGTAATTTATTACTTTTCATTGTCAATTAAACATATTACGCCAGATGTGACTATATCAGATAATATATTGTTTATTTATCAACAGGCTATTTTGTAATAAGGGCCTTAAAGGTTCCTAACTGCATCGTATTACTTCAAATGCCAGTAGTATTATAATATTTTATTTCACGCTGTGCACTGCACTTTGCCTGGCACTCGCCATTGTCCCTCTCTCCCCTCACCGGAAACGAACTGGAAAATCCTAAGCTGGAACAAGCCACCAACGTCGGCCTGCTCGCTGGCCTCCCGTCAGCTACAAGCACACAGCAAATCTCAACGTGGAGAATTTCTACCTTTGGCCTAACTATAAATGTTGTCACCCAACTGCGTACATACATTGCTACCATAATAAGATTAAAATTGTGTAACATTTAGTGCATTGGCATGGTCAATGTTTGCAGTGAACTTCATAGTGTTTAATTATCAAATGCTATTAATTACCAATATTTCTATTTGACGGTAATCTCACAATACCCCCACTTGCGGCATCCCAACCATGTGCAGGATGGTGCAAGTAGCACCAAAATTAATACTTTCAAATGAGCAAAATTTAAAATTACAAAATTATTGAATCGGATTGACTCAAACACTATACCAATTATGACCTCAACTAATGCAAAATAAATAAATAAATAAATAAAAATAAACAGGGCAGTGAGATAATTTCCCAATATTTGTATCATTAAGACCACTTATAGTGTGTGCATATTTTTAAGAAAAGAATCCTTATAACTAATTACATCCATGAAATTTAAGTGTGCCTGTTGTTTATATACAGAATTGGCACCAAATTTATAATATTATTAAACTTTAGTCTTTATAGAACCTTGTCCTACATGGAAAAACTAGAATTCTCACTATAAAAACTTTTGACAGTGTACACTCCACTTGTTTAAAGGAAATCTCTCACCACTTTGACACTGAGAACCCCAGAGTCATCGTTGCAGCAACTCTGGTCCATGGTGTACGGTCCTATGTCTCCGTCATTTCAACCAACATGCTGTTGCAGCTTAGATTCATGGCACTGGATCAAGCGTTCTTGTTCACACACGTCATATGCACCCTACATGGAACAGGAAGAGCAGAAGGCACTCATGCGTCAACATAGACAAAAGTTTGTCTGGACACCAGGATTCGGTTGGGTTTGTATACCACCCCCCTGCCATCCAGACTTGGTGCAATTGAAACTAAGCATTGAGACATGTACAGTAACATGTAAATCAACAGAATTAAGAACTGAAAGTGGCTGGTGTTAGTCATTATCAGATTAACCCAACCACCATGCCTGCACTCTCATCAGCCATAGCTTCAGATGAAACAGACAAGAGAATATGTGGCCTACTTGGAGTATTACTCCATCAAAATAAAATAAAAACAACCTGCCTATGTCAAAGATATATCTTAAAGCTCAAACAATACTACCAAAAGAATGTTATCATAGAGAATTTTCTCTTCCATTATAATGACAACTACAAACATAAATACAAATCCTACCCCCTCGCACCAAAAAAAATTATTTTTGCTGGTGTGAGATTTAATTGGCCCATACTATCCTAAGTTAATCCTAGCATGTCTATACTTCACAGTAACTACAACTCCTGCAGCCTCTGAACATCAGTTGAATACAATATATATACGTCCTCTAGTCCTGATTTCAGATTAGTATGCATCAACAAATATAAAAACAATTTAATTATCATTCATAGAATTATCTAACTAAATAGATTCACTACTCATACATAAATTATGATGACACAATAAACACAATATCCCTCTCAGCTGCTGTTTTTAGGAATGAGTCCTGGATAACAATTGCACCTTTCACCAACACATATACATAAACAATAAAAATAAAGCAAAGCAAAAATAGAGAACAAACCAAGTCAAAATAATTATCAAATTGTCAATTTACTCCACAAAATCTCTTAAATCTAGACATACATAAGTCACAAAAAATACATACAGATCCTAAACCTAATATTCACATGAGGCTGCAAACTGGCTTAATCCAGTTGCTTATATAGCCTCAACTCAGTAATATTTCTTAACCCCAACGGTTTTCCAGACTTGGGGTATTCCAACCGGTAAGCATTTGGGTACGGACATGCTGCTACCCGGAATGGCCCATGATATAACTCCAAAAGTTTCTTTATTTCTTCATCAATGTCACTAGACTTTTCTTTAGTTTTCACTAGTACTAGGTCATTGACTTTGTACTTAGTTGGCTTGTACCTACTGTCATGTCTCTTTTTCCTCTGAGCTGCTGCCTTAGCCATCTGCTCGGTCGCCAGCTTTATCCGTTCCTGTGGGGTCACCTGATCCCCTGGTGGAAAATCTACAATCTCACCTATTAGATTCGGTGCCTTTTTGCCCATCATTATCTCATATGGTGTATATCCTGTTGCTTTACTTTTAACACTGTTCATGACATCCTCAAAGGAAACAATGTACTCTGCCCATGATTTGTGGTTATTACTGCAGTATGTTTGGCATAGCCGTCCCAACCCACGCATGTATCGCTCAGCAGGATTGCTCGCCGGATGGTAAACTGAAATTTTTATATGTTTCACACCTGATTGTTGCATAAAATCTTCCCATGCCTTAGATGTAAACTGGGAACCATTGTCTGACAGCAATGCCTTAGGTTTTCCATGTTTTTGGAAATAATCTAGCTCTAGCTTACGGATTATTGTTTTGCTGGTAGCCTTCTTGATACTGTATAGCCTTACATATTTTGAAAACACATCAACTGTAAGTATGACATATTTTTGTGCACCCCTACTTGCTGGTAATGGTCCAAAAAGGTCAATTGCCAACAACTCACCCACACCCTTAGGTAAAATGCTTTGCATTTCACCTTGGCTAGCCACAGTGCTATGCTTCACACGCTGGCATTTATCACAGGCACCTAACTGTTTCCTAACACTTCTATCCATATTGTTAAAAATAACATAATACTGTAATATTTCCAAACACTTTTGTGGTCCATAATGACCATGTGACAAATGTATATATTCTATCAATGACTGGACATGTTCCTCTGGCCAACATACCCGCCATTCTTCTTTGTCAACATTCTTTCTCCTAAACAATACCCCCTTATAGATCCTGTAATATGTATCTAATTTTTCGTGCCCTTTTGTACTCATGTTTGTTTTGACCAGTTTGAGAATCGGATCAGTGTTCTGTATCCGTCTCATGTCCTTACATATGTCCCTAATATGTTTTTCCCCATCAACACCTTTCATGTACATCATGTGGAATTCAGTGCCTTCACCCTCAAGTTCTATAGATTCATCCCCTTTAGTAGGCAAACGGGACAGGCTGTCAGCAACTACATTTTCAGTGCCCTTTATGTATTCTATCTTATACTGGAATTGTTGGAGTATTAGTGCCCAACGTGCCAGCCTTTGATTTAGTAACTTACAATCCTGCAAATAGCTCAATGCCTTATGGTCAGTCATAACAATTGTCTCATGACCTTGCACGTAAATTCTGAATTTTAGAAAACCCCAAACTATAGCCAAAAGTTCCTTCTCTGAAATACCATATCTCCGCTCATGTTTTGATAGGACCCTGCTTGCAAATGAAATGCTTCTGTGTTCAATCTCACCATCCACTTCTTTTCTTTGAAAGAGAGCAACTCCTATTCCATAGTCGAGCTGTCTGTGGCTAAGTAAAATGGAAGAGACATGTCTGGGTAATGTAAGAGTTTGCTATTGCACAGACTGGTTTTGATTCTTTCAAAATCCCTATCACATTCATCAGACCACACCCAGGACACATTTTTCTTCAATAACCGTGACAAATTTGGAGAATTCAGGCTTTGATTACTTATGTATTTTCTGTAGAAACTAGCCATGCCGAGAAACGATTTTAACTGCTTCCGGTTCTTAGGTTTTGCACATTCTGCTATTGCCTTAATCTTATCCCCATTAGGCATAAATCCTTCTGAAGATAACACATGACCTAAAAAGTTTATTTCTGCTTTCACAAATTCACACTTTTTAAGCTTGAGTGTCATACCCCCTGCAAGTAAAGCTGTAAAAACATCCTGCAATAAACGGTAATGCTCCTTCCAAGTAGCTGTAGCAACCAATATGTCATCCACATAAATTGTAAGCCTTCTCATCAGTTCATCTCCCAACACATAACTCAAAGCTCTAATGAAAACAGCAACAGAAATACACAAACCAAAAGGAACAACCTTGTATTGATAGGCCCTGCCTTCAAATAAGAAAGCCGTGTATTTCCTGCTCTCAATAGCCAGCGGCACCTGCTAAAATCCGGCAGTCAGATCCATGCTGGTCATAAGTTTCACATTATGGAACCCTTGAATCAGTTCATCCATGTTCTCTGGATGATCTGTTTCAGGAACTATAATTTTGTTTAATTTTCTGGCGTCTAACACTAACCGCACAGATTTGTCCTTCCTTTTTACCACTACCATGGGAATGCTGTACTCGCTTCTACATCTTTCAATTATGCCCCAGTCCAGCATCCGTTGTAATTCAGTTCTGACTGATTCCCTTTCAGATATGGCTATAGCATAAGGCTTAGCTTTAACTGGTTCATGTGGTTTTACCCTAATTTCATATTCAAAACCTAAGATTTTTCCTGGCTTTTCAGAAAACACATTCTTATACCTAGACAATAAATAATACAATTCCCCCTTTTGACTTTCACTTATCCCCTTTGTCTCATCTACCTTCTTCCGTATTTCTTCCTCAACTTCAGCTTCATTCACAACACATTGTGCTATCTGTATGCATGCCATCAGATTCTTTTTATCAACAGAGTTCTTAAATTTAATCTTCTTCATATGAACCCCTACATTCAATTTGATATCCTTGTCCTTATAGTCTAGTTGTGCCCCAAATTTGCACAAAAAATCATTTCCCAACACTAAATTTAAGCAAAGTCCCTTTATGACAAGTAAACCTTGACTAAATAATTCATCCTCAATTATCAAGTCTAACACTACTTCCTTATTCACTGGTTTGCAATAACTGCCAGAAGCATTCTTTATCCGTACCCCAGTAACTGGAAACTCTAATGTCCCTGTACTCTTGATTTGATTGTAGAAATCCTCTGAAATACCACTAATTGTACTTCCAGTATCAATCAATGCAGTTTCACTGACCTCTTCTACCTTAACATTTATAATGGGCTGTACATTTTCAATAACCTCTTCCTCAAGTTCATTTTCTGCCAACAAATCCTCCTCAATTTCTTGCATACAGTTCTTAACCATAGTATTTATTTCCCCTACATAACAATATGGTTGTATGTCCTCATCATTTTCAAATATTTCACTGAATGCTTTCCCAAATTCTGGGTTTATTGCACTCAACTCCCCAAGTTTCCTTGCATACCCATATTTCTCTTCTATCCATGTCACTGCCTCCACTGATTTTAAATGTCCAAGGAAATGGACCCAATCATCTGGACCATATTCACTTACTTCTTTATCAATCCACCCTGCTCCTACACCATCACAATCCATTTCCTTACAATTTTCATTGTTGTATACTACAAAAGTTTGTACACTCTCCTTATTATTATCTATCCCCTCCTGTAATACACCAAATCCTTCATCTACTTCATTTTGGTCTACAGCACACATGCCTAGTCCCCTTAATTAATTGTATTCATTCTTCCCACTCACTAAGTCTTTTACTAGGCTATAGTAAGTTTGATCCCTATTACATTGCTTCCCAAGTCGGTCCAAATATATTTGTGTAATAGCCAATCATCTGGTGCCCACTTCCTAATCCACTTTATATTCTCAATAATACCTCTGTCCTATCCCAACACATCATCAGTTACAGGTGGGTGTACATCAGCATTGACAATTTCACCTACTTCAGAAACATTCACACTTCTCTCATTATTCATACTATACCCAGTGCCATTTAATGTTTTTAGTGGATCACAGTTAATTTTTTTAAATTCAGAACTCCATTCATTCTCATTCACACACTCAACACCATCTATGCTGGCTCCAGTACCATCAATATTTACATTCTCACTTTCACATTCAGTCAACACTTGTGCCTCTGACCTATCCAAAACTAAGGCTAACCCAACACTGTTTTTATCTTCTTTAATGTTATTATGAAATAAATTTCGCATATCATATTCCCCTTTACTGTCCTCATTCCTATCTTTTCTCCTCCTGTTTGCCTTTCTTTTGTCATGTTGCCTAAACCAATCCCCAAAAATTTCCTCACTACCTATAACAGCATCCATTTCACACATACTTTCCTCTCTTTTCTCCCTTTCCTTGTTTACTCTATTTATGTTTTCTTCCCTCTTTTCTTTATCCTTGCCCTTGTGAACTCCTACTTCCTCTTTCCTATCATTATCTCTGTCCATGTGACATAGTTTTTCCTCCCTTCTCTCCCCATCTCTATTCCTACTGTAATTATGGTTATTTGATCCCCTGCTATCCCATCTTCTGGTCCTGTTATTAGAATAGCTCCTTGTCCCAAAACGGACCTCATTTGGAACAAATCTTAGTTTCCCTAATTCTGTCTCAGATTTTCTCTCCTACTGTTATTCCCATTCCTATTTCCACCTTTCTGCCTTTGATTTCTCCTATCATTTTCCCATGTTTCCCTCTGGCTTCTATTATCCCAGTTGTCTCCTCTGTTATTGTTACCTCTCCAATTTTCATTTAAATTCCTCTCTCTATTGTGGTTTCCCTGGTTATGACCCACATTTCTACTGCCTCTGTTTTCATTGTGGTTCACATGCTGTGTTCCCCTGAGCTGTCGTTTCATAACTAAACCCTGGTCTATCTTTTCTACAAATTCAATGAAATTCTCAGCTGAATCTGTGGGATGGTGAATTAACTGCCAATGCAAATCTGCAGGTAACCTCCTACACAAAGTGGAGATTTCTGCTAAAAGACTCAAAGGTGTATCTAAATGCATTAGTTTCTCAAGTTCCTCCTAACAAAATTCCTTCATGCTCTGTCTCCCTTTCACATAGTTTGGCCCATTCAAGAATTCATTTAGTATCTTAGCTTGCTTGGCCTCCCCCCAATACTTATTTAAAAACAATTTTTCAAACGCCTCAAAAGTAACAAATTTATCAGCACACTGATTTGCCCAAGTTTGAGCAGAACAGTCAAGCATTCTCTTTGCTAACTTCATTTTACACTGGTCTGACATACCAGGCACAAATTGGTCCTTGCATGCAGCCAAAAAATCTACTGGATGATAATTACCCACTCCTGAAAACTCTCTTCCATTAGGTGTCTGCACCATGGACCAATTAGTGTTTCCTGATGCAGTACACAATTATAGACTATTTATTCTAGTGTTCACCTTCTCAATCTCAGTAGAGTTTACTGTCACTACTTGTTCTATCTTTTTCCTAAAGTTACATTCTGTGTTCTCTAATTTTCCTGACAACAAAGTTTTTGTTTCCTCAATACCTGCCACCATCCTCTTGTCAACCTCAGCCAACGCCTGCATAGTGCCCTCATTCCTGTGATCGCATATTTGTTTCACAGCATCTAACTTGCCTCCTACCTCAGTCTCAATAGCACCAATTCTGGCATGTATCTCCTTTTCCCTATTATCAAACCGTTCTGATAGACTTCCTATATTTTTGTCAATGTCTGTGATTACTTCTGCCTTTAAAGCAAACATTGAATTTTGTAGTGCCCCAATGTCTGCCTTAAAGTCTGCTTTCAATTCTGATTTTACAGTTCCTATTTCTGATTTTAAATTTTCTACTTCTGATCTTAAATTTGATTCTAAATGTAAGTTTGAATTTTCTATTTTTGCTTCTATTTTTGATTCTAAATTTGAGTTTGAATTTTCTATTTCTGATTTTAACTTTGATGCTAAATTTGAGTATGAATTTTCTATTTTTGATTCTAAATTTGAGCTAAAACTCGCTAACATGGCTGCGATCATATCCGGTGTCAACAACATTCCCCCAGTATTTACCCTCTCTGGACTTTCTGGTATGCTACTCTCTGAATCTACGTCGCTTGGCGACCTTTTAAAAACCTGCTCCATGATTTGGTGCCACAAGAAAACTTGATTAACACACAAGAATTTATAGCGCCAGCTGCTTTACTTATCTTTTAAGCCAGAAGTTGCTGCAACGAGCTGCGACATCCCCAACGCTCGCTGCCGTCTGTTGTAGAAGCTGTGGCTGGAATATGTCCTCACTGCATCCCTTATCCTTTGTAGAATCGAAGCTGCTGGGCCCCGACGCTCCGTTGACGACTTGCGAAGTCCCCACGATCACTGCCGTCCGTTGCAGAAGATGAAATTTGAGTGCGTGGATCCCGCGCGCCGCCGCTCACTGCTGCCGGGCCGATGCGCTGTCGCTCCCGAACTCTGCCAGTCACCAACCATCGTTAACCGCGCGACGTGTTTACGTATCGTCCGATTATGCTAACTGTTTTGTCCACTATCACTGTCCTAAGCACACCCTACCTCTCTGTCCTAACAAGACCAGTGTGAATTTATCCCGCTCTCTGCTGCCAGCCGCCACACACACTTGAAATTGTCCGTTGCGTCCGCGCACTTGTTTGCAACTGTTCGTAACTGTTCACTGTCCTATACACACCCTAATCTCTCCGTCCGAGCAAGTCCAACGTGAACTTATCCCGTAACGAGCCTCCAAATGCGAGCGTGAAGGTCGGGGTGAGAGTTTAAAATAGGGAAAGATTAATTTTTAAAACTAATAACCACCAACTGCGAACCAAATTCCTAAACATGCAAAAACACTGGAACTGTGATTGCGACTGTTTGACTCGTTTTCTAGGGGATGATATCACACGTTCGCAACTTTCCTTCCCTGCATATGATTAACAAAACAAATTCATAATAAAATCAAGTTCATGAGAGAAAAGGGTGTACTAACTACTAAACACGTGAATGTTCACTTTCTGTTGTTTATTTCACAATATTTGAACCCTGTGGCTGATACGTCCGTATGTCGACACATTTACCAAATAAAGTTATAGCTCGTGAGCCCCCAGACAAAATGAATATTTGTCGCGAATTGTTTTCACACCCTGTGGCTGTCTGAAACACCGTTTATGTTCATGCCTATGCAACGACACGTGTTACATTAACAAATCACAGTCACTTTAATTCAATTCGATGCACACCTTGTTCCACCGGCTAAATATTCACAAACACACAGTAGCACTCGATTTAACTTGGTACAGTCTACGACGAGCAACCACACGTGGCGATTGCAACAGACAAATCTCAAGTCACCACCTCGAGATCCACATGCCGACTGATGCAGAGCGACGCCGCCCGGCCAGTTACACCACTCGCTCCCTACTCGTCACTTCCTGCCCTCGCGCGCGCGTGCGCGCGCCCAAAGCTCACCTGCCGGGGTTTTTTCCCCTACGTCATCAACTTCCCCATGTGAGCTGTTCTAACCGATTTGCCAACGTACAGCGCTCAGTCAATACATTTCTAAAACTTTACTTAAAATCAAAATAATTACGCTACACATTAAACTAATATTTTCTTACGTTTTTATATTAGTATAAACATACTTTGTACTATTTATCATAATCGTGCAATTTCTTATGTCACAGATATGTGATTTAACTGAATACCTCAAGATAAAACACACAAGATTAATTGAAAATAAAATGAGAAATAGTTAATATATTATTTTTATAAACAAACATTGCCATGCTAGTTGTGTAACTGTCTTGTCTTCGTTGGTAATTTATTACTTTTCATTGTCAATTAAACATATTACGCCAGATGTGACTATATCAGATAATGTATTGTTTATTTATCAACAGGCTATTTTGTAATGAGGGCCTTAAAGGTTCCTAACTGCATCGTATTACTTCAAATGCCAGTAGTATTATAATATTTTATTTCACGCTGTGCACTGCACTTTGCCTGGCACTCGCCATTGTCCCTCTCTCCCCTCACCGGAAACGAACTGGAAAATCCTAAGCTGGAACAAGCCACCAACGTCGGCCTGCTCGCTGGCCTCCCGTCAGCTACAAGCACACAGCAAATCTCAACGTGGAGAATTTCTACCTTTGGCCTAACTATAAATGTTGTCACCCAACTGCGTACATACATTGCTGCCATAATTAATAAGATTAAAATTGTGTAACATTTAGTGCATTGGCATGGTCAATGTTTGCAGTGAACTTCATAGTGTTTAATTATCAAATCCTATTAATCACCAGTATTTCTATTTGGCGGTAATCTCACATCACCAAAAACATATATTTCATCCGTTAACTACAGTATGTATCAGGAAAAACAGCAAATATTTTAGAAGATGGTAATAAAGACGATTTGCAGTTAAAATGTCATATAACGTGTGTCCAATTTTTATTGGGTACAGAGATTCAGCTCTTTGTATGTACACAAACTTAAATCACACGCAAATTTGGTTCTTTGTAGATCACCTTATTGACTTATTTAAATAACCGGTTTTCGACGTACTTTGAGGTCTGAATATTCCCTAGTAAGCCGAAACCGGGTAACTAAGTGGAAATGAACGTGTAGAATATATATAAAATTCTACTTTGAAGTCAGTGTGACGGACAAATTAGTGAAAATATATTGATTTATATTTGCTCTTAGTTTTTTTTTTTTTTTTACTTTCATATTAACACCTATATCTCTGTATTCAATAGAAATTGTACACATGTTACATGAAATTTTTAATGTAATTCCTCTATAGTATCACCTCCTAAAATACGAGTCGAGAAACTACGTTGCTCTGAGCAGCAGACAAGTACACATTGTCAAACAAATTCGCGACTTGGCTACCTTTTTTCAGCTGGGTTCCCATTCGGCCGTCTGCGCATGCGCGAAGCACTTCCATACGCGCGAGAATAGGATCCATACTATTCCGTCTACTAGCGATCGTATGCGTGCATCTTGTGGAAGTGGATACGTCTACACTAAATGTTTGTTAAGCTTAAGGGACTTAACTACGGGGTCATCAGTCTCGTCTACACTGTACGCGGAGGGCGTGACTGGTGCATCTTGGGTAATCTCGTAAGCTCTCACTTTCCGTGTAGAAAGGGCTTAAGAAACGGCGCTGCTAGTTCTTATGAGCGTTACGAGTCCTCGAGTCTCACGAGCGCTGCGAGTTTCAACGAGCGTTACGGGTCTACCAGTCTCTACAAGAGTCACGAGCGCAGTGGGAACACGTAGCAGGCCGCGGCTGACTCGCAGTGCCCCATGCCCCCCCCCCTCCTCCAAGGCTGCGAGTCTGGTGCAAGGCGCGAACGAGCTATGAGCGAGCAAGAAGGCTGAGATGACCGGCTCTACCCAGCGGAGGTTCCAGTCCTCCCTCGGGCATGGGTCTGTGTGTTTGTGCTTAGGATAATTTAGTATGTAAGCTTAGGGACTGATGACCTTATCAGTTAAGTCCCATAAGATTTCACACACATTTAAACATTTTTTATATTAACCCTTTGAGTGCTGGAGATGTGATACGTCGCAGCGCTCCACCTTGCAGTGGGGCCTGCGGACGTGGTTTTCCGCGTCAGTGGTGTTTTCGTGGACCCTGCAAAATGCATTTCCCGCGCAGCCTGGCCCGTACCTGAGCCCTAAAGACGGCGTATGCCGCAGCCGGTTCCCTGCCTGTGGGCCTGCATTGCGTAGAATTTGAATATGGTTTATTTTAGCACATACAAAGCTGAGGATGAAATGTAGGAAAGTTATCTAAATTGCATTTAAGGTTGAGAAAAGAACGATAACTTATTTTATTGTCTTGATACAGACTGTTATGTTCGACAGACAGACACGGAAGGTGCGCGCATTTCTGTCCGTGTGGACTTGCCGGCTCTACGAAATATATGTCATCCGATTTTGAGAAAACAGTTTCGTTTGTAGCTCCAGCTCGTAAGAGTTCAATCTAAATTCGGACCGTCATGGAGTGTAGCCCAGTATTCAAACAGAGTGAGAACATTTCCTTATTGGAGCAATGTATAAATGAAGAAAACAATTGAGCTAACAAACCATTCATTGATGATTAATTTCTTAGGAGTTACGTACTTAAACTTTACATGAACTACGGAAAATGCGAGGAGATACCCACTACATAACTTTTACCGAAAACAGAGAGGTGTGTATACAATACCAATTACATTTATGTGTCTGATATTTTTCTTGCTTCAATGATTTGTTTTCTGTAAATATAGTAGACTAAACACATTTACACGAATGGGAAAAGCTTGCTTCAGGAATTGTCAATTAATTTCATATCTGAACTAGGGTCTATTTGATTTACTCAGTTATAAGGAGAAATTTCTCTGTGTTTCAGTAATTAGCTGTAAGTAAAACCATAACGCGTGAATATTTTAACCTCACGATATTATGCGTGAATTTTCTTCACAAAATTCATTCAAGTTAAAAAATGTGTAGGTGGAAAGTAGCACATGAACGAAACTTCAGAACCTTCTATTGTTAGTTTACTACATGCCAAGTTTCACGTTCGTTATAGCTCTAGTCTCCGAGATATAACACACCAAACGTTGGACTGATTTTTTGGGAGGCTAGTTTTTGAGCAACTTTGCTTGAAATTTTCTGGCTATATATAGCACTGAAAATTCTATCCAGCATTATTCCTATGAGAACGTATACCATTTTACACGATCGCCAAGTTTCGTATCTTTCAACGAAATATTTCCCGAGTTGTTAGGAATTCAGGCTCTCGCCGTGCAAAGTCGCGCACTGTGTCAAACAGCTGACCATATCTCGGCCAACATTGCTTCATCAAATCTTAAAATTTATCATTGTGCCTTGTGGACATGTGAGAATGTTCATATAAAATTTCCCGTGATGGTCGAGCTGGAAAATGTTCCGAAATTAGGCGATTAGACACGGAATCACCCAGGAGTTACATGTTACCAGCGGCATAAGCAGTTTCAGTGTACATTACGTCTACCGAGCTATCCTGGCGAGATTGAAAGCTGTGGAACAAGTATCGAGATACTATGCGCTTATTTGTAACGCCACACTGACTGCGAGACTGTGGCGGCCGCAGAAACAGTGAGGCCGGGGCGAGGTCGGCCGCGCGGTCAGCGCCAGGCACACACTATAGACGAGAGCAGGGGAGAGGGCTGCCAGGCGGGAGGCGCGCGCAGCGGCAGGCCGCACGCGCGGGTGCGCCACTCACAGGGCTAAGCAGTGGTAGCTATCACTCAGGTTATAGGACACTACCTCCTGTTCCTACTGCTTTTGTGCTCTTCAGTCCGGAGACTGGTTCGATGCAGTTCTCCACCCTACTCTGTCCTGACCAAGCCTCTTCATCTCCTCATAACAAAGGAAACCTACATCCGTTTTAATCTGCTTGCTGTATTCATCTATTGGTCTCCCTCTGCGGTTTTTACCCCAAACACTTCCCTCCAATGCTAAATTCACGATTCTTTGATATCTAAGAATGTGTCCTACCAATCGATCCCTTTCTTTTAGTCAAGGTGTGCCAGAAATTCCTTTCCTCCCCAATTCTGTTTAGTACCTCCTCATTAGTTATGCGATCAACCCAACTAATCTTCAGCTTTCCTTTGTAGCATCACATTTCAAAAGCCTCTATCCTCATCCTGAACTTTACTAATCTACGTATTGGGATCTAATAAATAGGTAAATTATGTAATGTCCTATCGGAATGACGAAGATTCAACAACGATGTACGGTCCTGAAAACCATATTAAATTTCTCGAAATGAGGCTGTAACACTATAGCGTAACTAACAATACTCCATTGTTTATTATTGTTCTATGCATTTGTTACTAAATTATTTATTTTAATGATTTTATATATCTATCGATTGTCCATTGTATTGTAATGACTAATGTATGTATTTATAATCCTTGACATAGTAGAAATAAGTCTTCTGCTAGAAACTGTAAAATTTAATTATTTTTCCGTGACAATGTTTATTTTCTGTTTAAAAATACTGCAGTTGTTATTATATAAATTTTTCTGTATAAAAAATGAAATAGTGTGTGCTGGTTCATGTTAGGACAAATTTAGTAATTGTAGTTAAAAGATGGAGTGCAGTATGTAGGAACGGAAAGGTGGCCAGTGCAAGGTAAAAGGTGGTTGGTTGGCGGGAGACGCTTCTGGAAAGGACGTAACAGGCAATTTTGGCGGAGTAATGTGGTTTTGTCATGTTGACTTTTTGTGCAATACTAACTTCGCCACGAAGAGGAAATGAGCTCACAGCCACACCAACTACTGAAATGTTTCTGGAAGCATATTGCGGCCACTAAATCACCTAATCAGCCACCTACAGTATTGCAAGTAATGTATCTTTAGCTTTGTATTCATGCATGAACTAGCAGTTTCTTTAAAGTTGTACAATAGATTGATCAATAAAAAAAATTGTACCAAGCCATGATTTTCCCAAGTCATACTGCCAAGTAGGTTCCTTTCCTGGTGATGCAAATTCCGAAAATCCTGAGAATAAATATTATTTGCAAGAACTTTTATGCAGAGTGTGTACTGCTTGCATTAAATATTATCAGTACGGTAACAAAGTACCAATTACTTGAATAGTGTTCAGATAGACAAAACTAACTGATAGTTTAATATTAACTATTTTGTTGAAAGTTACATTTTCTAAAATTTTAGTCAGCAAACAAATCTATTTGCATAATCAAAAGTGTAGCTAGAATCAGGTCTTTCATGAAATTTCAAGGATCAATAGTTTCATTTATTGTCTATAAAATCCAGAATCAAACCAGTTGCCAGATATCTTTTAGAAGTACCAAACCATTGAAAATCATTATTCTCAGTTAAGTAAGGAAACTGCAAGGTAAGGTATAGTAATGAAAGTGCAATTATTTTCAATATTATTATTATACACATTGCTTAAAAGAATCACAATGTTACTAAGTATTCAAAGTATCAGATTTTCTATTGGTGCTACTTGGTCAGTTTCTTTTTGTGATAGATTTGAACATACTGTAGTCAGAAGTGTTGAATAGTGCAGCCCATTAGCGTGTATGTTTTATTAACCAGTAACATTCATATAGGCCTATCTTGTTAATGGTTCGAAATTTAAACATTACTGACTACACCACAGCGTCATATACATTAGTAGTTGTTTAAGTTTTACTGCCATAAATTTTCCTTTCTTTTTGCCTTGAAGATTTTGGAAAGCTATGGTAACTAATGTAGGCCTAAATTCACTTCATCTGAAATTACATTTTTGGTTACAATTTATTTATTTCCCTAAACCAGGGTGACGACCGTTTTTGTTAAACTTTACAGTTCATTTAACTCGCAGATTATACTGAACGTGACAGCATTATTTGAAAGAAATTCTCTCTCTAAACGAAAAAGCTTTAGAGACGAAATTGAAAACCCATTCCTTGTCCGATAGACACATAACACGGTTAAAACTAAAATCCTGGCACAGGTGTATTAACATAACAGTGGTGTATCACAAAGCATAACGCGCGCATAACGTTTTGTTATGTAAGTGCGGGTGTACTGTAGGAATACCACTGGGTGTTACAATGCCCAGTACGCCGATTTAAATTCTATAGAATGTGAAAGCTTCATCAACAGTTCGTGGCTCCATCCTCTTTCATGAAACATAAGTAGATGCACCCCTGAAATATAACTGATAATGCTATTTTGTCAAAAACTGACATTGTGAGAACCTTGGCTGCGGTATTGTAATGTATTTAATTAAAACAGCGAACAGCCACAAGTATGGTACAACATGTTTATTTGGTTAGACCATGACCGATTTCGGACTTCCTTTTACAAATCCATCTTGAGATGCTTTTCAGCCGGAGGCTCGTTTCGTATCAGTTATAGAATCACAATGGCAAAAAATATTTCCTTTACCTTTTTACTGTAAACGAAATAATATTTTGTCTATCCTAGCTCCAGCTAATAACCATGAAAAACCGTGGTCATAATAAACAAACATATTATACCATATTTGTGGCTGGTCTCAGTTTTAATTATAAATATTACAATTAATAATTGTAAGCAATGATCGGGCACAGGCTCATTAATGTAACATATGGATATATACATTTAGAAACAAGCGACTAACATTAGAATACGGCCTCTAGGCCTATTTAATTACGAGAGTTGGAACTTGAATAGTAGCAACTATTCACAACCGATACAAAAGCGTTTATCTTTTTACCTGTTACTGTCCTTCAAAGTAGTCACCAGCATTATGTAGAATCCGGTGCCAGCCATGTGGAAGGCGTGCTACACAGTTAACAGTGCCTGTTCTGTAGATGGGGCTAATGTAGCGGTCTCCTGCCTGTCGAATCTCTGTAACAGTTGTGAATAGAATGCTACGAAGTGGTTCCTTCATCTTCGGAATCGAATCAAAGTCACAAGGACTTACGTTCGGGAAGTGTGGTGGATGGTACAGTACTTCCCAGTCCCATCGACCGAACAGAGCAGCCACAGCTTGCGCTGTATGCGCCCTCGCATTGTCTTGCAAAGTGGTGGGTAGAATGGTCACGAATCGTCTGGCGTCGATCACTGTCCACTAACGCGGCAACAGATGCACTTCTTCTTCAGAGACACTAGGACGACTTGCCCGATGCATGTCTCCCACATACTGCCAAACTTCGTTGAAGGCTTCTACCCAACGTGCCACTGTTAAGCTTATGGGGCTTCACTGCGGGGTCATCAGTCCCAAGACTTACCAACTACTTATGAGCTAACTTACAGTAAAGACAACACAAACATCCATGCCCAAGGGAGGATTCTAACCCCCGACGGGGAATGGCCTCGCGCATCGTAGCATAGCGCCTCAATGCGCTCGGCCACTCCGCCGCGGCCAGTAGCAGTCATTGCCTTCATGATCATTCTCTACCCTCTGCATATTAAGCACACCCTTCTGTACAAAAATACTTCTTTCTATTTTCAATACGTTCCTTGCTATGGTGCCTATCACTCTTGGACTTTCATAATTTTCTAACATCTCTTCCAGAGTGTTTCGGTTTCCTTCCCACCTTTCACTTGCTACCAAGATACCGTCGTGTGGATAGTAGGTTTTCTTTTTTTCCAAAAAATCTCTTCCTAGTGTTCCATCAAACGTTCTAATAATGTAGATAACGATACGTTCAAGCGGAAGGCTAGCACTCGATACTGATATAAAAATGCTTTACATTGTCTCCACCCCTGTTGTGATAGAATTCGATGACTTCCAGACGTTAAATCAAGACTTGTAAATAATTTTTTCGATTGCAGGCTTCCTAGGCGTATTCCAGTGAATCACTGAGGAACCCCACTCGGGTGATTAGCCTAGTGATGGTGTCGTCTTGCCGCAACCTTTCGTTGAGTATCGTACTCATCATCCTCGCCTGAGGATAATGAAAACTAAACTCATCGAAACGTTGCGTCAAGACGACGCCACCACTCGGCTGATAACCCGAGAAAAGTTCATCACAATACTTTTGTCATATTAACTTTCTGCAAAGGTTCTTTTATTCTGATTAGTAGAGCTCTTTCTGGCACAAATATCTTGTTGATTAGTTGTGCATCCATCAAAAGCCACACACCTCACCCTTCCTTGGCACTATAATGAGCGACGAATTTCATTTACTTCAAGCTCTCTCTATTACACAATTCGCTGGGGGAATGGAGGGGGATATAAGTGTAAAAAGTCGGCAGATACGGAGGCATCATATTTCGAAAGTATGAAGGACATTTCCCCCGCCCCCCGAGCGTGGTGGTGGTACTTAAAAAGCTCTGTCAACTTGCAGACATTTTGCAAATATGCAGATAGAAATGTGTTGCAGCTCTCCCGCTTCCCTTGTGTCGTAAGGAGACGAGGGAGGAGAGGCGAAAAAGATCTGCATGCACGCAGGCATCACATGTATATACGAAAGCTCCACTAGTTCACTTTCAGCTACAAAGTTGTAGCTACTTTTCAAGGTCCCTTAACTGCCTAGAATCCACCTGTGAAATACATCCTTGAAAATAGGCAGAATAGTAGATAATTAAGGAAATATGTACATGTTATATACACATTTACACCCAGAAAACAATTATACACCACTGAACGGTCATCTGACTGAATCTTTAGCGTATAAAACGAAGATCAACGACGTCAGCTATCAGTCGTCTGCAGTAGTCAGAAGTGTCAACATGGTTTTTCTACTGCATTTATCGTCCCTCAAAACACTAACGCGTTGAATTGGAAAAACTAGACATTCTTGTTACTTACATTGAAAACATAAATTACACCGAAATTCTACGCTTCTAGCAAGAATGACTACTATATTCCGGAGTTAGACATCACACAAGATTTTGAAAGACTTTTTAATAAACTGGTGATGTAAGCTTATCGTATCGAACCTTGACTGCAGTGGAAACATTAATGTAATAGGAGGCAACGATAAGGCAATATCCTAGACTTTCCCGGCAATTCGTTTCCATCTCTTAGAATCGGTTGTACTGCCGTTGGTCCGCGTCTTCTCTACACGACATTTCGACGTTATAAATGTTCAAATATTTGTATAGCTTATGGGACTTAACTACGGGGTCATCAGTCCTTAAACTTACAAACTACTTATGAACTAGCTAACACTAAGGACGGCACAAATATCCATGACCGAAGGGGGATTCGAACCCCCGTCCGTTGTGACCGTGCAGACCGTGACTGGAGCGCCTTAGTCCCCTCGGCCACCGCGGCCGGCTCGACGTTATATCTCGGCGTCTTCATCAGGTGTCCCCTGAGTCTTATCAACAAGCTGATCATGTCCAGGTGTGATCACCTCTCATGGCCAGTAATGTATGCATGTAATGGACAGTATGAGGTTATCAATCGGCTCTTTAGGGATATTTGCCCATTTTTCCATGAGTGCAACATCCAGTTCTGCAACTGTCGTGTTAGGTGCTGGCCCAGTTGCAATACGTCTGCCAACTGCACTGCTCAGTCAGGCTTAAGTTCGGTGAACAAGCTGGCCACTCCATTCGTCCAATTCCCTCAGATTGTAGCAGTGAAGCAATGTGAGGACGAGCGTTATCGCCCATCAGAAGGAGACAATTTCCTATGGCACCAGCGTTGGGCACAACAAAAGGTCGAAGGATTTCGTCTCTGTACTTCTGAGCAATCAAAGTACCATTCTGAACGACATAGAGGTCCGTACGTGCGCTAATATTGACTCCTGTTCACACCATTCTTCTACCACCATGATACGGGGATGTTTGCTGCACATAAGCATAATTGTTTCGAGTTCCATGTTCTCTTCACATGAGGGAATGACGATTGTCAGGATGAACACCATGTCTTGACTCATATTTGAATAGAATCCTGCGCCATTCGTTATAACTCTAGTCCTGATGTTTCTCCTGTCCGGTTCCTGTGGGGTAAATGGTGTCGTGGGTTCAATGGGATACGCACAGTAGGTCTCCGTAGGCAGAGGCAACATTCCCGAAGGCGAATTCGGATTGTTTGTGTTGTTATCGCACGTCCTGTTGCTGCCTGGTGGGTGCGTTGCAGCTGAGTTGCATTCCGCCTCATGTCTTGGCAGGCTGTCTACCAGAGATAGCAATCTTCTCTTGCTGATGATACTCGTGGGCGACCTTGGCCTTGACCCCTTTAAACGGTTCCTGTTGGCTGAAATCGCGTCCAGATCCTGGAAATTAAACTTTAGAACACTTGAAAGGCGCCTCATACCCTCTCATGTATTTCTTTTTCATGTAATCCCTCACTGACATTTTCCCAATGTTCGTAATGCCAAACAATGAGTGCTGAAATGTGATTTTGTCTTTGGGGAGTATTATGGATAGGTTTTTATTGCACGGCTAAATGTGTTTGTCCATAGCAGTGCAGAGCACGCTGAGGCCACCCCCCTGTTTGAGACAGGAGGGGCGACATTGTGGCCAGGGAAGGCTGGCCGCCGAAGCGTCTGCTGGGAATCGACGGCCCAAAAGCCGCAGCTTTGATACCGATGGTCATCGCACCGTAAAATCGCCCGGCTGCTCACCTAGGTCACTGACCCTAGAGGAAGGCCGCCAGCCATTGTCGCGCTACACGCCCTGATATAGGCTATGGAGGAAGATGTTTCGTATCACTTCGTGTTTGACCTCGAGTGGTTGTCAAGAGCAAGGCCATAGGCGGACTTTTGAAACGGCAGACTCTTATTGGACGCCCCTATTTTGGGAGGGAATCTCTGAAAGGCAGCATGCCTGATGAGAAAGTGTGTGGTGAAGTCTTCAAACAGAGCTCTTCTGGAGTGGTAGATGTAGTCAGACGGTCTGTGTGCTCTGATCTTGTGTGACAAAACTTTCAAAGTGTCCAGAAGTATTCTGTCCACTTTGAATTATGTTACAGATAAGGATTCATACAGACTGAACTGTACATTTCAACCACTTTCTTGGTTAGTTTAATTAGATAGCAGATTTCGCTGAGTGACTATTCAGCCAGTGACAGAGAAATTTCTTGTGTCATGTTCCACAGAACACTGGCGTACTTTCGTTTACGTGTTATCTTTTTAATTACATGGAGCATTAATTGGAACGTACCGACAGTCAGGTTCCATTTAACTTGCATCGCACTCGTAGTGAAGCAAATGAGGCATTGTACTCTCGACTTTGTCCGCCGCCTTTTTCTGAACGGCTTGTCGATTCCTCTAAGGAACTCAGACACCGGCTGTTTTTTGGCAAGTGACAGCAGAAACTCGCTATCGATAGAGTTATCAGTGACAGTGGTGCCCGCGGCTCTATATTTTCAGTACTCAGCTTCACATCACATGACGTCGGCACGACAGGCGCCCACCGCCGTCCGTGCTGTATTGGTAATGTATCTTCAGCCCTGCGCGCTATTACGTCCGTTGGCTGTTTCCTGGAACTCGTGGGCCTTGTAATGTGGAGTACGATTATTTGACATGCATTCACGGCCGATGTCAAGCCGCGGTATTGTAACCCCGTCTATATTGCTTTTCTGTCCCACCAAAACCCCAAGCTTTGCCAATTACGATGCTAGCGTAATTTAATAATCGTGAACTATTAGTTTTCTTGTTAAATCTCTCGTTCATTCCTCATTTTTGGTAACCAATGGATCGAGTGCCGGCCTGACAGCACCTATATTTTTCTTGTTTTATTGTGTGCCGTTTTATAATTTTGTGTGTGATGCTCCTTCTAACTGAGATTGTAATAAATCTACATTAATCACGTCCGTTCTTTAATTTACAAGCCCATGTCATATTTAATATTTACTTGTCTTGCAATAAGTTATGTTGTAGTGGTAGTTCCCTGAGATCCTCCGGCCATTAGCCACTCTTTTTAATTATTTAATCTATTATAAATGTTCCACCAATAAGCTCAGGTAACGATATGATTCAGATATCTTCTTAACGTGCCTCAAATTAACCAACGCAGAAGTAATACTTTCCCCCACATTATATGAATCGGAGGAGGTGTGTGTGTGTCAGTCAGTAGATGTCAGGATCCTTCCCCTCCTCCAGATATCAAAAGACAACGTTTTGTAACTTGGCGACCCTGTAACAAACATCTTTCCTCTCCTGGCGATATTTCATTCATTAAAACAAGCGACGTTTTGTACACTCCAATAGCTGCAGCCACCTCTTTCTGTATCTGTCCCGCTTTTAACCTTCCTATGGCTCCCCATGCCATAGCTTCGGATAATTCACGTTGATGTTGAATTGTACTACCTGTTCACAACATTATCAGAACTCCACTGGCTGGCTAATGATCACTGCAGGAGCCGTTGTCTTACAAACATTTGAACATTTTCATGTCCCATATTTGTACATAGGTGACGTCTGTTACTTTCAATGTGGCCCGAGCTTGCTCTGGACAATTCTGTCAGTAGTATTAGATTTGGAAATGTCCATTCGTTGTTCTACGGCCATTGCGACTGTTTTCCAAGGTGGCGGCCGTCCTATGGCGTTCCATTATCGATCCGCGCCCGCGCCCGCGCGGCGTTTCCTAGCACTTGAGGATGATCCTTCTGCTGTAGGCGACCGTTGCAGATTTGCTGTCTTCACCGTGCCACACTTCTCATCCTCAGAGTTAGCTTCGCGCCTGAAATGCATGCTTCAGAGCGCAACAGGAGATGGCGCGTTACATACTGCGCCCTGTCACGTTGTCTGGAGAAGGTAACTTCCTTCCGCTGGCTATCATACAGTTACAGAGCCGCCGTTCTGAGCAGCCACACTGCTTGCCGGCTCATCAGGTTCTCCACTATCTGATTTCGTGGTCTGCCGCGGCCTATAGAAGTCTTTGGTGTTCCATTTATCGTATGTCAACGGTTCTGTTGGTATGGTCGATGTAAAAAAGGTGGCATTCACATCGTATCTGGAAGATACCCGATTTTCGTAACCCTAGATCATTCTTGACCACCCCGTGGACTGCACTAATATTGGCTGGAGGGCACAACATATTTTTGACGTTTCCTCGTGATTCTGGAGATCTTGGCAGATAAAGGCCCAACAGAAGGTAGAAAGGTTACCGTCCTAGACTCCCCTTCGTCTTCTTCTTACCTCGTTGTATAGGTTGTTTAGTAGGGTGTGGTGCTTTGCAGATGTCTTTAGTTGAGTACCCGCTGTCTGTGAACTCTACTTCTGCGTGGTAGCAGCTGTCGGCCTGTACATATAAGTCAGTGTGTGTCGGTTTCCCCTACAGAGTGTGGCGTAATCCGCCCTCTGTCTTTCTCTTCAACAGAATGTCAAGAATGGAAGTTGACTACTGTTCTCTAGTTCCCCGGTGAAGTTAATGTTAGCGTCTCTAGAGTTCGGATGGTCGTGGAAATCATCGAGTCTATTCCGGCCATGTAACTAAATGCCGAACGCGTTATCGATATATCTGGCTTATATTTGGCTGGTAGGCAGCAGTTGATAGTGCCGCATTCTCGATTTTTTCCAAGAACTGATTTGCCACTACTGGAGATAAGGGGCTTCCCCTCGCCATTACTTTAGTCGAAGGTTCGAGTCCTCTCTAGTGTATGGGCATTGTCCTTAGCATAAGTTATTTTAAGTATTTCTAGAAATTTTTCAGCGACAAGTCGTGAGTAGACTGGGGTAGGTCTGCGCAGCGCGTAAGACTGCGCAACGCATATATCTCAGTTTTAAAGAGCCAGCAGTTGGCTGCTCTGCAGGGCACGAAATAGCCTCTGTGGCTGACTCTCTGCTGGCATAGTTAGGTTGTTGTCGTAGTGCTAACGGCTGCGCAATGCGCTAAGAAATGTTTTATTTTCATACAAAATTGTGTCTTGCGAAAATAAGCCCTACCTTAGGAAATAATGAGCTCACTATGTTTAAATTTATACTACAGTGAACTACGATTTATTGTCAGTCTTGTGATATATTGAAACACAGAATTTCGTGCAAAGAGTTTCCATGTCCAGACAAAAGCTGCAGTCTAGTATTGCGCGGCAAGCTTCCGCTATAATAATTAGTTTTTTGTTGTTATGAAGCTAGAAACATTTATCAACATTACAAGTAGATATCGTCCATCGATAGTAGTCTTGGAAGAGATATTTTTTTTTTTTTACTTTTTTTATTGTAGCGTTTACAAAAGAAAAACTGAACGGACGGATTGCACTCCAGAAATGTTGGAAGCCGCAAAAGAGGGCCGGTAAAACGGAAAGTCTAAACGACAAATAGCGAGAGAGCTTGGAATAAGTGAAGCTGCCCTCAGAAATCGTCTAAAGGAGGTATGAGGACATTTCAGATCTATATTTTTATTTTGGGGTCTCTTGGCTGCTTAAAGACAAAATTAATACTCCTACCCCTTATTTTTTTTCAGAGTTTTGGGGTGATCAAACTGAGAAGATTTGGAAGAACTTTTAATGATGACCAAGAACTGGAGCTCGTTGAACACTGTAGAACTATGGATAAATTATTATGGTATGACACTCAAAGACTTCAGATGATTAGTTTATGACTATTCCTTGAGGAATAATATTAAAAAAAATTAAAAAAATAAACACCAAGATAGCTGGGAAGGACTGGGCTCATGATTTCATGAAGACCCGAAACCTTAGCCTTCAAATCCCACAGAAAAATAGGCTCGGACGTGTTATGGGTTTCAACAAACAGCAAACAAGCGTCTTCTTTGATAATCTATCAATTGTAATGCATAGCTATAACTTTGAACCTCATCGCATATTTAAAATGGATGAATCAGGGATCACAACTGTTCCAAATAAAGTTCCGAAAATAATAGCAATATGCGGTGAAAAGCTTGTAGGCAAAATTTCATCAGGAGAAGGAGGACAGCTGATAACGGTTGCATGTTGTTTGGGAGCTGGGGGAAGTTACGCCCCACCAGGAATAATATTTCCTCTCACAATAATGAAGGAGAGTTTGAAAAACGGTGCCTTTCCTGGGTCACTAATTATGTGTTCCGATACTGGGTACATCAACTGAGATCTATTTCTCACATGGTTACATCACTTTGAGAAACATACACAGCCAACGGAACAAAATCCAGTTTTGTTAATTTTGGACAATCACTCGTCGCATTTAAGTCTGAATGCCATCCTTTATTGCAGGGACCATAACATTCATGCCCTTACAATTCCTCCGCACAGCAGCCCAAACTGCAGCCACTGGATCGTTGCTTCTTCAAGTCGCTGAAGGACTTTTATTCACAAGAATGCGACCAGTGGCTCATTAATCACACTGGATATGTAATTACACAAGAATGTGTTGCTGAATTGTTCGCAACGGCTTATCAAAGGGCGGCCACAATGACGAAGGCAACAAAGGCGTTCAGAATATCCAATAGATCGCCACGTATTCACTGAGAAAGATTTCCTGCCTTCATCTGTTACAGATCAGTATGAAAATGACGCATCCACAATTCAAGCTGAATTTCCTCAGATACAAACACCACAAATGAACCACAAGCAGGACCAAGTTCCTACGTTTCCCCAGAACTAATTCCTTTGCCAAAAAGAAACGATTGCCAAAAAAGGCAGAAGAAAGGGAAGAAACAGTCTCTGGGTCACCAATCAAAAAGCAACTGGAATACCAACTAAAGGAAAAAGATATGAAGAAACGAAAGAGTAAACTGTTTGATTCTGATCAAGCAGACAAACAGAAAGGAAAGCAAAACTTAAATACGTAGACGGATAGTCCACGGACTTTACACTGTCCCGGCTGTGCTGAAAAGTACAACAATCCGCCAAAAGAAAATCTGGATTCAGCGTCTAAAATGCGAGGAGTGGTGGCATGAATCCTGTTCTTGTTATGAAGGTTCTGGACACTTCATTTGTTAAACAGCATTGGCTCCAATTGGAATATTGTCTTCAGGTTCTCCTTCATTAACTCCACAATTATTCAAT
Source organism: Locusta migratoria (assembly GCA_026315105.1). NCBI lineage: Eukaryota > Metazoa > Arthropoda > Insecta > Orthoptera > Acrididae > Locusta > Locusta migratoria. Next base: position 15,446,824 of record CM048755.1, read on the forward strand.
TAATCATATTTTGTACTAAAACTCATTATTATATGCCGAGAAATAAGGGGCATTATATTTATGTATACAATGAATTAAATGAAGAAAAGAATTGAGTGACGCTTACTATTTTCTCATTTTAATAATAACGCGCAAACGTACCCCACTAGAAACGCACTCTTAGCCCACGGTTGGGTAAGTCTGTGCATTTGCATTACATTTTTTATTAAATGCGAAATACCGTTTACATTATACATATGACTGTTGGACTCCGTTAGACAACAGCAAAAATGTCAGATGAATTGCCAGTTGAAATATGATTGTAATTTGTGACGTTTTCACCATGGTATGGTTAATTAATCCTTAAGTGTGCAATCTAGCCGCACTTTACTCTAATTATTTATTACCAGATCTATATCTCGACCACTGTGTGGTCATTATCAACACTTAAAATAAAACGATTAAAATAAGTAAACCATCTCGACAACCATGTTGGAGGTTGCGTTCGTACTCATGCAGTAACAGCTGCCAAATCACAAGCCCAGGGCTACCAGACAGGTTACTTAGTTGTTGTTGTGGTCTTCAGTCCACAGACTGGTTTGATGTTCAAAATGTTCAAATGTTTGTAAATCTATCGGACCAAACTGCGTAGTCATCAGTCTGTAGCTTACAAACTACTGAAACTAAGGTAAACTAACCTAAGGACAACACACACACACACCCATGTCCCAGGGAGGACTCGAACCTCCGACGGCGAGCAACCGTGCGCTCCACAGCGAGGCACTGGTTTAATGCCGCTCTCCACGCTACCCAGTCCTGTGCAGGTCTCTCCATCTGATAATAAGTTCGGCACCCTACATCCTTTTCCATCTGCTTACTGTATTCGTCCCTCGGTCTCCTTCTAGGATTTTTACCGCACACACTTCCCTCTAATGCTAAGTTGACGATTCCTTGATGTCTCAGAATGTCTCCCACAAATCTATCCCTTCTCTTAGACAGGATATGCCAGAAACTTCTTTTCTCCCCAATTCGGTTAAGCACCGCCTTATTAGTTACGCTATCTACCCATCTAATTTTCACCATTCCTCTCTAACGCCACATTTCAAAAGCTTTTATCATCTTTTTGTCTGAACTCCTTATTGTCCACCTTTCACTTCCATACAATGCTACACTCCAGAAAAATGCTTTCAGAAAGGACTTCTTAACATTTAAATTAATATTGGATGTCAACAAATTTCGCTTCTTCAGAAACGATTTTCTTCCACAGCAATTTTGCATTTTATATCTTCTTTACTTAGGCCATCAGAAGTTATCTTGTTACCCAAAAAACAAAACTCATCTACTAATTTTATTCTCTCATTACCTAATCTAATTCCTTCGGCATCGCCTGACTTTCTGGCACTAAATGCCATTATCTTTGTTTTACTCTTGTTGATGTTGATCTTATACCCTGTTTTCAAGACACTGTCCATTCCATTCAATTGCTCTTTCAGATACTTTGCGGTCTCTGACAGAATTTCTGTCATCGGCAAACCGAAGAAAAAATGTTCAAATGTTTGTACAGCTTATGGGACATAACTACGGGGTCATCAGTCCCTAAACTTACAAACTACTTATGAACTACTTACGAACTAGGACGGCACAAATATCCATGCCCGAGGGAGGATTCGAACCCCCGACCGTAGTGGCCGTGCAGACCGTGACTGAAGCGCCTCAGTCCCCTTGGCCACCGCGGCCGGCAAACCGCAAAGTTTTTATTTCCTATCCGTGAACTTCAATTCCCTCTCCAAATTACTTCTTGCATTCCTTCACTGCTTGCTCAGTGTACAGATTGAACAGGATTTGGAAAAGGCTACAACCCTGTCTTACTCCATTCCCAACCTCTGCGTTCCTTTCATTCCCTTCGACTCTAATAACCGTTGTCTGGTTTTTGTATAAGTTGAATATAACTCTTCGCTCTCTATATTTTACCGCTGTTACCTTCAGAATTTGAAAGCGTTTATTCCAGTCGACATTGTCAAAAGCTTTCTCCAAATCTACAAATGCTAAAAACGTAGGTTTGCCTTTCCTTCGGCTATTGAAATTGCTACATTCTTCTTGAAGTCGGAGGGTATTTCCCCTGTCTCATACATCTTGCATACCAGATGGAACAATTTCTTCACGACTGGCTCTCCTAACAATATCAGCAGTTCAGACGGAATATCATCTATTCCAGGGGCCTTGTTTCGACCCAAATCTTTCAGTGCTTTGTCAAATTTTTCTCGCAGTATCGTATCTACTATCTCCACTTTCTCCACTTCGTGTCCCATTTCTAGAATACTACCTTGAAATTTACTTCCTTGGTAAAGGCCCTCTATATATTCCTTCCACAGTTCAGCTTTCCCCTCTTTGCGTAGTACTTGTTTTCCGTCTGAGTTCTTGATATTCATACAACTGCCTTTCTTGTCTCGAAATATCTCTTTTATTTTCCTGCAGGCGGTATCTATCTTTCCCCTAGTTATACATTATTCTATGGTTCTGCATTCGTCCTCTAGCCAATCCTGCTCAGCCAGTCTACACTTCCTGTCAATCTCATTTTTCAGACGTCTCTACTCCCCTTTTGCCTGCTTCACTAGATGCATTTTTATATTTTCTCCTCTCATCAGTTAAGTCCAGTATCCTGTGTTATCCAGGGATTTCTATTATGCCTTGTCCTTTTGCCTATAAATCCTCTGGTGGTTTTACTCCTCTATCTCTCAGAGCTACCCATTCCTCTTCTACTATATTAATTTCCCCCGTTTCAGCCAATCCTTGCCTAATGCTCCTTCTGAAACTCTCAACAATCTCTGGTCCCTTCACTTTGTCCAGGTTCCATCTCCTAACTTTGCTACCTTTCTGCAGTCTCTTAAGTTTTAATCTACAGTTCATTACCAATAAATTATGGTCATAATCTATGTCTGCCCTTGGGTATGTCTTACAGCTTAAAACCTGGTTCCTAAATCTATTCTTTACCATTATAAAGTCAATCTGGTACCATCCAGTGTTTCCTGGTCTCTTCCACGTATACAGCCTTCTTTCATGATGTTTAAACCACGTGTTGGTGATCATTACATTGTGCTCTGCACAAATTTGTACCAAGCGATCTCATCTTTCATATCTTTTCCCCAGTCCATAATCACCTACAACATTTCCTTCTCTTCTTTTTCCTACTACCGAGTTCCAGTCCCCCATCACAATCACATTTTCGTCTCCCTTAATTTTCTGAATAATTTCTTTTATCTCCTCATACATTTCTTCGATGACCTCGTCATCGGCAGAGCTAGTTGACATACAAACTTGTACTACTGTGATCGATGTTGATTTTGTCTCTATCTTTGCTACGATAATGCGTTCACTATGCTGTTAATAGTAACTTACCCGCATCCCTATTTTCTTTATTAATTATCAGATCTACTCCTGCGTTACCACGTGTTTATAACCCTGTACTCACCTGACCAGAAATCCTGTTCATCCTGCCACCGAACGTCACTAATCCCTACCATATCTAACTTTAACCCATCCATTTCTCTTTTCTAACTTACCTACGCGATTAAGGGTTACAATATTCCACGCTCCGATCCGTAGAATGTCTGCTTTGTTTTTCTTGATGACGACATCCTGCTGAGTAATCTCCGCCCGGAGATCGGAATTGGGGACTATTTTACCTCCGGAATATTATACCCAAGAAGTCGCACCATCATATGTTCATACAGCAGAGCTGCATGACCTCGGGAAAAGTAACGACTGTAGTTTCCCCTTGGTTTCAGCCATTCGCAGTATCTGCATGGCAAGGCCAGCTCAGTCAATCATCCAGGCAGTTGCCCCTGTAACTACTGAAATGTTGCTGCCCCTCTTCAGGACTGAACAACTACCAAATACATCGAGATTTTGACCCAGTGCAAAGTGTATGAAATGAGAACAAATAACACCTCCAATGAGCTGCGCTGTACAGAAGTGTCAGACCCTCATTGTATATGATCTCTGAAATCAAATGTCTTGTAGAACAGTTGGTATGTAGTGTTTAATCCACAGGTCTAATAAAAATATGCGAAAATTGACTGGAGTACAAGTAATCTCACAAATACTAAAGCTTATAAATTACCGTGTTGAAGTTTTAGTTAGCTACCCGTAAATTATGAGGAAATTCATAATAGTTACTCCAGCAAGGACGATATAGGTACACACATCAAAAAATATTCGTATCTCCTGTGTATGCCATGAACACGTGAACATGTTCATCCTGGATTTTCGTTGACATGATTCAATAAACTTGCTCTCACGAACTGTCATAAGATGAAGACAAACTTGTTTATAGACCCATCTATCGACTGCATATCCACTACTTTGGATATATGTGAGGCAGTAACATCTGTACCTGCACTCATTCCACATTGTAGGAACAGTATAGGGTGGTTGTGGACACTGTATAGACGTTCTACGATCTTAATAAAAATAATATCTACATTTGTTCTCTCATAGATTGCTACTTTGAATAGTCGTGAGTTAGAGTGATATGTTAAGTATCTGGAATCAATTTCAATCTACAGGTAGTAATCCTAACTTCTTCAGTAGTGGTCGCCACAGGGCAATAACAGCAGTATACGATCAGTATCTGCGACTTCTTGCCCGGAAGAATTCCGAAAATACTGTCACCACGATAAAAATGACTTTATGAAGGCCACCGGGAGGCAAGTGTCAGACCAGAATGTACGAACGGACTCCACAACAACTCACTGTATTGGAGACGGCCATGACGAGGCGCAGCCCTTAAAGCAACACCGCCTAGAAGACAAGGCCTGACAAGCCGTGCCACGTCACACCGAGAGGCCGCTGACTAGCCGGCCACTGCGAGGCGGTGGGCTCTGCTCCTGCAGCCGGTCAATCAGCTAACGCCCGCAGCCTCTCGGTGTGACGTGGGACGGCCTGTTGTGGGGCCTCATCATCTAGGTGGTATTCCTTCAACCCAGGCACCTTGCTGCCCTGTGAGCCGGATCTATTATCTCCATCAGCGATCGGCTAGTTATCGTTTTATCGACTCATTACTTTTGCCAGAGAATCTAGTGAGCGGAGCCGGTGAGTCTCTTGGGGAGCCTAACTAACGGGTGTGTGCTTCAGGCGGAAGAGGAGAGACGCTCCACGGCGCGTGTGCAGTAAACAGCGAGTGGCCGTTACGGGAAGAAGTCAGTGCCGCCTGTGGTACGAGAAGTGCCAACTGCAGCAACGCTGAGGAACCAAATGACTCATCGTGCAGCCTCGAAGGCTATGGTGATGGTTCTGTCTGTGTGAGATGCGTACTAGCTACGATATTGTTCTTCTAAAGCACAGTGGAATCAGCATCTTATGCTACGGTGAGAATACGTGCTGTTGTGCGTTTGACAATCTTTACCAAGGTGCGTATAGTCATATCAAGCGGTCTTGGGTGGTAGTGATGCAATATGAAATGTCTTGTCGCCGTTGTTGATGTTGAACAGAGTGATGGCGCAACCCACCCTTCTGCAGATAAAGTTATTGTAAACGTCACTTTTTTATATGAGGACACAATGAACAGTACCCGTTCATAATATTTTTAGACTTTAGTTTACGTTTGGGGGTTAATACAATGAATCTTATTTAATAGACCTTTCATGGAACACGTTTATTTCCGAGGAGCTAGACCAAGGCAGTTCATGTTTTTGTGATTTTTGCTTATATCTCTAAGCATTATAGCAACTGCCGGCCGCGGTGGCCGAGGGAACTGAGGCGATCCAGTCACGGTCTGCACGGCTACTACGGTCGGGGGTTCGAATCCCCCCTCGGGCATGGATATTTGTGCTGTCCTTAGTCTTAGCTAGTTCATAAGTAGTTTGTAAGCTTAGGGACTGATGACCCCGTAGTTAAGTCCCATACGTTCTACAAACATTTGAACATTACAGCAACTGGTAAGTATTGTTTGGTAATTTGTTAATCCGTGCCGGCCGCGGTTGCCGAGGGGACTGAGGCGCTTCAGTCACGGTCTGCACGGCCACTGCGGTCGGGGGTTCGAATCCCCCCTCGGGCATGGATATTTGTGCCGTCCTAGTTCGTAAGTAGTTCATAAGTAGTTTGTAAGTTTAGGGACTGATGACCCCGTAGTTAAGTCCCATAAGCTGTACAAACATTTGAACATTTGTTAATCCGTTGTAGCTCTCATGCTGTGCACACCTGCTTATATACTCCTGGTTAGCGAGCCAGCTGTTGTTACCGTCCGTGATGACATCTGAACGCCATGGAAAATTTCGCGATGTAACACAAGTAAAACTTTCTGGAATTCTGTCGCCTGTTACTAGGTCGTAAGACTGATTCTATAAATTTTTGATTCCTTCTTTTATATATTGACTGTTTTTTTTAAGATTTAGCCAAAGATTCTTGTTTTGAAGACTGTTACAGTCCAGGCCTTCAGGCGTTGTATTTATTATAAGCTGCAATTTTATAGAGGTCTCACTTGAGGCGTTGCTTTTCTTCAAAATCGTAAGAGTGTTTGATTTAGACATTCAGGCGTTGGATTATTATTAACTTGTTAAAACCACTCTTCAGGCGTTGGATTTGTTTAAACAAAAACAAAAAATTAAGATATCCAATCAAGCGGGCTCATGAGGGTTGGATGTATCAAGAAAGAACAGCTCAAATATAAAACTGACTGGCATATTAAAATTGTGTGTGGAACCGGGAATCGAACCCGGCTCCTTTGCCTTTCGCGGGCACGCGCTCTACCACTGAGCTATCCCGACATGACTCACGGTCCGTCCTCACAACTTTACATCCACCAGTAACTCGCCTCCTACTTTCGCGCTTGCCCGCAAAAGGCAAAGGTCCAAGATTCGAGTCCCGGTTCCGGCACACAAGTTTTACCTGCCAGTAAGTTTCATATCAGCGCACACTCCCCTACAGAGTGAAAGTTTCATTCAACTGAAACATCAATTAAGAATACGTGGGCTAACAGGTGAAGCTGATGTAATTCAAATAGTCAAATGTTTGTATAGCTTATGGGACTTAACTGCGGGGTCATCAGTCCCTAAACTTACAAACTACTTATGAACTACTTACGAACTAGGACGGCACAAATATCCATGCCCGAGTGGGGATTCGAACCCCCGACCGTAGTGGCCGTGCAGACCGTGACTGGCACGCCGCAGTCCCCTCGGCCACCGCGGCCGGCTGATGTAATTGAGTTAGCCGCATGCTTTCAGGGGCAGCCTGTTCCACCCACGGCGCGGCGGAGCACATACGTGATGCAAGTGACACTGTGCTGTGCTGTACCGCGCCCCTACATGAGTTGCAAGAAACGTTCAATATTCAGTCGGGCCGCTCTCCTTCGCGAGTCCGGTAGAGTCGATTACTCTCTTCATTTATGTATGCGAATAGCTACATGGCAGGCGCAACGAAACAAATTTAAGGAATTGCATGATCGCGTTATGGGGTTACAAACGCAACTAAGTAACTTACAGTGTAAAGGGGTTATTGAAGATGTTAATTTTAATGAAGCTCAGACGAATCTATCAAGTGATTTCTCTGGCAGCAGCGCCTGTAATGAATGAGTGCTGTCTCTAGTTTTGTTAAGCTTTCTAATCCATTGATGGGTATTTTAAGTGAGGTAGATGGTTTGTCTATAGCATCTATTGAGCAGTTATTGAAGGTCTTGTGGTATTCCATGAAATACGAAACGGTTGTTGACGTTCAATCTTCCTCCTCAAAGTTTTTATAAATTATTGTTTTCCTTAGTCATAGGTTCATTATCTGACCCAATAGCCGTACGCATTGGATGTAATAGCAGTCTCAGCGAATTACGGAATCGGGTATTAAACTAAAGATTGAGTGCATTGGATTTCAATCATTTGATTACCCAGTAGGTGTTTCGTGTGCAAGGTCAGCGGGAGTAGCTGGCTGATTAAATTAATAAAATTCAAAGTGCGGTGGAAGCACCAGCAGCTGAACTGTCGGCGCGCGAGGTGGGGCCGCTACGGTCGGGGGTTCGAATCCCCCCTCGGGCATCGATGTTTGTGTCGTCTTTAGTATAAGGTAGCTCATAAGTAGTTTCTAAGTTTAGGGACTGATGACCCCGCAGTTAAGTCACTTAAGCGTAACAAACATTTGAACATTTTGCGGGAGGCGGTGGGAAGCATAGTAAGGGGTATGAAACCCGAAGATGGGGGTTGCGTTTTAATAGGTGGCAAAACGAGAACTACCGTTGATTTCGAGCATCTGAAGTATGAAATAGAGGAGGTTTCAATGGAGGATAGCATTCGTCAAGAAGCGGAACGTTGGTGCAAAGCAGGGAACAGATGCAGTACGATGGTGGTGAAGAGAAGGGATCCGGCAATGGGAATATCATGTGGTACCAGTGTAATCCTTTTGCTCACGAGTGCAAAAATAAGAGGCTGAACGCGTCCAAAACGTGAGGCCAGATTGCGGGCCTATGCCGCGAGCGTCTAATGGAACCGGGAGCGCCTTTTGCTTGCGTCCATCTAATGTCGAGCCGATATGTGGATTAATTGATTCAGGAAATCACATCTCGTTGACCGACTATGAGTGGTACGCTGCCTTTAAGAACATTTGTAACTTTTCCGAAATTGAACAAACACGGTTGATTTGCAAAGGGCAGCCAGTGGACGTTGTCGAAACTATAAGGGTGTGGGTGCGAATACATTAATTGTCGTGGCCCTTCCAAATCTGGGTGGCGAGAAATCTTGCTGTATATCCTACCTTGAGGTGTAATTTTATGACAATAATGGGCTTGGTGGTAGATTCATTTTGCATTTTCTCCCAATATGTTTCCAATTCTCTAGGCATAAAAGGGGCCTGCGGTATCTATAGTTAGCTAGGGTGCCGACTAAATCACCTGACAAGATAAAAGGAACCGATTGGTCCAGGTTTTTACTGATAGCCTGGGTGTCAAAACAAAACTGAGTATTTTATTAGGGCCACTGAAAACTGGCCGGATTGTCAGGGTGCTTATACCTGTCTCCTCCTAAGATGAAGGTGCTACGAGAGATTGTGTCATATGTTGGAGAAGGACGTAGTTCGACCCTCCACCTTTCGGTACTGCTCTCCGATTTTTCTCGTCCCTAAAAACAGTTAAAGGGGGGGGGGGAGGTAATGGATTATAGCGCCTTGAACAGAAAGGTAGTGTTAGAGTCAGTTTCTTGTCTGACTTACATAATTGCTTCACGTGTTCCCTGGTGCTCAGTGCTTCACTGGTGCGGGTGTGAATCAGGCACATCACCAAATTCCATTGACAGCAGAGTCTAAGCATCCTTTGCTTTTAGAACTAATACGAACCTGTACGAATTTAACCGTATCTCTTTTAGGTTACCATCATCACGTCGAATTTAAATTTCTGTTTAATTACCTGGATTATAGTTATATACAGTAAAACACTTGCAGAACATCTACAATATATTGCTCGGGTCTTAGCTCGCTTGGGCGAAGGTGGAGGTACTTTTGAGTCATCAAAGGAGGAATACGCTAGGGGGGGGGGGAGCTCGGGTACTTAGTATGCCAAAGAAAGCGGACTCAGATTGGTGCAAAAATTATAGAATCCTCAGTTTAATAAAGCATTGTTTCAAAATTTTAACACGAATTATTTACAAAAGATTGGAAAATCCGTAGTAGGTAACTTCGGGGACATCACTTTGGATTTAGGAGTAATGGAAGCAATACACACCTTACAACTTATGTCAGAAGATAGGTGAAAGCAAAGGCTACCTACATTTCTATCTTTTGTAGATTTGGAGAAAGTTTTTGAGAATGTTCAGTGGAATACACCCTTTGAAATTCCGAAGTCATCAATGACAAAATATACGGAACGGAAGGTTATTTACAACTTATAAAAAGCCAGACAGCAATTGTAACAACTGAAGAGCATGAAAGAGACGCAGAAATTTCCTAACATCGAATATTACATCAGCTGAAAGGAAGTCTTTCCTGAAAGCATTTGTGTGGAGAGTTGCCCTGTACTAGAGTGAAACATGGAAGGTAAATAGTTCAGACAAGAAAAGGATAGAGGCTTTTGAAATGTGGTGTTACAGAAAATTCTGAAGATTTGGTGGTTAGATAGCGTAACTAATGAAGAGGTGATGAAATGTTCTCGGGTTATCAGCCGAGTGGTGGCGTCGTCTTGGCGCTAATGAAGAGGTACTGAACAAAAAAGATATTTCTGAATACCTTACGTAAAAGAAAAAAATGGTTGATTGGGAAATTGTAGATTTGGAGAAGGCTTTTGACAATGTTGATTGGAATAAACTCTTTCAAGTTCTGAAGTAAGCAGGAGTAAAATATAGGGAGCGTAAGGTTATTTACAACTTGTACAAAAACCAGACAGCGGTTGTCAGAGTTGAAGGGCATGAAAGGGATGCAGTGGTTGGAAAGGGAGTAAGACAGAGTTGTAGCCTTTCCCCAATGTTGTTCAAATTGTACATTGAGCAAGCTATAAAGGAAAGCAAGGAGAAATTTGGAGAAGGAATTAAAGTTCAGGGTGAAGAATTAAAAACATTACGTTTTGCCGACGACATAGTAATTCTGTCAGATACAGCAAAGGACCTGGAAGAGCAATTGAACGGAATGGACAGTGTGCTGAAAGGTGAATATAAGATGAACATTAACAAGAGTAAAACTAGGGTAATGGAGTGCAGTGTATGAAAATCAGGTGATGCTGAAGGAATTCGATTAGGTAACGAGACAATAAAGGAGGTAGATGAGTTTTGTTACTTGGGCAGTAAAATAACAAATGATGGTCGCAGTACAGAGGATATAAAATGCAGAATGGCAATGGGTAGAAAGGCGTTTTTGAAAAAGAGAAATTTGGTAACATCGAATATTGATTTAAGCCTAAGAAAGTCTTTTCTGAAGGGATTTGTATGGAGTGTTGCCTTGTATGGGATTGAAACATGGACGATAAGCAGTGTGGACAGAAAGAGGATAGAGGCTTTTGAAATGTGGTGCTACAGAAGAATGCTGAAGATTAGGTGGGTGGATCGCGTAACTAATTAGGACGTACTGAACCGAATTGGGGAGAAAAGAAATTTCTGGCATACCTTGACTAAAAGAAGGGATAGATTGGTAGGACACATTCTTAGACATCAAGGAATTGTGAATTTAGCGTTGGAGGGAAGTGTGTGGGGTAAAAATCGCAGAGGGAGACCAAGAGACGCGTATAGTAAGCAGATTCAAGTGGGTGTGGGTTGTCGTTCTTATGAGGAGATGAAAAGGCTTGCTCAGGATAGAGTAGGGTGGAGAGCTGCATCAAACCAGTCTCTGGACTGAAGACCACAACAACCAGTGGCGGCGATTGGAAGTTAGAAGTGGGGGGGCAAAATAAAATCTAAAACTAAAAATGGCATTGTAAGAAATTCTTTCATGTTATAGTTTGAATTTTGCACCAACAGGCCTATAATACCAAATGCGAGGAAAAACAAAAGACTATATACAATTGTAATTGCCATTAGTTGTTTAATTAAGTTGTCTAGGAAAATACAACTGTTACAAACAAAGGAACATTAGTTTAATTATAAACAAAAATAACAGACAATAGCGTAATTTAACATGATACGTCTTGTCAAAGCATAATTGCTTTAATACAAATCTATGTGCCTTGGTTTCCGCCTGGCATAAATTTCTACACATTCTTCTAATTTGATGTTTTTAGCCGCATCTTTTTCAATGGCTAGTATAGTTAAATGTGTTAAACGTTCTTGAAGCATAGCATTCCTCAAGTAGTTTTTGATCCGTTTGAGGACATTGAAATACCGTTCTGCCGTTGCAGTGGACACCAGGATAGTCAAAAACAGTTGCAGTAGCTTGAACAAATTAGGCAATACACACTGGTTGTGAACATTTTCAGACTTCAATTGTGAAACCAAATTTGGCTCAAGATGACGATCTATTTGGTCTGAATCATGCTTCTTTCTTGAAAATACATCGATTTCTGAGACTAAATTATTACTTTCCAAACCAAATGCGGAACTCACAGTAAAACATGCTTCTTTGATACGGTCGATACAAATTGCGTTGTTCTTCATCGAAGCCGTCAGCAGTAGTTCCATGTTGCAGAGTAGAGCCAGCTGGTTGTTTTTTTTTCTTTCTTTTTTTTTCCCTTCCAAATTGTGACTTAATGTTCTCACTGAGTGTTTCTAATAGAGGGTAGTAAAATGTTTTTAAAAAGTAGACTTCAGGTGAATCATATTCAGGATTAACATCTCCTCCTCCTATCTTTTGTGGAAGTTTTCTTTTGCGTTGAACTGTTGGCCCCTCAAAGCCATGTCTTTCACAAAAATCAATTGCTTCAGTCAAAAACTTTTGGAACTCTTCTTCATTTCTCAAACAATTTATGGACATAACTACACTGTCAGCAACCTGGACTAGTTCATGAATGGATACATCATGATTATGTATGTACTTTGAAAGAATGTTAGTTTTTTTTCAAAAAAGTACTTCATAGTATTCAATACAAAAATAAACTTCAAACTTGGTCATACTTGGGATCAATCCGTGAGCATCTCCACCAGTTATGGAGTCAGTAGCTTCAATATTTTCCAGAGTGTGCAGTATATCTATTAAGTGTTGATGAACTGCTCGCAAGCTTTCATATCTGCTGCTAAATCTTGTGTCACTTAGTGCTTTCAAGGACAAATCCTTATTTATTCCTTCTTTGACTGCACATGCTGCACGTTTTACTGTGGCAAATACTACATGTCTTTTAGACGAAGCCTCAATAAAACAGTATAGTTGTTGGACTGTGCTAAAAACGTTGCGAACAGAAGGAATGTTTTTAGATGCATCGTCAAGTGCAAGATTTAGAAAATGCATATAGCAATGTACAAACATAACATACGGGTTTCGTTCTTTCATCCTCACAGCGAAACCCTTGTAAGAACCACTCATGTTTCCCCGCTCCGTCATAGCACTGAGCAATTATATTTTTAAAGTCAGTGCCAAGTTCACCGAAAATTGAAGCAAGCAGCTTGTATAACGTTTCAACGTCAGTCAAATCAGTTTTGTAAAAACCAAGAAATCTTTCTTTGATTTCGAGCTTTTCTGTTACGTATCTTATAACAAGAGTCAATTGTTCTTGATGTGACACATCTGGAGTTTCATCAACAATCACGGAGAATTGTTTCGATTTTTTTGCATCATCAAATATGTACTGCCTGGCCAAATTTGCCAAGATTTCAATCATTTCAGTTTGAACATCGTGATGATAATAATTGAAAAACTTATCTCTGTCTAAAAATATTTGTTTTAATAAAGAGTTTTCCGTTGATCTCAGCTTCAATAACTCGACATAATTACCCCTGTTATCAGAGTCCTCATTTTCTCTATGACCCCGAAGTGCTATTCCCTGCTTGGCCATGAAAAGTAGAGACTGGAATAAAATCTTCAGATAATCACGATTTTTTAAACTTCTTCTTGATGATGTGTTGATATTTTGCTTACCACACTTTTTTTTACTTTTAAAACCTTCCTGCCAATGTTGAAGAGCACTGAGGTGAGAAGATGTTTTTCCGTGCTCTTTAAAGCGTTGGACTGCTTTTTTTCCAGTTTTTAAACCCATTAGATATGAATGTTTCATCATAACAACCTGGGGAACCGAAAAAACGACATGGGAAGCAAAAAGCTTTATCAGCAGCAACACTGTATTCTAACCAATTGTAATTTGTGTACCACATACTTCTAAACTTTCTACCCTTTGTTTCTGGGTACTTATCAATAATAGGTTGAAAAGGACCATTAAAAAAAATGTGATATGACTATTAGACTGAGTAGTCTTACTTACAGGCAATACACTCCAGCATGTGTACCACCATAATTCCCACTTACAGCTATGTTAAAATTGTGCAAATCAGTTTTAACAGTATACAAGTGTTACTACGCTAAAATAGTGAATAATTTAATCATATTTTTCCCAGAAAGTGGGGGGGCAACTGCCCCCCCTGGCCCCCCCTAATCGCCGCCACTGACAACAACAACAACGGGAAAATTCTTAGACATCACAGAATCGTGAGTTTCCATTTGAAGGAAGTAAACTCCGCAGAGGGAGGCCAAGACACAAATACAGTAAGCAGATTCAAATGGATGTGCGTTGCTGTCCTTATGAGGAGATGATGAGGTTTGCTCAGGGTAGAGTAGGATGGAGAGCTGCATCAAAAGCGTCTCCGGATTGAAGACAACAACAACATTCAAAATAAAGAAATGAAAAAGCAATAATCATAATTAATAATCATGATACCTGAGATCCTTTTTTTTTATTTTTTTTTATTTTCGAGCACACCATGAATTTTTGTAGAAAATGAATTTCCATGAAAAGGTCTTCAGAACAAGCCGAAAAGTAAAAGGAATTGTAAACGTTAGTATGACTTTGGACTGCGGTACAGGCTAATATTTCGGATGAAGAAGAATAAAAACACAAATAATAAATGTGATTCACTGTATAAAATATATATTACAATTTTATATTATTATTTTTCTAATATTTTATTAATTATTGTACATTATATTATAGTTTTTATATATTTACTTTTATATTGTATATATATATATATATATATTGTCGAATATATTGGCAATCATCTTAAAACTGCAGAAAAACGCCAGTCCGATGTTTACTATATGTTATGATCTTAACAGTGCCTAGAACACGCGCACACATGTAACAGTATCGTCAGGTTTCCTACATATAAAGTAAATATTCCAGTTTTGAAAGAAATAAACGCTAGGGTGCACAGTTTTTCTTGTGAACTAGTAGTCAACGCCGCAACTGAGAAAAAATTTCCCTTCAAGATGCCGAATCACGTGGTAACGCGATGACGTCACAAATGTCAGCAACGTCAATAACGCTACGTCCACACCTGATAACGAATGAGTTGGAGACATCGACTGCGAGCTCAACGACAAAATTTGTAAGTATTTTACGTAAAGACATAATATGTGATGATGCTAGTAACAATATTCTGTGGTTCCACACCCTGGTGACCCTACGTTTGAGCTTATGTGCTTACTTATAATTCCGATTATATTGAAAGTTCAATGTCTGATGCATAATGCGTGTAACCAGGGAACTACATGTTATTGTTTCACGGTTGGCGAATATATTTTCCATCCTCTCATAAATGGCTTGCAAAATCAGTTATAGCCTGTTTGAGTGTTGTACCCATAAGGCTACTCGATACTTCTGAACATCTACCTCGGGAGGAAATGAGCACAGCAGCATGGTTTGTTGTGAAGATTGATGTAGAGCACCAAATTTGTTCTCCGGGATGTCACACACACCTCAAACATTTTCGTAACCTTGCATTCATACCGCTAATCCTGTATTTCATATTGGCATAAACCATACCACAGTCAACATAAGTGTATAATTCCCGAAGCTGAACGATGTGTCAAGTTAGATACAGGTATAATGCTGTGTCCAACCCTTATCACGCATTAACTTGGCAATGCCTATGATTGTGACGCCAACGAAAATGCCGCGGCGGAGTGGCCGAGCGCATAGAGGTGCTATGCTCCGATTCACGAGGCCGTTCCCTTCGGGGGTTCGAATCATCCCTCGGGCATGGATATTTGTGTTGTCTTTAGTATAAGCTAGTAAATAAGTACTTTGTAAGTTTAGGAACTGATGACCCTGCAGGTAAGTCCCATAAGCTTAACAAACATTTTTTCTCAAACGAAAATAATTAGCATGTATTTTACGTATAGGCAACACATGTGATGATGCTGACAGTAAAGTTTCTGTGGTTCAGTAGACTCTTGATCCTATTCTATATCTGGCCACTTATAATGGCTATTAATAGTAATTGAATGATCAGTGCATAACGTGTATTCTGTAGTATCTTACACGGGAAGACAGTTTTCATAGTTCCAAAAGGAACTTCTCGCATCCGTTAATGTATACTTATGGCACAGTTAAGTGGTGTCTATATCCAGTTACCCTATACCACCAAACACCTATGTAGGCAAGGAATTACGCTACTTGACCGAACATATACTGTGTTCGACAATCAAGAAACACCACGAAGACAGCGGCATGATATTCAGGAAAGGAAATTACAGACATTCGTGTTGCTCCAGAACCAACGCCTTCGTACTGTGACGTGGACGCAAAGCTACACATGTGTAAATACAGATGATCGTTTGCGTACGCACTAATATTTGTGAAATATCTTACGGAAACTAAACTCTTGCTTTTCCCCATATCTACACTAATTGTTTATTCCTTCAACATATAGAAGTTGGGAACATTTATCTGCATATCCGTGAATGCCTTTACAAATGCGAGTATCCTACAATCTCCTCTAGTTAAATTTGTTTCCCTACATAACTAACACAAATTTCATTACTGAATAGCAATTTCAATCACAGATAATGTTAAAGGGCCCAAGCTGGAATATGAAACAAATCCGCAAAGGAGATGGCTTACACTGGCGTTTAAGAAAAGGCATTGGTGCAACGAGCCACTGATCTAACGATGACAGAACTGCTGGACAAAGACACACAGCGTGCTCCTGCCACCAGCACAGGATGTCACATTTAGCAAACTGCTAGAGAAAAATGCTTAACACAAACTCTGGTTATCACCCTCATCAGCATTCGGGGATCGGATGGAGTACTGTGTACATCTACAGACCTTATTACGGTAACGAGTGAAATGCTTATCTTATCTAGAATGTATGGATCCTGTCAAAATCGTTGTCCATTATTTGACGAAAACCAGTGTAAGAGTGGTATCCAGGGAATTAAAATTAGGATTAAAATTCTGTATTTTTATTTATTATTTTCCCTTCTGTTGAGCCGGCCGCGGTGGCCGAGGAGACTGAGGCGCTACAGTCACGGTCAGCACGGCAACTACGGTCGGGGGTTCGAATCCCCCCTCGGGCATGGATATTTGTGCCGTCCTTAGTCTTAGTTAGTTCATAAGTAGTTTGTAAGTTTAGGGACTGATGACCCCGTAGTTAAGTCCCATAGACTTTACAAACATTTTTGAACCTTCTGTTGACAAAATTAAATGTAGGTAACATATGACAATATCTTACATGTTTATCCGTAATTCATAATAGTATAACTACTTCCATTTATCAGCTTCTGGTGCTACAAACAGGCTGGATTGTCCAATTAAATTAGTAGAATTTGCTGTAAAAAAAGTAAAAACTTGACAAGGTATGTATTAGCTTGCATATTGCAAAGTAATAGAAACAATAGTTCCTTACAAAAACACTTTCAGTTTGACTGCTAAACGCTTTGAACACGAAACATATTAGGACAGGCATTTCCAGGGCGCGGACAGAGTACACCGCCGCAGCCGCGACCGTGTGTAGAGAGCTGCGGGAAGAGTGACACCTCAAAGCACTGGACTGTCCTGCGTCAGTAAACCAAGTAACAGGATCGAGTGTGGCGAGTGCTGTTAAACTTGCCAGATTTCTTCTCGAGTTGCCGTGTGCTATGTAAAAAATTTGAAGATTGCAGCGTGTGAAATTTAGGCACTGTGACTTCAGTACATTTCCGTTGTAGATTGGTTGTAAAAGTGCATCTTATCAGGAAGTGTTAACCGAGTTATCATAAATATTCTTTCATTCGATATCTGTTGTTGGACATTGGTTTTGTCAAATAAACTGTATATATAAAGACAAAGTATTCGGGGTCAGGCACAGACTAATGCAACGTTTTATTAATTTTTTATGCAGTGAACAGTAGCCTGGTTTGCTATTTAGAATATTTTCGGCAAAGCAAATTTTGTCTGGGGGCTCACGAGCTATATTAAATACAGTGCTTTTACTGATGACAGTGTTCTTTATCCGATAAATGAACAGACTACTTAATAATTTTAAACAAAATGTTGTGACAGTTATTTATAAGAAAGGCACCCTTCTTCTCAAGGAAGCGCAACTCTATAATGTGGATGAAGAATAGTAAAACAAGCAAACCATTCACTGGTTAGGTAACAATTAGTGTTTGTATGGCAGAATCACTACGCAAAGCTTTAGAAAGTATCCAAAGCACGAATCGAATAAAAAGTTAGTAATTTTGTGACCCAAATTTGTTTCTAGAATTGTACATGCGCACTCGTCATATATACTGCAGGTTTCTTCTGAAAGATGTGTTTCTTAAATGTACTAGTATAATATATATGCTATTTTAAAAATAATTTTATATAAGGGCTGTAGTGTCTCATTCCTGCAAGTAAATAATATTTGTTGAAACTCAAATAAACAGCTAACATAAAAAGTTTGGTTTCAGGTGCATTTTCCTCCAGTTCCTCTGAAGAGATGCTAGCGCGCTACGGGCGCACTACTTGCCCCACCACTGCAATGCCTGCAGCGTGTGTGGAGTGAAACGGCTATATGCCAAACGCTGCAAGGGGGAAACAAAGGAAGGCATTTTTTGCAACGTAGTGAGGCTACATGTGGCGATGGCAATGTCGTATATAACTTTTATAATCGGGATTTTAGCGCTAATATATATTTACTACCTTTTTTCATTCGCCAAAGCAATAACTTTATTCTTTAGTGAAATAAGCACATTACGCAGTATTCATGTGATTGTCAGAAATACATATAGTCCTTGAAAAACAAATCCATATTTGAAAACCTTTACTGGATTCCTTAAAGAGAAAGGATAATTTTCGACACCTAAAGCTCAAAACAACGGAGATATTAGATAACGTAAATTATATCACTGCGAAAAAAACTGAAGTGTAGAATTATATGACTATTTTGTATATTGCTAACAGATACAAAATAGAAGTGCACATTCTTTTTAAACATATGTATCAATGGTGTGAACTGTGCTGTCAAAATGTAATAAGTGCAAATAATAAAGTGAATAAAACGTAACATTTAAAAGTATTAAAAAGCATAAAACTGAGAAAGACTTGTGCCTGACTGTGCGGCGTTCTTCCTCGCCACTGTGCCCCAACGCCGCCTAGAGAGCAGGTGCTCCTGCTGGACAAGGGCGCCCGCCTCTATTACGAAATAAACATGACACCTGCAACAATGTGTCCTAATGTCTGGAATAACACAACCACCTCTTTTTGCAGGCACATTTTGCACAGACGAGTTCTCTAAGCCTCACACAGTTCATATGACACTGTTCCATTGCCTTTTTTCAGAATATTTGCTGTACGTTTAATATTAACCACATTGTTTGCCGCAAGTGTCACATTTTACGTTATTAACCACAAATTAAACGCCATTTACACGAATCAGAAACACGTACAAAGAAAACCACCCACAGAGTTTGTGGTGTACTTGGATCATATATTAAAAAATAAATGTCAATTTCCATTGCAACGTATTTGTAAATGATATTGTTTTAATGATGTGTAAGGTTCTGTCCATGTTACTGTATTGAGGCATCAGTTAGGACGCATCATGATTGTCTGAAATGTCTCTTCCTGCATATCTTGCTGCTGTCTTCGAAGGTATATCTTAGTCGTGGAATAAAGTTCCAGCAAGCAACTAAATTTCCAGCCCAAATAGGTTCAGAAGTTTCTTAAGATTTGTTATATAAGTATGTAGTAACGCATTTGAGCAGTTGTTCACTGGAAAATGAAACATAAAATTTGTTCTTTAATTTGGTGGCCTGTCGACAAAACTCCTCTTCCTTTAACCATTGTATTTACTACTAATAGCCGGCCACAGTGGCCGAGCGGTCTGCGGCGTGCCAGTCACGGTCTGCACAGCCGCTGCGGTCGGGGGTTTGAATCCCCCCTCGGGCGTGGATATTTGTGCCGTCTTTAGTATAAGCTAGTTCGTAATCAGTTTGTAAGTTTAGGGACTGATGACCCCTGCGAGGTTATTTTTGAGGGTTGTCTGTGGAGAATCTTACATAAAATTATTAAGTAATCTGTTTATTTATCGGATCAAAAAACACTGTCACCGATAAAAGCACTATATGTTGGCGTATTTAATATAGCTCGTGAGATCCCAGACAAAATTTGCTTTGCCGAAAATATTCTAATTAGCCTACCAGGCTACTGTTCACTGCATAAAAAATTAATAAAACGTTGTATTAGTCTGTGCCTGACCCCGAATACTTTGTCTTTATACACACAGTTTACTACACAAAACCAATGTCCAACAAGAGATATCGAATGAACGAATGTTTGTGATAACTCGGTTAACACTTACTGATAAGATGCACTTTTACAATCAATCTACAATGGAAATGTACTGAAGTCACAGTGCCTAAATTTCACACGCTGCGATCTTCAAATTTTTTACGTAGCACACGGCAACTCGAGAAGAAATCTTGCAAGTTTAACAGCACTCGCCACACTCGATAAATCTTTCTAAGTTCGACCGCACTTTTACACTCTGAAAACTTTTAAAGTTTCACTCTTCCGCGGCGCTAGCCAAACACAGTCTAACCATGTGGGCCCACCGGCCAGCCTTTATATCTGTCCACCGGAGAAACTCATACATCACGAACTTCCCCATTTCCACCCCTCGCCAACGCTTTGTCAAGTATACCGTACATTTAATACAAATACATCTTTAAACACTTACACTAAACACAAATAAACATGGAATTGATCATCGTAATTAATATTTCATTAAATTACATTTCATTTCTCCTATTCAGCGATTAAATACAAATTAATTATTTAAAGAAATAAAACATGCGTAAGTAGATTTGATCAATATGATTTTATGGTATAGTCATTTTATAATACGGCACCTGTGAACAAACACTGCCATGCTGGTCGTGTATCTGTCTTGCACTTCATGTTATTAATAAATTTGTACAACAGTACTAGTAAATTATATTTTCTGTGATCAATATTATCTTACGTCGACTGTAAGCATGTCAGGTGATGCATCTTTTTGAGACATTTTATGTGAGCCCTTACTCATCTCTGTATCTTAAATGGTTTACAAGTTATGAATTTTTAACTAAACACTAAATTGCCGTATATTCATTCTATTAAAACTCATTATATGTACTTGATAGAAGGGACGTCTGTGCGTAACTAGACATGTCATATGGAACATTTTCAGAAACTGTGCCGCACTTCTCTGTCTTAAATGTGTTTTATTTTTTAAATTTAACTTTATCGTACACAATACACTGTCGCCTCACTCGCATGGTGGGTTTCCTCTGACGTCACGGCCTTTCCAGGCGAGCGCTAAGCTCACTTCCCGGCCGGCCGTTTCCGCCCTACACACACACACACACACACACACACACACACACACACACCTGCTCTCCGCTGCCCAGCCCACTATCCCGAGATTCACGGGTGTTTAACCTGGTTTTTCCAAATTACAGATTTATACAGGTAATGCATTCCCATCAATATCACCTGTCTATATATATATAATGCTACTAAAATTAATAAAAGAAAAAAAGTGTAACAATTTTGTGCATTGGCAAGGTCAGTGTTTGTGGTGCGGAGAAATTTATCAAGATAGATCTCCCCAAACATAATGATTGAGTTCTACTCGTTGGGCGGTACTGTTACAACCCGTAGTTACGTCCCATAACCTCTACAAACATTTCAACATTTTACTACTAATAGCCATTATAAGTGATCACACATAGTGAAATTGAGGGTCACGAGGTCACCTTAACTACATAAATTTACTATCAGCATCATAGCACATATCGCCATTACATAGAACATCCACAATTTATCATTTGTGACGTTACAGTCGGAGACTTCGCCAGCTCATGTGTGATCTGGCACGAACATAGCGTTATGGACGTTTTCTGCTGCGTTTGTGACGTCACCACCACACTCAGCATCCATTCGGACACTCTGATGCTCTCTACCACTCGTTGCGTTGCAATCATCGCCCAGGTCACCCCAATATTCAAGAAAGGCAATAGAAGTGATCCCCAAAATTACAGGCCCATCTCAGTAGGATTTGCAGCAGGATTTTGGAACATATACTTTGTTCGAACATAATGAACTACCTCGAAGAGAACGACCTATTAACCAATTGTCAAAACGAATTCAGAAAGTACCTCTCTTGCGAAAACAGCTTGCCCTTTATTCACATAAAGGGAACTCAAATCGATTCCATATTTCTGGGTTTCCGGAAGGTTTTTGACACTGTACCTCAGAAGCGGCTTCTAATGAAATTGCGTTCTTATGAAATATCGTCCCAATTGTGCGACTGGATTCATCATTTCCTATCAGAAAGGACACAGTTTGCAGTAATTGACGGTAAGTCATCGAGTAAAACAGAAGTGATATCTGGCGTTCCCCAGGGAAGCGTTATAGGTACCCTACTCTTTCTTGTGTTTATAAACGATATAGGGGATAATCAGAATAGCTTCCTTAGACTGTTCGCGGATGATGCTGTCGTTTATCGGTTACTGAAGTCAACAGAGGATCAAAAACAACTGAAAGCGAGTTAGACAAAATTTCTACATGGTCCAAAAATTGGCAATTAACACTAAATAATGAAAAGTGTGAAGTAATACATCTGACAACTGAAAGAAATCGGCTGAATTTCAATTACACGATAAATCAGTCAAACCTTAAGTTCGTAAATTTTACCAAATACCTAGGAGTTACAATTACCAACAATTTGGACTAGAGAGAGCACATAGAAAATATTGTGGGGAAGGCGAGCCAAAGGCTACGTTTCATTGGCAGAACGCTTCGAAGATGCACCAGCTCCACCAAAGAGACTGCCTATATCACACGTGTGCGTCCTATCCTGTTGCCCAGTGTGGGGCTCTCACCAGGTGCGACTGACGGAAGACATTGAGAAGGTTAAGAGAAGGGCAGCTAGTTTTGTTTCATGACGTTACAGGATGGAAAGCGTCACAAAAATGTTGCACGATTTGAGGTGGAAATCATTAAAATAACGACGTTATTCGTTGCGGCGAGTTCTATTTGCGAAATTTCGATCACCGACTTTTGATTCTGAATGTGAAAATATTTTGCTAGCACCGACCTACATAGGGAGCCCTGACCATCCCAATAAAATAAGAGAAATCAGATCGAAAACGGAACGATTTAGGTGTTCTTTCTACCCGTGCGCTATTAGAGAATGGAACGGTAGAGAAAGGTTATGAAAGCGGTTAATGAACCCTCTGCCAGGCACTTAAATGTGATTTGCAGAGTATCTATGTAGATATAATTTCTAAGACTTTCCCGGCGATTTGTGGTCATCTCGTAAAATCGGGTGTACTGCCGGTGGTACGCGTCTTCCCAACACGATATTTCGACGTCGTAACTCGGCGTCTTCATCAGGTGTTCCCTGAGACTGGTTGGCGAGCTGACCTCGTCCCATATTTATGCCTGGGCGGTGTGTGGTGCTCCCTATGCCGTCCGCGCCCGCTGCGTCCGTTTCTGTCGGTGGTACCAGTCTCTAGGCGCTTCCTCTTCGGTCCGCGCCCGTTGCGGCTCTCTTCTGAGGTAGCGGACGTCGAAAGGAGTTCCCTATTGGGTCCGGCCCGATAGGCGCGATCCTAGCACTATTATGGCTCTGTTGAACCTCCTTATGCTGTCCGCGACCGCGGCGAGTTTCTCTCGTGGCCGAGCCATTGTCCTGGCCTTCTGAGCCCGGTATGCGCCTGTGAGGTGCGCTTCCTGTGGCATCCGGTTGTTGTTGGAGCTGCATATTATGATGGCCATCCTCCAAGAAGCTTGCTGCTGCCTGGTATAGCGTATGTCGTTCTGTTCCGTTACTTACGCCCTTGGACGTCTGTAGTTCATTACTGGAGGATGGAACTTTCTTCCGTTGTTTCTGTAGTAGTTCCAAAGCAGGATTCCACGCAGTACTAAGCTGATATACTGCTTCTCGGTTGATCAAGTTCTCTGTCATCTTGATTTCAATCGATTCATTGATAACACTAGCCCAGAATCGGGGGGTCTGAGCCAGGATCCTAGTTTTGTCATAATCCATGGTGTGCTCAAGATCAAGGCAATGTTCTGCTATTGCAGATTTAGTTACCTGTCGTAGCCTGGTATGCCTCTGGTGTTCTTTGCATCTTATTTCAACTGTTCTGGTAGTTTGACCGATGTGAGCCATCCCACATTCACATGGTATATGGTAGATACCAGGTTTCCTTAACCCCATATCATCCTTGACAGTTCCAAGGAGCGTCCTGATCTTGTTAGGTGGGCAGAACACACTCTTTATATTGTGTTTCTTCAGGATTCTGCTGATCTTGGCAGATATAGGCCCCGCATATAGTATAAAGGCTACTTTCCCGGTCTCTTCTTCCTGCTCCTCTTCTGTTGCCTCAGGTCGTCTGGTGGGATGGAGCGCTTTGCGGATGTCCCTGGTGGAGTATCCATTGTCTGTGAACACTCTTTGTAGATGTTCTAATTCCGCTGTCAGGCTGTCTGGGTCAGAGAGTGTTTTGGCTCGGTGCACGAGTGTTCTCAGCACTCCATGGTTCTGTGCTGGGTGATGGCAACTGTCAGCCTGAAGATATAAGTCAGTGTGTGTTGGTTTCCTGTACACACTGTGGCCTAAGGTGCCGTCTGCCTTTCTCTTCTCCAGGACATCGAGGAATGGGAGCTGACCATCACTCTCTAGTTCCATGGTGAACTTGATGTTGGGGTGTCTTGTGTTCAGATGGTCCAGGAACTCATCCAGTCTTCTCTTGCCATGTGGCCAGATGACGAATGTATCATCAACGTATCTGAAGAAACACGTTGGCTGGTAGGCAGCAGTTGTAAGTGCCTCATCCTCGAATTTCTCCATAAACAGATTCGCCACTACCGGAGATAAGGGGCTGCCCATGGCGACTCCCTCAGTCTGCTCATAGAATTGTCCTCCACAAAGGAAGTACGTCGATGTCAAAATATGCTTGAAGAGATCCAGCAAGGCTCCATCAAATTTCTCACTAATAATATCGAGTATGTCCTGAAGTGGTACCCTGGTGAACAGGGACACCACATCAAAACTGACCATGATGTCTGTGTCCGAGATCTGTAGGTTATTACACTTAAGAGCATGTATCTGTATGATAAAAATTTTACTTTAATTTCAATTTATAGAATCTAACATTGTCTTCACATAGTTGTAGCTATCCATCAGTTACTGCCTTCGCTCATCTGAAAAAACGTAGAAACAAGTCATGTCATAAGTGACGTACCCTAATAAAACACATCCTCTCTTCCTAGAACTAATATTGCTTCATCTATCCAAAATCAGATAGTTAGTATTCGCCACTATTCATCATTCCTTTTACTTACTCTTAAATACCTCCCATAGGGGCTATTTTGCTTCTTCGTAGCTGGCATGAAATACATTCTTCTGGTCAATATCTACTATCTGTTTCTGTACTGTTTCATCTTCACAAGCTGCTAACTTGTAAATACGGAAAAAATGGTGTGATACCTACCTTCATTTTTTAGACGTAGTTCTTTTCTGTTTTATTTGCCCCATCACAAAATATCATTTCAAATTTTCCATAATTCATCTCTACATATGATTTGTCAACCAGACATACTCAAATTGCAAATCTACAAATTAGGCACCACTACAGTGTCCATACTATATACGAAGTCCATCTTTTAACTCAATCTCCAAAATTACCCAACAACTAATAATTTTTCCGTATTCTTCTACTACTCCTTTTACTTTGAATTCACTATCCGATTAACGCGATACTTTATTTGCTGATTTCAGTAGTTCATTACAGAAATTGTTAGCTATTACTCACAGCTGACTTCCCTAGTAGACTAAGAAATTAATCCAATTCCCATATATCTTAACTTAATTGAATGGGCAATTAGCACTCTACATTTCATTACAATATCATTCTTATTGTTCTTTATTATTTAATTGTTAGTTAATTAAACAGTCTAATAGCGCAATATTTTATTTAAAACGACCGATTTAGGCAAAAATCTTTTGCCTTCTTCAAATATAGCTCACTGCAAATAGATACAGACGTTACAGTAGTACATAAGAATTACGTATTA
This sequence comes from Locusta migratoria, assembly GCA_026315105.1. Classification (NCBI taxonomy): domain Eukaryota; kingdom Metazoa; phylum Arthropoda; class Insecta; order Orthoptera; family Acrididae; genus Locusta; species Locusta migratoria. Next base: position 15,472,721 of record CM048755.1, read on the forward strand.
CTACATATAAATGAAGGATTAAAAGCGTATCTCATCCATTCGGCTGCTCTTGAGCAGAACTGATACTCTTTTCATCCTTCAGTTATATAATTTGTATAGGTTAGGTGACCGTCTTATGCAACTGTAAATTAGTCTACTTGAGACCAGACGCGTTTCGCTTTATTTTAAAGCATCTTCAATGGTCAACTGTACAAGAAATGTTTTGTTTTACATTATTTGTTTGGTTTTTACTAAATTCGATCGATAACAGTTCTCATGCAATAGGATTATTTTGATTCTGGATAAAATGAACTACTAATATTACGTATTTTTATGTAGTCCTCTTCATGTGTGTTTTGTAGCACATTGCCACGTGCTGTCAACGTTTATATTTATACTATTTACAATTACACTTTCTTATAAAAGTGTTTGAAAAATCACCATTTCTGTGTCCTGGCAAGCTATGTATGTCGTTTGTTTTGTTTTTATCATCTCTGTGTGTGTTATTTGTTACACGTTCTTTGGTTCGCATTATGGGATGTGTTTTTATTTCGTTTCTGTCAAAACCGGCGTCTGCTATCAACTTTGTGTGAGATGTTCTGACTATATTGTGTGTGTGTTTATAAATATGATTTTATTTCAACCAGCGAAGTTATGTGTGTGTGTGTGTGTGTGTGTGTGTGTGTGTGTGTGTGTGTGTGTGTGTGTGTGTGTGTGTGTATGTGTGTGTGAGAGAGAGAGGTTGTGATTTTCTGCAGGTGTGGGTGGGTGGGGTTTTGTTGTTGTTGTTTTATGTGGTCGTATTATGTGGTGGGTTTGAGGGTGGAGGTTTGTCTTTGTCTACTATGTGTCTTATCATTTTAAATAATGTTTTGGATGCTGATGTTTACTTGGTCATTTCATGTGTTTCTTTTCTATTTATGCTTTTTGAATTCGGAATTTCTCTTGGAGGGTCAGGAGGTGTTTGTTATTGCTAAAACTGACTTTTTAAATGTCGGTTTCTGTGGTGGTGGGATAGTGGTTTTCTTGCCTTAGGTGCTCTACAAATGTTGAAAGGCTGTTGCAATATTTTCATGTTCTTTATATCGTGATTCAAATGTCCTGCTGGTCTGACCGAAGTATAGAGCATCACAACTGCTATATTTGAGCTGGTAAATACCAGATTTGAAGTGATGAGGTGTAGGAGTGTACTTATATGTTATGTGTTCTTGTGATAACTGATTGAAGGTCTCTAAGTTTTTTTTTTTTTTTTTTTTTTGTTTCTTTGACTGGGATTGTGGAGTACAAGTTTTCAACATCAAATGATACCTGTTTCAGGGATATACAAGTCTTTTATGTTGTTTATTAGTTCCACTGTGGTTTTATTGTTCTGTCATTATATTGCTGTGTGACTACATTTAGCATATGACTGGCAAGGGTGTATGTAGGTGCCCTTCTGTAATTTACAATTGCTCTCATTGGATTATTTATTTGGTGAAGCTTTGGTTGGCTCCGGAGTTTTGGCGCATTAGGTTTCATACGTCTCATACGAGGTTTTGTTTGTCAGCCAGTGTGTAGTCTATAGTTTTTAGTGTGTTTTTCATTTTTGTTGTAATCCCTTTGTTGGGTCCGACTTTAGTTTTGTTATTTTATTTTTTTAAATGAATTCCTTGTCCATAAGGACCACTGAGCGTCCCTTGTCTGCTTTACTTATGATTATGTTTTCTCTGTGTAGTTTTCTCTGAGGGTTTTCAGGGTTTTAGTTTCTGTGGTTAATTGACTTGTTTCTTTGCGTTGGTGTCTTGTATCAATGATGTTTCTAATTTCTTTACCTATTAATTCTCTTGTTAGCCCTATGTTCACGGTGCTTGCTTCCTTTTTCTGTTCTTGAGATAGTATATTTTCAGTTTCTATTAGCAAGTTTTCGACATAATTTCCGTTTACTTTTGTGTTTACATTGTGTTTTAAACTTTTTTGTAGTAGTTGTGTTTCTTCATCAGTAAGATTGGTGTCTGTGAGGTTTACAAGACGGGGATAGAATTGATGTGTATGTCTCTGTCAGTTTGTAGTGTTTGACTGTATCTGTTTGTCCCATTAGTGCCTTTAGTTTCTTATTGTGAACTTCCTTTATCTCTTCTATTTTGTTACTTGTATATTCTTCGACTTATTCAAGCATATAACAGATAACAATACTGCTATTTACAGTGTCAGCTAAGAAACAGATCCTGACCCTCCAAGAGAATTTCCAAATTCAAAAAGCATTAATAGAAAAGAAACACATATTAAATGACTAAGTAAACAGCAGCAACCAAACACTATTTAAACTAATACAACACATAGTAGACAAGACAAACCTCTCCCACCCCAAAACTCACCACATAATACGACCACATAAAACAACAACAACAAAGCCCTACCCACACACACACCTGCAGAAAATAAGAAATTCTCTCTCTCTCTTTCTCCCTCTCTCTCTCTCTCTCTCTCTCTCTCTCTCTCTTTCACACACTCAGATACACACATACAGACCTTCCCAGTTGAATTAAAATCATATTTATAATCACACACACAATACATCACACACAAAGTTGATAGCAGCAGTGGCGGACTAAGGCTCTCGGAGGCCCGGGGCGGCGGCAAAAGAACATGAGGCCCCCAGTCTACTTGGAAATATATGTATTTTTATAAACAAACTAACTTTTTTTTTAGATTTGGAGGCCCCCAGGCCGAGAGGCGCTAGCAAGTATAAAAGGAAACAGCTTTCGAGGTTTGGAGGCCCCAGAACAGAGGCCGAGGGCGCTAAAAATAAATAAATAAAATAAAAAATCTGCTTTAGAGGTAATTGGATGCCCCCCAGACGAGAGGCCCTCCCCTCCGCACCCCCCTCTGCCATTTTAGTCTGCCGCTGGATAGCAGACGCTTGTTTTGACAGAAATGAAACAAAAACACATCTCACAGTGCGAACCAAAGAACTTGAAAGTAATTAACACACACTGAGACGATAAACAAAAACGAAACAAACGACATACATAGCCTACCAGGACACAGAAATGGCTATTTTTCAAGCACTTTTATAACAAAGTGTAATTGTTAATAGTATAAATATAAAAAGAGACAGCAAGTGGCAATGTGTTACAAAACACACATGAAGAGGACTACATAAAAATACATATTAGTAGTCCATTTTATTCAGAATCAAAATAATCCTATTTCATGGGAAGATATCGATCGAATTTAGTAAAACCCGAACAAACAATTAAAACAAAGTATTGACCACTGAAGAGGCTTTAAAATAAAGCGAAACGCGTCTGGTCTAATTAACAGTTGCGTAAGTCGGTCACCTAACCTACACAAATTGTATAACTGCAACTGCGGAAAACGGAGGCCAAAAACACATAGAAGAATTATTCATTTATATGTAGTAATATGTAGTTCTGACTACTGTATGTCACCCTGTATCTTTCGTGTTTATTTGTGGTGGGCAATATATGAAGATGGCAAAAGATTTATGTCGAATCCGGTCATTTAAAATAAAATATTGCGATCTTAGACTGTTTAATTAATTAATCTTGTTGTAACAGATCGCTGAAATCCCGTAATAATGTTTTCCAAAATCATTATTAATTTTATCTATATTTATTACGCAATTTTTGCTCTCTTCTTGTCCAGTCGCTGAAGAGCCCACTATGTACTTTTCAGGCCTCCGCCCCTGCTCCTTGATTCTCGGCCAGTGGCTCCATTCGCTCGCCTCCCTGCCTGCTGGCCGCGGCGCCCACCCGCCTTCCGCTCCTCGCTGTGTCCACATCCGCCACGGCCTCGACCTCCCGTGTTCCTCCGCTGATGGCTCCGTTCCTGCATATGCCGCATCCCGCGCTGGTGAAAGCCATTACTAGAATTAGCTCTGTGCACTTCAGACCGCCTCTCCTCACGCTCCAATTGCGCAAATATAATCCTGGCCTGGGATACTAAGTCAATAATTGTTTCTAATAACTGACTACGTACCTCGCGAGGCAACCTTTGCTTCACCGATAACACCACATTTCTCTCGTCATAAGGGTGTATCCAGAAGATGATTCCTTTCCAGTTATTTTCTAAAAACTCACTAAAACATCCGTTAGTTCTCTTGTTTTACCTTCGATTGTATACAGACATTAATATATCGTTCTGTTTGTTTTTAGACAAATATTTATTTAATAATTTTTTTTTTCAAATTCTGGATAAGTTAAAAGTTCCTTTTCTAATTGTAAGCCGCAGTTACATACTTCGTCTTCCACTTCATTCGTGACAAAAAACATTTCAAATCATCCCACAGTGTTGGCAACAATCCCTGAAGTTCCATATCAAGGCAACATGATGTATATTTTCCCTGTCGAGTAGTTTACAGAGGTTACAGCTTTTGTTAAAGTCCACTTGAAGGGCACGTTTCATCACTACCACAGTCTGCCCACTTACTAACTTTATCTTGGTATTAGTTTATAACGCCATTGTCCAATTTGACCATTTTTGGGGTAATAATATTTCATTTTTATGCTATGTAAGATACTAAATTTCATTCATGTTACGATCGATTCCACTACTGTATGGTATCTACATCTACATACATACTCGGCAATTCACCGTAAGGTGCGTGGCGGAGGGTACACTGTACCACTACTAGGCATTTTCTTTCCTATTCCACTCCCAAATTGAACGAGGAAAGAAAGAATGCCTATATGCCTCCGTACGAGCCCTAATTTCTCTTATCTCGTCTTTTACGAGAAATGTAAGTAGGCGGCAGCAAGATCGTACTACACTCAGCTTCAAATTCCGGCCCTCTAAGTTTACTTAACAGAACGTCGTCTTTCTTCCAGCGATCCCCAATTGAGTTGCCGGAGCATTTCCGTGACACTCGCGCATTGGTCGAACCTACAGGTAACAAATCTAGCTGATCGTCTCTGTACCGCCTCTATGTCTTCCTTCAAACCGATCTGCTGCGGGTCCCAAACACTTGAGCAATACTCAAGACGTGGTCGTACAAGCGTTTTATACGCGGTCTCCTTTACAGGTGAAGTACATCTTCCCAAAATTCTCCCAATAAACCGAAGTCGGCTGTCCGCCTTACTCACAACTGTCCTTACATGCTCGTTCCATTTCATATCGCTCTGCAATGTTACGCCTAGATATTTGAACGACGCAACAGCATCAAGAAGCTCACTACTAATGCTGTATTCGAACATTATGGGATTGTTTTTTCTACTCATGCGCATCAACTTACATTTTTCTACATTGAGAGCTAGCTGCCAATCTTCGCACCAACTAGAAATTTTGTGTAAGTCATCCTGTATGCTATTACAGTCAGTTACAGACGACACCCTCCCATACACCACAGCATCATCAGCAAACAGCCGCAAATTACAACTTACTCTGTCCATCAGATCATTTATGTAGATAAGTAGGGGGCCAATGCCGCAGAATAGTCTTTGTAAAACCGAACTGGTATTCCATCCGGACCAGCAGACTTTTTCGTATTTAGCTCTCTCAGCTGCTTCTCTACACCGGAAATACCTATTGCTATGTCCCCCATTTCGGAATTAGTACGTTGATCAAATGATGGTACATTTGTGCGGTCCTCCTGCGTGAAAGATTTTTTAAAGGTTAAATTTAGAACTTCAGCTTTCCGTTTGCTTTCTTCTATTACTGCCCCGGAATGATCAACGAGTGACTGGACAGTGGGCTTTCACCCGCTTATCGATTTTACAAAGGACCAGAATTTTTTCGGGTTCTCGGAAAGATCTTTTGCTAAGGTATGGCTGTGATAATTATTGTATGCTTCGTGCATCGATCTTTTTATAGACGCACGAATCTCTACTAACTTTTGCCTGTCATCATTTGCGTGTTCTTTTTTTAATCGAGAGTGCAACAGCCTTTGCTTTCTCAGCAGCTTTCTAACAGTATTATTATACCACGGTGGATCTTTTCCATCCTTAATCGTTTTTACTGGCACATATTTCTCTAACCCTTTATTAACACTTAAATTTAGTCCACAATTCCTCTACATCCATAGTCCCGGAATTAAACGATGCCCATTCATTTTCTAAGTGCGATCGTAACATTTGCTTATCGGCTCTTCCCAACAAAAACACGCTCCTAGCCCTCTTGATTGGTTTATGAACTTTGGTCACCATCGACGCTATGACGATATCATGATCACTAATTCCTGTCTCTACACAGACATCGTTAATAAGGTCAGGCATGTTTGTGGCTATTAGGTCTAGAATATTTCCATTGCGCGTGGGTTGCCGGTTTAACTGCTCAAGACAGTTTTCGGAGAATGTGTCCAAAAGTAGCTCGCAAGACTGCTTGTCTATACCGCCTGAAATGTAACTAGCGAGGTCCCAATCTATACTCTTAAGGTTGAAGTCTCCTCCGACTAATATTACATGGCCCGGATACCTATGCACTACCTGGTGTAGACTTTCTTTGAATGATTCTAAAACTTCTACAGCAGCACTGGGGGGTCGGTAAAAACACCCAACTATTAACTTTACTTCTTTTAGACCTGTTATACGTGCCCAGATAACTTCACAGTTACTTTCAACATCAATCTCAGTAGAAACAATATCTTTATCCACAGCGATGAACACTCCTCCTCCATTTGTATCCGATCTATCTTTCCGATATACATTCCACGCTTCGCTAAATATTTCTGAACTTGTCACATCATGATTTAGCCAGCTTTCGGTGCCTAAAACTATCTGAGCGCAATGACTTCCATGCAGTGCGGCAAATTGAGGAACTTTGTTTCTAATACTCTGTAAGTTCGCGGCTAATATTTTTATGTTCGAATTTTTGTTCCGAACGTGGCCTGAATTCACTGTTTGAATGCTGACAGGCGAATGCTTATCATAGTTAGCGCCTAGCCTAAAAGAAACCCCATGTGCACTTCACAAGTACTCTGCTACCCGAGTAGCTGCTTCCTTAGTGTAGTGCACCCCTGATCTATCTAGGGGCACCCTATGTGATGTCTGTACTTCATGTGCTTTGTATCTTTTATGAATATCTACTTCATGTTTATTTTTACATATTATTTTTTTGTAATTTTAATTGGCTTCGGTAATTTCAATTTTATTTTTGACTCCTTTCATGTATGTGAATATTATCTAAATTCGTAATATCTCACGATCAGCATCATATGTAAAAGATGTAGTGATTCTAATGTGAACGGAATTCCGTTCTAAATGATAAGATGGTGTTGGTGCGCAGCTAACTCAGAGAGAGAAGGGAGTATGAGTTGGGAGTTGAGAGCAGTAGTCAAACGAAGGTTGGCATTCGTAGCAGTCAGTCTGTGGTGGGAACTCACAGCAGTAGTGAGCCTGAGTTTGGAGTGCACAGCATCAAGACGTAGTGGCAGACTTGTGCTACTCTGGGCAAATATTTGTTTCACTTGAGGCAGAAGACCAATCTACTTACAATGGCCTCGGTGAACGTGCAGATGCAATGGTAACACTTTTACTGTCTGCACATGGAGCTAAATGGAAGCTACTGGAAACCGCTGTTATAATGTCGGCTCACAAACTGCATAAAGATGAAATCTGAGCTGTATATACTGCGCCGCCACCTCGCCACTACTCCGCGTAAATAACAGGTCATAATATTTATTGTTACTGTTTATAAACTGGTCGTTGAGAGATTTAACTTGTGTTTTGAATGTTTTTCAAGAGAGGTTACATTTCTGTTAAAAGTAGTGTAATGATTTATTAACCGAGTCATCCTATTCTTTTTAAATCTACTATCAATTTTAATATTGTAAATTTTTTGGAGAATCTTCTTAGTGCAATATACAGTATTGTAACTACAAATTTCATTGCTCCTACACTATAGTATTGGTAGGAATAAGTTACTGTTTTGCCACATAACTAATTTTAATCAGTTTATATAATTGAAATAGTTCAGACATGAACTTCTATGTGTGGTATTAGTCAAAATTTATTACAGTTTTCCTATAAATTGTTAGTACAGTTTGAGTGACCTCATTCTAGATTCAAAGCTAGCAGATTTAATTGATGAATCTATTCAGCAAAGTGTTACTTAAAAAAAGTAGTTAACTGTAACAGAATCATTAGTTTCATCGTAGGGAGAAAGATTTCATTATTTTCAATAAAGTGATACATACTAGTCAGTGTTCTTTAAGGAGTTTTTGAAATGATGTCATAATCATAACAAATTTCTTACTTATTTACAAACAACATTAGGAACAGCACTGATCATAACATCAGTAGACTTTTATTATTATTTTTTACCACTAATTATAAGCCTTTCAGTAACTTTGTTTCTGAGTGCCACTTGTAATGCACTACTACATACCACCCTATACTCTTTAGTAACAGAAAGTAACTGATGAGGTCTTGCCGTTACAATAATTTAAATAATTACTGTTTCATATAAATCTTTATTATTTTTGTGACGGTTTTTTTATCTCTTATGGAACTGGTGACAAAGTTTTTCCACCCTATATTTGTTCTGCACCAAGCTTCTAAATTTAACTGCATTTTTAATTTATCGCTGCTTGGTATTCTTATGCCTTATTACCCTGGGGACCGTGTATAAATTTTTATTAATGAAACATTTTGTTAATAATTTTAATTAAAGAGGTAAAGCAGGCAACAAACCGAAGATTGGTTTGAACACCACAGTGCTTTCATGGTCCTGTTTGGAGGTGGTATGCCGTTGCCTTCCTCCGACTTTCGAACTGACTTACCCAGCCAGTTATACGGGGACCTACAGTTTAACGTGGGTTCCGAACCACGGTGCTACTCGGTATTTTTCACGTGAGCAATACTGCCAGAGGTGAAAGAAGTGGAAAGTGACAGATAATTTTAATTAGCGCAACAATAGTATTGCAAGATTACCTATTTCAAACATAGTTATCGCCTTCCACAATTTATTTCGTGTTTGAATAAATCTTTGGGGAGTTTCGGTCCAAGTTTTGTCCTTAGGGTTGCATGGGTGCCACACTTAGTGGCCCCTGAGTGTTCGATTTGTCGCGGTTGTGTCACATATGGCGACCGTGACAGGACCCGAAATGAATAGAGAACGTGAAATTTTGAATTTCACGTAAGTTGACCTAGCAAATTCGCGTAAAATAGGAAAAGAATAAAAAATGCGATCCGAACACGAATCGGTTGAGGAGCATAAAAGTGTTTGTTAAAGGTGTTGCGTAAAAGGAAGTAAAGTATAGTTTCATATACATAATCTAAAATGGATCAGAAAGGTTTTAGTTGCGAGAACGTTCTAGACCGCGAAATAGTGGAGGCAGGCAGGCAGGACGCGGCAAGCGTGGAGAACGTTCGAGAGCGAGCGACAGGTGGTCTCGCAGTGCAGCCACCTGCAGTAGGCGCACACACACAACAGATGAACGAAACTATGCAAGTTTACGAAAGACCAACTATGATCAATATAAAAAGCGAAGTTAAAGAAGAAAATGCATCTTTTGACAAGTCCCGTCCTCGTCCTTACAAAAGTGATACAGGTGAATTTTTTAATGCCAAATATAACATAGGCAGCACTCCCGAAATCGAAGATGAAGAATCGTTGAGTCTCAAAGATATGTTCCGATTATTAATGAAGCATAATAATAAACTTAGTTCTGATATCAAAAGTTTGGGATCTGAAGTAACTAACTTGGACTCGAAAATGTAATCTATAATTAAAAGTTTGAGATCTGAAGTAAGTATTTTGGATTTGAAAATAAATGCTAGGATTAAAGATTTGGATGCAAATCTTAATCATGGAATTTCCGAGTTAAAAATTCAAGGCACTGCTATTCAAAATGAACTTGGAAAAGTTAACCAAAAAGTTGTCTATCTAAACAATACTGTTGCAAATATGCAAACAGAAATGGATACTTTAAATAATGACGTAGAATTAGTCCAAGGACAGGTGAGATACATCAACGACAGGTGTGATGTCGAAATAATTAAACTGCAGGACAAGGTCGAACCGGTAGTCGTAAATAAAATCTATGAAAAAGTATTCGCTTTGAAAACAGAAATCCTTAACTCCTATAATAATGAAATATCCAAAGTAAGATCTGTTGTTGTAAAATACGAAAACGACACTTCAAAAGTGCAGAATAAAATTTCCAATTTGAAAAAGAAAATGAACACATAACCTGCCTGTATTGTAAAGAAAATCAATGCATTTAAAGTACTCGAAAATGATGGGAAATTTGATCCGGCCAAGAAACACAACGGTTGGCATCCGTTGGAGTTTTTACGTAATTGTGAACGTATTCTGACTGATGAATGTTCAGACAAGGAAAAGATTAATGCAGTTATCACCGCAATGACCGGTGAAGCAAAAAGCTGGGCATTGAGTTTAGACATTAACAGTATGTCATTTTCTGAATTTAAAAGTAAATTTACCGAAGAATTCTGGTCATTACAAAAACAAGAGAGCCTTTGGCGAGAATCTACGATGACCAGATGAAATGAGAATAAAGGCAGAGTTTCTCTTAAAGCATTCGGCGAGAGATGGTATACCTAAGTATACTTAAGTAACTTTTTGTTTCATAGTAATCAGATTTCTTTTACTGCTATAGGCTGCACCCATTTCAAACATAGTTATCGCCTTCCACAATTTATTTCGTGTTTGGATAAATCTTTGGGGAGTTTCGGTCCACGTTTTGTCCTCAGGCTAGCACGGGAGCCACACTTAGTAGCCCATGACTGTTCGATTGGTCGCGGTTATGTCACAAGTTTCACAGTTAACATTTGTACGCTCTTTACTTCAATATTCTATTGCAGTTTCTGTACCTTTCCTACCACTTCACCCATAAGTTTTACCTTATTCTCAATCTCTTGTAATCACCTATTAGTTTTCATTCGTCCTTGAGGATTCATACTTTCCAAAATAAATGCCGCATTTACTTCCTTCTTTACATTCTTGTGCATCTAATTCTAATGTTATTTTATTAATTACTGTTTCTTCCTTACCTAATTGTGCCTTCGTTTCTTCGTTTATGTCATTTCCTTTTTACACTATTGGCCATTAAAATGATACACCTAGAAATGAAGATGATAAACGGGTATTCATTGGACAAATATATTATACTAGAACTGACATGTGATTACATTTTCACAAAAAATTGGGTGCATAGATCATGGGTAATCAGTACCCTGAACAACCACCTCTGGCCTTAATAACAGCCTTGATACGCCTGGGCATTGAGTTAAACAGAGCTTGGCTTAGATGGCATGTACAGATCTCCATGCAGCTTTAACACGATACCACAGTTCATCAAGAGTAGTGACTGGCGTATGGTAACGAGCCAGTTGCTCGGCCACCATTGACCAGACGCTTTCAATTGGTAAGAGATCTGGAGAATGTGCTGGCCAGGGCAGCAGTCTAACATTTTCCGTATCCAGAAAGGCCCGTACAGAACCTGCAACATGCGGTCGTGCATTATCCTGCTGAAATGTAGGGTTTCGCAGGGATCCAATGAAAGGTAAAGCCACGGGTCGTAACCCATCTGAAATGTAACGGCCACTGTTCAAAGTGCCGTCGATGCGAACAAGAGATGACCGAGACGTGTAACCAATGGCACCCCACACCATCACGCCGGGTGATACGCCAGTATGGCGATGACGAATGCACGTTTCCAATGTGCGTTCACCGCGAAGTCGCCAAACACGGATGCGACGATCATGATGCTGTAAAAAGAACCTGGATTCATCCGAAAAAAATAACGTTTTGCCATTCGTGCACCCAGGTTCGTCGTTGCGTAGACCATCGCAGGCGCTCCTGTCTGTGATGCAGCGTCAAGGGTAACCGCAGCCATGGTCTCCGAGCTGGTAGTCCATGCTGCTGCAAACGTCGTCGAACTGTTCGTGCAGATGGTTGTTGTCTTGCAAACGTCGCCATATGTTGACTCAGGGATCGAGACGTGGCTGCACTATCCGTTACACCCATGCGGATAAGATGCCTATGCATGTTATCTCGACTGCTAGTGATACGAGGCCGTTGGGACCCAGCACGACGTTCCGTATTGCCGTCCTGAACCCACCGATTCCATATTCTGCTAACAGTTATTGGATCGCGACCAACGCGAGCAGCAATGTCGCGATACGATAAACCGCAATCGCGATAGGCTACAATCCGACCTTCATCAAAGTCGAAAACATGATGGTACGCATTTCTCATGCTTACACAACAACGTTTCACCAGGCAACACCGGTCAACTGTTGTTTGTGTATGATAAATCGGTTGGAAACTTTCTTCATGTCAGCATGTTGTATGTTTTGCATCCGGCGGCAATCTTGTGTGAATGCTCTGAAAATCTAATCATTTGCATATCACAGCATCTTCTTCCTGTCAGTTAAATTTCGCGTCTGTAGCACCTCATCTTCGTGGTGTAGCAATGTTAATGGCCAGGAGTGTTATTCATCTCCTTTAATTTCTCACCAAATCTTGCCACCTAAGTTTTAAATTCTTTTTAAATCTAGCCATTTGTCTTTCCTCAGTGTCTGTAAGTGCACAAAGTTCAAATCTTTATGGTGGTAGTATTTCTTTTGCCAACTTCTCGATATACTTCTTAGCTGGTATTTCCTTTAGCGCTTTCACAGTTAATTCAAATTAAAATCAGTTCCTCCCCCGTGCTGTAGACACGCCCTTGGCCTGATACTCCGGTTTCCCGCCTTTCCGTTTTGAGTTTGCTATGACTTTCCCCACTCTCCTGTTTCGTGCTGTTTTCTCAAAATGAATCTGTTGATTTGTCAACCCGATTTGTATCCTGATCCAATTCTTCTGGCCCACTACAGGTTAGTAGTTGAACATGACCTTTTGACAGCTCAAAATTTAATTGCAGATAGCGCCTTAACCATTCCTCTAAGACGAAAACGTAACGAACGGATTTGTAGAGCAGAATATTTTCTACAACTCATCTCTGTACTTTTTTTTTTCAAATATTACGCGCCGCGTTATATAAATTTGCAGACATAATTGCGATTTGATACTGTCTCTGTGTCTGTCTGTAACGAGTTCCAGCCACTGTAGTTATTACAATCTTTATTGTTTCCATGCTTAAAAATTGTTGTATTACTGCTTTCGTCCAGTCAGAAGGCTCCTTTCCCGACTCCCACACCATTTCTGTTACCCTGTGTAGTCATTTGAGACCAATCAATCCACTGTATTTGATGAGTTCGGACTTAATTTAATCTACCCCAACCGCATTACTGAACTGCAATCTATTGACCATTCTCTCAACTTCCTCAATTGTGATCCGTCGTCATTCCTACCCATTGTAATTCAAAATCAAACACACCACTGAAAGTTTCACCTACATTGAGCAAGTCTTCAAAATAATCCCTCCATCTTCCCTGGACATCCACAGGATTCACTAGCAGCTTAACTGGCCTGTCCAGAACATTTATTAATTCCTTCTTTCCTCCGTTTCGAAGACTGCTAATTACCCTCCAGAATGGTTTTCCTGCGGCTTGACCTGAAGTTTCCAACTTTTTCCAAAGTCTCCCCACGATTTCTTCTTGGATGCTGCAGTTATCTGTTTGTCTTTGTTTCTTTATTCAACATGACTTTCTCTGTCTGCCTGAGTTCTAGTATGGAGCTATTTTTGAAACACATACCTTTTATTTTTACAAGTTGCCTTGACTATGTTCAAATGTTCAAATATTTGTTATTCTATGGGAACAAACTACGTTGGTCATCAGTCCCTAGTCTTACCAACTACTTAAACTAAGTTAAACTAACCTAAGAACAACACAAACATCCATGCCCGAGGGAGGATTCGAACCTGCGACGCGGGAGGCCGCGCGATCCGTAACGTGGCGCTCCAGACCACTCGGCTACTCCCGCGCGTCCCTTGACTATGTCATTCCACCAAGCTGTCTGCTACTTCCTGCCTTAAAACATAACTGTTCGAAAACCTTCTTCAGACACTTCTAGTAGTGTCTCCCTATATCTTGTCCATTCCTCTTCCAGTGACTACAAATTACTACAGTGAACTAAATTGTAAATTTCTCAGTTCATTGTTATGTATTTGTGCCCTGAAGCTTCTGCACACTTATCCTTCTACATACAAACCTTACGTTTTTCGCTTTTGGCCACAAAAAACCAAATTCAATGCAGATTAAATAATGTGCATTATTACCAAAGAATATTTTGACAACAAATGTGTTCTTGACTGCCTTTCTTAATTCCAGCTTTTATTATATAGTTAATAACAGATATGGTTCACCTGCCTTCCCAAATATACCGGTGAACGTTCTTATTCTTAAAAAAGGAGTTTGTGACAACTAATCTCATACAGGCACAGAAATCCAAGAGCGGTTTCCCATTCCTGTTGCCCCCATATCCTCTTCAAACTTACCCACAACCTTTTCATACACTTCTGTTCGATTTCATATCCTAGCATTAAAGTCAGCTATGAGCAAACACTGTCCTTATCCTCTACTCTAAGAACAACTTAACTGAGTACGTCGTAAAATCTGTCCATCTTATCTTGATCTGTTCCTTCACTGGGCGAATACACTGACAAAATCCTAATTTTCTTTTGGAGGTTAGCAAAACTATCCACATGATTCGTCATTTACATACTGTATTGTAGTTATGCTGCGTTCGCTTTGTTTCCCGAAGTAAGCCCCTAAACCCCACTGTGCTCGTCCTGCTTTGACTCCTGGTAGGTGGACCTTATTCTCCCACTTCGTGCTTTCTCTCCCCCTTACCCTAACGTCACTGACAGCTAAGACGTCTAACAACATCCTACTTGCAACCTCTACCAGCTCTACCTTTTTCCCACTGTAGTTCCGTTGATATTATTCCATATCATTACAGATTGTTTTCTAAGTCGTATCTGAGGCGTCCCTGGTCTGTCAATTAGAGGTTGAACTCCATCACCTCCAAAGGTCCGAGGCATTTTGCTGTAATTGTTGCCAGCGTCATATCTAAGTACCTAGGAAGCAGGTTGCTTGCCTTGTTTGCCCAAGGTCCCATTACGTTTTACCCGTAATGGTTGAGGGACTAATCAGTGGATTTGGTATGCTTTCCCTTTGAGCACAAATGGGGGCCATGACTCGGAATATGTGCGAGATGTCTAGACTTTTTCCGAAATAACTGGTATCCCAACTGTCAGGACCACTGAGACAGCCACAGATGCGTTGCATGTGGTTCATAAACTAGGACATGACTACAGGAACCCACACCATGAACCCAAGAGAATGACTATTTAACTATTATAGTAGCCCCATGGTGCCTCGCTCTAAGTAAACACCATGTAAACCTGAAGTAAAGAGTTGAGACAGCAAAATATCGTAATGTGTCACACACAGATTACCGTAGCAACCAATATCTACATAAAATACGTTGCCATATGTATATTACTACACTTCTCCTGACCCCCTAATCGTTTTGAGCAGTGTAGTTGCCCATTGTGATAAAGTCTCCAAGCGGTGAACAAACTAGAAACTGGCCATACAAGCGCCGCTGTGGCCCTTTTTGACCCAAAATTCATAAGTTCTCTGGAAGTGGCCAGATCTCTTCGAAATCTTATACTCTGGAGTTTTCAGGTCAGCTCTGCACGAAGATGGCAACGAACTGTGGTGAGTTGGACCAGGGCTTCTGTGTACCTGAATCCAAGTTCAACATTTTTCCCAAGGTCCCTGTAAAATATCTAGTCTCTTTCAGTGCGAGGTTATTTCTAGTGCCCTCACGCCATTCTGAAAGTGTTTTCTGGGACGTAACGGGCTCTTAGCGTTACCTAGGACAAAGGACGTGGCCGCGACGAACACATGATCTCTTTCGGGTGTTTGATTTTCGTTTGTCCCCTTGTCTCTCTGGTCGGGGTGCTTTATTTTGCGTGAGTCCCCTTGCCTCAGAAGTTTGTGTACATCATGTTTTGCCCCTTTCCATCACTCTTTACAATGTTGGTAATTCTACTTGTGTCTAGTATTCTTCAAATCATGGTATTGTACATAGAGGGAAATGTCGGACAATCAACTGAGTGGGAGAACGACTGTAGTAAGTATAGTTTGAGTGGGATCAAGATTCAATAATGATTTAGCAATCTCTAATCTCAATTGATGAAAAGATATACACTCCTCAGTTCTCATTTCATGTAAAGCCTGAGTATTAATTAGGTAGAGGCATATGAGGTGGAAGTAAAGTTTCCAAAAAAAATGTTCAAATGTTTGCAAATCTATGGGACTTAACTGCTGAGGTAATCAGCCATAGTCTTGTTAACTACTTAAACTAACCTGGTGATGGCACAATTACGCACACACACACACACACACACACACACACACACATGGTCGAGGGAGGACTGGAAACTCCAACAGGGAACATCCGCGCTCTCCGCAGCAAGTTACCTCAGAGCACTCAGCCATTGCACCGCGGCAAAAGAGTTTTCGATACCACTTCATTGTTATACGCACTGTCTCCGCTATGAATAATTGACAGTCGATATTATCTATATCACACATATTTTGATTATACTCATAGAACATGTTGACTGTAAGAATTCAAGTTTTCCTCACTGTCATTTCCTGCAAAAACCGACCTCACAATTACATTCTACTCGCCGAGACGAATCTTTTGAAAATAAACTCGATGGGGTATGGATATTTCCAATGATAATAATTACAATGTGATATGCAAATTACTAGATTATGTTGCAAGTGCGGCAAGATAATCGAGACTGACGCGTCCTAGTGAACAAACACCCACATTTTTTGTAAAGCGGAGGCGAGGGCGGCCGCGTGGCGACAGCTGGCCAGAAAAGCGCAGGCGGGCAAAGGTCCCTACAATAGACACTGCGCGCGGTCTTACGCATAAAAGCAACTTAAAAATCCTCCTTCCACTTTGGGGAAACACGACACGGACGCGTTCGAAAACTCTTTGAAAGCCGTTTAAAAGTAACAGACAATAGTTATTTTCTCACAAAGCATGCTTACTTACAACTTGTTAGGACGCAAGAGGAAAGTGAATTCCAGAAGGCGCTGTTTATTTTTGAGAGGAATGCCTAAACGAGACGTTAGCTGACGTACTATTGGCCAGTGAGCCATGTAGTGTTTTAAAACGCACGATCCCATTGGCAGGCGAGGTATTTTCGGGGTAGCACTAGCGTCCCCGTAAGATATACACAAGTGGAGCTGAAGAAATTAGCAGACGCGCCCTCCCGCCTGCCACTAGCGGTGCGACGCTCTCGCAGAGGCGATAAAGACTGTATTGCACTGTACCGAGCACCTCTGGCGTGGAGGGAATCTCCAGTGGAGAGTACTAAAGATTGCGCGTTGTTCATAGTGCTGGCCGAGATACTTCATATTCGTTGTGAACACAAACAGTTAACGCTTGCAAGCGCATTTTTGAGTGGCAATGCGGTGGGTTAGTCTGAGATGACGTACCACGCCAATTTATAGCCAGACTAGCATTTATAGATCGTTACTGACTTCTTCAAGATACAGGAAAAGTGCGATCGGCAGTAGTCGATCGAGATAGATAATATTTGGTTTCGCTTTCAGTGAAGACGCAGCTAGCAGCCGTCAACGCAGTTAACAGTATTGTGTGCGAACGCTTTAGGCGAACCCCACCCAGCCCCAAACAGCAATAACAAATACATTTTGTTTACCATTCTTTGACATTTCGTACTTTGCGACAGCGTTAAACGTAAACTGACGAAATTGAATTAATTTTAAAGTCAAGTAGTCCATTCTACAAACTTTATTTTATTTTGAAATTGCTTATACGTTTCATATATTCTGTCAACCTTTCCGGAACTTGGAGATTCAAATATCTAATTTATTGTTTTTATAAATTTGAGTTTTCTAAAAAGGTTTAATAACAAAACAAGTGATTCATTATCCGTTTTTCATTTCAGTAACTAGGAACATCACTTTAGTACCCGAACTGATCCTCACTAGTTACACTTTGTTAATTTAAAAAAAAAAAATTCTGACGGGAGATGTCATCTACGTGTATCTTCATAAGTGATAAAGTTTCATTGATTGTAGGTAGGCGAGGAGCATCCTTTTGACTTCTACGTGACATGCTGTTGATGTCTTCCTTGCAGGAGCCATGGCTACAATAGGTTAGGTCCATTGCGCACTACAGACAGTTGGAAGAGTAGAATAAATCTCTACACCATAGCTTTCACGTTAGATGACTTTATAATGTTTCTTTGAGTTTTGTAATGAGTCTTCCAATTCCGCAAAATTCAAGTTCATGCACACTCGTCTACATGCGCACACTGCCTTTATCTTCCCATTTTATTGACATCTATGCCTCGCTGTGAACGATTCGAACTTAACCACGACATAATTTGTTATCCAGATTAAGAATCCCCTTTCTGTTCGCTTTTACTATACCGGTATCACATATTTCAGTATTACGTTCTTGGAGAAAGCTAAACTGGGAGATGTATACCAATAATCAACGACTATTACATACCCCTTATAGAAATAGGGTTGTAAGAAAAAATGTTCAAATCTTTGTTAAGCTTATGGGACTTAACTGCTGGGTCATCAGTCCATAAACTTACAAACTAATTATAAACTAACTTATACTAAACACAGAACAAACATCTCTGCCCGAGGGACGATTCGAACCCCCGACAGGGAACGGCCTTGAGCATCAGAGCATAGCGCCTCAATGCCTTGTTGTACGAAGTGAGAAACAACATCCCCAGTAATACCCAGCTGAAACATTTGCTATTAAGTATCTGCACCTGTATAAACAATGAAACATAGAACAAATCCACTTTCAGAGCCTACTATTAGCTAATGCTTGATACCAAAACGATTTCTATTCATTTAAATATATTGCTTTGATGGAAGCCTACATTTCCGTAATAACAGACTTTCATAAAGCACTGATTTTTACCTGGAAGAAAAGTAGCTGCAATTTTTTTGAAGTGACCCATTGCTTACTTTTTGTTTTCACAGAGTAAGTGCTAAATTATTCATTATTATAGAAATGTGAATTGTGCAGGCTGTGCAGATATCTATCATGTGACGCTATTTGAGAAAAACTGGAGTGTTTAGTAAGGGATATGTAAACCAAAAGCTATTTACATTCCGCTTATGGACACGACCCATTACAATTGGAAAGCCAAGAAAGCGCTCGGCCCCATCTTTTGTGAGAGGATACTAAGATTTGATATGAGGACATTTTGCCAGATAGCTTCGTGTTTCGTAATTATTCGTCTCATTTATAATTTTTTCATGTAGGATAGGTTCAGAAAAATAACTGAAATAATTTAGAGGTTAATTTCCTGATGTAGAAACGTTCTGATTTATTTCCGAAGTATCTAGGAAATCTTTCATTGATGGACAAAACAACGCCTCTTCATAAGTTTTATGTGCATCATAACCGTTTTCTACAATAGTCGTAATGCTGTCAGTCTCTTCACTGGACGGATGTTCTATCTCTGGTTCACAGTCGCCACTACTCCAAATATTATTCTGAGCAAATTAAAAAAAAGCGAGAGTATGGGACGGGTCGCGAAAAAAAAATTCATAAACGGAGGGCGGCGTCTACTTCATTAAATCCTTAAAGGCTATTTGGTCATGGGTTTACCTTTCAGTCTACAAAATATACTCCGCATGCGAGATACGATGTACGACACAATACGCCACCTGTCGGCTACTGAGATGATAATGATTCCGAAGGAATTTCAAAATAAATGTTTCAGGCATAGAGTTTCAGGAAAGAGATATAAAAATGTAACGATCCTTTTTATTCATGAACTCGGTGACGATGAATATGGCAGGAAACTAGGGGAATTCCATATACGACGGCAGATTTATGAAATTTGAAGAACGCGACCCACTGCTACGCCTGCGCACTTGAGAAAACCACATGGAAATCAGGACCGGGTAAGCGGTGCCCGCCCACAACGGCAGAGGTAATTATCACCATGGGCAGATATGTACACGCGATGCCCACCTTTCAACTTCATAGGTCCTTATTTATGATATTCTGCCCTTCCTGTTTGGCTTTGCCGGCTGCGGTGGCCGAGGGGACTGAGGCGCTTCAGTCACGGTCTGCACGGCGACTACGGTCGGGGGTGGCATGGATATTTGTGCCGCCCTTAGTATTAGCTAGTTTCTAAGTAGTTTGTAAGTTTAGGGACTGATGACCCCGTAGTTAGGTCCCATAAGCTATACAAACATTTGAACTTTTTTTTTGTTTGGCTTGGCACGACGGTAGGTATAACGGGAACATAACACAATTTCTATTACCACCACAGTGGTTGAGGATCTTTGCCCTCGGAAAGTGTCCTCAGTCGGACCCAGTGGCGTGCCAAGAGGTACATTGGAGGCCTTGGTTCTTACCCACGCAATTTCGATCCTCTTTCCGCCACAGAGTACCTCTTGAGCCGGCCATGGGCTGTGATCCAATGTCTGGACAATGTCTGAACCATTTAGATCAGGGCTGGGATCGATAAAAAAAAATAAACATTGCCCATAGCGTTGCGGCCTGGGATGGCTGATATATCGAAAACCTGTCACATGGCGAAGGGGGGGGGGGGGGAATAAAATTAGTAATCCAATATTTTTGTAACTTTCTTTTGGTCAAAATAATAAGTCTATTTGAACCAAAAATCCCAGGCCTCTAAGAGTTAACAAGCCGCTTTCGTTCAAATAATATACTCGAGATTTCGATGCCAATCGCCAACATGTCGAGAGGACTGAAAAGTACTTAATGCTGGGGCCCAGAAACCTCTTCTGAATAGGATTCTCCTATAGTTATATTTGTTTCCGTATATAACACAACGGTATTGCGTGCTGTAGCTGATCTGTGATGGTTCATGGTATGGACTTTACGGATATGGGCTTGGAGGTTGCTGCAAAAAGATATAAATAATCGTTATAATAATAGTCCCACAAGGGACTACAACCTGTGCATAAGGTCATGGGTCACTTAAACTTGTCAGCTGTTTTGTTGCTCCGTCCTAAATTATTGTTAAATGCGTTCGGTGACAATCGCATCTTCCCGTCATCTTGGTTGTAAGTTCCTGGAATGTAGCAGTTACTCTTTTGTTTCCTCCACTGCCTCATGGTGATACCAGACGGGAAATTTGTAAAGGACGTAGAAGATGCGCTGGAGAGCTTTACTTAATAGAGTTAGCAGTTTATCTATTTGCTCGTTGGCAGCAGTCCTACAGACAAGGTAGGTATAGTGTATGATGGTCCGGACCGCCGCTCGGTAGATTCGAAGACTTCATTCCACCGAGAAGCTGCATTCCACTGTATGAACTTTTCATTTACTTGCGGGTAAAGAGAGATCCTAGCACAGCTGATGATTCCTTCCAGATTTCATCGCTATAGCTCTTACAAATTATTTGCCGAGCAAGGATGGCTCTCCAAAAGTGTAGATATATTTTTCAGCTTGTGATAAGGGTGGAAGATACGCACTGTATAGGGCGAGACAAAACACTAAACTCAGTGGAACCCCAGGAAGAATGTGACGATTCGAGGATGTGGTGCCTCCTACTCTAACAACGAATGTATGACTCTAGGTAACTGCCGCAGTCATACGCCGTGAGCTCAGGACACTGTGCGTAAAGAGTTCGTCTCGCATTCCTCGGTGCCACACGCTTTCAGGGACATGTTAGAATTTAATGAAACTCATGATGCACAGCTTCTTATTCTTATCGGTCAGGATGACGTTACTTGTCACCTATAGTAGATAGAGCGATCCCATAACCCAAGTTGTTCAACAGGTAATGTGTGTTGAGAGAAGATACAATATGTTTTCAAATACTTTGTCATGAGTTGAGTCAACGCTGTTGAGGTCTGGTCGACACTATACTTTCCACGTTTTGCAACGTAACGAAAACGGTCCTCATATAGATCGGAGAAAACGTCTGCTGGGTCATTATATTGTTGATCAGGTGAGGGACTTGCACGATGCCCGTTGGTGGTTATTCATGAAGCATCAAGGCAGTGATGCTCTAAAGCCATATCGCTTTCAAGCGAGAAAGACTGAACGGCATGTGAAACTTCTCCTTCACTTATAGCTTCCTGACCTTGGATTTTCTACTCGATATCAGTTGCAAGGCGGACCTGAAGTCTGTTATCAACCATCTGCATATCATAGGCTGCCTATGATATGCCTTTGATGGCTACCTTCACCTATTTTTCTTCATAATTGTAAATCTGTTGCCAGGAATGCCTTCATCGCCTACATACTACATAAACTGCTTGTAATCAGCGTAATTTTTAAGGGTAAGCTTTAGTTTGTTAGCACCAGTCTGCACGGGGGTGAAAGATCCAGCAAGGTTCTGCTTAATCCAAGTCGTATTCTCTTTGTGCTGCAGTACAGGGTCACTGTGGTTTCTCCTGCTGTAGTTGTAGATTGCTACTATCATAACCGCAGCTGTTGATTCTGTGTTTCAGGTTCCTCGTCTCGCAATGCAGCAAAATAATTTAACCATACCTCTGCTCCTAGAAATAGGTAGCAAGAAAAAGTCGCTTAATTCATGCAGAGCACTTGCACTGGAAATATTCAGTATCATGCGCCAGTGTCGTAAATATTAAATGGGTGGACAGAACTGGCACAGTTAGGCATTTGTGTGTGGCAAGACAAATTCTATCTACGAAATGGGTTGCTGAATGGCAAAGCGTCACGTTTGAAAAACGTGTGCGGTGGTCGAATGTATTTCGCCCCTTTTGCGAGAGGCAGTGTGGCCATGGTCAACAGTCCTCTGGGCCTTACCCTTATGTGAATGCAACATATTCGTTTTGCGCTAAAGTTAATATGAATAGGTAACGATGACGGTGGAAAAGAGAGGAGACAGCACCGTTTAAGTGAAAGGGAGAGTGGACCGATGAGGGACCGGCATTGGTAAGATAAAGATAATTATATGGAGATAGTGGCGCTCAGAGCAAAAGAGAAACGAGAGAGTGGAAATAAAAAAAATAAGAAAAATAAAAATAAAATAAAAATAAAAACCAGAGATGAGTGGAGAACGTACATAAGCGTTGAGGGTCTGGATCCTACAGACCAGCGAACGTTAAAAATTTGGTACACTTTTTTCCCATTCAAACACTTGCTAATGTTTCTCATTCTACGGGCTACAAGAAGGAGCATACCACTCGAAATGCTGACTGGCAAGAGACTGTGGCAATGTGAGAGAAAATGAATGGGACTAACACATTGTCAGAGAGACTGTGAGTGGAAGAAAGTGAAAAGTGGGAGAGTGAGACAAAGAACTGAAGACAATGACAGAGGGAGAGACAGACAGGGGGTAGTGCCGTTAGGAGGAAAGAGATAGTGGAGAAGAGACATGTAAACCGTCGCTTTCAGAGGGAGATGGCGTGTGTGGAGAGACAGAGTAATAGGATTTAAGAATATTCCTTGTAAAAAGCGCGCCAATATATTCGTATGCAAAAATTTTGATGAGGAGGCCGGTATGACGATGAGGCAGCTGGTTCTCCGCTATTCTGTCAATCTTTGAAACTGGGATATATCTGTATGGTTTGTGTTCCTGAAGGAGCATTATGCAACTGCTATATTCTTAGACAAGGATCTGTAACCATTCATTCTTCGATCCGCCACAGAAGTAAATATAGCCTTTGTGCTGAGATAATAACTGTGGCATTCTTCTCCACAGCGTAGCGGCTGAGACGTGCAAAGCATTGTCATTGGCAATAGGTGGCTAAAGGTCACGGGTTTATTGCGCTTGTGGAGCTTTGGGTTATATGGAGGCAGAGCCGCCGGCGATATGCGCCCGGATCTACGACCTTTAACGTTCCCACAAGCCGGCGCGTTCATCATCATATACAATCCCAACTCATGATACATTTCACTGTTACCTTGGTCAATCTTTATATATAAAGCAGAGTGTCCGTATGTTTGTGTGTACGTATTGAATACAAAACTACGGTTTTGTCCCAATCTTTATGAAATTTCGTACACGGAAGCTTCAGTCCAGGAGGACGGTCGCCGTAGGTGTCAGAATCACGTACAACACAGTTCTCGAGATGTAACGTCATAGACAATGAGATGGGCGAAAAACTGCTGCATTTAGCGAAAATGGTGCTCAATTTCTCCCAAACCACTGGACCAATTTCAACCAAATTTGGTACACATATTCCTTGCGTGCGATAACAATAGCTGTAGGAGTAAGAACGACATACGACACATGGTTCAGGAGATATAACGTGTCGGCCGCAGTGGCCGAGCGGTCTGCGGCGCGCCAGTCACAGTCTGCACGGCCTCTGGGGTCGTGAGTTCGAAACCCCCCTCAGGCATGGATGTTTGTGCCGTCTTTAGTATAAGCTAGTTCATAAGTAGTTTGTAAGTTTAGGGACTGATGGCCCTATAGTTAAGTCCCATAAGCTTACAAACATTTGAACATTTTTTTTAAGATATAACGTTACAAACAGCAGGAGTTTCAAGAAACTGCCACTTAATGCGACGAGACTTTATAAATACACTACATGACAAGGACAGTACTTAGTGACTTGCAACAAACTTTAAACATAATTGTTTTTTCGCTGACAATTACATCAAAATACTGAAAGGAAAAAACGTTTCTCGCTTACTACTTTTCCTCTGTTCATGGAGCAAAACTACAGCATTCAGTCTGACGTAGTTTATAATTTCTACACTACAAATTATAGTCACAGGAAAATTTACAGGTAGTATACTCACATACAGATGAAAGTACTTTCAAAATTGAATCACAGTACGACTCGTAATTCATGAGATAGACTGACAATAACAGTAACGTTAAGGAAAACCGCCCCATCACACATCAGGTTTTAATCTATTACTTCTTTGCAACTAACTCAGTTCGCAACGGACTTTACCGACATGAGGCGTTTATACAAATGAATATATAACTGCAAAATTATACAATTGTATAACATATAATTCAATAAATATGAGATCATATATATTGCGATGGGTAAAACACTGTCACATCATGCATCACGTATTTCTTTCAGCTCAAGGAGATTCCTGGAAACTTTGAGCGCACACGGATGCAGGCGATAGCAATAGACTTCTATAGAGTTATAAGGAAAGCAAGAGAATGAAACCGAGTACGTCCAGGAAACACACATTATTTACGACGGGTCTGGCTATTAACTTCAAGAGACTGCAATTTCCAGTGATACTTACATTTTCAATTATGATTAATTAACCACAGGGCAATCTATTCAATACTATGGAGTGGATTTGACATGCCCACATTTCTCACATGGACCGTTTTATATCACATGCTCAGGCGTGGCCTCGCGAAATAAATTATTCATATTCGATTCTGGACATATAACAAGAAATATTGTTTATATTAAAGTTGGGAATTAAATGAATCTATGAATATTACATATCATTTGTATTTTGATTACTATGTTTCTTTGTTTGGATACTGTACTCAGAATTTTGTATATCATGCAGTACAGCTTTATTTCTTATATATTCTCTGAAGCCGGCCGCGGTGGCCGATGGGACTAAGGCGCTCCAGTCGCGGTCTGCACGGCCACTACGGTCGGGGGTTCGAATTCCCCCTCGGGCATGGATATTTGTGCCGTCCTTAGGATTAGCTAGTTCATAAGTAGTTTGTAAGTGTAGGGACTGATGACCCCGTAGTTCAGTCCCATAGACTATACAAACATTATTCTCTGAAAAATATAATATTTTATCAGAAAAAAAGGAGATGGACACAGAGAGAGAAGGGATAGGAGAAATACTAACTCAAGGCTTGAATAAATGATTACCTGGGCAACGCCGGGTTTTCAGCTATAACTGACGTCATATAAGAAGGCGCTTCCGCGCATAGAGGCGGAGCGATAAGGGAAGCGTGGAGGGGAGGAGCTATGGCTGAGCGCCAACAGTAGCGCCAGCGGGAGAAACATTGCGCAACTCTCAGCCAGCCACGCGCCTACAGGATGAACATTTTGGCCGTCATTGCGATTATGGAGGGGGATGCGCAGAACGGCTGAAAATTAGGCCGCCTTCGTAGGTGAGACCGACTATAGTACCTACATAAATACGAGTAATACATGTGGGAAATGAAAAAACTATGGAAGTATCACGAGATATGCATGTTTTGCGCTGATGTTGAACTAAACCTGTACAATTGCCCCTATATGTTACAAATTTCAGTCGTTGTCATAACTGTATTATGCCTCGATGTGAGTGCACTGCGTGGAGCAAAATTTGATCATTGGCAAGTTATAGGCGTTTGTATTGTAAATTATTCCATAACATAAGTATCCGAAATGTTTGGTGTTTCAAGAGGCATCAAAACGAAATTTATACTGCACACCGGGAAAGCTAAGACACAATGAGGACTAAGATCAATAATGAGTGATTCTGACAGTCTTTGAAACGGAATATACCGATAATCTGAAGAACCACCGTAGGGAAATTCAGTGCAGATATGAATGTCTCAATCGCCAACGATCTGAGCATCAAAACAACACGAAGAGGCTGTATAAGCTGGGCTTTGCTAAATTTTACAAACCCAGCCATCACTGATGCCAACCAGAAAAACGTGGTCGTCGAAGCCGTAAGCCTCGGAATACGAAATAACTGGAAAAGTTCATTTGGTGAGATGAGACCTTTTGCACACAGATTTCAACTTTCGGCCGAGTTTGACATTCCATAGCGTGTGATGTAGTCCAGAGAAAAGCATAGTGGTGGTGGTGGGGTGGGTGTGCGTGTGGGTCGATTGCGTGATGATTTTAGCATCCATATCCTTTTATACCATGGCGTTATTGTTACTCTGACAGTTCTCATTACTGTACCAAGGATTAATAGCTGCTCGCCGTACTAATTGTGAATTCTTCACAATGCAGTTTCATTTGTACCGTGTTACACCACTAATGATAGACGAAGTCACGAAGACTACAGCGAATTGTCTGCTTTCCTTAATGTTAAAAATATTTGGTTATTCCCATCGAGTAAACACCTTTTACTCGATTAATACTAGCCGTATCTATTTTTGATAAGCTGCCAAAAAATTCAATAAGTTTAGTAATAATCAAAAGATTTTCAAGTCTAAACTGAAGCATTTCCAAGTTGTCTCACATTTTGTACTCTGTCGAGGAATCCCTGAAAAAATTTAAAAAGTAAGCTAATTTCTTTTTTACGTTGTTGGTGCTTTTTAGCTTTGCTTAGGCCTGTCATGAGCATAGTATTGCTAAACGTTCCACTTTATCTGTCACTACTCTCTTGTTACAACATGATGTAATGACTAGCTCCATGACCACAGAGACTTGCTCCTCCATTCCTACCTGCGGAAAGTGATAACTGTAAATAAATAAATAATTTTTGCACATAAATATTGGAGTTAGAAAGGCGGAAAGAGGTGAGGCAGCTTTTCCCCAACTTCTCTTTCAGAGTCATTTACACGGAAAGTATTTGCTTTTATATGTTCTGACAAAACCATTTTCAGCAGGTTAGAACTGACATACCGCAGTGGACTGGCCGAGCGCTCTAAGGCGCCTTGCTGCGGAGCGCATGGTTGCTGACGGTCGGACATTCGTGTCCTCCCTGGGGCATGGGTGCTTCTGTTGTCCTTAGTGTAACTTAAAAATGTTCAAATACTTGTAGAGTTTATGGGACTTAACTACGGGGTCATCAGTCCCTCAACTTACAAACCAATTATGAACTAGCTTATACTAAAGACGGCACAAACATCCATGTCCGAGGGGGAGATTCGAACCTCCGACAGCAGCGGCTGTGCAGACTGTGACTGGCACGCCGCAGAATGCTCGGCCACCGCGGCCGGCTAGTGTAACTTAATTTAAGTAGTTTGTAAGTGTAGGGACTGATGACCATAGCAGTTAGCTCCAATAAGTTTACAAACATTTGAACATTTCGAAAACTAATATATGGATTCCATAGAAGAATTCTGTTAGCTGTAATAAAAGAAATACTACTAGAAAATTAAGTACTCGCAAACAAAGCGAGGTACAGGGGAGCTGAAACCGTCATAGTATCGGAGATTTTAAGACGAACATCATGGTATATTTATTTAAAAGAATGAAAGTGGCTGTTACAGACTTGCAGCTAATAACTATTTTGTTTAAAAACTGTCGTAGTTACAAAAAAAAAAAAAATAACAGCACTGGAAAGCTGGCAAAATTTGATGTCAAATTGATATATTACTTGTATAAAACAAGTCCCATTTAAAGTTTTGTAAAAAAGTGTCCAGTTTGGAAAAAGGGCATAAATAGGGGGGCGCCATCTTGATTTAGAGGGTCTTCGTTCGGGCTTCATTCAAAAATGTTCAAATGTTTCTATAGCTTATGGGACTTAACTACGGGGTCATCAGTCCCTAAACTTACAAACTACTTATGAACTAACTAATATTATGGATGGCACAAATATCCATGCCCGAGGGGGGATTCGAACCCCCGACCGTAGTGGCCGTGCAGACCGTGACTGGAGCGCCTCAGTCCCCTCGGCCACCGCGGCCGGCTCGTGCTTCATTGAGGCTGAACTTGTGCTTTTCGGTTCCGTAATTAACGTGAAAATTCGCCCAACTTTTCGCTTTAAAAAATGATCGTCTCCTCAGTTTCGTTGGTGGGGTCTTAGCGAAATCATGCGGTAGGACTTGGACAAACTGAACTTGAAGAATTTTGGTGTCTGTATGTGTGGTGTCGCACAAGTATAAAGTGTGCGCCACCTACTTTCGCCGCGCGCCGCCATGCACGCATGGCGCGGCGTTCTTAAGACGTCAGCCACGAGCGCCCTCTGCTGCAACTCCGCTCGTGGCCACCACTGGACTGCATCGTTCACTCGGGACTGAGATAGGAACCAGTTAACACTTCGGAATCAGATAGGCACCAGTTAAGACTTGGCTATCGGATAGGCACTACGAATCATCATTAGGCAGGCCTCTATCTAATCTATGTATCAGCCTTCTGCAGTGAAGAACTATGTAAAAGTTAAGTATTACTAAGTCTCTATGAAATATATATATCGTTCTAATTTACTCTAGTATTTCTAGTTTCTGCTGTCCCACTGGCTGGTTACCTCCGTATCTGCACAAGCGTGCATCCTTTATTCCTGTGTCGGTCTCTTCCTACTTGGCCACCGACACCTACGACGGAAACGAGACACAAAAGCGGCGGCGAGGCTGGGACACAAAAGTATGGATGCAAGCCAACAGTTAGAAGAATTTCGTGTTTAGTGATAGAGATTGATACTTATAAAACATGTGGTGTGAGTTTGGGACCTCGCCGGACTTGGGACTTTCTGGGAATTAGACACGCTAGAGCGGATTTCATTCTGTACCGAGAATTATTTCGGACTTTGTTTCTTTCGTGAGAATGCTGGAATTTGAGTTTGAAACTTGGCGTTTCATTTCGAAACTCCTGAACTTTTGCATGTTTAGTCAAGAGGCCCTTAGTTATTTCAACTGAACTGGACAATTACATTTTTCTGGTACTTCAGTGTGTAATCAAATGTTAAATAAACAATTACATAAGTGACATTCAAACCCCCGTGAGTGACCGTTATTTACAAACCGATGTTTTCACTGCCAGTGAACCTTATTTAAAATTTGTGTTTTTATAGAATGTAGGGCATTGAAGCGAGAAGTGGACAGTTGGCCCCTAGACATTACAAATAGCCACTTTAGACTTAAAAGTTCCGACTGTTTCACTTTGCCCCTGTTGGTGGAGTGTTTGTTGAACATTATTATTTAGAGTACACATACAGTGTGCTGGAGGCACGAGCTGTGAATACTAAATGAGTTCATTCCATATTTGTCTGAAATTAGACACAGGCAAGCACGCCCAACGGACAAACACCGCGCGAGTTGTAAATTCTCTCTCGTATCTCGCGTTTTAGATAGTGTGTATACTCGCAAGTGGGGGCTCGTCCGGGATGTAGGTCTATATTATTGTGACTGCTCGAGACTGTTATTGACGAATTACACAGAACAAGATTCATGTAAAAGTGCATGAACAGGCAGGAAACTAGGAGCAGTGACGTGTCCAAGTCCGGCCGCGGTGATTCCAGCCGGCCGGCAGTTGCAGCCCCCGATCGCCGGCGTCGCCCGCCTGACGCCACTCCGAGAGACGACAGCGAGGGGTGCAGTTTCCGGTCGAGCTGTATACATCAACGCAGCAGCAGCAGACATTGCAGACACTCATCAGCTGGAGCAGTATACATCAGCGCAGCAGCAGCAGACATTGCAGACACTCATCAGCTGGAGCAGTATACATCAACGCAGCAGCAGCAGACATTGCAGACACTCATCAGCTGGAGCAGTATACATCAACGCAGCAGCAGCAGACATTGCAGACACTCATCAGCTGGAGCAGTATACATCAACGCAGCAGCAGCAGACATTGCAGACACTCATCAGCTGGAGCAGTATACATCAACGCAGCAGCAGCAGACATTGCAGACACTCATCAGCTGGAGCAGTATACATCAACGCAGCAGCAGCAGACATTGCAGACACTCATCAGCTGGAGCAGTATACATCAACGCAGCAGCAGCAGACATTGCAGACACTCGTCAGCTGGAGCAGTATACATCAACGCAGCAGCAGCAGACATTGCAGACACTCATCAGCTGGAGCAGTATACATCAACGCAGCAGCAGCAGACATTGCAGACACTCATCAGCTGGAGCAGTATACATCAACGCAGCAGCAGCAGACATTGCAGACACTCATCAGCTGGAGCAGTATACATCAACGCAGCAGCAGCAGACATTGCAGACACTCATCAGCTGGAGCAGTATACATCAACGCAGCAGCAGCAGACATTGCAGACACTCGTCAGCTGGAGCAGTATACATCAACGCAGCAGCAGCAGACATTGCAGACACTCATCAGCTGGAGCAGTATACATCAACGCAGCAGCAGCAGACATTGCAGACACTCATCAGCTGGAGCAGTATACATCAACGCAGCAGCAGCAGACATTGCAGACACTCATCAGCTGGAGCAGTATACATCAACGCAGCAGCAGCAGACATTGCAGACACTCATCAGCTGGAGCAGTATACATCAACGCAGTAGCAGCAGACATTGCAGACACTTATCAGCTGGAGCAGTGTCGCAGCATACATCACTTTACCCACGTGGCGTAGGCTCGACGTCCACGGAGCAGGCGCTTGTCCCATGCGGTAACTGCTTCTAGTAGCTGAGCTGCCACGGGTTAAATATTGAAAAGAATTGCCTTCAAACAAAAACCAAACATCGCCAATCAGTTTTATGAACTAGGAGATAACGTCAAGCAAAATTAGTATCTAATGGCAAACATGAGTATTAAACATAGGAGACATGGGTCGTACACAGATTCGACAGAAAGTAGAAGGCAGGCCAGTGTATTTTATACGATTCCTGATGACAAAGGTGATCATAAACAAGTGTGCAAGCAAACAATTATGGAAATCCATGGCATCACAAAGCGTGGGGTTGAAACATTGGTTAAATCGAAAAATCGTGGTGACGTTACGTACGTTGAACGTAGGGGAAATAATACCAAAGAGGACGTACACAGGTGATTATGCACAGCGTATAGTTGAACACACAGCAATTTTCCCCCAAGAGGAAAGTCATTACACAAGGGCCAAAAGTTCACTTATGTGTTTAAGCCAAGATTTGAATTATCAGAGAATGTATGACGCCTTTGTTGACCTTCAATCAGGCCACAAAGTCCGATGCTTTCCCTTTACTCTAATTTTGGACATAGCCCAGTTTCTAGAGTAGAGGGTATGGCACATAGCCCGGATTTTACAGTAGATGGTATGTCACATAGCCCTATTCTTCTTTTTTATCAGGAAAATATTTTTTTTCATAAAGATAAAAATTGAATGGTCAATTCAACTGTAATAAGTCTTTAAAGATCAATGGTAGACACAAATTAAGGGGGAAAAATGCACATCAAGACAAACTGCTCGTTTTAGGATGTTTTTTGCGTTTTACTCAAAACGTTCATTTTGGCACTTAGCACGGATTTTATAGTCAGTCTACAAATTGTCTAACTCAGGATACACTCTCGCTATAGATTTTGCGGAAGTTCTAATCCTACTAAGCAAATGGGAGAATCTTCTTGACACTGATAATATATGTAACAGCAGCTAATAGCGAGTAGTGCCAATATCAGCCAACTCCAATTTAATGAACAGAAACCAAAAGCTACGTTTATAGTCAGCAAAAGGAAATGTCCCTGATCGACAGTCGGAATTTATCTTAACGTGCTTCAACAATTATATCAGCTAAAGTATCTGGGTGTTATAATCGATAGTACGTTTTCATTCAATAAATATATTCAACACATAACATGCTACACATGCAAATTTCTGAATGTTTTAAGCACCTGAAGACGAGCACAAGCACGAAACCGGCCGTGTAATAAATAAATAGTACGATGCTTGATGTGATTGGAGGCGGTTTTAATTCTCAAACGTACATAACAGATAACTGAACGATCGCAGCTAATGATATTTCGAGATCAACTAGACTCAGCTGGGGTCTGCGGGCTACAACAATGTCAACTGTTTATAAGGCGGAAATAATAGCTTTATCATCGTACGGCTCTCCGATGTGGACAGGTGCACTGGAGCGATAATACAACCACACCAAAAATAATTGAGTCCAACGGCTAATCAATATAAAGATGGTGCAAGCCTGCAGAATGACTTCCAGTGAAGCGCGATATGTATCATCAGGTTTCGTGGTAATAACTCTTAAGATAAAGGAAATAGCCAAATTTTGTAATCTGGTCAAAACTAAGGACAGACAGTTGACATCGCCCTACAGTATCAAAGCTGGACACACCCGACAGACTTTACAAGAATAACTGACAACGACTAAAACGAATGATACTTTTTTTAACGAGTTTCTTTTATTCAGTAACATTTCAATTTATTCTGTTTATATGTTTTTGAATAGCTTTTAGTGTCTCTTGGTGTAACATTTACGATTTCTTTCAGCACTTATTCAGTTTGTAAGATTTCTGTTTTTGCCATGGGTGATAAGTGTGTGACCTGCCCGTAAGATCATTAGTGGTGTGATAGGTGCTGCAGTTTCTTTCATTGGGGCGAATGTAGTGGCGTTGGAAATGGGGAAATAAATGAGGCTCAGCAGTGGTACATTAGGATCTGCAGTACTGATAGGAAAATATTGGAACAGGAGGATAAAATGGCAGCTCTCTCCAACTTAGGTAAAGGCACGGGATATCCTGTACAGGTTAAAGAGGGAGAAGGATGAACAGGGGTTTGAAGTGGCTACTGGTACAGGGGGACAGGAATAGGACGATATCAGACAGTCTTGCCATTAATCTGGAAAATAGATTTGACCTGTTCCCTTAGTCAGAATCGGATGAGTCTCATGTAGCTGAAGCTGTAGAAGGGGCTCAACAAACGATTTAAGAAGAACTTGAAAAAGTAAGGAAATTTTTAAAGCAAAAAAAAAGTCACGTTGTTATGTAGTTCACATGGTAGAGATGTTGGCCAACTACTACAGGAACAGCTACCTCCAGAGTACCATGTCACAAACATTTTCAAACCTAGTGCAAGGCTGAATTAGCTAAGAGAGGATATAGCTTCTTATGCAAAGATTTCATAAAGAGGTATACCGTGGTTTAAGTGGGTGGTCGGAAAATATTTTTGACCGAGACTCTGAGTATTCCATAGAGAGTGACCTGGTGAAAATAGCCTGAGCAATGAAGCATACTAATGTGGGATTTGTGTCTGTTTTGAGATACCATGATCAGCCTCGTTTTAAATCTTGCTCCAAGAGAGTAAAACTGGAGTTGGAGCGGCTGCTTATGTCAGATGTTAGATCCCATAATAGTTTAATTCCTGTGGATGTCATCTGTAGGTGATACTACTCTCATCATGGCCTAAACCTCAAGAGGAAAGGGCTGCTGATTTCAAGAGGGCCTGTCACAAATGGTTAAATACCAGTGGTTTAAATGTGCCGTTTTTAAATAGGGTGGAGGGAAAGAAAACAAGTTTTAAGAGGTGTTGGAAGATATACTCAGTTTGAGAAAACAGATCAACAGAAGGCAGACTTTAGCATACAGCCTCCAAGCAATCAACATTTAACATAAATTATTTAGAAACTGGCAGTACATCTACGATCGAACTAGTTATAAACCCATTAGTATAAAATATCAGTTACTTTTATTACATCAGAACGATCCAGGGCTCAAAAATAAAGATGATGACCTACTCATTTGTGTTGATGAAATAGATTCCTCTAACGCAGTTGATATAATTTGCCTCCCTGAACACCATGTTAGCTCTCTACTTCTCTAGAGTAGACGTAGACGGAGTAGGAGGAGCCACATTTATTATAAACAGCCATAAATTCAAGAATATTGACATTTATAAATTATGTCTAGAGGAGCATTTAGAAGCGTCTGCAACAGAAGTAGAGTTCGATAATAGATCCTACACTCCTATCAAAATTGCTACACGTCGAAGATGACGTGCTACAGACGCGAAATTTAACAGACAGGAAGAAGATGCTGTGATACGCAAATGATTGGCTTTTCAGAGCATTCACACAAGGTTGACGCCGGTGGCGACACCTACATCGTGCTGACATGAGGAAAGTTGCCAAGCGATTTCTCATACACAAATAGCAGTTGACCAGCGCTGCCTGGTGAAACATTCTTGCGATGCCTCGTGTAAAGAAGAGAAATACGTACCATCACATTTCCGACTTTGATAAAGGTCGGATTGTAGCCCATCGCGATTGCGGTTTATGGTATCGCCACATTGCTGCTCGCGTTTGTCGCGATCCAATAACTGTTAGCAGAATATGGAATCGGTAGGTTCAGGAGGGCAATACGGAACGTCGTGCCGGATCCCAAAGGCCTTGTATCACTAGTAGTCGAGACGATAGGCATCTTATCCGCATGGCTGTAACGCTTTGTGCAGCCACGTCTCGTTCCCAGAGTCAACAGATGGGGACATTTGCAAGACAACAACCATCTGCACGAACAGTCGACGTCCTTTGCAGAAACATGGACTATCAGCTCGGAGAGCATGGCTGTGGTTACCCTTGACGCTGCATCACAGACAGCAGCGCCTGCGATGGTGTACGCAACGACGAACATGGGTGCACATATGGCAAAACGTCATTTTCTTCGGATGAATCCAGGTTCTGTTTACAGCATCATGATGGTCGCATCCGTGTTTGGCGACATCGCGGTGAACGCACATTGGAAGCGTGTATTCGTCATCGCCATATTGGCGTATCACCCGGCTTGAGGTTATGGGGTGCCATTGGTTACACGTCTGGGTCACCTCATGTTCGTACCGATGGCACTTTGAACAGTGGCCGTTACATTTCAGATAAGTTACGACCCGTGGCTCTACCCTTCATTGGATCCCTGCCAAAACATACATTTCAGCAGAATAATGCGCGACCGCATGTTGCAGGTTCTGTAGGGGCCTTTCTGGATACGGAAACTGTTCGACAGTTGCCCTGGCCAGCACATACTCAATATCTCTCACCAACTGAAAACGTATGGTCAATGGTGACCGAGCATCTGGCTCGTCACAATACGCTAGTCACTACTCTTGATGAACTGTGGTATCGTGTAGAAGCTGCATGGGTATCTGTACCTGTACACGCGATCCGAACTCTGTTTGAACCTATGCATGGGCGTATCAAGGCCGTTATTATGGCCAGAAGTGGTTGTTCTGGGTACTGATTTCTCAGGACCTATGCACCCATATAATAATGTATGGAAATCTATCGGACCAAACTGCGTGGTCATCAGTCCGTAGGTTACAAACTACTTAAACTAAGGTAAAGTAACCTAAGAACAAACACAAACACCCATGCCCCAGGGAGGACTCGAACCTCCGACTGCGAGCAACCGCGCGCACGGCAGCGAAGCGCCTTAGACCGCTCGGCTACTCCACCGTGGCCCTATGTACCCAAATTGCGTGAATATGTAATCACATGTCAGTTCTTGTATAATATATTTGTCCAATGAATACCTGTTTATTATCTACATTTCTTGTTGGTGTAGCAATTTTAATCTCCAGTAGTGTACATAATAGTAACTATTTACCGAGCACCTACAGGAAATTATAATGTATTCATACATCATATAGAAGCTGTAATGGGTTATTTAACAGCAATAAGCAAATAAATCTTTTTTTACTTGTGACTATAATTCAGATTTTATTACGTAATCTTCCAGTAAACATCTTCCAGTGCCAGCTGCTGTCGCTGTCACATCGTTCAGAGCGCTAATTATGGTAATTTAATTTGCGTGAAATTTTGTTGCGAGACAAATTCTTAATTTTCGTTCGTGCTTCTGTTTCTTAAGAGGTTTATTCTTACGTACTTGGCAGATTTAATTTGTGCTGCAAGCTACGTAATTTAAGTATCAACTTGTCACTTCGTTATTTCATATTACGCTTTCAGAAAACATTTATTCCCGCGTGTTTCATAATAATGCATTCCTTAGATTTTCTTGTTTACTTTGAAACAGCCAGAGACAGTTTCGTTGTTCTGACAGTATAGTTACCACTGGCCACAGAGAGACTGTGGAGACTGGCCGTCCGATCGTCCCATGAGTGGACGTGTGGCCAGTCCTTCAACAGGCTCCGAGCAGGTGCACGGGGCGCGGGAGCTACAATGTTAGGTGCGTGATGGAGCCCCTTAGGCAGATATCGTCGAGAACCGGAAAGAAGTCAAACGTGCACTCGGTGTGTCTGCCGAGATGTGGAGGCGGCTTTGCCGGCGGCTATGGGGGGTGCGGGATTCGGTCGATTGCAAGTCGTGGTTCACGTCGGCACCAATGACGCTTGTCGCTTAGGTTCTGAGGACATCGTAAGTTCCTAAGGGCGGCTGGCGGAATTGGTGAAGGTTGCTGGCCTCGCACGCGGGGTGCCAACAGAGCTGTCGATTTGTAGCTTTGTTGCCAGGGTTGATCGGGGTCCTTTGGTTTGGAGCCGACTGGAGGGTCTGAACCAGAGGCTTCGCCGACTCTGTGACAGTCATGGCTGCAGATTTCTGGATCTGCGCTATCGGGTGGGGAATTGTAGGGTGCCCCTGGATAGATCAGGGGTGCACTACACTAAGGAAGCAGAGTACTTGTGGAGTGCACTTTTTTATGTTAGGCGCTAGCTCTGATGAACAATCGTCTGTCAACTTTCAGACAGCGAATTAGGCCGCATTCAGCACAAAAAGTCAACTATCAAAATATTTGCCGTAAATTTTCAAAGCATTACAAAATAAGTTCCCGAATTTGCCGCGCTGCGTGGAAATCATTGTGCTCAGACAGTTTTAGGCACCGAAAGCTGGCTAAATCATGACGTGGCAAGTTTAGAAATATTTGCTAGGCGTGGAATGTAATCGGAAAGACAGATCGGACACAATTGGAGGGGGTGTGTTCATCACAGTGGACAAAGATATTGTTTCTACTGAAGTCGAAGTTAAGAATAACTGAAGTTTCCTGGGCACGTATAAGATGTGAAAGACAAGTAAAGTTAATAGTTGGGTATTTTTACCGCCCCCCTCCCGTCCCCAGAGTGCTGCTGTAGCAGTTTTGGAGTCATTTAAAGAACGTCTACGCCAGGTAGTATTGCAAAATTAGTCGTAGGAGACTTCAACCTTAAGAGTAGAGATTGGAACCTCTCTAGTTTCATTTCAGGCGGTACAGACAAGCAGTCTTGAGAGCTACTGTTGGACACATTTTCCGAAAACTGTCTTGAGCAGTTAAGCCGGCAACCCACAAGCAGTAGAAATATTCCAGACCTTATAGATACGAACAAGCCTGAGCTTCTTAACGATGCCAGTGTAGAGACGGGAGTTACTCATCATAGTGTCAATGGTGACCAAAGTTAATAAACCAATCAATAAGTCTAGGAGCGTATTTTTGTTAGAAAGAGCAGATTACCAATGTTAGTATCGGACTTAGGAAATGAATTAACATCGTTTAGTTCCAGTACGGTGGATGTAGAGGAATTGTGGACTAAATTTAAATGTATTTTAAATAAAGGGTTAGAGTAATATGTGCATATAATCGATTAAGAATGGAAAAGATCCACCGTGGTATAATGACAATGTTAGGAAGCTACTGAGAAAGCAATGACTGTTGTACTCTCGGTTCAAAAAAGAACACGCATATGATGACAGGCAAAAGGTAGTAGATATTCGTACGTCTATAAAATAATCACTGTGCAAAGCATACAATTATTATGACAGCCATACCTTAGCAAAAGATATTTTCGAGAACATGAAAAAATACTGGTCCTATGTAAAGCCGAGCGGGAGTAGCCGAGCGGTCTGGAGCGCCACGTTACGAAACAAAACAAAACAAAAAAGTTCAAATGTTTGTAGAAGTTTTGGACTTAACTACAGGGTCATCAGTCCCTAAGCTTACAAACTACTTATGAACTAGCTAATACTAAAGACGGCACAAATATCCATGCCCGAAGAGGGATTCGAACCCCGACCGTAGTGACCGTGCAGACCGTGACTGGCGCGCCGCAGACCGCTTAGCCACCGCGACGGCACGTTACGAATCGCACGGTCTCCCGCGTCGGAGGTTCGAATGCTTCGTCGGGAATGGATATGTGTGTTGTCCTTAGGTTAGTTTAACTTAGTTTAAGTAGTTTGTAAACTAGGGACTAATAAATCTGCAGTTAATTCGTACATATTTACAAACATCTGCACATTTTGAATCCTATGTAAAATCGATAAGAGAGTCGAAGCCCACTATCCAGTCACTCGTTGATCATTCCGGGGCAGTAATAGAAGAAAGCAAACGGAAAGCTGAAGTCCTAAATTAAGTCTTTAAGAAATATTTCAAGCAGGAGGGCCGTACAAACGTACCATCACCTGATCAGCGCACTAACTCCCAAATGGAGGACATAGTAATAGGTATTTCCGGTGTAGAGAAGCAGCTGAGAGCTAAATACAAAAAAAGTCTCCCGGTGTGGATGGAATACCAGCTCGGTTTTACAAAGAGTATTCTGCGGCATTAACCCATTACTTAGTTGCATTTCTCACGAATCTTTTTTTTCAGCTTAAAGTTCCTAGTGATTGGAAAAAAGTGCAGGTGGCTCCCGTTTATGAGTAAGGTAAAAGAACTGACAGACAAAATTACATGCCAATATTGTTGACAACAGTTTCCTGTAGAATTTTGGAGTGTATTCTCTGTTCGAATATAGTAAATTTGCTTGAGGCGGAAAAGCTTCTTTCTTTGAATCAGCACGGGTGTAGGAAACATCGTTCATGTGAAACTCAGCTTGCTCTTTTCTCACATGACATCTTACGAGCTATATGAAGGGAAACAGGCAGATTGTGTTTCTCTCGATTTCAAAATGCCATTTGACGCGGTGCACACTGCAGAATGCTAACGAAGATACGAGCATATGGAATAGTTTTACAGATTTGTGAGTGGCTGGTAGACTTCCTAAGTAACAGAACGCAGTACATTGTTCTCGACGGCGAGTGTTCATCAGAGATGAGTGTGCCCCAGGGGAGTGTGATAGGACCGCTATTATTTTCTATCTATATAAATAATCCGAAGAACAGAGAAACTTGTAATTTGCGTCTGTTTTCTGATGATGCTGTGGTGTATGGGAGGGTGTCGTCTTTAATTGACTGTAATAGCACACATGATGAGTTAGACAAAATTTCTAATTGGTCTGAATAATGGCAGCTAGCTCTAAATGTAGAAAAAGTAAGGTGATACGTAAGAGTAGGAAAAACAATCCCATAATGTTCGAATACAGCATTAGTAGTGAGCTTCTTGATGCAGTCGTGTCGTTCAAATATCTAGGCGTAACATTGCAAAGCAATATGAAATGGAACGAACACCTAAGGACAGTTATAAGGCGGACAGCCGACTTCGGTTTATTGGGAGAATTTTGGGAAGATGTACTTCATCTGTAAAGGAGACCACGTATAAAAAGCTTGTACGACCACGTCTTGGGTATTGCTCAGTGTTTGGGACCCGCAGCAGATCAGTTTAAAGGTAGACATAGAAGCAGTTCAGAGACAAGCAGCTAGGTTCGTTACTGGTAGGTTTGACTAATGCGAGAGTGACACGGAAAAGGTTCGGGAACTGAAGTGGGGACTGCTGGAGGAAAGACGACGTTCTTTTCGAGAAATTCTGTTGAGGAAATTTAGAGGGCCAGAATTTGAAGCTAAGTGTAGAAATATCATCCTGCCGCCTACTTACATTTCACGTAATGAACACAAAGACAAGATAAGAGAAATTAGGGCTTGTACGGAGGCATATAGATATTCTTTTTTTTCCTCGTTCTGTTTAGGAGTGGAGTACGAAAGGAAATGCCTGGTAGTGCTACAGTGTACCCTCCGCCACGCACTTTACGGTGGATTCTGGACTATATATGTAGATGTAGATGTATTGCTGTTGGTAACATTGTATTTCAATTTAACTCATACTGTAAACATTCCAACTAGTGTAACTACTCCTCTAGGACAGCCACTAATATCATGTTCTAGACAAATCAAAGAAATAAAATCATATCATGAAACCAAAAATCAATAGCATGTCAGATCATGACATGCAGCTCCCTATTTTAAGCGTAGATTGCAAGAAGATTATGAAGACTGATAAATGTGAATACAGAAGAGTAGTCATTCCACCAAAAATTCAGTATTTTAGAAAACTTCTTAAAGATATAAACTGCAAAGTTGTACGCTGATTGGGTATGGCATATTTGATGGGAAACACGATTGTATGGATATCTCTTGATAGTATGGTTATATAATGAATTCGTCACAGTACGAGGATATAGCGGTTTCTTACTCTTAATTATAGACGCAAATGTAGTTTACAAAATTGCCACCATAGTTAGCTTGAACGCAAATTGGAAACATATCATTCGGTCATGTAATCGTAATTTCTGGATATGAAATCTGCATTGCTGTTCACTACTCTGGCAAGGGAGTGGTCCAGTCCGACATGTAAAACTTACGTTGAAATCTTTTGTATAGTAAGATTACTGATATAGTAACACACTGTTTCAATTTTAGCAGCTAAGACCCACAGTAACATTTTTTAAAGTTTACATTTGCCAAATCTATAGCCCTCCCGCCAGACAGTCCAGACAGTGGCCCCGTAACGTTAAATCTGAACGTAAACTGTGGTATCGCACAAGTCCAAAGTGCGCGCCACCTACTTTCGCCGCGCGCCGCCATGCACGCACGGCGCGGCGTTCTTACGACGTCAGCCACGAGCGCCCTC
The DNA here is from genome assembly GCA_026315105.1 of Locusta migratoria. NCBI lineage: Eukaryota > Metazoa > Arthropoda > Insecta > Orthoptera > Acrididae > Locusta > Locusta migratoria. The sequence goes on from CM048755.1 coordinate 15,513,847, forward strand.
TGCTACAACTCCGCTCGTGGTCAGCACTGAACTACATCGTTCACTTGGGACTGAGATAGGAACCAGCTAACACTTCAAAATCAGATAGGCACCAGTGAAGACTTGGCTATCGGATAGGCACTAGGCAGGCCTCTAGCTCAACTATGTATCAGCATTCTGCAGTATACAACTATGTAAAAGTTAAGTATTGTATAAATTCTGTGCAATATATATCTCGTTCTAATTTACTCTAGTGTTTCTAGTTTCTGGCTGCTCCCCTCCGTACCTGCACCAGCGTGCTATCTTTATTCCTGTGTCGGTCTCATTCCACTCGGCCACCGACACCTACGACGGAAACGAGACACAAAAGCAGCGACGAGGCTGGGACACAAAAGTGGCGACGAGGAGTGATAGAAGAACCTTGGAACAGCCCACTTGCAGCAGCCAGACAGCAGCAGTTGGAGCACGCAGAAATTGCTCCCGCCCACCCACCCTTATTATAAGATTTTTGGGGGAACGTTTACAGTACGTGTTTTGTGGACTTTTTTTGTTGCAGAGCGTCCTCATTTACCTTGCATTTGTGTTTTGTTATAATTTACTTGTATGCGCGGCACCTAATCGGTCAGCATGGCCACTACCCCGAACCCAAACTTAATGGAAATTATTCAGTTACAGACGGCGCAAATCACACAACTCCTGCAAGCAGTGGCCCAGCTGACAGCGCAAGCGGCTAACCAACAACAGCCGCCGCTTCAGCAGCCCACACCTGCCGCCGCAACGCTTCCTACGTTTCGCCAGTACAACGAACGTGAGGAAGAATGGAGTGACTACTTCGCTCAATTTCAAGAACTCGTCGCGGCTCATCAAATAACAGGTCAGACAGTTAAACATTTCTTTCTCGCCGTAGTTGGGACCAAGACTTTCGTGTTACTGCAGAAACGTTTCCCGCAAGCATCTCCTCGTGATGTAGACTTTGTACAACTAGTAGAGGCACTAAATGCTCATTATGAGAGAATAGTTATCGTCGCTGCGGCACGGTACCGATTTTTCAGACTTAAAAAATTACCACAGCAGTCACACCAAGAGTGGATTATGGAATTGAAGGGCTTAACCCGCAAATGTAAATTTACTTGCTCTTGTGGACTTTCGTATAGTGACGTGATGTTGAGGGATGCGATTACGCAGAACATTCAGGACCCCAGAATTAGGGCAGCAATTCTAAAACAGTCTGACCCCTCATTAGACAGTGTACTGCAGCTTATAGAAGCGCATGATACTTTTGACTTAGCAGATGTAGAAATGCAAAGCCACAGTGTAAATTCAGTGTGCCGTAACGGACGCTTTCCTAGCCGTAGTTCTCAGTGTAGCACTAGTGATTCTTACAATAGTACAGGCCGTGCTGAACAGACAGTGAACAGCAGCCAGTGTAAAAGTGCGACACAAAGGTCGCCCCGTCGTGTTCGAAACAGTAATTTGAATAACGGGCGCCAACGCTCATTTCAGAAAAATGTTCGTAAGTCTTGCCCCCAGTGTGTATCTCGCCACAAATGTGCACAGTGCCCTAGTCGCAACGCAACCTGTTATCAATGTGGCAAATCAGGACATGTACAGTCTGTGTGTATGCAAATTAAAAATTCTAAGAACGGTGCCGTTAAGTACAGTGCTTCGCAAAATGCAAAAACAGTTCATGCTGTCAATGTTATAGACGCTGTGGAATTGAACAGTGCTTTATTTGGTTCTCAATTGCGAGAAAGATCTTCTGCGCCTGTTGCAAAACTATGTAGTGAGCCACGCCGCAAGCGCCGACGAGCGCATAAATCTGTGGAACGGAAACGGGTTCGGGACAATCAAAATGACAATGTACAGTGCAATCCTGTAGTGAACCTAGTGCCTTCTGTAACTTCTCCTTGTAAAAGTGCCCAGTACTGTGTAGATAGTGACAGTAGACTTGGAGTAGCTACTCAAAAGTTTAGTGCAGTAGTTAGTGAATCTGTAGTAGCCTCGTAATGTGAGGACGCCGATCCGGCGGTAGTGCCATCTAGTGACAGTGTTGTTAATCCGCTGCGTGCCGAGTCTGCGCCGCTTACTTCACTACGCGGCCCGCGCATTCGCAGCAAACAAACCGTAGCAGATGTTGCCCACATTCACGCACCTGTCGAGCGCCACAAGCAAAAGCTTTTTGTGAATCTTTGCATAGAAAATAAGACTGTGAAATTTCAACTTGATACTGGTTCCGCTGTCACTTTAATGAATAAAGAGACGTATGAACTTCTGGGTTCGAGAAAATTGTCGCCGTCACAGCAAGTGTTAATAGCATATACAGGACAAACTATTCCCGTGCTAGGAACGTGTAGCCTGCCTGCCTCTTTTCAAGGTGTAACAAAAACAGTTGCTTTTGTAGTTCTTCAGGCCAAATCTACACAGAACATTTTTGGACTAGATGCTTTTGACTTGTTTGGCATATCAATTCAAAGAGATGTACTTCAATTTTCGTCAGTAGTGCCTCAGGACAAAATAAATTCATTGTGTGAAAAATATAGTGACTTGTTTTCGCCGGAACTAGGTTGTGCAAAAGACTTCGTGGCACATGTAACTTTAAAAGAATCTGCAGTACCAAAATTTCGTAAAGCTAGACCAGTGCCTATCGCAATGCGTGATACAGTTGCCGAAGAACTTAAACGTTGGCGAGATAGTGGGGTGATTTCTCCTGTTTCTGCGAGTCAGTGGGCCTCGCCTTTAGTAATTATACCCAAGCCGTCCGGAAAACTTCGTCTCTGTGCGGACTTCAAATCAACAGTGAACAGTCAAACAATTGTAGACACTTATCCCCTGCCCAGACCTGACGAACTAATGGACAAATTAGGACAGTCTCGCTTCTTTTCTAAGATTGATTTAGCAGAGGCATACTTACAAATTCCACTTGATGACGAGTCAAAAAAGTTTTTCGTCATTAATACTCACATGGGCCTTTTTCAATTTCAACGCCTACCCTTTGGCAGTTCTTCCGCCCCCGCTATTTTTCAGCGCTTTTTGGAACAGCTGACAGTTTCTGTACCGTGTTGCTCGAACTATTTAGAGGATATTGTGGTATCCGGACGTACAGTTGAAGAACATTTAGTAAACCTGGAGTGCCTTTTCAAAGTTTTGACTGCAGCAGGTCTACGTTGCAATAAAGCAAAGTGTTCGTTTTTTCAAACTGAAATAGAGTACCTAGGCCATGTGATTAATGCCCAAGGAATTCATCCCTTACAGTCATATCTTAGAGCAATCAAAGACTTGCCTCCTCCTAAGAATGTGCACGAATTGCAAGCAGTAATGGGAAAGCTTAACTATTATTTCAGATTTATTCCCAATGCCTCTCAGATTGCAGCTCCACTGCATCACTTACGTAGGAAGAATGTTCCTTTTGTATGGTCTAAAGATTGCCAGGTGGCCTTTGACAAATTAAAGTCTGCACTACTCAGTGATGCATGTTTGATTCCCTTTGACCCACAGAAGCCTGTAGTGTTAGCAGTTGATGCCTCATCGTACGGTCTGGGTGCAGTTTTGTCACATCGTATTGGATCTCTCGATTGTCCTATTGCCTTTGCGTCCAAGCTACTGACGCCAACGCAACAGAATTACAGTCAGATAGAAAAGGAGGCCTTAGCGATAATTTACGGCTTCACAAAGTTTCATCATTATCTCTATGGCAGAAAATTCTATTTGTTGACTGACCACAAGCCTCTCACGTCGTTGTTCTCACCCACAAAGCCAATTCCGCCACGAACGGCACAAAAGCTTCAGAGATGGTCCTTAATATTGTCTAATTATCAGTATGAGATGTTGTACCGACCTACCACTAAACACGCCAACGCGGACACACTTTCCCGACTTCCGGTTGGCCAGGATGTGTCATTTTATTCTTTGGAAATTGCATGTTGTCAGATAGACTCCAGAGATGCTTCCGCTGTCGCAGATTTCCCTTTGAACTCTCGTCGGGTTGCACAGACCTAAGTGCGGATGCAGACCTAAGTGTGGTAGCACGGTTTGTTCGCTCAGGGTGGCCTGCCAGAGCCAAAGACATTGATCGGCCTCTGGTTCGACGTTATTTTGCACAACTTCATGCATTATCTTTAAGTCAGGGTGTTCTGTTGTTGACATTGGGGTATTGTTAGGACAAAGCAACTGGCCAGACATCATTGTACCTGGGTTGGTATGGACGCCCAGATAGAGAGCATGACGTCACAGTTTACTGTTTGTGCGGAGCATCAGGCGGCTCCTCCGCAACGTTTCTCAGACTGGCCACGCCCCAGGGGACAATGGCAACGTTTACACATTGACTTTGCCGGACCTTTCTGGAATACGCGCTGGTTAATCGTTGGAGACGCTTTCAGCAAGTTTCCTTTTGTGATTGCCATGAACTCAACGACGGCGTCTAGTACAATCAGTGCCTTAACGTCAGTGTTTTGCATCGAAGGTTTGCCTGAAACTATCGTCAGTGACAATGGACCTCAGTTTGTTAGTGCGGAATTTCAACAGTTTTGTCGTGTGAATGGCATTCAGAATATCACCACCGCACCTTTTCACCCTCAGTCCAATGGTGAAGCAGAACGTTTCGTTCGAACATTCAAGTCTCACATGGAAAAAATGAAAGGTCAGCACTCCAGGCAGCAAGCTCTTCAAATTTTCCTGTCTACGTATCGGTGCATGCCACGTGACGGCCCGTCTCCTGCCGAGCTGCTACACGGCCGCCGTCACCGCACTCTCCTTCACCTGCTGCAGCCTCCCACGCACCGAGTCGGTTCGTATGGCGCTACGCGTTTTCAGGTTTCCACGCCGGTGCTGTACAGGGTGTTTGCTGGCAACAAGAAGACATGGTTGCCGGGCACCATTCAGCGCGTGCTCGGTCGCAATATGTATGTTGTACGCTCTTCCACAGGGTCGGAACTGCGGCGCCACGCAAACCAATTGCGCTTGCACAGGCCGCGCGATCCTGTCTCCGGTTTCTTGATTCCAGACCCAGTTCACCGCCAGGGAGCACAGCCACATCGCTCGCCGCCGGGCCCAGCTTCCCCGGGCTACGAGATCCCGATGGATGTCGACGCGCCTCCTACGCAGTCGACCCCTCCGCCTCCGTCGCCGCCTCAGCTGACAGCGTCACCGAGAGGGACTCCGGGACCGTGCGCCCCCCCCCCCCCCCAGCTTGGGCTACGCACCTCAGAAGAAGATGACCTGCTCCCGCTGGGCGGAGGGGTGCGCCCTTCCCCTCGTTTTGGCTGGTTTTCCGGGGGATCGCAAGGCGGATGCTGGGGCGCGGACGGCGTCTCGATCCCAGCCTCAGCTACGACGCCCGTCCCACCAGTAACGCCCCCGCCCAGGCCCTCCTCCCAGTGCCGTCGCCGTGGCCCTCAGCCCTACGCCACGACGGCGCGGCGGTTTGGGGGGGAGGGGTGTGGTGTCGCACAAGTCCAAAGTGCGCGCCACCTACTTTCGCCGCGCGCCGCCATGCACGCACGGCGCGGCGTTCTTACGACGTCAGCCACGAGCTCCCTCTGCTACAAATCCGCTCGTGGCCAGCACTGAACTACATCGTTCACTTGGGACTGAGATAGGAACCAGCTAACACTTCGAAATCAGATAGGCACCAGTGAAGACTTGGCTATCGGATAGGCACTAGGCAGACCTCTAGCTCAACTATGTATCAGCATTCTGCAGTACACAACTATGTAAAAGTTAAGTATTGCATAAATTCTGTGCAATATATATCTCGTTCTAATTTACTCTAGTGTTTCTAGTTTCTGGCTGCTCCCCTCCGTACCTGCACCAGCGTGCTATCTTTATAAAATAAACATGCACCAAAGTTAAAGTGGCAAAAGTCTGAAAAATAAAACTGTACGAAAAATTAAGATCAGCTCGTAAGAGGCGAGGAAGCGTTAACCATGGCGATGTACGAGACTGGGTCTCAAAATTGCATCGGACATGAACATTGCTAATACCCATACTTCAGCAGCCTGACTAACCTAATTCAAACAATCTTGCGGTGTACGAAGGCGAAAAATTACCCAGTTTACTTAAAGTAAAATTGTGGACAATGGACAGAGGATTTCATAGTAAACGTAAAGTCGAAACTTCATGTTATCCCTGTAACTGTTGTTTATAACGCTGATCAATCAGATTTCGTGAAATAACTAAGTACACACCGCACTGTATCATTTCGGGATGAAAAAAAGACGTTTGTGTAATAAATGAATGCTATGGCAGTACATACACAATAATTCCCGTCGTAACTGTATTACTGTTTCCTCAGCTGTGTATCATTCTTCAGGAATCTCAAGGCATATTAGAACCAGAATTAAGAAAAAAAAATAACTGTTTAGTCATAATAATCTTGTAATCGGCCTTTCAAAATCTGGAAAAAATGCCAAAGTATTAAAATTTTATTATTCGAAATGTATTCCTACCAGTTACAGACACTAAATGATGGTATCTGTTACACTCATAGTTTGAAAATAGCCTCACATCTGTATTTGTGGAGAATGATGAAAAGGTTGTTGATATAATGTGTATTCCAACTGTAACTACTAGTGTGATTGAACCTCTTGACAAAAAAATTTTGACAGTAGAAAGCATTTTCCAGGAAACAACCAGACAAAATTATTTCAGATACCTCCCTGTCATTTCATGTTTATCTGCGGAAGATTATTCTATACCTCTGGTCATTTGTGCATTAACAATTCGCATCGCCACGTTTCACGCATTTATCAAATTTGCCTGGTACGCAATGCAGTATGCAGAACATCGGCTGGGACCATTCGTTACTCCATTCCAGTTCGGGGTAATTAAAGTACTATATACCGTTGAGTGCCTGAACGCATAAATTGCTCCATTGATCTGTGTGCCTGGTGCAAGCTAAATGTTTATTTTTGTCATTCAGTAGACACTTCGCATTTTGGTAATGACTGCAGGCCGTGGCGGAGCGGCCGAGCGCATTGAGGCGCTATGCTACGATGCACGAGGCCGTTCCCCGTCGGGTGTTCGAATCCCCCCTAGGGCATGGATGTTTGTGCCGTCTTTCCCATAAGCTAGTTAATAAGTAGTTTGTAAGTTTAGGGACTTATGACCCCGTAGTTAAGTCCCATAAGCTCTACAAACATTTGAACATTTTGAATGACTAGGGAATAAACGAGGAACAGTTTCACTAACAGTCTAATGTACACTATTCAAAAATTCTCATGTGGAAGGACTATAGAATTTTGTATTAAATCAAGTAAATGAAAGAAATAATACTTTCAATACAGTAAAGACCCTACAGGTGGAAGTCGGCTGTTTGTGACATCAATCACTGTCATGATTTTATTTTCTCTGCTATACAAATTTATAAGAATTACTTTTGCAACAATGCAACTGTTGATATGAAGTTATTCATAAAATTAGGTACATTACACTGTTTTTATAGTTTAATTTTGGTTCTCACCAGAGTGAAGACAAGCTAAAAAGCACGAGTGAAAGAGAATCCTGTCTGTTGTACCCGCTAGCCCTGGTGAAGGTCTTACAACCGGACGCCACTTCGACGACTTACGCATCCCTCACTCTTCCCATTTACCTAAACGAGCAACAGAGACTTACAGTTTAAGGTGGATTCCGAATCACGCGTCGTTCGTGTTCACTCTGCACGTCATTAGAATGTGAATGTCAAGTTAAAAACCTCAGTGAAAAACTTGTTGTCCCAATGGGATTCGATGCCGCCAACTCAAATGCGCGCATTTTGCCATTAGACTACTTTTTTTTATTTTATTTTTTTAGTAGGGCCTCTTTCCTCCCCTTCAGCCCTGCCTATCGCCATTATCCCCTTCTTCTGCGTGGGCTTCTTCCGCCATGTAAAAAAATTCTTTTCTTACCCTTTACTTGGGTGTCTGTAAGCATCGTCCTTGTTACAGAAAAAGGATTATAAACTCAATTTTTTTCTTTCTGTCTTCCACTCCATTATTTTCATTTGCAGTGGGCAAAATGCAAGTAAAACTAATATTTATTGTGCCTCTTAGTGGCATTAATATAAACTTGTCTTATTATATATCATATAATGTAGAACTGAACTTTCCCCAACGAACTAAGTACTCCTTGCTCTAAAGTAACTTCTCCCTTTCTCTTCTGCAAGGAGCCACAAATAAAATTTATTTTCCGGTATCCTACGGTTTTGATAGACCAGAAAAAATTAGCAAAGCGAAACATATATTTCACTTGAAATGAAAACAACTTTAAATACCTAACAAAGGTATATCGATTCTATATTTTTCAAGCTACGTTTAATCCTTGGACAATACGTTTTCAGGGTTCTGCTGAGGCCTTCACGGCTACCGTAGCGGCCACGGGGCTCACGAAGTCCCCACCGTACTTCACTCTCAGCAGCAATCCCCTACTTAGCATTTATCCATCACATTGCCACAATACTACTATATAAGCCTTATCCTATGCCTTGTCTTTCGAAAAGAATTTTTAACATATTTCCGTAACTCTTCATGTGTCCTTTTTCTCTAAATATTTTATAATATTCCTCCTGCATATATTGTCTATATTCCTCTATACAGTCCTTCCCTTTTTTGTTAATTACATAATTTATGTAATTACCATATATCCATAATAATACGTTATTCTTCTGCGGTGGGAAAACTATTTCATCTGGAAAGAACAAATTGTTCAAAGTGATTTCCCGTCCATCACTCCGTTTAATAAAATCGGCCTGCACCGTGCTATCTTTCCATATATCTGTGTATCCTTCACATAAGAAGCGGTGCTTCAATAGATCGACAATACCTAACTTTGAGCATACGTTAGTTGCTCTACGTCCTATGCAATATAATTTTTCGTTGGTACTAACTATATTATTGATGACTTTGTACCAAGCCGACTGAACTTCCGTTGTTAGTGTTTTATTGTTTATATTTTTCCATATTTTTTCCCAGTTTTTCTCAGAATATTTTAATTCCATCATGTTGCGTATTGTAGTTGATTGTAGTCCATCCATTATATATTGGCTATTACATTTGTTCTTATCCTCGATGATACCTCTCATATAACTTATTTAAAGGTAGAACATTTGTGCCGGCCGCGGTGGCCGAGCTGACTGAGGCGCGCCAGTCACGGTCTGCATGGCCACTACGGTCGGGGGTTCGAATCCCCCCTCGGGCATGGATATTTGTGCCGTCCTTAGTATTAGCTTCGGCAGAGAAAGGGGAGGATGCTGAGTTCTCTCAGTTTCCTACTAAGATGCCGAGAGGGGGATGTAGTTCCAGTTTTCGCCATGTTCAAGCATCATGTTAACACCAGAGCGGCGAACAGGATAAAACACCGAGCCAGCCTTGCGCTGGTAAGAGAAAGAGTGCGTGACATGCGCCATCGACTTGATGTCACGTCCAGGGAATTGCTGTATCTCCACCTTTCCATAGCAGCTACCCTGACCCGAGAAGACTGGGACCAGGTTGATGGTGCCTCCTGGTCTTTGGCTGAATGCACCATGAGGAAATCAACAGCTTGTCAACAGGCCAAGTTTGAGCGCCTCAACAAAAGGTTACAACAGGATGGGGACATAAGGACGGTGGTCAACCTGAGTGACAAGCAGCTCGATGAGGCCACTTCAAAAGTACTCAGCAAGGGCCTCAATTTTGCAGTTACCCCCAGAAGCGTACCTGTGGCTGCATTCATCAGTGCAGTTGAGCAAGTGGTCAACACACTACCTCCCAGTGTGTCTGAAGAGATCCGCAGGGAGACATTGTAACGTTTCTGCTATGATGCACGCTCCTAAAAATCAGTTGCCAACATAGAAACACGAAATATCTGATACCTAAAGTAAAACTTCATTACCGGACATGTGATATTTCACATTTTCGCCTTCTGTTTGAAATTCTATTAACACTATTAGTAAAATACCTTTTAAGAAATAGTATGTTGATTTAAATATAACTTTGGCTAACCTTTTACGTAATTTTCAGTTTTTTATACTTTCGTAAAAAATAGCTGCAAACACTAAAAATGCATTACACTTAGTTTCGGAAATTGCTGAACCTATATGATACTAATTTGTATAAAAACAGCAATACTACATGTTATAAACTATTGCACAACATGATTTCATATATACCTTTTGTTTAAATAAATTAGGGCAGACCATGTTTTAAATATCACTAGATCCTAAATTAAATACTGATAATTTTTCATGCACTAAAATTAATAATCCGTTTGGTACTAAGAAACTATCTTCGAAATTAACAAAACTACGACAACCATATACAAATCCGTATTAATAAATAATTTGACCGCAAACTGAAACTCATTAAAATTCCATGTCACAATAATATTACGCCTACACAATATTGGCAAAATAAATATGTGTGCATTTCGAAAACACACATAATGTAAATAATTTGACGACTGTAAACACTAGTCAAAAGGATGACGTTAAATTTGTGTACTACATTTAAATACAAATTTCATGAAACAAGTACATACATTGACATAAATAGTCAAAGCTTAAATGTAATGTTTTAATTTCTGTATTTTGCCATATTTAATGTAAAAGAATACTGTTTAATTGTGAATTGCAAAACTTTGTCATCAATCTTATTGCGCAGTTGCGTGGAGGGATGTTTGAGAGAAACCATTGTTTGTTTAGTCTGTTTTGGAGTTTTCGAGTGGCCAGAAACCTGTAAGCAGCTCTGTTGGCTTGCTGCTGTATTTCTTGATTGTGCAATGTTTAAGTGGAAATAAAATCGTTTCCATATCAACTGAGATGGTTTTAATTTATGAAAAGATCCTGTAAAATCAAATTCTTTAGTGAATGCCGAAGACAACTCACAACGCAATGGACTTCAGCCAGCATATAAGATAAGTTCAACTTCACCTACAGTGAAATGACTTCGTTATAGACTGTGAACTAATAAACATTTCCGTGATTCAGGAATATATTAGGGCTCAGTTTGAGTCATTTCGAAAAGAGGTGATGGACGTTAGAAGTGGTGCCTTGTGACCAGGATTCATTTAAAGAGTATTCACTAATGTAAAATGTTAGAAGTGGTGACGTGATCAAAGGATTTTAAAGAGTATTCACTAATATAAAATGTGTTTCAGGATACAAGGAAAATAATGTATATGATGGATGTGCAGTAAAACCATCATAAAAAGTGCAGAATTCGACTACAATACTATCCACACCTACGATGTCGAAATTTAATGGAGGAAGATGGCAGTAATTTGAACTACTAGATTCCTGTATCGCCGCATCTTTGTGACCAGCTAAGTACCTTTTTAGTAACTTTTGTAGTGACTGTTTGTGTGATAGGGGTTTTATGTGGACTGAAAACTTATTTTAAAATGGATACAGTAAGAAAGGAGGGAGATGATAGTACTCAAGTTTCGGACTTTGACAGTGGGGTAGAAGGTTCTGGTATCGCGAGTTCTACACCGATTACAAGAAAGCAGCAGGTCCCATTTTCTAGTGATTTACAAGAGACTGGACAACAGATTAGTAATATGGCAGCAAACGCGGAAATAGAAAGAAAATCAATCTTGGAACTTTTATTAGAAATGAAAATACGAACTCCAAACTTTCATTACAAATGGAAACCACGAACTCCAAACTTTCATTACAAATGGAAACTATGGAAACTATGAAAACCGAACTTTCGTTAGATATAAAAACCATGAAAACCATGATATCTGACATAAAATCTCAAACAAATTCAATTAAATTTGAAATTTGTAAAACAAATGACGCAATGACCGATTTAAAACAATGCATTGGAAGTCTAGAGACAAAGTTTAGTACTAGATTTAATAGTGTAGAAAAAAGTGTTTTGGTAGTTTCTACTTCAGAAGATTCACAGACGAGTGACAGTGTTGAAAAAATAGATGACAGTTCAAGTTATGTAAATTCTCAGAGCCAGGATACTAAAACAGAGTTAACTGGAAAGATTCGCGATTTTGAACAATGTAATAGCAAACTTAATTATTCTGATTTGAAAGTAGAAACTGAATGTAACTCTTTTATAGATACCCCTGAGCAAGAAGTCTAAAGTAATTGTACAGTCACAGAATTACCACAGCGTGTAGACGAAATTCAAGAAAAGTCACATACGGGAAATTTGTTTATTCCTAGATGTACTAGTGTAATTTGTTTACCAGTAGTGAGGTTACCTGGTAGGCCTAAAAAGAAATTTCGTCCTATTTATTTTATGCCACAGGACAATGATTGTTTTCATTCAGATTTGAATGACACTTCAGAAATTATGTTGCTTAAGGAAAGTCTAAGGTGTAATGTATGTTCTTGGGCAAACCAGACCCAGTTGTTTGCATTTAATTTTGGACCTAGTAGTAAAGTAAAATTACCTATTCTACCTGATGATAGACAAAATGTGATGCATCAGTCTATGTACTGATGTAATACCTTAGGGGCATAATTACTCTTTAGTTATGAAACTGCTGACAACAGTTCAGGTCCCCAGTCGTGTGCTGTGTACTTCTATTAATCATTTTCACAGTGCAGAATAAATTCTATGATTTAAGTTTTCCTTCAGTGTAAATATTTATGATTATTTGACAAAATGTTTTAAATGCCACTGATAAATGAAAACAGCTGAGACATACCTTTCGATATATACATTTTTGCTATATGCCTATTGAAACTTAAAATATGTGAAGTCTAAACTTTATTACCAGTTGGAATTTCTTTGAGAAAATATGAACAAAAATTGTGTAGGTGGATGTTAACCATCAATTCAGAAGAACTTTATACCAAATACTAATACTGTACCTAATCTGATATACTAGTTGGGGGTTTTCAGTAAGAATTTTTTTCCCTTGTGATAATGTATAGGCCAATGGACTTTATTCTTAAGAAAAGTAAATATACTGAAATACAGTTTCAACCAAATAGTGAATTCATGTTTACAGTTAATACAGTTACAATGAATAACAAATATTGAGAAGGATTTATGAATTAAAATACTATGTGAATTTAAGTACAGAAAAAGAAAATGGGTAGATGATGCGGGTTTATTTAATGTGTTTGACAGGAATTTTGGAGTATTTATGTTATGATGTTTATGAACCACTAGCTAATGTGGAAGTCTTTGAGTAGTCATCAAAAGATAAGACAGGTTAGAAAAAGGGGAAGTGCTGTTCATGAGAAATTTAAGTTAGGTTAAGAATTGTCAGTGAAAGTACTGAACAAATAGTTATTAAGTTACTAAAATGGAAGTGAAAAAATGCTTCATATATTGAAAAGAAAGAATTAATATGGCATAAAGAAAATGAATATGAAAATAATGAATATTTAAATGAAAAATGTTGATGTAGGATTAAGATTAGTGTAGTCTCTGAACAGATGCTTTACTTGAAGTCTAAGATGTTAAAATTGCTTGATACTGCTGAGGAATCTCAAAATGATAGTGTTAAGTGTACTGAAAATGTTAGCTCCAAACCCTGATATAAATGTTAAGTCATCTACTGAAGTGTTAGTTAAAGAAATAAGTGAAAGTAAATATGAAAGTATACCTTCTGTCAATGTCAACTTAAGTTGTGATTCTAGTAACATGAATAATTTTGAGGAAGTTTAAAAAATCTAGTAACTGAACCTGAAAACCAAGTAATGTTTCACTATGAGTGTAGTCCATTTGTTAAGATCTGAGTTCAAGTTTAACTACATGTATACATTGAGTCACTTGAAGTTAATTGAAACCCTTAGCGTATGCTTATAGTTTTGCTTATCCACGATCCATAAAGTTGATCGGTCTCAGATAGGTTAATGCATTTAAATCCTACCTATAATTTTGATACCATTTATGAATATGGCACACAATAATTAATTTATTAACCTCATATGCATAGTCAAAGGTATGATGAAGTGTTCATTATTTGTTTATGGCTTGAAATGTCATTGTTTATATGAAAATGCTTACCTCAGTTATGTACTGTGATTTTTCTATTAATCACGTCCACAGTGCATTACAATTCAAATTCTTTAATTCTTTTCACTCTTGTTAGTCATTTATTAGTATTTTTGTGTTTTGGTTGAATTTTGTGTTGTACTTTGATGTGTTAAGAGGGACTTGCTAACAATTAGTACAAAAGTGACTATAAGCATGGGAGGACACATAGGCCACACAAGTGTTGACCAATGTAAAACTCAATTTCTATCCTTGAACTTACAGCTTAATAGGAAAATATTTAATACTGGTTTAAGATGACCATATTATAGTATATTGTACATATGACACAGTTTTGGCTGATGGAAGGTTTAATTTTCATTTTTATTCTTAAAGTTTACAATGAAACTTATGTTTTACAAGTTACATACTTGGTATGTTTATCAAGTGTACTTGCACATACTCATGATGTAAAGGTTAATGAACCATTACAGACTACCTATTACTAATTATTATTAACATTAAACTTGTATAAATTTGTATTTTTCATGTGGAACACCTATGTTTAGTTCATGACACACTTGTTGACTTGCTCATGCGTGCAAGCTTTGTGCATCAATTTGTAGTTGATTACAGGGTGTTTAATTTTGATATGGTACTGTATCTGAAAATGATCAGGCAGACCATATGTAAATTTTGACTTTTGTGTAGTATATAATTATGAGATTTTACACTGTTAACGTAGACATGTACAGACTTTCAGAACACTTAAGATAGTTACTCATTTACATTCACTTCTACTGTATGATTGTCACTCACTTTCAAACACTACTGGACAACATTGAATGTTGATTTTGAGTTATTGGGGGGTAGTAACTGTTCACCATTCAACAAACATAGGGTACTCTGGACTGTGTTGTGTTTGATTGGGGCAGTTTGTTCAAAGAAGAACAAAAACTATGTACTGTTTTTTACTTCTGCGGAAATAGTCAAGTTGCCAGTTGCATCTTGTTACTCTTGGTAAGGTAGTTACCATTAATACAAACATTCCGTTTAGAAGATTGTCTATGAAAACTAAATGGTGTATCGTAATACCTTACGGACACTAAATTGTTAAACAAAATATAAGTAAACGCAACCAGAGTCTTTTTCTGCTTTTGTAGCCGTTTGCGAGTCAGTTACCTGCCCTGGCCGTGGACGTAATTTAATGGCAGTGTATTTTTCCGCCCTCTCTTGATTACTGCCTTGAGAGTGGGTGTAGTTTGGCAGTTAAAAAAAAAACTTTTTCATTTTTCTTTAAATTCTTTCACGAATTGGGAAAAATTTGACACTTTGATGGATCAGTTGAGAACTGACACTTATTACTTTAATTTCCATGCTTCTTTGGAGCTATGAGATTAACCATTGCCACTGCTAACTACTCGCAGGGGGGTTAGTTTATGAATCTTTATTAATGCATATGTTTTTTTAATAAGTAAAATATTATGTAATACTATGATCTAGTTTGTTTCTACTCTTTACTACTGCTTATTCTCAATCTCTCAAACTGTATGAGAAATATTCAATACCCACAGTTTCAAAACCACGATTACATTTTCTGTCTATATAACCATTTTAACTATACCATAATTTTGAATGATAAATGTTTGATGTGCTCACTGAGAGCTTGTTTCTATCCATTGTTTTACTATTTAATTATGTCATTCATTCCACTTAGTAAATTGACTATATATTGTGAAGTTATTACAATGTACAACACCCTTTCTAGAGGAATTAGGAGCTTAGTTCTCACATAATGGCATTTACATACATGTACACATAGAAAAAAAGTTATTCTGCATAAAATACTTTTTTATATGAATGAATACCATACATAACTGTTTACAATATGAATATCAATGCTCTTTGAAAAGAAAAAAAAGTTGTAAAAGCTTGCTATTTCATTATTCAAACTAAAGTAAATGAGAGAGATTTCTCGTTAATTTTCAGTTACATTTAAGGGTTAATTTGAATCCATAATTTGAATTTATTTAAAATACCATATTGAGAAAATTGATTACTCTTTCCAATAGCCTGATAACAGTATGCTTATTTATGTATGTAGTTAGGGAAAAATAGTATGTCGTTCTGAGAAAAATACAACCATGTTGTAGGAACCGTCTTGAATGCCTGTAACTACAGTCAGCTGAAGCTGCGAGCCACTACATCACGAACAGCAGTTTGCAGATAACCACTGTCGGCGCACCATGCAACATCAACCACCGCCAGCATTCACAAGACTACAATCAACATAGGCTAAAATAAAAAAAAAAATGTAGGCTAAACTAATATAGACTCACTATGTACACCTAAATCACTACATATTGAAACGATAGCACACAGTGAACCCTACATTGCATTTCAGGTACACTATGTAGGGGTGTGTGTAACGTTTCTGCTATGTTGCCAACATAGAAACACGAAATATCTGATACCTAAAGTAAAACTTCATTACCGGACATGTGATATTTCACATTTTCGCCTTCTGTTTGAAATTCTATTAACACTATTAGTAAAATACCTTTTAAGAAATAGTATGTTGATTTAAATATAACTTTGGCTGACCTTTTACGTAATTTTCAGTTTTTTATACTTTCCTAAAAAATAGCTGCAAACACTAAAAATGCATTACACTTAGTTTCGGAAATTGCTGAACCTATATGATACTAATTTGTATAAAAACAGCAATACTACATGTTATAAACTATTGCACAACATGATTTCATATATACCTTTTGTTTAAATAAATTAGGGCAGACCATGTTTTATATATCACTAGATCCTAAATTGAATACTGATAATTTTTCATGCACTAAAATTAATAATCCGTTTGGTAATAAGAAACTATCTTCGAAATTAACAAAACTACGACAACCATATACAAATCCGTATTAATAAATAACTTGACCGCAAACTGAAACTCATTAAAATTCCATGTCACAATAATATTACGCCTACACAATATTGGCAAAATAAATATGTGTGCATTTCGAAAACACACATAATGTAAATAATTTGACGACTGTAAACACTAGTCAAAAGGATGACGTTAAATTTGTGTACTACATTTAAATACAAATTTCATGAAACAAGTACATACATTGACATAGTCAAAGCTTAAATGTAATGTTTTAATTTCTGTATTTTGCCATATTTAATGTAAAAGAATACTGTTTAATTTTGAATTGCAAAACTTTGTCATCAATCTTATTGCGCAGTTGCGTGGAGGGATGTTTGAGAGAAACCATTGTTTGTTTAGTCTGTTTTGGAGTTTTCGAATGGCCAGAAACCTGTAAGCAGCTCTGTTGGCTTGCTGCTGCATTTCTTGATTGTGCAATGTTTAAGTGGAAATAAAATCGTTTCCATATCAACTGAGATGGTTTTAATTTATGAAAAGATCCTGTAAAATCAAATTCTTTAGTGAATGCCGAAGACAACTCACAACGCAATGGACTTCAGCCAGCATATAAGATAAGTTCAACTTCACCTACAGTGAAATGACTTCGTTATAGACTGTGAACTAATAAACTTTTCCGTGATTCAGGAATATATTAGGGCTCAGTTTGAGTCATTTCGAAAAGAGGTGATGGACGTTTGAACATGCAGGGCACTCACCAGGACAAAGCCCGCCAAATGCAACATCTCGAGCGAGGAGAGAGCGGCACTCAGACAGCTACAGGAGGACGACAGCATTGTAGTTCTGCCAGCTGATAAGGGTAACTCCACTGTCATCCTAAACAAGTTGGAGTACGAAAGCAAGGTGCAACAACTTCTGGAGGACACTGCATACAAACCTCTAGGGGGTGACCCCACAGAAAAAGTGGACAAGAAGACCCGGATGTTGCTCAAGGAGACAGGTCTACCCGAACAGCTCATCAAGAAACTTCAGGCCAAAGCTCCTGTACCACCTAGACTCTATGGACTCCCCAAGGTCCATAAGGAGGGAGTCCCTCTCCGACCTATTGTCAGCAACATCGGTGCAGCAACCTACCCCACTGCACAATACCTGAAGAAGAAACTGGCACCATATGTGGGTAAATGCACCCACCACATTCGAAACTCGGAGGACTTCCTGCAACGCCTGAGGCAGCTACACACTGTGGACTCAGACATCTTGGTCAGTTTCGATGTGGTGTCGCTCTTCACGCAAGTGCCACTGACTGACTCACTCAATCTCATCGGGGAAAAGTTCGATGGTGCCCTGCTTGACTTGTTCAAGCATGTACTGACCTCGACTTATTTTCTTTACGGGGGTCAGTTTTATGAGCAAACGGAAGGAGTGGCAATGGGCAGCCCATTATCACCAGTGGTAGCCAACCTTTTCATGGAAAGGTTCGAAGAGGAGGCACTTGCATCAGTCACTTATCAACCCAAGTGCTTCTTCAGGTACGTTGATGACACATTTGTCATTTGGCCCCATGGCAGGGAGAAGCTGGAGGAGTTCCTGGAACACCTAAACTCACGCCACCCGAGTATAAAATTCACTATGGAGCTAGAGAAGGATGGGCAGCTCCCATTTTTGGATGTCCTGGTCAAGAGGAAGGCAGACGGCACTCTGGGGCACAGTGTGTATCGAAAACCCACCCACACTGACTTTTATCTTCAAGCCAGTAGCTGCCACCACCCAGCACAGAAGAATGGAGTCTTGAAAACTCTAGTGCACAGGGCCCAACCTCTGTCAGATCCAGAAAATCTTGCCACGGAGATTGAACACCTTCAGCTGGTTTTCAGCAGAAATGGATACTCCTCCAGAGACATCCAGAGGGCACTTCATACAACCAGCCAACCACAGGATACAGAGAAGGAGCCGGAGGAGGCAAAGAAGGTGGCATACCTACCATATGCTGGTCCTATTTCTGCGAAGATCAGCAGAATTCTTATGAAGTATGATATTAAGAGCATATTCTGCACACCTGCCAAAATTGGGACAATGCTGGGAAGTGTGAAAGATGACCTGGGGCTACGTAAACCAGGCATTTACAGCATTCCGTGTCAGTGCGGGATGTCATACATTGGCCAGACAATCAGGACGGTGAATATAAGGTGCAAAGAACACCAGAGGTGCACCAGACTCGGACAGGCAACCAAGTCAGCCATAGCAGAGCACTGTCTAGAGTATGGCCACACAATGGACTATGACAAAACCAAAATTGTGACACAGACCCCAAGATTCTGGGACAGCATCATAAAGGAGGCCATCGAAATAAAGGTCACTGACAACCTAATAAACCGAGATAGCGGTTACCAGCTAAGTACAGCGTGGAGTCCGGCTCTGGAACTTGTTAAGTCCCAGCGGAAGGGACCAAATAACTCCACAAGAAGTAGAAACAACTCAGAAGTGGCGCTAGGCGGGCGCGGACCGAGAATGGAGCGCCTGACACCGGACGGGCCTCAAACATCTGCCATAGCAGCACATGTCGGCCAAGACGGGCGCGGACGTCCGTTGGAGCATCTGCGCAGCCACAACATCTCAGGAGAGGCGCGAGGGGGGCACGGACCAAGATCAGAGCGTCTGACGCCAGAAGGGCCTCAGACAGCTGCCCTGACCACAGATGGTGGACGAGCTGGGCGCGGACGTCCGTCGGAACAGCAGGGAGGTTTCAACACCTCAGAGGAAGCGCCATGCGGGCGCGGACCGCGAATGGAGCGCCCAATGCAGGAGGGGCCTCAAACAGCTGTTATAGCAGCAGATGTCGGCCGAGGCGGGCGCGGACGTCCGTTGGAGCATCTGCGCAGCCACAACATCTCAGGAGAGGCGCGAGGTGGGCACGGAACAAGATCAGAGCGCCTGACGCCAGAAGGGCCTCAGACAGCTGCACCGACCACAGATGGTGGACAAGATGGGCGCGGACGTCCGTCGGAGCACAAGGGAAGCCACAACACCTCAGGAGCAGCGCCAGACGGGCGCGGACCGCAGAGGGAGCAGCCAACGTGGGAGGGGCCTCAGAGAGTTGCCACTGCCACAGATGGCGGCCGATTGGGGCGCGGACGTCCGACGGAACGCCAGGGAAGAGACAACACCCTACAAGCAGCGCCAGCTGGGCGCGGACCACAGACAGAGCGCCTAGCGTCTGCTGGGCATAAATACTGGACTAGGTCCTCCAAAAATGGCAGTCTCAGGTAGCACCTGAAGAAGGCAGCGAGTTACGCGGCCGAAATATTGTGCCAGAACGACGCATACATCCGGCAGTAATCCCGTATATCCAACATGTCAAGATCTCGCCGGGAAACCATGAAGAATTACATCAGTTCATAAGTAGTTTGTAAGCTTAGGGACTGATGACGCCGTAGTTAAGTCCCATAAGTCCTACAAACATTTGAACATTTGTATGTGCTTCAAATTGTCGTTAATTCTTCCGACATTTACTGGCGTTGACATGCAGATGGGCCTAAGTAGGTCAAATAAAGCAGCAGTGATGCTATCTGGATGATTATCAATAAGTTGCAAGGTCCGTTTAATGAAGAGGGCCGTACTTTTTTTCTCAATATCTGTCAGTCCTAGCCCACCTTTCTCACGTTTCAGTGTTATTACATCCCGTGCTACTCGGAAAATATGACCTTGCCATACACAATTGCAAATTGTACGCATAATAGTTTTTGCTATTTCTCTGGGAACCGGTAATATCTGACCGACGTATGTGCCTTTCGCAAGGACCGCGCAATTTACGAGTTTTATCCGTTGTTTTAGATTCAGATCCCTTCTTTGATTTAATTTTAAGATGACTCGAACTTTGTCCAGTAGCTGTTTCCAATTAGAAGCTGCCGTTCTTAGTGGGCAACTGTAGAAGGTTACGCCTAAAGCAGTATGATGCGCCACTCGCTTTGCCCACGTCAGCTGCAGCTCATCGAGACTCTGCAGATTTAAGAAAGAACTTTTGGTCTCGTTTACTTTCGTGCCCGTTGCGTCACAGTAAATTCGCAATTTTTCTGTCAGCTGGGCAATGTCTGCATCGCTCCTTATTATGACGCCGACATAGTCAACGTATGCGTTTATTACCCGTTTTGTTCCACGTATTGTTATGCCCTTTCAAGTGGAATGCAAAATTCGTAAGAGGGGTTCTACAGAAACGACGTATAAAATCATTGATAACGGGCTGCCTTGTGGAACTCCATTTAAGATTCTGATGTCTTTGGTATATTGGCCATTAATAGAAATCCTAGTGGTTAAGCCTTTTAAAGTTCCGTATTACAGCCAAGCTATTCTCTTTAAAACCAATATATTTCAAGGTATTATACAGATATTCGTGGTTCACCCTCTCGAATGCTTTTGCAAAATCTATGAAGGCCAGGCCGCCTTTCGCCGATGAAGTCGAAAATATGGCAATTGTCTCTATATTCATAGACCGTATTAAATATGCTCCTTCGAGGAAGGCAAGTCTGGTGGCTCCCAATTACATGTTCTAAAATAGGTTGCATCCTATCTTTGAGCACCCTCGTGATGATCTTATAATCTGCGTTGATTAAGCAGATGGGTCTCATTTTACCAAGTTCTTTTGTGTCTGTGGTTTTTCCTTTTGAGAGTAGTATTGTGACACTTTCTTTGAAAGTGTCAGGAATAGAATTACCATTTAGGACCTCGTTAACCATTGCGGTAAATGCATCGCCTATTAAATGCCAAAATATGGTATAAAATTCTACTGGCAGGCCGTCCGGGTCAGGAGACTTATTGCGTGGCGAAGATTTAAGAATTTCCAAAACGTCGTCGTTTGTTATTGCTACAGTAAAATTTGAGTTTTCTTCTTCAGTCACGAGGTTCCCTATTCCGGAATTCTGCAGCAAAATTTGCATTAAGTTATCATTATTACCATTATTCTCAGCATAAAGTTGGTGGTAGTACCTATGTGACTCGTTTAAAATTTACTTTTGTTCTGTCAGAATTGTGTTATAGTCCGTTCTGAGGCTGTTAATGAAATTTCTTCTCCTGTTTTTTGCCATTTGTATTAAGTAGTAGATGGAGGCACTTTCGGCTTCCACTGCTGTCCTAGTGTGGGACTTCATCTTCAAACCCTCCAGCTGCGCCCTCTTAATACTGATCATTTTGGATTTAGTTTGCTTTATATCCAGAAAAACCCCTACTGACATATGTTGGTCATATAATTCGCGAAGACCGGTGAAATAAAATTCCATTGTGGTCCTTGACCATCTTGCTCTCTCTTTCCCATATGCGATTAATGTTGTCCGTAATCTTTTCTTCGCGGCCGAAGTCCACCATTCAATGTGGGTTCGGTATTTATCTCGGCCTCCTAACACAGCCTGCCAAGTCTGTTGTATTTCTAAGGTTAAGGCTTGTTCTGCGAGCATACTTATATTTAATTTCCAAAGCGGGCGGCCCCAGTATGTCTTTTGTCTTGTAAGGTTGATACTACATTTCACACCTAGGTGATTAGAAAAGGCAGTTGGTATCACTTCGATTCCACGTAGTTTGGCCTCTAAGTTAGGAGTGACATACATTATATCAATTCTACTTTGTGAATCACGAGTAAAATATGTAAATTTGACAACTGTTGGATACTTTACTTCCCAAGCGTCTTTCCATTTCATCTGTTTGACCAACGCGTCCAATTCACGGGAGAAATTAAAATTTGGCCGTTGATCCTTTTTATTTAAGACGCTGTTCCAGTCTCCTCCTATTAAAATTTCTGCAGGGTTGTCCTTGAGAAATAAAATGTCACTCTTAAAACATTTTGCCCTCTCTTCACTGGCATTATTTCCTGAGGGTGCGTAAGTATTTATAAATGTAGTATTAAAAATTTTTCAGCTGATTCCCCTCCCTGATTCCAATCCATCTTCGGCAAGTATTGCGGTTCCGCAAGCCTTCTCAGTTGCGGTGTAGCCGAACATATAAAAATTCTTGACGTTAACTTCCTCTAATACAGCTACATCAGTATCGGACTGATATAAAAAATCTCTGAGTGCAGCTACCTTCGTAGAATTTTGTTTATGTTCAAAGTGGTAACGTTGTATGTGTATTCCACTTTGAAGATCTACTTAACAAAAGATGACATCTTTAGGGAAAACTTTCGTCTATTAATTTCTTTTGTCTTTTTTTTTTTTTTTTTTTTTTTTTTTTTTTTTTTTTTTCTTTCGTGTAAACTTAAAAATATCTTTCAGTAAAACACAACAAAATATCATCCTCGTTCATGCGTTCCTCCTTGGATCTGACAAGTTAAAAATATTTAATAGAAGACGTCTTCCTCACTCTCCTGGTCCGTGTCCGTCCGGTTCTCGACATCTTCCGCCCAATCACGCGTCTTTTCTGCTCTTTCACGACTAAGCCGGGATACGTCATCCATGTCAGGGCTGTTTGTGTCAGGTGCAGTGTTCAGTTTCTCCTGCGGTTCTGCAGCATGTGTCGAACCCGTTGTTCCATCGCCGGCCGCGGTGGCCGAGGGGCCTGAGTCGCTTCAGTCACGGTCTGCACGGCCACTTCGGTCGGGGGTTCGAATCCCCCCTCGGGCATGGATATTTGTGCCGTCCTTAGTTGTAGGTAGTTCATAAGTAGTTTGTAAGTTTAGGGACTGATGATCCCGTAGTTAAGTCCCTTAAGATTACCAAACATTTGAACATTTGTTGTTCCATCACTGCGCTCGCTGACTCCTTACATTTGGGATACTTCGTGCTGTCTTCCTCTTTCTTGGATATTTCTAAGCCGTTCCCTTAAAGAAGGGGCAAAGTTTTGTGCCGCTTCGTGTGCAATTCGCCTTTTTTGTTCTTTTTACGCGTCGATTTCGCCGATCTATTTGGAGAAGACCCTGGTGAGGTGTCAGGGAACCCCGTAGGCGATCTCTGACAAGGGGTCTGTTCCTTCTTGTTCGAGGGAGCGTTCTGAACGCCTCCAGTTTGGTCATCGGTATTGAGTACCGCCTCCTCTTGAAGCCGCGGTGTTGTCCGACCTTCGTGATCTGCTTGCCGTTCATAATTTGTTTCCTTTCCTTTAGTATCTGTCTTGTCGCCTTGTTGTTCTGGCGCCGTTTTGTTTGTCAACTGATTCTTCCCTTGACTGAGTTTTTCTTGCATTTGAGCCACTGATGCTATTTGGCCTTCGGCATGTGCAACCTCTGAAGAGTGCTCCGGGCGTTCAGCCTCTAGTAACATGTCTGGTACGTCACGTCAGGTACGCGCGCTGCGTCTTCAGTGGAGTCTCGGGCTTCCTCGTCCGTCGTCCAGTCCCGCGCTCTCGCCGCCGGCCGCTTCCCCGCGCTGCTCAGTGGAACGGGGCCGCTGTCTGCCGCGGCGGCGTATCACAACTTCATGCTCACCACCGGCCCCAGAACAGACGCCTCTGCGGGACGCGACGTCTAGGACACTCGCTTCGCACGTGCTCAGGTGAATTGCAGACAGCACAAGTCTTCGGCTGTCCATCGTAAATCACGAGGGTACGATATCCAGCGATGTTTATAAAAGATGGTATGTCCCTCTCAAGTTCGATCTTAATTTGTCTCACTCCATTCAACACGGGAAACATGTATTGCTCCGACCATTTTCGGCAACATTTGAAATAACCCGCCCATACGGTTGGAGGGCGATTTTAATTTGTTCAGCTGGCATTTCGAACGGCAACTCGAATATTCTTACTGTTATAAGACCAGCATGAGATACAAGCACGTCACTAACTCGTCCGTCTGAATGATTAAACTTCATTTTACCCCACTTCTTTCGATAATTCGACAACATAAGTCAGCAGATCGTAATTTTACATAAACAAAGTTCGTAACAAACGAGAGATGTACTCGAATTACATCTACACCGTCATTCCGACTGTTTCGATAAACCACCTCTTTAACTCGAAAGCCTTCGTTCTAATAAAGTCCCAATCGAAAGTAAACTTAATTGTATCTTGTCTTTGACAACTATTCAAGTTCATTTTGTCTCCTGATGAAACGTTTAAAGTTACGAGGATGCAACTAGAAGGTTACAACTGACCTGCTGTACTGCTGCACGTCCGTTGCTGCGCTGCCTCCAGACGTCCGTCCCACACTGCAGCATCGATTCGAATAACCAGGCCAAACGTATGGAGTGTAAATGCTAGCTATTGTCTCTTCTGTTGATGTTGGTAGGCGGTACTTAGTGTTCGGTTTACAAATTTGCTCTAAATGGCAATGAAAAGACCTCATCATGCGAAATAATCCCCGCTGAATAGCGAAGTTTTACACAGTGGGTCTAATACGTACTGTTATATCCTGTATGCTAATATTAGCGCCAAAAACTAACAACACAGCGTTCAAAGGCAATGTTCGCTATATTGTGTTCCCTTCCATTCCCTTTAGTGTAAACGCTTCTAACCAGATATCAACGAATGGAAGAGAATGATCTACGAACGTTCATTCGCTCTTGTTGGCTTCCATTTGCACACTGCAAACGAGACCTTAGGTGCTTAAAATTGGAGCCTGTGCCTTCCAGATAATTCGGCTATGCGGCACTGTGTGTCTCCGTTGTTTCTTCCCATAAGCCGAAGCGCTGGCTAAGCGGGATGAACTCTAAACGCCGCTGTTACAAGCGGTTCTTCGCGTAGCAAAAATGAGTAACATTAACATTTAAAAAATATCAGCGGTGCCTCTTAGCAGTTAAAATTTTGTCAGTGCATTTCGTTTAGTATTTTCTTCCTGTTTTACAAATTTTGTGGTAGCTTTAGACATGTCGAGATGGACAATTCCCGTATAGAATGAAACTTTCACTCTGCAGCGGAGTGTGCGCTTATATGAAAGTTCCTGGCAGATTAAAATTGTGTGCCGGAACCGGGACTCGAACCTGCGACCTTTGCCTTTCGCGAGCAAGCGCTCAACCGACTGAGCTATCCCGACACGACTCACGATGCCACCTCACAGCTTTACTTCCGCCATTACCTCGCCTCCTACTTTGCAAACTTGACTACTCCGCTACTATGATAGGGTACTGTGTTAAGGACCATTGCCATTTAACTCATCGAATCATTTACTGTGAAAATTATTATTCGATCATGTACAAACGGTTGAAACAAGAACACCATGTCGGTAGAGTTACTATAACGAGAAGCATTTCACAACTGCTTCATTGGTGGAGTGGTTAGGCTGACGGTTTTCGAACGCAAGGGTCGAGCTTTCGAATCTGACTGGAGCTATTTGACTTTTTTTATTGAGACCTGTGCACGTAATATTTGAAACATGAATTGGCTACAAATGTTTCAGTTGAGGTTTTTCTAGTTTCCATATTCTTTCAAAAGATTATGTTTTGTAACAATTAAATTATTTAAACAATAGGACAAACGACCATAGTAAGAATATTTAAAATTCATGTATTTATTTGTAATTACTTCGATCGCCACCTGTTCTCTCTATGGTGTTCACCGAAGAGAAACGTATTAGATGACTGGTATACGTCATAGGTATACTTCAAAGTTACTGATTAGAATGTTCTCGAGCGAGTAATTGCTCTCTTTGAAAACGGTATTTGTGCATCTGGGATAGGACGTCGTTATAGTGTTGATGCATCAACAGCAAGGAAATGGATTTGACGATTTAGTCGTAATGGCGAGGTAGCGAAAAATGGTACATAAAAATTGTGACGTTTAGCGAAATCTCATTCTCGGAAATATAGCATAAAAGGCTAAGGTATAGGAACAACCGCATTACACTAAACTACAATAACACAACTACTAAAAATCAAAACAACGTAGTATTGAAGTCTGTAAATAATGCTGTATCTTATTCGCTTACTTTTTGTAAGAGTTGATTTCTTGTCACTTTCTCACCACAAAATCCAACGTAAGTTTTTAAGTTTTAACTCCTTAGTCCTCAGAAGTTATGACGAGGAAAGAGAGACAGGGACAGGAGAAGAAAATGGTCAGAGGCACGTTGGAGAAGGAGTTGAAACACAGAATAAAAGGGAGCAGACGATGGACAGAGATGGCGGATAAAGAGATGGAGGAGAAATGGGACGAGGTAATCGCTGAAGAAGAGACATACAGAAGGGAAGACAAAGAGAAAGAGAAAGAGAATAGGGAGTGGATGGACAGAATGTACGAAGGTTGGAACATAAATAATTGCAACTATTTACTCACACCCGATACAAAAGCATTACATATTTGCATCTGTTACTGTCCTTCAAAGTAGTGACCAGCGCTGTGTAGAACACGTTGCCAGCGATGTGGAATGCGTAGTATATCGTCAGCAGAGCCTGTTCTGTTGATGGTACGAATAGGGCGGTCTACTGCCTGTCGAATCTCTGGAACAGTTCTGAAGCGAATGCCACGAGGTGGTTCCTTCACTTCGGAATCAAATCAAATTCACAAGGACTTAATTCCGGAGAGTATGGTGGATGGTACAGTACTTCCCAGTCCCATCGACCGAACGGAGCAGCCACAGCTTGCGCCCGTGCACTGTCATGGGAGACGACGGCTGGGTTGCGCAGCAAGTGTTGCCGCTGCTTCCGTGGTCGCAGGTAATGCTCCAAAAAAGAACACTAATACCGTGCACTGACGGTCCGTTCTTCTTGTTTCGAAAACATAGTGACACCGTTACGCTAGACCGTTCGCTCACAAGAGACAGTGTTTCCCTCGATTGTGCGCACGCCGGTGACGTGGGACGAGCGGGTCAATTCGCTCGAAGGTAAGTATGCCAACAAATTGTGCTATCAGCGACAACGGTAGATTCTATCGCATAGAGTCTCCACAGCAGTGTTACCACTATTTAAGATTCAACCCTCGAATAAAATATTGTTGACTGTCATCTGTAAATGGTGTTAAATGGCTAATCATGTCATTTCATGTCGCGGTGGATTAGCCGCAAGTAGTGGAGCGCCGTGCTGCGGTGCGCGCGGCCGTTCGCCGTCGGGGGTTCGAGTCCCCCTAGGGCATGGGTGTTTGTGTTGTCCTTACGTAAGTTTATCTTAGTTGAAGTAGTTTGTAAGCTACGGACTGATAACCGAGAAGTTAAGTCCGATAGATTTACAAACATTTGAAATTTTTTTGTCATCTTATGCTCATAACAATCCTTTTCCCAAAGAATTGCAGTTATCTTGTAAAAAAATTATAAAATTGCAACGGAAATGGAATTCACATAATTAGAAAGCCAGTTGAAATACTTCATTTGAATCACGTGATGCCTGTGAACCACAATCGTGCGTTTATTTGTGTGAAGATCACTTTCATTTAAATATATGCTGAATACAATATTTATTATGCTATTTGTTCACAACCGGTAGTAAGTAGCATAATCAGCAGCTCCAAAAGTGTAAAGTATTATCTTATACAGGCGAGCGAGCTGATGTTTACATTTGCGAAACAGGTTTTCAGGAATACGTTTCAAATAAAATTGTAATACTTCTGCATTTTTCAATATTTTGAAATGTCTCCTACAGGATCATTGGAACTAAACAGTTTCTTTTTGTCCTAATTTGCCGGATAACACACAAGCTATTTCTATTTAAAACAATTTTCAATCGTAGTTTTTAATACTTACATAAGTGATGCAGTATTTAGTATGTTGCCGCGAGAGACCACGAACACCAACTGCCGGCGTGGCGCAGGGGATAGCGTCACGGACTGCGGAGCAGAAGGTCGCCGCTACAATCCCGCCCACCGGCAAAAAATTATTTCTTTGTAATTTACAATTCCAGAAGGTTCTACATCTTTCTTATGTTCACTTGTAAATTCTACTTGTTTCTTATGTTAACTGTTCTTCTAATTTCTGGTAAATTCTGTATAAATAGCAGAGCACTCTGCCTGAGAGGCAGTCAGTGCTGCGTGTATGTTGAGTTCGTAATAAACGTG
This sequence comes from Locusta migratoria, assembly GCA_026315105.1. Lineage (NCBI taxonomy): Eukaryota > Metazoa > Arthropoda > Insecta > Orthoptera > Acrididae > Locusta > Locusta migratoria. Next base: position 15,542,509 of record CM048755.1, read on the forward strand.
CTTTCAGTATAAGTGCTGTGTTTAGTTGACTTCGAAGTCAAGCCTACTTCCATTGCAACGTGACAATATGATAGATATGTCAGCGAGTTGTCTCAAGAACGCCTACTGAGCGCATCAAGTGACTGAAACTACATTAAATAAAATTTCCAAGACACAGTTTTGACAATAAACAACTGTTACATGAATGGATCTTACATCTGTGTTCGTCCTATCTGTGACCTCTACAGTTTTATGTTAAAACCTTAACGTGTGTCCTGAGGTCCTCCCTCCTAAAATCAGCCCAGTCCACGCAACACACACCTCACTACCCGTGTAGCCCTTACGTACATGTAGCGGACGAAACCCGGATCCCGAGCGCCCTATAGCGCAAATGCAGCCTACACGGTCGCAGAACCCACTGATCTTCTGACCCTGCACTCGGCTCTGTACCAGTCGTCCGCAGTCGGTCCGTCAACTATGCTGGAGTTGGTGAGCTCTGCTTTCATCTAACGAGCAAGGCACACAGCCCTTACCACTTAAGATTACCCCCCAAAACCGGAGAAAATCTCCTCTCATCCAAAGTCAAACGCATCGTTGGAATTGACATGAGCCACCACCTGCAGCTGGCTATAGTTGGCATCTGGCATGACCCATTCCACATCTACATTGACTCCACCGCGTATGAATACGGAGTGCACACTGGATTTTTTTTTCCATTCCGCAGCAGCCAAATATCTAAGGGACTGCATTGCTCGCTTAAGTTTGGTGCTCCCAAATACAAGTAAACCCACCCTCTGTGATATGGCATATCTATTAGGTGACCTGAGGACATGCAACAGCATCTGGCCGATGAACACAGACAGTGACTCAAACCTGTTGGTAAGACGAAGCGATCGGTCCCTCAGGAGGAGTTTGTCTGCCTGCCACGTGACCACAGGTTGCTTGTGTGCCTGACTGCGAGCAGTGACACGGCTCACCGCAGCCGTGGACACGCCAATTGTTCTGGACGTCCGTTTGTGCTCCTCGACCGTAACCCCCAGCTGTGTAACTAAGGTTAATACCGCCTGAAGCTGGAATTAAATTTCACCTACTCGGCTCGCATCAGTTCACTGCACCCACAGTACTATCCTTATCTACAGTACCTAGAGGAACTAACGGCTGTAAAGACGCGCTATAGACCCTACGGTTGCTAACCAAGATAAACGCGAAAACTAAGCCAAGAAGTTGGACTATCACGAAGAAGTTAAGAACTGCAATATGAAATTACAGAACTATATTAAAGGACTCTCGCGGTGAGGGCAGTGCAAGTACACAGGTACTAAAACTAATGGTTTTTTTAAAAACGCGACACTGGGCCTACAATATACAAATTTCAGAAACTACGGGAAGACCCACAAAGAAAAGTCAAATTATATCGTTTCTCGTGAGAAGCCGGTTATACTCACTAACTGAGATTGCTCTGAGTGTTGCGTTATGATGCCAACTGTTGTCACCCAGCGACAAACTCAGTTGGGGATAACGCCGGAGTAGTTACTACGAATAGCAGAGTCAATCCATTGTAATAGCCAATAGACACGTAGCCAACGCAGACCACAGTAGTGCTCGCTTATATGCCAACTATCTCTGCCAATTATACGTTGAGTGAAATTAAGTATGAGATGACAGACATTAGTCAGACAGTTAAGGGAGAGGAAACTTGATTTTAATTAGGGTCTCGAAATTTGTAGTATGAAATGAAATAGAAGGATAAATAGCTGGTCAATATTGATTGGGGGAAAGCAATAAGAGAAGAAGTCACCTGGTAGAATTTTGCACAGAGCACAATTTAATAATCACAAACCCTTGCTTTAAGAATCATAAGAGAAGAATATATTCGTTGAAGACACGAGGAGACACCGTAAGGTTTCAGATTGATTTTATAATGGCAAGAAATATATTTAGGAACCAAGTTTTAAACTGAGAGACATGCCCATGGCAGATGTACACTCTAACAACAACTTCTTGGTTATTAATTCTAGATTACAACTGAAAAAATTGCAAAAGTTAGAAAAGTAAAAGTACGTATGGAATCTGGATAAGTTGAATGAACCTGAGGCCGTTCATAGTTTCAGGAGGAGTGTTATTCAACTAATCACTAAAGCGGGGAAACGAGATACAACAAAAGAAGAAATAGTAAAGGCAGTGATGTGTCAAATAGGTAGAAGGACAAGCCACAGTATAAATCCATCGATTACACAACGTTTACTGAGCTTAACTGACAAAAGGAGGAAATATAAAAATGCGATAAACTTAGTGGGCAAAAGAGAGTACAGGTGTCTGAAAAATGCGTTTGACAGGAAGTGAAAGTTTGCTATCCTGGAGTGGCTAGAGGATAAATGTAAGTCCATAGAACAATGTGCAGCTGAGGGAATTATAGTTACCGTCTACAGGAAAATGAAAGAGTTTGGAGTCAAGAACAGCTTTTATATTAATATCAAGAGCTCAGATCTAAAACTGGTTCTTAGTAAAGAAGGGAAAGCAGAAAGATGGGCAGAACAGAGAGTGGGTCTATACAAGGTAAATGAGCCTGAAGGCCGCATTGTAGAAAAGGGAGAGAAAGGAGATGAAGTTGAGATGGGAGAAGAATTTGACAGTACCTAAAGATTTGATTTTAAAAGGCCCCTGGAGTAGATGATATTCCCTCTGAAATGTTGATATCCGTAGGAGAGCTAGGCATGACGAAACGTCTCCTGCTTATGTATGACACGTATGAGAGAGGCGAAATACCCTCAGACATCGATAAACAATAGTAATTCCAATTCCAAAGAAAGCAGGCTCAGACAGGTTGCAACGGGCCTGGTTGATGTGAGTGTAACGCGGCTACTTAATATGTGTGTGTGCGGTTATTGCCTTCAGTACTAACAGGGGTCTACAAAAATGAAAGATCGTATCGGGCTACTAAAATTATGGATGTGACTGCAATATTACTAGGAGAGTAACTTGAAAATTAATGCGCAACGTAATGCTGACCTACGTAAGGCAAGTTTGGGCACGTCGAAACTTACGCTATCTGACTGCAATATTAGAAGGATTAAAAAGATGCAAAATCTTGGTTGGATGATAGTCACTTTCGAGAACAATAAAAGAATGTCGAACTGTGTTGTACTTGTTGGCCCTGTCTACTATACAATCAGTCTGCATACGCAAAAAGTGAATGCGTGCAAGAAATATGATTTTGTTGTAAAAAGGGAAGTGATACCTCGCTTCACACCAACTCACATTCTTCACTTCATATCGTTCATGTTGCCCACTTGTTACAATGTACTAAATTACCATTAACTTACAATCACTTACAGCGTCAAGAATAATCACAAACAAAATTAAACCAATCAAACGGAATAAATCTGTATTAAAGAAAATTAGCAATCAGCAAATTCGACATGAGTAACATAAACTATAAAAATGAAGAATGTGCATATTATTGCGAATTCGTGCAATGAGGCAATTTCTAAAACAGGGATGCAGCCCTACCCTCAGGGAAGGATTAATTATAAAAAGTCAAAATGTCAAAAAGTGAAAGGAACTGTTTTTTATTATTATTACGTTTGGTTAATACCCTATCTACGTTATTACAACAATTACAGTGACGAGCCACGAATTAATCAAGGTTGTGTATAGGTTCCTACTGAATGGAAAGTGACATAAAATGAAATAAAATTTAAGGTAAATTACCAAAAAATTAGAAGCAGCATGAAGAACTCCGGGCTGTGTCCACCGCGAGCTCCAGTGCAACCGTCACGCTCCGCTACTACTCTCCGACTCTACGCGCGGCAACACTGAGCAAAGCCCGCCTACCGGCCGCCAAAGATAATCCTTGCGGACCCAACAAAGATGTTTATATATATGTTGTTGCCAACATATATAATCCCAAAACTTAAGGTAGGAAATTTCCATTCAGTAGCCACCTTACAAGGTGTAAATATTACAGAACTATTAGTTTAATAAGTCATAGTTGCAAAATTCTGTCACGAGTTCTTTACAGAACAATGGAAAATCTGATAGAAGCTGATCTCCAGGAAAATCAGTTTGGATTTGGGAGAAACGTAGGAAAATGTGAGTCAATAATCACTCTACGACTTATCTTAGAAAATACGTTAAGGAAAAGTGAACCTACGTTTGTAGTTTCTGTGCATTTAGAGGAACCTTTTCGATAATGTTTACTAGAATATACTCTTAAAAATTCTGAAGTAGTAGGTGTAAAATACAGGAAACGAAAAGCCATTTGCCGCTTGTACAGAAATCAGACAGCAGTTATAAGAATCGAAAGATATGAAAAGGTCTCGGTGGTGCTAAAGGGCGTAAGAAACGGTTGTAGCCTCCCAACGTTATCCAATCTTTATATCGTTCAAACTGTGAAGAAAAACAAGGAGAAACTGAATTAATGTTCAGGAAAAATTGATAAACACTTCGCTATTTTCTGACGATATAGTCATTCTGCCAGAGATAGCAAAGAACAATTGAACTGGATGGACAGTGTCTTGAAAGGAAGGTCTAAAATGGACATTAACAATAGCAAAACGAGTGTAGTGAAATGTAGTCTAAGACAATCAGACGATGCTGAGGGAATTAGCTTACGAAAATATAGATGAGTTCCTTTTTCTTTTTGCATTTAGTCAGCATAACAACTACTTATGGTCGAAGAAGAAAACTTATAAAATGCAGAAATTTTATAGGAATAAAAGCATTTCTCAAGAGAAATTTGTTGAGATCGATTATTAATTTTAATGGTAGGATGTAGTTTCTTTTGTCATTTTTCTGGAATGTAACATTTTAGGGAAGTGAAATGTGGATGATAATGTGAAGGAGGCTTTTGAAATGGTGAACATTAGATGGTTATAATTAGTTTCTACTGAGGAAGTAAGAACCAGATTTGGGGAGAAAGGAAATTTCTGGTATATCTTGACTAAAGGAAGGGGTAGATTGTTAGAACACATTCTGAAACATCAAGGAATCGTCTGTTTAACATTGGCTGGAAATGTGTGAGGTACAAACCGCAGAGGGAGACCGAGTAAGCAGGCTTCTACAAGACAGGGTGGCGTGAAGAGCTGCATCAAAGCAGACTGCGGACTGAGGGCCACATCATTAATATAAAGGCATCTTTCCTGACGACTAAACCATCAGCTGTGGATAGTGCCAACAGTAAAACTCAATGTGAAAGCACGTGTACTGGCCACTACACCTCAGCCTCTGGATAATACCAATGTGAAAGCACGTGTACTGGCGACTACACCTCAACCTCTGGGTAATACCAATGTGAAAGCACGTGTACTGGCCACTACACCTCAACCTCTGGGTAATACCAATGTGAAAGCACGTGTACTGGCCACTACACCTCAACCTCTGGATAATACCAATGTGAAAGCACGTGTACTGGCCACTACACCTCAACCTCTGGGTAATACCAATGTAGACACACAATGTGAAAGCACGTGTACTGGCCACTACACCTCAACCTCTGGATAATACCAATGTGAAAGCACGTGTACTGGCCACTACACCTCAACCTCTGGATAATACCAATGTGAAAGCACGTGTACTGGCCAATACACCTCAACCTCTGGGTAATACCAATGTGAAAGCACGTGTACTGGCCACTACACCTCAACCTCTGGGTAATACCAATGTGAGAGCACGTGTGCTGGCCACTACACCTCAACCTCTGGGTAATACCAATGTAGACACACAATGTGAAAGCACGTGTACTGGCCACTACACCTCAACCTCTGGATAATACCAATGTGAAAGCACGTGTACTGGCCACTACACCTCAACCTCTGGATAATACCAATGTGAAAGCACGTGTACTGGCCACTACACCTCAACCTCTGGGTAATACCAATGTGAAAGCACGTGTACTGACCACTACACCTCAACCTCTGGGTAACACCAATGTAGACACACAATGTGAAAGCACGTGTACTGGCCACTACACCTCAACCTCTGGATAATACCAATGTGAAAGCACGTGTACTGGCCACTACACCTCAACCTCTGGATAATACCAATGTGAAAGCACGTGTACTGGCCACTACACCTCAACCTCTGGGTAATACCAATGTGAAAGCACGTGTACTGGCCACTACACCTCAACCTCTGGGTAATACCAATGTGAAAGCACGTGTACTGGCCACTACACCTCAACCTCTGGGTAATACCAATGTGAAAGCACGTGTACTGGCCACTACACCTCAACCTCTGGGTAATACCAATGTGAAAGCACGTGTACTGGCCACTACACCTCAACCTCTGGATAATACCAATGTGAAAGCACGTGTACTGGCCACTACACCTCAGCCTCTGGATAATACCAATGTGAAAGCACGTGTACTGGCCACTACACCTCAACCTCTGGGTAATACCAATGTGAAAGCACGTGTACTGGCCACTACACCTCAACCTCTGGGTAATACCAATGTGAAAGCACGTGTACTGGCCACTACACCTCAACCTCTGGGTAATACCAATGTGAAAGCACGTGTACTGGCCACTACACCTCAACCTCTGGATAATACCAATGTGAAAGCACGTGTACTGGCCACTACACCTCAGCCTCTGGATAATACCAATGTGAAAGCACGTGTACTGGCCACTACACCTCAACCTCTGGGTAATACCAATGTGAAAGCACGTGTACTGGCCACTACACCTCAACCTCTGGATAATACCAATGTGAAAGCACGTGTACTGGCCACTACACCTCAACCTCTGGATAATACCAATGTGAAAGCACGTGTACTGGCCACTACACCTCAGCCTCTGGATAATACCAATGTGAAAGCACGTGTACTGGCCACTACACCTCAGCCTCTGGATAATACCAATGTGAAAGCACGTGTACTGGCCACTACACCTCAACCTCTGGGTAATACCAATGTGAAAGCACGTGTACTGGCCACTACACCTCAACCTCTGGATAATACCAATGTGAAAGCACGTGTACTGGCCACTACACCTCAACCTCTGGATAATACCAATGTGAAAGCACGTGTACTGGCCACTACACCTCAGCCTCTGGATAATACCAATGTGAAAGCACGTGTACTGGCCACTACACCTCAACCTCTGGATAATACCAATGTGAAAGCACGTGTACTGGCCACTACACCTCAGCCTCTGGATAATACCAATGTGAAAGCACGTGTACTGGCCACTACACCTCAACCTCTGGGTAATACCAATGTGAAAGCACGTGTACTGGCCACTACACCTCAACCTCTGGATAATACCAATGTGAAAGCACGTGTACTGGCCACTACACCTCAACCTCTGGATAATACCAATGTGAAAGCACGTGTACTGGCCACTACACCTCAACCTCTGGGTAATACCAATGTAGACACACAATGTGAAAGCACGTGTACTGGCCACTACACCTCAACCTCTGGATAATACCAATGTGAAAGCACGTGTACTGGCCACTACACCTCAACCTCTGGATAATACCAATGTGAAAGCACGTGTACTGGCCACTACACCTCAACCTCTGGATAATACCAATGTGAAAGCACGTGTACTGGCCACTACACCTCAACCTCTGGGTAATACCAATGTGAAAGCACGTGTACTGGCCACTACACCTCAACCTCTGGGTAATACCAATGTGAAAGCACGTGTACTGGCCACTACACCTCAACCTCTGGATAATACCAATGTGAAAGCACGTGTACTGGCCACTACACCTCAGCCTCTGGATAATACCAATGTGAAAGCACGTGTACTGGCCACTACACCTCAACCTCTGGGTAATACCAATGTGAAAGCACGTGTACTGGCCACTACACCTCAACCTCTGGATAATACCAATGTGAAAGCACGTGTACTGGCCACTACACCTCAACCTCTGGATAATACCAATGTGAAAGCACGTGTACTGGCCACTACACCTCAGCCTCTGGATAATATCAATGTGAAAGCACGTGTACTGGCCACTACACCTCAGCCTCTGGATAATACCAATGTGAAAGCACGTGTACTGGCCACTACACCTCAACCTCTGGGTAATACCAATGTGAAAGCACGTGTACTGGCCACTACACCTCAACCTCTGGATAATACCAATGTGAAAGCACGTGTACTGGCCACTACACCTCAACCTCTGGATAATACCAATGTGAAAGCACGTGTACTGGCCACTACACCTCAGCCTCTGGATAATACCAATGTGAAAGCACGTGTACTGGCCACTACACCTCAACCTCTGGATAATACCAATGTGAAAGCACGTGTACTGGCCACTACACCTCAGCCTCTGGATAATACCAATGTGAAAGCACGTGTACTGGCCACTACACCTCAACCTCTGGATAATACCAATGTGAAAGCACGTGTACTGGCCACTACACCTCAGCCTCTGGATAATACCAATGTGAAAGCACGTGTACTGGCCACTACACCTCAACCTCTGGGTAATACCAATGTGAAAGCACGTGTACTGGCCACTACACCTCAACCTCTGGATAATACCAATGTGAAAGCACGTGTACTGGCCACTACACCTCAACCTCTGGATAATACCAATGTGAAAGCACGTGTACTGGCCACTACACCTCAACCTCTGGGTAATACCAATGTGAAAGCACGTGTACTGGCCACTACACCTCAACCTCTGGGTAATACCAATGTGAAAGCACGTGTACTGGCCACTACACCTCAACCTCTGGATAATACCAATGTGAAAGCACGTGTACTGGCCACTACACCTCAACCTCTGGGTAATACCAATGTGAAAGCACGTGTACTGGCCACTACACCTCAACCTCTGGATAATACCAATGTGAAAGCACGTGTACTGGCCACTACACCTCAACCTCTGGGTAATTCCAATGTGAAAGCACGTGTACTGGCCACTACACCTCAACCTCTGGATAATACCAATGTGAAATCACGTGTACTGGCCACTACACCTCAACCTCTGGATAATACCAATGTGAAAGCACGTGTACTGGCCACTACACCTCAACCTCTGGGTAATACCAATGTGAAAGCACGTGTACTGGCCACTACACCTCAACCTCTGGATAATACCAATGTGAAAGCACGTGTACTGGCCACTACACCTCAACCTCTGGGTAATACCAATGTGAAAGCACGTGTACTGGCCACTACACCTCAACCTCTGGATAATACCAATGTGAAAGCACGTGTACTGGCCACTACACCTGAACCTCTGGGTAATACCAATGTGAAAGCACGTGTACTGGCCACTACACCTCAACCTCTGGATAATACCAATGTGAAAGCACGTGTACTGGCCACTACACCTCAACCTCTGGGTAATACCAATGTGAAAGCACGTGTACTGGCCACTACACCTCAACCTCTGGATAATACCAATGTGAAAGCACGTGTACTGGCCACTACACCTCAACCTCTGGATAATACCAATGTGAAAGCACGTGTACTGGCCACTACACCTCAACCTCTGGGTAATACCAATGTGAAAGCACGTGTACTGGCCACTACACCTCAACCTCTGGATAATACCAATGTGAAAGCACGTGTACTGGCCACTACACCTCAACCTCTGGGTAATACCAATGTGAAAGCACGTGTACTGGCCACTACACCTCAACCTCTGGATAATACCAATGTGAAAGCACGTGTACTGGCCACTACACCTCAACCTCTGGGTAATACCAATGTGAAAGCACGTGTACTGGCCACTACACCTCAACCTCTGGATAATACCAATGTGAAAGCACGTGTACTGGCCACTACACCTCAACCTCTGGGTAATACCAATGTGAAAGCACGTGTACTGGCCACTACACCTCAACCTCTGGATAATACCAATGTGAAAGCACGTGTACTGGCCACTACACCTCAACCTCTGGGTAATACCAATGTGAAAGCACGTGTACTGGCCACTACACCTCAACCTCTGGATAATACCAATGTGAAAGCACGTGTACTGGCCACTACACCTCAACCTCTGGGTAATACCAATGTGAAAGCACGTGTACTGGCCACTACACCTCAACCTCTGGATAATACCAATGTGAAAGCACGTGTACTGGCCACTACACCTCAACCTCTGGATAATACCAATGTGAAAGCACGTGTACTGGCCACTACACCTCAACCTCTGGGTAATACCAATGTGAAAGCACGTGTACTGGCCACTACACCTCAACCTCTGGATAATACCAATGTGAAAGCACGTGTACTGGCCACTACACCTCAACCTCTGGATAATACCAATGTGAAAGCACGTGTACTGGCCACTACACCTCAGCCTCTGGATAATACCAATGTGAAAGCACGTGTACTGGCCACTACACCTCAACCTCTGGGTAATACCAATGTGAAAGCACGTGTACTGGCCACTACACCTCAACCTCTGGATAATACCAATGTGAAAGCACGTGTACTGGCCACTACACCTCAACCTCTGGATAATACCAATGTGAAAGCACGTGTACTGGCCACTACACCTCAGCCTCTGGATAATACCAATGTGAAAGCACGTGTACTGGCCACTACACCTCAGCCTCTGGATAATAACAATGTGAAAGCACGTGTACTGGCCACTACACCTCAACCTCTGGGTAATACCAATGTGAAAGCACGTGTACTGGCCACTACACCTCAACCTCTGGATAATACCAATGTGAAAGCACGTGTACTGGCCACTACACCTCAACCTCTGGATAATACCAATGTGAAAGCACGTGTACTGGCCACTACACCTCAGCCTCCGGATAATACCAATGTGAAAGCACGTGTACTGGCCACTACACCTCAACCTCTGGATAATACCAATGTGAAAGCACGTGTACTGGCCACTACACCTCAGCCTCTGGATAATACCAATGTGAAAGCACGTGTACTGGCCACTACACCTCAACCTCTGGATAATACCAATGTGAAAGCACGTGTACTGGCCACTACACCTAAGCCTCTGGATAATACCAATGTGAAAGCACGTGTACTGGCCACTACACCTCAACCTCTGGGTAATACCAATGTGAAAGCACGTGTACTGGCCACTACACCTCAACCTCTGGATAATACCAATGTGAAAGCACGTGTACTGGCCACTACACCTCAACCTCTGGATAATACCAATGTGAAAGCACGTGTACTGGCCACTACACCTCAACCTCTGGGTAATACCAATGTGAAAGCACGTGTACTGGCCACTACACCTCAACCTCTGGGTAATACCAATGTGAAAGCACGTGTACTGGCCACTACACCTCAACCTCTGGATAATACCAATGTGAAAGCACGTGTACTGGCCACTACACCTCAACCTCTGGGTAATACCAATGTGAAAGCACGTGTACTGGCCACTACACCTCAACCTCTGGATAATACCAATGTGAAAGCACGTGTACTGGCCACTACACCTCAACCTCTGGGTAATACCAATGTGAAAGCACGTGTACTGGCCACTACACCTCAACCTCTGGATAATACCAATGTGAAAGCACGTGTACTGGCCACTACACCTCAACCTCTGGATAATACCAATGTGAAAGCACGTGTACTGGCCACTACACCTCAACCTCTGGGTAATACCAATGTGAAAGCACGTGTACTGGCCACTACACCTCAACCTCTGGATAATACCAATGTGAAAGCACGTGTACTGGCCACTACACCTCAACCTCTGGGTAATACCAATGTGAAAGCACGTGTACTGGCCACTACACCTCAACCTCTGGATAATACCAATGTGAAAGCACGTGTACTGGCCACTACACCTGAACCTCTGGGTAATACCAATGTGAAAGCACGTGTACTGGCCACTACACCTCAACCTCTGGATAATACCAATGTGAAAGCACGTGTACTGGCCACTACACCTCAACCTCTGGGTAATACCAATGTGAAAGCACGTGTACTGGCCACTACACCTCAACCTCTGGATAATACCAATGTGAAAGCACGTGTACTGGCCACTACACCTCAACCTCTGGGTAATACCAATGTGAAAGCACGTGTACTGGCCACTACACCTCAACCTCTGGGTAATACCAATGTGAAAGCACGTGTACTGGCCACTACACCTCAACCTGTGGATAATACCAATGTGAAAGCACGTGTACTGGCCACTACACCTCAACCTCTGGGTAATACCAATGTGAAAGCACGTGTACTGGCCACTACACCTCAACCTCTGGATAATACCAATGTGAAAGCACGTGTACTGGCCACTACACCTCAACCTCTGGGTAATACCAATGTGAAAGCACGTGTACTGGCCACTACACCTCAACCTCTGGATAATACCAATGTGAAAGCACGTGTACTGGCCACTACACCTCAACCTCTGGGTAATACCAATGTGAAAGCACGTGTACTGGCCACTACACCTCAACCTCTGGATAATACCAATGTGAAAGCACGTGTACTGGCCACTACACCTCAACCTCTGGGTAATACCAATGTGAAAGCACGTGTACTGGCCACTACACCTCAACCTCTGGATAATACCAATGTGAAAGCACGTGTACTGGCCACTACACCTCAACCTCTGGGTAATACCAATGTGAAAGCACGTGTACTGGCCACTACACCTCAACCTCTGGATAATACCAATGTGAAAGCACGTGTACTGGCCACTACACCTCAACCTCTGGGTAATACCAATGTGAAAGCACGTGTACTGGCCACTACACCTCAACCTCTGGATAATACCAATGTGAAAGCACGTGTACTGGCCACTACACCTCAACCTCTGGGTAATACCAATGTGAAAGCACGTGTACTGGCCACTACACCTCAACCTCTGGATAATACCAATGTGAAAGCACGTGTACTGGCCACTACACCTCAACCTCTGGATAATACCAATGTGAAAGCACGTGTACTGGCCACTACACCTCAACCTCTGGGTAATACCAATGTGAAAGCACGTGTACTGGCCACTACACCTCAACCTCTGGATAATACCAATGTGAAAGCACGTGTACTGGCCACTACACCTCAACCTCTGGGTAATACCAAAGTGAAAGCACGTGTACTGGCCACTACACCTCAACCTCTGGATAATACCAATGTGAAAGCACGTGTACTGGCCACTACACCTCAACCTCTGGGTAATACCAATGTGAAAGCACGTGTACTGGCCACTACACCTCAACCTCTGGATAATACCAATGTGAAAGCACGTGTACTGGCCACTACACCTCAACCTCTGGGTAATACCAATGTGAAAGCACGTGTACTGGCCACTACACCTCAACCTCTGGATAATACCAATGTGAAAGCACGTGTACTGGCCACTACACCTCAACCTCTGGATAATACCAATGTGAAAGCACGTGTACTGGCCACTACACCTCAACCTCTGGGTAATACCAATGTGAAAGCACGTGTACTGGCCACTACACCTCAACCTCTGGGTAATACCAATGTGAAAGCACGTGTACTGGCCACTACACCTCAACCTCTGGATAATACCAATGTGAAAGCACGTGTACTGGCCACTACACCTCAACCTCTGGGTAATACCAATGTGAAAGCGCGTGTACTGGCCACTACACCTCAACCTCTGGGTAATACCAATGTGAAAGCACGTGTACTGGCCACTACACCTCAACCTCTGGATAATACCAATGTGAAAGCACGTGTACTGGCCACTACACCTCAACATCTGGATAATACCAATGTGAAAGCACGTGTACTGGCCACTACACCTCAACCTCTGGATAATACCAATGTGAAAGCACGTGTACTGGCCACTACACCTCAACCTCTGGATAATACCAATGTGAAAGCACGTGTACTGGCCAATACACCTCAACCTCTGGGTAATACCAATGTGAAAGCACGTGTACTGGCCACTACACCTCGACCTCTGGATAATACCAATGTGAAAGCACGTGTACTGGCCACTACACCTCAACCTCTGGATAATACCAATGTGAAAGCACGTGTACTGGCCACTACACCTCAACCTCTGGATAATACCAATGTGAAAGCACGTGTACTGGCCACTACACCTCAACCTCTGGGTAATACCAATGTGAAAGCACGTGTACTGGCCACTACACCTCAACCTCTGGGTAATACCAATGTGAAAGCACGTGTACTGGCCACTACACCTCAACCTCTGGATAATACCAATGTGAAAGCACGTGTACTGGCCACTACACCTCAACCTCTGGATAATACCAATGTGAAAGCACGTGTACTGGCCACTACACCTCAGCCTCTGGATAATACCAATGTGAAAGCACGTGTACTGGCCACTACACCTCAACCTCTGGGTAATACCAATGTGAAAGCACGTGTACTGGCCACTACACCTCAACCTCTGGATAATACCAATGTGAAAGCACGTGTACTGGCCACTACACCTCAACCTCTGGATAATACCAATGTGAAAGCACGTGTACTGGCCACTACACCTCAGCCTCTGGATAATACCAATGTGAAAGCACGTGTACTGGCCACTACACCTCAACCTCTGGATAATACCAATGTGAAAGCACGTGTACTGGCCACTACACCTCAACCTCTGGATAATACCAATGTGAAAGCACGTGTACTGGCCACTACACCTCAACCTCTGGGTAATACCAATGTAGACACACAATGTGAAAGCACGTGTACTGGCCACTACACCTCAACCTCTGGATAATACCAATGTGAAAGCACGTGTACTGGCCACTACACCTCAACCTCTGGATAATACCAATGTGAAAGCACGTGTACTGGCCACTACACCTCAACCTCTGGATAATACCAATGTGAAAGCACGTGTACTGGCCACTACACCTCAACCTCTGGGTAATACCAATGTGAAAGCACGTTTACTGGCCACTACACCTCAACCTCTGGGTAATACCAATGTGAAAGCACGTGTACTGGCCACTACACCTCAACCTCTGGATAATACCAATGTGAAAGCACGTGTACTGGCCACTACACCTCAGCCTCTGTATAATACCAATGTGAAAGCACGTGTACTGGCCACTACACCTCAACCTCTTGGTAATACCAATGTGAAAGCACGTGTACTGGCCACTACACCTCAACCTCTGGATAATACCAATGTGAAAGCACGTGTACTGGCCACTACACCTCAACCTCTGGATAATACCAATGTGAAAGCACGTGTACTGGCCACTACACCTCAGCCTCTGGATAATACCAATGTGAAAGCACGTGTACTGGCCACTACACCTCAGCCTCTGGATAATACCAATGTGAAAGCACGTGTACTGGCCACTACACCTCAACCTCTGGGTAATACCAATGTGAAAGCACGTGTACTGGCCACTACACCTCAACCTCTGGATAATACCAATGTGAAAGCACGTGTACTGGCCACTACACCTCAACCTCTGGATAATACCAATGTGAAAGCACGTGTACTGGCCACTACACCTCAGCCTCTGGATAATACCAATGTGAAAGCACGTGTACTGGCCACTACACCTCAACCTCTGGATAATACCAATGTGAAAGCACGTGTACTGGCCACTACACCTCAGCCTCTGGATAATACCAATGTGAAAGCACGTGTACTGGCCACTACACCTCAACCTCTGGATAATACCAATGTGAAAGCACGTGTACTGGCCACTACACCTCAGCCTCTGGATAATACCAATGTGAAAGCACGTGTACTGGCCACTACACCTCAACCTCTGGGTAATACCAATGTGAAAGCACGTGTACTGGCCACTACACCTCAACCTCTGGATAATATCAATGTGAAAGCACGTGTACTGGCCACTACACCTCAACCTCTGGGTAATACCAATGTGAAAGCACGTGTACTGGCCACTACACCTCAACCTCTGGATAATACCAATGTGAAAGCACGTGTACTGGCCACTACACCTCAACCTCTGGGTAATACCAATGTGAAAGCACGTGTACTGGCCACTACACCTCAACCTCTGGATAATACCAATGTGAAAGCACGTGTACTGGCCACTACACCTCAACCTCTGGATAATACCAATGTGAAAGCACGTGTACTGGCCACTACACCTCAACCTCTGGGTAATACCAATGTGAAAGCACGTGTACTGGCCACTACACCTCAACCTCTGGATAATACCAATGTGAAAGCACGTGTACTGGCCACTACACCTCAACCTCTGGGTAATACCAATGTGAAAGCACGTGTACTGGCCACTACACCTCAACCTCTGGATAATACCAATGTGAAAGCACGTGTACTGGCCACTACACCTGAACCTCTGGGTAATACCAATGTGAAAGCACGTGTACTGGCCACTACACCTCAACCTCTGGATAATACCAATGTGAAAGCACGTGTACTGGCCACTACACCTCAACCTCTGGGTAATACCAATGTGAAAGCACGTGTACTGGCCACTACACCTCAACCTCTGGATAATACCAATGTGAAAGCACGTGTACTGGCCACTACACCTCAACCTCTGGATAATACCAATGTGAAAGCACGTGTACTGGCCACTACACCTCAACCTCTGGGTAATACCAATGTGAAAGCACGTGTACTGGCCACTACACCTCAACCTCTGGATAATACCAATGTGAAAGCACGTGTACTGGCCACTACACCTCAACCTCTGGGTAATACCAATGTGAAAGCACGTGTACTGGCCACTACACCTCAACCTCTGGATAATACCAATGTGAAAGCACGTGTACTGGCCACTACACCTCAACCTCTGGGTAATACCAATGTGAAAGCACGTGTACTGGCCACTACACCTCAACCTCTGGATAATACCAATGTGAAAGCACGTGTACTGGCCACTACACCTCAACCTCTGGGTAATACCAATGTGAAAGCACGTGTACTGGCCACTACACCTCAACCTCTGGATAATACCAATGTGAAAGCACGTGTACTGGCCACTACACCTCAACCTCTGGGTAATACCAATGTGAAAGCACGTGTACTGGCCACTACACCTCAACCTCTGGATAATACCAATGTGAAAGCACGTGTACTGGCCACTACACCTCAACCTCTGGGTAATACCAATGTGAAAGCACGTGTACTGGCCACTACACCTCAACCTCTGGATAATACCAATGTGAAAGCACGTGTACTGGCCACTACACCTCAACCTCTGGATAATACCAATGTGAAAGCACGTGTACTGGCCACTACACCTCAACCTCTGGGTAATACCAATGTGAAAGCACGTGTACTGGCCACTACACCTCAACCTCTGGGTAATACCAATGTGAAAGCACGTGTACTGGCCACTACACCTCAACCTCTGGATAATACCAATGTGAAAGCACGTGTACTGGCCACTACACCTCAGCCTCTGGATAATACCAATGTGAAAGCACGTGTACTGGCCATTACACCTCAACCTCTGGGTAATACCAATGTGAAAGCACGTGTACAGGCCACTACACCTCAACCTCTGGATAATACCAATGTGAAAGCACGTGTACTGGCCACTACACCTCAACCTCTGGATAATACCAATGTGAAAGCACGTGTACTGGCCACTACACCTCAACCTCTGGGTAATACCAATGTGAAAGCACGTGTACTGGCCACTACACCTCAACCTCTGGGTAATACCAATGTGAAAGCACATGTACTGGCCACTACACCTCAACCTCTGGATAATACCAATGTGAAAGCACGTGTACTGGCCACTACACCTCAACCTCTGGGTAATACCAATGTGAAAGCACGTGTACTGGCCACTACACCTCAACCTCTGGATAATACCAATGTGAAAGCACGTGTACTGGCCACTACACCTCAACCTCTGGGTAATACCAATGTGAAAGCACGTGTACTGGCCACTACACCTCAACCTCTGGATAATACCAATGTGAAAGCACGTGTACTGGCCACTACACCTCAACCTCTGGAAAATACCAATGTGAAAGCACGTGTACTGGCCACTACACCTCAACCTCTGGGTAATACCAATGTGAAAGCACGTGTACTGGCCACTACACCTCAACCTCTGGATAATACCAATGTGAAAGCACGTGTACTGGCCACTACACCTCAACCTCTGGGTAATACCAATGTGAAAGCACGTGTACTGGCCACTACACCTCAACCTCTGGATAATACCAATGTGAAAGCACGTGTACTGGCCACTACACCTGAACCTCTGGGTAATACCAATGTGAAAGCACGTGTACTGGCCACTACACCTCAACCTCTGGATAATACCAATGTGAAAGCACGTGTACTGGCCACTACACCTCAACCTCTGGGTAATACCAATGTGAAAGCACGTGTACTGGCCACTACACCTCAACCTCTGGATAATACCAATGTGAAAGCACGTGTACTGGCCACTACACCTCAACCTCTGGATAATACCAATGTGAAAGCACGTGTACTGGCCACTACACCTCAACCTCTGGGTAATACCAATGTGAAAGCACGTGTACTGGGCACTACACCTCAACCTCTGGATAATACCAATGTGAAAGCACGTGTACTGGCCACTACACCTCAACCTCTGGGTAATACCAATGTGAAAGCACGTGTACTGGCCACTACACCTCAACCTCTGGATAATACCAATGTGAAAGCACGTGTACTGGCCACTACACCTCAACCTCTGGGTAATACCAATGTGAAAGCACGTGTACTGGCCACTACACCTCAACCTCTGGATAATACCAATGTGAAAGCACGTGTACTGGCCACTACACCTCAACCTCTGGGTAATACCAATGTGAAAGCACGTGTACTGGCCACTACACCTCAACCTCTGGATAATACCAATGTGAAAGCACGTGTACTGGCCACTACACCTCAACCTCTGGGTAATACCAATGTGAAAGCACGTGTACTGGCCACTACACCTCAACCTCTGGATAATACCAATGTGAAAGCACGTGTACTGGCCACTACACCTCAACCTCTGGGTAATACCAATGTGAAAGCACGTGTACTGGCCACTACACCTCAACCTCTGGATAATACCAATAGGAAAGCACGTGTACTGGCCACTACACCTCAACCTCTGGATAATACCAATGTGAAAGCACGTGTACTGGCCACTACACCTCAACCTCTGGGTAATACCAATGTGAAAGCACGTGTACTGGCCACTACACCTCAACCTCTGGGTAATACCAATGTGAAAGCACGTGTACTGGCCACTACACCTCAACCTCTGGATAATACCAATGTGAAAGCACGTGTACTGGCCACTACACCTCAGCCTCTGGATAATACCAATGTGAAAGCACGTGTACTGGCCACTACACCTCAACCTCTGGGTAATACCAATGTGAAAGCACGTGTACTGGCCACTACACCTCAACCTCTGGATAATACCAATGTGAAAGCACGTGTACTGGCCACTACACCTCAACCTCTGGATAATACCAATGTGAAAGCACGTGTACTGGCCACTACACCTCAGCCTCTGGATAATACCAATGTGAAAGCACGTGTACTGGCCACTACACCTCAGCCTCTGGATAATACCAATGTGAAAGCACGTGTACTGGCCACTACACCTCAACCTCTGGGTAATACCAATGTGAAAGCACGTGTACTGGCCACTACACCTCAACCTCTGGATAATACCAATGTGAAAGCACGTGTACTGGCCACTACACCTCAACCTCTGGATAATACCAATGTGAAAGCACGTGTACTGGCCACTACACCTCAGCCTCTGGATAATACCAATGTGAAAGCACGTGTACTGGCCACTACACCTCAACCTCTGGATAAAACCAATGTGAAAGCACGTGTACTGGCCACTACACCTCAGCCTCTGGATAATACCAATGTGAAAGCACGTGTACTGGCCACTACACCTCAACCTCTGGATAATACCAATGTGAAAGCACGTGTACTGGCCACTACACCTCAGCCTCTGGATAATACCAATGTGAAAGCACGTGTACTAGCCACTACACCTCAACCTCTGGGTAATACCAATGTGAAAGCACGTGTACTGGCCACTACACCTCAACCTCTGGATAATACCAATGTGAAAGCACGTGTACTGGCCACTACACCTCAACCTCTGGATAATACCAATGTGAAAGCACGTGTACTGGCCACTACACCTCAACCTCTGGATAATACCAATGTGAAAGCACGTGTACTGGCCACTACACCTCAACCTCTGGGTAATACCAATGTGAAAGCACGTGTACTGGCCACTACACCTCAACCTCTGGATAATACCAATGTGAAAGCACGTGTACTGGCCACTACACCTCAACCTCTGGGTAATACCAATGTGAAAGCACGTGTACTGGCCACTACACCTCAACCTCTGGATAATACCAATGTGAAAGCACGTGTACTGGCCACTACACCTCAACCTCTGGGTAATACCAATGTGAAAGCACGTGTACTGGCCACTACACCTCAACCTCTGGATAATACCAATGTGAAAGCACGTGTACTGGCCACTACACCTCAACCTCTGGATAATACCAATGTGAAAGCACGTGTACTGGCCATTACACCTCAACCTCTGGGTAATACCAATGTGAAAGCACGTGTACTGGCCACTACACCTCAACCTCTGGATAATACCAATGTGAAAGCACGTGTACTGGCCACTACACCTCAACCTCTGGGTAATACCAATGTGAAAGCACGTGTACTGGCCACTACACCTCAACCTCTGGATAATACCAATGTGAAAGCACGTGTACTGGCCACTACACCTGAACCTCTGGGTAATACCAATGTGAAAGCACGTGTACTGGCCACTACACCTCAACCTCTGGATAATACCAATGTGAAAGCACGTGTACTGGCCACTACACCTCAACCTCTGGGTAATACCAATGTGAAAGCACGTGTACTGGCCACTACACCTCAACCTCTGGATAATACCAATGTGAAAGCACGTGTACTGGCCACTACACCTCAACCTCTGGATAATACCAATGTGAAAGCACGTGTACTGGCCACTACACCTCAACCTCTGGGTAATACCAATGTGAAAGCACGTGTACTGGCCACTACACCTCAACCTCTGGATAATACCAATGTGAAAGCACGTGTACTGGCCACTACACCTCAACCTCTGGGTAATACCAATGTGAAAGCACGTGTACTGGCCACTACACCTCAACCTCTGGATAATACCAATGTGAAAGCACGTGTACTGGCCACTACACCTCAACCTCTGGGTAATACCAATGTGAAAGCACGTGTACTGGCCACTACACCTCAACCTCTGGATAATACCAATGTGAAAGCACGTGTACTGGCCACTACACCTGAACCTCTGGGTAATACCAATGTGAAAGCACGTGTACTGGCCACTACACCTCAACCTCTGGATAATACCAATGTGAAAGCACGTGTACTGGCCACTACACCTCAACCTCTGGGTAATACCAATGTGAAAGCACGTGTACTGGCCACTACACCTCAACCTCTGGATAATACCAATGTGAAAGCACGTGTACTGGCCACTACACCTCAACCTTTGGGTAATACCAATGTGAAAGCACGTGTACTGGCCACTACACCTCAACCTCTGGATAATACCAATGTGAAAGCACGTGTACTGGCCACTACACCTCAACCTCTGGGTAATACCAATGTGAAAGCACGTGTACTGGCCACTACACCTCAACCTCTGGATAATACCAATGTGAAAGCACGTGTACTGGCCACTACACCTCAACCTCTGGATAATACCAATGTGAAAGCACGTGTACTGGCCACTATACCTCAACCTCTGGATAATACCAATGTGAAAGCACGTGTACTGGCCACTACACCTCAACCTCTGGATAATACCAATGTGAAAGCACGTGTACTGGCCACTACACCTCAACCTCTGGATAATACCAATGTGAAAGCACGTGTACTGGGCACTACACCTCAACCTCTGGATAATACCAAAGTGAAAGCACGTGTACTGGCCACTACACCTCAACCTCTGGATAATACCAATGTGAAAGCACGTGTACTGGCCACTACACCTCAACCTCTGGGTAATACCAATGTAGACACACAATGTGAAAGCACGTGTACTGGCCACTACACCTCAACCTCTGGATAATACCAATGTGAAAGCACGTGTACTGGCCACTACACCTCAACCTCTGGATAATACCAATGTGAAAGCACGTGTACTGGCCACTACACCTCAACCTCTGGGTAATACCAATGTGAAAGCACGTGTACTGGCCACTACACCTCAGCCTCTGGATAATACCAATGTGAAAGCACGTGTACTGGCCACTACACCACAACCTCTGGATAATACCAATGTGAAAGCACGTGTACTGGCCACTACACCTCAACCTGTGGGTAATACCAATGTAGACACACAATGTGAAAGCACGTGTACTGGCCACTACACCTCATCCTCAGGATAATACCAATGTGAAAGCACGTGTACTGGCCACTACACCTCAACCTCTGGATAATACCAATGTGAAAGCACATGTACTGGCCACTACACCTCAACCTCTGGGTAATACCAATGTAGACACACAATGTGAAAGCACGTGTACTGGCCACTACACCTCAACCTCTGGATAATACCAATGTGAAAGCACGTGTACTGGCCACTACACCTCAACCTCTGGATAATACCAATGTGAAAGCACGTGTACTGGCCACTACACCTCAACCTCTGGATAATACCAATGTGAAAGCACGTGTACTGGCCACTACACCTCAACCTCTGGATAATACCAATGTGAAAGCACGTGTACTGGCCACTACACCTCAACCTCTGGGTAATACCAATGTAGACATACAATGTGAAAGCACGTGTACTGGCCACTACACCTCAACCTCTGGATAATACCAATGTGAAAGCACGTGTACTGGCCACTACACCTCAACCTCTGGATAATACCAATGTGAAAGCACGTGTACTGGCCACTACACCTCAACCTCTGGGTAATACCAATGTGAAAGCAAGTGTACTGGCCACTACACCTCAACCTCTGGATAATACCAATGTGAAAGCACGTGTACTGGCCACTACACCTCAACCTCTGGGTAATACCAATGTGAAAGCACGTGTACTGGCCACTACACCTCAACCTCTGGATAATACCAATGTGAAAGCACGTGTACTGGCCACTACACCTCAATCTCTGGATAATACCAATGTGAAAGCACGTGTACTGGCCACTACACCTCAACCTCTGGGTAATACCAATGTAGACACACAATGTGAAAGCACGTGTACTGGCCACTACACCTCAACCTCTGGATAATACCAATGTGAAAGCACGTGTACTGGCCACTACACCTCAACCTCTGGATAATACCAATGTGAAAGCACGTGTACTGGCCACTACACCTCAACCTCTGGGTAATACCAATGTGAAAGCACGTGTACTGGCCACTACACCTCAACCTCTGGATAATACCAATGTGAAAGCACGTGTACTGGCCACTACACCTCAACCTCTGGGTAATACCAATGTGAAAGCACGTGTACTGGCCACTACACCTCAACCTCTGGATAATACCAATGTGAAAGCACGTGTACTGGCCACTACACCTCAACCTCTGGATAATACCAATGTGAAAGCACGTGTACTGGCCACTACACCTCAACCTCTGGGTAATACCAATGTAGACACACAATGTGAAAGCACGTGTACTGGCCACTACACCTCAACCTCTGGATAATACCAATGTGAAAGCACGTGTACTGGCCACTACACCTCAACCTCTGGATAATACCAATGTGAAAGCACGTGTACTGGCCACTACACCTCAACCTCTGGATAATACCAATGTGAAAGCACGTGTACTGGCCACTACACCTCAACCTCTGGATAATACCAATGTGAAAGCACGTGTACTGGCCACTACACCTCAACCTCTGGATAATACCAATGTGAAAGCACGTGTACTGGCCACTACACCTCAACCTCTGGATAATACCAATGTGAAAGCACGTGTACTGGCCACTACACCTCAACCTCTGGATAATACCAATGTGAAAGCACGTGTACTGGCCACTACACCTCAACCTCTGGATAATACCAATGTGAAAGCACGTGTACTGGCCACTACACCTCAACCTCTGGGTAATACCAATGTGAAAGCACGTGTACTGGCCACTACACCTCAACCTCTGGATAATACCAATGTGAAAGCACGTGTACTGGCCACTACACCTCAACCTCTGGATAATACCAATGTGAAAGCACGTGTACTGGCCACTATACCTCAACCTCTGGATAATACCAATGTGAAAGCACGTGTACTGGCCACTACACCTCAACCTCTGGATAATACCAATGTGAAAGCACGTGTACTGGCCACTACACCTCAACCTCTGGATAATACCAAAGTGAAAGCACGTGTACTGGCCACTACACCTCAACCTCTGGATAATACCAATGTGAAAGCACGTGTACTGGCCACTACACCACAACCTCTGGGTAATACCAATGTAGACACACAATGTGAAAGCACGTGTACTGGCCACTACACCTCAACCTCTGGATAATACCAATGTGAAAGCACGTGTACTGGCCACTACACCTCAACCTCTGGATAATACCAATGTGAAAGCACGTGTACTGGCCACTACACCTCAACCTCTGGATAATACCAATGTGAAAGCACGTGTACTGGCCACTACACCTCAACCTCTGGGTAATACCAATGTAGACACACAATGTGAAAGCACGTGTACTGGCCACTACACCTCAACCTCTGGATAATACCAATGTGAAAGCACGTGTACTGGCCACTACACCTCAACCTCTGGATAATACCAATGTGAAAGCACGTGTACTGGCCACTACACCTCAACCTCTGGGTAATACCAATGTGAAAGCACGTGTACTGGCCACTACACCTCAGCCTCTGGATAATACCAATGTGAAAGCACGTGTACTGGCCACTACACCTCAACCTCTGGGTAATACCAATGTGAAAGCACGTGTGCTGGCCACTACACCTCAACCTCTGGGTAATACCAATGTGAAAGCACGTGTACTGGCCACTACACCTCAACCTCTGGATAATACCAATGTGAAAGCACGTGTACTGGCCACTACACCTCAACCTCTGGATAATACCAATGTGAAAGCACGTGTACTGGCCACTACACCTCAACCTCTGGGTAATACCAATGTGAAAGCACGTGTACTGGCCACTACACCTCAACCTCTGGATAATACCAATGTGAAAGCACGTGTACTGACCACTACACCTCAGCCTCTGGATAATACCAATGTGAAAGCACGTGTACTGGCCACTACACCTCAACCTCTGGGTAATACCAATGTGAAAGCACGTGTACTGGCCACTACACCTTAACCTCTGGGTAATACCAATGTGAAAGCACGTGTACTGGCCACTACACCTCAACCTCTGGGTAATACCAATGTGAAAGCACGTGTACTGGCCACTACACCTCAACCTCTGGGTAATACCAATGTGAAAGCACGTGTACTGGCCACTACACCTCAACCTCTGGATAATACCAATGTGAAAGCACGTGTACTGGCCACTACACCTCAACCTCTGGATAATACCAATGTGAAAGCACGTGTACTGGCCACTACACCTCAACCTCTGGGTAATACCAATGTGAAAGCACGTGTACTGGCCACTACACCTCAACCTCTGGGTAATACCAATGTGAAAGCACGTGTACTGGCCACTACACCTCAACCTCTGGATAATACCAATGTGAAAGCACGTGTACTGGCCACTACACCTCAGCCTCTGGATAATACCAATGTGAAAGCACGTGTACTGGCCACTACACCTCAACCTCTGGGTAATACCAATGTGAAAGCACGTGTACTGGCCACTACACCTCAACCTCTGGGTAATACCAATGTGAAAGCACGTGTACTGGCCACTACACCTCAACCTCTGGGTAATACCAATGTGAAAGCACGTGTACTGGCCACTACACCTCAACCTCTGGGTAATACCAATGTGAAAACACGTGTACTGGCCACTACACCTCAACCTCTGGATAATACCAATGTGAAAGCACGTGTACTGGCCACTACACCTCAACCTCTGGATAATACCAATGTGAAAGCACGTGTACTGGCCACTACACCTCAACCTCTGGGTAATACCAATGTGAAAGCACGTGTACTGGCCACTACACCTCAACCTCTGGGTAATACCAATGTGAAAGCACGTGTACTGGCCACTACACCTCAACCTCTGGATAATACCAATGTGAAAGCACGTGTACTGGCCACTACACCTCAGCCTCTGGATAATACCAATGTGAAAGCACGTGTACTGGCCACTACACCTCAACCTCTGGGTAATACCAATGTGAAAGCACGTGTACTGGCCACTACACCTCAACCTCTGGGTAATACCAATGTGAAAGCACGTGTACTGGCCACTACACCTCAGCCTCTGGATAATACCAATGTGAAAGCACGTGTACTGGCCACTACACCTCAACCTCTGGGTAATACCAATGTGAAAGCACGTGTACTGGCCACTACACCTCAACCTCTGGGTAATACCAATGTGAAAGCACGTGTACTGGCCACTACACCTCAACCTCTGGATAATACCAATGTGAAAGCACGTGTACTGGCCACTACACCTCAACCTCTGGATAATACCAATGTGAAAGCACGTGTACTGGCCACTACACCTCAACCTCTGGATAATACCAATGTGAAAGCACGTGTACTGGCCACTACACCTCAACCTCTGGGTAATACCAATGTGAAAGCACGTGTACTGGCCACTACACCTCAACCTCTGGGTAATACCAATGTGAAAGCACGTGTACTGGCCACTACACCTCAACCTCTGGATAATACCAATGTGAAAGCACGTGTACTGGCCACTACACCTCAACCTCTGGGTAATACCAATGTGAAAGCACGTGTACTGGCCACTACACCTCAACCTCTGGATAATACCAATGTGAAAGCACATGTACTGGCCACTACACCTCAACCTCTGGGTAATACCAATGTAGACACACAATGTGAAAGCACGTGTACTGGCCACTACACCTCAACCTCTGGATAATACCAATGTGAAAGCACGTGTACTGGCCACTACACCTCAACCTCTGGATAATACCAATGTGAAAGCACGTGTACTGGCCACTACACCTCAACCTCTGGATAATACCAATGTGAAAGCACGTGTACTGGCCACTACACCTCAACCTCTGGATAATACCAATGTGAAAGCACGTGTACTGGCCACTACACCTCAACCTCTGGGTAATACCAATGTAGACATACAATGTGAAAGCACGTGTACTGGCCACTACACCTCAACCTCTGGATAATACCAATGTGAAAGCACGTGTACTGGCCACTACACCTCAACCTCTGGATAATACCAATGTGAAAGCACGTGTACTGGCCACTACACCTCAACCTCTGGGTAATACCAATGTGAAAGCAAGTGTACTGGCCACTACACCTCAACCTCTGGATAATACCAATGTGAAAGCACGTGTACTGGCCACTACACCTCAACCTCTGGGTAATACCAATGTGAAAGCACGTGTACTGGCCACTACACCTCAACCTCTGGATAATACCAATGTGAAAGCACGTGTACTGGCCACTACACCTCAATCTCTGGATAATACCAATGTGAAAGCACGTGTACTGGCCACTACACCTCAACCTCTGGGTAATACCAATGTAGACACACAATGTGAAAGCACGTGTACTGGCCACTACACCTCAACCTCTGGATAATACCAATGTGAAAGCACGTGTACTGGCCACTACACCTCAACCTCTGGATAATACCAATGTGAAAGCACGTGTACTGGCCACTACACCTCAACCTCTGGGTAATACCAATGTGAAAGCACGTGTACTGGCCACTACACCTCAACCTCTGGATAATACCAATGTGAAAGCACGTGTACTGGCCACTACACCTCAACCTCTGGGTAATACCAATGTGAAAGCACGTGTACTGGCCACTACACCTCAACCTCTGGATAATACCAATGTGAAAGCACGTGTACTGGCCACTACACCTCAACCTCTGGATAATACCAATGTGAAAGCACGTGTACTGGCCACTACACCTCAACCTCTGGGTAATACCAATGTAGACACACAATGTGAAAGCACGTGTACTGGCCACTACACCTCAACCTCTGGATAATACCAATGTGAAAGCACGTGTACTGGCCACTACACCTCAACCTCTGGATAATACCAATGTGAAAGCACGTGTACTGGCCACTACACCTCAACCTCTGGATAATACCAATGTGAAAGCACGTGTACTGGCCACTACACCTCAACCTCTGGATAATACCAATGTGAAAGCACGTGTACTGGCCACTACACCTCAACCTCTGGATAATACCAATGTGAAAGCACGTGTACTGGCCACTACACCTCAACCTCTGGATAATACCAATGTGAAAGCACGTGTACTGGCCACTACACCTCAACCTCTGGATAATACCAATGTGAAAGCACGTGTACTGGCCACTACACCTCAACCTCTGGATAATACCAATGTGAAAGCACGTGTACTGGCCACTACACCTCAACCTCTGGGTAATACCAATGTGAAAGCACGTGTACTGGCCACTACACCTCAACCTCTGGATAATACCAATGTGAAAGCACGTGTACTGGCCACTACACCTCAACCTCTGGATAATACCAATGTGAAAGCACGTGTACTGGCCACTACACCTCAACCTCTGGATAATACCAATGTGAAAGCACGTGTACTGGCCACTACACCTCAACCTCTGGATAATACCAATGTGAAAGCACGTGTACTGGCCACTACACCTCAACCTCTGGATAATACCAAAGTGAAAGCACGTGTACTGGCCACTACACCTCAACCTCTGGATAATACCAATGTGAAAGCACGTGTACTGGCCACTACACCACAACCTCTGGGTAATACCAATGTAGACACACAATGTGAAAGCACGTGTACTGGCCACTACACCTCAACCTCTGGATAATACCAATGTGAAAGCACGTGTACTGGCCACTACACCTCAACCTCTGGATAATACCAATGTGAAAGCACGTGTACTGGCCACTACACCTCAACCTCTGGGTAATACCAATGTAGACACACAATGTGAAAGCACGTGTACTGGCCACTACACCTCAACCTCTGGATAATACCAATGTGAAAGCACGTGTACTGGCCACTACACCTCAACCTCTGGATAATACCAATGTGAAAGCACGTGTACTGGCCACTACACCTCAACCTCTGGGTAATACCAATGTGAAAGCACGTGTACTGGCCACTACACCTCAGCCTCTGGATAATACCAATGTGAAAGCACGTGTACTGGCCACTACACCTCAACCTCTGGGTAATACCAATGTGAAAGCACGTGTGCTGGCCACTACACCTCAACCTCTGGGTAATACCAATGTGAAAGCACGTGTACTGGCCACTACACCTCAACCTCTGGATAATACCAATGTGAAAGCACGTGTACTGGCCACTACACCTCAACCTCTGGATAATACCAATGTGAAAGCACGTGTACTGGCCACTACACCTCAACCTCTGGGTAATACCAATGTGAAAGCACGTGTACTGGCCACTACACCTCAACCTCTGGATAATACCAATGTGAAAGCACGTGTACTGACCACTACACCTCAGCCTCTGGATAATACCAATGTGAAAGCACGTGTACTGGCCACTACACCTCAACCTCTGGGTAATACCAATGTGAAAGCACGTGTACTGGCCACTACACCTTAACCTCTGGGTAATACCAATGTGAAAGCACGTGTACTGGCCACTACACCTCAACCTCTGGGTAATACCAATGTGAAAGCACGTGTACTGGCCACTACACCTCAACCTCTGGGTAATACCAATGTGAAAGCACGTGTACTGGCCACTACACCTCAACCTCTGGATAATACCAATGTGAAAGCACGTGTACTGGCCACTACACCTCAACCTCTGGATAATACCAATGTGAAAGCACGTGTACTGGCCACTACACCTCAACCTCTGGGTAATACCAATGTGAAAGCACGTGTACTGGCCACTACACCTCAACCTCTGGGTAATACCAATGTGAAAGCACGTGTACTGGCCACTACACCTCAACCTCTGGATAATACCAATGTGAAAGCACGTGTACTGGCCACTACACCTCAGCCTCTGGATAATACCAATGTGAAAGCACGTGTACTGGCCACTACACCTCAACCTCTGGGTAATACCAATGTGAAAGCACGTGTACTGGCCACTACACCTCAACCTCTGGGTAATACCAATGTGAAAGCACGTGTACTGGCCACTACACCTCAACCTCTGGGTAATACCAATGTGAAAGCACGTGTACTGGCCACTACACCTCAACCTCTGGGTAATACCAATGTGAAAACACGTGTACTGGCCACTACACCTCAACCTCTGGATAATACCAATGTGAAAGCACGTGTACTGGCCACTACACCTCAACCTCTGGATAATACCAATGTGAAAGCACGTGTACTGGCCACTACACCTCAACCTCTGGGTAATACCAATGTGAAAGCACGTGTACTGGCCACTACACCTCAACCTCTGGGTAATACCAATGTGAAAGCACGTGTACTGGCCACTACACCTCAACCTCTGGATAATACCAATGTGAAAGCACGTGTACTGGCCACTACACCTCAGCCTCTGGATAATACCAATGTGAAAGCACGTGTACTGGCCACTACACCTCAACCTCTGGGTAATACCAATGTGAAAGCACGTGTACTGGCCACTACACCTCAACCTCTGGGTAATACCAATGTGAAAGCACCTGTACTGGCCACTACACCTCAGCCTCTGGATAATACCAATGTGAAAGCACGTGTACTGGCCACTACACCTCAACCTCTGGGTAATACCAATGTGAAAGCACGTGTACTGGCCACTACACCTCAACCTCTGGGTAATACCAATGTGAAAGCACGTGTACTGGCCACTACACCTCAACCTCTGGATAATACCAATGTGAAAGCACGTGTACTGGCCACTACACCTCAACCTCTGGATAATACCAATGTGAAAGCACGTGTACTGGCCACTACACCTCAACCTCTGGATAATACCAATGTGAAAGCACGTGTACTGGCCACTACACCTCAACCTCTGGGTAATACCAATGTGAAAGCACGTGTACTGGCCACTACACCTCAACCTCTGGGTAATACCAATGTGAAAGCACGTGTACTGGCCACTACACCTCAACCTCTGGATAATACCAATGTGAAAGCACGTGTACTGGCCACTACACCTCAACCTCTGGGTAATACCAATGTGAAAGCACGTGTACTGGCCACTACACCTCAACCTCTGGATAATACCAATGTGAAAGCACGTGTACTGGCCACTACACCTCAACTTCTGGATAATACCAATGTGAAAGCTCGTGTACTGGCCACTACACCTCAACCTCTGGGTAATACCAATGTGAAAGCACGTGTACTGGCCACTACACCTCAACCTCTGGGTAATACCAATGTGAAAGCACGTGTACTGGCCACTACACCTCAACCTCTGGATAATACCAATGTGAAAGCACGTGTACTGGCCACTACACCTCAACCTCTGGGTAATACCAATGTGAAAGCACGTGTACTGGCCACTACACCTCAACCTCTGGATAATACCAATGTGAAAGCACGTGTACTGGCCACTACACCTCAACCTCTGGGTAATACCAATGTAAACACACATTGTATTATCAACAGAAACACACTTATAACCCACAGTTGTGTCTAGCACTTGACAAAATCCTGTGGATAAAATTGATCTTTGTACAGTTCCAAATAGAGGCAACTGTCTGATCACTATACCGACAGTTGTGTATATTGCTAATACAAACACATGTATAATGTACGGACAGGTGTTAAGACCATCTCTGGATATGACTAATACAAACTCATAGTACAGAGGCAGCTGTACTTTCTACTAGAAACCCAGCTGCCCTTACTGTCACACTGTAGACGCAGACGCAGCTGTTGTGACCACCTGCTACGGTAATTTCCTTCACTCGAACCAGCCTCCGACCAACGGTATTTGTTTCTTGTTGTGAATAAAATCGATTTGGGCCAATACTTGTACATTTCATAGGAAATTCCATGGCCGATTTCTTTCCCATCCTATATTGCGGCCTCTTTCTTAAAACCAAATTGTAGCCTATATAAGACAGTAAAATCTATTCATTCTTCTTTTTTTAACTCACAATGTAGTGGCAACAGTGACAATCTGTAGGTATTCAGTTTTTAATAGTAACAACGATAAAAAAACAATATGCGGGGACCTATGCTTATTACTGTTTGTTAAATTTCAATCGACAGAGCTGTCCCTACTCCTGAATCAGCAAAAGTCGGTAGACATTGGGAGGCTTCCGCCAGTAGTAATTTGTTTCTTGGCTGTAGCTCACATTATTATTATATACTACGGTTCGAAGTGTTTTGTATTGTCCAATACATTAATAAAACGAGTGATGATGCAATTAATGGGCCGTCTCGGGATTTGCCCGTAGTGCATTGTGGTGTGGCTACCACATTACTTTCAGCTATGCAACAACATTTAAAGCGATGTTTGCGACTTCAGGTTATGGGGAAATGGTGGTGGCAGGACTGTAGGGTGAGGAGTGGCTTTTCTCTACCCACGTAGCAGCACAAGTCTGGGGCCGCACTCACTTCCTAGATGCTCTGCTCTCCCACCCCCTCTCCATTTTTCTATTTAAACTCAGTACTTGGTCATTATCTGTACATAATACCAACAGCAGCATATAATTTCACAGCTATTATGATGCCCACTAGACCAAAAGCAATAGATAATACTAATATTTAGACACTAACAATGTAGATGCTGCTGTGCTGAGCCTCTCACAATCGGGCATAGATAATTAATATAACTCACAAGCGAAGAAGAGGGAGCTTTACTGAAAACTACGCCATCAGCTGTGGTTAATGTCAATACCAATGAACTTACAGTGTAGTGGCTGTTTTACTGAGCATTCCATTGGATGCTTTAATTAATGTCTAAACTGGCACACAATCTAGAGGAAGCTGCACACACCACTAACGAAGTAGGTGTGGTTAGTTTCAGTCATAATATAAATGCATTCTACGTGTAGTAGTACTAATCGCTGGACCACCTGCCGTAAATAATACCGACACTCATACAACTATGAGGCAGCTGTGCTGAGCACTATACCACCAGACCTTGATCATTCAAGTGAAAAAAAAATATGGAAGCATCTGTGATGATCCTAGAACACTATCTGTGGCTAATGTCAGTATTAATATACACTTACATTTGAATGCCTTCCATTTTCATATGATATAGTGTTTTTTTTTCTTTTTTTTCAGAGAATCTGCAAATTGCAACTAAACAGATTGCAGTCCTCAAGGAAACAGCAATGAGGGCAGGATTGTAAATATTTTTTGAGAAGACACAATATATGAACATAAATGCCACTGATCCAAGCTGGACAATGATGACCAAGTTTGGCGACATCAAAAGAGTTCAGAGGTTCAAGCACCTAGGAGAGATTTTGACTCCAAACAACAATGAAAAGGCAGCAATTGAAGAGCGGGCAAGAAAAATGGAAATAGTATTCATTTTGTGTCAGAACACATGCAAATCTAAATCACTCTCATACCAGGCCAAATTCCGACAATACATCTCAGTCGTCAAACCTGAATGTTTATACCCATCTGAGACAATAGCCAGGAAGGGACTTTCAGACTTGGAAAAGAAAGGAAGGAAATTCCTAAGAAAGATTCTGGGGCCCAGAAAATATCAAATTTATTTACGTTCCGCCTAAGATCAAATCAAGAACTTCATCAACGATTTTAAATATCTCCACCACAATG
The DNA here is from genome assembly GCA_026315105.1 of Locusta migratoria. Classification (NCBI taxonomy): domain Eukaryota; kingdom Metazoa; phylum Arthropoda; class Insecta; order Orthoptera; family Acrididae; genus Locusta; species Locusta migratoria. Next base: position 15,576,253 of record CM048755.1, read on the forward strand.
AAGAAAAGAAGACTGTTTTTCTATGGACATATTAAAACAATGAAATCAGAGAGGTTCACCAACAAGATTCTTCTCTTTCAGGAGAACAGAAAGACACAAGTTCCATGGGTGAAAGAAGTGCACAGGGACCTAGAAAGATGCGGGATCACAACAGAAGAAATTGTGAACAGGCAGATTTTTAGGAAAAAGTTTGCGTAGGTGAAGGATTTCTTCGAGGAGAAAACGAGGAAGAACAGAGTTTTCTCAGAAGAAGTACGTGCACTAGTGAGCCAATGGATGAAGGAGTACGGGCGAAAGAGGAAGGGAGAGAACTTTAGAAAGTGATGGAAGTTGTGTAAACGTAACCCATAGATGGCTGTAACGAAAATAAATAAATAATACACTTACAATGATGAGACATCTGTGCTGACCGCTGCAACACCAGATGTGGATAATGGTAAAACTAACACATCTAGAATACAGAAGCAGTTCTACTGACCTGTACACAGCTAGAGGCTATTGCCAGTTCTATCACATTATTAGAAAATAAAGCCTGCTCTGTTGGACACAGGGCCAACAGCTGTGATACTTCCAATAATAACAAACTTACAATGTAGAGGTATCTGTACTAACCACATGTCAGCCCACTGTGGATAACACTATTTCTAAGATACACAGCACAGGCTGTGTCTGTAAATAGAATACTTGCTTTGGATACTTCCAAAACAAACATTTTAGATGCAGTTACGTTGGCATCAGACTACCATCTGTGGACAATTCAAATACTATTATGCAGTGTGAAACAGCTGTGCTGCACTAGACTACCAGCTGTGAATTCTTCCAGTACCAGTATACCATCTAAAAGCAGCTGTGTTGAGCAACTAGTCCACGAGGTGTGCATAAAGCCAAGACTGCAACACGAACACACACTGATCAAGACCAAAAATTGAGGATAGTGATAGTATTAATACACTTGCACTGTGCATCCAGAAGTGCTAAAGACTACTCCACCAATTACTGCTATAGAGAATAGTAACACATACTATATAGAGTCAGTTGTGCTGATCACTAAACATGATAATGCCAATCTTAACATTCAGAGGGAAACTGTATTACTAGCACTGGACGACAATCCTAACACACAATGTGGAGGCACCTAAGCTCCCCCATTGGGCCATCACATTGCGATATTACCAATCCTAAGACACATATAATGTAAAGAGAATACCAATATTAAACAAGAACCACTACATAATCACTTGTTGGCAATTCCAGCCATAATAATGTATGGGCTTTAATGATGATCACTAATAACGAGCTATGGGTAATACCAATATCAAAGGACTTACAACGTAGAGGCATCTGGGCTGACAACTAGACAAGCAGCTATGAATAATCCTGATACTAACACACTATGTGGTGTAACACCTCCGGGTGATAATGGTATTACTAACACACACTAAAGTGGCAGATGTGCTGACCATTACAGGACAAATTGTGAATAATGCCACTACTAAAAATTTATAAAGAAGAGGCAGTTGCACTAGCCACTATTCTATCAACTTTGGATACTGCCAATACAGACACAGCAATAATAATGCAAGGGCCGCTCTTATGTTTACACATGTCGATAGTTTCATCGTTAGGACAATTACACTGTAGAAGATGCTGACGGTCACTGGACCATTTGCTTTGGATGATATCAGTACTTATCCATTGCTTAAATCTGCCTCCGAAAATAGAGATTTGCGTTTTCATGACTTCCCTAAATTGCACTGGGCAAATACAGGTATGGTTCCTTTCACAGAGAGCGGCTTATTTCCTTTTACTATACCCAACAAAATACACCGCAGTTTATGCTCTATCTAAAAATACGACTTTATGAATACGAAGTCATACTTTCAGATGCTTAATTTTTACCCACTTAAATCTAAAGGCACCTGTTCCAACCTGCAGATGAGGAGCTGTGGATAATGTCAATGCTAATACACACTATGGAGGTACCTACTGACAGCTTGACCACTGACCATAGATAATGTCAATACATTCACACTTCCAATGTGGTCGGATCTTTGGTGACCGCCAAACCACCAGCTGTAGATAGTGCCAGTACTACCATATTTAGCCTATCCTACCTTAAACGTTTTGGGTGTGAGCTTTCTTCGACCTCCTTGTGTCGCTCCAGACAAATGCCGGGAGGAGTCATTTGCAATGACTTGATCTATATTCTTTCGCACTCGATACAAAATCAAAGCGAGCTTGTGTTTTATCTCTAATGACTACGTTAGAGACGATAAATAGTACTTTAAGCTTATTTAATTACAGTGAATGGTGAATTGTGCCATCTACTAGATCAACATATGTCAGTAATAATTATACTAACACGCTTACAATGTAGAGGCAGCTGTGCTGAACCCCATACACTGAGGTGACAAAAATAATTTCAGAGATCCGACTATCGTATGGAATTCCTTTTGTCTCATGAACTGCAGCAATCCGACGTGTCATTGATTCCACATGACGTTGGAACTCCTTTTTAGGGATTTCGATCCATACTATCTCTAAAGCCGCCAATAACTCGGTAAGTGTTGGCGATGCACCATTCTGTGTATGGACAAGACTGTTTCGTAAATATTCGACTGGATTCACAGCGCGTGATCTTCGTTGGTCGAGTAATTCGATGGAAATGTCAAGAATGTTCTTCAAACCAACAACGAACGATAATGAGTTGATGATTGGGGCACGGTTGTCCATAAAAATTCCATCAGTGTTTGGGAACATGAATGGTTGCAAATGGTCTCCAAGTAACCGAATATAACCATTTCCAATCAATGATCGATTCATTCTGACCAGAGAGCCAGAAATTTGATCTAAAAACGGCCTACGCTACTGTAGAGCCAACATCAGATTGCATAGTACCTTGTAGACAAGTTGGGTCCATGGACTCCTTAGTTCTGTGCGCCATTCGAACCCCACCATCCACTCTATACCATTTTTACGGATTCTTCCGTCGGTTCTTGGTGGAACATCATCATACTGAATCAAAAATCACAATTTCGCAGATGTTCCACAAGTTTATTGTAATTCCTGAACCGGTCTTCTGCTTATAAGGCCATTTTCATATCTTACTGTTTATCTCAAAGAAGCTACAATGTTTTGATGCGGGCTTGAAAGATATTCTACTCGTTACACATATACTCAAGCACATAACAATTATCATCCTTGGCTCTCCTGTGGTAGTACAATTAAAATGTTCCAGTAAAACAATCATTAATAAATATCAGGAAAGGAAACCGAGAATAAACTTAATTTTCATCTTGAAAATCTATCTGTAAAACATTTAAAACAATTAACCATTCCAATTAACAAAATTACTTGAGAGACTGCCTAAAATATTTTCAATAAATTAGATTGCGGTAGATAATCGATATCATGGAATAAAGCTATAGCTGTGAACTGAACAGCTTTACATGATCATTAAAAATTTCAGCTTACAAATTACTGACCGAATTTCAGATGGGTATTTTGTAAATTTGGTGAGCAAACCAGAAACAGACTTAAAACTTTAAAGTTGTAAGAAAACCAGTATAACAAAATTCATCGTTTAATATTCACATAAAATAAGTTGCGCAATCAGACATTTAACTTGAATATACCTCTGTAACATTTTAAATAATTATTGACTTAGGGAAATAAACATGAATATACTGTGGGAAATGAATGCAGAGATAGTGACAGACACTGTTTTGGAATAGAGGTTTTGGAAAAATATGGATCATTAAGTCAAACTCAGCAGAGGGGATTTGCTGAGTTGTGTTTGATGATTTAATATTAATTCAGATGCTTACTGATCTCTAGAGCTTCTAACAGGTTGAGGTTTTGACCTTTGTTTGCTATGTGAAGGATGTAGGACTGTTGCTGGTACCTGTGTCACTCACACAGTACATGCTCAGCAAATGTTGTCATTATGCTGCATCCTCCAGCTACGTTCATGCACAGCCAATCTAGTTTTAATATTTCTGCCTGACTGTCCAATATAAAACTTATTACATTCTGAACAAGTTATTTTCTATACCCCACGATCAGATAATGGTTAATTGTTTTAAGCGTATTACACTTAGATGTTCGAGATTAAAATTAAGTTTACCCTTGGTTCCCCCTCCTGATATTTATTAATGATTGTTTTATTGCAACACTTTAATTGTACTATCACAGGAGACCCATGAATGATAATTGTTATGTGCTTGATTATAAGTGTAACGAGTAGAATATCTTTCAAGCCTGTATCAAAACATTTTAACTTCTTTGAGATAAAGAGTAACGTCTGAAGATGGCCCTTTAAGCCGAAAACCGGTTTACGAATTAAAATTAACTTGTGGAACATACTCAAAATTGTGATTTTTTAATTCAGCTCTAGATCAACTAAAATGAGCACTCTTCTGCCAGCCGTTTTCCAGTGTCCATGCGGTGCGATAATGAGGCCAGGAAATCGTTCCAGGCGATATAGTCCTGTTAGCAAACGCATTAGTAAGTGGTCTGCTGCAATAGCGAATTAGCGCATTGTCGTATAGGCTGCGATCATGGAATGCCCCTCATTGGTTCCTGCAACTATTTCCCCAGCGTTGCTTCCTGTCAGTAACGACAGCGCTGCGCAAACGCCGCTGCTCCCCTTCATTCACTACAGAACATCGGCCACTGCGTTATTTCTGAAATTTCAAATTGTGGGCAAACTTTTAACACTGTGACTCTCGAAACATTGAATCCACTAACATTTTCGGAAATGTAATATCCCAAGCGTGTAGATTCAACTACCATCCTGCGTTGATAGTCTAATTCTCGTCGTCGGCCGTTATCACGTCGTAAACATTTTGCCTTGAGTAACCGCAGTACTAATGACAGCGCTGAAAATTCTCATTCCTTTTTCACTTGGTACTCGCCATACTGCCGTCAAATGCATTCGTGCTTATCGCTGCTCCATGACTTGTGTCCGGTCAGTGCGCAGCCTTCTTTTTACAATGCAAATTATAAGAGCCTCGTCTTCTAGAGATAGCCGTGCTCACTCGTATTCCGCCAGCTGCAGATAACGACACTACCAACTTTCTTAAAAAAAAAAAAAAAGAATTCAGCAAATTGGGTATCAGTTCCTCCCAATGCACTTTTTCAGCGAAGTACAAGTTATTTGTTGGTAAATTATACTGAATATGTGAAAAACAGTCAAAATGGTAGTATCAAGGAATGTAGTACATTATAAACAATGAATGCAAGCCCACAGCATAAAAAAATGCCGAACGTAAGAACGAAATTACACGTTTTACCAAGATTCTCAGTTTTAATGACAGAAAAACTGAAAAATAGAAAACATACGTTATTTGACGATGGCAAGATGTATACATGCAATTCAAAATGTTCAAATTTTTGTAAATCTGAGGAGCTTAACTACGTCGGTCATAAGTCCCTAGGCTTACAAACTACCTACACTAACTTAAAGTAACTTACGCTAAGGACAACACAAACACCCATTCCCGAGGGAGGACTCGAACCACCGACAGCGAACGGCCGCGCGCACCGCAGCATGACGCCTCAGTGCGCACGCTTATTCTGCCCCGGCTACATGCAATTCTGTGAATATAATATAATAGTGCCATGAGGATTACGAACAAGTATGAAGAATTCACAGCATTTTTCCGCAATTTAATGTTCTAGAACTAAAGCATTCTACATAGCGTGATGGAACAATATATGATGGCTAAGCTTGATGACACCTGTGTGCAAATGTACACTTTTGGAGAGGAAGGTGATTGCCTTCTTGCGGCGCTTAGATTTTTCGATAAGGTTTTGTACATGATTTTTTCTTCTGCTGCCTTTCCTGTGGCTTGAAAATTAATTTTATGAACAACTATAAATCGGTGCTCTTAACCTTCAGTCAGTTAGTTCACAGTTCAACTTGTCTAAGTGAAACAGAATGTTCCTTATCTCTATTAAATTCAGAGGATTCGGGAAATACAAGGAAATAGTAATTCACTATGGCGAGTGTTCTTCTCTCCGCTATTTCCATGTAGTTCGCAGACTGCCGATATTTGAAATATACAAGTTCTTGAGAAAACAGATAACAGCCTAAGGTTGTGCTTCCAAAATCCACAGAGAGAGAACTAGTAAAATGGTATATGTGTCGGTTCTTGTTGATCTATTTATACTTTTACTGCTAAAAGATTAACAAAAGTTTATATATATATTTTTATTTGATTTTTATTTTCATCCTGCAGCGAAATTGAGGCAGATACTTCCCGTGAGTTGGTATGGATAGAGGTTATACTTGACAACCGGAATAAATTAATAATTGGATCATCTTTTTATCGGCCCCGTGACTCAGACTATGCAACTGCTGAAATGTTCAAAAGAAGCTTGAATCTCATTTCAAACAGGTAGCCAAAGCATACTGTTATAATCGATGGCGACTTTAATTTACCCTCGATATGTTGGCATAAATACGTATTCAAGCAGGACGCAAGTGTAAAACATCGTCCGAACTAGTTCTGAATGCTTTTTCTGAAAATTACTTCCAACAGTTACTTCACGAACTCACTAGAATAGTAAATGGTTGCGAAAATACCCTTGATCTCCTAGCAACCCTTGATCTTCCTGAGCTAGTAAAGAGCATCAAAACAGATACAGAGATTAGCGAACATAGAGTTTTAGTAGCGAGACTGAATATCGAAATTCCCAAACGCACCAAAAATCAATGAAACATATATCTATTCGAAAGAGCAGATAAAAATTCGTTTCACGCTTTCCTGAGTGATAGTCTCCAGTCTTTCAAAACCAAAAATGCGAGTGTAGATCAGTTGTGGCTTAATATCAAAGACATAACATCAGCAGCAATCAAGAGATTTATACCAATTAAATTAATAAAACAGATCGCTGTTGCGGAGGCAAAGATAAACACATGCCAAATTTAAACGGACACAGAATCCCCAAGAGTGGCAATCTTTTACAGGAACTCGCAATCTGGCGCGGACTTCAATGCAAGAAGATTATAATAGTTTCAACAACAAAATCCTGTCTCGTAATCTGGCAGAAAATCCAAAGAAATTCTGGTCATATGTGAACTACATTAGCGGCAAAACACAAACAAAACCTTCACTACGCGATAGAAATTGTAATACTACCGATGACAGTACTGCTAAAGCAGAATTGCAAACAGAGCTTTCAGAAATTCTTTCACCAAAGAAGATGAAGTAAACACTCCGGGCCGGCCGCGGTGGCCGAGGTGACTGAGGCGCTCCAGTCACGGTCAGCACGGTCACTACGGTCGGGGGTTCGAATCCCCCCTCGGGCATGGATATTTGTGCCGTCCTAGTTCGTAAGTAGTTCATAAGTAGTTTGTAAGTTTAGGGACTGAAATAATACAGATGACCACTAAAAGAAATCCGCTGAACAATTATACGATAACTCAGTCAAACCTTAAGGTCGTAAATTCTACCAAATACCTAGGAGTTACTATTACGAACAACTCAGACTGCAGAGAAAACAGAAAACATTGTGGGGTAGGCGAGCCAAAGGTTACGTTTCATTGGCAGAACGCTTCGTAGATGCAACAGGTCCACCAAACAGACTGTCTATATCGCACCTGTGCGTCCTCTCCTGGAGTACTTTTGTCCAGTGTGGGACCCTCATCAGGTGGGACTAGCGGAGGAAATTGAGAAGGTTCAGAAAAGGGCAGCTTGTTTTGTTTTATCACGTTACAGCGGGGAAAATCGTCACGAAAATGTTGCAGGATTTGAAGTGATAATCATTAAAAGGAACGTCGTTATTCGTTGAGGCGAGATCCATTTGCGAAATTTCAATCACTGACTTTTACATCTGAATGTCAAAATATTTTGCTAGCACCCACATAAATATAGGGAGATATGAGCATGCCAATAAAATAAGAGAAATCAGATCGAAATCGGAACGATTTATGTGGTCGTTCTTCTCACGCGCTATTCGAGAATGGAACGGTAGAGAAAGTTTATGAAAGTGGTTAATGAATCCTCTACCAGGCACTTAAATGTGATTTGTAGAGTATCTATGTAGATGTAGATTTTCGTTGCTAAAGGTTTCCGCATTTTAATCACACAACTTATTGAACATCGTTTCAAAATATGGCTTGGGTGGGTGCGTGAGCTACCCGCAAGGCTGCGTGCACGACGTGAGAGCAGCTCGCCATCGCTTACAGAGCCCAAGACTGTCGGTAATACACGATCGACAGCTGACGCGTCTGACTGTAGTCACGTTAGAAGAATTCTTTCCACTATCATAATTACTACAGTGTGACAATGCAATGAATACATACGATGTAATATAACTTTTGCATTATATTTAAGGAAGTATAGCTTTGAAGACTAATATTGTGTTGTATTAAAGTGTCATGGAATGAAAAGAAATTTCACCTTATAAATATTCTATAAGATGCTGGCACAACGCAACGTCAAAGGAACAATTAAAAAACCTTTTTCTTTGCCTGATGCTGTAATGAGTACAATAGCGTCGCTATATAATGAGGCATAGGTTGACTGCAGTTACATTCTAAATTCCGTCATTGAAGTCATTGGTGAGACGGAGAAGGGGTGGGAACTAATAGCAATGCCTAAAGTAGAATAAACTATCAGTTTTGTCTACCTAATTTTCTGTTCACAAACACAGTAGACAGAAAATATGAAACAAAGAATGCACGCATGTTTAAATACAACACCAGATGTAAGCCCGGCTACTTCTTTATCACGGTAGTCCATCTCTGCCCCAATTCTCTCTCCTCTCCTGCCCGCTCCCTCTCTCTTCATCTCGCGTCTCTCTGTCCATAACCTGCTACCCCTCTCTCTGTCTATCCCCACCTTTCCGTTTCTCCGCCAATCACGCCTTAGTAGAACTCCTCCACCTCCTCAATCAATTGCCTCCTCCACATGTGGAAAATTAAGGAACTTTCGTGGTGGTCAGTGAAGTGATGTCCAAGTTTACTGCAAAGTTCCTTCCTCCATGGTCCGTATGAAATCTTCGACGGTGAAATTTCTCTTGTTTTTAAGAAAAAGTGTGCAAAGTTACAATAGGATGAACGGTACGCCAGCGCATGTAACAGGAAGAAACTTATTGCCGCAATTTCACACGTGTCTAATTGTTTATGACGTTATATCTCAAATGTTCAAATGTTTGTAAATCTATCGGACCAAACTGCGTGGTCCTCAGTCCGTAGCTTACAAACTACTTAAACCTAGATAAACTAACCTAAGGACAAACACACACACCCATGCCCCAGGGAGGACTCGAACCTCCACGGCAAGCAACCGCGCGCTCCGCAGCGAGACGTTTTAGACCGCTCGGCTACTCCACCGCGGCACGTTATATCTCCTAAACTTTAAATCGTAGAATGAAATAATTTTGTAGGTACATTTATTGATACAAATTGATGCTGTTCGTGGAATACGTTGTGAATATGTTTAGTAGTAAATAAGTAATAAATTGAAACGCCATTCATAATTCGGAAGTTTTTCACGGATGTCAGTGTCCATGATGTCATATCTACTAAAATGTGTGTCGTACAGTGATATAAGTATGTCTAAAACCTTCGCGAAAGTTCAAGCAATATGTTCACAAAGTTTCATGACAGTCGCATGTACGAGCAATCAATTTGAAGAAGCAAACATACAAGCAAACATTAGGTTTGTTGTAACGTAACCTCCGCCATGCAACTACAGGGGCTTACGAAATGCAGCTCACGTATTAATTTGGGGTATAAACTATCTTAATTCCACATTTCATTCAATTCCGTCCAGACGTTTCAGCGTGAAGAGTAACAAACGTGTTAAATAACTGTAAGATACACTCCGCGATTCACCGTACGGTGGCTTCCTAAAGGTAGCTCAGGCGTTAATTCAGGGTATAAGCTATCTGCATTCCAAATTTCATTCAAAAGTGTCCATCCCTTTCACCATGGAGGAGTAGCAAACATATTAACCTATTGTAAGGTAACTTCCGCTACGCACCATACGGTCTCTTACGATAGGTAGCTCATGTACGAGGGTTGGAACTGAAATAATGGCAACTATTTATTCACAACCAATACAAAAGCGTTACACGTTTCCGCATGTTACTGTCCTCCAAAGTAGTCACCAGCGTTGTGTAGAACCCGTTGCCAGCGATGTGGAAGGCGTAGTATATCGTTAGCAGAACCTATCATGTCGCATCTCTGTAACAGCTCTGAAGCGAATGCCACGAAGTGGTTCCTTCATCTTCGGAATCAAATCAAAGACACAAGGACTTAAATATTGGGAGTATGGTAGATGGTACAGTACTTCCCAGTCCTATCGACCGAACAGAGCAGTCACAGCTTGCGCAAAATGATTGGTGGGTTGCGGAGAAAGTGAAGCCGCTTCTTTCACCAGCCTGATCGCAGGTGACACTCCAAAACCGAACAGTAATACTGTGCACTGACGGTCTGCCGTGGAGGAATGTAATGCGTTAGGATAACACCATCACATTCGTACACGAGAATCACCATGACTATCACTTTACTGAGTCCCTTGGAGACCTTGATGACGCTGTCGTGCTGTACGACCTTTGGCACATTGAATCTTGATCCAGTTCCGTTGTTCCTGTTTCGAAACATACTGACACCGTTACGTTAGACCGTTCGCTCACAAGTGACTGTCTTTTCCTGGATTGTGCGCACGCCGCTGACGTGGGACGGGCGAGTCCATTTTCTTGGAGGTAAGGTAGGTAGGTCAACGTGTGCTATCAGCGACAATAGTAGATACCATTGCATAGTGTCTCCACAGAAGTGTTGCCACTATTTAAGTTACAACCCTCGTATTAATCAGGGTACAAGCTACCTCTGTTCCAGATTTCATTCATATCCGTCGAGCCATTTCAGTCTTAAGGAGTAAGAAACGAAGTAACTAATTGTAAAGCACCCTCCACCATACACCTTACGAAGTTAATTTTAGTATGCCTACAAACTTCATGCGAGTGCAAGCAATGAAGGACAAAGTTTTATCTCAATTGAATGTTCAAAAATGCTCAAATGTTTGTAAAACTATGGGACACTGCTTGGTTACTAGTCTCCAGGCTTACAAACTACTTATACTAAGTTAGACTAACCTAACGACAACTTACACACCCATGCCCGAGGGAGGACTCGAACCTCAATGGCGAACTACCGCGCGCGCCGTAGCGTGGCTCCTCAGTGCCCACGGCTATTCCGCCACGGCCAGTCGGATGTACAGTATGGCGGTGCATAAAATACGAACAAAAGAGAAACAAACATTAATTTTTATATATTAGATTACTGAGAAATGTTCAGTTCAGAACTGATCTAGTGCGTATGGAATAGAAAGAGACGTGTGTTTCCTTTCATAACTCTCTAATCCTGTTTAAACTTTTTTTTCATTAGCATTTCGATGTTTGGAATGAGATTAATGGTCCTGACTGCTCCAGTCAGTTGTAGTCCGTAAGCTTACTCCTGACCTTTATTTTCGTTAATTACTTTTCAGAAAAAAATTTTAGACAAATATTTTGTTCCGAATACCCTGTGACAGCGCGCAAGCAGTGAGAGCACGGCGCCTGTGCTACTGCATTTCCCACCCCTGCTCGATGGTAATGCACTACTCTGCTCAATAACGTCAGAATCACCAGCTGAGATCTTATTTAAAATATCAGACAGATTCCATCATGCGATTCTATAAGCATTGGAGTTGCCATATTTGGATAGCTTGTATCTCCATACAGCAGACATACTTGTCTTTAATTAACACGTTAACGTCATTGAGCTTGTACTAATACTTACTCAACATAAGAATCAATAAATCTTACGACTGTCATTCATTTGTCAGAATTTCCTTTTCTATGGTACCATTTGGCAAATGCGAAGTTACGCATTTTTTACCTTTTGCGTTAATCTGCACAAGTTAACGACTTACCTTGTAACGAAGCATGTTGTGATTTATTCCCATCTGCTTGTATTACCCAACCTCCTAATATAAGTGCTGAATAATAATAGCTATGAATGTAATTAGTTCATTATCATTTCCTTTACCAAAACTTTTATTATTCTTTTTTCTAACGTGACTGGTGGAAGTTATTTTCTATTATTTGACATCGCGTAAGTTTGTTTAATTAGCAAATATTAATTATTTCATGCGAGAGGCGTATTTTTGTAGGTCATATTTGTGGCTAATTAGTATCTCTGTTAAAACCAATTAAATTCTTTTCTCATAATATTAAAGTACCGTAGGTATTATTATGTTCCACAATTAATGTTAGGAAAGTTTTGCTCTCATTAGTTACCGTTTAATTACGTTGATTTCGAAGTTATTGTTGACAAACCTATTTGATTAAATAAGTAAGTAACTGATATTTATATATCAATTTACTCACTATTTCTTAATGTAGAAATAATTACAAAGTAACATATTTACACACACGATGACATATGTTCGTTACTCCCTATGGACAGGACAGAAGAAGAAGGAATGAAACCTGAAATTGAAGAAACGTTTAAAACATCTGGAATCGCACCAGACTCTGTATACACCATAGATTGGTAAACAGCCTAGGGACTCCAGTAATTACTATCGAGAAATTCGTTCAGATCAATGACATTACAAAGATTTTATCTTCTGACAGCCTTATGTCTAGCAACCTGTATTTGCCATAGTTTTATAAGGAATACTTGCCCAGGCTTAAGAATGAGACACAACTCATATCCTTTAGCTTATTTGTGGTTCACAGAAAAACACATTCATACGTCTAGTTAAAGCTTTCTGTATTTCTGACCACTGCCCCACAGAAATCTGAACAACTGACTGAACTTTAGCGTCTATCTCAGCCAACGTAAATCTCTTCTAATCAAGACTCTGCATATTCGCCTTGAATTAAGTTTCTTCGTCCAGGTAAGGTTTACTTCTCGCCACCCTAACTGGCAATTTCCATTTCTCATTACCATTTAAATTATATTTACATACAAAAGGCAAAGTAGTACCATCCAACTCCGACAAAGTTAATACTAGTTGGCACTGATCAAAGAAAACTTTTCCTTTGTGTTTTGGTAATTAATCAGTCCAAATCAACATTTCTATACTCAAACATGAACTCGATTTAAGATGGCTGGATAATAATTGTGTCTCCCCTTCCTATCTGTTCCAGTGCTTCGTCTTTACCAGTTTTGATATCTTTCCAGTTGCAGCTACTATTTTTAAACCACCTACTAGCGTTACCGTTAGCTTATTTAGATTACTAAACACTAGATTTATTGCCGATATCTAGCAAACAGTTTACTGTAATACCTAAAACATTTAATTATAACACAGGAAGACGTATTTGGTGTTGAACAGGCTAGACATCAGATTCGTCCTCAGTCAGTCCCTTAAATGTGATTTACAGAGTAGATACGTAGTTTTATATTCGTCCAACACCTCTTTTTCAGTCTGTACCAACCAAAGTAATCCTCTTTAGTCACAGATATATTAACACACAAATCGGCTTATGAACGTTCACATATGAAGTTGTTCCCTCAAACCTGCCAACAAATTTGAAATGAAACCATTGCGCTACTTCCTACCCTTACTGTATTGACCCGCAGTTAAACTATCACGTGAACAACTGTAAATTTGCTATTAACATTGTTTTTTGAGTCTACCATTTGCGATAAGTCACTACAACTCATCGGTTCACTGGCGTTAACGTCAATGCTACCACACTAACCCAAGAACTTCTCCTTTTCAAAATTTTGCAAGATTGTATCTACTTCCTTTGATGAGACTTTAGTCTGCAGATTACTATTACAATCAAAGATGTGGGTACTTACCTCTTCTTCGTTATCACCTGTAACTAAATAATTATCTTTTTTCCCTGTTGTTGTTTTTGCCTAGTTTAACACACTACTAACAACTACATATTTATATTGTTTTAGTAGCTCATTGGTACTAGTGGTTATACTTCATTCATCATTCCTATCATTCGTCTGCGTTAGTTAGTTTGCAACTTTGTGCTGTAGGTCAATTACCGGCTGTATAAATGTCTCTGTCTGTTGATCGCCAGATATCTCATACACGAGACTTAGTTGAGCTTAAGTGGCCAATTGTGTTCGTTAACTGATAATGATTTAGAACGGATGCCGTTTTGCTCTCCACTCTACTCTTACTGTCAACTTTCAGAATATTTATCTTCCTTATAACCGCGAAACTGCGACGGCTGTCGACCGTCTCTGCTGCAACCCCTACCTCTTTCCTGATCACTAGGATTCGTAAAATGAAATTTCAATTTCCTAACATTTACATTTCCACTCGAAGCACTTCTATGCTTACTATTCTGTCACCAGGTAGAATATTGTTATTCATTTGTACCTCAGTTGTTGCTACCCTCTCCATTCGTTCTAGATTTTCATCGAATTTCTCCACATTATCTCTAGGTGAAGAAATGATTCTTTTCTGCCAGTAGCGAGGCAGCATACCTTCTAATTACTTGATTATCATTTTCGGTCTTATCTTTCCCGTCAGATATGAAAGACGCCAAATCCACCTTCGAGAGAAGTTATTAATTTATTAACTAACTGATTTGAAGTTTCTACCAAAGGAAATTCTCTTATGGTATGACTTGTGTTCATTAATATATATTAGAGCCTGCATTAGTTTAACAGCGCAGCATAACATCAGCTGATCACTGCAAAGCGTCTACTGCCAAACGACATGTAATAAACTACTTTTTCTCGCGTTCTGACCACCAATCAGAATTATCTCTTCGTAATCACACAGAATTTTGAAAAAAAAAATGTTCAAATGTTTGCAAATCTATCTGACCAAACTGCGTAGTCATCAGTCCGTAGCTTACAAACTACTTAACCCTAGGTAAACTAACCTAAGGACAAACACACGCGCCCATGCCCGAGGGAGGACTCTAACCTCCACGGCGAGAAACCGCGCGCTCCGCAGCGAGACCCTTTAGACCGCTCGGCTACTCCACCGCGGCCAGAATTTCAGAATTTTGAAGCGTCTGCCTTACTTGTCAGGCTGAAAACGAAAAACAATGACGACTTCCAATGAAACCAGCGTCAAAAGAAGCAGCATGTTGTACATTAGCAATAATAAACTTCCAGAAGCCTTACTACTTTCAGTATTAGCCTTATTAGTATTTATGATTTCTACTAAGAGTTGTAATTCCCTTACTCGTTCAGACATTTTCTTGTCAACTTCGTCTATTACTGTTATACAAAAAGGTTTTACTTTCTGAATTTCGTTCTGTCATGGGCTTTCTCTAGTATTTACTTCTACCACATTATTTGAGCAACGTTCTGTTGCATTCCCTATTCTTTCTGTTAACGTCTTGTCCAACTCGCTATCCTCATTTTGTAAATCCGTACGACCTACATCGATTTGGATTTTGAAAGTACTACAGAATTTAGATAAAAAATGTTTCAACATTTGTAAACCTATTGGCACAATCTGCTGTGGTCATCAGTTCCTAAACTTACAAACTACTAAAACTGACTTACAATAAGGACAACACACCACCCATGTCCGAGGTAGGACTCGAACCTCCGGAGGAAGGGGATTCCCAGTCCGTGCAATGACGCCTTAGAACACGCGGCAACTACAGCTCGGCGCAATTTAGATAATGTGTTCGATGAAATTACTTTCAGTTCATCATGATTAGTATCAGTTGTATTATCCACTGCAAATCTGATGTTATTTCCTTCCTTATCGTTTCCATTTCCATCTCTACTGATTCGATTTCCTCACTTTCTGATTGCATGTAATGCTTGAACTCTGATTTGATTTTATACCTTCTGATACTATTTTAGAAATAGCGACTGCACTCGATCTAACATTCCAATAGTACTAGTTAGAACTCTAATAGAAGTCAGTACGTCCTCTGGATTAACCTTACTTAACTACATTTCTGAAATAGTAATCTCAGTTATATATGAAATGGTTCACTCTGTGTTTTTACATTTGCATTTACTTTCAGATTTACCTTTGGTAGTTTATCTTCAGAAAATGGCTGTGTCTTTAACATTATCCCGATTAGTAGATTCCATTTTCAATAACCGATTAGAGGCTGCATGACGTAATTCGGGCAGGGAACGAAAAGATGACAGCAATAATGGCAGCAGGTAGCGGCTACTGGTATGGTGGCGCTGAGAAGCACGCGGCTTCGCCACTCGACTGCTGCCTCCTCCTCTCCGTAATTTGGAAGAGGTCAGTAAGTATCGTACTCTGTCTTGCTCTCGCGAACTGATCCACTGAGCTCATGGTTTCAGTTCGTGTCACCTGCATGTAAATGTCTGTCATGCCTGTTTTGGCTCTTAATTGTATCTTCCAAGTTCGCTGTTCATACCTGTTGCTTTCATAGTATATATTCCTGGCCGATTAGCTCAATGTGTGGTGTGGCGGGGTTTATTTTACGGGGACGTCTGCGTGTTCTAAAATGTTATAAAGAGTTTTGTGCTTCATTTATACCTACGCTGGCTATTCTAGAGCCTGAAACGTAATGTAATGAGCAGCTAGAAAGTGACTGAGGACATATTGGTCTCAGTATTTATCTGCGCACACCTTGTCTTCGAGACCACGTGGCGACCCTCTTCGAGTGTCGCCCAGAATTCCGCCGCCCCCACCCAGCACACACACACAAATAGCCGCTGCTGACTGCTGTGCTCTTTAATCCTCAGTCGGATAGTCCGCACTTCAGTTCGTGAAACAGAAATATAATGTTCCAATTCTCTTTTAAATTCAAAATCTACAAAGATAAAGAATTTCTACAATTTTTACTGAAATAAAAGGCACACGCACATATAGTGAGCTTAACAGTATATTGTGCCTTACCTAAGCAGCCTTGGAAACCGTTGAGATCTGTATTCCAGGCGAAATTCCAGGTAATAATCTTCACTGCCTTAATTGTCAAAAATATGTCAAAATTACTCGCCTTACACGTGGAGAAAATATCTCACCTCTTAGTGATGCGGATTTTCAAATTCCTTTGGGCGGCGAAACGAAATAAAATATCGTCACGGAATTAAGGACCACGTTCAATTTAGAAGTTTAGCAGATTCCACAACCGATAGATAAGGACATACTTCAAGAGTCGTTGATGACTGACAAATGTGTGACAGTGGAGCAGTCACCACCACCACATCCATATCCGTCTCATAGCTTCATTCGTAAAAATCCTCACATGTTCTGTTTTGTATTTGAGAGGAATACTACCGTGCTTTCTAGTAACTTTAACGTGTAAATTTACGTAGATGTTAGTCTTTTGTTAATTGATTTGAACGGCATCTTAGCACTGACCACTAACCACTGTCAGTTGCCTTTAGTGAAACACAC
Source organism: Locusta migratoria (assembly GCA_026315105.1). Taxonomy (NCBI): domain Eukaryota; kingdom Metazoa; phylum Arthropoda; class Insecta; order Orthoptera; family Acrididae; genus Locusta; species Locusta migratoria. The sequence goes on from CM048755.1 coordinate 15,593,580, forward strand.
AGCAACTTCCATGTTTAGCTTTTCTGTCTTTCACAGCATCTCCTTACACTTGAAATGGTAGTAAGACAGCCCACTGTTGCAGAGATAAAATTTATTTTACCAGGTTTCGCAAACTACAGTGAGTGCTTCATCAGAAATTACTAAAAATACCTATAACATAAATTACAAAATTTGCAAAAGAGAAACAGGTCTTTAAATAAAATTTAAGTACTAGTTTGATGTACATAATGGAAGCAGTATTTACATGTCACACAATAAAATAACTTGTAAGCGATAAAGCACGTCACATTAGCTGAAATATAAAAACTAACGGGCTAGCCACTAAGGGCTTCTCACAAGCGTGAAGCAGGCATCAGACTGGCGTGTACGCGATAGAGTGAACATCACAACGGTGGCGCCATCTAGTAGCGCAATTATAAACAGGACACCTTACAACTGCAGTTCTGATACATTCAGGTTAGAATGAATAGTATTTTACATAAATAAGACAGATGGCTGGCGCGTCATTTCAAAGATACAAATATAGCTGAATAGAACAGCGAGCAAATACATGATGTAGTTGTGAAATGTGTTTAACTTGGCTTTTGGAAAGTTTTTTGAATCGATACAGAAGAAATGTTTCGGACACTGCACGAGAGAAACAAAATCAAAGACGGAGTAACGGCTTAATACCGTTGAAGAATGTACCAAAAATAAACGAAAAATATATCTATTCCATAAATCAGATAAAAATTCGAATCACGCTTTCCTGAGTGATAGTCTCCAGTCTTTCAAAACTAAAAATGCGAGTGTAGATCAGTTGTGGCTTACTTTCAAAGACATAATATCAGTAGCAATCTACAGATTTATACCAAATAAATTAATGAAAGTGGAGGCTAACCCCCCGTGGTACACAAGACAGGTCAGATCACTGTTGCAGAAGCAAAGAAAAACGCATGCAAAATTTAAACAGACACAGAATCCACAAGACTGGCAATCTTTTACTGAAACTCGCAACCTAGCGCGGACTTTAATCCGAGAAAACTATAGTAGTTACCACAACGAAATCCTGTCTCGTAATCTTGCAGAAAATCCAAAGAAATTCTGGTCATACGTGAAGTACACTAGCGGCAAATCCCAAACAATATCTTCACTACGCGATAGCTCTGGTAATACTACCGACGACAATACTGTTAAGGCAGTATTACTAAACACAACTTTTCAGGATTCGTTCACCAAAGAAGAGGAAGTGAACACTCCAGAATTCATTTCAGAAACAGCTGCCAGCATGCGAAACTTAGAAGTAGATGTTCCTGGAGTAGTAAGACAACTTAAGTCCCTAAACAAAAACAAATCTTCCGGGCCAGATTGTATACCAACTAGATTCCTCTCAGAGTATTCTGATGCAATAGCTTCTTACTTAGCTATCATTTACAACCGATCACTCAACAAAGATCCATACCCAAAGACTGAAAAGTGGCCCTAGTTACTCCAATATTCAAGAAAGGCAATAGGAGTAACCCCCAAAATTACAGGCCTATCTCATTGACGTCTATTTGCAGTAGGAGTTTGGAATATATACTTTGTTCGAACATTATGAACTACCTCGAAGAGAACGATTTATTAAGCAATAGTCAACACGGATTCAGAAAGTATCGCTCTTGCGAAACACAGCTTGCCCTTTATTCACATGAAGTGATAAGTGCCTTCGAAAAGGGATCTCAAATCGTTTCTATATTTCCAGAAGGCTTTTGACACTGTACCCCACAAGCGGCTTCTAATGAAATTGCGTGCTTATGGAATATCTCCCAAATTGTGCGATTGGATTCACGATTTACTATCAGAAAGGACACAGTTCGTTGTAATTGACGGTAAGTCATCGAGTAAAACAGAAGTGATATCTGGTGTTCCCCACGGTAGCGTTACAGGTCCCCTAATCTTCCTTGTGTTTATAAACAATTTAGGAGACAATCTGAATACCTTCCTTTGACTGTTTGCGGATGATGCTGCCGTTTATCGGTTAGTGAAGTCAATAGAGGATAAAAAACAACTGACAAGCGATTTAGTCAAAATTTCTACATGGTGCGAAAATTGGCAATTGACACTAAGTAAAGAAAAGTGTGAAGTAATACACATGATCACTAAAAGAAACCCTCTGAACTTCGAATATGCGATGAATCAGTTAAACCTTAAGGTGGTAAATTCTACCAAATACCTAGGAGATACAATTACGAAAAACTTAGACTGGAGAGAACACACAAAAAACATTGTGGGGAAGGCGTACCAAAGATTACGTTTCATTGGCAGAACGCTTCGAAGATGCACCAGCTCCACCAAAGAGTCTGCCTACATCACACTTGTTCGACCTCTACTGGAGTACTGTTGCCCATTGTGGGACCCTCACCAGGTAGGACTGACGGAAGATATTGAGAAAATTCAGAGAAGGACAGCTCGTTTTGTTTTATTACGTTACCGGGGGCAAAGTGTCACGGAAATGTTGGACGAATTGGGGTGGAAATCTTTCAAAGAAAGACATTATTCATTGCGGCGTGATCTGTTTGCGAAGTTTCAATCAACGACTTTTACTTCTGAATGTGAAAATATTTTGCTAGCACCCACCTACTTAGGGAGACATGACCATCCCAATAAAATAAGAGAAATCAGATCGAAAACGGAACGATTTAGGTGTTCTTTCTTCCCGCGCGCTATTAGAGAATAGAACGGTAGTGAGAAGTTATGAAAGTGGTTTATGAACCCTCTGCGAGGCACTTAAATGTGATTTGCAGAGTATCTATGCAGATGTACATGTAGATGAAGAAGCTGATATTAGGGAGTTGTATCTGCTCGTTCATAATAAGACCGTCATTACGACAAAAATCTTTTAATATTTTCAATTCTTCTAGAACATCTAAGCTATGGCCTTTCTTCTAACTGTGCAAAATATTATGGTCGTGAATTTCTTTGGTAAGTGACATGTAATCAGAAGGTGGTCAACAAAAGATGAATTCTGGGTGCTAGTGCCATTTTTTCTCAAAAGATGTTTCTTGTATCTGCCTTTAAATGCACGCCCTGTTTGTCATACAGTAAGAAGACCAAGTATCGCAAACAATTTTATAGACGCCAGAATTGTTCGAAGGAGAAAAGTTTGATTTTAAACTGTGACTGCACCTGTTTCTCAAACTACTATTGGTAGAAAATGTAACGTTGCGTTTATATTTCTTACGAAGAAGCCGTTCAATCTGGTTGGAGTTGGCCCCAGAAAAGTAATGGAGAAAAAATGTTCATTTGCTCAGACTTCTTGATGGAAGTGACAAGTGCAGTAGCTCGTTTTACAGTTTTCGTTTTAAGGATGCCGTCGACTGTAATTGGTTCGTATTCATTTTAACTCTAATCGTTTTGATCAGCTTAATTCTTCTTCGAATTTTTCTTTCGAGAGTGGAATAGAAGTAGCTCTGTGGATATCAGAGTGAAAGAAAGCAAAGGAAAAGGAAGCTTAGGGTTTAACGTCCCGTCGACAGCTTGATCGTTAGAGACGGAGCTAACGCTCGAAGTTTTTAGGCAAGAAGGGGGAAGGAAATTGGCCGTGCCCTTTGAAATGAACCATCCCGGTATTTGCCTGGAGTGATTTAGGGAAATCAAGGAAAACCTAAATCTGGATGGCCGGAGGTGGATTTGAACCACCGTCCTCCCGAATACGAGTCCATTGCGTTACCACTGCTCCACCTCGCTCGGTATGAAACAAACCGTTTTTATGACATTGAGGTGCATGGAAGAAGCAGGTACAATTTGATCAGTACAAGTAACTTTACGATAAATTTTATTTTCTTCTGCTGTTAACGTCAAGTTAAGAAAGTTCAGTTCGCAGGCCTCATTCTCGAGTTCACAGGTGAAAGTTATATTATCGTGACGTTCATTTAAGAGATTGAAAATATGGTCAATACCGTCGGTAGGTCCTTTGTAGATGACTAAAATGTCATCTACATATCTAATATAGAAGAAAATTCCAAGGGTTGTAGCTGAGAAACTGTGGAAGAATTTTTCTTCCAAATAGTTACAGAAAATGATGGAAAGATAACAGCTAACGGATTTTCCATAGCAAGACCATCGGCCTGCTGGTACAGTTTCCCATGAAATTCAAAGTAGTTATACAGGGTGTTACAAAAAGGTACGGCCAAACTTTCAGGAAACATTCCTCACACACAAAGAAAGAAAATATGTTACGTGGACATGTGTCCGGAAACGCTTAGTTCCCATGTTAGAGCTCATTTTAGTATTGCGCTCACTGGAGCACGTTATCATGATTTCATACGGGATACTCTACCTGTGCTGCTAGAACATGTGCCTTTTCAAGTACGACACATGATGTTCATGCACGATGGATCTCCTGTACATTCCAGTCGACGTGTTCGTACGCTTCTCAACAACAACAGATTCGGTGACCGATGGATTGGTAGGGGCGGACCAATTCCATGGCCTCCACGCTCTCCTGACCTCAACCCTCTTGACTTTCATTTATGGGGGCATTTGAAAGCTCTTGTCCACGCAACCCCGGTACCAAATGTAGAGACCCTTCGTGCTCGTATTGTGGACGGCTGTGATACTATACTATACTATTCCATGCGACGGAGGGTGGATGCATGTATCCTCGCTAACGGAGGACATTTTGAACATTTCCTGTAATAAAGTGTTTGAAGTCACGCTGGTACGTTCTGTTGCTGTGTTTCCATTCCATGATTAATGTGATTTGAAGAGAAGTAATAAAATGAGCTCTAACATGGAAATTAAACGTTTCTGTTCACATGTCCACATAACGTATTTTCTTTCTTTGTGTGTGAGGAACGTTTCCTGAAAATTTGGCCGTACCTTTTTGTAACACCCTGTATATGACTACGACATTTAACAGGTCCATAAAGTTACTGAATTACTCATCTGAAAGATTTTTTTGAACTGACGTAAACTCTTTTCTACGTTTCTAAGCGTTTCATTTACAGAAACGATTGTGTAAATATTCTTGATGTCTAGTGAAAATAGCTTGGTACCTGAGCTTCATTCTAAATCTTTTATTTATGGATCGGACAATGATTCTGAAAGACGAAGGAATTTTCAGGGTTTTGTGGAGAAAATTGGGTAAAGTGTTGTAAGCTCTGTTCACTCTGTTCGAAATGGCCCGAACTGGATGATTAGGATTGTGGACTTTAAATTGTGAACGAAGTATAGGGGGTCTGAGGGTTCGTGTAACGAGCATTTTCTTACGAAGAGGTGTAAGTAAATCTATTGCGTCACTGTCAGCAGACCTGTCTTCCTTTTGTAATTCTGCAGTCGGATCTCTGTGTAGCTGGTTGTGTCGGGATGGAGATGGTGCGTGAGCGCGCTGCGTGCGGGCGCAGGCAGAGCTGGTCGCGACGTAATGTGTACCTAGAACCTAATGTGCTGTCGGCTGCCTCAGTCATCTTCCGGCCGCTTCCCCTTGTGATGGGAAGCGCATGGGGCCCCTCGGTATCACGGTTTAGCCTACGGTCTCTGCTGCCGCCGCACCTTCACGTGTACAGGAGGTAGTGCTTTTCACACACAACTTGCGATCAAGGGCCATAGGCAGAGAACATATGTATCGATTTCCGAAAAGCGTTTGACTCACTACTGCACTGAAGATTTCTAACGTAGGTACGAGCGTATGGAATAGGTTCACAAATATGGGAATATCTTGAAGACTGATTAAGTAGCAGTAGTTGTGTACGAGAGGGCTAGCCATCAGAGACAGGGGTATCGTCAAGAGTGGCCTTGGGAGCTGAGACAGGAGCGTTACTTTTCCTGTTTACATAAATGATCTGTCGCTCAGAGTAAGTAGCATTCTGCGCCTGTTTGCTGAAAATGCGTAGAGGTAGAAATTGCCACTGCTTCTAAGGAGCCTTGCCATAGATTGCACTGCTTCTTTCTTCGGAGGTTCGAGTCTTCCATTAGGCGTGAGTGTGTGTGTTGTTCTTAGCATACGTTTGTTTCCTTTGGAGAGATACTATTGCGGACGTATAGAGGGCAGGAAGTTAGAGCTGATTGCAGAAAGATTCTACTATCTACTTATATTTCGCATATAGATCGCAAAGACAAGTTAAGAGAAATTATAGCTCGTACAGAGTAATAAAGGCATTGATTTTTCCATCGATCTTTTATAACCTGGAGCAGAATAGAAGATGAATAGTAGTGGTACGAGGTTCCCTCCGACACACACCTTAAGGTGGCTTGTGCAGTATGTATGTAGGTGTAGGATATTCAATACTAGATGCGACCAGATAACTTTCGAAGCACTGCACATTTTTTGCTTCTCTCCCCTGACGTGCACTGTGTAGTATTTTGACTTGAAACGAACTGCCATCTACTCGTACTATATCCTTTTATAGGCTGTATGCGGACGAACAATAAAATACACTCCTGGCCATTACAATTGCTTCACCAGGAAGATGACGTGCTACAGACGCGAAATGTAACCGACAGGAAGAAGATGCTTTGAGATGCACATAACGAGCTTTTCAGAGCATTCACACAAGGCTGGCGCAGTTGGCAACAGCTACAACCTGCTGACATGAGGAAAGTTTCCAACCGATTTCTCATACACAAACAGCAGTTGACCGGCATTGCCTGGTGAAACGTTGCTGTGATGCCTCGTGTAAGGAGGAGAAATGCGTACCATCACGATTGTAGCCTATCGCGATTGTCGTTTAGCGTATCGCGACATTGCTGCTCGCGTTGGTCGCGATCCAGTGACTGTCAGCAGAATATGGAATCGGTTGGGTCAGAAGGGCAATACGGAACGCCGTGATTGATCCCAACGGCCTCGTATCACTATCACTCCAAATGACAGGCATCTTACCCGCATGGCGGTTACGGATCGTGCTGCCACGTCTCGATCCCTGAGTCAACAGATGGAGGCGTTTGCAAGACAACAACGATCTGCACGAACAGTTCGACGACGTTTGCAGCAGCATGGACTATCAGCTCGTAGACCATGGCTACGGTTACCCTTGACGCTGCATCGTAGACAGGAGCGCCTGCGATGGTGTACGCAACGACGAACTTGGATGGACGAATGGCAAAATGCCATATATTGCCAACGAGGATGCAACCAGCCAGAAATTCGTATACCCCGCACAGTAAGCTAAATGTCATAACAAATATTCGGAAATAAAATAAACTGAAAATCGTACCGAAAACAGAATTATGGTTCAGTAACATATTTCGCTTATAACAAAATATTTATACGGATGCTTGGATAAGACGTAAATTATATCCCGTTTTTGTACGTTCATAGGTTTTCCCGGCGAATACGCCGGTCAAATGTCTCTCGTGTATGCAGCCCGATTGACTGATCAATACAGAACGAATTTTCAGCAACTTGACGTATTATAACCTTCACGTTACTCCTACCGACATCCCCTGTTTTTCATAGCAACACAAAAAAATAAGAGTAGGTGCAACATCCCAAATACCGATATTTTGTTTTATAGATACCGTACAATGCAAGTTACATAGTTGTGTGATACAGCATATTTGTGCTGGAAGCGTTGACAAGCAGCCGCACACGCCACAGTCCCGGGGCAGTGAAAATCCCCGTGCGAGGGGCGGATTGGAGCCTCATCATAACGCTTCGCTTCGCGTATCCCGGTTGCTTCCGCTAAAGCGATTTCCGCGCCGGGGGAGTTAACGGCGTGCCAATATCACAGACTGTGCCAATATCCAGACTGTGCCAATATCCAGGCCGCGGCCACTAGAGGCGCTGCTAATCGCCGCGGTGTCACAACTGGCGAGCGAGAGTGATGAATCGACGCCTCTGCCCCGCGCGCAAAAGGGGAGTGGAAAGAGCACCCAAAAGGAGGTCACATCGATACAAGTCTCATCTGGAAAAACGTTATCTCATTCTACTGAATACAGCAGTTACAGCACTAAGCGTTAGGTTTCCAGTATATGTCAAGTGTTCGTTATTTCTTCAATTCTTTTTTGTTTCAAGGTAGTAAACTACATTCCTGGGAAATGAAAAAAGAACGCTACGAATTAGTCCACCCAGCAAAGGGAAATGTTGTTGACACATTCTTTAGGATGTATACAACACACAATCAAACAAAGAGAGCAGTACGTACGTGAGTGCAGTCACCAGAGCACATTGAGTGGTACGGGATACTTGTAGACATGCACTGTCCTGTGGGGAAAGCATATCGCCACGTTGGTACATGAACGGTAGCAAAATAGATTGAACGATAATTTCAGTGTACCGTGCTCTCTTCAATCTTCCCTAGACAATCACCATAGGAGAACGACCTGTGTAGGGTATGGCTGTCCACACCAGGATGCACGATCATGCATGCCGTTACGGCGTCTTCCGCTCACACGCCACCTCCAGTGGTGTCGCGACAGTTGCTTATGGAAGAACGAATAGAGACGTGTCGTCTTTCTTCTCGTGGCAAATGATGCCGTACGCGTGTGTGGCGTGATGCAGGGCAACGCTAAAATCTGAAGTGTATACGACACAGGCGCACGGGATCTACACCGAGCAGCATGGTGTGAGGATCCACATCCTACACTGGCCGTTATCTTCTGGTGATCGTCGAGGGCACACTGAACAGTGCACGGTACACTGAAACCATCCCGTGTTCCTACCTTTCGTGCATCAACAAGGCGATATGCTTTTCCAACTGAACATTGCACGTACATAAGTACCCCGCGCCACACAAAGTGCTCTTCAAGATGTACGTCAAGTACCCTGGCCAGCACGATCTACTGATCTGTCCCCCATAGAAGACAGATGAAACGACATCTAGCGCACGACCGGCACGAAATCTGGCCCCACTGATGCACAGGGTGGAGTTTGCAGGGCAGGACATTCTTCGAGACTACATTCGCCACCTCTACGATTGTCTCCACAGGTAAATTTCAGGTTGCATTGCTGCAGAAGCAGGTTATACTCGGTACTAGCGCCGACATTGCGTACGCTCTGGTGACTACTCACGTGCGTATTGTTCTGTGTGCGTGATCGTGTGGTGTATACATCCTCAAGAATGACATTTCCCTCAGCTGGGTCTATATTGCTGACACTCACAAATATCAATGTCACTAATTCTTTCCATCTCACTGTTGTGTATTCAAATGTTCAAATACTTGTAAATCTATAGGACTTAACCGCTTGGTTATTAGTGCCTAGTTTACAAACTACTTAAAGAAAGTTAAACTAACCTAAGGACAACACAAACACCTATGCCCAATTGAGAACTCGAACCTCCGACGGCGAACGGCCGCGCGCACAGCAGCATGGTGTTAGGTTTTCATTTTCCCGGATTTTAGACATCATAATTTATGAAACTTCCTGGCAGATTAAAATTGTGTGCCGGAACCGGGATTCGAACCTGGGACCTCTGCCTTTCGCGGGCAAGCGCACTACCGACTGTGCTATCCCGACACGACTCACGATGCCGCCTCACAACTTTACTTCCGTCAGTACCTCGCCTCCTACTTTCCAAACTTCACAAGAAGCTCTCCTGCGAACCATGCAAGACTAGCACTCCTGGAAAGTTTCATATCAGCGCACACTCCGCTGCAGAGTGAAAGTTTCATTCTGGGATCATAATTTATACCTACAATGTGAACATCCACTCTGTTGATCATAGATTTTTATTGAGAAGATGTTTAAGATAAGCGCGAGAATTGATGTCCATTAAGACGAACCCCACACTGAAATGCTGTTGATATAGTTGACAATACGTCAGAGGATGTTACCTCTAAACCGTATAGTCATTAGTTAACACGAGGGTCTCCCGAGTAAATTAGGTCTTCATTGATGGTACCTCTCATTGTGATATTGGTTGGGATTTTATAGAATAAATGTGTCTGACCATATCATACGCTACTGAGCAGTGAGGCCAATAAACAAATAATTTTCCATGTTTTTATAAAAATGGTGACGGCCCAAAATTAATTATAAAAAATATATCAGTTTGATATCTGCAATTAAAGAATTAATTCAAAATATTTTATCAATTGGGAATTTGCATACTAAGTACTATCGCAGTCGACAAAACTCGCACACACAGTAGAAATTTTCACGCAGCTTACAATGGCATAACTACAGGCAACACAAGCAGTGTGCTTCCTTCCTGTTGTTGTGACTGAGCGACAGTTATCAGCAGGCAGCTGAGACGTTACCCCACGTTTCAGCTCACATTTATTACCGGCTTTTCTAATTTGATTTCTTTTCCTGTAGCTAGCCGATGCCATCCAAAAGCATGATGCGGTTAATTGCTCCAGCATTACTGTAGATCATAGTTACGGGTGCAGAAGTCAAAGCAATGTCCAATTATTTAAAAAGCTTAATTAAATAAGACTTTAATTGCATGCAAAAGACATTTTATTGGACACTGAGATTCAGGCGTACTGGTTTCTTAAATTCAGGCGCCATAGTGAGCTAGGTACCAGTCACTGGTGGGCCTCTGTGAAAGTGCCACCTATCTCCGTCATGTTGCTCGCGGGGGTGTAAAGACGTGATAATAAGTGGAACGTTTGCTTAATTGCATGTTTTGTATGTGGAAATATTGCGCTTGTTTTGGTAAATTGTGCGAGCTACAGTTTATTGGTATCTGTCCAAAGCCGCGCGGAAGTAGCCGAGCGGTCTAGAGCGCCACGTTACGGATCGCGCGGCCTTCCGCGTCGGAGGTTCGAATCCTCCCTCTGGCACGGAGGTGTGTTGTCCTTAGGTTAGTTTAACTTAGTTTAAGTACATTTGTAAGACTAGGAACTGATGACCAACGTAGTTTGGTCCCATAGAATTACAAACACTTGAACATTCGAACATTTGAACTGTCCGAGTATTTCCGACTGGGTAAATTTGAGAGTGAAGTTTGGAGGAGTGGGGGAGGGTTGAGAGGAGAGTGAAGTTTACTCATATAATTTGATTTGATACGTAAAAATTGTTCTCCGAAATATTCATTATTTTATACCGTGATATAAATATATTCTATGTGCATTTGGCTTCGTAATCAACTGCCACGCTGATAAAAATAGTGTTAGCGAAAAAAAATCTGTTTTCATTCCGAGTATGTAGAACTATTGCCACATTCTGGCAACACGCGCTGTGGGCTGCACATCGGTAAAATCTGCGATCTGAGGAGAGGAGTCTCCACTGGCACATATTCATCTGACGTCAGAACAGCCGTGCCCACTGAGGCGCCGTCGGAGGTTCGAGTCCCCACCCGGGCATGAGTGTATGTGTTGTCCTTAGGTTAGTTTAACTTGGTTTAAGTAGTTTGTAAGTTAGGCACTAATAACCAAGCAGTTAAGTCCTATACATTTACAAACATTTCAACATTTGAACACACCGCAGTGAGATGGAAAGAATTAGTGGTATTGATATTTGTTTGGTGAGTGTCAGCAATATAGCGAAACTTGGCAAACATTTAGAGCCTGCATGTTGCAGACGTAGGTGGCAATCCTATATTAAAGTGACACGATTCGTAGCAACTTCAAGAAAACGGGTCATTCGTTATACAGCATCGAGAGCGCACAATAGTTAAGTACCATCGAGCCATTTTCACTTTCTTGTCTGCTGTGCTGTTTTAATTCTTCGTTCATCGCTTCTTTTTGTATTTCTTATGTTCACTCTCTATTGCTTTTAATTCGTGTAATTTAGTAACCTTGTAATACGCCGCGAAAACCGCGACAGTCGTTTGTTTTATTTTCGCTGGAGCAATACCAAACACTAGTCGTCCTTGTTTACGTTATTTACTGACAGCGTAGTCTACATGGTACCTGTTTAGTCATTCATTTTTCTGGGTACTGTAGTAATGGATAGGGACTGTCTGCTGTGTGCAGATGCAAACTGAACTTGTGCATCTTCGGTCCCACTTTCGACGCGGTGTTAACCTCTGGATGCTGCAGTCCAGAAGCATCGTCGATGTGCCCCGGACGTGGGAACCGAAAAGACGTGTATCGCGTGAGGCGCGCCCACCGATTGAGCATCGGTGTGCCTTGTTACTGCTCGAAATGAGGCAGGCACTCCACGCGCGGTCACCCCAGCGGCTGGCAGGCAGCCAAACACTTCCCACGATCACGAGCACGACCGAGAAACCTCCCTAGTTCGTCTTACCAGCAGGTGTGAGGCGCTGTGTATGCTAGACAATGTTCCTAAGCCAGATGGTGTCGCTTGTCTTGTCCCAGCCTGCAGGATCCAGGCAATCACAGACGGCGAGATTACTTGTAGTTGAGGGAGTTTACTTGTAGCTGAGAGCGCCAGCCAGAGGCGGCGCTAGACGAAAACACGATGTCAGCGACAAAATCTTTACGAGGCCTCCTTCATTTTTCACTCAGGATGAAAATGTTAAATTAAATGAACTGAAGATTACATCAACAATTATTGCACTCAGCTGTTATTATTGGACTTATATTATGTAAGTATTATCACAGTGACAAAAATTACAAGAAACATACACAAATTAAAATATTTTATTTGTATATTCTTCACCGTCGCAGTTGCACATTTATTTGAAGTTGTTTGTGACTAGTTTCGGTACATTGCGTCCATTTTCCAACTTGTCTGTGCTTCGACCATAAATCGATTGATTTTGAAATTGTAGCTAAATGAAAATTTTGTTTTTGCAGATGCATGTAACCAGCGCATAAATGTACCGAAACTAGTCACAAATAACTTCAAAAAATGTGCAACTGCGACGGTGAAGAACATAAAAATAAAGTTCCTGGTCCTCTCTCATCTTACGATGAATTTTCATAAATTAAAAGAGTCAAACTTTTCGGCTTTTCGCTGCACATAATTTTTAACATTACGTCACAATTTCCTCTTCAGTTGAAAGTACAGACAACGCAGATAGTCTTTCTTAGCTCATCGTTCTTCTCAAGTAGAGTTTAATCAGTTTTAACTTTGAGAAGCTTCTCTCGGTCAAAGCTGACTGACTGGAACTTTGAGCCTGACTCTGAGTATAATGTAAATATTTCGATATACTGCTTCAAATTATTTTTTAAAAAGATATGAATAAGTTGTTTTGCGTATTTTATTGAGTTTAGTGGATTCAATCTTAAAAGCTGGATTTCCTCATAAAGTTCTAAAGGCTGTCTGTCATTACTTACGCGTTTTTGAAATATTGTACCTAAATCATTTCAATGCTTGAGAACTTCCTTCTTGGATATAGATTTCAAATTACTGATATCGTAAATAACACCAAATCGTTATCACTTCCGGATTCCGTGAAGAGTATGGAATGCAGCCAAGTGCAGGCGGTGGCTCACCAACGCTGTGTGTAGCTTTGTGTGTGGTCGTGAGCGGCCAATCGAACTGCCGCTCCTACTCGCAGAGCTCATGTGCAGCATACTCGACGGACAACCGCTCAAAATCACAACAAAGTCGTTCCGTCTTTACATGTTTATGCTTGTTTTAGTGTCAGAACTGGGCTATGATAGATTATTGAGAACTACATCTCTGTTTTAACCACAAATCCATAGTGACAGGTGATCGAAAACATTTGACAGGTAGTCTACCTTGAAGCATCTTCTAATCAAATTTCGTGCTTATGGAATATCGCCACGGTTGTGCAATTAAATTCGGGTTTTCCTGTCAGAACGGACATAATACGTTGTAACTAACGCGAAGTCATCGACTAAAACGGGAGTGATATTTGGAGTTCTCCAAGGAAGTGTTAAGAGGTCCCCCTACTTTTTTTATCTTTATAAACGATTTAGGAGACAATGTGAACACCACTCTTCGACTGTTCACGGATGACGCTAACGTTTATCGTTAGTAAAGTCACCAGAAAATCAAAAGCAACTGGAAAATGATTTACATAAGACATTTGCATGGTACAAAAAACTGAGAAAGTTTACAAACATTTGAACATTAATTCCTTGGTTTTTAATAGCTGAAATAAGATCGCATGACATCGCAACACAAGATATTTCGTTTCAGCTGGTACTTGTCCACAACTGAAACACCGTTGCATTGCATTTCAAGGAAAAAGACACATTCAAATGCATCACGTGTCGCTCCTATACCATTAAACTTATTGAATTCATAAAAAAATGCATCCATAACGCTTTCGGGGATCATCCTTCTAACAGTTACTCATCTGATCATATGCTTCACGCTCGATCAAAAAACTTTAGCGATAATTTATTTAGGGATGAAAATGCACTTCAGACAACATTTGGCGAAATTTTTAATTCGAAACCAGTTAGTTTCTACAAGCAAGGAATCACTAACCCAACTGATGATTCTCAGACCGTTTCTGATAATACGAGAAAATGGCAAAACAACTTTTGAAGCAAGAATTTTCTCAAGATTTCCCTGCTGAATTTTAATCTTGATAGTTGTTGCTTTGTCACGGAACAGCTAAAACTTGACCTTCAGCGAGATTGGATTCACAAGTCGGAAGCACTCACATCTCGTAGGCGACAGCACTACCCCAGATTAGAGGGCCTCGGAAACACACAAAAAGTTTTCCGTCTCAAAAGGTACATGTCGCAAATAACACGAACACAGATGTAGAACCATGGGTCTAGCAGTTGTAAATTGTCGTATCTGTGTGGGGAAAGTACCAAAGCTGCAATCTCTAACGGAAAGTACTGAAGAACAAATCATTATAGATAGCGAAATCTGGCTAAAGCCGAAGATACGTTCAGCTGAAATTTTTACAAAGGAACAAATAGTGTCAATAAAGAGAAGATTTAAAAAAATAGGTGGTTTCGTATATATTGGTGTCACAAGCGGTTTATCCTGTAGCGAAATTGAAATAGATAGTTCCTAAAAATGTTCAAATGTTTGTTAAGCTTATGGGACTTAACTACGGGGTCATCAGTCCCTAAACTTACAAACTGCTTATGAACTACTTACGAACTAGGACGGCACAAATATCCATGCCCGAGGGGGGATTCGAACCCCCGACCGTAGTGGCCGTGTAGACCGTGCCTGGAGCGCCTCAGTCTCCTCGGCCACCGCGGCCGGCAGATAGTTCCTGCGCATTAGTATATGTAGAGGTTATACTTGACAACCGGCATTAATAAGTAATTGGTTATTTTTATCTGTGTCAGAAGTCACAATTACAGAAATGTCGAAGAAAGCTTCCCTTAAATTTCACAAACGTACCTGAATCATACAATTTCAATTAGTGGTTACTTTGATTTACCGTCGATCAGTTGGTAAAAATACACGTTCAAAACCGGAGGAAAGCATAAAATATCATTCGAAACAGTACTGGACGCGTTCTCCCAAACGTATCTTGAACCCACTAGAATACTGGATGGTTATGCAAATATACTTGACCTCCTAGCAGCAAATAATCCTGAACTAATAAAGAGCTTCAAAACAAACACAGGGATTAGTGAACACAGAGTTGTCGTAATGAGACTGAATATTGAATTTCCCAGATCCACCATAATCAAAGGAAAAATATATGTGTTCAATAAAGCAGATGAACAGTGGTTTACTGCTTTTTTGACTGAGAATCTCTTGTCTTTCGAAATTAAGAATGTGGGTGTAGAGCAGATGTGGCTTACATTCAAAGTAATAATACTGACAACTGTTGAAAGATTTATACCAAATAAATTAACAAAAGTTGGGGCTGACCTACCATGATACTCTTGCAAAATCAAAAAACAAAAAATAAATAAATAAAAATAAAATTTAAAAAAATAAAAAATGGATGTAAAATGTAAAAATACATAATCCCCAAGAATGGCAGTCTTTTAAGAAACTAGAAATTTAGCGCGAACTTCAATAAGGCCAGCTCGTAATTGTTTCCACAATGAAACCCAGTAAAATAGAAATCTAAATAAATTCTGGTTATATGGCAAGTATACCAGCAGCAAAATACAATGAATACCTTCACCAGGCAACAGCAATGATTACATTACGGATTACAGTTATATAAAAGCAGAAATATTAAACACCGCTGTCCGAAATTCCTTCACAAACGAAGACGAAGCATGCATCATTTAGAAACAGATATCCCTGGAGCATTAAAGCAACTTAAATCTCTTAACAAATGCAGTCTCCCGGTCTGCATTGTATACCAATTAGGTTCCTCTCAGAGTATGCTGCTGCAATAGCTCCATACCTAGCTGTCATGTATAACTGCCCGATCAGTCGAAGATCAGTACCAAAAGACCGGAAAGTTACTCAGGACAGTCCAATTTTCAAGAAAGGCAATATGAGTGATCTGCAAAATTGCAGCCCTATGTCAATGCCGTCGGTTTTCTGCAGGATTTTAGACCATATATGTTTTTCGGACATTACGAATCACCTCTATTTACCCAGAGTCAACATGGAATGAGAAAGAATCGCTCATGTGAAACAGAGTGATCTGATGATTACTAGAGACAAGGGGTTTCAAATCGTTTCCATCCTTCAGATATCTGGAAGGCTTTTGTCACTGTACCTTACAAGCGACTACTTATCAAATTGCGTGATTATGGAATATCACCGGAGTTGTGCGGTTGGATTCGAGTTTTCCTGTCAGAAGGTCACAGTACTTTGTAAATTTTCGAAAGGCATCGAGTAAAATAGAAGTGATGTCTGGCGTTTCCTGGTGAAGTGTTATAGGGCACCTTCTGTTCCTTATCTTTATAACAATTTAGGAGACAATGGGAACAACTATCTTAGACTATTCACGGATGATTTTATCTTTTACCGTGTGGTTAAGTTACCACAAGATCAAAAGCAATTGCAAAATGAAACTTCCTGGCAATTCAAAATTGTGTGCCGGAACCGGGACTCGAACCTGGGACCTTTGCGGGGATAGCACAGTCGGTAGTGCGCTTGCCCGCGAATGGAAAAGTTTCATTCTGGAAACTTTAATTCTGTCAGTACCTCGCCTGTGGATAAGCGATGTCTCCGCCGTATTCGTTCTTCGAAGAGTGCTGGTCCTGCAAGTATCGCAGGAGATCTTCTGTGAAGTTTGGAAAGTAGGACGCGAGGTACTGGCAGAAGTAAAGTTCTAAGAACGAATCGTGAGTTGTATCGCGATAGCTCAGTCGGTAGAGCGCTTGCCCGCGAAAGGCAAACGTCCTAGGTTCAAGTCCCGGTTCCGGCACACAATTTTGAACTGCCAGGAAGTTTCATATCAGCGCAAACTCCGCTGCAGAGTGAAAGTTTCAATCTGGAGTTGCAAAATGATTTAGATAAGATATCTGCATTGTGCGAAAAATCCCAGTTGATCCTAAATATTAAGATCATTTAAACTTCATTTACATGAGAAATCGTTCAGATCTAAAGACCGTAAATTGAAATGAATACCTCGGAATAACAATTACAAACAAACTTCATTACAAAGAACGTAGAAAATACCGCAGGGAAGGCGGACCAAGGGCTACGTTTCATTCGCAGATCACTTAGAAGATGCAACAGTTCTTCTAAAGAAACTGCCTACACTACACTTGTTCTTCCTATTTTTGAGTATTGCTGCACATTGTGGGATCCCCACGAAGTGATACTGACAGACGATATAGAGAAATTTTAGAGAAGGGCAGCTCGTTTTGTTTTATAGCGGCACAGGGGAGAGAGGTTCACGGAAATGATGCATGAGCAAGGGTGTAAATCATTAAAAGAAATGCAATATTTGTTGCGGCGAGACCTGTTTGCGCAATTTCTTTCACCAACTTTCTTCTCCGTATGCGAACAAATTTTGTAATCATCCACCTACATAGGGATGCATGATCACCATAATTAAATAAGTTGCCTTCCGTTCTTCTTCACTGTCCTAATAGTTGCTAGAAGACATAAACCGCAAGTACAAATATTAGTGGTAAATTCTGCATGAAACGACTTTCCTAGTCTCATAATCTTGATTTAAAGACCTTATATCACACTTTACGTGAAAATAACTCGGATTGTAGAATGCAAATGACAAGAAAAATCAAGTCAAATTATCAGCTTAATTCTGTGGGAACCAGGAAGTAGCTTAATCTTCCTGTGGTCACTTCTTCAGTAGACCAGCGACAGGCACAAAACATTCGCTCAGCGTCGCGTTTCTCGCGCTGGCTGACAGAACACTGAGTTCCGGCTCGCAGCCTGCCACCGTGTTGAATGAGAAGAGAAATAACTAGCATAGACCAATGAGTCTTCATCGCATTTTTGTAACTATGAGCCGTGTGGAATGCGCAGTTACCAATAATAACGAGATGTGGCGACCGCGGCTCGAATAACGGTAATAAGGTACTCGGCTAACCTCACGCCTTCAGGCACCGCGTGGGAGTAGCCGAGCGGTACTGCACTTACCACCTGACGTGCAGGCAACGTGGTACTACGCAGTTAACAGAAAAGTGCCTACGAACGAACGACTTCATTCCATTCACAAGGCAGACTCCCCTCTGTGTATCAGCTGCAACCTCAACGACACCGGTGAAAACCAGTTTGTATGTAGTGATGCCGCGGTGGAGTAGGCGAGCGGTCTAAGGCGCGGTTGCTCGCCGTCGAAGGTTCGAGTCCCCCCCTGGGGCAAGGGTGTGTTTGTTTGTCCTTAGGTTAGTTTACCTTAGTTTAAGTAGTATGTAAGATACGGACTGATGACCACGCAGTTTGGTCCGATAGATTTACAAACATTTCAATCTCTTGAATATGTAGTAATGTAAACAACATTTGGCAGTCAGTCAGACGAAAATTGGCAATCATCCAGAGAACATCACTGCATACAATAAGCACATGTCCCCAATGTTTCATATCAATGTTGTAATGCAGCCACTATCATTCCTTTCTTTCCCCTCCTTTATCAATAATTTGCATATTTCCTGAGCTTTCCCTGTTGTGCCACTTGAGGACTCGTCCTCTACGGGATACAGGTTCCCCCGAGTACTTTTAGACATAGGACGAAAACTGAAAGACTGCGTCAGGCCTTGAAACCTATACAGTAATAACGTACAGGGGAAATTATATGAGCGTCTCTCCTCTCCAGTAGCTGTCTTAAGTAATTTTGTTTTCATTCCTTATGTGAACTAAGGATTGAAAACCCCAGGGATCTGAAGCGATGTCTTATTCTAGCGTCAACAGACACTACAACATTTTGAGCATGTTACATTTCTGTTTTATTTACTTGGAAACAGTTTTTATTGTGCATGCTTTCATTGCCACAATGTTTAACATATAAATGCACAAATCTAAAGATAGCGCTGTTTAGAAAACGCCGTCATTCAGAAGTAAATTTTATAATGTCGGTGCATATGGTTTCCAAGCAATCAAAGATACCGTGCACAGAAGTATGTCTCATAACATGCGGAAAATGAAAAAACTGTTCAATGCAAATACGATTGCAGTTTCGTATTAAAGGATAAACTTTTGCAATGAGATTGTGAAGCAAGAAAAAAAATTCGCGGCAGTAATGTGTTCCATATGTAATTCCTAAAAACATTTACCACTCATTTTATAAAAACCAAACAGAGAGGGAAGAAAGAAGTAGGAAGAAATTTCCGTACACGTGAGGGAATTATAATGTTTGTGCAGTACCTTGTAATTTTTCTAGTTCGCTCGTTGATTCTATCCCAGCTGATTCAGTATAACGACCCCTCTAGCCTATCTCACCATATCATCAATATTTGTGGAAGTGTACTTATTAAAACGGCTGGTATTTTAAATATTATGGCACTTCCGGTCGAATCTATTGCAATGGCTAATACGTATTTTAATTTATCTTAGAGGCTGTCAGAAATGCTGACTACCTCTTTTAAGATAGACACTTTGCATATTAACTGGCATCTCAATGCAACTGTTCATCCCCTCTTGCTTGAGGGTTACACTGAGAGCGCTCTTTGACTTCTGTAGAAGACCACCATAATCAAGCTTTGCAGAGATGAACTGCTGTGGAGTGCAGCAGTTCACAACTCTTCGGCAACTGACTTCTACATCATTCTACCGTTTGCAAAGCCCGAATACTGTGAAATTCTCTAGAAATCGGCCGTAATTAAAAAATTTACTACTCAGCTATTTGATAGCTGCGCAGATTCTTATTCAGAGATGAATATATTTGTACAGGGTAGAGTAGGGTGGGGAGCTGTATAAAAACAGTCTCCGGACTGAAGACAACAACAACAACAGCTGCGTAGGGGCGATTTGAGTTCTAGAGTGCTTACGGACTTCAGAATTTGTTAGACTGCCAACGTCCAAAAGTTTCAAGGTAGTGGCGGTAACGGGCGTTCGCTGTATGGCGCACTGCTGCCTAGTGCGCGGCTGCTCCTAGGGAGCGGGCTTGTCGTTAGCATAACTTAGTTTTAGTAGTTTGTAAGTCTAGCAACCGAGTCCTGTATAAAATGAAAGGGAGACTATGTGAAAGTTTTAATGCAAACAAAGACACGCCGCGAAAATACAATTAGTGCCATGTTTAGCGTTTCTGTGGCTACATGGAATGAAAGAGAACTTAAAATAATTACTTGTAAAGTCATTGGATTTGCATAACTATTTGATTGTCCTTTTTCTGCATAAACTAAAACGTCAAATGGGTTACGGACTCTGGAGGATACGATATATAATTGCCCTTCAAGAAAGCAATCATTTAATGCTTTCTGTCCATTCACTCTGTATTGTGTCTGTCAGTCTGTCTCTCTGACTCCCTCCTTTCTGTCCATCTCTTCCTCTCCTTCTCTCTTCTTCCTCCCGCTCCTTCGCCTTCCTCTATTCCCCTCGTAACTCTACCTGTCGTCCACATCCCTTCACTCCATCTTCCAAATCTTCTTCCCTACTCTCTCTGACCATCTGCTGCTCCTCATCTCCCACTATCTGTCTCTGTCTGTCCTTCTCTCTCCCTCTTTCTCAATCTCTCTCTCTCTCTCTGACCCTCGCGGTAGCTTATCTTAATTAAGCAATTAAAAACTGAGAATTTATATTGCTTTTTGTGGTAAAGATGCCAAGTGGCATGAAGCTACTCTTACAGAAAAGTAAGAATAATAAAGGATCGAAGCAGCAATGTTATCTGAGAATTTATTACTGTAATGTATTGATTTACACTGCTGAAAATGTCATCACCGTACCAGTTCCAGCAGTTTACCGTTAAGCGTGTGTTACTACAAAAACAATCGCACTGACTTGGTTTACGTCACACTTTAGATTTGTAGTTTTATAAGTTTGTGCCAACATTTTAGACCAAAATAAGAATCTAAATAATAAAAAATTAATTAATAAGAGTGTCTGAAACCCTTTTAGGAAAGAAAAATTTAAGTAGTGGCGGATTACAAATCACTGCCCTTCAGCAACACAGTCCAATGCCTTGCCCACTACGCTACGGCTATCAACCAAAAACCGGGCTCTTGAATCTCATACTATTGATGGCCGTTGTTAACTGATGCTAATATGACATTTCTAGACACTAGATTATCATTTATCGTACGAAGAACGAAGTGTTTTTGTTAATTCTTCAGTGCGCCATTGCTTTGAAATGACAACGTGTAAGTTACAATAAGGAAATCATCAAATACGCAAAGAAAAATGGCGTATGCCAGAGAGTGTTCTGGGCGATGAATGTCACGTGATATCTCCGAACGGCTGGTTTCCTTAATTCAATGGAAAGCGTCAAAACTCCGTTATTTTTGCAAATATTTCTCAAACGATACGAGATATGAAAAAAACATAAGGGAACAAAGTTGTAGAGAATTTTCTCCTCTAAAAGTTCGGTTATTCAATTTTCGCATCAGATGAACAGTTTATTTGCAATTATAATTACATTACAAACGGCTTTTTTAATTACTAACGTATTTTTTGTCCTAAATATTTGAAAAAGCGAGGTTCTGGTCTCTGGTGACCAACAATTATGTCTGTAAAATTTGGTGCCGATCCGTTGAACGTTTTGACCTAAAAAGTTGGAACACGTTATAGACAGACAGACATCGTCAAATCGCCGTTATTTTTGCAAATATCTCTGAAATGATGCAATATGTGAAAAAAAAACATAATACAGCGAAGTTGTAGGGAATTTTCCCCTCTACCAATAATGTTATTCAATTTTCGTGTCAGATGAACGGTTCGTTTGCAATTACAATTATATTACAAACGGCTTTTTTTTATTACTACCGTATTTTTTGTCCGAAAAATTTGAAAAAGGGAGGTTCTGGTCTCTGGCGGCCTACAATTATGTCTGTAAAATTTGGTGCCGATTGGTTGAACGGTTCGTCTTAAAAACAGGAAACACCTTACGACAGAGACGGACAGACATACATCCCAAAATCGCCGTAATTTTTGCAAATATCTCTGAAACGCTACGAGATTTGAAGAAAAAAACCGTAAGAGAGCAAGGTTGTAGAGAATTTTCTCCTCTAAAATTCGGTTATTCAATTTTCGTGTCAGATGAATATCTAAGCAATTATTTTCATTTAAATTTCGAGCTGTCAAAAGACGATCGCAAAGGCCCACTTTTAGTGTTACTACCGTAACCTAAAGTGGGCCAAAACTATTTTAATACGAACGTCCCTAGAATGTGATTTCGAGAAAAGATATCAATTTTCTGTGTTATTTTTACCATAGCACCTGTTTGGTACACAGTCGGGAGGTTGTCACTATTTGAAGTTTTTGATGTTCGCTTTTTATTATTGGGAACAATAATGCGTGATAGAGAAGGCGACATCAGAGCATTATAGTATATACTTCCTTTTACAACTTTTGACGTCTACGTAAACATATTATTTTTTTAATTTCAATTTAACTTGGCGTCGTTGTCTAATCAATATTAAAACTCGGTTCATTACTTTTCGTTTTCAATAATGTTTAATATGATTCCACAGTGATATAATGATTGAGATTTGTAGTCTAAACGTCTGAGTGTCCTTCTGGTTGTAAAGTGATTGCCCTAAATCAGTCTAGGTAAATGACGACATGGTCACTTTCAAAGAGTATAGCCAATTTCCTTCCCCAGCCTACAAAAAAGAAAAAAAATCCGAGCCAAATTCTTATACCATTTAAGACGACTTTATAACAAGCCTTCTTCAGAAATTCTTATAGCATTTAAGATGACATTATAAAAGCCTTCTTCAGAAATTCTTATACCATTTAAGATGACATTATAACAAGCCTTCTTAAGAAATTCTTATACCATTGAAGATGACATTATAACAAGCCTTCTTAAGAAATTCTTATACCATTGAAGATGATATTATAAAAGCCTTCTTCAGAAATTCTTATAGCATTTAAGATGACATTATAAAAGCCTTCTTCAGAAATTCTTATACCATTTAAGATGACATTATAACAAGCCTTCTTAAGAAATTCTTATACCATTGAAGATGATATTATAAAAGCCTTCTTCAGAAATTCTTATAGCATTTAAGATGACATTATAAAAGCCTTCTTCAGAAATTCTTATACCATTTAAGATGACATTATAACAAGCCTTCTTAAGAAATTCTTATACCATTTAAGATGACATTATAATAGCCTTCTTAAGAAATTCTTATACCATTGAAGATGACATTATAACAAGCCTTCTTAAGAAATTCTTATACCATTTAAGATGACATTATAATAGCCTTCTTAAGAAATTCTTATACCATTGAAGATGACATTATAAAAGCCTTCTTCAGTAATTCTTATACCATTTAAGATGACATTATAATAGCCTTCTTAAGAAATTCTTATACCATAGAAGATGACATTATAAAAGCCTTCTTGAGTAATTCTTATACCATTTAAGATGACTTGATAAGAAGCCTCGCCTCGCGGGAGTCTCCGAGCTGTCTGGAGTGCCACGTTGCGCATCCCGCGGCCTCCCACGTCGGAGGTTCGAATCCTCTCTCAGGCATGGATGTTTGTGCCGTATTACTGGATAGAATTCCATCCCACCCAGCCGTAGAGTAGCATTTTCGTGTATATTTGGGTTCTCTCTGTTTTTGGGTGTCTGTAAACTGTACGCCGTGCGTTCTGGAGCGTCATTTTGTGGTACGCGCGTTCGCTATCACCGGGGGTTCGAGTCCTTCCTTGAACATGGGGGTGTGTGCCGTTATTACGAAAAGTTAGTATAAGTAGTTCGTAAGTCCAATGACCGATGACCAGAATAGTTTTGATCCTTAAGTCTAAAAACATTTGAATTTGATTTTGTAAACTGTAAATCTCATTCACCAGGTACTCTACTTTTTTTTAGAAAGCATACATTTTCAAGCTAACACTGTTGGGACTCTTTGTTCCTTTCAGGATCTCATTTCAATTGCTTTTGCTTTGATGTAATCAGGAGTTGGAATCGACACTGCGTTGAATCATTCACTTGCTGAGCTTTTTGGTTTTTAGTATATTTTTCAGTCGTTGGGGAAGATTTACTGGCACAGTTTGTCTGATTGGTGGCAACCAACTTATGATTTTTTTTTCCTTCATAAGTTTCTCATTTGTTCATCAGTGGAATGATGTCATTACATCTGTCCACTTGTTAAACTTTGTGTCAATGAATGCATTAGTAATAAGAACTGTTTTACAGTATATTACATTGAAATGTATCAAGCTCAAAGTATTTATAACATCTGGTGTACGGCCAGCCACAGGGAACTGCTGACAAGCTGCCAGCACCGCCAACACGAAGCCTCGGCGGGATAACATACACTTTCGTCTGTAGGCGATCCATCGTCCACAAAAACAGAGCAGGTAAATGAACAGAATGTTCGCAATCCTAATAGGCAGAGGCCGCTGTGCCAACCATACCAGCTGTACATCCTTCCGCCTGCCTGTGATTGGTCTAAAAAGGTAAAGCAGTCCACAATCCGAAGATTGGTTTGAACACCACAGTGCTTTACTAGGCATGGTCCTGTTTGGAGGTGGTATGCCTTTGCCTCCCTCCGACCTTCGAACTGACTTACCCAGCCAGTTATAGGGGGACCTACAGTTTAACGTGGGTTCCGAACCACGGTGCTACTCGATATTTTTCACATGAGCAATACTGCCAGAGGGGAAAGAAGTGGAAAGTGACAGATAAGAATCCTAGGACCTGGCGGGGATCGAACCCGCGACCTTTGGATTAGTAGTCTGACACTCTACCACTGTGCAACCGACGCGCACGTGATTGGTCTACGACCACTATATAGGCCCGGCCAGACGGCTATGCCCGCAGTTCTGGTTTCGCTACGAAGTTAGCAGTCAGTCACTACGAAGAAGCCTCCGCTATCTGAGGAATGGAGATGGAAGACCGTTCTACACGGACCGAGTGGAGACCATTCTCTGGCGAACCTTCGAACTATCTTCTAATAGCATCACTTGAGTATACTCTAAGAAGTCACAAAAATAAACCTGTGTTGAAGAACCGAAACAGGCTTTAAATTATAACATCTGGTGATGATAGAATACGAAATCGCTTCGGAAGAATGGGGTTTTCGAACAGCAGTTCTCTTAAAGCAGAAGAAACAAAATTACCAACGATAGCTACAGAAGAGGATAGCCGCTCAAATAATTTCCCATGCAATTTATTTACGAAGTTTAGGTTTCAGTCGGCGCATCAGGATATTGTTCTTAACTACGCTTTGGACACAGTTCACAGTTCCAGGGAGGCTATTAAAACCGGTTGGGTATGGTACTTACTTCTCCTCTCAATCAGCGGTCTTCGAGGCCGCGATCTCCCTCAGCGAAGTCAGCGCGACGAACGCAAATATTGAGGAAACTATTCTGCCTTTCACTACTCTAAAGGAGACATAGTAACACTGTATACTGCGTTTCTCAACTGTGTGACCAAAGAGGTACTTCCTCCTAAGCGCACTATTAAGGAGATACATTCACTTGATTTTTTTTCAGGTTATTTCCATTCTATAATTTAAGTTTATTTAAATTAAAGACTGATATAAAGTCAATAATTCTTGTTTTTTAGTCCAGGGAATTCAGTCAATGCTAGGTCTGCGACGAAATGAGTGCTTACAGGTGATCTGGGTCAGCGAAATGTTGAGAAAAGTAGTTTAGTTACATTCAATGCAGTAATCTCCTATTTTCTGTGTCGGACAATAGTACTGTTGCAGTGAGAATCGACCGTCAACATTAGTGTCATGAGGGTCAGATAACGGAACCCCCTTCCATCCACTTGACCGACTGCTGATCAAAGGACGCCCCCACACTCGAGCACTAGCGCACTTAAGGGTGATTGACATCGAACATGCACTTAGTAGGACAATGACGCTCTTAAGGACGAAGGACAATAACAAGTAACCATTCTTCGGACCATACAATTACCTGGAATAATGACTGATAACATCAAACATGTACTTGCACTTAACACAAGAGTCTCGTACACAACTTGACTGCCGCCACAACTGCTGACTTGGCTACCACCGCCCCAGCTGCCCTCAGGCCATCCACCGCCACTCCCGATTATTTTTTATTCCTAATTTGCATATCAAATTAATTGCGACATCCTTTGTTTATACAATAACAATTTTCCAGGAAGAACGTTTCCTTTTCTTTGGTAAGTCGTCAGTGAGCAACAGTAGGTACGTTACTGTTCTTAAGCAATGTTTAACAACAGTTGACTATCAACAATTACCAGTAAAGTCAAGGATATTGCATGTGCATTAAATTCAGCGTGTTCAGCGGTAGATCAATTGGGGGGGGGGGGGGGGGGGCAGGGGGACGGTAACGTGATGAGGGGGCAGGTAGGGACATTGAATCAAGAGTGTTGGGTTCGAAACCTAGTCAGAACCACCCATCACCTAATTTTCTTTGGCGGGAAAAAATTACAATTTTCACCATTAATAATCATTACATTGAAATACAATTGAAGGGGTCACTAAAAAAAACCTACGTATATTTATCTACAATCATTTAAAAAAAAGCAATTACCTGTATTGTGAAATATTTCAGAGGGAACTTTTTTTACATTAACAATTTCGGAAATAAAAACGTCGTTTATGGAACTAGTTCGCCACTTAAGGTCTTTGGGCAAAATAATTGTATACTACATGTTGATACACTCTGTCAGTTTACCTATGTTGCATATAAACTGCGGCAACCTATGTTCTTGTATTAACAGTTTTCGGAAGAACATTTCGTTTTCTCGGAATCGGTACATGTAAGTAGGTAACATTATACATTCAACCTTAATTGCAGCTTGTATGGAACGCAATTTTGCAAGTAAATATAGATATGGCATAAAGAAATTTGTTGTAACGCTACTGGTGTGTTCAAATGTTTGTTAAGCTTAAGGGACTTAACTACGGGGTCATCAGTCCCTAAACTTACAAACTACTTATGAACTACCTACAACTAAGGACGGCACAAATATCCATGCCCGAGGGGGGATTCGAATCCCCGACCGTAGTGGCCGTGAAGACCGTGACAGAAGCGCCTCAGTCTCCTCGGCCACCGCGGCCGGCGGTGTGTACTCTAAGTGTTGTATGACCTACGTACATAAAAACAATTCTAAACCAAAGTCAAACATATGGGACTACCCAAAAAAGAAAGAAATGTTTTGTCTTTCGCAAGTCGTTTGTCACATAAGGTGTCGGGAAAATAAATGTATCTCTTCGAATTGACAATATTTACAACAGGCGACGGACGTGTTAAAAAACAAAACAAAAACAACAAAAAAAAGCGTGCGTTAGATAATAAACAGGATTTAACGGTAACGATCTCCACAACTCGAAAACGAACATGTGTGTCGTTCTTAACAAACTCTTTTTCGATGTCAGATGTGGAACACAACAACAGAAGACATTCATTACCTTAATCAATTTCTCTCCGCATGTGTGATGGACTCCACGGAATCGGGTAATATGTAATCACACGAAACGAAGATCTAGAGGAGAACTTCGTTTTAAAAATAAAAATGCCTAACCGCAACGTGAATACAGCTCGATCGCCAGTGCAATCTGGAACACACTATTTTAAGTATACACAGTCCACGCTCTTCGTTTAGACTATGTATGCAACAGCCGACAGACATGTTTAAAAAAAAAAAATTCGCGCGGTTTTATAATATACGGGATGAATGGTAACGAACGCAGCAAGTCAAAAAACGAACTTGTGTGTCGATTTTAGCAAACACTCTTTCGATGTCTAGATGTGTAACAGAACAACAACAGTAGAAGACATATTGTTTATGAAAACAAAACGAATTTACTGACGGAAATAGCTCAAATCGGCAAGGATATCTTACGATTCAAGCATAACGTCTGCATAGGAACTATACATATCGAACTCTGCAGCTTACACACAGTATGTTGACAGTCTTCCTGGTCTCAGACAGAAAGGCAGAGAATGATCAACACACACCCTGCTCTTCAGACCGCTCTTCCAAGGAATGCCTATTGTATAACGATATTTCCTTAGACCAACACCAGTGCCTTTCCTCCTCCCAACTAGTATTTTGACAGGTACAGGGTACAGGGAAGGTAAGTTTTCTAGCTCCAGTACATATCGCCATGTCTTCCTGTAATCCACCTCATTTATGGAATTAATAACCAGTTCTGAGCATTCCAACAATTCTTCTACATGAGAGCATTCGGGTAATTTAATTTTACCTCTCATTTCCTTTATAATGCAATTGTTAAAGCAGTACACCTCTTCTAGCGTATACCCATCTTGCTAAAACTAAACATCACAAAGGGAATCTCTCTCACTCTAACGCCCATACCCTGTTACAATATTAGACACAGCAAACTTACAAATACCGATAATCGAGCACTCCACAAGAAGCTAAAATTGTTCTTACTCTACGTTTAAACAAAACTAAACCCTACTGTACAACGGTATTTCCTTGGAGATTCACAATAAAAAATGCGTGAAATCATTTAAGATCAGCAGTTTACCAATTTCTGACCGTCTAAACTAAAACATTTATTTTCGAGAGCACTGACCTAATAACATCCTTCTTCGAAATGACACTCGCCAATACAACAACCAAGGAACCGCAAACTGCGAGTCACGATGCAAACATCTCTTCGCTAAACGAGAGGACATGACGGTAATATTTTACCTGCCCGATAGCTTGGCTGCAACACACAATAGATTTTCACTTCTGTAGAGCAAGATCGACTAGCCCTTTACCCAAAATATAGACGAAGAGAGACAAATTCTTATTCCAAATGAAAATCAAGCTCCTTTTCTGTGTTAACTAAGATTTTCTTTTCAATCCAATAAACCAAACTCGGATTTCTTTTAAATCGATAGTTACAAGTTGTTGTCTACCGCAAACGAAGATGTCGAGTCTATGAAACAGGATGCTAACCTACGCACCGCAACACCTGATCGTTAAAAAAAATATCGCCATCACCGCAAAACACCAAAAAACCTCACATATTTCGCAGTCCTGTGTCAAAGTACAGACGATGACAGATTCAAATGTTTGTTAAGCGTATGGTACTTAACGGCGGAGTCATCAGTACATAAACTTGCGAACTACCTATAAACTAACTTATACTGAAGACAACACAAGCATCGATGACCGAGGGAGGATTCGACCCCCCGACAGGGAACGGCCTCGCGCATCGGAATATAGCGCCTCAATGCGCTCGGCTACTGCGCCACGGCCGATAGATGATCCATTCTATTAATAATTGTAGACAGTGACCTTTAGTAGAGCCCTTAAGCCTTTGGCTGCCTCCTTGATGGAGCGCCGCTCCCTGCGTTAAAGGCTGCCCCGCCTGCGCTCAGCTTACGCCTCCGCCTCCCTCGACGTGCGCTGAATTTTCCTGGAGCCAGCGGTCGCACCTGTCTCGCCTTCCCAATGTCATCACCGCCACACAATGTATCTGCAAACTTTTTATGTGGCTTTCAATCTGCTGACATATTACTGGACAGTCTTTATGTGCATTTAATCTGCTTACCGGTATGGGCCAATCCACTTTAAATTGCCTAATTTTGGAATATTTCCCGTTCGAACATCACGGGTTTCCAAGAATTTTTTTGTGAAAAATCGTACACGTCTTCTGTGAACATTGGTGAAGCTTAACTACCGTCGAAATAATACGGGGTGAGTTGTAATCACTTGCTTGACTTTATTCGCAAAGTTGAGCATATAAGCGTGAATTTCTAGCGAATTTGAGCTGTTATATCTCGGGCAAGATTTTGTTAGAATAAATAAAATCCGGCCACCTTGTACATTTATAAGCGTTCTCTTAGGAATTATGAAGAAAAGAATTTATTCTGTCAGCAAATGTAAGGCATGTCGCTACAAAAATCGGCGCCAGAAAAAAATCTCAAAGTTCGGCTTTTTATATCTGAGGGACTGGAATTATTTTGAACGTGAAACTTGGCATGTAGTAACTTAACCACATCAGGTTCTCAAATATAAAGTTTCATTTGTTTACCTCTTTCCTATACCGAGTAAATTTAGTTCAAATTTGCCCATCAAGTCATACAAGTGACTATATCTTAGTATTGTTTTGACGAACGTTGAATATTACCTGTGTTTGTACCTTCTAAATATATTTTCCATCCTTCTTTTCGACCAGGGCTTTGGACCGGCACTGGCAAAGTTAAAAACATTTTTTGTACTTTTCCTTCATTTTTTTATTTTTATTTATTTATTGCTTATTTAGTTCTTTTCTTTCTATTCTTAGTAATCTATATCTACATCTACATGGGATACTCTGCAAATCACATTTAAGTGCATCGCAGAGGTTTCATCGAACCACCATTATATTATTTATCTCCCATTCCATTCTCGAATAGCACGCGGGAAGAAACAACGCCTGAATCTCTCCGTTCGAGCTCTGATTTCTCGTATTTTATTCTGATGATCATTTCTACCTATGTAAGTGGGAGTCAACAATATATTTTCGCATTTAGAGGAGAATGTTGGCGATTGGAGTTTCGTAAGTAGCCCATGCCGCAGCGATAAGCGCCGTTGTTGTAATGATTCCCATCCCAGAACCTGTATCATTTTCGTAACGCTGTCTTCCCTGTGTCGTAACAGTATGAAACGAGCTGCCCTTCTTTGGACTCTTTCGTTGTCCTCCGACAAACCCAACTGATAAGGATCCCACATTGGGAAGCAATACTCCAAAAATGGACGGACAAGCGTAGTGTATGCAGTTTCTTTTGTAGTTCTGTTGCATGTTTTAAGGGCTCTGCCAATAAAACTCAGTCTCTGGTTCGCCTTTCCCACGACATCATCTACATGTTCTTTCCAATTTAAGTCTGAAGTAATAGTAATTCCGAGGTATTTTGTGGAGTTTACGGCCTTCACTTTTGATTGATCTATCTTGTAAAGCCGACCGCGGTGGCCGAGGGGATGAGGCGCTCCAGTCACGGTCTGCACGGTCACTACGGTCGGGGGTTCGAATCCCCCCTCGGGCATGGATATTTGTGTCGTCCTTAGTTGTAAGTAGTTCATAAGTAGTTTGTAAGTTTAGGGACTGATGACCCCGTAGTTAAGTCCCATAGACTCTACAAACATTTGAACATTTTTTTTTATCTTGTAAACAAAGTTTAACGTATTTCGTTTCGTATTCATGTGGACGGCTTCACACTTCTCATTATTTAGAGTCAATTGCCAATTTTTCAGAGTGTCAATAAATTCTCTCTGATTTAGTTCCCAACACTTCTTTTTATGATAAGTCTCGAAGCAGGGTACAACACATAATGGAACATTGCAAGTTTTGCATTGGTATCTAGTTCCCCGGCGCACTTTCTGTTTCGTGCATACGACGGATCTGCTCATTAACGTCCTTTTCCGCGACTGTTCACTCACAATAACATTTGGAAAACGTCTCCCTGTGAAACGTCGTCGTAGCGCCTTCCTTTACCAGCTTCTTCCGTTCAGTGGCATATTTTCCTATAATCTCCCTTACGAGAGGGAGTGCCATTTTTCGCCCTGTTACCGACCCGTGGAGAGCATGAGCTTCTAAAATGCACAAATGCAGAATGTGAAAAAAATATTTCTTGTTCCATTTCATGGTCTTACGGACTGGTCCCACTGAGCTCAGTAACATGTCACAACGGTCAGCTGAACTCATACTAGAATTGTAGTCTACAGTACATCGCGTTTTCCTTATTTTTTCGCCAGTATTTCTGTCAGTCTTTCTGTTTCAACCATTTGTGGTGTATGACATGTGGTCAGCATCACCACCTCTCTCTTATTGCACCACTTGGTATCAAGGATCTTGTCAGTGGACATAAACTTGTTTTTTCCTCGTTTTAATTTCGTGTGCAGTTTTGGCATTTTGCGCCTATTTTTACGAACAGTGTCACATGCGGCTGGTCCGTGCTCGTAAAGCCAGAAGAACACGCCTGCGCTGAAGTACTAATTATCGACAGACAGAATATTAATTTTTCCAAATATGGTCCCAGAAGAGTTGCTACTATGTCGCCACTTTTCCGTACATTGTGGAACACAATTTCTGTTGTTGAGCCTGTCCAAAATGTACCCACTCTGAGAGTCACAACAGTACAAATGTCTTTATTACGAACCTACTTCTCTTGGATGGAATATATTGCTTAAAAGATAATCGTTCTTTGAACAGCAAGAGACTTTCATCTATACAAAGCTTGAGATGTGGACGAAACAAATTGCGAAACGTCTCACGAACGTAGTCAACAATCGTCCTAATTTTAAACAGTCTCTCAGTTCCGGTACTCGCAGAGTTATCTTTGAAGGGTAGCATTCTTAGAAGTAGAAAAAAGCGGTCTCGGGACACAATTTCGCTGATAACTGGTGAGTTGAGAAGTGTATTTCTGGACCAATAATCACTTAACTTCAACTTCTTAACTTGCTTCATTCGAAGGCAAATAACAAAAAGACAATACATTTCCTTAGAGCCAGTGTCTTTCCACTTTGACAGCCGAGAATTCACAGATTATGTATTATTTTGTCTGGTTGTTCCATCTGCAATAAATTGCAACAGTTCTTCAGATATAAATATCATAAAAATGAAAGAATGCTTGAGTCAGTATCTATTTGACATTCGTATCCTGCACTCGAGTCATCAAAGCCACGGTGTAACGGCTGGAAAATGGTTTCTTTACAGCCAAATCTGTCACTAAAGCGAGCTCTTTTCCGAACCCTTTCACTGTCACTGTCTGATTCCTCGGATTCGAGGAGGCTGCCGACTGAACATCTAGCTCTCGCCTTTGATGTAGAGGGCTCAGAGATTCTGTTGAAGATACAACACTGCTTGAGAATTCACATTCACTGTCACTTCTAGTGAGCATATCCAGGAAATCTTTATCCAAACAACCACGGCGACGTGACATTTCTTCTGCAAAAAACAACAAAATTGACGAAAACACGGGAACTAAAGTCGAATTCTCCAAAGACGGATCACAGCAACAAACGTATATGAACTCTGGAACTACACAGCCAGATCACTGGACAGCTACCGGAAGTGAAGCGCGGAAAGACAGCCCTGCATGTTAGCACGTCAGTAGCTGTCACTCAACGCGCCTAGAGCAGTGAGGCGGCACACGTCGCTAGCGCTGTCGGAACACCCAACGGCCGCGTCCGCAGCACCAGGGGAAGGGGGAGGCAGGACGAAGCAACACAGTCAAACGCCTAGAGCCCAAACATTCACCGTCTGTGCTATCATCCTCTCTCAGAATAGTATTACACAAACAGAAACGTTAAAACCAGCAACTTAGCGAAAAAAATAGTGCACCTTAGGCCTTACAAACGATAGCACACAGTGCGAGGACAGCTTCAGTTCATTGACAGGTAAACAGACATCGAACATGTTCTGTCTACACTTTTCTGGCTACAGTACAACTGCATATGTGCAACGTATTTTGATCGCAAACGCTTCTATCGCACCCCAACTAGAGACTCTTGATTCTTTCTCTGCCTTTCTGTCTGAGAGGCTGTGCTTGAATCACAAGATGTCCTTGCCGATGTTCACTATTTCTGTCAGTAAATTCGACTTATTTATAAACAATATGTCTTCTGCTGTTGTTGTTGTGTTACACATCTGGACATCAAAAGAGTGTTTGTTAAGCGGGACACAAAAGTTCGTTTTGTACTTTGCAGCGTTCGTTACCGTTACATGCCATTTATTATTATACAATTGCACACTATTTTATTTAAACATGTCTGTCGCCGGCCGCGGTAGCCGAGGGGACTGAGGCGCTCCAGTCACGGTCTGAACGGCCACTACGGTCGGGGGTTCGAATCCCCCCTCGGGCATGGATATTCCTTAGGATTACCTAGTTCATAAGTAGTTTGTAAGTTTAGGGACTGATGACCCCGTAGTTAAGTCCCATAAGCTATACAAACATTTTTGAACATGTCTGTCGTCTGTTGCATATGTTTTATGTAGCTTGATGAGAGAACATTGTGTGTGTGTGTGTGGATGTGTGTGTGTCTTTGCGATCGCAATGGAGATCAAGCTGTATTCACGTACATTTTAGACGCTTTCATTTTTAAAACGAATTTCTCCTCTAGATCGTTCATTGCTTGTGATGACATATTACCATTTCCGTGGTGTCTGTCGCACATATCGAGCGAAATTGATTAAGGTAAGGAATGTCTTCTGCTGCTGTTGTTGTGTTACACATGTGGACATCGAAAGAGTGTTTGTTAAGATCGACAAACAAGTTCGTTTTTGAGTTGTGGAGATCGTTACTAGTACATCCCGTTTATTATCTAATTATTATCAAACACGTGCTATTTCTTTTGTGTGTGTTTCAACTTCTTCACCGGCTGTTGCAAACATCGTCTTTATTTTGCCCAGACACTTTAGGTGGCGAACGACTTCCGAAAGGCGGAACATATTAATGTACGTAGGTTATACCACACTTAGAGTACACACCTGTAGCATTACAACAAATTTACTTATGCTGTGACGTGACTATAGTTGTTTGCAAAATTGCGTCCCATACCAGTTGTGATTACGGTTCGATGTACTGCGTTACTTACCTACAAGTACCGATTCGGAGAAAACGAAATGTTCTTCTGGAAACTGTTAATACAAGAACATGGGTTGCTGCATTTTGTATACAAAATAGATGACCTGAAACAGTGTATCAAGATGTAGTATACAAGTATTTTTCCCAGAGACTTTAGGTGGCGAACGAGTTCCGAGAACGATTGTTTTTTCCGAAAATTATTAATGTAAACATAGTTCCCTCCGAAATATTTCACGGTACAGATAATTGTTTTTAAGTAATTTTCGATAGATGTAGGTAGGTTTTTTACCGACTCCTTCAATTGCATTTCCAAGTAATGATTATTAATGGTGAAAATTATTATTTTTCCCCGCAAAGAAAATTAGGTGATGGGTGGTTCTGACCAGGTTTCGAACCCATCACTCTTGATTCAATGTCCCTACCTGACCCCCTCATCACGTCTCCGTCCCCCCACGTTAAATTTAATGCACATGCAATACCCTTTACTTTACTGGTATTTGTTGATAGACAATTGTTGTTAGACATTACTTATAAACAGCAAGATATCTACTGTTGTTCACTGATGACTTCCCAGGTTGTTGTGTTTCTCAGTCCGGAGACTGGTTTGATGCAGCTCTCCAACCTACTCTATCCTGCCAAGCCTCCTCATCTCCTCATAAGAACGGCAACCCACATCCATTTGCATTCGCTTACTGTATTCAGCTCTCGGCCTCCCTTTGCAATTTTTACCCCACACACTTTCCTCCAACGCTAAGTTCACAATTCCTTGATGACTAAGAATGTGTCATACCAATCGATCCCTTCTTTTAGTCAAGGTATGCCAGAAATTCCTTTTCTCCTCAATCCTGTTTAGTACCCCCTCATTAGTTACGCGACCCACCCACCTAATCTTCAGCGTTCTTCTGTAACACCACATTTCAAAAGCCTCTATCCTCTTCCTGTCCTCACTGTTTATCGTCCATGTTTCACTCCCATACAAGGAAATACTTTACATAATGCCTTCAGAAAGGACTTCCTTATGCTCAAATTAATATTCGATGTTAACAAATTTGTTGTTGTTATGGTCTTCAGTCCGGAGACTGGTTTATTCAGCTCTCCACCCTACTCTATCCTGCGCAAGCCTTTTCATCTCCTCATAAGAAGGACAACCCACATCTATTTGAATCTGCTTACTATACGCGTCTCTTGGTTTCCCTCTGCGATTTTTACCCCACACACTTCCCTCCAATGCTAAATTTACGATTCCCCGATGTCTAAGAATGTGTCCTACCAAGCGATCCCTTCTTTTAGTCAGGGTATGCCAAAAATTCCTTTTCTCACCAATTCTGTTCAGTACCTCTTCATTAGTTATGCGATCTACCCACCTAATCTTCAGCATTCTTCTGTAACACCACATTTCAAAAGCCTCTATTCTCTTCCTGTCCGCACTGCTTATCGTCCATGTTTCACTCGCGTACAAGGCAACACTCCACACAAATGCCTTCAGAAAAGACTTCCTTACACTTAAATTAATATTCGATGTTAGCAAATTTCTCTTTTTTCAAAAATTCTTTTCTTCCCATTGCCATTCTGCATTTTGTATCCTCTGTACTACGACCATCGCATGTTATTTTACTACCCAAGTAACAAAACTCATCTACCACCTTCATTGTTTCGTTACCTAATCTAATTCCTTCAGCATCGCCTGATTTTCTAAGACCGCATTCCATTATTTTTGTTTTGCTCTTGTTAATGTTCATTTTATACGCTCTCTTCAACACACTGTCCATTCTATTCAACTGCTCTTCCAGGTCCTTTGCTGTCTCTGATAGAATTACAATGTCATCAGCAAAACGCAATGTTTTTATTTCTTCCCCCTGAACTTTAATCCCTATTCCAAATTTTTCCTTGCTTTCCTTCACCGCCTGCTCGATGTACAAATTGAATAACATCGGAGAAAGGCTACAACCCTGTCTTACTCCCTTCCCAACTGATGCTTCCCTTTCATGCCCTTCGAGTCTAATAACTGCGGTCTGGCTTTTGTACAAGTTGTAAATAACTCTCCTTTCCCTATATTTTACCCCTGCTGACTTCAGAATTTGAAAGAGTGTATTCCAGTCAACATTGTCAAAAGCTTTCTCCAAATCTACAAAAGCTAAAATGTAGGTTTGCCTTTCCTTAATCTATCTTCTAAGATAAGACGTAAAGTGAGTATTGCCTCCCGGGTTCCTACGTTCCTCCTGAATTCAAACTGATCTTCCCCGAGGTCAGCTTCTACCAGCTTTTCCATTCTCTTGTAGATAATTCGTGTTAAAATTTTTCAACCATGACTTATCAAACTGATGGTTCTGTAATTTTCACACCTGTCTGCGTCTGATTTCTTTGGAATGGGGATTATTACATTTTTCTTAAAGTCTGAGGGTATTTCGCCTGTCTCATACATCCTACCAGTTCAAATAGTCTTGTTATGGCTGGCTCTCCCAGAGACTTTAATAGCTCTGCGGGTATGTTATCTACTCCTGGGGCCTTGTTCCGACCTAGGTCTTTCAAGGCTCTAACAAATTTATCTTTTTCAAAAACGCTTTTCTTCTTGCCATCTGCATTTTATATCATGTGTACTGCGACCATCACGTGTTATTTTACTGCCCTAGTAACAAAACTCATTTACCACATTTATTGGTTCGTTACCTAATTTAAATCCTTTAGTATCGCCTGATTTTCTAAGACTGCATTCCGTTACCCTTGTTTTGCTCTTGTTAATGTTCATCTTGTATGATGTTTTCAACACACTGTCCATTCCTTTCAATTGCTCCTCCTGGTCCTTTGCTGTCTCTGATAGAATTACAATATATTTAGCAAAATGCAAGGTTTTTCTTTCTTCAACCTGAATTTTAATTCCTTCTCCATATTTCTCCTTACTTTCCTTTGTAGCTTGCTCAATGTACAAATTGAATAACATTGGGGAAAGGCTACAACCCTGTCTTACACCCTTCTCAACCTCTGCTCCTCTTTCATGCCCTTCAACTCTGATAACTGCTGTCTGGTTTTTGTACAAGTTGTAAATAACCTTTCGTTCCCTATATTTTACTCCTGCTGATTTCAGAATTTGAAAGAGTGTATTCCAATAAACATTGTCAAAAGCTTTCTCAAATGTTTGTAAATCTATCGGACCAAACTGCGTGGTCATCAGTCCGTAGCTTACAAACTACTTAAACCTAGGTAAACTAACCTACGGACAAACATACACACCCATGCCCCAGGGAGGACTCGAACCTCCACGGCGAGCAACCGCGCGCTCCGCAGCGAGGTGCTTTAGACCGCTCGGCTACTCCGCCGCAGCAAAAGCTTTCTCCAAATCTACCAAAGCTAGAAATGTAGTTTTGCCTTTCCTTAATCTACCTTCTAAGATAAGCCGTAAAGTGTGGATTGCCTCCCGCGTTCCTACATTTCTCCTAAATCCAAACTGGTCTTCCTCAAGGTCGGTTTCTACCAGGTTTTCCATCCGTTAAAATTTTGCAGTCACGACTTATTTAACTGATAGTACTGT
Source organism: Locusta migratoria (assembly GCA_026315105.1). Lineage (NCBI taxonomy): Eukaryota > Metazoa > Arthropoda > Insecta > Orthoptera > Acrididae > Locusta > Locusta migratoria. Next base: position 15,631,829 of record CM048755.1, read on the forward strand.
AATTTTCACACCTGTCTCCACCTGTTTTCTTTGGAATGGGGATTATTACATTTTTCTTAAAGTCTGAGGGTATTTCCCTCGTCTTATACATCCTACGCACCAGTTTCCCAGAGATTTCAGTAGTTCTGAGGGAATGTCGTCCACTTCAGGGGCCTTGTTCCGACTTAGGTCTATCAGTTCTCTGTCAAATTCTTCTCTCAGTGTAGTATCTCCTATTTCATCTTCATCTACATCCTCTTTCATTACTACAATATTGTCTCTTAAGTTCATTTCCTTTGTAGAGCCCATCTATATACTTGTTCCACCTTTCAGCTTTCCCTTCTCGACGACTTACCAAAGAAAACCAAATGTTCTTCCTGGAAAATTATTAATCCATAAACATTGGATGTCGCAATTAATTTGATATGCAAATTAGGAATAAAAAATAATTGGAGTGGTGGTGGACGGGTGGGGGCAGCCAGGGCGGTGGTAGCCCAAGTCAGCAGTTGTGGAGGTAGGGAAGTTGTTTACGAGACTCTTGTGTTAATTGCAAGTACATGTTTGATGTTATCAGGTAATTGTATGGTCCGAAGAATGGTTACTTGTTATTGTCCTTCGTCCTTAAGAGCGTCATTGTCCTACTAATTGTAAGTGCATGTTCCATGTCAATCACCCTTAAGTGCGCTATTGTTCGAGTGTGGTAGCGTCCTTTGATTAGCAGTTGGTCAAGTAGCCTACATTGGAGGGGTGGGGTAACGGTACCTTACCCTCATGACACTAACGTCGATGATCGATTCTCACAACGCCAGTACCCCTATTGCTACACTAGTTCTGACATGATGAGGTGGTCTCCAGGTTTCATCTCTATAGAAACCAACTGGTTTCGAGTTAAAGATGTTTCCAAACCAAGTTAAAGTGCAATGTTGTCCTGAAATAAATTTTCTTTACTGGTGGAATATTGCATAAAATCTGTAAGAAGCGATATGAAGCTAATAATCGCAGTACTGACCGCAATAATCGAATTATCTGGTATCTTCACACTCTGCAGTGTTTTTTCTTTTAACAACGAAATTGGTTGAAATAGTGGATGTTCCATAATGGCTTCGCATCTGGATATTATGTCTAGATGCAATCTTACATCTTGCTGCTGTTAACCTAGTACCGGCGTTTCCCGGGTATTTACTTACTCCACACTCTTACTAGTCGCTCTCTTCTCTCCCCTTGCTGTAGGAAACCGGAGTAAGGATGTCCTCCTGTTGCAAACGCTGTAGTTGAAGGTGCAGTCTGTCTCTCAGGGTGAATGGATCCTTATGTGCCCTGAAAAATTTCGGGACTGTGGAGGGGCGCAGGGTAATATGTGCCTCAAAACCTGTAACGCCTGAGTCGTGTGGCAAAAAGACTGTGCTGAATCTGTGAAATAAGACATCCTGAAGACCTGAAACACCAAGGTAGTGAATAGTAGGATCCATTCATAGATTTCAAGACCAAGTGCACCAAATAGATCCATCCCTAGTCTATTAACTGCTCTTGGGAATTCTACTACAAGTAGAATTGCATGGGTTCCATATTGGATTGGGGCTATGATCTGTCCTGAGAAATAGCCAACATCTTCGCATTTGGAAATGCACTAGCTGCAGTGACGGAGCACCACTTGCTGGTAAGAGCGCCAATTAATGATTTTGGCGAAAGAACCAGTGTCAGTCTGCAGATAGATGTCCCACCCGAAATGAAAACAGTCTGGGAAAGGCTCTTGGTAGAGGAGGAAAACACTGCCCATAGTGCGCCACGTCTGGGAAACCCTCAATGTTAGTTGGGGTATCCCCTTCCTGCAGTTCAGGATGGGTGCAACCGACAGTTATGTTTGATAGACAGACTTATGCCCTTTGACCCGTTTTCCCACCTGCTACACATTTGATCCGACGATATCGGTACTGTTGTCAGGTGTTTGACACAAAACATTGACTACACGAGGGCAGCTGCTGCGGTCTGTGCTTGCTTGCTGAGGCCAGTGGAGGGGGAGATTGATCTCGAAAAACCGTGGTGGAATGCGCGGACTGTTCAAAAGCTTTTATGACGGGTAAACACATTTCCAGAGAATAATGTTGCAATTTCAACAGGTCTGCTCGAAGCGCATTCTCCAAAGAGTGTATTAAAATCATGTCCCTCACTAAGGCTGCTGCATAAGACCTTTGTCAGTTCTGAGTTTGGTATACAAAAGTACGAGGGGCCCTGTTAGCGGTCGATCCATTCTCTGTGCGATTAATGTTAATGTTTGTACAGCTTATGGGACTTAACTACGGGGTCATCAGTCCCTATACTTACAAACTACTTACGAACTAGCTAACACTAAGGACGGCACAAATATACATGCCTGAGGGGGGATTAGAACCCTCGACCGTAGTGGCCGTGCAGACCGTGACTGGCGCGCCTCAGTCTCCTCGGCCACCGCGGCCGGCCTCTGTGCGATTGCCCCACCTTATTTGTGACAGCTGAAGAACCTATGTCAGGCAGCAGCAACGTGAACTTGGGACTCAAAATAGTCACAAAAACTGGTGTATACCTAGGCATGTGGAAGGGCGTGGGGTTCGGCCTCCAGGTTCAGGAGTTGTACCAGCTGATATACCTCAGGGCTGGCATATGCCAATAACAAGGCGCGTTGCTGCTCGTTACCAGAGATGCCGTGAACCAAGGAGTGCTGTTTTATCCAAGCCTCATAGTTCGCCCACGGTTCGAGCTTTCGGTCGAACGACGGAATGATTGAGCCGCTGTTCACACGTCTCGATGCGGAAGAGGCGGTGGGAGACGTTCAGTTGCGGCCATCGACGTCACCAGTCCGTCAGCGCTTCGAAGGCACGCTGCTTGTGTCGGAGTGTGCGCATCATCTGGGAAAAAAGCATTTACTGCGTCATCCATTGTGAATACTCACAGAAGTGAGAGTGAGAAAATAAGTTTGCGGAATTAAAAAAAAAAAAAACACTCGTAGCCACTGACGAAAACCACTGCGCGGCACACAACATAGGAATTCCTCATAAACAAGATACCACCATGTGTGGAGAAAGCAGAACAAATACTGTCCCTACAATTAAAGGAGGATATGACAGTCAGTCAATAGTCAGAATGCCAAGCATGAAGTGTTGGCACTGCGGATGGCAGGCGGCGCGGCTGGTCTGCGCGGCCTGTCAGGGCTTCAGTTTCCGCGGGCGGCAACATACCATACGAGCTACTTCCTGGTCACGTCAGTGGAAAGTAGTTCCCTCACAGCACGGCCTCTGTCTTAAAGCTTTGTGTAGGGAAAGTATTGCCATCCTTTCCGCGCCGCTTGCCGCCTTCTACAACTCGTGATTGGCTGAAATCCAGTCACACGATTTTTTCCCTCCACGTTGGTCCTAAAAGTTGCGTCACTACCATATGAAGTCTTGTGTATATTCGTATGTTTGGGATTGAAAAATGCCACAGAGTTGTGTTTTAGGGTGTTTTTTACAAGGCAATAAGAAATGTGAACATTATGGTACCTCCATCTGAATTTAGAAACGCAGGAAGAAGAGTCGTGTTGACGAAAATTGTCAGAGATAACTAGCAGCCCAGAAGTCACCCTCGATTCTGTGCTGTGATAATTTTAACACCTATTGAAAATTAATAATGATTCCCTGTCATTTGGATCACGCAGTAGATACCTACATGTTTTTTAACTTGAATATATTTGTGAAGAAAATTCATGCATTATGTCGTGAGGTTAAATTATTCTCGCGTCGTTCATGTTATTTGCAGGTAATTGCTGAAAACGCAAAAATGTTGACTTATAACTGTGTATACCAAACAGATTCTCGTTTATGACATTAATATACGGTCCTGAAGCACGTTTTTCTCATTCCTGTACGTGTGTTGAGTGTAGTATTACAGGAAACAAAGAATTGAAGCAAGGAAAACATTAGACATGCAAATGTAATTTGTACTCCATAGGCACTTTCAGTCTCTCTGAATTTTTCGTAGTTATTCTAAGGTTTAATTACATCATATGTACGAAAATACCCATCAAAAACTTTCCCGTTGTCTCAATTGTTTTCTAAATGTATACTTTGCTCCGATGAGGAAAGGTTCACGGTCTGTTTGAATATTGGGCTATGCTACAGGTTAGTCTGAATTTATAGTTGAACTCTTTCGATGTGGAGAAACAAATCAAACTGTTTTCTTAAAATCGGATGACAAGTACTTCGCGTAGCCTCAAGTCCGCATAGACAGAACCGCGCGCACATCCCGCGTCTGTCAGTCGGATATGATCCCCTATATCTGGAGAATGAAAAGAGTTATCGTTCTGCTCTCAACCTTAAATAAAATTTAGATATCTTACCTACATTTCGTCCGCAGATTTTTATGTTCTAAAACCAACCATATGCAATGTCTACACAGTGTGAATTTTCGTCTACGAACTCTTCAAAAGTTTGCGCAGTAGTTTACTTGATTTGATGTAGCACAGTAACTATAAGGAATAACTAACAGAAAGTCAAATCATTATCGAGCGAAAATATTACACTATAAGATACGAAAAAATTAAATTTCTCACCGAATGGTTTTCTCAAAATTGGTTGATAAATGTTATAAGCGCTCGGAGTGTTGTGGCGGTCAGTGTGTAAGCAGCAGCTGGAAAACCGGCCACACATTCCCTATACAGAGCCTGTGCTGTTGATGCCGCCTGGCGTCTTCTTCCGCAACGTCGCTCGGTTGTCTGACCGGCTGGCAACCCGCGACATTGCTGTGGCTGGCGGGTTGCCAGACCCACAGGCTGAGTGCCGCAACATGTCAGACAATAAGGCTCGTCCCCACAGAGCTGTACTGGTGGACAACATGCTCGAAACTGAGGGAACTGAACGAATGGAGTGTCCAACTTGTTCACCGGACTTAAACCCGTTTGAGCATGTCTGGGATGCACTTGGAAGACGTATTGCAGCCAGACCAACTAATTGCGCGACGGTTGCAGAGCTGGCTATTGCATTCATGGAAGAACGGCCAAATATCCTTCACGAGATGGTTGATAACCTCAATTGTCCATGGTCTGCAGGTGTGCAACTGTACTGGCCGTCCGAGGTGATCACAGACAACATTAAAGAGCAACGGTAATGACTTTCTCACCGTTACACATGCAAGTAAACACCGTGTAAACCTCAAGTAATGATTTGAGACAGCAAAATATCGTACTGTATCACACACAAATTACAATTGTAACCAACATCGGAATAGAAAAGGTTACCATATCTATATGCGTATGATATCACACCTGATCCGCTAATTGTTTTCAGGAGTGTATTTCTCGCGAAGGTGCTGTGTTATGCCGAATGCCTTGTTTAATTAAAGGCTGTCTGCTTTCAGAATTTCAGTATTTTAACTAACTAAATTTGTCCCATCTTAATCAGAACTTTTATTTTTCAATATTTACAGAAATTCCAATACTTGTAGTAGTACGATCATAACTGAGATTGACGAAAAAAATGATAAAGTGACAAAGTTGTAGCTGTTCATATTATCCTTTTTCCATGCGACGTTATAATAGTAGACAACATCTTTCTATACTACTAGCACCAAATTGGAGAGGACACGAAAATCCTTTGATGATTCGCTGAACCAACGCCTGACACCTAGCGGAAAGCGAGCAAACAACTACGAATACGGACCGCGGATGACAATTCCATTTCCACATGCGTGCTTAGTGTTGACGTGAGAAAAGTTTCTCGCATTCTGTTGCACATTCGGTTGTGTTCCTTTCGTTGTAATAGGGTTTTTGCAGTTGCTAACTTAAACCCATTTCTTTTTCCAAGTGATTTATTTTGCATTAGACGAATGTGTTAGTTACAAAAGGAAAATGAATGGAAAGTAAGTTTGCTTTTTTAAAACATTATGAAGCAGTATGATAGAAATAACTTTGGAAAGCATTGTTAATGCGTTTTATGTTGAAACGTTTGATCTGCCTCCGATCTAAGGAAGGCAAACCGCGGTGTGTGTCCTGGCCGACGCTCACAGAGGGGCGCCCAGTAATTTCCAAGAAATCACACTGGACTAGTTTTATGATTTTAGAAAATATCTCTGACGAAAAATATAAAATTAAATAAATGAAAATAATAACATCTCACATTTAATAACAGAATATGAAATGTGTAGAATATATAATATTGCCGAAATATTTGCAAAAAAAGTGGGCCGAAAGACAGGCCATTGTGATTTTTGTTTTTATAATTTTATTTACTTTCCGGCCTTTTTGAAAGACCTTTTCAAAGAAATTCAATTACGGCAAAAAATCATGTATTGGTATATGAGTTCGGAAATAATCCCAATAAAAATAAATCATAATTATTAATCATGTATACATTATCTCGCACTACATAAACCTCTAGACGAAATTTCAACATTAAATCATTCTTAGAACTGTCATTAAATTACATACAGCAAAAGAATATGGGGCAGAACCTTTTGAAAAATTATATCTATAGATGGGTTTACCAAATTTCAGTCAAAATATCGAAAAAATTCTGAACAACTTTAACTTTGCATTTTTTTTATCTAACGACACATAACAGCCAAGATAGGGCACAGTGCCGCCCGGTTACGCCGCCAGAGGGAGGTTCTGATCTCTGGCGGCGAACAAATAAGTTTGCAAAATTTGGGCCGTTTGGCTGAATGGCTCGACATATAATGTGGGAACTCATTACTGACAAACACACAGACATTGTCAAATAGTCGTTATTTTTGCAAATACATCCGAAATGGTGCGATGTACGGGAAAATAGAAAAGTTGTGGAGAATGCTGTCTTCTACAAATTTTTTTCTTTTTTATTTTCGTCTAAGATGATGGATTAAGGCGTTATTTGTTGCAATTACACTTCGAGCTTTCAGTAGGCCATTGCAAACGGCCAACTTTTAGCATTACTATCCTAAAGTGGTGGCGCCAAGAAGGTGACTGCCGCTGACGACCGGGGCGAAGAGTGACGTCGCGCAGGGGGGGGGGGGGATAATGTTTATGCCCCAGTTGAGAAAAATTTCATACATCCCATACTGCGTTGGAGTATGTAACAAATATTGTCATACAAACAGTAAACAAATTGGAATAATTCTTGATATTTTTAAGCATTTGTATATTGTTTGAGCTCAAATCACAAGAGGAGAACAATGGGCTCAGGTTACCACTTTTTCATATTACTGTTGACGATTTTTGTAATTTTTTTCTGTTTATAACGTTTACTTTATAAAAGCATTAAACTGGTTATGGATAAAGTTGTAGACTATTCTAATGACTTAGCAACAATATGTAGCCTTTGATGGTGCGTGTACAGAGGAAAGTAGGAAAGCTGTAGTAACAAATAGAGCTCGTTTCTCCTATGCGGCTGGTAACAGAACGAAACAGTTTTTCCCTTTCTGGGCTCAAGATAATAAATGTTCTCATGTTTGTAAATCTATGGGACTTAACGACTGCTGTTATAAGTCCCTAGGCTTACAAACTACTCAAACTAACTTAAGGGAACACACCCAAGCTTGAGGGAGAACACGAAACTCCGGCTGGGAAGTACCGCGCGCTCCGCGTCAAGGCGTCTTAGAGCGCTCGGCCATTCAAGATAACACAGCTCTCAAGTAGTCCTAGTTTACGGTGTATTTGTTTAGGTTACGAGTTGTATATCTCTATTGAGCCACTTATCCACTTGGGTTAAGAACGTAAGTAGTGGCGATTACGGACTGAGCTGCTGCAAACAGCAGGCCGCTGCCGCGTGGTGTGAACCTCTGGCTATTGCCTCCCCACTCTGCTGCCTCCCCTGGTAGCGCGCTCCTAATGCTGACACGCCAGTGCTACTATGAAGACGCCTTTTATACAGCTCGGCCCCCCCTGGATACGCCACTGCCTTACCTACCTGCTCCTCCCAGCACTTTTATCGTAAACTTAGACGCCTGGTGGCTGTAGTGCGCGCGCTCTGCCCCGCTCCACATTTCACTCGCTCAGGCAGGCTCGTTGAGTTTTATTCGTTCTACACGCGTTCCAGTTTTCTATGCGGAAAATAACGTAAGTTGTACCCCAGCAGCACTTTTTATATATCTATTAGAAGTTATATTGTTGCCGTCAATAAACGTCTTAACATTAATTAATGGTATTACCTTTAAATTTACTGTTACCGTATCTATTGTGTCATCAGTTTTATGAAAAAAAGAATGAAGTAAAATTACATACGTAATATTCCTGTGGCTGTATATGGTAATTGAAGATAACTTACTGAGGACGGCACTTGGGGTGAAATTAGGAAATTCAAATGTTCGTAAATCTATGGACTTAACTACACTGGTCATCAGTCAAGTTAAAGTGTTCAAGTTTTTTTTAAGCTTAAAGGACTTAACTGCGGAGTCATCAGTCCCTAAACTTACAGACTACTTACGAACTATCTTATACTAGAGACGACACTAACATCCATGCCCATGGGGGCATTAGAACCCCCGATCGTAGCGACCGTGTAGACTGTGACTGGCGCGCCGAAGACCGCTCGGTCACTGCGGCCGGCGGTCATCACTCCCTAGGCTTACTTAAAGTAACGCTAAGGACGACAAATACACCCATACCCGATGGAGGAATCGAACCTCCGATGGCGAGCAGCGGCGCGTTCCGCAGCAACGTACCTTACAACGCTCGGCCACTCCACTTTTCGTAAATCTGTAGGACCAAACTGCTGTGGTCGTCAGTCCCTAGGCTTACAAACTACTTGAAGTAACCTAAGGACACCACAAGCACACACGCCGGCCGCGGTGGCCGAGGAGACTGCGGCGCGCCAGTCACGGTCTGCACGGCCACTACGGTCAGGGGTTCGAATCCCCCCTCGGGCATGTATATTTGGGCCGTCCTTAGTGTTAGCTAGTTCATAAGTAGTTTGTAAGTCCCATAAGCTATACAAACATTTGAAACAAGCACACACACACACACACATGCCCGAGGGAGGACTCGAACCGCGCAGTTTCTGACGTGATGCCTAGAACCGCACGGTCGTTCCCACGCGGCTGGAATTAGGAAAGAAAAGTAACACAGGTAGTCAGGTATTTCTTAAACCATACTTGTTACATGAGTGGTATTCTTTATTCCTTTGTTTTGGTTTAGAATTTCAAAAAAAGTTTACACAAGTTGCAATTTTACAATAAACATTGCACGTAACGATTCAACTTTAAGTGTCGATTTTTCCATCTACATATAAGTAATCAACAAAAATATGCCTTCGGTAATGCGTGCGCCGTTGCTGAACAAAGAAGGTGCTATGCGAGCCCAGGCAGCTTTTGCCTTGTATTTCCCCCAACACGTCTCACCGTCCTGTGTCTCCACTGGTCTTCATCTCGACGTTTTGAAGTGGATAGATATTGATATCGAAGAAACTGTAAACAAAGAATCCTCTTCCTCTACAGGATAGCCCTTTAACTTACGTATCACTTGCCGATATGACTCAAAACTTGGTACTGACAGATATTTTCAACTGGACGATCTTAATGAATTCTATGAATATTCTATGAATATTACTTAATGAGAACGTTTCTGATGTCAAAGACGTACTGAATGCAATAGTACATACAAAAACTTCGCAACACTGCACACGTTATTTCAAAACTATAATCTCCAGTCTTTTCTTTGTCTCCCTTGTTCTTTTTTTTCGGTTCGTTGATGGTCGTGTAGTCTGGAGCTACACGTTATGGATCACGCGCGGCCTCTTGGCGTCCGAGATTCGAATCCTCCCTCGGGCATGAGAGTAGGTGTGTATTATCCTTAGGTTAAATAACTTAGTTTACGTAGTTTATAAGTCTAGGAACAGATGACCACAGTAGTTTGGTTCCACGGCATTACAATCATTTGAACATTTCAAGTTATTATTTATTTATTTATTGTTTCATGACATGCGTAGCTGTTTCAAATCTTGCAGTAGAGATATTTCTTCTACATTTACATCGATACTCACCGTGGTTCGGAACCCACGTTAAACTGTAGGTCCCCCTATAACTGGCTGGGTAAGTCAGTTCGAAGGCCGGAGGAAGTCAACGGCATACCACCTCCAAACAGGACCATGCCTAGTAAAGCACTGTGGTGTTCAAACCAATCTTCGGATTGTTGACTGCTTTACCTTACTCTCCAAGTCACATTGAAGCGCATGACAGAGGGTTCATCGAAAAGCTTTTATGATATTTCTCTACAGTTCCATTCTCTAATAGCTCGTAGGAAAAAGGAACACCTCAGTCTTTTTGTTTTCCATCTGATTTCTTCTATTTTATTATGATGATCATGTCTCCCTATCCCTATATAGGTGGGTTCTAAAAAAATATGTTGGTGAAAGAAATTTCGCAAACAGGTATCGCCGCAATGAATAACGCTTTCTTTCAATGATTTCTACCCTAACTCGTGTATCATCTCCGTGATACTCTCTCCCCTATATCGCGATAATACAAAACGAGCTGCCCTTCGCTGAATTTTCTCGAAATCGTCCGTCAGTCCCAACTGGTGTGGATTCCACAATGCGCAGAAATACTTCAGAACAGGACGCACTAGTATAGTATAGGCAGTTTCTTTAGTAGAACTGTTGCATCTTCTAAGTGTTCCGCCAATGAAACGTAACCTTTGGTTTGACTTACCTACAACATTTTCTATGCGTTAGTTGCATTTTAAATTGTTCGTAATTGTAACTCCTAGGTATTTAGTTGAATTGACGGCTTTTAGGTTTGTGAATTTTATCCATTATGGGTGTTAGGTTTGATTTATCGTATAGCTGAAGTTTAACGGATTTATTTTAGTGATCATATGGATGACGTCACACTTATCAGTTTTAATGGTCAAGTGCCAGTTTTTACACAATCCAGATATCTTATCTGAAGCATTTTACATTTTGCATTGTTAACAAAGTTTTTTTTGATAATTAATGCTACTCCCGTCCTGCTTTTTCTTACCTGGTTACGTTTTCGTTGCTACAATATAGTCGCAGATAGTATTTGTCGTAGAAGGAAACGAAAAAAAATTTGTATTGTACGACGAACATTTAATGACACCTACCGCTTTGAAATCATACGGAATATTCAGTTGCTGTACCGGAAAACACATTTCATTTAAATTCAGAAAAATTGTTTTTCGCCAATCAACATCTATGCTATTTATGCATATTTTATCCTTTCCGTGGAAGTAGGTGCACTAAATAAATGCAGAATTAAGAATTTTTTTTATGGAATCGTAGTGATAAAACATGTCACCAGCATTTTGATACGTTCCTTGGAATTTCTGTCCAGCGTGTAAAGATAAATATCATAGGATCAGCAATGTGGCGTAAATTTTGGGTGATACGACCTTTATGGTACAGATGTATAAGGTTTGATCGTAGAAGGTTCTGAATAGTCTTCCACCCCCACGTGTGGAAGACTGGCAGATTTTCAAAACTCTTCGTACAGCACTGTCTGGAGCTTCCCTGATTTCGTGCAGATCGTGATTACATTTTCTTTTTCATTTATGAGTTCCGAGTTCTTCTTGTATGAATAATAAAACGCAGGGGAAAACTAGTAATCTATCACGTGAAAGAACGATTAAGTCTGTACAAAGCTTTTTTCTGCATACGTACTGTTTCCGCTCCTTGTTCTGCAAGGGATCTATTGTACGCCTTTCGATACTTACTGTAAGTTTGATTGGTATTAATCCCACAACCGAAATCAAAATTAGTGATTACCGACCTTTATGAACTCTTCAAAAATGTAAAATTTTATGAGCTTGCTCTGTTGGATACTATGTATTTCATCGCCCACCTAAGTTCAGCTGGTCACGAAATTGACAGTGTGCTTTTTTGAAGAGTACAAGTCGCCACACGATCAAGGGAAAAAACTTTTTGTTTTCACAAACCATTCTATATTTTACAGCATAAAGTACAATTTATTGTTAATACGATTAAAGTGCTCCAATTTCTCACTGCCTTAGAAAACTCGTTTGGATGTCTCACGATCGATCGTTTCCCCCGTATTAAAAGAATTCGTCCTCCTTTAACATCCACTTGCGTTCTACACAAAGTTGTTTTGTGTTTCAATCGAGAACGTCCGTATGCCTGTAGGCTCTTGAAATTTCAATGGAGATTAGGTGCTGCGAAAGCGAGTTTTCTTATATGGTCATATCCCACCGGATCCGATGTAATTCATCACCTTATTCTCCTGTGGACCGCAGAATAAATTGGTTTATATTTTCCGAATTCTCTGGAAAAAACAATATGACGATACAAAGATACAACTTACCGCCTCTTATTCGTGCAGTTCTGTTTCCGCAACGACTGTTTAATCATTCATAGTGATGATTCTTTGTTTGGATCACATATCTTGGACTGCTCTCATTATTGCCTTTCTTATTGTAATGGAATTAACGGAAAAAAGTGCTGCGAAGTTTACATCTAAGAAGGTTGAAATCGTGAAGTAATGTTTCGGCGTACCTGACGGCGTTAATGATTTTCCTCTTAGATTCCTCATCACTCCACTTGAATTTTATGAATCTTGTTTCGGCTGTCCTTATGTAGAAACTGTTGTTTCTTCCAACTCACTGTGCCCTTCAAAAATACAATGCACTGACGACTCTTTGTAAATAACGTACGCTGGTGACGAATTCCGGTTGTCGTTAACAAGATGTAAACTTAGTGTGTACAAAACTGGCTTTACCCCACCGGTAACCAGTAGCTCATCAGAGTACCTTCAGGGACGATTTTTACTTTACCGCGTGATTTGCAAGATAAGTATCTAACTGTAAATTTCGTCTTTCGGAGTTTTCATAACAGAAAATAAACAACATTAATTTACGTTACTCAGGTTTGGAAAGGAAAGTGATAATCAAGTACAATAATTCTGATGGCCACTATAGTAAGGTATCAAGTAGCATTTACGAATAATACACAATTTAAGCAATTTTATTGTGTAATGGAAGATTACAGAAGTTACCCTGCAACGACGGTGGATGATAATACGGGAGATTGGGTCCTTGGCCAGATGTAGTGGTGAGAGATTGACTTTGGGACTGAAGATAACATGAGGATTATTTTAAAGAAGTTAAATTTGAATGTTGGGAGTCAAGGACTTCTTTCATATATAAGCTTCTCGAGGGATAATTTATTGGATGTCGAGGTTATGGACGAATATTTCATGTAGATGCTGCGGAATTTCACTGAAAATGGTCAAGGAGTCGGTGTTAGATGGGAAGTTGAAGGGGACAGGGGTAAGAAGTGTTTATTTACTGCAGGGTAGGGTTTACTCTGGGGCCTTTGGGGATGGTGCCTGTGAGATGGGGTAGGAATTGCACAATTCGGTAAGGTGGGATGTGACACTGTGAAGGTATTTCCACTTGGTTAGTTGAATTTGAAGTGTTTGTTGCCTGTAGGATATAACGGTGTACAACAGGATACTATGGTAATAGAAGTGGGAAGTAGAGAAGAAGCTGTGTCTAGATAGCGCGTACCTCATGCAGTTACAAATGTGTACATGTTAATGATTTTCAAAGGAACTTTCTGAAGTTTCAACTGCCATTAAGCATGGGAATAAACTTCGACAGTATCATTTATATTTTTATATTGTCATATACATAAAAATTCAGCAAGTGAAGCAGGAAAAAGGGAGTACAAACGTCTGAGATTGACAGGAAGTGCAGAATGGCTAAGCAGGTGTGGTTAGTGGACAAATGCAGAACCATAGAAGAATGCATAACTAGAAGAAAGATAGATATCGCCTACAGCAAACTGAAAGAGCTATTTGGAGAAGAAAAGCAGCTGTATGAACATCAAGAACTCAAACGGAAAACCGATACTAAGCAAAGAGTGGAAAGCTGAACTGTGGAAAGAATATATAGAGGGCCTGTACAAAGGAAATAAACTTCAAGGCAGTATTTTAGAAATGGAAGACGAAGTGGAGGAAGGTTTATTGGGAGAATTTTGGGAAGATGTACTTCACCTGTAAAGGAGACCGCGTATAAAACACTTGTACGACTACGTCTTGAGTATTGCTCAAGTATTTGGGACCCGCAGCAGATCGGTTTGAAGGAAGACATAGAGGCGGTTCAGAGGCGAGCAGCTAGATTTGTTACCGGTAGGTTCGACCAATGCGCGAGTGTCACGGAAATGCTCCGGCAACTCAATTGGAGATCGCTGGAAGAAAGACGACGTTCTTTTCGTGAATTTCTGTTAAGTAAATTTAGAGGGCCGGAATTTGAAGCTGAGTGTATTACGATCTTGCTGCCGCCTACTTACATTTCCCGTAAAGATCACAAAGACAAGATAAGAGAAATTAGGGCTCGTACGGAGGCATATAGGCATTCTTTTTTTCCTCGTTCAATTTGGGAGTGGAATAGGAAAGGAAATGCCTAGTAGTGGTACAGTGTACCCTCCGCCACGCACCTTACGGTGAATTGCGGAGTATGTACGTAGATGTAGATATAGGAGATACGATATTGCAAGAAGAATTTGACAGAGCGCTGAAGGATTTGAGTCGAAACAAGGCCCCTGGAGTAGATGATATTCCGTCTGAACTGCTGATATCGTTAGGAGAACCAGTCATAAAAAATTGTTCCACCTGGTAGGCAAGATGTATGAGACAGGGGAAATACCCGCCGACTTTAAGAAAAATATTGTAATTCCAATTCCAAAGAAAGCAAGTGCAGACAAATGTGAAAATTACAGAACTATCACTTTAATAAGTCATGGTTGCAAAATACTAGCGCGAATTATTTACAGACGAATGGAAAAACTTGAGGAATCTCACCTCGGGGACGATTAGTTTAGATTTAGGAGAAATGTAGGAACACGGGAGGCAATACTTACATTATGAATTATCTTAGGAAGGGCAAACCCACGTTTTTGGCGTTTGTAGATTTGTAAAAAACTTTGGACAATGTCGACTGGAATACACTCTTTCAAATTCTGAAGGTAACAGGGGTAAAATGTAGGGAGCGAAGAGTTATATTCAACTTGTACAAAACCCAGACAGCGGTTATTAGAGTTGAAGGGCAAGAAAGGAACGCAGAGGTTGGGAAGGGAGTAAGACAGAGTTGTAGCCTTTCCATAATGTTGTTCAATCTGTACAATGAGCAAGCAGTGAAGAAATGGAAGAAGAAATTTGGAGAGCTTCAGTTCAGGGAGTTCAGGGAGAAGAAATAAAAACTTTGCGCTTTTGCCGATGACATAGTAATTTTGTCAGAGATTTCAAAGGAATGAAAAGTGTCTTGAAAGGAAGATATAAGATGAACATTAACAAGAGTAAAACGAAGGTAATGGAACGTAACGTCAGAAAATCAGGCGATGCTGATGAAATTAGATTAGGTAATGAGACATTGAAAGTAGTAGATGAGTTATGGACCTTTAACCAGTGGATACATTTTTTGCACCCCTCTGTATTATACCATATGATATTATAGAATGAAACTACGCAAGCTTTTTTATTTTTATGTTTCCTATGTCTGATACCACTCGTACTACAAATACAGATTTGTAAGTCGTTTTTGCAGTTCTGTGGTGTGCTCCTCCGAACTGAATTTATTATCAAGCTGTAATCCAGGAATTTTATACTGTCAACCTCTTCTATCTGCTCTTCTTCATACTTTATGCATATACTGGATGGTAATCTCTTACGTGTTCTGAACTGCATGTAGTGAGTCTTTTCAAAGTTTAATGTCAATGGGTTGGCTTTAAACCACTTATTATTGTTAATGAAAATATCGTTAGCAGACCTTTTCAGAACTATGCTCGACATGCTATTTACCTTAATACTTATATCATCTGCAAGCAAAACGAACCCTGCAGCGAGGTACGACTTGAACCATTTTAACGGGCGCGGACCACATAGGGAGCAGCTACGGCCGCATCGTACGCAAAGCAGAACGTAAACTCTCCAGATCAGAGGCAACTGGCGCGGACCGCGAGCGGAGCGCCAGACCGATGACCGGACGTAAACACCACCTCACAATTATACCTCACAACTTTGCAGCTTTAGAGCATAAGACTTAATACGGGAAGTGAATTAGTAGAATAAAATTGTCGTATGGAATGTTTACGCACATTAAAGTGTGCATCACAAAATTACACCCACCATGAGACCGCAATTTGATTTGGATCTCTACGAGTAAGTATAAAGCACATTTTACATTGCTTTTAACACGCAAAAGAAAAATTTCCAGAATTTTTATAGATGTACGAGGTATGTTCACAAACTAAGTTCCGTTTGGTTATATAAACCAAACGTGAACAGATACAGAAAAAACATTTATTGTATAAAAATCTGCAACTGTTCAACTACTTTTCTACTTAATTTCCGAAATTTTGTAGGCACTTGTCACAGTGTGGGACAAATTTTTGTGTGCCTTCTTCATAGAAGGTTGCCGCCTGTGTATTCGACCATGTGGCAAACATGTTCTTTCAGCTCATCATCGTTGAAGTGTTGACCACCAAGGACAGATTTTAGGTGTAAGAAGAGATGAAAAGAGCCTTCTTCTTCCCTTCACGTTGGCGCCCGATCTCACAAGTCGAATGTGACCAAACAACTCTTACGGGAATTTCACAGGGACGTGTTTGATCATCCTCCGTACAGTCTCGCTCATAGCGACTTTCTGCTTACAACTAAAACCTGTCCATGGGGGTCAACACTTCAGCGATGATGACGAGCTGAAATAACATGTTACCACATGGTTGAATACACAGGTGGCAACCTTCTACGAAGAAGGCATACAAAGACTTCTGCCACGCTATGACAAATGCCTACAAAATTTCGGAAGCTATGTAGAAAAGTAATTTAATAGTTGTATATTTTTGTACAATAAATATTTTTTCTATATCTGTACACGTTTGTTTTATATAAACCAACGGAACTTACTTTGTGGACAAGCCTCGTATTTGTACAATGCGGTATTAAGCAATATTTGTAGACTATTTTCCGAAACACGAAATCACTAACAATGTATCATTGTTAGTGTACGTTACAATAGCAGGAGCATACCATGTGGGTTGACGTTACAGGCACCACATATCTTCAAAGAAATCAGAAAGCTACCCATTCATCTTCTACTGTGTTACTTACCCTGTTTCTGATAAATGTTGCATAAAGCTCCCTCTGCAACATTTTAGAACCAGAGGTCCATTCAACTTATCCAGCTCCTATTTCTTTATTTTCCTACCATCCTGCAGTTTCTTCAGTTCCAGTCTGCACTTCATGTTCAATAAGATATGGTCAGCGTCTATATCTACCCCTGGATATGTCCTACAGTTTAAAACCTGGTTTCGAAATCTATGTCCTGTTGTTGTTGTGGTCTCCAGTCAAATGTTCAAATGTTTGTAAATCTATCGGACTCAATTGCTAGGTTATTAGTCCGTAGCTTAGAAACTACTTAAACTAAATTAAACTAACCTAAGGACAAGGCACACATCCATGCCCGGGTCTTGAGTCCGCAGACTGGTTTGATGTAGCTCTCCACGGTACCCTGTCCTGTGCAAGCATCTTCATCTGAGATTACGAACGGCAACCCACATCCTCTTGAATCTGCTTACTGTATTCGTCCCTCGGTCTCGCTCTACGATTTTTATCCCACACACTTCCTTCTAATGCTACATTGACGATTTCTTGATGTCTCAGAAAGTGTCCCACCAACCTATCCCTTCTTTTAGTCAGGATATGACAGAAATTCCTTTTCTCGCCCATTCTGTTGAACACCTCTTCATTAATTACGTGAACTACCCATCTCATTTTCATCATTCGTCTGTAGCACCACATTTCTAAAGCGTCTATCATCTTTTTGTCTGAATTCCTTATCGTCCACGTTTCACTCCCATACAATGCTACACTCCAGACAAATGCTTTCAGAAAGGACTTCCTAACATTTAAGTTAATATTGGATGTCAACAAATTTCGCTTCTTCAGAAATGCTTCTCTTCCCATAGCCATTCTGCATTTTATATCTTCTTTACTTCGGCCATCAGAAGTTATCTTGCTACTGTAAGATTACCGCCCAACAGAAATATTGGTAATTAATAGCATTTGATAATTAAACAGTATGAAGTTCACTGCAAACATTGACCATGCCAATGCACTAAATGTTACACAATTTTAACCTTATTAATTATGGTAGCAATGTATGTACACAGTTGGGTGACAACATTTATAGTTAGGCCATAGATAGAAATTCTCCACGTTGAGATTTGCTGTGTGCTTGTAGCTGACGGGAGGCCAGCGAGCAGGCCGACGTTGTTGGCTTGTTCCAGCTTAGGATTTTCCAGTTCGTTTCCGGTGAGGGGAGAGAGGGACAATGGCGAGTGCCAGGCACAGTGCAGTGCACAGCGTGAAATAAAATATTCTAATACTACTGGCATTTGAAGTAATACGATGCAGTTAGGAACCTTTAAGGCCCTCATTACAAAATAGCCTGTTGACAAATAAACAATACATTAGCTGATATAGTCACATCTGGCATAATATGTTTAATTGACAATGAAAAGTAATAAATTACCAACGAAGACAAGACAGTTACACAACTAGCATGGCAATGTTTGTTTATAAAAATAATATATTAACTATTTCTCATTTTATTTTCAATTAATCTTGTGTATTTTATCTTGAAGTATTCAGTTAAATCACTTATCTGTGACATAAGAAATTGCATGATTATGATAAATAGTACAAAGGATGATCAAAATATCCACGGGTGTACTGCCGGTCTATAGTGTCCAACGGGCACAATATTTCGGCGATCAAACATGTCGCCATCATCAGGTGAACTGACGGACTGAGCTCCTGGAAACGAGCCGGCACGGAGATCCGCACGCTACGGCTCCCTTCGAGCAGCCGTAGCGTGCGGATCTCCGTGCCGGCGCGTTTCCAGGAGCTCAGTCCGTCAGTTCACCTGATGATGGCGACATGTTTGATCGCCGAAATATTGTGCCCGTTGGACACTATAGACCGGCAGTACACCCGTGGATATTTTGATCATCAAATACGCCGGGAGAAACTGAAGAATCACATCAGTACAAAGGATGTTTATACCAATATAAAAACGTAAGAAGACAATTTATTTAAAGTGTAGTGTAATTATTTTGATTTTAAGTAAAGTTTTAGAAATGTATTGGCTGAGCGCTGTACATTGGCAAATCAGTTAGAACAGCTCACATGGGGAAGTTGATGACGTAGGGAAAAAACGCCGGCAGTTGAGCTTTTGGCGCGCGCGCGTGCGTGGGCAGGAAGTGACGAGGCGGGAGCATGTGGGGAGCTGGCCGGGCGGCGTCGCTCTGCATCAGTCGGCATGTGGACCTCGAGGTGGAGGTTATAGGGGTTTGTGTGTGGCATTCGCCAGGTGTGGTTGCTCGTCGTAGACTGAACCAAGTTGAATCGAGTGCTACTGTGTGTTTGTGAATATTTAGCCAGTGGAACAAGGTGTGCATCACATTGAATTAAAGTGACTGTGATTTGTTAATGTAACACGTGTCGTCGCATAGGTATGAACATAAACGGTGTTTGAGACAGCCACATGGTGTGAAAACAATTTGCGACAAATATTCATTTTGTCTGGGGGCTCACGAGCTATAACTTTATTTGATAAATGTGTCGACGTACAGACGTATCAGCCACAGGGTTCAAATATTGTGAAATAAACAACATAAAGTGAACTTTTACGTGTTTTCAAAAATAGTAGTTAGTACACCCTTTTCTCTCATGAACTTGATTTTATTATGAATTTGTTTTGTTAATCATATGCAGGGAAGGAAAGCTGCAAACGTGTGATATCATCCCCTAGAAAACGAGTCAAACAGTCGCAATCACAGTTCCTCTGTTTTTGCATGTTTAGGAATTTCGTTCGCAGTTGGTGGTTGTGAGTTTTAAAAATTAATCTTTCCCTATTTTAAATTCTCACCCCGACCTTTACTCTCGCACTACCTAAATAACAAAACTCATCTACTAATTTTATTCTCTCATTACCTAATCTAATTCCTTCCCGTCCTTGAACGCTTGCTCTATGTATAGATTGAACAACATTGAGGGAAGGCTACAAACCTGTCTTTCTTCCCAACCACTGCGACCCTTTCATGATCTTCGACTCTAATAATTGCGGTCTCGTTTTTGTACAAGTTGAATATAACTCTTCTTGCCTATATTTTACCCCTGCTACCTTCAGAATCTGAAAAAAAATGTATTCAAGTCAACTTCGTCAAAAGCTTTCTCCAGATCTATAAATGCTAAAAACGTAGGTTTTCCTTTCGTTAATCTATCTTCTAAGATCAGTCGTAATGTGAGTACTGCCTCGCGTGAATTTATCTTCCCCAAGGTCAGATTCCACCAGTGTTTCCATTAGTCTGTAAATAATTCGTGCTAGTATTTTGCAACAATCACTTATTAAACTGATAGTTTTGTAATTTTCACATCTGTCTGCACTTGTTTTCTTAGGAATTGGAATCACTATATTCTTCCTGAAGCCTGAGCGTATTTCCCCCGTTTCATACATCCGGCATACCAGGTGGAACAATTTATTCATGAGTGGCTCTCCTAACGATAACAGTAGTTCAGACGGGACATTATCTACTCCAGCGGCCTTGTTTCTACTCAAATGTTTTAGACGTCTGTCAAATTCTTCTAGCAGTATGTGTGTCCTACCATTATAAAATCTATCCGGTACCTTCCGGCGTCTACTGGCCTTTCTTTAGATATACAACCGTCTTTTGTGATTCTTAAACCAAGTGTTTGTTATGGTTAGTCGCGGCGGAGCGGCCGAGCGCATTGAGACGCTATGCTGCGATGCGCGTGGCCGTTCCACGTCGGGGGTTCGAGTCCCTCCTCGGGCATGGATATTTGTGCTGTCTTTAGAATAACGTAGTTCGTAAGTAGTTTGTAAGTTTAGGGGCTGATGACCCCGCAGTTAAGCCCCTCAAGGTTTACAAAAATTTGAACATTTTTTTCGTTATGATTAAATTATGTTCCTTGAAAAACTGTACCAGTCGGCTTCCTGTGCCGAGTTCCATTCCCCCAATCACGCTTTCGTCTAGCTTAATAGTCTGACATCGGCAGAACTAGTTGTCACATAAACTTGCACTAGTGTGGTCGCTGTTTCCTTCGTATTTATGATAATGTGATCCCAGTGTTCTTCCTAGTGCTCTACACGCATTCCTATTTTCTCATTGTCCTGTCACTGATTTCACATTTACAGCGCAGTACCCATCTGACCAGAAATCCTGTTCATCTTTCCATCGAACTTCACTAACACCCACTATATGTAAATTCAATCTATCCATTTTCCTTTTCAAATTTTCTAACCTCCCACCTGATTAAGGGATTTAATACTTCACGATCCAATCTGTAGAATGGCAGTGTTGTATTTCCTGATATGACATTCTCCTTAGTCACCGCCCGGAGATCCGAGTGGGGGCCTATTTTACCATCGGAATATTTTACCGAAGAGGATGCCATCATAATTTGTTCATACCGTAGATTTGCATGTCCTCGGGAAAATTAACAGCTTTAGTTTCCTCTTGCTTTCAGTCGTTTGCAATAACTGTATTGGAAAGCCACGATTGTTGGTGTTACAGGGCCAACTAAGTCACTCATCCAGACTGTTGCCCCTGACACTACTTAGTAGGCTCGTGTATATGACGATCTTTTGACCTGTGAAACGAATAAAAATATTTTAACTTCGATAATTATGTTAATAATTTAGTAATCTCAAAAAATTAACAACATTATTATCATTAAAAGTAACAAACCTTTCATCGAGTTTCAAGAAGTATGCCTCCTATAGGAACTGACAGGTTGTCTCGGCTGGCCACCGTGTTCTGTCCAACTTGCCTGATCGGCATCATTACAATAAATCCTGTGCTTTAGAAAACTCGCTGAAGCAATTAAGACTGTATTCCATATAGAAATAATCCTTCAACTACGACCTTTAATTAGATTTCTCACCCCGTTGCGCCTAAAGCAAGTAAAAGTTAAATTACACACATTAACCGACAAGTAGAATTTGAAAAACGTACAAAAACAATTAAGGACTACAGCTTGTCCAAAACTTTGCTGCCAGCGATATTAGCCCTGTATAAGGAGTGGGGCAGTGCTACCGACTTTCCTGAAACGATCTAGCGTCTATTGTAAGAACTAATTCGACTGGGCCGTCGTGCCCCTATGGCCGGTCTCCCCCACACTGATTCTATCTGCCGAGATTATCAATATCCGCTTCCATGGGGGAAACAAGAAATGGAAGCAGAATGTACACGCGTGCTGAATCAGTGTTTACCTTCAACGATGCCACGTGATAGTAAAATGGTAGGTTTTACTGGCAATGTACCTTTACCAAACTTAATCTGGTGGTACTTCTTTTTGCACTTTACGCAATTACAACAAGTTTTGGTCTGGCAGTCGACCTGTGTCAAGGAAGATTACTTCTTCTGTTGCACAATTAAGGTTTGCTTCACATCACTACTTTCACCTGCCGAATATTGTCTAGAGCATAGAGGTAACTACGTAGGTACGTACCTAACTGAATAACATTTGGCAGCCCTGCGCAAGGTCGGACGTGCTGTTGAGAGTGCTCGTAAAAGGTAAGGAATTTGGCTAGTAATAAATTGTAATTTAACGTTTTTAACTGATTAAATACGTTCATTGGCGTGCTCTTAAAGCCCATCAAAAAAGTTTTTCTTTTATTTGCCTATTGTTTTTGTGGTGTCGCACAAGTCCAAAGTGCGCGCCACCTACTTTCGCCGCGCGCCGCCATGCACGTGCAATATTATTAACAGGGAGACAGGGCAACCAAGAGCACAGGGAGACAGCATTACCATCAAAGTGAAGGAAAAGTTTACAACTAACAAACAAGAAGTTGAAAACATTTTTAATAATTATTTTTTAAATGTTTTGGAGAAAATAGGATCTCAATGTTCATTAGAAGAAGCTAGGCAGTTAATGGAACAGGCCATACCCACACACTTTGATACAATAGAAATTCCACCCACCTCTTCTTGTGAAATTAAGAAAATAATAAATTCTCTCAATAGTAGAAGCTCACATGGAATTGATGGTATTTCCAGCAGGGTAATAAAAGCTTTTTCTCAAGAAATAAGTAGGACTCTTAGCCACATACGTAATAGTTCTCTGAAGCAGGGTGTTTTTCCTGATAGACTGAAATATGTTATTGTTAAACAACTGCACAAAAAGGGGATACGTCTGATGTCAACAACTACCGCCCAATCTCACTTCTGACAGCCTTATCCAAAATTCTTGAAAAAGTAATGTATTCTAGAGTAGTTTCACACGTAGTTAAAAATAAAGTTCTAACAAAATGTTAGTTTGGTTTTCAGAAAGGCTTTTAAACAGAAAATGCTATATACACTCTCACCAATGAAATATTAAATGGTCTGAATAACCGAAGATCACCCGTTGGGATTTTTTGTGGTCAAGGCTTTTGATTGTGTAAATCATGGAATGCTTCTAGATAAAGTATTGTGGTATGAATGGGACAGTGTACAAATGGTTTAAATCATACATAACAGGAAGAGTGCAGAAAGTTAACATAAGTAATTCACATAATATGCAAAAAACAGCTGATTTATCAAACTGGGAAACAATCAAAAATGGGGTGCCACAAGGTTCGCTCTTGGGCCCTTTTCTGTTCTTAATATATATTAATGACTTGCCATTCTACATTCATGAAGATGCAGAGCTTATTATTTTTGCTGATGATACAAGTATAGTTATCACACCTGACAGATAAGAAGTAACTGAAGAAATTGTAAACGACGTCTTTCAGAAAATCATTAAGTGGTTCTCAGCAAATGGACTATCATTAAATGTTGATAAAACACAGTACATACAGTTCCGTACAGTAAATGTAATGACACCAATAACAAATATAGACTTTGATCAGAAATCTGTAGCAAAGGTAGAATATTCAAAATTTTTAGGTGTATGCATTGATGAGGGGTTGAACTGGAAGAAACACATTGACGATCTGCTGAAACGTTTGAGTTCAGCTACTTATGTTATTAGGGTGATTGCAAATTTTGGTGATAAACATCTCAGTAAATTAGCTTACTATGCCTATTTTCATTCTTTGCTTTCGTATGGCATTATCTTCAGGGATAATTCATCATTGAGTAAAAAAGTGTTAATTGCACAAGAGCGTGTAATCCGAATAAATGCTGGAGCCCGTCCAAGATCATCCTGCAGACATTTATTTAAAGAGCTAGGGATCTTCACAGTGCTACACAGTATATATATTCACTTATGAAATTTGTTATTACCAATCCTACCGAATTCAAAAGCAATAGCAGTCTACATAAGTACAGCACCAGGAGAAAGAATGATCTTCATTACTCAACGGTAAATCTAGCTTTGGCACAGAAAGGGGTGAATTATGCTAGTCTTTGGTAACCTACCAAACAGCATCAAAAGCCTGACAGATAGCCAACTAGCATTTAAAAATAAATTAAAAGAATTTCTGAATTGCAACTCTTTATACTCTATAGATGAATTTTTAGATATAAACTAGTAAATCTGAAAAAAAAGTAATAAAAAATTTAAAAACTGTGTCATGTAATATTTAGTACAAAGTAATAATTTGTAAAGGCGCCTTTCATTAACCTGACACGTTCCACATCATTACGAAGTGTCGTATTCATGATCTGTGGAACAAGTACTAATCTAATCTTTAAAATTTAATATTTGGACGACTGTGTGTGATTTCCTTTCAAGACACTGTCCATTTCGTTACATTACTTACATCGCTCTTCTAGGTCCTTTGTTGTTTCTGTCAGAACTACAGTTTCATCGGAAAACCACAGGATATTTATTTCTTTAATTCTCATTTCAAACTACTCCTTCCTTCTCTTCAAAATTTGTCAATGTACAGATTGAATAAGAATGAGAAGGCTACAAACCTGTGTTATTCCCGACCCAAGCGTTCCGTCCCTTTCTTGCTCGAAGGTGTCGTGTTAATCGGGACATCGTTTCATGATGTAGCGAGTGAATTTTAGCCGCGAAGTGGGAGATACTTAGGGAATGGACAGACCAGAGATTGTGAAGTGCGCATGGCACTCAGTTATCGACCCAGGGTCGCCTGCTTCCATCGCAAGCCGATACAGGTACATACGTCTGCCTACGTCGAAGTCACGCCTTGGAGTGTCTTCCTTCCACAAAACTCGCTGGAAACCTAGTTTATTCTCCCGTCAGTGTCTACTTTCGGCTCCAAAGAATGAGAAAAATCAAGAGGTTTTGCCATTCCTACTTCAGAATTTCTGCGGTAGGGAACGCCAATAAGAAAATTTCTTAGTATCCCCCCCCCCCCGCGCTACCCATCCGAACCCCTAGTAACCCCTAGCATATATGTTACGTAATTCCCTGACATTTTTTTCTCTAGTTGGTAGCAATGCATTCACTTGAAATGCGTATTATTACAAGGCATTCAGAGAAATATGATCTATTGTTGATATTTAGGTGGATTTCTGCCAGTGAAAAGCAGCGTTAGGCCAGTGTCTGCTGCTTCAATTACCGAAGACGTTTTCTGAGTAGGAATATGTCTTGGAAAGAAGAGTCTTATTTTTCATCGTAATAAAAAGCACAATTTATGAAACTTTGCTTGGTTTTAAAGGTTAAGGCGCTGAAATTACTGATATAAGTCAGTCACAAAATGCAGTTCATTGTTATGGTTCCTAAACAACTTTTTTATTTCCTGTTGCACGTATGTCACGCTAGGCAGAACAATCAGTATAAAGATTCTCCCTTTTTGAAAGGCCTATTATCCATTCGGGAAGATGGAGAAGTAAATGCAACAGATATATTTATTGAGCCTACTGAAGATTATGCGTGGTCAGATGAAGATTCCGGTCAAGCTGATCGTGCTAGAAAGATAGATAATACAGGACCAAGGCAACTTCATGCGGGTGCAAAAGCTGTGTTGAACAAAAAAACAGGATAGATGAATTTGAGACAGATTGGTCCCACCATGACAACATAAAAATTTCATATCACATGAATCAGAAACACAGCAGATCTTGAAAGCTGTAATGAGAGAGTGGAGCCGGGAGGATTTTCAAAGTACTTCCTGAGACTGATAATTGTAAATAGATAATCTTGGCCCTGTTGAGTACTTCTAACTGTTTTTGGTTGATGAAATAATTAAATTTCTCAATACTGATTCAACAAAATAAGCTTTGTTTAAGAAATGCATATATTCTAAAATAACAAGTGAAGACGTAAAGGTTTTACCAGGAATTCTAATTCTTTCGGGCCATAAGCCTCTAGTTAGCACAAGATGTTTCTGGAATTCAGTCTTAGATGTGAGAAATGAAACGGTGCGCAACGTGAAGTCAGATTTGAAACCATCACGAAATTTTTTTCAATCGTGTGTTAAAAAAATATATCTATGTAAATGATAAAATACGGGAAATCTATCCGTTAATAGATACGCCAAGAACAGTATTTCTGTGAGTGAGACTTGGAATACGATGGGAGCATGATAATGTATTATGTCTGATATGGATGCAAACAAGTTCTGAAAGGAAAACCGATCAGAATTAGGTACAAAACATTATACCTATAGAAAAACAAGTGTTACCTTGTAGATTTTCAAATATACCGAGTAACTGATCTACAAAGGAAAGAATTATATAAAAAGGCCTTTGGAAAATGTGAGGCACAATTGGCTCAAATGATCGATTCAATTTCAGAAAAAAACCTTGCAGTAAATGTTTCATTTTTCCAACCTGTTTAAACAACAAGCGCTGTCGATTCACCTAAAAGTACGAGATTTTGGTGCTACTGGGAATATTCGTTAGAATCGTATGAGTAAATAAGGACAATTTATACCCTGTAAGACAATGCTCAAAAGGAGTAAGAAAGGAAATTTTGATTACAAGAACAGCATGGTAAGTGGACTCATAATTAGCAGATGGCTGCATAATTCGGCAGTAACAATTGCTTCCAGCATCCAACCAGTGATTTCTGTGGGTCGATACTCGAGAGCCGCGGTGGAGTGGCCGAGCGCATAGAGGCGCTATGCTCCGATGCGCGAGGCCGTTCCCCGTCGGAGGTTCGAATCCTCCCTCGGACATGGATGTTTGTGCTGTCTTTAGTATAAGTTAGTTTATAAGTTATTTGTAAGTTTAGGGACTGATGACCCCACAGTTAAGTCCCATGAGCTTAACAAACATTTGAACATTTTTTGATACTCCAGACAGGAGAGGAAAACAGTCCTTGTACCCTGACCATATGTTATTGGAGAATGAAAGAATAATAAGGAACCAAAACCAGAAACAGGTATAAGCATGAGTATGCAAACACAGATGTATTTATTGCTGTATGTAAGACTACAGGTGTCTGGCGCAGGCGTTAGATAGGTTAGTGCTGCTCCAGTGGCGAATTGTCATGATGTAAATGAGTCTGAACATCACTGAAGAGAATGGTTCAACTTGACAGTGGTGCAACCCTTACGGAAACTGCTACGGATTTCAATGCTTGGTCATCAACAAATGTCATCAACAGTGGCATGCGAACCATTCACCTAAACATCATCTATATGAGCTGTCAGAGACGAAAGTCTACTCGTGTGCCCTTACTGACTGCACGGAACAAAGCTTTATGCCTAGCCTGGGCCCGACATAGCACTGTTGATGAGTGGAAACACGTTGTCTGGTCTGACGAGTCTCGTTTCCAATTGCATCGAGGGGATGGACATGTCAGGGTATGGAGACAACTTCAGGAATCCATGGATCCGGCACGAGAGGAGAGGACTGGTGGAGGCGCTGTCATTCCGTGCGGCCGCGCAGTTGCAGTGATATAAGACCTCTGAGACGATTCAAATGTTCAAATGTTTGTATAGTCTATGGGACTTGACTTCGGGGTCATCAGTCCCTAAACTTACAAACTACTTATGAACTACTTACGAACTAGGACGGCACAAATATCCATGCCCGAGGGGGGATTCGAACCCCCGACCGTAGTGGCCGTGCAGTCCGTGACTGGAGCGCCTTAGTCTCCTCGGCCACCGCGGCCGGCATCTCTGAGACGTCTACATATGACTCTGACAGGGGAAACGTGCGTACATGTCCTGGATGATCACCTGCATCCATTCAGAAGGAGGCTGGCAATTCCTGCAGGACAATGCGATATCCCATAAGTGCTAGAGAGTGGAACACCTCCACCGGCCATCAAACTACCCAGACATCAACATTACTCACCTTATCTGTGCTGCCTTGCAACGACATGTTCACAAGACATCTCCAGCCCCGTACTCCTACGTAATTACGGGCAGCCCTGCAGCATGCATGGTGCAAATTCTCTGGAGCACTACTTCAGACATTAGTTGAGTCCATGTCACGCCGTGTTTCGGCACGTCTGCTTGCTCGTGGCACCCTATACGAAATTAGGCTGGTGTACCAGTTCATTTGCTTCTTCATTGTTGTTTTGAACTGTCCGAATGGAAGAAAATATAGCGTTGTATATGGTGAGTATCAAACGAAAGAGATAGTATTGCCTAATTTTTAGTGGCTGTTTTACACGTCTTTGCATACTACGAGGCTTTTCTACAGGAAGACTGATATGAATCTTTAACAAATTCAGATGTTCTGTTGTCTATGCAGGTAATTCACATCATGGTAGAGTGCTGCGTGACATCAGATATTATGTGAAAAGTCACCTGGTAGCCACAGAAGAAGACAATGCGCTGCAGAAAACTGCATAGGAATTCCAAGAACAATATTCTACAAATGAGATGTTGGTTTATGCATAGAAAGTTTTATACCATATCACAAAAAATGAGTGCTGTTACAGAAACATAATACAAATTACGTAACACTGTATTTTTTTTTTTTCAGTGGCGTGCAGTTCACGTAAAATGTATATCGTGCCTCGTGTGACATGTATGTTACACCTTCTTATGCCAATTATTATTTACTTTCGTTCTTAGCTTGTTGTATTTCCTTGATGAAAAGAAACAAATAAATATGTAGTACGTAAAATTCAAAAATCAAAATTGATTCAGACAGAAATGAATTATGGAAAGACTTCGTTACTGAACCAATGACAATGTCTGTACTTCCACCACAGCTGAAAGAGCAGGCAGTTTTGAGAGTGCTTCTAGCAGCCTATCGAAGAGGTGCTAACAAACTGCTTTCCAGCCGTCGCCTACGCCTTAGGCGACAGAGTTTCTTGGCATTCGCGCGCAATAACTGAGCTGGGCAGTCACAGAGTGGACGATTTGCCCTTGCCACACAGTTGCGGTGGCTCCCCGACCACCTGCTGCGGCTTCCGCGAAGCCAGTGCCATTGTCCGCTCCCCCTTGCTAATCCGGACAAAGCCGTTTTGTAGCAGAAAACTTCCTAATTCTAACTTGTAACCGGGGACGATATGTAACAATCAATTTAGTGATGTTAAACCGCAATACACCCAACTTATATCCTCATTGTAATGTAAATCCAAATAAAACATTAACTCACTGTGTTCAAAAAGAGTAAAACTGTCTTAAAAATTTATTTTTCTGAAATGTTATTTGTACAGTAAATATTTACATTGCCGGTTTGGTGTGGGTGTATGGCTGGCGTTCGAATGGGTACAGGGTAACTTCTGCCCAATCAAAACATTTATTGTAAGTTAAATACCCACTCTGCATATGAGGATATATTATACGCTTACGTTTTGGAAGAGCCTCTCTCCCAGATCGTAACCATTCGCTCCGCTAGGCCGGCCAGCAGCCTTATCTTATTTCGGGCAACTGCTTTCCTAAACGGAACTGTAAATTACCTAACATACCAGTGCAGCTGATGCCACACTTTGGGAAACGCTGTGATGACACACAATAGAGCAGCCTACTCAAGCGATAACATACCAGTCTAATATTATGTCGCATAGCAAGAGTTCGGTAGCCACAACAGTTCTGTAAACATTCTCTAAGAGAAAGGAAACAAACTCATGAACACATAGGATCAAGGTAACTAACCTAAAAAAAATCGACAAGTAAAAGTTATTTATGCTTTTGTGGGTTTTTTTAATTATTACTTTATTAATTTCTTGGATTAATCTCAGAACTTAGGAGTTATGCTTTTCAAACTATTAGGGGAACGTTGGCCAATTTTTTTTTAATTTTTGTTAATATTAATTTACTTGACATATTTAATTTTTTGAAATTATTGTTAAACATTAGATAGGCCTTTACTGAATCTGGATGGTTGTTATTAAGCTTGAAAATATCAGTTGAAGTATTAGAAAAAAATTATTTCCTGGACATATGTCAAGTGGGCCAATGTGCCCCCACCTCCGGGTAAGTTGGTCCAGAGGCTGGGGCACGTTGACCCATGTAGTCGTTTGGTGAGTATAACTAGGAAATCAAAATAAAACTAACAGTTATCAAGAAATGTATTTTAATGTACATAATATCAAGTTGAATATTGACTTAACTTCTTAACATTGAGGTCTATGACAACATGACAGGTTAAACGTATTACGATTTATAGTGTCTTAATAAAAGCCTGTCAACTTTAACACCCGTAAAGTTTTGTCTTATGTTCGATACTCGTATTATCAAGTGAAGTTTATTAAATGACTCCTGAATTAGAAAGCAAGGCTGTCTAAAATACCTTTTTCCATCATTGTAGAACCTGAAATGGTACAAGCACATCATATGATCATATTTGTGGTGTGAAGGAGAAGGAAAAGTGAAAAGAGCGTAGACAAAACAGTTAGGGAGTTAAATATGAGAAATACTCCTGCACCATCGTTGAAAACAGTGAGTCTTTGATGTTTTAGCGATAGGACAGTGAAAACCGTAGGACTACTTTTCGTTTCTTTGAATGTGGAATAATTTTATTGTGAATTGTATAAAAATTATTATTTTCACAAACTATTTATCCAATAATTTAAATTTCTCCTTGTTGGGAGGTGCAGTATGGTGATTTTAATAAGGAATTTCTTATGTAATTAATTCGAACTTTCGACGTATAGGGTGATTCAGAACTCCTGTTGTACAGTTATAGATGCTGTAGAGGGAACCTGGGGCAGTAATACTTGGCAGTAAACCAATGTCCGGAAATGCGCCCTCTGGAAGTTAGACTCTGATTGATAGAAGGGAATACACGTTGACACTGGACTCTTGTTCCACGTTATATCATTTGTGACGTCATGTGTCATCAGAGACAAAAGCGCTTCAGTAAACACAATACATCAGTTGCTACTGAATGCTCTAGAAAGGGGTACATTACACAATGGAAGAGAACACGTTTTAGAAGTATTCTGACATGTTGTCCATCTATGGTGAAAGTCGACGAAGTGGTCGATTGGCACAACGCGAGTATGTCGAACGACTTTCGGGGTACAACCATCTATCACATGCCATATTTTCAAGGTTGAAGCAACGGCTACCTTTGTGGCCTTTGTCTGACGCGACACATTTTAAGGTGTCTAGAACCCGTCGAAGAGAATCCACATCACAGGTGCCATGGGCATATCCCAGAGAAGCATCAGGAGACAGCAGCTTCAACCATTAATTCCTGCAGAGTGTGTGGGATTTTGATCAAGCTGATTTTGCCACACGTACCGATTTCGACGTTCCATATTTCCTCGGATTATTCACACACGAAAAGCATTTCACAAACTGTCGTAACGCTACATTAAGAACGAGCAAAATCCTGCTGCCAGAAAACCCGATGAACATCGTTCCGCTATTAACGTGTGTGTTGGCCTTATTCTTGGTAGTGTGACTGGCTCACGTATTATGTCTCAACCTCTAACGGGTAACAACGACTTGCCCTCCCTGAAAAACGTACAGTGTTTGGAAGATGTGCCACTGCATATCCGTGGGCGATACCCGATGACGTCATAGCGTGCCAACACACTTTTCACTCAAAGTCCGTCAGCAAATCCAGCAAATTTTCCAAGATATGTCGATAGGTTGTTGTAGATCGATTTCACACCCCTGGGGTTTTTTCACTGGGGCTACAAGAGAGTATTATTTACGCCCCCCCCCCCCCCCCGCCCCATGCACCGTGGTATTACAGGACGCTCTCTCTCCTAACCTGCGTAATGGCTACAGCAAAGATCGTTATGGACACATCCAGGACTTCTAGAACGTGAGAGAGAGAGAGATAGAGGGGGAGCGAGAAAGTACGTATTTGGATACAACTCGTCGGTGTATTGTCTGCAACGACACTTGCTGTCGTCACTTCAGACTCATGTTACCATTCACGTGAGGACGAGTTGACTGAAGTACATGCAGTGTATTCTTTGACGTCCGTAAAAAAAAATCGATTATCTTCAGAACGGTCATTTCAGGGCATGAGTTAATTACCCAATAATTTTGTTCTGAGTTCCATCTACAACTTATGAGTGTATACTAGCTTTTCTAAAACGTCCTGTATTCGAAGTATCTGAAAAATTCGTAGTGCTACAAAAAATCTCCATTATTCGTATTGTTTCATGAATTTGTGCGTCGATTTCTTTACACTATTTTGTAAAACATAAAAATGTATTTTGCTTTGCAATGTCAGCCACGCAGGAGTTGCCGCCTTCCTGCGGAGCGCGCAGCTGCTCCCCGTCTATTCCTTGAGTCATCCCTCGGGCCTGGGTGTGTCTCTGGTCCTTAGCATAAGTTGTTTGAGAGTCTTGGGACTGATGACCACTGCAGTTTCGTCCCATAGCTTTACAAACATTTGAACAGGTTTTCCAGTGTTATCCTCAGATAGCTCTTCAGTGCCTCCACTCTTTAAAAAGTGGACAAAGCCGAATCCATTGCTTCGATCGAACAAAAATGATAAATTAATTTGTCAACATGAACCACAAAATTTAAATCAACACACATACAAAAGAAAGAAAATAAAAATACACACTTTCGCTAGAAAGAAAACAAACACATCGTGACATATCTTTAAGTGAACATGGACACAATTCATTCATTGTAATAAAAATCAGATGAAATCTGTACAATAAAAATGCTTGTGTAACTGTCGTGGTGCTAAATTCTACAAGAATATGAGTAGTCCACCGCATCTGTGTTCATGAATGTAAATCACAAACTAACAAACTTCTGTGATCATCCAGTCTTGAGGTTATTATAAAAGAATGATGAAATCTAACATATAGATACAGCTGATGGTATGCAATTCGAACAATACACACAAAAACATACAAACATCTCAAACGTTTCCTGAAAAATATAACGTAACATTACGATACTGACATCGTTAATATCGGTTTTTTCTGCTACACGCAAGAAGGCGCACTTAATGTTGAAACACACACGTTAATGTACAAAATCGAACAGCGGCAATGTCTTTGATTGCGTCTCGCAAATGCGCGACAATCCAATAGTAGCGACTTGCATGTACATTTAGTCACCAGGTTCAGTTGATCACGTAGAAGCAAGACTGGAATACACTTCACTGAAATATTTCATACTACAGCAACTTGAAAGAAATTTTGCGCTAGACAGCGCAATGTTCATTTTTCCTATCTCCCCTCCCTCAGAAGTAATGTTGTGTAGCGAATTGTGATGCAACACTGCACCAGTACCGATAACGCTGTGGGAACATTGACAGTTGGCAGCATAAGTTCATGGATTCTCACTAGAGGCCGTGCACGTATGAATAGTATCACGCGAAGCCTGATTGGCCGAAGCGTGTTACATTGTCACCACATACGGACTTTGGACGTACTTCGTCGTGTTCATCCAGACTGCAAAGTGTTCATCAGGTGTGTGCTTCGAGTAAGAAATGCAACGTCAAATAAAACTCTATGATTTAGGACAAAGTGTCAGGCTACGCAGAACCTTCCCTAAAGATTTATCTCTGTATTCACACAGCAAAGACAGCAAAGGAACTTTGAAGGTTAATGCATGAAGCTCCCACTTATCAGTCTGCTAGTAGTTCTCCAACACAAAGTTGAGTGTTCCTTTGATTGTAATTACTTTCTCATATGTTACTAAAGTGGTGCGATCTACACGTTAAAATGTACCCTGGCACACCTACCATACAGTACCGCTACAACACTGTCGCAGTCAGTACATTTTAAAACGCAGGAAGAAAGGTTGATAGTACGTTGGGACATGCTGTTTATAGGAAGCCTACTCACACTCATTTGTATCTCCGAGCTGAAGGTTGTCACTATCCAGCTCAGCGTGAAGGAGTACTTCGTACCTTGGTTTACAGGGCCCATGTCATTTCCGACCCTGAAAGTTTTTCAGCTGAGCTGTTCCATCTCAAGGTCACCTTTCGTCAGAATGGTTATACAACGTGTGTTGCGCTATCTGCCTGCTGTGCAATGGGTGAGTGACGATAGTAACGAAGTGGTACCTAAATCTGTGGCCTTTTTGGAAGGAAGGAAGGAAGGAAGCTTACGGTTTAACGTCCCATCTACAGCGTGGTCATTAGAGACGGAGCTTACGATCGGATTTTTGGGGAAGAATGGGGGGAGGAAAGCGGCTGTGCCCTTTGAAAGGAACCATCCCGGAATTTGACAGGAGTGATTTAGGGAAATCACGGAAAACCTAAATCTGGATGGTCGGAGGTGGATTTGAACCACCGTCCTTCCGAATGCGAGTCCAGTGTGTTACCACTGCGCCACCTCGCTCGGTATGGCCTTTTTTACCTTACGCAGGAAGAATTTCCAACGGGATTTTGCGGAAATATTATGTGAAATGCGTTTTTCGACCACCTTCTAAGGTAAAGGCCCTGTTGAGGTCCGTAAATTATAATCTTGGTTTGCTTACGGCTGGTATCTATCGTATTCCTTGCAGTTATTGCATGTCATATATTGGTCAATCAGGACTGTGGATGACCGGTTAATGAACACAAGCGTCACACTCGCTTACAACAGCCGATCAAATCCGCTGTTGCAGAACATTAACTTGGCACCGGTCATCCTATGGAATACAAAAACAGCCGGCCGCGGTGGCCGAGAGGACTGAGGCACTTCAATACGGTCTGCACGGCCACTACGGTCGGGGGTTCGAATCCCCCCTCGGACATGGATATTTGTGCCGTCCTAGTTCGCAAGTAGTTCATAAGTAGTTTGTAAGTTTAGGGACTGACGACCCTGTCGTTAAGTCCCATAAGATTTACAAACATTTGAACATTTGAATACAAAAACACAGAGATTCTGTTATGCACGTCCACCTATTAGGATACTGATATTAAGGAAACTGTCGAAATTAAAGTAGCAAGCGACTATATAAATAAAGATGTGGTTTTTGTTTAAATTCTGCTTGGAATCAGGCCCTGTCTCTCGTCAAAAAATAGAGGGACAGAATTAATGCTGCCTTACCTGTTGATTAAGTCACTTTCGATATTTCTGTTGTTGGTCATCTTTAGTTGTATTAACTCTGCAGTTACTTGTACTGTGTGTGTCATCTTCTTTGTTTACCCTTTCCAAACCGAGGTATCCACCTCGATTGCATATTGATTTCTTGAGAGCAGTTGTGCCTTGAGAATGGCAGGCTATGCTCCCGTCGAAATATCGGTGATGGTCGACGACATCACCCGGGAGCATACCCGCAAATTGTTTGAAAAAGTTTACTTCCTTTTCTGGTAATAGACAAATACCACATCAATCTTACTGGAACTTCTTTATCATTTAAACGGTGCATACATCTGTAAAAGATGTTAATAATAGACAGACGCTACTTTGGAGACTAAACATGTTCTTGCTGTATTCAAAGAGGTGTACAGAGAATTCTCAGGCAGTTGATAGGGAAAGATCAATTGTTAGATGTCAGGAATGTTTGGTAACCTGCGTCCAAATGCTACAAAATTTCCATCTATCAGAATCGGGTGTACTGGGTACAGTCCGCAATTCCCAACATGATATTTCCATACCGTAACACGCCGCCTTCATCTGGTGTCCCCTGAGACTGGTCTACATGCCGATCGTTGCCATATTTATTTCTAGGCGGCGCATGGTGCTGTCTATGCGGTCCGAGCCTGCTGTAGTCGAGTTTGGCGGTGGTATCCGGCTTAAGGTGCTCAGTGGTGCCGGCCGCGGTGGCCAAGCGGTCTGCGGCGCGCCAGTCACGTTCTGCATGGCCACTACGGTCGGAGATTCGAATCCCCCCTCGGGAATGGATATTTGTGCCGTCCTTAGTATTAGATAATTCATAAGTAGTTTGTAAGTGTAGGGACTGATGACCTCTTAGTTAAGTCCCATAAGCTCTACAAACATTTGAACATTTGTTCAGCGGTCGGTCTACGCTGTTTTCCATGGTTGCGGCCGTCCCATGGGGTCCCACAGTCGGTCCGCGCCCACTGCTATTATGGGGAGGCTCCTTTCCGCTACCGTGGCTGCGCCACTGCCCTCTCCTTCAGGGTTGGGAATGTGTGCTTCCTGTCGCGTAAGGCTGCTGTGGTGGCAGCGTGTTACTGCAGCAAGTGCGCCTGCGTTGGCCGCTGTCTCGAGTTCTTTCCCCGGACGTCTGCAGAACTCAGCTTCATTTCCTTGCTTATGTAGTAGTTCCCGATCCGGATTCCATGCCTTACTGAACTGTTCTTTCATTTCATTTATTGCAAATTACTGACCTGTTACCTTGTTTCTAATACAGGTCGTACATAAAAAATTTCATTCGACATCTTTTGTCGTTGTTGTTTTTTGTTCTGTTATCTTCCGTCTTTTAAAATAAATTTTAATACGATAAAGGAATGGAAGTTTAAAAATAAAGAACATTTTCTCATTTTAACAAGAATATAAAAAGATGGTAGGATAGGACGGTTAGATTGGTTGATACAATAAGCGATGGTTGTTGTCGGTGAATACCTTCGAATGGTTTTCTTCGAATCGTTGATCGCCAGTCACGTTAAAGGAATTCATAGTTATATGTACAGAAATTATTTTCTTAATCCTATACAATAACGCTAAGTACATGTGTCAGACTAGGTTCTGCCTTGGTTACATTGCCTGTACATGGCGTTATATTAACTTTATTATTCGCCATCCTTAGGTATCCTACAGTAACTATGTAATACGTGTATTGTGGTATGTTACGCCTGCACTATAACTTCTGAGTGATTCACAGTTATGTCTCATCACTTTCCTCCTCCTCAACGTCTTCATTATCACTGATCACTGTGACAGTCACTGCTGCTGTTGGTGTTTCGTAGCATATAGGCATGTCTGATCTGTCGTGTTCGCCGGCACTCCTGTTAACGCACTTATCTGTGTCCACTGTTGTTGGTCTCTTATTTCTGTCTATGTATGTATTTCTGATTCTGTGCAGTTTAAGAGTAGCATATGTCTGTTGTTCACTAATTGCCCGCAGAAAAAGTCAGTATGTCCCAAGAAATGTTCTTTCCCGCAGGTGCCTGACGCGGTTTAAGTGCGTCCGTGACCGATTAAAAAATGTACCATACCGAGTCTGGGTTAGATATATATGTTTTCCAACCTCTCCCTTATGTCGCGGAGAAAGTCGTACAGTCTACGTGCCTTACTATTTCGATCCCACCCTCCTTTCCATGTTTCCAAACGCCACCTTTTATGTTGGCGTCTTGTCTATAACGGTTCAACAGTTACTGTGTTTCCCTTATCTATTTTCCTCATCTTTAACCGGTACCTTGCAGCTCTATGTTTGATCGTGATATCTGTAGGGAATATTTCGAACTGTTGGTACATCCACTGAGCTATTGCCGAAGGCTCACGAGAGCTTTAGTAGAACACTTCTCTGCCTTCGTCTGACAAATACTTTGTTTTTGAAGAAGTTAAGCCTATGTGGCCACGTGCTACCTCCGAAGCTCAATATTCATTCGAAGAGAGCACTGTGGTACGTTCGTATGTCTTGTAGAAATAGTCGGAACTGTTTTGAATTTCGTCTCATCCGTTTGATCAGTATTCTTCTGCTTAGTCTGTTGTTATCTGTATTTTTTTGTAGGAGAATGTCCCATCTATATGTACCTCACAATAGCTTGTTGCGTGTACTCGTTTAAGGTTTATGTACCTTATTTTAACTGTAAGGTTCTTTGAAGGGATCCTTCGGCAAAGTATATGTTGTTTCCTTTTCAGCTACATTGAGTTCGTTGTTGGCCACTATTGTGTAATCGTTTGTAATATTCCCCTGGCTTTCTCTTAAATCTGGGCTCTGTTGTACGTAGTGACTACAACAAATAGGTCATTTGCGTAGGCGACAAATCTGTCTGACGTGTCGTTCCCATCTACAAGTTGTAGAAGATGATTCGAAGATCGGCACTTGAGGAAAGCCTTTGATAATTCTTTTCATTACTTTCCGGCTGATCATCTGCCAGTCGATAACTTGGTCCTTACAGTAGCCTAGGAAAGTGGTATACAGTGTTGCGGCACGTCCAGATGTCTTAACCTCGGAAACAAGTCTGGCCACCAGAGGTAATCAAATGCTCATGCGATATCCACCATTTATAGCCTTGACGTATTTCTTTGTAGTGTACGGTTAACGGCATCATCTATGAATTTACTGGCTATAAGGCCAAACTGATGTTGGTTCACTCCTCTGAGAGCATAGGCTTGTAAGCGATTACTCAGTAGCTTCTCCCGTCTCCTTTCCATGTAGTTTGTGACACATATAGGTCTGTAGGTCTTTGGAAATGAAGGATCCCTATTGCTGATTTCTTAATAATGACTTCTTAAAACCTTTTCCAAACTGTAGGTAAACTTCTCAGTCTTAAGACATCGTTTAGTAAGAATGTACGGAACCGGTTGATATGCATTGCTAATTCTTTTAGTGTTTTTTTTATTGGATTTCATTTGACCCGGTTTTCAGAATTGAAATTGATACTACAACTTCTTCTTACGAGAAAGGACATGTGACAGTGATAATGATGTATCGTGTTTGTAAGGTTTCTCGTATTGTGTCTGAAACCCTCTGATTATGAGACGGAATCAAAACTCAGCCAATTGAGTTCAAGATGATGGAGAACCTGATACACCGGGAAACAGGACATCTGCTCAGTACGGCGTGAAATGCAGCTTTGGAACAGCCACATAAGCAAGGGGAAAAAGTTCCCTTCTACTGAAAACTGGGGAGTGAACTCCAAACAACGGCTAACTGGACAAGTACTTTCTGCAGTTACACGCCACCCCCATAGCAGTCTGATGCGACAGAAAGCATACCTCGCAGGCGCAGACCGAAGGCTGAAGTCGAGAAACGTGGCGCGCCACCATAGACATCTGCAGCGGTCGCCGGGAAAGCCTGCCACACTACACCCACCAACGAAACGGGAAATTACTAATAGCACACGAACGCCGCAGCAATGGCTAACATACAATAAACAGGTAATGGGAGTACCATAAACTGTCAATTTTTTCCAATGATGAAGAAAACTGACCATCTCCAAGTCAACTTTAGGAAGTCCAACAGACATAATATATGGCTTATCTTTTGAAAATATTGTCAGGAAGGAAATAAAATGTTGTAAGGATACGGCAATCTGTTGTCGTTGCCAGGAAACAATGAATGATGGCTTATAGAATTAGAGTCGATGTGTATCATCTACATCCTCATATTTTCTCTGTAAACCACATTTAAGTGGCTGTCAGAGGGTTTGTCGAACCGCTTTCATAGTTCCATTAAGTTTCGAGTGTGCAGCCGCAAGAATTCTCCTTCCTCTTCTAATATTTCGGCTGTGTAACGTTCAGACATCTTCAGAGTGAGCCGAAAGACTGACGCTCCAGTGGTCGCTTGGGCCCTTTATACTCGCGTACCGCGCCACTGCGCATGCGGCCACAGATAGATACGCGCCAGAGACGTTAGTCGGCGGCAAGGACGTGCGTAATGCACGAGTTAAATCTATGACTCCGAGGTCGATAGGTGTTGCCATGTCGATGTATCACTATGAGCTGCACTGTGACGACATCTTTGTGAGATTATTACAGAAAGTGCCGGATTCCATGATTTATCTAGATTGAAACCACTATCTCTATTAATTAAATTCGTCTTTAAGTGAATTTCAATTGCCTCCTTCACTACAGAGTCCCAAAAATATGATATAGTTGCCAAAATTTCAACGTTGTCATACAACATACTGTGATCAGTGTCAATACAATGCTCTGCTACTGACTTGTTAGGATGTAAAAGTCGTGCATACCTTTGGTGTTCTGTACATGTTTCACGCACAGTACGAGTTGTTTGTCCGATGTAAGAAAGGCCACATTGACATGGAATTTTCTAAACTCCACATTTTCGGAGCAACAAATAATCTTTTCGACTTGTATTTTTGCCAACATAGCGAGGGAAATTTAAATTCACCACCAATTCAAATTTAATGCGTCGGGTACGATTTTGAAATATGTCTCTATCTTTCTTTGAACATTTCACCAATCATATCGTCTAAGTGAAGAGCTTAGTTAAAAGGAACCAATTATTAATTTATTCCGATTGTCAGGAATCAATTTACAGGAACTGTCTGCTTCAATCTTTCTACAGGATCAACCGACTGTCGCAGCAGTACCAGGCCACCACCAGTTTTTTTTCACTCTGTCGTTTTTTAACATCATTTAGTTATGCTTAAAATTTTGGATGAACTTGTCTCCGGCTTTAGCGAGCTTTCGCTATCTATAAAAATTTGTATTTTATTAGTTTCTACTAGGGCCTGGAGCTGTGGTACTTTCCCTACGCAGCTACGACAATTCACTTCTATTTATGTTTGGAAAGTAGGAGGTGAGGTACTGGTGAAAGTAGAGCTGTGAGGGTGGACCGGGAACGTGTCAGCAGTAGAGCGTATGCCCACGCACGGCAAAGGTCCCCATTTCGAATCCTGGTCCGCCACACGCTTTTAAACGGCCTGGAAGTTTCATATCAGCGCACACTCCGCAGCTGAGTGAAAATATCATTCTGGAAGAATAAGTATGCTACAACAGGATATTATCATTATCTATTCATCTATTCATAATTCAGCTATGTATTTCTGTTTCTTTTTTTTATTGTTGTGGACATGAAGGTCTCCCATTTCTCATAGGAGAACACAATTACATTTTGATAGAAAAAGTGAATCTATTATACGTGTGAAGAGAGTTTCCAGTCGGTTTACACGCATATTTGAACCACAGACAATGCAAACTAAACTGCAAATTTAATTCAAAATTCGAATGTTTGTATAGCTTATGGGACTTAACTACGGGGCCATCAGTCCCTAAACTTACAAACTACTTATGAACTAACTAATACTAAGGACGGCACAAATATCCATGCCCGAGGGGGGATTCGAACCCCCGACCGTAGTGGCCGTGCAGACCGTGACTGGAGCGCCTCAGTCCCCTCGGCAACCGCGGCCGGCGCAAATTTAATTCCGCACATCGATAAAGACTAATATAATATTGCAGTATGTAAATGGAATACAATCTTTACCACAAACACCGAATGATTATTTTTCCTAGGAAGGGAAGGGGAGGTACACGATGTGATCAATAGTATCCGGACCCCCGACTGTAAATAACTTACAAGTTCGTGGCCCCCTCCATCGGTAAAGGTAGATTTCATTATGGTGTTGGTCCACCCTAAGCCTTGAGGACACCTTCCACTCTCGCAGGCATACGTTTAGTCAGGTGCTGGAAGAATTCTTGCGGAATGGTAGCCAGTTCCTCACGGATTGCTGCACTGAGGACAGATATCGATGTACGTCGGTGAGGCCTGACACGACGTCTGCGTTCCGAAACATCCCAAAGTGTTCTCTAGGATTCAAGTCAGGACTGTGCAGACCAGTCCATTACAGACATGTTATTGTTGTGTAACCACTTCACCACAGGCAGTGCATAATGAACAGGTGCTCGATAGCGTCGAAATGTACAATCGTCATCCCCGAAATGTTCTGCAACGGTGGTAATCAAGAAGGTGTTTAAAACTTCAACGTAGGCTTGTACTCTGATACTTCCACAACGAAAGGGTGCTAGTCCCCTCCGAGAATAACACGACAACACCATAAAACCACCGACTCCGAATTTTACTGTTGGCACTACACACGCTGGCAGATGACGTTCACCGGGCATTCGACATATCCACACCCTGCCATCGGGTCGCTACACTGTGTACTGTGAGTAGTCACTCCATGCAACGTTTCTCCACTGTTCAATCGTCCAACGTTTACGCTACTTACACCAAGCGTTTGGCATTGACCTGCGTGATGTGTGGCTTATGGCAGCCGCTCGACCATGAGATCCTAGTTTTCTCACCTTCCGCCTATTGGAGAGAATCCTGATGCAGTTTGGAGTTCCTGCGTGATGGTCTGGATAGATGCCTGCCTATTACGCTGTTCGACCCTCTTGAACTGTCGGCGGTCTCTGCCAGTCAACAGGTGAGGTAGGCTTGTAAGCTTTCGTGATGTGCGTGTCCCTTCATGTTTTCACTTCACTATTACATCAGAAACAGTGGGCCTAGGGATCTTTAAGAGTGTGGAAATCTCACAAACAGACTTCTTACACAAGTGAAACCCATTCACCTGACCACGTTCGAAGTCCGTGATTTCTGCGGAGCGCTCCATTCTGCTCTCTCACTATGTCTGATGACTACTGACGTCTCTGATATGGAGTACCTGGCAGTAGGAAGAAGCACAATGCAACTAATACGAATAACGTATGTTTTGGGTTGTATCCGGATATTTTGACACATGGTGTAGCGTAGGATAATTGACTGTCAAAATACGAGTTTCCTGCCAATCGGGCTGTGTGTATAGGGTCCAGAATCTGGGCTTCCAGGGTACAAGTGCCAGACAGGTCAGTTGTGTAACATCGCTAAGTAGCTCTGTGGGAGAGGTGGTGACAACATTGTCGTTGGTTGCTGCAAGCAGACGGATTACCACATTTCCAGGCCCAGGAGGCGGGAATTAATTGGCCAGTATAATTAAAACTGCGTCTGGTTTTATATTAATTCCTCAAATGGCTCATGGGGACAGGAAGTTATGGCATTGCTGTTGGTCGCTGCATGAAAACAGGAAACGTAGGATTCCAAGGTCAAATAATTTGATATCATAGGATCGTTAAAATTGCCTCAGGTGCTTCATTGGGATAGGAAGTCATGCTTTTGTAGATACTGTAGCGCAAACCCTTTACCAACTGTGCTAAGATGCCTACAGTACAGTACACCGTAGATACAGGGAAGTGAGATAAAAAACGCAAAATTCGTGATAATAAATTTTCGTTTATTTATAAATCAACACTTGTATATATATATATACTCATTATTTTTTTTTCACGCCAGTACAATATTTCCCGAATAATTATTTCTTGTATACAGGAAATAAAGCCCATATTTCCCTTAAAGTGATTAGAGCATCATAAATCTCAGGTATTTATCCGTAAATTTGACGTAAGTACAACCCCTGCCTACTGCAACAATAATAGGCGAGTAGTCTAGTACCAAAGACTGCTAAGTCCTTTGTTTCCTATTTGAGATATCTATATTTTATTCCCACCCCTACGAACCACAGACATTGCCGAGGTGGGGTGGCTTGCGTGCCTCAACGATGCAGATAGCCGTACCGTAGGTGCAACCACTGCGGAGAGGTATCTGTGGAGAGGCCAGACAAACGTGTGGTTCCTGAAGAGGGGCAGCAGCCTTTTCAGTAGTTACAGGGGCAACAGTCTGGATGATTGCCTGAGCTGGCCTTGTAACATCAGCTAATGTGGCTTTGCCACACAGTTACTGCGAACGGCTGAAATCAAGGGGAAACTACAGCCGTTACTTTTCCCGAGGACATGCAGCTCTACTGTATGAACATATGATGATGGCATCCTCTCGGGTAAAATATTCCGGAGGTAAAATAGTCCCCCATTCGGATCTCCGGGCGGGGACTACTCAGGAGGATGTTGTCATCAGGAAAGACAATACTGGCATTCTACGGATCGGAGCGTGGAATGTTAGATCCCTTAATCGGGTAGGAAAATTAGAAAATTTAAAAAGGGAACTGTATAGGTTGAAGTTAGATAAAGTGGGGATTAGTGAAGTTCGGTGGCAGGATGAACAGGATTTCTGGTCAGGTGAGTACAGGATTATAAGTACAAAATCAGTTGGGGGTATCACAGGAGTAGGACTGATAATGATAAAGAAAATAGGAATGCGGGTAAACTACTATGAGCAGCACAGTGATCGCATTATCATTGTCAAGATAGAAACGAATCCAACACCGACAACAGTAGTACAGGTTTATATGCCAACTAGCTCTGCCGATGATGAGGAAATCGAAGAAATATATGAGGAGCTAAAGGAAATTATTCAGACAGTTAAGGGAGAGGAAAACTTAATTGTGATGGGAGACTGGAATTCGGTAGTAGGAAAAGGAAGAGAAGGAAAAATAGTAGGTGAATACGGACTGGGCAAAAGGAATGAGAGAGGAAGTCGCCTGGTAGAATTTTGCACGGAACATGATTTAATCGTAACAAACACGTGGTTTAAGAATCACAAAAGAAGGTTGTATACTTGGAAGAGACCAGGAGACACCGGAAGGTATCAGATAGATTTTATAATGGTAAAACATAGATTCTGGAACCAAGTTATAAACTGCAAGACATACCCAGGGGCAGATATAGACTCTGACCATAACTTGTTAGTCATGAACTGTAGGCTGAAACTGAAAAAACTGCAGAAGATAGGAAAATAAGGAGATGGGACCTAGATAAACTGAAGGAACGTGACGTTCTGGAGAATTTCAGAGGGAGATTTAGGCAACAATTGACTGAAACAGGGGGAAATAAAACAGTAGAAGAGGAATGGGTAGCATTGAGAGATGAAATAGTGAAGGCAGCAGAGGACAAAATAGGTAGAAAGGCAAGACCTACAAAAACTCCTTGGATATCACAGGAAATACTAAATTTAATTGATGAAAGGAGAAAATATAAAAATGCAGTAAATGAAACAGGCAAAATGGAGTACAGACGATTAAGAAATGAGATTGACAGGAAGTGCAAAATGGCTAAGCGGGAGTGGCTAGAAGCCAAATGTAAATCTGTAGAACAATGTATAAGAAGGGGAAAAGTAGATACCGCCTACAGGAAAATAAAAGAGACATTTGGGGACAAGAAAAGCAACTCTACGAATATCAAGAACTCAGATGGGAA
Source organism: Locusta migratoria (assembly GCA_026315105.1). Taxonomy (NCBI): domain Eukaryota; kingdom Metazoa; phylum Arthropoda; class Insecta; order Orthoptera; family Acrididae; genus Locusta; species Locusta migratoria. The sequence goes on from CM048755.1 coordinate 15,676,790, forward strand.
ACCAGTTCTCAGCAAAGAAGGGAAAGCTGAAAGGTGGAAAGAGTACATTGAGCAGCTCTACAAAGGGAATGAACTTAGAGACGATGTTGTAGGAAGGGAAGAGGAAGTAGATCAAGATGAAATAGGAGATACTATACTGAGAGATGAATTTGACAGAGCCCTGAAAGACCTAGGTCAGAACAAGGCCTCAGGAGTAGATGACATACCCTCAGAGCTACTAAAGTCTCTGGGAGAGCCAGCCATGACAAAACTATTTGAACTGGTGTGTAGGATGTATGAGACAGGCGAAATACCCTCAGACTTTAAGAAAAATGTAATAATCCCCATTCCAAAGAAATCAGGCGCAGAAAGGTGTGAAAATTACAGAACCATCAGTTTGCTAAGTCATGGTTGCAAAATTTTAACACGAATTATCTACAGGAGAATGGAAAAGCTGGTAGAAGCTGACCTCGGGGAAGATCAGTTTGGATTCAGGAGGAATGTAGGAACCCGGGAGGCAATACTCACTTTACGTCTTATCTTAGAAGATAGATTAAGGAAAGGCAAACCTACATTTTTAGCTTTTGTGGATTTGGAGAAAGCCTTTGACAATGTTGACTGTGCGAGCGTGAAGGTCGGGGTGAGAGTTTAAAATAGGAAGAGATTAATTTTTGAAACTCACAACCACCAGCTGCGAACCAAATTCCTAAACATGCAAAAACACTGGAACTGTTATTGCGACTGTTTGACTCGTTTTCTAGGGGATGATATCACACGTTCGCAGCTTTCCTTCCCTGCGTATGATTAACAAAACAAATTCATAATAAATTCAAGTTCATGAGAGCAAAGGGAGTACTAACTACTATTTTTGGAAACACGTGAAAATTCACTTTATGTTGTTTATTTCACAATACTTGAACCCTGTGGCTGTCGCGTCTGTACGTCGGTAAATGTACCAAATAAAGTTATAGCTCGTGAGCCCCCAGACAAAATGAATATTTGTCGCGAATTGATTTCACACCACGTGGCTGTCTCAAACACCGTTTATGTTCATGCCTATGCGACGACACATGTTACATTAACAAATCACAGTCACTTCAATTTAATGCGATGCACACCTTGTTGCACCGGCTAATTATTCACAAACACACAGTAGCACTCGATTTAACTTGGTGCAGTCTACGACGAGCAACCACACGTGGCGATTGCCACACACAAAAGTCAAGTCACCACCTCGAGATCCACATGCCGACTGAGGCAGAGCGACGCCGCCAGGCCAGCCACACCACGTGCTCTCTGGAGTCCTCACTTCCTGCCCTCGCGTGCGCGCCAAAACTCAACTGCCGGGGTTTTTTCCCCTACGTCATCAACTTCCCCATGTAAGCTGTTGTAACCGATTTGCCAACGTACAGCGCTCAGCCAATACATTTCTAAAACTTTACTTAAAATCAAAATAATTACACTACACATTAAACAAATATTTTCTTACGTTTTTATATTAATATAAACATCCTTTGTACTGTTTATCATATTTGTGCAATTTCTTATATCACAGATAAGTGATTTAACTGAATATTTCAAGGTAAAATACAAAAGATTGATTGAAAATAAAATGAAAAATAGTTAATATATTATTTTTATAAAAAACATTGCCATGCTAGTTGTGTAACTGTCTTGTATTTATTGGTAATTTATTACTTTTCATTGTCAATTAAACATATTACGTTAGATGTGACTATATCAGCTAATGTATTGTTTATTTATCAACAGGCTATTTTGTAATTAGGGCCTTAAAGGTTCCTAACTGCATCGCATTACTTCAAATGCCAGTAGTATTACAATATTTGTGCACTGCACTGTGCCTGGCACTCACCATTGTCCCTCTCTCCCCTCACCGGAAACGAACTGTAAAATCCTTAGTTGGAACAAGCCACCAACATCGGCCTGCTCGCTGGCCTCCCGTCAGCTACAAGCACACAGCAAATCTCAACGTGGAGAATTTCTACCTATGGCCTGACTATAAATGTTGTCACCCAACTGTGTACATACATTGCTACCTTAATTAATAAGATTAAAATTGTGTAACATTTAGTGCATTGGCATGGTCAATGTTTGCAGTGAACTTCATACAGTTTAATTATCAAATGCTATTAATTACCAGTATTTCTATTAGGCGGTAATCTCACAATACCCCCACTTGCGGCATCCAAATCATGTGCAGGATGGCGCAAGTAGCACCAAAATTCTGGACGTCAGAGGTAACCTATCGTAAGTAACATTTCGCTGACTTTACAGGAGAGCAAAAAGAAGCTGCTGCGACTCGGATTTTGCTACCTGTAGTATAAGTCGAACACCCAATCATGAAAAGCTCTAATTTTTATATCTTTTCTAGTTAGTCTCTACATCTACTTCGTTTTTAGAAGTATTTTATGAAATGTTACGGGAGAAACAGCACTTACGATATCTTACCTCACATAAATATATTTGTGAAGCCATCTTTATTTACACATACGATGTTGTCTAGGTGCTTATTACATTAAGTTTGCTGTTCATTTGCATGCCTTTTTATGTTTATAAACGTTCCTTTTTATGTTTATAAATGTTTATATTATACAGGATTATTCTACGAAATACGAACAGGAATATGAGAATTATTGGTACTTAAATTAAGAAATAATATAAGTATTGATACTTATTGAATACCAGTAGATTTATTAAGCGTTACAATTTTATCCTTTCACAAAGGCAGTCACATATACTAGTCACTCAGCAAAGTTTAAGTAAATTGAACAAAATAAATTCCAACCATAGTAGCTTACTCTAGAAAGTAACAAAGGTTAAACCACTTTAAAAACCGAGACAATGACAAACATTTCTATCCAAATTCAGCACATATTCATTAACAAATTGAGGACAAAATGCGAAATGTAGAAAAACTATTCCCTTGTATAATTAATTGATGGCAACGTCATCATGTTCATATCCTTCTGAGTCCTTTTCAGTTTTTGTTGATATAATCTGTGGTATATTTTGGTAGAAATAGTGAAAACATTCAGGCATCCACCTAAGCAGCTTTTGTAAATCTTTATACTTCTCTGTAGCAATAGGTCTGAGAGTATTTCGTATAGCAGGAAACTCTTCCGGCCATACCGCCACTCTTGATCGCCGTTGCACATCAATCTCATGAAATTCACCATCAAATGCTGTTTTATAGAACACAGAACCTGAATTCTCTGCTCGTACTTGTAGATGCACAACTTGGCTAACCAAAAGTTTTCCAGACGATAAACTTTTGGTTGTCCGTTTAACTAAAGGTGATGATGATCCTTTGAAAAGATTTTCAAAGTCTTTGAAATCTGCCATTTACATGTCGTGTACTTCAATGAGTTCTTTGAATCTGCACTGGCGAACAAACTGTTGTTAATTCCAAGGAGTAGCAATTATCTCATTTGGGCTCAGTTTGCTTTTGGCACGTTCAATAACAGCAAGTACACCATCTACCTCCATATGAGTGTGTCCCTTCAATAAGAATTTATGGTTTATCACTTTAACATTAGGAAGACACCTAAGAATCTAAAAATATGACAATCATGGGGAAGTTACGATCCATATCGTAAGTTCCTCAGTTTGGGTTTTTGGCAGGTTAGCTAGGGCCCACTTTAGCAAACAATATGACAGTTCTTTAGGTCCACGACCTGCAACTGTTTCATCCCACAAGCAACAATAGGATTTCTGCTCTGAAGCATCAAGGATTGTCAGATTATACGTCCTGACCTTTCTTCGATAAAACGCACTGGAGTTAGTAAGGTGAGGTATCGGCAAACATTTCTGAAGATCGAACATGACAACCTTTGCTTTTCATCCAGGTTGTTTTGAGCGATTTTTGTCGAAGGTCTTGTTTCTATATCTTATATCTGCTTCTGACAAGTGGGCATCATATTCTGATTTAATTTGGTCTGTTTCTTCAGCTGATATATCATTTTTGAGTTTCACCTGAAACTCATCACAGTCATCACACGTATCAGTCGCAGGTTCCTTGAATCTTAAATTAAACTCAGTGTTAAATATGTCACGGTAAAGCCACTGCTTTGCAATTAACTCTTGCTTCATTTCATTTTCCTTGCAGTGCTCTACATACAAAGAATACATTTTTGATATATTGAGATGGCTGCCAAGATACAATCTACCTGTTTTCTCTCTGCTGTAGTGACTCTCGATTGTGGGGAACATCCTGACGTGGTTTCTGATGCCGTCCCTTATTTCTTCATCCAACTTGTTTGGCAGAACTTTCTTTCCTCTCTGGTCTGGTTCAATAAGTCCACCATTAATTTTTTTTTTGGACAAAGCTGTCGTGACATACAAACCATATAGATAGACGAGTTTCCAATTCTAGATGCTCCATGATGAGTGCTAGTGTGTGTTGAAGAAACAATGCATGTCGTTGTCCATTTAATGTTCCGCGGTAGAAATAGTTAGCAATAATACCACACCAAACATTGACACTTGATTGTCGTTGATGAGCAACTTGGCGAATACAGTGTTGATTTTGCACGGTCCAGCAGTGCAAGTTCAGCCGATTAATATTACCATGATTTGTAAATGAAGCCTCGTCCGTAAACAACGTATTGCTGGATAACCGTACAACTGCTGAAGTGCAAAACGACAGAATGCAATGCGGGGTTCAAAGTGATTCCAATACAGTTCTTGGTGCAGTGAGATATGGAACGGAAGAAACCGATGCCGATGCAAGCTCCTGCACGCACTACTGTGGCTTAATTCTGCACCTCGAGAAATTTGTCGTACACTCACGGGAGGATTGTGCGCTACAGTAGCGAGAACAGCAATTTCGTTTCCATTGTACGTCGACGTTTTTTGGGAGCCGAGCCCAGCTTCCTGTTTCCGTGAGTGTGTTGCCAATGGTTCAACATGACGGACACCGCTGATCTGGGCACCCTTCAGCACTCAGTGCCATAGCTGCGGTTGCAGTCTGTGATATTACACATAAATTAAAACAATATCTAGTTTTTCTTCATTAATGAAGGACCGCATGTCGACTAGACGAAAACAGGTTTTAGTGTAGTAACGTATATGAATAATGTCACATATGAGAGCATTTCAGCAGACCAGATTAGGAGACATTTTTACACTGTAGGTAGAGCGTGCCGTGGTGGTATTGGTTTGTTTACAGCAAGATACAGGCGCCAGTGCAGGCAACCCCTGCTCTGAGCACAGTACTAGATGCGATGCATTACGTCAGAAACTGTGACGCCGTTGCTATACTTTACAAGCCACATATTTCAGAATGTATGAATTTTAGAAAGGTCAAACCACGTCTGTTACCACTAATAGTACGTCTTGTTGTCATTTCGCAACAATAAAATTTATGCGCTGGACATCATCATTCTGATACCATATCACACATTATGAGAGGTGGCTCAGTTCAAGTAAGGTACAGCTCAAGAAGGGGCTAAATAATCCCTCTTTAACAGTTGCATCAATGAAAAATAGGCCAATGATATGTTTTCATACAATACCACAGAATATATTAACATTCCACTTACGTAATACGTCAATCATCACAATTACCGGCAGCGTGAGGTTCACGCTTGGGTCTCAGGACGTGCGCTAGCTGTGTGCTTCATTTATTTCAAGCGTCAAATTCGCTTCGCAATTTCTCGGGATGTAATTGACGTACTACGATGACACCAGTGCCATCATTTTTGTGATTGCTCATGCTGCTGATTGCATATGAAATAATAGGGAGTGTCCGTTTAAAAATACAAAAGTAGTATTTAATTACGTTTTAAAATTTCACATAGTATTTAGTTTCCTAAGCCTATTGTTATTATATAGATATTTGGGGTTACAGCGTTAGGTGAGACACCCTGTATATTTTAGACATCAGTTCATTTGCTTGGTTCTTCTTTGTTACATTGCAAATCCTTGAAAAACATTAAGAATTTATTGGTTTTTTTTTCAAGATAAACCAGTACTTAAATTGATTTCATTGCAACTCTTCTTCAAGGTCTCAATAAACATTCCCATTTGATAATTAAGTAATTATTCCTCTTCAAACGCTTACAGTGTTTCTGTATTGTGTATTTACTTTACATTCACTGTAAAAAGTGTCATTCTTAAAACGACAAAGGCGTAATACAAATGCTATATGTATGTACACACACACACACACACACACACACACACACACACACATACTCTTTTTCGTTACTGAAAGTCATTTTTTGACATGCAAGAGAGCAGACGAAAACATCTCATAACTGTGGGTATTTGCTAGTGTGGTTTTGAGTTTTCTATCTTTCCCGTAAAAACATTGAAAGTGAATTTGGCCGTCTTTGATATTAGGCTCCTCAGATGACTGCTATTGTTTTGATATAAGAACTGAAGCACTGCTCTAAATCACTCACTACAAGATAGTACTAAACGTCATTGTATAAAGCTTTACTACACAGTGGAGTATCTCTAGCACAAGAAGCACTGTACTCTTTATTTCAAATAAGGTCGCCACAGTACCATGCAGTAAATCAATAGTTTTGTATACGCATTTCACCCCCAGTGTAGCATCATCGGGATTGTTGTGATACATAGTGACAGAGCGGTGCAGTAAACGTCTGAAGGGGGACTGTCTGTAGCCACCTGGGCATTTGTAATTGGAATTGTGCGCATAGTTCTTTTCATTCCAACTGAGTAAAGCGCACCGTCTCAATACCCATCATCACATCATTGTAACCTCTCCAGCATGGAAAGACATATATGTGCTCAACTGTTAGGTGTCTATATCACTGCGTCGCACAGACAACCCGCTGACCACTTCCGCCAGATCTCACACTTCCCAACATTCTGGACGTCGCCACTGCTGCTGTTGTGATTGTGACTTGTCGGCTGTTGCACTACTGCTGAACAAAGAACGAGTGTAATAGTAACATATGATAATAACAACCTGCCTGCGAAAGAAGTCATAGTCTGGTACCATTTGTGACATTGTGGATACATACTCCGTATAGCACATAATTATTCAAATTCTGGAATAGTAAGGAAGGCAGGGCGACACTCTTGCAATCCAGAGAGTTGCGCTGTTTCGGTTTTGGAAGGCTAGGCCAGCCAGCAGGTAGCAGCAACTGCTTAATACCCTGCTGGGAAATGGCGAACCGCCGGCAGTGGATAATCCCGCGCTTCTAAAGGGGGTCTGAGGCGACAGGGAAATCTCTTAATGGACGCTCTGGCTGACAGTTAAAACGATGGCCACTCTCTTAACTAGGAAAGAAATAATAAATCCTGGTGTTATGGTCCCGTAGAGTCTGAAGCCATTTAAATGTCAGAAAAATTAGGCGAAGCTCATGAACCAACAACGATTTTCATATCCTGAAAACTACAAACGTTAATCTTAACAATTTCTGAATATAGCAAAATTAAAGTTACAAACTTTTGAATGGTTCATGCTGTTTCAACAAACTGTGTCTTAGAAGACAGCTTATTGCGACAAGCCATCATCTCGAATGCAACACACTCATATTTATTTATTTAAGAATTTATTACATTTATTATATCACTTTGTTATGGGAATATAGTCAGATCATCGTATCATCCGCGGTAACTCAGAACTGCTAGCAGCTTAATATATACCTCTTGTCTTCATGTTCGCGTAACCAGTTAATGAATATTTGTCTATTTTGCCAGTAAATTACGTAAATATTGTGTAGTATGAGCGATCAAGTTCATGGGGGATGACTAGTTGATTTATTTATTTCACACATTATTTCTACTACTGATAAATAGCCACAAGATAAGAATGTATATTACTTTTCTGTTTAATATTGGCAAAAAGTTTACTTAGTGTATAAGTGGTCAAAGTTACGTCGGAACAGATCTTTCATAACTCTGCTACTTTTGGAGGCCAATGAGAGTGGCTATGGCACAGAACTGCAATGGTCAGGTAAAATACTTGGACTGTTCGCGAGGAGAGCTTCCTAGGGATAGATGAGAGACTTTATGTCTCGACTTAGAAGAAGGGCGACCTGCCTAGTTAGCTCAAGTGCACCGCTTGCGAATGTCAAGACTTCAACTTTTGCAAGGCCTAATCAATGTCTTATAAAAAACTGTAACTTTCTTCCATTTCCATTATGTAATTGTATCTGAACAGTCTATGTGATTCTACACACGACTTTACAAGAGTTGGTGTTTTACTTGTCGAAGGAAGTTTTGAACTGTTTTAAGCTGACTGTTATTTCGCATTGTGTCATGGTGAAATGGCCGTTATGTTTAAACATCCTCAACGATTACCTGGTTCGATATTTTACTGCCATTCTCATAAAGCAGTTATCGCAACTGTTCCGATAATTTTAAAACGGTTATTTCTAATTTATTACTTTTGTTTGTGAACGACCACTGCAGATAGATCAATGCACGTGTTTGAATAAATATTATTTCAAATGAGTTATCTGGCGTTGCCTACACCACTTGTAAACCCTAAAACTACATCGAGCCATAATTCTTTAACAGACACCTACATAGATATGTATGTGTATGTTGTGTTTGGCCAATAAAGCATAGTTTGGTTTACATGTGAAGATCGTGTGAAGTCGCCATTGGGATTATCTCGTCCAGGATTTGAATCTAATCCCTGTATAATTTCAGTTGTAATGTTAACACTTTACAAAAATTTGTGATCCAACTCCAAATCTATTGTACAATATGTAGTTCGCATGAGAGCACGGGCATAGGAATTTTGCAGCAGTTGCGTGCCTGAGAACTGGCAGCAAATATTTAGTGTGGGAAAGTTAGGCAAGGACTTCAAGGACGCATAAAGACGGAGAAGGTTGAAAGTAGCTTGTTTTGTTTTCTAAGTAAGATCTCGGGCACTAGAGATCTGCAAATGCAAGTTAAAACGCTCACTGCTGCTCTAAATTACTTTACGAGTGGCCACAGTACTTGCGCAATGGAAATTCACCCAACTGCTTACTCCTTAAGGGAGCAGCCAACGTTTTCACAAACACAAAATTAATCTCAAAAGAAAGGGGAATAGATAATTATACATGGGACGGGTAGCATGAAATTATAAAGCAGTGGTTTGATACTTTAAATCTCTAAATTATCATCTATTCAATAAAATGAACAAGCAAAGAACTGTGGGGAGACCATATTAAGCACAATAAAGCACATAACTTGTACAAAAGTGAACTAAATCGTAAGGTTACTGCCCATAATGAAATTGTTTCTGCCCTTCATGAATATGGAGGTAACGTGGGAGGAAATTTGCAAATACACAGTGGATAAAGGAAAGCACATTCATTCACTCACAGACACATGCATAATGCTTGCAACACATTACTCATGCAGGAACACTTGATAACAGCGGCGAAACGATGCTTCGGCGGCGTTTTGACGAGATGGCGGGTGTCTTGAAGCACAAATTAAAATAACACTATGCACCAAACGAACTCATGTACAGAGAGGCAGTGGCATACTATCTGTAAGTACCGCGTGGTGCGTGACCATGGTGAATTACATAGGATTTACAAAAAGAAATAAAAAATTAATTTAAAATGAAGAAGTAATGCAAGTGTGAAAATTCATATTAAAGATAGCTAGTATTAGTAAAAACATGGCGGAAGGCTGAAGTAAAGACCGTTACAAAAGAACATGGTGCAATCGGTCGGTCATACCAAGAGGAAAGACGGAATCAAACCAGAAATCTGAGAAATATTTACCATACTTGCGGATACAGACACAACGCGAAAACACCAGTTAAAAAAGAAAAAAACGAGCAAGGAAATTCAAACATAATAAGTTTACACAAAGGCTGAAGGCTACACACGTGTATTCCAACTTGAGAAACACCGAATACAAAATTATCACCGGAATGAGAATTCAAATACTAAATTTAACCTGAATTACTCGAGTTCTGTAAATGAAGAAACACTCCGCCTCGCATAGCGATAGAATTACTTAAGAAAACTATCACTGGTAAACCAAGACTGCCTGATCACAAGAAGACAAACTTCTAACAGCATGCCATTCACTTAGTGTGATTCGAACGATGTACTTACTTTGACAGTCGCAGCAAAAGTGAAACCTAAGGGCACGCCAAAAGCCTTCCCCACCACACACCGGATGTAGGGCGCGCTGGAAACGACGCAGAGCGCGTTCAGAGCTTACTGTTTACCAACCCCTTGCTACCTGCACTCATAATACCTGCAAGCATAATACCCTCTTCTAGAGCTCCAGAGAGGTCTGTTTTGTCACCTCTTTCGGCCATGATTATGTTGGTACTACAATAAGAACAGGCCACCTTGCCATCTTGCCAAGTAAGCTTTTCTCTGGCCACCCAGGGGACGACATACGAAGCCATTCGTTCTTATCTAATGTAAACGAGGCCTAAAGTGCGAGGCGGCGACTCTAAGCCATTGCGCGGCAGTCAGTCAATGTTAAAAGCAACCTTCCACATTCATACGAACACACAAGTTCTATCACACTGGTGGAAACATATATAAACATGGGACATTGATCATTAATAAAGGAATAAAATAATTGACATACAAATAGACAATATTAATGGCAGAGAAACGCTGAGTAATGAATAACTCAAAATGGAAGACGACCACACATTCAGCGCACGTGTTTCAAGGTGATACGTTACATTCAGCCTCAGCAAGGAGCAGTCTACGACAATCTACGGACACTGGAGCGGAGACTACGCAGATCAAGGGCACAACTTCGAGTTCTCCAGCGTCGATATAGGTAGTAGAGGTCTGCACCTCACTCGGTTGCTCGCTCGAACCGCGTGATACATGTCGTTCTATGACAGTCCGACAGGTGTCGGTGCTGCAGCTTGAGACAGGGCGCGTGGCTGCGCTCGACTTCCTGCGCTCGACTGGCCCGGCCGTCCACACTGCCCGCTCGCCACCGCAACGCCATGTCGTGTGAACGCGAGTCCAAGGCGACTGTCAGGAGCAGACTAGACGCTAGAGAATACATCCTGACTGCGAAAGGCGGTGGTTGCAGCAGTGTTTGCGAGAAATTTTCCTCAAAAATGTCCAAATGTTTGTATAGTCTATGGGACTGAACTATGGGGTCATCAATCCCTAAACTTACAAACTACTTATGAACAACTAAGACTAAGGACGGCACAAATATCCATGCCCGAGAGGGGATTCGATCCCCCGACCGTAGTGGCCGTGCAGACCGTGACTGGAGCGCCTCTGTCCCCTCGGCCACCGCGGCCGGCAAAATTTTCCTCAGTAACACGTAAGGATGTCCACTACATTGGTTTCGTGTTCTGTGGCAGGTGCTCGTCTCTCCTGTCTTACAGATGTACGACGACACATCGGAAGACATCTGCACAATACGGCAAGGTGCAAGTAATGAAGTATTACCGGCTGCAGTGAAAGACTCTGTTACGAAAAAGTGCGTAGATATGTGCGCCAGGGACCTCCGTCCATTTACATTAAAATCTGGTGGAGGATTTCGTTCGTTATGTCAGCAGCTGACAAATGTCGGTTCCGAATTTGGACAGGTTGGTGTCTCCGCCATTCTGCCTCATACTACGATAGTGGCACGAAATATTGAACGACAGGTCGATGGAACACGAGCGAGTATGACGCCCAGCATTGTCCAGGCCACAGAAGTAAATGCAAGTGCATGTACAGCGCATTTGTGGACCTATCCGTATAGGAAAGCGTCTTACCTATCTGTTACTGCACATTTTATTGCTCAAGATTGGACACTGAAAAACGTGGTATTGGCAACATCTCATTTCTCAGAGAAGAAAAAATTGGGGAATTTATTATGCACCGTATTGAGGAAACATTATGTAACTTCGGAGTAAATCCGCACAATATTAAGAAGGTTTCATTTTTCACCGACAGCGGAGCTAATATACGCAAGGGATTCCAACCCTTTCAACATTATGCTTGCACGACACATCGTTTGAATACAATGCTGAACAGTGTTCGATGACGACTATTTGAAGACTGAGGTTCCAGTGGTTTATTCCACGATTAACGCCGCCAAAGACATATACCCCACTGCCACTGTCGTGTTTATCATGTATATAATAAAGGACGCATGCAAGCTTTTGTGCAATATATAGGATCCGCGCTTTTTTCCGTCGTCAGGGTCATATGCTGGTCTAATGCTCATATATCGTCTACCTATTTTAAATCCCCTTTTTCCAACTGTTTACTTTATACAGCTGTACGAATTTATGGTGCTCCTGCTGTTTCAATGATTTCTGTGTTATATTTATTTAGGGCCGTTTGAAGAATGTCACCCGGGTGCACCAGGCAAAAGAACGAAGTGCACGTTTTCGAAATGGCTGGACTGTGAAATGCGCGAGGCGCAATCCACCAATGAGGTGGACCTTTCTTTATGTAGCACGAATTGACGGTGATGACGACGATCCTCATGAATAGTGGAAAAGCAATTGTACTCTACTAAGCTAGCTGTATTGGCAAAAAGAGTATTTTGTGTGGCCGCCTCAAATGCAGCTAATGAACGCACTTTCAGTGGGCAGATTCCACCAATGAATAGTTTGGGGATACTGTTGTTACTTTTCAGTGTATATTTTGTTGTACGCTAACATTAAGTTTTATACATTTGCAATAAAAACGTTGTTCGTTCTGTAGTTTCTCTTTCTATCCTTTTCATTACTTCCAAATGTTGTAGTTGGTGAAAACAACCTTTTTGTCACGTATGGGGTATAACGATATTGCGGTTACATGCTACTATGTAGGAATACACGTCTACAGCAGAACTGCTTTTAGTTCCTGTAGTGTAGCCCACAGCTCAGAGCCACAGAGCCGCTGCCGTAGCGACTGGGTACAGCCACGCTGTGCGGCCTCTGCCCGCCCCGCCCGCGCAGCCGCGTTCGAGTGTCAACATGCTCGCTCCGAGCGTACACACTCGGCCCCCTACCGCCGAGCGCTGTGCACTCGACCGAATACGAGCGAGCGAAACCGGCGATTTGCAGACCTCTAATAGGTAGCAACTACATTTCCAAACAGTTCAGCTTAGCAGCCAGCACGACTGATAAGTACGTATGCCGATAGTCGAAATGTTTGTGGATTCGCAGGTTTACCGTCAGTAATGAGGCTCAATACGATGAAGTAATATCTCAGTATCTGAGGTTCATATAATATCAGTGAACCAGTTAGTCCGGAATCAGAACGTAGTTTCATAGATAGGGACGTAGATAGATAAAGACGCAAATTAATCTCATAGGTGATTTAAAGACATAAATAGTGCAACAAATTCAACCGAATATCAATTAAAATATTAATTACCTAGGTACAGAAATTGAAATTATATAGACTAGTATGGAAAGCGTAATATGAGATATTGGTAGTTAAAAGAAGATCTAAATTCAAAAATAAATGCTGTAAAAACTGAGATGGGAAACATTGAAGACGAAATGGAACAGATGACTGACTCCAAATTAGAGGTTGGAAGGGCAGATAAGGGCAAAATTTTTGAAGCGCTTGGTCAGATCAGAGTCAGAGTCGATATAGGAGGAATGAATTTCTGAGGAAAATTTGAAAATGTGCAGGAAGAACTGTGTGGCGGTGTAAAAGATTTATGCGGAGGCAAAATACATTTTAGGTAGTAACCACTAAATTTGTTAACAAATTGTTGAGTAGAGTAGTAGGCTGTGAGAAAGAAATGTTTAGAAATAGACGAGATATTAAATCTGTAATCAAGAACGAAATTTGTACGTGAACATCAGATTCGAGATGCAGAAATTGAATTAAATTCTATAGCAACTAGTCAGGCTACTGCAGTGTTAAGTGTAACATTCAAGAGTAAGGGAGTAACAGAATGTTTTGAAAATGATGGAAACTACCAACCAATGAATGTTCTTGCGGCATGTAGAGGTGGTTTTGTGCGATGAATGTTGGAGGAGGCTACAATTAAATTTTCGAAAAGGCATTTAGAAGGTCTCATGCAATCATTTAATGGGTGATTCTTTTACCACCTATGGAGTGTGTGGAAGTGTATCCTGAAATAATTCTGGAGTTAACCGAAGCAAATACGACTTCAGAATGACTTCATGAATGTACGAAGTTTTAAACAAGAAGTGGTTCAATGCGTGAATTTTGTGTACGTGTACTGGCTGAGTTGATACATATAAATTGTCCGCTGGAAGCATAAAATGAGATTACAACTATCAAAAGACCTTTACCGGAGTATTAACAATAGGATTTGAGTCATAGTCCGTCCAATTCTATCGATGAATTTTTAGGTTTTATGGAAAGCTTGGAACAGGCATTGAAATTGAATCAATGCTATGGATGTAATAACACGGGAATAGAAATTAGCAGGGAAATAATAATCACCAAAATAATCTCCATGGAGGTAACCAAAGAATCACTACCGTAATGGGAATAATAATTTTCAAGGGGGTAGTGGTTGGCACACGGGAAAATAGACATTAGGGACAAGGCTATCACGTGAATCAGAACCGGGATAAGCAATCGAGAAACTAAATTTAGTCGCAACACCAGCCCGGGGATGCCAGAATTAATTGTCGCTGAAAAGGACGCCAGATTTTAAATTTCCTATGGATGTCGAAAATTCGGCACAGGTGCTGCTAATGTTAAACATGGGAATGTTAAGAAATAAGAATAAATTGGGGAACAGTGTTGGAAAATATATTGAAAAATTTGAAGACGATATGGGTGTGAATGACATGGCTTTTGAATCAGGAATGGAAAGTGGAATGAAAGAATGTGGGTTGAAAAATTTTGTGTTCAGGAAAGAGGCTGAGGCTGATCGTAAATTGCTGGAGATTACTGTATGGAGAATTCTAAGGAAGCATTAGTAACAAGAATAACTGTAATACAGACGCAAGTACTATACGAGAAGAATTTTGTAAACTGGCGTATATGTGCGCACGTCTGCTGGAAATGAATTTTATGGTGAATCGGGAGAAGGATGTTTCGACATCTGCAAAGGCGGCGTGGCAGTGTTCTCGTCTGCTAGTGATGAATATCATGTATCTGCGTATGTGGCTGATTTGGTGACAAAGGGAAATGAAGCAGATATTACATGTGATGAAGTTGCAAAGGTTAAAGGTGCTGAGTGTAGCATTTCTAATTAGGTATTTGTGCATTTATTTCTTTTACAGAAACTCGACATTTAACAAGGACTTCAATGGGTGAAGCTTATAAAAATTTCCACAACGAAACACTGTCGTGTAATTTGGTAGAAAAGCCTAAGAAATTCTGGTCGTATGTCAAAAACACAATCAATACCTTCACTATGCGATAGCAACGATGATGCTACTGTTGACAGATGTGGTAAAGCAAAATTACTAAATACTGCTTTCCGAAATTCCTTCACCAAACAAGGCAAAACAAATACTCCAGAATTCGAATGACTAACAGCTCCCAGCATGCGTAATTTAGGAGTAGATATCAATTGGGTATTAAATCAACTTAAATCTCTTAATAAAAGTAAGTCTCCTGGTCCCGACTGTATATCATTTACGTTCCTTTCAGAGTATACTGATGCAATAGCTCCATACCTAGCTATCATATACAACCACTCGTTCACCGAAGGATCCGTACCCAAAGATTTGAAAGTTGCTCAGGTCACTCCAATATTCAAGAAAGGCAGTAGGAGTTATCCGCAAAATTACAAGCATATATCATTGACGTCGAATTGCAGGAGGAGTTTAGAACACATAGTCCCCTCAAACATTAGCAACTACCTGGAAGAGAGGGATCTATTGACCCACAATAAACATAGATTATGTGTTTGTGAAGATTATGGGACTTAACTACGGGGTCATCAGTCCCTGAACTTACAAACTACTTATGAACTACCTTATACTAAAGACAGCACAAACATCCGTGCCCGAGGGGGGATTCGAGCCCCCGATGGGGAACGGCCTTGCGCATCGCAGCATAGAGCATCAATGCGCTCGGCCGCTCCGCCGCGGCAAACATGGATTAAGAAGTTAGTCGTTCTTGTGAAAAACAGTTCTTTACTCTCACGAAGTTATGGGTGTTATCGACAAGGGATGTAATATCGATTCCATATTTATAGATTTTTCTAAGGCTTTGACACTGTACCTCACAAGCGTCCTCTAATAAAATTGAACACTTACGGAATATCACCACAGTTGTGTGATTGGATCCTTGATTTCCTTTCAGAAAGGACACAGCACGTTATAATTGACGGGACGTCAACCAGCAGAGCAGAAGTGATATTGAAGTTCCACAGGTAAGTGATATAGTGTACTGTTCCTTAGCTTTATAAGCGATTTAACAGACAATATGAGCAGCTCTCTTAGACTGTTCGCGGATGATGCTGCCCTTTATCGGTTAGTAGAGTCACCAAAAGTTCAAAAGCAACTGCAAAGTGATTTATATAAGATATGTGCATCGTGAAAAAATTGGCAATTGACCCTAAATATTGACAAGCGTAAAGTCATCCATGTGAGTACTAAAAGAAATCCGTTATATTTAATTTACACGATAAATAAGTCAAATCTGCAGGCCATAAATCAATATTACGAACAGGTAAATTGGAAAGATCACAGGAAGGCGAACCAAAGGCTACGTTTCATTGGCAGAACACTTAGAAGATGCAACAGTTCTATTAGAGAAACAGTCTATACTACACTTGTCCGTCCTATTTCGGAATATTGCTGCGCATCGTGGGTTCCCCACCAAGTGGGACTGACGGACGATTTCGAGGAAGGTCAAAGAATAGCGGCTCGTTTTGTATTTTTGCAATATAATGATGCACGAGTCGTGATGGAAATCATTAAAAGAAAGGCGTCATTCGTTGTGGCGAGATTTATTTGCGAAATTTCTTTCACCAACTATCTTATTCGGATGCGAACATATTTTGTTAGGACCCACCTACCTACGGAGACACTACCATCGTAATAAATTATGAGAAATCAGATCGAAAAAGGAAAGATTTCTGTGTTTCCTAACCCCGAGGGCTACAAAAGAATAGAACGGTAGAGTAATATAAAAGCGGTTCGATAAATTTTCTGCCATGCACTTCTACGTATTAAGAATTTGAATTGATATTCTAGTGATGATGTGTATTTCTTGTAGCACTTTCGATGGGTTTACAGTTGGAATGGAAGTATTGTACGCACTAATTTTGTGTGTTGGAGGTCAGGAAACTTCTTTATATTCTACTGTTTATGGGTAGTACGCTTCAGAATTGCACTAAGTATGCTATTAATTTGTTTGGGTGCAGTCCATTCGCTTATTTGTATAATACATGTTATTATGGAAAGATTTTAAAAGTGTTAATGTACGTTTAATTTTCGGAGAAAACCGTGTAATTATGCAGATAAATACAAATAATTAATTATTTGAAAGTACGGTAGACATGCTGAATGAGAAGGAGAAAGTTATAGGGGAGAGCTTGCACAGTGTTGATTCATAAACAAATATTCGTTAAGTATAGAAGAATTACAGGATCTGAAGAAATGTTAGTCGACTAGTGGTGTCTAACTTATTTCATAGTACGAGAGACATGTTTTCCAGTGGAAACATGGTCATTGTCTGAAATATCTAATAAATCAAAGATATTTTGCCAAATCATGAGCTCAAATTTTCTTTTGCATTGCATTCTTTTGCATGTTTGTGAATGTACAGATTCCAGTGGGGAAGATGTTTAGGGCCTGATCTATGGGCTTTTGGGAAGCTATGTCATTATTTGTGCCTTCACCACGCTTGTGTTTCAACAGCTTTCACATTCCAACAATGACGGTGCTAGGCTGCAGACTGACACATGTATCCGCAAAGTACGTGCGGCATGAGGTGAGCGTGGATAGCGAACTGCAGCTGTCACACTGCACACTAGCAGTCACACTGCTACGTTACATAAAATTACAGTGCTTCGATAAAGGAATGCAATGGGCAAAACAATTGTAAATCTTCTGTGTATTTATTTAATATGACAAAATTTTTATAATTTGTGATACTTTTAAATTATGATATATCTTCATAGCTCGTAGAAGTTTCATGCTGCTTCATATACCACCACAAAATTATTTACATTATTGCTCTGACAAAGTTGTAATATTTTATTATGAATAATAAGTCAAAGTTGGTGTCACTTTTGTGCCAAAACAGCCAATAATTTGTCTCAGAAAGTGCAGCTATTGTGACATTATGGGTACGTACTCGGTATGTCAGGTACTTACTCTAATTCTGGAGTTATATTGAAGGCAGAGCGACACTCGTGCAGGCGACCAAAACACGTTATTTCCGTTTCGCAGGGCCAGGCCAACCGGCAGGTAACAGCAACCGCTTAAGACCGGGTGGACAATGTAACACTGATAATCACTTGCTCCTAAAGGGAATCTCTTAATGGATGCTCTGGCGGATACTTAAAAGACGGACACTCTCTTCACTAAGAAATAAATAATAAGTATCTGTGTTTTGTTCCCATGAATTCAGAAGGTATCTACCACGACGTCAGAAAAATTGGGAATATCTTATGAACTACCAACAAGTTTAATATCTTGAAAACTACAAATGTTAGTGTTCACAATATCTAAATATAGCAAAATCAAAATTTTTAACTTTGAAAGCATCATGCGATTCCAGAAAACTATCTCTCCGATCATAGCTTATTAACTCAAGCTATCATCTCGAAAGCAACACAAACATATCTATTTATTTAAGGATTTATTACACTTTATATATTAATTTCTTACGTAAATGTAGTCAGATCATCGTATCGTCCACAGTAGCTTAGCAACTGGAAGGAGCATTATACCTATCTCTTTTCTTCATGTCCGTGTGACCATTTAATGAATATTTGTTGACTTTGGGAGTAATTTTCCGTTAACCTTGTGTTGTATGAGCGGTCAATCTTATGAAGGCTGGTTTGTTTATTTTTTTATTCCTACTGCTGATAAATAGTGACAAGGATATTAATTGTTTATAAATTCTCTGTTTCATATTGTCAAAATATAAAGTTAGTGTGTAAGTGTTCAAAGCTAAGTCAAAATAGATCTTTCAGAACTCTGCTACTTTTGGAGGGGATGGCGGTCTGCCAATTAGAGAATGTCTAGGGCAGGGAAGTGCTGTGGGCAAGTCAAATACTGGACTGTGCATGAGGAGACCTCCTTGGGGCCAGAAGAAAGACTTTATGTTTCGTCTTGGAAGAAGGACGACCTGCTTGGTTGGCTGAAGTGTTTCGTGTGATTGAACGGTAAACGGCTGCATTGTCTGTTAAGATACGTGCGTGGTGCAAAAATAGGCAATTGACCCTTAATATGGATAAGTATGGAGTCCTCCATATTAACACTAAAATAAATATGTTAAACTTCATTTACACGATAAATCAGTCAAAGCTTAAAGGAGCAAATTCTGCCAAATACCTAGGAATTACGAATACAAACAACCTTAATTGGAAAGAACACATAGGACATATTGTAGGGAAGGCGAACGAAAGGCTACGTTTCATTGTCAGAACACTTATAAGATGCAACAGCTCGACTATAGAAACTTCTTACACAATACTTATATGCCCTGTTTTGGAGTATGGGTGTACATTGTGGGTTATCCAGGAACACCTTTCACCTCAAATGCTTGGAACCGCACAAAACCGTGCCTGGAATAACAGGCAACGATAAACAGGCCAGTGGTGTGTTGCATTGTACCTCAAGTGACATCTTAACAGATACAAACAAAGTAACAAGATATTAGTACCATAGGAAGGAAATTATGTGTAATGTAATGGCGTCAATCTATTATTACATATTCAATCAACAGCATCGAAAACTCTCAGCTTAAAATACTTATAATAGCATAAAATTCACATATACAGCAATACCAGACACCTGAAAATGCTTATATTATTCCTCAAAGTGCAGCTGCGGGATTTCGATTAAGTGTTTAACACAGAGTGTGAGAGAACAAAGTGCACACCTCACTGAAGCCACGTTATCAAATTCCATATCACTTTCCATTATCAAAAGCCACACTAATTTCATTTTAAAATGGTCATGTTGGTATGTCAGTGTCAATGTTGGCAAGCATTTTGCAACATAGGCTTATAAATAGGTGCAACAAATTGATTGTAAATCACAGAGTGAAGTATCACCATGAAATAACGATCGTGTACCTTCACTTATGGTTTGGCACCTTGTAGTCTTACAAAATCAGTAATCCTTCTGATATAGAGTTTATATCGCCGTAAGAAGTAAAACATCAAGGGGTTGTCAATATTTTGTTGTTTTCGACGGCAAGATTTTCTGCGTAACATCTTTGTTTGGAAAACTTTCATCTAGAACTGTACTATCTGTATAATCCGCCCAGGAATCGCACAACAAATACCGCCCAGGAATCACACAACAACAGGCTCTTTTCATATGATACATGATCGCCGAGGACCGAAGTTACAAAACATTTCCTGTGTTGTTTAGTCATTTTTCCACTTTTGCTTGCTTTCACATGAATTTTTCGTGGACAGGTTGTTTGAAGTTTCTTTTAAAACATATGGACCGAAAGCACCTTGTGTCTGTTGGAAACAGTTGTACAATTTGTTGCTGGTCTGCCTGCCATTGATAAAGCCACATCAATTGTGTAGGTGTGGGCGGAGCTATGTACAGACTGCGACACACTACCTGCAGTTTTCTCTCCTCTCCGGATCCCGGAGGTGTGCGACGTTCATTTTCCAGGTGCCCCAAGTCCTCCACACCTTCTGGCGTTGGAGTTCGATCGTGCATATATATGCGGTATGGTCTGAGAAGGCAACGGGCCACAATTCTGCATCAAGAACAGCATATGTGAGACCACGTGTAACATAAACTCGATCAATACGACTTGCTGAATGACTGGTATAGTATGTGTATCCGGTCCGGTTGCCATGGACGCGTTCCCAAGTATCGATCAAGTTCATACCTCTCACCAGCAGTTGTAACTCTTGACACGAGGTGTAATGAGGGTACTGATCTTTCGGGGCAAGCACACTGTTGAAATCACCACCAAGTAAAAAATGATGATATCGACCCAAGAAGGGCAGATACACCACGTCTTCAGCGTCAATACCTTCACGTAAAAGTATCGCCTTGCCGCTGGCGCTGTCATGCGTTGGTGTAATATATGTGTCGTACCCATACAGGGCGGAAAACTGTCGACACAGACTTCTTGTAGGAGGACTATGTCAACATCCGACGCCCTCAACATGTCCTTCAATAGCTGTGGTTTGACGTGTGCTCTAATCGTATTGATGTTGATGGATGCTACTCGATATGCCTGCTGCTGCACTGCACAGTGGAAAGCGTTCATGATGTTGGAATTTGTCGGTGTGGAGTTGAACGTCTGTTGAGTGCTGGCACGTCCTTCGTATCCTTCCACATATCCTGATTGACTAGTGTTTGGGTGGGATCGCGGCCGCTGCCGCGTCGTCGTTCATTGAGTCATCATCATCATGATCCTCGGAAAAGATGACATGAGGCAAATCTCGCTGAGATACTCCCGCGTGGCTTTGCAACGGGGGTGGGTCTGTATCAGGGTCGGGCGGCAGACCCACTTGTTGGTCTCCGGTGAACAATGTCGGATGTTTTTCGTGTACTGGGCGGTTCGCGTCATTCTGTTGTGTTTTGAGAAGGGAATCCACATGTGTGCTTTGAAGCTCATTATCCTCACTGTGTGTTGCAGCGTCTTCCGTCGAACAGGTGTCCGACGGCGATAGATGGCGTTTTTTGTGCCGCTTCGGCGATCGTTGTTTGCGTGTGTGTACCTCCGTATCAGAGTGCGGCAACGACTCCCGGCGTTCAGGAGCGACGACGGGTGTGGGCGCTGCCATGTCAACGTCCATTCGTGCTTCTGGATCCCTCTCTTCAGCCGTCGATGTCGACGGAGAAGTTGTGCTCTGATTGTTCGGCAGCACATCTGTGTCAGCGGCCACCAATGCTGAGGGTTCTGGTATCTGTTCTTGAGAAGTGGGTACTTCAATATTCGGCGTAGCGTCTCTCCGGAGCACGTTGACGTATGATAGTGGGAGTGACGTCGGCGCGAGCGTTATCACAGCTTCCCCTGTTGGTACTTGTGCGATCCTCCGCTGCATGCATTCAGAGCGAACGTGTCCTTCTTTAACACATCCGTCGTATATGACTACGGCCTTGCAACCTCCTATGAACAGGTAGGACGGGACGTGTTTGGTAAGTTCTATCCTGCTTTGCCGCACCCCGTTGAGAACTGGTTACGTCGTAAAAGTGGACCACTCTTCCGCAACGTGACTGAGCACCGTGCCATAAGGTTGGAGCGCTTCAATCACGAGTTCAGATGGCACTTCGAATGGGAGTTCAAAAATGCATATTGTACGTAGTCCGAGTACTGCATGATCAATAACCACATCGCCGACATGGCCGTCGGCGTGTTTAAATTTGAGTCCATGCTTATTTGCTCGAATTATTCTTTCACATACTTCTTCACTGATCATTTTAAGCAGACAACACTACTCAAAATAGAGAGGTGTATGCCTATAAGATGTTGTGGGTCGATTTTAACCTCTTCTCGTATAAATCGTTCGATTTCGTAAGCCTTAGGTCGGGCATATTCGTTCGAAAAGCTGATCTTTATCGTCGACTTGCGCCATAAGTGAGCCATTCTATAATAAGAAATACTTCACCCGCGAGAGCGGCCGAACACGTAAACAAGCGCGCGCACGAGAAGCTCTGCGGCAGGGCGGAAGCACGCCCGTCCTCGCCGCGTCGCTGCCTAGCGCAGACTGAGTCCCCTCGGCAATTTTTCTTAAATAAACCTCTCAGACATCTTCTCTCATCAGTAGGTCACATATGTTGCATAAGCTATAATTAATTGTGTCCTCCACATTGTAGTGTCGTACCAGATGTGTGTACAGAATCCTGCGCGTGACAAAGCTGGCACACACTTGACAGAGATCATTTATTTCTTATGATGTCCATAACTAACAAAACTTATCGACATTTTGTTTATATGACTTAAGGCACTCGATATTCTCAAGAAAACATATCTCGTAACAGTGAAATTTTACAATTGGCAAATTTTTTAAACTCCTTAGATGCGCGTTTTTTATTTCGTGCTATGTTCGGTAGGTGGCGTCTGTATTAGAGGTCTGCATTTAGCGGTCATGCTTGCTCGAGCACGTAGTTCTGTGACATTCCGGAAGATGTCAATGTCACCGCTTCGCCCGCTGCTTGTAACTGCATTTGATTTTCCTCATGCTTGCAAGCATTCGATGCTTGCATTGCCCGCTGTGCCGGCCGCGGTGGCCGAGGTGACTGAGGCGCTCCAGTCACGGTCAGCACGGCCACTACGGTCGGGGGTTCGAATCCCCCCTCGGGCATGGATATTTGTGCCGTCCTAGTTCGTAAGTAGTTCGTAAGTAGTTCATAAGTAGTTTGTAAGTTTAGGGACTGATGACCCCGTAGTTAAGTCCCATAAGCTTAACAAACATTTGAACATTTGAATTGCCCGCTGTCTACTCTGTTACGCGGTTGCCGTTCATTCACCTGCTGAAGGATCATGGCGCGTGAACGCGAGACTAAAGACATTGTGAAAGAGAAAATTGATTCGAAAGAAGATATCCTCAGAACGAAAAATACTGGTCCTAGTAGTGTCTGGGAAACATTTTTATTAGTAAATGATAAGGAGGAAAATTATGTTGGCTACGTTTATTGTGGCAATTGTTCTGCTCTCCTGTCTTATCGAAACACTTCAACTCATCTGCAGGCACATGTCTGCAGAACACAAGAACAAGGAGCTCTGAAGCATTCCCCGCTTCAGTTAAGGACACATTTAAAAATGTGTCGAAATGTGTGCCAGGGATCTTACAATGATTTCAGGAAATGGATTTCGTTCTTTTTGCTATGAGATTGTAAATATTGGTTCGAAATTTGGACAGATGGACGTCTCCAACATTCTGCCTCAACCTACGACAGTGGCACGAAACATAGAAAGACAAGCAACGAAATACGGGCAAATTTTATGCCCAGCATTGTCCAGCCTGTAGACGCAAATGCATGTGCGTGCACAACCGATTTGTGGACCGATGCGTATCGAAAAAGATGTTGCGTGTCTGTTACTGCGCACTTTTTTGATGAACAGTGGCCATTAAGGACCATAGTTTTGGCAACAACCGATTTTTCTGAGAAGAAGAAATATATATTAAGAACCATAACGAGGACGCATTTTTAATTTAGGAATAAATCCGCAGCACCTTAATAAGAACTCTTTCGTCACGGAGTTAGGTGTTATTTTGCGTTTCGGCCTCAAACGCAGCTAGTGAAAGATGTTTCAATGCTGTAGGGAATGTTACCTCCGACAAAAGAAGCAGACTTCATCCAAAACGGGTCGATGATATTCTGACCATTCATTGTAATTATAACGCTAATAATGAATAATATGGAGACAGTTTTATTTGTTTTATTTGTTATGTTCGTAATGTATGAGGTGGAAATACTGACTTTTCTAAACATGAATCAATAAAGTATATAGTATTAGGAAAGAAACTTAAATCGCACTCCGTCTTGAACAGTGACATAACTCAAAACTGTAATACTTGAGATTAGCAACATTTTTCTTGCCATGGCAAATATTATGAACTATCCTACAACATAAATTATACTATTCTCCTCAGCGGACAAACTGCGATAAAAAGATGTGACGTTTCTGGTCCAGGTTGGAGCTCGTCAAACATATTTTTCAATTATAAACTAGAAACTGCCGGTTTTACAATTGTGCCACTCTTCTTGCCGGTGTGCGAAATGTAATTTTTCATTCCCATAACATCCACTTTACAAAAGTTTATAGTCTTTTTCTTTCGTGTTTAGTATTATTTATAGTAAACCAGCTAGAATGTAAGAGTATTGGACAAATAAAATGATACTGGTGTATTTCCATCATGTGGTTGGAATATAGCAGAGGCCGGCCGCAGTGGCCGAGCGGTCTGCGGCGCGCCAGTCACAGTCTGCACGGCCGCTACGGTCGGGGGTTCGAATCCCCCCCTCGGGCATGGATGTGTCGTGCTTAGTATAAGGTAGTTGATAAGTAGTTTGTAAGTTTAGGGACTGATGAGCCCGCAGTTAGCCCCTTAAGCTTAAGAAACGTTTGAACACTTTGAATATAGCAGAAGCGGCGGCAGCTGGCTGGTGCAGGCCGCCGCCGCTCCCCGCTCAGCACAGTAAACAAGCACAGCTGACCGCGCAAGCATTCCTACTCGGACAAGCAAAAACCGAGCGCGGCGCGATCCAGCGAGTACAACCAAGCAAATTCGCCAGTATGCAGACCTCTAGAGTCTGTATATGGCATTTTTCAGTAATATGTAAAGGTATAGGATGGTAATGTATAGCAATAAAAGTAA
The DNA here is from genome assembly GCA_026315105.1 of Locusta migratoria. Taxonomy (NCBI): domain Eukaryota; kingdom Metazoa; phylum Arthropoda; class Insecta; order Orthoptera; family Acrididae; genus Locusta; species Locusta migratoria. The sequence goes on from CM048755.1 coordinate 15,702,113, forward strand.
AGAATGTTGCGTAATTTGGATATGCAGTACTTTTTAGACATTTCTGCCAGTGTTTTAAGCACGAAAGACTTCTACAACTGTTCCACGTGTAACAGTGTAATTCCGCAAATGGCGCATTATGCGTATCATCCCACTGGAAATTTACTCCTTTCTTCATAAAACTATTCAGTTTTGCAAATTACTGCAGAAATGTTCTAAAATAATTCGCCGTACCCATAAAGCGGGTCACTCCCTTCTTGTTGGGGGAGTAAATTCTGCCATTGAGTCAGTTTGATCTTACATGATGTAAGTTCAAATCGGTGCAAAATGCTGTAAAATATTTACAGTTTTCAGGCCTTTGTAGGCCTTGTTTAAAAATAAGACGGTGAAATAACGAGCTCTCGAAAAGCAGGTAATGCAATTGTGGAAATTCGGTAGAGGTACAGATCCCACGATGACTTTCTGGTTAAGAATTCTAAAATTCGCCACCGATGGTGGATGCCCCTTTGGTACTGGAAATATGAGTGACACGTACAGAAAGGCGGAAGCCTGTATTGCAGCATCTTGAAGCATCTTATCGATTAGCTGTCTAAAAATTTTCATTTTTTATGGTGGCAACTAACATGGAAGTAGGCGAAAAGCATATCATCAGTCATTCTGATCATCTACTGAAACCTGTTATTGACTCTAAATTTATTAGTCAACACCTCACTAAACCGCCAGATTACTTCTAATAGGGCTTTAGCTTACCACTTCCCAAACGAGGAAAATTGGTATCGTTCACCGCTGTGTTCTTATTCCCTGGATGCCGGCCGCGGTGGCCGAGGTGACTGAGGCGCTCCAGTCACGGTCAGCACGACCACTACGGTCGGGGGTTCGAATCCCCCCTCGGGCATGGATATTTGTGCCGTCCTAGTTCGTAAGTAGTTCATAAGTAGTTTGTAAGTTTAGGGACTGATGACCCCGTAGTTAAGTCCCATAAGCTTAACAAACATTTGAACATTTTTATTCCCTCGACAGGCTGACAAGTACACAGCTTAAAATCCCTACCTGGGCAGGATTTAAATTAAAATCTCTTATCAGTATGTTTAAGAACTAACCGTATACACTGCATGAAAATTGACCCCATCAGCAAATGAACCGACATTCCTTCGACTACCATAAATTCCACCGTCCACGTAGATTCCTATACAGCAAAACTTTGCCACAAATAGTCGCTAGAGGCTACACCTTCCCGTTGGCAGTTTGACATTGCTGTAAAGATTCTTTCATGGGAGTGTACTTATGAATATTACGCATTCCAAGTATCAATTTTGATCCACAAGCGAAACAAAGCTTCCAGGGTTTATCAGGGTGCAGACAGGTTCATGGCCGCGGCAGAATAGCCGTGTGCACTGACGCACCATGCTGCGGTGCGCGCGGCCGTTCGCCGTCGGGGGTTCGAGTCCTCCCTCGGGCATGCGTGCGTGTGTGTGTGTGTGTGTGTTTGTGTGTGTGTGTGTGTGTGTGTGTGTGTGTGTTGTCCTCAGGTAACTTGAACTTAGTTTAAGTAGTTTGTCAGCCTAAGCAGTAATAACAAGCAGTTAAGTCCCATGTATTTACAAACATTTGAATATTTGAACAGATTCATGATTGATATATGGGCAGACAAAAAGTAGATACTATTACCGACCTGATACTGACGTGAAGTACCTCCCGCGAGCCGTAGCTTTCCCTGTCAGCTGTTTGGACGCCCACTTAGCTGTACAGAACGCTGGCTCACAAATTGATTAGTATCAGCACACCGAATACACCCAGCAACATCTACATCTGTATCCATACACTGCAAACCACCTGAATGTGGTGGTGGGGAGTACTTTGTGCACCGTTGTCACTTACACCTCCGATTCCAGTCGGATATGATTAGCGGTAACGTTTACGTCGGTATGCCTCTGTATAGGCTTCAATCTCTCTAATTTTATCCTTTTGGCTCTTTCGCGAGATATACATAGAGCGAAGCAGTTAATTGGTTGACTCCTCGAGAAACGTATGCTCTCGGATATTGCAGACGACCATACCGCGATACAGAACGTCTCTCGTGCAGCGTCCGCCCCTGAAGTTTTCGATTGCTTCTGTGACGCTATCGCGCTTACTAATTGAGCCTGAAAGGAAGCGTTCTGCTCTCCGCTGGAAATTCTCTATGCCTTCAATCAACTCTATCTGATACGGAGCGCACATTGATGAGAAGCACTCAAGCGTCGAGTGTTTTGTATCTCATTTCGTTTGTTGACAGACAACACTTCCTGAAGAAGCCTCCAGTTTGTCTGTCTGGCATCTGCCTTAGTAAAAATTAATTTGATATGGTCATTCCATTTCAAGTCGATCTTGATGCCTACTCCCAGATATCTTATGCAAGTAACTGCTTCTATTGGATGTCCTGTTATTGAGTAAATGTGTAATAAAGGATCTGTCTTTCTATGTAAACGCAGGACTTAACATTTCTTAATGTTAAGGGTAATATTTTCCCTGCCCTTTTGAGAGAATTGTGCGAATTATAATTTTAATTTTTTGCTTCCAATTCAGATATGAGGGTTCGTCGAATCTGATCGAAACAGTTTTTCAGCAGAGGGCAGTTAGTCGGAGTTACAGCCAAGGTGCCGCGCGAGAGTAGCCGAGCGGTCTGGAGAGCCACTTTACGGATCGCGAGGTCTCCCGCGTCGGAGGTTCGAATCCTCCCTAGGGCATGGATGTGTGTGTTGTCCTTAGGTTAGTTTAACTTAGTTTAAGTAGTTTGTAAAAGTAGGGACTGATGACCAACGTAGCTTGGTCCCACAGGATTACAAACATTTGAATAGCCAATTTCAGATTATTGCACCCAAATTATCTTTATCTAGAACTGGCTATAATCTCTGTTTCATTACCTTAGCTATTATCTGAATTAATTTGAGTAATATGCTTGATTTTGTTAATGTCTTTCGTTTCAGTGTTCTTACCTCCTGAAAGTAACACACTGATAACCTCTATTTTAAATCTGCTGGGATAGCCTCTCCCTTCAGAGTTTCATTTATGATTTCTATGAACTATCTTCCTATAATATGCAAAACGCTTTATAAAGCTGTAGGGGAAAGGAGCTGGGTCTGCTGACATTTTAGAAGGAAAAGACTTTAGTATATCTAAATCTTCTTCTTCGCTTAATTCTGCTTTAAAATTTTTGTTATCGTCTTCCAGATGTGAATAAAAATCTCTTATTGCACGTTCCTCTATCCGCGTTTCATAATAGTGGGAGTTGTCAGGAGAACCTCACATTTATTTTCTTGAATATTTCGATATCAGTTTGCTTTTATTTAATTTTCTTACTGTATCTTGTGCCCAAGAAGAAATATTCCTCTGTGGATGGACTTTGTGTGAATGCCAGAGCAGTGGGCACTTCCCATCAGCCAACACAGGTGTGGACGCCTAATAATTTCACTCGGTCAGTACGGTGGCATCCACCGCGCATGTACTGAGTAGAGGCAGGATGCAGGGGAGATGGTGTTTGCTGTGGCCTCACCCAGCTTTTATTTTATTTTTTATTTATTTTTATTGTCCTTTTTATTTATTTATTTATTTATTTATTTTTTATTTTTTTTTATTTTATTTATTTATTTTTATTTTTTTTTTATTTTTTTTTTTTTTTTTTTTTGCTACCCTTGGCCATTGTGCGTCCAATACGACCTGGGAGGCCTTCTCATTATGTTGAGACGCCTGAGGCCATTCGGATGGCGCCGGCATCGTTCCAGGCATCTGGGCTGGGGAGTGATAGGACTTGCACATTAACTCAGTAATTCTGTAGGGTTCCACGCGCAGTGATTTACGAAGTGAAACTTGCCTAGGCCCTCTGGAGTAAGGCGTCCAGCGCGATATGGTGGACAACAGGAGGAAGAATAGCTGTTGGAATTTTAGTGTGTTCAAAAATCCACCCAAGGTGTCCATGTTTACGGCGTTTTCCTCGGGTCACCGTACTTTGTGTGAGAACGTAGGTAGCCTGGCTGCAGAAACGTGGAAGTTTCGCTGGTTGGGTCCTTATGAGCTAATTGACAGTTTTAGCAATCCATCTCCCGAGAGCAAACTGGCAGTGGTCGGACCTAGTTATCTGGAAGGGGATTGAAACTTTTAGTTTAGTCAGGGCGTGCCCCCTTGACTTGTGCTTTAGCAGGCGAGGAGAGCAGTGACTTCACTTGGAGACTTTGCGTTTGAGCAGGAGAAGATAGCTGACACTTCTAAGAGCAATCACTTCTCTTTTTCTCACAATATTGCTTACTTCGTTTGCCTAGAACTTAGAATTTGGTACAACTTTCGGACCTCTTTAAAAAACCTTAAGCTCTGGGTTCAGTGTCGGAGAGCCGAAAATAAAGTCTGCCTGTCTTGAATTAATCAGACCGACGCGCTAATAACGAGCTTTGCATTTCTGGTGTCGCCTGGGCATTCAGCAATCGCATGTAGAAATACACGTTAGCTGAAGTGACAAGAGATCGTTACCACCCAGAACACAGAGGCTGACAGCAGTTGTGTATCGCTTCTGAAATGTTGAGCAGTGTTGTTGTTTTTCATAGCTGCCACTGCACACTGTCGCAGGCCTCCTCCGATGTTGCCAAAGTGTTTGCTAACCTACCGCTTGCACTCGCTGGAGTGCCACACGCTTCCACGAGTTTTCTGATTATTGGGATGACTATTTACGGGCCATATTGCTCCGACTACACCCGTGTTTCTCAGTAAATTTGATTTGTTTCCATAATTTTATGACGTAAGTAGCACGCGACGTACCGCCCATTTACTATAGGAAAGAATAATATACTTTTGTGTAGGCCTTATCTGTTTGATATTTCTTTAACTTGGTGTTTCTATATAATTTTTGCCTCATAATCTAAAAGGTGTACGATTCATTAGTAAACAAATGACATTTGAATTACAAATTTTGTCTGCATTCAACTTATCACCATATGTGGAAGGGTTTCACTTCTGGATTTAGGACAGTTCAATTTAGACTTTGTGTTCGATTAATTGGGTTTTGGAGGGTCAGTCAACTCTATCATTTGATATAAAGTTTACCCATACCATTATTCTTTTTTCCATATGTTTATCCCATCGAAACTTTCATTTAACCAATCTGTTTCCAGACTATAATATATAATACACCTATCCTTTCCTACACCTCTCATTTTTGCGAATCCTGCCAGGTGTCAGTTTCCCTCTATTTGACTTCACCTACACATATCGATAGAGTACATTATAAAATCGACAAGCCTCATTTGTAATATCTTCTTTGAACTGACATAACGCTGAGTTCATCTGGTCTACAATTCTCAATAAAAATGTTATCCTACGTTGTTAATCTTAGATGAAATAAAATACTGAATTAGATTCCACTTCAAAAACAGTCTGAAGATGCGATTTGGTTTTTCAGATATTCAAACAATGACCTCTTAATCTTTATGAGTTTCGGTTTCGAAAAATGTTCAAATGTTTGTATAGTTTATGGGACTTAACTACGGGGTCATCAGTCCCTAAACTTACAAACTACATATGAACTACTTACGAACTAGGACGGCACAAATATCCATGCCCGAGGGGGGATTCGAACCCCCGACCCTAGTGGCCGTGCAGACCGTGACTGGAGCGCCTCAGTCTCCTCGGCCACCGCGGCCGGCTTTCGGTTTCGTTCTCTTCGTTTGCAATAACGTGTCTTGTGAAACAGTTTGTAGAGGTCACGTAGACAGGAGTACTGGAATTCTATCCTGTGCCTCAACCATCTTGCCCTGTCTTTCCCGTCGGGGAAAGGCCTCCGCATCGGAGCATAGCGCCTCAATGCACTTGGCCGCTCCGCCGCGGCGCACCTTATTTCTGGGTGGTCAGAGAAGATGGTAGGTATCACTTCAATACTACATACTGTATTTTCTAAGGTGGAAGATACATACATTCTGTCTATTCTACTGTGTGATGTTAGTAATATAATTAAACCTCATTATGGGGGTATTTTATTTCTCGAGTATTTTTACATTTCATGTGCAAACTGTTCCATCAAGTTTTCCGGATTTTTTAAAATTTGGCCAATGTTTCTTTTCATTTAAAACACCATTCCGATCACCACCTATTTATTTGTAAAACGTCGACAGGGTTGTCATAGAGTAGAGCCAATCTTACTTTGGTAAAACATGGCACTTTTTCGTTTCGCATGTTTTCCAGATAGGGCACAGATATTGATAAAAGTTGTACTACAGTTTGGACATTCAATTCGCCTCCCAGATTCTAAAAGAAGACCCGGTGGAAAGGCCGAGCTCTCTAAGGCGCCTTGTTGCGGAGTGCTCGGCTGCTCTGCGTGGGAGGTTTGCGTCCTCCCTCAGGCATGAGTGTGCGTGCGCGCGCCCGTGTGTGTGTGTGTGTGTGTGTGTGTGTGTGTTATTGTTGTTGTTAGGTTGGTTTAACTTCATTTAAGTAGTTTGTAAGTGTAGGAACTGATTACCATAGCATGTTTTTATTTTTTTAATTTTATTTTTATTTATTTATTTATATTTTTTTCCTAAAAGAACAACGTATTTAGATTCAGTTTCTTCCCTGACTAATGTTGCGTGCCACAATTGTTCTCATGGGCTGTGTTTAAAATTTTTTGTAACCAGCCACATAAGGATCCCTGAATTCTAGTTCTCGGAGCAGAGTTTAATCAAAATTGTATAGATATAAAAAGTATATAAGTGCAGTAACTTTATTGTCGTTTAGAATTTAGTTTATATTTAAGGTGCTCACATTATATGTATTATTTGTCAATTTGCAAGATTTCTTGAAGGACATTTTTCCTTTTCCATGTCTTCATCTACACTTTCATTTATATCTTCAACACATTCAAGTCTCTTAAATGCGTTATCCAAGTAGCCGGTGCATCTCCTGTATTAGAAATGTTGTTTTCAATCTCGTTTTGTGGCATCTGTTGTGCACTCTCTGAGATTTCTTTGGTTCTCATTTCCTGATGGACAATCGTTAGACTTCCCTGCTTTTGAGTCTCCTTTGTCTTGTCTCGTTCCTGCATGGTTCTCAGTTTGTTCCTTTAAAGTGAGAGCTTTACTCCGTACAGAATCTAACTGCTATGTTCCTTTACCTCTTTTGGAGATCTCACGTGGGATATTATCCTTCTTATCTAAATTATTAATATCAGTTCGATTGTGATCGTCGACATTTGGTTTTTGATGATTTTAGATTTTTTAAAAGTTGTTTTCGATTTATTTGGCTTGAAACGTTTTTTCATTGAAGTGAAATTCGATTTTTTCCTGCGTGCTACGTTTTACTTCTTTGGCTCCTCGTGTTGAAAAACCGGAGGCGTTGACGCGGTAGCAGTTTCTGTTATGTCAAGTGCTGGGTTCTCACTTGGGCGGCACTCTGTCTCGTCGAGAGTTCAGTTTGTTTGCCAATATGTCTAACCCGTGTAAGTTCTACGGGCGTCATCGGTTTGGCCCGGCTCCGTGTTATTTCCTGGAACCGCCTGCTCCGCCCAAACTTCCTCCTGCCCTGTTGTGCACGCGCTGTTAGCTGCGCCCCCGCAGTATAAGTTAACTAACTGCCTGACTGGACAACAGGCTCTGCAGCCGGTAGTTGCGGGACAGGTCCTTTACTGCACTCAACCCTAATAAGCTCGGGCGAGTTACACGAGGTACACGTCCGTGGCTGCCCGTAATAGAGTACTATAGCCAAATATCCAAGCGCATTTATACACTGCTCAAAACAATCAGGGCATCAGGTGAGGTAACACGCACAACGTATTTTGATTTGTGTTTACCAAGGGGCACAAACAGCTGCGTATTTTATTCATATACTAGCTGTAAACCCGGCGTTGCCCGGGTGTTTATTTATCCTACACTCTCGTACTCCACATCCCCTTCCCTCCTCTCTCTGCGTCCACCTCTTTCTCTCCCATCTCTCTGTTCGTTTCCACTTTTCCCTCTCTCGGCAAAGTTTTCTGCTAGGTATCGTCTGTCATGTACGATGAAAAAATGTATGTACCCAGTGATCTTCCTCTTGGTTTAAAGGTCATGTGTGCAAAAATTCATAAATATTGGAGCAAAACGATGCATTTTGTAAACTTCTGTAAGTTAAATACCCTCCACCATGCACCGAACTAAATGTTATACAGACAGTGACATTCCTCTTGTTTTTAAGGAAGTGTGTGTCAAATTTCATCAATATCGGAACAAAACTATAGATTTCTATGCAATAGAAACGCAGGGGCACATTGAAAAACGCATTTGTTGTTCTCAACCCTTGTTCTGAGAATAACGAAAACAACAAAAAAAGAATCCGTGAAATCGGTCGAGCCGTTCTCAAGTTATGGCGCGACCAAGGTATTTACGGATCCACTTTTTTGTTGCAAAGTACCCTCCCCCATGCACCGTATTAAACTTAAGGGTGAAGGTGACCTTCATCTTGTTATGAAGTTCAAGCGTGCAAAATTTCGTGAAGATCGGAATTAAACTGCAGATTTTGTGAGTTTGTAGGAGAAGTATGCCCCTCCATGCACCTTTCACCCCAAAACACTTTCTCAGCTAACGTTTTTTACCTATAAACAACATTCCTGCAATCTTTCAGCTTCATAGATGAAGTAATTTTCGAGATTTCGTATTAAGTCAGTGAGTGAGAGTCCTTTCGGTTTTATATAGATAGAGATTAAGAAAACAGATTGCTTAATTTTGGATGCAAGAGAATTAAGGGAGACTTGCAGACAAAAATAAATAGTAACATGCAAATCTGTAATGCTAACTTTATTTGATATAAGGTCATGCCTGATGCGACAGTTTTACGGCATCTACAGCGAAACTGTTGTGAGCGGTAGATTTCTTTTCGTGTCATCATTTTGTGTGTGTGTCGGGGGGGGGGGGGGGGGGGGGGGTCCATTACACAACGCCTCATAATAAACGTCCGAAATTACATGAAAACTTTTTCAGGTCCGTATCTACTCCCATTTTCCAATAATTGGGTATTCTCACGCGGTGGCCTCTCATTATGACGTCATATCTCCTGATCTGTGTGTCGTGCTCTTTTGTTTTTATGTCAGGAACCTTCGTGGGCATACGGTGAACAGTTCACCAAAGTTTCATTGCAATGGAATGAACGGTTTACGAACACATAGAGGACATACAGACAATATATATATATATATATATATATATATATGTTTAGCTCTTTATGTGAGGTTTACATGGCATTTACTGAGAGTGAAGCACTATGCGTCTACCATAATAGTGAAAAAGTCATTCAGGTTGCTCTCTAATATTGTGTGTGATCACCTCGGACGGCCAGTACAGTTGCACACCTGCGTGGCATAGACAGTATGAGGTTCTCAATCAGTTCTTGAGCGGTATTTGGCCATTCGTCCATGAGTGCAGTATCCATCTCAGCAACAGTTGTGGGAGATGCTGGTCTGGTTGCAATGCATCTTCCAAGTGCATCCCAGACATGCTCGATCGGGTTTATGTCCGATGGACAAGCTGGCCAGCACCATTCGTTCAATTCCCTGGCTTCAAGCATGTGGTCTACCATCGCAGCTCTGTGGGTACGAGCGTTATCGTCCACCAGAAGGAACCCATCGCCTATGGCACCAGCGTAGGGCACAACAAAAGGTCGAAGGATCTTGTCTCTATACCTCTAAGCAGTCAAAGCGCCATTCTGAACGACATAGAGGTCCGTACGTCCTAAAATACTGACCGTGCCGACGTCATTCATTCCCCACCATTATATGGTGATGTTTCCTGCACATAAGCAGGATTGTTCCGATTTCCACGTTCTCTTCAGATGAAGGAACAACGAATTGTTTGACCGAACACAAAATCTTGACTCATCTGTAAACATAACATGGCGACATTCATACGACTCTAATTGTGATGGTCCTCCGCCCAGTTTATCATAACTGAACGGTGTCGTGGTTTTAATGTGACAAACACCACATGCTTCCGTGCGTAGAGGCCACATTCCGAAAGACGATTACGGACTGTTTGTGTTGATATTGCTCGCCCTGTTGCTGCCAGGAGGGTACTTTACAGCTGAGTTGTTTTCAGCCTCGTGTCTCGACGTGACGGTGATAATAATCATCTCTTGCTGTTGTTACCCGTGGACAACCTTGGCCGTAACTTCTTTTAACGGTTCCTGCTGTCTGAAATGGCGTCAAGGCCTGGAAATTACACTTTGGGCCACTCTAGTAGCTGCAGCCACCTCCCTCCGTGCCTGTCGCCCGTCCAACCTTCTCGCCGCGGTGGAGTAGCCGAGCGAGGCCTTAGTGAAGGGCTGCTTAACCCGCGGCGGTCGCTGCAGCCACAGCTGGTGCCGGCCACACTGCGCCGGCTGATACCGATACATGACCAAAATTACTTTTCAATTTTCTTGCTGAAAAAATACTGTATGTGTATGAAACAAAGCTACATCGCACTCTGGTATCAGTGCTCCTTCTCCTGTAAAAAAAAATAAAAACCACCTCTTCCGGTTTTGTGCGTTTTCCTTGACGTATGATACTTCTCACTCCATTCAGAGGAAACTAATTGTCGTACATCACTGAGTTTTGCACATCTTGCAGACTAACATAACGGAGTGTCTGTTTTTTTTCGATATTCGCCATAGTTATTACGATACTTAATTTCCAATTAACTTGTCGCATAACATTTGATGCTTTTGCAGTGAAAAATATAGTCGCTGACTACTTTACGTTTGGTTAACTTTGGGTTATACATTACTGCGTACGAAATGTAGTCAACATTGTGAAATTGTTTTTAAAGCTGAAAAGAAAGCGATACATCGCTCCAGTAAAGCGAACAAGGTGTTAAAATTTGAGGGCGCTGGCGTCGCGCGCTCTCCTTGGACGCGCCATGTGCACAACTACTGAGCCTCTAGCCTGCAGCTCAGTCAGTCAACCTTGGTAATAAAGCACATGCCCGAGCCAACAGAAAATGACTTTAAAAAATAGCAAAGTTTATCTGAGACAGATGCCAATTCTCTAACTCGTTTTGAAATACTGATGGCAAAAAAGTTCGGATAAAAAGAGGACAGTAAATGTGGTTCTATATGTTTTAGTTACAAATATCGGATTGCTAGCTGTCACTGACGGAAACTGCAAGTTCGTAATGGTGATTTTAGAGTTCTAATGAAAAGAGAATGCTAGTGTTTTTGTTGAATGTCCCTTCTGACATGCAATAGAAATGGGAAGACTAAAATTACCAGAAGAATTTTTGACTGGATCCAATAACAAGCGTCTATGTATTGTCCTAGGCGCTGCAGCATTTTACCTCTGAATCAATATTTAATTAAACTTTCGCCACAAAGAACAAACAGTAGGGGAGCTTGCAATGGCACTGTTAAGTTGGAATATGAAGGTCGTATGAGCAGCTTAAGTGAATCTTCTTTCTAGTTGAGTTTAATCCAAGTAAATAAATGGCACTATAATGAAACTGCTGTTATAACTTGGCACCATCCACGGATGGTGATAACGAAAAAAATGTTTTGATCGCAAATTGCATAAAATGCCAAAAACTGGACTCACTAGTTGCCGTCATGGGGTAGTGACCGTTAGATCACGACAGGGACAAAGTTGTAACTGCTGTCCTATAATCCCAATATACATAAAATGTAACTATATAAGGTTTTCTATAGCCCATGGTGTAGCTCATACAGCAACCAGTGAATTTTTAATTTCAATTAAAAACAGTCTTTGTTACCAAGTGGTTTTATTAATTACCAATGACGTGTTTCGTCCTCACAGCAAGGCATGATCACATTATCTGCATGACAAACGTTACGCAAATTACTACAACAGCCCCTGTTTCAATACTCTAAACGTTGAGGTAAAATGACTTGGAATGACAGTGAAGTAATTATGAATAAAGTAGCCTTGTGTTATTGGCTCACAAAAAAGCCAATATCACATGCAACCTTTAGCAAAGAAGTAACCATTTGAAAATGATTGGTAAAGGAAGGGAAGGAAGAAGGATAGGAAAGAAAGTACTGACAGTGGCCGCATTTTGGGATTGATATTAAACAATGGCGACAAGTGAAAATGTGAGCCGGACCTGGAATCGAACCCGGGTCTCCCGCTTCGGGCCAGCGGTCGCCTTAACCACTTGGCCACCCGTGCTCGCCTACCGTCCGTCTCAAATTCCCACATGTCGCACGCTATGTTTGTAGCGCCCCTATCGTCCATGCCCTCTTACACTCGCCATTACGGATTCCCGTGCGAGGTCGGACGTATGACCGCATCTGCGGTGAAATAACTGAAGTTAACGCCGTCGTCGCGTTTAAATACTTATTGTATTGGCGTGGTGTCTGTTCTTTCGGACGTCCGAAAAAACAGACACCACACCGCTTCGCACCCAAACAGCATTTGCAAATGATTGCTAGAGGAAGGGAAGGAAGAAGGATAGGAAAGAAAGGATTGACACGTCCGAAAGAACAGACACCACACCAATACAATAAGTATTTAAACTCGTCGACGGCGTTAGCCTCAGGTATTTCACCGCAGATGCGGTCATACGTCCGACCTTGCACGGGAATCCGTAATGGCGAGTGTAAGAGGGCATGGACGATAGGGGCGCTACAAACATAGCGTGCGACATGTGGGAATTTGAGACGGACGGGGGGCGAGCACGGGTGGCCAAGTGGTTAGTTGGCCTGCAGCGGCCGTGCAGTGAGGACCTGTTGCGCTGCGCTGCCGGACGGCTTGTTTACGTGCGAAGGGTAAGTCGCTCGCTCACAGCGGTGTTTACCTGCTATTTAGCGTGTGCAGAATGATTATCGAGAATCAAAAAAAAAAAAAAAAAAAAAAATGTTCAAATGTTTGTATAGTCTATGGGACTTAACTACGGGGTCATCAGTCCCTACACTTACAAACTACATATGAACTACTTACGAACTAGGACGGCACAAATATCCATGCCCGAGGGGGGATTCGAACCCCCGACCGTAGCGGCCGTGAAGACCGTGACTGAAGCGCCTTAGTCCCCTCGGCCACCGCGGCCGGCTATCGAGAATCCATAATGGCTCATTCCATGGCTCAGCCCATGCGAAAAGACACTTTGAGATTAACTTTCGACAATTCCTTTGCACGACCTACCTCTTTCGAAGTGGAAGATTTTGTGGAACGTGAAATGAAAATAGGACTTGACGACATAATTGGAATTCATTTGGCGATCGTTTCTAGCATCGCGTATGTAAAATTGAGAGATGCCAATTTTTGTGAGAAGGTTTTTGAATCCGTTGGAGGAACTCTTAAATTCAAACACAGTGATGGTAACGTCGAAAAGGTCACAGTTACTCACGCCGGTCTCGGCATTCGAACGATTAGGATCTTTGAATTGCCGTTCGAAATACCTGTCAACGACAAAGATGCCGCAATTGCGCCTTATGGAAAAGTGATCAGCAATATTGCTGAACGTTGGGCGGCTGCTCACAAGTTTCCGGTGTTGAACGGTGTTCGACAACTGAAGGGAGATCTAAGGAAACACATTCCCTCGTACATCCCTGTCTGTGGATACCGGGCAATTGTTATTTATGATGGGCAACCCAAGACATGCGGCAGATGCGGCTCTACAGGCGGAATACGTACAGAGGCGAGTTGCGCAGCTGCCTGCGGGTGAAACTGTGGCGCCCCCCACGATGACGACACTACAGACGTCATACGTTGCGGTGGCGTGCGGATACAAGTCATTGCAGGCCAGTGGTGGCGTAGCTTCAGAGACAAGTCAACAAGTTGTTAAGGAGACAGTCAATGCCATTATTGATACTCCTCCAAGTCCGCGTCAGGAAATTACAGAACACTGAACCGAAGCGCAGGTCGACTCAGAAGCGGTGGCTCCCAAAATTCACAACACAGAAGACGCCAGGGATGTCGTGTCTGAACGAAGTGTACATACTGTGGAGGCAACTGATACGCCTATGGCAGATGCTGCCGATTCTGAACCCGTCAACGAATTCGTGTCAATCGCTGCAGCATCGGAAACGGCCGGTACTTCCCCAAAGAAAACTAAAAAACGAATTTGCTTTACAGGTTTTGTCCGCCTTGAGCAAACACAAATGTTTTTTTAATTTTTCCCAGACATGTTTCGCTGGCGTTGCAGCATCATCAGTGGGATGTTTATTATCTTAATACCATATGTTGCTATGTTTGTGGTTTTTCCACTCACAAAATGTCTCTGATAGGTTTTGACAGTTTGTCATTTTGGTGGATATCCGCTGTTTTACGTGTTGTGGACAGGCACTGTGTCACTTTCACTTTCACTCAATGTTTATATGTTTATAAACATTGAGTGAAAGTGAAAGTGACACAGTGCCTGTCCACAACACGTAAAACAGCGGATATCCACCAAAATGACAAACTGTCAAAACCTATCAGAGACATTTTGTGAGTGGAAAAACCACAAACATAGCAACATATGGTATTAAGATAATAAACATCCCACTGATGATGCTGCAACGCCAGCGAAACATGTCTGGGAAAAATTAAAAAACATTTGTGTTTGCTCAAGGCGGACAAAACCTGTAAAGCAAATTTATTTGTAAGCAAACACGGTAATTGAAGAGCTTTCAAACCCCAAGATGAATACTAAAAAACGAAGGTTGGCACATCAGGGAGCGGAACAAACAGCGCCTAGTTTACGGGGAAAAGCGAAGGTAATAGTGCAAAAATTAAAAGAAGGGGACTTAGAAGATGCTGCTCCCTCTCAGCGTGGACAGAACAAAAACCCAAATCAGGGTACACGGTCGGGATCTCCCGCTGAAACGACTACTTAGAACGCGTTAAGATCGAATGCGCCGCAGCATGCGTGCCTTCAAGTTAATGAGGACGTAGGTACTACTATTACAAAAGAGTGTGCGGACGATGTAGTGACAGACTACACGGATATAGAAATGAGGGACGCTCCAGAGGACCCGAGTGCCTCAACTTCCACGTCGACAGATAACACACACATCGTGAATGTTGCCATAGGCACCCAAACAATGGAAACCGACAGCGCCTCACCGTCCCAGCAGAATGATAATAATTAATCTGTCATCTTTACACTCCAAGTAAGGTATGAACGGCTTGCAAGCGTACAAAATTGTTACGCTAAATCTCAATAAGATCCGCAGTTTCTTAAAGTTGAAAAGTTTACAAAACTTTTTGTACGCTGCTGACATTGATGTGGCTATGCTTCAAGAAGTGACCGACATCGAATTAGATCAAATAGCCGGATATAACGTCTTATCCAACCCTGGCTACGGAGACGACCTCAGGACTGCAATACTTCTTAAAGAAGGAATAATCGTCAAAAATGTGGAAAGACTTGTATCCAGCAGAGGGATCGCGGTCACTTTTAACAACACCAGGCTAATCAATGTTTACGCTCCATCCGGATCAGGTAACAAACAACGCCGGGCGAAATTTTTTAGACATGACGTTCTTCCCCTGTTTGCATCGACTTGTACCGAAATCATTTTCGCCGGTGATTTTAACTGTGTGCTGCATCAAAGGGATAAAATCCCAAAATTTAATCGTTGTGTGTAACTTGGGAAGATCGTTCAAGACCTTCGATTAATTGACACTTGGACTTTCTTGCACGGCGAAGCGACCGGCTTCACACACATCACCAGCCATTCCGCTAGCCGGCTTGACAGAATCTATGTCTCACAGAATTTAACAGCTAAACTTTTACAATACGAAATATGGCCCACTAGTTTCTCCAACCATGCTGCGTACATATGTACCATTAACATGTCAAAACAAGATACATATCGAGGTCGCGGCCTGTGGAAATTAAACATCGCGCATTTGCAAGATTCCGTGTCAGTGTGGAAAGTCATATATTGGACAGACGATGCGTACCGTCGAGGATCGATGCGTTGAACACCAGAGGCACACACGATTGATGTATCCGAGTAAGTCGGCGGTCGCTGAACATTGTTTGTCGGAGAATCATGCGATGGACTATGAAGGCACTAGGATTCTGGTACAGACGTCGAGATACTGAAACTGCGTCGTTAGAGAGGCCATTGAAATTCGCACAAGTGACGACCTCATAAACCGTGACTGTGGCTATAATCTTAGCAAAGCTTGGGAACCAGCGATTGGGTTAATTAAGAGTAAATCTAGCAAACGTAACGAAGTGACGATCACGGCGGACAGAGCCCTCACACCGACGTCATCTCAGACGCCGGCGCAATCGGTTCCACTGCGTGGCCGCGGCGCGGGGCGCGGACCGCGGAGGGGTCGCTCCGCGGGCCGAGGGTATTTAAATCGCGCCGGCCGCGGTGGCCGAAAGGATTGAGGCGCTCCAGTCACGGTCTGCACGGCCACTACGGTCGGGGGTTCGAATCCCCCCTCGGGCATGGATATTTGTGCCGTCCTTACTTGTAAGTAGTTCATAAGTACTTTGTAAGTTTAGGGACTGAAAACCCCGTAGTTAAGTCCCATAGACTCTACATACATTTGAACTTTTTTTTTTAAATCGCCCGCTACCGGGCTAGAACCTAGTTCCCTTCGAGCAGCCGTAGCGTGCGGATCTCCGTGCCGGCGCGTTTCCAGGAGCTCAGTCCGTCAGGTCACCTGATGATGGCGACATGTATGAACGCCGAAATATTGTGCCCGTTGGACACTATAGACCGGCAGTACACCCGTGGTGTTTTTATTCTCAAATACGCCGGGAGAAACTGGAGAATCACAGCTGGCATGAGATGTTCAGGAATACAGTTCCGGAAGAAGCTGCAGAACACCATTGCAGTCAACTACAGAGAGTTACTCAATAAACTCAGAGCATGTGTTCAACTTCACAACATGAGGCAGTTGAATACGTTACAAAAAGTACAACTAGTTAACACCTACATCACATCGAAAATCAACTATGTTGCTAAAGTGTTGCCCATTCCGAGTGGCATCGCACAAAGGATGTTGTCAGCACCAGGTCATTTCGTGAGCAGAGGCAACATATTTAAAGTTAAATATGAGACCTTAACGCTTCCGATACGAAACGGTGGGTTAAATTTCACAAACGTCCACACAAAGGCACAAGCGTTGTACATAAGTAGTACATACAAGCTGTGGAAAACATCCCCGAACAGTTTAATTACCCATCTGCTCAACGAAATCTCACCACCGGACCTAAACCCTCCAGCTGATGTTCACCACATACCGCCTGCACTGTACCACGTACGGAATTTCTTATTGGAATATACGTTCGAAGAAGGATAGCCGAAAAGGAAATAACGGTTGCAAAGAAAATCTATGAAACCTTGATTGAAACAAAAGCCTAAAAATAACATAGAAGATAAATACAGGGATCACAACTGGCGCGTAATTTGGGATAATATCCACTCCCGCAATTTGCCGTCTGTCGTGCGATCGTCTTGGTGTGAATAGAAAAATAGCGACCAATTCCAAGCGGTACTCCATACGTCTAGCCGACTCCCCTCTGTGTAACACATGCCTTCTACAAGATACTGAGGAACATAGATTTGTGTGCGAGAAAGTGAAAGAGGTTTGGAAGGTAGTTAGGCAGCTATTGGGAAGTATCACTAGAACATCTGCCGCTACGATAACACCAGCAGACTTCCTTACACCCGACACGGTCCCCTATCCACAGACCAAAAGCAATTCAGTAAACTGGATGATAGGACACACAGTTTACTATATACTCAACAGCTAAAGTCCAAGTAAACAGGACTTTGTCATGTACCTACGGATACAACATCAAAAATTACAGGCAATTCCCAAGTGTGGTAAACATTATGCAAATTTTTTAACCGAAACAATCAGTGAACAACTAATGTACTAACATACGATTAACGGTTCACTGTGGAGAAACATAAATTACATTTAGTTGAAATGGATCTTGATTTTATATAGAATGACCAGAATTCAATCCCACGAAGACACGAAGTAAAAAGCAAGAAACGATGTACAACTTGTTTCGCCAATTCCGCAGCCGGGAAACTTCGGCCGTGACGCTTTTCGTAGTTACGAGAAGACAATATGTGGTACCAATACCTGCTAACTGAGAAGACACAGGATAAGAAATTAAAATAGAATCAGATACGGAAACGCACCACACATTTCGAGAAGACGAACTCCGATAGGCAACCACTGGGCTGAAGTTAAACGTGCTAAAATGTCAGTCAACGTTTATTTATATGCTTATTTTCAGAAATCCCTTATTTTCAAGACTTCTGCATTTTCTTTTTCTCTGCTGTCAAAGAAGCATACATGGAAATACTTTTATTTTTAAATATCGGACAGCAGCCACTTTCTTTCCTAAAGGCAGATGAAGCCGACGCCGATGAAGGCGATGTTGGCGAGCGGAAGGTTAAATAAATAAAAAAAAGTGGTTAAGGCGACCGCTGGCCCGAAGCGGGAGACCCGGGTTCGATTCCCGGTCCGGCTCACATTTTCACTTGTCGCCATTGTTTAATATCAATGCCCAAATGCGGCCACTGTCAATCCTTTCTTTCCTATCCTTCTTCCTTCTCTTCCTTTACCAATCATTTGCAAACGCTATTTGGCTGCGAAGCAAGTGTCGTGTCTGTTCTTTCGTACGTCCGAAAGAACAGACACCACACTAATACAATAAGTAACCATTTTATATTCTGAGTTAAATAACCTGTCTACTCGTAAATTATCTTGAATGTGTTGTTGTTCGCTATATTAAAGTACTGGTATTCTTGCACCAGTATGAAAAATAAGATGCAATTAAAGACATTGCAGAACCGGTTATGCGAGTCTACAAAGTTGAATAAAATTCAGCTATAGTGAATTAACAGCCTTTCATTCAACACTTTTGAGATTAATACGTCTTTATCAGCTCCTATTAAACACGACGCGCAGCGCACAGCATTGGAAGCTGCTGCGGGCGAGCTGAGAGCGGCACAAGAAACATAAATTCTTTGTTGCACGCGGCTGTGAAACCGATGTGAGCGAGCTGAGGCGGCCGCCCGGGTGCACTATGGCCACCCCAATGGGATCACCCACTGGGGTTTCCAGCCGCTTCCCTGCAGGAAGCGTGGAGCGGCTCACTTCAACCATTTAAATATAAATTACGTAGGATATTTTGTGATTTCGGAACTCCACTTATATCAGCTTTTTATTTATATTTATGTAGACGCACTGAACACAATGTCATCGGCCGAGTATAGTAGCCGAGTGGTCTAAAGCGCCTCGCTGCGGAGCGCGCCGTTGCTCGTCGTCGGAGGTTCGAGTCCTCCCTGGGGCATGGGTATGTATGTTGTCCTTAGGTTAGTTTACCTTAGTTTAAGTAGATTGTAAGCTACGGACTGATGACCACGCAGTTTGCTCCGATAGTTTTACAAACATTTGAAAATTTTTCCAACCTTCTCATGGCTCTCCATGACATATCTTTTGGTAGCTGGCGTTGTTGTTGCATTGCAATACCTACGCACTACACTATTGAACCAGCTGCTTGTGTAATTACTTTATTAGAGTAAACACAAGTCAACACCAAGACCATCTACAGCAACTTTCTTTTATACCACTACTCGGTTGCCGTAATGTTGTCTCCACTCCATTAGAACCGACAGAAAGACGTCGAACCATTTTAGTTCAGTCTGCCGATGACAGTATTTGAGAACCTAGATATATCAACTGATCCAGTAACTATTTGGCCAATGTGTATGACGGAATAGTTTGCTCAAATTGAATATGAAGTTGGCGAAAGCCGTTCAATAAAGGAAACATTTTGTCGGCAACATTTGAGAAAATCGTACCGTTGGGCCTAACGTCCTTATTTATTTCTTCTGATGGTATTTCAAAAAGCAGCTGAAAAACCTGAACTGTCAGAATTTGTAATCCTGTATGAGAGTCTATTACATCGCTCATATTTCCGTGTGACTTATTGAACTACATGACACCACCACACTTGCCTACAATTGCACAAACTAACTCAGGATTTGTCAGTTTAACAAAAGCAGCGTTGGAAACAAATGATGGCTGTACACCTGTAACTTGTTTCCCAGTAATTTGGACTTTCTCAATAAATCACTGTTTAATATCTTAAGCTTTTGATCTTAAGAAATTTCTACAGAACGTGAATTTTGTCGTGTCCATTCTGTCTTCACATACGCATAAGGAAAGGCACATTCGCAAAAGAATCACTTGAGAAGAACCTTTAAAACAGCTACACAGCTATTGTTTATAACAGGACCGCCAGCGAGGTCGCCACACGAGCTTCCTGCGCCGTGGTCGCGACTCGCACACCACTGGGCCACGTTACTCATTTGACGAAGTAAGATGATTTTAATATGGGTACAATTCAAACGCAAATAACTTAACATTTTCAGTTCCTTAAAAGTTTCAGTGACGGTATTCAGCAGTCGAAGATGAAGATAGATAACTACTCCATGTTTGTTATAATAATCTAAATACATAATCTAACTCAAACTGATGTGCTAATATAATGTCAAATGTTAGCGACTCCAAAATATTAAAGATATTCACCTTTGGAGGTGTCATTGTCTTTGATCGTGTAAAGTGGCGCAGGTTATTACTGCTCATTGAAATAACGGAAAATATGCATATGTTTAACTGTCTATAAACCTAAGGGATCGCCGCGTGCGAATGGCGTCTTATCACGAATTGCCCGGCCGATTCCTGTCGGAGGTTTCCCCTCCCTCGGGGTGGTTGCGTGCATTGTTCTTAGATTAAGTTAGTTTAAGTAGTTTGTAAGTCCAGGGACCAATGACCTGATCAGTTTTATCAAAATAAATGCTTGTAAGCCTGTTGGACCAAACTGCTATAATCATCGGTCCCTAGACTTACGAATAACTTATGGCACACAGTAACATATACAGAGGAGCAGCCACCCCTAAACCACTGTCCTACGCTCCCCTCATTGTTCCGTAAGATGCTAGCAGGTGTCAGGCGGATCGCTGGCTTAGGGTGCCTCTCGCACGTCAGAGGGTAGCGTGGAGGGGAGGCTGAGGGGAGAGCTCCTGTCGCCTGCCACGAGGCCACGGCTGTGTCCGGCTTGCTGGCGTTTGAGGGGAGGTGGTGGTGGGGACAGCCGCTACCTGCCGCCTGCTCTGGCCAGTTTAAAGGGCTGCTTCTGACCGCAGCGCCATCATGGGACATCTTACGGGACTGCTGGAAACCCTCCCTCCCCGCACCACAGAGCGTAGGACCGGGCCCTTACGGAGGTTTCCCGTCTGTATATATTTGTCTGTGCTTATGGTTAGGGCAATGCAAACGTCCATGCCCGCCCGAGGGAGGACTCGAACTTCTAACGGGATCGGCTGCTTAATCCGTGACATAGAGACTCAAACCGCGCACCCATTTCTACTTGGCATGTTCTCATGACGGGTGCAGTTATTTTTACACCGCAACGTAGCCAGTATCCTATACACCTCTGTCACTGCCAAACTTAGCTACAAGACACTTCTCAGGCTTCGGAGTTTAACAATAATAGTTCATGTGAGCGAAATCAGTTTGATGAGAGCTTATTTAATTCCAAAAAACCTCGATGTACGAATTATTCCTAAATATTCTGCTTACGTAGAGATGGTTATGACCGCGGTTATCTATTCATAAGCAGCTTAAGTGTGTGTCAGTTTGTTGCCGATAGAACAGCG
Organism: Locusta migratoria; assembly: GCA_026315105.1. Taxonomy (NCBI): domain Eukaryota; kingdom Metazoa; phylum Arthropoda; class Insecta; order Orthoptera; family Acrididae; genus Locusta; species Locusta migratoria. The sequence continues at coordinate 15,723,680 of CM048755.1, forward strand.
CATGTGCACAGCTGTTGTCGAATTCCATAAACAGTTATGCGCATACGTAGTTTTACATCTTACGCGTGTGTCAGATTGTCGCCGATAGCTATTATAAACGTTTTTCCGTGAAGTAATTGCGAGCGAGTAATGCCCTGAGCTAGAGTTGTTCGATATTCATCACTGTTAGATACGCATTGGTGTTAGAATCAATTTTTAAAAATATTTTTAGACTGATGCTATTACCATGAGTGATGGGAATATATTACAACTGGACAAACACATAGAGTACAATACAGAATACAGTTTTATGTGTACCAATTTCGTTTGTGGCTTGGATCCTCGACAATATAAAAATTTTATTGGAGAATCCAATTGAATCTTCAGGATGGAGATAACGATGGTCCTATATTGTATTCATACCACCGATGCGTTGATGTTTTAGAGAACTTAAGGACATCGTTGTTTTCCACTAAACACCAATGTTTGTCTAACGACGATAAATGTGCATCGACTCTAGCACAGAGAATTACTCTCTCGCAGTTACTTCACCGAAAAACGTTTATAATAATCACAATTCATAGTCGGAACAGCAGTCAATCCATATAATTCCAATTCTGTTGACTGCCGGACATTTGCTGGTTAATATATAATCACCGAATGAAACACACACAGATGAAGTATTCATTGCCTAAAACTTTTCCAATGACTTCATGATTAACAATGGATATCACTATAGAGTTGGATATAATTTTACCTCTGCATCGAATTCGTACTGACAGAAAACCTGGCCGATTAAAACTGTGAGCCGCAACGGCACTCGGACGCAGAACCTTTTCCTTTCCGGGTAAGTGCTCTAGCGACATACAGTAGCTACCCTATCAAGCCTCAGGACTCGTCTTCTAGATTTACATCCGTCATTACCTCGCTTCCTAATTTTCTTCCAGAAGTGCTGGTTCTGCAAGTTTCTCAAGGAGAATTTATATGCAGCTTAGAAAGTAGAACGCGAGGTAGAGGCGGATGTAAAGATGAGTGCGGGCCCTAAGATGTGGTCGGTTAGGTCGAACGATAGAGCATTTTCTGCTAAAGGAAAGGGTCCTGGGTTAGATTTCCGGTCTGGCAATCAGCTTTGTTGGCAGAAAGGTTTAAAGTGTTTCACTATTCACACTATTTTACCAAAAATGTATCTGAACATCTCACTCTTGAATTTAAGTTTCTCTGACTGAGCAAATAGTTTTAAAATAAATCTAAAAAGGTTCATAAACAATACCCTGACCTATTTCTGAATTTATATCACTGCCTGTTACGATTCAACTTATACAATAGTACAGCAGATTATCGTCACAGTAAAAGTTCAGCTATGTAAGCACATTTACACTTACGATATGTTTATTACTTTAATTCCTATGGTGTGTTTCTTATCAAAGATGTCACATAATCATCAGAACACGGAAATAACTAAACAAAATGAGTGAATACCTAGCATCTACTCAAATCAAATGTTCAAATGTTTGTTAAGCTTAAGGGACTTATCTACGTGGTCATCAGTCCCTAAACTTACAAACTACTTATGAACTACCTTATACTAAAGACGACACAAACATCCATGTCCGAAGGGGGATTCGCCGCGGTGGAGTACCCGAGCGGTCTAAAGCGTCTCGCTGCGGAGCGCGCGGTTGCTCGCCGTGGAGGTTCGAGTCCTCCCTGGGGCATGGGTGTGTGTGTGGTCCGTAGGTTAGTTTACCTAGGTTTAAGTACTTTGTAAGCTACGGACTGATGACCACGCAGTTTGGTCCGATAGATTTACAAACATTTGAATTTGAAGGGGGGATTCTAACCCCCGACCGTAGCGGCCGTGCAGACTGTGACCGCGCGCCGCAGACTGCTCGGCCACTGCGGCCGGCTAGCATATACTACAAAGCAGTATGTGAGCTGCCAGTTCTCCTGGAACACTGTCTTCGATACCAATATGTACTACCATACATATAACCCCCCATCAATCACAAACATTGCCGAATGGGGTGGCGTGCGTGCCTCAGCGATACAGATACCCGGACCGTAGGTGCAACCACAGTGGAGGGGTATCTGTGGAGAGACCACACAAACGTGTGGCTCTTGGAAGACAAGCAGTAGCCTTCTCAGTAGTTGCAGGGGCAACAGTCTGGATGACTGACTGACCTGGCCTTGTAACATCAGCTAACGTGTCTTTGCTACAAGTTTACTGTGAAAGGCTGAAAGCAAGGGGAAACTACAGCTGTTAATTTTCCTGACGACATGGAGCTTTACTGTATGATCGAATTATGATGGTACCCTCCTGCGAAAAACATTCCGACTGTAAAATAGTCCCCCATTCGGATCTCCGGGTGGCAACTACTCAGGAGGATACCGTTATCAGGAAATACAACACTGGCATCCCACGCATCAAAGCGTGGAGTATTAGATCCCTTCATTTGGCAGGGAGGTTAGAAAATTTAAAAATGGAAATGGATAGGTTGTAGTTAGATATAGTGTGTATTAGTGACGTTCGGCCGGCCGCGGTGGCCGAGGGGACTGAGGCGCTTCAGTCACGGTCTGCACGGCCACTACGGTCGGGGGTTCGAATCCCCCCTCGGGCATGGATGTTTGTGCCGTCCTTAGTATAAGCTAGTTGATAAGTAGTTTTTTAAGTTTAGGGACTGATAACCCCGTAGTTAAGTCCCATAAGCTTAACAAACATTTGAACATTTTTTTAGTGACGTTCGACAGAAGAATGAACAGGATTTCTTGTAAGGTGAGTACAGGCTTATAAATGTAAAATCAGTTGGGTGAGAAGAAGAAGAAAATAGGAATGCGTGTAAACCATGAGGAGGAGTACAGTGATCGCATTATCATAGTCAAGATATGTAGGAAGCCAAAACCGACATCAGCTGTGCTAATTTATATGACAACTAGCTCTGCAGATGACAAGGATATTGTAAAAAATGTATGATGAGATAAAAGAAATCATACAGACAGTTAAGGTGGACGAAAACTTCATTAACATTGAGGACTGGAACTCGGTAGTAGAAGAAGGAAGGAAAGGAGAAATAGTAGGTGAATATTGACTGGGAAAGTCGAATAGTACAGGAAGCCGCCAGGTAGAGTTTTTCATGGAAAATAATTTAGTTGTAACAAACACTTCTTTTAAGAATCCCGAAAGACGATCCTATACATGCAAAAAGGCCAGACGACACCGGAAGGTACCATATAGATTTAATAATTGTAGGACAAAAATTTCGGAACCAGGTTTTAAACTACGAGACATATCCAGGGGCAGATGTAGACGCTGACAATATCTTATTGGATATGAACTGCAGACTGAAATCGAAGAAACTGCAGAAAGGCAGGAAAATAAGAAGATGGGATCTCGATAAACTGAAGGAACCCGAGGTACTTACGAGTTTCAGAAGGAGCTTTAGGCATAAATCGACAGAAAAGTGGAAAAACAACACAAGAGAAAATGATTGGGTAGCTTTGAGAGATGAAGTAGTAAAGGTAGTAGAGGACCAAACAGGTAGAAAGACAAGACCTTTAAATATCCTAAAATATCACAGGAAATACTGAATTTAATTGACGAAAGGAGAAATTATAAAAATCCACAAATGAAGCAGGTAAAATGCATTACAGACGTCTAAAATATGAGGTTGATAAGAAGTGTAGAATTGCTAAGCAGGAGTGGTTAGGGAATCGCAAGTCTGTATATGAATGTACTTATAGGAGAAAGATAGATACCGCCGACAGGAAAATAAAAGAAAAGTTTGTACACAAGAAAACCAGTTGTATAAATATGAAGTGCGCAGATGGAAAACCAGTTCTGAGCAAAGAGAGGCTCTACAAAGAAAGCAAACTTTGAGAGAATATTGTAGAAATAGAAGAGGAAGTAGATGATAATGATAGATGAAGGAGATCGGAGACACTAAACTGCGAAAAGAATTTGACAGAGCACTCAAAGACCTAAGTCGATAGAAGGCTCCTGGAGTAGACGACAACCCCTCAAACGTCAGAGCTACTGATGCCTTTACGGGAGCCAGTCATGACCAAAATGTTTCACCTGTTGTGTAAAATGTATGCGACAGTCGAAATACCCTCAGACTTCAAGAAAAATGCGATAATCCTTATTCAATAGAAAGAAGCACTGACAAGTGTGAGAATTACAGAATCATCAGTTTAATACTTTGTGCTTGCAAAAAATTATTTACAGAAGAATGGAAAAGCTGGTAGAAGCCGACCTCGGGGAGGATCACTTTGAATTTAGGAGAAATGTAGGAACACGTGATGCAATACTCACCTGTTCGTGATGACTTTTCCGTTGCGGTTGACTCTTCCTCCGCTAGGGGTGCTACTGTCGTTCCAAGTGCCGGACGTATAATTTTACGTATATGTTAGACTGTGATAGTAGTATGTATATTTGGATTAAACACGCTGAGGATTGAATAAACATGGTATGTATTGTGTTTAATCATATAACATAGAACATAGCAACCAATAAAATATAAACACGCATTGCTTTCTTATAGATATAGAACACGAAGTCCAACCCCGAGAAGAAAGGGCGCATCGCAACTAACAAAATGTTAAGTTGATGAGGCAACGAATTTAGAAGAAATAGGGTTCAGGAAATAAACATTTCGAGATGAAACATGAATTGTTTCTTCTATAAGTAGTGCCTCCACCGATATCAAATCCCAAATGTAGTTACAGATCGCTCCCAGTTGCGACGCTCAAGCAATAGTCGATAAACAATTTATCAGGATGAGCGAGCACAGAATAACATAGAGAGGCTATACCGCCTACATCAGCGTAAAGGCAGTGAAGCACGGCAGCCATCTTGGATGGGTGTAGAAACGGAGTTGGGTCGATAAATGCGTAGTTCTTCAACTGGCGCTCGCCTCAATTACATTGTCATTTGAACCCCTTAGGAAAGGAAAAAAATTACCAATTTTTTATGCAGACAGGTGAATACTGAAGGAATGCAACAGTGTTCTAAGCAAGTACAATACGTATTGTGTTTGTACAAAAATAATAATTGAAACTGTTACTTTTATATGAAATAAAAACTGCGATATGAGAAAGTTAGTCGTCTGCCACTTTTTTTGTTTTGTAATCAGTAAATTTTAATCAGTGAGAATATTGTAGATAATGAAATGAACTATTCTTTTTATTGAAACAACTTTTTATAGCTCCCCTGGTTTTATCACAAATTTGGATACAATAGAGCGGTGAAACTTTTCAAATTCTACTTACTTTCAGCGAGCTTGCCCACCAGCAAGCACAGATTCTGTTGCCCACTTACCTTGTACTTCATGACAAATTTTGATAAACATTTTTAATTTGGGAAACAATTTTCGGTAGTAAATAAGTATGACTTAACAATTTTTATTTATTTTGTTACTAATTAGCTGAGGCGCCCCGGCTTTGCGCGGGTAGTCTTTAAACCACTTTAACTGCAGAACGTATCGTGATGCGGTTTCTTTCAATTTATTCGGCATAATCCTGGGTCCCTAGTAGGCTATATTAAATGCCAATACGAAAATGAGAAAAAATTGAAATAAGAATAATAACGTAGAATCGTCTAGCACTTCCGCACTTTGTAACGTAAAACTTGAGACCTACGCTGAAGTACATAATTTAGAATTATAGAACTCATGTCGATTTAAAAAGTAAAGGCCTTGGGATCATATGTCTAACTTTTAAAGATCTCCCACAATCACTATATCTTCAGTCTGAAGCCGCCGGCCGCGGTGGCCGCGGGGACTGAGGCGCTTCAGTCACGGTCTGCACGGCCACTACGGTCGGGGGTTCGAATCCCCCTCGGGCATGGATATTTGTGCCGTCCTAGTTTGTAAGTAGTTCATAAGTAGTTTGTAAGTCTAGGGACTGATGACCCCGTAGTTAAGTCCCTTAAGCTATACAAACATTTGAACATTTTTAGTCTGAAGCCATCTGGCGCCAGCGCTTTAGAAGAGAAAAATAATAAATGTGGTTCACTCGTAAAAGTTAAACAAATGCTTTCGCGTATTGTTTTTTTTTCTTTAGATGTTTGTGAGTCCTGCAAGTCTATACTATGTACACAGGTCTATCTCTTATAGTTTAGGATCCAGAGGTGACTAAAATTCAGAAGCAATAAACGATTCTATGTTATGATTCTTATTTATTTATTTATTTACATATCTCGTATTGAAATTTAATATAGCCTAACAGTATCGCACGATTCAAAAGAAGAAATTGAAAGAAACCGCATGGCGATACAATCAATACTCCCCGATTTTTGAAAGGTTAGAGACAGACAGAGGAAAAATGTGCTTCTATTTTATATAATAGTATGATTTGCTATCCCTACCAGAAATTTATAATTATTTATGGCAAAAATAGATTGTCAACAAAGGAACGCCTTAAAATATATGAAAAAGGAATTAACAGACAGCGAACTCCAAAAACGTCCCTGTGCTCGCAGCTGTGGCCGCCATGTTGGTTGGGTGTCGCGCTCTCAGCCGGCTTCATTTCACTGTCATTATAAGGCCTCTCTATGGTATTCTGCGCTCGCTGATCAGGACACCAGTTGATGTACTCTGTACATTTCTGAAAAGCTTTATTAAGTGTTTCTGATAGCTTCTAAAATGAAATTACAATAACCTCTCTGCCCACTTATTGGTACATTCGGCAAGACGTGGCGCAATGTTAAACATATAGCTCTGTTTTAACAAATACACTTCGATAATTATCGTACGAATGTTTCGATAGAGAGGTCTTAGTGTGAAATAACTGGGAAAGAAACTACGAGCGAACTTTGCCAATTGCGAGATACATCGTAGGAATTCCGACGCACCCTCTTCTTGTATCTGAAAATTGGACAGCTCATTCATCCAGTACTTTCAACTTTTACTTATAAAGCATCAGCAGCAGTTACATTGTAATAGTCATGAGCAACGATGATTTTTGTCCCTTTGACTCTTATAGAATGAACCACAGGTTTGTTTACGAATTACAGAATTCAAGGTACTACTGTTGCAATATTCTTTCCTTATAACTTATGCCCACCCCCATGAACCACAGACATTGCCGAGGTGGGGTGGCTTCCGTGCCTCAATGACGCAGAAGCCGTACCGTAGGTGCAACCACAGCGGAGGGATATCTGTGGAGAGGCCAGACAAACGTGTGGTTCCTGAGAAGGGGTAGCAGCCTTTCCAGTAGTTACAGGGGAAACAGTCTGGATGGTTGACTGAACTGGCCTTGTAACACCAGCTAACATGGCTTTGCCATGCAGTTACTGCGAACGGCTGAAAGCAAGAGGAAACTACAGTCGTTACTTTTCCCGACGACATGCAGCTCTATTGTATGATGCTGGTGTCTTCTTCGATAAAATATTCCGGAGGTAAAATAGTCCCCCAGTCGGATCTCCGGGCTGCGATTACTCGGGAGGATGTCGTTATCAAGAAAAACAAAACAGGCATTCTAAGGGTCGGAGCGAGGAATATTCTAACCCTTAATCGCGTAGGTAAGTTAGAAAATTTGAAAAGAGAAATGGATGGGTAAAAGTTAAATATGGTAGGGATTAGTGAAGTTCGGTGGCAGGATGAACAGGATTTCTGGACAGGTGTGTAAAGGGTTATAAATACAATATCAGTTGGTGGTAACGCAAGAGTAGGTCGGATAATGAATAAGAAATGAGGAATGCAGTTATTATGGACAGTATAGTGAACGCATTATCGTAGCAAAGATAGACACAAAACCAACACCGACCACAGTAGTACAAGTTTAATGCCAAATAGCAAGGCTGATGAGGAGGATATCAAAATGTTCAAATGTTTGTTAAGCTTATGGGACTTAACTGCGGGGTCATCAGTCCCTAAACTTACAAACTACTTATCTACTACCTTATACTAAGGACGGCACAAATATCCATGCCCGAGGGGAGATTCGAACCCCCGACCGTAGTGGCCGTGCAGACCGTGACTGGAGCGCCTCAGTCCCCTCGGCCACCGCGGCCGGCAGGATTTTTCGATTAGGAGGTTGAAGGGTAAATATTGAAGAATATGATCAGAAGAATAAGGGAGATAAGTGTTATTTCCAAAAGACTTTTGGATGGTTTTCTTTGTGAAAACATTAGAGTGATGTGATAGTAACACGTAGTCCAGTTGTGTAGCGCTATTTTCTTGCGGTGCAATCGACCAGTGTTTCAGTTGGTGGCAACAAATACCAGCTGAAACTACATGTCACATACCGAGTGGTCATGCCATTTCTCTTCAGTGATTACAAAATCAAGTAATATGGCAGTGAGATTGTTGATATCAGTATGGTGATGCACTACCAGGAGCCAGAATTGATACAGGAGCAGTTTAGGCCAGGCACAGACAGAAATTGACGCCACAGCACAATTAAATTCTCCAGTCGGTATGTACTGCTTACACACATTACAGCGAACTGTATTCGCTAACTCACATTACTTAAACAGGTGTCCCACAAAGTCGGCAATTACGTGAGAGATGACAGAGTGGGATGTGTGTTTAGCAACAGTGTAGTATGTAGTACTACCGGGGGCGTCGTCAGAGGGAGTCAAGCGGGAGGGCACAAGCCCTCCACTAGAAACTTAAAGACATGAAGATACTAATAAACTGTTGGTAGAATTGACAAAAAAAAGAGGGGGTCATGTTCCAACTATATTTCTTTAAGCTTTACTAATTTGTACACTAGTGTTTCTCTTGTTTATAACTTTTCTTGCAATTTGAGAATTTTCCTACTTTATTGATTGTACTATTACTTCATAGTCTCCTCACTCTCTTTCTCATGTTTCCCCCTCCCCCATTCCAGCCTCTAGCCTGCTGGCTGGCCCTTGCTTTCAATAAACGTCTTCATCAATTAATTTAGTTTCATGTAATATAGGAGTAATTGGAAATTCCTTATATTAATTAACCTTACACAGGGAAAGAACTAAATAATTATCTCTTTTTGAGCAACTACTCCTAATTATGACTAAAATTATTAAATGCTCTTCAAAGACACGTGCACTAGCATCGTTATTAAGCTAACAGTATCAATATTGGCGTTAATTATCGGTTTATCATGGATCTTCATGGTCTGCAGAAGTAGTGGCTTCGAACAGGGGATATGATGGCAAGAAGCGTCTTCACATTTCGCTGACATGAGACTAGCAGACTCTCCGCGTCACTAACGTGCGCGTGATCTACTTGAGAGCTGCATTGTCTTGAGCTAAGCGCATCTTATGTTACAACGCCGTCACGTGCCAAGCGCGTGCGACTGCAGTCGTCTGGTTCATTGCTTCTGTTCAGTTATCTGCCTTTTTGCTGTCGGTTCCTCTTTCGGATTTTCATTTTTAACAGACACGAACAAGTTAACAGGTTTCAGTCTGACAGTAACATTTGGAACTTGCGGAAAATTGTGACTGTCGTAACAGTCTTTCTCTTACTTATTTTTTAATTATTATTTTATAGACTACACCAATGGTTATATAAGATCACCGGTCTCTTATTACAGACTAGCTGAAAATCCGGCGTTGCCCGGGTATTTATTTATTTATTCCGGTCTTGAGTTAGTACTTCTCTTATCCCTTGTCTCTCTATCGATCTCCTTTTTCTAAAAGATGTTATATTTATTGGAGAATGTATAAGAAATGAGGCTGTCCTGCATAATTTACAAATTTATAAGTGCAGTATCCAAACAAAGAAAGATAGTCATCAAAACACAAACGACATATAAAATTCGTACGATCTTATATTTATTGACTTATATGTTGTGCAATAGTATAATTTTCAGGTATATATTCATTTGTATAAGTGCTGAATGTCTGTAAAATGTGTTGCGAGTAGAATTAGTAGTAAAGAAGTAATACATTAAAACTTTGTGCGTGAAGGGGCGATTTTCCATGAAAATTATTGTTTATGTGCTCATATCTCATGAACGTGTCGTACTGTGATACAATTTCGAACGTACATTCAGCTATATGTGTGTATATTGTCTGTAAAATTTCCTACGGCAACAATTATAAATTGTAACGTCATACCGAATGCCGTAGTTTTATTCCATGAACAGCGGAAAAGTAGTACGCGAGAAACATTTTTACATTCATAATATTCCTATGGTTGTCAGCGAGAAACGTTCAATAAATGTTTTAAATTTTGTTTAAAGTTTGTTACAAGTCGATAAGTAATCTCGTTATCATATTCCGTGAGCTATGTGTTGTACCTGATCCTTACACTCACGGCGACCGTCCTCATGGATACGTGAGTAAAATTTCATAAAGATTGGAACCAAGGTGTAGATTTGTATGCGATACGTACACACAAACACACGGATACTATGCCTTATATATATAATTTGAGACGTTGAAAATTTTGGTGATGGTAATTTACCCTCTCAGAGCCATATAGCTGACCATTTCGTTGATTTCTTTAAGTCTGCTAACTCTTGTAGGTGACAACTAAAAGCAAGCATGTAGATTAGAATCCTGGCCCAGCACAATAATAATCATTATTTCATCTAAAGCTGTAGTAAGAGCACGCCGGATTAATAGTGAGTGACAAATAATTTTCATTTTCGATGTCTCTTCATATATTATCAACAATAACGATAGAGGTCCTTACTTTTAGTCAAACACGTACACATTTTATTATTAAGTTGATAGTCAAGACTTGACGTCTTTTCGTGGACAGAAAAGGACGCCAGTAGGTGCGGTGTTCATTTGCCTCGCGGACAATAAAAAAACTGCAACAATATCTAGCTCTTTAACTAAATGTGGAGCAGCCCTACAAAAAATTTATTATCCCAACAGAAATCAGTTACGAAACGTGCTGGTGGTCTCAAACTCCGGTTATCTAATTCTATCACAGCATATGTCACGACTCGTTGTCACAGCTTTACTTCGGCCGGTACCTTTTCTCCTAACTTCACAGCCTAACACACAACTAATTATCAAAAATGGGGTCCTTTGCTGTTCTTAATATATATTAATGACTTACCATTCTGCATTCACGAAGATGATAAGCTAATACTTTTTGCTGATGATATAGCTATCACACCTGACAAACAGAAATTAACTGATGAAATTGTAAATGATATCTTCCAGAAAGTTATTATGTGGTTCTCTACAAAAGGACTCTCATTAAACTTTGATAAAACCCAGTATTTACAGTTTCATACAGTAAATGGCATGACACCATTAATAAATTTAGACTTTGAACATAAGTCTGTAGCTAAGGTAGAATATTCAAAATTTTTAGGTGATTGTATTGACGAGGGACTGAATTGGAAGAAAAATATTGATGATCTCCTGAAACGTTTAAGTTCAGCTACTTATCCTATCAGAGTCATTGCAAAATTTGGTGACATACATCTCAGTAAATTAGCGTACTACATCTATTTTATTCACTATTTTCATATGGGATCATATTCTGGGGCAATTCAACATTGAGTAAAAAAGTATTCATTGCACAAAAGCGTGTAATCCGAATAATTGCTGGAGCCCACCCGAGAGCATCCTACAGACATTTATTTACGGTTCTAGGGATCTTGACTGTAGCTTCACACTATATATATTCACTCATAAAATTTGTTATTAACAATCCGACCCAATTCAAAAGTAATAGCAGTGTGCATACCTAAAACACTAGCAGAAAAGATGATATTCACTATTCAAGGTTAAATCTAACTTTGGCTCAGAAAGGGGTGAATTATGCTGCCACAAACGTCTTTGGTCACTTACCAAGTAGCATCAAAAGTCTGACAGATAGCCAACTAGTATTTAAAAAGAAATTAAAGGAATTTCTGAATGGCAATTCCTTCTACAGTGTAGATGAGTTTTTAAATAAAACTTAAAAAAAATATTTAAAAAAATTCTTAAAATATTGATTGTCAAGTGTAGACATGTTCCACATCATTACGAAATGTCGTTTATATGATCTATGGAACAAGTATTAATCTAATCTAATCTGTATTGTTACCAACTTATGGTTTTAATGCGAATTTGAAAATAAATCTTATATATAAAAATTAACGTTTGTTTGTTTGTCTTTTTGTTCGTAATTTATGCACGGTTATACCGTACATTCAACTGCGATAATAGTTTGTCAACCCGCTGCTTGCACCCGCGCAGAGTTTATAGGCATACTAAAATTAACTTCGTATGGTGCACGGCGGATAATGCTTTACAATTAATTCGTTTCTTATGTCTTCACACTGAAATGGCTGGATGGATATGAATGACGTTTGGATCAGAGGTAGCTTATACCCCGCATTAATACATGGGCTACCTTTCGTAAGCCACCGTACGGTGCGTGGCGGAGGGTACCTCACAATGGGTTAATAAGTTTCTCTTGACGATGAATCCGGTGGACGGATTTGAATGAAATTTGGAATGTGGATAGCAAATACTCTGAATTAACGCATGAGCTACCTTTAGGAAGTCACAGTACGGTGCATGGCGGAGGGTACTTACATTGGGTTAACACGTTTGTTACTCTTCAAGTTGAAACGGCTGGACGGAATTGAATGAAACGTGGACCGTGCATGTCGGACGGTACGTTACAACATATATCCAAATTGTTTGACTGGTCACCATGAAAGTCAGCATATAAGTGTATCTTTCATGTTGGAGATTTTTGAAATCTGCAAGTCAGTTAATTTAGCATGACGGGGGTACCTTGCGACTTTGACACTGTTTGACCAGTCACCATAAAACTTGGCGCATATATGTATGTTTTCATACATAGGAGGTAGAGGAGGAGGTAGAGGAAGAGACGGACAGAAAGGGGAGAGAAGAGACGGACAGAGATAGGGGAGAGGAGGAGATTGAGAGAGGGGAGATGGTGACAGATAAGTGAAAGGAGATGAACAGAGGGAGGGGCGGAGGAGACGGGGGAGGAGTGGGTGAACTGAGAGAAGAGAAGGGAGAGGAGATGAACAGAAAGAGAAACTGGGAAGGGAGGGGAGGAGACGAACAGCGTGAGAGAAGAAAACAGAAGGTGAACGGAGAGGAAAAAAGGAAGGAGAGATGTACTGATTAAAGATTGGAATAAATCACTATACGGGCGACGCCGGGTTTTCAGCTAGAATCTACATAAATAATCTGCAAATAACATTGAAGTGCATGGCAGAGGCTTCATCTAACCGCATTGGTGATATTTCTCTACTGTTCCATTCTCTAATAGTTCGCTAGGAAAAGGAACATCTAAATCTTTCCGTTTTCGATCTGATTTCTCTTATTTTATTATGATGATCATGTCTCCCTACATAGGCGGATGCTAACAAAATATGTTCCTATTCGGAAGAAAAAGTTCGTTAAAGAAATTTCGCAACTAAATTTCGCCCCAACGAATAACACATTTATTTGAATAATTTCCACCCTAAGTCGTACATCATAACCGAGACAATATCTCCCCTATATCACGACAATACAAAACGAGGTGCCCTTCTCTGAACAATCTCTATATTCTCCGTCATTCCCACTTAGTGTGGATCCCACAATGCACGGCAACACTCCAAAATTGAAGTGTAGTGTAGTGTAGGCCCTTTCTTTAGTAGTACTGTTGCATCTTCTACGTGTTCTGCTAACGACATGTAGCCTTTAGTTCGCCTTCCCTACATTATTTACTGTGTGTTCTTTCCAATTTCAGTTGTTTGTAATTGTTGTTCCTAGGTATTTACATGAATTTACAACCTGTATATTTGGCATATTTATTGTGTAAATGAACTTTGCCGGATTTCTTTTAGAGCTCAAGTGTAGTGTAGGCCCTTTCTTTAGTAGTACTGTTGCATCTTCTACGTGTTCTGCTAACGACATGTAGCCTTTAGTTCGCCTTCCCTACACTATTTACTGTGTGTTCTTTCCAATTTCAGTTGTTTGTAATTGTTGTTCCTAGGTATTTACATGAATTTACAACCTGTATATTTGGCATATTTATTGTGTAAATGAACTTTGCCGGATTTCTTTTAGAGCTCACATCGATGACTTCACACTTATCATTATTTAGGGTCAATTGCCAAATTTTGCACCGTGCACATATCTTATATAAACTATTTTGCTTCTTCTTTTTAGAACAACTTCTATTTCCATAATTCAAGTCACTAATATCTATAACTGTGGCAATGATCATGTTGTAAAATATGTAGTCTGCAAGCCCTGATTTTCCAGGAGAGATCAATCTATAAATATTATTGAAATGGACGTAAGCGCGTGCGTTCACGTGTATGCATGTTTCACATCATTTTTTATTTTTATTTTTATTTATTTATTTTGGCAAGAAAGGTGTTTGTTGACACAAATTTTTCGACAGTATTTTTTGCTATTCAGTAAAATTGTGATATCATCTCAGGCTGACACGTTACTTGGTCGAACGGAGTGAGAGAACAATCATAAGCGAGATGGATGAAATTTGTGCTCTTGTACGTGGAAACTTATTTTGTCCGTACAAGGACCTTGGCGAAACACCTCTTGTTACTGCCTCGTGTTGTTTTTCAGACCCTTTTTATTTTGAAAATAAATACAAGGAAATCATTTCGTCTGATGAAGAAGTGCTGCAAATGAGTATTACTGAGCGCAGAGTATTTTCTTTTCTGAGGGATTTAATAATAAGTTAAATAATGGACACAGCATAATGTTACCAAATGTATCAACTGAAATAATAACGTGCGGTACACTAATGTTGCAAGAAATGTGTCTGTCAACCTCTTGTTTCCATCAGCAAGTTTATATGTGTTGTTGTTGTTCCTGTTGTGGTCTTCAGTCCGTAGACTGGTTTCCTGCAACTTTCCACGCTACCCTGTCCTGGGAAAGCCTCTTCATCTTGAAATAAGGACGACAACCTGCATCCTTCTGAACCAGCTTACTGTATTCGTCTCTCGGTCTTCCTCTGCAGGTTTTACCACACGTAGTTCCCCCCAATGTTAAACTGACGGTTATTTCATGTCTCAGAATGTGCCGCACCAGTACATCCCTTCTTTTAGTCAAGACATAACAGAAATTTCATTTATAACCAATTTTGTTCAGCACCTCCTCATTAGTTACGCGATCTAACAACCTAATTATCAGCATTCGTCTATAGCACCACATTTGAACTGTTTCTATCATTCTTCTGTCTGAACTCCTTATCCACTACGTTTCAATCCCGTACAATGCTCCATTGCAGACAAATGATTTCAGGAAGGACTTCCTAACATTTAAATTAATTTTGAATGTCAATAAAGTTCGCGTCTTCAACGATGCTTTTCTTCCCATAGTCATTTTTCCTATTTCATATCTTCTTTACTTCAGGCATCAGAAGTTATTTTGCTACCCTAATAACAAAACTCATCTACTGCTTTTATTGTCCTATTACCTAATCTAATTCCTTCAGCATCGCCTTATTTTCTGACACTTCATTCCATTAGTCATGTTTTGTTCTTCTTAATGTTCCTTTTATAACCTTCTTTCAAGACACAGTCTATTCCGTTCAGTTGCTCTTCTTGGTCCTCTGCAGTGGCCGACAGAATTGCAAAACCATCAGCAAAACGCAATGTTTTTATTCCCTCGCCCTAAAGTTCAATTTCTTCACCAAATATCTCTATGATTTCCTTCACAGCTTGCTCAATATACACACTGAATAACATTCCGAAAAGGCTATAACTCTGTCTTAGTCTCTTCCCAACCAGTGCGTCCCGTTCTTGCCCTTCGACTCTTGTATATGATGTCTGGTCTTTATACAAGCTGTATATAACTCTTTGTTTCCTGTATTTTACCCAATAGTCGCGCTATAACTTGAGAACCGATCGACCGATATAGCCAGTCTTTTATTTATTGTTTTTGTTGCGTTCGTAATTCTCATGAGCAGGTTTTTTATAAAATAAAATGTTTGGGAAATCTACCGCAGATTTGGAAAATTTGAGAAAAACTGAAAGTGCGTTTTTAAATGTGTCGTTGTGTTTCTATTGCATACAAATCTATAGTTTTTTATGCTCATATTGATGAAATATTGCGCACTTGACTTGAAAACAAGAGGAAGCTCACTGTATACATAAAATTTCGTTCGGTGAATGGCTTATGGTACTTTATCTAACGGATTTCGACAAAATCTAAATTTTTATTCCGATCTTGATGGACTTACCATGAAGGTTGGCACGTATGCTTGCATAGAGAATGTTTATAAAATTTTCATGTGCATCTTTGCGCATACCATTTTACAAACTCATCTTAAAAATTAAGAGCCGAGTGTGTTGGTACGTGCGAAACTCGAGAACAGCTGGATCATTTACTCACTCAAACTTCTATACGTGTTTATGTCACTGATCTCTAAAACCGCTGGACCGAGTGCGTTGAAATCTTGTGTGTATGTTTGAGTGGAACACTGGAAGCTTTATATTCATTTTCGTTCGATAGGTGATGTTAAACAAAACGAAAAATATAAAATTGGTGATTTTATATGCACGTCGCCACTTCAGATTGGATTTGTACTTTATGCACTGCTATACCGTTCATCCGATAGCGATAAAATTAGGAAGATGGGTGGGCAAATTTTCGTATAAGTCATGGCGAAGGTTACTTTACTTACGGTATGAATTTCGACTAAATCTACAGTTTTCTTCCGATAATGACAAAATTTGGCATTCATGGCCTTCAAAATAAAAGGAAGGTCACGGTCTACATACTAATTCGTACGGTGAATGGGGAAGGATAATTTCTAACAGATTGCATCACAGTTTTACACAACACTACAAGAGGAACGACACTGTCTTAATAAGATTTCGAACTGTCCTTGGCGAAGAGTATCTTACACCAGATTCGGACACCGTGTGACCGATAGCCATTAAATTTGGCAGATTATATATATATATATATATATATATATATATATATATATATATATATATATATATATATATATATATATTCAGGGTGGGGGGATGGACAGAGAGAGGAAGGACGAATATATGGACCAACAGACTTTATTTATATAAATAAAAATTGTGACTGAATATGTTGCCAAGCGTAAGACATGCATGCATGTCTGAAGGACATTTTCATTGGTTACATCGGTAAACATGGACACTATACGTCGTATTTAATTGAGTCACAGAAAAACTTACGGAAATTGTAATAATGGAAAACTGACTGTTGTGAATAGTTATTATCATGGCATTAACAGTTCAAAAAATGTTCAAATGTTTGTAAATCTATGGGACTTAACTGCTTGGTTATTAGTCCCTAGGCCCACAAACTACTTAAGCTAAGTTAAACTAACCTAAGGACAACACACACACTCATGCCCGAGGGAGGACTCGAACCCCCGACGGAGAAAGGCCGCGCGCACCGCAGCACGGCGCCTCAGTGCGCACGGCTATTCTACCATGGGTAAAAATACAAAGAAAAGTATATAAATATTATTCAAATTTATTATTGATATCGTGGTAATTATTTGATAGTGAACTACAACTACTGAAATACATTTATATTACTTTCTCTTTAAATTACACATTTTTGGCTGTATAGTATCACAAACGTTTCTTTTCTGGTCACCATTACTGGAACCTAAATCTGTCATCACGACGAGCACACTTCATAAGCTAGCGCCATCACAAGAACTTGAGTAGACAAGTTAAATTTGTGTGATTTCTATACTCCAATGCTTTGGAATGTCGGGCCATCATCTTCTTCAGATTTATGTATAAAGTAGATTTGCCTTACAGATATGCACAGTTTTGTTCTGGTCTTGTTGAAATTTTGCACATTTTTTCTTGAAAACAACATTAAGGCAACTATCTACGTAACATTTTGTGTGGTACATCGTGGAGTGTACCTTACGTATGGACTACGGCAAAATCCAGTCTTATTCCGATCTTGAAGACATATTGTACACATTACGTTCAAAACATGAGGAAGGTCTTTGTCTGCATAAATTTTCGTATGCTGCATAGCGAAGGGCACTTTACTTTAGGCTCACACTTGAAAGAAATCTATAGTTTTATTCTGAACTTGGGGAAAATTTCAACACTTGATCTTGAAAACAAGAGGAAGGTCAGTACCTACATAACATTTCGTATGGAACCTGGCGGAAGTTAATTTACTTACATGCTTTTGACACCAATCTACAGTTTTATTCGGACTTTGAAGATGTCTTACACACTTGAACTTCATACAGAGAGGAAAAACTGTCCACATAACTTTGACATGGTGCAGAGCAGAGGGTACTTTACAACTGACTGGCTGTGACTCCGTTATGAGCGACGGTGGACAGGCCGAGCGTTGCAAGGCGCCTAGCTGCCAAGGGCTCCGCTGCTCGCCGTAGCAGGTTCGAGTCCTCCCTCGGGCATGGGTGTATTTGTTGTCCTTTGCGTAAATTAGTTCAAGTAGTTCTTAAGTCTACGAACTGATGACCAGAGTAGTTAAGTCCCATTGATTTACAAACATTTCAACACTTGAACTACGTTTCAACAATTATCTTGAAAGTTATATCATTGTTATATATTTTCTGTATGGGGGTTTTTAGAATCCGCTAGATACCGTATGGTGCATGGCAAAGGGTACCTTGCTATAAGCTATGACTCTGATTAATTGAGCTCCACGAGATTTCCTAGATTTCTGGAGGGGGAGAGGGAGGCTGGAAAACTAGGCCGAAAGAGGGGGGGGGGTGAGGAAGGGATGAATAGAGAGAGGAGGGTAAGGCTGATGGATTACGAGAGTATAGAATAAATAAATACTAGGGCAACGATCGGTTTTCACCTCGTTCCTTTATATTTACATACATTTCTGTGAGTTTCCAGGTTATACTGTCTTTGGATGGTGAACTCATCAACAAAGGGGTATTATCTCTTCCTGGAACATGGTGTGGAATAAATCGTGTGTGATTTTGTTGAAAAGTGGTTTCAACAGAATTAATGATTCGGTTTTCAAGGATCTGTTTCGATTGTCGATTGTCTAACGGAACGATGACATCACACCATTCATGCGTTCCTTTCACTACGTTCTTGACAGAAGGGAATTTCTTATGTCTGATGCAGTGTACTAGTATGTGCCATGAATGTGTTTCAGAAGCTCTTTGTCATTGGTATACAGCTTCAGCCTCTTGTCTTTCGACAGCATTAGAGCTGTTTTTCATCTACAAACAAATTTCTGAGGTAAACTTAGTACTTATTCTTATATTTCCTAACGTGTACATCTCTTTTATTGTTTTGTGTTTGACCTTCCAGCAGCACAAAACTGTTTTATATTTGAGTTTCCACTAGCACCATTTCAAAATAGTATGTGGAGCGCTTTAGTAAACAGATAAATGCCAATTGTAGCAGAGACCAGATGATAACACCCATGAGTGTCGAAGATGGTCATGCATTAAAGAAAAAAAGAAAGAAAAATTGCGATCTTGGCATTTTTCATTATATTATGGTAAGATCGCTCCCTTTGATGAACAAATTCAGCGTCAAATTTTTACGTAGTTCACGCTAATGACTATACCCTGAATGTAACAAGTATATGACCTAGTTAGAAACTGAAACTATTCCGTTTACATTCAAAATTTTTACAACTGTAGCTGCTGTTATATAATCGGTTTTACAGTTTTGAAACTTGTGACTCTCTGCATGATGAAATTAATGAATCTATTGCCATCACATCACAAGGTCAGCCGTCCACGATTGCCCATCCGATCGACGACGTGGCATCAAAGTTGTTGTTTAAATCAAGTACTAAGGTAAATTACGCACCACTTGTCAATTTAATACAATATTTTTTCGGTGCGATATGTTTGAGGACTACCTTATCCCTTTTTCAGGTACTGAAGTTAAAGGAAGCACATATTAAAGTACAATACTATGAATTCGACGATTCTCGAACCAATACGCCATTCACAGAATAAAATACCTTTAAAAGTTAATCTGACATTAGGAAACTTCAATAAGAAACATACAAAATACGTGAGTTGCCAAACATGAAAAACTTGCCTAATAGACAACTTACTACTGCAATGAGACACAGTTGCCGACTACAGGACACCTACTTTGATATACCAAAGATAATCTTTATACCACAAAACAGTCACGGTAATCTACGATAAAGCTACTTGACATCTAAGAAACTATTATGTGTCTAATCTAATACATAAAATGAATGTCTGTTCGTATTTTATTCGCTGCCGTAACGTTCATCCGATTGCGGTGAAACTTTGTCAGAATACTGCTGGCACTTTCGCGAAGGTTATAGGCGTAATTATATCACTGTACGACAAATAGTTCATGAGATGCATGAAATACTGACGCATTATGAATAACGTATAAAATTATTACTTCTTTGCCACTAAATGTATTCGCAAGATTTTCCAGACAGCATCCATTTATGCAAATCAATGTACTGTTCATCCGATTGCTATTTAACTTTGCACACTCGACCTTCAAAACAAGAGGACAGTCAATGTCTACGCAAAATTTTGTGTGATGTATGGCAGAGGGTACCGTACCTACGACGACATTCGAGAAAATCTACGATTTTCTTCCGATTATGATGAATTTTACACAGCTAACTTTCAGAACAGGAAGAGCATCTAACTAAGATTTCCTACGGTGCATGGCGGAGGGTACCTTGCAATAAACTGAGACACCACTTCACTGGTCACCCTGAAGTTTAACACAATTTTTCTCCGATGAAGGAGGCAATGGACAGAGGAGGCATAGGAGGAGTTCGAGAGAGAGACGAGGAGATGATTGGCAGAGAAAGAGGAAGGTGGGGATAGAGAGATAGGGGGAGATGAACGGACAAAGACAGAGAAGGGAACGAGAGATCGACTAATGACTGGAGTAAATAAGTACCCGTAAGATGCCAATTTTTCATCTAGTCTCAAATGTTTGTATAGCTTATGGGTCTTAACTACTTATGAACTAGCTAATCCTAAGAAGGGGGGATTCGAACCCCCGACCGTAGTGGCCGTGCAGACCGTGACTGGAGCTCCTCAGTCCCCTCGGCCACCGCGGCCGGCTCATCTCTCTTAATTAATCAGCATATACTAAAACATTTTTTTATGAAATCGAGATTTTTGTCGTCAGGTTTTAGTATTTGGCGCGTTCTTCTGTGTTCTTGCTTCTCAGATAGCAGGTTAGTGTTGTAGTAATTAAACTTGACAGTTCCTCTGGATACGAATTACCTTTGGTATATGAGAGCAGCTGTTCTGTAGTCTTTTTTTATGCAATGATGACGTTACGTAAAGGCAATTTAATTTTTTAAAGTAGGTTTTTGTACGAATTTCACATCGTTTCAGGATTCGTCGAATTCTTAGTGTCGCGCTTTAACATGTGCTTCCTTGTTCTTCACTGATTGAAAATCGGATTAGGTAATTACGAAAGATGAAGCCCTAAAAATAATAATAATAATAATAATAATAATAATAATCAAACTGACACAGTTGAACGATGGCGTCATAACATATCGTTGTTTTACCATCATGTGGTACGTTGTCTCGATCAAAACCAGCTGATTCGTTGTGTTTCGTTGGTTATGAAATGTAGGCTATGGTGCTACAACAATGCAGATGACAAAGAAGTAGATTTCTGAATTAACTTTCGACCGTGCAGCGGTTTCCAGGGCTGTCGAGCCGTAGTTTTGGGATGCCCTTTAAGACATTTTTTTTTTAGGATATTTAGTTGGATCCGAACCTGGTGGACAAGCAAACAGTACATTTTGTAATGTAGAGACAGTGGTGAGTGGCGTGTTGAGAGCCGGCGGCGCCTCAGCAGAGGGTCGGGTGTCGGCGTGGGCTGCCGCGCAGGCGGCCTTTCTCACGCCGTCAGCGGCACGTGCTCGCCGCCTCAGCTGTCTGCTGCCTAACACAGCACATTGCCGCTTACAAGCAATTCCGTTATATTTATGGTACCTCAAGTTCAGAACTTAAATAACAATTAGCCAAAGCCAGTAGACGCAACTCTCAAATCTTCCCTAGAAAATCGACTTTGAAGTTTTGCAAATTACACGTAAGTATCAATAATTATAAAAGTTTCAGAAGCTGTCGGTGTAGCTCGGGTGGTAGCGTTCCTGGTTCACAACCAGCCGTGGCTCAGCGCGCCCGGGCAGAGGACACAAAGCCTTCTGTAATAACAATAATAAAGCAGAGCCAAATACTTAGCGAACACAAAGAACGAACATGAACGAACGATCGCGAACCGCCGTGCGGAGTGGCTCAGCGCGCCCGGTCAGAAGACTGAACGCACTCTTTAAGGAAAAAAAATTGGGCCAAACAGTCATCGAACAACAACCAACAAACACGATCAGCGACCGCAAGGAACAGAACAAACCATAGAATAAAAAAAGAAAGAGAACCCTTGAGTCGGTGGTTCGAATCGCGCTGTGACAATTATTTATTTATTTTCGTTTTCGAATTCAGTTATATAAAACATTTTGGGATTTGTAATTTCACGCGTTGCGTCTGTTTTTGTTTATTTGTACGTAGTCGAGCTTGAAACCTTGTCGTCACATAAACGATGGTTGAGTAGGTTAGCTGCTTGGAAAGCCATTAGTAACTGTGGAAAAGCAGCGTCGCATCACTTCACAAACTGAACAATCTAAAACTACCGTCGTCATCTAATAATGAAGCCAATACTGTAAAAAATGCAAAGTATTTTTTATTGAAACCATTATTATTAACAACCTTCTATAAAATATAGAAATTTTCGAATAAACAGGAATACGTGCACTTTTCGTAAAAAATTTATATTTAAATTGTGTAAGTATTCAAACACAAAGAACAAAAAATAAAAATAACTAAATCAATCACGACATGATTCGACCCACCGACCCTGGGGTTGTTAGTGCAGAAAGCTACCACCTTATTATTATTATTTTCAGGTAGACCTGTGCTTTGCGGTCGTTGGTTCAGTTCGTTCTTAGTTGTTCGTTGAATATTTGGCTCACCTTCTATGATACACAGGACGTTTAGCCCCCTGACCGGGCGCGCTGAGCCAAAAATCATCAAAAGACAATTCACAGTGGGTACATTTTACGAAAGTGGTAGCCACACAATTTTCACACTCATCATTTGCCAATGAATCGAAGCAGTGAACGCCGCACGCGGGAATAACCATGCGGTTCCAGACGTCAGAGGTCCGAGTGTGTGTGTGTGTGTGTGTGTGTGTGTGTGTGTGTGTGTGTGTTGTCCTTACGATAGGTTAAAGTAAGTCGAAGTAGTTTTTAAGTCTGATGACCGATGACGACAATAGTTTGATCACATAGGCTTAAAAAGGTTTGAACATTTGAAGCACTAAACCACTGGCGCGCCGGCCGCGGTGGCCGAGGGGACTGCGGCGCGCCACTCACGGTCTGCACGGCCACTACGGTCGGGGGTTCGAATCCCCACCTCGGGTATGGATATTTGTGCCGTCCTTAGTAGTAGCTAGTTCATAAGTAGTTTGTAGGTTTAGGGACTGATGACCCCGTAGTTAAGTCCCATAAGCTCTACAAACATTTGAACATTTTGAACCACTGGCGCAATCCACATTCCTGGTACGTCCTCCAAGGAAGCGCCCTTATAAACAGCATACTTAACTCTCTAACCGGAACATTTTGTATACAACAGTATGATGGAACATCGGTCTCCTACGCCACTAGGATGTTTAAAGTGTTTTATCTTCCCCTTCTTGATTATCCGCTCTTCCACAACTTTTCGTATCACTGATTGCGGTATACGTAAACAAAAAATACAGGCTTCTTACTAGCAGAATTTTTAATAACCATTATTTGTTTGTTTATATTTAACTCGTTTAGAAATACATGTTTTACATAATTAATTGTTTCCATGTACAGTAATTGACTAAACAGAAGTAAAACCACGAAAAAAGTTTAGGTTTATATTTCGTTGCACAAGTTTTGCACACTTTTTGTGCCGCAAAGAATGCCATTGCGTAAAAGAAAATCAATGAACCTGCCTACAATGAGTTGTTGGGCAGGGCCCGAAGAGCTGCCTGAGGGTTATTGAACCTCTCCTCCTCTCTGGGGCCCATGCAGCGCCGTTAACGTTCTTCTTGTCAACTATGGCGGTATTTCAGACTTATGTCCCGTCCACAATTTCTTGGAACGAGTAGCCCAGAACTTATATAAGTAAATGGGTGCCCGGTCAAGGAAATCTATCGCGATTCGAAATATGGTCCTGTGCCTCGATAATGACTGTATCCGTTATGTAACAAAAGATTTGTAGTGTCCAAAACATTAATATCGAGAAGCTGGGTCTTTCCCCTACATCCTTCAGGTACCGCATATTTCTGTAGGACTTTACAGTCATTTATATCGCAAGCAGACAATGCATGATCCATGAAAAGCAGAATTTTGTTCCTCTAATCAGTAATACTTGGTCAAAATAGACAGAACCGAATTATGTCTTATTGATCGGTCAACAATGTTATTTCCCATCTTGAAGCAATATACCCAGCAATTAAAACTTTAAAATCGATTGTATTTTCCGAATTAATCACTATATTCAGTTTCATGGCCCACAGTGTGGACTTAAATAATTGCTCATTCTGTTTCCTTCCATTCGAATTTCTGCGGGGCAGCGCGATTGATTATTTGGATCGACGGAGCATTCAAATTTTCCCTAAATTGTACTCTTATATTCGTGCTCCTAATTTTGTTGCGCTGGTTCATTACTGTTTATTATTGTATTTTAATAAATTTAGTAACCAGCCACTGTTTTAATATGTTTTATTTAGCCAAGGCGTGTTTCGGGTTTTCACCCATCTTCAGTTGGCGTAATTACAGTTTTGTTTCACCGGTATATGTCAACATCAGTTTAGAAGCTATAGATGGCCTGTGCAAAATAACGATTTTTTATTCTACTTTCTTCAATTTTACACTTTTAATTTTACAGAATGGTGTGCCTGAGAGTACGTAAATCTCCTCTGCGTGTTGGTTCTTGGGTTTTTTATTTGATGTTGTAGCACAAACACTTTATATCTCGTGATTTACACATAGTCACTGCACTATCCGCCATGTTGTTGATTTACAGCCTTTTGTTTACAATGATGCCAATAGTCATAGTACATTTTTGCTATGGTTTATGAACATTAAAATGTGTCATCAATATGCTAAGTTCATTGCATGACAATTTCTGGTTATTTAAAATTATATTGAAGATGAGAAATCAACATAATAGTTTCCCCTACATAGGATAAATGTTACTCATTTATTTTAATACTAAAGGTGTAATAACTAGGTTTTACATGTTGCAGGAATGATACTTGCGTTGGATGGGCTTATGTTAGATTATGTTTTCCATACTTTACTTAGTCTGTGGTACGGTAAGCAACTTATGGATAGTGTTTAGAAAAAATTCTGTTTGGTACGTACGTCAGATTATGATGCACATGTATGCTTATACATTTCAATTTCTTCGAGGAGGTTCATTATTTTTCCTTCAGTCGCTACATGAAGTATTTGTAGATTATGTACTAAATCTGACACTTGATGTTCCTCTTCCGCTGTATTTTGGGCAAATGTGGATTTGTTATAAACGAAGAGCATGTATGTTTTTGAACATGAGTTGCAGTTAAGTCCGGATGTGTTGTATGGCTTATTGTTATTTTAATACGTTGCTTGTAGTGGCCATTTGAGCAGCAGCTGATAATATGTATTTTCACTGTACTGTTTTTAAAGAAAACGCCTTTTGCTACTGCAGATGAAGGGTTTTTATTTTTATAATTCACCCATACGCGTTTCGCCTTTGTCACAAGGCATCATCATTTACATATTTCTGTTTACACATAAAGGTTAGATATTTTTACGTATGTACAAGACATTTCGTTTCTGACTCAAAACAGTTCGTTATTTTAATGCTGTGTATGGCTTTGTATTTCAGTTTGTTATTTGTATAGTAGCTGATTATAATATATGTTATTCTAAAAAGGTTTGCTATTTTGTAGGACAGTTTCCCTACAAATGGTAAGCAAACATATTTTTCTGTTAGGTGTTTTTTTATGTTGTTTTCTCACTATGGTAGCTGATATGGTCATTTAGTTTACTGTTCAGCTCTTAAATTTATTTTGGATTGCAGCCATAATTGTAAACAATTACTTTAATGGTTCTTCGTTCCTTTGTTTGTTCGACTGTCTCTGATGGTATTTGTGCGTTCTGTTGAGCATTATCCTGTATGAAGCCATCTTGTGCTTCTCTGGGTAGCATATACAGCGTGTCCAGAGAAGGACTCCCTGATGTCAAAATTAAATATCTCGAAAACAGTTTTCCGAAATTCTGTCGCATAGTTCATGATGTTTTAAAACATTTCGTCTTTACTATAAGTTGTATTCGTCTCAGTTTCGCACACGCAAACATTTATAAAACTTTAGCTCACGTTCTGATATAACACTACACGCAGACAGTTGGTGAACACACATTTGCTTTCGGGGGGCAATGGAGTGATACCACGGTGGGATGGCCGAGCGTTCTAAGGCACCTTGCTGCGAAACGCGCAGTTGCAATCAGACGGAGGTTCCAGTCCTCTCTCGGGCATATGTGTGTTGTCCTTCGGTTAATTTAAGTCGTTTGTAAGCCTGAGCACTGATAACCACAGTAGTTAAGTCCCATAGATTAACAAACATTTGAACAATTGAATGGAGTGGTGGCGAATGCGGGACAAAATACAAAGAAAGACAAGGAGAATCAGTTGTGTTTGAAAAGCACCCCATGGATTGTGATACTGAGAACACAAAGAAATAATTTGTTGCTTATATTTTTTCACGTCTTGTGTCACAAACGATTTTTCGTGCTGAAAAGTAATCCCTCTTAATTTCTTATGTCAACCCTACGAAAATGAAAAAATCTAGGCTTTAAAATTTGTTGAATTATTGCCGGTATTAGACACCGCGGAATATGACCGTGACGCACGGCAGATCCTGTGCCTGGCGTTTCGGTTTCTACTGCTCAAGACATCTTCAGAGGCTTTGCAGACACTGCTTCGCAGAGCTGACTTAAGTCTGAAGCGTTGTCTGCAAATCCTCTGAAGATGTCTTCAGCAGTAGAAACCGAAACGCCTACCGATGACAGTACTGCTAAAGCAGAATTACTAAACACAGCTTTCCGAAATTCGTTCACCAAAGAAGACGAAGTGAACACTCCAGAATTCAAACCAAGGACAGCTGCCAGCATACGAAATTTAGAAGTAGATGTTCCTGAAGCAGTAAAACAACTTAAGTCACTAAAGAAAAACAAATCTTCCGGGCCAGATTGTATACCAACTAGATTCCTCTCAGAGTATGCTGATGCAATAGCTCCATATTTAGCTTCCACAGTTTCATCACTCTCAGTGAAATCTACTGGCCGTAAATTCAACCAAATACCTGGAAATAACAATTACGAATAACTTGAATTGCAGAGAACATATAGAAAATATCGTAGGGAAATTGAACGAAGACTACGTTTCACTTGGAAGATGCGACTGTTCTACTAAAGAAACTGCTTACATTACACTTGTTCGTCCTATTTTAGAGTATTACTCCGCGTTATAGGATACTCATTAAGTGGGACTGACGGAAGATGTAGATAAAGTTCAGAGTCGTTTTGCATTATCGCGATATAAAGGGAGAGTGTCACGGAAATATTGCACGAGTTGTAGTTGATACCATGAATAGAAAATGCTTATTCAACCATCAGCTATTTATTGTTTTCAGAACTTTACCGGTTTCGGATATTATCCATTATCAGAAGAGTAAAATTAAACAAACTGATTGAGATCTATGTAGTTGAGATCAAGTAGGTAGTTCTCTGTCAGTCTGTTTAATTTTATTCTTCTGATGATAGATAATATCCGAAACCGGTGAAGTTATGAAAACAATAAACATCTGATGTTTGGAAAATATATTACGGCTGTTAACTCACATCTAAGTAAAAATTTGAACATTAATAGAAAGGCGTTATTCGTTAGGGCAAGATTGATTTGCAAAATATCTTTCACCAACTTGGTCTTCCGAATGCGAACATAATTTTTTAGCATCCACCTATATAGACATGACCATCGTAATAAAACAAGAAAAATCATATCGAAAACGGAAAGACTTAGGTGTTCCTTTTTCCCGCGAACTATCAAATGTTCAAATGTTTGTAAATCTATCGGACCAAACTGCGTGGCCATCAGTCCGTAGCTTACAAACTACTTAAACTAAGGTAAACTAAACTAAGGACAAACACACACACACACACACACACACACACACACACACACACACACACACACACACACACACACACACATGTCCCAGGGAGGACTCGAACCTCCGACGGCGAGCCCGCAAATCATAGAATGGAAGTATCATAAAAGCGGTTCGATATACCCTCCGCCATGCACTTTAATGTGATGTACTGTGTATTTATGTAGATGTAGATGTAGAAGCGAAGTCATCTAAGGTGCTCTCCAAGATTTCGAATGAGATGAAAATTGGACGGGATGAGATTTGTAGCTCGTGGCTGGTCTGGCGTTGCCACACTGAAGGGAGGCTGCTGCACGCATGCGCCAACTCCTCCAATTCCAGCTTCCAGCTTTCTGTGGTTATAAACTGGGTCACAACTCGATGTTTCTCGCGCACCGACATAATTAAGTTATACACCTGTCCCACGCTAAAATACGGTGCCCTCTACCGAGAGTAGCAAATTACGTCAGCGAAGCGGGAGGTCTACTAAGTAATATGCGTGACATCTAATAAAGTACCTCATCCGATACTGAGAAAAGAATATAAACTTCGTAGAAATTATTGTAGAGGGCGACCTCGTTCTAAGAATTCCTTTATCGTGAGAGTTTCCTTTATTGTCTCCAACTTGACCTGACGAAAGTTTCTTACAAAAGGTAAAAATGTTTTGTTTCTTAATGTGCCGCAGTTAGACTCTCTTTTCCTTCCATCTGTAGCATTGAGAGTAATTCTCGCCAGCAGCAGTCGATGTGACTCGGATTTTATCCCTCTGAGCCCCTGCGCGCACAATTGTATGGTTCTGGTTTTTCTCGCATTATTTCTTTGTGATTCACACTGGGAAGTTCGGGGCTGCATCGCACAATCGTGGACGGACTGTGGTAACGTACGGAACGTATTTCTACTCTGTGTGGTACCAACAGTCGGGAAACTGCCAGTACACTTACAGTGGCGGCAAGAAAGACTTGTTGACAAGATGTTGATATCCTTGTTTTGATAAGTGAAGCTTTCATATCTGACAGCCAGTTAATTTTATATGATCCTGTGATGTTATTGTCTCATTTCTTCCAAAGGCTAGTTACTGTAAGATGGTGCAGATCATGAAAATTTGTAGTGAAGGCCCAAAACAGACAATTATGTGGGTACAAAATTTTGAAAATAAATTTATTTTCATTTCTGTAACGAATTCTTGTATGTATTTTGTATGTTAAACGTACTTCTCTATATTAATGTCATGTCACCTAAAACCTTGGGTATGAAAGGATTATTTGATATTCGCTAATCTCTGAATTCTTCCAGTGAATTTCGGACTTTGTTTTTCCCATTGGCTGATTACTTTGCGTCACACCACTTCTCGCAGAAATTGTTATATATCCGCATACTACCGATGTTCCAAAAAGCTACTAAATTACAAAGTTAATCATTTCTAATCTTGCACTTGTTTAAACATATTGTGTATATTTAATACAAATAAACAATCACTGAGACGGATTTTCGTCTCGAATATGTCAAAGACAATAATGATAAATCTGAAGCATAGAATTAAAATTTGTGATGCGGCTGGGAATCGAACCCGGAACTCCATGCTTACTAGGCAGACGTCTTACCGTTTTTTTTTTTTTGTTTTTTTTTTTTTTTTGGTAGATCTGTTCGTTGCGGACGCTGATCATGTTTTTTCGCGTTTGTTCGTTGTGTTCTTGGCTCAGCTTTTTTATTGCTGACCGGGCGCGCTGAGCCACGGCGCCCGGCAGCGTTAGACCACCACACCACTAACGAATAAGGCGCCTCGGAATATTCTAAGTACGATTTCCCTCCATGTCACAAACTTTATTATTTTCTTTGGAACACAGAAGCTGAATTAAAGTTTGTGACGTGAAGGGAAATAGTACTTACAGTATTCCAAGGCGCCTTACTCGTTAGTGATGTGGTGGTCTAACGGTAAGACGTCTGCCTACTAAGCATGGAAGTCTGGGTTCGATTCTCGGTCGCCTCACAAATTTTAATTCTATGCTTCAGATTTATCATTATTGAGTACATGTTTTTTTTCTTTCACTTTGCAGTGATTCGGTTACTTATTGAACACTTTACAACTGCAGAACAAGTGTAGATTTAGAAGGAGTATCACTATTTTTTCTCACTTTGGCTGATTCGGTAATTTGTTGATCATTTTAGAACAACACAACAAGGATAGATTTAGAAGATAATGTATTGAAGGAAGTTTTGTTTTATTTTCTGGTCTCACAAGATAAATTGGTAGTTTTCCCTTCCCAGTTCGTAACGTAGACTACATTTGCGTTACTTTCAACGTAAAAAACTCATATTAAATGTTAGGTTGATGGCTTTGAAAGTGCATGGCCGATTTCCTTCCCCGCCTTTAACAAAAAACATAACTCGTACTTCGTCTCTAATGACGACGCTATCAACGGAATGTTAAACCCTAATCTTCCTTTCTTTTTCCTTTACTTTTAATGAGATCAGATTGAGACTACAGTAACAAGTGATTGTTAGTGGCGGAAAGAAGATAGGTCTCTCTGGTATTCCTGCATGTTTCTTCCCAGAATAGAAAATTATAAAAATGTATTGTACTCACATAAAAATGTTATAAAATTATACTGTAGGTTTAGATAAATGTAAGGAATATATGACAGGGTCAACTCATATTTGAACCTCTGAATGGTGTATCCTTGCTCCGTCTCGTATTTATATGTTTATAGAAAGTTACTGTGCACTGTGATTGTGCCATATTTTATTCAGTTAATGATTTTCTACATCTACATCAACATCTACATGGGATACTCTGAAAATCAAATTTAGGTGCCTGGCAGAGGGTTCATCGAACTATTTATCTCCCATTTCGCCGGCCGCGGTGGCCGAGGGGACTGAGGCATTCAGTCACGATCTGCACGGCCAGTACGGTCGGGGGTTCGAATCCCCCCTCGGGCATGGATATTTGTGCCGTCCTTAGTTGTAGGTAGTTCATAAGTAGTTTGTAAGTTTAGGGACTGCTGATCCCGTCGTTAGGTCCCTTAAGCTTAACAAACATTTGAACATCTCCCATTTCATTCTCGTATTTTTTCTGATGATATATATACCTATGTAAGTGTGAGTTGACAATATATTTTCGCATTCTGAGGAGAATGTTGGCGATTGGAGTTTCTAAGTAGACCACGCCGCTGCGATAAGCGCCGTTGTTGTAATGATTCCCACCCCAGATCCTGTATCATTTCCGTAACGCTGTCTCCTCTGTATCATGACAATATGAAAGGAGCTGCCCTTCTCTGGACTCTTTCGATGTCCTCCGTGAAACCCACTTGATAAGGATCCCACACTGGGCAGCAATACTCCAAAGAAGGATGGACAAGCGTAATGTATGCAGTTTCTTTAGTAGTTCTGTTGCATCTTTTAAGGGTTCTGCAAATACAACGCAGTCTCTGGTTCGCTTTTCCCACGACATTATCTACGTGTTCTTTCCAGTTTAAGTCTGAAGTAATAGCAATTCCTAGGTATTTTGTGGAGTTTACGGCCTTCACTTTTGATTGATTTATCTTTTAAAGAGAGTTTAACGGATGTCTTTTCGTACTCATGTGGACGACTTCACACTTCTCATTATTTAGAGTCAATTGCCAATTTTTACACCATACTGATATCTTATTCATATCGTTCTGCTGTTAGTTTTGATCTTCAGATGATTTTACTAGACAGTAAATGACGGCGTCATCTGCAAACAACCTAAGAGAGATGCTTAGAATTTTTCTCAAATGGTTTATGTAAATAAGAAACAGCAGAGGACCCTGTGGAACGCCCGATATGACCTCTGCTTTAATCGAGGCCTTACCATAGATTACTACAAGCTGTGTTCTCTCTTACAGAAAATCTCCTATCCAGTCGCAAATACTGGACGACATACCATAACCATGCAATTTGATTAAAAGCCGTTTGTGAGGTACGGTGTCAAAAGTCTTTTGGAAATCAAGAAATATCGAATCAATTTGAGAACCCTTGTCGATAGCACTCATCACTTCGTGTAAGTAAAGAGCGAATTGTGTTTCACATGAACGCTTTTTTCTATATCCGTGTTGAATTTGGGTCAATAGGTCATTCTATTCGAGATAATTCATAATATTTGAATACAGGACATGTTCCAAAACCCTGCTGCAAATTGACGTCAATGAAATAGGCCTGTAGTTTAGTGGGTTACTCCTATTGCCTTTCTTGAATATAGGTGTGACCACTGCAACTTTCCAATCTTTTAGTACAGATCCTTCTTTCAGGGAACGGTTGTATATGGCTGTTAAGTAAGGATCTATCGCTTCAGCATAATCAGATAGCAATCTAATGGGTATACTGTCCGGACTAGAAGACTTGTTCTTGTTAAGCAATTTTCCATATTTTTACCTGGGAAACTTCCCTGGATTTTTTCTTTCGTTATGTGCATGATACTTAGTGCAACACTATCGATCTTAGATGGTTCTGAAGCGCGATTATACAAGGAAATATATATTTTCGGTAATTATAATAAAACAAGGTTTCAATAGGTTTAAATCAAATGTTGATTCATCAACTGGTTTTATTTAAAAGTAACAAGAAATCAGTCGACTTAAGCTAAAACTAACGGCGCCTACTTCTCAGTATGGCACTTGCTGTTACTCCACGACATATTATACAGAAACCTTCAGAATCATCAGGACTTTGGCGCACAGCCCATGCTTCAGAAAGCGTGCGCTACCATCCTCCTTTCTATTGCTGGCTCAAAATTAGTAATGAAGTATTTGTTCCACCAGCAGTATTCAGATAAGACAGTTACAAGCGGAGAAATGGATGAAAAGAGCATATTCCATCTCCTGTGTGCCCAATAAATAGCTTAAGAAAATAAACAGGGAAAGTGGGAACCATACATGTAGAATAGGGAATCGCAATCAGATATGATAGAGACTATATACGACATATACTAGAAAATGTGTCTACCATTGTAGGTAAATAGACTCTTGGGATTTGTTTCAATCCTGCACTGAAAGCTGCGAATTCCTTCCATGATATCAAAGCTACTGGCATAAAATCCTACGAACAAGTCAAGTGCTGAGGTACATCACTAGAGGTATATAACGCCTAACTTCGGGAATGTCTTTTATATTAACTGCCAACTGTAGAGAATAACGTAATTAAATGTGTTTTAATTTTGGATTCGTTTCATATCTGGCATATTAATTTTTCTCCAGTGTAAAAAGATATTGACTGAGAACCAGCAACTAATTAAAACACTCGACTACACTGCTCAAAAAGTTCTTGGCAACACTGTATTAATTACCTCTCATTTGAACCGTTGTTTCATCGTTTCATTTTACATCCATTCTTTATCTTTTATGTTCTCTCTGTCTCTCCCCCTCCCCGTCCTTCTTTTTCGGGTAAGAAATCCAAAAATACAGGTTATACAATCAACCGGCAGCAGACTAACATTACCAGTGCCATTCATTCGAGTCTCTAAAAATGAGCTCCTACCATTAACTGAAATCTACGTGAGAGAGCTTTACACAGAATATCTTATAACGTCGTTCGATATACTTCTAACATATGAAAATATTAAAGAAATTAATTTATTACCTGAATTAGTGAAATCTATAATAAAGAGCTGCGTGAGGAGATAGTTTCACCGCAGCATCTCCCAGGTCGAGGTGTGTGCGTAATACAACGAAGTTCCTTAGCATTAATTTTATAGAAGACATGTCGGTCTCCATGCACAGCGTAGCATTCTGTGTTCGTTAGTTTCCTTACATGCTGATGTAGTTTTATCTTCATTTTCATCACATATATTCTCAACGTTTTCCTTTCAAGTATTTTTATTTTTATTCTATTCTGATATTGTTCATATCCATATGTTCAAATCTCACAAGTAAACGCTCTGTGTGTGTGTTTGTGTGTCTGGTGTCTGGATATCTTCAACTACATTCACTATTCATTCTGTCCAGAAGCGCAAATAACTTCTGTTAGTTTGTCTTATTCTAATCCTTTCTATTATGATTTTATACTCTGTAGTTAACATACTTCCGAAGTAATTGTCGTGACAGACTTATTTAAAAGTCTAATAGTAAAATTTCAAGGTATGTGAAGTATTAGTTTGTTGACAAGGTATTTGGTTTCATCAGGAATATCACACTAAAGTAACAGTGTTGGTTGTTAGGTTCTTGATATTTTGACAGCAGCCGTCTCTGCGATGTAGAGAACGTACCTTGTAGCGTACCTTGGAAAAGCCTTGTCTTTTAATTTTTTGGAATGTAATATTCCATTACCAAAAGCAGAACAGCGGAAGGTAGAGAAGAATAGTTTCCTCATGCCTATCTCTCCCAAGGATATCAGCATTTCAGTGGCAATGCAGGGTTGTTTCATCTCATTTCTTTCAGTGCTCTGTCAAATTCTTCCCCCAGTAATATAGCTCCTATATCATCTTCATCTACTTCCTCTTCCCTGTCTACAGCTATGGCTTCAAGTTCAGGTCTCTTGTACAGATCCTCCAGCAATATTCCTTCACCCTCTTTCCTTTCCTTTCTTTCTTTAGTACTGGTTACCCATCTGAGCACTTATTCTTACGGCTACTTTTCATGTCTCAAAACTCCTCTTTTATTTTCTCATAGTAGGTATCTACCTTTCCGCTAGTAATACAGTCCTTTACTCACTCCTGTTTAGCTAATTTGCACTTCCTGTCAACCTCATTTTTACCCTCGTATATTCCATTATGCCATTTCTGTTTGCTGCATTTCTAATTTCATCAGTTATGTTCAGTATCTTTTGATTTGTCCAAGGATTTCTACCAGCCTTCTCCTTCTACCTATTTCTTCATACGCGGCCTCCACTATTTCACCTCTCAAAGGTATACATTGTTGACTACTGCATCACTTTTTCCAGTTACAGTCAGTTGCCCTATGCTTCCCCGTAAACTGTCAATAACTTTAGGTTTCTTCATTTTATCGAGGTTCCATGTCCTTCCTTTTTTAATTTTTGCAGTTTCTTCAGTTTTAATCTTAAGTTATAACCAATATGTTATGGTCGGAGTCTCTATTTGCCGCTGCAAATGACTTACACTATAAAACGTGGTTCGTAAATTATGTCTTGCCATTATAAAGCGTACCTGAAAACTTCCGGTGTCTCTTTGTTGCTTCCACGTAAACAACGTAATTTCATGATTCTTAAAAAAGTGTTTGCGATGGTTAAATTGTGCTCTATACAAAGTCCTATCAAGTTCCTCTACGTTTCATTCCTTTCTCCCGTCCGTTTTCACCTACTATTTTTCCTTCTTTTTCTTTTCCTACTATCGAATTCCAGTCCCCTATCACAAGCAAGGATTTTTTTTCTCTTAACTGGCGAGAATAACTGTTTTTATCTCAAAATACATCTTCTCAATATCTTCATCATCGGAAGAGCTAATAGGCATATAAATGTACAATCGCGTGGTCTGTGTTGGCTTCGTGACTATCTTGGCTACTATAATGTTTTCACTTTGCTTTCATAGTAATTTACTCGCATCTCTAATTTTTATTCATATTTAGACCTAATCCTACCTTACACCATACTGATTTTGTATTTGTAACCGTATACTCGTCTGGTCAGTGGCTACAATGGCTATGCTACAGTGGATACACAGATTCCAGTTAGATCACCATAATTAACCCTTTCGCTACGGTGAACTTCTGCAGAAGTCGGGAGCGAATGTGCTCCACAGGCGGTGGACTGCTGTAGCAGTCGAGTGCTGCCTGTGCCGCCCAGCCAGTGGACTGCTGTAGCAGTTCCGCCTCGCGTCATACGTCGTAATGTAATGCTACTGAAATGTAACGTAAAGAAATTGTAAATAAATATTATTTAGCAAGCAAAATATGCGATATAATAATAACGTCCACATCCCACCAGAGCTGAATCCAAAACTTGGATCTTTTAGAATTTACGAAAAAATTACTCGAATTATCTGAAAGAAGGAAGAAAACTGTTTCTATTCCAAATGAATTTTCCCTAATAAATATATGGTATAAAGTCCAATAATTGCGATAACACTGAGAGTGTGAAAGTAGGACAGAGTAGCGCCGTGGGGAGTGCGGAAAATACGCTGTACAGCGGGCACGGCCGGGCGCGACTGGCGCTCGTCCACAGCAACAAGCACGGCGCCGGAGTGAGAGGGTTAAGCACTGTCGCGTTTGGTTAGCACTTGGATGGGTAACCATCCGCGTCTGCCGAGCGCTGTTGGCATGCCGTCTGTATTTAGCCCTTTTGAGGCCAACCGAGGAGCTACTTGACTGAGGCGTAGCCGCTCCGGTATGCAAAACTCACGCAACGGCCTGGTGGACGGGGCGCATCCCGGAGGATGACACGGCTGCAGGTCGGTACCTGATGGGCCCTACAGGCCGATCTGGGACGCTGTGTAGATTAGTTTAGTAAACACTGGATTAGGAAATTTTGTTCATCCTGCCACCGAGCTTCACTAATCCCCACTCTAACTTCAACTTATCCGTTTCCCTTTGCAAATTTTCTAACTTACCTATCCGATTAAGTGATACAACATTCTATTCTCTGATCCGTATAATGCATGTTTGTTTTTTCCTGAGAAGGGCATCCTCCTGAGTAGTCCTCACCCAAAGATCCAAATGCACCGTTGTAACCAAGAGGACGCCACCATCAAGTATCCGTACAGTATAGATGTATGTCACATTCAGATGTTTGTAAATCTATGCGACGTAACTGCTTGGTTATTAGTTCCTAGCTCACAAATTACTTAAACTAACCTAAGGACAACACATACACCCATTCCCGAGGGGAGACTCGAACCTCCGACGGCGAACGGCCGCGCGCACCACAGCACGGCGCCTCAATGCACACGTCTATTCCGCCGCGGCAGAGCTGAGTGTCCTCGGGAAAAGTAGCGACTTTAGTGTCCCGCTCCGCTGCTCTCAGCCGTTCACAGTAACCATATAGCAAAGCTCAGGTAGGTGATGTTACAGGGTCATCCAGTTATAGACTGTGCCCCTGACACTTGTGCTTTTCTACACTTTTGTCAGACCTCCCCACGGATACTCCTCTACTGTGGTTGCACCTACAGTACGGCTATTTGAATATTTGATGCTCACAAGCTACCTCACCTTCGCAATGTCTGGTGGGTGGGGGAATACTTCCCATCATTATCCTTCCTTTAACCGCTGATGACATTGAAACACGTCCACTGAATGTGTGGTCGTGTTTCATTTTTGAGTTATTCATTAACCTAAAGTGTTTCTGCACCTTTAATATTGTCTATTAGTATGTTAATTATTTTTATTCTGTTTATTAATATTCAATGCCTCATGTTTATGTATGTTTCCACCCATGTGATTGCACTTGTGTGCTCATGTGAATGTGGAAGGTTGTTTGTAATATTGACTGAGTGCCGCGCAATGGCTTACAGCTTCCGCCTCGCGCTTTAGGGCCTCGTCTACTTTAATTAAGAACGCATGGCTTCGTTTGTCGTCTGCGCTGGCGTCTGCTGGGTGGCCAGACACAAGCTAACTTGGCAAGATGGCGAGGTGGCCGTGTTCTTAGTGTGGTGCCAACCTAATCTTGGACGAAAGAGGTGACAAGAGACCTCTCTGGGAGCCGTTGAAGACGGTATTATCTTCCTCAGATAGAGAGGGTTGGTAGACACTATGCTCTGAACGCGCTCTGTATGGGTTTTTAAGCGCGCTCTACATCCTGTGTATGGTGGGGAAGGTTTTGGCGTGGCCTTAGAGCTTCACTCTTGCTGCGACCGTAGAAGTAAGTACTTCGTCGAATCATGCAGAGGGGAAGGCATGCTGTTAGAACTTTGCTTTCTTTGTGATCAGACATTCTTGGTTTATCAGTGATAGTTTCCTGAGTAATTCTTTCGCTATGCGAGGCGAAGTGTTTCTTAATTTACAGAAGTCGAGTAATTCGGTGTAAATTTAGTATTTGCATTTTTCATTCCGGTGATGATTTTGTGACCGGTTTTCTCAAGTTAGAATACTAGTGTGTGGCCTTCAGCCTTTGTATAAACTTAGTATGTTTAAATTTTCTTGTTGTTTTTCAACTGACGTTTTCGCGTCCGTATCTGCGAGTATACTAAATATTTCTCACAAGGAACGTACTTGGGCTCGAACAAACACATATACACCAAAATCGTATGAGATATAATGTAAATATCCCTTATTGCACTCCCGCATCTAAAAATGTTTGTTCAAATGTTTGTATAGTCTATGGGACTTAACTACGGGGTCATCAGTCCCTAAACTTACAAACTACTTACGAACTAGGACGGCACAAATATCCATGCCCGAGGGGGGATTCGAACCCCCGACCGTAGTGGCCGTGCAGACCGTGACTGGAGCGCCTCAGTCTCCTCGGCCACCGCGACCGGCTGCGATTAGTTGAGATGAAGTTATGAAGAACCCTTCTTCGTGAAGATGGTATTAGTGTAGAAGATGAATGATTTGCATGCTTTCTTGTATCTGTTATGGTACAGAAATATGAGCATAACTTAGATACTGTTGTTACAAACTCATAATAATAATAATAATAGGGATGATAATGACGAAGAACTCATTGCAAGCGGTAGTGCTACGGTAAATGCGGGAAGAGGCGATGGAAGCAGTGGCAGTGAATACCAACAGTCTTTGGGGAAGAAGGTTAAAGTTGCAACTATCATCACGGCTTTTGATGACAATTCGCTAGAGAACATGTACGATGGTTATTAAATAAATTACAGATAAGATATCTGCATTACGTATGACGTCTACAATTACATCTACAGTGCTATCTAGAGCATGGTTGCAGAGCTTTGCAGAAAAACGACACCCACCAGCACATTGAGGTGTACGTAGAGATCCTGC
Source organism: Locusta migratoria (assembly GCA_026315105.1). Classification (NCBI taxonomy): domain Eukaryota; kingdom Metazoa; phylum Arthropoda; class Insecta; order Orthoptera; family Acrididae; genus Locusta; species Locusta migratoria. The sequence goes on from CM048755.1 coordinate 15,762,655, forward strand.
AAACAAACATTCATACAGATATGTTTGTTCGAGCCCATGTACTTTCCTTGTCAGATTTTCTAGTTTGATTCCGTAATTCCTGTTTTGTATGACCGATTGCACCACGTGCTCTCTTAAGGAGTGAGCAGTTAGATAAATTTCCGTTGTGCAAGTACTGTGGCCACTCGTAAAGTAATTTAGAGCAGCAGTGAGCGTTTTAACTTGCATTTGTAGATCTCAACTGCCCTAGATCTTGCTTAAATAATTTAACAGGCTACTTTCAACATAAGAAGTCACACTTACGCATTGGGTACCTGTACGGCTATGCGCATACGAATAGCCGACTATGTGTGACCACGCGACTACTACTGTTCAGCACTGGGTTAATTCCGGGTACAGCGTCTACGGTAGACGAGCATAGCTAGCTACTGTTCTAATAACCAGCGAGCATCCTTAGCCTCTGATACATACAGCTGTTCACGTGGTGTCAAATAAAAGATAATTGCAATTCAGACCCGTAGATGAGCAAATATGACCTGAATGTTCGATACGAGAGGAGATATGAGACAAATAGAATGAACATATAGAATCATTAATTTATGTCTTGAAAAGTATTCATCACTTGAAAATGGCCGAGCAGACAAATTGTAGCTCTTGTCAAGACTCATCAACGGAGGTATTTACATTTTCATGAACTTTAATAATGAAGCTTGAAAGACATTTTAATTCAAGGATTAATCAAACTTAGCATATTTTGCGAACGAACACAGAAACAATAACAGAATGACAGTATGTGTTGTTCAAATGCTTGTAAATCTAAGGGACGTTGCTCATTAGTCCCTAGGCTTACAAACTATTTACACTAACTTAAAGTAACTTATGCTGAGGACAACACAAACACCCACGCCTGAGGGAAGACTCGAACCCCCGACGGCGAACGGCCGTGCGCGCCACAGCATGGCGCATATCACATCTACATCTACATGGGGTACTCTGCAAATCACATTTAAGTGCCTGGGACAGAGTTCATCGAACCACCATTATACCATTTATCTCCCATTCCATTCTCGAATAGCGCGCGGGAAGAAAGAACACCTGAATCTCTCTGTTCGAGCTCTGATTTCTCGTATTTTATTCTGGTGAAGTGGGAGTCAACAATATATTTTCGCATTCGGAGGAGAATGTTGCCGATTTGAGTTTCGTAAGTAGCTCACGCCGCAGGGATAAGCGCCGTTGTTGTAATGATTCCCATCCCAGATCCTGTATCATTTCCGTAACGCTGTCTCCCCTGTATCGTGACAATACGAAACGGGCTGCCCTTCTTTGGAGTCTTTCTATGTCCTCCGTCAAACCCACCTGATAAGGATCCCACACTGTGCAGCAATACTTCAAAAATGGACGGACAAGCGTAGTGTATGCGCATAAATGTGCACGGATATTCTAACGCGGCAGTATGTGTTGGCAGCGGATGAAATGAACAACACGCACAATTTCGATGTTAAGACTATTTATTTTATGGTTCATTTCTTTTGTCTTATAAGAAATTTTCATTGTTTTGCCAATATTTTAAAATACGTAAATTTTAACACCAATGGATAGAGTAATAAAAGTAGCATGAGACAGATATATTATTCATAATTGTACAACAAATAATTAGGGTACCACGATAATTTACAGTTCTCGGCATCGAATTTGTAAATATGAAATGTTTAAAATTTTGATATATCTCACTGTTTCGTACGTTCTTGACAGAACGTTTATTCATTTTGAATAAAACACACGAGATAAATGTGTAATATTCTGCAAATTAATTGTTTTTACTAACCGGTTTTTGTTAACTCCCAGCTGCATTGCTATATCTCTGTAGTGTTTACCTGTTGATGGCGTAACAACCGAAAGCCGGTTGGTAAAAACAATAAATTTGCAGAATATTACACATTTATCTGGTGTGTTTCATTCAAAATTTGTAAAATTTTATTTGCAGGCAAATTATGTCCCATAAAAATATTGACATATGTGTTTCTAAAGTCGAATTTTAATGGACATATATGATACAAACAGAATTTTGATTAAATGTATGGGTAAAAAAATGTATATGTGAACTGGTGACCGATTAAAGCCATTAGGCGACGTGAAATCACGCGGATTTCTGGTGGGGAACAACGGGTCTATATTAGGTCAGACTCATGAGTTGGGACACTTCGCTTTTAAGTGGACACTCTATTTAGAAGGTTTAGGAAGACGTTGCTTTTACATAAGTGTACGAAATATATAGCGTCCAACGGTGCAGTTTAGACATTTTCGAGCCGTTTTGAACTTCGTCTCTGGACCATTAGTGGGGATTTAGTTTTATTTTCACTTGAGTAATTCACAGATTTGACCACGGTGAGGTGTTTTGCACTTAACTTATTTTGTTTATAAAGGGCGTTAATTCTAACTGAAATATCAAGGAAACTACACGTCGGATAAAAAAATACATTACTTTGTATTGGAAGGGACCATCCAGTGATACTACACACTGCTCCCCCATTCAACCCCGTCCATGGAGATCCCCCGTTGTTGTCGCAGATTACGGTTGTACGTCAACACATTTTTCCGTTTCAACACAGATGGCACTGTAATCAGCCGAATCACTATGAGTGGTCCACCGTGCCACTGAATATTAAATAAACACAGAACTGCGTGTTGTCAGTTATAGTTGTTGGGGCAATGTAGGAACATACGTTTTGCCTTAAACATTTTTTTCCGTTTCAACACAGATGGCGCTGTAATGTTCAAAATGTTCAAATGTTTGTAAAGTCTATGGGACTTAACTACGGGGTCATCAGTCCCTAAACTTACAAACTAATTATGAACTACTTACAAACTAGGACGGCACAAATATCCATGCCCGAGGGGGGATTCGAACCCCCGGCGGTAGTGGCCGTGAAGACCGTGACTGGAGCGCCTTAGTCTCCTCGGCCGGCGCTGTAATCAGCGGAATCACTATGAGTGGTCCACCATGCCAATGAATATTAAATGAACATACAACTGCGTGTTGTAAGTTGTGGACGCATTTCGATTCCGCTGAAAGGGGGGGGGCACTGTAGCATAATTGGACGCTCCGATACTAACAAACTACTAGAATATACTGAGCCGACGTGTAGTTTCTAGGAAATGTCAATTAAGATATTTGTAAACCTGTCTGCCAAACTGCTTGGTTATCGGTCCTTAGACTTACAAACTACTTAAACTTACACTAAGTACAGCACCCACTCCCATGCCCGAGGGAGAACTCGAACCTCCGGCGGGAACGGCCGTCAAGTCCGTAGCCTGACACTTGAGGCCACGCGGCCATTTCGCGCGTCAGTATTTGAACGTCTTCATTTAAAATGAACACACGAGACACTCTTGGTGACAGGAGAATCAGGTTTGTAGATGTGTCCAAGATACGAGGGCACAGGAAGTAGTAGTGTCGCAAATGGCTTCGAGAAAAGGATGCTATAGCTGTGTGATCGACTTGGTGGCGTCACTCACGCCCACAGATTATAACAGTTCGCCTATATTCTTTACAACACCGACTTATTCCTTTTTTCCACAAACATAGGCCCGTTCGATAGTGACCGGCTGCCGTGTGATCAATGGATGCAGTATGGTAGGGGGGGGGGGGGGGGGGGGGATTGACCATTGTGTCGCTTCCCGTGACCGGAGCCACTACTTCTCAACCAATTGGCCTCAGAAGGGCTGAGTGTACCCTGCTTGTTAGCAGCGCTCGGCAGACCCGGGCGGCAGGCATCCCATCCAAATGCTACCCAACCATAATAGTGCTTAACTTCGGTTATATAATGGAAACCGGTGTATCCACAGCGGTACAGCCGTTGCCTTTTCTGTACCGTATAGTTTACGAAATACTGACCGTTTAAAATCGTTAATTCTGTTACTCACTCACCGATCATCAAAATTCTCAGGTACTTCTAGCTTACACAGATACTTCAAATTTCGTAATTAGTTATTTTTTACCCTCTTAGGAAAGGGAAAATTCAAACTTCCCTAAATAGCTATCCCTGGTGGGCTAACGTATTATTATTTTTTTTCTTTTAAAACTTTCTTTTTATCCTACCCAACACCTCTCTACCATGCGAGGAGTCATCAAAATTGGTATGTGATTCCTGATTATGGAATAAAGAATCAAGTAAATATTGTTGTTGTTTAGAGGGGACTAGACTACGTGGTCATCAGTCAAGTAAATATTAATCTATTTAGTTTCGAACGCTTGGAGATTTTCGAGTGTGTAGTTACTTTACACCAGGGCATAAAATAACATGTTAACCAGGCGACACTTGTGTCGCCCAGTACTGAGATTTTGTCGCCCAGTGACCATGGGTAGTGCCGGCAATTTATTTTTATTGAATGACATATCAAATGTACCGGGAATTAAAAAATAACCTCTTGTAAATCTTTTAGAGCATAGGTTCCCAACCTTTTCAGTCTTCCCCTAAGACCTACTAAGGAAACTCATTTTACCCCCCCCCCCCCACCCCACCCCCAAAAAAAATCACCCATTAAAATACTATCAAAGAAAGCAATACATGAAAAGACTACCAATCTTTGTTAATCATAATATACATATTTTGTACACTTTCGATGCAGCAATGAAACAATAATATTCAATGAAAAGGTGGGTACTGTTTACCAGTCGCAAGTTTTCTAATGTTTGGTTTTGTTTTGATTAAGGCGCATCTCAGATCATGTTCTACATTGAGTCGGTTTTTGTTCTTACTTTTTATTGTCAGTAGCTTTGAGACGCCACTCTGATACCTATAAATGGTACCGAACTGTCTTAACGTTCTTAGAGCTCTGTCGGCTATAACACTATACTATAGTTGTAACAACTTTGGAGAATTCGTGTGAGCTGCATACTGCAAAACATCGTTTATGCATGCAATGGATTCTACAGGCGTATTAATTTTTCTAGACACATCATTTTGCTACTCATCTTCTTTTTTTCTTTCTTCCTGATCATCCTCTGAGTTGCGGATTTCTATTAAATCTGTTGCTGAACTGAAAGTGGGATGAGTTGACAGTACGTCATCACTTCGAATATAGTCATCTGCGGTGCACGAAATATTTGGCATTTTAATTAATTCAGCTACTGCTGCTGCATTTTCAATGGCTACAGTAGCGTCTTGTTCTTGACCACCAAAACCCGCTTTATTGAAGCTCTTGGTGACACTTTCAGGCTTTATTTCCTTCACTGCCAAGCCAATCCAATTTACTTCATTCAGGACAGAAACTGACCTTGCTTTTTCGACACTAAGAATAACTGATTGCATAAGTAATTGTCCATAATGAGATTTGAATGTGTAAATTACCCCTTGATCCATTGGTTGTGTGAGGCTGGTTGAACCTGGCGGAAACCAAGGCAATTTAACGTTTGACAACTTCACATTCGAGTGACACGTTGCATTGTCTAGGAATAGGATAACTTAGCGATTTCCTTTGTTCATTTCTGCAGTGAAAGAGCCTATCCATTCTTCCATAAGACCACTCAGCAGCCATGCCTTATTATTGCTTCGCCATATGACTGGAATCTTAATGACAAATGTTTCAAATGTTTGTATAGTTTATGGGACTTAACTACAGGGTCATCAGTCCCTAAACTTACAAACTACTTATGGACTAGCTAAACCTAAGGACGGCACAAATATCCATGCCCGAGGGGGATTCGAACCCCCGACCGTAGTGGCCGTGCAGACCGTGACTGCAGCGCCTCAGTCCCCTCGGCCACCGCGGCCGGCTCTTAATGACATCTGTGTTCATCTGTGTTAGGGACGTTCCGCTTTGTTGTATTGAATGCGTCGGGACTGAAATGCTTGTACGGATTGAGGAAATTTCCAAATTGTACACGTTCCGCTTTGAGCAAGTTTTACTGTATGTATAAATATATAAAAATATAAATTATAAAAAATTACGGTAATACATTTGTTTCGAAATGGGAGCCTGGCACCAGACCCTTTTGATGTTTTGTTAGTGCTTTCGTAACAAAAACCTTCACTCCTAATTTTAGCTATAAAAATTTATTTTTAAAACCAACACTACACAAAATACTATTAACCTTTTTTTTTAATTTCAGGTGTATGTCACGCTACTAGCTATTCAATGCTTCAGTTGATAACTATACGAACATACGCCATGGCTAAGAGAACAACAGTAACGGATTTCTTTTGTGTTGCATCAAAAAACGCTCAAAGAACGATCGGGAAATTAAAGAAGATGAAACTGCAAGCCCAATCAATATCTCAAGTGACGATAATATACCATTGCAGTAGTTCAAATAAACAAATTGAATTTCATGAAACTGAATCTTCCAATTATGATAACACTCTACCTAAGAGTCAAGACCGAAAAATCCCCCCCCCCCCCAAAAAAAAGATAAATATGTTGAATGGTATAAGGGTAACATCTTAGATTCGTCTTGGCTGTTAAAAACCTACGACTTTCTTGCAAAAGTAAAACTGGGAAACAAGAGTTCTGGTGTAAAATGTGAAATTTGCTCTAAACATATTCAAGAAGCACTGAAATTTTCAAAAAATGGTACTTTGCCCATTGCTGATGGCGTCCGATGTGACGGAAAAAAGGAATTGGAAAGAATTATTGACCATTTTAGCAGCGAAGCTCACAAACCTTCTGTCAACCTTAATGAAATTGAAGAAAAATGGATGGCACAATCTGGTAAACACCCTTGGGTTAAAATCCTTAAGTCTTACACTGCAGAGAAAATAACACTACTGATTGAACTAGCACTGGATGTGTATAATGACAGTCGTACAATGACTCTTTCTATTCATTTTTGGCCGTCACGATCACTAACAAAGATTCACAGTGTCACCCAAAGTTCGTCATACAAAGACAATGGTTTGGAATCCGAGTTTTCTCCTCTCACTCCTTCTCCAGATTTATTGCAGTACAGAAACCCTGTAATGTATCGCGAGATGCTTTATGTTGTAGGGAAAGTGATAATGGAAGGTGCGGTCAAACAGTTAAAAAACTCGGAATGTTTTTCCATCAGGTTGATGGCTCCGTAGACAAATACGAAGTTGACAACAAGTTCATTACTGCACGGTTATTTCAGAAGATAACGAGATGAAATCTGTGTTTCTAGGTAAAAGCAGATCGGGACTACGAGGGGCAGAAGTTCTTATGGAATCGGTCAAAGTTTTATTGGAAAATTTAGACCTCGGTGATACAGCAAAAGATAAGTTGATAGGATTGACTACTGATGGAGAGAGTGCTAAAATCCAGTGGCCTATGGGTTCGAATGAAAGAGTACTTAGGAAGAGACTTACTTTGTATTTGGTGTGTGGCTCACCGATCTGACCTAGCCATGTTAGAATCAGCAGTCATTGAAGTTCAGCACTGGAAAACAAATTTAAAAGCCGTGGGAACGTTTTATAGGGCAACGCTTTACGATGAAGAACTTGAAGAGCTGTCTGAGTTAACCAAGAAAACTGTCTACCGCTTTCCAGCACACTTTGATGTAAGGTTCGTAGAACACTTCAACAATTTAGCCAAAGCAGTTTGGAACTACCTTCCATTAATGCAACAACATTGGAGTAATGTTCTTGGAAAGACTGATTCCTCAAAAGTTGAAAAAGCTACAGCACGTGGGTTTCTACGTTTGTGGGAGACAGATGGCGAACAACAGCGACTTAGCAGTCTTATGTTAGATCTTACGAAACGTCTGGAAAAACTGCAAAAAGATTGTTACAATCCCTGATATTGATGTATCTAAAAAAATATTTGTTTATTCGTTATCTTTGATGGAAGAAGACTGTTATCCTGTTGGATATGAAAAAAAGGTTGGAAAGAGAAGGTACAAGGGAACTTGAAAGTGACGAATCAGATACTGAAGATCTTCCTAGAAGACGTCAAGTAAACCGATTTGTTTCAACAAAGCGACACTGACCTGCAGCGAGAAGAGAGGTTGTAATGAGCTGCAAAGAGTTTATCTTACAACGGCTTCCCGTAGACCAGAAGGAAATCTGCTGTAGGATTAATAGATTATTAAATTCTAAAAATCCTATTGAGCTTGTGAACGCAGTTAGTGCAGACGTTGGAGGCCTGTTTGGTAGAGATAAAGTATCAGATTTTACTGATGACGTTGTAGGGTTGTTTGCAGCAGAAAAACTCTCTGCTCCGTATAGTATGACATCATCTACTGGAAAGCTGTACCACTTTTTGAAAGTATCTCAACCTCACTCGATCCTAAGAAAGTTGGTGCAGTCGTATATTTCCCTGACACCGCACAGTGCAGGTCCTGAAGGAGCAGTGTCACTACATACGACTTTAAAATCAAACAAACTATCTGGCCGGTCACGAGAAGCTCTCAACTCTAGAATGCGCATCGCTCTCAACGGTGTTGGGACAGCCTTTTTCGACCCAAGGCCATCCGTGGCGAAGTTCCTAGAGAAGAAAGAGAGAAGAAGGAAGCTGTCCGATTTTGAATTGTATCAAGACCAAGAGATTGTAAAATGGCTTTTTGCAAATGATGTTCTTCGATTCTTTTAGTTAGGGACTTTGTAACTGTTTTTATCAAAATATTTAGTAAACGCTGTAATTTCATTATCCTTTAAAATTTTGTTGTAGGCCTATTTTAAAATATTTCTTGAAAATTGCTTCTTGTGTGCATTAAAACATTTATAAAAATGGCAAAAGAATTGTTTTTACATACAATCTTAAAAGTGTAGGTATAAAATAACTGTTCAATGTCTTTGAAAGAAAACTGTTACACTAGAACTTTATGTTCTTTAAAGACGTTTTTAGCACCAGCATCTCATGACTCATTTTCTTCAAAATTAAGTACTTTTCTTAGATAGCTTAAAATTGTAATTGTGTTTCTTTCCTGTTGGAGTACAGAATTCTCTAGAGCAAAAATACAAATTGAGGAACCAGAACGTAATTTGAGCTTTTAAGACAAATAATGATTTATTAACTTTTACAGAAAGTGCACAGGAAGGTATTTTATGTAATGATAGTACTGATATTAGTTTAATTTAATACTATTTTCATTTAATAGCCATATCAAATTAAAGTGGACTTATAACAGGTACTGTATTCTGTTTAACTACTTAACAAATAAAAGACAACAAAAACAATTGAAAGATTATTTAGCAAAATTAGGAGGCATTAATGATTTCTTCAAAGTCCAAATTTAGTATTGTTCCACAAACATTTTTACTTATCCTAAAAACATATATGAATAAAAATGTATTAAGGAAAATTTAAGCAGCTTTGATTTTAATTAAAAAAAGTCTTCAAAATACGGTTTTAGGCATCAATATTTTGAATTTTTCCGGGGGAGGGCCACCGGAACCCCCGGATCATCCTCCCAATGTCGCCCAGTGAAAAATATTCTGTGCTTTACACAGTATGCAACAGTTAATAATAAAATACTGACCAACAAGCAAATCATTGCAGTTCGTTCCTCAGATGGGTAAAGTTCGTTGACAGAGATAAACACTTCTGTATCTGCGTCAAATCGAAAAACTTCTACCAGATCACAGAACCACGCAAAATTATTATTATATTCGATTTAGATCGTTTCCTTGATCCTACAATGTACTCCACATTACATATTATTTCCAAATTTACAGAGGGAGTAACCGTGATTTTTACATTTTCATGTATTTCATTTTATTATAATTTTGCTGTGTATTATCGATATATCTAAATATCAGTTGCTGTGCCGCGCGGAAATAGCCACGCAGTCTGGTGCGCAATTTCACGGATTGCCGCCGGAGGTTCGAATCCTCACCCTGGCATGAGTGTATGTGTGTGTTGACCTTGGCGTAAGTTGAGGTTAGTTAAATTAGTGTGATACCCTGAACAGTTTTGTCCCTCAGTTACCCAAAATTTGAACTCTGAACTTTCAATTGCCGCGCGGTGTCTCGCAAAAACCCAGAAATGGCTTCATCAATTTATTTTGATTAATACTGGTGTTGTTTAGAAAAAATGGGAAAACCAAATGAACTGCTGAAAATTCGAAATAATCAGATTTGGTAATTTTGTAATGTGGGCATCGCCACTTCGTACTAAATTCGTGTTTTCTCCGCTGAAATACCGTTCATTCAACTGCGATAAAATTTGCACACCTGAGCTTCAGAGAAACATCGCTTTCTACATAAGATTTCGTAAAGTTCTTGGAGGAGGGTATCTTTGTCCAGTCTTTGACATGCAGACACGGCCGTTCGCTGTCGGGGGCTCGAATTCCCCCTCAGGAATGGATGCTTGTGTTGTCCTTAGGTTAGTTTACCTTACCTTAAGTAGTTTGTAAGCTACGGACTAATAACCACGCAGTTGAGTCCTATAGATTTACAAACATTTAAACATGAGGACAGTGACCAAGCCGAGTGCTAGACGAGCCCGATACTGCTTATATTCCTTGATTTAGCGGGGACCCGTGTCCAGTGTGTACTCTGTGGCACAGCCGTTGACACCTGGAATTTTTTTTTTTTTTTTGTTATTTAATATATACCTGTCGGTCGCGAATAACGCAGCTGGGGCTAGAACGTGAAACTTAACGTTACTTATGTTGGTAGGCATCCTATAGATGGTGCCCTGTTACGATTTCAAACCTTCCCTCACGAGCCGCCCCAAGGGCTGGAAGGTAGGGCCATGGCCGTATTGGTTCTCGGTACCCATGGTTCCCCAGTCTTGAAAGATGTCACTGGGGAAGTGAAGCGTCTCACATAGCCTCTCCTTCCCAAGTGGCTCTTTCCGCCTTCACGAAGTGCGAGGGGTGCGACCAGCACCGCCTGGACTACGTCAAGTCTGGGCAACACTGGCCACCGAAGGACTGAGCTGCGGCCCAACCCGAGGCGAAAGCGAAGGGTACGTGGCGCAGGAGAAGCTGCGACCATCTGTCCCTGGGCGACGTGCTGCTGGCCAGTCAGTGATGCGCGCTTCTGCTGCCGCCGCTGCTCCCCTCTGCTCGACCATCTGCTCCTCTGCCTGCCGGCCATCTCGTTTGCCGGCATGGGATTCCGGCTTACGTCGGCAAGTGCACTCCGCCGGGTACTGGATATCCGGGACATGTTCTGCCAAACCGTCGCTGTGGTGATACGGCACGTCTAGGTTAGCTGGGTCCGGTCCGGGATGATAAGAGACGGGCCTCCACTTCTTTGTGCTTTCCGTCAATATGACTGAAAATAAGGAAAGCACGTCCGACCCGTCAATGCCTTCGCCCCCCCCCCCTCCGAATAATGGAGGGGACCACGATGATGTGTCAAATACACCCAGTCAGGCTTCGGCCGGAAATGGGAACCGGGGAGATCCGCAAAGCGGACAAGACTGGTACGAGAAAATGTGCAGCATCCTATACGCTAATGTCAAAAATGTCAAAATAAACCAGGCCTCATTGCAGATCATAAAGAGTGGCTTTGCCACCTGGGCTATCTTTCTAGCCCAAGTGGAGGGCAGGATTGAGCAGCTGGAAAAGGAGCTGCGGATAGCCAAGCAACAACCGGCCAAGACGTACGCGGGAGTGGCAAGCAAATGGCGCCAAAGTTCCCCTCCACCAAGGTCACGATACAAAAGGTTGTCCAGAAGCCAAGCGTGGCTGTCTTTCTAAGACCCGTGCAAGGACAAGACACTATGAAGGTACAAGAAATTTTTACCTGACAATCGAGAATGATATAAAGCTAGGTATTTCAGCTGCAAAGAATATGATCCACTTAGTGGTACAATGTACTAGAACTGCCCGACTGCTGCTATCAGTCCCTGCACCGTCTCCCAATACACTTCCACACTCCCACCCCCACAACTCATCCCTTCCTTCCGACTCACCTGGCCACTGAGTTGTCTGAGACTCAAACCCTGGACCGTTCGATCTCATCCCCGCAATACTACTGAAAGGAACTTCAAAATCTCAGAAGATTATGACAACAGATTTTAGAAGTTTCCGCCGTAAATTAGAAGAATTTCTGTTTTTTTGTAGTGTAATCAATGTATTTTGGAGTTAAAATATCGAAGTTACATTACAGTAGGAGGGTAAGGCTAGGATTATGAATTAAAAGGTCCAGGGTATGAATCTCAGAGAGAAGATATGACAGAGAGATGGCAGGGGTGGTGGGGAGGGAGCAGGGATCGGTTGAAGCAGTTTTTTTTTTTTTTTCCTTTCCCTTGTTTCTTTCCTAAACGTTCTTTCTTGTTAATTCAATATAAGTTCAAGATCCGACAATCTTTGTTCCTTCTTTTTAAGAATTCGAATTAACGCGTAGGTTACCATCACGGACTGTGAACTGATAAAAATAAAATAATAAGAGTTAAAAAAAAAAAAAAAATAACAGTCACTCCTTCTGACAGCCATGAACATATTTTTCTGATATTTTCGAGATTGCAATAAATTAACAATGTTGTAACCTGTTTGTTCACTACTGGCCATTAAAATTGCTACACCAAGAAGAAATGCAGATGATTAATGGGTATTCATTGGACAAATATATGATACATGTGATTACATTTTCCGTGCGTACTGGAGTGCCGTGTTGCGTTGCGCGCGGCAGTTCGCCGTCGGGGGTTCGGATTCCCCCCCTCATAAGTTTAGGGACTGACGACCCCGTAGTTAAGCAACACCACCTAGAAGACAAGGCGTTACAACAGGCCGTGCCTGCGTCACACTTAGAGGCCCCGGCCGCCATCTGACTGGCCGGCCGCTGCGCGGCGGCGGGCGTGCCCCAGCCAACAGCCAGTGAGGTGGCGGCCGCGGCCTCTTAAGTGTGACGCAGGCACGGCCTGTTGTAAGGCCTTGTCTTCTAGGTGGTGTTGAGTTAAGTCCCATAAGCTCTACAAACATTTGAACATTTGATCACATTTTCACGCAATGTGGGTGCATAGATCCTGAGAAATCAGTACCCAGAACAACCACTTCTGGCCGTAATAACGGCCTCGATACGCCTGGGCATTGCGTCAAACAGAGCTCGGATGGCGTGTACATGTACAGATGCCCATGAAACTTCAACACGATACCACAGTTCATCAAGAGTAGTGACTGGCGTATTGTGACGAGCCAGTTGCTCGGCCACCATTGACAGACGTTCTCAGTTGGTGACAGATCTGGAGATTGTGCTGACCAGGGCAGCAGTCGAAGATTTTCCGTATCCAGAAAGCCCCTACAGGACCTGCAACATGCGGTCGTGCATTATCCTGCTGAAATGTATGGTTCCGTTCCTCAGATGGGTAAAGTCCACGTTGCAAGTTCGTTGACAGAGATGAACACTTCTGTGATCGAATGAAGGGTAGAGCCACGGGTCGTAACACATTTGAAATGTAACGGCCACTCTTCAAAGTGCCGTCGATGCGAACAAGAGGTGACCGAGACGTGTAACCAATGGCATCCCATTCCATCACGCCGGGTAACACGCCAGTCTGGCGATGACGAATACACGCTTCCATTGTACGTTCACCACGATGTCGCCAAACACGGATGCGACCATCATGATGCTGTAAACAGAACCTGGATTCATCCGAAAAAAAAATGACGTTCTGCCATTCGTGCATCCAGGTTCGTCGTTGCGTATACCATCGCAGGCACTCCTGTCTTTCATGCAGCGTCAAGGGTAACCGCAGCCATGGTCTCCGAGCTGATAGTCCATGCCGCTGAAAATGTCGTCGAACTGTTCGTGCAGATGGTTGTTGTCTTGCAAACGTCACCATCTGCTGACTCGGGGATCGAGACGTGGCTGCACGATCCGTTACAGCCATGCGGATAAGATGCCTGTCATCTCGACTGCTAATGATATGAGACCGTTGGGATCCAGCACGGCGTTCCGTATTGCCCTCTTGAACCCACCGATTCCATATTCTGCTAACAGTCATTGGATCGCGACCAACGCGAGCAGCAATGTCGCGATACGATAAATTGCAATCACGATAGGCTTCAATCCGACCATTATCAAAGTCGGAAACGTGATGGTACGCATTTCTTCTTCTTACACGAGACATCACAACGTTTCATCAGGCAACGCAGGTCTACTGCTGTTTATGTATGAGAAATCGGTTGGAAACCAGTGCCAACCTGGTGTGAATGCCCTGAAAAGCTAATCATTTGCATATCACAGCATCTTCTTCCTGTCGGTTAAATTTCCCGTCTGTAGCACGTCATCTTCGTGATGTAGCAATTTTAATGGCCATGAGTGTATTTTGTATGTGTGCAGAATAATATTAGTGACTCCAAATAATGCTTAGTATTACAGCTGCAGAGAATAGGAGTCATTCGTCCTAGGGCACAGGAACCAATAAATTTTGAAGGCAGTTCCCTATGTCACTCGGTTTTCCCCAGAGCGTTTAAAATATGTCGCGTTTCACTACAGTGTTGTAATAGTTGAGTTTGACAGAGAAAAAACCACGTGGGTCGCTTGTGATCACGGAAGTAGATGCAGTAGATGAGGAACATTCTTTACATACAATATTAAAAGCAAAAGTTATCACAACAAACATTATGAAGCTGAGGCGTTGTGCAGCGTGAATGAGCAAGATAAATGTGCCACGCATAACCTATTATCTCCGAAGGAATGCTAAACTAAATTTTTGAATATGCAAAATATGTAAAGCCTGGAAATATGGAATGACAGAGCAACAGCAGCTGCTGCAAATGATATATTTCACCGTTGATAGCTTTTCATGACTTTTACCAAAAGTGATTTTTCGTACATTTTTTATCATTATCAACCCGATTTTTTTCCTCTTTTTTTTTTTATTTTTATTTTTTTTTTTTTTTTTTAAATCACAATTTCCGGAAGAGTGTTTCATGCTACGTGCACGTAAACGTACAGCTCTACCTGTGACATAATTAAGCTATAATATTCAGGTTCCTTTTTCGTTAGTTGCTCACAGAGGAAGCGTGTAATTTTATACACATCCATCTCTGCAAGCACATTGAGCTACGCTGTAGCCCAGAACGGGCGCAGGAGAGCGCTGCGGGCACAAATCGCGATGAGGAATTTGTCACGTTCCGTAGCGTGTGTCGTGCCGTTCCAGAAGTTAGCCAGACAGCACGTCTGGCGTGCATCACGTCCAACAGCACGTCCCGTGGGAGGTGGGCTTAAGGCTTATTTCACATCCGAGAAGCCCGGCCGGCACCAAACCGGCGTCGTTGCACCTACCCGAGGTCGCCGTCCCTCCCGTCCTTTCGTGTGTCTTCGTTAGTCCTTATGCTGGGTGGCTGGTTTTGTACCGACGTCTGAAGAGCAGAAGCAGAAACAGGCTGCATTGGGTCCATCCACTTAATATGGGGAGACACAGAGTGGCTGCATTCTTTGTTCTTTATGGCGAATTTAGGGGAGATGGACATAGGCTCATTAATTATTTTCAAATCAGTTTATGAACTTTTCACGATCTACATGCACAGATCAGGTGTTTCATTCAAAGCCGCAACTCATACTTCCGAGAATGTATCCAGCCTATATAAAAGTTGACAATTACAGTAAGAAAAAACCGAATAATAAAATTTAAAAATCATTATCATTGTAAACGACAAACATTTTTATAATCATCTTGAAAATTAAAATATAGGTTAAAATTTAATGACCGATAACATGAATTTTCAGAGCTTTGTGAAGGTATAAGTGCTATAGAACTCCCTGAAAATTGTTTCACAGCTTGTTCGTAATGCTGTGTGTCAATACTGGGTGGTTGGCCATTTACTGCTTCATTTGTAACTGGTTGTCTTTGAGACAGGAGATATATGCATGTGACCTACTAATAGGAGTGACGGTATTACTGTTTTCCAAAGATTTTCGCGTTTCTTAATTTCTGAAACGAGTTGTATTACCCTTCACTGAAACTCCACTACCTCATTGTCATTAAATGATTCCAGAATGTAAACTACCCCGCTGAAAAAACATATGCTGATTGGATTTCCTGTGCAGTCCATTAATTGTGCTTCTTCAGGGTGAAGTTTCCTTTTGTTATTACTGCGTGATTCTGCTGTATTAAAGCCACAAACTTCCTCAGTTAGCGTCTCATTGCTTCAATTTTCTGTATCTTGAGCACCGTCAATGACCGAAAAAGTCTGATCAGAATGTCGCCTGTCCATAGTCTCAACACTCTGTGTCATTGAGAAATTGTGTGAGTCGGGCGCGCTGGTGGCTGCCTCTCACTGCCTACAAACTTCAAAGATCGTGAACTACTGCTTTTAGGTTTCCAGTATAAATTTCCGCCATGACACAAGAGAACAGATTGGACCTCCAAACAAGCAAAACTTAACTAGCCGGTAGAAGACAGGCGCCGGGCAGATGTGAAGCCCAGCCCTCCACCTAAACGAGGGACGGACTGCAAACACAGCGACGCGCAAGACCAGGGTGCTCAATGTCGTCTCGTCTGTGGTCGCTGTGTGTTTTGTTACACAGCAGTGATATCAGAAGCCGATCATATTTAAAATTATTTTTTAAAAATAATGTATAAAATGTGGGCTTCTGAAAATTGCCCAAATCTCCATATACATTTACGACAACAAGCACTTCGTGAATTATTGGCCATTCGTTACAAAATAAATAGTCATGTAATTTTCTTTGTACCACATTTCTTTCAAATTCGTCATCACTTTCTAGAACCTTGTGTGGTGATTATTTATTTATTGGCAGACTTCAAGGACTGTATGGCTTTGTACTGATGCGCCACCCCATAAGCTGAGGAACGACCAAAGCCTGTAGATGCTACTGTTTTTCACAACAGTATAGGTCATTGTTGTGAACACCATAGCTCCGTTTTATACACACTAAGAATTTCAGTTTCTCTTAAGAACTTAATGATTTCTTCATTGACCGCTTCTTAGGTGGACTCATAATGGTAGATGATATTATGAATTTACTTTTACGTCATACTAATCTCTTTCTTTCTCTCGAGCCATGTTGCCGCACAAGCAGGGTCGGCTTTGTTAATCGGATTTGGCGTGTTAATAATTACAGGGTGGCCAGATGCCCTTCCTGTCGCCACCCCATGGCTCCGCTAGGAAATGTGTACCCCAAATGTCTGAGTATAGTGTTACATGTGTGAAAAGTGTTAAGTGTTACGAAATGTTTGCGAATCGTGTAACTGGGACTTGGGGACCAACCCGGTATTCACCTATGGGGATGTGGAAAACCGCCTAAAAACCACATCCAGGCTGGCCGGTACGCCGACCCCCTCCGTTAATCCGCCGGGTGGATTCGAACCGGGACCGGTAAGCCTCCCCGTCTCGAAAAGCGGTCGTTAGACCAAACGGCTAACCGAGCGGGTTTTTGCGTGATACTAATAAGAGAGAAAAAGAGATACGGAGACTTTGAATACTGAGTGTGATTGCAAACACTAAAACTTGCCCCGTAGCTAAGTCCCATAAGCTATACAAACATTGCCGGCCGCGGTGACCGAGGGGACTGAGGCGCTCCAGTCACGGTCTGCACGGCCACTACGGCCGGGGGTTCGAATACCCCCTCGGGCATAGATATTTGTGCCGTCCTTAGTTGTAAGTAGTTTGTAAGTTTAGGGACTGATGACCCTGTAGTTAAGTTCCATAGACTCTACAAACAATTGAACTTTTTTTAATACAAACATTTGAATTTGAAACTAAAACTTGTGTCACTATTGGGCAACTGATCGTCAAGGTGAAATGTACAGTGAGCTACGCCGTACAACACACACGACGGCTTTACAACTGAAGCGGACGAGGCGACAGTGAGCTAGCGCGCCCGTTTTGTCCGCCCCTGTGTGTTCCCAGCCCGCCTCTCGTTTCGGTGAACGGCGAGCAGTGGACACGCCCCACGTTATCCCGACGGCACGGAAATGGGCGGCGTCACATCGCATGACAGCCTCGGCTGTTGTTCAGCCGCCGGCGTCGGCAAATACGTTACTCTGTGCCGGCGGCTACGAAACGTCAGACAAATCCTCTGCCGCCTCACCCCCCAGCCGGCTAAACGGTGTCGGCTGCCGGCTCCCGGCTAGATGTGCAATAAGCTTTAGTGGACAGTTTCCTGTCCGGATACACAAGGAATTTCCTGTCGAAAAATAGCATCCCGACGTTTGCAGGTGTGAATTGACATTTTTCAAATGGAAATATCTATTGCAATAACGTATTTGTGGTATCAGGAAATCATTTTCTTTCTCTCTCACAAGGAGAAGACGCCTACTCGTCATCGCCGAATTCGTCGAAATTTATAGTGCATGTAGGGCGTGGTGAGATATGAAAGTGCACCGAGCGGTAACTCCAGATGGCTAAGCGTTTAGGAAATTAAAGGAATTTTGATACGGATCTATCACCATTATGCACCTTATCAACTGCCCCTGAGAGAGTTTGTTTAGATAGCGGTGTTTGATACAGCGCTAAGAGCTCTCGTTTATATTGAAAGGTTCACGGGTTCGATTCCACCCGGCGATCAATATTTTTTCTTTTTCAGAATGTCAATCAAGTTTGTTTTTCTATGGAGACATAAAAAAAAACATGTAACTGCAAAAGGGCGACGTTCATAACATGCGCAAGATGCGGTCAAAATTATTGCTTCCCCTGTTTCTTCGATGAATATCACCCCGGTACATGTAATTGATCAATTACAAAAGAATGAAAGTATCGATTTACTTGTACGACGTCCCCAAGTACGCGTTAACTACAGTCCCTTTTTAAACGTTTGTAGTCCCGAATTTCATCCAATGCCCTTTCTGTTTTTTTCTTACATAAATTAATAAATTAACCTATATGACGTTGCGGTTAATTGTGAAGTCAGTCTACATCTATATCAATACTCTGCAAACCACTTAGAAGTGCAAGACAGAGGGTACGCCCCACTGTACCAGTTATTAGAATTTTTACCATTCCAGTCACGTATTGAGCGTGGGAATAATGATAGTTTAAATGCCTCCGTGCGTGCTGTAATTAATGTTATTTTGTGCTCACGATCCCTACGGGAACAATAAGCAAGTGTACGCATTGCCAAGGAGCAGAAAGAAATTGCTGTTAGGTGGAGTTGAACCCGCGCCCTTCTCAATACGAATTCCATCTTTTACCGCTGAGCCAAAAACCGCTTCCTAAACACGTTGCCACAGGAACAGTTAATAAGATGCATATCGTGATAGATCCGTATCAAACTTCCTTTTATTTCCTAAACGCTTGGGAATCTGGAGTTCCCACTTGGGGCTCTTTAGTGTCTCACCACGCCCTACATCTCTATATAATATATAAAGCAGAGTGTCTGTATATTTGTACGTGATGCATACAAATCTACAGTTTTGTTTCAATCTTTATGAAATTTTGTACACGTAAGCTTCAATCCATGGGGATGGTCGCCGTAAGTGTAAGAATCACATACGATATATAGTTCACGAGATATGACGTTATAAACAATGAAATGAGTCTAAAACTGCTGCATTTAGCGACAATGTTGCTCAATTTCTCCTAAACCACTGGACCGATTTCAACCAAATTTGGTACACATATTCTTTACGTCAGATAACAATTGCCGTAGGAGTACGAACCACATACGACACATGGTTCAGGAGGTATAACGTCGTAAACAATAGGAATCGAAGAAAACTGCCACATAATGCGGCGAAACTTTATAAATACGCTATATGAGAATAAGAGTACTTAACGACTTGCAACAAACCTTAAACATAATTTCAAACCTTTATTAAACTTTTTCTCGCTGACACCCATAGCAAAATGATGAAAGGAAAAAAGTTTCTCGCTTACTACTTTTCCGCTGTTTATGGAGTAAAACTACGGCTCTCGGTATGACGTTACAATTTATAATTTGAACACTACAAATTGTAGCGACAGGAAATTTTACAGACAGTATACACATATATAGTTGAAAGTAGCTTCTAAATTGTATCACATTCCGAAACGTAGTTCATCAGATATGGGCACGTAAACAGTAGCGTTCATGGAAAATCGCTCCATCCGGCTGGAAGCGAAAGCAGTTTACTTCCATAGAGCTACAAGGAAAGGAACAGAATGAAACAAGTACACCCAACGAAGAATAACTGGTATCAATTAACCTTTGGTTTGAAATTGGTGTATATCCGGAAAATCAGAATCGGAAGCCTGGAACCTGATTTTTATAATTTGTGCTTTCCGTCTATACCTACTGCAGTTTCACATGCAGCCTGGCAGATATTTAACATCCCGGGCAACGCCGGGTTTTCAGCTAGTGTACCATAAATTGGGACGAATTCGGCGATGACGAATAGGCGTCTTTTCCTTGTCAGATCTATTTCGCGTGATTTTTATACATAAATTACGATACGTGAATAAGGATACATGTAATTCATTTTAAAAAAAATTGGTCAATACGTGCATGCTGTATATACCAAGTGGAGTTTGGTTTGATGGTGGAATGGCTGCCCTGTATGGCCCCCTCTTTCCCCACAGAAGATTTTAAAGTGAATTTTTGGAAGTCAGTAATTCAGACATACCTCAAACTTTCTATATTCGCAAAGATGATGACATAAATAGAATACCAAACATCCGTCCACACCAATTTTTTTTTTTTCTAAATTGCCGAGCGTTAATTCTATTTTTATAAGCAACTAGCTGGAAGCGTATTTATTTCCTCTCTCTTCCCCCCCCCCTCTCTCTCTCGGACTTTCTTCATCTTCCCTTTCCCTCATCGACCCCCCCCCCTCTGTCCATCTCCTCGTCCTCTCTATGCTCCACTCCGCCTCTTCAGCTAATCGACACCTCTATCGTTGTAAAACTCACATCAATCTGTTAACTTCCGTGATGATCAGTGAAAGCGTCTCAAGTGTACTGTAAAGGAAGGTACTTTTTGCCATGCAACGTACGGTGGCTTGCGGATTATAGAAACGTTCCCCATGAAATCGTTCACACATCAGCTAACTTTCACTGTAATTGGTAGACCAGTGTCGAAGTTGTAAAGTACTCGGCCATCCATAGAACAGAACATTATACAGACACTGACCTTTCTTTAGTTTTGCTGATCAAGTGTTCAAAATTTTTCAAGATCAGAATAAAACTTTAGATTTGATCGTATTCCATAACTAAAGTACCTTCCGCCATGTACCATACGAAAATTTATGGAGATGGAAACTTTTATCATCTTTATAATGCCAGGTGTTCCAAAATTTATCGAGATAGAAATAAAAAATTTAGATATTGTAAAAGCTTGTATATAAAGTACCTTACGCCATGCAACATTAGAGAATTTATGCACACGGTGACATTCCTCTTGTTTCAAAAGTGTGTACAAAATTTCAGCAAGATCGAAATAAAACTTGTAGTTGTGTAAGAATTGAAAACAAACAGGCAATCACACAAAGAGTGTTTTATCATGCATGTCATTATTTATGACATCATATCTCCTGAACTTTGTGTCTCAGTTGGTTATCACCCCTACAGCAAATGGTACTTCGCTGTGGGGAATATTTGCACCAAATTTGGTTTAAATCCTTAGAGCGGTTTAGGAGAAGATGTGCAACATCGTCACGTGATGGAGCAGTTATTCGTGCACTTTATAGTTCATGACGTCGTATCTCCTGAACTGTTTGTCGTACAGTGATATAATTAGGTCAATAAACTTCGCAATAGTGCAAGCAATATGTTGACAAACTTCCGTCGCAAACGGATGAACAGTACGGCATAAAATACGAAGAAACACAAACATTCACTTTTATATATTAGAGTTAGATTTTTATAAATAATTTCTGCGCCTCTGCAATAAAGACTAATTGAGGGGATGCGGGTGACGTGGGATAATTGTCTTCCTAAATTGCAGCCAATTTTTGAAATTCCTGCCATTGAAATTGAATTTTCATAAACAACTTCTTTATCATTTACTATCAATGTAATTGGTAACTGAAATTACATAAGTTTTTTATTGCCACAACCTTTCTGCCCATCAGTGCAACAAACACTGAGCGAGATGCCACAAAGTTTCTCACCAGGGAGGGGAGAGGAAGAGGGATTTCCGACCTGGGGTTTTCCCACAGGGGCGAGCAGTGGAATGCAGTTGTCTCGTGAGGATGGACCGGCAGCAGGGTCGTTTTGTTATACGGTTCAATCAGGTTAATTAAATGTCAATCAATTAATATAAATTCCGTTCACTCTCGCTTTTTACATTACTTCCGTACACACGCTGAAATATTCATACCGGCTAGTACCAAATTCTATTCTCTTTCTTTCATTTTAGTCAGCCTAGATATTTCGGAAGATGCAACGGCTGTCTACAACGTTTAGCGATTTCTCGAGCACACAGTTTGACGTAAATCTCTTCATATTTCAATATTGAGGAAGTCATGTCCACGAACAGTTACTTCGGTAACATAACAACGACAGCTTTCGATGAATGAACACACGTTGCAAGAACGAACAAGACAATGGAGTTGCACAGTTGAGAAATCGATTGTTATCACAGAATGCAGCATCATCGAAAATTTCAGATGGACATACGGCGTCCCTAATTTACAAGACATCCATTGTTCCGTATAAGTAATATATAGAGCGATCTCTCAGTTGGACATAAGCCTACATTCATAAGATGAATATATATCTTATTAATGAAAGATTAACAGTTTTAACATACTTTTATTTGCTTAATGCGCTACTTTAGCTCCCATTTTTCTTGAAAAAGAAAGAAAAGAATAATAACTGGGAACACATATATAGGGAGCGTTTGGAGAATTTTCGGATCCACTGCTCTATTTTTGATGGTGATGTAAGTCTTCAGTTCTAATTATAAGAATGAAGATGTTGATCTATACTACTTTAAAGACGCACTTGCACTGTTCCGCTAATTACTGCAACATTGTATTTTACTTACATTTTTTCTGTTCCTATTAGAGGTTTCGGAGTTATTTTTGGTTAATCAGTATTCACACAATCTTACTCTACTGACCAAATATGTGGGATGCGGTGCCTTCTGACCACCAAGCGTTATACAGTCACTTTAACGCGATCTACAACGTATCAAAATGACCACTACTAAAGCCTCTTGAATCAACATTACGACTGAAAACTAATAATAATAACGTGAATATAAAACGGTGTATTATATACACGTGCCACAACAATAATCGAAGTGTCCATATATGGGATCTTAGAAAAAATTGAAAATAATTGTGACGTCGCAAGCACTGTCCCCATAACAACATCTGACCAGTTCGTGAGTAATTCATACACTGATGTCACATATAGGTTCACGCTCTTCCCCTTGCTCCGTTTGGTTGAGTATTTATTCTTTATACTATTGTTTACCTCAGCTGTCACATTCATACCCGTGGTTTTCTCAAACATTTGTAAAACTCGTCGCTCTCGACCAGTAGATTTTGTTCGCAATCCATTACCACGCTTTCGAGACACACCTTTCCTGTTGTAATGATCACTTCTGCAGCTGTTTCACAAATATTTTTAAATAAACTCGTAGGCACTTGCCAATTACATAAATAAAATATTAAGGCGTTCCAGTCAGTGTGATAGAATATATACGCTTTTCAATTTCTTTCATTTGCGATGTTTATTTCTTCAGTTCGGAGACTGGTTTGATGTATCTCCCAAGGAAATTCTTTCTTGGGTAAGTTACGTCATCTACCAGTAACTACCGCAACCCATATAACCTTTAACGTCATTTCTGTACTATTTTCTGCTCTCTTCGGTATCCAGATCCACACGGACATGGCTACTGCGGAAGCCACACGTTAAGTTCCTGGCAGAGGATTCATCGAACAGCTTTCAGACTATTTCCTTACCGTTCCGTTCTCGAATAGCCTGCGGGAAAAGGGTACACACAAATCTTTCAATGTTTTATCTTATTTCTATTGTTTTATTGCGATGATCCTGTCTCCCTATGTGGGTGGGTGCTAACAAAATATTTTCGCTTCGAAGGAGAAAGTTGGTCAAATAAATTTAGTAAATGGGTTTGACCGCATCGAATAACGTCTTTTATTTGATGACTTCCACACCAAATCGTGCACCGTTTCCGTGATACTCTCTCCCCTGTGCTGCGATAATGCGAAACGAGCTGCTCTTCTCTGAACCTTTTTCTATGTCTTCCGTCAGTCCCATGTGGTAATGATCATAAACTGCACAGCAATACTCCAAAATTGGCCATCTCTTTAATAGAAATATTGCACCTTCTAAAGTGTTCTACCAATTAAACTCGGCCATTGGTTTGTGCTCACCACAAAATTTTCTGTGTATTCTTCCCGATTTAAGTTCTTCGTGCCTGTAAATCCTAGATATTTAGATGAATTTATGGTCCTTAGATTAGACCGATTTAGCATGTAAATGAAGTTTTAACGCGTTTATTTTAGTGCTAATATGGACGATATCACAATTTCTATTACTGATGGTCAACTGAAAATTTTCACACCATACTGATATCCTATCTAAATTGTTCTGTAGTTCAGCCTCGTCTTTTGTCTCTTTACTTGGTTTAAATCTCTCGATTGCAGTCCACATTACTTATATGAATTTAGGTCAAATCTGACTTACACTCATATTGTCAGTTTCGGAAGAGTGGAGACTCTTACCCAGAAAAGATTGAAGAGGTTCTTAAATGTTTGTATAGTCTATGGGACTTAACTACGGGGTCATCACTCCCTAAACTTACAAACTACTTATGACCTACTTACGAACTAGGACGGCACAAATATCCATGCCCGAGGGGGGATTCGAACCCCCGACCGTAGTGGCCGTGCTGACCGTGACTGGAGCGCCTCAGTCACCTCCGCCACCGCGGCCGGCTGAAGAGGTTCTTCTACCGTTTTTCGTTTAACTTCAGTTGATTTAGGAATGTCGATATTCAATCTCACTACGATAATTCGATGTTCACTAATACATGCATATATTACGATGCAGCCGGCCGCGGTGGCCGAGCGGCCTGCGGCGTGCCAGTCACAGTCTGCACGGCCGCTACGGTCTGAGGTTCGAATCCCCCCTCAGGCATGGATGTTTGTGTCGTTTTTAGTATAAGGTAGTTCATAAGTAGTTTTTAAGCTTAGGGACAGATCACGCCACAGTTACGTCCCTTAAACTTAACAAACATTTGGACATATTTTTTTTATTATGATGCACATTATTAGATGAGGATTATTTTTTGGTGTGAGGTCAAGTGTTCTCTCAACCATTTGCTATTTTGGTGGGTTCATGAACAAATTCCTCGAAATAATTTTCGGAGAACGCATTTGACAGATTTTCTGACGATGTATTTGCTTGCCTTCGGATTTTAACGTGTATTTTTGCCAACATATCGAAGGTGAATTAAAGTTTCCACCAACTGTTAGTGTATGCTTGGAATTTAATTCAGGTTCTCTTTGAGAATATCAGCAATTGCATCTCCTGCGTCAGAGGTCGGTAAAAGGTATCAATTATTAATTTATTGCGGTTGTAAGATATTAATTCTACCCATTTCAAGTAACAGGAACCATCTATTACAGGATAATCTACTTGAAACTGCAAGAAACAAACGACGAACAGGTTTATTTTACCTATCATTTATAAACACCATTGGGCCCCTTATAAAAATTTCGGCTGTACTTATGAACGGCTTGATATGTGCTCAGAGCTGTCGACTTACTAGAGACGGCAAGGAACTTTTGGCCCCCAAAATTCAGAAGTAGTGTCCTCGCCACTCCACGCTCACACTAGAATGGTGACCAACTCAATAGGTCTGCTGTCACCTGTGTTAGTATTTCTAATATAGGAGTCAAAGGATCAGGAACTGTGTTGTGTGCCGTACGTGTGGGTAGGATTACCGATTAATATGGTCCATCGGAGGATAGTAAGTAGTCGAAAGCTTTTTGAAACAAGAGCAGTTTTAAGGACAGAGGGAAAAAAGTGCCAAGGAAAGTTGCCAAGGGAAGAAAACCTCAGCGACAGCCAAGGACGGGTAGTAAGAGCAATACCGGATTTCTTCTTATCTGCGACAGATCATATAAGGATTTGGGCTATGTTAGTAACTGGGTATCGTGCAAGCTTGGTACTATATTCACTGCGTGTTTATCATAAATTTGTCAATCCAGTCTGATGAGTCGCCCCGCTGCAGGTGGCACTGGGATGTCTCCTGGGCTACCATCAGCGGTCGCTGGCTGCAACAAACAAGATTGACGAATGAGTGGTCGATTGTGGTATCAACCTCTGCGTGTGGGATTTGTTTGTGTGTCTTACTTGTTCGTCTTCCCTGCTGTCGCCAGTTAGTCTGCTCTATTAGCTCATCTGGCATAGCCAGTCACTTTGCTACGGTGCAGGAGTTCGACGAACAATGATTTTGTTTCGTTAGTTAAGCTTACCATATGTGTTTATCTATTCCTGAGAAATAGTATTTTAGGTCGGTTATACTTCCACCTATGGTTATGATCGTAGTTGCCCAGATTAAGGATGAAGGGGTTGTTCGAGTGTCTTGAGTTTTTGTATTAGTCGTATGGTGTGTTTTTTTAATACCTCCGTGAGGGTATCAAGGCGGTATTCACGGTGAAGGTTTGCGTATAAGGTCGTTATGCCATAGACGATAGAAAGCCAGACAAGAAATTGAAGACAACGCCCTACTAGAAGTCGTAGAAGACATTGGCACTGCAAATGGGTAACCACTAAAAGCGTCAACCACAATAAGCCACTTAGTGTTCCAGAACGAACCAGCATAGTCAATATGCAGTCGTTGCCATGGTGAATCTGCTTTTTGCCACTAAAAAAATTTCCGAGGTGGGGCGGACTGGTTGGTAGCGCACACTGAACACTGTGACGTCATCATTTCTATTTGGGCGTCCATAACCTGCCAAGTACAGTGTCTCGTGCGAATTGCTTAGTGCGAACCATTTCCCAATGTTCTTGGTGAAATACGTTCAACACTTCGTTCTGCAAAAGTCGCGGAATCAACACACGCGATTGTCCACTGTTATTTGAAACTAGAATCACACCTCTATGTACTGAAAGTTCAGTCCTCTTAGCAAAATAGCAACTCACCAGCGAATTTTCAATGTCACGTTGGGAACGAGGCCATTCTGAGCGAGCGCAGCGTAGCAAAATTTGTAAATCGGGGTCTGTTACTGTGTCCTGAGAAATTTTCCTATAGTCCAACGGGAAGGATTGCAACAAACTATCTTCCTGTGCATCTATCTGGCAACAAGACATCTCATAAGCATCTACGTCTTCATCATGGCCAACCGGAAGACGGGAAAGTGCGTCGGCATTTCCATGGCGAGTTTTGGTCTGTACACAATCTCGTACTGATACTCAGATAATAACAATGCCCAGCGTTGCAATTTGTGTGCCATGCGCATAGGAATTGGCTTGGCTGGATGCAACAATGACTGCAAAAGCTTGTGGTCAGTTACTAAATAGAATTTTCTCCCATACAAATAATGATGGAATTTTGTGACACCATACCATATCGCTAAAGCTTCCTTCTCAATCTGAGAATAGCGGCACTGTGTGTCTGTCAAAAGTTTTGAGGCCAACGCTATCGGACGGTTCGTATTCCCATGTCTATGTGACAGTACTGCTCCTAGACCAAACGATGACGCATCCACTTGCAAAAGAACTGGTTTTTCTGGATCCAAACATCGATCACTGAGCAAAGCATCTTTTAACTGCTGAAATGCGCGTCGGCATTCGTCTGTCCAAACAAAACGAACATTTTTACGGCGTATCCGATGCAACGGGGCTGCAATTTGTGCTACGTTTGGAATAAACCTAATATTGTACGTTAACTTTCCCAAGACTTACCGTAATTCTTTCACATCTTTTGGTGCTGGCAGGTCGCGAATGTGATTGCATGGGGTGCACACCTTGACTGTTTATCACGTGTCCTAGATACTGCAGTTCCAGTTTGAAAAAGTCACACTTATCTAAGCGACACTTTAGACCTGCATCTGACAAAACGTGAAACAATTTCCTAAAATTTGCAATGTGTTCTTCTGGGGCACGGCCTGACACAGCTATGTCGTCCACGTAGTTTGAGTAACAAGGCACTCGAGCAGTAAGCTGTTCCAAATATCTTTGAAAAATTGTGGGTGTGGATGCACTGCCAAACGGCAAACGAAAATATTTATACAAACCCGGATGAGTATTGACAACACAAATTTTCTGTGATTCTTCGTCAAGTGGCAGCTGAAGGTAGGCATTAAAATCTATTTTGGAGAACTATTTTCCTGCACCTAATCGTCCATTAAATCTTCTGGTCTCGGCAAAGGATAACTGTTTACAAGAGTTTGTGGATTCACTGTAGCCTTGAAATCAACACAAATACGAATGCTACCTTACGGCTTCGGCAAAATTACAAACGGACTCGCCCACTGGCTAGCTTGTATTGGTTCAATTGTATCATTTGCTTTCAATGTGCGAAGGTCTTGTGCTACTTTGTTGCGTAAAGCGAGCGGTACATCACGAGCTTTGCAAACTTTTGGTTTGGCATTTTCCTTGAGAGTAATGTGTTAAGCAAAATCTTTAGCTTTTACTAGTCCTGCAGAAAATAAATCTGGAAAGTCTTTAAACAACTTGTCTACACTGTCTTCAGCATCAAAATTTTTCACAACTAAAACATTGTCTTGCGCAGTAAAACCAAAATATCAAAAGAATCTAAACCAAAAATATTCTCTTCTTCATAAGATTTAAGCACTTGAAATGTCACTGTGCATATTTCCGAACGGTATACTGCAGGTAATGAACAGTGTCCTAGTACAGGAATTTCATTCCAATTGTATGTTGTTAACTTTGCTTTAGCGCGAGAAAGGCGTGGCGATCCTAACTGTTCATAAGTTTTGCGATTCAGCAATGTGACCGATGCACATGTGTGAAGTTGAAACTTTACAGAAATGTCATTCACACGCAAATAGACATATATTTTTCTGGCCTGACGTACAACTTGTGCTACTTCTGTGTTCTTGGTGTTATGAGGGGCAGCCACTGGTTTGGAAAATACTGCATTTATGGAATAAGTACTGTCTTGTCGCTGTGTGGGCCGGAAAGGCAAATTCTGTTTCTTCTGCTGCAAGAAAACTTTGTATATGACCTTTCTTGCCGGATGCATAGCATTTTGCTGACCGGGACGGACAGTTCTGCCATTTGTGCCGCGAGAAACATTGCGGGCAGAACTTCCCTTCCTTATTTGGCAAGGTTTCGTGTCTAGCAACGTGTTTACGCTTTGAGCAGACAGGCGGAAATACACGGCGTTTGACCCGTGTGTGACGTGACACTACACAGGAGAATAGAATCAAAGTTTTTCGATGCTGTGGCATCTGTATCATACTGTTCCAAAATCTGTTCTACTTGATGGAAAGACGGATCTGACACTTTTAGAATCTGCTCCCTAAGTCTAACGTCAGGAATATTATAGACAATTGCGTCACGCTACATGACATCTAAATACAAAGTTCCACACAAACATTTAAATCTAAATACAAAGTTCCACACAAACATTTAAATTGACACTTCCTAATGAGACCTTGAAGATCTGTTATCAACTGCCCGCATGTTTGGTTTGGATTTTTCCTACATCTGAAGAACTGATACCTTGCAACCACTACATTGATTTGCTGTTCGTAATATTCCGTGAGGGCTCCTATCACTGAATTGTACGAAAGGTTCCGCGGTGGGAAACTGTTTTTTCACAAGACGGAAGTTTGACAGTACCTTGTATCCTGTGCACTGCGGCGTAGGCGTCAGACTGCTGGAGCCACTCATTCCACTCCTCTTCTTTTTCGTCATGTTGTCAGAATGGTGGATTGACTGGTGGCGGTGGCTGCTGCAGTGCAACTTGCATATTTTGAGACAGAGCTGTAGCCAGAAGTTGTTGCACAGTTTGCAGTAGAGATGCAATTCGTTGGCTCTGAAACTGAAACATTTGCTGTGCATCGAGCGCAGGAAGCTGTGGCAGTGGCAGGGTTAGTAGCATTAGCCACGGTGCAGAAATAACATAATCAAATAGTGCAAAAATATAGAAATTTACTCGAAACCCTGCAATAGAATCATAAGATTATTTACTGGATCCGCTGAGACCTGTAATAAAGCAAAATAAATAGCGCAACGTACTTTCAGACATCGCAATCTGGTTCTTCGTTTTCTTCGTCGCCATTTGTTGTGGCTTCGTCGCCTTTTGTTGTTTCATACTCGTCCCGGTCTAGTTGTCAGGAAAGGTACTGGTGCAGGGATCGATGTCAACTGTAACAACTATTCAAAATAACAATACAAGTTTTATTAACTGAAAATTATTATACTCAACTTTAGAACATATCTCCGTTTCTTCTCTCTTCTCACTTCTCGCGCTATGACCTAGTTACTGCTAAGTTTGTAGCCGCGTTCTGACTTAGTACTGTCCTATTTCTGACTTCGTTGCTGCCTAGTACTGCCTGAGTTCTGAATAGTAACTGTCGGGCTGTCCAGACGTATGTCGGCCTAGATATAGCCGCTTGTAGAGGGCGCGCATCTTCGGTTGCTCCCTCCAGGATGCGCGGCGCCTGCTTGCGATTGGCTTTCGGTCTATCGCTGCCTTCTCCACGATCGTTCTCTTACGTTTGGCGTGTAGCGCTGACTTTCTGCCACAACACTAAATGTTTGTATCTTTTCCCCCATAATTCCCTGGAGCCTGTTCATGTGCTGTTTATAGAACGGACGCCTGGTACGCTGCCATTATCTCCTGAGACTGGTTTCTCATTGAGATAAGCCCATTGACCACCTGGGGCAGGGTCGCTGAGTGGTGTTGTGTTGTGAGAATCGGGATAGCATCGGCTACTGCGTCTTGTACGGCGGCTGCGAGGGTTTCTACAGCTACGTCAATTTGTGCGGTTTGCGTAATTTGTTGAATGTCAGGAATACGACTATCAAGCGTTTCCTTGAACAGGGTCCAATTCGCGCGCTTGTAGTTCAGTATCCTGCGTGGTTCATTGTTCTGTATTGTCTCTTCCGTGTACAGTATAACAGGGGTGTGGTTAGAAAGCAGATCGTTTACAACCTCAAGGTTGAGGGTAACTGTTATGCCCTTGATGAGGGCCATGTCTGTTACGACTGCCTTTGTATCCTTTGGTAAGGAATGTACGTCGGTTGAATCGGTGCAAGTGTAATGCAGTTGCGGCCTAGTGAATGTTTGTACAGTTTTTTTTTTTTGTTTTTTTTTTTGTTTTTTTTTTTTTTGTTTTTTTTTTTTTTGCCATTGGCGTTGCGGATTCGTGAGTTCCAGTCGGGGTGCTTTGCGTTTAGATCGCCAGCGGCTATGACTCGCGGTGCTATGTTGAGTACTGTGCTGATATCGCGAGTTACAATGTTACCAGTAGGGTTGTATAGAGATACCAGTGCATTGTATACTCAGTTGTACTTGACCCTGACGGCCGTAGCCTCTAATCTTTCAAGTGCAGGGAGCTAGATATTTGTGTGTTCAACTGTGGTGTGTGTGATGTTCACTGTTCCGCCTCCACCATCTCCATTTCACACTATTACTTGTATTACTTCACGCACCCTAGTTTGGCGCTGATGTGTTCATATGGAACTGGCTGGTTGAGAGCATTCATGACAAAGATAAAACGTTGGGCGCAAGTACACAAACGCAAAGTTATCTGTCAAATGTAGTAGCTTATACAATGATGTTTGTCTTACACCCCTTACCAACACCATTACTATTTTGAAGTCCGGGCCTCTGTTTGTGCTTCAGTATATACTACTAGCGCTTGGACCTCTTCAACTTTCCCTACTCAGGTACGACAACTTACTAATGCTATACTGATGGTTCGTAGATCTGCGCTCGCCCTGTGTGTGACCTGCGCCCTTTGAGATTGAAATCTTGTTTGTGTGGTGCCGAGGCCCTCTAACATAAACAACCGGCCGGTCCACGCTACACAGCGCCCGGCACCTGTGTAGGCGTCTCCTGCGTGTAATGGACGCCTCACCTGGTTAACGGAACCTGAAAATCTATTATTCAAGTCGAGGAATCAGCTACCTAGAAGGATACAGAACCGTCTGAACCTCCGATTTAGACCCTCCACTCGGCTCCGTACCAAAGGCCGGCAGACGGTACTTTCCGCAATGTTGCAGATGGTGCGCTCTTCATTCATATTTTTACTATAAACTAGCTGTAAACCCGGCGTTGCCCGGGTGTTCATTTATCCTACAATCTCGTAGTCCATATCCCCTTCCCCCCTCTATCTGCATCCACGTCTTTCTCTACCATCTCTCTGTTCGTTTCCACCTTTCCCTCTCTCGGCAAAGTTTTCTGCAAGGTAACCTCTGCTATGTACCATACAAACATTTACGTACCCGGTGATCTTCCTCTTGGTTTAAAGGTCATGTGTTCAAAAATGCATAAAGACTGGAGCAAAACTATGCATTATGTAAAATTCCGTATGTTCAGTACCCTCCACCATGAACAGTGACATGCCTATTGTTTTTAAGTAGAGTATGCAAAATTTATACAATATCGGAACAAAACTATAGATTTATATGCAATACAAACGCAGGGTCACATTTAAAAACGTACTTTGTCCTAAAAATAACAAAAACAGCAAAAAAAAGGATCTGTGAAATCGGTTGAGCCGTTCTCAAGTTATGGCACGACAAAGGTATTTAGGGATCAAGTTTTAAGTTGCAAAGTACCCTACCCCGTGCAACGTATAAAACGTAAGGAGACGGTGACCTTCCTCTTGTTCTGAACGTCAAGCGTGCGAAATTTTGTGAAGATCGGAAAGAAAGTGTAGATTTCGTGTGTCTGTAGGAGAAGTATGCTCCGCCATGCACTTATCACAAAATACTTTGTTAGCTGTCATTTTCTAGCAATAAACAACATTCCTGCCAAATTTCATCTTTATAGGTGAAGTAGTTTTCGAGATTTCGTGTTTAGTCAGTGAGTGTCTTTTTGCTTTTATAGAGATAGAGATTAAGAAAACAGATTGCTTAAGTTTGGATGCAAGAGAATTAAGGAAGACTTGCAGATAAAGATAAATAGTAACATGCAAATCTGTAATGCTAACTTTATTTGATACAAGGTTATGCCTGATGCGACAGTTTTACGGCATCTACAGCGAAACTGTTGTGAGCGGTAGACTTCGTTTCATCATTTTGTGGGGGGAGGGTGGGGGGGTCGGTTACAAAACGCATTGCAAATTGCAACTTGCAACTTTGCTGCAGGTCCCTAACTACTCCAAATGTTCAAATGTTTGTATAGTTTATGGGACTTAACTACGGGGTCATCAGTCCCTAAACTTACAAACTACTTATGAACTACTTACGAACTAGGACGGCACAAATATCCATGCCCGTGGGGGATTCGAACCCCCGACCGTAGTGGCCGTGCAAACCGTGACTGGAGCGCCTCAGTCCCCTCGGCCACCGCGGCCCCTAACTACTCCCACTTTCCAATAATTGACGTATAAATCTGGGTATTCTCACGCGGTGCCCTCTCATTATTAATGACGTCATATCTCCTGAGCTATGTGTCGTGCTCTTTTGTTTTTGGGCCAGGAACCTTCGTGGGCGGACGGTGAACAGTTCACCAAAGTTTCATTGCAATTGAATGAATGGTTTATGAATACATAGAGGACATATAGACAAACATTCATGAATCCATTTCCACTTGAGATAACCGACCGAAACCGGAGAGAGTCTCATATAATCAAAAGCGATAAACATTGGTACTGACATGGTCCACCACTTCAATTGGTTGTACCCTACGCTCTTCATGACATAATGAGAGATTCGTTCCACATCTGCAATCACTCCAGCCGGTGTACAAGTTAGATTCTTCCCCACACTAGCAGCCATATCCCTAAGGAGATCCCTTACCTGCTTAACGTTGGAACTCCGAACTACAAGTAATCCCAACATCTGTGGCTGCCTGTAAGTCTTAGGCTGATAGTGGACCGTAAAAGATAGAGCTTCCAACCTACACCTACAACTACATCTGGATATATACTCCAAAATCCACTGCAAGGTGCGTGGCGGAGGGTACTTCGTATCACTACAATCCATTTCCTTATGCATTCCTCTCTCAACAGAAGGAAGGAAATAGGTACTCATTTGTGCCTCCAGGTGAGTCGTATTTTCTGTTGTCTCATTTTTGTTATGGGGATTGCTGATATTTGAGCAATATTCAAAGTATAGTTTTATGCGTGGTACTTTACGGATGGACCACATATTCCCAAAATTCTCCCAATAAACTAAAGGCAGCCATCCATCTTTCCCACGAATGTTCTTACATGCTACTTCAGTTTCATATCACGTTACGCTTAGGTATTCAATCAACGCGATTATGTCAAGCAGCACACTACTAACGTTGTATTCGAAAGTGATGGGATTATTTTTCATGCTCATAAGCAACCCCTTACATTTTGCACATTAGAGGTATCTGCTATTCCTCCCACCAACTAGAAATTTTGTGTAAGTCCTCCTGCATTGCACTACAGTCATTCACTGACGACACATAGCCATACACCACAGCATCATCAGCAAACAGCCGCAGATTGCTACTCAATCTCTCAGATCACTTATGTAGATGTAGAAGAAGATCAGTCATATCACTCTTCCCTGAGCCACTGCTGACTATATCTTAAGAAACCCGCCGACGTCGACAATGTGCTGGGTTCTATTAAGATTCCATGTGCCAGTACTTTCGTCCGCAGCTGCAGTCAAGCGCCTTCCGGAAATCGAGAACTATGCATTATGCCTACTGCCTTTCAGCAATGCGTCATGTGAGAAAAGGCAAGCCAAGCTTCACACGAGCGACGATCCCAAAAGCCGTGCTGACGAAGGGACAGAAGTTTTCCTGTTTCTGGAAATTTACCTTATTCCAAATGAGAATAAGTTTAAGAATTATACAGCAAGCTGATGTTAAGGAATATTGGTCTGTAATTATGACTGTCCATTCCTTCACCTTTATTATAAATGGGAGGCACATGTGCCTTTTTCCAGTCGCCTGGGACTTTGTGCTGGATCAACAACTCGCGATAAATACAAGCTGAATAAAAAGATCAGTTTTTCTTACAGTTTCCGGGCTGACAGGCCGTGGTCGATAAAGAATACTTTTTCCTCAAGTTTCGTCTTCGGCTGCGGAAGACATCGTCAGAGGTAAAGCGGCGAACTGCTGCTGCGTTAGGAGAAAGTTGTACTTATCGACCGCTGTCTGTCAGCCTGGAAATTTTAAGTGAACTTAGGGCCGACCGTATTGTTTGATCAAGGACGTTTATCGTTTCACGTCTCATTGACAGCGTGGTCATTAGAGATATCCCACGTACGGATTTTTTGGGTACGAATGGGGAAAGAAATTGGCCATGCCTTTAAAAACAATACCGGTATTTGTCTTGTTTTAGGAAACTCACAAAAAACAGCATACGAATTCGAAATATTGAAACATTTCGACCGCTTTGGGAAGTTGAAATGAATTCAACGGCGAAGATGAAAATTTGTGCTGGACCAGAATTTGAATTCGGATATCCCGCTTCGGGCCAACGGTCGCCTTAACCATTTTTTTTCCTTCTTCTATTCGGGGAGCTCTATGCAATGCGGTCGTTGGTTCAGTTCGTTCTTGTTTGTTCGGTGATCATTTGGCTCAGCTTTTTTATTACAGAGGGCGTTTATCCCGGTGACCGAGGGCACGCCTATACTGGATTCCCGCAAGGGATCGGGTGTTTGAATGCGTCCGCACTGAAATTGACACTTGTCTGTTGGTGGCATGTTTTACAATTATGGATTTAGTGTCTGTTCTTTCGGACATGTGCGAAATAATAGACACCATTTGTTGACATTAACGGCCGTAATTCTACGAATTCTAAATACTGAAACATTACAGCCGTTAAATGTCAACAAATGCTATGGTGGCGTAGCCGAGCGGTCTAAGGTGCCTACCCGCGGAGCGCGCAGTTGCTCGCCGTCGGAGGTTCGAGTCCCTGGGGCATGGGTGTGTGTGTGTGTGTGTGTGTGTGTGTGTGTGTGTGTGTGTGTTGTCCTTAAGTTAGTTTACCTTTGTTTAAGTAGTTTGCACGTAACGGACTGATGACCACGCAGCCGGCCGCGGTGGCCGAGGGGACTGAGGCGCTCCAGTCACGGTCTGCAGGGCCACTACGGTCGGGGGTTCGAATCCCCCCTCGGGCATGGATATTTGTGCCGTCCTAGTTCGTAAGTGGTTCATAAGTAGTTTGTAAGTTTAGGGACTGATGACCACGTAGTTAAGTCCCATAGACTATACAAACATTTGAACATTTTGATGACCACGCAATTTGGTCCGATAGATTTACAAACATTTTTTTGTCAACAAATGGTCGGACATGTCCGAAAGAACAGACACCATATCAATAATTGCGAAACAGCATAGCCAGGCTGGATTTGAATGCGCATCCACTGTGCTGCCACTGGTCCGCCTCGCTCGGTATATACAAGTTAAGTAAGAAACCAATGCAGTAGAGTCTCTATGTAAAATCTATGTGTGTATGTATGTATGTGTCCTGTGAATTCCAAGACGAATGAAGCAATATTAATGAAGTCTTCAAGAAATCTTCAGATTAGCCCATCGGGTGACCATGTGAAGTTTGAAAGCGATCGGATGAAGAAGAATATAACGCGAAATATAGAACAACAATTAGTCTTTGGGAAAGCTATTTAATCTTTTACTTTTCAACTTCGCCATATTTCAGGACACCCTGGGGGGGTCGCAAATTCTTGCCGAGGGGTTGTGGTCGCAGTAGCAGGTCGCTTAATTGACAAGTCGTCCGTAGGTGGAAAATTGGCTTCGTCGTGACACGTTTCGTATGGCCCTTAATCAGGTATAAGATGTATCTGTGGCACTTTTGATTTCTGATGATGGCCTGACCGAAAAGCCGACCGCAATGGCCGAGCGGTCTGCGGCGTGCCAGTCACAGTCTGCACGACCGCTACAGTAGGGGGTTCGAATCCCCCCACGGACATGGATGGCTGTGTCGTCTTTAATATAAGCTAGTTCATACGTAGTTTGTAAGTTTAGGATCTTATGATCCTGCAGTTAATTCCCTTAAGCTTAACAAACATCTGAACATTTTTGCTGACCCAAACACTAAGCAATAGAGCTATTTTTCCACCTCATGATGAGTTTTTAATTAAGTGACCTAAAAGTGTTTGTGGAGTACTGATATAGTTATTTACAATGGTCACAATCTTGTCGTATGACTGTCACGTGTTCAAATAGTATTATGTAAAAAAATTAATCATTAACATAATATTATTTTTATACATAACAATACCTCTCTACTAGTGGATCAAATGTTCAAATGTTTGTAAAGTCTATGGGACTTAACTACGGGGTCATCAGTCCCTAAACTTACAAACTACTTATGAACTAGCTAAGACTAAGGACTGCACAAATATCCATGCCCAAGGGGGGATTCGAACCCCCGACCGTAGTGGCCGTGCAGACCGTGACTGGCGCGCCTCAGTCCCCTCGGCCACCGCGGCCAGCAAAGCAGTGTTATTGTTTCTGAACTAATAACAGCCGGCCGCGGTGGCCGAGGTGACTGAGGCGCTCCAGTCACGGTCAGCACGGCCACTACGATCGGGGGTTCGAATCCCCCCTCGGGCATGGATATTTGTGCCGTCCTAGTTCGTAAGTAGTTCATAAGTAGTTTGTAAGTTTAGGGACTGATGACCCCGTAGTTGAGTCCCATAAGCTTAACAAACATTTGAACATTTGAACTAATAACAGTACTATTTTATTACTGTATCGTCGTAGTTTGCTGCGGTTTAACCGTTTTCAGTATCCCTTCGAAAAAATCCAATGTTTATGAGCATCCATGAAAAATTAAGTAGTGATGCATCAGACTTATGGATTCATACTCGCACATGACAACACGTCTCTAAAAATTACGCACCGATATTTATTATTCATGACAGCAAAACCATACGTCAAATACTTTGACTTAAAGTTTTTTCTTTTAGTTTTGATTAGTTTCCGCTACTGCAACTTTCACCAGACATGAATGGTTGCGAAAATCTATGTTCAAATGTTTGTTGAGCTTATGGGACTTAACTACAGGGTCATCAGTCCCTCAACTTACAAACTACTTATGAACTAGCTTATACTAAGGCCCGAGGGGGGATTTCAACCCCCGACCGTAGTGGCCGTGCAGAATGTGACTGGCGCGCCGGAGACCGCTTGGCCACCGCGGCCGGCTCGAAAATCTTAGATACATCTAAAAACTAAGCTCCATCCCACACATGCCTCGAGGGTCTGGGGAGGTCGCCGGATATTTGTACTCGGAAAGGGGATCGCGGGTTCAAAAAGTGACAAACCCTGTTCTACGAATATGATACAACGCAATGAATATCATTTACACAATAATGTCACTGTCTAACGTACACGTATGAATTTATGTCTCGCATTTGTAACGACAGTAGTGCTCCTAGTGCAGAAAGAGGGAGTCTAACAGCAAATGACGCTCCACGGCAGTAACAGAAGAATGGCAGGAGAATTTGCTGTTTGTAATGCTGTTATTTTTATATTTCACATTTACCAAATTTTCCAATACGAATACGAAAGTTAATTCTAGTAATATTGCATTTCCTGTTAATGTCAGCCTACAGTAAAAAAATTCCACTGCAGTACAATACAAAAGATTCACAAATATTGGTTCACAGTAGCAAGTTCAGTTGAAATACAAATCAATCGACACAGTAAAGGACGAAAAACAAGTCGTCAGATACCCGACAGAAATTTTCAACTCATTGGAACCACCCGGAATGCCTCCGCACGTATTAACACTGATGCTCATTCGCTCGCAGACCGGAAAAGACCGTGTTGTGTCAGGGATGAGCGCCGCTCCCGCCAGAGGTTCCAGTCCTCCCTCAGGCATTGTGTTGTCTCTAGCATAGGTTTACGTAGTTTGTAAGTCTAGGGACCAATGACCACAGTTGTTTTGTCCCATAGGTTTACAAACATTCGATGTTTATCTATCCTTTGGCCTTAAGATAAATTAATTAAAGAAATATAGTTTCCCATTACTCTCATGAACAAACATTTTTCCTTGGGTGTAACGAGGTACTCTACCTATAAATATATCAGCAAAATCGTTGTCACACGATCTTCTCCATCCATCGACCAGCAGTCGTCTGGCCGGGACGGGTCGCTCGTGTTTTACAAAACCGATAAGTTATTCCATTAGGACGTCTCGACTTATTTGTTTTAGCTCCCTCAGCTGCTTCTCTACACCGGGGAAACCTGTAACTATGTCCTGCATTTCAAAATTTGTGCGATAATGAAATAACGGAATATTTGTAATACCCTCCTAGATGACCGATTTCTTAAACGTTAAAGTGAAAACACCAGCTTCTCTTTTGTTGGCTTATATAGCCACCTCAGAATGATCAAAGAGTGACTGGATAAAGGCCTTTGACCCACTTATCGATTTTACGTAGGGCCAGATTTTTCCCGGGTTCTCGAGAATAAATTTTGCTAAAGTTTGACGGTGGTATTGACTCACTGCTCCGTCCTTCCATATTTAAACACGTGTGAATTCTACGAACATTGCCTGTCTTGAGTACCTTGTTCCTTTAGAACCTAGAATGTAACTGCCTTTGCTGTCTCAGATTTTTTGGAACGTTATTAGTAAATTACGGTGGATCTTTTCCATCCGTAATCCACCTTGTGTACACATATTTCTCCATTGCTCGATTTACAATGCATTAAAATTTTGCCCATAATTCTTCTACGTCCATTGTACCGAAACTAAACGATGTTGATTCATTTTTCTAAATGAGAC
Source organism: Locusta migratoria (assembly GCA_026315105.1). Lineage (NCBI taxonomy): Eukaryota > Metazoa > Arthropoda > Insecta > Orthoptera > Acrididae > Locusta > Locusta migratoria. The sequence continues at coordinate 15,802,291 of CM048755.1, forward strand.
GCAAAGAATAGCTTATCATTTTTTTCTAAAATATACACTCTCCTAGCCTTCTTGATTCATTTACTTCCTTGGTAATCATTGTCGCTATGACGTCATCATTATCATTAACCCCAGTCTCTGCAATGACATTATTTACAAGATCAAATGTGTTACTAGCCGCGGTGTCTCAAGTATTTCCACTGCGCGTGGGCTGTCGATTTAGCTGGTTCAGGTAAATTATAAACATTCTAACCAACATAATTAATAACCAATGTGAATGAAACAGTCTGGAGTGGTTCTTTAAAAGGCTGAAGCGCGCTACCTTCGTTTTAACTCAGTCTCCATTTAGATTAGTACGATTTCAGTTACTCGTCAAGAGCATTTTTAAATATTTCAGATCTTGTTCGTAAGACGAACCCGGGAGGCCTTACAATCGGTAACCTGGGAAGTCTTTCCTTCCTCCTTCGCTGTTATGCGACTTTTCCCACTTGACCGCAAGCGAGACGTCAACCTCAACGCGACTGGCCATTGCCGCGGGCGCAGGGGACGTGCTGGATGTCCTCACGACACGGCTTGCATCGACCGCAGCTGCAGCTGTCTAACTGAAGCCAACACCACCCGAGGCTGGCAGCCAAGGGTCACCAACTCAGCTGTCACAGTCCCTGACTATAGGGGAGAGGGGGGCACATTGAACCACAAAAATTAGTTCTCTCTGCATCTCATCCAATAATTTTATTACATAGTTGTGATTTTCAAATATTTGTTAAGCTTATGGGACTTAACTGCGCGCCGGCCGCGGTGGCCGAGGAGACTGAGGCGCTCCAGTCACGGTCTGCACGGCCCCTACGGTCGGGGGTTCGAATCCCCCGTCGGGCATGGATATTTGTGCCGTCCTAGTTCGTAAGTAGTTCATAAGTAGTGTGTAAGTTTAGGGACAGATGACCCCGTAGTTAAGTCCCATAAACTATACAAACAGTTGAACAGTTGAACTTAACTGCGGGGTCATCAGTCCCTAAGCTCACAAACTACTTATAAAGTAACTTATATTAAAGACAGCATCCCGAGGGGGGATTCGAACCCTCGACGGGGAACGGCCTCGCGTATCGGAGCGTAGCGCCTCTATGCGCTCGGTCACTCCGCCGCGGCTGTGACTTTACAGTTTAATCATTCGAGTATCAAATGGCGTTATATGATTGCTCTATGAGTAATTTGTTTCAAACTATATATCTTTGAAGAAAAATTGATAAATGGTTACTAGTGCCCCACATGCGAGTACAATGAACCACTTTAAATAGTTTGTTAGAAGGACATGTGTAGCATACAAAATAAAATTTAAACCTAGTTTTAAATGAATGTTTACACATATTCTACTTATACATCATTAAACCTGTAGAAACAGATCGTATGTCTTCTTTTGAAATTACCGAACATCAATGGACTGGAAGCTAATTCCAAAACTGAAATATGTCTCTTGTCTCTTTGTTACACCATCATTAATTGGTTTTGGAAACACGTAAAGTATGTTGCTATCTGGAAAAATGGTTCATCCTTTACCTTTCCTCAAAAATGATAGCTGACAGTCTCCAAAATCAGCCATTGCTTTCAAAATTTTCACTACATAGTAAACTGACTTTTGTTTTTGGTTCACTTGGTCAAAACGAAATCATCTGTTTCTGTAATTTATCCTATTTTTCAAAGTTGTATACAGATTCACCAGACTCATCCAGGTTGTCATTGGTCGATTCATACTGAACTTCACTATTTTCTTCCTCAGCTTCCTGCTCATGGAGATTCCGACTTGCCTTTGTATTGGGATTTTTTGTGGCTTATAACACATTTTTCTCTGGCGCACAATGAATCATGGCTTTTCGTGCCCCGGGAAAACTTGGTTCAATGTACCCCAACAGTACAGGTTTCAAACAAAGCTCAAGTGACGTTATATATGAACACTGTAAATATTTGAATACCTGTATCATTAAACACAATATTCATATTGCTATAATTACATAGTTTCTTTGAACTTCATGCAATCCTTTATCAACAAATTTTAATCTGTCTAATTCCCCGAACATATTTTTGTTTCACCTTTTTTGGGCAACAGCACTCTTATTTAAATTTATATATAAAGAAAAGTCTAGAGTGCAATAAATTCATGAAGATGGTCTAAAAGAAGGCCGAAACTAGTTGAATAAAATAAATTATTGCACTCTAGACTGTTCTTTATATATTAATTCCCCGAAACTTATTTCACTGTAGCGAAAATAACATAACAACAGCATAAAACGAACGGCGGGAGTTAGATCTTGCAGAAACAAATGAAGTCGGTAGAAAAGTACTGCCTACGTATAAATAGAGAAAAACTTATTTCCCACCTTTTACTGAAATTATGCCATCTGATTTATTGTGCCCCGTGGTTCAGGGCGAGCCATTCTCCCCTATATTAAAAAATGAGTAGCTATGCGTTACTCAAGCTAAAACTGAGACATTGATTGGACGATTTGAACTTTGTTTTTCTGTTTCGTTCGCTTTAATATTGGGATGATTCAGAAAATAAAGAAATAGGAAAAACCCAAATTATCAGCTGAAAAATCGATATATCTAAAATCGGACGCCTACTTTTACCTCGAAAAGCAATCCGCCATACATAGCTGTTTTGGACCTGCAGCCGTAGGAAGAAACATGGGCAAAATCTATTCCTTTGCTGCATCACAATAAAAAATGTTCACATGTCTGTAAGATTAGAGGACCAAACTGCTACGGTTATCATTTCCTAGACTTACAAACCACTTACACTATTTTACACTAAGGGAAACACACACTCTCTCTCTCTCTCTCTCTCTCTCTCTCTCTCTCTCTCTCTCTCTCTCTCTCTCACACACACACACATACATACGCGAGGGAGGACTCGAACCTCCTACGGGAAGCAGTCGCGCGCTCCGGAATAAAACGCCTTAGACCGCTCGGCCACTCCCGCGCGGCATCATAATATTAAAATGTGAAAACGAAAACTGAAGTACTGAATTTTAATCATAGCTTTCTTAAATAAGCCTACAGCATGTGAGCGGTATAAGCTACGAAAAGTATACAAATGGTACATATCGGAGTGCTTGCCAAAAAGTCTAATAACATATTTCCTCATTTTCTACGATTGTCCAGGAAACAAAAAGAAAATGAAGAAAAAAAATGAGTTCGTCTCAGCAAAATGCTGAGCACGTACGTAAAACAATCGGTTCGACTTACTTACCGCTGCGCGTATTGACATCGCGAACCTGATTCCCAAACACGAAGGTAAGTACAGCCTGCATGACAGAGTCAGTGCAATACGCCTATCAAATGTTCAAATGTTGTAAAGCTTATGGGACTTAACTTCGCGGTCATCAGTCACTAAACTTGCAAACTTCTTATGAACTAAATTATACTAAAGACAGCACAATCATCCATGCCCGAGAGGGGATTCGAACCCCCGACGGGGAACGGCCTTGCGCATCGGAGCATAGAGCCTCAATGCGCTCGGCCACTCCGCCGCGGCTAATCCGCTATTGGAGAGCCTCAGCAACGTTGATACGTATTTATATAGTGGAACAGGAGGCAGAGTGGAAGTATGGTGTAGGGAGACGTGCGAAATGACAGGCAGTGCAATTATCAAATCTCTTAGGTCTCGTTATTGCGCATGAATAGTAGGCAAGAGGTCCGGGGTTCGAATCCTGGCCGCAGCACAAATTTTAGTTCAGTATCTCTCCCTCACTTCAATATCTTTGAAAGAGAGTTTGTTAAAGACGCAGAATTACTCACTGCAATGGAACATTCGATGTCTATACCACTTACGATGTGTGCATTACGCCAATCGACGACAGTCGTCGAGTAACCTATGCTGACGTTATTAAAACTCTATTACACGTTAGGATGGGAGATTTAGTTTCCTTGAACTATGTGATACTCATTTCATTTATGGCGAGGCAAAAGGTGTTGATATGGTAGGTGTATGAATTTATGGAAATCGCTTCCCACAAGGACGGCTTCCTGCGCGATTGAAATTTGTTACCAATGGTTTGTGTCATTGTAATTTTCTATTGTTACTCGACTATTTTGCAATTTATTCTTAATAAAGTACAGTAGTTCTCTAGTTTACTGTTGTATCCGAAACGTATTTTCTGTTCTGATATGCGTTCCTTTTCTGTTAAATATTCACAGAATAGAGCTTGGGTTTTTAAATTCCTTAGATTAAGGTATACTGGCTCTTTACTAGTCAGCGCAGAAGGCAGAGACCCACAGCGCAACGATCGTAAACTGGAAGCTGAGGAACAAATTCTGGATTGCATTCAGGTAGATTCCACAGAGACTAGTAGCAGCATCGCCCGCCAAGTGTGTGTATCTTCCGTGGCAAGGTAAGGGAGGAACGTCTGCAGCCTTACCACATTCAACGCGTACAGGCATTGGGGAGAAAGATTTCTCTTTTTTGTTAAAAAGTGGGCAGCAAGATATTTTAATGTCGTCACAGACGAATTACGTATTCTCCCGATGGAATAAATAATTTCCATTGCATGCACATGTACAGTGTTCACAATCCTCGCCAAGTAATAGCAACTCTTTTCCAAAAATGTGTGGGCAGGTATAATCGATTATTGCAGCATTAGGTCCGTTTCAACTGTACGGTTGACTGGTAACAATAAGATAACGTTTTTAGATAAAACATTGTTAGCAACTTTATTTGAAGATATTCCGTTAGGCATAGAAATTACGAAGAGTCACAGAATGCGAAGACTTTTCTAATGGGCGCTTTGGTCAACGTCGAAGGCCTGCACAAAATTCTGGTTTAAATACACTGGCTTTTTATTTTCGGGCCATATGAAGAAACTTATTTATGCTCAGCAAATTAAATAATGTGGAAGAAGTTTCGCATTGGATTTTCGCTGTTGCCAATACCACAGAGGCAAATACGCATATGTGTGAATCAATGCGACGAAACTGGGTCCGCAGTTATAAAGCTTGTGTAAGGGGAAACCAAACAACATTCGTTTTCTTCACGCTACTGTTGTACAAAAGGAAAATTATATTAATTTCGTTATCGTTGTGTTGTAAAAAAGTTGATTGTAACTAATACACAAAGAATTTCACAAACGTGCCCAAAGTATACAATTTTAATTGGTGGCGACTTTAACTTACCCTCGATATGTTGGCAAAAATACATTTTCAAAACTGGGGGCAAGCATAAAAATCGTCCGAAATTGTACTGAAAGCATTCTCCGGAAATTATCTCGAGGAATTAGTTCATGAACCCACTAGAATAGTTATAAGAACATACTTGAACTTTTAGCAACAAATAATCTGGAATTAATAAAAAGCATCAAAATAGACATAAGGATTAGTCAACACAGAGTTGTCGTAGCGAGACTGAATATTGGACTTTCCAAATCGACCAAAATTAAAAGAAAAGTATATTTATTAACGCTTTCCAGAGTGAGAATTTTCAGTCTTTCGAAACTAACAATGTCAGTGTCTTGCGTGTTTGCAAGAGAGCTTCTGTGAAGTTTGGAAAGTAGGAGGCGAGGTACTGGCGGAAGTAAAGTTGTGAGGCGGCATCGTGAGTCGTGTCGGGGTAGCTCAGTCGGTAGAGCGCTTGCCCGCGAAAGGCAAAGGTCCCAGGTTCGAGTCCCGGTTCCGGCACACAATTTTAATCTGCCAGGAAGTTTCATATCAGCGCACACTCCGCTGCAGAGTGAAAGTTTCATTCTGGAAACATCCCTTAGGCTGTGGCTAAGCCATGTCGCCACCATATCCTTTCTTCCAGGAGTGCTAGTCTTGCGTGTTTGCAAGAAAGCTTCTGTGAAGTTTGGAAAGTAGGAGGCGAGGTACTGGCGGAAGTAAAGTTGTGAGGCGGCATCGTGAGTCGTGTCGGGGTAGCTCAGTCGGTAGAGCGCTTGCCCGCGAAAGGCAAAGGTCCCAGGTTCGAGTCCCGGTTCCGGCACACAATTTTAATCTGCCAGGAAGTTTCATATCAGCGCACACTCCGCTGCAGAGTGAAAGTTTCATTCTGGAAACATCCCTTAGGTTGTGGCTAAGCCATGTCTCAACCATATCCTTTCTTCCAGGAGTGCTAGTCTTGCGTGTTTGCAAGAGAGCTTCTGTGAAGTTTGGAAAGTAGGAGGCGAGGTACTGGCGGAAGTAAAGTTGTGAGGCGGCATCGTGAGTCGTGTCGGGGTAGCTCAGTCGGTAGAGCGCTTGCCCGCGAAAGGCAAAGGTCCCAGGTTCGAGTCCCGGTTCCGGCACACAATTTTAATCTGCCAGGAAGTTTCATATCAGCGCACACTCCGCTGCAGAGTGAAAGTTTCATTCTGGAAACATCCCTTAGGTTGTGGCTAAGCCATGTCTCAACCATATCCTTTCTTCCAGGAGTGCTAGTCTTGCGTGTTTGCAAGAGAGCTTCTGTGAAGTTTGGAAAGTAGGAGGCGAGGTACTGGCGGAAGTAAAGTTGTGAGGCGGCATCGTGAGTCGTGTCGGGGTAGCTCAGTCGGTAGAGCGCTTGCCCGCGAAAGGCAAAGGTCCCAGGTTCGAGTCCCGGTTCCGGCACACAATTTTAATCTGCCAGGAAGTTTCAATGTCAGTGTAGTTCAGACATGGCTTACATTCAAAGAAATAATATCGATAACCGTTGAGCGGGCTGACCTGCCGTGGTACATAAAACAGGTTAGAAAAGAAAAAAGCATTACGTATTTAATACTCTACACTTGTGTGTCCTATTTTGGAGTATTGTTGCGTATTGTGGGATCCACACCAGGTGGAACTGATGGACTACTTAGAGAATATTCACAGAAGGGCAGGCCGGTCGCAGTGGCCGAGCGGTCTGCGGCGCGCCAGTCACAGTCTGCACGGCCTCTACGGTCGGGGGTTCGAATCTCCCCTCGGGCATGGATGTTTGTGTCGTCTTTAGTATAAGGTAGTTCATTAGTAGTTTGTAAGTTTAGGGACTAATGACCCCGCAGATAAGTCCCTTAAGCTTAACAAACATTTGAACAGAAGGGCAGCTCGAGAGAGAGAGGGTGTGTCACGGAAATGATGCAGGAGTTTGTGTACAAATCATTATAAGAAAGGCGTTATTTGTAACGGCGAAATTTATTTGCGAAATTTCTCTCACCAACTTTCTCTTCAGAGTGCGGACATACATTGTTAGCACTTACCTACATAATGAGACATGGTCATCATAATAAGAAAAGAGAAGTCAGGTCGAAATCAGGAAGATGGAAGTGTTCCTTTCTGCCGCGAGCTATTGGAGAATGGAACTGCACAGAAATATCGTAAAAGTGGTTCGATGAACCCTCTGCCATGCAGTTGAATGTCTCTTGCAGATTATTCATGTAGATGAAGATGTTGAAGTGGTTGATTTTGTGGCAAGGAAAACACATTTTCCTTAATGGTAGCTTAATTGTGTCACAGTTGCAAAAGAGGAAATGTCTGGTTTTACTTAGTTCATTGTTTACCCCTCAGGTTCAAATCAAATGTTTGTAAATCTAAGCCGGCCGCGGTGGCCGAGGTGACTGAGGCGCTCCAGTCACGGTCAGCACGGCCACTACGGTCGGGGGTTGGAATCCCCCCTCGGGCATGGATATTTGTGCCGTCCTAGTTCGTAAATAGTTCGTAAGTAGTTTGTAAGTTTAGGGACTGATGACCCCGTAGTTAAGTCCCATAAGCTTAATAAACATTTGAACATTTGTAAATCTAAGGGATTAAATACAGCGGCATCCAGCGAATAAGTTATCAAACTAATTAAACTAACTTATGCTAAGGACAACACCCACACCCACGCCCGAGGGAGGAGTCGACGGCAAGGCGCCTTAGAGCGCTCTGCCACTCCACCGCGACTTCCTCATGTTCGTCTAACTATTTAATGAATAATTGTTTATTTTGCCAGCAACTTTACGTAAATATTCGATAGTATGAACGGTCGAGCTCATAAACAATGGCTTGTGTATTTATTTATTTCAAACATTATTTCTACTACTGATATATAGTACGAAAGTGAATAAATATTTATAACTTTTGTATTGTAAAAATGTTAAATTAGTGTGGAAGTGGTCAAATTTAAGTGAAAACGAAGCTTTTCTCTTAAGAACTCTGCTACTTTTGGAGGGAACGGCAGTCCGCCAATGAGACACTGGCTTGGACAGAAAACAACAGTGACCAAAAATTTTCAGATCTTCTTCGGGCTATAGGAGACATTATTTCACGCCTAGGATGAAAGTGAACCTGCTATCAGAGCTGAAGTGCTTCGTTTGGGACAGAGTTAGAGTGTGCGCAGCAGACAACCGAGACTTTAGCTTTGACAAGGGCTAATGAATGCCAGTTTAAGAACTTCATCGTTCTCCGATTTCATTACGGAATTGTAACTTAATAGTGTATGTGATTCTATACGAGAATTAACTAGTGGTGATATGGTAATCGTCGAACTTACATTTGAACTATTCTGAGTTGACGATTATATCGGGTAGTTGATCGAGAAATGAGCTCAGTCTTTGAACATCGTCAGTGATTACTTTGTTGTGGACTTTGTGCAATTCTCGTAACGCAGTTAACGCACCTTTTCTGATAATTTTAAACGGTTCATTTCTAATTTATTATTTTTCTTTGTGGATGACCACTTCCAATACATCAATCATTTGTTTGTATGAGAATTATTCAACTGAGTTATCTGGCATTGCCGACATCATTTCCAAACGTTGGAGTGACAAGTCTTTCATTAATTAATCATTTATCTTTATTTCATGTTTCGCTATGTTTTCGCAAATGTTAACCTATGAATAGAGTGTTTGTTGAATCACAGGTACAAGGTACTATCTGCAGCTATTGTAGTTGCTTCTCATGAAAGCAAACGTGTACAGCTCGATCCTGAGACTACATCGAACCATATTGCTTGAAAAGAGCCGTACATAGCCCAATAGAAGTAAGTAGTGTTTGGCCAATACAGAATTGTTTGGTCAATACTCGCATGATCGACACTGATAGTACTTTATACTATGCTGACAAGAAGTTCAAAATGTTTGTTAAGCTTAAGGGACTTAACTGCAGGGTCATCAGTCCCTAAACTTACAAACTACTTATGAACTACCTTATACTAAAGACGACACAAAATCCATGCCCGAGGGGGGATTCCAACCTCCGACCGTAGCGGCCGTGCAGACTGTGACTGGCGCGCCGCAGCCCACTCGGCCACTGCGGCCGGCTGACGAGAAGCAGACCTAAATGAGGAGTACAACAATACTGCACATAGTGTGGGACAAAACAGAGAGATTGACTGAAAACTGAAGGCAGAATAACGCTATACTCAAGGTATACTGGCAAGACTGACTATGCAGTAACTGAAGTTATACCGATCTGAATGCGGACTGACTTGAAACAAGGCACCGAGCTTGGCCTTCCAAGTTATCGCTCCAGATTATTATGAAAGTTTGGTTAGTTATTAGCAGTTCTTAAATCTGTCAGAATTATTTACTGACAAGTAATAAATATTTCAATTTTTTTATTATGAGAAACAATAGCTATTAAAATGTGCAGTACCAAATCATGCCTACACCATGGGAATACTGATTTTATGACTGCGATATCGATATTGGATATTAAAACTAATTTTCATTACTTTTGTTTAGAGATGTTCCCGTCTCTATATAGATGCCTAGAAAAAAAAAATTAAAAATGCGCGATGAAACATATGTGAAAATTTTCAAGCGATATATGACATTAACAGCGAATGGGTAAAGTTGAGAATGTGTAGCCATCCGGGATTCTAACTCTGATTTGCCGTATTCTGGGCAGTTGCGCTTACCCCTACACCACTGGGGACAAGGCGATCTGGATACCTGCAGGAAATTACTAAAGTACTTCTCCCGTCAGATACAAATTCTCAACTTTACCCTGCCCACTAATACTCAAACTACTACTACAGCTATACCACTCACGCAACGGGAGCACTGGTTAGTGCATCTACACTAATGGCGCTACCAGAGAAGTACGGCGATTTTCATGCAAATGACGCACACCACAGTTTTGCTTCTAATTGCTTGTTATTCTAAGCATGGTTTCGTACGGTTCTGAGTGTTAGAGATCAAATGTGTCCCTTGTAAGTCCATTTTGATCACATAATAGGAAATAATCGTCAAAACTGTTCAGTCTTAATCGGACGAATAACATATCAGCAACCGTAAATTCTCAGTTACAATTCCGTAATGAAATCGGAGAAGTTACAGTTCTCAAACTATCACTAACTAGCCATTGCCAAACTTAGTGCTAATAAAGCGGCTGTTTGCCGCGCAAATTCTAACTTTTGAACACCAGTGGATTAATCTTAAATTGTGCAGTACATTCATGATGAATTGCAGCCGCGCGGAATGGCCACGTGGTTTAAGGCGTCATGCTACGAACTGGGCGGCCGTTCCCGCCGGAGGTTCGAGTTCTCCAATGGGCATGTGTGTGTTTTTTGTCGTAAGTGTAAGTTAATTTAAGTAGTTTGTAAGTTTAGGGACTGATAACCATAGCAGTTTGGTCAACTAGGTTTACGAACATTTGATCATTTTGAACATTTGATTAATAGCATTTGAGAACGTATAGACTTTGAAGGAGTAGATGCTGTACCATATAAAAGCTGTGGTCCCTGCTGAATGACTGTGATTCAGTGCCAGATGTTGATCTCACTGCTCGCTTTTGTGTAAACAGTGTTTTCCTCTTAAGGGACAATTGTTCCCAGTAAATAGTCGAATGAGACATTAAAGTGTTGAAACCAAATTTATTTATCTGGTGATACCGTTTGTAAAATTCTCAGTTTTCTGGAGAATAAAAATTTCTAATCTTAGTTGTTGCTTTTAGTTATAGGTTCCATTGACACCTCCAAACTAAAACAGATTTTTCTACTCTATTTACTGCATTCTCCCATGTGCTACGTTTTGATCTATCTCTACATGATGTCTAAAGCTTATCGTATTATTAATGTTTTTGTTTGTTTTGTTTTTTGTTTAATTACGATGAACTATTTTTATGAAAGTGCTTCATACCTATAATAATAATTTTAAACATTTATTCGGTTCCTTTGTCTAAAAAAAAGTTTATACATGGTTATAGTAGAGAGTGACTCTCAAGTAAGGACGAATTAGAATTTTACGCTATTTTGTCTTTTGACGGACAGCACCCATGTTTTTTTTTTTTTCATATTTATTATCTGCAACCTGATAACTTTTGTACGGTAAGCATTGTCGTTTGATGTTTATTTTCGTCACAAGGCAGATGACAATTGATCAATGTATCCAAGTGGTAAAATATTATAAAAACAGAAAATAAATTTTACATTTTAAATTTGTGTAATTACGGGACCAAACTGCGGAACTCATCAGTCCCTAGACTTACAAATTACTTAATCTAACTTTTGCTAAGAACAAGAAACGCAGACACCCATGCCCCAGGGAGGACTAGAACCTGCGGCTGGAGCGGACGGATGTGGCATTCTTGGCCGGGAGATCCCTTACGGGATTGTTCCGCCGCCAGAGTGTAAGTCTTTCCAGTTGACGCCGCGTGGGCGACTTACGTGCCAATGATGATGATTAGGACAACACATAAAACCCAGTCCCCTGCCGGGAATCGAACCCGGGCCTCCTGCGTGGTAGTCAGCGACGTTTCCACTTTTTTTTTTTTTTTTTTTTTTTTTTTTTTTTTTTTTTTTTTTTGCTCTATGGGTAGTTCTGTTCTTTGCGGACGCTGATTATGTATGTTCGTTTTTGATCGTTGTGTTCTTGGCTCAGCTTTTTTTTAATTTTTTTAATTTTTTATTTTTATTCCAGAGGGCGTTCAGCACTCTGACCGGGCGCGCTGAGCCACGGCGCCCGGCAAACTGAGCTACGGAGGCGGACTGGGAGCGGATGCACAGTCCGTGACAGAGCGCCATACAGCGCGTCGCCATTCCCGCACGGCAAGAGGCAAAATCCCACGGCAACATTTCGTGCGACACTCGGGCGTAATGCTGTTCCAAACTGAATCATCAGTTGAGACGTTTATCCGGAAGTTTAAGACCACGCGCTCCGTTTCGAACGTTAAGAAAATAGGGCGACCGCGTTCTGTTCAAACACAAGAAAATTGCTGCCGTGCATGTCGGTGTGGTCGTAAGCCCCAGAAAATCGGATCGCAGTGGGACTCTTCATCAAGTACACTGCATGAAAACCTTTCAAAAGTTCTAAAAATGCCACGGTACAAGATTCAACTTACACAAGAGTTGAAAGCTGCAGCTCATGAAAAAAAAATCGATTTGTGGAATGGGTCTCGGCTTGATAATCGGAGAACGAGAACTTAAAAAGGAGATGAGGCGCACTTCCACCTCAGCGGGTGCCTCAAGAGGCAGAGCTGCAGAAAATCCTCGAGTGACTGTGGAGGACAAAATGGATCGAAAACGTACGACTGCATGTTGTGGTACTAGCAGGAGAGAATGTTTTGAAAATGATGTGGGAGCGGCCGCCACTGTGGACGGCAACTGTTTCCGAAAAAACCATTCTGATTGGTTATTCCCTCTTACTGTTGAAAATGATGACTTTTGGTTTCAAGTATGTGGCCGGCCGCGGTGGCCGAGGGGACTGAGGCCCGTCAGTCACGGGCTGCACGGCCACTACGGTCGAGGGTTCAAATCCCCCCTCGGGAATTGATATTTGTACCGTCCTTAATGTTAGCTAGTTCATAAGTAGTTTGTAAGTTTAGTTAAGTCCCATAAGCTATAAAAACATTTGAAACATTTTCAACAACGTGGTGCCACATGTCCCACATATTCTGATTGGTTTTTCCCTCTTAGTGATGAAAATGATTACTTTTGGTTTTAACATGGTGGTGCGACATGGCACACATCCCATGAAACAATTGCTCTGCTGAATGAAAAGTCTCCTCGATAGCACAAAATGATCATTTTCTCAGTGCCCTATTTCTTTGTGTAGCAAGCAGGGACTGGCCTACCGGATCATGCTATCTGACGCTTTGTGACCATGTTGTTGGTATTTGTAACATCAACCACAAAAAATACACCAACTGAAAGATTAAATTAAAAGGCTTATTTACGTCGTAATAGCAAATGTTTGTGAATGCGTCATGTAGAACTTCAGTGAACACATTGGTCGTTGCTGCGGGGCCTTCGGTGGTCTATGGGGTCATAATTTTTCATACGTAAATGGGAGAATTTACTTAATAAGTTTGTAAAAAGAAAAATTCGTGGCAACGTAGGAATCTTTGTTGGCTATGAAGTTGTGAGTGACAATAATGGTTGGAAGTTTTATTGCTGAAAATAATCGACTATTACAATGACATAATTGTTGAATGGTAAGTATATTTCTATAACAATTTCATCAAGGATTTTAATTTCAATAAAAATACTTAAGAATTAATATTTTTTCTTCTCAAAACTTTAATCCAGTAACTAACCTCATAATGTGGACATTTATTTGCAATAATTTTACAGCATCGTTTCAAAAGTGTGTTAGGAACATATGTTAGTAATCTCATTTCTTAATTTTCTATTTTCACCAAGAGACTCATTTTAGATAAACTGCTTGAAGTGTTAGCAGCATTTGATGATGATGAAATATCTGAAATTGGACTAAATGTTGCATTAATGCCTCTACTGAAGGCTAATGAAGATGTAGGCTGGCATGACAGTATCTTTAGCCACTAATTATGATACTGTTTACCCTATGCACCAAGTTAGGAGATTTTCAAGAGAGAAAAATAAAAAGATTCAAGTAACACAACCACACAGGATACGTGTTTACAACAAATATATGGAAGGAATAGATCGCGCAGACTAGAATATTTTCTTTTAGGAACATTAATAAGAAGGAAAAAAAATATACTTCCATATAATAGTTCGTATAACTGTTACAGGTGAGCAAATGGCATGGGCTTTATATAAAAAAGATGGCGACACGCTTTATCGTGCAACGGCAATATTGTAACGCGGTAAAAGCGTAACTACATGTAGAGGACGGCCTTCTGTTTCCTCTGAAGTAAATTCCAGATATGATGGTTCAGAGCACTAAGTAGCAAATTTATCAGTTGATCCACGCACATCATACAAAAGAAAGTTGACCTGTAGGAAGAGAGCAACTACAAAGTGTATAAAATGTGAAGTGCTTCTACCTGTTGACTGTTTTCAAAAAGTTCCAAGTTTAACTAAGGGATCAAACTGCTAATGTCATTGGTCCCTAGACTTACACACAATTGTAACTTACGCTAAAAAGAACACAGAAACACCCATGCCCGATGGAGGACTCGAACATCCAATGGCAGCGGCCTTGCAATCCGTGACATAGTGCCTCAGATCGCGCGGCGTTCCCTGCGTGGCTTAACTGTTTTATGAGCTACCATACTATACAAAAATGTGAAATCTGTTAGTGATGAAAGCTACCAACACGTATGTTACATACAGTATTTTCTGTTTTCTAATTCCCATGTGGTTACAATAAATGTATAATTTAGTTTCTTAAAACTCTACGTTTTCATAATACACATTAAAATGGATTGATGTCATATTAACACCTTTCAGGAAGGACAGTGCAGCATTCAAGAACAATTTATCATAAAGATTTGAAACTGGGTATAAACATTTTAAAAAATGATGATTACCCAACATGCTGCAATTTTTTTATTGTTTCACAACGGCCGTTTCAAGTGGTACCTGGAAAGAACTTTTGTTAGTTACGTTCTATACATGCTTTTTTTTCAGTTTGAAATGGATATCTTTCAGACAACAATGCTTATATCGTGTAGATAGGTATTCCATATAGCATCTGTTTGTTACTAAAACGTTTATTTCATTTAATATTTCCGTTTTAGTATTTCAGTAGGATGTAATAGTTATTTCGGATAGTATAGACGCTATATGTTTGCAAAGATGTTATAATGGAAATTAAATATAATCGTTTGTTATGTGATAATGTGTGTCTTGCTTCTCAGATGTTATGTGTAAATATCTTCTGAATTTTACTAATTACTGATCTAAAATAGTGCACCTTTGTATTATCCGATTTCTAATAGTAATATTTCGATAAAATTTTCTAAATAAAGTTTGTGCTTAAATTCTGTGTGCGCATTGAGAATTTCGTCAGGGGCAGTGTTTATATGGATAAATACTTCCAGTTCTTCCATAAAACTCATTACTCTACCTTTAGGGATAATGTGTACAATTTGTAGTGCCTTGGTGATGTGCTTTTCATTTCTGAGATGTTGGGAGAAAGTAGAGGGATTGTTTTAATATTTTCTGGTGTGTTCTCTGAGTCGTATTGCGAAATTTCGTCTTGTTTGACCGATGTAGAATTTATTACATTTTTTTTTCACATAGATGTTATAAATTCCTGAGCAGTTTAATTTTACGGTATCGGTAATGGTTTTGGTGCAATTTTGCGATAAGGGTGTTGGTCGTTCGGAATGCGAGTTTAATTATTGTATCTTTGAAAACTGCGTTGATTTTGTTTGATATATTATCTATTTAGGTTGAAGGAACATATTTGATTTTCGTTTTCTGTAATGGTTGTCTATCTAGTGTTATGTGTGTATGCAGTGGATCGTTCTTGGTTTTTTGTCAACTATATCCGGGTTAAAACCTATTTTGTGTGCTATACATTTCAATGTATGGATTTCTTTTTCGATGTTTTCTTTATCCAATGGTTATTTATTTAGTCTGTTTATCTTCTTTTTTTTTTTTTTTTTTTTTTTTTTTTTTTTGTAAATGGACCTAAGAAACTTATACATTGAGTAAAATTGGTATCATATACATTAAAAGAATCTACGAAGACTAAAGACAGTCGACCAGACCGAACTGCCTTGCCGATTTCCTTCATTTCTGTTTTGAACGAAATGTATTCGTCCACAGATTTGTCATCGAGTATCAGAATTTACATAAATTTCGCCTTCCTTTTTCTATGCTCAAAAGCGATTTCCTTCTGTATATTTGTTATGAGGACGTCCTTGCTGTAAACTAAAGTCAGTCGGTCGGGCCGTTCTATCCGACCGATTTCCTTCATTTTTACTTTAAAGCCGCGGCGGAGTGGCCAAGCGCATCAAAGGGCTATGCTTCGATGGGCGAGTACGTTCCCCGTCTGGGGTTCGATTCTCCCCTCGGGCACGGATGTTTGTGTCGTCTTTAATATAAGGTAGTTCATAAGCAGTTTGTAAGTTTAGGGACTGATGACCCCGTAGTTAAGTCCCATAAGCTAAACAAACATTTGAACATTTTTGGACTGATGATCTCGCAGTTAAGTCCCTTAAGCTTCACAAACATTTCAACATTTGCTTTAAACGAAAGGCATTCATTCGCAGGGTTGTCATCAAGTTTTACGATATCATCGGTTGTAATTAAGGTACGCAGTTTTTTGTTTACCTAACAACGAGCTCCTTTATTTGCGCTTTTAAACACTTGCATTGATTGATTCTGAAGAAAGCTATGCGCGAACATTCAACTTCAATTTTTTCTCAACTTTTGTGTCATTTCATTAACGGTGCGAAGTATTCGCACGGGTCCTCTAGTTTATCATAAAGATGTAAACCTGGGTATAAATAAAGGCAACACACATAGGACATACGTAATGAGATGGTACAAATGGAAGATAAAAATGGAGGCTTGTTTGTGTGGGTACTGGCGTCAGTGGTGCCCACGCAGCAGGCAGTTGGTGCAGCGTCAGCTAGCCGCCGTGGCCCCCTCAGCCGCCGCTGCCCCTCGCAGCCGCCATTCTCGCCGCTGCCGCGCCGCTGCCAGGTATGTACTCCACACCACGCTACACACTCTACTTCTGCGCTCGGCATTTGAGGAAAGGCGGCGTGCTATACTACGTCGTATATCGCTAAAGTCGCGACGACTACTTTTCTATAAGAGTCTACTAATGTAGTGCTCCCTACCTCGTGTAAAGATGCCGAAAGTAAAATGAGACAGATGCGAGATCGTAAGGAGGCTCGTATGCACGAGCGGAAGAGCGACGGGGGTAGTGATAGTAGCACACGCCGCTACGTGACATATGTGGAAATATAGTCATTATAGAAATTACACTTTAATTTGGCGCACTACAGGAAAATTATAAACTTTCTAATTTTGCGTGCAGTCTGCAGCGTGGCATTTTCCTTACATTTTCTACAGTCTTAGTGTAAAAAATAGTGCATTAACAGGAGGAGAGGGGGTGAGAAGTGCTAACTACTACTTACATTTAAGAACATTTACATCACTCGAGATTTATTTAAATACATAATATTTTCAGAGAAATCTGGTTCCTTTCCATTAGTGTCACGCTTTCCGAGCGTAATATTAAAATCATTGTCTGTGTTAAGAATGTGTAACAGTTATTCGCAATATCCCTCGATCGAAATACGAGGTACGTCCAGAAAGTAAGTTCCGTTTGGTTATATAAAACAAACGTGTACAGATACAGAAAAAATATTTATTGTACAATAATCTACAACTGTTAAACTACTTTTCTACATAGCTTCCGAAATTCTGTAGGCTCTTGTCATAGCTTGGCACAAGTTTCTGTATGCATTCTTCATAGAAGGTTGCCGCCTGTGTATTCAGCCATGTGATAGCATGTTCTTACAGCTCGTCATCATCGTTGAAATTGGCTAGGAGCGAGGCCCGGGCTGTACGGATGATGATCAAACACGTCCCAGTGAAATTCCCATAAGAGTTGTTTGGTCAAATTCGCCTCATGAGGTCGGGCACTATCGTGGAAACGGACAACACCTTTTGATGGAAATCCTCTTCTTACACCTAAAATTTGTCCTGTCAACACTTCAATGAGCTGAAAGAACATGCTACCACATGGCTGAATGTCCATTATATATATATATATGAATGGCCCCAGCAACTGTAACATAAATGCAGATTACGATGCTCATTCGTGTGAAACAGAGAAGTGTCTAAGCATTATTGCGTAGCGGTCACTACATTTCAGCAGAATACATGATATGTACTATGATCTGTGTTCAGTATACAGTACTAATTGTAAAAAATCTACAATTATAATATCATTCAGTTTTATACCTTTGTTAATAGCAAATCAGTTAACAGCAGGAGAGGTAAAATGAGCCGCGGTGCGATGGCCGTGCCATCTAAGGCGCCTTGCTGCGGAGCGTGCGGTTTCTCCTCCTCGGAGGTTCGAGTCCTCCCTCGGGCACGGGTGTGTCTGTTGTCCTTAGGTTATCTGAAGTTATTTTAAGCAATTTGTAAGCCTAGGGACTGATAACCACAGTAGTTAAGTCCCCTAGATTTAAAAACATTTGAATATTTGAACGTAATGAGTCGATTGTTAATGTTAGCCAGTAAGAAGTGGTATCAGCATTTTCCTTTGAATCGGACGTAAATATGTACAAGTGACGGCATTTAATATCTCTAACATCCGTGGTTCACTAAAATTTATATTCTAACAAAATAATTTTTTAAATTTTAGTGCAAAAGCAATTTACCATTTGTCTGACGGGCGAAAGATCGCAATATTTCTTAGTCGTACCAGGAATCAGTTAGTTGGGAAAAAAAGAGGAAAAAACTAGCGCCCGCGTAGACACGTATTGCTAAGGTTGACATCGCACATAACGTGGAACTGGTGACGTTATATCGTGGAATTTCACCTTCCACTATACTGCGCAGCTTGAAACAAAAAATCTGGCATCTTATATTTTTGCACCATGCAGTGGTACGTGGGCAATGAGATGCGATTGGATTTTTACCTCACAAGCAAAAATTTGGAGCCGCCATATTGAGTGGAGTCAAATATTCACCTATATACACATCTACTACGTGTCTCCTTTCAGTATAGGGTTCTTGGAATAAATATAAGCTGTTTGTGAACTTCAGCGAACTGAATAACATTTGGAAAAGCCTGCTTTGTTACAATAAATTAGGAAAAACTACAAATCGTTACTCAAAGACGTTTCTCTATTTATTGCTTTCACTGTTACAATTCATGTGCTGTCGACATATACCGTTTCAGTGCTAGGGCACAATCATGATCTATCAAAAATGTGTCATTTTGAAATTATTTACTGTGAATAAACATGAAATAACTTTTGTAGGTACATCTTTTTCAGAGTGTATTCATATGTAGAGACACAACCTAAAATCAACACGTAACTCAGTCGACATTGTCAACTGCCATTCACAAGGAAGTGAGTCCGCCCTCACCTACTTCCAAAATGTTTTTCTCCTTTTTTTGTTTTCTAAAAGATTCTGAGTCGCCATTAAGAGGCATTATCTGCAACAGGCAACGCAACAGCAACTAGCTCTACGACGACAGCTGTGGGCGCGTTGAAAGTATGCCCTGCGCACAATTTTTTTTTTTATTTTTTTATTTCTGTTATCGAATTTGTATGTTGTCGCTCCCATTGTTCATTTGTAAATCTCCACACTGTACAAACAGTGTATCCACTGTACGCAGACTAAGCTGCGGATAGGGTATAAATATTTAATAAAGTACTTCTTCCTATAATGTTTCCACATTTTTGTAAGCTTTCGACTTCATAGTCAGAAATTAAAAATACACGTGTATCTATATTTTTTTTCAATGACATTCTCCATCGGGGTGAAATAAGGGACGAAGAGTGCAGAGAAAATATTTCAATACGACATTATTTTTAAGAAATATTAATATACGTATGTGGATTCTAGGTTAGAGTTGAGAATATGTATCTGACGGGAAGCGTGCTTAGTAGTCCGTGCAGTCTTGGTGATGGCTGTGTCCCCGTGGGTTAGGGTCAGCGCAACTGCCTAGGAGACCCGGTCTAGATACACATTTTCAACTTTACCCATTCGCAGTTTATTTTGGTACACTCAAATTGTTCAAATGTTCAAATGTTTGTTAAGCTTATGGGACTTAACTACGGGGTCACCAGCCCCTAAACTTACAAACTACTTATGAACTACTTACGAACTAAGACGGCACAAATATCCATGCCCGAGGGGGGACTCGAACCCCCGACCGTAGTGTTGGTACACTCCATGAATATGAGAATGATTGATGTTTCAGTTTTTTTGCTTCTCAGTCCCTTAGAGACTTAAATAGGGGATGAAAGGTTTTATAGAAATAATTCATTACCATAGCATTTTAAGCAAAATCTATGAAAATTTTAATTGGGATTACAGTAAAAAAATGTATTTGTGATATTGTAAATAGAATCCCTGAGGGGCTGAAGTAAATGCTGCAGTAATAAAATAATTCATTGCCTACTTCAACCACTTATGATATAAATGTCGAGAAACTTAATTTTTGTATTTCTTACCGAGAAGCCAAATACAAAAGTTCATTAATTTCATAACATTTTCATGCATTATTGCGCCAACTAGAAGGCTGAATTTCGAAATACACTAAAATACATACTTTAAAAAAATTCTGACCAATAATACCAATTTTTGTAGTTCTATCTTCAAAAATTGCAATTTCGAAAACTCCCTTCTTAAATGATACCAGCTGTATAACATCAACACTCTCAGAAATGTTCACGTTTGTTTAATTACGACAAAAACCCACGCTGTGGAACAAGAACCGAAATTTCGCAGGAGTAAGAAGGGTGAAAATAAGGGAAACATGTTTTGACTTCAGTACCATTGCTCAATACTTTCATAGAAAATAACGAACAAAACTTAGTAAAAATTAGACACAGTGTTATCAGGTAACGCAGGCAGAGGTGTCTACAACGCCTGCAACGCAAATAAAAAACTAAGCAACCAATTCACCGGTCAACATACAATAAGCACGATATCATGTTCCCAAGAAGCACAAAAATTTCGGTCGCAGGTTCCAATGAAAATATATTCATGAATTTATTCATCGTTAAACACAATGGAATAACTTACAGTAAAATTAAGTGTTATAAATTTTATTTATTCTTTTTAAGTTAACAGTAAACAGAAGTGTAAGTATTTAAATTTTCGCTTTGAATTTTCAAACTAAATGAAACGTGTGCATTCCTCTGTGTCATAGCTATCATAAATACATTCGAAACATAAAAATGAGACTCATCATCAACAGCGTACGAAGGCACATGTGCCACATTCAATTCTTTTCTTTTTTCTGTATTAATTTATTTGTGAATGTCATTGGGAAAAGCAACCTAGTTTACGTTTCTGAATACCTTGCGTGTTGGTAATAATTTTGCGGAAAATTATGGATAGCCTATCTGATTCCTTTACCAAATACTGGATTCCGCTTCTACTTTTAATTTCCTTTTGGTTTCTGTTGAATGCATGATGCTTTTGGCATTGCCGAATATAACTCTTAACCTGTGGGTAGCCGTATTCGCACAGGATTGACAGCAAGGCTTATAAATCGCCGGATTTAGTTTTAATGAAGACTTGAATGTGTGTTATCTCATCTACCGTTCGAATACTTCGCACCGTTAGTGGAATGATCAAAAAGTTGGGAAAAAGTTGAAGTAAAGTTGAATGTTCACGAATAGCTTTCTTCAGAATCAATAAATGCAAGTGTTTAAAAGCGCAAATGAAAGAAATTGATCCGCTGAGTGTTGTTAGGTCAAAAAGAATTGCGTACCTTAATTAGAACCGAAGATATCGTAAAACAAATCGATTAAAATATTCAATGTAAGGATAGAAAGATACCGCGTTTGAATAAAACTAAAGGATAGAGAGACTTAAGTTAATTCAGATACTTGATGACACATCTGCGAATGAATACCTTTCATTTAAAGCAAAAATGAAGGAAATCGATCGGATAGAACGGCTTGACCAACTGACTTTAGTTTACAGCAAGGACATCCCCATAAGGAATATACAGAAGGAAACCGCGTTTGAGTATAGAAAAACGAAGGGGAGAGTTATGTAAATTCTGGTACTTGATGATAAATCTGTGGATCAGTACTTTTCATTTAAAACAAAAATGAAGGAAATCGGCCGGGTAGTTTGGTCTGGCCGACTGACTTTAGTTTTCGTAGATTCTTTTAATATATAAGATAAACAACCGGTCGTATTCATGGAGATCGGTTTATCCCCTCTCCCCGAGTCAATAATCTAGAAATGTTTGCTTCTAGTGGTGTGCGATTAACAAAAACACAAGACAAACAGGCAGGCAGGAGACAGTCGAAAAGAAATATTCATTCCGTTTGTAGTCGTTAAAGCGATTGTCGTATAACGGAGTCCCCAGGAAGATCTTCATGATCAGTTGCTCAAACCGAAGCTATGGAAAGGAGAATGGCTGGCGATCATCGAAAAATGTTTCTAAGTGCGTCCCCAGTCACGAAAGAAAAGATAACTAGTGCTCAAGACATGGGTAAGGAAACCAACTTTATAAACGAAAGAGAGCTTATAAATATCAAATAATAAATCAGTGTCGCGACATAAAGTTTGTCTTCATATATATATCAAAGAGACTAAATTGAAGTAGAGACATTGAATGAAAATTTGAGCTGCGACCACGACTCCAAACTGAGACATCTTTTTTTTTTTTTTTTTTTTCAGGCAAGTGCCTAGCAACCGCTTAATGGATACTCTCAATGCACAGACTGTCTTAAAGCACATCTCTTTCCACAACACAAATACAATTCTGCATCATGTTCAGCCGCGAGGGAGTAACCGAGCGGTCTGGAGCGCCATGTTGCAAATCGCGCGGCCTGCCGCGTCGGAGGTTCGAATCCTCCCTCGGGCATGGATGTTTGTGTTGTATTTAGTATAAGTTATTTCATAAGTAGTTTATAAGTTTGGGGACTAATGACTCCGCTGTTAAGACCCATAACATTTGAACATCATGTTTATTTATAAAAATGCGTACCAAAGTTGCCGAGGCTCTCCAATAGTGGAATGCCATCCCAGCATTGAACGTTAATGGCAACAATCCTGCCTTGGATCTCAGGAGCGGGTGATATAACACTCTCTGCCTTTCTGCCTTGTAAGTGCTTCGTAAACAGGGGTTCCGTGTTCCAATCCTGGCCACAGCACAAATTTAAATTTAATGCCTCTCCTTTAATTAATATCTGATATACAACGCGATACGAAATATGTCTCTGGGAATTTATTTATTATTTCATATTTATATCACCTGTAACTGAGGGTCGTTATCATTAACGTTCACTGCTGCGGTGCTAATCCGCTATTGTTCAAATGTTTGTTAAGCTTAAGGGAGTTAATTGCGGGGTCATCAGTCCCTGAACTTACAAACTATTTATGAACTACCTTATACTAAACACGACACAAATATACATTCCCCGAGGGGAGATTCGAACCCCCTACGGGGAACGGCCTCGCGCATAGCACCTCAATGCGCTCGGCCACTCCGCTGCGGCTAATCCGCTATTGGAGAGTCTCAGAAACGTTGATGCGTATTTACATAGCGGAACAGGAGGCAGAGTGGATGTATGGTGTAGGGAGTCGTGCGAAAAGACAATCAGTGCAATTATCAGATCTCTTAGGTCCCGGCCGGCCGCGGTGGCTGAGGAGACTGAGGCGCTCCAGTCACGGTCTGCACGGCCACTACGGTCGGGGGTTCGAATCCCCTCTCGGGCATGGACATTTGTGCCGTCTTTAGTATAAGGTAGTTGATAAGTAGTTTGTAAGTTTAGGGACTGATGACCCCGTAGTTTAGTCCCATAAGCTTAACAAACATTTGAACATTTTTTCTTAGGTCCCGCTGCGCGGGAGTAGCCGAGCGGTCTGGAGCGCCCGCCACGTTACGGATCGTGCGGCCTCCCGCGTCGAGGGTTCGAATCCTCCCTCGGGAATGGATGTGCGTGTTGTCCTCAGGTTAGTTCAACTTAGTTTAAATAGTTTGTAAGCTACGGACTAATCCCCGCGCAGTTGAGTCCGATATATTTACAAACATTTCTTAGGTCCCGTTAGCTTAGTGGTTATTCTGAATTAATAGTAGGCAAGAGGTCCAGGGTTCGAATCCTGGCCGCTGCACAAATTTTAGTTCAGTGTCTCTCCTTCACTTTAATATCTTTGAAAGGGAGTTTGTTCAAGATTCAGAACTACTCACTGCAATGGAACATTCGATGTCTACACCATTTACGCTGTGGCAGACGTACACACCGAACCAGAAGAACAGTTTTCTGACTCACCAGAAAGGAGCAATGAAGAGCCTGAAAGAAATTTCTTTCCTTACGAGCTGAAGGTAAATGTAAAACAAAATACCAATAATATTAAATATGTAAATACCTTCAATTCAATTACAAACGCTCTCAAAATGGTCTCTTGTTTGTGAGATACGGAAGAGTTCAAACTATGATTAATGTGGTGTCTGGTCTTTTGGACATATACGAAAGAGCAGACAGCATACCAATCTTTATACATAATAAAACCCCGTGTCACTATATTTGTCCGCAATGAACTCCGAAACCACTAAATTGATCTTCATGATTATTTGCACAGTGTGCGTGATTTGGCCAAGCTTAAAAGATATGATACTAATTATCTCGATTAATAACCTCAAAATTATTGTTATTGCAAATTAAATGTTTTTATCTCCGTTGGGTCTGACGTATCCTTCACCTCTCGACGATGTGAAGAGTCGCTAGGAACTACACGTTGTTCGGATTCCACATTAAGCAATAGGTCTGCATTAAGCTTCTCCCGACTGGATAACTGTGGTATGTTAGGAACATGTTAGCGCCAAAGTAGCGACTTGCCGCAGGTCCCTCACCACGCCAAATTATCATTATATTCGACCAGCTGACAACCCGGCGCTGCCCGGCTACTTATTTATTCCACTCTCCCCCTTTCCTTCCTCGCCCACCTTCTCTCTATCTCTCCTCACTCCCCTCTCTCTGCCAGTCTCCTTCCTCCTCTTTCTGTCCGTCTCCCACTCCACCTACTCCTCTCCCTCCTATAATATGAAAACATACATATATGCGTTAAGTTTCATAGTGACTAGTCAAACGGTATCAAACTCGCAAGATACCCTCTGAAATGCTGAATTCACTGGCTGGCAGATTATAAAAATCTCTTTCAAGAAAACGTACATTTATGTGCTGACATTTTTGGTGACCAGTCAAACAATTTGGTTCTTTGTTGTAACGTATCCTCCGCCATGGACCTACTGAGGCCTACGAAAGGTAGCGTATAACCTAAAAACTAAAAATACGAGAGTAGATCAGTTGTGGATTACTTTCAAAGACATAATATCAGTAGAAATCGAGAAACTAATACCAAATAAATTAATAAAAGAGGGGGCTGACCCCCCGTGGTACACTAAACAGGTCAGATCACTGTTGCAGAAGCAAAGAAAAACGCATGCAAAATTTAAAAAGACACAGAATGCAATCTTTTACTGAAACTCGCAACCTAGCGCGACCTTCAATACGGGAAGCCTATATAGTAGTTACCATAATTAAATTCTGTCTCTTAATCTTGCAGAAAATCCAAAGAAATTCTGGTCATATGTGAAGTACACTACCGGCAAAACACAAACAATACCTTCACTACGCGATAGCAATGGTAATACTACCGATGAGAGTACTGATAAGGCAGAATTACAAAACACAGCTTTCCGAAATTCGTTCACCAAAGAAGACGAAGTGAACACTCCAGAATTCAATCCAAGAACAGCTGCCAGCATGCAAAACTTAGAAGTAGATGTTCCTGGAGTAGTAAAACAACGTAAGTCACTAAACAAAAACAAATCTTCCGGGCCAGATTGTATACCAACTAGATTCCTCTCAGCGTATGCTGATGCAATTGCTCCGTACTTAGCTATAATTTACAACCGATCACTCAGCAAAGATCCGTACCCAAAGACTGGAAAGTTGCCCAAGTTACTCCAATATTCAAGAAAGGCAATAGGAGTGATCCCCAAAATTACAAGCCAATCTCATTGACGTAGATTTTCAGTAGGATTTTGGAGCATATACTTTGTTCGAACATTATGAACTACCTCGAAGAGAACGACCTATTAACCAATAGTCAGCACGGATTCAGAAAGTATCGCTCTTGCCCTTTATTCACATGAAGTGTTAAGTGCAATCGACAAGGGATCTCAAATCGATTCCATATTTCTGGATTTCCGGAAGGCTTTTGACACTGTACTCCACAAGCGGCTTCTAATGAAATTGGGTGCTTATAGAATATCTCCTCAATTGTGCGATTCGATTCACGATTTCCTATCAGAAAGGACACAGTTCGTTGTAATTGACGGTAAGTCATCGAGTAAAACAGAAGTGATATCTGGCGTTCTCCACGGAAGCGTTATAGGTCCCAACTCTTCCTTGTGTTTGTAAACGATTTAGGAAACAATCTGAATAGCTCACTTAGACTGTTTGCGGATGATGCTGTCGTTTATCGGTTAGTGAAGTCAACAGAGGATCAAAAGCAACTGCAAAGCGATTTAGACAAAATTTCTACATGGTGCGAAAATTGGCAATTGGCACTAAATAAAGAAAAGTGTGAAGTAATACACATGACCACTAAAAGAAATCCGCTGAATTTCAATTACGCGATAAATCAGTCAAACTTTAAGGTCGTAAATTCTACTAAATACCTAGGAGTTACAAGTACGAACAACTTAGACTGGAGAGACCATATGGAAAATATTGTGGGGAAGGCGAACCAAAGATTACGTTTCATTGGCAGAAGGCTTCGAAGATGCACCAGCTCCACCAAAGACACTGAGTTCATCACACTTGTGCGCCATCTCCTGGAGTACTGTTGCCCATTGTGGGACCTTCACCAGGTGGGACTGACGGAAGATATTGAGAAGGTTCAGAGAAAAGGGCACCTCGTTTTGTTTTCTCACGTTACGGGGGAGAAATCGTCACGGAAATGTTGCACGAATTGGGGGTTGAAATCATTAAAAGAAAGACGTTTTTCATTGCGGCGTGATCTGTTTGCGAAGTTTCAATCACCGACTTATACTTCCGAATGTGAAAATATTTTGCTATCACTCACCTACTTAGGGGAGATATGAGCATCCCAATGAAATAAGAGAAATCAAATCGAAAACGGAACGATTTAGGTGTTCTTTCTTCCCGCGCGTTATTAGAGAACGGAACGGTAGAGAAAAATTATGTAAGTGGTCAATGAACCCTCTTCCAGGCACTTAAATGTGATTTGCAGAGTATCTATGTAGATGTAGATGTAGATAACCTATCTTCATTCCAAATTTCATTCAAATCCGTCCAGCTGTTTCAGCGTGAAAAGAAACAAACGTATTAACACATTGTAAGGTACCCGTTGCCACGCACCGTACGTGGCTTACGAAAGGTAGCCCATGTATTAATGCAGGGTATAAGCTATATCCATTCCAAATTTCATTACAATCTGTCCATCGCTTTCAGCACTAAAGTGTAGCCAACATTTTAACACATTGACAGGTACCCTCCGCCTCTCACCATACGGTGCCTTACAAAAGGTATCCCGTGTATGAATCAGGCTATTAGCTACCTCTTTACCAAATTTCATTCATATACGTCCAACCATTTCAGCGCGAAGGCGTAAGAAACGAATTAACTAATTGTGAAGCAGTCTCCGTCATGCACCATACGAAGTTAGTGTTAGTATGCCTTTAACCTTCGCGCGAGTGCAAGCAATGATTTGACAAAGTTTTATAGCATTCGGATGTACGGTATGACCGCGCATAAAATGCGAATAAAAAGACAAATATTTATTTGTATATTTTAGATTTATGTATTTATTTTCAAATTCGCATTAAAACCATACTTTGGTAACAATAAATTCCTTCTGCTTGTGATTTTTACCACAATGATTCGGTACGCTTGGAATGCATAAAAGCTGACATCCAAAAAACCGTCTTTTAAAAGTTTAAATGTGAAGCATATTTTTTTAATGTTCTTACTTTAAATCGCTTACATAAAATTTTCATGGTATGAACAATATTTATGTTTTAAATGTTCTTTAATGATTATCATCCTGAAAAATGTAACTTCCAGAGAGAGCTGCTAGAATTTTAAGAAATTATATTTCATTCGTAACTTCGGCGAAACTGAAAATTAACTGTTTAGTCATGTTAATTAATTGAAATGATTGTAGGCAATCTGAAGATATTAATACTGCACTGATAAACTGAATTGTTCAAGCAGATTTAAAAATTTCATCAGGATCGGAATACAACTGTAGAATCTGACGAAGTCCATATGTAAAGTATCCTACGTGGTGCACCATCCAGAATTTTATGTGACAGTGACCTTCCTCTTGTTTTGAAGGTCAAGTGTCCAGAATGTCATGAAGATTTTAGGATGAATAACGGGTCCTTATTCGCATGTCGCATGATGACACAGGTTTTCAACCATATAATTGTTCATGACGTCATATCTCCTGAACCATATGTCGTAAGCAGTTCTAACCCGTGCGTGAAGTGTTACCTCATGGAAGGGATATGGGTATCAAATTTGGTTGAAATCGGTACAATAGTTTAGAAGCAGACGTCGCATGATGCAGCACTTTTCTGCGCATTTCATTGTTTTTCACGTTATATCTCCTGAAATATGTGTCGTACAGTCATTTAGTAGTGCCTATGACCATCGAAGAAAAAAGGGCAAGCAATATGTTGACAAAGTTTCATCACAATTGGCTGAACGGTACGTCCGCGTATGAAATACGATCACACAAACATTCAGTTTTATATATTAGATTTAGAACGTTTCCTTGATGCTACATTTCACATTACCATGCATTTTAAATTTTCCGTAGAATGTTCCTTTGTATATATCAATTACTGTGCGTTACTCTCTTTAAAACCCAGATTTGGCCTGACCGATTTCAATGCGTTTTTTTGTTTGTTTGTTTTTTTTTTTTTTTTTTTTTCGCTTTAATACAGGGGTGGTTTGCGTTGTTGTAGCGTCCATCCAACTGCGATAAAATTTTGTACACTTGAGCTTCAAAAAAAGAGAAACGTCATAGTATAAAAAGGATTTCGTACGGTGCATGAGATGGGCGCAGAGTGATGAAGGAAAGGATTGTAGGGTGTATACCAAAGTCCCATGCGTACTTAGCAATTGCGAAGCGCTGCTGGGTTCGCTAGTAATCTATATCTATAAATGTGAATGTCTGTTCGGTGTACGTTTTCTACGTCTGAACCAGAAGACATAAAGAGCTAAAAATTTGTACAGTTACTAATGTCTACGCGGGGAAGGCTTTAGGCGCGGTTTCATGGCGATCGGATAGCTTGTTCGCTGTACGCTCATCACGTCCGAACGACAAGACGCAGAGCCTTAAATATTTGTACAGTTACTAATTTATACCTGAGGGAGGTTTTAGGCGTGGTTTTATAGCAAACTGATAGATATTTAGTAATTTGAAAAATATAACGCGAAATGCGGAACAATAATTACTCTTTGAAAATTATGTTTCCTCTTTGAAAATAGTTTTATTGATTGCATTGTTGCTTGAGGGTTGATAATGATAAAAGGGTGGAGTATATTGGGATGGAAAGTTATCGGTGTATATAAAATTCTTTTCTTGTGTGTGTGTGTTAATATTTCGCTCTGCAGCGAAAACTACAGAACGCAAACGCATGGTCTGTGTGTAATTGTTGTCCGAAGTCTCCCGTTGTACACCATAGCAGTTCCATGCCGACAGCTATAAGGGGGTGGAAGATATGGTGGTTGAAAGTAGTCAAATTATAAAAAATTTCGGACTGAAGGCCAGCGATCACGTTTGCGACTCTATAGCAAGGACGTTACATACAGCGAAACGTGATGCCTCAGACCATTTCTTTGGTCTATGCTTGCTACAATGTCTTCAGCTCTTTCTCTGTAAGGATAAGCATACGAATAAGGAAATATAAGAATAAATAAATAAAGCAGTAAAAAAGAAATTTCTTTTCATACATTTCTTTAAAAAATCGATTTGACGTTTCGCGCATTATCTATCATAATCAACCAACACGCAAGCGGAGCCGCGGGTTTAAGCTAGTTGTATATATGCCTCCAACAGGCAATTGACTATTTGTGTACGGATGCACAAATATGCTAGGGAAAACAAACTGTGAGCAAGAGGAAGTAATAGGCAGGAGGCAGCTCAGCGAGTTCGGTCGATCGCCCTCTGTAAGGAACAACCCACAACAAACACGAACGGACGATCGCAAAGAACGGATCTACCCGAAGAATTTTTTTTTTTAATTGTTAAGGCAGCCCGTGGCCCGAAGCGGGAAATCCGGATTCGAATTCTAGTCCAGCATAAATTTTCAACTTCACCATTGAATTTACTTCATTGCCTTGAAACGGTCGAGATATTTGAATATTTCGAATTCGTCAAAGACAATTCTACGCTTAACTAATTATTGGAAATGACATTACTCTTTCAATTTCGAACCTCAAACATTAATCAAAAAATCAACCCTGGTGTCTAACTGGACGTAGGTATTGCATCTGTAGTGGAAGAAAATTATTTTTTCGAGGTGAGAAAGCCAATTAAATTACTTTCGCACTACTGAATCAGCTAACTCACTCATAGACTGCCCAACACAGGATAACGCTTTCCGGAAAACTTTTACCAACTTTTTTGACTGTCTTCAAGAAGTCAAAGGCGTTCTTGGTACTTCAAGAAGTCAAAGGCGTTCTTGGTATTCGAGTTGGACAAAATGTGAACCAGCTAATGGAACGGTATAAGAACGTGTATGTAACAGCCACAAAATCTGAAAAGTACTCAAAAGTAAAGTATCAACAATTCTTGGACAAAGTTTTGCGCCCTTAAGGAAGTATGGAACAATTTCTTTATATTACTGACACGTGGGATGGAAAAAAATCCCTGCTTATATGATGGGTTCTTATCGATAGAATAGCACTTGCCAAGTATTCATGAAAACATGTACGCCTTCTGCCAATATACTTTTGTCGACAGGTAAAACATTTCATTCGCCGACAGCAGGAGTGTCCTACACTCATTAGAAAGGAAAGGAAAGTTACAAGTAGAAGCGATGTATTTAAAATATACGTTCTGATCCATAATTAGCTGCATACTCCGTTGTTAGAAAAAGTCATTAGATATGTCTAATTGGAGCAAAATTATCACGAAATCGCAAGGTATTTAACAACATGAATGACGCTGCTTTTCTCAATGAAATTGACGCAAAAAATGTAGCTGGTTGAAGTGCCTTCGTACATTGCTCATAGGGCTTCGTACTGCTGTTTTTCGAATGCTTTCGTTATGTGTTTAAGGAATACCTTGGGTCTTATAGTTTAAAAGTCAATGCAAAAAGTTCAGTTCTAGCATTTATGTTTACTGTTTTCAGTTACTGTTAACTGTATAAGATTAAATAAAATTTATAATACTTACTTTCATTCTAGTAAATTCCATTGTTTTTAACGATGAAACAAAGAAATAAAAAATGCTTAGTATCGAGGTGGATTTGAACATGCGACCCCAAATTTTCAGTCAGTTTCTTTTTTGCTTCAAATAGTTGGGTCTTGTGGACGTGGGACTATGTTTATTCATTGTTAACCCATGGATGTTCGCTCAGTTCGTTATTACAGAGGAAGGCCAGTCCTTGTGCAGAGGCAGACCGGTCTACGGCGCCTTGCAGAGGATCGCGCAGTTGCTCGCCGTCGGAGGTTCCAGTCCTTCCTCGGGCTTGTGTGTGTGTGTGTGTGTGTGTGTGTGTGTGTGTGTGTGTGTGTGTGTGTGTGTTGTTCTTAGATTAGTTTAAGTTAGTTTATGTAGTTTGTAACCCTAGGGACTTAAAACATCTGAAATTAAGTCCCTTGGATTTAGAAACATTTGAACAATTTTGTTGTTGTCCCCTATTGCACCTACTCCACCCCTTCAGTGGTTTTATTTCTAAAACCTTTGTAACAAATATTTTTTAAATTCTAACCGACAAGCCAAATAATAATGTTCGTAGTTCTGGCTTCAAAATTTCCTCATTAGCGACATACCTTGAAAAAACTATTCATTCCGTATTTGACCATCTTAGTGGAGCAATACCGGAAAAGCCGCGGTGGAGTGGTCGAGCGCTCTAAGGCGCCTTGCTGTGGAGAGCGCGTTTACTAGCCAACGGAGGTTCGAGTCCTCCCCCGGACACGCGTGTGTGTTGTTCTTAGCATAAGTTAGTTTAGGTTGCTTTAAGTAGTTCGTAAGACCAGGGCTTGCTAACCGCAGCGGTTAAGTCCCCTAGATTTACAAACATCTGAATATCCGAAAAACCCTTCCTAAACAATTCCTACAGTTCCAGAGCAACACCCTCTGCAGATTCAAAGTTTCAATCATTAGTGGTGTGGGCTGGGAATTGACGAGTCAGTCGGGACATTGCCTTCTATAAAAATAGAGGATAACATATTTACTAAAATTTTTGTTGATCAGGCCAAAGACTGGAATGTTTACCCAGTCGCCATGTATTGTAGCGTGATTGCCAAACTATCTCAGAAAGGAACAAAAGGATATTTCGTGTTTCTTCTCCGCTATAGCATACGTCGCATGAATACTGAGAGATCGGGGATCCGCACCACCGCCATGAGCGGTAGTTTTTGCGCAGTTGACAGCTTTGAGTACTATACGTACAAAGACTGCTAATTTGCATCTAAAGACATTCAATATTTATTTAAGTCTTTGTCATCTACAATATGTTACGTCTTTCTTATTAATTTAATGGAGGTATTATCTATGGGAGAGCCAGAGCTATTTCACCTGGTGTATAAGATGTATGAGACAGGCGAAATACCCTCAGACTTTAAGAAAAATGTAATAATCCCCATTTCAAAGAAATCAGGCGCAGATAGATGTGAAAATTACAGAACCATCAGTTTGATAAGTCATGGTTGCAAAATTTTAACACGAATTATCTACAGGAGAACGGTAAAGCTGGTACAAGCTGACCTCGGGGACGATCAGTTTGGATTCAGGAGGGACGTAGGAACCCGGGAGGCAATACTCACTTTACGACTTATCTTATAAGATAGATTAAGGAAAAGCAAACCTACATTTTTAGCTTTTGTAGATTTGGAGAACGCTTTTGACAATGTTGACTGGAATACACTCTTTCCAATTCTGAAGTCAGCAGGGGTAAAATACAGGGAAAGGAGAATTATTTACAACTTGTACAAAAGCCAGACCGCAGTTATTAGACTCGAAGGGCATGAAAGAGTAAGACAGGGTTGTAGCCTTTCTGCGGTGTTATTCAATTTGTTCATTGAGCAGGCGGTGAAGGAAAGCGAGGAAAAATTTGGAATAGGGACTAAAGTTCAGGGTGAATAAATAAAAACATTGCGTTTTGCTGATGACATTGTAATTCTGTCAGAGACAGCAATCTGCACGACCACTACGGTCGGGGGTTCGAATCCCCTCTCGGGCATGGATATTTGTGCCGTCCTTGGGATTAGCTAGTTCATAAGTAGTTTGTCAGTTTAGGGACTGATGACCCCGTAGTTAAGTGGATGGATGGATGCTTAGGGTTTAACGTCCCGTCGACAGCTTGGTCATTAGAGACGGAGCTAACGCTCGGAGTTTTTGGGTTAGGATGAGGAAGGAAATCGGCCGTGCCCTTTGAAAGGAACCATCCCGGCATATGCCTGGAGTGATTTAGGGAAATCACGGAAAACCTAAATCTGGATGGCCGGAGGTGGATTTGAACCACCATCCTCCCGAATGCGAGTCCAGTGCGTTACCACTGCGCCACCTCGCTCGGTCCCGTAGTTAAGTCCCATAAGCTACACAAACATTTGAACATTTAGAGCCAGCAAAGGACCTGGAAGAGCAGTTGAATGGAATGGACAGTGTG
The DNA here is from genome assembly GCA_026315105.1 of Locusta migratoria. NCBI lineage: Eukaryota > Metazoa > Arthropoda > Insecta > Orthoptera > Acrididae > Locusta > Locusta migratoria. The sequence goes on from CM048755.1 coordinate 15,835,923, forward strand.
TTCAAGAGAGCGTATAAAATGAACATTAACAAGTGCAAAACAAAGATAATGGAATGCAGTCTTAGAAAATCAGGCGATCCTGAAGGAATTACATTAGGTAATGAAACAATGAAGGTGGTAGATGAGTTTTGTTACTTGGTTAGTAAAATAACATATGACGGTCGCAGTACAGAGGATATAAAATGCAGAATGGCAATGGGAAGAAAAGCATTTTTGAAAAAGAGAAATTTGCTAACATCGAATATTAATTTAAGTTTAAGGAAGTCTTTTCGGTGGGCATTTGTGTGGAGTGTTGCCTTGTACGGGAGTGAAACATGGACGATAAACAGTGCGAACAGCAAGAGAATAGAGGATTTTGAAATGTGGTGCTACAGAAGAATGCTGAAGATTGGGTGGGTAGATCGCATAACTAATGAAGAGGTACTGAACAGAATTGGTGAGAAAAGGAATTTTTGGCATACCTTGACTAAAAGAAGAGATCGCTTGGTAGGACACAGTCTTAGACATAGGGGAATCGTGAATTTAGCATTGGAGGGAAGTGTGTGGGGTAAAAACCGCAGAGGGAGACCACGAGACGCATTAGTAAGCAGATTCAAATGGATGTAGGTTGCCGTTCTTATGAGGAGATGAAAAGGCTTGCTCAGGATAGAGTAGGGTGGAGAGCTGCATCAAACCAGTCTCCGGACAGAAGACCATAATAACAAAAACAACAACATTACTAGTTTTACTTATTATAAATAATGTTTTTGGTGCATTTGTGGATAGTAATGATTTCCCACTAGATAAAAGTTTTCTACTACTTTCAAAATTTACGTTAAACATTCGATTTTATCCATTGAAAATGGGTTTAGAAAGCCTGCGACTGTGATATCAATAAATATAAATAATACTTCTGATACCAGTCACGATTTCTTTAAATTTTGCTTAGAACGACGCGTTTCGGGAAAAAATTCTCATGTTCAAGTGCATTTGTGCGCTATCCCATTTTAGTTGCGGTGTTTCTGATGTGTGAGGTTCTGTATTATGTTGTTGTCTTTACGTTTCTTGATGGTTCATTTGTGTATAATCTTACATAGATCAATCATCACAACAAACATTTTGTGGACAGTATACATAAATGTTTACAAAACAAACGTACATATATAAATGGTTACAAAAATGTTCTTAAATTTTATGTAAGAACGTCTTTGTAACCGTTTATATATGTACGTTTGTTTTGTAAATATTCAGGTATACTATCCATAAAATGGTAGTTGTGATATTTGATATGTGTGAGACACTACACAAAAGGACCATCAAGAAACATAAAGTCAACAAAATAATGCAGAAACACATCATAAACACAGCAACTAAAATGGGATAGCGCAAAAATGCGTTTGAAAATGGGAATTATTTCCAGAAACGCGTATTGCTAAACAACATAAAAAATCGTGACTGGTAGCAGAAGTGTTATATTTATTATGTAAAGATATTTATGGTACTTCCTTTCTTAGCTTTATGAACTGGTTCATGTTTAAACCTTGCAGTAAATATCTTTTCAAAAATGTAGTTGCTTTGAATAAATCTCTTGACCTATTTAAATAAAATTACGAAACGAATATCGGTCTTAAAATAGCTTGTAAAGTCTTTTGATGAAACTCAATACATCATCTACGAAACTTCCATCGAACACTACACTTTATTCACTTTAAAACCGAAAATGTGATGGAGATTCAACTGAGTTAACTAATAACCTCTACTAGCACATTTCAGATAGTTGTCCAGCATTTGTAATGTTCCCTTACCAGCAGTTTATTACTCAAGCTAGCTTCGAGTCTAGAATATTCATCTCGCTAATGGAATTAACTATTTTACGTATCTCGTTTTAGTAAACAAGCTATGTGATTGGTGCGCCTGATAAACCCAGCTGCAGCAGTAGACCGCAGCGGTCGCTATCGCGATGGGGAGCACGTTCGTGAAATGTAGCAGGTCGTTTCGGAGCGAAGCTGCAACCACGGCGGACACCACGTCTGACGGGCTTCACGAAGACAAACACGTCCCGCGCGGCGTTTCGCCGTGATGAGTCCTCCCGCTACAGGGCCTGGTCGCGCTCTGATACCTGGGCGCTAGTGCGGCCGCTGCTCTCATTCCGATTTGCAGGCTAATCGAAAGCAGCAATCAACGAGAGTTGAGTTGCTACGTGATAGAATTGTTTCGCTGACGAATGGAAAGTAGAATCATTTCGATGAGTGATAATAACATTTGACATAGTAGACGATAGCTTTTTTGGTTGTATGTTTTGGATAGGGGGACCAAACTGCTAAGGTCATTGCCCAGTGGGGAGGAAAAGGAGGTAAAGGGACAGTAAATGCAGTCCAGGGAGGAAAGAAGGGACTGCATTAGCTCGGGGCCCCGTGCTCGCCACGCACGTACTCACGAAAGAACCGTGAGCCCCCTCGGGGAGGGGGGGGGGTAGAGGATGGTATCAGAATCTTGTCTCTAATATCGTCATCTTTCCAATGTTCGTCTTTTCATGATCGAGCAGTCACTATAATTGATTTAAGTTTCGTTGGTTTATGTATATCTTTTTTTTTCTGAATAAAGATATGTTGTAGGATTGGTCTATGTTGCTGGATCTAAGGGATGTAAGTTGCTAAACTCAACCGCCTGTGCAAGCCCATAATTGGAGGTACTAATTCACTTACAATGGTGTGTTTAATTTTTGATGTTCCCTGAGGCCCCCATTCCTGCTCGAACATCGTTTGGAACGTGTCGTGCATTTTGCAACCTCTGAAACAGTATGCGATTTGCCTCAGTTCAGTGCTATAATGCGCACTGAAAAGTTGTGTGTCTGTGGTGAGCTACGAATACGTAAAAAAACTTCTTTTTTCCTCTCCCCGACTGTGATGGTGCTCTTCCTCGACACCGGAAGCTTATCTAATAAGGAGAGGGTCGACCATGTAGGTCACCGATTTCGATATACTTTTGCATTGGCGTACTACATTGAATATAAAGTGACACGTGTTTTTGCTTTTTGCTAGACACTCAGTAGTTTAAAAAAATCAAGGTCAAAGTTGATAAGGAAAACCGCATTCTCAATGCTATATATCGAAAGAGCGTCTAAAGATGAGCATTTCTTGCTAGTATATGCGGGGTCATAAGTTAATGACGTTGGAGTAATGAACGTTTATGTGTCTTGGTGCAGTAGCTTGGGTACTGCTGGTAAATATAGCGCCTTTTCGAGTGCCCTCGCCGCTCCAGCGGTCAAGCCGGGCGCGATGGCTGGGTGCGCTCGGTCAGAGGGCTCAACAATCTCCGTAAAAAACGAAAAAACAAAAAGAAAATACTGGCCCACAACCTAACCTCAGCGTCAAACAGAACGAACACGAACAAACGACCGCAAATAATCTGTCTACCTGAAGAACATACGGAGCAAGGTTCGAGCCTACATAATGGCAATTTGTTGGTCGATTTTTTCGATGTACCGGGTGATCAAAAAGTCAGTATAAATTTGAAAACTTAATAAAGCACGGAATAGTGTAGATAGAGAGGTAAAAATTGACACACATGCTTAGAATGACATGGGGTTTTATTAGACAAAAAAAAATGTTCAAAAATGTCCGACAGATGGCGCTTCATCTGATCAGAAAAGCAATAATTAGCAATTAAGACAAAGCTAACATGATGTTCTTTTCCGGAAATGCTCAATATGTTCACCATCATTCCTCAACAATAGCTGTAGTCGATGAATAATGTTGTGAACAGCACTGTAAAGCGTGTCCGGAGTTATAGTGAGGCACTATCGTTTCCGATCGGAAGATTCACCTGAATGCCAGTCTTGTTTAAGCAACTGTATTACAGCACCGGTGCGTACACTGTTACCGGAACATTCAACATCAGATTAATCAACGGTAAAACCTATGACCTAGAAGGATTTCAGTAGTGAGAGCTTGTCATCTGCTGCGATTCTAATTAATGTTTTTAATCCATAATTTTTTGTACTAATAAAACCCTAAGTCATTCCAAGCATGTGTGTCAATTTTTACCTCTCTATCTACATTATTCCGTGATTAATTAAGTTTTCAAATTTTTACTGACTTTTTGATCACTCGGTATTTCATAATATTCTCTCTTTTGTAATACCTTTTCTTGCCTTATTTTGAACTAGAGCATCGGGAAGTGTGATTAATAGTCAATTTATCTGTTTACAGCTTTTATATTTGTTATACACAGTGCAAAATCCATAAAAATAAACAATAAATTAAATAAAGTAAATCTTCTAAAGTATGTTATTACGTATTTCCAATTTCTGGCCGTCTAGTCGTCAACGTTCTCACAGCCAGTATGGTGAAACTAATTATAAAAACAGCCAAAACAGAAATATTTCTCACACCATGTACATCACACTAACGACATATTGTCACATTCACATGTTGTCCGAGAAATCGTTAGTGGGAAACATACCTGATTTATATTTTTGACGACATGTCAATCAGATATTAATTTCGATGCATACCAAGAGTATAAAGGCATATCTTGAAAGACCAGTTGCGAGAAACTGATTATGGACCAAGGCATAAATATTAATAGCATCTGCTCTATCGTAAATTTCTCTGCTCTCGTGTAATGTGACATGATTTTGAAGTCTCGCGATAAAACTCTTGACCTTTCAAAACAAGTAAACGCCACAAGGTTGACAAAGAGAGGAGCGTTTTGGTGTTATTAATTTAACAGCGCAGATCGGCTGAGCATCATCATCGACAAAAGTCGATAATTAATACAGTTCGGAGGTCAGCTTTCTAGATCTTCAGCACGTTACAAAAACATTTCCAAATTCTCTCTGGAAATCCTCAACTTCTTGCGAGATACGTGGGCCGAAATTTACATTGCCGTGATGGGGACTCGAACCTGGATCCACGGTTTGACAGTCGAATCCCTGGACCGCTGGACGGGCGACGGCGCTTTGGAAGTCTCTGCCGCGGTGGAGCGGCCGAGCGCTCAAAGGCGCCTTGCTGCGGAGCGCGTCACTGCTTGCCGTCGAGTCCTCCCTCGGCACGTGCGTGTTGTCCTTAGATTAGTTGAAGTAGTTTGTAAGCTTTAACTTTTGGCCCCTTATATATGAGGAAAAATACTCGTTTTCAGACGATCTTTCGATATATAGCATTGAAAACGCGGTTTTTCATAACCGACATTGGTCATATTTTTTTCAGAAACTACTGAGTGTCTAACAAAAAGCCGAAACACGTGTCACTTTTTATTCAATATAGAACGTCCATGCAAAATGTTTCAATTAATTCTTGGATTTACGTCTCAAAATGTCAGTAAAAGTCTGACTTCTGTTCCACTGATTGCTGTCGTATACCTAGGCTCTTGCAATGCAGATGATCACATCAAATAGACGTGGGAGATATGTGGAAATAAGGAGTCACGGATGAGTGGCAGTATGGAAAACGTTTATGTTTGAAAATACAAGAGGAGAGAGAGGGGGGTTTGGGAGGCGGGGCCTAAGTTCCCCTGTCCATCGCCACTCAAAAATTTGGTAATCACTTTAGGACTGACTCCGAATTTAGATTTTGTAACTATTTATTCTGTTACGTACCACATTTACAAATAGTATTTCCTTCGATTGCCTACATAAACTTTCGCGGGACGGTTATTGATTACAATTTTGCTGGGCATACATGTGATCATAGTCATCATAACGTAATATTTTTAACGGCCGAAGATGCAGAACTGTTAGCCGCAAGTAGCAATTAGCTGACATTTCCCGCCATGTTCAAATGTTTGTTAATCTTATGGAACTAAACTGTGGGGTCATTAGTTCCTAAACTTACAAACTACTTATAAGCTAACTTATACTAAAGACTAAAAACAGCACAAACATTCATGCCAGAGGGGGGGGTATTACAACCCCGACGGGGAACGGCCTCGTGCATCGGGGCATCGCGCCTTAATTGCGCTCGGCCACTCCACCGCGGCTCCCGCCATGTAAACGGTGTCAAAAAATGTGAAGGAAGTGTTGTGTTCTTCGCCGTGAACTGCACAAACTGAACTTATTAGCTATGCGTCACTGAAGACATTATGTGGTTTGATGGAAATGATAATTGCGAATTACACTATGAGCGAATACCGAAAATTCTATTCTCCCCTCATACCGTTCGATACGTCTAAATTTTCTTCGAAGTATTTATTGATAAACGATTATTTAACTGTTGTAAAGGTTATGATATATAAGTAAAGGGAGTGATAAGTACATTCGTTCCAGGTAAAAGTTCTTATTTTTACTCGTTTATGTGCAATACTTCAAAATACAGGAGTTTACCTGCGTACCGTCGCTGATAGAAAGTACTGAGGCACAAATCGTTATAGGTTCTGAAAGCTGGCTGACGCCTGAGATAAATTCGGCCGAAATTTTTTCAAAGCGCCAAATGGTCTTCAGAAAGGATAGAATAAATAAAACAGGGGGTGGCGTGTTTATTGCTGTTACAAACGGTTTATCCTGCAACGAAATTGAGGCAGATACTTCCTGTGAATTGGTCTGGGTAGAGGTTATACCTGACCACCGAAATAAATTAATAATTGGATCTTTTTATCGGCCACCTGACTCAGACGATGCGGTTGCAGAAATGTTCAAAGAAAGCTTGAATCATATTTCAAATAGGTATCCGAAGCATACTGTTATAATCGGTGGCGACTTTAATTTACCCTCGATATGTTGGCATAATTACGTATTCAAAACCGGGGGCAAATATAAAACATCGTCCGAACTAGTTCTGAATGCTTTTTCTGAGAACTACTTCGAACAGTTAGTTCATGAACCCACTAGAATAGTACGTGGTTGCGAAAATACTCTTGATCTCCTAGCAACAAATAATCCCGAGATAGTAAAGAGCATCAAAACAGATACAGGGATTAGCGAACATCGAGTTGTAGTAGCGAGACTGAATATCGAAATTCCCAAATGCACCAAAAATAAACGAAAAATATATCTATTCAATAAAGCAGATAAAAATTCGCTTCACGCTTTCCTGAGTGATAGTCTCCAGTCCTTCAAAACTAAAAATGCGAGTGTAGATCAGTTGTGGCTTACATTCAAAGACATAATATCAGTAGCAATCGAGAGATTTATACCAAATAAATTAATAAAAGAGGGGGCTGACCCCCCGTGGTACACAAAACAGGTCAGATCACTGTTGCAGAAACAAAGGAAAACGCATGCAAAATTTAAAAAGACACAGAATCCGCAAGACTGGCAATCTTTTACTGAAACTCGCAACCTAGCGCGGACTTCAATGCGAGAATCTTATAGTTGTTTCCACAACGAAATCCTGTCTCGTAATCTTGCAGAAAATCCAAAGAAATTCTGGTCATATGTGAAGTACACTAGCGGCAAAACACAAACAATACCTTCACTACGCGATAGCAATGGTAATACTACCGACGACAGTACTGCTAAGGCAGAATTACTAAACACAGCTTTCCGAAATTCTTTCACCAAAGAAGACGAAGTGAACACTCCAGTATTCAATCCAAGAACAGCTGCCAGCATGTGAAACTTAGAAGTAGATGTTCCTGGAGTAGTAAAACAACTTAAGTCACTAAACAAAAATAAATCTTCCGAGCCAGATTGTATACCAACTAGATTCCTCTCAGAGTATGCTGATGAAATAGCTCCGTACTTAGCTATAATTTACAACCGATCACTCAGCGAAAGATCCGTACCCAAAGACTGGAAAGTTGTCCAAATTACTCCAATATTCAAGAAAGGCAATAGGAGTGATCCCCAAAATTACAGGCCTATCTCATTGACGTCGATTTGCAGTAGGATTTTGGAACATATACTTTGTTCGAATATTATGTACTACCTCGAAGAGAACGACCTATTAACCAATAGTCAGCACGGATTCAGAAAGTATCGCTCTTGCGAAACACAGCTTGCCCTTTATTCACATGAAGTGTTAAGTGCCATCGACAAGGGATCTCAAATCGATTCCATATTTCTGGATTTCCGGAAGGCTTTTGATACTGTACCCCACAAGCGGCTTCTAATGAAATTGCGTGCTTATGGAATATCTCCCCAATTGTGCGATTGGATTCACGATTTCCTATCAGAAAGGACACAGTTCGTTGTAATTGACGGTAAGTCATCGAGTAAAACAGAAGTGATATCTGGCGTTCCACAGGGAAGCGTTATTGGTCCCCTACTCTTCCTCGTGTTTATAAACGATTTAGGAGACAATCTGAATAGCTCCCTTAGACTGTTCGCGGATGATGCTGTCGTTTATCGGTTAGTGAAGTCAACAGAGGATCAAAAGCAACTGCAAAGCGATTTAGACAATATTTCTACCTGGTGCGAAAATTGGCAATTGACACTAAATAAAGAAAAGTGTGAAGTAATACACATGACCACTAAAAGAAATCCGCTGAACTTCAATTACGCGATAAATCAGTCAAACCTTAAGGTCGTAAATTCTACCAAATACCTAGGAGTTACAATTACGAACAACTTTGACTGGAGAGAACACATAGAAAATATTGTGGGGAAGGCGAACCAAAGGTTACGTTTCATTGGCAGAACGCTTAGACGATGCACCAGCTCCACCAAAGAGACTGCCTACATCACACTTGTGCGTCCTCTCTTGGAGTACTGTTGCCCCTTATGGGACCCTCACCAGGTGGGACTGACGGAAGATATTGAGAAGGTTCAGAGAAGGGCAGCTCGTTTTGTTTTATCACGTTACGGGGGGGAAAGCGTCACGGAAATGTTGCACGAATTGGGGTGGAAATCATTAAAAGAAAGACGTTATTCATTGCGGCGTGATCTGTTTGCGAAGTTTCAATCACCGACTTTTAGTTCTGAATGTGAAAATATTTTGCTAGCACCCACCTACTTAGGGAGACATGACCATCCCAATAAAATAAGAGAAATCAGATCGAAAACGGAACGATTTAGGTGTTCTTTCTTCCCGCGCGCTATTAGAGAGTGGAACGGTAGAGAAAAGTTATGAAGGTGGTTAATGAACCCTCTGCCAGGCACTTGAATGTGATTTGCAGAGTATCGATGTAGATGTAGATGTAGATTAAAAATATCCGTCTTGTGAATATACTACTGCTAATCATTTGTCGCTCTTTCTCTCTCTCTCTCTCTCTCTCTCTCTCTCTCTCTCTCTATATATATATATATATATATATATATATATATATATATATATTCTGACCTACACTTTCTGTTTAGGAATTTCCAGACTGGAACACATTACGTCTGTGCTGCCATCGATCCATTTCATACTCAGATGTCCTCTTCTCCTAGTCCCTTCTATCTTCTCAAAATTTTGCATATCGTGACTGGCGCGCCGCAGTACGCTCGGCCACCGCGGCCGGCAAGGCAGGTTCCTCCCACTTCCTCTAACAATACTGTGGAGATCAGTGACGCAGTTATTTTTTTCCTGAAATGTCAAGTTCAGGTAATTCATACGGGATGTGATGTCCACCTCTGACAGCCAGGTAAGATTTCATAGTGTGGCCCTGCTCTGTGTTTCTCTCTGTGAGGAAATCACTTTATTTCGTGTCGAAACTGAGCCACACCTCACTTCCGTGTGATCAGACAACTCAAAGAATTCAAAATCCGTTTCTTCAGCAAAAATCTGAAACTATGAATGAATACCTCCTCACCCCCAGGGGGCTCACGGTTCTTTCGTGAGTACGTGCGTGGCGACCACGGGGCCCCGATCTAATGCAGTCTTCCTTCCTTCTTTACTTCCCGGACTGCATTTCCTTTCCCCTCCCCTCCTTTCCTATCCTCACTTCTTCCCCTCCCTAGCGGAGGACTGATAATCTCAGTAGTTTAGTCCCCCTAGCCCATCTAAACAACCCAACCCGAATACCTCCTCCGCCATGAAGTATGCATAGTACAATAATAATTAATAATTTTACAGTAAATTTAAGTCACATAACAGACACGAGATGTTCTTCCGTGTGAAGAACTACTATTCTACACATTCTTTTATAATTTAAACTGTATCGCAACGTCCCTGTTCCACGTATTCTAGCGATCAAATTGAAGTAATGACGGCGGACTATACGAAATTACTTGGCGGGCTGTAACTGGCGATCCCTGATTGAAGATTCCGTATGGATGTGATTTTTGCATGCTTCTTCAACTACATATACGAAGGTTTCGTTTACTTCAGAGTTAACAAACACAAACGTACGTAACAGGTAGCAAATTATTCCGTCCATAATTTTATCAAAATTTACCGATGTTTGTTACTGTACGGCGACTAGAGCACCTACCATTCACAGGAAAAAAATTACAACCTCACAAAATTCAACATGTCATTCACGTAGACCAAACGGAGACGAGAGTAAGAACATTTAAATATGATCGACTGATTCTATAGGAACATTCGATGAATTTTATACTGATAGTAGTTTCAGCCAAAAAGTTTTACTACTTTACAGGCTACGGAGAACGACCTGGTCGAATGTGGAGCGGTTCCACGTGTAAATATCTGCTATCTGCACCTTTGCCTACATCTACTTTTGAAGAAATAATTATTTTGCGTGCGGCATTCCCGGCGCATTAATTTGAATATTAACCAATAGCTCGACTGGCCAATGAATATTCAGCAACCGTAAACACGGCGTCAGAATTTTAAGGAGGCGCGCTGTGGACGGTGAATGTTCACCTCGGTTCCATCGATCGGCGGGCGCTGGTGGCGCGAACAGGTCGCGTGGCGCGGCCTCGCATATGCTGCCGCCTCAACTGTTTACCACACTCTCGCCGAACTGACCATTCTCAATGAACAGATGAACTGCCCATCACAGAAAATGCGGAAACCAGTGCCCCACTCGATTGTTGTCACGCATGAGCCTCTCGAACGCTTTGCACTGTCGTTTCGTTTCAATGGGTGAGAGGAGCTCAAATGTTCTGATGTTTGTAAATCTATGGAAATTAACTACTGTGGTTATCAATCCCTAGACCTACAAACTACTAAACTAACCTAAGGCAACACAAACACCCATGCCCAAGGGTGGACTCGTACCTCCGACGGGGAGGTACCGCGCGCTCCGTAGCAAAGCGCATTACGGCGCTCGGCCATTCCACCGCAGTTGTGAGAGGAGTAGTCATGTTGAATGAAGACAAAATCATGCTCATGCTAAATTAGCGAAGAAAAGTTATCTATATCTACATCCATACTCCGCAGGCCTTCCGACGTTGTTACTGGAGGGTACCTTGAGTACCACTATCGGTTCTCCCTCCTATTCCAGTCTCGTATTGTTCGCGGAAAGAAAGATCGTCGGTATGCCTGTGTATGGGCTTTAAGCACTCTGATTTTACACTCATGATCTCCTCGCGAGATATACGTAGGAAGGAGCAATATACTGCTTGGCCGCACGGGAGTAGCCGAGCGGTCTGGAGCGCCACGTTGGGAATCTCGCGGCCTCCCGCGTCGGAGGTTCGAATTCTCCCTTGGGCATGGATGTTTGTGTTGTCCTTAGTATAAGTTAGTTCATAAGTATTTTTCAAGTTTAGTGTCTCATGAACCCGCAGTTAAGTCCCTTAAGGCCGACCGCGGTGGCCGAGGGGACTGAGGCGCTCCAGTCACGGTCTGCACGGCCACTACGGTCGGGGGTTCGAATTCCCCCTCGGGCATGGATATTTGTGCCGTCCTTAGAATAATCTAGTTAATAAGTAGTTTGTAAGTTTAGGAACTGATGACCTCGTAGTTAAGTCCCATAAACTATACAAACATTTGAACATTTTTTGAAGTCCCTTAAGCTTTACAAACATTTGAACATTTGAATATACTGCTTGACTCCTTGCTAAGGTATGTTCTCTAAACTTCAAGAACAGCTCGTACCGAGCTACAGAGCGTCTCTCTTGCAGAGTCTTATACTTGAGTTTATCGATCATCTCTGTAACACTTTCACGATTACTAAATGATCCTGTAACGAAGCGGGCTTCTTTCCGTTGGATCTTCTCTACCTTCTCTATCAGCTCCACCTGGTACGGATCCCACACCGGTGAGCAGTGTTCAAGCAGTGGGCGAACAAGTATACTGTAACCTACTTCCTTTATTTTCGGACTGCATTTCTTTAGGATTCTTCCAATGAATATCAGTCTGGCATCTGCTTTACCGACGACTTAATTTATACGGTCGTTTCAAATGTTCAAATGTTTGTAAAGCTTATGGGACTTAACTACGGGGTCATCAGTCTTATGGCCTAGCTAATACTAAGGACGGCACAAATATCCATGCCCGAGGGGGGATTCGAACCCCCGACCGTAGTTGCCGTACAGACCATGACTGGCGCGCAGCAGACCGCTTGGCCACCGCGGCCGGCTATGGAATATCGCCCCAATTGTGCGATTGGATTCCTTGTGTTTATAAACGATTTAGGAGACAGTATGAATAGCTCCCTTAGACTGTTTGCGGATGATGCTGTCGTTCATCGGTTAATGAAGTCAACAGAGGCTCAAAAGCAATTGCAGAACCATTTAGACAAAATTTCTAGATGGTGTGAAAATTGGCAATTGACACTAAATAAAGAAAAGTGTGAAGTAATACACATGACCACTAAAAGAAATCCGCTGAACTTCAAAAAAATTGTGGGGAAGGCGAACCAAAGGTTATGTTTCATTGGCAGAACGCTTCGAAGATGCAACAGCTCTACCAAAGAGACTGCCTACGTCACACTTGTGCGTCCTCTCCTGGAGTACTGGTGCCCAGTGTGGGACCCTCACCAGGTGGGACTGACGGAAGACATTAAGAAGATTCAGAGAAGGGCAGCTCGTTTTGTTTTATCACGTTACATGGGGGGAAAGCATCACGGAAATGTTGCACGATTTGAGGTGGAAATCATTAAAAGAAAGACGTTATTCGTTGCGGCGAGATCTATTTACGAAATTTCAATCACCGACTTTTACTTCTGAATGTGAAAATATTTTGCTAGCACCCATCTACATAGGAAGCTATAACCACTCCAATAAAATAAGAGAAATCAGATCGAAAATGGAACGATTTAGGTGTTCTTTCTTCCCGCGCGCTATTTGATGTAATGTTTGTAAATCTATAGGACCAAACTACGTGGTCATCAGTCCGTAGCCTACAAACCACTTAATCTAAGTTAAACTAACCAAAGGACAACACACACACACACACACCCATGCCCTAGGTAGGACTCGAACGTCCGACGGCGCTATTAGAGAATGGAGCGGCAGAGAAATATGAAAGTCGTCAATGAAACTTCTACCAGGCACTTAAATGTGATTTGTAGAGTATCTATGTAGATGTAGATGTAACCTTCTGTTGCGATAGGGATCCGATTTGTAATGTGTAATATGACGATTTCACACCTAACTATGTCTGTGCGTGAAAAACAGCGCAAATTTCTAGCCGCAGAAGATGTGTCTCCGATTGAATTACGTATAATAATGAAAGTTGTGTACGGTAATTACTGTATCGAGGTCAGTGATGTGTGAAAATCGTAATAATCCGAAATATGCAATAATCCTTACACTCCTGAGATAGCCACTTTTGAAAATATCAAGGACACCTTCGAAGAAGTTAATTTGAGAGTGACGAAGCAATGCAACCAGACGTAGAGGCTCCATAAAGAATGTCGGACATTCTACGACGACGGTAACAACTAACTATGTAGTGAAATAAAGATGTAGAATGCTAATACACTTTATAGCGTCTGCATGTAACGATGTAGTATTACGTGGCCAATTACAGTTGTCAGAAATAGAATAATGTATTCTCAATTGCGAATGGCGAGCGTTAGCGTGGACCATTTGTGCTCTGTTGGCACGCCTCCCGGGTCGATCAAAACTTCCTTACACCACACGCTGTCTGCTTCCCTCCAGTGCTCGCACGTGAGATTCTGTGATTACCACGCGGTGAGACATTTTATGAACATTGTGCCGTATCTGATGGACATTACACAGTACTACATAGTCAAATACTGACACTCCATGTCTGAAGTAAAGGCCGCGAAAGTGTCAACAAAAAAGTTGTCTCCCTATAAGGGCATTATTACAGCATGTAAGGTGTCAGCACTAAAGGGAGGCAGGCAATAAAGAAGTGTGGTTGGACGTGTTCGAATTGCTGATACAATTAAGTCGACTGAACGCGACAAGCAAGAAATCAGGTCTGACACAAATTTTCCTACGCAACTAATTACTTTTACAGCCGTCGTCGAGTCATATTCACCATTACAAATACACTTATTGTAAAGTTTGATTTACTTGAACAGCTCTAAGAGTACATACCTAAAAGTTCAGTAGCTTTACTTTCCATAATGAGCACGAAGAATCGACCGAGCGAGGTGTCGCTGTGGTAACACAATGAACTCGCATTCAGCAGGGCTGTGTTTCAAACCAGCCTCAGACCATTCTGATAACGTTTTTTTGTGATTTCCTAAATCACTCCAGGCAAATTTCGCGATGGTTCCTTTCAAAGGCCACACCCGAATTCCTCCCCCATCCCCGACAGAAACTGACCGAGCGTGTGCTCCATCTCTAATCACCACGATCTCGACGGGACTTTAAACTCTAAGTTTTCTTCCTTCTTTTGTAGAATCGATCAAACAGAGTTTTCGCAAATACGTTCCTGGTTAAAATACTCTGTCAACAAGGTGGGGAACAAGCTGACACATAACTCGCTCCGCCTTCCTCACCAGATATTTTGGACTTGGAATATATTCGCGGTCTTTTACCAAGCCTCTCCTGGCAGTGAAAGTTCCATACACAGCATCTCCCTCTCATTGTAACTGTCTGTATATGCCTCACTGTATCTCCATTTTCCCCATTGGCAGTTTTCCCTATTTGTCTTTCCTACTGTTAGTTTCTTCATAACTCTCTCGACCTTTGTTTCTAATGTGTCCTCCTCTGACACTTTGACTGTCTCTCTTTTTCCCATTCTTTTTCTCTAACATTGCCTCTCTTTCTTTCTCACATTCCGTTGTCTGTCTCTTCAGACATTAGCAGCGTCTCGTTTCTAAACAAGTTCTTGTGGATGGTTTGCTCAAGTTTGTAACCACTAGACTAGGAAACTTTCACAAGTGCTTATAGGGAATGGGGGAAAGTGGACAAACTTTCGTTGTTAAAGGTGGCTTTTCTGCGGGGATCCAGAGCCCAAAACCTTATGCACGTTTTCACTCACGTCTGTTCTTCATACCACTGTCTCCTCTCTCTTTTGCTCCGACTACTGCTATCTTCACCCATGTACTTTTTTTTAAATTATTCAAACGTTTGTAAATCTAACGGACCAAACTGCCAATGTCATCTGTCCCTAGACTTACAAATTACCTTAACTAAATTACCTTAACTAAATTACCTTAACTAAATTATCCTCAGGCAACACAGACACAACCAAGCTCGAGGGTGGACTTGAACCTCCGGCGGAATCTTCCGCGCATTATGTGACATGCGGGTTTTACTTCCACTCTCTACCAACATGACTCTCTGCTCTGCAGGCAATAATGAGGTGCGACTGCGCGTGTTCGATCTGCGCTATTTATGTTTGCTTCTCTGCCACTGTCACTGACTCTCTCTTTCCATTCTTATTCTCTCACATCGTCTCTCTTTGGCAAAGTCCTCTGTCTTTGTGTTCAGTCATCTCTGTTTCGTGTCTACACAACCCCTTGAGGATGGTTTGTAACCACTAAACTAGGAAACTTTCACAGGGAAAGTGGACAAAGTGTTCGCCGTTCTGTGGGGATCCACAGCACGGCCTCCGCTCACCTGCCTTTTTCATTCCACTGCGTCCTCTTTCTTTTTGGGCACCCTACAGCTATCTCCATCCATTTACACTTTTTTAATGTTCAAAAATTTGTCAACCTAAGGGACCAAACTACTAATGACATCGGTCCTTTGACTTATAAATTACTTTAACTTGCGGTTAACACACACAGACCCGTGACCGAGGGAGGACTTGAACTTCCGGCGGGAGCAGCCGACAATTCTGTGACATGGCGTCTGAAACCACCCTCTAGCAACATAACTCCCTGCTCTCTGTGTGTCTCCCACTGGCACTGCCTTATCTCATTCTCAACTGTTCTCTTTCAGCCCAAGAAAGCACGAAAATATTCGCATTCCAAAATGTTTGGCGAGGAAAGCGAAATGAAGAGTGACGCAGCTTGTTCAGCACTTTTCTATCAGATTAAGTTAAACAGGAAAATATTTGTCCCCCGTCAGGAGTATTTTTCAGCTAGTACTCTTCTTTTACTTCCTACATATCAGTCAAATTCTGAAGATCAGTTAATATACCTCAATTTCTTTATATGCTTATAAGGTATGGGCGAATAACAGAAAGTAATTCTGTTAAGTATCGAGAGAAGATATTTGAATGTACCATGACTAAAATCAGTTTTTATAATATTTTTAATGGAATAATAAGTATCTCTTAAGGCCAGCCAAGTCCCCTTCGGCAGAATTCTACACACCGAGGGTGTTCGTCCACCGATTATGAAGCCAATATCTGGTGAACATAATGACATATTGTTGTGCTCTCAATTCTAAATAAATTCTATATCTCTAAATTTCATATTCTGCTATATATGAAATAAAATCAACCCTACACAAAGTCTACGCAATACGTTTTCACGTCTACAAACTTTAAAATTTCCAATACTTAATTTGATGCTGCACATTAGCTGCAACGAAAATAAAATCGAACAATGAAATCAAACTTTATAGTTAAAAAATATTGTTCATTCGCCGAGTATAATTCCTAAAATCGGTGGTGAAATTCATATCGCCGAAACCCCGTGTCTCTGCAAAACTGGTACTTTTGATAACAAACAACGTGGTTTTTGCAGTATGTCTTTATAAAGAATAGATATTTTCTTAAACTCGAAATCTATTCAAAATGTATTGTTAAAATTGGAGCTATTTGTTATATCTGTTATTCTGATATTTACGGCTCAGGGTGCAAAAACGGGAAAAAACTGTTTTTATGACTGTGCGATAACTTAAAATCTTTAGATTTTGGTAACCGATAATGCTATCGAAAATTTACAAACTAGACCGAGAATATAATTTTAAAAATATTGCAGATAATAGAAAGGCCTGATGTGGCCATTCCCACAATTCGTAACATAGGTAAATGCCAATGGTTTTCGTGGTTTTCCAGGAACCGATTATGCATAAATACTGCTTTTATATGTCGTTCAATCCCAACTTAGAAACAATGCCACGTACAAAAACCAACCGATTTACTCAATTTGGGGGGGGGGGGCTGCAGTAAGTGTGTACTATTTAAATTTTCGCCCTGTGCTCTAGGACAGCTACAGTATGCCATATTGCTGATCATAACTGAACAAATTGAAGAAAATTTCTTATTCTGACCGGTGCTCTACATTTACATCTAAATATTTAGTCTGCAAATCACATTTAAGTGCCTGGCAGAGAGTTTATCGAAACGTATTCATAATATTTTTCTACCCTTCCATTCTCTAATAGCGCGTTGAGAGAAGGAAGACCTAGAGCTTCTCGTTTTAGAACTGTTTTCTATTATTTTGTTATAATGGTCGTGACTACCTATGTAAGTGGCTGCTAACAAAATTTACTCGCATTCGAAGGAGAAATTTTGCAAATAGATTTTGCCACAACGAATAACGCCTTCTTTTCTTAACGATTTCCACCCCAACTCGTGCATCAATTCCGTGAAATTCTCTCCCCTGTATCGTTGTAACACAAAACGAACTGCCCTTCTCCGCACTTCCTGCATATCCTCCGCCAGTCGCACTTGGTGGAAATCCCATGATGAGCAGCAATAACCCAAAATGGGATGCACAAGTATAGTGTGTGCGATTTCCTTAGTAGCACTGCTAATGGACATGCCAATAAAACGTAGCCTTTGGTTCGCCTTCCTCATAATATTTTGTTTTTGTTCATTCAAATTGAAGTTGTTTGTAACTGTAAGTCATAGGTATTGTTCAGAATGGCCAAGCTAGGATTGTTGGCTACAGGATTGTAGGTGACTGTCGGGATGATAAATTAAAGTCGTGATTGACACTGAAGTGATTTATTTATGATAAAGGAATACAGGGGCCTACATAGGGGGACGAAATGCGGTACTCTTGCATCTCTTTAAGACTGATCCGACGCGTCCGGTGGCTAGTCACATAGAGAGCGGCTCGTGGCTCCGGTACTGGTATAAAAGATCCGAAAAAGCTTATTGTTGGCCTGGGCCGCAGCATCGGCCAGTGCTACTTGCTTCACTGCTCTGGCCGTGACAACGGCCAGAGCGACAGATATTACTACAGTGTTACTCGATGACTTTCCGTGAGTTATTACGATCTGTGACAGAAAATCGCGAATCCACTCGTACAACTGTGGCGATATTCCGTAAGTGCACAATCAGATTAGAAGCCGCTTGTGAGATACAGAGTCAAAAAGCTTATGGAAATCTAGAAATATGTAATAGATTTGAGAACCCGTATCGATAGCGCATATCACGTCGTGTGAATCCGAGTCAGTAGGTCGTTTACTTCTAGGTAGTTCATAAATAAGGTATATGTTTCAAAATCTCTCTGCAAACCGACGTCAATGATATAGGCCTGTTATTTTGCGGCTCACTCCTATTACCTTTTTTGAATATTAGAGTGACGTGGGAAACTTTCCAGTCTTTGGGTACGCATCTATCGCTGAGCAAGTGGTTGTATATGATAGCTAAGTATGGGGTTATTACGTCAGCCTACTAGGGTCCTAAGACTTGCTTTTGTTAAGTCAAATAAGTTGCTTTACCACTCCAAATTACGCAGGGTGATCCCCCTTGGTACACAAAACAGCTCAGGACACTGATGCAAAAGCAACGGAAAAGGCATGCTAAATTTAAACGAACATGAATCCCCAGGAAGCTCGAAATTTAGCGAGAACTTCAATGCGAATGCCTACAGTACTTTTCACAGCGACACTCTTTTTCGAAATTTGACTGAAAACCCAAAGAGTTTTTGGTCATATATTAAATACACTAGGGGCTAAACACAAACAATATCCCCACTACATGATAGTAATGGCGATTCTGTCGATGATAGCGCTACTAAAGTAGAGTTACTAAACATAGCTTTTAGAAATTCTTTCACCAAAGAAGACGAAACCAATATTCCAGGTTTAGAATTACAAAGGCCAGAATGAAAAATGTTGAAGTAGATATCCTCGGAGTAGTGAAGCAACTAAAATAACTTAACAAGAACAACCTTCTGGTCCAGACTGTACACCCATTAGATTTCTATCTGATTATGCTGAAGCGATAGCTCCTTACTTAACAGCAATATACAACCGCTCTCTCAAACAAGGATCTGTTCCAAAAGATTGGAAAGTTGCACAAGTCATACCTATATTCAAGAAAGGCAGTAGGAGTATCCTACTGAACTACAGACCTATTTCATTGACGTCAATTTGGAACATATTCTGTATTCAAATATTATCAATTATCTCGAACAGAATGACCTATTGACCCAAATTCAACACGGATATAGAAAAAACCGTTCATATGAAACACAACTAGGTCTTCACTTACACGAAGTGATGAGTGCTATCGACAAGGGTTCTCAAATTCATTCGGTATTTCTTGATTTCCAGAAGGCTTTTGACACAAACGGCTTTTAATCAAATTGCGTGGTTATGGTATATAGTCCAAACTTTGCGATTGGGTAGGGGATTTCCTGTAAGACAGGACACTGCTTGTAGGAATCGATGGTAAGGCATCGATTAAAGCAGAGGTGATATCTGGCGTTCCACAGGAAAGTGTTATTGGTCCTCTGCTGTTCCATATTTACATAAACCATTTGGGAAAAATTCTAAAATCTGAAGATCAAAACCAACTGCAGAACGATCTAAATAAGATATCACTATGGTGTAAAAATTGGTAATTGACTCTAAATAATGAGAAGTATGAAGTCGCCCACATGAGTTCGAAAAGAAATCCGTTGGACTTTGTTTACACGATAAATCAAAAGTGAAGGCCGCAAACTCCACCAAATACCTAAGAATTACTATTACTTCATACTTAAACTGGAAAGAACACGTAGATAATGTCGTGGGAAAGGCGAAACAGAGACTGTGTTTTATTGGCAGAACCCTTAAAAGATGCAACGGAAGTACTAAAGAAACTGCATACACTACGCTTGTCCGTCCTTTTTTGAAGTATTGCTGCCCAGTGTGGGATCCTTATCAGGTGGATTTGACGGAGAACACAGAAAGAGTCCAAAGAAGGGCAGCTCGTTTTATATTGTCACCATGCAGGGGAGACAGCGTTACGGAAATGATACAGGATCTGGGATGGGAACCATTACAACAACGGCGCTTATCGCTGCGGCGTGGTCTACTTACGGAATTCCAATCGCAAACATTCTCCTCCGAATCCAAAAATATGTTGTTGACTGCCACTTACATAGGTAGAAGTGACCATCAGAATAAAATACTAGAAATCAGAGCTTTAACGGAGAGATTCAGGTGTTCTTTCTTCCCGCGCGCTATTCGAGACTGGAATGGGAGATAAATAGTATAATGGTAGTTCGATGAACCCTCTGCCAGCCACTTAAATGTGATTTGCAGAGTATCCCATGTACATGTAGAGTGTATTATACAGTGTCTCATGGTGGAAATTATGAGTCCCTGCTTCCTTGTCACACGTCTTTTCCAAATACAGGTATGAATACCACGAAACTACCACATTTACAATAACAAAAAATCCTGTCCAGACGAATAATTAGTCCTGAAATAGTACATTGTAATCGTTCTCCTGACATTACAGTATCTTTGTTAATAGAAATAGCAGGCTATGGCTTGAAGCTTACGGCGAAACTTTCAGGAGACATTCCTCACACACAAAGAAAGAAAATATGTTATGTGGACATGTGTCCGGAAACGCTTAATTTCCATATTAGAGCTCATTTTATTACTTCTCTTCAAATCACATTAATCATGGAATGGAAACACACAGCAACAGAACGTACCAGCGTGACTTCAAACACTGTGTTACAGGAAATGTTCAAAATGTCCTCCGTTAGCGAGGATACATGCATCCACCCTCCGTCGCATGGAATCCCTGATGCGCTAATGCAGCCCTGGAGAATGGCGTATTGTATCACAGCCGTCCACAATACGAGCACGAAGGGTCTCTACACTTGGTACCGGGGTTGCGTAGACATGAGCTTTCAAATGCCCCCATAAATGAAAGTCAAGAGGGTTGAGGTAAGGAGAGCGTGGAGGCCATGCAATTGGTCCGCCTCTGCCAATCCATCGGTCACCGAATCTGTTGTTGAGAAGCGTACGAACACGTCGACTGAAATGTGCAGGAGCTCCATCGTGCATGAACCACATGTTGTGTCGTACTTTAAAGGCACATGTTCTAGCAGCACAGGTAGAGTATCCCGTATGAAATCATGATAACGTGCTCCAGTGAGTGTAGGTGGAAGAACATGAGGCCCAATCAAGATATCACCAACAATTCTTGCCCAAACGTTCACAGAAAATCTGTGTTAATGACGTGAATCGAGGAAGTACAGTACATACTTACGAAACGATTGGGTATTTTGACAATTGTCTGCACGAATTATTTCAATTTACTTTTAAAGAGAAATACTAAAATGAGCTCTAACATGGAAATTAAGCGTGTCCGGACACATTTCCACATAAGATATATTCTTTCTTTGTGTGTGAGGAATGTTTCCTGGCCGGCCGCGGTGGCCGAGGGGATTGAGGCGCTCCAGTCACGGTCTGCACGGCCACTACGGTCGGGGGTTCGAATCCCCCCTCGGGCATGGATATTTGTGCCGCCCTTAATCTTAGCTAGTTCATACGTAGTTTGTAAGCTTAGGGACTGATGACCCCGTAGTTAAGTCATATAAGTTCTACAAACATTGAAACATTTTTTTTGAATGTTTCCTGAAAGTTTGGCTGTATCTTTTTGTAACACCCTGTATGTGTGTGTGTGTGTGTGTCTGTGGGTGGGTGTGGGTGTGCATGTTTGCAAGACTGAATATCACGATGTGAACTCAGTATCAGCATCTTTATTTAATATAACTTACGTTAGAAATTGTCTCCATCTAACACAAACTTGACTATAAATATTCTATGAGAAGAGAGAGCAAGAACAAATAACATAAAAGGAACATGTATACTCATAAATACGTGTTGAATTTACGACATTAGCCGCCAGTGGGCACTGAAATAAATCTATGGGGAAAGTTGAAATTATGTGCCCAGCCTGGATTGCAACCTCGGTCTCCTAATAATTACTACGCAATGATACTGACTACTATTCCACTGGGACACATGATCACGACGAGTAGACGGACTACACTATTACGCCTCCTGTAAGATGCAAATTGTTTATCAACACACTACTGCCGTAGTGTTTCGTTTAACGAACCACAATTATTTTTGCGAGTGATCTAATGTAGTATAAAATGCTATGCAGATCGCAATAAATTACTTTTTTTAATGGAACTCACATCACACACATGTCTGACTGAAACCTATTGTGAATTATGGTGATATTTTTCTGTTCGTTCTCACGTACTTGTATGTATAAATTATAGTTCCACATTATGCGTATATGTATGAAATATTTGTTTGTTTGCAGATAGTGCTATACATCGTGCAGTGTGTATTGCGCCAACACCGGAAGCGAATATACGTGAGTGATGATATTGTATTTCTCTATAAATCTTCGTTTGAGTGTATGTGATTATTTCAGATCATCACTAAGTCTTGTGTAGCCTACATATTTGTGAAATATCTCTTATTACAGTGATCTGATCTTGTGCGGTCAGCATCAATAACAGCCGTGCTTGATATTGAACCTATTACTGATAATTACGAAAAGAAAAATCTTTCCAATAAAGTAACTGACTCACTACACTGTCGTGCAACTAACATCTCATCCTTGCAGATATGAAAGTATAAACAGGTATGTTCCATGTGATATAAAATTTTAATGATTTTTCGTATATTTGTCACTTATTACTACCTACAATTGATAAATGGCGCTTTGCAGTGCACATATTGCAACATATCTTAAAATATCCTGTCCACAAATGAGATTCTCTTGAGATCAATTTCATTCATACAGACATTCAAGACTGATAACCGCAGTAAGTCATGCATCTCAACTGTTTTTTACAACGTCCGAAGAAGTATAAGTAAGAACCCTAGACAGCGAAGACAGGTATTTGCGCTATCTGAAACAAGGCCCAGCTTACTGCAGAAACTTTAACACTGTCCCTCCCCTGTTGGTTCTAAATGTCGGGAAACAGAGGTAATCCATATGTGTCATGTACGTTTACTTCTGGACATTTCCATGCCACTGTTTCCCTATAACTAATTTTTCCCCTTTTTTTGTGCTCACTTCCTTTTGTTGTAAGATTTTACGGACAGGTCATAAAGCTGATGTAACTTTAGATTCCTTCTCAGAAGACTACTTTTGTTCATTTCCCATTGCCTGCACTAACCGTTTGCTTAGGCATTCATTTTACTTGCCCCTGTACCACGGCATATGGAGCACGTATAAGACTGCTCGGACTATGAGTTGAAACGAACTATCAAAACCACAAAATGCTTACTTAAATTTAGAAACCTACCCTGTTTTCTACTCCCTGCACACATACATCGAATTAATAGTCTCTACGAGACCAAACCTTTTTGTGTGTAAACGTTAATCAAATATGCTAAATGATTTCTACGTCCAATTTCACTCCCGAGTCCACCTCAATACGTGGTTTTTCCCTGTTGAGACCGAAAACATGTCTTTAGACTTCTGCATATATTTATTGTCTACACGTAAGATTTTCCGGAAAGTAAATCTTGTATGCAAGTTGTATGAGACAGGGGAAATACCCTGAGACTTCAAGAAGAGCATTTTAATTTCAATTCCAAAGAAAGCAAGTTCAGACAAGTGTGAATATTACAGGACTATCAGTATAATAAGTCATGGTTGTAAAATATTAACTCCAATTTTTCACAGATCAATGGAAAAATTGGTAGAATCTAACCCTGAGGAACATCAGTTTGGATTTAGGAGAAATGTGGGGCCGGCCGCGGTGGCGGAGTGGTCTGCACGGCCACTACGGTCGGGGGTTCGAATCCCCCCTCGGGCATGGATATTTGTGCCATCCTAGTTCGTAAGTAGTTCATAAGTAGTTTGTAAGTTTAGGGACCGATGACCCCGTAGTTAATTCCCATAAGCTTTACAAACATTTGAACAATTTTCGGGGGTTCGAATCCCCCCTCGGGCATGGATATTTGTGCCGTCCTTAGTCTTAGCTAGTTCATAAGTAGTTTATAAGCTTAGGGACTGATGACCCCGTAGTTAAGTTCCATAAGTTCTACAAACATTTGAACGAAAGGCAAAATTCAAATGTTCGTAAAGTTACGGGATCTAACTACAGTGACCATCTGTCCCTAATCCTACAAACTACTTAAACTAACTCATTCTAAGAACAACATACACGCCCATTCCCAAGGGAGGACTTGAACCTCCGACGGCGAACGGCCGTGCGCACCGCAGCCTAAGCGCACATGGTTACTCTGCCGCGGCAACGAAAGGCAAACCTACATTTTTACTATTCCTAGGTTTGGAGGGAGCTTTTGACGATGTTGACTGGAAGAAAAAAAAACAATAAAAACACACACACACACACCTGCAAAAAAAAAAACAGAATATCCACAAACACATACTCGCGCGTGCGGAGGAACGAAACAAATAAGCAAATAACACACACAGTGGCTATATATAGCATACACGGCCTGCCAGGCCACAGAAATGTCGATGTTTCAAAAACTTTCATAAGAAAGTGTAATTGTAAATAGTGTAAATATAAACAGTGACAGCAAGAGGCAATATGCTACAAAAGACACATGAAGAGGACAACATAAAAATACGTGAGTATTATTAGTAGTTCATTTTATACAGATTCAAGTAACCGTATAGCACGAGAACTGTTATCGATCGAATTTAGTAAAATCGAACAAATAATGTAAAAGAAAAATATTTCTTCTACAGTTTACCACTGAAGATGCTTTAAAACAAAGCGAAACGCTTTTGGTCTAAAGTAGATTAATTAACAGTTGCATAAGATGATCACCTAACCTATACACAGTGTTAGAGAACATAAAATAAAATTTAAATTTATTTTTCAAAATATTCACTGTTCATCCAAGTAGTGGATAAGGTCAACATTGAAGGAGTTTTAAGCAATTTTGTTCCCAAAAGCTTAGAAGAGTTCATATTTAAACTTATTGTACTTATTTATTTTAATATTTTAGTAAATCGGTTATGGCATACCTTCGTAATGTAATAGGAAGTTCGTAATTTTGATTCACCCTGATCCATTCGTAACGTGCAGAGGTAACCCTGAAGCACAGTAAGGGTCTTCCGACTAACTACATAACAATGAAAATGGTAATAATAACAAGATAGTGAAAGAAAAGGTTGTTTACTTTATTGCAGAAAAATTTTAAATGTTAAAATAAATAAAAACGGTTGATCGTTTCGTTCGATTTTCTTAAAAATATTTGCAGAAGAAAGAAATATCCTAAATCCATACACATCGCTAGCCCGACGAAACCTTACTCGCCAAACATGTTTGCTTTAGATCGCAGACCACAAAGGTAATATGAGACTGCTGTAGTCAGCTCTCTTCCATTGCTCTGTTGGCAGTTAATGCAGCCAGTTCGGAAAAGGAAATACAATACTGTTTGCAGATTAAGCACATCTTCCTGTGTGATGACAGTTCAGATTACTTCAACAGGAAAGTGGAATATTACTACAATTTATCAGCGAATGCTAGCAGTGACTGAGCGTCACCAGTGCTGCCACGTGTCGAGCAGTAGGACTCACTGGACACATCCTCACTGCCCGTCCGCTGGCCCTCAGCCGCGCTGTGCAACCAAACGCCAATTTAAGAGAAGGCTTCATACCGACTGCACATTACACCGCTGTAAAATTCAGATGAATTTTAGGCACATCTTCATCAACTTTCAGCGAAAAATGAGTGCAAGGTGACCGCTTACTCCAAAACGACAAGAAACAGAAAGATATATACATTGTGGCACTGGAACCCACTGTATTTGCTTCCAATCCTGTGTTATAAGTAACTCCAATTTCAGAAGTACCACCTAGATGCGCAGATATTATTGATCATACACCAATAATTTATTGCCACAGAGCAATAAATCAAATAATTTATTCACACGAATACCTTCATTCTATGTAGGCAGCTGTGCGATTTCACTCGTTTTTACCTTCCCTTATTATTTGATATTAAGAAGATGTGCAAATAAAAAATCTGTCTTCCTAGCAGTTACTTTGAATCTTTCCAGGGCATTTCCGTTATTTTGTTTGTGATACACCTTAGTATTCACTAAGCAGATGATTACGATTTATGCAACTCACTGATTTTCATTGTGACAGTTAATGGATAAATAAAGAAGTAACGAGAGGACTAGATAAAATACAACTTTTCAGAAAAACTGAAACTGATTTCGAAAGCAGCTACCGTTTCAGTAGTAGAGACAGGGCATTACCGCAGTAAACACTACAGTGTTGACATACTCACAGCTGAGATGTATTTCTTGCAATGTGAAAGAGGAGGAGTATGGTAGTTTGCATACCTGACAAGACCTGGAGTACAAATACCTTCAATTTACTAACTTAAAGCGATATGTTTTTAAATCGGAATCGTTCAGAGTAACACTGAAATGACAAGTAAAAGTTAGCCGCCTTCATAAGGATAGATCACTCTCACACCTACGAACCACTGAATGGTAACAAGGTTGCGAAACAATACCAAGGACGTTGCAAAGTCTTAGGTAACTTTAATTGTAATTTGAGACAATTCCTTGATTTATTGAAAGGAATCAAAGCTGTTGTCTGATGGCAAGAACTTAATTGCCAACATGCGAAAGGTTTTCTGTGTTGTAAAGCACCACATGACCAATAGTGTAGTCAAGACTTTACAACGATGTCATACAATATTTTGGGTGTGATTGATTTATGCTTATAAAGTCAGCTGACATTTTTGCCATTTCGATAAAGTTATATGCGCAATTCCTATTTACAAAATATCGTACTCAATTAGTAAATTGCACCAATTTAATCTCCAGGTTTTTCCATGCACACGCTTCTCGTGCTCTCTTTGACGTTCTGAAAAATCTACCTCAGCTATAAGCGTGGCAGTGCAGTAATGCCTTGTCCGCCTTGTTGTGAACTGGTCACTTGGTAAATTAGTAGCTGCTTACCAGATGGGTTTCAGTATCGGTACTTCTCTAAATTATCCGGTAACTGTCACAATGATAATCAGTGATGAATCCTCCACGTCATTTGCCTCCTGACAACCTTACAGCAGATGCCGTAGTCAACTATATTGCGAATACCAGGTTACATCATAAACAAAACAAAACAATGTCTCTGAAGACATTATAAGCAATTGTCAGGGACACGTATATGGAATTCGTTCATCGTCTTGGATTCAAACAATTCGACCATCTTTTTTATTTATTTTTTTTAGTCGTTAATATTCATCTGTAATATAGTCACAAGAGTTTCCGTTTTAATCGTTGTCGACGCTACACGTTGTCAATAGATCAGGAAGAATGGCATGATGGATGATTTGACACTGAAAGGACACACAATTACCTCTGCGTCTTGTGGTCAAAGAAGTAACAAAATAGGATAAATACGACGATGGAAGGTCGTTGACGCAGACGAAGATTTGTATTGATTTAACATGATCATCATTAGAGACTGATTATACATTTCCGCGTTCCGGCTGGAGCATAGTACCCCATATGAAACTCCCCTACAACATTCTGAGATTGATGCCTCAGATGATGTTAAACCTTTTACTTCGAAATCATTCTTGACCGTATCCAAATACTTTCTCCTTGGTCTACCTCGACTCCTCCTACCCTATACCGCCGAACCATGAGTCTCTTAGGTAATGTTGCTTCTCCCGAGCATGCAACATGACCCCGCCATCTAAACCTATTTGCTCTAAGTGTTTCATCTATTCTTTCAGTCCCAGTTGTTCTTATTTTTCTTTATTAATGACATTGCAATCACCCTTGTTACTTTCATATCTGTAACCTCAACCTTTTTGAGGTACCCTGTATCCACCCATCATTTACTCCCATACAACAAAGTTTGTCGAATGATTGAACGGTCACAGCTAACTTATTGTTGGCACAACTTTCTTCTTGCAGAAAAGAGTAGATCGTTAGCTGAGCGTTCACTGCAATAGCTTTCCTATACCTTGATCCCAGTTCTTTCAGTATGTTGTCATCTTGTGAGAAAATGCAAATACCTAGAAGTGGCCAACTGTTCTAACTTTATTTTTCATATTTGGCACTCAGTCCGTTTAAATCTCTTTCCCATTGACCTTACTTTCTTTTTGGGAATGCTAATATTCATACCATTAGCCCTTTCATCTCTAATCTAGCTCTGACATATTATATTGCAACCTTTCAATCAAATCTTCCATCACTATGTCGTCCGCATATGCGATACTGCTTACTTGGTTTCCGCCAATTTTAATCTCACTCTGACAGACTAAAGTTTTCAACATATGCTCCATAAATAATATGCACAACAGTGGTGACAGGTTGCAGCCTAGTCTTACCCCTGAAACACCCTGAACCAAGAACTCAATTTACCGTCCATTCTCACTGCTGCCTGTCGATTTACGTAAAGACCTGCCTGATTAAGCTAGCCACCTATTCCATAATCTTGTAGAACTGAAAATATATTCCTCCTTGGAACACTGTTATAAATCTTTTTGTAGATCTATAAAACTTACAGTTAGTTAAAATGCCCATTTCTCCACTGTACGTCGTAAGCTAGAGATGTGGTCCCGAAAGTCTCTACATGACTCATCCGGTACTATAGGCCTGAAAATGAAAAAGTACGCCGTGCGGGAATATCCGAGCGCCACGTTACGGATCGCGAGGCCTCCCGCGGTGGAGGTTCGAATCCTCCCTCGGACATGGATGTGTGTCTTCTCTTTAGGTTAGTTTAACTTAGTTTAAGTAATTTGTAAGTCTAGTGATTTATGACCAAAGTAGTTTGGTCCCACAGAATTACAAACATTTGAACATTTTTGAAAAAAGCGCAGAACTGCACATTGCCCTAATCTGCAGCTTTGATTCTGTTTTGATGGACATAATTTTTAGCATCTTCTCTTCTCAATCCTCAAATGAATTGATCACTGTATTCCAGCAAGTAATTAGTCTGCTAACGTCGTGGAAGATGTGAAATGCCACTTGTATTATTTGCAGGAAGTTTTCATTACATGAAAATAAGCTTCCGCCCCAATGTAATAAAGTAAATATTTTATTCATTTTCATTTTTTGAGAAAGCTTATCGTGATGGAAGAATACGTAGTTCAATGACGGATGAAAGATACCAGTATCGCAAACTTAGCGACCATACCGCTGCAAAGCTTATAAAATTTGGTGATTTGGAAGTTTCAAATGTTTGTGAAGCTTATGGGACTTAACTGCGGGGTCATCAGTCCCTAAACATACAAACTACTTATAAACTAACTTATACTAAAGACAGCACAAACATCCATGCCCGAGAGGCGGATTCGAACGCCCAATGGGGAACGGCCTCGCTCATCGGGGCATAGCGCCTCAATGCGCTCGGCCACTCCGCCGCGGCCTGGATTTAGTATTCTTACATAGACAAATGTACAATTACTACAAAAAACATCTTTCTTCCAGCTAACTCACATAATAATAACATTATATGGGATCATATCAAAATCGTCAAAAACGAACCCAGTCTACCCTCTGACCGGAGATCTGAATTTTACTGTACATTTTCCTACGACATAAGTGATAGTGTGTTCTTCCACAAAAAACGAGAGGCGACGAAGGCTGATAGTCTGATTTTATTTTTTCCACATTCATCAAATGTATGTATGTCTGTGTGTGTGTGTGTGTGTGTGTGTGTGTGTGTGTGCGCGCGCGCGTTCGCGCTCATTTAGAGAGGCATTTTTAATAGTTTTACTCTTCACAGCACATCCGCTACCACCACCCGCGATTCCCATTCATGAGACGCTGTACTGTGAGCGGCAGCATCATCACATGAACTTAAGCTTTCTTATAGTCTGAATTTTTATATTTTACACATTCATCAAATGTGAGCTACTCCATTTGAAATTGGACGAAAAATGAGAAAAATGACCTCGTATTTTTTAAAATAATAAATAAATAAATTCTACTTGTGCAAATTAATGAAAAAACTCTCATGAATTTATCTCTTAAATTATTACTATTTTTTGTCTTAAAAATCGGCGAAGTTAGCGTTATTTTCCGAACGCGACAAATTGTGTGCTGTGTAACTCGAGAACCTCAGCGAAGTACGGTTCATTTTGAAGCTAAGTATCTAAAGTTCATGTACGTATATAGCAATAACATGACATTCCATTGTTGTAAAACCTTTTTCTTCAATTATTAAAATGAATGCATTTTTCATAAGGATTAAAATTACGTACGCTCGTACTTCTTTTCATTGCTCGTTGATTTCCATTTTAAGTGTTATGGAGTCCCGTATCTTCCACGAGAAAAAAATAAGCAACAAATAGGTGAGGTGGCGCTTCAGTGAGAAGTAGAAGTCAGTGTGCGGCCGCCACTCAACAGGGGACTGCGCAGCCGGCGTGTGCCACTAGTCCAGTCAAATGATAGTTTCAAGTCGAAAAATTTAGCGTAATTATTTTTAGTGGTTTATCTCATGTTTTTTTGGATTCTGAACACGAATCTGAAGATTTCCAACAAAAATTCCCTCGGCAAATATGAGAAATCAACAAAAAATCACTAAAAATCACAATTTTTTGCGGTCATCAACTTATAACTTATAAAGCTCGCTATTCACGCGAAAAGTGGCCGAGTGGTAAAATAAAGAGGAGAAAATTACCTACAATTTATGTCTGAACTATTTTTCTGTAAGTCGTATGGTTTCCTCAAAAACAGTGGTAAAATATCAGGAAAATCAGTAATTTTTTGAAAACAGCAACAAAGAACATTAATATATAGTTTTCATTTCATGACATTAAACATTATTGTAAATCATTATAAAAGAGACGAAGTTCTGTACAATTTTATATGATTTATGTGATGATACGGGCCTTCTTTGACACGGGTTGCGTAATTTCTTCGGAACAGCCCTCCAAGTCTTCAACGCCTGAAACAAACAATCAATGCCGTAATCCCAAATACTTCACAATTTATTGAATAGGTATGAAAGCAATACTTATTAAGAAACCTTTTTTCAGTAACAAATCTGTAGTAAGTGGAGAAATAAAGGTGCGATAGAATTACTTCTGCATAGTTATCTTTAATTCAGAGAACTCGGGGTCATACTCAGTTTGTTCTTCAATTTTTGCGACGGCCATGTTATTGCAGCTGTTCTCGCAGTTCAGGCACACATTGGAGCAGTTGAGACCTGCTTTCTTGCATCCACAGTTGATATGACAGGTCTTCATAAACTTACAAGAAATAAGTTTCAAAACTGCTTCTGGTGCTGGTGGCTGTAGCGTTGGCACTGGCTGCAGACCATCTTTGGTTTTCTTCCACCCCACTGTTCAGGATCTTTTTCATTTCCAAGCCACTAAATATACTCTCAACGCATGTTGCTGTGCTGCAGCCTCGGTAGGAGGTAGAGCCGCCAAATGAGCTGTTGTTGCCGGCCGCGGTGGCCGAGGGGACCGAGGCGCTCCAGTCACAGTCTGCACGGCCACTACGGTCGGGGGTTCGAATCCCCCCTCGGGCATGGATATTTGTGCCGTCCTTAATATTAGCTAGTTTGTGAGTAGTTTGTAAGTTTAGGGACTAATGACCCCGTAGTTAAGTCCAATAAGCTATACAAACATATGTACGTTTTTTGGGCTGTTGTTCTGTACGCTGACCTTATGTAGTGTTTACACCGTAATTTATTCAAGGACGTGGCTTTTTTTTTTTTTTTTTTTTTTTTTTTTTTGGAGAAACCTCATTTTCCTACTCTGAACAAGGCCGAAGTTCCGTCATATCCTCCCATAGCGTGCAAAAACAATAAGTTCTCACTAATAGATTTTTCTGGTAGGCAGGCAGGAGAAAAAATTAGTTGTGGCGCTGTCCCTTTGCCTGACTTCAGAAAGTATACATTACAATGTACACCCTGACAATGACCAATCATGATCACAAGCAAATTACCACAATAACCACAGAGTTATGTTGTTGTGGAAGATCAACTGCTGTGGTTACAATAAGTGTATCTGCATCCTCTTGTGCCTGCTTCGTTTGAATTCCATCTACTGCAAACTTGCATTTCAACGCTGAGATGAGACGGCTTTTGTTACTCATATTAATTAGAAATTTCTC
The DNA here is from genome assembly GCA_026315105.1 of Locusta migratoria. NCBI lineage: Eukaryota > Metazoa > Arthropoda > Insecta > Orthoptera > Acrididae > Locusta > Locusta migratoria. The sequence goes on from CM048755.1 coordinate 15,868,276, forward strand.
TTGTGAAACTGTTGGGATCATTCTTTCGTCGAACATGACATCTACTGACATGTGTCTGCGTGACCTTCTTGCTCTCGCTGCATATTTAGTACCCTCTTGAGAATAACCATCGAAGACAACTACAGCACTGTCCTTGTACTTTGCCTTAACAAATGAAATGTAATTCTGACAAATCGATAAAAATTATTGACCCCTGGTCCACACGACTTTGTGCAACAAGTATCCTCCATCTATGACTTACACATATCCCTGAAGATTTACCTGGTCAGTTAGAGTGAATGCTTTGTACAATGAAGACTTTGTTCCTTTCTTCATACCATACCCATCAAAAAGAGACAATGGATAAGGGCATGAAATATGTACGCTGACAGATGTTTTACCCGCTAAAACAGCCACCTTCCTATCATTTCTTTTTACTAGCATCACGTTAAGTTTCTATTCCTTTTTCCTTAATCTCTATCACTGCACCCTCACCTAAATCTTTTTCACAAATATAACACCTCTCACTCGACATTGCACCCGAGCTGTTGCGCTATATCTCCCCGAAAACATGCAAACATAGCTTCACGTCTTTGAGAGGAAGGGAAATAACACGATCACGGCAGCGAACGTACACAAACTGGAGAATTGAAGACAGTTCGATGTTTCGGCAGCAAGACCCACCCCCCTTCGCCTGTGATAAATTTAAGGGCAGCCGCCGCAAAGGTGGGACGGAGGGGCGGGCCGCAGCCACAGGCGTGCGCGCGCAGCTGAGTGCACGCTCACAAAGGACAAAAAGGAGTGCTGCTTCCATGTTTCGCTAGGTAAACACGTTGAAACGCAAGGAAACGCTGATGAAAAAAAAAAAAAGAAAAAAGAAAAAATGCTATTTTTTCTATTTCCCAAAATTTACTGATTTCACTGCTTTTTCAACTCTGTTTTACGTGGAAACCATACGTTTTACAAAAAAATGTTACATACATAAATTGTGGGTAATTTTCTCCTCTTCATTTTATTACTGGGCCACTTTTTGTGTAAATAGCTTGCTTTTCAAGTTATAAGCTGAAAACCACTGACAATTGTGATTTTTAGTTGTTTTTTGATGATTTCTCATATTTTCCGATGGAACTTTTGTTGGAAAACTTCAGATTCGTATTCAGCATCCCAAAAAAAAAAAAAAAAAAAAAAAAAAGAATAAGCCACTATAAACAATTACACCAAATTTTTCGACTTTGAGCCCTTTTTGTGCACGGTTTGACTGGACTACACTTAACTGCGCGGTCATCAGTCCCCAAACTACTTATGAACTAACTTATACTAAAGACAGCACAAACATCCGTGCCCGAGGGAGGATTCGAACCTCCGACGCGGGAGGCCGCGTTATCCGCAGCTTGGCGCTCCAGACCGCGGGTAGATCTTTGGTTTGCGGTGGTTGATTCAGTTCGTTCTTGCCGGCCGCGGTGGCCGAGGGGACTGAGGCGCTCCAGTCACGGTCTGCACGGCCACTACGGTCGGGGGTTCGAATCCCCTCTCGGGCATGGATATTTGTGCCGTCCTTAGTATTAGTTAGTTCATAAGTAGTTTGTAAGTTTAGGGACTGATGACCCCGTAGTTATGTCCCATAAGCTATACAAACATTTGAAGTTCGTTCTTGGTTGTTGGTTGAGTATTTGGCTCAGCTTTCTCATTACAGAGGGCGTTTAGGTCCCTTACCGGACGCGCTGGACCGCTCGGCGGGAGCGTTTGCGTATCACAGCTGCGATTTTTTCGAAGATATTAACTTCACACGTACTTTCTGTGACGAAAAGTGAACTTTCTCCGCCAAAAAAAGCAAGGTTTACTGCTGTCAGATTTGAAATGGAATGACACGTGTGTGTGCAGCTCACCAAGGCAACGGATTTCGATTAAATTTTATGTCAACATTGAGACATGTCCCCTATGAGCATTTGTAAGAGGTAACGGTCGTACTGGCCCAGATATACTCACTTCTTCCACTTCATGCGCTACCTTTGTCACAGCGAGCGTGATCTTCTAGCGAATCTAAGCTGTTATGTCTCACACAATATGTAGTCGAAAGAAATGAAATTTGGCCATCTTATACAACTATATACGATCTCTGAATAAAAATAATGCACATAATTTTACGAGCCAGAGTCAGCTGAAAAGTTTAGGCAAATTCACCTGACGATATCGGTGCCTGAAAAAATTTCAAAGTTTGGCTTCATGTATCTTATAGACACAATGTGTGACGAACGTCAAACCTGGCGTGTAGTAAGATAATAATACACGGTTCTCAAATACACAGTCTCATATAGGTACGAAAATGGGTTTTCTATACTTTCAAGTTCCAGGTTTCAACTACATACACAAGGGACTCATGTACAACGCATAAAATGCATAGGTAGTTGAAACTATGTAGCTGAAAACTTAGCAAACCCCTTTTAGTATTTATATGAAGATTTGTTTAACACAGAAAAAAATCATCAAATGAAAATTTTTGTAACTCTGCATGACAGATGACTGAAATGTGACATAAAAGATTCAGATTCATTTATAGTATTATAAAACAGTTAGACTTATAACAGTAGCACATATAATGAACTTTACATATGACACCATACACAGTTTTTCACCAACGTGCAAGTACTCCTTTCCACAGTATTTATATTACTGGTGGGGTAGTTTAGCAATATTGACGTCTGCAGAGGGTGTAACATTGCTTATCCTTTACTCACTGACACACACACACACACACACACACACACACACACACACACACACACACACACATCACATCGTTTCTCCTTTTATTCTGCAATGGTTGCTATTCTTAGTTCATTGGGTACTCTGACAAACACAAACGAGACCTCGAAGCTGTAACATTGATAAGGCATAATCTTAGGACACGATGCCACCTGCCTACTTTGACCCATGGCGTCATCAATATGGCTACAATGACATATATACTCGTAGCAAATATGTGACCAAAACGATCACGAAAAACACCGACAAGATGAAATGATTGTAAGTCTATGGTACTTAACTGCTGGGGTTATCAGTCCTTAGGCTTACAAACTACTTAAACCTTCTTAAACTAACATAAGGAGGACACACACTCGTGCCCGAAAGATTACTCAGACCTCCGACGAGGAACAACCACGCGCTCTGCAGCATGGCGCCTTGGAGCGCTCGGCCATTCTGCCGCAGCAAACACGGACAAACGCACACATATAAACACGCGAAAATTAACTGAAACCAATAAAATGTCACCAACAGAAAAGCGTGCGAATGTGGGAGATTGGGCGGGGACATTCTAAGCGGGAAGAAACGACAAACACCCAACCGAAAGCACTCAAAAATATAATTTAATAAACACACAAAATACGCGAAATAAAAACCGAAAATGAACAATAAACTATATATGGAATCGAACAGTTTAACTGACCTGTAATGAAGACAGCGATACCAGAGATACATCAAAGAAACTGTATCAAACGCCTCATTCTTTTCAGATGTTCCATTCTAACATAATCTTCTTCGCAATAAGTACTTTGTATTTTCATATCTGTCACCAATTCACAACCAAACTGTCGTATCTCAACCTAACTAAGACCTAGGGCTACGCTACAGATCAGTCTGTCACAACAAGTTTTTCGCTTTTCACATTTGTTGGCTTTGTCGACTCACAACCAAACTCTTGCCTCCCAATTTAACCTAGATTTGTGGCTACGTTACAGATCAATCTGTCACCACAACCAGTTTATCTCTTTTCACATTCGTTGTCTTTGCCAAAAGCAACAATTACACCACGTGGTACATTGCCAACCTACACACACTACGTAAATATCGCTGAAAGTCCTTCTTACAGTGATCTGAACATTACACAAATATCCTCAACTGCCACAACACCAATAAAAACTACACTACACAAAGTCAACAACAACAAGAAAAACTTACCAAAGATATCTCCTAGCGTACAAAACACAAACACAAAAAATTAACCATAAAACATAACCCCCCAGCCTCCCTCGCCAGGACGTCGTTAGCTTCATTGATTGCCGACATCTTGCGGCTGTTGTCAGGTGCAGCAAGCTGGACGGGTCGCGAAAAGCTTGCCAGGCTTACGGAAATCCAGTCGGCCGGGCTTACGAAAGCCCAATCGGCCGCCATTACTCTGCACTCTGGGTTTCCGTCACTTCAGGCTAACCGGCTTGAATGGTTGCAGTGGAGCTAGGGGCAAGCAAGCTAGAAGCAGTTAACCCGTGTTGCCTGGTGAAACGTTGTTGTGATGCCTCACGTGAGGAGGAGGAATGTGTACCATCACGTTTCCGACTTTGATAAAGGTCGGATTGTAGCCTATCGCGATTGCGGTTTATCGTATCGCGACATTGCTGCTCGCGATCCAACGACTGTTAGCAGAACATGGAATCGGTGGGTTCAGGAGGGCAATACGGAACGCCGTGCTGGATCCCAACGACCTCGTATCAAAAAATGTTCAAATGTTTGTTAAGCTTATGGGACCTAACTACGGGGTCATCAGTCCCTAAACTTACAAACTACTTATAAACTACCTTATACTAAAGACGGCACAAATATCCATGCCCGAGGGGGGGATTCGAACCCCCGACTGTAGTGGCCGTGCAGACCGTGACTGGAGCGCCTCAGTCTCCTCGGCCACCGCGGCCGGCCTCGTATCACTAGCAGTCGAGATGACAGGCATTTTATCCGCATGGCTGTAACGGATCGTGCAGTCACGTCTCGATCCCTGAGTCAACAGATGGGGACGTTTGCAAGACAACAACCATCTGCAAGAACATTCGATGACGTTGGCAGCAGCATGGACTATCAGCTCGGAGACCATGGCTGCCGTTACCCTTGACACTGCAACACAGACAGGAGCGCCTGCGATGGTGTACGCAACGACGAACTTGGGTGCACGAATGGCAAAGCGTCATTTTTTCGGATGAATCCAGGTTATGTTTACAGCATTATGATGGTCGCATCCGTGTTTGGCGACATCGCGGTGAATGCGCATTGGAAGCGTGTACTCGTCATCGGCATACTGGCGTATCACCCGGCGTGATGGTATGGGGTGCCATTGGTTTCACGTCTCGGTCACTCCTTGTTCGCATCGACGGCACTTACATTTCAGATGTGTTACGCCCGTGGCTCTACCCTTCATTCGATCCCTGCGAAACCCTACATTTCAGCACGGTAATGCACGACCGCATGTTGCAGGCCCTGTACGGGCCTTTCTGGATACGGAAAATGTTCGACTTCTGCCCTGGCCAGTACATTCTCCAGATATCTCACCAAACGTCTGGTCAATGATGGCCGAGCAACTGGCTCGTCACAATACGCCAGTCACTATTATTTATGAACTGTGGTATCGTGTTGAAGCTGCATGGACATTTGTACCGTCACACGCCATCCCTCCTACTCTGTTTGACTCAGTGCCCAGGCGCATCAAGGCCGTTATTAAGGCCAGAGGTGGTTGTTCTGGGTACTGATTTCTCAGGGTCTATGCACCTAAATTTCGTGAAAATGTAATCACATGTCAGTTCTAGTATAATATATTTGTCCAATGAATACCCGTTTATCATCTGCATTTCTTCTTGGTGTAGCAATTTTAATGGCCAGTAGTATATTAAGATTTACATCGCATTTAGTTTCACGTATGGTTTACCTGTTAAAGGAGGTGTTAGAAGTGTCTTCCTTGCATCTGGATGCAATACTGTGCTCGTCTCTGCAATGAATTTCGAATTCTTTCGAAAACTCCTGGATAATTTCGGAATTCTTGAGAGGGTGTTCAACTCTCCGCTCCTTTTCTTCAACCCTGTTAATGGGTGTACTGTACGCTTTGCTTTTGAGGTGACTGCAGACACAAAAATCGGAAGGATTTAGATCAGGTCATCTTGGAGGCGGAGGCGCAGGGCCACCTCGACCTGTCAGTCTTTGACCGTATCTGCGCGTGAGAAGCAGCAGCCGGAGCTCCATCATGCGATGTGAATCTTAACACTGATGTCTACATTTCATATTAATGTGTACTAACTAGGACGATGTTTAACATGACGTCAGTGGCGGCTTGGAACCATACATTCGTAATTATCTCACAACGGCTCCTATGCGGACCCATGTTTGCTGGAACATTTTTGCGTCTATTACCGTGTACTTTCAACCGTGTTAGTTTGCCCCATCCTGTCTGATACACCCTGTAGAACGGCGAACAAAACCGGAAACATCACACAACTAAAACACGTAGTAACGCCCTCACGACAACTTTAAGAGAAGCAACCACACCACACGAATACGAAGAATGTCACACACCGTATAGACATTACAACCAAGATCGACATCGACTGCGAACCATTTAACTTCCGCAACAAGAGCACGCCACCATATCAAACACAAATCACATGTAAACACAAACAACTCAAAATTATCGCGCAGTAATGATGTCACAACACAAAAAGCCGTCATCACGGGTGAAAGGCAAGAGGTGGACTTGCGTCCTACAAATGACACCATCGAAAATTAATGAAATAACACAACTTAATCCCCAAAAAGTAAAATCATGTGATTAACAAATTTTGATATACAGAAAATAGGGCCACTTATAACGTCGTACGGTTATAATGGCACTACACAAACTATACAACGGTGCAATAAAAAAAAGGGGACGACTAGACCGTGCTGCTAGAACGTTAGTAAGTTGGTTTCCAACTGCTGACAAGGTATGTAGAACCATCATCAACAGAATGTTCAACATAGGAAATAGCAGTTGTGTGCAGTATCACTGGCTACAAAATGAATCCCATATCATCGCCGTTTTCTATCACTGGTAAGTAATGCAAGCAATAGTTGTGCTTATAATTGTGAGGGAAAGTGCTAGACAATACAACAGCCTACGCAGTGTTTAGTGCAGACGAGTTCTATGAATGTACGCAGTGTTTGATTGTGCAAGCACGTGCGTGGTACTGTTAGGTGGCATTCTCACATTCGAGTGATCTCGCCAACTATCCTTTTGCCATTCTGCGTTCAGTTCTATGAATGTAAGCAACAACATTTACCCCGTATTGAGTTTCTGCTTGAGGGGTGCTGACTCTTGCTCTAGTGAAGTCAGCAACCGGCACTGCAAATAGTACGATTCTGGGTTCTTTATCATTGAATTTTTTAAATGTATAGTGGTACCTCTCTCCACCAATTCCATTAGTCCAGCTGTGAGTGCTGTCTTCACACTGGGCAACTCCTTCCGTCCATCACCCACCACCACCGTCGGGAAATTATGGCATTCATGAGTTATCTTTAATTATTGTGTTACTGTTTCACTGTTATTTTACTACCTATACCTTTTTATTTAATTATTGTCTTATATATATATATATATATATATATATATATATATATATATATATATATATAAAGAAACAGCCTTTTTGTCGGCATCCATAGAAGTAGATTCCGACAGAAGACGGTTTCCTTATAATGATTTTTCATTTATTTAATCTACATTATACACGTTCAATTTTTTATTTCCAGTATTGACCAAATAATTAATTTATGTGGGCTTTGAATTCAGTCTGAATTGTATTCAGCCCTATAGAAGCAATTACAAACAGAGGCATTCCTGCAGTAACTTCAGTTTCCACAGAGTTGATGGTTATTGGGTTTTCTGTTACATATTTTGATGTTGGCTGAGTGCATTTATGATGTTACTTTACAGACACATTGTGCTGACGTAAACATGTAATGACGTCATAGTATGCAGCACTAATGTAAGGACGCCAGAGACTCTGTGTGTCTGCTGCAATCTCTAAAGCATTGTACAAGTCATTTATTTTCTCCATACTTGAATGCTTCATATACAGAGTGAGTAACTATAGCCATCAAGTATAACTCGGAAAGTATGATAGGAGCTGATAAGTTTGTGGGACGAAAGTTGCATGGGACATGGTCAACTCTTTTAAATTGGATGCTACAGTTTGGTGCTGTTAGCGGTTACTAGACGAATCCAATGATATGAATCACTAAGGTCTTTGAAGGTCAACGAAAGTTTAAAAAAAAAAGGCGGCATGAACGTCCATTTACAGAAAGTGTTCAAGTGATGACTATTGGTACCAATGCAGCGCTGTAATTTTCTTAACATGGATTGAGTGGTATTCAATATCAATTCGGCACTTATCAAAGCACATGTTCTGAAAATTCTCCCTCGTATATCGTGCAAATAGTAAATATTCGCCGAATACGAGGTATCCAGCTAACGTGCCGTTGACATGTAAACACCATTCGATGGTTGCACAATATAATACCAATAGGAACAGTATCGTTGAAGCAAGCGAATGTGAATTATGTATTCCTTCGAAGAACAAGTCTATATGTTTCTCATTTACGGACAATGCCAACCAAATTTAATGACAGCTAGAGACTTCTACGCTGAAAGATATCGTCAACGTATTCACCCTACACGTCATGCAATTAAATATTTGTATGATAAATTGAGAACAACTGCATCTTTAAAGTATCGAAAACATATCCGGCAAAGTAAAGTTACTAATGAGGAAGCGGTAATTGGCACTCTTGCCACTGTGGCTCGAGATCCTTGTGTTAGTTCACCCTAAATTTCAAGGGAATCTTGCATGAACCAGAGTAATGTTGTTCGTGTTCTGCATCGCCATAAGCATCGTCCTTCCCATATCAGTCTCCACCAAGAATTAACTGGTACGGATTGTACGCGTTGTATGGAATTCTGCCGATGGGCTCAACGTCAGATTGAGAGGGATGACACATTTATTAATTTGATTTTATTTACTGACGAGGCTACATTCACGAACCATGGAAATGTTAATGTGCGTAAAATAGATTACTGGGCAACTGAAAATCCATGTTGGCTGCGGCAAGTTACACACCAAAGACCGTGGTCGGTGAATGTTTGGTGCGGGATTCAGGAGAACAGAATTAGAGGTCCCTCTTTCATCGAAGCAAATCTTAATGGAAGGATGTACACCATATTCCTACAAGAAAAATTAGGTCTGTTATTGGAAGAAGTACCCTTAGGAACAATGACCAGAATGTGGTATGAACACGACGGGTGTCCGGAACATTTCTCTCTGATTCCCAAATCGTAGGATTGTACCCGGAGAAGATGTGTCGTGGTCGGCTCCTTCGCCAGACTTGACACCTCTTGGTTTTATCTTGTGGGGATTCGTAAAAGACGTTGTTTATAAAGAAGTTCCATTTACACATGAAGATATTGCGAGAGAGAATTGTCAGAGCATGTGTTTCGGTAAGTGCCGAAGTGATACGGAATACCACTCAATCCCCGATAAGAAGACTGCAGCGCTCCATTGATACCGATGCTCATCACTTGGAACACCTTCTGTAAACGGACGTTCATGCCACCTTTCTTACCTTCGTTATCCTTCAAAGACCTTACTTTTACACATCATGGGATTCGTCTCGATAGCCTCTATCAGAAAATAAGTACTAGACTATATCATCCCTTTAAAAAAAGTTGATCATACCTCTGAAGCGACCCCACCTAGTAACAAAAGGCCAATGTCATATTCTGGCCCCCGTTTTCCCTTTCAACCTTTCTTCTGCAAACTTTTCAGCTCCTATTATACTTTCGGATTTATACTTGATGGCAATAGTAACTCATCCTGTATATGAAGCATTCAAGTGTGGACAAAATAAATGACTTGCACAATACTTTACAGCAGACGAAGACGCTGGCATTACTTAGTGACTCGCCCTGTGTATGCTCAACCATCAACTTTCAAACACTGCATCACCGTACACATCGATAACTGATGTCTCATCCTTGTACGTACTAATGTTAATAGTGGCCCGTGATGTGCAGTATTCACTTGTCGTCCCTCTCCGTATGTACTCCATCATCGAACCACACCAATAGTCCCAGCCACGCAACACATACTGCACTTTCGTAACAAGACGTTGGACATTCTCTATTTCTATAACCGCACCAAAGTCTCTCTAGACCGATGTTCACATGTTTTGAACCATACGCAACCTCGCTGTAAGTGCTACAGTATTCCGCAGGTGCTCATCTGAAGTACACTTTCTGGCTGTGTGTGTGATGGGTAGTAGTAGTTAAAACAACACCAGTTAAGATAAATCGGAGAGATACCATTCTGCAGATTGCTGTGATACTGTGGGAAATGCTTCCGTGTCCTCGTCAAACACTGGCACATGCTCTGAAACAACAATAAATAAAATTTTAAGTATAATTACACACACACACATAAAAATACTTTTATTGGTAATACTGACTGAAACTGTACTTACTTATAGGTCTCCTGTTGGTTCATCGGCGCTGATGCTGCTGACTGTGGTTCATTTCCAACTCAAAGAAAAAAAGTTCATTTGCTGGCCCTGCAGAACTGACATATAGAGCTCTCAGCGCCAACCGTTGCATTCCTTTGCTGGGGGACCTGGCACCTAATTATGACGTAAGTGCAATTTCCAGAATATTAGAGAACTCTTGCGTAATATTACACTTCCTAATTCTCAGAATATTGACGTAACCGCATGAGTTTATCAATTCCCAAAATATTGATGTAAGGAGCACCTTTGTGTAAAATATTGACCGGTATGCACCATTTCAGCTATTGCGTATTATAATACTTTGGAAAAAATGTCAAAAGCTGTTAGGGATTTCTATCACCCAATAAACGTTTTTGGAATCATGTAAGGACTTTGCATCTTTTACCAGTAATTGGTACCAGGTGATTGGATAAGTGCTTTCTGTATAATTTCACTGCCGGAAATAAAAATTTGTAATTCCTCTTAGAGTTTTCCAATTCACTCAAGAGTTATTGTAGAAACAGTGATGTGGAGTACATTAAATGACTGATTTACAGATCGATAGTTCAGTAGGTACAGAGTTACCAGATGTCGATCCATGGTGAAACACCCAAATTACTACTTGGCGGAGCCTTCAGGGGCGGTAATTCAGGCAATGATTCTGGCATCCAGTCGATCACACAGATGGGGAATACTGTATTGGGATACATTCTTGTACGCCTGCTCCATCTGTTGGCGTAGTTCTGCAATAGTTGTTGTTGACCCTTATATCTCACACGTGCTCGACTGCAGACAATTCCGTAGATCGTACTGGTCAGGCTAGATGCTGCCCATCTTGCACAGCACGTTGAGTTTCCAGCTTTATCATTTTGAAACAACGCATTATCTTCCTGAACAAGAATGGGTATTAACAACACTTTGCACGTATCTTGGGCTGGTCAGCGTTCTCTCTACAAACAGATATGAGATATGGAGAGGGGCCAATGCACTATGCGAGACAGCGCTCGTCAGGTCTACACCACACGCTCACATGACCATCACTCGCATGCAGGCACAATCTGCTTTCCTCGCTGAAGGCCACGACTTACCATTCGATCTCCCAAGTGAACCTGTAGCAGCACCAGCTGAGGCCCAACTAGACGGCATCCCCTCAGAATGGCAGAGGTCAATGGTAGACTTTTCATGGTGACTGGACAAACGGTGTCAAAGTCGCAAAGGACCCTAGCCCATGCTAAATTCACTAATGGCAGGTTATAAAAATCTCCTTCATCAAAACATACATTTATGTGCTGACCAGTCAAACAATTCGGATGTTTGTTGTAACGTACCCTCCGCCATGCACCTACGGGAGAATGCGAAAGGTAGCCCATGTATTAATTCGGGGTATAAGCTATCTTCATTCCGCATTTCATTAAATTCCGTCCAGCCGTTTCAGCATGAAGAGTAACAAACGTGTTAACCCACTGTAAGGTACCCTCTGCTATGCACCGTATGGTAGCTTCCTAAAGGTAGCTCATGCGTTATGTTGTCTTCAGCTCGGAATCCAGTTTGACGCATCACCCCAGAGTAGAGGCATAATCTGTGCTACCCTCTTGACTTCCGGGTAATTATTGCAAGCTACATTAATTTGAACTTTCTTACTCTATTCTTTTCTCCCCAACTTTATTCAATATCTCCTCATTACTTACGCGATTTACCCATCTAATCTCCAGCATTCTTTCGGAACACCACATTTCAAAAGCTTCTACTCTCTTTTTGCCTTAATTGCGTATTGTCCATATCTGTACATGGCTACTCCCCAGAAAAATATCTTCAGCTAAAAACTTCCTCATAGATGACTTTCTATTCGCTATTCATTATAAGGTGAGGCATCAGATTAAAATTTGTGTAACGGCTGGGAGTCGATCCCTTGTCTCTTCTTACTAGCGAGTCACTATAATGCATTTTTTCTTTAGGCAGATTGGTCCCTTGCGTACGTAGGATTGTGTTTGTTTGTTCTTGAGCTATAAAATCTTAATTCAGGTTTTTATATGACATAGGACGCCTAGCCCTCTGAGCGAACCTGTGTCCATCGACCGTGACATGGATAACGTGAATGCACAACATAACCTATGTACACTGCTGAGGCTCTCGAGTACCTGAAAGCACCCCAGCATTGGAAATTCTGCGGCAACTCAATTGGAGATCGCTGGAGAAAAGACGACGTTCTTTTAGTGAACTTCTGTTGAGTAAATTTAGAGGGCCGGAATTTGAAGCTGAGTGTAGTACGATCTTGCTGACGCCTACTTACATTTCGCGTAAAGATCACAAAGAAAAGATAAGAGAAATTAGGGCTCGTACGGAGGCATATAGGCATTCTTTTTTCCTCGTTCTATTTGGGAGTGGAATAGGAAAGGAAATGCCTAGTAGTGGTACAGTGTGCCCTCCGCCATGCACCTTACGGTGAATTGCGGAGTATGTATGTAGATGTAGATTGATCAGAATTGGAAATAGTCTTGATTGTGCCTCAAGCGTATGAAATATTAATATCAAATAAATTAATTTTCAGAGAGAAAGTTCGTCTCAGCATATCAGATATATTCATTATAAGGCGAGGCACAAATTTGTATCTAATGCCTCGCTTTATAATGAAATTTTAATGTAATGCTTCGTCTTATAATGAATACCTATGAAATGTTGTGACTACATCTGTATCTGGAAAATGTATCTATATTTTGACATTATAGTCGCTTTTAACAAAGTTATCTCCAGAAAAGCTTTCCTTATTATTGCCAGGCCTTATTCTGTATAGTTTGCATTTTGGCCAGCATAAGACATTTTACAACCCAAATATCAAAACCATCAACTGTTTTTAGTGGCGTATTTCCTTACCTTTTTCCTCAGCAGTGATTGATTTAGTTCGACGATATTCAATTACCATTGTTCCATTTTGTTAATATTAATGTTACATCCTCCTAACATCACGCTATCCATTCTATCCAACTGCACTTCAAAGCCCTTTTCTTTCATTTACAGTAATACAATGCAAATGGTACTACAACGTTCTCATTTATTCTCACTGAACCTGTCTGGCTTACTTAAACTACTTAAACTAAGTTAAATTAACCCAAGGACAACACACACCAATGCCCGAGGGAGGACTCGAACCTCCGACGGCGACTATCCACGCAACTCACAGCAAGGCACCTTAGAACGCTCGGCTACTCCACAGCGGCGTGGAAAATCTCACGCCTGTGTGCAGCAGTTCTAATATAAACACTATTTAGATACCTCAGTATTACTACTAACCAGATTTCTGTATGACAACACACATTAAATTTCATATGATGGTAGCAAGGGAATCTAATAATTATCTGCAAAATTATGCAGGCGACACAGAAGGACTTCTATTTATCAAATTTATTTTAAAAAAGGGAACATACACACTAGTTATCCAGTTATAATTGAATCACAATACACCCACTTGGTGCTTTAGAATTTCACAAACTAATTAAATTCAGCCAAAAGTAAAGTTAGGCGTCCTAAACAAATTCGTTCTGCAAATATACGTGGGAGCAGAGGCTTTTTTTTTTTTTTTTTTTTTTTTTTTTTTTTTTTTTTTTTTTTTTTTTTTTTTTTCAGCAACTATCATTCAGGCGGCTCCCACACAATAATTATAGAGGACATAGTAAGAGGTCGCTTTCAAGAGGTGAAAATTCGCACAACTCCTCTGCAAAAAATACTTACACAAAAAATATTAATGCTGCAAAGCGCTCAGTTAAATGATGCTGCCAAAGTAAACCTGCAGGTTGCCAGTACGTGTCGTTTAGTGGCAAGGCTGTGTGCTGCGGTATAGACGAAGCAGCAGGCAATTACATAGACTATTCAGAAAATGTAGCAACATGCGGGAACATTGCAAGTTATCTTGAGACAAGTTAACGAGAGACACAACGTCGCTGTCACGACACGTGGCCGGCAGCCCTTCCCACCCACGTCATATGAAAACCCAGCAAAATAATACCTTATACGATTGCCTGTATTATTTAGAAGTGCTTGTTGGTGATCCTGGATTGATTTGAGAAATTAGAACAGTACTTCCTTTTATCTGATTGGATTCGCGCCAAATGTTCAATTTACTAGTTCCACAAAGAAACTGACCAAAGTCTCAAATAAATAACTACAAAAGTTATATTCATTGTAGGCAAACGTTAACGGAAATTAAACTGGCGACTTAGTTTTGGAGTTAACTAAAGGGGAAAGGTCACGTACTTAAAAACGGTTATCTGACGGAGACCCACTTTGCTCTACGAACTAACTCCAACCATAAAATGTACGCAAATGAAACCGCCGATTTAAATCAATTGATACAAACGGCAAACAACACCACGCAGCTTTGATCTCGGCTCAGTTAACTCTCATGTGGCACCATCTTATCAATGTTTCTCCAAAGCGGCAGCAATGGCAGTAACGTGTCCGTGTCAGACCAGCTCCGGACGTGCCCTCGCAATCCCCGTGCGGCCGACGGCTGGCGCCTTCAAATTCGCGAGAAGACGCTCTGCTCTACCACTGGCCGAAACGGAGGAAGCGGCCGGCCACTTTCCTCGTACAGGTAACTGCCCTCTCACTTAACGGGATCCACCCTTTCTAAGCTGCCCGACATCTTTCATTCTACCCACCTCAGCACAAGCAAGATCTTTGCACTATTCTTTGCCGCGAGAATTCTGTAATTACGTTAAGTAGTAATAGTAGATGCTGAAAGAAATAAATCCACAGTCGAGCACTCTTTCTGATTCACCCACAAGGGAAGAGGTTTCGTGGGATAGTGACAGCAGCACGAGACAAACATAAAGAAAAAAACACCATATGATTCCCATTCATACTTCTGCGTCAAGCCCAGATTTTATAGTAAACGAGCGAGCGAGAAGAGCAATGAGAGGAAAGGCAGTAACGCGTGATGATGAGAGAATGTTTCAGGTGCGGCAGCAGCGCCCACGGAGGAGGGGGCTGGGCGGTGTGATGTGCATGTGGGCTTCCCGTGCGCTCCCCCGGTGGCCCACACTCACATTACTAACGCCCGGCCCTCCACACCACCGCAATGCCAGCCAGTCTTAAGACTTCAAATGCTGTCTCCAGTGCGCCAGTGTCATCACGTAAGGTAATGTGGCAGCGGATAACAACCGTACCTCTTATGTCAGTTAGCAGATTATGTCAGGGCAACGAGGGCGCAAGATCTGGCGAAACGACGTTCTCAGTGGGAACGCTTGCCACAAGCTGCTATCGAAAGCAGCGCACTGGCGCTAACTCAGTGTTCAGTTTGCAAACGAAATCGCTTTTCCTAGGGTAAATGAGGGCAAGTGGAGTGATGCCAGTGTCTTTACTGTGACAGGCCTCTCGGCGGTGCTATACGGGCGGCTTGCCAGAGCTGCAGTCGGCCCCTCCACGTAGGTCTGGCGTCTTCACCTGGTGACAGTCAGAGGGCATCGTTTTTGCCGTACGGCTTCCAAACCAGCGCACACAAGCTACAGCAGCCTTCGGATACAACAGTTGCAAGGTATGATCAGTGCTGAACGGTTTTGTTTCGAAATATGAAGGATGCACGGGAGGTGTAGAGTTATCTATGTGGGGTTTTTATGACGATTTTATGTGTATTAAAAAGGGGAGCAGAGAAGAATTTAATCATTCGTTTTGTTTTGTGGGGCATGTCCTAAATTTTTAATTGCATTCCACCTCGTTGTGGTTGATGCTTATTTCAATTCGGATGAACGCAAAGGGCCGAACCGCGGAGTACAGTCTTACTGAATCCATAATTGCTGGTGGAACAGGGATTGCGGCTGGTCAAGAGGTCAAGAGTATGTTGGAAATGGAAAACCAACAGCCGTAAGTTTAATAGAAATATTTATTCTTTCACTACTAGTTTTGGCATTCCATTATGCCATCTTCAGGTCCCTGTGTACTAAACAAACCTACTCAAGTGAGTGAGGCAAACACACACACACACATCCACACACACATATACAGGGTGTTTCACTAAGTGTGTTTGCCTCTGTAACTTATAAAATAATAGGCGTCGGGAAATTTTAATGCGCTAGGTCAACACAACAAATGTTACTCTTTCTGCGGAGCTATGAACATAGTTTATTGTATCATTTTTCCAAAGAGTGACAGCACAAAGATATAATTTTTTAAATGGAACAATAGTCTTTTCTATCGTGCATTGGATTCGTTTAAACCACCTGCGTCCAAATCAATTTAAACTACATTCCTAACACTGTTAGTTTGGGAGCTACAACCCTTCAAAGTTTTGGGGGCGGAGGCTACGACAGCGTAGCTGACTGGCTGGTGGTCATGAGATAGTGGGCCGTGCCCCAGGGGATAGCCACTCGACCAGTCAGCTGCTTTGAAGGGTTGTAGCTCCCAAAGTAACAGTGATAGGAATGTAGTTTAAATTGATATGGACACAGCTGGTTTAAACGAATCCAATACACGATAGAAAAACTATTGTTCCATTTAAAAAATTATATCTTTGTGGTGTAACTCTTTGGAAAATGATACAATAAACTATGTTCATAGCTCCGCAGAAAGAGTAACATTTCTTGTGTTGACCTACCGCATTAAAATTTCCCATCACCTATTATTTTATAAGTTACAGAGGCAAACACACTTAGTAAAAAACCCTGTATATATATATATATATATATATATATATATATATATATATATATATATATATATATATTTATATTGTATGGTAGTACACTGAAAATAAAATATAGGTATGAAACCACTATACAATAACACATAAAGAATATATACATATATTGTATGGTAGTACACTGAAAATAAAATATAGGTATGAAACCACTATACAATAACACATAAAGAATATATACAAATGTAGTCAACTTAAATATGCAATTTTTTTATATAATAAATCGTATAATAGCGACATTTAGAATCCCAAAGCTGACAAAGGGAATTATAGTGCACAACTAAAGAGAGTCGTTTTTGGCGATTAAAATATTACCATGTTTGTCGATAGAGGCACATAAAAACTGAATAATCTAGGCCAGCCCAATATATACAAATGAATCATACACTCAAAGGAGGGAGACATGCAACATACTTGTTAGTGGTCACTTAGAAAATACGGAACTAATATGTCATAAAATAAAAATGTATAAATACCAAAATATTTAAAAAGTCATGGAAAACATCTCACTAAAATATTACAAGAGGATGAGGAAAGGTAACAGGTAAAAAAAATCTGTAACATGCACATTATTACCAAGTTCATGGTACATATTCCGCCTGACATATGTAGTAATGAACTACTTAGAGAAACAATGCAATATTCTAACATTAAGACAACGAAGTACAAACAAACATATATAATTGAAACACAGGGTAAAAATGCCCAAATGACCCTAAAATTACAACCATGTATAGAAATATAACTGAACTGTGCAAATCTTAAAAACAGTAGGTTTGTACTATAATCATAGTCATCAACTAAAATTGTGAAGCTGAGTAACGTCTACCAAATAGGGTATAAAGGTAACATGTACAAAAACATATTGGAGGACAAATAATACTGTCATAATGACAGGGATCAGGTAAAATACCATGTCATTAAAATTAACCATCACTGCAATACAGAAAGTAAATCATGGTCTAATGTATTCATGTCATACTGGGTACTACAGCCAGCAATATACTGATATAAACTTACATTATCCATCACATTGTCAGGGCAACCTCAGACAACGAAAGGTCAAACAATAAACAAGTAACAGACTATAATGAAACAGAACTTGTACAACAACACATCACAGGAACCTCGCATTAATCCATCTGCTGTTAACCACGATCAGTCTATATAGTCTATAATACTTTTATGTTTTTTATTTTTAATTTTTATATATTATTTTATATTTTAATGTTTCTGCCTTAGTCACTTGAGTAGGTTTGTTTAATACACAGGGATCTGAATATGGCATAATGGAATGCCAAAACTGGTAGTGAAAGAATATTTCTATTAAACTTACAGCTGTTGGTTTCCCACTTCCTACATAATGGAGTACAGTTGTCGAAATAGCAGGACATATGAAAGTTTGGGTCGCATGGGGTACACCCTTGGTTAATCCTTGCAGGTGTTTTCAGTCGGTATGTCTGGAATGGTGCAGAGGCTCAGCACAACTGCCCTAATAAGCAGGAGGTCCCTGGTTCAAAACCTGGCCCTGCACAAATTTTCATATTTCGTTTCTGTATGATTACAATACCTACTGGTAGCTGAGAGTCAAAAACTCCAGTTAAAATGTAGATGATGGAAACTTTTGAAATGTGGTGCTACAGACGAATGCTGAAGGTTAGATGAGAAGATCGCGTACCTGATGAGAAAGTACTAAACAGGATCGGGGAGAATGAAATTTTTGCAATATTATGACTAAAAGAAGGGATTGATTGTTGGAAGACATTCTGAGACATAAAGGAATCCTAAATTTAGCATTGGAGGGAAGTATGGGTGATAAAAATCGAAGAGGGAGACCGCCAGTAAGCAGGTTTCAAACGATGTAGGTTGCCGTTCTTATCCAGAGATGAAGAGGTTTACACAGGATAGGTTAGCGTGGAGAGATGCAACAAAGCAGGTTTGGACGCAACAGCATAACACATTCCATCTATACCATGAGAAATCTGTGAAGGAAAGCAAAGATAAATTTGGAAACGGAATTGAAGTTTATGGAAAAGATACATAAAATTTGCCATTTGCCTATGATGAAGTTCTGTCAGAGACTGCGAAGGACAATCAAGAACCAATGACGGAAAGTGTCCAGACAGGAAGGTGGAAGATGAACGTCAATGAGACAAGGATATATGTAATAGAATGTTGTCGAATTAAGTCAGGATGTGCTGAGAGGGAACTAGATTAGAAAATGCGCCGATAAAAGTAGTGCAGGAGTGTGTTTAACTGGTCAGTGGACGGTGTAATGAAGACATGACATGCAGAATAGCAAATGAAAGAAAAACAGTTCTGCAGAAGAGAAATCATTTAATCATAATTTAAGTGCTAGGAAGTATTTTCTCAAATTCTTGGTCTTGGAGTGTAGCCTTGTATGGGAGTGAACTGTGGGCGGTAAACTGTTCAGACAAGAAAAGGATGGAAATTTTTGGAATTTGGTAGTACAGAGGAAAGCTGAAAATTATATTGGATGAGGAGATGCTGAAAAGAATTGGGGAGAAAAGAAATGTTTCGAATTCCTTATGTAGAAGAGATCGATTGGTAAAACACAGTCTGAGATATCAAGAAATCTTCAGTGTAGTATGGGAGAAAATTGTGCACATCTTGGAGGATCACAGAGTGAGAGAAATATAGTAATCAGGTTAAAATGGACGTAGGTTTCCGTTTTTTATCCAGAGTTGAAAAGGCTTGCATACTATAGACTAGCGTACATCAAAACGCTGTCCGGACTGAAAACGCAACATCACCATTTCACGAGTATTTGAGATGTAAATCCGTCTCAGGGATTCTTTCATTGTATTAATTTGTCTCTCTTTCCTTGTGGATGAGCGTTTTGTTGAGCCTCGTGGAGATATACACAAGGAGACGAGGTTGTACAGATTGTGATTCGTAAAAACAGAACAATAACAGATTCATGGGTTCATGGTGTGTCAAAACCTGAAGCAGTGCGGATTTTATTGAAAAATGTAGTTCAGTCAACAGTGAATAATATGCATTTCAATTTTCTGTTAGCAGCCAGGGGTGGGAAGATATTTTTTTCCTTCAGTGTCAGAGGAAGACACTGATCAAGCTGCGCAGAATTGATTGTACCTTTTTTGGCACACCATCTGTGGTAGTGTATTCGTGTTCAGAGGATCCAGAGATGTCGGCTGTGATTAATGGTTGAACCGATAATCAGTTGTTACTTCAAGCTAAGTTACCATTAACAGGGACCGCTAAAACGCATATGAGGTGTTTTAATGCCTTCATAAAGGTGATGGAGATCAAACAGTTGAAGAAAGTTTGTTGCAAAGATACAACAAAAACTGAGTAGCTACTGGGATAATTTGAGTATGAAAATGTGGAAAAACTCGCACATAGGATAATAGATATCAATGCATTTAGAGTAGGAACTGATATTACAGCCATGAGTTCACTACACGAGCAAAGTTTTAGTGGGAACATTAATCAAAGGCAAGTTTGATTTACTGATTAATTAATGAAATAAATGGGCTGGAGTAGAAATAACATTTTGTGGACTAAATTCAGAAACAGGTAGTTTTCAAAGTTACCACTTTTAAATAAATAAATTGTCCAGTCGGAACTGTCATGTGAGAGTTTACACCTCAATGTTTCACAGATATTTGTTGCAGGACAATAAAAAATCGATCGTTACTCCTGACAAATATGATGCCCATTCAATGCAAATTTTTATATTATCAAAAATGAAATACAGTTCAAATGGAGGAGTGATAGATTGGGACGATAAATAGGATAAATTTACAGGGGGAAATGAAAGCCAAGATAATTTGTCTGTAGAGCTCATAAATGAATTCGATAAAATGGATACAAAACAAGAAAAGTAAAATTAATACTACTTTTCAAATGGTATTACTTTCACTATTTCATTTTATAATATTTTTGTTGGAATATTTTTGTTTGTCTTGTTATCAAGCCTGGTAATGTGGAATTTAAATGTTTTGGAAGTAGTACACATGTCTCCATCTCCTTATGACTAGTGATTTCTCCAGCAGGGGTACTAGAAGAAACTGGCTCGTCTCTGTAGTATGATGGCTAATGTACATTGATGTAGATTTTCGTTTGACAGCACATGATAAGTATTATGCTGTATGCACTTCCTTTTCCTTGGGGATGGTCGTAATTGACCCCATTACACAAAATATAGGTATTGTCAAGCCCTTGCTTTGACCAACCCCCACTGAAATGTTCATATTTATACCTACTGGAAGTACATTGGCCAGCATGACATCAAATTGTTTTATATTATCTTCGTATATAGTACTTTTAGGAAATGATGATACTACTGACAAATCGTAAATGGACAATACATCTTTTCTAAAATTGAGTTGTTTATAATTTGTTGTTAATCCAACAAATAACATATATTCTAAATCTAAAATTTCATTTATAATTTTTGAATTTTGTTTGGTTGCCTCTCTGTTAACCGTCAGTTGCATATCAGAAACACTCCATGTTGTTCCGTAAATATGATTAAAAACACTTCACCTTCTTTTGCTAGACGCCTGTGACAGAAAATATTGGTATACACTTCTTTTAGTTATTCTAAAGTTAGGTTGTTATACATAGCTACTGTAGCCAATAATACAACAATAGGAAATATGATTCCTCCCTTCTCGACATGAGAGCAGAAAATGGGAACAGGTTCATCTTTTTTACTAGTAGTATCCAATTTCCCATTTCTGAAAATCAGGGACGGTGATGATCTTTCATAATATATTAGGAATATTTTCTATAAATGGTATTCGCACATATTATTGATTACCGCTTCTCAGAAATTGTCCTTGTATATTGACATTCTTTGTTACAAATTCCAGAACTCTGGAATATACAATAATTACCTGCATTGCTTTTCGAGTACATTCTTGAAGTTTTCTCTATAATGAAAAATGTGTTTTTTTGTATGTAATCATTCAGTTGTGTTGAACTACACCTTTTATCGGCTAAATTTATGCAGACATATAATCCTTTGGTGAATCTGATTCAACGTCCATGGTTTGTGTCTCAGTGATGCTACAACTATTCTCTCCATTGCTAGAACCTTTATTTTCAAAATTTGGTCTACATACTTCCACATCTCCAAATAGGACATTCTATAGCTGCGACTCTTGTTTTTGCTGTTGTGTACCCATTGTCTTATCATAAGTTGATGGAATGAATATAGACAATGATATCTTCTCGCACTAAAACCTTGTCTTTTATTAATAAAAAAAAAGATTTTCAAATCTTTAAAAATGTTAAATGATGACATTTCAACCGATAATATTGAATTGGTTATATCAATGAGTTGTTATGTAAACAATATGTTAACAGAAGATAGATTTTACATTTTTTATATTGTTATTCATTGAAAAGTGCAAACGATATATTAAAACAATATAATAATATTTTTATTGATTTTTTATCATCATTTATTCAATGTAACATTGATAATTTTACTGAAGAGGAATTTATGAATGATTGTGCAGAAATATACATGAATTATCTTTTATCTGGAGGTGAGGGGGCTGACATTAAAGATCTAGCGAATAGAAGTATGTTGTATTCCAAAAGACACTTTTATAATTTTAGAATGAAATTGGCCTACAACTTCAAGAAGGTAATTTTAACAACACTAGAAAAATATTTAATGAATGTGGTATGTGAAAAATTTCTCACAATCGAGCGCAGCATATTAACAACCGAATAAAGTATTAATTGAAGATTATATTGCTGAAACTTCTTGGCAGATTAAAATTGTGTGCTGGAACTGGGGCTTGAACCTGGGACCTTTGCCTTTCGTGGGCATGCTCTCTACACTTAGCTATCCCGACACGACTCACGATCCTGCCACACAACTTTACTTCCGCCAGTACCTCGCCTCCTACTTTCCAAACTTTACAGAACCTCTCCTGCAAACCTTGCAAGACTAGCACTCCTGGAAGAAAGGACACGGTGGAAACATGGCTTAGCCACAGCCTAAGGGATGTTTCTAACTATATTGCTCTCAAACGAGATATATTCAAAAACGATAATATCGAAGAGTCTGATGTTGAAGAAGTTGTTAATTTTTGCTCTGGTGTAATAGACGTGGAAGAAAGAGAACAATCTGTAACTGAGCTCCAAAGAGAAGTAGAAGAAGATGGAGAAATAATAAACGAGGATGAGATGCGCCAATCCATTTCAGAGCTCCAATGAGAAGAAGGAGAAATAATAAATACAGTAGAGAGTGACCAATCAGCATCCAAGCTTAAACAAGAAGAAGGAGAAATAATAAATGCAGAAGGGAGAGAACAATCCACACTTGATCTCTAACGAGATGAAGAAGAAGGGAATATTAGTATAATAGCAAGTGTTCCCTCTAAACAATTAGATTAAATTTTAATTTTATTTGAATATAAAAAGCACATGTACAACATGATACAATCTTATGATTGAACATGTTTGACTTCTGGTACAGAATCAGAGGATGTCTTTCCGTTTCTTGCTTCGAGACTTTTTCAAAGCATCATGCATAACGCTAAAGGGTTAAAAATTTTATCCATTGTGTTGGAACTGCGACTGTTTCTCGAAATAGGTTTCAGAAATTACTGCAACCAGTCACCTTTTGTTTCTTCTTAATGAAGATTTATTAAATCATTACCGGTTTCAAGCTGCCTAGCAGCTCATCATCAGATGGTATACATTTAGTGCAAATTACGTCTGTGGCAGGGAGAAAACGAGAAAAAAGTAAACACTAATTTTGGTATGCTACACTGAATAATTACAATATAAGTCTGTCTTCAAGACGTTACTTACAGTTATGCGTTTCACATTTAATTTGTCCATATTTGGTCCACTTTTGGATAGCATTTCACAACACTTCCCTTCCATCAACACACCACAGCAACTCCCACGACTTTCAAGTGGTAAAATTAAAAAAAAACACTTCACACAACTTACGACTTTACGGCCACTACCACATCTTTCAGCTTGTAAACAAACCAAAGAGTATGTTTATACCACAGGTTAAGACCTATCATGTGAAACAAAAAACTGACAAAAGCTTAACATATTATAGGATATAAATATGATGCCAATTTAGATTAAATAAGAACAAAAGTTGTATTACAAAGCTAATATATGTATATAATGTGATTTCAGAATGATACTTACGTTAATATTATGAATATCGATTTTATGATTACTTTAACATCTGTTTACATGTGTCACATGTGTTGTTTTAGGTGGCATATAAGACATTTGAATTTGTGTGTTATTTGTTGATTCGAAAATTACAAAAATAATTTTGGGTAGGGAGCAGTGTGGGCGGTGGTGAAAGGGGTGGGGTAGAGTGGGGTGAAGTGGGAGACGACAAAAGAGAGAGTATAAGTAAAAGGAGAATTTGTGTGTGTGTGTGTGGAAAGAGGGGGTATTTGTGAATGATTGTTTAATTCTTCAATTTTAAAGAATCTTCAAAATACTGCAATAATGAGGTGTTTGCTAACTTGTGGTATAAACATACTCTTTGGTTTGTTTACAAGCTGAAAGATGTGGTAGTGGCTGTAAAGTCGTAATATGTGTGAAGTGTTTTTTTTTTTATAATTTTACCACTTGAAAGTCATGGTATTTGCTGTGGTGTGTTGATGGAAGGGAAGTGTTGTGAAATGCTATCCAAAAGTGGACCAAATATGGACAAATTAAATGTGAAACGCATAACTGTAAGTAACGTCATGAAGACAGACTTATATTGTAATTATTCACTGTAGCATACCAAAATTAGTGTATAATTTTTTCTCGTTTTCTGCCCTGCCACAGATAAAAATGTAATTTGCAGTAAATGTATACCATCTGATGATGAACTGCTAGGCAGCTTGAAACTAGTAATGGTTTAATAAATTTTCATTAAGAAGAAACAAAAGGCGACTAGTTGCAGTAATTTCTGAAACTCTAAAGGGTTACTTGATTATATATTATATGACATTGATAGTATCTGTGTCAGGATAAAGAACCACGAAATTTTAAAATGTAAGACATTACGTTCAAGATAAAATTTATAATTTATACAAGCCCACATATCTTGCACTGAAATCATTGATATTACTATTGACAAATAAGAACATTTACAATCCATAGCATTATTTATGTGAAACTCCCTTTGATAATTATATAGATTGTGACACTGGTTCTATAAGAACCTACCAAGATGATATTATAATAAATTAAAGTTTGAAACATTTTGTAGAATTTTTACAAATTTTGAATGTTGTTATCTCTTCATCACCACTTCTTATTTGATCATGTTTTATCATATAATCATTATGAGTACACTTTGCATTATATTTAGTAGTGTGTTTCAAATATAATATTTTTTGCAACATATCTCCACATTTCAAAACCTTCATGTCCTAATCTATCATAAGTTTATATTTTGAAATTTTAAATGTGGAACATGTTCGATAAATATCGTTTATATTCCAAGTTTGATTAAAAATGTTACTTTTATAAGTATATTTACAAAATTTTTTGTGGATTGATGATTTGAAATAAATTTTATATTTCAATAAGGAATCTTCGATTACTGAAATTAAAATTGTATTTTTATTTTGAATTATATGTGTGGTTTCTCTGTAAATATTGTACAATATTGAATATTTAGACCTATCAATTCCATCTAAAAATAATTTAACGCATTTTTCAAGATAGCTATATCTATTTGATTAATTTATTTTATTATATTTTTCTTTCATCTTTTCAAAAAAAATATTTGATCGTTTTTATTGCACTTAATCTGCTTCAATAGTCGCCCGTCTATAAATGTTGTTGAGTAAGGGTTTATGCTGTAGTGGCAGGAATTGAGCAGGCACAATAACAACTGTATATTTAGAACTCTCTGTGATAAATACATTATATTGAATAGTCCCATGATTTTTTTCAATTGGAACATTAACGTAACGTGTTTTGAATAAACTACGATTATTGTTTATACTATAAGAATAGAAAATTGCATATGTCAATATTTTTTTATTATTAATTATTCTTCTCACACCGAGTATATTAAATAGTATTATAACATAGCATACACAGATATCTAGTGAGATAGATTTGGATAAAATCTTTTTAAGTCGGAAAAGGCTTCTTTGTTTTTCATTCTGAATTGAAAAAAAATTAATTCTTGTTTGGATCCAGTTTTATATTTGTTGCAAGGAAAATAGACTATTATTTTATGTAAGTTGTGATCGTTGACGTCTATTGAAGAAACCATGGTCCTTTTTCGTACTGATTTACTCATATTAGATGAAGACATGTGAGCCTGTCTCATATTATCGATATTTTCCTACAAAAATAAAAAATACGAAAACGATTTCCACTCCAAGATTTATTATCTTATGATTTTGGCACCAGAGGTGTACAACCCAAAATAATATCGAGAAATGGTTGGAAAAAGAGAAGGTATCTTGTAGATATGGCATTAGGTAGGAATCATAAACGAAAGAAAAAACTTTACTCATTTCCTGAAAAAATATAAATCCCCCATGGTGGTTTAGCTAAAGTAATGGATAAAAATTTAATATCTTGTGCCTTTAGAGAATTTATAGAAGAGACTAGCTGTGTAAACACAAGATTTAAATTGTTTACACAAAGTTACAATTTTACATGGTTAGATGGTGGGAAGGAATTGAAATATAAAATTTATGTAGCTAAAATATACGGAAAACATGAAAAGTTTAAATTCTTCAAAAGATCAGTAATTGATAAACATGGAACTACAATGACTTTATATTTACAGCCAATCTGCTCTACACCAAAAAAAATCTTGTGTGAAATTTTACCTAGCGACAGTCAATTCAAACACGAAAATAATGGAAAATGTGTTTTGATCATGAATTTCTACACTTATATCATGTATATGAAGACCTGGAAATTAAAGTGTAATTTTGGGAAAAACAAATATGTAACATTCCAGAAATTTGTAATCTTCTTAATAGAAAATGAAAATTCGGAAAATTTCA
Organism: Locusta migratoria; assembly: GCA_026315105.1. Taxonomy (NCBI): domain Eukaryota; kingdom Metazoa; phylum Arthropoda; class Insecta; order Orthoptera; family Acrididae; genus Locusta; species Locusta migratoria. The sequence goes on from CM048755.1 coordinate 15,895,282, forward strand.
TAACTGTGTCAATAAGCAACGATCAGAATGTTACACCTGAAAGTATAGATTTCATAAATAATATTTACAGTCCTTTAAATAGAGAATTTTATACTTAAGCTATTAAGCATTACGAATAATCTAAATGTCTGACAATATTTTTGGAATGCCGTTTTCTTTTGGATTAGTGACAGTTATAATATTATTAACTTGTGAAAACAACTCCCCTGATAATATAAATGGTCAACACTACTCATTTTCAATGCTTGTTATATTTTTCCTAGGACTGTGACTGCACAGAAATGGATGCAGACAAAGACGGTTATATGACAATGTCAAGTTTCTGTAGAGAAGGAAGAGATGAAAGGCAGATGTACATGACACATCAAAACAATAGTCAGAATTTTACAACAAAAAATATACGAAAAAGAGAAGAGTTCTGTAACAGAATGGCATGAAAACAGTTTTGAGTTCATGGAAAATAGAAAAAGTAAAGATGAAGGGAGGAAGCGTCCTCATATTGAATGTAAAAAGTATTATATAGATGATGAACGACATTATAAATTATATATTGTAATGTTGATTTTGTACATTGTGTCTTTATCAATATCAATTTGGATTTTATTAAGGGGTTTTAAGATTCTACCTTTAGATGAAGGAGGCAGATATGTTGAATGTCTACAGCCATTTTGAAAATGTCATGGATCAAACTCAGATGGAGGATCAGCCCACCAATAAAATCCACAACAATAATAATATAAGATACTTTATAGATCAATTAAGTGTTGATGGCTATAACTATAACCACAACATGGAATCAGCAACAATTAAAGAGGTGGTTAATTATATATTCTCTCCTATATAGCGTATGGGACTTAACTACGGTATCATCAGTTCCTAAACTTACAAACTACTTAAGAACTAGCTAACACTAAGGACGGCACAAATATCCATGCCCGAGGGAGGATTTGAACCCCCGACCGTAGTGGCCGCGCAGACCGTGACTGATGCGCCGCAGTCCCCTCGGCCACCGCGGCCGGCGTGAATTGGTAAATTATCTAGAAATACAACCATATTATATAAACGATGGAAGTGGATTTCGGCATGATGGAATGTATATAGCTCACAAAAAGGAAAGAATGATAATAAAGTTTACTTATTGGGAATAACAGATGTCTGTAATGTTAGAAACAGAAAAGGTGTGTAATTTCTTCAAGGTAATGAGAGAACAGGCAATTTTCCTATTTTCCTGTTTTAATCACAGAAAACAAATTGTCTCCTTCGCATATTTCACGACAGAGGCGGTCGATATTTATTCTCAGTATATCGAAAAATTGTTTATGATTTTAATAGTATATACAGTATAAAGTCTGGATCTACGATTATCATGACCTCGAAAGACTTTTTATATACCGCTATAGCTCACGATAATTATATGTATGTGGTTGAAATTGACACTAAAGCTCTGAGAATGACGGGAGCAATGATAATGGGCAATAGGCAAGAAATATCCAAGTTTGAACCATTTACTTGTCTGGATTTATTAAAATCTGATGATATATTGAAACATAAGAAAGAGTGAAATCATTTTCAATATTCCATAAATTCAACAATGTCTAATATATTGTTGATAAACAAAGACACAGTTTTGGTTTCTAATCATGTTACCTTTGAGCTTCTTCCAAATAATAATTAGAAATCCAATGGAATATTAAATTTGAAATACGTTTGTAAAATCTATGTTGATGTAAATCCGCTGCAGAATGAGTATATTACATATTAGTGGCCACTAAACAACATAAATCAAGACATTGATGTTTTTAAATATTTTGTTTACAGAAATAGTATTAAAACTTTAAATGTCTACAAGATAATTTGATTTCCAGAAGTTGATACTTACATATTATATAGTTCCTTTAATGATGAAGATATTAAATTAAACCTTCTAGAAAATGAAAATCTGAAAGTTTTAAAAGTAGACGGTATAGCAGATGTAATAGGAACGTGTATAACATTTAATGGAATAGAATATCCTAAAATAAATATCTATAGAACAGATATTGAAAATTAAATTATCACCTTTGATAATTTAGAAGTCAAACTCGATACCACAAATATGAAACTTTCCTACATAAGACCAATTGTTTGAATTATCTTACTGCAACTAGCAAAAGATTTATATCCCAATTTTATGAAACTTGAAATATTTTTCTGATATTATTACAAATTCTAAAATGAATATCTTATTGTTAAATTTAATATGTTCAAAAATATCATGTTGATTTTTGAGGGACCAAGATAAGTTAACAGACTTACATTTTGCACAATGAAAATAACGGTATTCTGATAGGTCTTCGACATTATCCAATGTGTAAAGATGTATATCAAACATTTTTATTGTTTTTAAAATAAATAATACTGGTTTCCAATTCGATAGTCTGATATTATAGAAACAACTTTCAATATTAATATTTTCAAAGTAAGCGATCAATCCATTAATGGGGAGAAATTCGTCAATTAATGCATGATCGCTAAAGGTTTCATGATTTAGATTTTCAAAATATTTAGAATAAAAAAGTTGTTTTGTAACGTACTTTTTGTTTGTATTTTTGAATAATATATTTTCCAAAGATAATTTAATTTTTGAAAAGACTAAATTTCCGTTTCCTTTTATTATTTGTTGAGATGGAGTATACATTAAATGTACATCCTCAGCGGGAACCCAAAAATATTACTATCTTTAAAGATGTTACACATTGCATATTGAAACTGTTTACTCCATACCTGGTAATCAAAGTATACTACAGAGAGGTAATTTTATAGTGTTTTATATTTGTAAAATATTCGATTTTTCCTATCAATATTTGTTCTGATATTGCCTCATCTAAGGTAAAGGCATGCAAGGTCTCAATAGTTTATCGAACATATCTCTTTTTGATATCATAGCATATCCACATTCTCTGTCGTATTTTTTATTAATACTAATTAGGGTCTCTTTTAGTGGCGGGATATGAGACGATTTGTGTATATATGTTCAAATGTTTGTAAATCTATCGAACCAAACTGCGTGTTCATCAGACCGTAGCTTACAAACTACTTAAATAATGAAAATTTTCTTTATCCTCTTCTATTGTTTCTCTAGTTTCTATTTCTATAGCAGTTCTGACTATATTTTATGAGATTCGACACCAGTCCATTTTTAAGATTTTCAATAGAGTCTCTAGCTCAAGACTTTACTTCTGGCATGGGTATGTATATACAATAATCTGATGTATCCAATATTAATTTCAATGTATCCAAAACATCATTAGATTCTGTTTCTAAATTTTGTTAACATGAACTAATTTGAAACTCTTCCTCTCTTGGTATATCGTGTTATATATGTAAAACTTTCCATTATTGAAAAAAATATGGCCTAAGGACACTATTCCTATTTTAAATATTTTTTAAAATGCATTGTACATAGTAATTACAGCTATCACTCCCCATTATCTTCGAAGTATCATCTAGAGGTTCAAATAAGGTTATGTTAATCAGAGTAGTGGCAGGTTGGACACACATGTTATTCTATATCCACCTTTAAAAATATATATATATTTTTGCACCCATCGGAAGATATTCCATTTTTATATTTTTGAGAATGTTGTCTCTCCACTCACATAGGCGGATTTGCTTGAATGGCAGATCAAATATCATGTATACCTCTCTCTCCAAAAATCCCATTGTATGCAAATGGATAGGTAATCTAAAATAATGGAAAGTAATTCTAAATTTGAACAAAAATAAAAAATGTCTCTATTGTAGTTATCCTTTTAAAAATATTTTAGTTTCAGACTTTATCCTCTTGAAGATGAGAAATCTAATACATTTCTGTGAATGGAATTTGACAGCATAAGAAAGTGGTGTTCTATTTAATTTGTCAAATAGAAGAAGACTGGCTCGGAAAGCCTCTTGGTTGTTATTAAAATACGTTTCTACAAAAGTAGACATTGTGTATAGCTGAAGGCAAGAGGAAGATAATTTCTTTCACTACCCTTAAACCTTAAACTTGTTAAATGTTTCAGTTCCTTGAATTTATTTGAAGTTTTTGCCAATTTCTTAGAAATTATAAATCTTTGATAAAGTTTATTTTCTCTTGAGTATATTATATTCTGTTGGTTAGTATTCGTTTGAGTTATATTCATCAAATATTTTAATGTTCTTAGTATCTTTTCCTAAATTATGCTCCATTATATTAACATCTATTAATTTTTTAATCTTTTAGTTAGACTGTCTTTCAATTGTTTTTAATTTTTGTAGATTTGGTTTTGGGTTTTTCTTAGGATTTTTCTTTTTATCTTTTGGTTTTGGTTTTGGTGGGAAGAGTGGAAGGAGATGTCTTTCGTATGTGTTTTACTTCTTACTTGTGTTGAACACTTTGTAAAAAATACTACATCCAATCTCCCCTTATCTTTATTTAGATAATATTTACCCAGAACAAGGTCTATACACATTTTTTTCAATGCATCTGTTGTCACAACACGATTATTATTATGATACTTTCCACGGATACATTTTTTTTTCTTTTTAGTATTGTATGTAGAAACATTTCGATTGTACTTAATGAGTTTTATTTTAGACTTTTTTGTGCTCTCTTACTACAGGGACGGAAAATGAAAACTTTGCACGATTTAATTTACAAACAATCTGCATATACTTCAATGATAATATCAATGTTATTATGTGTAATGTCGGTAGTGAAATTATAAATCGCCCCTAATACATTTCATTTTCTTCTATAATTCTATCTGCTTGTAATGTATGCCTAGCCTTTTTGATAAACCAGAAAGAAACTTCAATAGTAAGACAATAGAAATAAATACACAGTGTTTACAAAAATAGCCATTTTGATTGTATATATTAGCAACGTGAAATCAGTACTAAATATTTCCAATTAATAAATAGTATTTTTGAAGATGGATTTGTCAACCTGGAGGTAAAAGGTGTGAATGGTATAATATTTTGCCTGCAAAACGTTAAAAAAATTGCACTGACGTGGTTTATGTCCCACTTTAAATTTGTAGTTTTATAAGTTTTTGCAAACATTTTGGACCAAAATAATAATCTCAATAATAAAAACTTAATTAATAAGAGTGTCTGAAACGCTTTTATGAAAAAAAAATTATGTTGTTGCAGGTTCTGAACCACCGACCTTTACCGTCATAATCCAATGCCTAGCCCACTACGCTACAGCCATCAATCAGAACATCAGTACTTTAATCTCCTACTATTGATGGCCATTGTTAACTGATGCTAATATGGTATTTGTAGAAACTAGATTATCATTTATCGTACGAAGAACGATGTGTTTTTGTTAATTCATAAGTGCGCCATTGCTTTGAAATGACAACGTGTAAGTTACAATAAGAAAATCAGCAAATACGCAACGCAAGATGGCGTATGCCAGAGAGAGTTCTGGGCGAGGAATGTCACGTGACATCTCCGAACGGCTGGTTTTCGTTAATTCAATGGAGGGTGTCAAATCTCCGTTATTTTTGCAAATATGTCTCAAACGATACGAGATATGAAAAAAATATAAGGGAGATAAGTTGTAGAGAATTTTCTCCTCTACCAATTAGGTTATTCAATTTTCATTTCCGATGAATTGTTCGTTTGCAATTACAATTATATTACAAACGGCTTTTTTTGGTATTACTACCGCATTTCGTGACTGAAAAATTTCAAAAATGGAGGTTCTGGTCTCTGGCAGCCTACAATTATGTCTGTAAAACTTGGTGCTGATCGGCTGAACGGTTCGTCTTAAAAACAGGGAACACGTTATGGACAGACAGACAGACAGACATCCCAAAATCGCCTTATTTTTGCAAATATCTTTGAAACGCTACGAGATATGAAAAAAAACATGAGAGAGCAAAGTTGTAGAGAATTTTATCCTCTACAAATTCGGTTATTCAACTTTCGAAATGTTGAAATGTTTGTTAAGCTTATGGGACTTAACTACGGGGTCATCAGTCCCTAAACTTACAAACTACTTATGAACTACTTACGAACTACGACGGTACAAATATCCATGCCCGAGGGGGGGATTCGAACCCCGACCGTAGTGGCCCCGTCAGTTCGTCACCACCTCGCTCTGGGGCGACATCCTCCCCCTTCCCCAACCAACCCGCTCCGAAAGCAACACCACACCCAACGTTGTACTGGCGTCTCCCAACCTCCCTGGGCGCATCACGGCGGACGTCCTTCACCTTATAGGCAGTGACCACGCCCCTCTCCTATCCACCCTTGACCACCACCCTCGCTCTACCCACGCTCCCAATCCTTTGCCCCCTCCTAAACGTGTCCACGATTACTCCTGTGCCGACTGGGATGCCTACCGTCGCTCCATTGACACCTCGATCGCAAGCAACCCCCTTCCTCTCCATACCTCCACTGACATCGACCACAACACTTCCTTCCTGCACCAGGCCATTGCTGACGCGGTCCATGCCCACATCCTCACCAAGGCTATACACCCTCACCGTCCTACCCTCCTTCCACAGACCACCCTTCTCCTACATGAATCCCGTCGCCTCTACCGCTCCTTCCTCTGGACACGTGACCAGGATATACTCCAACGCCATCAGCAACCCCAAAGACACATTAGAAACCTCTTGTCCGTGAAAAAAAACCGGAACTGGCGCCAGACATACACCCGCCTAAATTTGATGCTCCCCGTCAACTCCTCCAAGTACTGGCATGCCTTCCGCCGCCGTACTGGCAGTCGCTCCTCCATCACTACCCGCTTCTCCACGATGACCATCCCTTTCCTGACAATGCCAGTAAGGCTGAACATTTTGCTACATACCTCTCCGAAGTCTTTTCCATTCCTGACAATCCTAACTTTTCTCTCTTCCTCAATGTCCATGAGCGAACCAACACCGCCTCCCCTCTGCTCACCCCTAGCTTCTAGTACTTGGACACATTGCTCTCTCAGAATTGAACATGCCTATCACTGCTCGTGAAATAATTGACACTCTTTGCACCAAACGCAACACTGCCCCTGGTGACGACCGGCTGACCTACCGACATGTCCGGGCCTGCCCCCCTCCTTCCATGAAGTCCTCACAACCCTTTACAATGTTGTAGTTTTCACTGGCTTTTACCCCCTACCTGTGGAAGTCCTCCTTATTCTCATGTTCCTCAAACCTGACAAGCCCTCATCCCAGACCTCATCCTATCGCCCCATTAGACTCACCTCCATGTTCAGCAAGGTCGTGGAAACCATCTTCTTCCGTTGTATCCATCAGCACCTCTGCTATCACCAGTTCCTCCCCCTCTTCCAATGTGGCTTCCGATACTCCTTCTCTGACGATGACCACCTCCTTCGTCTCACCCACCCCCTCTCCGTTCAGCTTAATTCCCGTCACTCTGCCATCTTTGTCGCTTTGCCATCGACATCGAAAGCACCTACGACCATGTATGGCATTCCTGTCTCCTTTTGAAGCTCCTGTTCTATGCCCTTCCTGTAAATTATATCCGCCTCAGTGCTTCCTTCCTCAGCCACTGCCCCTCCTATGTCACTTTCTGCAACTCCAACTCCCATTTGTTCAAACCCTCTGCTGGGGTGCCTCAAGGCTCCATCCTTTCTCCACTCGTCTCTCTCATCTACTCCGCCAACATGCCCCAACCCCAACCTCCCGTTTATCTCCTCCAATATGCTGACGACACCGCCTTCCAACCCATCGCCCCCTCCCTTGCCCATTCCCAGTTTTTGCTCCTGTTCCACCTCACGGAGTTCGCCTCATGGTATAACCGGTGGCTCCTTTCCGCCAACCCTGAAAGATCCCAGTCAATCATTATAGGTCGTACAACCCGTTCCTTCTGCCTCCCTGACTTTACCTCACCCTCCACAACTGTACCATCCGCCACATCCCTACTCTAAAATACCTCGGCCTAACCCTCGATAGCTCCCTCTCCTGGACCCCACACCTCTGCACTGTCCGCCATAAAGCCCTCTTCCACCTCAATCTCCATAAACTCCTTACCGGCCGGACATGGGGTCTCAGCCCCTCCACTATCCTATACACTTATCGCTCCCTCATGTGTCCTGTCCTCTGCATACATTTGAATAAGGTACAATTCTAAAGACTAAAATAGATCAACCATATGTCATAGATAAATGGACATGTGTCAAAAAGGGGGGTAAGGAAAACTGATTAGCAGTTGGGTGGTTACAATAAAATGTAAAAATATTTTCAGGTTACAAAATTATACCTATGGTACAGCCATATGTTAGATTAAATATTGTCATATGTGGAACTAACCAAATTTGATCACATGTAGTCAAAATGTGTCCTGTCCTCTGCAGTTTCCATTCCGCCTGGATTTCCGCTCCTCCTTCTTATTACTAAGCCCTCCAAATCCTTGAACGCCACGCCCTCTGCCTTGCCTACTGTATCCGGCTGCCTTCCCTATATGACCATAACCCATTTTCCATCTCCTACAATACCTGTAACACATTCGGATCGTATACACCAACCAAAAGATAGACTCCCACAGCCCTCTGACATACCCCATCCTCACCAATCTCGGGCCTCTTCCATGCCTTTACCGCTGCGTCCATCCCTTCCTCCACCTCCAAACCCTCCACATCCTTTCCCAGGGTAACTTCCGCCAACTACCCCTCCCCGATGACGCCCTCCGTCCAGAAATATACCCCTTCCTACTAACCCGGATCCCCTCCCGTGGATGAAGCGCCCCTCTCCCCTTCCCCTCCCCATCCCCTCACCATCCATCCCCCTGCTTGGCTATTCCCTTCCTGACCTGGAGTCCCAATGCCTCCCCCGCCCTCTCTCCTCCCCCTTCCACAACACTTCCCAGCCTCCTCCCTCCATACCCTGTGGGGTCCTGCACCATCAGTTTTAACAGTGTATCGTCCAGTGTTGTGTACAAAGTGCTTCAGTGTGTTTTTATCTGCGTCCGCTGTGCACAGACAAGTGTCGCATCGTTCAGTTTTACATTGTCCCCATGTGCTCTTTGTCTTGCTTTGGTGTCATACTGCATGTTTTTCATCTCACGTGGCTCATAGTTTTAACTGGATGTATGTTTTGTTCCTCTGTCAAAGTGTAAATCTTCAATTTTTTCTTCTTATCCATGTCTTAATTCGTCATTGTTTTAACTGCATCTAATGTTTTAAATCTTCATTCCCACATTTTTCTCTCGGCTGAAGAGCAGCACGAAAAGCTGCTGCCAGCCTAATGGCGGGTATATGCTGATTTAAAAATAACAATAAAGGGGAAAAAAGTGGGCCCAACACGCCTCTGCACTGTGCTGCGGCAAATGGTGATGTGGGTGTATTGCAGCTGCTTCTGGCAGCCTCTGCAGACCCCAACAACATCGTCATTTGTCGCAGCCCAATGCAGAGGCATATAACAAAATAAACGAAGCTTGTATGAAGAAATTGTTGAAATGTCTTGGTCGCAGTTAGCTTTATTTCATGACTCGTTTCGAGACATCATCATCAGACTGTGGTACAAAAGAAGAAAATTACATTTTTGGATGTATATAGAACGTAATAATGATATCTATAAGCAGTACATACCATATTAATACATGTATACTTACAAAAGATTTTAAAAAACGATGGGAATTACACCATCTTGGTAGAGATTCATGAATACAAATTTAAAATACCATCATGGATGTCTGGTGAAGGCGTTCAACCAGACTTACATGCTCAACTGTGGTGAGAGGGGGGAAACACCGTAACAGGTTACCTAGGCCCCATTTGCCACCAGATGGCGCAGGGTTGGCATTGGAAGTTACGTGAATAAAGCTATACATAAAACATTTTGGGCATACTATACTGTGTGCAGTCATAGAAACTGTGAAAGTTGCGTGAAAAAAAACTACACATAAAACTACACATAAAACAATATACTGTGAGCAGTCATAAAAAAATGTGAAAGACATTTCTACGAAAATGTGTTAAGTCATATAAAAATATATATAACCGTGAAAGACATTTCTACAAAATGAGTTAAGTCATATAAAATTATACAAAACGCCAATTCAAGCACATCAAAAACCATTAACGGGACAGGGCGCACGACAAGGGAGGCGTGGGAGGGCCAAAGAATAGGATTTGGCGTTGCCAAATACAGCACAGAACACATGACAAATGTTAAAAAATACGCATCCCGGCCACTGCAACGTTACAGTGACACAGCCGCTCATCACAGGCTACAAGCTGAGATTGCAGAATAATCTTTCACAATTACCATATAGAAAATTATATGAAGGGGCAATATGTCATATAACATTTGTGCCATGATGTCGAGACAACTAACAGAGTCCGACAATATGAGTACAATTAAGGTTTAAAATCGAAACTAATGACAAAATAGGCATTATACAAGTACCATTGAATCACAACAATTTTCGTACAAGTGGTAGGTGGATGAGGTGTGGTGATTTTTTTTAGTTGATTTTTTACAAAAAATATTACATGTTACATAAAACATAATATATGCTGTAAGATACAATGAACAATAGGACACATGAGACATGTCGAGTGGACAGCTGTGTTGAGGCATACATTAGAATAAGGTACAATTTTAAAGACTATAGTAGTCTCACATATTAGATGAAACATATGTTGTAAGATACAATGACCAATAGGAAATGTGACATATCTAGTGGACAGTTGTGTTGAGGCATACATTTGAATAAGGTACAATTCTAAAGACTAAAATAGATCAACCATATGTCATAGATAAATGGACATGTGTCAAAAAGGGGGGTAAGGAAAACTGATTAGCAGTTGGGTGGTTACAATAAAATATTTTCAGGTTACAAAATTATACCTATGGTACAGTCATATGTTAGATTAAATATTGTCATATGTGGAACTAACCAAATTTGATCACATGTAGTCAAAATGGGGGTAAGGAAAATTGACTAGCAGTTGGGTAGTTATAATTAAATATAAACTATTTTCATGTTACATAATTATACCTGTGGACAGTCATCTTTTAAAAACTATTGCCATATGTGAAATTAACCTTATCTGATCACACATAGTCAAAATGGGGGTAAGGCAATTGACTAGCAGTTGGGTGGTTATAATAAAATGTAAAACATTTTCAGGTTACCAAATTATACCTATGGTATAGTCATCTTTTAAAATATATTGTCATATGTGTAACTAAACCAAATCTGATGATACATAGTCAGACACTAAAATAACAGTATTAAAAAGAGGGATACATAAAATATTAACAATGGATAATGCTTGTTATTGTAAATGTGGTAGTTTCGTGGTGCTCATACCTGTATTTAAAAAAGACGTGTGACAAGGAAGCAGGGATTCATAATTTCCACAATGAGACACTGTATAATCTACTTTACATCTACATGGGACACTCTGCAAATCACATTTAAGTGCCTGGTAGAGGGTTCATCGAACCACCATTATACTATTTATCTACCATTCTAGTCTCGAATAGCGCGCGGGGAGAAAGAACACCTGAATCTCTCCCTTCGAGCTCTGATTTGTCGTATTTCATTTTGATGGTCATTTCTACCTATGTAAGTGGGAGTCAGCAACATATTTTTGCATTCGGAGGAGAATGTTGGCGATTGGAGTTTCGTAAGTAGCCCACGCCGCAACGATAAGCGCCGTTGTTGTAATGATTCCCATCCCATATCCTGTATCATTTCCGTAACGCTGTCTCCCCTGAATCGTGACAATACGAAACGAGCTGCCATTCTTTGGACTCTTTCGATGTCCTCCGTCAAACCCACCTAATAAGGATCCCACACTGGGCAGCAATTCTCAAAAAATGGACGGACAAGCGTAGTGTATGCAGTTTCTTTTGTAGTTCTGTTGCATCTTTTAAGGGTTCTGCCAATAAAACGCAGTCTCTGGTTCGCATTTCCCACGACATTAGCTACGTGTTCTTTCCAATTAAAGTCTGAAGTAATTGTAATTCCTAGGTATTTTGTGGAGTTTATGGCCTTCACGTTTGATTATTTTGTAAACAAAGTTTAACGGTTTTCTTTTCGTACTCATGTGGACGACTTCACACTTCGCATTATTTAGAGTCAAATGCCAATGTTTACACCATAGTGATATTTAGATTGTTCTGCAGTTGGTTTTGATCTTCAGATGATTTTACTAGACGGTAAATGACGGCGTCGTCTGAAAACAACCTAAGAGAGCTACCTAGGATTTTCCCCAAATCGTTTATGTAAATAAGGACCAGCAGAGGGTCAATGACACTACCCTGTGGAACGCCCAATATCACCTCTGTTTTAGTCGATGCCTCGCCATGTATTACTACAAACTGTGTCCTCTCTGACAGGAAATCCCCTATCCAGTTGCAAATTTGGGGCGATATACCATAACCACACAATTTGATTAAAAGCTGTTTGTGAGGTACGGTATCAAAAGCCTTCTGGAAGTAAAAAAAATACGGAATCAATTTGAGAACCCTTGTCGATAGCACTCATCACTTCGTGTGAGTAAAGACTTAGTTGTGTTTCGTATGAACGATATTTTCTAAATCCGTGTTGACCTTGGGTCAATAGATCATTCTGTTCGAGGTAATTCATAATATTTGAATACAGGATATGTTCCAAAACCTTACTGCAAATTTACATCAATGAAATAGGCCTGTAGTTTAGTGGGTTACTCCTACAGCGTTTCTTGAATATAGGTGTGACCTGTGCAACTTTTCAATCTTTTGGTACAGATCCTTCTATGAGAGAGCGGTTGTATATGGCTGTTAGGTAAGGAGCTATCGCTTCAGCATAATCAGATAGAAATATAATGGGCATACAATCCGGACCAGAAGACTTCTCCTTGTTAAGTGATTTTAGTTGCTGCACTACTCCGATGATATATACTTCTACGTTACTCATTACGGCATCTGTTCGTAATTCGAAATCTGGAATATTGGTTTCTTCTTCTTTGGTGAATGAGTTTCTAAAAGCTATTTTTAGTAACTCTGCTTTAGTAGCGCTGTCGTCGGCAGGATCGCCATTACTATCACGTAGTGAGGGTATTGTTTGGGTTTTGTCGCTAGTATATTTAACATTTGACCAAAATCTCTTAGGGTTATCAGTCAAATTTCGAGAAAGAGTTTCGTTGTGATAAGTAATGTAGGCATCTCGGATTGAAATACTCACTAAATTTAGGGCTTCTGAGTAGGATAACCACTCCTGGGGATTTTGTGTTCGTTTAAATTCAGCATGACTTTTCCTTTGCTTTTGCATCAGTGTCCTGAGCTGTTTTATCTACCAAGAGGGATCGCCTCCTTCATTTATTAATTTATTTGGTATAATACTGCCAATTGCTGTCGACACCACTTCTTTGAATTTGAGCCACATCTATTCTACGCCTACGTTTAGTGTTAGAAACGAGTGGAAGCTGTCTTTCAAGAAGCAATGTATTTTATTTCTATCTGCTTTCCTGAACAAATATACTTGTCGTTTATTTTTGGTAACATTGGGACTTTCGATATTAAATCTCGCTATGACAGCTATGTGCTCACTAATACCTGTATCCGTATCGTTATGAGCTCAGGTTTATTTGTTGCTAAGAGATCAAGTGTGTTTTGACACCCATTTATAATTCTAGTTGGCTCATGAACTAATTGTTCGAAGTAATCCTCAGAGAATGCGTTAAGTACAATTTCGCACGATGTTTTATGCGTACCTCCTGATTTGAAAATATAATTTCGCCAACAGATCGAGGGTAAATTAAAATCACCACCTACTATTATCGTGTGAGTCGCGTACGTTTTTGTAATTAGACTCAGGTGTTCTTTGAACCTTTCTGCTATTGTATCGTCAGAGTCGGGAGGCCGGTAAAAGGAACCAATTATTAACTTCTTACGATTTTCAGGTACAACCTCTATCGATAATAGCTCACAGGAACTATCAACTTCAACTTCGATACGCGAAATACTACTTTTGACGGCGACAAACACGCCTCTACCTATTTTGTTTAATCTATCCTTTCTGAACACAGTTAGATCTTTTGCAAATACTTCTGCTGAACTTATTTCTGGCTTGAGCGAACTTTTACTGCCTACATTGATGTGTGTTTCTGTGCTTTCTATTAACGCTTGGAGTTCTGGTACTTTTCCGACACAGTTCCGACAATTTACAACTGTTATATCGATAGTTGCCAGATCTACATTTTTCTGTGATCCACCTGCAGCCTTTGAGATTGCCCATTTTGTTTTTCCCCGAAGCCCTTTATCCTAAAACACCGCCCAGTCTACGCCACACAGCCCCCGCTACCCGTGTAGTCCTTTCCTGCGTATAGTGAACTTCTGTCCTATTTAGCGGAACCCGGAAACCCACCACCCGATGGCGCATGTCAAGGAATCTGCAGCCTACACGGTCGCAGAACCGTCTGAGCCTCTTATTCAGACCCTCCACTCGGCTCTGAACCAGAAGTCCATAGTCGGTCCTGTCAACTGTGCTGCAGATGGTGAGCTCTGCTTTCATCTTGTAAGCAAGACTGGCAGTCTTTACCACTGACCCACGACGTCTTTGGCGGCGGCATAATAATAATAATAATAAAGTGGGAAGCAATATGCTGAATCACCAAACAAAACTCAAAAAGTAAAACGTACCATTGTGCACAAATTCTTTTGCGGTAGAGTTTTGCCAAGAAGTTGTCATTACAAACGATCAATGTTTCAAGTGGTTAAAGTTATTTAATTAAAACATGGAGTTCAGTAAGTGGATGGGTGAACATAAACGGATCAGTTTGTATTGTAAAAAGTATTGTGACATTCGTAATAGAAGGAAACTAAGTTTATTAAACAATTACAAGAACTCTAGAACTCTTTACTAATATTAAAATTATTTCCGTAACATATGAAAACTGTAACACTGTTATAATGCCTTTGTTAACAGGCATGTCTTGTTTTACTATATGGGTGAATGAGGAGAAAAGAAATTACTCTTTTATCCGATGTTGTGCAATAAATATCCATAAATTTAATAAAGTAAGTGATCTGTTGTTATATTCGGAGTTAATAAAAAAAGGAGCACGTAGTTTTGCCTCAGCACTCACGCAGATATTTTTTTAAAATTTAGTCTGCCTTCCTTTGGCCGCCGCGATCCGCTGCAGCGGGCAGAGATAGGGCCATAGCCGCGGTGTCACTTATCGGACGTAAGCAGAGCGAGAACGTTATCAGAGCTGTGCCTGCGCGCCCCGGCACCCACGCTAATGTTTCTTACATTACGCCTGCGCGCCAGTGGCGTCGCTGCTTATTCCATGTAGATTTACGGCCGCCATTGGCGCACAGCGTGAAACCCGCCCGCTGTTCTTTTGATTGTTAACTAGCCGTGTTTGTGAAGTTAACAATTGATTGCTTGCTCACAAAATCTAATTACGGCGATATTCACACAGCGGCGGAAGTACACAGTTGCCTTAAGCAAAACTCTGATTCTATAAGTTAAGAAAACAGTTCTACCTTTACTGTAATCTTTAGAGGAAACTGCACACAATTAAATAATGATCCCCAGTCATGGATCTAAATCAAAAATAAATGTTGGCAACGGAAACGCAAATATTCTCTACTCCAGAAGGGAGCAGAGACACAAGATACATGAACAAATTACTCACATTAATCCAAAATAAATGATGAGCGGAGAATTTAAATTTGCACAAAAGGATTATAGTTTAACAAAGTAATATATTGTTCAAAACAAGAACAACAAGGGGGAAGACCATTTTTTTTAATTACAATAAAAAAAACAACTTACAAAATATTCAAAATATCCACAATTACATGGCTCTAAAATTGCCCACCTGCAAAGTTGAGTACAGGTTAATTATGATCATGTTTCACAGGGGGAACGGAGGAATTGCAGCACATTCACACACAGATTCATACGCCAAGCCATGCAGGTACTTACCAAGCACCTGACACCAATACACCAAGACGACAGCTAAGCAATGTGGAGAAATCAGGTCGAAGGTTCACTCGTGCACAATGAAATAGTGCTTTGCTTCCATAATGTGTCAAGCTAGTGGCTTAGGCTCATGATCAACTATCAGAAACAAAAGCACTTGGTTAAAGACCACAAAGTGCGGTGTACAGATGGAAGTTAAAGTTTCCCTAGAACATCTAACTATACATTAAATCAAGATTTCATTAAATAATATCTAAAAACGATCGCTGTGGCGTTCGTTTAGCACACAAAATATGCAAAAAGTTAACAAAATCAATTTCGAAGAGAATAAGATCGCGAAATATATCGTGTAACCATTCTTTCTGATCAGAGGAATGATATCTATTAGATAAGCAAGGTTACAGATGGCTACAGCACAATACAGAGTTCGGTCACAAAAATTCAGAGAAGTGAAACAAGTCTATTTCATGAAAATTAAAAACACGATAGACGTCGTGCAACGGTTCTTTCTACATAGAGGAAAAAAATCTATTTAATGGTAATAACCACGACAGGGAACACGCTAATCGGCGCACACGTGCGCCGACAAGTACACAGATTACAAGTTAGAATGAACAAGTTTAGGGGAAAATTATCACGGTATATTCACTAGGAAACAAATTAGCTATACAGTTATTAATCACTCATGTGCACTGAATGATGGAAAGGCTGAAGGCTTAGTCTGTTATCGTCCACATGTTCTGTCGACAAAGTACGATCAGTATAGGCACCATGAGTCCCCAAAAATATTACAATTCGACAACGATAAGAACGCGAAAGCCACTGAACATATTTAAACAGGCAAAGAAATGATTTAAAACTTATAAAGTGCAAGAACTATGCTAACGAAACACCATCAGAGCCTCGGAATCAGATTCCAGCAAAAATCGACATAAAATTAGCAATCCTGTACGAAATTAAGCAAAATCTCACTACTACACATAGTGTAGCTGCTATTCCCAGAATTAAACTCGCGAAAAGGCATAAGTACGACTATGGAGCCTGAACTAAGTTGAGCCACGAGGCCACAGCAGAACCAAACCCAGAGGTACTTACCCTGCCAGGAACCAAGAAGCGAATGAATAGCTCTCTTGACCACTCACTAGCCGTTACTGAGGAGGGGTAGTGGAGGGGAGCCCAGAGAGCGTCCCCGTTCGTCAGGCAGGTAACATGACCAACCCCCAGCCAAGGAGGTTAAGAGCAAGCTACATTAGGAATCTTTGCTAAGACTGGGTTCTGCTCATCAGTTGGCAAACCTACTTCTCGCCCAGAGACATTCAACAACCAGAGTTTGAAAGAAACGACGACACAAAACAGACCAGGCGCGCCTAGCAATTCCTAAACTTTCTTACATACAAAGTTTCATTCATTCTGTAGAAGCCAGGGCCAGTGGGAGCACATCACAGTACACATTAATAGATATTTGGGGTCTCGTGTACAACATAGACACTTAGAATTTTACAAACAGATAAAACTAAATCAATATATAATGCCTGGTATCTCGCATATTGCAAGTGGATTGTCTTGCTACACTCAAAAAAATGGGGAGTCAATTAAATGGAACAGCTTTGCCCAATCGCAGTTGATGTCATATATTCTATGAATATTAAATAATAACAGCTGCAGGATCACAAGTGGCGTCTGTTCTTTCGGAACAGACGCCACATGTATATATATAAATGGAACACGTTATGTGGACGTGTTTCAAGTCTTAATTTAATAAAATTAGTACATATATTTCTTAAAGAAAATTAAATTTTAATTCCTCTTCTAGATACGTAGGAAGGGATAAAATTTAGAAATCTGAAAACTTTGAATATGATTTGTTTGTTGTGATCTTCAGTCCGCAGATTGCTTTGATGCAGCTCTCCACGCTACCCTGTCCTGTGCAAGTCTCTTCATCTGAGAATACGTTTGGCAACCTAAACCCTTTTTAATCTGTTTACTGTATTCGTCCCTCGGTCTCCCGCTATGATTTTCACCCCACATACTTCCTTCTAATGCTATGTTGACAATTCCTTGTTTTCTCAGGATGTGTACTACCAATATATCCCTTCTCTTAGTCAGGATATGGTAGAAACTCCTTTTCTCCCCAATTCGGTTAAGCACCTCCTCATTAGTTACGTGATTTACCCATCTAATTTTCATCATTCGTCTTTAGCACCACATTTCTGTCTGAACTCCTTATCGTCCACGTTTCACTCAAATACAATGCTACACTCCAGACAAATGCTTTCAGAAAGTACTTCCTAACATTTAAATTAATATTGGATGTCAACAAATTCCGCTTCTTCAAAAGCTCTTTTCTTCCCATAGCCCATCTGCATTTTATATCTTCTTTACTTTGTCCATCAGATGTTCTCTTGCTACCCAAATAACAAAAGTCATCTACTACTTTTATTGCCTCATTACTTAATCTAATTCCCTCAGCATCGCCTGACTTTCTGACGCTATATTCCATTATCCTCGTTTTACTCTTGTTGATGTTCAACCTATACCCTCTTTTCAAGACACTGTCTATTCCATTCAGTTGCTCTTCCAGATCCTTTGCAGTCTCTGACAGAATTACTATATCATCGGTGAACCACAATGTTTTTATTTCTTCTCCCCGAACTTTAATTCTCTCTCCAAATGTTTCCTTGTATTCCTTTACTGCTTGCTCAATGTAAAGATTGAACAACATTGGGGAAATACTACAACCCTGTCTTACTCCCTTCCCAACCTCTGCATCCCTTTCATGCACTTCGACTCAACCGCTGTCTGGTTTTTGTATAGGCTGAATATAACTCTTCGCTCCCTATATTTGATCCCTGATACCTTCAGAATTTGGAAGAGTGTATTCCAGTCCACATTATCAAAAGCTTTCACCAAATCTACAAACGCTAGAAACGTAGGTTTGCCTTTCACATTTGTCTGCGCATGCTTTCTTTGGAATTGGAATTACTATATTCTTCTTGAAGTATGAGGGTATTGTCCCTGTCTCATACATCTTGCATACAAGGTTGAACAATTTGTTCATGACTGGCTCTCCTAACGATATCAGCAATTTAGACGGAATATCATCTATTCCAGGGGCCTTGTTTCAACTCAAATCTTTTAGTGTTCTGTCGAATTCTTCTCGCAGTATAGTATCTCCTATCTCATCTTCCTCCACTCCGCCTTCCATTTCTGGAATACTGCCTTCAAATTTATTTCCTTTGTATAGGCTCTCTATATATTCCTTCCACAGTTCAGCTGTCGCCTCCTTGCTTAGTATTGGTTTTCCGTCTGGGTTCTTGATATTCATACAGCTGCTTTTATTGTCTCCAACTATCTCTTTTATTTTCTTGTAGGCGGCATCTATCTTTCCCCTGGTTGTACATCATTCTATGGTTCTGCATTTTTCCTCTAGCCACTCCTGCTTAGCCAGTCTCCACTTTTTGTCAATCTCATTTTTCACACATTTGTAGTCTCTTTTGCCTGCTTCTCTTGATGCATTTTTAAATTTTCTCCTCTCATCAATGAAGTTCAGTATATCCTGGGTTGTCCAGGGATTTTTATTAGGCCTTGTCCTTCTGCCTATATGATCCACTTGAGTCAATGTATGGAGGATATTATGACTACATTCTGTTAAAACGACTAATTCAAACGTTTGGGTCCTTTTGTTGATGGTTATTCTGGCGAAACAAGTTCCTGCTGGCTGGACGTACTTTCCATTTCCGACCTTCAGCACAGTTGCCCCCGTATCACAGAACATCCTCTTCCTTAGTGTGCGGCGGTAATTATCCGACAATACAGAGAAAGAAGCTCCTGAATCAACCAGTGCCCGGACAAATTGATCGTCGATTATGACGTCGATGAGATTTCCCGACATCTTAGCGACTGTCGTCCATGGAGGATTTTCATCTGCGGCGGCCTCACGTAAGTAGATGGTCGCCTCGCTTAGTTTTCCTGGGCGCGGCGGCTAGGGGAGCGGCTGGTACCTCTGTACGGCGACGGTGAACGGCAGCGGCCCGTCGGGGAGCGACGTCGTCCTGGGTACGGTGATGAGCTTCTTCCCATAGGTCGACTGAATTCATCAGCAGGTGACTGCCTGGTATAGAACTGCTCTGATGGCTGACGTCTTGCGGCAAAATAATCGTCCAATACTCGCCTTCTCTCTCTGCAGTAACGTACGACATGTCCAGGGCACCCACAGTGGAAACACAGTGGTGTGTTGTCTTCTGTCCTCTAGACGTCTGTTCTTCTGCGGGTCGTCATAGATGCCGAGGGAATTGGTTGTAGCCGCGTCAGTCGGTTTATAGGCTGCCGTTTGGCGGCTGCAGCGTAAGTCATAGCAGGGCGATGACATACTTAAAAAAAAAATTCAAATGTTCAAATGTTTGTGAAGCTTATGGGACTTAACTATGGGGTCATCAGTCCCTAAACTTACACACTACTTATCAACTACCTTATACTAAAGACGGCACAAATATCCATGCCCGAGGGGGGGATTCGAACTCCCGACCGTAGTGGCCGTGCAGACCGTGACTGGAGCGCATGCCATTCTTCACGTTCAGCTTCTCTTAGTTGTTTTCAAACCATTGCGGGTTTGCACTGTAAAAGGTATACAACGTTATTCGACCAGAAAAAGCTGTATTGAAAATCTGGCCGCAGTGCTCACATTCCACAGGTTTCGTTGAAATGTAAAATTTTTGTAATAGGCCTCCAAAATATACGAAATAATGAAGGATGTTTCTGAATAAATGAGTTATAATTCACTTTATTGAGTAGATCACAAAAATCACTGCCAAGTCCGTAGTAAAGGAGAAACACTTTTATGCACACACATTCGCAGTCACTCATACAGTCTGATAAAAATAATCAAATAGTCACCAAATAATCAAACAGTTTGTGATTTGAAGAAATTTGCTCGCTCGATTATCATGCACTTCCATCACTACTGCAATATTCAGTTTTCAGTGCAAGACTGTACAACATGCCACGCGGATTTAAAGTTGTTCATTATAACACAGGTTAACTAAAAAAAGTAGCAATTTTTTCTCCTCCACCATACACAAGCAATATGCAACAGCTCCGCATACATCTTGATCTAACACTTTCAGTTTTATGGGAAATTACAAAACACTTTTCTAAGCTTATGTCCGCGTATCTGTTCCTGTCCGTCACACTACTCAATCCTAACCCTTTCTCTCCTAGACCAAGTCTGATTCTTCCAGAAAATACGCGCGACTTAATTATCATTGGCTGGAAACAAAAACGTCACTAATCAGCATACTTTGAAAACGCGCCATCCATCAACGGCCAATAATAATCACGCGTTCTCTCCAGAGCAATTGACATAGAATCTATAGTACAACTACCTTATAGAATTTTAATTTCACATTAACACTTCATTCACTCCAGTAAGTAACATACAGAAATCAGTAACAATTAATGAAATAGAATATTTACTAAAATGTTATTCTGTCGAACTAGCATCTGTTTTGATGCATTGCATTAAGACTGTCTGTACGCTAGTGCCATCTACTGGGCTCTGAAGCAACTCTCTGCATCGAAGCTAATACACAAGTTGGATTCCGATATTAGAGATGTAAGGCGCTACGCCTCACCCAGTCTCCACGTTCTTAGGGGAGGGGCGGCTATCGTATTACAGTCCAATCAAAGCATGCGGAGGGCAAGAGGATATCATATTACACATGTACACTACGTCCAATCAGAGCACTTCTTTCCCTCCCCTTCTTATCGTAATACACGATATCCAATAAGAGCAATCTTACAACGTCACCAGTCTCCACGTGTCAAGGAAAGGGCATACTTTCTTTACGAAATTAAGTTTCGCAATTCCGAGAAGTCTCCCTTCACCCCAGTCTTGGTACTTTTTAAAGCATATAGAAAATAGGTATTTTTGCAATACTGCAAATATAAAACTATGGATTATCTTATATAATTGTGTAAATAAAAAACATGACATACAACACAATTATTGTTCTTATGAATAACGGATCACAATCTTTCTTTAATAATAACATTGATATATACTCAGTAAGTTTATTAATACAATATTAAAGATACTACATTTACAATGACAGACAAACAAAATAATCAGTTCTTTCGTATGCTAGAGTGCCCCCAAGCCAAATTGTTCACACCATCCTCAAGGAAGTAGCACTTGCCATAATATGGAGATAAAGTTTCTGATGTCTAATAGTGGAAACAACATGGAGATGGAGCGTGTAAGTTATTACATACTGCACAGTTGTTTTTACCTTTGAATCACTATCCATAGTGATCAATAGTTAATGTCTTTAAAGAAGAATATTTTATGCCTCTCGCCCAAAGCATAATGCGCTCAGTGTCTGTTTCCAGAGCATACATTTTTGCCCACAAACCAATAAATTCAACTGTTTCCCAGCCAGTTTATCTTTAATTAATCCAAACATATTTTTTTTACCAGCGAAATACGTCAATTGTTGTTTTCTGGGAAACCAGAGCTATCCAACCTTTCATGCACATCACTCCTGATATCTTCCCAGGGTTGTAATGTGGTAAATGAGTCTACCAGTGTCTGTGTAGCACAGTTTTACGTGCTTAGTTGCAAATTTCTTTAAAATGTACACATGGTTACAGTCGTAAAGAATCGTCTTGGAAATATGTAAAACAGCCATGCCAACTGCAATGGGTTTATCAAAGACTACATTAAGCTTAGTCAGCTCTATGCCATTCTCATTAAAAATCACATTCCTCAGAAAATTGGGTATTGCAATTATGTATTAATAAAAATATGATCGTGTTTTGGCGTGTGACCGCCAGTACTACAGCCAATCGGCGTTCAGTACCTACCGCTCGGGGACTTCCATAGAATTCGGTGAAACTTTCCAGTGCTCTTTCCCATGGGAACCAGACCTACTGGTAGCACCTGTCGTGGTTCTCACCAGCTTTTACCACCTGTCGCCTGCTGGTTTTAACTTGTTGTACCGAAGCAATTGTCAAATCTTAATATAATGGCTGTAAGCCAGAAATATTACAAATCCCCTTCCTTCTAACATTTTCCAAAATTGCAGGTTCTCTTAAAATGCCTTGCTATGTCCTTTTAACCTGTGAATTTAATCTGTGTTACATAAGCAAAATATTATGAAAATTTCTATCCGTTTCACTTCTTAACATTACCAACTACTATCCTGTAAAGAAATAATTAATTGTTACAATAGTACATACAAACATATTCTGCATTCATAAGTACACAATTTTCAATATACATAGCTAAACATAATTCATATACATACACACATGACTGTCAGCACAGTGCTGTCTTTTGACTAGAATGTCACATTAACATGTTGTTATTAAGATAATTATTTATCACCAGAGTCTCATGACTCTCAAATGCATTTGCTCGACGATACGTCATCCGAATAAAACCTTCCATATATTCTTAATTCAGTGCATTGCCCTCTGCAACAAGTTTATTCTGGTATACACCACCAAAATTCGGCACCTTGCCGTCCACAACATATTGAAACTTATTAAAATATTGCACACAGAACTAGGCAGTTCAAATTCTTTAGAGAATATCCTACATCACTTCTTTCAAATCGAAATATTTTTCACATGGATCTCTTGGCTTTCTTTGCCATTTGTTTCACTAACACTCACTACACAACACTGACATGGAACTAATCATGTAGTTTAGACATTCCTAATTTGTCTACCATTTCATAGTGCAAGAAATGTTCCGTTACATATAATAATTTACATATGTTACATCAAATCAAATGTTACAAAATTTTATCATAGTACATAAATACAAAAATACCATGCAATGCATAAGTGAAATACAGAAACACACAGTAATTCAAAAAGAATGTCAAATTAGTTTAAATATTACACCTCATCACAGAACAAAATTGTTTTGAATTCAATAAATAGTTTTACCTACAAGCAAAAGGGCTACCAATGGGATCTCCAATTTCAAGGAAGTTATCAAAATATGTTTTCATGAACCAAAGCTTCACAAAATAAATAACCCAATGAGAGCAATTGTAAATTACAGAAGAGCACCTACATACACCCTTGCCAGACATATGCTAAATGTAATCACACAACAATATAAAGCACATAATGACTGAACAATCAAAAACACAGTGGAACTAATAAACAACATAAAAGACTGATATATCCCGACACAGCTATCTTGATATCATTTGATGTTGAAAACATGTACTCCACAATCCCAGTCAAAGAAACAATCACAATAATAAAACAAGACCTTGTGACCTTCAATCAGTTATCACAATAACTCATAACAGAGATAAGTACACTCCTGCACCTCATCACAGAACAAAATTATTTTGAATTCAATAAAGAGTTTTACCTACAAGCAAAAGGGCTACCAATGGGATCTCCAATTTCAGGGAAGTTATCAAAATATATTTTCATGAACAAAACAGAAAAAATAATATTTGAAGAGATAGTACCAGGGAAATACAGTATAATATACTGGTGGAGATATATGGATGATATCCTCTGCTTGGTAGATGAACCAGAAAATAAAATAGACCAACTACACACAGAGATAAACGCAATACATAAGAACATAAAGTTCACTCTAGAGAAGGAAGAAGCAGGCCAAATCACTTTCCTGGACATATCCCTCACAAAGAAAAATAACTCACACTCATTCAGCATCTACAGAAAAAGTACTGCTCCAGACATAATATTACACCAGTCTTCTAACCACCCATAGGCCCAGAAGGAATAAGCTCTGAGATACATGTTACACAGATTAAACACAGTACCACTAGACAAACACAATTATAACAAGGAGCTGGACACAATAATTCAAATAGCAAAGAGTAATGGATACCAAGAAACCCTCATTACAAAATTGAATTAAAGAATCCAAAACAAAATAAAGAAACAAAACACCTAAAAACCAAGGGTTCATAATACTCACAACTACCCCCAAAACAACAACAACACAAATGAAAGACATAACACTGAAACTCAACAAACAAACTGCTACACACTTACTTATGGAAATAAACTGACACATAGAATTGGAAACATCCTCAAGAAACAAGGTATCAAAATAGCATATCAAAGCCATAACTCATTACAGAAATGCCTAATAAAAACAGAAAACATTGACATCTACCAAAAATCAGGTATTCACCAGTTCAAATGTATTACTGACGTGACGGATATATTTTGTAAAATTATGAATATCCACAGGAGAATATTTATTACAATTTTTATTTGGCTTTCTTACGAACACACTTTTGGTTATTTACAAAACAACTGAACACACAGAACTCAGAGATATCATGTTGATATTTGCAATGAAGTTATTTACACAGTTATGTCACTGTCCTGTACACTACTCCCCCACCAGTAACAGTATTTTCCATTGGGGTTGTATTTATTTCGTGATTTACTGCGGCTTTTATTGCGTCGGCAGTCGAAGCTTCTATTGCGAGACCTGTCTCTGTAATTGGTTGTCAATGCAGCTATTTGTTACTCTAGCCCTGAAATTCTTGCCATTAGGTCATTCATTGTTACCGGAACATCTTGTTTGGTGCAAGTGTCACTCTTCATAACGAACAATTCGTTACGAGGATTCAGTTCTATTATTCTATCAGCCATTACAGCCACCTTTTCGAGTCCTTCGTCACTGACAATTAAAATGTTTTTTATAGAATCTGGAAGTGTTTTAAGAACCTTTTCTGAAACATCTGCGCCTGCCAATGCTTGCATTTTGCGTAATAATTGACTAGGCTTTTGGTCTCCTAGATCAATTCCAGTGAATAGTCTTTTGATGCGCCTACCTTCGCTTTCTTTAAAAATATTGAGCAGACGTTCCTTAGCCGCCGTATATTTATTCTCTTCTGTGCTGCGAATAATGTCCCAAATATTCTCGATATATTTTGGCTCTAACTGCGACACTAGATGGTTGAATTTAGTCTCTTCCGTTACAATTTTGCAAATGCTGAATTGTGCCTCAACTTGATAGAACCAAATTTCGGGTTTATCACTCCAAAACGGCGGAATTGTGACACTGACCTTATTCGCTTCCAGTCGATCTTCTGGCGTGCTACTATTTGTTATCGTGTTCGCATTTGTCGCCATCTCCTCTTCTTATCACGTCGGGGTCACCAATTATTACTGACGTGACGGTTATATTTACTAAAATTATGAATATCCACAGGAGAATATTTATTACAATTTTTATTTGGCTTTCTTACGAACACACTTTTGGTTATTTACAAAACAACTGAACACACAGAACTCAGAGATATCATGTTGATATTTGCAATGAAGTTATTTACACAGTTATGTCACTGTCCTGTACACTACTCCCCCACCAGTAACAGTATTTTCCATTGGGGTTGTATTTATTTCGTGATTTACTGCGGCTTTTATTGCGTCGGCAGTCGAAGCTTCTATTGCGAGACCTGTCTCTGTAATTGGTTGTCAATGCAGCTATTTGTTACTCTAGCCCTGAAATTCTTGCCATTAGGTCATTCATTGTTACCGGAACATCTTGTTTGGTGCAAGTGTCACTCTTCATAACGAACAATTCGTTACGAGGATTCAGTTCTATTATTCTATCAGCCATTACAGCCACCTTTTCGAGTCCTTCGTCACTGACAATTAAAATGTTTTTTATAGAATCTGGAAGTGTTTTAAGAACCTTTTCTGAAACATCTGCGCCTGCCAATGCTTGCATTTTGCGTAATAATTGACTAGGCTTTTGGTCTCCTAGATCAATTCCAGTGAATAGTCTTTTGATGCGCCTACCTTCGCTTTCTTTAAAAATATTGAGCAGACGTTCCTTAGCCGCCGTATATTTATTCTCTTCTGTGCTGCGAATAATGTCCCAAATATTCTCGATATATTTTGGCTCTAACTGCGACACTAGATGGTTGAATTTAGTCTCTTCCGTTACAATTTTGCAAATGCTGAATTGTGCCTCAACTTGATAGAACCAAATTTCGGGTTTATCACTCCAAAACGGCGGAATTGTGACACTGACCTTATTCGCTTCCAGTCGATCTTCTGGCGTGCTACTATTTGTTATCGTGTTCGCATTTGTCGCCATCTCCTCTTCTTATCACGTCGGGGTCACCAATTATTACTGACGTGACGGTTATATTTACTAAAATTATGAATATCCACAGGAGAATATTTATTACAATTTTTATTTGGCTTTCTTACGAACACACTTTTGGTTATTTACAAAACAACTGAACACACAGAACTCAGAGATATCATTTTGATAATTGCAATGAAGTTATTTACACAGTTATGTCACTGTCCTGTACAAATGTTACAGTTGTGATGCTCTATACTTAGGACAGACCAGCAGGACATTTGAAACACGATATAAAGAACACAAACGATCATGTAAATATGGCAACAGCCATTCCACATATTTACAGAACACCTTAGGCAAGAAAACCACTATCCCACCACCATAGAAACCGACATGCAAATAGTCAGATTTAGCAATACGAAACACCTCCTGACCCTCTAAGAGAATTTCCAAATTCAAAAGCATTAATAGAAAAGAAACACATATTAAATGACCAAGTAAACATTATTTAAACTAATAAAACACATAGTAGACAAAGACAAACCTCCCCCGCCCTCAAAATCACCACATAATACGACCACGTAAAACAACAACAACAACAACAAATCCCTACCCACACATACACACCTGCAGAAAATCAAAATCAAATGGTCAAATGTTTGTAAATCTATCGGACCAAACTGCGTGGTCATCAGTCCGTAGCTTACAAACTACTTAAACCTAGGTAAACTAACCTAAAGACAAACACACACACCCATGTCCCAGTGAGGACTCGAACCTCAACGGCGAGCAACCGCCCGCTCCGCAGCGAGACGCTGGCTACTCGGCTACTCCACCGCGGCAACAGAAAATCAGAATCTCTCTCTCTCTCTCTCTCTCTCTCTCTCACACACACACACACACAGACACACACACACACACACACACACACACACTTACACGCACACACAAGCATAAAGTCGCTAGTTGAACTAAAATCATATTTATAAACACACAATACAGTCAGAACATCACACACAAAGTTGCTAGCAGACGCCTGTTTTGACAGAAAGGAAACAAAAACACATCTGACAGCACGAACCAAAGAATTCGAAAGCAAAGAACACACACACAGACAATAAACAGAAACAAAACAAACGACATACAGAGCCTGCCAGGCCACAGAAATGGATATTTTTCAAAAACTTTTGTAAAAAGTATTAATGTAAAAAGTGAAAATAGAAGCAGTGACAGCAAGTGGCAATGTGCTACAAATCACACACGAAGAGGAAAATATAAAATGCATGAGTTATATTAGTAGTCCAATTTATTCAGAATCAAAACAATCCAATTCCATGAGAACTGTTACCGATCGAATTTAGTAAAAGATCAAACAAGTAATGTAATACAAACCATTTCTTGTACAGCTGACCACTGAAGATGCTTTAGAATAAAGCGAAATGCGTCTGGTCTGAAGTAGACTAATTTACAGTTGCATAAGACGGTCCCATAACCTATACAAATTGTATAACTGCAACTGCGAAAAAGGAGTCCAAAAACACAAAGAAATAATTTTCTTTATTTCTTTATCTACTCCTTCCCTCTTTGCTAATAGAATGGAATATGGCTTAAATCTGAATGGGTCGTGAGGTTTTACTTGGAACTCATATTCATAATTCTTCATGCACCATGGTGTCTTTGAAAATCCTTTCCTATGCTGCAGCAGTATTTGCTCTAACTCCCACGTTTCATTTTCATTCAAACCCTTAGTCTTGACTTCAATACTTCCCTCTTCATCTACATTAATACCAATAAACAAACAAGATCTTTCTCCAGATCCCAACACTTACTTTCTCTGATTATCTGTACTCTAGCTTCATTGTTGTCACACTGCGGGTTCTTACTACTAATAAACTCAGACACCTGCTTCTCCTGTCCTTCTTGCACCTTCATACAACCTCCATTAAAATCTAACTTTGCTCAGTTAACACATAAACCTGTTATCGACATTGCATTTAATGTAAAAAACTTCCCTTTTATTCTTAATTCTAGCAATATTTGCTTCTTAATACGCTTACTCCTTGCCCCACAAGCTGTAACTACCTTGATGCCTTGCACCGATAATTCTGGAATTTTGTGCTATTGTTTTAGTCATAAAGACTGTTTGATACTGCACTTATTTCATTACCAGAGTCTAAGA
Source organism: Locusta migratoria (assembly GCA_026315105.1). Taxonomy (NCBI): domain Eukaryota; kingdom Metazoa; phylum Arthropoda; class Insecta; order Orthoptera; family Acrididae; genus Locusta; species Locusta migratoria. The sequence continues at coordinate 15,924,474 of CM048755.1, forward strand.
TTGCTAATGTTTTCATATAATTAATTTCTACTTCTACTGCTGGCTGATATGTTTCTGTTATTTCCTTCCTAGCAGATCAAATGTTTGTTAAGCTAATGCGACTTAACTGCGGGTGTCATCAGTCCCTAAACTTACAAACTACTTGTGAACTACCTTATATTAAAGACGACACAAACATCCATGCCCGAGGGGGGATTCGAACCCCCGACAGGGAGCGGCCTCGCGCATCGTAGCATAGCGCCTCAATGCGCTTGGCCACTCCGCCGCGACTCCTGCATATCCTCTTCCATGAGTGCTTCCTTTATGCCATCCCTTTCATCATATCCCAAGAATCTGATCAGTGGTCCATCGCATTCGGGCGTTCGCGAATGGACCAGGTCCGAACCGCCCCTTTATTTTCCGGATCCCTTTGATTTCTGTCTCTATCATTTGCCTGATTCCTTCCATGTTTATTATTGTTATTCTGATATTCTCTGCTCCCTCCAAATGGCCACCTCTACCTCTGTTTGCCACACTTCTTCCTCTAGCAGATGGGCTACGACTTTCCTGAGAGGTCTGTTTTCCTGCCACCTGTGCTGTTGACTGTTCCTATCAGCTGTTTCCTGTCTCCCAGATTCACGATCGTTACGACGATCCGTGCGCCACTTTGTTTTTCTCCAGCCTTCTGCAACATGTTGGTTACCTGACAGCACATCCACCTGTTCCAATATATGCAAGAGGCTGTTGACACCACTTTTGTTTACACTTATTAATTACTCCTGTACAGACACTAGTAACGTAAGAATAATGATTTCTACTAAATCAGATTCTCTCAGTGGATCTGTTAGATACCGGTTTTTTTCCCAGTAAAATTGAAAGAATTGCTTATAACTAGGACAACCACTATTGGTGAAACTTCTGCCTTCAAAACTCTCTGTTCTTACGCTATTTTGTGTACTTGTTGACCAATATTGATTTAAGAACGCCGTAACGAAGTCTTGGTATGTGTTACAAGTGTTTGCAACATTTGTTCCCCATGAGATAACATCTACTTCAAATCTGCTGGCTACAAACTTTATTTTTTGCTGTTCTGTCACGTTTTCAGGAATGATACCCTCGAACTGACTTGAGAAATGACGGAATTCATTAACATTTGCATGCTTTACTGCATCACTCACATTAACTGTCCCCTTCCTTTTTTCTTGTTCTACCCACGTTTCAAATTTTTCCTTCAATTTGATTTTCAATATTACTCAAATTTTTAGAAACACTGAACGTTTCAGGCAATTCTTTCACTTTTTGCTCAATTTCGCACAATCTACTCTGAAGCGTAATTGTATTGCCTTTACAAGCAGATTCTACATGTGATACCTTACGATTAAGTGAAACATAATCATTCTTCTTTTTTTCTAAATTATTTCTTATGCCTGTCATTACATGCTTTGGCGACTTCTACTTGATCTTGTCTCAATTTATTGACATCATTAACTAATAATATAACATTATCCTGCATATTTTCAGTTATTCTCTTAACCTCAGCGTCTACCCTGTGATTAATTTCAGATTTCCAAACTTCCAATTTTTTACCTCATTCGCGTCTTTCTTTATCTATCTTTTTCAAGCACTTTTTTCTATTTTGGCTTCATTTATAATTACCCTGTTTCTTAAATGTTCTAAATTTACTGTTCATGTTAGCCATTTGGATATTTATTTCATGTAACCTTTCTGACGTATCTTTTAGCCCATTTTCCTACTTGTTTTCTAATTTCTGATTATCGTTTTTAAGTTCTGTTCCTAATTTACTAATATATTGGAACAACATTGTTAAAATTACCTCCTTTACCATTCTTTTTCCCCATTATTTTTTACTGGCAAAGTGTCTTCCGAAACCATGCTATGACTTGCCCTACTTACAACCGATGTCTGATCATCACAAATGCCAATGTCAGATTCATTTTCACTGGCGTTCGCATCAAGATCCTCCACTTCATTGTGGTTCTGAGTGACATTTGCTATATTGTTTACATTAAACTGCTCTGTGTTTTGACTAGGTGTGTTCTCTACATTGTTAGAATCACATTGCCGGACTAAAGCTGTTGGAGGTCCGGGGTGGCGGTGAAACGAAAGGAGCCCCCCCGTCCATTTGGAAATACATGTATTACTATAAAAAAGAATTGGAGGCCCCTTCCAGGACGAAAGGCACAGGACAGTCTGAAAAAATAGCTTTCGATATTTGGAAGCCCCAGCAGAACGAGAGGCCAAGCACGCTAAAAAAAGAAAAAAAAGTTATTTCCAGTGATTTGGAGGCCCCCCAAGACCGGAGGCCCGAGGCCGTCCGCCCCCCCCCCCCCCTTTTGGTCCGCGACTGTAGAATCATCCACAAAATTTAATTTGAATCTATTTTCATTGAATAAATTTTGCGTGTTATTATCTACACTATTTGTTGATGAAAAAAATATATGCTGTCACTTTGTGTCTTGCTGTTGTGGCTGACCCATAGGAACATTGCCCACTTTGTGAACACTTTTCGCTCTCTACTTCTTAACAAGCATTTACTGTCATTTTCACTAGCCATTTTACTGATTTTGCTACTACTCTTAATCACTTTCTTAGATTTACAGAATAATTTAGATATTATACTATCTTTATAAATTTTACAGAATGTCTGAGTATAACACTCACTCTAACTTTTCTTCCGTTGCGTGAGTGCAGCCGTTTTTCGTGGGCGTTGCTGTAGATGGTTGTACTGCTGGTGTACTCCTTCTTGCTTTCGAAGTCAGCTACGCATCGCCCTCCTAACTGCTTGAGAACGCCGCTCCGTAACCACAGCTGTTTGCTGATTTCGGCCGTCGTTGACCTCTGCCTGCTGCTGCTATTCGGCCGCTGCTTGTAGACACACTCGTTTCGTAGCCGAGGTGTGCCACTCAGTGTTGCCAATTTGGTGTTTTTAGCACCAGATCTGGTGTTTTTTTAAGTTCGTCTGGTGCCAGAAATTCTCATTTAGCGCCATAGCGAAATACTGGTGCTATTTCAAAAAATCCAGTGCCAAATCTGGTGTTTAACGGATTTTTTCATTAAATTGTCTCCTGCGACTAATAAGTAAATCCTGAAATTCATTTAATAATTTTAATAGAGGTACAAAAGCGAAGTTCAGCCTTACACGTGTCTAGGTCAACACTCGAGCAGGGGAATTCCCTGAAATAGTCATTTTCGTGCATAAGTAAGCGCAGCATGTGGGGCTCAGTGCAAGCGCACTTGGTTCAAAGAGTCCTTTGTTTTCTTCCCAGCTCCCAGGTAATTTACCAGTTAAGAATATGTCTCTCTTTTCACCTTTTGAATGCCTAAAGCCAGTCAACCCATCTATTGTTGAAATAACACAGCTGTTTGTGCAGGACCCAGGTGTTATTACAGCGGTGTACAATGTTCAAAATGTTCTAATGTTTGTAAATCTATTGGACCAAACTGCGTGGTCACGAGTCCGTAGCTTACAAACTACTTAAAGTAAGGTAAACTAACCTAAGGACAACACACACACACACACACACACACACACACACACATATGCCCCAAGGAGGACTCGAACCTCCGACGGCGAACAACCGCGCGGTCCGCAACGAAGGGCCTTAGGCCGCTCGGCTACTCCACCGCGGCGGTATATAATGAATGGAAAAAATTTGCAACTCATTAAACGAGTTGAAACACAAGATACACACTACAATTTTGATCAGAAGTGGCATCATATAGTGATGCAGGTGGAGAAAACTCCTTTGCAAACATTGTAAACATAGCTATGTGTGTACTTTCGCTCCCACACTCTACTAGGGATGGCGGTTATCGCTGAAACAACCGGTTTTCGGTTATACCGGTTCTTTTCATCTCCAGTTTAACCGCACCGTAAAAATTGCTCAAGATAACCGGTTTTTTAAATTACCGGTTTTCGGTTCTTATTGCTATTATTTCCAGTAGAATTCGAACGAAACATATTTTGCGGCCGAAACAGTAATCGAATGTTCGGTTCTTCTAGTTTCGGCCGAAACCGAAACTTACGAAATTTAGTTAAAATTTAGGCTAATTTACGTTATACGACAAATCACTAGTCTTTCCATATTTTGCAAGATCCCCTCCCGATATTACGCCTTCTTGAGTGTGTATAAGCCTAGCCAGGAGTCCGTAGAAGACGATATACGAAGCATACAGATTTACTGGCCCAGTATTTCCATCCGGCAGTTGCGAATATTGAGCCAACCACTCCGTAAGTTGAACTTGTGAGCCAGTGCATACGAATATCTCGTTATACACACAACATATATAAGTTACAGTCAGTAAATGAACTTCAATCAGTGCTGCAGAAGTATTTCGAAAAATAAAGTCACATTTCCGACTAACAGTATGATTGCTGTCAGTGTAAATTTACGCAAATTGAACTAGGAAAGCTCAGTAGCCGGCCGCGGTGGCCGAGGTGACTGAGGCGCTCCAGTCACGGTCAGCACGGCCACTACGGTCGGGGGTTCGAATACCCCCTCGAGCATGGATATTTGTGCCGTCCTAGTTCGTAAGTAGTTCATAAGTAGTTTGTAAGTTTAGGGACTGATGACCCAGTAGTTAAGTCCCATACGCTTAACAAACATTTGAACATTTTTGAAAGCTCAGTACCACATGATCAAAGAATGTTCAAATGAGTGTGAGTTCTTATGAAACCTAAATGCTTAGGTCATCGGTCCCTCGACTTACAAACTACTTAATCTAACTTAAACTAACTTACGCTAAGGAAAACATATACATCCATGACCAAGGGAGGAGGGAGGACTAACTGGCGACTGGAGCAGCCGCACAGTCCGTGACATGGAGCCTCAGACCGCACGGCTACACGCGACGCACCACATTATCAATGTTACCTAAACTCATATTGGTTATTAAAAAAGCTCCTCGCTTTCAAGGAATCATATTAATAAAATGTTCAAATGTTTGTTGAGCTTATGGGACTTAACTACGGGGTCATCAGTCCCTAAACTTACAAACTACGTATGAACTACCTAATACTAAGGAAGGCACAAATATCCATGCCCGAGGGGGGATTCGAACTCCAGACTGTAGTGGCCGTGCTGAACGTGACTGGCGCGCCGTAGATAGCTCGGCCACCGCGGCCGTCTCACATTAATAAAACTTGTTAGCATAACAATATGATAATACATTAAAAGTCAGTATTCCAAGCTTAGAGTACATCACTTACATAATAGGTATATGAATCGAATTTACCTTCTCCTCCAAGGAACATTTTGGATGCTTTCTCCTTAAAGGACATAGCATGTTTGTAGTACCTCCACCCGTTTTCAGCGTTTTAAGGCAAATGGAGTACTGTACCTCACTGCTCCCGTACTTCGTGAAGTACTTCCACACTCTGGATGGTGCCATTTAAGACACAACCGATGCCTGGCGACGACAGCAAGGAACTGCCGCATGACCAGACGGAGGCAAGTCTCGTACACTGCCGGTGCACGCGCGTCGTCTAATAGGCCACGCCACACGGCAACAGGTGCATCGATGCCTCAATAGCTGCACTAGTTCTTAAGTTCTTATGCCACGCGTTTGTTGCGCGTTTCTGACTGCCGGGATTGTTCTTAAATTAACACTGATCGTATTTCTTAGTTTCTGCGATGACCTAATATTTCACAGCAGTAGAAATTTTAGGAATAGCCCTAAATATTAGTGTCTACTAGATTTAATTTTTTTAAATTATTTACAAAAAAAACACATTTTGAACCACTAATACCGGAAGTAGTTGTACCGGTTTTTTTCCCAGTTCTTGGCAATAACTAAAATAAACCGGCTACAACCGACACCAAATAAATACCGAAAGTAACCGGTTATTCAAAACTAAAATACCGGTATCGGTTTTAACCGGTCGGTTTTTCCCATCCCTACACTCTACTGCAGACTTAGAGAGTGTTCAGCCAAGTTCATTTAGTAAAAATGTAGCATAGAAATCGAATGAGTGTTCAAACATTGCATTCCATTTTATGTGTGCGGTTTGGACTAAAAACAGAGGGGAAATGCTGTCACAACTATTAACTTCCGAAGTACATAGTGGCCAAAATTGTATCCAGAGCTACAGCCCTACTTCGCCTTCCTGCTCTGAAAATGTAGTAGCGGCAGCTCGCTCCTCAAGTGAAGAAGATTTTTAACAAAAGAAATGTAAGTAATAAAAATTCGCATATGTTGGTGCTTTTCTTGTGTTTCGAATCGTAAAGTTCAGCTGGTGCTTTTCTGGCGTTTTAAAGTGTGGGCTTTATTGGTTTTTCATTTCAAGATTTGGCAACACTGGTGCGACTGCAGGTTAGCTGCGCCAGATTCGCCTTGCTGTGTGCGGTCGCCTCTTCTCTGCTCCAGTCGTCGTAGCTGCCTGCCGGCTGTGTTCCACCTTACCACTATCTGCTGGCTCGCGCTCCGACGTAACATAATCCATTGGCTGCGCACTTCCCATTACACGCAAAACTTCATTTCACGTAAGACGGTCACTTTCTACCATAAAAGAAAATTCACCGATCACTGTCACTGTTCCTGCTAATTTGAAGCCTCATTTATTTAATGTACGTACCGCAGGTGTAAATTCCCCACCAGGGATGCCATGTACAACGGGAAAATGTCTATAGGGGGTGTGTTAACCGGTCCTATATAATTTTCTTTCCTCCTCCATGTTGCCATGGATAACGTACAACAGTTTGTGTTTGTAGCACAATAACAGTAAACACGAGGGTTGTAGTAACTCCCCACTGCACTGTGTGAAGGGTGGAAATTCTAAAGTTCACCAACCTGGAGTCTTCTATAGATGTCGTCCCGTGACAGATGATAGCACACAGGTCGGAGTCCTTGAAGTGATGCTGAAATTATTAAACTATTGGCAGGAACTGATCAAATTACTGAATAAAGCGGAAGTTCTTGGGAAGCCAGCTAGTTTATTTAAAGAATGAAGACAACTAACAAACCACATGATAATATACACTTGCCACACATTGTTTTAACTGAAAGTTCAAGATATTGCCATTTCACCTTGCTCTAAAGTGATTAAACTATGTCTTATGACCGCCTACGTAGGCGACATGTTACTCCTTCCAGTGCGTGTTCTGGACTGAAGTGTGGCAGCTCGATGCAAGGCGCGCAAAAATCGCCACCGTGCATGTCCGTCTTACATTAATTGTTTTGTTTATTAATTTTGCTATAGTTAATATATGTTATGTAGTCAGGGCATAGCTTGGCTTTGAGAGGTTTTCTAATTTAACTTTGATTTAGAATAAATAGTTGGTTTATTAAGTATTAATAAAAATATGATCGCGTTTTGGCGAGTGAATGTCGCGTGACAGCCAGTGCTACAGCCAATCGGAGTTCAGTGCCTGCCGCTTGGGGACTTTTCTAGAATTCGGTGAAACATGCCATTGCTCTTTCCCATGGGAACCCGACGTACTGTTAGCATCTGTCGTGGTTCTCACCAACTTTTACCATCTGTCGCCTGCTGGTTTTAACTTGCTGTACCGAAGCAGTTCTCAGAGCTTAATATAATGGCTGTAAGCCAGAAATATTACAGCAATTAATGCACCTGCGTCGTATATGCCCTCCCATGATGTTACCAGTATAATTTGTCTCATCTTTCGCACAGTCTGTACGGTCTTTCCAAAAACGGCATTGTCCATGAGTTTTAAGAATTTCTTCTCAAACTCAGTGCGCGTATTCGTCCGTTTTTTTTTTTTTTTTTTTTTTTTTTTTTTTTTGCTTTAAATTCAAAGCTCCAGGAAGCTTTCTTAAACAATGAGATTCGATGAATCTTTCTCAAAAGCATATTATGTTCCAAACACTATTTTTAAATTTCTATAATAAATGATGTATCCCTTTTTGTGGTTAAGTGTTGTAAACAGCTTTTCAGGTTTCTTACTGTCTGATGTTGGCGGCCAATTTCTCTGGTCAAAAGGACAAATATGAATGTAAATGTTTACGTCTTTTAATGTTTTTATAGTCTATGGGACTTAACTACGGGGTCATCAGTCCCTAAACTTACAAACTACTTATGAACTACTTACAACTAAGGACGGCACAAATATCCATGCCCGAGGAGGGATTCGAACCCCCGACCGTAGTGGCCGTGCAGACCGTGACTGGAGCGCCTCAGTCTCCTCGGCCACCGCGGCCGGCTGAATGTAAATCATGACTACCTTCAGGGTAATCGAGGTCTTCTAGTATATATCCTTTACGAATCATCCGATACGTTTCGTAACACCAAAATCTTTGACACTATCTGGAGGATGCCATTCAAAATTAGACATAGGGAGATGTTTCAGCATTGTCCAGCTATATAAACTGTTCACTTCGAGGTATATATGCACGATTCATCGATAGTTTCAATATAATTAGTCATGAATCTGCTGTTGGCAACTGCATGTCTGCATGAAAAATGAACGACCTCACCTCTGATACCTCGACAAACTGCAGCTGATCGATATCAGTTGCCAGTTGCAGCCCTGCGTTACTAATTTTCAGCAGCGAATCCCATGTTAAGCTGTGTGAGTTAATTTAGTGGGCAGGATCTAATTCGTATGTAGTAAGGCAAAGACTGCCGAAGTTTTCAAACATATCGGCAGGGAGAAGAACGTCAGTTTTCAAATATAAATCGGAATATTCTCCAAGCGTCTTATAGGTAAATACGTTCCGTCCATGCATGCCCTTTGACACTCTACTTCCGTTATTGTTACTCCTGTTAACGAACTTTCAAACTTGTTGAATGAGGGCAACCGATCTTCTAGTAACATTGATTAATTGGTGATATATTCATAAGGAAAATAGCCCTTTTGATGAATAGGACTGAACTCTCGACCATCGGGAAAATATGTCTTCACTATCGCGAGTTCGTCTGGTGAGTAGTATGACGTCAGGAAATTCAGTGAATGGATAAATCGGAAATTAATGTTTCAGAACCGACCTTTGTTCATTATCGAAATACTTTTCCTATAAGATTTATATTTCTCCATATTCGAAGGGATAACTGAATTCTACCTGGGTTTAATGTTATGTTGCTGTCTTCTGATGCCACCTTTTGTTTACAACTGTTTATGATCAAGAAATGGGCTTGGTAATTTTTCAGATTTTAAAACAATGTGATCTGTAAAGTGTGGTATGCAACATGTGCTGCTCCTCGGAATGCACCAGTGAAATGACAGTGATCCATATGTTTAACACTGTCTTCCTAAACCTGTTTCTAGCAAATATTCCCAACCGTTGCTATGTGAAACGCCATTTCTTCTTCAGGAGTTAATCCCATAGGTTTATTTTCCAACAACAAGTGATGCACAGTCTCTGATTGTATAGAGCTGTTGGGTAAACAATTGCATGTAATCACTGTCTCTGTACAATTTTCACCGCGAGTATCTCGCATCATAGCTGCAGTGTATGAAGTATGCTACATTGTATGGTTTACAAACGTGCACCTGATCGGAATACAAACCAAAGTCAGTACTGAGACTGCAACAGCAACTGGTTCGAAGACGTATTTTGTATCAGCATAAATGGGACATGACAGATTTTAGATCCAAGTTTTCGACCTCGGCAAGCCCCGGGATCACTTTTGAATATCCCAAAAACCGATAAATTTTCGCACTTTTTCGTTTTTTTTCTCATTTGTGCCATGAAGGACCGTTTTCGACAAACATTGTTCAGTACATTTTAACTACATTAAATTTGGTACAATTTGAGACCAAAATGAGCTCGGAAGACAATAGTTCCTGAGATACTGCTTTTAAAATATTGACAAATTTTCCAGAATTTAGAAGTTTATGCTTATTTTCATACGCAATTATCTTTATATCCACAATACCCAGTCCGAAATGAATCAGCAAAATAAACATATGTTTATTTTAATATTTTGAAAGGGGAGGACATGTAAATAGAGGGATGACTAAACATAATGAGAGAGGAAGCGAACGATGATTTATCTATACTTGTTATACGGAATATGATGGGAATTTTTTTTTAAAGAAATGCAGTGCGTTACAACATCGTTATGTCGTAATGGAGTAGTTTGAATGATGTTTGCCGGAAAAACTAAAATTCCGGGTGTGCAGACTGTCTCGTGTCGGCCTCACCCGACAGGGCAGTCCACGCGGCCAATAAAAGGCGTTTACCCTCCTGTCCACCTTTTGCATTCCTTTCAAAACCTCATCATTTGCAGAGAGTCACCTGATCACTTTCACTCATGCCTTCAGGGCCTGTGATTTCATGTCGTGACTCCTTGGCCAGAGGTAATTGAAGTTATTTCAGATACTGAAGAAACATGGAGACCTTAAAGAGTCAGCTGCAGTTTTTTTTTCTAATCCAGCAGCGACACCTGCTGAAGTAGATAAAGCTGGCTTGAAAATCCTCATTGAGCTGTACGGTGGGGAAAGATCTAGTCAAACCATGAAAGATTTGCGCTACCAGCTCTTCACAAGAGCTGCAGTCAAGGCCAGTTTCACCTCGGCCAGACTTCCTCCCACGCATGCTGCAAAGCTGCAGTCGTTTCGTACATACCATCAGGTGCAGCACTGGCTGGGTCACAAGAAGAATCCGATCAATGGGGATGGGTTCCTAGAGGCCAAGGCATTTTCCCAAAGACGATATCGAGGGAAATAGTTCCCTCAAACCTGCTTACCATGATTTCTTGCAGTTCCAAGAAGGGATGCAGATATGCTTGCAGCTGTAGGAAATCTGGTTTGAAGTGTTCAGTTGTCTGTGGAACCTGCAATGGCCAATCATGTGAAAATCTTTCTGAAATTACTGTGGACGTCGATCTCAACACCCACAATTTGGAGGAGCTCAGTGACGACGACGATGACATGGATGGGCTGCTCGAACAGGTCGAGGAATAGTATCAAGTATACTTATAATCATATTGCTCTTGAAAGTCACCTTTATTCCTATTAATTAATACCTCCCATATGTTAAAAACTGTTCAAATGTTTGTATAGCTTATGGGACGTAACTACGGGGTCATCAGTCCCTAAACTTACAAACTACTTATAAACTAACTAATACTAAGGACGGCACAAATATCCATGCCCGAGGAGGGATTCGAACCCCCGACCGTAGTGGCCGTGCAGACCGTGACTGAAGCGCCTCAGTCCCCGCGGCCACCGCGGCCGGCGCCTCAGTCTCCGCGGCCACCGCGGCCAGCACCATATGTTATTGATACCATTAATTCCGTCAGTTAATACTTATCAACATGTATGTTGTATTTATATTAGGACTTTTCGACAAGGCTTAACCTTGAGATAATGGACAAATAAATACTTACATTCTATTTCAGTACGTCCAAGGCGAAAATTACACTGAAATATGCCGATTGGCAGATTTATTTGGCTCAGGTCCATCGAAGAGAACGTCTTTAACTATCATTCCGTGTAGACATTCAGTTCATATGCACTTTTTATACGACTTGATGTAATTATTTGTTCAACAAATTTTTTGTATACATTTATTTCTTCAGTTTCATTTGCCTTGTGAACAGCGACCTTTCACCGAAAATCACCCCCAGTGATTCTCAAAATGACAAACTGAATAAATATATACCTCACTGAATCATTTCAGACAGGTTATAGCAGATATAAAGACGACAGCTTAAAATGTAACACGAATATTAGCTTATATAATAAAAGTTATGAAAATTTGCCAATTTTTGAAAAGCTGTATCTCAGGAACTATTATCTCTTCCGTGCTCATTTTGGTCTCAATCTGTATCAAATTTAATGTAGTTTAAAGATGTAATGAACAGTGTTCAGGGTGAAAATGAAAAAAAAAAGTGTGAAAATTTTGCAGTTTTTGGAATATTCAAAAGTGATTCGGGGGTCTGCCGAGGTCGATAACTTGGATCTACCATCTCAGTCACATCCCAAACAAGAGAGAGAAAAAGAAAAAGAAAAAAGAAAGAAAGAAAGAAACCTACTAGCCTCATTTGATGCAACTCATGATGTTCTAAGTTACTGGACTATAAATGCGCGCCGGCATTCTACCAGTCAGAACAGTCGCTTGGCTGCCGTGCTCGAGTGAAGTTCATTTGCCCGAGAACTCAGGCAAATGAGCCCACCACTAAATGGAACGAATAATACCTAAAACTCGGTCAGCCGTAGAGGAGCATCATCAGATAAAATTAAAGGGAGCGCAGTAGGCAAATAAGTAATATATCAGTAATAGAAATCTAGATTACTTTTGATAATTACAGTATTAACTTAAGGGTCTCATACATCTTAGCCGCAAAGTTAACTACTGGTCTCAGCCTTCAGCAGTGCGTCACACTGCCGGCTGGGACGAGCCAAGACGAAAAACAGGGGGAAAATACACTTTTCCGATTTTCACGTTGTAAAAAAAAAAAATAAATAAATAAAATGGCGGTATATAAGACCACCCCACATCGTTTTATGAATTTATTTTTTCCTTACAAGTTTTGGTTTGTCTGTGAAAAAAGGAAATGTCTACTTTTCATTACGGGCGAGTTTTTAGCATTTATTTAAAATATACAGAAATTCAACTTCCACAGACACAGTAATACCTGCATCCAGCAACACATATACATGCAGCCTTCCACAGCATGGTGCAACGTCTACTATCTATCCCTCAGACAAAGACAGATTTTGATAATGAACTTGAAATAATAAAAGGAATTGCATTCAACAATGGTTATAGCCCTACCCTGATTGACAACATACTTTGCAAGAAAAAGAGACGGTGAATAATACTACTATTGTATCCTCCACAGAAGATACCTGGTAACACAGACAAAAACTGGGCACCAATGTCATATGTTGGTAAAACATCAGAAAGGCTTGCCAGCAAACTTAAGTCCAGAAAATACACGCCAGCCTTTTATAATAGAAATACCATTGCCAACTTGTTCTTCGATAGCAAAGACAAGAGTGCACCTTTGGTAAGAAGTGGTATATGTAGGATCTCTTGCAATCTTTGTGGCAAAGTATATATAGGTCAGTCAGGTAGGGTTATACCTACTAGACTTGCTGAACGTGAGAGGAGTTGGAGACTAAAAAAGAGAGATTCCACCTTTGCAGGACATGCCTTAAATGAATGCCACGCCTTTGACATTAGATGTGATGTTCTCCACAGAGCAAATAAAGGCAGAAAGCTAACATTGCTTGAAATTCTCTCTATCAACAAACACAAAGCTCAGAAACCGAACCTCATTCTCAATGATCAGACCCAATTCCAGTATTCACCATTATTAAAGTAACCTATTATGTATAATTCTGCCACAATGCTTGTCGAAATTGTGTAATGTCTCTCTCTTGTCCTTTAATGTGTTACTCACACCACTCTCTTGAAAACCAGTAAATTTTAATATAGGCTATATACTTCAATATGCTCCTTTATTTCATTTTCACACACTCCAAACTTATGTAATTGTTCCCCACCAACATTTCATTTTATGTCTTCCTCACTAACCTGTTCCACTCCTATTTTTGTTCGTATATATAAGTTAATTTAATATACAATTGCACTTACTAGTATTCACTGAACCATTGTTTGTTTCAACCTATTTGTTGAAAATTAATATATAGTTATGTCTTAGTTACAGTTTTGTTTTAATTAGTTGGGAGTCTCTGTTTAAAGGCTACATAGTCTATGACTGAAAGCTATGTTTGTAAAATATTTGTACTCGAGACACAGCAGCTGGTGTGATATGGATAATCTGCAGTATTAAGTTGTCTGAAGCTGGCCTAAGAAGCCGAAAGCTAGTTCACAACAAAAATAAATATTATTGTGGGACAAATATATAGTGTATACAGTTATTTAATTTATTTATCTATTTATTTATTCGTATCAGAAGCATTAATATTTGGTATACAATTACAAAGAAAGAAACTTTTACTGGATTATACACATTATATACAAAGTCACACTTTACAAAATTGTCTATACTACGTTTGCCCAGAAGTTGGCGACATCCAGTGTATGCATGTTTTAGGGCAGCAACTACACTGGAACAAATGAGATGTCGTCTGGATTGTCCCACACTCGCACAATGGGGCTCAGTGCTGAAACCCCACTCCTGTAGGTTGCTTTTACATCTGGTCACGCCTGGCCACAATCTGTTCACTGATCTCCAAGTACTCAATTTCTCCATGTGACCGGGTGGTAGTTGTTCAGCCATTCTTGTGAGCTAGTGCAGCTTGCGCGCCACATGTCGATTGCGGATTGCTGAGGTGTCCCGTTAAGAGCCTCTGTTGTTCTGAGGAAACTTTTCCTAGATTTGAGTCTTTGAGTGGCTGGCCTGTATCCATATAGAGGGTGAGCTTCAGATGTTTCCGCCTTCTTCTTCTCATTTTTGCCGGAACCTCTCGACGGATATCGGGAGGGGCAATACCAGCAAGACGGTACAGTTCGTCGAACAAGGTAGGTCTTAGACATCCGGTAATGATGCGACAGGCATCATTGAGAGCTACATCTACCATCCTGGCATGACATAACTTGTACCATACTTGGGATTCATATTCGGCTGCATAATAACATAGAGCAAGGGAAGAGGTTCTCAGAGTATTGGGACGTGCTCGCCAGGTAGTGCCAGTTATCTCCCTTATAGTATTATTTCTGGCTGCCACTTTTTGCTTGGTGTTCGAGCAGTGTTTCTAGTAAGTGACAGCACGACCAAATGTCACTCTAAGATATTTTGGTGAGATGCAGTGTTCTAATGCAGTTCCTTCCCAAGTAATTTTGAGAGTTCTGTTTGCCATTTTATTTCTGAGGTGGAAGCCACAAGTCTGAGTTTTACTGGGGTTCGGCCTCAGCTGATTCTCCTTGTAGTAGTCAGAAAACACTGAAAGTGCGTTTGATAATGTCTACTCAATAGTGTCAAAGCAGGTGTCTTGAGTGGTAATGGCACAATCATCTACATAGATAAAGCTTTGTGTTCCTACGGGTAGTGGCTGGTCATTGGTGTAGATGTTGAACAATGACGGGGAGTGCACACTTCCCTGAGGTAATCCATTCCTCTGTGATTTCCACCTGCTTCTTTCCCCTGAAATTCAACAAAAAATCTTCTGTTTTCAAGGATGTTCCTTATGAAGCAGATAAGGTGGTAGTCATTCGTAGCATTGTATATTTTCATAAGGTGTCGTCTATGTTTGGCGGTATCATACGCAGCTGTAAAGTCGATAAATACTGCTCCAGTGATCTGTTTCCTTTCGAAACCATCTTCGATAAGCTTAGTTAGCTTCAGCACTTGAGATGTACAGCTCTTCCCAGTTCTGAATCTAGCTTGCTGTTGTATGTAGACTGCCTCTAACTTATCCATTAGTCTATGGAGTATGACTCTTTCGAGGATCTCGTATAGATGACAAAGGAACGAGATAGCACGATAACTCTTTGGATAATTTGGATTCTTACCTGGCTTGCGAATAGCTATGACTCTGGCTTTCCTCCATAATTTCGGGATCTTGCATGATTGGATACAGTTGTTCATCAGTTCTGTTAGCCAGTGCTTCATGGCTCGACTGAAGTTCTTAATTTGCTCAGCTCATGTCGTCAAGGCCAGCAGCTTTACCATTCTTGGTTTTGTTCAGTGCATACTCAAGCTTAGCCAGAGTGAAAGGAAGATGTAGAATACTAGATTCTTGATCAGGTTTTCTCTCGAATGACTCTTGCTGGTCTTGGTGGTGCTAGTAGATTTTCCATTTTCGATGAGCTGGTGTGCAATTTCATCAGCTTTAACATTTGCATGGATGCTTGTTTGAGAACGGTCATTATTTAGGCGCCGTAGTAATCTCCAAGCTCCTTGTCTGCTCCTACTCATATCACAGTCTGCCATCCGTTTCTTCCATTGGTCTTTCTTGGCCTCAGAGATTTAAGATAGAATACACGCTGCACCATTGGAGGTTACCTTATCACACTAAATGGGTTTTCGTTTTATGATTTGTAATATTGATCTAGTAATACGGCTGTCTCTGCAGTTACCCCTTGAATATAGTTTTTCCTACAGCATCTTGGAATACATGTCCGAAAGCAGAGATTAACAACATCAACAAAATGTTCATATTCTTCAGGTATGGCTGGGATAGTCTGAACTTTCTCATCGAACATTTCGGAAAACTTTCACCACTTAGCCTTTCTAAAGTTGTATTGTCGCCTGAAGCGTGTTTCTTGAGGTCTTATAACAGGACGTAGCTGACACATTATTGGTCTATGTTGTGTTTTGGGGACATTGTTGTGCTATATTCTCGCTTACATTGTTGTGCTATATTCTCGCTTACAAAGAGGAGGTCTGGATTAAATCCTCGTTGTCATATCCCATTGTTGAAGGATACAGGTAGTTTGCTGTCATGGATGAGAGACAGGTGGTTACTTTTAACCCAAGAAAAAACAGCTTATCCGTTTTCATCCTCATGTGTGTATCCTCAAACGTGGCTGTGACTATTGAAATCTCCTATTACTAGAGCTGCCTTCTCTTGAAATTTTGAGCTGGAGTGAAAGAGATAACCTCATAACTATGTACACCTTACGTATTATTAAAGTAAATGTATTACTACATAAAGCTGTAAGAATGCACAAAATTTAATTTTAGAACCTGTATTAGCACCATTAACTATCTCCCCCTAACGTTCCATGCAAATTACAAAATTAGTTTGAACATTACCTCATGAACATCAGAATATTTCAGTGTATGGAGAGATAATTTCTTTTAATGTAAATTGGTAGGTCTGAACCACTTGGTAACATTGTTTCATGGAAATCAATATCTACTGTGGCGGATTAACGACGATATTTAAGAATTATCTTTGTGAGTCTTTTATATTAGTTCCATGTACTCTTTGATTTGTATACGTTCTATGTAAGACGCGCGTGTAAATAAAGGTTGTGTTTACGTTTCACGATATAAAGTGGGTGCCGAAACCATGGAACCACCCTGGATAACTGGGATAGTATCAGGAAAAACCAAAATAATTAGAAGAACACGCTAGCAAGAGGCGTTGGGTCAGAGACTTCGGAATTCGTGACGGGAGCGAGCGCGGCTGGCCACATCTGCACGAGACGAGCTCTACATATAACGCTGGTGAGTGAAAAACTGTTTATTGAAATTGAGTAGGGAACTATACGAGAGCTTTTATTTGAAAATTTGCATTTTCCCTGTGATTTGCGGAGCTGGATATTAGCGTTTGTTCGAGCTGGATATTAGTGTTTGGTATTAGCTTTTGTTTGAGCTTGGCCAGAGATAACGTATGAGTAGCAGCTCCCTTGTTTACATAGATACCATGGGTGCTACGCAAAGTTGTCAGAGATTATAACAACTTAACGGACAAGCGCTCCACTTGCTAGGCAGTCACGAAACATTATTTAGCTTTATGATGGCAGACGAAAGTGGAGATAGGGCACTAATATTGCTGAGGAGAAAACGAAAGACAGTGCGGGCGAACATAACTAAATTTAGTAACGACATTATAAGAACAGCATCGGATGTAGAAACAGACAACGAGTATAATCGGACGAGATTACAAGAGACCTTAGATCAATTAATTATTCTTGACAATGACATTCACGAACTTTTGTCAGACGCTGAATACGACACTGACGTGATAGAGTGTGAAAAATACGTCGAAGTCGGGAAGTGAGCGATATTTAATTCGACTCGCGCTGCTCGTGACAAAACATCTGAAATTGCCTGTCGTTCAGTCGCGGCTGCAGTGCCGTCACTCTTCTCTATCCCGCATTCTGTAAAATTACCGACTATCAAACTCGAACCATTCGCAGGGGACGTAGAAAGGTGGTCCCGGTTCTGGGAACAATTTCAGTCGGCGGTAGACAACAACCCAACCATCAACACTATAGACAAGCATGTCTTCCCTCGGGGATACTTGGAGGGAGAACCGAAGGAGCTGATCGACGGTATAGCGGTAACAGCCGATGCATACGACGAAGTGAAGAGGATTCTTATAGGACGATATGGCGATAAGAACCGCATCATCCAGGCGCATCTGGGTTATCTGGAAACCATGAAACCAGTTTTCGTTGCTACGCCGAAGCTCTTAATTGCACATACATAGAATGTAATAGACGTATACAGGCTTTAAGGGCTTTAGGGGAAACGTTGACCACTATGGTAGAATGCTAGCGCCAAAACTCTTACGTGCATTTCCGGATGACATCTGTAGAAGGTGGATTATATACGCAAAGAGAGAGAAGCTTTCTGAACCGAACATAACAAGGCTTACGGAATTTCTAAATGAAGAAGTGGAAGGCACAATAACGGCGCAGAAGATCAAAGAAAACTACGCAGTCTCAAACTTGCATTACCCTACAGCTGCTGCCTTGCAAGTCACAACTAAAAAAAGCCAGACGACTAAGAAAACGAAGAAGTCACCCTTTTGCGTTTATTGCGAAGAGAAGAATCATTGGGCTCAGAATTGTACAAGATGACAGACGTTAAGCAACGTATAGAAAAGCTCAAGTCTACCCAATGGTGCTTCTTGTGTCTAAACAGAAGGCACACCTTGAGGAACTGCAGCAACAAGAACAAAGTTTCCTGCACTAAATTCAAAGGCCCACATCACGTCTCAATCTGTGGAGGACAAGTAGGAGTCACTGTAGGGAAAATTGAGGTTATTATGCCACACTTGACATATCTCCAAACAGCTCGAATTTGGGTAATCGGACCAACTGGTCTTCGGAAAAGAACACGTTGCATTCTAGACATAGGAAGTCAGTCAAGCTTCATTAGTTCGGATGTGATAGATGACCTGAAGCTGAAAGTCATTGATCAGAGAAATCTGTCGGTCACAGCGTTTGAAGCACCTTTAAGTAAGTCAGTGAAACGCAGAGTAGCCAATTTCACAATAACGGGAATTAGGACGAAGGATTCCGTGCAAATCTCGGCATTTGAGAGCAGCAACGCGTATTCAACTCACCCAGCTGTCCCATGTGACATCCAAAGCCTGTCACGCCTTCACAAATTGCATTTAGCTGATCCTCAAGATGACACAGATGATTTGACAATTCAGGTCCGCCGGCCGCGGTGGCCAAGGTGACTGAGGCGCTCCAGTCACGGTCAGCACGGCCACTACGGTCGGGGGTTTGAATCCCCCCTCGGGCATGGATATTTGTGCCGTCCTAGTTTGTAAGTAGGTCATAAGTAGTTTGTAAGTTTAGGGACTGATGACCCCGTAGTTAAGTCCCATAAGCTTAACAAACATTTGAACATTTTGAATTCAGGTCCTGATAGGAGGAGACCAATAGTGGCAGGTAATGAAGGACGAACTGCCAATACGCATCTCCAATTCCATGGTACTTCTTCCTTCTAGGTTTGGTTGGATTCTTAGTGAGAATAAATCTGGTATTACAGTGAATCACGTGTCAGTAAACCACGTCAGTACCAACGCAGAATTACTGTCTCTCGAGGACAATCTACGTAAGTTCTGGGATCTAGAGACAATAGGGATAGAAGAAGATCAGCAACGAGCATTTACTACTAGAGAATCTGCAATCTTAGAAGGCTTTCGTGAGTCATTCAAGATGGAAGATGGAAGGAGGGCTGTCTCCCTGCCAAGAAAGGAAGGAGTCATATTGCACTCAAATTACAAAAATGCCGAAAGACGCTTTCATTCCCTGAAGAACAAATTTAATAAGAATAAACAGTTCACTGAGGTATACTACTCTCTAATGACAGACTACTTCGCGAAGGGACACGTAGAGATGGTCCCAGAGTCAGAAACAGCTATCGATACCTTTTACATGCCTCACCACGCTGTAAAGAAGAAAAGAGATGGCACTACGAAGTGGAGAATAATCTTCGATGCCTCTTCTCACTAAAAAGGTTCTATGTCACTCAATGACGCCTTGGAGGCCGGTCCTAATCTCCTACCGGAAATTCTAGCAACACTACTCCACTTCCGACTTTACCGACTAGCTTTAATTGGGGACGGAAATCAAGCTTTTCTGCAATTGTGTCTGGATAGAAATGATAGAGATTTAACAAGAGTTTTGTGGTTTGCTATGGAGAGACAGGAAAATGGAGAATGGAAGACAACAGATAGCACGAGAGAGTATAGATTCACCCTCTTGCCATTTGGACTTACTTGCAGCCCATTTCTTTTGTCAGCTACTTTACGGGAATTGGTTTCTATGTTTGGTGACAAGTATCCCTTGGCTACAAAACTGCTAGTTCAAGGGACCTTCATGGATGATTTCACAGCCAGTTTAGAAGAGGATAACGAAATCATTACTGTATATTACGAGATAACTGGGCTTTTTCGAGAGATAAAAATGCCAATGTCAAAGTGGGCGACAAATTCAACACCGTTAAAGGACTTATGGATAGCTGAAGGGCGAGAGGAGAAAAGACACACAAGATCTTTGGGTGTCAACTGAAACACTCATACGGACTCTCTTCTGTTTGACCCTCAAGGCGTCGTCGGAGCGTTACTAGAGGAGCCTGTAACCAAGAGGCAGGTATTACAAGCTACCGCAAGATTTTACGACCCGCTTGGTTCGCTTTCATCAATATCGATTACAGGAAAAATCTTGTTCCAAGATATCTGGTGTAGAGGGTTGGCATGGGACGATCTCCTACCTCTAGATCTGGCAAGAAGGTGGCAAATCTGGACTTCCAGTCTTATTTACTTATCAGATATTCAGATTCCTCGATGGATAGGAGCTTCCACTAGAACACCAGAGATTTATCAAGTGCACGTCTTCTGCGACGCTTCAGAGAGGGCGTACGGTACCGTACTTTACCTCAGAGTGGTGGAGAGCGATACAATCTCAGTACACTTGATCTGCAGCAAAAACAGACTATCACCTATCAAGAGAGTGACCCTCCCAAGATTTGAGCTCCTTTCCGCTTTGCTGGGTGTGAGACTTCTGAAGTATTTCTGTCAGTCTACAGGATATGATAACACGAGGACGACGCTCTGGAGTGATTCTATGGTGACACTGGACTGGATTCACAGCAATCCAAATAGATGGAAACCGTTTGTCTCAAATCGTGTCACGGAAAACCAGCAGAGCTCCAATCCTGCACAATGGCGACACTGTCCGGGCGAAGACAATCCAGCTGATATATTATCTCGGGGGATGTCAGCGAAAGAGTTACAGAGCTCACAATGGTGGCATGCACCACGATGGCTTCCAAACGCCCCCAACTTCTGGCCTCAATAGTCGATATCATCTACAGTTTTATACCCTGTTAGACATAACACCATGTACAGCACTTCTGGGCCACTATATTTCCAACAATACTGAAAATTTATGGTGTTTCTGCAGATTTATATGAGGTGATACACTGTAATTTGTTGCACTACAAGTACCTGTACCAAAGGTACAACAACAACAATGAAAATGTGGGAGAGATATTAAAATAATAGTTTAAAGAGGTCAAAAATTCGAAACAGAGTACGTTTGTCGAAGCTAAATTCAAATATCAAATAATTTTGGCTGTTTGTGGAAATACAGTTAGAAAGAATATTACGTGTTGGGTGCATAGCTATTATCACATGGTAGAATCATTATTGTATCGTCCATGAATTTTTATTATTTAGATTTTTATTATTTGTGTCTGAAATGTTTGCAAAAAATCATAAAATTAGAAGCAAATCTAAAGGGGGCCAGAAAACACGGCAATGCTTTTTTTTTTAATTTTTCCCCCTATACGCTGTAATTAATGTGTCTCTTTCACATACTGAGCAAATTCTTGCAAATTTGTGGTTGCAAAAAGAAACGAAATTTAGCCATTACGTTCTCTGAAGATGAATAATGAAAATAATTTTTTACAACTCATATTCGACTAGAAAATTTTAGTCAAATTCACCTGTAAATATCAGTGTCTAAATAAAATTCCAAAGTTTAGCTTAATAAATATTACAAACTAAAAAAGTATGACAAACTGTAACTTAGCATATGGAAACCTAATACTGCGGAATTCTCAACTGTACACTCTCATTACTGTATCACCTTCACATAATGAGTAAATTAAACACAAAGTTGGAAGGTGTGTGTGTGATTTAGAGAAGTAATTTTCGTTTTCCTTACTTTTCACAGCATATCCACCGGAAACGACGAATGTCTATCAGTATGTGACTGAGGTGAATGGTCGAAGATTTTCAGTCACTGAAGTAACGAAAGTTAAAAAGCAACAAAAATGGTTCCATTGTAGCCAAAATGGTAAATAAAATATTTACAAACAGAATTATGTAGCATTCTAAGCACTAATTTATAACACTCTTTCTATCCTGAAACATATATCACTGTTTTCGAATAAAACAACGGTCCAATGGAGAGGAAAATACTGTACGAATAGCGCTGTGTTATTTATCTCACAACCTGTATGAAGGAGTGGGTAGTATAATATTACTCACTCAAATTAGATTTTGTTTGTATCTTACATTCTGATATACTGCAGATACTTTTCTCTAATAATGTGCTTGTAATATTGAAAATTTGCTTAACACAGAAAAAAATCGACAGATGAAAATTTATGTAACTATACACAACAAATGAGTGAAAAATAACTAAAAATTTCAAGTATATTTACAGTATTACAAAACAGTTATAGTTTGCTTTAAAATATGGAGACATTTAAGATGAGATGCCAATGTTCAGGTTCTATATCCCACACTGTTTTAGATCATTACTGATCGATCAGTTTAGCAATGTGGGCTACTGCACAGTGTGTAGTAATGCTTAGCCTTTACTCACTAATGCACACACACACACACACACACACACACACACACACACACGTTTTGCAATTAGTTGTTATGTATTTCATAATATGTTCACACAATAGAACAAATGCCCTTTTCAGAGAAAGCGCTGTTACCTTTGAAGAACTCCGAATTTTGAGGGATATAGTTGTGCAAACCTTTTAGGAAACAAGATGAAAAAAATGCCATTGGCTGGTTTTTATTTTTTTATTTGTTTATTTTTTATTTACTTATAATATTTTTGTTCTTCAGGTAAATCGATGCTTTGCGGTAGCTTGTTCATGTTCGTTCTGGGTTGTTCGTTGAGAATTTTGCTCAGTTTTTTGTTACAGATGGCGTCGATCCATATTTCTTTTTCTCTCTTTTTATTGGTTCTTTCGTTTGATCTGTCGTTTGTGGACGCTGGTTTATTTTGATCGTTACGCTACAGAGGGCGTCGACCACTGTGACGGAGCAGACTAAGCTAGCACTCCGGTAACCTCTGACCGAGCGCTCCGCTCGGAGCCACCGCGCCGTCAACCCTTGGAACCGCCATTCTTCTCTGAATCCGAAATGGTCGGTGTTCTTAGTTCTTTGGGTGCTCTGAAGCCTTAGTAAAATATACAGAAAGTAGGGACACTTACAGCAACGTGAAGGCCTTTAATGACGCCACACAAACTTTACGATCACACAGTAAGAAACTAGACGTCTAGACCGAGCTACTAGTAGCTAAGCGAGTCGAATCCAACTGCCAACAAGGTATGAGGAGCCAGAATCAAAAGAGTGATCATCGGAGGAAATGGCAGGTGTGTATATTAACACTGGTATCCAAAGGAAGCACTAAAACAATACTAGATATCTTATTAGTTAACAAACCCTCAAATACATGCTTTTATTATCTCAGTAAAGATGATTGATGTAGTACACAGTTCATGATCCTTTCGCAGCTTAGGCAGTGATTGCAGTGTAAGAGCTCTCTGAATGTAAGCAATAACATCTACACAGTATTCAGATTGTGCTAGCGAGGCTAGACGTGTGTAGTACTTCTGAGTGCCATTCTCAAGTGATCTAACAAACTATCCCCTGTCATACTGTCTTCAAATTCCGTGAATGAATGTAACAACAGCTACTCAGTATTGAGCTTGTGGTGGAACGTGTGTGGGACTGCTGGGTTGGTATTCTTACACTCAGAGGAACGATATCACACCAACTTTCCTCCAGCCACACTGTGTTTCGTTTCTGTGAATGTAAGCAACAATACCTGCCCAATATTGAGTTTATGCTAGTTTGGCGCTTACTCACTCTAGTGAAGTCAGCACCCACCACTGAATACAACACAATACCGACTCCTACATCATATTTTTAGTATATATCGTAGTACCTCTCCCCACCATCTCCATTACTCCAGCAATGAGCGTAGGCTTCACACTGAACAACTCCAACAATCCTCCCATAGCCACCACCGCATACGGTGAGAAATCACAACATTCATTGCTGTCTGCAACAGACTTGTTTCCACAAGTGAATTACATCATGTATGTTTGCTCAGTTGTATTGTTTCATTCTCTTTATGCAACTCACTAGTGCAGTTAGAGTCTATAATTTATATTGCAAGATAGGTCTTCTTTGCAGATGACGAATTCGCTAGGATGTTCGGCAGCCCATATGAAGCATATCACCAGATTATTGGAGTTAGGTATTAATGTGAAGTACATGATCATTAAGACCTCACGGGTGAACACTCGTTGTGGATGAGCGACTCTATTGGAGTTAGAATCCCCTCTACCTTCTCCTATGTGAGTGAGGAAGAACTAAAGTTCATCAATGAAGGAGGAGTAAAGCTGGCTTTCACTGGGAAAAGCAATGGAATGTTCAAATGTTCAAAATGTTCAAATGTTTGTAGAGCTTAAGAAACTTAACTACGGGGTCATCAGTCCCTAAACTTACAAACTTCTTATGAACTAGCTAATACTAAAGACGACACAAATATCCATGCCGGAGGGGGGACTCGAACCCCCCGACCGTAGTGGCCGTGCAGAACGTGAATTGCGCGCCGCAGTCCGCTCGGCCACTGCGGCCAGCAATGGAATGTACCTTATTGAATTTTCTAAGGAGTGATTAAAAGTGTAAAGCGTATGTTTATTATAAATCTTAACTTTATTACTCTTTGTTTTCAATTTATAGTAAGAAATGTTTTTCTCTTATAATTTTCTGATGGAACAGTAACATTGCTTTTTTTTTTTTTTTTTTTTTTTTTTTTTTTTTTTTTTTTTTTTTTTAATAATAGTAATGACTTACTCCTGGTTTAAATATTTGTTGCCCTCTCGCTTCTCGTCCATGGTTGGGGAGGAACTAAAGTTCGTCAATGAGGGAGGAGTAAAGCTTTCACTGGGAAAGGCAATGGCATGGACCTTATTGAATTTTCTAAGGAGTGATTAAAAGTGTAAATCATATATTTATATACATCTTAACTTTATTACTTGTTGCTTTTCATTTATATTAAGAAATGCTTTCCTCTTATACATTATGATGGGACAATAACATGTTTTTTTTTTCTTTTCTAAACAATAATAACTACTCCATGTTTGAGTTTTTAAAGTAAGGTCATGAGTTATCTTTAATTATTTTGAGAGTGTTGTTGTTGTTTTTTTTTTTTTACTCCCTACTTCTTTCTTTGATTTAATTATGGTTTTTAAATGCAGGTCAGAGACAATAAATAAGACAGTTCTTTTTAAATTGATTTTTTATTTAATCTACATAATACATTCAGTTTGTTATATACATGGCGACCGCCATCAGTGACGAAAACATTGAGAAAGTGAGGACATTCGTCATGAACGATCGTCGGTTAACTGCGCGCATGGTGGCGGATGAACTGCATATTAACCATGAATCAGTGCGAAAAATCCTTACCCAGAAATTAGGGAAGAGGAAAACGTGTTGTCTTCTTGTGCCACATCACTTGACTGAGGATCAGAGGAAGACACATTTAGAGACTTCACAGGATTTTGTCGCAATAGCGAATGTATATCCAATTTCTTGATCTGTATCGTCACCTGGTGTCTCCGGTTCGACTTTGAAACAAATCGGCAAAGCATGGAACGGAGTTCACCAACATCACCTCATCGGAAAAAGGTCAGAGCCGAAAACTCACGCATCAAAACGATGCTCTTCACCTTTTCCCATAATCAAGGAATTATCCACAAAGAATTTGTACCTGATGGAACGATGTTCAATTCCGCAAGGTGCGTTGAAATTTTGAGCCGTTTTATGTAATGTCTACACATGGTACAACACCAGTACACACACCCGCAGCGGAGTGGCCGAGCGCATTGAGGCGCTATGCTTCGATGCGCGAGGCCATTCCCCGCCGGGGATTCGAATCCCTCCTCGGGCGTGGATGTTTGTGCTGTCTTTAGTATGAGTTAATTTATAAGTAGTTTGTAAGTTTAGGGACTGATGACACCTCAGTTAAGTCCCATAAGCTTAAAAGATATTTGAACATTTTTAAACAGTATGCACAACAAGGCTCTTGTTGATGATAACGCTCGCCAAACAGTTCCTAGCAAAAATGGGAATGGTGTAACTTCAACATCCACCATACTCAATCCTCTGTACGTCTTTCTATTCCGTCGACTCCAACTCGCTTTAAAAGGAAAGAGATTTTACGATATTTCTGACATGCACTGAAATATGACGAGGATTTTGAACACCGTGCCAAAAGAAGACTTGATGAAAAGTTTCCAGGACATGTATCACATATCTCAGTGGTGCATACTTTTGGAAGGTGACTAATTCCAAGGATGGTAAGGTAGTTTTAGTTCATAGTTCATCTACGTTAATGTCATAGGACTATTCACCGAAATTAAATGTCAGAGGCTGTATAAGGCTCATGCTCTGAAACAATTATAATCAGTTATTACACAAAAATAACAATAATCTTTATAGTAATATTGGGTGAATCTATATTTTAAGTTCATTTGGAAAAATCCCCCTTCCCTCCACATGATATGTGGAGACTGGTGATCTTGTCAAGTGCTCTGCTTGGACGTAGTTTAATTGTAGAATCTGATACCCAGAAGGGTGAGGGAGGCTCGCCTCTCTACCCTTGACACATGGAGACTGGTGACCTTGATTACGAAGCATTGCAGGAATGACCTTGAATTGCTCCAGAGTGTTGGTACAATACCTACTGACATATGCTAATAAAACACTCTCTCAGTTGTTCAGATTGGCTCGCGGTATGGCCGTGCGGTTCTAGGCGCCATGTCAGATACTGCGTGGCCGCTCCTGCCGAAATTCGAGTCCTCTCTCGGGCACGGGTGTGTATGTTGTCCTTAGATTACGTTTAAGTAGTTTGTAAGCCAAGGGAACGATGACAACAGTAGATTGGTCGCATGGGTTTACAGACATGTGAACATCTTTTGTTAAGATTGAGTATCTACTTTTCCCCTCTTGAAATAGGTTAACTATTTCTTGTAATATTTCCAGGTAACTGTTACGTGATTAAAATGGTTAATTATTTATTACTCACTCCGTAAACGTTTCTTGCATTATGCTTTTGTCTGTAAAGTATATTTTGCATTTCACATACATAACTGATATAAGGTTCTACTCTGGCTAGATATTGTGCATATTGTGTTCTGCAGTGTGCCTAGTGAAGATTCTTAAGGTTAGATGCTCATCTCCACCCCCACGAACCACAGACATTGCCGAGGTGGGGTGTCTTGCGTGCCTCAACGATGCAGATAGCCGTACCGTAGGTACAACCACAGCGGAGGGGTATCTGTGGAGAGGCCAGACAAACGTGTGGTTCCTGAAGAGGGGCAGCAGCCTTTTCAGTAGTTACAGGGGCAACAGTCTGGATGATTGACTGAGCTGGCCTTGTAACATCAGCTAATGTGGCTTTGCCACACAGTTACTGCGAACGGCTGAAAGCAAGGGGAAACTACAGCCGTTACTTTTCCCGAGGACATGCAGCTCTAGTATATGAAAAAATGATGATGGCATCCTCTCGGGTAAAATATTCCGGAGGTAAAATAGTCCCCCCATTCGGATCTCCGGGTGGGGACTACTCAGGAGGATGTTGTCATCAGGAAAGACAATACTGGCATTCTACGGATCGGAGCGTGGAATGTTAGATCCCTTAATCGAGTAGGAAAATTAGAAAATTTAAAAAGGGAAATGGATTGGTTGAAGCTAGATATAGTGGGGATTAGTGAAGTTCGGTGGCAGGATGAACAGGATTTCTGGTCAAGTGAGTACAGGATTATAAATACAAAATCAGTTAGGGGTATCACAGGAGTAGGACTGGTAATGAATAAGAAAATAGGAATGCGGGTAAACTACTATGAGCAGCACAGTGATCGCATTATCATTGTCAAGATAGATACGAAGCCAACACCGACAACAGTAGTACAGGTTTATATGCCAACTAGCTCTGCCGATGATGAGGAGATCGAAGAAATATATGAGGAGCTAAAGGAAATTATTCAGACAGTTAAGGGAGAGGAAAACTTAATTGTGATGGGAGACTGGAATTCGGTAGAAGGAAAAGGAAGAGAAGGAAAAATAGAAGGTGAATATGGACTGGGCAGAAGGAATGAAAGAGGAAGTCGGCTGGTAGAATTTTGCACGGAACATGATTTAATCGTAACAAACACGTGGTTTCAGAATCACAAAAGAAGGTTGTATACGTGGAAGAGACCAGGAGACACCGGAAGGTACCAGATAGATTTTATAATGGTAAGACATAGATTCCGGAACCAGGTTTTAAACTGTAAAACATACCCAGGGGCAGATATAGACTCTGACCATAACTTGTTAGTCATGAACTGTAGGCTGAAGCTGAAAAAACTGCAGAAAGGTAGGAAAATAAGGAGATGGGACTTAGATAAATTGAAGGAACGTGAAGTTCTGGAGAATTTCAGAGGAAGATTTAGGCAACAATTAACAGAAATAGGGGGAAATAAAACAGTAGAAGAGGAATGGGTAGTATTGAGAGATGAAATAGTGAAGGCAGCAGAGGACAATATAGGTAGAAAGGCAAGACCTACAACAAATCCTTGGATATCACAGGAAATACTAAATGTAATTGATGAAAGGAGAAAATATAAAAATGCAGTAAATGAAACAGGCAAAATCAAGTACAGACGATTAAGAAATGAGATTGACAGAAAGTGCAAAATGGCTAAGCAGGAGTGGCTAGAAGCCAAATGCAAATCTGTAGAAGAATGTATAAGAAGGGGAAAAGTAGATACCGCCTACAGGAAAATAAAAGAGACATTTGGGGACAAGAAAAGCAACTCTATGAATATCAAGAACTCAGATGGAAAACCAATTCTCAGCAAAGAAGGGAAAGCTGAAAGGTGGAAAGAGTACATAGGGCAGCTCTACAAAGGAAATGAACTTAGATACGATGTTGTAGGAAGGGAAGAGGAAGTAGATCAAAATGAAATAGGAGATACCATACTGAGAGATGAATTTGACAGAGCCCTGAAAGACCTAGGTCGGAACAAGGCCCCAGGAGTAGATGACATACCCTCAGAGCTACTAAAGTCTCTGGGAGAGCCAGCCATGACAAAACTATTTGAACTGGTGTGTAGGCTGTATGAGACAGGCGAAATACCCTCAGACTTTAAGAAAAATTTAATAATCCCCATTCCAAAGAAATCAGGTGCAGACAGGTGTGAAAATTACAGAACCATCAGTTTGATAAGTCATGGTAGCAAAATTTTAACACGAATTATCTACAGGAGAATGGAAAAGCTGGTAGAAGCTGACCTCGGGGTAGATCAGTTTGGGTTCAGGAGGAACGTAGGAACCCGGGAGGCAATACTCACTTTACGTCTTATCTTAGAAGATAGATTAAGGAAAGGCAAACCTACATTTTTAGCTTTTGTAGATTTGGAGAAGGCATTTGACAATGTTGACTGGAATACACTCTTTCAAATTCTGAAGTCAGCAGGGGTAAAATACAGGGAAAGGAGAGTTATTTAAAACTTGTACAAAAGCCAGACCGCAGTTATTAGACTCGAAGGGCATGAAAGGGAAGCATCAGTTGGGAAGGGAGTAAGACAGGGTTGTAGCCTTTCTCCGATGTTATTCAATTTGTACATCGAGCAGGCGGTGAAGGAAAGCAAGGAAAAATTTGGAATAGGGATTAAAGTTCAGGGGGAAGAAATAAAAACATTGCGTTTTGCTGATGACATTGTAATTCTGTCAGAGACAGCAAAGGACCTGGAAGAGCAGTTGAATGGAATGGACAGTGTGTTGAAGAGAGCGTATAAAATGAACATTAACAAGAGCAAAATAAAAATAATGGAATGCGGTCTTAGAAAATCAGGCGATGCTGAAGGAATTATATTGGGTAACGAAACAATGAAAGTGGTAGATGAGTTTTGTTACTTGGGTAGTAAAATAACATGCGATGGTCGCAGTACAGAGGATATAAAATGCAGAATGGCAATGGGAAGAAAAGCATTTTTGAAAAAGAGAAATTTGTTAACATCGAATATTAATTTAAGTGTAAGGAAGTCTTTTCTGAAGGCATTTGTGTGGAGTGTTGCCTTGTATGGGAGTGAAACATGGACGATAAGCAGTGTAGATAGGAAGAGAATAGAGGCTTTTGAAATGTGGTGCTACAGAAGAATGCTGAAGATTAGGTGGGTAGATCGCATAACTAATGAAGAGGTACTGAATATAATTGGTGAGAAAAGGAATTTTTGGCATACCTTGACTAAAAGAAGGGATCGCTTGGTAGGACACATTCTTAGACATCGAGGAATCGTAAATTTAGCATTGGAGGGAAGTGTGTGGGGTAAAAATCGCAGAGGGAGACCAAGAGACGCGTATAGTAAGCAGATTCAAGTAGATGTGGGTTGCCGTTCTTATGAGGAGATGAAAAGGCTTGCTTGGGATAGAGTAGGGTGGAGAGCTGCATCAAACCAGTCTCCGGACTGAAGACCATATCAACAATAACAGATGCTCATCTACGGCCGCGAGCACTCAGTTGGTATTGTGTTCTGCAGTGTCGTCATCTGCGTGTGTCACTGCGCTGTATTTTGACTTTCGTCGGTTACTACGAATTTATGGCTTTAGCATCTCGCGACTTAGAAAACTCTGCTATTGTAATTGAACCCTAGCCCCCCCCCCCCCCCCTTAACTGTAATCTGCCGTATGTCTACGCTTTTATGCTATAAAACACGCACAAGATGAGTTAGTTGAAACAATATTGTCGGCAGTAATGGACTACTTACTTTTCCACCAATGACAGGAAATAAATTAAACTCCGATTAAAACGCGTAGCTCCCTTCTCCCTTATCCTCAAAATCCAATCAGATTATGGAAATGGTTACTGCCACCAGTAATTAAAATCCCCAGTTCTCTCTTATTGAGCAAGCAAGCACGACTCCCACTGAAAGCCCGCTTCCAATAGTGGCAAAAACTTTAGTGGACTGTCGTATATTTCCGTTCGGTCCAAAGCCCACCAAATTGTTATTGACAAAAAGCACTAGTCTCGGGAAAGGAACGAGCACGTTGTCCAATTAATAGAATTACAATAATTTAAGCATTCCCAATCTGCGATCTGTTCGTTTCGCCTTTCATCAAGCAAATAAACTGATCGATTTGAGTTGTTATGCTATATGGGTAATCAGATGCATATTCAAACGTGTCGATTACGTCGCGATTGCACCTGATTGCTTGACTGTTCATAAAGTTCAAGGTCACATTGTACTGGTAAATTTAGTTTTACCTTGTAACGGATAAATGTTGCGTGCATTAGGATAAGCCGATAATCGCAAACTAAAATCTGGTCTGCTTCTTGGACTCACGTTCCTAGCTACGTTCTCTTATCATCATTACAAGTGAAACAGCTGTTTAAATTTGTAATACTTAGTGTTTCCATGCTTATGTACTGATTATCGAAATTGGAGTTCGCGAGGTACTAGAAGAGCATCTAATTACACCACAGTGAATTCAGTTGTCTTTAATTGCCTTGGTCGTGTGTATACTGGTGAATTAATTTGATTTCTTGTTTGAAGTCATTTCCACACTGCAACCAATGTCATGCCGGTAATGTTGTATTACACGTGAATGCAATTCCTATATCTGGAAATCTATACAGACTGTCGCATGTCACACAAGTTGTGTCGGGCTTACTAATTCCTCCTCGTGTGTGTGTGTGTGTGTGTGTGTGTGTGTGTGTGTGTGTGTGTGTGTATCATTTCGTGAGATAATTTCTTAAATTATTATTCACAGCCTTTCGCCTTTTCCATCGCCCACACCACCATCGCCATTCCCATCACCATCCCTACTCCACCAATGGTTGGGGACAGAGGAAGGGGATGTAAAGTCCTGATAGGAGGTGCCTGAAATCCCAAACGTCGCCATCGCCACCGAAACAAAGATTCCTCACCCCCCGCCCCCTCCCCAAGAGTTTGAGGTGGTATAACCACTGCCGCCACAATCTCAACACGAATGGACGAAGACCTCAACAACGACCTCTTCCATCACCCGCGTCGTCCGTTGTCGAGGCAATTCCTACCTACTAGGAGAATATATAACAGGAACAACAACTATAAAATGTTCAAATATTTGTAAAGCTGTGGGAGCAAAAGTGAAAGGGCAATAAGTCCCTAGACATACAAACTACTTACAATAACTTATACTGACGACAACAGTCACACCCATCCCCGAGGGAGAAGTCGAGGCTCCGCAACAAGGCATCTTAGAGCGCACGGCCACACCCGCGTGGCCAATATGTTAAAATGTTTGTAAATCTATGGGACTTAACTTATTTGATTATTCGTCCCTAGGCTTACAAACTATTTACGCTAATGTGATTTTTGAAGTTTTCCCGGCGTACGGAATGTTCCATAAATCCGCAAGATTGGCGATCCTACACTGAAGCTCGAAATTTAGCGAGGATTTCAATGCGAAATGCCTACAATACTTTTCACAACGAAACTATTTATCGAAATTTGACTGAAAACCCTAAGAGATTTTGGTCATATGTTAAAAGTACTAGGGGCAAAACACAAACAATACCCTCACTACGTGATAGTAATGGCGATCCTGCCGCTGATAGCGCTACAAAAGCAGAGTTACTAAACATAGCTTTTAGAAACTCATTCACCAAAGAACACGAAACCAATATTTCAGATTTCGAATTACAGACAGAGGCCAGAATGAGTAACGTAAAAGTAGATATCCTCGGAGTAGTGAAGCAGCTTAAATCACTTAACAAGAATAAGTCTCCCGGTCCGGACTGTATACCCATTAGATTTCTGTCTGATTATACTGGAGAGATAGCTCCTTACTTAACAGCCATATACAACCGCTCTCTCAAAAAAGGATCTGTACCAAAAGATTGGAAAGTTGCACAGGTCATACCTATATTCAAGAAAGGCAGTAGGAGTAACCCACTAAACTACAGGTCTATTTCATTGACGTCAATTTGCAGCAGGATTTTGGAACATATCCTTTATTCGAATATTATGAATTATCTCGAACAGAATTATCTATTGACCCAACATGGAAACAATCAGTTTCCGCCTGTATCTGTAATATCACAAGCAAGGAGGTTAGAATAAAGGGAGGTGGCATTATCTATGCAGAGCACATACGTCAGTTGAAGTCTGTCCGCCATCTTGGTCAGTGCTGGATTGCTATTTCTCCGTTTAAACTATGCGTTAAGTCGATCCTCTTACTGTTAATGCACTGGACTGTCACTGCGAAGTACGTACTTTCAAACAATATACTTTCTTGAATAAATAGTAATAAATACTCAGCATATTATATTTGAAAACTTAATTTTTAACGTCTAATTTGCACTCGTTTAACACGTTGTACAACAAGGCAAAACTGTCGAACGGTTTATTTCTGTTTTAAGTGACAAATAACATTAGCTCTGCAATACGAACACTTCTCCAAAACTTAGCAATATGGCGGAGGCAGGCTTCACTTTTTCAGCGTCTCCCTGTATTCTAACCTTCTTGATCATAACGTTAAGCCAAAGATCTTATTAATCGTGACGGCGGCTTTCATCTGGACAAGGCTTGGGACCTGGTGATTTCTTTAATATCATCTGAGAGGAAACATTTTATCCAGGACGACGCTTCTAGCGATGATTAAAATTTTATACATCTGACAAGTAATGTACTGAGTGAGCATTCAGACAGAGGGCGGACATGTACTGTATATGCAGTACTTAGGCGTTCCGACAGATGGCGGACGTGCAGTTTCAACTTCGCGCAGACACCCGCGCCACAGAATAAGGAGTATAAGGAGTATACAGAAAGGAAACTCCCGCTGCAGTCTGTCGTCCAAAATTTAGTGCTCATGCGCGGAATCGGCCATCTTGAAAAGCAGTAAATGCGTGGTCACTCCCTACTCTGTGGTGTGGTAATCCACCGTCTTTGTTTGTTAATTGTATACTTTAACTGCCTGAATCGCATAAAAGTAATCAACTATTTGGTGCAGTGAAAAGAAAGAACTGTGTGTCAGTAGTTGGAGCTGTTCCGTTTTTATTACGAGCAGCAATAAAAGACGGCCGATGGTGTTCAGCACCTAATTGCCGCAATAATTCGAATACAAATAAGGATATAAGCTTCTATACCTTCCCAAAAGGTGTTGAACGGTAAGTGAGCGTTGCTATTTGTATAGCAAAAGTTAAATGTTATCAGTTTCGAATGAGAGCAATGTGTGCATAATTATGAAAAGTAGCCTTGCTTCTTCTCTTGACGATAACTCTCGCTGTTGCTGTAGCTGTAGCAGTTCAACAGCATCGAAATGTTGAAGTAGATTTATATTTTATAAGTTTAACGTCGCAGGAAATAATATAAAATGAAAGACAAAGAATAGTGCGTAAGTAGCGGGACTCCAACATTTTGCGCGTGCGTTCCGTTTTCCTGTTGCCCACATAGGCGAGTTATTTCAGGAATTTTTAAGGCTCATCTACCTAATCACCTTCACATAATTTGATGCAACGGAG
The DNA here is from genome assembly GCA_026315105.1 of Locusta migratoria. Taxonomy (NCBI): domain Eukaryota; kingdom Metazoa; phylum Arthropoda; class Insecta; order Orthoptera; family Acrididae; genus Locusta; species Locusta migratoria. The sequence continues at coordinate 15,959,139 of CM048755.1, forward strand.
GCGTAGTGTGCTAATGTTGTCCTCTTACAAGAGGAGGTCGACAGTCGGGACCCGGCGATTTTGCCCAAATTGCGTGTGTAGGAGATTGGTCTCCATATAACGTACCTGAAGTATTTAGCCTGAGTGGGCCTTAGGAAAGGAGAAAATGCTCTCGAAAGTTTTTCAAATAACACACACTGTAAACTTTCCAACTAGGGTAACTAAAACCTCTAGGACAGCAATTGATAATATTTTTATAGACAAATCAAAGGAACAAAATCATATCATAAAACCAATAATAAATGGCCTGTCAGATCATGATATGCAGCTCCTTGTTTTAGGTATAGATTCTAAACAGATTATGAAGACTGCAAAATGTACATACAGGAGAGTAGTGAACCCACCAAAAATTGAAAATTTTAGAAAACTCCTCAAAGACATGAACTGGAGAGATGTATATAGTGCTAATGGCATGAATGAAAAATATAATGTATTCATTAATAATATTAGTATCATGTTTGAAAACTGTTTTCCTCTAAAAGTAACGCGAATTAAACAGAAGTCTATAATAAAACCTTGGATTACACAAGGAATAAAGATTTCATGTAAGACAAAAAGGAGTATGTATCTATCAGCCAAGAGTAGTTGCAATGATGATGATTTAACTAAATATAAGGAATACTGTAAAATATTAAAAAAAGTTATTCAGGTATCTAAACAAATGCACTATGAAAAGAAGATAGCAACATCAGGAAACCAAATAAATACAATATGGGATATAGTGAAAGAAGAGACTGGTAGAACCAGAAAGGAACAAGAGCAGGTACGGTTAAGAGTAGCTGAGACATTAGTAACTGATGGGCATAGTGTGGCAAATCTATTTAACAAGTACTTTATATCCGTTACTGATAGTATGGGATTGTCTGGGTCAGTAAATAATGCGCTTGAATATTTGAAACTAGCATTTACAAATAACTTCACACACATGAATATGTCAGTCACTTCACCACAAGAAATATCTTCCATAATAAAATCTTTAAAAACAAAGAATTCCAGTGGATACGATGAAATATCAACAAAGTTAATTAAAGCGTGTTCTTGTGAACTTAGCACAATCTTAAGTTATTTGTGTAACCAGTCTGTTATAACGGGAACATTTCCTGATTGGCTAAAATATGCAGATATTAAACCTCTCTTCAAGAAGGGGGATAAAGAGATACCATCAAACTACAGACCCATTTCACTTTTGCCAGCATTCTCAAAAATTATAGAAAAGGTAATGTACAAGCAGCTTCTCAACCACTTAACCACAAATGGCATATTGTCTAGAACACAGTTTGGATTTCTGAAAGGTTCCGATATTGAGAAGGCTATTTACACTTTCAGTGAGAATGTACTTAATTCATTAGATAATAAATTGCAAGCAGCAGGTATTTTCTGTGATTTGTCAAAGGCATTTGATTGTGTAAACCATAACATCCTTTTAAGTAAATTAGAATTCTATGGGGTCACGGGAAATGCTGCAAAATGGTTCAAGTCGTACCTCACTAACAGGAAACAAAGGGTGTCAGTGCAAGTGACTAGTGAATTAGGCCAACAGTCATCATCGGGTTGGGAAGAAATTACATGTGGTGTCCCACAAGGATCCATCTTAGGGCCATTGCTTTTTCTTGTGTACATTAATGATCTCTCATCAGTTACACTACCAGAAGCAGAGTTCGTTTTGTTTGCAGATGATACAAGTATTGCAATAAAGAGTACGTCAAGTATAGTGATAGAAAAGTCTGCTAATGATATTTTCATGAACATTAATAAATGGTTTAAAGCCAACTCATTGTCATTAAACTTTGAAAAGACGCACTACATGCAGTTCAGAACATGTAAGAGATTTCCTGACAGCATATGCATTAAATATGAAGAAGAGCAGATAGAAGAGGTTGACAGAATTAAATTCCTGGGATTACAGCTTGATAATAAATTTAGTTGGGAGGAGCACACCACAGAACTGCAGAAACGACTCAACAAATCTGTATTTTCAATACGAGTGTTATCAGACATAGGAGACATAAAAATAACAAAGCTTGCATACTTTGCTTACTTTCATTCCTTAATGTCATATGGTATAATATTTTGGGGTAACTCTTCAAGTCAGTCAAAAGTCTTCAGAGTCCAAAAACGTGTAATACGTATTATTTGTGGAGTAAATTCACGGACGTCTTGTAGAAGCCTCTTCAAAGAACTGGTTATATTAACTACTGCCTCTCAGTATATTTATTCCTTAATGAAATTTGTCATAAATAATATATCCCTTTTCCCAACAAACAGCTCAGTTCATACATACAATACTAGAAATAAAAATGATCTACACAAGGATTTAAAAGCACTTACTTTAGTTCAAAAAGGGGTCCACTACTCAGGAACACACATTTTCAATAATTTACCATCAAGTATAAAAAATTTTGCTACAAATAAAGATCAGTTTAAGAGGAACCTAAAAGACTTTCTAGTGGCCAACTCCTTCTACTCCATTAGTGAATTTCTAAATTGTACCAAATGATGCATGCACTCATACTATATTAGTATTATTATATTATCACAAAAAAAAACAAAAAAAACTTAAAAAAACCTTAAAAATTATGTATCTGTATTTATATTATAAGTGTATGTATTTATATTATTAGTATTATTTGTTATTCAACTTGTAAATTTTGTTTCTTGACATGTTCCACATCCACGAGGATCCCCTCAATTTGGATCTACGGAGCAAATAAATAATCTAATCTAATCTACTGTACATCTTATTTAGCGATCTTTCGTGACTAACAACTTTTTTTTACGCTACGCCTTTAATTCACGAACAGAGCGTTGAATAACAAATAACATGTACAGTGCTATCGGAAAAACTTTCAAGAGCGTTTCCTCCTTTCCTAAGGCCCACTCAGGCGAAATATTTAGGCTCGTTATGTGGAGATCCACCTCCACCTCTACACACGTAACTTGGGCGAAATCGGCGGGTCCCGATTGCCGACCTCCCCTTGTTAGGATATTCAAACAAATGGAATAAGGGGAATAATCTTGCTTTTCTTGCTCTTAGGTTGGCAGTTTCTTGTATCTACCTTTCTCAGGTCGGTAAAGTAATTGTCCTCGTAAAACGAACATTATGTTGCCAACATTAAAACATTACTCCTCCACTGCCGTAAGTAAAACTGAACTCGTCAAATCGATGACACTCATATTGCCTCCTCACCTTGTTTTACGGTGCTTGGCAGGTAAAATTTTACTTATGGCAGTGGAGGTGTAGTGTGCTAATGTTGGCAACGAATGCTCTCAGGATCCGATACTTAAACAAATAGATTAAGAGGAATAATTATTTTATGCTGTTCCTGCTCTATGGTTGACAGATTCTTCTATATGCCCTTCTCCGATCAGTAAATTAATTATCTTCCTAAAGCAAATATAACTTTTCCAACATTAAAAAACAACTACATTACTTCCATAAGTAAAATATAACATATAAGTATTTTTAAAGGTAATATTTATTTTCAGTGCTAAGAAATGGGCTGATAATTCAAGGAGAGCAGGTTTGCTAAAAAGAGGATGCAAAACACTTAAATAAAAACTGCACAATATCTAGTGTGCATTTTGAAGAAATCATGGTTGCTAACTTTTGAAAAACCGATTAAAACCCGATGCTGTGCCAACATTGTTCAATATACCGATCTACCAAAGTCGGTATCACAAATCACCTAAGGAAACGACCAGTGAAATACGCCCAGGCCCTAAGAAGGCTAAGTCTGACAAACAGGTAAATCTGAAGCCTATAACATACGTTTTGTGGTGCTAATTCAGAATATATACGTAAAGCAAAATTCATTACTACCCACTGAAAGTAATACCTCTGTGAGGTACAAATGGTGTGTAATATTCTAGTGAATTCATATTGACAAGGAAGACTAAGAGGAAAATGAACACTTTTTCCTTTGCTATAACTGAAACAATGTGTGCCACAATATGACAAGTGCAGAGTTTTATATTTCCGCTACCTGTCCCTCATTTGTGTGTAATTTAACAGTTTTATATATGTGCAGACATCATTAGTTATGTGTAATCAAGTTGTACTGCCAAGTCTGAGTCAATATTTTGTGCAAATTTATTTGTGTCAAATAAAACCTGGCAGTTGTAAAGTCACTTTCTTGTTTATAACTAATTTCCCAAACATAACTTCGCGTTACTTGGGATTTTTCTATAGATAAACATCAAATAAAACGATCATTGATCCATCGTATATTTTCGTACGGTAGCTAGTTGTATTAAAATTTAGGCCTATTTTTCTTCCGTTGGCTTACAATTAGATGTAAGAACAGGGCGCAGAATAGGGGAAAGCATAATTAAAAGCCGTTTCCTTCGTAAAAGTTGGTGAGATCATCTGCAGTTCGTAAAAAGTCCATTTCCAGCCAAAGTACTAAGTGGCTATAGTTCCACGTTTCCTGCTTTTCAATATGGCGCCGAGCGCAACGCTTGGTAACATACAGAGGAAAGGCGCCGCCGCCAGCTTTCCCTTCTGTATGCTCCCTATTCTGTCAACTGCTGTGACGGCACTGATGCACATGCGCCTCCGCGCCATTTTTTGCTATAAAGGCGTCGTCCAGAACTAACGATCTCCAGTGGAACGCACTCACCTGAAGATGGCTGAACGGTTGTCAGCCGAAATAGCGTGGCAAGAAGTCGACGGAATCCGGCTGCAATCCCGAAACTTTATGGAATATTTACACTAAGTTAAACTAGTCTAAGGACAACACACACATACGCACGTCCCAGGGAGGACTCGAACCTCCGACGGCAAGCAACCGCGCTCTCCGCAGCAAGGCACCTTACACCGCTCGGCCACTCCACTGCGGCACACGTACACCCCTTTAAAATATGTGTACTCCTTGTAATAACTTCGTATTTTAATTCTGTAATTTAAATTATCAGACATTTTAAGTATTAATATATAAGCTGCCGTTCCATCTTGCTCCATAATTTGATCACTTTGACATCTGAAAAATAAAATTATGGGACGAAACAGTTGTGGTCATCAGGTTCTAGACTTTTTGAAATGTGGAGCTACAGAAGAATGCTAAAGATAAGTGGGTGGATCACGTAGTTAATGCGGAGGTACTGAACAGATGAGGTGAAAAAGAATTTCTGGCATACCTTGACTAGAATAATAGATCTATTGATAGGACTCATTCTTAGACATCAAGGAATCGTGACTTTAGCGTTGGTGGGATGTGTGTTGTATAAAAATCGCAGAGGGAGACCAAGGGATGAATACAGTAAGCAGATTCAAATGGACGTGGGTTGCCGTTCTTATGAGGAGATGAAAAGGGTTGCTCACGATAGAGTAGGGTGGAGAGCTGCATCAAACCAATCCCCGGACTGAAGACCACAATAAAAAAACACACTTGCAGTTATTAAACTGGTGGTAAATGATGCTTATTTCGATGTTGGCACCGTATGTGGCTGTAAGCTACACCTGAGATTATAATATCTGCACGACAGCATTAGTGACACACACACGATGTATCTCTGCCTCGTACAAGGAAACATCACCAATGCGACCTCGTAGTTTATGCAGGAGAAGGTGCATTTACGTGATATCAGGTTAGGCAATCCATATACGTTTTCCTCATTTGCTTGCTTAAATTCTAATTATACATTAACCCATTTATAGAGGAATCAGACATATGAGACTGTTGATACATGCGTTACGTTGCTGTAATATCATAATATTGTAGCAGACGTCATTTTTTTATGCCAGACATTTTACTGAAACGGAGAATTCGCAACATAAATAACAAACAAACGAGCTTCCTCGATTAAATAAAAAAATTTGCTACCTCGATATCCTCCCTTACTTCAGAATCTTTAATAATATTTAATCTAAACGACAATAAAACGCTGAGGGAATTTTTCAGGACAACTGTGAAGCAGCCATCAAGTAAATCGCCGGTCACACAGTAAATAAAGTATCTGTGAAACCGCGCGGGAAAGGCCGTGCGATCTAAGGCACCTTGCTACGGATTGTAATTCTATGGACCGATTATCTCAGCAGTTTTGTCCCTTAGATTTGAAAACAATCATTTGAATCTTTCTGTAAGCTGCGTGTTTCCACAAATTACACGCTGACTGTAGGTTCTCGCTAAAAGGCAGTCCAAACGTGCAGCCAGATAACTTTCTATAGTGTTGAAAGCTATGAGACCAAACTGCAGGGGTGATGGTCCGTAGACTCACAAACTACTGAAACCAAGTTAAGGACAACACACACACTCCCACGTCCGGGGGAGGACTGACGTCTACCGCAGCAATGCGCTTTAGTCCGCACGGCCAATCCCACGCGTCCCAAATCACTTTCTCAGAGGTTGCATTGCAGTTAGGACTTTGTTTTTCAGAATAATAGGCTGACAGTGGCTGCAAGGAAGCATAGGAGACTGCATTGCGAAGATCGTTTACACACGTTGCACACTGACAAAGCGTTCTGTAGAAACATACGTAACTGCATAGGCCTGGAACTGTCAGTGCTGCATACATTTGCTAGAATTGTTCTGCCCCAGGCCAGCAAGCGTGTCACTCCAAAAAATAAAAAAATAAAGAGTATACATACTCACGACGTGGAACTGTGAGATAAAAGATGTGCCTGTACCTAGTGCCATGGTGCTGTTCCAGAAGCGAACCGTCCAGCATCATATTTTGCGAGTAAATATGTGTGGGCAGTTGGATTGCACTCAGTAGTGATTAAGAAGACAATATAATGTGCGGCAGGTGACGGATATAGTGTTGGCAGCAGTGAAATATGTGTTAGGGACTTGATTTCTCTTCCTTCATCAACCTTCTATATGTGTGTGTCATTTAGTACGGTAACTTTGTGACTTAATATTCACAGCAATTCCATCATTGCCACCACCACCGCGACTGTCACAAATATCGCCACCCCTAGCGGTGGGCTGCACTGCAGGGTGACTGCGGAGTCACCGCCGCTACCAACTCATCGTCGATGGACAGAAACAGCTCCCCTTCTAGGGGGCACTAGGGTTGATGTACTCCTTACCTACTGATGGAGGAAAAGACGGCTAGAGCTAAAACAACAATTACACCGATTTAAAGACATACCTACTTCCTATAAAAATATTTAATTGAGTTTAAATTATTAAACATTCTAAATATCAAAATGTAACCACCCTTCCTATCCTGATCCATGGTTTGATCAGGTTTGATATCTTAATTCGCAACCGTGCAGCGCTGTGCGTGTCTATAATTAGCATACGAATTTTATAGAGCTGACCAGTAATTTCTTTCAGATGTGTAGCTAACATGCAGCAGAGCCAACACACAGGTAAGTCAGATAAGTAATCTGTAATACTACATAGTAAATCCAAAACATTCTCATATCAATGTAAGTTTTTAATAGCAAATTTCTACGCCAGAATCGTATTTCCAGTCATTTCATTTTTCATCTAACCACTCAATATTAACCTGGTTGGCTCAGTGAGTTCCTGTTAAGTTACGCCTGAGATTATCACATCCGCACTCTTGGCTCACTGACACACACACACACACACACACACACACACACACAGATTGTCCTTCTCTACTTACAAGGGAACATTAATAACGCGATCTCGTGTTTTAAGAAGAAAAATGTGCATTTACATACCAGGTTCGACTAGCCATTCCATTTTTTCTCGTTTTCTTGCCTAAATCGTAATAATACATTAACTCATTTCTAAAGGAAATAGATGTTTTAGGCTGTTCAATCATTTATTTAAGCTAACAGGATGCACTGGCATTCACAAAATCTACTACCATGATTGAATTACTTTTCTGGATCACGTTTAGGTTCATATATTAGGGGGTTCGCTAAATTGCACAGATTTTAAGTAAAATTTTACACTTTCTATCTCTTAGGTAATGGTTAAACGAGATTACCAAGACGATCCACAGTTTACGGTGTAATCTGAACAAAGTTGTAATTTGGCATTCTATTTTATTTTCACATCATCGAACATTACCAGAGAAAAAGAAAATAAGAGATGAGAGATCGTTGGACTGGCGTGGGATGGAACACCGCGAAGGAGCCGAGAGACACTGAATAAACTTAATTAGCCAAATTATACTTTTTCAGGCTGCATACTTTATCCTGGAGATCATCAGGATCACCAAAGATGTCAACACTTGCGTCTACTTCTTCATCACCTGAAGAAAACATACCTGTTTCTTCCCTATTATTAGCTAACTTATCATTCTATATTTTGATCTTATTTTCTTCTGTGTCTACAATACTATCAATTAAATGTTGATAGTCGTTGAAAAGCACATTGCTTCTAGTGGTAGTACTCCTGTCGTGCGTTTACTTCACACGCTGTGCTTTAGGCCAGTTACTGGCTGTGTCAGGTCTCCTCTGGTGAGCGCCAGTTTTCTCATAGACGTGAAGTTTCCATTGTGCTCATAAACGGATATTGCTTTAGAACGGATATTGTCTCGCTCTCCGCTCTGCCTTGGCTGTAAACCTCAGTACCATCAGATTCTCGATAAGCCCGAAAAGGTGGTGGCTGTTTACCCTCTGCCTATTTCCTGATAATTAGGATTTGTACCACAGACTTCCAACTTCCTAACATTTGCATTTGCATTGGAATCACTTTTGTTATCATTTACTGGTCCGTTACCAGGTCGGTTATTATAACTCATTTCCTCCTCACTTGTTGCTACCCTCTCTCGATTCATTCTACATGTACAATGAATTTGTATACATTCTCCCTATTGCGGAAATGATTCCTTTCTGCCAGTTCCACAGCAGTTTACTTTCTAATCCCATGATACTCGTTTCTGGTTCCACCTTTTCTGTTAGATGTGACAGACGTGAATTCCACTTTCAAGAGAAATCTTTAATTCATTTCCAACCTGAAAGAAACTTACTGCCACTCCAGAATTCTCTGAATACATCATGTTGGTTCTAGTGGGACCAGTATTCATTGATAAATGTCGTTTTAAATTCTGCAAGAGTCTTACAGCGCAGAATTACAACCACAATGAATCTTCTGAAAAATGACCTATAATAAACGAAAATTTCTCGCGTACTGACAACCCATTCGGTAAAACACCTTCAAAATTACTCCAAACTTTTAAATGCTGTGTCTGATTGTCAAGATTAAAGCGTTAGAACTGACAGCATCCGATGAAAGCAGCGTCGACGGAAGCTTTGGTGGACCACTTTGCGAATAGATTAATGGTTTCCAGGCAAGAACAATAAAAATGTTGTGGCTATTGAGGACCTTCAGGAAGATGTTACCGCTGTCGAGCGATCGCTGTCTTTGTGTAAGTGCCAAGAAGAGAGTAGGGCGGGGGAAACCAAAACAGGGGAAATTTGAAATATAGAAAAAAAAGTAAGGAAGCTTACTGTTTAACGTCCCGTCGTCAGCGTGGTCATTAAAAACGGAGTAACGCTCTGATTTTTTGATAATGATGAAAAAGGAAATGGCCCTTCCCTTTCAAAGAAACCATCCCGGTATTTTCTTTGGGTGATTTAGGGAAATTATGCACAAAAAAAGTTCAAATGTTTGTGAAGCTATGGACCAAACTACAATGGTCATCAGTCCTAGACTTACAAACTACTTAAACTAACTTATGCTAAGGACCACACAAACACCTATACCCGAGGGAGGACTCGAACCTTCGACGGGGAGAATACGCGCACTCCTCAGCAAGGTTGTTTAGAGGTAACGACCACTCCCGCGCGGCATCACGGGAAACCTATGTCTCGATGACCGGACGTGGATATCAGCTGCCGTCTTCCCGACTGTGAGTTACCACTGCACCACATCGCTCTTGTAGGCACAGCATCCGTTACGAGTTATCAAAAATCTGTAAGAAGTGTCAATTAAAAGTACTTACTTTTTATAGACTTTGTGGATGACGATTAGTTTGGAAGAATTAAGTAACATGTTTCAGGCATCAGGGTAAAGCGACGTCAAGTGAATTACCCTTTGGTGACAGGGTGTTTAAGTCGCGTTATCGCTGAAGTAGTAGAAGAAAAACGAACCACAAAGTTGCTCCAGAAGAAATTTCCAAATATTTCTTTGATCCCAAGGCGACGGAAGAACTTGGTTGATGAGTATTTCGGTACGGCTGAAGCTTCTGACAAGCTCTTAGCAATATACATGTAAAGGGCGCTGATGCCTAAGTTCGACTTGTGTAGCGGTGTAGCGGTGACGAGCGTTCTAGTAGGGATGCCACCATCCGATAGATCACGAGTAATCTTTGCTGAGAAGCCAGTAACGTTATCGGGCCTAGACCGCATGGGAACTAATGTAAAAAACATGAAGTACTACTGGAAATAACATCTAATTGGGGAGAGATTATGACTGTATGGAGGATGTGTAAGGGCTAACGAGCGAAACTCACCGTCGTCAAAACACTTGGATAACATTTGGGTTGGTATTGTCCCACAGGATAAAGATGCCGATGCGACCACGCAGCAGAGGTTTCACTAGGAAGTCCTTATCCATCCTCCATGCCGTCCCTAATCTCTCACAATGCGATTTCAATGCTGTTGGAGCCCTGAAATAAAAAATAAAAAAATACTACTGGAAACGTTTTGCGTGTAGCCATTGTCCTTGTCTGACATTGAAAAACATGTACCAAAACTTTCGTTGATCACTTTTGAAATAGATAACAGTTCAGTTACCTCTTTCCATCTGTTTCTTTTTAATTTGTTTCATCCTCGTATTTCACTGCAGTCCATAATAATTGGCAGAGAAATGTACTTATGACGAGTCTCACCAAATGGTGAGAGTAAATTTGTAACGATTTATTTCATTCCCACCTGTGTACTGAAGCGACGCATTGACATCGAAAAGAGCGGTTTACGTAGAGAACATCAGTGAGTCAGATTGCATGTAACGTTTTTAGCGTTTTAAACTGGGCGTGTGTGTGGCCGATTAGTTCCTAATGAAGCAGGCAAGCGAGTTATTGCATCCATTTGAAGCCGATAAATTCATCGTCTATATTACCGGCCCGCAGCAATTTTCTCCGCAGTTCGTGTGAGCTCTGTGCGTGGAAAACCCATCTAGTCTGCTTACGTAACGTGAAATTTATTGAATAAACCTGTGGGATAAAAGTAGTGTAAAGAAAAAAAAGTTTCTCCCATTTAAAGTTTTAGATAACGTCACTAAAAATGAAAAGAACAGCAAACTTAAGGTACAAAATAATTGCACTTTTGTGCTGACAAAACTTAGCTGTTATTTAGGCGCTGTTACAACTACGTCTACATCTACTTCTACATGGGATACTCTGCAAATCACATTTAAGTGCCTGGCGGAGGGTTCATCGAACCACCATTATACTATTTATCTCCCATTCCAGTCTCGAATAGCGCGCGGGAAGAAAGAACACCTGAATCTCTCCGTTCGACCTCTGATTTCTCGTATTTTATTCTGATGGTCATTTCTACCTATGTAAGTGAGAGTCAACAATATATTTTCACATTCGGAGGAGAATGTTGGCGATTGGAGTTTCGTAAGTAGCCCACGCCGCAGCTATAAGCGTCGTTGTTGTAATGATTCCCATTCCAGGTCCTGTATCATTTCCGTAACGCTGTCTCCCCTGTATAGTGACAATACGAAAAGAGCTGCCCTTCTTTGGACTCTTTTTATGGCTTCCGTCAAACCTACTTGATAAGGATCCCACACTGGGCAGCAATACTCCAAAAAAGGACGGTAGTGTATGTAGTTTCTTTTGTAGTTATGTTGCATCTTTTAAGGGTTCTGCCAATAAAACGCAGACTCTGGTTCGCCTGTCTCACGACATATGTACGTGTTCTTTCCAGTTTAAGCCTGAAGTAATAGTAATTCCCAGGTATTTTGTGGAGTTCACTTTTGATTGATTTATCTTGTAAACAAAGTTTAACGGATTTCTTTTCGTACTCACGTGTACGACTTCACACTTCTCATTATTTAGAACAGGGGTGGCCAACCCGCGGCCCGCGGAGCTGTCTCATACCAAAGAAAAATTTAACTTTCATTTCATGTAAAACTTGCAAAATACCATTCCATCAAGCGTATTTCGTATCATATCGAATTAACAATAGGTATATACCATTTTATTGATTCAACTAAAGTTAATTTTCGTGCATATTCCTGTTTGAATCTCTGCACTCTGGCTTAGGAATCCATAGCGTTCGGTTGCGGTGACTGCAGGTTGGAGTCACGTAGCGTGCTCCTTCACTGCTGCTACGTGAGTCCCAGCTTGTAGTACTCTGAATACACAACGGCGTCTACAGCTCCTCTTCGATCTAACAGAAGGTAACAATTCGCTGTACCGTGTGACAAAGAACATTTCAGATTGATGCATTCTTTGAACCGTTGTCACTTCAGCTACTGCTTAGCGTTGAATGTTCGAAAATAATTTTTTTGGGTGGTCTCCAGTCGCGAAATAACTTACAGTGACGTGTTTCCATATTCAACACTTTTTATTTCCCTTATTTTGTTTAATATAGTAAGTAAATTTACATGTGAATAATAAAATTAATCGAACTGAGTGAATGGTAATAAGGGCACGATTAATAGCTTTCGTGACTTTAAAAAGATTAGTCTTTCAATTAAAACCAGCTTTTATCTTTTTAGAATTGATCTACGACACTTTTCTTTATTTTTAGTAGGCCTTCATGTATTTTATGTATCCAGTTATGTCGGGTAGGTACACAAGTCGACATTAACAATGTTTCCTGCCTCCGTATCATCTTTCAATTTCAGTAGTGCAGATTTGTAATATTGTGGTTTTACTGATGACGTTTAAGGATTCTGTATTACAAATGCACAGATGTGACCCTCCTAATGCAAGTTTATCCAAGTGTCTTTCTTTGTTATTTACAGCAACTAATAATGTCCTAGACTTCAAAAGTAGAATACTTTTCAGTAAGAATCATGAAAAAGATGTCGAAATTATAAAATAAGGCTGCCAGGTTAAATAAAGCGTCAGAATTTTTTATATTTACGATACATGACATTCAGAAATAAAATACCTATTTCCTAGAGCAATTGAATACTAGTATTAAAAATTCTCGAGAGATCAGACAATGAAGTAAAGAATGTATAATACCGAACTCAAATGAAACATTGATAATTCTGCGAGCAGTGTACGTCTGTGGAACTACGATTTAGGCTGAAAACATGCAATCTCCTCCCAATGGTTATAAAAATATTTAGTATTAAAATCCCTGGCATGACTACTAAAGCACAGAAAATAACTAAATGCGCTGTTAGGCGATTGTAACAAAATAACTGTTACCTCACAAATCATGAACACTAAATAACTAAATGAGCTTTTAAGCGATTGTAAGAAAATCGGTTCGTTACTTTACGCATGCAGAAAGACTGCTGAAATTTGACCATATATTCCGTGTTTTTGATAATTCTTCATTGCGTCAAAAACAACCGTGAGGCGCCTGTGTTGCCTTCAAGGAAGCTTTGCGCGTGCGCACTGCAGTTGAAATGATCTGCTGCGAGAATGAAATTCTGGTTAGCTTCTTTTCTGGGGCGTCACTGAACCTGTGAACACGTAGGACGCGCCTCCAAGGTTTGCCGGCGTTAAACGATTTCGGAGTACTTTAAAGTAGATTTTGTAGCGTGTTTATGAGAGAAGCATGTAACTACTTTACGTAACTGATCTGTCATTCTGAACAAAGCGCTCGACTGGAAACCGCAGGGTCGCGGGTTAGAAACCCGGTCGGACCTCGGATTTTTTTTCAGTCTGTGCTTTAACCCACCCTTCATCTCTCAACGATGTGAGGGGTCGCCAGAAACGACACGTGGTTCGGATTCCACGTTAAACTGTAGGGCCCCTTTCCCCAGTTGGACAACTGCGGTAGGCTAGGGACACGCTTGTCGCCGAAGTGGCGTCCAGCTGAAAGATTTGCACCACGCCAATGAGCCACCCGAAATTATATATAATACTTCGATTACCATGTGGTCTATTTGTCAGTCTGACGTATGGGGAAAAATATCTGTTACAGTTGAAGACGTAAACTTGGTATGGCGTCAGATATCAAAGAAGTAGGACCTAAGAAGAGGAAAAATATAAAGAAGTTGAGAATTTTTCAATACAGGTGGGGTTTTTTTTCTTTGTAGAATATAAAACTAAACCGATAAGTCTAATATGCAAGCAAGCAATCTATCTCGGTTCCAAAAGAATGTAACATCAAACGGAATTACGAGACTAAATATGCAGTTATGTTTGACAAGTACAAGTGACAATATCGACAAGATAAAGTAAACGACTTAGAAAGGAAACTTTGTACTCAACAGCATTTATTTACAAGGGCGAATTCAAAGACAACATGTTATGTGAAAGAGAGTTATGCAATAGCTCTGATACTGGCAAAAAAATAAAACCATATTCAGATTTCTAAATGTGAAAAAAAATGCTTTGAGACCGTCGTCGAAATGGTGCGTCCACAAAAGAGACAGGATTTCTTAAAAAAATCAGCCTGTCTCGTCACACTATTACTAGACGTGTGCCGACCCTGGACGACAAATTGAAGATAATGTAAAAAATCGTGCTCCTGAGTTTGTTTTACTCACTAGCTTTGGATGAGTGCACAGATATTCCGGATACCGGCGGAGTGTTTATGTCGGTGGTGTTGATGCCCGTGTTAATAAAACAGAAGAATTTGCGGCATTGTATACACTTAAGGATACCACGAATTCACTACATTTACAACGTCATTCACGTCATTGACAACTTATCGGGCTAACAAAGGATAGGCATGAGAAACACGAAGGTAACTGAAAACTATGCCCGAAAAGTTGGCAATACATCGGTGTTAAACTTTCATAGCGTTATCTCTCAACATGCCAAGTCCCTCAAAATGGACCATGTCATGAAGGTAGCTGTCAAATCAGTGAACTCTATTAAGTTGAGAAGTTTGAATCACCGTCAGTTCCAAGAATGTTTGAAGTCCTTGCATTCAGAGCACGACAACATTTCGTATTATACAGAAATAAGATGGTTAACCTATGAAAAAATGTAGAAAAGAGTGTTTGATTAGATGCACGAAATACAACCATTCTTTGAAAGCAAGTCAAAGATACTCCCGGAATTCAAAGATAAGAAATGGCTTTCTAACTTTGCGTTCTGGACCGATATAACTAGCGACCTAAATGATCTTAATGCTCGACTCCAAGGAAAACATCAGCTGATTAATGTCATTCATGATCTTATTTCCGCATTTCAAATGAAACTTTTTTATATTTGCTGTGACACTGTCTGTAGACACCGGTACATGCTGAGAAATATAATGGGATGCACAATTAAAAGAGATATGTCATAAGGGGTTTTTTTTTGGGGGGGGGGGGGACGTTCTGTAGAACTTAGACGACAAATATCCATGCCATAAAAATGATTTCATTATTTAGAAACACGTACGTGTTAGTGAACAGCTTTTTAGTCGGATGAATTACATAAAATCATATATGAAGACACGAATTACTGATATTCATCAGGAAAACTCTTTCGTGTGTCAATAATGACTTCAGTGTAACAAAGCCAGACATCACAGTAAACTGTATTTCATAAAGTTGTATAATAGTTTGTACAACAAATGTTCTTTAAACACATTTGTTTTATATTCTTTAAAAAATAAATTAATATTCCTTGCTTTTTTGGTTCACAAAACAAAAGTCGGTAATACGGCCCGCTGGGTAATACGCTCTCAAACATTTGGCCCGCCTGCTGTAAAGGTTGGCCACCCCCGATTTAGAGTCAATTGCCAATTTTTACACCATAGTGATATCTTATTCAGATCGTTCTGAAGTTGGTTTTGATCTTCAGATGATTTTACTAGACGGTAAATAACAGCGTCATCTGCAAACAATCTAAGAGAACTACTTAGATTTTCCCCTAAATCGTTTATGTAAATAAGGAACAGCAGAGGACCAATAACGCTACCCGCTGGAACACCCGATATCACCTCTGTTTTAGTCGATGCCTTACCATCGATTACTACGAACTGTGTCCTCTCTGACAGGAAATTTCCTATCCAATCGCAAATTTGGGGCGATATACCATAACCACGCAATTTGATTAAAAGCCGTTTGTGAGGTACGGTGTCAAAAGCCTTCTGGAAATCAAGAAACATGGAATCAATTTGCGAACCCTTGTCGATAGACCCATCACTTCGTGTGAATAAAGAGCTAGTTGTGTTTCGCATGAACGATATTTTCTAAATCCGTGATGACCTTGGGTCAATAGATCATTCTGTTCGTCACTAAACCATTCTGCCGGCCGCGGTGGCCGAGGAGACTGAGGCGCTTCAGTCACGGTCTGCACAGCCACTACGGTCGGGGGTTCGAATCCCCCCTCGGGCATGGATATTTGTGCCGTCTTTAGTATACGGTAGTTCATAAGTAGTTTGTAAGTTTAGGGACTGATGACTCCGTAGTTAAGTCCCATAAGCTTAACAAACATTTGAACACTAAACCATTCTAAATAAAAGATTTAGTTAGCTACCCATTCCTCACATAAAGTAACTTACCTCCAAATTTTCACGCATGAATGTAGCATCCGAAGGTCAACAATAGGTTGACTCTTGTCGGCGGAAATACTATATACTAAATGCATAATCTGAATCTCCGTAGTATTTCAGTTGTAATTTTAAAGCACATATTATGTAATCTTCAATATATCATTTTGTCAGTAATTTTGTAAGTAGTTCTACACAAATCACATTAAGTCCATTTACACCTACTGATATTAATCAGCTGATACACATAGACTCTTATGGAGTTTTTTTGTGGCCATACATAATTATATTAACACTAGAGAGTACAAGTACTTCGGATTGATGTAATAATATTTATGGAGTCTTCCTTTATTAAGCTTGAAAATATCAAATCCTATATTGGATTATATACACCAGTTGAAATGTATCACTCTAGTAACAGTACAGGTCGCAGTGGTCGTATGTAAGTGAGAGTCAACAAACAACCTTTGAGTTTGGTACACTAATAAGCGTAAGATTGTTGCAAATAATTTATAAGGCTGCTTACTGTTGTTGTTGGTTTTAAGGGGACTAAACAGCTAGGTCATCAGCTCCCTGGTTACTTACTGCTTCCTTCTGCAAACCGTAAGCTCTTGAGACGCATATTTCTTTTAGATGGGTGCCATCATAGGTGTTCTTAGTTTACTGAAATCTAAATAACCTATTTTTTCCGAAAACAGGTGCTAGTGAGAAATTGGTCCGAGGAACATATTTATATGATTGTTGCACTTTTGCTCCTGACTATGATTAAAACTTGCTTGGATTTCTATTAAGAGTTCTCGCACTTCCAGCCGGGTGATACTGTCTTCTAACCGCGACGTATCGACGAGTGTCATACTCATCATCTTCCAGGCGAAGTGGCGAGCTTGTGCGGATGGCGGACTATTTAAATGTGCTGGTGCCCCCCACCATCGGCCGCGAGGGCTGGCTCCATGGGTGGTGGGGGAAGCCAGTGCCTTCTGGCCGCGTCTCGCGGCATCACATTCTCCACATTCTTGCTGGGTTCCATGCCGCGCTCAGTTAGTATCCTTGGTCCCTGTTTCTGCAGATTCTTTTAAAACAATGTCCAAATATTTGTCGGCTCGGCACAGCATTCTGGTGTTCTCGAAGTCTTATGGTGTGCTCTGCTATAGCAGGTTTTTTTGTCTGTCGAAGTCGGACATGTCTGATATATTCATCACACCGTTTCGAGACACATCGCTGCTTTTTGCAATATATTGTAGACATCTGCAGGCAATGCTATATATTCGTGGTATGTTGAGTTTTAGTGGGTGTTCAAAAAAATGTTTGTTAAGCTTATGGGACTTAACTACGGGGTCATCAGTCCCTAAACTTACAAACTACTTATGAACTACTTACAAACTAGGACGGCACAAATATCCATGCCCGAGGGGGATTCGAACCCCCGACCGTAGTGGCCGTGCTGACCGTGACTGGAGCGCCTCAGTCACCTCGGCCACCGCGGCCGGCTTAGTGGGTGTTTTTCCATGTGAAGAAACTCTTTCGTATCTGACGGTGGGCGGAAGATTGTTTTTATGTTGTATTTTTTCAGTAGTCGTCCGATTTTGGCTGGCAGCGGCCGTAGATATGGAAGAATGGCGAGTCTCCGGCAGTGAAGAAACGGCTCTACCCCAGAACGCCAACGGCACCAGCCTGTATGGAAACATGGCCGATACTGGACACCATAATTCTCACAATTATGGACTGTCCAAATATCTGGCGACACTTCTAAACCACTGGTGGCACACTTGGGCATCACGTGAAGAACTCAGCAGAATTCGTGATAATACTTAAGGGCATTTGAATACAAAGAGATGACGTGAACTTCGACGTCACGTCTTTGTTCACGAAAGTACCTCTGCAAGATGGTTGGGCACTGCTGATTCAGTACTTCCAGTCTGAAATAGTTAATATCTTTGAACAATCACTAACGACCACCCACGTCAACTGAAATGGAGAATTTTACGAACAGGTGGATGGAGTGGCCATGGGATCTCCACTTGCAACAGGGATCGAAAATCTCCACATGGAGCACTTTGTGGAAGTAGCCCTACAAACTACTTACCCTAAACCCGAAGCACTTCTTCCGCTATGTCGACGACACATTCGTGATTTGGCAGCATTGCAGGCCGGCTCTGGACGAGTTCATGGACCACCTGAACAGCATGCATGATGGCATCGATATCCCATGGAAGTAGAGACTGGCTATCTTCCATTCCTTGATATATTAATTAGAAAGAAGGCGGATGGTACACTAGGCCACTCAGTATATAGGAAGAAGACGCACACAAACCTGTACCTACATGCAATTAGTTTCCACCATCCAGCTCAATGTCAGACAGTACTGGCCGCCTTGGTACACAAGTCACGCGTCATCTGTGACGAAGAAAGCCTCTCAGACGAACTTCAACACCTAAGAGAGGTATTTAACAAAATGGCTACACAGAAACACATATCGGTAGGACCTTCAAGATGAGAAAGAATGTCGAAAATCTGGAGGAGAAAGAAGAAGAAGATGGATGATCGCCATTCTTCCGTATCTGGGACCGCTGTCAGCCAAAATTGGACGACTACTTCCGAAAACCGTCGAAAACGAAAGAGTTGCTTCGCTCAGCAAAAGACCAACTCAAACTCAACACACCATGAATATATAGCACTTCCTGCAAATTTGGTCTGTAGTATATTGGACAAACGCAGCGATGTGTCTCAAAACGGTGTGAAGAACATATCAACGTCCCCAACTTGAGCAGACCAAAAATCTGCTATAGCATAGCATGGCATAAAAGAATACCACACATTTGGCTTCGAGAACACCAGGCAGCTATGCCGAGCCGCCAAATATGAGAGTGTTATAAAAGAATCTGTAGAAATATGGGTTCACGATAATCTGGTAAACAGCTGACCGCGAGACACGGCCAGGATGCGAGCGGCGCCACCCTGCTCCACTGGAGCCAGCCTCTCGCGGCCCTGCGGAGGGGGCCACGCGCAGGTGTAAATGGTTCGGCAGCCACACAAGCTCGGCACTTCGCCTAGAAGATGATGAGTATGAGACGTCGCGGGTAGAAGACAGTGTCACCCAGCTGGAAGCCCGAGAACTCTTCATCAGTTATCTATGCCGAGAAAGCATACATTCATATTTGCTCGGATTTTGTCAACCTTGAACAGTTTATTTACGTACCTCGTCATCTGTAACAGATGATCATTCCTTCAATTAAAACCTCCGGCCTGAGGGGAAGTCGCCGACTTGTAAATCTTTTCGTTTATGTTTCATCTCTAACTGTAGGAGATACACACAGAGCTAACACTTGCCATACCAACGGGATGGGGGTTCTTTATGTTCGCCTCATGAAATTATTGTAATATAGCTAGGTAGATTGTATTTAAAACTCAAAATAAATCACTTATTGTTTTTAATGGAGTCCTCTACCAGATTAAAAAAAAATCTTTCAAAATTTTGTATTACATGGAGTCCAAAGAGTAAAAGTCAACAATATTTAACGATTAAGGTTAACGCAATACTGTTATAATTGCTATCAACTATTAACTCATGTTCTGTTTTTCGCATTTTTAGGGTGAGCTTGAAGTACCCCATACAATACGAAAAATATGTCGTTATTTCCTTGCATGCTATTTGCGGACTGGTGCTCCACTGAGTCCACCTGGTGCTATTCAATACAAGCATTAAAATCGCGCTGTCACAACGCCGCGAAGACCTCGTCTGACTGCCACAATGGCACTACAGCGAGGCAAAATACACGGGCGACTTCGACGTCGGTGATTCCGCGTTCTCACGGCGCCGAGCACTAGTAACGTGATGACACGCGTAAAACCGTGGCGTCAGCAACCTCAGTACGCCACAAGTCGAGACGTTGCTAACGCGCGAAGATCGAGTTTGTATCCACGTAATTGTTATTTCTCGACGTTATTATGATTGATAGAAATATACAGGGTCTTCAAGAAACATTTACACATAACACACTGAAGATACAAAGAAATTGGATCACTTGCCTAATATCGTTTCGGGCACCAGCGAGCACGAATAAGTGCCGAACCACCACGTGGCGTGGACTCGACTAATGTCTCAAGTAGTGCAGGAGGGGACTGACTCCACGGATCATTCAAGCCTGTCCATAAATACGTGAAGTGACTGCCAAAAGGCGGCGGACGTCTTGCCAGTACTTGCAGGAGTTCATAGGGAGAGAGGCAATAATGTGGGTGCATGTCTGACGCCAGGGCCAGCGTCTGTTTGCTGGTGGCACTGAAGTGGCACTGAAGTGTGTCCCAGTCATGGGTACGTAAGAAGAAGCAGTAGAGATGATGGGATTACCACTGGTGGGAGGGAGGGGCGACGGGAGTGCACAGCTTTGGTGGGAATGTGAGCAGGAATGGCGTCAGCGACCTTCTGGTGAAGAAAGGACATGGTGTGGTCAAGAGAGACAGGGAGGCTGCCAACGGAGGTGTCAATGGAACGACAGTAGGCCACCCAGTCGGCGCAGGAGTAGTCATGGATCAAGTAGTGAAGGGGGTCGGGATGGGCATTCCGGTCAGGGCGACGGACCGCAGGTATCTTTGTTAAAGAGAACAGGGGTTTAGTCACTGCCAGTGAGGTCAAGGATTTCCACCTGTAGGTGCCCAAGGAGTTTGGGAGAAGCCAGGACAAGAATGGGAGTGGTGTTGCTTTCGGTGTGTGTAGGTTGAGGGAGGGGAATGGTATCGCCCCAATGCGAGGCGACAATCTGACGTCACCGATGGAGATCACCGACAGAGTGGGAGGCAAGATTAAGGTCGGCAGCAACAACAAAGGTCATAAAGTTGCGGTCAGTGTGAGAGAGGAAGTCATAGAGGAGGGGCATGTGACAGCAAATGTAAATGGTGCCTAGGGTGAAAGGGAGGGAGGGGAGAAAGAGGCTGAGGATAAGGTGTTTGGTGGGATCCATCCTTCAGGAGGGGCTGCAGCGCCAGACAGGGTCATGTTGGAGGTGGCCATTCACCATTCCGCCTCGAGCAAGGGACAGGGGGGGGGCATCTGTACAGTGGAGGAGGTAGGGAGCAATGCTTGTGGAACGATGGTGTTGTAGGAAGGTTTCGTTAACAAGGGAGGCATCAAATGTTCAAACGTTTGTAAAGCTTAAGGGACTTAACTGCAGGGTCATCAGTCCCTAAACTTACAAACTACTTATGAACTACCTTATACTAAAGCCGGCACAAACATCCATGCCGGAGAGGGGGGATTCGAACCCCCAACGGCGGACGGCCGCGCGCACCGCAACATGGCACTCCAGTACGCGCGGTTAATTCGTCGCGGCAGGGAGGCATCCACAGGGTTTTGGGAGAGGGTGTTGTTGTTGTTGTGGTCTTCAGTCTACAGACTGGTTTGACGCAGCTCTCCACGCTACCCGGTCGTGTGCAAGCTCCTTCATCTGAGGATGAAATGTTCAAATGTTTGTGTAGCTTATGGGACTTAACTACGGGGTCATCAGTCCCTAAACTTACAAACTACTTATGAACTAACTAATACTAAGGACGGCACAAATATCCATGCCCGAGGGGGGATTCGAACCCCCGACCGTAGTTGCCGTGCAGACCGTGACTGCAGCGCCTCAGTCCCCTCGGCCACCGCGGCCGGCCATCTGAGGATAAGAACGGCAACCTACATCCTTTCCAATGTGCTTACTGTATTTGTCCCTCAGTCTCTTTCTACGATTTTTACCCCTACACACTACCTTCTAATGCTAAGTTGACAATTCCTTGAAGTCTCAGAAAGTGTTCCACCAGTCTATCTCTTTTCTAAGACAGGATATGCCGGAAACACCTTTTCTCCACATTTCAGATAAGCACCTCCTCTATAGTTACATGGTTTACCCATCTAATATTCATCATTCGTCTGTAGCGCCATATTTCAAAAGCTTCTGTCATATTTTTGTCTGAACTCCTTATAGTTCACGTTTCACACGCTTACAATGCTTCACTCCAGACAAATGCTTTCAGAAAGGACTTTCTAACATTTAAATTAATATTAGATGTTAACAAGTTTCGCTTCTTCAGAAACGCTTCTCTTCCCATAGGCATACTGTATTTTATATCTTCTTTACTTCGGTCATCAGAAGTTTTTTTGCTACCCAAATAACAAAACTAACCTACTACTTCTATTGCCTCCATACCTAATCTAATTCCTTCAGCATTACCTGATTTTCTGACGCTACATTCCATTATCCTTGTTTTACTCTTGTTAATGTTCGTCTTATACCCCCCTTTCAAGACAGTGTCCATTCCATGCATTTGCTTTTCCATATCCTTTGCGGTCTCTTACAGAATTACTGTCATCGGTAAACCGGAAAGTTTTTACTTCTTCTCCCTGAACATTAATTCCCTCTCCAAATTTCTCCTTGCATTCCTTCACAGCTTGCTCAATGTGCAGATTGAACAACATTGGGGAAAGGCTACAACCCTGTCTTACTCCCTTCCCGACTCTGCGTCCCTTTCATGTCCTTCGACTCTAATAACTGCTGTCTAGTTTTTGTATAAATTAAATGTAACTCTTACTCACTATAGTTTATCCCTGCTACCTACAGAATTTGAAAGAGTGTATTCCAGCCGACATCGTCAAAAGCTTTCTCAAAATCTACAGATGCTAAAAACCTAGGTTTGCCTTTCCTTAGCCTGTCTTCTAAGATAAGTCGTAATGTGAGTATTGCCTCCCGTGTTTCTACATTTCTCCTAAATCCAAACTCATCTTCAAATGTTCAAATGTTTGTAGAGCTTATGGGACTTAACTGCGGGGTCATCAGTCCCTAAACTTACTAACTACTTAAGAACTAGCTATAACTAAGGACAGCACAAATATCCATGCCTGAGGGGGGATTCGAACACACGACCGCAGTGGCCGTGCAGACCGTGACTGGCGCGCCGTAGAGCGCTCGGCCACCGCGAACTGATCTTCCCCAAGGTCGGATTCTACAAGTTTTTCCATTCGTTTGTAAATAATTCGAGTTACTATTTGGCAACCATAACTTATTAAACTGATAATTATGATAATTTCACATTTGTCTGCACTTACCTTCTTTGGAATTGGAATTACTGTATTCTTCTTGAAGTCGCACGGTATTTCCCCTGTCTCATACATCTTGCATACCAGGTGGAACAATTTGTTCATGACTGGCTCTCCTAACGATATCAACAGTTCAGACGGAATATCATTTACTCCAGGGGCCTTGTTTCGATTTAAATCCTTCAGCGCTCTGTCAAATTCTTCTCGCAGTATCGTATCTCCTATCACGTCTTCCTCCGCTTCGTCTTCTATTTCTAGAATACTGCCTTCAAGTTTATTTCCCTTGTATTGGCCCTTTATATATTCCTTCCATAGTTCAGCTTTTCCCTCTTTGCTTAGTACTGGTTTTCCACACGAGTTCTTGCTATTCATACAGCTGCTTTTCTTATCTCCAAATATATATTTTATTTTTCTGTAGGTTGTATCTATCTTTCCCATAGTTATGCAGTCTTCTACGGTTCTGCATTTTTCCTCTAGTCACTACTGCTTAACCAGTCTGCACTCCCTGTCAATCTCAATTTTCAGACGTTTGTACTCCCTTTTGCTGCTTCACTTGCTGAATTTCATCAATTAACTTCAGTATCTCCTGTGTTATATAAGGATTTCTTTTAGGCCTTGTCCTTCTGCCTATATGATCCTCTGCTGCCTTCACTACTCTATCTCTCAAGCCACCCATTCTTCTTCTACTATGTTACTTTCCCCCGTTTCAACCAATCCTTGCCTAATGATCCCTCTGAAACACTCAACCACCTCTATTTCCTTCAATTTGCCGAGGCTCCATCTATTTAGTATTCTACTTTTGTGTAGTTTCTTAAGTTTTAATCTACTGTCTAGAACCAATAAGTTATGGTCAGAGTCTATATCTGCCCCTGGATATGTCTTACAGTTTAAAACCGTGTTTCTAAATATATTCCTTAGCACCGTTAAGCCAATCTGGTAGCTTCCAGTGTGTCCCGGTCTCTTCTACGTATATAACCTTATTCCATGATGATTAAACCAAGTATTGGTAATCGTTGAATTGCGCTATGCACAAAATTCTACAAGACGATCTCCTCTTTCATTCATTTCTCTCAATCCCTATTCGCCTACTACATTTTCTTCTCTTCCTTTCCCTACTAACGAATTCCAGTCCCCCATCACAGTCAATTTTTCGTCTCCCTTAACTGTCTGAATAATTTATTTTATTTCCTCACACATTTCTTCGACATCCTCATCATTTTAGTTGGCATATAAACTTATACCACTGTGGTCGGTGTTCGTTTTGTGTCTATCTTTGCTACGATAATGCGTTCACTATGCTGTTCATAATAACTTACCCTCATTCCTAATCTCTTATTCATTATCAGACCTACTCCTGCGTTACCACCAACTGGTTTTCTGTTTATAACCCTGTACTCACCTGACCAGAAATCCTGTTCATCCTGCCACCGTATTTCACTAATCCCTACCATATCCTACTTTAATATCTCCATTTCTCTTTTCAAATTTTATATTTTATCTACACAATTAAGGGGTAGAACATTCCACGCTCCGATCCATAGAATGCCTGTTTTGTGTTTCTCGATGACGACATCCTCCTGAGTACTTCCCGCTCGGAGATCCGAATAACGAATCTTTTACCTCCGGAATATTTTACCCAAGCAGACGTCATCATCATATATTCATACAGTAGAGCTGCAAGTCCCCCATGCTTTCAGCTGTTCGCAATAACTGCATAGCAAAGCCATGTTAGCTGATGTTACAAGGCCATCTCAGTTAATCATTTAGACTGTTTCCCCTGTATCTACTGAAAAGGCTGCTGCCCCTCTTCAGGAACCACACGTTTGTCTGGCCTCTCCACAGATACCCCTCCGCTGTGGTTGCACCTACGGTACAGCTATCTGCATTGTTGAGGCACGTTAGCCACCCCACCTCGGCACTGTTTGTGGTTCAGGTACGCATGGAAAAGGGTCAGTGGTTCAGGTATGCATGCAAAAGGGTTTGTCAGCGGGAAGAGGTGAAATGTCGTGGTAAAGGAGAGTGTAGGGTGGGCGTGCCGTGGAGGAGCTGCAGCGGGGTGGGGGTAGCAGGCGTTCACTTTATCACAGCACACAAGTACCTCTAACAGCCTCGGCGCTTCCCAGGATCAAATGGGGTTGAGCGTGTACTTGCAAGTTGTAAGTTTTGCCATGCGTAGCTCCACATACGATCTGTTGCCACGGCTCCTAGTATTGTAGGCTGGCGAGCTATGCCCAGGTATGCCCGACTGTCAGAGTCATACCTGCCGGTGTAAGCTGAAAATACTGCATGATTTGCTGCATTTATTGTGCTCATATATTATCGTCTAACTGTAGTCGTCTTTAACTAATGGAAGAAATACACGAAGCGAGTAACAGTGAAAAATGTTCTTGAAATACTTGCATTCGTACTGCAGTTCTGCATGTTGCTGCTAGTTTGGAATATTCGGGATAAAAATACGTTGAAGCTACGCTTCTGTGACCATATAGCCCAATAATGTGAAATACACTCCTTATTCGATGAAGTTTCGGGACTACAGCCGGTTAGCGTCGACCTCCTGGCACGATATTGCGGCTGCCAATCGTTCAGCCATCTTGAGATGAGTGTCAGCGGCTCGTTACGCCGGGAAAACTCGAAGAATTACACACTGCTTATTCCTTACAGGTGCCTTACTAGCTGTGTATACTTCTGCAAGAATCAAAAAGGAAAAACTAGTGGCATTAGTTACCACGAGGCCGCGCGGGAAGAGCCGAGAGATTCTAGGCGCCTTGTCTGGTACTACGAGGCTGTCCTGCCGGAGGTTCGAGTCCTCATTCGGGCATGGGTGGGTGCGTATATTGTCCTTACGTTAGTTAAAGTTTGTGTAAGTAATTTCTTAATTTCTCCTGGCGTATTGAATGTTCAGGTAACTTACGGGTATGCAGCCAGGTGCAAAAATCGACGTTCGAATATATTTCGGCAGGAGCACAGCCTGTCATTCTCAGGGCAATACTGCAGCGAGGAAGCATTGTGCAACGGCCTTTAAAAATTGGCTTTCAGTGACAACAGGAACGACAACACACACCCAGCAAACTAGCAAACAGTGCCATCACCTAATCAAGGCTGAAAACCATCAGAACTATCGATAGAACATAACTTTTCAACGAATGAGGTGCCATTAATTTGGTTCCTCTGTTTTCTGACAAATAAGAGAGTATGATTCCATGCAGAATATGATCAAAATCATCCATCCCCATTCATAAGGTTATCGGCTAGTTTTATTAAATCGCTTCTTTGATAGCAGAATCCCAGTAGCTGGAAATGCATGCCACAATTTCCGTTTTGTAATATTTCATAGGGTGATCTGTATCTAGGCAGTGATCGGCAACAGCAGATTTTTTAGGGTTGTTGTAAACGAGTTTGACATTGATGCTCAATACACCAGTCCTCAACGGTCTTGAATGTTTGTAAGCCTACAGACTGATTACCATAGTAGTTTGGTCCCATAGATTTACAGACATCTGATCTTAATCAGTTATGAATACAGAAATACGGGGCTACCCTTGATTTCTAGAGAAAAGTCACCCCAAATACACTGTGAAATTCATCACTTGTTTTTAGTGAACACTTTACCGATACAGGTTATGAATCTGATTCCTAGAGAAAGATTCTCAAAATAGGTAGCATTCCGAAAAGATTTCCAAACTATGCTCTCCATAAAATACCAGTACCAGCAGTATTGAAATTTACAGATAATCAGGTGTGTCGCAAACGTAAAAGAGGTGTTAACGCTAAGGAAAAAACCCACACAACTGTGACATTTAAGTGCAGCTAAGGAAGCTGGAGTTCAAATAGAAAACGAGATACTTTCCAGACTGAGGGCCTTGGTGGAAAAAAATGCCTCCGAAACGAATACATGGAGATTAAACACCAAACTAATGTGCCAAGAACGTAAAATTCGCGTGCTGTCAGAGTGACATAAAAATCTGTAATCATTCATATCAGAAGAAAGTAAGAAGCCTAAAATGGAATTCTTGGTGGAGCAAATAAAAAATTCAAACAAAAAAATCATGTCACTGTAGTAATAAAACAGTGCGTCATTTATCAATACCGCTTACATAAAGGTTACAAATATGCCAGAGATTACATTCTAAAACTGACTAATAACCGAACTCCTTGTTTTGTTGGTGATATTCACAAGAAACAGGACATATGGCTTTGATAAAGACTAGATCGAAAGCAGAAATTACCTATCTAGACAAGGTGGATTCATTATGTAGCTTAGTAATTGATGTCAATCAAGCAACAACTGCAATATTTTCGTCAATAAATGCTGTGAGAGAAAGCAGCCAATACCTCTTAGCGCTCTTGTGTGAACACATCTCTGAACAAATAGCTTCCTTTGCTTAAGGAGCTCATTGATAACCAAATTTGTTGAACTGCAAATAGCTGAAACGAAAGAAGCTACGTTTTTAACCACATACTGCACTCAGTAGCAACGAGCAACAGTCGGCAGACAGCACTCTGCGGCGACCGGCTAAACTATTTGAAGTAATTAGTGTAGGTTACGAGTGTCGAGGCTGTTATAGCATATTAGCGGGCTATGGTTTTATACGAGGATTACTTGCTGGGAGAAGATGAAGTGGGAGAGGTTCTGGGAGAAGGTTGCCACGGTTTCAAATTCTAAGATGCAGCTGGCGTGAGGGGCAATCTGCTGGAAGATGTGAGGTCACTGGAAATGGTGGGTGTTCTGCAGGACGGTGGGAGGGGGCAGAGGGAATTGTTGGGGTTGATGGTGGGATCGATGGGACGGATGGGAACGGTCAGCACGGAGTTGACGGTGGTCGGACGAGTCTGGCATCTGCAGGAGTGTGTAGGATGGGGAACGCCTCCTGGTGTTGCCGGTGGGAGAGGAGTCAAGATTAGGACAATGCTTGAGACAATGAGAGGACTTACAAAGGGAACAGGTGGTGGTGTTACGTGGTGTTACGACAGTTTTGGGTGAGGTGATCATTGCGGACTAGACATCACCCACAAGGATAGGTCTGAGGAGGGGAGCAGGGGGGAGCCACCTTGTAGCGGCGGTCATATATGAGCGCCCCCTCAGTGAGGAGGCGGTTGATGGAGGAGGTGGATTCTGTAAACATACGCATCAGATAAGTGGGGATGAAGGCATTCCAGATCCACTTGGTGGAGTGTATGGAGATGTAGGTACGCATTGAGCTGAACCAGCTCCTCCTCCTCCATGATCACTGGGATGAGCTTGGTGGTCACAGCTATGAGGGTGGACGGACAGCAAGAAGATTACGGCTGGTGGGGAGTGGAGGAGGTGTGGAACTAGGTAAGGGTGGCGTGGGGCCTGAAGTGAACCTGAGGGAGGCATTGGAGAAGGTCAGACGGAATGTGAGGGAGGTGGTGTCGATAAGGATGGAGTCCTTACGTGGGATGAATTAGGGGATGGAAGAGGTGGAAAAGTACTTCTGTACTTCATGAGGCAGGAAAGGACATTGGTATGTAATTCAGGAGAAGAAGACAAGGAGGAGAAGGGGGGTGTCCATACGGACATCAGAGGGTGTTGTGGGAGTAGGAGCGATGGTGGAGGCTGCTATTTTAGAAACGACAGGGGCGGGATCTGTACTGGAAACTTTGCAGGTCTTAGAGGAGCACTGGCAGGACACAGTGGGAACTGAGAGGGGTTGGGGGATGAGTTGGTTGAGAAGGTAACTGGTAGCTGGTCATTGTGGGTTGGTGACTGGGGAGTGTCTGCCACCTTGGCATGTCAGTGGGTGATGAGGGCCAACAAAAGGGGGTATTATGGGGGGAGGTGAGAGGAAGGGCTTGGAGCTGTGTGGGGGCGGTTGGCAGGGTGGGAGAGGACGAGGAGGGGCTGGTGGGCAGAGGTGGAGACAGTGGAGAGGATGACTGATAATGGCAGTTCATTTTGAGGGTTGATGTGGGATGTGATCCAAGTGGTCGTAGCTGACACCTGGTAGGGGATAGTTTATAAAATGGTGATGGTGATTGGGCCGTCAGACATGACTAGCTGAAGTGCGGGAGAAAGGGGATGGGGGCACGAAGGCAGAAGAAAAGGAAGAAGAAGACAGCGACAGTGATGAGGGGCGATGCTGGAACACGTCAAAGAAGAGTACGATGACCGAGTGAAGTGGCGGAGGTGACGGTGAAGGTAGGACATGACTCTGGTTTTGGGCAGCGATACGACATCAGTGGCAGCGGCAGTGGAGGTGGGCAGCGACAACACTGGCGACGGCACTAGGGGAGGAGGGTTCCTGCAGTCAGGCGATGAACGGTGGTACCGGGCCTTGCAGACCTAAGCCAAGCAGCGGACAGTGGCGGAGGTGACGGTGGAAGCGACGGCGGACAGGCTGGCGGATACCAGGGATGGCAGGCGACGGTAGCAGAAGCAGCCTGGAACACCAGCTCAACTACCGAAGATTGGAAAGATCTACGGCTGAGGTTCGATGTTCAATTTGGCAGATACTGTAATTTTCATACAACAGAGGAGGAACAGGATAAGCAGAGAAAGGGAACAAGGGGAGATTGGCAGAGAATGCGGAAGGTAATGACATAGTTAGGGTTCTAAGGGTGAAGTAGGAGGATTAGGAGGAGGAGGAAGAGGAGGATAAGGAAGAGGTAAGTAGACAGAGATCATATGTTGTGGTGGTCTGTCAGACCTGACTGACCCATCTAGAGACAGATGTCGAAACTTAACCTTCACCTATTTAGACTGGGTAGGTTTTGAATAGAACGCGGCCTGTTACGATTTCAAACCTTTCGACGCCACAATTTATTTCACATTACAATGTTCTTCCAAATTTGCATACGAGATAGCCGTGCTTTATAATTTTTTTGTGTATTTCGTTGTAAGTAAGGTGTATTACTTTCAGTAAAATGTACTGAATAAAATATAACCTCAAAAAAGCGTGTAGTGATAATACACGACGCAAATATGTAGAAGGAACCCTATGTATCTCACTGAACTTCTTCCAAACCGATGGACAGATTTTGATGAAATTTTGCGTATTTGTTTGAGCGGCTTCCTGGATAGTTATAAGTTTACAGCTGGGCCCGGTAAGTTGCGCTGAAAAGTCGAAATAATTGAGACTGGAAATTCTGCAATCTTCGGATTAGATTAGTATTTTATGTGCAGCCATACCGTTCACATGAGTGAAATAAATTTTGCACAATTGATGTTTAAACCAAGTGAAATGGCACTGTCTACAAAAGATTTTATACAGAGCTTGGTGGAGGATACTTTACAAAAAACTTTGATACTTTTCTATAGTTTTATTCTGATCATGACAAAATTTTTGCTCACCTTCATTAAGTGTGGTGGAGGATACCTTACTCTAGACTTCGACACCATTTGACCTATCACCATCAAATATGGCAGATAGATGTAACATTTCATGTACAGGGGAGGGAGAAGATAAACAGGAAAAGAGACAGCAGGGAATTTTTAGAGGGTGTGACAGGTAATGACAGAGACAAGGGGGTGTATTGGTGGATACTAGGGTAGGGGAGGAGGAGGATATACAGGCAGAGGTTGATAAACGTAGAGTAGGCGCTGAATATAATGAGAAGAAAGGCGAATATAACAGAGAGAGGAGGGAGCAACGCCAGTCTTTCACCTAGCTAATATACAAAAACACGCACGAAAATAGCCGTGCGCCATAAGGCGCCTTGCTGAAGAGTGTGCGCCTGCTCCCCGTTGGATGCTTGAGTCCTTCCTCAGGCATGTGTGTGTGTATGTCGTCCTTAGCAAAAGTTAACATAGTTTCTAAGTCTGCCGCGGCGGAGTGGCCAAGCGCATTGAGGCGCTATGCTCCGATGCTCGAGGCCGTTCGCCGTCGGGGGTTCGAATCCCCCCCCCCCTCCTCGGGCATGGATGTTTGTGTCGTCTTTAGTATAAGGTAGTTCATAAGTAGTTTGTAAGTTTAGGGACTGATGACCCCGCAGTTAAGTCCCTAAAGCTTCACAAACATTTTTTTTTTTTTTTAGTTTTTAAGTCTGCGGACTGATCTCCACTGCAGTTTGGTCCTGTAGGAAGCAAGGAACGAAGGAAGGACTGCAGCTTAGGGTTTAACGGCCTGTCGACAGCGTGGTCATTAGAGACGACATGGTCCTATAGTTTTACAAACATTTGAACACTTTTGAAAGTTCAAAGAAGAATGTAGGAAATATTCATAGAGGTACGGAAATTGATGGGCAGAGGGTTTTTCTATTTTAATAAAATTTATGTGAATATCCAACAATCTTACTAATTAAAAAAGTATATAGTTACTAATGAGAAGCTTTAAGATTAAAAACTACTTAACCGCACAATATGCTAATTACTACTAATGCATTAATGGTTGGGTTAGGCGTCCCAAACTGCGCGGTTATTCCCGTACGGCTGTGTCCCAGCTGTCTGCGTATAGTATTATTCATGTGAAAGTGCACGAACGTTTTTCTAAATGTTTGCAAAACGTGTAGCTGAGGCGAGACTTGACTCCCAGACGGGTATTTATCTAGTGGGATGTGGGAAAACACCTAAAAACTACATCCAGGCTGGCCGTCACGTAGACACCGCGTCGACAATCTCCTGAGCGGATTCCAACCGGGCTCCGCATTCCTCCAAGTATCGGCAAACGGCGGTTTAAAGAGCATTAAATGAATAATCACTTATGAAGTTACGTAGATTTTCACTCTGTTATTCTTTATTTATTAAACACGTCTCTTTGTTTACAGTATCACTTTCTTTAATCTTCAACATTGTTCGTGTAGTGGCAGAAGAAAATTGTGCAAAGATTGCACCAAATTAGTAAGTCTAGTCTGTAGCATGAGTTACTGGAAAATTGGAAGCACTTTAAAATGCTACTTAAAAATGCCAGAAAAAAGTTGAGGCTGCTACAACAATCACAGGTTTTATAAGCTACACAAATTCTTATGGCATAAAAAAAAAGTTCAAATGTTTTTATAGCTTATGGGACTTAACTACGGGGTCATCAGTCCTTAAACGTACAAACTACTTATGAACTAGCTAACACTAAGGACGGCACAAATATCAGTGCCCGAGGGGGGATTCGAATCCCCGACCGTAGTGGCCGTGCAGACCGTGACTGATACGCCTCAGTCCCCTCGGCCACCGCGGCCGGCCTTATGGCATCAGTGCAAGAGCTTTTTACATCAAGGTATTGAAGGGTAACTGTAATACTAGTGGGTTGCTGTAACTAGTATCGTACGTTATTACTGAAAAGGAAACCGCCACCACTCAGCCACTGATTTTGACACAGTTTTTTACATACTTAATGGTTAGTTTGGCAGGAAAAGAGTGACCCACACTACCTCCCAGCCACTGAAAAATTCCTCACTACAGAATTGTTGCTATGGGTTGCCATTATATACATTGCGTTTGCAGAATGTTGCTACAAAAGCCACACTCACTGTTATGCAAACGTTTTCAGAAGAGGTAGTCTCTGAAGTATCCCTCACTATAAATACGTGTTGATAAAAGTTATGTATTGACGTTATAAACATTTGCAAATGCAGAGTATTTCTGGAAAGGCCATACACAATTTTATGCTCACGCTCGCAGAAAAGAGTGACCCATCGTAAAACATGCCACCGGAAAATCCCTCACTACAGCCGTGTTGTGCTGAAAGTTATGAATTGCTGTTATAACCATTTGCATGTGTAGAGTATTAAAAAAGAAGGAAGATTAATGTTTAACGCCCAGAGGAGAGTACTGCTAGAAGAGCCACGTATAGTGGTATGCAGTTTTGCAGAAAATGCTATGAGGATCTTTTGAAAAATAATGCACAAGCCGACCAGATTGGGCCTTCTGTAGATCTTAATTACTACAATCATCATTATGTCTCTAATGAGGAAACACAAAAAATCAATTGTCGCGTAATTGTAAGACGTCTTTACTACATGATGATACAACACTGATGTAAACCACTGTTAGAAAATTGGTTGACATAGTTACATGAAAGAAAAATATCACATGATATTCACATTTTCTTCTTCCAAAATTCCAATTTTTCCTTTACGATAACTTTCTTTAAATTTTTACACGTAATTCCTTATGATATAGTTTCCATCGTGACCAGTTTTGGCTCCAGCACTTACACCTTTATTTTTCACACGCTACCAAGAACAGTGCCAAAACCTGATGGTCCTGGTTTTACAGGTATCCTTTAACAATACCAGTTATTTTTTTGGTACCGTACACTCAATTTCTTTGCCTTGATCACTGTCCTTGGAAATACGTGTTCACTGGGTTGCATTTTTCAAAATTCTGTGATGTCTGTGGTGTTTGGGAAACATCTGTGTGGAAAACGTATGTTAGTGTATGGAGAATATTTTCGCCTAACGTCTTGGTTTTGGAGGAATTCAAGAGAAACCTAACCAAATAATCCTTAAGAACAAACCCTCCATACCCATGCTCACACTCCTACCACTGTACAGAAATTACAGAAAACCTTTTTCCGTTGGTTTATTTTATCTTTCCACTGCACCACGTCCGTTGTACCGGTACTTGTAAAATCAAGTAGTTGGTAGAGGGAGGGGTGGGGATTTTACATATAAATGTTTTTAGAAGGAAGGAGAAACGTCCTACAGTTCCTTCCAAGCATTACTGAAGGCATTTTTACTCTTTCTCTTCTGTATATAAGCTATCAGGACTGTTTGTTAACTTCTCTGTGAAAATAATGCGTAACCACAGGTAACTTAACCACACTGGAAAATGTCTTTGAACTTGATAAGCTGAGTGCGAGCAAAAGTGGTGTCCAGAAAGCTGCGGCCGCTGCCAATTACCCGCAGCATTGTCCAGCTGCCACGCACACGCGCCCCACTTCTCCCTCTTCCTAAATTAAGGCCATCTTCTTGTCTTGTTTTCCTAATTACCAATCATGCTTCCGATCGTATCCTCACAATTAGACTACAAATGTTCGTATTATCTGAATACCGACCAACTTTTACTCTCTACAGAATTATCGCTTAACACACTTTCATCACATTCTGTATTCATTTGTGTTATGGTGATCTCTTAGATGCTAATTTGTATATTACAATCTGGCTTCTTCGTTCCCCGCAGTCAGTTTAAATTTCTTTGTGAGGCTGTACCAGCCAACAGCCTTTAATTGATTCAGATTATTGTGTACCAGAGTAAGTGCCCTGAAGAGAACATTTGGATAAGAAGCAGCAATTGAACTCTTGTTAAAGCTCCCTTATTTTACGGGTAATTGAATAGGATTAGCAGTTGGGATACCAGAAGAATCAGACAAGAGCGAAGCGTTTCGTCAGGGATTTGTTTACCCCAAAAAAATTGGCCAGAGAAAAGGCGTGCGTCGGCCCGGGATTGGAACCTTGGCCCTTTTCCTTTAGCGTACAATGCAGAGGTCCCAGATTCCAATTCCTGTCCGGAACACAGTTTTACTCTGCCAGGAAGTTTAACATTAGTATCTCCAGAATGTATATCTGGTGTCTGTTCTTTCTTACATGTCCGAAAGAACAGACACCATTTGTGATCCTGCAGGTCATATGAATGAGCACACAAAGGAATTTACGACTTGAGGTGCCAGTGGGCATGTAAATAAATCGATGGGGGTTGTTGAAAATTCGTGCACAGCCGGGATTGGGAGCCGGGTGTTCCTGGTTAGTAGGCAGTTGCGCTTGACCAGCGCGCCACTTTTTTTCTTATATGTCTGCTGAGACTCCTTTCCACCCCTTCCGCCCGACCTTGATTTGTCTGAAATGTCACGTTGTTGCTTGTCAGTGCATTGTAGCTATTCACAACTCGGCGTTAAATAGTTTGCAAAAGTTTGTAAATCTATCCGACCAAACTGCGTGGTCATCAGTTCAGAATGAATTTTGTCTCAGGTTTCTTTCATGGCGTTATATCACATTTTGCGGATGATGTTCATCATATTTCCAAAGACTTTTTTTGATATTGTCTGATTGTTTGAATCTCCAAATTCCCTATTCATATATGCCATGAGACTGAGGAAGTTCTCTTTTTATCGTCGTGTTTGCTAGTTTGTTAGTATGCACATCTCTTTATCATTGTTGGTTGTTGGATAGAGGTCGGGGGTTCGAATCCCCCCTCCGGCATGGATATTTGTGCCGTCCTAGTTCGTAAGTAGTTCATAAGTAGTCTGTAAGTTTAGGGACTGATGACCCCGTAGTTACGTCCCATAGACTATACAAACATTTGATTTGATTTTGTTGGATAGAATTCTTCATCTGGCCTTGTGAGTATATTGGCTGTGTATCTGGTTACAGAACTCCTTGAGAAGACTTCGCCCATCACCAGTTGTAGAAATATTAACGGCTGGAGAACCGCTATTGCAGCGTATCAACCATACCGCAATTCTGCATTTATCTGTTGGGTGCATGCCTATGTTATGTAATGTTTCATTGGTCAGCAATTGTGTTGCTCACAACCTAATAACAAGTGGATGCTACTGATATATTATGGATACTGAAGCTAATATTCTTCCACATTATTTCCATTTAAGGGACAGGTACATTGTTTTAGTGGTGTTGGGTTTACCCTATTTTCTCCATTTCTACATTAATTCACTGGTCTTTAGATAAGTTTTTCTGAAGCTGGCATGGCGTATGTGACATAATTCATTGTAAATGTCCTGTATGTGCCGTAATTGGATTTTTATTTATTTATTTATTTATTTTCACTGGTGGCTGGAGACTTTTGGGACCCTGCACATGTAGTAATTTTGCAGTTACGGTTTGCGTATCGAATTTAGTGGTTCGGTTAAGGAAAAAAGCAGTGGTTTTTCTTTGTATGTCGGTTGCCTCTACACCATGGTCCAGTTTTTATTTTGTTATTGTGGTGGAGTCTGTTTAAAAAAAATCCCTTCCAGATGAACCTGCTAGCTAGTTGCACCATTTTCTTGGCCTGTACTTGGGAATAGTGTAGCAAGCTATATATATATATATATATATATATATATATATATATATATATATATATATATATATAGGGTGTTTCTAAATGATACCGACAAACTTTGTAGGGTGGTAGAGGATGGATTGAGGTACAAAATGAGGTAGGGAACTCATGTTCGGAAACGTCACCCCATGCTACCCTCCTAACGGCATTCCAGACATCAGATGGCGTCGAATGCCGCCAGTTCTGTCAAAGCAACTATACTAGAAGCCGCTAACAGCGGTATTGACAGAGGGGAACGACAAACATACGCAGCGCAAACACGGGGTTCGGTCGTAGTCCGTGAGGGTTCGAGTCCCCCCTCGGGCATGGATATTAGTGCCGTCCTTAGTGTTAGCTAGTTCATAAGTAGTTTGTAAGTTTAGGGACTGATGACCCCGTAGTTAAGCCCCATAAGCTATACAAACATTTGAACATTTGATCGGTCGTAGTTTGACGTTTGCTGGTGTGTGCATCACCTGGGCCGAGCAGCGCGACATGGTGAGGCGGCGGCAGAGACACCGAATGGCCGTCAGCCACACCACTCCACGACTGCGGCCGTCCATCAGCGTCTGGCTGCAACTGGTCGACTGGCGGGGCGGCACCACGATAGTGCTCCAAGCGAACGCTACACTTTGCGGAGGACAT
This sequence comes from Locusta migratoria, assembly GCA_026315105.1. Classification (NCBI taxonomy): domain Eukaryota; kingdom Metazoa; phylum Arthropoda; class Insecta; order Orthoptera; family Acrididae; genus Locusta; species Locusta migratoria. The sequence continues at coordinate 15,996,315 of CM048755.1, forward strand.
ACTACTGAGGTCCGCACGCATTACAGAGCTTCCATTCAGCGGTGTAAATGGTACTGCGTGAAGAAGGAAGGCATCCATACCATCTGTGAAAAACTGAGGCGCATTGGAACCACGATTTTGCCTCGCGTGTGGAATTCTGCCAGTGATTCCTGCAGCAGTGCACCAGGCATCCGTGTTATGCTGCAGATGTGTTCTCCACGGACGAGGCGTCCTTCACCTGTGAGGGTGTGCTCAATGCCCACAACAGCCGTGTGAGGGCATTGGAGAACCTCAGCGCCACACACATGAGAGGTTATCAGACAACGTTCACCGCAATGTATGGGCTTGCATCTTCCACTATTACCTGATTGGCCCGTACATGTTTCCTTCTCGCCTCACAAGTGATAGCTACACGGTATTTCTCTGGGAAGTGCTGCCAGAATTACTGGAAGACGTGGCACTTGAATTCCGACAACGTATGTGGTTCCAGCACGATGGAGCACCCACATAATTTAGTCGAGCTGCAAGAGGCAACCTTCAGTGGACTTAGAATATTTTGTGTGCCCATTGCACAGTGTCAGAAATCATCTGTGTGATTGCCGTTTGCATTCACATTCATATACTTAGAAACTAGTAAATACTCTGAAGTGGGTGTTGTTCTGAACAAGCTCACTCCTGTTCAGGATAATTTACTGTTTCTCGAAAATCAGCATTCACCACTGGTTTGGAAAATTGCTGTATTTCTTCCGTATTTCGAATACTTTTGCAATTGCCGCGCCGATGGTGTTGATGTTTTTCCATCAGCGATCGCATCCATCAGTCTGCACTACCACCAACGGCCCTTCGACTTCGCCGACGCTGTTCTACTGTATATGGTAAGGTAGCGCCTCCTACAATGGTTGCAGAGGTGGAAATTGCACTCATGGAAAAAGGGCCAAATATCCCTCAAGAGCTGATTGATAATTGAACTGACATCAGGCGGATATTTGGGGATCACTGGATTGGTCGAGGTGGCCCTGTCACGTGGCTGCCCCATTTGCCTGACCTCAACCCGCTGGACTTCTTCTTGTGGGGCCATCTGAAGACTGTTACGTACGACACCCCGTTGGAATCAATGGAAGACCTAGTGGCGAGGCTACATGCAGCGTGTGAGGCTGTTGGCACCACTCCCGATATCTTTGATCGAGTGTGGCAGTCAGTGAGACGCTGGTATCAGGCATGCTGTGACGCTAGGACAAGCATTTCGAACACCTACTTTATCCGTACGACACCCCGTTGGAATCAATGGAAGACCTAGTGGCGAGGCTACATGCAGCGTGTGAGGCTGTTGGCACCACTGCCGGTATCTTTGATCGAGTGTGGCAGTCAGTGAGACGCTGGTATCAGGCATGCTGTGACGCTAGGACAAGCATTTCGAACACCTACTTTATCCGTACGACACCCAGTTGGAATCAATGGAAGACCTAGTGGCGAGGCTACATGCAGCGTGTGAGGCTGTTGGCACCACTCCCGATATCTCTGAGCGAGTGTGGCAGTCAGTGAGACGCTGGTATCAGGCATGCTGTGACGCTGGGACAAGCATTTCGAACACCTACTTTAACCGTACAATGTAATTCACAGGTCGTGCAAACGTTCTTTCCGGAACCACAATCGATTTGATTAACTGCGTTAAACAAATGAGGAAAACAGTCTCGACTTCTCGAGTTGGAGGGAGAAAGCCAGACCTGCAGCATCGTAAACTCCGCGCAGACCCTCACGGTCTGCCGGCGTCCCGGAGGAAGACATTGTCCTGGATAGTAGAGCAGGGACCTTTCCGGGGCGTACCTGCAAACTGCGGGCAGTTATAACACTGTTCTCGACAGTCTGTAGCCTAACTTTTCGATTTTGTTGGCGCCACGTCTGGAGGCGTGGAGTGCCGATGGTGTTTTTTTAGTGGAGATGGGACGGTGCGTTCGCGGGGTTTGGCGCCTATGAGGTGATAAATAATTTGGCTGTCTGCAGATGCTTATCGAGAGACACAGAAATTCGTGCTGTTTCTTGAAACTGTGGCCTACGTGCGGCTCATGCTGCGGAAAGTTTCCAGTGGGAGAAGCCTAGTAACTTAAACAATAGTAATTTGATATGACTGGCTGGACCATTAGGTCTTCTCTCCTACTGGATTGACGTCAAATGTGGGTGGAGTCTGTGAGCCAGAATTTTGGAAGGGTGTTTTTTGGAGAAATAAGTGGAGTTGCGTGGAGAACTCCGAAGTGTTCGGATCTATCGATTTGTGTGCAGTTGGTTTGCCAAGAGGCAACCTTCGGTGGACTTAGAATATTTTGTGTGCCCATTGCACAGTGTCAGAAATCATCTGTGTGATTGCCGTTTGGATTCACATTCATATTCTTAGAAACTAGTAAATATTCTGAAGTGGGTGTTGTTCTGAACAAGCTCACTCGTAATCAGGATAATTTACTGTTTCTCGAAAATCAGCATTCACCACTGGTTTGGAAAATTGCTGTATTTTTTCCGTATTTCGAATACTTTTGTAATTTCCGCGCCGATGGCGTTGATGTTTTTCCATCCGCGATCGCATCCATCAGTCTGCACTACCACCAACGGCCCTTCGACTTCGCCGACGCTGTTCTACTGTATATGGTAAGGTAGCGCCAACGCATCAACTAGGCGAGAAGATTATTGTATGGTCGTTGATAGGTGGGACGTAGTGTGAGTTTGCGTGGTCGTCATAGTCGATTTTAATCGAGCGTGTCTGTTTCAGTACTTAACCTTCTACTGATTTTTAAATACTTTTTTTTTTTTTTTTTTTTTTTTTTTGTTAGGTTAACACACCAAATTTGTCTATAGCCAGTCGAACTTGTACTTTTTCTTTTGGTGTTAAGATTTTGTCCTTTATTCTGTAAAAAGCATTCCGATCATTAGATAATTTTTGTTTGTGCTATTTCAACTCATTATTTTTTGTATGAATTTTTTTTAAAGGAACTAACACTTTTTCACGCATGTCGTGTTTTTGATAACTTGTCACATAATTTTTGTTAAATACAATGACTATTTATGAACATCGTGTACCTGATTTCAACCACCTTTCACATATTTTGGAGGGATTATCTCTTGTCTATGTTAGGTAGGTCAGGGGATTTGTGTGTTTCCAACAACAGTGAATGGAAACATACACTTTCACAAAATAAATAAATGAGATTAGACTACTGGTCGCCACTACTTTCAGTTAGGCACAGTAAATTCTCAATTTCATATTTTCAATAATTTTTTCTACTTTTTTTTAAATAATACTGGCAGGGCGGGATTAAAATAGCTGAAAACAAAATAAGCCGTCTCGCATATGCTGATGACTTAGTTGTAATGGCCGATTCGATTGAATGGTTGCAAACTAATAATTCAGAGCTAGATCAGAGGTGCAAGGATTATGATATGAAGATCAGTATCTCCAAAACAAAAGTAATGTCTGTGAGAAAGAGATTTAAACAGATTTAGTGCCAAATACTAGGAACAAAGTTAGAACAGGTAAACAGTTTCAAGTACCTGGGATGTATTTTCTCACAGGATGGCAACATCGTGAAAGAACTGGAATCGAGGTGCAGCAAAGATAATGCAGTGAGTGCTCAGCTAAGATCTACTCTCTTCTGCGAGAAGGAAGCAAGTACCAAGACTAAGTTACCAGTGCACCGCTCTATCTTTGTTGTATGGGAGTGAAAGTTGGGTGGATACAGGTTATCTTATTCACAATTTAGAGGTTACAGATATGAAAGTAGCTAGAATGATTGCAGGTACTAATAGATGGGAACAATGGCAGGAGGGTGTACATGATGAGGAAATCAAAGAAAAACTGGGAATGAACGCCATAGATGAAGCAGTTAGAGCGAACAGACTGAGATGTTGGGGTCATGTTACACGCATGGGAGGAAGCAAGGTTACCTGAGAGACTCATGAGCTCGGCAGCGGAGGGTAAGAGGAGTCCAGGTGGACCAAGAAGAAAGTACTTAGATTCGGTGCAGAATGATTTTGAAGTAAAAGGCATAACATCAGACGAGGCATCAATGTTAGCATTGAATAGGGGATGGAGAAATTTTATTAGAGGTACTATGCTCCAGACTGAACGCTGAAAGGCATAATCAGTCTCTAATGATGATGAAGATGATGATGAAAAAGTAGTGGCGACCCTTAAAAAAAAATAATGATTGCAGTCCAGGTGATGTCATATATAATTTTTTAAATTTAATTATAATTGTAATAAAGATTCTCTCGTTTGCTATTCATTTGCATATTAAAGAGCGGCTTATTTATAAAAGGTAAACTCACAGCAACTTTAAAAGAGAAAGAATACAACGACGTCATTCAAGATGAGTCGGGATTTTATGTAATAATAATAATTACTAATGTTTGTAAAGTCTATGGGACTTAACTACGGGGTCATCAGTCCCTAAACTTAAAAACTACTTATGAACTAACTAAGACTAAGGACGGCACAAATATCCATGCCCGAGGGGGGATTCGAACCCCCGACCGTAGTGGCCGTGCAGACCGTGACTGGAGCGCCTCAGTCTCCTCGGCCACCGCGGCCGGCAGGATTTTACGTTCAGCTAGTCAATCGTCATTTCATTATCTGGAGAGAACATGGAATTCTGAACAATCCTGCTTATATGCAGGAAACTTATAATACCATGCTGGTGGACGAATGGTATGGGCTGGAGTCAGTATTGGCGGACATAAGAACCTCTATGTCGTTCAGCATAGGACTTTGACTGCTCAGAGATATAAAGACCAGACCCTTAGACCATCTGTTGTGGCCTACGCTGGCGCCATGGGAGATGAGTTCCTTCCGGTGGACGATAACGCTCATCCCCACAGAGCTGCACTGGTGGACAGTATGCTTCAATCTGAAGGAACTGAACTAATGGAGTTGCCAGTGTGTTATATGTGAATGAGAATGGCTGGGTTGTATTTAGCAGACGTGTTGCAGTCACACCAGCACCTCCTACAATGGTTGCAGAGGTGGAAATTGCACTCATGGAAAAATGGCCAAATATCCCTCGGGAGCTGATTGATAATCTCATACTCTGCATGGCACGCAGGTGTGCAACTATACTGGTCGTCTGAGGTGATTACACACCATTTTAGAGAACAATAAGAATGACTTTCTATTATGATACCCCCTTGGTACCTCGCTCTAAGTAAACGCTATGTCAATCTCAACAAAAGTACTGACACAGTAAAATATCGTGTTGTATCACAGACAAATTACAATTGTAGCTAATGTATACATATAAGGCAGAGTGTCCCTATGTTTGTGTGTATGTATTGCATACAAATCTACAGTTTTGTTCCAGTCTTAATGAAATTTTGCACACGTAAGCTTCAATTCATGAGGACGGTTGCCGTAAGTGTAAGGATCACTTGCAGCACGTAGTTCACGAGATATGACGTCAAACGGTGAGGTGCGAGAAAAACTGCTACATCATGCGACAATGTTGCACGTTTCCTCCTAAACCACCGGACCCATTTCAACCAAATTTGATACTCATATTCCTTACCGTGAGGTAACAGTTGCTGCAGCGTTAAGAATCACATACGACACATTTTTCAGGAGTAATGACGTCATAAACCATAGGAACCGCAAAAAAACTGCCATATAATGTGACGAGATTTTATTCGTACACTGTATGAAAATTAGAATATTTAGTGACTTGCAACAAACGTTAAAGATAATTTAAAACCTTTATTATATTTTTCCTCGCTGACAACCACAGTAGAAGGATGAAAGCAAAAAAGATTCTCGCTTACTACTTTTCCGCTGTTCATGGACTAAAACTACGGCATTCGGTATGACGCTACAATTTAAAGTTTCTACACTACAAATTGTAGCTGCAGGACACACGTCAGCACAAAGCAATGTTTGCAGCCCCTGCAAGTAATCATAGGATTTTTTTTTTAATTCTTTCGTAAGTGTAAGCATTAGTTTTGCTAGAAATAGAAATATTTTAAGGAATCATTTTTTTCTAGTATATATCTGTGTATCTCTTAACGTACTTGTTATTGTATTGTGGTTTTAATTTTTTTTGTCATTAACATGTCTACTAACAGACAGTCGCAGTGGATGAGTCATCAGAGGATGAAAACGGCGTTGCGTTCAGTCGTTGCTATAGCCACGAGTTCTAGGTCATTCTCGCCAGCTGTGGTAATATTTTCTCTTTGCTGTCAGTTACAAGTTGTGTGAAGGTGACGCCCATGTCGTGATATTGTTGTAGGCATGTTATTCCTCCACTGTAAAGAGATGGGTCGTAGAATCTTCAATATGGTGTCTGTCTTCTTTAAGAACACCAACAATGTAGAGCATCCTTGGAGAAATGAGATGTCTTGGAATGTCGTGATGGAAGTCTGCTATATGGGTGGGCTTCGACATCTATTGCGTAATAGAGCGCATTCGTCGATGTTCTGTTCGAGTATTTTGCGAGGTGTCAATGAGATCGCCAACGCCGAGTCTGTCTGTTTCGAGGTGTAGCTCGACGACGCCAGGTGGCCCGTCACATCAGTGTGACTCTTTTTCAATGGTGTAGAAAGGTATCCCAATGTGTGTTCCCTTATCAAGATCTAAAATCGACGGCTGCGGTAGAGCGGCCGAGCACATTGAGGCGCTATGCTGCGATGCGCGCAGCCGTTCCCCGTCGGGTGTTCGAATACCTCCTCGGGCATGGATGTTTGTGCTGTCTTTAATATAAGGTAGTTCATAAGTAGTTTGTAAGTTTAGGGACTGATGACTCCGCAGTTAAGTGCCATAAGCTTCACAACATTTGAACATGCTTGCGACAATACAATAAATTAACCATTGAATGCCCCTTCATTGTGTGCAACTAATGAGTTATTGCTTTTAGAAAGCAGATTGACACCAAACCCGAGCCGTCACTAATTCATGTTCCTAAAGTTACAGAGAATGTCCAACATGTAACTCGCACACAAGGTAGCGTTCAGCACCATGTAGTAGCCGCGACGACATTTGGTAAGGGAGTATAAAACTCAGTTAGACGATCTTTCAATAGTAATGACCAACTCTCTGGACCACGTAGCATTTCTCTTCAACAGCACTAACTAGACGAGTAGAAACTGTATTAGTATTGATCTCACCTATTCAGTACTTTAGATAGCATGCACTAATGGGGAATAGATACAAGAAAAGTAGTTTGAGCATGAGCGCATCGGCTTTCTCTCTATTAAACTACTCACACACGCACAACACTTACATGTACACGAAGGATTAGAAAACACTTTTTTTGTATTAAGTAATGCTTTTTCTTTGCCCTCAGCAATATAAGTCTTTCTGAAAACAGCATAGAATTTTTATAATGATTATGTAACAATAATAAAAATCGATTCTAATAGTTAAACTAATGAATTGACAATTCAGTGATCACTGTAATTATAATTCCTTATTTTGAATTTGCCTAATGGGACTGAACCCAAAACTTTAACAGTGAGTACACAAAAAACTTGTTTATACCAATATTTTTAAATGTCTCATAGGCTTGTTATCTTCTACCCAAATGGAACTTGGTGGCGGGCACTTGGCATTGACGATGGTGGGAGCGCCAGGCTGACACACTCCGTCAGTGATCTTTAGAGGCACGTCCAGGCGGGCGACAGCGCATCTTGTTCACACTGGCCACAGGCGAGAATAAGATCTGCCAGTCTGATATTAGCTACGCCGATGCACTGACAACGTACGCTGCAGCTCTGGTGTCACACACTTGTCAATCTCTTGTCTAGTACACATAGTCTGAGTTGGCGAGACATAGCTGAGCCTGCGATTACGTTGGACACTATCTGCCAAAAGCACAGAGGCTAATAGTAGGGCAACAGCGCTTCTGCAGTGAGAAGCCAATTCTTCTGATCGATTTGCAAATTACAGCAACACAATGCACCGCCATTGCCACCCCAGTCGCAGTGACGTCGGCCAACAGCTGTACTTTGTGTAGTATTGCTTGCTGCTGCTTGTGTGAATTCTTTCTTTTTCGAGGTATTTAGACATTTTTATGTGAGAAGCACCCTTCAATGTTCTAGCACACCTTCCATCGTGTCTTTCGAGTTGTTCACAATTCGTTCAATAGTAATTTTTTTTAGGAACTTGGAGTATTGATATTTATCGTGTCTGTATTTATTAATATGATATACTCTAGGTGCAATTAATGTTAAAAAGCTATGGAATTTTCATTTTCTTGTCATTATTGAATGCTTTTCACTGGCAATATTTCTTGTAATAAACTGAGCTTAATTTTTGTCTCAAACCCTAAAGCACTTCATAAAACATGCAGAACCCACTGCCTATGTCTCCCATGGACATCTAACGAATATAAAATTGTGAAAAAGTAGTGGGTAGTCCTCGACGACTTTCAATACCAACTGATATTGAATTACTTGCATAGTATATACAAGACTAGTGATTTCACATTTCTATTAAAAATGTCAAGAAATAACTTTTAAGGGAGTTTATCTGTAGTTAACTTATCGCCCAGGAAACACTATTTCATTTCTTTTCATCTTAGAATGTCTCATAGTATTTACTTTCAAAAGCCCTTCCATAGGTTCATCTCTGTGAAAGTCATATTTCTATATCTATTGTTGTTCCAAAAATGTTAGTGATGAAAAGCTTAAGTGGGACACCATGTATATTTTCACCTTTACACACATTTCCATTCATTGTTTCCAGTTTTCATAGTCTAATACATCGAATAGTCATATCTTAATGTTTGCCACGCCACTTTAAAAAAATGCACACATTTTATCGACATTTTTCTTTTTGGTATATAAATGTTACTTACCGAGCAAGGTGACAGTGGTTAAAACATCCAATTATATTTGCGACAGTGACAGTTTATATCTGCTCCCAGCCATCCATACTTAGGTTTTCTTTTCATAAGTCGCTGCAGACAAATGCCAGAATGATTTCTTCGAAATGGCACATATAATTTCCTTCCCCATTCTTATAAAAACAGAGCCTGTGATTCATCGACAATGACTTCTTTTCTGAATAGCAACTTCTTTACATTTAATAATAGTGATCTGATGGCTTCATAAACCATGACAATTATATTCATTAAACATAACCCTTGCAGTACCAAAGCGGTTGGTATGCTATTCCTACCTACTGAAGATATTGTAATCTAGGCAAGTGTGTTAAACTGAATAATTCTTAAGCCTTCTACCAGATTTCATAAATGTTTCAGATATTTTAGTAACACTTAATCCAAAAGTATTCTATGAATACCTGATATTTGTAGATGATATGGAGCACTTTCAAATAATTTTATTATTTATTGTCTTGTTATTTTCAAACTCTGTTTGTAACAATTGCAATAAAATATGTCAATCAAAAATTATTAGTTTGGTAAATAAATTCATCAGACCCCTTATATTCATGGTGGATTAACACTCAAAATACTTGTGATAGAAGAGGGAGAGGTACTTTACTCCCACCTTCTTAAAATATTGTAATATAGAGAGGTACGTTATATTTTAAAATTTTGGAAAAATAATTTATTGGTTGTAATGCAGTCTTATATCCCTATTCCCTAAACGCTTTAAATATTTTAGTTAAATATTTAGTTATTCCAAATCTTAGTAGTGACTGCAAACCTCACAATGACAGTCATGTTCCATGTTTTCATGTTGAGAACTTTAGCAATCTCTCTTTAAAAATATGTCATTAGTAAACTACAACAATAACTGAAAATTGTATTTTAAGTAATTGTTTGTTGGGCAATAGCGTACTTGTATTGAAAGGGTGTTTGTATTTCTATGAGTGTCCTAAAAGAAACTTTTTACATCCTAAAGGTACATGAGTATCTATTCAAAAAGGATGTTGTCATTGAAAGTCAATATCAGCAAACAAATTTCTTTAGGATGGGTATAAACAACCACCCCTGCCAATGCCCCACTTCAAAAAATGTTCAAATGTTTGTTAAGCTTAAGGAACTTAACTATGGGGTCATCAGTCCCTAAACTTACAAACTACTTATGAACTACCTACAACTAAGGACGGCACAAATATCCATGCTCGAGGGGGAATTCTAACCCCCGACCGTAGTGGCCGTGCAGACCGTGATTGAAGCGCCTCAGTCCCCGTGGCCACCGCGGCCGGCTCCCCACTTCATATTAAATGTTTCAGACATATATATTTGTATTGCTAGAATTGATTTAGGTTTGATAGAGGGTGTGGAACACGTCCAAAATATCTCAAAATATGTTAATTTCACAGGTTTCGTAAATATTCAGTTTGTCTCTTTCTGTTCTCATATTATAATTAACACTCAGGTTAACATATGACTAGTAAATTTCAAATTAACACTTTATTGCTTGAAATGTGTTTGTTCCTCCAGAATTGCAGCTCCTTTTAGCATTGTTGATGAATGAAATGTATATATTTTGTTATGTATTAAGAAACATTTGTTAATATAAAATGATCAAAACATGATTCTTTGCATTACACAAAAATGAACATCTTTGAACCCTTGACACTTTTGCAACATTTGTAACTGCTTTTAATGTTGACAAGTCAGATGCAAATACAGTAATTAGAGAACATTAATATAAAGTACGTGTGTATTATATAAAGGAATATACAAATTTGTATTTCGATAAAGTGACTTTCTATGGCCATCGTCAATTTAAAGAGCTACAATTTCGACATCTGATGTATTAATAATGTTTATTGTCAATCATTTTCTGCCACTCAGATCATCATCACTGGAAGAAAAAGCAATATGATAATAATAAATGCAGTAGGGTATTTTACTGTTCCCTGGAAATCACCATAAATGGTTAATTATATCTTCTTGTAAAATGCTTTTTTCCTCTCATAAATTTCATTTTTCTTTAAAAAATAGAATTTTATTCAACTAATTTGAAAGCCAGATAGTATGCTGTTTTTGAATCTCATAATGCCTATGATGTGACTGTTCAGCATGTTGCTTCTACTGTTGTAACACAAGCCATTAATGGAGGATTTTCATTTATGTGACCAACTCTTGCAATTTAATGATTTTTAAGCTTTAACTACATAAAAACAACAGATCTTTTTCCTCATAATATCGACCAAAAATTCAATTTGAATGTTATAATTATTCAGAATAATAACAGTCTAAAACAACATTAGTTTAATGCTGGAAAATACTATATTCCTCATTTACTTACAGTGCCTGAAAGTCCCAAATTTGAAAAAGGTGCTCATCAATATGGAATGTTGATTTTCTAATATGTAAAAAAAAGTCTTACAATGACAGTCATGATGCTTCTGTTACATATTATGAATTTTACATTGGAAGGTGATATGTACAATTTGAAAAACTGAAGCTGTCATTTGCTCAAAAATAATAAGGATTTTGGTATTGCCTTTTCCTCTAGTGAAAATATTCTGGGTGATGTAAGTGCTATAAAATAAAGCATTAAAATATAGCTAGTGGTAAAAACACTTTTTGTCAAACACATTTCAGTTCTACATAAAGGTTGTATGTTCTCTTTTGTGATTGATCAATATGTTATTATATGGATCAACATTGAGCTTTTCATCTAATTTACAGAAATCTTTTATATGAGTTCTGATTGTGCAGCATTATTATTGCAGTAAATACGTTCCTCTTGTCATTGATCACTGTAAGGCTGAATACTAGTCGCTTGAAATTCAAATAATTCCATGTTGGAGTCCAGGTTGGTTCCAAAATCATCATCAAAATATAAATCTTCAGTTGCTACGACTTCTGTGGCAACCTAATAATTTTTTAAGAAAAGTCATACTGCATTGTCTGTACAACAGTAGAGTAAAATTCACAGAAACAAAATACTTATCTATCAGTAAGTATCAATAATAGCTTTATAAAAACTAACACCAGTGACTTAATGTGTGTGACAACATTTAATTGTCAAACAGGAATACTTACTTGGTTGATGTTGACGTTTTGTGTCAGGATTTCAGATACTTGTGTATTCACTGTACAGTGAATCACATTTGTGAGTTTGGAGCTACCAGTCTTCTGTGGTGTTATTATGTTTAATTCAGTTGGCATTTCCATAGACTTTTGCTTATCAGCATATACAAAACTGTTCTCTTCTCTTTTCAATGATTTAAGGCTTGTATTAGGGCTTGAAATAACAATAATGGGTTCATTATAAGTGTTTCTTCTATCAACTTTTAGATTGTTTGAAGAGAAAGATGTTAATAATCTTGGCAGTTTATTCAGAGTTTGTTTGTCATTTGAATGTGTAACTTCCAGTTCTTCATCTACAAAAACAAAAAAGTGGACAGATAAAAAACTTTTAATATTTTAAAATAAGAAACTGTGAATGAAAAAACAAGTTGCATGAAAATACTCTAGTAGAAAAATAATGCTGTTAAAATAGCAGTGGTTAATTAAAGAACTCCTGCAGTTAATATTTTACACATAGAGTATCCCAATTCACCTTCTTTCTAAAGTATTAAGCATAAAGTTTGATTTTCCCAAAGTGGGTATTCTAAATATATGCACCATAGGTAATGGTAGCAGCATACAATAACCTTAAAGCCTCTAATACATTATATTTTACTTTGGTATTGGTTTTTGATAAGTGAACTGTTAGTATAAAGTATTATGGTTTATTTTCCAAGTCAAGTTTAGTCCTGTATTAGTGTCTTAAAATAATATTTACAGTCCTATTATTTTAACTACTGCAGTTAAAATTATAAACCATTATTGACCCATGAGATGTAGTGCTTCCACTTTTAATCTATGTAATTTAAAAAGTTGACATGTAATTGTCATATATTCTGAACCCTATGGTGCATGAATTACTAACAAATAGGGAGAAACTATTGAAATGGCGTTTATATAGTAAAGAACAATGTCTACTATCATAAAGTACATCATGTATTTCAATTTATTACTTATACAAACAAATACAGTGATGTCCACAGAAGCGGACTCTGTGGACTTGAAACCTCCAGAGACCTTTCTGAGAGTTTTCTCTTTTTCTATGGAAAGTTTCGAAGATATTTTGATGTAGAGTATCCTTGTATTTAGTGCAAATTTCCTTTGACTCTTGTTTGTGAAATTGGTTAAATGCATTTCTAAACTGCTCCCCACCACTTCACATTGTCATTTTCGCACATTACTGCCTTCAGATGAAATTAACAGTTATCAGGTCATCTGACGACACTTACAGTTCAGCAACTAGCTGAAGGGTTTCGTGGAGTTGACTCCATGCATTATGACTTCAAAAAGGGATGCATATGCAAAGTAATATCTCCAGTAACAGCCATCCAAGACAGTGGATTTTATCCATCACATTGTTAATGTAAACGTAATAGTTGTGTTCTGGTGACATATTTTCTTTAATACAAGTTTTCATTACAATGAATCTACAATTTATGAAGAAAAATATGAAGGTAAGATACTTACTTCTTTTTTTACTATGAATATGTCTGTACATTGCAGCTGATGAACCAATTCCATTGTCAGACTTTGGAAAACGTACTTCATATTGCTTCTCAGAAGGCACCATAGTGTTATTTAAGCTTCTATCTCTGTAAAATAATTATTTTACTGAAAACAGGAATGTGCTTTAATATTCTCAAAAAACATTCATATAACTTGAATAGGAAAAAGAGATCTACTTTGTATCATCTGAACTATCTAAGCACAATTCTGTAGTATGGCCAAGGGATGGTTTTAGTTATTACTTTCAAAATTTCACCTAAAACTATAGCAGCAATTACAATGGGAATAGCTATTCTTATTTCTATCTGACATCAACATATCATTCAATCAGGGTAGAAAGTTTTTTGTCCATTTTTTGTAAACAAATTAATATGGTGTAATGATGACACAGGTACACCACCTGATCAGAGAACTAAGTAAATTGAGCTACCTGAACATATTAACTGAAAACAGTCAATAATGGATGACAGTCAGTTAATTACTTGAAATATGTTGCTCGTATTTCTATGTTTTATCAAATAATGTATATAGTCTGTTAAAAATAAACACATTTCACTTGATAACAGCCCATGAACAGAGCTAAAAGTATTTTATTTACTTTTCAAAATTTCTTACTTATGATAAATTTCAATAATAACTGCCAATATAGTCAAACATTTGTTGTTATAATTATGTATTTTAATTAAATATAATAGATATGAATATTTTTCTAATTTTGTGGAAACAAACTATTGGATTCTGGCAAAAAAATAGTATATGATGCTCACTGTTCTCAATGGAGATCCTTCGAGTTAAATAAGATAGTAAGTTCTTTATTTAGATACTTTGTTTTACCAGAACGTAGGATGTACAGAATTATGTGAAAACCCTCGTTTTGTTTGAAAATCCAGCTATTATGGTATTTTTTCCAAGGCACACCATTTTAGTAGCTACCATACAAATCCTACAACTTCTTATTTCTTTTAATTTGAAGTCAGGTATTGAGGACAAATAAAATGCATTTCTCACCTACTTACTTGAGAGAATGAACAGTAGATGCATAATGCCTAAGAAACGTCATGCATGTTTTAATCTACAAACTGTTCACAGTTGTTATGTACATACAAGTACTAGACAACATCCTTTTCTGTGGTGCACATATGGTCCTTCTGAATATCACCCGATAGCACCACCTGAACATCGGACCATTGCTCTACTTTCAGGCCCATCTGTAATTGCTAATAGTCACTTGCAAAAATATTCATTGACATAATCAGTGGTATTACTGCTGGCAGAGACAACTCTGCCACGGACCTTATTACTATGCCAAATAGTAATCTACTCACAGCAGAGCAGACCGGCTAGAGCAGATTAACGTGGAGCAGGTGGAAACAGACCAGATCGACAGCGTAGAGAAAAGTAACAGCATAGTGTGATCCCCATTCAACATCAGACCTGATCTGAACTTCAGTTTATGCTCATAATTGTGCATATATAAGTATTATTTAATGGACAGATTGAAACTTACGTGTTGATGTATCCAAGAAGATATGTTAATAGATTAGAGGAATATTGTAACTCAGTCCACAAGTATTATTCAGTTAAGTATACTACTCATTTGGGATTAATGACGAAAGTAGTTTTGTCCCTTTATAACGAAAACCACCCAAGAAACCACTTTTAATAAGGCAACCATTCTGTTACATGTAGAAGATACTACAATCGTAATATATGTGATTACATGTCTTGTTACAATCCTTAAATAAGGCATTATTATAAAATAGATGTATATACAATGCCAGTTTGCATGTCCGAGAGATAATTCTATACCAGTGGATAAATTGCCAACAAATCTGGTTCATGGCATATGGAAAGGAGTGCCTCTTAAAAGACGAGTGGGGGTTGCAGAAAGTATGTCTCAACTTACAAATGCTCAGACTATGTTGTTGTTGTTGTTGTTGTGGTCTTCAGTGCGGAGACTGGTTTAATGCAGCTCTCCACAATACCCTATCCTGAGCAAGCCTCTTCATCTCCACATAAGAACGGCAACCTACATCTGTCTGAATCTGCTTACTGTATCCGTCTCTTGGTCTTCCCCTGCGATTTTTTCCCCACACACTTCCCTCCAACGCTAAATTCACAATTCCTTGATGTCTAAGAATGTGTCCTACCAATCTATTCCTTCTTTTAGTCAAGGTATGCCAGAAATTTCTTTTCTCCCCAATTCTGTTCAGTACCTCCTCATTAGTTACGCGATCCACCCACCTAATCTTCAGCATTCTTCTGTAGCACCATATTTCAAAAGTCTCAATCCTCTTCCTGTCCGCACTGTTTATCGTCCATGTCTCACTCCCATACAAGGTAACACTCCACACAAATGCCTTCAGAAAGGACTTCCTTAGGCTAAAATCAATATTCGATGTTAACAAATTTCTCTTTTTCAAGAACACTTTTCTACCCATTGCCATTCTGCATTTTATATCCTCTGTACTGCGACCATCATTTGTTATTTTACTGCCCAAGTAACAAAACTCATCTACCTCCTTTATTGCTTCGTTTCCCAATCTAATTCCTTCAGCATCACCTGATTTTCTTACACTACACTCCATTACCCTAGTTTTGCTCTTGTTAATGTTCATCTTATATGCACCTTTCAGCACACTGTCCATTCCGTTCAATTGCTCTTCCAGGTCCTTTTCTGTATCTGACAGAATTACTATGTCGTCGGCAAAACGCAATGTTTTTAATTCTTCACCCTGAACTTTAATTCCTTCTCCAAATTTCTCCTTGCTTTCCTTTATAGCTTGCTCAATGTACAAATTGAATAACAATGGAGAAAGACTACAACCCTGTCTTACTCCCTTACCAACCACTGCATCCCTTTCATGCCCTTCAACTCTGACAACCGCTGTCTGGTTCTTGTACAAGTTGTAAATAACCTTACGCTCCCTATATTTTACTCCTGCTTGCTTCAGAACTTGAAAGAGTTTATTCCAATCAACATTGTCAAAAGCCTTCTCCAAATCTACAAAAGCTAGAAATGTAGGTTTGCCTTTTCTTAATCTATCTTGTAGGATAAGCCGCAAAGTGAGTATTGCCTCCCGTGTTCCTACATTTCTCCTGAACCCAAACTGATCTTCCCCGAGGTCGGCTTCTACCAGCTTTTCCATCCTTCTGTATATAGTTCGATTTAATATTTTGCAACCATGACTTATTAAACTTATTGTTCTGTAGTTTTCACACCTGTCTGCACCTGCTTTCTTTGGAATGGGGATTATTACATTTTTCTTAAAGTCTGAGGGTACTTCGCCTGTCTCATACATCTTACACACCAAGTGAAACAGGTTTGTCATGGCTGGTTCTCCCAGAGACTTCAGTAGCTCTGAGGGAATGTCATCTACTCCAGGGGCCTTGTTTCGACTTAGGTGTTTCAGGGCTCTGTCAAATTCTTCTCTCAATACAGTATCTCCTATTTCATCTTCATCTACATCCTCTTCCCTTCCTACAATATTGTCTCGAAGTTCTTTTCCTTTGTAGAGCCCCTCTATATACTCTTTCCACCTTTCAGCTTTCCCTTCTTTGCTGAGAACTGGTTTTCCATCTGTGTCCGTGATATTCATAGAGCTGTTTTTCTTATCTCCAAATGTTTCTTTTATTTTCCTGTAGGCTGTATCTATTTTTCCCCTATTTATACATTCTTCTACATCCTTGCATTTGCTTTCTAGCCACTCCTGCTTAGCCATTTTGCACTTCCTGTCAATCTCATTTCTTAGTCGTCTGTACTCCATTTTGCCTGTTTCATTTACTGCATTTTTATATTTTCTCCTTTCATCAATTAAATTTAGTATCTCCTGTGATATCCAAGGATTTTTTGTAGGTCTTTCCTTCCTACCTATTTTGTCCTCTGCTACCTTCACTATTTCTTCTCTCAATTTTACCCATTCCTCCTCTACTGTTTTATTTTCCTCTGTTTCTGTCAATTGTTGCCTAAAGCTCCCTCTGAAATTCTTAAGAACCTCAGGTTCCTTCAATTTATCCAGGTCCCATCTCCTTATTTTCCTACCTTTTTGTAGTTTCTGTAGTTTCAGCCTACAGTTCATAAACAACAAGTTATGGTCAGAGTCTATATCGGCCCCTGGGTATGTCTTACATTGTAAAACCTGGTTTCGAAATCTATGTCTTACCATTATAAAATCTATCTGGTATCTCCCAGTGTCTCCTGGTCTCTTCCACGTATACAACCTTCTTTTGTGATTCTTGAACCAGATGTTTGTTATAATTAAATTATGTTCGGTGCAAAATTCTACCAGGCGGCTTCCTCTTTCATTCCTTTTGCCCAGACCATATTCACCTACTATCTTCCCTTCCCTTCCTTGTCCTACTATCGAATTCCAGTCTCCCATAACAATTAAGTTTTCCTCTCCCTTAATTGTCCGAATAATTTCCTTTAGCTCTTCATATATTTCTTCGATTTCCTCATCATCGGCAGAGCTAGTTGGCATATAAACCTGTACTACTGTTGTCGGTGTTGGCTTTGTATCTATCTTGACAATGATAATGCGATCACTGTGCTGGTCATAGTAGTTTACCCGCATTCCTCTTTTCTTATTCATTATCAATCCTACTCCTGTGATACCCCCAATTGATTTTGTATTTATAATCCTGTACTCGCCTGACCAGAAATCCTGTTCATCCTGCCACCGAACTTCACTAATCCCCACTATATCTAACTTCAACCTATCCATTTCCCTTTTTAAATTTTCTAATTTTCCTACTCGATTAAGGGATCTAACATTCCACGCTCCGACCCCTAGAATGCCAGTATTGTCTTTCCTGATGATCACACCCTCCTGAGTCGTCCCCGCCCGGAGATCCGAATGGGGGACTATTTTACCTCCGGAATATTTTACCCAAGAGGATGCCATCATCATATTTTCATACAGTAGAGCTGCATGTCCTCGGGAAAAGTAACGGCTGTAGTTTCCCCTTGGTTTCGGCCGTTCGCAGTAACTGCATGGCAAGGCCACATTAGCTGATGTTACAAGGCCAGCTCAGTCAATCATCCAGACTGTTGCCCCTGTAACTACTGAAAAGGCTGCTGCCCCTCCTCAGGAACCACACGTTTGTCTGGCCTCTCCACAGATACCCCTCCGCTGTGGTTGCACCTACGGTACGGCTATCTGCATCGTTGAGGCACGCAAGCCACCCCACCTCGGCAATGTCTGTGGTTCATGGGAGTGGGCTCAGACTATATCCACCCAATATTTGGGAGAAAGAGCACTATTTGACTTGCAACAACGGTTATACATAATTCCAAAAGTTCATAAAAAAATTCACACTGCCATAAACCCCACAAAATGATGAAACTAACCTGTGCCATTTTTAGTGTTTTAATCACTTACTTCTTTACTATTAACTCCAATAACAAACTATTTTGCTATCAGAACCTATTCATATATTAGCTACCGCTGAATATACCCGCAAATACACACAGTTCAGGCAGTTGAGGAGCTCTGGCATCACAAACAATGAGTTGTTTGGAAGGAAACTTGACAGCTTGAGATAAAGATGAACTGTCAGTACAGTTACATTTAAAGAATATTAAATATGTGTAAAAGTCATATTGCGTGTGCGCTGGTGAAGCCATGGATAACTAGCTACCTACTAATCAACTCATATACTGATTTTGACCCAACGTGGTACACACATTACTTACTATCCAGGAGGGTGAGTGGTCTCTGTAACAAATTATGTAGAATAAATGGTCTCTAGCATGCAAACCATCCATTTCCACACATACATAGTTCATTAGTCTATCTTCTGGTCTGTATCCTTTCATCATTCAATCCCTAGGGTCAGTACACAGTGGAAAAAAACCATCCTGTAGACTGTATTCTTGTTATTTTGATGAACATGAATATGAATACATGATGATCATGAATATGAAATTATAATATATATAATAACACATAGAATAGGCCATCTGGTATGTAAATCCATTGGAAAGACGCAAGCACACAGCATTTTCTGTCATTGTCAGGTTTCTTTACTTGGAACCACTACTACACAGTCAAGTAGTTCTTCTGTTGGTCTTACTAGGCTGAGTGCACCCTGTTCCAGTCCTCTCAGCAAGGAAAAGTCCTTGACAGTATCAGGAATCAAACCCATGTCCTCGAAATGGCCGATCATACATGCTGGCCACTCAGCCACAGAGGGACACAACTTTGTCAGGAATAGTACTGAGTTTCATTGATCCCATTTTGCACCATGAGACTACATTACTCAGTTGTTATACCATATTTCATATCAGTCTTTTTTATATCAGTCATATCATGTCATATCAGTCAGTCACTTTATGCATGTCGAGTCATGCATTTATACACTATCCAGCCTTACCATGAGAACAACTAATGAGGAATTAAACATCTAATAATAGACAGGAAGATGGTGTTATACAACAGAAGCAGTTGGGTTCCTTTAAGTATGTGATATATGATGAAACTCATAAAATATGATTATAATGCAGGAGTAGATACATTATTAAATTTACAGGCACATTAGCAAAATCACTTTAACTTTCTGACAAGTCCTTTCTTATGGTAAAATACATACACACACACATGCGCGTTTACAGGCACATAGTTGCATTATACCAGTTGGACACGCAGTGCTATGATAGTAAATCCGAGAGAGGAGAAATGGTGTGGTTAATAGAGGTAGGGCTGAGTAAGGGTGGCTGATAAAGGCAGCAACACAGATAGAAATTCAAGATAATGAGGGTCCAGAGTTTGAGAATATGATACTGGTCCTGATGAGTTTATACAGTGCTCAATTACAGTGACAAGGACCAGTGTGTTTAGAGAAGGTGACAGAACAGAAAAAATGTAAACACTGTATTGAAGAGGGTATGGATGAGGAATGAGTGAAGACAGAGTCCTATGGCGCGCTGGAGATGGTTGTTGTTGATCAGGAAATCAGCAGATATTGAAGCAAGAAGGATAACAGGAATAAAAAATACATTCCCATAACAACTCCCATCAATATATTCCAGAAAACTTGGGCTCAGGGGATATATAAAGATAGCAGGTATTCTGAAGGAGCCATTGAAATCAGACATCTTCTCAGCAGTATTTTAAACCACTGTATGGCCCACCCTTTTTGCTGTGGCAATTAGATCGGGTGGCCATGACCACTTAAACTGCTATGCAGAAATTTCAGCTGAGCTGGCACATGACATGGTTGCTCGTACAGGTGGTTTTGCCTGCAATTAAATAGCAGAAGTCGATGCTGGATATAGAGTGTGCTGTGGTGTGTGCTGTATCAGACAAGTCTTGTAGCTGGAACTGGATCCTTCGGAGCTTAATGGACCAGGATAATGGATAGGTTACGTTTCAGGTGGAAAACCTGTTTCTAAGTGTTGGGAGGAGTTTGGATAGTGTGGTGTAATGAAGCCTTGCCCATATTTTTGTTATTAATATCTCAATTACAAGTAGAAAATTCCGTGTAGAACTACAACCAATAACATTGATTATTTCATGCTGTAATGATTGTATCATGAAATTATTGTCACGAAAAAGTAAAAATTGTTTGGTGAACTATGTTCACGATATAACCTGGTATCGTAGATGGATATACTCATTACTTGTCACTTTCGCCAGTCCACTATTAAGTTGTAAGAACTGAGAAACCAACGATTTCGCGCTTATTGTTTGCGTGTTTTGGGTAAGGAATGCTCCAAAGTCACATAGCAGCTTCAAGCAGACAGTGAAACGTAACTGTAAAAAGGCCACCATTTGTCAAGCAAAGCACAGTTCTACAGTTCCAGATCCAGCATCTGACTTCCAACCAATAGACAGACTTGGATGAACCGCCAACCACCATCAAGAACTATGCCATGGATGATTTTGGTTAATAAAGCTTTTACTCTAAGAAGGGCTTGCTACAACTTGCCTGTATGAACCTGGACAGGGGATGAGGTTTGTCTGCTTACATTTTCCTACATGCACACCATGATCGTAATCGCAGTATAACGTTTAACTGAATATAGTTTTCGAATAGAGTCATCGAAATTGAATCTTGTTCTGATTCCGAGACTATAGTATCCATGTCTGCTATGTGTATCTCATATCTAACCAAGTTAAAAGCTAGAGTCGACAACTGTCCAAGAAAGTCACAGAGCAAGCAAGTAAGTTTGAGCTCTGTTTTAGTTGCACTAAAGTTATAGCCCGGTGTCTGTGTTCCTCAGTTTATTTTCTTAAACAGATGAAGACGCAATAAAAACAGACCTAAAAACGAACTTAGTTGCTCGTCTCCTCAATTATACCCTAGTTACCTGCATAGCCTGATTCCCAAGTCCTATTCTATTGTACTGTCTGCTGCCATAGAGACCTGAAAAGTCTTAGGTACATCCAGTTGTCAACTTTAACCTCGTACATATCCGCTCCCTTGACAAAAGTTGAACAGATGTAAATGAAATATCACTACATGTGGCAACACATAAACTATGGTCTGATGTGTGACGTCCAAGCTATCTTTTACTAGAGGTAAGGTGCCTTTGACAAATGAAGACAGTTTTTTCTCTCAGGACAACTAGCAAACCTTTACCTGGTTCATTCGAGTTTTCCATGTAGATCAGGTACAGTAGACAGGCAGAGTAGTCCTTTTACTAGGGGAGAAGGAACAGAAAAAAGAACAAAGAGGAAGAAGATCTGTCATGCCACTTCGGACCATTACTAGACGGCCATGCTACCAGCAGCCCACCGCTAGTAATCACCCAACAACGCTCCAATTCCAACATTACAATACCATGAGACACTGACGCAGTGCCATTAGCTTGCTCAAAAAATGCTATGTAACAATCTCAGTGCATGTGAAAAGACGGTTATTAGCAGTGAGAAAATAAGACAAACCTCCCTCTCTGCATCAGCAAAGAAATCAGTTCCCTGCACAGTAAATAACTTTATCTGACGTACGGAAACGAATTTCGAGTGATTTAGATGTAAGTTATGATGATTTAGAGTATTCCTGGACAACTGGGTCATGGATGTGGTTCTACAACTCGTTAAACTATGATTTTCCAGGCTACAAGGAGTAAGTTACTTATACTTGTGTTTACCACTAGTGGGTGCTGTATGCCACATAAAACGGACACAGGAAGCACTGTTCGCACCAGGTTTTAGTAAACAATTAGCTAATGGTTTCTGAAATCATTATTGTAAGTATAGCGGTTTGTTATAATGTAATGAAACATTGCCAACATATTGCTTACACTTTCGCGATGGTCATAGACACTATTAAATGGCTGTACAACAAATATTTCAGGAGATACGAAGTAATAAACAATGAAATGCGCAGAAAAGTGCTGCATCATGCGACATCTGCTTCTAAACCACTGTACCGATTTCAACCAAATTTGGTAATCATATTCCTTCCATGAGGTAACAATTGACGTGAACTGGTTACGACATAAGTTCAGGATATATTGCGTCATAAACAAGTATATGGTTGAAAACCTGCGGCATCATGAGACATGCGAATAAGAACACTTTATTCATCGTAAAATTTCATGACATATTGGACACTTGACCTTCAAACATGCGGAAGGTCGGTCACATAAAATTTTGCATGGCACATGACGGAGGACATTTGACATAACGTCGATGAAGAAACAATACCTCGTAAATAAATTGCCGAGTTTTCGTTTTTCAGCCTGATGATGTTGTTGACCTTACCCGCATCAGCTCTTAACGTCATAATGCGGAATTTTTAATTATGTACAATGAAAAAATGATTTAAAACAGTACCGCGTATGTGACACAGCGAATAAATAGATGGCAATACCGCGGAACTGCAGAGAATGAAACACCGCGTATCTGCAATCTATGGATACTGTAAACAATACATGCCGTTCGGGAGTTCGGCAATCTTCGCTAGCTTTCGGAGATGGAGCCGTAGTGGCGGTCTGCGGCTACGCTCAAGTTTCGGGACAGCCGGCTGCGGAAGTGTCTTCCACGATTTCTTTGACCTTACTGAGTAGATATGTCTTTCACGAGCGCCTTTGCCTTGTTTGTTTTGAACTTTTTCGCGAAGCGTAGTTCAGTTTTGCGTTGTCTAGAAATATTTTAAGTTTTGCGTCGACGTGTATATTATAATGTAGATATTTATTTATGTGTGCCGTCTATACAACTGAATAATACAAGTGTATTTTGCCATATGTATGCATTTCGCCTATATTTGTAAGGCATTTTTAGTGGCTGCGATCCAATGACTGTTAGCAAAAGGGCAATATGAAACGCCATGATGATTCACAACGGCCTCGTATCACTAGCAGTCAAGATGAGAGGCATCTTATCCGCATGGCTGTAACGGATCGTGCAGCCACGTCTCGATCCCTGAAACAACAGATGGGGACCAGTGGCGTAGCTATCATAGGGCTAGGCGGGGCAGTGCCCCGGGGCCCTCGAGCACTAAGGGCCCCTCGGCCTCCGTGAGCGAAGTTCGAAAAAAGTTACAGTAGATCGTGGAATATTTTTATTTATTGATTTTACTCCCCTCACTACTGTCCATCATTTTCCTCACCCTCAAACCAAGTTTCCCACAGTAGCCGCACTGGGCTGCCGGGTGGCGGAACATTGCTTTTTTAATAATGTGGCCTTCACTTCACACGACGCGACTCGGTGGCGCTGCTGACCGGCCAAAGCCGCCAGTCGCTGTGTGCAACTGTTCAGTCGGCGTCAAAGCTGCCAACAGTAACAGCTGCGTCTTCCAAATGTTGCGGCGTGCCGATAAGCACATTGTGATGAATTGCGCGCCTCCAAATACTGTATAAATACATTCACTGTACAGCAGTGGCGGACTACGGCTGCGGTAACTTAAATGTTTGTGTAGTGAATTCGCCCAAGAGAGTGCTCCTTAATCACAGATCCCAATCAAGTACTGTAACCAATTGCACTTTGAAATTCGTACCAGAAGAAGACAAAATATGGTTACTTTGTCTCAATAGTGAATTGTACATTTAAGACGCTGCCCTCTACCTCACTGTCACGATAATAAGCGAAGATGTCACCTTAGTTATTTTCCTTATTCCTTTTTCCTGGACAGACACTAACAAGCACGTCTCAATCCAAAATATTTTATCAAACAAAATCAGGCAACGCGCTTTGATGAAACTATCCTACACGAATATTTCCCCTATTTTCCTTCTTTGACTGCGCTATCAACGAAATAAGGGTGATTGGTACGGAGCAATGGGCTAACAGCGCAGTAGTTTAGCGAGGGTGAGTTGTCGGCACTGACAACAGACCGCCTGCTGTCACCGTGGACGCGGGAGTCGTGATTTCACTGTTCCCAATTTGCTTCGCGGCAGGGGGTGGTGTTTTCCTAATTAAGTAATACTTATTCATTGTTTATTTTTTACTAGCTTCTGCCTGCGTCTTCATTCACCCACTATGGAGCAACTTTGGAAACTATCCCATGGGGTTGTTTTATCTGTATGTCCTACCCACGTCCAACTCTATCCCCCTACACAATTTCATTCGAATCCACCCAGTAATTTTTGCGTGAAAGTATAAGAAACCTTCTCAGTTATATTACAGAATACGATTAAATATTATCTGCTGCATAACACATAACAATTTACTCAGTAGAATTAGGTTTGCCTTTTTATGTCTTCCAGTGTGCTGTAAGGAGCTGATTATGAAGTAGTTTTGTATCTGTATAATTTTAGTTTAATGAGGCCCCAATGTCATTTTTGCCCCGGGGCCCTTGGTGACATAGCTACGCCACTGATGGGGACGTTTGCCTTTAGGTTCTTTTGTCTCCGTCTTTTATTCCATTGGCCAAATATTTCCACTGAAGATGCCTTTCAAATAAAGACGAAATACAGACTGACGTTTAGTATAACAGCGATGTGATTGCTGAATCCTGTATTATGTAGCCTACTTGAACTGTTGATCTAAGTTGTTTTTTTTCTGTAAACGAATATTTGGTCGAAGGTAGTCCTGCAAGGCAGCTAGACAATATAAGGTAGGCCATTCCGGGTGGGTCAGTGGCCATGTTTCCCATACTGCCTTTCCCACTGTGACGTCACCCGGCAGACAGAGAGATCTACGAGAAGACAGCTGGCAATATGCAGTGGCGCGTATACAGTCTAGACGCACAGCGACGCTTAATAATTTTTGTAATAGCCTAACGAAAGCAATGAGTAAAAACACGAGTAATAGTGCAGTTGCAAACTGCAACAATTGTGGTCGCAGGACTAGTGACATAATATGTATCCCATTTCCTAAAAATGCAATACAAATGAATGGATAGCTCTTTACAGAAGCTCAGATAAAATCAATGCACGTATTTACTCTATTCGTTTTTTCCCAGAGGTTTACGAGCGTGATTTAAAGACGATCTCCTTGGTTTGCCGGTAAAGAATAAACTTAACAGCAAATGAAGTTCCCTCACAGGATTTACCAAACTGGCATGGTGATACACGCACAACTGAAAGCAGCAGTGAAGATACGCAAGTTAAATATACTGCCATATATCAGTCGCGAATATAGACTGTATTGGGGGGGGGGGGGGCGCTACATTATTGTAAAGATAAGTAGTTTTAAGTAGTAGACAGCCCATGACATTTTGTATCAGCTTTGCTGCTCATATTCAGAGCATTATTTGCGCCGAAGTCCCTGTTACTTTAATGAGATCAAGCTTTTTATTGTTGATATTAAATCATAAAAATACAGATATTTTTTTTTTAAAACAGACGAATTTCACATCACTAATACCCCACTCCCGTCACAATACAGGGAAATATGTCTACTACGGGGATGCCTTCACGCATCATTCATTAAAGTACATCATTTACCGTACTTTTTTTCTTTATATTCGTTTTTTCGGGGCCTGCCCCCCACCCCCTCCTTATATATGTCACTGCCATACATCGCTGAACCGAATGAACTGTTTGTAGTGTTGATCTCCTTAACTTAAATGTTCTCGAATGACATTTTATGAAGCAATCAACTGGCTACCTTGTTTGTTGTTACTGTAGGCTGTATGTACGTGAGCGGCCTCTGCGATATGGAAATAGAGATGTGCTAAAGAGATCAGTTGGTGTCTTGGTCGCCAGTATCCCCAAAGAAGGGGAAACTGGACCAAGTAATACATACAGTGCCCATCCATCAACTCTCCGAATTAAGACGTAAGGAAGAAGAAATCAACAGATTGAATAAAGAATTAGAAATTTTAAAGAAGAAAAATGCAGTGTTATTTGACCGTTAAAGAACGTGATGCAGCCCTGAAAAGGATCGGAGCTGTCAGGCGTGTGTTATTCAAAAAGAGAAAATTAAGTACTACTGTGAAAGAAACTCTTGTAAAGAAGGTGGAGGTCAAGCACAGAATTCGGCTTTTTGTTTTAACAGGAAATGCAGACGACGTTCCGTTCTGAAGCAATGCCTCAGTTGCTGATGAGAAGATCAGTACAGTTGCTGCAGACACCAAAACGCACAATGACGAATTTATAAAATGCATTACCACTGAACTTTGTATTGACGTGATAGAAGACCAGGCGAAAGCTCATTGTGGAGGTAGTTGTGACATTCGATATTTTATTGAAGGGGAGGAAGAATTTCTAAGAACAGTCGACGAAATCGGGGAGACAAACTCTGATGCAGAAGATGTTTCGGCTGAATCTGTTCACTATCTGGCAGGCTATCTTGCAATTAAGTGTAGGCCCATTGAAAAATCCTTGGGATCCACAAATGAAATGTGCTCGGTTCCTGGAACAACAAGTTCTGATTCTTGGATATCTACTGTTTCTCGAAGAGCTCTTTTAAATCCGACAGGAGACTGGGTGAACATAGTAAAACAATTCGATATTATATTTTCTGGTTTTCATGGGCATACCATTTCGAAGTGTAACAAAGTAGTTAAAACTCTAACATTGATAATTAAATCAATGTTCCCTTTGGTGCTCGAAGACATAATTAGCTTGTATGGAAGAACTAGAACATTTATTCGCATTATGTTTTTGAATAAAGAAAACAAGTCGTAAGCATGCAAGAAGAATGCTGCAAAGAATGATTTGATGTGGGCAGCATCTCGACCGTGTAAAAACTGAGGATTCGGTTCCCTTTACTCACAGTAGGCGATTCACTTAAAAATATTGCATCTAGTGTGGAATTATCTAATGTACAAAAATTAATATGTGTATGTTTGTCCGTATTTTATGCGCTGCTGTACCGTTCATCCGATTGCGATGAAACTTTGTCAACATATTACTTGCACGTCTGTGAAGGTCATAGGCAAGACATAGTTCAGGAGATATGACATAATGAACACGGAGATGCGTGAAAAACTGTCGCATTATGAAAGACGGTTAAATTCATTACGTATTTGCCACTAAATTAATTCGCAACATAGTTTATAAACAGTATCCAGATATGCCGCTGAATGTACTTACAAAATTATATCACTGTACGACTCATAGTTCAGTAGATACGACGTCATGAATACTGAGATGCAAACGAAATTTTCAAATTCATTTCTTTTGCGACAGCAGTGCTCCTGTTACCAGGTAGTTTTATATGTTTTAAGGCCTATATATCAGTTAATGTTTCTACAATTGATTTTACAAGAGTTTGAATCACATTCGAAAGCCACATATCGCCTAAACCTTCCCGCAACCTTCCTTTCATACATCAAGCCGCTGGCGACTGTGTCAGCTGAGAGCGCACAATCACAACTGCTTGTCCGACTGGCTAGTCTTGGATGTGGCTGTTACTCTTGTGGGTTTATTTACAAGACTCTGCAGGTTATATGATGTGCACGATTGGCAAATGTCTTCTATTTTTAGTGAAAAAAAATCAATATTTATGTGACCAAATAAAAATATGAGCACACTGCAATACAAACAGAAAGAACATTTTTTTTAAATTGAAACATCATTACTAGCATGGCATTAGATCAACAGTAGGTAAATATTCGAAAATTACTCCATATGCTCTACTTTCTGTAGCGTATTTAAATATGGGCCTACAGTGTTATAAATGAACGTAACACATACATTAAAGATTCTTGGTGTCTTATCATCAAATGTTTCTACAACAGCATCAAAGTTTCAGTGATGTGTGGAGAATTTATTCCATTGCAAGTACTCCTACATTTGGTCAGATAACTGGCATTTATGATTTCCTGTCGGGAAGTGCAATGTAATAAATTGTAGGAAGAAAAATCTGTTGATACAAGTTGATATCATATATTCTGTGAATATGAAACAATAACAACTGCAGGATCAGAAGTGACGTCCGTTCTTTCAGAACAAACGCCACATGTATATATATAAATTAGTAACTGAGAACACGGTGTTGCCCAGGTAGTTGTATTCTGTGAATATGACATAATTAAGGAGTCACCACATGCTCATCGTTTGTACAAGCTAACTTCAGAGACAGAGTCTGAAGATGATCTGTACTGATCGAAATTGATCAAGCACAAAACTAAAATTATAAATTTTGCTATCTAGACTGACTGTTTTTATGGAATAAATTAACTCTGAAAACACTCTGGGGAAAATTAAAGTTCGGACATAAAATCTTTAAAGTCAATGAATAAATCTCAGTTAATGTCATTACAAGACGACACTTTAAGAAACATAAACTCCTGAAAGAAAACAATTCGCTGAGCCACCTAATCACTAAAAATCAACTAAGATCCTACTGAAGCACTAAGAGTGTAAGTCTATGGATAAGATATAATGCAGTGTTTCAAGTCCCAGTTGGGAGAATGGAGCCATGTTAGGTGTCTGTAGCATGGCATTGTGGTCAAGGGACGCCAGTTTTAGAAAATCAGTGTGGGTATTTCAGATGACGTTTCATAAATATTGCAAACTAATAGAGCTTAAAAACCAGTTTATGAATTTTTGAAAGAACAAAACTTCATAAATGTAAATAAATTATAGCTTATTTGGTTCTTTTTCCAAACTTATTAATTAATAGAAAGTAACCCACACAGATTTTTATATTTTTCAAATCGATTTGTAATTTTTAATTATCATTCGTAGAGAATGTGTACTTGAGAAAAGTTCCACGTTTGACGAAAATTTTGCCACAATATCAAGGTCCAAGTCTTCTCTTCATCGTGTATGAACATGAATGCTTCCATTGTCGTTCGATTTCTCTTTGTGTTGCACAGCTACGTTTTTCGTATTGTAAAGGTGAAGAAACAACTTTTTGCGGTACATACTGGAAATGGTGTAGTTAAAACGATGTTTATCAATGTCATCACCTCCAGGGTCGTGTCTGGTGGTCTTGGGGTAAAGTGCTCGACTGGAAACCGAATGGTCCCGGGTTCGAAACCCAGTCGGACCTCGGATTTTTTTAGTCTGCACTTTAACCCATCCTTCACCTCTCAACGATGTGAGGAGTCACCAGAAATAACTCGTGGTTTGGATTGCACGTTAAGCTGTAGGTCCCCTTTCCCCAGTTGGATAACTGGGGTTGGCTAGGGATAAGCAAGTCACCAAAGTGGCGTCCAATTGAAAGACTTGCACCAGTCCAATGAGCCACGCGAAATTATTATTATTATCACCTCCAGGAACAATTCATCAAGGTCGATATATGCGGAAAACGAATACAGTATTTCTTCTGCATTTTCAACTAAACTATTTTTCAATTTACACACATGTAAAGTAAATATTTATGGGTCAAAGGCATCCTTGCAAAATTCTACTACATCTATATAATATTTAGTTTAGGAAAAAAATAAATGTTTCTATTTCTCTGAAGGGAGTCGCAGCAGCTTTAGAAAATCTATACTTGAAACACAGTCTATAAAAACTCGAAATAAATTCTCTGGTAATTATCACAGGGACTGGGAAAATCATATGATGCAGTGACATCATCAAATTTTTGAGAAATATTCCAAAGTTTCGTAAGTTTTTGATCATTAACCTCCAATTTTTTTTTTGTCATTGCCAAGCAATTGAAACTTTCATTAGTAGAAAATAGCTTCATAATACGTTGGACATAATACATAGTGTCCATGGATTTTTAGACCTCTGTGAGGAGTTCTCTTAGAAAAGAATTCAAAATTTCGTCTGGCTCTAAAATTTTAATAACATCAGAAGTAACAAAGATAATTTCAAAAGAAGACAGAAAAGTTGAGAAACCATTAGCTTTAGCACCAGCATCTGATTTTTCAGGCTTGAGTTCCTCTAAAGACAAATTAAATGTTCATAATTATGTTAAATATTTTTATAAGCAGCACCTGCAAGGGCAAATAGGACGAAGAGCTATAGGATGAATAATTATCCACCTTGGGAAACTTGCAGAGATTCATATATTACTACTCACATGTCAGATCTATATACAAATTACATCATTTATTTCATGTTTGAATGTTAATCTCACACACCATGGTCTCATTCTTCATTGCCTCTTTACTCACAGTGTTCAATTACAATTAAATGTGATATGGGGCATGTTGCACATGATACGAAGTTGTCTTCATTATTATGTCATTCTCAAGTTTTTAATTATTTTTTCAATACTATATACATGAATTCAATATCATATTATTGTCATTTTTAACGTTTCTAATTTTCATTATACTACAGTTAGTGTGATCCTTTGTATTCAATGTAAACTTTGAGCTACCCTTGAAGCATGTAATTCATTTTCATGTTACACTAGAAGCATGTTGCACATAATACCACATTGTTTCATTGTTATGTTTTCGTAATATTTTAAGGTTTTATTCTTTTATACTATATATAAATTTTGTCTTTTACAGACAATATTGACTTCCAGCCATTAGATTAAGATAATATGTTTCATCCAATGTATTATCAGAATAAGGAAATTGAAAACAACTAGGTAACATCATATTCAGGTTCAAACGTCTGTCAAATGTGTTTGCTTTAATGAAAGTTCCAACTTGAATCGCTCTGCCTTGAGCTAACCACTTTATTTCTTCTTTTTATTACCCACAAATGTTTCATTGCAGTTGCAGCATCTTCAGTAGGATTTTATTTATTAGATATCGCAGAATTCCTGTTTTTCTAACTTTTCCTTGGGGTTCAATAAAAAAATCAAATACAAAAAATAAGAAATTAGAAAAATAGAAATACCTGAACATCTAATAACAAGAAATAAATAAAAGCCCACTGTAGATGCTGCAGTTGCTATACAGTGTTTTTCTCAAGGCAGACCAATCCAGTTACAAAACAACTTTTATGTAATATTAGCTACAGTAATAAAGGTAATAAACAGATAGTCCCCCCCAGGTAAAATTATTATAAGTACAAATTCAGTCTATTATAACAAATTTATTTATTGGCAGATTTCCTCCCCAAATATGGAAAATTTGATGAAATAGTTAATATTGACAAATAAGAGTGTTTAATTGACCTTTAACTTTCAAATATTAATTAATTTGCATTTTAAGACCAAGTGATTGTTTAATGTTCTAAGATATCGTTTTTATTAAACACAATCATTGATTCTATTTTTGGACCTTACATTAACTTGATAATTAATGGACTTGCTTTCATTACATTCACACTCTTCAAGTTAAGCTTAATTGTATGCACTATGACTTTAATGTTAATTTAGTCAGTTAATTTTCGGCTGTTGCACCTGCCATCCCCAGTTTCTCAGTTAATTCAAATATTTTAGAGGTTTCAATTGTACAGGCTTTGTTTACAACTATGACTAACCTTATAAATATTTACATTTTATGAAAGAAAAGAATTGCAAGGATATGGTGATTTACAATTTCATTTCATATATAGTACTAAGTATATATTCAACAAAATGTCTCCTGGAACGTACATGGTTCAAATTTGAAATCTGTGGTAGTAGGAACTACAATTGTGCATTTACCTGTGACACCACCTTACTATAGAATGTTAACAGGTCACATTCTCTCTCCACATTCAACAATGTTGCTACAGTTTTTCTCTATCTCACGTTGTCTTTGAGTGTGAAGTTTATAATGTATTTTTATATACGATTTTCAATTAAAAATTCAATAGCACACTGAAGTTACTAGACAGACTGGCTACTGAATAGTTACTTCTTTTACAGTACCTGCAGTGATCAGGAAAGTGTTTAATGCCAAAGAGATGTGGATAGCACTCTGAAACTCTCTTCATGGCCCTTACGATTCTGTTATAAATACATAATTCAGGTGAATAATGTATTGTACCTTTCATGGGTTTGCCTTCATATTCCCACTTTTTTACCTTGAGAGGAAAGAAGACGAAAACATATAAAACAAAACACACTTTTGAAACAGTTTACAGTTGCTCAGCTGTCAAGAATCTGTATTCTAGGTGTGAAAAACTGTTTCTTAGACATACTTACAAAAATATCAATAGCAAAAGCTAATAGCTGTATCTTGTTCAAGGACTTCCCACGGACTTCTGCTTTTTCAGCAGGTGTCTTTGGTGTGATGCTGTTAAAAACAATAAAAGTATAATACTTATATCAAGACTATATATTAAATTATATCTGTTAAATACTATTAATTGTCTAGTCATGTGAATAAAAAAACAGACTAAACGTCACTAAAATTATGATAAGCGGATTATTTACAAAGCAGTTTACTATCCCAATAAACAACATAATTTACCATAATTTTTGTCATCCTCTTTCAAAATTTTATTTCAGTTAGAATGTTTAAAACATAGTACTAACACCAGCAAGCAAGCTGGGTGCTGAATAGTGTATAGTGACTGATGGCCACAGGAGTTTAGTTCGCTAAGATTACAAATATTTGAACATTTTTGTCACTAGTGAGATAAGGAAATAACATAGAAAAAACAGGTTACAGTAAAACACTATAAATAAACACGATTGAGAGACAATAGATCATCACAAATTGAACTTTAAAGTGATATGTGTTTGACGTTTTCCTGGCCAATATGCTGCTCGAATGTATTTGAGGCTTGCATCCAGACTGATTAATCGTTGTATAGCGAAATTTCAATGACATGATGTCCCATCATATTTAGGTTCCTACTGACTTACATCCTGGAACAGCAGGTGGTGAATATAATGATAAAAATTATTGTAAAGTTATGGGCCTCATTGCAGTGATCATCGGTCCATAAACTTAAAAACTAATTAAACTAACTTATCCTAAGAACAACACACACACACCCATGCCCGAGAGAGAACTCTAACGTCCAACGACGAACGGCCACACACACCACAGAAAGGCGCCTTAGTGCATACGGCTATTCTGCCGTGGCTATAATAATAACCCACAGACTGTCTGTATAGGCCGTTGATGTGGTGGCTGCAATGTTGGGTGTAACTCTATCTCTGAGTTTGAGTAGTAACTACATTATTATCAGTGTTCCACTTCTGCACTATCTCAAGTAATTTCAGTGCTAGATCTGACCAAAGATGAAATCCATTTAACCTGTTGATGAGGTTCTCCCACAGCCAGATTTCGATGACCTCCTTATATACACAGCCAAAATGATGCATGTGTTGTGCACAACCTGCATCTTCATATTTCACAATGTGGTTACTTTCAAGGCAAGTTCAGCAATTGTTGACTTTATGGGCTGCTGGAGGTTAGTGTATCGTTTATGTTCAGTGAACGTGCTCAACAAATAGGGGTGATGTTGAAGGAAAACGTGGTTGAAGCATGTCAACTGGCTAGTTGCTTGTGTGAGAAAAATACAAACAAGACGAGGAGACTTTCTCAGAACATTCAACAAATAACAGTGATAGTAATATGTGATGTAGTGTACTCTAACTATTTTATTAGTAGCCATATATATCAAGAGTAGTATTAAATAGCATTAGATGATGAGCACATTTAAGCGTGTTTACTGGCATAATATTGGTGGCATGTTATTTAAATAAATCAAATGCTAATAAGTTTTATTTTTGCCACTTACATCAAAAGTCAGTATAGAAGACGATTATGCTACAGTGAGCCAGATTACGACGCTATTGTTCCACCATAGACAAAGTAAAATCATTTTAGAACTTTTTAAAAGCCTGAACCTCACATTCGTGTGTTTTAGTTAATAATCAGTGAGATGAATTTAAACCATGTTGTTAACCGATTATTATCCTGTCATTAGCTTGTGTAAGGGCCATTCCTGTTAAAGTGAAATATTCAGAGTGTGGTTGAAGGATATTCTGAGACTTTTTAATATATTTTGATTTATGTTATGTTTTTAAAGTCCATTAGTATTTTATTGCATAATTCTACCATGGAGGTAAACAGTATATGCAGGCTACGTTCAGTTTCTATGTCCTCAAAGTATAAAATCTTAGATTAGTCTGCGTTCAATTATTAGGAGCATGTATACTACAAACTATTAATGTGACTAGCTCTTTTTTGTATCACGAATTTAACTTTACTGTAATATCAGAAGAATACATCGCTTAGTTATTATTAAAGAGAAACTTTATTTCTTGATACGTTGGAGTTTATTAAATGTGTCAGTTATAAAGACTGAATACATCATAAAAGATTCAGGTACCATGTGTTTACGTAACCGTTTTCCTTCTGGTATGTATGTGAACGGATCACAAACATATGTGTCGTGTGGGAGTTCTGTAGGCGTGGTGTGTATGCAGAACAACGGATGGCTCTGTGATAACTGGTAGTAGGGCAGCGAGGGCTGTAAAATCAGCCAGATGGTGAGTGTTGTGCGATATGGAAGTAACCCGTGTTGAGCAGCGCGATTACCTCAAAATAGCCGTTCGAGGGAGAAATGCCATAGAATGTCACAGTGAAGAAGTGGAAGCCCTTGGGAATAATGCCCTGCCATACCGTACAGTAGCGCAATGGGTGGAAAAGTTTCAGCAAGGACGTGTGTCAACTAGTGATGAAAAAAAAAATGTTTGTAAATGTATGGGACTTAACTACTCTGGTCATCAGTCCCTAGGCTTACAAACTACTTTCACTTATACTAAGGACAACAAATACATGCATGCGTGAGGCAGGACTCGAACTTCCGACGGCGAGCATTGGCGCGCTCCCCAGCTAGTCATCTTAGAACGCTCGACCAGACCACGTTCGGGACGTCCTGTCAATGTGCGGAACGACGTGGCACGTGTCGTCATCGAGCAGCTCCTGGATAAAGACAGACGATGTACGCTTCTGGAGTTAGAGAAGTCAAGTGTGGCATCGAAAAATGCAGCGTCCAAAGGATATTGCGTAGTGAGCTGCAACTCTGCAAAATCGCGGCGCGGTGGGTACCGCATGCACTGACGGAAGTTCAAAGGCGCGTGAGATATGCAATATGCTCCGACCACCTTGTATGCTGGAAACAGGACGGCGATCAATTCTTGTCACGAATTATCGCCATCGCTCAATTTTGGGCCGGGGCATACGAACCAAACTGAAACGTCAATCAGCGGAGTGGTGACATGCTGGATAATCAAGGAGGCAGAAGTTCCGCCAGAATCCTTCCCCAGTCATTTGATGGTGATCGTCGCTTATGACATTAGGGGTGTCATTGTTTGCCACTTTTTCCACACGGCAGAACAGTGACCGCACAGTATTAGGGGAACTTCCTGGTGCGACGAGTGCGACGTGGCATTCGGGAGAAACGTCCCGATCTTGTGTATAGTACAATAATCCTGCACTACTGTGCAAGACCACATAAAGCAGAGTGTGTACGGCAGCTACTGCAACGTTGGGGATGGGAAGAATTGGAGCACCTACCGTACTCTCACGACGTTTCGCCCTGTTACTTTGATCTCATTGCAAAGATTAAGGAACCACTAGGTGCGAAGTGGTTTGCAACACGAGAGG
Organism: Locusta migratoria; assembly: GCA_026315105.1. NCBI lineage: Eukaryota > Metazoa > Arthropoda > Insecta > Orthoptera > Acrididae > Locusta > Locusta migratoria. The sequence continues at coordinate 16,032,521 of CM048755.1, forward strand.
AATTGATAATGCTGTGCACGAACAGGTGACGCGATTCATACATGGTGCGGCAAATTCTGAAGCAAATGCTATTCAGCGCCTCCCACGTGGTTGGCAGCGTGTAGTAACAGTATCAGGGGACAACAATGGCAGGACTCTACACAGAGGGTCTGTAGGGATTGTTGTTTGGATGTTTAAAGGGGACTTAATTACTGTGTCGTCAGTCCAGATGGTCTGTAGGCCCAGGTTTGTCATGTCAACTGTATGTGTACTGTGTTGCCATTCTTTTGTACTGTGAAGGCCATATTGCCCTGTATACTACAGTAATAAATTAGTGAGTTAAGATATGTCAGTGATGACTCCCTACTTTTTCTTCTTTATGGTCAACTGCCAATTCTCTCACAAACTAATCTAAATCGTTTGACATTTGATTTTGACCTTATGGTGACTTTACTAAACGATAAGCGACGGCATTGTCCGGGCACCATCGTATTGAGATGCCCAGATAGTCTCTTACAAGTAAATGACGCACAACTGCGTTGGTATTCCATTTGAATAAGAATCCGCTCATGAAGTATTGTACCTAAAGCCTTCCAGAAACCTACAAATATGGTATCGATTTGAGAACCCTTGTTGATAGCAATCATCTTTTCATGCGAGTAAAGGGCTGTCTGTGTATCAGAAGAACGACAGTTATAACTCTTCAGGTTTTTTTCCGGCGATTTAATGACATGATGGGTAGTTGGGTGTTCTGCTGGATGTCAATGTCAATTGTGCACGATATTTTGGCTACGTAAATCATAACCTTCATCAGGTGCGATGCTTTCTGAATGGATCGTATCAAGTATTTATGTCTGCACCCTTCCTCTCCACTGGCGGTTGTAGGCGCTCTCTCTGTGGTCCGCGCCCATCAGACCCGCCTCTGAGAACCTCATCTTCTGTCTTGCGTTCCATTTATGGTCTGCACGCACTCGCTTGGATGTTCTGGAGCGTTTATGTTCTGTTCTGTGTTAATCGCGGTCCTAGGTGCTCCCTCTGTGATCCAGGCCCACTAGACTCGCTGGAACTCCATTTGTAGTCCACAATGATTTCTGAATGGACCGTATCCAATATTTATGTCTGCGCCCTTCCCCCTCTACTGGCGGTTGTAGGCGCTCCCTCTGTGGTCTGCACCCATCAGACCCACCTCTGAGAACTTCGTCTTCTTTCTGACATTCCGTTTGTGGTCTGCGCCCACTCACTGAGAAGTTCTGGGATGTCGACATTCCGTTTTCCGGTCCGCTGCAGCCCTGGGTGCTCTGTCTGCGGTCCGCGCCCATCATACCCGCCTCTGAGAGCTTCATCATCGGTCTGGCGCCCTATCTGCGGTCCGCATCCGTTGTGCCCCCTCCTGGACGTTTTATCTTCGCTCCCATTATCCTGGTGCTCTGTTTGGGAATCGTTTGCATAGCCACACCTGCAGTTCTCTTGTTCGTGTTTTGTTGGAGCTGTCCTCGATGCTTCTTTAATAATTCCGGAGCAGGGTCCCACGCTCTGCTTAGTTGATAATCCATGTCTTGGTTCATGAGATTGTCAGCCACTTTGCTCTCTATTGATTCTTTGATAACGCTGTCCCAAAATCTGGGAGTATGTGCCAGAATCTTGGTGTCATCGTAATTCATGAGATGATACAGCTCAGACAGTGCTCATCAATGGCTGATTTCGTAACTTACTTTTTGGGTGTGCCTCTGATGTTCCTTGCATCTTATGTCCACTGTTCTGGTGGTCTGGCTAATGTAGGACATTCCATATTGTCAAGAAATACTAGATTACCCTGGTTTCCATAACCCCAGCTCACCTTTTACATTACATTTAGCTGGGTAGACCATGCCTCCTGGTCTTTAGCAGAGTCTGCCAGAATAAACACCTCTTCCTGCCAATCAGTAAAATTTGAACATATGAGCAAGAAAAAACAACAGGTGACAGAAACTCGGTGTGACAAATCTGAGTGTCAGAGAGGTCGATGATACAAACTTAAAGGTTCTAAGCAAGGGTCTCAACTTGGCCACGACTCCTAGAGATGTGCCAGCTCAGTTTTCATCAGTGCAGTAGAGCAAGTTGCAGCCACACTCCCATCCAATGTGCCTGAAGAAGTTCTCTGAGAGATTTTAAGGGCCCTCGCTAAAGTAAGGCCTCCAAAATCGAGCGGGCACAATGGGTGTGGACCACAGAGGAACCGCCAGACCAAAGATGAAGTTCTCAGAGGCGGGTATGATGGGCGCAGACCACAGACAGAACACCCAGGGCTGCAGTAGACGGAAAATGGAATGTCGGACCGCAAACATACCAGTGAGTGGACGCAGACCACAGACGGAATGCCAGACTGAAGATTAAGTTCTTAGAGGCGGTTCTAACTAGTGTGGACCACAAAGGCACCTCCTACAATGGCCAGTGGAGGGCAATGACGCAGACATAAATACTGGACCCGGTCCATTCAGAAAGCATCGCACCTGTTGAGGGTTATGGGTTACGTAACCAAAACATCGTGCAAATTCAACACTGACATCCAGCAGGACACCTGACTACCCATCATGTCAGAACAAGAATTTCTCAATCTGTGTTCACTATGGGTCAACAGGTCATCATCTTTGAGGATACTTTACAATGTTCGAAATAGAATATATTCCATAATCCAGCAGCGCGGAATGGCAATGTGGTGTAAGGCGTCATGCTACAGAATGGGCGGCCTTTCCCATCGGATGCTAGAGTCCTCCCTCAGGCATAGGTGTGTGTATTGGTCTTAGGATAAGTTAGTCTAAGTTGTTTCTTAGTCTATGGACTAATGACCGTAGCAGTTTGGTCAAATAGGTTTACAAACACTTTAACACTTTTTATCCAAAATCCTGCTGCAAACAGACGACAACGATAGAGCCTTGTATTTTGTGTATCACTCTTAGTGCTCTTCCTGAATATTGGCGTGATCTGTGCAACTTTCCAGTCTGTGGGTATGGATCTTTCACTGAGCGAGCAGTTGTGCGCAAATGTTCAAATGTTTGTTAACCTTAAGGGACTTAACTGCGGGCTCATCAGTCCCTAAACTTACAAACTACCTTATACTAAAGACGACACAAACATCCATGCCCACGGGGGGATTCGAACCACCGACCGTAGCGGCCGAGCAGACTGTTACTGGCGCGCTGCAGACCGCTCGGCCACTGCATCCGGCAGCGAGCGGTTGTGTATGTTTGCTGACTATGGAGCTATTTCAACAGTATACTCTGAAAGGAACCTAATTGGTAAACAATCTGAACCAAAAGACTTGTGTTAAGTGATTTAAGTTGCAACAGTACTACTAGGGTATCTACTTCTCAGTTACACCTGCTAGCAGCAGTTCTTGATTCTAATTACGGAGTATTGCTTCGTCTTCATGGTGAAAGAATATCGAAAAGCTGCTTTATCTGCTTTATCAGCGCTCTCATCAGTAACACCACTGCCGCTATCGCATATTAAAAGCTTTTGATTGTGTTTTTCCGCTAGTGTACTCATGATCAGAATTTCTTAGGATTTTCCAACAAACTGCATCAGAGTGTTTCTGTGTGGAAACTATTATAATCCTCTCGCTTTGAAGTTCGAGCTAAATTGCTAGTTTATGTAAAAGTTTGCCAGTCTTGGGGATTTTGTCTGTTTAAATTTCGCATGGTTTTTTTTCCCTTTTGCAAGAGTTCTCTAACCTGTTTTGAGTACTATGCGAGGGTGGAGGGGGACCCTCCTGTTTTGTTAATTTATTTCGTATCTATCCTTCAAGTGCTGTTGCTATTGTTTCTTTGAATATAAGCCATATCTGATCTGAAATCACACTGATAGTTTCCAAGTACTGGAGACTATCATTTACAAAAGCGTTACGTGAATTTTTGTTTTTTTAATATATATTTTTTCGTTCAATTTTTGTGGAATTGAAGTTAAGGGAGAAGAAATAAAAATCTTTGCAGTTTGCCGATGACATTGTAATTCTGTCGGGGACAACAAAGGACCTACAAGACCATTTGAACGGAGAGTACAGGATGGTTTAAGATGAACATTAACAAGAGCGGAACAAGAGTAATGGAATTTTGTTGTTGTTGCTGCTGCTGCTGTAGTTGTCTTTAGTCCGCAGACTGGTTTGATGCAGCTCTCCATGCTACCCTGTCCTGTTCAAGCCTCTTCTTATGAGAATACGAATGGAAACCTACATCCTTATGAATCTACTACTATAATCGTCCCTCTGCGATTTTTACACCACACACTTCCTTCTACCGCTAAGTTAACAATTCCTTTATGTCTCAGAATGGAATGTAGCCGAAGAAAATCAGGCGATGATAAAGGAAATAAATTATGTAACGAGATAATAAAGGTGGTAGATGAGATTTGTCACTTGGGCAGTGAAATAACATACATTGATCGCATTAGACACGATACAAAATGAAGAATGACAGTTATAAGAATCGAGTTTCCAAAAAAAAAGAAGTTTGTTAAGATCAAATAGTAACTTAAGTGTAACAAATACTTTCTTGAGGCATTTGTCTGCAGTGTTACCTTTGACGATAGGACAGGAAGAGAATAGAAGATTTTTAAATTTGCTACTACAGACGAATGCAAAAGATTAGCGTGCTACATCGCAAATGTATTGAGAAGGTACTGAACATAATTGGGAAGAAAACAATTTTCTGGCATACCTTGACTAAAAGAAGGGATCGGAATCGTCAATTTAGCATTTTAAGGAACTTTTTGGGGTAAAATAGCTGATGGAGACAAAGAAATGATACAGGAAGCAGGATGAAGTGGATGTGGGTTGCCGTTTTTCTTCAGAGATGAAGAGACAGAACTGGGTAGCGTGGAGAGCTGCATCAAACCAGTACATGGATTGAAGATCATAATAACAGCAGGAATCATATGCACACAAGTAAATAAAATCAACCAGTTTTTGTTGAATTTTGTGTTACAAACCCTAAAATCTGTGATTCAGCATCAATATATTTTTAAAAGCCATGAACTTCTATCTTGAAATAAATTATTTCATAATGTGTCAATATTTCAAACATAATCTTCCACTATCAAGCTGGTGTCACCAGCAAACAAAAATATTTTACAATTCCCTGTTATACTAGAAGTCATGTCATTTATATAAATCAGAAACAACTGTGACTCCAGAAAAGACTCGTTTGGCACCCCATTTCAGCTTACATAAGATATTTTTCATGAAAGTACTATTTACATATTGATTATAGAGACTTACTTATCTTGTATGTGTGTCTTTGTAGTCGTTTTTAGAGATTTAATTTTATTGTTCCATTTTAAATCTTCCACAAAAGTTTTACTTGTATCAGTCTCGCTAACATCTATTTTGCTGTCCTGCCAGAAAAAAATACAGATGGTCACTATATATTTTGGATTGTTTTAAAATAATAATGACTTACAAGCAAACACTAAAATTATATGTTCTACTACATAGCTTAAAGACTTGTGAGAATTAGAAATTGATTCCATTGCTATATAAATATTCGGAAAGTACAAATCAGAAAAACTAATACTGGAATGCATTATATTGAGTCTGCTAGGCATTTCTGTAGGTTCTTATAATAATAGAAACTAATATGTGAAAAATGAAATATATAAAACATATTTAATAAACCAAAAAACTATTGCAGAGTCATGAAGGTAATGATCTCTGAAGAAAGTCAACCTAGACAAAATTACCAAAAAATAAAGCTTTACAAAATTATTCAATGATTTGTGATATACGTTTTATTAGCTATATAGAAACTACACATTAATAGCACATGGCAATTTTTGCTGGTCTGGGTCTTGAACCTGGATTTCCATTTATTGTGATTCATTGCCCTATACACTTAGGCTACCCCTGCATTTAAATCTCCATATTCCACTCAGTCTGCATCCTTCAATGCTCACAACGTTTCTTGGATTCGCACTCAAACAAGAGACATTTATATTGAAACCTATATGTATTTCACTTCTTAAAATGTTCCTCAGTTTGTCTTCTTACAATTCCAAATCCATATAGAGCATTTTGTATCCCATATAATGTTAATATCTTGATCACTTTGAAAATACAATCAATAAAGTGAAAATTCTAAAACCTAAACCATAACAAGGAATGTGAGTGAAATATACAGTACATACTATATCATAAGTTATATTTACATTCAGACTCCCCAAGATACCTCACAGTATATGCTGGAGGTCACTTTCTGTAACACAGGCCCTTCTTCATTTCCCCATTCCAGTCTCTGATGGTCATGCAAATAAAAAATTGCAAGTACGCCTCTATGTGCACCCTAATCTCCCTAATTTTATCCAAGTAATATTTTTTCAGATATATACTTAGGAGAAAGCAATTAACTGGTTGACTCTTCAAGACCATATGCTCTCAGAACTTTAATAGGAGGCAAAACAGTGATGCAGAACGTCTCTCTTGCAGCGCCTAAAGTTTGCACCTTGAGTTAGTCGATCGTTCCATGGCGCTATCATGTTTACTAAATGAACCTGTAAAGAAACGTGCTGTTCTCCTTTGGATATTCTCTGCATCCTCTTTCAAGCCATTGAGTATACTTCTCACACTGATGATCAATATTTAACCAATGTCCGAACATGCGTTTTTTAAACAACATCCTTTGTTGACGAGGTACACTTCCTGATGAGTCTTCCAATCAATCTATCCGGCATCTGCCTTACCCACAATTCATTGTACTTCATAGAGTTTTGTAATCCAGTTGCGTAATTATATAATAAAGGATGAAGGTTCAATGGACATGAAATCAACACATCAAATTAAAGTTAATTGATAATCTGCACAATATTGTATATTTATACATTAACTTACAGCATGTTTAGAAATAGTAGAAAAAATTGAATGGTAATGTTAAAAAGCTATTACACCAATGAGTCTTAAGCCACTGAGCTTGTAGTAGTAGTTTATTTGCTACGTTTATTCTCATGGTATACTAATACGACTTTCATCTGGTAAATATGGGTAAGTTATATTTCTCTGTAAAATAAAGCTTTTGCTCCATTACTGTGTGTCCCATGTTACCTTCTCAGACATTCTTGCACACTAATCTCACATTAGCATCAAATATGAAGAAAAAACACTGTCTTCAACTAGTGTAGTGGCTGGGAAATGAATTAAAGTTTTCGAATAATTAGTACACACACAAATTTTAAATACTAGTAACCACTGATTGATAGAAAATATTCCCAGTAGCTTGTGGCAGGGTAAAATACAGGAAAAAGCTGGAAACATACGCAGGCTTTCGGATCTAGTGGTTCCCTTTGGTAAAAAGGTTAAAGGTAGGAGCAGAGGAAGGGCAAACTAGACTACGAAGGTTTACGAAATGGGAAAAATTACAGAAAACTCACCAAAGCATAGCGTCAGAGGATATGTAATTGATTTGATGTGAAGGAGATACAATCAGTAGGAGACTGCAAGGCAAGAGATTTGAAAAACAGTGGAGTGGAATGCAAGGTGCGTCACATGTGGTAGACAGGTGTGATGAGTGGGGGAACGGGGAAAATGAATAGATAGGTCCAAAACTAAAAGATTCAGACTGCTAGGAGGGACTGAATGAAAGAAGAGTTAATGAAAAGAAATAGTCACTGAAAAGAAATATCGTGACAAAGAAATAACTGAAAGCAAATTTAGGCGAGGTGGGTAGTAAGAACCAAACAGCTAATTTCTGTTGTGTTGCTTCAGACTTTCCCGATGGATACTTTGCAAATAAGGCTCCTGGTAAAGACGTCGAATTCCGTGGCTAGACTCACACGATATTTTATCGGCGCAACTACCCGACATCCTCAGGTGCGGCGAACACGGTTGGTCCGCAATGGAAGCGTCTTATTTAAATTGGTCTAAGACGGATCTGTGCAGGTGTGAACGCAGCAAATCGACACCAAAGCGCAGATGTTATAGTTAGAAGGAGAGACAGGTACGCCACCTGTCGGAAGAACGCACGTCAATCAAACGAGCACCACCTATGTACGTGGCCTTGGACATACATGCGCAGCCGTCGAAAGCGCGCCTGTATGACTGACGTGTGTTCTTTCGATTGTATCGAGAATTTTTGAGTGTTACATGGAATGGTTCTGGCTGATTGTTATTTAAGTTCTGAACTTCAAATACTATAAAGAAATTCTAAAATCCGGTATCCATGTAGTCTTCTCGTTAAACAGGACGCTTCAATCGTGGCCCAGCAGTGTGTTCACCGCACCTGAAGATGTCGGGAAGTTGCGCTGATGAAATATTGCGAGAGTTTAGCAACGGAATCCTACGCCTTACCCGAAAGCCTTATTTGTACCTAATTTCTTTCCTGTATACCTCATTTATCAATTTCCACTCAACCAAACATTTCATCTTCTAGAGAATCCTGCAGGTGTTCGATCTTCAAATCAAATGTTTATAACGCTTATGGAACTTAACTACGGGGCCATCAGTCCCTAAACTTACAAACAACTTATGAACTAACTTATAGTGAAGACAACAGAAACATCCATGCCTGAGGGAGAATTCGAACCTCCGACGCGAGAGGTCGCGCGATCCGCAACGTGGCGCTCCAGACCACTCGGCTACTCCCGCGCGTTTGTCATTCATGTTTGCTTGAACGGTATAATCTGCCAAGCCACCTTCGAACCTCCACAGCAGGCCAGACTTAGCCTTAAAACGCTATCCTACCTTCAACAGTGGTGATTCCGTTCCTTTCCCACTGCAATTTCCTAAACAATCACAACGTTAATCGTCCCTCCTTCCTTACAAATAAAGTTTAGCCAATGTTCTTAACAGCCTGCAGCTCTTACCGCTACTTACTAGAGCAGTTTTAACTCGTAACCACAATCGCAACAGGACAATCTTCTCAACCTCTCATTCACGACGCTCTGCCCTCCCCCTCCAAATTATCTGTATTATCCATGGGTTTCACATGTGCTTTGATTTTTAAGAAAACCTACTTTTCTTCACACTCGGGGACTGATGATCTATATGTTTAGTCGCCTCAAAACAATAACAACAACAAAGACAACTCGACGTACGTTTTGAAACCATTTTAAGACAAAAACAGCGAGCTAGTCGGAATATTAAAATTAAAACATTCTAAATCACACTGTATCATTTAATTTCAATAGGTTTTTACCAAATAAATCCCGCCTTCAGACTCTGAGCACCATGTTGACAGGTGTGGACGGAGCAGGTATCGTGGCTGCTTAGACGTTAGCTGTTAACGTGATGTTTGTGGAGCTACCACTCCAAATCCGTCCACTTACACCTGCCAACATGGTACTCAGTGTCTGAAAATGGATTCAGTTGTCCAATACCAGTTATCCACTGAAATTTAATGATGTATTTTGATCTAGACTGTTTCAAGTTTTATTTCAGCTGTAAGTATCACTCAAGTTATCTCAAAATATTTCTAACGGATTCGGCCGCGGTGGGTTAGCCGTGAGCACTGGGGCGCCGTGCTGCGGTGCGCGCGGCAGTTCACCGTCGGGCTTCGAATCCCCCCTCGGGCATGGGTTTTTGTGTTGTCCTTAGGTTAGTTTACGTTATTTTAAGTAGTTTGTAAGCTACGGACTAGTGACCAAGCAGTTGAGTCCGATAGATTTACAAACATTTGAACACTATTTTTGGAAAAATTCGTAGTTAACGTTACCCTGAAAGAGTTCCAACCATAATTCCAACATGATCCACCACAACTGCATCAAAGTCGCTCCTTACAAGCCTTCTAAAAGTTGTTAACTTTCAGCGTAGTTTCGCAGTTCTGCTTCAGGTAAAATTGCAATCTTCCAACATTGATTCACAATTAATGTCAGATCTGTACATCTCGAACTTAACCTGTCCTCTGAAAAACCCCAAGCACTCCATTTTCTAAAATATGATGCCCCATCATTAGTCTTCTGTTGGACGAGGTATCCACGGCGTTATTTGACAATGGGATTATATGAGGAAACATCTGCGACAGCATTCTGACATTTCCACTTACAGTATCTGCAATCAAGATCCCATCCCTGTAGTACAAGCTGACCCATAATCCTTTCTTAAACCCTCGGGACTCTTACAAGACTAACATCTCAATCCGTAGAACATCTTACCACACCTGAACTACGCAATTCCTTGTTTGACCTTCTTCCTAAAATCCACAAATACAATCACCGTATCCATTTCATTGTTGCTGCCTTCAAAGCATCCACTGTATGTATAATTGCCTTGCAAAACCAGAACATACTACCTCCCTTTATACCAACATTTCAATATAATTGCCATGTCTGCTCAAGACATTACCTCAACCAATGTCCAACTCCTGCCAAAGCTAGTACCTCTTTCTGGATCACTTTCACAAAGTACACACTTACGAACAACAACTTTACCTTTGAGAGGCAGACATACCAACTGATCAGAGGCACAACCATTGCAACTAAGTGCCTCCTTTTATGCAGTAATCTTGTCGGAGGCCCTGGGTGGCAAAAGAAAACGATTTCCAGCCCCTCCCCCGGCACCAGTTCCAAGCTGCCTGAATCTCTGTGCGCTCTGTGATGTTTTGACGCTTTATGTAAACTTGCGATATAAAATGGCTTAATGTAAAAGAATTATTTGTCTGTTAGAGAGAAAAGCGACATTAATAAAAGGTTAGATTAAGATGAAACTGCAACCAAGGTATCTAATAGTACAAAGTTGGTAAATGTTCAAAGGTTTGTGAAGCTTCTGGGACTTAACTACGGGGTCATCAGTCCCTAAACTTACAAACTACTTATGAACTACCTTATACTAAAGACAGCAAAAACATACATGCCCGAGGGGGATTCGAACCCCCGACGGGGAACGGCCTCGCACATCGCAGTATAGCTCCTCAATGCGCTCGGGCGCTCCGCCGCGGCCAAAGTTGTTAAGTCAAGAATTGTTGATATTAAAAAAAATAAAAGACGAACATCACAAATTTTATTTGTCAGCGTCATTCTCCCCTGATGGACCGACTATTAGTAAAACTGTGAAGTTCGCAACTAACACCAACAACTCGTAAGACTGTGAAGCTCCCCACGAACACGGATCTAGATACTGTTGTTTACCAGTGGATTAGACAGGAAAGACGACAAGGACAACCTCCCTCAGGATCCATTCTTTATGAAAAAGCAATTAAGTTTAATAAAAATCGTGAAGGGCCGTCGATTGTTAGGGCAAGCACGGACTTTTTAATATGCTCTAAGTCAAGATACAGCATTCGTGAGTTTCAAATACAAGAATAAGAATTGTCTGCTAAAATATTCAGTGGTTGTGAAAATCAAGCTAAGGGGGCCTACTTAGGGAAAAAAATGACAGTGTAGATAAAACTGCGCTCAACTGGAAAGCTTTGCCAACAGTAACTTTTGTTTAATGCCGTGGATCAGCAGCACGTGGTCCTAAAACAAGCTGGTTCACCTCGAGCTACTGTTACTGGTACCCACCGATTACCTTCCCATGTCACTGGAAGGATCCGTGCTGTTTCAAACACATTGACATGTCTATTTTTTAGATATCACAATATCGTTCGTGGGATATAGTTTCACGGCACAGTTAATGAGAGTTGTCTACCCTCTGCAAAAGCACATCAGTTAAAGAACGCCTACAGCAAAAAAACACTGTAGCTTGACATCGCACAAACTAATCCAATGTGTGATGATTTAAATGTGGAAGACGATTTCATAGAAGTGTTGTGTTGTTCAACCTATGTTACTTCCTTATTGTAGACCAAGGACCAAAGCGTAATTTGAAAATTCAGTCGGTATTACAGAAAAGAATTCCTATGTAACTAATTCCAGGAAATAAAGGAAGCCAGAGAAGAAAGTTTGTTATGAAATCATAAAAATATTGAGTTGAAATTGCAACAGTTCTGCTACATAAAAATTGCTTACACTACATTGGTTCTTCTTAATATTGTTGCATATTGTGGGATGCGCATCAAGTGGGACTGACAGAGAATATAAAGAGAGTGCAGAGAAGATCAGTTCGTTTAGTATTATCGAGATACAGGTGAGAGAGTGTCACAGAAATGATGCACGAGGTGGCGTGGAAATCATTCAAATAACGGCCTTATTCGTTTCGGCGAGATATATGTGCGAAATTTCTTTCAGCAACTTTCTCCTCTGAATACTAAAATATTTTGTTAGTAACCACCTATAGAGAGACATGATTATAATAACAAGATCAGAGAAATCAGACTGAAAACAAACATTTTTCACCATGCACTATTATGAAATGGAATGATAGAGAAATTTTATGAAAGCGGTTCGAGAACCCTCTGCCAGGCACTTAAATGTGAGGTGCAGAGTAAATATATAGATGTTGGTATAGAAAAATGTGTCCTTTGATCATAGCTGTATTTCATGGTACTGAAGAACAGAATTTGAAAAAGTCTGGAAAACAATTCTGAGTATGGCAGGAAGGCCTCCAAGTTTAATTAAAAATGATGAACAATTTGAAGTATTGTATTTTAAAACGTTCAAATTCAAATGTTTGTAGAGCTTATGGGATTTAACTATGAGGTCATTAATCCCTAAACTTACAAACTACTTAAGAACTAGCTAATACTAAGGACGGCACAAATATACATGCCCGAGGGAGTTTCGAACCCCTGACCATATGTAAAATGTATTTTTATTTTTATTGTACTTTAGTGTGAATTTTTAAAACAATAAATATATCACCTTTTCTACTAGGCCCCCTAGCCGGTAAAGTAGCCTATGGCTTCACATTTTATGAACAGACTATCAGAGGCAGTTAGTAACAATCAATAATTTGTCCCTCTGTCAGTGAGTAATGTTATTAGTTTTCATGGCCTTGTATCTATAACATTCTTAATAAAAGGCCAGTAAAACGTTTTTCAGGTTTTCCCCTCTATACTGGTACATTATTTCTGATACAAAAATTTTCTGTAGCAGTTGATAAATACGTACAATACATGTTAAAGTAGAGCAGTGTGGATTACAAACTAATCTTACACTTTTCTCTTTTAAGTTCTCTTTTTCCACTTTTTAGGTTGTCGAAATCTCTTCCTGGCTTTTCCTTCTGTAGTTGTGAACTATTATGTTCCATTTCACTCACTTAAAAGCAAATTATTAGTAATAATATTGTAGAAATGCTTCAAAAGTCAAAGTAAGAACTATCACCTCTTCGTATCTGCCACAGGCTGTCGCTATATCTGATTTTAGAGGTCATGTGATCATATACAGTGTTACCATTGGTGCACATTCGTTTATTCAACAAATGTCTAAATTTGATGTCAAGCTCTTGTGTAAGTGTCCACTTTTGAAGTGAACAGTGAAATTAAACATGTGATCTATCATACTTACGTCCATTTCGGGAGGAAATAAGCTTTACCAATGAAAAGAGAGGAAAATTTCGTGTCAGAATTGACTGCTAAGTAAATTTTGACCTGGGCAGATGTATGGGTTTGTTATTAGGCTAAATAAACAAATACAAAGTAGATTCTCTTAAATATGATACATAAATGTGATACATCCTACAATGAAGATTTCATACCTGTGGTTCTATTTCCCCAGAGTGCAAATCTGATGTACCAGTATTTTTCTCCCTCTGAGTAGTTTGATAACCAGCTGGCTTCATGGATACTAAGGAGCATAGTCTTTCCTTATATAAAACGTTAGTTGTTTTGTCTATATTCTTGTCAGATTTAAAATTTCCTGAATTTGTAGAAACAACATTATTATTTTTCACATTCTTCAATTCCCTGAAAAATATAAGCCATTTAGCTCAGAAACACGTTAACATTAAAAGGTTATCGAAGAATCCAATTGATTATTAACATATTTACATTTACATAAAGCATATAAAATACAAGTTAACTCTTTGCTTAGTATGATAAAAATTGAGAATAGTAGCAAATTAATTATTTTTGTAATGTTTGGACACTGCAGCGTTGAATATGTCACTTCTGTTAATAAAATATTTGTAAATACTGTTACGCCGAGAGATTTTAGAGTTTATATTCAACTTTTGTATTCATAAATACTTCTAACATATAAGATGAATTTACAGGTACAGGGTCAATAGAAGGCAAATATGAAGTGATGCAGGAGAAGAAGGCAGAGGGGAGGGTACAAAGAAGAGAGGTGGAAGGAGTAGAAGGGAGGAGGAGGGGAGGAGATGATGGCAAGAACAATACAGATGCCAAAATCGATAATGGATTACAAATAGTATGCGGATGTAGCCGCGTGGTCTAAGGCATCGGATTGGACGGGTGATCCTGTCGGAGTTCAAGTCGTCCCTAGTACAATGGTGTGTGTGTGTGTGTGTGTGTGTGTGTGTGTGTGTGTGTGTGTGTGTGTGTGTGTGTGTGTGTGTGTGTGTCTGTGTGTTGTCCTTAGTGTAAGTTAGTTTAAGCAGTTTGTAAGTCTAGGGACTGTTGACCATAGGAGTTTGGTCCAATAGGTGTACAAACATTTCAACATTTTTATTACAAATATAAGCAAAAGAAAAATATCAATCTATCTCGACTGTATAAATGAAGCGTTAAAATTGTCGCAATCACGTTTCTTACTGAAAATAATGTACATTCCAGCACAATTGGCTTCGTTAAAGAGGCAAGTTCCTAAAGCAAATCGTTTAGTTTCAGTCGTTGCCAGTAAATGGCTCTGGGGATAATTCAGTAACGCTTGGCTTTGAAAAAGAGGTAACTGAAAACCCAGTGTGCGATTGTAGGAAATGAAGTAAGGTCATGTTTATTGAAAGTTCTGACCTTAGGATTCACTCATAGAAAACATCTAAAGACATGGAGTGAGTGGTAACTGCGCTGGACAGAATAAGAATCACATGGCGCGCTAATAATGATCGTGTTTACGACATAATCGAACTTAAAGTCTTTGTTTATGACAATTTCTGCGTGCCATGTGTGGCATAACGAATATATAGTCTGTACGTCACATTACTATTCTAATTTTTATGGTATAGACGGCAGGGCGCCAATCATACAAGCAGGAGAGGCTTGTAAGTCCCATTTAGGACAGAGAGGCGAAAGGGCAGATAGCCTGGGTTGGCCCCTGTAACCGCTTAAGACACTAGTGGACAATGGCAAACCACCCAAAATAGGTAAATCCGTGCTTCTATGGGAGCTGAGGCAAAATGGAGTGTCTTCATCGACACTCTGGCACAACCTTAAGAGGTGGACACTCTCTTAACTGAGATGTCGATGGGACGTTAAACCCTAAGCTTCCTTCCCTTCCTTCTTAACTGAGACATAAATCATAAATCAAAGTGTTATGTTCTTATATCTATTATATCAGAAAGCATTCATTAAACAACAATATTTTTAATATCTTAAAAACTACAATAGTTAATGTTCATAATATCTGAATATAGCAAAATTAAACTTAAAATTACCAACTTTTTAATGGGTAACATGATTTCCACTATGTCTTAGATGATAGTGTATTACCTCAAGCTATAATCTTCAAAGCAACACACTTGTGTATATTTATTTAAGGATTCATTAGACTTGTTATATCAATTTATGGCGGAAATACAGTCATGTAATTGTATACTCTACAGTAATTCAGAAATTGTAAGTAGCATGATATTCACTTATTGCCCTTATGTTCATGTAACTATTTAATGAATATTTGTCTATTTTTCCAGTAAACTTATTTCAATATTGTGTAATATGAACAGTCAACCTCATGAAAGCTGGCATGTTTATTTATTTATTTATTTCATACATTATTTGTAATGCTGATATATAGCCCCAAGGTGACTGAGTGTTTATAAATTTTCTATTTAATATTGTCAAAATGTTAAGTTAATGTGTAAGTGCTCAAAGTTAAGTAAAACATCTTACATTTTAAAATCTTGGAGATGGTGATCTGCCATTGAGAGGGGGATTAGGGCAAAAAGCTGCTATGGTGAAGTAAACTACTTGGATTGTTCGTGAGAAGATCTCGTTGTGGCTAGATAAAGACATGGAAGGAGGAGGATCTGCCAAGATAGCTAAAGTACTTCGTTTTCGACAGTGTTAGATTCTGCCCAGCACTCAGCCGCTTCGTCAGGACTCTTTGGCAAGAGCTAATGAAGGCCATTTTAAGACTTTTACTTATAGTGATTCTACACTATATTTACTAGCGTTGATATGTTATTTGTCAGACTAACAATGACCTACTTTGAGCTGACGATTATTTCGTGTTGTGTGATCGTGGAATGGAGTAACTCTCTGAGCATCGTTGCTGATTACTTAGTTATGGATTTTGCTATCATTCTCATAACTCAGTTAACGCATCTTTTCTGCTAATTTTGTAAGGTTTATTTCCATGTATTACATCTGTCTGTGTAGGACGACTTGTTATTGATGAAAACATCTGTCTTAATATACATTATTCAAATGCGTTATCTGGTGTTGCCTATATCTTTTTCAAACATCAGAATAAAATCTCTTTTATTAATTAATCGTTTGTCTTCATTTTATATTTCATTGTTGATTTGCTAATTATAGACTGTGCATACGGTGTTTGATTGTAGGATCACAGGTAAAAGATACTATTTACAGTTAATGTAGTTGCTGAACATGAAAGCATGCGTGTATGGTTCGACCCTGAGACTACATCAAGCCATATATCTTGAACAGAGACATACACAGCCCAACACTTTTAAGCTGTGTTTGGTCAATGCGCACAGCTTACGTAAAGTCACATATGTGATAGGCATTGAGATATAATTGTAAAACGGAAGAGAATAAGCAGGTACACAGTTCCAGAAGAGGTGCAAGAAACAGACAATTTGCACGACTCGACACTCCGTTCCAAGCGATTCCAAAGGAAACGGGCGAATATTTCGATCTTTGACGGGCTTGCGATTCGTCCCTGAACACAACTGATCTAAATATTTCAGAACTGTCTAGGAGTTAACTGGCCAAATCAACAACAACAAAATCAAATGTTCAAATGTTTTTAAAGCTTATGGGACTTAACTGCAGAGTCATCAGTCCCTAAACTTACAAACTACTTATGAACTAACTTACACTAAAGATGACACAAACATCCATGCCCGAGGGAGGATTCGAACCTCCGATGCGGGAAGCCAGTCGATCCGCAACATGGCGCTCCAGACCGCTCGGCTACTACCACTCATCCACTCAAAAAAGCTTCTCAACGGATTTGAAGTGTGGGAAGAGAAGACAATGTTCAAGAAGCAAAAAATATAATGGATCAAGCAGATTGTTACCTTCCCTTCTTGCGAGAAAATACGAACGGTAATTGAAGGAAAGAAGGACTTCATAGAAATGCTTGAAAAATAATATAACTTTTATGAGGAGGTTTGCAAATAATTCTTTTCACTTTATATACCTACGATTTATGTCTAAACATATTTCAGTTTACTTGTATTAACATTTCTTACCCATAAAGTGGATATTCATTTCGGTATTCGATCGTCAAAATTTCGTTTGATACTACAGAAAAAACTTAATTTTTTGCACTTACCTCATTTTCATTGTGAACGCCTCAGTTTTTGTTAATTAGAGATTGACACAAATTATGTGTACAGACTTATGCTTCATTTGATCAAATTTCAAAATGTTGTTTTAGTTTATCCCTTCCCATAATAAAAATGTTAAGTTCATTTACCATAAAATGTTACCTACTCAACTGCATGAAGTAAATTTTGTTTGCCAGTCCCAATCTTTACATGTACTTTTTCAGGATGGATGAAATCATTAATTTTCTTTTTGGGTAGCATGTTACATTTCGTTATTTTGTCTCCACTGAATTCTTTCCTTTGAAAATTTGAGTGCACCTTTCCTTTATCTGCAATAATAAAGAAAAAGTACATATGAAACAAACTATTATAACTTACTATTGATATGTGATATTATTTTAAAAAACTAATTATATAACACTCATTTACTCAAAAATTCCTTAAATATCATAATTTTCTTTCGTAACCCAGTATAGTACATAAACTATTAAATGGTGCTCATTATTTTACATCCCACCTCTTGATTTTTACCAATGACAGAATTACAAGATTTATATTTCTCCAGATCTTGTTCTGATTTTGTGGAATATTTTAGAGACTTCAAAGTTGAGGAGAAAATGCCAAGTGACATAACTCAATATCCCATAAATTTCGCTCAGTGGAAGAGGAGTCATAATAATTAACACATGTCTTGGCTTATCCACAGACTCTCAACAGTTTTTGTGTAAACGATCATCAATGTCTTGGATGTACTTCAAGTACATTATTCAAGATTCATTTTAGCACATCTACCATTCAGTTCCAGCACCAGTACAGTAGCTAGAATTCCTGCATCACAACTCTGAGTCCTGGGTGAAATATGTATTTTTTTTCACTTTGACATTTATCTACTTATATCCATTGAAGTTTAGTGCACTAGTGTCTCTAATCAAGTTGGGGGATATGAGGGTATAATTACATTTTTAGTGAATTATATTTTGTGAAACTACAACTAGGTTCTGCAAGATTTGGTGTATTATCTTGGATGTTACCAATCGTAAGAACATTCAAAACACAAGAATACCGAACACTATGAGCATTGTGTGAAGGCAGGTTTGACAAATTCACATTTCTTCACGTAAATCTGACCCAGGGAAACAAATTATCGCTAAATTATCTAAACATTTCGTGCCATACTGTGCATAGAAAATCATTTCTTCCTAAAATTGCCAGTTGCAATTAATTATGGAACAAAGCATGGATTTTTATTCTGAGTAATCTAGTTGCAATATATATTTCCTCTTCAATGACTATGGAGCAATTCTGTTCTTATAAGATGAAATATATACTTTATGGTAGTTGCAGGGTTGACAGAGAGGAATTACTTTCATTCATATGTTTATTATCGTTTAATGAAGTATCACTACATCCATCTCATGAATTAATTATGAAGAAAAATGGTTCTGTTTTAACTGAACTTATTGCTTGCTCTTTTCTCAGATTCTCAGTTTTTTGGCTCTTGCGCACACATTCGAATGTTTTTCCATTAGTTTGTTCACTTCCGATTTTACTCGAAGATCAGATTGTCTGTTAACGTCTTCAACAGAGATGAGGGCTATTGGTAAGAGTTTCCATACAGTGTTAATACCGTATTTGAAGGTATATAAATGTGTCAACCGATGTAACTGTTTGACAGCAAGCTCCTTGACATTTTGCACCTTGATGCAACACGTTTTTGTTCACTGCTGTTACGACACTCAGGCTGGGTCCATCCATACTGGTTATCAAATCAGGGTCAAAGTGAAGTAAAGCAGATATTTGTGCTTGCAATTTCTGCGGATTTTAATAATTCTTCCAGTGTTAGTGCTTCTTTGTACTGACGTGCTTGCTAATCTTGTTATATCCCTTAACTTGATTAGCTTAATTCATGTAAGAATTTACTATGGTCACTGTTACACAAATAATAAAATAAAAACAATTTAGAATTTAGAACGAAGGGTGAAAATTGTAAAGCTGTGACACTAACAACTCTGACACTCCTGCAATTGAATCTTAAACCTACAAAAGAAAATTACTATGTAACTGAAGTACGTCCAAAATTTTCGACAAGCGGAAACGGTTGATTGTTAATAAGCCGACTGATGTGCTCACATATTTTGAACTCTCTTCCACTAAGCGAAATTTCTGGGAATTGAGGTTATAGAGGACCCTCATATAGTTGGAAATTCATGATGCATGCCCAATATCTGAATCTCACCAGGATTGAAGAGCAAGGGATTTCGTTTTCTATCAAGTCCCCTGGACTTGTACACATCCTAGATCACTCATATGCAATTCAGTCAATGGTTGATCAATATGTTCAATGATGCAGTATTTTTAGTGATGGATGGAGTGATGGGCTTTGTTATATAATTAGTGATCTCCAGTGCAATGAGAAGTGTAGATATATCAGTGGTTTCCTGAATTAACTTTGGTTCAAAAATGTTCTAATGTTTGTAAATCTAAGGAACTTAACTGCTGCGGTTATTAGTCCCTAGGCTTACGAACTACTTAAAATAACTTATGCTAAGGACAACGCCCATTCCCGAGGCAGGATTCGAACCTTCGACGGCGAGCAACCACGCACTCCACAGCAAGGTGCCTTACAGCCCTCGGCCGATCCATCGCGGCTCAATTTTTATCCCCCACGTCTCTGCTCATTATTTAATTCAATAGTGATTGAGCTGTTAGAACGTGTTCTTTCGACCAATCCGTTCTTTTGGTCAAGTTGGCCTACACTCTCTTTCTCGCAAATTCTGTTCAGTACCCCCTGGTTACCCATACGATCTACCCACCTAATCATCAGCATCTTCTTCTGTAAAATGCTAGTTAGCTAAATTCCAATCCTGTAGCAGACTACACTATAAGGAAATACCTTTGTAAAAAAAATCTTCCTAGTACTCAAAATAATACTTGATGTTAACAAATATTTTTCTTCAGAATCATTCACTCTGGTCAAAACAATTAGGGGATCAGTTGAGATGTCTAGGTTCTGAATTACTGTCATCGGCAGAATGAACGAAAATGGTTCGACGTCTTTCTGTCGGTCCTACGGAGTGGAAACAACAACATTGCGGCCACCTCGGTGGTTACAGCAGATAGTTGCGGCAGAGGAGGTTCGAGTTGATTAGGTTTATTCTACCAAACGAATTACAAAAGGAGTTGGGTTCAGATAGTGAAATAAGTAGGTAGTGCAATGCAACAACAATGTGAGTTACCCGAAACTACGGCATGGAGAGCGATGGGAAGGTTGGAAGCGGGACAGACACAAGCGGAGGTGGCTGCAGCTATTGGAGTATCCTAAAGTGTAATTTCCAGTACCTGGACACGATTTCAGACAACAGGAACCGTTAAAAGAAGGCAAGGACAATGTCGTCGACGGGTAACATCAGCAAGAGATGACCGTTGTCTCCGGTTAACAGCCCGTCCAGACAGGAGACTGAATGCAAGTCAGATGCAACGCTCCCTCAAGTCAACAACAGAACGCGCAAAAGCAACACGAATAGTCCGAAATCGTCTTCGGGATTGTAGCCTTTACGCACGGAGGCTTACGGTGTGTATCCCATTCAATCCACGACACCGTTTAGCCTGCATAAACCGGGCGGAGGAACATGGCGCAGGGTTTTGGTTCACATATGGTTCAAGATTTTGTGTTCGGCCGGGACAATCCTCGTTCTCTCATATGGAGAGGACATGGAACTCAGAACAATCCTGCTTACGTGCAGGAAACATCACCGTATCATGGTGTTGGATGAATCGTAAGGATAGGTGTCAGTATTGGCACACATACGGACCTCTATGTCGTTGTGCCCCACGCTGGTGCCACCTTCGTCCCATACTTTAATCTTAGGGAATTGAACGAATGGCCAGTTTGTTCATCTAACTTAAACCCGATTGAGCATGTCTGGGACACACTTGGCAGAGACATTGCAGCCAGACCAGCACCTCCCACAACGGTTACAGAACTTGATATTGCACTCATCGAAAAATGGCCAAATATCCCTCAAGAGCTGATTGATAACCTCATGGTGTCCATGCCCTACGAGGTTATCATACACCATATTAGAGGGTAAAGAGAACGACTTTTTCACTGTTATGATAGCCCCACGATGCCTCGCTGTAAGTAAATGCCATGTAAACATCAAGTAAAGAGTCATCACAATATCGTACTGTATCTCACAAAAATTACAATTTTAACCAATATCTGAATAAAATACGTTACCATATGTAACCTGTGTATGATATCTCAGCTGATCCCCTGATTCAAGGGTGGGCAAAGAGTGCACCTCGGGACGCATGTGACCCGCCAAAGGATTTTGTGTGGCCCGCCAAGACATTGCCAAAAATCTTCCCAGAAACGACGTTTCCTTCCCATCGCGAGGATGGTCGTCATACGCAAGCGGAGTGCGGATTCTATTTGAGAAGACAGAGTTGATCCTGGCGCAGTGCATTATGAGAGCACTCCCATCAGCCACCGCCGTCACGGTGGATCCTACCACTTGTGCAAAGTTTGTTTAGGCTGGACGCGGTGGATGATAGGAACGCACCATCTTTCCCCTATCATAATACGACTCGTAGTGCTTTAGCGGTTGATCTTGTGATTTATTTCTGTTTTGCTTGTCCGGCACTAAATATACAAATTTTCCGACTTCGTGCAACCATGAACTCTCCGACGAATCGTAAAGTCAATGGTGAGTGTCGTGTGTTTAACGAATATTTGACAAACTAATATTTCTTTGTTGATACAAGGAATAAAGCAGGATGTTTACCGTATCACAAAACAATAGACGTATTGAAGAAGTACAATCTGAAACGACATCACGAAACAAATGGCTACAAACTTTCCGATGAAGAATGCAAAACAAAATCTACGGAGTGAGTGAAAAGGATGAAGAAGCACAAAGCATTATTTACAAAGCAAACGCCGCTTTAAAACAGTACTACAGAAGCTAGTTTCCGGTCGCCTGTAACCTTTCTAAACGTAAAAAGCCTTCTTCGGGCGGCGAGTTTATCAAGCACTGTATGGTATAGTGTACAAGCATATTGTGTCCTGATATTAAAAAGAAATTTGAAAGTACCAAGGTTGGAACTTGAATAGTAGCAATTATTTATTCACAACCGATACAACAGTGTTACATGTTTGCACCTGTTACTGTCTTTCAAAGTAGTCACCAGCATTGTGTGGAACCTGATGCCAGCGATGTGGAAGGCTTAGTACACCGTTAGCAGAGCCTGGTCTGTTGATGGTGCGAATGGAGAGGTCTACTGCCTGTCGAATTCCTGAAACAGTCCTGAAGCGAATGCCGCGAAGTGGTTCCTTCATCTTCGGAATCATATCAACGTCACTAGGACTTCCGTCCTGGGAGTGTGGTGGATGGTACAGTACTTCCCAGTCCCATCGACCGAACAGAGCAGCCACAGCTTGCGCTGTATGCGCCCGCGCATTGTAGTTCAAAATGATGGGTGGGTTGCACAGAAGGTGTTTCCGCTCGTTAGCCATTTCTGCATTTCCGTTAATTTATGCGGAACCCATTGTGATGCAATTTTTTGCATGCCCAGGCGTCTAATGCATGCAAAATATGTCTGCCGAAGGACCTAATACGAGATGTAAAGTATATCCTGTATGCGGCTATCGAGCGTGCAAGATGCAGTCAAATTCAAGTTGTGGCTCATGTGAACATCAATAATGCCGGTAGCTTGCGTTTTGTTACCATTCGTAGGTCGTACGTTCAGTTGGTGCAGATGTGTAACGAAGTGAAAACAAAGCCTTATTGTAGTACTGTACACACAACTGATTAGGGTTGTTCGTGACCAAGTGGGAGGTGTCAACCAGAAGCTCCATCAGTAATTTGGTGGTCTTGGGTGGCGATTTCTGGTCCTATGTTATGAGGTGAAAAATTGCAAGACTCCCTCGAGAGACCAGAGAGCACAGCAAATGATTGCTGAGGAAGTATAACAACAGGAACAAAGGACACTATTCACTTCTCAGTTACTGTAGTAGCCATCATGACTATAGTGGCGTCATCGTCACTAATTCCTCTTTATAATTACACTGTCAAAGTTCAACTCTGTTTGTAGTTACAAAGTGTAAAATAAGTTCATGATATATGGACAATAAAACTATAAACATACTTCTTAATAAAATGCATTGATTCGTTATATATTGTTGTATGCTGAAATGTAAATAGCATGAACTGCAGTTCTGCAAACAGTGCTGAGATTTTGTGAGGCAGGCTGTTTCTGCATATTAATTCATTTGACTGTCAACCTCTGAAACATGGAAGAGAAGTTTGCATGCTTATGCGCTGCGGGATAATAGGAATCTGAATCAGGCTGCTCTTGTGGACCTATAATGATAGTGTTATTTCTGAAAATGGATTTTACATGGTTTTAGCTTGTCACTTTGTTGAGCTTTTATATATAACATAATTTAAAATCCCCTTCTTCCCGAGATTTTCTATTCCTTGACGTCATGTACTGTATTTTATCGCTAGACGATTTGTCGGTCCAATGATTTTATTGTGGTCTGTGTTCTCATGTATTCCTCTCATCCTGCCCCCATGGCTCTTGGTGCTAATATAATTTAATATTTTTCATAAAACATTTTTTTACATTGGTTGACTTTTATAAAAATAAATTTATACTTCTTTATTATATGTTTGGCAGCCCCGCCATGTACTTGACTGTCGTAGTATCTAAACTACTTAAAAATATTTGATTGTATTTTAGTCTTCTAGATCCTTATCTTATTGTACAACATACGTGAAGTTCCCATTATTTTAAGAAAACTTATTTTCATTGAAAATGAAAAAATGTCATCTGTCATCATATATTGTTTTCAAATTTTGTATCTGTGAACGGTTAAAAGCGCCTTGTTCCAAACGCTAACTAGTGAGCTTCAAATTTACTTTGCCATAGGAATTTTGATTTTCATACTTATGCCACCTTGGGTACACGTTATTGATGTGTTAACACTGCATATTGTAAACGAAGTAATATGATTTGTATGCGTCATTTTTGTGTCGTTTTATGATTTACTGTGTAGAACCGTTGTGCTAATGACTATATATTTAAACAGGTTATTCGATGATGGACCACGTCCATAACTAGTGTTATCATGTTGTCTTAACGAAAATATGGTCGCTTGCCTCATGCACGACATTACGTCGTTTTTGGAACTTCACATTGTCTAAAAATTCTGTCTCTGAATAGAACCAGTGATCTAATAAGAATTCCTTTAGGAATTTACAAAAGCCGTGGCGGAGTGGCCAAACTCATTGAGGCGCTATGTTCCGATGTGCGAGGCCATTCCCCGTCGGGGGTTCGAATCCCCCCTCGGGCATACATGTTTGTGTCGTCTTTAGTATAAAGTAGTTCATAAGTAGTTTGTAAGTTTAGGGACTGATGACCCAGCAGTTAAGTCCCTTAAGCTTGTCAAACATTTGAATTTACAAAAGAATGGAAAATGAGGAATCACTTTTATTATGCGTGGAAGACTGTTTTACATTTGAATAAAACTGTCATTAGTAGAGACTTTAAAAGTAAGTGCTTACTGACTGGACATTGAGATTCTTCATCAGACTGCCATCCATAAAGGAGGTTTGTTGCTCCCACGACTGTATAAATGATTTCCAAATGGGTGATATCAGATAATGATATAATTTTTAATTTTTTTTTTTAAAGAACGGGTCCGCTGCGACTCCTAAACTCCTTTATTGAAGGACACACACGACCGGTTTCGCAACTTAAAGTTGCAGCCTCACGTGTGATCTGTTTACAAATGAATGAGAACTGTCAGAATTTTAAGCATTGTTAACATCAATGTAAGGTCGTAAAGTCTTTGTCTACTTACATTAAATCATTACAAAGAACTGGTGAAGATCATTGCCTATCATTTGATTTCGTGCTTCTAATATTTATTTGTGGCTATATTTGAAGCCATACCCATATCTAACACGCAGTAAGAACGAAAAATTTAAAATATTAGAGAAAGTAGTTCAACTACGTAAATATATTACTTCTAAAAATAAACAATCGCAATCTAGCCGCGTCTGAAGGGCTGAAACCGTAATCAGGAAGTTTTTGTATTTGCCTCCTTTGAAGATGATCTGGGAGGCACTTGGTGTTACCAGTCTGGCCTGGCCACTGGTCGCGGGCAAACAAACGCGCATGCGCATTGTAGCATTACTGCCCGTGTAGCGCCTCGATTTAAATGATGGGCAATGGCCGTACATTTTTATAATACACAGTTGAAAAATAGAATCAAAAGTTTTCATTTATAATGGTTTCTTTAACTGTTATTGCTCGTGTCTCAGACTAATCGTACATTCTTAAGGTTCTAGCCCACTTCAGTTTTCATTTTCATGGAATTACATTGTAATCTAATAAAACACCTTTTACATAAGAGGTAAGTCATTTACAAAATAAAATATAATGATATAAAAATGTATGCATTGAGAATGTTAAGTCACTTACCGGAATAATACACTAACCAGATATTTAACGTGAATATGAATTAAATAAAAACACGAGCATACAATAAATTTAATGAACTGAAGGGAAAGCGCACTGAAAAGTCAAAATATGTAGCTTGTAGAGCAAAGCCGGTTTCACTTACAACTGAAAATGTGGTGGCGCTGGAGAGGTGCGTACTGGACGATGTCCACTCCATGACATGTCGACTCTTTCGCCTGAGCGCTAGACGCAGGTGGTGCTACAGGAAGAACCATTCTGCACAATGAACGAAGCCACACTGCAAACGCTGCCCACGACTTCTTGCACTATTGCCACTGGGAGACTCCGAACTCAGCTGTACTCATCTGGAGTAAGTCCTTGTGATAGTGTTCTCTTTGCCAGTGTAAAAGAACCTATTCAATAGATACGGTGTACTACCAGAGATAAGATTATAAATGCCATAAGGAGGTCGATACGGGACGAAATTCACGCAGATATGACAAATGGTTCCAGACATTTCGCAAAAGGTCATAAACAATTGGAATAATTATAATAATGAAGGTGTGTAACCATAAGTACCTCTGTCAATAAACATATTTCACAGAAAAACAGTAGTTGCCTTTCTTTTTGTTCCCCTTGTATGATTTTTCTCTCGTATATTTACAGTTTTCTGGAGTAAAAAAGAAAAAAAATAAGCTTATGAAAGAAGGTCAAGCAGGAATCTCTTTCTTAAGCTGGTTCATAAGTCTTACGAACGAATGGCGTGCAGGAATCTGTTTCTTCACCTGGTGCATTGCTGTCTACCTCTTTTTTTTCAGTCAAGAAGACGACTAAGCTAGCAACTGCAGTACACCAGAATATAACACCTTATTGTGGAATACAGTAGAATTGGGCAAAGAATGCGGTTCGATCCACGTGGAATCGTGCTTTGTGAGCAAGTAAAGTAAGCTGGAGAAAAGATTATTCCGTGTTTTATTTTCAGCAATTTAAAAACATGTTAAAGAAAAATACCTAAAAATGTTGCTTCCAGTGAGGCTGTAATTTCACTAAAGTTTATTGGCACAAAGAAGCTGGAGGCTTCCCAATGGATAAATTACAACATTGTTAAAAGACTATTTATTTCTGTTTACTGCCTGTGATGCATAAGGTAATCTAATGAAAATAATGTCTTAAGTTGAATTACTTTTTGGTATTCACAGCTCATTTAATAATTTAGGTTTTCTCCGGAATACCAATACCTGAAGAAGGCGAATCAACCTGTAATAATTGACTGCAGTATGTTTCTTACCTGCTGCGTGTAGATGTTGTAATACAATGTTATCTTTACTATTCTGGCCTATATGGTTTTGTGGAATAGTACTCAATTTATTTTCATATTTATGAGAATGATTTTCCAATCTCAGAGTTTTTAATTTCAGAGTCTGCTTTCCATGGTCAGATTGTTCATACTGCCTGCAATAAAACTGACATTAAGTTTCATTCACAGAAATCACATAAAATTTTCAATTTCCTTGCCAGGATGGAAACATGTCTGCACTAAAATTTATAAAGTAACCATAATCTTTTAAGATTCCTTGAAAACTATACATTAATGTTAAAATATAGAATAAACAATTTCAAATATT
The DNA here is from genome assembly GCA_026315105.1 of Locusta migratoria. NCBI lineage: Eukaryota > Metazoa > Arthropoda > Insecta > Orthoptera > Acrididae > Locusta > Locusta migratoria. The sequence goes on from CM048755.1 coordinate 16,060,067, forward strand.
ATATCTAAGAAGTTTTAATCTAAGTGCATATTACATACATAATAATCAGCTACTGTAACAATGGACAACATTTTTCTCTTCATTGTCTTAATATTAGTACAGTAGTTAAAATTAACAACAGAAAATTGAGTCAAAATCTACCAATGGATAGTCCAGGTTCGATTGTCTATAATGTAATGAGGGCAGGTTGCAAGTGACAGCAAAGACGATCGCTGGAAGGCGTGAGAAACCCTTGGCCAAGCATTTCTTAAAGTTATTCCTCTCTGGGTACATATTGCAGCTTGTTCCTGAAGGTAGACCAAGAATTAAGGTCATGTGTAAATATAAATGGAATATCTATCTGCAGAATCTCTGTTAACCTTTTTTCTTACAATTGGAAAATACTTTGAAGTCCCTGGGACCCAGGTAACAAAATTTTTACAACTAAAAGAAGAGAAACCAAAAGGCAACATCCTCTCTATGGACATTTTAATGTTTTCTGTTATTTCTAGAATTCACTTTTGGAGTTTTCGCTCGAACTATACCTCAACCGATTTTTCTCCTCATTCTTAGAAAATGGTTGTGATCCACATCATATTACAAATATAAATATAGTAATTTTCTTTGAAGTTATTGTGAAAAACTGTTTTAATAAAGAAATATGATAAAATAAATAACAACGTAATGTTTGGACAGTCATAGCCATAGGACCTGAAGTTCAAGCTAAAAAAAAGGAGAAATACTGAAATTTCTTTTTATATGTTCCCATTGATAGCTTGATCTACAAGAACAACTGAGGTCTTGTATCACTACAAAGAGGAGCGATATAGTTATTAGTGTCAGTGGCATTAAGAAAGAGCGGACACAGATAGAACTGAATCATCCCAAGGGCTAAATTGAATCATCCTCAGATTCTCTTCTGAATTTGCAGTTAAATTAGCCAATCTTCTGACTATTATTTTCTGTAGAAAGAATATAATTATGGTCAGTAATTGGAAGAAATAATGAACACGTGATCTACAGATGAATACTACTATTCCTATAACCACCACATCACCACCACCGCACAGGAGTAGCCGAGCGGTCTGGAGCACCACGTTACAGATCGCGCGGCCTCCCGCATTAAGGGTTCAAATCCTCCCTCGGACATGAATGTGTGTTTTGTCCTTATGTTAGTTTAACTTAGTTTAAGTAGTTTGTAAGCTACATATTAATAACCTACATATTAATAACCAAGAAGTTGAGTCTGATAGATTTACAAACATTTGAACATTTGAACGTCATCACTATTACCTACCACTTACCAACCTACTCGCCTGCCTACCTATAGGCAAATGTACCATCAAGGAGAATATTGACAGCTAGCTCAGAAAACACAGAAATCTTTACAATAAAGAAAAGAGAGACCTATGTAACATATGACACTAACGGTTCTTGTGTAGGAACATTTAACATCTATTGCACAACATTTCTCCGTGCTGAAGCCATAATCAATAGATAAAAATATTAAGACTGTATGCAACCTATGAAACAATGTTTCTAAATTGTGCTGCACAAACTGTTTTCCACTTTCATCGTACTTCTGAGTGTTTGCTTTCCACCAACCATGTGTAACATTCAATCGTTACTTTTCGATTCAATAAATGAAAGTACTTCCATAATTGCATGTTGTGAGCCATAAATGGTGGCCGTGGCATGTCTAGAACGTGCCTTCTCAATATCCAACAATATCTGTTTCTTCTATATGGATGTGCTAAGTAGCCACTGATAATTTATAAACTTTTTCTCAGCAAATGACCGATGCCACTGTCAATGTAGCCATCAACTGTGCTTGTTGTTACTGGTCTCCAATTGCATACTTCCCCCAGTAAAACGCTAAAGCAGTTTAATTATATAATCTGCTAGTACAGTTACTTTGTTTTGGACGGTGAAATTATGAGGTGCATTCAAGATATAACACCTCCGATTTTTATTTCACGAACTACTACACAGATATTGTAAAACAGTTGTCTATGTCTTCTGTGAATTCAAGGGTCATAGTATGCCACATGTAATTTTCACTTGAGGTGGTGAAATCCACAAAGCTGGCCACTGTCAGGGAGCAAGTATTCTCATCAAGCCAACGAAAGTGTTACAAATTTAGTAATTGAAGTTGGGTGTTATTATGAACAATTAAATAACTTTTTCGCAGATACTTGCAAGCAATACAATATTTGGCACAATTAGCTGTTGATTATACTGTGGTACCACCTGAAACTTGTACAGCGAACTATGTGATATAGAAGCCACCTCATTTCTTGTAATATATTGTTATAAGTGTTATGTATCACATTTATATACTTATCTAGTAACTAAAACTTATCATTAACCTGCAATTACATCTAGTTTTATTTTAACTGTGGTTCCTCAATTAAACATAAAGATCGATTCTTAAATTCTATGTAAATTGGAATGTAAATAATAAGATGTAAAATTATACATGATTGACAGGATGAATGTTTACGGCAGTAATAATAACATTTTTACTAAATTTAGAAGACTAGTTATAACAGATGGAATGTTAATGTAAAAACATTGTGTATGTTATTTGATTTTTATTGTATTTAGTTAATGTAAAAGTTTTGTATTTTGAGATTCGTGGTGACCATATGGCAATCTGTCTAAAACCAGACTTTTATTTTATCGTTTAGACTCAACAGCCAAAGAAACTGTTATAGGAGTGCATATGCAAATACAAAGCCAAGTAAACACTCAAAGAATGTTGCTGCTATCAGCAAAGACTAATTAATACAACTTTTGTTTGACAAGTAAGTTTAAGTTCCTTTCGATCGTCTTTCTAAAATTTCTGCATTACTTTTTTTCTGATTACTAAAAATACATATGTGACATGAAGCTCAATTTTGAAAAAATCGAGTCATATAAATTAAATTCACAGTAGTTATTTAATATTTTAAATAAAAGCGATGTATTTCAAGAATAAATTATATGATGAAGCTATAAATTAAAAATTGTCTAATAACTAGATACAAAATGAAGATCATTAAGAACATTAAATATGTCAGCGAATATTTGTACCTATGGAATATGGATGTAAGAATTATCAGAGAATAATATCATTTAATACTTGTTCTATATTTATTATAGTGTAAATATCAGCTAAACGTAGAAAGTACAATATCTATTTTTTATCATCTACTAATGTCAGATTCACTAATGTAAAGGAGAAAAATAAATATAACGTTTAATTAACTTTTAGAAATATGAAAATGTGATACATGTTCTGGTACATGAAAGTAATCTGACAGAAATGTTAAAGATAAATAACCATAAGTTAAGGGTTATTGTAAAAATTTAGAATCATAATAATATTCTTCGATTGAGTTTACAGGCAAATACATCATCTACTCTTAGAGAAAATTCTGTCAAATAATTATAATAACAAACTGAAAAATCGTAGAACAAATTCAATATAACATTGTACACATTATTTTTTTCTGAATTGTTTAAGAGGTATAATCAAATGGTATGGGTGAGTGATTTAACATTTTTGACCACTGGGAGTAAAATCATAAATCACATCTATAATATCAGACAAATGACAATTTCTGTGCAGATGCAGTAAACACACCCAATCCATTCTGTGAATACAATCAAATACAGTGTATACAGCTGTGACCAAGAAGAAGTAATGAGCAGGGAGCGTATTATTATAGTGTGTGGTAAGTTGAGAATTTGAAAAGGTCAGGAAGCGTTTCTGGTAAAGATCACCACAGGCATGAAGCAGGACTTTGCGTTCGAACCCTGGTCCAGAACAAATTTTCAAGCATACCATTAAATTCATTTCAACGCTCTGTAACTGCCGAGATATTCGAAGTTTTTTAGCATTGTGGCATCCATATCATCAATGTTCAACATACTTTTCCAGAACTATTATCACAAAGAGTAAATGGAATTCTGTCTATAAAGCAGAGTGAGTTATAAATTGTAAGCTTCTTGTGATTTTACATGGAGTCACAGGATATGAGATTAATCGTTATAGGCTTTGGTGACAAAGTGACAATATTTACATATCGTACATAAGAAGTAGCATTTTGCGAGAAAATCTTTGTAATTGAGCTAATAAGTTTAAAATTAATTATGCTAAGAAGTTTTTGAGAATGTAATTTTATACAGATGTCACCGCAAATTACTGTTAGTTCAATTTTGTCATTACAATCCCTGTGAATAATAAACAAGTGGTTCAATATATGTAATTTATTATGTAAATATTACTACAGAGAATTCTTGGGTATATTTTCGAACATGTGTAGCATCTTCCATCAAGTCTATGCATGTTAAAAGTTTCCAGTATCTGTATTCCACTCAGCTACCAGTTAGTCAAGCATGTTATAACTTGCTTCACATTTCTACCTGATATACGTCCCAAACTTGCATCATAGCCAACAAGTATTTTCTAATCAACCTCTTCTATGGACAAATTTCTCTTTATACATGTAAAAACACAATATGTGTCCAATAATTTTACGTCAAATAGAATTACACATAAGTGACATAACTGAAAAGTCAAAGAATCAGCATTGTTACATTTGTTATTTATCTGTTCAAGATATCACTGGTAGACCACAGTTCATTTACTCTTAAATTCTAAATATAAATTGGGAGTAATCCCATTTCCCTACAAAATCTTGATGAGTTTAGAGGTTTTTCAATACCGCTAACACCAATTATTATGTCAATCACTTTTGCATAATCATAGCAACTGAATGGTGTGTACATTATCTATGAAATACCCCAAACCCAAGGGTATTAAAATGACTTTTGCAAAAGACTCGAAGAGTGACAATTTTTTCCTTCGTGAATAATTAAAGCTATGAGGGCAAATCAGAAAGTTTTCCCCCTATTTTTAACCAAATTACAGCTGTAAATGCAAAGACAACACATTCATTTCCATCTTGTACCTTACTTGGTTTGGATTCATCTTATCCGGAAAGAGCTTCAACACACATCCCTGCTTTCAGTTGTTAAAGATCGTAGTTGTGCTTCACACGTCCATGGCGTTAGGGCAGCTAACTATGATTTGTTTTCTATGGAACAAAGGTTGAACGGCCATCGAATTCTACAAGAAAATGAAGCCAGTATCCGGGAAAAACTGTCTCTCTTTGTGAACTGTGAGGTGGGATTGTTGGTAATTCAAAAAAGGACTTGATGTCTTTGAACAGTCGAAAGCTCTGGAAATTTCATTGTAAGATTATGGCCCACCAACTGCACAGTACAGACCTCAGTCATAGTGATTTCTATGTTTTGGGACCACTGATGAAGTTCTTGGCAAGAAAGCAATTCACACACAACAATGAAACCAAGACAGCACTTCGGCAGTGGCTCCATAGTTAGCTTGACACATTTACATCCGGAGCATCTCAAATTTAGTGCTGTGATAGGACAAGTGTGTCAATTGTGTTGAGTACTATGTGGAAAAATAGTACGAATACCATAGAATAGGATGTATATTTATAATGACCTGTATGTAATTTATTTTGCCAGTAAAATAGGGGAGGGTCTTAATGATTAGCCCTCATACCCATTATGCATGTGACATTACATTTTCTTCATTATTTGTACATCACCTTTTTGTTGCTGGAGTATTTATTGAGTTAATATATATCTCTGCTGGAGTTGAGCTGTATGGTACAGGCTTCAAAGAGGCACGTACTTTCCTCACAGCCATCTCTGATTGATTCTGTGTTGCTGGTTTATCTTCCTGTTTGTTTGTTACCTAATACAGAAATGACAATATTTCACTTTTGAAGTTAGGTAAATTTTAAAGAGATTATTATTTGTGATTCAAATTGTAAAAAGTTGAGTATTTTATTGTGTACTGTGAAATAAAATGATGAATAACAACGTAATTTTAAGAGATTTATTATTTATTGTGAAACTTGTAAAAAAAAATGGCTATTTCAATGTGCAATGTGAGATATAATGACCAGTAACCTAGGAAATCAATATTCTAATGTTTATTGTGTTTTATATTTCTCTTCAGTAATAAGGTGGTTTAATTTAATTTAGTATTATAAGCATGTATCCCTGTGTTGTGAACTGTTATGTCATATCAACCACTTGCACTTCACTATTTTAACAACATTTTCTCTGCGAAAATCTAAACATTATTCATTTGAATAAATCAGTAGGATGTGATCATTTACGTCAACCGAAATATTCCACGTCAAAATCAGAAGGTAAATACTTCCAATATTTCTGCTGTTATTGCGTAGTTATATAATAATGTATCTCTCTTTCTATGTAAACGAAAAACTTTATAATTGTTTATGTTGAGGCTCAACTGCCAGTTTCTGGACCATGTGTTGATATACTACAGATCCTCTTGCATTTCGCTAGCATTTTACAATGTTGTGACTTCATGATACACTACAGCTTCATCCCCATAAAGCTTCACTTAAATTTCCGATGTAATTTACAAGGTCATTTGTATACATTGTCAAAAGCAACGGGTCTAACAGTCTCCTGGGGCACGCCTGAGAGCAGTTTAACGTCTGAAGACTTCTCTCTGTTGAGAATGACATGCTGCATTTTGTTAGCTAGAAACTCCTTAATCCAGTCACACAGTTGGTCTGATATTCCACAATCTCACACTTTGCTCATCAAGCGACGGTATCAGTAGCAGCAGGCTTACATGTACCGTTATTCAATAAAAAGAATATAGTAGGGCGATAGGTTCAATTACATACTTGTGTAGTTCAAATAATCTCAGAAAACACAGGAGGTTACAGCTTAATCATCTTGGAGGAGTTAAAGGGGTACCATCAGGACAGTATCATAGGGTTTCCGACCAAGGTGGTTCAGGATGACACCCACACATGTGAGGTGAAATTATTCCTGCGGAAAGCTGTAGCAGCTGGGTGCCAGAGGGAGGTACTGGCTCTATACACTCCTTTCCGGAGGGTGAGAGCACACTGGATTCACTACTGTACTCATCAGAACTTGCAATACTAAATCGAATGACCAAGATGAGTCAAGAATCAGTGGAATCTTTTTGAATGGTAAATGCGTGAAACAGCAGTAACAACCAGCCACAGTCGCAGGAACAATGCTTATATAATCAAAATATCCATGGATGTACTGCTGGTCTACAGTATCCAACAGGCACAATATTTCGGCGATCGTACATGTCGCTAGCATCAGGTGAACTGACGGACTGAGATCCTGGAAACGCGCCGACACGGAGTTCCGCACGCTACGGCGACTCGAAGGGAACTGGTTTCTAGCCCAGTGGAGGGCGATTTGAATACCCTTCGCCCGTGGAGCGCCCCCTCCGTGGTCCGCGCCTCGCGCCGCAGTCGCGCAGTGGAACCGATTGTGACGACGTCTGAGATGCCGTCGATGTGAGGGCTCTGTCCGCTGTGGTCGTCACTACGTTACGTTTGCTAGATTTACCCTTAATTAACCCAGTCGCTGGTTCCCCAGCTTTGCTAAGATTATAGCCACAGTCACGGTTTATAAGATCATCACTAGTGCGAATTTCAATGGCCTCTCTAACGACGCAGTCCCAGTATCTCTATGTCTGTACCAGAATCCTAGAGCGTTCATACTCCGTCGCGTGATTCTCGACAGACAATGTTCAGCGACCGCCGACTTGCTCGTATACATCAGTCGTGTGTGACTCTGGTGTTCAAGGCATCGATCCTCGACGGTACGCATCGTCTGTCAATATATGACTTGCCACACTGACACGGAATCTGGTACATGCCGGCCTTCCTCAAACCGAGATAATCTTTGGCGATCCCCACCAGGGCACGAATTTTATTCGGCGGACAAAACACAGTTCCAACCTGGTGTTTCTTCAAAATGCGGGCGACCTTCCCCGACAGTGCGCCGCTATATGGAATAAACGCAGTGCCTACCTCCTCCCTCGTGTTTTCATCCGTTTCCACAGGTTGTGCTGTAGTGGTTGGGCGGAGATCCCGCTGAATCTGCAACTCTGAGTATCCATTTTTTCGGAATACAGTTTTTTTTAAGGACCAAACTGCGTGGTCATCAGTCCGTAGCTTACAAACTACTTAAACCTAGGTAAACTAACCTACGGACAAACACAGACACCCATGCCCCAGGGAGGACTCGAACCTCCACGGCGAGCAACCACGCACTCCGCAGCGAGGTGCTTTAGACCGCACGGCTACTCCACCGCGGCGGAATACAGTTCTCAGGTGTTCCAATTCCTGGGGTAGACTGTCTGCATCGGAGATAGTGCGCGCCGTATGTATTAGAGTTTTAAGTACCCCGTTCCTGTGTGAAGGGTGGTGACAGCTGTCTGCGTGTAAATATAGATCAGTGTGCGTTGTCTTCCGCTACACACCATGACCCAGGGTGCCATCAGCTCTTCTCTTGACCAAGACGTCAAGGAACGGCAATTTACCCTCCATTTCAGTGATGTTGGGGTGTATGGAGTTCAGATGTGTAAGGAATTCAAGGAGTTTATCCATAACGTGTGGGCAGATGACAAATGTGTCATCCACGTAACGGGAAAAGCAAGTAGGTTTCCGTTCAGATGATGCCAGGGCTTCCTCCTCGAAATTCTCCATGTACTAATTTGCATCACAGGGGAAAGTGGGCTACCCATGGCGACTCCCTCCGTTTGTTCGTAGTATTCGCCATTGAAGAGAAAATACGTACAGGTCAAGACATGCCTAAAACGTTCGGTGGACTTCTCGTCAAACTTCTGACCAATCAAATCTAGGGACTCTCGAAGGGGTACCCTTGTTGATGATGATGTGGTCTCTGTTTTGGAGAAAGGACTCAACTTTGCTCCTACCCCCAAGTTCTCACCGATCGCAGAAATTATTAGTGCTGTGGAACAGGTTGCAGCTCGACTTCCGCCTGAATCAGCTGAGGAAATACGTCGTGAAACTTGCCGTGCTTTGACGAAATCCAAGCCCATGAAGTGGAACATCACTAGTAATGAGAGGGCTGCCATTCGTGACCTTGGAGGGTGCGGATCTCCGTGCCGACGCGTTTCCAGGAGCTCAGTCCGTCAGTTACCCGATGATGGCGACATGTATGATCGCCGAAATATTGTGCCCATTGGACACTGTAGATCGGCAGTACACCCGTGGATATTTTAATTATCAAATACGCCGGGAGAAACTCAAGAATCACAATGCTTATATCGTTGACGCAACCTTTGTTGTTTCGGCTGGAGGCACTGTTTGAGATCATGCCAGCGTAGAACCTAACATTCCACAAAACATTGTGGAATCCATAGATTCTCCACTCGTTAGAACGATTAATGGCATCACTGAAGGAGTGGATTTAGGCAGAGTAGATGATACAGCATATCAAGCAGTACCAATAGAAGCAGAAGACTCGAGTCCTGAGCCTCACTCCGCATTTGCACACTTGAGATTCACAAAATTTAACTCCCTCTCCACTCGCCGTCCAAGATGGCAGTAAATTAAAATCTTAGTATGGCTCTCACTAGAATTTGAACCTGCAACTCTGGATACCATGTCCAAGGCGCGAGGACAGATACCATAATGTCATACAAGATGGCTACACATATGACTATAAGCACAGATTCGAAGTAGATGGTCCTCTACATCTATTTCATCTATTCGTACTTGCGTGCTACAAATGCATTCATGTATGAAACGTGGAACAGCCCATACATAAGTCACCTATTCCTTGGGTCAATAATAGAATAGGAACTACAACCCTGTATTAGCAAAAGGAGCTAAGAATCGGATGATAGGAGCGAAATTTCTCAGAGTGTGTAAGTAAGAAATATTGATAACCTATTGGAAGAAAACCGATGAGGTCTGTGCAGTAACAGCAGATGGGACAAATTTGGGATGAATTTCATGAGGTCCGGGGCAATGTTACACAGTAAAGCAGAAATAGGCGAGGAAATTACATTTTCTTCAAGACTACAGAATCACACAGCTGAGCAACGCAGTAGCGTGAAGAAGTGAGAACTTTCAAAACGTTGGAAGTGACATAAGTAGTGTATAAATGAGGATTTCAGACCAGATTTGCACACTTAGGCTATAAGTCGAGTTTTTCACTCTTGGGAGGACACCATATTCGCACACTTCATACTCAAGATCAAGGTCACGTGGATGGTCTCTTCCCTCACCCCCATTTGTATCTGTATGGAGCGATGTAACCCAATACAGCGGGAAATTCAAATATTCGCCAGACCCTCACCGGAACTCGAACCTACACCGATGGCTTCGATGTCCAGGGCTACGAGGGGTGCGCCTCACTCCATATTTGCACACTTGAGATTCACAAAATTTAACCCCCTCCACTCGCCCTCCAAGAGGGCAGTAAATTAAAATATTAGTATGGTTCTCACTGGGATTTGTACCTGCAACTCTGGATACCACGTCGATGGCGCGAGGACAGATAAGATGATGTCACACAAGACGGCTACATCTCTAGATTCGCACACATATGACTATCAGAACAGATTCGAAGTAGGTGGTCCTCTACATCTACACTACTTCTACATGGATACTCTGCAAGCCACAATGAACTGCATGGCAGAGGGTTCATCGAACAACTTTTATGATATTTCTCTAGAGTTCCATTCTCTTAATAGCTCACGGGAAAAGGAACACCTAAATCTTTCCGTTTTCGATCTGATTTCTTATTTTATTATGATGATCACGTCTCCCTATGGAACAGGGTGCTAACAATATCTGTTCGTATTCAAAAAAAGAGAAAGTTGGTGAAAGAAATTTCACAAATAGATCTCGCCGCAACAAATAACGCCTTTCTTTTAATGATTTCCATCCCAACTCGTGCATCATTTCCGTGGCGAAAATACACAACGAGCTGCCTTATTATTAAGGGTCAATTACCACTTTTTGCACCATGCAGATATCTAAATCATTTTTAGCTGCTTTTTATCTTCTGGTGACGTTACTAACCGACAAATGACAGTATCATCCGCGAACAGTCTAAGAGATCTACTCAGATTGTCTCCTAAATCGTTTAAAAAAATAAGTAACAGTAAGGGGCCCTATAACACTTTCCTGAGGACCGCCAGATATCACTTCCGTTCTACGTGATGACTTACCGTCAATTACAACGTACTGTGTCCTTTCGGACGGGAACACTGAACTTAAGTTCACCTTATCGCAGATTCACAGATTTATCACTCCAACTCTCCCTGATGTCATCCAACATGGCCGCTGGTGGGGTAATTCAGACTGCAACGCCTTCTGATTACTTCACTTGCCTCTCCCCTCTCGGCTAGGGGACACGCATCCCTGACAACCATTACCGATACAGCGGTATGTTTCTTTAATGTACGCTCGGAGCCATACGAAGCAATAACACTCAATGTCACACATCATGTGGAATGTTAGCTTACCAATTTCTGCAAACGAATGCTCGTTAGATCTTTATTCTGTCGGTTTTTAGTCTATAGCCATCGACGTAGCCAGAGGAGGCGCTTCTGGGGTCCACACCTCCCGAAATGTTGACAAAGTTAACAAAAATGTCATCATTTTGTATCAGGATAGCGCCTGCCTACATTTTACCACGTACCATACAATCTACACTGTAAATTGTATTCGCGAGCAATTGACAGACAGTACACGTACTTACCACTGAATGTTCCTTCTATACATCACAGTTCGACATATAGTTGATGAGATATGAAGCCATAAACAATTTGGTTCATGAGACACCGCGTCATCACGCATGAGGTTTCGCTTTATTACGTCTTTTCTGCTAACACCATTCACGACATATTTTGCAAACATTGGGCACATATACCGCTGAGTGTAACTTCAAATTTACATGATAGTACGATACATATCAGGAGATATGACGTCATAAACAATGAAATTTCTAAATAACTGTTCAGGTCATATGACATCGTAAACAATGAGTCACAACAAATTTCCCATCACGCGACGCGTGATTTACGAGACTTGATTCATCCATTATTTATTCATCGCAGACAGTTTCCTAATATTACTCTCTACAAATCTGGAAAATTATATTATTGTGTGACACAGTCAAGGATATATGATGTAAGTATTGATCTGCATGAAAACGAAACGTAAATGGACAGATAATAAGGTAGAACCGGTGGAAAGAAGGAGAAAAACGAGATGGACTAAATATTGTTCATAGTAAAGTTTTGAATTAAATTAATGTTATACATCACTTGTATTTTGTTACTGTTTTTCTTTCTTTGGATACTGCACTAATAATTGTGTACATTATGCATATTTCATTGTTTTGCTGTTTCATAATTTTTAAGCTGTTTTCATAAATATCTGAAGATGAAATCTTTTCCGAAATTTTATTTTCGTTTAAAATATAAGACTGGGAAAAAGTATATATACCCGGGAAATACCGTGTTCAGCAGCCAGTGTAATATTATAATATTAGTGTCATTTTCAGTTCTATTAAGAGTACATTTGATTAGATTGTCCAGTCACTGAAAAACCACTCCTGAAATCATATACTGCTTACGCCTTTGTTTATAGCTATATGAAAACCTTTGTCTCAAAATGCAACTGGTATTCTTCCTTTAAAGTAGTTGTCATAGCTATATAATAGAGTTTTCGTTCCTTGACTTCGATATCAATCGTCTTCTCCACACACATACCACATTTATTATTGTATTGGTGTGGTATCTGTGCTTTCGACAGATGGAGTCATACATTCGACCTCGCACGGGAATCCGTAGGCCGGCCGCGGTGGCCGAGCGGGTTGCGGCGTGTCAGTCAGACTGCACGGCCGCTGCGGTCTGGAGCTCGAATCCCCCCTCGGACATGGATGTTTGTGCCGTCTTTAGTATAAGCTAGTTCATAAATAGTTTGTAAGTTTAGGGACTGATGACCCCGTAGTTAAGTCCCATAAGCTCTACAAACATTTGAACATTTGAGAATCCGTAACGGCGACTGTAAGAGGGCATGAATGAAAGGCCAGGAAGGGGCACTACAGCCATAGCGTGTGACTTGTGGAAGTTTGAGACTGGCGGCAGGCGAGCGGGGGTGGCCAAGTGGTCGCGGGCGCCGTGGCTCAGCGCGCCCAGCCAGAGGGCTGTAATGAAAAAGCTAACGGCTGCAAAACATAGCTCTCCCTGAAGAAAATTAAAAAAGGTCGTTAAGGCGACTCTATCCTATTTTCTATGAGACTTACCTGTACACGAGTCAATTTGAACATTTGTTATTACCCCAGTGTACAAACTGTAAAATACACTCCTAAAAGCAACTGGGGGATCAGGTGAGATATCATTCAAAATATACATATGGTAACGCATTTTATTCAGATATTGGTTACAACTGTAATCTGTGTGTGATACAGTACGATATTTAGCTTTCTCAACTCTTTACTTGATGTTTATATGGCGTTTACTTAGAACGAGGCACCATGGGGCTACCAGGATAGTGAAAAAGTCATTCTCGTTGCCCTATAATATGATGTGTTATCAACTGGGATGCGCAGTACACTTGCACACCTTCGTGGCATGGACAGTATAAGGTTATTAAACAGCCCTTCAGGGATATTTGGCCATTGTTTCATGAGTCCATTATCCAGCTCTGTAATCGTTGTAGGAGGTGCTGGTGTAGCTGCAAGGACAGGCAAGTGCATCCCGTCTGGTAAGCAAGCTGGTCACTCCATTCGTTCAATTCCCTCAGCTTCAAGCATTTTTCCACCAGTGCAGCTCTGTGGGGACGATCGTTATCGCCATCAGAAGGAACACATCTCCTATGGCATCAGGGTAAAAAGATAAAGCAGTCAACAATCCGAAGATTGGTTTGGACACCACAGTGCTTTACTAGGCATGGTCCTGTTTGGAGGTGGTATGCCGTTGCCTCCCTCCGACCTTCGAACTGACTTACCCAGCCAGTTATAGGGGGACCTACAGTTTAACGTGGGTTCCGAACCACGGCGCTACTCGGTATTTTTCACATGAGCAATACTGCCAGAGGTGAAAGAAGTGGAAAGTGACAGATAAAAATCTTAGGGTAGGGCACAACAAAAGGTCGAAGGATCTCGTCTGTATACCTTTGAGCAGTCAAAGCGCCATTCTAAACCACACAGAGGTCCGTACGTCCGCCAATACTGACCCCCCCCCCCCCCCCCACACACACACCATTCGTCCACCACCATGACTGGTGATGCTTCCTATACATAAGCGGGATCGTTCCGAGTCACACGTTCTCTCCAGATGAGGGAACGACGATTGCCCAGCTGAGCACAAAATCTTGACTCATCTGTGAACAAAACCCCGCACCATTCCTTACGACTCCAATCCTGGTGTTCCTCCTGCCAGTTTTTTGGTGGCTAAACGATGTCGTATCACGATTTTAATGGGACACAGACCATAGACCTCCATGCATAGAGGCTACATCCCGGAAGGGGATTTCGGACTGTGTGTCTTTATATTGCGCGGCCTGTTGCTGCCTGGAAGGTGCGTCGCAGCTGAGTTGCATTCAGCGTCCTGTCTCGACGGGCTGTTAACCGGAGATAACGTTCACCTCTTGACGACCTTGGCCTTGCCTTGCCTTCTTTTAACCGGTCTATCGCGACCAGGCTCTGGAAATTACACTTTGGGACACTGCAATAGCTGCAGCCAACTCCCTGTGTGTCTGTCCCACTTCCAACCCCTCCTATGATTCTCCATTCCACAGCTTTGGGTAAGTCACTTTACTATTGCATTTGCAGTACGTGCTCACTACACTATCTAGACCCAAATGCTTATATAATTCGGTTGGTAGAGCAAACATAAGACAACACCAACCCCTCTCCAGCAACTTTCTGTTATTACTACTATCTCGGTTGTTGTAATGTTTTCTCTCCACCGTATAGAACCGACAGAAAGAAGTCGAGCAATTTTAGTTCATCCTGTCGATGACAATACTTCAGAACCTAGATATCTCAACTGATCTCCTAATTATTTTGACCAGTGTATGATTAAGCACTACACATCAACTGCTCTGTATGAGATTTATTAGCTGCCTGCAAATGGATGATAGTGCTTATTGCTGGACGCTTATCATGTTGCTGTTCACAACACACTCTTCCTTCAGTTATCCTTACCAGTAATTGGCAATTGACGTTAAATAATGAAAGGCGTGAACGCTAAAAAAATCCATAAGAAATACGCCATATCCCGATTTCGTATACTGTAACCACTCTTCCGACGTATTTCTGGTATAATCAGTCATCTAGCCGAATGTAAGGCCTTCAGAGGAAGGAGACATGTTAGCAGACATTTTAGAGTCACCATCCAGCCCCTTATTACCTTATAGAATGTAAGACAAATCTGATTTCGGTATCTCATCCTATATTCCTCCCATACCAGTAATTAGCAATAGACGCTAAATAATGACGAGTCGGGGACGTGTTATACTATGCATCTATCCAACAATGATGATGCTAAAAAACACCATGTAACTCCCGTCCACAATAAATGTCGGTTATAGTGTATGGACTGAGGAAAATAAATATCTAACATTTCTTTCTATATGTCACGTGCGAAGTATGCGAAGAAGAAAGCAACAAAAACAATACCCAACAGCTACTGCATGCTGTAAGTAATAACACATGTTTACAGAGGAAACGTCAACCGTCGAAGCAAGTAGTAGATCATCCGTCCATCAACATATGAACCAAATGTGCAGTTATAAATTTCTGTCCATATAGTCTATTTTCGCTCTATCAAATCAGCACTCCTCGTTTCAGCAACTGAAATGAGTATGAGTTTTATAAGGTAGGATACCTGGACGAGTAATCTAGGATGTGGATGACGTTATCAGGGCCATGACGATATACGTTTAGTATTACATTTTCTACCAGGCCTGGATTCTGATTATTGTTTCTAAACGCGTTAATAAATGAACAGGCGCATCCCGCCAAATGTGTACTTCATATTTATACAGCGTCCTAAATACCACCGTCTAATAATTGAAACTTATAAATGGGGCCGGCCGCAGTGGCCGAGCGGTCTGCGGCACGCCAGTCACAGTCTGCATGGCCGCTAGGTCGGGGGTTCGAATCCTCCCTCCGGCATGGATGTTTGTACTGTCTTTAGTATAAGGTAGTTTATAAGTAGTTTTAAAGTTTAGGGACTGATGACCCCGCAGTTAAGTCTCTGCAGCTTAACAAACATTTTTATATTTTTCGATCTGACGTTGTGCAACCCAGTAATGTTAAAAAACACAAACTAGCTATTTCAAACAAAACTTCGTCACAAAGCATAGTCTTTTGTAACAAAATGTGAGAAGGGTGCTACTATGAGTGATGAAGCGTCTTGCTGCTGAGGTAGGTTGTGAGAAGGGGGCTGTAATTAGTCTATTTTTACATACTAACCTTGTGATACTGTATCTTTACGCTAATTACTTAAGTATGTAAGATTTTTCTCTGAAGAGCTTTCTTTATTTTGATTTCTGTGCCTTTGGGGACACATCAGGGGTGAAGGGCTCCTGGGATTTTAGTACATCCTATGTTTATATAAAATTTCGGTTTTTTAATGTTTATTGGCGCAGCTTGGCTGCTAAGAAGTGGTTTTCCGTGTTGGGTACGGTCAGGCCGCGCAGAGCAGAAAGCTCTTTGAGGTCTCCCCCTCCCACCTCCTTTCACTCGCCTTCGGGAAGAACGAGAGGGGCTGGCTTGACCTGCTCGGAGCCGATGCTACGTCCTGCGGGCGGAGTAGCCCCGGCCGCCGAGGGTCTGACAATTATACCTGGCACTGAGTGGGACGCTTTACACAATGCTGGACCGCGGTTTACAGTGGGTGATAGTCATTCGGCCGTTCCGCAAGAGAGGAATTTGCCAGATACAAACAATAGCAGAGTGCTCTGGGCCCCAGGCTGTTTATGGAGACGTATTGCCCTTAGGCATTATCTAAGAAAAACTTCCTTCAAGGCAGCAGAGTTTGAACATAGATAGTGTGACGAATGGTTAGGTTGAGAGGAAAGCTTTCTGCCCGTCTGGCACCCCAGGGGTTTGGCTCCAGAGGCTGTATATATAGCACTACGTTAACATTTTTAGGCCGTGTGACCGTAGCTAGGAGCAAGCTGAAATTCCTTGCAGGGCACTCACCTTGGGAATAGTGAAATCCGTGGGAAGCTTTGGTGGTGTGGGCGGAGCCTCTTGGCACCCGCAGAGAACGCGTCCTGATTCGGCACATTATTTTAGTATGACAGCTAAATAATTTGTCAACGGCGCTACGCCATCCGATTGGTCTTACTATTAGCCGTTAGCAGAGATTGGTGCGTATTTTGCGCGTGAGTGTGGCCGCCCGTCATTTGCCGTGAACTGCGGCAGAGCGCGAGGAGGCACAGGACTCTTGTTTGAGCGTCCGAAGTGTACGGACCTCGGGAGACTCCTGTTCAACCGCCCGAAGTGTTCGGACCTAAGGAGACACGCAAGACTCCATTTAGATTCGCGGGGAGGACATCGTCTTTAACAGTCCTCTGGTTAGACTTGTGTTCGATTCCAAAGATTCGGACCTTGTAGAACTTGTGTTTACTTCACGGACGTTACATTATCCGGTGGTTACGCTGTGAGCGACCACAGTTTAGTTTTCGTTTTGCTAGAAGTCTCTATTTGAGCATTCGCGCCTTTGCGAATTGGGCACTGTTTTTACAGATCTTATTACGCAAGTGACTGATCGATTTGTGCCAAGTGGCCTTTGTGTCACCTATGCAAAATATTGATTAGTCTGCTAGCGTGAATCGCACAGCAACTGCCTAGCGACGCCGACGCTAGTGACGCTGTGTTAAGTTACATGTCGATCCGGCATAACAGGTCGCAGCAATTACGGTCGGATAAAAATTTCAGCTCATCCGCTCCCACCGCCTGCTGCCTCCGAGCCTGAGATGCTGCCGGCAATAATCATCTGTGTGGGTAAGGTGACGAACTTGCTTGGGGGGTATATGAATCAGACTTTTGGATTCTGTCCCATATTGTATTCTTTTAGATCTGCCTATTTACTCTGGGGAGCTTAGGGCAAACGATAATTTAAAGCCCCTGTGTAGCCAATCTAATAGCATTCTGTTTTGCAAAACCTCCGACCTTTGACTCAGCCAGTCAGTTTTGTGTCTCAGTATTTTAACATTTGTAAAAGATTGTTTGAATACCATTATCTGTTTTACATGATAGGGATTGTCATCTGATTTATTAATTTTGTGTCAATATAGGATTTTTCAAGTTTAATTATAATAAATTGATTTTGAGCAGATGGTCTTTCATTGAAGAACATTCTTTTTTCACTCTTTTGGAGGGGAAACAGAATAGTTAAATTCCACAGTGTACCAATAATTTTTCAAGTACATTTCTTTTGTACAACTGTTACATTGCAATAGAGTAGGAATATTTATTATATGTTTGAAAATATCTATGATCACATCATAGTTGATCAGTAACATTTTAATTTTCCATACTTTGGAGAAATATGGTGGCGACCCAAGATAATTAATTGCTGTCCTATATATATATTAATTTATAACAAACGACATAGTTCACAGGGTGTGCTAGATTTTCATCCAATGAAACTTAATGATTGCTTCAGAACAATGGACTGCACAGCTGCGATCAAAAGGAAACTGTTTGAGAAAAAAATCACCTGTTGTAGATAAAAGTGTAAATTTACATTAGTGAATGTGTTGGATCCATACGCATTGAATCAAATTTGTGCGGAGCTTAACGATGTGAATGTCAGTTATGGTAAACACGTCCAGTCACAAAAGTATAAAACAGACCCAGTTGTTGTTAGGTATTTTGCGCTGAATAAGGGTATTCAAGCCAAGGTGATTGATTTCCAGAATATTACAAGTGAAACGGCTGATGTTTACGAAGTTTATCATGGACATTCTGGATAAATGCCATCTGAGGGATAAAATTGTTGTGCTTTCTGGTGACAACTGCAACACAAATTTCGGAGAGGGACAAAACAATGGTTTTGCAAGTTTGAAACCTTTGCTGAAGAGCAAGGTTATGGTGTAGGTCGTGCAGCGCATATTGCTTATAATGCAGTGCAAACCAGTGCTGATATGCTTCCAATAGATATAGAAACAACTGTAAACAAAATTTTTCAGAATTTTTACATATACTCCATTCGTATCAAAGAACTGAAAGAATTTTGCGAGTTATCTGAAGTAGAATATAAACAGGTACTCGGCAGTGTCAAGAACCGTCCATTAACAGAATTATTTATATGTACGTTGGACTAAAATCTTATTTCTTGTCTCAAGAAAAATGTCCTCCAATATTAAAATCATTTTTCGGTGATCCTCAATCTTTGCTTTGGCTCTGTTTTGTTAAGAGTCAGTTGAAGATGTTTACGTCAACAATAAAAACTATTGAGGCAGCAGATATGTCTACAAATTAAGTGTTGGAGCAGTTAGAATTATTGATAAGTAAAGTTAAAGAGCGGGAGGAGGAAAACTGATACTTTAAAAATTGAATCGTTAATAAGTACATTGCAGGAAGACAGCTTGCTGAATGAGTTAGATTTCTTGGAGATTTCAAGTTTGTTTTACAGCACAATAACTGATCATATTGAGAAATGGACGTACCCATTTCATATGCTCAAAACATTTAATTGCGTTCAGCTCAAACATCCAACTCCATGGAAGGCTGTGCAACAAAGTCTTAAAACTTTAGTGGAGTTTGATGGAAGTATTTTTCAAGAAATCTGTGAGGCTCAGCTCTTTGAGGAAGTGAACTACATTAAAAATGTATGGAAGCGAAAATTCATGAACTGAGAACTGTGAAATATATTGGTGCAAAATGGTGTTTCATTTTCAACGTACTTGGATGTGAAGATATATGGTGCAAGAATTTGCAGCTCATTACTCGGTTTGTGCTAGCTCTGCCTCGCACTAACGATGCTGCAGAAAGAGTGTTCTCGATCACGAATTGTTTAAGAACTGACGAAAAGAACAGATTTAGTACACAAACTGTGAAGGACATAACAATAACAAAAACTCATTTTCAGGATACATCATGCGTTGACTTTTATGAAATTTTATGTGAAAATTTGAAGCTACTGACATTCGTCTCTAAAATGTGAGATACAAATAAGTAAATATGTAAACAATAAGAATGGTATATCCTACTTGTTTGTGGCAACAACAAAATATTTCTTTACTAATGTATTTCATTTGACTTCTGTGGTGGGAGTATATTTCGTTAATTTTTGATTGGCATTTGATTTGGTATGTCTGGTTAAAGTGTAGTCAATAGTGTAGTAACAACACCACCTTCCAAGCCCTATGATTTAATTAAAACTGCTCAGTCGCGGCGGATTAGCCGTCCGTACTGGGGCGCCTCGTCGCGGTCGGGGGTTCGAGCCCCTCCTCGGGCATGGGTGTTTGTGTTGTCCGTAGGTTAGTTTACCTTAGTTGAAGCTACGGACTAATGGCCAAGCAGTTGAGTCCGATAGATTTACAAACATTTGAACATTTTAAAAATGCTCATCACTTGAAATATTGATTATTTACAACGGAAATAGCTTGGCAGAGCGCTGTGTTGAAGGAAAGTTTTTTATACTTAGTGGAAATTTTTAATTTCATCATTTCTCGTCGAAACACGGCATTTGTGCCTTGCTGGTTAACATAAACAACTCGCTTGCACTGCTTCGTTCCCATCGAGTCTCGCGGCAACCACTGACAACATCAATGCACGAAAACACGTTCGTATGCCCTGGCCCGTTCTATACTTTCACAAGTTTGTATTCGTTACTCTTAATGTTTCTCCCCGCCCAAAACCCCAGGTAAAATTTCTCTTACGTCAGTGACGTAGCGAGCTGCGGTTGGCAATGACGGTTGAATGGATTCTAGAAAATTCAGTCACGTAGAATGAGGGGAATTGGAAATAATCTTTTGTCTTGAACATGAAAGAAATAATGTTGCCCCTGCTCTATAATTGAAAGTTTCTTGTATGCGCCGTTCTCCACTCAGTAAATTCACAAGACGTTAAGCGAATATTTTGTTGGCACAATTAGCGAAATTCGCTCCCGCGACCGTAAATAAAATGTAACGAAAACTTTTGATTTCTGCCCTTGTCACTTTGGGTTCATGTTCTTTCTGCAGTTAAATACTTTTACTGTTGTTGTTATTATTATATCGTCAAAAGTCGCAATTGCTGTCCACAACAAACAGTACTAATAAATAAAGTGTTTTCGAGAGACACAAATCTATTTACGGCACATCAGCCAAGAATTGGGGGTATTATCTTTCTTTCTTGATATAATGTGTGGGCATTAATTCTTGTGTTTATTTTTGCGTTACCGAGTGAAACTAAGTTAGGCCATACTGTGTAATGTTTAATGGATAATCGCCATGTTGATGACGTCAAAAGTAAAGGTAACGTTTGTTATCTCGATATTCAGTCACCATGCGGAATCGCAATTTTCAGTACCTAAATGTGTCCCGTATTTTGATTTCGGAAATCTGGTCACCCTAATCTAGGAGTAAATACGCAATACGTTTATCATTTATAAATATAGTGTCACATCTATGCAAACACGAATTTAGAAAATTTACTATGTAAAGTAAGATGCAAATTGGAACAGTTTCTAATACATCTCTGTTTTTATTCCTTTGATGAATTTCAGATACAAAATTTTAATTTTCCAAAAATCATAGGTCAGAGAATCAGTAGAAGCATTTTCCTTCATAGGCTGGTTTACTTTGCTTACTTAATATTACCACATAACTACAAGTAGTGAACTGTTACCCATGTTGAACGTTTTACTGTTGAGTAATATTTTACTAGTTTGTTAAGGTAAACATACTTAATGACTGTATTTTTTCATAACCATACAAATATTACTTTAGTATGGAATATGTCTTAGTGAAGCAGATAAGTCGTGAAAATTTCTTGATTTACTTTTTTATCACTTATGTCAGAAAATTTGTATTTGATATATGTTTTGTACTGACACACCATGTATCAATTTCACAAGTAATCCTACTGATTTGATCCACAAGAAAAATAAAGATGAAGTGTAATGCAATATATATTGATATAATGACATCATATATAATGTGATGTTTTATGTACAAGATATAATGTCAAATAAAGAAAAGTCTGCCCCACTAATTGGATAGTTAGAGAAAAAGAAATTTATTATGTATAAATTATTTGTCTTATAAAATGAAATACTTCCCTGTTTCCATATGAGACTGAGTAGACTTGGGATTGAATTATTAAAAGAGGTTAAAACCTAATCATTACAAATTTTCATGGTTCACGGTTTATAGGGACACAATATCAATTCTTACAAATGTGTAAGTGCCACATGACTAGTATTAGAAAAACTCAATCATGGACTGCTTAAAAAAGATTATTACAATCTCTAGTTGTATAATGAAGCATTGAAAGATTTATTAATGACAAAAGATTTACTACATTAACTGGCGGAAAAACTAGAACACGTAATTTAAATTTCTAACCAATCAAGTGATTTCACATAAAATTGGATAATAAACATTATAAGGTATTTGTATGAGGTACATTCTTGGTACTATACATAAAGTTATACTGAAATAAATCTGACATGCCAAATAGGCTTGTGCAAAAAGCTCAAATATGAACATGAAAAAAAAATTATAAAAACAGTAAATGAGTTGAACAGTATTATTAATAGAGTATTATCTTTTGAACTCACAGCCGCCTATCTCAATAAATAAAGGTTTTGTAGGTAAATAGACATTCGTTTCTTTATAATTAACAGCAAAAATACACATATAATGCAAAAGAGTTTCAGTTGTTTCTTACTTGCATCCTGGAGACACTTTCCAATATATTAATGAAATTGGTTTTTCTCATTTGTACTTTAGGCTCCAAACAATCCTCAAGGATAGTCTTCAGAACAGGTGGAATATTAGAGTTTTCCCACAAGCAGCTGGATTTTCCATCCAAGTACTGCATAGTTAGTTCTTTGGCAGACAGATTGTACCATGGAATTTCCCCTAAAAAGTAATATCAACAGAAAACAGTAGCTATTAAGCAACTTTTAGGGTAACAAACCATGGTACTCATTAATATTCAAACATTGCACCTTATTAAAGATTCACTTGTTCTCATAAAATCTACAGCAACCGAAAACTTAAAAAATAAGCTTTTGAATAACATTATCTTGACCAGGACCAAGTATTATTACTCTTCATAGTATCATAAGCCCCATATTACCGGTATGAAAATAATATCTACATACTGATGAATTAGTAATAACTAAACATCTTGCCTGTTTAAGGGCAATGCATTAAATACAACGCTGAAGTAGAAAAATTGTGCCTGACTGTAACATGAACCCACTTTGTACCAGTGATTGCCCTAACGATTTTTCTGTCTGGAAGGAAGGTTGTAAGCTAACCGTTGATAATTCCTGGCTGAAGTTATCCAGATAAAAGTTGACTGTTTCCCCCAAAAGTTGCAAATTAAATCAAAATCTAGTTACATGTAACCGAATTAAAATTCAATTTCACTTTTAAACACCAGTTCCTTGGCCCAGAGGAATGTTGTATCAAGTAAGCAGAACAGTTTATCATTAAGAGAAGTCATTTCAAAAATTTTGTTACCTGCACTGGCATTAAAATTAAAATAAATTAAATTCACACAAAACTTTGGGCAGAGCAGATTTAAAATTAAGATCTACCTTTATATAGTCTCGGACATGAAACAGTAGTGAAAATTCTATAGCACAACGGAAATATAAAAACAGCATCTATTTGTTGGTAGAGGCAAATACATAAAAATTATTTAAACAAATGGTAGAGGGTTTGTTAAAATATACTGACACAGTTAAATTTAAAAGGAATTTATTGCTCCTTAATGCAAATGGGGGCGCCGATTTCTTAAATACAAGAAAAACACATGCCACTTGTTGCTCCTTAAATAAAAACAGCATGTAATTGCTGACATGCAAGTAATATTTTCCCTGATAGAAAAAGCAGGTTTTAAAAACTAAGAAAAATAAGGAAAGGGGTGATTTGACCGGATATACTCTTCACATAAGAGAAGCTCACACACAATCATATGCCAAGCGTTTGCAACACTCACCAATCTGACAGAGCAAGTCGAGGCGAAGCTGCGACAGTAATGCATGTAGGGGGCCTGGATGTTCCAGAGCACTCACACACAATATTTGAACAAAATTTGATTCCTACCCCATTTGACCTCCTGTTACAAGCTGCCTAGGGTTTTATTTGCGGACGGAGAAGTTAGTACTGCTGCCTCCCACAAGTCCCCTAAAACCTCCACATCCTTGCGGATGCTGTTGCGTAGCAGTGTGCGTTTGTACCGCCCTACAGTACGCACGAGGTGCCGTAGTTGCTGTCCAAGTCTTTATTGAAAGCATTGAGTTCTGACTAACCTGTTGTCTTCTATAGTTGTGTGCCCAGGGCAGAAGACAGCACACAGGTCGTTGGTTGTTCTACAGCATACAAGTGAGGCTAAAATAAGTTCTGTATGATGGAAGCATAAGAAGCGACTCGCGAGATTTTTAATTGTCAGGGATGCCATTTATTAAAAAAATAATAAAATATAAACAACTACTGTTAATCCGACTCGGCCTATGCTGCCCGTAGTTCATGTTGAGACCTCGACTGTTATCACAATTACGCAAAACTTTACTCATGACCGGCGCCGTCCGGCGCGTATAGTGGTCAGCTCGAGACTGAAACTGCGGCGCGTTGCGAGAGGGCACCTGACGCTCTATTTCGCGCCAAAACAGGGCCGTCGCGCGCCTTCTGCGAAAATCGCTCTTCTCTTGTTACAATAAGAGATGGCACCCTAAACTTTTTAAACTGTCAAAACCTAGCCTGTCCTTTAGAGATATTTATCACAAATTCTCATCTCTGAATAATTAATATTTAGTATATAATAAACAAAACTAATTTCAAAAGAAATCACGCGACGTGAAATGCAGCAGCCAATGCGAGGAGAGTACCAGTAACATAGGCGGGCTTTCCCATGGGAACCAGCACCTACTGTGCCATATGCTACTGCTCCCCAACCCACATTTCAACATATGCTGCACTTCTGTCTTTCTTCCGTGTTTAAGACACGTACAATGTTAGCAAAGAAACGGCCAGCGGCCAGAAATATGAAGTGGCTATAGGCCAGGAATATCACATTGTCCTCAAACCAGACACATCGTACGTAACGGAAGACAAACGTTAATAAATTCAGAAGCAATGCAGAATGAATTTGATGTGGTTGGTACTTGTTCCAGATTGGTTTTTACTAGTGGAAAGGAAAGTAAACAGAAAGATTACCGAACAGCGGAAACCCTCATGGTCGCAAAATTATACTAAGAACAAGAAATATAAAAATCGGAAAATTAGAGAAATGTAACACCACATTTAACTACTTAAAATTCATGTAAAGACGAGGAGAATCACGTGATTACACACTCTACCGATTGCTTGAAGAGCCTACCTGAACAAAGAAAGAAACTTTTACAAGTTCAGAAATTAACATCATTCAAAAATAGTCGGGGAGTGTAGACCGCGAGCTTACTGGAATTATTCAGAAAAAAAAGATAGAAATGCTAGTGGCCTGAAGGGAAAATACGGCTACTACAAAATGATGCCTTTGTCCTGTCCAGTATACACATGGCCACGACTTCTAATAAAGGAAACATCATCAGAAACCGAAGATTAAGCAAAATTATCATTTATGCGACCATCTAGAACACGGGAGACTTTCATAAGAAGAAAACCATTAAATTTCCACGCAGCATTACTCGGAACTAAATATAACAGCCACCAACACACAAACAGAGTGATCTTCACTCATTCTACCACTTATTACCAATAATAACACTGGAAAATTGATGAGCAGTTGCAATTCAACAGATTGCGATTACTCGTAATTCCACACATGTGATTCACATAAGATTGAAACTATTTCACACAGACAAAGGTGTAACCCTCGCAGACATGGTCGCGTGTCCACGTATGTCTAAGCTAGGCGTCGGCTGGGGCTAGAATGAATATGGCGGCTGAGCACGCTTAGCGCTGAACCGGTCAAAGATCAAGGGGAAAGCATGACAGACATGCCAGTATCAGTGCTGACAATCTCTGCACAACGATGGACACTCCCTATGCAACGATGTCAGTAGGCTCGCTGGAGAATAGTCGCAGAGGAGCATGAAAATCGATGCTCCAGCATAATCAATCTCTTACACGCAGACATGTTCATTCAAAACACAAAATATCTCTCACACACAGGACTGTGGGGGATATCGACACATAATATCATATTAAACACTAAAGTTTGGAAACATATCAAAAAAATTAATATAAATAACGTTAAAAAAAGCGTAGAAATGCAGAATGAATATAGAAAACTCTTAGTAATGTCTACAAGGGTGATGTTTGAATACCAGGTTCACCCTGATTGCAACAACAATTATGTAAAATTTTCAGAATAAAAGAAATATGACAGATAGCTGTTGTTCAATGTAAGGGTTTAACGTCCCATCGACAACATGGTCATTAGAGATGGAGCACACCCTTGGGTAGTAATTGACAGGGATGGTGAAGGAAGTGGGCCATACCCATTCTAAGGAATTATGCTGACTATTTGGACAGGTTAGTCATTGTGCCAAAATTTTTAACTTCGCACATTACTACTGTATTCCCTGCTATCAGTTCTTCCAAATGCTTGCAACTTTACCTGTATTTCTGCAAGGGATTAGACATAACTCTACGTCAAACCTGAATTGATATTTGCCATGTCCGATTCAGTTTCAGTGCTGATGCACAATTATGTCAAAGCCCTTGCAAGAATACAGGTAAAGGTGCAAGCAAATGGGTAACTTAAGGATTTGGACGCGATGAGAAGCTTGTCCGGATAATCTAATGATCTTCATCTTTAGATGAAAACTGGGACTGTAAGAAGATCCAATGGTTGTAATTTAAAAAAATTTATTTACTTATGCAACCAGTGTCACAGCTTCAGTGGCGCCATCTTCAGGCCCCCATATATGAATTGATGAAACCCTTTGATACGTTTTGTTTATAAATGGGAGCCGCGGTGGTAACTGGTTTTCTAGGTTGTTTTATGAACACCTGGCCAATCCACAAATGAAGATTTATCGTGTGATGTGTGGAAGGGTCACGTGTACATCAAACAAAGTTATGAATACCAGTGACCATTGTGAGTCCCGGTTATAAACATAAATAATCAGAAGGTTTCATCAGTTCGTGTGTTAAATTATTGTTATTGGAGATTTCGTACAAGTAATGATTAAAGCAACCATTGGTCCTAAGTGGGAAATGCAGGTTGTGGTTCCTGAGTGAGGGAAGGCTGAAAGGAGAAATTTTCAACCTCCCCGTTGAATATAATTCACTGCCCTGAATCAGCCAAGACGGTTACATATTTCAAAGTCATCAATATAAGAATGGTATTTTCATACAATTCATCTGAGATATTTCATGGTATGACGAGTAATAATATCTGTCTATATATTTAACCGTTAAATGGCTTCCTTGATATAAGCTACAGGAAAAAATATACTAAATATTGTGTGCCAATGAAGTGAATTTTTTTGTAATCAGCCGTTTATTCTTTAGTGCCTACACTGAAAAATAAAAATTGAAATTTTATTACTTGTAAAAATGGTGAAAGCAACAGAATGACTTACTGCGAAAAAGGAAACTAGTCCGATATTTATAGAGACAGGTCTTGAGTATAATTGCTCTGAGTGAATCACTGCAAAAAATGAAAGATGTTTGCATAATAACATATTTGTACAAACGCCCTAAATTTTCTGCTTATTACACGTAGGGAACTAGTTTAGGACACGTTGGCTGTGGAACTGTGAGGCTGGTTTGTTAACTCATAAAACATTTCTTAGAAAACGGTGACAAGTTTCCCACTGGTGAAATGAAAACACATTCATTTATCGACTAAAATTTGTTGTTACTTACCTTTTAGAGAGGATACTAAATGTTCAAATGTTTGTAAATCTATCGGACCAAACTGCGTGGTCATCAGTCCGTAGCTTACAAACTACTTAAACCTAGGTAAACTAACCTAAGGACAACACACACACACACACACACACACACACACATGCCCCAGGGAGGACTCGAACCTCCACGGCAAGCAACCGCGCGCTCCGCAGCGAGACGCTTTAGACCGCTCGAAGAGAGGATACTACCTGAGCAATGATTCTATGGTGAAATCGTTCCTAGAAACCTTAAAGGAGTTCTCACTATTTCAAAACTATATGGGAAGAACTTTTCAACTTAAAATCTGTCTGTATACATCTAAATCTATATCTACACTCGCAGGGTCACCTCATGTCTAGTGGGAGTACCACAGTAACTTCCTAGTTTTCCTCTTCCATTCGTGTATACTTCGCGTGAGAACCGACTGTAGGTAAACCTCCGTGTGTGCTCTAATCGCTGTAACTTTTATCCTCAGGAATTTTCGTGAGATAATCGAAGGCAGACGTAATATCCTGGTTGACTCTTCCAGAAATGTTCGCTCTCGGGACTTTGGTAGCTGCTGTTGTGTAGAACGCCTTTATTGCAGCGTTTGGCACTGAAATTGTCGCATTCGTGCTTATTAATGAACCTCTAAGCGTCTACTACAGCGTCATATCCGAAAAGCTTTTTTTTATGGGACTTAACTACGGGACTTAACAACACACACAGCCATACCCCAGGGAGGACTCGAACCTCCACGGCGAGCATCCGCGCGGTTCGCAGCGAGACGCTTTAGACCGGTCGGATACTCCACCGCGACTATTTCGTATCACTTCAGCACATATATTTGAATAAACCCTAGCCAGGAACCAAAACCAACGTCATATTCTGGCTCCCGTTGTCCCATGCAACATTTGTCCCACAAACGTTTCAGCTCATATCATACTTTCTGAATTATTCTTGGTGGCAATAGTTAGCGACTCACCCTGTACATAATGAAAAATGAAGGATATACAACATTATCTTGAGCTATGCGAGAAATAACTTTCACATGGGAAGACATATCCCCGTTCAGAATGACGTTTTATGTTCTCTTTGCTAGAAAATGTTCAACACATTCCCAATGTTGGTCTGATATTCTGTGAACTCGTGTTTTGTTTATTGTGCAACAGTGCGGAAATGTCTCAAATGCCTTCCGAAAGTCAAGAAACATTGCGTCTACTTGGGATCCAATAAGTACACTAGTATAAAATGGCAAAAGGTTAGGTTTTAACGTTCCGTCATCATCGTGATATAGTCTTCGTCAGTGATGGGGAAGGAAATATGCTGTGTCCTTTGAAAGAAACCTGAACAGATTTTGCCTGTAATAATTTAGGGAAATCACGAAGAACCTAAATCAGGATAGCCGGAGACGGTTTTGAGCCGTCATCGTCCCACATGCGAGTCCAATGTATTCCAACTGTGCCATCTCGCTCCGCTTTTTTGTTTCAAAAAATTTATTGTTAATCTTAGCTCTCTAAATAATGTTACACGAAATATGTATGTAACCATCTATCTTTTTTTACAAGTTGGGGGAATTAACTACGGACTATAATACAAAGAAAATCGAATGTTGCCTCCAAAATTCAGGGGTCATTGTTTAACGTTTGTGTAGTAGGGCGATAGCTGCGATCGGTGTAGTCAGCGTATTTTTTCAATGTGCCTTAGATAAACGGAATGTATATTGCAATCCAAGAGCTATTTGCTTGAAGCTAAAATGAGGTCAAAACTTTTTTCTGCTTGACTAAGAATCAAACCCCTCACTACCGACATTCCAATCTATCCATGAATAGACGTTAAGTCACAATTGTTAACTCAAATGTTTGTATAGCTTATGGGACTTAACTACGGGGTCATCAGTCCCTAAATTTACAAACTACTTATGAACTAGCTAATACTAAGGACGGCACAAATATCCATGCCCGAGGGGGGATTCGAACTCCCGACCGTAGTGGCCGTGCAGACCGTGACTGTCGCGCCTCAGTCCCCTCGGCTACCGCGGCCGACAATTGTTAACTGACCAGTAATGAGATGTGTATGAGTTTGGCTACGAG
Source organism: Locusta migratoria (assembly GCA_026315105.1). Classification (NCBI taxonomy): domain Eukaryota; kingdom Metazoa; phylum Arthropoda; class Insecta; order Orthoptera; family Acrididae; genus Locusta; species Locusta migratoria. The sequence continues at coordinate 16,090,077 of CM048755.1, forward strand.
CGACGTCAGCTACTGTTACTACTGACATCACATAAAGAAACCTTAATTATTTTTCACTGCTAGCCCGCTAAGCACTTGCTAGGGCTTGACTTTATGTACATTGTTGTATTGGATCAGATTCAGGAGTCACATATGTGCCTTTCGTGGAGGCCTAGAGGTGTCTACAGTTTTGGAGAAAGCAACGAACGATCGAACCATATGTTTCCGAGAAGGTTAATTACCGTGGAAGAGGATATTCGAATTCGTTTCAGTCTTCCTCCAAAATTTTTGTATCTCATGTTCTAATTTTATAAGAGCCCTGTGATCTTAAATGACCTTCGGTTTAGAAAATTAAATGCAATTCTGTAACCTAAGAAAAAGCTTTCTGCCTTTACTTTCCTATGTCAGTCGGATCTGCCTCTGTTGGCATCCAACCGATATGTTCTTTAGGACATGTTCGAAAGAACAGACCCCATATCTATAATCATATGTGTACCTCCAACAGACGTATGACAATTTATGTGACCGCGATGGAGTAGCCGAACGGTCTAAGGCGCCTTGCTGCGGAGCGCGCGGTTGCTCGCCGTCGGAGGTTCGAGTCCTGGCTGGGGCATGGGTGTGTGTGTTTGTCAAAAATGTTCAAATGTTTATATAGCTTATGGGACGTAACTACGTGGTCATCAGCTCCTAAACTTACAAACTACTTATGAACTATCTAACACTAAGGACGGCACAAATATCCATGCCTGAGGGGGGGATTCTAACCACCGATCGTAGTGGCCGTGCAGACCGTGACTGGCGCCGCAGTCCCCTCGGCCACCGCGGCCGGCGTGTGTTTGTCCTTAGGTTAGTTTACCTTGGAGTAACTAGTTTGTAAGCTACGGGCTAATGACCACGCAGTTTGGTCCGATAGATTTACAAACATTTGAACAATTTATGTTTACAAACACGGGCGATCAATTGGGGGAACACAGTCGAAGTAGCAAGAAATAGGAAGTAATGAGCAGGGGTGCTACAATCGTTGTATGTGACACGTTGAGAATTTGGACGGGACGGGAAGCTTGTCTGTCTAGTCTCATTGGTTAAGGCGACCGCTGGTCCAAAGCAGGAAATCCGGATTCGAATCCCGATCCAGCACAATGTTCCAACTTCGGCATTGAATTTATTTGAATGCGCTGAAACAGTCGAGATATTTGAATATTTGAAGTTCATAAATTTACAGCTGTTGGTGTCCAAAAGAACAGACACCGGTGGAGACGATTACAGTAGCCACGGTACAAATTATGTGTGGTACATCTACATATATACTCCGCAATTCACCGTAAGGTGCGTGGCGGAGGGTACACTGTACCACTACAAGGCATTTCCTTTCCTATTCCACTCCCAAATTGAACGAGGAAAGAAAGAATACCTATATACCTCCGTACGAGCCCTAATTTCTCTTATCTTGTCTTTGTGATCTTTACGCGAAATGTAAGTAGGCGGCAGCAAGATCGTACTACACTCAGCTTCAAATTCCGGCCCTCTAAATTTACTTAACAGAAATTCATGAAAAGAACGTCGTCTTTCTTCCAGCGATCCCCAATTGAGTTGCCGGAGCATTTCCGTGACACTCGCGCATTGGTCGAACCTACCGGTAACAAATCTAGCTGCTCGCCTCTGAACCGCCTCCATTTCTTCCTTCAAACCGATCTGCTGCGGGTCCCAAATACTTGAGCAATACTCAAGACGTGATCGTACAAGCGTTTTATACGCGGTCTCCTTTACAGGTGAAGTACATCTTCCCAAAATCCTCCCAATAAACCGAAGTCGGCTGTCTGCCTTACTCACAACTGTCCTTACATGCTCGTTCCATTTCATATCGCTCTGCAATGTTACGCCTAGATATTTGAACGACGCGACAGCATCAAGAAGCTCACTACTAATGCTGTATTCGAACATTATGGGATTGTTTTTTCTACTCATGCGCATCACCTTACATTTTTCTACATTGAGAGCTAGCTGCCATTTTTCGCACCAACTAGAAATTTTGTCTAAGTCAACCTGTATGCTGTTACAGTCAGTTACAGACGACACCCTCCCATACACCACAGCATCATCAGCAAACAGCCGCAAATTACAACTTACTCTGTCCATCAGATCATTTATATAGATAGAAAATAATAGCGGTCCTATCACACTCCCCAGGGGCACGCCTGACGATACACTCGTCTCTGATGAACACTCGCCGTCGAGAACAACGTACTGCGTTCTATTACTTAGGAAGTCTTCCAGCCAGTCACGAATCTGTGAACCTATTCCATAAGCTCGTATCTTCGTTAGCAGTCTGCAGTGTGGCACCGCGTCGAACGCCTTTTTGAAGTCGAGAAAAACACAATCCGCCTGTTGCCCTTCGTCCATGGCTCGCAAGATGTCATGTGAGAAAAGGGCAAGCTGAGTTTCACATGAACGATGTTTCCTAAACCCGTGGTGATTCATGGAAAGAAGCTTTTCCGTTTCAAGGAAATTTACTATATTCGAACTGAGAATATGCTCCAAAATTCTACATGAAACCGATGTCAACGATGTTGGCCTGTAATTCTGCTGGTCAGTTCTCTTTCCTTTCTTATACACGGGAGTCACCTGCGCTTTTTTCCAATCACTAGGAACTTTGCGCTGAATTAAAGATTCGCTATAGGCGATAATGCTATTGAGTCTTTGCAATCAGTGGGGCTATGTTTTTTTCTGTGGGAGGAATACAATTTAAGTAGTGGGTGGGAGTAGTCCCACATGTAACAGTAGCCTACTCCACGATCCTAGGCTTAGACTTTCTGCATAAACACTGCGCCAAAGTTGACCTTCAGTGACGGTAGTTGGAACTTTTCGGGGAATCATTTCATATAGGATGGCTGAAGATATCTTCACTGCTGTACTGTCACGAGGGATGTCCACCGTACGGGGAAAACCAAGTAAAGTGCGTACAGCCACGTTAACCCGCGAGGACTCGTGCGTGAGCATTTTGCTTACAGTGATTTTGAAACAATCGGCATTTTACCAATTTTAAATAGTCAGATATTTGTGTTTTCTTATAAACGCAACTAGAAATAATTATTTAGACATATTAAGTACATTACAAACTTTTCTTTGACTGTCAGAAAAATGCTATACACGCGATCGATCGTGTAACTTTTAAAGGCGCGAGTTCTCGCGGGTTGAGGATCAATTCACATAGCAATATACAAGCCGGTACCGGGAAGTCATTTTGGATTAATGTAGGGCCTAATTTTTCTGTAAGTATGTTGGGAGTGCTGAAGCCTTTGGAGAATAATGATGCGTTCGATAGTTTGAACTGTTTCGTGTAGCGGAGTATTGTACCTGTGCAAGAGGTATATGGGGAATGAATAGTACCTGTTGTTAGTAATTGTTTTAGTCAGATTTATGTAACTAGTTAAGGAATATCTGCTGTTGAATGTCAATATTTTGGTAGATGTTATATGATTTACAGAGGAGAATCTTCATGAAGAGATAGTCTCTGATAAAACTGCATGATTTAGGAACCTAGAACACCTGAAAGGGAACGATAGGCAGCAAATGGTGTTAACTCGAATAATTGTTTTTTTCCTAGAAGGCCATTGCCTGCAAATCACATAAAATTCCTCTATACTTGCAGGCCATGATGGAGAAGTTGATAAATCAGTAGTTAGCTGATGGTATTATTGAATAAAGTTCTAATGCCTATAAGGCTGGGGCCATGGTTATTCCAAAGAGCCATGGCAAAATAGCCGTGCACACTGAGGCGCCGTGCTGTGGTGCGCACGGCACTTCGTCGTCAGGGGTTCGAGTCCTCTCTAAAAAATTCAAATGTCTGTAAATCTATCGGACCAAACTGCGTGGTCATCAGTCCGTAGCTTACAAACTACTTAAACCTAGGTAAACTAACCTAAGGACAAACACACACACCCATGCCCCAGGGAGGACTCGAACCGCCACGGCGAGCAACCGCTCGCTCTGCAGCGAGGCGTTTTAGGCCGCTCGGCTACTCCACCGCGGCCGGGTCCTCTCTCGGGCATGGGTGTATGTGTTGTCCTTAGGTTAGTTTAAGTTAGTTTAAATAGATTGTAAGCTAGGGACTAATAACCAAGCAATTAAGTCCCATAGATTTACAAACATTTGCACATTGATATTCCAAAGAAGTCTGCAGATAGATCGAAAAACTCCTGTTTTGCTTACCGTATTCTCAGTAGCAAAACACTTACTGATGCTTACTCAGTCCTGAATATAACTGAGACATCAGACCATCTTCGTCAATGTAGGTTTTTTTTCACCCTTGGCAATTGGAGTGGGTACCATAAGATGGGGGTAGCATTTCAAGATCGACCAAAACCCGCATTTTCAGTTATTTAGTGTCATTTACAATATCAATGTATGCCGTTCTGTTTGAAGAACGGGCCTACATATCAAAGATTATTGAAAGGTCTTTTGAGAGCTCTGAAATCACACCAATGTCTTCTTCATTTAGACGATATACTTGTGTTTTTTATGATACTAGCTGTAAACCCGGCGTTGCCCGGGTGTTTATTTATTCTACACTCTCGTAGTCGACCTCCTCTTCCCTCCTCTGTCTACATCTCTTTCTTCTCTTTTGTTCCAAGGCACCCTCTGTCATGTACCATACCAACATGTATGAATCCTGTGACCTTCCTCTTGGTATAAGTTTCGTGTGTGCAAAAATTCATCTAGATCTGAGAAAACCTATTCATTTTGTCAAAGTTGGTATGTTAAGTACCCTCCACCGTCCACCGAACGAAATTTTATACAGACAGTGACAGTCCTCTTGTTTTTATGGTGAAGTGTGCAAAATTTCCTAAATATCGGAACAAAAGTATAGATTTTTATGCAGTAGAAACAGAACCACATTGAAAAACGCACTTTGTTGTTCTCAAATTTTCCAGTTTTATTTCATACAACCTGTGTTCTGAGAATAACGAAAACAAAAACAAACAACAAAATCTGTGAAATTGGTGAGCCGTTCTCACGTTATGGCGCGACCAACATACTTTGAGATCCGTTTTTATCTTGCAAGATACTCTCCCCCATGTGCTGTATGAAACTGTAGGTAGACGGTGACCTTCCTTTTGAAGGTCAAGCGTGCAAAGTTTCGTGAAGGTCGGAATGAAACTGTAGATTTCGTCAGTCTGTAGGAAAAGTATCCTCCGCCATGCACCTTCCTTCCGTCCTGTCGTAAATACTTTCTTAGCTAACATCTTCTACCTTTAAATTACATACCGGCAAAATTTCAGCTTCATAGGTGCAGTAGGTTTAGAGATTTCGTGTTTCGTCAGTGAGTGAGTGAGTGAGTGACCTTTAGCTTATATATATATATATATATATATATATATATATATATATATATATATATCCTGAATTATGGGTCCCACTAAGAAATTATTTACCAGGTTCGTAGAGAGGAATATTAGGAAACTGCCTGCGAAATGTGTTGTAAATTGATTTGGTAGTAAAGACGTAGTAAATTACAACCTCATGCTTTTTAGGGCGAAGTTTCATGTATTTCAATGTCTTTGACATCATAGCACCTGAACTATATGTCGTAATACGATATTGTTTCGAAGGTACATCCAGTGGTGCATGTGTAAAACGTTTAAAAATACGTCGCGAATAGAGTTAATAGGAAAGACGTAGCAAATCATAACGTCATGCGGGATGTGGCGGTTTTTCATTACCGTAATTGTTTATTACTCAATATCTCATGAACTGTGTGCCGTACTATGATAAAATTTCGAACGTACGTTCAGTGGTATGTGTGTATACTGTCTGTAACATTTCTCGCGGATACGATTAATAGTTTACGAGGAATAAATTGTAACGTCATGCCAAATGCCGTAATTTTACTTCATGAACGCCGAAAAAGTAGTAGGCGACAAACTTTTTTCCTATCATCATTTTGCTGGGGTTGTCAGCGAGAAAAAGTTTCCTACAGGTTTGAAACAATGTTTGAAGTTTGTTGCAAGTCGCTAAGTCCTCTCCTTCTCAAATAGTGGACTAATAAAGTCACACTATCACGTGCCGCAATACGGGGAAGTTTTCATTGTTTATGACGTCATATCTCCTGAACTATCGGCCCTGTCCTTAGCTGACGTGTTCTACCGATTAACTACATTCCTGCCCAATTTCAGCTTCATAGATGAAGTACTTTTCGAGATTTCGTGTTTATTCAGTGAGTGAGTGTCTGAATGAGTGTCCTTTCGCTTTTATATAGATAGAGATGGAGGAGCATAAGTATCGGTTACAGGAAGTTCTTAATATGTTTCTAGCTGCTCACTTGACGGTGAGTGCTCAAAAGTACCATTTGCTAACGAAAAAGTACAGTATTTGGGATATTTTATAAGTAAAATGTAAGGACAGATCCTGTACGCAATCGATGAAGGAATTACAATTGTTAGGGTTGTCAAACTACTATTGGACGATTGTGAAGGGGTATACTTAGATAGCGAAGCCACTGACTCAACTTCAGAAGAAGGGTGTCAAATTTGTATTGACAGTAAAAGTGCCAGACAGATTCGAGAGGTAGAACGGAGCATTATTAGTTCTATATTTGTTTTTCCATATTTTGAGAATGAGTTTATTTTATCATGCAACGAATCCACTGCTGCTGCCTGTCACACTGAAGCTTCATCCACAGACGGGAAAGAAGAGAATGTCAACAATATATATATTTTTAAAGAAGCCTTTTTGAGAGTTTTTTCTAAAATGTTTTAATATTTAACCATATTAATTTTATAACTTATTTTTAACTCATTAACTACTGACTTAAAATATGTTATTTCTACAGTTTGACAGATAATGCATCTAAATTGTTACTGCTATGTTATACCTGGACTGCTATTTTACACCTTGATTTTAGAAATGATTTTATATGTAAGTCAATAATCACCTACTGAGAATAATTTTAACGAAAATGTATCCACCATTCAGATGATTGGAAACACATTATATAAAGCCTCAGGATAGTACTATATTTTAGTAACGACTGTGAACACTCGTTCATCACGTGACAGGTTACTCTAACATCATAAAATTGGTATGTTTTTTATATTTTTTCCATAAGGTTTTTGGATATTATAGGTTGTAAATAATAGTTCATTTAGTTGAAACATTTCTTAACAGATCTGAAGATGGGAAGCTGTCTCGAAACCGGTCATATTCCAGAAAATAAATGCGATCTGGAGACGAATATTCAAGAATTTTATTCATATGACGATCGCGGAAACTCCCTCGAGACACATAAGTCTATCATTGATATACTTTGTGGGTTATTTGGGTCAAGTAAGCGATGGAGTTGAGCAGACAATAGCATGGAATGGTAGATAAACCGAAGGAAATTTGTTTGATGAGCGTTCAGCAAGGCACTGTAGGGCAATTTGCAGAATCTACATGTACATCTATAGACATACTCTGCAATCCACCCAAAGGTACATGGGAGCTGGTACCTAGTCTCATACAGAAAAAGGGAAAAATAATATTTGTATTCATCTGTACGAACCATAATCTCTCTGATCTTATCTTTGTGGTCTATACACGTTATCAGCAGTAGACTCGTTCTTCATTCTGCTACAAATACCGGTCCTATAAACTTCACTAACGGTGTTTCTCAGAAAGAAAGTCGCCCTCCCTTCAGCGACTCCTATTTGAGTTCCCAAAGCCTCTCAGTAACACTCGCACATTGCTCGAACGTACCAGTAACAAACATAGCCGACCACCTCTGAACTTCTTCTGTATCTTCCTTTAAATCGATCTGGTGCATATCCAAAACACTTGAGCAATACTCAACACGGGGTCGCACAAGGGTTTCATTTGCAGTCTCCTTGACAGATGAATCACATGTTCCCAAAATTTTCCCAATAAACCGAAGTCGACCATTAGTTTTCCCCATGACTGCACGTATATGCTCATTCCATTTCATATCGCTTTGCAGCTATATACCTATATATATTTATTTGAAACGACTCTGTCAAACAGCAGACTATTGCTGCTGTATTCGAACATTATGGGTATGTTTCTCCTATTCATCTGCATCAACTGACACTCCTACATTTAGAGCCAGCTGCCATTCCTCAGACCACCTAGAAATTTGGTCCAAATTATCTTCCATCCTACTAAGTCATTCAACAGCGACACTATCCCTTACACTACAGCATCATCAGCAAAAAGCCGCAGATGGCACCTCAATCTGTCAGATCATTTGCATAGATAGAAAATAATAACGGTTCTGTCACACTTCCCTGGGGCGCTACTAACGATACGCTAGTCTCTGACGGACATTCGGCAACGAGGACAACGTACTTGGTTCTTTTACTTACACAGTCTTTGAATCACTCACATATTTGGGTCCCTATTCCATATTCTCGTACCTTCATTAGCAGGCTGGCGTGCGGCATCGTGTCGATTACCTTTCGAAAATAGAGAAATATGCAGTCTGCCCGTTGCACATCCTCCATAGCACGCAAGATGTCGTGAGAGAAAAGAGCAAGCTGAGGTTCTCACGATCGATGCTTCCTAAAGCCGTGCTGGTCCATGGACAGAAGCTCTTCCTTCGCAAGAAAATTTACTATATTAGAACGAAATATATTTTCAAGAATGCCACAGCAAACTGATGTTAACGATATTGGTCTGTAATTATGTGAATCAGCTCTTTTTCCTTTCTTATAAGTGGGAGTCACCTGCACCTTTCTCCAGCCGCTTGGAACTTTGGAATGGATCAATGATTCGCGATAAATGCATGCTAAGTAAGGGGCCAATGCTGAAGAGTACTCTTTGTAAAACTCAACTGATACCCCATCTGGACCTAGTGACTTGTTTGTTTTCAACTCTCTCGGCTGCTTTACTAGGGCCAGCTATGCCTACTACTCTGTCTTCTACTTGAGAGTTAGTGCGATCATTAAATGAAGATATGTCTTCATGGTCCTCGTGCATGAATGATTTCTTAAATGTTAAATTTAAAACTTAGGACTTCATTTCGCTGTCTTCTATCATCACATCAGAATAATCAACGATTGACTGGATAGAGACCTTTGATCCCCTTATGGATTTTGCATTGGACCACAATTTTTTCGCGATCTCGACAAGATCTTTTGCTAAAGTATGACGGTGGTAGTTATTCACCTTTTTGAACCAAAAGTAAAACTGCCTTTTACATTTTTCGAATATTATTATTGAACCACCATGAGCCTTACTCATCGTTAATTCACTTTGTCGGTACATATTTCTCCAGCGCTTTATTTACAATGCATTTAAATTTTGCCCATAATTTCTCTTCATCCACCATGCTGAAACTGAACGATGTCCATTTTCCTGAAGTGGAACGCTAACAATTGCTAAAGTGCTCTTTCTAGCACTAACACTCTCCTTGCTTTCTTGACTGACTTATTAATTTTGGTGACCATTGTCACTATGACAACATCATGGTTTGATTAGTTGTTCGTTCCATATATCCATTCTGAGGAGATCCTCGAGGATGTGGAACATGTCAATACATACTTATTTACAATTATATAATAACACAAATAGTGTAAATACATACATCATGTGGATGTATTCAAAAATTCGTCAATGGAGTAGAAGGAGTTGGCCATTAGTCAGTCTTAAACTGATCATTATTTGTAGCTAAATTTTTTATGGTTGCTGGTAAATTATTGAAGATGTGTGTTCCTGAGGAGTAGACCCCTTTTTGAACTAAAGTAAGTACTTTTAAGTCCTTGTGTAGATCATTTCATTCCTAGTACTGTATGTATGAAGTGAGCTGTTTCCTGGGAAAAGGGATACATTAAATATGACAAATTTCATTAAGGAGAAAATATAGTAGTAGTGTGAATAAATATAGTAGTTAGTGTACCCAGTTCTTTGAAAGGCTTCTCCAGTATGTCCATGAAATTCCCCTACAAATAATACGTATTACACGCTTTTGGACTCTGAAAACTTTCTCTTGATTTGAAAAGTTACCCCAGAATATTATACCATATGACGTTATGGAATGAAAGTAAGCAAAGCAAGTCAGGTTTCTTTTTTATTTTTATGTGGCCTATGTCTTATAACATTCGAATTGCAAATACAGATTTCTTAAGTCGTTTCTGCATTTCTGCGATGTGCTCCTCGCAACTGAATTTATCATCAAGTTGTAATCTCAGGAATTTAATACTGCCAACGTCTTCTATTTGCTCTTCTTCATACTTTATGCACGTGCTGAATGGAAACCTCTTACATGTTCTGAACTGTATGTGGTAATTCTTTTCAAAGTTTAATGTCAATGAGTTGGCCCTAAAGCATTTATTAATTTTCATGAAAATATCATTAGCAGACCTTTAGAGAACTATGCTCGACATGCCATTTATTGCAATACTTGTAGAATCTGCAAACAAAACGAACTCTGCTTCTGACAGTGTAACTGAAGAGAGGTCATTAATGTATACAAGAAAAAGCGATAGATCTATGTGGACACCACATGTAATTACTTCCGAATCTGATTACATCTGATGTTAAGACATTTGCGCTAACACCTTTTGTTTCCTGTTAGTGAGGTATGACTTTAACTATTTTGCAGCATGACACCATAGAATTCTAATTTACTTACAAGGATGTTGTGGTTCACACAATCACAGAAAATACCTGCTGATTGTAATTTACTATCTAATGTCTTAACTACATTCTCACTGTAGGTATAAATAGCCTTCTTGATATCGGAACCCTTCAGATATCCAAATTGTCTTCTCGACAATATGTTATTTGTGATCAGGTTTTGAGAAGCTGTTAGTACATCACATTTTCTAGAATTTTCGAGAATTCTGGTAAAAGTGGAATAGGTCTGTAGTTTGATGGTATCTCCTTTCTTGAATAGAGGTTTAATATCCGCATATTTTAGCCTGTCAGGAAATGTACCAGTTGTAATAGATTGGTTACACAAATAACTTAAAATTGTGTTAAAGTCACAAGAACACGTCTGAATTAACTTAGCTGATACTTCATCATAAGCACTAGACATTTCATTATAAAAGTTATTTCTTGTGATCAAGTGATAACATATTCATGTACCTGAAGTTATTTGAGGAGGTGAGAAGCCATGAGGTACAAGTGACATTTTCGGAAAAAAAAGAGTTAAGTGCATAAATGGGTTCCTAGCATATGTAAAATTATGGTGGCCAATAGGTACAAGTGAATCTCTGTTTGATGCTGCAGTTTAACTACTTGCAGAAACGTTTGTATTCTTTGGAGCCCAAGGGGTATCTGTGTAGTGACAATAATGGCGGCGTGCGTGTAAAAGCAGTGATACTGTTATCAAGTGAAATTCGTTGTTTCTGTGCACAGAAGTGATAAATTTCATTTGCTATCTTTCTTCAATAAATACCAATATTATCATTATTTTATTATATATTGGACATAAAATACGTACGTGAAGAGTAACTATGACATCTCCAGATTGCGATATATTTTCTGAGAGCTTAGAAGTTTTCCGAAGCACAGTAGTCACTATTCACGCCAAAAAGCACCTAATAAGAAGTATCTGGCAGGAAACTTAACCCTCAAGAGAATGTATCATCTTTATAAGGAGTTTTGTGAAGGAAAGGCAACAGAGACAGTATGGGAATGCCTTTACCGCCATATTTTTAATATATGCTTTAATATTTTCTTCCATAGGTCATATACAGACACATGTGATACGTGTGACAAGCTGAAAAAAACCATTGATCATGCATCACTTAGTGAGCAAACTTTAACATGAAAAAATAGTTGCTCTTATTGAAAAGGAACTCCATCTATGAAAAGAAGATAGTGCTCGGAAACAAGTGGTGGATGCAAAAATTCTGGTCGCTAAAGATGCTCGGCACGCAGGGGCGGATCCAGGATGGCCTTCTGTGTGTGGTGTGGGGGGGGGGGGGGGGAGGGATGGTGAAAGAATTCTCGTCAGCTAAACTCTGGCTCAGTAGAAAAACTCTAGTACTCGCCACCACTTTTTACCCCACGCCCAACCAAATCAAAGTCTCACAGTTTTGAAGGCTCAGTGCAGTGATAGTACACTAGCTTCGCGGACTAAAAAAAAAAAATTAAAAAACAAGAAAAAAAAAACACCTCCCCTTGTATCCGCCTATGTCGGCACGTGGGTGTATGTTTTGACTTGCAGAAAATGCTCCCAACTCCGGTTCTGACAAGTTCACAAGCTTATTATTCTCGACAGTTGTTTACTTATAATTTGCGTGTACATGATTTGCATACAAGAAAAGTCTTCACGTTTATGTGGCATGAGGGTTAAACGTTGTAACGATGTCAAGAGGATGTAAAGAGATAATGTCTTGTCTACTGAAATTAACAGATTGCCAGCCCCATCATGCATCTCACTGCACTGGGTGACAATGCACGCAAACAAAACAAAAGTCAATACATAGCGATATTTTGGCTCTATACAGTCAACAACACTCACATTCAGACTGTTGACCATAAGTTTCTACCTTCTGGCCCTTCATTTAATGATGGTGACAGAAACTTTGGCATTATTAAACGGAGAAGAAAAATTTCACAAAGGTCTGTTTACGTTTCTCAAGACTGGATTGATGTAATCACCTAGGCGCCAAGACGTTTTGATCTATTAAAAATGGGTGACAAGGATTTTGTCACATTAGACGTGATTGAACCATTCTCTGTAAAATCTCTAAAGGGAATTAAAAAAGTGCAGTATTTGCACATCAAAAAAGATTAACCATGGATATTGTTATATAAATGGACATTCAATGAAGATTTTGAATTCTTCACCTACAGTATGAAAGCTAAAAGCATTGGAAGACATTTCAGATACTCCCAAGTCTAACAGAACGACTCCACCAAAAATTAAGGAAAAATTTCAGATCTACTGAACTTTCTACCATTTGTGCCTCCTGTTAATCATAAATTTTACACAGAACTCAGTGCTGAAGTCCATCCACAGGGGAAAACAAATGGAACAATCTTGCAGGGGAAAACTAGAAGAGAGAGAAATAAGCGTCGGCCCTTGTCAACAGCATGTGCAGCACACCATGGAGGAGAGTCTATCCCAGAGAGCGATAGCTCAGAAGATGAAAGTGACAGCAACTCAGATTAAGAATACAATAATAGAAGTTTTGTTAGAGTTGATTCTATTACTTTCCTGTAATTTAATTTTTAAATCAGAAAGGAAATATTAGGAATTTATAGTTTTTCTATAATTTGAAAATAAAGTTTTTTCTAGATTGGTTTTCGACATTCATTACTATTGTATTAAATGTGCATTATGTATTATGAGTCAGAATACACTAAAGCATTTGAAAATTCGTCTAATATTTTTTTGAGATGACACCATTCTCTCACTTGGAAGCCAAGGGGTACAAGTGACACTGGTCATTAAACTATCGATTATCTTTGTCAACTGACAAAATATTTTGCTGTATTAATATGAGGCAGTTAAATATAAAACAATATCTTCAAATTATATGCAATAGATTTTTCTATATTTATGTCCTGGAATTAACTTTTCAACTTCACCTTTAATCTTGATTATCTCAAAACTAACATCTTGTCACTCGTACCCCTTGGCCTCTCACCTCCTCATTTGTAAATGATATTCAAGCGCATCATTTACTAACCCTGACACTCCCACACTATCAGTAAGGGGTATAAAGTACTTGTTAAATAAATTTGACACACTACGCTCATCAGTTACGAATTTATCACCTACTTTTAATGCTATCTACTCCCATTCTCTTTCTACCAGTCTCCTGTCTCACTATATCCCTTTCTTTTTTTTTTTTTTTTTTTTTTCCCCTCAGAGTGCTATCTTCTTCTCATAATGCAGTTGTGTTCTTAATATTTTACAGTATTTCTTGTATTTAGCTAAATCAGGAGCATTGGAGTTCTCGACTTCGACCTCAGTAGGAACAATATTTTTGTCGAGTGGAATGAACAGAAACCCTTCAATTGTATTTGATCTATCTTTGCGATATACATTCCACTATTGGATAAATACATTGGAGCTTCCTACGTCGAGATGTAGCCATCTCTCAGTCCCGAGGATTATTTGGGAGCAACAAATTCCCTGCAATGCTGTACATTTGGTATCTTTGTTTCTAAAGCTCTGAAAATTTGCTACCAATATTTTGAGTCTAACAATCCTCCCGAATGCGGCCTGTTTCACTGTCTCCATACCGACTGACGAAATTAATTAGAACTATCGTCTAGCCTAAAAAAACATCACGCGCACTTCACAAGTACTCTGCTATCGGACTAACTACTTCCTTTGTGTAGTGCACCCCTGATCTATCAACGGGACCCCTACAATTTCTCACCTGATAATGCAGGTCCAGAAATCTGCAGCCATGATTTTCACAGTGGACACAGCTTTTGGCTGAGTCCCTCCTCTCGGTTCCAAATCAAAGGACCTCGATCCACTCTTGGGGGCAATGATGCAAATTGAAAGCTCTGCTTGTGCCCCGTGCACAAGGTCAGGAGTATTCACCAATTCCGTCAGCTGCAGGTACAATCTAGCATGTCCTCAGAACACAAGCGACAGGCGTCATTGGGGCCGACATGAGCAACAACTTGCAGACGACTGCACTCCTACTCTCAGTATCCGCCAGCAACTATAATAATCAATTTCTGAGAGTCATTTTATTGAAGAATTAATGAAATCATCAGCACATCTTTTGAATTAACTCAAAAACATTAATAGTGTGGCATTATGTTTTGCCAGAGGTTACCACAAATAATACACGCTGTTTAGAAGTTAATATTATTTACTTTAATCCTACATTTCTTTTTTGTTATGTTATTTTTTTTTAATTTTTGCTCATAATTTTAATTGCGGTCAACATACATACATTCCATTAACATCAAAGGAAAGATGATATGAAATCCAAATATATTTTACAATTTTACCACAAATAATTTGCATACCACAAGAATTTACCATTCTTCCCTTCCAATCACAAATTTCAAATTTTGCAACTTTATGTGTGAGAAAACTATACATTCAAGACATTATTGCCATATTTGTATCTTGTCTATAATTTTAGCATATAACTAATGGCGATAACAGAATTTTGATTACGTTACTGCATAAAATGTTGTATTTGTGAACTGGCGATCATTCAAGGTATTTCTGTGTTGTCCACTGTCTCCCTTTTAAGTAGAGGGACGCTACGGTATGAATATAGAAGACAGTTTTCTGGTGTGGATGACCGATGGACCCTGGATCAGAGGGCGTGTTTCCAGAAGCCTACGGAAGAGGTTGGAAGGAGATATGAGTGGCAACAGATTGCAGATGTCTGAAATATTTCTCGTCTAACAGTTTTAAACTTACTTTCTTCCATAGTTTTATTTTCACTTTCGTAACCTTGGTTGTGAACACAGTCAGGTGTTTCCAGCTAATTTATTTATTTTATTCAGGGTCTTCCATGAAGAATGAACCAATTTCATCGAGCCTTATTTTTCCAACTATAAGATTAAACCTATACATGTGTTTGACTGAAGTTCAAGTTTAGTCCTGCAAGTGTTTAATATGATCACCACCAGCAAGGCGTTAGGACAATTCCTTCCAAGCGCATTCCAGCATATCACGATAGAAGAGGTTGATCGAATGTGTTATCCTCTCTTTAAGGTCATCCAGTGTAGTGGGGAATGGCGGAATATAAACTTTGTCCTTCATGTTTCTGCAACAGGAAGAAGTCGCAACGAGTGAGGTCTGGGAGGCACTGTTTCATTCACAAATGCTCGCACTGCTGAACTCCAATAGGGCTGGGCATCATCTTGTTATAAATGTAGTCACGCGAGTGTGATTGTAGCAAAGGTAACATTTGTCCTGTGACAGTGCTGGTGTTGAAGAAGAAAGGGCCATAAAACCTGACATTACTGATCGCACTTTGGGAGAATTACGTTTGTGCTCGATTAAAGCATGTGGGTGCTCGGTTCCCCAAATCCGAAAACTGTGACGATTGACACTGTCATTGGTATGCAAGGTTACTAAAAATGAGGCGCTAAAAGTTGTCGTCATTTTGTTCCATGGTGAACATCACAGCACAGAATTCCATCTGTTTTCCGTTGTCAAAATGACTCAGCCCCGAACCAGCTGACGTCTGTACTGTTTCAGGTGTAATCATCTTTTCAGGACAAGCCAGATACTTGTACTGCTCACCTGAAGGTGATGGCGAACTTGAGAAATGGATTTTCGGGAGCTCAGACACAACGTCTCTAGGATTCTCCTCACATTTTATTCTAACCGTAAAGTTAGCGGCCGATCACGGCTTTTTCCTTTACACAAATACCCTCTTACCTGGAAAAGTTGGAACCAGCGTCGGATGGTCTTGGGAGAGGGCCTGTACACGTCATCGTTAAATCTCCTACAAAACTCGCATTTCACTGTGACTACAGACCTGGTCCATGCGGACGAAATATCGCAGAATGCTTTCTGCTGAGATGTTGTCATTGTCAAACTCACGCAGCAACTGAGTGAGCTCACTGCTGTGCAGGTTTAATGGAGTCCGGTGGTGCAGGGAGGGGGAGGAAGGCGTGCCGGGGAATGGAGGGTAGGTGCACTCTGGTGACTACCAACAAAATGTGTGTCACGCCCTTTCTAACGATATGTGACTGCGTTGGCTTGGGTGCAGCGCAATTTGCATTCGAAGTCGGTTCATTCTTTATGAAAGACCTGTATGGTGACTTCACTATATTTGGAGCTCGAGCTATTCTTCGTGCTTAATAGACACTTTATTGATCACCACTCAACATAATAGCTTCAAAATCAATTAATAAACTGTTTCATTTGAATAACGTATATATTGTAGTTACGTACATGATTTATAGAAGCTCGTACACTCATCCAAAGGTGAAGCATTTAATTATCTTCAATACGGTACAAGACTAAACGACTCCATTTCTCAGAATGGAATTTGCAAGCATTTTTATCATGCACTCTTTCACCTCACTAAGATATAGGTTATGACTTAAACTTTTAGCCGTGCGGTAGTAGCCGCATGGTCTGGAGCGCCATGTCATGAATCGTGTAGCCTCCTCCGTCCGAGGTTCGAATCCTCCCTTTGGCATTGGTGTTTGTGACTTGTCCTTAGGTTAGTTCAACTTAATTTAAGTAGTTTGTAAGTTTAGGGACTGATGACCACAGTAGTTTGGTTCCATATAATTAAAAACATTTGAGCTTAAAATTTTAATTTAAATCTATGCAACCATAAATGAAATTTTGTTAACGTTAAAAAAGGCAATAGGCTCGAACTATGAGTTCATTTTAATTTTGTTCTGGCTCTTGTTAATCTATCTTTCAGTTGCAACTCTAACGTCCTCACACATTTTCTGCCTCGCTGGATGCTGGGTTTGTAGTGAATCATATGGATTCATTAAAGAAATCTACAATACTGACACACTGAATTGTTTTCAGAAACAGATTTGCTCTGGACAATATTTGCCTAACCTTAGTGTATAGAATATCCGATAGTCAGGAGGGACAATTTTCAACAGATTATCAGCCGAACTGAATTTATTTGTTTCACAAATTCCACATTTTCAAGTCTAAGCCATAGGACTTCATCATGCCCCCTATGTTACTTATTTTTACATTTTCATACAAATGATTGGTTTTGGTTCTTATGTTTCTTCTTAAGTTGTTTTAATTTATTATAAATATTCTTTCAATTATGTGAATGATTCCCTCCATCGTAGAGAAATAGTCTTTATTAGGCTAAGTCAGTTGAATATTACGATGTGAGTACAGAAAGTAGTTGGTAACTACACAGGAAGGCATAGGACAGGGAAGGAACTCCTAAGAAAATAGTGGGTAGATTCAATACTGCTAAAGTGAGTGGACATATGTGTGTGCGAGTATTTTAGTTTCTGAGAACGTTTCTCCAAAGTCGAGTTATCTGTGTGTGTCTGCTGGTAGAAGCCTCTTTTGTTTAGTTTCAAAACTTTGTTTCAAATACTGATCGTAAGCTTCCTGAGATTTTTATTTGTTTGCAGGATATTTTCACATGCTGTACTTTTGGTTATATTTGCTGGGTTTTTTTAATTTTTTTTTCTTGTTACGACTTAATACAAAACTGAATATTTTAAATTATATAACCAGTTACTTCAAAACCTATTTTTGAAAACTGCCACATTCAGGATCTTACTAGTCAGTACTCAAGGAAATCATAGGAAATCTCATTTGAAACTATGTAACTTCATTTGGCGGTATCCCCGAATCTAAATGGTTTCTTACCTTTCTTACCAACTCAATGCATTTTACATTTGATTCTAGTTCCATCTACACCGTTGCTGTCAACTTCTTTCCATAAAATGTCATTATGCCATAAAATAGGCCACTGAATACGCATTTATCCATGGCGTGCTGTGAGTGAAGTAATGAGGCTTGGTAGAGGACTAGAGAATACAATCAGTTAACTGTGGATGTACACGCTTTGGATAAAATGCCACACAACTATACAAATGAATAATATACAGGTATGGTGTTTGTTTACGGCTGCTGTGATGCTAGAGCTCCTGCTGTTTCCAAAAAATACCGTCCCCCTGTTTCCGACACGTCGAGTTCTTGATCGAAGACTGTTCACCAGAGTTTTCAGAACACTGCGTGGAAACGATTGCTCTTATCTTTACTAAAAGTTGTATATTTTTAAATGGGTAAAGAAGTACAGCCAGGATGCAGACGTAGGTGTCCGCTGTCAGCATCTCGGCAAGTCAGGGTCCCGTATCACTCCAACTGCACACGCCCCACGCCATTGTAGAGCCTCCACCAGCTTCAACAGTTCCCTGCTGACATGCCGGGTCCATGGATTCCTGGGGTTATCTCCACACTAGTACACGTCCGACTAGCCAGACCAGGCAACATGTTTCCAGCCACCAACAGTCCAATGTCGGTGTTGTGGGGCCAGGCGCGGCGTGAAGCTTTGTGTCGCGCAGTCAGTAAGGAAACACGAGTGGGCCTACGGCTGCGAAAGCCCATATTGATGATGCACTCCTGGGCATTAAAATTGCTACACCACGAAGATGACGTGCTACAGACGCGAAATGTAACCGACAGGAAGAAGATGCTGTGATATGCAAATGATTAGCTTTTCAGAGGATTCACACAAGGTTGGCTCCGGAGGTGACACCTACAACGTGCTGACGTGAGGAAAGTTTCCAACCGATTTCTCATACACAAACAGCAGTTGACCGGCGTTGCCTGGTGAAACGTTGTTGTGATACCTCGTATAAGGAGGAGAAATGCGTACCATAACGTTTCCGACTTTGATAAATTTCGGATTATAGCCTATCGCGATTGTGGTTTATCCTATCACGACATTGCTGCTCGCGTTGGTCGCGATCCAATGACTGTTAGAATATGTAATCGGTGGATTCAGGAGGGCAATACGCAACGCCGTGCTGAATCCCAACGACCTCGTATCACTAGCAATCGAGATGACAGGCATCTTATCCGCATGACTGTAACGGATCGTGCAGCCACGTCTCGATCCCTGAGTCAACAGATGGGGACGTTTGCAACACAACAACCATTGCACGAACAGTTCGATGACGTTTGCAGCAGCATGAACTATCAGCTCGGAGACCATGGCTGTGGTTACCCTTGTCGCTGCACCACAGACAGATGCGTCTGCGGTGGTGTACGCAACGACGAACCTGGGCGCACGAATGTCAAAACGTCATTTTTTCGGGTGAATCCAGGTACTGTTTACAATATCATGATGGTCGCATCCGTGTTTGACGACATCGCGGGGAACGCACATTGGAAGCGTGTATTCGTCATCGCCATACTACCGTATCATCCAGCGTGATGGTATGGGGTGCCATTGGTTACACGTCTCGGTCACCTTTTGTTCGCATCCACGGCACTTTGAACAGTGGCCGTTACATTTCAGATGTGGTACGACCTGTGGCTCGACCCTTCATTCGATCCCTGCGAAACCCTACATTTCAGCAGGATAATGCACGAGCGCATGTTGCAGGTCCTGTACTGGCCTTTCTGGATACGGAAAATGTTCGATTGCTGCCCTGGTCAGCTCATTCTCCAGACCTCTCACCAACTGAAAACGTCTGGTCAATGGTAGCCGAGCAACTGGCTTGTCACAATACGCCAGTCACTACTTTTGATGAACTGTGGTATCGTGTTGAAGCTGCATGGACATCTGTACCTGCACACGCCATCCAAGCTCTGTTTGACTCAATGCCCAGGCGAATCAAGGCCATTATTACGGCCAGAGGTTGTTGGTCTTGGTACTGATTTCTCAGGATCTATGCACCCAAATTGCGTGAAAATGTAATCACATGTCAGTTGTAGTATAATATATTTGTCCAATGAATACCCGTTTATCATCTGCAGTTCTTCTTGGTGTAGGAATTTTAATGGCCAGTAGTGTAATAATGTCGGGTGTGTTGGTTTGGCGGTACTGGCGCTACATGCTCAGCGCCATCAGTCAGAGGGCAGGTATCCTCTCAAATTAAACAGCTGAGTAAAGATCTCATTGGAAAACATTGAGCAAATATGATCCTTAGTCAGCAAAGAATCGATCTTCCAATGGAGAAAAAAAGTGGTTAAGCGGTTAAGCGCTCGACTAGAAACCGAGAGGTCGCGGATCCGAAACCCGGTCGTATCGCGGATTTCTCAGTCTGCGTTTTGAACTACTCTTCATCTGTCAACGATATGAAGAATCTCCAGAAACGATCATCTTTCCACGGTTGAATAATTGGGTTAGGTTAGGGACATGCAAGTCACCGAAGTGACGTCCAGATGTAGACTTGCATCAGGCCACTCAGCTTCATAATATTGCTATTATTATTGTATCTGAATAAAGCAAAGTTTCCTTCAAATTATCTTTCCTACGAAACTTTCTCGTAAGACACTCGTTTAGATGCCTCAACTCACCTGTATGTAGTTCCCAGAAGAACACACCAGCACTGAAAATATCGCTAGCCTTGCAGCAACCAGCTGAATTGAGGAGTTGCTCTGGTGCCAGCCAGTGATACCTTTCCATGTGCTGAGCAGCTTCTGTCTCCGTGAAGATGTACTTCTGAAACAGTTAGATTGGTAGTGACAATACAGGGAATATATATGACGCTCACTTCAAAAAATGACTACACAAATTTATGATAATGGAACAGAGCCACCTATGCTATGTATTTCAGTTAGTGAGTAATCGTCTTCTCGAATTTATTGTGATACATTCTATGTTTGTTAGAAGTGCAGTCTAATCGAAATAGGCCTTTTCAAAAAATTACTAAAAATTGTAGCTGCTGGTTCATTATTAAACATTTGTATAACACCACAACACATTATCACGACATGGGATTGATGAAAAAATATAACACCAATACCAGTCGTATCATTTGCGGAGGGACAGCCTGCAGAGTACCCTCAGATATGTGCTCACTAGTTACTGACATCACACGTCTGACTATGAGAAGCAGTAATCTGCTAAAAGAAGGAAAAAAGAGTAGAGTTAAATGTCCTATGGACGACGAAGTCGTTAAACAAATATTGTAAATAAAATATCCTCACTCAAAATTACACAACTATTGACGATATTTGTGAATGATACCAGGCTGTATAGCCACTCCTAAACGCTCTCGGAACTTGGACAATAACCCATAGCGTGATTCAGAACGTCTCCCTAGCCGCCTCTGCCGCTGAAGTGGGCTGATTGTCATCATGACGCTTACTACATGAACCTGTGTGGTTGGCGGAAATAGCGATTTCTGGTACGCCTGCGTGTAGGATCGAATCTGTCTAGTTCTGAAGTCACTGTCTTTTCGCGAGGCATAAACGCTGGCCATCCGAAATATAACATCATCACAACCAAATTTATTTGGGAGATAGGATGTTGTATAAAGATCACATGACTGAAAGTACAGCTCCATGTGAAGTCAGGAAGATGATCAAATCAGTGCTGCTCGCCTCTGCATTGAATCAAGGTAGCTCTGGGTGTGTTATTGTGGTATAGCAATCCGTGATGCTTCCACACATTGAACAATCTTATCTGGTGAAACTTCCTGGCAGATTAAAATTGCGTGCCGGAACCGGGACTCGAACCTGGGACCTTTGCCTTTCGCGGGCAAGCGCACTACCACTGTGAAGTTTGGAAAGTAGGAGGCGAGGTACTGGTGGAAGTAAAGTTGTGAGGCGGCATCGTGAGTCGTGTCGGGATAGCACAGTCGCTAGTGCGCTTGCCCGCGAAAGTCAAAGGTCCCAGGTTCGAGTCCCGGTTCCAGCACGCAATTTTAATCTGCCAGGAAGTTTCATATCAGCGCACACTCCGCTGCATAGTGAAAGTTTCATTCTGGAATCTTATCTGATGTTCCATCGGGTGCTGTATCCCGTTCCTGTCGTAGTACAATCATTGACCAGATACATTAGATAGGCCAGAGAACAAAAGAACAGGATATCCAGTGCAGTCCAGTGGGGGCACAAGTTTTGAAACTTGTGTGTTGTGTGGTCACGCATTATACTGTTGCAATCTGACAGTCGGTAAGCTCGGAACGTATGGGAAGAGAAAAGGCTCCAGCACTTCAGAAGTAGCCGCGTGTTCTAAGGCGTCATGCTAAGGACTGGCCGTTCGTTCCCACCGGAGGTTCGAGTCCTCCTTCGGGTATGAGTGGAGGCTCTCCCACATCTCCCCTCCCCTCTCCCTTCAACAGACGTTATACACCTGCGTCATGTGAGAAATAATCCTAAGTTTCATCATTATTACATTACAGCGGTCATAATCATGTCACAATGGGTAAGTAATTATATTATATAAGTAGTAATTTCAGAAACAAAATAACGAATGGCATTTTTCAAATTACGTTCTAAAATTTCCGCGGGGCCTCTGGACTGCACCGTTTGCACACAACTAAGACTGGCCCTGGGTATGGGCGTGTGGGTTGTTTAAGAAGTCTGTAAGTCTAGGGACTGCTGACCATAGCAGTTTGCTCCAATAGGTTTACAAACATTTTAACGTCAGAGATATAACGCTGACTCGTTAGTGTACCAGTGAAGCCTACTGACCTTCTGGTCTCGGAAATTCTGTTTGGGATGAGAATTCGCGTGGTAGTAGAATACGTCAAGGGTGTCCAAGTTTTGAGGCGCACTGTCCAGAAAATTCAAAGAAAAAGGGCTCAAAAGTTTTAAGCGCATCACCCTACAACTGATAGACTTGTGAGATCGTTATTGAATCCAGTTCTAATAGCGCAGATGGTAGTATAATAATAATTTCGTGTGGCTCATTGGCCTGGTACAAGTCTTTCGATTGGACGCCAATTCGGCAACTTGCGTGTCTCTAGCCTACCCCAGTTATACAAATGGGGATATTACCAACCGTCTCGTGGGCGACCCTTCAAGAAATGCTTTTTTCAATTGTTTGTTTTAATACTTATAATCACTTTTAAGTAAATATTATTATCCAAGGTATTATCTATTAGTTCTGTGTGGGCCTTGACTCTTCCTGGCCGTCTTCCTGTTAGTATACATATTATAGGACACAAGCTATACTCTGCTTTTCCATGAAGTAACCGGTTCCTATAACTTACAGTGAATATTTGTAATCTTCTTACAACTTACAGTATTAAATAATTTTGTAATGAAAATAATATTTAATGCTTCAATCTACCTACATTAATTGTAAAATGCATTTCGTGTTCTTCGACTTTTTAAATAAAAAATATTGTAATTAAATTTTTAATTAGCTGCTACCGTTATTTCATAAATAAAACAAACTTCTTTATGATATAACTAATAACATTTTATATCATTAATTTTATTTACAAATTGTTACAATTTATAGAAGAAATAATAAAAATAAAATGATAGCCAAAGGTAGGGTCGAATGTTGATCATCCACATGATATATAGGCGCGCTAGCGACTGAGCTACTACATTCTGCTGCAGTACGAAGACTCACTGAATAGTATAAACATATATATGAGTTGCGCTTAAACTTTGGGGCTCTATTTCTCGGAAGTTTCTGGATAGTGCGCTTTAAGAGCTGTGAGTGGACGCCCTTGACGTATACTACCAACAAGCGAAGTCTGGTCAGAAACGTAATTTCCGTGACCTGAAGGTCTCCTTGCGAGAGAGTTTAACCAAGTATCACCCATGATACGAATTCGAAACATTTAAACATTTAGATCGTTTCGGGGAGTTGAAATAAATTCAACCGCGAGGTAGAAAATTTGTGCTGGTCCGAGATTCGAATCCTGGTTTCCCACTTCTGGCCAGCGGTCGCCTTAATCAATCAGGCTATCCTGCCAGTTGCGGACTAACGCTGTCGGATGCCCGGGGCCGCGAGAAAACAAAATGAGGCCCCCGTCCACTTGGAAATACATGTACTACTATAAAAAAGTAACTTTTGAGATTTGGAGGCCCCCCAGGACGAGAGGAACGGGACAATCTAAGATATAGACCACACAAAAGGCCAAGGGCACTCAAAAAACAGACACGAGGCCCGGGGGGTCCGCCCCCCCCCCCCTTTAGTCCGCCGCAGTATCTAGGCACGCTTTATTCAAACCCAAATTCTCAACTTACAGAACACTACGATTGTAGTGCTCTCTGTCCAATATTACCTCTTTCTCGCTGCCTATACTGGATTCCCGCTAAAGACCGAGCGTATTAATGCGTCCGCATTGAAATTGCACTGCCTGTTGTGGGCATATTTACAATTATTGATATGGCGTCTGTTCTTTTCTGACAGCAGCAGATTAAAAAAAAAACACATCAGAAGTTGGCACCATTGGCACCAAACGCCGAGTTCGAAATACACATTCAGTTAGAGAGGTATGAAGACATAATGGTTATCTTCCTTGGCGTGTATCAATGGATCTGATCTCAGACATAAGTTTTTTCAGGGCTCTGATAGTGCAGCTAAAAGAGTGTAACAAGTTGTTAAGCATATGCAGCGGAACGAGAACAGCCGATGTGAAAGGTGCATGCCACATTCAGTAATAATGAACACAGCCTCACATAATTAGCAAATTACCCCAACTGTACATCTCTGAGTTCAGTTCGTCATTAATATCGATGCCGTTTATGCCGACAGCATTCAGTTCAGTGTTTATCAGAGTGTTGTGAAATCTACTCTCAGACGTTCGAGCACTGATCAGACACTGTTTGCCATTCCCGGGACGCCAACATCCAAGTAACTATGAGCAACCACTCATAGAAGTTTGCATAGAAGACTGAAGGTCTTCCCACACGAGAAGTATGACAGTACTTGTCACACTAACATCGTAGATGCAACTTGGCGAGAGGGCTAACAAGAACCCCCGTTAGCCCCAGTCACTGCAGGCAGTTTAGAATGCCAGTGCCTACGTGCTTAGTAGGCCCAGGATCAATGTACTACAAGATTTCCGAAAGTGCCGTACATCACGATGGATCATCGTGGTCATCGACATCTTCCAGTGTGAGATCGAGAATACTCTACTGCGTGTGCAGCTCATACATACGCCACGACTTCACTTAGAGGACTTCCAGATAGCAGCTTGCACACGCTAATCGTGATTTATTAATGCTGAAAGACGCTCAGTAGTTTCTAAGGTCCATCTTGACTATATAAAGATGTGCCCGCTCGGCTTTCGTACACGACTCTGGAAAAGGCACTTATTATTGTAACACAGAAAGATAGTTACTATTAAAGGAAGTAATATTTTATTTAGAAACTGATAAACTGTCTCAGAAGAATCCCATATGTAAGTCACGTTCATTACAAGGATCTTAGTATGTCAATATTAATAGTAAGTACACAAATTAATGCTATTAGAGAAAAGGTTTTGGTAGAAAGAAATTTTTGATTTTCATAAATTACAGTATTTACTTTAAAATCCTCTAAGAAAAATAATTTAAAAAAATATATAATCAAAGAATTGGTGTAATTCCATTCACAACGTAGTATATATTTGAATGCATAATTATCTTACCTTGTAAATATTTTGTGAATACTCAAATCCAGAAAGCTTAAGAACATAATTTTTGGTTACAAGAGTATTATGTGATGAAATTGCTGTATGTAGCCATCCATTATCGTGAAGATATATCATAACTTCACATAACTGAATCATGAAACTCTTCTTCAGCACTGATGTGAAATTTACTCTCTGTAAAAGCAGTAGGTGATAAGACGCATCTCTTTTATGTGCATAGAAAGAAGAAATATAAAGTTAATAGTATCTTTCCTACCTTTTCGTGAATTAAGTTATAGAGTGACTCCAATATGTCTTCAAACACCATTACAATATGATATCTTTCTGTATGTAGCAGACCCATAAGTAGATGTATGTTTGTGTGACGAATTTCTCTGCAAAAGAACGACTTTTTTACTTTACATGTTAATTAATCCAGACTGCATACTCAACAAAACAAACAGAATTACTTTACAAGACATAAAATGCAATACTGCACTAGTATTACTGCAAAACTTCAGTGCCCTCTATCAAAATATTCCTTCTGCAAAGCAAGTAACGAAGTTTTATTAATGAGTAGAGCATCAGTAATGTTAACTTTTAACGCAGTAATTGAGAGACTCCTTTTTTTGTAATGAGGGAAATGTAGCGGTATTTTGGGAGAGAAAATGGGAAATTGTGTGACAAGGAATAGCAGTATTGTAAATGTTTAGTAAATGTCAAGAGTATTCAAATAAGAACAGTTAAATAACCCCCATGAACCACAGACATTGCCGAGGTGGGGTGGCTTGCGTGCCTCAACGATGCAGATAGCCGTACCGTAGGTGCAACCACAGCGGAGGGGTATCTGTGGAGAGGCCAGACAAACGTGTGCTTCCTGAAGAGGGGCAGCAGCCTTTTCAGTAGTTACAGGGGCAACAGTCTGGATGATTGACTGAGCTGGCCTTGTAACATCAGCTAATGTGGCTTTGCCACACGGTTACTGCGAGCGGCTGAAAGCAAGGGGAAACTACAGCCGTTACTTTTCCCGAGGACATGCAGCTCTACTGTATGAAAATATGATGATGGCATCCTCTCGGGTAAAATATTCCGGAGGTAAAATAGTCCCCCATCCGGATCTCCGGGCGGGGACTACTCAGGAGGATGTTATCATCAGGAAAGACAATACTGGCATTCTACGGATCGGAGCGTGGAATGTTAGATCCCTTAATCGGGTAGGAAAATTAGACAATTTAAAAAGGGAGATGGATAGGCTGAAGTTAGATATAGTGGGGATTAGTGAAGTTCGGTGGCAGGATGAACAGGATTTCTGGTCAGGTGAGTACAGGATTATA
Organism: Locusta migratoria; assembly: GCA_026315105.1. Lineage (NCBI taxonomy): Eukaryota > Metazoa > Arthropoda > Insecta > Orthoptera > Acrididae > Locusta > Locusta migratoria. The sequence goes on from CM048755.1 coordinate 16,117,313, forward strand.
AATACAAAATCAGTTGGGGGTATCACAGGAGTAGGGCTTATAATGAATAAGAAAATAGGAATGCGGGTAAACTACTATGACTAGCACAGTGATCGCATTATCATTGTCAAGATAGAAACGAAGCCAACACCGACAACAGTAGTAAAGGTTTATATGCCAACTAGCTCTGCCGATGATGAGGAGATCGAAGAAATATATGAGGAGCTAAAGGAAATTATTCAGACAGCGAAGGGAGAGGAAAACTTAATTGTGATGGGAGACTGGAATTCGGTAGTAGGAAAAGGAAGAGAATGAAAAATAGTAGGTGAATATGGACTGGGCAGGAGGAATGAAAGAGGAAGTCGCCTGGTAGAATTTTGCACGGAACATGATTTAATCGTAACAAACACGTGGTTTAAAAATCACAAAAGGAGGCTGTATACTTGGAAGAGACCAGGAGACACCGGAAGGTATCAGATAGATTTTATAATGGTAAGACATAGATTCCGGAACCAGGTTATAAACTGCAAGACATACCCAGGGGCAGATATAGACTCTGACCATAACTTGTTAGTCATAAACTGTAGGCTGAAGCTGAAAAAACTGCAGAAAGGTAGGAAAATAAGGAGATGGGATTTAGATAAATTGAAGGAACGTGAAGTTCTTGGAGAATTTCAGAGGGAGATTTAGGCAACAATTGACAAAAACAGGGGTAAATAAAACAGCAGAAGAGGAATGGGTAGCATTGAGAGATGAAATAGTGAAGGCAGCAGAGGACAAAATAGGTAGAAAGGCAAGACCTACAAAAAATCCTTGGATATCACAGGATATACTAAATTTAATTGACGAAAGGAGAAAATATAAAAATGCAGTAAATGAAACAGGCAATATGGAGTACAGACGACTAAAAAATGAGATTGACAGGAAGTGCAAAATGGCTAAGCAGGAGTGGCTAGAAGCCAAATGCAAATCTGTAGAAGAATGTATAACAAGGGGAAAAGTAGATACCGCCTACAGCAAAATAAAAGACACATTTGGGGACAAGAAAAGCAACGCTACGAATATCAAGAACTCAGATGGGAAACAGTTCTCAGCAAAGAAGGGAAAGCTGAAAGGTGGAAAGAGTACATAGAGCAGCTCTACAAAGGAAATGAACTTAGAGACGATGTTGTAGGAAGGGAAGAGGAAGTAGATCAAGATGAAATAGGAGATACTATACTGAGAGATGAATTTGACAGAGCCTTGAAAGACCTAGGTCGGAATAAGGCCCCAGTAGTAGATGACATACCCTCAGAGCTACTAAAGGCTCTGGGAGAGCCAGCCATGACAAGACTATTTGAACTGCTGTGTAGGATGTATGAGGCAGGCGAAATGCCCTCAGACTTTAAGAAAAATGTAATAATCCCCATTCCAAAGAAATCAGTCGCAGACAGGTGTGAAAATTACAGTACCATCAGTTTGATAAGTCATGGTTGCAAAATATTAACACGAATTATCTACAGGAGAATGGAAAAGCTGGTAGTAGCTGACCTCGGGGAAGATCAGTTTGGATTCAGGAGGAACATAGGAACCCGGGAGGCAATACTCACTTTACGTCTTATCTTAGAAGATAGATTAAGGAAAGGCAAACCTACATTTTTAGCTTTTGTAGATTTGGAGAAAGCATTTGACAATGTTGACTGGAATACACTCTTTCAAATTCTGAAGTCAGCAGGGGTAAAATACAGGGAAAGAAGAGTTATTTACAACTTGTACAAAAGCCAGACCGCAGTTATTACACTCGAAGGGCATGAAAGGGAAGCATCAGTTGGGAAGGGAGTAAGACAGGGTTGTAGCCTTTCTCCGATGTTATTCAATTTGTACATTGAGCAGGCGGTGAAGGAAAGCAAGGAATAGGGATTAAAGTTCAGGGGGAAGAAATAAAAACATTGCGTTTTGCTGATGACATTGTAATTCTGTCAGAGACAGCAAAGGACCTGGAAGAGCAGTTGAATGGAATGGACAGTGTGCTGAAGAGAGCGTATAAAATGAACATTAACAAGAACAAAGCAAAAATAATGGAATGTGGTCTTAGAAAATCAGGCGATGCTGAAGGAATTAGATTAGGTAACGAAACAATGAAGGTGGTAGATGAGTTTTGTTACTTGGGTAGTAAAATAACATGCGATGGTCGCAGTACAGAGGATATAAAATGCAGAATGGCAATGGGAATAAAAGCATTTTTGAAAAAGAGAAATTTGCTAACTTCGAATGTTAATTTAAGGGTAAGGAAGTCTTTTCTGAAGGCATTTGTGTGGAGTGTTGCCTTGTACGGGAGTGAAACATGGACGATAAGCAGTGCGGACAGGAAGATAATAGAGGCTTTTGAAATGTGGTGCTACAGAAGAATGCTGAAGATTAGGTGGGTAGATCGCAAAACTAATGAAGAGGTACTGAATATAATTGGTGAGAAAAGGAATTTTTGGCATACCCTGACTAAAAGAAGGGATCGCTTGGTAGGTCACATTCTTAGACATCGGGGTATCGTGAATTTAGCATTGGAGGGAAGTGTGTGTGGTAAAAATCGCAGAGGGAGACCAAGAGACGCGTATAGTAAGCAGATTCAAGTGGACGTGGGTTGCCGTTCTTATGAGGAGATGAAAAGGCTTGCTCAGGATAGAGTAGGGTGGAGAGCTGCATCAAACCAGTCTCCGGACTGAAGACCATAATAACAACAACAACAAATAATAGGAGAGAATAAGCGAACAAGTCAGTCAACTTTTTCTAGGTGAATTGGTTGGTTTTATGTTCCTCGGATGATTCGTGGAATTAACTATAATACTGTAATGATGTGGAATTAGTCATTTAAGTTCATATTACACATGCATACATAAATATGGCTAAATGCTTAGCATTTCGTAAATTCTTACCATTCACAATTTATTTTTCTAATTATTGTTAATTTTTCTAATAATAATGTAATAATTATGAACATATATGGATCTTAAAAACAGAAGCAAAATTTTAATATAGTCTTCACAAATAGCTCCTCATAGTCACCGTGTCCACTTCTGGAATGTTATATGTAATCATTTTCTCCTTTAAAATTTTATTTTCAGTTTCTCATTCCCATTTGTATACGACGTTACATCTATCAGGTAAAATACACGCCCATAAAGAATGACTCTTATGGTCACAAAATACTGGTGTCGTTTCTGTTCACAAACAGTATGGACTATTCTGTTTTGCAGAGGAAATTGAAACAGCAATGCCGTTCCTAGACATCCTGTAAAACTGGTTGCTACCCCAACTTAACGAAGATTCCAATGATTTCATTTCTATGCATCAGGGTGCGCTGCCTCACTTTCACCTTGAAGTGCCGCAACATCTTATTAACACTATCCTAAAACATTGGATTGGAAAAGATGGACAAGATTTTGATAATTGCTTTTGGCCTTACAGTTCACGAGAACTGAAACATTGCTTTTTTGTGGTCACGCATAAATGAGACATTCTTTGTCCCACCCATGGTAGCTACTCTTCAAGATATTATTTCTTTCTGACTTGATTCTACAGCTGTTATTAATCAGCCGGGATTCGAACTTGCCTGGCCCAGGATACACCACCGGTCACCACAACAGATCAGCTTTGGCAATATATGGTATCAGCATGAACTGCTGTAGCCCATATACACATCCAGAGTCTCATTAATTCAATGCAGAGGTTATAGGCAACAGTGGCGGTCGCATTCAGTACTGATTTCATCATTTTCTTCACTTCCCATGGGGCTGGTTCTTTTTTTATTTTTTATTTTTTTATTTTCAATCCTGTGATCTTTGTACGACGTGTTACCTCCCAAATAAATTTGTCTGCGATATTCCGGTCCGTTTTGGTGTTGCCTTTATGAAGGTCAGTTGTGTGGCTTGACTTTCGAGGACACCACCGACCCTCAACTTCTGATCTTAGGGGTGGTCCCAGGCCTAGCAAAAAGTAGTTTTTGCCATGCGGTATTTACTACAATGTCTGTGATTTCGTGTCATGTTGTGTACTTCTTTACTGAATAGTGACCTCTGTCGTGAGGAATGGGTGCTATTTTTATATCTTAATTGTCGTCCAACTACGTATTCAGGTAGGGCGACAGGCCGCCTGTAGCGGGCCCTGGGGTTTTTGGTTACCCCACCCATTGAATGAGTGGATTCTCTTATCGCCATCTCCGTTCCTAGAGTCGTCGCGCTGCAAGACGGAATCGTTTTTGGATCAGAGGCTCTTGCATCGCTTCATACAGATAGCGATGTGGAAATTTTTGAGGGACATGAAAACTCGATATTTGCTCTAATGGAGGTGCGGTAGAGATTCTTTCCGCTGCAAATAGATAGCTTCGAGTTTTCGTTGATCAGCGGGTATAGAACTCCTGCTCTCTGCGCCGTTTGTTTATGCACTCTGGTAATGTGCTCCTTCCAGGTGAGCTTCCTATCAATGGCCACACCCAATTATTTGGCCTAATTTGTTCTAGTTGATGTCCGAAGAGATGTACATTCTGGACAGGTTAATCCCGTTTCTTGTTTATGACCATTGCCTGTGTTTTGGCTGGGTTGAACCCCACCCTCCAGTCTCCGGCCCATAGTTCTGTGTCGCCACAGGTATCCTGTAATCTTCTGTGAACTGCCTCAGGCCTTCAAATTCGTGTAATTAGGGCTGTATCATCTGCATACACGGCCTTGAGGACTGTGAGCGACGTCAGAAAGTCTGCTGTGTACATTGTATAAAGCACCGGCCTTAGAACACATCCTTGTGGAACACCCGGAGCTATTGGTCGTACCGTCCAGATCTCGCGTCCTACTCTTACGACGAAAGGTCTTCCGGCGAGGTAACTCGCGGTGAGCTGAACGAATGTTGTGGGGAGGCCTTGAAGATAGAGCTTGTAAAGTAACCCTCCATGCCAAACACTATCAAAGGCCTTGGTTACATCCAAAAAGATGACAGCGCAGTACTTCGGATTATTGAATGCTTGCATAACTTCTTCCACCACCATAAGGAGCTGGAGCGTCGTTGAGTGTTGTCTTTTGAAACCAAACTGTTCATATGGTATGATGCCCTCTGTCTATCATCGGAATCGATCCAGGAATAACTTCTCAGAGAGCTTGCTGATTGTTGGTAGCAAACTAATTGGTCTGAAAATCTGCTGCCGGCCGCGGTGGCCGAGGGGACTGAGGCGCTCCAGTCACGGTCCGCACGGCCACTACGGTTGGGGGTTCGAATCCCCCCTCGGGCATGGATATTTGTGCCGTCCTTAGTTGTATGTAGTTCATAAGTAGTTTGTAAGTTTAGGGACTGATAACCCCGTAGTTAAGTCCCATAGACTGTACAAAGATTTGAACATTTTTTTAAAACAAATCTGCTGGGTTAGATCGGTTCTCAGTAGGTTTTGGTACTGCCACTATAAATTCATGCTTCCATGCTGTAGGGTACTCTCGACGAGTGAAGATGATGTTGAACAGAGTCGCTATGAAGAGGATTGCTTTTTTTGGGAGTTGCCACAGAGCCCATCCATCAATGTTGCCATGTCCAGGTGCTTTATTCGTGGGTACGTGCCGAAGATAGTCTGCTACTTCTCGTTCCAGCGTTGGTGGTATAGATTCGTCTTCATTTTCTCCATTGTTGAACATAGCAAGTTTATCCTCAGTGTGTTGGACATGTTGGACGTTGAGGGGTTGATCCAATTGTCGTAAATTCGCTTAGGATATCGTAGCTAGTGCATTTGCCTTGTCGTTCAGGGTGTAAGCACTACCTTGTTGTATCACGATTGGAGGCATTGGTGGCCTACATCGCGTGAATGTTCGAACTACTTCCCATGGTTGAGCTTCTTGGCCAATGGCTCCAGTCTCTTCCTCCCATTGACGAATCTTGAGTGTCCGAGGACAGCTTTGATTTCCCTTCATAACTGGTTCACCCTCCGTTTGGTGTGAGGATATCGTGTTTCATGCCACTCTCTATTTAATCTGGCGGGGCAAAGGAGTTGCGGGCGCTGTCGATCGCCTTGGTGAGAACATGTACAGCCTCGTCGACTGCGAAACTGTCCACCGACGCGGCTGCCGCAATTATAGCAGCGACGTGTTGTTGGAAGCGATTACAAGTTCGTTTTCCGGGTGGGGTCTCATCTCCGGGCGTAGAGGCTCCGTCATGAGGCTAAATATCACCGGAAGGTTGTCAGAGGAGATCAGCTCATGAATGACGTCGATGCCGACGAAGCAGTCAACGTACTTCGAAATCCCGATGTCTACGACGTCTGAGCAATGTCCGTTTCTCGGGTAAAGTGTCGGTTCATATGGCCCATGAACTACGGCCCTAGCTCTCTCGGTAGCCAGTAGCAGGTGCCGTCCACTGATGTTGGAGGTGTGGAAATGCCATACAGAGTTTAGGTCTCCCCTTATGAAGACTCTGCCTCGCAGATGAAGTACAGTAGTAGCTTCCTGAACACTCATGTGAATGTTGATTTCTTGTAGAGAGCGACGAAAGTGACGAGACCTGTCGTTGTCTCCACCGCCACCGCTGTAGCCTCAATTGTGGTGAGCTGGCGCAGTGGGATGCGACAGTGTGATAAGCTGTGTCTCACATAAATGGCAGTGCCTCCCCGCCCTCAGCCGATCGTCCCTGTAGCACACATAATTTGGTAATTTCTCCCGGAGTCCAGGTTTACGACGCGTCTCGTTGAGGAGGTAGATGCCTATTCTGTGGTGGTGCAAAAATTGTCGAAATTCAAGTAACGTCGCGAAAGATGCTGCAAGCATACCACGCCGTCTCTGTCTATTTTGCGCCATGAAGACCCAAGGAGTCTTCTGGTTGAGAAGGAGATGCATTTCGCAGTGACGCCTGTATGGTAGCAACGATTGCGGCCAGCAGCTCAGCGAGGATGTTGGCTACAGCCAGCAGTGTCGTCTGCATTTCCTTCAGCAGTTTCGCGACGTCAAGGAATACTTCTCTGTTGTCCTGGTCCTGACGTCTTGGAAGCTGCTCGGCCGGTTGAGGTGGAGGCCTGAGAGGCGATTCACGCCCGAGTAAAACGTTGGTGTACTGAAACCCCTCTCTCGCGGCCAGCGTGTTGCTGCACTGGCTCCGTTGGCGGTGGTTGCACTCCCTTCCTTTGACGGTTTGTCCTGCCCTGGCTCACTGGTCTTCAGAGGAGAGGAGATAGATACTCGCTGTCGTCGATGCGCTGCTTTGTGCACAACACAACCTCTGTAGTTTGCCGGATGATTTTGTTCACAGGTAAACTTTGCTGGTTTGTTCCTGTCGTATGAACACTTCCGACTATCATGCTGTTCGCCGCATTTGACGCAATGAGGAGGCATACATCTACATATACATACATACTCTGCAATTCACATTGAAGTGCATGTCAGAGTGTTCATCGAACATTCTCTAATAGCTCGCGGAAAAAAGGAACATCTACATCTTTCCGTTTTCGATCTGATTTCTCTTTCTTTTCATGATCATGTCTTCCTATGTAGGTGGGTGCTAACACAATCTTTTAACATTCGGAAGGGAAAGATGGTGAAAGAAATTTCGCAAATAGATCTCGTCACAACGAATGACGCCTTTTTTTAATGATTTCCGTGACACTCTCTCCCCTATATCGCGATAATACAAAACGAGCTCCCCTTCTCTGTACTTTCTCTAAATCGTCTGTCAATCCTACGTGGTGGGAATACCACAATGCTCAGAAATACTCCAAAATAGAACGCACGTGTGTGGTGTAGGCAGTTTCTTTAGTAGAACTGTTGCATCTTCTAAGTGTTCTGCCAACGAAACGTAGTCTTTGGTTCGCTATCCCTACAATATTTCTATATGTTCTTTACAATTTAAGTTGTTTATAATTGTTACTCCTATGTATTTAGTTGAATTTACGGCCAGTAGTTTTGACTGGTTTATCGTGTAAATGAGGTTTAACGGGCTTCTTTTAGTGGTCATATGGATGACTTCACACTTCTCATTATTAAGGGTCAATTGCCATTTTTTCCACCATGGTGATATCTTATCTAAATCATTTTGCAGTTGCTTTTGATTTTTCTGGTGACTTTACAAACCAGTAAGTGACAGCATCATCCGCGAACAGTCTTACGGAGCTTGTCTCCAAAATCGTTTATAAAAATAAGGAACAGTAGGGGCCCTATAACACTTCCCTGGGGAACGCCAGATATCACTTCTGTTCTAATCGATGACTTTCCGTCACTTATAACGTACTGTGTCCTTTCTGTCAGGAAATCACGAATTCAATCGTACAATTGTGGCGATATTCGAGAAGTACGTAGTTTGATTATAAGACGCTTGTGAGGTACAGTGTCGAAAGACTTCCGGAAATCTAGAAATACGGAAACTATCTGACATCCCTTGTCCATGGGCATAGTGTACAGGCGCGCGACATGTTCAAATTCAAATGTTTGTAAAGCTTATGGGACTTAACTGCGGGATCATCAGTCCCTAAAATTACAAACTACTTATAAACTACCTTATACTAAAGACAGCACAAACATCCATGCCCGAGGGGGGATTCGAACCCCCAACGGGGAATGGCGTCGCGCATCGCAGCATAGCGCCTCAATGCGCTCGGCCACGCCGCCGCCGCGCGACATGTCCAGGCTTTTGACAGTTGTAAGTTTCTGGGCCTACACTGTGAGGTCAAAAACGTCGGTGAGTTTGTAGATGCCTCGGTGGTCAGGTGTGTCGTTAAGACCGATCTCAATCATGGGCATTGATGACTGTGTGTCAGGTTTGAGCATCCTTGATACTGCAGTCGCGCCAAATCTGCTTTAGTTCTTCCTTGACGGTATCCGCCGAGAGTTTGAGTGGGATAACTCTGAGAGCCACATTCAGCACCTTTGGTCTGACCGTTGGAAATGTGTAATGTGGCATCCCCTTCTTGCCGATTATATCCATGACATGTACATAATCTTCACGAGAGGTGAAATGAAGTTTGATACCCTCACCTCCCCACACGCGCGCCCGAACGGTGATTTGCAGTGGTCTTTCAACCAATGGCGAAACGTCTTCCTGAGTGAGTTCTACCACAATAGGTGGGAACTGCAGCGTAGTATTCTTCTGTTGATCAGATCCTGCGTATCTACATGAGCTTCTCCCATCTTGTGAACCTGTTCTGCTATGGCAGGGTAGGCGTTGGGCGTCCCCACTGCCGGAACATCTTGCTTCTGTGCATGTGCTACCTTCTTCTTTGGCGATTTCACGAATCCTGCGTCCCTGGTCGGTGAAGAACGTTGTGCTTTATTTTCTGTTATTGTTGCAGCATGTCGCTTCCTTATCTTTATATCATCTTGCTGTTCGAAGCCAATTTCTTCAGTGGTGAGGTCCGATGTGTCTTCCATCTCGTGATCCACGTCACGCCGGGTCTTCACCAGTTCTTCCTTCTTCCACTGGCGAGTCGTCATCGACGGAGTGGGCAGCAGGGCCGCCGCCTCGCCACCTGACTCGGCCGCACACGTCATTCCGCTGTGGCACCGCGCGCTCCACTGACTTTCGAGGAGGATTCTTGTCACTAAAGACTTGGTCTTCTAATCAGAACTCTTGCTGGTAGCTAGAAGGAAGCTCTACCTTAGATGTAGGTCAGAACGCAGGGTCACCAGTCATTCATTGCTACGGTTACAGGATAACGCCGACCAGTGTGGTAAGAGTATTACAGTGTAAGATGCGGTACATATATTAACGTTCAGCGGGGTTTATTTGCAGAGTTCTAATGATCAAAGACAGATTTACTATGATTAACTTTGACATTGTTTCTAGTGTTATTGACTATTTGCAGTCGTTGGTCGTAGTTGCCATACGGCTTACCCTGTCACCCATCTTACAAAGGTGCAGGTGCTTTCTTTTACTCCGCTATCCCTATTGAATGTCTGTTTAACATCGAATTATTGTTCGAGTGGTTAAATCAGACACATAATACTTTATGTCAAGAAGCGAACTTTTCCAGTGGCCACGAGTTTCCTTTTACAATTAAATGAGCCCTTTACATTATTGTAACCACATAGATGTTTACTTTGGTCACCCGTATTAACTTCTGTTGCATTATCCGTTGTCTGTTTAGTGCAGCCGGCCGCGGTGGCCGAGGGGACTAAGGCACTCCAGTCACGGTCCGCACGGCCACTACGGTCGGGGGTTCGAATCGCCCCTCGGGCATGGATATTTGTGCCGTCCTAGTTCGTAAGTAGTTCATAAGTAGTTTGTAAGTTTAGGGACTGATAGCCCCGTAGTTAAGTCCCATAGACTTTACAAACATTTGAACATTTTTTGTTTAGTGCATAGCTTTCCCATCCTTTAAATCATTTCATGATGTTACGTGATGTTTCCCATCTGCTGCTCATCAGATATTAGACGTAGCATTCTGGGGGTATACGAAGTGCACACACGACACCTTCAGTGGATGCGTTGAACAGAAAGTTTAAGAAGTGATCGGGACGTGTTATTTCCCTAACCATGCTTATTTATAGACTATATCTAATATTACGTTACCTGTTGGGTCATAGAAGCGAATAACGTTTGGATTTTGCTATGTATTGATGCAATCGTAATCTAATTGCAACGTTTATTTCAACAGTTACGTAAATTTTAAGTAGTTAGTGCATCAGAATTTACAGAGACAAGGAGCAACCATATTGGACCAATGTTAAACAGGTTGAGATGTGCACCTGTTGGAGGCGTGAGTTTGCTAAGTTGGCAGAAATGAAAGTGCGGAGCGAAAATAAGGCATCTCAAATGTTTCGGAAACTTAACGCAGAAAGACACTCTTGGACATTAAAATTGCTACACCACGAAGACGACGTGCTACAGACGCGAAATTTAACCGACAGGAAGAAGATGCTGTGATATGCAAATGATTAGCTTTTCAGAGCATTCACACAAGGTTGGCGCCGGTGACGACACCTACAATGTGCTCACATGAGGAAAGTTTCCAATCGATTTCTCATACACAAACTGTTGACCAGCGTTGCCTGGTGAAACGTTGTTGTGATGCCTCGTGTAAGGATGATAAATGCGTACCATCCTGTTTCCGATTTTGATAAAGGTCGGATTGTAGCCTATGGCGATTGCAGTTTATCGTATCGCGACATTGCTGCTTGCATTGGTCGCTCCTTGTCTCTGTAAATTCTGATGCACTACTAACTTAAAATTTACGTAACTGTTGAAATAAACATTGCAATTAGATTACGATTGCATCAATACATATCGAATCGGTGGGTTCAGGAGGGCAATACGGAACGTCGTGCTGGATCCCAACGGCCTCCTATCACTATCAGTCGAGATGACACGCATCTTATCCGCATGGCTGTAACGGATCGTGCAGCCACGTCTCGATCCTTGAATCAACAGATGGGGACGTTTGCAAGACAACAACCATCTGCACGAATAGTTCGACGACGTTTGCAGCAGCATGGACTATCAGCTCGGAGACCATGTCTGCGGTTACCCTTGACGCTGCATCACAGACAGGAGCGCCAGCGATGGTGTACGCCACGACGAACCTGGGAGCACGAATGGAAAAACTTCATTTTTTCGGATGAATCCAGGTTCTCCTACAGCATGATGGTCGCATCCGTGTTTGGCGACATCGCGGTGAACGCACATTGGAAACGTGTATTCGTCATCGCCATACTACCGTATCACCCGGCGTGATGGCATGGGGTGCCATTGGTTACACGTCTCGGTCACCTCTTGTTCACATCGACGGCACTTTCAACAGTGGCCGTTACATTTCATACGTGTTGCGACCCGTGGCTCTACCCTTCATTCGATCCCTGCGAAACCCTACATTTCAGCAGGATAATGCACGACCGTATTTTGCAGGTCCTGTACGGGTCTTTCTGGATACGGAAAATGTTCGACTGCTGCCCTGGCCAGCACATTCTCCAGATCTCTCACCAATTGAAAACGTCTGGTCAATGGTGGCCGAGCAACTGGCTCGTCACAATACGCCAGTCACTACTCTTGATGAACTGTGGTATCGTGTTGAACCTGTACACGCCATCCAGGCTCTGTTTGACTCAATGCCCAGGCGTATCAAGGCCGTTATTACGGCCAGAGGTGGTTGTTCTGGGTACTGATTTCTCAGGATATATGCACCCAAATTGCGTGAAGATGTAATCACATGTCAGTTCTAGTATAATAATGTGTCCAATGAATACCCGTTTATCATCTGCATTTCTTCTTGGTATAGCAATTTTAATGGCCATTAGTGTATTTCTGAACCTGGTTTTAAAGTGTAAGACATATGCAGAAGATGATATAAACACTGGCCATACCTTACTGGTTATGAACTGTAGATTAAAATCTGAGAAATTCCATAAAGGTAAGAATGTAAGAACAAGTAAATCGCTTCAACCTATCGAATATGCGGTTATTGAGAGTTTAAGAGGGAGCATTAGACAACTATTGATTGACAAAGGGGAAAGTAATACAGTAGAATTAGATATTGTGACTTTGGGAGTGGCGTAGTGAATGCTGCAGAAGATCAAATAGAAAGAAGACAATGCCTAGTAGAACTCATTGAGTATCAAAGGAGATACTGAACATAATGAAAGGAGATAATATGAAAATGCAGCAAATGAACTAGCAGGCAGGGAGTACAGACAGATGTTGTAAGGAAGTGCAAACTGGCTAAGCAGGAGCGCCTAGAAGACAAATTCAAGGCCGTGGAAGATTCCATAACTAGGAGAAAGACAGGTACCTCCTACAGAAGAGTAAAAGAGACATTTGGAGAAAAGAAAAGCAGCTGCATATAATCAAGAGCTCAGATGAAAAACCAATACTAAGAAATGAAGGAAATCTCAAAGATGAAGGAGTATATAGAGGATGTGTACAAGGAAAATGAACTTCAAAGCAGTATTGTAGAAGCCGAAGAGGAAGTAGTTGACTATGAAGTAGCAGATACGATATCGCGAAAAGGATTTAACAGAGCATTGACATATTTATGACGAAACAAGTCCTCTGGAATAGACAATATCCCCCTGAATTGCTGATATCCTTAGGAGATTCAGCCATGACCTTGCTATTCTACCAGGTGTGCAAGATGAGTGAGACAGGTGAAATACCTTCAGACTTCAAGAACAATGTAATATTTCCAGTATCATAGAAATCAAGTGTAGTCAGGCATGGAAATTGCACAAATATCAATTTAATAAGTCATAGTAACAAAATACAGAACTAACACTAATTATTTTAAGAAGAATGGAAAAACTGGTGAAATCCCATATTGGAGGAGGTCAGTTTGCATTTATCAGAAATGTAAGAACACGACTTATCTTAGAAGACAAGTTAAGGAAAGGCAAACCGACGTTTATAGCTTTTGTAGATTTCGAGAGAGGTTTGGACAATGTTGACTGGAATACTCTCTTTCTAATTGTGAAGGTAGCATGAATAAAATATAGGAAACTAAAAGTTATATACATCTTGTACCGAAGTATTCAATCTGTATATTGAGGAAACTGAAGGAAAGCAAGGAGAAATTTGGAAACGGAATTAAAGTTCCGAGACACGAAATAAAAACCTTGCGGTGATGACTCTGCAATCCTGTCCAAGAGAGCTAAGGACCTGGAAGAGCTTTGAACGGAATGGGAAGTGTCTTGAAAGGAGCGTGTAAAATGAACATTAACAAGAGGAAACAAGGGTAATGGAATTTTGTCGAATTAAGTTGAACTTTTTGCGGCCTGTTCCATTCACCACCGCCACCTGCTATCATGGTGGCCTCTATCTGACGATGGTCTGCATTCACCGAAATCGGTTACATAATCGTTACAGAAATCTGCGATCTGCACTGTTTTGATTTTGATGTTACTCTTATAAGATGAAAACTCTTACACTCCAAAGTGATTTCAAATCATTAATTTAATTGTTAGGAAGTCTTTTCTGAATGTATTTTTCTTGTATTTAGTCTTGCAGGTGAAATGTGGACAACAAACAGTTCAGGCAAGAAGAGGATAAAAGCTTCAGAAATTTGGTGCTACAAAAAAATTCTGAAGATTAGATGGGTAGATCGTGTAACTAATGAGAAGGTACTGATCAAAATCGCGGAGAAAAGAAATTTCTCGCAATATCTTGGCTGAAAGAAGGGGCAATATCAATTAAGGTATTGCATGCCATGCGTGTTTCTCGCTCCACTTTCCCACTTCGCTGACACAGTCTACAACCCTCAGCCACTAGAAGGCTCCGAATTAAGCGTTTTGTGTGTAGGAAGAACTCAACCTCGAACATTACTGGCGTCACATGTAATTCTCGACTAATACTGAGAACAGAATAAAATATTTGTAGGTATAATTTACCGCACGCCTACCTACAAACACACTAAAATTTTGACTGTTCCTAATATTACTTGACAAATATATTTCCAATCGCCTAATCAGCATTAACTGTAAACATTTGTTTTTCTTCCAATGTGTAAAGATTACAAGACTATTTAGTAGCAGCAAGGAGACAATCGTTGCATAGATAACGATTCTAACATTAACATGATTTTGCAACAACAAATATTGGCACTGACTGGAATACTTACGTTAAGATGTCTGCCTCTCGCAGCGCAGTGCCACTATTATTGGCATCGCTGCGAGTTTTTATTGTGACGAATGTGTGCCCGACGCACGCCCTGTGTAAGGCCGCGCTGCCGTCTTGCAGGCACTGCCACGCGTCACCATTTGGAAGCATCGCAGACTCCAGAATCGGTATGCCCATATACTTCCCAGTCGCAAAAATGTCTTTGTGGCAAGCCTGGAATAGACAAAACTGTGTATGAATACATGATGTCGTGTTATAAACAAAGTAAGCGTCATCATATTTTATATTTACTTCAGAAAAGAAACAGCTTAAAAAGTATACCGTACTGAGCATTCATCGCGGCCTTAAAATAGACTCAAAATTGATAGTGAAACACTGCCGAGCTGTTGGCAGTCAGTCGCTGGACTGAAGGAAGTGATGGTAGTGTGTATGTGCCAAACGGATATGTGGGATCAGCACAGAGATGTAGGTGGATGCAGAGACGTGGAAGAAGCATTCATATTTGGACCAACACATTCCCACTCTGCGAATGAACTTCGACGGGGCAACGTCCCTACAAAGGACGCGGGAATGGCTGTGCGCTCTAAGGCGCGTTGCTGTGGAGTGCGCAGTTGTTCCCCGTCGAAGGTACGACTCCTCCCTTGGCTCTCTCTCTCTCGCTCTCTCTCTCTCTCTCTCTCTCTCTCTCTCTCTCTCTCTCTCTCTCTCTCTCTCTCTCTCTCTCTCTCTCTCTCTCTGTGTGTGTGTGTGAGTGAGAGAGAGAGAGAGAGAGAGAGAGAGAGAGAGAGAGAGAGAGAGAGAGAGCTAAGGACCTGGAAGAGCTTTGAACGGAGCTCTGTGTGTGTGTGTGTGTGAGTGAGAGAGAGAGAGAGAGAGAGAGAGAGAGAGAGAGATATTGTCCTTAGCATAAGTTGGTTTAAGTTTAGGAACAGATGAACACTGCAGTTTGGTCTGGCTTTAAAAAATTTGAATATTTTTTACTATGTGCCGCTTGTTCAAAAATGTTCAAATGTTTGTAAAGTCTATGGGACTTAACTACGGGGTCATCAGTCCCTTAACTTACAAACTACTTACTAACGGCACAAATATCCATGCCCGAGGGGGGATTCGAACCCCGACCGTAGTGGCCGTGCAGACCGTGACTGGAGCGCCTCAATCCCCTCGGCCACCGCGGCCGGCGTGCCGCTTGTAGACAGGTAACATGGCATAGCTGTAATAAAAAGATTTTAAAAAACAGGCACCGAACACGAGTATTACGATTCTTCAGTATCTACGATAGCAACAGTACTGTGAGAGGATGCAGGTCGGCGTCAACCAGTATCAGAGCAGATTTGGAGAGCGGAACTTTTCAGGAAGCAAACAATGTCTGTAGCTGCACTCCTTCAGTGAATCAAACAATATATAAAAAGGACAGTGGGTATTATGGAATTTTCTTGATGACATACATAATACTAAGTGTAGGTTTCTCTGTTCTAATCAAACGTTCAATAAATTTTAATCTGGTTACCCTCTTTCCCTCCCTCCCCCTTTTTTATTTACCACTATTAGTTTCAAAATGTTCAAATGTTTGTTTAGCTTATCCGACTTAACTGCGAGATCATCAGTCCCTAAACTTACAAACTAATTATAAACTAACTTACACTAAAGACAGCACAAACATCCATGCCCGAGGTGGAATTAGTTTTAACACCATAGTTTATTTTTGTATATGCTGGAAGGATGTTCTGTAATTTTGCTTCACATATAAGGTGATAATAAAATAAAATTTAAACACGTTTTGATGCCAATGTAATGTTTATATTTTAGACCATGAATGGCCTTGGCCGCGGTCAGCTGCCTCAGCGTGTGGCAGGGGCGGACAGTCTGCACATGACTAGCTTGTTTGCAGATGGCGCCGTCATTTACCGTCTAGTAAGATCATCTGAAGGTCAAAACCAACAGCAGAACGATCTGAATAAGATATCACTATGGTGTCAAAGTTGGCAATTGACTCTAAATACTGTGAAGTGTGAAGTTGTCCACATGAGTACGAAAAGAAATCCGTTAAACTTTGTTTACAAGATAAATCAATCAAAAGTGAAGGCCGTAAACTCCACAAAATACCTAGTAATTACTATTACTTCAGATTTAAACTGGAAAGAACACGTAGATAATGTCGTGGGAAAGGCGAACCAGAAACTGCGTTTTATTGGCAGAACCCTTAAAACATGCAACAGAACTACAAAAGAAACTGCATACACTACGCTTATCCGTCCATTTTTGGAGTACTGCTGCCCAGTGTGGGATCCTTATCAGGTGGGTTTGACGGAGGACATCGAAAGAGTCGTTTCGTATTGTTACGATACAGGGGAGACAGCGTTACGGAAATGATACAGGATCTGGGATGGGAATCATTACAACAACGGCGGTTATCGCTGCGGCGTGGGCTACTTACGGAACTCCAATCGCCAACATTCTCCTCCGAATGTGAAAATATATTGTCACGTTGCAATGGAAGTAGGCTTGACTTCGAAGGCAACTAAACACAGCAGTTATACTGAAAGCACGTTTATTACGAACTCAACATACACGCAACACTGACTGCCTCTCAGGCAGAGTGCTCTGCTATTTATATACAGACAGAATTTACCAGAAATTAGAAGAACAGTTATCATAAGAAACAAGTAGAATTTACAAGTGAACATAAGGAATATGTAGAACCTTCTGGAATTGTCAATTACAAAGAAATAAATTTTTGCCGTTGGGCGGGATTGAACCGGCGACCTACTGCTCCGCAGTCCGTGACGCTATGCCCTGCGCCACGCCGGCAGTTGGTCTCAGTGGTCTCTCGCGGCATTGCTCCCTCTCCTGGAGAAACAGCGACCCGCTGTTAAGATCCCTGTGGAGCCAGCTGCAATGTCATGGATCTTGACCGTGTCATGGGTCCTCTGTATGACAGTTCAAGAGAATCCTTCCCTTCTCCGTGATTATCGACGACAGACGTTCCTGTCGAGGCTTCATCAGGAACATTACCGTCCTTAAAGTCCTTGAACAAGAAGCCATTGTCGTCTACCTGCTCTTCAGGATCGTAGTAAGGCTTCATGCGCAGGACGTGAACAATGTCTCTTCGTTTTTGACGTTTCGACGACGGCTCATAATCCTCAACTTCGTATGTGACGTCTGACAGGCGGCGTATGACACGATATGGACCAAAGTATCGCTTCAATAACTTTTCTGACAGTCAACCTTCCGTACAGGGGTATAAATCCATACCAGATCTCCTGGGCTGTACACAACAGGTCGGTGCTTGTCGTTATACCGCTGACGGTCCTTCTCCTGGGCGTCCAGTGTCCGTATGCGAACCAGCTGTCTTGCTTCTTCGACCCTGGTGATGAGCTGTTTAACATAGTCATCCTGAGTGTCGTCCGGTTGGAACGGGAACAGTGCATCCATTGTCGTCTCAGCTTCACGGCCATGGAGCAGAAAAAACGGAGTGAAGCCTGTGGCGTCTTGTCTTGCGGTATTGTAAGCAAATGTCACGACTGGCAGAATTGTATCCCAATCCTTCTGCTCAACATCGACGTACATCGACAGCATGTCGGCTAACGTTTTGTTATAACGTTCGGTAAGACCATTTGTCTGAGGATGGTATGCAGTTGTCATTCTGTGGACAATGTTGCACCGTGACATTACCTCTGATACTAGATTTGACTGGAATACTTTTCCACGATCAGATATCATGACACGTGGTGCTCCATGCTTCAAAATAATGTCTTCTACAAGGAATTTTGCGATCTCTGGAGCTTCTGCAGTCGGCACAGGTTTGGTGACAGCGTAGCGTGTGAGGTAGTCAGTGCAGACTATTATCCATTGGTTACTGGTTGTCGACTTCGGGAACCTCCCCAAATGATCGATCCCAACTCGGTGGAATGGAGCTGCTGCCGGTGGAATCGGTACGAGATGTCCTCGAAGTAATTGCGGCACATGCTTCCGTCGCTTGCACTCTTTACAGTGACTCACACAGTGCTTGACAGATCGGTAGAGACCTTTCCAGTAATACCTGCGTCTGATTCTGTCCAGGGTCTTCACGAGTCCCGGATGACAGGATATTGGAGCATCGTGGAAATATTTGAGAATAGCTGGCTGGAGATGAGCTGGAACAACAAATAGCCATTTGGGGCCCAGTGGATCGTAGTTGTTCTTGTACAATGTTCCGTTTATAAGTTGGAACTCTCCATTGGTCGGTTCTCCTTTCTCCAAGGCCTCTATCATTTTTAATAGTGTTGGATCTTCCCTCTGTTCAGCTGTAACGTCATCTAATTCAGTGAGAGCTGAAATTTTAGTAATTCTGTTGTGTTCCACTAATGGATTCCTCTAAAGGCAGTCGGCATCCTTGTGTTTGCGCCCATTCTTGAATACCACTGTGACATCGTACTCTTGGAGTCTTAGTGCCCATCGTGCTAGTCGACCTGATGGATCCTTCAAGCTAGTCAACCAACACAAAGAATGGTGGTCTGACACGACGGTGAATGGTTTGCCGAATAAATACGGCCGGAACTTGTTGATAGCCCAGATAACCGCGAGACATTCTTTTTCAGTTGTAGAGTAGTTTATCTCGGACTTTGAGAGTACTCTTGACGCATAGGCTATCACTTTTTCGGCACCTTCCTGAACTTGTACAAGCACTGCACCAATCCCATAGCCACTGGCGTCTGTGTGAAGTTCCGTTTCTGCATTCTCGTCGTACAAAGCTAGTACTGGTGCGGAAGTTAGAGCCTCCTTAAGTGCTCGGAAAGCTCTTTCTTTTGTCTCATCCCAGTAAAATTTGGCGTCTCCCTGCAGAAGTTGTTGTAATGGACGTGCCTTGTTACAAAATCCTTTTATGAAACGTCGGTAGTATGAGCACAGTCCGAGAAAACTTCTCACATCACGAATGTGCTGAGGAGTTGGAAATTCTGTGACTGCCCTTACTTTATCTGGATCAGGACGGACACCATCTCCGTTGACTAGATGCCCCAGGATTTTTATCTCTTTGGCGACGAAGAGGCACTTCTTTGGATTGAGGCGGAGACCTGCAGCCTGAACACACTTCAACACAGTTGACAGGCGACTCAGATGTTCTTCAAATGTTTTCGAGAAAACGATAATGTCATCTAAATAGCAGAGACACGTCGTCCACTTAAGGTGTCGAAGCAAGTTGTCCATCATGCGTTCGAATGTGGCTGCGAGAGGTACCGGGATCGATACCCGGCGCCTCCACCAAACAATGTCACGTTGCAATGGAAGTAGGCTTGACTTCGAAGGCAACTAAACACAGCACTTATACTGAAAGCACGTTTATTACGAACTCAACATACACGCAGCACTGACTGCCTCTCGGGCAGAGTGCTCTGCTATTTATACAGAGACAGAATTTACCAGAAATTAGAAGAACAGTTATCATAAGAAACAAGTAGAATTTACAAGTGAACATAAAAAAGATGTAGAACCTTCTGGAATTATCAATTACAAAGAAATAAATTTTTGCCGTTGGGCGGGATTGAACCGGCGACCTTCTGCTCCGCAGTCCGTGACGCTATGCCCTGCGCCACGCCGGCAGTTGGTGTTCGTGGTCTCTCGCGGCAATATTGTTGACTCCCACTCACATAGGTAGACATGATCATCAGAATAAAATACGAGAAATCAGAGCTCGAACGTAGAGATTCAGGTGTTCTTTCTTCCCGCGTGCTATTCGAGAATGGAATGGGAGATAAATAGTATAACGGTGGTTCGATGAACCCTCTGCCAGGCACTTAAATGTGATTTGCAGAGTATCCCATGTAGATGTAGATGTGTCGCATGCGGCACCTCAGGTGCCACGCGGATCGCCCACGGTCTCTGCCGCCGCGGAACATTCATGTGTCCTGGACGCAGCTGATCCGGCCTCTTGCAGGGTGAGAGGCGGAGGGCCAATGTGGAGGCTGGCCGTGACGTCGCCTCTTCATCCTGCGAGTGGACAGGTGATCGGTCCTTCGGCGAGGTCCGAGCAAGCACACGGGGTAAGGAGTCTGTTAGGCAATGGCAACTACAATATTAGGCGCGTTGTGGAGCCCATTTGACAAATAGCGTTCAGGCCCGGAAAGAATTTCCCGATGTCCACTCGATATG
Source organism: Locusta migratoria (assembly GCA_026315105.1). Classification (NCBI taxonomy): domain Eukaryota; kingdom Metazoa; phylum Arthropoda; class Insecta; order Orthoptera; family Acrididae; genus Locusta; species Locusta migratoria. Next base: position 16,137,947 of record CM048755.1, read on the forward strand.
TGCGCCGGGGAGCCTCGTGTGAGATGTGGAGGGGCGGCATTGTCGGTAGCTATTAATCATATGGGTGTAGTCGTCTATAAGTTACGACTCATATCGGAAGTAATGACACCTGTCACTCGGGTTCCGAGGACATCCTCAGATCGTATGGGTGGCTGGTGGAGTTGTTGGCGACTGGTGGCCTTGCATGCGGGGGAGGGGGGGAGGATGGCAAACAGAGCTTTCAATTGACATCATTGTTCCCAGATTGGATACGGGTCTCTTGGTATGTAACCGAGTAAAGCATCTCAACTAACACCTTCGCCGACGCTCCTTACAACACAATATTTTATTTCCTTCTTCTAACTACAAAACATAAGGTAACCGCACGATTCCAGATACAGTGTGAGGGATCAAAGTCCCAGTTGGTCCACGAAATGGAAAGTAACAAGTTCTACAATTCGGAACAAAGTCCAAAACATAAACTGTCACCACAACGAATAGCAGAGTTCCAGCAGCGTCTTCTTACGTTCCAAAGAGAGTGGTGAGCCATTACAGAAGAGCGATCCAGGATATGGTATGCTCCATTCGCTGTCGGCGGTATGAACTCGCGAGGAGGGCCACTGCCTGACCATAAGTAGAACTCTGCGGCCAATTGGCGGTATAGAAATTTCCCTGTCACAGAGACGCCGCAGTAGATTTCCTTGCCGAGTTCCAAGTTACTACCATCAATATTTGTTAGGCCATCGTTGTTTGTGCAGTGCCGGCGGTATAGCGTCTGTTTTGATATTGTCGATGGACGGAGTAAATATGCCCACCGCACGGCGTAGTTGGGGAGGGCATCTACATTGCAAGGGCGTCGACCCCGACAGAGCACCCCTCCCTGTCGTGATGACGACCGCGATGTCTTCGACGCGGCCGATGTACCACGGTTCGGTAAGGCGGTCAGCCCCAACATTGTCCCCGGAGGCGGCGCTGCAGAGATGCCAGGTAGATAGAACAGCTTCGTTCCGATGGAGATGGCGGCATTGGTGCAGTCAACGGCATGGGCTGGAGTCAAAAATACCTGGAACAACTAACAAAATCAATGCCTTGTTGCTCAAATTATCTAGCCAATATTGTCGTTTCTTGCCGCACAGCTGAAGAGCATTTCAACAAATTACGTGCACTTTTCAAAGTCCTATTGGATGCTGGTCTCAAATGTAACAAGGACAAATATTCAACTTTGAACATGGCTGATTAACAACAACCGTAACCCAATTTTTAACAATTTTGTATACCAGCCAACCGGTTGCGTAATTTTTAGGTGCTTGACCTAGGTTTCGTTGCCACTAGGGTCGTAATGTGTTTCATGTAACTGTTTTTAATCTTCTGATGAAGTTGTCCCTAGTGGCAACGAAACCTAGGTCAAGCACCTAAAAAATTACGCAACCGGTTGGCTGATAATCAAAATTGTTACAAAAAAGTGTTTTCTTTCCGACTGAAATTGAATATTTAGGACATGTTAGCAGTTCGCAGAGTGTTCACCTAATTCAGTCGCATTTGCAAGCAATTCGTGAGCTCGAGGCTCCCACAAACATTATAGAACTGCAATCTTTCCTGGGCAAAAACTTGCATTATATAAAATTTCTTCCTAACGCAGCGCAACTAGCGGCACCGCTGTATCGCTTAGATGTTTGGTCAAAGGAGTGTGACATTGCTTTCCAAAAGTTAAAGGACGCTTTACTCAGTCATTGTTGTCTTGTACATTTTGATCCTGACAAACGTGTTGTGTTAGCCACTGATGCGTCAGCCTACGGTATCAGAGCAGTCCTTTCGCATCGCATTGGCTCTGGAGTCAGACCTATCGGATTTATTTCGAAATTGTTGAACAAAGCCCAGGTCAACTTTCACAAACTGAGAAAGGCATTAGCAATCAACTATGGGGTCACCAAATTCCACCAATATCTGTATGGTCGCAAGTTTTACCTGGTAACTGACCACAAGCCGCTTCAGTCCTTGTTACACCCTGCCAAGCGCATACCTAGTCGCACGGCACAGAAGCTGCAACATTGGGCGCTAATATTGTCTTCCTACAGTTATGAAATTATCTACAGAACAACGTCAAAACATGTTATTGCCAACACACTGTCACGTCTTCCTGTTTGCCTGGATGTTGATTTTGATACCTCAGAAGCTTCCTGTTGCCACTTAGATACTAGTGATTCTGATGTCCTTGATCAGTTTCCCCTCTATCACCAGAAAGTTGCTCAAGCTACATCGGCGGATCCAGATCTTCAAATCATGTTATGCTACGTCCACACAGGGAGGGCTCGCACAGTGACACAGATTGTTAGCCCGGTGGTTCGACGCTACTTTTCGCGCCTACATGACTTATCAATCATACAGGGTGTAATTTTGTTTCGAACAGAACAGGACCAGTCACTGCAACGTCAAGTGCTTCAGTTACTGCACCAAGGTCATTGGGGTGTGTTCCGCACCAAACATTTGGCGCGCAGACTTTGCACATGGATTGGTATAGACGCACAGATCGAGAGGATGACAGCTCATTGCCAAGCTTGTGCGGATGACCAACACACCCCTCCTCAACGATTCTTGAATGGCCCACCTCGACCGCGCCACAGGTGCGCGAGTATTTAGACTTTTCGGGTTCATTCTGGAATACAAGATGGCTCATAATTGTGGATGCCTACAGTAAAGGTCCATTCGTGGTCACCACGATCTCTACGACTACTCGCAGCACCCTCTGAGCCCTTCAGTCTCTTTTTTGTATCGACGGTTCACCGGAACTGATCGTGATGGGGAATGGTGCACAGTTTGTGTTGATGGAATTTGAACAGTTTTGCCAAGCCAACGATATTCGCCATCTGATCAGTGCTCTATTCCACCCTCAATCCAATGGGGAAGCTGAACGTTTTGTGAGAACATTGAGGTCACAGATGGTCAAGCTCAAGTACTATCACACATGTGAACAAGCTCTTCTGCATTTCCTCGCCTCGTACCACTCCCAGTCACACAACGGATCTTCACCTGCGGAGTTGTCACACGGAGTTGTCAGGGACTAGAGGATGCTGCTGCATGTGCTCTCAGATAGTGAATCCCACGCCCCATCTGATGTCGCAGGTTCGGCCGACTTCCGTTCTCGGCCCCGAGCCTACGGAGCTGGATGCTTCGCCGGCCGCGGTGGCCGGAGGGACTAAGGCGCTCCAGTCACGGTCTGCACGGCCACTACGGTCGGGGGTTCGAGGCCCCCCTCGGGCATGGATATTTGTGCCGTCTTAGTTCGTAAGTAGTTCATAAGTAGTTTGTAAGTTTATGGACTGATGACCCCGTAGTTAAGTGCCATAGACTATACAAACATTTGAACATTTGAGCTAGACGCTTCGCCTCCCGCATCGCCGCAACTGACCACCCATCCTCCATCGGACGTCGTGGGTCGACCGTCGTCCGCCATAGCGGGTTCATCGTCGCGCGTCGAGGATCCTTCCGACGCAGCAGTCCACCGAGGAGCCGCCTCCGCACCAGTTGTCGAGATCGTCGCTGGTGCACCTGCATCTGTTCCTTCTGCGCCCGTGTCCCGGTCACCCCCGCCCCCGCCACAACTCGGCGGTCTACCCGCGTCACCGCGCAATTTCAAAAAGAGGCGATGAGTCGCTCCACAATACTTCCCGCGCCTGGTGCGCCCACAGTCCTGTTATCTCTTTGCCAGCCTCGCGCGCGGGCCAATAGGAAGACAGATATACGGCGCACCACAGCCACGGCAGTCAGGACGGAGGAGTACGGCAGTTCCAGCCAGTGCCAGCAAGTTCAGAGAGTCCACAGAAGACTGCCACCACGCGAGCAGCAGTCTTAATACAAGCCGCAACATTTGCTCTAAGTGAAGCATAGCAGAACTGTACAGGGTGAGTCATAAATGAGGAAAAATATTTCGTGCAAATTATCACACACTGAGTTACAAACCCTCGCTGCGGAGCGCGGGGTTGCTCGCCGTGAAGGTTCGAGTCCTCCCTGGGGCATGGGTGTGTGTGTTGTCCTTACGTTAGTTTACCTAGGTTTAAGTAGTTTGTAAGCTACGGACTGATGACCACGCAGTTTGGTCCGATAGAATTACAAACATTTGAACATTTGAGTTACAAACATAAAATCGTTTTCCACCTGTTTCTATGTCAATAAATGACAAAAAATTGAATAGTAAAAATCTGAAAATATGAAGTGGACTTTTGGGTGTTACTGTGCAACGACATTGACCGAGGAGACAGATCGGCAACAAGGCACGACATGCGAGTGCTGTAGGTAGTCTCGCCGCTTATGAGAAGGCCAGGCATGCGGCGTAGAGCGAAAGGTCTGCGTGGCACTGCGAGAATTGACGGCGCTCACATCTGTGTCGTACCGTTTTCGCTGGCCGGTTTTATGTATCGTGGCTAGTTAGCGTAGGAAAGGAAACTTGTGCCCTGTTTCCCTGTTGCCGATCTGTCCCTTTGGCACACAGTAACACCCAAAAGTCCACTTCATATTTCCAGATTTTACCATTCGATTCCATTGTCATTTATTGACATAGCAACATGCGGAAAACGAATGTTTGTTCGTAGCTCAGTGTGTGACAATTTGCATGAAATATTTTTCCTTATTTATGACTCACCCTGTATATTAGGTAGGGCTTTTTACCACCACAAGCACATCCAAGTTAAGTATTACTTTCATGTGTAATTACAGTATATGCGATCTAATGAATTCTTTTAGTTGCAGACCTTGTCCACATCCTTGCTAGCCACGGCCCACCACCTTTCCAACCTGCGACATCCCAAGGTCACAACAGTCTTCGCCGCTGATGTGACTAGTATGAAGTAAGCTTCACAGTTTGGGATGTGTCTGAACTGTGGCCAAAGTTTTGATGCTGGAGATAACTAATGTGTTGCAGAGTGCTGGCTCATCTTTATTCTTCCAGTGATCAGTCAGCTATGATGTTTCACTTCTTCTACCACTTTTTCATTTCTAGTCAAATTTTCTTCTGAACAAGCAACATAATTTCATCCATTAGTTTCGCTTCACACAGGTTTAACCTCACTTTTGTTACTTTTCTTCTTCGTTTTGATTTCTACTCCTATTTTATTAACACTCGTCTCTCAGTTCTCTTTTCGGGGCAGTAAAGAGCCTTCTGCCATGAGTCCAAATCACCATCAACTCCTTGACTAGGCGGTAACCGTCAGCATCATTTCGAAACTGACTATGAGGGCAGTTCAGATAGGTTCAGAACAGAAGAGGCACGTAAAATATCCGTGGGAAACGCCATTCACTTTTGTTTTACTCGATGATTCTCCGTTTTTACTGCGATGTTTCACGTGCAGTCTACAGCCGCAATGTGTTGCTGGAGTCTTTAAAATGGCGCCGAGTGAAACAATTGAAAATGATCGTCTCTCTGTTACGTTATTATGTGATCGTTCTGAATGTAACATGTGCTTCAAAAGGGTAGTACGAGGTATCTTATGCACCGATTGTAATTGCTGGCACCTTAAGTGCGTGAAAATTAATCTCAATTTCATAAATAATGGGGACCAGTGGCAATTTCGTACGTGTGTCAAACGTCTGGCAGAAGACAAACTACAGGATTTTTCAACATTGCAAGAGAAAGAACTTCATACGGTGAAAGAAGAACTAGCGGCAATGCGTTGTGAACGTGAATATGTCGTGAAAAGGCAAAAAATAGTGTCCGGTAAACTACTGAGTGCTTAGTGGTAAGCCATTGTCTCAAAATGAAGAAAAAATAATACGCTGAAAGAAGACTTGGCTGCAACACTGGAAAATGAAGAACGCGTGAAGAAACACGAAATACTAAAGTAAGAAATGATTAAACCGGAGAGTGAACAACATAAAAACAATGCTTTCTGTTCGTGTGTTTCACGTGTAGCCGGGAATGCCAAAAACAATAATCAGAATCGTGGAAGTGCTTCAAATAAGAACGCCAAGAAAAATGTGCGTTCTCTCAACAGTAGCTCAAAAGGTAAGGTACAGCCATGTTTACTGTCATCTGAGACTAACATTCTCACGAAAACAACACAAACAATTTCAAAATTATCGATCATGAATTCCCAAAACAAAGTGGAAGTAAATTCAAAATGTGCTAAACAAACTTCTTGGGGTAAAAAGATCAAAGCTGTCATCCTTGGTGACAACCAATCCCGAAATTTATCCAAGTTTTTAAATTAAGACGCACAAACGGAATGTTTTGCAACAGCAGCTAAAATCTAATAAAACTTTAAGGAACAAACTCCCCGGCATCTTATCAAAGCAAGTATTAATAGTGGACGTGCCTTTCACACATGACCTCCTAAACTGGTCGTGTGTAAATGCCGAAGTAACTATTTCGAACTCTCAGATCTGTAAACTGTGTTCAAAATTCGCAAATATAGAAGTAATGAAATCAAGCGAATGTCATATATATCATTACATACGATAACGGTTACCCTAAACCGTCATGGAAAAAGGGAAATCGCAAATTTCATATTAGAAACTATGACGAAAGAAAACGATGTAAGTGGCCCCATAATAACCCTCAGTTATGGAGATTAAATCATTACTAGGGTAAACTTTGTACCTAAAGGCAGATACAGTGTACAACAATGTGAACGACAATGTAATTAATTTTTTGTCGAATTATCACTTACTTTTATAACAGTTGTAATGCAATTAATTCTTTCATATTGTCACATACCTTTCTTTAGCCACATCGTACAATACTTAATAATTTTGCTCCAGATATTTGTATGCCTTCCTAGAGTACGTTTATCTTTCGGCTGTTAATGTACACTGCTGGCCTTAAAATTGCTACACCGCGAAGATGACGTGCTACAGACGCGAAATTTAACCGACAGGAGGAAAATTCTGTGATATGCAAATGATTAGCTTTTCAGAGCATTCACACAAGGTTGGCGCCGGTGGCGACACCTACAACGAGCTGAAATGAGGGAAGTTTCCAACCGATTTCTCATACACAAACAGCAGTTGAGCGGCGTGGCCTGGTGAAACGTTGTTGTGATGCCTCGTGTAAGGTGGAGAAATGCGTACCATCACGTTTCCGACTTTGATAAAGGTCGGATTGAAGCCTATCGCGATTGCAGTTTATCGTATCGCGAAATTGCTGCTCGCGTTAGTCGCGATCCAATGACTGTTAGCAGAATATGGAATCGGTGGGTTCAGGAGGGCAATACGGAACGCCGTGCTGGATCCCAACGGCCTCGTATCACTAGCAGTCGAGATGACAGGCATCTTATCCGCAGGGCTGTAACGGATCGTGCAGCCACGTCTCGATCCCTGAGTCAACAGATGGGGACGTTTGCAAGACAACAACCATCTGCACGAATAGTTCGACGATGTTTGCAGCAGCATGGACTATCAGCTCGGAGACCATGACTGCGGTTACCCTTGCGCTGCATCACAGACAGGAGCGCTTCCCATGGTGTGTGTACGCAACGACGAACCTCGGTGCACGAATGGCAAAACGTCATTTTTTTCGGATTAATCCAGGTTCTGTTTACAGCATCATGATGGTCGCATCCGTGTTTGGAAACATCGCGGTGAACGCACATTGGAAGCGAGTATTCGTCATCGCCATACTGGCGTATCACCCGATATGATGGTATGGGGTGTCATTGGTTACACGTCTCGGTCACCTATTGTTCGCATCGAGGGCACTTTGTTTAGTGGCCGTTACATTTCAGATGTGTTAACAACCCGTGGCTCCACCCGTCATTCGATCCCCATTTCAGCAGGATACTTCACGACCGCATGTTGTAGGTCTGGATACGTAAAATATTCGACTACTGCCCTGGTCAGCCTACTCCCATGAACCACAGACATTGCCGGGGTGGGGTGGCTTGCGTGCCTCAACGATACAGATAGCCGTACCGTAGGTGCAACCACAGCGGAGGGGTATCTGTGGAGAGGCCAGACAAACGTGTGGTTCCTGAAGAGGGGCAGCAGCCTTTTCAGTAGTTACAGGGGCAACAGTCTGGATGATTGACTGAGCTGGCCTTATAACATCAGCTAATGTGGCTTTGCCACACAGCTACTGCGAACGGCTGAAAGCAAGGGGAAACTACAGCCGTTACCTTTCCCGAGGACATGCAGCTCTACTGTATGAACATATGATGATGGCATCCTCTCGGGTAAAATATTCCGGAGGTAAAATAGTCCCCCATTCGGATCTCCGGGCGGGGACTACTCAGGAGGATGTGATCATCAGGAAAGACAATACTGGCATTCTACGGGTCGGAGCGTGGAATGTTAGATCCCTTAATCGAGTAGGAAAATTAGAAAATTTTAAAAGGGAAATGCATAGGTTGAAGTTAGATATAGTGGGAATTAGTGAAGTTCGGTGGCAGGATGAACAGGATTTCTGGTCAGGTGAGTACAGGATTATAAATACAAAATCAGTTGGGGGCATCACAGGAGTAGGACTAATAATGAATAAGAAAATAGGAATGCGGACAAACTACTATGAGCAGCACAGTGATCGCATTATCATTGTCAAGATAGATACGAAGCCAACACCGACAACAGTAGTACAGGTTTATATGCCAACTAGCTCTGCCGACGATGAAGAAATCGAAGAAATATATGAGGAGCTAAAGGAAATTATTCAGACAATTAAGGGAGAGGAAAACTTAATTGTTATGGGAGACTGGAATTCGGTTGTAGGACAAGGAAAGGAAGGGAAGATAGTAGGTGAATATGGTCTGGGCAAAAGGAATGAAAGAGGAAGCCGACTGGTAGAATTTAGCACAGAACATAATTTAGTTATAACAAACACCTGGTTCAAGAATCACAAAAGAAGGTTGTATACGTGGAAGAGACCAGGAGACACCGGAAGGTATCAGATAGATTTTATAATGGTAAGACATAGATTTCGGAATCAGGTTTTAAATTGTAAAACATAGCCAGGGGCAGATATAGACTCTGACCATAACTTGTTGGTTATGAACTGTAGGCTGAAACTAAAGAAACTACAAAAGGGTAGGAAAATAAGGAGATGGAACCTGGATAAATTGAAGGAACCTGAGGTTCTTAAGAATTTCAGAGGGAGCTTTAAGCAACAATTGACAGAAGCAGGGGAAAATAAAACAGTAGAAGAGGAATGGGTACAATTGAGAGATGAAATAGTGAAGGTAGCAGAGGACAAAATAGGTAGGAAGGAAAGACCTACAAAAAATCCTTGGATATCACAGGAGATACTAAATTTAATCGATGAAAGGAGAAAATATAAAAATGCAGTAAATGAAACAGGCAAAATGGAGTACAGACGACTAAGAAATGAGATTGACAGGAAATGCAAAACGGCTAAGCAGGAGTGGCTAGAAGGCAAATGCAAGGATGTAGAAGAATGTATAAATAGCGGAAAAATAGATACAGCCTACAGGAAAATAAAACAAACATTTGGAGATAAGAAAAACAGCTCTATGAATATTAAGGACACTGATGGAAAACCAGTTCTCAGCAAAGAAGGGAAAGCTGAAAGGTGGAAAGAGTATATAGAGGGGCTCTACAAAGGAAAAGAACTTCGAGACAATATTGTAGGAAGGGAAGAGGATGTAGATGAAGATGAAATAGAAGATACTGTACTGAGAGAAGAATTTGACAGAGCCCTGAAAGACCTAAGTCGAAACAAGGCCCCTGGAGTAGATGATATTCCCTCAGAGCTACTGAAGTCTCTGGGAGAACCAGCCATGACAAACCTGCTTCACCTGGTGCGTAAGATGTATGAGACAGGTGAAGTACCCTCAGACTTAAAAAAAAATGTTATAATCCCCATTCCAAAGAAAGCAGGTGCAGACAGGTGTGAAAACTACAGAACCATCAGTCTAATAAGTCATGGTTCCAAAATAGTAACACGAATTATATACAGAAGAATGGAAAAGGTGGTAGAAGCCGACCTCGGGGAAGATCAGTTTGGGTTCAGGAGAAATGTCGGAACACGGGAGGCAATACTCACTTTACGGCTTATCCTAGAAGATAGATTAAGAAAAGGCAAACCTACATTTCTAGCTTTTGTAGATTTGGAGAAGGCTTTTGACAATGTTGATTGGAATAAACTCTTTCAAGTTCTGAAGCAAGTAGGAGTAAAATATAGGCCACGTAAGGTTATTTACAACTTGTACACAAACCAGACAGGGGTTATCAGAGTTGAAGGGCATGAAAGGGATGCAGTGGTTGGAAAGGGAGTAAGACAGGGTTGTAGTCTTTCTCCATTGTTATTCAATCTGTACATTGAGCAAGCTATAAAGGAAAGCAAGGAGAAATTTGGAGAAGGAATTAAAGTTCAGGGTGAAGAATTAAAAACATTGCGTTTTGCCGACGACATTGTAATAATCTCAGAGACAGCAAAAGCCCTAGAAGAGCAATTGAACGGAATGGACAGTGTGCTGAAAGGTACATATAAGATGAACATTAACAAGAGCAAATCTAGGGTAATGGAGTGCAGTGTAAGGAAATCAGGTGATGCTGAAGGAATTAGATTGGGAAACGAAGCAATAAAGGAGGTAGATGAGTTTTGTTATTTGGGCAGTAAAAAAACAAATGATGGTCGCAGTACAGAGGATATAAAATGCAGAATGGCAATGGGTAGAAAAGCGTTCTTGAAAAAGAGAAATTTGTTAACATCGAATATTGATTTAAGCCTAAGGAAGTCTTTTCTGAAGGCATTTGTATGGAGTGTTGCCTTGTATGGGAGTGAGACATGGACGATAAACAGTGCGGACAGGAAGAGGATTGAGGCTTTTGAAATATGGTGCTACAGAAGAATGCTGAAGATTAGGTGGGTGGATCGCATAACTAATGAGGAGGTACTGAACCGAATTGGGGAGAAAAGAAATTTCTGGCATACCTTGACTAAAAGAAGGGATAGATCGGTAGGACACATTCTTAGACATCAAGGAATTGTGAATTTAGCGTTGGAGGGAAGTGTGTGGGGTAAAAATCGCAGAGGGAGACCAAGAGATACAGTAAGCAGATTCAGACAGATGTAGGTTGCCGTTCTTATGTCAAGATGAAGAGGCTTGCTCATGATAGGGTATTGTGGAGAGCTGCATCAAACCAGTCTCCGGACTGAAGACCAACAACAACAACAACAACAGCCCTGGTCAGTACATTCTCCAGATCTCTCAATAAGTTAAAACGTCTGGTCAATGGTGGCCGAGCAACTGGCTCGTCACAATACGCCAGTCAATACTCTTGATGAACTGTGGTATCGTGTTGAAGCTGCATGGGCATCTGTACCTGTACACGCCATCCAAGCTCTGTTTGACTCAAGGCCGGTATTACGGCCAGAGATGGTTGTTCCGGGTACTGATTTCTCAGGATCTATGCACACAAATTGCGTGACAATGTAATCGCATGTCATTTATAGTATATTTGTCCAATGAATACCCGTTTATCATCTGCATTTCTTCTTGGTGTAGCAATTTTCATGGAAGGTAGTTTAATTCTTTGGTGCACATTTTGTGAAATCTTTCACATAATACTTTTTTATAGTAATCTTTGTACCTGATGATGGCGTAACAGCCAAAAACTAGTTTGTTTTAATCAATAAATGTTGTAGAATATTACACCAGTGTCGTGTGTGTTTTTGAGATCACGTTTCAAATATTCTACCAAGCGCCAACGGAACATTCAATCAATGTAAATATTGTAATTCTAGAGGACGTTACATAAACATTTTACAAGATACACTAGAAAGCAGACGGTTCAAGGACTTTGTAGACTCATATGGGGCAAAATATCTCAGACGATATACCAATAACATCTAATGACCGTGTAATTACTAACTGTGAGAATATTTTCAGAATAAATATTATAAATGGCCACATATCTGATCACTTACGGCAACTATTAGTCGTAAAAGGTGACTACTATAAAATTAAAATTTTTTTTAATATAAAAGAATTTTCTCAGCTACCAACATTGCTAAACTGAAAGAGAGCTTTAAACAAGGACCATAATATTCAGTATTTGAGGCCCAAGAAGTAAATAGTAAATGGAAAGCCTTTCTTGACACATTAGTATCACATTTAAATAAGACATCCCAAACAGATATGTAAAAAATAAATCCGAGTAAGACTGAGTAAACCAAACCTGACAGTTTAGATGATTGTTGCAAAAGAACTAAAGGGAAAATGGAAGAAATGTACATATAGCAAAGAGTGACAAAAACAAAGGAGCACAGGGACAAATACAAGTATCAATTTCGAAAGGAAGTCAGAAGTCTAAAGGCTGAAAAAATAAACTCAAAAATATAAATCTCAGACTGTCTTTCAAAGACATATTGGTCAATTGTTAATGAAGTAAGAAACAATAAAACCAATTTCAAAAATATCGTCAATATACAGTTGCATAATAATAATGTTAAAGTTAGCAATCCACATTTAATATGTAACATATTTAATGACTATTTCTTAGAATTGTAGAATCCGACCTTTTTACAACAAAGAAAGAACCACCTATAATTCAAGCTGAAGCCAGACCAGATTCCAATGGGCTGTCTGAAGTAAATCTGAAGAATATTCTGCAGCTAATCATAGAATTAAAAAACAAAACAAAATTATGGCTGGGATGAATTCTTACCATTCTTAGTTAGACAATGTCAACATGTGCTAGCATCCATTTTTGCATCGGATAAACAAATTAATAAAAGAAGGTGTGTTCCCAGAAAATTTAAAATTTGCCATTGTGAAACCAATATACAAATAAGGTGACAAAGATCTTGTAGAAAATTACACACCAATTGTTTTAACATCCATTTTTAGCAAAATAATTGAGAAAATAATATTGAAACATGTGCTACAACATTATAACAAGCAAAATCTTTTGGGGATTTCCAACACAGTTTTGTGTGTGGTCATAGCATGATGACGGTTACACTACAGTTTATACAAGAAGTCTTAGACAAGATTAATGATGACAACCAACTAGCAGGAGTTTTCTTAGCTCCTTGAAGGCATTTGACAGAGTTGATCATTATAACGTCTGTCAAAATTGGCCAGAGACGGCATCAGTGAAAAGCTAATGCAACTTATTACATCATATTTGAAAACCAGAAGTCAATGCACTGCAATTCCACACAATACTAGTGAAATATTAGAAACCTACAGATCCAATATTAAGAATTTCAAATTTAGTGAGTACAGGAGTCTATAATAGGGCCTTTCCTGTTTATTTGGTATGTAAATGACTTTCCAAATGCATTTTAAAAAGATAACTTTTTACAATGTATGCAGATAACACCTCAGGCCTTGTCTGGAGATATTTTTTGTATATTGTTGACAACGAAATTAAAAATTTTGTAAAAAGAGCTAAGACAAAGTTCGAAAAGGACAACCTAAAAGTAAATGTTCAAAAAAATTTATGCCTTTTAATTTAAGTGACTTATAAGAGTCCACTGTAAAATATGCATTCAGTGTAAATTTTAGGAGTGTACATTGATAGTAAACTTTCTTGGATCAATCAAATTGACAATGTGTGTTCGAGGTTAACATCTAGTTTATACGTTCTAAGGTGATTAGCTCCATATGTTAACATGCAAACATTGAGAATGGTGTAGTTTGGAGTGATATATCCTTATCTATTATATGGCCTAGTATTATGGGGGGAGAAGCCAAAAATCATGTAGACAGTGTATTCAAATTGTAGAAAAGAGCAGTATGAATTATAGGTAAAGGACAACATGCAAGGATTTATTCGTAAACCTCAACATTAAGACTGTTTAAACAATGTATATGTACGAAACAATTATACTAGCTGTAAGTCGCAATTTAGAAATACATTAACACTAGGCAGGCTGAAAATTTTAATATGATAAACAGAAGACTGAAAAAATAAACTACAAATAGTCCATATATAAAATGTGCAAAATATTTTAGTGCAATTTCACAAGGATTAAAATTGTTGACCGGTGATGTATTTAAAAAACAACTAAAATCATGACTCATTCAGCAATGTCCTTCCTGCTTACTTCTGTAGGCCTAAGTGAAATGTAAAATAACAAAATTACTTCAGACTCCTTACTACTGTATATATTTGTATGTAATGCTTATTACTTATCCTATGCATGTGAATACATGTTTGTAGCAAATAAATTACAAAAATTACAAAATTTCGATAAAATTATTCTTCAGCCTAGGCCTGTATAATATTTTTCTTCGTTATATTTGACTGGTTTCGGCAGTTCCTGCTATCAACAAGAGATTATTAAACGAAAAGAAAAAAGTACATGACAGTTACATAAAATTACACAACATGGAATCAAATATAAAATTTTTAAAAATAGTAATGATAGTTACATATTATACATCCTTAACAGATTTGTCAAATATGGCAATACCAAAATTACAGTAAGGATTGCAACTGCTTCTTGGAAACTGTCTGTCATATTATACCTTCTTGTTACATCTGCTACAGATGCCATCTTGATTGTTTACAAAGTTGGCACCAAAAACTGTAGAATTGGTATATTGATAGAATAGTATTAAAACGTGGAGTTCTTTAGCAAACATATTTGGCAAAATGTCATCTTCATATTATGGATATAGTATTTTAAAAATTTTATATTTGAGTCTGAGTTGTGTGATTGTATGTAACTACCACGTAATTTTTCTATTTAGTTTGTTAATTTCTTGTTGACGGTAGCAACTGCCGAAACCGGTCGAGTATAACGAGTAAAAAAATATTATTCAGCTCTGGACACAAGAATGATTTTTTTTAAATAAGGAAGATAATCATGATTTTTTTTCACAACTGGGACCTCTTTCTTTAGGTACGAAATTTGATTAGAATTGATTAGAAGCCGTTTGTGAGAAACAAAAGCTTGAAGTTTGTGTAACTAAGGGGCCATCAGTCCTTAGACTTAGCCACTACTTAAACTAAGGATAAAACACATACACCCATACTGGAGGGATGACTAGAACTTCCAGAGGGAGCGGCCGCGCAATCTGTGATATGGCGCCTCAGGCCGGGCGGCCAACCCCGTGTGGTTGTGAGGAGCAGAGTCGAAACCAAAGCGTTAAATGAATACTGGAAAAAAGGTATCCCCGGACACAGATGTAGACACAAGTAAAGTGTATGAGGCAGATCGCTTCTGATGACAGATTGAGCAATAATCCTAAGCAGTGAGTAAATCACTAGAAAACTGCATCATACACATCGTTGCCTTGACATTGGAAAATTAAACCACTATCTATGCATATGCGCCATTATTCGAACGAAAAAGTCTATCTACATAAATATCGTTCAAGCCAGCAAAGGGTGCCTGGCAGAGGGTACGTCGTGCTACTACTAGACGTTTCCTTACCCCTTTTATTCAAAATAAGGTGAGAGAAAAGCGACTGTCTGTATGCCTCCCTACGAGATTTTTGTGTAATATTGGTGACAAGGATATCATAGGTATTAATCATTAGAGATGAAATCTCAGCTGGATAATGCCGGTTTCATAATGTTACATCTTTTCATATCTAATTAGAATGTGGGGGAAAGACTGAATGCAGTGCGTATGTTGTGTGCTCGCTTGGTTCATATTACAGTTAAAGGTAAGAAGAGCAGTGTAGTCGCAGCACGAGAGCATCGGAATTTTATGATAAGGCACTCAGTTGCTTAAAGGTACATACGT
Organism: Locusta migratoria; assembly: GCA_026315105.1. NCBI lineage: Eukaryota > Metazoa > Arthropoda > Insecta > Orthoptera > Acrididae > Locusta > Locusta migratoria. The sequence continues at coordinate 16,153,572 of CM048755.1, forward strand.
CCCGACAGTTGTTGTGATTGGCCACATCCTCGCTGGCTGTGCTCTTCCGCCGCGACCGCCGTCGCAACGTGTTGAGCAGTTTCCTGTAAAAGACAGACGGCTATCATCAGCTTCCACTCCACAAAGAGAACTGACAGATGAGGAACATATTGAACACGGATGTAATATCGATGAACATATTATGCAGAACTATCAATAGAGTTAATGTTGGCGTTGGACCACGTCGTTAGTCTATTAAAATCCACCGACGTTTTCGCCACTATTGGAAGCGACCTCCTTCTGAGAGTCGTTCTTACTGCTGAATGAGGGGAACTAGTGAATTTAAATACTTGTGGGTGTAAATGTTGCCACGGATAAGGGAAAAGAGAGTTAGGCGTAATTTATTGGAATTTGCTTTATTTCCTGTCATCGGTGGATGAGAAAGTCCTCGATTGGTGTTGATACTCTTGTTTGTTATTGGCTGGTGAATGACGGAGGGGCGGTAGTTATGACGCACGCTTAGTCGATATATTAAGGTCCACCGACGCGCCCATTGCGGGTTGGCACGGCCGCGCGCACATACAGCCGGGAGACATGCAGGCCGCCATAGAATCCGACAAGTGGCTTAACGATGGGCAGCGGTTTGCAGGGCGAAAAAAAGAAGGAACATTAGGGTTTAACGTTCCGTCTACAACGTGGTCATACCGTCGAATCTGGAAGTGGCTATTTTTCGGTTTGCCACCTCCGCATAATTATATACCAGGCTGCTATAATAATTAAGGAACATTTAGAATAGACTGTCAAAGTTTTAAATGTGATAACGTTATCCACAGACATGTAGGGTAAACAGATAGCGTCCCCCCACTTCAGTAGAGGGAGGAAGGGGAGCTGGGATGGGCATCAGGGATAGGATCGACATCTGACAGGTAACTGAGCAATGGCGATAACCATCCTCTGCCAAATTCAGATTAAGGTGCCAGATAATGGACGGAAAAGAGGAAGAAGACGTTACACATGTCGCCAGTTAGTTATGGACAAATATTTCAGTTTCTTTCGTACTCGTCATTAGCTACAATAGAGTTCTGGAATCACATATACACAACCTTCAACACGCCATCTTACTGTGTGGCGGAGGTACAGCTAGAGGTAGAAAAGTTAGCCCTTGAGGAAAGCTGTCGGTAAACCTCCTTATGTGTTCTGACGTGCTGGTAGCAGTGATTCTACGAGCCGCATGTCGGCGGAAGCAACATGTCGCCAACGTCTCCTACTAAATTTAAAGAAAAACCTCTCTCCACCTCTCTTGCCTCTTCTGACAGTTCCCTTGGTAGAGTATCCCCTTAATGCTTTCAAACATGTTGTGGAATATATATGCCAAATCGCTGTTCAATATTTTATTCCATATCACCAGTTTCGACAAAACGTCGTTGCCATCTTCAGATCTGCAACAAAGTTTTGTCGAAACCAGTAATCTGGAATAAAATATGGAACAGCGCTCTTGGCATATATATTTTACAACAAATAACAATATAGATCACCCCCTTGCCTTGAATAATATCAAGCATATACAGATTTCAGGCAGGTTGCTGTTGGACCGTTGCAGCCCATAGTGACTGTGCTGCTGTTCCTATGATTATCTATTCACGACAGATATGTTATTGTAATTTTAATTTCTTGACAAGTAATTTTAGCCCTTTATTTCATATTGTTTGAAGAAGGTGTCCTTTGCGACATCGAAACCTAGGTAACATATTTAGATGTAACTTGAGACAGAGGGCTGTAATTTTTATAAAACTTAATAGATATAGTACAGTCACTGATCAACAACTATGAATAAAATATTAAAATATTAAGCTTACAAGCATATTAAACTTCTGTTCTATACAAGGAATAACCATTAGGGTTTTACGTCCGTCGACATCGTGGTCAATAGAGACGGAGCGCAATCTTTGATTTATATTTCTTTCATTTTCCTACAACGGGTAAGAAAATCGGCCGTACCCTTTCAGTGGAATCATCCCGACATTGGCGTAGAGTGATTTAGGGAAAACAAGAAAAAACTAAATCGAGATGGCCAGAGGTGGGTTGGACCCGCCGTCCTACCGAATGCGAGTCAGGTGTGTTGCCGCGGCCGAGCGACCGACCGTATTCAGGCGCTATGCTACCAAAATGTTCAAATGTTTGTATCGCTTATGGGACTTAACTACGGGGTCATCAGTCCCTAAACTTACAAACTACTTATGAACTAGCTAACACTAAGGACGGCACAAATATCCATGCCCGAGGGGGGATTCGAACGCTATGCTACCATGTGCGTGGCCGTTCCCTGTAATAAGTAATTTGTAGGTTTAGGGACTGATGACCCCATAAGTTCTACAAACATTTGAACATTTTACCACTGCTATAGCCACCGCTCTCGATGTCTGAGGCAACACTAAATTCTCCCCCGACCCCCTCTCCTCCCCCTTGTCATTAACACAAGATTCGCTGACTGACGAGCACAACTCAAGAATTTGTGTAAGGGGTGTTCTTACTCCCCTTCCTATCAGAATCTACCAGTGAATCTCAGCTTGGCATCTCCTTTGCCTATAGTGAGAAATTTGTGATAAATCCATTTTAATTAAATGGGCAGTCATAGGTATACACGAGTGTTGGAACTTAAATAGTGGCAACTATTTATTCATAACCGATTACAAAAGCGTTACATGTTTGAACCTGTTACTGTCCTTCAAAGTAGTCAACAGCGTCGTGTAGAACCCGTTGCCAGCGATGTGAAAGGCGCAGTATACCGTTAGCAGAGCCTGTTTTCTTGATGGTGCGATTGGAGCAGTCTACTGCCTGTCGAATAGTGGAACAGTTCTGAAACGAATGCCATGAAGTGGTTCCTTCATCTTCGGAATCAAATCAATGTCACAAGGACTGAAGTCCCAGTCCCATCGACCGAACAGAGCAGCCACAGCTTGCGCCAGCGCATTGTGTTGCAAAATGATGGGTGGATTGCGAGAAAGTGTTGTCGCTTCTTTCGCAAAGCTGGTCGCAGGTACTGCTCCAGAAACGAACAGTAATACTGTGCACGGACGGTCTGCTTTGGAGGAACGTAATGCGTAAAGATAACACACCACAGTCCTACACGAGTACCACCATAACTTTCACCGTGCTGAGGCTCTGACGCACTTTGATGACACTGTCGTGCTGTACGACTTCTGGCACATTCCATTTTGATCCAACTCCATTGTTTCTGTTTCGAAAACATAGTGACACCTCCCCGTCAGACCGCTCGCTCACAACTGACTGCTTCTCTCGACTGTGCGCTCGCCGGCGACGTGGCATTTGCTAAGAAGTACGGTACGGTAGGTATGTCAACAAAGTGTGTTGTCAGCTACAAAGTAGAATCCATTGCATAGTGTCTCCACAGCAGTGTTGACGCTATTTAAGTTCCAACTCTCGTATGACAGTTCCTTTTTGTAGTTCTTTATCTCTAACTGCGTATGGATTCCCTGTTACATTGATATGCAGTTCAGGGTCCACTGCCAGATCCTGCACCAACTGCGATAGCGTCCAGGCGTTTCTACATTGTAATTAAAACACGTATTAGCAACTAACTCTTCGACGGTTAGGAGAATGGGAGGAGGAGAGCGGTTTTAAGTTTTCAACCGACACGTCTGTTTGTGTACTTTTTTACCGTTCCTGTTTTGTTTTAAAATTACGTACAGTGAGGGTGACGGCCACTGTTCTTAATTGAAAACACACGGTAAGATTTCTGCGCCTCGCCTTTGACGCGAAACTTACATGGTTGCACAAATCAAATGTTTGTAAAGCTGTTGTTGTTGTGGTCTTCAGTCCGGAGACTGATTTGATGCAGCTCTCCACAATACCCTATCCTGAGCAAGCCTCTTCATCTCCACATAAGAACGGCAACCTACATCTGTCTGAATCTGCTTACTGTATCCATCTCTTGGTCTTCCTCTGCGGTTTTTACCCCAAACACTTCCCTCCAACGCTAAATTCACAATTCCTTGATGTCTAAGATTGTGTCCTACCAATATATCCCTTCTTTTAGTCAAGGGATGCCAGAAATTCCTTTTCTCCCCAATTCTGTTCAGTACCTCCTCATTAGTTACGCGATCCACCCACCTAATCTTCAGCATTCTTCTGTAGCACCATATTTCCAAAGCCTCAATCCTCTTCCTGTCCGCACTGTTTATCGTCCATGTCTCACTCCCATATAAGGCAACACTCCATACAAATGCCTTCAGAAAGGATTTCCTTAGGTTTAAATCAATATTCGATGTTAACAAATTTCTCTTTCGCAAGAACGCTTTTCTACCCATTGCCATTCTGCATTTTATATCCTCTGTACTGCGACCATCATTTGTTATTTCACTGCCCAAGTAACAAAACTCAAAACTACCTCTTTTATTGCTTCGTTTCCCAATCTAATTCCTTGAGCATCACCTGATTTTCTTACACTGCACTCCATTACCCTAGTTTTGCTCTTGTTAATGTTCATCTTATATGCACCTCTCAGCACACTGTCCTTTCCGTTCAATTGCTCTTCCAGGTCCTTTGCTGTATGTGACAGTATTACAATGTCGTCGGCAAAACGCAATGTTTTTAATTCTTCACCCTGAACTTTAATTCCTTCACCAAATTTCTCCTTGCTTTCCTTTATAGCTTGCTCAATATACAAATTGAACAACATTGGAGAAAGGCTACAACCCTGTCTTACTCTCTTCCCAACTGATGCTAACCTTTCATGCCCTTCGAGTCTAATAACTGCGGTCTGGCTTTTGTACAAGTTGTAAATAACTCTCCTTTCCCTATATTTTACTCCTGCTTGCTTCAGAACTTGAAAGAGTTCATTCCAATCAACATTGTCAAAAGCCTTCTCCAAATCTACAAAAGCTAGAAATGTAGGTTTCCCTTTTCTTAATCTATCTTCTAGGATAAGCCGTAAAGTGAGTATTGCCTCCGGTGTTCCTACATTTCTCCTGAACCCAAACTGATCTTCCCCGAGGTCGGCTTCTACCAGCTTTTCCATCCTTCTGTATATAATTCGCGTTAATATTTTGCAGCCATGACTTATTAAACTGATGGTTCTATAGTTTTCACACCTGTCTGCACCTGCTTTCTTAGGGATGGGGATTATAACATTTTTCTTAAAGTCTGAGGGTACTTCACCTGTCTCATACATCTTACACACTAGGTGAAACAATTTTGTCATGGCTGGTTCTCCCAGAGACTTCAGTAGCTCTGAGGGAATATCATCTACTCCAGAGGCCTTTTTTCGACTTAGGTCTTTCAGGGCTCTGTCAAATTCTTCTCTCAGTACAGTATCTCCTATTTCAGCTTCATCTACACCCTCTTCCCTTCCTACAATATTGTCTCGAAGTTCATTTCCTTTGTAGAGCCCCTCTATATACTCTTTCCACCTTTCAGCTTTCCCTTCCTTGCTGAGAACTGGTTTTCCATCAGTGTCCTTAATATTCATAGAGCTGTTTTTCTTATCTCCAAATGTTTCTTTTATTTTCCTGTAGGCTGTATCTATTTTTCCCCTATTTATACATTCTTCTACATCCTTGCATTTGCCTTCTAGCCACTCCTGCTTAGCCATTTTGCATTTCCAGTCAATCTCATTTCTTAGTCGTCTGTACTCCATTTTGCCTGTTTCATTTACTGCATTTTTATATTTTCTCCTTTCATTGATTAAATTTAGTATTTCCTGTGATATCCAAGGGTTTTTTGTAGGTCTTTCCTTCCTACCTATTTTGTCCTCTGCTACCTTCACTATTTCATCTCTCAATGCTACTCATTCCTCCTCTACTGTTTTATTTTCCCCTGTTTCTGTCAATTGTTGCCTAAAGCTCCCTCTGAAATTCTTAAGAACCTCAGGTTCCTTCAATTTATCCAGGTTCCATCTCCTTATTTTCCTACCCTTTTGTAGTTTCTTTAGTTTCAGCCTACAGTTCATAACCAACAAGTTATGGTCAGAGTCTATATCTGCCCCTGGGTATGTTTTACAGTTTAAAACCTGATTCCGAAATCTATGTCTTACCATTATAAAATCTATCTGGTATCTCCCGGTGTCTCCTGGTCTCTTCCACGTATACAACCTTCTTTTGTGATTCTTGAACCAGGTGTTTGTTATAACTAAATTATGTTCTGTGCAAAATTCTACCAGGCGGCTTCCTCTTTCATTCCTTTTGCCCAGACCATATTCACCTACTATCCTCCCTTCCCTTCCTTGTCCTACAACCGCATTCCAGTCTCCCAAAACAATTAAGTTTTCCTCTCCCTTAATTGTCTGAATAATTTCCTTTAGCTCCTCATATATTTCTTCGATTTCTTCATCGTCGGCAGAGCTAGTTGGCATATAAACCTGTACTACTGTTGTCGGTGTTGGCTTCGTATCTATCTTGACAATGATAATGCGATCACTGTGCTGGTCATAGTAGTTTACCCGCATTCCTATTTTCTTATTCATTATCAATCCTACTTCTGTGATACCCCCAATTGATTTTGTATTTATAATCCTGTACTCACCTGACCAGAAATCCTGTTCATCCTGCCACCGAACTTTACTAATCCCCACTATATCTAACTTCAACCTATCCATTTCCCTTTTTAAATTTTCTAATTTTCCTACTCGATTAAGGGATCTAACATTCCACGCTCCGATCCGTAGAATGCCAGTATTGTCTTTCCTGATGATCACATCCTCCTGAGTAGTCCGCGCCCGGAGATCCGAATGGGGGACTATTTTACCTCCGGAATATTTTACCCGAGAGGATGCCATCATCATATGTTCATACAGTAGAGCTGCATGTCCTCGGGAAAGGTAACGGCTGTAGTTTCCCCTTGCTTTCAGCCGTTCGCAGTAGCTGTGTGGCAAAGCCACATTAGCTGATGTTATAAGGCCAGCTCAGTCAATCATCCAGACTGTTTCCCCTGTATCTACTGAAAAGGCTGCTGCCCCTCTTCAGGAACCACACGTTTGTCTGGCCTCTCCACAGATACCCCTCCGCTGTGGTTGCACCTACGGTACGGCTATCTGTATCGTTGAGGCACGCAAGCCACCCCACCTCGTCAATGTCTGTGGTTCATTGTAAAGCTATGGGACCAAATTGGAGTGGTCATCATTCCCTACACTTAAAAACCATTTAAACTAACTTAATGCTATGAACAATATACACACAACGCGCGCGCGAAGGAGAACTCGAGCCTCCGACCGGTATGAGACGTGCAGTCCGCAGTGAGGCGCCTCAGAGCACGCAGCCACATGGTTGCCACACGTTAACGATACACTGTGCATTTCAAAATGTCGAAGTCACAATTCATGGGTAACACACAGGACATGTTTTCTCCGGTTTTACAAAGACACCGTACGGTCTTGATTATATGTGCACGGTATACAGCTCTGCAAAAACCATTTATTAATGTTATATGTGGCATATTACGAACGGATTCGGCTGCTCACTGGCGTTTCCAGAACAAGCCGCTATGTTCAAATGTTTGTTAAGCTTAAGGGACTTAACTGCGGAGTCATCAGTACCTAAACTTACAAACTACTTATGAACTACCTTTTACTAAAGACGTCACAAAAATCCATGCCCGATGGGGGGATTCGAACCCCCGACGGGGAACGGCCTACCGCATCGTAACATAGCGCCTCAATGCGCTTGGCCACTCCGCCGCGGCAACAATCCCCATACCGAGCTTTTGCGCTCAAGGTTCTCATTTTATTTCGTTTTGAAGAGTAAGCTTCTAATCCTCCACTTCACATAAAGCGACAGCTACTCATGATGCGCCCGACTTATAAAAACGGTCCATTACATACACACCTGAAAACCATATCGTTGCTCAGTCTCCAGTGAAAAGGCTTTTCGTACTCGAAAAATGTTCAAATGTTTGTAAAGCTTATGGGACTCAACTACGGGGTCATCAGTTCCTAAACTTACAAACTACTTATGAACTACCTTATACTAAACAGGGCACAAATATCCATGTCCGAGGGGGAATTCGAACCCCCGACCGCAGCGGCCGTGCAGATCGTGACTGACATGGCGCAGACCGCTCGGCCACCGCGGCCGGCTTTTTCGTACTTGACAATAATTGTCTTCAGAGATGGATGTGGCTGGTTTTAATGTTCTACTCCAAAGTTGTAGCAGATTCCCACCTTGGCTGCTCTAGAAGACCAGACTTATTTTAAACTTGATGAATGATTAGAAAAATCTGACCTCAAATTTTACATTTCAGTCTGAGGTTTTTTACTAATTACACAGCAATCACGGTTTTTCGGTAGTGTATGCGTATGGTTCCAAAGAGGGGAACTCTCTCGGCTGTACCACAGTATATCCGAACGTGTCATCATGATTCGCCTACCCAGTGAATCTACCTTTTTCTCAGCAAAGCATCATGCGTTCCTCAAGGCATTGGAGCAGACGTGGCGTGTTCATGGCAGTCTGTTTCTCACCTGCTCCGTTTCTTTAGTGCACTACAATCGTTCCACAACTTTCTACCTATCTAACAAGTTAACGCAGTAGATGCATTACCAACTGTGCTTTCTCCAACGGTGAAGGAAGCAGATGTCATTCTGCTGTGTGTCAGGGCATGTGAGGATTCGGGGAAATGAACGAACAGATCGGGTTGCCAAGGAGGCCTGCAGGGATCACGATGTGTCACTGCGCGCTACTCCCATGCAGGACGTCGTCTCTGTGTTGCAACAAAATTCCATGCATTTGTGAGAGGACTAACAGTTCGCAGTGATGTACTATAAGTTGCGCTTGGTGAAGTCGCTTTTTCGATCGTGGTGATCCTTTCGCCGGTCACTCATACGAGATGAAGTGATCCTTACGTCAACGAATCGAGCACTGTCCATTTACACGTAGCTACTTATTCCGGTGAGGGGATCCTCCATTGTATGATAACTGTGACGTGCAAATTACTGCGTGCTATAATTTAACTGAATGTATTTGATAGCGTGTTGAGAAGGCAGAAGCTAATCTAGGTGGGGACGAGCCCTTTATTTCAACTGATGACGAGACGAGTATCATCAAAGTCTTAAGGTTTTGTGATATGTCTAGACTCTGGCCTAAGCTTTCAGACTGGATATTTTTAGTGTGCTGCAGAGTAGATGGATCATACTTTTTTATTCCTGCGATCAGCCAGCCACGTTATCTACTATTTTGTTTTAAACTTCTACCACTTTCCTCATTTTACTCAAACTTCAAAACTTCTTTTAGAGCTTCAGTGTAGTTCACTCATGGTTTACCTCACTTTTGTTACATTTTGTTCCATCTCCACCAAATACAAGCAAGTAGAGAATTAAACATTAAGTTGAGATGTGAACAAAATTAGCACTCCCCGACGTCATTAATGTTTAATTCTCTACTTGCCTCTATGTGGTGGAGATGGAACAACCAAACTTGTGTCTTCCCCGTATTTGGTTTCACGCGGTTGGCATCGTAGCTGGCTGAAAGTTCCTCCAGTGCCAATCTCAAGCCCTCCTCGACCTCCTCGAAACTCGACTCCTGGACAGTCATCGCTAAGTCATCCGCGTAAATGAAGTTCTTGGTGAAATGTGGCATAGACTGGTCGTTTGGATAGCTATTGTAGAGAACTGGAGAGAGAGGACATTGCACAGAGGGAGAGTGTTCTTCTGAGTCGGCCGCGGTGGCCGAGGGGACTGAGGCGCTTCAGTCACGGTCTGCACGGCCACTACGGTCGCGGGTTCGAATCCCCCCTCGGGCATGGATATTTTTGCCGTCCTAGTTCGTCAGTAGTTCACAAGTAGTTTGTAAGTTTAGGGACTGATGACCCCGTAGTTAAGTCCCATAGGATTTACAAACATTTGAACATTTGTTGTTCTGATTTCTCCATCTGCTGTTTTTCACTGATCTTCTGCTACGTAGAAAGTTTTTGAGTAGTAAGTAAGTCGACAGTCCTTCGGCACATAATTCACCTAATGCAGTAGTAACATATGGTTTACGGTGGCATATGCTGCTGTCAGAACAATGATATCTGTGTCCGTTATGTTCTATATGTCACTCCTACCCTCAATGTATTGGATAAGTTTCAGGACTTGATCGCAGCATGATTTTTCAGGTTTAAAACCTGCCCGTTGAGAGATAAAATGTCTTTCAGTCTCTCTCCTATGTGGTTAAGCACCATTCATTGTAAAATATATTTGTGCCGTTCTTAGTCTTAGTTAGTTCATAAGTAGTTCGTAAGTTTAGGGACTGATGACCCCGTAGTTAAGTCCCATAAGCTATACAAACATTTGAACATTTTTTTGAAACCCAGCTTGCCCTTTCCTCTCATGACATCTTGTGAACTATAGATGAAGGGCAACAGGCAGACTGCATATTTATCGATTTTAGAAAGGCATTCGAGATGGTGATGCACCACAGACTGCTAACGAAGATACGGACATATGGAATAGGTGCCCAAGTATGTAAGTGGTTCGAAGACTACTTAAGTAATAGAAAGCAGTACGTTGCTCTCGATGGCGAGTGTTCATCGCAGACTAAAGTATCGTCAGGAGTGTCCCAGGAAAGTGGGATAGGACCGTTATTATTTTCTATCGAAATATATGACATTACGAACAGAGTGAGTTGCAATCTGCGGAAGTTTGCTGATGATGATATGGTGTACAGGGAGGTATCGTCATTGAATGACTGTAGTAGGATGCAGGATGACTTGGGCCAAATTTCTAGGTGATGTGAGGAATGGCAGCTAGCTCTAAATGAAGGGAAATGTAAGGTGGTGCAGAAACAATCCCGTAACATAGCATTATAGTATGCTGTTTTACAGAGTCGCATCGTTTAAATAGCTAGGCATAACACTGCACAGCGATAGGAAATGTAACGATCATGTAAAGACACTCGTGGGGAGGAACTACTAAAAGGAGCATTAGCACCTGCCAAAAGAAACACAAAAGTAATTATTGACATGGTGTCTGTTCTTGTCGGACATCTCCGAAAAGAGCAGACACAATTTTTACGAATTCGAAACATTTACACATTTCGACCGTTGTAGGCTATTGAAATAAATCCAATGGCAACGTCTAAAATCTGTGCTGGACCGTAATTCAAACCCGGATTTCCCGATTCGGAGCAGCGGTCGCCTTATCGGTTTTTTTCCTCCGGTTTTATTTGTCTTTGCGGTCATTAGTTCGTTTTGATCTATGTTGCTCGTTATGTCTTTGACTGAGGGATTTTTTTTTTCAGAGGTAGTGTCCAGTCTTCAACGACGTGCGTCAACTATGCATCGAGCTGTAGAAACATGTCCCATCCTACCACAACATTGGCGGTTGTCGGGCCATAGTTATAAATAACGGGCAGCCGAAGACCTGTTCAGTATGCGATTAAGAAGGTCACGTGAGAAACGAATGCCTCCAACACAGTATTCCCCAACTTCCAAACAATGACTCCCCGGCAGTGAGACCGGATAACCTTCGTACGCCAATCCAGAAACTTGCTCAAGAAATCCCACAAGACGTTTCACAACCTGCAAAGACAGGACGAGATGAGGCCGACGACCAATATTAGCAACCGACCCCTCGCTCGGAGGTTTCGAGGCGGAGGAAGATGTTGACAAAAAAGGAACTGGTATGGATATTGACGCCATGATCGTTCCTACAGCCGCTTTCGTTCCTGAACGTCGCGATTCCATTCCTTTCTTTTCCATCCGATGTTGTCCTCGTAATCGTGAGTCTACTTCATGCAGCTTCGTCCACGGTGACGGTCACTGAGCGGATGCCAGTATCACAGTCAGTCCGACAGGGTTGTCCCCTGACAACGGTCCTGTATGCCAATGCATTAGAACCCCTTCTCTGCGGCTTGCAGAGAGTATTATCAGGGATCACCCTGTGGGGACACATATTCAAGGTTGGTTGGTGGTGATTTGGGACAGGGAGACTAAAATGCGTTGGTTATCAGTCCTCCGGTGGGGAGGGGAAGGAGTGAGGATAGGAAAGGAGGGCAAGGGAAAAGAAATGCAGTCCAGGGAGGAAAGATGGATGAAAGACTGCATTACCTCGGGAACCCGTGCTCGTCATGCACGTACTCACGAAAGAACCGTGAGTCCCTTGGGGGCACACATTCAAGTGCCGCGCCTACGCAGACGACCTCGTCATCATCAACGAGGAGGTACAAGAGGCAACGTGGTGGAGCGAGCAATACGGTAGCGCAGCGGGCAGTCACATGAATGTAGCCAGCGATGAATATGGGACAGGCACTCTCGGATCAAAGTGTGGGCCAGTTCAGAACATCAGAGGCTCTCCGCTGCCTGGGAAAAGCTTTCACTCGAGACATCCGTCGCATCACATTCGGCGCCTCCTTCAGAATATCAGGACGGGAGATCGAAGTGAGATGTTGCGAGCGATGATTACTATACAAAAGGTGAAATTCTATCAATATTTACATGGCATCCCGCATAACACATATTGCATAAATTTCACCTATCTCTAGAGTGATGGCAGACTTTGGTTATTTTGTCAGTACCGGTCACATATGCACACTCCGTAAATGAAGAGGGTGTCTATCATTGGTCAACGTCCTGACACGCGCGACGGCTCTTTATGTGCGTACAATTATTAAGCTGTGGAATCGAGACTTTTGGTCGATGAACACGCACCTATTTCATGCCATCCACCGATCGCCCTGGCCGCAGAGCACCGGCGCTGTCACACATAAAATTATTTTTCCTTGAATATTGTCACGTTGCAAACGGCAGGTCGTCCGGAATTCGTTAATAGAGCACAACACTTTGCCCTTAGAAGACGTTGATAGCTAACACAAGCGCACACTCAGTACAGACTGACTTCTACTTGGAGTGCTCCACTATTTATACATAGAAAGAATTTTCTGGAACTTACAACTAAATTAAACATAAGAAACATGTAGAACATTCTAGAAATAGTAAATACAAACAAGTAAAATTTTTTGCTGCTCGTGGCGGGATTTTAACTGGGGACTGCAAGCACAGCGATCTGTGATGCTAACCACTTTTTTTTCTTTTTTTTTCCTAGCCCGCTTTTTTTCATTTTTTTCTTATTTTATTTCTTAACCACTTCTTTTTATAGTATTGTCGCTTAAGCTTTTTCTCTTCAGGCGTTGGTGCCTAACTACTATACCCCCCATTAACTAAAAATCTCGCATGAAAAAAAAAAAAAAAAAAAAAAAAAAAATCTGCCACCGCCACTTTTACCCTATACCAAATCACTGTACCACGCATGCTGTCGGAAGACTCGCAGCATTGCTCGCCTTCCTGAAAGAACAGCGGTTAGATTCTACATCTACATAGATACTCTGCAAATCACATTTCAGTGCCTGGCAGAGGGATCATTAACCACTTTCATAACTTTTCTCTACCGTTCCATTCTCTAATAGCGCGCGGGAAGAAATAACACCTAAATCGTTCCGTTTTCGAGCTGATTTCTCTTATTTTATTGGGATGGTCATGTCTCCCTAAGTAGGTGGGTGCTAGCAAAATATTTTCACATTCATAAGTAAAAGTCGGTGATTGAAACTTCGCAAACAGATCACGACGCAATGAATAACGTCTTTCTTTTAATGATTTCCACCCCAATTCCTGCAACATTTCCGTGACGCTTTCACCCCCCCCCCCCCCCGTAACGTGATGAAACAAACCGAGCTGCCCTTCTCTGAACCTTCTCAATATCTTCCGTCAGTCCCACCTGGTGAGGGTCCCACAAGGGGCAACAGTACTCCAGGAGAGGACGCACAAGTGTGATGTATGCAGTCTCTTTGGTGGAGCTGGTGCATCTTCGAAGCGTTCTGCCAATGAAACGTAACCTTTGGTTCGCCTTCCCCACAATATTTTCTATGTGTTCTCTCCAGTCAAAGTTGTTCGTAATTGTAACTCCTAGGTAGTTGGTAGAATTGACGACCTTATGGTTTGACTGATTTTTCGCGTAATTGAAGTTCAGTGGATTTCTTTTAGTGGTCATGTGTATTACTTCACACTTTTCTTTATTTAGTGTCAATTGCCAATTTCGCACCACGTAGAAATTTTGCCTAAATCGCTTTGCAGTTGCTTTTGATCCTCTGTTGACTTCACTAACCGATAAACGACAGTATCATCCGCGAACAGTCTAAGGGAGCTATTCAGATTGTCTCCTAAATCGTTTATAAACACGAGGAAGAGTAGGGGACCTATAACGCTTCCCTGTGGAACGCCAGATATCACTTCTGTTTTACTCGATGACTTACCGTCAATTACAACGAACTGTGTCCTTTCTGATAGGAAAATCGTGAATCCAATCGCACAATTGGGAAGATATCCCATAAGCACGCAATTTCATTAGAAGCCGCTTGTAGGGTACAGTATCAAAAGCCTTCCGGAAATCCAGAAATATAGAATCGATTTGAGATCCCTTGTCGATGGCACTTAACACTTCATGTGAATAAAGGGCAAGCTGTGTTTCGCAAGAGCGATACTTTCTGAATCCGTGTTGACTATTGTTTAATAGGTCGTTCTCTTCGAGGTAGTTCATAATATTCGAACAATGTATATGTTCCAAAATCCTACAGCAAATCGACGTCAATGAGATAGGCCTGTAATTTTGGGGATCACTCCTATTGCCTTTCTTGAATATTGGAGTAACTTGGGCAACTTTCCAGTCTTTGAGTACCGATCTTTCGCTGAGTGATCGGTTGTAAATTATAGCTAAGTACGGAGCAATTGCATCAGCATACGCTGAGAGGAATCTAGTTGGTATACAATCTGGCCCGGAAGATTTGTTTTTGTTTAGTGACTTAAGTTGTTTTACTACTCCAGGAACATCTACTTCTAAGTTTCGCATGCTGGCATCTGTTCTTGGATTGAATACTGGAATGTTCACTTCGTCTTCTTTGGTGAACGAATTTCGGAAAGCTGTGTTTAGTAATTCTGCCTTAGCAGTACTGCCGTCGGTACTATTACCATTGCTATCGTGTAGTGAAGGTATTGTTTGTGTTTTGCCGCTAGTGTACTTCACATATGACCAGAATTTCTTTGGATTTTCTGCAAGATTACGAGACAGGATTTCGTTGTGGTAACTACTATAGGCTTCTCGCATTGATGTCCGCCCTAGGTTGCGTGTTTCAGTAAAAGATTGCCAGTCTTGTGAATTCTGTGTCTTTTTAAATTTTGCATGCGTTTTTCTTTGTTTCTGCAACAGTGATCTGACCTGTTTTGTGTACCACGGGGGGTCCGCCCCCTCTTTTATTAATTTATTTGGTATAAATCTCTCGATTGCTACTGATATTATGTCTTTGAAAGTAAGCCACAACTGATCTACACTCGCATTTTTAGTTTTGAAAGACTGGAGACTATCACTCAGGAAAGCGTGAAGCGAATTTTTATCTCCTTTGTTGAGTAGATATATGTTTCGTTTATTTTTTGTGCATTTGGGAATTTCGACATTTAGTCTCGCTACTACAACTCGATGTTCCCTTTGGATCCAGCTGCAGCGTCCTGGATCTTGTCATGGGTCCTCTACTGGGCGTCCAGTGTCCGTATGCGAGCCAGCTGCCTTACTTCTTCGACCCTGGTGATGAGCTGTTTCACATAGTCATCCTGAATGTCCTCCGGTTGGAACTGGAACAGCGTACCCATTGTTGTCTCAGCTTCACGACCATGGAGCAGGAAAAACGGCATGAAGCCTGGTGGTGTCTTGCCTTGCTGTATTATAAGCAAATGTCACGACTGGCAGTATTGTATCCCAATCCTTCTGCTCAACATCGACAGCATATCTACTAACGTCTTGTTAAAACGTTCTGTAAGACCATTTGTCTGAGGATGGTAGGCAGTTATTCTTTGTACTATGTCGCAACGTGACATTATCTCTGATACTAATTCTGACATGAATACTTTTCCTCGAACAGATATCATCACAAGTGGTGCACCATGTTTCAAAATAATGCCTTATACTAGGAATTTTGCGATCTCTGGAGCTTCTGCAGGCGGCGCAGGTTTGGTGACAGCGTAGCGGGTGAGGTAACCAATGCAGACTATTATCCTTCGGTTACCGGTTGTCGACTTCGGGAACCTACCTAAAAGGTCGATTCCAGTTCGGTGCAATGGAACTACTGCAGGTGGAATTGGTACCAGATGACCTGGAAGTAATTGCGGCACATGCTTCTGTCTCTGGCACTCCTTACAGTGACTCACATAGTTCTTGACAGATCGGTAGAGACCTTGTCAGTAATACCTGCGTCTTATACTATCTAGGGTCTTCACGAATCCCAGATGACCGGATACTGGAGAATTATGGAAATACTTGAGAATAGCTAGCCGGAGATGAGCTGGAACAACCAGTAGACATTAGGGGCCCAGTGGATCGTAGTTGCTCTTATACAATGCACCGTTTATAAGTTGAAACTCTCCATTGTTCGGTTCTCCTTTCTCCAAGTCCTCTGCGGTTTGTAATAAAGCTGGGTCTTCCCTCTGTTCAACTGTAATGTCACCTTACTCAGTGATCTCTGAAATTTCATCCATGCTCTTGTATTTGGCTAGTGGGTTCCTCGAAAGGCAGTCAGCGTCATTGTGTTTGCGCCCGTTTTTGAATACCACTGTGAAAATTTCAGTAGAAAGGAAGAATGACTTAAATTAGACAAGTTGTGGGCCGCAGTAATAAATAAAATAAATGATACCAATACTTCACCACAAGTTCCATAACATACGCCGGCGCTACTCTGCGATCGTAGGCAGCGTCTCATTAGCTCACGAACCGACCTTTGCGTAAATACGCATAAACAGTACGGCTTGTTGAGCTGACGTAAGGGTGAACCAGTTCTGCAAAGCCTCCGAAGATGTCTTCAGCAGTAGAAGAAAAATTTCAGCCAGTCATGCCCTGGACCACGATCTTATTGCAAGGCATCTAATATCGCCAAGAATAACATGTTGCTTCTCTGGACAGATCGTAAAAAACAGACACAAGTGCGGTGTACAAACACGCATGATTCCTCTGGCGACGCAAAAATAAACGCCGCACACACACACATCGTACTTATGCGCTCTAAGCGAAAGTTCAGTCATCTTCAGTCACTACACATAGCCATGTTTCCTATTGGTGACCGCAGCAATAATACAGCATTCTCTACCACAAACACGGTGGTAGTAAATTCGAAACAAATTTCGATAAATTCAAGAATAGTAGATAAATTCGTAAAAAGTCGATTAATTCATTAAAAGTTGTGGCAAACTCTAGGAAAAGTTCTATTGGTATTAATTACACGCGTTGTGCCCAGGAGGTGTCGAACTGTTCCTCCTTTTAATGTTCCAGTTGCCACAAGAACGACTGTAGGTAAGCCTCGAATCTGTCTTTCTCTAATGCCACCAGAAATGCGTAGGAGTCACACTTCTAGACTAACGCTCGCTCTCAGAACTCTTCCGGTGATGCGGAAAGACTCTGATCATTGCAAAAACCTATATCGTCATTGTAAAAATTATCTATTTCCAAAGATAATGACAAAGTACCAACACAATTGTGAGAAAAAGGAGAGTCACAGTCGTTAAGGTAACCGCCGAAGCGTTAAATTACCTCTACAGCTTTACAGCAAGGATGGGTTGTGCACAACGCGTTTAAAACAAAACAATTTCGCTCGTGTGATTCTCATTTTATATTTCCCTAGGCCCGTACCCGGAGATATTGTCTATATCCACATACATACTCTGCAAAGGTGCGTGGTGGAGAGATCCCAGTAGTTACTTGCTTTTCTGTCCACTCCCACATAGAACGAGGGAAAAACGAATGCTTGTATGCATCTGTACGAGCTCTAATCTCTCTTACCGTACCTTGTGATCTTTACGCGAAATGTAGGTTGGCGGCAGTAGAATAGTTTTGCAGTCCGTTTCAAATTCCGGGCCTCTAAATTTTTTCAACAATGTTTCTCCAAACGAACTTCGCCTTCCTTCCAGCCACTCCCATTTGAATTTCCTTTAAACAACTCTGGTGGGGATCCCAAACACGTGAGGGATACTCAAGACGGGGTCGTACAAGCGTTTTATATGCGGTCTCCTTTACGGACGAATCATATCTTCCCAAAATTCCCCCAATAAACGGAAGCCAAACATCCGCCTTCCCCGCGACTGTCATATGCTCGTTCCATTTCATATCACTGAGCAGCGTTAAGCCTAGGTATTTAATTGACACAACTGTGTCAACCTGCACGCTACTAATGCTGTAATCGAAAATTACGGAATTGTTTCTCCTACTCATCTGCATCACGTTACACTTTTCTACTTTCAGTGCTAGTTGCCATTCTTCACACCACCTAGAGTGATGTTGCATCCTACTACAGTCATTCACTGACGACAGCTCCCTTTACACCACAGCATCATTAACAAACAGCCACAGATTGTAATGCTCTCTGTTGTAAATCGATGCGTAATACACTTGCAACGCAAGTAGATTACCATTCTGTGGCGAGCAATGTGTGTCAAGATGCATAAAGACACGTTTTTCTGACGCTTTTACAATGAATATTTGGGTGCTTACGTATACTATTAGTGAGATACCTTACTTTCAACCAGAATATTTCGTTTCTCGACTTTATTTTTAGCCGGGTAATTGTTATATGCCTCAAGCTTTTTACAGGCGCACGAATCTCTAGTGATTTTACAAGTATTCATTTCCACGTCCTTTTTGAACTGGGAGTGCAACAGTCTTTGCTCCCTCAGCATTTACCGAATTTCGTTATTAAAGCACAGCTGCTCTTTTCCGTCTTTAATCCACTTACGCGGGATTTACTTATTCAGAGCGCAATTTACAATCCGTTTAAACTTTGCTGATAATTTCCATCATACTGCGACAAAATTATATCCTCTCATTCGCACCCCAATGTCTAAAAATACAGGTAAACCGCATTTATGCCTTACGTGCTTCAACTCGTTTAAAACGAATGAGCAATTAACGAAACATCTGCTGAATTACTCTATCGGTAAGTGTAGTACTGTCTACTGAGGCAATTAAGTTCTAGAAGTTTCAAAACTTTTGCCACAAAAGACCGAGGTTCGAATAAAGCCTCTCCCAATATGTTTGCTGGAAGTATACGGTCGGTTACACACTTACCTGCAGACAAAACAAAATATAGCTTTCAAAAACAAGCGCGAGTGCCTTGAAACAGCAGAGATGTTAAAATATTTCAAATTCATACATTTACGGCTGTTAGTGTCGAACAATGGAATCTGTAATTATATGTATGCCTCCAACAGGCGAAAGACAATTTCTGTGTGCATGCATGAAGAGGTCCGATTCTTTGCGGGAATACAATAAAGTTGCGAGCAAGTGTAAATAATGAACAGAGGGCACAACGCTCGTAGTGCGCGATAAGTTGAGAATGTAATTCAATGCCCTGAAACAGTCAACAAGTTGAAATATTTCTAATTAGTAAATTTCCGGTTGTTAATGTCAACCAATGATGTCTGTTCATTCGAAAATGTCCGACATATCAGAAACAATATCTGTAACTCTGTAAAAAATAGTCGTCCACAGCTGTCGCTAAGTGTTTCGCACCTTGTTGATAGCTTCATTGACGCAGTGATTGGTACTGAATGGCAGTTCTTTCCGCTGTTTCCTAGCGCGTCACCCCTCCTTATTGGGATGGTGGTCTGCTTTTAGAAAGTAATATTACAGTGATGCATGAGCGAAAGACTTAAGGAACACCTAAAAGTTATACTATCTAGTTTTTGCGGGTTTATATGCGCGAACTGGGAGGATCGCTGAAGTTCGGCGGGTGAAACCCTAACTTCTACTGCTTAAGTGGTAGTAGATATGTGGCTTTAAGTCCAAACCTTAAACACTTTCTCGAAACAATCTCACAGTTAGGATATATGCTGATTATGTGGTGGTCTCCTCTGTCGACTTCAATAAATTCCATTGTTGAAAGACATAATTGATCAAATGTTCAAATGTTTGTAATTCTATGGGAGCAAACTACGTTGGTCCTCAGTCCCTAGACTTACAAACTACTTAAACTAACAAGGAAAGTACTTGGGCTCGAACAAACACATATACACCAAAATCGTATGAGAGGTAATGTAAAGATTCCTTATTGCACTAGTGATACTCCCGCATCTGCAAAACTCTGCAGTCGTCCGTTAGAGGCCTCTGCGTATACCATGCCGCATTGCATTTTGACCTGTCGATTCGCCAGTAGGGACGGTGCAGTGTGCCTTCGAAGTTGCGTTTTGTGATGTTATTTGTGTGGTGAAGCGGCAGATAGGGCGGCTAATCAATCCTGCTAATGTATTGCGATTAGTTGAGATGAAGTTACGAAGAACCCTTCTTCGTGAAGATGGTATTAGTGTAAAAGATGAATCATTTGCATGCTTTCTCGTATCTGTTATGGTACAGAAATATGAGCATAAGTTAGATACTGTTGTTACAAACTCATAATAATGATAATAGGGATGATAATGACGAACAACTCATTGCAAGCGGTAGTGCTACGGTAAGTGCGGGAAGAGGCGATGGAAGCAGTGGCAGTGAATACCAACAGTCTTTCGGGAAGAAGGTTAAAGTTGCAACCATCATCGCGGCTTTTGATGACAATTCGCTAGAGAATATGTACGATGAGTATTACATAAGTTATAGTTAAGATATCTGCATTACGTATGGCGTCTACAATTACATCTACAGTGCTATCTAAAGCATGGTTGTAAAGCTTTGCAGAAAAACGACACCCACCAGCACATTGAGGTGTACGTAGAGATCCTGTAACCAAACGTTCATAAAGATATGTTTGTTCGAGCCCATGTACTTTCCTTGTAAGTTAAAGTAACCTAAGGACAACACACGCATCCATGCCCGACGGAGAATTCGAACCTCCGACGCGGAAGACCACGCGATCCGTAACGTGGTACTCCAGACAGCTTGGCTACTCCCTCGCGGCACATAATTGATAATTAAATGATAAAAAGGCAAATTACTCAGCCTATGAGGCTTCGAAGAAGCGATCGTTTCCGGAGCGCAGGTAGTCCATCGTCATAAATCCTTAGGTCGTTGTCCGTTGCCCACTGAAGATGACAGCTCTGAATTAGAAATCTGACAAAATTCAGCGTGTCATACTGAAACATCACCGACCCTCCCTTACCGTCTTGCAGAAAGTGCAGATATTGGACACTTATTTTCTGTAAGGCTGACTATATGGTCTTCTCCTCAGGGTGGTAGCAAAAGGGTTGGACACTTATTTTGTGAAAGGCAGATTATATGGTACACATTTTTCCCTCCCCAGGATGGTAGTAAAAGGATTGCACCAACTAGGCAGTTGATTTGTATGGAAATGCTACATATTTAAACTTAATTATGAGCTTCTCACGAAGCCACGCATGGAAAGAGGTTTATCTCTCTCAGATATCACACTCAAAGCATCGGCATTGTATGTCCGATGCATGATATTGATTGCTGCGTAGGAAGTGAACTGGCTGCTGTCACGTCACTCTAGTGCTGCCAGAGGCTCTTGCCTCTCCCGCTGACGTAGGTCGCGATTTCATTTCAAATTACGCTTCACTCGAGAGTACTACATCGCGGTAAGCTATCACAGGGACGAAGTTTTGAAGCGATAAGTGGTCACGACACATTGCCCGTTTGCTTGCGGAGATACGGTGCTTCCTCCTGAACCAATTGAATTGTTGTCACCGAAAACTCATTGGAAAGTTGTATGGACCAATGTCAGTTGAAAGGAGGACGAACATTCTGCCTGGGGCACATTTTTATTGGAATTTCACCTATTCTGCCTTCCGCTCAGTTTATTGGAATTTTAGCTGTAATCTTGTATGCACTGTTTTTATGTAATATTCTTATTTCGTTTTGTTAATCTATGTAACATTATGACTTCAATTTGTTAATCCAAAGATTGTATCATAAGCCAAAGAGTATACATTATCTCTGGTGTGAGTGTTGTGCTGCTTATAGTAGGGTAAGCAGAGTGTGTGTGAGGAGCAGGCGCAGTGAGAGTCTGTGGTTGGTTGCATGTACGTGGAATTACTTTTGGATGGACGAAAGCAAACATTTTTATTTGTTCTATTGGAGAAATTCAAATGTTTGTAGAGTTTATGGGACTCAACTACGGGGTCATCAGTCCCTAAACTACTTATGAACTATCTTATACTAAGGACGGCACAAACATCCATGCTCGAGGGGGAATTCGTACCTCCGACCGCAGCAGCCGTGCAGACCGTGACTGGCACGCCGCTGACCGCTCGGCCACTGCGGCCGGCTTTAGTGGAGAATATGGAGAATAAGGTGAATCCATGTCTATTTATTGTTTGCAATTATAGTATTGTACGACCTTTGCTGTAGTACGTGCTTGGTGTTTTCTTATTAATGAAGTTAATTGTCAATACCTACAAGTTTTGATTTTAACTAAAGTCACTCACCAGTTCTCCATTCCTTTCATTATTTATAAGATTACATTTTGTATTAAGACAAATTCTTTGTGTTATGTGTAAATGACGTCTGGCAAAGCAAGTCATTGACTTGCAGATTGAAAAGAATAGTAATGTAGGTATATTCTTGAAGAGATCAGTTTGCGTAACTAATGAGAATTATAAGTCACGCATATGTTGCTACAGTAAAAAAAAAAAGTGAGGCGAGAGTTGTTAGGTTACTGTCAAACTCAGATGTCTTGTAGGAAAGAAATTATTTGCATTCATAAAATATTGAATATAGCTTCTATTGGCAGCAACCGTTACAACGTCAAAGGATAAAAATGTAGCCGTCTGTCGCAAAAATAAAATTGTTTAACCTGGTGTCGGCAATAACTACGATTGCCTTCATCAGAAATTATAAATTAAAACAAGTCACATAGTAAAGTTACAATTCAGCTGTAAAGCTTACATCACAAAATTAAAAAAAAAAAAAAATAGGGCTGCACGCCTGTACGAAAGCATCAGAGTCTGGAAAATAATAATAATTTTGTGACGTAAACTTTACAGCTGAGTTGTAACTTGTATTATGTGACTTGTTTTAATTTATAATTTCTGATG
This sequence comes from Locusta migratoria, assembly GCA_026315105.1. NCBI lineage: Eukaryota > Metazoa > Arthropoda > Insecta > Orthoptera > Acrididae > Locusta > Locusta migratoria. The sequence goes on from CM048755.1 coordinate 16,176,543, forward strand.
AAGCCAATCATAGTTATTGCTGAAACCAGGTTAAAGAATTTTATTTTTGCTACTGAGGGCTGCATTTTTATGCTTTATATTTGCATTCAGTTATGTTCTTTAAAAATTATGTAAGTACAAATGAGACAGATAGCCATTGTTGTGCAATGCACGTTACAAGTTTCAGTAACATTGATATTTATTGATTTTGAGTACTCCAAATGAAGTATTTTTTCATGTAAAGTGATTAAATATTCCATAATGGATAATCATTTACTTCTCTTGGTTCTCGCAAATGAATTGTTTAAGTAACGCCTGGTCACCATTACACTATCCACGCTTTAAATTTTTAAATAGTTTTAACAGACATTACGTATTAAACATACAGGATTAGTATTAAATCAGATCACGAGTTTAATTACATATTTATAATTAACAGCATTGCTTTCATTCACAATATTATTCGTGATTGCAAACAATCACACACACGTAATTTTACAGGGCTTTATGTCAGATGCGTTTAATCTATTTGAAAAACACGTTATTCATACTTTAATCATTTTATTTAATAGACAGGGCCACCACTGAATTTTGTTGGAAGATTTAATCAGTAAGAGTTCCGTCGCATATGACCAGTGATACATTGTTGTTTAAAGACAGACGCCATTTCACCAAAGAACCAACAAGTAGTCTAGTTTCACAGTCTCCTGATTCACCTTATGGAAGTGGCACTCTCTCGGTACAGAGTTTTCAACAATTTAACATCTAATTATGAAAGCCTACACCGAGTTGTCCTTAGTGACATGGCTACGAGATGTCGATGTGTCTTTTTGGAACATACTTTCACATATATTTATTTTTAGCGGTCATCTGACGCAAAGACTTTGGCGGCAGAATTAACTTACCAAAACTTCCATTGTCTCTTATTTTATTGACATCCTCTTACGGACCTATTCCTTCTTCTTTTCACATTCGAAGACTAATTCCGTAATGTAGTTGATTACTCAACTTGTTTACTTCGTTGTTATTGGTGTGGGGGAGATGATTTTTTGACGTTTTGATAATTCGTACATAATGCTTAGTGGGATACCTCGCAATTGCCTCATGATAGGGACAATTTTGCAAACATTTGAACCTCACATTCATTAGATGTTGTATTGGTTAATCGATGTGGACACTCCTGACGACAACGACACGTCACCTGTTGTATTCTTTTCTATACTAGACTTTTCTTCTATTCTTTTGACAAGACTTTCCCCAAAATATTAAAATAATAGAAAATAATATAATCCAAAAATTAAATTAAAAAAGCTGAACAAGGGGAGGAGCACCGTGGCCTGGTCTCGATCTGCGGCCCCTGCCCACTTCGTTCACATTCAAAATGTTCAAATGTTTGTATAGTTTATGGGACTTAACTACGGGGTCATCAGTCCCTAAACTTACAAACTACTTATAAACTACCTAACACTAAGGACGGCACAAATATCCATGCTCGAGGGGGGATTCGAACCCCCGAGCGTAGTGGCCGTGCAGACCGTAACTGGCGCACCGCAGTCCCCGCGGCCGGCGCCCACTTCGTCTTCACCTTCCTGGACGGGCTGCTTCCTTTCTTGTGCTTTGTTACACTAGGGATGCGGTCGGAAATGGTAAACCACCAGACTAGATGTGACACGTCACAGGCTCGACAGCCGGCCTGTCTTATGATTTTTGTCATGTACCACATTTTTCACCTCCGGCAAACGCTGACTGGCACCGTGGTTCGGAATCCACGTAAAACACTACGTCTCCCTAAAGCTGGCCGGAGGAAGGTCACCTCCAGGAGGGCAAGAGCTGTGGCGACCAAACCATAACGACTGCTTTGCTTTTCTACGAAACAAGGAAACGTTTACGGATACCATTATAATATTTGAATTTTCCTGTGATATATCATACGACGGATGGAACTTAAATAGTAGCAACTATTTATTCACAGCCGATACAAAAGCGTTACATGTTTGCACCTGTTACTGTCCTTCAAAGTAGTCACCAGCGTTGTGTAGAACCCGCTGACAGCGATGTGGAAGGCGTAGTATACCGTTAGCAGGGCCTGTTCTGCTGATAGTGCGAATGCAGCGGTCTGTTGCCTGTCGAATCTCTGGAACAGTTCTGAAGTGAACGCCATGAAGTGGTTCCTTCATCCTCGGAATCAGATCAAAGTCACAAGGACTCAAGTCCGGGGGTATGGTGGATGGTACAGTACTTCCCAGTCCCATCGAGCGAACAGAGCAGCCACAGCTTGCGCTGTATGAGCCCGCACATTGTCATGCAAGATGATGAGTGGGCTCTGTCAGCACCCCCAGGGGGTGCTGGCTCTGTACGGCAATGCCGATTCCCCGCACGCCTCTTGAAGACTTTGATGACACTGCCGTGCTGTACGACCTCTCGTACATTCAATCTTGATCCAACTCCGTTGTTCCTGTTCCGAAAACATAGTGACACCGTTACGTAAGACCGCTCGCTCACAAGTGACTGTGTTTGTGCCACACTGGACTCGCATTCGGAAGGATGGTGGTTCAAATCCACCTCCGGCCATCCAGATTTAGGTTTTCCGTGATTTCCCTAAATCACTCCAGGCAAATGCCGGGATGGTTCCTTTGAAAGGGCACGGCCGATTTCCTTCCCCCATCCTCACCCAAACGTTCTGAGTTCTGAGCGCTAGCTCCGTCTCTAATGACCACGGTGTCGACGGGACGTTAAACTCCAAGCTTCCTTCCTTCCTTCCGCTTCCTTCCTTGTGTTTGTGCGCACGCCGGTGACATGGGACGGGCGAATCCATTTACTCGGAGGTAAGGTAGGTATGTCAACTACGTGTGCTATCGGCGACAATAGTAGATTCCATTGCAAAGTGTCTCCACAGCAGTGTTGCCACTATTTCAGCTCCAACCCTCGTATATAAAAGTTTCTTTGTCATTAGGCAACGCAAAAGTAAAAATCCAGCAGAAAACAAGCACTGCCAAACATAAAAATATTTCTTGAATACTCTGTGTTAGTAACAAATACTCGTATAGAGCTTAACTGTATCCTGATATAAACCCAAGGGTACATATATACCGAAGCACAGTGGGTAAAGCGGCCAACATGAATGCAGAAGAGTCAGCTTACGTTTGCGTAGATAGTTTAACTGCTGCTCATTTATCTTAACGATGGAATATATCAAACTTGGGGAGATTGAGGAGAAATTAAGAAAACATGTAAGCTTAACTATTTACTCATTCTGAATGCTCCTTTGCAGTTAGTGTTATGGTCTGCAGGATTTACTAACGTGCCAGTAACCCACTGACATTATTCTCTGGACAGATAAAATAGCATATTTCAATGACTTGTGTTGGTACGAGTACGAGTTATGAAGAGCAGGGTAGATAACAACTAACCGCCGAGTGGAATGGCCGCGTGCTTTAAAACATGCTACCAACTGGCCTGCCGTCCGTCAGAAAAATGATCACACAAAATCTAAAGAGTGAGTTCTACCACTGCCATTTTCATCAGCAACTGAGAGCCCGAAACGTGTCGCTACAGCTTCAGAATAGACGGTAACGCCTGAGGCTAGCTTTGCTTGCTCCTTCTCTCAACATCAACCTGAAACTCGATCAGACAGAGATGGAAGGAAAATTAGGGTTTAACGTCCCGTCAATGTAGTCATCACAGACGAAGCAGAATACTGGCTTGTTTCTATTAAGGATGGGAAGGAAATGGGCCGCGCTCTTTTAAAGTGCTAACCGCTGTTCGGCTTCGCTTGGTGTCTGCCAGATGGTTTCCTTGTGCAACGTCTTCCAGACCGAGTACTTAGGTGCCACAACAGTTGACTTAGCACAATTCATTGAATTCACATAGCTGTACTTGGATATGAAGGAATAAACTACTTTAATTGCACAAAATATGACAAGTTATGTCAAAATAAAACTCCTGCACCTATACCTGATAAATCAATTACAAATAAATGGTTTTAAGAAGTGTAAAAGGCGATTAAAAATTTAAAACGCGTGAAAATAATACTGCACATTCTCAGAATGTAGTGAATGTACTCATATAAAAGTACCTATTGAAGGGGCACTATCTCAACGGAAAGGAAACATAATGAAAATTTTGGAACTCGGCAGTGAAGTCAAAGTATCTTTGAAAGTGTGGCTTCAAATAGAACAACGGGTTACCCATAAAATGATAAAAAATGAATTAATTCAAATCCTTGGTAAAGAATATGTTAACAGAAAATTTTAAAAAATAGGTAAGCGAATCCTTCGATTTACTCAGCGATTTGTGAGGACACAAAGACTATTTCAAGTGATGACCAAATTATTTTTTCTGCCAAGTGGTGTGCTGACAATATAGATGATCATGAAAGCTTTTGAGGTTCTATAAATGGGGAGCAAACATAGCTACACTTTTTGTGATGTTCTTCTTAGATTACAGCTGCCTATCAGTAATCTTCGTGGGAACACATGATGCAGCAAGAACCATGAGTGGGATTCATAAGAAAGAAGGAAGGAAGATTTGCGCTGACGTTGCCGCGGCGGGTTAGCCGTGCGCACTGGGGCACCGTGCTGCGGTGCGCGCGGCCGTTCGCCGTCGGGAGTTCGAGTGCCCCCTCTGCCTCCGGCCACAATCTCTATTTGTTTTCGGTTAGGATGGGGAAGGAAGTCGGCTATCGCCTAGAGTGATTTAGAGAAATCACGGAAGACCTAAACGTAGGCAGTGGGGCGCGAGTGCGTATTACCACTACGCCACCTCGCTCGATGGGGGTGTGCGTGGCGGGGGAGAGTAATAAAGGGACTAATGAGGTATCAACGCAGAGCACACTTTTGCAGATTGACACAATGGGGCGCTCTTTGCTCTGATTTAGTTATCAAATCAAGCTGCGAAACGTACACCCTATCCACTGATTCGTCGTGTCACGCTCTCAGTAATTTAGCGCAGGTGACGCCCGTGCTTTAATAATGAACATTTTTTGTTGAGTCCCACACAGATTGTGAAAAGTAATTTCATTCTTTCATTTGTATGCTAACGAACGTGTCACGAGCACGTTCAGAATCTGAAAATATACACATTGCCGAAAAATACTTGAAAAAATATTCTAAAACACTCCTATAGAGACCTAAAGCGAACAAATAAAAACCGTAAATCTAACTGAAAACAAAAATCTGATCGCATAGTAAGAAGAAAACATGATATGCATGAAAAGTAGCTTCTCTCATATATGTATTTTTAGACTGATATAATATGAAAAACGAACTTATTGAAATAAGTCGGTTGCAAAATAATAAAAAAAAAAACAGAAATTTTGCCACCGTAAGTGTCTCATTCCAATAATAGCACAACCTGTTGCTGTTGCAGACGTCTGTGTGGAGTGCAGCCAACTGTGGGAAACGACCTTCTTTTTTGCTAAAATACAGTTTTTGAATTTCATATTAACTACTTTCATCGAACCCAAAATACACATCGTGAAAAAGATTACTTAAAACTTGTATAGGCGGCATCATATTCGGCTGATATACTGAATCTAAAACTTTTAATTTGGTTTGCGTAGTAATATATTATATTTAGATTCTTAGGTGCAAAGGATCTTAATTGTCAGAGATAGTTCTGTTTGCTACAGATAACCACGTTAAATATGACCTGACGGTGAATCAAGGATAGCCAGTATTCCTCGGAAAAAAAAAAAAAAAAAAAAAATTGAAATAAGCCCGATAAACACTGGAAAAGAAAACTGGACAAATAAAATCCGCCTTTTTCTGATCTACAATGACTCAAATTGAATAAATATTGTTCTAGCTGAGAGCCCACCTTTGCCTGAGTATTTAAGCATTTCAATCTTGTGTTAGACCGTTCGTCCTCGACGCGACTCCGCCCGCATGCGACTGCCCAAGTGGGAGGCCGCCAAAGGGTCGATTTGCAAGCGTCTCGAAATCGTTGCGAGCGACGCTCGTCTCTTGCGACCTGCAGTGCACGGGAAAGTTCGTGCGTGACTAGCGGATCGAACGTCATGGAGGTAATTTACCATGTATTGGCCCACTTACGGTAGAAAAACTAAAAGTGGGCCTTTGCGATCGTCTTTTGACAGCTCGAAATTTAAATAAAAATAACGGTTTAATCATTCATCTGACACGAAAATTAAATAACCGAATTTGTAGAGGAGAAAATTCTCTACAACTTTGCTCTCTTATGATTTTCTCATATCTCGTATCGTTTCAGAGATATTTGCAAAAATAACGGCGATTTCGGGATGTATGTCCGTCTGTCTGTCTGTCTGTCTGTCCGTAACGTGTTCCCCGTTTTTAAGACGAACCGTTCAACCGATCTAAACCAAATTTTACAGACATAATTGTAGGCCGACAGAGACCAGAACCTCCCTTTTCAAATTTTTCGGACATAAAATACGGTAGTAACGCCAAAAAAAGCCGTTTGTAATATAATTGTACATGCAAACAAACCGTTCATCTGACACGAAAATTGAATAACCTAATTGGTAGAGGGGAAAATTCTCTACAACTTTGCTCTATTATGTTTTTTTCATATCTTGCATCGTTGCAGAGATATTTGCAAAAATAACGGCGATTTGACGATGTCTGTCTGGCTGTAACGTGTTCCCACTTTTTAGGTCGAACCGTTCAACCGATCGGCACCAAATTTTACAGACATGATTGTTGGCTACCAGAGACCAGAACCTCGCTTTTTTTAAATATTTCGGACAAGAAATACGTTAGTAATACCAAAAAAAAGTTTGTAATGTAATTTTAATTGCAAATAAACTATTCATCTGACGCGAAAAATGAATCTACGAATTTGTAGAGGAGAAAATTCTCTACAACTTTGTTCCCTTATGTTTTTTACATATCTCGTATCGTTTGAGACATATTTGCAAAAATAACGGAGTTTTGACACCCTCCATTCATTTAACGAAAACCAAACGTTCGCAGATGTCACGTGACATTCCTCGCCCAGAACTCTCTGAGGCATACGCCATCTCGCGTTGCGTATTTGAAGATTTTCTTATTGTAACTTACACGTTGTCATTTCAGAGCAATGGCGCACTGAAGAATTAACAAAAACACGTGGTTCTTCGTACGATAAATGATAATCTAGTGTCTACAAATGCCATATTAGCATCAGTTAACAACGGCCATCAATAGTATGAAATTAAAGAACTCAACTCGTATCTGATTGCCGTAGCGTAGTGGGTAATGCGTTGGTCTGTGACGCTGAAGGTTAGTGGTTCGGAACCCCCCCCCCCCAATACCCAATTATTTTTTCAAAAAAAAAAAATATAAATAAATAAAAAAAATGTTTGTAGAGTCTATGGGACTTAACTACGGGGTCATCAGTCCCTAAACTTACAAACTACTTATGAACTACTTACAACTAAGGACGGCACAAATATCCATGCCCGAGGGGGGATTCGAACCCCCGACCGTAGTGGCCGTGCAGACCGTGACTGGAGAGCCTCAGTCTCCTCGGCCACCGCGGCTGGCATTTTTTTCCCTAACACTCTTATTAATTAATTTTTTATTATTTAGATTATTATTTTGGTCCAAAATGTTTGCAAACCTATAAAACCACAAATCTAAAGTGGGCCGTAAAACACGTCAGCGCGATTTTTTTTTCTGAATTTCTAATACATACAATACTTTAGAGCCCATGAGACCTACATACAATCACTTTAATGAACTTTTAATAGATAACTAAGTGCATAATATATAAATATTTTCAGTATGTCGTGTCTCGCAGCTTGCAAATATTCAAGAAAAGGCCTTTTTTATATCTCAACGAGAGCTGATGATGTTTATTTACTTTTTTATTGGCGACTAGTTTCGGGCATAAGCCACTTTACGCAAAAAAAATTCCATCAGTCTAAAAATGTTCAAATGTTTGTAAATCTATCGGACCAAACTGCGTGGTCATCAGTCCGTAGCTTACAAACTACTTAACCTAAGGAAAACTAACCTAGGGACAACACACACTCTCACGCCCCAGGGAGGACTCGAACCTCCGACGGCGAGCAACCGCGCGCTCCGCAGCGAGGCGCTTAGGTCGTGCATCAGTCTCTTGCAGTTCTATAGAACAAACAAACAACCTATGTTGAAAATTCCGCTCTATGTACGGATGCACCCATAACACTCTTTGTGTCTTCCTTTTCTTGTGCCAGTACCAGTAAAACATCATAGCGTCCCTCTCATCACTATAACTGTCTATTACAGGGTCATTATTGGAGGAAATAACCAATACTGTTTTGTAGCTCTTTGTTGGATGTCGCAAAGAAAATGGCGCCCGCGACGAGTGCCAATGGACCCGCGCGCGGACGGCATCGCGAGGTTGGCACAAGACGCGCGCGATGCAAGAGACGCGAGGCGCGCCCACCACGAGTGAGAGACGACCCGCGTGCGGACGGCCTCAGTCTCTATCCTCTTCACCCTCTCTGTCTGCCTCCAGTCAGACACATATCTACCAACATTCAGTAATAGGCGAGGTAGGGGTCATGCACGAGGAGTGCCTCTGCAGCAGCATGTCGGGTTGGACAGGGGAGAAATACGGCTTTTGTAGGTAAGAAAGCTAAAACAACTGTGTTAGCTTCTGCTCCACAGTTTTCGAACATAGAGACTCCGAATGTGATGGAATTGAAGTGCCTTCGGAAGCAGTCAATCCGGATACAGGGAGAGGATGCTCCTCAGACTGCAGTACTTGAGAGAGCGGCATTAGGGACCGACCAGACACGTCATGAAACTGACGCAACTGCTCAAGATTCACGGCAGTTGTCGCAAGAACGCCCACGTCCGCCGCTTGACAAGCTGTGAAACAACTGTTTCATTTATAACACGTCTGAAGAAGGATGGAGTCGCACAAGAGGTGGGTACGGCGGCACTTTTGGCGCCCAAGCCGTCTTGGGTGAGAAAATCACCCAAGGAAACACACATATCCGGTTGTGGATCGCTATCGAATGCTACTTTATACTGTTCAAATAATGCATTTGGTGGAACAAGATTTGCTATCTTTAGTTTATGTCGAAGAGAATTTTTAGAACAAAAACCCGCTCCGGACAATTTGCACGTTCTTGTCCACATTCATTACAAACACAAAAAAGTTCTGATCATTGCATGTCACATGAACATGATATACACAGATCTGATGATGTGATGGAATGTTATCGTGAATCTCGACATAACGTATACCACTATAGCACTGAAGTCGGTGTTGACTCGAGCAGCGTTCTCAGCGAATGCTTTTAAAATCACCGGAGCTTGGCTGCACCGACAGTGGACTTGTCAACTGTAAAACTGACTGTACCTTTCCGTGTAGACGTCTTGGAATGAAAATAACGAGTAGAGAAAAGGAGACGAACAAGCCGCTACAGAAAAAACACTACAATAAAAAAAAAACGAATTAGACAAGAACGAGTCTGTAGCTCAGGCAGACAGCAGCGGCAGACTAACTTCACACACTCCAAGTGCTGCGACGCAAGAATTGTGTCGTTTCTGACAGAATTAGCGAATCCACTCGCTCAACTGAGACGATACTCTAGAAGCACGCAATTGTATTAGTACAGCACTAACTACTGCTACAAATCGATGTCAATGATGTGGGCCTCAATTTCGCGGATTACTCTTGTTGCATTTCTTGAATACTGAAGTGGCCTTGCAAATTGACAGTCTTTGGGCGCAGATCTGAGCGCCTGTATATGAGAGCTAGGAATGGAGCTGTTGCATCAGCATACTCTGAAAACTAGTATACAATTTGCACCGGAAGACTTGCTACTGTTAAGTCATTTAAGTTGCTTCACTACTTCAAGGATATCTACTTCTAATTTACTTTTGCTGGCAGCTGTTCTTGATTCGAATTCTGGAGTATTTGCGACGTCTTCTTTGGTCAAGGAATTTTGGAAATATGTGTTTAATAAATCTGCTTCAGCAGCACTACCAGCGGAGCATTTTACTCTTATTTATTACTAGCTGAAAACCCGGCTTTGCCCGGGTATTTACTTATTTATTCCTGCCTTGAGTTAGTACTTCTTCTATCCTTTCCCTGTCTATCCACCTCTTTTTTTCTAAAAACATGCTATATTTATCGGAGAATAAATAAGAAATAAGGCTGTCTCCCATAATGTACAAACTTATAAGTATCCAAACAAAGAAAGATAGTAATAAAAACACAAATGACATATAAAATGCGTACGATCTCATATTTATTGTGTTATATGTTGTACGGTTGAATAATTTTGGAGGTATGTATTCACTTGTATAAGTGCTGTATGTCTGTGTTAAAAGAAATTTCTTTTTTACTGCTTTATTTATTTATTCTTATATTTCCTTATTCGTATGCTTATCCTTACAGAGAAAGAGCTGAAGACATTGTAGCACGCATAGGCCAAAGATATGGTCTGTGGCATCACGTTTCGCTGTATGTAACCTCCTTGCTATAGAGTCGCAAACGTCATCGCCGGCCTTCAGTCCGAATTTTTTTAATTTGACGAATTTCAACCACCATATCTTCCACCCCCTTATAGATATCGACATGGAACTGCTATGGTGTACAACGGGAGACTTCGGACAACAATTACTCACAGACCATTCGTTTGCGTTCTGTAGTTTTCGCTGCAGGGCGAAATATTACAGTAACATACACACACACACACACACTCGTAGAATTGTATATACACCGATAACTTTCCATCCCAATATACTCCACCATTTTATCATTATCAACCCTCAAGCAACAATGCAACCAATAAAACCATTTTCAAAGAGTAAATATAATTTTCAAAGAGTAATTATTGTTCCGCATTTAGCGTTATATTTTTCAAATTACTAAATATCTATCAGATCGCTATAAAGCCGTGCCTAAAACCTTCCTCAGGTATAAATTAGTAACTGTACAAATATTTAAGGAGGAGGAGGAAGCTTAGGGTTTAACGTCCCGTCGACAGCTTGGTCATTAGAGACGGACAAATATTTAAGTCTCTGCGTCTTGTCGTTCGGACGTGATAAGCGTACACCGAACAGACATTCACATTAATGTATATAGATAAATAGCTATCCGATCGCCATAAAACCCTGCCTAAAGCCTTCCCCGGGTAGACATTAGTAACTGTACAAATTTTTAGATCTTTATGTCTTGTGGTTCAGACGTGATAAACGTACACCGAACAGACATTCACATTTATAGATATAGATTATTTAAACAATGCTACATTTCCTTGTGCACAGACATAAATATGTACAGAAGCTGTGATCTCAGCGTTGCAATCTTTCATGACTGTTTGATTCGGAGATGACGGTAAGAGAGAGAAAGAGAGCACCAAAGATATATCTAATCTCTAAATATAATTATGTGTTCAACCTAGTTATAAGTTAAATATGTATTGTGAATTAAATTTCTGATTTTAATTCGACGTAATTCCTTGCCTAGTGTACAAGTGTAAACTACTTCTCTGCTGGAATCAAAAAAATGTTCAAATGTTTGTAAATCTATCCGACCAAACTGCGTGGTCATCAGTCCGTATCTTACAAACTACTTAAACCTAGGTAAACTAACCTAAGGACAAACACACACACACCCATTCCCCAGGGAGGACTCGAACCTCCACGGCGAGCAACCGCGCGCTCCACAGCGAGGTGCTTTAGACCGCTCGGCTACTCCACCGCGGCTCTGCTGGAATCCTTCAGCTATTCACCCACAGTTGCTAAGATACAACTTCACCGTGCACTCTTCAGTGGCAATATGTTTTATCCTCTGCGGTATTTTGCATGCAGTGTGAGCAGCAATCACGTGTCTTTGCTATCAAATGTACTTTGTGCAAAGATTGCGCTTCCTAATTTTGAAAGTCGGCGTAAAATTTCCTTAAGTTGAATAGGCACAAAAGTGTGGTATTGGTTATTATTAAATTGACATCAAACGCTGGAATCAAGACAGAACTGTTAAACATCCATGTGTTCCAATACACTCCTCCCAGCTACACAAGTTGACAAATGAGAAGTTATGCTTTCTCTTTGGGTTGTTCAAGTCCAAAACATCATTTTGACTGGTTTTCCAGTAAAATTATTTATTAAAAGTTCGTTATTCTTTAATGCGAAATTTTTCTGGATCTCCTAGAACGCAGAGAGCCTATTTGTTCGCCTATTGATCAACAGCATTTATTTTGAGATACTGTCTTCACGTGTAAAATTCATTATTTTAATTGAGATGACAATCAGACATTAAACTGACGATTTTCTGTGGTACCAACTGACTCTACATGAGACATGCAGCGTCTCTTGAATTTTTTTACCGTTTTGTAAGTAATCTGTATTGCCTCCCCTCCCCTGTACCGGTTCTTTGACTGTCCCCAATACCATCACTGTAGTCAGTTCGTAACGAAGCGTATACCTCACGAAACATTGGGTTGCTACCTAATGATTATCATTATCCACTTTCTTAGGCTCATAATAAAAATAAATATATTTCTATTGATAAAGTCCTATTTGAAAATTATTTCGATTTTCACGCAGTTAACGGCGATTTAGATAGAGAAGATTAAGTCTTGCAACAAACATTGATCACCTAGCACCATACTAATCTCAAACGGACTACCAGATGCTTGTAGATGTATCTACACTCGACAACGAATAAAAGTGGACCACCCCTGAATTTTTAATGTGTGGGTCACACCTGTCTGTATGCAACCTACAGAGCATAGCTTGTGTCGCAGGCTCTATAAACTCTCCGTAGTACAGTCGTTGTACCATACACAATAGGTACAATAAGACTGTGCTAGAGAATACCGCTCCTTATTGCAGTCAGTCCGATGTGAACAAATACTGTCATACAACAAACATTAGCCGCTCGAAATGGCCGCGTGGTCTAAGACGTCATGCTACTGACCGGGCGGCCGTTCCCGCCGGAGCTTCGAGTCCTTCCTAGAGCATGGGTGTGTGTGTGTGTGTGTGTGTGTGTGTGTGTGTTGTTCTTAGTGTAAGTTAGTTTAAGTAGTTTGTAAGTCTAACGATTGATGAGTGATGACCATAGCAGTTTGGTTCAATACGTTTACTAACGTTTGAACAAACACTATAAAATACATGAATAGAGGTGAGACAGCCGTTAAGCTTTTATGTGATATCTGGCCTTTTCCGAGGAAGTGTTATAGGGCCCCAATGTTCCTGATCTTTAGGAGATAATGTGAGCAGCTTCCAGACTGTTCGCGGATGATGCTTTCATTTATCGGTTAGTAAAGTCACGAGAAGATCAAAATCAACTGCAAAATGATTTCGATATCTGCGTGGTGCAAAAGCTGAGAACTAAAGGAAATTCGTTAAACATCATTTACACGATGAATCAGTCAAATCTACAGCCCGAAAATTCAACTAAATACCTAGGGATAACAATTACAAACAACTTAAATTGGAAAGAACACAGAGAAATATTGTAAGGTGGGCGAACCAAGGGCTACGTTTCATTGGCAGAACAGTTAGAAGATGCAACAGTTCTACTCAAGAAACTGCCTACACAACACTTGTGTGTCCTATTTTGGAGTATTGCTGCGCATTGTGGGACTGGCGGAGGATATCGAGAAAGTTAAGAGAAGGGCTGCTCGTTTTTTTACTGTCACTATACAGGGAAAAGAGTGTCACGAAGTGTCAGGGTTCGAAATTATTAAAATAAAGTCGTTATTCGTTGCAGCAAGATATATTTACGACATTTCTTTCACCTACTTTCACGTCCGAATGCGAATTTTTTTTTTTTTTTTTTTTTTTTTTTTTTTTTTTTTTTTTTTTTTTTTTTTTTTTGGCATCCATCTACATAAGGAAACATGATCATCACAATAAAATAAGATAAATCAGATCGAAACCGGAAATATTTAGGTGTTCCTTTTTCCCACACGTTATTAGAGAATGGAACGGTGGGGAAATATCATATAAGCGGTTCGAAGAACCCTCTGCTATGCATTTCAATTATTTGCAGACTGTTTATGTAGATGTAAATGTAATTTAATCCCTTGCAATAAATGACACGTCACATGCCTTATAACAGTCATTAAAGGAGATGACGAGTTTTTGTTGGTGATTTCACTTTGAAGCTACAGTTTACCAAACAAAGATGACGTGTCTGATTGAGACTCTACTAGACATAAAAAGACGTAAAATATATCGCTAGTATCGGTTTACAAGGCTGTATTGCCGAACTTGTAAATAAGAGAAGATAATTTTAGCACCGGACCGGAAACCCCATGGAGCTTCTATCTTTCCTGAGAGGCAACCACTTAAAATATATGGTAAAGTACAGCTTACAATTGTGAAACGCCATTAAGTAAAGCTGTGGTGATTTACGAGACTATATGAAATGGTAACTAAGCACAATCAAATATTAATATGTTCACCAATATTGGAATCTGAAATGACGATACTGCACCTTTCTCGGCTGTATTGTATCTACCAATAGAAATAAAATATTTATTATTTCTCACCAGTAGTGCAAAAGGCTCATTTTCGGCTGAACTCTGACCCCTCGCGTATCGTCGTTGTTGACTTTACACGGCGAGGTGTCAGCTATCACGTTCTCGTTCGGAACCCCGGCACAGTTCTGCGTTCTTTACTTGTTGTTACTGGAAGAGGAGAGAGTATACTTGTGACTGTGTTATAATGGAGAAAGCATCACTCGGTACGAGAAGTGATGACTGCCACTTGAGCCGTTGTTGGGAATAACAGTCAACATCATGCTGTACGAACAAAAAGCCGTGATATCAAACCAACCCATCCTTTTAAGCTGTATCCCGTCTGTCCGACAGAGAGGCAAAAGATAGTTTTAGTTATTAGGCAGTGCTATTAGGGTCGCTGTAGGAATATAAAGGCCAAAGGTGGTGTGTGGCTGTTCATTTCTTGACGCGTTTCGAAATAGTCATCATCAGAATCCGCAAGATTATAACCATCAGTTAGCATCGTGTTACAAAAATGAGAAATATTAAAAGAAATTGACATAATACACTGTAAATACAAGGATATAAGTATATACCTAGGCCTCCGGTAAAGTTTTATACTACTAGACCCTGCTAAACTATACTCAAAGCAGCAGACTGCCGTCCAGTTAAAAGAAAGGTGTCACTAGTATACATGATAACGTAAAAGTAGGTACATATAAAAAGCTATAAAAGTAAGCTATTTTAAAAAAATTAATAGGAAGATGGAGAAAATGTGGTTACTGCATGCAGCTTCCACATATGACGGTGACCAATGGCAAGGCGTGGATGGAAGGGTGGGAGATACGACGGTATTCAAATAGGCACAAACTAATGAAGATGGTAGTTAATGTAAAATGCAATGACCCTAAGGTCTTTCTTCCTTCATTCCTTGCTGGATTGCATTTCCTTTCCCCCCTTTCCTATACTCACACCTTACCCTACATACCGGGAAACTGCTGACCTTAGTGTTTGGTACCCTGTCCCAAACAAAGAACTAATCCATGCCATAGCTTCGGGTACGTCACCTTGTTGCATTCCACTACCCGCTCACTACACTGTCTGAACCGAACAGCTTGTGTAATTCGTTTGGTAGAGTAAACATTAGTCAATGCGAACACCCTCTGCAGCAACTTTCTGTTATTACCACTATCTCAGTTGCTGTAATGTTGTTGTCTCCACTCCGTAGAACCGACAGAAAGACGTCTAATTATTTTAGTTCATTCTGAAGATGACAGTACTTCAGAACCTAGACACCTCAACTGGTCCCCTAATTGTTTCGACCAGTGCATTTTAATCATAATTGGCAATTGATACTTGTTATTCTTTGAATATTTGTACACTGGATTACAGTTTGCTTCAGGATGAATTTTTCTAGATAATACTACCAGCGTATTGTGTCCCTCATTCTACTTTCTTATAACAATAGGCGTTCTTAATATGGAACAGTATGTCAGTTATATGTTAGGAAGTCTTCCCATGGGTGGTTTCATTTTGAAATCAATGTTGTATTAACAACGCTTGCAAATATAAAACATATTGTTACTTATCCATAATATTGAATGCCTGGAGATGCTCCAAAAATGTGAATCACATTTATGAATGAGATTTTTACTTTTCAGTACGATTAAGACAAGATAATGCAAATAATTGTTAGTTATTGCTTTATGAAATTAGCTGTGGTCGGTGCCTCAGAGTACTATTATTATTTTATTAGTAGTTGTAACTGCACTCTAATTCTTAACCACAGCCGGCCGCGGTGGCCGAGGGGGCTAAGGCGCTCCAGTCACGGTCTGCACGGCCACTACGGTCGGGGGTTCGAATCCCCCCTCGGGCATGGATATTTGTGCCGTCCTAGTTCGTAAGTAGTTCATAAGTAGTTTGTAAGTTTAGGACTGATGACCCCGTAGTTAAGTCCCATAGACTATACAAACATTTGAACATTTTCTTAACCCTCCGTCGGGCGCAGTCGGCCTCACAGGCCAGCAAAACACTTTTTTTATTCCCGTGCTTAACAGTGGTGGCCCAGCGGCTCGCCTCTCCGTTTACTCGCGTAACTTTGGGAACCTCACACAGTGCCGATCCGCAGGCTGCCATCCATTTCCACGGGGATCACGGGAAACTCCTTGGGCCCCACAGGCCGACTGCGCCCGATTACAGTTTTTAAGGTGAGGTTTTCAAGATATTTTTATTTTATTACTTCGTTTCAATCAAAATAAGTCTGTCCTCTGTGATTTTCACCGTTACCTTCGGAAGAAAGAAGACTTTGACGACCCTGGCCCTTCAGACTGAGAGCGCCTGATCGAGTTCTAATTTCAGTTTTCCTTTATTTTCCTACGTTATCACAACCATATTTTCTGCTGAAATGTCCAGAAATGTATATTATGCCTCTAAGCCAATGATCTTGTGGAAATAATGCGCCTCCTCGAGGACGAAACTGCTGAAGATCGAGCCGCGCTCGAAGATTTAATCGATGAGAGAGACACCCACCCTCAGGATGAGGTAGGAGAAGGCAAGGAGGACTCAGCAACTGAACAGGAAGTTTAGGGAACAGGTCGGGAATATGAAGAAGAGAAGAAAATATGTGAGGAGTTTTTATTTTGGAAACGATAAGACGATGAAGTAGTCTAAGTAGATACCTTCTACTATTCATAGTGTGAAAAGTCACATCATTATTACACAACATCCAGTGTAAAAGATATTGCTACAAATTAATGACGCCACCAATTACAAAACCTTGTGTCATCAACTTCTAACTGGACAATTTAGCCTGTGTATGCTATGAATATATGTGGAATGTCGATTCGGCTGCAAACTCGACTGAAAAAATTTTTACCCCACAAGGAACGGGAAAGTTCTCCCACATTACCTCCCAAATGGCTAAAACGTCGACCGTGCGTGGCTGAAACAAGAGTTAGGAGGATGAAGAATCAAGAATGTTCAGCTTGTCGTCAACCAATCTGCTTGAGCGACGTATACGTTCTGTGCCATACCTGTGTTTCAGCTGTTGATTTGGGAGCTATAGCATCGGTTTTTGGCTGCAAATGTGGCGAGGAAAGATGATTCCATGACAGAATAGACTGCCTAATGTCCATCAAAAATAACTTCATTACTTTTATGGATGTCTGTTCGACCAATTTTTAATGCTCTTTGTGGTAAATTGGTAATTTTGGTCACTTTAGTTTAAGGTGTATTGTGTTTAATAAATCCATTATTATGCTTTACGTTTGCTGTAATTCCTTCCTTTAGATCCTCTTCAAGACTAGCCAACACGCATTTTGAATTTAACATGGCGGAGCTAGTCCACAACATATGTGGGTGGCCTCTCAGGCCGTGTGCGCCTGATTTTGTTTCATCTGGAGGTGCGCCCGACAGAGGGTTAACCACAGTTACAGAAATGAGCTTGGTAGGACACATTCTTAGACATCGAGGAATCGTAAATTTAGCATTGGAGGGAAGTGTGTGGGGTAAAAATCGCAGAGGGAGACCAAGAGACGTGTGTAGTAAGCAGATTCAAATGGATGTGGGTTGTCGTTCTTATGAGGAGATGAAAAGGCTTGCTCAGGATAGAGTAGGGTGGAGAGCTGCATCAAACCAGTCTCCGGATTGAAGACCATAACAACAATACAGAAATTCGAGTAAGACTAATTGACATATACTGTGGGTGCAGCCACTTCTTTGAGCATATAGCTGCAGTCAGTTTTCAGGCCGTTCAAATGTTTGTGAAGCTTATGGGACCATCAGTCCCTAAACTTACAAACTACTTCTGAACTAACTACTTAGCTAACACTAAGGACGGCACAAATATCCATGCCCGAGGGGGGATTCGAACCATTCTCGAATAGCGCGCGCGAAGAAAGATCATCTAAATCTCTCCATTCGAGCTCTGATTTCTTGCATTTTATTCTGATGATCATTTCTACCTATGTATGTGAGAGCCAACAATATATTTTCGCATTCGAAGGAGAAAGTTGGCGATTGGAGTTTCGTAAGTAGCCAACACCGTAGTGATAAGCACCGTTGTTGTAATGATTCCCATCCCAGATCCTGTATCATTTCCGTAACACTGTTTTCCCTGTATCGTGACAATACAAAACGAGCTGCCCTTCTTTGGACTCTTTCGATGTCCTCCGTCAAACCCACCTGATAAGGATCCCACACTGGGCAGCAATACTCCAAAAAAAAAAAAGAACGGACAAGAGTAGTGTATGCAGTTTCTTTAGTAGTTCTGTTGCATCTTTTAAGGGTTCTGCCAATAAAACGCAGTCTCTGGTTCGCCTTTTCTACGACATTACCTACGTGTTCTTTCCAGTTTAAGTCTGAAGTAATAGTAATTCCTAGGTATTTTGTGAAGTTTACGGCCTTCACTTTTTATTAATTTATCTTGTAAACAAAGTTTAACGGATTTTTTTTTTTTTTTTTTTTTTTTTTTTTTTTTTTTTTTTTTTTTTTGTACTCATGTGGACGACTACACAATTCTCATTATTTAGAGTCAAATGTTCAAATGTTTGTAAAGTCTATGGGACTTAACTACGGGGTCATCAGTCCCTAAACTTACAAACTACTTATGAACTACTTACGAACTAGGACGGCACAAATATCCATGCCCGAGGGGGGATTCGAACCCCCGACCATAGGGGCCGTGCAGACCGTGAATGGAGCGCCTTAGTCTCCTCGGCCATATTTAGAGTCAATTGCCAATTTTTACACCATAGTGATATCTTATTCAGATCGTTCTGAGTTGGTTTTGATCTTCAGATGATTTTACCAGACGGTAAATGACGGCGTCATCTGCAAACAACCGAAGAGAGCTACTTAGATTTTCTGCCAAATCGTTTATGTAAATAAGGAACAGCAGAGGACCAATAACACTACCCTGTGGAACCCCCGATATCACATCTGTTTTAGTCGATGCCTTACCATCGATTACTACGAATTGTGTCCTCTGACAAGAAATCCCCTATCCAATCGCAAATTTGGGGCGATATACCATAACCACGCAATTTCATTAAAAGCCGTTTGTGAGGTACGCTGTCAAAAGCGTTCTGGAAATCAAGAAATACGGAATAGAATTGCGAACCCTTGTCGATAGCACTCATCACTTCGTGTGAGTAAAGAGCCAGTTGTGTTTCGCATGAACGATATTTTCTAAATCCGTGTTGACCTTGCGTCAATAGATCATTATGTTCGAGATAATTCATAATATTTGAATACAGGATATGTTCCAAAACCCTGCTGCAAATTGACGTCAATGAAATAGGCCTGTAGTTTAGTGAATTACTCCCACTGCCTTACTTCAATATAGCGCTGACCTGTGCAACTTTCCAATCTTTTGGTACAGATACTTCTTTGCGAGAGCGGTTGTATATGGCTGTTAAGTAAGGAGCTATCGCTTCAGCATAATAAGATTGAAATCTAATGGGTATACAGTCCGGACCAGACGACTTGTTCTTGTTAAGTGATTTAAGTTGATTCACTACTCCGATGATATCTACTTCTACGTTACTCATCCAGGCCTCTGTTTGTAATCCGAAATCTGGAATATTGGTTTCTTCTTCTTTGGTGAACGAGTTTCTAAAAGCTATGTTTAGCAACTCTTCCTTAGTAGCGCTATCATCGGCAGGATCGCCATTATTATCACGTAGTGAGGGTATTGTTTGTGTTTTGCCCCTAGTATATTGGGTTTTCAGTCAAATTTCGAGAAAGGGTTTCGTTGTGATTGAATTCCTCGCTAAATTTCGAGCTTCTGTGCAGGATCGTCAATCCTGGGGATTTTGCGTTCGTTTAAATTTAGCATGTCTTTTCCGTTGCTTTTGCATCAGTGTCCTGACCTGTTTTGTGTACCAAGGGGGATCGCCTCCTTCTTTTATAAATTTATTTGGTATAAAACTGTCAATTGCTGTCGATACCACCTCTTTGAATTAATGTTATAGGTTCACTTCATTTTTCGTATCCTTTTTTATGTGAATAATCTGAGTGATTTTCACTTACAGTGTGATGTAAGGTTACTAATTACTGTTTATGAGCCCAGTAAAATCGTCCCACATTGAAATTGTGACTAATTTCATCTTTTGCTTTCATGTTTATCTGTTCTAGTGAGTTTGGGACAGTAATTTAGAACAGAAAAGCGTAGCTCATGACTAGCTATGAGGTAAAGTGCTCGCCTGTGAAGCAAACGTGGTTTCGGCTGAGGCACACATTCTTAGCTGCAAGTATTCAGATCGACTGTCAGTAGAAACATATATTTAGAAAACTTCATCATAAAAAGTCGTTGACCTTTTTCCAGTATTAATTTGCATTCTATGAAGCACACTGACAATGTATACGTAGTAAATCAATTCCATGACCTTAGAAACCAACTGTTCTGAATTAAAGTTGTCTTCAAACAACGTTTGAAGACAATTTCGTCCAGAAAGATATTTTCTTGATCGTTGTTCGAATAGGAGAATGAATGGGGAGCATTTAATGAAATGGTCAGGAGTCTAAGAGCGAAAGGGATGTAGTCCAAAGAATGTAGTTTGTTGATTGAGTTTATACAGATCAGTAGGAAACGTTGTAACACAGTAAAAACTGTGATACGTTTTGCAGGTCGCTTTTATTACACTGCACCTGAACAGAGTGTCAGTTGTTGGCAACAAATACCAGTTCATTCCAGAGGGCGGTGGTTCAAATCCACCTCCAGCCATCCAGTTTTAGCTTTTCCATGACTTTCCTAAATCACTCCAGGCAAATGCCAGGATGGGTCCTATGAAAGGGCAAGACCTATTTTCTTTCCCATCCTTACCCACAAAACTGAGGACGAGATCTGTTTCTAATGACCACACTGTCAATGGGACGTTACCCTAAGTTTCCTTCCTTCTTCTTCTGCAAAATCAGTTTCATTTGAGACGCCCATTGCGAGGACTTCATAACGCACAACCTACTTTTTGAGCTGCCTAATGTAAAGGATTGTATTCACCTGACCTTTGCTCGAGTATATATATATAGTAAGAGATCAGTCATCACCTATGTCAGATTCAACACTTCATAAACGTGGGAACTTTGTGACAGCAGAACTGGCTTCCTTGAAATAAGAACATCATTTTCTGATGGGTTTTGCCCAACGACAGTCAGCTAACACAGGCAGCTCAGATTTATTTGTTTCATTATCTTTAGCAAAACTTGTGCACTTCCCGCTACTTATGAAGAAACATTAAATATTTCACGTCTATTTGTAAATAGCATACGATATCAAAAGGTGACAGGTTCGAGTCCCTGCCAGCCAAAAATCACTTGAATCGTCGTTTCATGTTCCACTACACGCTGTTGGGGACCATATTTAATATCTGATTGTACTTACGTAACAGTTCATACAGTTCCATCCAAATTTTACTTTATGGTGTTTCACACTATATAACATACGTTTAGTAGTTAACTCTCAGGGACAAAAGAACCGCCATGGGATTCCCGGTGCACTGCTACAATTATCGTCTATTTTCAGATTCAGTCAACTGGCCTTGTAAACCAATACTGGTGAAAAGGTTGATATTTTATGTGTCTTTATACCGAGTCGAGTCTGGATCAGACGAAAAAGCTTTGTTTGGTTTACAGTGGGTTCAAAATTAGATGACGAACAAAACTCATCGTGTCAGTTAATGAATAAGATATGACATTTGGCAAGCCATGTTTTTACCAGACTTGGCGGGCTTCGTATATGTGTGAATAGCTACAGCGTGTGTTCTTGTACTGTGGAGTGTCTGAAAAGCTTCTGACAGCGATTTCACTGTACAGTTACATACAGGTTGTATTATGGTAGGCACTGCTACGATTTTACCGGTTTTATTCACTTAAATTGACGTGTTGTTCGTCTGTCGTTGACGATAACTTTCGAACTTCGCGGCAATTTTTAAAATTAAATGCTGATTTGAAGTGATTTACTAAGTGTAATTAAAATGTGTATTATACTGACACGTTGAAATGGAAGTAGGCTTGACTTCGACGGCAGGGTTGTCAACTGAACACAGCACTTATACTGAAGGCTGGTTTATTGCGAACTGAACGTAAGAAACGTGTAGAATATTCTGGAAATGATCATTACAAAGAAATAAATTTTTTGCCGGTGGACGGGATTGAACCGACGACCTTTGGCACCGCAGTCGGTGATGCTATCCATTGCGCCAGGCCGTCTGTTGGTTAACTTACACTCTCGCGGCATTGCTCCCTCCCCTGAAAGAACAGAGACCTGCTGTTAGGTTTCCTTTGGAGCCAGCTGCAATGCCCTGGATCTTGATCTTGTCATGGGCCCTCTGTACGGCGGTTCTAGAGAATCCTTCCCTTCTGCACGATTACCGACAACAGACGTTCCTGTCGTGGCTTCATCAGTATGCTTATCGTTCTTAGAGTCCTTGAACAAGAAGCCATTTTCACCTCTCTGCTCTTCAGAATCGTAGTAAGGCTTCATGCTGAGGACGTGAACAATGTCTCTTCGTTTTAGTCGTTTCGACGACGGCTCACAATCCTCGACTTCGTGTGTAACTTTTCTGTTAGTCCAACTTTACGTACAGGGGTAAAAATCCATACCAGATCTCCTGGACTGTACATAACAGGTCGGTGCTTGTCGTTATACTGCTGACGGTTCTTCTCCTGGGCGTCCAGTGTCCGTATGCGAGCCAGGTGTCTTGCTTCTTCGACCCTGGTGATGAGCTGTTTCACGTAGTCATCCTGAGTGTGATCCGGCTGGAACGGGAACAGCATATCCATTGTCGTCTCAGCTTCACGGCCATGGGGCAGGAAAAACGGCGTGAAGCCTGTGGTGTCTTGTCTTGCGATATTATAAGAAAATGTCAAAACTGGCAGTATTGTATCCTAATCCTTCTGCTCAACATCGACGTACATCGACAGCATATCTGCTAACGTCTTGCTAAAAAAGTTCTATAAGACCATTTGTCTGCGGATGATATGCAGTTGTCATTCTGTGGACAATGTCGCAACGGAACATTACCTCTGATACTAGTTTGACTTGAATACCCTTTTAGCGATTGGTTGGGGTCCTGTCCAGAGTCTCCAGAGAACACCGACGGGTGTCTGATGTGCAGCTGGCTTACCGCTGGTTTCGTGTCCATGGTTCTTCTGATGATATGGACTTTCGGAAGGATGTACTCGGTATATCCCTTGTATTCCGGCTCTAGTCCGTGTAAGCGACGGGTTTTACGTTGCCTAATCGGAGCCACGGTGATTCAGCTGTTGCACAGAATACCCGGCGCCTTCACCAAACACTGTCGCGTTGAAATGGAAGCAGGCTTGACTACGAAGGTTGTCAACTGAACACAGCACTTATACTGAAAGCTGGTTTATTGCGAACTGAAAATGCACGCAGCACTAACTGCCTCTCGGGCAGAGTGCTCTGCTATTTACACACAGACAGAATGTAGCAGAAATTATAAGAATAGTTAACATAAGAAATATGTAGAAATTACAAGTGAACATAGAAACATGTAGAATATTCTGGAAATGATAATTAGAAAGAAAGAAATTTTTGTCAGTGAACGGGATTGAACCGACGACCTTTGGCAGCGCAGTCGGTGACGCTATCCAAGCGGGCGTTCAGCCGGCTGACAGCGCGCCCGGTAATTGGGCCACGACGGCAGTTGGTTGGTTAACTTGGAGCCTCGCGCTAATATAATCATTAAGCACAGTCAAGAGAAATGCCTCGTTGCTCCTCTATTGGCTGTTAAAACCGACGTGAAGATTGCTATATGATGCTTGCGCTCGCAAGGAATGAGGAAACACGGGAACAGTGGGTGGTGAAAGTTAAGCGAGAAAGCGGGAACCGTAGAGGCGATTTAAGAAACCGACGAATTATTCCTGTCCGTGTAAAGCAAACATTTCCTGCTTCCTCCAGCACCGATGTAAATCAGTAATAAAACTACTGCATCTGCAATTCCCTCTTGCTGTTGTGGTGGCGTACTCAATTCGTAATCGAAAGATCATGAGTTCGAATCCGACAAGCGGTAATTTTTAAAGAGTATATTTTAGCCTTTTTTTTTTTTTTTTTTTTTTTTTTTTTTTTTGTTCATGGTTTTGGTTTAGGAAAATATAAAATCCACAGGAGCACCCTTGCATTATATCGGGTTGGAAAGCGCTAATATTGTACTAATTTCAGCGATGCATATGCAGACAGAAAAATCTGAAATAGCTTCTTTTCTTTGAGATACATAACCTGAAATACCTCTCTTTCTTATTAATCAGCTGCCAACGGTTGTACCAGAACATTGTAAAAATTGGTATTAACATTCTAAATTCTAACATTTCACAATACTTCTTTTGTTATAAATTTATTACGCCTATAGATGAATGGCATCTCTTTAACCACGTACTGATTAATAAGCTGAAGATGTGCTTTGGTCTCAAGGATGGAAATGATGGCTTATTTCAATCGTCAAGCGGCCGCGCTTCTGCCAGGGTCCCTATGTAAATGCGTGTTTGGCGCGCAGTCTGGTAAAAACATGGCGGATAACCACTCTCTCCCTACACAGGCTCTCTAGCCGTGGGACACCAGCGGCGCCACTTTTCGCGCGCACAAGGTGCGTCGCTGTGCAGCTGTCAGTGTTGCCATGTCTACTTCTTTAGAAAGAGATAAAAATGCAAAATCTCCTTCTTTATCAATATCCGCGAAAATCTAGTTAATTATTCGCAGTCGATAAGGAATGCAGCCATCTTCATTATTACGCTGAAGTACTTTTCATTTGTTCTCTCATGAGAAAAACACTGCATAGTACCTCTACGCGTTGAGGCTTGAAAGGGGATTCCCGTAAGAGTGACAGGCAAGTCACTCTTGCTATGTGGAAATTGTGACGTACCGGTAGAGGTTTTAGATAGGGGTGGTTTCATAAGCGGTTGTGTAAAACATCGATAGCGGTCAGGCCGGAACGACCTCGTTTTATGACAATGCCTACCTCCACAAACAATTGCACTGCAGCCGTTACCGAATGCTTTCTGTATTCCGTTTTGTTTGTTTGGTACGCTCCTCATTGTTTCGTTTTCTTGAAATGAGTGAATATAATAAATTGCCTAGTCGTGTGTAAGACATTAACATTACTTCTGTAGGCAAAACAGGGCTGGAAAACATCCTGAAAGTCAGAAACAGTTAAGTTACGCTAAGAGATTTGTAGGTCAAGGGACCCTTAATGTCTTTAGTAAGTGCTTCTTCTACATCCAACCACCAGGTAAAAGTGGCAGAAGTTAGACTGGCCGCATTTGTACCAGAACACAATTTTCTTTCAATGTAATGGAACATTTGCCACAATTGATTAAAGCAGTCTGTCCAAATTCGCAGATTGCAAAATAAATTACTAGTAAAACTCGACCACTGCACGAAACAAGAGCCTTGTTTTATCTCTAAAATTAGCAAATAAGGTCCCTGTTACAAAATCTCGTTCTCTGGCCCAAACTGAGAACTGACTCGTTTCAAATTACTTCAGTAACAGGAAGTTAACACTACAATGGTCAATATACATAGCAGCTCACACGTTATTACACACAGACATTAATAAGCAAGCCACCACAATTAAAGTTATCTTAGATAGGTGGCTGAGAAAACATTTATGGCGCAACGGAATTTAGTCGTAACTAACATTGCATCTGAGCATGTTCTCAGCACTTATATATTAAATAAAAGAAGGAAAGTGCTCTAAAACTACAATTTATAGGCAACTTACGAAATATGCTGAACTTAAAATTGTTTATTCAGATAGAAAACAAGCAAAATGTGGAACCAATTTTGTTAATACAATAACATGCGTCTCTTAAATGGATTAATGTGACGGTGCCCAGCCTAAATTATACATGATTTAAAGCTAGTGGGGGGAAGGATTCACAAACAACACTCATACTCTCACACACATGCAATTAATACAAAGGAAAGATGTTCTTTACAGGAAATGCTCAATATGTTCATCATCATTCCTCAACAACAGCTGTAGTCCAGGAATAATGTTGTGAACAGTACTGTAAAGCATGTCCGGAGTAATGGTGAGGTATTGGCGTCGGATGTTGTCTTTCACCATCCCTAGAGATGTCGGTCGATCATCACACACTTGCGACTTCGGGAAACCGCAAAGCCAATACTTGTTTTTTTATTTGGTTCTAATAAAAGCCCATGTCATTTCAAGCTTGTGCGTCAATTTTTACCTCTTGTAACATTACCGCCCAATAGAAATATTGGTAATTAATAGCATTTGATAATTAAACAGTATGAAGTTCACTGCAAACATTGACCATGCCAATGCACTAAATGTTACACAATTTTAATCTTATTAATTATGGTAGCAATGTATGTACACAGTTGGGTGACAACATTTATAGTTAGGCCACAGGTAGAAATTCTCCACGTTGAGATTTTGTGTGCTTGTAGCTGACGGGAGGCCAGCGAGCAGGCCGACGTTGGTGGCTTGTTCCAGCTTATGAATTTCCAGTTCGTTTCCGGTGAGGGGAGAGAGGGACAATGGCGAGTGCCAGGCACAGTGCATTGCACAGCGTGAAATAAAATATTCTAATACTACTGGCATTTGAAGTAATACGATGCAGTTAGGAACCTTTAAGGCCTTCATTACAAAATAGCCTGTTGACAAATAAACAATACATTAGCTGATATAGTCACATCTGACGTAATATGTTTAATTGACAATGAAAAGTAATAAATTACCAATGAATACAAGACAGTTACACAACTAGCATGGCAATGTTTGTTTATAAAAAAAATATATCAACTATTTCTCATTTTATTTTCAATTAATCTTGTGTATTTTATTTTGAAGTATTCAGTTAAATCATTTATCTGTGATATAAGAAATTGCACGATTATGATAAATAGTACAAAGGATGTTTATACCAATATAAAAACCTAAGAAGAAATTTGTTTAGTGTGAAGTGTAATTATTTTGACTTTAAGTAAAGTTTTAGAAATGTATTGGCTGAGCGCTGTACGTTGGCAAATCGGTTAGAACAGCTCACATGGGGAAAGTGATGACGTATGGGAAAAAACCCCGGCAGTTGAGCTTTAGGCGCGCGCGCGCGCGAGGGCAGGAAGTGACGAGACGGGAGCACTAGGGGTAGCTGGCCGGGCGGCGTCGCTCGGCATCAGTCGGCATGTGGATCGCCAGGTGGAGGTTATAGATTTGTGTGTGGCAATCGCCACATGTGGTTGCACGTCGTAGACTGCACCAAGTTGAATCGAGTGCTACTGTGTGTTGGTGAATATTCAAATTCAAATTCAAATGTTTGTTATGCTTAAGGGACTTAACTACAGGATCATCAGTCCCTAAACTTACAAACTACTTATGAACTACTTACAACTAAGGACGGCACAAATATCCATGCCCGAGGGGGGATTCGAACCCCCGACCGTAGTGGCCGTGCAGACCATGACTGAAGCGCCTCAATCCCCTCGGCCACCGCGGCCGGCGTTGGTGAATATTTAGACGGTGGAACAAGGTGTGCATCGCATTGAATTAAAGTGACTGTGATTTGTTAATGTAACACGAGTCGTCGCATAGGTACGAACATAAACGTTGTTTGAGACAGCCACATGGTGTGAAAACAATTTGCGACAAATATTTATTTTTGTTTGGGGGCTCAGGAGCTATAACTTCATTTGATAAATGTGTCGACATACAGACGTATCAGTCACAGGGTTCTAATATTGTGAAATAAACAACATAAAGTGAACTTTCACGTGTTTTCAAAAATAGTAGTTAGTACACTCTTTTCTCTCATGAACTTGATTTTATTATGAATTTGTTTTGTTAATCATATGCAGGGAAGGAAAGCTGCAAACGTGTGATATCATCCCCTAGAAAACGAGTCAAACAGTCGCAATCACAGTTCCAGTGGTTTTGCATGTTTAGGAATTTGGTTCGCAGTTGGTGGTTGTGAGTTGTAAAAATTAATCTTTCCCCATTTTAAACTCTCACCCCGACCTTCACGCTCGCATTTGGGGGCTCGTCCGGGATACGTTCACGTTGGACTTGCTCGGACGGAGAGATTAGGGTGTGTGTAGGACAGTGAACAGTTACGAACAGTTGCAAACAAGTGCGCGGACGCGACGGAGAATTTCAAGTGTGTGTGACGGCTGGCAGCAGAGAGCGGGATAAATTCACACTAGTCTTGCTCGGACAGAGAGGTAGGGTGTGCTTAGGACAGTGATAGTGGACAAAACAGTTAGCATAATCGGACGATACGTAAACGCGTCGCGCGTTTAACGACGGTTGGTGACTGGCAGAGTTCGGGCGCGGGCATCCGTAACCGGCGATCGACGGCGCATCGGCCCGGCAGCAGTGAGCGGCGGCGCGCGAGATCCACGCACTCAAATTTCATCTTCTGCAACGGACGGCAGTGATCGTGGGGACTTCGCAAGTCGTCAACGGAGCGTCGGGGCCCAGCAGCTTCGATTCTACAAAGGATAAGGGATGCAGTGAGGACATATTCCAGCCACAGCTTCTACAATAGACGGCAGCGAGCGTTGGGGACTCGCAGCTCGTTGCAGCAACTTCTGGATTAAAAGATAAGTAAAGCAGATGGCGCTATAAATTCTTGTGTGTTAATCTTGTGGCACCGATAATGGAGCACGTTTTTAAAAAGTCGCCAAGCGACGTAGATTCAGAGGGTAGCATACCATAAAGTCCAGAGAGTGTAAATACTGGGGGAATGTTGTTGACACCGGAGATGATTGCAGCCATGTTAGCGAGTTTTAGCTCAAATTTAGAATCAAAAATAGAAAATTCAAACTCAAATTTAGAATCAAAAATAGAAAATTTACACCCAAATTTAGAATCAAAAATAGAACATTCAAACTTACATTTAGAATCAAATTTATGATCAGAAATAGGAACTGTAAAATCAGAATTGAAAGCAGACATTAAGGCAGACATTGGGGCACTACAAAATTCAATGTTTGGATTAAAGGCAGAAATAATCACAGACATTGACAAAAAGATAGGAAGTCTAACAGAACGGTTTGAAAATAGGGAAAAGAAGATACATGCCAGAATTGGTGCTATTGAGACTGAGGTAGGAGGCAAGTTAGATGATGTGAAACAAATATGTGATCACAGGAATGAGGGCACTATGCAGGCGTTGGCTGAGGTTGACAAGAGGATGGTGGCAGGTATTGAGGAAACAAAAACTTTGTTGTCAGGAAAATTAGAGAATACAGAATGTAACTTCAGGAAAAAGATAGAACAAGTAGTGATAGTAAACAATACTGAGATTGAGAAGGTGAACACTAGAATAAACAATCTAGAATTGTGAACTGCATCAGAAAACACTAATTGGTCCATGGTGCAGACACCTAATGGCAAAAAGTTTTCAGGAGTGGGTAATTATCATCCAGTAGATTTTTTGGCTGCATGCAACGACCAATTTGTGCCTTGTATGTCAGACCAGTGTAAAGTGAAGTTAGCAAAGAGAATGCTTGACTGTTCTGCTCAAACTTGGGCAAATCAGTGTTCTGATAAATTTGTTACTTTTGAGGCGTTTGAAAAATTGTTTTTAAATAAGTATTGGGGGGAGGCCAAGCAAGCTAAGATACAAAATGAATTCTTGAACGGGCCAAACTATGTGAAAGGGAGACAGAGCATGAAGGAATTTTGTCAGGAGGAACTTGAGAAACTAGTGCATTTAGATGCACCTTTGAGTCTTTTAGCAGTAATTTCCACTTTGTGTAGGAGGTTACCTGCAGATTTACATTGGCAGTTAATTCACCGTCCCACAGATTCAGCTGAGAATTTTATTGAATTTGTAGAAAAGATAGACCAGGGTTTAGTTATGGAACGACAGCTCAGGGGAACACAGCATGTGAACCACAATGAAAACAGAGGCAGTAGAAATGTGGGTCACAACCAGGGAAACCACAATAGAGAGAGGAATTTAAATGAAAATTGGACAGGTAACAATAACAGAGGAGACAAATGGGATAATAGAAGCCAGAGGGGAACATGGGAAAATGATAGGAGAAATCAAAGGCAGGAAGGTGGAAATAGGAATGGGGATAACAGTAGGAGAGAAAATCAGAGACAGAATCAGGGAAGCTAAGATTTGTCCCAAATGAGGTCCAGTTTGGAACAAGGAGCTATTCTAATAACAGGACCAGAAGATGGGATAACAGGGGATCAAATGACCATAATTACAGTAGGAATAGAGATGGGGAGAGAAGGGAGGAAAAACTATGTCACATGGACAGAGATGATGATAGGAAAGAGGAAGTAGGAGTTCACAAAGGCAAGGATAAAGAAAAGAGGGAAGAAAACATAAATAGAGTAAACAAGGACAGGGAGAAAAGAGAGGAAAGTATATGTCAGATGGATGCTGTTATAGGTAGTGAGGAAATTTTTGGGGATTGGTTCATGCAACATGACAAAAGAAAGGCAAACAGGAGGAGAAAGGATAGGAATGAGAACAGTAAAGGAGAGTATGATGTGGGAAGTTTATTTGATAACAACATTAAAGAGGGTAAAAACAGTGTTGGGTTAGCCATAATTTTGGATAGGTCAGATGCACAAGTGTTGACTGAATCTGAAAGTATGAATGTAAATATTGATGATACTCTAGCCAGCATAGATGTTGTGGAATGTATGAATAAGAGTGAATGTTTTTCTAAGTTAAATGTAAATAAATGTGGTCCAGTAGAGACAATAAATGACAATGGACCTACTGTAAATGAAGGCCAAGTTGACAGTGTAGATGTACAAACCAGAAATTTAACTGGGAAAATAAACTGGATTAGGAAATGGGCACCAGATGATTGGCTATTGCACAAATATGATTACTTGGACAGACTAGGCAAACAATATAATAGGGACTAGTCTTATTACAATGTGTTGAAAGAGTTTGGGGACAATGAGCATGATCAATTAAGGGGATTAGGCATGTGTACCCTAGATCATGATGAGATAAGTGAGGGACAGAGAGTTGTACAGCAGGGGTTAGGTGATGATGAGGAGAAAATACAAGTTTTTATGATTCATAACAATGAACAGTGTCATGAAATGGATATTGATGGGTTAAAGTCAGGTTGGGTTAATAAATAAGTACATGAGTATCGGCAAGATGGTTGGATCCAATTCCTCAAACATTTAAAAACAGTAGAGCCAGTGGCATGGGAAAAAGAAAATTATGCTTTTGCAAGAAAAATAGGGGTGTTAAATGCAAGGAACTCAGAATTTGAAGTAATCATTGAGGAGGAGCTGTTTATTCAAGATTTATTGGTGATGAAAGGTCTATGTTTAGGAAGTGATTTTCTGTGCAAATATGAAGCTCAGTTGGAATATAAGGATAAAGTGCTAGAATTAAGTCTAGAGGGATGCATGAAGAAGGTGAAATTCAAAAATTTTATAAGTGATAAAGATTTCATGGCATCTAGAATGAAACTTCACTCTGCAGCGGAGTGTGCGCTGATATGAAACTTCCTGGCAGATTAAAATTGTGTGCCGGAACCGGGACTCGAACCTGGGACCTTTGCCTTTCGCAGGCAAGCGCACTACCGACTGTGCTATCCCGACACGACTCACGATGCCGCCTCACAACTTCACTTCTGCCAGTACCTCGCCTCCTACTTTCCAAACTTCACAGAAGCTCTCCTGCAAACACGCAAGACTAGCACTCTCGGAAGAAAGGATATGGTGGAGACATGGCTTAGCCACAGCCTAAGGGATGTTTCATATCAGCGCACACTCCGCTGCAGAGTGAAGTTTCATTCTGGAAACATCCCTTAGGCTGTGGCTAAGCCATGTCTCCACCATATCCTTTCTTCCGGGAGTGCTAGTCTTGCGTGTTTGCAGGAGAGCTTCTGTGAAGTTTGGAAAGTAGGAGGCGAGGTACTGGCAGAAGTGAAGTTGTGAGGTGGCATCGTGAGTCGTGTCGGGATAGCACAGTCGGTAGTGCGCTTGCCCGCGAAAGGCAAAGGTCCCAGGTTCGAGTCCCGGTTCCAGAACACAATTTTAATCTGCCAGGAAGTTTCATTTCATGGCATGTTTACACAAGTAACTGCCATAAACCAGTGTAAATCATGAAGTATGAGATTCAATGCTTTGTAGATAGTAGGTTAAGAATTTGTGTATATTTATTCTGTGGTCTGTGTTAGTATCTACTTGTGTGTTTAGATTTAAGCATTGGGGTCAAGTTTACAAGTGTTCTTTGTAAATGTTTTTCTTTTGTTGTGTATGTTAAAACATGTGTTTGTATCAGATTTGCAGTTCAACAGTGGTACATGAGGTAAATATGTATGTGTGTATGCCAACACTAAAGGATAGAGGAAGTGGGAGTGTACTGTTTATGTGTGTGTGTATATGTGAGTAGGGCTGGCTATGTGGTGTGAGTTGTGGTGAGTACTTGTGGAAAGCACATGAGGCCGATGACAGAAATGCAAATTTAATCTCACACCAACAAAAATATTTTTTTTTTTTTTTTTTTGTGCTAGGGGGTAGGATTTATATTTATAAACGTGGATGTCATGTTGATAGAAGAGAAAATTCTCTATGATAACATTCTTTTGGTAATATTATTTGAACTTTAAGATATAGTTTAACACAGGCAGGTTGTTGGTATTTTAATTAATGGAATAATACTCCAAGTATGCCACATATTCTCTTGTCTGTTTCATCTGAAGCTATGGCTGATGAGAGTGCAGGCATGGTGGTTTGGGTTAATCTGATGATGACTAACACAAGCCACTTTGAGTTCTTAATTCTGTTGATTTGCATGTTACTGTACATGTCTCAAAGCTTAGTTTCAATTGCACGAAGTCTGGATGGCAGAGGGGTTGGATACTAATCCAACCGAATCCTGGTGTCCAGACAAACTTTTGTCTATGTTGACTCATGAGTGCCTTCTGCTTTTCCTGTTCCATGTAGGGTGCATATGACGTGTGTGAACAAGAACGCTTGATCCAGTGCCATGAATCTAAGCTGCCACAGCATGTTGGTTGAAATGACGGAGACATAGGACCATACACCATGGACCAGAGTTGCTGCAACGATGACTCTGGGGTTCACAGTGTCAAAGTGGTGAGAGATTTCCTTTAAACAAGTGCAGTGTACACCGTCAAAAGTTTTTATAGTGATAATTCCAGTTTTTCCATGTAGGACAAGGTCCTCTAAAGACTAAAGGTTAATAATATTATAAATTTGGTGCCAATTCTGTATATAAACAACAGGCACACTTAAATTTCATGGATGTAACTAGTTATAAAGATTCTTTTCTTAAAAATATGCACACACTATAAGTGGTCTTAATGGTACAAATGCCGGCCGCAGTGGCCGAGGGTATTGAGGCGCTTCAGTCACGGTCTGCACGGCCACTACGGTCGGGGGTTCGAATCCCCCCTCGGGCATGGATATTTGTGCCGTCCTTAGTTGTAGCTAGTTCATAAGTAGTTTGTAAGTTTAGGGACTGATGACCCCGTAGTTAAGTCCCATAAGCAAAAAAAAAAAAAAAAGGTACAAATATTGGGAAATTTTCTCGCTGCCCTATTTATATTTATTTATTTTTTATTTTTTATTTTATTTTTTTTTTTTTTTGTTTTTTTTTTTTGTTGAGGTCATAATTGGCATAGTGTTTGAGTCAATAATTTAGTAATTTTAAATTTTGCTCATTTGAATGTATTAATTTTGGTTCTACTTGCGCCATCCTGCACATGGTTTTGATGCCGCAAGTGGGGGTATTGTAAGATTACTGCTCAATAGAAATATTGGTAATTAATAGCATTTGATAATTAAACAGTATGAAGTTCACTGCAAACATTGACCTTGCCAATGCACTAAATGTTACACAATTTCAATCTTATTAATTATGGTAGCAATGTATGTACACAGTTGGGTGACAACATTTATAGTTAGGCCATAGGTAGAAATTCTCCACGTTCACATTTGCTGTGTGCTTGTAGCTGACGGGAGGCCAGCGAGCAGGCCGACTTTGGTGGCTTGTTCCAGCTTAGGAATTTCCAGTTCGTTTCCGGTGAGGGGAGAGAGGGACAATGGCGAGTGCCAGGCACAGTGCAGTGCACAGCGTGAAATAAAATATTCTAATACAACTGGCATTTGAAGTAATACGATGCAGTTAGGAACCTTTAAGGCCCTCATTACAAAATAGCCTATTGACAAATAAACAATACATTAGCTGATATAGTCACATCTGACGTAATATGTTTAATTGACAATGAAAAGTAATAAATTACCAATGAATACAAGACAGTTACACAACTAGCATGGCAATGTTTGTTTATAAAAATAATATATTAACTATTTCTCATTTTATTTTCAATTAATCTTGTGTATTTTATTTTGAAGTATTCAGTTAAATCACTTATCTGTGATATAAGAAATTGCACGATTATGATAAATAGTACAAAGGATGTTTATATCAATATAAAAAACTAAGAAGAAATTTGTTTAATGTGTAGTGTAATTATTTTGATTTTAAGTAAAGTTTTAGAAATGTATTGGCTGAGCGCTCGGTTAGAACAGCTCACATGGGGAAGTTGATAACGTAGGGGAAAAACCCCGGCAGTTGAGCTTTTGGCGCGCGCGCACGCTATGGCAGGAAGTGACGAGACGGGAGCACTAGGGGTAGCTGGCCGGGCGGCGTCGCTCGGCATCAGTCGGCATGTGGATCGCCAGGTGGAGGTTATAGATGTGTGTGTGGTTGCTCGTCGTAGACTGCACCAAGTTGAATCGAGTGCTACTGTGTGTTGTTGAATATTTAGCCGGTGGAACAAGGTGTGCATCGCATTGAATTAAAGTGACTGTGATTTGTTAATGTAACACGTGTCGTCGCATAGGCACGAACATAAACGGTGTTTGAGACAGCCTCATGGTGTGAAAACAATTTGCGACAAATATTCATTTTTGTCTGGGGGCTCACGAGCTATAACTTCATTTGATAAATGTGTCGACGTACAGACGTATCAGCCACAGGGTTCTAATATTGTGAAATAAACAACATAAAGTGAACTTTCACGTGTTTTCAAAAATAGTAGTTAGTACACTCTTTTCTCTCATGAACTTGATTTTATTATGAATTTGTTTTGTTAATCATATGCAGGGAAGGAAAGCTGCGAACGTGTGATATCATCCCCTAGAAAACGAGTCAAACAGTCGCAATCACAGTTCCAGTGTTTTTGCATGTTTAGGAATTTGGTTCGCAGTTGGTGGTTGTGAGTTTTAAAAATTAATCTTTCCCCATTTTAAACTCTCACCCCGACATTCACGCTCGCACTCTCTATCTACATTACTCCGTGATTTATTAAGTTTTTAAATTTATACTGACTTTTTGATCACCCGGTATTTACATTACTCAGCTTTATTAATGCATTATAGCTAACAAGGAAATAGCCCGTCATGTCATGTCAGAACTTCCTTGCATAATATTTTCACTGCATCCAGTCCAGTGCTTAATTTCTAACATTTGAGGTGCCGGAATGCGCCTCTTTCAACCTCCACCGCCCCCCTGCCCCGGATCCAGAAAAAGTGATAAAACTTAAAATGCCGTTCTGAAATCCTTGTTTTTAAACCATTACATCTTATAATCAAAAACATAAAACCACAAGGTTTAATATAAATAACAGCTGTCACCTGCCGCCATACCAGTGACACTTTGCTGCCCAGTTCTACTTCGTACGTATTGGCACAAGGTGGAATTCTTCCTGACTGCTCCCAGCTGAAACTTTCGAACAGTGGCTTTGTAGCTGCTCTGTGAACTCGTGTTCAGTATTAATCAACATGGCATTTAGCGGTTAATGACGATGAAGGTACTCCTGCTCCATCTGCGTCTCGTACAATTCACACACACACACACACACACACACACACACATACACACACACACACACATACTGACAC
Organism: Locusta migratoria; assembly: GCA_026315105.1. Lineage (NCBI taxonomy): Eukaryota > Metazoa > Arthropoda > Insecta > Orthoptera > Acrididae > Locusta > Locusta migratoria. The sequence continues at coordinate 16,212,840 of CM048755.1, forward strand.
AGTACCTTGCCTCAGGCCTCTGGCTATCGCATCATGTTAGCGACCCATTCTCAATTTTACTTGTACCAGCGTTGCGACAAATTATAGTTACGTTGTAATTTAATACACTGTACTATTTGAAATCTTCGGTGCCAACGTATGGAGTACGAAATAAAAATAAATAAATGTCTTGGAGGTGCCGGAACGCGTTTCGGCCGAAATTTAAATTCTGATCCAGTCGCACCTTGAAGACAAAATTACAACGCAGATAACAACAAGGATTTGCTAAATCAGTGATTTATAACATTTCTGAGAGGATTACCCCGAGTAAAATCAATTATTAGCCACTCCTCTCCATCTACATTATTGGATTTCAAAACTAAAGCCGCGGTCGAGTGGCCGAGAGCCTCTAGGCGCCTTTCTGCGGGGAGAAGTTCTTCGTAGGACACCATTCTGTCAACTACCCGTATCTCGATGAGAAGGAAGTAGCGCTACAACATTTGCGCCGCCAGATAACCGTTCCATTAAACGTGCGGCGACTAGCGTCGTCACTCGTGACGTCACTCGTGACGACGCTAGTTGCCCTCGGCTTGACACACGCGCTATTTCCCGCAGCGTTCCACAGCGCAGTCAAATGGGGCACTGGCACAGGGGGCAGCAGCAGCGGCTGTCCGCTGCTGGCAGAGGCGTTTCCTCAGCCGCAGCATTTCACACGAGGCCTTTCACTTCTGCAGTGTTTTTCAACCTTTTCCAATATGCGTCCTCTTTCAAAGTAAATATATTCTGGCGACCCCCCTTCAAAATAAAAATATTCCGGCGACCCCCTCTCACGAACCGTAACAATCTCAAAGGAAACAAATTTAATCTTTATTTTGCTCCAACTTTCTTTTATATTTTTGGACGAAATTATTGTGTATTTTTCGGAATGGTACACATTATAAAATTTTACATTATTTCCGGCAGAAAAATGAGTGTTCCGTATTTCAGGCGAAACTCAGAAGCGTATTATACTCTTTAAGAAAAGTCCCACTGTATAGACAATGTGTAAAGAAGTAGATCCTTCTTCGAGTTTTTCAGAATTACTTATTGTATTTTCTCTTACCTGTCGATTGTTCCTGAAAACAGTTTTCAGGCTTTGGGCTTAATCATCATTAACACACTGTATTATAAAAGAACCTATGGTCTATTAAACAAGGAACTCCGTAATTTTATCATTAAATAAATTTCATTTTGGCATACGCTTTGTATTACTGATCCCCCAGTTATTTTATGGTGGCCCCCCAAGCAAGACTCGGCTACCCCCTGGAGGCCACATTGCACTGACGTATCAGCCGTTCTCACGGGACCGTTGGTTTCTATACATGCCATTTGAATATGCACAAAGGGCATCGATGGAATCACCATGTTAGTTTCCTGATACATCAGTGTAAGAAGATTTGGTTTAGATTATCTACACAAAACCAGAGTCAATAATATTTCTACGTCTGCGTCTATATTACCGACTGATCTAGAAGTTGTACGGGCCGTAGGTTAGTTTACCTAGGTTTAAGTAGTTTGTAAGCTACGGACTGATGACCACGCAGTTTGGTCCGATAGATTTACAAACATTTGAGCATTTGAAGCTGCACGGCTGGGAGATGAGCGGCGGGTGCACTGCTAAGCACACCAACAGAAGGGGGGCACACCAGATGTCACGAGCCAGGTCGATGTATATCGATAGGGTATCAACCAGTGGCGGCTCGTACAAAATTTGACCAGTGTGTTACAATATTACAAAAATAAACTGGAAACAAAATATACTAAAATAAAAAAGTCAACCTTTGTATGATTGCCTTTAATTAAATATCAATTAATACTGTAATTACAGTAAGACCTCCAGGGGAATCTATAACAGCGCTGCCAGCTGCATGTATTCACTGCAGGTAGTAAATATAACGTTTAAAAATATTAATTTTATTTACAGTAATTAAAAATTTTGGATTCAGAGGTATTCGAATACGAGCCTCACACAGGTAGGTTTGAGAGACAACGCGCAAGACGCCTGAGCCCGTGCGCTACTTGGCTCTGTATGCCGCAATATTCGTCATATACTATTCGCGCGAAGAGAAATATTGATCTGGTGCTGCAGTCGGTCTCAGCACACATGAGTCGCCAGGCCTGACATCACGTTTGCACATGCGCACTAGTGAACAGACGACTGCGCCACCTCTCTGCGCAGGTACCAGCACGGCTGAATCCCACTTCAGCACACGGAGCTGGTTTCCAGCTATTGCGGCGGGAGCGCTCCAAAATGCGTTTTCATCCTTATTACTAGCATTCTAATACACATTGGAAAGGAATTGGCATAATTTTATTGTGATATCCGGCTCGTAATCAAATGTTCAAATGTTTGTATAGCTTATGGGACTTAACAACGGGGTAATCAGTCCCTAAACTTACAAACTACTTATGAACTAGCTATTACTAAGGACGGCACAAATATCCATGCCCGAGGGGGATTCGAACCCCCGATCGTAGTGGCCGTGCAGACCGTGACTGGCGCACCTCAGTCCCCTCGGCCACCGCGGCCGGCTGGCTCGTATTCCAAGAGAAATGATGTCATTTTATAGCGATTTCTCGCTTGCAATCAAAGAGAAATGGCATAATTTTAGTAATATATTTACAGTGTGCTGCAGCACATTAGCACATTATCACCAGCCGCCACTGGTATCAACCAAAACTCCGATATAATTGGCGTTATGTGCTGTCGTCCAGGAGAACGTACATTAACTATACTAACACCTGACGTACGGAGTAGAGGAAAAGAGTAACTGTGAGACGCTATGTCGCGGATCACCTGTGCGCAAGTTAGTAGCTCGTCAGTTTGTTGTACCAAGGGCCCTTGGTTCACTTCCCGTTCTCGGTATATATTTCTACTGCAGTTCGTTGGCAGTTGTTATATGGGGCAACGTGTTCCTGAGGTGTAAAAGGACTGTTCGGATTTTATAGCAGTGTGTTATCGACAGTTTTCTTTTACTTCGTTTATTTGAAAGTAGCAAACATGTAGGGTTTATTCGTAGTTTGACAGAGTAAACAAAGACATACGTAAATCCAATCCACCAAACACAGCCTCCATATGTCAACGCCTTACCTTCATTTTTTTCAGAATGCACAAGCATATGGTTTGCAATATCTCCGATAATGCTCGGGATTCTTTCGAAGAGATTAGTCTTCTACAACATAACTAATCTTCTTAAGCTGCAGTCGCTCGCATGCAGTCAATTCTGTTCTGCCGGCCGCGGTGGCCGAGGGGACTAAGGCGCTCCAGTCACGGTCTGCACGGCCACTACGGTCGGGGGTTCGAATCCCCCCTCGGGCATGGATATTTGTGTCGTCCTAGTTCGTAAGTAGTTCATAAGTAGTTTGTAAGTTTAGGGACTGATGACCCCGTAGTTAAGTCCCAAAGACTATACAAACATTTGGAAACATTCTGTTCTACGCGTTTCCATAATTCTCACCGTCACGACTTCGTAGGTAAGATGTTATTATTACAGTCTATGCACATTCTGCTGAACGACAGCACATAGCACTAATTGTATCAAAGGTTTGGTTGATACTCTGTCGATATAAGACATTTGGTAGTAATCTGACATCTGGAGGTTTGGGTGTGAGCAGCGCGGCAGAAAATCGCACACGTGTAATAGGCTTAAGGACAGTCTCATAACGTGTTTTCTAATATCTGTTGTATGACGGTATTCGTTTGCATCTGGACTGACTGCCATAAAGAGCAACATTTACTAGTATTCTACTGTGACAACCATTGTGTATAGTCAGACGACTGTCTCCCACAGGGTTGAGCCGTTTAGAGGACCTGCGAGACAGCTACGTTATGCGGTTCCATTCACGATTGTCTTTTTTTTTTTTTTGTCAAGTATATTTATATCTTGGTACATCTCCCAGTCTCGACTCACCTGATAATGACATGGACTAAAACACTCCGCCTACGGCCTGTCCGATAACGATGTGGAATAACTAACCCTACGAAACGACACTGCAGTAATTATTAATACAAAGGGCACGGTATTATTTTCTTTTACGCCTTTGTGTATGATGAAAAGATGCTAACTGTTTCGTTTTGTGAAGGGGAAGTGTAATGAATTTAGATGTGATCCAAGATTACATTAATTTTGTTAAGAAAAATAAAGCAATTACAGTATACTTTAATCTTATTTCAGCATAAGGCACACCTAATCATTTTATTTGTTTTTAACATTGTCAATGTAAGATTCAATTGTATAGATCGTAAATGAAATTATGTATATATTACTTCTAAAAGTGGATAATATAATAAAACACATCACCAGCTAGTTTCCAAGGTGGATTAACATATTTATTTTTACAGGACAATCTAAGACTAATAAGATCATGTTATTTGCTCCACGCACGCTATATGATCAAAAGTATCCGGAGTCTCTAATATAAACGTAATTGACCACTAGATCAAATGTTCAAATGTTTGTAAATCTATGGGACTTAACTACTGCAGTTGTCAGTCCCTAGGCTTACAAACTATTGAAATTAACTTCACGTAACCTAAGGACAACAGACACACCCATGCTCGATGGAGGACCCGAACTTTGGACGCGCACTGCTGTAGCACAGCAGAAGTAGAAGGCGCCGTTCCGAGGCGCGCACTGTCGTTGCGCGCGCACGTCTCAAGATGGAGCGAGCCGAGAGTGTGAGTGCCGCATTTATTGTGCTGTACCATCAGTTAAGGAACAATCGTCGTCATTGGGGAACCCCAGTGAACTAATTGCAGGCGACAGGGGACAGTTCGAAAACTTTTGTCGAATGTCTTTCAGCCGGCCGCGTTGGCCGAGGGGACTGAGGCGCTCCAATCACGGTCTGCACGGCCACTACGGTCGGGGGTTCGAATCCCCCCTCGGGCATGGATATTTGTGCCGTCCTTAGTCTTTGTTTGTTCACGAGTAGTTTGTATGTTTAGGGACTGATGACCCCGTAGTTAAGTCCCATAAGCTATACAAACATTTGAACATTTTTCGAATGTCTTTCGAAGACTTCGAATATCTGTTGAAAGTGATCGAACCAGACTTGATGAAGAAAGACACAAATTGTAGACGTGTTATATCTACCAAAGAGAGACTGGCAATAACTTTGCGCTTTCTGGCAACTGGAGATTCCTTTACAAGTCTGATGTATCTGGTGTATGATGTTCTGACTTTGCTTCCGGTCCCACTCCATAACGAGGACACCTACGCGAGAACACGCGACCTGTCAGCGCGAATTGACGCACGCGATAAACTAGCGCGCCCGCCAGCCGAAGCCCCGTCTAGACTGAGCGCCACTGCCTTTGATGTACCGACAACAGGCGGAACACTGCGCGGCGCGGTTCGCCGTCCTCACTGGACGCGCACACCAGTTTTGCGCAGCGCGTTCAGTGTGGACCCGCCTTTAGGTTGAAGCGGGCGCGACAGGCACGCGACCAAAACATTGCCTTTTATGGTCACGTCGCGGAGCACCAGAGCACTTTTATAAGGACGATAGCAGCAATCACTCGACAGTCAACCACTTAATGGCCGAGGAGATCTCGCTCGAAACGTCGTGGACAGTAAACCACATGATGCGGGGGAAGCCCGAGAAAATTGTATCACGAACAATGGTTGTTTCTATCGTGCACTGAAATTTTTGACACCAGCTGTGTACAAATAATTTTGAATGACATTTATATCACGTTTAGTTTGGCAGCTACAACCATCCAGTTTTGGGGGCGTAGGCTACGACAGCTGACTGGCTGGTGGTCATGAGACAGTGGGCCGTGCCCCAGGGGATAGCCAGTCGGCCAGCTACGTTATCGCAGCCTCCGCCCCCGAAACTTTGAACGGTTGTAGCTGCCAAACTAAACGTAATAAAAATGTCATTCAAAATTCATTGTACACAGCTGGCGTCAAAAATTCCAGTGCAGGATAGAAACAACCATTGTTGCATTTGACAAATTGTGTGTTTGCATAAAAAATACACTTTCTAAGTAATATTACAATTTGTTTGTTAGCTAAAAATACGAGCCCATGACTGCCGATCCATTCTGTGAAAAACGCACATCAATCGCACTTTCCGTTTGCGCAATATTTGTGGTGCAAGTGTTAGGTGATTCATCTTGTATAATTATGTGATGCCGCGGAGGAGTAGCCCATCGGTCTAAGGGGCCTCGATGCGGAGCGCGCGGTTGCTCGCCGTCGGAGGTTCGAGTCCTCCTTGGGGCATGGGTGTGTGTGTGTGTGTGTGTGTGTGTGTGTGTGTGTGTGTGTGTGTGTGTGTGTGTGTGTTTTGTCCTTAGGTTAGTTTACCTTAGTTTAAGTAGTTTGTAAGCTAAGGACTGATGACCACGTAGTTTGGTCCGATAGATTTACAAACATTTAAACATTTGAATTATGCCAAAAGAGTCCTACACGGGAAAAAATTTAAAACCTTGGTAACAACCAAAAATAAGACTTAGGACTTTTAGCAGTGGCGGCTCGTGTTTCAGATGACTGGGGGTTCACTTTTTATGAGTGCCAGGTCTTGATAGTGGAGACCCCTCCCCCCTTGTCGGTGCGTCGATGTATCGGTGCCGTCTCCCCCCCCCCCCCTCCGAGATACTGAGTGTTTTTAATTTTTCTTTGATAATAAACACAAAGAACATATAAATATGCACATGAACACTAAAACACAATAAGCAACACTCTTAAGTGACTATAACAAAATGAATCTGTTGCGATGAAGAGACAAGCTACTTGCGGGCCACGTGACACCCCTTCCTAACATGACCCATTCACAAACGCTGCTCTCCTCCACATCTTTTGAAACAGTTAAATAATTGTTACAACGAAAAGTATAAATGTTATTTACCATCAAAATCGCGACACGTTTCGGCCGCGGTGGCCGAGGGGACTGAGGCGCTTCAGTCACAGTCTGCACGGCCACTACGGTCGGGGGTTCTAATCCCCCCTCGGGCATGGATATTTGTGCCGTCCTAGATCGTAAGTAGTCCATAAGTAGTTTGTAAGTTTAGGGACTGATGACCCCGTAGTTAAGTCCCATAAGATTTACAAACATTTTTTTTTTTTTTTTTTTCGCGACACGTTTGCTAAACGTCCCAAGAAATGTGATAAGTATTTTGACTGCGCGACGCGATGTCACTAACCGGGCGGCTACTCTTTCTAGCTGTAGATTAGTGACTTCATTATCATTCATAATGGGATCTTCTGAAAGCTTTTACAGTCGATGCGTCTTTAATTTATAGTTATAAGGTATGTTACCAAATATGAAGGGCGGATGTTGCCTTAATGGAGGATTTGCCGATGCGCGAGGCGCTTCATTGCACTCGCTTCGGGACTATTCGTGCGTAACCGCCAGAGCTCGAGTACCCGGGAGCTGGCGTCTCCGCCAGCTCCGACGCAAGTGTTATAAGCGACGTTCCGTCTCGCTCGCCCCTCCCTGCCGCGGGAGCGCCCACATGCTGCCTCCAGGTGGTTCAGGAGAGAATCTGAACCTCATCCGCGCATACACATTGCAACGCTGCGGCCACTGCCGCCTATATTAAGCGGCCGCGTTACGACTAGTGTACTCGCTGTCTATGCGACATAAAACGTTTTTCGGGCGATAAAAATGATTTGAATGTGCATATAAAGTGATCTGATAGAAAACGAAATGAAGATTGTTAGTTTAAAACACTTTTTTTTAATTTTTATTTATTTATTCATCCTTTTTTTTCACGGCGAGATTTTTGCGAGTGTTCACTGAACCAGTGAAGACATAGGACGCGCCGCCACTGACTTCCAGGCCTAATATTCACACGGAGGTTGGCACTAAAACCACGCAGTTTGCTTTTCACAGCCAGAAATAAATAAAACCCATCGATGATAACGCAGAGGTGTTGAAACATGTTTGGGTGAAAAGTAAAAACGGTGTTTTGCATATCATAGGCAGAATGACTTGACACGTTTGAGCAGGAACAGCGGGCACTGGGCTGGGCGCGCAGGAAGCGGCGAGGCCGGGCATTGTGCGCGGCCGGACGCTCGCCCGCCGGAAGCGCGCCTGCCCGCCGCTGCCGTCTGCTGTACAAGCACATTCCGGCCAGTACTCGGGAGAGAGGAGTAAGTTCGTCGATCGGGATTCCCAGGGAACACGTCTGCTGGTGTGTCCACAAATAAATCGCCATGCTGGCATAAAGGCAGCCTCTTTAATACGTACAGTGGCAAGTCCGAGGAGGAAGAGTAAGGCCGTGTGAGCGGCAGTCGGCTACGCGACACTGCAGCTACGAGCAGCGGCATTCGCCGACTCGGCCGCGTGTTCTACGTGAGCGCGATTGCTTCTCGCTACAAGATGGCTGTTTCTAAAATCTGGCACTGGACTCGCATTCGGAAGGAAGGTGGTTCAAATCCACCTCCGGCCATCCAAATTTAGGTTTTCTGTGATTTCCCTAAATCACTCCAGGCAAATGCCGGGATGGTTCCTCTCAAAGGGCACGCCCGATTTCCTTCCACGTCCTTACCCACAAACTCGGAGCGTGAGCTCCGTCTCTAATGACCGAGCTATCGATGGGACGTTAAACTCTAAACTTCCTTCCTTCCTTCGAAAATCTGGCACACATACACTGTAGAATAATGAAGGCTCCAGAGTAAGGCAATAGAGTTTTATTTACCTTATGAAATAAGGCATAAAAAGAGTGCTCTGTATAAATTTACAAAACGAGAAATGTTCGTGCACTATTTCGTTCATAACTTCAAATACGAAAAAAGACTGAGGAACTGCAGCCAAACTATCAACAACTGATTAAGTATGAAGAGAGTCTTATCGAAAGAAATCATTTAAAACTGAGCTGATACCATTACAGTCGGCATAGTGTAGGGGTAGCGTTCTGGGCTCCTAAATTTGCTGTTGCTGGTTCGATTTCCGTTCCATTTTATATTTTAATTGCTCCAACTACAACCCTTTCACCTATTATTTGTGCAAAGTTTTATATATTCTCTTTTCAGAGCACCGTAAATAATTTTTTTAAGTGCTTCCTAATATAGTTGATGTGTAATTACAAACACGCATATCCCAATGTACCAAACACATTAAATTCCTAATGAAACGTTATTTCAAGATATATTTGTCAGAAACGCAATTTTACACACATGTCGTTTGACATCGTAGTGTTCTCTTTCTTGGGGATTTGTTATTGTCAGAGATCTGCAAATGCATAAGGCACACAAATGGGAGTAATTGTTCAAAACACGTTCACTACGGTGTAAATCAGACTATCGCTAACAATAAAAATACAGAATACTGGCAGAAACAAATTAAAGAAATTAACTTCAATCGTCTATAAAGTCCAAAAGAAAATTTACGAGCTAGTTCTTTAAGGACATTTCTTTTTATCCAAATCAAAGTTCTTCATTATATGTACAATTTTATACTCTGTTATTTCAGAAACAGTTACAGTTGGCCGGCCGCGGTGGCCGAGGTGACTGAGGCGCTCTAGTCACGGTCAGCACGGCCACTACGGTCGGGGGTTCGAATCCCCCCTCGGGCATGGATATTTGTGCCGTCCTAGTTCGTAAGTACCTCATAAGTAGTTTGTAAGTTTAGGAACTGATGACCCCGTAGTTAAGTCCCATAAGATTTACAAACATTTGAACATTTTTGAGTTACAGTTGCAGTTTCATATACTTCAAGGATTATTAGCTCGCAGAAATGTTGTGATATCCTTTGTGACCTCTACAAGCAGACGATTATCAACGAGTCTCGACACTTTCTAGCGCGTGCAACAGCGACAATATTCAAGCAGGTTTGAGTCTCAAACATCGCCCGTTATCCTGTTTGACGCGCAGCGCAGCATATGTCGTTCACGTAGGACAAAAATAAATAAATAAATAAAAAGTTCAAATGTTTGTTAAGCTTATGAGACTTAAGTGCGAGGTCATCAGTCAAATGTTGAAAATGTTCAAATGTTTGTAGAACTTATGGGACTTAACTACGGGGTCATCAGCCCCTAAGCTTACAAACCACTTATGAACTAGCTAAGACTAAGGACGGCACAAATATCCATGCCCGATGGGGGCTTCGAACCCCGGACCGTAGTGGCCGTGCAGACCGTGACTGGAGCGCCTCAGTCCCCTCGGCCACCGCGGCCGGCGGTCATCAGTCCCTACACTTACAAACTTATACTAAAGACAACACAAACATCCACGTCCGAGGGAGGATTCGCACCTCCGACGCGGGGGGCCGCGCGATTCGCAACGTGGCGCTCCAGACCGCACGGCACACGTAGGACAGACCCGTAACTATACGTGCGGTTGAGATATGTCGCTTGAAGCTGTCGCTCGCTATTGTCGCTCACGGGCTAAGAAAGGCATATGCAGCTTTAGAGATAAGACTTACTCTCACATATGTGTTAATACCCCCCGCTCTTCAGTAGTCTGTGCGCCATTGCCTTCCGTAACTTTAGGCCAAATGTGATACCCTAGACATCATGTAAGTGCTGACGAGAGCAACTCGTATAATGTCTAATGCCCACAACAGATCTCCACGGACGTTCATACAGAGCACTCGAAGGAAGCGTTTAGAGTTTACTACCACTGTTCCCCACACGTCTTACATGAAGGTAATCCTCTAAACCCTTGAGCGTGTTTCGTGATGTCGACAGGGCCATGCTCCCTTCTTTATCAGATTAATACGGCTGCTTGCAGCACTTCCACTTTGCCAACAGCAGACTGCCGCCTCGGTCTCGCAAATTCTCAGCTCGCCGCACACTAATACTGCCCTGGCCTCCATCCACTTTTCCTCTTTCTCGCACCTAAACCTTTATTTCCGCAAGGGGTTGGACGATTTTTGAAACTACCGTCTGCCTGTCGAGGCATAAATACGAGGGCCATTTATAAAGTAAGAACCGATTAGTAAAGGAGTAAGAGAAACTCTGTTTATGAACGTTTATATGCAATTTTTTTTCACTTTCCAAGACAGTCAGCATGTACATTTAAATATTTATCAAGTCGTGGCACTGTCGCCTGACCATCACATTTTTTGTAATGAAGTTGTTCATTAACAATGGGATAAACTACAGTGTTGTTGTTGTGGTGTTCAGTCAGCAGGATGGTTTGATGCCGCTCTCCACGCTACCCTGTCCTGTACAAGCCTCTTCATCTTTGAGTAAGCACGGTAACCTACATCCTTCTGAACCTGCTTACTGTATTCATCCCTCGGTCTCCCTCTACGATTTTTACGCCATACACTTTCTTCTAACGCTAAGTTGACTATTCCTTGATGACTCCCACCTATCCCATCTCCCAAATTCTGTACAGCAGCCCCTTATTAGTTACGTAATCTACCCATCTAAGCTTCATCATTCGTCTGTAGCACCACATTTTTAAAGCTTCTATCATCTTTTTGTCTGTACTCCTTATCGTCCACGTTTTACTCCCATACAATCTACACTACAGGCAAATGCCTTCAGAAAGGACTTCAAAAAAACGTTCAACATTTTTTAAGCTATCATCTTTTAACTTGTGTATTTTTATATGGTGACTAAGTACTATACCGCACTTATTATTGTATATTCATTTTTTAAATAAGATAACCAGCTTATAAAATATATATGACCAGATGATGGTGACACATTTCAGCGAAACCGGCCGTCATTCAATAAAGTATTAAATTGCGAGCTTGGCATTTCATTTTGAAGAATATGAAAATAGGAGTCAAATGTTTGTATAGTTTATGAGACTTAACTACGGGGTCATCTGTCCCTAAACTTACAAACTACTTATGAACTACTTACGAACTAGAACGGCACAAATATCCATGCCCGAGGGGGGATTCGAACCCCCGACCGTAGTGGCCGTGCAGACCATGACTGGAGCGCCTCAGTCTCCTCGGCCACCGCGGCCGGCAAAATAGGAGTCCTTCGCCGGGTTTCTCCTGTTCTGGCCTGAAGTTGCGGGCGCGGTTTCGTCGTCTCTTCGTGGCTGGGCGGTGTTTGTCAGGTTGTGCTACCGCGCCAGCATGTGCCGTGAGGGCCACGGCAGCGCCACATCTGCTGCCGGAAGGCTGCCTGATCGCCAGCGCACTTCTCGCGATTACGGCAACATTTTTCCACGTGTCCGTCTTCTTAACATTTACAACATTATCGCTGGACATCAAGCCCAGCTGGTAGGGGCTTCACCTGGACTGGAAAGCCAAGGAGCTTCTTGTGCTCAAAGACTTGGCCCGACGTCTTCTTTCGTCGCTGGTTCAAATGTTTGTTAAGCTTACGGGATTGAACTGCGGGGTCATCAGTCCCTAAACTTACAACTACTTATAAACTACCTTATACTAAAGTCAGCACAAACATCCGTGTCCGAGGGAGGATTCGAACCCCCGACGTGGAACGGCCTCGTCGCTGGTACTCGGCTCTGTGTATAGCTAGGATGAAGAGCGGCAGCTTGCTCCTGTTGTGCAATAGGACTACCACAGTACTGAGTCCTGCAGTACACAGCCAAGGGCCGCGGTAGACTGGCCAAGCGTTCTAAGGCGCCTTGCTGCGGCACGGGCCGTTGCTTCCCGTTGGAGGTTCGAATCCTCCCTCGGACATTGGTGTGTTTTTGTTGTCCTTATGTTAGTTTAAGTTAATTCAAGTAGTTTGTAAGACTGGGGACTGACGACTAAAGAAGTTGAGCCCCATAGATTTACAAACATTTGAACACAGCCAAGGCAGACCCTAAAAAGCGCCTTGACTGTCGGAGTCTTCTTTCTCGGTCTTTCCTCCCGCGCTTGCTTGGGCACAGAAATTACGTATTTGTGTAGAAACGGGAACAGGACTTCATAGTCGTCCCAGCTGTCTATGCGCATTTGGAACATCGTCTCACTCTCCACGCAGTGTTCGACGATGCTATTCTTTATCACATCTTCTCTCGATACCGGATGAAAACGGACGGTGTAGCAGCCCGCGTGCCGGAACGGATGTTCTCCTGTTGCGCTTCTGTTTCATGGCGTTCTCAGTTGTAACCGACGTTTTAATCTGACGAACCAGTGAGACTTTATTGTTATAACAAGAAGACAGGACAAATGTTGCCAAGCCACTCACGCTGCTAGCCCGCGCGCTCAGCTGTGCAGCGGCTCGGCTGTTGTTCTCGCACACGTATACGTGTCGCAACTTTGCGCCAGCATAATGGGGAAGTCTTCAACGCTGGTAGCGTTCTTCCTACGATTTTCTTCTTGTCTGCATCGTTACCCCGGCGCATTAATGCTGCTGTACGGTCTTCGCGCCAGAGTGGTTTCTGGCCGAGGTCGCGCACCGAATGGTTGCGCGAGTTGGCGGCTTCGTTGCGACATCCTGGTGCCGCTTCCTGAGAGATGACGTCGGCGAGGACGTGCAGCCCTTCTCTCGGGCAGCAGCCATCCGCAGTACTGTGTCCCGCACCACCTGGAGGCAATGGATGCTGGACTCGGTGCGTTACCCCACGCCACCGCTGCCTACTCCAACTGCCGGACACTTTTCCCCAGGCCTCAGGGAAATGAGCGGGCCACGTGCTATAGGTGCCTTCAACTAGGTAATACTGTATGGGTATGGAGGAGGGAGTCAGATTAATCCTAATTCGAAGCGGAGATGGTTTGTGTTTGCTGGATGCTGCAATAACTATATCCTCTTCCTTACTCCCTCCCCACTCCCGGCCGACTCTGGGTGGAGTGGAGGGTCGGTAGTGGGCGAAGCACCTCCCAGATGTCGAGTCTGGGGCTCCACTGCTGCTTCTTCCGTGCACGTGTCTGCCGCCGTGTTGACAATGCGTCCCCGTACTCTTTACAGTCTCGATGGGAACGGATATCTGTGTATACCGCCTCTTGTAATTTTATCAGAGTCAAAGCTGGGCCCCACGTCTTACTCGACTGAAATCAGCTTTCTCTATTTATTAGTCCATCAACTAGCCCAAAGACTATTTGAGAACGGAATCACAGAAAGCGTTGCGTGACTTCAACAACTTTGTAACTTCATAATTAATGAAATGTCTCTGGGTGATGCAGGGTGGACTCTATCGGCTGGACGTTGGCTGTGTGGCGTTTTGCACTTTGCTCCTCTCTTGTACCGTTCAGACGGTCTGGCCTACATACATTTTTCTGTCACAGTGCGATATTTGGCGTGTTCTGTGTACACAGTACCATACCCCGCGAAAGGGCGTACTAAGTATGGCTGTAGATATAGTGTGCTTAGGACACCCTCCGGTTGAAAAGTGGAACGCAAGTACAAATTAGTATGAGTTGATTTATGGTAAACGCTATGTCTAGTGTGATAGCTGATGTTTAGTTGGCGAACACATCATGAAAGGGAAGTTGTTGCTTTTCTCTACCTCCAACCAATTTTGAGATGTTTTTATTGTTGTTGTTGTGAGAGACTGGTTTGATACAGTTCTCCACGCTAACCTGTCCTGTGACAGCTACATCATCTCAGAATCTGACCCATAAAAATCGATCCCTTCTCTTGGTCAATATATGCCAAAAAGTTCTTTTTCTCTCCAATTTTGTTTAGCAACTCTTCATTAGTTACACGACCCACCCATGTAATCTTCAGAATTCGTCTGTAGCACCACATTTTAGATGCTTCTATCATCTTCCTGTCTGAACATCATTTCACTCCTCTACAACACTGCACTCCAGATAAATGTTTTCAGAAAGGACTTCCTAACATTTAAATTAATTCTGGATGTCAACAAATTTCGCTTTTTCAGAAATGCTTTTTTTCCATAGCCATTCTGCATTTTATATCTTCTTTACTTCGGCCATCAGACATTATTTTGCTACCCAAATAACAAAACTCATCTACCACTTCCATTATCTCATTACCTAATCCCTTTAGCATCGCCTGATTTTCTTAGACTACATTTCGTTACCCTTGTACTGCTCTTGTTAATGGTCAACTTATAACCGACTTTCAATAAACTATCCATTTTCTTCAATTGCTCTTCCTTGCCGTTTGTTGCATCTGACAGAATAAAAAGTAATATCGGCAATCTGTAAAGTTTCTATTTATTCTCCCTGAACTTTCATTCCTTCTCCAAATTTCTCCTTACATTTCTTAACAGCTAGCTCAATTTAGAGACTGAATAACACCAGGGAAAGGCTACAAGCCTGTCTCAATCCTTTCCCAACCACTGCGTCCCTTCGATTATCGTAACTACTGTCTAGATTTTGTTCCAATTGAATTTAACAAAAAAATGTTCAAATGTTTGTAAATCTATCGGACCAAACTGCGTGGTCATCAGTCCGTAGCTTACAAACTACTTAAGCCTAGGTAAACTAACCGAAGGACAAACACACACACCCATGCCCCAGGGAGGACTCGAACCTCCACGGCGAGCAACCGCGCGCTCCGCGGCGAGACGCTTTAGACCGCTCGGCTACTCCACCGCGGCTTGAATTTAACTTTTCGTTTCCTATATTTTACCCCTACTTCCTTTAGAATTATAAAGATAGTATTCCAGTCAACATTGTTAAAAGCTCTCTCGAAATTTACAAAATCTATAAACGTCAGTTTGCCTTTCCTTAACCAATCTTCTAAGATAAGTCGCAATATGAGTATTGGCTCGCGTGTTCCTACATATCTCCTAAATCCAAAGTGTCCTTCTTCGAGATCAAACTCTACCAGCTTTTTATATTCGTTTGTAAATAATTAGTGTTTGTATTTTGGAACCATGATTTACTGAAATAATAATTCTGTAATTTTCACACTTTTCTGCACTTTATTTCTTTTGAATTGGTATTATTTTACACTACTGGCCATTAAAATTGCTGCACCAAGAAAAAATGCAGATGATAAACGGGTATTCATTGGACAAATATATTATACTTCAACTGACACGGGATTACATGTCCACACAATTTGAGTGCATAGATCCTGAGAAATCAATACCCAGAACAACCACCTCTGGCCGTAATAACGGTCTTGATACGCCTGGGCATTGAGTCAAACAGAGCTTGGATGGCGTGTACAGTTAGGGGAGAGTAGTACACAGTGAAACACGGTACACAGTGAAACATGCCATCTCAATTGTTTTTAGTATTTTTTCTGCTTGTTAGTTTCCTTGTATGTTTATTATGATAAGATAGAACTTTGACTGTAATGGTGGACAGTTTGGTTGATTATTCTTGTTTCTATACGTTATTATTGGTTTTCGGTGGTCAGAAGTTACTATTAGCCTCTCTTTGTAATTTTAATATTTTCGGTATAACATACAGCTAAAAGAAATATTATGTTTTGTGATAAGATACACATCTTTAGCTGTATATTGACCAGTTTTAAATTCGGTAGATACATAGATTAAGAGTTGTGACTAACGTTTTAGTTTATGGTGACTTTGGTACACAGTGAAACACTTGGATGTGGTACACAGTGAAACAGAACCATTGGCCTCAGATGCATGTATGACTCCTCCAAACACCAGAGCGAGCAGCTATGGAAGAAAAGACTTTGAGAAAAAGGACAGAGCTGGAAGAAAAGAAGTATGGAGAGTTAATATTCAAAAAAATAAGTGGTGTGTAAGTAAAACAGTTTCAAGTGAAAGTAATGAAGAAAGTGACAAAGATAAAGGCGAACCAGTGAACCAGTGAAACAGAGATACGTGTAGCATTACATCTTTTTAACTTGAAGCGGGAAGCTATGATTGGTGACTACATTCTGGTGAAATTCCAAAACAATGCATATTTTGTAGCCAAAGGCTTGACCACCTACCGTTGCCCATGGCTACTAAGAGACCCTCCAATCACCGGTATATTCGTTTTCCAATCAGTTTTGGTGAACTTAATAAACACTGAACAAAATTTAGTATATGTTAATGTTTGTACCTGTCTTTAACGAAGATATTTATATTTTATAAGTCACTCAGAAAGTACTAAATATAAAAATGGCGGCTGTTTCACTATGTACTATGCACGGTACACAGTGAAACATTTGCGGAGGTTGTTTAAAATTGTTATTTCACTTACTAATTAGTAGGAAAATTATTATTTTTTGTTCGAAAATATTAACAAAATATTGTTCTTTCAAGTAAATAAAGAAAATTTGTTTCGTGAGTAGTATTTTATACCAAACAATCAAAAGGGTAATTTTTGTTTTACTACTCTCCCCTACAGATGCCCACGCAGCTTCAACACGATACCACAGTTCATCAAGAGTAGTGACTGGCGTATTGTGACGAGCCAGTTGCTAGGTCACCATTGACCAGACGTTTTCAATTGGTGAGAGATCTGGAGAATGTGCTGGCCAGGGCAGCAGTCGAACATTTTCCGTATTTAGGAAGACCCGTACAGGACCTGCAACATGCGGTCGTGCATTATCCTGCTGAAGTGTAGGGTTTCGCAGGAATCGAATGAAGGGTAGAGCCACGGGTCGTAACACATCTGAAACGTAACGGCCACTGTTCCAAGGGCCGCCGATGCGAACAAGAGGTGGCCGAGACCTGTAAGAAATGGCACCCCATACCATCACGCCGGGTGATACGCCAGTATGGCGATGACGAATACACGCTTCCAATGTGCGTCATCGCGTTGTTGTCAAACACGGATGCGACCATCATGATGCTGTAAACAGAATCTGGATTGATCCGAAAAAATAACATTTTGCCATTCGTGCAACCAAGTTCGTCGTTACGCACACCATCGCTGGTGCTCCTGTCTGTGATGCAGCGTCAAAAGTAACCGCAGCCATGGTCTCCGAGCTGATAGTCCATGTTGCTGCAAACGTCGTCGAACTGTTCGTGCAGATGGTTGTTGTCTTGTAAACGTCTCCATTTGTTGACTCAGGGATCGAGACGTGGCTGCACGATCCGTTACAGCCATGCGGATAAGATGCCGGTCATCTCGACTGCTAGCGATACGAGGCCGTTGGGATCCAGCACGACGTTCCGTATTGCCCTCCTGAACCCACCGATTCCATATTCTGCTAAAAGTCATTGGATCGCGACCAACACGAGCAGCAACGTCGTGATACGATAAACCGCAATCGCGATAGGCTACAATCCGACCTTTATCAAAGTCGGAAACGTGATGGTACGCATTTCTGCTCCTTATAAGAGGCAGCACCGCAACGTTTCACAAGGCAACGCCGCTCAACTGCTGTTTGTGTATGAGAAATCGGTTGGCAACTTTCCTCATGTCAGCACGTTGTAGGTGTCGCTATTGGCGCCAACATTGTGTGAATGCTCTGAAAAGCTAATCATTTGCGTATCACGGCATTCGCGTCTGTAGCACGTCGTATTTCGTATCTCATCTTCAGCTACTTCCACTTCTCTTTCTACAATACTTCCTTCACGTTAACTGTACAAGTGTTCTGTATATTCCTTCCAACTTTTAGCTTTATCTTATTTACTTAGTACCGGTTTTCCATCGGAGCTTATGGTGTTCATGCAGCTGCTTTTCTTGTTTCAAGATGTCTCTTTTTTTTTTCCTTTAGGTGGTATCCATCTTTCCCCTAGTTATACATTCTTTTACTGATTTGCATTTTTCATCTATCGACTGCCGTTTTTCCAGTCTGCACTTTCTATTAACCTCAGTTTTCAGCCGTCTGTACTTCATTTTGCCTGCTTTACTTGTTGAATTTTTAAATTTCTCCTTTCATTTCTTATATTCTGGTGCAAAATGAAGATGTTGCTGGAAGTCTTGTATGGACATGGTCATGTACTTTCTCGATTCCAGAGCTTCAATTTCCAATTCACCCATTAACATACTAGTCATAGCTGCCATAGTGGGCAGCTCAGTGTCACACTTCTTTTGTAGTAATTTATGTTCAACAGGAAGTGCACAGATGTAAAAACAAATTCAAACAGTTGAATTAGTGCTGTTCCAAACTTTGAGAACGTCACCAATACGGCAGAAGCGTGCAGGAAGTAGACCATGGATTGCCGAACAACGCTGGAGACCCCGCCACTACCCTCTTGGACAACGTTACTCGGCTGAATACCCGAGAAATATTCACGATATTTGAGAAAACCTAAAGTCACACATAAATATTAATTTCTGTCACTCCTATCGCTGAGTCGAACATTTACAGTGATAAATTAAAGCAGGAACTTATAGTGAGAAAGGAGAATCCTGAACAGATTTGTGATATAAGCAGTACTTACGGTATGTGGTGAAGCGTCCGCTGCGGTTGGGGACTTGGTGGGGTCTCACTCCTGCGAGACTCAGCAAGCGATTTTTCTGAAGGCGATTGTAGTTTCCCCTTCTTCTTCCTCATTTCACTCATGGACCTAGATAAATAGTTGAAGGTAGGCGTTTAATTCAATGTGAACTGAATAAGTGCAAGCAGGTTAAAATATTATAGTAGAAGGTAAAATTGTGTTACGCGTCTCATAATTAAAACATAACAGCAAAATTACAGTGCAAGGTCAGTGCCGTAGGTAACAGATTTAGTTTGGAAAGCGTTTACATAGCAAAGCTACTACCATCAGCGAACAACGCTAAAACAAGCGCTATAGGTAGCGAACGTAATCTTTCTGAAATTAAGGTATATGACAATATTCTTTTAAATCTAACCTAAATATTATAAATGTTTAATGAACTCTTTATAAATATAAGAAAGTCACATCCCCTAGAACCAAAGAAATTGCCGAAGAGGAATGGCTTGTGTGCCTCAACAATACAGATAGCTGGAGTGTATGTGCAACCACAGCAGAGGTGTATTTGTGTAGAGGACACGGAAACGTGTGGTTCCTAAAGAGGGTCAGCAGTCTTTCCGGTAGTTGTAGGGACAACAGCCTGGATGATTGACTTATCTGGCCTTGTAATATCAGGTAATGTAGCTTTGCCATGCAGTTATTTCGAACGGCTGAAAGCAAGGGGAAACTACAGTCGTTCCCAAGGACATGCAGCTCTACTACATGAATATAAAATTGTGACTCCTCTTGGTTAAATATTCCGGAGATAAAGTTGTCCCCCTTCTGATCTCCAGGCAGGCACTACTCACCAGGATGATCGTCACCAGGAAAACCCAAACAGGCGGAGCGTGGAATGTTAGATTCCTTAGTCGCGTAGAGTTGTTAGGAAATTTTAAAGGGGGAATGGATTGGTTGAAGCTAGATATAATGGCGATTAGTGAAGTTTGGTGGAAAGATGAACAGGACATCTGGTCAGGGGTTATAAATACAAAATCATTGGGGGTAATGCAGGAGTAGATCTAATAATGAATAAAGAAATAAAAATGGGGGTTAGCTACTTTTAACAACGCAGTGATAGCATTAGTGCAGTCATAATAGACACAATACCAACGTCCACCACAGCAGTTAACGTTTATAGGCAAACTAGCTCTGCCGTTGATGGGACTTGGATAAACTGAAGGAACCTGAGGTTCTTGAGAGTTTCAAACATGGCTTTAGGAAACGACTGGCGTAAACTGGGGAAATAACATAGTAGAATACCAATGGGTAGCTTTGAGAGTTGAAATAGTTAAGGTCACTGAGGATGAGCTACTAAAGTCTCTGAGAGACTTCCCAGGCACAGCAAAACTATTCGACCTAGTGTTCAAGATGTATGAGAAAGGCGAAACACTCTCATAGTTCCAGGAGAATGTTATAATCTCAATTCCAAAGAAAGCAAACGCAGAAAAGTGTGTAAATTATAGAACTGTCAGTTTAATAAGTCATGGTTGCAAAATACGAACACGAATCATTTACAGAAGAATGAAAAATATGGTAGAAGCCGACGTCGCGGAAGATGAGTTTGGATTTAGGGGAAATGTGGGAATACACGAGGCAGCACTTAACGTACGACTTATCTTAAAAGATAGGTAAACAAAAGAAAAGCCTAAATTTATAAATTACGTAGATTTGGAGAAAGCTTTCGACAGTGTTGAGTGAAACACACTGTTTATAATTCTGAAGTCACACAGGGGTAAAATACAAGGAAAGAAAAGTTCTACACAGCTTATAAGATACTAGACAGCAGTTATAAGAGTTGAAAGGTATGAAAGGGAAGCATTGGTTGACAGGGAGTAACACATGGTTGTAGCCTTTCCGCATTGTTATTCAGTCTGTACATTGAGCAAGATTTGAAGGAAAGCTACGAGTAATTTGGAATGGTAATTAAAATTCACGGTGAAGAAATAGAAACTTTGCTGTTAGTTAATGTTTTCTGAAGGCATTAGTCTGTAGTGTAGCCTTGTACGGTAGTGAAACGTGGACGAAAAATAGTTCAGACAAGAAGAGGATTGAAGCTTTTGAAATGTGGTGCTACAGACGAGTGCTGAAGATTAGGTGAGCAGATCGCATAATTATTGAGTAGGAACTTAATAGAATTGGAGAAAAAATAAATTTTGGTATATCTTTATTAAATGGAGGTATCTATTGGTATGACACATTCTGAGACATCAAGGAATCGTTTATTCAGTGTTGCATGGAAGTGTAGCGAGGAAGGAGACCAAGAGGCGAATCAGTGATCAGCTGCCAATGGATGTAGGATGCCGGGTTTATTCGGAGACGAAGAGACTTGCACCGGATAGAGTAGCTGCATGAAACCAGTCTGCAGACTGAAGCCCATAATAACAGCAAAATACATAAATGAAATATTTATGCAAATAGGTTTAATTTATTCGCTCTAAGCGATTTGAAAATGAACGTCCTAAAAAAATCAGAAAAGTTACAGCAAAATGTACAGAAACTGCAGTGCTGTCACTAAAGAGAAAAATAATAACGTTAAAAATGGGATGGAATGTCAACCAAACTGTTAATATCAGTCTGTAAGGTAACTATGCAGTTATTATCCATACTAGTTTATCCGTCCTTGAAAAATGTATTTCTCCAGACACTCTGAAGTGTGGAGTAGTTAAACCACCACTCAAAAAAGGCACAAAAGAATCTATGAAAAATCGTCGCCCAATCTCTCTTTTTACATCACTCTCAAAAGGTTTTGGAAAAGTTATCAGAATACTAATTCAAATCGTTAAAAATTTCATTTACATCTAAAACTCAGTATGTATTTCTAAATGGAAGATGTCATTATCCTCTTTAAACATAGAGAGGAACTTTCTGTGACCCCTCGTAGGTCACTGATATTGTGTGCCACAGATTGCTATCCACTAAAAGGTAAAAGTGCAGAATTATGGGATGGTATTAGAATGTTTTAGTTCCTACATAATCAGATGAAAACGAATAGTGGTTATGACGCTTCAGAATAGAAAACCATTTCACAAGAAGTTTTCTAAGGTCAACATTGGGCCCCATTATGTTTCTGTTTTAAATGATCTTCCGCTCAATATTATTTTCATGTTACAGATATGTAGCTGTTGAAAATAACAATACTAACCAAATTCCTGAAACGGTTATAAATATAATACAATTGGATAACTGGGTTCATATAAATGATTTAATTATAAATACATAAACATCTTGGCTGTTTCAGAGCGTTGAATTAAATTCACTGGCGGAGTTTAAAAGTGGAGCCAGAGCGGGAAGAAGGTGGTGTTTTCCTACCGGCGCGGCGGTCGCATCAAATGCTAGCCGACGCGCTTCCACTCCTACCAAAATTCTCCACTACTATTGTTTGCAGCTTTACCTTTGTTCCTGGAAGAGAACCGACCACATATACAATTACATATTTAGTGTCTGTTTTTATACATGTCCAATATATAATCCAAATGGGACAAAATTAAAGGAAAGTTCAGGTTAAAGCAGTTTAAAATACAACGAGTAAAGTTCAGTATCGTCAGATCATCAAAAAATCAGAATTTGAGGAAAAATTGTTTACGATCAGTTCGAATTGAAACTTACTACGGACAAGGCACAAATAATTTAAATAGTTTGCCCGCATCAGTGCAGATATTATTCATCGCAGTCAATATGAACATCAGAAGTAATATATCGTAACCACTTTGAATTATGTTTTCGATCAATTCGAATATTAACACTTCGAAAAACCTTCATTAGACATGCATAACGCAAAGCCTCGGGAAATCGTGTCGTCCTATTCTAACAATATTAACTATATCTAACTATACTAAGTATTACCTCACTGTAAATTTATGAACTGATTACGTTTACAGTAATTTAGATTTATGTGGAAGAAACATCTGTTTGAGTAGGACTGCAATAACAGAAGTCAAAATAATTCAATGCTGCCTGCCCAACGCTCAACCTTCAGAAAGAGATTTTTCTATATTAATTCAGAAGTACTGAGAAACTTATACGATAGACAAAAATGCAAAATATTATTAATGAGTTGAAAAGTTCATGAAAGATGTTATGAGTATCTGAGCATGAGGGAACAGGTACTTAATATTTAAAGTTCGGTATTTTCTATAGAAAAGAATCATTTTTCCAGAATAGTATACTTTATTAATAATGTTGTAAGAAAAACTGTGATCCAAATTAAGTGGTTTGACAAGGCTCCCACAACTTGTACTGAATAGAAAGTGAATGTAAATGCGATAGCAAAATCTTATTCTGTTCTTTACACCTTAATTTGTGGAACGACAGGAACTTAGGAACTGCAAGAACCAAGTTCCAACTCACACTAAGGTAGCTTTTTAGATGGGTTGTAAAGTTATATGTTTCTCATAACAGTTAGATTATATATGTTCAAAGAAAAATTTCCGTGCTAATGTACAAATTACGGAAATTTTCACAAACAAGAACAAACAGACTACCAATAAGTCCATTTCAAGCCTTTGAATACTTTATTTGTATTAGGCCTGTCTCCCACACGGTAAATCCATTAATTAATAAATGAAAAGCACAATTTTCTGTTTGTTCTAAAAATATATTTTTTTTATTTTCTTCACCTGTTTTCGGATTAAAAGACCATCTTCAGAAATTAAATGTTTTTTGTCAGTGATATTACAATGTTTCTACACAGCACTAGAATGTATCTTATTCAAATAGACTTAGGCTCAAATACGTAATAAATGTTATCTTTAATGCAATACAAACGTTTGATTATATGTACATAAAACATATTCCATAATTTTACACCAGACTGAGATGAGCAACACAGGCCTATAATTAGGTGTATCTGTTTCGTGAGCCTTCTATTGTGCTACACTGTTCTCGCGGTACGTTAGTCCTGCGTCCCACATTGAGATCTGTTTCGTGAGCCTTCTATTGTGCTACACTGTTCTCGCGGTACGTTAGTCCTGCGTCCCACATTGAGATCTGTTTGGTGAGCCTTCTATTGTGCTACACTGTTCTCGCGGTACGTTAGTCCTGCGTCCCACATTGAGATCTGCTGAGAACCGGCTCTGTGCTCGAGGCTGGATGTGCCCCATCTACAAACATACGAATCCGATTCTGAAGACGATCCGGAATGTTTTAATCGTCACTTAATTCACTGAATATTGGAAACGTACAAAAATACTCACTGCGATGAGATATAGAGTAAAATATAATTTCTTATTAAACAGAAAAGATATTGTTAGTTCCTTTTTGTCCAACATCCACCAAAATGTAATTAACAACATACAAATATCATTAGCTATACTTAGATAACGCGCCAGAACTGCATATAACCTACAATAGTAAAACCGTAAAAAAAACGAAATATTGTAAAACAATCAGGTATATATTACAAATAAAGGCGAAAAGAATATGGTAACATAAAACTTTCATTATTCAGCTGCATAGACGGATTACATAAATATCTACATTATAATATAGAAAAGAAATGTTTACAAATGCAATTTGTACTATGATAATATACGTTGCAGGAGATATTGCCGTCAGAACTCGAGCAAACTAACAGTTGTTTACGGTCTGGTAGTTTGCACACCCGTATTATTGATCTATTATTAGTAGTTCCAACGTTGACTGTATGTTGGATGCAGTGATATTCTGTATTACAGAGACTAAACATTCGAGGGAAATAAGGAGATTGTGACATCATTGCATTACATTTAGAAAGGAGAAGCTACTAAATAAAACGCGCAATACTTTTACGCAGAATGCTAATTTTATATAAAGATGTATCAGAATAATTGTTCCTAATTTTCTGTTATTGTGGAGACACAAATATGAACAATGATTATTTGTAATACTATATTTGCAAGTGCTTGATTTTCTACACAAAGGCAGTATTAATCAGTCAGACCTGTTTCAACTATTCCCCTTATCAGGCTTAATTCCATAGTGGCACTTGGGCTCAACAACTTTTTACTTTACTTTATTTTATTTTTATTTATTTATTATTTTTAGTAAAATTTTCAGCAATCAGTCGTAAATATTTATTTTATTCAGATCCAGATTTCGACCACTGTGTGGTCATTATCAATGCTTAAAACAAAACGGTTAAAACACTTAAAACATTTCGACCTCCATGTTGGAGGTTACATTTTACTGTTCCCCTTATCATAGAAAGAATGAACTACCGAAGATAGTTTGTTATTACATTTTATAGAATATCTTCTGTAATATTTGTTGCAGGCGTTAAAATACATTGCCTTGTCTTTCTACAAAAGTGCGGATAGATAAACGTATTAGTCATAGAACTTATACGACAAGTTAAATTTTCTGTTTGCAGTAGGGGTCGATTTAATTTTTACGAGCATATTTTCATCATTCACACATCTGAAATGCACTTAGAATCACAATAGATAACGTTACCTAAAAATTGAAATAATATTTGTAGATATGTTTGCAATTTTCGACGTATTTAAGTATAACTACCTCGTAGAAAGAAAACAATTTGCAGCACAGTTGCATGATGTACTACGATCATGCTCTAAATTTCATACTTGTTGTTCAATGAGGTCCTTTGACCACTCTTTGTTTTACACTATAGAGCTTCCTTCATATCATTATAATTTGAATACGATGCATTTATGGACGTTGGTTTATTAAGAGAACTGTGTACTTTCATGCTCCCTAATATATCAGAAAACTAGTAATAGTTTTTGTCATACGCATTCTATAATATTCTATTACAATCTAAATAATCTAGAATATAGTGAAACAAGAAAATAGTCGTAAAACCATGTCGCAAATTATCCATTGTGGCTTTGAAAGAACTAATACACCAATCGGATGAATATGTGTGAAATAAAAATAATAATAAAAATCAAGAAAGAAACCACCGCTACAACTCTTTCAAGGAATAGAAGACAGGAAGCATAGTAATAAATATTGCTTTGAAAAATAGAGTGGAAAAGTAGAGTGGAATGTAGGATAGCCACAGCTAAGAAACTGGATTATATCTCTACTATGACCTACACAGCAAGAGAGAAAACAGATACGACTTTGAATTTACAAGTTTTACTTCAGGTGCTACTCAATAATCAATTATTGTAGCATGTCAACCCTGACAAGAAAAGTGAAAACTCAAAATATATCTCTCCTTTTGACTGATACTTTAACAGCTTCCAGTAGCGACACTGAATTGCCACTGTTTTTGTCTGAAATAAAACTAGCACAATTGCCCTCGGGTGGATGGAGATTCAAAGATTTTCGAGTGCATTGGGGCATTTCATAAATATTTCCCGAGGGACGTCACAATTGCGATTTTTTGACTTGCACCACTTTTCTTGCCGAAATGTTATATCTATAGTCCATTTAATTTCATTTTATAAATTGGTTTAATTTACTTCCACATCACTTTCAGTGATTCGTACACTGGCGAATGTGTCAATATGCCTCAATATGGAATGCTCCGTCCTTTCTCGATCGCCGGCGTGATCACACTTTTCAGTAAAACAGTAATCATCAAATTTGTGACACGTTCTTGATGCATAATTGAACTCAGACAATTTTAAACACGAGTCAATGTGCTGAACGACCTTTCAGTTGCAGCTACAGTTACCGGTAGAGTAAGATACGCAAAGCTATACATAAATTAGGAAATAAGCTTGAAATTGTAAGCTACTGCATCCTATTCAACCGGCCACAGCGAAGGAAATCCCGGAGATGGCGTAACTGCAGTAATTATTTATTTCAGCATTCACGTATGCAATTTTTTTTTTTTTTAACTGACGCAAAGAAACATGAGCAATAAAGCAAAAAGACCTCACACAAATAGCAAGTGTCATTCGTTCCGGGGATTTGTTTAATTTAAATAAAGATATACGAGGTCCAGGTAGCAGTATTAAACCAGAAATTTGGTATTACGCGCATCTGGTGTCTCCGCAGCTTACTAGGGAATGTTGTGTCTGAGAAAAATGTTGAAATGTTTGTAAATCTATTGGACTCAACTGCTTCGTTATTAGTCCGTAGCTTGCAAACTACTTAAACTAAGATAAACTAACCTAAGGACAACACAAACACCCATGCCCAAGCGGGGACTCAAACCCCAGACGGCGAACGGCCGCGCGCACTGCAGCACGCCGCTCCAGTGCGCTCGGCTAGTCCGCCGCGGCGTTGTGTCTGTCTGAGGTCGGCACTGTCTCGCCTGCAGCCGGTGCAAAGAGAAGCAACATCTCAGCACTCGGTCGGTGGCTGGTGTGAGCTGTGTCAAATGCAATGAGCGAATCGGAAAAGCAATATAAATTACTCATTCTGCAGGTTGTTTTCTTGCTATCAACACAAGCACTTATCCTTTATACAAAACGAGTTTTTCTGTTGTTCAGTAATGCAAACATAGTTGCCGAATTTCACCACACAGTCTTGGGAAGTCGATAAGTTGTCGAAATTCCTCAATGCAACATAAGATTTCCCTCCAATTTTCGAAGTTGACACGAATAACATTTAATAATTCCCTGTAGTGTAATTAATCGTTGAAATTTTAAATTTTCACCAAATGGGAGGGTGGGGATGGTTTCTGCAATCGAAACGTTTTACTCTCGGCCACGGTATTCTGCGACGGGAAGTCAACTCGCATCTACAGATTCACTCAAATTTGGAACAGGTTGCACCTACCGACAAAAGAAGGTATGTCAGTGTAGGCGTTTGTAGTAACTGTTCTGGAGCACACAGCCGCCACAGAAGGATTATGTGAAGTGACGGCCACGAGAGCCTGGAGCCGTGTTTAACAGCGGGCCACGCGCACCGCTCAGTGACGCGTCGTGAAAACCGCAATAAGTGCTGCAAATAATATCACATATTCCACAAGTGTGCAACAAAATGTTCAAATGTTTGTTAAGCTTCTGAAATTTAACTACGGGGTCATCAGTCCCTAAATTTACAAACTGCTTATCAACTACCTTATACTAAGGACGGCACAAATATCCATGCCCGAGGGGGGCATTCTAACCCCCGACCGTAGTGGCCGTGCAGACCGTGACTGGAGCGCCTCAGTCCCCTCGGCCACCGCGGCCGGCAAGTGTGCAACGCACGCGCACATGTTTAGGTAAGTATTTTGGAAGTCGATAATGCAAGAAAGTAATCGAAATTCCTCGAAACAGCATAACATTTTCGAAATTGCTACCAGTAAATTCGAACAATTTTCTGCAAAGAAAATCATATTGAAAATTCTAAGTTCTTTCCAGTACGAAGGAGGGGATGGCGTCTGAAATGGGCGCTTCAGAGTGGTGAGTGGCGCGATAAGTGAGAGGGTAGGGGTAGGAGCCGCTAGCGGCAGTCACTGATCCACACGTGTGCAGTCCCGAGCAAATAACTTTCTGTTTCCTGCAATGCAATACGCATAAATGTTCAAATGTTTGTAAATCTAAATCAGTCCCTAGGCTTACAAACTATTTAAGCTAACTTATGCTAACCCATGCCCGACGCAGGACTCGAACCTCCGACGGCGAGCAACCGCGCGCTCCGCAGCAAGGCGCCTTAGAACGCTCGGCCATTCCACAGCGACATGAACATCTACATCTACATGGGATACTTTACAAATCACATTTAAGTGCCTGGCAGAGAGTTCATCGAACCAATTTTGTACTATTCACCTCCCATTCCACTCTCGAATAGCACGCGGGAAGAATGAACATCTGAATCTCTCCGTCCGAGCTCAGATTTCCCGTATGTTATTCTGAATGAAAAACGCATTCAAAACTTTTATGTAACAATGGAAAAGAATTCTCATTTTGGAAACCTACCGAAAGTTCGTGCGCTCATGTCTTCGATTTTCAAAAACAATCCAGATTTTTAGATGCCGGAAGTATGAATTGTAAAAATCATGTTTAAAGTAAGATACCTATATTTAAGAAAGAAGGAAGGAAGCTTAGGGTTTAACGTCCCGTCGACAGCGTGGTCATTAGAGATGGACTTAACTGCTTGATCATTAGTCCCTAGCTTACAAACTACTTAAAATCAGTTAAACTAAGGACAACACACACACCCATGCCCGAGGAGCTCCGACGGCGACCGCAGCACGGCGCAAGGCTATTCTGCAAATTGTTCACGTATCTCTCATACACTCGAGTAGTGCATCACTGATGTAGGTATTAAAACTGACACCGACATGAAATTTTTACTTTCACCAACTACATTAGAAAATGACCTTAAATGTGAACTGTTGGCGTGTGATATCGTGAACAGCTGTTTCGCAAAGGTAAAGATAACTAATCTGTACATAATAATACTTAACACCTCTACAGCTGCAGAGCATTAAGCTTAATAGTGAATTAATAGAATATTAATTATCATCTGGAGTGTTTACATTCACCTAAATCCTGCTCGTAGAAATAAACGCACACAGTGATTGCTATCACTTTGTCTCTATAAGTGAGTTTAAAACACTTTTTACGCATCTTCTGATTACTTGGAAATTGCAAAAACAATTAAATGGAGTTCTTATAGATATATATGTACATTGCACTGCTGTACAATATTTGTAGACCATTTTCCGAAATATGAATGCTCAAAAAATATATCATTGTTAGTGAATTTTATGACAGTAGGAGCACCATGTAGAGAATGATTATCATTAAAGTCAAACTTTCAAAACGCTGTAAAAATAACAACACTGGTCCGAATGACGTCAAATTACAACGGAACATCTGAGAAGGTGGGAAACGTATGGCAGAAGAAAAATTAATAGTGTGAAAATTGATCAATAGATGGCGCTGTAAACATCGTAATTTAATAGTGGTCGACTAAAAATGACAACTGAATCATACAAGGTGTAAATTAGACGTTAAACAAACAGTACTACTCAGTGTGCATGGCTGTACATATGGGATACTATTAGTATTAGTAAACCCATCACCACGGCAAGGTCATATCACATCGGATGGGAAAAAATCGGCTTTTAATTGTCCTGAGGCCAAAAACGGTATAAAAAGCATCACTGAAAATCAAATTTTAATTTCCGTGTGAATGGCGCAAAACATGTTCAGTGTGGTGTCCACCGTTTTCTGCAACAAGGTGAAATCGAGAAATCGCATGTTCCACAACTGATCGAAGTGTTATCGGAGTCATGTTCAGTATGGATCACTGCACACAGCATCTTTCAGATAGAACGGGTAAAGATCAGATGATCGGGACGTCCAGGCAGTAGGGAAATGCCGGCTGATAATCACAGCATTTCCAAACTGGCGATTCAGTAGGGACTGATGACCCCGTAGTTAGGTCCCATAAGCTATACAAACATTTTGAACCTGTTCCTTCGATAAAATATGGCCCTATGATAAATAATGCTGTAAACCCGCACCACACAGTGACCTTTTCAGGATGAAGCGATACTGCTTGATTTGCGTGAGGATAATCTGTAGTCCACATTCGAAAATTGTGGGTATTGACATATCCAGTCAGATGGGAGTGGGTTTCGTCTGTCCACAAAATCTTCCATGGCCATTCATCGCCCATTTCCATGCGAGGAAGAAATTCTAATGCAAAAGTATCTCTTGCTGGCAGTCAACAGGAAGCAACTCGTGCACATTGCTAACAATGCGAAGATGGATGTTTCACGGGATTTTACGCGCCGTGCTCACAGGTTTGTCCAATCTTCAGGAAGTTCTCTGTAGACACATGTTGGACTACACGACTCCACTCCTCCTGCATTTCTGCGGCCACTTCTTCCACTGACGTTGAATCAATTCGTTTCATCCCTCTACAAGGTTGCACTCCGAAGTAACATGTCTTTCCGAAATTCTGAATCACTCTCCAGATCCACAGCAGTCATCGCACCAATGCATTCTTCCAAACCCTTCAGTGTCCGGAAATTCAGCAGAGCGACTTGTGCCCAGCCATCATTCTTGTAAAACAGCTTTACAAGCAGGGTGCGATCCTACATTGACATAGTCGTGGCGTACGTCTCAGACGCGAAACGAGGAAAACCCGGCGACACGCCAACATTAATAGGTCTTGCGCATGACAGGTGTTTTCATTCACATATTCTGACACATACAGCGCCATTTATTCACCAATTTTCACACTGTTTGGTTTTCTTCTGCCATACGTTTTCCCCCTTCTCCTATAATATTCCTTTGCTATTTGACGTCATTCTGACTAGTGGTGTTACTTCCACAGCGTTTTTAAAGTTTAATTTTACTATAATCACCCAATGTATTGATGTCACAAGCATCTTATGACTCAGTGGAGTGTTTTTTTCTCCTTTTAATCCTGAAATTTATGAGACAAAATGCATTTGTGAGCATAAGGTGACATAATTAACCATTTAAGATGCTTTGCAGAAGACAGTCAAATTCCCTATTGACAGCTGAAGTTCCACACAGGAGGCGGGGGACTGTAATCATTAGGTCTCGGATTTGAGTCTTAGACAGGCCAGTGACAAGGTAGGTTGGCAGTAAGGGAGAAGTAGTGCCAGCCACGGTGGCCGAGGGGACTGAGGCCCTTCAGTCACGGTCTGCACGGCCACTACGGTCGGGGGTTCGAATCCCCTCTCGGTCATGGATATTTGTGCCGTCCTAGTTCGTAAGTAGCTCATAAGTAGTTTGTAAGTTTAGGGAATGATGACCCCGTAGTTAAGTCCCATAAGCTGTACAAACATTTGAACTTTTTTTTTTTTTTTTTTTTTTGGAGAAGTAGTGGGAAGTAGGGGTCAGTTGGTTTCAGTGATCCATGTGGAGGGCAAGTGCAATACCACCAGAAGGCGCTGAAATTGAACAAAGAAATAAATAACACCATTTCTGTATTCTGCAATGAGACGCAATCAATAGTTGAAAATTCAAGGTTCTACCCAGTAGGGAGGTTAGGATATGGTTTGGGATCGGTGGGTCCAGTGTTTGACTCCCTGACAGATCAGTGGTGAAGTTTCTCACAGGGAAGTGGTTGTGGGAGTCAGGAGATGGAGTCATTGAACCAGCCCTTCGGACAGCCAGAATGAGGAAGGGGCGAAGTTGGAAAACAGGAAATGGACTTATTGTGTGAGTTCCTCAGGTAGACCAGAAGGGGGATGGGTTGGGTAAGGTCGAGGTGGGCTGTGCTAAGCAGCAAACATGAGATTATCCCTAATTAGACCGTATTGTGCCGTGTTACAGATATTGTACCAGTGCCTCAGGCACGGAATAAGGGGGGATGTAGACGTGTGTTCCATACGTCAGGATGTTTCAGAATTACACCAACAAACTTTAGGGTATGTAGAAGGTGCCTTGAGGAACAAAATGAACATAAAAACCCATACCTGGAAACGACATCCAACGACGCTACATGGCGTCCAGGTTGCTGGAGGGGATGGCTAGCGGCAGGCATGACTTTCTATGCTCATTTTGTTCCTCAAGACGCCTTCTACATACCCTACAAGTCTGTTGGTGTAATTGTGTAATTCTGAAATACACTGACGTGTGGAACTCACACCCATCTGAGTTTTCAACGTCCATTTATTGCAGGAAATATACGCAGGACAAAATGCTGTGAGATAATTTTTTTATTTATTATTAGTGGCATGTGAGGAATCGCGCCGCGAAGCCCGAGTGCGCGAATTTCGCCTCACCTCGTATATGTGGAATGCTTTCCGAAAACAATTAACTGTGCCTGTAAAGCAAATCGTTTGCAAAACACCGTCGCGATCACATCGAGAGGCTTGTTCCAGTGTTAGAAGTGGACATGGAGATGCGCTGGTAGCTACAAAAAAATAGGAAGATTTTCCGTTTAACGTCCCATCGAAAGCGTGGTCATTAGAGTAGCAGCTCACACTCGGATTTTATATTAACTTATTTTATTTTTTATTTTATTTTATTTTTATTTTTTTCGGGATAAATCGATTGTGTTCTTTAAAAGGAACCATTCCGGCATTTAGGGATACAACAGAAAAACTAAATCTGGATGGCCGAAGGTGTATTTGAACAACCGTCCTCCCAAACCACCGCGCCACCTACAACTCATTTCAACGTGCAACACAATTTCTAGAGCGAGAGGTAGATTTAACATTGAATAATGTAGAGCACCCTTTCTTTAAGTGTTGCATTTATGATCACTGCTGTTACTTTTGAATTGGGTTGGGTTATTAATTATATATTTCGTAAGAGAATATATATATTGTGAAGCTAATGTGAAGATCCCTAGATCCTTAAAAAGTCTCTACAAGATGAAATGGGTGGGCTCCAGAAATTATTCTAATTACACGCTTTTGTGCAATGCATACTTTTTCGCTCAATGATGAATTACCCCAAAATATGATGTCATATGAAAGCCGTGAATGAAAACAGGCATAGTAAACTAATTTACTGAGATGTTTCTCACCAAAATTTGCAGTAACCCTAATAGCTTAAGCTGTTGAATTCAAATGCTTCAGTAGATCGTCAATGTGTTGCTTCCAACTCAATTTCTCATCAATGCATACACCTAAAACTTTGAATATTCTACCTGAGCTATAGACTCCTGTTCACCGACTATAATTATTAATGGTGTCATGCTGTTTACCATATGGAACTGTATGTATTGTGTTTTATTAAAGTTTAAAAAGGGTCAATTTGCAGAGAACCACTTAAGACATTATTTACAATTTCATCAATTAACTCTCGTTTGCCGGGAGTAATTACTACACTTATATCGTTAGCGAAAAGAACTAGCTTTGCAATCATCATAAATATATAATGGTAAATCATTAGACCCTAATATATATCCAGACCAGCAAAGGACCCAAGAGTGAACCCTGTAGGACCCCATTCTTGAAAGGCACCCCCCCCCCCTCCAATTTCAGGAATCAGCTAATTTTTTTAATTTTACCCAAACCACTTCTACATCTACATATGTACTCTGCAAACCACATTGAAGTGCATGACAGTTAAGTATGAAATAAACCATTTGTGCACTGTCCCAATAATTGTTTTCAATGCACTTTTTATAAATATTACGCCATATTTCGTCCGTCGTGGAACATCTCGTACTTCGTAATGGAAAAATGTCTTTACCACCGAACACGTAATATTTACAAACGAACTGAGAATCTTTAATGTCGTAATGATTTTCCTGTGTTTAAAATGGAAATGCGTGTTAGTTGCGAATATCTCATATTTCAATTTTTCGTTTTTTATGCAATTTTTCCTAATTTGATTTCACTTACTGTTTATTGGTATGTAGTAGAGCAGTAAAGCAGTTCGTAGTACTTGATGGAAAGGCATCGGCTAAAACAGATGTGACATCCGCCGTTCCCCAGGATAGTGTTATGGGTCCTCTGCTCTTCCTTACCGATACAAACAATTTGGGAGAAAATCTGAGCAGTCGTCTCAGCTGTTTGCCGATGATGCTGTTGTTTATCTGCTAGTAATGTCTTCAGAAGATCAAAACCAACTGCAGAACTATTTAGATAAGATATTTGTATTATGCGAAAATTGACAATTGACGCTGAATAAAGAGAAGTACGAAATTTTGCCCATGAGTACTACAAGGAATTCGCCAAACTGCGTTTATAAGGTAAATCAATCTAATCTTAAGGCCGTAAATTTAACTAAACATCAAGGAATTACTATTACTACAGACTTAAATTGGAAATAACACAAACAAAATGATATGGGGATCGAGAACCAAAGATTGCGTTTTAGTGGCAGAACTCTTAGAAGATGTAACAGAACTACTAAAGAGACTGCATATACTACGCCTGTCCGTCCTTCTTTGGAGTATTTCTGCGCATTGTGGAATCTTGTCAGTTAGGATTAACGGAGAACATCGAAAAATTACAAAGAAGCTTAACTCGTTTTGTATTGTCACGATACAGGGGAGGGAGCATCACAGATGTGATACGGGAGATGGATGTTCAAAAATGTTCAAATGTTTGTAGAGTCTATGGGACTTAACTACAGGGTCATCAGTCCCTAAACCTACAAACTACTTATGAACTACTTACAACTAAGGACGGCACAAATATCCATGCCCGAGGGGGCATTCGAACCCCCGACCGTAATGGCCGTGCGGACCGTGACTGGAGCGCCTCAATCCCCTCGGCCACCGCGGCCGGCGGGAGATGGAATTGGAATCAATACAACAATGGCGTTTCCCGTTGCGGCGAGATCTACTTACGAAATTTAATTCACCGACTTTCTCCTATGAGTCCGAGAATATACTGTTGACTCCCACTTACATAAGGATAAATTATCGACAAAGCAAGAGCGATCAGAACTCGAACGGAGAGATTTAGGTCTTCTTTCTTCCTGCGTGTTATTCCATAATCACACTTCAGTGTTATTTGGAGAGGGACGATGCAGATGTAGAAGCAGACACCATTTTGCCGACAAAAACACGCTTAACCCTCTGTAAAAACTACCGCGATTAATTTATAGTGAGTATATACTGAGAAAAATATTTTTTAATCCTTAAAATTATTATGCGCTATTAGCAACAAACCGATTATAGCTGGTCAGCTATACAGTGCTTCCATGATGTACCCGATGCAGTAAATGTCAATATTGTGCCACTGATCTTTTCATAAAGTAACGCTTAATGCTACGGCAGTATATGATTGACTACTTTTACATGGCAAAGGAGGTATACTAAGGTAAACAAACGCACATGTTACGAATAACTCAATGCAGCTAACTGTCGAAGTGATTCAGTAGCACTCTGCGACTTATAATTTCTGAGACGTGCTTCTTGCTTATGTAACACTGTGTATACAAGCAGCTACAAATGAATTCGTGGTAAAATGTTGATCAGTATGAGAGATAATGAGAAAAAAATATATGTGGCTGATCAGATACACTATGCATTAAATGGTAAAATTTGAAGAAATTTGTTGTTGGTACATGACCACATTTGAAAAAAAAAGATCTTAATTTTCGGGAGTAATTTTCTGTAATTTCAGAAAATACTGCAACACATATAAAGTGAATGCCAGTATTTCATAATGGAATAACAAAACTGTATTCACCCTGAGATACAAGATCGCCTCGATGTGGAAGTCTACAGTACAACGCTCATGTATTCTTATCTACGAACCGAGGGACACGAAAGAAGCTTCCCAGAATAATGCAACGCCAAACTGCAACCGACCTTCCCCTGTACAGCGGTAAAAAAGAAGAAAAAAACGGAAAAAACATCCTTGGAATGAGAGGTAAGTCTCCAGCTAAACTTCAGTCCTTGCCAAGTAGACTATGTCCTGCAAGATGCACACACTGATTATCTGATGTCCGCAAGGCCGGAAACCGTTGCGGTTGTTAAATACTAGGTTACAGTCTCCTAAACTCTCATTTTATTTATCTTTGTTGCCCTTCTTTCCTTTATTTTTCATCTTTAAATGTATAGGGGAGACCGGATATGGTACTCACATTTTTCTTCTTCAATTTTTTACGCAGTAACTACAATAAATATTACCACTTTTATCTGACTTGTAGTCTATATTTTTAAGAACGTTTATAAAAATATTTATTGTGGTAAAATTAGCATTGCATTTTCTATTATGCGATGTTTGTGAGCAGCGACCCCTAGACTGGGATGGTTGTCACAGCTATCGGGGTTGGTTGTCACCTGTTATTATTATGTGAAAAATGGAAGTTTTAGTAGAAACAAAATCATTGTTGTATTCATATAGATTGCTTCAAGTCAAAGGAGCATTCAAAATTAAAACATAACACTCCATTTCATACTAATAACATAAAATAATTCAGATGATTCTACACAAGAAGTTCAGTAATTCAACATACAGAAGGGAAAAGACCTAAAAGTATCATAGGTCTTTAACAATAACCTACAGTGAAAACTGCCCACTGATAACAGCCCTAAAATAAAGAAATTGTCAGTTCTCTACAAAATTAGTCTTTTTTTGTGCTTTTATGTTTCTTTT
Source organism: Locusta migratoria (assembly GCA_026315105.1). Classification (NCBI taxonomy): domain Eukaryota; kingdom Metazoa; phylum Arthropoda; class Insecta; order Orthoptera; family Acrididae; genus Locusta; species Locusta migratoria. The sequence continues at coordinate 16,249,842 of CM048755.1, forward strand.
TTTACAGCTGGAAGAAAACGCTTTTTGACATCTTTGGAACTTCGTTTCTTTTTCCTTTCGAGTTCCTATTTCATATGACTGTCCGTGAGGACAGCCGAGCATCTCTTTCGGTTGTTGTTGTTCCTACGTTGTTTTCTTTCTCCAACTTTAACGAAAGGTCTGAAGTCTTTCCGAGAAACAATATTAGGCCAAGACCCCATGTTCTCCAAGCCACTGCAAGAAGGCTGAGACTTATACTGTTATCCTGCCTAATTAATTTAGTTTGTGGAGACGTCCAGCGTTTAAACTTTATCTCCTTCGTCTATCGTATCGGAACTTAGAACAGTAGGCGTATTAGAATTTGGTCGATCTCTTACGAAATCAGGCACAAACTCATGGTCGCAAAAATCTAAAAGACAAAAACCACAAGCCTTGACTCCCATTTGGATTGTCATTGCGGAAGCTGGCTAATTTAACACCCACGAATCAGTTGAAGTATTCAGGCACTTTTTGAAAAGAAAAATACGGTATCAGATTCGAAACGCAAATATTTTCGTGACAACCATCCCCGTTAGTTGTCTGATAAACAACCCCGAAATACCATTTTGAAAACTTTAGTTGATATCAAAGATTGTGTGTTTCATGAGGGTTTAGAAAGAGCGCACATAATATATTGAATCTACATCTACATATATACTCTGCAAATCACATTTAAGTGCCTGGCAGAGGGTTCATTAACCACTTTCATAATTTTTCTCTATCGTTCCATTCTCTAATAGCGCGCAGGAAGAAAGAACACCTAAATCGTTCCGTTTTCGATCTGATTTCTCTTATTTTATTGAGATGGTCATGTCTCCCTAAGTAGGTGGGTGCTAGTAAAATATTTTCACATTCAGAAGTAAAAGTCGGTGATTATACGTTAAGTGATTGTACAATCCGATTTTCAGTAAAGCAAAATGTTCTGTAGTTAAAACTAACGCTAATAATGCTTTAAATTTTACTCACTAGCACTACTAACATAAATATGGATAGCTCCTCAATCAGTCGACAGAAACAACTAAAACTTGACACAGCAGATGTAGCTAGTCTTGCGACTCTTAACGAAGTCATTCCAGTACAGTGGGGCATTTGGTGGCCGAATTTTAAACTTTTTAACAACCAACCTGTGTGACTACCATACCCGGTCTCCCCTACCAATTACAACTATCAATTATAGTAAGAAACACTATAACTTGGAAGACTAGTTTACATAGATTATTAGAGTCCGAGCGAAACATCATTTGCGGCCGAAACCTCCTCTTCTAGTTTCGGCCGAATCCTAAATCGATACTTACGTATTTAAGTTCAAATTTCGGTGAATTTACAAGTGTTATACCTCAAATGACTAGTTTTCCCACATTTTGTGAGGTTCCCTTTCTCTACTAGTCCTTCTTGAGTGCGTGTACGCTTAATCAGGAGTCCGTAGGAGATGACATAGGAGGTTTGTTGTTTGTGAATCTATCGTACCAAACTGCGTGGTCATCAGTCCTTAGCTTACAAACTACTTAAACTAAGGTAAACTAACCTACGGATAACACACACACACCCATGCCCAGGGAGGACTCGAACCTCCAACGGCGAGCAACCGCGGGCTCCGCAGCGAGGCGCCCTAGACCACTCGGCTACTCCGCCGCGGCGACATAGGGGGCGTACGGATTTACTGGCCTAGAATTTCCATCCGGCAGTTGAGAATATTAAGTAAACCACTCCTTAAGTTGGTCTTGTGAGCCAGCGCATAACGAATACTTCCTACCTGTTATTATTGAAGCTACCGTATTTCGTTTTCCCTAGCATTGCTCGTAGCGCTTTGCATTTCTAAAGAAACTGAAAAGCAGAATAGCTGAAAATATACTAAGTTGCTGCGAGTAGGTATTCTTCTGAAAATAAAATCCGGGATCCCAATAACGATATACTTATTGTACTTTTCTCTGACATTTATATGTAAGAAAAATTGCGAGAGCATGGTCACCGCATGACAGACTCAGATTAGGTTTTGTCACCGACAGACTCGACTTACGTGCAGCCAACATCTCGTATATACTTTATAATATTTCGGGGGTGTTCTATCTCTTCGTTAACATTCTTATTTTTCATTTGTTTACTACAGTAGTTAGATTTAAGCGAAGTAAAGTTGTTATATAGGCCTAGTGCTGATGACTAATAGGTTTCGTTCCTGTCAGTTAATCAATTTTAATCAGCGCTGTATAAAGTGTTTCAAAAAATAATGTAACAGAGCCGAGTAAGCTTTCTGATTGTTGTCAGTGTAAATTTACGTAAACTCACCAGGAAAAGCTGTGTACCATATGGTCAATGTTTCCTAAAGTCATATTGCTTAGCAATTTCCGTTCTCTGGGGCCCGCAGGGTACAGTATGTCTTTGAGTAACATGTGCAATAACACAAAAATTACAAATTATTTTTACACTGCTTTAGAATTTTTTATTACCTCACAAGAAGCTTATTTCGGCCTTAGGCCATCTTCAGGTGTTGGTACTTGTAATATCGTTGCCATTAATTTGCTGCCAATTGATTTTCTTTTAAAGTTGACGTTTTGCTTGTTCATTGGTGCTTATCTGTATATGTGCACTAGTACTGATTATATTAACTGATTTTTATCAATTTTTGTAGTGGCAGTGCAGTCTATGCTAGACTGTGCTGCCACATATACAAATAAGCACCAATGAACAAGCAAAATATCAGCTTTAAAAGGAAATTAATTGGCAGCAAATTAATGGCAACGATATTACAAGTACCAACACCTGAAGATGGCCTAAGACCGAAATAAGCTTCTTGTGAGATAATAAAAAGTTCTAAAGCAGTGTATAAATAAATTGTAATTATTTTGTTATTGAATCATATTGGTTATTAAAGAAAGTCCCTCGCTTTCAAGGAAACACGCTAAAAAACGTTTCAGTATAATGATAGCCCGTTCCATTAAGTACAATACTGAATAAGTTAAATTGTTACAAACACAGGATAAGAATATCACTATAAGATACTATTGCGTTATATTGTGGTTAACAGCAAAATACTATTTTTACACGCGCTGAATCCATTCCGAACGCGCCGCGACTTCATTTGTAAGTTCACGAAAGCTAATTTCGGCCAAGCCGAAGATTCGCCTGATTTCTGGCCGGAACCGAAACTGCGGCCGAAACTAATATTTTGGCCTAAACCGAATATTCGGTGGGTCGTTAGTGATCGTTCAAATGTTTGCATAGCTTATGGGACTTAACTACGGGGTCATCAGTCCCTAGACTTACAAACTACTTAGGAACTAGCTAATACTAAGGACGGCACAAATATCCGTGCCCGAGGGGGGATTCGAACCCCCGACCGTAGTGGCCGTGCAGAACGCGACTGGCGCGTCGCAGACGTCTCGGCCACCGCGGCCGGCGGTCCTTAGTGATTATTATGTATATACTGTACACTGACATTGTATGTTAGGACACGAACAAATAGCTGAGCGAGCGATGAGTAGAGAAAGCAGAGCGTACCGGCAGGAGGGCGGCGAGAAGCCACACAGCTCGACGGCGATGGCGTCTGCAGGGTCCATGTCCGGCGCCGCACTGGCTGCTGGCTGCGCTGCCGGCGACACGCTGCGTGCGCGCCGCAGCCTTCACCGCCGCTCACCACGACCTCTAGTGCGGCCGCAAATGAGTAACAACTTGCTATCCCACTGCCACACCGAGACCACTATAACACGGGATAAAGATGTGAGAGGATTTAGAAATGACCGCGATAAACCCCGACAGATATTACTACCGGACCATTTAATTTCTTCACTTAAAGATTTTATAACACGAGGCGAAGTATACAAACCGACATAGACAGCCGGCCGCGGTGGCCGAGGTGACTGAGGCGCTCCAGTCACGGTCAGCACGGCCACTACGGTCGGGGGTTCGAATCCCCCCTCGGGCATGGATATTTGTGCCGTCCTAGTTCGTAAGTAGTTTGTAAGTTTAGGGACTGATGACCCCGTAGTTAAGTCCCATAAGCTTTACAAACATTTGATTTTTTCGACATAGACAGATCCTGCAGTGGCAACTAGAATACTGTAATTGAATCTGTCATTTTCAAAAGGCCGTATCCAGTTAAGTAAATTCTTCCGGAGAAAGGAAAAAAACTGTATTTCAGCACTGAAGTATAAAATGTATTCTTTTACATTTACATTTACATTAATAGTGTAGGATATGATCTTTTCAGAGGGAATGCCCGCTTCTTCGAGTTGTTCCAGATTTTGAATTAAAGTGGAAATGTGATAGGGATGGACAATTGGCTTTTTCAAAATGAGTGATTCAATTACCCGACACAATTACAGCCTCCAGCCTAATTAGGCATAAATCAATTGTAAACCTATACTGATCACTGCTAAAATTCCACTAATTAATCATTCTCTTTCGTACAATTGATTTGATAAACACTAAAAAATATTTTGTATTCATCTGGGCCCGCTGCGTCATATATGTCATACGACGACATTGTTAGAAACTTTACCCTATGAAAGACGCTGCTATATGAAGAAATTATTTATTAATTACGACAAATCTGTTTCAGCACAATTTTCATCTTCAGGTTTACTAATCTTTACTTCCTTGTAACGTCGTTTTCTTATTTGCTGTCTTCATGATTTGACTATTTTATTACTGTTAATACTTAACACCAGTAGAATCGTTCTTAAAAAAGGTAAAGCAGTCAACAATCCGCAGATTGGTTTGAACACCACAGTGCTTTACTAGGCACGGTCCTGTTTGGAGATGGTATTCCGTTGCCTTCCTCCGACCTTCGAACTGACTTACCCAGCCAGTTATAGGGGGAACTACAGTTTAACGTGGGTTCCGAACCACGCTGCAACTCGATATTTCTCATATCAGCAACACTTCCAGAAGGGAAAGAAGTGGAAAGTGACAGATAAAAATCCCAAGGGCCTGGCGGGGATCGAAACCGCGATCTTTGGATCTGTACTCTGGCACTCTACCACTGTGCTATCGAGCCGCTATATGTCAGTCAAATACCAACTTCAATTTTTTATTATTTTTTTTATTTTCGTGTTTTGACAGCTATTTTGAGAGCTCAGTCAGCGAAGTTACATGGTTACAAAATAGCTGTCAAAACACGAAAATTAAAAAAAAAAAATTAAATTCTGAATCTGACTGACATACAAGAACGATACTAAATGTGTTCACTATTAACAGAAATAAAACAGTCAAATCATCATGACAGGAAGTAAGACAACGACGTTACAAGGAAGTAAAGAATAATAAACCTAAAGATGGCAATTGCGCTGAAACTGGCCTGTCGTAATTAATGAATAATTTCTTCATATAGCAGCGTCTTTGATACAGCAAAGATTCTTGCTAAACACATACACAGAATGACTATATGAATAATCTACCACACAAATTACAAATAAACAAACCTGCAGTCTCCTTTGATGATGACAGACACAGCTCACAATAGTGATACACAGTCTAATGTTGTTGTAGGAACCGTGGAATATTGTGAATATTAGGAATAAACTTTGTAACTGTACCTTTGGGAGTAAGATTCTAAATGTAAATGATCTTTGTTTCTCAATAAAGTACGATTACTAACCAAAGCTATTATCCGCTTTCAGTCCACTGTAAAATTGGTTGATGTTTAATTTACATTTGACCCTTTTACTTTACTACCTATGTAGCACGAAAATCGAACAAGCGATTTAGATGCCAATATTTTTCATTCATATTTCTTGGGTTGGACTGTAATCTGGTACTAGTGTTTTCGACACCTTACAGACGATCATCATCATCATCATCATCATTAGAGACTGATTATGCCTTTGAGCGTTCAGTCTGGAGAATAGTGCCTCTAATAAAATTCCTCCATGATCCCCTATTCAATGCTAACATTGATGCCTCGTCTGATGTTACACCTTTCACTTCAAAATCATTCTGCACCGAATCTAAGTACTTTCTTCTTGGTCTACCTCGACTCCTCTTACCCTCCACTGACGAGCTCATGAGTCTCTTAGGTAACCTTGCTTTTCCCATGCGTGTAAGATGATCCCACCATCTCAGTCTGTTCGCTCTAACTGTTTCATCTATGGTGTTCATTCCCAACTTTTCTTTGATTTCCTCATTATGGACACCCTCCTGCCATTGTTCCCATCTATTGGTACCTGCAATCATTCTTGCTACTTTCATATGTGTAACCTCTATCTTATGAATAAGGTAACCTGTATCCACCCAACTTTCACTCCCATACAACAAAGTTGGACGAAAGATAGAGTGGTGCACTGCTAACTTAGTCTTGGTACTTACTTCCCTCTTGCAGAAGAGAGGAGATCTTAGCTGTGCACTCGCTACATTAGCTTTGCTGCACCTCGATTCCAGTTCTTTCGCTATGTTGCCATCCTGTGAGAAAATATATCCCAGGTACTTGAAACTGTCTACCTGTTCTAACTTTGTTCCTCCTATTTGGCACTCAATCTGTTTGACTCTCTTTCCCACAGACATTACTTTCGTTTTGAAGATGCTGATCTTCATATCATAATCCTTGCACCTCTGAACGAGCTCTGAAATATTAGTTTGCAACCTTTCAATCGAATCGGCCATTACAACTAAGTCATCCGCATATGCGAGACTGCTTATTTTGTTTTCACCTAGTTTAATCCCGCCCTGCCAGTCTACTGTTTTCAACATATGATCCATGAATAGTATGAACAACAGTGGTGACAGGTTACAGCCTTGTCTTACCCCTGAAAATACCCTGAACCATGAGCTTAATTTGCTATCTACTCTAACTGTTGCCTGACAGTCTACGTAAAGCCCTTTAATTGCCTGCATACGTTTGCCTCCTATACCATAATCTTGAATAACTGACACTAGCATCCTCCTAGGAACACGGTCATAAGCCTTTTCCAGATCTATGAAACATAGATGCAATTCCCTGTTCCACTCATAGCACTTTTCCATTACCTGCCGTAAGCTAAAGATCTGGTCCCGACAGCCTCTAAGAGGCCTAAACCCACACTGATGTTCATCTAACTTGTCCTCAATTAATACTCGCACTCTCCTTTCAACAATACCTGAGAATATTTTGCCTACAACGCTAATTAAAGAGATAATTCGATAGTTGTTGCAATCTTTTCTGTTTCCATGTTTGAAAATTGGCGTGATTACCGCTTTCGTCCAGTCAGACGGAACCTGTCCCGATTCCCACGCCTTTTCAATTATCCTGTGTAACCATTTTAGACCTAATATTCCACTGTATTTGACAAGTTCCGGCTTAATTTCATCCACCCCAGCCGCTTAAGTGCACTGTAATCTACTGACCATTTTCTCTACTTCCTCAAATGAGATCCTGTTTCCATCGTCGTTCCTATCCCATTCTACCTGAAAATCTGATACATCATTGAACGTTTCACCTACATTGAGCAATTCTTCAAAATATTCCCTCCATCTGCCCAAGGCATCAAATCAAATGTTCAAATGTTTGTTAAGCTTCAAAATGTTCAAATGTTTGTTAAGCTTATGGGACTTAACTACGGGGTCATCAGTCCCTAAACTTACAAACTACTTATGAACTACTTACAAAGTAGGACGGCACAAATATCCATGCCCGAGGGGGGATTCGAACCCCCGACCGTAGTGGCCGTGCTGACCGTGACTGGAGCGCCTCAGTCACCTCGGCCACCGCGGCCGGCTTTGTTAAGCTTATGGGACTTAACTACGGGGTTATCAGTCCCTAAACTTACAAACTACTTATCAACTAGCTTATCCTAAGGACAGCACAAATATCCATGCCCGAGGGGGGATTCGAACCCCCTACCGTAGTGGCCGTGCCGACCGTGACTGAAGCGCCTCAGTCCCCCCGGCCACCGCGGCCGGCCCAAGGCATCCACAGGATTGACTAGCAGCTTTCCTGACCTGTCCAAAACACGTGTTATTCCTTCTTCCCTCCCTTTCGAAGATTATTAATTACGCTCCAAAATGGTTTTCCTGCGGCTTGGCCCAGAGATTCTAGATTGTTTCCAAAGTCTTCCCATGATTTCTGCTTGGATTCTGCAATTATCCGTTTGGCTTTGTTTCTTTCTTCATCATAACTTTCTCTATCTGCCTGATTTCTAGTATGGAGCCATTTTTGATATGCCTTCTTTTTCTTTTTACAGGCTGCCTTGACTGTGTTATATTAGATTAATACTTGTTCCATAGATCATATATACGACATTTCGTAATGATGTGGAACGTGTCAGTTTAGTAAATGTTGTCTATACTTGACAATCAATATTTTAAGGTTTTTTGTTTTTTTTTTTTTATTTTTTTTTTATTTTTTTTATTTTACTTTTTTTAAGTTTTATCTAAAAATTCATCTACATTGTAGAAGGAGCTGCCATTCAGAAATTCCTTTAATTTCTTTTAAAACACTAGGTGGCTATCTGTCAGACTTTTGATGCTACTTGGTAAGTGACCAAAGACTTTTGTGGCAGCATAATTCACCCCTTTCTGAGCCAAAGTTAGATTTAACCTTGAATAGTGAATATCATCCTTTCTCCTAGTGTTGTAGCTATGCACACTGCTATTACTTTTGAATTGGGTCGGATTGTTAATAACAAAATTTCATGAGTGAATATATATATATATATATATATATATATATATATATATATATATATATATATATATATATATTGTGAAGCTACAGTGAGTATCCCTAGATCCCTAAATAAATGTCTGCAGGATGCTCTTGGTTGGGCTCCAGCAATTATTCTGATTACTCGCTTTTGTGCAATGAATACTTTTTTATTCAATGTTTAATTGCCCCAGAATATGATTCCATATGACAGCAGTGAATGAAAATAGGCGTAGTAAGCTAACTTACTGAGATGTATATCACCAAATTTTGCAATGACTCTGATAGCATAAGTAGCTGAACTCAGACGTTTCAGGAGATCTTCAATATGTTTCTTCCAATTCAGTCCCTCGTCAATGCAAACACCTAAAAATTTTCAATATTCTACCTTAGCTACAGATTTATGTTCAAAGTCTACATTTATTAATGGTGTCATGCCATTTCCTGTATGAAACTGTATATACTGGGTTTTATCAAAGTTTAATGAGAGTCCATTTGTAGAGAACCATTTAATAACTTTCTGGAAGATATCATTTACAATTTCATCAGTTAATTCCTGTTTGTCAGGTGTGATAGCTATACTTGTGTCATCAGCAAAGAGTACTAGCTTAGCATCTTCGTGAATGTAGAATGGCAAGTCATTAATATATATTAAGAACTTTTTTTTATATCACCTGATTTTCTGACATTGCATTCCATTACCTTCGTTTTACTCTTGTTAATGTTCATCTTATATCTTCCTTTCCAGACACTGTCCATTCCATTCAATCGCTCTTCCAGATCTTTTGCGGTCTCTTACAGAATTACTATGTCATCGGCAAACTGCAATGTTTTTACTTCTTCTCTCTGCATTTTAATGCCCTCTCCAAATTTCTCCTTCCATTACTTCACTGCCTGCTCAATGTACAGATTGGACAACATTGGGGAAGGCTACAACCCTGTCTTACTGCCTTCTCAACCTCTGCGTCCCTTTCTTGTCCTTCATCTCTAACAACCGCTGTCTGGTTTTTGTATAGGTTGCATATAACTCTTCACTTCCTATATTTTACCCCTGCTACCTTCAGAATTTGGAAGAGTGTATTCCAGTTGGCATTGTCAAAAGCTTTCTTCAAATCAACAAACGCTAAAAATGTAAGTTTCCGTTTCCTTAGCAGTTACTTTCATGGATATTTGGGAATTTGCATATGTTGCAAACTGAAATTAAATGGACCACACAAAATTTGTTGTGGAAGAGGCAGATGAGTGAATTAACAAAGGAATCTGTTTAAAAAACACTTGTACACCCAATACTTAAATATCATTCACAGTATGCGACCAATACCAGACAGGATTGATAGAGATGAAGCAGACCCAAATGAGAACAGCACTCTTTATCAAAGGTTCATTTAATAAGCATAAATGCCTCAGGGCTGACACTGCAAGATCTGCATCACACTATGGGTTGCTGTCGAAGTTCTGTCTGCATATTTTGTAGAAGAGTCAAACAACATATTGCTTCCTCCTAAATGTATCTCTCAAAAAGAGCATGACGATAAAATTAGTTTATGGCCCACATGAAGGCTTACCTGTAGGCATTTTTACCATAAACCCATATTATGAACAGAATGGAGGAAGGAAGACTCGAGTTTAATGTTCTGTCAACAACATGGTCATTAGACACAGGTAACTGGAACAAGAAGAGCAGGAAGTGACAGTGGTACATAAAGTACCCTCTGTCACATACTGTGAGGTGATTTACGGACTGTAGATGGAGATGGTAATAATGGTCAAAATGACATGTCATAGAAAAATATGGTTGAAGCTCTACATTGCTCGGTTGTTTCAGGTATCAAACAGAAATATTTTTAAAAATGACTTAACTTTTAAGTTTTCCATCACAGTGAAAGAAGCTTACCTCAAAGTATATTATGTTTTTGTTTTTGAGAGAAGGGTGTAAAAATATACATTTTAATGCAATAATTGAACGAACGGGTCATTTATAGCACATGATTCCCCACCTGTCAGTTTTGAGCTGTCAGGTTGGCGTGTCGTTTTATATGGCGTCATCACATGCGTGAGATGTGTTTATTAATAAGTGTCGTGTGTAAGTATCGAGTAGCATTCTCTTGTCTTGGACGTTACATAGAATGGGTATTTTGTCGTATGGCCATTTTTATTTCTGTTGTCATATGTGTGGTTGCAATTCGTGGTACGGAGCAATTGAGAAGTGAGTGCCTTAACATGATAACATTATTTTGAAAGTCCTGTGATTTATTGTTTTAGTGGTGAAGTGCTTGTGTTTAAGGAACGACAAGTAAGTGTGTCATCAGTTTTAAAGTTTATTCGAGGATTTCGGTGTGGCATTTCTGTGATTGTAATTGATTTTTCAGTTATAAGTGGTTTGCTACTGGACAAGGGTACATCGAGAACCTGTCAACAATAGAGCAGGAACAGCATTAATTATTTACTCCATGGTCAACACAAAAAAGAAATCCCATAGGTCTTCGATTTGTTTACATAGTACAATTGTAATATTATTTTTTATTGACAGTGGCAATGCAACTTGTGATTGGCTGCTCTGCCGTTCCTAACCTTGTAAGCTTTTCCCTGAAATCTTGGTTGTGGTGACAGACTGATCTGTATCGCAGCCCTTGGTTTAGGTTAGGTTGGGATGCACCAGTTTGGGTGCAAATTTGAAAGCCAAATGTTGGTTGTGATAACAAATTGACTGGTTTCGAAATCTAATGTTTATGTCACTGACATATTGAAAAATGTAATTCGGGGAGGGGTAATTTTTCTTATTTCCGCAAGTGAGTGCTGAAGGCACAAGTTTTTACGCTGATACCTGTGATCGTTGTTGTAATCTGCAATTTGTGAGAATAAACACAGATTATTTATTATCTACAATACATAAGTATTAAGATATTATCCTGTATACAGGTTTACCGTCATGTTGATTTCATGGGTCAAAGCAGACGGGTAGACTCGCGTTGTAAAATAATGCCTTTGAATTGGTAACACCTTCATTTTACGTTATTATAAGTCAATTTTAGTATTTGATACCATTTTAATGTTGATGGGAATTTGGAGGGCCTTGATTGGTATCCTTTTCTTGATTTTACACGTGGTATAGGTTCACTGAAGTACTCAATACCATTCTTATGCTATTTGGCAAGAGTGATTGGTATCGCTTTATTCGTCTGATTTTTATATCAAGTGAACTATTTGATTCCATGTATACATTTTAGGTCATTTTCGTTTTTTATTTCACGTATTTATGTATTTTCTATGTTTTCGGTTGGAGTTTGTCATTTTAAGTTAATTTTTATGTGTTTATATGTGTGTGTTTGACCATATTGGCTACGAGTACGTACGCCATTGACACGATTTTTATGACGTCATGAGTCAGAGGAGACGGGTGGAATCGTGTTGCTGAATGAACTAAAAAAAAAGGATACAGTTTATTAAGGAGTAAATCTTACATATTTCTATGAAAAGTGCAAGTACATGATTTATTGCATAATGAAATGATCTTTCTATAAAATTGAATCTCTAAAACTGCATACTATTGTTCCTGCACTTGTTCAGATGTACTGAGAAAAGATGAGCTTTTCTTGGCCAACATAATGAAAGTAGAACCTTGTTCTCTGTCAGGGCGACTGATGACAACAGGCGCACCCACATCTGTACAGTATGCTAGGCACACAACCAAGCAATTCAGTTCCAAGAGCATTTGCCACTTCTGCAACTTCAGTATTTTCAATCTAGAGAGGAACAGGGGAGTGACAATTTGTACAAATAACTGAGCCCATATTCTCAACAACCCCACATATTGGCACTTCAAGTTTCTTGAACAGTTGGGCACCCCTCTCTGTCACCTAGAAAATATACAAAAATCCATTTCAAATATTAATGCAGTGTTAGTAACAAAACACAAAGGACATCATGAAAGTTTTTAAACATAATCCAGCCAATTGCTGCATGATATAAAAGTACTATAGCCGTAGTTGTAGCAGTGAGAAATTCTTGTACATGACCTGATCAGAATCAAGGCAAGTCCCTACTGGAAATTGCTTTGTTACTATAATAGCCTACAAATGAACTTTGCAAAAAAATGCTGATAGTTTATGGTTGAAAGTTTCTCAGAGGGAGCTGTCCTTGAAAAACAGAAACCACCAGGCTGTCTGCTTCTTCCTACCTTTACACACTACTGTTCCAGACATTCTCTAGCTGTTTCCAGTAGTGTGTCCCAGTACCTTGACCATTCCTCTTACATTACATTCAACTAACTGGTACCTTTCCGAGATCATTGTTGTGTATTTGTGCCTAATTTCCTTGTCTTGAAGCTTCTCCACTCTTATCCTTCTACACATGGACCTGACTTTCTGCTCTTTTGGTCTCACAAAACCAATTTCACTGCAGATTAAATAATGATCAGTATCATCAAAGATCATTATTTAATCTGCAGTGAAATTGGTTTTGTGAGACCAAAAGAGCAGAAAGTCAGGTCCATGTGTAGAAGGATAAGAGTGGAGAAGCTTCAAGACAAGGAAATTAGGCACAAATACATAACAATGATCAGTATCATCAAAGACCACCCCCACGAACCACAGACATTGCCGAGGTAGGATGGCTTGCGTGCCTCAACGATGCAGATAGCCGTACCGTAGGTGCAACCACAGCGGAGGGGTATCTGTGGAGAGGCCAGACAAACGTGTGGTTCCTGAAGAGGGGCAGCAGCCTTTTCAGTAGTTACAGGGGCAACAGTCTGGATGATTGACTGAGCTGGCCTTGTAACATCAGCTAATGTGGCCTTGCCATGCAGTTACTGCGAACGGCCGAAAGCAAGGGGAAACTACAGCCGTTACTTTTCCCGAGGACATGCAGCTCTACTGTATGGAAATATGATGATGGCATCCTCTCGGGTAAAATATTCCGGAGGTAAAATAGTCCCCCCATTCGGATCTCCGGGCGGGGATTACTCAGGAGGATGTTGTCATCAGGAAAGACAATACTGGCATTCTACGGATCGGAGCGTGGAATGTTAGATCCCTTAATCGGGTAGGAAAATTAGAAAATTTAAAAAGGGAAATGGATAGGTTGAAGTTAGATATAGTGGGGATTAGTGAAGTTCGGTGGCAGGATGAACAGGATTTCTGGTCAGGTGAGTACAGGATAATAAATACAAAATCAGTTGGGGGTATCACAGGAGTAGGACTGATAATGAATAAGAAAATAGGAATGCGGGTAAACTACTATCAGCAGCACAGTGATCGCATTATCATTGTCAAGATAGATACGAAGCCAACACCGACAACAGTAGTACAGGTTTATATGCCAACTAGCTCTGCCGACGATGAAGAAATCGAAGAAATATATGAGGAGCTAAAGGAAATTATTCAGACAATTAAGGGACAGGAAAACTTAATTGTTATGGGAGACTGGAATTCGGTAGTAGGAAAAGGAAGAGAAGGAAAAATAGTAGGTGAATATGGACTGGGCAGAAGGAATAAAAGAGGAAGTCGCCTGGTAGAATTTTGCACGGAACATGATTTAATCGAAACAAACACGTGGTTTAAGAATCACAAAAGAAGGTTGCATACGTGGAAGAGACCAGGAGACACCGGAAGGTATCAGATAGATTTTATAATGGTAAGACATAGATTCCGAAACCAGGTGATAAACTGTAAAACATACCCAGGGGCAGATATAGACTCTGACCATAACTTGTTAGTCATGAACTGTAGGCTGAAACTGAAAAAACTGCAGAAAGGTAGGAAAATAAGGAGATGGGACTTAGATAAATTGAAGGAACGTGAAGTTCTGGAGAAATTCAGAGGGAGATTTAGGCATCAATTGACAGAAACAGGGAGAAATAAAACAGTAGAAGAGGAATGGGTGGCATTGACAGATGAAATAGTGAGAGCAGCAGAGGACAAAATAGGTAGAAAGGCAAGACCTACAAAAAATCCTTGGATATCACAGGAAATACTAAATTTAATTGATGAAAGGAGAAAATATAAAAATGCAGTAAATGAAACAGGCAAAATGGAGTACATACGGCTAAAAAATTAGATTGACAGGAAGTGCAAAATGGCTAAGCAGGAGTGGCTAGAAGCCAAGTGCAAATCTGTAGAAGAATGTATAAATGGGGAAAAATAGATACAGCCTACAGGAAAATAAAAGAAACATTTGGAGATAAGAAAAACAGCTCTATGAATATAAAGGACTCTGATGGAAAACCAGTTCTCAGCAAAGAAGGGAAAGCTGAAAGGTGGAAAGAGTACATAGAGCAGCTCTACAAAGGAAATGAACTTAGAGATGGTGTTGTAGGAAGGGAAGAGGAAGTAGATCAAGATGAAATAGAAGATACTATACTGAGAGATGAATTTGACAGAGCCCTGAAAGACCTAGGTCGGAACAAGGCCCCAGGAGTAGATGACATACCCTCAGAGCTACTAAAGTCTCTTGGAGAGCCAGCCATGACAAAACTATTTGAACTGGTGTGTAGGATGTATGAGACAGGCGAAATACCTTCAGACTTTAAGAAAAAATGTAATAATCCCCATTCCAAAGAAATCAGGCGCAGACAGGTGTGAAAATTACAGAACCATCAGTTTGATAAGTCATGGCTGCAAAATTTTAACACGAATTATCTACAGGAGAATGGAAAAGCTGGTAGAAGCTGACCTCGGGGAAGATCAGTTTGGATTCAGGAGGAACGTAGGAACCCGGGAGGCAATACTCACTTTACGTCTTATCTTAGAAGATAGATTAAGCAAAGGCAAACCTACATTTTTAGCTTTTGTAGATTTAGAAAAAGCTTTTGACAATGTTGACTGGAATACACTCTTTCAAATTCTGGAGTCAGCAGGGGTAAAATATAGGGAAAGGAGAGTTATTTACAACTTGTACAAAAGCCAGACCGCAGTTATTAGACTCGAAGAGCATGAAAGGGAAGCATCAGCTGGGAAGGGAGTAAGACAGGCTCCAGTATTCAATCCAAGAACAGCTGCCAGCATGCGAAACTTAGAAGTAGATGTTCCTGGAGTAGTAAAACAACTTAAGTCACTAAACAAAAATAAATCTTCCGGGCCAGATTGTATACCAACTAGATTCCTCTCAGAGTATGCTGATGAAATAGCTCCGTACTTAGCTATAATTTACAACCGATCACTCAGCGAAAGATCCGTACCCAAAGACTGGAAAGTTGCCCAAATTACTCCAATATTCAAGAAAGGCAATAGGAGTGATCCCCAAAATTACAGGCCTATCTCATTGACGTCGATTTGCAGTAGGATTTTGGAACATATACTTTGTTCGAATATTATGTACTACCTCGAAGAGAACGACCTATTAACCAATAGTCAGCACGGATTCAGAAAGTATCGCTCTTGCGAAACACAGCTTGCCCTTTATTCACATGAAGTGTTAAGTGCCATCGACAAGGGATCTCAAATCGATTCCATATTTCTGGATTTCCGGAAGGCTTTTGATACTGTACCCCACAAGCGGCTTCTAATGAAATTGCGTGCTTATGGAATATCTCCCCAATTGTGCGATTGGATTCACGATTTCCTATCAGAAAGGACACAGTTCGTTGTAATTGACGGTAAGTCATCGAGTAAAACAGAAGTGATATCTGGCGTTCCACAGGGAAGCGTTATTGGTCCCCTACTCTTCCTCGTGTTTATAAACGATTTAGGAGATAATCTGAATAGCTCCCTTAGACTGTTCGTGGATGATGCTGTCGTTTATCGGTTAGTGAAGTCAACAGAGGATCAAAAGCAACTGCAAAGCGATTTAGACAAAATTTCTACTTGGAGCGAAAATTGGCAATTGACACTAAATAAAGAAAAGTGTGAAGTAATACACATGACCACTAAAAGAAATCCGCTGAACTTCAATTACGCGATAAATCAGTCAAACCTTAAGGTCGTAAATTCTACCTAATACCTAGGAGTTACAATTACGAACAACTTTGACTGGAGAGAACACATAGAAAATATTGTGGGGAAGGCGAACCAAAGGTTACGTTTCATTGGCAGAACGCTTAGACGATGCACCAGCTCCACCAAAGAGACTGCCTACATCACACTTGTGCGTCCTCTCTTGGAGTACTGTTGCCCCTTGTGGGACCCTCGCCAGGTGGGACTGACGGAAGATATTGAGAAGGTTCAGAGAAGGGCAGCTCGTTTTGTTTTATCACGTTACGGGGGGGAAAGCGTCACGGAAATGTTGCACAAATTGGGGTGGAAATCATTAAAAGAAAGACGTTATTCATTGCGGCGTGATCTGTTTGCGAAGTTTCAATCACCGAATTTTAGTTCTGAATGTGAAAATATTTTGCTAGCACCCACCTACTTAGGGAGACATGACCATCCCAATAAAATAAGAGAAATCAGATCGAAAACGGAACGATTTAGGTGTTCTTTCTTCCCGCGCGCTATTAGAGAATGGAACGGTAGAGAAAAGTTATGAAGGTGGTTAATGAACCCTCTGCCAGGCACTTAAATGTGATTTGCAGAGTATCGATGTAGATGTAGATGTAGATGTAGCCTTTCTCCGATGCTATTCAATTTATACATCGAGCAGGCGGTGAAGGAAAGCAAGGAAAAATTTGGAACAGGGATTAAAGTTCATGGGGAAGAAATAAAAACATTGCGTTTTGCTGATGACATTGTAATTCTGTCCGAGACAGCAAAGGACCTGGAAGAGCAGTTGAGTGGAATGGACAGTGTGTTGAAGAGAGCGTATAAAATGAACATTAACAAGAGCAAAACAAAAATAATGGAATGCAGTCTTAGAAAATCAGGTGATGCTGAAGGAATTAGATTGGGTAACGAAACAATGAAGGTGGTAGATGAGTTTTGTTACTTGGGTAGTAAAATAACATGAGATGGTCGCAGTACAGAGGATATAAAGTGCAGAATGGCAATGGGAAGAAAAGCATTTTTGAAAAAGAGAAATTTGCTAACATCGAATATTAATTTAAGTGTAAGGAAGTCTTTTCTGAAGACATTTGTGTGGAGTGTTGCCTTGTACGGGAGTGAAACATGGACGATAAGCAGTGCGGACAGGAAGAGGATAGAGGCTTTTGAAATGTGGTGCTGCAGAAGAATGCTGAAGATTAGGTGGGTAGATCGCATAACTAATGAAGAGGTACTTAACAGAATTGGTGAGAAAAGGAATTTTTGGCACACCCTGACAAAAAGAAGGGATCGCTTGGTAGGGCACATTCTTAGACATCGAGGAATCGTAAATTTAGCATTGGAGGGAAGTGTGTGGGGTAAAAATCGCAGAGGGAGGCCAAGAGACGCGTATAGTAAGCAGATTCAAGTGGATGTGGGTTGTCGTTCTTATGAGGAGATGAAAAGGCTTGCTCAGGAGAGAGTAGGGTGGAGAGCTGCATCAAACCAGTCTCCGGACTGAAGACCATAACAACAACTAACAATCATCAAAGAACCCCCTGAAAACACATGTGTCCTTGACTGTCTTCCTGAATTCCTGGTCTGTTATTATATAGTCAATGATAGATCTGGTTCCCCTTCCTTCCCACGTATAGCGGTGAATGTCCTTATGCTTAAAGAAGGAGTTTGTGATAACTAAGCCCATACTGGAACAGAAATCCAAGAGCTGTTTTCCGTTCCTGTTGGCCTCCATATCCTCTCCAAACTTACCCATAATCTTTTCATAACCTTCTGTTCAATTTCCTATCCTGGCGTTGAAATCACCCATGAGTAAAACACTATCCTTATCCTTCACTCTAACAACTACATCACTAAGTGCGTTGTAAAATCTGTCCATCTCATCTTGATCTGTCCCTTCACAGGGTGAATACACTGCCACAATCCTAATTTTCTTACTGAAGATGACAAAATCTATCCACATCAGTCGTTCATTTACATACCTTATTGCAATTATGCTGGGTTCGATTGCTTTCCTGATGTAAAATCCTACACCCCACTGTGCTCTTCCTACTTTAACTCCTGACAGGTAGACCTTGTATTCTCCGACTTCGTCTTCTTCCTCTCCCCTTACTCTAACGTCACTAACAGCTAAAACATCTAACCCCATCTTACTTGAAGCCTCCGCCAGCTCTACCTTCTTCCCATTGTAATCCCCATTGATATTAATATCTCCCCATCTCATTCCAGATCGTTTGCCAAGTCGTATCTGAGGAGTCCCTGGTCTGTCAGTTAGAGGTGGGACTCCATCACCTCCAAAGGTCCGAGGCATTTTGCTCTGATTGTTGCCAGCATGATATTGAAGTACCTGGGAAGCAGGTTGCTAGCCTTACTTGCCCAGGGCCCCACTGGATTTTACCCCTGACGGTTGAGGGACTAATCGGTGGATTTGGTACTCTTTGCCGTCTGAGCACAAAGGTGGCCACGACTCAGAATATGTCCGAGATGCCCAAACTTTTTCCAAAGTAACTGGTATCCCAACTGTCAGGACCACTTACTTGGCCACTCATACATTGCCCGTGGTTCATGAACTAGGACAGGACTACAGGAACCCACACCATGTAAAAAAAAGTGTTGCGTCGCCACGATTCTAGGGGTTTACAACCATTACATAAGAATTGAGTAGAGATACACAAAAACAACATTTCATTTCTCTTCATTGTTCATGAAAACAAAAAGTGACAAGTTGTGCGACAATAACCTAGACATTCAGAATGTGTCTTCCAGAGTGCAGTGTACACCCGTACTCCTAATACCTGGTAACACGTCCTCTTCCACTGATGCATGGCAGTGGGCAAGACTGTCCCACTCTTCAACGATTCATCGTGCGTCTCTCTGCTTGATTCGTGGGTCGTCTCGTCCAAAAACGAGCCCTCTTTAATTTATCCTAGGTATGTCTGAAGAACATGCTGGCTATTCTAATCTTGGATGTCGTTATCATGAAGGAACGCATTCACGAGATGTGCACAATGAGCGCGAGAATTGTCGTCCTATAAGACGAATCCCTCGCCAGTATGCTGCCGACATGGTTGAAGTATACGTCGGAAAATTTCATCTCTGTAGTCACGGGTGCAAAATATTAACACGAATTATTTACAGACGAACGGAAAAACTGGTGGAATCCGACCACGGGGAAGATCAGTTTGGATTTAGGAGAAATGTAGGAACACGGGGGGCAATACTCACATTACGACTTATCTTAGAAGATATGCTAAGGAAAGGGAAACCTACGTTTTTAGTGTTTGTCGATTTGGAGAAAGCTTTTGACAATGCGAACTGGAATACACATGAACAAATTCTGAATGTATCAGGGGTAAAATATAGGGAGCGAACAGTTATATTCAACCTATACAAAAACCAGACAGCGGTTATTAGAGTCGAAGGGCAAGAAAGGGACGCAGAGGTTGGGAAGGGAGTAAGACAGGGTTGTAGCCTTTCCCCAATGTTGTTCAATCTGTACATTCAGCAGGCCGTGAAGGAATGGAAGGAGAAATTTGGAGAGGACATTAAAGTGCAGGGAGAAGAAGTAAAAACATTGCAGTTTGCCGATGACATAGTAATTCTGTAAGAGACCGCAAAAGATCTGGAAGAGCGATTGAATGGAATGGACAGTGTCTTGAAAGGAAGATATAAGATGAACATTAACAAGAATAAAACGAAGGTAATGGAATGCAATGTCAGAAAATCAAGCGATGCTGAAGGAATTAGATTAGATACTGAGACAATAAAAGTAGTAGATGAATTTTGTTATTTGGGTCGCAAGATAACTTCTGATGGCCGAAGTAAAGAAGATATAAAATGCAGAATAGCTATGGGAAGAAAAGCGTTTCTAAAGAAGCGAAACTTGTTAACATCCAATATTAATTTAAATGTTAGGAAGTCCTTTCTGAAAGCATTTGTCTGAAGTGTAGCATTGTATGGCAGTGAAACGTGGACGATAAGGAGTTCAGATAAAAAGATGATAGAAGCTTTTGAAATGCGGTGCTACAGACGAATGATGAAAATTAGATGGGTAGATCACGTAATTAATGAGGAGGTACTTAACCGAATCGGGGAGAAAAGGAGTTTCTGGCATATCCTTACTAAGAGAAGGGATAGATTGGTGGGACACATTCTGAGACATCAAGGAATTGTCAACTTAGCATTAGAAGAAAGCGTGTGGTGTAAAAATCGTAGAGGGAGACCGAGGGATGAATATAGTACGCAGATTCAAAAGGATGTAGGTTGCCGAACGTATTCTCAGATGAAGAGACTTGCACAGGACAGGGTAGCGTGGAAAGCTGCATCAAACCAGTCTGCGGACTGACGACCACAACAACAACAACAACAACATTACAGCCGTTTGATTGGCTCCTAACACCACCAGCGAAGTACGGTGGCCCCACAGCATACCACGTCGAGGAACCTCCAGCTTGCTGCACTCACCAGACGGTTTGTCAAAGACGGTCAGGTTGACCAGGTTGCCTCTACAGCTGTCATCTGCGAAAAGCGCCTGATCCCAATTCTGACGAGTACATTCAGTATGGTACTGGGCCCATATGTAACACGCTGCATGGTGTGTAGGTGTCAAAGTTGAACCTCGCCACGGAAGTCGGGAGTGAAGTTGCATGTCACGCAGCCCATTACGTACAGTTTGAGTCGAAACGCGACGTTCCGTGGCCGCACGAAAACCATTATTCAGCTTGGTGACGTTCCTCTCAGGGTTCCTCCGACCTCAAATCCATAAATAGCGGTCATCAGCCGCTGTAGTAGCGTTATGGCGGCCAGAGCGAGGAAAGCCATCGACAGTCCCCGTATCTCTATATATCGATATATCGTCCGCATTCGAGCAACATCGCTTTGGTTAACTCCGAGACGTCTCGAAAATTCTTTGATGAGAGTCCCTCCTCCCTCCTGACAGAAAGTAACACAAACTTCGAAACTGGCCATCTAGGCATAGCAGAACCATATTGAACACAAGTAGTACACTTC
Source organism: Locusta migratoria (assembly GCA_026315105.1). NCBI lineage: Eukaryota > Metazoa > Arthropoda > Insecta > Orthoptera > Acrididae > Locusta > Locusta migratoria. Next base: position 16,271,388 of record CM048755.1, read on the forward strand.
CTTCCTGCTGTTATGACTGGAGCTGATCTGCAGTCTTACCCACTATGTCACATTGGCACTGCTCATATGTGTTGTTTACATCTTTGTGCGGGTCGATTGAAATCTATGGTCAATCTAAGGATAGCATTTGATTGCAAACTTATTTGTAAAGGCTAATATAGCAATTTCGCCCATGTGGCCATTATTAAGTGGATATAAACTGAAGAGCCAAATAAACTGGTACACCTGCCTAATATCGTGTAGGGCACAACTGACGTAACACGACGTAGCGTCGACTGGGCTAATCTCTAAAGTAGTGCTGGAGGGAATTGACGCCTTGCATCCTACAGATCTGTCCATAAATCAATAAGAGTACGACGGGGTGGCGTTCTGTTCCGAGCAGCATGTTGTAAGGAATACCAGATATGCTCAATAATGTTCATGTGTGCAGAGTTTGGTGACCTGTAGAGGTGTTTACTCAGGAGAGTGTTCCTGAAGCCACACTGTAGAAATTCTTGACGTGTGGGTTGTCGCATTGTCTTGCTGGAATTGTCCAAGTCCGTCTAGATGCACAAGAGATATGACTGGATGCTGGTGATCAGCCAGGATGCATACGTAGGTGTCAGCTGTCAGCATCTCGGCAAGTCAGGGTCCCGTATCACTCCAACTGCACACGCCCCACTCCATTGTAGAGCCTCCACCAGCTTCAACAGTTCCCTGCTGACATGCCGGGTCCATGGATTCCTGGGGTTATCTCCACACTAGTACACGTCCGACTAGCCAGACCAGGCAACATGTTTCCAGCCACCAACAGTCCAATGTCGGTGTTGTGGGGCCAGGCGCGGCGTGAAGCTTTGTGTCGCGCAGTCAGTAAGGAAACACGAGTGGGCCTTTGGCTGCGAAAGCCCATATTGATGATGCACTCCTGGCCATTAAAATTGCTACACCACGAAGATGACGTGCTACAGACGCGAAATGTAACCGACAGGAATAAGATGCTTTGATATGCAAATGATTAGCTTTTCAGACCATTCACACAAGGTTGGCGCCGTTGGTGGCACCTACAACGTGCTGACACGAGGAAAGTTTCCAACCGATTTCTCATACACAAACAGAAGTTGACCGGCGTTGCCTGGTGAAACGTTGTTGTGATGCCTCGTGTAAGGAGCAAAAATGCGTACTCTCACGTTTACGACTTTGATAAAGGTCGGATTGTAGCCTATCGCGATTGCGGCTTATCGTAACGCGACATTGCTGCTCGCGCTGGTCGCGATCCAATGACTGTTAGCAGACTATGGAATTGGTGGGTTCAAGAGGGCAATGCGGAACGTCGTGCTGGATCCCAACGGCCTCGTATCAGTAGCAGTCGAGATGCCAGGCATCATATCGACATGACTGTAACGGATCGCGCAGCCATGTCTCGATCCCTGAGTCAACAGATGGGGACGTTTGCAAGACAACAACCATCTGCACGAACAGTTCGATGACGTTTGCAGCGGCATGGACTATCAGCTCGGAGATCGTGGCTGCGGTTACCCTTGACGCTGCATCACAGACAGAAACGCCTGCGATGGTGTACGCAGAATGGCAATGGGTAGATAAGCGTTGTTGAAAAAGAGAAATCTGTTAACATCGAATATTGATTTAAGCTTAAGGAAGTCTTTTCTGAAGGCATTTCTGTGGAGTGTTGCCTTGTATGGGAATGAAACATGGACGATATAGAGTGCGGGCAGGAAGAGGATAGAGGCTTTTGAAATGTGGTGCTACAGAAGAATGCTGAAGATTAGTTGGGTGGATCGCCTAACTAATGAGGAGGCACTGAACAGAATTGGGGAGAAAAGGAATTTCTGGCATACCTTGAGTAAAAGAAGGAATCGAATGGTAGGACACATTCTTAGACATCAAGGAACTGTGAATTTAGAGTTGGAGGGAAGTGTGTGGGGTAAAAACCGCAGAGGAATACCAAGAGATGGATACTGTAAGCAGATTCAGACAGATGTAGGTTGCCGTTCTTATGTGAAGTTGAAGAGGCTTGCTCATGATAGGTTATTGTGGAGAGCTGTATCAAACCAGTCTCCAGACTGAAGACCACAACAACAACAAAAATTCATGCAGTGTATGGTTAAATCGTGATAAGCTGCCATTGTAGCAGCAGTAATACGTGCGCCGGAAACCTGTTGCTTACACAGGCGTTGTCGATCCCTGCGACATGCTCTGAGTGTTCACATATCTCTGTGCTTGCTGTTTCTTTTGTTGTTCAGTGCAACTGCACCTTAGCACATGTCCTAACTTCAAATCACCTGCCGCGGTGGAGTAGCCGGGCGGTCTAAGGCGCCTCGCTACGGAGTGCGCAGTTGCTCGCCGTCGGAGGTTCGAGACCTCCCTGGGGCATGGGTGTGTGTGTGTTGTCCTTAAGTTAGTTTACCTTAGTTTAAGTAGTTTGTAAGCTACGGACTGATGACATCGCAATTTGGTACGATAGATTTACTAACATTTGAATCAAATCACCTGGTATGACACAGGAGTAGGTTCCATAGCATTGTGATACAGATTACATCTTGTGTATTGCACTCTTTGAAGTGCATTGTGAATGTTTCGCTCACAGTCGGCCTTATTTTTTCATGGACACGTAACATTTTGTGGATTAAATGCATCCATTTTTTTCATGGCCCGTAAAACGTAAGCTAGTTTTCTCACATAATGTTTTCTGTGCTTATTTACGGTGCGTGTTTCTTAAGTAGGTACCGTTTTGAAATTTTTAAAAAGACGTGCTAAGATATCTCAATAATTTTACGCGCTCTAGATACTTACATCTGTTATCTACGCACTGACGCCATTACAGTCTGATTCTTCCTTGTTTACGTTGTGTACTGAGTGTTTAAGATGCCTCCGATAATCGTGAGTCCCGCCGACTACGAAGTACGGGCTGTTATAAGATTTCTTTGTAAGGCCTAAAAGCGATCGATATTCATCGTGAGATCTGTTATTAAGAGCGATGGAATGGTAAGAAAGTGGGTGAGAGCATTTACAAATGGCTGCACAAATGTGCATGATGAACGACGGAGTGGGCGCCCTTCTGTCGTTAATGAAAGTTTGGTGCAGACTAGTGGACAATAAGGTGGGAGAAATCAGTCACTTTACGATTTCCTCCTTGCGGGATGACTTTCCTAATGTTTCTCGTAGTGTTTTGTATGACATTGTGACCGAGCAAGACGATGACGAAGTCAAAACAGTTGTTATGCAGTGATTAACAACTCCCACTCTAATAAATATTTCCAGACCGCTCAGACCATAAAAACATATTTATTCCGTGTCAAAAAGTAATAAAGTTGTATTAAATTCTGTCAACATCTTCTAACATGAAGTTTGCATTAAATTAGAGAAGCTGTGAAAAACGGAAGCGAATTAAAATAGAGCAGAATAAGAACGACATTTTACACCGTATTTAAATCGAGCAGTTCACACACGAATTCGTAGCCAACAAGAAATGTTCACAGAACACTATGCGACCAAAATCAGCTTCTGTTTTATGTCAAATATAAACAAATATGGAAGCTTTAGCGCCAAGCGAAAATGGCCTCGCGGTCTGGGGCGTAATGTTACGGATCGTGCGGCTGCTCCCATCGGAGGTTCGAGTCTTCTCTCAGGCATGCGTGAATGTGTTGTTCTTAGCGTAATTTAGTGTAAGTAGTTCGTAAACGAAGAGCCCGATGACCCTGGCAGTTCGGTCCCTCAAAATTAGGAACATCTGAATCTTGTACGTCACCCAGCATGTAACATGTTACAACGCAATTCAGGGTACAACACACACAAAATCGTAATGAACGAAAGTAAAACAAATAAGGAAGACTATAAATCATCCAAAAAGAAGACGACATTACAGGCTGATTGCGTTGCAGCAGCGTTCCAAGTGAGGGGGCTGCGAACCGAGGTTGTGTTATTGGGAATCTCTGTATGAATTTCAACCCGTGCATACGCTTGCTGTTGTGCTCACATAATGCTCGCAACAAGGAAGCAAGGTACTTCCCCAAGTTCACTGGAAAGTACTACCCGTTCACTTTACAACTGCCCATTTGAGCTGAGGGCGAAGCGATCTATTGACGTTGTTGGAATACTGCACGATCGGTATAGCTGCGCTCAGTTACAATAAGAATAAAAAACTGTGCTTTTTTACGGTCAAACAAAACAGCAGTGCTTTTATAAAACGACGTTACATTCGCTTTCTTCTGCAGGAAAGTGTATGAAATGAAAAAGAACTGCATTGTTACTACTGAACAACTGAAGCGATGCGTAATACATTTGCTTTTAATGCATTCTTCTACAAAAAATAGCACGAAATTAAAACTGTTGTTTTATGATGTAACAAAAAGTCGGTCGTGTAAGCTAATAAAATACATTTGCCACTACGGTCGGGGGTTCGAATCCCCCCTCGGACATGGATATTTGTGCCGTCCTAGTTCGTAAGTAGTTCATAAGTAGTTTGTAAGTTTAGGGACTGATGACCCCGTAGTTAAGTCCCATAAGCTTAACAAACATTTGAACATTTTGAATACATTTGCTGTTAATACATTATTCTACAGTAAAGCTTAATAAATTAAAATCAAATATAAATTTCGGTGCATGATCTAAAAACTAGGAAGAATCGACGTTTTGAAACGATTATTATTCGCTAGTGTAAGTTGGCCATTCGCCCTGGCGAGCCCTCCTTTATGAGTGAGCGACGAAAAAACATTCGAAATTTTGCACAAATCTCGAGAACCTTAGAACAGAAAAGACATTCAGATTCAGTCAACTGGTGAATTGTTTGTCTACGAATAGTCAATTATAGAGCGTATGTCACGGAAGGCACTGTAGCATAGTGGATAGGGTGTCTGCTTTTTTTATCTTAAGTGTGCGGGTTCTAATTTTTCCACCTACCTCAGAATTTTTTTCATTTCGAAATGTGTGAGCAAATCTAAAATTTTACCACAAAAATGTTTTTCAATAATGATAAAAAAGGAATATGAATAAAAAAATCATATTTAAAATAATCAACCAATAAAAAATGGGATCAAAGTCATTTCAATAAAGATATGAAAATACAAGAACATTGAAACACATAATAAGATCTGCACATTAGGCAGACGAGATATCCACAGTGTTCTGATAGCTACTAAAGCAGACGTTCTCTTGTAAAGATTCAGAATCTTGCCCAAAAGTGTAACTTTGTTCATCGATTACTCGCGAACGACGTCTTACTCAAGTGAATGGTCAACCACCGAATGTATGGTTTCCAGAAGCAGATTATAATATGACCAAACAAATGCAAAACTGCATTTGCTATTAACACTCCATTACACAAGCCTGTGTGGGGAATTAATATGTTTTTTATAAACCCAGAGTTAACACGTAAAGCATTATGTAGCGATATGTTGCATAACAACAAGCACAAAACGTTAATCTTTGTGTAAGGGCTGAACACATGTCTCTGCAGCACACAGTTCTGCTGACTCGGTGGAGCTGTTGCTGATGTCTGAAGCAGCTGTTTCTGTGGACTCTGACTCTGTCTCGCCAGATACGTCCTCAGAACCACAAGACGAAATTTCACTGTCACTGTCTGATTGAAGCTGGATAATTACACTCTCAATTGCTTCGTCCACCAGTGCATCTCTGTGCCAGTATTCGTCCTTTAGAGTTTTCACTTTATCACACGCCTTTTTCCAGTCATCTTTCGTAATGCTCTGTATTGCAGCCGAAGTCATTTGCCTAAGTTGGGAGAGGATAACACTGCTGACGTTGTTCGATGCAACTTTCTGTTTCATTAAATTCCAGATACGTTGGATGGGGTGGAAGGCATAACATTGTACGTTCTTCGTCTTATTCTTACAGTACTCTATCTACTTTTACAATTTCCAAGAGCTCGTTGCGTGTTAAATCTGCGCCGAACGGAATTTTATTTTTAGTCAGCCATGTTTGTATATCTACTTTACGTGAAGATGTGTTAGGCGGTTTACTTTCGTTACACAATGATAGGGAGCATTGTCTAGTACCACAATACTTCCACTTGGAATGTTTGGTTCAAAAATGTTCAAATGTTTGTAAGGTTTAAGAGACTTAACTACAGGGTCATCAGTCCCTAAACTTACCAACTACTTATGAACTACCTTACACTAAAGACGACACAAACATCCATGCCAGAGGGGGGATTCGAACCCCCGACGGCGGACGGCCGCGCGCGGATTGTTTGGTATTAGGCGCTCTTGCAACCATTTTATGTAATTTTCACTGTTCATTTCGTTGTGAAAATCTTCCGACTTAGATCTACATCTACATCTACATGGGATACTCTGCAAATCACATTTAAGTGCCTGGCAGAGGGTTCATCGAACCACAATTATACTATTTATCTCCCATTCCATTCTCGAATAGCGCGCGGGAAGAAAGAACACCTGAATCTCTCTGTTCGAGCTCTGATTTCTCTTATTTTATTCTGATGATCATTTCTACCTATGTAAGTGGGAGTCAACAATATATTTTCGCATTCGGAGGAGAATGTTGGCGATTGGAGTTTCGCAAGTAACCCACGCCTCAGCGATAAGCGCCGTTGTTCTAATGATTCCCATCCCAGATCCTGTATCATTTCCGTAACGCTGTCTCCCCTGTATCGTGACAATACAAAACGAGCTGCCCTTCTTTGGACTCTCTCGATGTCCTCCGTCATGCCCACCTGATAAGGATCCCACACTGGGCTGCAATACTCCAAAAATGGACGGACAAGCGCAGTGTATGCAGTTTCTTTAGTAGTTCTGTTGCATCTTTTAAGGATTCTGCCAATAAAACGCAGTCTCTGGTTCGCCTTTCCCACGATATTATCTACGTGTTCTTTCCAGTTTAAGTCTGAAGTAATAGTAATTCCTAGGTATTTTGTGGAGTTTACGGCCTTCACATTTGATTGATTTATGTTGTAAACAAAGTTTAACGGATTTCTTTTCGTACTCATGTGGACGACTTCACACTTCTCATTATTTAGAGTCAATTGCCAATTTTTACACCATACTGATATCTTATTCAGATCGTTCTGCAGTTGGTTTTGATCTTCAGATGATTTTACTAGACGGTAAATGACGGCGTCATCTGCAAACAACCTAAGAGAGCTACTTAGATTTTCCCCTAAATCGTTTATGTAAATAAGGAATAGCAGAGGACCAATAACACTACCTTGTGGAACGCCCGATATCACCTCTGTTTTAGTCGATGCCTTACCATCGATTACCACGAACTGTGTCCTCTCAGACAAGAAATCCCCTATCCAATTGCAAATTTGGGGCGATATACCATAACCACGCAATTTGATTAAAAGCCGTTTGTGAGGTACGGTGTCAAAAGCTTTCTGGAAATCAAGAAATACGGAATCGATTTGCGAACCTTTGTCGATAGCACCCATCACTTCGTGTGAATATAGAGCTAGTTGTGTTTCGCATGAACGATATTTTCTAAATCCGTGTTGACCTTGGGTCAAAAGATCGTTCTGTTCGAGATAATTCATAATATTTGAATACAGGATATGTTCCAAAACCCTGCTGCAAATTGACGTCAATGAAATAGGCCTGTAGTTTAGTGGGTTACTCCTACTGCCTTTCTTGAATATAGGTGTGACCTGTGCAACTTTCCAATCTTTTGGTACAGATCCTTCTATGAGAGAGCGGTTGTATATGACTGTTAAGTAAGGAGCTATCGCTTCAGCATAATCAGATAGAAATCTAATGGGTATACAATCCGGACCAGAAGACTTGTTCTTATTAAGTGATTTTAGTTGCTGCACTACTCCGATGATATCTACTTCTATGTTATTCATTACGGCATCTGTTCGTAATTCGAAATCTGGAATATTGGTTTCGTCTTCTTTAGTGAATGAGTTTCTAAAAGCTAAGTTTAGTAACTCTGCTTTAGTAGCGCTGTCATCGGCAGGATCGCCATTACTATCACGTAGTGAGGGTATTGTTTGTGACTTTCCCCGAGTATATTTAACATATGACCAAAATCTCTTTGGGTTTTCAGTCAAATTACGAGAAAGAGTTTCGTTGTGATAAATGTTGTAGGCATCTCGCATTGAAATCCTCGCTAAATTTCGAGCTTCTGAGTACAATCGCAAATCCTGGGGATTTCGTGTTCGTTTAAATTTAGTATGCCTTTTCCTTTGCTTTTGCAACAGTGTCCTGACCTGTTTTGTGTACCAAGGGGGATCGCCTCCTTCTTTTATTAATTTATTAGGTATAAAACTTTCAATTGCTGTCGATACCACTTCTTTGAATTTTAGCCACATCTGGTCTACACCTACGTTTAGTGTTAGAAACGAGTGGAAGCTGTCTTTCAAGAAGCAATGTATTTTGTTTCTATCTGCTTTCCTGAACAAATATACTTTGCGTTTATTTTTGGTAACTTTGGGACTTTCGATATTCAATTTCGCTACTACAGCTCTGTGTTCACTAATACCTGTATCCGTTTTGATGCTCATTATGAGCTCAGGATTATTTGTTGCTAAGAGATCAAGTGTGTTTTCACATCCATTTACAATTCTAGTTGGCTCATGAACTACTTGTTCGAAGTAATTCTCAGAGAATGCGTTGAGTACAATTTCGGACGATGTTTTATGCCTACCTCCTGATTTGAAAATATAATTTCGCCAACAGATCGAGGGTAAATTAAAATCACCACCTACTATTATCGTGTGAGTCGGGTACGTTTTTGTAATTAGACTCAGGTTTTCTTTGAACCTTTCTGCTATTGTATCGTCAGAGTCGGGAGGCCGGTAAAAGGAACCGATTATTAACTTCTTACGATTTTTGGGTACAACCTCTACCCATAATAGCTCGCACGAACTATCAACTTCAACTTCGCTACATGAAATACTACTTTTGACGGCGACAAACACGCCACCACCTATTTTGTTTAATCTATCCTTTCTGAATATCGTTAGATCTTTTGAAAATACTTCTTCTGAACTTATTTCCGGCTTGAGCCAACTTTCGCTGCCTATAATGATGTGTGTTTCGGTGCTTTCTATTAACGCTTGCAGTTCTGGAACTTTCCCGACACAGCTACGACAATTTACAACTGTTATACCGATAGTTTCCGGATCTACATTTCTCCTGTGATCCACCTGAACCCTTTGAGATTGCCCATTTTCTATTTCCCCGAAGCTCTTTATCCTAAAAAACCGCCCAGTCCACGCCACACAGCCCCCGCTACCCGTGTAGCCGCTTCCTGCGTGTAGTGGACTCCTGACCTATTCAGCGGAACCCGGAAACCCACCACCCGATGGCGCAAGTCAAGGAATCTGCAGCCTACACGGTCGCAGAACCGTCTGAGCCTCTGATTCAGACCCTCCACTCGGCTCTGTATCAGAGGTCCACAGTCGGTCCTGTCAACTATGCTGCAGATGGTGAGCTCTGCTTTCATCTTGCAAGCAAGACTGACAGTCTTTACCACTTCAGTTAGCCGCTCGAAACCTGAGAGGATCTCTTCAGATCCGAAACGACACACATCATTGGTACCGACGTGAGCCACCACCTGCAGTTGGCTGCACCCCGTACCCTTCATGGCATCCGGGAGGACCCGTTCCACATCTGGAATGACTCCACCCGGTATGCACACGGAGTGCACGTTGGCCTTCTTCCCCTCCTTGGCAGCCATCTCTCTAAGGGGCTCCATCACCCGCCTAACGTTGGAGCTCCCAACTACAAGTAAACCCACCCTCTGTGAAAGCCCGGATCTTGCAGGCTGGGTGGTGACAGGGTGAGAGACACCATCCGACTCAGGAACGTCGTCCTGAGCAGACAGCGCCTCAAACCTGTTCGCAAGACGAACCGGGGAGGTCTCACGATCGGTCCCCCGGAATGTCTTGCGCCTCCTGCCACGCACTGGAGCAACCTCCCACGCAACCACGGGTGGGATGTCTGCCTCACTGCTAGCAGTTTCAGGGCATGTCGCTGCCGCAGGCCGATCGGTGGAGACGACGGGAGTCCGTTCGGTCCCCACCGCCGGCCAACAACAACGACGCCCATCGATCGCAGCTTCCAACTGTGCAACCGAGGTTAACACAGCTTGAAGCTGGGAGCGAAGTGTCACCAGCTCAGACTGCATCCGCATACAGCAGTCACAGTCCCTATTCATGATTACAATGCCAACAAAAGCAAAAACTACAGTCGCGATGCGTTCAAACTAAACTGTTCGTTAGAACGCGGATGTGAATCCAATACGCACGACAGCACAGTATAACTTTACAAATTGAGACGAGAAAGTGTAGACGAAAATCAAAATACTATATGTCGCTTCTAATCAGAAAATAAAGACAGACGACTGTCGCGACGCGATTCACACGGCGGAATAATACACTAACCAGATATTTAACGCGAATAGGAATCAAACAAAAACGCGAGCACACAATAAATTTAATGCACTCAAGGGAAAACGCACTGAAAAGTAAAAATATGTAGCTTCTAGAGAGAAGCCGGTTACACTTACAACTGATAAATTACTGCTACGCTACTGGAGAGGTGTGCTCTGGACCACGTCCGCTGGGCGATCTGAAATCATAGATGAGCTTTGCACCCGCAATGAACCCCATTTCTCCTCCCGCATGAACCACTATCGCTCTTTGTCCAGAACTTTCATTTTTTCTCACACCTGGTACGTCACTATGTTGCCATCATTTACTGACAGTATAGTTTTTATGCACCCATGTTTCGTCAGTATAAACGACGGGTTTTTTCGCACCTTTTTCGTTTTCCCTTAGTTTTCTAAGAAAACGTGCACATGCTACAATGTCCTCCCTCTCAACCAGAAATGTTCGCCTATTTTTACATTTCAAACCGTAACCCCATATCCTTCAAAATTCTCCAGAATGTGGTTCATTTTCCCGTGAAATTAATATTTGGTTCCTCCTTCACCCAATTATAAAGTTTTCGAAGGATGGGTATCTCTCTTTGAATGTCGTAATACTCTAAAACCTTTGTTTTGAGTAAGCACTTATCAAATTCGTCAATTTACAATTTTCTGGCCACTCTGTCTGGCTTTGTTAACATCATTCACAATATTACGCACTGTTGCCACACTTTTTCCTGCCGCTGCTGCCGCTCTCTCCGTAGCTCTTTGCAGCGGTATGAGCAAGCCTTTTCCTTTTTCTTCTCTACAGAACTGAACAACATTACTTTTTAGCACTTTACCATCGGAACGTACTCTTTGACAGCGTGTATTTTCGCGATGGCTGTCCATTTCACCAGCCGCTGAGAATACTGGCGCAGCCGGCCGCGGTGGCCGAGCGTTCTGCGGCGCAACAGTCACAGTCTGCACGGCCACTACGGTCAGGGGGTTTGAAACCCCCTAGAGCATGGATATTTGTGCCGTCCTTAGTATTAGCTGGTTCGTAAGTAATTTGTAAGTTTAGGGACTGCTGACCCCGTAGTTAAGTCCCATAAGCTCTACAAACATTTGAACATTTTTTAATACTGGCGCACTACGACAATAACGTGACTACAAAGCGCGCGACACACGCGTCGATAGTGTACAGTATTTTCGGCCCCATCTGAACGTAAACTAAGCTTAGTTCTGCGTTCTGCCGTCTGCTATTGTGAAGTGAACGGGTAATACTTGCAGACGCCGTTTACATGTACTTTCAGTGAGAAAAAGTAGAATAACGTGTAGGCGGGTCGGATTTGATGTAGATCTTTTAATACTTACGAAGAACACGAAAAATATAAATACTTCGCTTTGAGACTGCAAAGGATAAGTGTCCCACTTATTGCCATCTTAAGGGGATTCAATTGAATATCATGTGTAAATCTTATTTAATTCTGCAATATTTGGTGTAACATATTGTGACATGCCACATAAATCCATCTGGTTTCGGATGGATATGCGCAACTCCTTGTAATAACAATCAGTTCAGTTTAAAAGAATTACATTGATTATTTGCACCTTTCGTACCAGAGATCAGCAGTGCAAAATGTGCCGAGACCCTGTTATTGGCACTCACGAGGAAAGTACATGGGCTCGAACAAACATATCTGTATGAACGTTTGGTTACAGGATCTCTATGTACACCTCAATGTGCTGGTGGGTGTCGTTTTTCTGCAAAGCTCTGCAACCTTGCTCTAGATAGCACTGTAGATGTAATTGTAGACGCCATACGTAATGCAGATATATTAACTATAACTTATGTAATAATCATCGTACATGTACTCTAGCGAATTGTCATCAAAAGCCGTGGTGATAGTTGCAACTTTAACCTTCTTCCCGAAAGACTGCTGGTATTCAGCGTGACTGCTTCCATCGCCTCTTCCCGCACTTACCGTAGCACTAACGCTTGCAATGAGTTGTTCGACATTATCATCCCTATTATCATTATTATGAGTTTGTAACAACAGTATCTAACTTATGCTCATATTTCTGTACCATAACATATACCAGAAAGCATGCAAATGATTCATCTTCTACACTAATACCATCTTCACGAAGAAGGTTTATTCTTAACTTCATCTCAACTAATCGCAATACATTAGCAGGATTGATTAGCAATCGCCGCCCCATCTGACGCTTCACCACACAAATAACATCACAAAACGCAACTTCGGAGGCACACTGCACCGTCCCTACTGGCGAACCGACAGGCCAAAGTGCAATGCGGCATTGCACACGCAGAGGCATCTAACGGACGACTGCAGAGTTTTGCAGATGCGGGAGTATCACTAGTGCAATAAGGGATCTTTACATTATCTATCATACGATTTTGGTGTATATGTGTTTGTTCGATCCCAAGTACTTTACTTGTCAGTTGTACTATTTATCATCAATATGACGTAAATTTTTATTGAAAGATGACGCATCTCTTTAGTGATTAAATGCGCATTTCAGATGTACAGTGAAGTGCCGATTACTTGGACAGTGCCGGCTACTGGAACACTAGTCCCACTTAGAAGACAACAATATGGAGCTTGCAATTATTTGTTGCAAGAATTTAGCATCGAGAACATGGCTAGCTTCGAAAACCTTTCTATAATATGTATAAATGATCTGAATTGTTTATTAATATCAATTGGGCACGTCAGATCAGAAGGGGCACATTTTACATAGCTGTTTTACCTAAATTTAATGACAGCAATTTAGAGGCAATGAGAATTAAAACGAGTATTAAAGCAACTTAAATCACTTAACAAAAGTAAGTCTCCCGGTCCCGACTGTATACCAATTAGGCACCTCCCAGGGTATGCCGATACAAGTCGCATGCCTAACTATCATATACAACCGCTCGCGTTGCGTACCCAAGGACTGGAAAGTTGCACAGGTCACTCCAGTATTCAAGAAAGGCAATAGGAGTGACTCTCATAATTAACGTCGGTTTGCAGCAGGATTTTAGAACACATATATTCTCCAAATATTATGAACTACCTCGATGAGTACGAATTATTGACCCATAGTCAAGACGGATTCAGAAAGTATACTTCTCGTGAAACACGGCTAGCTGTATACTCACATGATGTGATGAGTGCTATCGACAAGGGATGCCAAAGAGATTGAGTATTTCTAGATTTGCGGAAGGCTTTTGACACCGTACCTCACAAGCGTCTTCTAATCAAATTGCGTGCTTATGGAATATCGCCACAGTTGTGCGATTGGATTCGTGATTTCCTGTCAGAAAGTACACAGTACGTTGTAATTGACGGTAAGTCATACAGTAGAACAGAAGTGACATCTGGCGCTCCACAGGGAATTGTTATAGGGCCCCTACTGTTCTACATTTTCATAAACGATTTAGGAGACCATCTGAGTAGCTCTCTTAGACTGTTGTCGGATAATGCTGTCATTTATCTGTTAGTAAAGTCACCAGAAGATCAGCTGCAAAATGGTTTATAAAAAATGTCGGCATGTTACAAAAAATTGGCAATTGACCCTTAATAATGGTATGTGTGAGGTCATCCATATGACCATTAAAAGAAATCCGTTACATTTCAGCTACACGATAAATCAGTCAAACCTACAGGCCGTCAATTCTTCTAAATACCTAGAAGTAACAATTACGAACAACTTAAATTGGAATTAATACAAAGAAAATATTGTAGGGAAGGTGAACCAAAGACTACGTTTCATTGGCAGAACACTTAGAAGATGCAAACGTTTTACTAGAGAAACTGTCTACACTTCAGTTGAGCGTCCTATTTTGGAACATTGGTACGCATTGTGGGATCCACACCAGGTGGGACTGACGGACAATTTAGAGAAAATTTCAGAGGAGGACAGCTCGTTTTGTATTATCGCGATATAGGGGAGAGAGTGTCACGGAAATGATGCACGAGTTGTCTTGTAAATCGTTAAAAGAAAGGCGTTATTTGTTGCGGCGAGATCTGTTTCACTAACTTTCTCTTCAGAATTCGAACATATATTGTTAGTACCCACCTACATAGGGAGACACGGTCATCATAATAAAATAAGAGAAATCAGATCGAAAACGGAAAGATTTAGGTGTTCCTTTTTCTCGCTAGCTATTAGAGAATGGAACTGTAGATAAATACCAAAAAGTGATTCGATGAACGCTCTGCCATGCACTTCAATGGGACTTGCAGAATATCCATGTAGAGGTAGATGTAGAATCGGAACAGTCTCTGAACAGACACTGTTTAGTTTCTACCACTATTGTCTCATTTCGTGCAATAACTGCGTATTTAAATTATGCCTCTTCCTCAGAACTTCCTTTGTTGTAGCTCACCGCAAACCAAAACACGATACCTGTACCTGGGGTGGGGCTAGTATGTCTTGGACGAATGCAGCTCTTGCCACGTCTACGTCGTATAGACAAAGACCATCACTTACATGCAAGCAGAATCGCAGAAGACCACGAGCAGCCATCCTTGTTGCAAGTGACAGCAGACACCAGTCAAGATGTGACCTGAGTCGACGGGCTGGAGGCGCGTGTGCCTGGCACTGACAAACATTCGCTGTGGTAGCTGTACCAGCTGCCATTGCTGATACTACGATCTTGGCGAATGTCTGTGCTGTGTGGATAATCAGAACCTAGTCTACGGTGTGAGAATGTTCACGTGCCCATTACAAACAGCATCGTTGCGCAACTGTCGCAGCGCGTCAAATTTGTGTCGCAGTTCTGTTTGTGCTTGTAAAGCTTATGGGACTTAACTAGGGGTCATCAGTCCCTAAACTTACAAACTGCTTATGAACTAGCTTATACTAAAGACGGCAAAAACATTCGTGCCCGAATTTTTCGAACTCCCGACCGCAGCGGCCGTGCAGACCGTGACTGACACGCCGCAGACCGCTCGGCCACCGCGGCCAGCTGTGTGGCGTTCTCCGAAAGGACTATACGGCCACTTGGAAGGCAATAATTTCAGCCCTTTCAAACTTACTGACCTGTAGGAAGCACGAGACGTCTCCGTGGCTAAACGCCTGTTTGTTTCACACATTAATATCAGGGGGTCATCAGACGTGTAAATAACGGGTTTTGATGCCTCTCTGCTAAGCTGTAGGCTGACATTCCCTGAGTATGAGGCTATCATCTTTCTTAGACGGGCCTTGGTTTTCGAGAAAACAGATGTTGAAGTTCAGTGCGCGCTGTAAGGCGAGTATCGTTATGTTCCCAAAAAATGA
Source organism: Locusta migratoria (assembly GCA_026315105.1). Lineage (NCBI taxonomy): Eukaryota > Metazoa > Arthropoda > Insecta > Orthoptera > Acrididae > Locusta > Locusta migratoria. The sequence continues at coordinate 16,287,000 of CM048755.1, forward strand.
GCGTGTCGCAGCAGTGAAGGTCTAGTGCTGCCACGACTGGAGGTACCGTGTTCGGGTCCTCGCCGTGTTATTGCTTTTTTCTTTTAATCAGAATAGTCCGAAATTTTTCCATTTTATTTTACAGAATATCGACAGACAGTGTAAATTGTTTGAAATTATTAAGTGGTTTAAATTATGCAGCCTCGGCCAAACGGAAAGCAGACTGTCCTCGCGGACATCCCTTGTCAACTCTATGTAACGCCCCGGTCACCGCCTTTCATTTAGCCACGGCGCTATAATTTCATAATACACAGAGTTCGCACCGACAGTCCTCTCTGTATTGTGAACGGGTAGCGCCATGAACAAACAAACGGCGGTGACCTAGCTCCTTAACCGTCAGTTTGCATTTATCTTCAACGTCCGTAGCTGGCAACGCGCTGTTAGTGCCGTGCGTGTTGGAAGAATACAGTGAAAGGGACGACCCAAGTGTGTCTACGGAAGTGCAGCCACTAACGCCATCATATACTCTTTAAAGTGGCGATCAGTGCCGGACTATTGTGATTTAAAATTTCAAAAAAATCGAACACGGTACCTTCAGCGTGGTAGCTGTAGAACTTAAGCGCTGCGCCACGCTCACTTAGAACATGGCTAACGTTAGGCGTCTTACAGCGCGCACTGAACTTCAACATCAATTTTCTCAAAAACCAAGGCCTGTCGCTAAAAAAAAAAGCGGATAGCCTCGTACTCAGGGTATGTCCCTCTACAACATATCCGAGACCCAACAAAATCCGTTATTTACACTTGTGATGGTTCCTGAGTCTTGTGGCAGTGAACATTTCCTATTGCAGGGTATCACAGATGGCGGTCTGGCAGCTACACCACTACGCAATCTTTTGGCGGACGACGTTGAAGCCATTCTCAGTACATCGCGAATCTTTAATTCAGCGCAAAGTTCCTAGTGATTGGAAAAAAGCGAAGGTGACTCCCGTTTATAAGAAAGGAAAGAGAACTGACCCACACAATTACAGGCCAATATCGTTGACATCAGTTTCGTGTAGAATTTTGGAGCATATTCTCAGTTCGAATATAGTAACTTTCCTTGAAACAGAAAAGCTTCTTTCTGTGAATCAAAAAATGTTCAAATGTTTGTTAAGCTTAAGGGACTTAACTACGGGGTCATCAGTCCTTAAACTTACAAACTACTTATGAACTACCTACAACTAAGGACGGCACAAATATCCATGCCCGAGGGGGGATTCGAACCCCCGACCGTAGTGGCCGTGCAGACCGTGACTGAAACGCCTCAGTCCCCTCGGCCACCGCGGCCGGCTTTCTGTGATTCAGCACGGGCTTAGGAAACATCGTTCATGTGAAACTCAGCTTGCCCTTTTCTCACATGACATCTTGCGAGCCATGGATGAATGGCAACAGGTGGATTGTGCTTTTCTCGACTTCAAAAAAGCGTTCGACGCGGTGCCACACTGCGGACTGCTAACGAAGATACGAGCTTATGGAATAGGTTCACAGATTTTTGACTGACTGGAAGACTTCCTAAGTAATAGAACGCAGTACGTTGTTCTCGGCGGCGAGTGTTCATCAGAGACGAGTGTATCGTCAGGCGTGCCCCAGGGGAGTGTGATAGCACCGCTATTATTTTCTATCTATATAAATGATCTGATGGACAGAGTAACTTGTAATTTGCGGCTGTTTGCTGATGATGCTGTGGTGTATGGGAGGGTGTCGTCTTTAACTGACTGTAATAGCATACAAGATGACTTAGACAAAATTTCTAGTGGGTGCGAAGAATGGGGACTTGGCACAAATTTTAATTGGATACAGGGGCACATGTGTCAGTCGCTAGTAGAGGTCTGATGGGTCATAGGCGGTTGTAGCCACCACGCTACTAGTTACGTGCAGTAGAAGGTAATGCTGTGGTGCCTTTAGGATCAAATGTTCAAATGTTTGTAAAGTCTATGGGACTTAACTACGGGGTCATCAGTCCCTAAACTTACAAACTACTTATGAACTAACTAAGATTAAGGACGGCACAAATATCCATGCCCAAGGGGGGATTCAAACCCCCGACCGTAGTGGCCGTGCAGACCGTGACTGAAGCGCCTCAGTCTCCTCGGCTACCGCGGCCGGCCCTTTAGGATCAATGGAGTTGTGTTTTTCTGTTAGGCGAATAGAATAATTTAAGCAGTGGGTAGAAGTAGTCCCACATGTGGCAGTAGGCTATTGCACGATTCTAGGGTTAGACTTTCTGCATAAACACTATGCAAAAATTGACCTTCGGCGGCATCAGGTGGAACTTAGCGGGAAATCATATCAGCTAGGGGAAACTGTTGTCAGCGCTGAACTGTGGACCATGGACGCCCCTCGCAACAGTTCCTCCAGAATTGAACCAGCAACTACATGCTGAGTGAGTGCTGACTAGTGGCGGTTGAATAATCCAGATGGATCTACTGAAAAGGGGTTGGAAGGCCAAAAAATAAATAAGTAAAAAGAATTTTAAATAATAGTCTGAACCATTGCAACCACCTAATCACCAGTGCTTCAAAAACAGCTCAACAAAATATCCTGAGACAAAGAACTGGATAACGTTTCCTCAATGGGACCATCTTCCACAGAAATATAACTAAATGTAAATACCTAACAATAATTAATATAAAATGAATAACATATGTAAAATATTCATCTCATCTCACTTCAACAGCACATAATACAGCTTTAATCAATGAAAGATGAATATAACACTTTCTCCTGCACACTATAATGCCAGCATTGAAAGATACAGAAATTCTGTAAATAATTGTGGGGTTTTCAATTTAAAATTCAACGGATAAACAGCAACTGTTGAAGTTTTTTTTACAGTGCACAAGTTTTTGCTATGCAGGTAAGAGCTTAAAAGATCCATTCATTTCCTTCATTACAACCAGTTTTGGCACATTGAGGTAGCATCTCCTGATCTGCTAGTTCCCACAAAAAAACTTTTGGTTGAAGATTCAGCAGAAGTATGTAACTTGTGTGGGAATCTACACCAGATAGGTGTGATACAAGAAAGATTGCTTACGAAATATGTGTTCCAGTTCTCCCTGTAAAATTTTGAGTTGAGCTTGTGCTAAGTTACTGTGGTTACCTACACATTTTATCACAAGAATTTCAATATGCAACATGACATGTAAATGTTACTGAATCAGTCTAATGAAGTCGCTCTCATAGTCAACAGCACACATTTAATGCTGTATTTTATTGTGTATATTTGTATTGATTTTATGTTTGACTCACTATCTACACTGCATTGACAACAACTAGGTCGAGCACTTCCTACAAAGGCATAAATGCTCTAAGGTGACAGACCAGAAGATGGTATCTCAGTGTACCAAAACCATCCATCAAGATAAATAAATAATAATTATTTTTTTCCTATCTTGGCATAATATTAATTTGAATTCAAAAGAATCCCAGACATGAGCAAATTATCTGCGACTGTAGTCTTTCCCGGCGTATACTGCTGATGAAGATCTCTCAGGGCTCCAGCCGGGTGGTGGCATTGATGGATCGCGACGTTTCAGGAAGTGTCATACTACCCATCTTCAAGCGAACTGGCGAGATGAGCGGAGTGTGGGGATCTTTATACCCGCAGTGCCCCCCCCCCCCTCTACTGGACCACGGGAGGCTACGGTGGGTCGGCGCGGTCGTGGGGGTAGCGGCGGTGTGCAGTCGACTCTCGGTGAGGTCATTCTGCCTGCGTCTGCGGCAGAGAACGGTGGCGGATGCACTCCCGACGTATACGCTGGAAAAGCATACAGTCGCAGATACGACACCTCTACAGGGAGGAAACAGTCTGTAGCTTCAAACTGCTACAGAAGGAACACACCAGGAAAGCCAAACTTCTCAGCACACTGGCTTTCCTACAACGGTGTCGAGATGAGAACATCTTACCACGGTTTGCGGTGATTCGACACCCAGTTAAATCGAAGAAGACTGACCGTATATTGAGACGAGCAGGCATGGCCAAAGATAGTGAGGGAGCTCATCCAGTACACCCGGAAGGAGCACGACAGGAATGCTCGTACCCTCCTTTCATGTCACCTGCAACTGGCGACGACATTACCAGCCTATTTATGGGAGTGGGCCGACTGGAGCACTTATTCCGACAGCGAGGTGTAGAAACGAAGTGCCACCTCATAACAGGTCGGCAAATTCGGCAGACTAGCCAGCACACAGACGACCGACAAGGAGATGAACGACGCCAGAGCCGTGGTCAATATCACCAGAAGAGAACTAGATGCTGCTGGACTCCCGAAGATCCATAAGGAAGGGGTGCCTCTGAGGCCAATCCTGGACACCATCAACTCTCACAGTTACGGACTAGCAAAACACCTGATGACACTGCTTAAACCCCTTGTTGGATACTGCAGCCACCATGTAAAAAACTTAGCCGAATTCGTGACAGTACTCAGAGATATACAACTACAAAAGGCAGATATCCTTGTGAGCTTCGACGTGACGTCGCTTTTCACGAAAGTGCCCCTCTCGGACTCTTTGGCACTATTAGCTGTGCACTTCGAGCCACAAACTGTGAAACTGTTCGAACATGCACTGACCACCACCTACTTTCAGTGCAATGGAGAATTCTATGAGCAGACCGATGGCGTGACTATGGGCTCCCCACTAGTTCCAGCGATTGCTAACCTCTATATGGAGCACTTCGAGGAGGCGGTCCTGCAAAACCGCCAAACAGAAACCAAAGCACTTATTCCGCTATGTCGACAAAACCTTCTTAGTGTGGGGGCATGGCAAACAGGCACTGGATGGCTTTCTTGAACACCTCAGCAACATCCATCCAAACATCAAATTTACGATGGACATGGAAGAAAATCGATGTCTCCCTTTCATGGACATCCTAATCAAGAAGCCAGATGGTTCACTAGGCCATACAGTTTTTAGGAAGAAGACGCATACAAACCTATACCTTCACGCAACAAGCTGCCACCATCCAGCGCAGAGAGACAGATTGTGCTGACAACCCCTTACACAGGGCGCGCGCCACGTGCGACAGAGAAAGCCTTCCCTCCGAGCTGCAATGCCTGAGGGAGGTCTTCCGCCAAAACGGCTACAGCGAGGCGCAAATCAACAGGACGATCAAAAAGAAGAAGACTGCAGTGGCAGTTGCTGAAGAGGAGGAAGAAGAGAAGCAAATCGTGTTCTTACCATACGTGGGACCACTTTCGGCCAAGATCGCACGCCTCCTGGGCAGATCAAACATCAAAACCGTCTTTCGTTCACCACCGAAGACGAGGGAGCTACTAAGTTCCGCCAAAGACCCATTGAAACTTAACACACCGGGAATTTACAGCATCCCTTGTGAATGTGGAAAGCAATACATCGGCCAAACACAGCATTGTATATCAAAACGCTGTGAGGAGCATATTAGGTGTGTTCGACAAGGGCACACACTTTCGACTTCAAGAAGACGAAGGTGCTGTGCCGAGCATCGGGTTTTTGGCAGAGTGTGATCAAAGAATCCCTAGAAATAAGGATTCATGATAACCTAGTCAACAGGGACGAAGGCTACCAGCTTAGCGCAGTGTGGAATCCCGCAATAGCTGCAATCCGTCGGGAGCGCATCCGCCAACGTTCTCTGCCGCAGACGCATGCAGAATGACCTCACCGAGAGTCAACCGCGCGCCGCCGCTACCCCCACCACCGCGCCCCGGTCGCCGACCCACTGTAGCCTCCCGTGGTCCAGTGGAGGGGGGGGGGCACAGCAGTGTTATAAAGATCCCCACACTCCACTCATCTCGTCACTTCGCTTGAAGATGGGTAGTATGACACTTCCCGAAACGTCACGATCCATCAACGCCGCCACCCGGCTGGAGACCCAAGAGATCTTCATCATGAGCAAATTAACCTACTTTTTTTTCCAGTGACATCGTTGTAAGACACCATACATAAACAAATATACTGAATCACTTGCAAATTCATGAAATGTGTGAATAATAAGGATAATTAATCACCATATAAATCCATATGAAATTTTTCTCTTCTCAAAAAAATAGATAAATTAATCTGATGTTACCTGAAACATGTAATCGCATATGATAACATAAGTAAGAAATCACAAATGTATGTACTAAATTAATGGTGCGTAAATCTTGGACCAATTTGGAAGAAAAAAAATAATTTTAAAAAATCTCTTTATCCTCTTGTTACTGATCACAGCAAAACCCCTATTTTATTTTTACATCTGGTCCATAATTAAAAAATTTAAGAAAACTCAGAATGGAAGAAAAATGTTAAAAATACTAAATTAAATTGACATATGTACGATTAAAATTCATAATCCTCTCCAGTAGGCCTACACTGTATATTATCTGTGCAAGTGAAGGAAATTAAATTAACAATAGTTAAGTCCAGAATAGCACCAGTGGCATACTTATGTATGCTGCACAGAAATGTTGTCAGTACTTGTCGTGAGCAATTATGGAAATTGAGCAATGAGAGTCAGATCTTTGTTCTCTGCAGTGAATGAGAGAACACAAAATGGGTCCACGATATGAAGAAAAGTGCAATGAAATATTTGATTTAGACAGTGCACAAGAAAAGCAATTTTCATGTCAAACAACCCACATTTCAAATAATTATATTTTTTAATTAAATCACGGTACTATGTAAGTGGATGAGTCAACGGAAGCGGATCAGTTTGTATTGTAAAAAGTGCTAACAATTCACTTAATTGAATCAATATTATTGGAATGGCCTGCCATAAGCACACAAAACTATGACACACAACTGCAAATATGCACTTCTAAACACACCAAACAAGACAATCACTTGGTGGGTGCTAACAAAACACGTTCGCATTTGTAAGAGAAAGTTGGTGAAAGAAATTTCACAAATAGATCTAGTTGCAACAAATAACACATTTCTTTTAATGATTTCCACCCGAAGTCGTGCATCATTTCTATATATCGCGATAGTACAGAACGAGCTGCCCTTCTCTGAACTTTCTCTAAATCGTCCGTCAATCCCACTTGAAGGGGATCATACAATGCGTTGCCATACTCCAAAATACGATGCACAAGTGTAATGTAGGCAGTTTCTTTAGTAGAACCATAACATCTTCTAAGTGATCTGCCAACAAAACATAGTCTTTGGTTCGCTTTCCCTAAAATACTTTCTGTGTGTTCTTTCGAATTTAAGTTGTTTGTAATTGTCACTACTAGGTATTCAGTTGAATTTACAGCCAGTAGTTTTGACTGATTTATCGTGTGAATGAAGTTTAACAGGCTTCTTTTAGTGACCATATGGATGACTTCACACTTATCATTATTAGGGTCAATTGCCATTTTTTGCACCATGCAGATATCTTATCTAAATCATTTTGCAGTTGCTTTGATCTTCTGGTGACTTTACTAACCAATAAGTGACAGCATAATCTGCGAAAAACCTAAGAGAGCTACTCACATTGTCTCCTAAATAGTTTATAAAAATAAGGAACAGTAGGGGCGTTATAACACATCCCTGGGGAACGGCAGATGTCACTTCAGTTCTTCTCTATGACGTTCCATCAATTACAACATACTGTGTCCTGTCTGACAGGAAATCACGAATCCAATCACGCAATTGTGATGGAACTCCATAAGCACGCAGTTTGATTAGAAGATACTTGTGAGGAACAGTGTCGAAAGCCTTCCGGAAATCTAGAAATACGGAATCTATTTGACATCCCTTGTCTATAGCACTCATCCCATCATGTGAGTAAAGAGCTAGCTGTGTTTCACAAGAATGATACTTTCTGAATCTGTATATATATACAGCAATGAAGCTTAAATAATCCATATTCTGCTCTTAACTATTTGTGGATTGTTTGGAGAGAAAACATTAATAAAAGCACCGCACATCGTAATTTTCTGCTGCAGAAAAGCAAGATGTAAACAGAAAACCACTGTACTACTGTAGTCTTATCAGAGGTTTAATAAAGTCATGCAACCCCCTTGTTAACTTGATAGATACCACCTCTTACATTGTAATTGGAAAAAATAAATGCAATGCCTTATTGCAAACATTTATGTCAACTGCATTACAAATTGTACTAGCAAAATAAAATCTGTGAGTGGTGGCTTTACATTTCTGCAGATCCTATTAAGAGTTATTGTTTAACTTTTTAATTGTCTCATTTCATGATACATCTATGTCACCAACTAATTGTAACAGATTCCTCCTTGCTGGCATACTGAAGTAAAGCAAATGATGCAATAAAATCAAACGCGATGTTTAGAATGCAACGGTCTGTCTTTCGTTGTCACTTGTAACTTGTTCAGTCGCACCAAATGTAAGGACAATTTCCAGTGACTCGTCAGGTAAGAACGTAGAATCGAGGTTAATCGTACTAGAAACAATGATAAAATCTGGGAATTTTTAGCATTGATCTTACGGGTTTTTAACAGGGGCCCTTGAGAACTTATGGAGTAAAATCGCGAAAAACTTCGGGGAATGTAAAATCGAAGTTATTAGATGAATTATGTTAACACCAACCTATTAAATTTTAATTTTGTGCATGGATGCACTGTAAGAGGTAAACAGTCAGCCAGCAGAATAATGTAATAACACTGTGCCAGATGGCGTGTACTGTGATTTCTCTACCAATAGTTTACTACGAAAATTGTTGATCCAAATAAGTTCCTCTTGGTTCAACATTTTTTTCTTTTTAATTGCACCTGATATACTGTTAACTTTAAAGTAAGTAACTTTTGACATTTTAAAACACGGTTTAATATATATTTGCCAGAGGGCACCAAGAAATGTTAATTTCAGTTGTTTTTAACTGCTTAATCCAGGTACTTTTATTTTTTAAGTTCTACTTTTACCTTCTATTGTTGTGTACTACAACTTTTACATTTAATGTTTTCTGCCTTTTCAAAATGTAACAAGGTAATAAACTTCTCAAATAAAGACGGTGCCTGGCACCAAATGTCTGCAAGCTGAGATGCATAGGAGAATGTAAGCAGCTACCCAATTTTAAAATTTTAACATGCACTAGAAAGACTCTTTTATTTGTATGTTTTATGGATCTGACTGTTAAATGTTATGAGGAGTACGTGAGTCCTCAAAATATGGTACGTAATTTCTATATAGTGTTTTTTTAATGCCTGACTCACAGAACTTGTTTTTGACAGCACTGCTGATGTTCCATCATGTAAACAAAATCAATATGTGATTTTTTTTTTTTTTAAATAAATATTTCGCATCACACCAACAAGCTGGAAATTTGTTATTTTATTGTAATATTTTGGAGGTCTGGCACAATATCCATTATCGAGTCAACATACAAATAAATTATTAATAACATGGATGAAGAGATCAATAACCTCCAAACACTCCAAAGAAGTAATGAGATTTTTAAAAATCTTAGGCTTCTTTAATTTTTAAAAGTTTTCAATTACTCTATGAGGTTCATGCATATGAGGGATTCAACTACCAGCTACAGACAGAGAGATGGAAAATAATATTCCATGTACACCACAGCTTGATTTGTTATGATGGGTTCAAGAAAAACAAAATGCACATCTCATTTCAACAGCACATAATACAGTTTTAATCAATGAAAGATGAACATAAAAATTTCTCCAGCACACTATGCCAGCATTAAAAGAGAAAGACATTGAAATTCTGTAAATAATTGTATGTTTTTAATTTAAAATTCAACTCTAGCTCTTGATACATATCAACTGTTAAAATTTGTTTTAACAAGGCACCAGTTTTTACAAGCTCTAGTAAAATAACAGTTCTAAAAATATATTTCAGTACACAGATTTTACTTATATTTCATACAAAGTAAGGCCCATTTCATCATCATGAGATTATAGTAATACAACATGATTAATCAGTTTATGAAGTTCTGGTATAGTAGGCATTTTAGTAGTTTTACAATCAAAATAAATAAAAGCTTTGGCATATTGACCTGTAGTTAGTGTTCATTCATGAATGTTTCATCAAATAAATCACTTTTTGTGTATTACATTGGTGAAAAATGTCATTTCACTTTAAAAATGTTTATGAAATGCATTGCCCAGTGTTACGTGTTGCACACTACTAAAATGAAAACATGACCTTCATAAAAAACAACATTGAGACAACAGTTGTTACAAAACTGAAATATTGTTCAACAAAACTGTTATGGTATTTCAACTTTAAAAAAAGATTTAGCAGAATGTTGTAAGGAAAAGCTATGGAACTACTAACTGCAAGTTACAGCACATAACTACTTTTTTAGAAAGAATATAAGAATGTCAACCAAATGATTAATAATTAGCATCAAACTACAAACTGGTATTTTATTTGGAATATGTGGGGATGTGTAACATATGCCAGTGTATCACTGGGAATAAACTTCAAATGAGCTATTTATCTGTAAACACTGTTTCCTAGTTCAAGTTTATCTCTTTGACAGATAAACATGTAAAACTTTTGCAGTTGCCTACACCATCTAACATAAAATAATAATGTACAGGAAATAAAATTACTTTCTCATTTTACAACACAAATGGAATGTAAGAAAAACCCAAACTGTTGTCATTCATTGACTGCTACAAGAAACCAGATCTAGACCAGCAAGAAATATAAAGAAATAAAGTATATCTTCGTGGTATAAAAGATGTCCTAACTAACAACACAGAGTAATATGAACTATAAACGTCACATATCATCATGTTTCTAATCCAAAAAGAATGTGTTAAGGAATCAGTAACAGCAATAAGAGCATTAAGCTCAACATACAATTGACTGTTTAGTAGAAACTCCATAGCTTTGACACGATGTGGCAACACACTTCAAAGGGAAAACCTAAGATGTCATAATTGAGACTATTTTAAGTAACATTACATCAATTCCTTCATATCAAGGGTAGTGTTTACTAGTGACCTAATAAAAACATATCCAACTTTTTAAACTTTTAAGTGAATACAAAAATTTGCAGTAATGCAATGTTCCATCATCACAGAGATTTCACTATCTCAACTAATTGTGATTCCCCCAACCCCAATATGTGTATGTGTGTGTGTGTGAAAGAGAGAGAGAGAGAGAGAGAGAGAGAGAGAGAGAGAGAGAGAGAGAGAGAGAGAGAGAGAGAGAGAGATAGAGAGAGAGAGAGGGGGGGGCGCAGGGGTAAGCATTTCCTTACAACATTGCTGTTAAAAGACTTCTTCACTTGTAATAACATAGTAGTATAAAATTTTAGCAGTAATGAAGTGGTCATAAAAACTTTATATGTAAATATTGCTTTACTACTTTACAAACAATTTAAATATAAGTGTGTACTTTTGTCTAATTAAAAACAAATTAGTTTCCACAGAAATGTGTACTTAATGTAATTAAATAACTTAATTACCCTGGAGTAAACATTATGAACACATTTCTCCTTTAGTGCAACAATACTGTGCTTACATGATATGTTTCACTATGAAAAGCCACATTCTTAATTACAAAAAACAGAAGTTTAGTTTCAACAATACAGAACACTCAACATATGAACTACCTCATTTGAAAAAATAACATCTATAAATACAGTGAACTATTAACAGTATGTGGTACACACAGAAAAATAACAAAATTGAGAGGAGATTGAAAAGTATGCATAAAATTATATAGCATAACTTGTATTTCAATGACAGAGTGAACACAGAGTCAGCAGTTTATATAACACTAGTGGCTAGGAGGTTTGTATCTCTGTTCCCTCTTTTTCCATCTTTCCTGTTAAATTGTTGGTAATACTTTGTATTATTTAATTAATGAAGGTAAAGTGTAGTGCATTGTCACTAACAGTGAAATAATGAAAGTTTAGCATCCATGCAGGCAAGTAAAATTTAACTTGATTGTGATGCTGACAAAGGATCTGTATCACACACACACACTTCCTTAATGAGAAATATAAGTGTCCAACTGTAATTTGTACTTTTAGGTATGCCTGTCAGCCACTGTCCCCCTAGAGCACAAACTGTGGATGTATCAAGTGAAGAAATAACCTCATTCATACCAATACTTCCTAAGAGAAAAGAGGAGGGGAAGGACACACACACACACACACACACACACACACACACACACACTCACACAAAATAAATGTAGGCAATGCATAACATACTTTTTTAATCCTGTGGGCCTCATTTTCACCTCTACTCTTTCTTTAACAGTGAGTAACCTTGGTCTTGTTCTGTAGTAAAACTGCCTGCAGTGACAGAGTTGACGGAGTTTGCATCGAATTTCCCACTTATTGTAGATGGCCAGTTGTTAAACACCTTACACACAGTAGCAGGGGTTAGATATTTTTGTCTTCAGGTTGGGGGTTGGGTAGGTTCAGTTTTCTTCCAAGTATCCAAAAATATATCACAGTAGCTGAATTGTCATAATTGGTTTACAATTAGAAACCAGGTTGTATCATGAGTGGCTAAAAAAAATATTTAAGAAAATGTATTTAAAAAATGAAAATTGCGGCTACAGTTCAGAAGGGGTGAGGGGGGTGTTTAGACCCACTCATCTCCCCACACCCTCCCCCATATCTACACTCCTGTTACATATGGTCTTACTGACAACATTTAATATAGTTTGGCTCTTTTTACCTCTAACTTTGAATTCAAAGTCTGTACCACATACACACATAAGAAAAAAGATATTAATGGTTGTATACACTATTGTAAAAATTTGAAAATTATGGTGAAACAATGGAAGGCCAAACAACAGTCACGAAGACATAATAGGAAGTTCGCAGGTATAATATTCAAACTCTCTTCAAAGGTAACATTTACTAACAATGTACATGGAACCAGAAAGGATATCCTGAAAGTTAGTGATTTTATTATCACTTGAAAAATTGACAATCAGCTTGGCACATTACCTTAGCTGGTAAATTACCGACTTCAGTCATTGTGAAAATTAATGGCACAAGTATGTGGATGTAACACATTTCGGGACAAAGATCTCTTGCTCACCACCTCCTCACATTTGGAATAAAAATATAAAATCCATTTTCCCTGTTTATCTCAATAAAACTACTGATTTGAGGTGTATAAAATAGCTTTAAAAGCTTACTTCTGATGTGCTATAGTAACTGTCACACATAAACAGACTAGAATTTATTTACATTATTCATACCAGACTAGATTTTTTTTATTCCTCAACAGCATATATGGCATTTCATGATTAATCTAAAATCCCGTGCCAGAATTACAGCCCTAAAACTTTTCCTCTTTTACAAAATTAATGCATTTTTTTTGCAAGCAAAAAATTTTTCTTTTGCTGATGACGCACACACAAATCAAACACGATCTGTGTCCTCACTACTTCAATAACTGTGATATTTAAGTCTTCGTACAGATCAATAATAAAACAATGTATCACAAAGAAGCAGAGTGCACCAATTTATACAGCAAGTGAATCAAGGGCTGAACATAGGTTTCACAACACTGCTAATAAAATTATATTGGTTTATCACATTCTTGACATTTCAAAACTTTAAATAATTCTTTAACAAAATAAACCAGACAAATTTTATAGCATAGCACCACAATTTCAAAAGACAACAATGAATGTATAAAATCTCAATGACAACCCTATGAATATATTCATATCAATATACATTCAGGAATGATGGGTTGTTATAACTGCTTTGTAATGCTGTAGAACATACTTGGACTTATAATTACATGCAGTCTATAACAAAATTTAGCACACTAGATACTTATAGCACAAAAATAGTACAGTCTGTAATCACAAGTGGACAGCATAAACACTTTTAAAGGCAACTGTAATATTAAATTAATTATGTGCATTATAAAAAATTTATCCAGTCATATCTATTGTGCTACCAATCATTTCTCAAAATTATTCAAAAAGTTGTGAGAATACTTTTTTACTGTAAAAATGCTTACTTCACCATTTGTTTATATCAGTTTTATTAGTAAATGTTTAACAATACTAAATTTAGAATTATCTGTCAATTTTTATGTAACTTTGATTAAAGAATGATGTTCAACATAAATCATTTTATGTAATAAAGTTTTACAGCATTAATCATCAACATTATACATAACATTCATACATTATACAGATAAAAAATGTAGACTACTACTCAGTAACACTTTCATACACCTGAGAGTAGATAAAAATAGCAACTACATCCATGACATAACTTTAAATAAACACTTTGAAACAGAGTCAGTAGTTACAATAGTACAAAATAATGTTTAAAAGACAATTTCCAGACATTCTGTTATGCAATGGAACCATTTCCACTGTAAGTGATTATTCCATCACAATACATGATTCAAAGTTTTACAGCCTTTAAAAATTTAAAACTAAATATTTAGTTTTATTTAGTTAATTAAAAAGTTTTTGATTCTGGTGTGATCAGAACATCCCAAGTCTTAAAAAAGTCTCATTTCTCGGTTTCATCAAGTTGAAAAGATTTCAGTGAAGATGTGGTCATTGTGACGGTACGCTTTTCAGTACGCTGAGTAACTGACTGCTTTAACATTCTTTGCTCTAATGTTGTATTCTCATCACCTTGATAAGTGGAATAATTGTTAAAACTAGATTCTGCAGTCATACTAGAATATCCTTGACTGGAATCATTAGACATATCAAAAGTGCCCGCCATCTGTCGTGATGGAGTGCTTGTATAAATTCTCGATTCTGTTTCATTATTACTCAGTGTACCATTTGTTTTACTCTGATCACTTGTATTACTTTGTTTTTCTTTGTTAAATTTTGCAGGTGTATTGAATGCCTTTGTACTAGCAGTTTCAAAGCTCGATAGTTTATTAGGAGACTGTGTGTCCTTTGTGTCTGCCTCATCTAACATACCACGAATGCTGGAATATGCTTTCTCCACTTTGCTCAAACTTGAATATAACTTCTCTGGTGATGAAATGTTGCCATTTTGTGGTGCACTGTTATTGACTGTTGTAGAAAATGTTGTTGTAAATGTGCCCACTGGAGACTGGCGCAAAGTATTGTCAAATGACCGTGTCTCATACCTGCAAATTGAATGCACTGTTATTTACATGTAACATATGGCACATAACATAAATTTTCAAGTTGCAATTTATCAACAGGAGTTGTCAGAAATGCTTATCTTAATTCTATGAATAAGCTACTGTCTAGTGCAGTGCTTAAACTCCATACTCATTAAAAATATATCTTCAGTGTTGTATAGAGTGATAAAATTTAGTAAAGTGAAAATCGCAACTAATAGCAATAATAGCATACTTTTATAAAAATTACAAAAACATGATGAAAAATATTTCTTAAATGAACATAATTGTGTAACACTAGGCAATAAATACTGTCACAATCAAAAATATTTTGAAATATCACTGAATTTAAGAAGGCACATAGCAACAAAATGTGTTCTCAAGTACTCAAGTAAAATAAAGCTGCCTTGACACAAAAGAAACGTACAGCATATAGTGAATAAAACAAAACTATGCTTTGTTTAAAAGGGAATCTTCAATTATCTCCAATTTTTTTTAAGGACCTAAATACATTCATGTTCAGAAAATACTCTTTGAAGGAATAGGGATACAAAGGTCATATTCACAGGACACAATGTCAGTCTGCGAGGTCGAGGTCAACACCAATACTGCAGGGATTTCAATGTACAGTGGAAAATCAATTAAGTCATCTTCGGGGCCGTAGTCATGAGGGTTGAGCAAATAGACGGATAACAGAAACACTGTATTCCTCCAAAACATAACCTCAATCAATTATTTTATGTAGAGACACATATCACTCTCACAGTAATATAATAATATTTTGGAGCGAAAACAAATTGAACACTATTGTAATAGCAAATAAAACTATTTATTAAATGAGAAAAACATCCGTACAGTAGCTACAAAAGTTGCAAATAATGTACAGTACTGTACTGTACTAGAAACTTACAGGTGAAATAGTTTATCTAGCTTGGAAATAGTCAGTCAATTTCTTCTGCCTTTTTGATGTTTGAGCTTTCACCACAGCAATATTTCGTATTTTTCGGAGCAGTAGTGCCTGTGTTGCATTAGCCTCTTCTTGACTTTCAAACCATTCTATACACTTGGACAGCATTGTTTGGGCCTCTGAATGGCTAATAGTTTGTTTTTCTCCATGGTTTGAACACTCTTCTTCATCAGACCCTTCTTCTTCTTTGGTGGCACTTATTCTGTCAACAATTTAATCGTCACTCAAAATTTGAAAACCCCCTCCACTTTGTTACACTCTAACCACTCTGATACTTCTTCTGACGTCAAATTTGTGCTGATTTGTAAATTATTGTACAAACTGACCATCTCGTCAACTGTCACACACTCAGGGTCCTCTGATTCTTCACCTCTAGGTTGAGGCCAAAGTTTATTCCAGCCGTTCTTGAGATTTGACAGTGACAAATCACTCCATGCACTGGTAACATTGAAAATGACTTCTTTAATACTGTACGACCTCCAAAACTGTTTTACAGATGTCGATTCATCAGATGAGAGCAAACTTTCGATAAATATTTTTCTATAATGACGTTTCATGTTTTCGGTGATTCCCTGATCCATGGGCTGTATAAGTGAAGTTGTGTTTGCTGGTAGGAAGAGACATGTTATGTTGCCGTCATCACTTTTCATTTCACAAGTAGGGTGCATTGGGGCATTGTCTAATAGCAACTTTTTCTCAGCCAAATGTGCTCTAACTTGAGGTACAAATTGTTTGTGAAACCAGTCAGAAAAAATTGATTGATCCATCCAAGCATTCTTCTGGGCATAGTATTTTGCAGGGATTCTTGAATGCATGAGGTTTTCTTGATTTCCCAATCACAAGTAGGAGTAGCCTATGATTGCCAGTCGCATTTGCACGAACCATAGCAGTGATGCGATCTTTTTTGTACTTTGAAACCTGGAGCAGCTTTTTCAGAGAGCAATGCCAATGTCTTTTGTGGTAAAACCTTCCAATGAAGCCCAGTTTCATCACAATTTGAAACTTGCTCCCTAACAATATTCAATTCAGCCTTTCTTTTTTTCTTTAATTGTTCCCGGAACTCAGCAATTACAGAGCTATCCGCACTGAGTTTTTCTCCACTGATATCAAGTTGGCGAATGCCATGAGGAAATTAAAACTTGTCGAACCATCCGATATTTGCTTTAAAAGATGAGTCACCATCAAGTTTCTTGTTCATTTCAACAGCCTTGGCCATTAATATAGGGCCCTGAAAGTGGAATCCCCTGACTTCTTGCTTGTATAATCCATCAGTACATTGCAGTGTCCAATTCATCATATTTTGCAGGTTTCATTGTCTTTCTTGTTAGCACATCTCCATCGATGCTCTGCATTGTTGACACATGTTGTTCTATTTTATCAGCATCGTTATATCGTTAACTATTGTTCTTCCAATACCATAAAACAGCGCTACACTTGGCGCAGTTTCCCCCTTTCTTAAGCGTATTACAATTTCAAGTTTTTGATTAAGTCCTAAAACAACATGTTTACGTTTTTCAGACATTTTATCAAGTCACTGAATCACACACACCTGCACTAAATACAGTAGTGTAAAATATTAGTAAAAAAAGCTTATTCAAGTGGAAAACATGTAACACGGCACAGCCCACTAGATACACTGCGACAATTACAGTCTTCTCACCACAACTGGAAACCGATCCAGTGGTGATTGTTGACTCACAAGTGAGACAAAGACAAGATATTTTATGTACCATTCTACAGCGGGCAGGTACACTCACTTGCCACTAAAAGAGAGTAAATAAACGAAGTGAACGTGTCACTGCACCTTAGAGCATTCTGTTGTTATAGTATTATTATGCTGTTACAGTAGTGACGGCTAACAGACACTGATAGTTTAAAAAGTGACCGTTAATCGAGTTTTTACTGTATAGTTAAATATTGAATCCACTTTATGTAGCCTATTACAGTCATCTAGTATTTTCTTATGTACTTCCATATATGAATCTGAAGCTACACAGCTACACAGGTAATGAGGGATCAACAACAGTATCGACAATAGCCATGTTTTGTACTTTTATGGTGTGCTGTTCTTCTGCATCTCACCAGTATTCAGCAATGACTAGTGACAAAGTTTCATACATTAGTTCCAGTGTATCTGGCTTGTTAAATGCCTGGGACAAATCCCTTAGCTTTACTTCAAATTAGTCCTATTGGATTCAAATTGCAGTGGCACAGTGAATACCGAAAAAAATGCATCCTTTATGTGGTGTGTTCAATGCCATGAAAATTGTTTCTCAAGTGTGAACCACACTATGTTATAAAAGATGAACACATCCCAAATAAAGAATATTTGATTTTTCATTTCTGTCTCAAAAATTTTATTTTCAACATTTTCTTCACTTAAACTTTTATAAACCATCAATAACTAAGAATTTATATTTGTAATGAAAATTTGATTCAAATTTGATACATAATTAGAAAGAAGACGACCTGCATTAAAAAAGGATGTGATTTGATACGAGTTAATTAGCAAATATTTGATAAATTTGATATTTAAATGAAGTCAGTATTTTAACTGAATGAACTAAAATGGATCACGGTTCCCCCATTTTCTTTTTCACAAGTGAGGATCTAGCCTCTCACATTACATATTTTAAGAAGGAATTCGAGGTTTCACAACCCCATGTTCAGAAGAACTTCATGAACATTTTGGGGCAAAAGTGATTCACAAGCCTCAACACATATATAATATCCAACTCTTTTCAGCTCATATGGCTAACCTTACACTTGCTGAAAATCACATTAGCCTGTATTACTAGATGGCCAATTGTCAAACCAGTTCCAGTTGGAATTTGCATACAGCTTCCAGAGGAACAAAACAAATGTTTTAGTTTCAGTATTGCATGTAATTAATAACCAAATTTAGAAATTTATAATGCTGTCTGAGTGTAACCATTACTACAATAAATTAGGTATTAATGTTGGAAATTGTGCATATGAACTGAGACTTTTAGCACACGGAATGGCAAGTACTCATCCAAGGTTTCAGAATGAAAGCACTTAGTGACTACCAATTAAATTTTAACATCATTGCAAACCATTTCTAAACTTTTTCTAGCTAATGAATGAAAGTAACCTAACACTACAAGAGTCTCAAATATAAAATTTAATTTATGAACCACCATCCAATACTGCAAAATAAATAAATAATAGGTTTTTTTCAAAATCAGTTGAAAATGACACATGTTCTATAAATCTTTGCAAACTGGGCTCATGAGATATGTCATGATTTTAACTGCAAAAAATGTGTATTTGGTTATCCAAAGCAGGCTATCCATACAAAGTAGTTTGAATCAAATTTGGGTGTGAAAAACATGGCATAAAAAGAGAGAAACTTTGGATGTTTATATCTCGTTAAGTATAGGCATCCAGAACACAAGTTAATATGCAATATATCAGTAGCACAGGGATGTGGAATAAAAAGTTTCTTTCACCTTATGTTTTGCAGTAGTTTACAAATTTGTCAGAAAGATATCAATTTTTGATAAAATATTAAAATAGGGTGCCTTCAATACTACTTTTACAAATAGCTTTGCATTAAAGCTTCAAAACCTTTCTCATTCAGAGGGGAAAAAACATGTTTTCAACTCTCACAGAAGTTAGGGTTTTATTTCCAACATTGTCTAAGAAGGCAACACAAACTGAGGTGAAGCAGCCGGAGAGGTTGTGTTGCAAATGATGTTAAAACTTTGTGTTTTTACAGTATCTCATTGATTAAATGGCATGTTAAACATGAAACTATTCTCACAACAACTTAACAACAAGAGGTTTACCAATATATAACACCATTTTCATACTGCTTTCCTTACTTCCATAAAATCAGTTTAAACAATATTTTGGTAGATGTTAGAAAAATAAATCACATAAATTTGTTTTCAGAAAACTTGTTTTTAAGCCACTTTCTGCAGTTTATTTTCTGGAAATTGTTACTGTAAGCCAGATTATATTGAAGGAACAGAGAAAGCAGAAATGAACCACTGCTTTGGTACCCAACAAGCATCTTCTATTTTGTGCCCCTAAAACGAATCAGCAGCAAGCATTGCAGGAAGAATACTGATTTATAACTTCAGCCATTTCCATAGTAGGCAGCATACAAGATGAACTGGAAAGAATGTCATCGTGCTCAAACACAATCTAGTGAGATGTAACTTCAAAAAATAAAAATAAAAACATATGCAATGAAGGACACTCATCAAATTGTTGAATGTAACCATTTCAGTGGTACATTTCATCAACTATGACCATCATGTGTTGCTAGTGCACATTCTGAAATCTTGGTTTTTCTGGGTACTTGAAATAATTTTCTTTCCAACTTCTATTGGATTTGAATCAGTTGCAGAAAACAAAATTTTTACAAGCAAATTGATGTGACATATTAATTTTTTGTTTTCTAATATTTGCAAAATGTAAGTTTGAACAGAATTGGTACATTATATTAAAAGAACCTTATGTTGTTGCAACTAAAGATTCATGTTTATTATGCAAAGTTATAACATTATTACAACATTATTTTTCTGCCTACTTTATTTCAATTTATGTAGCATTATAAAAAGGATAAATCCTCAGTCAAGATCGCCAATTTTATAGTTTTGGCTCTTAGTGAGCCTTCTTCATATCGTAAAAGTGTTTAAAATGCATGACTGTTATTATATTTATAAAATGTATCACATATCACATTTTATCAATTTGACCACAGTCATTCATTTTAAACACTTTTACAATCTGAAGATAGTTCAACAAGAGCTGAAACTAGTGATCAAATAATAAAATTGGTGATCTTGACTGAGGATTTATCCTATTTATTTTCAACAGATCACAGTCTCCAACTTCTGTCGATGTCAACAAACATGATTATGTAACAATATCAGGCAATGTTAGAAGGAAAACATAGTGTCCTGGTAAAACACAAATTACATTGTTATGAATGAGACTGGTTTTGAAGATTTAAAAGAAAATGGTCTTTGTAAAAAAGTATCTAAGATATCGTATTTTTCACTATTTCACAAATATCGTTATCTTTACGACAAATTTGTAAACTCCCTATGCTCTTTAGATACAGTGCGATAAGTCTCATGTTAAGCATGAGTCTGCTTTAATGCAAAGATTTTCATGCCTGACATTG
The DNA here is from genome assembly GCA_026315105.1 of Locusta migratoria. Classification (NCBI taxonomy): domain Eukaryota; kingdom Metazoa; phylum Arthropoda; class Insecta; order Orthoptera; family Acrididae; genus Locusta; species Locusta migratoria. Next base: position 16,308,142 of record CM048755.1, read on the forward strand.
CTTAAAATTATCTAGTACTGTTAGCCTGTGTTTTTCAAATTTCTTCACACAAATGTTCCTGGTGACTGCCTAAAATTGTCTGGCTGAATATGCCTTGTAAAACTCCTCTGATTATTATCCTTATGGGAATGCATAGTGTTGTACAAATTCCCAGCTTTTTCTGGTTTTCATGATATTAAGGGTCACTGGGCATCCTACAATATGTCCCACATGTACTTTATGGGATTTACATAATTCTTAATTCTCATTTCTTGCAACCTACAACAGAAAAAATTGAAAAAAAAATTTCCCTGTTTTTTACTGTTATATGTGCTCCTCTAAATCCTGTAACAGCTATTAGTGTCTCTCAGTACGCAAATTTTACAAAAAACACTTTTCAACATTTTGTATGCATAGAGTAAAATTTTTAAGAGTGTAATAATTAGTCAGAAAAATGAAAGTACACAGTCAATTGTCAACGGCTCCTTAACACACCATATATGATAAAACCAAAAACCACATCACAAAGCATGTGACATGATACTTACAATAAGAAGCAAGTGGTTGTGCATTACATCATTGCAAGTTAATGAATGTGCAGCATTAAAAAAAAATGAATACTTACCTTGATGTGAAAGACTCATAAGTTTCAGGTTCTGAATCAGAAGGAGCTTCTCCTTTTAATTTGTATTTTGCTTGGCGTATAGCAGTCAACCGACTCCAAGCTTCCTCCAGTTGGCGTTCAATTCGCAGAACTTCAGACCTCGCATTGATTTCCTGTGCTATACCACCAACCATTCTCTGGTTCAGTACAAGACTGCGTTGCTTCTCCTGCTGTGTTGCTTGTTGGGCTGCACGTACCAAGTTATCTGTTGCTCGTTTCACTGCATTGCCAGCAGCCTAAAGTACAACAGTATTTTTTAAATGTTTTGTACTACTAATGAAAATAAACTAAACAAGTCATTCATCATTTTACTATTTTTTTAACACGAAAATATTTTCATTTTATGGTAACCTACTGTTGAAAACATGTCTCCAATTTATTACTGTTATACATTGTCCTCTAATCCCCATGATAGTTATTAGCTTCTCTCAGTGCATACATTTTACAAAAACTACAAAAGCTAAGTATCATACACTTACAAATGAAGAAACTCATACCAAGATTGATATTAGAGAGTAAAGGTGTATAGAGTGGAGATATGGGCAACTAACCTGAAACAAACCAAAACCTGGAGTGGGAACTGTAGGGGGAGGGGAAAGAAGACGACGACTTATGATCACCTGGATCCAAAATGTACGGCTGATAATAAGGAGATTTGGAGTAGAGGAAGAATGTATATTAGACTGGGGGAAGTCTTGAAGAGATAGTTTCACACATTATGTACCAGATGTAGCAATTTGAAGTTAATTATGATGTTGGAGAAAATAATAAATGAATACAAACCCATTCAATGGTCCATTAACACACAATGTATGATGAAACCAAAAAACCACATAGCCCATAGAAATGTTACATAATACTTACAATAATGAGTAAGTGTGATGGTACAGTGTATACTTATCAGGTAGGATTGATGGAGGACACTGAAAGAGTACAAAGAAGGGCAGGTTGTTTTCTACTATAGATATATAGGGGAGAGAGTCTTACAGAAATCATACAGGAGTTGGAGTGGGAATCATTACAACAATGGTGCCTTTCATAGTGATGATATCTACTTAACAAAATTTCTATCACTGACTTTCTCCTCCAAAAGCAAAAATATGTTGCTGACTTCCACCTACATAGGGAAAAATTATCATCATAATAAAATTAAAAAAAAATCAGAGCTCAAACAGAGAGACTTGGGTGTCCTTTCTTCCAACACATTACTAAAAAATGGAATGGTACACAAACAGTACGGAGGTGGTTTGATGAACACACTGCCAGGCATTTTAGTGTGATTTGCAGAGTACTCGTGTAGAGGTACATGTAAAGTCTACTGTTTTAGGTTAATCATACAACAACAGGGTGTACTTTAATGCATACATGAACAGTAACTTCAGCTTTAGTGCTCCATTCATTTGATCTTTCAACTCCTTAATGCCTCTGACAGGAATTATACTGCTATCCAAGTTTTCATTTCTTCTTCTGTATTATTATTATTATTATTATTACTGAAGGTACAGATGGATACAACCTTGTCTCATTTCCTTCATGGCTACTGTCTCTCTCTCTCTGCCTTTCAATACTTGTAACTGCAGTCTATTTTCTGTACAATTTATATGTAACTTTTCAAATGTTTCAAAAATGTTTGAAAATCTATCGGACCAAACTGCGTGGTCATCAGTCCGTAGCTTACAAACTACTTAAACCTAGGTAAACTAACCTAAGAACAACACACACACACACACACACACACACACACGCCCCAGGGAGGACTTGAACCTACACGGCGAGCAACTGCGTGCTCTGCAGCGAGATGCTTTAGACCGCTCGGCTACTCCACCGCGGCATAACTTTTCATTCCCTATATTTTACCCATGCCACCTTCAGAAATGCAAATAGTGATTTCCAGCTAACATTGCTGAAAGCTTTCTCTAAACATACTAATGCTATCAAAATAGGTTCCCCTAGCTTCTCATATAGGACATCCTATAGGTACTGTAACATGAACAAAATTTCAAAAATTTTACAAGTAGTGTTCTTCACCAAGTATAATTATCAACACTGATGACTAACTATTGCATTTAAACTGTACATTCAGATGATGCTTTCATTACTTGATTAATGATTGGACATGAAAAGATATTAAGTATGACTTGTGGCTGTTTTCCATTGAAATGTATTCTTACATTTAATCCACTCTGATCTTTCCAGTCACATATAAATAATCCATGTCAGAATTTTGAAACCACTATTTATTAGATTCGTTAGTTCTGTAATATCTCTTTCAGAACAAAGGTTGTATGTGATGTGACATTAATATAGAGAGATACGTTTAAGATACAAAATACATACAGTAATTCAGTACAAAAAAGAAAATAAATTTATTTTCAAAAAATTTGTACCCCCACAATTGTCTGTTTTGGGCCTTCACTACAAATTTTTATGATCTGCACCATCTTACAGTAGCATGCCTTTGAAAGAAATGACATAACATCACATGATCATATAAAATCAACTGGCTGTCAGATATGATAGCTTCACATGTCAAACCAAGGATGTCAACACCTTGTCAACAAGTCTTTCTTGCCGCCATTGTAAGTGTACTGGAAGTTTGCCGACTGCTGGTGCCACACATTGTAGAAACATTGAACTGAAACACGTTGCACATATTACCACAGTTCATCAACGATTGTGTGATGCAGAAACACACAACTGTGCATGCAGAAACACACAACTGTGCATGCAGAACCTGAAAGGGATATGAACAATTGGTAGCACAAGCCTCCTGCTGAGAGTAACAGTCTAATTTTGTGTTTTCCAAAGGATCTCAATAAGTCTGAGAGATTAAAAACTTACATATGTAGTATTTATTCCACAATATCTTTTATTTGTTTGTTATGAGCAGCTTTAGGCTTCTTGGGCCATCGTCAGATAACTTAGTACTGAACAGATAGTTCACACATAACATTGAGGTTACATATACGAAGATGGTTTTTCAAAGATATGTGAATCTGAATGTCTTATGACTATGAATTCGTACTACAGAACAAGTATACTATAAAACAAATGGACTTTAAATGAATACATCTTAGGCTACAATTGTATTAAAATATTAAAACTGTGAGATTGTACGAAAAAGTATTGTCAGATAGGTGATAGTACAAACAAAACTTGGATTTGCTATGACTATCAATACCACAGAACGTGCGTAATGTAAAATACAAATGGGGTTTGAATGAGTAATACCAGCAAGTTCCCAACACCCCATAGCACACAAACATGCAGCCTTCCACACCATGGTACATCATTTACTAGCTATACCACAACAGAAAGCAGATTTAGAAAATGAACTTAAAATAATCAAAGAAATAGCATCCAGCGATGGTTACAGTCTCACCCTGGTTGACAACATACTTAGCAGGAAAAAGAGGCAAAAGAAAACAGCACTTCTGTATCCTCCACATAAATCACCGAGTCATAGTGATAAAAAGTTGGCCCCCCATGCTATATGTAGGTAAGCCTTCAAAGGTAATTGCAAAAAAAAAAAAAAAAAAAAAAAAAAAAAAAAAAAAAAAAAAAAAAAAAAAAAAAAAAAAAAAAAAAAAACTGAAATCCAGGAAATACATCCCAGCTTTTTACACCATAAATACTGTTGCCCACATTTTGTTAAACAACAAGGACAAAATTCTACCTTTAGAACAGAGTGGAGTGTATAAAATGACCTGTAAACTTTGTGGCAAATTAGGTCAGGATTCTTGGACTGGTGTTTGTTAATTTCCAACACTGAGAGTTTTCTGCCCTTTTTCCCTTTATGGAGAACGTCACATTTAATATCATAAGAAAGACATTCATTTAGAGCATGATCAGCAAAGGTGAAATCTTTCTTTATCAATCTCCAGCTCTTTACATGCTCAGATAGTCTAGTGGTTGCAGCCCTACCTGACTGACCTACATATAATTTTGCACAACGTTTACAGGTAATTTTATACATTCCACTCTGTTATAAAGGTGGAATTTTGTTCTTGTTGTTGAACAAAATATGGGAAACAGTATTTCTGGTGTAAAAAGCTGGAGTGTATTTCCTAGATTTCAGTTTTTTGGCAATTACCTCATAAGGCTTACCTACATATAGCATGGGGGCCCACTTTTTATCACTATGACTTGGTGATTTATGTGGAGGATACAGAAGTGCTGTTATCTTTTGCCTCTTTTTTCCTGCTAAGTATGTTGTCAATCAGGGTGAGGCTGTAACCATCGCTGGATGCTATTTTTTTATATATATATATATATAATTTCATTGTTCACCTTTATTAAAATGATGTCAACTTATTAATATCTTTTACACTGTGTGTAAATAATCTTGTCATATGTGTTCCATACCAAAACTCTTTCCCCTTGTCATAATCCCCCCCATCCAATGTTTTTCTGAGATTTACAGTTTGTTTGTACAATCACCTATCACTCACCTGGACATTTCTAATATTTGTAACCTTAAGTGATGTAAGATGTACACATTGGGAACTTGCTAGTATTACTCATTCAGACCCCATTTGTATTTTATATTATGCACATTCTGCGGTATTGATACTTTGTCATAACAAATCAAGGTTTTGTTTATACCATCACCTATCTGACAATACTTTCTCATACAATCCCACAGTTTTAATATTTTAATACAAATGTAGCCTAAGATCTAATTATTTAAAATCCATTTGTTTAATAGTACACTTGTTCTGGAGTATTGATTCATAGTCATAAGAAATTCACAGATTCACATATCTTTGTAAAACCATCATTGTATATGTAACCTCAATGTTACATGTGGACTACCTATTCAGTACTAAGTTATCTGACGATGGCCTACAAAGCCTAAAGCTGTTAATAACAAACAAATAAAAAATATTGTGGAACAAAAATACTATGTATTTAAGTTTTTAATATGTCTTTGTTACTCCAAGTACTGACAGAATATTCCATGAACATAATTCTGAGAGAATATAATCTACTTCAGGTACATGCTATTTCTGAGCTCCAACAAATTCTTCATGAAGTATTGCTATCTAAGGATTTCTGCTGGTCTCTGTTTCTCCCCCCCCCCCCCCCCCCCCCAAATCTGATCCTCTGCTACCTTGACTATTTCATGTCTCCAAACTCTACACTTGTCTTCAATTTTATTCCTTTCTCACATTTCAGTCACTCAGTGGCTAATCTCTTCCCCATGAAAAATATGCAGTGCTCCTTGTAAGTTATTCCGACTCCACCTCCTTTATTTCCTACTTCCATCACTTTGTCAGTTTCATTCTGCCATTCATATCCACCAAAGTCGGGTCACAGTCCACATCTACCCCTGAAGATGTTGCTGTTAAAAATTCACTTCTGTTATCTATTTGAAACCACCTTGTGTGTCCAGATGTCTTATACACACTTTTTTTTTTTTTCATAACAGTGTATTAGCAATTAATAAAATTGGGTAAAATTCTAGCAATGTGCTTCCCTTTTCCCCCAATCAACTCTCTCCTACTATTTGTGCCCTTGCTTTTCCCATCAAATATCAGTTTCTTATCAGCCTAAATTTTTGTCTCCCTTAAATATCTCAATAATTTCTTTTATATCATGTTACATTCTTTCTATGTCATCATCATCATCATCATCATCATCATCTCTGCATCTAAGTAGCCATACAAACTTGTACTACTGAAGTTGGTATTCCATTACCCTTATTTTGCCCTTATTAATGTTCATCTTACACCCTTCTTTGAAGACAATGCCCATTCCATTCAGTTGCTATTCCAGGTCCTTTGCTGTCTTTGACAGAATTATAACCTCATAGGCAAACTGCAAAGTTTTTAATCCTTCACTCTGAACTTCTCCAAATTTCCCCTTGCTTTCCTTCACATCTTGCTCAATGTGCAAATTGAATAACACTGGGGAAAGGCTACAACCCTGTCTTACTCCCTTCCCAAGTAATGCTTTCCTTTCATGCCATTTGTCTCTTATAAATTATATCTGCTTTCTGTACAAGTTGTAAATAACATTCCATCACCTATATTCATAACCAATAAGATACAGTCAGAATCTATATCTCCCCCTGCAAGTCATACAATTTAAAATCTAATTTCAAAATCTATGTCTTGACATTATAAAATCTATCTGGTACCTTCTGGTGTCTCCTGGTCTCTTTCATAAATAAAACCATCTTTCACAATTCTTAAACCGTGTGTTTGTTATGATAGAATTATGTTATGTGAAAAATTCTACTAGGCAGCTTTCTGTTTCATTCCTTTTTCCAAGTCCATATTCTCCTACTATCTTTCCTTCCCCTCCTTTTCCTACTAACCCCCTCAAAAGCAAGTTTTCATTTCCCATTTGTGTAAATCTTAATTACAACAATGCGATCACTGTGCTGTTTGTAGTAGTTTAAACGCATTCCTCTTTTCTTATTCAGTATTAGACCCACTCCTGTAATATCCCTACTTTTATAACCCTGTACTCACCTGTCCAGAAATCCCATTCATCTTTCCACCAAACTTCACTAATCACCACTATATCTAAACTTTGAGTTATCATTTTCCCTTTTTAAACTTTCTAACCTCCTGACCACATTAAGTGATCTAACATTCCACACTCCAAACTGTAGAATGCCAGTGTTGTCTTTCCTGATTACTACATCCTCCCGAGTAGTCCCTCCCCGGAGATCAGAAATATTGTGCAGAGATCTGGAATATTTCATCCAAGAGAATGCCATCACCATATATTCATTCAGTAGAGCTCCATGTCCTCAGCAAATTAACAACTGTAGTTTCCACTTGCTTTCAGCCATTTGCAGTAACTGTACAGCAAAGTCACATAAGCTGATGTTATAAGGCCAGCTGCATCAATCATGCAGACTGCTGCCATTGCAACTACTGAAAAGGCTGCTGCCGCTCTTCGGGAACCACACGACAGGCCTCTCCACGGATACCCCTCCACTGTGGTTGCCCTTACTGTCCGGCTATCTATATCATTGAACCACGCAAGCCACCCCACCTCGGCAATGTCTGTGAGTCATGGGAGTAGTTCAATTATTTAATCTAATTGATTGGTTTTGTTTTTCCCAATGGAAACATTGAGCGGTCCACACCTGGAGATGAACAAACTAATAGGATACAAACAGAGCATGACACACAAAAGGCTGAATTACTGAATGTATTTTTCCAAAGCTATTTCACAGTGGAAGATTGCATTGTAGTTTCTCCTATAAATCGTCACATGACAAAAGGCAGATGTCAAAATAAGTGACCAAAAAAATAGAAAAGTAGATGAAATCACTCAACAGAGGAAAGGCCACTGGACCTGAAATAATACAATTTTGACTACTCGGAGTATGCAAAATAACTTGCCCTTTTCTAGAAGCAGTGTAATATTAGTCTTCAGTGGAGTGATGCATTAATAATGATTCGAAATAAGAGGAGGTCAGTCCCATTTTCAAGAATGATATTTTTTTTTAAAAATGTGCAAGATTACTGGCCTGTATCTCTGACACCAGTCTGCAGCATAATTTTCTATTTTTTTTCTTCATAAATAACAATACTGCTACCAGTCACTACATTTTATATTTTCTTTAGCATGGCATGTTTTGGGAAATAATTCCCATTTTCAAGTGCATTTTTTGCTACCCGATTTAGTTGTGGTGTTTCTGATGTGCGAGGTTCTGCATTACTTTGTTGTCTTGATCTCACACACATTAAACACCACAACTAACATTTTGTGCACAGCATACATAAATGTTAACAAAACATCGTCAAGAGCTGAGACTCTTCAGAGTATGATGGTCAGTGCCCAACAGAGGGATTTTTCGATTTTGGCAGTGGTGTAGGAATTCAGCTTCATACATAAAACAATGTCCAGAGAGTGTCATGGATGGTTGAATGAGCGTGTCAGTCCATGGCACACAAACTACTGGAAGTCCAACCCCCTCGATGGCCATGACAGGTGACACATGAGCCAGATCTTCAGTGGTGACATAAGGGCAACAGTTGCAACAAATCACAGCTCAATTCAACACAGGCTGTGCCAGACATATCCACCAGTGGTCAATCCATAGGAACAAGGGGTGCAAGGGGCATGGGACTCGACGTTGTACGTGTTTAACACTATATTGTAGAGCACAATGGCTTGCACTTGTTGCCCATCAGTAGGGACAGGCATTGGGACAATGGTAGAGTGTGATATGGTCACATGAATCACAATTTTAACTGCATAATTTTGATGGGAGGCATCATGTTGTTGTTGTTGTTGTTGTTGTTTATAAGGGACTAAACTACAAGGTCATCAGTCCCCTTGGCATCATGTATGGTGCAGACTACATTAATCCATGTCTGCCACAAGTCATGGGCCAAGGTGGTGGTGTGCCTGTTACAGTCTGTGGTGCATTTTCCTGGTATGGAATGGGCCCCCTAATTATTCTGTAAGGGACTTGGAATAGTCATTGTTGTGCTGAGCTCTTCAGGGAACACCTCCACTTCCTTCCCAAGACAAAGACTGAGATGGCCATCCCAGAACCCAAATTTGAAATCCATCAAGCATATTTGGGATGTCACCGAATGTAGGCTCCATCCCATAGATCCTGCAACCATGAACAGACCAAAATTGGCTGCAGCTCTGTAAACAACTGTTATCAGCTGCAACCAGAAAAATATCAGGTACTTGTAGACACTCTCCCACAGTTTCTCACAGCAGTCTTCAGGGTCAGACGAGGCCCAACACTCTATTAGGTGCCTATCCCATACCAGGAAGTCTGTGTATTATGAGATTTCTAGAGACTGAAAAATCTCTTGTGTAGAATTCAACATGGTTTCCAAAAGGAACAATTGTGTGAAACCCAGCTCATCAACAGATGACATAGCTTAAAAAACACTCTTTCAGCCAATACTAGAATACTCCACATCAGGTGTGGGATTCAGAGAGAAGAAGAGCAACACACTTTGTTACAGGTTCAATTAGTATGTGTGAAAATGTTATGCGATGGTCGGCCAATGACAGGGGCAGACACTGAAAAACAAGCACTTAAATCACAGTATGGTCTACTGCCAAAGCCCTGAGCAAATAGTTTCTTGAAGAGTCAACACATATATTGTTTCCTACTACATGTATCTTGTTAAAAGGCCATACAGATAAAAAGCAAGGAGATTACATGCCACATGGAGGCTTACTGGCAAGTTTTATTGCGCAAACTGTACAGAACTGAAACAGGAGTGGGAGGATTCTACCACAAATCATTAGGTAGAAAGCAGAGTATGGGTGGGCAACAGACACCTGCAATTGGTTTCAGTCTCGCCCACGAATGAAATTTGTGGGGGAAAGAGTTATTTTACAAGGTCATAACTAAAGAAACAATGTCCAAGACACATAATTAAATGTAAAAATATGAAATGGTATAGATGTGAAATTAATTTTCTGTAAAAATGCATGTTTTTGCATAATTTGCTGTTCTCCAGTGTCAGGAAAAGGATGATATTCATGTAGGAACATAATTCCAGAAGAAGAGGTGACCCGCGAGCTTCAGTAAATATGTGAATTCGGACTATGGGTCCTGAGAGATTGGCCGAGCCTCATGTGTAGTATAGACGTAAATGTAGATGATATAAAATGATTTCCCCTATATGAACTCACCACTTGAAGTTGGCCATTCCTAATGAAGTGAGTGGTATTCCTTTCTATTAAACAAGTGAAGGTTAATGAAAAATAAATTGGTAACAGCTTTAGTTGCTTTAAGGCCATGGTCTTAGCATCCAGAGACAATGGGCTTACGTGTTGGTGTTTACTACTTTGGCTGGATGACTTTGTTCTAAAGCATAAATATTTCAGCTTTCAGTTTCACTGTGTTTACATCTCAGTACCTCCGCTAAGTTGTGAGAAGTACCTATCCTTCCCAAATCATTTTTATTCCATCCTTAATTTTCCACTACTTAATTTTAAGTTGATGTTATTCATGACAGAAAGGCCACAAACAACTGTGCAATAGGAACAAAATACAGTCTCTCAGAAGGAAATGGTCATACGTGGTGGCACATGGAGGAGGGGAAATAAATAAAAAATAAAAATTGCCCACCAATTTTAAATGCCACACCTTACACGGCCGCAGTAGCTCTCTCAAGCCCCACACCCGTCAGGCGCTCCGTCTGCAGTCTGTCTCTGCATGGTGCGCTGTTTCTGGGGTGTTGAGACTGCCCCGGTGCTCTGATGGATGTCCGCGGCCGGCTCGTTCACCATCTGCAGTTGTGGCAGCTGTCTGAGGCGCATCCTGCGTCGGGCGCTCCATTCACGGTCCACGCCCACCTGGCACTGCTCTGCAGACGTCCGTCAGAGAACCAGAGGAGTGTCAACACCCCAAGAGCAGCGCCATGTGGACACGGACTGCTAATAGAGTGCCCGACACATGTCTGGCTTGAGAGAGCTACCAGAGCTGGGCGCAGACATCCGACAGAGCACCAAGGAAGAGACAACACCCTACAAGCAGCGCCAGGTGAGCATGGTCTCTAAACAAAGTGCGCAGCGCCTTCTGGGCATAAATACTGGACATGATCCTCCAAAAAGGCAGTCTAAGGGAGCACCTGAAGAAGGCAGCAAGTTAAGCAGCCGAAATATTGTGCCAGAGCAACACAGACATCTGGCAGTAGACCGTTTATTCAACATATCAAGTTTTTGCTGGGAAAGCCTCAAGAGTTACAACTTTAGTCTTGTTTGGTACTATTTTTAATTACACTAAAGCTTTTGTTAATTTCATATGAGAATATATAATATGCCAGAACATAAAAAAATGAGTAAAATAATAATAATAATAAAACAGCCAACATCATTGACAGATATTCACAATCAACAGGTTGGACTAATCCAATTTCAGAGAAGTTAGTGGACAAGTAAAAATGACCCTGTATTGCTCAACGTCACAAAGGTGATAAATTAATGGGGATCTTTGTGCAAGTTTGAATGAAGAAATTTAAGGTAATACTTGTTTCAAGTCAATTTAACAATGGCAGGATAATTTTTGCAACTAATGAATTAAGACCTAAGAAGCTAAGTTAACTGCTGCAGCCTATTCTATATTAAAACTACCATGCACACTCATACAGACATTCATTACAAACGTCGCATACCTTGCTTTGGCTATAAATATGAAAGGCAGTGTCCATGTTGAACAATGTAATCAATGTAAATGTCCTTCAGACAGGCACACAATCTTGGGAAGTAGACAATGTGTGGCATATGGAAGTTTAGCTTTGTCCATCAGGTGTGTGTCGACAGTACAATGGTTAACGCGACTGTTTGAAAAAAAAAAATAATTGGAAATCTAAGTTTTTAATAATAGTTTGGCACAAATTTTCACATGTCGCCATTAAATTGTACACATGATGCCAATTCACGTTCACAACTGCGAAAACATTAAGTCTTGTATTCTTGAAATATGTAGTCAACATGCTGTCCATTCCTTTACGCCGGTATTACACTATCAGATTATTGGACAAAGAAAATCTGCACATAGTGTAATGCAAACGTCATCCAATATTTCATTAGATCTAAGGCCTCAGCTTAGATTTGATCAAAGAAATCGCTCATCTTCTGTTTGCTGCAGTGAGAAATGTGACCGCTTGGAGCGCTAGTAGTATTACAGAGTCCTAGCCACTACAGCTGTTTTATTTGGAGATTTTTATGTCAGACATTTACATTTAAAAAAACATTCGTATTCGTAATCATAGCTAGTAGTGGCCAAGTTTGTGTAGTGTTTTCCAGCAACAACAGAATTGATATGAACGTATAAATTAGATGGAGTGTTATATAACAGGTGACAAGACCATTCACACTGTCCGTCACATCAATTCGCGTAGCCCAATACTCTGTGAAGAAAGTGAGTTACAATCCATGATGCAAAAAGTCATATACTATCGGAATTGAAGAAGTGACACCCCTAAATCTTATTTACGGCCAAAGCAGACTTTATAATGTATGATTTTGGTCAACTTGGTGTGCTAAGTGCTGGGAAGTGAACAACTTTCAAAACATTGACATCTGTTTGCAAGCAAAAATATGTACATATAAATACGTCAGAGAATTTTTGTAAGGAAATAAGTAGAGCCTATTTACTTTATCAGCTATGTTTCCCCCCTTGCACTGTTAATAACATCATAAACAATTTAGAGTTCCCTCTTTGTCAGTGCTGACATTTTCCATTTAAAACCTTATTTAATGAAACTCGCTTTGTCAACTTACAATCTTATTCGTACACACTGTATGTATCAGCATTTTCTGTTACTCTATTGCAAATTGTGAAGAGTGGAGAGCTACAAAATAATTAGCAGTGAATTACAGCCCAGCTGTACTGCCAACGACATAGAAAAGAAAATCCTCCCGTTCCCGTAACAAATTTTATTTATACGCCCTGTCACCCACGGTTTCATCCAAGTGCATTTCCTTTTTTTTTCCCCCCTCTCCTCTTCTAAATACAGACACAACATAACTGTAGTATTAACAACAGCTGAGCATAACCATTTTCAAGCAAATTTGACAAAATATTGGATAATAGTTTAATACCCACTATAGTGTTTCATCCAATTTCGTTGTCAAATAATAGGACCAATATTTCATCATATTGCTTCATCCAATCCTCTGTCAAATAATTTGATAGTGTAATACCGGCCTTAGACATGAATGAATGTTTGAAGGACATTAACAATGATTACTTCATTAAACACGAACACTACACATTGCATTCTGTGTTATGTCAACTGACAGCCTCCTATCCTTCTTAACACAAGAATCACACTTGGCAATAGCTCTTATAATCTATTAATCTAATGACAGTGATTTTAGTTAAACATGAGATTAAGAGACTCAGATTTTGTATACAATATTTACCTGTAGTCGCTTTGTGCTTTCACTGTCTGGATCAGCTTTCACTTTGCAAGCAACAAGTAGCTGTGCTGTTGAAGATGCCACCTGTTTAGCACTTGATATGAGCTTCTCCTCACTTGACATACCCTGAACAAGTGAGTTGGCTGATTCTACTAGACTGTGAGTGGCTGCAGCAACAAGTCGAGCTGCTGAGATAAGACCTTCTGACCATTGACCGTCATCAGAACTAGTCAGAGGCTGCCGGCTAACCTGAAAAAAGTTTCAAAATATTCATCATTGTTCAACATCACTTAAAGATAAATACTAGCAACCAGTATGGAATGAACACAATTAGAAATGGCTACTAGCATACATACACTCCCTTGTAATTGGCAACGTCTGGAAAATAATTGTTTTCATTGACACTTTCATTAGATTTTGTTTTAATGAAGTTAAATTAATTTATTTTTTGTCTTTCAATATTTTAAAAAGGGTGGTGAGTTCTACAACAATTAATAAGTAGAAAACAAGGTAGTAATCACAAGATACAGCAGTATGAAAAATAACATAGAGAGAGCAGCTTAGATTTTATTTACACCTAAGAAATTTATGTAACTTGCAAGGGGAACTACCCACTGTTAATAAACAACAAGAAGCTGTGTTAGCCACAGCCAACAGACTCCAAACTTCTGCCTCGGGCTCACATAACACTGAGGCAGTGAGACAAAAGCTTTTGCACCTCTGGAGCCTTATAACACCATGCGAGATCCCCAGTACCACTGTGGCTTCCTACACCCTGTCCTTGCGAAATGACACTTGCCCAGCAGTGATTAGTCAAGAGTGGTGTCTTTTCAAATCTCTGGATGGAAGGCTAAAGTGGGTACTGGCCACTATCCCATTATGCGTCAATAATAGGATTGATAGCACCTCTGAGCGAGCATGAGTTGCCTCGCCTGTTGCAGAGGTGGCTGATCTGATCCTGAGAATCCAGAAAAACACAGAGGATGGGACAGCTTGTCATTGGGATCTCCAATGTCAGGCAGGGGATGGAACCGCATAGGAAACAGAAGGCACATCAGGAAAGAAGCCTAGTGCCCACTCTGTTCGGTTTGCAAGAGGTTTCTTCCTATATGTGGAGGAGGCTTTGCAGCTTTGGGTGAGCACAATGGGTACACCCAACTGCAAATTGTGGCTACAGTAGAACCCCGATTTAACGAACCCCCATTTGACGAAAACCCACTTTTAACGAATATTTCCGTCGGTCCCGGCGAAACTCCCATTAGAATAACGTTATTTTTCCCCGCTTTTAGGGAACCCCGCTTTAAGGAAAAGTCCGCTTTTAAGGAACAAACATGAAAAATTCTGGAAATTAAAATTTTTGTTTTTACGCAATTCCTAATTGTGGGCGAGTTAATTTGTTTCGTTTTTTCCACAGAATTAGGAATTTGTGTTTACATGACGTCGGTTATCGATTCTTTAAGTCAATGCATATCGAACATCTTTGCAGCGATACCGGTATAAGCAGCCGTAATCGATTCTTTCCGTCGATAGGTTAACGTATCGAATACCAGTGCAGCGATACCGGAGAAAGCGTTTAACGAATCAGCTAGCTATTTCCCTCATGTCTTCCATGTGTTATGGTCACGTCGTCTGACGTCAGTCGAAAATTACGAAGCGCGAGCTGTGAAATGTTGTCTTGTGTTTTATTTCAGATTCACTTTTTCAGAATTGTAGGAGTGGAGAGAAGGTGACGACCATCCAGGGTGTGTGACAATGGCAAAGAATACGATTTGGCGCGTCTTCTTTGTGCGACTTTTAGAAACAGGGAACATTGTTAAGTGCCGAATCTAGCGGTACCTTTGGTTGCAAAAAGACGAATATTCGTGTGACAATGTTCAGTTGTACTTATTATATGTTTTGAAGGCGTGCGAATTACATAGCTGCATTCCTGTAAGCAGAAAATTTATGCAAAACAGGTTCGAAAATCGCCTTGCTAGATTAGTGTGGAAAAGGCACTGTTTTCGAACTGCTTAGAAAACTTAATAATCTCTCGTTTCAGAGTAAGTGCAAAGTGTGGAAACTGAACCAGTGGAGAAAACATTACAACTAATAAAATGTTATAAGGCCAGGCATTAAGTTACCCCTACGTAATTAAAAACTGCAATGCATTTAAAAAATTACCTCATACATCAAATGCCTGAATGACTTCGAGAATTGTCAAGTATTTAGCCCCAAAGACGGGTGGGTTAAAAAGCAGATTAACTGTCGGTGGCCGCCGATTGAAGTGTTAGCGCGATGATGATCCCGCAGTGAAGGCATCCAAACAGCTAATAACGTCTTTAGGCTACGTTTTTCTCTTTGTAAACAATTTGGTGTTGTGGATTATTCCTTATGAGTAATATATCGCAAAGTAGAGGATATGTTTAAGTTTTGACGAATTTACACTGTAATGTTATTGCTGCTCCTTTAGCTTGCAAAAAGAAAAGCTGTGTTATTGTAGTTACCGGCCTAACAACATAATCGAAAATCTTAACATATTTGTAGAAGCGCTAAAGACCTGTTTGAGGGCGCCCAAACTACCTATAGATCAATATTTTTAGAAAATGTTTTTGACGAATTAACAATGGAAATAATTTTGAAGAAGGTACAGGTTGTTAAAAAGGTATTTATACCTCGAACCAGGGGAAGGCGATGACGAAAATTTTGAAATTTATGCATTAGTAAAAATTACTGATTGCATATTCTGCAGAAAAGAAAGCGATGGAGAACTTTAGAAAAAGTACATTGAGTATCAGTCGGTTCTCAAGTATAGTGTTTTTTAAGTCTGATGTACAGCACCAATTTTTGCACCTGCAGTCAGCTCTTTTAAAGTAGCTGAGTCAATAAAAACAAACATAAACCACATAGTGATAACTTTGGTCATTACAGTATGCTGGGAAAACAAAATGGTCATCTCTTTTCGATTTAATAAAAAAATATTTTTTTCTGCAGAAAGTGTGATGTATTTAAAATTGTAGCAGATTACTGTATGTTAGTAATTAAATAGCTCCTATAACACCTACACATGCTTGAATTATGTCTCTGAGTCACTCCTCCTGTGTACCTAGGCAAAACCCCCACTTAAGGAAAACCCCTATTTAAGGAATAAATATTTTGGTCCCCTGACATTCGTTAAAAAGGGGTTTTACTGTATATTGGCACCAATAACACCTGCTGCCTGTATTCAGAGGCCATTATCAGTTCATAAAGGTGCCTAGTTTATTTGATTAAAAAGAAACAGCTAGCTTCTCTTGCAGTGTGGAATAAGTGTTATCAATTTGTAGCATCATTTCCAATACAAATTGCAATCCTCTGGCTTCAAGTCGAATGAAAACCTTAAGCCAGAAGCTCTGATGATTCTGTGGTGATCTTGGATGTGGATTTTTCAACTTTGGTTATCAGGTAGAGAAATGAAGCCTCACCCTGCCCCAAATACGTCAAGCATGCACTAAACAAAAGAAACAGCTACTAAGATAGTAGATTATGTGTAGAATGCACATGTGGATTTTTAGCTACCAGATCTCTTTACAGGCTCGAAAAAATGTTCTAAATCTAGACAGGGTATGGTTTTCCATAACAAAACTGAGAAAGAAAATGTTAGTATAGAGACAGTCAACTGCAGGAGTGTGTTTATGAAAAGATACCAGGACTGCTCCAACTTACGTCCGTAAGGCTCACATAGTACTGGAGACAGAAAGTTTGCTACAACCAGATGTCAATAGCAATGAAATTCTCAACTCCAAATGGAATGTATATCCCAAAGATAGCTTGAACACTGATGAGGAATGCAAGTTTATTATGTTAATAACTATTGGATTAGTACAGATTCTGAATGTGAAATAATTTGAGTGAAAATCAAGGTCATCAGATGCTTTTATAGACCCCCCCCCTGCTTCAGTAATCTGATGGTAGCACACCCAAATTTCCTAGTCATGTTATAGTTTAAAATGTATATTTTAACTTCCCAGATACAGACTGGGAGACTCCATTTTGAAGGCAGGTGGTAGACACAAAGAATGAAGTGAAATTCTTGTAGGATTCTTTTCTTTTTCTTTTCATTATTATTATTATTATCCAGAAATTACTTTGAATAGTTAAAACAGAAAGATACCATCTTACATCTGTTGATATGACAGAACAGCATGAATTATTTACTTCAGTGTCAATATAAAGGATTATGTTCCTGAAACATAAAATGTTACTTAAGTCACAGAATGAGACCATGAAGTAAATAATTAAGTTGACCGGTTCTTGTACCTAAACTTGTTCAGTCAGTAAATTAATTATCACCATAAAGGGGACATTTTATTGTCAACATTAGCTCACTGCACAGTCGTCACCCTACATAAACTTAACCACGTCACGATTCATCGTAATGGGTGAAAGATTGGATGCATCGAACAATTTATTACCTCCGTCCTTTCAAAACTGGATCAATTGTGATTGGCTGCCTGTATGTGCTCCACCACTGGTGGTCACATTTCCAGCCTTTCTTACCCATTGCCAACATCAACACACTAGGCTGCACACATGGTAAGCAAAATTTAACCCTTATTTATTTTCAGTCAACAGCTGTGATGTATGTTTTGATCAGTTGGATTATTTTCAGATCTAGTAATTGGGATCACAACCTGTCTCGACTGTGATATGATATATCAATTGAAGGGGGTCCGACAATGTCTCTTTTCAAAGTTGTTCACAGAAGTAGATCGCATTGTCGATCCTCCTCTAAATTTTCACAACAACAACAAAATGGCAGATATTAAAATAACTGACCAAGGGATAGAAAATCAACTGAAATCGGTCAACAGAGGCAAGGCCACTGGATCTGATGGCACACTAATTTGAGTCTATGCAGAGTATGCAAAGGAAATTGCTCCCCTTCTAGCAACTGTGTACCATAGATATCTAAAGGAGTGAAGAGTTCCTAATGATCGCAAAAAAGTACATAGCATATATGGGTTCCAAAAGCAACACAATCATATGAAACCCAATTCACACTATTTGACCGTGGGACCCATAAGGCAGTAGACACTGGGCCCTATGCACATTCTGTGTTACGAGACTCAAATGAAACAAATAAAAGTGATGGAACATCAGACTGTTGAATTGAAGAGTTAATACTGAACAGAACACAGCATGTCATTCTCAAAGTGGAGACGTCTTCTGATGTACAAGTAATTTCTGGTTTACCTCAAGGGTGTATTATGGGAGCATTGCTTTTCAAAATATATGTAAATGAGCTACAGTACAATTAAAATTACTTGCTAGTTGATGTTTGTCACATGGGGCTACAGCATTGCCACATAGGCTACCAGCTACCACTCGGCTGTAGGTGACACACAAACAAATGTTGTAAATATACTTTATAATTCGGAGCAGTGTCGGAAAAGGCCATCAAGAGTTAATAGAAGGAACGTGAAAATCTCAGTTGACAGCTACTTTTAAGTGCTCAATAACCGAACTGCAGCAGAGGGTGAGTTTTGTAGTCCTCAATTTAATCTCCTATTTTAATTTAACCACAGCTGATATACTATGTGTGTGACAAAATGATGGTAAACTTTCTCCAGCAGAACTAAAACCATGATTTCTTTGTTCATGGTGATTAAAGCTTAAATCTGTGAGCAAACTCAGAGAGAAAAATTCCAGATGTAATGCTAAAAGCAAATTGTTATTTCTCGCTGTTATTTGTACCTGAAAATATCCTCTCAGTGGCTAGTGATTACACAAGCTGCATTGTGTTAAGAACCAATCAGTAGTCCTGCTTGACAATTAATTATAGGTAATAATGACAGAAGCAGAGTCCAGTCAAAAAAAGAATCATACGATGAAAAATAAGAGCAAATAAAAAAAGTTGTTATATTATGAAACAGAAATAACAAGGTATTAGAACTTTAAAAAAATTGTTTAAATTAATAAAAATAACAAAGCTCTTTTAATTTAAAAATTAGAATAGCTTTGCATGCCAGTAATCAAAATCAGGATCTTGTGTACATGAAGCTACTACGCTACCACTGTGCTACGCAGCCATATTTGTAAAAAAAAAATGTGACACATCCAGTAAACACAGTGAATTGTGGCCTTCAGAGAGCTCGTTTACACGTAAATTATATGAAGCTTGTGTAATGTAAGCTGATATCTGTGATATCATACTTGTATATTTAATAAGTTATATATCGGGTGATCAATACATAAGTATAAATTTTAAAACTCAATAAATCACAGAGTAATGAAGTTAAATATATATATGGAGTAAAAACATTAATGAGAGTAGCAGCAGATGACAAGCTCTCACTACTAATTCCCCTCAATTAATCTGGTGTTGAATGTTTCGGTAACAGTGTATGCACCGGTGCTGTAATACAGCTGTTTAAACAAGACTGGCATTGAAGTTAACCTTCCGATCGGAACTGATAGCACCTGACCATAACTCAGGACATGGTTTACAACGTTATTCCTCGACTACGGCTATTGTTGAGGAATGATGGTGAACATATTGAGCATTTCCTGTAAAGAACATCATCTTTGCTTTCTCGTAATTTGTTATGCTCGTTATTGCTTTTCTGATCAGATGAAGCGCTATCTGTGGACAATTTTTTAACCTCCCCCCCCCCCCAATAAAACCCCATGTCATCCAAGCATGTGTGTCGTTTTTTACCTCTCTATCTACATTATTCCGTGATTTATTAAGTTTTCAAATTTATACTGACATTTTGATCACCCGGTATATATGTGGCGTCTGTTCTTTCGGACATTTCAGAAAGAACCGACAATATATAGCTTCCAGAATGAAACTTTCACTCTGCAGCGGAGTGTGCGCTGATATGAAACTTCCTGGCAGATTAAAATTGTGTGCCGGAACCGGGACTCGAACCTGGGACCTTTGCCTTTCGCGGGCAAGCGCACTACCTACAGTGCTATCCCGACACGACTCACGATGCCGCCTCACAACTTTACTTCCGCCAGTACCTCGCCTCCTACTTTCCGAACTTCACAGAAGCTCTCCTGCGAACAAGCAAGACTAGCACTCCTGGAAGAAAGGATATGGTGGAGACATGGCTTAGCCACAGCCTAAGGGATGTTTCCACAATGAAACTTTCACTTTGCAGCAGAGTGTGCGCTGATATGAAACTATTATATATTAATATATAACTTGCTGATGACGGGCAGTGGTCCTTTCTTCAGTGCAGAGGCACTCCTAGGCCCTTACTTTTACGGGAATTAGTACTAAGTGAAAGTTGCAAATTTGTATCTGACGGGAGGCATGCTTGAGTAATTCCTTGGAGGTGAGATGATCGGTGTCCCCAGTGGTTTAGGGGTCAGTGCAACTATCTAGAAAGCAGGAGACCCCGGTTCGAATCCCGGCTGGGTACACATTTTCAACTTTACCCATTCACAGTTAATGTCATACATTCCATGAATATGACTGGTATATTTGATGTTAAATCACAGCTTGTACAGAAGGATTCAGTTGCATTTGCTTAGTGCTGTGGATGAGCACATATTTCATTAGCACCATTGTCCATGGCTTTGTTGTTTTGTATGGTTATTAATGAGTGATGAAAGACAAAATAAAAATGGTAGATGTATGCATTGGGATCAAAACAAATCAATAAAGAGAGCCAGATAAGGTAAAGGAATTTAATTGACCAGTTGTTGTGGTTTGGGAATGGCGAACGGTTTGGACATGACGCTGAGCGGTCTGATTGGAGGAAAGCAGCTCCAGCGCATGAACTATCAACTAACAAGTAATTTTAATCAGGTGATAGTGAGTAACACCAGATGTTCCACAAGGCTTTTTGTGGATGATGGTGTAATACATTAACAAGTTGCAATGCAGGAGAATCTCCGGCATAACAACACTTTGTGCAGGGAGTAGCAATCAACTTTAACCAACGTAAGGCAATATGATTATATAAAAAGAAAGATTGTATATTGCACATAAGGAATGGTGTTAAGAGTAACAACCACATAGATTTGATCATGGGAAAGGCAGATGTCGGACAGATTCTTTGGAAGAATGATCAGAAAGTGTAGATCATCAACAGAGGTCAGTTACTGGTGAAGTAAAGCTGTCAGGTGTGCTTGGGTAGCTCAGTCAGTAGAGCGCTTGGCCACAAAAGCCAAATGTCCTGTATTTGAGTCCTGGTCCGGCACACAGTTTTAATCTGCTAAGAAGTTTCATGATTAGATTATATTAGATGTACTTTTCACTCCAGTTCATCCAAAATGAGGAAATCCTCTTGGATGTAGAACATGTAAGAACAGAATACACAAAATATACTTATAAAAAGAGAGCATACGTGTCAATGTACCTTCCACAGATCCCAAGTGTAATTGTCCTTGTGGATGTGGAATTGGTCAGGAAAAATCATTTTCTTAAGAATATTTATGTTTTAAAGGACATACTAATATATAATTGATTTTTTTTATCAGCATACATATGCTTCACAGGGAAACTTTCATTCTAGAAATGGAGGAAGTAGCTGACAAAACGCTCGTTTAACTAATACCTGAATATTACCCATCAGTGAGGGATCCATACGAGATGGGACTATAAAGGATCGAAATGAGAACTGTACACTTTCTTACAGGTTCTTTTAGCGAACGTGAAAGAAACGTGGAGAAGCTTGGCAATTCCATTGGCAGACACTGCAAGTGAGGCAGTCCACATCATGGTTCAGACAGTATAAATTTACCAGTCAAAAAAATATTGCTTTATTCTACATATATCTTGCAAGCAGACCACAAGAATAAAACTAGAGTGACAAGAACCCACATAGAGGCTTACCAGCAGTCATTTTTCCTGTGGACCGTACTTGCTGGGTATAGATGTGTAGACTAAGAAGGATCATTTTGATTGTTAACAGTGTACATTAATAAGTCAAAATATTACCACCTCTTACTTAATTGCTTGATGGGACATCTTTGTAATGGAACATAGAAACAGTTCTGCATAATACAGATTCTACAAATCAGTAGTATAGTGTAGTTTGCGAAAGAACTAGTTCACAGGAGCGCTTCCACAGGCGAACTACTCGAACTAGTTTACAGATCCCTCGCCTCTTAGTTCGTCCACTCCAGGGAACAGCGAGAGGATGCGAGAGCATGCAGAATCACGTGATTCCCTTCTGCCAGTTACCTTCATTTCGAGCTGAGATGCAGTTCAGCTGTAGTTAACTGTCACAAGAAATCCATTTTAAAAATAAAGTACTATGAGTACTCTCTATGCAAAGTAGTTGAATACCATTGTATCACCAATTCATGTAAATAACTGGTTTATTTGCCTAATTATTTGATGTCAAATTGCCCAAAAATACGGGTAATAGCACACGCTTTGGCAATACTGAGTCATTATATAAAAAAGCTGTCATAAAAAAAGAAAGAGCTCTTTTAGTAGCAGTAGCAAAAGCCAAAAAGAGCGCTACCAGTCGCGAACTAAAATATGCATGATTGGTCACGAACTATTATGCCAAACGTATCTCGCTTCTTAGTTCGTTGGATTCTTTTCCAAAGACTGACGGGCAATAGCGAGAGGGTGCATAGCAGAATTAAAAATCACGTGTTTGCTTCTGCTGATGAGTCATTTCGAGGTGAGCATCTGCCTGCTAGATTACATAGTTCAGCACTACAAAATTTCTGTTATGAAGTGTTCTGCACTCTGCAATATCTGACTAATAAATTCCATAATGAAAAGATATAGAGATAACTCTAAACTTAAACACGAGAAATTATCCACAAACTGTTTCTTTTAGTTTGCGTGATATCATTAGTGGCTCAAGCAGCAAGCACATGAAGCAGCTAGGTGGAGGAGCTTCCCCCTCCACCTGCACGCGCAGACCACGCCGCTCAGCATCACTGGGAGTGGACGAATTAGTTCGCGGCAGAGCCGCGAACTAAAGTGAGTGCTCCCGATTGCCAACTACTATGCGCAAGTCTACAAATCAGTGGTTGGTGGTACCTGATGTACAGGTAACATAATGGTCCAGTGATTTATTGGTGTGTACACGACTGCTAACAGTGCTCCGGATGTGAGTGCACTATCCTGCTCCTTGAGCCAATGTAGCATGATTTTGGCCACATGCGAAGACAGTTAAGGCCAATTCACTCTCTCCATCACATCAAGGCACCGTCACATCAAGGTGTATTCACACTGTCTGTCATGTCAATTCACTTAGCCCAATACCCAAAGTTGAAAGTGAGATTATGAGTTACCGTCTGTTATGCGAAAAGTCATAGTTTAAAACTGGAATTCAGGAAACAACAACATTAAATTTTATTGACAGCCAAAGCAAAATTTATATGTTATTTGAGTGAAATAACATTTCAAAGCATCGACATCTATTTTAAAACAAAAATATGAACATACAAACACATCAAACATTATTTAAAGAATGAATAGAGCTATTTACTTTATCTATTATGATTTTCTCATGAACAAATGAATTTTTCTCCTTCTTTAACACTGATTATTTTATTTAATGAAAATTGCTCCATCAACTTACACTCTCATTGACAAAAACTGTTTGCTTCAGTTCCCCCCCCCCCCCCCTTCTGTTATGGTATTGTAAAACACAAACTTTTTTCAGTTTCAGATATCCAACCTCACTTTTAGAAAGACACTCAATTGAAAAAATCTACGTTGTCATGGAACATTTGCATTTTACCACTAAAATGAATAATAATAAAATAAAGATTTCGATGTCACAGTGTCATATAACCTGTATAATCACTTACAACAACAGGAGGTAGTGTGACAAAAATAAGTAATCTTTCGGTGTTAGCAGACAGGTGTTCCATTTAAACTTTCTTCCCAAAGAAACCTTGATGTGACGTGACGGTCTGGTGACGGACAGAGTGAATGGTGCCATTAGAAATGCATGGTAGACTGTTCTGACAGGACATAATGTGACAGACAGTGTGAATTGGCCTTTATTCAGCTGGAAGATGCCCACACACTGAGGAAGACACTGAGTATCAAAGAATAAACACAGTTATGTTCACACAGTATCTTAAAATACTACTGAAGATCCCACAAAAGCCCAAGTGAATGTTCTGCACAGCATAATTGGCCATAATATGTCCACATCCACATCCTGGTGCTCATTTTGAGCAGTAGTACATTCGGATGACGCATATTTGGACATGATGCCTGATTGGACAAAACAGAAACTGTCCTACAGAGTGCCACATTTCTGTCAATCCAGGGTGCAATTTGAACATTCTGTGCTCACTGCAATTGTGACCAATGATTTCATCAGGTCAAAATAAGGATAAGTACAGCTCAACAGATGCAGAGCCCCATGTTCCACAAAGTGCACTGAACAACATAATCCGAAACAAGAGTGTGTCCACCAGCATTTTATTTTGTCATCGAAACTGCCAAAGACTGCCACCTACTCTACATTACAGGATAGGTGTGCCTCTTAATTTCCACATTCTGTGATGAGACACAGAGTTTCAAACCCTCATTGTTCACTCACTATTTCACCATTCTTTGACCACTTTTAGTAGACTTGCACAACAGTAGCACATGGGCAGCTGAATGACCTGGATCCTAATTAATGAAATGCTTGTTCCCAGACACAAGGAAACAACAATCTGCTAGAGTCACATACATCAGTGCATGTTCCCTTTACAACCCGTACCTTTGCTAAAACAAATACCTGTTCATCACTGCACTGCTCTGCTTCCCTCAATGCGTTAGAATCCCACAATACCAGTGTTAATGTTTTAGTTTATCAGTGTACCTCATTCTGCTGACAAGCAGTTAAAACCACTTCACTCTTCACCTCAAGTTCACATTTAGTATTGAACAGTTCCTACACTGTTGTGTCTCGTGTTTGTTGGCATAGTTTATTGACACACAGATATACGCACATCAATCACTGACAGTTTACCAATATGCACTTCACATAGTGTTTCAATGAAAACAGTGAAGGAGATGTGCAACACTACCTAAGTCGAACATTTCCCCAGTGACAGTGATAACTTCATCACCCTTTTGCACCAGTGTGCTTTATGCTGATTACATATTATAGTCTTTTTCATTGTTGTGGTAGTATTTGCATACAACTGAGTGCAACTTTGGCAACAAACTCAATAAATTGTAAATATAGTGATATGGCAGTCAGTTCACACATTCATTTTAATCTTTTGCATACACCATTAAATTATTAAATTCTACCTACTTCTGTTTTACATCTCAAATTAATTGTTCTCAGTTTCCAAGTCTATTTTGTACATGTTTGCAGCTAAGAATTCCTCTAGCAGCATGCAGCATGTATGATAACAGAAAACAGACTTATTCCATCCCACAGTCACGGTCAGAGTAATGGCAAGCCACCTTTGGCCTACTAAGAATGGAGTGAGTGAACTAAGGAAGCTACACAACAGACCTGAGGTCGGACCGTATCCAACTGTGCCCAATGTGTTTACTGAACAGAACCAAAGAAGAGCTTGTGCATGTGAACAGCGCTGGCAGGCAAAACCCAGAATTTTGAGGAAACTTCCATCATTTGCAAACAAGTTGTGAGAAACGAATCCTGGTTTCTCCCACAAAATGATATAACAGTTTTCATTGGCTGTGAGATGCTGGGGCTCTGGGAACATATGCCCAGGCTTAGTATTGGCTGCACAGTCAAGCCTTCTTGCTTACTGGTGGTGCCTGAGGTGTGGTTCAGAGGTTTGAAAAAGGCAGGAGGAATTTCCTAAGCTCACTCTTCGACAGAATTTCACTCGTGTAAGATGCTACAATCATGGAACATTAGAATGCCCCCCCCCCCCTCCCTCTCTCTCTCTCTCTCTCTCTCTCTCTCTCTCTCTCTCTCTCTCTCTCTCTCTTCTTGTCCATGTACTCCGTTGCTATTTCATTCATGTTTTTAACTATTTTACACCACAGCTGAGATTAAGGAATATGAGCTAGAAAATTGTCTCAGGTCAGTATCTCAACCAATTTATCCAGTAAAGATACTGATGGTGCACTGCTCGTACTCTATGAGCATCAAACTCTGTTAGCATTATTACTCTATAATGAGAATGTGATTCTGAACAACTTCTGACAGCTTGTTAGTAGGGTTCTGGTTCACCTTGAAATGTAAGCTAATAGAAAATACCCACCATTTTGCAAGTGGCAAGTTTGATCATGAACGAGAGAAGACATCATTTTACTATTTTATCATTATAGAAATTTACACCAATTTAGGCACTAAAATGAAATTTCTCAACTAAATTAATGTAAATACTACATTAAACTGGGGAAGAACTATTTAATATTAAAGAATTGCCAAATACATCCTAAACACAAAACTTCTAAGACAGTCTCAATACTACATAAACACAATTGGAAGAAAACTCACTTTCCCTGTTTCAATTAGTTCTCGCTGTGCAGCTGATGCTGCTTTCACTAGAGCAGAGTTTGCAGCAGCAATTGATTTTGCTGCCTCCAGTATCATCTCGTCAAAGTTCAAGCTCTCGTCGGCTTCCTGTAAAATATGTTAAGTTACACAATTCATATTTTAATCTTATATGGTACTTCATATTCATCAAATATAGTTTATAGGCAAAGAAAAGTAACTGAAGCATATTGATACAAATATAATACTATAAAAACTTGAAATAACTTTTACATCACAACTTATACTGATAAAAGTGTCAAAAAGATAAATAGATATTTATTTTGTAAGTAAAACATACATTGAAACTTGCTATAAATACACACTGAAAACCCAAATAATGGCAGAGAAAATGGAACAAATTAATAATTTGTGCATCACTTTTAGAAATTGAAAGGCATACTATACACACATTCAGACTACAAGCTTTCAAAACTATCCATTGTGTCAGTAACTGGCTAGCCTTGAACATGCAGCCCAACATAGCAAAACCTGATATAGATTCAATTGACTTTTCGTTTGAATTATTTCCTTATCCGTGGCTTGCATTACCAGCAGTATTAAATCTGAAGCCAGAGTATACAAGAGATGAAAATCTTAAAGTGCTGACTACAAAAATAAGAGTCTATATGTTGATAAACATTGTCAATTTTACAATCTACCTTGGTATAAATATGCCATAACAAACAAAAAATTCTGATGTTTTCACTGATAAATTGCCAAAATTTTAAAGGAAAATTCTCAGAGCAAATTGTTCTGGAATTGCACTGTATGGCAATAAATTGTAGGCTGTAACAAAAGTAATGCTGAAATAGATATTAAATGAAAACAGAAGTTATTAAATGGAAGTGCTAAGCATCATAGGAAACAAGTAAACAGTTAAATTACATACAGTGAAGAGAAAAGAAACGCATGAATTTCACAAACAAGTATATATAAACAGAGCACATAAAGTTGGGTGTTGTTTTTAAAATGAGATTACAGTTTACACTGAAAACAATGTCATACGCGAAAGAGCATGTTAGTAAATAACTACTTAAACAGTTTACTTTCAACTTACATTAAATTTTCTTTTTGGTAGTCACAGTCAGTCAACTTTTATATGGAGAAAGAATAATTTTCTATGCTTTTAATGACTTTTAGATGCTTTACTATTAATTAGAAATCAAAGATTCTTTAAGATTTCAGCAAAAGCAGGGAAAAGATTCATACAACAGAAATCAAGCAAAGGAGTCTCTCATACTGAAACAAACCACCTTCTGTGTTGTCTTAAATCACAATATCACTTCAACCATTGAAAGCTATTCAGAAATTTTTGAGATGGAATAGTAGTAACACTGATTAATCTTATGTGCAAACTGGTAAGTTATCACAGGTTTCCAGGATGCATAAAGCATTTGTTAGGTGAAAGTACAGTAAAGAGTATAGAAGCAATGACAGCCACACTAAACTAAGTTTCAGAGGAGAAGCTAAACCCTTCCTTCACCGACTGGCAGCCAAGCAGAAAGGTTTTCTGTGCATGTGTCTGAAGATGCTGCTGGACCCCCCTCTGTAATAATATGTTTGATTCCTGGGTGATAATCTGATATTACAACCAAGAATATCAAACATATCTCACAGCGGTGGGGCTCATGGTGAAGTAGTCTCCGGCCCATCACGAAAAACAGCAAGTGAATGAGAAAGTTATGTTAGTAGAAAATATGGAAAGAAAATTCACCTTAACAGATTTTCTGGGTCTAAGACTAGCCAGTTTCTTAGCAGCAGCATCAATTGAAGCTGCAGCACCTAGAAGCTCATTTTCAGCAATCACAGTTGGATCATCTGGATCCACCCATTCGGTGCCTGAAATCATATATTAAATATTTTAATTTTACAGTATACTGAATAACACGACAACAATCTTAACAAAATGTGTATTAAGTAATAGTACAACAAATTGTTTTAAATATTGAACATATTGTCAGTCTTCCAATTGCTGAAACAGATTTCATTAATACAAAATCATAAATTATAGCACACTTCATCAAAACAATAACATTTGCTGCTTCAATGTTCACACATCTATAGCAATTATTGCCCGTTTTCATTATGTCTGCAGATTTGTGAGTCGTACACTAATTTTTTCTTCAGGATGATGTAAAGTTTCATCCTAAAATGTTTTTAGTGTTTTTATTTCACAACTACACATTTTAAGGTCAGTCATATAAGTAGTAGTAGTAGTAGTAATCGCAAAATTGATAAATTAAATTTCCCATATAACAAAAATGTGCCAGAGAATGTAATACACAAGTCAAGTGAACATATGAGACAATCAGGATGTGGTTACTGTATGTGACAATTGATACCTCCTAAACATTCCCAACATTGGGAGTTAGTGCCTCAAATTTATTTGCTTGTTAATTTCAAAGGTCATTGTAACAATTATACTTGGTGAACAAAGGGACCACTCACCAAAAACAGAGGTGTTAAGTTGTTGACACACACACAAAATCACGCACACCCACCTCTGTCACTGTATGGTGCTGAGGGGACATTTCAGGTGACACTGCTGTCGGCAAGTGGTCTGAGCTAGTGTGGGAGTTGGGTGGGGTGGGATGGATGAAAGAAAGGAAGGAAGAAGGAAGGTTAGGGTTTACATTCTGAGAACCGGGTGGTCATTGCATACAACCTTCTTTCATGATTCCTCAAGCAAGTGCTACTGGTAATTTAATTATGTTCTATGCTAAATTCTACCATGTGGCTTCCTCTTTCATTCGTTTTTGTATTATTAAACATAAAATATTATTTAAAATTTTTGTATTGATTTGATGGTTTAACATCCATATATTATCAATGTTCTGTCACTGTGCATTTGTTTTTATTACATCCATTAGTTTCTGGCAGCAAAAATATTTGCTTATACAAGATATGGCTTGTTATCTAATATAGTTTTCATATTGTCTTAGTTTTCTTTATGTAAATAATTATGGGACAGCTTATTGGGAAAATGTACTAACAGTATTGTACAATTACAAGCAGTTTTGTTTATCATTGCTGTAATTTCAGAAATCGTGGTTAAGGATATTGCTGGTGGTCTTGGGTAATCTGTGGTTTTTATTTGTCTATCCATTTTTGGTGGATAATTTCAATTTAGCTCTTATGATTTTTTTCTGTTTTAGGTTGATTTACTCATTTAATATTTTTTAATGAACAGTTGTGTATATATAAATAAATTTCCATCACTTCAAAAAGGTTCATTAGAAGTTCTATGGATGTTACATATAGAATTTGGATAGCTAGGTATCTGCTGTGTATTTTTTGGTTTTTAAGTGGAGGAGGGAAAAGTAGATGGATTGTTCTGGCAGTATCAAATGTGTGTTCACTACACCTAATACTTCAGTTTCTGGGTATTTGTACAATTTATCATAGTCTTTGCACTAAAATTTGTATTTGCCTGAGTAAAAGCAAATTCATAATTTTTTGTTTTACTTGATTCAGTTTGTGAACTAAGACTGTATTGTGTTTGTTATGCAAATCTTCTATTTCTACTTTTTGCAGTGATCTAATTGGCTTAGCCATTTTTCTGGGTATGAAGTTGGTATTATAATAATATCTGTTTGGCTGGTCTTTATCTTGCAAGTGTTACTTCTTTCCGTATAATAGCTCTAGCTAGTTTGATATGGTTGTTGTATAGTTGAGTGACTATTTGTCGATTATAATCATTCTGCTGTACAGTGTACTCTACGATTTTAATTTCTTTACGTATATAATTGTGTTCTAGTAGTTAGTTTATTATTCTATTTATCATATTGCGAAAGTAAAGCTGTGCAAATTCTACACGTTACAACCAAAAGACCACTAATAAACATCTTGGAAAGAATAAAAAATTATGTAAATAAACAAAAGCACCCACTAAAAGTATTAAATAAGCAAATTGACCTAAAACATGAAAATACACAGAATGCTTGATTGAAATTATCCACCATGAAAATGATGAGACAAACAAAATATTACAAAATAGCCTGAGATTACAAAAGACCATCAATCACATCATCAGCAAAAACTACCAAAATTACAGCACTGATAAACAAAACTGCTTGTAAGCACAGAATATCATTAAAACTGTAACAATACTAGTGATACGAAGAAAACAAAGATATTTTCAGCTTATGTCAGATACAGAGCCCTATCTAGTACAACCAAGCATTATTACTCCAAGAACACTAATAGAATACAATTAAAACAAATAGTGATAGAACCATGATGATGTATGAATGTTAATTTTTTTATTGACAGATTTCAGTCCATTTGGTCGCATTAATTTAATTGATAATATTTAGCACTGCTTCTATATCAAATAAGGGTGTTTTCAGTACAATAACTTTAAAATTACCTAAAATTGATTACATACAGATATGAATAGAAAGAGAGATAAAATAATTTTTGATTTTTACAATTTTAATATATGAGACTACAAACATGTAAAAGAAATAGGTTTCAGAAATTACAGCAACCAGTCGCCTTTTGTTTCTTCTTAATGATTTATTTAAACCTGCTGTAATTTCTGAAACCTATTTCAATAAACAGTCGCAGGTTCCTACACAATGGATAAAAGTTTCATGTAAAAGAAATGTCACATTAGAGTGACAGCACCCTTATCATGTAAAATTGACTCCAAAAGGACTGTCAAAAATATAAAACAATAAAACTTGGTCATTTCCAGCTGGCAGTGGAATCAGACTGAAAGGTGTTTACTCTGAAACTACCACAATGCGGACGAGTCAACATAGCAAAGATTTTGATGCTCGGTCTGTGTAATACATTTTAATATGTGAAAATGTGTGTACATAACTCACATTATTTGACATAAATCGAGCCGAGGTGTTTCAGACAGCTACACAGATTTGCAAACAGCCCTTTTTGGGTTATACAAGGTATAATTTACATAAGAAAAATTGAAGTACATAATTCGAAAATCCTATGGGTGATTGAAAGACACTTGCTTATCGCAGTTGATTATGTCAGCAAAGTTACCGAATCATCAAGAATGAACAGAAAACAGCAATTTTAATAACAAAGGAATTAATGCTTGCCAACTTATTAGTAGCACTGGCTTTTAAGTAACAAATAAAAAGTGGCTACCCAGCTCCTAAGTGCAGAGACATCCAATTCGTCATCAATTTTATCACAGAGACTAAGTTACTGAATTGCAAAATAAATAGGGAAAGTTATAAGTAATAATACAAAAACACACACAGTAAAAAGGACAACTACAGACAAAATTACAGTTAAGTGGCAGCATAGCATCATATTGTCCCCGAGAGATTTTGTTAAATTTGATGAGGAGATCATTTAATAGCCAACAAAACAAGTAAGAGAAGAATTATTAAAACCAACAAAGGGTTTATTGTATCATCAAAAGTGAGGGTCATTTAAACAGTAAAATGGAAAAATAATGTATACTCTGATTAATTTTTGTGACTGACAGATTGTAGTGGTGGAAGGAAGGGGAGGGGTGGGGGTGACAGTGTTGCCAGTATTCAGCTATGCATGCTTCACAAGATGCTGCACGTTCTATAAACACAGCAAGCACATGGTGCTCAAGGAAAAACTATGACCAGATGGTGATTGGCCCCTACCATTCAACTTCAAAATAATTCTAATCGAGGTATAGCAGTGACATAAGTGAAAGAGATATAATGAAATTAAACATCAACTTGTAAGACACACAAAACGCTTATCAGTATGGGAAGAGTGGAATATTAATACTGACCTTTCAGTAACTCAGCTGCAGCAACCAATTCAGCTACACACTGCGCTATCCTCCGAGAAATAGGAGGCAGACCCGTGCGTGCTGCCTCTTGTGCACTGGCACCAGGTCGACTGGCAATATGTAGAATAGTCTGCAGCAATTCACGGTACTGGACTGCCACATCGTGGCCAGCACGTATTGTGCGTGACCGCAGTTCAGCTGTTTCTGCTGCATTTGCTGTTGCCTGAATTAAATAAAGGATTTAATAAGTGACTTATTTCTACTGAGAATAATGTAGCTGCATCATTCCACAACAAAGTAACCAGTTTTGAAATTAATCTATAGAAGAGGTTTACGCAAATTATTTTTCAGGCACATTTAAAATTAATACATTTTGCAGTTTCAGGGGAGCTAGCTGAGATTACATTTTGAAAACAGCATGGTTCCTTTTATGTATCTATTTGAAATGGGAAAAACCCTCCATTTTCCATAAACTCAGGCTACAAATTACAACCATATTTAGATTTTAAAATTTTAAATTAGTATACACACAAATTCAGAAATGTGGGTACACCACCTAGTAGCCCTCAGGATTCCTGCCACTAACGATATACATCTACATTCTTGTTTATAAGCCATAAACCTTAGATATTGTGTAGTGGAAATAGCTTTACATTGTACTCCCATTCCCTTCAGTGATGGCAAATGGAAGCACTGTATCATTTTTATATGCTTATTTTTACACTATGAACAATTTGTGATATACATGAAGCAAGTAATGGTAAACTCTTAGAATTCTGTATCAAAATGAGATCACTAAATTTGAGACCAACATTTCTTATGCAGAGTAAAGTTCCACAATTAACTTTAATCAATTCAGGTTTAATTTGAATCTGAAATAAATAATCAATACTCAAAGAAGAGTTCGTTGAAAGTGCCTTGAATGAGTCATTGCTTTTATGTGAAAAACGATGTTCTGAACACTATTCTGAGTTGCTTTCACATCTTATAAGGGTTTCACATTTCATGAGTACTTTATACAAATAAAAACCTAATAGACACAGAATACATTTCAATTCTCTGTGTTATGTGTAGATGTTCATTCATCGATATGACTAGTGAGATATGAAAACAAAGAGAACTGATTCTATCACTTGTAGTACCAATAATCACCTAAGCAACTGTTGATAAGAAACATGTTTTAGGATAACCCAAAAAGAAAGTTAAAGTCTTGACAGTTAATTACTGTGGAAACTGTTGAATTCATGAACCATAAATGAAAACTGGAGCCATTACAAGCCAAACTTGTCATGACCCTCCACAGATAGTGCTGAGTTAAATGTATTGTTTACAGGAAAACTATTTGAGCATTGATCATACAATGTAAGCTTTCACGGCTAGTGTTAACTTCACTTGGAATATCCAGATTGATAGGTAAAAGTTTTACTTATTGACCACAGCATAATGTTTCAATCACTGCAGACATAGACAAAATATTAGGTGAAAGTTTTACTTATCAACCAAGGCCTATCAACTTTAAGTGAGGCGTAATGAAAAGATTTTTATTTCCTTATTAGTTTTAGCAGTCTTGCTGCCATCCTCAAATGCCAACCTGTACATATGAATAAAGTAATTTTCATATAATTTACAAAGTGTGCATAATCTGCAAAACATATTTTAGTACATACTGTTACAATTGTATACAAATACTCATCTGTCTCATTCTGTGTGTTGAGGGCATGTTCAGATTTTAAAAATACATCACCATTTTGGATTGTCAAAAAGTAAAATAGCTTTAAAAAAATTTATCTCCAATGTGAGCTGCACATGCACTATCGGGCACATTACGGAGTACATATGTCACTCACAACTGAGATAAACTAACCCACTATCCTAGTAACATCATGAAACAGTAAAAATACTGACCACTAGGTCATGTTTCTGTGTTAAGACAGAGTTATACATATTAATTTACACATTATATATTGACTGTTAGAATAAAGATATTTCAAAACTATTTTGGATAGCAAAATATCAGGAAATGGCACCTCAAACAAGCAACCAGACACAGAAATACAAAATCTCAATTTCACAACTGGGGGATGTAAACTTTTCTGTTGATTTACCATAGTCACAGCCATCAAACTATGAACTTAAACTTCATGTGACTCATTATGGTATTTTGGTATGCACCCTGTGTAGATTATATGCAAATTACTTTATTTGTTCAGATTAGCATATGAGGATGGCAAGAAGTGTGCTCAAACTAGTAATGAAATAAAAATCTTTCCATCAAAGTGATCTTGGGAATTAACACAATAAAAAAATATATCAGATCATCACAGCAAAATGTCTGAGCTATATTTTAAGTGAAAACTTAGGTTATTTTGCTTGGTGATAGTAGTAGTAAAATTACTGCACACACACACACACACACACACACACACACACACACACACACACACACAGAGAGAGAGAGAGAGAGAGAGAGAGAGAGAGAGAGAGAGAGAGAGGATGGGTAGATTAGCATACCTTGCAGATTGTGAGCATATCTGAAATGGCTTTACGACCAACATTAGCAGCTACAATGATGTCATCTTGCTTGCAACTATTGCCAGCAGCAACAGCTTTTGCTGTGGCAACTGTAATAGATTTTGTACAGCGGACTAAATCCTCTGGAGTTGCTGAAGTCTTTGGCTGGTCAGGAGAATTAAGAGCCTGTGCAAATAATGAAGATCACTTACAATGAAGTTTGAATGAGGATGTAAATAATTACAATTAAATGTTCAGTTGACAGACTCATCAATACATCAATTGTATACAAAAACTATAAAAATTATGTAACATGCAATGCTGAAAACATACTCTTATCTCTTGCGCTATCGCCTGAATAGTTGACTCCAAAGCTCTAGTGCCACGTGTATGTTCATCTTCAACTGCTTTAACAGTCTTCAATAAAGAAGTCACATTTGTCACCATTACCTATGAAAGAAGAAAGTAAGTCAGGTCAACATGCAAGAAGTACACAAAAAACAAAAACTGAAGCTTGGATTACAGGCACAGAATGTTAGATACCTCTGACACCTACAAATAAATACAGGCAACACTTATCAACACAATGGATTATATGTTACTTAACAGTTAATATTCTACAGCATACACAATACCACACAAGACTTTGGTTAGCCATGCATTCCTTCTCCGTCAGGCTGGAGTAACACACAGGAAACAACACCAAACTTCGTTAAAAAGATGACAACATGCTGCATGTCCAGTAATAATGTGAACTGATTACCTACCATTTAAAAACAAAATAAAATACTTTTAAGAGTAGCAAAACATCCACTGCATACCATTATTTCAGTTTTTTTATGATTTTAATTATCACAAATACGCCATTATCTTTGTGCAAATGACACTGTCCTCTTCACACTTCAATAGGAAACACCAGATAGCTCAAATTTATTATCAAGAACTTCTAGAAAAAAAATAAAAACAGTAGAACTGAAACTGCAATTGAGAAAGCGTCTGTATTTTGACTGATCCATAAATTACAATTATGGAATATATCTATTGTTGATATCAAACAACAACATAGTATTAATTAAGGCAGTACATTGTGAACAGTGCTCAACAGTACAAAATTCAAGATATAATGGAATTTTCATAAAATTCTGACATTTATAATCACTCACAAATCACCTAATATTACAAATTTGCTGGTATGTATAAATGTCAGACCAAGCACTAATTGTTATTTAATGTCGGGTATAACGTTTCTTTTCCTCTAACAAAATAAGTAATGTCTTCCCCACAGAGAGGTTGATGTCACATGAAGGCCTTTCACCAAAGTCAAAACAAACAAACCAACAAAGAAAAGTAATTGTTACATAATCATCCTTCAATATCTTGTCAACAAAACTCTTTAACTGGACGAAAAGTCCATTCCTGAAATTTTTTTTGCATTAAAACACAATGTAAAACTCAATACCATGCACATTAATTTTATTTGTTATTGAGCACTTGATTTTAATATATAAATCAAACTAAAAGAAAAACCGAACAAGCAAGCACCAGGCTTTAATAATTTTGGCACACCAGGTAGATTAATTTTATATAATGTTTAGCAGTGAAAGGTGACATGACAGCAACTCTAGTGGTCTACAAAATATTTCAAGTTCATTTATTTTCTCACTTAAGTATATGCAATCACACTAAATCTTGTGCCATGCATATCAGGCTAATGATACAGAAATTTGCACAGTGATTTCATTGATATAATATGTACATTTACAACATAGCAGAAATATCATTTAAATTGAAAAAAACAGACCAAGAAAGATAAATTTCATAAATGAAATATGTGACACTTTCTCAGGAGATAAATTTACTCCATAAGCAACTGAAAACAAGCATATATCATTCTGTAATAATTTACATTAATGTAGTACTACTATACATTTAGTCCAGAGAGAATATTATCATGAGGTCTGTTTATTTAACCAATTTCTATTGTTTCATTTTTCCTAACAATAATATAGCACAGACTTTTACTTTGCCTAGATACAGTGTGCAGGTAATTTCAGAATTTTGAACTCTCAGCAACTGTGTGAGAGAAAATAATTGTACCATGAACAATCGTGTTTGGGGTAAGACTGGAAAACAGGCACATGTACACTTCAACTGATGTCAATTTTGAAAACTGGTTTCATACACTATTCCATAAGAACCCTGACGTGTGTGTGTGTGTGTGTGTGTAACACTGTTTCTCTCTGCTGCTCTATGTAGTTCCCATTAGTACAAGTTTTTGCAGTTCTTTAATCTTTATATGTTTCATTTGACAAATCACTAGATTTAGTGACTGAAGAGCTGTCACAGTAATTCACAATTCATTAAATGGCTAACATTGTAACTAGTTATAGCTCGTCATTGGGGAGAGATGTTGCAGCTTACCAATTACCTTTGTTCATAAAGTATTTGACTTGGACACAATAAAGAAATTGACACTATTCGTTACATATTTTACCATGTGGGTAAAAATTGAATACTGTAACAAATAACTATTATCAACAAAGTTAACAAATTCTTAATCTCACACCTCTTTAAAAACATAAACAAAATTCTTTGTAGAATGTAGGGTGTGTATCAAAATGAACCATGAACGAATTAAAATGGGGAAAGTATAAACAGTAGACCAATCATGTCAACAATAGCAAAAAATACATTTCTTTCATTTACAGCCACACACTGAATAGTGCCATACTTTCCCAGAGATAACAGTTGTTTTATGGCATTTTAGCAGACAAATCTAACATCTCTTAATAAAAAGTTCTGAAATTTATTATCATATTTATTTTGATTTTCTAACATGACAATTATGAGATGTGGCTGCTATTCAAAAACCAAGTTTAAATAAAAAAAAATATATATATAAATATTTGAAATATCAAAATGAACATTAAGTCACACTATAATTCTCTCTTAAAGAAACTCCCTGCAACCAAACGCTTTTAAGCAGCTACTAATTGTACTAAATCAGTGGTGGGGGTCTCTGACTGATGCAGATTCTCGACGCTAAGCAGACGGATTAGTTCCTCTTCTTGATCAGACACGAGCCAATCCGTGTCCGAATCCACCTGCCGGATCAACAAAACATAAAAGATGCATCCTCTTTTTTGCACATAAGCTGTCCACACATACGTCTGTACTTTCCAAATATATAAAGGTTGAAAGAAATGTATGGGGACATTGTGTGACAGAATGCAAGTATTCCAACTACTTATGATGATCCTGACAAAGCATATGGTATATTAACACCAGTAAATGTAAATGTAGGGAAATAAACTTATTTTCTGATAACTATTAACTAGCAAAAACGTACTCAGGTAACATCCCATGCAAATAGCAAAGGTTGCTCTGTTGGCAAGTTCTTCCCTATAGATGAATAGGCAACAATTACAAAACATCTGACAATATGCCACATGGGATAAGCTGTCACAGATTGTTTACAAATCATGCCTAAACATACTGAGAGTCTCAGTTAACATTCAAGTTTAATTATTAGGAAAACCATTACCCCACTTTCTTTCCTGGGGCAGCATTCTTCCAAATTGTCTTCCTGTTTATATTTTATCTACTATACAACTTTTTTTTTACCATATTATAATGAACACACGGTGTAGATACTTTAACTTCACTTGGTTTTGAATTTCTATTTGAGTTTGCTTTTACAAAATATCCTGTTTGTTACTCTGCGACAAATACGGAGGCCGGGGTACATATTGTTCGTATTATATTTTCACAGTTCGGTACAAAACACTTTAAAAATTACACACACACACACACACACACACACACACACACACACACAGATATATAAAATAGATTAAGTTTATTTACCAGGCGAAGGAGCACAGGTATGTGACAGCAAACATAAATAAAAATAAAAAATAAACACACACACACACACACACACACACACACACACACACACACACAAAACCAAGCTATCGCAACCTTGTTGCTTCTTCAGGCAGAGTAGGGAAGAAGAGGGAAAAGTAAAGGATTTGGGTTTAAAGGAGCGGGAGAGGAGTCATTCCAATCTTGGGAGAGGAAAGACTTACCTTTTGCATGTGTCTGCCTTTGTGTGTGTACACGTGTATATGTGTGTGGGTGTGTGTGTTTACCTATCCTTTTTTCCCCAAAGGTAAGTCTTTCCTCTCCAAGGATTGGAATGACTCCTCACCCGCTCCTTTAAAACCAAATCCTTTCCTTTTCCCTCTACTTCCCTACTCTGCCTGAAGAAGCAACAAGGTTGTGAAAGCTTGGTTTGTGTGTGTGTATGTATGTGTATGTGTGTGTGTGTGTGTGTGTGTGTGTGTGTGTGTGTGTGTGTGTGTGTTTTATTTATGTTTGTTGTCACATACCTGTGCTCTTTCACCTGGTAAGTAAACATCAATTTTTTATTTATATTTTTCCTGCTAGGAATTTTTCCTCTCTATATATAAATATATGAACTATGATGGACTAGTAGTGCTATCAGCACTGAAGCAACCAAAATGATAGTTTGAGAGGATGTAAAAGCTCAGTATCATGTTAACCACATACTATAAACTTCTTATAACTTTTAATAAAATATATTTTAATGACTTAAAATGCATACGATGATCTATCTTGAGAGTATGATAAGCAGGATTTTCCCCTTTCTTTCTTATTCTTTCTCCTTCACTTTTATGAGTGACTAGTTATGAACAACATACCTTTGCTGATTCCTTCAGGTGATTCATGGATGGATCATTGATGCTCTTCCCTGATGCAGCCTTTGTAGCCTGTATTAGATCCCCAAGAGCAGATGCTACATCCTTTACAGCATTAATTAGCATTACCTACAGAGAAAAGAGTAATTACATACAGTAAACTCAATATATAATGAAATAGTATAAGCTGTTATTGCAGAAGTGTTATATGAAATAATAGCTCTCCTACAACTATCACAAATTTGCCAATGGAAGGGGTCTACCCTGATTTTTTAGTTACATAATGCTATATTTTTTCAAAATAATCAGTTTACCTGAGCTTCTGGATTATTAGATCCAAGAGAAGCTGCACCAAGTTTTACAACTTCTGACAGCTGTACAATTGTCGCAACAGCATTTTGAGCAGCAACAGCTAACTGCTCTTGAGATGATGCTGCACCTAAAATGCCATAAAGTAAGTACGTTATTTCACATGTGTAAATATCATTTTATATCCATTTAAATTATAAGAAGATAGCAATGACTTGCAAATTTGGTAGATTACATACGAAATGTAACAAAGACTATAATCTTAAAAATGGACAAACCATAAAAAAAGTGTGGTTATATGTTTACTCTCCTGTTACTTATGAATTATCTACGTTACCACCTCCAGATAACTACCAATGATTATTTCCCTCCTCTCTTTAATGTTCCTCAATTTCAAAGAAGCAATTGTTACAGTTATAAACAGATGTTCTCAGGGTAAACAAGAACAGAAAGGAAAAAAAAGTGTGACAAGAATCTAACAAGACTTGTGAAAGGATTCAGGGCAACCTTCATGTGACAATTCACTTTCACTGTCTTTGTCAGTGGAAGATGAAACTTTATTTGCACCCTTTGTAGACATATTATTTGTAACTTGCACATGTCACTTTTGTTTCTTCAAAGGAAGTACTTCATCTTCGCTACAACTCTCGCTGAAGAAATGAGTAAGGTAATCTGGGTCAGACTCACTACCACTTCCATAAAATGTCAGTGCCTGCAAGGAATGTGAAGTGATGCTACATCATAAACAGGTAAGAATTGCCTGTCCTCCAGTGCTGTCACTACAAAACTATCATCACAATACTTTTACCACTGGCCATAATGTGAAACCCATTTGATTTCAACGCAAGTGTGATCGTGTATGCACCACTGGTGAACTCTTGTGTCCCTTCATGTGATCAAATATGATACACACAGTGAAAGTGTTCAGAAAATTATTATTATTTCTAATAGAGTTTTTATTAGGTAGAGCTGGGAACTAAAATACATTTTCTATTGTTGTCCAGGATTATTGTTTATTGCCTGAATTACGTAAGTTATCAGCCGAAGCAACTGATATCATTAGATGCTTCATACAAATAATCCCAGCCCCACTGAGCATAATGTTGCCAACCACAATTTATTTATTTTTAATTTTACCATTGCAATGCATTGTCATAAATGAAAATGGCACAATGTGTATTATGAGTATTTATGATTTAACTTTTCTTACTTGGTGAACGAATAAAATTACCCACTAGAGCTAACAATTTCACAGTGATAGAAACCCTCACTAAGATGTTTTGTTGGCGATATTATGAAGAAGGCAATCAATGTTAAACTGTACATTTCATCACTTTTCAATGTGATAAAATTATTCCAACGTGACACTATTGATTATGTTCTGATGTTTTCATTTTTGGACTGTTAAAACTGACTAAAGATATAAGCAAGGATTGAAGGTATATAATGATAACTGTAAAATGAATCAAAATAATAAATTTCTTCATTTTGCAGCATTTTGCCAAATGAAGAAGTATGTTACGAAGAAACAGACTTGCTGTTGGCATTATTTTACTACCAGGTAGTAGGGTCTTAGGACGTAACCAGTTGATTAAAAAAATTGTGGCTTAAACTTAATGATGATTTATTAAGCACTAGTCACAAACATAACAGCATAGAATGTACCGATTCCAGTCAAAGTTTACACAATATGAAATGAATGGCGCAAACTTAAACAGTTGAAACTACACGATAAAGAAGCAAAAATGTCCCCAGGGAATGTGGGTCCACAAACGAGGCATTTGCAAGATAATTACAAATGTATGATTCCAAGCCACCACTGGTGGCACTGTTTGTAACATCGTACGGTTTAACCCTTGCACACTTGAGGCTAGCCTATGTTCATCGTTTACACAACAGAATGAGGCCGAGAAGTTGAATTGGAATCACACCATACATGCAGAATGTACAAGACGGATACATTACACAGTCTCAAAGGGTATCAGTCGCATCTGAGGAGTGCCACTTATGCTATGTTGTAGTTACCACAGAACCTCACAGTAACTAAGAGTCTGCGGATATGCATTTCATGTATGGTAGGGCTAATGGCAAAGCAAAGGAGGCTGCTTGTTTGTACCAAGAAAACCCCAAAAGTTGTACATTTACAAGGGTCCACCAGCATCTGAGAGAACATGGGGATTGTGCACATGGCAAAGCAGGAAGTAGGCCTGCTTGCAGTACGCCTGAGGTTAATGATATGTTGTCGGAAGCAGTACAGCTCTCTCCAGGTACCTCGACAAGAAGAATTGGCACAAAAGTTCCTGTAGTAAGCCATAGAAGTGAATGGTGAATTTTCATCGCAATTTACTGTACCCTTACCACCTTCGATAAGTTCAGTGTCTCAATGACGCGAACTTTGTTCCTAGAGTGATGTTTTGTCAGTGAATGCAACAGCAGGCTGTAGTCTACCCTCATTTTACATGTAACATTTTATTTACGGATGAAGTATAATTCACACGTGATGGTATTTTTAATTATCGTAATACTAATTTGTGGTGTGAAATAAACCCACATGCTGTTCACAAGTCATGACATTGCAGAGTTTCTCAATAAAATGTGTGGTTAGGAGTACTAGGTGATCAACTCATTGGACCACACATTCTTCCAACAAACCTTAATGGACAGAGGTACCTTAGATTTCTGCTGCGTCACCTTCCAAGATTGAGGATGTTCTCCTTCAGCAATGTCAGAGTATGTGGTACATGCACGATGGAACTTCAGCACATTTTGCTGCTGCTGTGAGGCGGCATCTAATGCACAGATATGGC
Source organism: Locusta migratoria (assembly GCA_026315105.1). Lineage (NCBI taxonomy): Eukaryota > Metazoa > Arthropoda > Insecta > Orthoptera > Acrididae > Locusta > Locusta migratoria. Next base: position 16,351,173 of record CM048755.1, read on the forward strand.
CAAAGATGAATAGGTTTAGATGGATCTGTACCTTGGCCTCCAAGATCACATGATCTAAATCCTTTGGATTTTTGTGTCTGGGGTCACCTCAAAAGCGAACCGTAAAGCATACCCGTTAACATGGTTGAAGATCTGGAGCAGAGTGTTGTACACGGTGATCCAGGGGTTTTCTAAACACAGGACTGTCGGTGTGTGGCCAACCGTCGATGCGGTTCCAGCTGTTCCCGTGTATCTTTCACATTTCATTTCATTATACGTGTACTGCTGAGGTCAAGCAAAAGCATCTTTTATTGATATGGATTTTGATGCAGAGAAATTTATTATAAAAATTAGGGCGAGGTGTGCTTTGTGTGAATTGTCATCGGAAGAAAATGTGGAAATGTCAGAGGAAGTGACAATCATGTTTGGGGGCACAAGAACACACCATGCTGTTTCAGTTACTTTATTTGTATATAAATAACTAGCAGTTTTGCTTCATTTCAAATGCATTGTTGGATTGTTGTGCTTACATCCCTTATGCTGTCTCCAATTCTCTTTAATAATTTATCAAAACTTTTTGCAGACATTCTAGTGAAATAGACGAATTCAGATTCACGTTTGCAATGTTAACAAAAGATAACAAACATTCCCTTTGTAGAGTGGAATTATAAACATAAGATTCACCCAAAATCTCTCCTCCTCAAGATTCCAATGGTACACAGCCGTAGCTGTCACTGCAACATCTTCATGCAACCAAGCTGCGGCCAGCCGCAGTCCTAGTCACAGCAGTTACCGCTACAGCCAGCCGTCGGTCACGGCAGGGCCACACTAGTGCACAATCGCCATGTTTGCGCCATCTTTTTTGATACACCCTGTACATATGCTCATAGAAACTTTTGTAGCATTATTTCTCAATGTATCTAGAAGATACTAGACTGTATATTCAAATTAAATTGTACAGGCAGGGTGGGTCTCGAAACCAGTTTCCTTTACTTTAATATCTAATGCTTCATCCACTATTCCATGTTGTTACTGTCTTTCAGTACTTCATTTGTGACATTGCACTCTCCTTAGTCAAACAGTGTCTTGATGTACAAGTCTTATTGCTGCTGGAATGAGTCATCAGCCCTGCATACTGAACTTCCAGATGGCTTTTGCTAGCCCTGCCAGTGGATCTCATCAAACTTATGTCAAGATTATGACTTTCATTGCCTTTTTCCACCTTATTGGATCAAGCTAGAACGTTGAGTTTATCTTGAACTGTTGGATCTCCACCTGGCTTCATTCACAGAACATGAACTGTGTCCATAATCTCCTATCACCTTGTGTCTCAGTCACTATCTTCAATGTCATAAGCAATATTAGATTGTTGTTTTGTGACAAAGTATGGCCCAGACAGCCCAACCTTTTGAACAGAGTGAAGAACCAAATGAGGTCACTGGATTGGAATAAATAAGGTGATGTTCCATGTCATACCTATGACAATCCTTACCTTGAGCCAGCAGCATACAGAGTCAAGCCAACTGCCGAGCCTCCTCAGCCCTGGATAATAATTGGCCTATGCGATCATTGTCCACATCGTCAGCTTGAACCGGAAAGACAGTATCTATCGTTTTTGTTGCTTCACAACCGTGCACCAATAAGAATGGTGTAAATCCAATGGTCTCTTGTTTGGCAGTGTTGTAGGTCAACGTTACAGAAGGCAACACCTCCATCCCAGTTGTTCTCCTCAACACTGACCTACATCAACGGCATGTCAGCCAGTGCCTTATTAAGAAATTCAAGAGATCCCATTAGTTTGCAGATGGTAAGCAGTCATTATGGGGTATGTAATTCTGTGCTGACTGTTTATATCTGCCACAAGTCTCTACTGAAAAACATTTCCTCAATATGAAATTACAGGTATCGGTGCTCCGTCTTTCAATACATTTTCCATGATGAATTTGGGTACCTCAGATGCTTCAGCTCTTTCACACCTCTGTAATGTCATATCAGGCTAGACAAGGAATACAACAACAATCCAGTTATTGCAGCCTGCTAGCACGAACATGAACAATATTTTTTGCTGGTCCCAACAGTAGTGCACCACACGAATCAGTCACCCACCATGAAAACATACTGGTCGGTTATCGTAGGACCTCTAAATGTCAGTCTTCCTTGGGGCACAAACAGGTTACTCCTGCTGTGTTGTAGGAACATAAACCTAAATTAGCCTCAACTGTTTCAGCATTTTTTATATAAGTGGACAGTGAGAGAATGGTGCCAGCATTTTTACCACTTACCCCCTTATTATCTCTAAGTGTGTGTGGTCGGCTCATTGTGTACTCCCAATGGCTTTTGAATTACTACTCTATTTGACGAATTATGTCTGGAAGATTGGTTGCTTCCTTAATCACAGCTTTCAATACGACATTCATAAGTCGTACGAACTTGCGACAAATTTGTTTTTGGTGCATCATCTCAATGTACCGGCACCATTTTATGAAGTCTGCTGTCAAAATGTCCGTCATGAAGAGTGCCTCGTACATGCCCCCAGCAACATCTTTTCTAAGATGTGCAACTTTCTCTTCCATTGTATGATCTATTATCTTACACAGCCCCAACTCATCTTGAATGTATGCTTTTGTAGCCTCTCCTTGATTCTGCACTATGGTTTTTCTTCAGCTTGAAATTTCTATCTCTGTGCATCTCCAAAGGTTGTCTACTGTTTCACCTGGAAAATGACTCAGCTTGTCCTCATTTTCATACCATTGCTTAACAGTCCCATGCTGTGTTGTGCCAGTTGTTGAATTTGGAGATAGGCCCATATCACTTTAACCACTTGTTTTGGTTTTGACCATTTATCACTACAGAACAATAAAGTATGTCTCGTGTGTTGTCAAACTGTTTGTGTCAAGTTAGTCATCTCCTCTTCAGTCTCTGATGTTTTCCACTCAGTTGAGTATGGCTTGAACTCTCTTCTCCCTACATAAATGACACCTCTGTCCTGAGCTGTGGAGCCACCTTGCTCATAAGAATGCATAAAATCCGAGGTTAGCTTACCCCACACCTCCACCAGACTGTCACCCAGTATTCTACAGTATTTCACATTCTACAGTACATCACATTCTCAAAAAAGGTTATGACATCTTAGAAAATGTGTTACTTGATAACTAACCTGCAACAAGTGTTTTTGTATCTTCAACCAGGGCTTTTGCAGTCTTGAGTATGTTCTCCCGATGGTCAGAGAATGATTCATCTTCATTGTCAGCATGCAACGTGCCAGCAGTGGCAAACATAATAGTTGTATCGAGATCACCAATTATTCCAGAAACAGTGCTGGCAGCATTGATGCATGCTTGGGTACCACGAGAACCAGCCTGAAGTGCTGCCAGAACAGCAGACACCTGGAACATAGATCAGTAACATTATGTACAGTCCCATTGTCTCTAATTAGTACTTTCTACCTTCAAGACCCGGATACTTTTGGCTGGTCTACAATTTCCTGGGATGTAAATTAAGACATTTACACCTGCAGAGGAGACCTGTGGAATTTGTAATGGATTAGATTGGAAAATTCAGTGTCTTGGTGTAATATTACTTTCTCAACATGATTAACAGTTTTGGATTTTAATATGAGAATATAGATACATTAAACAAGAAAACTTACTTCTTAAATGTGTTATTAAAGTGAACAAGTTGCAAGTGGCATGAAAGTGTGTAATCAAAATACAGAGGAAGTACTGCAGGAATTACATATTTTATGTTAAAGTAAAAGTTACAATGATATACATTCATGTTCAGGAAAGAAAAAAACACCACCTTCAAAGGACAGAGATTGCAAGTTTATATTCACAGGACATATTCATTAGTATGTCGTGAAGAAATTTTTGAATTTCAGTTGCCTCAAAATGTTCAAATGTTTGTAATCATATGGGACCAAACTACGTTGGTCATCAGTCCCTAGTCTTACAAACTACTTAAACTAAGTTAAACTAACCTAAGGACAACAAACACATCCATGCCCAAGGGAGGATTCGAACCTCCGACGCAGGAGGCCGCGGGATCCTCAACAGGGCGCTCAAGACCACTCAGCTACTCCTGCGTGACTCAGTCACCTCGGTTCAGCATCTGTCTGCTGTGTGTCCTGGTAACTTATTCCACATATGATGGCATCAATGCATATATGTGGTGATCTAGTAGGCAAAAGACTGACAACTTGCGACACTGAGGAGGGACAGTCTTGTGCAGCAACATATGATCAAGCATTGTCTAACTGAAGGAAAAAGAAGGGGAGGACGTCTGACCAAACAGCACCACACACCATAAGGCCTTGCACTGAACCTGTAGGTCTTTTGTAAATACAGTCACTTTGCAGCCACTCCCCCCCCCCCCCCCCCGTCTTCAGCAAGCCAAATTGTGGCCATCATTTTCAAACAGAACCTGCATTCACCTGAAAACACTATCTGATGCTGTTCCCGGCTCCAGTGACATTGTCTGACACACCATTGCTGTCTAGCACATTTCTGCACATTAGCCGAAGGTAGGTTGAGAACTGGATGACGTGCACGTATAACCCGTGACATAAAGGTAATGGACTCTCACGCCCGATAGCATACAATATGCTCCACGGTTAGGCAAGAACTGAGGAGGGTTCAGATCTGTTGTGCAATGCCAATCAAAAGACGTGTCAATAATCTCGAAGTGTAGTGCGACCTGACCCATCTAGTAGCATTCCACAGCCTTCTGCAAACCGTTCTGCACACACCCATTAGATTACCAAACAACTTCGTTCCACATGAGCAGTAGTTTCCTGGATGAATGGATCACATTCCCTCACACCAACAATGTACAATCTTTCAAACTTGTTGATTTGATTCTGTGGTCTGTGCTTGCACCTATAGGGCATCATGCACATCTGCTCAAGTCACACTGCTCCATTACCTTTGGTTCATAGTGACACTGAGAGCCAAAGGAACATTTAACTGTAGGTGGTGTTGTGCTGCAATATCGGTGTTGACCTTGAATTCATGGCTGACATGATTCATAGCTGATCATTTCTGCACAACATACTGAGGTACATACACCGTGAATGAGAACATCTCATCTCTAGTCTTTCAAGTGTTCTGTGTCCCCCCTCCCCTCCTCCTCTTCTGAAGGTGTGTGTGTGTGTGTGTGTGTGTGTGTGTGTGTCTTATATTTTCTTAATTTTAGATCAGATGAAGGCTGCAAAGCCAAAACTGCTAATCAATTTTTATACAGTAGTATGTAACCAAGACACTGACTTTATAACCTAATTGACATTGCACTTAATTGTAATAACAGGTAGCATGTTTTTCCTGAAATCATATTCCAAATACTATCTCATCTCTGCACAAACTACTAAATAGGGAAACTGGAAAGTTCCTTGTATAGTATTTAACATTTGTTTGATAATTATCTTCTAAGAAAATTTTGACATGGCAGTAATTGCAAAAACATAAGACTTTCAGGAATATTCAATTCCAACATAAAAATTTCAGTATTAGTAGACACATTATCAAGAGAACTGCAGTACCCATTTTCCAATATCATAAATAGAGGCATAAATAATAAATACAGAAAAAGGGTTTAGTAATTTAGAGTTTGCTGTAGATATGATAGCTGCCTATAAGTATATCATAAGGAACCGTAGTAATAAAAGGTAATTATAGGGAACAATGACCTGCTGATAATCAGGTCACTGATAGGATGGCAAGAGGAGCAATCACAATGGCTTGGCAGATGACACTGTGTATTTAAAGCCTTCCAAATATTTTCACTAATATATTGAAAATACAAATAAATGATTTGCACACACTGCCCAGATAACAAAGCCTCCTATTGACAAAGAGGAAAGAAATATTTTTATTTGATATCTATAGGTAGAATAAGTACAATGAAAGTTTCTACAAGGGGGAGGCTAACATCAGTTCAGAATTTCCACCATCAATTTCCACATTGATGATATTGAATGGGAAGGAAGGAAGATTAGGGTTTAATGTCCAGTCGACAGTGTGGAGTTCACGCTTGGATTTTTTAGTAAGGATGGGGCAGGAAATCGGCCATGCCCTTCCAAAGGAACTATCCCTGGAGTGATTTAGGGAACTACCGTCCTCCCAAATGTGAGTCCAGTGTGTTACCACTGCGCCACCTCACTTGATGTGAAGTTATCAAAAGTACATACAGAGGAGGTTTTCCACACATTCATGAAGATCGCTATACAGCTAATTCACATAAACTGCTGACTAGCATAATATCCAAAAGAATGGAACAGAAAATGGAATGACAATCCCTTTGGTTTTAAAGGAAGTAAAGGCATTTCTAACATTTCAATAGCATGGAGACAAGAGTTAAAGATATGAAGATAAGTAACAATTGAAGAGAGAAGTGAGAATCAAATAGGGCACAGGACAAGGATGCAGCTTCCTCCCCCACTCATCAACTCTCTCTCTCTCTCTCTCTCTCTCTCTCTCTCTCTCTCTCTCTCTCTCTCTCTCTCACACACACACACACACACACACACACACACACACACACACACACATTTCCTGATGACAGTGCTTCATTTAGCAAAGTCGAGAAATATAAAGGACCTGCTAAACAGTCTAATCAGAACAAAATACTAGCTGACAGTAAATGAAGCACAGATACAAGTAATGAGAACTAACACAAATGACATTGGGGATAAATGTATTAAACAAAGAGAAAGAATTCTATCTCTAAAGGAAAATAAGGCATGGTGTAGAATGTAAAACCTAGACCAAGATGGAAAAATTAAGCACTCCTTGCTAAAAGAGGTTTACTAGAATAAAACAGAACCTGTAAGTTGAGGCAAAAATTCATGGATTATGACACAGTATAGAATGAATTTTGGACTGAGGAGAAAAAGTTACAGGTTAGTGCCGAAATTGAGTAGACCACTAAAACACGGAGATGAGATTCCAACAATGAAAGTAATATGTAGAAAACAGTGACTTGAAGAGAAAGAGGGGATATTAACCTCTGTGTAGACATAAGGAAATAACTACAGGAAGTTGAAGGCAAAAGTTATATGAGAAGACAAAGAATGGAATATATAAACAAGGCTGTACAAAGAGAAAGTCACTATTAAAATTGAAAATAAGTCCTGGTTTAGGTGCAATATGCAGCAATTCACCTTTTCAGAAACAAGCCTTGCTCCATCCGCAACATCTCTCTGTGCATACGTATCGTGGGGACCAGCTGACTGGCAACTGCCACCAGCCTGCACTAGAGTTTGACATGCACGGCCAAGTTCTTGGACACCACCTCTGATGCGAGCAGATACTTCGGCATTACTCGTAGCAGCCGCTGCACCTATAGAATCCTGTGCCAGCTGTGCATACCGCCGTGCTAGCTCAGCACCTAGTGCCCCTAGGTGACTCGGTTCAGTGCCAGACTTAGCCACCTGAAACAATTATCCAACATAATGCAATTGTTTTGTGTAGAATGATTAATATTCCAGTTTAATGTAATTACACCACAGGTAAAAATGGAAAGCTTTTATGTCCCCTGTAGAAATGTTCGAAATTTCATTCGTGTAAACAACAAATAGAGAATTGGGTCCTTGTAAGAGTGCCGTTACTTGCTAGATTAGTAATTGCTGAGATACAAATATTGTTTTGTTTATGAAAATACGATACTCATAAAAAGTTATTGAAAGCAACAGAATTCAATACAAACCATGTCTTGTGATACACGTGCTATCTCTTTGGCTGCTCGAACCATACGTGTCTGATACTCGACAAAACCGTGTTCCTCATCAACACCGACACTAGCTCGTGTATCTGAAATGCGTGTCATGGCACGCGTTATTGTATCAACAATGCCAGTTACAACTCCTGCTTGAGTTGACAGCTGCTCTAATGTACGGCTTAGATCTTGAAGAGCATCACGCAAGGCATCAGCCGTTTCATCAATATCTGAATGAATATTCACTGCCTGTATAAAAAAGAAAAAGAGAAGAAACTGAAAATAATGGCAGTAACATGTGATAATGACACAGAATTGGAATGAACGTGGTGGTGGGGAGTAACAGAGGATAGTCATAGAGAGGGGTATGAGAAAAAGCAAGGTTAGGGGTCAACAGGTACTTATAGAAAATGATATATTTTATGTAAATCAAGTAATAAGTAAAATGAGTGAATTGTACCTCATACAAATACTGAAGTAAATAAATGCAGTAGCATTGTCCACAGATATCAAAGCACCAAAGGTTATGAACATAATAGCTGACATACATCATCAGATACTACAATTCATCCATCCATCCATTATTATGCTTATTTAATTTCACATAATCCAATATGTGCTTACCTTTGGATTACCACCACCTTCCTTTGTTGCATAAACAAGCTGTAATGCACTCTCTGCTACAGTCTTTGTCTGATCCAAGAGTACCATTTGCTGCTTTGAATGCACCATGTTGGATGCTGCACCAACTGCTCCAGTTACCAAAGGATCAAAATAGAGCACCATTTGGTTCACCTGCACAGTGTTTAAATACATTTTTCACTCCTTTTCAATGTTCTCTAACAAATGAAAAGGGATATTTCAGTGAAACAATGAAATGACAAACAGTTATATAATAATTACACTATCTTGTTCACTAGTAAAATTATGACAACTAATGAGCTATGTTAGTACAATAAATAGGTCTGTATATGATGAAATTGCAAAGATTGAGATGAACACAAGAGTTTGCTACATATGAGTTATTCTATTTAATTATTTCACTGTATAAGAGAAATGGAGTAACAATGGAGTTAGATATGGTGAGAAGTTGGAAGAGACAGGGTGGAAGGGCAGAGGTTCCAACTTTTGAATACGACAAACAGTAATGCAGCCTAATATGTATGAGCTGGCAAGGGGGCGGATAGGAAGAGGTCCCAGGGTAATAACTGAATAAGGAATCATCAAAATTATGAAAACAGTTTCTGTAAGGTTGCAGATGAGACAGTGGCAGCATATTTCTGCATCTTTCTGATGTGTACAGTAGGAATGTGGCTTGGTGAGGGGAGGACAGAGGGGGACAAAACAATCGCATGGGCAGGGGACACTACAATCATAGTGTGCTACAAGATGAGAAGTCATAGGTGGTTATTACCATGACAGTGATTGTCGCCTGATAGTAAAGGAACATGTGTACCAAGTTTGGTTGAAATCAGTCCAGTAGTTTAGGAGGAGATGTGGAACATACATAAATACACACAACAGCCAATTTTATAAGATGTATAGTGTTTATCCTTGAGTATTGCTTAGCTGTCTTCCATCTTGAGCCTGTGGGATTAATAGATAAGGCAGAAAATGTTTAAATAAGACTAGTGAGTGTCATCATGAGGCCATATAGTAAAAACATGAAGATGTCAACTGTTAATATTGCAAGTGGTGATACTCTAAGAGTAGTCCGGCCACATTATTTTTTTATTTTTTATTTTATTTTATTTTTTATTTATTTATTTATTTTTTTTTTTTTTTTTTTGCACATTATGGGGCAATGTAATGGTGTACAACCAAAAATAGTTGATTGTAACACATTTCATGGTATAGGTTAGTCTTACTGAATGAAAAAAAAATCAGAAAAAGGGAACATTCATAGTTTTAGAAATTGGGAGTTGTGCAACAATGCCACAAACTGCCACTGGCATATGTATGGATCAGGGTATTGTTTAGGCAGAGAACCTTTTTGGGAAGAGTTGAAGAGATCTTGAGTGGAATGTCCCTCATTGCTGGAATTTATAGTGCTGTGTAGTGTGGGTTTTTAGGCTGTCTACACTGGGGAGGGGGTTATCTGGGGGAGGTCTTTGGGTTAGAACAGGAAATTTGGTCAGGTGAGGTGTGTAGAATTCACTAACACGCCAGAGGTCATCCATCTCTGGCCCTGTTCACTCAAACCGGACCCTTGTATAACTTGACATGAATCACCACCTACCCACTTCCTATTCCAATGGATTTATGTTCAGAATTACAATACTTACCTATACCCACTTAAGTAATAGAACCCAATGCATTGTCCTCAATGGCACGCATACATCAGCAACTAGGGTATCGTCAGGAGTGCCCCAGAGAAGTGTGATAGAACCGTTATTATTTTCTATCTATATAAATGATCTGATGAACAGAGTGAATTGCAATCTGCAGCTGTTTGCTGATGATGCTGTGGTGTACAGGAAGATGTAGTCATTGTATGACTGTAGTAGGATGCAGGATGACTTCGACCAAATTACTAGGCAGTGTGAGGAATGGCAGCTAGCTCGAAATGTAGAAAAATGTAAGGTGATGCAGATGAGTAGGAGAAACAATCCCATAATGTTTAAATACAGCATTAGTAGTGTGTTGCTTGACAAGAGTCACATCAATTAAATATCTAGGTGTAACGCTGCATTGCAGTATGAAATGGAATGAGCATATAACGACAGTCGTGGGGAAGGCAGATGGTTGACTTCAATTTATTGGGAGAATTTTAGGAAGACATGATTCATCTATAAGGAGACAGCAAATAAATACTTGAGTACTGCACAAGTATTCGGGATCCCCACCAGATCAGTTTAAAGGAAGATATAGAAGCAATTCAGAGGTGAGAGGCTAGGTTTGTTACTGAGATGCTTCGGGAACTCAAATGGGAGTCGCTGGAGGGAAGGCAATGTTCTTTCTGAGAAACACTGTTGAAAAAATTTAGAGAGCCGGAATTTGAAGCAGACTACAGAAAGATTCTCTTGTTGCAAACCTAAATTTTGTGTAAAGACCACAAAGATAAGATCATAGAGATTAGGGTTCATACAGATGTGCGCAAGTATTAGTTTTTCCCTCATTCTATATGGGAGTGGAACAGGAGAGTAAGTATCTATTACAGGTACTATGTTTCCTCCACCAAGCACCTTTGGGTGGATTGTGGAGTATGTTTGTAAATGTAGAGGTAAGAGTCAAGAAACACATTTATACCAACATTAATACTGAAAAATGGACAGAACATAAAATATCAGAGAAATTCAGATACATCCTCACAATAATAGAGGAAACTGTAACTATATACTGAGACCGAGAGTCACAAAATAGCAGGTATAAAAGTCTACTGAACTTTGTGAGTACCTTTGCGGACATTGCCCTACAATGTTATCAAAGTTAAAATTTGTAATAGGTCACTCAAATACCAATTCTACAAATTAGCATAAATGTTTTGAATAAACAGGATTGACAATAGTATTTACGGATATTTTCTAGAGTTACAGAATTAATAGATAAAATTTCACAGTACAAATTACCGTTAGCTGTATATTTAAGGTTCACATTTATTCCGCTCTAAGTGAATAAACTGACTAGATATATTCGAGCTTACTTTTTTCTTTTCACATGTTAAGATAACAGTACATACATCTCAAAAACTAATGAATCAATTGCAATTTCCTGAGATATTTAGTTACTTTCGTTTCTCATTGGTCACTGATAGTTATGAACTACATACATCATATCATTCAAATGTAATTAACAGATTATCTCTGTCCTACAACAGAGCACCCCTCCCGTCAACTCACCCAACCAAGATAAACTATATAGGAGAGCGTCAAAAGAACTTGAAAATAAGATAAACGTGCTGAATAATATAGGTTCTGGACTGGCTCACATTGTGTATTATGATGACAGAAGCTATACAACAATACCTGTGAGGAGCAAATGTTTTCAGTCCTGCTGTCATACACTATTTTTAATTTATTATAAACTTTCAACACGTCCACATTCACCAACAGAGTAAACAATTCATTCTACACATTGTTAAGAGTATTGGGGAAATGAACATACAACTTTTGGCAAATCTGAAGCACAATTAAAGATATTAATTTAAGTAGCTGACATACCGCATGTCCGATGTTTTCTGCTCCAAACTTGGCAGCTGTTCGAAGAGGTTCAAGCTTATCTGTGATTTCAGATGCTGAACGGGACATCTGATCTGTGAAGCCTTGCAAAGTGTTGTCACGGCGTGGAGCTAAGCTCTGTGAAACTGCTGACAAGGAAGCTTGATCCAGTTCACGTATCTTACCACTCAATGTCTCTACTGCATCATCACATTCCTTCTGTCCTGGGGCCTTATCCCTAATGGAAACAAAATGACAGTTATCAAATATTTCTATACACACTAATATGATATTTTCCCATCACTGCATAGATTTATACCTTATTGAAGACACAAGTTTCTTTATAGAGTCAGAAACACTTTTACTGTGGTTGGCAAGCAGTTGCCATGTTGGCGGATCACGAGGGCTGACTGCCAATGACTTTGCGGCCCGAACCATGGCACACGACCCATCAATTATTGACCGGGCAGCAGACGTAACTGGCTCCTGTGCACGACGTGCCACTGCTCCAATTTTGGCTGGCTGAGAAGCAAACTCTGGGGTGCTTGCAAAGGTACAAAGATTGTCAACAGCCTCAAGGAGTGGACGTGTAGCTCTTGCACAGCAGTCACGGTTACTTTCACTATAGTCCTGGTCAAGAGCTGCAACAGCAGAGGATATGCAGGTAATAATTTTGTCAACCACTATCACAATGTAAATTATCACCATACTCATATCGCAATAACTCCAAAATTATGCCTCTAATGAATAAGACCGCTTAGAAAGAACTACCAATTGTACATGGGCTGTGCAAAAAAATTCTGGAAATTTCTTAATTTCGCACTGTTGGAGCAAAATGCGTACATGTCTGTGTTGAATGTGTGACTGCTTGAAGTTTTATTATTGTATTTCTGTTATATTTCTGTGCTGTATTGACTAGAATGCTGTTGTCACAAAGTCTGCAAATTTTCAGATAGCGAAGTTAGAAGAACAACACACCTACATTAATTGTTGTGTAAACTCAAGAAAAACTTCATAGAAATACACCAAATGATGCAGGAAGCCTACAGTGATGAGTGCTTAAGTCATATTCTGTGTTATGAATTGTTCACACAGTTTAAAAATGTACAGACGGAAGTTAAAGATGACCCTCGTTCAGGACGCCCTTCGATGTCTACCAACGATGTTCATGTCACTAACATCAATGGAATTGTGTGTGCCAAACAAAGACTGACTGAGAGATTGCAGAAGAATTTAACATTTCAGTTGGATCATATCATTAAATCCTGACACAGCACCTCGGAATGTATTATGTTGCTGCCCACAGCTCATGACTCAAGACAAAAAAAAAACCATCATCTCACAATCTGTAGAGAACTTTTGGATCAAGCAAATGAGAAAGAGATGTTCCTTAAGAGAATTATAACTGGGTATAAGATTTAGGCCTATAGTCCACAGTTGAGAACCCCACTGGAAGGACAAAAAATTTTAATGATATACAAGATAAAATGAAATTTGCAGACAGGACATACAAGCAATCCAGAAGGTGTACCAAGATTGCTTCTGGCAGTTGAAATGGAGTTGGGAGCAGTGTATCACTTGTGGAGGAGAGTATTTCGAAGGAGACCATGCACCATAATTAAAAGGTAAGCCCAGAAAATTTTTGTAGACAATGTTTTGGAATTTTCTGAATACACCTCATATTGAAATTACTTTTGTATAAAAAAATAAGAGGTAGTTTAACTTACCCAAAGCACAGGCTCATTGACAGGCACAAAAAAAAAAAAAAAACACACACACACACACACACACACACACACACACACACACACACACACACAGATTCAAGCTACCGCAACCATTGGCCGCTTCATCAGGAAGAAGAGTAAGGAAGGAGGGGAAAAAGGGAAGGATGTGGGTTTTAAGGGAGTGGATGAGGAGTCATTCCAATCCCAGGAGTGGAAGGACTTACCTTAGGGGAAAAAAGGAAAGGTAAACAAACACCCACACACATACACATGCAAACACACTAAGGGCATCCTTCCACTTCCGGGATTGGAATGACTCCTCATCCACTCCCTTAAAACCCGCATCCCTCCCTTTTTCCCCTCCTTCCTCCCTCTTTTTCCTGATGAAGTGGCCAACGGTTGCGAAAGCTTGAATCTGTGTTTGTGTGTGTGTTTTTATTTGTGATTTTGTGTCTGTCAATAAGCTTGTGCTTTGGGTAAGTTAAATGACCTCTATTTTTTATACATATTTTTGCTACCAGGAAAGTTTCCATCAATATTTGTTTCATCAATTTGAACCTGACATTACTTTTGGGGGTTTTTAGCATAAACACTGGCCCTTGTGGCACAATACATCATATTTACCCAAATCTTAGCCAAACTCTTAACTAAGCATAACCCAAAAAATATGACTCTAAATTCATGTGTAGAAAAGTACCCAATCCCAAGTGAGAAAATTGGTGGGGGGGGGGGGTGCGGGGGAGGGATGGTGGGGGGGGGGGGGAATAGACTCACCAAAATCAAAACAAAAATCACACAGAATGAATGAATGCAGATACCGCTACACAGTAAGTTTTGAATCATAAACTTAGCAGTCAAACTTCAAGATAATTTTGGTAAAATGCACTTTAGTTGTTGACAGTTTCTGTTTGATGTGTAGGAGTTGATAATGGCGCAATGAATCGTGGGGTGAATCACAGGGTGACAACAGCAGTATTGTCACTGATGCCACTCACCCATATAAAGTAAGCAAGGGTTGTATGTTCTACACAAAAATAAAAATACAATTTCAATTATAGAGCTTTGCATGATTTTTGTTACAGTTTGTCAGAACATGGTTCTATTTTGGAGAGAGAGATAATAAATTTTCTAATTTTATAGTTGAAGCTAATTTCTCTTCTTAGTTCCTATGTCACTACTGAAGAGAACTCAAATTTACATATGTAGGAAGTGGCAAATGACACTAATAATTCCAAGTTTCACTTGTTCACTGTGGATAAGCCTCTTTCCTCTTTGTCCTCAGAATTTCAATCCTTTGCAAATTCAATTACTTTTAAAGCATTCTGTAAGCATCAAAATGTGTGTTTATTTCATCCTCATGCTCAGATCAGCAAGTTGTACCAAAGCACCCAAAAAAGCATTCAATATGTTTCCACACTCCGCTACAGCTTCAAAGTACAATTCTAGAGAAGCACTTAATAGTTTCTCTCCCAAATTGTGCAGCCTTTGTATCTTGCAAGGAATGTGAGAACTTACTATCACTGACTGGTCCAATCTAATTTATTCGACAAATTTCTAAATGCAAGTGAAATACTTGGACAACATCTTATGTAAAAACATTGACCAAATGAAGTGTTGCAAGGAAATCTTTAATTTTTGGCCATTATATTTCCTCCTCCACCCTGGAGGTTCTAGTTCAAAATATTTAGACAAGTATGAAGGTTATCAATAAATACTAATTTTAATAGGAAAATAGGGCCATACAAATAATCTGTATATTCAGATCTAGAATTTTCAAGAAAATTAACAGTTAAACTTTGATGAGTTCAAAAACTCTTGTCAACGCCTTTTCTTTGAAAAGCCCCTGCTCTCTGTCTGATAAAGGAGATTTTAATTGAGTGAACCTATGTCCTTACAAATGAATCTTAACATTCATGTTTGGAATGTGCACAACATTGATTACTTCTTCAGGCATAACACTTACAAGTACCTGATGGTAAAACTGCAGCTAATAGAGGTTGTCAATGAAGAAAATGTTGCATGCACGAAACATTTTGCATTACTGATTCCAATTTTTGCATGTACAGTCATTTATTTCCAATAATAACTTTAGCGCTGTCACTAAAACGGCCATATTTAGTCTAATGTCATAGCTGCAAGTGCTTTCTAAAGCCATGTCACATAAACACTGACCAGTAGAGCTTGCAAGACGTGTTTGCAAAATAAAATATCTTCCATTATATTTTAATCTGTTTCAAAGTGTACAAATAGCATAAATTGCTCACAATCTGAAACATCAGTAGATCCCTTAAAATTGCAAAACAAAATGCATAATGTGGTCTCATCTTTATTTTTCAACTGATGTTCCTGAATGTCACCAGCCATATAATTTATTCTGGGTTCAGTGGTATATCAGAAAGTGGTATGTTTTGTAGCTTATTTTCCTCTTGCTTACTTAGTACAATCTCAACCATATCCAGGGCTGCTAGCAATGTAAGAACTTGTTATTTGTATGCAGCTTCCATATTTAGTGACTCAGTAGCTAGCTAATAACATCTTTAAGCAAGCCAAAAATCACTGAAAATATTGTTAAATCAGATAAACAAATATTCCATAACATAATATAAGGAATGATCAAAAATTTTCTCTTTGAGACCACTGTTGTAAAAAGTTATCCAAAGTAATGCGAATAGTAATATAAAGGCCACAAATTTGTGTGGTATTCATGTTGTCATGACATATGTGTGGTAAAGACATAACAATCACATCTGTTCTCACTGACATACTCAGACAACTAATTGATGTGATGTAAAATTCATGCATATGTTGAAACTTACTAGCAGATTAAAGTTGTGTGCTGGAACCGGAATTCGAACCTGGGACCTTTGCCTTCCACGGGCAAGCGCTCTACTGTCTGAGCTACTCGGCACGCTTCAACATCCATCCAAACAACTCATGCATATGTTGCCTCAGACAGCTTCACGCTACATCTCCCCTGCACTGTCCCCAGACCATTGTTACTAGCTTGCACAGTACACTCTTACTATAAGCACTCTACCATCTGAGCTAATTTCTTGTTCAGTTTAGTATCAAAGGAAAGAAAATTAAATTTGTTGCCCTCAAAACCACTGACATAGTTGTATTATGGTTCAGGGGGTGAGAGAAGGGGATTGGAGGCAGAAAAGATCGAATTCAACTTTTCATGGGCACCCACAGGCCTACAACTCATACCCAACAGCATTACAGATAAAACCAACAAGATACGACGAGAACAGAATATAGCTCTGTTCACACATCTGGAGAAGACTCTTGGTGTGCTCAAAATACATTTCTGATAGCTACACAACAGAGTGTGAACATTATAAACTAGGAGTAGGACAAAGTGTGAACAAACTTAGAATTATAGCCACCAGAGGAAAAAGGTGTGAAGAAAGATAATACATCCCCCCACCCTCCCGGCCCTTCATTGCAGATTGACTAACATAGATACTACTTCCTTGTTTCTCAAAAAGCAGATCTGATGTGTTACAGGGATTATCAATCCCTTCTCCCATCGTGACTGTCATAATTGAACTCAGTGATTGACTGGTATTAGTCTCTGCACACATTCAAAAGAAGGAAAGAAAACAAATAGCTAGGTACAACACTGTGTTATAAATACATATCAGACTTGAACAAAGGAAAAGGAGAGCCTAAAAGTAAGAAAAGATTAATGAAAATTAACATAGTAACATTCAAATAGTTTTTTTCCCTAGAAAACAGCAAGAAAATAGATGTGAGTTACAGGTTTGTAGCTGCTGCTATCAGATGAATGACAGCAAATCACTTGCAGCAATATTTCACACATCACAAACATGCAATGAGCCTTAAAATGAGGTTTCACAGATCATCAACAGTTGGGCTGCAAGCTTCTCACCATTGATGGTAGTTAATAGTCTAGAATCACAATCACACACAAGGAAATTCTGAAGCTATACAACTAATCCCAGAACTACAGAAGTCTACAAGTTATGTTACATTACCAGTACCAATTATATCTGCTGACAAATTTAGAAAATTGCCTTATTTTGTTTTAGCAGAGTTGGTTAAGTTATTTCAGTTTTAGTAAAATTTTCATGCTGAGTACAACACAAGAAGAGATTTATGACATTAAAACCCCTTGATGTAAATATCTAATATGTCAAGATATGTTCAATAGTCACAAACAGTACAGAGTAACAGTAACAATAGAGCTTACAATTTAAAATACAGTACCTAGAAACTTGCAATATGCAGAATAATGTCAATTATTTTCTTACCCTTGATTTCTTTAACCAAATTTGCTGTGGAATTAGCTACATCCTTTGCAGACTGCACAAAGTGACGTTTAGCCACAGGATTTGTTGTTTTGGATGATGCCAAACGGCATGCATTACACAAAGCACTTGTATGCTTTGCTATAACAGTTGCAGCAGAAAGAACCTATAATGACAAAATCAAACAGTTGATTTAGTCAATTTTATGTGAACAGAATGCTTAAATATGTACAATGATAAATGCAACAACAAATATGCACATAACATGTAAAAACTTTATATAAAGATTATTCATATAATATAAAAAACATTAAAAAGAAATAATGTAATTATCATAATGAAGAAAACTTATGTTTTTATGTTAATAATAGCATGGTCAGCAGATGTAACAATAATACAGTAATATTATTTATAATACTACCAAGTTGAAGCATTATTTCTGATCATGGTCAAAATAAACACGAATACAAGAAGACAGTATTCTTGCAGTGACCAGTAAAGAAGCTTTTAAATAAACCAAAATGTATTAGGCGTTAATAAAAGTATTACAGTTTCAAGAGAAGGTAGTTGACCTATAATAATGAATGAAATTTACTTCCGAGACAGTCGCCACTACAGTTACGCCAGTGGCTGAATGTAATCAGATAATCTTTATAATACAATTTTGCTGCTTTTAAATACATATATCATACATAAACTACAAGAATGCAAGTGTGAATCCTATATGCAATTTTTACAGTTTAAAAAGTTATTTCCCACATTCCCACCAATTTTAAAGCCCCTTGAAAACTGTAAAAGTGGAAAATTCACTGTAGTCAAACAGGTACGACAGTCAGGGCTGATAACTTGCTTTGTCAAAGGAACCATTTTGGAAGTAAGTTACATGCAATTTATGAAAAAATATTACATTTTTATGTGATGGGTAACTTGATATCTGAATCCCATGCTTTAAGAATCCAAGTCATATACCTTTAGTATTCTCACTTAGTACTTTTGTCTGATTGACAGATCACTCGGAGCTCGATTGGAATCGTCTTAAGCACGAATAAATAATTAGTACACGAAAGGTTAACTTGCCTGTATATTTTAAGCATAGTCTCAGGTGATGTGTGTTGGTTCCAAGTAAGGTTTTAATATACAAAGTTCCTAGAATTAAAATTGCTTGGATATGTAATAATCTCTTCTTACAGATCTGGTCTATTAATGGAGATCAAATGCTATAGATTGGTTAATAGAACATGAAGTTTCAGAAACCATGTAAATTAAACTGTAGTATGACTGTGAATGTTCTTTTGAGAAATCAATGATGGATACACTTATCAAAAGAAAGTTTTGTCACTCAGCTCTTCATAGCTCCTTGTAAACTATGTCAATAACTGATGCACCCATTCTAAATTACACATCTGGCTGATTTTGCAGTGCTGCTCTTAAGGTTGGTAAAAGTTATTCAATTTGCTATAACTGTGTAGTTTTCTCATCTGCATAATCCAACCTGTCTGAGATTAATGAACAGTGCGCCTTCTACATCCCACTCGGCCAGTAAGCTAAGAATCACTAACAGAAACATGAAGCTGCCAAACATTGCAAAAAGTGATGTGGAAGTGTGGACTTACCTGCTGTTGATTGGTAGCAGGATTGGTGAGTGAAGCACATGCCGACTGTATAGCTTGTGCAGCACGAGCAAATTGAGCCTGGTCCACTAGACCAGGTCGTCCTGCCACACTTGACGGATCTGAGACTCCTACCAAATACGCAGCTTGGGCTGCTGCTTCTACCAAACCACAAATAGAGCTCGACACACTTTTTACTGACTCGCCAAACTGCTCGTGCTGAGATTCCTTTGCATGATTTGCTATTCCTGTCATTCCATCCCCTATATAGAGAAAAGGTTTTCATTTAATATGCACAATGACTTTCAGTAAACAACCAAACAATGTAGCAAAATTTATATAATATACCAGGCGTAGCAACCTACTGTGACCTGCGGGCCAGATTCAGATACTTATTTAAGCATGTGGACAACCACATCTCTTATTGGGGTAACACAATGTTATACCATTTTTCTCCGACACCCCACACCGACAAATTATAAATGTGTGTTTCAGAGAGCACATTCATTATATGCTCAAAAATTCATATATATTTATGTTATTTACTGAACATACTCCTTTACTTACAGTGTTCTATAATAGCTCACACTTTCTCCCACCAATTCCACCGCGGGCTGGATTCGAACCTATGGTGGACCGTAACAATCCTGCAGGTCGCCAGTTGCATACTGATGTTATATACTTTTACTTTATGAGTTATCGTGTGTTTCACAGAGAATTTATAGATATACAAAGTCAAATTTCTTAAAACTACATGTCTCACATTTGGACTCAAAATAAGAAAATGCAATGTTAAAAATATGGTAGCAAATGTGTGTTCCACAGCAAGGTGCCTTAAGAGCACCGAGCCATTCCACTATGGATTCTACAAATATATTTACAACTGTTATTTTAACATGGGAGGTATATACAACCTGCACGAATATGCATTATTCATGTCCATTGAAATGACGATTACGAGTTACTTGTTCTAAAAGAATTAAGTAATGACTTCATTCTCAGATGGGAGTTCCTGAAGGCTTCACGAGCAATTATAGAATTTGGTTCCTCAGAGATTATGTTAGGCAAGATGAGAGGCTATGGAGAGGAAGACTGGCATACTAGTGTATGGGTGGCAGTCAGTGCTTCAACATAACTACCGTGTGTAATGCAACACATCAATCCCTGGACCTCAAATTTTACACTTTATTACATCTGGACCGCATGAAAACATAAAATTGGAGTTTCACTGTACCATCCACTTTAATTTTCATTAATCCGAATCAATATGCAGAGTAAAATATCTCTCCTACACGTAGTTTAACAATAACTGATTTTGCTCCTAACGGAAACTGCTAGACACAGTTGGTTTCCTCTCTCTCTTTATTATTTATTTATTTCCATTCAAACCATTTTCTTCTCTCTCTCTCTCTCTCTCTCTCTCTCTCTCTCTCTCTCTCTCTCTCTCTCTCTAAGCATCAGATGTTGACATGGCCAAAACTCATTTTTGTAGAAGTCAAGTTTAGAAAAATTTACAGCTTTTGTGCAACATTAAATACAAAAAGAGTAAGTTTTGGTAAAATCTTTGTAGTGCAGTGGATTCATCACACAAATATATGTATAACTTACTTTTGCAAATTTTAACAATTGAAAATCCAAATGGAATGTTAATAATGGAGGATAGATAACAACTCATCTTAAAGACATTCGTTGACCTGCTGACAGGCATGAAAATATACAATCACATTCACACAACTTAAATTTTCGGCCATGGCATTCATCAGAAAAAGAAACACATACATTCATACAATCAGTCAAGCGACTACACACAAACACAACTACCATGACGTGATTGTCTATTTTGCATGCATGTCACAGGCTCAACAAATGTCTTTATGGTGAGTTGTTGTCTATTCACCACTACTGACTTAAAAATTTTTTTGTTGTTGAATTTTGTGGAAACGGTCCTCAATTTTGCATTCAATGTAGCTTTATGATGTTCTCAGCACTTAGCCAAATTATCATTTACACAATTAAAATAATACAACAGTACAACATAAGATGTGAAGTGTATAAATAATGGAAATTGACTTAATTATAAACATACCTAGACTCTTTGATTTCTCCATTACAGTATCCAAGCATTCAAAATAAGTAGAATCATTAACTGGTTCACTTGGGTTATCCAAAAGAGGACGCATTGACTGTATGTTCCGAACTGCATTATCACATTCTTTCTGCCCTGGTGCAGCTGATGTACAGACATCAATTAAGTAATTAATGCTATCAGTCACTCCTCTGTAAAAAAGAAGAAAAATCGACAGAATTAATTCACTTTTTTCATTTACAATTAAATTATATGTGGACGGACACACACACACACACACACACACACACACACACACACACACACACAGAGAGAGAGAGAGAGAGAGAGAGAGAGAGAGAGAGAGAGAGAGACAGTCGAAACAATATATTGGCTTTCAAATTTGCACACATTGTCAAAATTATTATAGAATGGAGAGATGGAAGTTATGCTTACAACAGATTCTCCACTCCGAAAATCATCCTGGCCTAAACCTAAAGTGACCTACTGTCCTCACATGCTCCCTCCCCCCAGCGGGCTCATGGTTCTTTGGTATGTGCATGGCAAGCAGGAGAACTCCAAGCTAATGCAGTCTGTCTCCCTTCTTTCTACCCTGGACTGCATTTCCTTTCTCTTCCTCTCCTTTCCTATCCTCACTCCTTCCTCTCCCCACTGCGGGACTGATGACCTTAGCAATTTTGTTCTCCCAACTCAAATAACCCATTCATCCATCCACCCCTCCCAGTCTATGCCCCCTCTGGCCTATCACTTTCTTCCCATTCCCCTTCATTTTGATTGGCACTCTGCCAACACACCCACCAGTCTTTTCCATTATCTTCTCTTGCCTTTCCTGCTACCTGTTCCACATCCTTCAGCCACAGACTCCCATAAATGTTTTAAAAGCCTTACCATAGCTATCTGGTACCTAAACACTGCTAGACAAAGCTATCTCCTCCCCCACCCCCTCATATGTCCCAAGCAATCTTCCCTACTAACATCAAAATTCAGAAATAAAGTCAAGATATTCAGCACACTTATTTAACAAAAAACATGACACCAATCTCAATTAAATGTTGTGAAATAATGGTTCTAATCTTTTACAGGTACAGACAGCAAGGCTGTCATGTTTCCAGCAAAGCTATTTCAAAATTAAATTTACCAGATGAGTATCCATACACAGAATAAGGATTAAAAGCTTGTGTGTTTACCTTGCAGCTGCAGTTAATTGATTCTTGGCATTGGGTGCAGTTGGATCAGCTGCTACTGTTTTAGCAGTGACAAGGAGTTTTGAAGATGACATGGACACATTTTTCAATGATACCACCATTTGGCCTTGGACTTCCTTATCCTGAAAAATATATACAATGCATTTTCACGAGAAATCTACTAGAGCATAGTTCAATGTAATATTTCTGACAATTTCAAAAGCTGCAGATTCACTCTAAAAAGTCAAATTTCTTGTGTAAAAATTGCAAGAAATCATGTTTACAAAATTTTCCTATGAACATGAGCATGAATGAAGAATCTTTCCATTCACAAGTTTCTGTAATGCTTGAATCTAATGAAATTTTCTCCTACTTGAGGCCAAAAAGTCTCTTAATTTTCTTTTAGTATTTAAATCTCTACCATTTACAAGTGCCATCTTTGAAATGAAACATTCGGAATCATATGAAACCATGCTTAGAACAACACACTATCATAAAAAATACCATGGTCTGTGTCATTTCCATCCAAAATGTTACATTCTACCATAAGTGACATTTGAGTAGAGACAAAGTAAAATATTATCACTACCATAGGAGGGAAATTATACGTGATTTGATGACATCGGAGTATCAGTACATTTTCAAGCAACAGTATGAAAAAAAAAAAACCTCTTGCTTCAAGTAATTATAACAGTGCAAAACACACACAGTCTACTCACCTGATACTGCTTGTATTAGTGTTCAAAGTGCAGGTGTGGGATTTTGATGAAGTGGTTAAAACAAAATGGAAGAGATACATGATCATTATTTCATCATCATACTTCACTCTGTGATTTACAATCAATTTTATGCACCAAAGTATAAGTCTATGTTGCAATATGCTTGGCAATAAATTATGGCAGTGACAGCCCATATCATCATTTGATAATGTAATTAATTTTAGTTTTCATATTACTCTATTTGAATACGAAATTTATTTTGAATGTAATAAGTGGCTTTAGTGATATCTGCACATTGTTCTCTTACACTTGGTTATAACCACTTCAACAGCCCACAGTTGAAATTTGAGGACTAATCTGCACTATATTATGTATGTAAGATAGGCACTTTTATGCTATTGTAATCACTTTAAGCAGAGGGTTTATGGTAGTGTTGATTCAGTATGTAATGATACATTCGTCTCTTTGAATTACATATAATTTCCCTTCTATGGTATTACTATCTTGTTACTTTGTTTCATTAAAATGCACTTTCTGTAGAATACAACATTATTGCATGGAAATGAGACAGACCACTATTTTTATACTTTATTGTTATAAGCATGGTTTTGCACAGTTCAAAGTGTTCAAAAGAAAAGGTGTCCCTTGTTAGCAAGTTTTCACATTTACATCAATAACAGTCTGGTCAGTTTATAAAGGGATTCTATTACTATTACATGTATAATTTTGTCTGAGTATGGTCTGACAATGGTACAGTTCAGGCTATCATCCCGTTTACATGGGCTCCCAAAACCGGATTTCGTAAATGGATTTCCCAAATTTGCTTTTGGTTTGTTATATAAACACTCCAAAATTTATTCTGGAAATCCACTTCTGTAAAGCGGTTTTCCAGCTCCATAATCTATTTTCATGCCGATGTAAAAACAACCTTTTTTGAAACATTCTTAGCTTGTAAGATTGTGTTCTCTCGTTAAAAATTTTCAGCTCATATAGACAAAATGACACTTTATACAGTGAAATAGAAGGATAAATATTAGAGAGAGCAATGAAAAATAGTGATTGTGCTGACTTAAATCAGGAACTGAATCAGCTGTTTTTCAGTCGCCATATTGAGTGGGCTGGGAAATCCATTCAGACTATATAATGTAAACACGACAGTGAAAAATGGTTTACGAAATTCAGTTTTCATCTTCCGGAAGATGTGTTGCATGTAAATGTAGTGAATGTAAAACAATTCTTATTCAGTAAAGTGGTAGTATAAATATCAAATGAACATGTCTTTTTATTTCTAAATTACTTATTAGTTCGTTATCAGTAGCAGTATCACTATAAACGGCTCTTATCCTATGATTCACTAAGGTTTGTTGAATATGAAGAAACTATGCATTTTTGCGGGATAAGCACTGTTTCAACAGATAATGAAGCATCTTTTAGAGTATTATTTGGTTTTAGAAGAAGATTCTAGTAAATTGTTATTTTCAAGCTTAAAAATTAGTGTTTTATGTAAAAATTTGATGGCTATTGTGGCAAATTAGAAGGCAAATTCTTTTCAATATCCATGTCGCACACAGTGTTACCCCCTACCCCAAAAAATATCTTATATTGTTTTCCTACTGTTTTTAAAATACATGTAATATATTTCTTTTTGTCCTAAAACATTCTTTTGAAATCATTTTCTTTCATACCTTTGTTTGGCCAGCCATTTCCATGCTAACACCAATCAAGTCACCAAAAGCTGACCCAAATTGCCGGGACGAAGCAGCAAGCTGTGCTGGACTATGAACTGACTGAACAACCTCTGCTGAGGCATCATTCAGGTTTGCTGCTGCCGAATTTAGTTCTTGTTGCAGTTGCCTGCATATTAAACAAGTAATTCAATTGACTAACATACATACCAAGAAGAAATATACAAAGTAAAAAAAGCAATATATCTGCTTCAAAATCAAATTTTATTTCCTAGTATAATAGCTTCATTTGATTATGCTTCAATAACATCAACTTCAGGCACTTATTTCAAATTGTGTATGAATTTTTTATAGCTATGGGAGAAATTTGATGCAGAATTTGTGGGTGCTTAGAAAACAAGCAGTCTCACCAATATTTTGCAAAATGATTGTGTATGTCTGTAAGACATTACGTACATCTTTATGATCACTTCCTATTTTCTTTTCCTTAAAATAATCAATTGAAACAATACCATACCATTTCTACAAAATTCAAAGAGAATGGAAGAAACATTCATTAAACCACATTAATGAAATACTTATGAAATGCACGACAACAATGCTGTTTTCTTAATTTCAATTTATTGCTATTGGCATCAATCAGGGACCATTATCCAGGGAATAAAAATAAATCTTTCACACATCATACATAGTACAAAGTAAATATCCTACATCATCAAATGTACACTATACATACTATATATCCACAGAGAACATGCAGCCTCTACAAAGCCATAGATCAAACTGGGCCAAACTAATGGATTACACCAACTGAAGATGGATGAATGCCCAGACACATCTTGGCATTTAATTCAAGTAAAACTATGGGAAGAAGACTTTTAACAACCTGTCAGTCTTGCACCTACACATATTATAAATTCAGCTTCCATACCACATTTTTCTATATCACTTATGATGGAACAACTGTAAGGATTTCAATACGGTTTAGACAAATTGCCAGAGCAATTTACGAGGACAAGTTGTTGGCCCTCCTTACTTAGTATTATTTATGCAAAAGCAGTGCAACTCGTTGGTAGAGCACTTCTTTTTTTTTTTTTTTTTTTTTTTTTTTTTGTTATTTTGGCAGTTCTTATTAAAATCTGTCTATTAAATGAATACATAGGCAGTATTCATTTATACTTACCCATAAGATTTATTTGTAACAGGAAACTCTCCTTTCTCCAGAATCATAGATGCATCTGTTATGGAATGTATAGCTTCGTCAACATCCTTTTGACCAGGAAGACAACCAACACATTTACTCAAAGACTGCAACAATCAAGAAATTTTTATTTACACTTGGGGAAAAAGTTGTGGTTCAAAGATATTCTTTCTTCATTAACTAAAAAAAAAAAAAAAAATAAATAAATAAATAAAATAAAATAAAAGCACCTTACTTTATAACTGAGCAATTCTACAAATTTGACATACTAACTGAATTGCAAAGCAGTCAGGTGGTTACTTCAAATAGTATCTGTCAAACAGTAAGTACCTTTATGATAAGAAGAAAAGGATATTAAGAGTTTAATGCAGGGTCATTGGGTGTGGTGTACAACCTTGCAATGAAGAAATAAATTGCACATGCCCAATTTAACTGGTTTGCATATTTATAGAAATTGTGGAAAACCTGGATTTTAAACCCTGATACTTTTGAATCCAAGTCTCGTACACTAACCACATTTGCAGAATTAGATATGAGTATGCAGCAAATTGTAAGAATTCCGTTCTCGTAATTGAATTGTTAGTAAACATACTAAGCTGACTAACCTTTCCAGCCATTTAGATAAATTTTGAGACATAATTTTAAATAAATATTAGAATAGTTCCTGATTTATCAAGACAAAAATATTTCATCCTTGTGAAATAATGAAATTACGAATTTGTATGAGACTATGCTGTTATAGAGATTAGATTAGATTAATACTTGTTCTACAGTTGATGAATATGAGATTTCGTGGTGATGTGGAATGTGTAAGAATAGTAAAAGATAACTTTACATAGCAAAACAAAGTTCTTAGGAGGAGTTGTCATTCAGAAATTCTTTCAATTTTTCTGTCAATTGCTGGTTGGCTATCTGTCAAGACATTTGACGTTATTTGGTAAGTGAACAAAGAAATTATTACAAGACTACTTTTAGTAATAATTTGAAACATACAGAATATGATAAGGCTAAATAGTTTCACCAGTAAAGTATAAATAAACAAAGTATAGAAAATTATACTAATAATTAAACTGTGCATGCACATGTATACAGTTCACAATATTCTTTAACTTTGTCATTGCATATAATACAGTGTATTACCTGAGAAACTTCTTTGACAACTCTGCTGAGCTTCTGTGTATTATCTGGTTGATCCAAGTGCTTCAGTACATATCTAGCTTGTTCAATTAATTCAAGTGAGTGATCCATTACCTCCTCAGCATTATCAATTATCCTGGAAATAAAAGTAATGTTCATAATCTAATGGTAGTTATCAACTGATTCTTAACTATTCTTTAAATGTGAATAAACTGTTGAATGATTGCTTACTGTGAAGTCATGGCAACTATAAAATAAAATCATCAAGTGGTGCAAAAAACACCCCATTATGAGAGTCGAGAAAATAAATACAATGTATGCATTGATTAGTTTTAGATTTGTGCTTGATGTTATGTCAGTCTTTACACTGTTTGAATTAAGATTATTTATCCACAAAGCCGCAATGTCAGGTGCCTCAAAATACATGTATGTATTAGAAGAACCACCTGAATTGTGTGTATTTTCATTCAAACAGATGAAACATACATTTTCAATATGACATATTGCCAATAATATACTTCTTGTGGTACAAATGAAAAAATAAGTTTAGATAATGTCATATTGAGAAACTACATTTATTTATTTACTTTTGGTTCTTTCCAGAACTCATTCAGTCTTTAGCACACAAGATTTATAATTGCCTGTTATTTCTTAATGATATATTGATGTATAGGCTGCTAATACATTAAATTACAGCTCTTAACCAACCTTAATATAAAAATTCAAATATGAGCAACAGTAGGACATTCTATTTGTATCCTTCAGAGCATAACACTGATGGCACATACAAGATCTAGCTTTTTCCACAATGTGGAAAACCTAAATATTATTTTTCATTTATTAGTTTGGAGAGTATATACAGCTGAGCACTAAGAGCAGTCGTGGCATATATCACTTTAATAAACAAGTTGGTATAACAAGGTATACTTTATAGGAAAAGATAGTTAATTCCGATTAGCTAAAGCCATCTGATTATTTTCTACTATGCTTATAGTGACTTGAATTTACCTCGCACATTACATATATTGTGTGTGTGTGTGTGTGTGTGTGTGTGTGTGTGTGTGTGTGTGAGCGCGCGCGATGTAAATTCAAGTCACTATAAGCATAGTAGAAAATAACCAGATGGCTTTACCAACTTGCTTATTAAAGTAAGAAAATGCATTAGCTCATTCTTTGTAACACACACAACCTAGTTCTAACATACAAAGAAGCAACCCTATAACAAATCAAAATGATGGTAAAACTTGATAATGTGGAGTCCTATTTTTAAACTGTAATACCAGACTTAGTATTATGCTAACCACACTGATTAAAACAAGTTGTAGTCAACATTCTGTTACAAATGACACAAAAATGAATACAATAAAAACATACTTGGCTTTAGTTTCTTTGTTTGAAGTGGTAGCAGCAACACCCCGCACAGCTACAGTAAGATCTCTGAGAGAATTTGAAGTGTTTCGGGCTGCTATACCAGTGTAATTTTCATTGCCTTGCACAGCTGCAGTGACAAGTTGAGACATATTTGCTGCAACACTTTTTGATGTTGCACCCAGTTGAAGGCTTGCTGATTCAGCCTATAAACAAATGTTTATTTCATTATTATGATGAAAAATGAGTTGTAATAAACCAAAATACTTAAGCCAAAATCTACATCTACATTTATACTTCACATTTTGCAGAGGGTACTTTGTGTACCACTGAAAGCGTGAGCAGATTTACTAGTAATCTATAATCATAGCTAATGAACCACAACCAGAAATTACAGCTAATCGACTAAGAGGAAATTACATCCTCAATTGATTATGGTACTAGAAAGGGCAAAGGGAAGAGAGCGAAAGGTTGTGTACTGGTCATAAATAAATAATGATTTCATGTAGCTCAATGGCCTCGAGCAGGTCTTTCAAACTGATACCACTTCAGAGACTTGTGTCCCCTTAACATACTCTGGTTATCTAACTGGGGAAAGGGAACCTACAGTTTAATGTACAATCAAAACGTTGTATCATTTCGGTGACTCCTGACAGAACTGAGAGATGAAGGCTAAGTTGAAACATACGATGAAGAAACTGTGATCTAAACAGAAGTGAAACCTGGCACCTCTTTCTTTCCAGGCAAGTTCTTTACCACTTGATCATCAGAATAAATTATTTATATACAAACTTTAAAAACAGAATATTTTGAACCATTTCTAAGTGAATTTTGGTATGTCAGCAGTATACTTTAGTTAATACCCGATATTACAAATACACAAACTGCACATAAATATTTCTACACCTGTACACTGTATGTAATGTGTAAAGCTCACCGTTTCTCCTGGTAAAGGACGCAGATCAGTTGCTCTCTGGAAAGCCTGGAGTTCCATTTTAAGGCTATGGATAACTTCTGCTGCTGATTCCAGTTCAAGAACTCCACAAGCTTCACGTGCACGACCAACAGCAGAGCGTAGATCTGCCAGTGCTGCACCAAGTTGATTAGATGCTGTTGATAACTGTCTTGCACTTGCTTGGTCTGTTACTGTTGGTAACACTGTTCTTGCACTCTGCACTGCACGTGCACCTGGCTGTGTAAAGGAATTTAAGTGTTATCATTTATTCTAATTGTATTTTCCATCTGTCTTGTTCAAATGTAACTGCTATGTCATTGATTATTAAGACACTTAAGGAAATTTGAATAATTTGTCACTAAGTGTAGTGTACTTAAACTGCACAATTTCACAACGAACAGTTAAAATTATCATTGTACAATCACGTAAATGAAAGAGAGAGACCCTGAAGAACTAGGAAAATAGTCAAATGAGAACTACGATTGTAGATTGTTAGTTCCAAATTGACAGATTTCAGTTAGAAAATATGAATTACATAAGTTTTACACCAACAACACTTTATTCCTGAAGTGAAACAGTCTTGAAACACTATCGATAGTAAATTTCTATCTACTTTTATCTATTTTGTTCTTTTGGGCATAATGTTCAAACACTATGAACTAATTATGTGTAACACATGCTCAGCCATGGGCGTCTGCACAAGTAACTTCTTGTGTGCATTTCCTCTTCCCTATCTCTCCATCCATTTCAACCTTCATCTATGACATCTCATCCACACCATGCCTTGCTGCCCAACTCCTCCATCTCTCTCTCTCTCTCTCTCTCTCTCTCTCTCTCTCTCTCTCTCTCTCTCTCTCTCTCTCTCTCTCTCTCTCTCCCCCCCCCCAACTGTGCCCCCTGCATCCCTCCTTTCTTTCTGCATCTCCTTCCCACTCTACCTACCAGTTTTCTTCTCCCCAATGTCTCATTCCTACACTCCATACTCTCTTGCCCCATCTTTCCCTCACATGTATCCTTCTGCTCCATCTCATCCTCTCATTTCCGTATATATCTCTTCCTTTCAACTCTCTCTCTCTCTCTCTCTCTCTCTCTCTCTCTCTCTCTCTCTCTCTCTCTCTCTCTCTCTCTCTCCCCACCTCTTTAATCCCTTCTTTCTATGCCCATTTCCTACACCCAAATCTATGTCTGTACATCATCTCTTTGTGTCTATCTCTTCCTATCCTTTCTAGGGACTGATGACCTAGCTGTTTGGTCCCTTCCTCCTATTAACCAACCAACCAACCTACCTACCTACCTACCTATCCTTTCTCTCATTCCATCTCTTCCTCCTCCCTCTTGTTTGGCCATCTCATTGCCTCTCTCTCTGTCACCCTTACCGCCCCCCCTCCTCTCTCTGACCAGCCTCTCCTTCACCCCAACCTCTCAGACCAATTCCCCTCCACCCTTCCTCTGTATATCTCCTTCTGGTGCCTGCCTCTGGCCATTTCTTCATACCCATTCTCCTATCTTCTACTCTCTGTTCATCTCTGGCTCTCCAACTCTCCCTCTCCCTTCCACCTAATCGTCCTCATTCTCTTTGCCCATCTTATACTACACTTCTCTCATTGTTTCTTGCCCCTGACAGGTACATTGCCCTGGAAAGGAGATCAATAAGAAAAACTGATACTATTCCTACACAACATACAGGTTTTGCAGGGTAGCCTACTGGGCAGGGGCTGGAAAGCACATTTTTGCCTGTATCTCTTCTTGTATGGGAGGTAGAAGGTTATAAACCTCATGGTTCTGATTCTTGTGCTGCAAGCAGTAAGTGTACCGAATTTAGTTGAAATTGATCCAGTAGTTTCGGAGGAGATGTGGAACACACACACACACACACACACACACACACACACACACACACACACACACACACACACATTTATAATATACATAGATTCAACAAAGAATATATCCATTTTTCTGCCTGTGATTTTATTTCAGTGCGAACAATATTTTCCTTATTCTTATGGTGTAGTTTTCTTATGCTGTTGTTGTGGTCTTTAGTCTGGAGACTGGTTTCATGTAACTGTCCACCCTATTCTATCCTGAGAAAGCCTCTTCATCTTCTCATAAAAACAGCAACCCACACACATTTGAATCTGTTTACTCTATTCATCTCTTGATCTTCCTCTGCAATTTTTACCCCACACACTTCCCTCCAATGCTAAATTCAGAATTCCTTGATGTCTAAGAATGTCTCCCACCAATCAATCCCTTCTTTTGATCAAGGTATGCCAGATATTCCTTTTCTCCCCAATTCTGTGTGCATTTCCTATTCCCCATCTCTTCATTCATCTCACCCTTCCTTAATCTATGACATCTCATCCACACCACTGCTTGTCCATCTCCCCCATCTCTCTCTCCAACTGCCCCTTCCCCCCTCCATTTCTCCTCTCTGCCTGCGTCTACTCCTCCCCACACTACCTTCCAGTCTTCTCCCCAATGTCTCACGTCAACACTCCATTTGTGCTACATGATCATTTTTAGTACTTACTTGAAGGAATTGCTCAGATGCATCAATGAGGTTAAGCTGAGCAGTAGGATTATCGGGATTTGACAAGGTTCCCTTGACACCCTCAACAAGAGCTGGGATATGGTCAGCCATAGCCTTGCAATCCATCATAAGTTCCTCTTGAGCAGGTTTACTGGTGTTGTGGTAGGATGCTCCCTGAGCAGCAGCAATACACTGAGTTGCAGTACTTGCTGCTTGTTTAGCTGCTGCCTGTTGACATTGGAAAATATTCGCTATATTAAATGCTGAAGTAAAATTAGCAGTGATTCTAAACCTTAGTAAGAATGACATCGTTGAAGAAAATAACTGGCACTCATAACAATACCCTATAAATAACAAAAACACTTCACTGGATCTTCCAAAACATCAATAAGTATGACAATATTCTTTTTGAACAACTGAAAATTTATGATAGTAAATGAGAATGAAGAAAGGTTAAAAATTTGACATAAGAAAATAATATGATATCTGTAACCATCACTAGTATTTCTTTATTCAATGCATGACTGTTTAGAGCAGCATTAAAAGTATCTAGGAGATGAGGTCACATCTTGCACGCAACTGTACTACAATGTATTCAGAATTGTAAAAATCAGACATTCATTAATTACTGCTTACTTAGGAATGAAGGAGACCTCTCACGTCACTGAAAGGGGCACACAAAAAGGAAAGAGAAACTTACAAGCTTTCAGACTGTGCCCCTTTGTGGTAGGAGTGGCAGTGAGGTGTACCAGGATAATTCAGTCCTCAGAGCACTTGCCAGCGAAAGGCAAAGGGCACAGGTTCGAATTCCGGTCTGACACATTATTTTAATCTGCCAAAATGTTTCACATCAGTGCACACTATGCTGCAGAGCGAAAACATCATTCTGGAAACTCCTTCAGAGCTTTGACCGAGACATTGTTGGCCACCCTCCTTTCAGTCCTGTGCTCACTCTCAGTGATTTTTATCTCTTTTGACATCTGAAGTCGTTTCTTGGTGGTAAGCACTTCAACGACACTATGAAAAATGTCTGGAAAATTGTAGGGACTATGTTGAAATAAACTGCTTTCTTTATCAGTAATCAACTCCTTTTTTATTATCAAACAAATTTACTTTCTGAACCACTCTCGCATTATTTACAGATTTCTCCAATTAGGAGCTACAGAAACACACATTTCATGCTATCCTCTATGAGCCTTTCTCTGTTCCCTTCCCAATCTGCTGCCCCCACATTATAAGAAATTTATTTCGCGTTGATAGTCTTCTTGTGAAATTCAAATATTCTTACCATCTAACTGCTTATTGTCTATTTCACCATGTTATCTGTTGAACCCTCTCCCTTAATTGTACTTAGTTTTTGTACTTTTTTCTATTTTACTATTTAGGTACATGTTTTAAATGTGAGTAGTAGCCTGCCCTCTCAGCAACTGTCATCCTTTCCAATACGGACTGTCCAGTAAAAAAGTTACAACATGTAATAAATAAGACTATCACTAACCTCTAGGCGAGATACAATTTTTCGGCGCAATGCAGGTGTGGCAGCTGCTGCTGTAGCTGTACGTAATTCTTCAGCAGCTCTGCGTAATTCATCCTGAGCACCGGCGTCTTGGGGGCTCGATGCACACAATCTAGCAGCTTCGACCATTCGTGCAGTTGCATCGGCCAATGTTTTTGCTGCAGCCAGCAATCGCCGTTGTAATTCTGAATCCGGCTGCTTTTCTGCCTCTCCCTAGAACAGAGAAAGTGATAAACATACAAACTATTCTAAACAGAGAAAAATAAAGGAATATTCAAACAACTTGTAGAATCTTATAGGTATGAACTTATTCACTTTTTTAGACAAGCCAGTTTCTTAAATACTCTTATTTAATTTGTCAGTCTTCCAGTCATATGCACTAAAAATAATAGAAAAATACTATGTGAACTATAATGTAATTCAAATTTACTGTCTTACCTTTATTGCCTGTATAAGATGAGCAGTTGCTTGCCCCAATATTCTGGCCTGTCTCACCATCTCTCCTGCATCACCAGATGATGCAAATAACTTATCTGTTGCCACTAAAATTGTTTCAACAGCTCCTTCTTGTACACTTTCATGGGCCTTCTCCCGGCTGCTTAGCCTGTGGAACCATTACCCAAATATTTAGCAATACTTATGAACATTGATGAAATAAAAGTTACAAAACAAAATTAATTAAAAGTTAAATGTTTATCTGATAGTTTGAGATTCAAATGTTCTGACTGGATGTAAAAATCTACTGTTATTTCTAGGCAGTCGTCTTCATTTTAAATTGAATTTAAATAGTCATTGACTTCAAATTATTCATTTTTTAGAATGTTACCCGTTGGGCCTATTTTGTGAACATCTTCAGATTTTAAGGCACAAAGATGGACAGGAATGCTGGCAGCAGATAAGAGCAGCTGGCACAAATAATGAATGTAAAACTGTAGTTTTATGTTAGTGATCTACGGCAGCTGCTATATATATAGTCAGTGACTGTTTTAATTCAATTTAAAATATTAGCAAGACCGCTGACCTATCCAGTGAGAAATGTTCTCGAAAAAATTCTTGAACTAGCTCCTCCTTCCAGCCAGTGCTGCCCAATACCATATTTACTTGAATCTAAGCTGCAACCCAAAAGTGAGACTAATTTCAAAGGGGGAAAGGGGGGAAATAAAGTACTTGAATCTAAGCTGCACCCAAAAAATAAGATTTGAAATTCAAGTGTGATAGGGGGGGGGGATCAAAGAAAGTTGATTCATTTTAATATGATGTACAAGTCAGGTAGAATGGATGATGATACGGCTACAGTAGTTGAATTCGAGTCATAAGCTTAGCAGTGGAGCTTAAGGAAGGTTATTTTGGTGCAAATACTTTTTAAGTGTTGGTTACAGTGCAATGCATCATGGGAAGCACATGGGGACAACCATGTGTCATTGCAGATATCTGTGTGCTTTTATGTTCAACATAACCACAAACTCTAAAATTGTGAAATATATTTCCAACAAGCAAGTGTGTGAATGTGTCATTGCCTTATGCTCAGAACGAGACAGAAGACACATACCACATTCTGAAGAAAAATGTGATTAAATATGAGATTTTTATTATGCAAGAAGAAAACTTTGTTTCAGCAAAATGCTCTGGCAAGCAATTAATGTCTAATAATCGATATTTCAAATGATTAGTGTTTTGAAATTAAATCATGGGGCCAGGTAGACCATCAGTAGATCATTTTATTTGTCACCATAATCACAAGGAATTACGACAATCACTAATATTCACTGCCAAAAACACCAAACCAAACAATCGCTTCAATTTCAGCTATAAATTTATTCTATCTTTTCTCGCTGACTATTGGTTATGTGAAATACGCAAAAACACATGCAAATATTTCAGAGTTGCAAAACTGTGCATTTTACGGCTTTGTTACTAGATTCCTGCACAGCCAGATATTCAAAAATCATGACATATTAACAGCTACCAACTAGTGCAAAAAACCTAAAGCCTTGTCCATTGTTAGTGTTGATGTAAGGAAATTTATTTTTTGTTGCTACGAGTATTTGAAAAGTTGCTACAACTGATGATGAACAATACTGAATTTATCTTTCCTTTGTTACACTGATTTAGTTGCTTTCCATTGGTTCAGTGGTTGAAACTCAAGAAAGGACGGGGGGGGGGGGGGGGGGGGCAAATAGACTCATCTTCTACCATATTTTTTATTTGTATTTTTATTAGTGTAAAAGTTTTGCCAGCAGTATTCATCTTTGAGTTGGCCAAGCGTGCCTAGCGCTGCTTATAATTGACTGCAAAAGTTTGTTGTTATGGCTCCTAGCACCATTTTTCAGAACTTCTGTTTGCTTTGAACTCGATTCTAAGTCACAAACAGTAACTCACATGTGGCTTTTATCAAGTTGGGTGCTAATGGAATATCATCCCAGTTCTGTGATTGGATTCGTGATTTCTTGTCAGAAAGGACGTAGTACATAGTAACTGACAGAAAGTCATCAAGAAAAACAGAAGTGATACTGGCATTCCCCAGGGAAGTGATATAACACGCCTACTGTTCCTCATCTTTAAACTGATTTAGGAGACACTACGAGCAAATCTCTTAAGACTGTTCATGGATGGTGCTGTAATTTATCAGTTAGTAGTCACCAGAAGATCAAAAGCAACTGCAAAATGATTTAGATAAGATATCAGCATGGAGCAAAAATTTGCAATTGAACCGTAATAAAGATAAGTGTGAAGTCATCCATATGACCACTGAAAGAAATCCATTAAACTTCTTCTATACAATCAATCAGTCAAATCTACAGGCCATATATTCAACTAAATACCTAAGAATAACAATTACAAACAACTTAAATTGGAAAGAACACACAGAAAACACATAGGGAAGGCGAACCAAAGGCTATGTTTCATTGGCAAAACACTTACAAGATGCAACAGTTCTACTAAAGAAACTGCCTACACAACACTTGTGTGCCCTATTTTGGAATATTGCTGTGCACTGTGGGATCCACACCAGGTGGGACTGACGGACTATTTGGAGAATGTTCAGAGGAGGGCAGCTCATTTTATATTATCGCAA
This sequence comes from Locusta migratoria, assembly GCA_026315105.1. NCBI lineage: Eukaryota > Metazoa > Arthropoda > Insecta > Orthoptera > Acrididae > Locusta > Locusta migratoria. The sequence goes on from CM048755.1 coordinate 16,388,090, forward strand.
TAAAGGGGAGATAGTATCATGGAAATGATGCATAAGTTGGGGTGGAAATCATTAAAAGGCTTTATTCATTGTGGTGAGATCTATTTGCAAAATTTCTTTCTCCAACTTTCTCCTCCAAATGTGACCAACATATTTTGTTAGCACCCACCAATTTAGGAGACATGATCATCATAATAAAATAACAGAAATCAGATCAAAAACAGACAGCACGGAACAAGGGAGACATATCATGAAAATGGTTTGGTGGACTGTTTGCCATGCACTTAAATGTGATTTGCAGAGTAATGAAGTAGATGTAGACAGCTGTCAACATTAGAGGATTCGACAGTTGGTCCACTCCCTGATAAACCCGACAATGTGGCCTCCCTCAAATGAACAAACAAACACCGATGTCTGTATTTTTATATGGACTGCCAAGACCAGTTGTGTTGAAACCATTTTATTTCATTACCAGTTTTAGCAGAACTAACTGCCATCATCTGATGATCTCACTACATTTTCGTATGTCAGTTTTCATTGATAACAGAGTGAAGTATTAAACATAATTATTACATTTTCACATATACATTCATTGAATATGGATCATTATGAACTGATGTCTTATTTTATCTTTTCTATACACAATCACATGATATATACATGTCTCCTTTATAGGTGTGTGGTTTAATGATATTAAGTTTATATACCATTGCAGCTAACAGTATTTCTTAAAAAAAGAAAAAGAAAAGAAAGAGAAAAAAATGAATGTCCTGTAAATAGTCCAAATTATCTTAGCTATATAAGAGTTTTAAAAATATCACATTACAATTTTCACCAGTTGCACTAAGAAATAATGTAAGGAAGGTAGGAAGAAATTTACAATTTCTGGTTTCCAGATCAGGGTTTTGACAACATTAGCACTGACCTGAAGTATTGTTATAGTGACCTTCAGACCCAATCCACAATCCAGAGATTCTCAGATAATATGAGAATCAACTGGTTGATAGGTATACCACAGTCTGACATTAGGACACAAAAATGAAATAACTGCAAAGATCTACATACATATTTCTGCTGTTTTGGAAATGCTTTCTTTCCCAATTTGTTTGTAAACTGTACATTATAAAAATTTAAGTTACAGAACAGTATTTTCATATCTTATGTAAGCAAACACAAGTTACTGGATACTGACTTGATGTGATGCAGAAGATCATTGAGAGTGCGGGTAACTTCTGATGCAGCATGAGTTAATTCTCGTAGCAAGTGTTCATCTGAGCAGCTGTCATTGCATACGGCAACAAGTCCCTCTACAGCGCGTGCCACCTCCCGCACTGCAGCAACCAACTGTTCCTGGCATGCTGGACTGTGTAATGTTGGAGCCACAACCTATCAAATATGATAAGCGCAAAATATACTATTTATTTTTCGATATTATCATTAGTATCTTTCATTACAAACTGAAAAACAATATTTTTTTCCCTGTTATATCACTTATGTAATGTAAATTAACATATCACAGTTCAGATATTATTGATAACAAAGTCATATACTACCTTATCTGTCATTAAAAAGGCTTATGATAGCAAGTGTTCTCAATTTCTGAAGTACATACTCTGTTTAAGATAATATATACTTGCATCAGTTTCTTTTTCACATCTGTTAAATCATTAAATATGTTGTTTGGGTTGGTGGGGAGGGATTGAAATAACACACACTGCCAATGACATACAGAAAATATTATTCTCTTTTGCCACACAATGTCAAGGTGATTTTGTGTGTCTATTGTGCTAAATAAATAACACTTTTCTTACAATACTGCTGAATAAATGACTATGTAAAGTGAAAAATCTGGGTAACCTGTCTAACATTTTATTATGATGAATGAAAACAGAAACTAAGAAAGTACTTGACCAAGATCTATTTCATTTTAGAACACATAATGGTAAAGGAGAAGCAACTTTGACTCAACATATATTACTAAACAGAGGAAATATAAAAGCAAAACATATCAGAAGTCTACATAAAATTCGCACACCCAAACACAGACTTCAGTGATATCCTGTGCAATAATGAACTTCAAATCCAGGGTAATTTTGATAAAGAAAAGGACATGATATACTAAAGTATTCACAAAATCCTACAAGGAGTTACAAGGTGGTTTGTCACGGAATATAGGCCTAAGGCTGTATTAAGGTGGATGTAAATCAGAAGAAAGGAAAATTTGTATTTAACACCCCATCGACAGAATGGTCATTAAAGATAGAGCACAACCTTCACAAAACTTCTGTGAAGTTGTTAATGTATGAGACCAGGTACCAACGGAATTAAAGCTTCAAGAGCAGGCTGTGAACCGTGAAAAGGTTGCTCAGTCAGTAGAGCACTTGCCTGGGAAAGTCAAAGGTCTTGAGTTCGAATCCCTGTTTCTAACACGGTTTTAATCTGCCAGGAAGTTCCACATCAGTACACACACTGTTGCAGAGTGAAAATAGGGCAATGTTGAAGTTCAGTCACATATTTATTTATTGTTAATTGAAAGTGAGAGCTTTTAACACCTTTCACTAAGTTTCTATCTGTGATAGACTATGCAATACAAATAATTTTATGATAGCACAGTATTTATTTTTATTATTTTAAAATCTTAAATCTGGCTGGACACAAAAACTGTAGGTACAATATCTTCATGAAGAGAGTAAACAGCCAATCAGTTGCACATGTAGCAGAATATATTATAAATGGCATTTTATTGAAGGATTCAACAGTGTCATTTGACAAGTGGTTTTACAGCTACACCCTTATTATTTTTGCTTCACTACATCTTGTAACAAATGTGCTATCCTTCAGAAGATGATGATTTCTGTGGCAGGGGTTTTTAATCCTCCTCCACCAGTTGTAGTCCAAATTAAACCCAGGCACCCTATTTGCTAAGAGCCAGATGGACAAGGAAACTGAAGAGAAGAAAAAATAATTAAAGAGATAAGAATAATCATTTTGGTGAATCATAGTAGTGATTATGCTTCTGTTAAAACCGAAATATTTCTTCTACGTTTAAGGCTTGATTAATTGCACACAAATAATTGCAGTTCATAGTTAATTCCAAGATCGTTGATGCCAGTGAAAATATGGATAAGAAACACTAAGGAAAAAATACACGAGAAAAACCTGATAACTCTACTAATGTTGCAGCATACTGATTTACTGTTTATATATCTACCAAATAATCAATTTTGAAATTTTACTTTGATAAATCATTCATGTACAATTACATAGAACAAGAAAATTAGAAATAGTAGACTACAAATGTCACCGTTATCCTCCTTAATTGTGAGTCTTATAATAAACACCACATCATATAACAATTAACTTCATTATAAACATAAATTTCTATGAGTAGAAAAAACATATCTGTTTAATACTCACACATACAAATACACATTCCATAGCTGTATGAACGACACACAACTGCCAACCTGAAGGTATTAAGTAACATGCAGTGTGTGTTAATTATCAAGCAAGGTCTAAGAGACTGTGACACAATAGGTGGGGGTAACTGTATAGCAAGACATGACAACAGCCCTCTTTTTGCTTCCTAAGATCAGAGGTGACTTGATATATCTATATGGCAATATTTATTATGGTATATGCAATTAGAAACTTCAGCCTCTGATAGATAGTGAATTTATGGGTTTTAATTAGTTCATCCCATAAACAGACATGATAATAAATTTGTTTTGTGGAAATATAACCAGCCTTTGATGCTCTATCACTCCTACTACTACTACTACTACTACTCCTCTTACCACCACCACCACCACCACCACCACCACCACCACCACCACCTCCTCCTCCTCCTCCACCCCCTCCAAGTAAGTATATGATATTTATGCAAAACTATGTCACTACTCACCAAATTAAAAGAGGTGTTCAGCTGAACAGGCACAGGTAAATTATTATATATTTAACTATCTGTACATGTGTGAGGAAGAAACTTGGACTAAAACTAGGCAATTTGACATTTTTGTGTGTCTGTCTGAAGATAAGTACCTTTTCTGTTTGGTAAGTAGCAACCTACATTTGAGAGCATTATTGTTAGCTTTTAATAAAATGACGATAGATAGCAACTTACCATAAATATGGTCAGGGAGCAACAGAGAGGCACGTAGAGAAGAATCACATTCACACAATTTAAATTTTCGGTCACAGATTCATCAGAAAAAGATCATACATGCATTTATGCAATCACTCAGGCATAGGTCACGCATGCATAACTGCTAGATCTGGTTCCTGCAGCCCGACTGGTACTTTAACTGTTGCAAGGGAGCAGGAAACACAGAGAGAGAGGACGGAGATACAATGTTCCACACTGCCTGGTGAAACATACATGTATTGATAAGTGACAGTGTGGCATGCAGCTTGGAGTGCAGTGAAAGGGGGAGAGGGGCAAAAAAGGGAAATACAGAGAAGAGAAAAAAGATGGCACAGATTTCGGAGAGAGACATGAATTAGGAAGAGGTGTAAAATAGGATGGAAAGTGTGTACAATTAAGTGTTACTAGTTTTATAGTTATTAATGGAACAAAAATTCTAAAAATTACTGAAATATGTTATTTAGAAGTAGTGGGAGTGTTACTAGGAAAATGAAGCATTTGGTCAAGAAATGTGGCATTAAAATGCCTCAATAAATGAAATACCAAACACAGGCTGCAGACCTGTTCCATACACACATCTCACACTATCCCATACTGAGTATCCTCAATTGTCTCCTTACATTTAAATCACCAGCCATACTTGAATAAAACCTACAATTTGACATACCTTAGCACACGCAACAAGTTGGGAGGTGGCTAGTGCGCATTGTGTAGCAGCTCCTATGACACGATTCTGTGTAGCCTGTTCATCACAAGTGGCTGCAATATTCTTTGCTTTCAAAACAAGTGCAGCTGTTGTATTAGCCACAGCTTTGGCTAGACTCAGGAGTAGATCTTGAAGCTCTCTACTTTGCTCATCACCATCTCCCATAGTTGTCAGGACCTGGTGTGAAGCCTCACCCACTCTGCTTGCTGCATTCAACAAGTTCTGTCGAGGCTGAAAAATAAATAGAAAAGTTTTAAACTTTAAGTTCCAATAGCTCCAACATGGAATGGAACTACTGGCAGTGCCAAATACACTGTTAGTATGAGATATTAACAAATTTACATCAAATAGTTTCTTTAACAAAGAATTTTTCCATCTCATTTATAGCTCAAAATTTAATATTAGCAGCATGTTTGCAATTTGGTTGTGTAAACTGAATACATAAGACTCAACTGAAAGTATACAGAACAGAATCTCATTGCTATGGCCCTCATTACCATGCTTTCCCCAGAGAAGTTATTTTTGGAAGTCCAGTATCAAATGCATTAAACATGTGTTACAATTACATGTTTGATGTCCTTTCTCCCTCCTTAAAACATTCAAATATGGTGGTATTAGCACTTTTTGTCCACTAAAACTTCTGCTGTTGCCAAGAGTGGTGCAAGTAGGATGTCCCAGCCACAGGGAACAGAAATGTGCATGGAAATGGTTTTACTCAGTGCCAGTGACTTTTCAAGCCTTTCAGATCATTTCCTACAGTACGAATGGCATGCATAAACAAATAAAAAAGTGGAAGTCAGTCAGTTTCCAGAACAGGAAACTGTGCTGCTGAAGTGGTTGAAACAAAGGTTGTGCTTTGAATACTCCCACTGATGATGCTTAGAATAGTTAACGAATACCGGAAAATAGTGGATTGGGGAAGGGGGGATTGTGTAGCCACAAATCTTTGTACAGTGACAGGGAAGACCATTGTTAACAACATACTGGAAGTATGAGCTCGAGAATGGTGGGCGTTTAAAAGTACACAATTTACGTTTGTCTTAAATAGCTTGAAAACCATTATCTCTAGTGAAAAATTACAGCATTACTAACTTAAACTGAATAAAATTTACTACAAAACAGCTCCTCTTCATGATTCCCCTAGGATCAATATTTTGTGAGATACAGGTGAAGCAAAAATAGCAAATTCTTAAAAACTTAATTTTTATGGTATAAACTTAAAAGTAAGGTTGATTGAAGAAGTTTACGATCGAAAAAAAGCGTCTATACAACATCTAAGAGCCCCATACAGTCTTAGGTTTGTGTACTTGTGATGTGGTATAAGGGAAGGGGGTAGGGGCCTGGACAGCTGACCCCTGAGGTGGCTGCTGAACGACTGGAATGTGACCGAACACCTCCCTCTGCTGTGCAATCTTGATGAAGGTCTAGAGGTTATAAAGAATTTTTTTACAGAAGTCCTCATGATATACAGTATCTGCAGCATCCAGATCCATCACTGAACGGATATGTTTTACGATGGTGTCTGCCCCCACTTATCTTTTCTTTCCTATGCACATATCGTAATTGAATTGTTGTAGGTGAAGGATCAAACTCTGTAAACTCTGCAACGCAAATCAATGGGCTTTTTCTTTTTGTTATAAAACACTTCATCTATAGCATCTGCACAAAAGAAATTTATAAACAAATTTTACTGCAGCCAAACCCAAATGTGGGGGAATCATGAGTTTGTTGGTCTGAAAAAGTGGTGCTCCGATATGTTTTAATTGAATGTGCTCATATGTATTCTTTCCTGCAAACACCGTGTTTCTTGTTCAACTGTTGGGTCTGCTTGTCAGACAAGGGTTTGCACACCAGAGGGAGACACTTGACCATGTCCGTCCAGCCCCTTCCTCCTTCCCTCATGTGCACAATGTATCCCCTAATACTGCATGAGGCTCTTAGATGTCTTACAGACATTTTTATTCAATCAACCATACATTTTAACTTTGTAGCATAAAAATTCGGTTTTTGAGAATTTGCTAATTTTGCTTCCCCTGTATCCTGCAAAATATTGATCCTAGAGAAATTATGAAGAGAAACTTTTTTGTAGTAAATTTTATTCAGTTTAATTTTGTACTGTTGTACTTTTTTGTTAGAGATAATGGTTTTTGAGTTATTTCAGAAAAACATAAAATGCGTGCCTTTATAAACGCTCACTCACGCACGAACTCACACCCCAGAGGTTGGGACTTTTAGTATGTTGTTCACAACACTTCACTCTTCCCTACCACTGTACAAAAATTTGCAACCACACGATTTTTCCCCTCTTATTTTTCCTTTGTTGACTGGACTTGCTGTGGTCCAAGCTAAAGCAATATATCTGGCATAAAATTTGAGACTAACAGGTTTTTAGGCATCCAATGGTTGGATAAAAAATTCTACAAGAGACACATAATTTAGTGTATAAACGTGTTTTTAGAAGGTGAGGCCGGTGGCATCAATATTGACGTGATTCAGTAATTACAAAATACTCATCCAACAGCCTTCTACCTGACAAAATAGTTGAGCTCAGAGAAGAAAAATGCCAAAGTGGAAAATTTAGTAAAAAGAGGCTAACTTTTATTATTTTGTAATCAAAGTGGAACAGAGAAGTTGGTGCCATTAATAAATGGAGAGGCGAGGAGACACAATCCTTTAAAAATGAGACAGTATTTTAAGCAATTATTTATCTAATGTGAATATAAGGATAACAACAACTATACATCCGGCACTTATTACTTTTTTCACCTCTGCCAACATTTGTCAAAGGAAAAATGTCGAGTTACACCACGGTTTAGATTGAAAGATAAATTGTAAGTCCTCCTGTAACTGGCAAAATCAAGTGAGTTCAAAAGAAGCCAGCAGTATACCACATCTCACAGGACCCTGCCCTGTGAAGCACAGTGGTGTTTGAAACAATGTTTTGGTTGACAACAGCTTAACTTACTAGCATGTCAGAAAGCATGGCGTTACAAAATCGCATATTACCTCAAATATAGTACCCCCAATTCAGCATTTTCACTGCTAAAACAATAGTTCCTTATTAAATAAGATATTTTTAGTAGTATGTTTCCCCATTAATTATGTTTAGAATTTGTGGTTCTTCCAAAAACATGCTCACAACATTCCACTAAGTAAATACATAAAAAATAACCTCTTTAGTTTCAGGTTCAGCAGCTTTAAGCAAGTCACTAAAAGCTGAACATAAACGTCTCGCTGCATCCAACAGTTTTTCTCCCGATGTGTCATCCTCCATCAGTGCTGCTATCATACGCACACCACGTGTCATCTCTGGCAGGTTGCTAGTAATTGTTGTAATAGCTGCACCAACGGCAGTGTGATCCACATCTTCTGCAGGTCCTACGTAAATAAACAAAATTCAACTTAATGTGATGTTTCAACATCAATCAATAATTCTGAACAATAAGGCAGTATCGAAGTATTCGAGACAAAGTTGCTGGAGGGTGAGAGGAAAGGGGAAGTGGAAGTGGAGAGGGATAGAAGAAATAAATAATAAGAGCTAAGGTTTTGGAAACTAGAATTTCACAGACTGAGAAACTAAAAGAAAGTAATATTTCTGTTTACCTTTGTTTGTGGGGTAATGTGACATACTGCAACTTTCATACACTGTGAGCACACGAAAACTGCATACCAAGACTGACCATTGCTAATGAACAACAAAGAAGATGCTGGAAATGGCCACCTCTGGCAAAGATGCAGCACTGTGCTAGATTTATGAAATGGTGAGACTTGCTTAGAAACTCTACCTGAGGGATAATGGCAATAGTAGTCATGTTCTCCTGTAGCTCTTTTGGTAAGGCAGCATTATTTGAGCACACCTTCAATTCACACAAAGAGAGGTATCCAAGATATTCACTGGCTCTGCCAATTGTCCTCTCCTCATCCAACTACTCTTGCACTTTTGGGTGTGTGTGCTGTCATTCTGTCTAATTAAAACATCTGAACAGTCATTCATATTCTGCGAGTTGATCCACATAAGGATTAAACAGTTCATGGACATCACAGCTAATATTAACAGTTCAGTGAAAGACCAGATTTTGTTTATCAATCACCAGTCTCGAGTTTATGTGACAGCTCTTCCAAGATCTGATAGGGATTTTCTGATGTGTAATGGCACACATTCTGTGAGTTCACATATGATAACAGACTCAACCAGGCCTTAGCCAAAGAAATGAAATACTGAAGATCCAAAAAGTCCTGATTCCACTTCATTCGACATGCCATTTATGTGAATGCTTTAACTCTTACACAACAGTAAATCTGTAGGGATACAGATTGGGTCCTTGGGAATATTGTTTCTACCTGAAGCTATCTCGATTTCCAAGTGCACAGATAAATGGCCTTGAGATTTCGTCGGACTCTGTTCTGTACTATCTTGCACTTGAGCAATATTTTATAGTTTTCTAGCACTTTTTGGTCAGTAATGATTTCTGACTACTTCAATCCAAATTCTTAAACGAGCAATTCGACACATATTTTACACCACTTGTGCTTTAATTAACACACACCATTTAATCATGTGCACCATTTTGCATCACATTCAACTGGACATTAAATGCATCTGCTCCTCTAATTAATGCAAATGTAATGAAACAATGAAGTACTCTGACCAGAGAAAGCAGCATGATATGCAGACATGTGACATTGACCATCCAGTGCAATGAAAATTCCAGCATTTTATGAGATGAGTCATTCTCCTATTTATTATTAAGTATCAATCTGCATCACTCTTACAAATATTTTCAAGACCACTTAACTTTGCCACCTTATAAAGGTTCCAGAGTGACAGAAGCATACCCTTACTAAATTTTCTTATTTGATTATGATTAATGTTATCTGTTCAAGATTATAAAGTCAGTCACTTCGATGTTGTCTTACTGCATAGTTACTTCATTACAAAACAATTTCACTTAATACTACCAGCTTACAATCTGACAACAGAGTTCTGGCACAATATTGGTGCACACAAGGGGGATGAACAAATATGTACATATAAATAATTAAGGCTTTCATCTGAACAGTAAATAAAAATCTGCCCATTATTCATAGTATTAAACAGTAAAGGAATACTAAATGATGTGCATGAATTATAAGGGATAGCTTAATAGAGTTATGTAAAATCCATGGGTTTCAAAGCATGGATGGTAAAATTTCAATTTTGTTACATTAACACACAAACAAGATAATAAATTCAACATTACAGCTTTATTAACAACATTACGTACTTGGAAGATAACCACACATCTATTACAAATAAATTGTATGGATTGGACTTACCAGAAGTTAATGTAACAACTTGTGCTGTAGCAGCATTCATAGCTGCAATTTGTGAGCTAACACTTTGCTTGTTTGTATCTAGTGTAGATTCCTTCCATTTTAGTGAAGCCTGTGGAAAATTTGCACATTAGTAATACTAAGAAACAAAATTCACATTTAACTACATTATAAATACCATAAGATACCTATGACCTAGTATTGCTGGCAGAAATTACTTCAAATTACAATACTCTCTCTCATAATTTACTGCCACAAAAACTTCTAGGAGCAGTGCATAAATCTATTTTGTTTGATGTGTTCATTCTATGACTCTCACAACAAAGTACACACCACTGTTAATTTGCTAGTCACTATAATGTCTATTTTTAGTAAAATATAAGTCATGAAATGAATTTAAAACTTTAAAATCAGTACAAGGTAGACATGTTTTCCATTAAGTACCCCAGAATGGGGAAAGTTAAAATCACTTGTAAATATAAAATATCAAAGCTGAACCTCCACTCATTATTATTTATTGCAGACAAAATGGCAAGGTCAATAAGTGTGTGCACAAACAATTACACCAGCTACAGAGTTCTTAACAATGTTGTAACCTCCTTATTAAACTGGCATAGTACATCACAAATAATACAGAATCTATTTTAGTATTCTAGTTTTTTTCCCCTCTAGCTTTTTAATATCACTTGTGTAACTACCATGACTTTTTGTCTATGAAAAGGTCAAAATAGGCTGTTACTTCAGATTCGACAGTACACTGTATGTGCTCCAATAACTAGATAACTAACCCAGTTTCAGGAGACAAAAACCACTCCCAGTAACACCAAGCATAGTTTAGCAAAGTAACAGGCCCCGAGTTTATTTGAAATTTAATCTCATTAAGGTAATAAGGGAAAGATTTTTGTTTCTTAAAACAACTATGGTACTTACAGGATCTGATCCTAGGGGTGGGACCTCTGCTTTAGTCTGTAAATCACGCCCTGCAGAATCAATTATGTCATGGCCAGCACTAATTGTTCCTAGCAGGGCACGCTGTGGCTCTGTCAATACGCTTGTCACTTTTGTTGTCTGTACCTGTACAAAAAAAACACACAAACATATCTCACCAAACTTAAGTAACTATTCTCTATTACGTAAAAATAACAGCCATAAATTGGAAACCTAAGGATGGTAGTACCTTTAACTCTGCACCTCTTTGAACTATTTTATTAACAAATTTAAAATGAGAACCTAAATTTCTACTACTACTACATTTTCCATTGTTGATGGTTTTCTCAGTGGATTATTTATGACAGTGTCCACTCAACAGCAGCAAACTCTTACAATTCATAGAGAGCTAATAAAGGTTGCTTTTATGTAATTGAAAGATCTCAAATATCACCTTTCACACTTACATATCATTTTATATATATGATACTAATTTACTGATTTAAACTATCAGGTGACAGTAATAACTTTGTACACAGATGCCTGGTCTACAGTTCCAGTCAAGCTGGTACCAATGAATTGGCATGTGGAAATATAATATTTGTGTAGATAATGTTCAAAAGATAGAATAGCTAGCCAGTACTTACCTTACTGTACTGCCAATAGTAACATGCAAAGGACACAATGAGGGTGATGAAACTAAATGTTTCCACAAGCTTTCAGGAATTAATATTTCATTCGTCAGGTAGGGGAGGAGATAAGAGAAGAGAAAGGGGACAAAAGGTAAGGTTACTCACAACCTAGATCATGAGGTGGGGTGGGTGAAGATGGATGTCAGAGATGCATCTTCAAAGACGTTGCATGATAAATACTGACCCATGCCAATGTAAACCAAAGAGGACAGATCAACAAGTGAACCGAATAATGCTGAGTGGGGACAGTTTTGGGGGGATAAAATTAGGCGAAGATTAGAAAAGAAACCCCCCCCCCCCCCCACACACACACACACACACACACACACAAAGGGAGGATGACAAATGACTAATGAATAAGTGAGATGCAGATGGTGGAGGGAAAGAGGTTAATGTAAGTTTAGACAAGGAGGATGGTGGAAGGACAGGATCTATTGGAGGGCAAGTTCCCATCTCCATAGCTCTGAGGGACTGGTGCTAGATGGGAGTATCCAGCTGGCACACGTGCTGAGGTCCCTGGAACCATTTTGGAAGGCACGCTCTGCCACAGGATATCGATTGTCTTCAAGACAAACAGTTCATCTATGACAAGTCATGTGTTCAGCCAATTTGTTGGTGGCCATACCAACATATAGGGCTGTGCAGTGAACACATGTCAGTTGGTAGATGACGTGTTGTTTCACATTTGGCCCTGCATTGAATTGTGTAGGTTTATCCTGTGGGAGGATGCACGAGACAGGTTTTGCAGTGGGGTCAGTTAAAAGGGTAGGAACCATTAGGTAGGGAGGGTGGTTTGGGATGTTGTATAGTTTGACAAGGATGCTGCAGAGGTTGGGAGGATGGCAAAAGGCTACTCTAGGTGGAGTGGGGAGGATACTTTGGAGGGATGATCTCATTTCAGGGCATGACAAAGTCACAGCCCTGATGGAGTACTTTGTTAAGACATTCCAGGCCAGGATGGTACTGTGTGACTAAGGAGATTCTACTGAGTAGTCTGGGGTTAAGAATATTGTTACTGGAAGGAGAGAAATGGATTGCTTTGGAGATATGCTCAAGGACAAGGTCTGTAGGATAGTTGTGGGAGAGGAAAGCATTGGACCGGCTGTCGGTGTATATCGGGCACGGCCAAACACCGTCGTGCGGGCGCCCCGCCGCACCCTTGCCCCTGCCTGCGGACGAGGGCACGTTTGCCGTGCCCCTGTCCCGTGCACTGTGCGCAGCGGCATGTGGGGCAGAGTTCGATTCAGTTCAGAATTCAATAAAGGTTTCTAAATATGTTAAACAGCTTAATGCAAATGGTTTTGCTTTTCAAGAACAATATGTATTTCTGTTAATCACATGAATACTGTGTAATGTGCTTATTACATTAAACAATAAAGTTATAGCTTTGGCAAACGAATAACCAAGCAAATATATATTAGTGCTAAAAGTCCCGATTATAAAAGTGCTCTAAGACACTGCCATCTCCACTTAGTAGCCTCACTGTGTTGCAAAAAATGCCTTTCTTCGTTTCCCACTTGCAGCAATCGGCATATAGTCATCTCAATCCCACACGTGCTGCAGGCATTGCAGTGGTGGGGGAAGTAGTGCGCCCGTCAAAACTGCTCGCGCTCAAAGTGCGCTAGCATTTTTTCAGAGAAACTGGGGGAAAATGCACCAAAAAAAAAACAATCTTTTTTTGTTACTTTTTTTATTTGTGTTTTAACAAAAAATATTTACTTATAAGAATGAGACTCTATAGCCATTATGTAAATTTATTTTTAAAATAGCATATTTATGAAACTAGTTCATTTAAGAAACATATATCTTTCAGAAGAAGCCTCATGTATACATGACAAGTCTGCATGTACAATACTAATAGAACCAAATTTGGATCTCAAAATTACTAAGTTTTTCTTCAATTCATGTTTTGGATATTTTCTAAAGCTTCACGTAGTGCTTCTGCCACACAAATTATTACATAAGCAGTAAATGGTCTGCTTGTTTTACCGTTCTTCGACCACATTACAGAGCTAAGCTTCCTCTGTTACTTTGTTTACATTGGATCTGACCGCGGGACAGTCCAGCACAGAGCAGTGCTGTGCGGTCTCACTCTTTCCACAGCTCTCTCTCTCGCTCCTTTGCCTACACTAGCGACACACGGTCGCAATCGGGGCAGTGAAGTACAGTGTGCTCCACCCGCAGGGCGTGTGTGTGTCTGCCGGGCAGAAATGTTAGCCATGCCTGGTGTAGATGGTGAGCAATTTGTCCCTGGAGCTGATATGTTTGCCTTGGATGCCTACGCTGAAGGGAAGGGATCATTTGAGATTGGAGATGGAAGGGGTGGCAGCTATCAAAGTGGAGGTACTTTTGTTTGTCTGTGGGTTTAATATAGACCGATGTGTGGATGTGGGACTCAACAAAGTGAAGGTCAAAATCTTGGAAGGTGGGTTGGGTTCTGGAAAAGGACCAGGCGGGTTTCAAGTTAGAGAAGGAGTTGAGGTCTTCAGAGAAGTTCAGAAGAGTTTTCTCACCATGAGTCTAGATCACAAAGATGTCATCTATGAATCCATACCATATCTTTCCATGCAGACCATGCAAAGGTTGACATGGAAAGGTCGCATCCTGGTTCCCATCTCTGTCCCCCTGATTTGTTTGTATGTCTGATCCTCAAAAGTGAAGTAATTGTGAGTATCAAATTCGCAACTGCGACAGGGAATGAGGTTTATGGGAGGCTTTTGGGTGGGCACTGGTAAAGGTAGTTTTCTAGGACAGAAAGACAATGGGTGTGGGGAATGATGGTGCAGATGGATGTGTTGTCTATCTATGGTGACAAGGAATGTATCATGTGAGAGGAGTGTGGGGATGGATTTGAGGTGTTCCAGACAGAGGTTTGTGTCCTTTATGTAGGATGGGAGGTTGCAGGTTATAGGTTGGAGGTGTTAGCCTGCCAGAGATGAGATGCATTCTATTGGGGCTTTGAAGTCTGCTACAATGGGATGAACAGAATGATTTTTATTTATGAATTTTAGGGAGTAGGTAGAAGGTTGACTGGGATTATCATCTTTAAATGAGCTGAAAACTATCCTCTTCATAATATTGTTGATATTTCAACCTTAATTATCCATATTTTCCAGTAAAATAGCCACATGCATGTGTGTGCATAAGAAGGAACCACTTTTAATCTCTGATGAATACCTATAGTGTTGTAGAGGAGAGACTCTTGTTTACAATTAGTTTCTATTTCTGAATATATCAATATATGTTATTAGCAAACAAGTGAATTTTACAGTAAAAATCCAAAAAGACATGAATGTAAATATCTTCAGACCTGCAAGTGACATTTTTGACAATCTGTTTCGATTTACTAGAGTTTTCTTTATCATAAATTATAAGGTTTAAGATATTTCATAATAGTACAGCCTATTCAGTGTGTACTCATAATATATTGTGAAGTAATATTGCACTAAGTAATACTTGATTACTGTTTGTGCACATGCTATGTTCAGATATAATATCCATTAGCAGTCATTTTTCCACATCCCAATTGTCAGTGTGGAATGTGATTTTTAAGCACAAAAAGAAAGCAACAATATGAAACAGTTAATTACATCTAATTACTATGATAAATTCAATGCTCACACAGTTGTAAAACAGTGACCTGGTTACTCTACAAGCTTTAGGAAACTACAAGAAATGATAGATGACCTCTCCAACACACACACACACACACACACACACACACACACACACACACACACACACACACCACTTCCCGAATCACACCAGGAACAACTGACAAATTCTGGTGCACAACTATAATTTATTTTTCTTTCAGATCACAGCACAAATGGCTCACGTTGCCAGTATAGCCATATAAAGGTGCAAAACAGAGGCTCATACACAAAACCATGTCATGACCAAAAGATTAGTACAAACTCTTACTCTACACGCATGTCACAGATTTCAAGCAAGACTGTCTATATTAGCACAGTAAAGGAATAGTTACAGATAAAATTGTGTGTGTCAGCATGAATGTAAGAAAGGAAAAACAAGTGAATGAAACAACAGAAAGCTTCCGTATATCAAAAATAAGAGTCTGTTGCTCAGCCAATGATACTGTAGCTGGTAGCTATATGCTTCCATACAATCAGCCATGCACATTCAATAGTTTTTGGCAAAATGATGTCTCCAATACATTACATGGACACTAACCAAACAACCCAAGTTTGTCTACTGAATTATAAACTGAGAATCAAATGCTATTCAGTCTGAGAAAACAACACAGCCAGTAAGACTACACAGGAAGAACATAAATTACAAGGATGGTTTGATAAGTCTGAAAAAAAGCAAGAAAAAAATGTTTGTAATGTACACCTCACTTCGAGACATAGTAACCTTTGAGGGACCTTCCAACTTTTTCATCCCATTAGAAAAACAGTTTCTTCAAATTCTGCAGAATATTCATAGCCTATTACCACCAATTCTTTGTTAGTTTTCATCTATGTCCCAGCAAGTTGAAGCTTCAACTTGGGGAACAGGAAGAAGTCACTTTAGACTAAGTCTAGTGAATACAGTAGATGAGGAAAGAATTAAAAGCACTTTCACCATTGTTATCACTGATGTGTAGTACGATGCATTATCATCACATTATTTTTCTTGCCAATGAGCATAACAGAACCTTGTTAAAATTCTGTCCCCCCCCCCCCCCCCAAATAACCTATGCAGATTATTCCTTGAGAATCCCAGAAAACAACAGCCATCACCTCGGACAACATTGTCTTTCCTTCTTTGATGCATTTCGACCAGCCTTTGTCCACTGCTTTAACTGCCATTTTGATTCTGGTGGCTACAGGTTTCATCAGCAGTCACAGACTGGAATTGCTCATTGGGTTACATGTGACAGATGTACTTTTGCTTTGCTGTGAGCAAGTGCAGCACCTTTCTTGCACACAGCTTCTCTACAGTCAAATTTTTGTGCATTACATTATGCACTGTTCAATTGACAAGACTACAGTCTTCATAATCTCTCAAATTTTTATTCAGCTGTCCTGTACTTCCATATCATGGCTTTTGTCAGTGGTTTTCTCGTGGTGGCCTCAGTTGGATGACTGAAGCAGGCTACGATATTTTCCAGACGACGTTTAAATTCATTAATCGAAGTGTAAATGGTCTACAATGATGATGCAGAGTCTGTGTAATATTCAACCAATTCTCTTTTAAATTGTGCAGGAGTCTAACCATTCAAATGAAAATTTTTGTCAGCACAAAACTCAGTCTCCTCCATTTTCAGTTGCAGTTGAAACTGACCAATTCAGAGTGCTGTCGACAATGAACTATATGCTGTAGATTTTTGAAAATCTTTATATAACCCTTCAATAATAAATGTTATTAATCGCGAAGGCACAACAAAAATGTTCAATTTTTTCATGGAAATTCACTAGACTTATCAAACCATCATCACAGCATGAACACATACAAGAAAAAGTGTACCAATAGTGAGTGACTGTTCAGAACAAAATTGCTCTTATTGTATTACATAACAATTTAATGCAATGTGATTAACACACAATTATTATAACTGTTCTGTTTAGTTGTTTTCTAGATAAATATCACAGCAAAATAAAATAGATTTTTCAATATATCTTAATAAATTATTTCCGTATTATTTATAATAAGATAGGATCAATTATCTATGAAGTCCTACTGACATTCTGAAAACTACTGTTCAAAGACCAGCATTGGATAATTATAAAAAATAAATAGTAAGGGAAAGAAATGACACACAAAATGAAGAACATACAGACCACCACTAATCCACAGAAAGAATCAGGAAGCAAGTAACCTGATTACACTGGACAGAGTTGAGATCTTAGACTTCAGAGTATATCAAGTTTCAGTTTTACAAAAACAACTTAAGAAGAGACTGTTAAAGGTAAAGAATACTGCACATTGGTATACTGAGATTGATGTTGCGACATGAACCAGAAGATTTGTAAGCCTGAGGTTTCAACTCCACCCAGGGCAACTTGCTTCTCATTTCTTACTCGTTCTCCAGGGGAAACGTGTTTTATTCCCATGCATAGCTACACCATATTACTGATTACAAGCAAACAAATATTTAACCATTCATATGTACCTACTCTGCTCCCTGGCATCCCATCTATTGAAATGTGAGGCATGCAACAAAGGAAAAAAACTAAGTTTTTAACTTGAAGAGAAGTATATGAAAGTTAGAGGCTTGCAGCAGTTCAAGAAATTTACATACACAAATCACTTTACATACACTCTGAATAACTCCCCACAACACTCCAGTGATGTCCATGACATTCAAACCCACCACCATTGCAGAACCAATGGCCTCCCAAGACCATACTGCAACATGACCTACCACTCGCAAAGTATACAATAAAATATTCATTTAGGTATGATTTCTGTAACTATAAGAGAGTAAAAATTTGTTATAAAACAGTGACAAAAATTACTGACAAACATCATAACAAAACCACATTCTCATGACCAAATTAATTAAAGAAGAGCAAATTCCTGACAAACTTCTTTATATAACTTTATGGGTTAGTCATTAAAACTTTACTCCATGACAATGGCAACATATATAATTCTATGAATGTTCTATCCAATGTAAGACATTAATCACCAACATGCTACCGATAGTAAACGGGTTCTGCCTTGGAAGCTTTCTCATGTCATGAAGTATCTAATTTTGAAGTACAAAGAGAATGTACATTAACACAAATGCTTTTCCTTAACAGAGTGTATGTAAAGTACGAGAGACACATCTTACCATTGGTGGCACGTGGGCCAGGTTGACCTGGCCGCTCACTGTCGTCAGCTGTGCACCAGCAATGTGGCCCGTGCCATAAGGACGTGCACCTGCACACCACACCATACACCCATTACAGCACCACTTGTCATTTCAGGTGAGGAAATACCTCCCACTACAATTTTAATCATCTAAAATGTCTCAATGTAAGAAAAGTCATCAATTTATAAACTTCTATCAACAAATAAATAAACAATGTGTAACCTTGAAAAACCTTGACAATGCCCATTAATGGGCAGTGTCTTCTCAAATAATAAAAAGTAGTAAATAAAATTTAACTTCAATCTGAATTAATATAGGTAATATCTGCAATGTAATAAATATAATGTATTTTGATTACAATATGACATAATTTTACAATACTTCAACTCACAGATCAACACACACTGTTAGTGGTTGTATCTAGAATTATCTAATACTAACAATGAAATATTCAGTTTCAATAATCAGCTGAAACACAGTGTATCAAGTGTTATAAAAGCTGCAGTGTGGGGTCTTTGTGGGGGAGATTCAAGCTATTGTAACTGAGCTACCTGCACATAGTTTTACACTGTTATAAAAGCTGCAGTGTGGGATCTTTGTGGGGGAGATTCAAGCTATTGTAACTGAGCTATCTGCACATAGTTTTACACACAGATCAATATTCATAAATTTTCTGGTTGAATGGAAAACTGAAGAATGGGCTTCAACTTATTATCAATAAAAGATCTCTTGTAATTAAATATGAAATGGGAAAATAAACATGGAATGGCAACAACTTGAGAGTGTATGAATACGAAAACATGTGATCAAAATGGTATCAACAATGAATCCCTTTAAAGAGGTCTTCTTCTCTCATACAACTGATAATGGTGGACTAGGTACTGCAACTTCTTCGACATACTGAGAGTGCTTTACTAAAACTTTACAAATTTTGCATCACAATGTTTTGTCTGAAGTGTGAATTTACATACATTATATTTTCTCCAATATCTCATAATTTTATCATCACTGCTAGTTTTATATCAAAACACTTTACTATAGTGTATGTACCTTACTTTCCCCATTTTAATAAGCATTTAACCATAAAGCTAAGTGCTTTAGATCATAATGTAGAAATACAATGAATAATGCCCAAGAAAGCTCAATAACTGTGTCCACAGGCAGGAAACACTGGGAAAAAAAAAAAAAAAAAAAAAAAAAAAAAAAAAAAAAAAAAAAAAAAACAACAACAACAACCATCATCACTACCACCACTGGCACCATCACCACAGTTTACAAGTTTGGCTCTGTCTGGTAAAATCACTGCGTTTATCCACATTCCTGTTTCTCATCTTAATAGCTACCCTTCTTTCTAGCAATGTTTACTAAGTAAAGAGCATGTTATCATTTTATTCTGCCCCTATACGCCTTAATATTCCCACTATACAAAATGCAGCTTTGAGGAGAATTCTCGTCTGGTATTCCTCTTAAATTTCTCACAATTAACTCTCATAGCCCATATTCTCTTTTCATAAAAGTTTTATCACATAATGTCTGCAGTAACATTTGCCAATGTGAAGACTACTTAGTCCTTTAATAATCATTATGTAGATATTACATTTGATTAACAAATGGTAAGTAGTGGAGAGAAATGAAAGCAACAGTGGTGCACAACTGGTAACAGAGGCACATACACATGATCTTTTAACCCCAAATGTAAAACATGCACAGCAACAAATCATGTGAACACTGAAAGCATACAGAACAAGCTCTACATTTTATCCAATTTCTGTACAAGGGGTCAGTTGCAGATGGGAGGAGTCACCATTATGCCAAATGTAATTTTCCATTCAAAAGAGTTAACATATCAAAATATTGTAAAGGCCAAATACATTCAGACAACAGGGTTTTCCTCTCCAGATTTGCCAATGATCTGGTCTTTGACCTTAATACATACCCAAAATTGGATTTACTTGAATATTACAAGTAGCTGATACCCAGTCTTCATTCAGACTAGTTCCGGGAAATGGTAGCCAAATCACTGACGGTATCTTCATCAATTGTCCTCTAGCTGCCAGGCACTACTTTTAGTTCTTCTTTTCATGCCATTGCCCAGTAGAAAATCGAGTTTGGAACAGTTCCATAGCATTTGCCACTGATAACAGGCTGGTGGACTGACCTTCCACGTTTACAAATGTGTAACTGAGGTGGCACAGAGGAACCAGCCTGGTACTCACCTAGTAGTGTGTGAGAAACTGACTAAAACCAAATCCAAGCTGGCTAGCATACCAGTCCTCAGTCACCATTAATCTACTGGGTGGATGAGATCTGAGGCCCATATGCCTACACAAAACCCAGAAGTGATGTGCTAACAAGTTGGGCTATCCGGGTGGGTCTCTAGTTGATAAGCAATGTGTTATACAAATTAATAATGTCCTGCCAAATTATGATGCATGGGTAATAATTCCGAAAGTAAGTGATGCAGAGTCATATAAAATTAGTAAATGAATAGTTATAGATAAAAGTCAACTCATAATGCAGACACTTAAAGTAACTCACGGAGGGGAACTCGGCAAGAAATCTACAATATAAACAGCTGATATAAACAAGTATTTCCAAAACCCTCCACCTTTTTTATAAATATATCTTTCCCACTGAAAAATATAGGTGAATACACAGTAACAATGACCAACCAGATCAGATCAGATCACTGATATTATTGTGCAGGAGGAAACAAGAACTGTATTATAAACAGACAGTCAAAATCTGGTTACACAATTTCACTACAGACAACACTGCAAAGTACTGCAGAATATCACAAGATAGGTTAAAAGTGCAACACCAAGAGAATAGAAGTCTCTCAGAATAAAATTAGAACTACACAATCAACTGTGATAGAAGCACCAGGACCGAATAGGCTGATAAACATTACACCTCTCTTGTGTGAGAATGAAACTGTTAATTATAAACTGAAGTTGTGCATCAATATTTAAGAAGCACTTGCTGCCAATAATCTGCATGTTGAAGCAAACTTTCTTTTCATACAGGTAAATATGCAGAACTTTTAAAAGCTGGTATGTTGTGGTCTTCAGTCCAGAGACTGGTTTGATGCAGCTCTCCACAATTCCCTATCCTGAGCAAGCCTCTTCATCTCCACATAAGAACGGCAACCTACATCTGTCTGAATCTGCTTACTGTATCCATCTCTTGGTCTTCCTCTGTGATTTTTACCCCACACACTTCCCTCCAACGCTAAATTCACAATTCCTTGATGTCTAAGAATGTGTCCTACCAATCTATCCCTTCTTTTAGCCAAGGTATGCCAGAAATTTCTTTTCTCCCCAATTCTGTTTAGTACCTCATTAGTTACGTGATCCACCCACCTAATCTTCAGCATTCTTCTGTAGCACCATATTTCAAAAGCCTCAATCCTCTTCCTGTCCGCACTGTTTATCATCCATGTCTCACTCCCATACAAGGCAACACTCCATACAAATGCCTTCAGAAAGGACTTCCTTAGGAAGCTGGTATTCTGAGACAATTATACCACATGCAGTTATAGGATACAAAGCAAACATGAAACTTGATCAATTATTAAATCACTACAGAGTAAAGCCTACAACACGTATGATAGGCTAAAGAACACCAGTATAGCACATGTTAGTTCTACATCCATGCACATGTGCAACAGATCTTTCAGGTGTGGTCCATTTCCTGTCAAACTGAAATACTCATTAGGAGACCACTTTGTAAAAGGAAAGAAGAGATTGTGTAGACAATTTTAGGCCCATTTTCCCCTCTACCAGTCTACTAAGTGTCTCAGAAAGCAATTTAGGCCTATATGAGACTAATGGTACATCAAAGTATACATTACTTGCTTTCTAACATGCTGTTTGGCTTAAAGAAAAAGAGTTTCAACATGAAATGCAATTTATTATTTTATGTGATACACTAAGAAGGCTAAATAGAGGGCTGATGACAGGGGGTATTTTCTCTAATTTAAAGAAAGCATAAGACAATGCAGCTCAAAAAATTTTCACAGGGCTATGTTTTGGGTCTTTTTCTTTTTTAGAGATATATCAATAATTTGCCATAAACATGATTAATGATCCAAAAGTACACTTATATAGTTTTCTAAAGGTCAAAAAATTGACTGGAAAATAAGAGGCACATACTATCAAGTGATTAATAGTGATGGTTTTCTGGTATAACCAATGACACAGCCAATGCAAATGGCGAGTCCATGTTGCAAAAGTAGTGCCCATTTTAGACAATGTCCAGAAAGACAGTTGTCTTGATTGCGGATAGCTCTCGACCAGTTTGTCCCCAGAACAGATAAGGTAGATTTTCACAACACATTAATCACTTTCTTATCTTTGAGCAGTAACTGAGTTCTAACATTCGTGAGAGTTTTTTATTCCATGAACAAATGTTGTGCCATATGTGCAGCACACGCTAGTACAGTTTTGACATAAATTACTTGTAATTAAGACTGAATTTAAATGAAACATTCTGGAAACAAACCTTTAGGCTGTGGCTAACCCATTTCCTCTGGGTGATGTTTCGGGGTGGGGTGGGGGGGGGGGGGGGAGAGAAAAAGAAAGAAAGAAGAAGAAGGAAGCAATACAAGGTCCTAGAAAACTGAATACCATCCAACCTAAATTGTAGTGGGCTGACACAATTCTAAATTTCCCAACTGCAGTTCAACTGTCTTGAAAATTATGGATGTGAAAGGTTAGGAACATCAAAGAAATGAGGTATGCCTGGGGAGTACAGTCATTGGCAAAAATGTTCACAAAGGCAGGGATCCAGATTAAGTTCTGGGGGTACAATTGTGCACCCCCTTCCCCCACCTCCCATAATAAAAACATGACTAAGCAAACATTTTGTATATCTGCTAATTTTAATATTTCATAGTAAGATTTTTAAGGCTAGATTCATCACTTCAAATGAAAGTTATGTTTTGGAAAGCAAAGAACTGTAGCTGGAGGCAGTTACTTGTGTAAAATGTAGCTGGAGGCAGTTACTTGTGTAAAATATAGTTGGAGGCAGTTACTTCTGTAAAAGCTATGAGAACACAATGAGAGTGATTTGAAGTGGAATGACCACATCAAATTAACTGCCAGAAAGGCACATGCCAGACTAAGGTTTGCTGAAAAATCGTCCAGAAACATAGTCCATCTACAACAGAGGTAGCTTACAAAACACTTTCCACAAATACTTTAATATGGGACATCAGCATGGGATCTGTAACAGATAGGATCGATAGAAGAAATAGAGCATACCCACAGAAGAGCAGTATGCCTCGCTACAGATACATTTAATGAGAACAAAAGTGTTACTGGGATATAGTCAAATAACTTTAGTGGCAGCCACTACAAGAGAGACATTGGGTTACTGTCCAATATACTGCCTCCTTGTACATATATCTTGTTAAATGTCCATGAAGATAAAATGAGAGAGATTAGAGCCCACATGGAAGCATTCTAGCTATCATTTTTCCTTCGAACCACACAAAACTGAAACAAGAAAAGGCTTGACAAATCTGGTTACAGCAGACGGAGACAACAGTTGTGCGTATGAGTTGCGTATGATTGTCTTAATTTGTGTGGTTGTCTTTCCTTTTTTCATCAAGGATTTGAGCAAAAGATTATCTGAACTTTATTTTCCTCATGCATGTCCTCAGTTCAACCTATCTATCCTTATATGTGAAAAAGCTTATTTATGAAATGTCTAACATTATATTCAGCTCTGTAATTGAGCAAAGTGGCGCAGTGGTTACCACATTATAATTACATTCTGGAGAAAGTGGGTTCAAATCCTCAGCCAGCCATACTAGTTTAAGTATCTCGTAATCTCCCTAAACTGATTAAGGCCAATGTCACAGTTGTTACTTTGAAAAGGATCTACCGTTGACAGCTGATTAAACTTGTAAACTTCTTTGTTTGGATACTGCTGATTTATTTACATCTTTGTAGTGAGTTGTAATGTTAATTCCAACCTTGACTTTCCATTATCAGACAAAAGTTTTTTAAGATAGACCTAATTACAGTTGGCCAGAGAAGAACTGGGCAACAATATCAGTTAAATAGGGCTAGTGATATTTTTCTACTTATAGCAGTTCCTGAATAACAAATAATATAGATACCAAAACTTGGCAGCTTTCTGTGATATATCATTGCCATTGACACTGATCACTGAATCTAAAGGGATTTCTTTACATTTTTGTCACAGAGGTCATAATGAATTGATACTGATAATAGACATAAAAAATAAATAATATACACTGAAGAGCCAAAGAAACTGGTACACCTCCCTAAAATCCACGAACATGCAGAAGTGCCGCAAAACAACATGGCGTGTATTAAACCACTGTCTGAAGTAGTGCTGGAGGACATTGACACTATTCATCCTGCAGGGCTGTACATAAATCCACCAGAGTATGAAGGGCTGGAGATCTCTTCTGAACAGCACATTGCAAGGCATCCCAGATATGCTCATTATGTATATGTCTAGGGAGCTTGGTGGCCAGCAGAGGTGTTTAAACTCAGAAGAGTGTTCCTGAAGCCACTCTGTAGCAATTCTGGATGTGTGGCATGTTGTATTGTCCTGCTGGAATTGGCCATTTCCATCGGAATGCACAACGGACATGAATGGATGCAGGTGATCAACCAGGATGCATAGATATGTGTCACCTGTCAAAATGGACAGTCCCTCACTGACATGCAGGATCCATTGATTTGTGAGGTTGTCTCCATAACCGTACATGTCCATCCGCTCAATACAAACCAGACAACATGTTTCTAGCCATCAACCATCCAATGTCAATGTTGACAGGCCGAAGTAAGGCATAAAGCTTCATTCCATGCAGTTGGAAAAGTCACAGGTGAGCCTTCAGTTCCAAAAGCCCACATCGATGAATGGTTTGCATGCTGATACTTGTTGATGGCCCAGTATTGAAACCCACAGCAATTTTCAGAAGGGTTACACTTCTGTTACACTGAACACTTCTCGTCAGTCATCACTGGTCCTGTCCTTGCAGGATCTTTTTCCAGCACAGCAATTTCTGATATTTTACCAGATTCCAGATATTCATGGTGTAATTTTATGGGAAAATCTCTCTCCCATCCCCTTCCCCTCATTGCTACCACGGAGATCCTGTGTCACCCCTCACATGCACTGACTATAACGCCATATTCAAACTCACTTAAATCGTGATAACCTGCCGTTGTAGCAGTAATAATGAATCTAACGCCTGGACCAGACACCTCTTGTCTTATATAGGCATTTCCAACCACAGCACCATCCTCTGAGTGTTTACACATCTCTGTGCATGCGTGCCTATACCAGTTCCTTTGGCTCTTTGGTGTACACATGACCAGTACATTAACAAATGTTGACATCTCACAAACCTTTAGTAGGAACACTTTCGAGTTCATACATGACCCAATGAAAAGAAAAAACTTTAATCAACTTCAGCAGGTTCGGAAGCTCTACAAAAAATTGCATTCCCACTAAAGAACGCTGAAGATTAACTGTGTAGACTGCATAACTATTGAGGAGGTAGTCAACAGAAATTTTTCATATTTTGACAGAAATAAGGATCAATTTATAGGATACACTCTGAGACATCAAGGAATCATCAATTTAGCATTGTAGGGAAGTGAAATGTATGGCATAAAAATTACAGAGGGAGAGTGAGTTATGAATACAGTAAGCTGGTTCAAAAGGATGTAGGTTGCTGCTCTTATTCAGAGATGACAGAGGCTTGCACAGGATGGGGTAGTGTGGAGAGCTGCATCAATCCAGCCTTTGGACTGAAGACCACCACAACAACAACAACAACAACAACAACAAGACTGTCATCATAGAAAATGTAAAAAACTTACCATCTGCACCTGGTCGAATGACTGCAGGTTTGGCCAAGGACTCGGTGTTAACTTTAACAACACGGTTTGTCTCATGTTGTAGGATAGTAGCCCTGTAAAAAGTCATAAATCAGATTTTGTACAAAACTTTCAGGTGAAAAGAGCTACATCTATTACAAAGATAAACTTACTTCAGTGGAGAAACACTATCTTCAACCATAGTCGAACCTTCATCGCCCTCAATGCCAAAATGGTCTTTGGACTGCTTCTACAAAAATTGAGAATAGAACTTGTAAGTTAACAATAGAAATTATTCTGAATGGCTCATATTAACACGACACCATTTACACAGGTATGAATATGTTACTTCTCTTTCCATTTCCTTTCCTTTCTCCCTTGAGCTATTTCCACATTATTCAAAGAACACACCATTTTTTCAACAACAGTAACTTTTGAAATTAATTACAATAAAATTTGCTTTTTTACATTTGGCTTCACAAATACATTTCTTTAAATAATCCACTGACCAACACCAGGCTCTTTTAATTCAATTGATTTAATTAATTACTTTGAAACAGACCATTCATATTTCCTTAGTGTGTAGTTCATTTACAACTTTACAGCATCATCAAGTAACATCACACAAAACATGCGATTTTCTGGCAAATTGAAACATGTAACAATTTCGTATAATATTACTGCATAATGTCCGAGGAAGGTGAAAGTAGTGTTATACATCTGAGGTATAATACCAGAAGCTCCAAATTTTATACTGAAATGCCATGGCATTTATAAAGTAGAAAATTGTAATTACAAATATCATCTTGCAAGAACTTGAGTTTACTTCACCAGCTATAAGGTGCTGTCAAAATGGAATAATAATCAGAAACATTTATGCATCATATACTTCAACATACCCAATATATGGCAACATTAAAAAAAAAATTTTTTTTCTTCCTTTTATTAAACCTTATAATGCAAATAAAAATAAACCTTTATCACCCTTTCAGGAAAACAACAGGTCTGAAGAAAAAAAAATAACCCATACATAATTAAGAAAGTAGCAAGACGTTGATTTCGAAGTTTCAAATCAAATCAAAGCAAACAATTCTAGTACTTTTTTCTTTACATTTCCCGCTTTTGTTGTTAAAGCAGTCCAGCTACAGACTCGCCCTAAGCCCCCTCCACCTATGACAGACTCCTTTGTAACTGTTTCTATCAGTCAACTTTTTAATGTCCCGAAACACAAAAAGCAATGAATTCCATTACGGGATGACAATTTTATATTCAGCATATATTAAACCTCAATAAGCTGTATGGAATCTAGAAGATACAACTGAAATAGTAAGATTTTATTCAATGCGTATAGTACTATAATGATTCAAACCTATTGTAAATTACAAAGATTTATTCATTACACAACTCACAATGCAATTTTACAAATCTTTTTCAAAGCAGAATTAAAAAAGATTTGCATCATTACTCTCCAACTGGGACCAATATCAAAATAATAACTCAAAAGCCATAATTTTGAAGCAACAAAAGGTGTTCAGGGTTTAATGGCCCACCAATAACAAGGTCCTTAGAGAAGAAGTAGAAGATCAGATTGTTTCAAGAATGGGGAAGGCAATATGACATACTTTTCCAAAGAAACCATCACAGCATTTGAATTGAGTGATTTAGGGAAATCATGGAAAACCTAAACCTGGACATGAATTTGAACAGATGCCCTGTCAAATTCTCAGTCATAAGTTTGACAAATGGAAATTTTACACTTCTTGTACTATATGCCACATGGTTAGTAAAGGGTTCTTCCCCAAAGGAAATAAAAACTATAGGAAGAATAGCCCTCTGAAAAATGCAAGTACGCCGCTATACCTCCCCTATTAAAAACCATCTTGTGAAGAAGAAGAAGAAGAAGAAGAAGAAGAAGAACAGTAGCAGCTGCCGCAATTAGATAGTCTGCAGTAAAATAAAAATGTATGTGTAACCCTCTCCACCCACACCCTCAAGTACATACTTGTCAAAGGTTCTTATCACCTCAAAATTTATAAAGTATAATAATCTTAAAGTGTTCATTTTTATAGAAGTAGTACCTTTTTGAGAATTATATCGATGTATCCTGAAATGAGCTGTAAAATTTGTTCAGCCTCAGTGGTTTGCACACAGTAGTACTGATCAGAGTAATCACCAAAATCAAGGGTGAAAGTATTTGGAGATGCACCCCACCGCCGGACAGTAGTCAATGGCCATGTCTTCAAAATCTCCTTAGTTTTTTCATCCAACCGTAGAACAGAATCTTTTGTTACACCTAAAAGTCGAGGTACTAATTTGTTCTTGCCTTTCATTTTCTCCTGTTGAGGAAAAAAAAAAAAATACAATGAGAAAATACTTTATATGAAACACATTTTTAAAATCTCATTTCAAATATACAATATTTACTGAAAATACCATAAAGTAGAATAAACATTGAATCGTGTGCTGAAATGAAATTTTATATATCAGTACTGGAGAATGGATTGCACTAGTGTTCTAGATGAGGTCTCGTTTACAGATGAACCACTTCTTCCCAAAATTATCCCAATAAACTAAGTCAGCCTTCTGCCCTCCTGACAATTGTGCTCACATGCTTAATTACAGTACTGCCACAGAGTGATCTTTAGTAGCATAAAAACAAAAATGTTTGCAAAAATAGTAGCATAAAACTTTGTGTGTATCATTACAACCAATTCACACACATATAATTCATATTTATAAAATATAGAATACTATGTCATTACATTTTAATGTGTAATAAAAACAATGAAAAGTATGTACAACAACAAAATTACATACTATCAGCAAAATGAGTTAAACATTGCACTTTAGCCTTCTTCATCAAATGGAGTCAGTCAAATTAGACTGTTGTTTATGAACAATCTTCATAATCTTCACTGCTCTCAAATTCACTTAATGTGCTTTCTGTAATTCCCTGAGTTAATCTGACACCTATGACTTTCCTTTTAATTGCACCTTCTAGTCTTTGGTTATGCTTCTTTAATTCAAGTATCTGTAGAATCTGGTTTCTTTTCTCTCCTGCAACACTGTCTCCATCTCCTCTTCAAATTTATTCACTGAAATTTTCACATTTGAGCTAGTACAGTTGCTTCTCTCTTTTTTTTTCTCCTTTTTTCTTTTTCCCCTTCACCTTTGTCAGCTTTTCACTGTTTCTCTTCCATTTGTTTATTCTCTACAAGGTAATTTTCATATCATCTTCAAGGTCCATTGTCAAACTTACATAAAACAATACACACTTTTTAGCATCATTTTTGATTACTTCATTTCCTTTTTGTGCAGCTTTAACAGGAAGTAAGTAACAAAATCCATCAGGGCAAAACCAAATATTTTCAAAATATTGTTCTGTCCATTGAGTACCTGTACATCAATTTGACCAGTAAAAAATGTGTCAATGTGTACACCATTCTTGGCACTAGCAATCTTCCTAAGAGATTCAAATGGTTCATATGCATCAAACACACTGATTTTTTTTATGTGATTTGTTGCACCACTGCCAATGTATAACTCATCACAGTCAAATGTACTTACAGATACAGGAAAACTCTTGTCTCACAGATAGGGCTACCACCTATTCCTGATATATATAGCGACTGTCACCGTTATTGACCTTGTCCCAACAACCCAAAAAGACCCAATTTTTTGCGAAATACTCTTATGAGCCCTCTCAAAGGCTTTTGATTGTGTTAATCATAGAATTCTTCTACGCAAGCTTAAGCATTGCGGTATTAGTCGGTCAGTGCACAAATTGTTTAATTCATACTTAACTGGAGGAGTGCAGAAATTGGAATACATGGTTCAGGTACACTGCAAAAATCAGCTGATTCCTCAAACTGGGGAGCTATCAAGAATGGGGTTCCACAGGGTGCAGACTTGAGTCCTTTGCTGTTCTTGATATATATTAATGACTCACCATTCTATATTATGAAGATGTAAAGCTATTTCTTTTTGCTGGTCATATAAGTATAGTAATCACACCAGACAAACAAGAATTAAATATTTGAGTTCGGAAACTTATGCTATTAAGGGCATTGCAAATTTTGGTGATGAACATCTCAGTAAAATAGCTTATTATGCCTATTTTCATTCACTGCTTTCATATGGCATTATATTTTTTCATCATTGAGCAAAAAAGTATTCATCCCACAAAAGTCTGTAAATAGAATAATTTCTGGAGCCCACCCAAGATAATCCTGCAGACACTTATTTAAGGATCTAGGGCTCTCCACAGAAGCTTGACATTATACCATATTTGCAGACATAAGGTTCAAAAAACTGGATTCATTTTATATGCCAGTAGCCAATTAAGGTAGGAACCTACAAGCACCATTTCTTCAAAATTTCTGTTTCCAATTGAAGCAATTCATTGTTAGATTCCTTGTGAATTGTAAGCATTTCAGTTGCATGGAATTCGGTGGTCACACTTGGGCTGTCATTAATGATTTTATTTCATATGAGTCGGACCCAGTGGTCTAGCGATAAGGTGCTTGACTGGCAACTGACAGGTTACGGGATCGAATCCCACTCAGACCACAGATTTTTCAGAAATCATTTTAATCTAGCCTTCACTTCTTAACAAAGTGAGTACTCACCAGAAACAATACAAGGTTTGGATTCCACGTAAAACTGTAGGTCTGTTCTCCCTGGTTGGAAAAATTGGGGTAGGTCAGGAATACACAAGTCACCGAAGTGGCATCCAATTGAAATACTTGCACCAGGTCATTGAGCCACACATTATTATTATTATTATTATTATTATTATTATTATTATTATTATTATTATTATATGTTATACTGTTAGTTCGAGGTTCAGTTACTGTGAAGATCCACTTCTGCCGTGCCTGGTTTTTTTAGACACACTTCTTGCAGTCGTGCGAATTGAAGCAACAATGATGGGAACAATGTTTTGAAATCAGTGTAAATGCACTTTTATATTGCTCATTTAAGCTTCAGTTATTGTGTTTAGTGTTCCATTCCACTTGGGTCATGCCACTGTTGTGGTTTTATTTGGAAACTATGGCTGAGAAACAGTACTGTTACACTATTGTATTTAAGCTGCAAGTGATAGCGTGTGCTGAAGAGCATGGAATCAGGGTTGCAGAAAGGAATTTCTGACCACCTCCAACTGCAAAAAATGTTAAGCATTTGACGGAATCAAGAAGATAATTGGAAGAAAGTACCGTGAGGTAAACACAATCTGAGAAGTGGTACTCTAAATGGCCACAACTTGAAGCAGAAATCAATACTTGGATTTTAGAGAACAGACACAGAAGAATTTCAGTTTCTACTAAAATGATCATTCATCAGGCAAAAGCAATAGCTACTAACAAAGAGATCACCAACTTTACTGAACCAACATCTTGGTGTTCCAACATATATGGAAAGGTATCAGCTTTCTATGTGGATGAAGACAAAAATATAACAGAAGAGGCCAACTGAGTACGAAGAACGTAAGGAAAAGAGAGAAGTTTGAATTTCGCAAATTGGAAACATGAGCGAGACTCCGATAACTTTTGATGTGTCTTGTAACAGAACTGTGGATTCCAGGGGCACAAAAAACACTGTTGTTAAAACTTCAGGCCACGAAAAGACACAATAGTTTTATCATGGTGTGTTGGTAAGGCAGAATTGCTGCGACTTTTGATTTTTAAAAGAAAAACACTCCTAAGGAAAAATTGGCAAAAGGAGTATTTGTTCATGTGCACAATTAAGGCTGGATGCATGGAGGAGGAATGAAATTGTGGATAGATCAAATTTGGTCTAGGTGACCTATAGGCCTACTGAAGAAGCCTTCCCCATTAGTATGGGATAAATTTCGATGTCACAGAACAGAAGATGTTAAAAATAGACTGTATGAATTGAAGACTCCAATAGCTGTCATTCCTGGAGGGATAACTAATTTATTTCAGCCTTTAGACGTATGTATTAACAGCCCATTTAATGGTCCTGCGAAGGAGGAATGGAACCAATGGATGTGATCTACAGATTTTGAAACTACACCATCTGAAAGGAGGAAGAGATCTACTAGCATTTCTCAAATTTGTAAGTCAAAGCTTCAAGGGAGACTATAAAAACTCAAACAGTGTTAAATCATTTAAGGATTGTGGAATCAGTAATGTACTGGATGGTTCAGAAGATAATTTACTATGAGGATTCAGATTCTGACATAGTGACTTCAAGTACTACTTCCTTCAGCTCTGAGGAAAAATTTTATGGATTTTAGGACAAAAATTATAAAGTGAGTCCTTTTTCCTTAGTTATATTTTCTAGATATTTGATGTACATGAAGCATAGATGTCATTTGATTTTTTCCTAAAAGTCTTATAAAGTGGGGTACATCTTTTAGGCCAGTGCGTCTTTTATGCCGGCAAATATGGTATATATTCATTTATGAAATCTGTTATTCAAATCCAGTTCAAAAGTAACAGCAGTGTGAATAGCTACAACACTAGAAGAAATGATGATCTTTACTATTCAAGGTAAAATCTAACTTTGACACAGAAGGGGGTAAATTATGCTGCTACAAAAGTCTTTGGTCACTTGCCAAATAACATCAAATGTCTGACAGAGGACCAGCATTTAAAAACAAATTGAAAGAATTTCTGAATGACAACTCCTCCTACTCAGTAGACAAATTTTGTACATAGAAAATAGTAAATTTACAAAAAATTTTATGTCATATAATGTTATCTTTTACTAAACTGACATCTTTCCTATCATTACAAAATCTCGTATTTATGATCTATGGAACACATATCAATCTAATCTAAACATTAATTTATGCATGTAAACTCATAGAATACTCACCTTTACAAGGAAGAATGTTACACCATAAGTAGGAAGAGAACGAGCTGTTTTGGTGTACAGCACTTTCGCATCAAGTTCAGACAAGCCAATATGTTTCTTGTGTTCAGAGAAAACTTTCTTTTCAATACCTTTAACTTTTACATAAGACTGTGGTAAAAACTCTTTCAAACTGTAAGAAACAAAATTACAAAATATTTGCAATTTATGAACTTCATGATAATTTTGTGCAGTATAAGCAGTGTCATATTTCCATAAACTACTGATAACAGTTGTTTCAGTAAGTCATTAATACCTTAATTTTTTTATAGTATATACTTACTCAAGGAATCCTGGACGATGCCTATTCTCATTATGATCACCGAACTGTATTTGACACTGGATACCCGCAAACTCACACGCTTTATCTTGAGTCACAGGGTGTGTTCCATCCAACATTGCATCTCTTGCTTGGACATACAAAAGGTTCAATTGTACTGGATCTCTCGAATCAATATTTTGATCTGAGAAAAAGAATTTACGTCGCAGGAGGACAGTTTCACCTTCGTCAATACCTTGCTCACGAAGTGTTTTAGAAGGATCAATCCAGTTCACTGTAACATAGAAGCAAATAAAATTTAAGGGAAAGCAATCCAATTGATGAGCACCAACAAAACAAAGTATATTAAGTTAGCCAGTACTATGTTGGAATGTAAAAATGATGGTAACATGTATAAAATACACTTCACCAAATTAGAAGTTGAGGTCAGCATATTACTGTACAATCTTAAAAACTAATAGCTTCAATTAATGAGAGACAAGCTACATTCTGAAAATGAATCAGACCTTCATCATCTGTTTTAAGTTTCTTCCTTAGTTGGTCCATTTTAGCATCGCGTTCTTTTTCTTCTTTCTTTCGTTTCAATGTAAGGGTACCAAAATTTGGTTTGTTTTCTAGCTCTTCCTCTTGGTTCTCTCTAACAAGACTGTATTCATCATGATTTGTAATTCCTGAAATTGCAATGATTCCCTGTCAATGAATCTTCGAAGTACTAAGCTGCGAACAAAGACAGTGTAGTAGAAAGTAATTCTATGTACTAGAAAGCATTAATAGTTACCAATCTTTGTGCAGATGACAACCATTAAATTCGCTACTGGTTGACTGTCATCCACTAGCAATGTTTTCACTGTACCATCCAGCATTCTGACACGTAAAGTTCGTAACTTCTTTCGATATTCTAATAGGTCCTGTTAAAAATGATATTGAAAGATTCATAAGTATGAACTGCATCACCAGATGTCATTTTCACACTGTTAGCAATTATCAACTATGAATTGCCATCAACTTACACCATTCCTCAAAATATAATACTCTAGGTTTCTCCCAGGTTCTAACCACACACCTTTCTTAGCATCTTCATCTGCTAAGAAAAGACCATAATCTTTTGCTGGAAAAAGACAGTAGGCAGAATTAAACATTTGACATCAGGTAAATTTATTAATTTTGTTATCAAAAAGTTAGCTGACAGTTTCTTGGAAGTAGTTACTAAGGTCACAAAAATCACAAAAAGCTATGTATACAAATATTTTGAGTAACGCTTACGCTGCCCTTGGTTGGCTTCCGATATTTTTTCCCTTATTATCCGGCAGGCATCATAAACTGTAGTAGTTGGGTCAAACTGCATAGTCTTTGTAACATTTTTGTCGACGATACTGATCCGCAGTGATAATGTGGCCATGGTCTCCTCACTTGAGTGTTCCCTCTGGAAACAGAAATTGAGAATTAATTTTAATTTATTCTGTTTTATTTATACTTAAAACAATATTCAGCTATTATTATGATATTACTGTTGTTGAGTACCACACCATAAATTACTTCCATTGTTGCATTCCATTATTGCAATGGCAAGTTGACTAATAATTCATGAGAAGTACTTCGTAAACACAATATTATCAACATGAGCGCACTGAGTGTGGTCAATATTATATCACACAGCAAAATATTTAGATGTTCATATATAGGTGAAAAGATTCAGTACTCTCTGATTACACTATTACTCCACTGTCACTAGCAGTATTCAATTCCAACAGTGTGGAAAAATTCGGCTGTAGCACACTTTCTTCAGTTTTGTGTTTGTTTTTGTAATATGTGTCTGCCAATTAAAATCAAGGTGAAGCCAAGTACCTAAAAATTCTGTGTAGAGAAAGGGTTTAATTTCAATGGAGTTTATTGCCACGGAGGAGTAGGAAATTTAGAAATTTGTTTTAGATGTATTTATTATTAGCTGACCTGCAAATTTATGCCTGTCTATAGTTATCTGACGGTCTGCCCTGTAAGTAAGTTGGATGCCGAGGTCATTTGCAAAAAAAGTATTTACAAGTGATCCAATGCTTAAGACCTGGTTCATTTGTGAATAGAAGAAAAAAGAAAGGCCACAGGATAAATCAATTTTAACATGTATTGCTGATTGCAAAGTGGTTCGATGTAGCTGCAAAGTTGAGGTCCATACAGAAGTTATTGAAGACTTCCTCATAGTTGGGTTTGTATTCCTTGATCATTCTTTAATTTTGAGACATTTTAAAGTATTTATTCATTCTTAAATCTTGTTTTAATAGTATTGATTCACCAGATTAAAATGTCCTTACAGAAAGACAGGCAATGTTGCAAAACTAATGGAGTGATTCTGAAGAAAAAAAAAAAAAAAAAAAAAAAAAAAAAAAAAAAAAAAAAAAAAAAAAAAAATGACATAACATTTATGTTCAGTCATACAAAGTTATAAATTAACTTAGAAAAATTAAAACCTTCCATGCTATCTGGATTAAGAAACTGGTCTACAGTTTTCTATATTTGCTTATTCTCCATAATTTTATGAGTAGGTATCACATTGGCATCTTTCTTTAAAGCAGTAAGAAGAAGGATGATTTGATTACATATGCAAGGGATGCTGCAGTAATTATTATTATTATTACATTCTCTAACAATAAAGTCTGGAATATCATCTATTACAGAAGACATTTTCTTCGTTGATTTGGTTATGTGCACGATTTCATTCCAGGTGTGTGTGTGTGTGTGTGTGTGTGTGTGTGTGTGTGTGTGTGTGTATAAACACCATATGGTGCCACCACATCAACATCAATAAGTGTTTTAGCAACAAAGTTTGAAAAATAAAAATTTATATTTTACATTTTAGTTGGGTTGCTTTAAAAGCTGATAACGCACACTCAACTTCAAACAGTTTTGTTTTCCCATTCCCTATCATATTGGGGGAGAGAGAGAGAGAGAGAGAGAGAGAGAGAGAGAGAGAGAGAGAGAGAGAGAGAGAGAGATATGAAGGAAGTAGCCAGTAAGCAAAAGTGGTACACACATAGACCTCTAAATCTTGTAACAAGAATCTTTCAGTAAAAGAAAAGTTTTTTTAACTGTGAAACACAAGCTGCGGACATCTGTCTGTTGCAGAATTCTAGAGCATATTGTAAGATCAGACAGTAAAATGTTTCTGGAAGTAAAGAAGTTTCTGTTACAAAATGAGTATGGAACCCTTATACTAAGTTTCTACTTGGTATACTGTCTGGGTACTCGCTTTAAAAGTGGATGAATGGAGGTTAATGCCTGAAAGAAAGAGAGCAGACCTAATGTCATCTCAGTGGCAAACACCTGGAGTATGTGGCATGGTGTATACATGAGAGTGATATGGAATTATACCATTAAATAAAATCAGTATTAGGGAAAGTAAACGAAAGACTTGGATTTGTTGCAGGGGGTCCTGGCAACATTCAGTGCAGTGTATCGCACAAGATAGCAGAGTGAGCAATTTTGGCATACCGGTGCAGCAATTTAGAGGACACGACAGCAGACATCTGACACGTACAGAAACTCCTCGCTGCTAGGCTCGGGGCACGTTTATGCACCAGTATTGCTTGCTGAAGTTTATTGAGAATATTTGATAGAATTTGTTAGTTTTGTGAAAGCTGTTGGGTAAATGTGGAGAACCCGTATTTGAGAATACGGTAAGCCGAGTCCGATTAGGCTACCGGTCAAAAGAGGGTCTCTCTTCGAGTCGCCAGACCCATCCTCCCCGGTAAATATTTGCAATTTCTCTTTGCTAAGGGGATGTTGACTATCTCCACGTTTGACATCTAGTGTGAACAATGACGCTGGTTTGAGGTTTAACCATTACAGAAAATAAATAAATAATTTTTTCAAAGATAGCTTTAGAGTCCCATTTTATGTATAAAGTTCTTAATTAGTCTAGTAAGATAGTAATTTTGTCAGAATGTATTAACAAGGAATAACCAGCAGCGAGAGGGACTCTACTGCTGCATGCCAGTAGTAGTCAGAGCAGTGGTTACTCATTGTTTGTTACTGATCCTGTTCATACATACTGACCAAGTCAATACTGCACTAGAGTAATTTGGGATGTGCTTCTTAAATTCCTCTTTGAAAATAGTTTTGATTGTAAGGGAAAACAAATTGACTTTTCCGTCGACACTAGACGTTGCATAAAGGTGGTGCTGGGCAGCATTTGTCTGGCAAGACTCAAACTATACGCAGCAAAACCCAAATTACAGGTACCTGCTGAAACAACATAGATAATGCGCATGACGGCTCTTATAAACTGAAAAAGCATTTAATGTCACAAGTGACAGAGGCTTGGGGAAGCGTCAGCGGCGCTTTCGTTGCGTGCGCCAAGTTGGCAAGGCACCACATTTGGCGTAACCGATGGCATGCACTTTCACTTTTACAATACAGGCTGATCCACTTACGTTCACCCATCTAGAGATTAGTTTAGCGTGTCATTACTTTTACAATACAAACGGAGTCATTTACGTTTACGCATCCACCTACCGAGCCCCGTAATGTAATTAAAACTACTAATTGTTTGCACACTTCATTTGCAATGAAAACTGCAGCGTGGTGAAAATGTAATATTTAATATTTTTCGTCGGAACGCGGCTGTTTCCCGGCGCACAAACAACTGACTCGCGTCGCTTGGTCCCGGCATGCCGCTCACGACCGCTGCCAACACACGAGAGTATAGTACGCCACCGACAGGGGTTAGACGTCTACCGATCACAAACCTAGTAGATGTACCAAAGGCTTTGCTAAATAATAATAAATCAGAAATCCGACTACCTATCAGTCTGCACTGCTTTAATGTCTCGCTATTATTACATCGCAAACAACAAAATTAATAACATGAGAAAATACCATATACCCGAGAAAGGATAAAATGAACAAAAGCGAACAGAGGCAATGCGTTCAGAATTAAAGCATCTCTGTAAATTTAGATAGTCAATATTACTGGAGGAAAATGTGTCATTACTTTTTACAATACAAACTCATCTGTTTACGTTCACCCAGCCACCTATCACTCGAAAGTTTGATCGTTCGTAATGGCATCTGCTTGGCAGAACACTGTGAGGAAAGTTTTATTTCAAGAGTTTTGTTGTGTATTTCAGAATGCTGTTTGTCCCCTTTCCCGCTGTGCGTTCGCGACAACAAAGCGAACATTCCGTTGCCAACATTAGCACACTACGCCGCCCCAAGTCATTACTTATATCTCGAAAAGTACAACATTTACATAGTGATGCCATTTAAAGGTTTCAACGTGCGGATGCATTTCTTTTTTAAAATATAGTTTTTGGTGTCTATTTCCTTTGTGTTATACTGCCTTTTCTGCTTCATGTACACTTACTTAAATACACATTGTTATGCCGCTATCGATTTCAAGTATGATCACATCAATCATATCAGATCAGATCAAATGCCAAAAGTATTTTTACATGTTCGTTAAGCTTATGGGACTTAACTACGGGGTTATCAGTCCCTAAACTTACAAACTACTTATCAACTAGCTTATCCTAAGGACGGCACAAATATCCATGCCCGAGGGGAGATTCGAACCCCCGACCGTAGTGGCCGTGCAGACCGTGACTGAAGCGCCTCAGTCCCCTCGGCCACCGCGGCCGGCAAAGTATTTTTAAGCACCCGATAATTAACCAGTAAAACTCTGGAAAAATTAACAGACTTTTATTTTGATACAAACTAAAGGATTTTGTAAAACTCTTACTCATTAAGACATGTCTTGGCTACCAGTTTAAAGTTTTTTCTTATTACTATTATTTACTTACTGTTAACTATATAATCACATCTACGTCTACATATATACTCAACAAATCCGGAAAAATTGGTTCCCCTTCACGAAGGAGCCATAAGAACACTATTTTCAGTATCGTATTAAAATCAACAAGGGAAAAATGGAACATTGATTATATTAAATGTTTTTGATGAACTCTGTCTTAAAATTCAATACGCATTTCAAAACACAATTCCTTGTTTCAAACTAGCAACAACAGCCAAAAGAGCAGTAAACAATCTTTTTCAATCTCTGTTGCATCTATATACATTCCCATGTCGCTTAACCCAAGAGTATGTACAACAATATCAGTTGATAACTATAGATTTACTGTACATACAGTGTGTAAAATAAGGAAAATAGAGTCTTGATCATCACGAGAGCCTATGTACAAGGATGAGTTTTCTGAGAGAACCACAATTAAAGGTATTTACTGAACATGAAATATCAAACACACGTGCAGCTGATTTATCATAATGTACTAAAATTACAGTAAACACATTAGTTGATAATCTATTAGGTAATAACTCATTACTTCACGATACTATAACACTAAGCAGAAGTATAGCATTAAATAAATATGTACACTATTTAATCACATATCATCCACCGGATGACATGAATACTTGATCATCTTTGAGAAGAGATTTTATTTATTTATTTTGCAAAGGGATCACTTGTGAACTAACATCGAACATAGAAGCAAACTAAGGTACTGTAGTACTTTACTTCCTTTTTCTGAGCAATTGTAACATATCTATAAGTAACAATGTTACAAAAAGGCTGAACTGCGACATGCAACAGTTGTCAAAAAGTAGCTAGAAAATAAAATGTATTTCAACAATGTCGATATTTCTATACCAACGTATGTATCAGGAATTACGATGCAATTTCGACAGAATCACTGTGATTAACAACAAAGATTTTGGAACAGTCTGATAAAAAAAACTAAGCAGTCCGTAGTAGATACGCCACCTTTCATAAATTCCGGGCTACAAGTTGACAATGAATGGAAAGCAGAATCTACCAACTGACGGCGGAGCATCATTTAAAAATTTCTAACTCATAACAAGAATAACCATTCTATATAATGCACATTAATGAGGATCTCAACTAATGGAGGTAACATATCGAGCGAGTACTAAAAACTAACAACAGTCACTGCACAAGAATGTATCACAAGAGATGATCGACCACAAAAATTGATACTATTTGTTCAAATGTTTGTCAGTCTATCGGACCAAACTGCGTGGTCATCAGTTCGTAGCTTACAAACTACTTAAACCTAGGTAAACTAAGCGCGCTCCGCAGCGAGACGCTTTAGACCGCTCGGCTACTCCACCGCGGCTATTTGTTCACAAGATATTGATCAATAACAGAAAATAACATCTTCATTTCAGTATTTTATGTTCGAAGTATAGTATTTTATAAGTATAATATTTTTCCGTTAATGATGTAGCTCTGTAGAAGAGCGACTGGCGAATGAAATATGTACTTCAGTCAAAGTAGTGTTGCTCATATTGCGAAAATACAACTGACATTAATAACGTACACTATTTTTAGATAGGACACAACTTTAATGAATGCAAGCTCCACGCAGCAACAGAAACGGACAATAAAGAGCAACTACAAATAATTCGTACGGCATTACCATTCTATGTTACACACTGTATTGTGAAATGCCAGCTTTACCTCTATATACTTTATTGTACACAATCTGCCTGTCTCCAGATCTCAAACAGCATTGACAAACTCATAATTTGTATGCTGTTCCACAACAGTTGATGTCTGGTTATAGTATACAACTCATCCCCATCTCAGATATGAATATATGTGAGGTGGAGATAAGATATATATTCATCGTGTTACGGAACGGCATAAAATTGTAAGTACCATTCCAACAGTAGAAATGTATAGTTAAATGTCTTTTGAGACCAGGGGGAGGCCAGAATCATAATCGAAATCTGCTGTCTACAATATAGTATCTAAAAGGAACTACTGTGTATT
This sequence comes from Locusta migratoria, assembly GCA_026315105.1. Taxonomy (NCBI): domain Eukaryota; kingdom Metazoa; phylum Arthropoda; class Insecta; order Orthoptera; family Acrididae; genus Locusta; species Locusta migratoria. The sequence goes on from CM048755.1 coordinate 16,429,484, forward strand.
TCACAATGCAATTTCTAACAATTATGAAAGCTGTTAAACATCACTTACACGAAACATTAATGAAAACAGACTTGGAAAGCCGCGCGGGAGTAACAGAGCGCTCTGGAGCGTCGGAGGTTCGAATCCACCCTCGGGCACGGATGTTTACGTCGTATTTAGTATAAGTTCGGTTATAAGTAGTTTGTATGTTTAGAGACTGATGACACCGCAGTTAAGTCCCATAAGCTTGACAAATATTTGAGAGTTGGTAAAGCCTCGCATTTGAAGATAGCGGCTTGGCGCTGATTAAAGATGTTCAAAATGTTCAAATGTTTGCAAATCTATCGAACCAAACTGCGTGGTCATCAGTCCGTAGCTTACAAACTATTTAATCTAAGGTAAACTAACCTAAGGACAACACACACACACACACACACACACACCATGCCCCAGGGAGGACTCGAACCTCCGACGGCGAGCAACCGCGCGCTCCGCAGCGAGGCGCCTTAGACCGCTCGGCTACTCCACCGCGGCGAGTACAGATACCATCAGTGCCCAACAGTGCAGAGGCTCTGAGGTCCCAATAACGTTATCCTGTAGAACCGCGATGTGAATGTACTACAGTTATGACACTGCTATGAAAGACAATGACTATTTGGAATGTTTCGGTGTAAAACTGGCCGGTTTCGATTTGTTACAATGAAAAAGTGGATTTCCAACGCTCGACCGTGCTTTGACAGCGTCCAAGCGAGTCTAGCAGCACGGCGTCTGAACACTGGGTCGAGCGCTGGGCACCGAGCTTAGCGTTCATACGGGCGGCGCGCCCGTCCCATCAGGTCCAGTAATACATCTCACGGGTTTACCTTCTTCTAACATTAACAAATTACGTCACGCGAGACTTTAACGTCGCGTAGGAAAGTCGAGCATTCCAGTACTGCCTCATTTGTTCCACTTGACCTAACAATTTACGGCACAATGCAACTTACAACTAAGTGTTCATTATGAATTTCACGACGTATTTAGGTTACAATTTCATCCGAAGGCACCAGAACATTTCTACTGTTGAGGGAGGTATAAAAATGTTTACATAATAAAAATAGTTGCTTTTTTACCTCGCAATTATTTATGAGTCCAATAAGAATAGCAGAACAGAGTATCTCTATTTTCAGCTTATCTTATGGGCAGACATTCTCAACCGAGCTTCTAAGTACATTAACTCTCAAACTAGGAAGAACTATTCAAGCAGACGGTGATTAAGACAAAAGCATAAAATGTTTGAGGAGAGGGGTGTACTAAATGTGTGCAAAGCAATGTGGCCACACATACATTTACATTAATTTTCCCTTTGTAATACGAAACTCGCTACGGTCGGGGGGTTCGAATCCTGCCGGCCGCGGTGGCCGAGGAGACTAAGGCGCTCCAGTCACGGTCTGTACGGCCACTACGGTCGGAGGTTCGAATCCCCCCTCGGGCATGGATATTTGTGCCATCCTAGTTCGTAAGTAGTTCATAAGTAGTTTGTAAGTTTAGGGACTGATGACCCCGTAGTTACGTTCTATAAGCTCTACAAACATTTGATTTTGAATACGAAACTATCCTTAAATCAGAACACAGGAGAACATTTGTTAACAGCACCGGGTACGACCCTTCCAAACGCTATTCTTCTCGCTCTTTTCTGAAGAGCTACGATTTCCGGTGAATTAACAAGATATTAGTCGTAAATACGGGCTTTAAAGAAAAATGGAATTGATGTAACCAAAATTTGCAGAATACTTCAGTGAGCCCGCAGCGGATGAAAACACAGCATTGTGGCATACCTAACCGAGTACTATCAAAGTCATACAGAATCGGCACGTCGTACAATAATCCAACTTTATCGAGATCTGACGGTCAGGAAATGCTGACTTTCATAATGTTTCTGCATTTCCCAAACCACCATCAAGTGAATTCAAAACAGGAAGAGAAACTCAACGAGGCGAACTTTTTCTGCGTCCACGGTCGCTCAGCAACAAAGATTACGCCCCACATATAAAAATGAGATATCCCTTTTAGAAGAAAACAAAAACTACTACTCTTCCGATTGCAATAGCTCAGTTTCCAAAGTTTACAATATCTTTAGGGCACTCTAGAAGACGAAGTAAATCTATGTAGACGATACAGTACTTAGCGGTATTCGCGTCTTCGCAATGCACTAACATCTCCGAATAGAAAACCTCATCTGTGAGGCAAAACCTGTTTCCTACCCTTTTAAGCTACGGGCCGACAGAGTTGTATCGGTACACATCCATTCAGGCGCCAAGCGGACTTACCGTGGGCACACGCCGCACCCTGTGGCGCGAACACCAGTGCAGCAGAAACGTGCAACAGTTCCACTCGTCCATCCCCACAACTAGGACTGCCGACAAACCCAGAAAATCTCACTCCTAGCCGGATATCTCAGCGTAAACTTTTCTCCGAGTAATAAAGCCAGTATTACTCTACGAAACGGTGCCGCCCGATCGCAAACTACTCGACAGTAGTGGACGCATTAACAAAAAATATATAAAGAAAGTAAAATTTGAAATGGAGCCATCTTACGGCAAATGTTACATACTTTACTGAATTTATAGAACTATCAAAAGATCAAAATGCTCGTTCGTCAGTGAAAACCACGCGACTACTCCCGCAGAGATTCTTCAAAGCGAGTTGCGGCCTCAGACGAGGGATCGCTTTCGGGAGGCACAGTGTGTCCTCGGTGAGCCTAAGCACGAAAATGGCGAGAGCGTGAGGGGCGGCTGCGGCCGCGGCAGGGCGCCCGCCTGTGCGACTTACCTCGCCATGGCGCCGGCGCTGCTCTGGGCGGCAGGCGGCGGCGCGCCCCGCAATAAGGGGTTGCGCCGGCCAATGGGGGCGCGGCGCGCCGCCGCCGGCCAATGGCAGCCCGCGGCCCGCGCCGCCGGCCAATGGCAGCCGCGCGACGCCGACGCCGGCGCCGGCGCCCGACCAGACGGCGCCGCCGAGCCGCCGCCGCCGCCGCCGCCCGGCCGCCTATTTATTTCTTCATTATCCATTGTCACTAATAACTCTTATCTGCGCGGGCGACACTCCTCCCCGATCACACGAGACGCCGTTCTCGACATTCTTCCTCGCAGGAAGTGTTTCCCCCATTCGTTCGCACGACTCGGAAATGTCGGATGACGCGTCAATAAACGTTTTGGGTGAGGTGACACTTCGTCCAATTTGTATAAACTTTATTTCAGACGATTCCAAATTACATCGTAACATATACATCTACGTAGATACTCTGCAAATCACATTTAAGTGCCTGGCAGAGGGTTCAAAAATTTAAAATGTTCAAATGTTTGTAAATCTAATGGGACTTAACTACGGGGTCATCAGTCCCTAAACTTACAAACTACTTATGAACTACTTACGAACTAGGACGGCACAAATATCCATGCCCGAGGTGGGATTCGAACCCCCGACCGTAGTGGCCGTGCAGACCGTGACTGAAGCGCCTCAGTCCCCTCGGCCACCGCGGCCGGCACAGAGGATTCATTAACCACTTTCATAACTTTTCTCTACAGTTCCATTCTCTAATAGCGCGCGGGAAGAAAGAACACCTAAATCGTTCAGTTTTCGATCTGATTCCTCTTGGGATGGTCATGTCTCCCTAAGTAGGTGGGTGCTAGCAAAATATTTTCACATTCAGAAGTAAAAGTCGGTGATTGAAACTTCGCAAACAGATCACGCCGCAATGAATAACGTCTTTCTTTTAATGATTTCCACCCCAATTCGTGCAACATTTCCGTGACGCTCCCCCCCCCCCCCCCCGTAACGTGATGTGATGAAACAAAACGAGCTGCCCTTCTCTGAACCTTCTCAATGTCTTCCGTCAGTCCCACCTGGTGAGGGTCCCACAAGAGGCAGCAGTACTCCAGGAGAGGACGCACAAGTGTAATGTAGGCACTCTCTTTGGTGGAGCTGGTGCACCTTCGAAGCGTTCTGCCAATGAAACGTAATCTTTGCTTCGCCTTCCGCACAATATTTTCTATGTGTTCTCTCCAGTCAAAGTTGTTCGTAATTGTAACTCCTAGGTATTTGGTAGAATTTACGACATTAAGGTTTGACAGATTTATCGCGTAATTGAAGTTAGTGATCATGTGTATTACTTCACACTTTTCTTTATTTAATGTCAATTGCCAATTTTCGCACCACGTAGAAATTTTGTCTAAATCGCTTTGCAGTTGCTTTTGATCCTCTGTTGACTTCACTAACCGATAAACGACAGCATCATCCGCGAACAGTCTAAGGGAGCTGTTAAGATTGTCTCCTAAATCGTTTATAAACACGAGGAAGAGTAGGGGACCTATAACGCTTCCCTGTGGAACGCCAGATATCACTTCTGTTTTACTCGATGACTTACCGTCAATTACAACGAACTGTGTCCTTTCTGATAGGAAATCGTGAATCCAATCGCACAATTGGGGAGATATAACGCGGGTGATGTCACCGTTAAACAGTGGAAGAAGTTGCCGGAAAAGGTCTCGGCGTTCTAAGCATTACCTAAAGCTCCGAGGGCAGTATTCGGTACCGACAGCTGACGGACATCGGAAATTGTTATCCGGGGATTTCGGGTCGGGTCTCGTTTACCCAAGGTGTGATGTGACGAATTATAGTCTTAAAATGATCATCTGAGAAGGGAACCGTCTAGGTATCGGATTTTTGTAATTTTTTGATATTTATGGTACGTTAAGTTCAGACCTCAAATAGTAGTCAGCCAAAGTCATTCGATGCAACACCCAAAAATTCTTGAAAAAATCGGCTTTGAAGTTTTGCGAGCACATTTAAATACGTGTTATTGTGCCAATTATTATAGCTGTTGGCGTAGCTCATTTGGTAGCTTTGTTTATTGTCGATCGAGTTATCACATGTTCAGTGGTTCGAATCCCGCCATAATCTAGTTTTTTCGTTGATATCGAATACTTCAATAATTTAAAAGGCATCAAATATACGGTAATTATCAAATATCGAAAACGAAACTTCCTGGGAGATTAAAACTGTGTGCCGGACAGGAATTCGAAGCTGGGGCCTTTGCCTTTCGCGGGCAACACACAGTTTTAATCTGCCAGAAAATTTCATACTAGCGCACAATCCGCTGCAGAGTGAAAATATCATTCTGGAAACACGAATTTAATCGTAATTTTTATTTAAAATGCACGTATTTTTTCCATTCTTAATTTTCTATATTTTTATAAAAGGTTGTTAATAATGATGGTTTCAATTTTAAAAAATCGCAAATTATTGGTTTCACAGTACCTACTGGCTTTACTATTACTTTGCGACGACTGCGTTTACTTACTTGTTCAATTGGTGAAGAGTTACGATGCTGTTTTCAGAGTGACATCTCCAGAGCTACTAAAGGATTTCCAGCGCACACTACCTAGTCGTTAGGAGACGACATTGTTCAAATGTTTGTAAATCTATCGGACCAAACTGCGTGGTCATCAGTCCGTAGCTTACAAACTACTTAAACTAAGGTAAACTAACCTAAGGACAACACACACACCCCTGCCCCAGGGAGGACTCGAACCTCCGACGGCGGGCAACCGCGCGCTCCGCAGCGAGGCGCTTTAGACCGCTCGGCTATTCTACCGCGGCCGACGACATTGTGTTCAGCGCGTCTACATACATATAAACAAAAAGCTGATATAAGTGGAGTTCCGAAATCACAAAATATCCTACGTAATTTATATTTAAATGGTTGAAGTATTCGAACTAAAAAAAAAAAAAAAAGAGAGAGATTACGGTGAGATTAGAACCATCGAACCTATGTTACCTTTATCAACAAGTCGACAATCTACTACGCTACCAAACGAAGTATGCCGACAATTGGGATAATTGTGCATTAAAAACTTCAAAGTCAATTTTCTCGGCAATTTTCTACAGTTGTATCGAATGCCTTTCGCTGATTACAATTTGAGATCTGAACATCAGGTACCATAAATTAAAATAAAATAAAATAAATTACAGAAATCCGATACCCGTGTGGTCGCCCTGTGAGACAAAAGTTGTGCCAGCTCGGTCTGGGCAAGAAAAAAAAATCGCAAAAATGATAAAAGATGCGGTTAAAGAGCTAAAATTTCTCACCAAACTAATCTGTAATAGAAAGCTACAACTTTCAATGCTTCGACGAGGTCGTTGACGAGCGATACTCCCTCAATACCAGAGTTCCTCAAACTGAAACAATTCCAAGTACTCCGGATAAAAGGTACGGACTTCTTATTACAATTTTATTATCTTATTTTATAAAAAATAAATGGAACATAGATCTCAATATAGCGATTTTTCGCCCTGGGAAGAATTGTAAATCCCTGCTCTGTATCGAAGAAGCGAGCCTCACAGAAGTCACAGCAATATGAATGTTTGCTTAATTTGACATCAGATTTCGAGATAATTGAAAAGTAATTTTTGTACGCTAAAATTGAATTTAAAATCTTATCAGATAAAGCTATACTTATGCTTCTGCCTTTCTGCCTTTCCCACCCACTTAATTACGAGAGTCGGTGTTCTCTGTTTGCGTTTCTATAAACACAGGTTACAGATTCCATATCAAATGCCGAACAAGATGCTCCGTGGCTCAAAAAGTTGGAAAACCCCTGTTCTATACATGTTTTGTCCTGAACCCTTGATATTTTGTTTGTTACAGGAAAATGTGACAATGCAAAGTTGTACACCAAATGGCAAAACTCACGAGATACCTCCAAATATCGTGTCGGTTATCCAATTGCTAGACGAAGTTCAGCAACTGGCTGCAAATGGCCGAACATAACCATTTCCAATCAATGCTCGGTCCAGTTGGATCAGAGGACCCAGTCCATGCCAAGCCCACACCATTAGTGGCCACCACCATCTTGCACCAAGACTTCGGTCCACGTCTTGGTGGTGTATACGCCACACCGGAGCCTACCACGAGTTCTTACCACCTGAAATGGCGAGCCAGGGCCTTCAGTTGCCTAGCCCAGGAGAGATGCGCTGCTAGCTGCCGAACTGCGCCGCGCTTTCACCCCACATTAATTTCAGTGCTTATTTCACGAAGTGCTGCTTGTCTGTTCGTAATGCCACTGACTCGGTCATTAAGTGCAGGCCACTGAGTTGTCCTAGGTGAGAGCTAATTGTCCGAAATCTGGTACTCTCGGTACACTCTTGACTCTGTGCAAGTCTCGGAATGCTGAATTTCCTAACGATTTCCGAAATGAAATGTCCCATGTGTAGGATTACCATATGTACGGAATAATCGAGAATGGCCCGATATAACACCCCTTGCCCCGATGTCCGAAAAGACTCATTCGGGACGCTACATGTCCCGATTCTCGAGTAAGAGAATCGAGTATTTGAATTTTACTGGTTTAATATAATGATGTAAATTAATACGTATTACTATACAACATATAAGCAACCGCAAGCGGCTGATTGTGATACTATGTCTAGTTTACTTAACTGCAGTTGGAAATGCTATGTAACAATCATTATTCACCTTTTACTGTTGTTGAGTAACTTGAGATACACAAATTCGTTCACCGTTGCGGTGCCTGTGCATGTTGTTACCATTCTGTGTTCGCGAGTATGAACTCCTGTCTATGTGCATATCGCTATCCCGTCACCGCCGTCGCCTGGGTGTTCACTAATGCTTACCACACCGTATTACTTGTAATCACACACTTTTGCCGGATGATGCTGTTGTTTCAAATGTTTGTAAAGCTTAAGGGACTTAACTACGGGATCATCAGTCCCTAAACTTACAAACTACTTATGTACTACCTTATACTAAAGACGACACAAACATCCATGCCCGAGGGGGGATTCGAACCCCCGACGTCGGACGGCCGCACGCACGCAACACGGCGCTCCAGTACGCGCTGCTAATCCGCCGCGGCATGCTGTTGTTTATGAGGAAGCACCGTTAGATCAAAATTATAACACTGTGGTGCTGTGTGATTAGCATATTGAAATGTGGGCTCAAATCCCTACCCAGTTCAGATTTCCTTAGTTCCACGTAGGTTCAGCTGCAGGTAAACTAAAACACTAGCTTCAATTCACTGACAGGCCATTGTTTGGTATATACGAGATTAATTATAACACACTAATACGGAGATTCAGACTAGGAAAGGGTATCGTAGCTACACATCGAAGAGTAGCTTGAATGATCATGCGCCTTGTGAGACTAGCAAGAAATGCTGAAAAACCCCAAATGGCAAACTCTAAAGAAGAGAGAGAGAGAGAGAGAGAGAGAGAGAGAGAGAGAGAGAGAGAGAAGAAAAAGAATAGGGCTACATCGCCTTAAATAGCAAACATCCAGCAGAAATTGTGTATTTCAGGAAAAATAGCTCAGAAGATTCCAAGACCAGGCTTCCAGTACAGAAATTCTGAATATTCTTCCATTCCCTCTGTATCACTCCTATAACTCCAACAATCGCACACAAGTGTGTACGCCGTCATTTTTTACGTGCTCCCTCACAAAGTTGTTGATACCCTTATATCGCTGGTTTAATAAATCAGATATAACACACCCAAAGATCCGTACGTTCCATAACTGAACCAATTAATAGACCCCAAGGGGCTCGCAGTTGTTTGGTCAGTACGTGCGTGGCGAGCACGGGGACCCGAGCTAATGCAGTCTTCGTCCCTTCTTTACTTCCTGGACTGCATTTCCTTCCCCCTCCTCTCCTTTCCTATCCTCACTCCCTCCCACACCGACCGGGGGACTCATAACCTCAATAGTTTAGTCCCCCTATCCCAACCAAACAAGCCAACCCAATTAATGTAAGGGTGACGTAATTGTTTATATACTCATCCAACCGCTGTATAAGACGCAGTTTGAATTGCGCGAGAGCCACCGGTTAAAATTATGACTGTCTCGTTACTTCCTCATATATATTTCCCGACTATAAAATTAGTGATATGAAATAGACGAGTTCTTCCCGCATACGGAACAGGTGGTGGAAAAATGACGGTCGTTAGCGAAGTACAAATGTAGACTTCAGAATAAGTAACCTCTGCAGAATACAAACGTAGATGTTACTTTTCCTTCTACCTCTACTATTAATATTTACCGCATTGTACCACAGTTGTCGTGTTACCGTGTGGAATTGACGGAAATCCTCAGAACAAACAAACAGGCGCTGCATAAATAGCTCTGTGACGAGAAATTTATCCCGGAGTCAGTTTCAATATCGGCATTTTTGTCAGTCTGCAAGCTGGCAATGCGTTTCTTGAGTTGTAGGTATTTCATTACTTTACGAGAGTCATGCGCAGGAAATGGAAGAATATTTGTAATTTCTGCGCAGGAAACCTGTTTGAGCAAATTATATAGAACGACACCGATAAAAATTCCTATCAATATAATGAACTGTAGTAAGTTAAAAAATTACTTTCGGTTGCACTGTATCTCTTAATGGGTCGAATCTGTTACAAGACAAAATTATCCAAGGAACGTTCTAGAATGAAAATTAAAATCTCGAATACGGTGATGTGAATACACAATTTTAACAGTAACACACAGCTCATTATGAAACTCTTGAACTTAAGTATAGGAATCAACATGATTTTTAATTGATAATGAAAATTATCTTTATGGTAATTAAATTACGACTACTACATTTCGCAACCGATTATAACATACTCAGCTATATAAAAATTGCAGAAGACATTCTTGTTAAACTACATTTATGTATTTCACTAATTCATAAACCGTGTATTCGGGTAATAATAGGTTCAAAAATGTTTGTAAATCTAATGGCTGCGGTTATCAGCCCCGAAACTTACAACTACTTAAACAAACCTATGCTTAGGACAAAACATGCAAGCAAAGCCGAGGGAGGATTCGAACCTCCGACGGCGAGCAACGGCGCGGTCCGCAGCGAGCGCTCGGCCACTCCGCCGCGTCTACTAATAGGTCCCCAATTTCTCAATTATTTCATTGCGTATTAATAAAGAGAGTCAAATATAGGAATTTGACTGAAACAAAACAATGCTTTTCTTGCAGGTGTTATTTCAGAGTCACGGAAAACATGCAACAGCGTACTGGAATAAAAAAAGTGGACGGAAACCCACATCATTGACGACGCGAAAGCTATCATTATATTTACTGCCGAAAGAATAAAAGATTATGAACAATGAATCTTAAAGGAAAATAACAAACAAGGTCTTCCCAGTGCGATTTACGTACTTTTGACATGGTCAACGGTAGCAAGATATAAAATCCTCATAAACGTTGTACCACGTGGGTAGGAAAAGCTGGTGGGTTATACAGACAGGTGAAACTCTCCTTCACATTGTGAAGTATAACAAATCCGTAACTTTTGTTCGGACTGAGGAGCATTAAAAGAGGTACTTGCTGGTGGTGACTATTAGTCCACTGAAGGCTGTCACCCTTTTGACGACTTGCTGTATCCTAAATAAATTATAGTTGTGATTGGATGTGAAGTACTCGTTCAGTAATTTCAGGGAAATAAAATCCATGCGCCAATTGTCATTAAAATATCCAGCAATTAAACAATGGGAGGGTGGGGGAAAGTCGCGCGTTAGGACACCATCAGTGGATGAATAACCTGTCTCTCTCTAATTTTCGTACCAACACTATAGTAAGCAAGAGGTCACGGTGATCCATAAACAACAATGTTAGGTAACAGCATACAAAACGTCGCATCAGTGTGTCATTATTGTTCTTACATCGTAGCATTTTCTACTTTTGCTTTCAATGACCACATCGTGAACGGATCCCATGTCTTTATGATACCGTTGATTCGCTGCATCTGAAAATATATTGTGTTCCAAAAGTTTCAGAAGGAGTGTACTAAATTGGTTGTATGTCGAATGAGTGACAGTAATCCGTTCGATACATGTTTAAAGGTAAAGAGTACTAATTTTTATACTAATCATCTGACAAGGGATGCCACCTTCTTTGAATCATTTAACTAAAATTACTTATCAACAGTACCCATCGAGTTAGTAATCAGCTATGGGAAATTCATAAAATACGTTTCTATTTGTCATATTATCCCAGTAGAAGAACAATCGGATGAGTTTGTAATTAAACACAAAAGAACGAATCTAAGAAGTATCGCTGATTCGGGCTAGAAAAAATTGGTTGTGGCTGGTTGAAGGGACTACCTCCGTATTCACCTCCAATGATTTAGGCAAATTACCATGATCAGTACCCTGCTTCTCCGGATTATAAAATCAGGGTCTTCGCCACTGTCACCTATCTTTGTCCGTCACATTTTAAACAAATGACGAAAAGTAGTTGCACGGTGTGGGGTCGGGCGCCCCGTAGGCGTTCTGCTTGTGACGCACCTTCCAGCGGAAGCAAGGATGGCGGGAGGTCGTCTGGACACAGCAGGCTGCTGGCACACACATCCGTTTGCCAGTTATCGCCAACTCCAATTTGAGGAGCGTTATGGAGCCCTTAAGTGAAACAGAGTTTAGGGTCGAAAAGAAATCCTACCGGTCCCCCATCACACATGTGGTGACCTTGTCTGTGGCAGTTCACGTCGTCACCCACGGCACCTGTTGTTTCGGTTTTGAGGGCATAGCTCATACGGGCGGCCTTGCGCAGTTGTATAATTTGTTGGATTTACTGGTTATCGCGAGTGGCCGTCGTAACAATTAGGATAGGCGTGCACGCGTTGCAAATTTCCATGCACCACAAACGGTCTACTTTAACGCCATAGTGCTCGCTTAATACCACCCGAACACTGCACACAGATACAGTATTAAGCGACTTTAGGCTGGGATGTCTATTGATTCCCTGCAAGAGGTACAGGCTAGCAGTCTTTTGAACACATTTTCCGAAAACTGTCTTCAGCAGCTAGTTCGACGGCCCACACGCTTTAAAAGAGAAAAAAAAGGGAAGTCTGACCTTACCGAAGGTGTCAGATTAGAGGGATTAGTGATGTCATCACAGCGATAATGGTTAGTAAAGTTAAGAAAGTATTTTTGCTAGGAGAAAATAAGCCGGCGTGCAACCAGCCAAGCTTCGGAAGAGGCTGCATATCCGTACAAAACAGGGAACATATCGAGCACATTACGCCCTACAAGGAGCTGAGATTCGATGGCGATTGGACCCCACCATTCGACTCGCTGAAACGTCGGTCACAAAGTAATTATAGAAGCAGTGTAACAACGAATGTACATCATTTACTTCCAGTACCATGGAAGCAGATCAATTATAGACAAAGGCTCGTCGGATTGTAAAACGCGCTCTGGAGAAGTACGTGCAGAATCAGTAGATTAAAGACGGAAAAACGTAATGTCGTTTGACCATCGCATAGACTCCCCAGGCAAATCGTGGACGGAAACACAATTTGGTTTTACAAAGATTAGTCTAGTAGACTGGGCTCTTACTTAGCTCGCATTTATTGCGAATCTTTGGTACAGTGCAATGTCCCAAGCGACTGGAAAAAGCGCCAGTGACTTTTGTATATTATAAAGGATAAAGACAGAGATGCAAAAACCACAGGCCAATAAAATATATATTTAGCTTAGGTTCGCTGCAGAATTCATAAACATATTCTAAGTCCCAATGTAAGAAATCGCCTTGAAACAGAAAAACTTAGATCGGAACGGTTTTAGAAATCATCGCTCGTGCGAATTCAGCTTGTCCTTTTTCTCATATGATATCCTGCGTAATGTGGTCGGTCAACGAATAACGCATTTCTTTGGTGATTTCCACTTCTACTCGCGCATAATTTCCGTGACACTCTTTCCCCTGTATCGGGATAATAAAGAGCTGTCCTTCTGTGAACTTCATCCTCCGTCAGTCTCACTTATTGGAGATCCAACAATACGCAGCAATATCCCAAAATAGGATGCACAAGTGTAGTGTAGGCAGTTTCTTTAGTAGAACTGTTGCATCTTGTGTTCTGCCGATGGAAGGTACGGACTGACAACCAAGAGTTGAGACCGATAGATTTACGAACATTTGAACATTTTTTTTTTGTATTTGGTAGAAAAACTAAGACTGAATCTAAGATGCAAGGCTTATTTACACGCTTATCGTACATAGTTCGTATCTTTAAGACTAGAGGCAATCTGTCAATACGAAAAAGCAACCGTTTTGTTTAAATGTAGGTACAATTTACGTTAAACTTAAACGCAGTTCCCACCTTTCATATTTCCGATACGTATTATAATTATCAGGGTTGTTTTCGAAAAACTAACATACCGTAAACGCATCTACTTTCAGGTTTTTACTATCAGACTTCACTAAAAATTTTCATTCTTACATAAAAGTTGAAAATGCGTTTTCCGTCACAAAAAATTATATGCAGAGAAACCGAGGAAACCGCTAACACTACTATAATACAAATATAGCTTCGTCCTCCTCGTGTCATGTATCGTTACCAGAGCTTCAGCCAATCACAGAGCGTTTCGATCACGTGACCTACCGTCAAATTTAATTATTTTTAAGCTCTAATTTCAGAAAAATAACAGATTTCCTGTATGAATATGACCAAAATTGGTATTTGCACTTATAATAATTCAAAATAATAACAATTCGAACCATATTTTCATCATAGGAAAATAGCCCATTGTAAAGTAACAAAGTAGTACAACTGAAATGTTCATATTTTTAAATTTACTTGGATAATTCTTAAAGCATCCAAATGGCTGATTGAAAGACATGAGAAAACATCTATCTGGTCGAGAGTACACAACATGGGTGCGTTTGTCCGCGCATGCTGCTTTCATTGTTAAACAGCGTCTCAACGCCATCAAAAACCGTACCCTCACTTACAAGCAGTAACTTGAAACGTCGACCAACGTAGACTTCAGTAAATTTTCATTAAGCACACGGCACGAAGGTGAATGTACGTGGAGTACTTGAAAAATAATATTTATGTGTTAACCACACTCAAGAATTTATTTACGCCTTACGCGTTTCAACTATCGTCATTTTCAAAGGCAACAGTTCGTTCAAAATTTACTCCCATTTAAAACGTTTTGTGTTACTGACACACCATTCATGTGAAACTGATCTTAAAAACACATATCCCGAATCGTACAGTTTCCACAGTAATGACATGAGTCGGTAACACGAAGTTTTTTTTAAATGGGGACCAATTTTTAACGAAGTTTTGCCTTTGAAAATGACGACACTCGAAACGCGTAAGGCGTAAATAAATTATTAAGTGTGGTCAAAACATATTATTTTTTTAGTGCCTACTAATGGCCAGTACATATCATGTATTTTTTCCTAGTAACATATAATCTACACCAAGTTATAACTATCATGTTTCTGTTTCACTGAAACGCTGTACAGGTAATACCCAGTATTGCAGCACGATTCGTGTCTTAAAATCACAACACGAAAAACAAATAAACAGCATTAACTGTCAAGAAAAGCTGTGTTGTAGTTAACTGACTAGATTAGGGTTACCACCACTCCATAATTATATGAAAGACAAAGTACGATTTGTGTACTTTTATTACAGTCCATATATTGAAAATGATGAATAATACAGCAATAACTTTTGTTTTCTTCAACGAATAAATGATGTTGGTATACCGTTATTTAACAGGTCGTTCAAAGGACTGTGGTGGCAGTTCTGCGGTACTGTGACGAGTTACAATGTAGAGATCAGTTATATATTGTGAATTAAGAATACGATCTAGTAGGTGTACCGCGGGCAGAGGCGACATGGACACGAGAGAACCAAGAACCAAGGCGTCGGCTGGCGTGCCGCATCTGGTCAGTGCGATTGATGGCGGGTTACATAAGGTAAAGAGAGACGCTACCCATGCTCCAGTTCGGTTTTTTCTTTTGTGTGTGTGTGTGTGTGTGTGTGTGTGTGTGTGTGTGTGTCAACGACCCACGCCTCTGCTTTTCTTGCACACGTTCCAGTGGTAGGTAACTCGGTTGAATATGACAAGTTTCAGGAATCCTCCACCCTGTGTACTGTGACGTACAGAGAGCAGAGGTAACTCTAAAGCGAGGTGGCGAGGTATGGCTTGTTCACCGGTTCCTGTTGTCGAATTAGGAGCGACATGAAGCACTATGGATGTGACTCCTCGATTACAGAGCAAGACAATCGAACGACCTTTGTCACTAACACGTTCTTGCGCAGGAGAGTCGACTATGGCTATTTTCTCCGAATCGAGGTATTCAGGATGCACGTGTGTCAGAAGTGGTCGAGTGGGCTCTTCGTATCCTGTCCTATCCTTTTCGACGACATCCCAGCCATGTGACACACTGTTACAACAGGCGCACACTCTCCAAAACGCAGCAGATATTTGTAACTGAACTGCTCTAGAGTTTATATCGGTATGTACTCCAAGACGAACGGTTAGACGACTTTGCCGTTACTTTGTTCGTTTGTGGGGGCTTTTACCGTCAGTTTCCATTCCCTGGAGTTTAGCCTTTAATCCACCTTGCACTTCGGCTGCAACTGCCACTTTTAACTTGATACATCGGACACTCGAGAAAATATGCGCAATATGTAATACGCATTCACATTTGAAATGTTCGCCAAGGGAAGCTGCCAAGGTCTTAACCAACTGCACCTCGCCGGCCGCGGTGGCCGAGGAGACTGAGGCGCTCCAGTCACGGTCTGTACGGCCACTACGGTCGGGGGTTCGAATCCCCCCTCGGGCATGGATATTTGTGCCGTCCTTAGTCTTAGGTAGTTCATAAGTAGTTTGTAAGTTTAGGGACTGATGACCCCATAGTTAAGTCCCATAGACTATACAAACATTTAAACATTTTTAAACTGCACCTCAACAACACAAACCCGATAAGGAATTCTTTTACAAGCTAGTGACTGCGCATCTCAACACCACAAATATCATGTAGTTTTCTATGATTCTCGCACGACACTACTACATTTTGGTCATGTGTAACAATTGTTTTAAAATTTAAAATCTAGGTCTGAAATTTTCACTATCAAATTTTTTAGCATACTAAACAGCATAATGAAAGGTAAAACTGAAGTTTAGCGTATATAAAGAATCCAAGGACGCAGATTTCTTTTCATCCAGATCTGGTGGCGGAAAATGCGCACACTGACTATTACTCAAGGAATAAAACTATGTTCGATCCTGATATTGTTAGTGACTGTTTTAACAAAAACTTCATATCAGCGATGCCTACAATGGAAAAATTGTTGAGTTTTGTTATTACGTAAGGGGCGTACTCCATCTATGAGGGCAGAACGAATATGTAACACACAGCATGTTTGTTGAAGTTCCTACAGTTTTACATCTGTACTCCAGACACAGATTTCTTGGGGTGACGAAAGAAATCCACCTCGACTCTATAAAGTCGTAATAAATTTGTCAAAAATCAAGATCAATGAAAGGCACTGACCAGATTTGGAATTTGCCGTGTGGAAAACTATAAAGCTGCAAAAATTTCTACATTTCAATATCGCAAACCGGTTACCTGTCAAATTGTACCAGTAGCTGTACAGTGAAAAGTAATTTATATTTAAAAATACAAAAAATGTAAATATTTTGGCGCCTTCTCGTGGTGCTTCCTCGATAATGCTAAACGTACTGGTATGTTGATAATGCATTTTATTTAACGGGGTGTTTGTTTTAAACATCATGAACTTATTCTCGAGGATTAGGAGCTTACATTAAATTATTACTGGCCAGAAATACAATCTGCATTTGGTTCACAACTGCCTTACTCGTGCAAAAAGGTGGGTAGTATTATCCTGCATCGCTTTTCAGCCAAGCTACCACGAGATGTCAAAGATCGTAGAGGCAGTGCTCCTCGCACTTGTCAATGTACATTGAAGAATATTTTCTTGGCACACTTCTTTTATTACGTCTAGTAGTTCCTAAGAGAGATTTTAGCCAATCCATGTGTTTCACAGCTATTGTGCATATTTATATTCGGCCGATCTAAAACTGTTTACGGGGAACGGAACTCGAGTGAAAAGTAAAAAAAAAAAAAAAAAATATGTCACATTTAACAATATTCACTATACACGTAGGAAGTATTATTTAGCTATGAAGCTCAGCTTGGCTGGAGTATTGATATAACGGGAGGATCGGTCCCAGACGCTTGCGGGCTCGTGAGGAACGAGTACCATTTTTCTGACAGTGGGAGGAAGGGGTCCTGCGTCCACTGATGCCACGCGATGATAAAAATAAATCAAGTATAAACTACTACTCTTTCTGGAATATCAAAATTTACGTACGTCAGAGCTACGACATTTGTATCTATCAACAGTGCAATAATCCCGCTCAACAATCACAGCCTGGCTGTCTTAACAGTCTAGTGGCATAAGGCAATTACGGAGAAACGCAATATGAATGTTTTCGCAGCGGTAGTATAGGCCACACATAATGGGCGTTGAGAGAGAGAGAGAGAGAGAGAGAGAGAGAGAGAGAGAGAGGGAGGGAGGGAGAGAGGTGTTCAAATGTTTGTCAAGCTTAAGGGACTTAACTGCGGGATCATCAGTCCCTAAACTTACAAACTACTTATGAACTACCTTATACTAAAGACGGCACAAACATCCTTGCCCGAGGGGGGATTAGAACCCCCGACGGGGAGCTGACTCGCGCATCGTAGCATAGCGCCTCAATGCGCTCGGTCACTCCACCGCGGCAGAGAGATAGGGGCGCTTAATGTTTCGTAATCGGCAAAGATCGTTAACTTGTGGAAGCAATAGTCGTCACGTATCTAGCAAGATACGAGGGAAACTATGGACGAGATGCCCCTGACGCGGTTTCCTCACAATTACGGGAGAAGCTTCATCGACGAAGCCTCGAGCCCTGAGATAAACTATTGGTCGAACCTCATCTTTAGTTGTTTCTTCTATACTGGCAGCATTCGGACTAGAAAATAATCAGCCAATACTAGTTTTCCTTCCGAGAACTTCCTTGGGGCCTTTGATCTCTCACATTCGAACAGCATCGGCTGTACGAGCCACATTTGCTAGACAGGTAGTTTATTTAGTCCGCAGTTCTAGAGTAGGGGTGTAGTGGGCAGGGGCGCGGTGTTTTGCTGGCGGGGCGGCGCCGGCGCGTCGGCCGCCAGGGCGGCGTCGTCGTGGCGGCGGCGGCGGCTGGGAGCCCGCGACGCCAGGAAGCCTGGAGCCGCAGCCGCCGGCGCCGGCGGTCTTCACCGCCCTATCGATTGCTCCTCCCGGTCCAGCCCCAGTAAACAACGCCCGCAGTCATTCCCGCCATCAATCAAAACTGCCGCAATCCTACACTGCGCCCAATGTTCGTCGTAGTAGGTGTCTCCGCCGCGAATGCCGGAGTACGCCGGTCGGCACTTCTAGAACGAGTAGCGGTGTAGCCACAGTCCGTGTACAGCGTCGGCTACGGGCCGTTTCGGCAAATTAGACGCGCCATTTCGCAGTACGCCAAATAAACTAGATAAGACAGGGGAGCGTTTGTTTCTCATAAAACGCGGTACTACTTTCTATGTAAACTGTGGCATGCTGCATTATGCCTCTACGGCAGTTGTAGCGTTCTTTGTGGTATCACCACTTCGATCACTTTCCACCGCAAGCGTGACTAGCTATTTAGTTTACGATGGACTGACACGAGATGGCACGTCGTACCGCGTTACGGAGTCTGTGTCGAGCTGCAGGTCCCTGAGTAACTGACACTGTCAGTCAGTCCGGAGATGAGGATCGTCGCTAGTACTGAAGAGGGAGCAGACCTCGTGTCGGGACGCCACATCTGCCGTAAAGCGTCTACCACTTGTTTTCCGTCTACTCGTGGAATGAAGCGAGCGCCAATTTACGTAAATTCTATTCGTAAGCGTTTCGTGCATTTTATATTAGTTTATCATTTCTGTATTTTGTAGCCGCGCGGTCTGAGGCGCCAACTTCGCGGATTGCGCGGCCGCTCCCGAAGAAGATTCGAGTCTTCCATGGCGCGTGCGCGCTTGTGTGTTTTGTCCTTACTATAAGTTAGTTTAAGTAGTGTGTAAGTCTAAGGCGCAATGACCCTTGGAGTTTGGTTCCTCAGTTACACAAAACTTTCAACTCTTTTTTTTTTTTTTTTTTTTTTTTTTTTTTGCATCATGTACAGTGTTGAACGAATATACACGCCACGAGCACTTTGCACGCTGTGTTTGAAACTCTCGCTGCGGTAGGCTTGTTTTAACCTTGCGAGAAAAAACCTTCGTATTAAGGACAGTTTCAGTTTTGGCATAAAAAGAATTTCTGTTTCGAATTCAAAGCATCTGATTCCAGTGCAAATGAATACTAGTGGCAGAGGCCAGACCACGAATCCAAAGCCCGCGGGGCCGCGGTTCCATCCCACGATTTTTCTCTCTCTCTCTTCATTCCTTTAACCTCCGGTAGTGTTGATGACATGAAAAATACCGAACTGCATCGTGGTTAGCAATCCACGTGAAACTGTAGGTACCCCTATAACTAGCTGCACGAGCCAGCTCAAATTTCGGAGGAAGGCTACGGCACACCACCTCCAAACAGGGCCATATTGTGGTGTTCAAAACAATCTTCCGATTATTAACTGTTTTTTAAGGACTACAATGTCTTAGTACTATATGCGCTTTTTCTGTGAGTAGTGGATAGTTTCTCGATACGGTTTGCACCCCAATGCCACAAACAGCGACAGCTTAAACCAGGTTCAAGTGTCAGCAGATTTGCATTTCGTATGGGATGTCGTTTCTAGGCTTTAGTGATTGTGCACACAAGGGTAAGGCCTCAGACACGGCCAACCGATTCGACTCAAATTTGGCAGGTCGCTTGTGTACAGCCCAAAACGAAGGGTCAACACCCCCGCGTTTTTGAGAAAATCACCCCTAAAGCTTATGACGAGCAATAGACTCAAAATTGGAGGAATCGATAGATAATTGTAAATAGTGCATTTTTCATCAGTAGGTATGGGCTCCACAGATGCATACTTTTCCGGAAATCGAGGAATGAAACTTTTACAACTGCCGCTTCTGTACCCACATGGTAAACGCTTCTCGACGATAGCGCAACGGCCAAGGTGACTGGCTGGGAATCGGAGAACCCGTGTTACAATCTCGAAGCAATCTAGCGGATGTTACTCTTTCCGTTTGTATTTTTCCATATCTCACTTGACAGGTATAGGAGGGTTAATAAGGTAAGTAAAACAATAAGGAATGATAATAAGAAGGTAGGCAAACTAATTTCCCAAACGCCGTGAGTTAGTAAAGTATTAAACTTTTAAGTTAAGCCTTGTCACATGAAAACAACTCCGAGTAAGAGTGCTGCGAATTCCTCACGAGGGATCACATATAGCCAAACGCGCGATGCTTGTTTACAGCGGGGCACGCGGGGAGAGTTACGTTGTCCCGGACGCCTCTTCGTCATATCACAGTTGTGAACATGGAAGAGTGAAGGTGTCCAGCACGAGCCTTACAGAAGTCACTCGGAAAGGAAAGAGTTGTTTTTCGTCATTAGGCTGCCGCGAACCTCGCGGATACATGTAGTGATTTTTCCATCGTTAATGCGCCGAATGAAATACGTTTTGTGAATGAATACAGTGGTCTTCCGTAAGTAACATGTACTGTATGTAGTTTGCAGTAATTAGCTCTTCCTATACTAAGATGCGCGACGCCGTTCCCCGTCGGGGCTTCGAATCCCCACTCGGGCATGGATGTTCGTGCTGTCTTTAGTATAAGTTAGTTCATAAGTAGTTTGTAAGTTTAGGGACTGATGACCCCGCAGTTAAGTCCCATAAGCTTTTACAAACATTTGAACATATTGAATTAGCTCTTCTGTTTATACCGTAGTAATTAGTTATTGTTTTTATGTCATATCTTTCAGGTGCATAATCTGAATAGTGGAGGATGGACACCCTTCGACTAGCGCTGTAATATATAGTTGGGAACCTGTCACAGACGGGAAGTTACCGACGCTGTTTTGGTTTGTAAAAGTGTTGCAATACAGGTGCACTGCCGGAAGCAGGCAGTTCCGTTTCTCGGAATTCCAGATTGATAGGAGCGGCTATCGTCGAGCGATTTTCGGAGTTGACGAACGAAATGACTTTTGTTGATACTGAAGTACTATACCATGAAGACGAAGCAGAAGGTGATTCAGTGGAAGATATCACGATTAGTGAATCGCAAAATGGTCATAATACTTTAGAAATCTCCACGTCACATGGAATATGTGCTTCATCTGTTACCGATTAGTATTACGAACTGGTTACTAAACGATGGAACTACGGCGCTATACCCCCTGAAGTAAAAGTAAAGGCGGTAGCGCTAGCCAGGAACCATCCAAATTGGAGCTTACAAACAATGCAAAAGAATGGAGCAGCAATAGCCCTGAAAAAGAAGAAGAAATTGTGGGAAAGTGATATCGTTAAAGTAAAGACAAGATACGACAAATACCAGGCGATAAATGAGTAGACATACCACCGATTTGTCGAATCTCGTCGTCGTAACGAGAATGAAACAACGAGGATACTTCAGGAGTGGGCTGCAGTGCAGTGCTTCAATATACGGCCAACAAGGATTTTACTTAAGCTGCATCATTATCCTGGCCACGGAATTTCAATTCAGAGTATAACATTTGTCAGCGGCACGTCACTAAATACCTCTCATAAGATGGTACAAAATATAGACGATAGATATACACAAAGTGGCGACTCTTTTCAGCACGCAAACGGCGTCACTTATGACCGGTTTTAATCGTGATTACGTGATCAACACCGATCAAACAAGATGCGAGTATCGGGTGAACAGCCACAGCGGAGTGCCCGAGCGCATTGAGGCGCTATGCTGCGATGCGCGAGGCCTTCCCCGTCGGGGGTTCGAATCCTCCCTCGGGCATGGCTGTTTGTGTTGTTTTTGGTATAAGTTAGTTTATAAGTAGTTTGTAAGTTTAGGAACTGATGACCCCGCAGTTAAGTCCCATATGCTTAACAAACATTTTGCGTGAACATTCGACGTACGTTGTCGCATAAGGGAGGAAAACGAACCCTTGTCGCAGGTGGTAGTAAAAACAAACTAACACATTCGTACACGGCGCAATATGCCATCAGAGTCTCTGGAAAAGTGTTGCCTAAGGTTTTCTTGTGTTTACAATAAACGAATGTTACATTTGGTCCTCGGGTTATAGAAGAGGTCAATCGCTTAAAAAAATGTTCAAATGTTTTTTAAGCTTATGGGACTTAACTACGGGGTCATCAGTCCCTAAACTTACAAACTACTTATCAAATACCTTATACTAAGGACGACACAAATATCCATGCCCGAGGGGGGATTCGAACCCCCGACCGTAGTGGCCGTGCAGACCGTGACTGGAGCGCCTCAGTCTCCTCGGCCACCGCGGCCGGCGTCAATCGCTTATCCCACTCGTTGAAAAATGTTTACATTACCTGCTGCAAATCGGGGGAACTGGCAAATGGTATTTACAGAACATTTGTTGAGAAACACCGCCAAACTGCACATCTGTGTGCCAGCCGTGTGATGTTTATTTCTATCGCCAGGTTAAAAACTTTATTTCCAGGCATCAGAATAGTAGTGTGCGTCTAGAAACCCAGCGGGAATTGCACAACCGCACGGATGCACTGACTATTCACAGCATAATTCATAACCAACTCTCAGCACCGATTTTTCAGGCAATGATATCGTATGCGTCGTACGCATCAAAATTAATTCCCGAAAGAGACATGTTTTTAAATGTAACCCAAGTTTGTTTGTTTGTTTTCCGCCGACTCTTCGGAAGGAACAATGTAGCTGTCGAAAGAGTGCATTCATTAAATGTTCTTGATTCCGTTAATATATTTGTTTCCAATGTTTATATGACCAGTACCATCCATCTAGTTGTTCCAAGTGAGGACACGTAACAGTGACTGGAAGAGCCATTGTAAAGGGACTGGAGTAACGTTTTAGTTGTTTACTATCCCAAGAGGTTTGAGAAATTTATTTGCCTACCTTTTATCATTCCTTATTGAATTACTTACCTTATTAACCCCCCTATCCCTATCAAGTGAGATATGGAAAAATACAAACGAGAAGAATTCGAGATTCGAAACCGGGTTCTCCGATTCCCTGCCAGTTACCTTGGCCGTTGCGCTATCGGCGCTGCCAACGAAAAGCGTTTACCATGTGCCTACAGAAGCGGTAGTTGTAAAAGTTTCATTCCTCGATTTCTGAAAAAGTATTCGTTTGCGGAGTCCGTACCTGCTGATGAAAAATGCTCTATTTACAATTTACTATCGATCCCTTCAATTTTGAGTCTATTGCTCGTCATAAAAATGTTCAAATGTTTGTAAAGCTTATGGGACTTAACTACGGGGTCATCAGTCCCTAAACTTACAAACTACTTATGAACTACTTACGAACTAGGACGGCACAAATATCCATGCCCGAGGGGGGATTCGAACCCCCGACCGTAGTGGCCGTGCTGACCGTGAATGGAGCGCCTCAGTCCCCTCGGCCACCGCGGCCGGCTCGTCATAAACTTTAGGGGTGATTTTCTCAAAAACGCGGGGGGTGTTGACCCTTCGTTTTGGGCTGTACACAAGCGACCTGCCAAATGTGAGTCCAATCGGCTGGCCGTGTCTGAGGCCTTCCCCTTGTGAGATACACATTGTTTGTAAACCTAAGGGACCTAAATGCTAAGGTCATCGGTCCCTAGCGTTACAAATACTTCAACTAACTTACGCTAAGGCCAACGCGCGCGCGCGTACATCCGGAGGAGAACTAACAATCGGCGGGAGGGGTGGCGCAATTAGTGACACAGTGCCTTAGACCGCGCGCCCCAGTACAAGGTAGACTTGGAGAAAGTGTCCTAGACGATGAGCGATATTTGGCTCAAATGCATCGTCACATCCATCCAGCCGGCCGCGGTGGCCGAGGTGACTGAGGCGCTCCAGTCACGGTCAGCACGGCCACTACGGTCGGGGGTTCAAATCCCCCCTCGGGCATGGATATTTGTGCCGTCCTAGTTCGTAAGTAGTTCATAAGTAGTTTGTAAGTTTAGGGACTGATGACCCCGTAGTTAAGTCCCATAAGCTTTACAAACATTTGAACATTTTTGAACATCCATCGATATATGAATCACAACAGTGCGTAGAAATTATAACTGCCTCAGGACATGCATCTTGTTCAAAAGACATCGAACGCAAGAAACAGTACCTCTGTCACCTACTGCACCGTTTCTCTGCGATTGCAGGGGTCAACTTACTGTAGATAGTAACTTCGAACTTCGCCGTCAAATCCTGAATCAGTGACGTAATGTGCTTTTCACAGATGTTTGCCGCGTCATTCTTCACAATGATTTTCATGGTAAATATGAGGGTTGGAACTTATATAGTGGCAACTATTTATTCACAACCGATACAAAAGCGTTACATGTTTGCACCTGTTACTGTCCTTCAAAAAAATGTTCAAATGTTTGTAGAGTCTATGGGACTTAACTACGGGGTCATCAGTCCCTAAACTTACAAACTACTTACGAACTAGGACGGCACAAATATCCATGCCCGAGGGGGGATTCGAACCCCCGACCGTTGTGGGCGTGCGGACCCTGACTGGAGCGCCTTAGTCCTCTCGGCCACCGCGGCCGGCTACTGTCCTTCAAATGTTCAAATGTTTGTAAATCTATCGGACCAAACTGCGCGGTCATCAGTCCGTATCTTACAAACTACTTAAACCTAGGTAAACTAACCTAAGGACAACACACACACACCATGCCCCAGGGAGGACTCGAACCTCCACGGCGAGCAACCGCGCGCTCCGCAGCGAGACGCTTTAGACCGCTCGGCTACTCCACCGCTGCTACTGTCCTTCAAAGTATTTGCCAGCGTTGTGTAGAACACGCTGCCAGCGATGTGGAAGGCGTAGTATACCGTTAGCAGAGCCTGTTCCGTTGATAATGCAAATGGAGCTGTCTACCACCTGTCGAATCTCTGGAACAGTTCTGAAGCGAATGCTAGGAAGTAGTTGCATCATCTTCGTAATCAGATCAAAGTTACAAGGACTTAAGTCCGGGGAGTATGGTGGATGGTACAGTACTTCCCAGTCCCATCGACGGAAAAGAACAGCCACATCTTGCGCTGTATGCACCAGCGCATTGCCGTGCAGAATGACGGCTGGGTTGTGTAGAAAGTGTTATCGCTTCTTTCGCACAGCTGGCTGCAGGTGATTCTCCAAACCCGAAAAGTAATGCTGTGTACTGACGGTCTCCGTTACACCTATTTCGAAATCATAGTGACACCGATACGTTAGACTGCTCGCTCTCAAGTGGCTGTGGTTTCCTCGATTGTGCGCACGCCGGTGACGTGGGACGGGCGAGTCCATTTGCTCCCAGGTAGGGTAGGTATGTCAACAACTTTTGCTATCAGCGACAATAGTAGATTCCATTGCATAGTGTCTCCACAGTAGTGTTACCACTATTTAAGTTCAACCCTCGTATATACAATCTGGGAGAAAATCTAAGCAGCCCTGTTAGGTTATTTGCAGTAATGCTGTCATTTATCGTCCAGGAAAGATGAAGACCAAGTACATAATGATTTAGACAAGAAATTTATGTAGTACGAAAATTTGCAATTGGCGATAAATAAGGAAAACTATGAGGTCGACCAAATGAATAAAAACCGAAATTGGTTAAATTGAGTGTACACGATAAATCAATCAAATCTGAAGGCCGTAAATTCAACTAAATACCTAGGAATTAGTTACATCGGACCGCGGTGGAATAGCCGTCCGCACTAAGGCGCCTTGCTGCGGTGCGCGGATATTCGCCGTCGGACGTTCGAGTCCTCCCTCTGCGGTGTGTGTGTGTGTGTGTGTTGGGGGGGGGGGTGTTTATTAGGATAAGTTAGTTTAAGTAGTTTGTAAGTGTAGGGACCGATGATCACTTTACAAACATTTGAACATTTTGAACTTACGTAGGACAGATCACACAGAAAAGGCTGTGTGGAAGAGGAACCAAAAGCTGCTGCAGAACTACTATGGAGACTGCCTCAGTACGTCCTCTTTTGGATTAGTGCTGCGCAGTATGGGATCCTTATTATGTAGGATTGGCGGACGACATCGATGGAGTACAATGAAGGGCAGCTTGTTTTGGACTATCGCGATACAGGGAGAAAGTGTTACAAAAATGATAGAGTTGGGCCGAAAATCAATAAAACAACGGTGTTTGTCATTGAGGTGTGATATGGTTTTGTTATTTAGCCAGCGATCTTTCTCCTAAGACTGTAAAAATAAATTGTTGAATTCCGCCTACACAGGGAGAAATTATCATAAATCAGGTTCTAAGGCAGAGATTTATATGTTCTTTCTTCTAGCGCGCTATTTGAGAATGGGATGGTAGCAAATGGTATGACAATGGTTAGACGAACCCTTCAGTATGATTTTCAGAGAAACCACGTAGATTTAGATGAATCTCAAGAATATTTCTGACGCCGTACAGTAGTTTTAGTTTTGATTTAAGAAATCAAATGTTTCAAATGTTTATAAAGCTTATGGGACTTAACTACGGGGTCATCAGTCCCTAAACTTACAAACAACTTAAGAAGTAGCTTACACTAAGGACGGCACAAATATCCATGCCCGAGGGGGGATTCGAACCCCCGACCGTAGTGGCCGTGCAGACCGTGACTGGAGCGCCTCAGTCCCCTCGGCCGGCTTTGATTTAAGAAGCAACTTTAGGTAATTATAATTTGAATGATGGAAATTTCATTAGCTATTGTATTACACATTTATAGAGACGTTTATGTGGAAATACTCAGTACATCCCAGCATTGCCACCTCTACTATCTCCCAGACGACGACGAGCCAATACCTGTGGCGCCTCAACTGCTGCCGCAGTTCACGTGGCTCGTGCGGTTGGGCCCCCTTACTCAAATACTGGCCTTCAGCACGAGGCCTCGGCTGCAGCATACTAAGTCCAAATACAGAGCTATCGTGTGACGTATAGTACTGAAAATACACTTGTGGCCACCCAAAATACAATATCAAGGAGGACTGTAGATATCACAGTCAAATTTATTTGGGAGGTAAAATGTTGTTCAAAGACCACGTGCGCGAAAATACAGCGCCGTGTTAAGTGCTGAAGATGATCAAATTAATATTGGATGTTGCCACCGTTGCTACACGCCTGGGCAATGACTCAAAGAGTTAGTGAATGTATTATTCGGTTAGTTGATTTGGTATAGCAGAGGGTGTGTATACAGGTCCAGTCGTTCTGCTGTCATCGCGCAGGCGAGAGGGAGGCAATGGAGACGAAACAGTCACGAACACCGCGTGCAACGTATCACTGTCCATTATCCTGTTGCAGTGTGGCCGTTCCCACGTCCTGAGGTATGGGAGGATAATATACTCCAGCACACAGAGATTTAACACTGGCTGGTTAGTGTACCGGCTGTGCGTACTACGGGGGGTATGGGAGGGGGTGGAACCCGGTAACACCCGAAACCGTAATACCAGCTGCAGGACCGTATGGCGATGCATAAGGCAACAGTTTCTCACAGCGGCGTCTCCAGACACTAATAGTGGTGGTGCAGCCACACTCGAGATGCGTCGCTAAAAACAATGATATCCCATTTCAAGTTCAAACGTGCCGCTCTTAACCCTGTGAATGGAATATCGGTCTGAGATATCGTCATAGTGGACGCTAGCAAGGCAGTTTCTTTGGCTCTTCAGTGTAATTTAAAACATATTATACATCAGTGAGTGAGGAAAACAACACAGAAGCGCGAAAGAGTCAAGAAGGTGGAGAAAAATACAGTTTAAGCGTCCTAGAGGTCTAGGAGACCGGTGTTCCTCCATGCTGCAACATAAAAGATGTTGCGGTTAGAGGGTTAACTACCAGTGATAATTAATGCGATTGGTATTGTCTTTTCGCATATAGTCAACAGCGATATGTATCGCATTCGAGTCCCAGTGTGTACTGCAGTAGTAGATGCTATGTATGAGCAAAACAGACGTCGACGCCCTAATTTTTCACACCTTACTGATTTAAGTACTGCCATAAGTACAAATTAGAAGATTGTCTTATTAGAGTTTCGCAATTCAAACAGTGCATATGGAGCACACGAAATGATTACTTTTAAATATCAATAGCTCAAGCGGTAGCAGATGTCGATTCGTACTGATACTCCCATATCAGCAGCCTCCACGGGCGGAAATGCAGACGCTGATTCTGGCATCATACATACCGCCTTGGGATACGTTATTGCACGCCTGCTCACGTAGTTCTGCTAGAGTTTTGGGTTGGCGAGTCACAGGCGTCACTTGTCCTATCGTGCCCCATACGCGCTCGGCTGGAGACAAGTCCGAAGACAGTGTTGGCTGAGGAAGCTGCTGCACGTCTGAGTTTATACTGTAGGACAACACACCACCTTCCTGTTGCAGGTCGACATTCTGCGCTGGGCAGCGTTCCCTTCACAGGCACCAAAGGAGAGCGAGACTTGTAGCTTATAGTCAGGATTGTGAAAAACCTGTTTTTTGATCCACCCCAGTGGTTTAAATTGGGTTTTTATATAGACTTTATTGGTTTCTTTTTGGGTTTTTTTCGTACAGTCAAATTATTACGATGAAGCCCGGGTAACTTGATTCAGGAAATGTGGATGTGGAAATTGGTCAGTTAGGCCAATTCTTAATATGTGATTTAGTATCATTTTATGCTCAATTGGTACATTCATTTCAGTTTTTAAAGCCATTGTTGTCTTTTCTCTCTTTGAAAATGGGAACCTGCGAACTTCATATTCGTTATTTATTTGTGTTTTACGAAAAGCAACAAATTTTCGAAACAATCTTACTATGTTAAAGCAACTCATTTGTCATTGTGTCATAACGCAACCACTATTGTGAAACACTTATAAATCTGGAAGTCCTAAGTCCAAACCCATTCGCATCTTTTTCTTTTTTTACATTTCCAAAAGTCAATTTGCACCGTTATCTACTTTAAAATCGATAAGTTAATTCTAAGAACGGAAGGAGGAGGCAGGCACTGCAATTCTTT
The DNA here is from genome assembly GCA_026315105.1 of Locusta migratoria. Lineage (NCBI taxonomy): Eukaryota > Metazoa > Arthropoda > Insecta > Orthoptera > Acrididae > Locusta > Locusta migratoria. The sequence continues at coordinate 16,458,385 of CM048755.1, forward strand.
CTGATAGTAAAATGTAGATACCTGAGCAAAAAAAATACTACTTTTGGAAAAAGCCGTACATCTTGCCCTGCCAGCACTGCATACATTTCGACCTAAGGGTTTGTGTGGTCGAAACTGAGAAACAATTTAGGAGAAACAAGGCAGAGAAATTAGTGATGATAAGAAGGTTTCTGCGTTGTTTAAAACGGGTTAAATTGTACTTTATTGCAAGCACTAACCTCAAAGTAAAAGATTACTGTTTTTACTACGTCAACTTTACTAACTTGCAAGAATTGTTAAAACAATGTTAGTATAAAAATTATTGTACCTAAATATTTCAAAATGTACAAATGTTTGTTAATCTTAAGGGACTTAACTACGAGGTCATCAGTCCCTAAACTTACAAACTACTTATGAACTATCTACAACTAAGGACGGCACAAATATCCATGCCCGAGGGGGGATTTGAATCCCCGACCGTAGTGGCCGTGCAGACCGTGACTGAAGCGCCTCAGTCCCCTCGGCCACCACGGCCGGCCCTAAATAATTCCCGACAATAAATATGATTCCTCTAAGAGTTTATCTGTGTAATTAAATTTTCGTAAGAGTGTATAATTGGGCTTTATTGGGTTTATTGGCGTTTCAAAAAAAATTTTCTTTGCTCGAGTTCAATTACAACCACCCCGCTTATAGCACCCCACACCATAAAGCCAGGATTGGGCCACTGGTGTTGAATAAATGCACAATACGAGACGGCGATAGCCAGGTCTACGTCGTACGCGGAAAAGACCGCCAGCACGTCGATTAAAAGTACTGGCTACACGAGAATAGTGGCTTGGAACTGTCCAGAATCAAAGACATACGACATGGCAGACACAGGGGGAGCCTTCTGGTTATCGACAGGAGGGGGGAGGAGCAGTAACATTTCAGTAGCTTGCTGGGACTTGTTTACGACTGTGCAAGCAGCGGCGTTTGCAGTGTCCGGACTAAAATGCTTCTACATATAGAATATGCCATAATAGGGTCAAGGGGTGCTGACTGACGAAATTACTGTGCAACTTGGCATATACAGCTCACCTGACAAGTCCACGCGCTGCAAGCTGACTCTGTTATCCTACATGTGAGGCACCTGGCTTTATTTTCATGTTTTATTTATTTTATTAGAGAGTGCAGTGGTGGAAATTTTCGTAGTTAATAACAGCAATAATTTTAAATACGAGAATAAGTAGCTTTTCCGATTACGTGCGGGTATAATACCGCAAGGGAAAACTTTAGTGGCAAACGCCTAAATTAGCGTCAATAACAGTACAATTTTGTAACAGCGCTCATGTTTAAACACACAGCTAATGAAGAGCTGTATGCACACAAATGATGTCAAGAATCACTCTGCTAGTGTCAAATAAAATTGCCCTTCCGAACATACATATATTAACACATGAAAATGACTCATCTTTTTCGCCAGATTGTCGTCTACCAAGAATGTAGAACATTTGTGATATAAAAAAAATGTATCGCAAAAGGTTAAAAGAAAAACGTGTTCTTACAGAATATGAAAAATAGTTAATTCACTACTTTCAGCAAGCACAGTTAGAAGCTCAAAATTCTCACAGTTGGCCACCCCCCCCCCCCCCGCCCCCGCGGGGCGGCATAATGTTTCAAGAACGGCTTCATCTTTGCTGTCTAACAGAAAAGTCTCGACGTGACGAACGAAACAGCCCCGTGATATGACTACAGTTACAATGCTTTTATGCTCTTTCAGTCCCGACAAGTGTGTTATGATTCAGCATTGCGCACCACGTCCTGCAAACAAATATACACGTTGTCATTCCTAATGCTGTGTAGCAGCAATCGAAACAGTTTACTGTCGGCTCGGAATGCATAAACATACGTCCTGCAGAGAATCTTACGACAACTTGAGGAGTTGGATACCTTGGGTGATATCACATTGACGCTGGTGGCAGGGCAGCCGCGCACCTCACAGGACCTCCCGTCCTGGACGATACGAGTTGTGCAAACTGAAGCCCTATCATCTGGCCACTGCACCATGGCACGAAGATTTTTAGGCCACAGAAAGCAGTCCGCATCTTCCGCCAGACTTCAACTCGGCCGTAAGTTGGTGACAGTGTAATTACTTCCTTCCATTGCTCCACACTCGGCACCTCTTTTTCCTGTTACAGGCATTTCCATTGCTGCCGTGTGGTTTCGTAATAGCAACTCGTTCTGCAATTCACTGCCTTCCTGTTGATTTGGTGCAACATTCATTACCGCAGTAACTTTTGCAGTTGCTGTCTTTTATTTTTCGTTTCAGTGTTGCATCTTTTCGGATGATGTTTTCCCGCTTTCCTGTATGCGGTGTGTTTGATATGGTGCCTCTGAAAAACCAACACTTCGGTTACCTCGGTTACAAGAGCACTCGCTATACTAACACCAAAATTTGTCCACGTTCGCATCCACTAAGCAATCACAACTACACTGAAAACTACACCGACTCTACACTACACCGGTGACGTTCGACAACAGAACAATCCTGGGACGTTCGGATAGCATCTGCATTAACTAAGTTCAAGCATGCATTTATCGCGGTTTTTTCATGTTTTTGCACTTCCCCCGTTTGCACGCATTAAAAAAAAAATGTTCAATTGTTTGTAGAGCTTATGGCACTTAAAATGTTCAAATGTTTGTTAAGCTTATGGGACTTAACTACGGGATCATCAGTCCCTAAACTTACAAACTTCTTATGAACTAGCTACTACTAAGGACGGCACAAATATCCATGCCCGAGGGGGGATTCGAACCCCCGACCGTAGTGGCCGTGCAGACCGTGACTGGAGCGCCTCAGCCCCCTCGGCCACCGCGGCCGGCTTGCACGCATTCAAAACCTGGCCACGTGTTCCATAACATAGCTTATTGCCTAGGCCATAACGGACAACCATTTTATATATTCTGAACACATGTGAGACTAGGAAGCAACATACAGGTTTACAATCATCTGAGGCACATGAACGACAGCTTTCGAACAAACTGAATAGTAAATCTGAATTACGCCATCAGAATTCAGAGGTCTGCTTTCCAAAAAAACCTCGACCGTGCATTCTTCGATCGTTATTTAATAAAAGAAAGGGGAAGTGTTTCGACTGAAACTATGCTGTATAGTGAGATACGCGCAGTTGTACAAATACATGTAAATTTGTAATTACGGACATGTCAGCCGCATGAGTGAAGTTCAGTTGCATGTAACACAAATGATGTTTGTTTCTAGGCAGAAATGAGACATACCACATGAAAACGCAACAAAGACTGTGACAACAGAAACAAGTACGTCAACACCTACAGTCCGCATCCAGATCACGGAGCGTGACAGAGGGTACCTTGTGTAGCGTACTCACTTCCTCCTTTTCCTGTTCCAGGCGCGAAAAACAACATTTCCGGTAAGCCTTCGTGTGGGTTCTCATCTCTCTAATTCAAAAAATGTTTGTAAATCTATCGGACCAAACTGCGTGGTCATCAGTCCGTAGATTACAAACTACTTAACCTAAGGTCAACTAACCTAAGGACAAACACACACACCCATGACCCAGGGAGGACTCGAACCTCCGACGGCGAGCAACCGCGCGCTCTGCAGCGAGGCGCCTAAGACCGCTCGGCTACTCTACCGGAGCTCTCTAATTCTGTGTCGTGGTCTATTATCGAGATATACGTAGGAAGAAGCACTATATTGGTTGACTCTTCAAGAAACGATTGCTCTCAGATACCGTGCTGAAGGGCAAATTTCCTGCAAAATAGCGGGCTGTCCGTATCTTCTCAAATGTTTGTTAAGCTTAAGGGACTTAACTGCGGGGTCATCAGTCTCTAAACTTACAAACTACCTTATACTAAAGACAGCACCAACAACCATGCCCGAGGGAGGATTCGAACCCCCGACGGGGAACAGCATCGCGCATCGGAGCATAGAGTCTCAATGCGCTCGGCCACTCCGCCGTGGCTCGTATGTTCTGCATCTCCTCTAGCAATCCTATCTCGTACGGATCCAATACTGATGAGCATTATTCAAGTCGAACGAGTGTTTCGTAAGCGACGTGCTTTGTTAATCTCTTTGCAAAATATTTTTGCTTCCTTTCTTTTACTCTATTATTAATTAATTTAGGACTGACTTGTCTTTTGTGGCAATTTCAAATACCAGACTATGTTACACTGCACATTTAACACTGACAAATTAGTGCTTTTTTGACAACCAATAAGATATTTTAAACATCACTCTAACCCACTTACATTCTGTATTGGCGAGTTTTAGGCATCTTACCCTCGTACGCGCAAATTCCAGTCATGGCTGTCACCGCCATGATATCTCTGGCGCGTCGTCTGCCTCGCCTTCGACGGGCTCCACGGCAACCACAGGCGTCGCTACATTTTATCTCCGATTCGGACTCTGTCTTCGATTCACATTTTACTGTTATTTACATGGCAGGTACGTCTTACACAATCATTTTCTTTTTACTCTTAAAACTTGTAATTTCTCTTTACACAAAAAATTAAAGACAATAGCAATTAAGTTTTATAGATTACGAATTGCCATTTTATATCCACAAGGGTTATGTATGTTTTTATATTTTCTTTTACACAGGTAACTACAGAGGACAAGCCTCATTGGTTCCCGATGTTCACATGCTGCAGACAATGGACGTGGCTTATACTTTATATACCCTCGGCACTGTTTCCATTTGTTGTAATTCACTTTTGTCAAACCTAATGGCAAATTGTCTTTTATTTTTCGGACAAATCGATCTGATGATAGTCTTACGTATGATCGAAACTGGTCACCTTAAAAAAGTGTACAATTTCTGCGAACTTGACTGATTTTTTTTCATATTAAAACTTCCTTTCTTGATGGACAACACTTTTTGAGGATTCTTACAAAGTTTATGCCTTATTCACGAATCACGAATAATTTATGTGGACATTCCACTTCGAATCGATGCTTGTGACTACTCGAACATATTTTATGGAAGTAACTGCTTCTAAATTTTGTAGTTATAAAGGATATATTGTTTCTCGTATATACGGGGAATACAAGCAAAAAAAACAGTATACACGGACTCTTCTCAATCAGCACTGGGGAAACCACCATGCCTTGCACGAGAAAGGTATCGTCTACCACTTCTAGTCATCCCCCTTCCTACTCCACTCGCAAATGCCCCCGCACCAGCTCTAAATTTCTCTTACGTTGTCTTCGCGTCGGCAGAAAGTGCGGTTTCTCTAAATTATTGCTAAAGTGTTCCGCGATAAGAGAGCAGTTGTCCCTCCAGGATTTCGCAATTGATTTCACTAAGTAGACCCGCAACAATCGTGATTGGAACGTGCCGGTTATAAATCTAGCAGCACGTATTAATGTGTCAGGCTCATACGCAGAGGGTTCGGCAAATAGCTGTTCAGGACACGCTGTTTCATCTGGACGGTCAGTTGCTCAGCAGCTGCACACATTAGTAGCATTCGTTCACCCCTGTCATCTATGGTCGGCTTTTCCTTGGACGGTATACTTTAACAGTTCCGAAAACGATTCCACCTGCTCTTGTTTCCGTCTGTAAGTCGTTATTGCACGTTGGCGGTGTGGGCGGTGGCCACATGATTGTGACTGGACCGTGTAGATGGGCTTCATTTTCATAAAATTCTCACAATGAACCCAAACCTACCATTGCCTCCTCCTCTACCTCATACGTTTGTTTTAAGTAACGGCAATGTTCTAATTTCGAGTGTTTTATAAGTACGATTAGCGCTATTTTTTCACTGTCGTGTTGGCAAACAGTATGTGCGAAGTTATCCATATATAATACTTCGACTGTTGTGCGTCAAAAACGTAACACGTATTTTGTTAAGTACTGGTGGTTCATTATTTTGAACAAAAATGAGTGAGAAAATGTTTATCGAATTTTTCTAAAAGAACGAAATTAAGTGTAGCGAAGTTATAGGAATGTTAAATAATCCTAAGTTACATTATTTTTTCGAATGAGGGCGTGAAGACACTCTGGACTCCCCTGTACGTAATCGGCAAATGACGCCAATGACAATGAAATAAATTATTGTGCAGCAATCGCCAACCCACAAAATAACAGAGGTGTTGATGGTGTTAACACATCTCCTTCCTGTCGCCGCAGTCGTCAGAGGGAAGTTGTGCGAGCCACCTCATCTCTGAGTGCCATCGTTTCTAACTGGCCTCAAGCATCTGCGTGGGATTGCATCCTGGCCGGCTCAGCAGCTTCGCTGGGATCGTGCCCACAAATTGTTTTACGTCCCGTGTCACCGCCCTCACTTCCTCCTCTTCCTATTCCAGTGGATTATAGTTAGCAGTACTGCCGGGTGGGTTCTAATCTCTAATTTTATCTTCGTGATCTTTTCGCCAGATATACGTAGGAGGCAGCAATATATTGGTTGACTCTTCAAGAAACCTATACTCTTGGAACTTTGACAGAAGACTGTACCGCGAAACAGAACGTCTCTCTTGAAGCGTCAGCCACTGTAGTTTGCGTTTAAATAAATGAACCTGTAACATATTACGTAACTGGGAGGCTCATACCTTGTCTATCGTATTCGTTGTCTTACTATGGCTGACTATAGTCTTCTACAGAATTCTGCCACTGTACCACTTCTAAGGTGCTGCCTGATTTCAGAAAACTGAGGAATTTCTTCCCTATCCCAGGAAGGTGCAAAAAAGCTAAGGAACTTACCAGACGAGATTTCTTGGTTGCCAGTTTTGCAAACAGTCGGACACTGTTCGTTACGTCCTCACCTTGTAGGAAAGATGTGTGTGAAACATGCCACTGCGAAAGACACAGATATTGGTAACCACTAAACTAGATTTCTGTGATGAATCATAAGCAAGGCCGGCCGCGGTGGCCGAGGGGACTGAGGCGCTTCAGTCACGGTCTGTACGGCCACTACGGTCGGGGGGTTCGAATCCCCCCTCGGGCATGGATATTTGTGCCGTCCTAGTTCGTAAGTAGTTCATAAGTAGTTTGTAAGTTTAGGGACTGATGGCCCCGTAGTTAAGTCCCATAAGCTTTACAAACATTTGAACATTTCACTAGCAAGGGATGGGTCGATGTGTCCGTGGGTGTCAAGACCGCAAATCCAAACAACAGGAGTTCGGTTCCAAGTCGATCTACAGATTTATAGGTCTTTTCTTGGTTTTCTGACCTCTGGTGCTGATTTCTTAATGTGGAAAATGCCTACAAGTATCGTAGTTGGGAGTGAATAGCTTCAAATAAATGACTGGCTACATCCTTTAGGTGATCGTAGGAAGTTAAGGTCATACAAACTCCAACTGGACCGTGTGAATACGGCGATCAAATATACTTTCGGTTTGATGACTGTTTTACTGTAATGAGAGACTCGAGTGAAGTAAGGGTACAACAAACCCATTAGAACGATATAGGAAAGCACTTTCAATGTCCAGGATGTGCTAAGAATATAAAACTTTCAGTTTAGTTTGGAATAAGAAATGAGATTACTTACATATTTACAAACTTGAATCCACGGACAGTAATACCGTGCACCAAAAATATGATTTTCTATGGACAAAGTAATGATTCCGATCGCGTACTGATTAAGAGTTCAGACACAAGATTCAATGCAAGGAGAATCAATGAAAATGGAAAGAGAAACCACAGACAACCCAGAACAAAAAGACAATAGAGAGAAAGAGAGGCGGGGGAAGAGGGAAAGAGGAGACAATAAATAACGTACCAAGATCAACGGCATAAAACACGGTCAATAGTCAAAGAATCCGTGAACACAACTATGCGGTACAGAAAGAGAAGACGAGTAGGACTGTTCTTTTGAGGGATTCCAAACAGCAACAAAAAAGGAAAAAGAGGTTGTAGAAGAACGTTACACAGGAAGAAACGAGATATATACTGAGGTCTAAATGCAAACAAAATATGAAGAAAGAAAATGCAATAGTTCAAGAAACAATCACAGCAAATTAAAACTGCACTTCAAAATTTTTACGCGGTAGCCAACAGAATCAACACAGTATATCAATCAGAACCAGTTAGATGTAAGGATACAGATGTGGAAATGACATAGCAACGAGAACATATATTATTAATAGCGAACCCGGTAATGCTTCGCAATTGCTAAATATGCATGGGAATTGGATATACCTGTTATTTATTTATTCCAACATTCAGTACTCCATGCACTCGCCATACTACTACCACCACCACCACTACCCTCTAATCCCCCCTGCCTCTGTCATTGCCTCTCCTCCTGTCTTCTCTCTCTGTTCACGCCCTCCCTCCGCTGCATATGAAAAACAACAATACCTGCCAAATTCATAGTGATCGCTCAAATGGTGTCAAAGTCTGGAGTAAGCCACCCTCTGCCAAGCATCAAAAAATGTTCAAATGTTTGTATAGCTTATAGGACTTAACAACGGGGTCATCAGTCCCTAAACTTACAAACTACTTATGAACTTGCTAACACTAAGGACGGCACAAATATCCATGCCCGAGGGGGGGATTCGAACCCCCGACCGTAGTGGCCGTGCAGACCGTGACTGGCGCGCCGCAGACCCCTCGGCAACCGCGGCCGGCTGCCAAGCATCGTACGAAATCTTATGTAGTCAGTGATGTTTCTCTTGTTCTGAAGCTCAAGTGTGCAAAATTTTATAGCAGTCGAACGAACGGTATGCCAGCGCATAAAATACGAATCTAATCCCAAGAGGCGATGTTCCCCTTACAAAATTACCATTCAGATTTTCCAGCCGTCCCTTTGCGTGTTCCCTTTTTTCTAAATAAAACAAAAATATAAATATATTATTCACATCAGTGAAGTCAGTTCTAAATTTTTGCAAGACTAACGCACAGCAAATGACTTCTATGTATGAAGAGAATACACAGCAACATTAGAATAAAATGAAAAACACAAAAAAATTATACAGCACGGCAATGCCTTTAGTGAATTTGGAAAATGTGTAATGTTAAATAAATGGTAGCATCAAGGAAACGTTTCTTTTCTAACACACAGCACAGTTGTTAACAGTGTATCGTGTTTATTTCCTGCGCCACTCTCCAGTAACGAGCGAGCTTGTTGCGCCTGCTGGCCACTCTAATCTATAACATGTTTGTAAAGTTATGGGATCTAACTGCAGTGGTCATCGGCCCCTCAACTTACAAACTACTTTAACTTATCCTAACAAAAACACACACACACGAGAGAGGACTCGAAACTCCAACAGCGAACGGCTGCGCGCACCGCAACAAGGCGCGGAAGTGCGCATGGCTATTCTGCCCGGGCCGCTAAGCATTACGAAAATTCTGTCTGGCAGGTGTACCTCACTGGTGACAAAGGAACAGTAGATTAACAATAGAGAAAGAGGTCCACTAAAGAAAACTATACGTTGGAATAAACTTTCAACACCACTATTTACTTTACCCTGAGATATTTCTATTTAAATGGACTATTAACAAGGGTTGTTAGTTCAAGACATGTATGTACTTCCGAAGAAGACGCACCACTAGTGAAAAGAAAAAAAAATCTCACTGACGTGTTTTACGGCCCACTTTAGATTTGTAGTTTTATAAGTTTTTGCAAACATTTTGGACCAAAATAATAATCTAAATAATAATAAATTAATTAATAAGAGTGTCTGAAACCGTTTTAGGAAAAAAAATAGGTAGTGGCGGGTTTCGAACCACCGACCTTTCGTGTCACAGTCCAGCACCTTGCCCACTACGCTACAACTATAAATCAAAACAGTTCTTTAATATGATACTATTGATGGCCGTTGTTAACTGATGTTAATATGGCATTTGTAGACATTAAATTATCATTTGTCGTACGAAGAACGATGTGTGTTTGTTAATTCCACAGTGTGCCGTTGCTTTGAAATGACAACGTGTAAGTTACAATAAGAAAATCATCAAATACGCGAGGAATGTCACGTGACATCTCCGAACGGCTGGTTTTCGTTAATTCAATGGAGGGTGTCAAATCTCCGTTATTTTTGCAAATAAGTCTCAAACAATACGAGATATGAAAAAAACATAAGGGAGCTAGGTTGTAGAGAATTTTCTCCTCTACCAATTCGGTTATTCAATTTTCGTGTCAGATGAATAGCCGTTATTTTCATTTAAATTTCGAGCTGTCAAAAGACGATCGCAAAGGCCCACTTTTAGTGTTACTACCGTAACCTAAAGTGGCCCAAAACATTGAAAGAAAATACAAAATGTACTATACCCAGTTAGTCAATGACAAATACATACCAGCAGAAAAATACAGAAAAGGAATATAGCTAAGCAAGTAATTCGTGTTTTACTCAGGCATTAAGAATCCAGATATCAGAGAGGGCAATAAGATATGATGCTGGGGTCGTACAGTAAATACGAAAGCTCAACAGAGATGCTCGTGGCCAGTGGCAGTGCTACCAAGGGGCGGGCGGATAACGGCCAATCGTCTAAAAGCACACAATCGCTGTCTGTCAACTGAACGCGGTTAATGATGCACTCCAAAACCGACGCCAAGTGTATAGCACCACAGGACACAGGAGTAGTGGAATGATAGGGCTCCGAGTCAATTTTTCTATCTAAATTAATTTGATATCAATTCACGATTAAATTACAAATTGTTTCAATATGAGTTCTAATAAAGAAACAGCCTACACTTGTGGGTCCTATTCTGGAGTATTGTTGCGCATTGTGGGATTGACAGACGATTTAGAGAAAGTACAGAGAAGGGCAGCTCGTTTTGTATTATCGCGATATTGGGGAGAATGTGTCACTGAAATGATGTACGAGTTGGGGTGGAAATCATTAAAACAAAGGCGTTATTCGTTGCGACGAGGCCTATTTGCAAAATTTCTTTCACCGACTTTCTCTTCCGAATGCGAACATATTTTGTTAATACACACCTTCATAGGAAGACATGATCATCAAAATAAGAGAAATCAGATCGAAAACAAAGATTTAGTTGGCCCCTTTTTCCGCGAGCTATTGGAGAATGGAACTGTAGAGAAACATTATAAAAGCGGTTCGATGAACCCTATGCCATGTACTTCAATGTGCTTGCCGATTATTTATGTAGACGTAGATAGATATTGGCGGAATCTTTGACAACTGTCGCGAAAACCGAAAATCGGCTGGAATTTCGTGTGCACTACAAATTTAGTCGATTAAATAAACAAAATGGTGGGAATTTGAAAACAAACCGAGATGCCTCCCTCGGTCTAGAATCCTCCTGTATCGAAAGCCCAGGAGCACCCCTCAAAAAAGAAAAAAAACATGCACAGTGCACATTTAAAGGAATGTTTAGACAAAGAGATGGCGGACTTTTTGCGAGAAATTTGGAATTTTCGTCGTATTCTCAGGGCATGTGTGACGTCACTTGTCCCTCACCATTACACGCAGACAAAGAGAGTTGTGCGACTGTTATAGATAACAGGATTGGAGCGAAGAACGAAGACTGTGTACACACATTGCAGCACGGCACTGCACAGCAGGGCGCAAGGTCAAACGAGATATTTCTTAAATCAGTGGGCCTCAGACATTGCAATGATGTCGCTCATTGTAACTGCCCTGGTAGAATATAATGAGTGCATTATTCGTCAGGTATACTTTATGCTCAAACCACATTTAACAAAAACGACTAACTTACAAGGGAACCTCCCCATCGCACCGCCCTCAGATTTAGTTATAAGTTGGCGCAGTGGATAGGCCGTGAAGAACTGAACACAGATCAGTCAAGGAAACAAAGTAGTTGTATGGAACTATGAACAAAATAAGCAAAATATAAAAACTGAACGGTCCAAGTGAAAGATAGGCAACGTCGAGCACAATGTGAGCATTGGAGCGCCGTGCTCCTCTGGCTAGCACGAGGAGCTGCGGAGCGAGAGGTTCTTGGTTCAAGCCCTCCCTCGAATGAAAATTTTAATTTTTTTTTACTTTCACAAAATTATGATCTGTTCGTCCGTTCACTGAAGTCTCTGTTGGTGAATGGGTAAAGAGATTATACCTTGCCCGATTGAGGTTTTCTTGTGGATGTGTTTATGTATTCATAAGTGATGAAAACATAAGAGTTTGTCAAATAAATGCAACGGTTTTACAGTCGCACAGTTTCCCCTGTGCTCTGTCAAAACATATGGTTTAACGTTTTCGAATTTTTCCGTGTGTAGACTGTCAAATCCTGCATATGTCCATACAAATCTGAACATGTCCCCATAGTATGGCGCAGTTACCCCGCATAGGACGGACGGACAGATAATAACTTTTTGAAAATGAAAAAATTGATATTTTCGCCTGTGGGAAGGCTCGAACCAAGGACCTCTCACTCCGAAGCTCATCATATTAGCCACAGGATCACGGCGCTCCTGTGCTCAAAACCTGCTTGACGTTGCCTATCTTTCAGATGGACTGCTCCCTTTTTATATTTTGCTTATTTTTCCACACAACTTCTTACTGTTTTCTCGATTGATCTGTGTTCAGTTTTTCACGGCCTATCCACTGCGCCATCTTATAACTAAATCTGAAGGGGGATACGATGGGGAGGTTCCCTTGTTAGGACGCTTAAACTCTCCCTTGAAATGGCTTCATATACCCTACTCAAAATAATTAGGGGATCAGGAGAGATATCATATACAACACACATATGGTAAAGTATTTTATTCAGATATTGGTTACAAGTATAATTTGTGTGTGATACATAGCGATAGTTTACTGTCTCAACTCTTTACTCGAGATTTAAATGGTGTTAACTCAGAGTGAGGCACCATGGGGCTACAAGAATAGTGAAAACGTCATTCTCGTTGCCCTCTAACATGGTGTCTGATGACCAGTACAGTTGCACACCTGCGTGGTACGGACAGTAAAAGGTAAAGCAGTCAACAATCCGAAGATTGGTGTGAACACCACAGTGCTTTGCTAGGCATGGTCCTGTTTGGAGGTGGTATGCCGTTGTCTTCCTCCGACCTTCGAACTGACTTACCCAGCTAGTTATAGGGGGACCTACAGTTTAACGTGCTACGCGGTATTTTTCACATGAGCAATACTGCCAGAGGTGAAAGAAGTAGAAAGTGACAGATAAAAATCCTAGGACCTGGCGGGGATCGAAACCGCGACCTTTGGATTTGTAGTCTGGCACTCTACCACTGTGCAACCGAGGCGCACACGTATGAGGTTGTACTCAGCTCTTGAGGGATATTTGGCCATCCCTCCGTGAGTGCAATATCCAGCTCTGCAAGCGGTGTGGGAGGTGCTGATCTGGTTGCAACGCGTCTGCCAAGTGCATCCCAGACATGGTCAATCGGTTTTAAGTCCGGTTAACAAGTTGGCCACTTCATTCGTTCAATTCCGCCTGCTTCAAGCGTGATGTCCACTAGTGCAGCTCTGTGGGGACGAGCGTTCCGTCCACCAGAAGGAACACATCTGCTATGGCATCAGTGTTGGGCACAACAGAAGGACGAAGGATCTCGTCTCTATACCTCTGAGCAGTCAAAGCGCAATCTGATCGACATAGAGGTCCGTACGTCCGCCAATACTGACTCCTGCCCATATGGTGATGTTTCTTGCATATAAGCAGGTATTTTCCGAGTTTAAGTTCTCTCCAGATGAGGGAACGATTGTCCGGATGAATACAAAATATTGACTCATCTTGAACAGAACCTGGTGCCATTCTTTACGACTCCAGGCCTGACGTTCCTCAGCCTGGTTACACGGTGTCGTGGTTTAAATGGTGCACACAAATCTCCGCGCGTACAGCCAACATTTCTGAAGGCGATTTCGGACTGTTTGTGTTGATATTGCGCGTCCTGTTGCTGCCTGGAGGGTGTGTTGCAGCTGAGGTGCATTCAGCCTCCTGTGCAGACGGGCTGTTAACCGGAGATAATGGTCATGTCTTGATGATATTACCCGTGCACGACGTCGGCCTTGCCTTCTTTTAACGTTTCCTGTTGTCTGAAATCGAATCCAGGTCCTGAAAATTACACTTTGGGACACTTCAACAAGTGCAGCCACCTCCCTCTGTGTCTGTCCTGCTGCCAAATTTCCTATGGCTCACCATGACATAGTTTCGGGTAAGTCATGTTCTTGTTGCAACCTGCGCATTACACTATCTGAGGCCAACTGCTTGTGTAGTAATTAATTGGGTAGAGTAAACACAAGTGAACACCAATTCCTCTGCAGCAACTTTGTTATTACCATTATCTCGGTTGCTCTAATGTTGTTGTTTCCAATGCGCTGAACCTACAGAAAAGCGTCGAACCATTCTAGCTCATTCTCACGATGACAATAATTCAGATCCTAGATATCTCAACTGATCCCTAATTGTTTTGACCAGTGTATAAAGGACCAAATGTTGTGTCATGCCTGGAGCATTTCATAATAACTCAGAGTGAACACGGGTATGGGGATAACCACATGAATCCATGCTCCCTGGGTGTCAGCAGGCGGCTGGTGGAGACACTGTAATGATGTGGGGCAAGTTCAGATGGAGTGATACGGGACTCCTGATACGGCTACATACGACTTTTGACAGGTGAGACGTACGTATGCGTCATGGCTATCACCTGCATCCATTCATGTCCACTGTGCGTTCCGACGGAATTGGGCAATTCGAACAGGACAATGCGGCACCCCACACGTCCAGAGTTGCTAGAGAGAGGCTCCAGGAATACTCTTCTGAGTTTAAACACCGCCGCTGACCACCAAACTCTGCAGACATGAACATTATTGAGCGTCAAAATTAAAATACTACTGAGCTATTTGCCGCGTCATGTTGATAAACTATTTCCAATGTTTCGGATCCGTTGCAGAAGCCTTCCTCAGGGAATACTGACTTGTTTACGCCTGTGTTTGTCTTATAAAGACAATTCTGTCCCTACGGGTAGTTCCGATTGGTTGAAATTTGGTAGAAGAAAGGGAAAGAATAACTTTATTGGTGTTTTTTATATCTGGAAATACGGGAGGAAGATGCGCTTATTTGCGTTTGCATCGGTGGTTCTGATTGGCCAACAACCGCATAGTTGTTCTAAGTAGTGAGGCAGCTGGCACGCTGTGAAGAGCGCCCATCTGCCGCTCGCCGCGCCGTCAAAACAGGCAACCAAGACGGTCAGAGTTTGTATCCGTCTTCTCTGTTCACATTGTTGGGGTGTTTACTAATCTCAGTTGATTCACAAATTTTCCTCTTGGTTTTAAATGGCTGTTTAGAGAGCACTTGTACATCCTTGAAGTTTATATTGTGATCACACTCTTCCTCGTGTTCTGAAACCGCTGATTGGCTGAGCTGCTTCAAACGTTTGTACCTTTCACGTTCCGCTATCAGTACCTGATGGGCCTCCCTGTTTCTCCTATGTATACAGTCCCACATCCGCAGTTTAGTTTATACACACCAGCAGTATTCAGCTTTCCTATGGGATCCTTAGTAGATGTGAGGATATTTTTAATTCTATTATTGCTGGAAAAATAGGTTTGACGCCAGCCCGTCGTAAGATTTTCCCAATGTGCTTACTAATCCCTTTAATGAATGGCAAACGTGCCATCAGTAACTCTTCAATTTCCGTGTCGTTTCCCTTAGTTCGTCGCGGCTTTGTGGATTTCGTAATGCTTCTGTCGCTGTATCCATTGGCAGACTCGCAACTCGGTGAGCTCTTCTTCCAAATTATTGTCATCACTAATCCGTTGCACCCTGGTGACTAGTGTGCGTAGAACTGAGTTATTCTGGGCCGGATGGTGATGAGATTCCGCGTGCAAGTACCGGTTGGTATAGGTTGGCTTCCTGTATACTCTTGTGGCCTAGTGAACCTGTTGCTGTTTTGTACAATAGTACATCCAAAAAAGGAATAGAACCACCTTTTTCTATTTCTAAAGTGAATTTTATTTTCTTATGCTGGCTGTTACGATGTTCCAGGCATTCAACTAGCTTTTCCTTTCCGTGTGGCTATATAATGAAAGTGTCTTCCGACATACCTCAGCCAGCACTTGGGTTTTAAAGTTGCTGAGTTCATAGCTGTTTCTCCAGCGCTTCTATAAAGATGTCTGTTGCAACAGGTGACAAGGGATGGCCCATAGTCACTCCGATCGTCCGTTCATAAAATTTACCTTTCCAATTGAAATAGGTGGACGTCAGGCAATATTTCAACCAAACAGAACTACCCGTGGGGACAGAATTGGCTTTATAAGACAAGCATAGGAGAAAACAAGTCAGTATTCCCTGAGGAAGGCTCCTGTAACGGATCCGAAACGTTGGTAATATTTTATCATCGTGACGCGGCAAATAGCTCAGAGGAATTTAAGCAATAACGACTGCGAAAGCCTTCCTTCTTACATAATTATTCAGTAGCCGAGCGGTCTGGAGCGCCACGTTGCAGATCGCGCGGCCTCCCGCGTCGGAGGTTAGAATCCTCCCTCGGGCATGGGTGTGTGTGTGTGTGTGTGTGTCCTTAGGTTAGTTTAACCTGGTTTAAGTAGTTTATAAGCTACGGACTGATGACCCAGTACTTTTACAAACATGTGAACATTTGGGAGGCCTCGCAGTTCCCTGCTGCACTGCTTCAGACGTCAGTCGAGTCGGCACTTCCGCGTGCTCGCGGCGGCCTCGCCCAATATTAGGCACGTGTGCCACACTCTATGACTCTTCGATGTAATTTACTTGTATGTAGCCTCAAAGGCTGCTTCTGCATCCAATTCTTCAATTACTGGTGACGAGGTCATTGACAAAACTACCTGTTGCACGATTATAGGCATTGCAGCGAAAATAAAGGAATGAGAGGTCAGAAATAAAAACACATATACGGTTTGATATCATGTATCCATTTATTCACATGTGCGCACTACATCAAGCGATTCTTTCATTATGTTTCCAACTGGAGCAAATTTTGAATATACAGCCTTCTTGTAAACACAAAATTCAGCATGTATTTCTCTCATACTTATCGGCAGTCGTTTAATTTCTGTCGGCGTCATATTGACACACTGTTCTACGGAGATTCCACCACACTCTACACTTAACGACAGAGCCACCTGTAGGCCGAAGAAATTTATAACTCACATTTACTACATCGGATCTCTGAGCAATTGTTTAAGCATGCTGAGTATGATCAAATCGAAATTTGCAGAGTCGAATGAACTTGGTCGATACTGGAGTTACTTTCTCGTATATTGGAATGGTAGTGCATATTAACAGCGATGAGTGTCAACGATCTTCGAAGTTTCCGTCGTCGTATTTATTTACACATTTGGTTTAATTTGAAATGTGCACGAAATTAAAGCAAATTTTCGACTTACAGGCCATAATTTCGACGTTCTTGGCAATATACGCCATTTTAGATCTGCAGTCTTGGGTCCGCCATTTTTATTTAACCATCTTAAATTTAATTATCCAAGTTTAATCAGATTAATTTGATATCAAAATTGGGCTACTACTCATGGACTGTAGATAACAGAAGTGAATGATGACTGCTTGATGGGTCGGGCGAATAGAGATACAACTGTTGAGCAACCGACCACCCAGATGAACACAGGGGGGTATCAACCGTTTCTAATGGAGGAGAAGAGAAGAGAATACCCAATAGGAAACATGAAATGAAATAGAGAGAGGAAGACCGAGAGACAAGTGGCTAAACGAGTAGGGGAACTCTGTACAAAAGAAACAGTGAATAAGGTGGAGGCGGAGAGACTACGTACAGGCATGTGTTCCAAGCAAAAAATGAAACAGAATTAAAAAACGTAATTTCACAGGTTTTGGAGACCAGATTCAGTTTCCATAAAATTCTCGTAGGTTTTACTCAAGCATACAACGTATCAGCAAGTAACGGCCTTCATCATGGTGTGTAAAACCACTGGGGTAACTTAAATCTTTAGTTTTTATTTTTAACCCAGTAATTACTTAAAATAAAATTCCTTATTACATGACGACCAATCAGATTAATTTTACGTGGTTGGTTGGTTGGTTAGTTAGTGGTTTGGGACAGGGGAACCAAACTACCTAAGGTCATCAGTTCCCCGGTGGGAAAAGTAAGGAGTGAGGATAGGAAGGGAGCGGAAGGGAAAGGAAATGCAGGCCATGGAGGAAAGAAGGAAGAAAGACTGCACTAGCTCGGGGCCCGTACTCGCCACGCTCGTACCGTGAGCCCGCTGGGGGGGGGGGGGGTGTCAGTTTTACTTACGCTCTTGTGTTGGGTAGGGGCTGGCTACAGCCAGGCGTGCTGTTTTTCCTGCGAGCTTCGCGTTCGACAAAAGTACAGAACTGCAGTGTCTCAGACGGACAAAAGTAAAGAACGGAAGTGTCCCAGCTCCCTGCGTGGCCACACAGCCAGTTTTCACGGCGTGTTCTGAAAGTTTCAGAGGAGCAAAACTATATCAGGCCTTATAAACAACACTATGAAAGTGGAGTGGTGCCTAACAAATACCACAGGACATTGTCGGAGAGTGGGACAAAAGAAACTAAAAAACAACAATGTTGACAGGTCCGAAAAGTAATACAATATTTTCAACTTCACGTAAATAGTTACAAGTAATTGTTGATCATATTCCAGTTAGCGCACAAATTTAAGATTTACTTTGTGTATCTGTTTTGTCCAGGCACTCAACCATAACTAGAAAAGTTGATGGAAGGTTGAGATTTATGGAACGAAACAGCGAGTCCCACCTTTAGACTGAGTGGAGCAGTGTCGAGGGTTCTCCATCCCGCCTCAAAGATAGCTAGAAAACCTTGCTTCTGAAAGTAACAACAACTTACATGGACAAAATGGAGAATCTTCCGTCAATATTACAAGCTAAAAATCCGGAAGACCACGCCTGACTTGGAGAACCAGGGGTCGTGGCTACAGACTGTAAGGTTCTGCAGAGTAGGCTCGTTAAATACGAGAAAAATGAGTCAGTCTGGTACGACCGATGCAGGTGTGACATAGAATGGTGAATTCCTACTGGAAGTAGCGGAAGGGGGAGTGCCTTGTAGCGTTGACGTCTCGCAGAATTCATTAACGAAGCAATAGCCCACCAAATGTTGTCTTCGAGTAGGCATATACCTCATTTGCGCGCGAAAATCAGCGTCTGGGGCCTTCAAAGCGAATGAGAGGTGAGTAATCACTTATTAACCAAACGTTCGCCCAGTTGATTCCCTGAGATAACCCCACGACTCTGGACCCAGAGAATAACAACTGGGTAGGCAACGAGAAGATAGTAATAGAGACCACAAGGTGTCGAGTAATATTGTCAGTGCCCTGCATACTGTTCACTGGGTCATTCATTACATATTAAAACGTGGTCAAGGGAGACCCATTTTATAAAACAGAAGGCTCTTAATTTATATTACCTCCGCTGTAAAAATATTATATGGTACTGGCTGCTAATGGTGTTCCTGACTGGCCGTCTTACCCACAGTTTATAGCAGTCTGTGTAAAACATTATAGTAACCTCGAACTCCAAAAGAACTGAAATGAAACGATACTGGGTGCTCACGGGGCGAAGAGAATATAATGGATACTCATTGGGGCGACAGCCTTCAGGATCCTGAAACACACAGGCTCAATTAATGGCCTAGATATCACCTACAAGTGGAATAAAGCGGGTGGACGGGGAAACAAGGGGAGTGCACGCTAGAAAAGGAGAGGAGGGTGTTTTAGTACAAGGCTGTGCGGAGCATTCCACCTGGTAATCTAACCTGGGTAGGGTGCCATAATCAAAAAGAACAACACACTTTCGATAATCAGGAAACTGTCTGATGGCAACTGCATAGGAAACCAAAAGTTTGTACTATCGGGACAGAAGATGAAAGATCCTCACTTCGACAAGGAGACACACTATGTAAATAGTCCAGAACGTACCAACGGCCCGTCACATCCCACCACGATAGACTGGGTCAAACAGCTGTAAAGTTGAAGGCCTGATAATCCAAGAGGAATCGGACCACAACCCATAGATACGGAGGAGAGTAGAGCAATCCTCACACCCAAAGGTGCGCATAATGAAGAGGCGACCATTAAACTTTAGAAACCTTAACTGATAAATACGAGACATCTAATCAGCTTTTTGTTCAAGAGGAGCCTCAATATCGGGGCTGTGCAACAACGTTTAACTGGTGGGTACCCAAGTAATGTTCTAGGTCAGAGTAAACTGTAAGGCGCACCTATCTGGATGAATGAATTGGAATTCATAGGTAAGTGCCCAAATGGAAGCCGTAGCATGGCGCCCTGGAACTGGCGTCCAGCCAGGGAGCTACACCAATTTCGAAAGTCGTCAAAATACAGCGCGGGAGTCACCAGGGGTTCAAGATAGGTCACTGGCCCACTGATGGAGAAGAGGAACAGCATGACAGCACAGAGCCCTGCGGGATGCTGTTCTCCTGAATTCACGGAGATCTGAGTGAAGTAAAAACTCATACTACGAACAACTAGTAGGATGAAAAAAATCAATAAAAATCGATAGGGAGCCTTGAAGCCTGACAGGTGGTTTCGTACGCCTTGCGTAAGTGAAGGCTGCAACCATTTGTTAACGTTTACAAATAGCCTTTCCAAACTATCCATTTGGTCGGTTGTGGGTCGTCGAATCCAGCGGCGGAGAGCAATTTTCAGAGCATATTGGTTATGCTAAATGGTCGGTAACTGACGATGGATGTCGTCTTTTTTTTCCAGCTTAAAGAAAAGGACGACGAAGGTATCTCGTCATTGCGAAGGGATGAAACCTACACGTCAAACGTGAAAGAACATCCAGAGGAAATGTAACCATTGTATAACATTCTGAAGTCGGATCATTTTACTGCGAATGAAATCAAGGCCTGGTGCCATATAATGAACATGGCAAGATCAGTTCCCAGGCAGTACAACATTCATTATACATATAATTCGTCATGGCTAGGCGTCGAGGAGGGGGACGTCTTCAATCTGTAGCTTACGCTTTCGGAAGGAAGCTTCATATGAAGATAACGCCGACGGCGCCGCAAAGTATTTGGTAAGGTGCTCTGCATGAGAACAAACACCACTTGCTGGGAGAGACCCGGCCCAGCTGATGACGGAGATGGCCACATCTGGGAGGAGGCATCCCAGGAAGAAGACCGTCTTTCTGAATCGAGCCCAGGTGCTGACCATTGTGCCACTTCGATAGGTAAAAAACTATGACAAAGTCTTTAGTCCACCATGGCACCAGCCAGCGATTGATGGGACCATAACTCAAATGTTTGTAAAGCTTATGGGACTTAAATGCGGAGTCATCAGTCCCTATACTTACAGATTACTTATGAACTAGCTTATAGTAAATACAACACAAACATCCATGCCCGAGGCATGATTCGAACCTCCGACGCGGGAGGCATCGCGATCCGCAACGTGGCGCTCCAGACCGCTCGGCCAGTCCCGCGCGGCCCTTGCACAACTGGTGGATTCAACCTGACAGTGAAGGGGCGAAGTAACAACATGCTCTTAGAAGCACCCGAGGCCCACTCATCTTACTTGTTCCTCTTCCCATGGATTAGCCAGGATAGAGAAAGTAGTAAGTAGTACTGTAAACGTCCAGAGTGAAATTTCTATACCTGTCCGATGAGACAAGCGAACAGGGCGGCCATTTTTTGGATTAATTGGTAAGTTTCATGTGCAAATTTTAACTGTTAACAACCATCACTTATCCCAAAAATATACAATACGTAAGTATAGTGTCAACAAATTCAACACTCACACCTATCGTATGTAATTTACGTGCTGAACACCCAGCTCTATGTATATCACTCCGGAGGGTGCTTCCGAAACACTGATTTCACCTTTCCTGTTACACTTGTGAAAAGCGTTTACGAGGAATAATTACTAGTGAATCTCTGTATTTGCTCTGTTTCTTCTTTATGAGCATTTCTGGAAACGTATATTTGACAAAGTTATATGTTGTCTGACTCCTCCTGAAAAACACAATCTCGAAATTTCAATAATAAAGATCTCCGTGATATGGAATGTAACAAAACAGAAGGTACGAAAAGACGTTAGAGTAATGGAACTTCACTTACAATTAAATCAACGAAAAAAGTAACGCTTGTCTGACGCACTAGGTCAGGATATACAGCAATATATTGCCTTTCCAGGTGACAAGAGCAACATAACTGAAAAATCATTTGTTCTTAGGTTTTTCATGGTGGTAGGAGCACCATAAATGAATCGAAGAATGAAGTGTGTAGGTGGCGCGGGAGTGGCCGTGTGGTCTGGAGCGCCGCGGCCGCTCGCGTCAGAGTTTCTAGTCCTCCCTCGTGTGTGTGTGTGTGTGTGTGTGTGTGTGTGTGTGTGTCAGTGTAGGGACCGATGAGCAGAGAAGTCTGGTTACAAACATTTGAAGTGTCTGGAGGCGGCAGCTTGGCACCCCTCGACCGCCCAGCGCAGCGCGTCGCTGTCGCTATCTCTGCAGCTGCCACAGATAAGAAGCTCCATTTACTCACCACACTGCCGCACGGGGAAATAGGAAGGAACGTGTCAGGGCCGGTATGGGCCGAGTCGGAATATCGGAATGGCTATGGGAAGAAAAGCGTTTCCGAAGAAGCGAAATTTGTTGACATCCAATATTAATTTAAATGGTAGGAAGTCCTTTCTGAAAGCATTTGTCTGGAGTGCAGCATTGTATGGAAGTGAAACGTGGACGATAAGGAGTTCAGACAAAGAGATGATAGAAGCTTTCGAAATGTGCTCAACACAATTGGGAAGGAGTTTCTGTCATATCCTGAATAAGAGAAGGGATAGATTGGAAGGACACATTATGAGACGTCAAGGAATCGTCAACTTGGTATTAGAAAGAAGTGTGTGGGATAAAAATCTTAGAGGGAGACCGAGGGACGAATATGGTAAGCAGAGGTTGCCGTAGAGGTTGCCGTACGTATTCTCAGATAAAGAGGATTGCACAGGGGAGGGGAGCGTGGAGAGCTGCATCAAACCAGTCTGCCGACTGAAGACAACAACAACAACGACCACCGTAAGTGCCTTTTTTATTTGTATACATATTTTTTTAAATAACAGCTCAGCTGCTGAATTCTTTCACGGCGAAGATAGCCAACAGTGACAAATGAATGAGGTGTCAGGCTAGGACAGTTTGTGGGTAATTTTCTTTCTCTTCTGTCAATCAGTTGCTCTGAAAATGTTGCGCATAACGAGAGGGTAAGTGGACGTCTCCAAAATAGTGGAAACAGAAAAAAGTGCCATAAAAATGAGAAAGAGACAAACACTTCTGACGACGACAACATGCCACCTCATACGCAGTAGAGGGAGGGATTAAATGAATTGGAACATATCTAGCTAGAAATGAGATTCGTCCCACGCGAGTTGACAAATTCTTAACTAATTATTTGAAACATTTTTTATGACGTTCCAATCTAGTTTGGGCCAAGGGAGTCAAAAACGATTCAAAAAAACGCTGAACAGTCCGCTACTGGTTACCATAAACTGTATGAAGTGGAAACGTCAGAAAGTAAATTTATCCACTGTACAGAACTGTACATTAAACGAGCACGACTCTGCAAGTATTTCAAGCATAATTCGGCAAGGAAATACATTGAGTGAAACTAGATTTGATACCAATTCAAATATTTTTAATTTGTTTCAACGGTGCGGTCGCGTTCCTTGAGAAAAATGTGTCAGATGTAAGAGGTGGAGAACTAAGGGCAAACTATTAGTCTTACAGGACTTTGATACGATTAGCAAACACGGATATGAAAAACTAACAGAAGCCACAGAGCTCAGCAGTACCACAGAGAGGCAAAAAATATGTCCCATTTGTAATGAAAATGTCGAATTGGGCGTCAAATACCGGCCGTATTTGTTTGTAGAGGCATAGGAGATACCAATGTCATCGTGAGCATCAAAACGTTTTCATACACTACGATTTTCAGCCGATGAACGTACTCTTTGGTAGGTATCGTTATTTATTACAGAGGCTGTAATGTAAGGCCAATATGGCATTATACCGCTGCTATTAAATTTGCTGATGAATGGCTTAAAATTAACGTCAACAATATGCAAATTACAGGTATAACTGAAAACCAATTGATCACTCCGGTCGTCAGTCTTTAAGTCAGGACTTAAATACAGCATAAAGCCAACATGATGCTGCAGTAATTCATATTTTACTAAAACCCATGATTAAAAAAGCTATAAGACTTTCAAAAAAAAAAACATTTCAGAAGAAATGAGGAAAATAGCAATGTCGATGTAAGTAAATAATTACAGTAACATTAACTGTAGGTTATAATATAGCAACTGAAGTGAATCATTACATTTTTGTTAAACTCAGTTGAATAATTCTTAGAAAGGCTAGAAGGCAAAAACAGGAAATGCTTAACTTTTCGTTTAATATAAAATATGATAATTCTATTACACTGAAATATGTAATCTTATAAACATCAAGAAGCTGAAAATTGTCAACATGTGAAAAGTGTAAAAAACTTGATAGAAAAGAAACTAAAACGTAGAATGAAGAAGAAGATTACTGGTTAAAGGCAGCAAAAAAAAAAAAGTATGTTCACACTGAGGTGACAAAAGTGATTGGTTACGTCATGATATTGTGTCAGCCTCCTTTTGCAGCAACTCGACACGGCCTGGACTTAACAAATCACTGGAAGCCTTGCCGGAATATCGAGCCATGCTGCATTTATAGCTGTTTATAATTTGGGAAGTGTTGCGGGGGTAGGATTTTGTGCACCAACTGAACTCTCGATTACGTTTCGTAACTGTTCGATGGCATTGATGTAGGACAGTTTGGGTGTCCAAATAATTCTGTCCAGAATGTTCTTCCAAGTAATCATAAACAACTGATGTCCAGTCACATGGCGAATTGTCATCCATAGAAATTCCATCTTTGTTTGGGAGTATGCACATCATGAATAGTTGCAAATGGTCCTCAAATACCTAAGGTAACTACTTCCAGCCAATGATTGGTGCAGTTGAACCAGAGGACCCAGTCCATTCCAGGTAAAAACATTATGGAGCCATCACCAACTTTAAGTTGACAACTTGGGCCTATGGCTTCATGGGGCTTGCGCCCACTCGAAACCGTACTATCAGCACTTACCTTACCAAGTGAAATCTAAACTAAGCTGACCAAGCTACGGTTCTGTCGTCAAAGGTCCAACCGATACGGTCAGAGCCCAGGGAAGGAGCTAAGGGCGATGTGCTGTTCTTTGCTGCCATAGCCACACTGTCCTAACATATACGTTCGCTGTATGTTAGTATTGACAACACTAAGCAAACGCCGCTTCCCTCGGTCATTGCGTGCAGACGTCGTCATCTGTAACTGAATTCCCTAACGATTTCCGAAACTAAATGTCCCATGCGTTCAAGTGCGAACTACCATTCAACGTTCAAAGTCTTAATTCCCGTCCTGCGGACATAATCACTTCGGAAAGCTTTTCACAGGAATCACCAGACTACAGATGGTATCTCTTCAAATGTTTGTTCAAATGTTTGTTAAGCTTATGGGACTTAACTACGGGGTCATCAGTCCCTAAACTTACAAACTACTTATGAACTACTTACGAACTAGGACGGCACAAATATCCATGCCCGAGGGGGGATTCGAACCTCCGACCGTAGTGGGTATCTCTTCCAATGCACTGCCCTTTTATACATTGTGTTTGGGATACTACCTACATTTGTATTTGCGCGTATCGCCTTACCATGACTTTTGTCACCACAGTGTAAGAGACGGAGGAAATGCCTCCAGACTTCAAGAAAATGTAATAACCCCAATTACAAAGATGCTTTCGGGTTAAAAAGTAATGGATGTAAAATACTGACACGAATTATTTAGAAAAATAATGAACATGTGGTATAAGCAGATCTCGGTAAAACTCAGTTTGAGATCTGGAGAAATTTGGAACACGCGAGGCAGTACTGACCCACTGATTCATCTTAGAATATAGGTTAAGGTGAGGAAAACCTACAGCTGTTGCGTTTGTAGACTTGGATAAAGCTTTCAACAGAGTTGACTGGAATACTCTCCTTTAAATTCTGAAAGTAGCATGGGTAAAATAAAGTAGTGAATGGATATTTACAACTGTACAGAAACCAGACGACAGTTATAAAGAAAAGGAAGCAATGGTTGGAAAGACAGTACCACAAGGTTGAAGTCGATCCCAAATGTAATTCAATTTATAAATTGAGTTCACTGTGGAGGATAGATAGGAGAAATTTTGAAAGGGAAATGAAAGTTTATGAAGAAGATATAAAAACTTAATGGTTTACCGATGATATAATGTGCGATATAGCTCACAGGTTAGGAACTTTCAGAATGTAAGCCATTATCAATGTCCAGCTGTACTTCATTACCATAGATAACCACTGACCTGATTACGCAAATCCAACGCTTCTGAGCCCCATTCTTTGTGTTCCTACACTCTTTACACGAGTGAGTAACAGAAGAGAGAAAATAAATTTAATATCCTGAATATATGATGTGATTAACTTCGACACCTAAAGGCTCAATTAGAAGTTGAATAAATACAAAAAAATACTATTTTATACATGGGATAGTACACAAACGGAAGCGTGTGCGGTTCACCATATTAGACTAGGGACATTTTCTTTGGAGAGATACCGAAGAAATGACAATAACTTCAAATACAGTGATGTGTTTCTCTCAACACAAAACGATGCTTATAGTGAATGGTACTGTCTGGAGAGGTATTGAATGTGAGTACTTACTTGGATTATCAGGGCAGAAGAGTGTCGTCACATCAGCTACTCGTTCGGTCTGAAACAAACATATGACAGCTTTTACAATTTTGCTACTTTTATCACTATTTCAACAATACCAATTAAAAACCTAGCTAGAAATGCAATCTATAACTTTTAACGCATTATACAATTAAGCTCAAAATAAATTACTTTCTGAGAAATGGATGAAGTAGAGCCGTAACTCAGTCTATGTAATTCCTCATACTATGACAGCACGAAAGGATTGCATATTTTTCTTTCTCCCAACTTGTAAGTCAACGAATAAGGATAAAAAATGTTTTTTGTCGACAATGGCAGTATGAAAAGAAACTGCAGCATTTCTTGAAAACATCCACAAGCTCGTCCCTCTTTCTTTCTCTCTAGTGCAATACTGGACAGATTGCAGTGCATACAACTGTTTTTTATATTCAGAAATATTAATATTTCAAATTATTCTAGTACTGAAACATCATGGTAGATCAAAACTGTGTGCAAGACCGACATTCGAACCAGGAACTTTGTCAACCTCGGGCACATGTTTTATCAACTGAGCTATCCGAGCATAACTATTGACCCGTGTTCACAGCTTTATTTCTGGTGGTAGCTCATCTCTTTCTTTTCACATGTCACAATCCTGCCCCAGATGCAGGACCGGTACTCCTGGATAAAGGATATTGCGTATAGATGGCTTAGGCTGGAGCTGTTTCTTTTTCTATGGGTAATATTGTCAATCCAAACCCTTAACTGACTGGTCTGGAAATCTGACGAATATCTAGTTCAGTAAGTTAATACCGCTGTAAATTCTCTGAAAAGGTACAGCCGATCTCCTCCTGCAATACTAACTCGTACTCTGACTCCAACTATCACAGTATCGCCGGAACGTTTATTTATATTGCTTCCAGTTCAGGCACAACAGTACGAACTACGTCGCATAAACGAACAGGATCTGATCATGTAGGTTACCAAAATTGACCACATTGAATGTAACCGAGAAAGACGTTGACGTAATACACAGTAGATTCGTATTGGGGACGACGGCCCTTCTAATTCCCATCCGATCATACAGATTAAGGTTCCCTCTAATCACTTGAGGCAAACGCTGATTGGGCTTCATTGAAAAGGACAGCTTCAAATCTAATGACTAGAACATCTTCCAAGTACGGCCCCATCGTACTGTTCCAGCTTCTCTACTAGGTGTCTTCTTGTGCTGGCGGTTCCGCTGCATTACACGGGGGTATCCGGATAGCGCATTTACTGGAACTGCCCAGTGAATGTGCTGAAACTGAGACACACCTATTGACATCGTATGTCTACCTTGAGGAATAATTTCCGTTATTTGAATATACGAGTGTTTTATTCAATAATATGATATCTCCAGCTATTACTAACGTCTCGACGACTCGAGGTCAGTGTTATGTCTATACAACGGTTTGGGCCGCGGTGGAGTGGGCGAGCGCATTGAGGCGCTATGCTCCGATGCGCGAGGCCGTTTCCCATCGGGGATTCGAATCCTCCCTCGGGCATGGATGTTTGTGTCGTCTTTAGTATAAGGTAGTTTATACGTAGTTTGTAAGTTTAGGGACTGATGACCCCGCAGTTAAGTCCCTTAAGCTTAACAAACATTTGAACATTTTAGTACCGATGAGTACGGTTTTGTTAACATGAAATTACACTTTGATTTTTTAACTCCGCCTTATGAACATAACCAAACTGTAATGCATTTGTAACTGTAAAAACGCACCTGATGATGGCAGCTTGCTGCCGAAACTCGTCGTGCTATTAACATATTAGTAAAAAGTGACTGCTACGGTTAAATTATTTCATACAATATCTTCATAAAACATAGTTTATTCCTTTCTATCCATTCACACATGTTGCTGCATCAATGTGTCAAAGTTTGTCTCACAATTACTTCTATAAAATATGATATAAAGTTCATTGTTGTTTATCTACTTTGCGGCTAAAAACTTTTCCATGCGTGTTTTGTTTGAATTTCTCATCTGAAAATTACATTGATATTGAAAATGCATTTCTACAGACCTGCTGGTTTGTGCCCTATCTTGTCATTTTGACAGCACGGAAAAGTAGTCATGAAGAATGTATGTTTATTTCCGAAATATTTTTTCGTGGATAGTGGTTATGTATATTTCTGTACAACCATCTACTATCCAGGTAAATGTATCTACTGCTGTTGACTACAATGTTTTCATACGATTTATTTTCATATACAAATTCACTCTCACTTTGTGTGTGTGTGTGTGTGTGTGTGTGTGTTAAATGAGAGCGTTGGTTAATGTTGGGAGGGGGGGGGGGGTTAAAACAGATGTTTTGGAAAATAGAAGGTATTTCAAATGTTCAAATGTTTGTTAAGCTTATGGGACTTAACTACGGGGTCATCAGTCCCTAAACTTACAAACTATTTATGAACTATTTACGAACTAGGACGGCACAAATATCCATGCCCGAGGGGGGATTCGAACCCCCGACCGTAGTGGCCGTGCTGACCGTGACTGGAGCGCCTCAGTCACCTCGGCCACCGCGGCCGGCAGAAGGTATTTGATTGCTGTGTTTTATGTGAAGAAGTGTCTTTGCATAGTTCAGAGAATACTCGATAGAAATTATTGCTTTCTCTGAGGATCTTGAGATCGGTGTTAATGTTGTTGGGCTGGTGGTTTTCTTGCAAGTGATGATGATCTGCAAAGGCAGTGTGTGCGGTGTTACCAATTCAGCCAATTTTCGAGCGATTCCGGTCTTTTTCATTAATACAAATGCGGAAAATATAGCTGTCAGCAGACAGCCCAAAATCTGGCAGTTTTCTCGTATGGCTGCAAATACAGTTAAATAATTTAACTTATTCTTCCTCGTTACTGAAATATTAACGTTTGAACAAGTAGTTTCGATAACATAATAACGGAATTAATATTTTGTTCAAATGTTTGTAAAGTCTATGGGACTTAACTGCGGGGTCATCAGTCCCTAAACTTACAAACTACTTATGAACTACTTACGAACTAGGACGGCACAAATATCCATGCCCGAGGGGGGATTCGAACCCCCGACCGTAGTGGCCGTGCAGACCGTGACTGGAGCGCCTCAGTCTCCTCGGCCACCGCGGCCGGCAATTAATATTTTGAATGGACTTTTAGAACAGATAGCGTCATACTTCGTCTCACTTAGGATTATGATTATTATTGCCTACTGAGTGAAGTCTGTCGCAATAAGACTGCGGCGGGGCCACAGTGGAGTGCTTGAGTAACTATCGCACTTGCAACAATACAGTCTGCAGTGCGAATACAGCAACATACTGAAAGCAGTATCTAATCGTGGATGCACCTGAAATCCCTGGTTTATTTTTGACTGAATAGTTAGTTCCATTCAAATTCATATGTTACTTTCAGGAAAAATATTTTCGTCGTATTGTAAGGTATATTTTAGAACTGTGATTAAAAGATTATACAAACAAAAGAATAGCGTTCCTTGAATACGACGTATTTAATATTATGCAATAACGGCAACGTGTTCTTCAAAGCTTTCTTCTGGCCGATTCCTAGTAGACATTTTGAAAGTCTGGTTAGCAGAAATAGGTGCCACAGAGTCGGCAACACACAGTGTGTGCCGTCACTTCTTAAGGCTCACACTTGTTTAGAATACCTAAACTTGCCGTAGCTTTGACTAATGTAGACAGATTAAATCGCAAACACAGAAGAACACCAAACAAGAGGTTCCACACCAAACACAAGTACCTGAATTTGTTACTTCTGTGACACGCCATAAATGGCGGAGGCCATAGATTCCCAACAGAAGTACTGCCACAACACATAAATGACTTCATCAGTCGACGAAATCGCGTGCCAAACACACCAACGACCTCAAGATCTAGTCAAAGTTTTCAATAGGAGTTCCTCTAAATCGGTGCAAGAGCGGGAACGCTAAGTGTAGAGATGTTCGGACCGCCAAGGACGCTTAGAGTTGTAATAAATCGATAAGCGATTTCGAGTTGAAATAATTTTTCGTGTACAAAGAAGTGAAAACGATGTTTCGGAAATTATAGGTGACAAAGTTGCGTATTGGCCCTGAAGTACGTTTAGTAAGAAGAATCAACTAGTCTCGAAGGACAGCTGCGCTCCATTTACTTTTTTGCTTACAGTCTGCGATACATATAAACTCAGTGTCTATATGTTTATATCATCCTGGCTTATGTAGGTCTTTGTAAAAACAGCATATCACTTCCCCTTTCCTTTAGAACAAATATTTTAAGAAATGATTATATAAACTTATATTTACTATTGTAAAATTGTCGTTAATGAGCATAAGTGTGATGAGAAGGGGACGATGCAGAGGTCTGCTGACTGGCCGCGTGGCGTAATGAATATCCAGCAGAGCTCTGCGCTATGTCGAGGGGAGTGGCCAGCTATCGGTGTGGCCGTCATCGCCAGAGCGCTGAGGTGGTCTGCAATTCTTCAAACACTTCAGAGACTTCGCATGGGTTTTTAACGCAGGAATGTTTGAACTTCGTGTTCCATCTAAACTGAGATCATTGCATATGGAGTGCGTGCGCAGATGAGCACTAATAAGATGGAAACCGGATGAAGGGGGATAGAACGCATTTTAACGGATGTAAAAGTTCACTGAAAGAAGTTCAGTGTTTTCATGTGCATCCAGGAAGTCGCCTTAATCGAATTAGTAAAACCACAGAAAGCAAAATTGTTGATAGTCCTCCAGTTCTACACAACAATCACAGCCAAGTAATATCGAGTAGAAATAAACTGAACAGAAAGAAACATTTACTCACATTTCAAAGTTCTGTCAATGCACTACAAGTGGTCACTAACATCTATCCGCTCCATTAATAAACTAAATAGGTTTTTTCACACACACTTGCAGAACAAGTGAATCAGTTTTTCAACGTGAACGTGTTAAAAACAGTTAAGGCCTCAGATGTTTCATTCCGTTCTTAATATCATCTTTTCAGTTTTGGAAACCCAAGATGCAATACTGCCCCTAGAGTAACTGAAGGGTAACGTAACTGTCGGTGCTCGAGAAACAGTGCGCTGCAATCTACTTCGCATGAAGGACCCTCTCCCTGAGCCGACGCTTTCGGTTCACTGCCTCACAGGCCACACGGACACCTCCCGTCCCTCGTCGTGTCTCCTCTCCAGAGAGGGATCTGTCCATGTCCTCGTCTATCTGTCAACTTATGAGGTAACCAGTCGAATGGTGTCAAAGGTGTTCGCTCCACCATGCGTTGTACGGTGGCTTTCGAAATTAGCCTGTCAATTGAGGGTATAAGGAACATTAGGGTTTAACCCTTTCATTCCCAATTTAGTTCCTAGACAACGCCGTATTAAAAGTTGGTTTACACAGTATTATGAGTAGCAATCCTTAAAGTCGCGTTGTTGTCAAGGAGAAACGTGCTTCTAGAACAACGTTTTGCTGCTTGGTGGAGTACGTATCAACTTCAGTGGCATTAATCTCTCCGACTTTTAAGTTGTGTTACGCAGCAGTTTGCATTCTGCCGCGCGCGCGTGTGTGTGTGTGTGTGTGTGTGTGTGTGTGGCTAGTGTTATTTTATTTTAGCAGCGAATTGTCTTGTCTTTGGTGCTGTGGTGAAGATTATGCTAAGCATTATTAACCTGACAGTGCTAAATATCAACAAAATAGCTTCCGAAGTAATAATATAACTCGATACAAATGCGTGTTGTGCATGAAAAATATGACATAAACGTTATAATTATTCGGTCAAAAATATTAACGAACATTCTTTTATGTTTAGGGTATTGCATAACACATAAAATACTGAATTTTATATTTCCAAAGCGTATTTCATAATGTGGGAATGAAAGGGTTAACGATCCGCTGACAACGTAGTCATCAGAGGCGGAGTTCACGTTCGGATTGCTTGGGTAATGAAATCGCGGGTAACCTAGACCTGGCTGGCCGGAGGTAAATATGAACCATCGTCCTCCCGAACGTGCGTAAGCACTGCGCTGCCTCGCTCGGCAGTTTACGGTATAAGCTACCTCCAATTCATAGCAGTTCCAGTGTGTAGCAATAATCACACACACACAATCTCTCGCATATCTATACGGCGTGTGACACTACTTCAGAGCCCATTAACATGCAGCGTGCTGCTTCACGTTAGCAGTGGTTTGTCGCTTTTTATACTGGCTCCTCTCGTACCGACTGTGAGGGCTAAGAATAGCCACGGCGACCAAGCGGGCGTTCGTTCGCGCCGTCTCTTCGTAGCGTCAACAGTGAACGAATAGCAGGGGAAGAGTGTGGACATTCAGCGCGTATTTGCTTGCGTGTGCCGTTTTAATATTCCATGGATGTCAGTATAATTGTGGAATTCTAGATTAGAAAGCAATAAGTTTGCAGGCTTCCACGGCTAGCGTCAATTAGAATCATGAAAAGAACAACAAGAAATATGCCATTGTTTTGACTGACTCTACAGCAGTTAGTCGCCCTGTACAGAATCACTTCAAAGTCGATCAAAGGTCGGCAGTTTCGTTGTTTCAGTATTTCGTCATGACGCAGCCTAATAATGATTTCATTCAAATTATTTAGCACTTATTTTCTTCCCAACAACTCCTAATCAGTTCGTGGTTTTCTTTGTTCCATTCTTCAGTCGGGCCTCTGTAGCTTGTAGATTTTGGGTTCTCGACAAAATCTGTGGTTGTTAATTTTGGCTTGACTTTCTTTCTATCTTGAAATAATTATCATGTACGACAATTTCCTTTAAATCGCCTTCATGCATTTCTGTTACCCAACTACTTCAGTTATTTGTCCATAAATCTAATTTCAGCGTTCTGCATGTCTGTTGTTCAGTGGCCATGCAAGGGGCCCGTGTTCGATTCCCTGCAGGAGACTGGGTCTTATCGTGACTTTTATCATCACCGAAACGCAAGTCAGTAATTAGACTTGCAGGAGGCGACCTAACCCCGACGCTGATATCCCAGCCATTAAAAGCTACAGGATTATTTCACTTTCAATTCAGCGTTTGCGAGTCTATTGTCTACAAAGAAGATTGTAAAATTGTAATCGTAGTTCTTGATCTGTTTTTTTTTTTTTTTTTTTTTTTTTTGAACGTGATATAGTTTGATTTCTTCACGTTTATGGTTCATATAGGAGCAACGATTTTTCTTAAGTTTTCTTTCTTATTACCCAGCGAGGTGGAACAGTGGTAAAACACTAGACCTCATCTTTAGATAACTGAGACTTAGATTTTTCGTTTACAGCGAATACTGGGACGTTTCCTTACAGCTTCGGTGTAAAGTAATGGAATATAGCTACTTTTAAGTGGGAATGATCCTTAACATTAGCAATATTTTCCATACGTTGAGTTCCTTATACTTTTTTACTCTTCCTAACGCAGTACAACATGACACATTGAGGAAGAACACGCTACCCAATCAGCGATTGGTGGCGACTCTGCGACGATCTGCAGCAACCGTTCACAGACGTCTGTGGAACGAACAGAACACCTCGTGCACTTGTTCAAGCTACTTAATCACCTCCAAAGGTTTCACAGGTACGTAAGCGACCAGAAATTGAAAGAAGCCATGTAGTTAGCGATCGGACTGGACAAGGCTGGGGTAGCAAATCAAGCAACCTGACATTCGCAATGAGTGATGTAGGGAAACCAGTGATCAGACACCTCTTCTTTACTTATCGCGATCGCTATTAGTAAAAACGTGTAAGTAGAGAGCAACACATAAGTTAGAGAAAAGAAATTATGCGATCAACAGAAGAGGAGAAAACACAAATTACGTAAGAAGTGCGTTTCATGTGCTTTAATTTGCTTACGCGGGAAAGTGAAGGTCGGTTCCTTCTAATGATACGCAATATATATAAATAGAAACAACGAGCCGTCAAAGACTTGTAAGTCTGATGAACAGGGCGTACCATTGCTACACAAAGGCGGAATTGAGCAAAGGTGTTGGTACTTACCGTGACTCGGCAGCGTAACAATAACTATCAGACAAAGAAAGAAAATGGGAAAGGTTTTAGAGTGCCCTTCAGGCTCCAGTAGCAAGACACACGCCGAATGTCGTGGTTTGTCTCTCTTTTTCTAAATACCATTCAGGCTTTTGGGTAACAAGACTAAATAGTGTGCTGTATTCTAACCACTGAAATATCATGAAGTCGTTATTAAAAGAAACACAGCTTCATATAATAAAAATATGGAACATGACTGCTATAATAAAAGTAAAAGCTCTCGCCCAAGATGGAGGCAAAATTTGAATATCTCGGACTTAGGAGAGACAAGTTTGCACCCCCTCCCTCCGTTCCTCGATGTCACCAGGTAGTAGCAATGACGAGTAACGTATCAGCATTCGATTCTGAGAAGTCACGAAAAAGCTTGGAGATACGTATATATACGATGCATATTCATTCATAGAATAGTTAAAAAATTACTTCTGATAAATTTCATGACGCATGGATGGCTCTGACGTCGAAAAAGTTATCCACAGATGCAAAAAATCGATCGTTAGTGGCAACTCCATTATTCGCGGAACTGAATATAGTCTCACGTATAGCGTTAACGTTATTAGTTGTATTAGGGGCGAACGAAAAGTTACCGTTAGAAAGTCGCACATCCCATAATTTGAATGGCAATGAGGCAAAATTCCCGTGAGCATCCCAGCGGCACACTATGTCGAAGATACCCGTTTGGTATATCTGTGCGCCCTGTTGCGTCAACAAGTCCGTAACTACCTGTTGCACAGCGTCGTCTGACCCTTCAAAGCCTTTTATAAGGGACAAAAGACGCGATAATCTCCCGAGGAGAGATCCCGACTTCTAGGTGTTCGTTGCCTCCCCGTCGAGTTTGGGTAACTTCTGCGTTATATTTGCAACACGCGGACGTCCACTATCGCGAAGCAGCAGCACCGGTGGTCTTCTACAGACATGCTGCCACCTACACATTCTTCATTCCTTCGTCCTTCGACAGCCAAGGAAAGGACAACAGAAGACTCGGACGCCACAGTTCAAGTTACCACTCTGACACTCGTAGAATGCGGTGCTCACTTGTTGCAGCAGGCGGCGGCGCACACCCAGCCAGACTGCCGCCCGCGCGCTTGCAGCATCACGCCAGCGGCTTCCTCTGCGATACTGCCAACTGCAAACCACCAACTTCCCCTGCTGGCGCCGGCGCCGCCCACGGAACTGCCGCACACCGTTTGCACAAATCGTTGCTTTCAATTTTCGCAACCAGATTAAAGCTCAGGGAACAATAAACTGTAGGAGCTCTGTTTGTCTCCGACATTTTCTACGTACCAGAAATGTAAGAAATGAAGCGCTCCTTCCCTGTAATGAGCGATCACACGTCGCACTGCTGCCTCGGCCTCCCCGTCCCGATGTTCCGCCTCTCGAAAACGTCTGTCCACGACTGCGGAACGACAGACTCGGGATACTCCCACCGTCGGAGGATCGAGTTCTACCAGGGGCGTGTGTGTGTGTGTGTGTGTGTTGTCCTTAGGATACTCCATCCGCTGCTATATCACAACGTTGGCAAAATGAAGAAACAGCATGGACGGTTATATCCGACACATCCAGAGCATCTTTTATTTAATGCCGAGGCGTGTAGCAGCGGTTATATCCAGCATTGCGGCAACACTTAATACAGCACCCTTTTCACTTCGCATGAGCTATATTTTCAATCATGCGATCTCTCTACAACGTGTTAGCACTAAAGAAAAAAAAAAAAAAAGCTGTGATATCGCCGAGGCTTCTTGGCGTTGCATTTTATATGGCCAGCAGTGTAGTAGGTGCAAAGAAGGGGGAAAAAAGTCTGATAGTAGAGTAAACAGCGGCACCGCCACACTATTGTATACGTAATGTAACCTTTTCCTCTTTTGTGAGCCGTAAAAGATGTCGATCTGCGCATGCAGTGTTGTTGGGCCTAGACTTACGAAACTCGCCGACGCATCACTGTGTAGCAGGTTGATGTGAATAGCCAACCGTAAATACTGGAAACCTTGAATTGATTCAATGTCAGCTCTCAATAAAAATTATGCTGTAAACTTTCAACACTCATTATCCTTCACAGCGAAGTCTTTCGATACTAACTGGTCGAAAGGTACAGCAAATAAAATAGGATAACTCACGTGTTTGTCTACACAGAAATTATGGTCAGGTTTCACAGTGCACAGTAACAGGTTGCGATGTTCATCAAGAACCTCGCATTCTGAAATTTCTGTGAAGACAAACACTTGAGTTATCGTATTTAATTTGCGGTACCTGTCGACCAGTTAGTATCAAAAGACTTCGCAGTGGAAGAATAACGAGAGTTGACAGTTTACAGGATAATTTTTATCGAGGGCTGACGTTGTATTTACTGACACCGTGGAAGAAGTCCCACACTTCTCTGACATTTGTTTCATGCCACCTGGTATTATATGTGATATTCGTCTGTACCAGCTCAGAACACAAACTAAATAATTGTAGTTTCTATGGAGAGTACTAAAGTAATCTTCTTACATAGAGCTGTTGCATAGCGTTGAAAACATTGACCTTTCGATTTGGGCGGAGGTGCACAGCCATTCAGATTTAAGTACTCTGTCGTTTTCTTAAATCACTTCACGTAAACACAGGATACACCCATCTATGATGCAAATACCTATATTTTGCCCCAGCATTGTCCAACTAACTTCCGTCTTAACTGCTCTCTACTGCCAACGGTACGCTAAACACACTATAGGAGGTGAACTATCCTAAGTTCCCTAGAATCGCTTAATAACACGACAATGTGTTAAACTGAGAATAAAATATATCAGTAATGTGATTCAGCCATATGGAACTTGTCTAAGAACCCGTCCGGCTTATAACCTAATTCCGCATCCAGGAAAGATACACTTCCGCTCCTCCGCGATCTATAAATTTGACTTTGTTTGGGCAGCTCCTGCAGAAAAAGAAACGAACACAGGATGGATAAATCATTATCGTTACGTTACTGGAGAATCATTATTTTTCCAAGAAATGAGGCAGCGATAGCAAGCGGGCAAGCACAGAGCTAAAAGGGGGCGTGACGCCTGGAGGGATATAAATAGCCTGGGCGGCGGCAGGTACCAGCCACCTTACAAAGGGTCGTCTGTGCGAGAGAGCGCACACGTGAGCGTGCTGGACATTATTTACAGTGGCCGTCATTACGCAAACATTGCAACTTAAGCTAACTACGTGTTGTTGAATGGCATACAAGCTACATAAATAATGGAACGGGATTCAAAACGAAACAGGCAACTAGTTTTTGATTATCACGTGATCATCATTTATGTATTTGGGAAATATTTAGACAGTCAGGCGTAATTTAGACAATGCTATTGCTACTCCAATGAAACTTTCACTCTGCAGCGGAGTGTCCGCCGATTTGAAACTTCCTGGCAGAACCGGAACTTTGCCGGAACCGGAACTCGAACCAGGGACCTTTGCCTTTCGCGGGCAACTTTGGAAAGTAGGAGGCGAGGTACTGGCAGAAATAAAGTTGTGAGGATAAACCGTGAGTCGTGTCGGGATAGCTCAGTGGTAAAGCGCTTGCCCGCGAAAGGCAAAAGTCCCAGGTTCTAGTCCCGGTTCCGGAACACAATTTTAATCTGCCAAGAAGTTTCTATTGCTACTCGATTATCCAAAATTCTGCGAGGCCAAATTCCCTACGGTATTGTATACAACCCGAAACAGCTTGCCCCAATTGGGACGTCATAAAGACTTCCTAATCGAAATAAACTAGAAGGTTCCAACATTTACAAATACCGGAAATACATTCCATGCCAAACTACAATTTCCTCAGCATTGGATGAGTCAACTCGTAAATCGGAGGAAGCCTAAGGTCAGCCACCTCCAATGCCTAGCAAAACACGGTCTGCACGGCCACTACGGTCGGGGGTTCGAATCCCCCCTCGGGCATGGATATTTGTGCCGTCCTAGTTCGTAAGTCGTTCATAAGTAGTTTGTACGTTTAGGGACTGATGACCCCGTAGTTAAGTCCAGTAAGCTTTACAAACATTTGAACTTTTTTTTTTTTTTGAGCCTAGCAAAACACTATGGCTTTCACGGCAACTTTTATCATGTTTTAAATGAGGAGATGTATTTTCTAACAACATCCATTAAAAAGGCAGCATTCGTTAATTGTTCCCTTGAGCGTCATGAAGATATAAGCAAATGTTCAATGTTTGTAAATCTATGGGACCATCAGTCCCTAGGCTTACACTAACATGCCCGAATCACAGCTCTGCCGGGAGCGGCCTCGCAGCCGCTGACATGGCGCCTAGAACCGCGCGGTAAGTATAAGCAGCTCTAGTTATACTTTGGGGAAAAACTGTGTAATATATTTCCGAGAAGACGGTACTAAGAGCCCTCTTACGTTACTTCCGTGACTCAGTCTAAGGTGCAGGAGTCCAGTCACTTCCGGAGTGACGCACTGCTGCAAGAAACACATTGCACGCCACCTTTCTCGGAAGCAGACACATCGTAATACGAGAAATCAGAGCTCGAACGGAGAGATTCAGGTGGTAGCTGGTCTTTTGCCGGCCGCGGTGGCCGAGGGGACTGAGGCGCTTCAGTCACGGTCTACACGGCCACTACGGTCGGGGGTTAGAATCCCCCCTCGGGCATGGATATTTGTGCCGTCTTTAGTCATAGGTAGTTCATAAGTAGTTTGTAAGCTTAGGGACTGATGACCCCGTAGTTAAGTCCCATAAGTTCTACAAACATTTTGAGATTCAGGTGTTCTTTCTTCCCGCGCGCTATTCGAGAATGGAATGGGAAATAAATAATATGAAGGTGGTTCGATGAACCCTCTGCCAGGCACTTAAATGTGATTTGCAGAGTATCCCATGTAGATGTAGGTGTTAACTTTACAGTCGCAAAGAAGGTCGCAGAAGCGGTCAGCACGTGTGTTTCGAGAGGTTTACGGATCCACTAATCATTCGTGTAACTAATTACTTCCGAAACTTTGATCTGAGTACGGAACAAAGCAGTTAACTGAATCATATTAAGCACAAGAAGTGTTACGTAATGTCTTGGCATAATCTAATAAACTCAAGTTCTGCCTCGGTGGCTGCTAGCAGTGGGCAGTGACGTCCGCGACATCGCCATATATGCACAGGCGTTCACTTGGCCTTCGATGCGGCCGCTTCAACCTCGTTATCGCACGATTCCAGCCGCGCTAGGCTGAGCTGCACGCCGCCGTCCCTACTGAGGATGTCGGTGATATTAATTTCGATAGCTTCTTTAATTACACAATCTCAAAAGCCATTAGTGCAGGCCACATTGGAGGTATCAACAAATTTGATTCTGTGACCGTTTCCTAAACCACGATAGCTAAAACAGATTTCTCTGGTTATCGTAAACGATAAAGCGTCTCCTGCGTTGTTTTACAGTTCGCACTGTTTGTCCGACGTATTATCGTTCACACTCGCAAGGTACCTTGTAGACCCCAAGTGTTCTGAGACATACTGCGCCTTTAATTAGTCTCAATAACTGCATATCACAAAACGGCAAGAAAGCAGTTTCTTCTCTTCCTCCTCGGGTTCTTGCACGATGCACTAATGTATGTAGCGCA
This sequence comes from Locusta migratoria, assembly GCA_026315105.1. Classification (NCBI taxonomy): domain Eukaryota; kingdom Metazoa; phylum Arthropoda; class Insecta; order Orthoptera; family Acrididae; genus Locusta; species Locusta migratoria. Next base: position 16,498,575 of record CM048755.1, read on the forward strand.
GTGCGCTTCTGTGCCACGTGATCGTGGCTTGCGAGTACAGAGGCGCGTGATAGGGTTTCTATAAACACTGTGGCCCACGCATTTGCTTTGCAGCGGACGAGGACGTCGATGCATTTTCTTCTACCTCCATGTTATTGTGCATGTTGTTGACACGATCCAAGAACTCGGCGAGTCCATGGGGCCTAACGACCAACTACCGTCAATGTATCGGAAGAAACGATCTTCAATGGCGCCGTATCTAGGGAAATATCCTCGAAATTTTTCATGAAGAGGTGAACAGCTGGAGCTAACGGGCTTCCCATTGCGTCTCCGTCCGTCTGATAGTAATGCTGACCGTTTTATAGAAAAGGGGAAGACGTAAGAGTGTGTCAAAGAGCTCGACAAAGAACTAAGATTACTAATTACAATGAGTCATTGATAGACATAACAGTAATTTAGAGTTTAAAAATAACCGTGATTTTCCTAACCAAAACAACAGAAGAAAAAGGACCTACGTTTTTCATCAGCCAGCCTTAGAATGGCGCAAATACGCGTGAAGTATTCCATCGTATAAGTCTCGGATCATTTAACGAACGATTGGAAACTCTAAAATATGAAAGTAAGTAGAAAACAAAATAGGGATCATTTTGCTCGGTAACTTATACGATTAGGAAGATTGCTTTGTCTGTGTACACCTCATATTAATTTTTGTGCTACGTACTGTAATAAGATACAAACGCTTCAGTGGTACTCTGTAAGCGGCTATACTTTAAACATTCATTTCCTTCTTTCCCTAGCTGCTATACTGATATCGGTTTAGACTTGAAACAAGGGTAAACCTGCCGGGCGCCGAGGCAGCCTGGGAAACAAAATCCAAATTGTGATCCGGCCGTGAGTGTCGGCGGGCAGAGCAGTGGGCGCGCCCTCCACCCACGCTAAGTGCGCGGTTCCGGCCGAGGAGAGACAAAAGAGGGCACAAACTGCAGTGCTAACCACTACGGAAGCTCGTCTTGAAGCATCAGCAAGTGTTCGCGGAACATAATCTAGCTTCTTTCACACTCCATATCGAGCAGATAATAGACGAAGGTAGCCGGTTAAATGTAGTTTTCCTTCATTTCCAAAAGGCTTCTGACAGTGCACCACAAATGTTCAAATGTATGTAAATCTATCGGAACAAACTGCGTGGTCATCAGTCCGTAGCTTACAAACTACTTAAACCTAGGTAAACTAACCTAAGGACAACACACACACCCGTGCTCCAGGGAGGACTCGAACCTCCACGGCGAGCAACTGCACGCTCCGCAGCGAGACGCTTTAGACCGCTCGGCTACTCCACCGCGGTTCTCAAAATTCCCATCTGGCCATTCTGATATTCTGAGCTCATTATCGCCGGTCTGTTCAACGGCCAGTTCCATCGTTTAAATAGATAGGTAGCGCTATGAAATGATGGAACTTCAAGTATGACTTGGAAAATAAAACAAATATGTGGAATCAGTAATGAGGAAGGAAAAGGGAAGATAAATAAATAAAATTTATTTATTTATTGAGATTGTTCTGACGGATGCTGCGCGGGAATTGCCGCTTGGTCTGGGGCGCCATGTTGCGGATTGCGCGGCCTATACCATTGGAGGTTCGAGTCCTCCGTCCGGCTGTGTGTGTGTGTGTGTGTGTGTGTGTGTGTGTGTGTTCTGTCCGTAAGACACGTTGCGAATACCGGCGCAACTGTATGGAAAATCACAAACCCATTGCAAACACCTGACGTCAATTTTAAACATGTATAGGAGGAAAACGGGGAGCAAATTTTATTGTCTTCGTCATTTACCTCGTGTAAATACAAAGAGACTATGGCACAAAATTAGGCCGAGCACAGTAGCATTTCTCCACACACCGTTCGAAAATGGGATACAGCAGGAAGATGCTAACACGGGTACTAAGTATCCTCTGCTATTTACCGCACACCTGCCCATATAATAAATAAATAAATAAAAAGTGCATCACGAAGTAATCACGCAAACTGGTAACAAATTCATATTCGTGCAGCTAACAACGAAACATGCCAACTGGCATATTGTTGTGAACAAGTCATGCAGAATGAAAATGAAAGGTCCAACGTAAGTGCAGTAAGTTAAATATATCTCGTGCTACTAGAAAAAACAGTAGAACCTCGTGAGCATCCGCAGGGAAATTTAAGGATGTCTTTACTCAGTCAGTCATTATGGCTTTAAATAAATAACAACTGCCATCTCCCGTCATCCTAAAACACAAAAACATGCCTTCTTCCACTCAACGATTAACAGAAAAATTACTTTACCTGTGTAACAACCAGCTATAAAAAACTTTAAATACCCCTTTACATAGCATACAAAAGTTATTTCGACCAGACATAGTAGCAATATTACACATAGTTTAACTGAAATGAATGTAGAAAACGGGAGTGCGGACAAAATTTCGCATATCACTTAGCGTACGGCCTGTATGCGTCGTGCGCCGCCATCCTGTCCGACATGTTAGTATGTCTGCACGGCAACCTGTGAATCATCACGGTAAAAGAGTTGGGCTTCACGCCTCATGACATTGATTTGCGAACAGCTAAAAAAACGGCTTGAAAATCCCCCCCCCCCTACTTGAATGTAAATTGTACAACGAAGTCTGAGTGACTGTAGCAACCTTTCGAACACCCCTCGCGAAAAGGGGATTGCATCACAGATGCCATAATTGGCGTTATTAGCTCTTCATCCACATCGACAAGTGTTTCGTAAGTAATACACTCCAGGTGTCTCCAGACCAACGGATCAAGGAGGTGCGCGGACATTGGTTGCTGTGACCCACTATACCAGCAGTCTCATTTCCGATACACCCTGTAAAACAATCACACGAAATCTAAACCCATCACAATACACAATGACTTGCAACTTACTAGAATAACCCTAACACCACGTGAAACAACATATATTCTAGTACCTACCCAATTTAAATAGGACGAATATCAAATACAATAAATGCACTATCCACTTCCGTACCAGTAAAAATATTGGAACGAACGTATGTTCAAGTATAACTAAAATCTGAGAATATGCTTCTCCTGGAATATTGAAAACAACGCATTGCACACTGGGAATAATTTATATATCGGCCAAAGCAGACGACATTTTAATATTACTCTGAAGGAATACGCTCAGAACAAGTGATGGAAATCAAACTTGCATTTACACCTGAAAAATCAATACAAAAAATTCGATAAAGTTAAATCTGCGTCAAAACTACAACACAGAATACCAAAATAGGCACTAGCAATTTGGTCCAACAGGTTTAGGAACATTTCATTATTTCATCAGCCGTGAGGTTGGGCTCAAACAAGCCGACTCACGTAATCGGCGAAGCGCTCAACATCTAAATAGGGGCGATTCAACTTAATCGATGTTAACAGAAATGGGTGAACTATGTCCGAACACAGCGCCAAGATAGATGTCGACCCAGAATGTACAGGTCTATTGCTCACTCGCCGCGCTAGTTCGAGTACGATGAATGCTGGGAGCTGTGCTCGATCGGGCAGGGGAGGAGACTAAAGCTCTGTATAGGGAAAGTATGGCCAGCCTGCCAGCGACAGCCATGTTGGGCCTATTCCGCTGCTGCTTACGCACCGACCCGCTACAACGCTCCCAGCGCTTAGCAATACTTATCAACCGATTTTGAGAAAACTATTCAATGAAAAAATTTAATTTTTTCACATGTTATAGTGTTATATATTCGCTCGACAATGATCTCAATTACTATTCATTATTACTTATAGTCTCCGTGCTACATCAAATTAAGTAAACTACTGCGCAAAATTTTGAAGAGTTTGCAGAGGAAAAATCGCATTGCGTAGACTTTGCGTATGGTTGATTTTAGCACACACAATGTTGCGGACGAAATGTAGGCAAGATATCGAAATTTTATTACAGGTTGAGAGCAGAACGATAACTCTTTTCGTTCTCGAGATACAGGGTGTTACATCCGACGAACAGATGCGGGAACTTCTCGTAGTTCCGTCCATGCGGACCTGGCTGCTCTACGGAATATTTATCGTCCGATTTTAAAGAAAACTGTTTGCTTTGTGGTTCCAGATCTAAAGAGTTCACCTATAAATTCAGATTGACCTGTACCGTAGCCAAATATTCCAATAGACGGCGAACATGTCGTCATGGGAGCAGAGTGTAAATTAAGAAAATAATTGAGATCATGGATAAGTCTTCGATGAGTATTTTCTTGCGTATTATGTACTTATAACTTACATGAACTACGAAAAATGGAAGGAGATACCCACTACGTGACTTTTACCAGCAACAGAAAGTAAAGTAGCCTTTAAAACGCCAATTACATTTGAATGTCTAATATTTGTCTTGTTTCAATTCTTTGTTTCTTGTAATGATACACTGTAACACATGAAAACGAATGAGAAAAGCTTGCTTCAGGAACTGCATATTAATTTCATATCTAAACGGGAATCTAGTCCACTCACTAATATGTCAAAAATAGTGAATTTTCGGCAACTACCTGCAAATAAAATAAACGACTCGTGAACAATTTAACCTCACGACATTATGCAGAATTTTCTTCACAAATTTATTCAAGATAAAATATATAGGTATCTGCTGCGTGATCCATTAGAGTTTTTTTATCTATTAATTTGCATTATTAATTAAAACCATCACAGCACGAACCGAAGTTCGCTTCTGGGCTCCCAGTTTTCTTTGACGACTTTCATTAGCCAGACTGTCCATCTTCCTATATTTCAGATATCTAATGGAAGTACTGTAATGTTTACCTCCTTTCTTCGTTTCTTAAAAACACCCAAAAGTACAACACTGTGGCGTTATTCAAACCAAAACATACGAATATTCACAAGGTTTCTCATGGCAGCCCAGCAACGTATAGGACCAAGATGGCGGAAAAAGGCATGTGACTCGATTTCAGCCAATCACGAGCTGCAGAAGGCGGCAAGCGGCGCGGAAAAGGATGGCCATACTTTCCCTATACAGAGCTTTAGAGGAGACCACCTAGGCGCGCTCGCAGCTTTGCCGACAGCAGTTGTGTGTGTTACGCTGATTCTCATTCTCTGTATTCCCACTAGCTGATGGAACGATACGCGCACAATTTGTCCCGTGCACAAGACAAAGAACCATTTAAATTGAAACAAGTTGAAAGTTTCAGATATTACCTTAGTTATTAATATACTTCCACGCCAGTTCACTGCTGCATGCAATTCCAGACAAAGTAAATTCTATTTCAAACATATGCGAACTTCTGCCGGCATGCATTCACGCAATATAACCTGCAGGATGAAATGAAGAAATCGAAAGAAACAAATATCACGGATTCTCCTTAAAAAAGGAAAAATGTAAGTTTTGTATGAAACATGTTTTCGTTTCCTGATATATGGTTCAGTAATCGGCAAAAATAAAAATTGTTGAAAACGGTAATATCACAGAGATGGACGTAGGCGTCTTTCTCTGGGTTTAACACTTCCTGTTTCAGCAAACAGTTTGACATTACTGAAAGTCGTCGCAGAAGGAACATTCCTATCAGAGAACAAATTAGCATACCTTTGACGAACTGCTTCAACGTTTTTCATTTCTTTGAGTCTCAAAGTAAGAGGAAATTATATCTTCTCTCTCTCTCTCTCTCTCTCTCTCTCTCTCTCTCTCTCTCTCTCTCTCTCTCTCTCTCTCTCTCTCTCTGCGACCGTTAACATAGAGGAATAATTGCGTAGACATGTGTACAGTGCTATAAAGTACGAATATCGGAGAAGCATATGTTTCACCCTTCTCAGAGTTGACGGTCGGGCATTTAGAGTACGGTATGGACCGAGCAATCTTCAGAGAGGAACTTGGAGCCCCACATTCACAACTGCTGCTTCAGTGACCACGAGGACCAGTACATAGATGGCGAGCTGCGGCGCGCCTGTTTGCAACTGCCAGTGACAGGCTCAGGATGCAGACGTTGGCAGTGCGGCGAGCGTCTGCTGCTGCTGCCTTATTGAGGTTAAGCGGGCAGGGCGCGCGGCCAGCTGCCTGCCTCCTCACGCCTTCATTAATAAGTGGACACGAGCCTCTCAATTACATCCCAATCGTGCAAACCCCTTCAATTTCTCGGCATAACCTGACGTTTAAATTAATACTGCGCAAAAAAAAAGTATCAACCAACTATTAGATGTACGAAAACGATTCAGAGTGCGATAATCTACACTCTACAGCTTATTCGATATTTTCAAAGAGGAAATCTTATACGTCACTATTAGTTTCTGTATATACAAATTGTACTTCCAATCGCTACCAAAATTCAATTGAATTTAACAGGCCAGACAAGATTAAACTGCCGTTTGCAATTTGGAAGCAAGCTGGAAGTGTTGAAATTTTAGTAGCAATGTTTACTGCTCTTCCACCAGTGACAATCGTTGTAAATGAACATACTACTTTTACAAACGAAATACACCATCGGCTTAACTGACGCTCGCAGGCAGTACTGGAGCCGCGGCGGAATAGCCGTGCGCACTGAGAAGTCGTGCTGCGGTGCGCGCGGCCTTTCGCCGGCGAGGGTTCGAGTCCTCCCCCGGGCATGGGTGTATGTGTTCTCCTTAGGTTAGTTTAACTTAGTTTAAGTAGTTTGTAAGCTAGCGACTAATAACCGAGAAGTTAAGTCCGATACATTTACAAACATTTCAACATCTGAGCGTACTGGGTCTTACGGAACCACTAATGAATGTATCAATGACTGTGACACTACCTTGTCATTAAAATGAAAAACAAAGGCTCCGTAGTAAGTGGAAAAGTGAAATAATAAAGTTTGGCAGCCTATGAATGAATATGTGACCCTGCAGCGTAATTTCACCACGCGAGAACAGTCATGCTAATACCAAAGCATTAAGTATCTGCAAATATCATTCAATGTACTCCGTTAGACACCGAGAGACCAACTCCGGACTCTTTCATTTCGCGGGAAAGTGGTCTAACTCGTCAGCTACCCTAGCACGACTCGTCCTCACAGCTTTACTGACGCCGCTATCGCCTCTCCTACCTTCTCCCTGAAGTTTCCTGTCAGACAGGACGTGTAGTTCGGCTCAAGGAGGCCGGTTGGAGTAACCGGCGAATCGCTAGACATTTGGATAGGAGCGGTGCCACTGCTCGACGATGTTGGGAAATGGTGAGGGTGACCTATCGAGACGACAACGCGAAGAGCGTGCAATCTTCAGAGAGGAGCTCAGAGCCTCAGATTCATCATTATAATCAATGTGACGTGCAAATACTGCTTCAGTTACCATAAGAGCCATTAACCTGACAGTGCAGGAACCTGGTATCGGAACGCCAATACTAGCCTTACAGTTTCCATCGCTCCTATTATGCTCACTCGCATGTGCAAACATCCCAGACAAAGGTGGCCTGTTCGTGTCATCCGCAGCACCCTTACATTGTCGTTCTGTTGCCCTTCGTGGCTAGCCTCCTGGGATTACATTTCAGCAGGGTAACGCCCGGCAGCACACGGCGCGGTTCGCATGGCTTGTCTTCGCGCTTGTCAAACTCTACGTAAGCCAACAAGGTCACCGGATCTCTCCTCAACATTGAGAACATCTGGAGCATAATGGGCAGGGATCTCCGACCAGCTCGGGATTATGACGATCTAACGCGCCAATTGGACAAGCCCTCATGAGAACATTTAACAAATTTATGCACCAGTGCCAAGCTGAATAACTGCTTTCATAACGGCCAGAGATGGACCAACGTATTATACATCATCATCATAAATTCAGACTATGCCTTCCAGCGTCGTCTGCAGCATAGTCCCCCTTATAAAACTCCTCCGCGATCTCTGTTCACAGCTAACATTGACGCCTCGTCAAATGTTAAGTCTGTTACTTCAAAATCAGTGTTGGTCGAAACCAAGTACTTTTTCCTTGGTCTACTTCGACTCCTGCCCTCTACTTCTAACCCACGAGAGTCTTGGGTAACCTTACTTCTCCCATGCGTGTAACATGGTGGGGTCATCTAATCCTGTTCGCTCTAACTACTTCATCTATGGATTCATTCCCTGTTAAAAAGGTAACCTTTAAAAAGGTAACCTGTGCCCGCCCAGCTTTCACCCCCATGCCATAGGGCTGGTCGAAAGATTAAATGGCGCCCTGAAAGTCGTGGACTGACCTTCTTCTTGCAAAAGAGAGTAGATCTAAACTGAGCGCTCACTGCATTGGCTTCGTTATACCGTGACTCCAGTTGTTTCACTAAGTTGTCATCCTGCGAGAAAACACATCCCAAGCTTGTGAAACTGTCTACCTGTTCTAACTTCGTTCCTCCTGCTTGGCACTGTATCTGTTTAAATCTTTCCCACAGACATTACTTTCGTTTTGGATATGCTGATCTTCATACCATAATCCTTTCAACTGTGACCTATCTCTGAAATATTTGTTTGCATTCTCCCAATCGAATCTGCCATCACCACTAAAAAGTCAATACGAAACTTCATTTTTTCCACCAATTTTAGTTGCACTCTTCCAGCTGCCTGAATACTTGGGTGAAGACTTTTCATTGCCTGCAGAAGTTTGCCTCCTACACCATAATCTCGTAGAACTGACAATAACACGGTAATAAGCCTTTTCTAGATCTACAAAACATAGATACTTATTCAAAATGTTGAAAGGTTTGTAAATCTATGGGACCAAACTGCAGTGGTCAGCAGTCCCGAGACTTACAAACTAATTTAACACACACACACACACACACACACACACACACATGCCCGAGGGAGGACTCGAACCTCCGGCGGGACTGGCCGCCCAGTCCGTAGCATGACGTTCCTCTCATAGCACTTCTCCAAAATCTGGTCATGAGAACCTCTAAGAGGCCTGAACCCACTGATTTTCATCCATCTTGTCTTCAACACTCGCGCGCTCTCCTTTCGACAATACCTGATAAGATTTTTCTCACGATGCTTTTTAACGATATACCTCTGCAGTTGTTACTATCATTGCTGTTACTATGTTTGAAAATTGGAGTGATTATTGCTTTCGCTCAGCCCGACGGAACCTATCCCGACTCCCACGCCATTTCAATTATCCTTTGTAACCATTTGAGACCTGACATTCCACTGTGTTTATGAGTTCCGACTGAATTTCATATACCCCAGCCGCTTTATTGCTCTGCAATCTATTTACCATTATCTCCACGTCGTCAAATGTGATCCTATTTCCATCAACATACCTATCCCATTCTACATCGAAATCTGAAACATTAATGAACTTGGTTTCACCGACTTTGAGATACTCTTCAAAATATTTCTTCCAGATGCTCAAAGCAGCCACAGGATTCACTGGCAGTTTTCATGCCCATTCCGAAACACTTGTCAGTTCCTTAGCTCCTTCCTTTCTAAGACAGCTAATTACACTCCAGATTGGTTTTCCACCGAAAGTTTTCAACCTATTTCAAAGTTCTTCTGTTTGGATGCAGCAATTGTTTGGCTTTGTTTCTTTCTTCAGGAAGTTTCCCTGTATGCCCGAGTTCTGATATGGAGCCGCGCGGGAGTAGCCGAGCGGTCTGGAGCGCACGTTGCGGATCGCGCGGCCTCCCGCGTCGAAGGTTCGAATACTCCTTCGAGCATGGATGTTTGTATCGTCTTTAGTAGAAGTTAGTTCATAGGTAATTTGTAAGTTTAGGGACTGATGACCCCGCAGTTAAATCTCATAAGCTTCACAAACATTTGAACTTTTTTTTTTCCTGATACGGAACCATTTCTCATACATTTTCTTTTTCCTTTTACAGGTTGCTGTGACTGTGTCATTCCAGAAAGCTTGTTCCAGCCTTTACACACTACTGTTCCAAGACATTCTGTAGTCAATTCTAGTATTGTGTTCCTGCACCGTGCCCATTCCTTTTCCAATAACTGTAAATGACTACATTCAACTAACTGCTACCTTTCTGCGATGACTTATGTACTTGTGCCTGATTTTCTTGTCCTGAAGCTTCTCCACTCTTATACTCCTCCATATGAACCTAAATTCCTGCACTTTTGGCATCACAAAACATTTTCGTGCAGATTAACTAATGATGAAAGTCATCAAAAAATGTTCAAATGTTTGTAGAGATTATGGGACTTAACTACGGGGTCATCAGTCCCTAAACCTACAAACTACTTATGAACTAGCTTATACTTAAGACGGCACAAACATCCATGCCCGAGGGGGGATTCGAACCCCCGACCGCAGCGGCCGTGCAGACCGTGACTGGCACGCCGCAGACCGCTCGGCCACTGCGGCCGGCCGATCAACGAACTCTTTGAATACAAGTGTGCCCCTGATTGCCTTCCTGAATTTCTGATCTGTTGTTATACAATCAATGACAGACCTTGCTCTATGCCTTCCCAAAACTAGCGGTGAATCTTACGCTTAAAAAAGGAGTTTGTGATCATTAATCCCATAATCGCAAAAATCCAAGAGCTGTTTCCTGTTCCTATTTGTCCCGATATCCTCTCATAGCCTACTCATAACATTTTCATACCCTATGTTCTATTTCCTATCCTAGCATTGAAATCACCCACGAGCAAAACACTGTCCTTGTGCTCTAACAACTAAATCACTAAGTGTGTCCATCTCATCTTCCTCTCTCACTTCTCAGCCTGAATGTACAGAAACAAATTTAGTTTTCTTGCAGGAGTGTGCCACATCGTATTCTCCCACTTGGCCCCCTTTCTCCCGCCCTGTGGACAGCGTGGTAGGTCGTCACGCAGGTGGCCCGAGTTCGATTCCCGGTCCGGCCGGAGATCGACTGTTGTGTCGTCCTCACCACGCAAGTCGCTTGCACCAGGCAGGCCGAACACGACCCCAGTTGGGTTGTAACGGCCACAAACGCCATACGAAATCGCCATCCCCTTACCCGAATGTCACTAACAGCTAAAACGTCTAACCCCATCTTACTTGCAGTCTCTGCCAGCTCTAACTTCTTTCCAGCGCAACCCCCGCTGATATCAGTATCGTATTCCAGATCGTTCGCCAAGTGGTATCTGAGGAATCCCTGGTCTGCCAGTTATAGGTGGGACCCCGTTCCCTCCAAAGGTCCGAGGCATTATGCTCTAATTATTGCCAACATCAGGTCAAAGTACCTGGGAGGCAGGTTGCTGTTCTTAACCGCCCAGGACCCCGTTGAGTTTTACCACTATCCGTTGAAGGACTAACTGGTAATCTTTGTTGTCTTTACACAAAGATGGTCACACCTCAGAATACGTCAGAGATGCCCAATCTTGTTTCAAAGCAACTGGTATCCCGATGTCAGGACCACTCATATGTTACCACACAGTGAACCATAAATTATTATTGACTTGCTCAATTTGGGAAGCTCTTTCACCTTCCCAATTTGTGCATTAAGTCCCCCGACAAGTCTATCTAGGACTTCCTCCAAATCTACAAAACTTATTTTTCCACCCCATGACCGCGTCCTCTGAAGGTGCATAACAATTGACGATGCAAATTTTATATGGAGATGCATCTAACACCGTCGGCGATCATTAATAGGCATCCACTTGGTAATAGCCAAGGATACTTTGATCAGTTCAGAGGGGCCAATCGCTAAGACCCAATATGGGCGTGACTCTGCTATTACTTTATAATGCCCTTGTTTCTTCTATGGCTATCACGCTGCATTAGTAGTTGAGCATCTGTGATGAAGAACCGTTTGTGGCGTATTCCGCACGCAGCGGCTGCGGAGGAGCCGCTTCCGGCGGCTGTGGCGGCTTCCTGTGGCGAGCGCTTCCTGCTGCCCTCCACAACTGCCTGCAAAACATCTTACACTCCATTTCAGCTAGCCATTACCTTTTCTTCCGATTCTGCCTTTACGTTTATCCCACGATTATTACTAATAAAGGATTTATACAATCCCAATTCACCTCATTTACTCTGAATAAATAAATAAACCAACGTTGTACTACGTAGCACGTACTTATATGTCTCGCTGCGTTACAAAACAATCTTACACCCCATCTTTCTCAACTTGTTCCACAAATGAGGCAAGTGGGTTGTAAAACATTTAACGGTCGGAACACTTGTTAGTCACTTTTGTATTCAATATGCTACACCTAAATACACTGTGACAACAAATCACTCTATCCTAACAACAAATTATGAACAAACAAAACAGTCCCAACATCATCCGATTACAGAGCAGTATGAGTGGAAAAGAAAATCAATGGAAGAAACAATATGATAAATTTACTTTCGCTATTGTTCTTACGAACCGTGAAAAAGCTTTGTACATCCTTAAGCATGCAGCTAAAAATTGGCATCCACTCCACCTACTTACAAAATTAAATATCAACTTTGTAGTTAGAAATGCGTTTCTGTTGACAGAGTACTCTAAAATTATAAAACTAACGAGTGAAGTTCAACAGTTTTATACTGTACGTCGTGTCAAACCTACTAGAGAATATATTTCTGCAGTTTTGAAGATAATACAAATGGTCGCATGATAGTATTCAATAAAAAAGAAGAAGGAAGCTTAGGTTTTAACGTCTCGTCAACAGCGTGGTCATTAGAGATAACTCACGTTCAGACTTTTGGGTAGGGCTGGGGAAGGAAATTGGCCGTGGCCTTTGAAAGAAACCATCTCGGAATTTGCATGAAGTGATTTAGCGAAATCACGGAAAACCTAAATCTGAATGGTCAGAGCTGTTGGATTCCGTCAGTTTCAGAAAATATTGAACAACTAAAGGAAACATATTTTTAGCCTTGTGGTGCGATGCGTCGTTGCCTATGCCGCAAAATAAAATGAGTCAGGATATATCGCGGCATTCGGCTTTACGCTGCAGTCACGAGAATTGAAGGATAGACGATCCTTGATAACTTCACAAGCTGCTATAGTTCTGCAGCAGCATCGGTCAATTGTTCCTGGGTATATACTTTAATCTTAAATGTAGAAAGAGGATTCGATGCCGATGCTAGCGAGAATCTGTGTATGATACTTCGTAGAAATACGATGCCTCACAACTGCATTACATCGTTTAAGTTACTGAAGTGAAACAGCTAAAAATCTTACACAATTCTTCCTGATCCGTACGCCTTTTCTAGGAAAAAAAGAGCACTCTTTGTGAAATCATACGAAAAGGGACAGTTGCTCTTTCCATCCTTAGGCACTTTTGTAAGCTATGACAAGTTTATTACACGGCGAACAGTCGATAATAACTATGTAGTCATCGAAGTACATGTCACTATACACTTCGCGCCCTATATATCCGCAGTGAACCCTTAAAACATTAGTAACGTTTATTCTTTGTTCGTTTTACGTTTAGAGAGAATCGTTTTATCAGCTCGCTTTTCAAATGGGAACTGTCAGGTTTTCCGCGTGGCGCTGCTTAAATAGCAACATTTTCTCGAATGACAGTGAAATCTAGACTGTGCTTGCAACGTCGATGTAACATGTAACACCATCTGTGGAACGACCTCGTCAACATAAACATTACATAGATAAAACCGAGGCTGCATTTTCATGTTTCGCTAACAGATGGCGTTACTTCAGTACTGGAGTCAAGCTCGTAACAGTATTTCACAAAATCCGGGCACAATTAGATCTTGTTGGGATGTCGGGAAGGAGCATCCAAACAGTAACGGGCCCGCTATTTCGGGACGGATGGCAACCCTAACTACGACATATATGCTGAATCATTGCTTTGGGAGGGGGGGGGGGGGGCGGAACTGCTGACGTACAGCGTACAAAATAAACATCCGTACACACAAGTTTATCTACGCGTCGACAGCACTGGTGCAGCCTATTCCAAGGCAAAGACCAAACTAGGCTCTTTGATACCACTTTTGACCGAAAGAAACAAATAATTTACCCATGTCAGAGAATCTACAAGCCAAAGAAACTGCTATAGCACACAACACACAGACTCATCGTAATTCTAGGACTTTATTTTTATTTTCTTCGAGAACGTCAACAGGCAAAAATACCTCTAATCTCCAGTAAATTATCTGTATTAGCCATCACTATGGAAACGATACAGTGGAGGATCACTGGCGTAATGGTAATGTGATGACTGCCAGCTGAGATGATTGCTGTATTTGCTATGGCTTCAATACTCGATGTAGATTTTTTCGGTTCTTTAAATTCCCAGGCGGAAAATGGACATGATTTGTATTTGGCGGTATTTAGCAAACTATAAGCCCATTAACTGCGCTGACCATATTACTCGAGTTGTCAATGTGAGAGTCCTAACTCCTCTGTACAGCTGTGAATTCGGGGCATAATTTGTCTAAAATCTTTAAATGTTTGTATAGCTTATGGGACTTAACTACGGGGTCATCAGTCCCTAAACTTACAAACTACTTATGGACTAACTAATACTAAGGACGGCACAAATATCCATGCCCGAGGGGGTATTCGAACCCCGACTGTAGTGGCCGTACAGACCGTGACTGGAGCGCCTCAGTCCCCTCGGCCACCGCGGCCGGCCCAAAAATTTCGCCGTCTTTTTACTCTCTGGTGAGTTCATACAAATAATAAAAAATATGGAAACTTCTTCGTATCTAAACAGCGAAATGTGCAAAAGGTCCAGTGTATGGTAAACAAAGAAAGAAAAAAAGTTTCTTTCATAGAATTGATAAAGTAACTTATTTACGCGTACAAAACTGCTAAGAAATAAAAGAGTTATTCGTTGTAGATTACATGTTGTTAAATTTTATTTTGAATTTCAGCCCGTAGCCGAATGTTTGAGATGTGATTCACGTTTATTTGACAACTGTTGTCTAGTGCACGTGCGGCATAATGGCGGTGTATGCTACTTCCGAACATCGAGATTGCGCTAAGTAAATGAGCTGGTGTATTTGGATACGTGGTTTGTACAGTGGGTTGTTCTACTGGTTTTGGCAGAACACTTGTCAATTCAATAATAATTACAATTATATTTGATGTTCCATTCACGGAAGTAGCATTAACAATTTCAGGCGGGTACTCATTGTCGACTTGCCTTTGTCTTAGCAAGTACAAAGCAACAAGAAACAAAAGTGAAGAGTAAGTGTCGTTAGCTTGCGCTTTGTGCCTCAGGTAGGAAAGGAGAGGAGGCAATACCGGACCCCAGAACCGGTTGGGCGCGTCTGCAACCGCTGCTCCTGTGGAAAGATGGCGCTCGCGGGATAGTGCTTGACTGCCAAGTAGTGGCAGATGCTGCTAACATAGGCACACATTTTTCACAACTGTCCAACAGCAACCGCACAAGGTGAAATAAAACTGACGACTATAGTTTTAAAGACTCAAATATTTTAGCTATTTCTGTCGAAATATTATAATAATCAATTAATATATGAACGTGTATCGCTGAATAGTATCACTAATTTACCATAGCCGCGGTGGAGTAGCCGAGCGGTCTAAAGCACCTCGCTGCGGAGCGCGCGGTTGCTCGCCGTGGAGGTTCGAGTCCTCCCTGGGGCATAGGTGTGTGTGTTTGTCCGTAGGTTAGTTTGCCTAGGTTTAAGTAGTTTGTAGGACTGATGACCACGCAGTTTGGTCCGATAGATTTACAGACATTTGAATTTTGAATAATTTACCATATACCTTGAATCCAGAAAAGTTACCTAAAGGTGTGGATCTGAATTCCTGTTAATTTATCTCTCTCAAATTACTACGAAAGTGAGCTGGTTTACAGGTTTTGGTTTTCCATAGTTAATTTACTTACTTCAGACAAATGTCAGGAATATACCTAATATAACGTCCTCATCAAGCTAGATGTATAAGAACGTATATTCCTATAAAAACGAGTATTGTTTGTTGTTCTTAAACTGTAATATCACGACACCTCCCAATCATAAACAATAGTTGTTGTAGTGAGGAAATCATCCAGGAATTTGGTTAGTATTTCCTACAGAAGCCACAGAAAACCAGCCGCTACCGAGCAGACTGATTGCAACGCCTTAACAGCACAGTTGAGTACACTGGGCTGGGGTGACCCCCGTCTCACGAGCGTTAGACAGCTTCCCTGCAATCTTACCTTATAAATACCTAAGTTTGTTTCGCGCGCTCGCGCGTGTGCATTAGTATATAAGTTCCTATTCCACGCTGAAACGGCTGGACGGATTGGGATGAAATTTTAACTGTAGATAGCTTATATCATGATTTACCGCATAGGCCACCTTTCGAAGGCTACGGTGCATGGCGGATTGAACCTTACAACAGACGTTGATCGATCAGCATGAAAATTGACAGGTACATGTAATTTTTCACAATTAGGGTGTTTGAGAGAGGCGGATGCGGAGGAGGAGAAGGAAGATGGTCATAAAGTGTAGGGAGGTGACGGACAGAGAGAAAGGGGACGATGAAATGGACTGCTAAGGAGATTGGAACAAATAAATAATCGAGCGGTTTATTTGGTCCTGCTGTTGTAAAGTATGGTACGGGGGGGGGGGGAGATAAAGACAATAATGCCAATTATTCGTAGTATGGGTTTCCATTTTGTTCTAGAGGAAGAAGTCTTTAAAGACTGATAAAACTGTGAGGGGGGCGAGCAGATTAATAACATGACAGTTCTTTATAGACACTGCTAGCAGATAAGTCACTTTAGTCTCTCATAATTCACCATCCCTAAATGTCATCCTACTTTTATACCTTCATATTACTGCGAGCGTCCATGTCTGTGATACTACGAAGCACTGCTAATGTTAAGGCCGCGGCGGATTAGCCGTGCGCATTGGGGCGCCGTGCTGCGGTGTGCGCGGTCGTTCGCCGTCGGGGGTTCGAGTCCCCCCCTCGGGTATGGGTGTTTGTGTTGTCCTTAGGTTAGTTTACCTTTGTTTAAGTAGTTTGTAAGCTACGGACTAATGGCCACGCATTTGAGTCCGATAGATTTACAAACATTTGAACATTTTTGAACACTGCTGATGTTACGTTTATTTTGTGACGATACCATATAGTTGAATTGTATTAAGACATTTCATGCAAATAACAGGCATTTAAGCGAATATAGTGTCTATTACTGCAACAATTTTCATTATATTTCTAATGGTTTAAAATGCAGACTGTCCGGTAGTGTACCTGTTTTTTGCTCATTTTCTACTGCAGATCTGAAGATTGTCCTAGCCAACTGAAACTGGATGCCTAATGACTAAAAATTATGAGCATTGACTTAAATAAAGATAATCAATGCACTAACGGATCACTGTTATCTTCGCGACCATGTCGCATCTTGTAGGAGAAAAAATCTGAAGTGTTAAAACACAGCAGGGGAGGGTCCATACCGCGACGGCATAGTCTGTCATTAGGGCCGCGCAACTCTCCAGACCGTTCCGCGTTATTATCCTCGCCGGAACAGAGGTTTGCGTTTAATGAGTCCTTTACTCAAGGCATATCTCTGACCCTTTTGAAGAGGCGGTGGAAATGTAAAAAGAGTAGCTGACTAACTCTCTTACATGACGGATCCCGTATTCAGTAATCCGTTGCCTCTGTCTGTAGACAATGATTCCTTCCAGCATTTTGTTTTATGATACGGTGATAATCTAAGATGGCGACACAGAAAGCGTAAGCCGTTCATGCTCCACCCAAGTACAGTTTCCTCTCGCACCAGAATTGGAAGAACGGGCATCAAAGGCAATATTTAACTAGGTTTCCTTACTCATTACAGGAGTTCAAAGCGAAACATAGCCAGTGTATTTCCCTTGCAAACATGAAGCGATCAGATGGCAAAAGTTCTGGTCATAATTATAACAACTATACGCTAATTAATTTGCACGGCGAGGAGGTGAAATACAAGAAGTGGTTGGGAGGGAGGGAGACTTGTTTGACACGGCCCCCCGGCTGCAGGGTAATGACTCACACTGGAAATCAATAACAGTGGCGAGCCGTTACTTGTATCCAGCCACAGCTCCGCTGCACCACACCCTACACATCGCCACTAAAAGAAACACAAACGAGGCCCACACCGTGAGCCAACCGGCACTCGCTGGAAAACAAATCCGCACTTTAAGTATTATCTGGAACAAAGATTTAGTTGGAGAAGACCGTATTTTTCTCTTAGATATTGAGTCAGATTGCATCCACAAGGGAATGGCCTACTCTGGCTACTTGCTACCTTATTCCGTTGAGAAACAGATTAATAAATAATAAATGTTTCAATAAACTGAATCCAATCCAACAGGGATGGACACATTTCATTTGGTTGATATTCGTCACGCGTCTCTATATTTCACTTCGATGAAATGGAAAATTCCGCGTACCCGATCGAAATAATCGTTGCAGTTGCATCCTTTGTATAAATGGTAAACATCGTTCATTTGATAGGGGTCTGATTTTAAAAAGAAAATATGAAAATACAAAATAAATTACCGTTCTAAGACAGAGATGAATAACACGTTCACAGCGTAAAATGAGCGTCGTCAGACTGTGACCATATGGGTAGAACAGCAAAATTTAATACGATAAAGTAACTACTTATTAAAATTAGAAAAAGACATGGACTGTTTATGATCTATAAATACTACATCTGAAAACAGAGCGCGGTGGCGCAGTGGTTATAAAATGGACTCAGATACGGGAGGGCGGCGTTTCAAACCCGCCTCCGTGATTTCTCTAAATCATTCCAGGCAAATGCCGGGATGGTTCCTTTCAAAGAGCACGGCCGATTTCCTTCCCCGTCCTTGACAAAACAATGCGAGCGTCTCTAATGAGCATGTTGTCGACGGGACGTTAAACATTAAGCAACATTTTTAAGGTAAAAAAAGGCGAAACGCATCTGGGAAAAATAAATACATTGCAGCAAGGAAACGGCTATCTTCTTATTTGCTAAGCGAATACTCCTCTTTAGGACCCTGCACATGTAATTCTTTTAAAGCAGATATTATCAGACGAGCGATTCTAGCGTCTTGTCAGGGACTGCGAGTCCTCCCCCGTGCAATGGCGTGTGTGATCTTAAGTTACAGTGTAGCTGAGGGACTGATGGCCACAGTAGTTTGGTCCCATAGATTCACTGCCGTTTGATCACCACACGGCCAGAAGCCGAGTGACAGAGCCCGCCACATCAAAAAACGGTGTGGGGCTATACGTAGGTTAACACGCTGGCTGCGCGCCAGAGCCGCCTCCTGTGGCCGCCGGCGGCCTCGCGGCAGCCAACGTCTTAAGTCGTTGCACACGAAAAAATGTTCAAATGTTTGTATAGCTTATGGGACTTAACTACGGGGTCATCAGTACCTAAACTTACAAACTACTTATGAACTAACAAACACTAAGGACGGCACAAATATCCATGCCCGAGGGGGGATTCGAAACCCCGACCGTAGTGGCCGTGCAGACCGTGACTGGAGCGCCTCAGTCCCCTCGGCCATCGCGGCCGGCCGTTGCACACGACGACAAACTATTGATACAAGTGACCGCCTGCGATTTGTCATTCCTAACACCCGACTGCAGGTTCTAGCTCTGTAGCGATCAATGCATCGCTACATCATCTGCTTGCTTCCGGTGCCTATCGAATCCCATGCAGTTTGGGATGTCGTGCATATGCCATACTACCAGGACTGTGGAGGCCCACTGTGCTCAGCATAAGCGTCACACACTTTTACAACAACCAGGTAAATATGGTATTGTAGAACATTGCCTAGACGCAGTTCACTATATGGAATATAGCACGGAGTTTCTTGAATGCACTTCCAGCTATTAGGATTGAGATATTACGGAAGCAGTTGAAATTAAACTAGCGACTAACCTCACATATAGATTAGAAGGTTTTCGTTTAAATTCTGTGAGGAATCCAGCTCTCTTAAAAAAAAAACAAGGGACATATTTAATGAAGCCTCACCCGTTGATCAATGATATTTGCTATCGATACTTCTGACATTTCTGGTTGAGAGCTTGCGCTATTGCTTACTTGTTCATTGTGCGGTTTCGTTCCTATTTTAACTGTTTGGAGCAAGGTGGTGTACATAGTATACCACCTTTTGAATAATCTCGGCCCATTTTGCACGATGATCGAATTTTACTACCACTGCGCCCACATTATCCCTCCTTGGAGAGATGTTGCGTACTATCAGTTGAGTGTCAAGAAGAGAACTGCTGCTTCACGTGCTGAGCTTTGTTTTTAGTGTGCTTCGTGGCATCATGCAAACTCTGGTGTCGAAGAAAACTCCTTTGAGGCCATCGAGACATATCGACAGCCCAAAACAACTGAAGAAAAACAAGCCACGCGTTCCCTCAAGACTACGTCTTGAAAATTCATCACACCAACCAGAACGTACTACAACTAGACGAAGCGCAAAGTTCAGTACCAAAAGAAGCAAGTGCTCACTTTCTCGATGTGAGCTGACTACAAAGTGCCATTGTGCCTAAGGAAACTGAAAACATACTTCCAAGACTTTAACAGAAGAAAAATAAATAAATGAATAAGTAAAAAGTAAAACGAACTTTATGTACAGTTTTTCATGATTTTCTTGTTGTCAAATTCCAATTTAATGAAATAAAACTATTTTACATTGATAAATTATTTCTCCATAGACTAGAATATAAAGGTCAGTTACAAGTAAAAAATAGGATTTTTTAAAAATTTTAGCAACAGTCCCAAGTTGCTATGTGGATAGTATATATAACAGTGAAAAATGCAAAAGCAAATATAAATTCGTGTTTTCCTTGTGTCTCAATGCTCGAGGGTATACAAAATAGTTTTTCCATCATAAAATCTGCGCATCAAACAGAAGTACTGAATGTTGATGTGCAGTGCTCCCTCTGTGCAGCTGCCTTGAAAATGGCCGAGTGTGCTCCAACCGAAATTACGGCGGACGTCGATCCTCTCATCCGGCTGCAGGCACGTAAGTTCTAATTTACATCAAAAATAGGGAGAAACTATATCCTAGACTTGTCCTGTCCATTGCGAGGTCCTGGAAATTTGTACCTGGTTATCTGTTTGGAATTGTTACACAAATCCAATCGAACTTAATACTGTTTGACGGAATTTAAAAATTTATTCAGACCCATTCGCTGATTAGTTGAAGTATTTTCCAGCATATTTCTTATTTTACTTCGAGACCAAATTTATGAGCTCTTTACTAGTACAGGGTGTCTCACGAAAGATGCCTGCCAGGTACGGCTCTCGGCCGCCGCCACCCCATCCGCCAGCCACGGCAGCGCCCGATTCTCGGACACTATAGTGCCGCGAGTACATACACTGGGTTAAAGTCTAAAAAACATTGCCATCTAAGTAATCTAAGCTTACCTTTATTTACAGTAGATGTTCAAAATGATGTCCCTCTATGGAAAGAGCGGCTTGACATCTATTGAACATATTTGCGAACACTCGACGAATTTCGGTTGCCGAAATCTGGGAAATGACTAGTCGAATCCTGTCCTCCAACTCTTCGAGTGTATGGGGATTCCTTGCATACACATCGTCTTTTAACATTTCCAAGGGATTTATATCAGGAGAACGAGGCGGCCAGTCAACTATCCTATCATCAAAAACATTTCGAATTGCTGCCACATAAGCATTGGCAATGTGTGGTCTTGCATTGTCCTGCATGAAATAACCGTACAGCTTTTCGTTGGATGAAAGTTCTTGAAAAAAAAATGGATGCAGGATATTGTTCACATACCTGTCAGAATTTGTTTCGTGAAAAAAGATTCGACAAGTCATTTCCCAGATTTCAGCACCCGAAATTCGTCGAGTGTTCGCAAATGTGTTCAAGAGATGTCAGGCCGCTCTTTCCATTGGGGGACATCATTTTGAACATCTACTGTCACTCAGATGGCAATGTTTTCTAGACTTTAACTCATTGTATGCGCCCGCGGCACAATAGAGTCCGAGAATCGGGCGCTGCCGTGGCCGGTGGATGCGGTGGCGGCGGCCGGGAGCTGTCCCGCGCTATCTGTGGACGCCTGGCAGGCGTATTTCGTGAGACACCCTGTATTTACTCTTCTTATTCAAAATTTATACTTTTTTGCTGGCTCTGGCTTTCCATTCTGTGAGAAGTTTTATGTATACAGGCAAATTTTCTCCTGGACCTAACTGTTTACGAAACTAACTTTACTTTGGCGTATAACTTTTAATTAGCCTCACGTTACGTCTCGCTATGTGATATCACTGTAACCAACATGGGCATTAAGGTACGAAAATTACAGCCACAATTGTGATGGCGAAGTACACACCTAGAATACCCAAAGTAGGACTAGGTCATTTTGCGTTCTACAAGACACCTCGTGGTGTGTGGCTAAGGGTACCATTGTCCCTTCCTACCAATCTAGTCGCAAAACATACGTTTTTTCGATATTCCAAATTTAACTGGTGAAGCCGATACTGTAAAAAAATGTAACGTATGTTTTTTCATTGAAACCATTATTTTATAAAATAGAAAATTACAAATAAAATACGTGCATTTTTCATAAAAATGACCGTTAGATATTAAAATTATGCACGTATTGGAACACAACGAAAAAAAAAAAATTAAAATATAAATCGGGTTTTATAGAAATCTAACCACCGACTCTGTGGTTGTGAGCCCAGAACGCTACCACCTGAGCTACACCAACAGACGGTGCAACTGTTTTAGTTATTGGTACTTACGTGTACCTGCAAATTTCAGCTTCAGATTCATGCTGCCAGCACTATTACAGACATTAGTCCAGTTCATGCCATGTCGTATTGCGGCACTTCTATTAACTCGTGGGGGCCCTATACGATATTAGTCACTTGTACCAGTTTCTTTGACTCTTCAGTGTTTATATAATCACCATATTGTTTTGTTTTTTCCCTTTACTGTGTTCACATTAAATGTTTCTAAATCGGAGAGGCCAAACTGCTGAGGTAATCGGACCTGCCGCGCGGGATGGCCGTGCGCTCTAAGGCGCCTTGCTGTGGAGTGCGCGGCTACTCCCCGTCGGAGGTTCGAGTACTCCCTCTGGCTGTGTGTGTGTCCTTGGCATAAGAGAGAGTAGTTTGTAAGTCTACGGACTGATGACCACTGCATTTTTGCCCCATAGCTTTACAAACATTTGAACATTTTAATCGGGCCCTAAACTTACAAACTAACTTACGCTAAGGACAACATACAAACTCATGCCCGAGGGAGGATCCGATCTTCCGACGGCAGCGGCCACGCAATCCGTGACATGATGCCTCAGACCGCGCGGCTTTTACTGAGTAATTCTTTGTTAGATCTAGAAGTAAATCGATTTCATTGGTGAAATTTGGAGATCTTAACAGCTTTGGAATTTACCACTTGCTGTAGCTTGAATTCAAGTACGAACAGTTCCTTCCCTCCTCTTTCTTAGATTTTTTGGATTTCTGAAGCGAGCTGGATTTGCTTCATTATCTCAAGGAATCTCTAAGTGTCGATTACAGGAGTAGAAATGCCTCTATTTGCTGGGAAACTTCAACAAGCATCGGTGGTTCGCTGTATGTTACAGCTTAGTTATGCGCGCATAGGAGGAGGAATGAGTACGTTTTCCATCTACAGTATATAAGTTTCCCTTAAGTAATCACAAACCTGCATTTTTCCAATGTAGGCATCGATGAAACGAAATCTTCGACAAATGTAGCCAACTATATCAGCGTCCAGTATAGGTAAACAACAGACACTTTCCAATTATTTTTATTTATTTATTTATTTATTTTCGTAATAGTCATGTGCAAGTCGCAGTGTTTGAATTAAATGAAATTTGCATTCTTGGATTCTTACATCAGCACACACGTCACTTCCACCATTCATGATGCTGTCTTCAAAGCATGAAAACACTTTTGATACGGCAAATTTCAGACATACAACATAATTTATCGACAACTGTTTGAAAGGCATTGTGATACGGCCAAGATCTGTAATTTAATGCAGAAAAAACCAATAGGAATAAAATGTCTATTAGCTAGTCCGAGCATTGTATTCAGCTGACATGCGAGGCGTGTTCAAATGAAAAGGTACGAAACGTCTTCACAACCTGAATACGTCGCTTTGGGTTAACGTAGTGCGACATCTAGGAACGCGAAGAATGCGTGGTCACCTCCCCCTAAAAAATTCAAGGCTGTGTCCCGGGCACACAAGGTGGTGCTCGCCGTCTTTTTCGGCGTCCGAGGTTCGATACTCATCGAATTCCTCGAGCACGGAAAAACCGTTAACAGTGATGTGTACTGTGAGACACGCAAGTCCAGCAACGGCGAACGGCCTGGTCTGCTCGAGGAGGAAGTGATTCTGCTTCGTGATAACGCGCGTCCACACGTTTCCAGGGTCACACAAAGTGGACTGGCCAAGTTCAAGAGTGAGCAGCTTGGGCATCCGCCCTACCGCACGGGCAAGTCTTCCAACTCGGGCGACGAACTGAAGGACACAGTAGAGGACTGGCTCTCGTCACAGCCACGGGAATTCTGCGAACAGGGCCTCTGTTGATTACTTTTGAATAAAGACTTCAATTACTCCCACAGTGTCTTTTCGTACCTTTTCATTTGAACACTCCTAGTTTATGCTACACAGAAGGTTACATCAACCTACATTATGTCACACAAAAAATTATTTTAATCTTTCATGTGCAGAAAAATATTACTACTTCTTTCTCGGCATTATTTTCTAGGAAGAAATTTGTCCTGTCCGTAGTTTCTACAGTTATCGTGTTGATAACATCAGGAACCTCTTCAACACTCATCGGTAGAATTTTCCGTCGCTATGTAAATAGACATCTTTGTTTTTTCTTGCTTATCTTTTTAACCGATTGTAAATTAGCTTTGATGGTTTCTCTTTAGTGACTTTCCTCATCAGATTACAAATTATTTTTTGCCTCAGAATTTTATCACATGATACTTTAGGGATCCAGCCTGTTGTGCTATATGGCTGAGAGACACGGAGTGTTCGAAAACAGGACTTCCGCAAGCTCCTTGTTTTTGAGAGAAAAGTTCTTCGGAAGATCTACGGCCCGGTTTTCGATGCAGACACAAGGGACTGGAGGATCAGGCACAACCGAGAGCTTCAGGGATTATATAACAGCCCAGCATAGCAGAACGCGTAAAAGCCGAGCGTATGCGGTGGGCCGGGCCGGTCATGTGGCCCGGATGGTAGATGGCATCAGAAGCAGGAAGAAGACCTGAAACAAGCAGCAATAGATGTGGACAGGTGGCGGATGACAGCAATGGACAGGAAGCATTGGAGACGGAAACTTGTAGCAGCGTGCGGTCCACGAGGCCTGATCACGTAGAAGAAGATACTTTAGGGTGACTGTGGTCTTCTACACAAAGAACAGCTACTCAACAGTAAAAATTTGGGTGAAATTTCTGCAACCAAACGTTTGTATAGCTTATGGGACTTAACTACGGGGTCATCAGTCCCTAAACTTACAAACTACTTATGAACTAACTAACACTAAGGACGGCACAAATATCCATGCCCGAGGGGGTATTCGAACCTCCGACCGTAGTGGCCGTGCAGACCGTGACTGGAGCGCCTCAGTCCCCTCGGCCACCGAGGCCGGCTTTCTGCAACCCTTTAATGTTGGAAGTACATCGCGCTACGCCACTTCTCAGCAATTTCTTTAAACTCGACGGTGTTACCTTTCTTGTCTTTTCCACAACGTTATTAAGTTCATCAGCTGACTGTCAGAATCAAGGTGCAGTCTTTTCTGCTGTAAACCTTTCAATTCCTTTTGCAATTTGTGCTTCCTATCCGTTAGTGTCTTGGCCTTCTGTATTTGTTTGTGTTCTTAAAGATAAGCCTCAAATGTTTCCTTGGAGAACATGCAGATCCCAACAAAGCCTTCGTGATTTAACATTTTGCACTCCCCCCACAAAATTTAAGGTGGTCTATAATCTGCCGCAAAGCTACACAGGATTGTTCTTTCAAATTCTCTACATCCTTTGTGGATGTCTTTAGATGGCACTAACCATTGTTTGTATTCGTCTATTCGCAGCCACAGTTAGCTACACGCTCACTTCCCAGGCATTTTAACATTTTCTTAAAAATACACCTGTTTAATAGATGTTACCACCAAATTTACAAGAGTAGCAATGGCCGATAAATCGCAGGTTGTTGTTCTCACATGTGTTCTAGGTCCCCACACGCCTTGCCACTGCTACCAACGTATACTGTAGCATCCCCACTAAACGCCATTGTCAGTCACGCAATTATTTTCCCCCCAACTTTTTAACTTAGCCAAGTTAACAGATATATAAGAGTGAACATAACTGCAGAGAGAAAAATAAAGACTTTTAAGGACTATTAATAAAAATTAAGCACTTATAAGGACTTTTCAGGCACCGTAAGAAAATTAAGCACTTATAACACTGCAATGGTCGCGTCACTAGGAGGAACATTGGTGATCACGTTGTATCTGTGAGATACAGGATCAACATAACACCGTTAGCTTTAATTAAGCTCAGATGTTGCAGTGAATAAGTAAACAAAACGAGGGAGAAAACATTAAGGTATTACAATAATAGCAACTGGACAATTATTTTATGAAAATTAACAATATAATGTATAGTTCTGCTGACGCGCGGGTTGCTTATTCCGGGAATGTGTATCTGTGAGATCCTACGCGACCATTCTAGTGTTAAGGAAGATACGAACCCTGCCTGCAAACCTGAACATGTCCTGGAATTTCTGAGACTGAAGTTGATTATGTGTGACAACTTGGGATTAGTTCAGTTCATACCCATTCGTTTTCACTCCTGTGGGAGGTATTTCACTTACACTCGCTATTCATCACATGTAATTGCGGCGGTAATATGTTCTTACTAGCTTCTATAGCTAATGATAATTGCGAAGACTACAAAGAGAGAACAGAGATGCCACTGGCTAGCACTTAGGCCGTTAACTGTTTCTATTTCGGTTTTTTCCGCAGTTGTATACAACTACTTCCCATTTTCGTACTTGATATGGGTTTAGTTTCTGATGGGCTATCCGATGCGTCATCTTTCCACTAAATCTGAGAGCGTTGCGATAGGTAGTTCCCATCTTAAGACCCATAAAAGTGAGAACATATTGTTATGAAGTGTATTGTTGGTCCATTCATCACAAAGTTTGCATGGGCTCCCAAAACTGGATTTCGTAATCCGATTTCCAAATTCCGCTTTTGTTGGGTCATGTAATCACTCCAAAATCTATTCTGGAAATGCGCTTCTATAATGCCGTTTTCCACTTCCGAAATCGATTTTTGCGCTTATGAAAACGCAACAGTTTTTGAAACGTTCTTGGATTGTCAAAATCAACCGTTTTTGAAACGATCTTTGATTGTCAGGTAGCGTCTACTTACGAATTTTCGGCCCATATGGAAAGAGACATTTTCTGTGCAGTGAAAGAGAATCATAAACGTAAGAATGAACAAGAGTCTGTCTAAGTAAACAGGAATAGCGATTGTGCTGTTTTCCAGACGCCATATTTCAGTGGGATAACAAATCCGCTACTGGCCTTAAGACGTAAACACGCCAGCGAAAAACAGTTTTCGCATGTAAACGTGGTGTATGCAACTACCGTAAGATACTATCTTTTTTCCCCCACCAGATGCAATTCGTTTTAACGAACATGAAACATGTTCAATGGTAGAACATATTAACAAACCCTATATCATCCTTTGGTCAAGACTAAGCATACAGCAACGCAATCAAAGAGTTGAGCACATTAGCCGACAAACGCACTCCTACGGTTTGGGACAGCCTTCGTAAAGTGGGGCAGGCGGGAGGTGCGTGGGCCGCGCTGCGTCGCCGCTATATTTGGTCATCGCGGCGGCTGCGGCCACTTCCTTTGCACGCACAAACGGCTGCCCACTCACCGCGGCAGATATCGCACAATTAAAAACCGCCCAGCGTACACGGAATTACATACACCACGTTTACATGTAACTCGTCTTCCGGAAGACAAAAACCGAATTCCGTAAACTGTTTTTCGTTGCCGTGTTTACATGTTTAAAACCCGAAGCGATTTTCCTAGCCCCATCAAATATGGCTTCTAAAAAAATCGCTGTTTCAGTTCCTGATTAGTCAGCACAATCTCTATAATTCCCTTTACTTAAATAGACTTATGTTCATTCCAATATGTATACTTTTCTTTCACTGCACATATTAACAAAAATTTCTTAACAAGAAGGCGTAAAGTGCCAAGCCAGTTTAAAACACGGTTGTGATTCCATGGGCATTAAAATCGATTGTGGACATGGAAAGCCGCTTTATAGAAGGGGATTTTCAGATCGATTTTGGACTGTTTACGTGACCACCAAAAACCAGACATCGGAAAACGGTTTACGAAATTTAGCCTATGTGAACGGGGTTATAGCTTTCGACAGAAATTGTTCCTCATTTAACCATACCATAGATACGTAGAACAAAAACCTGTGCTGTAGTCCAAAGACAGCAACAGGTCACAGTCGTATCAAAGCCTATCAAAAGTGATCCACAACATCATCATCCGGAATACCTGACGTGATTCTGCAAAAGAATGTTAAACAACTGTGCGAGGTCAAATGTAACCGTCAACCGATCTCGACAGATAGTTTATACAAATGGTACGTGAAGCATTTCTCGATTTCAAGTTAGTACTACAGCTTAAAAAAAAGGAAAGAAAAAATAGTAACAGTAACTTTACAGATATCCAGGAGGAAAAAATGACTACAAATTAAATCGATAGATTTTCGAAGGACGTCATCGGCGAACAAATACTGCAATATATTCAGTAATACTACGAAGAAGGCATAAAATTTATACTAAGTGGCCCCAGCACTGACTCCGGTGCACCTCCGACTTAATTGTGCCCCATTCGGACGACACCTCATAGCTATTCTCAACACTATGGAGAATGACCTTCTGATGTCTGTTTCTAAAATAAGAGTTGCACTAATTCTGAGCTGCTGCTGCTTCTCTCTCTCTCTCTCTCTCTCTCTCTCTCTCTCTCTCTCTCTCTCTCTCTCTCTCTCTCTCTGTCTGTTAACAGGGAACAGTTGTTTGTATGTCAGGGAAAGGGGGGGGGGGGGGGGAGAAAAGAAATGCCTTGTCAGATGTAAGGACTTTTAAACAGACTACAGCTTTCTGTTCTGCTCCTTTCTTCATCTACTTTTGTTTGACTGCAGTCTTCCCCTTATTCCATAATGCTCAAACTTCTGCAGTAATATGCTGTATCAAACCAATCTAATACCTTGAATAAGTCATATAGGATACCTTTTATTTAATCCATTCAGTGCTTCAGAGACGAAAAATAAATACAACACAGCATCTTGGTGCTTAACCACTTCTAGAATCAAACTCTACGTTTGACAGCAATATGTGATCTGAAATTATCATTTTCCCCCGAATATACAGCCTTTTCAATATATGTAGCAACCACCACTAGCAAATAAATGGGACTTAAGTTGTCTGCCTTATCCCTACCTCCTTTTTTATGAAGTAACTTCACTACCGAGTTCTTAAATTGTTCAGGAAACTGACCACTCCTAAAGGAAAAATTAGAAATGTGGCTACATTCTAGGCTAACATGTGCAACACAGTACTGCAGTATTCTGCTAGACACACCGCCATACCTACTCGAGTCCTTAGTCTCTAGAGACTGACTCAATCTCACGCTCATCAATATCACGGAGGACTATTTCAAATAACAGTCCCGCAACGCTATTTTCTAAGCAAATTATTGGATTCCCCGTAGGAACTGAGTTTCACTTTATTTCACCTGCTATATTACAACAGTGATTACTAAATACTGTACATATATCCAACTTATTAAAGAAACAATCCCACTATTCACTGACTTTATGTCCTCTACCTGATGCTGCACACCAGACACTTCCTTCACAACTGAGCGGACAGTTTTAACTTCATAAATGTGGCTCAGTACCAGAGTGGTACAGTGCCAGACTATAACTCCAAAGGTCACAGGTTTGATCCCCACTCGTTACTGGGGTTTTTATCTGTCACTTTTTACTTCTTTCCCCTCTAACAATGCTGTCGATGTGAAAAATGCCAGGTTGCACCGCGGTTCAGAATCCACGTTAAAATTATATCCCACTCGGCTGTGTCAGTCAGTTTGAAGTTCGGAGGAAAGCAACAGCGTACCAACTCCAAACCGGACCGTGCCTAGTAACACACTGAGATGTCCTAACCCATCTTCGGATTGTTGACTGCTTTACCTTTACCTGAGAACTAGCAATTCTTTTCATGTACCACATACTTTTTGCTTTCTTACAAACATTTTTAAGAACCTTACTGCTGGTAAATAGGCTGCTGTATCTCAATTGTGACTGATTCTAACATTTTTATATAATCACACTTTCTTCTATGTGGTATTCTTATACCCCTTACGAAGAAGGCTAATTATTAATGGTAGTACCCTGTTTTGAACTTTCTAATGGAAAGTAACTTTGAAAGATTAGACTCAAGGTTGGATTGCTGACAGGCCATGGGAATTTCAAAAAACACCTACATACAATGGGAATAACAGAAGAGGACCCTAAATGTAGGATCTGTGATGACGGTGATGAAACTGCATCACATCTAATCTTCGAATGCATTGCATTGGAGAGTAAAAGGCACAGAACATTTGGGGCAACCAGACCAGAAGAAATTGTGCCTAATAAAGAACTGGTAAAGGGACTCCTTGCACTGTTGAAGGGCATTGGTTGGCTTTACTAGATATACAGGGAGCGATACCGCACAATAAACTTAGTTTCGGTGCGGGCAGTGGTGGGTTGGACCAAGACTGTTTTGGCTTCCCTGGAAAAATCAAATCAAATCAACTTTGAAAGAACATGAGAAATGAGTTATTCTTCATGTCTAGGTTACCAACACTATAAACATCCTGCCACTGTTGTTCCTAAATGATGTTAAAAAAGGTATCTACTACAAAAGGATTAGCTTTCCAAAATAATTTAAATATTTAAACATGTGCCGAAGCAAAAAACCTTTTTTAGTATTAAAATTTCTTAACCACAGTTTGGAGTGCCATTCATTTGTTGCAAACAGAATACTCTCCAGTAATGAAGAATGAAAAGAAAGAAAGGCCTTGTATTTGGTTATGCTACTGTTCCCTGCACTCTCGACGGAATGAATACAATTTGTAGATTTGCACTGTAGGGATCTACTAGCATCATCTTTCTCCCACAATAACTTATAGAATTAACGCTGAAACCACTATGTGAAACTAATTCTTTGTACATCCTATAAAGTGACGAGCTGACCTGTATCCTGGTGAAAGAGGCCTCTGACTTATCACAATTCTAACGTCCACTACACTGTCGCCTTTAAGACTTGCCAACCTCCCCTTACCGTACCTATTGAGGTGCTGGCAGTATCTGACCTGTTGATAATCAACTGGCACCACTGCAACGTGAGTCCCACCCTTCATCATCAGCGCCTCCTCCATAGCCTGACAGCTATGTTAAGATGAGAGAACTACATAACAGTATATTCTTTTTATTAGACTGAACAACTGATTTAGGCTTCCCAACTGCTGACATCTGCTGCATGCTTCATACACCTACAGGTGGTCCCCCTCCACTAGGCTAACAATCAAATCTATTAATTAGACACAAAAAGCAACTACTTGAGTATCTCCTCCTCACCTTTGCAGCCTTCTCCCCGACTGCCAGTTCCCATTCCACAGTCTCATTTACTCTCCTCATCCTATCTATTTCCTCCTTTGCATTTTTTAGTTTCTCCCGAAGGACAGTGACGTGACAAGATACTTTTTATGTCTACATTCCCAAATGGAGAGAGGGAAAACAATGGTTGGTTCGTTGGTTGGTTGGTTGGTTGTTTAGGATAGGGGGACCAAACTGCTAAGGCTATCTATCCCCTAGTGGTGAGGAGGAGGAGGAGGATAGGAAAGGAGGGTAAGGGAAAGAAAATGCAGTCTAGGGAGGAAATAATGAAGAAAGACTGCATTAGCTCGGGGCTACATGCTCGCCACACACATACTCGCAAAATAACTGTGAGCCCTCCGAGGGGGAGGGGGGGAGAGAATAGAATATCTATATGCCTCTGTATGAGCCCTAATTTCTCTTATCTTGTCTTTGTGATCTTTACACAAAATGTAAGTAGGTGGCAGGAAGAGTGTTCTAAACTCGGCTTCAAATTCCAGCCCTCTAAATTTCGTCAACAGAATTTCACAAAAAGAACGTCATCTTTCCTCCAGGGATTCCCATTTGAGTTCCCCAAGCATTTCTGTGACACTCGCACAACGGTCGAACCTACCAGTAACGAACCTAGCTGTTCACCTCTGAACTGCTTCAATGTCTTCCTTTAAACTAATCTGCTGCAGGCCCAAAACACTTTATCAATACATGAGAGGTGGTCATACAAGCATTTTATACGCAGTCTCCTTCACAGGTGAAGAATATCTTCCCAAGATTCTCCCAATAAACCAAAGTCGGCTGTCCACCTTACTCACAACTGTCCTTACATGTTCCATTTCATATTGCTCTGCAATGTTAATCCTAGATATTTGAATGACACAACTGCATCAAGAAGCTCGCTACTAATGCTGTATTTGAACATTATGGGATTATTTTTCCTACTGATGTGCATCATCTTACATTCTTCTACATTTAGAGCTGGCTGCCATTCTTCACAGCAACTAGAAATTTTGTCTACTTCATCCGGTATGCAATTACAGTCAATTAAAGACAACACCCATCCACAAATCACAGCATCACCAACAAACAGCCACAAATCACAACTTACTCTGTTCACGAAGTGCTGTTATTACAATAGGGCAAATTTAAGAATTCTATAATAATCATGAATTTTCCTCTCTACACAGAGAGACTGCTACAATTAACAGTACTAATCCACACCAAATAACAATACCACATAAACTACACACGATAACGACCAAGGAAACTATGTATAGAAAGTGAGGCAAAAAATGTTTACAAACTTCGAGGCCTTGTAGAGGGGGAGTGAGAACATTATTTACAATACTGTTCAACATCTCTTCTACTGGTCAAGTGCTCATAGCAATTAATTAATATGAACATTTTTGAGTGCATGTTTACTGTACATTTTTCATGTTTTGGTCCATACTATCTCCTTGTAAAATATGAAACACAAAGAGCCTGCAAAAAAAGATATTTATTTCACAGCGCCAAAGTTTAAGAAGTGCTCAAACTGTCATTGAATTACATTTCCAGCCATGGGTTCCTGTTCTAAATATTGTGTGTGTGTGTGTGTGTGTGTGTGTCACCCTGTACCTGAAGGGACAGTAAAATGAGAACAGGATGCACAGGTAAAAACTAAAGCATGTACACTGTTTATAACTTCAAAAACAATCATCATAAGTGTTAATACATTTATACCACGGAAAGATAAGACTGTCAGCATCTTAATGGAAAATATGAGAGAGAGAGAGAGAGAGAGAGAGAGAGAGAGAGAGAGAGAGAGAGAGAGAGAGAGAGAGAGAGAGAGAGGGAGGGATCGTGTGGGAACAGATTGGGACTGTGCAGAGGATGGGTGATGGCTTCCCAGTGAAATCTCTGCAGTGTAGTTGAAAGTCAAAAGAACACTCCAATTAATGTTGACAGATGAAACACTGTTTCTGTATGTCTATCAGGTTGTTTTTAAATATGCTTCAAAGTTTCAACAGGAAGTACAGTGAGTCACGAACTTTCACAGTGGTTTTAATAGATGTTTAACACTTTTGCTGCGGCTGATGCTTATAATCGTCCGCGCTCAATGTAGGATAGCGTCAGCCGCAGCGAAAGTGTTAAGGAAATGCACATAACTAAAGCCAGCCTAGTGGCGTAAAATGTCAAAATTGAGGTAAATATGCAGCACAGAGGCCCAAAATTTATAAATACCTTGGTATTTGTGCTTTATAAAGATTAATTGATTAGCAGTGCTTAAAAAAGAAATTTTAAGCCAATATTGTGTATTGGAAAATGTGTTTCACAACACTGCTTCTGTATGGTCGAATATCCAAGTTAAAAAAAGCTGCATGAGTGTGTGTTAATATGGAAAATAGATTGGACTGCAAGCATAACAGTTACCAATTCTGCTGTGCTTTGTCCTGGACCTGACTTGTTGAAATCTCTCTTCATCAACAAGGATTTATGAGGTTTTCCTACAAAAATGTTTCTTAATCAATGAACCTAACTCAAGCTATTTTTAAAAATCCAGAGGGCACTTTTAACAGTTTTTAATGTGCTTTCCCATTTTGCTGGACTGTGTTTGTATTCCTTAAACCAATATTTACAAAATATTAATTTCCCTTTTAAAATGAAAATGTTGCAAACAGCTCATTTTTTCTTAACCATCATCCAAAGTGCAATTTGTCAATAGTCTACTGTCCGTAACACAAAGATGAGGTTATACCGCTTTCACTCAACAACAAAGACTTTAATGGTTGTCAGACTCTCAGAAGAATGCTATCAATTAAAATTAACTAAACAACCCACATATTTGCATCAATTACCCCATATTACTAGACACTAACTCAAAATTTCATATATTTACAGTAGTAGAAATGGCAATATTATTTCCTAAGAATAACAGAAACCAGAGTAAACAACATTTATTCATAATGATTTTAATTGCAGATGTGTCATTTGCCTATTCCAAGAGACTGTAGCCAAATCTTTAAGAATCACTTAGTATCAAAAACTAATTATTCTAGTGTCTTGGGCATTGATTCTTTCTTTTTATATTTTTACGTTACTGCTTTGATTTTATCTTCAGAGCAGTGCAGTCAAACTAAAGTAGATAAAGAAAGGAAAAGAAATAGAAAATTATAGACAGTGCCAAAAGTCCCTAAATCTTACAAGGCATTTCTTTTACTTTCTTCCCCCCCCCCCCCCCCCTCCAACAAAAAACACACAAAGAAAGATAGGAAGATTTTTAGTCTAGCAGTAAAACCTTAAATAAGTACATTTTATAAATTTCCACATTTTGTGCAATTAAAACTGCTTTCAGCAAATTCCCATTTATAAATGTCCTGCCCACATCACAAAGCTACTCAGAAGACATATTTTTAAAAAAAAATTTCTTGCAATGTTCCTTTTACTAGAAGAGCCAAGCAAATAATGTTGACGGTTATTATAATTTTTGTTAATGGTATGAGAAGCACATACTCCACAGTAGACAACTCTTGCAGGAGCTTTCTAAACAAATTGAGGCCTATATGCCTACGATATTACTATTATTTTCAAAAAGCCTTAAAAATAAAAGTGGTACTGAAGAGCACGATCAGGGCAAGGTGTTGAAAAAATGGTACTCAAAAAAATGGCAGCTAAAACTTGTTATCCTATTGTTGAAATACCTGTTAGAATGAGAAAGACCAGATAGGGAAAGGCAAGACTGACACCAGATCAGGTCTGTGCCTCCCCAATGCAAAACATGTAATTATTTTTACTATTGAGGAAACTAGTGCCTTCAGCAACTGTATAACCTATCTTTTTCAATGTTCTGAGCTGCTATTTGCATCTGCAATATATACACTGATCAGCCAGAATGTTATGATTACCTACCTAATAGACCATATAGCCACCTTTGGCACAAATAAAAGCAGAACATGTATTGGTATGGATGCAATGATACCTTGGTAGTTCACTGGAGGGAGTCAGGACCACATCTGAATAAAGAAGTCACTGAATTCCCACAAATTCTGGGTAGAAAGACGATAAGCTGTAACACCACATTCAATAACATCCCCGATATGTCCAATTAGGTTTAGATCTAGTGAGTCGATGGGCCCAGCACTTCAACTATAACTCACCAGTATGTTCTTCAAACCACTCCCATCACACTCTTGGCCTTGTGACATGACACATTATCTTCTCAAAAAATGACACTGCTATTGGGAAAACACGATATGATCATAAAGGGGTGGAGATGCTCTGCATTCAGTGTTTGATACCTCTTAGTTGTCATGGTGCCTTGCGCGAACTCCACTAGAGCCACGGATACCCACGTGATTGTTCCCTAGGGCATAACCGAGCCACCACCAGTTTGTCCCCCTATCTAAGTAAATGTGTCAAGGAGCCGTCCCCAAGGAAAACAATGAATTCAAACTTTCCTACTGGCATCATGAGGAAGGTATTTGGGTCCATCAGAACAAGCAGCACTCTGCCACTGTGCCAAAGTCCAGTAACAATTGTCACACACCGATTTCAGTCATAGTTGCTGATGTCGTGGTGTTAACATTACAATGTTCACAGGAGGCCTATAATTAAGAATGTTTGGTGCGTTGTATGTTAAGACATAAGACATACCTTATGCTGCCCAGCATTAAAGTCTGATGTTATATTTGTCACAGTTTGCCGCCCATCTTGTTTTACCAATCTGCATAGATTACAACATCTGACATCAGTAATGACGGGAGGCCATCAAACTAGAGTTTGGATGTGGTTTCACCAGTTGGATATTCTTACCACAGCACTCCTCAAACACATGACAAGTTGTGTGCAGTTTCTGAAAAGCTCGTGCCAACCCCCACGCCATCACAATCTGCCCTCATTTGAATTCAGATCATGTGCTTTCCCTATTCTACACACTGATAGTGCAAGCACTGTGTGCGTGACTAGCAGTCAATCCTTGTCAGTTGATTTTTCTGTCACCTGTAAGGGTTAATGTAAATAGGAAGTAGGGGGTTGTAATATTCTGTATGATCAGTATTGCAAAATTTTATTGAGAGACAACAAGTTCCAAATTTCTACAGACTTTAATGTGAGTGCTGATAAAAGCTGCAAAAAACCTTGAAAAATATAATACATGCTAAATATATTAAACACTCTGATCCACTGAGAAAAAATGTGCACAAGGTGCATTTCAAAATTGCTTGTTATCACTGGCACATTTAAAAACAAATGTAAACAGTAAATTAGTAAGAAATTAATTAAAAGCATAGTTTTATAAAAGAACATGCCACTAATCTACATCTACATCCACACTCTGCAAGCCACCTGACGGTGTGTGGAGGAGGGTAGTATGCGTACCACAGTCACTACCTCCTACTCCAATCGTGTATGGCTCGCGGGAAAAATGATGGCCTATACGGCTGCATTTGGGCCCTAATCTATCTATCCTATCTTTGTGGTTGCTTTGCGAGAAATACGTATGAGGAAGCAATATTTTGGTTGACTCCTCATGAAACATAAGCTCTCAGAACTTTGACAGAAGCCTGTACCGCGAAACAGAATGTCTATCTTCCAGCATCTGCCAAATGTTCAAATGTTTGTCAAGCTTAAGGGACTTAACTGCGGGGTCATCAGTCCCTAAACTTACAAACTATTCATGAACTACCTTATACTAAAGACGACAAACATCTGTGCCCGAGGGAGGGATTTGAACCCCCAACTGTGAAAGGCCTCACACATCGTAGCATAGTGCCTCAATGCGCTCGGCCACGGCAGCATCTGCCACAGGAGTTTCCTAATCACCTCTGTAATGCTCTCGTACTTACTAAATGACCCCTAACGAAGCGTGCTGCTCTTCATTGGATCTTCTCTATGTCTTCTATTATATCCCTACATGTTTTGGACCCTGCACTGATGAGCAAAACATACTTCCTTTGTTGATGGACTAAACTTCCTGAGGATTCTTCCAATGAATCTCAGTCTGGCATCAGCCTTACCCACAACTGATTTTAAATGGTCATTCCACTTCAAATCACCCCTATGTCTTCTTCCAAACATTTTATAAAGGTAACCGCTTCCATTGTTTGTCCTGCTATTGCATAGTTATATGATGATGGATCTTTCTTTCTACATAAACGCAGAACATTACATTTGTTTATATTGATCAATTGGCATTCCCTGCATCATGTGCCAAAACACTGCTGATCCTCCTCCGTTTCACTACCCTCTTCCAGTGTTGCAACTTCTCGATAAACTGCAGCATCAACTGCAGAAAGCTCATTGAACTTTCTATGTTCTCTACAATGTCATTCATATGTACTGCAAAAAGCAATGGTTCTATAACAGTCCCCTGGGGCATGCCCGAGATCACTAACATCTGAACACCTCTCCATTGGGAATGACATGCTGCTTTCTGTTAGCTAGGAACATCTCAACCCAGTCACACCGTTGGTTTGATATTCCATACGGTCATACACTGTTCATCAGGTGACAATGCAGAATGGTATCTAATGCCTTGTGAAAGTCAAGAAACACGGCATCTACCTGCAATCCTGTTCTACTGCCCTCTGGATCTCATGGATGATTAGCACGAGTTCTGTTTCACATGATCGCTGCTTTGGGAAACTGTGCTGATTTCTACAAAGGAGATTTCCGATTTCCAGATATGACATAATATTCAAACATAAAATATGTTCAAAAATTCTGCAACTGATCAATGTCAGAGATAGAGGCCTATGGTTTTACACATCTGATTGACGATCCTACTTGTATACAGGAATGGCTTGTGCTTTTTTGAGTCTTTGGAAACGGTTCACTGCTGTAGAGACCTTTGGTACACTGCTGTTAGAAAGAGGAGGGGGGGCGGGGGGTGCAAGTGCCTTCACATACTCCATGAAAAATCTAATTGGTATCACATCATGTACAGCTGCCTTTCCTCTGTTGAGCTATTTCAATTGCTTTTCTATCCCTCTGACACTTATTTCAATATCTGACATTTTGTCATTCGTGCAGTGGTTTAGCGGAGGAACTACCAAGCAATATTTCTCTGTGAAACAGCTTTGGGAAAAGACATTTAGTATTTCAACCTTTTGTGCATCATCCTCTGTTTCAACACTAATATGGTCACAGAGTGTCTGGATACCTGGTTTCGACCCATTTACCGATTTCTTGCAGGACCATAATTTCTTAGGATTTTTTGCCAAGTCAGTACACAAAACATTGCTCTCAAAGTCACTGAACACCTCTCACATGGCTGCCCTTACCCTAATTTTGGCATCATTTGACTTACGCTTGTCTGCTAGACTTTGACTACATTTATATTTTTGGTGAAGTGGACGGCAACAGAATTTATTTCCACTGTGGAAATTATAGTCATCCACTCAGCTTATGGGTTAACATACTGGTAGCTTAACCGATTCTTGTTTGACAACAACTTTTTATAACTTTATCACAAGATCTGTTCAGGCCTACGCTCACTTTAAACATTCTTTTTGCCCACACGCTAACAGAGAATGGAATGGCCCTTAAATGTAATTTATGGAGTAAATTAGTACATTCAAACAGTTATCATCAATGTGTCTA
Organism: Locusta migratoria; assembly: GCA_026315105.1. Classification (NCBI taxonomy): domain Eukaryota; kingdom Metazoa; phylum Arthropoda; class Insecta; order Orthoptera; family Acrididae; genus Locusta; species Locusta migratoria. Next base: position 16,537,634 of record CM048755.1, read on the forward strand.
CCGCATTTTGATCCTACATAAATTAGGCCTCTTTGTACGACATTTTAAGCAAGTCAATTACAAAAATACAATGACAATTGTATTACAATGGACAGCTACAGAGTCCAAAATGTGGTAGAAATGCAGATGATAAATATGTGACTGCATGAAAGCCAGCAGAAGACTGACATATGTCTACCGAAACCAGTTATAAAAAGATTGTGAAGCTATCTTGGGCTAACCTGATATTTCAGATATTAGAAAAAATTAAAGAGTCCCCAGCAACTGACACAATATCATATTGTTAACTGCAAGGGTGATGGAGACTTATGCTAATACTGCATTCAGATATACAAATGAAATGTTATATCAGGAAGAAGTTGAAAAACAATTTCTGAGAGGCAACAAGCAGTAGTGAAGTTTCTATTGTTTATCTCTCAGGTATCTCAGCTAGTGTCGCAAAATTCAGTAAATCAGCAATAGGCAATGGAATTTTCAACCCAAAAAATGTTTGAAGTCAAATACCTCGAACTAAAGACAACACAATACAGTGATGAAAAAAAATCTCAGAACTAAGTCATTTTTCCCATCACTAATCATTAAACTGCACATCAGGTGTGTGAATTACACTTAAACTATAATGAATCTGAATGTGAATATTTATCATGTGTAACTACTGTAATGTATATTCATTAAGCATTAAGGAGCATTGACAGAAATTCAGAAAACCTAGAAGACTATCATCAACACAATCTGAAAAAGTTTTCTGGTCTCTTCAAAAACTTGAAAATGGTGTATTAAACACCTAACAGTACAGTAGGGGAAACCACATAAAACATTTGTAGTCAGAACCAGAACACAAATGTGATCAAGGGTATAACAAAATTCAGTAGTGGATGAGGAATTAGTGACATGTGTTTATGGAGAAATTTAACACTATATTTGATTTCGAAACAATGAAACAACATAACTTCAATGTTTTGGATGACAGTCTTAAGTGTATAAACGTGTTATCAACTAATGTCAATGATGCTGACTGAAGAACATTAACAGAAATGGCAGAATGATACATTGAAATTTCTGATCTTTGAGGCTTATGGTTAATCCATCCCAAGAAGAAAATGTGGATATGACAATCAACCCTGTCATAAACTGCCTGTTAATGGACTGGAGGTTTCATCAAATGTAAGTCTGTATTAATAACATGGTATGAAAACTCTATCATCATGTTAAGTAAATCATAATAATTTCCAAGTGAAAACAGTGTTCACAAGTTGTGCGTGTAAGAAAAAATTCCTTCATTTTGCTATGACCCCGGTCAGGCTCTCGCATTTCCCATCTCTTTCAGGTTCTTCAAAATTATTTATTACTGAAGACCATTTCCTCAATGAGAATGTGGAACACTGATACCAAGTAGTTTTAGATCTACATACATATTCTGCAAGCCACCATATCATGTGTAGCAGGGTACAATGTAACCTCCTTTCTTAACCAAGTGACTGTTTTCCTGTTTTCTTTCAACATGTATTCTCTATTAACAGAGGAAAACACCTCAGGATAATTTACACAAGTGCTTATACTCAACATTCATTTATTTCTATTCATCTACAGAAATACAATAATCTACAATGCAGTATGTTTTTAAAATAACTTTATAGCCACTCTTTTTCCAACACAAACCTAACGATAGAACAACTTCACTCTACCACGTAGGCCTTAACTAACAAAATATACCTAAAGTCTAGCACTGAAGGCCATATAAGTTATTTAATACATACTCCATCTGGCCGGATTTTCTCTGATCTAACTGGATGGCAGACAATAGGGCAAATATACAGGAATCAGAACTTTTATATGTAATTTAGAATTGCACAATATGGAGTTAAAACTAAATTACACACACTCCTGTGGCTACGGCAAGACTTCTACACCGCCGGAAGAGGTTGGTTAACTTTGTGTTGCTGTGCTCCTGTTGTTCTGATGCCCCAGCATACTTGTCACAACAGTTACCGAGATATTAAGTAGACAAGTATGCTGGGACATCAGCACAACATGATTTGTATTCAATATTTTGACACCAGGCAATGAAAATAGGAACCTCTTAATGCCAATATTAATGTGCTGTTGTTGAAGCATTTGGGATCTCAGAACATATACCACGACAGTTACACATTTAGCAAATTCATCTGCACGACTTCATTTTGCCTCTTCTGTTATCCGTACTGGATCTTGTGAACTCCGCAGCCTACATTTTTGCCTCACCTACTATTTGTGCCATTTTATATTTATCAGATTTTCCTGGCCATATGTTACTGAAGGGTGACCCAAATCACTGTGTAACCTTAAAGATTGTGAACAATTCAATTTGTGCAAAATCTGATGATAGCAATGCTGGTTTGTCAAAATTGCTCATAAATTAAAAAATAAAAATAAATGGATTTATATGAAAATTTGAGCAAACCTGTTTTCTTTCCCTCCTTTAAATTATTGAGACATCTGAAGGGTTACAAGTGTGTGTGTGTGTGGGGGGGGGGGGGGGTCCGCATAAAGTGTTTCCGCAGCACAGTGTGAAAAGGCACTGAATGTATGTATGCAAATGAAAAAAATAAACTATTTATTTTACATTTTAGTTGGATTTTATTAAAAGTTGACAGACAATAAACATCAACTTCAGGCCAACAGTTTTGTCTTTCCATTCCCTGTCATAAAATCTGTTACATCAAACAAACATATTAACACATGATAAATTGCATTATATTATATCATGGAAATAATTTAATGATGTATTCCAATGATTACAAGAGAGAGATTAACATGACAATCTGTTGGGAACTAGTCAACTGAGAAAATTCGATTCTACATTTTCTTCAAGGCGTATACTAGGATGAAAATATGTCCGAAGAGGTAGATCCTTTGGAAAGCTTGGAAGAAGTGGATCGAGTGAAGTCTCTAAGGCATACTGAGGTACAGAAACTGTTAAATTTTACTTACGATGTTGGTGGCCGTATGTGTTAGTTTTGTCACGGGATGAAAATGGTGGGAGTGCTGTGAAGTTTCCATTTGCCAGTCGCATGATAGTATGCGGTATCTCATGAGATTTTCAGATTTCTTACACGGAATAAATGAACGCATTTTCTTGTTTGATATTTAATGGTTTGTTTTGTCACAATATAGCACAAGAGCTAATGTTGATAACAAAATGTCCCTCTTGTAATAAGTAATTTTGTTTTGTTATATGGATTGTGAATACCACTTATGTTGAAACTTTTGTTTCATTTCACGTTCAGTTTCAGTAGAACTAGATGGACTTCACAAAACTTTACATCATCATTGTTTATAACTTGATCACAGTCTCAACAACGAAGATGACGTCCAGTTTTATGAAGTGAGAGCATTTGAGGGTGGCAGCTAGTTCCGCTGAAACTGAATATAAAATAAAATACTGCAGTTTCTACATCAGCGGTCTTGGCAATCCATATAATAAGTCATACCAGAGTATGTGTCTACCCCCCCCCCCCAAAAAAAGTGTAAGTTATAATTAATTTTGAAACTTGACAAAGGGACAACCACTGTCAACCATAAAGTAGGAACAGCATTAATCATTTACTTCAGTGTAAACACAAAGGTTTAATTCCCTCTTACATAAAATTTTACTTAAGTCATAAAATGAGGGGCATAATTCTTCATGCTGACAATGAAATAAATAATTAGTGCCGTTCCTGCTCTATGGTTGCCAGGTTTCAGCATCTACTCTTGTCCAGTCAGTAAATTGATAATCATCATAAAGGGAACATTTAAATGTCAACATTAGCTCACTACACTGCCACCGCCCTAGATAAAACTTAAACATGTCATAATTCACCATAATGTGTGAAAGAGCAGACACATTGAACATTCTTTTACATCCTTTTGTTTCTTATAACTACTTTTTACACTGAACAATTAAAACCGGCAGAATTCAGATTGGTTGCCTGCATCTGATCTATCAGTCATCACCTCATTTCCTGCAATTCTCATCCACTGCCAACATCAACACGCTGGGTTGCAGCATTGTAAGTAAAATTTAACCAATGAAATTAGTATACACTTCCCACTAAAAGCATACATTCACATCTATTTCACAGACTTGTATACTCTTTTTCACTAGGTAATTATTTTAAGCTCTCCTTCATACTCTTAACACTTCTTGTTTATTGTAATGGTTAAACTGTTACATGAGAATGTAAGGCTGTGGTTGGGCACTTTAAACATAGAAGTAAGTCATTATTGAAAAGAGTAAACATTTCCTCTGGTTTGTTAATAAACATCCTATTGCAAGAATCTTACCCTTGCCGTAATCTTAAAATTTAATTCCAAATTATTTATACATCCAGTTTCAGACCAAACCAAAATATCTCACTTCATCTAGTACATAACTCATAATTTCATTATATGAAAATGAAGTACTGTCATCTTGCAACTGGAAACACAAAAGCATGTTTATGAAGGAAATGGATGTAGCCATAACAATATATAAAACAAAACAACAAATTTTGTTTGATAACATACTAATGCACCACGCCAGCATGTAGCACTCCTCCACAATGTTAGGCACACTTTATTTCTTCTTACAAGAAAAGGTACTGGAGAAATCTTTCTCATAGTTTAATAATATGGTGCTTCACAGTAATGGTGCTGCAGTTTGTATAATGTAATGTGGAATATGAAACATTTTAATTCCATGTGAGAAAGTCAAGTAACTGCAGGAAAACATTCACAGTTATAGTATTGATTTAACCCTTGACTACTGGATCTGTAGTCTTGTCAGAGAACAACACTGCTATCAAGTCACTACTAGGCAGAGTACTAAATGCCACTTCAGTGCTTAAATAGGTATTAAAATCAAGCACCCATTAACAATGCCAATCTGCTATCAGGCAAAAAAGTTCTAAAGAGGCTCTTAAGAAGGGCTGTTTCTCTCCACGATACTTACTATCAAGTGGAGAAAGTAATTAAAACAAAAGTTTACAACAATAATATGTAAATGTCAGTGACAAAACAGAAATCTCTATACAAACAAAGTTTTATTATGCTTTATAATGAATCAGCATATTATTATTTTCCATAAAAAGGCACTGGTGCTATATTTGATATCACTACAAAAAGTTTCATAAATACATAAGTTAACAAAGGTACAATTTTACTTATCACTGCAGTGACATGATTATGTTGGCAACATCAACAATACGGTGGAAAATCTTTGCCAAGATGTTAATATTCTTAGAAATCCGAACTATGTGAAATGACATAAATAATGTTTTTGCTCTATGGGAGGGGGACGGGTGCGCAAGATTAATGTAAAGATCAGTAATTTTAAGCAGACACCCCGAGATATTTTTATCAGTTTTGCTGCTACATTGATTTGCACTGAAGCCCCTTTTACTTTACTGCGATCAAGCTTTTTCATTGTTCACATTAAATTATAAGAAAATAAAACCCTGGAGCGAATTTCACTCCACTAATACCCAACTCGTCACCAACACAACAAAGTGTGACTGTCCACTATGGCGATGCCTTCACACAATATTCATTAAAATAATTCAGTTTTTTTTGTGGGAACGAGAGGGGCCCCTCTCTGAGTAATATTCGCCACAGATACCCTTTTCCACTCAGTAAAAGTACTTGCCCTCGTGAAACAGATTCCATGACAAAACATTTGCGGTGTAAATAAAATATAACTGGTATCACACCCTACAAAGATACCGCGAGAGCAGATACAGCTTCATATGAAGTGCAGTACTGAACCACTGATGACTATAACTCACTTCTACATGCCACAACAATGGATTTCACTTCTACATGCCACAACAATGGATAAAGGTGCTCTGGATGTGCTGCTGGGGTACAGCTAAAGTTGATCTGATGTAGCAACAAGTGGGCTAATCATGGTGAAACAATCTACCAGACTTTTTCGGTAGGCGGGAGATTGGGAGAACAAGGCAGCAACGTCATCCAATGGGCGACAAAGTTGTGAACATTGCAGAACGACATGTTGACCATAGCTGTTTATTTTTTCCTCAGTGCTACCGGTTTCTGTCATTTAACATTATCAAGCTTTAGCAGATATTAGCTAATAGCTTAACATGTCGTTATACACGAATTCAAAATTATAACATAAGAATTTGCTGTCATTGTACTAGTCATTGATAGTATCACAGTGGCTGACTGTTACAGTCAGCTACCGTGATACTATCAATGATTAGAACAATGACAGCAAATTCTTATGTTATGATTTTGAATTCTTGTATAATGACATGTTAAGCTATTAGCTAATCTCTGCTAACACTTGATAATGGTAAATGACCGAAACCGGTAGCACTGAGGAAAAAATAAACAACTATAGTCAACATGTCGTTCTGCAATGTTCACAACTTTGTCGCCCATTGGATGATGTTGCTGCCTTGTTCTCCTAATCTCCCGCCTACCGAAAAAGTCTGGTCGATTGTTTCACCATGATTAGCCCACTTGCTGCTACATCAGATCAACTTTTGCTGTACTGACTTATAGCATAGGCTAATGTTTACTTTCATACCATATTTAACTCATCTTTCACCATAAAAAATAAAAAATTCAGGAGACCTATAAATTCAGAAGACATATATTAGATAACAGCCAGGTCCCTGGTGAGTACTTTGATACATTTTATTTACATAAATCATACAAAACACTGAAAATGGGGTGTTGTACTTAACTTTTAGGATTATCTATTTGAAGTGATACCTGCAGTATCTTAGGGAATTCTTTATTAACAGCAAGTCAATATGAAAATGTACTAATATGTTTTACTGGAAGTTACAAATCACATTTATCTGAATCAATAATTAGTATCAAATGCCCACACTACAACTAACCAAAGCAACTCAGTGTTTTTGTAAAAAGTTTGTGAATTATTAAAGTACATTTGATTACTGCATAATATTTGTGCCCAACTGTCATAAGACAGTTCAAATTGATTTTTTTTACAGCTTAATGCTACCAGTATATCCTACCAACGTAGAAATGTAGATGACACATGTGATGTCTGTCATAAATTGCACACCACTTGTATGTTCTGAAAAGCTAAAAACAAAATGAAGTGTAAATTACCACCTTGTTACCTACAACTTTTTCTTGTTTTAAATATCATTAACTAAAACTCTTAATCACTATCATTTGCATCTCCTCCTTCAAGTCTAAACCGCATACGGGATAGGCCATAGGAAAATGTGCCAGGGACGGACTCTTGGTTTGCTGTTGAGCCACTAATCTGTTCTCCAGCATAGCAGACTGCACAGTTATGTGGGGGCCCAGAAAACTTACATTAACAACTAATTTTATCATGCACTCCTCAATACTTAAAAAAAGCATAACAATATTTGCAGAGAATATATTACCATCTTGTGTTCTGTGCTGAATTTTTGTAGCAACATTTTATTAATCACACAAATCTCCATACACAGACCGTAAGTTGCATCAGAGAGAGAGAGAGAGAGAGAGAGAGAGAGAGAGAGAGAGAGAGAGAGAGAGAGGGGGGGGGGGGGGGTCACTATCTAACAGGGACAGTGGGAGAGGAGGGGGGTGGGGGATAAAAGGTGTAGGTAATTGCATACCACCCTTGAAGAGGACCATGCCTAGTAAAGCACAGTGGTATTTAAACCAATCTTTGGATTGTTGACTGCTTTATCTTAAGTAACTGCAAGGATGGATGTTTACTCTCAGAGTAAATTTAAGATACACTTTATAAAATGCACAATGCCTTTCTTCCCATCACTCCACTGGAGTTAATAGGGTATTTCTTTAATTTTCCCATATGAGTTAATACACCAGGAGGAAGAAATGAAAACCTTTTATTTCTTTGGGCAATAAACTAAGAAATACTGTAAGCTTTATGTTCTTTCACACCAATACTGCTTGCAGAAATTCCATCAATTTGTCTACATAAAGTACTTGTAAATATTGACTATCAAAAATTCAGGAGTAAAATTTTGTGAACTCTTCAAAAACCCCAGAACACTTTCAAAAGTTGAGGTGGAAATGAAAACCCCCACTCTCACTTTTGAAAAAGTTAATTACAACCTAACTCTCAAAGTACAGTACAAATTTCTGAATTCTGACAATGTTTAACATCCTGAAATACATAAAAGTGCAAGCCACAAACAGAAAAAAAACTGCTTCAAACTATGAATAGTTTTTAATTCTCATGGTCCGCACCTCCATGGACATTAACAGTAAACTCCTTGAATAAATGGTTCTAAGTATGTGGAAAATATAGTAAAAGAAGTCATAAAACTACAAGCCCAGAAAAACAACATAATGAAGTACTATAAGAGCAAAGTTTCACAGAACTTTAAGAAATGTAAAAGTTCATTACTATGATAATATTCACTAATTCTAATCTGAGGACATTTACTTGTGGTTATTCCTGAAGATTATCATCTATCATGAGTGGAACAGGACACCAAAACAGACTTTAAATACCAAATACAAAGTTAATGTCATAGATCCAGCAGTACGAATCCATACCACCTAAATCACTAAGTGTCAAACTAATGTTAAGTGCAAGTAACTAATGTTACGGTACTTGCACTTAATTCCTGTAAGAGACAATTAAAGGAGTAAGTGAAAAAATAAGAGTAAGTTATGATTGAACTTACATTTTGAAAAGTACTGGAAAACAATAAGGAGAGAAGGTGAGGGGATCGGGAAGGAGGAAAAAAAAAAAAAAAAAAAAAAGCAATAAAGGAGATTAAGATGTAACATCTTGTCAACATTGCGGTCATAAGAAATGGGGTGGGGGGGGGGGGGGAGGGGGGAGACAAATTATTGAAGTCTTTTAGGATATACATACAGAGTAAAAACTCTCCCTAATTGGAAATATCTAGAACAGAACACCAAGCTCAACCAAGTTTATGATTCACAGGTAACATATATAATGGGATTTAATAATGTAACTGCAGGGTAACCTTTGTGTGGTTATATTGCATTACCCATGTAAAAAAAGAAAAAAAAATCATAGAAATGTCATACTGTCATCACTTCATACTCCAAGCTTCTGAAGCCAACTACATAACCAGATATCTTTCTGATAAAGGGCTCATAGTTAAATTACAAAAATAAACCATTATTTGTAATTGAAAACTATTTGCATAACACACACAGTATTTATCATATGATACCTGAACACTTAATTCATTGGAACCTAAAACTAAAGTTCAAATGTATGAATCAAAGTTTCGGGACCCAAGTCACAATTTCCCGTTACCTATCGCTACAAATCTGATTGCAACTGGCTGTTACCTGTAGTATCTCCAGTCTACAAGCAGATATCTGGGCCACTTCACAGCAGTGCAGTATTTGAGGGGTGTAATATGACAAGTATGCGTCACGATGGTTATGTAGTTTAATGCAATATTTTACTCTTATTTCTTCATCAAATGCAGAAAGTAAATGTTAATACACATCTTTCTGCCGGTATCCATTCTTTTCCATTGAGAATGAAGGCGTTCCCCGAGGAAAATAATTTACTTAAGTAAAGCAGCTTAGCCTTTTTACAGTGAAACAGGCGGGTGCTACGAGGATATCGGTAAATATATGAGAATTCCAACACAGTATTCCTAAATAAACCCTATAACTGAGTTTGTGTTATGCAACATAAAGTTATTAAACATAAACTTACGTAGGGGTCTCTAAGTTTCCAAACTAACTGTCACAATACGTGAACTATTATAATGTTGACTAATAAACATTTTCCCCGTTAGGATTAATGTTCTGTTTATCCATTACCTAAACAGAACTGATGTTTCACATATAAATCGGTTGTGTCTTATTTGTGTACATTCACACTGACATGTAAGAAGCGGACGGATCGTGACAAATTCCTATTTGACACTTTTAATATTCCATATTGAATTATTTGTAAATGCGATTATTACTAAATCTATTTAAATCAATAAAAATGATAAATTTAATCTTCACTCTAGAATATTTTCGTATCTGACATCATAAGATTTACAAGCGAGAGCCAAGTTTCGTTCAAATGTCAACAAGAGCCAAAATCGTTCACTACTAGAGAAGCCATTTCCACGATTTTCACCACCCCAGTATTTCCATTCCAGCAGTTTCGCGGGAGTAACAGAAAATTATAGGCTTCCCATTAAGGGTAATAGCTCCACGCAGACAAAATACAATATTTCTCCAAACATTTGCGTGAGCAATGTAGTAATGGCGAATCACCGAAATGAGGCACATCTGCCACAAAAACCCCTTTCTAACAAATGGGCGTTGCCACAAGAAGTTCATTATCAGCACATAAGAAAGATAACAGCTGAAATATCTCAGATGTCGGTTCTAATACGAACTATTGCCAAAATTACCCACAATATTCGCAAAATTCTACTCACCGACGCACACGCCCTGCTATACCTCTCTCACACAGCGCAAGCTCTCCTGCTCTCCTCTCATTGGTTGACGAGTGACTTCGGAAAAAAGGGGCAATTGTTTCTTCTTCGGAAAAACTTTTAGATCGTCTCTATAACGAAAAGTAATAACAAGAATTTTCTTCGTGGTTATAAATACTGGTCAAATGTATAACTTTCATACAGAAAACAACGAAAGGAAGTGTACGTTTATCCTTCGAAGCAACATGCGACTCTTACCGTATATGGCTTGGCAGGCGATGCGATTCCGGACAGTAATTATCAATAAATTCCATATTTCTAAATGGAATTACTTATAAAAACAATTTTACACAGAAGTTAAGTTAATGGATAACGTACTTACGTGTCGATTAATACGTGGCACGAAACAATTATTTTTAAATACCGAAAATCAATTGCGACAAACTGCAACTGCCGATTGTCACCATTGATTGTTACTTTAACAAACGTATATGTTTTCCTGACATTCTTCTCTCTAGTAACGGTAAATGAAAACCTTCACAACTCTCTACATGTCATTGATTCATTATACAGAAAGAATAAAACAAGGAAACTGCGGGATGTTCACTGTTCTGTTACGTTGTTGCTGGGCTGGTCCTTCGTAGATACCAAAGACTCCAGACAACTCTCTCTCCCTCTCTCTCTATCTCTCTCGCGTGTGCGCCCACACTCAAATTCTCTTCCTCTCTCACACCCACCCACCCACACACATATCACGCGCGCTTTCACGTTTGCAAACACATCCCCACGCTTGCAGTCACGTAACACAAGACTCGACAAGAGTACAAGAAGTGTATAATATCAAAATTTTCAGAGTGAACGCTTTACAGTTTATAGACGCGCCCTGTGCTCTATTTTAGAGGAACTCCAGGAATAGTGTGCGTTATTTACACTAGCTCCCCTGGTCACATCTCCGGACGATTCCCTCAAACCCACGATCGATTTCTTCCCTCCCACTAGTCAGCAAGTCATCGCGAATGACAGGTGGAGTTTCATTTTTCATAGTGACCACAAGTCACTCGATCTTTGAGAGAACCAACGCAAATACGGACAGCATTTAACAAATGTTACATAAGGTCTCCACTATCTTTTTAATGGCGACATTTGTAATTAATATAATTAATCTGAGTAAACCTCTTTCGAATCGACACGCATCTCTCAATCTCTGAAAGGCCGTGACCGGTTCTGATAGTTCTTTACAGTACGATACGTTCATTTAGTTCTTCCCAGGATTATGCAGTAAGAAGAAAAGGAAGCACTGTTCTTTTTCAATCGACAATACACGCCAATAAACAGTGCGCAATTCCAACAACTGACCTGATGCAAAGTTCATTTATCTCCCCCCCCCCCCCCTCGTGTGTGTGTGTGTGTGTGTGTGTGTGTGTCGCTCCTTGCGAGATTTTAGTTCTGTGTCTGACACCATATAAAGACAATTATTCGCTAGTCAGTTCGAATCAAATGGATTATGCTCAGGTTGAAGGAGGTATTGCATACTATTCACCCGAAGTAGTGAACATACACTTGAAATTTTACATATGAATTAAAGCTGGCCGTACTGTAGAACAGATTTTGTGCCACATGAGTTCTGTCGTTCTTACGTTTTTCTTTCAGTTTGTATTATGCATTGATTTGTGCAAAAGGCAACTCCTCATGGAAATTTTCTCAACTCTACGTCCCTCTATTTAACATTTGGAATCATAAGGAAGTCAGTTTGATGTCTTTTTGCCACAGGAAACGAGAGCCTTATTTACTTCTTGTTTTTATGTTGTTATTTTATTATTATTTTCTCGTTCGTCTATACGAGAGCACATAGACAGATTTGCAGATTCTTAAGTAAGGCTCTACTTTACTTAGACCAATTTGTCTTACTTTCACGCATAATAGTTCCAAAATAAGTCAGTGGTGTTCTCATGGGCGTCGAAGAAAGAAAATAATATAACGCAGACAGGTGAGATTCTGCCATGAAAATGAACTAAAGTCATTATTTTAATAACAGGACTAAGTTTTAGCGGAGTCAGAACTGGAACTTTCTTTATGGCTGATTAAAAGTTGTCATTCTTCTTCCAAAATCCTAAAAATTGCACCCGCAGGTATTCTCTTCCCCTTCCCCAAAACATGGGCACCCTTAGTCTTTTGTTAGCAATTCATCACAAATACCGGTATTTTGAGATATTTCCGTGAACCGAGTACGCTGATTTACACCCTGCAAAGTGATAGTCATTTAATAATTAACTGCAAACTTGAAATGCTGATCAAAATCACTCGAAAATCTAAACCTGAGTACAAAGGTTGTTAATGCAATCAAAATACTATGTTCTAGATTTGATCGTTGAATATCACAGACAAGTTTCCAGACGTATAGTTAGGTGAGGCTATGCCCCTGTGAACCTTAAAACAAGGTGAATTTACAATAAAAATAAAAATGCGGTATCGCCATCGTAGAGCAACGCCAAAAAGATGTAAATCAGTTATAAGAGACAGAATTTAACTATAATATTCATGTAGCCTGCCTGATCTGTACTTAAAGCTGATGTCAGATATACAGGCACTTCAACGACAAAGATTAACACTCAGTGTATAATAGCTGTGAGAAATCTTGCAGTTTGGAAACTACTGATGATTTCTCAGGGTAGTTATTCTTCAAACTTCTTAAGAAGACACTTTTATTTCACAGGTCTGCGACGAGCTGACTCGTCATAATAAAATCAGCACTGGCGCATGCTTGGCATACACCCGCTTTTATGTGTACATATCAACATTTCCGACGTTTAATGTAGCGTTTGCATGCATTTTTACGATTTCTACAAATTATCGCATTTTTAAGTTTCGGGCTTTAACAGCTTTTGACTTTTGTTTTCGTGTCACCGTCAACAATTTACATATTTTTTTACTTCGATTATTGGATGGTTTAAAATATTATAGACAGCTGTGAAAATATTATTTACACAAATTGCTAATCGGTGCCGTGGCTGATGGGAGCGTATTTCCCTTTTGCGGCCGTTCCCATAAGCAAGCGCGCCGTCTGTCCATTTCATTTGCATTTCTTGCCTGTGATAGTTATCACGACGATTTTTTCGTTTTTTTTTCCTTCGGCGAACTAGTGCACTGAAAAGTTACACCTTGTTTAAACAAACAATCATCTCGTCTACGGAACATAAATATTTTATTTTGTAAGTTATGATTCTTTGTAACTGAACAAATCGTTTTGATTATAGTCATTTCAATTGTTAAAACATTTGAGTCGACGAAAGGTACTTTTAAAGAACATTTCATATATTGCAAAATATAAATAATGTACGTGCGATATGTGGGTTGATTTATTATTATTTCTTTTCGTATGCGATAAATTTAAGGAATGGAAAGTGTATGTTACTTTGCGTACTTAAATATGGTACTCCTACACTGGGGACGACGGTTTTCTCCGTTCATACTCAAAGCTCTCTATAAAAAACGACTTTTTCATATTGGTTCTGCTCGAAATGCATCTTAGAAACAAGAATCAACTTGGGTTCGACCCCTGAAGCGATCTTGCGCGTCCGTTCGATACGGGCAATGAACGCAGACGGCAGAGATGCTGCCAGCGCTCTATAGATGGCACTGCATTCAAGACGAGGGCTCTAGCAGCGCTACAACGCGGCGGCAGGAAATCGTACGAGGTATTCCGTCAAATACATCTCTATGCAAGAGATTAGGTATTTGCAACAGATGCGTAGCCGAAATAGAATTTTGAACGTAAAGGAATATATTACCTGAGCCGTCTAGCAAACAAGGAATGACATCTAGAAAACTGAAGACTAGTAACATATCAAGTACCGTACGAAGATGTGACAGTGCCTGGACATAATTTACCGTAGTGACAATTTAATAATTCTTACTCGAACAGTCGTAATTTCCCGAGTAAATAGTTACGTATACTTAGTGTGATAACTACAGAAACTGGTGATCAGTTACTAAAAACATTCAAATAAAATAAAAACCAAATTTTGTGGTTCAAGGCAGATTGACTCGGCATCAAGTACTTTCTTCAAATGTGTTAATGAAAGCCCATGAAAAGACTCCATGTACGAGGTATAAAGTTTCATGTATTCTTGATAGAATGCAGTCTCCTCAATTATATCAGTAGCATATCCAGGGCTGCAGCCACACACCGGGGACCTATTTCTCAAAAAGATAAAGAGAGAGACATGTGGCATAGCTTTAGTACTCACCATAACAAAAATGACAAACAAAAGGTAAGAAAAACTACAGTTCCTCACCCAAGGAAATCTATGCGACTCTACGATACAATATTTTTACGACTTCTCCTCCCTCCCCCAAGACCAAGATCCTGGATATGCTCCTGAAATATACTATTCTTGATCATTTACGGGAGTTAGAGAGAACAAAAGTTTCAAATGTTTGTACATTCTTGATTAATTTGGTACTTAACCTACGGTATTAATAGTAACAAAAAATTATGTAAGAAGTAAACTGAACCATACTTATTGCCTTGGTTTCACAAAACTTTATTTTTCACGACCTAGGTTTCGGGTTATGAACCCATTTTAGTACCTTACTGATTCCAAAGAACACAAGTACAGACAAATCATTACATTACTACAGTTCTCTGTTTTTCTAATTCAACACTGGATGGTATTACTGTTTGATAATTTAGAAACAATTACATTTATTGGAATACCATTTATAAAAATTGATTTTAGTGACTAACTTATTGTAATCTCCATATTATATATTTTTCAGTGCTGATGACTTGCTGAAATTGTCTAGTTAAAGCTAATTAATAATCGTACCTCGAGAATTTGTCATTGCTTCTTTAGGGGCGGTGATAATCTCATGTTCGAAATACTGTTATTATCTTCTATGTAGATGTTACTATGGAGTAACTGAATTTTGTCGGTTCTTTCAGCAATAAATTTGGGGGTGTTCGCAGCTGTTTTTCAAATTCCGATATTTCTAGTTGGGTCAGTTTTGCATCTTTACTGTCGACATGTAAGATTTGTACATCTATTGCATATTTGTGCTCCTGGTCCAGATGTATCCACAGGGAGGGATATTAAGCTAATAGCGTCATTGAAATTTCGGGGAGGGGGTGTGTTTGTTAAAAATGAGTGCTTTTGGCTAGCCTGGGGGGCTGCTTTATAAAATAATTTGCAACACGTGAAATAAACGATATTTAATTTTCATATTAAATGGCAAAATCATTTTTATCAGGTGATAAACTAGGAAACAGGAAATTAACCAACGTATTGTTAATGGGTCTAAAACTTACTTCAGTCTAAAGCAAATAATGTCATCCATGAATCTGTCAACGTAAAGCATATAATACCGTGATAATGCCAGTATTGTTGTATGGGACAGAAACCTTAAGCACAACAAAGAAGGATGAAGAAAAGTTGATGCTCTTCGAAAGAAAGATTATGAGAATGATCTTTGGGCCTGCCCAGGAAGGGAACTCATGGAGACGTAGGAAACACCAAGAATTGAGTGAACTGGTGAGGCCAACGAACATCGTTCAAAAACTGAAAGCGACGAGAATAAGCTTGGCAGGCCTCATTGCTAGGAGACTAGAAACCTCTCGAGCAAAGGTCGTACTTACGGGAAGACCTGATGGTATCCGTCCAATCGGAAGACCCAGAAAACGATGGGTTGATGAGCTAAAGAAAGACGTTTGTGAGCTAGGAGTCTGTGACAACTGGCTCCAAAGGGCACAAGGTCGCCATCTATGGAGATTGTGAGGTCGGCGCATGACCTACAGGGTCCTCGACCGCCGATTGATGATGAATAAACTAGAAATCCGGGGGGAGGGGGGGGGGGGGAGCGGCACATCTGTCCTGGTCTAAGCAATGTTCAGCAAAGGCAGAATCACACCTTTTTTTTTTTTTTTTTTTTTTTTTTTTTTTTTTTTTTTTTTTTTTTAACACCAGCTCTTGTGGTGTTTCCTGAGCCTAGTACAGAGTGGGCAACCTGTCTGCCTATATTTTATACACCGCACTATTTATGATGACTGGCGGTTTGACCTTTGAGGTGAAGAGACCTTTGGGACATAGGAATCCTGTTGGAAATTTTACCTGAGAAAGGCAACCTACACCATTTTATTTTTAATCTTTTCATAGCGTTTACTGGGTAGATTAGGGATTTTGCTTGTTTCTTCCTTCTGTTATTAAGACAGTTTTTGATCATGGTGGATTCAAAGTCATTGTTTGTTGTTATAGTTTTTATTAAAGTTCAGGGAGAAGAAATAAAATCTTTGCGTTTTGCCAATGACGTTGTTATTCTGTCAGGTAAAGCAAAGGAACTGGAAGAGCAATTGAACGAATGAACAGTGTCTTGAAAGGAAGTTATAAAATTAACTTTAACAAGAGCAAGACAAGGTTAATGGAATACAGTGCAAGAAAATCAGGCGATGCTGAAGGATTAGGTAACGAGGAAGTAACAGTAGTAGATTTTTGTTATTTGGTTAGCGAAATAACTTCTGATGATCGAAGTAAAGGAGATATAAAATGCAGAATGGCTATGGAAAGAAACGTTTTCTGAAGAAGGAAAATGTGTTGACATCCAGTATTAATTTAAATGTTAGTAAGTCCTTTCTGAAGGCATTTGTCTGGAGTGTAGCACTGTACGGGAGTGAAACCTGGATGATAACGAGTTCAGACAAAAAGATGATAGAAGCTTTTGAAATGTGGTGCTACAGACGAATGCTGAAGATTAGATCGGTAGATCGCGTAACTAATAAAGAGGTGCTGAACATAATTGGGGAGAAAAGAAGTTTCCGGCATATCTTGACTAAGAGAACGGATTGATTAGTGAGAATCATTCTGAGACATCATGGAATCGTCAATTTAGCACCGAAGGAAAGTGTGTGGGCTAAAAATCACAGAGGGAGACCGAGAGACGAGTACATTGAACAGATTCAAAGGATGTGGGTTGTCACAGGATACAGTAGGATGGAGAGTTCACAACAACAGTTTATTTAGTAATAGTCACCTTGGGTCATGACAATGGACAGAATTCGGTTTATCGTGTTGTGGAATGCTGCAAATTTGTAAGTTGTTGGGTGTATAGAGGACGCTGGGACAAATGTGTCAGTAAAGGTGTCTTTCCACCAGAAAGATTTTAAGTTTATTGCTCCTATTTTATATCTGTATGCAGATGTTTAGGAAATTAATGGTGGGTCCTCCTAATTCCAAGCTAACCTTACGTTCGAATGCCACTGGTTCATATTTTCCATGATTTTCCGGCGTTGTCTAGTAGAAGCTTTACACATACTAGGATGTTATCAATGTATTTGTACCAGTACACAAAATGTGTGCCAGTGGTTCACTCTCCCACCTGTCCATGACCGTTTCTGCCATCAAGGGGATCCCATTGTCAAGCCTTGTGCCTGCTTGTAATAATTCCCTCGAAAGCAGAAATAATTTTGGTTGAGGCAACATTCTACTGTGTTGATTATGCTCAGGTGCTCCTCAGCAGTAATTTTGTGTACAGACAATGAATGTGACAACACATATATACGATATTTCACAGGAATTCATGAGAAAAGGTATTTACATCAAAGGGAACTAATTTGGCAGCTGTTGGGATCTGAACATCTGTTAATTGGTTTACTAAATCTAAACAGTTCTTAATACTACGTTATCCTTTGAAGTTGAGGTTTTTTTCTTCATTATGGTGTTGATCCTCTTGGCAATATTGTGCTCTGGTGCCTGTATTGCAGATACCACTGTGCGGGTAGGCACTTTAAGTTTACGTAAGCCATATAATTGTGGAACTCTTGAGTTCATTTGTAGAATAAATTTTCAGCAATATTCCTTAAAAATACTGGAGCACTTTTTTACTAACTGCTTCGCTTGGTCATTGTATTTAACTGTTGGATCTTTCTGTAGTACGGTATTAATAGGTGAACTGACTGGAAAAAACCTTCCACTTTCTTTACATCATTTAGTTGCGATCACATTGTTGTGTGAGTTGCTTCATATTCCATGACTCACTGTTGTTCCTGTGTGTTAATTGTTGTTGTACCTGTGCCTGTTTAATTTCCTCTGCGCACTTTACTTTCGTAACTATATCTTTCTGCGGCGCTAATTACAGATCTACTCTAAGATGGCCTTAACACTTGGAGGCTCGGATTCTTGTATGGCGCGTATTTATAACCTTTTGATAGTAATTTACCTTCATTTACTGACGGGATTATATCCGATAAGTTTACAATTCTCTCTGCAAACCACTCTTGCTTTTTTGAATGTAAAATGTATTTGTTTCTCAATTAATTATCAAACAGTAATACCTTCCAGTGATGATGTCGCAAAAGAGAGAACTGTAGTGATGTAATGGTTTATATTTACTTGTTTTCTTTGTAATCAGTAAGGTACTGGGAAACGGGCTCAAAACCCGAAACGCACGTAGGTCGTGCAAAATAAAGTTTTGTGAAACAAAGCAATATGTGTGGTTCAATTTATTTAATTGAAAAATGTTTCAAAAATAACCTACAGTGGAATCAATCAATATAATTACATAACATTTCATTCAAATATGTGTAATTAATTGAGAGCTTAAAACTATACTAGGTCTGGATAAAAGGCAATGAGAGCTATTATTTTGACTTTACTGGCTTATAGTAGCACGCCATGGCCCCCGTTATTTGCGAATGTCCGGAAGGCGGCGTCTACTTCTGCTGTTGCTCCGTAGTGACAACCCTTAGACAGAGGGCAGGGGTTGAGGGACTCAAACCACTTCAGAAATGACGAGAAAGCTAAGAACAAAAAGCAACATTCTGTTGCAGGATGAAGCCCGCCCACGTGTTGTCTTAAGGTTGTAGGGATTACACTGCAGATAAATCTCTGCGAAACTCTTACGCATACTCCATACAGACCCAATTTTTATCCATGCGATTTCCAAATTTTTGGGCCCCTGATAATCCTTGTACAAGCTAACCGCCGTCAATTATGCTAAAGAGCGGGATTAATTAGGTCTAAACTTTTGATTACCAGCTAACAATAACTCCGTCGTAACGTGAAGCTCAGTTGTTCGTTAGAGATTTGAGTTGCTTTTAAACAGCTCTGGTTTTCAGTGACATTCATCTTTCTGCCACTAGGGCTACTGAATGATGGCAATATTTCTTGTCTCCCTTTGCAAAGGAATATTTGACGACCTATTTTGGTATTTCGGCTTTTTTTCTACATCGGTTCCTGTCTCGTCAACAAGTGTATGTACGGGCAAAATTTTAGTTAGGGAGAGCTTCTGAGGTAATGTTTTGTTCCAGAAGTTGCTGAAGACTTCTCTTACTGCCGTTTGATCGCTATCCGCTTTTCGATCAACAAATACGTACTTCAGGATATGGCCTGTCTCGTATCTACATCTACATACATACTCCGCAATTCACCTTACGTGCGTGGCGGAGGGTACACTGTACCACTACTAGGCACTTCCCTTCCTATTCCACTCCCAAATAGAACGAGGAAAAAAAGAATGCCTATATGCCTCCGTACGAGCTCTAATTTCTCTTATCTTGTCTTTGTGATCTTTACGCGAAATGTATCTATTGTGAAGAATAGGAAACCTCTTAAGAATATACGTAATGTTGCTTGTATACCAATGTGGTCTCTGGTACAGTTTTTTGGAATGAACATTTAGAATATTATATAGTATATTCAGTATTCTGCTCCTTTGAGTCCTATTGCGAGTTCATGTTATTACTATTGCCATTTATTGAAAAGCCCTCCTGAATCAAATTCTTTCTACGCCTATGGCCCTATGCCATGGGTAACGTCATCTCTGATGTTGTTTCGAATCCAAGGAGTTAAAAATGAAAGGAGAGACCCTAATGGCACAACTGTAAAGCAACACAACTTAGTGGTAGCCATCTTCGTCCGACCAAAATATAATCGTTGTAAGTTTGTTTATATAGAACTGTCACTAGTTTTTGGAACGATTTTAAGTTATAATGATGACGTGCGTAGTGTATGGATGCGACGCGAAATCTGAAGGAAGAACGTTTCATGTTAAATTCGTATGTCTAATTTGTTATTTTGTCACTTTCGTTGCGAACAAATATGTGCTACGTCTTTACTGCCAGGCACTTAAATGTGATTTGTAGAGTAAATATGTAGGTGTACTTCCAGTGCAGAGCATTTTTCCCTCACATGATTGCAGATTCCTAAAACCACTTTTGAGGTGGTAAAAAGGAAGCAGAAATACTTGTTTCAGTGGATGATCACATTACATTGAAAGAATGTAGAAAAGACAAACATTCTTTTGTGACACAACTGTAACGAGCTGAAGAGATGTAGGCTATATTGTGGCAGTCGAGGGAGTCCGGGCATGTGTTAACTGGTTTCTCAAATACACATCATGTCAGGATTTGCCGAGGTTAGTTCTGTGTCGGTGAGGACGGCAGTGTGGTTGTTAAGCTTGTGCAGCATGCCACTCCCCGCTGACACGGCCGTCTCGATGCTGTGTTGCTACTAGGCCAGCTGCCCGTCAAGGCCGATGGCGCAGCCACGCATCACCTAGACACAAGGCCTCACCAAGGAGGTTACAATACAGGGAGACGCTGAAAATGTGAAGCCTGCCTCCGCCATATTGGTCAGTTTTGGAGAAGGGTTCGTATTGTAGAGCTAATGTTTTATATCACTTAAAACAGGAATAAAACGTCCAAAGATTTTGCCGTGATGTACAACGTGCAAATTACCCGTTAAAAATTAAGTCATCATCATCATCATCATCATCATCATTAGAGACTGATTATGCCTTTCAGCGTTCAGTCTAGAGCATAGTACCTCTAATAAAATTCCTCCATGATCCTCTATTCAATGCTAACATTGATGCCTTGTCTGATGTTATGCCTTTCACTTCAAAATCATTCTTCACCGAATCTAAGTACTTTCTTCTTGGTCTACCTCGACTCCTCTTACCCTCCACTGACGAGCTCATGAGTCTCTTAGGTAACCTTGCTTCTCCCATGCGTGTAACATGACCCCACGATCTCAGTCTGTTCGCTCTAACTGCTGCATCTATGGTGTTCATTCCCAGCTTTTCTTTGATTTCCTCATTATGGACACCCTCCTGCCATTGTTCCCATCTATTGGTACCTGCAATCATTCTTGCTACTTTCATTTTTGAAATATATTATAATCAGTATTTATTACTATTTAATCAATAACGTATATCGTTCGAAAGTACATATTTTGCTGTGACTGTCAGTTCAATGCATTAACAGCAAGAGGGTCGACTTAATGCATAGTTTTAATGGAGAAATAGCATTCCAGAACTGAACAAGATGGTGGACAGGCTTCAGTTGACGTATGTGCTAAGCATAGACAATGCCACCTCCCTTTATTGTAACCTCCTTGGGCCTGAATGGCTGGCCGTTGGGGCACGCCCCTGCCTCTGCCACTAAGCTGGCGGCCGCGGCCTGGGGCGCTATTCTGTAGTGCGCCCAAGTTCGGTTCGGTCAGAGAGCGCACCTAGTTATCGAAGCTACTCCCCCATTTAATTTTGTAAGCCTTTCGGTAGCAATACGGGCCGTCTCCGAGGACACCGAAGCTCACGGTGGCGCTGTTACCACATCTGTTGACATCAGCCAATCAGAAGTGTGTGTCTGCGCATGCGCACTGCTGGTGAGCAGGGGGCACAGCAGCCGCGACCCGTGTTCGCTGTGTTTCCTACCGTGCGAGAATCCCACCAAAATGTAAAAAATGAAAGTCACGTAACACGACAGTGTGTTCCGAGAACTACCTACTGACACCTTTTTTTTTCGATTAAATTAAAACATTTTGTCACTGAAAACGAGAATATTTGAACTTTTATGAAAATGTTCAAATGTTTGTAGAACGTATGGGACTTAACTACGGGGTCATCAGTCCCTAAGCTTACAAACTACTTAAAAACTAGCTAAGACTAAGGACGGCACAAATATCCATGCCCGAGGGGGGATTCGAATCCCCGACCGTAGTGGCCGTGCAGACCGTGACTGGAGCGCCTCGGCCACCGCGGCCGGCGAACTTTTATGAAAAGTTGTTTATTTGCGCTACTCTGTTTACCACACCGTATCTCCTAAACTAAGCGTCACACAGCAATAAAATTTTGTAATTGCCTTCAATGCCATATGTTGTCGATGTCTGCAAACTTTCCTGTCAATATATTCGGTGATAGTGAAGTAATAAATTGAAATTTCACGTCTGACGCAGAAGTCCAAAATATAGTAAGCGACAAACTTTTTTCCTTTACTTTTTGGTGGGGGTGTAAGCGAGTAAAAGTTTCGGAAAAGTTTGAATTTATTTTTGCCTTTTGTTGGAAGGTGTTTGTGCTACCGTTTGTCCTAGACGAGTGCAGTATTGTGCGGTTCATTGGCGACGCGCGAGTTCAGCGCGCTGGGAGGGACAGTTTGCAGTAGCAGCAGAGAGCGCAGTGCTCGCAGTGAAAAACTTCTCATTTTGGCACTACGGAATTTGCGGAAAAGGAAAAGGATTACATATTAGTCGAGAC
This sequence comes from Locusta migratoria, assembly GCA_026315105.1. NCBI lineage: Eukaryota > Metazoa > Arthropoda > Insecta > Orthoptera > Acrididae > Locusta > Locusta migratoria. The sequence goes on from CM048755.1 coordinate 16,560,550, forward strand.
AGCTCTCAGTAGCGCAAATTAGTCAATGTTTTTTACTCAAGGAGCATACAATATTTTTATAACAAAACAGTTGTTTGACGATGCGGAAAAGCTAAAGGAAATTTTTAGATTCATTCATAACCAGTATTAGTTTCTTCTGTCGTTAACTGGACAAAACCTGAAAAGTCAGGTTTGATTCCATCTTGAATCCAACTGCTCTGTGCCTGTTAATGTATATGGATGATGAAGAGCAGTCGCAAATATTTCTTTATTGTCGTAAAATTTGATTTTGGTCGCTGTGAGACTCTCATCAGTGCTTAATATATAGTTTAAAACGTACAAAAATTTTCAGTCTTCATATTAAAGATTATATAATCGTCAACATGAAGGCTGAAAACGTTTCTTTGTTTCAAACTGTGTTTCAAGTATTGAGTGTATGCACTCATGAATTACTTGTAACGAGACTAAAAACGTAAGTGAATAAAAATAAGTCTATGTTTGTTTCATCTTTCGTTTTATAATAAGAGTGAAGTCCCGATGTCTAAGAAACTACTGGCGCTCGCTCTTACGTGCACATGCTAAAGAATATTGCAGATCATGCTTCTCTTAAACGAATAGAAAAGTATTCCAAACAAAATGATTGGTGAAAAAATATTTTGCACCTGGCAGGATTTGAACCTAGACCTAAAACATTCACAATGTGAGCTCGTCGAAATGAAATGCTGTTCGTTGTTCCGTTGACTTCTTTGCGGAATGATTATAGGTTACTTACACTGCTACCAATTTGTATGATTTCCACTATCTGACTTCACAAAGTTCCTTTCTATTTTAACTTATACGTTGTGAAAGCGTTTTTTGTAAGTAATGAATACTCAGTTTGTACGGAAAAGTACGGTAAAACACTACTAAGTACCATTTAGATACATCGCTAACGTGCTTATGGACACAACAGGGCTTAAGATTGCGGTGTAAATGGCCCATTTTTTGAATATTTTTAATGCGGTGTAGTATCTAAAGTGCATATTTGGGCAATTCGCAAGTACAAATACGAAAATTTGCCAAATACGAGGTGACAACTTTGCGAACGGCGAAATCGAAGGTGACGCCGTATTTGATGGATTTCGTATTTACACTTTCGTAATATGAGAGTTTGTAGGGCGAATGAAACGGCGCATTAAAGACATTAGCGAGACGAATATTTTAAGATAAAGTTTATTGCAATAGAGTTTACAGAAGTGATACTTGTTATATTAGACATTAGAACGCTACCAATTTTAACAAAATGTTCTGATAATATTTGCAAACAACCATGAAAATTAACTTTTTAAGTTATTTATTAGTTAAAAACAACAGGTGTTCCTTTACTAGAATTTAAAACCACACATCATTGCTAAAATAACTATAATTTTATCTTGGCAATCAAAGCCAATCGAAACGAACGAATCGGCCTTCTCGAAGCCTCAGCGACTTTCGGTGCAGCGCTAGAAATTTCTGTGGCCGTTTCGGGAGCCGGCCGTGGTGGCCGAGGGCACTGAGGCGCTCCAGTCACAAATATCCACGCCCGAGGGGGGATTCGAACCCCCCACCGTAGTGGCCGTGCAGACCGTGACTGGCGCGCCGCAGACCCCTCGGCAACCGCGGCCGGCTGCCAAGCATCGTACGAAATCTTATGTAGTCAGTGATGTTTCTCATGTTCTGAAGCTCAAGTGTGCAAAATTTTATAGCAGTCGAACGAACGGTATGGCAGCTCATAAAGTACGAAACTAATCGCAAGTGGCGATGTTCCCCTTACAAAATTACCATTCAGATTTTCCAGCCGTCCCTTTGTGTTTCCCCTTTTTTCTAAACAAAACAAAAATATAAATATATTATTCAGATCAGTGAAGTCATTTCTAAATTTTTGCAAGACTAACACACAGCAAATGACTTCTATGTATGAAGAGAATACGCAGCAACATTAGAATAAAATGAAAAACACAAAAAAATTATATAGCACGGTTATGCCTTTTGTGAATTTGGGAAAAATGTGTAATGTTAAATAAATCGTAGCATCAAGGAAACGTTTCTCAAGAGTTTTCTTTGCCAGCCGCGGTGGCCGAGGGGACTGAGGCGCTCCAGTCACGGTCTGCACGGCCACTACGGTCGGGGATTCGAATCCCCCCTCGGGCATGGGTATTTGTGCCGTCCTTAGTATTAGCTAGTTCATAAGTGGTTTGTAAGTTTAGGGACTGATGACCCCGTAGTTAAGTCCCATTAGCTCTACAAACGTTTGAGCCGTTTCATGCGGTAGCAGGCCGCAGAAGCTTACAAAATAACCATTTTCGCTACCGAACCGAAATTGACGTCACCACCGAGAAAAACACACCGAACCGAACGGAACGAAAGATACAGAATAGGGCCCCCTGGTCAGTGTGACTTTGTGGGCCTGTCTCTAGCTGGTGTTGAGCCACGCCGCTCGTTGATCGCCGACCGGCTCCCGTCGATGCCTCGCTCCCGGATGAGATGTGATGAAGCCCCCTGCTGTGCCTGAGGAGAGTGGTTCACAAACTAGTCCCCATCTCTTCGCGTCGACACTGCAGCCGGTGGCTGCCGAGATGATAGAGCCCCTCACTGCGACTTGACGTCACGCTGACCTCTCGGGAGTGAACCGCGAAACGCTGACGACGACCTGAGAGTTGCAACTGCTGGTTGCTTACTCGCTGCACTCCGAGCTGTGCTGCCAACTGCCAACTGCCGACTGCTCTGGAACACGTGCTTATTATTTCACTCGGCTTGGCCGAGTTCCCGCGAAAGTGCCGTTTCCAGTCACGTACAAGTCCACAACTTGGACACCCGCCTGGTGTAGTGACCGCAGTCGTTACACACTTGGGCTGTCGCTGTGTTTGCAGTTCTGCTAGGCTGCGGCATTGGAATGCAACTCTTGCCTCAATCAATGACTCTGAACTGGCGCCTCACTGCCTGCTTCTTTCGCACTGCGACTATTTCGTTCATTTACCTAAAATTTCTACAACATACTCTAGCGGAAGATGAAGATGAGATGCGAGATACTATACTGCGAGAAGAATTTGACAGAGCGCCGAAGGATTTGAGTCGAAACAAGGCCCCTGGAGTAGATGATATTCCGTCTGAACTGCTGATGTCGTTAGGAGAGCCAGTCGTGAAAAAATTGTATCACCTGGTATGCAAGATGTATGAGACAGGGGAAATACCCTCCGACTTCAAGAAGAATATTGTAATGCCAATTCCAAAGAAAGCAAGTGCAGACAAGTGTGAAAATTTCAGATCAGTTTAATAAGTCATGGTTGGAAAATACTAACACGAATTACTTACAGACGAATGGAAAAACTTGTGGAATACAACCTTGGGTAAGATCAGTTTGGATTTCGGAGAAATATAGGAACATGGGAGGCAATACTCACATTACGACTTATCGTAGAAGATAGACTAAGGAAAGGCAAACCTACATATTTCGCATTTGTAGATTTGGAGAAAGCTTTTGAAATGTGGACTGGAAAACACGCTTTCAAATTCTGAAGGTAAGAGAGGTAAAATATAGGAAGCGAAGAGTTATATTCAACTTATACAGAAACCAGACTGCGGTTATTAGAGTCGAAGGGCATGAAAGAGACGCAAAGGTTGGGAAGGGAGTAAGAGAGGGTTGTAGACTTTCCCCAACGTTGTTCAATCTGTACATTGAGCAAGCAGTGAAGGAATGCAAGGAAGAATTTGGAGATGGAATTAAAGTTCAGGGAGAAGAAATAAAAACTTTGCATTTTGTCGATGACATAGTAATTCAGTCAGAGACCGCAAAGGATCTGGAAGAGCAATTGTATGCAATGGCCACTGTCTTGAAAAGAGGGCATAAGATGAGCATCAACAAGAGTAAAACAAGGATAATGGAGTGTAGCGTCGGAAAATCAGGCGATGCTGAAGGAATTAGATTAAGTAATGAGACAATAAAAGTAGTAGATGAGTTTTGTTATTTGTGTAGCAAGATAACTTCTGATGGCCCAAGTAGAGAAGATATAAAATGCAGAATGGCTATGGGAAGAAAAGCGTTTCTGAAGAAGCGAAATTTGTTGACATCCAATATCAGTTTAAATGTTAGGAAGTTCTATCTGAAAGCATTTGCCTGGAGTGTAGCATTGTATGGGAGTGAAACGTGGACGATAAGGAGTTCAGATAAAAAGATGATAGAAGCTTTTGAAATGTGATGCTACAGACGAATGATGAAAATTAGATGGGTAGATCACGTAACTAATGAGGAAGTGCTTAACCGAATCGGGGAGAAAAGGAGTTTCTGGCATATCCTGACCAATAGAAGGGATAGATTGGTTGGACACATTCTGAGACATCAAGGAATTGTCAACTTAGCATTAGAAGGAAGCGTGTGGGGTAAAAATCGTAGAGGGAGACCGAGGGACGAATACGAACTTATTCTCAGATGAAGAAACTTGCACAGGACAGGGTAGCATGGAGAGCTGCATCAAACCAGTACGCGGACTGAGGACCACAACAACAATGACTCTAGCGGTGCTACAGATCTGACAGATTGCTTGCCTAGGCATAAATGCAGTGGCTCAAATGAAAATACGTGTTCATCCATAGTCCACAGGAGACTTCACGACGTGTGGCGAGGATACTTAGCGTACCATTGTCACTCCTCCTCACATTCTAGTCGCCTATGATTCGCGGGAAAAAAGATGACCCGTATGCCTCCATGTGCCTCCTTGTTGTATTTTCACGAGATATACGTAGGAGGAAACAATATATTGGTTGACTCTCGGAACTGTGGCAGGACCCGTGGCGCGACACAGAACGTGTCTGCTGCAGTGGCTGTCGCTGGAGTCGCCGTGACGCCTTCGCGCTTACTAAATAAGCCTGCAGCCAAGTGTGCTGCTCTCCGCTGAATTTTCTCTTTGCCTTCTATCAACGCTACCTGGTACGGATCCCACATTGATGAGCAATACGCAAGTGTTTTTAACTTACTTTCTTTTTTGACGGACTTCACTTCTTGAGAATTTTATTCATCCTAATGTCTACTCCAAGATATTTTAAGAAAGTAACTGATTGTCCTACTATTCTGTAATTATATAACACAGGATACCGCCTGCAGTAAAATAAAAGAGATATCTGTAGACAAGGAAAGTAGCTTGTGAGATTACCGCCCAATAGAAATACTGGTAATTAATAGCATTTGATAATTAAACAGTATGAAGTTCACTGCAAACATTGACCATGCCAATGCACTAAATGTTACACAATTTTAATCTTATTAATTATGGTAGCAATGTATGTACACAGTTGGGTGACAACATTTATAGTTAGGCCATAGGTAGAAATTCTCCACGTTGAGTTTGCTGTGTGCTTGTAGCTGACGGGAGGCCAGCGAGCAGGCCGATGTTGGTGGCTTGTTCCAACTTAGGATTTTACAGTTCGTTTCCGGTGAGGGGAGAGAGGGACAATGGTGAGTGCCAGGCACAGCGCAGTGCACAAATATTGTAATACTACTGGCATTTGAAGTAATACGATGCAGTTAGGAACCTTTAAGGCCCTCATTACAAAATAGCCTGTTGATAAATAAACAATACATTAGCTGATATAGTCACATCTAACGTAATATGTTTAATTGACAATGAAAAGTAATAAATTACCAACGAAGACAAGACAGTTACACAACTAGCATGGCAATGTTTGTTTATAAAAATAATATACTAACTATTTCTCATTTTATTTTCAATTAATCTTTTGTATTTTATCTTGAAGTATTCAGTTAAATCACTTATCTGTGGTATAAGAAATTGCACAATTATGATAAACAGTACAAAGGATGTTTATATTAATATAAAAACGTAAGAAAATATTTGTTTAATGTGTAGTGTAATTATTTTGATTTTAAGTAAAGTTTTAGAAATGTATTGGCTGAGCGCTGTACGTTGGCAAATCGGTTACAACAGCTTACATGGGGAAGTTGATGACGTAGGGGAAAAAACCCCGGCAGTTGAGTTTTGGTGCGCGCGCGAGGGCAGGAAGTGAGGACTCCAGAGACCACGTGGTGTAGCTGGCCGGGCGGCGTCGCTCTGCCTCAGTCGGCATGTGGATCTCGAGGTGGTGACTTGAGATTTGTCTGTGGCAATCGCCACGTGTGGTTGCTCGTCGTAGACTGCACCAAGTTAAATCGAGTGCTACTGTGTGTTTGTGAATAATTAGCCGGTGCAACAAGGTTTGCATCGCATTAAATTAAAGTGACTGTGATTTGTTAATGTAACACGTGTCGTCACATAGGCATGAACATAAACGGTGTTTGAGACAGCCACGTGGTGTGAAATCAATTCGCGACAAATATTCATTTTGTCTGGGGGCTCACGAGCTATAACTTTATTTGGTACATTTACCGACGTACAGACGTATCAGCCACAGGGTTCAAGTATTGTGAAATAAACAACATAAAGTGAACTTTCACGTGTTTTCAAAAATAGTAGTTAGTACACCCTTTTCTCTCATGAACTTGAATTTATTATGAATTTGTTTTGTTAATCATATGCAGGGAAGGAAATCTGCGAACGTGTGATATCATCCCCTAGAAAACGAGTCAAACAGTCGCAATAACAGTTCCAGTGTTTTTGCATGTTTAGGAATTTGGTTCGCAGCTGGTGGTTGTGAGTTTCAAAAATTAAGCTTTCCCTATTTTAAACTCTCACCCCGACCTTTCACCCTCGCAAGCTGTATGAATATAAAGAACTCAGATGGAAAACCAGTTCTCAGCGAAGAAGGGAAAACTGAAATGTGGAAGAGTATATAGAGGGTTTCTACGAAGGAAATGAACTTAGAGAGAATATTGTAGGAAGGGAAGATGAAGTAGATCAAGATGAAATAGGGGATACTATACTGAGCGAAGAATTTGACAGAACACTGAAAGACCTAAGTCGTTACAAGGCACCTGAAGTGGACGACATTCCCTCAGAACTACTGAAGTCTCTGGGAGAGCGAGCCATGACAAAATTAGTCCACCTGGTACGTAAGATGAATGAGACAGGGGAAATACCCTCGGACTTTAATAAAAATGTAATAATTCCCATTACAAAGAAAGCAGGAGCATACAGGTGTGAAATTTACAGAGGCGTCAGTTTAATAATTAATGGTTGCCAAATATTAACACGAATTATTTACAGAAGGATGGAAAAGCTGGTAGAAGCCAACCTAGGGGTAGATCAGTTTGAATTCAGGAGAAATGTAGGAACACGGGAGGTAACACTCACTTTACGGCAAACCTAACGTTATTTACAACTTGCACAAAACCCAGACAGCAGTTATCAGAGTTGAAGGGCAACAAAGGGATGCAGTGGCTGGGAACGGAGTAACACAGGGTTGTAGCCTTTCCCCAGTCTTATTCGATTTGTATATTAAGCAGACTATAAAAGAAAGCAAGCAGAAATTTGGAGCAGAAATTAAAGTTCATGGGAAAGAAATAAAAACATTCCGTTTTACCGATGACACTGTAGTGCTGTCAGAGACAGCAAACAACCTGGAAGAGCAGTTGAACGGAATTGACAGTATGTTGCAAGGTGGGTATACGACGAACATTAACAAGAGCAAAACAAGGGTAATGGATTGCAGTCTAAGAAAATCAGGCGATGTTGAGAAGTAAGATCAGGTAACGCAACAATAAAGTTGGTAGATGCGTTTTGTTACTTGGGCTGTAAAATAACAAACAATGGTCGCAGTACAGAGGATATAAAATGCAGAATGGCAATGGGAAGAAGAGCGTTTTTGAAAAAGAGAAATTTGTTAGCATCAAATATTAATTTAAGCGTAAGGAAGTCCTTTCTGAAGGCATTTGTGTGGAGTGTTACCTTGTATGGGAGTGAAACATGGACGATAAGCAGTGCGGACAGGAAGAGGATAGAAGGTTTTGAAATGTGGTGCTACAGACGAATGCTGAAGATTATGTGGGTGGATCGCGTATCTAATGAAGAGGTAATGAACAGACGTGGGGATAAAAGGACTTTCTGGCATACCTTGACTAAAATAAGGGATCGATTGATAGGACACATTCTTAGACATAAAGGAATGTGAATTTAGCGTTGGAGGGAAGTGCGTGGGGCAAAAACCGCAGAGGGAGGCAGAGAGTTGAACACAGTAAGCAGATACAAATGGATGTAGGGTGCCGTTCTTATGAGGCGATGAAAAGGCTTACTCAGGTAGTCTCCGGAATCCAGAACACAACTACAGCATAATACGGGATTTTTGTTTCTATGTGAACGCAGAACTTAACTCCTGTTTATATTGAGGGTCCACTGCCACACCCTGCTCCATGCTGCCGCTCCTCCTGCCCTTGTCCTCTCTTTTCCAGTGTTGCGACTTCTCGATTAACTACAGCATCATTCGCAGAAAAGCCTCTTTGAATTTCCGATGTTATTTACAAGGCCATTTATATATATTATGAAAAACAACGGAACATTGTATTATCACAAATAAAGCGTCACCTTGGGAAAAAACTGCACATTGGTCTTTCCAAAAGCCGAGAAGCTATTCTTAGCGTTTCAAATCTTAGGGGGCCGGTCGCAGTGGCCAAGCAGCCTGCGGCGTGTCAGTCACGGTCTACACGGCCGCTGCGGTCGGGGGTTCGAATCCCCCCCCCCCTCGAGCATGGATATTTGTGACGTCTTTAGTGTAAGCTAGTTCATAAGTAGTTTGTATGTTTAGGGACTGATGACCCCGTAGTTAAGTCCCATAAGCTGTACAAACATTTGAACATCTTAGGAGCACTCCGGGGTGCACCTCTAGGCGTCTCCGAGAGCTGACACGTGATATGCTCGTGCCTAACTGCTGTCTCGCTTGGACTTAGTCTGTGAGCGGGTCACGCCAGAAATCACTCTCACGCCTGAAAACTTCTCTTCGTTGAGAATGACATGCTGCATTCTGTCAGCTAGAACAGTGACACAGTTGATATGATATTACATATTATCACACTTTGTTCATTAGATGGTGCTGCAGAACCGTATCGAACGCCTTGCGGAAGTCAAGAAACGTGGCATCTTTCTGGAAGGCTGTATCTAATAGCCTTTGAGTCTCATGGATGAATAGCGCGAGCTGCAGTTAATATGATCGTTGCTTTCGGAAACCATATTCATTCATACAGTGGAGATTTCAGGTCTCCAGAAATGTCATAATACTCGAACATAGAACTTGTTCCAAAATTCTGCAGCTGACCGGCGCCTATAGTTTTGCGCTTCTGATCGACGACCCTTCTTGAAAACGATAATAACCTGCGCTTTTTTCCAATCACTAGGAATGCTTCTCTCGTCTAGAGGCACAGCTGTTAGAAGGACGACAAGTTCCTTCGCATTCTCCATGGTATCCCATCAGGTCCTGCGGCCCCTCTGGTCAGAGATTTTAATATCCTTTCTATCCCTCTTACATTTATTTCAATGTCCGTCATTTTGTCGTTCGTGCGATGGTTTAGAGGAATAACTACAGTGCAATCTTCTTCTGTGAAACAGCTGTGGAAAAAGACATTTAGTATTTCGCATTTTGTGTGCCATCCTCGTTTCAACGCCACAACCGCCACAGAGTGCCTGGACAAATGGTTTCGACCTGTTTACTGATTTGATGCAGGAGCAAAATTTCTTAGGAGTTTCTGTGAAGTCGGTACACAGAACTTTGCTTTAGAAGGCATTTATCGCCTTTCGCAAGGCCCTCCTTACGCAAATTTGCCATCGTTCGATTTTTACTTGTCTGCGAGGCCTGGGCTACGTTTATATTTGCAGTGAAGTTCTCTTTGCTTTTGTAACAGTTTTATAAATCGGTTGTCGAACCACGGTGGACCCTTCCCACATCCCATAATTCTACTCTGCACATACTTGTCTAACGTATATTGTACGATGCTCTTGAACTTCATCCACTGATGCTGAACACAGTCACTGCTAGAGACGAAACTTTCGTGTTGAGCAATCAAGTACTCTAAGATCTCTCCCACAGTCTAATAAATACAGTCGCGACACTCACTGCTGTGAAAGCTGTTACCCTCTGACACTTTGAGCGCGACACTAGCGCTCCTAGCGGTCGTAAAGCCGGCTGTCCCTTAACGCCGTATACGACACATTAATAATGCCCGCTTATAATTAAATTTCTGTGTGATTTGCTAAATACTGTATATATTCTTGCATTCCAAGCTTTATTTAAGTATCTTGACACATGACTAAGTGTAAAAGAAACGTAAACCGAGCAAGAACTTGTTATGATCGGACACAAACTGCAATTCTGCAATATGTTACGAAATAATTCCTTAGAAATTGCTTGAAGCTTACCTTGCTGGTAGTAATAGATAAACATAGTATTTTGTGCAGAGAAGCCTATAATAGAACTTCTAAGGGACAGTTAAATATCAACAAATGTAAATTTACTAAAAACTCGTGAATAAACTGACGCTAACTGCAACATATTTATGACGAAATTCTTCAGACATTGCACCTTAGTTTGCTCGTAAACACAGTATTTCGCACATGAGAAGCATGTAATTGGCCTTCCCGGTGTTAAAAGGTGCGAAACAATGTTTTTCCCTGCTTTTTAGTTATAAGAAGACCCACTGGCTACGAAACTTTCATCTAATATAATTTTGCTACGAGGTTATTTTAATTATATGTTGTTTTAAGATAATATTATGTCGATTACACGACAGTCTAAATGTCATATTATATGTATGATCCTCAGTCATTATCACAGTCTGTCATATGGTTCATTGACGAGGGAGGAGTGGGAGGGGGCGGGGCGACAATCGTCTGTAAAATAAGACGGCTTCGTGATTTCAGATAAATAGGTTTCTGTGTTAGACTGTGGTTTTCATTAGATAAAACAGAAATCATTTAACCTTTCAAAAATGAACATTTCTTATACATTTGTCTCAATAATGAATTACTTTCGAATGCCCAGACAAAAATATTTCTAGCTGTGATGTAGAAGCAACCGCAGTCGTAATACTTGTTTCAGGACACAGTTTAATTTCTTCCGCCTTTATATTATCACGTCTTTGCGGTATTTTCCTCTTCATTCCCAGTTTCGGTGGTTTGTTTGGAACATCAAACAATATAGGCACAGCATTCCACACCAGCTTCTTACGTTCATCATTCATGAACTGGTTTGCATCGAAGCAGAACTTCACATTATCACGTAAATACGCGGCAACGTTATCCAAAAGATCTTGTCTGCTATTTATAAGCCATTTCTTGATCCTAAAAAGATATAATCTTCAATATGTGTCTGTTGCTCACAAGATAATTGTAAATAAGCATTACCGAAACTTGATGTCACATACCTCTCAGACTCTGTAGGAAACCTAGAGAATTATAAATGTGACATTCTATTTGTTGCTGCAATTTATTGCACTACACACGCTTCCCTTCGTAAAAACCATTTCGTACACCAAAACACACAACAAACACACGTCTCGTATACGATACAGAGTAACGTGGCTTTACGTCCGCAAGGAGCGCTGCCGTCGCCTAGTATAACAAAAATCAGCGGTAGTGTCGCGACTGTATATATTAGACTGTGATCTCTCCCTTTTGATTTTGCTAAACAGGAAGCTCTTCCTACCTTTCTCAATATCCCCGTTTTAAACTGTATTCGTTGATACTATAACGGCCTTAAGATGGCTGATTCCCTTTCTACGCCGAGTCGAAATGTTCGGGTCCGAGACGTCATCTCTACGAGCCGGCCCTCTGTATAAATGGTCGAGGTAATTTTCGAATAAAGTTATAAAACTCGATTCTCCGTCACTGTCACCCGTCTTAAACACATGAGTCTCCCAGTCTATGTCCGGAAAGTTAAAATCTCCGCCTAAAACTATAAAATGACTAGGATATCTACGGGAAATGTTTTCCAAGATTTCCCGCAGATGTTTCGTCACTACTGGTGCTGAGCCAGGTGGTCTATAAAAACATCCAGTGACCATGTTGGGGCACTTTTATCGCTGACCTTTCCCCAAATTATTTCACGTTCTGAGTATGTACTAATTTAACTCGATGCAAACGAGTTTAGGATTTCATTATTATTGACATCTGGTGTCAGCGAGCTTTCCGTCCCTAGCGCTATGTGGGCATTGTCTCCTTTTAATAGTGAGAGTAGTTAGTAGTTCTGGGAACTTTCCATAGACGTTTCTGAAGTTAACTATCAGTAAACTATTCTTTCTCCGTTATGTTGTGCAGAGTGCTTGTCTGTCCCCCTGAGGGGGGGGGGGGGTGTTCAGAGCTATATTGAGGTGTCCTCGTAAGTTGACACGTGCCAAAGCTGTGACGCCGCAGCCACCGACCCCCCCCCCCCCCCATAAAACAAATTTACTATTTTTTCTATGAATTTGGAAAAAATTGTGTGTAGTTAATGAAATAATGGAGCGTTAGTTTAAAAGATTGTAGACATGAAGAAATACTGGCTGTTGTCGAAGACGTTGCCCAACTATAAATTATTTGAACATAACATACAGAATAAGCCCAATTTACAGAACAGAAGTAATCGCTGTAGGGATTAGTAAATTAGAAAAACCTTCCGCACTACCACATCTGGCTCTAGTCATAAGTTGTCAGCAATCGTAAAAAATCGAAAGCCTCCAGACAAATAACATATAGGGGAGACCACGGGAATGGCGCCACCTTAAGGGAAACCAGTTTTTTTTTACCTTATCAAAAGCGTGTCTTTTTCGTACAGAATAATACCACAGCTTCGCCAGCTAATACTACTTTATTATAATTTTTTTCAGCCAAGTATTTTGTAAAGTTTTGTTGTTAAAATATATTGTGTAAGCATACACAGTGGCGCCAGTACCCTGGGTTCCGGGGTAATGACGCCATACATTTGAAAATCAAGGTTAAACCTACACGATGAATGAACAGTAGTAAATAAGTATTACAATTGTTCTAATTTATACTTATCGCTCTTCTGTATTAGACATTTAGAAGGCTTCAAGTACTTGTCGATGTAAAATTGGAATGAAAGTAGATTTCATAATGTAGACTTGATTAAGACACCGCAAAAGTCAGAAATACAGTTTTTGGCACTTCAAAACTACCACATTCTCTACATTCTGCAAGTGCCCATTTCACAAAATGTGTGTATCTGTATTACACTCCATTTTGCCTAAATTCCCCACCACGGCGCCATTGCCCCAGTTGCAAAATATGGCTAAGAACGTCAATTTAAAGCCTAAGATTTTGCGAAACAATTGGTTTAGAGACACGAAATCGAAGCTAAATATCTACAGATTATTAAAAAGCACTGACAGCCTATAGAAGTACTTATTTCAATAAAATACAAACCCGAAAATTAGATCCAAAACGTCGAAACTAACAACTCCTTTCACACGATTAATATCTGTCAAAAGAGGGGGAATTTAATCTGTCTGCTATACAATGCTGCCATTTTAGGCACGAATGCATGCAGGTGATCAGCACCTGTGGTATAAATTACACACGGAAGTAAAAAGGTTGTGATGTCATACATTTGCTCTCCTTTAATCACACTCGTTAAAAAAACATATTTGTTTGTGTCACGTACAAGTTTGCTGCCCTACTGTAGTAATGAAGTTAGTAGATCACTGAAGTTGGTAGCAGTAGTAAACATAAGACACGGTGGCCTTCGTTACACGCTAGCACAGAGTAACATATTTGTCAGTGACGCTAGGCAAGCCTCGCGCGGTACTTTAAAGCGTGTTTCTGTCTGGAATTCGACAATACTTGTTCATTGTTACTGATGGTTAGGTGGTGGTTACCTGAGCAGTTTGTTTTAATTGGCAAGATTTACAGTGGTGAAAGTTGTGCGTGTCGCTTTCCTAGGCCTCACGAAGGCCACCAATAAGACACTCGAGACAAAGTGTCTCGAAACAAGTAAGAAAACAAAGCTCCACTAAGCATCGGTTACAACTTATAGACACACTGGTACCTCTCTTTGTTGGCAAATTTTTCAGTCTAACTCTCATATTCATTACACATATTATTGTCAATTTTTAATTTTAGCACAAGTGACAATAAAAATACGGTCTGGGGAGGGGGCTTTGAACCCATCGTTGGATATCGGCCATATAAGTTTATCTTATAAAGTAGAAAGTTGTAGAAGTAATTAAAACACAATAACAGAGAATCATGGCTGGCTGATCACCAAAATAAGAAGGATCGGCCAAGCACTCTACAACATACTAAAATCTCGAGTCTAAAAGCTTAAGCTAGAGTCCAGACAATTCACAAAATTTTAAAACTTTGGTCACACTCGCCTCGTTATCAGCTAAAACAGAGGGCAGAGCACCTCCAACATTCGCCGCTGCCCTCTCAACACGATAAGAAAAACACTCAGTTAAAATGTGGCGTACAGTGATTTGCACGCCACAGGTATCACAAAACGGGGATCCTCACGGCGCAATAAAAAGCTGTGTGTCAGAGGGCAGTACCCAGTGCGGAGGCGTGTCAGGGTCACTTCATGACTGGCAGGAGGTTCGCCACGTCGGACAGTTGGCTTAACCAACCGCAGTTCGTTACCTGTCACTGCCAGCCACGTCTCCTCCCACCACTGAAGGGACCTCCGGCGCAAGACAGAGAAGACGTCCAACAGGACAATAGCACATTCTGTGACATTCCGGTCACCGCAGACCGCTTTGGTGAATCAAATGTTCAAATGTTTGTAATCCTATGGGAACAAACTACGTTGGTCATCAGTCCCCAGTCTTACAAACTACTTTAACTAAGTTAAACTAACCTAAGGACAACACACACATCCATGACCGAGGGAGGATTCGAACCTCTGACGCGGTAGGCCGCGAGATCCGTAACGTGGCTCTCCAGACCGCTCGGACACACCCGCGCGGCTACCCTGAATCCACACATGGTCTGGTACCCGAGGAAATGATACCTCATTACCCCGCTGTTGGAGAAAGTACAGTGGCTCATGGATCAACCGTATTATAGTTTCAGATGGGTAGATGTCACGCAGTGTTTGTAGGGCACTAATGGAATGAAAGCAGAGAATAAAGCGTTTGCCTGAACACGCTGGATTTGTTCTAGTGCCTTGAAGACCGAATGCAGCTCTGCGGAAAAAGAAACGAGTAGTCATTGAGCAGGCGAATCCTCATGACACGATCGGAAAACACTACGAAGCATCCAACGGAATCCTCTTGTTTGGATCCGTCAGTGTGTACCACTGTAAAATCGTGATGTCCATCTAAAAGTTGATAAATTCAGATTGAAACGTAAAGTCAGGGGGTGCAATCTTTTTTTAAACTCGTCAAGCATAAAATGAGTATGGGCCTCTGTAGTAGCCAAGATGGAAATATGCACCAACCTCGACGTAACACATTAAAACCTGCCAAACGCTTATCTACGAAACAATCTTGAATGCGAATCCCAAAAGGCCTTGTTGCTCGTAGCTGATTAAGAGAAAGCCTTTCCATTGGAGGTTGAGCAACGGTATGGTATGCAAGTGTACATGGCGTGGACAGTGTGGTATACGCCTCGCGCGCCATGAGAAGCTGACGCCATGTATGAGGTGTGGGCTCAGCAGAGACTTGGTATGTGGCTGGTCCGAAATGCCCCAGGAACCAGCCGAATCCCTTTATGGTGCACCATGTCCAACATCTCTAAGAGGGTCGGGGCCGGCCGCGGTGGCCGAGGGGACTGAGGCGCGTCAGTCACGGTCTGCACGGCCACTACGGTCGGGGGTTCGAATCCCCCCTCGGGCATGGATATTTGTGCCGTCCTTAGTGTAAGCTAGTTCATAAGTAGTTTGTAAGTTTAGGGACTGATGACCCCATAGTTAAGTCCCATAAGCTATACAAACATTTGAACATTTTTTAAGAAGGTCGGGAAGACAGTCATAATCAAGCCAAGATCGCACAAGGATTCTATAAAACTGGAGCAGACGAGTCCTGTCAGATTCCCATGTAGTATGACTAAGATATTTTTAAAAAAATTTAATGCTTTGTGGCACCGTTTTTTCAGATCTTTAAGGTGAGGCAACCATGTAAGTTTACAGTCATACGTGAGACCCAGAAAACGCACAAGGTCTTTAAAATTCATAACAGTGTCCCCCATTCGAAGTTCAGGTAAGTTAAAAAGAAATCGGGAACTGTTAAAAAGAACACACACAGACTTCTCGGTTGAAAACTTAAAACCTTTCTTGCCTGCCCATTCATCCAACCTTCAAAGAGTTAGTTGAAACTGACGAGTTATCGTTGCAAGGCTGGAAGGAAAGCAAAAAACAGATAAGTCATCTACAAACAGAGGACACTAGATATGACATTTAACTACTGACGATATAATAGCTATGACAAACAAAATGATACTTAAAACGCTACCCTGAGGGACTTAGTTTTCCTGCTCAAAGCTGTCAGATAGCATGTAACCGACTCAACACCTAAAATAAAGTGGAGAAAGGAATGACCGAATAAAAGTGGGAAGACAACCACGAAATCCCCATTCGTTGAGCTGCCTGAGGACAAGATGCCACCAAGTAGTGTCGTAAGTCTTATCAGTATCAAAAAATACCCCCAGAAGGTGATAATAGCGCAGGAAAGCCTATTGTGTGCCCGCCTCCAGGAAGGCCAAGTTATGAAAGATGGAACGATATATCTACTGAAAGTAACTAAGTAGGTGCCTAGATTCTAACATCCAGGCTAAGCGGCGATTAATCATCCGCTCAAAGGTCTTTCCCACGCATCTAGTGAGGGCATCCCTATGATAACTGCTTGGGCATGTGCGATCATTCCCGGATTTTAAAAGGGGGATAAAGTGCCCTCTCTCAACGAGTCGTAAAAGTGACCTGATGCCCAAATGACATTAAAAATATCGAGGAGGATTTATTTCAAATGTTTGTAAGCTTATGGGACTTAAATACGGGGTCATCAGTCCCTAAACTTACATACTACTTATGAACTAGCTACTACTAAGGACGGCACAAATATCCATGCCCGAGGGGGATTCGAACCCCCGACCGTAGTGGCCGTGCAGACCGTGACTGGCGCGCCGCAGACTGCTCGGCCACCGCGGCCAGCAGGATTTATTTGTTTACTGTGTAAGGTGCCGCAGCATACTGTAGTATATTCAAGTGGATGTGTCTTGAGCCGCAGACAGTGCAGCATCCAGCTCCCACAGGGTGAAAGGGCGGTTAAAGTCCTGATTATTTGTAGGCCTGAAGTCTAAATTGCCCCCCTCATCAACCACTATGTGGCGCTGGAATGCTGGATCCTGACTAGCAGTGGCAGTACCGTTAACAAAATAGGCAGCTATGGTCTGGGCAATGTCGAACTGTTAACAAGATCTCTTACGACTCTATCTCATAAATTGGCGATATTTTGCCGTCGCCATCTGAAACGTGTTCTGCAGTTGGCCGGCAGAGCTGCACGCCTGGTCCTAATTGCAGAGCGACTCTCAGCACCCCACTGTTTAGTGTTACCCCATACAAAACATTTTTATGAGCCCCTAAATCCGGAGAAGTGGCAGGCCCAACCCTCTTTTTAGACTGGTCATTGATGCCACCCAGAAGTATACCCGTCCTGCCATGAGGTGGGAGAAAAGCAATCCGAGGAACCATGCTGCAGCTAGGGATCTAAAAGTCCGCCTAGACAGTGCCGAAAGCTTAAGTATGAGCCTTATACAACTGAGGTTGCCCGCTAGCCTCTGTTCACCTAAACGGACATGCGTTTCATCAGCATGAAGCACACCTTGGGATTGAGATTTTTCTGATAGAGGTTTCTTCCATCATCACGATCAAACCAAAATCCCCATTCCCTGAAACACAACGTTCCGCCACCGCACGATACGGTGGTCGCCGAAGCGCGCTCAAAGGTTACGGTGTCAGAAGACTGATGCGAAATATAGTTATTTAGTGGGAAATAGATCTTTCTTTTTTGGGAACCATTTCTTTCTAATCGTTCACCTTTCCTTTGTTATCCAATTATTATCGAATAACAGATAATAAAAATAGTTTAAAACTGTTTTGCGTGTCAACTGACTGCAACATAATATGTACTGCAACATATTATGTAGTAAGAAAGCCTGGATCACAATTGAAAGGTTACAGATTTATTTTACGACCTGTTTCAGAAATATAAGGGTTAAAAATTTTATGGCCAGTATCAGCAGTGCTATGTTGCCATTATCAAGTACGGAGGATCTCATACTTCTTTGATGAAACAGATTTTGAAAATCCATAGGACCGGACCTGCAAATTGTAAACTAATATAAAAATACACAGATTTGTAAATTACTTAACACAAAACTATCTGTCGGGATACCTTGATCTGTTGATGAATGTTCCATGACTGAAGTGGGCATGTGCTAGTGTCCAGATCGAAACATGTCACATCGTGTATTCATAGACTTCCTTCTTCCTAAATTTTATCTTTAAACATCTTACATCTAAAGGCATTTGAAAACAATCTGGCCAATTGACCATCATTTATAGCTAAATAGCTTCGTTCGTAATAAAACATATCATCCTTCGACTAGGATCTACATCCTTGTTAAAACATATGTTTATAACACTTGTATTATTTGAAGCAACTACTCTGTTGAATACTGTTCCTCAAATGTAAGTGTTGGGCGCTACATTCTACACTAATCTCACGAACCACGAGACATGTCACGATTGGCGGTCTGAGCAAAACTGACGATACTGGCCACTCATGTTGTTGTCAAGCAGTAATTTTATCTGTATAGAGCGCTTCCGTAACCATTACAGAATTTAACAGTCAATTGTCATCTACATACAGAGATGGCCACAAGGTGTGGTCAGAGTGGCATGTGTATCAAATGTTTACAACCAGTTGACAATGGTTTGCGAGATTTTATGTAATGGCTCTCTTTCGAGCAGCCATACTGTTTCCGCTTACCACCACAAAAAATCACAAAATGCAAACTATATGCAACCTTGATCCAATAAGTCTAACAAAAAATAAGCCATCCAATATGCATAATTTACATATTAACAAATTTTGGAAAAAGGACTTGTTATATAACCTCTCCTTTTACATAATATTGACCAAATAGTTTAAATTAGCAACCTAAATGTGGTACTGTATACAATTTTATAATTTTTTTCTTAATTTTTTCTATTTTTCTATTTGATTTTCTTCTTTATATACCTTATGGAACATAATGGACGACTTGTTGAACAAAATATACGAATGGCCTGAGTTTACATTAAGTGAAACCACTATGGGGGCATAACCCAGCCATTGTAAATAATCACATTAATAGAAAGGTACCTTAATATATTTTAAAGAGGAATATTACAAACAATAAATTTGGAAAACATTCTTTCTTCTAGAAGGCAGGGAACTGATATACTGTTTAAATGCAAGAAAATCAGCCTAGTTCGCAGAAATAACACGCTTAATATTATATGAAGGTGACCAGTTTAGATTTTACAATAAGATCATTCTCAGATCGATTTGTCTCAAGATGGTGTCCACCAGATTGAGACAAATCGGTCTGGGGATGATATTATTGTAAGATCTAATTCGGTAACCTTTATATAAAATAAAGTATATAATTTCTGCGAACTAGGCTGTTTTTTTATATTAAAATATTACAAACAGCTCTCACTCAACAGTTAGAAATAAGAGTCATAAACTGCATTATTTTAAACATATCGTATCTTTATGGACTATGCATGAGCTTAGCTCGATGTCTAGGCATATAAATGTTATAACTCTGATGAAATTTGAACTTGATAATTCAGAAAAATTTTACAAATGTAATCATTTAAGTTATACATGATGTTATAGGGTTCTATAGCTATACGATAATAATAAAAACATGTTGGAATGAGTAGTATTATATGGTTAGGATTTGTCCATTGTTACAGTCATGTTACAGAATTTCTGTTAACGTAAAGAAAAAATTTTAATAGAACAAATTGAAAAATGTAAAAAAAAAAAAAAAAAAAAAAAAAAAAAAAAAAAAAAAAAAAAAGCAATGAGCCAGTAGTCCATAGTTGAAAAAGAGTTTCAAACAAAATTAGAATGGGCGAGCAGAATGAACGAAACGGCCGACAGTTCGATCCCGAGCAGTGAGCTGGAACTGAAAGAGAGTGACTGGCACTTCCGAGAACTGGAACAGGAACGGCCATGCGACGGTCGGAACTAGACGTCGTCACTATTGCTCCGCATCTGGACCGCCAGTTCCTGGAACTAGAAGCTGCCGCTACCGTTCCGGACCGGGATCGCCGAATGTTGTTCCTCCGGCCTTCAGTTCACTTTTATGAACGACACATCTCTATAGCAGGGACACCCGCGCTCGGCAAGTGAATGGCGCGCCTCCCGAGGGGCCGGCCACATGCGCTCTCCCAAAATACTCCGCCACCCTAGTAGCCGCTTCCTGTGTGCAGTGCTCGCCTAACCTATTCTTGGGGATCCTACGTTTCTGCACCCGATAGCACAAGTTGAGGAATTTGCATCCCAAGATCGTCACAAAATTGTCTGTCCGTCTGGTTTAAGCCTTCCATTCAGCTACAAACCACAGGACCGCGGTCGGTTCCGGGAACGATGCTAAAAATCGATAGCTCCGCTTCTACCCCACGAGCGAGGCTAACTGTCTTCAGTAAATCCGTCAGCCGCCTGTAAAACCCGAGGATGACCTCTGAAACCAGGCAGCAGGAGTCATTCGAGATTATATTTTGCTAAAGTGAACAAAATAAAATTTAGTGTACTCCCCTAATTAAGGGAGGCATCCAGTCAATGTATCTTGATTGGTGTCCTTATCTGGAACATCTACTCAAGTAAACCGTTTTGTTTTTGGTTATTAATAAAATTATGACTACAGCGATTTAATTCTATGCTTCTTTCATGCCTTATATTCAAATTTTCAAATGTTTGTTAAACTTAAGGGACTTAACTGCGGGGTCATCAGTCCCTAAACATACAAACTACCTATGAACTACCTTATACTAAAGACGACACAAACATCTATGCCCGAGGGGAGGTTCGATCCGCCGACCGTAGCGGCCGTGCAGACTGTGACTGGTGCGCCACAGTTATTGACAATAGACGGCCGCGGTGGCCGAGGGGACTGCGGCGCGTCAGTCACGGTTTGCACGGCCACTACCGTCGTGGGCTCGAATCCCCCCTCGGGCATGGATATTTGTGCAGTCCTTAGTGTTAGCTACTTAGCTAGTTCATAAGTAGTTTGTAAGTTTAGGGACTGATGACCCCGTAGTTAAGTCCCATAAGCTATACAAACATTTGAACATATTTTGAACACAATAACGTTTACAAATGTTGGTTAAATAAGAAAGAAGCGGACAGTGAAACGTAGTTTTAACACAGTTATGAGTTCATCCACTACTTCGTATTTCATTTTAGAATAAAATTATGCCGGCCGCGGTGGCCGAGGGGTCTGAGGCGCTCCAGTCACGGTCTGCACGGCCACTACGGTCGGGGGTTCGAATCCCCCCTCGGGCATGAATATTTGTGCCGTCCTTAGTGTTAGCTAGTTCATAAGTAGTTTGTAAGTTTAGGGACTGATGACCCCGCAGTTAAGTCCCATAAAAAAAAAAAAAAAAAATAAATAAATAAATAAATAAAAAAATAAAATAAAATAAAATAAAATTAGGGCAAATTCATTACCACGAAAAACATTACAAGTTACTGTCATTTTACTTATATGAGGAGGAATGAACAGGGTTTTATGCTAGTGAGGAACACATATTCTAGGTATATTGTACAAGTACTGTAATACATTATTTAGGTCCAGTTAATTAAGGGTAAACGGCAAAGAGCTTCTTACTGCTATAAACCTCTTAACTAGACTTTACAATTTTCTACATCAAATTAAAACGCAGTAACGAGAAATCTTCATACAACACTGCTAATGTTAAATTTCTCTCTCATACCTCAATGAGTACAATGTAAACTGAATATAAGTAGTCTTTTCGTAGATTTGCAAATAGTTACGTCTAGTTGGGCTTTTTATCGTTCCATGGAAACCTGTAATTATTGCAAAGCAATTGCTTTCTTATTTGAAGGGTAATTAAAATTTCATGGCAACCTTAGACTCCTAAGGGTCTTCTTCACATCTGCATTACATCTAAATACATACTCCACAATCCATAGCTAGGTGAGTAGCGGAGACTACCTCATATCCTTAGTAGCCATTTCCTTTTCTGTTCTACATGTAAATAGTACAAAGGAAAATTGAATGCCTGTATGCCTCTGCAAGTGTCCTAATTTCCCTTATCTTTTTGGATTTTATGCGAAATGTTAGTTGGCGGCAGTAGAATCGTTCTGCAGTCAGCTTCAAATCACAGGTCTCTAAATTTCCTCATCAGTTAAAAGTAAACGAAGGCTTCCACATCTCTATACATAAAAATTAATGTTTGTCTGTATGTCCTCTATGTCTTCTTAAACCATTCATTCGATTGCAATGAAACTTTGGTGAACTGTTCACCGTACGCCCACGAAGGTTCCTGACCCAAAAAACAAAAGAGCACGACACACGGCTCAGGAGATATGACGTCATAAACAATGAGAGGCCACCGCGTGAGAATACTCAGATTCATGCGTCAATTATTGGAAAATGGGAGTAGTTAGGTACCTGCAACGAAGTTTGCATGTAATTTCGGACGTTTATGAAGCGTTTTGTAACCAACCCCCCTCCCCCCAGAAAATGATGAAACGAAAGAAGTCTACCGCTCACAATAGTTTCGCTGTAGAAGCCATAAAACTTTCGTATCAGGCATCACCTTGTATAAAATAAAGTTAGAATTAGAGATTTGCATGTTACTATTTATTTTTGTCTGCAAGTCTCTCATAATTCTCTTGCATCCAAAATTAATCAATCTGTTTTCTTAATCTCTATCTATATAAAAGGGAAGGGAGACTCACTTACTCACTGACTAAACACGATATCTCGAAAACTACTTCACCTATGAAGCTGAAATTTGGCATGAATGTAGTTTATAGGTAGAAAACGTCAGCCAAGAAGTATTTTGTGATAGGTGCCTGGCGGAGCATACTTCTCCTACAGACTCACGAAGTCTATCATTTCATTCCGATCTTCACGAAATTTCGCACGCTTGACCTTCAAAACAAGAGGAAGTAACCGTCTACCTTAAGTTTCATACGGTTCATGGGGGAGGGTACTTTGCAACATAAAAATGGATCCCTAAATACCTTGGTCGCGCCATAACTTGAGAACGGCTCGACCGATTTTACGGATCCCTTTTTTTTTTTTTTTTTTTTTTTTTTTTTTTTTTTTTTTTTTTTTTTTTTTTTTTTTGTTTTTTTGTTTTCGTTATTCTCAGAACAAGGGTTGTATGAAATAAATCTGGAATATTTAAGAACAACAAACTGCGTTCTTCAATGTGAGTCTGCGTTTCTATTGCATAGAAATCTATAGTTTCGTTCCGATACTGATGAAATTTTCACACTTTACCTTAAAAACAAGAGGAATGTCACTGTCTGTATAAAATTTCGTTCAGTGCATGGTGTAGGGTACTTAACTTACGGAATTTTACAAAATGCATAGTTTTGCTCCAATCTTAATGAATTCTTGTACACATGACCTTTAAACCTAGAGGAAGATCACTAGATACAATAAATGTTTGTATGGTACATGGCAGAGGGTACCTTACAGAAAACTTTGCCGAGAGAGGGAAAGGTGGAAACGAACAGAGAGATGGGAGAGAAAGAGGTGGATGCAGAGAGAGGGGGAAAGGGAATGTGGACTACGAGAGTGTAGGATAAATAAACACCCAGGCAACGCCGGGTTTGCAGCTAGTTTTTCATATATGGCTTATGGGACTTCACTTACAGACTACTTATGAACTAACTAATACTAAGGATGGCACAAATATCCATGCCCGAGGGGGATTCGAACCCCCGACCGTAGAGGCCGTGCAGACCGCGACTGGAGCGCCTCAGTCCCCTCGGCCCCCGCAGCCGGCAGCTAGTTTTTAATAAAATTTTTCTGGGTATTGGACCACATCGTCAATATTTCAAATTTCACAGACGTTTCGGACACTATTTAAACGGCCGTCTTCTGGATGTCACGTTTTCTGCTGGATGACGAAAAGCTGGTAACTTAAATAGTGGTGGAAGTTACTGTTGCCAAACTGTGATTGGATATTTCGGATTTCTTTAATTGGTTTCAGCTTTATTCCTCTATGTTGGGGGGAAATGAAGTCTTGGATTGCAGTTTACATTATCGTCTGCCATTGGTTGAAACTGGCGAATGGCAAATGAAGAACAAACCATCCCTCTATTACCATGCATAAAGAGAGTGCGAAAATTCTTCGTCGAGTGAACATCAAACCTATATTTCGCAGAAACAACAAAATAAGAGACGTCCTTGGCTCAATGAAGGTTTATGTTGAAAGGTTGCACACACCTAGAGTCTATGAAATCGTCTGTAAATGCGGCCAAGTGTACATTGGAGAAACTGGGCAGCCGATTAACACAATGATATCAAAGCACGAGAGATACAGTACATTCGGCTGGGACTGCATACGAAGTCGGCAGCGGCAGAACACCAGGAAGAGTGAGGCAAACAGATAGTTTTCAAATGTTCAAATGTTTGTAAAGCTTATGGGACTTAACTGCGGGGTCATCAGCCCCTAAACTTACAAAGTACTTATGAACTACCTTATACTAAAGATGACACAAACATCCATGCCCGGGGGAGGATTCGAACCGCCGAGGCGGGAGGCCGCGCGATCCGCAACATGGCGCTCCAGACCGCTCGGCTACTCACGCGCGGCTCTGATAGGTTTCCAAGAAACCAATTGCTCAAATGCTCAGATGTTTGTAAATCAAAGGGACTTAACTACGTGGGTCATTAGTTTCTAGAATTACAAACTACATAAACTAACTTGAAGTAACTTATGCTGAGGGCAACAGAAACATCTATGCCTGAGGGAGGACTCGAACCCCAGATGGCGAGCAACCACGCGCTCCGGGAATAGGCTGCCCGCGTCCTGTCTGCCCGCGGTAGCCGACACCGCACGCAGTGCAGTCTATAATATATGGGCCCGCCGGAGACAGCGGCCGAGCAGATAGCCGCCGCCTGTCCCACAGTCTTCAGTTTCAATGAAAAAATAAAGCAAACACCAATAAAAGACAGCCGGACTCTCCAATCACAATTTGGGAACAGTTACGTCCACCACTATTTAAGTTCCCAGCTATCCAGTTACGCTGTGGGTCCACAGTGCCATACTTTTCACGGATGCTTCATCGTGTGTTGTGCGTACAGTTTCTTTTAAACGTAGAGAAGAAGTGTCATCTGTGTTCTTTTAATCAGTGACTCCATCCATTTCGTCTTGTCCAGTGTTTGGGTCATCAGTGTGTTTTTAAGCTACTGTGGCATCGTTTTATCTTACTACATGTCTGTTTTTGCCATGTCTTAGTTTTAATTCTCCAATTTTAACTCCTTTCATTGTATTTTCTTACTCCATTTCCATTGTTACATCCATTCGGCTAAAGAGTAGCGTATAAAGCTGCTGCCAGCCTGCCTAATGTAATTAGGTTTAAAAGTAACAATAAACGAAAAAACCCTCATCCACCAGTAAACATGGCACCCAGAAGAAGGTCACTTGCAATAGTGGCTGAAACGTCTGTTAAATTTGAGATATTGACGAGGCAGTCCAATATCCAGAAGAATTTTATTAACAACTGCTAATCAGTGTTTCTTGAAAAGATGCCATCTCTCCAACTATTCCCATTTGAGTTGCCGAAGGATCTCTGTAACACTACCCCATTGGTGGAACTTGCCAACAATAAAACTAGCAGCCCACCTCTGAATTCCTTCTATGTCTTCCGTAAAAACGATCTGATGGGGTTCCCAAATACTTGAGCAATACTCAAGACAGGGTCGTGCAAGCGTTTTATACGCGGTTTCCTTTTTGGGTGAACCACATCGATCCAAAATTCTCCCAATAAATCTAAGACGACCATCCATCTTCGCCACGACTGTCCTTACATGTTCGCTCCATTTCCTACCATTCTACACGTTACACCTAAACATTTAATCGACTTGACTGTGTGAAGCAGTACACTACTAATGTGTATTCCAACATTATGGGATTGTTTTCCCTACTCATCTGAATAAGCTTACGTTTTTCTACATTTAAAGTTAGCTGCCATTCATCACATCAACTCGAAATTTTATCATTAGACACGACACCTTCCCGAACGCCACGGCATCATCAGCAAATAACTGCAGATTGCTGCTCACTCTGTCCGGCAGGTCATTTATGTGCATAGAAAAAATAAGTCTTGTCACACTTCGTGGGGCACTCCAGACGGTATCCTTGTCTCTGATGAACACTCGCCGTTGAAAATCACGTACCAGATTCAATTACTTACGAAATCCTAGAGCCATTCACATATCTGCAAACCTATTCCATACGCTCCTATCTTCGTTAGCAATCTGCAGTGTCGCGTCGTGTCAAACGTCTATCGAAAATCGAGTACTACTTTTTAACTGAAAATAGGTTGAATAATTCTGCAGCATACTGGTATCATTGATATTGTGTGTATTTATGCGAGTCTGTTCTTTTACCTGTCATATGAGTGGGAGTCACCTGCTCTTATTGCCAGGCCGTTCGGACTTCGCGCTGGATCAAAGATTAGCGATAAATGCAAGCTAAGTAAGGGTCCAACGGGGCAGAGTACTCTTTGTGAAACCTAATTGGTACCCCCTCTGGTCTTGGCGGCTTCTTTGTTTTTGTCTCTCTCAGCTACTTCTCTACGTCGGTGATACCTATTACTATGTCTTCCGTTTAGGAGTTTGTTCGATGATCGAATGATGGCATGTTTGTATGGTCCTATTGGTTCAATGTTTTCTTAAATGTTAAACTGAAGCTTCCGCTTTCCTTCTGGAGGCTTCTATCACCACTCCAGATTTTCGTATTATGAGTAATATTTAGTGTTTTGTAACTTCAGTTCGTCCAGTTGAAATCTGAACACATTTTAGGCATTATCTTTTTTCTTTTTTGTTAAACAAATTGCAGAGAAAAAAAGTTTCGGCAAATGAAACACGTGATTTTACACACTGACAAAACTCTTTGATTACTCCGAATGGTTTGACCACTGTCCAAATAATGATGGAGTTTACAGTGGTTGTCGCAAGGGGCAAAGTAATTCGTGTGTTAGCCAGTCTATGCTATGAATTCTATGCCAGCTGGTTTTTTTTACTTTGGAAAAGAGATCGTAACCACAGGGAGTGCAATGAATTTTCAGAATCCTTATTACCAGTGCTGCTGTCCAGGACCTCTTGCAATAGGAGATTCACCCGACATTACTCCTTCTAATTACGATCTCTTTGGCCGGCCGCGGTGGCTGAGGAGACTGAGGCGCTCCAGTCACGGTCTGCACGGCCACTACGGTCGGGGGTTCGAATCCCCCCTCGGGCATGGATATTTGTGCCGTCCTTAGTTGTAGGTAGTTCATAAGTAGTTTGTAAGGTTAGGGACTGATGACCTCGTAGTTAAGTCCCTTAAGCTTAACAAACATTTGAACATTTTGCCAGCCCTGTTCTGTAACTGTGGGAGGACGTTACGAAGATACAGAATGACTTGCACATCATTTTGTGGCTGTCTTCATTAAAGAAAGATAGGACTTGAGTCGAAACAAGATCCCTGGAGTGAATTATATTCCGTCTGAATTGCTGATGTCGTTAGGAGAGCCAGTCGTGAAAAAATTGTATCACCTGGTATGCAAGATGTATGAGACAGGGGAAATACCTTCCGACGTCAAGAAGAATATTGTAATGCCAATTCCAAAGAAAGCAAGTGCAGACAAGTGTGAAAATTACAGAACTATCAGTTTAATAAGTCATGGTTGTAAAATACTAGAACGAATTATTTACAGACGAATGGAAAAACTTGTGGTATCCGACCTCGGGGAAGATCAGTTTGGATTTAGGAGAAATGTACGAACACGGGAGGCAATACTCACATTACGACTTATCTTAAAAGATAGGCTAAGGAAAGGGAAACCTACGTTTTTAGCGTTTTTCGATTTGGAGATTTGTCGACTCGAATACTCTTCCAAATTCTGAAGGTATCAGGGGTAAAATATAAAGAGCGAAGAGTTATATTCAACCTGTACAAAAACCAGACAGCGGTTTTTAGAGTCGAAGGGCAAAAAGGGAAGCAGAGGTTGGGAAGGGAGTAAGATAGGGTTGTAGCCTTTCCCAAATGTTGTTCAATCTGTACATTCAGCAGACAGTGAAGGAATGGAAAGATAACTTTATAGAGGGCATTAAAGTGCAGGCAGAACAAATAAAAACATTGCGGTTGCTGATGACATAGTAATTCTGTCAGAGACCGCAAAAGTTCTGGAAGTGCAATTGAATGGGATGGACAGTGTCTTGAAAGGAAGATATGAGATGAACATTAACAAGAGTAAAACGAAGGTAATGGAATGCAATGCCAGAAAATCAGGCGATGCTGAAGGAATTAGATTAGGTAATGACACAATATAAGTAGTAGATGCATTTTGTTATTTGGGTAGCAAGATAACTTCTGATGGTCGAAGTAAAGAAGATATAAGGTGCAGAATGGCTATGGGAAGAAAATCGTTTCTAAAGAAGCAAAACTTGTTAACATCCTATATTAATGTAAATGTTAGGAAGTCCTTTCTGAAAGCATTTGTCTGGAGTGTAGCATTGTATGGGAGTGAGACGTGGACGATAAGGAGTTCAGATAAAAATAAGATAGAAGCTTTTGAAATGTGGTGCTACAGACGAATGATGAAAATTAGATGGGTGGATCACGTAACTAATGAGGAAGTGCTTAACCGAATCGGGGAGAAAAGGAGTTTCTGGCATATCCTGAGCAAGAGAAGGGATAGATTGGTTGGACACGTTCTGAGACTTCAAGGAATTGTCAACTTAGCATTAGAGAGAAGCGTGTGGGGTAAAAATCGTAGAGGGAGAAAATGTTCGTATGTTTGTAAAGCTTATGGGACTTAACTGCGGGGTCATCAGTCCCTAAACTTACAAACTACCTTATACTAAAGACGACACAAACATCCATACCCGTGGGGGGATTGAACCCCCGACCGTAGCGGCCGTGCTGACTGTGACTGGCGCGCCGCAGACAGCTCGGCCACTGCGTCCGGCTCGTAGAGGGAGACCGAGGGACGAATACAGTAAGCAGATTGAAAAGGATGTAGGTTGCCAAACGTATTCTCAGATGAAGATACTTGCACAGGACAGTGTTGCGCGGAGAGCTGATTCAAACCAGTCTGCGGACTGAAGACCACAACAACAACGGGACATAATAAATGAAACTGTAAAGAAAGATAAGAAAGTCACCACGAGGAAACAGCCACAGTCGTTATGAATTTTTTTTTTTTTTTTTTTTTTTTTTTTTTTTTTTTTTTTTTGTGGTCTTCAATCCGGAGACTGGCTTGATGCAGTTCTCCACCCTATTCGATCTTGAGCAAGCCTCTTCATCTCCTCATAAGAACAGCAACCCACATCCATTTGCTTACTGTATTCGTCTCTTGGTCTCCCCCTTCGCGATTTTTACCCAAAATATTGCCCTTCAATGACCATTTTAAAATGTGAGTAATGAATACCGAACGGGACATTACTATGATTTAGACTCCATTAATTACGAGTATTTAAAAGGATAATTCTCTTATACACATTATTGACGGCTCAAAAATAGCTTAAGGGAAGATAAAATTTCCTTATTTGGTGATAAGATGCCTTTCTGGGCTATCTGATAAGCACTTGTAATATAAAATGTTATCACTACAAACTAAAATAGCCTGAGAGCTAACATGAAAAGATATACAGTATTAATAATTATAGTATCTTGAAGCAGTGACCAATCGACTGCATTGATTGGTGCACTGTACTGTTTTTTGGGCATTGAGCGATAAGGCGGAATGTTCCTAAGTGCATCTACTGTGAGTCTAGGAGCTGTTGCCTGCTAATGGGTGTTGGCAGTGCGGTGTTTGCGAGGCGATGATGGATGCCTCAGGTATGCAGCGTACGCGAGGTCTGACGTCACTGGCTCTGAAACCGCGGGCTGCTCACATCGCGTCTCTCTCTCTCTCTCTCTGTGTGTGTGTGTGGGGGGGGGGGGGGGGGGGTGCGTGCGTGTGCATGATAGTGCGTGTGCGATCGTGTCTCCATCCGAATTACTAATTACTTATTTGTTTAGTACAGAAATTCTTTAATGGGCGTGTGCAGTGCTGATGAAAAGTCTTACAAGGGAGAAAGGAGGAAAAAAAGCACACTCAACCAGTGGGAATCTAATGGATTGGCTTACAAGGAGAGTGTGAGTCATCGATTTCTATATTGAATATAAAGAGACACGTATTTCGGCATTTTGCTAGACACTCAGTAGTTTTTGAAAAAAAAATCAAGGTCAAAGTTGATAATGGGAAATCTCATTTCCAATACTATACATCGAAAGATCATCTGAAGATGAGCATTTTTTACTACTATACATCCGGTCAAAAGTTAATGATGTTCGAGTTATTAACGTTTTTGTGTTTTCATGCAGTAGTTTGGGTACTCATAAACATGAAAGACTGGTCAAGCGACTCGGGGCACGTACTGTCAAACCGTGGATCCAGGCTCAAACCTCCATCATGTCAATTTATTGTTACATTTTTTCCATGTATTTAATAATATTCTCATATTTGCCTTATTTTGAAGTAGACCATCGGGAAGTGGGATTAAAATTCAATTAAGTGTATTATCTGTTTACAGCTGTTTTATTTCTGATACACCGTGCAAAAACAATCATGTTCTAAAACTTCTGAGCAGAAAAATAAATTTTGCTCGATACTGGATTCATGGGGTGGCCAAATCCACATGACGCGCTACGACAGGACTTTTGTCGATGATGATGCCAACCGACTTGCACTGCTAAAGTGATACCAAGGAAATGCGCCTTTCTTTGTCACCTTGTGACGTTTAGATGTTTCGACAAGTCAACAATTTTATCGCAAGACTTAAAAATCATGCCACATAACATGAGAGCAGAGAAATTCATGATAGAGCAGATGCTATTAAAATTCATCATGCCTTGGTCCATAATCAGTTGTTCAAATGTTCAAATGTTTGTAAGGCTTATGGGACTTAACTGCGGGGTCATCAGTCCCTAAACTTACAAACTATTTATGAGCTATCTTATACTAAAGACAGCACAAACATCCATGCCGGATGGGGGATTCGAACCCCCGACGGGGAACGGCCTCGCGCACTGGAACATAGCGCCTCAATGCTCTCGGCCGTAATCACTTGTCCGCGCCAGTCTTTCAAGATGCGCTTTCATACTCTTGGTACGAATCGAAATTAATATCTGATAGACCTTTCTTCAGCAATATAAATCAGGTATGTTTTTCACGGATGATATCTCGTCGGAGAACATGTGAATGTGGCAGTATGTCGTTCGTGTCTTGTGCATGGTGTGACAAATATTTGTGTTTTGGTTGTTTTTATGATAAGTGACACCCTACTGACTGTGAGAACGCTGACGAATAGACGGCCAGTAATTGAAATTGCCTAATAATATACTTTATTTTATTTATTTCTAATTTTTATTGTTTTCGCACAGTGTATCACAAATAAAACAACTGTAAACAGTTAATACGCTTAATTGATTATTAATCACACTTCTCGATGCACTACTTCAAAATAAGGTAAGAATAGCTATCACATATATGATAATATTTATCAAATACATCGAAATAATCTAACAAAAAATTGCCAAGATGGAGTTTCGAACCTGGATCCACGATTTGTCAGTGCAAGCCCTGGACCGCTCGGAGTCTTCATGTTTACGATCACCGCTACCAAGCTGCAGCAGGAAAACACAAAAAGTAAAAAATGTTCATCTTAAGACAATCTTTCGATGTACAACATTGAAAATGCGATTTTACATTATCAGCTTTGAGCTTGATTTTTCAAACACTACTGTCTAGCAAAAAACCGTAAAAACGTATCTCTTTATATTGAATATATAATGATCATAAAGTCGAGAGGATGGTGGTTCAAATCCACCTCCGGCCATCCAGATTTACGTTTTCCGAGATTTCCCTAAATCACACCAGGCAAATGCCGGGATGGTTCCTTTCAAAGGGCACGGCCGATTTCCCTCCCCAAACAACCCGAGCATAAGCTCCGCCTCTAATGACCACGCTGTCGACGGGGCGTTAAACACTCATTTCCCTTCCTCCTCCTCCTAACGTCCATGCAAAATTCGATCGAAATAGGTGACCCATATGTCAGAGCCTGTCTTTGTTAGACAGGTAGTACAATGTAGTTCAATATGACTGCGGGTAGTTTCGCGATTGGGAGCCTGTCATCAACTAAGATGTGTCGGCAGTTTATGCAGTGTACTGGCAGGTAGTTGTCTGTTGGAGTCGTGAAACATTGGAACTTTGACTACGAGTCGGCGGGTACATTTTGCAGTCTTTGCAAAGCGTAAGTTACATATTTCCTAAAGTATCGTGTTAACTGTTTCGGACGATGGATCATAAGATCTAAAGTTAAGACTAGGACAGAGACGTCTCCAAAAAGCTTCAAAATACGCTATGTAAGGATATAATGGTGCTGCGACCCCATGATCAATAATGCAAACGTAGATGCTATTGACCTCTAAAGCCCTCAATGGAGGTGCTCAAATCAGTGGGGTAGGAGAGGGAGAGATAATTGTGTAATATAATGATCAAATTTTTTAGGTATGGGTGTTATCTGGGTTCTGGGAATTTAGAAGTGCAAAATACCTACATTTGGGCAGAAGGAGGGCAAAGGCAAAGGACGTCGCATGATGATAAAGACAGAGTGTAGGTAATATGGCACCTCTATCCTTGTCAATGTTCTCTAATTGGACGTAGAATACTTGTGTATTATGATATGCAGGGAAGGGGTGCTCTGATTGGACATAGTATAATTGTTAACCTGATAGTCACAAGGGTGTGGGGACACACGGGTGACCTTCAGTTAGCATTCCCAGAATTGGGATTGCAGGTCATGTAGCAAGAGTAAGTTAACAGAGGAACAGGGGCGAAGATCTGGGCCCTTCAGTAGCAGTTGTAGAAAGCAGTGGAGGCAATAAATAGGTTACGGACGGAAAGGGGGTCTGGGGAATGGGAAGTAGCAGTTGGCAAAAAGGCAGTTATGAAGAGGAGGTTTTCAGATAGTTTCACATTGCGTGCGAACAGTAGATTTGACCAATTGTCAGAGTTCGGGGGAGATGGCCCTCCTGTAGCTTTAGGTTTAGGTAACACGCAGCAGACCTCAGCTGTTAGGAAAGCCAAAATGGTAGGAAAGGCTAATAGAAAGAAGAAGGTTATGCTTTTAGGTGGTTTTCATGACAGATGACTAGACCAGCAGTTACAGGAAGTGTTGGGGAGTGAGTACCAGGTCACCAGCAATGTGAAACCTAATGCGGAATTGGATTAGGAGGCTCTTAAAATAGGGGGTTATGCATGAATTTTTCGAAAGAGAATCAGGTAGTGATAGTGGGTGGAGCTGTGAATAATCTTGATAGGGATGGGGAGTATGATCTGGAAAAGATAGCTACTGAAACTGGTCACACAAATGCGCATTTCATACAACTAGTAAATACAGCTTCAGGCGTATTAACACGAGGCTCAGGGAGGCGCTGATGGCAGGAGGGCGTGAGTCACATTTCAGTGGAGTCTATGTGCATCTTGGCTTTCACTAAGCATGGCTGCACCTCAGCAGGTATGGGAAGGGGGGTTTGGCGAAGCTTATAGGTGACAGCGTCAGGGGATCAATCTTGGGAAAATTCTATAGCAGTGGATCTTAGAGATTCACCTTTTTTAGACTGAAGTTAACTGATTGGTATTCCTGCTCAAAGGAAGTCCCTCTAACAAAGGAACCACGTTCGTCAAATGTCCAAATAATAGAGGAATTAGAATATATCAGTAAAATGTACAAGGTATTAAAGAAAAAGTTAGTGAACTGCTTGTAGATATTAACTATGTTATTACTATTTCAGAACACTTATTAAATAATGCCACAATTCAGTGGTTTCCTTTAACGGAGTACACGTTAGCTGCCTATTTTTCCAGTCTGCAGTGTGGGAGAGTGGCCATGTAAGTGGAAAATGGTATTACAGCGAGTCTAAACACTGCACGGAAAAGAAATTTGAATGTTGTGTAGGTGTGATTGAATGTAGTAAAACTAAACTTCTAATTTATGTTATTTATAGGTCCCATGACTCTGATGTAAAACCTTTCTGCTTACGCTAGAGGGTCCTATGTTCACTTTATAGAAATTACAAAAAGTTAGTTGTATTTGGTGATTTCAACATTAAT
Organism: Locusta migratoria; assembly: GCA_026315105.1. Taxonomy (NCBI): domain Eukaryota; kingdom Metazoa; phylum Arthropoda; class Insecta; order Orthoptera; family Acrididae; genus Locusta; species Locusta migratoria. Next base: position 16,594,817 of record CM048755.1, read on the forward strand.
TGTGGAAGGAAAAGGATGCTTTTATATATCTTTAATGCTTCTTACCCGCTGTAAAGAGTATTCTTTCCAACAAGAGAGTGGGGGAACTGCGGCTCAAACACAGACAAAATTTTTGTCCATTTTTCATTATTATTAGAATAGTGAAAGGCCTTTCGGACCACGTTGCACAAATTATAACTTTAATGGGGTTTATTGCTCAAACATCTGTTAAATACAATAATTATTAACTATTTAGAAAAGCTAATCCAGTTGCAATAGAGACCTTTTCAAATCTAATTAAGGAATAAGATTGGCAGGGTGTTTATGGTGATGATAATATAGACAATAAATATAATGCCTACCTTATCCCACTTCTCATGCTCTTTGAAACCTGCTTTTTGTTAACACGATCAAAACAAGGTGCTGTACCACCAGTTCTAGGCAGCATAGGTGGCTAACAAAAGGAATAAGAATATCTTATAGAACAATGTGGACATTGTGTTAAAATTTTAAGAGCAGTCAGAATCAAGTTGCAGTAGCCCCATTACAAATAGTGTAATAAGGTTCTGAAAAAGTCATTAACAAGGCAAAAAATATGTGTTATACAGAAATGATAATGATAAGTCTACATAAGTAGTACAAAAGAAAAACTACGAGTACAGTTGATTATAAACTGATTTCGGCAGTGTTCAGGTCATAAGACTCCTTCAAAAATTAGAGTGAGTTGTCACAGAACCAACGGTACAGTCTTTCTTTGAGAATTTTAATGGTGACATATAACTTTTACCAAATCTCCATCCACCGTCTTCATCATGTTTCGGACATCTACAATACCTTCTGAAGCCCATTCTTCTTTTAGCTCTTCTTCAGGAATCACCACAGGACCCCTGCATGTGACAACCGTTATCTATCTATAGTTGAGGGTGTCACATAGCTCCGATTGTACGGCATGTTCCCCAAGACATTTAGCTTCAGGGTTTTCGAGGTTTGCGAATTGTTGGGAAGTAGATGTTTCTACCAACTGTGTCCCATTACACAGACTTCAAGCTGCCAGCAATTTAGTCTAGTCCCTTTTGCATATAAAATGTTGAAACCTCCAAAACTGGCCTCTGTTCCTCTTAATTATCAAACACCTTCTGGGATGCAGAAAGTGTTCTGATGTTACTCACAAATCCTCTTGTAATCATTTCCGAATCAAGAAGACTGGCAACGTGAGCACTCTTTTTAGAGTGGATTTTGAGACCCAAGTGATACCCATCCCACTGGAAGTTTGAAAGAGAGAAGGTGGAGGTTTCCATTTTGGTCTCACTAGCAGCTAGGGGCTCTCCCATAGAGCATGACACGCCTAAGTAAGCATTATACAACTGTGGCGCGGCATTATTCCCAGAGACTGCCCGCTGACAACTGTTTCACCTATACAGCCATGCATGTCATCAGCACGCAGTACTCCTTGAAATCGATTTTCTTTTTAACACAGAGGTTTATATCCTCCTCGCGACCCAGGCGGTCAACCTGTGCCACACAAGGTTCACTGAAGCTTGACAACGGCAGAAGACAAGCGATGACAACCAGTCACCAGATCAGAGACCCTGAATTCACCAAGTCTGTATTCAAGTAGTTGAATGTTGAGACGCCGAGGGGCAATTCCATTGTGTTGCTACACCACGCACTAGTAGAGTAGCTAAATTTCTCCCATAACATTATATACTAGTTTGTCGAAAGGTCGGAGGAAGAAAAACACATACCATTTCCAATGGGAGCATGCATAATATAACACTATGGTTTACAAGCCAAGATTATGTATGTAATAGCTATACCTACGCCGCACTGATACTGTATTTCTGTTCAACTTTCAAACACACTGCACTTATATTAAGACTATGTATACACTTTTGGCATAGTCATTTTAGTACGACCTTCAGTGAATACTTTGTCGACACTTGTTACACAGTAGCAATATAAGCTGGAAGCTGCAATCTACCAGCCGCTGTACATCTGTCACGTGAATAACTCCCCATAATGGAAAAAAGCAGACCGTGCGGCAGAATTTGTAGAGTAACGAAGAGGGTTACCAGTAAACTAATTTGCTGTCACACAAAGGGCGACGGGGGCAGACGAGCGGCTTTGTTAGGCTCAATTTTGCGCGGCGGTAACAAGCGAGCATACAGCCAGCTCGTTGAGGCGCTCATCAGAGCCACTTGTGTGGCGCAATTACCTGGCCGATCGTTGCCCAGCTCCTGTTTACACATGCTTTCACGGCGCCATCTGCACAGGCTCGACAATATTCTGCGCTCGCTGGCAGCGACCTCTAGCCTCGGCGTGAATGTGGTTTAGTAGACTGGTCTTCGAGTAACAGCCACTGACCCGATAAGATACGAGAAACGTGAGAAAAATCAGACGAATATTTTATAACAATTTTGTCTTCTCCAAAAACCTAATTGCTATTCTTGTGTATTAAATGGAAGATCACTATGTGATCAGATGTATCTCGATGGCACCATGCCAAGTAAGCGGACCACCTGATGTCAGAACATCATAAAAAGAGGTGGACTTATTGTGTGTGGCCGCGTGGTCTAAGACGTCAAGCTACGGACTTGGCGGCCGCTCTCAGCAGGTTCCAGTCCTCCGTCGTGTGTGTTGTCCTTTGTGTAAGTCTAGGCATTGATGACCATAGCAGTTCGGTCCAATAGGTTTAGAAACATTTTAACATTTTTTACTTTGTAGCAGTAACAGCCGTATCGGACAGTTAGGAGGCCTAGTGAACGAACGTAGACTAGTCAGCTGAATAACGTATCCGTAAGTGACATTTGAACCATTCCAAAGCTGTCCAATTTGATTCTGGGATTTGAATATGAAATTAACTAACACAGATAAAACTGGAGAGACCGACAGATAGGGACTGTCAAGCATTATGAGGATATGCAGTAGATATGGTTGAACAGATTCAGATAGCCAGATCCTTGTAAGAAGTGAACCTGTCTGATCCGAAATATCTCTCTGGTGACAGAAAATTCTGCGGCAGGCAGCTGCTGCAGCATCCCGCATGTTTAAGAAAACCTTTTCAAGACTACAAATAAACGGCTATAAACAATTTGTATGTATGGATTTGCATATCTTACTGTTTGCAGCAGTTTTTGTTAGCAGTGAATGAAACGAAAAAGTGAAGAAAGATCACATTTTTAAAACGCTGAATTAATACAAAATACACTTTGCAACATCATAGTTCCGTTCTTCAGAAAAAAATTTCAGAAACTTAAAGTTTGCACGAAATTGTTACTATTTTGTTCAACACAGCAACTGCATTATAACTTGTTGCCGAAAAAGCAGCAAACAATTGAAAAAAGGTTTTATTTTGACCAGTCTTAGGCACTTACAAGGAGACCTATCTGGTCTCGGAAATTCCTGGGATAAGTCTTCGCATGTTAGTAACATACGTGAAGGATGTCCACTCAAAAGTTTTAAAGCGAACAGTCCAGAAAATCCCGAGAAAGGGGCTCAAATGTTTGTATAGTCTATGGGACTTAACTACGGGGTCATCAGTCCCTAAACTTACAAACAACTTATGGCCGGCCGCGGTGGCCGAGGTGACTGAGGCGCTCCAGTCACGGTCAGCACGGCCACTACGGCCGGGGGTTCGAATCCCCCCTCGGGCATGGATATTTGTGCCGTCCTAGTTCGTAAGTAGTTCATAAGTAGTTTGTAAGTTTAGGGACTGATGACCCCGTAGTTAGGTCCCATAAGCTTAACAAACATTTGAACAAACAACTTATGAACCACTTACGAACTAGGACGGCACAAATATCCATGCCCGAGGGGGGATTCGAACCCCCCGACCGTAGAGAAAGGGGCTCTAAAGGTTAAACGCAACTTCTATACTAGTCAGTGAGATCGTACTGTAGTATGGCGAAATAGATTAGGCAGTAGCATGCCTCACTGTCGTGTGGATGGTATCACTTTTAAAATAAAATTAACAATATAAAATATCATAAATGGCTTTATTTTATTTATGAAATGACGGTTGCAGCTAATAAAAATATTAATTACGATATTTTCTCTTTAAAAAGTCGAATAATTCCAAATGCATTTTAAAATTGATGTAAGCAGATCAAAGTGTTTAATACTATTGTCATTACAATTTAACAGAATTAGGCGATATTGTAAGCTGCGTAAAGATTAGAAATATTCGTTGTAATTTCGAGGAATCGGTTTCTTCAGCGCAAAGCAGAGTATAGCTGTTGCCCTATTGTATCTATACAAACAGGCAAACTCTCAGAAAGAGTGAAATAAATTACTCTTAAAGGTAGGTTCGAACGTGGATCGTCCACGTGACAGGCAAACGCACTACCGCCTATTTGTTAACTTTTCTATTAGTCTCTTGGCGCTCTGTGCCTGCGCCATTGGTGGTCAACCATCTCGCCGTACCCGCTGTGCGGCGCTACATCACCAGTACTTCCCAGTACCTGTTACTACTTTGTCATGCGCTATAATGTTTAACGCTTTCGTTGGCAAAATGTTCAAATGTTTGTATAGTCTATGGGACTTAACTACGGGGTCATCAGTCCCTAAACCTACAAACTTCTTGTGAACTACTTACGAACTAGGACGGCACAAATATCCATGCCCGAGGGGGGATTCGAACCCCCGACCGTAGTGGCCGTGAAGACCGTGACTGGAGCGCCTTAGTCCCCTCGGCCACTGCGGCCGGCTCTTTCGTTGGCAGTTGTTAGTGGCACCTTAGGAATCGGCGTATCGCATTTGCAGCGGCCGCGATCATTGGAAGTAAATTCCCGCTGAATTCAACTCTACGACGCGAAAGATAGATTTTTGCATGATGCGTATCCAGGAAGTCAAGTCAGAGAATCGCGCAATATCCCGGTCCTGCAGTTGGCAACACATTCACGTGCTCACAAAACCCTTAGTTCCTAGCCAAAAGTTTTGCTGTGTTGTCCCGATGACTTCACGTTATTGTTTCCTACTCCACGTAACCTGTACCTTGCAGTTTCTAGTCTGGTCTCGCCTACAATTTCCAAACAACTTGAATCACTTAACATAAGTAAGTCTCCCAGTCCAGACTGTATACCAATTAGGTTCCTTTCAGAGTATGCTGATGCAATAGCTCCATACCTGCCATATACAACCGCTCGCTCAGCGAACGTTAAGTACCCAAAGACTGAAAAGTAGCACAGGTCACTTCAGTATACAAGAAAGGCAATAGGAGGGATCCGCAAAATTACAGGCCTATATTACCGACGTCTGTTTGCAGCAAGATTTTAGAACATGTACTTTCCTCAAATTTTATGAGCTACCTCGAAGAGAACGACTTATTCACCCCGTTTACATAGGCTCCCAAAACCGGATTTCGTAAACCGATTTCCCAATTCCGCTTTTGGTTGGTAATGTAAACACTCCAAAATCGATTCTGGAAATCCGCTTCTCTAAAGCGGTTTTCCAGTTCCACAATCGATTTTCGTGCCCATGTAAACGCAACCGATTTTGAAGCGTTCTTGGCTTGTCAGATTGTGTTTTCTTGTTAAGAATTTTCGGCACATATAGAAAGAGTGATATTTTCTAATGTGAAATAAAAGTATAAATATTAGAGTGAACATAAATCTGTGTATTTAAATAACGAAAAATAGCGATTGTGCAGACTAAATAAGGAAATGAATCAGCTGTTTTCCAGCCGCCATTTTAAGTGAGCTAGGAAATCCGATTCAGGCTATACCATGTAAACACGACAGCGAAAAACGGTTTACGAAAATCGGTTTTCTTCTTCCGGAAGATGTGTTGCATGTAAACGTAGTGATTGTCCCACAGTCAACACGGATTCAGAAAGTATCGTTCCTGTGAAACACAGCTAGCTCTTTACTCGCATGATGTGAGGAGTGATATCGACAAGGGATGTCAGATACATTCCGTATGTCTAGGTTCCGGAAGACTTTTGACACTGTACCTCACAAGCGTCTTCTAATCAAATTGCGTGCGATTAGATTCGTGATTTCCTGTCAGAAAGGATACAGTACTTTGTAATTGACGGTGTCAACGAATAGAACAGAAGTTGGTATCTGGCGTTCCACAGAGAAGTTTTATAGGCCCCCTACTGTTACTTATTTTTATGAACGATTTAGGAGACAATCTGAGTAGCTCTCGTAAACTGTTCGCGGATGATGCTTTCATTTATCGGTTATTAAAGTCACCAGAAGATCAAAAGCAACTCTAAAATTATTTAGATAAGATATCTGCATGGTGTAAAAATTGGCAATTGACCCTTAATAGCCGGCCGCGGTGGCCGAGTGGACTGAGGCGCTCCAGTCACGGTCTACACGGCCACTACGGTCGGGGGTTCGAATCCCCTCTCGGGCATGGATATTTGTGCCGTCCTTAGTATTAGCTAGTTCTTAAATAGTTTGTAAGTTTAGGAACTGATGACCCCGTAGTTAAGTCCCATAAGCTTAACAAACATTTGAACATTTTTTGACCCTTAATAATGATAAATGTGAGGTCATCCATATGACCGTTAAAAGAAATCCGTTAAACTTCATTCACACTATAAATCATTTAGACTTACAGGCCGTCAACTCTACTAAATACCTAGGAGTAACATAAGTCCCATAAGCTTAACAAACATAACCTAAGTGTGACAATTACGAACAACCTAAATTGTAAAGTACACACAGAAAATATTGTATGGAAGGCGAACCAAAGACTACGTTTCATTGGTAGAACACTTACAAGATGCAACATATACTAAAGAAAATGTTTTGGAGTATTGTTGCGCATTGTGGGATCCACACCAGGTGGGACTGATGGACGATTTAGAGACACTTCAGAGAAGCTCGTTTTGTATTATCGCGATGCACGAGAAAGGTGTTATTTGTTGCAACGAGATCTATTTGTGAAATTTCTTTCACCCATTTTCCTTTCAGAATGCGAACATATATTGTTAGCACCCAACTACATACGGAGACATGATCATTATAATAAAATAAATCAGATTGAAAACAGAAAGATTTAAGTGTTCCTTTTTCCCGCGAGCTATTAGAAAACGGAACTATAGAGACATATCATAAAAGTTGTTCGATGAACCATCTGACATGCACTACAGTGTTAACTGCAGAGTATCCATGTAGACGTAGTTTATAGACCGATGCATGTACAGCAGAATCCACCGAAACTTAAGTTACGTTCCTTGCCCTGTAGTAAGACCGTCAACTAGCAGTAGTCTTTGGATACGTGTGCGCAGTAGCATGGCTTACAGGACATGTTTCCCGTTTGCTTTAATGCTTGTATCTGTTCATACTTTTTCCCTTAGCCCTTACTATAACATTTGCGCGTTTTGTGCTCTAAGTCTAGGGACTGACGACCACTGCAGATCGGTCGCATAGCTTGATAAACCTTAGATTTGAACAATGCAAACTTAAGGTAAGTCCAGCTTTTAAATCGGTCACTCCAAGCATTCGAGCTTTTGTGCAAGTCCACCGCCTTATATCAACATCATGCACAGCCATGAGATTAGCCCTTGCCTCTTGTAAAATATATCAAATATACTCCGATATGATCTTGAGATTTTCACGTTTGATTTTCTTGTTGTTCATAATACCTCCGATAACTAGATAGGTAGTTCCTGTCCTCAACCCTTCTGAAGTGATGTATAAATTGTTTTCAACGACCAGCCATTTGTTTGGCTTCAATTACCTGCTTGACATACTCGCAAGGAACTTAGTCATTAGTTACATCATAATTAAAATGCTTATACACTGGATCGACATTAGTAATGCCCTCAGAAGTCATTTGAACCAGTTCTTCATCTACCAGGATGTTAGTGAAACTGGCACCTTCAAGTTTCTTAACCAAGCCAAAGATAGATTTTGGAACGTCTGTTTCTTCTTCGTGTACTTGACGTGGTGATAGTAATTGAATCTGGAACACCTCGTTTGCGTCCTCATCCGGCGTATTCTTCAGACATTACTCCCTCTGTTTAGATCAATGACGCATGACCAGCACTTCGGATCTCACGAAGAAGTCACAAATTAGATCGATTTGTAGATCGCTTCAAAAGATGAACAATTTTTTCAACGCGGGATTCGTACACTGCCCGAAAGATGGGAGAAAGTAGTGGCCAGCGATGGAAAATATTTTGAATGATACATCTGCAACCAATTTGTTTCATTAAAGCCTCAAATGTTGGGGAAAAAACGGCGAAGCAAAGTCGTACACCTTGTAACTTACGGTAAAGACAACACACACGTCCACGACCGAGGGAGGACTCGAACCTCCGGCGAGAGCGGCCGTAGCATTGTGCCTTAGACCGCCCGGCCTGACGTCGGTCGAGATACGTGCGCGCGCCCTGTGGTTGACGTCGCTTTGTTTACCAGTGGACGATTCATCGGTTTGTAATATAGTTGCAGTTGTTGTGTCACTCGGGTGCTTCACAATAATGAGGAAAGATTACGCGTTCATTCTTATAGAATTTAACTTTGTGAACTATTTCGTAAGTGTAAACAGTTAGCACATATCCGAACTCACAAAAATCATTTATATCTAACGTGACGACGGACTAACTGCCTCGTCTCAATAAGAAAAGTGGAAATAATACAGGAAACAGCTACGTGACTGACAAAGAATCTTCCCTTCTCTGTGCCCCCCCCCCCAGCTCACTCTGTACTTTGTCGAGTAACACATTTACCTCCCAAATTCAAATGTTCGTAAATCTTATGGGACATAACGTCTGTGGTTATCAGTCCCTAAGCTTACAAACTTTTTAAACTAACTTAAACCGAAAGACAACATAGATACCCATGCCCGAGGGAGCAACGTAGCATGGCGCTTTAGACCGCTCGGCCACTCCTCCCTTCTTACTTACTTCCGTGTTTAGTTGTCTCGCTCGTATTTCTGTAAGTTCTGTCTTTTGACATTTTTGATAGGCGAGGTGGTGAGAATTTCTCCATTCGGCCGACCGCGATAGCCGAGGGGACTGAGGCGCGTCAGGCACGGTCTGCACGCCCACTACGGTCGGGGGTTCGAACCCCACCTCGGGCATGGATATTTGTGCCGTCCTTAGTGTTAGCTAGTTAATAAGTAGTTTGTAAGCTTAGGGACTGATGACCCCGTAGTTAAGTCCCATAAGCTATACAGACATTTGAACATTTTCTCCATTCGCGCAGCGTACCGCATCTGCGTGGGAGGTGGGGATCGCGTCGGCTGTTGGAGTGTTGCGGTTGGGGCCTCCACGCGCGCGTTGTAACCGCACGACTGAGCACGACGCTTAGTAAGTGGTGGCAAGTTGAAGGACGCGTCCTCCCTGCCCACGAGCAAGTCATCAATGCCGCGCGCAAGTTTCAGTGAGTAAAATGGTGAAACCAGAGCGCCGGCTGGCGCGGCGTGCAGTCTCTCAGCCCCTAAAATATTGCGCAGCGTGTACATTAGTTGCAGCCATGTTTCGCGCGAAAACAGATCGATCGCGTGTTGCTGTCGTGCAGCCGTGAACATCGACATAGCCGCGCGGGAGTAGCGAGCGGTCTGGAGGGCCACGTTACGGATCGCGCCGCCTCCCGCGTCGGAGGTTCGAATCCTCCCTCGGGCATGGATATGTGTGTTGTCCTTAAGTTAGTTTAAGTAGTTTGTAAGAGTAGGGACTGATGACAAACGTAATTTGGTCCCATATCATTAAAAACATTCGAAAGTTTTTTTTAATTGTTTTATTTAAACATCGACATAAATAAAAGAAAACGTGGTAATTAGGTTAAGGACCTGAGAGACAGTTGCCCAGAGGACTATGGAAACTATTTGCGAATGGTCAACGAAACATATTTCTGGACACAGAGATTAGGAAAAGCACTTATGGCCGGCCGCGGTTGCCGTCGAGACTGAGGCGCTCCAGTCACGGTCTGCACGGCCACTACGGTCGGGGGTTCGAATCCCCCCTCGGGCATGGATATTTGTGCCGTCCTAGTTCGTAAGTAGTTGAGAAGTAGTTTGTAAGTTTAGGGACTGATGACCCCGTAGTTAAGACCCATAGACTATACAAACATTTGAACATTTTTTGCACTTATGAGAGGAGCGTCTTACAGCAGCTCTCAAATTTTTAGCAACACATCGCTCTTGCTAACATAATTTGTTATAATCATTTCTGCATAGGCGGTCTCTAATATAATTCGAGAGACATGAAAAACACTTCATGGTGTGCTACAACCAGAGATCACGAAGGTAAACTAATAAATGTATTACGGGAATTAGTTTCTGAAACTACGAGTTTGAGTACTGTGGGCGGGGTAAATCTGGGAATTTGTGTCTGACGGGAGGCGTGCTTAGGTAGTCCTTGCAGGGGCGGTGATCACAGAGTCCCCAGTTGATTAGTGGCACCTGGCGCCGTGGGTCAGCGCGCCCGGTCAGAAGGCTGAACGGCCTCTGTAATAAAAAAGCTGAGCCAAAATCACATCGAACAAGAACGAACAAACACGATCAGCGTCCACAACGAACGAACAGAACTACCCATAGGGGCAAAAAAAAAAAAAAAAAAAAAAAAAAAAAGAAAAAAAAAAAAAAAGAAAAAAAGGAGACCCGGGTTTGAATCCTAGCAGGGTACACATTTTCAACTTTGCCCATTCGCAGTTGATGTCATATATTCTGTGAATATCAAATAATAATAACTGCAGGATCAGAAGGGACGTCTGTTCTTACGGAACAGGCGCCACACATACATATATAATAAATTTATTAGTCATTGTATTAATAATTGTTATTTAATAAAATACGGATAATTACAAGGTAGGAAACTCACGAAACATCCACGTTTTAGCTACGTCATTGCTTAAAAACCAGAAAAAAATCAGTTTTAATACTCTGTGGTCATATAATATCAATATTGGTCCTAAAATGTATTAGTGGAAGTAGCGTCTTATTGTGTAATAGAAGTATGAGACCCTGCAGATGTAAAATCAGACGAATAAATAGTAAGTGTTCACGCATAGTAAGGGGCTAACAATTATTATTGTCACGAAAATCAGTCTGCGCAGTCTCGTTGACCTGATCACTGTCTTCATAGCAAGTGTCATTGTCACCATCTGTCTCACACACACATGTTCATGATCGAGCACCTGGCACTTGCCAGCTCTTGATCCGCATTAACAATAAGCAAGTCCTACTACCATAAAATGGCACATTAGTTTCATTCGCAGACTTTCCACATTGCTTACTGTAAAAAACTTTTCTATATAAGCCCAACAGAGTCGTAGTTCGCTTGGGGGAAAACTGTATTGCAAAATGCAACTAATTTATTTTAAGGTTCAGTCTTTAAATTCTTCTTTATATAGTCTCTGGATATCACTTTCCGCAATCACTGTTGTTCTTCATACAAGTGTATAAATTGCGCCAAACAGTCCTTAATCCAGGAACGAAATCCGCTGTGATCGCGTTACTGCAACAAACTGCGGAAGAGCATAGAACAATCGCATTGCGTACTGTAGGCAACTGATGTAAGAGAGAGCAGCCAACATCCTGCATGAAAACGCTACACATGAGGGTCGTACGTCTCGATGAAATGCAACGAAACTAATACTGTCCAACTAAAACTCCAATACGAGAAATTTTATTAAGTTTGACTTTGTTAGATTAACTTTCCTTTGTAAGGTATTCATGTTGTCCTGGAATTCTTCCTGTTTACTGTTCGTTATGAAATTCACTTTGAAATTCTGTATCAGAGTCCAAAAAATTTCCAGAATATATTACTCACACTTTTATTAACTTTCACATCCAAATGTAACCTGCTTCTTACACAAACTCCAATCTGGCTATTTTCCAACATAGCAACTCAATGAAAGTTCAAATTCGTTGTGTATACATCAATGTGACGTTAGATATTTAACAGTTACGTTTTCGTCGCGAAAATTATACCTTATATACAAATTTGAAGTGAAATAAATTCGTTCGAGCATGCCATGCCCAAAAAGATGTTCAAGTGTTTGCAAATCAATGGGACTTAACTACTCTGGTTATCAATCCCTAGGCTTACAACAAACTACTTAAAATGACTTAAACTAACCTAAGGACACACACACACACACACACACACACACACACACACACACACACACGAGGGAGGTCTTGGATTTCGGTCGGTGAGCAACCGCGCGCTCCGCAGCAAGGCACCTTACAATCTCGGTCACTCCACCGCGTCGCCATGCCCCACCGTCTACTCTGAGAAAGGGGATAATCTGCTCCTCCCATGTTTTAAAACCACTCTAAGGTATGTAAGATTGGGCCACATCGGTTTATTTTTAAGAATACTTTTCTTTCCTGGAGAAAAAATAAAATTATTATTTTTCATTTTTAAATGTGCTAAAACTACAACAGAGTTTTCAAAATGGTGCTGACACTTGTCTGTCGTTTGTCGTAAGTAAACTGTGTCATTGACGCGTTCGCAAGTCTTCGGAATTGGCGCGATTTTAGTTTGTAGTGCCAAACATCGCAGGAGACTGAAACGAATTACTACTAGTGCAGGACGTGTTATCGAAACCTTATTTTAACCGTCCATGTTCAGAAAACTCTAAATAGATACGAAGGTCCCACCGGCGACGACCGACTCCAGTAGAGAAACACTAGCTTAACGATAGCACTACCTTGTATCATAGAAAAATTAACTCTTTGCCATTTTATGACGTTGCGGAGGTAGGTACACCTAACAGTTTACAGCTGTCTGAGGCGCTTTTTTGTCTGCCTCCCAAAATGCCTGTAACGTTGATTACGACACGTTAAATATTTTAGTGTACTACATACTTAGTGAAGTTCACTACTCGAGTCGCCCTAATCATATTTTTTATATTCACATAATGTACGAAATCAACTGTGAAATGGGGAAAACTGAAAATGTGTACCCAGCCGGGATTCGAACTCGCGTCTCCTGCTTTCTAGGCAGTTGCGCTAACCACCACACCGCGGGGGACACGTCGATCATCTAACCTGCACGGATTACCTAACTACGCCTCCCGTCAGTTACAAATTTTCAACTTCACCCTGCCCACTAGAACTCAAACTCGTAGTTTTGTAAACTGATTTCCGTAACAGTAAGGGCTTAGGAGTGCCTCCGCACAGAAGAAAGGATCATTGCCCGTCGTCAACTTATTATATAAATCATATATACAGTGTGGTCCAAAAGTCCGGAAACACCGCGATAAAATCCAAATGGAGTGGCAAACAAGGAAACAGCGCCCCTACACACGAGGAACGGGAAGGGGGAAACTTTATAGGCCATGCCACCAACATGTCGGCCACATTGAAGCCGCCATCTTGGATTCAACTCCAAAATTTCAAATGGAAATGTGGTCATGTGACATATCAAACAGATAGAGAATTTCATCATAAAACAATGCCGTTGTTATTTTAAACATAACTTTATTCATTCTCAAGTTATAGCCAGTTACATGAGGCAGCGGTGGGACGTTCGACAGCATATGTGTTATGTGCCGAAGAGACATTACGGCGGTGTTACACAGTCTCGAGAGACCACCAACAGTCATAGGAATGGCTCGACATGTTGTCCTTTATTTTGGATTGTTAATGCTGTCCTCCTAACCCAGTCCTGATGCACTTTGACCAACACATCTCGCTGAATTTGACCTCATTCATCAACAATGCGCAGCTTTAGATGATGCAGATCCCGTATTTTCACAGAATAAACCAGTGCTTTGAAATGACCCCCAAGATGAAAATCCGAAGGAGTCAAATCTGGTGAACGTGGTGGTCACTCCACAGTACCCCTACGACCAATCCACTGCACATCCAGGTATGCTCGCACATTGTGCCCATAATGTGGTGGGGCTCCATCATGCTGGGAGAATTCCGGAAATGTCCCGTCCAACGTTAACAACGAGGGAAATGCGTCTTCATCCAATAATCTCACATAACCGTTGGCTATTAACGTATCATCAATGAAAAAAGGTCCCACGACTTTGGTACTCCACACACCACACCAGACCATCACTTTTTGTAAGTCGACCTTTTTGGAAACATCAATCCATTGCGAATTTGTGTCGGACCAGCATCTATGATTCTGCTTGTTTACTTCACCATTGATAAAGAAATTGGCTTCATCACTGAATAGCACGTGATAGGGGAAACGTGGGTTTATCTGCAGCTGCTGTCACCCAGTCTGCGAACTGTACCCGACGGTCTGGGTCATCCTCTTTTGATGTTTGAGCAGCGGAACTTTGTTCGGATGCCATTTGTGCTGCAATAAAATTCGCAGTATGGAGGTATGGCTAATCCCACATTCTTGTGACAGGCGACGAATACTCCGTTGCTAAATGATGCCAACACGCTCACTGATGTTGCTTCATCGGTGGCGTATTTTCGTCTTCCAAGCTTCGCTTTATCTGCGACAGAACCTGTTGCTCGGAATTTCGCCAAAAGCTTGGCAACTGTGCTGTGAGTGATGGGCTGTCTCGTTGGGTGACGACTGTTGAAATCCTCAGCAATGACCCGTGTGCTTCTTTCTCCTAATATCAAGATGATTTCAATGCGTTCATCATGTGTTAAGGATATTTTGTAACCTGTAAATAAGGAAACAACGATTAAAACGTTATCATGAGTAAATGATATCTAACATTTAAACACATGTACCATATCGGAATGAGATAGTCACTGTGTACCTTTTCAAAACTCCATTTTATGACTTCTCAGTACGTAATATGCACGCTGCCGAGCGTCCCACCGCTGCCGCAAGTCATTGTCTATAACTCGAGAAAGAATAAAGGTATGTTTAAAATAACAACAGCATTGTTTTTCTGGTGAAATTCTCTATCTGTTTGATATGTCACATGGCCACATTCCTATTTGAAATTTTGGAGTTGAATCCAAGATGGCGGCTTTCAAGATGGTCGCCATGTTGTTGACGTAGCCTATCAGTTTTCCCCCTCCTGTTACTCATTTGTAGGAACTCTGTTTCCTTGTTTGCTATTCCAATTGGATTTTATCAGGGTGGTTCCCGACTTTTGGACCACCCTGTATATATGGCGTCTGTTCTTTCAGACACGTCCGAGAGAAGAGACGCCACACACACATATACACACACACCTGAGGGGAATAACGATAAATGTCCATTTTTTGTGATTTTGGGACTATGGTGCCATGTTGTAGAGTTCTCTCTGTAGTTTCTGTTGATGTATTCATTCGCGCTAAATATGCTGTGGGTCCTGTATAATCCGCAAATAAAAATACCTAGAAGTATGGAAAAACGCTGAGAGTCCACGGGTTGGATGAAAAACTGATGAAGGTCCATTCGGATTTGCTTCCCGAGAATATAATCTTTTAACCTATGGGTTGGTATGACTAGCTAGTGTTTCTTCTTTGCTTCATTATTGAATGCAAGTAAATCTCTTTTGATTTGATCATCGTTAGTGAGATTGTGTTAGTTTTGTCTTAATGTTGTCTGTATTTACAACGTGTGAAGAACTCTGTAAAAATTGATGAAGACAGAAGACCACAACCAACGTAGAATGCAAAGAAGAGGCCAAAGCACAGTAGATAATCGGACATAAAGGAAAGAATGATTGTACAAACGCACGAAACAGGTGTGGACTGTGCGTCTGCCCGATTAAAATGTTTTGAAAGTGTGAATGAAACTGACAGAACATCTATCATGAGACAGTTCAATGCTTTACGTGATCGCGATGCACAGAGGATGTATTTAAGTGGTTTGATTGACGTGAAACTTGTACAGAGAAGGCGTACTAGAAAAAGTCATAGCGAAGCTCTTCTTCGCGATCATACATTCACTTACAAAGTAAGAGTGAAAAATAATGATACTATGAGGGAAGTTCCTGTTTGTTACATAGCTTTCCTGGCACTTCACGGGATGTCTCCTAGAACTGTGCCGACTATCCAGAAACAATTAAATGAATGTGGCAGAGTTATATCAGATGGAAGGGGCAAGCACAAAAATCGGCCTCGTGCTCTGACCGATGACACAAGAAATAAAATTCATGAGCATATTCAGTCACTCCAAGGCCGCCAGTCACACTATTCTCTGAAGAAGACATCTAAAACGTACCTTCCAGAAGAACTCAATGGAAAGAAGCTCCGGCAGATGTACATGGATAAATACCCTAACAATCCGGTGCCTTATGAAACATATATGAGAATTTTTAATGCAGAGTACAATATTTCATTTGGGTGTCCTCGATCAGATACATGTAGTCGATGTGATACCATGAATGCAAAAGAAGTTCAAATACAGGAAGAACTGGCTTGCTTAGAAAAAAATATGAATGATCCTGGCCTAAAACAACAATTGACTAAGAAATTGAGAAGTCTGAAAGCAGAAAAGGAACTTCATTTAAAGAGGGCCCAAACGTTTTATGATAAAAACGTCTTTGCAAGCAACGATGTGCTAAACGTACAGAAGAAGAAGCTACTGCCATGGATTTTCAAAAGAATTTGCCAGTCCCAAATATAGCGAGTAATATGGTGTATTATAAACGTCAGCTGACAGTACATTTGTGTAACATCCATGTTTTAGCATCAGGAGAGTACACATTTTATTATTATGATGAGGCTGTAGGAAATAAAGGTGCAGATGTAGTTGTATCAATGCTTCATCATTTTATATTTCAAGTTCTGTCTCCTGGTGTAAAACAACTGCACATATTCTGGCCAAAATAATAACTTTACTGTATTTAGATACACTCATTACATTGTGAGTGTATGCAAGCGCCCTGAAAGGGTTACAATTACATTTCAACAAAGAGTGTGACAAGAATATGAGACTAACATCACGAACTGCCCACACGGAGGTACCACACGGCTGGTATGACGTCATACGTCACGGTCGCTTGAAACCATCACCATTTCCATTTGTTGAATGTGATCAATCATTGTTTCTAAAGTGGACATCATTCTTTTTATCTAAGGAATTGTACAAAAGGAGATTACCTGTACCTTCCAGACCGCTCAAGGAAGTAAAAGTAGAGAATAATCAGCCACGTATTATGTCACTGAGGTCTGGAAGCTATAACAGTTTGTGGGATACAGTGGTAATCACAGAGGTACAAAAGAAGAGTTCAAGTCTCCCAGAACAATAGTTTCCGCTACCGAGTCCAGCCTAATAGACAAACTTGCCCATTCCGCTCCTAAAATGGAAAGATTTGCAGGTAGTCTGCAGCATATTTTATAGACGTATAGTAACTACTATTATTAGTACTAGTACTACCAATATTAATAATGCAACAAAAACTCTACAAACTTTCTGGGTATTGGTTTTCAGGAACTGTCCACATTTCTAACAACAGAGGAATCAAAAGACTTTTATAAGAAAATTCAGTACTGTGGGTGAATGCACTACTTAAACTGTGGTTTTATGCATCAGTGTTCAATTACAATACTTGTGTTTTAAAGACTTATGCGTTCAGTGTTGTAAAATGAAAGTTACGTGTGAACAACGTGGAATAAGTTCATAATTCTTCCAGCTTTCGTTTTGTCATTTTTGTATTTTCTCCATTGTTATGGGTCAGACATTCTTGAAACTCATTCGCTATAATGTTAAGACCCTGAGGTTTACTTACAGCAGATATTGTCTTCCTGTTATGTCATGCGTGGGTAATAAAACGTATCAAACTTTAAAATTCAAATATCTCGTTTTTATTAAAATGTGACATTCATCGTTATTCCCTACAGGTCGTCAGGCGCATTTTCTCTGCTGTTTGAGCAGATATTTGCAATTTCCTTTTTGAAATGTGTAGCTGGACTCAGGCCAAGCAAATTCTGCTCATCACGACCTCCCTGCGACGCTCGGTGTAGATTTAAAGCGTTGGTTTGTTTTCCGTCACTAACAAAAAGATTTTTAAAGCGAAATTTTTTGTGCTCAGTCGATAGAGCAGTCCCTAGTCAGTCTAGTGTGATATTCGGTTTATCGAAATGCATTAACAGAGACAGTAAAACACGACACTTAAGCAGTACCCCATAAGCTACTGTGTAGCAGTAGCAGACGGCGCGCGTGTGAGATGGGGTACTCGGGCGAGCACGTGTGTACCAATACGGCGGTATCAAATGCGTTGGACACCGCCTGAGAGCAATGCTATTAGCAACACGATGCAGTATCATTTTCAAGCCGATTTCACCAAACGGCCACGCATTTCAGCATCTGTATACCTAACACCATAATTTCTATCGACTTTTACGAAGGTCTGAGATTAATAAAACACAGAACAAAGTAGACAAATTTGTTTAAATTTAGCTTAGTTGCTGCACTTATTAGTGACAAGACTATACTGAACATTTACGAAGCAATTCCTTAGAAACAGAACAGTTAATACATTACTTAGTCGGTATCAGAGCAAAGCATTGTACATCCGAGCTGCCTCCCTGGGGACTTCATTACACGTCCCTGCAATTTGTAGTACGGAATCTCGTCAGAAATATTCCGAATATTACAGTAACAACAATCAAACGGGGTGCGTGTACAAGTTAAAGCTAGCAGCACTTACCCACTACCAAAATCATGTCTTTTACTTCTGAAGGTGTGTATTGTGCAGTGCGGCGTGGCCGAAAGGAAACTGAGATGCGTTCGCTGCAAGCTACACTGTCGTACCGCCCTTGTCGTATCGCACCGTCTTCCTTGCCACATGGCGTGTGCCGCGCCGCCTGCTGCTGCCTTTTGGAAGCGCTACGCAGCCGCTTCCGGAGTACTGGTTAATTGTCGTCTCTGTTAATACATTTAAATAAACAGAATATCACATTAGACTAATTTGGGACTGCTCTATCGACTGAGCATGAATATATATTCGTTCCACTTCTTCCTTTCATCCCTGCATGTATATGGCATGCTTGCAGTAGTTTGAAATTGGATTATTGACTTTATTTTGCCTAAATTCACGTGCAACAGTGAACTGGCGCGGAGGTTTCACATAACAACTAACGCGATCTCTGAAACTGGTTTCATTCTATTTTATTGTTATTTGCCTACCATGCATGAATATTCATGTACGGCACAACTAAACTGATATGAGTATAGCTCCATCACAGGGCCGGCGCAAGCCCAAGTGCCGAGCTCCTAAATTCCCGCCCCCCTCCAGCCCCACGATTTTTTGTTTTTCAGAACGTTTGTGGACTTTCATTTAAACAAATCTTTAGGAAGTGTAAGCAATGAATCGCAATTTTTGTTTTTACTTTCCAGATATACCTAGGTTTCGGCTGCTGAGTGGCCAGTCTCAAAAGCTTTTAATATGTGCTTATATGTAAACCACCAGGTTGACAGTTACGTTCAGCATGACGGTATAGATGTAAACATAAAGCATTGAGAATAGCCACAACGTACCCGAAATATATGTAGATCTGGAAAACAAAAACTAAAAATGCGACTGATATGTGACATTGTCTACAGATCTGTACAAAACAGTCGCTGGGCACCAGCTCAAAAATAGAGTTAAACCTGATTGAAGAAATATAGCTAAATTTAACAAGCCTTGTGAATTTACGAAAATGTTCAAATGTGTGTGAAATCTTGTGGGACTTAACTGCTAAGGTCATCAGTCCCTAAGCTCACACACACACACTGCTCAACCTAAATTATTCTAAGGACAAAAACACACACTCATGCCGGAGGGAGGACTCGAACCTCCGTCGGGACCAGCCGCACAGTCCATGACTGCAGCGCCTTAGACCGCTCGGTTAATCCCACGCAACACGAACTTACAAAATTAACGTAAATAAACATTTTTCAGTTGTTGTGAACAGATAAAGTTTTCAACGGAAAACCGTATACAGTAAATAAAATGTTGGCAAAGTGACAGTGTGCGAGTAGTATTGTCAAACAAAATTGCCGGTAAGAGTTTAATTGTTGTTCATGCAGGCGCAGACAGGTGTTTCATGGCTCAAAAACGAAAACGTTTGACTATCACTCAGAAACGGAAAGCAAAAATTTTGAAAAATACGTCGAAACCCGACTTATGCCAGGCTTACAGCCAATGTCTTTATCCCTTGTAATTACTCGCTGCGTATTTACCCATTCGGAATACCTCTAGTCATTGTAGGTGTTGGACATGTTTGACTAGTAATGTTCAACCATTTTTATCCATAATGCGGGAAGAATAAAACACTCGGAAACTGCTATTGAATGGAATAGCAAAATTGCTTGAGGCTTAACACATTATCGCAGTATCGAACATTGCATTTGAATTTCCAAATTAGATTTCGTCTTCTGCAATATTAGTTGTGAGTAAACGCAATGCGCGTAACAGACTGGCATCGCTCTATAAGAGTACTGGAGTGCACGCCAGACTGCTTCCCCCTCTGTGTTCCTGCGGCGTAAATACGACGGTGCTGCCACAGTGGCGAGGAAGGAATTATAAGCTTCGATCGAGTGGCGCTACTGACGGCCTGGAACGGTTTGAGGCGTTCGAGTGGCACTTTTGACTCTTTCTGACGATATCTGACTGACCAATCAGGTGTTCGAGTGGCGGAGCTGATAGTTTGCAACCGTTTGTTTAAGTCAGCGGATTTTCGTCAAACTGCTTTCTGACTGACTCCAAAGCGTTTAACAAGCCTCCTCCAAAAGACAAGCCCGCATATTTACGAAGAGGTTTGTGTTCCAAAATGTTCGATTTTCTCTTGATTGGGGTTGAGCTTTGTGTATTAGACAGGCATTCTTTCAACTTATGTGACCGTCTAATACAGTAGGTCCCCTTTTTATTACACCCATACATACTATAAATGAAAGGTGTGGAAATTTTCATAACATACGAATTTAAAGATCAATGCGTATGTTTTTACAGTTTGGATTGTGATATATTCGCCTGAAAATGAAGTCAAAATAGTCCTACTGAGATTTTTTGTGCCATCTGTAAATGAAGTGATTGACACATAAGAATAATATAGTTCACAACAGGCATTAGCAGTGATAGATTTTTATAACCGACATCTAACTTTATATGTGCCACTATAGCGTCTCACAATTACTGTTCCGTGTTTCTCCTTGTGGTTATATATTATAGAAATCTATTAGTGCCAATGTGGGCGTTTCTACACTAAATGTGTAACTTCTGGGAAAATCATGTACGATGATAATTCTTGCACAACACCTGCAAATTTTTGTATATTAATTTGTATGTTTCATTTTTTTTTTAATTTTATTGTAACTCATAATAATGGGACAAAATACATATGAAGTTGTATGTTACCGAATATTCATTTCACGCACCACTATCCTAATTTACCTCATTTTTGTATGACGTTTTGTCAGGTTGAATTGGCTACATTATTTATAAATGGGGGCACGTTGTTGTTATGGTCTTCAGTCCGGAGACTGGTTTGATGCAGCTCTCCACCCTACTCTATCCTGGGCAAGCCTTTTCATCTCCTCATAAGAACGGCAACCCACATCCACTTGAATCTGCTTACTATACGCGTCTCTTGGTCTCCCTCTGCGATTTTTACCCCACACACTTCCCTCCAATGCTAAATTTACGATTCCTCGATGTCTAAGAATGTGTCCTACCAAGCGATCCCTCCTTTTAGCCAGGGTATGCCAAAAATTCCTTTTCTCACCAATTCTGTTCAGTACTTCTTCATTGGTTATGCGATCTACCCACCTAATCTTCAGCATTCTTCTGTAGCACCACATTTCAAAAGCCTCTATTCTCTTCCTGTCCGCACTGCTTATCGTCCATGTTTCACTCCCGTACAAGGCAACACTCCACACAAATGCCTTCAGAAAAGACTTCCTTACACTTAAATTAATGTTCGATGTTAGCAAATTTCTCTTTTTCAAAAATGCTTTTCTTCCCATTGCCATTCTGCATTTTATATCCTCTGTACTGCGACCATCACATGTTATTTTACTACCCAAGTAACAAAACTCATCTACCACCTTCATTGTTTCGTTGCCTAATCTAATTCCTTCAGCATCGCCCGATTTTCTAAGACCGCATTCCATTATTTTTGTTTTGCTCTTGTTAATGTTCATTTTATACGTTCTCTTCAACACACTGTCCATTCCATTCAACTGCTCTTCCAGGTCCTTTGCTGTCTCTGACAGAATTACAATGTCATCCGCAAAACGCAATGTTTTTATTTCTTCCCCCTGAACTTTAATCCCTATTCCAAATTTTTCCTTGCTTTCCTTCACCGCCTGCTCGATGTACAAATTGAATAACATCGGAGAAAGGCTGCAACCCTGTCTTACTCCCTTCCCAACTGATGCTTCCCTTTCATGCCCTTCGAGTCTAATAACTGCGGTCTGGCTTTTGTACAAGTTGTAAATAACTCTCCTTTCCCTGTATTTTACCCCTGCTGAATTCAGAATTTGAAAGAGTGTATTCCAGTCGACATTATCAAATGCTTTCTCCAAATCTACAAAAGCTAAAAATGTAGGTTTGCCTTTCCTTAATCTATCTTCTAAGATAAGACGTAAAGTGAGTATTGCCTCCCTGGTTCCTACGTTCCTCCTGAATCCAAACTGATCTTCCCCAAGGTCAGCTTCTACCAGCTTTTCCATTCTCCTGTAGATAATTCGTGTTAAGATTTTGCAACCATGACTTATCAAACTAATGGTTCTGTAATTTTCACACCTGTCTGCGCCTGATTTCTTTGGAATGGGGATTATTACATTTTTCTTAAAGTCTGAGGGTATTTCGCCTGTCTCATAAATCCTACACACCAGTTCAAATAGTCTTGTCGTGGCTGGCTCTCCCAGAGACTTTAGTAGCTCTGAGGGTATGTCATCTACTCCTGGGGCCTTGTTCCGACCTAGGTCTTTCAAGGCTCTATCAAATTCATCTCTCAGTATAGCATCTCCTATTTCATCTTGATCTACGTCCTCTTCCCTTCCTACCACATTGTCTGTAAGTTCATTTCCTTTGTAGAGCTGCTCTATGTACTCTTTCCACCTTTCAGCTTTCCCTTCTTTGCTGAGAACCGGCTTCCCATCTGAGTTCTTGATATTCGTAGAGTTGCTTTTCTTGTCCCCAAATGTCTCTTTTATTTTCCTGTAGGCGGTATCTACTTTTCCCCTTCTTATATATTCTTCTACAGATTTGCATTTGGCTTCTAGCCACTCCTGCTTAGCCATTTTGCACTTCCTGTCAATCTCATTTTTTAATCGTCTGTACTCCATTTTGCCTGTTTCATTTACTGCATTTTTATATTTTCTCCTTTCATCGATTAAATCTAGTATTTCCTGTGATACCCAAGGATTTTTTGTAGGTCTTGCCTTTCTACCTATTTTGTCCTCTGCTGCCTTCACTATTTCATCTCTCAGTGCTACCCATTCCTCTTCTAGTGTTTTATTTCCCCCTGTTTCTGTCAATTGTTGCCTAAATCTCCCTCTGAAATTCTCCAGAACTTCACTTTCCTTCAATTTATCTAAGTCCCATCTCTGTATTTTCCTACGTTTCTGCAATTTTTTCAGATTCAGCCTACAGTTCATGACTAACAAGTTATGGTCAGAGTCTATATCTGCCCCTGGGTACGTCTTGCAGTTTATAACCTGGTTCCGGAATCTATGTCTTACCATTATAAAATCTATCTGATACCTTCCGGTGTCTCCTGGTCTCTTCCATGTATACAACCTTCTTTTGTGATTCTTAAACCACGTGTTTGTTACGATTAAATCATGTTCCGTGCAAAATTCTACCAGGCGACTTCCTCTTTCATTCCTCCTGCCCAGTCCATATTCACCTACTATTTTTCCTTCTCTTCCTTTTCCTACAACCGAATTCCAGTCTCCCATCACAATTAAGTTT
Source organism: Locusta migratoria (assembly GCA_026315105.1). NCBI lineage: Eukaryota > Metazoa > Arthropoda > Insecta > Orthoptera > Acrididae > Locusta > Locusta migratoria. The sequence continues at coordinate 16,618,522 of CM048755.1, forward strand.
TCCTCTCCCTTAACTGTCTGAATAATTTCCTTTAGCTCCTCATATATTTCTTCGATCTCCTCGTCATCAGCAGAGCTAGTTGGCATATAAACCTGTACTACTGTTGTCGGTGTTGGCTTCGTATCTATCTTGACAATGATAATGCGATCACTGTGCTGCTCATAGTAGTTTACCCGCATTCCTATTTTCTTATTCATTATCAGTCCTACTCCTGTGATACCCCCAACTGATTTTGTATTTATAATCCTGTACTCACCTGACCAGAAATCCTGTTCATCCTGCCACCGAACTTCACTAATCCCCACTATATCTAACTTCAACCTATCCATTTCCCTTTTTAAATTTTCTAATTTTCCTACCCGATTAAGGGATCTAACATTCCACGCTCCGATCCGTAGGATGCCAGTATTGTCTTTCCTGATGACAACATCCTCCTGAGTAGTCCCCGCCCGGAGATCCGAATGGGGGACTATTTTACCTCCGGAATATTTTACCCGAGAGGATGCCATCATCATATGTTCATACAGTAGAGCTGCATGTCCTCGGGAAAAGTAACGGCTGTAGTTTCCCCTTGCTTTCAGCCGTTCGCAGTAGCTGTGTGGCAAAGCCACATTAGCTGATGTTACAAGGCCAGCTCAGTCAATCATCTAGACTGTTGCCCCTGTAACTACTGAAAAGGCTGCTGCCCCTCTTCAGGAACCACACGTTTGTCTGGCCTCTCCACAGATACCCCTCCGCTGTGGTTGCACCTACGGTACGGCTATCTGTATCGTTGAGGCACGCAAGCCACCCCACCTCGGCAATGTCTGTGGTTCATGGGGGTGGAAAAAAAAATGGGGGCACATGTTTACGTATATTTTGCGTTTTGAATGATCAGAATGTATTCCACAATGTATTTCTAATGGCGGAATTCACACTGTCCGTCGCCGGTCGGTTATCTCACGTCAACGTGAGCTTTCTCAAGAAGAATGTTTTGATGGAAAGGTCGTCTGGTAACATCGCGCCTCGCAAGTTAACCTAGTTTCGTCACGCAATTTTCATAGTATCCTCGACAGATACACGGTTTGCACGCAAATGTATCTTGTTAATCTTTACTTTATTATTATACTTTGGTTTAACGGTAAATTGCAAATGTTTCATGACGACTTAGTTTTCTCAATTGAGCGTCCTCCTACATAACATGTCGCCAGTCATAACCTCACTTTCAACATCGGTATTCGGTAGAGAGCAAAGATGCCAACTAGCGCTATAGGTGGCCAAACTGCGAAACAGGTGAAATAAGCGTTCGAGTTGGCTTCGGAGTTGGCAACTGTCAAAAAGCGCGCATGCGCAGTGGAGGCCTTCCAAATCGTCAGTACCTATCAGGAACTATCAGCGCTTGGGCCACTCGAACGAACCTATAGTCCTCCTCCCTCCCCTTGTTCAGAGAGTCGAAGCGCCTTGCCACAGTTCCCGAAGCTGCTCTTTCCGAGGTTTGTTTTCGAATCCCCTCATGGGCACGAATGTTGAGTTTATCCTACAAAAATAAAAATAAAAAAGGGGGCCGGCAGATTTGCCGCCCCTCGGAAAGTGCGGCCGCGCGTTTCGCACGTGCCTTGCGCCGGTCCTGCTCCTTCAGCTGGTAAGGATACACCGTAGCATTAGCAGAGCTGCGGCGCCAGGCTGTCCCAGTGTGGATGTGCCAGGCTGGAGGGGGATGGGGGCGCTGCAGTCGCCTATTGCTATCCAATAACACAGCAGCACCGGCTACTCTCGCCTCAGCTCACCACAAATACGGTATCTCTCCCTCTCTCTATCTGCATTTGTGACACAAATGTCGTGTTTGCAAGAATGCCTTCGTGACATACTTTCATTTATACAGGATGTGAAAAATATTTTGATACATTACAGTGCAATCACAGGAAAACGACAAGACTCAGTTCGAAACAATATTTATTCTCTTCGTCCTCTATAGGAAATTACGTAGACATGAAATAAATACCAGGGTTGGAACTTAAATAATGGCAACTATTTATTCACACCCGATACAAAAGCGTTACATGCTTGTACCTGTTACTTCCATCGAAGTAGTCACCGACGTTCTCCAGAACCCGCTGCCAGCGATGTGAAAGTTGTAGTATACAGCATGCAGAGCCTGTTCTGTTGATGGAGCGAATAGAGCGGTCTACTGCCTGTCGAATCTCTGGAACAGTTCTGAAGCGAATGCTAGGAAGTGGTTTCTTCATCTTCGGAATCAAATCAAAGTCACAAGGACTTAAGTCCGGTAAGTATGGTGGACGGTACAGTACTTCCCAGTCCCGTCGACCGAACAGAATAGCCGCAGCTTACGCTGTATGGACCGACGCACTGTCGTGCACAATGATGGCTGGGTTGCGCAGGAAGTGTTGCCGCTTCTTTTGCAAAGCTGGTCGCACGTGACTCTCAAACAACGAACAGTAATACTGTGCATCGACGTTAGGATAACACCATTACAGTCGTACACTGTTGCGTTAGATTGTGTTTCCCTCGTTTGCACGGACGCCGGTGACGTGGGACGGGCGAGTAGGTATGCCAACAACGTGTGCCATCTGCGACAATAGTACATTCCATTGCATAGTGTCTCCACAACAGTGTTACCACTATTTAAGTTCCAACCCCCGTACTTTGACTGAAATCAAGGGGAAGACTAATTCTTACGCAGAAATACAAACTAATTAGATATTTATAGCTCTCACTCTCCACACTTTTCAGTTTCTCGCAGTAGAAGTTTTATAGATGCTGTTAGCAGTGTATAACTCGACCGTTCTCAATATAATTAGTACCGGCGATTTTTGATCACATGCTTTGCTAGCTTGTGATATTGCAGATACAGGGGGAAGCTGATTGTTTCCATGTGAAAGGCAGATTTTGCCAGTGTGTTGGGTTCCCCAGCCGGCCGGCTACCAGTTTGTACCTAGTGAATGGGATACAGCAGGTAGTCAGGTTTTTCCTAATGTGGAAGCAACCCTCTTGAATGAGCGAGTGCGGCTAATCCAGAATGCAACTGAAATACAATATGGCCACACACATTATTCTAAAAATCCATATAAAATCAAGGAATGATCATACGGCAAATATAATTATATGAATGGATTCAGGAGGCTTGAGAGAATTAAACGCCGTCATTATAATTTCAATATCCCTTACAGATAAAAAGCCGATCAATTTCAATACTATAATATTAATATTATAAGACTTACATTTACAATTATTGATACGTAGTATTTATCAGTAACAATTTAACAGGCAAATGGGCAGCATTGCATCACGTTACCTATCTAAAAAGACGTACCGCGTTACTTCCGTATTCTTTCAATAAACTTTGTTTTACTCTCTTGTTTTGATTTTCGTTGAGGTAATAATATTCTTGTGTCAGAACATAGAATCCACCACAGAAACACAAAACATGAACCCAGCAAAGCGCATTAAATTTATATATGTATTTTATTAAATTTAATATTATTCTTAGTAACGTTCTTTTTTATGTTGCAGAATGCCACTTAAATATTTCATGGCCGACTAAAACAGTAGATATGCGGCAGATAATTTATATATAAACAATTATAAGTATTTGTGGACAAGAACTGGAGATTTGTATAAAAATCCATGATAAATATTAATTGTGTAACTATATTTCGACGGCGGCAGTATATTTGAACAGTGAGACGCCCCGCTTAATGGCTATCTGAGCAAAGCGCTTCAGTCTCAACAGTTTTTAGTATTGTTAAATATATATTTGTTTGTTAAATGTAAACAATATTTGTAGGGAGGTGGTCAAAGCATTTACTTCTGTGATATTCAAATGTATAATATTTTGGAAGGGAAATTATATTTTAAAGATGAGGCGTTAGAATGCGCGAAAGGATACAATTTTGGGAACAGGGAGAGCATGCTTTCGAACGCTTGGGAAGGGACTCGTAACTTGGACGTGGTGGTGAAAGGTTGTGACGCTGGACGGTCTGAAGCCGCGTTACGAACTTGTGATTTGATGAGATACGCATGTGTGGATTTAGAAAGTTTACGGAACTGTGACTGCAGAACTTGAAAAGTGATAAACTATGCACGGTAGTAGGGCTGTGGAACTGTGATAATTCAACAATCGTGTACTCGTGGGATGACAAACTGTGTTTTATAACAAATACTTTTATCGCGGATTAACTTGGAACTGCAAAGTTCGATGGACTACTCTAATTTACGAGTGATAATTTGGAACTTTTACTCTCGAGTGCGTGAGATACTTATTTTGCCTCTCATGAACAGTAGTAGGAGAAATATTCAGTTATTTACCGATGTATAAAGTAGGACCACCTCCGCGTTTCATGTCTAATAAGAGTAATAAACTCCATTTATACAGAAATACTTCGTGAGTGAATCACTTCTGTATCTTAGAATCCATTTGTTAGTCATTCAGAGGTAATTTATGTTTGTTAAATATATTTTCACGTCATCATATGCAGACTGATAGACTGGCTAAACTACAGATTAATTATTGATCTTGTTTAAACAGACTGGGTAGCTGTTTAGGGCATTGTATCTGACATACATAACTCACCCATATGAACAGAGACCACGAGACATAAACTTCAACTACCCAGAGCTAACCGTTGACTAGTATTTTAGAAAGAGCTAATATAGACGAATTAGAATAAAAATGCCATATAATTGTTGTTGTTATGGTCTTCAGTCCGGAGACTGGTTTGATGCAGCTCTCCACTCTACTCTATCCTGAGCAAAGCTTTTCATCTCCTCATAAGAACGGCAACCCACATCCATTTGAATAGGCTTACTATATGCGTCTCTTGGTCTCCCTCTGCGATTCTTATCCCACAAACTTCCCTCCAATGCTAAATTTACGATTTATCGATGTCTAAGAATGTGTCCTACCAAGCGATCCCTTCTTTTAGTCAAGGTATGCCAAAAATTCCTTTTCTCACCAATTCTGTTCAGTAGCTCTTCATCAGTTATGCGATCTACCCACCTAATTTTCAGCATTCTTCTGTAGTACCAAATTTCAAAAGCCTCTATTCTCTTCCTTCCCGCACTGTTTATCGTCCATGTTTCACTCCCGTACAAGGCAACACTCCACACAAATGCCTTCAGAAAAGACTTCCTTACACTTAAATTAATATTCGATGTTAGCAAATTTCTATTTTTCAAAAATGTTTTTCTTCCCATTGCCATTCTGCATTTTATATCCTCTGTACTGCGACCGTCATATGTTAGTTTACTACCCAAGTAACAAAACGTATCTACCACCTTCATTGTTTCGTTACCTAATCCAATTCCTTCAGCATCGCCTGATTTTCTAATACTGCATTCCATTATCTTTGTTTTGCTCATGTTAATGTTCATTTTATACGCTCTCTTCAACACACTGTCCATTCCATTTAACTGGTCTTCCGGGTCCTTTGCTGTCTCTGACAGAATTACAATGTCATCAGCAAAACGTAATGTTTTTATTTCTTCACCCTGAACTTTAATCTCTATTCCCAATTTTTCTTGCTTTCCTTCACCGCCTGCTCGACGTACAAATTGAATAACATCGGAGAAAGGCTACAACCCTGTCTTACTCCCTTCCCAACTAATGCTTCCCTTTCATGCCCTTCGAGTCTAATAACTACGGTCTGGCTTTTGTACAAGTTGTAAATAACTCTCCTTTCCCTGTATTTTACCCCTGCTGACTTCAGAATTTGAAAGAGTGTATTCAAGTCAACATTGTCAAGAGATTTATCCAAGTCTACAAAAGCTAAAAATGTTGGTTTGCCTTTCCTTAATCTATCTTCTAAGATAAGTCGTAAAGTGAGTATTGCCTCCCGGGTTCCTACGTTCCTCCTGAATCCAAACTGATCTTCCCCGAGGTCAGCTTCTACCAGCTTTTCCATTCTCCTGTAGATAATACGTGTTGGACTGATGACCACGCAGTTTGGTCCGATAGAATTACAAACAACAACATAATACGTGTTAAAATTTTGCAACCATGACTTACCAAATTGATGGTTCTGTAATTTTCACACCTGTCTGCACCTGATTTCTTTGGAATGAGGATTATTACATTTTTCTTAAAGTCTGAGGGTATTTCGTCTATCTCATACATCTTACACACCAGTTCAAATAGTTTTGTCATGACTGGCTCTCCCAGAGACTTTAGTAGCTCTGAGGGAATGTCACCCAATCCCAGGGCCTTGTTCCGGCCTAGGCCTTTCATGGCTTTGTCAAATTTATTTCTCAGTATAGTATCTCCTATTTCATCTTGATCTACTTTCTCTTCCCTTCCTACAACATTGTCTTTAAGTTCATTTCCTTTGTGGAGCCCCTCTATGTACTCTTTCCATCTTTTAGCTTTCCCTTCTTTGCTGAGAACTGGTTTTCCATCTGAGTTCTTGATATTCGTAGAGCTGTTTTTCTTGTCCCAAAAGTCTCTTTTATTTTCCTGCAGGCAGTATCTACTTTTCCCCTTCTTATAATTCTTCTACAGATTTGCATTTGGCTTCTAGCCACTCCTGCTTAGCAATTTTGCACTTCCTGTCAATCTCATTTCTTAGACGTCTGTACTCAATTTTGCGTGTTTTATTTACTGCATTTTTATATTTTCTCCATTCATCTATTAAATATGTGTCCATTTTATTGAGTTCAGAAATACAGCTGTTAGTATGTATCGCAAACAAATTTAAAGCATAAGCAATTGAGGACGTTCAAAGTTTATTTTCAAAATTACATCACCAATTCACTTTTAACCCTTTTCAGCCCAATGGTGCCATATGGCATCGTCATTTTTACCTGTTGCTCTCGGCCCAACTATTCGACCAAAGATTATAAAGAACACTGCAGGACTTCCCAAAATTTATTGCGGGTAGCTTGGCTACCATTACTTCGAGGAAACAGAAGAGCTTTAGGCTACAACATATTGACAAAATATGTATTGTTGCTTACAAACAGCAAGACTTTCGAAATATTATATCAAGGAAAAGAAAAAAATTGGACATTTCATTAATAAATTATTGTAAAATGTCTAAATTAGTAGTAAGTAGTTTGGAAAAGGTATCAGGTACGGTAAATCAAATGTTCAAATGTTTGTAAAGCTTATGGGACTTAACTACGGGGTCATCAGTCCCTAAACTTACAAACTACTTATGAACTACTTACGAACTAGGACGGCACAAATATCCATGCCCGAGGGGGGATTCGAACCCCCGACCGTAGTGGCCGTGCTGACCGTGACTGGAGCGCCTCAGTCACCTCGGCCACCGCGGCCGGCGGTACGGTAAAGGAAATATATCCCGCCCAATGATGCGATATTAAGTCATCCCAAATTTCCCTCCAAAAACTAAAAAAACTGAAAAACTACAAAAAATATACATTATTCCAAACGTTACGTATAGAAATTTGCAAAGGAACACTTTTGTTCACAAATTAATAAAATTTGGGGTAGATAACACGACGTGTATCTCTTTTGAGGTCGTTTTTAATGAGGGCTGCACTATTAATAATCCGAACGATCAAAGCAGCTCTTGCGTTTACTTTTTCTATGCAGACTACGCCTTTCAATCATCCCCACGGGCAAAAATCTTAAGTTGTGAGGTCCGGGATCATTGGTGGGCAACAACCGTGCCTACTTCTACCGATCCATTTTCCGGGGAATGTTAGGTCTGGACGATGTGTCACCTGATGATTAGAATGTGCAGGGGCGCCATCAGGCTGGGAGAACATACGCATTCTTTAGCCAAAGGAATCTTCGCCGCGGTGGGGAGGCCCAGCGTTCCTAGGCGCCTAGCTGCAGAGCGCCCGTCGGAGGTTCGAGTCCTCCCTCGGGAATGGGTGTATTTGTTGTCCTTAGCATAAGTTAAAGTAGTTTGTAAGCCTAGGGACTGATGACCAGAGTAGTTAAAGCCCATAGATTTACAAACATTTGAATTTTTTGGAATCTCTTCTGATAATGCTGGAAGCTAATTTCCATGAATGTATAGATAACGGAGTTCTCTAGGACGATGTGGTAACACGACAGACCCAATAAACTCATTGTCTTTCAAACCACATCACACATTTACAGAGAAGCGTTCTTGAAATTATGTCTTCACGATGGCTTGCGGGTTTTCTTCTCACCACTGATGATAATTACGCCTGTTACTGATGGCGTCGGAGTGAAAGTGGCTTCATCAGTGAAGAGTACAAGTTCGGTTACTTGGCGATTTTCAAGTATCCAGCAACAAAATACCAATCGTCTATCCTCATCTCCTGCTTGAAGGTGTCGAATGAACTGTAAATGATAAGTATGAAACCCGTGTATCCAACATAATCTTGTATGTGGAACACCAATACGTGCAGATTTTATAAATGTGCTTGTTGAAGGACTAGGTTGTACGACTGAATAATGTGTTTCACTGTATCCACAGTCCGTTCATTTACACTTTCAGATGCTTGGCACTGTACCGGTGTCAAGGAGTGTACTGAACGCACGAGCAAATACTCTCGAAACTAATAGTCTGCAGTTAGGAAATCGCATGCCGTATTCCCTACAACCAGCAGTTACAAAATCCACACGCAAAAATACCACATCGGCATGTGTATGTAATACGTACGGCATATTTGCAGGCTACAGTGCAGTAGACTTGGCCAATAAATCACAATGGAAACTTGGATGTAAACTAAGCACGACTTGACAACTTGAACCTCAACACTCTAGTGCTGACACTTCATAGTGATCAGTGAACCAACACACCGTACGAAAATACCTTCAACTCAGCTGTATCTCTGCACTCTCTAAAAATTATGTGGCGCAGTTTACGCATAATAAAACTCCATCTGAAGCCAACATAATGTAACTGGTATTCGTCAAAGTTCGAAATAGATGACAAGTTGTTAGAATTAAGAAACCTGCCTAACTTCTGCGCCCTAGTCGCTTCTACGACCGTTGCGATCATCAGACCTGCTATCTTGTAGCAGGGGTTATTTAGTAGATAAAAATTATTGCAACAGCGGAAGACCGCACACCGGAAGTTGGACAGGACCTTCCACTCGACAAACTAAAACACTACTAACTGAACTATACTGCACTCTGTTACATGTGATCTACTTTTTTTGTACTTCTTTAGTCTTATAAAGTCATCGTGAAACTTTTAGGCTATAAATAATTGTACTTTTACACAACTTTTATTATAACAAACTCGTATCAGAAAACTTCGATCAATGTTTATATTCATGGAATTGATGCTGGGGAAACAACGTATTTCCGTTTTACGCAAAATACACTATCAAATAAAAGAAATAAGGCATGATTCATCTCCAAAATGGCGTCTGCTCGATTCGACGTGTCCAACCGGGGTTGGCGAAGGCTCCGAATGAAATGGTGCGAAATCTCCGCCTCCGGAATACCGCTCCGTTTCCAGCACTACCCGCCTATGTTGGCGAGCCTCTGTCTTCCGATTGGCCGGCGCACGAAGCGAGGCAGAGAGGTAACGAGGCTTGTGGCGGTCGAAGTACCATACAGCCAGTTATCTAGCGGCGCCGCGTTGTGATGCCACAACACATCACATTCTGCAATTGACACACTGAGAGGTGAGGTAGCCTGTTACATAACCACAACTTCATACTGAGAACGTCTTGCTGCAGGACAAGATAAAAAGCAGCAAAACATTTGATCATTCTATTAAATCGTCCAGTCCTTAACGAGAGTGTACATAGGGAGAATACTGAAGTTGGTTTTTAGTCAAGAGAACTAACACGTGAGTCCCAGCAGGGGCAGCACTAATGCTACAGCAGAAATATGTTTGATTGCGCCTACCGTTCTACATGCAAACCGTTGTATTTCTATATAAACTCGCAGGCTAACTGCCAACACGTACTAGTCGGGTCGGCGAAATTGGTAGCTGTTGCCGTAAGTCAACACCGAGCCCACTATAATGACGGCAACTTCCGCACAAGAGTACTTCGTCGACCTACCGTACAAGCAACTGAGGACGAGAAGGTTTCTGTCGTCGGTTTTGTTACTTCGAACGTCGAACTGCAGTATACGCCCGCCGACAAAATAACTAAATAAGGGACTTGTAGCAAACCTCTCCAGAGGAACTGCTAACGTTGGTTCCGGCCTGTGCAGTCTAGTTTCGCGCTTCTTAGGTTGCTGTCCTGCATATGTGGGAAGTAAGGACGGCCAATAGGTGTCCCTCCGCCGGGAAGACGCAGTGTCCCATCCTTCAAAATAGGGTTGGAACCACTTCAAATGTTTGTAAACCTATTGGACCAAACTGCCATTGTCATCAGTCCCTAGACTCACAAACTATTTAAACCAGCTTACACTAAGGACACCACACACATCTAGGTTCGAGAGAGGACTCGAACCTCCGACGGCGAGCAGGTTGGAGGGGTCCTCGTGGCTGTTCGCCATACTGCGAATTTATAATGATAATTAATCTAGAACCCGGAATAATACTTCACCCCCACGAAATAACGGTCCTCTAGTTAGGTAACCATCATGTGACATTAAACTGTCGGGAAAAATTAGTTTCATACGGTTTAGTTGCCGATTAATTTTATCGACTTTCAAAATTTTAATCGGGGCGGTCCTTTTGATATATCAGGAGTGGCCTTACCTTTGGGAGCCGCAAACTTACGAAACTGTTTCGAAGTAAGCTACACGTTTCATCAGAGTATAACCCTACAATATACAATTCTGTTTTCGGTGTCCTGAATATTTTATTGCAAAAAATTCATTTTCGATGTTTCGCGTAATTATTGACTGAATTTAAAATGCTAGCGCAATGTTCTTTTTAAGAGATAAAAATCTTATGTTAAGCTGGACACGATAAGTACTGCAATTAGAAAATGTGTGTTGTCTTGAAGCTGTCAGTGTCCAAATATACCAAGTTTGCGCATACATTACTCGCAAATGATATTCACGTACACTTTGAAGCCTTTAAGAAAGTTATTCTCGAGGGCACCCCTCTCCCCATCCCATAAAGCAATGAAATAATAAAAGTTCATCACCTGCTATGACGTTTCCATTCATAACTTACTACCTACTACCACGACTGACAACACACTCTGCAGACATCTAAAAATGTCACTTAATGCACGATCAAAATTGTATCGCTGTACGGAGCATAGTTAAGGACAAATGTCATATTTACTGACAAGAAGACCACATGGGTATCGGATTTTAGAATTTATTTATATTTATGATACGTGAAGTTCACAACTTAAATAACAATCATTCGAAAACAACGGAAAAAATAAAAAATGTCTGCCACGACAGGGTTCGAATTAGCGACTCCAAGGGTACAAGGCGAGAATGCTACCACTTTTTTTTTCTTCAGGTAGATATATTCTTTGCGGTCGTTGTTTCGGTTCGTTTTTGATTGGTCTTTGAATATTTTGCTCAGCTTTTTTATTACAGAGTTAGCTCCTTGACCGGGCGCGCTGAGCCAATTATTGCTACTTGGTACTTACGTGTGCTTTGCGAAACTTTAAAGTAGATTTTCTCGAAAATTTTTGAGAGTTACATCAAATGGCTTTGAATGGTTGTTATTTAAGTTCTTAACTTCACGTACCATAAATATAAAGAAATTCTATAATCTGGTACCTATGTGGCTCCTTTGGTGATGTACAACTCAGTAAACTAGCATACTACGTCTATTTTCATTCTCTGCTTTCTTATGGCATCATATTCTGGGGTATTTCATCATTTAGTAAGAAAGTATTCATTGCCCAAAAGCGGGTCATCAGAATAATTGCTGGAGCCCACCCAAGATTATCCTGCAGACATTTATTTAAGGATCTAGGAATCTTCACAGTAGCTTCACAATATATATATATATATATATATATATATATATATATATATATATATATATATATATATATATATATTCACTTATGAAATTTGTTATTAACAATCCAACTGAAGTCAAATGTAATAGCAGTGTGCATAGCTACAACACTAGGAGAAAGGGTGACCTACACTATTCAAGGCTAAATTTAGCTGTCACAGAAAGGGGTTAATTTTTCTGCCACAAAAGTCTTTGGTCACTTACCAAGTAGTATCAAAATTCTGACAGATAGCCAACTAGCATTTAAAAATAAATTAAGATAATTTCTGAATGGCAATTCCTTCTACACATTAGATGAATTTCTAGATAAAAGTTAGTACTTTAGGGAAAAAAATTAAAAATAGAAAAAAGTAAAAAATAATAATAATAATAAAATTTTTTAAAAAAAAATTCACGTATTGAATGACATATAATATTATGTATAGACACATTTCATGTAACTGACACGTTCCACATCATTACGAAGTGTCGTATTCATGATCTATGGAACAAGTATTAATCTAATCTAATCTCCTTGTGAGATGCGAAAAAGATACGCTTTTCCTTAAAACGAAACGCAACTTACCCATTCCATAAACATGCAGTGTATCATAATGTAACCTTTAGCAACTTAACACAAAAGTTAAACATGATTTCAATATTTCCTAAATCCCTTTTTTCACTTATATGCTTATCATGAAGAATAATGGAGTATGAGCGCTATTATATCTGTTCTATTGCTCTGGGAAGAGCATGTGACAAAGTGGCGCTACCCTTTGTATCTCTCTCTCTCTTTTTTTCCAGTATATTTGTCAACTGGGAAGACCACGTGACCGGCCTCGGCCGGGGCTTTATACGGGCAGTAATATCGAGGTAAATGTTTACTTACGGTTCGGCGGGGTATTGTACAGATGTTGGCAACGAGCTTTGAATGCTGTTTGAAAACACAACCACATAGAATGTGATGACGATTTAGTAAATAATTAATGTTGTACCTGTTATGTAGTTGACACGTTCTCGTTTATACCGTTGTCCGCGCGGTAAATTAATTATTCTCGCTAATCGAGCTTGCAGTTGTCAACATTATCGCATTGCGCCGCCGCAGCAGTAAGTTCAAATGTTTGTATAGTCTATGGGACTTAACTACGGGGTCATCAGTCCCTACAGCAATAAGTAAACTTTAACTACTTGAAAAATAACACCATTGAACTATTTTATTGCACAATAAAACTTGGAAGCTAAATTTGTGATAAGATTTTCGGAGTGTTTACTTTTGCTGTAAACTGTTTGAAATCTGTCTGTTAGTTGGCGAGTGAAGTGCGGAAAAGTTCACATAAATATTCATCTGATTGTTGTTGTTGTTGTCTTCAGTTCGGAGACTGGTTTGATGCAGCTATCCACAATACCCTATCCTGAGCAAGCCTCTTCAACTCCACATAAGAACGGCAATTTACATCTGTCTGAATCTGCTTACTGTATCAATCTCTTCGTCTTTCTCTGCGGTTTTTACCCCACACACTTCCCTCCAACGCTAAATTCACAATTCCTTGATGTCTAAGAATGTGTCCTAACAATCGATCCCTTCTCTCCCCAATTCTGTTCAGTACCTCCTCATTAGTTACGCGATTCACCCACCTAATCTTCAGCATTCTTCTGTAGCACCACATTTCAAAAGCCTGTATCCTCTTTCTGTCCGCACTGTTTATCGTCCAAGTTTCACTCCCATACAAGGCAACACTTCACACAAATGCCTTCAGAAAGGACTTCCTTTCGGCTTAAATCAATATTCGATGTTAAAAAATTTCCCTTTTTCAAGAACGCTTTTCTACCCATTGCCATTCTGCATTTTATATCCTCTGTATTGCGACCATCATTTGTTATTTTACTGCCCAAGTAGCAAAACTCATCTACCTCGTTATTGTCTCGTTACCTAATCCAATTCCTTCAGCATCACCTCTTTTTTCTTAGACTGCAATCAATTACCCTAGTTTTGCTCTTGTTCAAAATGTTCAAATGTTTGTTAAGCTTAAGGGACTTAACTACGGGGTCATCAGTCCCAAAACTTACGAACTACTTATGAACTATCTACAACTAAGGACGGCACAAATATCCATGCCCGAGGGGGGATTCGAACCCCCGACCGTAGTGCCCGTGCAGACCGTGACTGAAGCGCCTCAGTCCCCGCGGCCACCGCGGCCGGCTTGCTCTTGTTAATGTTCATCTTATATGCACCTTTCAGCACACTGTCCTTTCCGTTCAACTGCTCTTCCAGGTCCTTTGCTGTCTCTGACAGAATTACAATGTCGTCGGCAAAACGCAATGTTTTCAATTCTTCACCCTGAACTTTAATTCCGTCTCCAAATTTCTCCTTGCTTTTCTTTATAGCTTGCTCAATGTACAAATTCAATAACATTGGAGAAAGGCTACAACCCTGTCTTACTCCGTTCCCAACCACTGCAGCCCTTTCATGCTCTTCAACTCTGACAACCGCTGTCTGGTTTTTGTACAAGTTGTGAATAACCTTACGCTCCCTATATTTTACTCCTACTTGCTTCAGAACTTGAAAGAGTTTATTCCAATCAACATTGTCAAAAGCCTTCTCCAAATCTACAGAGGCTAGATATGTAGGTTTACCTTTTCTTAATCTGTCTTCTAGGATAAGCCATAAGTGAGTTTTTCTTATCTCCAAATATCTCTTTTATTTTCCTGATAGTATAGATCAATATTTGGATTTGAAAAACTGGAGAGTTGAGTACATCGATTCCACATATATATGGTGTCAAGAATTGACAGCAGTCTTGGCACACTCTTTTGTTGCAGGATTTTTTCTTCTGGAACCTTCTTCTAAGACTCAACAGTTGAACAACCGCTGTTTCAGACCCTTTAGTCCTTCGTCCTCTTGAATTTCCAGTAGCTTCGACTTTAGAGCTGCTGAAACTTTAATAATTGGTGGTAAAACAGGACAGCCGTCCACAACATCAATAAGGAAAGGATTTTAGAGAAATGTAAATGCAGGATTAGGTGCCGTAAAATCACTAAATCTGACATTTATATCTTCAGCAAGGGCAAACAGTCTACTTAAATAATCTTGTATTACCTGGCTGCATACCCATTTCTGAGAGAGCCTTAATTTTTTACGGCATCTGAACACAGACTGCGCTAAATCAGAAATAAGTTAATCTCTTCCTGGTAATGATTTGATTAGTGTTTGTAAATGCTGAACAACATCAGTGAAGAAGGCCGTATCTAAGAACCTCTGTGGCTCATCAAGTTGAGAGAAAGATTTTCCTTTTGAAGTTGTCCTAGAAGTAGTTTTCCTCTGTTGAGATAGGCGTTTCTCCCTGACTTCGTTTGTTTCATTTAAACAGAGCACGTTTAGTGGTCTACCCATATTCAGAAAAATTAGTGTACTTCAGATTCAGTAAAACATAAAAATAAAATTAAAACAAAACCGGACTTAAAAAAACTATTCCAAAACAAATTGATATGCACTAAAAAGTAAAAAATAATTGCATATTCTTCTACAACTTAATAATCAACTTACTTTTCCTACTCGTCAATATCTAGGTACGATCTGTGTGTGTACCATGCAAGAATATAGGTAGATACCTGCCCACTTTGAATCTAACTCAGCCGCGGCGTTGTGGCCGAGGGCACTGAGGCGCTATGCTCCGATGCGCGAGGCCGTTCCCCGTCGGGGTTCGAATCCTCTCTCGGGCATGGAAGTTTGTGCTGTCTTTAGTATAAGTTACTTTATAAGTAGCTTTAAGTTTAGGGACTGATGACCCCACAGTTAAGTCCTATAAGCTTAACAAACATTTGAATTTGAAATCTTACTTAGCACATCTCCCAATAAGAAACAGTGATCAAAAGATTTTTAGAGTTCTCCTAAGTAAAATGCAATGAGAAATATTAGATTACTTAAGAGTAAATCAAGTTATTACGATAATATAATGTAGTTACAATTATAGTTATTTTTGGAAACACTACGAGACCGAAGTCGTATCGGATGTTTCCTTGGCTGACACCGACGCCGAAAACAACATTAATTGTGTTGTTGTTGTTGTGCTCTTCAGTCCGGAGACTGGTTTGATGCAGCTCTCCACACCCTACAAGCCTTTTCATCTCCTTATAAGACCTGCAACCTACATCCATTTGAATCTGCTTACTGTATTCATCTCTCGGTCTCCCTCTGCGATTTTTACACCACACAGTTCCCTCCATTGCTATATTTACGATTCCTCGATGTCTAAGAATGTGTACTACCAAACGGTCCCTTCCTTTACTCAAGGTATGCCAGAAATTCCTCTTATCCCCAATTCTGTTCAGTACCTCTTCATTAGTTACGCGATCCACCCACCTAATCAAAAAAATGTTTGTGAAGCTTAAGGGACTTAACTACGGGGTCATCAGTCCCTAAACTTACAAACTACTTATGAACTACCTACAACTAAGGACGGCACAAATATCCATGCCCGAGGGGGGATTCGAACCCCCGACCGTAGTGGCCGTGCAGACCGTGACTGAAGCGCCTCAGTCCCCTCGGCCACCGCGGCCGGCCCCACCTAATCTTTAGCATTCTTCTGTAGCACCACATTTCAAAAGCCTCTATCCTCATCATGTCCACACTGTTCATCGTCCACGTTTCACTCCCATACAAGACAACACTCCACACAAATGCATTCAGAAAGGACTTCCTTACACTTATAATAATATTCGATGTTAACAGATTTCTCTTTTTCAAAAACGCTTTTCTTCCCATTCCCATTCTGTATTTTATATGCTCTGTGCACGTTAATTTTCCTTGGAATTGTTTTCTTTTTGAAGTCGGGCCGACCGCGGTGGCCGAGGGGACTGAGGCGCTCCAGTCACGGTCTGCACGGCCACTACGGTCGGGGGTTCGAATCCCCCCTCGGGCATGGATATTTGTGCCGTCCGTAGTCTTAGTTAGTTCATAAGTAGTTTGTAAGTTTAGGGACTGATGACCCCGTAGTTAAGTCCCATAGACTATACAAACATTTGAACATTTGAATTTTGAAGTCGGGTTTTTTTGCTAAAATTTTCGTTTCTTAAAACGAGAGTTGTACTGCATTGAAGCGAGAGCCGCATGCGGCTCGCGAGCCACCCCTGTGCTATGTCAATCGAGTGGTAATTTTGCACGCTGTCAGAATCAACAACAGCTATGTAATGTCGGCACAGCTATTGTAGGCTCGGCGGCAACAATAGGGCGTCGGTGGCGCAGAGTCCGCAGTGCGTCGGCGCTCCATGTGTCGGCTGGCGCCGGCGCCGGCCCCGGCGCTCGTAATATTTTTTTGATGTGGGAGTGCGGCGGCGCCGGCAGATGCGGCGCCGGCGGGGGCGGCGGGGGCGGCGGGCAGCGGCGCCCGCCGGGCAGGCGGCAGGCGGCAGGCGGCAGGACGCGGACGCAGGGCCCTCTGGCGCCGCCCCGCCCGCCGCCCCCGCCGCCCCCGCCGGCGCCGCTCGCAGCATCCGCAGCCGCGCCGCCGTTTTTTCCAGTGTTTTCCGCGAGGATTATTTTGTCCCCGAGTAACACTCCCAGTGATTCCGTTCGTAAATACTCCAAACGATAAGTTTTGTACTACCCTCAGGTGCGAATATTTCTCGGGCTCGGTCATTTTTGCCTTTAGGATCTAGGCTGTGACTGCCTCTACTGTCGTAGGTTGGCTCGAGCCGGAAATAAGTTCAGCAGAAGTTTTTGCAAAAGATCTAACTGTTTTTAGAAAGGATAGATTAAACATAATAGGTTGAGGCGTGTTCGTCGCTGTTCAAAGTATTCTTTCGTGTAGCGAAGTTGAAGTTGATAGTTCCTGTGAGTTATTATGGGTAGAGGTTGTACCTAAAAATCGTAAGAAGTTAATCATTGGTTCCTTTTACCGGCCTCCAGACTCTGACGATACAATAGCAGAGAGGTTCAAAGAAAACCTGAGTCAAATTACAAAAACGTACCCGAATCATACGATAATAGTAGGCGGCGATTTTAATTTCTCTGAGAATTACGTCGAACAACTAGTTCATGAGCCAGCTAGAATTGTAAATGTATGTGAAAACACTCTTGATCTCTTAGCAACAATCAATCCTGAGCTCATAACGAGCATTAAACGGATAAAGGTATTAGTGAACACAGAGCTGTCGTAGCGAAATTGAATATCGAAAGTCCCAAAGTTACCAAAAATAAACGAAACGTATATTTGGTCCGGAAAGCAGATAGAAATAAAATACATTGCTTCTTGAAAGATAGCTTCCACTCGTTTCTAACACTAAATGTACGTGTAGACCAGATGTGGCTCAAATTCAAAGAAGTTATATCGACAGCAATTGACAGTTTTATACCAAATAAATTAATAAAAGAAGGAGGCGATCCTCCTTGGTACACAAAACAGGTCAGGACACTGTTGCAGAAGCAACGGAAAAGGCATACTAAATTTAAACGAACAAAAAATCCCCAGGATTGGCGATACTACACAGAAGCTCGAAATTTAGCGAGGACTTCAATGCGAGATGCCTACAATACTTATCACAACGAAACTCTTTCTCGAAATTTGACTGAAAACCCTAAAAGATTTTGGTCATATTTTAAATATACTAGGGGCAAAACACAAACAATACCCTCACTACCTGATAATAATGGCGATCCTGCCGATGACAGCGCTACTAAAGCATGGTTACTAAACATAGCTTTTAAAAACCCATTCACCAAAGAAGACGAAACCAATATCCCAGATTTCGAATTACAAACAGAGACCGTAATGAGTAACGTAGAAGTAGATATTATCGGAGTAGTGAAGCAACTAAAATCACTTAACAAGAACAAGTCTTCTGGTCCGGATTGTATACCCATTACATTTCTATCTGATTATCCTGAAGCGATAGCTCCTTTCTTAACAGCCATATAAAACCGCTCTCTCAAAGAAGGATCTGTACCAAAAGACTGGAAAGTTGCACAGGTCACACTTATAGTCAAGAAAGCCAGTAGGAGTAACCCACTAAACTACAGGCCTATTTCATTGACTTCAATTTGCAGCAGGGTTTTGGAACACAACCTGTATTCAAATATTATGAATTGTCTCGAACAAAATGATCTATGGCCCAAGGTCAACATGGATTTAGAAAATATCGTTCATGCGAAACACAACTAGCTCTTTACTCACACGAAGTGATGTGTGCTATCGACAAGGATTCACAAATTGATTCAGTATTTCTTGATTTCCAGAAGGCTTTTGACACCGTACCTCAAAACGGCTTTTAACCAAATTGCGTGGTTATGGTATATCGCCCCAAATTTGCGTCTGGATAGGGGATTTTCTGTCAGAGGGGACACAGCTTGTAGTAATCGATGGTAAGGCATCGACTAAAACAGAGGTGATATCGTTCGTTCCACAGGGTAGTGTTATTGGTCCTCTGCTGTTCCTTATTTACATAAACGATTTAGGGGAAAATCTAAGTAGCTCTCTTAGGTTGTTTGCAGATGACGCCGTCATTTACCGTCTAGTAAAATCATCTGAAGATCAAAACCAACTGCAGAACGATTTGAATAAGATATCAGTATGGTGAAAGAATTGGCAGTTGACTCTAAATAATGAGAAGTGTGAAGTCGTCCACATGAGTACGAAAAGAAATCCGTTAAAATTTGTTTACATGATAAATCAATCAAGTGTAAAGGCCGTCAACTCCACAAAATACCTAGGAATTACAATTACTTCTGACTTAAATTGGAAAGAACACGTAGATAATGTCGTGGGAAAGGCGAACCAGAGACTGCGTTTTATTGGCAGAACCCTTAAAAGATGCAACAGAAATACTAAAGAAACTGCATACACTACGCTTGTCCGTCCTTTTTTGGAGTACTGCTGCCCAGTGTGGGATCCTTATCAGGTGGGTTTGACGGAGGACATCGAAAGAGTCCAAAGAAGGGCAGCTCGTTTCGTATTGCCACGATACAGGGGAGACAGCGTTACGGAAATGATACAGGATCTGGGATGGGAATCATTACAACAACGGCGCTTATCGCTGCGGCGTGGGCTACTTACGAAACTCCAATCGCCAACATTCTCCTCCGAATGCGAAAATATATTGTTGACTCCCACTTACATAGGTAGAAATGATCATCAGAGTAAAATACGAGAAATCAGAGCCCGAACGGAGAGATTGAGGTGTTCATTCTTCCCGCGCGCTATTCGAGAATGGAATGGGAGGTAAAATAGTATAACGGTGGTTCGATGAACCCTCTGCCAGGCACTTAAATGTGATTCGCAGAGTATCCCATGTAGATGTAGATGTAGATAGGTTATACGGAGCTATAAATTAGGCACGAAATCGTCGGGTAGTCGCATCGGCAGGCCACTAGCGGCCGCGTCCACGCGTTTTATCGTGGCGTTTTCGCAAATGTTTAACCCTTTAATGCGTGACTTTTTATTTGAAGGTATAAAAACTACTACAGTTAATATATAGTGGGTATGTACAGAGAAAAATATTGGAAAAAAAATCTTAAAATGATTATGCACTACTAGCAACAAAAAGTTCATAGCTGGTCAGTTATATAGTGCTTTCGTGATGTGCCCGATGCACCAAATGTCACTATTATGCCTCTCATCTTACCAGAAAGTAACTCGTAATGCAGAAGTAGTATGTGATCGACTACTGTTACACGGAAAAGGGGGTATACAAAAGTAAACAAACGCACATGCTACGAGTTCTATCGAAATGATTCAGTAGCACTCTGTAATTTATAATTTCTAGGACGAGTTTCTGGCATATGTAGCACTATGTACACAAGCAGCTACAAATGAATTTGTAGTAAATTTTTGATCAATTTGAGGGATAATGGTAAAAATAAGGTATGTAGCTGCTCAGCTACACTATGCATTAAAGGGTTAACAGGACATAGAGGTTGCACCACTGGCACATTGAGGCAAGGACCCTGCGGACGGAGATAATAGGGATAGAATCAATTACTGTGTACCGTAAACCATAGCAATTTTGTGACAGGCGACGAAAGTTTGTGCCACGTATACTGTGCATGATGCATCCGTGGGCAGTCCGTGGTGTTTAGAACTTAATGTTGTGTGGTCTACTTGCACCACAAGCGCTGCCGTCTCCCTGAAGCAATTGCAAACTACCTGAGTGAACTCGACAATGGTATCACAAAGTCATTGTTTATAGTCACTAAAGGCACTAAAGACCGCACTGCCAATACTTTGCGCTCGTGACAAAGAAGTAAGCAGACCAGTGAAGTTGAGGTGATTTGAGTTTAAAGTATTATATGTTGGCATAGTCTGTGTAAAAATTCATAGATGTAGCGCAATTTTCAATACCTTTCTTATGGGTATATTGGTAATTTTCAAAAACCAATGGGAATGGTAGCAGGAGCGTTATGTATCGTTCTCACTGCGAGCGATATGTATCGAAAGAATTATCGCGACACGGAGAACGTGCATCGACAAAAGACGAACGAATGTTCCGATCTTTGTAAATCTATTGAACCAAACTACTGTGGTTATCAATCCCTAGGCTTACAAACTACTTAGACTAACCTAATGATAACACACACGCACACACACACACACACACACACACACACACACACACACAGAGAGAGAGAGAGAGATGCCCGAAGGAGGACTCGAACCTCCGACGGTCAACTGCCGAAATACGGTGTGCTCCACAGCAGCACTAAGTACGTTTAGCATAAAAATCTGTGTCATTATGTGCCACTCTCTTGTATATGAGTGTATCTTCGCGTAAGACTGTACTACATTAATCTGTTGTTTTCTACTCTCATGCTCTGTTGTATTAGCAGTACGAATCTTACCATACTACTTCTATCCATCTCGTGCTACAACATTTTATTCTTCTGTAATTGCCTCATTATTCTCTATGCTTAAAAATATTGTCTAATGTTGGTATCTATCTCTCATAATGCGAATGTATGTCTGAATTGTCAAAAGCGCCTGTAATGTACCCTTTCATGGTTTGTGATGGCTGTATGGGCATGTTCCGAAAGCCAATTAATAATAATAATAATAAACCTCCGGCGGGAGCAGCCTCGCAGTCCGTTACAAGATGCCTAGAACCGGGGCGAACGTATTTCAAATTCCATTTATCAACATTCAGTGCGGAAATAGAAGAATTTGTAAGGAATTTGTGCTATCATTTACCTCACTTGGCAGTGACATCGTTTTCGTTGAGGATGTCGCGTAGCCACGAAAGATAGGTACACGTCGACATTTCAGTACAGTCACTTCTCTGTCGTGATACGCATATTTCTCCCGGGGTTAACGAGCACTACTTCTAATGATCAATTTCTACACACATTCGTAACTGGAAGCAACCAAATATGACATTATTTATATCGTGTCTGTTCTTTTCGGACATGTCCGGAAAGAAAAGACACCACATGAATAATTATATATCTAAAACACGCTTACTTGAGCCAAGATCGCTAGTTTATTTGTTGGTTTTTTTACCGGTTTCGATGAACTATGTCATCATCTTCAGAATCAATTTTTAAAACAATTTTATCCTATTTTCGATAAAATAGTTACTTGTGAAAATGAAATATTATTGAAAATAGGAGAAAATTGTTATAAAAGTTGTTTGTGAAGATGATGACATAGTTTATCGAAACCGGAAAAAAAAAAAATAAAAAAAAAAATAAACTAGCGATCTTGGCTGAAGTAAGTGTGTTTTATATAAATTTTGATCGCTCTCCATAGGCATAATATGCCTCTTAACTATAATTATATATCTGCCACAACAGGCAACTGACAGTTTCAGTGCGGACGCATTAATACATTCGATCCCTCGCGGGAATCCAGTATAACCTGGGGAACGCCTACATACACTTGTCACGGAGCTAAACAACATCCTGTTTTGCCGTCGAGAAAGTCACTCGTTCGATGCATATAGCTCGCAGAAACAACTATATATATCGCTCCAGCTTCGATACTCGAGCGTTCTCGGAAATTACCGATATATTGAAAATGTGAAGGAGCAGGGTGTAACACTGTGGAGGAAGACAGCGCTGCAGTGGCACGCCTGTATTTCTGTCCTGAGTAGTAGTTTGGGACTGGTCACTAGAGTACTTAAGTCCCATAGCTTCGCAAACATTTCAATGTAGCTCGTCATATCACTTGCGGCCTTAGTGAAAGTGATGAAGACAGTGTTATGGATACTGTATCACATTATAGTATATCTCAATATTGCGACTCTGAAGTTGAAGTCGAGGGGGGAACTGAAAATTTCAAGCTAGAAGACAAGATACCCGGCTTCTTCAGTATGTCGTGGTGATGTATGAAGGAAGACATTATGCGGGTATAATAACAAAATTCAGGAATGATTGGCGAACTTGCTAATGTTCTGGAACCAATGGGAAAAAATTGGAGATAGCCGACAGCAAAAGATAAAATCCGATACAAAAATGGGGAAATAGTTTTTAAGATAAATGTCCGGTAGCAAAGAGGCGAACGAAATGTTTTCGATGTTCCTGAAATGGCTAAGTTTTGAGGTTTATTACTGTGTTTTATGTTGCTGCTCGTGGGTTGCATCACAATGTTTACCTTAATGTCTTAATAAATGTTGTGTATGGAAACAAACTGTCTAATTTCTGTGTCTGCAGTTATCTGTCTTAAAGAAGGCATCCTCAATTACATCTTTGTAACATTTCTAAGCACATGAGCTGGTTCAATAGAAATGCAACTGTCACAAAGTCGCACAACAAATAAATACAACTTTGGACGACATATTTTGTAGAATTCTAGCTCCCACGAAAAAAAGTTCTGATGAAACAACAGTGCGTGTAATATTCAATTCAATTGTTTTTAATTCTGTGGGACCAAACTACGTTGGTCATCAGTCCCTAGACTTACAAACTACTTAAACTAAGGTAAACTAACCTAAGGACTTCCATGCCCAAGGGAGAATTCGAACCTCCGACGCGGGAGGCCGCCCGATCCGTAACATGGCGCTCCACACCGCTCGGCTACTCCCGCGCGGCTGCATGTAATAAATTAGAGATAACTAAATGATAAAAAAAAATCTATGTTTCTAAATGAGTGCGCTGACATGATTTTATTTAAAAAACATGAAATCTGTCACAAAGTTGCTATGGTTTACGGTACATTAGTTACAGTTAACTACAGCTGCGGTGCCGTGGCCGAGCGCCCCAAGGCGCTTTGCTGAGGAGTGCGCTGTTGCTCATCGTCGGAGGTTCGAGTCCTCCCTCTGGCATGGGTGCGTGTGTTTGTCTTTAATGGAATTTAATTTAGTTTCAGTAGTTTGCAAGCCTATGGACTAATAACCAGAGTAGTTAAGTCCCACAGATTCATAAACAACAAGTTAACTACAAATGCTATCACTGACACAGTGAACGTACCGTCTGTACTGTACCTTACAAAATGTGCTGAAACTGAGTCATCAACCTCAATGCAAGCATGACATCGGCGAACAAGATTCTGATGCACCCTGACAAACATCTCTGACGTGTTTCGAATCACATCAAAAGTAGCTACAATTCTGGCAACACGTTCTATCTCCGTATCCACTGGCGTCTCATAAGCAAGTGACTCTAGATATCCCCATAGGGATTAATCAAGGGGATCCAGGACAAGTGAGCTCGCAGACCTTGGAACAGGACCTCCCCTCCACCCCAGAGACAGGGGGCGCAGTATTGAGGGGTTGCAGGGAGGGGTGCAGCGTCAGGGGAGATCCACGCCTCTTTAGCAGTCAAGGAAAGAAATTAAAACAATGTAGTCAGAGGTTTTTCTTTAAAGAAAATTATTTAAAAATCGCTATTTTACTTACAGGACTAAGTTTTTAACAGGATTTCAACTGGAACTTTTTTTATGGTTACCTAAGAGTCAGCATTCCTGTTCGAAAATCCCCCAGTTCTTGTTCCTCCTGCTACAAACTGTCAAAGGGGTCCTCTTCAGCTTAATGATGACAGAACTTCCGAGATAAGTCTGGTCAACATTATCTGTGCAGATTTCCCGCCTTATTTGCAGCAATTAAATCTTAAAATAATGAAAAATACTTTATAACCAATAATTTACGAACACAGATTATGAATACATTGCCAACTTATACATTTAGCAAATTTAAAGGTAACTATATTTTCCACTACATTACCTTCAGAGTACTGTGTTCTTAATACGCATCGGTATCATAAGTGTGACTTTCTGTGCAGATATTTACTAGATAATGGCTTCATAAGCCGAAATCTGCAGTAAACATAAACAAATAACAGCCAACGTGAAGAAAAACGGACACATTTATTCGGTAAATATTTGGCTGCGCTACCCTCTTTGAAGGAAAGTTTGCTAAATGAAGCTGAAAATTAACATCGTAAATTTCATTTAAAAAAATCACTATTGTGGATTACTTGTTCCACTGAAGGAAGTCTGAAGATTACTGAATATCCAATAAATGTTATTTAACGTGTGCGATAACATTTACTTAGTTGCAATAAAAATAATGTACTTTCATTGTTTGCACTATCTCAGCAACTGAAATAAGAATGACTCAGTAGTTATCAGCGTTAGGAACAAACTTCGCAATATGAAAATTTAATTGTGTTTTGGCTAATTCTGAGCTCTGAGTGGTTCAGAAATTTCCAGCAAAAGCAGATATAAAGAAATCAATGAAATAATTTAAATCTACGAATCACCTAAGGTTTACATTGAAATAAAAGAATCGGCCTCTGCTGTTTTAAATTTCACACTTGGGATTAATGTACACTGCTCAAAACTATCAGGTGAGATATCATACATACGGTACCCTATTTTATTCAGGTATTGGTTACAATTGTAATTTGTGTGTAATACAATATTTCGCTGTCTCAATTCTTTACTTAGGTTTACAAGAAGTTTACTTAGAGCGAGGCACCACGAGGCTACCATAATAGTGAAAAACGTCTTTCTCGTTGCTCTCTAGTATGGCGTGTGATCACCTCGGATGGCCAGTACATTTGTGCACCCGCGTGGTATGGGCAGTACGAGGTTCAAAAAAATGTTCAAATGTCTGTAAATCTATCGGGACCAAACTGCGTGGTCATCAGTCCGTAGCTTAGAAACTACTTAAACCTAGGTAAACTAACCTAACGACAAACACACACACCCATGCCCCAGGGAGGACTCGAACGTCCACGGCGAGCAACCACGCGCTCCGCAGCGAGACGCTTTAGACCGCTCGGCTACTCCACCGCGGCCAGTACGAGGTTATCAATCAGCTCTTGAAGGATATTTGGTAATTCTTCCATGAGTGCAATATACAGCTCTGCAACCGTCGTGGGAGGTGGTAGTCACGCTGCAATGAGTCTGTCAACTGGATCCCAGATATGCTCAATCGGATTTAAGACCGCTGATAAAGCTGGCCACTCCATATGTTCAATTCCCTCAGCTTCAAGCATGTTGTCAACCATCGCAGCTTTGTGGGGACGACCGTTACCGTCCACCAGAAGGAACCCATCTTCTTCAGCACCAGCGTAGGGCACAACAAAAGGACGAAAGGCTCTCGTGTCTATTCTTCTGAGCAGTCAAAGCGCCATTCTGAAAGACATAGAGGTCCGTACGTACGCCAATACTGCCTCATGCTCAAAAATGATCAAATGTATGTAGAGCTTATGGGACTTAACTACGGGGTCATCAGTCCCTAAACTTACAAACTACTTATCAACTAGCTTATACTAAAGGCGGCACAAACATCCATGCCCGAGGGGGGATTCGAAACTCCGACGGGGAACGGCCTCGCGCATCGCAGCATAGCGCCTCAATGCTCTCGGCCGCTCCGCCTCCTGCCCACACCATTCGTCCACCACCGTGTTTCCTGCAGGATTGTTCCGAGTTCCACGTTCTCTCCAAATGAGGAAACAATGACTGTCCAGCGGAATACAAAATCTTCACTTATTTGTGAACAAAACCCGGCGCCATTCGTTACGACTCCAACCTTGATGTTCCTCCGCCGGTTAATGTGGGCTAAACGGTGTCGTGTTTTCAACGGGACATACACCAAGGCCCCCTTGCGTGGAGGCATCTTTTCCGGAAGCGATTCCGGACTGTTTGTATTGATATTACACGTCCTGTTGATGCCTGGAGGGTGCGTTGCAACTGATTTGTATTCACTTTCGACTCTCGGTGGGCTGTTAACTGGAATAACTATCATTTCTTGTTGATTTCATCCGTGGATGACCGTGGCCTTGCCTTCTTTTAACGGTTCCTGTTGTCTGAAATTGCCTCCAGGTCCTGGAAATTACACTTTGGGACACTCCAAGAGCTGCAGCCACCTCCCTCTGTGTGTCCTGCTTCCAGCCTTCCTATGGCTCTCCATGTCATAGCTTCGGGTAAGTCACGTTTTTGTTAGATTGCACTACGTGCTCACTACACTATCCGAACCCAGCTGCTTGTGAAACCAAGTCAACCCGAGCCCCCTCTGCAGCAACTATGTTCATATGTTTGCAAACCTATGGGACCAAACTGCTGTGGTAATCAGTCCCCAGGCTTACAAACTAATTACACCGTCTTACGCTATGGATAACACACATATCTATATTCGAGGGAGGAGTCGAACCTTCGGCGGTAGCGATCGCTCAGTCCCTGACGTCATGCCTGGAACCGCGCGACCATTCCCACGAGGTAGATTATTCTGTCTTGATAGCTATCGCTGAAGTTACTACACTCTTATCTCTTTCCGCTCCCATATAATGCATTTTAAGTGTGTTCCTGTCGACCTTATAATATTTCCCTTTTATAGGAAGTACCAAAAACGTCATTCTGTACATACATTTAGGAACACTGTACCAGCACGACGTCTCTTAAAATAAAAATCATGAACTAATAAAAAGCTAGAAAATACTGAGCAAAAGAAACTTTGTGTCACCGGATTCGAACTTGCGACCTATAGATTAGATACTCAGTATGCAGTTCCTCGCCACGGGAGAGTTACACTTCCGGTAATTTATTCACTGACTTTATTCAAGGCCTTTCTTGCATGGGGTAGCAAATAATACTTAAAGGAATAATTCGTTGGTCGCCTCTCGCCTTCTCGGTAACTTTCATCGCCCACTGTTTCCGTCTTTCTTCGTACCTTGCGAACACGAGCCATCCTCACATCGGGATTTACATTAAAAAGCGGTACAACCAGGCATTTCTCTTGACTGCATTTAATGATTATGTAATGC
This sequence comes from Locusta migratoria, assembly GCA_026315105.1. Lineage (NCBI taxonomy): Eukaryota > Metazoa > Arthropoda > Insecta > Orthoptera > Acrididae > Locusta > Locusta migratoria. The sequence goes on from CM048755.1 coordinate 16,646,527, forward strand.
ATATTATTAGTTGCACTCAGTAAATCACTTCAAATCTACATGCAATCTTAAACATTGGCGCGAAGTTTTAAAATTATCGTCACAGACCGACTAAAAGCACTTTTATTGGTTTAAGGTAATTTACGTAAATACAACAGACGGAAGACGTGCAATAATAATGCACCTGTAAATAACTCTACTCTGAAATCGCTGTCAGAAGCGTGTAAGACACTCTACAGTACAGAAAAGCATAAAGTAGCTATTCACACATATACAAAGCAGCCTAGTTTGATAAAAAAAAGGCGTTGTAAAGCTTGTATATCAATTGGACTTCACTACTGTGGTTATCAGTCCCTATGCTTACAGACTACTTAAACTAACTTAAACTAAGGATAAACACACACACACACACACACACACACACACACACACCCCTGTACAGGGGAGGACTCGAACCTCCGACGGGGAGCAACCGTGTACTCTACAGCAAAGCGCCTTAGAGCGCTCGGCCATTTCACCGCGGTAAAACAAGGCGTCCTCGGCTCTCAGCCAATCACCAGCGACATCATTAATAGCAAATGTTCGTATGCAATGGGACCAAACTGCAGTAGTCATCGTTCCCGAGACTTAAAAACTACTTAAACTAACTTATGCTAAGGACACACACACACACACACACACACACACACACACACACACACATATGCTCGAGGGAGGACTCGTACCTCCGACGGGGAGCAGACTCGCACTCCGCAGCAAGGCGCCTTAGAGCGCACGGCTACTCCTACGAGGCTCACTAATGGCCGCTCTCTCCGCATACAGGCTGTCTAATGTACATCTAACTGCGACGCCCACAGACATCCCCGAGGTGGGGTGGCTTGCCTGCCTCAACTGCACAGATAGCCGTACCGTAGGCGCAACAACAGCGGAGGAGACAGGCCTGGCAAACGTGTACTTCCTCCTTTCTAATAGTTGCACGGGCAACAGTCTGTATGATTGACTTGTAATATCAGCTAACATGGAAGAACGATTGTGTCTCTCTTTCTCAAAACCTTCTCAATTCGCCCGAAAACACGATCAGGTGGGATGTATGAATGTCCAACTACAGCAAAAGTCAGTTGAACATCTTTTATATTACTTAGTGCATCATGAGTAAGCCAGTAAGAAATCATTGTAACCGTAGAGGAATTCTTATTCTGCCCACCGCAGTCATCTGATATGAGCCTAACTTTTTTGTCACCTTCACCGTATTTAGTATTACACAGGCGATCATATACTGCCGATACCACTTCACTTGCTCCTTTTGAGGCATCGCTTTCTTTCAACACACAAAGAAATACATTTTCCTTACTTAGATTTTGTTTTGAATATCCTGCAGAGACAGTGTAACTGTATTAGTACAACTGCCTTGAATAATATGCATCTTGGTCAGATACTTTGGGCATAACTAAATTTGTTTGGCAGTCATAGGACATTTCACTACTCCTTCTTCTGGTGTCTTTGCAAAATCATAGAATGCCTTAGCTCTTAGTTTATGTATTCTTAGTTCAGTAATAATTTTTACATTATTAGTTAACTTAAGCTTTTCTTGTAACATAATGCACTTAGAACATGCATCTGTTGCCGGAGTTCTGAATCCAATATTAAAATTCTGGTTTTAAAAAGCTCGGAAGTAATCCTTTAGATCAGCAGCTACAGAATCATTGTATCGCCTCCATAATTTTGTAATATTTAAATCAGATGAAACGTGCTGTATGTGTAACATCACTCCGGCAGTAGTGTGTTTCAACAGCATGAAAACTTTCCAAGAACCGTTTCATAGCTTGTTTTCTTGATTCACATGCCTTTCTTTTATGGTCCCCACCTCGGAGCTCTTTAGGAGCTAAGCCATTTAGTAAATGTCTTTTACAGATCCGGAGCACTCTGTCCTTAGACAACTGTAATATTCCAAGGAATGTGTCTCTGAAAACTGGAACTACCACTGCATTCTTACCTGAAGCCAGCACAGCTTCCTTTTTTTTTTTTTTTTTTTTTTTTTTTTTTTTTTTTTTTTTTTTTTTTTTTTTTTTTTTTTTTTTGCTTCTCTGAATGTATGCAGTGATCAAAAGAACTAAAACAACTTCATATAATCATTCTTACCTTTGCTGCTTAATTTTATTTGCTCTCCAGTTGGCTTCATGTCTCACTCTTTTACGTTATCTTCCAAGAGTAGATTACACACTTACATCCATTTTCGAGTTTTCTTAAAATTAACGCTAAGAACGATGTTACTTTCAGCGTTATGCAAACAGCACTGATTATTGGAAAAGCTTCCAATCTGACAATCTATTTACACAAGAACGTGTGCAGCCTACACCTAATCCAAGTTTGCCAACACTTGCTAACCGAATTCAGTTTTTGCAACACAAAAATAAATTGATGTAAAAGTTTTAAAATATTTGTGGCCAGTTCTGATGCAGAACCTGCAGCTTATCTTATATGGGACATGGCTAGTTTTGATACGAGCAGGAAGTAACCAGTTATGTTTCTTACAAGCGCGTGGACATGGACAGTTTTGTTATTAATGTCCAAATTTAAGGCTGTTGTTAAGCGGTTTAGGCGCAGTTTTGTTGCGTAAAAGGTATAGCAGGATAATCATAGCTACCAATAGATTCAAATTTCAGTGCAAACTTCTTCCTATTTTTTTTTTACAGAATATCCAGGATTCCATTAGAAAAACTCTGCAGTTTTTCTTCACTTTCTAGATCTACATCTCCATACACAATACGGAAGCAACCACACGATGCGTGGCGGAGACTGCTTAGTACCGGTATTAGTCACTTCCCTCTCTGTTCCAAATAGAGCGATGGAATAACGACTGTTTGTGTCTATATGCCTTCATCCAAGCCCTACATTCAGGAGTCAGCTTCCAATGCTGACCTTCCTTTCCTCGGGAAGAACGTCGTATTTCATCCAAGGATTTTCAACTTAGTTCCTAAAGTCTTAAACAACCTCAGTAACACTCGCATGCTGACTGAACCTATCAGTAACAAATCTAGAATGCCAGCTCTGAATTGCTTCTATGTCTTGCTTTAAGCCGATTCATCGGGGATCCCACAACACTCAAGAATGGGTAGCACTAGCTTTCAACATGTGGTCTCCTTTACAGATGAACCACATTTTTCCAGAATTCACCTACCATCCGCCTTTCCCACAACTGCCTTTGCAGGCTCGTTCCATTTCATATCGCCCTGCAACCTTACGCCAAGATATTTAATCGACGACACTGTGTCAGGCATCTAACTACTAATACTGTTTTTGAACATTATGGGATTGTTTTTCCTGCTAATCTGTCTCACCTTAATTTTCTACATTTATGGCTAGGTGCCATACCTTACACCAACTAGAAATTTTGTCTGTCACCTTGCACCTCACTTGTCACTCGAAAACGACACCTTCCCGTACACCAATGCATCAGCAGCAAACAGCATTAGATTGCTACTCATCCTGTCTGTCAGATCATTTGTGTAGACAGAAAACAATAACGGTCCTATCACATTTCCCTGGAACACTCCTGACGATACATTCGTCTCTGATGAAAACTCACTGTCGAGGATAACGTACTGGGTTCTGTTAAGAATTCTTCGTACCATTCTTATATCTACAAACATATTCCATATGCTCGTACCTGCTTTAACAATATGCAGTGCGACACAGTATCAAATGCCTTTCTGAAATAGTAGACTATGCAGTCTGCCTGTTGCCTTTCATCCATGGCTCTCAAGTAAAGGGCAAGTGTTTCACACGACCGATGCTTTCTAAAACCGTGATGATGCATGGACAGAAGCTTTTGTCTCCACGAAATTTGTTGTATTCGAACTGAGAAGGTGTTCAAGAATTTTTCAAAAGGTCCGTAATTATGCGGGTCCGTTCTTTTACAATTCTTATAAACAACGGTCATCTGCGCTTTATTTCAGTCGCTTGGGACTTGGCACTGGATCAAATGCAAGCTACGCAAGCAAGGGACAAATGCTGCAGAGTACTCTTTGTAAAACCGAAGTGGGATTCCATCTGGACCTGGCGACTTATTTGTTTTGAGCTCTGCCAGCTATTTATCTACATCACGGATACCTATTACTGTGTCCTCATTTAGGAGTCTGTATGATGACGGTATGTTAGTGTGATCTTCCTGCATGAACGATTTCTTAAACGCGAAATTTAAAACTTAACCTTTCCTTTTGCTGTCTTCTATCGCCATAACAGACTGATCGAGTGACTAGACGGAAGTATTCGACAGGCTTATAAATTTTACATAGGACCAGACTTTTCTAAAGTTCTCGGATAGATCTTTTGCTACGTTATGACGGAGGTAGTTGTATGCTTCGCCCATCGATCTTTTCATTTCTACTAACATATGCCTGCCTTCATCTGCTTGTTGCTTTTTGAAGTGAGAATGCAGCCACATGACTAGTTCCATTCTACATGTGTTTCACAATATCTAGGCAGTCACACAGTGAAGTACCAGCAGCTTCCAGTCGTGTGATGGCTTTCGTTATCACTGAAAATATGGCGTTGATGTATCCCAAGTTTTTCAGACAAGGATTGTAGACTTCTTTCATCTTTCGAGAGCACTTGATTCATCATGAACTGAATGTGGTCGTAAGTCCGGACAGGGGCGTATTTTTCATCGTCGGCTAAACTCTGGCTCAGTAGGAAGACTCTAGTACCGGCCACCCCTTTTTACCCCACGCCCAGTCAAACGAAAGTCTCACAGTTTCGAAGATTCAGTGCAGTGGTAGTACGCTAGCTAGCTTTGCATTCAAAAAAAAAAAAAAAAAAAAAAAAAAAAAAAAAAAAAAAAAAAAAAAAAAGTCTGCTGGGGGAGGCGAACGACCGTCCCCCTCCCCGCCACCCCCCCCCCCCCTGGATCCGCCTATGGTCCGGAGACTGGTTTGATGCAGGTCTCCACCCTACTCTGTCCTGCGCAAGCTTCTTCACCTCCTCGTAAGAGCAGGAAACCACGTTCATTTTTTTTTAACTCTTCTTTTTCTCTGCGCCCGCGGTGGAATGATCGAGCACTCTAAGGCGCCTTGCTGCGGAGCGCGCGGAGGTTCGGATCCTCCCTCGAGCTTGGTTGTGTGTGTTGTCCTTAGGTTAGTTCAAGTTAGTTTTAGTAGTTTGTAAGCCTAAGAACTGATATTCACAGCAGTTAAGTCCCATAGCTTTACAAATATTTGAAAATGTCTCCCTCTGCGTTTTTGACCCTACACACTTCTCGCTAATGCTAAATTTACGATTCCTTGATGTCTAAGAATGTGTCATACCAATGGATCCCTTCTTTTAGCCAAGGTACTCCAGAAAATCCTTTTAGCCCCAATTCTGTTCAGTACCTCCTTTTTAGTTACGCGATCTACCCACCTTATCTTCAGCATTCGTCTGTAGCACTACATTTCAAAAGCATCTGTCTTCTTTCTGTCTGACTATTATTTGTCGTCCATGTTTCAGCAAAACTCCACACAGATGCCTTCAGGAAAGATTTCGCAACATTTAAATTAATATTCGATCTTAACAAATTTTTGTTTTCCAAAAACGCTTTTCTTCCGATGGCCATTCTGAATTTTACATCCGTTGTCCTGCGACCATTATATGTTGTTTTACTACCCAAATAACAAAACTTACTTACCACCTTCACTGTTTTGCTACGTAATTTAATTCCTTCGGCACCACCAGATTTTCTTAGACTGCATTCCATTACCCTCATTTTGCTCTTGTTAGTGTTCATCTTATACGTTCCTTTCAACACTCTGTCCATTCCATCTAATTGCTCTTCCAGGTCCATTGAAGTCTCGGAAAGAATTACAATGTTATCAGCAAAACGCAATGTTTTTATTTCTTCACACTGAACTTTAATTTCTTCTCCAAATTTCTACTTGTTTTCCTTCACAGCTTACTCAACGTACAAATTGAATCACATTGGACAAAGGCTACAACTCTGTCTTACTCCCTTTCCAACAAATGCTTCGACTCTTAAATTTGCTGTCTAGTTTATGTGTAAGTTGTAAATAACCTTCCACCCCTATATTTTACCCCTTCTGACTTCAGAATTTGAACGAGTGTATTACAATCTACATTAGCAAAAGCTTTGTCCCAGTTTACAAGAGCTAGAAATGTAGGTTTGCCTTTCCTTATTCTGTCGTCTAAGATCAGTCGGAAGTTGAGTATTGCTTCCCGAGTTCGTGCATTCTGTCCTGAATCGAAACTGATCTTCCCCGAGTTCAACTTCAGCCAGATTTTCCATTCTTCTGTAAATTATTTGTGTTAAACTTTTGCAACCATGATTTAAACTGATGGTTCTGTAATTTTCACATCTGTCTGCACCTCCTTTCCTTTGATTCGGGACTATTAAATTTTTCTTGAAGTCTTAAATTATTTCGCCTTTCTCATACATCTTACACACCAGGTGAAACAGTTTTGTTATGGCTGACTCTCCCACAGACCTCAGTAGCTCCGAAGGAATGTCATCTACTATAGGGGCCTTGTTACGTCTTAGGTCTTTCAATGCTCTGTTAAATTCATCTCTCAGTATAGTATATCCTATTTCATCTAATCTACTTCCTCTTCCCTTCCTACAATTTTGTCTCTAATTTCATTTCTTTTATAGAGCCCCTCTTTATATTCCTCCCACCTTTCAGCTTTTCCTTCTTTGCTCAGAACTGGTTTCTCATCTGCGTTCTTGATATTCATACAGCTGCTCTTCTTGTCTCCAAATGGTTCTTTTATTTTCCGGTAGGAGCTATCTATTTTCCCCCTACTTATACAGTCTTTTACAGACTTGCATTTGCCCTGTAGCCGCTCCCGCTTAGCCATTTTACACTTCCTGTCAATCTCATTTCTCAGTCTTCTATACTCCACTTTTCCTACTTCATTTACTGCGTATTTATATTTTCCCCTTTCATCAATTAAATCGAATTATTTTTGTAGCTCTTGCCTTTCCACCTATTTGGTCCTCTACTGTCTTCACTATTTCATCTCTCTAAGCTACTCATTCCTATTTTACTGTGTTATTTCCCCCGTTTCTGTCAATTATAGCCTAAAGCTCCCTCTGAAACTACCGATAACGTCAGGTTCCTTCAGTTTATCCAGGTCCCATCTCCTTATTTTTCTACCTTTCTGCAGTTCCAGTCTAAAGTTCATAACCAGTAAGATATGGTCAGAATCTATGTCTGCCCCTGGATATGTCTTACAGTTTGTAACCTGGTTCAAAAATCTATGTCTGACAATTATAAAATCTATCTGCTATCTTCCGATGTCTTCTGGTCTGTTCCACATATGCAAACGTCTTTCATGGTTCTTGAAGCAAGTGTTTGTTATGATTAAATTATGTTCCATGCAAAATTCTACCACGTGGCTTCCTCTTTCAGTAGTTTTCTCCATTACATATTTATCTAATATTTTGCTTTCCCTACTACTGAGTTCCAGTCCCCATCATAATTTAGTGTTCCTCTCCCTTAATTGTCGGAATAATTACCTTTACCACCTCATACATTTCTTCGATCTCCTCATCATCTGCATAGCTAGTTGGCATATAAAGTTGCACAACTGAGATCGGTGTTGGCTTCGTATCTATCTTGACTACGATAATGTCATCACTGCACTGCTTGTAGTAGTTTACCCGAATTGCTATTTTCTTATTTATTATCAGTCCTACTCCTGTGATACCCCCAACTGATATTGTATTTATAATCCAGTACTCACCTCACCAGAAATCCTGTTCATATTTCCACCGAACTTCACTAATCCCCACTGTAACTAACTTCAACCTACCAATTTCCTGTTTTAATTTTTTTTTACCTCCCTACACTATTGATGGATTTAACATTCCACACTCCGAGTTGTCATCCCTGATGACGACATCTTCCTGAGTAGTCCACTCCGAGAGATCCGCATGGGGGACTATTTTACCTCTGGAATATTTTACCCGAGAGGATGCCATCTACATATAATAATACGGCAGAGCTGCATGTCATTGGGTACAGTGACGGCTGTAGTTTCCCCTTGCTTTCAGCCGTTCACAGTAACTGCATGGCAAAGGCACATTAGCTGATGTTACATGGCCAGCTCAATCATCCAGACTGTTGCCCCTGAAACTACTGAAAAGGCTGCTGCCCTCTTCAGGAATCAGACGTTTGTCTGTTGTCTCCACAGATACCGCTCTGCTGTGGCTGCACCTACGGTACGGCTAACTGTATCGTTGAGGCACTCAAACCACCTCACGGCTGCTCCAGTACACAGCTAGAGCAACCCACGGCGTGAGCACACAGCTGGCTGTCCTTGAGAAAGTTGCTATCTGCCTGGGCGGCGCACTCAGTTTCGACAGGCCCGAGGAACATGTTTCCCTGATAAAAAGGCGTTCTGGTGGTCTCTCACCGCCCACCGCCAACCAAATGTTTTCTATGTGTGGTGGCACTGCCTGCAGACCGGAAGTTCCCAAGCACATCTAGGTCAGCTAATTTCCTGCATCGGATGTCTGCTGGAAAGGCCCTCTTCCTCCTGCAAACTTGTTATCTCTCATAATTGTGTCCTGATCTGAGTTATCGCCAGGATACCGCTTTCCTATGAGGTTCCACCTAAATAATATGCCGACCGTGTGTATATAAAGTCCATCACTGACTCAATCATCCTCATTCTGCTGTGTTCTGCTTGTGACACCATAAAATACAATATCTTAATATTGCTGTATTTCATCAAAATGTATAAATTTGTTGCATATCGATTTATTTTCCATAATTGTGTTAATGTATGTGTAGTACTGTTCTATGGATGAGGTGTCTTTGTACTCACAAAAGCTTTGAACATTTTTATAACTTTATTAATGTATTTTAAAAATGTGTATTTTAATCTTGCGTGGATTGTAATGCTAATAATTTTGAAATTACTTTATTGTAATAGTTTTATAGAGGATCTGGCTCAGGGATTTTATAAATGTATGTGTAATGTAAAAGCCTGTGGGAAGAACTAAAAAACGGAGAGAGCGTGCGTGAATGGAAAAGGTGGGAAAGCGCGCCAAAGCAGCGCTGTTGCGCGCTACCAACATTCTCGTTGGAAGAGTAGTGTCTGAGACTTCGACGGGTGAGCAGCGTGCAGTTCAGGCAGTGTTTTATCAGGCCAATACTGCAAGATTTTCTGGAAATGGCCTCGGATGACGAATGCTGTAAATTGTGGGTAATGACGCAAATATTGGTGGCTTAATTGTTTCAAATTTCCGACGCCAAGAAGATTGCAAAAGCCACAGCACTGTATGAGCCCATACTTGTAAATTTGGGCGCCTGCCCTTCTCTGCAAACACAGGCAATGCAATCTTTATTACTTTTGTACGCCAAAGACTCATCTTTGTGCCGCGGTGGAGTAGCAGAGCGGTCTAAAGCACCTCGCTGCGGAGCGCGCGGTTGCTCGCTGTGGAGGTTCGAGTCCTCCCTGGGGCATGGGTGTGTGTGTGTTGTCCTTAGGTTAGTTTACCTAGGTTTAAGTAGTTTGTAAGCTACGGACTGATGACCACGCAGTTTGGTCAGATTGATTTACAAACATTTGAACTCACCTTTGTATGTATTATGAATAACAATCAAATTTCATTTTAACCTGTGCTCCACCTGGCATTTCCTAAGTCATTGACCTATGTAGGTTCCTAACCTTATAAGTGCAAAAGATTACCCGAATATCCTAAGTATTTATTAATACAGTGAAGAAACTGATTTTATTCATGATAATTGCATTCTAAACAAAAGTACGTGTGAATGTTCTCGGACAGTTTATATATAAGTTTATGTTAAAAGATTTAGGTAAAGAGTAATTATTTAAAAAGAGAAATCAAATGATAGTTAGAAATTTTCATAATAATATTGACATATGAGATATTGAAAGATAGTGATTCAAAAAGTAGCTTACTCTGTCCAGACTTGGTATATCAGTGTAGACTTTTCTGCTTTACCAATTAATTATCCTGAAATCATTTGATCTTACTGAAAGGTAACAATAAAATTAATTAAAAATAACTACAGTCTCATACTGTAGCTATTTAGCCAGAAAGTCATCTTATTTAAATAACATGAAAAGGTTTGTCCCATATCAGTAAATTATTGATGTAGGAAAAGTTTTCTACCACTAAAAGAAATAGACTATGTGAAAGTATACAGCTGTCACCACTGATGCAAACAAGTTGCTAGTGTATATGTAAGCAGGAAATTTAGGCATAGAATATACAAAGTGTGATATTTCCTACTAACTGCTTAGACTTATTCCTAAATATTTGTTACACCATCTTAAGAGCAGTGTATATTACTGTGGGACATATTTTACACTTTCTGAATACAAAAAATTTACCATACAAATTAATTATTTTCAATCCTACTTTTATAACAGAGTGCATACTTGGATACTGACAGGCTCTGCTCCTTTGTATGTCTATTCCAAATTTAAAAAAATTGTCCACATAGTTGATTCTACTGCTTATAAAATCATTTGAAACATTAATTTGACTGTATAGTCTGGCGACCGTATTTATTATTAAATTTCTAAGTACCTCAGTACAAAGAAACATTAATTTTCGTATCAGTAGCGAACTAGTTTACAAAGTTTTCCCTTGTATAAAATCTTGGAGAGACGAAACATAAGGTGTGATGCCATTATCCATTAGTAAGCACACGGCAATCCTCTCAGAGGGGCGCGTTACTGTTCAGGAACTTTGTGTAATTGTGGGAACGGTGCGGTAGGTAAAACGTAATGGTGCAAACCTACTGCACGTAACGTGCCGTTTTCTATAGATTGCTTCGGAGTATCCTGGATAGCAGGAGCGTTGCATGTTCATCGCCCAACAATCATGAAGCATTCAGCAGCAGCAAACACCAGCACTCCAACTTGGAGGAAATGCTATACATTAAAATAGTCAGTAGAAAGTTGAAATTGCATAGTACTGATGCATGTTAGTACCTTTTTATATTCGAATTTCATAGTACTGAAAGCTATGATATGTGTTAGTAGAACAAAACAATTTTTCTTGTTTTTACGTAATATATGCCCCCAATGTTCGGCGATTTTGTTGTTTCAAAATGTTCAAATGTTTGTAGAGCTTATGGGATTTAACTACGGGGTCATCAGTCCCTCAACTTACAAACTACTTATGAACTTGCTTATACTAAAGACGGCACAAATATCCATGCCCGAGGGGGAATTCGATATGCCGACCGCAGCGGCCATGCAGACTGTGACTGGCGCGCCGCAGACCACTTGGCAACCGCGGCCGGCTTTTGTTGTTTATGTAGAGGCTGAAAGGCAGCAGCAAGCCAAAGAATCTGGAGGTGGTGCAGTACAACCCACAGAGACCATAGAGCAGCCCCCAGTGGACGTAGATCATCCCTTGCAACTGTCATGAGAATATATGTTCTTGTTAAAAAAAAATGGTACTGTGACATGATTTTTAATTTTTTCTAACAATTCAGTATGTTGTTGTTGTGGCAGTAAACACAGGGGAGCTGGATCAATAGTCTCACGCCTATTCGGACGAGGAGATGCCAGACTGATTGGAAGAAGCAGAACAAAAGTTGTGGATCCACAAATCAGAGATGTTGGAATGGGCGAAGGCAATCCCTAACGATTACACCACAAGAGGGCTCCAGGTGTATCTGTAGCCCCCCCCCCCCCCCCTCCACCAGGAACCTCACGAGGTTTGAGCACCATGCCTCATATCTATCCCACAGCCTTCTCTGCCAAAAGAATCGCTATGGCTACTGTACTCTATTAATTGTGACAGTAATATTGATACTGTGGCTAGCAGCTGTTTTCACTCCTCTCCTAGTAATAATGAAAACCAGAACAGTAACAACATGTCACATTGAAATTACTCAGATTTGATAGATGCATTTGAGGAGCAGGCCGTATTTACCCATATTGAGAACCCTGCAGGAGGATACTGAAATCCAACCCACTTTCTTAAAGCAAGTCTTCCAGTTTCGGAAACGAAGCTCCTCAAAAGATTAGTGATTTTACAGTAGCCCGCAGTCGACTGTAGCACAGTGCTATGTTGCAAACTAAAGTTCAAAAAATGTTCAAATGTTTGTAAATCTATCGGACTCAAGGTTGTTAGTCCGTAGCTTACAAACTACTTAAACTAATGTAAACTAACCTAAGGACTACACAGACACCCATTCCCGAGGGGGGACTCGAACCTCCGACGGCGAACGAATGGCCGCGCGCACCGCAGCACGGCGCCCCAGTACGCACGGCTAATCCGCCATCCCAACATCCAGGACGGTGGCTCTGAGGAGAAAAGCATTGTTCATATTTGGAGTGAAAATAGAGTGATATCACGGAGTATCTCAATCACTTCGTATTTTTGTCAATCCATCACGACTCTTATACGAACCCACTTATCCAAGATGGAAGTTAGAGTCAGGTAAAGCACTCAGCTGAATACACCATCTCAACATCCATTCACGCATATTTGATCCTTTAAATGGAGGGACGAGCTATATCGAGCTTCTCAAGGGAACAACTAAAAAAGGAACATATTAATGTAAAATAATGATGAATCATGGCTTGTTTCATTTGGGAAAACCTGACTTTTAAGAGAAAATGACTAAAGAGATCTGCAGCATAAATCTCAAGATGGTATAGGTAATGACGTTTGTGGGTGTTATAACTTTGACATATCGAGTTTACAGTTAAGCTTCATGACATGCCTAATTTTGAAGCACCGAATATTGCAATATTAGTTTATGTTAATGGCCCAGAGAAAGAAAAATGTGAGTCATTTGAGTAGGACTGGGATAAACATAAATTTACGAAATTCAAATTTGAAGCATTTTGGCCGTTTTAGAGTATAGGAACAAAGTTAACGGAAATGTTGAACATTTGTGCTGGACCGGGATTCGAACCCGGATTTCCCACTTCCGCCCAACAGTCGCCTTAACCAATCAGGCTGTCCAGGCATGCTGCCCTTCCTCCACTTGTAGCACACTAGGGTGGTAGCGGCCCTGCCCGTTAGTTCCTCTTGCTCACAAATGTTTGTATAGCTTATGGGACTTAACTACGGGCTCATCAGTCCCTAAACTTACAAACTATTTATGAACTAGCTAACACTAAGGACGACACAAATATTCATGGCCGAGGGGGAATTCGAACCCCCCGACCGTAGTGGCCGTGCAGACCGTGACTGGCTCCCCGCAGTCCCCTCGGCCACCGCGGCCGGTCTTGCTCACAGCCTAAATTGGACTCCCACTAGGGATCGAACGTATTAATGCGTCCACATTGAAACTGTCAGTTGCCTGTTAGAGGCACATATAAAATTATTGATACGGTGTCTGATCTTTTCAGACATGCCCGAAATGGTAAAGTGAAGGGAGGACGGAAAGATGTAATTTGGTCTGAGCATGACGTGCCATATGCGTTCAGGTCTAGGAAGTAGTAAGAAGGACGTACAATTTTTTCTGTTGGCTTAGTAGCGAATGACCTTTCCATTGTGCTATAAGTGTGTTATGTTGTTTTATTTAATGTACGTTATAGAGCCTCCTAGGGGCAGCAATGTTTTGAAAAGGGAGAAAATGTGATGGTGATGGTTGTCCTGAAAATTACCGAAAATGGTAATCCTGGCAGTTGTGCGCATCTCGTCATCCTCACTGGGATACACACCTTGCAGGTTCATCATTTGGATGGAAGACTGCTGTGCTCGAGACAGTAAGATGTAGTGGTGACGTTAGTTGTGGGTGTTAATGTTAGTATTAAATGCACGGGAAATGCAGAACGACATGAGGAGGTTAGGGGAGACATATAATGAGCTTAAACGGGGTTCAGAACGCATAGGAATGCTTATGGAAGTAGTAAGAGATTATGAGAAATTGCGTCAGGTGCATGGAATGCTACAGGAACGTATGGGACAAATGATGGAAGCTTTATCACATACGAGGCAAAAGAGGGATTGGTTGGACGCAAATGGAAAATTTTTGACGACAGTGTTTGGAACGGCAGACGAAAGCTATGTTAGAGAATTGAATAGCATAATGGAAACTATGAAGAAACTACGTGAGGATCTTAAAACTCTGGACAGGCCATTTATTCCACCTTGCATTACGCATAGGGATTGATCTGCAATGTTTTGTAGTGGCTCTGCAGGCAGTAGATCAAAAATGGAGAGCGACTCTTGCTATTCATTTAGGAGCCCACGGTCGGGCCGGGCTGGGAAAAAGGAAGGAAATCACTTTTCCAATTTTCACGCTATAAAAGCTGTTGACGGTGTATAGGACCACCCCACATCGTTTTATCAATTTATTTTTCCTTACCTGTTTTTCATTGCTTGTGAAATTTGAAAATGCATAAATTTCCTTCTATATTTTGAAGAAAGCATGCAGTTTAAATTCAAATGTTTGTATAGCTTATGGGACTTAACTACGGGGTCATCAGTCCCTAAACTTAAAAATTACTTATGAACTAGCTAATCCTAAGGACGGCACAAATATCCATGCCCGAGGTGGGATTCGAACCCCCGACCGTAGTGGCCGTGCAGACCGTGACTGGAGCGCCACAGTCCCCTCGGCCACTGCGGCTGGCTGCGGTTTAAAGATGTGATTTTTTTGACACGTGATAGTACAGCATCTTAATTTCCTAATAAAACATTAACCTTCTCTTAATTTGTAACAGTCGTTTTAAAATGACACTATTTGTCAAATATGTCTACATGTGACAGCGTGGGGAGAGGGGGGGGGGGGGGACTTTTGGACAACTACCCACTCTTAAGAAATATGAACCGCCGGGCCTGTCTGCAAGTGGAACAAATCTACCATGACATTCAGCCTTAGATATCAGAAAGCAGTGCATGTCTCAATCCAAGACAGGTAAAAGGTCCTTAACTGTGCTCAGAATGAACCGAACGACTACTCCTGTAAGTAGAAAAATAAATAATAACACTAACGCTATCTAAATAATTGTATATCTGCCCCAACAGGCAACTGACAATTTCAATTTAATACCCTCGATCCCTTGCGGGAATCCAGTATAGGCTGCGAGCAAGAGGAACTAATGGGCAGGGGGCACTACAACCGTAGTGTTGAAAATTTGCGTGGAAGGGAAGCGTGCCTGCGTAGCCTAATTGCTTAAGGCGACCGCTGGCCCAGAGCGGCAAATGCGGGTTCGAATCCCGGTCCAGCACAAATTTTCATCTTTGCCATTCGATTTATTTCAGTGCCCTGAATCGGCCGAAATGTTTAAATATTTCGAATTCGTGTTTCTCCTGTGCCCGCAGTTGTAGAATTTTATGCGTCCTGGCTGTTACATTCGCTGTACGCGAGATGGTTAGACCTAAAAGAATAAATTTCCTGACTGCTACTTATCAGTTTAACACGAATTGTTTACAGACGAATGGAAACACTGGTAGACTCCGACCTCGGGGAAGATCAGTTCGGATTTAGACGAAATGTAGGAACATGCGAGGCAATACTCACATTACGACTTATCTTAGAACCGTGTTTCTCAACCTGTGGGTTGCGACCCCTGTGGGGCGGCGTCTTATTCGGGGGATCGCCGTTATAGGAAGAAGTAGTCGCACCATAAAACAACCAGCCTGAATACAGTACTGCAAAAATATGGCTCTAGGAAAAGTGAAATATATTTTATACTGCTTGTTGATCATCAATTCTCAGAGGATCAAGGAAGAAGCCTCTCCGAAGATTGTAATCACTGCAATCGGGCGATCCCTGGGCAACAGTTAGTGCCGGCTAATTCTTCCACCAAGGTGCGGCTGCACAGCAACAAGAAAACCTACATGTGACTAGTCCTTTTCCGAACCAATCAAGCGCAGAACACTCAGCAATTCTCAATGCTAACAACTTAAGAATATGTCACTTGAACATAGAGTCGATTTCATCTGCTAAGACTCAGTACCTTTCACGCCTGACGTTGCAAAATGCGGTAGATGTAATAGCAATTCAGGAAATGCACACCAAGGATGATGCGGATCTTTATAGAAGAGGAAATCTGTTCTGGCTGGGGCTATAAATGATGAACAATACGGGATTGCAACATATATAAGATCCCATTTCTCTGACAACAAAGTAACTCTTCAAATCAGAACAACTGATGTCTTTGTCTTGGCTATAGAGTTGGCAGGCACCTCTACATCTGCAAATCACATTTAAGTGGCTGGCAGAGAGTTCATCGAACCACCTTTATACTATTTATCTCCCATTCCACTCTCGAATAGCGCGCGGGAAGAAAGAACACCTGAATCTCTCTGTTCGAGCTCTGATTTCTAGTATTTTATTCTGATGATTAGATTAGATTAATACTTGTTCCGTAGATCATATATACGACATTTCGTAATGATGTGGAACGTGTCAGTTTAGTAAATGTTGTCTACACCTGACAATCAATATTTAAGGTTTTTATTACATTTTTGTTGTTTTTTACTTATTTATATTTTTTTAAAGTTTTATCTAAAAATTCATCTACATTGTAGAAGGATTTGCCATTCAGAAATTCCTTTAATTTCTTTTTAAATACTAGTTGGCTATCTGTCAAACGTTTGATGCTACTTGGTAAGTGACCAAAGACTTTCGTGGCAGCATAATTCACCCCTTTCTGAGCCAAAGTTAGATTTAACCTTGAATAGTGAATATCGTCCTTGCTCCTAGAGTTGTAGCTATGCACACTGCTATTACTTTTGAACGGGCTCGGATTGTTAATAACAAATTTCATGAGTGAATATATATTGTGAAGCTACGGTGAAGATCCCTAGATCCCTAAATAAATGTCTGCAGGATGCTCTTGGGTGGGCTCCAGCAATTATTCTGATTGCACGCTTTTGTGCAATGAATACTTTTTACTCAATGTTGAATTGCCCCAGAATATGATTCCATATGAAAGCAGTGAATGAAAATAGGCATAGTAAGCTAATTTACTGAGATGTATATCACCAAACTTTGCAATGACTCTGATAGCCTAGGTAGCTGAACTCAAACGTTTCAGGAGATCTTCAATATGTTTCTTCCAATTCAGTCCCTCGTCAATACAAATACCTAAAAATTTTGAATATTCTACCTTAGCTACAGATTTATGTACAAAGTCTAAATTTATTAATGATGTCATGCCATTTACTGTATGAAACTGTATATAATCGGTTATATCAAAGTTTAATGAGAGTCCATTTGTAGAGAACCACTTAATAACTTTCTGAAAGATATCATTTACAATTTCATCAGTTAATTCCTGTTTGTCAGGTGTGATAGCTATACTTGTATCATCAACAAAAAGTACTAGCTTAGCATCTTCGTGAATGTAGAATGGCAAGTCATTAATATATATTAAGAACAGCAAATGACCCAAGACCGAACCTTGTGGCACCACATTTTTGATAACTCGCCAGTTAGAGGAATTAATTTTTTCATCTAAATCATGTGAACTGCTTATTTCGACTTTCTGCACTCATCCAGTTAAGTATGATTTAAACCACTTGTGCACTGTCCCACTCATACTACAATACTAAAGCTGTGGTGATTTTTTCTACCTATGTAAGTAGCAATCAACAACATATTTTCGCAATCGGAGGAAAATGATGGCGATTGGAGTTTCGTAAGTAGCCCACGCCGCAGCGATAAGCGCCGTTGTTGTAATGATTCCCATCCTAGATTCTGTATCATTTCCGTAACGCTGTCTTCCCTGTATCGTGACAATACAAAACGAGCTGCCCTTCTTTTGACTCTTTAGATGTCCTCCGTCAAATCCACCTGATACGGATCCCACACTGGGCAGCAATACTCCAAAAAAGGACGGACAAACGTAGTGTATGCAGTCTCTTTAGTAATTCTGTTGCATCTTTTAAGGGTTCTGCCAACAAAATGCAGTCTCCGGTTCGCCTTTCCTACAACATTATCTACGTGTTCTTTCCAGTTTAAGTCTGAAATAATAGTAATTCCTAGGTATTTTGTGGAGTTTACGGCCTTCACTTTTGATTGATTTATCTTGTAGACAAAGTTGAACAGATTTCTTTTCGTACTCTTGTGGACGACTTTACACTTCTCTTTATTTAGAGTCAATTGCCAATTTTTACACCATAGTGATATCTTATTGAGATCGTTCTGTAGTTGGTAGGTGTGACCACTGCAACTTTCCAATCTTTTGGTAAAGATCCTTCTTTGCGAGAGCGGTTGTATATGGATGTTCAGTAAGGAGCTATCGTTTCAGCATAATCAGATAGAAATCTAATGGGTATACAGCTCGGACCAGAAGACTTGTTCTTGTTAAGTAATTTAAGTTGCTTCACTACTCCGAGGAAATCTACTTCAACGTTACTCATTCTGGCCTCTGTTTGTAATTCGAAATCTGGAATATTGGTTCCGTCTTCTTTGGTGAATGAGTTTCTAAAAGCTGTGTTTAGTAACTCTGCTTTAGTAGCACTATCATCGACAGGATCGCCGTTACTATCACGTAGTGAGGGTATTGTTTGTGTTTTGCCCCTAGTATATTTAACATATGACCAAAGTCTCTTAGGGTTTTCAGTTAAATTTCGAGAAAGAGTTTCTTTGTGAAAAGTATTGTAGGCATCTCGCATTGAAATCCTCGCTAAATTTCGAGCTTATGTGTAGGATCGACAATCCTGGGGATTTTGTATTCGTTAAAATTTTACATGTCTTTTCCGTTGTTTTTGCAACAGTATCCTGACCTGTTTTGTGTACCAAGGGGGATCGCCACCTTCTTTTATTAATTTATTTGGTATAAAACTGTCAATTGCTGTCGATACCACTTCTTTGAATTTGAGCCACATCTGGCCTACACTTACGTTGGAATGAGTGGAAACTGTCTTTCAAGAAGCAATGTATTGTATTTCCATCTGATTTCCTGAACAAATATACTTTTCTTCTATTTTTGGTAACTTCTTTCGATATTCAATCCCGCTACGACAGCTGTGTGTTCACTAATACCTGTATCCGTTTTGATGCTCGTTATGAGCTCAGGAGTATTTGTTGCTAAGAGATCAAGTGTCTTTTGACATCCATTTACAATTCATTGGCTCATGAACTAATTGTTCAAAGTAATTCTCAGAGAATACGTAGAGCACAATTTCGTACGATGTTTTGTGCGTACCTCCTGCTATTGTAAATATCTACAAACCTACACACGTTATTTGACCAAATCCACCTGTTAGGTCCTTTAGTCCCCCAGTTGTGTACGTTTGTGATTTTAACAGTTGTAGTCATGTCTGCCACCCGCATGAACCACAGACATTGCCGAGGTGGGGTGGCTTGCGTGCCTCAACGATGCAGATAGCCGTAGCGTAGGTGCAACCACAGCGGAGGGGTATCTGTGGAGAGGCCAGACAAACGTGTGGTTCCTGAAGAGGGGCAGCAGCCTTTTCAGTAGTTACAGGGGCAACAGTCTGGATGATTGACTGAGCTGGCCTTGTAACATCAGCTAATGTGGCTTTGCCACACAGTTACTGCGAACGGCTGAAAGCAAGGGGAAACTACAGCCGTTACTTTTCCTGAGGACATGCAGCTCTACTGTATGGAAATATGATGATGGCATCCTCTCGGATAAAATATTCCGGAGGTAAAATAGTCCCCGATTCGGGTCTCCGGGCGGGGACATCTCAGGAGGATGTTGTCATCAGGAAAGACAATACTGGCGTTCTACGGATCGGAGCGTGGAATGTTAGATCCCTTAATCGGGTAGGAAAATTAGAAAATTTAAAAAGGGTAATGGTTAGGTTGAAGTTAGATATAGTAGGGATTAGTGAAGTTCGGTGGCAGGATGAACAGGATTTCTGGTCAGGTGAGTACAGGATTATAAATACAAAATCAGTTGGGGGTATCACAGGAGTAGGACTGATAATAAATAAGAAAATAGGAATGCGGGTAAACTACTATGAGCAGCACAGTGATCGCATTATCATTGTCAAGATAGATACGAAGCCGACACCGACAACATTAGTACAGGTTTATATGCCAACTAGCTCTGCCGATGATGAGGAGATCGAAGAAATATATGAGGAGCTAAAGGAAATTATTCAGACAATTAAGGGAGAGGAAAACTTAATTGTGATGGGAGACTGGAATTCGCTAGTAGGAAAAGGAAGAGAACGAAAAATAGTAGGTGAATATGGACTGGGCAGGAGGAATGAAAGAGGAATATGATTTAATCGTAACAAACACGTGGTTTAAGAATCACAAAAGAAGGTTGTATACGTGGAAGAGACCAGGAGACACCGGAAGGTATCAGATTGATTTTATAATGGTAAGACATAGATTCCGGAACAAGGTTATAAACTGCAGGACATACCCGGGGGCAGATATGGACTCTGGCCATAACTTGTTAGTCATGAACTGTAGGCTGAAGCTGAAAAAACTGCAGAAAGATAGGAAAATAAGGAGATGGGACTTAGATAAATTGAAGGAAAGTGAAGTTCTAGAGAATTTCAGAGGGAGATTTTGGCAACAATTGACAGAAACAGGGAGAAATAAAACAGTAGAAGAGGAATGGGTAGCATTGAGAGATGAAATAGTGAAGGCAGCAGAGGACAAAATAGGTAGAAAGGCAAGACCTACAAAAAAATCCTTGGATATCACAGGAAATACTAAATTTAATTGATGAAAGGAGAAAATATAAAAATGCAGTAAATGAAACAGGCAAAATGGAGTACAGACGACTAAAAAATGAGATTGATAGGAAGTGCAAAATGGCTAAGCAAGAATGGCTAGAAGCCAAATGCAAATCTGTAGAAGAATGTATAACAAGGGGAAAAGTGGATACCGCCTACAGGAAAATAAAAGAGTCATTTGGGGACAAGAAAAGCAACTCTTCGAATATCAAGAACTCAGATGGGAAACCAGTTCTCAGCAAAGAAGGGAAAGCTGAAAGGTGGAAAGAGTACATAGAGCAGCTCTACAAAGGAAATGAACTTAGAGACGATGTTGTAGGAAGGGAAGAGGAAGTAGATCAAGATGAAATAGGAGATACTATACTGAGAGATGAATTTGACATGGCCTTGAAAGACCTAGGTCGGAACAAGGCCCCAGGAGTAGATGACATAGCCGCGGTGGAGTAGCCGAGCGGTCTAAAGCGCCTCGCTGCGGAGCGCGCGGTTGCTCGCCGTGGAGGTTCGAGTCCTCCCTGGGGCATGGGTGTGTGTGTTTGTCCGTAGGTTAGTTTACCTAGGTTTAAGTAGTTTGTAAGCTACGGACTGATGACCACGCAGTTTGGTCCGATAGATTTACAAACATTTGATTTGAACATTTTGTAGATGACATACCCTCAGAGCTACTAAAGTCTCTGGGAGAGCAAGCCATGACAAGACTATTTGAACTGGTGTGTAGGATGTATGAGACAGGCGAAATGCCCTCAGACTTTAAGAAAAATGTAATAATCCCCATTCCAAAGAAATCAGGCGCAGACAGGTATGAAAATTACAGAACCATCAGTTTGATAAGTCATGGTTGCAAAATTTTAACACGAATTATCTACAGGAGAATGGAAAAGCTGGTAGAAGCTGACCTCGGGGAAGATCAGTTTGGATTCAGGAGGAACATAGGAACCCGGGAGGCAATACTCACTTGACGTCTTATCTTAGAAGATAGATTAAGGAAAGGCAAACCAACATTTTTAGCTTTTGTAGACTTAGAGAAAGCATTTGACAATGTTGACTGGAATAGACTCTTTCAAATTCTGAAGTCAGCAGGGGTAAAATACAGGGAAAGGAGAGTTATTTACAACTTGTGCAAAAGCCAGACCGCTGTTATTAGACTCGAAGGGCATGAAAGGGAAGCATCAGTTGGGATGGGAGTAAGACAGGGTTGTAGCCTTTCTCCGTTGTTATTCAATTTGTACATCGAGCAGGCGGTGAAGGAAAGCAAGGAAAAATTTGGAATTGGTATTAAAGTTCAGGGGGGAGAAATAAAAACATGCGTTTTGCCGATGACATTGTAATTCTGTCAGAGACCTGGACCTGGAAGAGCAGTTGAATGGAATGGAGAGTGTGTTGAAGAGAGCATATAAAATTAACATTAACAAGAGCAAAACAAAAATAATGGAATGCGGTCTTAGAAAATCAGGCGATGCTGAAGGAATTAGATGGTCGATGGTCGAAGTACAGAAGATATAAAATGCAGAATGGCAATGGGAAGAAAAGCATTTTTGAAAAATAGAAATTTGCTAACATCGAATATTAATTTAAGTGTAAGGAAGTCTTTTCTGAAGGCATTTGTGTGGAGTGTTGCCTTGTACGGGAGTGAAACATGGACGATAAGCAGTGCGGACAGGAAGAGAATAGAGGCTTTTTAAATGTGGTGCTACAGAAGAATGCAGAAGATTAGGAGGGTAGATCGCATAACTAATGAAGAGGTACTGAACAGAATTAGTGAGAAAAGGAATTTTTGGCATACCCTGACTAAAAGAAGGGATCGCTTGGTAGGACACATTCTTAGACATCGGGGAATCGTAAATTTAGCATTAGAGGGAAGTGTGTGGGGTAAAAATCGCAGAGGGAAGAGACGCGTATAGTAAGCAGATTCAAGTGGATGTGGGTTGGCGTTCTTATGAGGAGATGAAAAGGCTTGCTCAGGATTAGAGGCCGTCAAACGCTGCCTGGCTCCCGCTCGTTCCCGCCAGAGGGAGCGGCTAGCGAGACCGCCATACCCGGGAGCCGGCCGTGCCGATAATGCAGTCTCGGGAGCGAGAAGACTCGGTACTCCCGGCCGACAGCAGTGCGCATGCGCACGGCCAGCCCTCCTCACGACGCCGTTAATTATTGCGCCCTTCCGCCACACGTCTACGACGGTGCGTTCACACTGCCAGCCGGGCCGAGCCAAGCGGGGATGTGCCAAGACGAAAAAGAGGGGGAAAAACAACTTTTTCGATTTTCAAGTTGTAAGAAATTATGACGGTATATAAGACCACATCGCATCGTTTTATCAACTTATTTCTTCCTTACAAGCTTTGCCTTGCCTGTGAAAAAAATAGAAAGTCTACTTTTCATTCTGCACGAGTTTTCAGTTTTGTAAAGCTCCTCACTCGATTTTGATGAAAGTTTTCGGTTAAAAAATCTGATTTTTGTGCACAGGGTAGTACAACATCTTAGCTTTCCAATAAAACATTCACCTTTTCGAAATTCGTAACAATCGTTTTCAAATGGTGCTTTTTCGTCAGGTATGCGCACTTGATTTACAAATCGTGTATTGAAAAAGTTCGATAGCGGGCAGCTTACTGTACTATGCATTTTAGGCCATACATTACAGCGAGTGAAATTGAGCTAAAAGAACAGAAAAGTTTCTGAAATGGTGGTCGCACTGATATCTACCTCCTTTCACAAGTAATTATGAGTTATCTGAGCGGCATCATGCCGCAACCACAAGTCTACGAACTCGGCTTGTGTTGAGCGTAGCGTGAAGCACTGCAGCACCGAAAATATTATTTGCTGGCCACGTATGTTGGTCCATCGTGATGTGTTAATAATTCATAACCAGAAAATAGCTATACCCTAATTTTTCTTGGGTGGCAACCACTTATAATGGACAATGATCTGCTACGGTTTTATGTAAGGTAATACTTAAGAGGTATGCAAGTAATTTGTTGTCCACATTGCACAATTGATGGAATACATATTTCGTGTTTCAAACTTCAAGAGAAGAAACAGTTACTGTAAACTGCGAATTTTCTGTTGATGGACTGAAATAAAATTTCTGAAATTCTACTCAATGACGTTCAAGTTGAGGATAATAAACGGAAGAAACACAAAAATATACTTACATTTATTGATGCATCTACACCTAAGATTACACTATTTAGCCTTCTCTTAAGCCGGCCGCGGTGGCCGAGGGGACTGCGGCGCGCCAGTCACAGTCTGCACGGCCTCTACGGTCGGGAGTTCGAATCCCACCCTGGGGCATGGATATTTGTGTCGTCTTTTGTATAAGGTAGTTCATAAGTAGTTTGTAAGTTTAGGGACTGATGACCCCGCCGTTAAGTTCCTTAAGCTTAACAAACATTTGAACCTTCTCTTAAAATGTTCTACCACAAGGTGAAACAATTTATATACAGTGTCTCACATAGAAGAGCTATCCCTCAGACCGAGACTAAAGTAGGATTACATAACAGTAAAATTAAAGACATTTAGTTACCTCCTGATAAGGGATGCTGCAACTTATGGTCATGAGGGTTAGTCAGATGTGCCAAATTTATGTGGTACACGCTGTACTATGTTTCAGCTCATCTCCACTTTCAAAGAACTCTACACGGTTCTCAGAATTTTTATTTATTTTGTTAGGACGCTGTCTGATGGGAACTGCTTTTCTATGAACATTTCCTGAATCTCACAATTTTCCTTGTACTTTGATATCGATTTTTATACTTTAAATGAAAGGAAACCGCGCAGATTTAGTTTAGCCTCAGACACTGCAGATCAGTGAAGGATGAGAAGCAGGTGTCATTTGTTTCATGTTGTGATTTGTTTTTTCGTTCTTAGTGACCATTACTTGTTCACTGCCATGTACTTTGTGCCAGCTAACTGTTAATCGATTTTGTAATTTTATTACTATTGTTTGCACACTGTAGTGATAGAAGTATAAACACATTAAAAGTATGTGGTATGGACCCATCCCATTAATTTCGACTAACATTTAGGAGAGTTTTTCCTTATGTGAAAAACTAAACATTTCTTAATTTTTTAAATTCATATTACAGAATTAATAGTAATAGAAGCAAAATAAACATATTATCATAAGTATAATTGAAAAAAAAAATCATGCAGAGAAGCTTCTGCTGAAAACAGGCTGGGGACTTGAAATACTTGTGCTGCAGAACCAACACCATACCCCAATCGGTTCGTGCCGGCGCCGACTCGCGCCGGGAATATTAAAGATATCGAATGTTAAAGGAAGGAAATACTCTCCTAAATGTTAGTCTATATGGATGGAACGAGTGCATTACCACCTATTTCTTATGTTCATAAAATTCGACGGTTCACTACAGTGTGAGAACAATAGTAATAAAACTAGGCGACCTGTGCAAATACTTTGCAGCATTAGTGGCTAGTCATGTGAAACGGAAATAAGTAAAATTAAATATTTAGCATTTAAAAATATTTATTATAGATAGTAACAATATACAGAATATTATATAAGCTGGTGTTTTCTTAAATTCATATCAAAACACTTGTTTAAAATCAATTATAAAATAGATTCTTTTAATATATAAGAAAGATAGAGGACCCGTGCGAATAAGACCCGTGCGAATACTTCGCACCGTTAGTGGAATGACTAAAATGTTGGGAAAACATGGAAGTAAAGTTGAATGTTCACGCATAGCTTTCTTCAGAATCAATCCGTGGAAGTGTTTAAAAGCGCAAATGAAAGATCTTGATCCGTTGAGTGTTGTTAGATCGAAGAGAACTGTGTACTTTATTTAGAACCGAAGATATCCTAAAACAAACCGATTAATATATTCAATGCAAGGACAGAAGGATCCCGCGTTTGAATGAAAGTAAAGGAAGGAGAGACTTAAGTTAGCCGGCCGCGGTGGCCGAGAGGACTGAGGCGCTCCAGTCACGGTCTGCACGGCCACTACGGTCGGGGGTTCGAATCCCCCCTCGGGCATGGATATTTGTGCCGTCCTTAGTTGTAAGTAGTTCATAAGTAGTTTGTAAGTTTAGGGACTGATGACCCCGTAGTTAAGTCTCATAGACTCTACAAACGTTTGAACGTTTAGACTTAAATTAATTATGATACTTGATGACAAATCTGCACATAAATACCTTTCGTTTAAAGCGAAAATGAAGGAAATGGGGCAGATAGAACGGCCTGACCGAATGACTTTAGTTTACAGCCAGGACATCCCCATAAGAAATATACAGAAGGAAATCCCGTTTGAGTGTAGAAAAAGTGGATGAATACCTTTAGTTTTACACAAAAATGAAGGAAATCAGCCGTGTAGTTTAGTCTGTCCGACTGACTTTAGTTTTCGTAGATTCTTTTAATATATAATATAATAAAATCAATGAACTGTTAGCTGGATTCTTGAAGTGGCCAGCAATCGATCTTCTGCTGACAGTGTGTTGGGATTCCTTATAGCTCTCCCCTTCCCTCGGACAAGCTCTCCCTTCCCTCGGAAAAAAAATTAGAAAAAAGTGACAGACGCTTCTCATCCTTTACTGACCTGTCCTGCAGTGTCTGAGGCTAAAGTAAACCAGCGTATGTTGAAAATTCGAAAGTACCATCTTGCAGACAAAGAAAATTGTCTTCAAATGATACAGCAAAATGTTCGTAGAAACGTTGTTCGTCTCAGACAGGTTACTAAAAGCAACTCAGTTCATTCTTACTTTCATCTCAGACGTGAAAGTATCGCATTTATCTCGGACACGCTGCATACAATAATTTTCACCCTGTGGGAACACATTTTCTGAAAGCTACAAAAGCGAAAAGGTATATATTGTGTCTTAGGAGTAGATGCATCTGCAACTAGAAAGCCTTTAACAGTAATGTCACAAAATTTTATTTCAGTCCATTAAGAGCAAAGTCGCAATTTACATTACTTTGTTCTTCTCTTCTAGTTCCAAACACGAAGTATAAAATCCATGAATTGTATTATGTGGAAAAAACCAGATGTATGCCTCTCAAAGTCAAGTATGAACTGCTGTAAAACCGTAGCAGATAGTTGTCCATTGTAATCGGTTGCCACCCAAGAAAAATTAGTTCATTATTATTCTCTGATTATGGATCTTTGACACATCACGAGGTACCGACAAACGTAGCCAGCAATTCAGATTTTTCGGCACTGCAGTGCTTCACGCTACGCTCAACACAGGCTGAGTTCGTAGACTTGTGATCGCGGCCCGAGGGCGCTCAGATAACTCGCAATTACTTGGGAAAGGAGGTAGATATCAGTGCGATTACCATTTCAAAAACTTTTTTGTTCTTTTAGCTCCATTTCACTCGCTGTAATATATGGTCTAAAAATAATAGAACAGTAACCTGCCCGCTATCTAACTTTTTCAATACACGATTTGTAAATCAAGTGCATATACTTGAGAAATAGCGTCATTTGAAAACGACTGTTAGGAATTACGAAAAGGTGAATGTCTTATACGAAAGCTAAGATGTTGTACTATAATGTGTCCAAAAATCAGATTTTTTAAACGCACACTTTCATCGAAATCGAGTGAGGAGCGTTACGGAACTAAAAACTCGTGCGTAATGAAAATTAGCCTTTTTTATTTTTTCACAGGCAAGGCAAAGCTAGTAAGGAAAAACTAATTTCATAAAACGATGTAGCGTGATCGTCTATATCATCAACAATTTTTACAACGTGAAAATCGAAAAAGTGTATTTTCCCCCTTTTTTCGTGTCGGGTACGTCGGGCACACGCAGCCGGCGGCGTGCGCCGACTAGGCTGAGGCGTCTCAGCCAAGCTTAGCTCGTCCCGGCGGGTGCGACGTGAACCCGGGAGTATCGTGACTCGTCCTGCCCGAAACGTCTCTCTCTCGCGAGTGTGACGTCATCGCTCCCCCTCTACCAACCCTTTACTCGCCGTCAGCCGTCGAGAGCGAGGCGCAAGCGCTGCGGGAACCGAGCGGGAGCGGCGGCCGTTTTGACCGGCTCTACTCAGGATAGAGCAGGGTGGAGAGCTGCATCAAACCAATCTCCGGACTGAAGACCATAACAACAACAGTCATGTCTGGGGACATCAGGAAGAGGACAGAAATGGAGCTACCCGAAAGGAATGGATAGTCATGGGCAATATCCAGCTCGTGCATAATGCTAAAGACCCAGGAACATTTCGATGTGGTAGATGGCTGAAGGATTACGCTCCTGATTTGGGTATCATGTCAAAATCTGGAAATAATAACACCACACAACGAAAAGTCATCAAATCTTTCCCACACAGCCAACAAAGGCCAGTCATCATCGAATTCGGTACTGAAATTCCCTTAAAGTTCGTACCTCTACCGCGATGGAACTTCCAACTTGCAAACTGGGAGCAGTTTCATAAAAGTCTTCACAACGCCATTCAGTGGATTCCTCCACTGTCATCCAATTATGTACGAATTATAGGCACGATGCCAGGAGATACATTCTACGTGGGTTCCGGAAGGAGTACATCCCCGGATGGTCGAAAGAATGTGATGAGCTATATGCTGAGTACCAGGACTATCATAGTGACTCAAATACTGATGACCTCTTGAGAAACCTCAATAAGAACAGAAGAGAAAAATGGCATAAAACAACGGCAGGGCTCAACTTTACGCATTCTAGTCGGAAAGCATGGAGCCTTATGAAAAAACTTGTTACAGACCCAAGGTTGTCAAATAGAGTAACACATGTAAGTGCCAATTCTGTTGCAGCAAGACTAAAGAATATTTCGAAGTCGAAAGTAGACAAGGCATACACGCGAACGGTGAAAAGGTAACTACACCTAAAAAGGTCCCAGCTACAACCACATCTGGACAATTCACGTGAATTCAGAATTGAGGAACTTGATGCAGTCTTGAAGATGCTAAGGGTAAATAAAGATCCTGGTTTTTATGGCGTATATCCAGAGGTTCTTAAAGCTGCCGACCAGAAACAAAATTGTGGCTCACTGACTTCTGCAATGCGATACTGAAAACTGGAAAATTACCAATGCTTTTCAAAGAGGCTAAGATAATTACCATCTTGAAACCAAGTAAAGATGGAACAGATGCTTCTCACTATCGACCAGTATCGCTACTCAGCATGACCTATAAGCTAACTGAAAGGCTCATTCTAAACTGCATACAAGAGGCCATTGATAAAATCATCCCTGCCGAACAAGGTGGCTTTAGGAAACATCGGAGCTGCTGTGACCAGGTCTTAACGTTGACAACAATAGTAGAAACTGGAGCCGGACGCGGTGGCCGAGGAGACTAAGGCGCTCCAGTCACGGTCTGCACGGCCACTACGGTCGGGGGTTCGAATCCCCCCTCGGGCATGGATATTTGTGCCGTCCTAGTTCGTAAGTAGTTCATAAGTAATTTGTAAGTTTAGGGACTGATGACCCCGTAGTTAAGTCCCATAGACTATACAAACATTTGAACATTTTTTAGAAACTGGATTCCAACGAGACCTTAAAGCAGCTGCACTTTTTGTGGACCTTACAGCAACTTTATGACATTGTGTGGAGAGGAAGACTGATGTTAAAGCTTATTCAAATTATCCAATTTTAAAAGCTTGCATTTCTAGTGAACAACATGCTCTCGAACAGACGCTTTAAAATATTCCTGAACGGACAATCTAGCAAATGGAGGACGCTAAATAACGGCCTACACCAGTGCTCATTTCTGACCCTCATCCTATTTAAGCTATATATCCATAGCATGCCAGACACGGACTCAACGAAAATCCAGTATGCAGACGACCTAGAATTAGTCTTGCAGGGTAAAGACCTCAAGCACTGCGAGCAGTCACCGACGAGTCGCCTGATTAAATTAATGATTGCTTCCATAAATGGAGATTTCAACCTAACCCAAATAAAACTAAAATTACTGCATTCCACCTGGATAATAAAGAAGCCCAAAGGAAACTTCATGCGCCTTTTGAAGGAATCGAAGTGTCACATAACTACAACCCTGTACACCTAGGTATCACTCTGGATCAGTCCTTGACATTCAAAGAACAGTGCTTATAACTTTCAAACAATCTTGGCTCAAGAGCGAACTTACAGAAAGTACCAGTTCCTTCGATGTGACCTCCAAGTGGCAAGAACGAACATCCACCGCACAACGCCTACCTGGTGCAAGATCCATCAAAAAACGTTGAGGCGTTCCACCTACCACGCCAAACCTGGTCGAGGTTGAACCGCATCAGTACTGACCAAGGAAGATGTGCTTACACCATGAAGAAGTGGGGTTTCCTTCCATCTCCTGACTGTGACTGCGGCGCATTTAGCGGTGACTTGGAAAGTTTTTATCAAGTGACGCCAAGTGCTATGGACTGGTTGTCAAATTTGGACATTTCCATTTACTTGTATATATTGTTGTATACTTGTTAAACTATACGATAAATGAATAAAAAATAAAATCAATTATCAGTTGAATAGAACAAAGGCTATAATGAATAAAAGAAATGTCTACAAGTTTTCTTAAGTACCAGGCGATAGACAAATTTAAAAGATATAATAAATAATTTTGAGAAATTCGATTGTTTACAAATTGAGTGTACAGTGAGACCCTGCTCAACGAGCATAATTCCCTTCTGAGCTTTACCTCCAATGCAAAATCTCATTCTTTCTTCTTTCTCTTTAGCCCTGTTCCCATACATGCAGGGTCGACTTTGTTTGTTTGGATATGGCATGTTAATATTGACGGGGTGGCCGAATGACCTTTCTGTCACCACCACCCCCTCCCCCCCCCTCCAGGGAGTAAATGTGTACCCCAAATGTCAGCATATAGTGTTATATGTGTAAAGTGTAACGAAATGTTTGTGAATTGTGTAACTGAGGCGGGACTTGGGGACCAGCCCGGTATTCACCTAGGGGGATGCGCAAAACCGCCTAAAAACCACATCCGGGCTGACCAGCACTCCACCCCGTTCGTTAATCCGCCGGGCGGATTCGAACCGGAGCCGGTACGCCTCCCCGTCTCGGAAAGCGGTGCGTTAGACCACACGGCTAACCGAACGGGTCAACGCAAAACCTCATTATGCAACGTACATTTTTCTATCGGAATTCTTGTAATAATACGAGGGCGAGTCAGTAAATAAGTCGCAAACGGAGGTGGACACTTCGACCGCGCGCTGTGTAGGGGCATTTCTCTACCACTACGACACATCCGTCTTGTGGGTTGCAGCAGTTTGAGGAACCAAATAGAGTTACAGCTCCAGAGCGTCACTTACAGGAGGCAAACGCTGCCACAAAAATCCCAAGCTCGAGACTTTTAAAGCCTTCTCGAAAAATGGGTCGAGTGATTCAATTTACAGGTGGAGACAGCTGAAAAGCAGAGCAATTTTCAGGCTTGTAAACGCAGTACTGGCATGACTACCTCAGTTTGAAACTTATTTACTGATTCGTAGTGTGTGTTCCATTCAGAAAAATGGACTAAAATTTATCCTTTAATATGCAATACTGTACGTTTTGTTTTTTACTAGAAAGTTGTATCAACAGAAGAAAATTAAATTCGTTGGCTTGTAAATTACACACAAGTTGTGTTATGATTCGGGGAGGGAATGGGGGTCGCCAAATTATTTTTAGTTGGAAGGGGGTCGCGTATTCAAAAAGGATGGGAAACACTGTCTTAGAAGACTGGCCCAGGGAAGGCAAACCTACGGTTTCAGCTTCTGTACATTTGGAGAAAACTTTAGACAATGCTGACTGAAATTCAAATTCTGAAGGTAGCATGGGTAAAATATAGAGAAAGAAAAGCTGTTTTCAACTTGTACAATAACCAGACAGCAATAACCAAAGTCAAAGGCCATGAAAGGGACGTAGTTTAAGACAGGGTTGCAGCGTTTGCCAAGAGCAAGCTGTGAAGGAATGCAAGGAGAAATTTGGCAAAGGAATTAAAGTTGAGCGAGAAGAAATGAGAACTTTACAGTTTGCCGCTGACAATAATTCTGTCAGAGACAGCAGAGGACCTGGAAGAGCAATTGAATTGAATGGACAGTATCTTGAAAGGAGGTTATAAGATGAACAGTACAACAAGGGTACTGGAATGTAGTCTAAGAAAATCATTAAGCGATTGCAAAGGAATTAGATTGGGTAACGAGACAATAAAAGTAGTAGATGGGTTCGTTATTTGGTTAGCAAAATAGCTTCAGATTGCCGAAGAAAATCAAATATAAAATGCAGAATGCCTATGGGAAGACCATTTCTGATGTGAGATTTGTTGCTCTCCAAAATTAATCTAAATGTTAGGAAGTCCTTCCTGAAGGTGTGGAGCATTGTACAGAAGTGAAAGATGGACGATAAGGAGTTCAGGCAGAAAGATGGTAAAAGCTTTGTAAACGTGGTGCTACAGACGATTGCTGAAGGTAGATGGGTAGGTTACGTAAGTAATGAGGAAGTGCTGAACAGTATTGGGGAGAAAGGGAATGTCTGGCATATATCGAGTAAAAGAACAGAGAAATTGGTAGGACACATTCTTAGACGTCAATTTAGCATTGGGGTAAAAATCGCAGAGGTAGACTGAAGAAGAACACAGCAAGCAGGTACGGAAGGATGTAGGTTGCTGTTCTTATCCAGAAGTGAAAAGGCTCACACAAGAAAGGATAGCGCGAGATCTGCATCTGCATCTGCATACGATACTAATTGTCCTTGGTGAACACCGAATGGGTATTCAATTCTTCAGCTTCTTATTCGTGATGATGCTTTTGGACTGAAGGCAACGACGACGACGACAACAACAACACACTTGTAGCTAGCACTGAGTGTTCTGAACCTTCGACAGGCTGTCGAAATGCTCCTGTGCTGCCAGATCGTGGTCAGTTAGTTTCCTAAAAATGTTATAATGTTTGTAGAGCTTATGGGACTTAACTACGGGGTCATCAGTCCCTAAACTTACAAACTACTTACGAAATAGCTAATACTAAAGACGGCACAAATATCCATGCCCGAAGGGGGATTCAAACCCCCGACCGTAGTGGCCACGCAGACCGTGACTGGCGCGCCTGTCCCCTCAGCTACCGCAGCCGGCGTTAGCTTCCTCTTGCCTGTACAGTATTCATCCCTGACTGCTGCGATTGTCATATTGAGAATACGATACTAATTGTCCTTGGTGAACACCGAATGGGTATTCAATTCTTCAGCTTCTTATTCGTGACGATGTCCAGCACTGTTTCTCGGTTTCAGTTGAATTGAAAAGAAAGGTAAGAGAGGGGAGGTGCGCCTTTGAAAGGATAAGAGTTGTAAAAATGAAGATAGCATTCGTGTGTGAGTGTTGTGGAGTAGCCGGCGGTCGCTGCGCTTGTCCGTCAGCAGCAGCAGCACGCTCTGCGGCTCCACCTCGCGTGGCCGCCACCGGTCGCCTTGCAGCTGCGGCGTTGTTTCCTCACAGTGGAGCTGCGCCCACCTCCGCGTCTTCTCTGGCGCCTGCTTGCGTCCACGCCTGCTCTCGCACTCGCTCGGCCGGCCGCGGAGACTGAGGCGCTGCAGTCACCATCTGCACGGTCACTGCGGTCGGGGGTTCGAATCCCCCCTCGGTCATGGATATTTGTGCCGTCCTTAGTTGTAAGTAGTTCATAAGTAGTTTGTAAGTTTAGGGACTGATGACCCCCCGTAGTTAAGTCCCATAGACTCTAAAAACATTTGAACATTTGCACTCGCTCGCGGGGCAGCCGCCTCTTCCTCCGCGGCGCGCATACATTCTATATCCGACGGCCTGTGTTGTCAGTGTTCCTGCGACTACTAATGTACCTGTAGCGGCAGCCGCGGTATGCGCACTTTTCCCAACATCACGCGGTTTCGTACATTTGCGAGTGTCGTGCGCCACGGCGCAGTTCAAACACATCAACGTGTTCTTGCAGCTGTTGCCCAGGTGTCAGAGATTCTGGCAGCGAAAATACTCCTCAAACTTCTCGTGCTTCTTCCACCTGCCTCTTCATCTTGTCGCTGCCGGTCGTATCCGACACCTCAGCAGCGAGATGCTGCTAAACAGCCATTCTTTGGCTTCTATTTGACGTAATGTGTCCGTGTGCGACGAGAGTCAGAGCAGCTACGATCCGACCAGAACCCTCGTCCCAAACCACTCGCCTATTGGCCACCTAGGGTCCTACGGCAGCTCTCTCTTACTGTACCAAAGTACTCAAATCTCTGCATGCTGAAAACTTACAGACTCGATTATTTTTCTCCTTATTTTTCAAATAAATATCTCGGAAATTTTGACTTGTACAATGTTTTAAACGGCACCCCGAGTGGATTATGAGTGCAAAACTGTTCCCATTCCTAACTATTTTGTATTAAGGTAAGACGATAGCCTGAAATTTTTCAAAAAATCAGTTTTGAGTTTTTTGCATAATTAGATACTATGTCCTTTTGTGAAACACTTATATCTATTTCTTATTCCTGTCCACCAGTTAGGACTGAATTTAAAAAAAAAAAAATTATTATATCTGTCACTCTACTAACTTACGCCCCTTTTCGTAAAAAGTATTACACCTCCAGCACTTTTACAGTTAGAGAGCTATGTTTCTTGTGTTTTGTACAGAAATTTACGGTTCATATGTTGGTTAACCTGTTAAGGCGGGTCCACACTGAGCGCGCCGTGCTGCGCTGCGCCGCTGAAGCGCGCGCACTGCTGTAGCTCAGCAGAAGTAGAAGGCGCACGTCTCAAGATGGAGCGAGCCGAGATTGTGAGTGCCGCATTTATTGTGCTGTACCATCAGTTAAGGAACAATCGTCGTCATTGGGGAACCCCAGTGAACTAATTGCAGGCGACAGGGGACAGTTCGAAAACTTTTGTCGAATGTCTTTCAGCCGGCCGCGTTGGCCGAGGGGACTGAGGCGCTCCAATCACGGTCTGCACGGCCACTACGGTCGGGGGTTCGAATCCCCCCTCGGGCATGGATATTTGTGCCGTCCTTAGTCTTTGTTTGTTCACGAGAAGTTTGTATGTTTAGGGACTGATGACCCCGTAGTTAAGTCCCATAAGCTATACAAACATTTGAACATTTTTCGAATGTCTTTCGAAGACTTCGAATATCTGTTGAAAGTGATCGAACCAGACTTAATGAAGAAAGACACAAATTGTAGACGTGTTATATCTACCAAAGAGAGACTGGCAATAACTTTGCGCTTTCTGCCAACTGGAGATTCCTTTACAAGTCTGATGTATCTGGTGTATGATGTTCTGACTTTGCTTCCGGTCCCACTCCATAACGAGGACACCTACGCGAGAACACGCGACCTGTCAGCGCGAATTGACGCACGCGATAAACTAGCGCGCCCGCCAGCCGAAGCCCCGTCTAGACTGAGCGCCACTGCCTTTGAAGTACCGACAACAGGCGGAACACTGCGCGGCGCGGTTCGCCGTCCTCACTGGACGCGCACACCAGTTTTGCGCAGCGCGTTCAGTGTGGACCCGCCTTTAGAGCGCATTTCGATAGTCGAACGTCTGCAGGCACGCTTATAAACAAAACAACATCGAGTGGACCAGCATCCCTAAAAATGTATTTGTTGGTTACAGAACTTTACAACTAGGAGTGTCACATGCTGTGATAACATGGAACAATGGAAACATTGCCAGACTAAAAATTTTAGAACAGTCAGGCATATCACCAGAATAGAATACTGTAACTATTCTAAGAACTTGACCGCTTTCATATTGCCAAGTCAGATTCTTCTGCTTCTCTAATGTCTAAACAGGAAAAAGAAAGAGGCAAATGAACCCAAAGGTAATGTGGAACCTTCTTATGATGTAGGCTGCTCCAGACCACTTTTTGGGAACAGATCTGTTAGCTTTTCCTTGAATAAACATCTTGGAAAACTTTGTCTCATTTTCTCAAAACTATAAATTCTGAAACATTTGCCCCGTTTTCTCAGAAACTATCAGAGAAACTTTGATTAAAATGTCACGGATTGTAAACAACACTGCATTATAACTGTGGAACTGCAGTCATGTTGATTGACCCAGTAATTCTGCTGTAATAAAAATATATATGGCCTTTTTCCACAAAAAATTTAATGCACGGCAATTAAATTAATGTGTATATTATAGATTACAATACCACAACGATTTCGGTTCAATTAGTTGCACAAAGATCATTCAATTTTCAGTGAAAATTTCAGACAAATCTGTTCAGTAGATTCTGAGAAAATGGGGCATGATTTTGCTTAATTTAACATTGTCGGTATAGGGCTGACCAACTCACTTTAATCCTATCTTCTAGAAATGTGGCACAGTTTCAGCCTCTTCCTTAGTAATTAAAGTGCTGTAGTTTTAGGAAGCACTCAATCTAGAACGCTTTTGTACTTTCGCAAAACAAATGTAGTTCTTTGTCGATTATTGGAGAAGTCACTAAAATAAAATCATAAAAACACTTTCCTAGCATTTTATATCAGTTCAGACTTAAATCTAAATTTTCTATTTTGTAGCTTTAACATTGTGTGGATTGAATGTTAACACGCGTTTTTTTATACATGCCCATACGGCTGTTGAAGAAGTGAAAACTTTACGAAGAAAAAGTTGTCATCATTCTGAGCACATATCGTCGAAAGAGAAGGAGACATGACAATGTTAAGTAAATCTAATAGTATATTTGACAACAAATTAATCAATATGTGATAAGTTACATTCCGAAGTCGTAGTTGTCAGACACAAGTTGGAAGTACCCTCTATACCATTATACGCGCGCTCTGGCCTGCCATATGGTGCCTGTCATACGTGGCGACAGCGTTGTTTGCAGTTTCACAACACATCCATAAAAACGGGCCCCTGAAGGATTTAATTGAAATTATAAGGAAACTTCTTCCACTCCATCTGGTGGCTGGTGTAACAAACAGTTTGAAGAACGATATAAATAAACAGCCATGGTTGTGGGTTTTTATACTTTAATGACGCGTTTCGCCTACAGTAGGCATCCTCAGACAATCTAAAAATAAGTTTAATTTGGAAACTTTGCTAGTCCTAATTCGTGCGTGCATACACTAACGGATGGAGGAATTTAATGCAACAACTTACATTTACTAGTCCGGGCATGGGCAGTTCGTGACTGCCATGCAGAAACGAAAAAAGACAAAAAGTGTCGGAAAAACCTCACAGAAATTATCAGCGGAGAAGAGGACACTGATGAGAAGTGAAATCTGCAAAATCGACGACAATTTACCTTAACTGCTGACAGCCCTGCATGCTTGACGTATCAACAGATGCCCGTTGAACGTAGAATGCGGGAAAACAAGGTTGTCAGAGTTAAAATGCAAATGATTCAATAGTAGAATTGCAGGTGGCGTTGAATACAGTCGAAAAATATTTTTGTTGCGAATTTTATCTATGTGCAACTATTGACCTATTCTCAGTTTTATGTTTTAACAATAATGTTTATCGGGGTGTTATAACCTTAGTTAATCCTCAAGATAAGTTTTTTTACAACCTTTGTTTCTTGATTGCTCTATTAATCGATTTAAATAATGTCCAATATGGCATTTAGTTAAAGTGTAACTTCGTTTTAGAGTTAATTCGTCCGACATAGCCTAACCGTTTGTTTCGGCTCATAGACTGCATTCAGCCCCAAAATAGCTATGACAACCTCGTTTCCCCGCATTCTACGTGTTGAAAAGTCAAGGATAGTCATATCTCGCGCGTAGCTGGCAGCGGGTTAAGGTAAATTGTCATCCATTCTTACCATTGCTCTCTTCTCCGCTGATATTTCTATGAGATTCTTCCGTCACTATCTTTCCTTTTTCGTTATCCCATTCTAGGATTTTGTTGTTGTTATGGTCTTCAGTCCGGAGACGTTTGATGCAGCTCTCCACCCTACTCTATCCTGAGCAAGCCTTTTCATCTCCTCATAAGAACGACAACCCACATCCACTTGAATCTGCTTACTATACGCGTCTCTTGGTCTCCCTCTGCGATTTTTACCCCACACACTTCCCTCCAATGCTAAATTTACGATTCCTCGATGTCTAAGAATGTGTCCTACCAAGCGATCCCTTCTTTTAGTCAGGGTGTGCCAAAAATTCCTTTTCTCACTAATTCTGTTCAGTACCTCTTCATTAGTTATGCGATCTACCCACCTAATCTTCAGCATTCTTCTGTAGCACCACATTTCAAAAGCCTCTATCCTCTTCCTGTCTGCACTGCTTATCGTCCATGTTTCACTCCCGTGCAAGGCCACACTCTACACAAATGCCTTCAGAAAAGACTTCCTTACACTTAAATTAATATTCGATGTTAGCAAATTTCTCTTTTTCAAAAATGCTTTTCTTCCCATTGCCATTCTGCATTTTGTATCCTCTGTACTGCGACCATCACATGTTATTTTACTACCCAAGTAATAAAACTCATCTACCACCTTCATTGTTTCGTTATCTAATCTAATTCCTGCAGCATCACCTGATTTTCTAAGACCGCATTCCATTATTTTTGTTTTGCTCTTGTTAATGTTCATTTTCTACGCTCTCTTCAACACACTGTCCATTCCATTCAACTGCTCTTCCAGGTCCTTTGCTGTCTCTGACAGAATTACAATATCATCGGCAAAACGCAATGTATTTATTTCTTCCCCCTGAACTTTAATGTATAATCCAAATTTTTCCTTGCTTTCCTTCACCGCCTGCTCGATGTACAAATTGAATAACATCGGAGAAAGGCTACAACCCTGTCTTACTCCCTTCTCAACTGATGCTTCCCTTTCATGCCCTTCGAGTCTAATAACTGCGGTCTGGCTCTTGTACAAGTTGTAAATAACTCTCCTTTCCTTGTATTTTACCCCTTCTGACTTCAGAATTTGAAAGAGTCTATTCCAGTCAACATTGTCAAAAGCTTTCTCCAAATCTACAAAAGCTAAAAATGTAGGTTTGCCTTTCCTTAATCTATCTTCTAAGATAAGACGTAAAGAGAGTATTGCCTCCCGGGTTCCTACATTTCTCCTGAATCCAAACTGATCTTCCCCGAGGTCAGCTTCTACCAGCTTTTCCATTCTCCTGTAGATAATTTGTGTTAACATTTTGCAACCATGACTTATCAAACTGATGGTTCTGTAATTTTCACACCTTTCTGCGCCTGATGTCTTTGGAATGGGGATTATTACATTTTTCTTAAAGTCTGAGGGTATTTCGCCTGTCTCATACATCCGACACACCAGTTCAAATAGTTTTGTCATGGCTGGCTCTCCCAGAGACTTTAGTAGCTCTGAGGGTATGTCATCTACTCCTGGGGCCTTGTTCCGATCTAGGTCTTTCAGGGCTCTGTCGAATTCTTCTCTCGGTACAGTATCTCCTATTTCATCTTGATCTACTTCCTCTTCCCTTCCTACAACATCGTCTCTAAGTTCATTTCCTTTCTAGAGCTGCTCTATGTACTCTTTCCACCTTTCAGCTTTCCCTTCTTTGCTGAGAACTGGTTTTCCATCACAGTTCTTGATATTCATAGAGCTGTTTTTCTTATCTCCAAATGTTTCTTTTATTTTCCTGTAGGCTGTATCTATTTTTCCCCTATGTACACATTCTTCTACAGATTTGCATTTGGCTTCTAGCCATTCTTGCTTAGCCATTTTGCACTTCCTGTCAATCTCATTTTTTAGTCGTCTGTACTCCATTTTGCCCGTTTCATTTACTGCATTTTTATATTTTCTCCTTTCATCAATTAAATTTAGTATTTCCTGTGATATCCAAATTTTTTTGTAGGTCTCGCCTTTCTACCTATTTTGTCCTCTGTTGCCTTCACTATTTCATCTCTCAATGCTACCCATTCCTTTTCTATTGTTTTATTTCCCCCTGTTTCTGTCAATTGATGCCTAAATCTCCCTCTGAATTTCTCCAGAACTTCATGTTCCTTCAATTTATCTAAGTCCCATCTCCTTATTTTCCTACCTTTCTGCAGTTTTTTCAGTTTCAGCCTACAGTTCATGACTAACAAGTTATGGCCAGCGTCTATATCTGCCCCTGGGTATGTCATACAGTTTATCACCTGGTTCCGGAATATATGTATTACGATTACAAAATCTATCTGATACCTTCCGGTGTCTCCTGGTCTCTTCTACGTATACAACCTTCTTTTGTGATTCTTAAACCACGTGTTTGTTACGATTAAATCATGTTCCGTGCAAAATTCTACCAGGTGACTTCCTCTTTCATTCCTTCTGCCCAGTCGATATTCACCTACTACTTTTCCTTCTCTTCCTTTTCCTACTATCGAATTCCAGTCTCCCATAACAATTAAGTTTTCCTCTCCCTTAACTGTCTGAATAATTTCCTTTAGCTCCTCATAGATTTCTTCGATCTCCTTGTCATTGGCAGAGCTAGTTGGCATATAAACATGTACTACTGTTGTCGGTGTTGGCTTCGTATCTATATTGACAATGATAATGCGATCACTGTGTTGCTAATAGTAGTTTACCCGCATTCCTATCTTCTTATTCATTATCAGTCCTACTCCTGTGATACCCCCAACTGATTTTGTATTTATAATCCTGTACTCACCTGACCAGAAATCCTGTTCATCCTGCCACCGAACTTCACTAATCCCCACTATATCTAATTTTAACCTATCCATTACCCTTTTTAAATTTTCTAATTTTCCTACCCGATTGAGGGATCTAACATTCCACGCTCCGATCCGTAGGATGCCAGTATTGTCTTTCCTGATGACAACATCCTCATGAGTAGTCCCCGCCCGG
Organism: Locusta migratoria; assembly: GCA_026315105.1. Taxonomy (NCBI): domain Eukaryota; kingdom Metazoa; phylum Arthropoda; class Insecta; order Orthoptera; family Acrididae; genus Locusta; species Locusta migratoria. The sequence goes on from CM048755.1 coordinate 16,686,792, forward strand.
AGATCCGAATGGGGGACTATTTTCCCTCCTGAATATTTTACCCGAGTGGATACCATCATCATATGTTCATACAGTAGAGCTGCATGTCCTCGGGAAAAGTAACGGCTGTAGTTTCCCCTTGCTTTCAGCCGTTCGCAGTAACTGTGTGGCAAAGCCATATTAGCTGATGTTACAAGGCCAGCACAGTCAAACATCCAGACTGAAGCCCCTGTAACTACTGAAAAGGCTGCTGCCCCTCTTCAGGAACCACACGTTTATCTGGCCTCTCAACAGATACCCCTCCGCTGTGGTTGCACCTACGGTACGGCTATCTGCATCGTTGAGGCACGCAAGCCACCCCACCTCGGCAATGTCTGTGGTTCATGGGGGTGGCATTCTAGGATACCATTGTTAATGATTTAACAGCTGATAGTCTAGGCACTCTTGATGTGTTCTCACGGTGGCCACATCACAATTCACGAACTACCCATGCCCGAACTAGTGAATGAAAGCTGTTGCATTGAATTTCTCCCTCGGGTGGTATATGCATGCACGAATTAGACTCAGCAAATTTTCAAATGTTCAAATGTAAAGTCTATGGGACTTAACTACGGGGTCATCAGTCCCTAAACTTACAAACTACTTATGAACTAACTAAGACTAATGACGGCACAAATATCCATGCCCGAGGGGGGATTCGAACCCCCGACCGTAGTGACCGTGCAGACCGTGACTGGAGCGCCTCAGTCTCCTTGGCCACCGCGGCCTGCAGCAAATTTTCCTAATTAAACTAACTTTTCTTTGTAGATTATTTGTGGACGCGTCATTGATGCATAAAAATTCGCAAGCAAGGCTATTTACATCATTAAGAAAGCATAAGCTCTCACTCCCTGTCGAGTCTGGGAATGTAGGGGTACTTTTATAAGTGACTACCGCGACTTAAAAAAAAATTTCAAATGTTTGGTAAGCTTAATGGACTTAACTGCGGGGTCATCAGTCCCTAAACTTACAAACTACTTGTGAACTACCATATACTAAAGACGACACAAACTTCCATGCCCGAGGGGGGATTCGAATCTCCGACCGTAGCGACCGTGCAGACTGTGACTAGCGCGCCGCAGACCGCTCGGCCACTGCAGCCGATCGCGACTTAGGGATGTAACATTATCATGTGCCTAAATTTGTTGTTAAATACATTTTAGATATACGATAAAATTGTGAGGGATGGCGAGTATTTCGAAATATATCAAAAGGTTTAAAGATGTGATTGCACAGTTGTAAAGTACAATACCATCTATGGAAATTATGTCCCAACATTTTTGTTATATCTACTGCTGTTTCACCTGTATGTGCTCAGAAATAATACAACCACATTTTATTCTGTACGGTTTTCATACTAAAAATGGCCGTATGGGCAGGTATAAAAAAATCGCACTGACGTGTTTTACGGCCCACTTTAGATTTGTAGTGTTATAAGTTTTTGCAAACATTTTGGACCAAAATAATAATCTAAACAATAAAAAATTAATTAATAAGGAAAAAAAATTAGAAAGTGACGGGTTCCGAACCACTGACCTCCAGCGTCACAGCCCAACGCATTGCCCACTGCACTACAGCTAACAGTTGGGAGGCTTCTTCTTTATTCTAATACTATTGATGGCCGTTGTTAACTGATGCTAATATGGCATTTATAGACACTAGATTATCATTTATCGTACGAAGAATGGCGTGTTTTTGTTAATTCTTCAGTGCTTCATTGCTTTGAAATGACAACGTGTAAGTTACAATAAGAAAATCATCAAATACGCAACGCAAGATGGCGTATGCCAGAGTTCTGGGCGAGGAATGTCAACATCTGCGAACGGCTGGTTTTCGTTAATTCAATGGAGGGTGTCAAATCTCCGTTATTTTTGCAAATATCTCCAAAACGATACGAGATATGAAAAAAAAAAAAAAAAAAAAAAAAAAACAAAAAAAAAAACATAAGGAAACAAAGTTGTAGAGAATTTTCTCCTCTACAAATTCGTTTATTAAATTTTCGCGTCACATGAACTGTTTATTTGCAATTAAAATTACTTTACAAACTGCTTTTTTTTTTTTTTTTGGTATTACTAACGTATTTCTTGTCCGAAATATTTCAAAAAGGGAGGTTCTGGTTTCTGGTAGCCAACAATTATGTCTGTAAAACTTGGTACCGATCGGTTGAAAGGTTCGACCTAAAAAGTGGGAACACGTTACATCCAGACAGACAATTCAAATCGCCGTTATTTTTGCAAATATCTTTGAAACGATGCAAGATATGAAAAAACATAACACAGCGAAGTTGTAGAGAATTGTCCCCTCTACCAATTAGGTTATTCAATTTTCGTGTCAGATGAATGGTTAAGCCGTTATTTTCATTTAAATTTCGAGCTGTCAAAAGACGATCGCAAAGGCCCACTTTTAGTGTTACTACCGTAACCTAAAGTGGGCCAAAAATGTTGTTTTGACCTAGACTACAACACATTCAAAGTTTATCGGAATCAACGAGCGGCACTTGGTTAGTGTTACATTTCAGACGACTTCTAGGCGGTATCATGACGTCATACTACCAGCAGCGAGGCATATAGGCCCTGGCGCGTCACGTGATCAATTGAGGCCTGAGCCGCTAGCTGATTGGCCGGCCGCTGGGGCACAGCCACTCCGCTAGCGATCGCGAGTATACGTTAGCGGCGGAAAACTACCACTTCCGTTTTGGACCATACACAGCACGGGTAGAGTCTTTGGCGTGATGTGACAGGCGCCATTTTACATTCAGCTTATTCAGAAATGGTGAACTTTCAAATTGCAGTAGGCCATTATGATGTCTTTAAGAGTAATCACGATACCGTTTACCTTACAAATGAATAATAGTTTTGTAACAAAGAAACATCGTAGCTCTTCAAGTATAGGTATAAGTATTTTCAATGACAGAATACACGAATGAGATTGTAGCGTAATGGGTAGCGTTGAGGGTTCGTAAAGTGTGTGGCTGTAGGTTACAATTTTTTTTTCCATCTTTACATTTTAATTGAACTTCTCTGAATGTATTGTTACTTTTACGTTTCTGTCTTTTATTTACAACTGATTAGAAAACGAAGGACGGAACAGTTATTTGGATAGTAATTTCCGAATATGTGACGTTTACCAAGTGTTTCTTAGGGGAATACTGTCCTAATAATAAACCATTGTAAATGTAATTATCTTTTCGGACGGGGAACGTCACATAACAAAGTACAATGAGAAGGATAAATATTTCTATATTTGAGACTTGACAGTTGACATTATCCATTGGTGGGATCATTAATAAAGAAAACGCTGCTACCCAACTCACGTTTGCCTGAGTAATGTGGTAATAAAAATATTTTATTAGCAGCTTCTTCTCCATCTGCAGAAAAGGAGCCCTAAATGAACTAATGACATAGTGTGCATTAAAATATCTTATTGTGGGTACCAAGTAGGTAATATCCAAACAATATATTGGTATTGGCAATTATAAGATAAATAACTGTTGCAGCTACTAGATCTTCAAGACACTGGGTAGGCCTACTTCGTCCAAGAACACCAAATGAATGGCTGATTGTTGATAGGTACCTAAGTCACTTTTTGATAGTTTCGAGAAAAAGAAAAAAAAACTTTTTCCTCTTTTGTGTTATAAAATAGTGCACTGATAAAATTATATCTTGTACTATAGATATAGATCTACAATTAGGTACATTGTTGACCCAATGTACGTATTTGGACACCAGAAAAAAAATATTTTACTTTGCTGACTTAGGTCCCTTTTAACAATTTATAATATTTAAAGCATTCTTTTACTAGAAATAATGCAGGTTTTAATTAAAAAAGAGTATTATCTGATAGCTCATAATACAAACACAATTCTTTAATAGTCAAAGAATATTATTACATTTCAGAGACATGTTTTTTTTGAAATTTATTCATAATCAGCTACCGGTCACTGTGATAGTCGTTCATAAATGCTTCTGTGTTCTTCTACAATATACGGCATAATTTTTTTCAGGTCTTCAATTTTGCTTTTTTTATGGTATTTTTCCTTCTGGATAAGCTTCTTGAGAAGGTAAATATACTTCGTTAGTTTTCTTGAGGATAAAGGTATTCAGGCTTTGAAAACCAGCTGATCTTATGTACTCACTAGTTTTTATGACACCTTTGTGCTCATGTGAGTACTCAAAAATAGTGATATGTGGAAATATTAAACTGCACCTTTTCATTTCTTGGAAGGTGTCTGCTTTCAAGAGACTGTGTAGACTTCTTATAATAAGTAGGCCACCAAGTAGAACACCCAATGATCATGTGTATTTCGACCGGCGTAATTGTCCCTGGATGTTTTTCCTCAGCATTAGCTATAAGCTCACAAACTTCCAATGGAGTGTAGATACGGTCACATTCCCTAATGGGACGTTTTATTACGCTGAACTTTCGATCACATGGATTGTAGGAGTGTCCACGTAACGGAAAGAACTGTTTAATCCTTTTAAACCTGCATGTATCGGTTAGGGCAAGATAAACTCTTGACAATGTGTGATTCTTGTTTTGCCTAGGACAATTATCCGAAAAGAGGTGTAGCTCGGTAACTGTCTCAGGCACATGATGTTTAATGTAGTCCAACAGGAATGAAGCAACTTCATCAGGTCCTTTGTGGGCCTGTCCTTCATGGTAGATGTAGTAATGGGCTGAATCTTATTCATGTTGAAAATACAAAAAGACATTCACTGTGCGTTGCCTCAAATAATAAATTTCCTTAATAGGGATCTTTGGTAAACTTACATTTTGCATGTAGTCAAATACAAGGCTTAAAATGTTTCCATTTTCTTTACTCTGTTTAGTCGTTTCATGAAGGGCAGGCGTGAACTACTTAGATCGCCTCATTTGCACCATTAATTCTGCTGTCGCGACTCGTTTTTCAGTATCATGTATGCACACATTTTTCTCCTCACAAAAGCAACAATTTTCTTTGCAGTAAGAATTAAAAGTCTCGTACTTGGTATTTGAACCAGGATATTTCACCTTATACAAGTCATACATTTTCTTGACGGACAGTTCAGATGACAAATACGTAAAGTGCATAGTGCATAGTGCATAGTGCGTTTTGTACACAGGAAATTAGCTTATATGTTCGTGCATCTTCAAAAGTTCGTTACGGCCAATTTTTCTTGCATAAGGATGTCTGCCACGTGGCGATTTTCCTTCCAGAAGTAACTTTCTAATACGTTTAATACGCTTGTCGCTCACATCATATAGCCTAAAAAAAGCCTCCCGACAAACTTCTACCTTACTTTCACGGAGAATCACATGGTATTTATATGAATGCATCCTCAAAGAAGCATCTTCATTCCTTGGACGGTGTTGTTTAACATTAGTCACCTCTATCATCCGTTGTAAATGCAAATCTTGCTCATCTTAAAGAATTGTATATCAAGGCTTTGTTTATGTCATCAAACTTTGCAAAGCAGTTTTCCTTGCCCCTAAAACAAAAAACCGAGCATCTTTAGAATAAAGCGAAACGCGTCTGGTCTAAAGTAGACTAATTTACAGTTGCATAAGACGGTCCCATAACCTATACAAACTAATTTGTACTGTTACCAACAGTTGCGTGTTAAAAGGGGGCGAGGGTCAGTGACTTAGGTACCTTTTAACACTCACTCAGTAAAAGCGACTGCTTGTAGATCGTATAATGAATGCTTGTTTGAGGCACGTTTTGACACTCAAACGTATGTAAACACCCCTAGATATCGAAAATGCAATTATCTCAAAATGTGAAAAAATTGACTTAGGTACCTTTTAAAACTCACCCATTCAAATGTTTTGCCTTGTTTGCTCTCAGTATGTCTATATTCAAACAAAATTACTGACTGATGGCACTTTAAGAGAGGCTTCAGATGACCTATCCTGCGATTCCCTTGACGTACACGCCATACAAATAACAAAAAATAACAATAATAAAATAAAAATGCTCAGTTTTCTGCCTAGTGTGGATTGAGATATTTCTTCTTCTGTCGCTCCTGTGGTTGACGAAAACACACTTTTGAGTGTCTACACCTTCTGTAAAAGTATTTTCATTTGTTGTTGACAATACTTGATCGAGCATGGTTGACATGCAACCAGTGCAAAGTGTGGAAGCAGTAAGTAGTGACAGCCAGAATTTTTTCACTTGTATTTGTCTGTGTTCTTTGCAAAAAATATGGACTTATTTCAGCATGCCAACAACGAAAGTTATCAATGGTACGTTATTTCGGCGTGGAATGCTTTAGTGGCAGCTGGCCCAGGCGAATTTTTATTGCAATATTCTATTGTCAATTTCGTCTTTGTATTCAAATTTCATGTACCAAACGTTAATTTTTCAGCATGGTAACAAGGAAACTTATTAAAGACATCTTATTTCGACGTGGAATGCTTTTGTGGACTTAATAGGTTTAGTGAATACAGATAAATGAATACTAGACTCTATGAAACCAGTTGTTACAGCACATTAACAACAGATGCAAATCCATGGTCACGGTTCGTAAAGATGTGTTCCAAATTCTTATCTACTGTTCACAAGGCCGGCGTTAGGGGGGGGGGGGGGGGCAAAAGTGCCCCGGGCACAGGCCCCCCGGTCCCCGGCCCTGGCGCCTAAATATATACACGTGAAATGCAAATCTTAATACCCGCACTTTGATTTTGAACCAAAGGCCTGGGGGGAAGGGGCCCTCATTGAATATGTGGGATCAAATAAGTTTATTTGTAACCATATCGAACATGAATGCTGCGTAATAAGTACGAGTATGCTTGTACGAAAAATGTTCAAATGTTTGTAAAGTTTATGGGACTTAACTACGGGGTCATCAGTCCCTAAACTTACAAACTACTTATGAACTACTTACGAACTAGGACGGCACAAATATCCATGCTCGAGGGGGATTCGAACCTCCGACCGTAGTGGCCGTGCAGACCGTGACTGAAGCGCCTCAGTCCCCCTTTTTTTTTTTATTCTTCAGGTGGATCTAAGTTTTGCGGTCGTTGTTTCAGTTCGTTCTTGATTGTTCGTTGTATGTTTGGCTCAGCTTTTTTATTACAGAGGGCGTTTAGCCCGCTGACCAGGCGCGCTGAACCACGGCGCCCGGCACCCCTCGGCCACCGCGTTTGGCCTGCTTGTACGAATTTTATATTTAATGCCCCTCGTCAAGTTCTATTTCCGCATACTGACTTAGCTGCAGCGTCACGTTTAAGACGACATTGTAGACAACAATGTCTACGTTTCTTCCGTTTTAAAACGGTTTACGCTTTCACTTTTGTCTGCCTGAGAAGGCGGCCAGCTGGCTGAGCTACTGTGCGGATATGAAAAAGCTTCTATTGTTGTGTTTTGTTTTGTTCAAATGTTTGTAAATCTATCGGACCAAACAGCGTGGTCATCAGTCCTTAGCTTACAAACTACTTAAACCTAGGCAAACTAACCTAAGGACAAACAAACACACCCATGCCCCAGGGAGGACTCGAACCTCCACGGCGAGCAACCGCGCGCTCCGCAGCGAGACGCTTTAGACGGCTCGGCTACTCCACCGTGGCTTTTGTTTTGTATTCTGGCTTGTCACTGTAGTGCTCAGAAGTCAGTCGAGCTAAATAGCCTGCAGCACGCTCTCCGTTACTTTATGGTTGTGTAGCAAGTTACATTTTTGTATCGTTGCACCACACAGTTTTACGGGATTTGTCGTAATGGAAACGAATGACCTGAGTGGAAGAAAGTTTTACAGTGCTTCATCAGGTTATCAAAAACGATAGCGTAAGGCTAAAAAAGACAGTGCTGCGAAAAAGGGACAGACGTTGTTACCCTTTGTGCCACTCGATAAACCAACAGTGTCGGTGGAGCCAGAAGGACGTGGAGATGACGTTGAGCCTTCCTTAATTGAGGAAGAACGTGAGCACAACTCTCAGAGACAGTTCCACTTATAACATGTTCCCCTTACGGCAGGCGCGCGTTGTAAAATTTACAACAGGGACTTTTTAAATAAAAGCAAGCCTGTTCTGAACAAAATGTTTTTCCCAGAAAGTAGTTCACAGTCACTGTCTTCGCCTTTTTAAACAAAAGTTCTTGTACTTTCAGTTCTTTTGATAATTTAGCCACTTCAACTGACATACGTTCATTTTCATAGCACCGTACACAGACAATTTTTTCTCAGTGTGCTATTTACCAGCAAAGTTATTACATCTATCACATTTAATTGAAGTGGAGGAATTTTTTTGACGTCCACAGGGATACACGTCCTGTGTTTCTTTGCCTGATGTTCAGGGAAGTCAATGCTTGTACACAAAACTGCATAAGGAATATGGTGAGATCGCCTGGCAATGATTTGAGTTGAGCCCTACTATCGGATTTTTTATTATGGGCACTCGAGTTTAGGGTTTAATTACAAGTGAATCAATAGGCCTATCGCAAAATGAGTTACAATATTTTTATAGTTTTTTCTGCGTTATGCTATATAGAGCAATTTGGTTTTAAAATTCAATATATATATTTTATTTTAGATTGTAGTAAGTATGTGCAGTTTTCGGCATCTTTGCTAAGAACTGTTGACTGCAGAATTGTATAGCGTGAAACCTATTTGTACGATGTTAGTGAAATTTTAATAGGCAAAGGGCACACACATTGATAGTGGAACTCTCAAATTACAGAATGTTTCAGTTAATAAAAAAAACCTCAGTGCTTTTTCTAAAGTAACCTTTTCTCAGCCCAGGATAAAAATATAACAGAAAGGGTGGGTTTCTTTTGAAGGTCTCTTTTGTGGTTTTATGAAGCTTCAAATACAGTGATTGTACAGCGTGATACGGATTTGAGACTGGTTGTGTGCGTGTGCGATCTCGCGATTTAACAATGAGCACTAGACTTGCGCATAATAGTTCGCGATCGGGAGTGCTCACTTTAGTTCGCGGCTCTGCCGCGAACTAGTTCGTTCTTTTAGTTTATCCGCTCTCAGTGACGGAAGAGCGGCGTGGTCTGCGCATGCAGGTGGAAGGAGAAGTTGCCCCACCTAGCTGCTTCATGCGCTTGCTGCTTGAGCCGCTAACGATATCGCGCAAACCAAAAGAAACAGTTTGTGGATAATTTCTCGCGTTTAAGTTTAGAGTTATCTCTATATCTTGGCATTGTGGAATTTATTAGTCAGATATTGCAGAGTGCAGAATACTTCAAAGCAGAAATTTTGTAGCACTGAACTATGTAATCTAGGAGGTAGACGCTAACCTCGAAATGGTTCTCATCAGCAGAAGGCAAACACGTGATTTTTAATTCTATTCGCGACCTATCGCGCATATTTTAGTTCGCGACCTATCGCGCATATTTTAGTTCGCGACCGGTAGGTCTTCTTTTAGTTAGCAGCTCAGCCGCGAAGTAGGTCGCTCTTTTTAGTTCGTCTGCTCGTTTAGGCTTTTGCTACCGCTACTAAAACCACAGCTGAGCTGCATCTCAGCTCGAAATGACGGCAACTTCGAGAAGGGAATCACGCGATTCTGCGCGCTCTCCCGTCCTCTCGCTGTTACCCGTCAGTCTTCGGAAAAGGAGTGGACGAACTAAGAGGCGAGGGATCTGCGAACTAGTTCGCGTAGTTCGCCTGTGGGAGCGCTCTTCCCAACTAGTTCGTTCGCGAACTACACAAGACTAGTGAGCACCACTGTGCAGCGCTGCCGAGCACTGACCCGCGTCCCTTCCGAGCCGCAGCCGTCACATCTGATTACTAACCCCGCTGCTAATCGCACGGTCCAACATGCACGCTGTCTCCCTTCAATATTACTCTTTGTAAAATCCATATCTCACTGTATGATCACAGTAATTGCAGCTTCTTAATCCCACAAAGGAAACCCATCCTTTCTGTTATATGTTTATCCTGGGCTGAGAAAAGGTTACTTTAGAAAAATCACAAGAACTTTTTTTTTATTAACTGAAAAATTCTGTAATTTGACATTTCCACTGTCAATATATGTGCCTATTACCTACTAAAATTTCTATTATAGTCGACATGATCGATTGGAGAGTGTCCGCAACTGCACTATCTTATTTTAAATGTGTTTATTTCCGTCAACAGTTGCAATATAATTGTTTAATAACATGTTTCCATCACTTGGATCATCTTCAGATTTAATTTTATACATCTCTGTTTTACACCTTCAATGTTTTAAAACACCGTATGCATGTTTTAATTATCTTACTATATTTTTATACTTATATCACATACAGTTTTATAATGTTTATGTCTGGATATATTCAAGAATCCCACTTTTAGAAAATATTTCTATAACAAACAATTGTGCGGTATAAGACCCAAGCTTATTAGGGCTCAAGCTATCCACTCCAATACCCCTCCCCCCACCTACTCTTTCCCTCCCCACCACCACCTGCAACCAAATAAAAATACCTACATCAAACTGTAAAACTCAGTACCAATTAGTGCTCAACCAGACGAGTTGTGGACGCAACTATAAGGTAAAGAAAAATCTATCCATTTATGTATAAATGAACTATTGTTCAATTAACCCTCAGTAAATTTATCAAATTGTACATTTCTATTTTACTTTTGTTTTTTAGATCTGAAGATATCCAAGTGATCGAAACATGTTATTAAACAATTATATTGCAACTGTTGACGGAAATAAACACATTTAAAATATTAAAATTTCATTTCATCGGACAAGAAAACTACGCAACCATACTTCATAATTGGAGATACAGCCAAATTGCCACATACAGCTGATAACCAGCCAGGTAGCCGCATTGCAATCACGAAGCGGATGCAATCCATGGCATTGCCAGGGATTTCCATGCGATCGGCGATCGATCACTGCGATTTGCCCACACGCGTACAATCTACGGAGCCATCGGTAGCCCATGCGATGGACCGCGATCCGTCGCACGTGTGTGGGGCCCTTTACAACTGAAACAAAACATCAAAAGAACCGATTAAATTCACGTGCCAGTATAACCAAAATAACGTTTAATCTTCACATACACAAAATAAACAATGAATAAATATAGTAACTTTTAATTACAGATGCCTCTGCAAGTTGACTGCTGGAACAAAGCTTGTGACTGCCACACTAGCAGGCGCGTGTTATACTTTTTAAAGCATTCGATACCGCGTTGCTTACAATTCAGAAAACAAACATAGCTAAGCAAAGGAACTGGTGCCGTTTGAACAGTTGAGTAAGCATCAGTACTGGAATACACTGCAGTGGTGTCGCAATATCTCTAGTTTAAGGCATCGATTAGGCATAAAAACCAACTCTGCTGTGCTTTTTACAACAGCGCGCCCGCTCGAAGGTTAAGCTTGTTGTCGTTTAGGTACGTAAGAACGATCCTCTCGTTCAAAAATTAGTACAATTTTGCAGATGTTGGTACGCAAGAAAGACGTTTAGAAGCATCTGTAGCATCGGCGGTGCAGAGATGGGATCACGTCGGTCAAGAGAGAGACGACAGTAAGGGTAGCATCAGCGTTCAGGAGGAGTGCACGCTAAAACGTCAGACTAATAGTCATAGTATTAGAGCAAGTGACAGTGGCAGTGACGAAATCGTTGCAGAAACTGAATTTGTTTTAACGGCTACATCGACAGGGAATGAGAAGCTTTCATATTTCGATATCGGTCTGTGGAGTGAAAAAAGGCACTTCAGCAGTTTAGGGGTAGCAGAAGCTGTTAGGCGAGGACCTGTGCAAACACCGAAAAGACTGCCGCGGGACAGAAAAAGTAATCAACCTTTTCCTTTAAGTGTGTTTGAGAGAATCTTAAAAAATGGGGAAATTTCAAAAAGAGACTGGCTTGTTTGGAGCATAGAAAAGGAAGCACTCTACTGCTTTGCTTGCCGATTATTTCGCGACGCACGGATGTCTCTAAGTCTGATTTGGCTCTAGGCAATGGCTGGGGGTTATCAAGAGGCTGGAAAAAGCTAAAACAAAAAGTGAGTGAGCATGAAAGCAGCGCTGATCACAAAACGTGTTACTTAGAATGGCGAAAATTAGAAAATGCGCTAAACAGTAGTTCGGCCATAGCAAATCATTTAGACCGAAACATTTTACGACAAGAGCAGTATTGGACTGAAGTACTGCATCGCGTAATCGAAGCGATTCTTTTCCTGCGGAAAGAGGTTTAGCTTTGAGAGGTGAAAATGACTTAGTCGGAGATCGTCGGAATGGCAATTTTTTGGGCCTTTTAGAGTTTTTGGCGAAGTTTGATCAAGTCATGAAAGAGCATTTAAGAAAAATTGAAGCGTCGCAACAAGGAGGAAAACGCATGGTTCATTATCTGTCACACGATGTTCAGAACGAATTTATTGAAATAGCTGGAGACTTTGTTCGCCAAACTATTTTAACAGAGTTGAAATGTAATAAATACTTTTCTGTTATAGTAGATGCTGCTGCCGATGAAGCCCAAACAGAGTACCATGTTTTTATACTGCGTTACGTTTCCCTTGAGGAACAAAATCAATACAAAATTAGAGTGCGTTTTCTCCACTTTGTTGAGTGTTTCAACAAGACAGGTCAGTCAATGGCTAAAATTATTTACGATGAGCTTCAACTTTATGGCTTACAGCTTTCAGACTATCGTCGGCAGGATTACGACAACAGGACCAATATGAGTGGCATGTTTCAGGGAGCTCAAGCGCTTATATTAAAAGAAAACCCGTTGGCAATTTTTTCTCCTTGCGGTGCTCATTCATTAAGTCTGTGTGGCGTCCATGCTACGGAGAGTTGCGCGGATGCAGTAACTTTTTTCGGAATTGTTTCGAAAACCTATACTTTTTTTTTCATTCCAGTCCCCAAAGGTGGGAAGTTTTAAAGGAAAATATTGGGTCGTCCCTTCACGGGCTGTCGGTAACGAGATGGTCTGCGAGGATAGACGCAGTGCGTCCATTTGCCAGGATTACAAAAGGCTGTTGAACTTGCTTTCAACTTTAATATGACTGCAGAGGCACGCACTGAACTAAAGGGCACTCAGAAGTATTTAAAATTATTTCAGTGTGTATTCATGTCTTCAATGTGGTACAAAGTACTAGCTGCTATAAACTTACGTAAGGTTGTGCTTCAAGCAAGGGAAGCTACAATAGAAGTTGAAAGTACCAATGTGAAGAGTCTAGAGGAAGAATTAAATAAATTGAGAAATAGTTGGGATACTATTTACGCAGAAAGTTACAAAGGAGCAGAAAATATTGGTATATCACCTAACTTGAATGTAACGATTTGCGGCACAGAGATACGGAAAGGCAAAAGAAACTGCTTCGTAGATGAGACACCAGAAGAAGATTTAAAACTGAGCCCAGAGGACAGTTTTAAACTAAATGTTTTCAATGTTATTCTAGATACAGTTGTGGGAAACTTAACTATAAGGTATGCTGCCATAGACAACATGAACACATTTGGCGTCTTGTGGAACTACGTAAGCCTAGATGATTCTACACTCTCAGAGCGCATAGGAAATATGGCATCATTGTACAGCGTAGACGTCAATAAGCAGGATTTGAAAGAAGAAATTTTTCAGTTTAAAAATATTCATGCAGCTAATTTTGGGCCTGAACCACTTAGCCCTCTGCGTCTTCTCAATGCTCTTCAAAAGTGCATTTTCAATAATATAATGGTAGCCTTACGGATTTTCTGCAATTTGGCCGTTACTGATGCCCAAGCAGAGCGGTCATTCAGCATTCTTGCGAGAGTCAAGAATTGTTTTAGAACTAGTGCCTTGTTGGATTAGCCATGATCTCAACAGAGTCAGAGTTAGCCCGCTCATTAGATTATACTGCAGTTATAAAAGAGTTCGCATCTAAAAAAGTTAGAAAGAAGGTATAATTTTGTAAAGTATTGAATGTATGTAAACTGTGAGCATTAAAAAATTTCTTATAAAAGGCGTTGTTTGACTTTTCGCATTAAAATTTACTGACTTTATCCAAAAAACGAAAGTTTAAAATGAAGTATTTTGGGAAGGGGCCTAAGATCACTTCCCCGGGGACCGTAATTCCTAGCGCCGGCCCTGACTGTATATTTAAAGCTTTTATGGCCATTTGTTGACATGTTGTCCGTTCTGTCGAAGTGTGATGTTTGTCAGACGTTTCGTCCAGTATGAGCTGCTGACATTGCCCAAGTTTCACCATCCATGAGCAATGAAATATGAAACTTTAACAGTGCTAGCCAATCTGAGTCTGAATTGGTCGTAGCGAAACGTCTAGTTGCAACATCAAACAAACGTAGGCCGAAAACTCCGAGACAGAAGCCAACACGCTCTGTGTACGACATAGATTGTAGCTGGGTACATAATTTAAATGTTCAAATGTTTGTAGAGGTTATGGGACTTAACTACGGGGTCATCAGTCCCTAAACTTACAAACTACTTATGAACTAGCTAATACAAAGGACGTCACAAATATCCATGCCCGAGGGGGGATTCGAACCCTCGACCGTAGTGGCCGTGCAAACTGTAACAGGTGCGCCGCAGAGCGCTCGGCCACTGCGGCCGGCTACATAATTTTAAGAACGTCATTATTGAATATTTATTTAAAAAAAATAAGTAGTTGAATAGTCACTGAAAGATCCGTGCCGTACTGTCTGTAAAACGGTTATTTTTCACTCAGACAGTAAAGAAAATAAAACAAATAAAACACCAAGCTACTTCGCGAGTAATAGACAGACTGAGGTAAACACTAGCCGAGTGTCAACACAAAATAGCGTGATCGTCTGCTTTGTTTGCATTCTGTCAGTTTACGCCGGCTCAGACCTCACGTGACGTGGCCTGTCTTCCTCGCAGTGTTGGCCGTCTGCCGACTCAGCCGGAGGCTGCGACACGATGACCGGCTTTCCGACTGCCGCTGCCGCTGTCGACTCTTACGTCCGTGTTTACAGAAAAGTCACGAGCCAAGCAGCCAGCTCGCAGCACGGCCACAGGAGTGACCTCCGCGGTTAGCCGAGCTGCTCACCGATTCTGTGCACACTTCTGCCAACGCTGGCATCGACTCTGAATATTGCGTTCAGTTACCTACAATTTACACAAAAAATACTGCAGTGGCGCTGAAGAAAGAATTATGAACTTTTAAGATTATGATTAGACAGTTTAGTTCACCCAAACATCAAAAACTATTTTTGCTTCTAATTGAATAAGTAAAGCGACATTATAATTGTGCACGTCTTTCACTTTGTGAGTTCTTCAGGCACAGTGTCCCGACCGCCACCGTGTCTCCTCTTGTTACTGGTCACCTTCTTTCCCACACAGAATCCGTGTTCCTTTTCGAAACGTGGTCGGAGGAATAAATGATGCTGCGTCTCAGCGTTAACAGGCGACAAGTATGCTTCGGCCCCAGAGAAGGGCCTCTGTCGCTATTTACTAACACTGCGAGGGTTCCCGTTCTTTTTGGTTTCCTTGTTGTATTTAGCTAGTCTGGAACCCCCCGTCTCTTCCACAGTCTTCTTCCTGTGAGCTGTAATTAGTTCAACTTCTACTAAAGAACACACTGCACCAATAATTCCAATACGTTGTTTTTATTTATTGCGTCGTTAAAAACAATATTTTATGTAGATACAATACTGCATCTCTTTTTACTGTAACAGAAAGAAAAACAGCTCTCTTATGTCACTCCAGTATATACATGACTTCTTGGCTGTGGTATTGCTTGGTCCATGGGTTGACTATACTCTTTTCTAGCTACTTTTCCAAGGAAAGCCATGTGGAACACCTCAGCCAAGATAAATATGATTTAATATCTTACATTTTAAATAATAGATAATTAACTCTACTTGTGGTGTCGCAAAAGTCTGAAGTGCGCGCCACGTACTTTCGCCGCGCGCCGTCATGCAAGTACGGCGCGGCGTTCTTACGACGTCAGCCACGAGCGCCCTCTGCTGCAACCCCATCGTGGCCACCACTGAACTGTATCGGTCACTTGGCAATAGGACAGGCACCAGGACAGTCTCTCATCAGTAGACAGGCCTCTATCTAGTTAAACTATGTATCTGCATTCCACTAGATTTCAGTTAACAAAGTTAAGTATTGTACGATCTCTACGAAATATATATCTTGTTCTAATGTAGCTTAGTGCTTCTAGTTTCTGCTGTCGCACTGGCTGGTCACCTCAGACTCTGTACCCGCACACGCGTGCATCCTATTTCCCTGCGTCGGTCTCTCTACTCGGCCACCGACACCTAGGACAACCGGCGGCAACGAGACACAAAACTACTAATAACGGAAAAAATACTTGTTCAATGATAATTATGTACCTCACACCACGTCACGCTATACCTAGTTATTTTGTTTGCTTGAGCTTATTTTTGTCTCTCTGTGCGTAAGCGCCAAGCGTGCCCTTCGCGGAATGCTGTCATGCATACAGAAATCATCCACTTGCTTGCATAGCCACAAGTCAAACGCGTGCAATTCTTACGCAACCAAGTCTCAGTCGCACACTATAAATGTAATACGGTAAGCTATCAGAAGCTGACACTAGTTCAAAGCAGAATCGTAGAAGCCGCAGGGGAAAGCAAAAGGCACAGAATATTCAGTAGTGCAGCGCCAGCATAATAAACTGTGTGAGTAGTTATGTATTTCAGGACATTGGGCCTACAATTAGACACACGTGCTTCAGTGTCATTGCTCAATCTCAGCACAAATACAGTGGCGGACTAAGGCTGTTGGAGGCCCGGGGCGGCGGCAATACAAAATGAGGCCGCCCGTCCGCTTGGAAATGCATGTATTACTATCAAAAGTTTGTACAGGTTTCCAGCCAAGTTCGCGTTTATTTTTGGATGACCTGTTTCGACGTTACTCAGACGTCATCTCCTGATCTTGGTATTACCTGCTGTTCAAGACACGTCTTATTAAAATCAATATGCAATCTATATTTCGTAATCTTCTTTTGTAAAGTCAACACGGTGAACATTTTCCCAACAGCCAGGCGTCGCATTATGTATGGAACTCATTGTTCTTTGGGGGCGATCTAAATCAATTTGTACAGGATTTAATTTCATTATTTTGGCTTAAAACTTCAGAAGAATGTGCTTTCTTTATCTTACTCTGATTCTACAGAAAGCAACTTCAACACTTTGAAGATTTGTTTTCTGAAGGACTTGGCAAGGCCAGTAGCTTCGTGCTACATGTCGCTATGTAAGACAATGCACATCCTCGCTTTTACAGACGCAGAGAGAGCGATACTTCTCTAAACCTGACTTGCTCGGTTCGTGTTTGCAGATTCCGCTCAACAAGTGGTGGCACCAACTGCTTGGGATTAATACACACTTGCAATTCTTCAAATTTTTGTGACTGTCTTTTGGTAGTTCTGAGTTCACTACTACAGTACTTTGTTGCTCCAATTATTTAAATGACTGTCATCTCAGATCGCAACTTCACAACCTTCGAGCTTTAATCCGAATTTTATCTGAAGCAAGCTTGAAGTGTAACAAAGACAAATGTGTTTTCTTCCAGACTGAAATTCACTATTGAAGTCATGTGATAAATACCCAAGGTGTCCACTCCTTGCAGTCGCAATGACTTGCAACACGTTAACTTTCAACTCCTTGCAACGTCAGCGAAATTCGGTTAGCTTTGGGGAAGCTCACATACAAAATGCTGACTACCTTTAATGCAGCACAATTTGGAGCTGCCTTGCATCGCTTAAGACGGAAAAATTAAGATACCTTTTGTCTGGTTCAAAGAATGTCAATTCTTTCCAAAAGCTCAAGGACATATTACTTTGTCATCGCTGTCTTGTGCATTTTGATTCACGGCAGGTGACGCACCTTCGTGTGGAACTGCTGCAGTTTTGTAGCACAGAATTTTTACAGCTAGCAGGGCCTATTGCTTCAAAATCGTCGAACAAAGTACAATGTAACCATTCTCAAATCGAGGAGGGAGATCTAGGAATCATTTATGGAATGAGATAATTTCATCAGTATCTTTTCAGTCGCAAATTCTATTTGCTGACTGATGACAGGCCTTGTATAACCACTGTTTAGTTCTTCCAAGCCACTTCCGCCTCGTACAGCGCAAAACATAAAACGCTAAGATCTGATATCAATAGGAGGTTCTATACTGAACAGGATCACTTCTAAACATGCACTTTTACCACTCTGTTGTATCGGAGTCTGTTTCTTTGGAGGCTTCTGGTTGTGCAATTGATGTACAGGATGGTTAAGCTTTGCAGAGCTATCCGCAGGATAGGATCGCGCAGGCGGATCTCGATTTGCAGACTCGACTGCACTCCTTCGGCACTGGTTGACAAAGTTCTGAGAGACTGGTAGGTTGCCGATATTTTGCGCGGCAGCACTCGCTTGTTTCTCGATACTTGTGACAAGAATAAATAAAATATTAATCTCTTCGTCAGCAAGAATAGAATTCTTCGTTTTTGGTAATGAAACCGCCGCTTTCCTGCTGCAGTGTCCATTTCATCCATACGCGTTTCGCCATCTCCTATTTCAGGGCAACGCCAATGGTTTCGTTATCTAGAAAATACGTTTTTGTTTAAAGATGCAGCATTAACACATTACAAACAGTTCACTTTGTTTTAATCGAAATAAATAGCCTATGCGCTATTCACGTTTTATGGTCTTGGGACTTTCATCTACGATGTTCTTCACATCTGGTCGCAGGTTGAATTCGCACAATCCCACCATTTATGCATTGTCTTCTTTTTATCCCTTTTTCGATGTGTTAATTTACTGTTACACATTTTCTTGAAGGTGTATCACACACCACAATTCGTTGTTTCCCACGTAATGCCAACTTGGAACTTTTGTAGGATATGTTATGGTGGCCTTATCATTACAAATTATACATCAAATGAACGAGTAACTAACATTTTGTCCTACAAGTGTTCAATGTGAGCACCCTTCGTCACACAGAGTCGATAACCGAGTTCGTCCCAAACCTTTCTCAGTATCTACAGTAATTAAAACCGTAGCTTCAGTCCAAGATTTTTTTAGGTCAGCTGGTAGCGGAGACACACATACCTATCCTTTTCAAATCTCTAAAGGTAAAATTTTCAAAGTTTCATAACTGAGGAACATGTAGGCCATGCGAAACAACCTGTCATCTGGATGCTTGCGGCCAACCCAGCAGTCGGGAACAACGTTGTTTAACCAGTCGCGTACGAAGGTATTCAAATGAGGCGAAGCACCATCTGCAAGACAAACAGAGTTGCTTGTATAATTTGTAATGGTAAGGTCCCCGCAAAAGCTTGAACATTCTTGCACTCATTCGAGTACGTCCTGTACTTTTTCCACACGCTCTAAGGCTGCCTGCAGACGCAAAGTTGACTCCCCATCTCAGAATACAGTGGCCGAAGACTGCGTCCTTAGCCTCCTATTTGATGAAATTTATAACTTTTTCAAATATCACTGACTTACATGGCAGGAAATGGAAATTGTTCGATTTTGTGAGTATGAATCTCAGAAAAGCGGGGCGTGGGGGGGGGGGGGGGGGTTCGAATCCCCCCTCGGGCATGGATATTTGTGCCGTCCTAGTTCGTAAGTAGTTCATAAGTAGTTTGTAAGTTTAGGGACTGATGACCCCTTAGTTAAGTCCCATAAGCTTAACAAACATTTGAACATTTTTTTTTTTTCAGAAAAGCGGTGTGAATTTCGAAAATCAACGTGTTTCCAGAGTCTTAAGTTCGAGCAAGGTATTTAGAGTACTTACTAACTCCGAAACATGTGTAGAGAAGTACAACTCCTATGTTCGTGTTACTGGCATTAAAAAAAACCGTTTTCGATTTAGGTCAATTACTCGATATGCTGTTGTGCCATCATGGAGGAAAAAAAAAAAAAAAAAAAAACAAACTTGCGGAATGTGTAGTTATTCGCGTATTCTATGAAACTGTAAATTTATATAACCTAGGAACTAAACTGCTGAAGTTACCGGTTCCTAGACGTACAACTTTAACTTATGCTAAGGACAAAACACACACACACACACGAGTTAGGTCTTGAACCTCCGGCAGGAGTGGCCGCGCGGTACGTATTCTGTAGAGCTGCTAAGACAGCTGTGGAGCGTCTCTGCCCACCGCAACGATAGCTGGCATATAAGTGGGCACTCTGACGCCGAGAGCATGAGTTAGCACAGCTGAGAGGCGAGAACCGCCTATCGAAACACAAATCGAATTAATGTAGCCATCAAGCACTCGAAATGGTCGTGGTAAATCTGCTAACAGCGTTACCGCCAGGGTAAATTAAGCATACAAATTAAAATTCACCCCGATCCTTCCATATCCTACGTATTAAATGGATTTACTTACGCCTCTTTCCCACATCAAATGTTTGTAAATCTTATGGGACTTAACTACGGGGTCATCAGTCCCTAAACTTCAAACTACTTATGAACTACTTACGAACTAGGACGGCACAAATATCCATGCCCGGAGGGGGATTCGAACCCCCGACCGTAGTGCCCGTGCAGACCGTGACTGAAGCGCCTCAGTCCCCTCGGCCACCGCGGCCGGCTCTTTCCCACATGTCATAGGTAGTTCAGACACCGAACTACCATAGACCTGAACACGCTATAACATGGGGAGACTTCGAATTTGATACCTGTCAGTGAACATACTGTATAATACCTTGTATATATTGCCGCTAGAGACCACGTACACCGACTGCCGGCGTGGCGCAGGGGGGATAGCGTCACCGACTGGGGTGCTGAAGGTCGTCGGTTCAATCCCGTCCACCGGCAAAAATTTATTTCTTTGTAATTGACAATTCCAGAATCTTCTACATCTTTCTTATGTCCACTTGGAAATTCTACTTGTTTCTTATGTTAACTGTTCTAATTTCTGTATAAATAGTAGACCACTCTGCCCAAGAGGCAGTCAGTGCTGCGTGTATGTTAAGTTCGTAATAAACGTGCTTTCAGTATAAGTGCTGTGTTCAGTTGCCTTCGAAGTCAAGTCTGCTCCTATTTCAACGTGACATTGTTTGGTGGAGGCGCTGGGTAACCTGTGCAACAGCTTCATCACCGTGGCTCCATTTAGGCAACGTAAGAGCCGTCGCTTACACGAACTGGAACCGGAATACAAGGGATTTACCGAGTAAATCCTTCCAAAAGTCAGTATCATCAGAAAAACAATGGACACGAAACCAGCGGTAAGCCAACTGCACATCAGACATCCGTCGGTGTTCTCTGGAGACGCTGGACAGGACCCTAATAAATGGCTAAGAGGGTTCGACCGAGTCGCCAAGTACAACAGGGGGCACCATACGATGCGCTTGGCCAACATTTACTTCTACCTGGACGGAATAGTCCAGCAATGGTTTGAAAACAACGAAGACAAGTTGAATGACTGGGAGACGTTCCAGGAGGAACTTAAGAAGACGTTTGGAGACCGCCAGCGACAAATCAGCTCGGTGGAAGAACAACTGAAGAACTGGGCCCAACGACATGGTGAGCCGACACAGTCATTCATACAGAATGTTTTGGCCCTGTGTAACATAGTGAATCCGAATTTGACTGAGCCTACAAAATCACGCACCTGATGAAGGGTGTAGCAGAAGACATGTACCAAGCTATTCTGACAAAAGACGTCGCTACGACGGAAGAGTTCATCAATTGGTGCCAGTGCATTGAAGAGATGCAACAAAGGAGGATTGGACGAAAGAAGTATGACAGACTCCCAATGTAGTCCCTATTGCCGTTGTGGAAGATCAGCATGACTTCGCTTCTCTCACACGACAAATTGTGAGAGAAGAATTACAACAATTTATGGCAGCCAGGACTATAAGACCGAGCGAGCATCAGATCATGGCCATGGATGTAAGCCCTGTAAGTCACGAGGGAGCCGACGCCGCTGAGGAAGAGGTATTTCAGGCAATAGCTCCTGTCTGCCCCGCCAATCGCACCCGACGTGAAGAATGGCGTCGCCCTGCTATGACGTACGCTGCAGTCGCCAAACGGCAGCCCATGAACCGGCCGATGCGGCCACAACCAACTTCCCCGGCAACTATGACGCACCGCAGAAGAACAGACGTTTGGAGGACAGAAAACAACACACCACTGTGGGCGCCCTGGACATGTCTTACGCTACTGCAGAGAGAGAAGGCGAGTATTCGACGATTATTTTGCCGCAAGACGTCAGCCATCAGAGCAGTTTTATCCCAGGCTATTACCTGCTGATGAGTTCAGTCGACCTATGAGTAGAAGCCCAGCGCCGTACCCTAGACGAGGTCGCTCCCCGACGCGCCGCAGCCGTTTACCATCGCCGTACAGAGGTACCAGCCGCTCCCCAAGCCGCCTCGCCCAGGAAAACTAAGCGAGGCGACCATCTGCGGAGGTGAGGCCGCTGCAGATGAAAATCCTCCATGGGCGACAGTCGGGAAATCTTGTCGACGTCATAATCGACGGCCAACCTGTCCGGGCACTTGTCGATTCAGGAGCGTCTTTTTCTGTATTGTCGGATAATTACCGCCGCACACTAAAGAAGACAATGTTCTGTGACACGGGGGCAACTATGCTGAAGGTCGCGAATGGAAAGTACGTCCAGCCAGCAGGAACTTGTGTCGCAAGAATAACCATCAACAACAGGACCCAGCCGTTTGAATTTGTCGTGTTAACAGAATGTAGTCACAATGTCATCCTCGGATGGGACTTCCTTCAGGCATCCCAAGCTTGACTGTGGAAGATCTGAGCTGCAAATTGAAGTTGTTCCGACGTATACACGTAATACAGAATTTTCTGGAAAGTTATTTGCCGTTGGCAATGTGACGATCCCGCCATTGACGGTGAGAAGAGTCACAAACACAGATGAGCGATTAAACTGAAGTGCCTGTTGATAGTAAAAAGTTTAGCAGGCTCACCAAAGAAATTTTCATACCAGTGGCTCTCATAAGCATTACCGGAGGTCGAGGAGAGATTTGGATCACTAATTGTCACGAGCAGTCACAACTTATCTCCAAGGGAATGTGTATCGGGACAGCTGAACCAATCCAGGACGGTGAGCTCAACGTCATCAACGAAGACCCATGCTCTGCTGTTAGTACAGACAACACGCTGTAGGAAACAAATGTGGAACTGCCAATAGGGCCCGGACTGACCAAGGAACAACGCCAGCGGGTGTTACCTATACTACGTCAATTTTCGGGTACATTCACACCACTGCAGGGGAAAAGTCAGACGAAATGGCCCACGATACGGCACCGTATAAATAAATACTGGGGATCATCCACCTATTAGCCAGCGTTCGTACAGAGTGTCGACAGCTGAAAGACGGATAATTCGGGAGGAAGTGGAGAAGATGTTGCAAGATGACATTATTCAACCTTCGGAGAGTCCTTGGTCGTCTCCGATGGTCCTCGTAAAGAAGAAGGATTGCACGTGGCTATTCTGTGTCGACTATTGGCGGCTGAACAAAATCACAAAGAAAGATGTCTACCCACTGCCGCGCATTGACGACACCTTAGACTGCTTGAAAGGAGCTACATAATTCTCCCTGTCAGCTTCGTCGACCTCTATTTGCCAGTAACCTGTCTGCATGTCCATGGTTGAGAAGACGGCTTTTATTACACTTGACGGCCTCTATGAATTTAAAGTAATGCCACATTCGAACGCATGATGGACAACTTGCTTCGACACCTTAAGTGGACGACGTGTCTGCTATTTAGATGACATTGTCGTTTTCTCGAAAACATTTGAAGAACATCTGAGTCGCCTGTCAACTGTGTTGAAGTGTGTTCAGGCAGCCAGACTCCGCCTGAATCCAAAGAAGTGCCTCTTCGTCGCCAGAGAGATAAAAATCCTGGGGCACCTAGTCAAGGAGGATGGTGTCCATCCTGATCCAGATAAAATAAGGGCAGGCACTGAATTTCCAACTCCTCAGCACATTCGTGATGTGAGAAGTTTTCTCGGGCTGTGCTCATACTACCGACGTTCCATAAGAGGATTTTGTAACAAGGCACGCCCATTACAAGAACTTCTGCAGGGAGACGCCAAGTTTTACTGGGATGAGACAAAAGAAAGAGCTTTCCGGGCACTTAAGGAGGCTCTAACTTCCGCACCAGTGCTAGCCTTGTACGACGAGAATGCGGAAACGGAACTTCACACAGACGCCAGTGGTTATGGGATTGGTGCAGTGCTTGTACAAGTTCAGGAAGGTGCTGAAAAAGTGATAGGCTATGCATTAAGAGTACTCTCAAAGTCCGAGATAAACTACAACTGAGAAAGAATGTCTCGTAGTTATCTGGGCTATCAACAAGTTCCGGACGTATTTATTCGGCAAACCATTCACCGTCGTGACAGACCACAATTCTTTGTGTTAGCTGACTAGCTTGAAGGATCCATTAGGTCGACTACCAAGATGGGCACTAAGACTCCAATAGTACGATGTCACAGTGGTATTCAAGAACGGGCGCAAACACAAGGATGCCGACTGCCTTTCGAGGAATCCATTAGTGGAACACAACAGCATTAATGAAATTTCAGCTCTCACTGAATTAGATGACGTTACAGCTGACCAGAGGGAAGATCCAGCGCTATTAAAAACCATAGAGGCCTTGGAGAAAGGAGAACCGGCCAAAGGAGAGTTCCAGCTTATAAATGGAACATTCTATAAGAGCAACTACGATCCACTGGGCCCTAAATGGCTACTGGTCGTTCCAGCTCATCTCCAACCAGCTATTCTCAAATATTTCCACGATGCTCCAATATCCGGTCATCTGGGATTCGTGAAGACCGTAGACAGAATCAGATGCAGGTATTACTGGAAAGGTCTCTACCGATCTGTCAAGCACTATGTGACTCACTGTAAAGAGTGCCAGTGACGGGAGCATGTGCCGCAATTACCTCCAGGGCATCTCGTACCGATTCCGCCGGCAGCAGCTCCATTCCACCGAGTTGGGCTCGATATTTTAGGGAGGTTCCTGAAGTCGACAACCGGTAACTGATGGATAAGTCTGCACTGACTACCTCACACGCAGTGTTGCCAGAAGACAGCTAGAGAAAATACCTAGTGTCTTACAAAAATGTACCTACATTTTCCCTACTTTCTCCCTACCCCTCATTAATGCCCCTACATAAGGGTCGCAGCCAGAATTTGGGTCTGGGAGGGGCTGAATCCAGGAGTCCGGCCAGAAGAGCTTAACCAGTTGATTAATGTGACATGTTACAATTTTGAAAAACTTTAAAATAAATATTTGGCATCATGCTTCACTTGCTAGCTATGTTGTTCCAGTGACTGATCGTTACTGATTGATGGAGTCAAGTGTAGATTATGACGCGAATTCCAAGAGCTCTGTTACAAGAGGATTACTGATTTATCGATCTGACCAGAGTACGTCAAGAACCTGTCAATCATAGAGCAGGAACAGCAGAAATTATTTAGTTCAAAGTCAGCACAAAAAAGGAAGTCCGTCACTCTACATGATTCGATTTTCTAAGAGTAATGCTATGCTGAGAACGAATATCTAGCGCTTTGTTCATTATAACTTAACGTTGGCTGTCGCAAATGTTTTAGCGTTTTCTTGTCAGCATCTTCTCATTTACAAGTACTAACTAGTATATCGTCCTAACGTAAATAAATAACAGTCTAGTCATGGTAATAAAACGTCTTTTGTTCGTGGAAACAATGCATTTTTCTTGTGCTGACATTTTCTCAAAAATGTTCAAATATTTGTAGAGCTTATGGGACTTAACTATGGGGTCATTAGTCCCTAAACTTACGAACTACTTATGAACTAGCTAATACTAAGGACGGCACAAATATCCATGCCCGAGGGGGGATTCGAACCCCCGACCGTTAGTGGCCGTGCAGACTGTGACCGGCGCGCCGCAGAGCGCTCGGCCACCGCGGCCGGCGACATTTTCTAACACTATTTCCAAACCGACTCTCCATTCCACTGACATACATTGAAATCATCATTTTTCGCCTCAATTTTAATGTGTCTGAAATTACGTTTTCAAATTCATATTGTTTACTATGAACAGAAAACAACTATGCGTCTAAAATATCATTGGCTACTTCAAACTTTGCCACAATTGGTCAGCTTCATTTCCGCGTGCTGACAACTGTTCTGTTGCCAACATTACCCTCTTGGCCTGTGTTGACGATTGTAAAATTTTACCAAAGTACCTACGCATTGGGGGCTTTTGGATGAAAATTCCCAAATGATTTTAATGTTTGTAAGTACCCACGTGTAGGGAAAATTCCCTACTTCTGGCAACACTGCTTACACGTTACGCTGTCACCAAACCTGTGCCTACTGCAGATGCTCCAGAGATCGCAAAATTCATTGTAGAAGACATTATTTTGAAGCATGGAGCACCACGTGTCATGATATCTGATCGTGGAAAAGTATTCCCGTCAAAACTAGTATCAGAGGTAATGTCACGGTGCAACATTGTCCACAGAATGACAACTGCATACCATCCTCAGACAAATGGTCTTACGGAACATTTTAACAAGACCTTAGCCGATATGCTGTCGATGTACGTCGATGATGAGCAGAAGGATTGGGATACAATTCTGCCAGTCGTGACATTTGCTTACAATACTACAAGACCACCACAGGCCTCACGCGGTTTTCCTACTCCATGGTCGTGAAGCTGAGACGACAATGGATACGCTGTTCCCGTTCCAACCGGACGACACTCAGGATGACTAGCTCATCACAAGGGTCGAAGAAGCAAGACAGCTGGCTCGCATACGGACACTGGACACCCACGAGAAGGACCGTCAGCAGTATAACGACAAGCACCAACCTGTTGTATACACTCCAGGAGATCTGGTATGGATTTTTACCCCTGTACGGAAGGTTGGACTGTCAGAAAAGTTATTGAAGCGATACTTTGGTCCATATCGTGTCATACGCCGCCTGTCAGACGTCACATACGAAGTTGAGGATTATGATTCGTCGTCCAAACGACAAAAACGAAGAGACATTGTTCACGTCCTGCGCATGAAGCCTTACTACGATCCTGAATCCTTATGCCCCCCCATAGACCAATAATAAACACTCTGACATAAAACATAGCCCAAGCCCACACCGAACGTAACATGCGACAAAATGCAGGAAATGCTGATATACACAAAGTATATCTGTACAATATGGCAACATTGTATACTACCGCGGTTCCTGCTGGAAATCGCGTTTAAATTAAAGATTACATATGTAGACAATGTCTGTGGTACAGCAATGCATGCACACTGCACGTTGGTGCCTTATCGCTACAGAAGGCGAACTAAAGGAACTATATTAATCTGTACATTCACTTCACACATAAGTACACCTCTGGCATATGGGTCCTAAGTGACGAATCAAAAGCAAATGTGCATTGTTGATGGTAGATTTGAATTTTTTCAGAGGTGTTTGCATGATGAAGCAACTTGGCTTTCAGAACACACATCTATGAGGGGTATTGAAATGAGAAATGTATAACTGAAGTCTTTTGAATAAAGTAATCACCAGTGGCCAAGCACAACTATCTCACTGTTTAACGAGTTGAACGATTCCGTGTTCCCAGAATACCTGGAGCTGAGAAGAGAGTCAGTCCTCTACTGTGTCCTTCAGTTTGTCGTCCAAGTTGAGGCACTTACCTTTTAGTTGTTTTTTTTTTATCATGTCCTGGCTGTATGGCAAATGCTCAAGCTGCTCCCACTTCAATTCTGACAGTACACTTTGTGTGGCCCTGGAGACGGGTGGACACACATTATCACAGAGCAGAATCACTCCCTCCACGAGCAGCCCATGCCGTTTACTCTCGATGGACTTCCATAGGCTACAATGTGTCTCACAGTATATGAGACTTAACGGTTTTTCCGTGCTCGAGAATTCGACAAGTATCCGACCTTGAGAAAGATGGTGAGCATCACCTTGCCTGCTGAGTGCACAGCCTTGAATTTTTAGGTGGTGACGACACATGCTTTGTGTCCTTAGATGTCTCACGACGGTATACCAAAGCAGCATATTCAAATTTCAATCAGTTTGTTAAGACATATCATACCTTTTCATTTGAACACCCCCCCCCCCCCCCGTATAAGCATCACCAAAAAGGAGGATTATACAGCACGCCACAAAAGTAGGAAAGGACTGTCAAGCGAATTTAGCATGTAAATTCAATATCACTTGCAGAAGTAACTGCAGTCACGGTGTTGTCAAGTATTTGCACTTCTTAATTTTGCTAGGGAGAGAGCACTGTAGCGATAAGCGATGCAAAACCCGTGCGTGTTTCATAAGAGATTCCAGACGGAAGTTGCAGATTTGGGTAATATGCAGTGCTATTGGCTATTATTTTCAACTTTGGTCTTTAGGCTGTCAATGTTTAAACCATTCGATAAGACTTATCCAGCATTCTAAATTTTTTCAGCTTTCCAGCATAAGGATAGTGAAGTTTGTTATACTAGTATTGTTCATGCAAATTCAGTATGTGAAAGAGTGAGCAATACAATCTTCCATCACGGTAACTAAATGTCCCGAAACACGAATAAAATGCATACTTTATTAGATTGCAATGAAAGCTTATATTTGGGCAATTAAATTTTATTGTGTCTGTCGGGCCCTCGAGGCCTCTATGTTACGGAGAGTAAATCATAGAAATAGAATTTCACTACTTCCACGACACAGAAATATGTTGGTTTGGATGGATGCAAGAAGAAAGATAGTCAACTAATGATTTGTTACCTCACAGTAATCAGTTCTTCTGAGAATTCAGAACATAAAAAGATAAAAAATTGGCCAATTAACATAGACACTAAATTGCAGATTCTGCACTTTTTCATCTTATGTTCTATACATATAACGTATACGCTACCAGTAGGAAGGTTCAAGTTCCTGACACTTCAGTGGTATACTATTCTTGCATTGAAGTGGGAAAACAGAAATTGGGCTGCTTGAGGGAGTGAGGGTAGGGGTGACCTTCAGCTCCCAATGAAACCTGCCAGGCCTCCCAGGCAAGCCAGAAGGGACAGGGGGATGAAGTGAGAAAACAGGAAGTAGACTCAGGCAGTCCAGAAGGGAGAGTGACAGATGTGACTTTAAGCTGCCACTCAAATCGTGGCACAGGACACACTGTGCCAAAAGGGGTTAGGAGATCTGGGGTAAGGAGGAAACAGGGGATTCAGCCCTACTCTTCAGGTGGACTGGGAGGGGTAGGTTTAATTGAGTTGTCAATCATCCTTAAAACTGTGTGCCAGAACCGGGACTCAAACCTGGGACCTTTGAGTTTCGCGGGCAAGTGCTCTACCGACTGTGCCGGCACACAATTTTAATCTGCCAGGAAGTTTCATCCGTAATTGGGTTCTTAACCTAAGTGGATTGTCTTGTCAGTCATAACGGAAGGGAGTGGGGTGGAGTAGGGGTGATCTTGAGCTTTAATCAAAAAGTTGTATAGTGCTCTCCTAGGCACACTAGTTCTGCCATCTGTTTTTTTGCACTGAAAAGCTGCCCAAAGTGAAAGTGACAGACAATGGACCACAATTTGTTGCTACAGGATTTAAATAGTTTTGATGTGTCAATGGGATCAAGTATATTAAAAGTGCACCTTTTCACCCAAAATACAATGGAGAGAAATCACATTTAAGCCACTGATGCGCAAACATTGAGGCTCACATACACATGAACAAGCTCTGATACTTGTCGACTTATTGCTCCCAACCACATAACATCAGTGAAGTTGCTATGTCCTCTACAGCGATGGAGGCACACAATACCAATACACGTAAAGTATGCCATTAACTCTTTCATGCCCACATTACGAATCCAGCTTTGGAAAAATTAAAATTCATTGTTTTCTGTATTAACACACTGCACTAAACATCAAAATATGCGTTAAAATTTTTTTGATCAAATTATTGTTTTCAAGTCATGTATTTCATGCACAAGACAGACATTTGTATCAAGATATTTTATTACTTGGATCTTATTTTGTTGAAAGTTAACACTGCCAGATCTATAATGCTAGCGTGATCTTCGACACAGTACCAAAGACAAGAAAATTCCCTGTTGAAATGTCGCATGCCGAATGCTGATGTGTGGATGGGAGCTGTGTTGCCAATCTTAGCTTCTGTCCCTCCAGTTACACTCACACCCAACCTCACACCCTCCCCCACCTGTGGTTGTTTGTGTCTTCACTGCATGTGGATGACATTTGAGGAAGGGGAGGGGGAGGGAAGGATGTGGAGACAGATTTCAAGAGTCCATTCCTGTTGCACACACTACTAGTGGGTGTGCACAGGTGGAGGAGCCAATGCCGAGGAACCTGTACCTGCCACACCTATCTGAGTGCATTAGCAGTGCCTTTTGCATATAGGATAGAGCTTAAGGGCTGTGCAGTAGTATAATCTATTTACACAATCTACACTACATCGAGTTATGAGCCTCCAACTACTTTGTACCAAATACAGATTATTAACATCAGCGAGATATAGGCCATCACTCAGTTATCAGAGGTAATCGTCAGTTCATTGTCTGATACAAGTCTGGAGCAACTGATTACAAAATTCAATTATTCAGATTTGTTTGAAGCACAATGTTGCAGATGTAATACAGTTGATCAGAGTCTGAAGACTGACAGCAAAGTACTCCCATCCACCTTATACACTGTGGGGCAAGCCAAGGTGCACGCTTACTGAGAAGTCATCGTCACAGACGTACCACCGTGATGGCATCTGTAGTGCCCTCTAAGTAGAGCATATATTATCACATACTGTGGTTGACATTGATGGCAAAGATGTATGAAGCTGTAGTGCCCTCTATGGAGAGCGCATGTAATCATATTCTGTGGTTAAAAGGATTGTAGCACCATTGTCTTTGTTTACGAATGTGAGTGCTGGATCCCAAATTTTGTCAAGATTAAAACCATCACAATTAACTAAATTAAGAGCCAAAAATGGTTGATTTGAAACTTGCATATCTTAATGCCTTCTCCTCAAATTCTTCCACAAAAAAGTTCACTACCAAGGGTGACATTGGACTACCTCTGGCAACTCTATCTATTTTTTCATAAAATTCTTCGTGGCATATAAAAAGGTTGAGGACAGCACACGTTGGAATAAGGCTACAATCTCCTTGTCAAAATGTTTGGTAAATAATGATACTGTATTGTTGATTGACGAAGTTCCACTTGCAGAATTTTTATCATTAACTGACTAGGAGGTTGTAGCCTTATTTCAACATGTGCTCTCCTAAACTTATTTTATATCCAACAATGAATTTTATGAACAAATAGATTGAGTTGCCAGGGGGTAGTCCACTATCACCCTTGATAACCAACTTTTTATTTTTATTTTTATTTTTTTTTTTTTTTTTTTTTTTTTATGGAAGAATTTGAAGAGAAGGCCAGTGTGGACGTTCGTATATCGGACGCACTTTGCACACAGTCCATTAACTATGTGCAGAGAATAAATGTCACATCCGCCTACTACAACCTGA
This sequence comes from Locusta migratoria, assembly GCA_026315105.1. Taxonomy (NCBI): domain Eukaryota; kingdom Metazoa; phylum Arthropoda; class Insecta; order Orthoptera; family Acrididae; genus Locusta; species Locusta migratoria. The sequence goes on from CM048755.1 coordinate 16,718,144, forward strand.
TAAATCTGCTGTAGATGAACATTGTATTTAGTCTGGCCATACCATGGATTAAGATAATGTTCAGATTTTATCACATGTTACATCCTTCTGTGATTCAGATTTTAGAGAAGCCATTGAAATTCGACTGGTGAGTAATTTACTTAATCGTGATGATGGTTTCAATCTTGATAAAATTTGGAATCTGGCACTCACGATCATAAACAATCAAAGAGGAGCTGCAAACCTCTTAACCACAGAATATGATTACATACTCTCTCCATAGAGGGCACTATGGCTTCATACATCTTTGCCATCAATATCAACCACAGTATACTCTGCTTAGAGGGCACTACAACTGCCATTGGTGTGGTACATCTGCGACAATGACTATGATTAGACATTATACAAAAGACTGAACTAAATATATGGCTCCACCTCAACTCAGATGACAAAGTTGCTAAATGGTTCAAAGAAAACTTCTTGCCATTATGAATAGTTGTGTGGATTGGTAGTGCAGTGGTAGAGTACCAGACTATGAATTGAAAGACATTTTTAAATATGCACCAAAGCTGCTTTTATTTAAATGCTGACGACTAGTTTCGGGCTTTGCCCATTTTCTAAGTCACATTCATATACATTTATATTTGGTTACTGTTTATGTCATGCTGTTTGTCGTAATTACTTTGGTGTAATTTACAGAGCTCTGTAAATTACACCAAAGTAATTACGACAAACAGCATGACATAAACAGTAACCAAATATAAATGTATATGAATGTGACTTAGAAAATGGGCAAAGCCCGAAACTAGTCGTCAGCATTTAAATAAAAGCAGCTTTGGTGCATATTTAAAAATGTCTTTTCTTCAATATTTAAGAGCTGCAAAACACGACATATCAAAAACATATGAATTGAAAGGTTACACGTTCGATCCCTGTGAAGTCCTATGATTTTTATCTGTCAGTTTTCACTTCTTTTACCTCTGATGATGTTACTGATGTGAGAAATATCGAGGAGCATCGTGGTTTGGAATACAGCCTATAACTGGCTGGATAAGTCAGTTCAAAGGCAATGGCATACCACCTCCAAACAGGACCAATGTGATGTTCAAACCAATCGACCGATTTTTTACTACTTTACATTTACCCCATACATACAATAGTACATGGTGGGAGCTTTAATCTAGCGTCAATATGTGGAGAAAATACTTGTTCATAGCTGTTCACACACAAAGTATATTCCAAAATCTTACTACATTTGTTTTCTTAAATTTATCGTTAAGAACTAGTTCATGAGCCCAAATTAACTGAAAAGTGCTACTAAAAGACCCTTGACCTCTTAGCCACAATTAAATAATAGCATATAGTGACCAACACGGATAGAGGAATTAATGAACAGGTTATTGTATCAAAGGCCAAACCACCGTATCAAGCAAGTGAACAAAAATGAAAAATACAGGGTGTTTCTCACTAACATTTAAAAACTTCTGACTCAACATAGTTGCTGCTAAGACAAGTAATTTAATATGAGACACATGGGGTCACAAATGTTGAGGACACCTCCAAGTGTAGTGAAAATGTTAAACAAGTAAAGCCACCAGATGATGTACTTCTGCATATATGGAGCAGTTGGACTTGTGAGGCCACAAATAAGTAATAAATCATGCCGCAGTATAAACACACAACTTTCTAACAGTGAAAAAATGCTGACTGCTAACTGAAAGGCATGAACCCCGAGTCCCACACAATAAATTTGCCCACTTAGTGCAGAGTCACACCAATGTGAATACTTTACTTGGATTGGGATGATCAGGTACATCACATAACAGGCTCATCTGCTTCACGAGTGGTAAGATACATCAACTAGTGATGCATACATATTCAACATTTGTCATCCAAGAGAGAGAGAGAGAGAGAGAGAGAGAGAGAGAGAGAGAGAGAGAGAGAGAGAGTGGGGGGGGGGGGAGGGGGGATATCAGAACATCGTTGCAGAAGCAATGTAAAGCATTACATTTTTATTTATTTTTTTAACGTTAAATCCCCAAAACTAGCTAAGTTTTACAGATCGAAATTTATCATGAACCTCAATGTAAATTCCTTTTGATATTTCCACAACGAAACGTCCTGAAATATAGTAGATATCCAAACGGGTTCTGATCGTTCGATAAGTACTCCAAAGGCAAGGCACTGTTAAGTCCTTCACTGCACTTTTGTGATGAAAACCAGAACTTTAATATATGTGTATATTAAACTAATGAAACAAAACAAAGGGAGCTTATTATGTATTTCTTTATTGTTACTACTAAAATAATTTATCTAAGAAACTGCAGTTTTCGGCTCCTCACTATAACCTCAAGTTTAGCCTGCACAGAGTTGGAAAACAGTCTGCACTACAGCAATCTGTAAACACCAAGTCATTACAATTATTAACAATAATAACTCATATTCACCTTATACATTTAAAAAAATTACAAGTGAACACTGCGTTATTCACACATTCAAGACTGGCATAAGTGACTTGATGGGGCAGCTCGACTGTTGTTTTTAACAAGTTTTTCGAAAATTACAGGTTTATAATTACAAATGCAATAACTGAGTTGACGACTTATTTGAAATAATGAAACCTCTTAAGAATTAAAAAAAAATATTATTAAATATTAAAATTGGCAGATACACAAATTTTTTTAGTAAATCTTATTTTATTCCAAAAAAACTTGTGCATATTATTCTTAGATAATCACCTTCATTTCTGACTCAGAATTGTCTATTTTCACTTTCAGAGCATTGAAAACATCACCCACATGTAAATTCCCCATATCAAGAATATGCAAAGTGCGAGCAATGCAGATAGCACACTAAAGCAGTGTCAGACTCAGAGATCGGAAAATATGAAGCCCTTTTGTAGGGTAGAAATAGTTAAAACTCCACTCACTATGTGGTAGCACAATGCAGAGAACCTTCCTAGTTAATTTTACGTGTTTACCAACTGATGGCAGTTGTGCAATGGCAGCTATTAATTTTTTAGCATTGCACGAGTCAGACTTAGGCGCCGTCCACCTGACCGACTACCGCTGAATGAGCCTGGCTCAGGCGCCATCCACAACATGTTAACACAGACAACACACAACATTTCACAAATCATTGAGTGTCTGTCTCTTCATCATCACTATCACGATTCTCTCTTATGCTGACATTTGTCATATGTATATTTCTGTTTCTACCAGTTGCCCAGAAATTGTTTAAGTTATTACTAGATATACTGACCATGACTACATTCGGTAACTGGAATGTATCACCATTACTAAATAGGTACATCATTTCGCCTTGAGGAGGTACCTATCTCTAGTTTCCACTTTGAGCAGGCTGGTGAACCATACCTTGGCTGCAAATGGTATGGGTCATTGTTGACACACAGTGATGTTTAGGAGAATACTGTAATGTAGTATTCCATATTTCCAATATCCTAATCGCACTACCATTCATGAAGTGTCCGATCTCTAAAATTTAATTAACTAACTTTTTTTGAAACTGTAATATTTGATACTTACTTTACGTTAGCCAATATGCTGTGGCACAGGAAATATTCACAAATGATAAGAACCCTTGCCAGTATAGTACTATATGGTTCCGCCACATGTAGGAGAACTCGCTACATACATCTTAGGGTTGAAAAGCATTGAGTCATCTACTTGTCATAATGTATTCAGAAACTGACATACAATGATACACAACTCTTTGCAGTTGTTCTTGACAGGTAAATTTCTAAGTAAAAGGGTCCAACAAGCAAAATAGTCACCACACTGAAGTTGGATACATGTTAATTTTTTGTTATTTTACAATTTACCAGTGTTTCGCTATGGGAATATAAAGGAACCCTCTGAGCCATCAGCATTTTCATGGCCAGAAGCTCTGGGTGGGCCGAGCCATCGATTTCCCTTTGTACCTGAATAGTATGAAGAGTATAGCTGGAACTAATCAGCTCTGTGTCCACAACAAATCTGTAAACCAATTAACTGGACAGGCCCAAGACACTCGAAATAAACAAGGTGTTCCTGGAAAATTTTGAAGGCCCCCCCCCCCCCCCCCCCACACACACACACACACACACACACACACACACACACACACACACTCAGTGTTCAGAACAAGTGTCTCGTATTGCATCCATAATATTCATTTTCCCTTGACCTGCATGAGTAAGCACTCCACGATTTGACTGACGGTCTGTGATGTCAAACCATTGCAGAACTAGAAAGGCTACCATACAAGTTAATAAGGAGAACTGGGATTGGTGATCCTTATTGAGAGACAAATAGGTGGGAATTTTACCATACGGCGCATGCTCACACTATTAGCCGAGGCAAAATATAATGTTGAAATGTCTCAATTTTAGATGATTGGTTCTAGTCTGCTTTTGACAGGAGTTTCCCCAGTGGTTATGGCAACAATCAATGAAGTATCAGAACTAAGATAAACAAAAAGCCAATACCTACCACAGTAGTACAATCAATGTCGTATTAGAACTAAGGTTGCATTTATGCTACCACCTCGCTGCTGTTTGTATAGTCTATGGGACTAACTACGGGGTCATCAGTCCCTAAACTTACAAACTACTTATGAACTACTTACGAACTAGGACGGCCCAAATATCCATGCCCGAGGGGGGATTCGAACCCCTGACCGTAGTGGCCGTGCAGACCGTGACTTAAGCGTCTCAGTCCCCGCGGCCACCGCAGCCGGCACACCTCGCTGCTGACATATTGCAGGTCACTGGAAGTTTTGGTGCGTTTACCCTGTACCATCACTGATGGTAGACCACTACTTACTTGCAGACAGTGGTAGTTAACCCCGCACATGTTCATATCAATCACAGTGGTGTGAAACAAAAAAATCTTCCCTGCAACGTCTGACAACAGTGAAATTTGAAAGTATTCATTCGCTGCAAAGACAGTTATTGTAAAGTGAAAAAATTGAAGAATTTTAGTATGGTGTGTAAACTATGAATTTAAAATGGCCAAAGTACAAAAACTTTCACCAGGTCTACCAAAAACTCAAAAAATATCCAGAATGTTTCTTCAGGCACTTGTGAATGTCTCAAAAAGTTCATTATATATTAAATAGTATTAGATCGGAAATGGCTAAGCGGATGAAAATTTGGACCATCAATGTTCATGCAATTTCCGTGGAGGAGCTACTGCTGCTGGCTCTGAGGAAATACAGGTGGTGTCGGTTGGTTATAAGCACGCATATCACCAGAATCAACACTGAAGTCTCTCATCTGCCCAGTAGTATCACCGGATTCAAGTTTACACTAGCAGTCCCAGGTTCAAATTACCTTTTAGAAACAACATTGAATCAAAATATGGCAGCCACAGTATTTGACCTGTGTGAGCACCATCACCTGGTGTGTATTTAGGATGCTTGTTCAATCTCTCTATGAACTGTTGACAAAGCATTTTCATCTTTTTCTCAATATCACCTACTGCTGAAATTAGCAGAAAAAAATCTTTGTAAAAATATTACAGAAAAACCAGTAAGTAGATGAAGCATTTATAGAGAAAAACAGAAAAAAGTAACAAAATTAGCAATTTAAAAAAAAAAAAAAATGTTTTAATTTCAGGTTCTTGGCACACCAAGCAGGAGAATATGGAGTAGGAACAATTATTTTGACACATAGCACGAAGAAACAACACACAGCGAGTACCTGTCAAATGTGGCACAGCTTCAGTGGCCTTTAAGCAGCCAATTACAGCTCAAGTTACAGGACATACGGCAATGTTCACAACAAGAAACACAAACCAGTTTGATGTCATCGCCTGGCAAGGATTGTAGGGAGCAGCGCGGCTAGCAGCAACGGTGCAGGATAAATGTGTATGATAGAAGCAGTGGGCTTGACTTACCATCGCACTGCAATGCCGGTGAGCAGCGAGGTGGCAGTGTAAATGCACCCTAAGATAAATGAAAAGCCAATATCTGCCACAGTGGTGCAAATTTATATAACTGAACACAACAGATGATTAATAAACAAAAAGAATGTACTGATTTGTACAGAAACCAGACTACAGTTGAAAGGACATGAGAAGTGAAGATAATATTAAAAACAGACTGGCACTAGAGTTTATGAAAAAGAGAAATTAGGTAATGTCAAAGGTATTTGTGAGCAGTGTAGCCTTGTACGTAAGGGAATCTTGTACGATGAACAGATTAGTCAAAATGAGGTTGTCAGATTTCAAAATCAAGAATGCTGAAAAATCAGACTCTACAGAAAAAGGAAATTATGGCAAAACTAGACTAATGAGTAGCAGAATAAGTAGCCACTTTTGATAGTAATCACCTTTCAGAAAAAAAATCAGGTGGAAACCCCCCCTCCCTCACCCCTGGAATTTAATACTGGATTTCTCAATTGCCAGACCCCAGACACCTCTCACCGAGAGAAAGTGCAGTGGCAGGATTATGCAGACTGCGAACATAGAGCAAAGTTGTTTACCAAGAGCAAAAATTTACATTACAATAATATATTTTCCTGCTTACTATACCCAGGCTGCTGAAACTTTGTCCTTGATCTAACACTTGTAACAAGTGAAAAAAAAAGAAGGGCTAGGTACTAGATGTGAACCAATTACAGGGCAGTAATCAGTTCAGTTTGTCACATGCCACAATGTCAGAGTTCCTGCATTGTGGCTATTATTAACCAAATTTCTCCCTCACCAGCATCACGGAGGACCGCCTCTGGAAGAGCCTCGGAATGATATTTTCTAAGAGTGTTATATGTTTACCCGTTAGAGCTAAGGTCCTGTTTAATTCACCAGCTGTATTCAGAAAGTGATTATTAAATACTGTAAATTTAACTGACTGTCTGTTACTCATAAATCTCCATTATGCATTGACTTTATATCCTCATCCCTCATGACTGACCATATGGTTTTAATGACTTTTTCAAAACCTTACAATACTGTTTGTAATGGGCTACTGCAGCTTCATTCTAACTGCTAACATTTTGATATAACTCCCACTTCGTTCTACACAATACTTTTATCAGCACCCCAGGTTGCCTATTAATGGTAGTACCTTGTTTCCAGCATTCTAATGGAAAATAAATTTCAAAGAGGATGAGAAATGTGTTAAGAAAAGCATTATATTTATCATCTATATTATTAGCACCATGAACACCCTGCCAAACTTGTTTCTTGATTAGGTTAGAAAAGGACTCTCTTGCAACTGGATTAGCTTTTCTAAATAGTTTATAATTCTATTTAACAGATTTTTGTGCACAAAACCCTTTTAATGTTACAATTTGCGTGTCTTGGTCTGAAAGGTGATTCACTATTCTGTCAATAGAATTGCCCCTTTAATTAAAAAGAATGAACAAAAATTTGTCTATGGTTGTGCCACTGTTCCCCTACACTCTTGTTGGAAAGAATACCATTTGCAACAGGTGATAAGAATTGGAGAGATCTAAAAGCTTCCTTTTCCTTACACAGTCACTTACACAATGTTGAAATCACTTCACATACAACAATTGTTTTACCTCCTATTATATTAATGTAGAAACCTCCCTAAGTTGAGCAGAAATATATTAAATTATTCTTCAAAAGAGAGAGATTGGCTGGCCAATACTTACCTTTGTGCCTTACCACCAATAGTCACACAAAGAATGAAAAAGGACGAAAAAATAACAAGCTTTCGGAACAGGGTTCCTTCATCAGATAGGAGAGGAGGAGGAATGAAGGAATGGGAACAGAACGGGGAAGGTAATTCATGATTTAGGTCATGATGATGATGACAGAGAATTGTGGAAGTCAGAGATACTGTATATTAGAACTGAGCCATGCCAAAGTGGAAAGATCAAGCAGTATAGAAAAGTAAAGATGAGTGAATGGAGTGATGCTGGGGGATGGAGGAGGGGGTTATCTAAAACGTTTTTGAAAGGATGGAGGAGGGGGTTATCTAAAACATTTTTGATTAACAGGTAAAGATGGAAAGATATATATGAGATAGATATCTATCTCTTTCCCTGTTAATCAAAAACGTTTTAGATAACCCCCTCCTCCATCCTTTCAAAAACGTTTTAGATAACCCCCTCCTCCATCCCCCAGCATCTCGGTTCACTCATCTTTACTTCTCTATACTACTTGATTTTTCCGCTTTGGTTATATATATCCTCTTTGGCATGGCTCAGTACTATATACCATATCTCTGACTTACACAATCCTCAAACATCATCATCATTACCTAGATCAGGACCGCACAAACACGGAAAACCACACGCGTGCAAAGCGAGGTGCAGAGAGTGTTTGCACAGTGCATCGGTTCAACTCGGCATACTTCGCCTCAAGTCGGCTTGCTAGGTGACGCCGTCGCTATACGCTGCCGAATGTGCTGCCCGACGGCTTAGTCAACATCAGATTAAGTAAGCGCAAAACAATTACTACAATAATGGAACCACCGGCTCAAAAAAAAAGCAAAAATTTCCGAAAGTCAATTTAAACCGGAATGGGAATTCTCTTACTTTTTTGTTTGTTGTGACGATAAAGCCAAATGTCTAATCTGCGGTACACTAATTACGTGTGTCAGAAAATCGTCTATTGAAGCACACTACAGCAAATTCCATTCAGAAAACTGTAGTGGTATCATAGGGGATGCCAGAGAAGAAGAATTACAGAAGTTAAAAACTCTTGCAGAAGAGAATTCTGTATCTACAGACGAGGTTGGTAGAAGTACTATAGCATGTATATTTTGGTTAAAGGTCATGTGAAACGTAATAACATTTGTTTATATTCCTCTCAAACGTGTATTACTTTTTGGTTTTCGCTTAAATTTTTTCTAACACAACTTTTTTTGTCTAATTTAGTGTGAAGAAGATGAGGGGTGCTGTGAAAGGACTCTCAGAGCTAGTTACAAAGTTGTTCTACGTTTAACAAGAGCTGGGAGGCCATTAATAATAATAAAAAAAAAAAAAAAAAAATGTTGGACGTAGTAGAGACAAATAATCCCAGCCGGCCACAGTGGCCGAGGGGACTGAGGCGCTCCAGTCACGGTCTGCACGGCCACTATGGTCGGGGGTTCGAATCCCCCCTCGGGCATGGATATTTTTGCCGTCCTTAGTCTTAGTTTGTTCATAAGTAGTTTGTAAGTTTAGGGGCAGATGACCCCGTAGTTAAGTCCCATAAGCTATACAAACATTTAAAAATTTAATAAAATAATCCCACATTAACTCCCGTGTACAGCAGAATACCACTTTCCCGAATGACAATATCTCTGAGCATCAGCGACATTGCTGAGAATTAGCATGAACAATTGGCAGCCAAAATTGAAAATTTCCTAGCATACTCCATCACACTTTATGAGTCCACGGATATTAATGACACGGCTCAGTTAGCAATTATTTGCGTGGCATGGACGACGACCTACATGTAACGGAAGAGCTCCTGGATATGATTTCTGTGAAGGTCACTGTTACAGGGGAGGATATCTTAGCAGCTATTGAAATAGCAGCTGAAGAAATAGCACTCCCTTGGGAAAAGCTGTTTTCCGTAGCCACAGACGGGGCACCAGCAATGTGCGGTAAAGTAAATGGGTTTATTGGCCTACTGCGGAAAAAGCTTAACATGACGAATTTACCTTCCGTTCATTGTTTTGCACATCAGGAGGCTCTTCGTGCAAACGTTATCAATCTTCAAGAAGTGATGAATGTAGTGGTGCGTATCGTGAACTACATTCGTTCTCATGGACTCACTCATCGTCAGTTCAAAGAGTTTTTGATTTGCTTGAAAGAGGAGTATCCAGATATTCCCTACCACACTGAGATGCCCTGGTTGAGCAAAGGAAAAGTGATTTCTCAAATTTTTCCACTAAGCCACACCGTGGCTCAGTTTTTGGAGAGTAAAGGACATCCGGAGCCACTTTTTCATGACCCTGAATGGGTAGCTGATTGGGTATTTTGGCAGACATTATGGCTCTCCTAAATGATCTAAGTCTGAAACTCCAAAAAGAAAATAATCTCATCAACGATATGATCAGCAAAATAAAGGATTTCCAATATAAACTGAAGCTCCTCAAAAACAACATCTGAGCGAAAAATACGCAACACTATAAATTGTTCCTTTAATAAGACAGTACCATTTTGATTAGAGTGGTTATAAAAATCAGGCTATGTTTTTGTTTGACAGCATTGTGCAGGAAGGAGCACACTTTGAGAAATACGTCGAGTGCTACAATCCCTTGAAAATGCATTTAACGACCGATTCCAGGTAATAACTAACAGCTAAATAAAGCAGATTGCGTTACATATACAAGTGTAAAATTACATTAAAAGCAGTAGTACACAGTAAATGTTTATTAAAATCTATCCTTTTTAGTACTTCGAAACAATTACTTATTTTACTTTCATTTATTACTATTGGTTTTGTTATTTTTTCAGGAAATTACCATCCTGCAGCCAATTCTTGATGTTTTTGCGAAACCCTTTTCGATGGATATTGAAAGTGCGCCTTCAGATTTACATTTCAAACTGACTGATTTGCAAACCGATGTTCACTGAAACGATTTGTTTTACAACACAAAAGGTTTGCTCCGGTTCTACCACAATTTGTCGAAGGAAGAATTTCCGAAGTTACACAGAGAAGCAGCGAAGATTATTTCTATGTTTGGCTCCACATGTGTATGTGAAAGGATTTTTCCTGTTTTGTCTTGTACGAAAAGTAGATTGCGCAAAGTATTTCTAATAGTAATTAAAAAAAAAAAAAAACACACACACACACACACACACTCATAGTTGCTGTCAGCCGATCTATTGTTCCAGATCTTAGTAGCATAATTGCAAATAAAATAAAGAGAACATAGAAGAGATAAATTTGTGTTGAAACCAAATTTAAAATTATATAATAATGGAAAGTTCAGGTTGGAATTAATAATATAGTGAGGACAGTTTACAACTCACCGCAAAGACGTGGCGACGAGCTGCGACAGGCACATACAAAAGACACACACATACAACACATTCAGCTATCGGCCATGGCCTTCTTCAGAAAATAGAGCACTCACGCAATCACACAGGCACACAACACAGTCATGGTGATGGTGATGGTTGTATGACTGTGTTGTGTGCCTGTGTGATTGCGTGAGTGCTCTATTTTCTGAAGAAGGCCATGGCCGATAGCCACGTCTTTGCGGTGAGTTGTAAACTGTCCTCACTATATTAGAAATTTAAAATTGTTATTACAATTATTACTATTATTTAAATCTCTTTTAGACCGGTAATCTTGTTCCACCAAACTAAGCTCTCCGCCTAGTGTACATAAGTATTTGCCAATGGAGAAGAAAACAGGGTAAAAGGTCGAGACAGGCGGCGCGAGCGACGCAAGTGTAAGGAAAGAGAGAAGCAGCGCTATTGCGCAAAGCCGAGGAGTGGGGGGTCTGCACCGTCATCAACACAACGCAACCGTCTTCTGCACTCTGCACTGTGTGATGCAGCGGTGCATGCACCTTGAGCGGCCCTGACCTAGATCGCGAATTACCTTTTCCTTCCGTTCCCATTCCTTTTTTCTTCCCTTCTCTGCTACCTGATGAACCCTGTTCCGAAAGCTTATTCCTTTTTCGTCCTTTTTCTTTCTTTGTGTGACTATCGGCAGTACAGCACAAAGGTAAGTACTGGACAACTAATCAAGCTTTTTGGAAGAATAATTTATCACCTCTGTGGAGAATTTCTATCATTAATCAGAAATTTATTAAAATCAAAGTCAAGGACCTAAAAATAACAAAAATTAGAAGTTTAGTTTCACAACAGTCAATCACACCTGCACAACATTTAAATATCTTTTTATTACAATGGTTAGAAACATCGATGGTCTCAACTGTAATACCGTTTTTCATGCCACTCCTCCACAGTGCAAAGAACTCCTTGAGAAACGGAGCTATCTTGTATCCTGGCAAAGGAAGCCTCTGGATTGTTATATCATTTAATAAGTGCTCTGAAGCAGCAATCACATCAGCGTCAACATCTACAAGAGTTCACTAACTTTATCCCTAATACCTTGTATATTTCAGTAAAATAAGCTAATTCCTCTATTATTTGGCTACATGACATTTATTGAACATGGTTCTTTCATAAGAGGGACTTCTTTAAGCAGGAATATCTATCAGTTGACTTTAGTCTAAAAAAGGTGCTTCTCTAACACAGACTGTTACATAAATTTTTCCATGACTGATCTCCCCCCACCCCTAATACACTGTCACCTAAAAGCTTTGCAAACCTCTGTGAAACCCGACCTGCTGATAGACTCGACTGGTACCACTGAAATGTAAGCAATGCCTTCTGCCACCAACGCCTCCCCAAGCCTTATGTTAATATGCCTGACATCTGTACTAAGATAAGGCAAATCATGACACAAACAGCTGCACAAAATGCACATTTGAGCCACAAATTCAGTATGTACCTTTTCCAGATCACCACCTACTTCATAATCTCATCCCTATGAGAACTATTCCTTGTTCCACACACTATCACTACCTCATCCTCTTTCGAAACATACCTGTGTAACTTCCCTATGTTAACAGCCATCTGATCCAAACCTGCACTCAGCTTGATAATGCTTGTGACCTGGTACTCAATCCTCAATACTCCTTGTAGCTGCTGGCCTACACCTATCCCATGCGAGCTACTTAACAGCAGAACCTTTTATACAGTGTTAGATTGCCTAACAGCTGGTGTCTGCTGCTTGTTACCTACATCTGAAGCTACAGGAGACTCCTCTCTCCTGAACTCTGACAGTTGGTCAAACCTATTGTACATGCACAATGTGAAATTATCTGAAAACCACCTCTTCATAACTGCCTTTTTTGCCAGCTGCTATTTCCCATTCCCCAGTCTTCTTTTTCTACTCATCCTAACTAATTCCTCCTCCATAATCTGCAGCTATATCTTAAGGGCCCAGATCTTATGTTCCTGTTCCTCAGTTAACTTATTCTTGCTGCAAAACCTGCAATTCCTGGAGAGGATCTCCCTAGAATGCCCACTGACTTCACCACTGCACCCACCTCCCACAATGAAAACCTTCATACCAGGGCCCACACTTCTCACTCATGGTAAAACTTTACAGTACTAAATAACAAACTAAAACATAAATGTTTTCTAATTTCTGATACTACCCAAATACGATTTTATAAACTAACTATGGTAATCAAAATTTCACTATCTAGTAATAAAGTGCCCAATACTATTATGCAGGAAATACAACAACAGAAACTTCCACAGCCGGCCATAAATGTGCTAACAGTGCCATCCCACAGGACCCCGTGCATCTAGATGCCCCGCATAAAACATTAGAAAGAACATAATTTAAAAACTGTCAACCATAATTTTCTTTCTGAAACTACTGTTCTAACAGTCTTTTGATATACTATTTGTACGTCAAACAAAAAACTTAGAATTCTTTTGAATGTGATGAAGGGATATAACCTCTGCTGGAGAGAACAGAGAAGTTTTGCAGGGCCCCATGACAGCTAATGCCGGCTCTGGAAATTTCACACTATTACACCAAGAATAGCAAGAAACACCTGTTGAAAATAACTAACTATAATCACTAACTGCCATGCACTTTAAAAAGTAACAAATTTAATAATTAACTACAAGGCACAAAGAAAGTATAGGAACTTAGCTTTTGGTAACCACTACTGCTGGAGCTGCTTGCCAAAATGTGAAGACGGGACTGAGCCTCAATGCACGGCAAGCACAGACATGAACAACACACCACTCAAAAAGCAGCACAACAAAGGCTGAGACAAAGCAAATCCACTAATAAATAACTTATAGAGACAATATTATCACAAATACTCATTGAAATAACTAACTGAAACCAATTAACTATATAAAACTTAAGAGTGTGATTTGTACACCAGCCCAGCACTTATGATGTCACTCCAAAGAGCACTTTTAGTTTTTCACTCTAAAAGACAAGCAACTATTATGAAGACATGAACCACACACAATTTGTTGAGTGGTTCAGGAACCTTGGAAAACAATTTTCTGCCCGTACAACAATTGTAATGGATGCTGTTCCATACGATTCAGTGATACTGAACAAAGCCCGATCCACAAATGATCACAAATTATGGTTGAGTGGTTGTAAGTGCAAAATATTAGTGTATATGAGTATGACAAACTTCGTTTATATTTGCTTGTTAAGGAAAATTAGCCTATTGGGCCTACATATTTAGTACACGAAACTGTCAAGGAACAGCATGAAACTGTAATAAGGCAGCCCCATATCACTGCCATTTCAATCCCATTGAGTTGATATTAAGTGACGACCTACATCCAGAACAACAAGAAGGCCTTCACAATAAAGGGGTGGCAACACAGCTCTTGCTAATGTGGGTGTAGCCTCATGGAAGAAAAAGGTTGAGCACACCGAGAAACTTATTCGAGTAGCACAAACAATGGAAGGTGTCATCAGTGACCATGAAAATTAATGATTTGTCTTGGTGGTGACTATGATGATAACAAAGATTATTTTAACAATTACTCTGACAACAGTGATGATGGGGAGTTGGAGGCAATTGTGCCACTGTCCCCATAATTTGGCAAGTGAAAAGGTATGAAATTTGTTATTTATTCCATCATTGTCATTATAAAAACAGACGGAGAATTTAGTCTTTGTTACCGTTTATTTTGTTTTAGTCATCATCAAATGCTTACTTTCTATATTTATTTGCTCGCTTATTGAAAGCAAATGCTTTGTTATGCTCTTACCTACATTATTTTACTGTTATTTGCTTTCTGCCTGTGTGTTAGCAGTTCAGAAATGAATTATTACATTCACTTTTCTTGCTCATTAGCTTACATTTGAGAGATGGCACCGAATACCGGAGTGTCTGCTATGCGTATAAGGGCTACTGTTGCAACATCGCAATTGCAGTGTAGCCAACATAACTCGACCTAACGCAAAATGTCAAGTGCAATGTTTCGACAGCCCAGGTATAGTTTCAGTGAAGGTCATCATCTTCAGATCAGTTTAAAGTTTTGTATACTGATAGGTCCATGGCGTATACTGTGCGACATGGGTTAGGGAACAAATTTCTGACCACAAATATCGATACTTTGTAATTTTATACTGAAACATTTAAACTGATCTAAAAAAGACCCAAGTTCATCAAAACTAGTAATCAGGTAAATAAAGAATTTTGAAGTAAAATTTTTGATCTTGGCAAACAACTTACTCCTGGTAGATTTTTATCAAATCATTTAGGCCACTCTCGACATCCTACCATGTGATGTCACTTTAATGAGACATGACTAAACAGTCCACATCTCTATCCTCAGAACAAGCCATATCTATTTAGGTTAAGGTCCTGAGCTTTTGATTTCTATCTCTGTCATCGGTGTCAGGTAAAATTGACCTTATCATCTCAGGCAGTCAGTGACTCCCAATAGCAATGGCAGAGATAGCCATCCAAAGCTATTTAGCTTTGCCTAAATTGTCACCACTTGTTAATTGTCAAAATTTTACACAGAGACCACAAAATTTTAATTTTGTTACCTTGTACAACTGAAAAATGTTTGGATAACTTCATTTTAGAATTCTATTCCATGAAGTTCTAGCAGTTGGAATGGGAACTAGTGATGGTAATTCATTACCCATATTCAAATTTTTTTAATAAGATCATTTGTACTACTACACCACAAACCAGCCTAGTTGTCCTGAAACTAATGAATGAACCCATGCAAACATCTCTCTCCTGTTTTGTGTGTTTTCACACTTTAAATGCCACTGATACTAACATCAAAGTAAATTAACATTATGTTATTTCCATTGTGTACTACAGTAAAATCTCATGTGGCACAAAGAAACCTAACTTAACCCTTTAATGCATGACTTAGGGTTAAAACAGCAGGTACAAGTACAAGCTACATTATACTAATATGGGGTCGGAAAATTTTTTTTCTAGTGTGAAATCTTGTTTATTCTGATCATACTTACCACCTTTAACACTTCATTTCAAAACTATTTGGCAATACCTCTGAATCTGTCAATAGTACTACAACCAGCATGATCTGAATATTGTTTATCTTTACCATGTTGAACTTGATTCCAACATTTTCTTTGCCTGTTACTCATGGTCAGTTTACAGAGAAGTGAAAATTAGTAGAGGTAAATAAACTGTACATGTCATCCAAACCTGTTTGTGGAAATGCACACATCCGATACAAATTCCACAGAAAAAAAATATTTTTTTTGGTGACTTAATCTTAGCAGTATGTGTGTGGATACAGCTGACTATAAAAATTCAAACTGAGTCATTGTCCCACTCAGTACTTCATAAATGGAAGTTGTTGGAGATAATTTATGTTTTATAAACTATAATCATTCAGAAGCCATCTACAAAATAACTTTTTGATAAATGATCACTTCTGAACTTTTTCAGAAGAGTAATTTTCCACTACACACAGCACTGGTTTTTCCAGGCAAGTGGGAAAAAAAGAGAAAGAATATCTAGTTGCTTTTGACGAGTCAAGTACTCAAAACCTGTGAAAAGACTGCTGTTTCATCAAAATGTGAATAGTCTTATACAATACATATACAAGAGCAGCTTGCAACAAAGTATCTCACAGAAATAATTACCCCCTCATAGCAAATTCACAATGAGGTACATGTATTATCTAGCAAGAAGTCAAAAGTAAAAGTACACAACATACTATTGCAAAGATCATGGTGTAGCTCTCTATAAATGTCTTCAATGATGACCAAATCACACAGTGTGTTTTATATGACCACGTCGATAATAAATGTAAAAAAAAAAAAAAAAAGTTGTGTTACTGTTCCTTAGAGGTTCAGTAAACACATCAGCATTCTCGGACATGTGTAACAATTGAGAGTTTGAATAATAATTTTAAAAAAGGTCTCCTTGAGAGCTAGAGTCTTTTGGAGTTGAATTACCTTGTACAATGCATTTATAAAGTTTATTTTGCAGATGGAAGGATCCATCAGAAACTTGGGGGATTGGTGTCCACTTCTTGAAAGGTATCAAAGATAATTTTTTTCCCAAAAGATATGTTATATTTACATAAGTGTATACAAGTATGTGGACTGTTATCTAAGTGGGTAGGAATCTGACTACAAATTACGTTTTGAGGATTCAATTCTCGACTGTCCGTAGCATTTGTTCCATTACTTATTTCTCCTCTCATCTACAATTATGATTTATTATATGAGAGATGCATAGGTGTATTTCCTTTAAGAATCCAAGTTAAACTGTACAGTGTTCTGTAACACAGTATTTTAGATTAGGTAGGAGGTCACATGTAGGCAAGGGCATGTCAAATGTAACATGAAGGTGAGGGCATGTCAAATTTAATACGATAATACATACTGAAGTATTCTAATATTCAAAACAATCTTCAAGGTAAAAACAGCTTTACCTTCAACAAATAGTTTCAACTGGTTATAAAATATAAAGTTTTATAGTGATAAATAATAAAGAAAACTTTATCAAGTAAAAAGCGTCTACATGCACAAGTCGTAGAATGAAAGGAGGTGAGCACAAATAAAAAAGTTATTTAACAAATATTGCACACCAATTTTATTTGAGACTGTTCATGTAGTTTTACAACAGTCTACCTGAGACTATGAACAAATGGTGAGGTTCCAATGCCTACAGCACTGTTTACAGAACATGAGTCAATTTTTTTCTTACTTTCATCTGTCTGGCAGAGAGGAAAACTGCACTTTCTGGAATTTTCTGTTGGTGGAAAGTAGCTACCTATTATGTATTTTGTCATAAGTAAAAAGAGATACAATAAATGAGGCATTAAAAATACCACAACATCAGGTTTGTTAGACACAGAACTACTAAACATTTAAGATGTTATAACCCACAACACAAACATTCATTTACTACCCACATTTGCTAATTTTGTGCAATACACAGCAGTCTTTATCAAACAAACAGTAAATACATATTTTGACTGTGTGGCAGTGTATAAATGAGTATGCCAAATGCTACCATTTTAATTTTTTGTTTGGTACAATAGTACAGAATGTTTAGAAAATATAAAAATTCTGAATAAGTATAAAATTTTCAGATGATCTTTACATACCAAAACGTGAATGAACATCATTTATCCCACACTTTTTATGACAGCTATTCTAATACCCTTCGTAAATAAATTCACATTATGATAGTCACTATGAACAAGGTCTTTATTATAGAGAAGTAACAAACTTCTATAACAGCCAATATTCCTAAAGATTAGAGTGTGTACAAATTTCGTGTTTCACTTCTTCTATCTGTAGGAATAAATAACTGATATTCAAAGTGACAAGCAAATTATGACTAAGAAAAACTTAGAATGAAATAATTTGCAAGTAGGAACACTTTGATCCATACAAACTCATCCTAAGTATTGCACTTTATCACCCACTTTACAATACACCTAAATAACAGTGTTAATATACTACTACTTGTAAAGGAGTAAAAAGGAAAGGTGACAGCACTTTAAGGGTAAAGCAGAAAAAAATCATGCCTAGGACAACATGACTATAGGAGGATAGTAGGGTGGATGGATGAAAACTCCACTTCGATTGCTGTGTATGTCACAAATTTCTAAACACAAAATACTGACATGTATTGCTGCTTTAACATTTTCATGTGACTTGCTGTGGTAACAAATTTTGAAAATCAAACTGCCACAAATCACAATCATTAATGAAATTCAGGAAAAAATTGGAAAAGTTTCATAAAATTTACATACAAGACAACAAACTATCAAAAACACGAAAAGACTAGAGACAAAATACAGGAAATGGAAAGAAAATTGTCACAAGAAATAAATTCTATGGTAGAAGAAAAAACTAAGACATAAAATGCAAAACAGCTGGAAACTGAAATTTAAATGCAAGTAATGGTGCAAGAAGCTAACAATTTTTTTCACAAAAAAGTCACTTTTGAACCACAAAACACAAAATGTACAGCAATGACAAAAGTACATTTCAAAAATAAATTACTGACCTTTCAGTTGCTGCAACCACTATTTAATACCACAACAATGTTTAAATAACCACATTCACTTCCCTTAAATTCTTTAAGCCCTTATTCAGTTCAGAACAGTCCAACTGTGTTCCACTGCTTCCTCACCAAATAATGAGAAAAACTAACAAATTACATTTTGAACACAGACATATATATGCCTGCAGTCTTACACACACACACACACACACACACACACACACACACACACACACACACACACACACACACACAAAATCACAATATACATATTTCAAACTGGAGAACAATATCCACTAACATTCAATTCTGTTACACCTTTTGATAATTAAATTTATTTACACCAGGCCCTATGAAATGCACATTAAAAATAACCACTCAGTACTAACAGCAGCATTACAAAATTTGCCACAGCTCACAAAAATGCAAAAATATACGCATTTATTTTTGTTGGAATGTCTGCAAAAACTTAAGGACTGCCCAAAGCAATGAAAGGATTTCACAATTACTCCCACTGATAACCTCTTTGAAATTACAACACTTTCCCCAGCGGGCCATAACATGACCAATACAGTCTGGTTCTTGAATTAAAAGCTTACAATCATTAACAATTCTTTTCTAGAACAACTCCTATGTCACAAATACACAAGGTTTCTTCAAAACACAAGAGCATCACAACCACATTACTTAAAGAGAGGTATAGAGACCAATACACAAATCTGGCACACACTCTGAAAATTGGCACCTTTCCATGAATCTCCACATAATTAAAACTAAAAACTGTGATAACTGTCATTTTTCAGAAGCTTCCTCTAAGTGAAAAACATGGCCTTTTATTTTGTCTGTAACATACTAATGTTTACAGCTCTTTACACTGTAAAAATTTTAAGAGTGCACATTCATACAATTACTATAATTATCTGTAATGAATGATGTAAGCCAATAAAGTGAATTTAATTTGGTCAGGTAGATTGCCTACGGCAAATCTTACATGTATTTACAGGGCTCATTCCGTATTGCTCTGAGCAGTCACAGTAACAGGTACAGTGTTCAGAGGACAAAGATTTCTTTATTACCAATGGTGTCAAATATTTATCATATTTTGTATCCGACAATATGGGAATTAAAGATGAATATATGTGTGGAAAAAACAGAACTGTACTGTTTGTCATGGGATGATAATTGAAAAACCCGTCAATAATGGAACTACTGTCATACCGTACATAATATTTAGTGTTCAAACATAACAGCCTTTTAGTCTTATCACAGGTGCCATCTTCAGTCACTTCATGAACACAACATTGCCATTACCATAGTTTCTCCACTTCTTTGGAAGCCTTCTGTTCTGCACAAATCAGACATTAAAAGAACTTCTTTGCTTGTGCTTCTTTGCTGTCCCTGAAAATAAATATAGAGGATCAGCTCAAGTAACTACACCATTTTTAACAACAGCATGAGGCATCTCGACATTGTTATCTAACAGAAATAATTTGTTACAACAAAGGAAGTACATGTGGAAATGTAACTGTCTGCTCTAGACACATTAAAAATGAGCCACTGCTACTGTTTCCTGAGCTCACTGGACACATTTACGTGTCCATTTAGTCCTTTCATCAGGCGCTGTGAATGTGTTCACATGCTCTGTTCCACCAACATTCTCCCTGCTACAGACAAGTCACTTCTAGTAAAAAATCAGTTAAGAGTATTCATCACACAATATAGGTTCCCCTAAAAAGCAAAGAAAATCTTATCTTGATATCTTGAACTATTTATGAAATTTGATTATTTTTCAGTCTGCATGATTCCCAATGTGTAGGGACATAACTAGACATATTGCTTTTCATAATATAAGCCACAAATTCTTAAGAATGAAATAAGATATTTCTCTGTTCTAAAATTTAATAAAAGTTCGGTATCTTTTCTACAATTTGTGCCTTGCAATGTACAAGCTAAAATCAACTATAAGCATGGAAATGACTGGCAACCTCCAGTGGCAAAAGCTGTGAGATAGAGGTTCTGTATTGTGGTACAGCCTTCTATCAAAATTCGAAGAGCATAATTTCTTGATGAATGGACTAATATTTTGCTTTTGTCCTACATATATCTCATAAACACACAAACGTGCGGTTCCTGAAGAGGGGCAGCAGCCTTTTCAGTAGTTACAGGGGTAAAGTCTGGATCATTGACTGAGCTGGCCTTGTAAAATAAGCTAATGCGGCTTTGCCATACAGTTACTACAAACAGTTGGAAGCAAGGAGGAAACTACAGCCGTCACTTTACCGAAGGATGTGCAGCTCTGCCGTAGAATTATATGAATATGGCATCCTGTCGATAAAATATTCCGAAGGTAAAATAGTTCCTCATTTGTATCTCTGGGTGGGGACTACTCAGGAAAATGTAGTCATCAGGAATGACGACTTCAGCATAGTACTGATTGGAGCATGGAATGTTAGATCCATCAATAGGGTAGCAAGGTTAGAAAATTTAAAAACGGTACTGGATAGGTTGACGTTAGATATAGTGGGGATTAGTGAAGTTCAGTGGAAATATAACAGCATTTCTGGTCAGGTGAGTACAGGATTATAAATACTAGATCTGTTGGAGGTATTACAGGAGTAGGTCTAATAATGAAAAAGAAAAGAGCAATTCGAGTAAACTATGAGCAGCGCAGCGATCGCATTATCGTAATTGAGATAGATATGAAACAAACACCGATCACAGTAGTACAAGTTTATATGGCCACTAGCTCTGCCGACGAGGAGATCGAAGAAATGTATGAGGAGGTAAAGGGAATTATTCAGACAGTTAAGGGAGAGGAGCACTTAATTGTGAAGGGGGCGTGGAACACTGTAGTAAGGAAAGGAAAATGTTAGATTAATATGGATGGTGAAAAGGAATGAAAGAGGAAGCATTTTGCACAGGGAGTGTTGCCTTGTATGGGAGTGAA
Source organism: Locusta migratoria (assembly GCA_026315105.1). Lineage (NCBI taxonomy): Eukaryota > Metazoa > Arthropoda > Insecta > Orthoptera > Acrididae > Locusta > Locusta migratoria. The sequence goes on from CM048755.1 coordinate 16,740,069, forward strand.
ACATGGACGATAAACAGTGCAGACAGGAAGAGGATTGAGGCTTTTGAAATATGGTGCTACAGAAGAATGCTGAAGATTAGGTGGGTGGATCGCGTAACTAATGAGGAGGTACTGAACAGAATTGGGGAGAAAAGAAATTTCTGGCATACCTTGACTAAAAGAAGGGATAGATTGGTAGGGCACATTCTTAGACATCAAGGGATTGTGAATTTAGCGTTGGAGGGAAGTGTGTGGGGTAAAAATCGCAGAGGAAGACCAAGAGATGGATACAGTAAGCAGATTCAGACAGATGTAGGTTGCCGTTCTTATGTGGAGATGAAGAGGCTTGCTCAGGATAGGGTATTGTGGAGAGCTGCATCAAACCAGTCTCCGGACTGAAGACCACAACAACAACAACAAATACTTGGTTTAAGAATCATGAAATATGTTTGTATACATCGAACAGATCAGGAGACACTGGAAGGTACTAGATAGGTATTATAATAGTAAGTCATAGATTTTGGAACTAGGTTTTAAACTGAAAGGCATATCCAGGGGCAGATATAGGCTCTGACCATATCTTATTGGTCATAAACTGTAGACAAACTGAAGAAACTCCAGAAAGGTAGGGAAATACGGAGATGGGACCTGGATAAATAGTAGGAAGCAGAGATTGTTAAGAATTTCAGAGGGAACTGTCAGAAACAGGAGAAAATAACACAGTAGAAGAGGAATCATTTTCTTTGAGAGATGAAATAGTGAAGACAACAGAGGGCCAAATAAGAAGAAAGGTAAGACCTACAAAAAATCCTTTGATATCACAGGAAATACTACATTTAACTGATAAAAGGAGAAGATCTATAAAAATGCAGTAAATGAAGCAGGTCAAATGGAGTACTAAGAAATGGAGACTAAGAAATGAGATTGACAGGAAGTGCAAAATGGCAAAGCAGGAGTGGCCAGAGAGCAAATGCAAATCTGCAGAAGAATTATAACAAGGGAAAAAATGGATAGCACCTAACAAAAATTGAAAAGAAGAAAAGCAGCTGTATGAATATCAAGACCTTGGATGGAAAACCAGTTCTGAGCAGAGAAGTAAAAGCAGAAATGTATAAAGATTATATACAGGAACTCTACAAAGGAAATGAACATCAAGACAATATTGTAGGAAGGAAAGGGGAAGTAGATTTACATGAAATAGGATACACTATACTGAGAGATGAATTTGACAGGGCATTGAAAGACCTAAGCCGAAACAAGGCCCCTGGAGTTGATGAAGTTTCCTCAGAACTACAGAACTACTTAACTCTGTAGGAGAGCCAGCCATGACAAAACAATTTCACATGGTGTGTAAGATGTATGAGAAAGGCGAGCTACTTTCAGTCTTTAAGAAAAATGTAATAATCCCGATTCCAAAGAAAGCAGGTGCAGACAGGTGTGAAAATTACAGACCCATCAGTTTAATAAGTCATGGTGGCATATTTTTAACACAAATAATTTACAGAAGAATGGAAAATCTAGTAGAAGCTGATCTCTGGGAAGGTCAGTTTGAATTCAGGAGAAATGAACGAACATGGGAGGCAATACTCACCTTTTGACTTACCTTAGACGACAGATTAAGGAAAGGCATACATACATTTCCAACTTTTGTTGATTGGAAGAAAGCTTTCGATCATGTAGATTGGAATATACTCTTTCAAATTCTGAAGTCAGCAGAGGAAAAATATAGGGAATGGAATGTTATTTACAACTTTAACAAAAACTGGACAGCAATTTTAAGAGTCAAAGGCTATGAATGGGAACCATTTCTTGTGAAGGGAGTAAGAGTTGTAGCATTTGTACATTGAGCAAGCTGTGAAGGAAAGCAAGGAAAAATTTGGAGACGAAATTAAAGTTCAGCGTGAAGAAATAAAAACATTGCATTTTGCTGTAAAAAATGAAGTAAAGCAGTCAACAATCTAAAGATTGGTTTGAACACCACAGTGGTTTACTAGGCATGGTCCTGTTTGGAAGTGGTATGCCGTTGCCTCCCTCTGACCTTCAAACTGACTTACCCAGGCCATTATAGGAGTACCTACAGTTTAACATGGATTCTGAAGCTTGGTGCTACTCAGTATTTTTCACATCAGACACACTGCCAGAGGTGAAAGAAGTGGAAAGTGACATAATAATCCTAGGATCTGGCAGGGATCGAACCCGCAACCTTTGGATTCATAGTCTGGCACTCTACCACTGTGCTACCAAGCCTGGCATTGTAATTCTGTCCAAGACAGCAATGGACCTGGAAGAGCAATTAGATGGAATGGACAGTGTTGAAAGGAATGTATTAAGATGAACATTAACAAGAGCAAAATGAGGGTAATGGAATGCAGTCTGAGAAAATAGGACGGTGCTGAAGGAATTAAATTAGGTAACAAAACAATGAAATTGGTAAATGAGTTTTGTTATTGGGATAGTAAAATAACATACGATAGTGTCAGTACAGAGGATATAAAATGCAGAATGGTGATTGGAAAAAAAGTGTTTTTGTAAAAGAGAAATTTGTTAATATCGAATTTTAATTTGAGTGTAAGGAAGTCTTTTCTGAAGGCAATTGTGTAAAGTGTTGACTTGTATGGCAGTGAAACATGGATGACAAATAGTTCACAGAGGAAGAGGATAGAGGCTTTTGAAATGTGGTGCTACATAAGAATGCTGAAGATTAGGTGGGTGGATCGTGTAACTAATGAGAAGGTACTTGAACAGAATAGGGTATTTTCCTGTGTTACAAATATGGTTCGAATTGTTGTTATTCTGAATGATTATAACATTCAGACAACATTTTCGCTCATAATTCTTACAAAACATCTGTTATTTTTATGTAATTAAAGCTTAAAAATCATCAAATTTCACAATTAGATCAAGTGATCGAAAACGCTCCGTTATTGGCTGAAGTACTGGTGACGTCATAGAACACCTACAGCGCGGCAACTAGAAGTCGGAGCTGTATTATTGTACGCGTTTCCTCCATTTCGCAGCTTTAAGTTCAGTTTTTTGTGATCTAAACGCGTTCACAGTTTTTATGCCACAATGGAAGATGGTTATGTGAAGGCTGACAGCGGAAACCTCCCTAAAGTTGATGCAATTATGGTGTCCTCATTCTTTAAAAACAATTCAAATTTTTACGTGCCAGAAATAAGAAATGTGAAAACTGCATTGTAAGTAACGCATACCTACATTTTAAAGCTAATTATTTCGAGAGATATTTTATGCCATTGGAAAAAGTACCCTATTTGTTGATGTCAGCATACTTAATCTGAAGTCACCATATTATGCAATAAAGGGTGAAATATTATCTTCTATCCAAACGGCCTTGAGTGATTATGTTGGTAACACCAACAACAAGGTAGAAAATCTTTGTCCAGATGTTCAGACCACATAGAAGATTAGTGTATCGTACAGACCATGAAGTAAATAAATAATGCTGTTCCTGCTCTATGATTCTCGTATGTAGCCTTGTCCGGTCAGTAAAAGTAACTGCCCTCGTAAATCAAAGGTTTCACGACAAAATATTTGCGCTGTCACGCGATTGGCTAATGCCGATGTCTCATGATTCTCGCTATTCAGCATCTGTTGCCCACATAGTCACAGGAAGCCGCCGGGATAGTAAAATTTAACCCAGTAAAGCACGCAGTTAAGAGAGTAATTTTATTTAACTAATTCAATACTGGTGCAAAGAGAAACATCAAAACCTGTAAAATACAGCAAAAATGCCTTGTGTATAGTTATACAATAAATCTATATTCTAGAACAGGGACAGCGGGTTGTGTTGGCGGTGTTTTCATATCGCTCGTAGGTTGGCAACGCACATTTCGCGTAGCCAAAGGCATGTCACTTTCTCGTAAACATTGCGAGCGAGACACGATTGAATAAATTTATAACGCCGAAATTACAGCGCTTTTCTGGTTTGTTGTTTTTGTGAGTGTATGTTTGCGATTGTGTGTAAACTTTCTGCCATGCAAATTAGTATTTTCCTTACATATTCAAGATTTTGGTTTGATATGAATGTGCCACTACTTTTGACACTACAAACTACTACTCGTCCACATACGAAGCCCAATGCTTTAATAATAAAAAAAGATCTAATCGGCTGAAACGTTATTTACTTGCAATGAAAATTGCTTGGTAGAGCCCCGTGCAGAAGAAAAGGCTTACATTATTTTATCTAAGATCTATTGGTGATAAAACTGCACTTACTGGAGATAAATACTCAGTGCTATACTTTTATAGTGGCTGCAACAATATTCATGTTGTTCTTTCACCAAAGCCAAACGGCTTTAATTACCCATAAATCGTAGGCATGTAACATTATGAAGTTTTACTTCGCAAATGTAAACATCAGGTCATTAACCTACACATCATACTACTTTACACCTTTGCAGAAAAAGAGAATGATACTAAACAGTTTAGTTTACCAATGGAATAATATTGTTTACTTAGATCAAAATGATCCTCACAGAAATACACACATGAAGTAGCCGCTATTTCATTTGGATCTTTTCGCGCCAGTGTCAACCACTTTTTGCGTATCTTCTCATTTTTTGGTACTTGCAAGAACAATTTTTCTGGAGTCTTGACAGATGTATTGGTATAGTGCGGAACTAAGCAATATTTCAGGTCATTATGCAAACGTTAACGCCCAAACATGAGGCCTCGACCCAAACAATATACAGGTATTTGTTTATCTTACGAGAGCTCAAATGTTCAAATGTTTATTAAGCTTAAGGGACTTAACTACGGGGTCATCAGTCCCTAAACTTACAAACTACTTATGACCTACCTACATCTAAGGACGGCACAAATATCCATGCCCGAGGGGGGGATTCGAACCCCCGACTGTAGTGGCCGTGCAGACCGTGACTGAAGTGCCTCATTTCCCTCGGTATCTTACGAGAGCAGCAGCAGCAGCAGCAGCAGCAGCAGCAGCAGCAGCAGCGTGTTGTATGACGTCACAGGCGTCACGTGACTCAAATGTAACGTTTTAGCGGGCTTTCAAATTATTTGAATTTCGTTTCTTCTTCTTCTTCTTCTTCTTCTTCTTAAGTACTCAAATCCACGAGGTAAAAAAGCATGTTCGGACCACGATATGACATAATTAACAATTTAAAACGATTTCCAGAAAACAGTCAAATACTCTATTGGGGAGAAAAGAAATTTCTGGTGTACCCTGACTGAAAGAAGGGACCAATTGGTAGGACACATTCTTAAGAGATCAGGGAATCTTTAATTTACCATTGGAGGGAAGAGTGTGTGGTAAAAATCCCAGGAGGACACCAAGAGACAGAGATTGAGATGGATGCAGATTGCTGTTCTTATGAGGAGTGATGAGGCTTGCTCAGGATACAGTAGGGTGGGGAGCTGCATCAAACCAGTCTCCGGACTGAAGATGACAACAACAGCAACAACAACAACCATGGGATTAAAATGACAGAGATTGTAGCCTAGATGGAGGCATTCCAGCAATATTTTTCCCTACATTACTGATATAGTAACTGGAGGAAGGGACAGTCATACACAAAATGCTCTCACTTGTAGAGTATGGATGTACATGTAGACATGGACACGAAGTCTACACAATATAATTTTACCTCGGCAAATTCTTTAAACATTTTCTCAAAAATCAGTCCTTTAATAAGTAAACACACTAATTGCAAGATGGGCAAAAATCTTTTTTTTCACTGGCAAGTTTTCTTAAAATCAGGTAATTATTTTATAGTGCGCAGGATGCAGTCTCTCAGCACATGCAAGCAATAATATGATAGAACCAACCATCATGCACAGCACAAAAACCCACATAGCATATAAGTAGAAGAAGTAGGGTTGATAAGGAAATGTCTTGACACCAACAAGGGGATTTAGGCAGACAATTTAAGTTGGTAGTATTTGAAATATTAGTGTATCATCATAAGAAACAGTTTGACACATCATGAAAACATTTCTGATGATCACAACAATCGCATAGAAAAAAGTAAAAAATTATATTTGGTTGACACCATCTGTTAGTTATATAGTCAAAAGCTGATAGTGACATTAGCTTTGGTCTGATATAGTATATGCTCATATTCTGTCCATTAGGCAACTGTGTAGTTCACTACTTACTTACCTGTAGTAAACATACAGGAATAGGACAAGCATCTGCCCAGCAACAATGAGTAGCACCATGGTCAGCGAGACACATGACACACTTGGACAAGGTGGCAAAACTTTCTGTGCCACTTCACGTTTGAGGGAATTTAGTGCATCACGCACTTCATTCCCTAAGCCTACTGCCTCGTAACTCACGGACGCAACTTGTCCGGTCGACTGCTTCGATTGAGTTTGCAAAATAGTGTCTGCTCGAGAATGGACCTCGTGCAAAGCTGATCTGAAAAAGGAGAAAAAATGTTGCAACAAACACTTATCAAAATTTAAATTACAATTTTAAGAATACAAACACAGAACAAATCTGAAAACAAAAAAGTAGGACAGCATTGTTACACTAGTGGATATGACAATGCAAAAATTAAAGTCTGTTCACCATTTGCTGCTGAAAATTACCAGCATGTTCCTGTACAGAAAGTCTTCCCAACTACAAAACAGAATTACTAACTGCAAATATTACATCAGCCAATACAGATGTAGCTTCCAACTTCAAATATGTCGATTATTACATTATTAGATGCAATATGAAATACATAGGCAATTTTAAACAGAATAATTATCTGTAGACAAAAGTCACTAGTTCTTCAAGCTCATATGCAATTGAAATGAACAATAACCATAAATTAAGATTTCCTACTAATAGAAGTCTGACTACAGTATAACTGTTAATCAGAGTCTAACAATCTTAAGCAGTAACAATATCCAATAAAATGAACTTAATTTATGGGTTGTTCAGGGATACCGTCAGAGTATACTGATATAAGGGAACCACGATCTCTGTAACTAAATACAGAGTTATTGAGTTTATTTGTCCTCCCCCCCCTCAATTACCTTTGTATCTGTATTGTATTGAACAAATACAGAAGAGTTCAAATGTTTTGACTAGGTGCCAGTGTGTTTCACTTCAAGTTGATGACAAGTAATTCACTATTTGTTTGTATCTGGTACTGCTAAGCTCCATTTACAGCTGTCTTAAACACGGCCACAATTCAGTACCTGTTAACAATGATGCGCAACAGTACTAGAGCGCTCACCACGTAACTTGGCAGGTGAGGTCCGGATTCACAGAAGCTCGGGTACGTCACGTCACGTGAACTGCCGGCCAAGTTCATATCGCACTGTGTGGAGCAGCAACTGGTTTTGGCCTTCGGCATTGTGTTGTTTTTGTAAATTATTTCGAAGCTGTCAGATAATTATGAGTGGCAACAGCAAATCTCACCCTGTATTACACAAGCAGGCAAGAGAAATAGTGTTCATGTTTTGATAGTGGAAGAATATATAAGTACTAGTTGTTACCTGACACGATAATTGTGCAATCTTCCTCTGACCTATCAGCTTACTTACACAGACAGTTGTTAGGAAGACCTACAGTTTAACGTGGATTCTGAGCCATGATAAAACTTGGCATTAATCATAACAACAGACGTAGCCAGAGACTTTATAAGTGACAAAAATTTTACGACTGCTTAGGGGCAAACTGAGCACCATTTTGTCACTGAACCACAGAGGAAAACCAGTGATACCTTTCTTTTTATGGAACTTTACAATGCTACCTACCTTTTGGATCAAAAATGTACATTATCTCCATATCACCTCTGTTTCCACTGATACAAATTTCAAACTTACCTTATTTCACGAGCAGCATTAATGATAGCATTTTGATTGGATAGGACAGCATCCACTTCATGACGGCGTATAGTGTCAGTTATTTGTAATGGCTGTCCCCCTGCCACCTGTGCTCCTGTGCACAATCATTTAAAAACAAAAGCAAGCTGTTACACTAAAGCAGTGTATTTTATCCTCAGATTCAACAATACTACTATCACCATCAAAATAAAATAATTTATAATTTTTGTATAAGTTAAAGTTTACCATAATCTGTTCGCTAATTCAGAATAGCAATAGCACCTGTTGGTGTTCGTTCTAGTGTTACACATGATTGTATCAATGTTACTTGCCTGTTGATATGCCGGAGAGAAGGCTCATTACTCTTTCTTGCCTGCCAACCACCTCATCCAGTTTTCGACTCAGCTCATGTATCATTTCAGACATTTTGCTCTGTCCTGCAAATATCTGTCTTAACTCCCGTTGGCTATCAGATTCAAACCATTCATCATTAAATGGATCACGATCCTTGACTGCGTCAGGATGCTCACGGCGATACCTGGTGAACATAAGTGTATACTGTAATAAAAGGTTTACTGAAGAATTAATCCATTATCAGTATAGTCCCAACAAATGTATGTTTCCTGAATTCAGAATCATTGTTCTGTGTAATACTCGATGGATAATGATAGATTTTCCTTGCTATAGGTAAGGTTCTATGAAATATATCACACACAAAGGATAAGATGCAGCATATTTTAATTACATCTACATACATACAACAAATGCCACCATATAATGTGTGACACACAGTACCTTGCACCACTACCAGTCATTTTCTTTCCTGGTCCACTCCCTAAACTTTGTAATAGACCACAGGAAAAATAACTGTTTATATGCCTTTTATAAGTCCTGAGTCATTCCATGTCAACACAATTTACCTCAAATAGTTTCAAAATTACACCTTGTTAAAGTTTTCAAAAAACGTTAAAAATCTGTTTCTGAAACTTTAAACAGTTATAGCGACTCGTGCAATCAAGCTAGAAAGATAAAGGTGTCTTTTGCAGCATTTTTCAAGCCCTTTCCAAAAATGTGTAACAATACAAGAATCAGAATAAACAAAATTTACCAATTTAAAAAATGTAATTTAAAATTTTTCTAAACATGACACTTTTAAAATTTTGAAAAAATTCACAAATAGTCCTTGTATAGTGGTTAACTGATAGTATAAATTTCATAATGGGATCGTAAAGAGTTCTTACAGAAAGATGATTTTTGAAAACAAGCTTTCATTAGAATTTCCACTACAATAATGACTAATTGAACAAATGTCACATTATACACTATGACATGAGTGTAGTAAACAATGTGCTCTAAATGATGTAGTAAACAATGTGTTACTACAATACTGCAAGTGCTGGACTGTAATTGATGGTGTACCAAGTAATATGTTGATATTTGGTATGTGAGTAACATGAAAGTGTTTGTGAAAAAGGGGGGGAGGGGGGGGGGAGTCATAGAACAGTAACACACTAGATGGTAAACATTTTCTAGCATCTAAGGATGCTGAAGTATATAACTCTTGCAGAAAGAGTCATCAACTCTCAAGATAAACTAAGAAACAAATCAAGCCAGTGCTACACTACTAAGCCTAGAGCCTGAAATTTTAAATACTTCTGTTTCCAAAAATGAACTTGTTTCAACTCTAAGTCAGATGTTGCTTCTCTTCAAATCACCCCTTCATTCAAGAAAAATAAAATAAAAAATTGTCAAATTTAATTCAGCCATTAAGCATAAACTTTTTACTTCTATTCAAGAGGACTCCCCTGATGAAGTTCACGAAACCCTTGATTCAATTTTGAAAAATCTGAAAGACCACTTCTCACAATGCACTTCAAGGGACAAAAAGATTGTGATATTAACACGTTTTCCTGATACATTGAGTCTAAGAAAAATAATGCGAACATTTAATGCTGCAAATTACATTGTCAGGCAATCAAAGAAAATACTTAAAGGTATATAACAGGGCCCTCACCAAAAACCTAGCAAACGTCTGCCACTAGAAGTAGTAACAGCAGTATATCATTTCTATGAGATTGATGAAATTGGCAGGGTTTTAACTGGTATAAAAGACTTTCTGTTAAGTCTGGGACTGGAGAAAAAGTCACACTGACAAAAGTAATAGTTTTATGCAATTTGTCTTTCAATGAGACACAGGGTCATGAGGGTTTTCACAGTTCACAGAACTAAGACTGAATAGCTGTGTCCTGCAGGTTCTAATTGTACCCACTCAGTTTCTGCATGAACCATGAAAATGTAAAACATTAGAAAATACAAAAATTAGCTCAATTGCAAATGGCGAACTGCATACATATAAACATTGTATTGCAAAGCACTGTGCTACCCTGCCTTCATGAAGTGTTCTTTTGGGGAATGTCCAATCTGTCCAGGTACAGATTACATTGAAAGTTTGGTGATGAAAAAAGGGCATTGAAAAAAAACAACAAAAAAAAAAAACAAAAAAAAAAAAAATTGGCAATGGTTATCTGTCTATAGATGCAACTTAGACACAACAGAAAAATGAACTTCAGATTTTTTGGATTGTTCATCCAACTTTAGTCTGCATTAATCAGACATGACTTTATTGCCAGAGATCAAAGCCCGTTTTTGAACAACAAAAAAGAAAATCTTGAAATCAGAGTATCTTGTCATGAGTAACTTCCTGAAGAACTAGAGTTTTGTGATTCAAGATAAAGCACAAAGCTACCCTGGAACAGTGGAGAAGTAGTAGTACATCCATTTGTCAGCAACTATAAAAGAGAGGTAAACTTTATCATTTCCAAGGTTCTAAAGCACAATTCTGTAGAAGTGTATTGTTTTCAAATGAAAATGATTGAATTCATGAAACAGAAATGTAGAGACAATATATAAAAAATATATTACTTTTCTGATGGGTGATCCGTACAATACAAAAACCGGAAAACTTCAATCTAAGCTTTCATTCAGAAGACTATAAAATTAACACCAAGTGCCATTTTTCAGCCACTGCCCACAGGAAAAGGGCCTGTGATGCTGTTGCAGAAACTGAAGAGATTAGCAGCCGGAGCCAGCTTGCAAACACCCTACGAAGACCAGATTCAAACGCCATTCCACCTGTATCAGTTGGCGACGCTAAATATTTTTACGGGAAATTGTGTTTACGTCACACAACAGGAGTATATTTAAACTGAGAAGCACTTGGAAAATTGTCTACAAAATCAGTGACCATACCAGGCACTCAAACTTCATGCATTCATTCCCATACCTCCTAGTAACAGCAAAATGAAAGTAAAAGTTTTCTCAGAATCCACTGGGTTCAAAATTGAAACTGTTACAATGATTCACGATCGTTTAAGTTTATTAGGAGTTTGGGTATGTGACTATCATCTATTACAACAACCGATGGTTGGCCTATGTGCTTGAAATTGATTTAATCAATCATGAAGTGAAGGCTTCTTTTTTAAATCCAGCCAGTCCAATTACCTAGCTTTTCTTTCCCTACAAGACAAGATATTCTTCGGCTTCCTGTTATACTTGTGCTAAGTAAAGTTAATCCAGTAACTCCAACTAGCCGAACTTATGATATGTTAAATGAAAAACTGCAGAAAACCATTGAAGCTTTGACAGACTTCAGTAATTTAACCTTCTGAAAACATTTTCAAAAGAGGCTGCACAAGTTAATCATTATGTATGTTTGTTTCTGTTATTTACATAGACTTTATTGACAGAGCGCTAAGTATCAATTTAATTGCGTGAAATTTTGTTGCCTGTTAATTTCTTAATTTTCGTTAGTGTTACTGTTTTTAAGAGGTTTCTTCTCACCTACTTGACAGATTTAGTTTGTGCTACTGCTTTAAGAGTTTATTCTTGCGTATTTTGATAACTACCGTGTGTGTAGTTTTCGTCTGCTGCAAGCTACATGATTTAAGTGTCATATTGTCACTTTCTTATTTCGTGTTCAGCTTTGAGAAAGCTTTTGATTATTTAGCTTTCTACAGTTAATTGTATCGATAGGATGGGTAGGATGTGTGCCTGCTGTGTGCAGATGCAGGAGGAGTGGGCCGCAGTTCGCGAAAAGCTGAGCGTGCTGTTGGCTATGGTCAGCCGTCTTCAGGCTGCTGTCTCGGTGTACAGTGGACAGTGGGGAGTCTGGTGCGTTGAGTGGGACACCTCAGGTATCTCATGCTTCGCTCTGTCCCTACTACCGAGGCTCCTTCGGGTGTTCCGGACGTAGTTGAGCCGCCCTCTCCGCAAGGGGAATGGTGGGTTGAAGGGTGTTTGCTTCGCTCGAGGCGGAAGGGTGGAGGGTGGACGTCCGTCCACGCCCGTTCGTCCTGTGGGTGGACTTGTGGCCACTCCTTCAGCGCGGTCCGAGCAGGTGCATCGGGAGGGGATTATTAGTTATTGGGAGCTCCAATGTTAGGTGCGTGATTGAGCCCCTTAGGCAGATAGCATCGAGATCCGGAAAGAAGTCCAACATGCACTCTGTGTGTCTGCTGGGGGGCCTCACCAGAGATGTGGAGGCGGCCTTGCTGACGGCTATCGAAGGTGTGGGATGCGGTCGACTACAAGTCGTGGCTCACGTCGGCACCAATGACACGTGTCACTTGGGTTTTGAGGACATCCTCAGGTCCTACGGGCGGCTGGCTGAATTGGTGAAGGCTGCTGTCCTCGCATATGGGGTGCAAGTGAGCTGTCTATTTGTAGCATTGTTCCCAGGGTTGATCGGGGTCCTTTGGTTTGGAGCTGAGTGGAGGGTCTGAACCAGAGGCTTTGCTGACACTGTGACAGTCATGGCTGCAGATTTCTGGATCTGCGTTATCGGGTGGGGAATTGTAGGGTGCCCCTAGATAGATCAGGGGTGCACTACACTAAGGATGCAGCTACTCGGGTAGCAGAGTACTTGGGGAGTACACATGGGTCTTTTTAAGCTAGGCGCTAACTCTGATGAGCACTCGCCTGTCAACATTCAAACAGTGAATTCAGGCCACGTTCGGCTCAAAAATTTGAGTATCAAAATATTAGCTGCAAACTTACAAAGTATTAAAAACAAAGTTCCCAAATTTGCCGCACTGCATGGAAATTATTGTGCTCAGACAGTTTTAGGGACCAAAAGTTGGCTAAATCGTGATGTGGCAAGTTCAGAAATATTTAGCGAGGTGTAGAATGTATATCAGGAAGATAGATCGGATACAACTGGAGGAGGAGTGTTCATGGCTGTGGACAAAGATATCGTTTCTACTGAGATCGAGGTTGAAAGTAACTGTGAAGTTGTCTGGGCACGTATAACAGGTCTAAAAGAAGTAAAAGTTAATAGCTGGGTGTTTTTACTTCAAATAAATGGAGTAATAATAATAAAACAGTATGTATTTGCAGACAAAGAAAAACTTCCTGGATCTTTCCATTATTTCCTATTTAAAAATACACTTTTCCTAATTTAAAATGAATTTTTTTTTTTTTTGTTGTAAGTGAGATTATACCTTCTGTTGGAGCCCTAAAACGGATCAGTCTTGCTTAAGATGCACTTAAGGTGTCTGCAATTTTTCTGTGACTTTTAGTTATTCGTAAAAGCACGATGATTGATGGGAAGTAAGAATGGCCAACAATGAATAAGATTTCTGCATATTTGGTGCAACAAAAGTTTTCATTTGGTGTTACTTTCTTGTTTATATTTTACTGCTGGAGGAGTCTGCAGCAGTGGGTAACAGTAAAATTCTTACCATTTAAAACCACAAAAAAAAAAAAAAAAAAAAAAAAAAAAAAAAAAAAAAAAAACTAATGTTGAATATTAAGTAAAAAAGTAATTTGTAATTATAACTTGTCGATTTATTGTATGCGGGAACAGTGATTGCACATAAAAATTGCCATTAGTTAATGTGGGAATATTTTTTGGTCAATATTTCTTTCTAGGTTTACATATCTGGTAATTGTTCCAGAAGAGTTATTGTGATTGGTCACTGAACGAGGTGGCATGGTATGGTTTCTAACTACAACATGATTGGCTATAGCAGTTTTCAGAATTGAGATGCTCAGCCACAGACAACCACTTAGAAAGGACAGTAATATAAAGCTTAGTTTTTGGCCACAGCCTTCATCAGTCAGGAATCTCTAGTGTGAGCGCAGATGACAGACACTACAGTCATATGTGCATCAGTTGTGCAAGTTTGTCATTTCTGCATTCGTGTTGTCAATATCTGTGATTGTGCTTGGAACGATGTGGGGGATCTCGGGCTGCAGAACCACCATCACTGCTTGTTGCTTTGTCTTATTTGGCAGTAGAATTTACTTGTTGGTACAAATATAATTATCCTGACAACATTTAATATTGATTGCTGGTATAATACCAAAAGGATGTTTTGTGGTGTTTAATACCATTTTTCTTTTCACTGAAGAAAGATGACCATTGTCTTTACTTTTCCTGAAAAGAAAGTACACCTCAAACTCTAGAATAAATCCTTCAGTTTTAGTTTGTTATCTTTAGACCACAATTGGGCCCAACTCATAAAACTGACACTATCAGTCCAAATTTGGATACACTTCTTGATCTGAAACTTCCTGGCAGATTAAAATTGTGTGCCGGAACCAGGACTCTAACCTGGGACCTTTGCCAGGTTGCAAAGGTCCCAGGTTCGAGTCCCGGTTCCGGCACACATTTTTAATCTGCCAGGAAGTTTCATATCAGCGCACACTCCGCTGCAGAGTGAAGTTTCATTCTGGAAACATCCCTTAGGCTGTGGCTAAGCCATGTCTTCAGCATATCCTTTCTTCCGGGAGCGCTAGTCTTGCGTGTTTGCAGGAGAGCTTCTGTGAAGTTTGGAAAGTAGGAGGCGAGGTACTGGCGGAAGTAAAGTTGTGAGGTCCCAGGTTCGAGTCCCGGTTCTGGCACACAATTTTAATCTGCCAGGAAGTTTCATATCAGCGCACACTCCGCTGCAGAGTGAAGTTTCATTCTGACTTCTTGATCTGTTTAAAGTCCTCATCGAAGGTTACCCTTCACCCACATTTTAATTTTCATAGGGTAACTTGACAAAAAAGGCATGAAATTTGTTTAAATCAGTATGGATCCAAACGGCATTTTTTGGAATGACTTGTTTTCATTTTTTCTACAAAAAGTTATGACTTTGTATTTGAAGTGGATCAATCGCCAGTTTTGGAAAATTCTGGAAATTGAGGCACATGTGTGTCTCTATGGCAAGTCTATGTTCCTCTTTATTTGTAGCTGATTAGGTTAACATATTCCTCTATGTTAAAGTAATTTTATCCTACGAGACTGCTGGTGTTGTACAAACCACTAACATGGTTCAACTAGATTCTCTTTACTGCAATTGGTTAGCCACAGAGCCATCCACAGACTCCTTACTTGTGAGAAAGGGGATGGGGCTGTCCCACGATAGACACAAACCCACCAGAAAAATTATCACCTGACAAAGAGCTTCCTGCCATCCAGAGCATTCACAGGAAGGAATCAGCTCAGACCCATGTTCAGTAAGGTGACTGTGGGAACGTGACATCTGACTCCCCCTCGCTCCCAAGACTCGCTGGATATAGCTACTAGGCAACCTCCGATGTGAATCGGATTACTGAGAAATTTTTTAGGCTGTGTGAAGGTCAGACTTGATCATGAGGGTAAATGAAACAAAATGGATGTAATATTGAACAAAAATGAAAAGTTGAGTTGCCTAAAGAAGAGAGTGGAGGTACAGATGAATTGACAATAAATGAAGTATTCATTAGAGTATTGGTCTAAGAATTGAGAAGAAATGCTGCAATCCTCACGATGCTTTTACTCACATGAGTTACAAGGCCCAAGAGGATGTAGTACTATTCTACAAACTTCAGATATGGCACTTTCACAATTATCAATGCAACGAGTCAAGAAATATTCCAAGCCACTCTTAACCCTACAAGCACCAAGCATGGACAAAACTTGCCCGTGCCCCCTTTCCTTTATTAAATAATCGTAATCAATATCTTTCAATGTTCATGGGCTTTTTTTTTCATTTGTCTCACCTTATAAAGTACTACCCTACACCACAGAGTAACATACATAGAGAGGAAGCCCCCCCCCCCCCAAAAAAAAACCACTGTCCTACACTCTCCTCGTAGTTCCGTAAGATGCTAGCAGATGTCAGGCGGTTCCCCAGCTTACTACCGGTAGACCACAGTAGAGGCGCTTCTGGGGGTGCCTCTCGCACGTCAGAGGGTAGTGTGGAGGGGAGGCTGAGGGGAGAGCTCGTGCCGTCTGCCACGAGGCCACGGCTGTGTCCGGCGTGCCGGGGTTTGAGGGGAAGTGCTGATGGGGACAGCCGCTACCTGCCGCCTGCTCTGGCCAGTTTTAAAAGGGCTGCTTCTGACCTCAGCGCCATAATGGGACATCTTACAGAACTGCTCTGACACTCCCTCCCCGCACCCCTGAGCGTGTGACCGGGCCCTTTCAGAGGTTTCCTGTCTATATATATTTGTCTGTGCCTACAAATTTATATGGTTACAATTTTAAAAACTGGTAACAACATACAGCAGTTTTATGCCCAAGGGCACATTTTGCCCTGGGTTGGTAGTCCATGCAACCATAATTCATGCCCCCTACAACTTCCAAGCACGGGCAAAAATTGCCCCTACATTTTTCTTATAATGAATTTTGTTTGGCAATAATGACTGAGTTTTTCGTGCCTTGTTGAGAGTCTGATTGTTGCGTTTGATATTCATTGTTGAGACTAACTATTGTTACTAGCAGTTTGTCACAGTAGAGCAAACGCCTTTCTTGTAAAGTACATTTTCTAAAATGAGTTGTAGAGGGTTGAACGAGGCAGAAATTCTTGCTGAACTTTTAGTAGACTATGAGTTAGCAGATTTCAGTGACTCTGAATCGGCTCACACAGAAATAGAAGAGAGCTCAAATGAAGGACAAAGAAGAAACAAACCATGCAGGTAATGCTCCCGATAAATATGTCACTAGTTCTGGTAGGGTGTACCTTGCAGAAGCTCCAAGGCATTGTACAAGGGATTTTGCCAACATACTGTCGTGAACATTAGGGAGTAACTACTGCTGGGAAAGTATAAAATATATGTGAATCATTCAAGAAATTTTTCACACGTGACATAGTACAGAAAATTGTTGAGCATACAAAAGAAGAAGGTGATAGGAAAAATGTATCTCCTGTTGACGAAACTGAAATATATGCTTTGATGGGAATTTTGATTCTAATGAGAATTTACCAGGACACCAATATTTTGTTATCTGATTTATGGTCAAATTTATTGGGAAGAGCCATATATAGAGGCACTATGAGTAAGACAAGAGCATATCAGCTATTGAATATTCTTTTGTTTTGATGATAAAGGAACCAGGACAGAAAGACGTGTAAGTGATAAATTTGCGCCACTGCATGAAGTTTTTGAAGCATTAAATGGAACGTTCTGAAGGTACTACAGAAGTAGACCTCACAATACAATTGAGGAAATGCTATGTCTTTTCAGAGGTCGTAGTCCTTTTAAAGTTTTCCTCAAAGACAAACCTGGAAAATATGGTATACTTGTTAGAATTATTAGTAGTACAACTGAACGATACATTATAAAAATGGAAGTGTATGCTGGAAAAGACAGTAGACCTGCCAGTGAACAAGGTCCTCTTGAGGTTGTGAAGAGACTGGTGGAGCCAATAAATAAAACAGGCTACTATATCACAACCAACCGTTTCTACACTTCTGTGGAATTAGCGTACATTCTGTATAAAGATTACAAACTCACATTGGCTGGGACACTCAAATCCAACAGAAAACATATACCACAAGAACTTAAGACGACAGTAGGTAGAGCAGCTGTATTCCTCCAAATTTGCATTTACAGATCCATCCACTAAGAAGCTTCCAGTAACAATTGTCTCTTACATCACAAAGGAAATAAATAAATAAATAATCTACTGCTGCCAACTCAACATTGTGATGCAGGAGTAGATGATTATACACCAAAGAAGAAAACCCATATAAGCTTATACTACAATGACACTAAGGGAGGCGTGGATGCCATAGATCAAATGGCTAGGGCGTACTCTACAAAAAGAAGGTACGAGAAGATGGCCACTGTCCATGATCTACAGCCTACTTGATATAGCTGCAATAAACTCTTACACACTGTTCAAGATTAATGTGCCTAAGTGGAATGAAGGGAAATCAAATGCGAGGAAACTGTATCTCCATGAATTAGGCCTTGAACTTTTGAAACCACATGTCACATGTAGAACAGCGATCCAGGGACTTTAGAGGATTCAAGTTGCCCATTATTTCTGCCATGGGAGAGATCCTTGGAAAGAAGCTAGAGGTGAGCAAAACTACTGCAGATGAAGAACCAACTAGGAAAGCAAGATGCTACATATCCTTGAAGAATGCAAGTAATCAGAGAGCCAGGGACATCATCACAAAAACCAAGTTAACATATGCAAGCTGTGGTCTACATCTGTGTAAGAGACATTCAGAATCACCCATTTTGTGTGCAGGAGGTAAATGTCATCTGTAAATGTTAGTATTCTCTCCAAGTGAAGAGGAGTTTTTATTTTTATTTATTTATTTTTCAGTGTACCTTAAAACATATTTGTACAAGTGTTTTTATTTCAATTTTTGAAACTTCCTGTCAATAATTAAACTGATGTTACACTGGAAACAGAATTACTTAAAATAAACACATTTTTACAGGATTTACAGCTTTTTTGTAACATGGGCAAAATTTGCCCTTTGTTGGTGCTCCGTGTAACCTAAAATACCTTGGTGCTCCTAGGGTAAAGACTACAACAAGAAATGCTTTAACAGACTTAAAATACTACTAGCCACTGCTTTAGATACTCACTCTTCCTTCTGCTGTTCCAACTTCTTCTGGTAATCTGCGTATTCCTGGCTGAGTTTCTTCTGCTCCTCATCAGTGACCCGTGCTGGAGAAGGAGGTGGCGGCGCTTGTCCAGGAGGATGTAAGCTCGTGGTGAGGAAGTGGAGAACATCGTGATCATCTGTATGAATACAGTGTTGTTACCAAATTTGTACCACTCGGCCATCCAAGAGCATAACAGTTATTAGTGGAACACTAATTGCAACTGCAAATTTTCACAATATGATACTTCTGAGTAGTGTATCACTGATAATTTGCACGTCTCACGATAGTAGACTATAAAATTATTGCTAGTTGACAGTACACATGCTGGAGCGGGTTTCCTACAATCAGAGCTTTCAACATCAAGCCCGAATTTCCACAACAACTGGTCATTTCAATTCCATTTTCTTATCTCGCTCCATATCTTGATTATTTGTCGTCGATTGATAGGCCTGCCCATTTTTATATCACACTGCATTATTTAATGACAACAAGAAACAACCAATACACAGACAACATTGTTAATGAAATACATACTCATGCCTCGTGCACAGCACTAAGCACACACTACCAATTCATTTGGTGTAAACAAAGATTCACTGTCGCATACTGTATATTTCTGCAGATAAAATAATGACTAAATCATAAAAAAGGGCCCCTAAATCCGAGGTTGTCTTATACAACGGTGCAAAAATAAAAAATAAAGAAATAAAAATAAAAAAGAAATTAGCTTTATGAGCATTATTAATTTACTGAGCAGACAAAGGTACATACGATAACTTATTCACCATAGAGCAGGAATAGAATTAATTATTTACAATGCTGCTCGATTTTGCGATGTCGCTTGTCAAAAATAAGCCAGGTTCCATTGACATACACTTCACAAATTTTACACTGGATTACACTCACAGTACCGATTGCTTTAACCCTTTAACGCATAGTGTAGCTGATCAGCTACATACATTATTTTTTCCATTACCTCTCAAACTGATCAAAATTTTACCAAAAATTCATTTGTAGCTGCTTCTATACATAATGTTACATATGCTAGTAGCTCCTCCTAGAAATTATAAATTGCAGAGTGCTACTGAATCATTTCAAAATTTAGCTGCATTGAGTGACTCGTAACATGTGCTTTTGTTTACATTAGTATTCCTCCTGTGCCATGTAAAAGTAGTCAATCACATACTATTGTTGCATTACGAGTTACTTTCTGGAAATGAGAGGCATAATAGTGACATTTACTACATCGGGTACATCATTGAAGCACTATATAGCTGACCAGCTACGAACATTTTGTTGCTAGTAGTGCATAATATTTTTAAGGCATACTTTAAAAATATTTTTCTCAATACATACACACTATACATTAATCGTGGTAGTTTTTATAGCTTCACATAAAAAGTCATGCATTAAAGGGATAACACACAACACAACCAACAACAAAACTAGTTCACTGGCAGAAACAAGACAGAATAATGATGGGTGGGCTTTCCAATCACAGTCTCTGGGAGATTATACGTGACTGTCATGTTTCACATGAAGACCGTTCGAATCTTTTCAGACGATGAACTGCAACAGTAAGGCTAGGCGCAATTTATCACTCAGCTGATGACAGCTTGGACAACAATGTTATACAGAAGTAGGTGCTCAGCCCATCAAAACATCAGCCGACAGAGCAATCTGTAGCAAGACACAAAATTATCGTCAGAGTGGAATCGATCAATCGAAAAATCGTTCAAGTGTGCCAAGCCTTAGTTTCACAAGTACAATAACTTGGGGGGGGGTCATCTTATAAGCCAGATATATGCTTAAACTATAAAATTCTGATGAAAATTTGTACCTCATCTCATCTGCGGAAATATACAGTACACAAGTATTATATCAGAGATATTAACTAACATTTACGGAAGCTTCTTCATATTATTTAAACGAAAACGACCTCTCCTAAGGCTATAACTCAGGGTTGTTACAGTTGTATAGCACAGTGTTAAGGACATAGCTTTCTATGCAAAATTCTGTTGGTTCAAACCCCATTGTATGCAATTATTTTAATTTCTGAATCAAATTTACTTTGAATGTTGTTTTTATTACCTTGCTTAAGTTCTAATACCTGTCATAATAGTTTTTACTTTTTTAATTGATCTCACTTTTCATGCTACAATTCCCCCCCCCCCTCCTCCTTCTTCCAGTTGGTGTGTCAGTAACAACCTGTAATTAAATGCCAAGCAGGACTGCTGATTGGTTCGTAATACAGCAGCTCATGTAACCATCAGCCAGAATGAGGATATTTTCAGATAGACTAACCAACAATAATCGATTTTACGGAGTTTGTACTGAATTTAAAAAATAAAAATTAAGGACTTAAGCATCTTTTGGCCCACTTTAGGTTACGCTAGTAACACTAAAAGTGGGCCTTTGCGATTGCTTTTGGACAACTCGAAATTTAAAAGAAAATAACATCTTAATCGTTCATCTGACTTGAAAATTGAATAAAAGAATTTGTAGAAGAGAAAATTCTCTACAAATGTTCACTCTAATTGTTTTTTCATGTTTCCCATCATTTCAGAGATATATGCAAAAATAATGGTGATTTGATAATGTCTATCTGTCCGTAATGTGTTCCTATTCTTTTTAAGGTCGAAGCGTTCAACCGATCAGCGCCAAATTTTACAGACAATTTTTGGCCGCCAGTGACGAGAAACTCTTTCTCTCTTTTCATTGGTTTTTCCAGTTTGATCGGTTCTTTGTGGACGTTGGTTAGTTTTGTTTCATTTCGATTGTTTCTTCTTTTACTCAGTTTTTTCGTTACAGAGGGCATCAAGCCTTCTGACCGAACACAGTGAGCTACCACGCCGGCAACCCTCTGACCGAGGCGCTAAGCCAACACGCACGGCAAGTTTTCAACCACCGTCTAACATGTTAGTACATCACAAATTAATTCTTCGCCCATTAAGGTACACCGAACAGCTGCGAGAGTAATCCGTAATTCTTGTACCATCAATGGCAGGTGTTATATTTTTAGACATTAGATTATAATTCATTATAATCGCGACGGGTAAGCTGTATTAGCTGACAGAAATTTCCTTTGTGGATGTCTTCAGATAACACTAACCATTCTTTCTATTCTTTGTCTTTTCGCAGCCTCAGTTGGCTAAACGCACACTTTCCAGGAATTTTAACAAAAAAAAAAAAAAATTAGCAAATGTTACCACCAAACTTATAAAAGTGCAATGGCCGATAAATCGCAGATGGTTCTTCACACGTGTTCTTGGTTCCCGCGCACCTTACCATTGATGCCAACGTGTACTGTAATATCCCCACTAAATGCCATTGCTGGTCACACAATTTTTTTACCCCCACCTTCTTAACTTAGTCAAATTAACTGATTTACAAGTGTGAACATAATTGCAGAGGCAAAAATAAGGACTTAAGGACAGTTATTACAAATTAAGCACTTTTAAGGCACCATATGAAAATTAAGGACTTTTAAGCACTTTTAAGAAACGTATGAACCCATTTAGCACTGTATCTGAAACTTTTTTTTGAGTTCGCTCACAGAGCCAAATTTTTTTTCACCACGAACAAATAAATCACGATTTTCGTTCTGTCGGGAATGTCTGCACACCATTTTGCCGGATATGTAGTGCATCAAATGTGGTTAGGTAACAACATGGGATAAAATAGAGAACTACAAAACAGGCCTTCTGCTGCAGTTCAGTCACCGACCACTTTAAATTAACTGCTGACAAGAGTTTTCTCAGAGCCACCATTAACTCTTGGTGGCCTCTTACGACACTATCCCACGTTACAATATTAACAGCAATTTTTGAGTGACTCGCCATGTTTGTACATCGCCTACAAGCGAGCAGTAGCCAGCCGTGTATACGGCAACACTGTAGCGTTGCATGACAAACCAACTAGCAAGTAATTTTGATCTGACTATAGTGACTAATTTGCATTAAAACCACCACAAAATTAAAAGTAATTTGCAGCAAACCTTTCTACAGCCACCTTACGATCAGAATTATGTGGTCAGAGCAATTTTTTTTTTATCTCTGCAGCAGGAAAGGTAGAGTGTATTTTGTTTCATGGGAAGTACCTGACATTGTCACCAACACTGAGCACAAAATACTCATCAAGTTCTTTCATGTGGAAAACTGTGGAGGTTTATTCTCCTTTTTTTTTTTATTGATAAGTGTAAATTCAGCTAGTTTGTAGTGCACTAGTTGTTTGTTCATTTTAAAAAGCAAGCCAGCTACCACACTCAGTCTCTCAGTCTAGTGGCAGCTTGCACATGTGACTTGTCTCCCTAGCAGCATGTTATGTACATTAGAACCTCCCAAACTCGACACAATGTGGACTTAAAGGTTGTCGAGTTTTAGGGGAACTTAAATAAAAATAACTAAGAGTTGAATAAAAACGCTTATTTAGAGTATTAAAATTGTACATTTATTGATTTATTATATAAAATTATATATTGCCATCACTTGTGCATTGACAGTTTTAAATGCTCTTGGTTTTTTTTGCTTTTCCAATTAGTGCTAATTTGAGTTTGTGCTCTCCTGTTGCATTACTTCAGGCAAGAGTAGTCACATGCTCCTTACTTCTCTTAAAACCTGGTGCAGCTTTTTCCATCTCTCAGAGCTAAACTTTTAGTAGGAAGCATTCGAAACTTTAAGTCCTGTCTCATCTGCATTGTAGATTTGATTATTTGACAGTCCTTTTTTAAATAAACTTGTGTAGTTTGGTCTTGAAGTCACTCACGTTGTTAGGGTCAGCTGACAGTTTTTCCCCGCAGATACTGAGCAACTTAATTCCATATCGTTGTTTCCACCTTGACAACCAACCATTGCTCGCTGTAAACCCAGGCTCTCCTTCGTCCTTAAATTGTTCATAAAACTGAAGAGCTTTCTCTTGCAGAATGGGTCCAGATATAGGCGTTGCCTTCTCCCTGTGCACAGGGAACCAGTGGTAAAGGGTTTCGCTGACTATTTTGAACTCTGCGCTTCTCATTGTTTTTCGTTCTGCGACGGATTCTGTACACTGTCTTTTCAAACACCATGATTCAATTTCAGATTTCTTTTTCTACCAAACGATATGTTCAAGTCCAACGCTATTTTATTTACACTTTCACCATGCTCAAGTCTTTTTAGGGCACCAAACTTTGCTTCCATTGACACTGACACTTGTTTCCTCTTCTTCTTCTTCTTCTTCTTCTTCTTCTTCTTCTTCTTCTTCGCCATACTGTCACTCTATATTCCAGCACAAAACTCGTTTAAACAATTGTCAACCACTCTCGGACCAAAGCAACTGACCACAACTGTTTCTCAACAAACACTAAACTGAACGCCCAGCGACGACAATATAGCGAGGGTAGTTTATGACCTGCCCGGGAATCCCAGGTCAATGCGCGGCCTCACGATAAGGAAAGTGACCACAGAAATCCCCGAACGTGTGCAAACAATAGCCCGCCACAGCAGGGCAGGTAAATGTCCTTAGAAAACCCAGTAACCTAGTCTTAGTCTCTGGTGTTCTCGGGCGGCCTATGTACTGATGGAAAGCTTTATGTTATGGGCGGAGTAAAAAAATTATTAATTCACCAGCCCTGTAGAGTTTTTACGGAATGTCGAGTTTTCGGGAATCGAGTTTGAGAGGTTCCACTGTACTAAAATTTTTCTGAACTTTCTTCATATTTAGTTCTTAAATTCGGCTTTAAACTCAAAATTTTGTAACTGTAAATTCATTTAATATGTAGAAAGTGTAGTGGAGAAATTGTCTGGTTCAATATGGATAGGGACTGCTATTGTGTACGAATGCAGGAGAGGAATTGGCTGCCATCCAAACAAATGGAATTTTCATTGTCCACAGTAAGCAGGCTTCACACTGCTGCCCTGGACTACAGTGGCATCAGGCACCTCTGGAGACTAGAGTACTGGCAAAGATTCCTAACACCACTACTCCTTCAGATTCTCACGACCCTGCCGGTCAACATTTACCTAACCGAGTGGCGAACAGTGGCTGGGTCTCGGGTCTCGAACCTACAGGCAGAAGACGAAAGTGGAAAGGTCCACAAAGTTGTTTCTTACTGCTGAGAGCTGCAAATGTTAAGTGGGTGATGGAGGAGCCCTTATGCAAATAGTGGGCAGATGGAGAAAAAAAAGCCAGTGTCTACTCCATTTGCTTGCCAGGAGGTAAGGGGAGTGAGGGGGGGGGGGGAGGGAGGAACACTAGGGATGTGGAGGCAACTTTGCCAGCAATGAGTGAGAGCACTGGGTTCACTTATCCGCAAACCACAGTTTATTACAGCAGCAATCTCTTTTGCCTAGGTACAGAGGCTAACACGAGTACCTACAGAACATTGGCTGATGCAGTGAAGACACCCATCCTCCCTTGCAGGTATGAAACAGAACATCTGTTAGTATTTCTTGACCAATATTGGGTGGAGAAACGTCAGGTCTCCCTTAGTAAGTGAAGTTTACACTTACACACAGAAAGCATATACTTGAGTAGCAGAAAATGTTTAGTAATGGCATGTTATTTTTCTTAAAAAACACCAAGGAAATTTCTCAATAGGTTGAAAAAGATGCCTCACGATTCCAGCATTCAGCAAAACACAATGGAGAAAAAAAAAATGTTAATGTAGTAGTACTTATCGGCAGGTGTGTCTATGGAGAAGTTCCGGAACTGCTCTCACTTTTAGTCAAAATGTTCACACAGTACTAGGGACTGAAAGCTGACAAATCAAGTATCAGTAATAAAATTACAGTGGAACTTAGATTTTACGTTTTTACAATTTTACACCATAAATTCATAGCCCCTGTGAAGAGCCCAAAACAACAATTTATATATATATAAAAAAAAAAAAATAAATAAATAACCACATTCCAATTTTATTTTTCTTTGTAGTAAGGTTGACCTCGATTCTACATTCTTACTGGATGTCTCACTTCACTTCATCTTTTTAACTTGCACTTGAGCTGACAATATGTTATAAGTGACACTAAAGGCAGACAATTCACACAGCCTTATGCATACCTGCCAACCTTCAAAACGTAAAAAACAGGAGATCCAGTTTAAAAAAAAATCGGGAGATTCTTTGAAAAATCAGGAGATATGCTCTATCAAAAAGAGCGGCGCACTTTACTATAAACCTTAACATAACTGATTTTAGCCTTTTCCTATCAACTCTCAATAGTACATAATGGCTACAAAAACACTTGCATTAACCCAAATGTTGATTACATCCTTATTTGTAGCCAGTCTAGGTAGTGACTGAGTTTTTGATTAAAACAAAAAAGTACACAGCTGTATCTTTTCTGCTATACTGCTACCTCGGAACATTTTATGAAACAATTGACCCAATGGTCATCACATTTAATTGGTAAAGTGTCCTGTAAAATTAAGAAATGTAAATAAGCACTCAGCATGTATCACATGATCACTGTCACTTTTCTCAGCAATTTCAGTGTTTTCTTGTTAGACAGTTTTCATTTTCTTTGCATGCATTACAGTACTTCGCTTTTTCCACCAACTGATGTGGAAATATCACATCAAGAAGGAATACAAAATGCAAATAAAGTTCTGTTCAAAATGTTCAAATGTTTGTATAGTCTATGGGACTTAACTACGGGGTCATCAGTCCCTAAACTTACAAACTAACTAAGACCAAGGATGGCACAAATATCCATGCCCGAGGGGGGATTCGAACCCCCGACCATAGTGGCCGTGCAGACCATGACTGGAGCGCCTCAATAAAGTTCTGAATACTGCTTAAAAAGTAATTATATTTCTTGCCATACTAGAACACATACCACTGAACTGAAATCCCTTAATCACGTAAAATAGTTGATTACATGAAAGTTGCTCTTTCTGCAATTCGCGAACGAAACTGATGATCCTAACTATCCCCTCAAAAGATTTTCATCGATTAAAAAGCCACTGAAGTGATTTCACTTACGTACTGTAAGAAAATATCACGTTCAAAAGTGCACATCGAAACTACATGTTTATTTGCAAATATACGGCAAGGGCAAAAATTATCATTATAAACTCCTAATTTCTATGAATTTCGATACGTATTTAAACTGATAAATGAACAAAGGACTTTTGACCATTAGCCAATAAACAAATCATGGGTTTCAGGATAAGAGCTAAAAATCTGGAGAAATAATGGCAAAATCAGGAGGCAGGAGAAAAAGTGAACAATCAGGAGACTCCTGCCTAAATCGGGAGAGTTGGCAGGTATGCTTATGTGACTGAGTTTAGGGGTATATGGAGTCACCAGCATCCTCAGCTCGTCAACATAGGCTTGGAGGTTTTCACCACCTCATGTCATTCATGGGGGCCATCAGTATCATAATGGCAGGAAGGGGACTCAAGGAAATACTCTGTTCAATATTTGCTGAAAACAATGTTGAAAAAATCCTTTTCATATACAATGCGTTAATAATCAATCATCATCAATGAGTAATTCCTCCTTTTTCTTTAACATATGTAGGATAAGAGGACTGCAATTCATCTGGGTCCGTTTATTTAATACGCCGATTTTTTCAACTTCTCGCTTTTTAACGGTAACTAGAAATCGCAAAAAAAAAAAAAAAAAAAAAAAAAAAAAAAAAAAAAAAAAACTTCACGAGTTATAAGCCAAAACCAGAAAAAAAGGCAGAAAATTGAGGTTTTTTGGCTCTTAAAAGTTAAGCTAAAGGATTTCGAAGCTGCAAACTTGGTTTAATACTCTAATACGTTCTAACAACATTCCAAAAATTCAGCTTCCTGCAATTTCTTTGGACCTAAATAAACCTGGCAACTGGCCTATTACACAAGCACTTCCTTTTTGGATGCTCATTTTTATCATCTTCAGAACTGTGTCCATTTTAACCTAGTCGATAAAATTTTATTTACAGAAGTGATGGCAAAATGTGCTAATGTTGGCACCATCTTCGAATGCTCTTCAAAAAGTCAATCATATACAATGAGGAGAAAAAAAAAATTTGTGTTGACCACAAAATAATGCTGTTACTGCTGTATTCAACATGTTCTTTTATGAACCCTTGTCCGGTCAGTCAATTATGATAAAAAATGAACATTTCGTTGCCAACATTAGCACACTACACTGCCACTGCCATAAGCAAAATTTCTTTTCCTGAAGATGGATTTGTGTTTTGTCTGTTTTTTACGCCACTTGTCCAGATGTTTGTAAAAATGGCACTTATTGGGGGTGGGGGTCACAACAAAAGGACGCAGAGCGGAAGAGGGGCAGGGAGGAGTTAGATTGTGTGTCCCGGAGTCAAACATCTGGCACAGAAAAACACTCAAAAATGCAGACCATAAGGCATCTGTTTGCGTGTAAAAATAGGAAAATGTTAAAAGAAATGCCTTTGTAATAAAAGTCTGTATTACTGACGGGAAACTAAATTTAAAACTGGGACTTGTACCAAAACATATATTATAAACTAGAGATGGGGCAAAACCAAATTTTACCAAATCCAATCCTAATACCAAATTGGAAATAAGACCTGTGCCGAATTCCGAACCCAAAACTAATATTCCGAATTTCGAACCCAAATAATCTGTCAACTCAAGTACATGTATTTAAAAAGAATCACTACTCTATCACAGCCAGTGATGAAGATAAAGCCTTTTGGGATGCATCCCAAATGACAATATTACAGTAAAATTTAAGAATTTCATTTAGATTTTTATTTTTAAATCTGAATGATTTCTAATACTCCCCTCCCCTTACAAGAAATGTGTAGGAATCATTGAGAGATATATGCTGTTTAGATGCTCTTTTTCTTTTATCAAAGGAGAAGAGTAAAGAGAAAGAAGAAGAAGAAAAGAAAAACTGAAAAGATGAGTAAATATTTTGTAAGTTGGAAAAATAGATTCTTAAACCAATAAGATGAGTAAATGTTAAATAATTTTATAGTGAAGTATCAGGAATTCCATGAGTGATGGACATAACTTTCAGACACACAAATCCGCATTTATTTGATGTGTGTGCCCTTGTTATTGCCACGAAGACATTTCAGAACTGTGAAAGTACTTAACATGCAGATTGTGCATTCCGTATGGTTAAGCAAGGGTATTTTTTTTTAGATTTATTTATTCTTTCAAACATTTAAGATGAAGTAACTTGTCTGCACAGAATTTATATTCTTAGAAGATTCGTGCTTCATTTCTAACTATTCCTGTTCATAAGAATAATATAAATGTAAACATTAACATGATACATATATTCTCCCACATTCGCCATTGTCTTTTGGATTTGTTAGGCCTATTTTAACCTCCTTGGTTAGGCGGACGTAATTTAAATGTGGTAGGTAACGGCTAACACAGAAGATTACATGGTGTAATGTTTACATTTGTATTATTCTTATGGTGAAGAGAGTGTGGAATTTACGAATCATGAGTCTTAGGAAGACTCCCTTGTCCCTAATAGAAAAACACCTAAGTTTTAGCATGAAGGCAGTGGCTATAGCATCAGGCATATTGACGCAACACAGGCTTGCCAGTCGGCTTTACATACTAGCTTTTAGATAAGACTTCAAATGTATGGCTATTTTAGCAACCCTAAACACTAAATAAGAATGGAAATAACTATGAAACTAAATGTGGAAATATAAAACAATTTTATTAGACTTAATACAAATTTTACAAAATGTTTATAATAGCAATTAGATACCGTTACGGTAATTCTGAATCACTATCCTTGTTATTCTGTGGATTCTGTCCCTTGTTATTCAGTTCCTTCGTACTACAGGGCATAATCCCTCGTACTATCTATTGCATTCGATATCTAATATTCTTAAATGCCTGTCACACTATCTGATTTGGAACACTTCCACGTATCATCATTCCATTGGCACATTTGCACGTTTCACACAACCTGTCACTTTTTGAAAGGTAGTCTGTGAACATGTGTTTAAGCTTGATCTTAAACGAGTTATTGAAACAAACGTCAAGTGGATGCTGAATGGACGTCATCCCGCCTGGATGGCGCAAGATTCGAATTTTTTCCCCACATAATAAATTTCTTCTTGAAATCATCGTGCTTCATTACAGTTCACATACGGTACCGCAGCACTTCACAAAATTTGACGAAGCAATACATGAAATCAGAATGTGGGAACTCTTACAAGAATCCTAAAGCCTTATGTATTGTTGGTTTTTATGTAAGAAAATTTATTTTTGTTGCTACTGGTATTTGAAAGGCTGCTACATTTGAAGTTTAGCAATACTAAGGTTCTATTTCCTTCATTAGATTGTGTATTGAAATTCAATACTTGAAAATAAAAGGAGATTAGACTCGTGTTGCTGTTTTTATTTTTATGAGTGCAAAACTTTTAGCACCAGTATTTATACTTGCACCTGCAAAACAAGCCTGTGTGGCACTGCTTATATTAAACAGGAAAGCTAACTTGTGGCGGCTCCTAGCACAATTTTTCAGAACTTTGTTAGTTTATACTTTATTTATACCGCAGGTGGTGTTTTGGGCACTAAATACCAGATAAAAGTGCAACTTAGATTCAGATAAATATGGTAGATTGTTTTCACAATAGCCATAGCCACGCAACTGCGTAAGATTAATAGTTTTTTCAATTGAATAAATTCAAAGTGAGAGCATTCTGTTCTGTGACGTCACACCTTTTAGTGGATCAACGGAAAATAAAGTAAATAACACAAACGAAAGCGCACTGTTACACAAAGTACACTACAACATTCGTAACAGCAGGTTTGCATATAACACTTTGGATTCGGTAGTATTCAGCCATTATGCATCGAATCTCTAATCCGAAGCCAGTGTGCTAGATTTGGCAAGTAATGTATTCGGCCGAACCACTACGACACAACCCTACTATAAACTTAGTTTCAAAGCCAGATGTGCGAAGCATTGAAAAATATCAAGAAAATTCAATTTTGTCTCAATTTAACATGAGTTAAATACCTTTTCTGCATATTCATAAAGATTTTGTTCCTGAGAAATACTTTTAAAAAATGTGAACATCCATTAAAATATTTTTCATTCTATTTTTCAATATTGTTATTCTCTAAGAAATTGTGATAATATAACAGACAGTTAAGTCAGCAAGAAAAGTCTTAGTGTCAGAAACAGTTCGTGGACATTAAAAAAGGGGTAACCTGCTGGATACAATCATTGGTAACTTTTTTTCACACTAGGTATGTGATGTATAGAAAGAATTTTTTGATACGTACGTATTTGCATCAATATTTTTGTTAATTTTTTTTTCAACACCTATATAAAATTTAGGAATAGTTTAATTTTCAGCATACAATTGAAATTTTTTTTAAAAATATGACAAAAATATAGTACCAAAAAGGAAAAAATATTACCAGAAAATAACAAATTTTTTTTCCTGTCCCTAATGATAAGTTCTTTACCTGATTATTCTATGAACATTGAAATGTACACTAAAGTCTCCCAGGCCAGCAGCAGCACTTTCCTATAGTTCTTAGGTTGGTAACAAACAACACTTCGCAGAACCAATGGTATGTAACTTTCATACAACCAATGAGAGGTGAGAAAAGATGTAATGAATTTATAGTGGGGAAACTTTAACGACTGTCTGGTCTGGTGTGTTTAGAAGGGCATATTTGCGGTTGCGTGTGTACTTATTGTGAGTCATTAAATTAAATTTATTCAATTTAGTGAATTGTTATCACTTTTTACAATAAAAACTGATCCACATGTCACCCATGACCTACCTGGCGCCATTATTTAATTAAAGAAACATAATTACTTGAAAGATAATGATTCACAGGGAGATTGTTTTTCATGTGTGCAGTCAAAATCTCATATTTGATTGCACTTTTCTTCATATCGTGCAATCCGTGTCCTAGTGTCACATTCCATACTCACGGCGAGCACTGACAACATTCCTGCGCAGCACACCTAAGTATGCCACTGGCATTATTCTAGATGTAACTACTGTTCATTTAATTTAATTCACATGCACAGATAATATTACTGTACACTGTAGGCCTATTGGAGAGAATTGTGATTTTTAATCATGTACATAAGCCAATTAAATTTGGTTTTTGCTCATATTTTGGGAATTCTAATTTTTTCCTCAATTTTGCATTTATGTATGGGCCGCATTAAAATGTAAAATAGGGGTTTCAATGTATGAAATTAGACTGGAATGTATTTTGCAAAGATAAGTTGAATACTGAAGGTGGAGGTGTGTTTATAGCATTAAAAATAATATGTAGCTAGATTATTATGGATCCAGAATATGAAATAATTTGGGTGAAAATAATGGCTAGAAGTCAATGAAACATGGTTATTGGTTGTTTTTCAAAATTTCTTTTGCATAAATTTCCTAGTCATAATATAGTATTAGGTGAAGATTTTAACTTACCAAATACAGACTGGGAGACTCGTATTTGAAATAAAGGAGGTGGGGGATAGAGAATCAAGTAGAACAGTACCAAGGGCTTTATTAAAAAAATATCTTTAGCAGTTAAACAAAGAATCAACTCGTGGAGATATTTTAACTGCTGATGACAAACCCAAACTTTTCAGCTTGGTGCAGAACAGAAAATCAGCCATTCTAAGGCCATTACAGTATCACCATAATATAAACAAACAAAGTGTGATCTCTCGCGTTCGATATCATAGGCTGAATT
Source organism: Locusta migratoria (assembly GCA_026315105.1). Lineage (NCBI taxonomy): Eukaryota > Metazoa > Arthropoda > Insecta > Orthoptera > Acrididae > Locusta > Locusta migratoria. The sequence goes on from CM048755.1 coordinate 16,772,382, forward strand.
GGGTTAGTGCGGTAATCTCCCACTGCACAGCACTCCTGTCATTTAGTGCGCAGTTCTGTTTATAAACACTATCGTGTACGTAAACGAAGGCTTCCGCAGCCGTTTTAAATGTCTATAAAATTCTTCAGGGGTTTTGGCCGCATTAACAATTTATAAAATCCGATGTTTCATCTACTGTTGCAAGTTGCCAAAACATCGGATTTTATACATTGACAATGCGGCCAAAAACCCCGAAGAATTTTATTGATACTATATCACATCGGTGCCTATTTCTGGATATTTTGGGTTTTATATGAAGTTCTGAGCAGTGATGCAGATAGATAGTGATGTTGAATATTAAACCAAAAGATCTGAGTGCCAAGCAAATATTTCAACTGGAATTAATAGGTGTGCAGTCTCAAACTGAAGTGGCGATGCCTTCCCGTTTTCTGCCTGATTGTAAGTTAGGCTATAGAAGTTGCAAGGAGGTAAGATGTTTCAAGCCGCCGAAAGGTTCAGAAAATTTTAACATATGGGAAAAATGTACCCCAAGAAAAGACGAGGAGTTAACAAGGTGCTCATAAATTTGTGATGCTAATTTTTTCTGAAAATTCAATATTAATAACTGACAAATTCATTATTGATGGAAAGGAATTAGAATTGCTTGGTACTTTAAACCAATTCCAATTCCTCACATTTTCCCAAAACTGACTAAGTACTGTATTTGCCAGCACATAAGACACACCCCACTTTTAAAATATATACGCAGTGAAGTTTGTTGGCAGTTGGTGCTTATTCAAACTGATATTTCGTCTTTCGCTGTTTTCAGTATGTGGCGACTGTAAGTAAGACCGTCACAACGGCTTACGAAATCACGACCTAGGTGCTACTGCTTACAATTATTCCCATCAGCCACTACGCCGCTTAACAGTTTGAGCGACAAGTAGGGAGTTTTCATGTTTAAAATGGGGCATTTTGAGAATTTATTGTGAAGCGCAAATATTTATGTCGGTATTTTTCTGATGTTTTGTAAATTGTGAAAATGATGAGATGGTTTACATCAGTGTATTGCTCAGCGCACTGTATAGAGCACAGCATGTTATAACCTAAAAAAGATGACAACTGTGAGACGCTGACGCTGCGCTAACTACCTACACACACACACACACACACACACACACACACACACACACACACACACACACAAATAAAATAAAAAAACCCACACTTACGTACATATTTGCATTTTAGACTGCGAATAAATTCTCAAATATTGTCAGGCAAATCATGGACAAATACGTGAGCAGTGTTTCATTATTCAAATTATGAATGATACTGTTACAGGATTGCCGAAAACATTGATTATGATGTACGAAATTACATTGAAAGTTTTCTACTTCCTCTATGAAGTTGCCAGTTTCATGCTTGCGCGTGTTTTCTATTTGCGGTGGTTATGGATCCGGCGTTGCTCCAGCTACTGCAAAAGCAGCAGCAGCAGCAGTAGTTAAACAGCAGCAACACCTTGTTTCGCTTACGGAGTTGATTACGTCTTCTCGTACCACTGCGGCCCCTTCGCCGCAGCCACAGGCGTACCCCCGCCCCCACTCCTCCAGCTTTTCCGGCTTTCCAAGAGTCTAAGGAAGACTGGGACTCCCACATGTGGCATCTACAAGCAGCATTTTGTGGCTTTTAAGGTAACAGATCCTGACATACAAGTCTTTCTTCTTGTCGTGGATCGAGCCCAATACTTTTAGTTTACTGCGAAAACTAGCTCCGCTGTCAGAGCCAGCAGAGTTGTCTTTTTCCTGTATGTCTGAATTGCTTAGTTCTTATCGGCAAGAAATGCACGTGGTGCTTTCCCGACTGGATTTTATAAGAGCAAAAGAAAACTGGGCAGTTGTATCCTGGGTGGCAGTTGTATCCTGGGTGGCAGACCACCTTGGTTTGTGTGGTTTTGTGTGTGCAAATTGTCAGCAGTCGTATGCAGATTCCGTAATTCGCGACGTCGTTAGTTCGACTCCCGACAGGGCTGTGCATCGCGAGGCTTTGTGGTTACAGGATCCCACCCTTGACGAGGTTCTGTCTATCACACAAGCTTTTGAGGTGTCTAAGCTGACAGCGAATCAGTTTGAGGAAATGGCATAGGTGGCGGCGGTACAGCCCTCACGCCCCTACTGTGTCGCCCTCCTCGTCGTCGTCTTCGTGTTCTTCAAGTTTACCTTCAGCCGTTCCATTCCGCCGACGTGACTTTCCCTCTTGTCCGGATTGTTTTCGTGCGCACGATCGCCCGCACTGCCCCTTCCGCCACAAGCAGTGCGCGTCCTGCCGTAAACAAGGCCACATAGCGGTTGTTTGTCGGACTTCTGCCCACAGTCAGCCGCCATATTCTGACGAGTCCCAAATGGAAGTAAACTGTCTTTCTACCACACCTGGACAGGAGCAGGTCAATTCTTCAAAGAATTATGTTACACTTCTTATTCAGAATCGGCCATTCCGTTTTCAAGTTGACACCGGTGTGTGTCTCTTAAATTTGGATACGTATTAAAACTTCTCATCGTTTGGTCGGCTATGGTGAAAAGTCGATTCCAGTGCTCTGTCAGTTTACGACTGAGGTGGAGTACCAGCACATAGTGCGCGCAGTCACGTTTTTGGCTGTCTCAAGTGCGGCTTCAGAGAACATTTTTGGCCTGGATGGGTTCACAGCGTTAAGGACACTGTTCATCTTGTGTGACTCCATACCGTTTAATGAATTGGATTCGCTTTGCCGCGAGTTTGGAGCACTTTTCTTGGCGGGTTTTGGAATAGCCATTGGTTACGAGGCGCACATCACAGCAGTCCCAAAACGCGCCCGGCCTATTCATTTGCTTTGCACCCAGTGGTTAAGGACGAGTTGGATCGGTTGCATGGCTAGGGTATCATTGAACCAGTTTCCTCTAGCCTGTGGGCAACGCCTCTGGTGATAATAAAGAAACCCACGGGACCCTTTTGCTTGTGCGGTGATTTCAAGTCCACAGTTAACTCGCAGTCAGTGAGATTGTTATCCCATGCCCCGCCCGGACAAAGTTTATGCGAAATTGGCGGGCAGTGAGTTTTTCAAAAATTGATTTGGCAGAAGCGTATCTCCAGCTTCCCTTAGATTCTGATTCCCAACAATTCATGGTTCCCAACACACATATCGAGCTGTACCGCTACAATCTTATGCCGTTTGGTGTCGCGAACGCGCCCATGATATTTCAGCGGTTTTTGCAACAGTTCTTCGACAACATTCCGTGCTGTGAAAACTGGACGATATCATCGTCACCGGTTCCTCCCGCACAGATTGCTTAAACAACCTGCGGCTCTTGTTCACAAAATTGCACGTGACAGGCCTGGAGGCGCAATCTTCAAAAATCACAGTTCTTTCAACCTGAAATTGAGTATTTGGGACACCTGGTGTCACGAGATGGCGTCCGCCCTAGGTTGGAAATAGTTACAGCAATTGATCTTCTTCCTCACCCTACCAATTTGCAGGAACTCCTTTTTGGCCATGGTCAGCTACTACTCATTCTTTGAACGCACTTTGAAAGATAGGTGTTCCGTTTGTGTGGTCCTCTAATTGTGAGGCAGCATTTGCCTGCATCAAATCCATGTTAAAGTCTTCACCTTGCCTCGGCACATTTACACCAGGCTGACAGCTCGTCATAGCTACAGATGCTTCTCAGCACAGGATTGGAGCAGTGTTGGCCTACAGACTGGATGTTGGTTCCGAGCAGCCCATTGCCTATGCGTCCAAGACGTTGTCAGGTGCCCAACGTAATTATTCTCAGTTTGAGAATGAGGTTTTGGCAATTGTTTACACTGTTCGGAAGTTTCATGTGTTCCTCTACGGCATTAAATTTCACCTTATCACAGATCACAAACCCCTGGTGGCACTGTTTGGTCAGTGTTCTCATCTTCCATACCGGACTTCACAACATCTCCAGCGTTGGGCTCTGTTTTTTAGTGCCCTCATCCCGTTTGCCCATGGGCCCCGACCCTTCCTTCGACAAAGACGAAGTGGCTATTATTCAGATTGATGAACGTTTGCACGATGCTGTTGAGCGACTTCCGATTATGGCCAATCGAGTCGCACAAACCACCAGTCGGGACCCTGTGCTCCGGAAGGTGCTCAAGCATGTCACTGCCGGGTGACCTGAGCGACTGTCTGCCAAAGAGGCTAGCCCTCTGCGTATCTATTTACAGCTTCGACACCAGCTGTCAGTCATTGACGATGTCCTCCTCCTCAGAACTGAGTCCGACAAGCCTCTTGTCGTTATTCCGTCTAACTTCCGGGCTCGTGTGTTAACTCTGTTACATCGGTATCACTGGGATATAACACACATGAAGGTGCTTGCACACCGTTTTGTCTATTGGCCTGGAATTGATGCCGCCATTGAGCAGTTGGTACGTATGTGCACTCAGCGTGCTAACAAGCAAGATGCCCCTAGCGCACTTTTTCCCCGTGGCCTACCCCGGAGCACCCCTGGGACTGCATTCATGTGGACTTGGCAAGCCGTTTCTGTCAGTCAATGTGGTTCGTGGTGGTAGATGCACTGTCGAATTATCCATGTCGTGCGTATGCGTTCCATTACGGCGGAAGATGTGGTCAGAGTCCTGGTACAGATCTTTGCTATTGAAGGCCTTCCCCGGACACTCGTCTCTGATAATGGCTCCACAATTCACATCGTCTTATTTTCAACAATTCTGCACCAAAAATGGTATTTCCCACATTACATCTGCTCCTTTCCACCCCACATGCAATGGGGAGGCAGAGTGTATGGTGCGTACTTTTAAATCACAACTTTGTAAATGCCTGGTAAAGCTATCTGCCGAGGCAGCGCTCCCTTATTTCTTAGCACTTATCGGTGGACAACACCAATTAATGGCAGAGCCCGGCAGATATAATCCATGGCTGCCATCCCCAGATGCTGTTGCATCTGCTGTGCCCAGAGAACCGACCTGAGGTGCCCACACACGCTCGGCATTACGCACCAGGGACCCCTGTCTGGGCACGCACCTTTGGCTGCTGCCCAGGGTGGACACCAGGGGTAGTATGCCGTTCGGGTAGTCGACAGATGTGCATGGTAGACGCAGACGGGTTGTCGATCTCCCGCCTCAACCAACTATGTCCTCGGTGGGGCCCCATACCACCGCCTACAGATCAAGTTAGTGCCTCTCTGATATCCCTCCGTCACTTCGGAGGTCGAGAGACGCATCCATCCGACATCACAGTGGCACTGGCCTCCTCCCGCCAACAGCTCCCGCACGGCGGCCTCTACTGCGTTCTTGCCCCGCCTTACTGTTGGAGCCGATGCTCAATGAGGCTCGGGGAAGGGGCGCTACAGATGTGTGTCCACAAAGCCAACAGTCGGCCGCTGATGACGTCGAGATGCGGCCTCTCCCCCAGTGGGTCGACGCAACGGCCCGTACCCCTCCATCGTCCCCGTCTCCTGCCTGCTCGGGTTCTGCTACGACCACAGCTGTGTCGTCTCCCGCACCGGTGGTGGTAGGAGCGCCGGCAGGAGAGGCGTCTTCCTCCAGTAGCGATGTCGAGATGCGACCAGCCTCAATGCCACTGTCACCTCTGCTGGCTGGGACCCTGCACCGACCTGGTCGCCGCTGGTGAAGGCACTTCCGCCCCAACATGCTGCCGGACTGGTTGGCCGCGCAGCGTCATGCTGACAACATCCCCTCGGACACAGATGAGGCAATGTAAGCACTTGCCATCTCTGCCCGACTCCCGCGCCGCCACGGTCGCCCCCGCCGCAGGGTCACGTGGGCGACTCCTGTGGCTGCCACGATCCAGCGATGCCGACCATCTTCCACCTCTACCTGTGGTGTCTGCTTCCCGGAAGAGGGGAGGGATGTTTGAGCAGGCCACCACAAGCCGCAGCCCGTCCGTACGCAGCATCAGGAAGATGCGCCACGGCCGAGTCCGCCGCACGATGTCTACGCCTCCGAAGCCTTGCAGCGCCATCACAACCGGGCGAGCATGCGGTGTGTGAGGCATGCCTCAGTCCTGTTGTAGCTCTCGCCTGAGCCTCACATGTAAACATTAGTTGTGTTCCACGACTTGCCACCATAGTACTGTCACTTAACATATGTGTTGTACCGTCCTTTGTCTGCAATAAATTGTACTGTTACAACAGTAACAATATGAAGTGACATGGTCAGAATCAATATTAGAGTTGCCATATAACATGCAACGATTCATTTTTCCTTTCCTTGCTACTTAAATACATCGACAATCCAAAAATTAATTAGTGTGTGTGAAGTCTATCAGTTTATGTACTGCCGTGTTCTTCTGTTTCCAGGGTCAGAACCGTTTTCTTAGTAGTAGCAGAAGAAGTAGTAGGGGAAAAAAGCAAATATAAGTATTGAGTTTAGGCCTAAATAAACTAGTTTAAGTATGTTCCCACAACATATGAATGCTAAAGTGCAACTTCACTGCATGGGGAAGTCCTGACTAGGGATCTTGGAAACTTCAAATATGTACATTTACCCTTCTCCACCATTCCTGAAAATGGATATCATCACAGATTAACCTTTTATCATTAAAGATTACAATACTGGTCCAAATATAAATAATGTTGAAAGTTTCTTTTTTCAATATTAATTCTGTAATAGGAGGGCCGAATATACTGTTTTGAATCGCAAACCAATGAAAATCCAACAAGATTACCTTAAGCAAATAAAACACAGTTATTACAGTTCTGTTTTAGCTATCTGATGAAAGCACTTGTTTGTAGTAAAAACTTTTGCATCATTTAGTGATTTTTTGGAAAGATATTTAAGTATTTTTTGTTTCATTTCCCTAAAATTGATTTCGACATTCTATATTATGCTATGCCTAAAACCATAATATCATTAATGTGCCGAGAACAAAAAGTGTACTCAATTTGATACAAACCCCCGTGTAAATGCAGATTGTGATTTATGAAAAAAATTTGCAGGCCTTCTCATTGATAACAGTGACCATGCAGTGCTCAAGCATCATCTTTGCTAATTTGCACACATGTAAATATAGAGTTGCCAACTTTCATGCATCATCCCAAACTTTATACCACAAACATTTTAAAATCCTGATGGGTGACAGTTTGGTTATGCTGAGTAGATCACTATTTCTGCACTTTAAATTTCTTGCCACATAACAGTTGACAGCACAGAAAAGCCTGTATTTTCCCGATTCACAAAATCTCAGTCTTATTCTCCTTATTTCATGTCCCACAGATCAAGGTAACCAGTGAGTCACAAGGATATGCAACGTATCAAATTTTACAGATTCCAATTAATCTTACAAGAAATACAAAGGCAATTCATGTAAGATTGTACATAGTTAACATAAAACATACAATAAATATTCAATTTAAATAAGACATCAATCTTTAGACAACGTAACACCCAATGAACAGAAAATTAATTTAAAGTAGAAGTAAAGAGATCAGTGTGCAAAATCAAATCTGAAATTCCAATAACTAAATACAGATGAAATAAATCTATTTTTTGTAAAATAGATCAAGGCAATTAAATTACTTCTACATACACTAAGTTTAGTGATGGTATATATTTTCTTCCAAATATCCATCAACAGTATAAAAAGATTCATCTATAACAATTTTTGAGAGCTTGTTTAAATGTTGACAGTTTTTTTTTTTTTTTTGTGTGGTTTCAGGGGGCACAACTACTAAGGTCATTAGCGCCCGAATCAAAACTGGGATATACCCAAGGATAATAAGACCATATAAAAACAGCTAAAAAACATAAAATAAAAAACAACAAAGCAAAGAGCTAAATGTCCCTTGACAAATTGGTCAAACTGATAAAATCCAATACTCGAGCAACAGCCCGCACGTCATCAGCTAAAATTTCTTCAACTGTGTCCGGCAGATGTAGTGCAAGCCGAACAGGAGTAAAATTTGAACACAACAATAAAACATGGCGCACCGACAGCGGGTGGCCACAGGAACATAACGGTGCAGGGTCACCACTGAGCAAGTGGCAGTAGCTGAACCGGTAATGCCTGATCCGCAACCGGGCTAAGATGATCTCTTCTCGTCGCGAGCGGCGTGATGAGGTCATCCAAACCACCGGGAGCGGTTTAATGGTCCGGAGCTTATTATTAGTAAGTGAAGACCACACATTATGCCACGACGATATAAGGCGCCACGAAAGAGCCCCTTGTATATCATGCGATGGGACACAGTACGTAGCTGTCCGACATAAGAGAGTTGCAGCCTTGACAGCGGCATCAGCAGCCTCGTTACCAGGCACGCCTGCTTGGCCAGGTAACCACAGGAGGTGAACGCGAGGGCCATCAGAAGCTAATAACTGAAGGAAGCGGTTTATTTGGTGCACAATAAGATGGGCTGAAAAGGGGTCACTCAGACTCTGGATGGCGCTGAGGGAGTCAGAACAGATGACATAGGAAGGAGAACGGTGTCGACATATGAAGAGTACAGCCTGATAGAGGGCAAAAAGCTCAGCTGTGAAATTCGAGCAGTGGGTATTAAGCCTGTACTGGTAACAGTCATCCCCGACGACAAACGCACATCCGACACTGTCATTGGTCTTTGAGCCATCCGTATATATGAAAACGGAATTTTTGAGCCGTGCACAAAGTTCAAGAAACCGCGAGCAGTATAAAGTATCCAAAGTGCTCTCCTTCGGGAGTGAGGTGAACGCGAACTTGAGTCTGAAGCCAAGGTGGCACTGGGCTGTCACCTATTTGAAATGTGGAAGGGAAGGGAGAGTAAAATCGAGCTGCCGAAGCAAGCGACGAAAACTGACTCCAAGAGGGAGCAAGGCAATCGCAGACAGCCCGTATTGGCTATCGAGGGAGTCGTTAAAGAACGATGGATGGGAAGGATGGTGAGGCATCGAAAGCAAACAGCATGCATACAGACACAGTAATATGTTGCGGCGATATGGTAAAGGTAATTCGGCAGCTTCGGCATAGAGGCTGTCAACAGGACTTGTGTAAAAAGCTCCTATCGCCAGGTGTAACCCCCGATGGTAAATATAGTTTAGGCGGCGTAAAATGGATGGCCGTGCGGAAAAATAAACGAAGCTTCCGTAATCCAATTTTGAGCGGACAGTGGACCGGTAGAGATGAAGTAAGTAGGACGGTTCGATCCACTCCCCATGACGTACCGCTAGAAACACGGAGGACATTAAGGGAACGAATACACCGGCCAGCCAGATAGGACACATGAGGGGACCAGTAGAGTTTTCTGTCCAATATTAGCCCTAGAAATTTCGTCATCTTCACGAAAGGCAGAGTTATGGGGCCAAGATGGAGAGACGGTGTAAGGAACTCTTTGTATCTCCAGAAATTTATACAGACTGTTTTCTCACTGGAGAACCGGAAGCCATTGGCGACACTCCAAGAATAGAGACGGTTGAGACAGCATTGAAGACAGCATTCCAGAAGATCAGTTCTCTGGGCACTGCAGTAAATCGCGAAGTCGTCCACAAAAAAGGAGCCAGATACGTCAGCTGGAAGACGATCACTAATTGGGTTAATTGCTATGGCAAAAAGTGCCACGCTCAACACAGATCCTTGTGGCACCCCATTCTCCTGGCGGAAGGTGTCCGACAAAACAGAGCCCACTCGTACACGGAACCTTCGATGTAGTAAAAATGCTTGGATAGAAATGGGGAGGTGGCCGCGAATGCCCCATGTATGGAGCGTGCTGAGAATACCCGCCCTCCAACAGGTTTCATAAGCCTTCTCCAAATCAAAAAACACAGCCACCATCTGCCGCTTACTCAAAAGTTATCCATAATATAGGTGGACAATGTAACGAGGTGGTCGATAACAGAATGATGCCTACGAAATCCGCACTGGACATTGGTAAGGAGACGGCGAGATTCGAGTAGCCAAATCAGCTGAGCATTAACCATGCGTTCCATCACCTTGCAAACGGAGCTGGTGAGAGAAATGGGGCGATAACTCTAAGGAAGATATCCTTCCCTGGTTTTGGTATGGGAACAACAATTGCTCCACGCCAGCGTGTGGGGACCTGACCTTCAATCCATATGCGATTATAAGTGTGGAGGAGAAAACATTTACCCACAAGAGAAAGGTTTTTTCAGCATCTGTATATGAATCGCATCAGGCCATGGAGCAGAAGATCGGGACACAGAGAGAACATGTTCAAGCTCCTGCATGGTGAAGATGGCATTGTAACATTCCCGATTGAGAGATTGGAAGGAAGGTGGCCGTGCCTCTTGTCCGTTTTCGAGGGAGAAAAGCGGGGTGATAATGTGTGGAGCTCGAGACTTCTGCAAAAGATTGACCCAAAGCGTTGGATATATCGGCTGGGTCTACAAAGACTTCATTTGCGAAGGTCAAGCCAGGAATTGGGGAGTGGACCTTTGTGCCAGATAACCGGTGCAGCCCGCCCCCCCCCCACCCCCCAAGACAATAGAAGAAGGAGCAAGTCTGTTAAATGAACTAGTAAAAGCAATCCAGCAGGCCTGTTTGCTTTCCTTGATGACTCGACGGCATTGCGCTCATAGACGTTTGTAGTTAATACAGTTCGCCAACGTTGGGTGGCGGCGAAAGATGCGTAGAGCACTTCTCTGGGCTCTAACAGCATCGCGACATGCCGCAGTCCACCAGGGGACTGGGACCCGACGTGAAGAAGACAAAGTGCGTGGAATGGAATATTCGGCAGCATTGAGAATGACTTCTGTGAGGTATTCGACCTGACTGTCACAGGTGAGGAAGTTCCCCTCATGGAAAACCGCCAGTGAGGAGAACAGTCCCCAGTCAGCTTTCGAGATGTTCCAACTAGTGGAACCTGGAGGTATGGTATGATGAAGGAGATGAATTATGCAAGGGAAATGGCCGCTCGAGTATGTATCAGAGTGAGCACACCACTCAAAACAACGCACAAGTTTAGCAGTACACATCGAGAGGTACAAGTGAGAGTAGGTATGTGTCGTATCTGAAAGAAAGGTTGGTGCACCTGTGTTTAGGCAGACAAGATTAAGATGGTTGAGAATGTCCGCTAAAAGGGAGCCTCTCTGGCAAGAGGCCGGAGAACCCCATAGGGGGTGGTGGGCGTTGAAATCACCTATCAACAAAAAGGGGGAAGGAAGTTGGGCAACAAGGTGCAGCACATCTGCCCAAGTAAAGGCAGAAGACGATGGGGTATAGATGTTACAAAGGGAGAAGGAAAAGGTGGGAAGAATGATGCGGACGGCAACTGCCTGTAGTTGAGTGTGCAGTGGAATAGGATGGTAGTATATGTCATCTCTAATGAGCAACATAACCCCTCCATGGGCTGCAATACCCTCCACAGGGGGCCGGTCAAAACGCACAGAGGTATAGTGGGAAAAAACTATGTTGTCGCGTGGGCGTAACTTCGTTTCTTGAAGTCCGACCACAAATGGACGGTGCAGTCTGAGTAGAAGTTTCAATTCTTCTATGTTGGAACGAATGCTGCGAATATTCCATTGAAGTAGCGCCATGATAAAAAATAAGAGAAGAAAAGAAGATAAAGAGGAACAAGCAAGCTAGGTCACCTCAACGGCCACTGAGGACCGGACTTCGAGGGAGCACTACTGTCGCCATGTTGAGGCAAAGAGTCATGTTCCATACGTTCAAACGATACATCTGCCACCTTCCCGACTTTATCAGGAGGGGCAGCTTCCACCGCCGGTAAAATGCCAGTTGCCCAGCTAACGGTAGTGCATCCCGGCGAGACAGAAGATGACCGGGGCCGACTACTGTCGGGCGACGTGACGGATGGGTCACGCCTCGGCAGGGAAGGAGAGGAACTCTCTTGTTGGCTCTTCTGAAAGAGTGACAGTGAGAAGAGGCAGTTGACGGTTGAGAAGCCTGAGAACGCAGAAAATCTTCATGGATGGGTTCCTTTTTCAAAGTCCGGGCATCTTGTTTAGATGCCTGCGGTTTATCAGAGGTTGACGAAAACTGAACTTTAGAAGCAGCAGGAGGAAGCAGGGACGTGGAACAGGCAATCTTCGGGCTGGCCGATCGCACTACTGTGTCAGCGAAAGTGAAATCACAGGTCTGCGTACCTGCGTCCTTAGTAGGTCAAGTGGAGGTGAGGACCTTACTGTATGTGCCCGCTGGGAAGACAGTGGGCTTTCGACTCGCCAACAACTTTTGAGTGGCAAATGTTGATACCTTTTCCGTAACCCGAATTTGCTGGATGACCTTTTCAACCTTATATACAGGGCAGTCCCGAGAGGAAGCCGCATGGTCACCGTTGCAATTAAGGCAGTGAGGGGACAGAGGTAGGCAATCCCTCTCATGGGCGTCCCTACCCCAAGTGACATTTTTCTGCATTAGGGCAATATTGACGGGTGTGGTTGTATCTGTGCCATTGGAAACAGTGCATTGGATTTGGTGCATAAGGGCGGACGGAGATAACTTCATACCCTGCCTTTACCTTCGACGGGAGATCAACTCTGTCGAACGTCAAAAACACAGTACGAGTTGGTGTCAGCTGGTTATCTACCTTTTTCAACACCCTATGCACGGCTGTTACACCCTGATCGGACATATAAGTTTGTATGTCTTCGTCAGACAACCCGTCAAGGGATCTCGTAAAAATTACCCCCCCCCCCCCCCCCCCCCCCGGTGACGAGTGAGCGTGCGATGCGCTTCTACCTTGACAGGAAACACGTGTAACAACGTAGCCCGTATGAGTTTTTGGGTCTGGAAAGCCCTGTACGCTTCCAGCAACAATGTACCATTGCGCTGACGCGAACATGTCTTAACAGGGCCAGCAATCGCATCGACACCTTTCTGAATGACTAAAGGATTTACAGAATTGAAATCTTTACCGTTGGTTCGAGAGACAACTAGGAATTTCGGAAGATTGGGCAAGGTTTTCTTTTGCTGAGGCGAATCTATCTTACATTTCTTGGTCGAAGTCACAGAAGACGAGGAGGAAGTCATTGCGGAAGTGTCCCCCGTGATTACCGGCGTTTCCGATGTCACGCTCCTTCCTAATGGGGAGCCTCTGAGGGCTTACCCGCCTTAGGTGATTGTTCACACCTCAGGTCACACCTGCCGAGAACTGACGGAGGGACCAATCGGCATGTTCGGAAGGTACCAGCTCTGGTAATCGCCCCTCCCTGGGCCTGGCCTTTACCAGGGGTTACGTAGTGCCCTACTTGTCTACCTGGGGTGGGGAATTACGCGTTACCCCGTCACCTGCTACACATGATAATGCGTGGGTCAGCCTTCAGACACGCACAGGAGGAAAGAAAGAATAGAGGAAGTGAAAAGAAAGAAGTGTCTCAAACGCCAAAGCAGAGACTAATGAGGAGGAGAGGAAGGCTAGGAAAGTACAGCAAGGAGAGAAAGACAGAAAGACAAGAAACCACCGTAACTCGCAAAGGACGCCCGTCTCCGGGCGAAGGTATGAACCGGGAGGGAAAGTGAAGCAGCCTGGGGTGGAAGAAAGGCTGCTCCGGCTCGGGGCCCCGTGTGCGCCACACACGTACCCACAAAAGAGCTGTGGCCCCCCCCCCCCCCCCATGGGGGAAAATTTTGACAGTTCTGTACAAAGACTGTTTGATATGTGGAGGGGAGAGTATTTAACAGCTTATTTTGAAGTGGTGTTATTTTGTGGTCTACAGTCCGTAGACTGGTTTGATGCAGATCTTCACGCTACTCTGTGCTGTGGAAGCCTTTTCATCAGAGAATACGAACAGCAACCAACATCGTTTTGAATCTGTTTATTGTATTTGTCCCCCAGTCTCTGTTTTTAGCCTGCACACTTCCTTCTAATGCTAAGCTGACAATTCCTTAATGTCTCAACATATGTCCCACAAACCTATCCAGACTTTTAGTCAGGATATGCCAGAAACTCCTTTTCTCTCCAATTCTGTTAAGCATCTCCTCATTAGTTACATGCTCTATCTAATCATCTTTTGTCTGTAGCACCACATTTCGAAGGCTTCTATAATCTTTTTATCTGAACTCATTGCCCACATTTCAGTCCCATACAATGCTACACTGCAGACAAACGCTTTCAGAAAGAACTTCCTAACTTTTAAACTAATAATGGATGTCAACAAATTTCAATTCTTTAGAAACGCTTTTCTCCCCATAGCCATTCTCCATTTTATATCTTCTTTACTTCAGCCATCAAACGTTATCTTGCTACCCAAATAACAAAACTCATCTACTACTATTATCTTCTCAATACCTAGTCTAATTCCTTCAGCATCGCCAGATTTCCTGACATTACATTCCATTATCATCATTTTACTCTTGTTAATGTTCATCTTATATCTTCCTTTCAAGACATTGTCCATTCCAGTCAATTGCTCTTCCAGATCCTTTGCTGTCTCTGACACAGTTACTATGTCATCAGCAAACCGCAAGGTTTTTATTCCCTCTCCCTGGACTTAAATTCCCTATCCAAATTTCTCCTTGCATTCCTTCACAGCTTGCTCAATGTACAGATTGTTTTTGTTTCTTGTATTATAGTCATGAAAGTTTATACTGTCTTGGCAGATAAATTTTTGCATACAAAGATCAACCAGGAAACAACATGCTCAGAGGCAGTGGTTCACTTTTCAAATGTCCATTATATGTATCTACGGCAAATGGCATGACATTACAAGTTATTACTTCTATACTGTAAATTGCATTTGTGAGACATTTTGCAGACAGTACACATACATACACCTGAATATTCGTTCAATATTATATCACAGTTTGACATTAGTTCACGAGATATGAAGTCAAACAATTTGGTTCATGAAAAACCGCATCATGCATGATGTTTCAATTTATTATGTCTATACTACTAACACCATTCACGAGATATTTTGCAGACATTAAGCAAATATACCACTGAATGTACTTTAAAATTTACATCAAAATACAACACACATTTCAGGAGATGAGGTCGTACACAATGAAGTTTCTGAATAACAGCTACATCATGCACTATTTTTCCACATCTCCACCTAAAATAATGGACAGATTTCAACATATTGCTTATTATCACACAATAATCACTGTGGGAGTTAAAAACAACCTACAACACAGTTCATGAGATATGTAGTAAACAATGAGTCATAAAAACTTTACCATTATGTGAAGTGTGATTTACAAGACTTTATTCATCCACTATTTATTGAATGCAGAAAATTTCTTAATATTACACTCTACAAAAAAGGAAAATTATATTATTGTAGGGCACTTAGTCAAGGATATATCATAAGCATTGAGCTCCATTTTTCCGCTGTTTTACTGTTTCACAATTTCTAAGCTGTTTTCATGAACACATGAAAATTATTCTCTGAATTTCTATTTTCATCTCTAATGTAAGACTGGAAAAATACATATATATTCTCGCACTTTTACCTGCTCCTTGGTCGATCGGTTGTGTTTGTGCAGCTCTGGAATACTACCAACTTTACCAACGTAATGGCATTGTGCGAAGTAGCAATTTTAACTTTGTTGTTGATGTGTGGTTTTGTTCATTGTTTCGTTCAGGGTTTACTAATAATGTTCATAACTTAAGTATAGATTACTGTTATCGATTACTCATGCACGAAAGTGATTCTGCAACACATTAAGCCATTACACTTCCATTTAAAAGCTGTGAGTTATGTGCTATAAGATGGCTGCACTGGAAGGAAGAGGTGGTGCCTAACCTAACAGCCAATGCGCTACGAGCCGAATGTAAACTTCCGCTCCCAGCAATCTCCATTTGGAGATCAGGTAAAAGTGCGAGAATACCACCTGGGCAATACAGTTTAGCAGCTAGCTGTCAATTTATAAAATTGTACAGCATTTTATTGCAAGATGCCTTCCTCCACACCTTGAGCTAAGCTACTTGCAAAAGTGGCCAAAACAAATTTAAAATGTGGTCACATAACCTAAAAATATTTTCTGACAATGATAATAGCCGCAGAAGCATGAAATGACTTTGTAGAAGTGATGTAATGCTTGTTTGAAAGAAGGTAGCTTTTATGTTGACGACAAAAATTCATTTCTGTCACTTCTGTAATGTGAAACTCAACTGGGAGAACAACAATTTAGAAAAACATATTTAATGTTTTAGCATTAGGTGTTAAAGATATAAAATTATCATGGGTCATTTAAATGCCTAAAAATTGCACTGACGTGTTTTATGGCCCACTTTACATTTGTAGTTTTATAGGTTTTTGCAAACATTGTGGACCAAAATAATTATCTGAATAATAAAAATTTATGGTGATATTACGACTACTATTGTGGTAATATATATGCACCAACACACAATATTCTTTCTGAACATATTATATGACATTTCAGTTTAGCTTTGGAAAACTGTTTAACTTTTACCTTTTTGAACTACCCCTCCCACTCTCCCACATTTTCATTAAATTTTTCCGTTAAAATATTATCACCTGTCTTGCCTTGGTACTTCAAAGATTTTTTTTCTTTGCCTGTACTGGTTACGAATTACTATAGCCTGGAATAAACGTAGCGTACATTTGGCGTTCGAACGAGTGACTCTAGCCCATATGGAACACAGCATTCCAAAATCTCTTTTGCGTCCTTTCTTATTATAACTCTCATGTTGTCATTTGAAAGCAATGGTGCACTGAAAATTGTAAGAAACCCGTCGTTCTTAGGACAATGAATTATAATCTAATGTTGGTAAGTTAGTTAAAATCTGCCATCGATGGTACGAGAATCTATTACTTTCAAAGCTGTTCAACATAGAGTAGTAGGCGAGGAATTAGTTTTTGATGTACCAACATGTTAGACGGGGTTCGGAACTTGCGAGGGTGCAATGGCTCAGAGCACTCAGTCAGAGGGTTGCCGGCATGGTAGCACGACACCCTCTGTAATGAGAAAACAGTTATCCGAAACAATCAAAATAGGACAAAACAAACCAAATTCCATAAAGTACCCATTCAAACTGAAGAACCAATGAAAAGAGAGAAAACAAAAGAGGGTTCAACTAACACCTTCTGAAGAGAAGGCCCGTGCACTCCCGTGCCAAGTCACGCAGAGTAAGTTGCGATCGTGTAGCTCATTGGCTAGCGGCTGTGAGGCGGTGGGCTGTGCCCTATCAGCCATCCAGTGAGATATGCGATCGCAACCTACTCTGCGTGACGTGACATGGCACGGCTGTGCACAGGCCTTCTCTTCAGATGGTGTTGGTTCACCGCCATCTGCAATAAAAAAAACTGAGTAAAATCCTCAACGAACAACCCAAAATGAATATGAACAAACAACAGCAAAGCATCAATCTCACTGAAGAAAAAGGAAAAAGCTTTTATGTATACTGTAAGCTGGGGTGAATAGGGACAAAAACTGGTAAAAAGAAGTTAAATGAAACCTCTGCAGTTAAGATGGCCACACTGTTACCTACAAGATGTTTTGGCACCAAAATCTTTTTTTTTATGTTTATCATGTTGACACACATATTAGATAGCTGTTAACGTGAATAGAATTTTTATACGTCTCAAACTTGTTTCGTAACAACTACTGACTTTACTGACATGTTATTGGTTTTAAATTCCCAGATTAGTGGTTTTTGGTGCGCATTTGCACATAATAAATATTTAGGTATCTTTGTTCTAAAAGCAACAATTTTTTTGTTTTAGGTAGCATTATTTAAGTTATATTGGGGTGAATAGGGACAAAAATGCATAAAGTAGTACTGGAAATAAATTTATATGAGAAACTATAATTTTTTAACAACCTACTTATTGGTTAACCTAACCTCAATGTTGACTTCTTTGCCGTGTTTATGTTGCCTAGAACATATAAAAGACCCGCGATCAAAGGTACATCGTCCTGTTGATGAGAAGTTGATAATGCAGGCTGTTGAGGCGAAGAGGTTGTTACATCTTCAAGCGAAACCCATTTCCATAGTGTCCGGTTTAAGTGATTATTCAATTTGAAAATTTTATGTTACCAGCGATTTACATATGTAACATGTGCTGTAAAAATCATAAAAGCTGTCAACAATCCGAAGATTGATTTGAATACCACAGTGCTTTACTAGGCATGGTCCTGTTTGAAGGTCATATGCCGTTGCCTTCCTCTGACCTCTGAACTGATGTGCCCAGCCAATTATAGGGGGACCTACAGTTTAGAGTGGGTTCTGAACCATGGTAAATTATAAGTTTATTTTAAACAATAGTTCCCTTGTACTACCTTACTTTTATAATACATATCTTCAAATACTTCGTTTATTTATCCTTTTAATGTCCCTATAGACCCCCCCCCCCCCCCCATATGTATGGATAAGGAACACAATGATAAATACCTGTCCCTTTTCAACCTGACATTGAGGGGAATAGGGACACAAACATAAAAATATATATGAATGTTCAAAAAGAAGAGAAGTTTTTCATTAAATGGGATGGATAGCCTGATCAATGTTGCACAATATAAAAATATTATATTCATCAGAACTTTCTTATTGTTCAGCAATACAAAAAGATCTCCAAAAATGTCCATATTCACCCCAGTTTACGGTACGTCAATTTTTTTGGCACACTATTTTCCTCTTGCTTCCTAAAAGCTTTTTGCACATTCTTGTTAGCTGAACACAACTATGTTCTGCAAGATAACGAGTTGTTCAAAGGTAACAGCACTTTCTCTGAAAAGTGCATTTGTTCCGTTTCGAGAACATGCCATGAAATACATAGCAACAAATTGTAAACACATGTACATAAACTGGGGAGATACTGTTACAATGACTGTTGTAAATGACGTATTGACATTACTAACTTTGTATATATATTAGATACTAGATTTATGTGGAATTCAGTATTACCACACTTATTCCGTTTGTGATTTTAGCTGTAAAAGAGAATGTAGTCACGGTTTGAAATAGAATATTTGCTCTGTATTTTAGCTCAGAACAGAGTAACATGAACAAAGTCATATCTTAACTACAGGAAAGGTACCGTATATACTCTAGTAATCCGTGCAACCCAAATTTTGATGACAGAGGACGAAAAAATAAATCCTCACACGAATATGTGTAGATCAGGATACCGCCTGTTGGCTTTGAAAAGCACGCGAGAACAGCTATCTTACGATTTCACGTCTGTTAAATTTCAGAGAGAGAGAGAGAGAGAGAGACAGAGAGAGAGGAGAAGAAGAAGAAGATTGCAATATCCAGAGTGTTTGAATCTTTTACAAATCCCATAAAATTCTCTTAATTTACCTACTAAACGTTCTCATTCAAATTGAAAAATAATTCATTCGTAACGTATTACTGTCAAAACGTACTCACAGTAATAAACACTGAAATGAACGTTTGTAGACTATGAACAGTTATTAAATAAAAAGGAGCTGAGACTGGTATTACACGGTCATATATTTTTGTCAAAGTCAATACGTCATGTATTTACATCAAAGATATTTGATAGTGTTATAGGAAACTGACATACAGGTATCTTCCACCAAAGAAATATCATCAAATGTAGCACCTCGCCGTAGATTTGATTATAAAAGTTGCTCGTCTTCTGTTCACTGCAATGCAAAATGTAACCGCTAACATCGCTGTTGCCAAACAACGTGTGTGTGTGTGTGTGTGTGTGTGTGTGTGTGTGTGTGTGTGTGAACATAGCTGCAACGCTGCGCTGTACTTAACGTTTAACTCCAGTAGCAAGAAATCACTGTAAATTGAGTGCCGATACCAGCGTGGGTAATATGGTGGCACTGAACTGAATACTACCCAACTTACGTATATAACGTCCTTTATTACTCAGGAAGATGGTATCAAAAGCAAATGCAACTAGTCATTCTGATAACAACAATGCAACTGTTCGTATGCGCCAGCCGCGCTGCCAAAGAAACTGGCAGAAAGAGAGATTACTACACCACATCGCTTTGTGACCTGAGGAGACCCTTTACAGTAAAATTACTGATATGTTGTGTCATTGTCAAATTATATGCAGTTTTGATAATGGCCAAAGCAGCACACAATAAAATGTTGTTCGTGAAATATGACGACCATAATACTCCTTGTTAACACCATGATTATGATTTATGTCTAAGAAATATTATGAATATTTGATCGAAAATATTATCGTGTAATACCGACCTAAAGGGATCTGTTTTTTCAAAGCGGAGTAATACCCGGCAAGTGTGTTTTGTTGTAGCAGATGGAGTAATACCAACCTAAATTCGAGTAATCTGCACACCCCAGTTTTTCGTTCATAAATTCAGAAAAAAATATGCGCGGATTACTCGAGTATATACGGTAATGCTATCTACGTTAAAAGTGTGCATAGCAACCGTGTAAGAGAAAAATTTTAGTAGATGCGTTGATTCCAATTAATGATTTTCAGTATATTCCATAAATAGTGAATAAACGCTTGTTGCAATGTATACACTTCCCTTCCGTTTCGTTAAGGACTATACTTGCCATAGAAATCCAGGACTTACTTCATATACAAAACTACCTATATCAGCATGTAGTTAAGAATGTTCATTATTACAGTATCCTCCCAGTTTACCTACATATGCTTCAGAAGACCATTGTTCAATTCGTTGTTAAGTATTTCTCGGCATGCTCACGAATCAGAACAAACACGCATTTTAAAGGGAGCATTCTTACATATGCACAACTCTAAACATTGAAACATAGCTCGATTTAATTAATATGAGTGCCCGAAACCCCTTTAGGGGAAAAAAGGGAGAAAAAAATTCTTGGGCAGTGGCGTGTTCCGACCACCGACCACTACACTCCAATGCACTACCCACTACACTATGGTTAACAACTAGGATGTGATACTTTTAGTCTCTTACTATTGATGGCAGTTGTTAATTGATGCTAACATGGCATTTTTAGACACTAGATTATCATTTATTGTACGAAGAATGATGTGTTTTCGTTAATTCTTCAGTGCGCCATTACTTTGAAATGACAATGTGTAAATTACAATAAGAAAATCATCAAATATGCAACAAGGTGGTGTATGCCAGAGAGGGTTCTGGGCGAGGAACGTCACGTGACATCTCCCAACGGCTGGTTTTCGTTAATTCACGGGAGGGTGTCAAATTCCGTTATTTTTGCAAATATCTCTCAAACGATATGAAAAAAACATAAGAGAGCAAAGCTGTAGAGCATTTTCTCCTCTACAAATTCGGTTATTCAATTTTCATGTCAGATGAACAGTTTATTTGCAACTAGCTTATATGCCCGTGCTTTGCAATGGTTGTTGAAGGAGAGCCAGTGTGCATCATAGCTTTTTAGGGTTGCGTACCTCAGTCAGTAAAAATAGCATCCTTGTTGGATCGCACTGTCAATAAATTCATTTGTCCCAGAAAAGATGTCAAATGTAAGTAAAAAGTCATTGTCTGAAACGATGTATCTTCATAAAGTTTTTAATGCAAAAAGTGAAATGTGCCAAAATAAGCATAGAAATGTCATTAAGTATTTTATACACAAAGCGAAATCAGTAACACTACGTTCAGTGTTTGTTGGTATTCATAGACATAAGATTGCTTAATTCTGTCACAGACATTCGCTTCCTTGTTGTGCTAACCCCATACTACTTATGCAGCAGCGGTGTTTATTAGTTCTTTGGTGCACTACAGCACCTCTATCGCTTGTTTGCTGTAATACACAATCCATACTTCAAGTATAACCTACATCTAAAACAATTTCCCTGATTCCACTTTTATGAAACGAAGCTGCTCCATGCAAATCCATGAAGTAGTTTAGGAGATTAGGTATTTCTAATAGAGGAACAGACAGTCACTGAAAACACTTAAGATTGCGATGTACCTTTTTCCGTGACCTGATTTTGATGAAATTATGCCTATATGTTGCCCCAATCTTAGCTCAAGTTTCCTGTGAAAACCGTGAAAATGTGTCAGTAGTTTATTTTTTTTAAGTTTGCGAAACATGGTATCTTCATGAATATGATATAGCTTACATCATACATCAGTTATATTCGCCATTTAAAACATTTCTTTCATGATCATATCTCTGGACAATGTGCTGAGGCATGGAAAGCTGAAATATAATAAGTATTACCTTAATGAAGTAGAAATATCACTGAAAATAATTTTTATTCTTACAGTTGGCTCTCTGTTAGATGTGCTATTGGCGCTACAAGCGTGAGACTAACTTCCATAGCAGGATATGTATTACTGTGATATCGGTATACAAATATATGGATTAAACACGGTGAGGATTTTATCAGTTTTATATTCATTGTGTTGAGTCATATTTTGTAGAACATAGCAACCAAGAAAACGATCTTCAGAAATATGGTAAATTTGAGCAGTCAAAGAGTAAGTAGTATTTTCAAAGGGTAAGTAATAAACCGATCGCTGCCCCGAACTTCACATGAATACCCGCAGCACTATCTATTAGTTCTTTGGTGCATTACGCCATTCTTTCCAAGCATGAAACACACCTAAAACTTCAAATTACGATATCTTTTACTTTCCTGATCTGATTTTGATGAAATGAAGCCTATACGTTGCCACAGGATATTCTCTATTTTATCTGTGATACCCCCACGAATGTTCATTTCATTATAAACTTGCGTAAGAAGATAGAACCGTGCAGTCACATTGTAAATGTGATGTAATTTCTTATATTCAATTATTTTATAACACTGCTGCAGTATTTTAGAGAAAATGTTTCTTTTTACATATTTAGAGTGCTTAAGCAAATTTATGAAGTATCAGTTGTATGTTAGACACTATTTTGAGTAGCACGATCATGCGGGTCACTTTTTGAAAAAAGTATGAACTTTAAATTTTTAACGATATTTTTACCTGAATCTAGAGGTCTAAATTCATGGAAACTGCTACATTTTGGGTAGGGATTGTAATTTTTTTTTCTCAGGTCGGAACGGACTACGAGGAGTCCTCAGTGAGGACGTCTATACAGTGTTAGAGAGCTTGACAACACAGAGCTTGTTTGATTCAGTAGAGTCCATCCACTCAGTACTACAAACCCCAAAATACCTTGCGGTGTAAGTGGTATCAGCAGTCCATTTCCGAGAGACCAATATCCGAGGTCCGTGAAATGGTGGCCTGCATGGCCCAACTGATTGATGTGTTCACTGCTTGATATGGCCCGAGGTGTTCAAACAAAAGCAATGGAACAGCCTGACTTACCAAGAGTGAAGACTGTGTCCTGAACTGACAGCACTAAAAGATGTTTAGGAAAGCTCTAGGGCCTGTAAGCCACTCAAGGAGTTGCTACAGATGACAAACGACCACCTGGGGCAAGTTTGCAGATGTTTGAGTGCCCTTAAAATTGCTACTACCACAAGGCAAGGATTGCTGTTTGATATGGTCACCACAGACAAAGGCATACACTTTGGCGTGACGTCACGAGTGCTGGACTGCTGTGCACATCGCTCTCTATTTTTTATATAATTTTAGGATTAATATAATTATTTTAATCGTTATTTCGTGACAATATTCAATCTAGAGGTGTTCTAGTAAAGGTTCGTCAGTTATTTTAGCGTTTGTTGTGCCGTAATTGCTTTAAGTGGTGTTATTTGTGTTCGCGTGTGCGCCGGCATCGACGTCTTACTGCTTTGTTTACATCTGGTGGCGAGTGGTTCCAGCCGTAGCGGTCTCCGAAAGCTAAGTTCTAATAAGTGTTTGTGTATTGTAGTTAAATTATTAAAGTTTTAGATTTCAGGAGGTGTTATCGCGCTAGTTGTTTATTAACTTTAGTACTTTTCAACAGGTGACTTGTTGTTTTTAACGTAGTTGAGGTTGGGAAACTTTAAGTTACGGTATTTGATAACTCTTGTACTCTCACAGTGTTTAGGTGTTTTATTAGTGACGCTTGAATTTGAACTTGTTTATACAAGCAACAGTGTAAAGTTTCTGTGGTAGTGTTATTTGCTCTTTTCTGATACTATTAGTTGTTGTTACTTGATTTGTAGAGACTGAGGTTTGTTGATTGCTGTAGTTAAGAGGTACTTCCTACTTATTTTGTAGAAACTTAACTTCATAACGTAGACGTCTAATTTTTCTTAACAAATTATTGTAAAATTTTACCATGAGTGAAAAGTGTGGGCTCTGTCGTAGGGTCGTGCGTAGTGGGCTGCAGTGTGGGATTTGTAGTAAGTATTTTCATGGGGGGGAGTGCAGTGGGGAAGACAGTGGGCATTGTGGTGAGGTTCTCTCCTGGAACTGTAGGATTTGCAGCAGGAATAAGTTGATAGAGGAGCAGGAGCGTTTGATCTGCGCCCTTCAGGTGCAGTTGAAAAATGCTGAAGAGGAACTAGCTAGGTAGGTTGAGGAGGGGAAGGGGGGCTGGGGAATGGGAACTGGCAGTTGGCAAGAAGGTAGCTAGGAGAAGGTATTCAGATAGCTTTACATTGCAAGTTGCAAATAGGTTTGACCAACTGTCAGAGTTGAGTGGAGATGAACCTCCTGTAGCTGTAGGTGTAGGTGTAGGAAGTACGCAGCAGACCTCAGCTTTTGGTAAGCCGAAATCTGTAGAGGGGTCTCTTAGGAAGAAGAAGGTTCTGCTGCTAGGTAGTTCTCATGGCAGAGGTGTTGGCCAACAGTTGCAGGAAGTACTTGGGAGTGAGTACCAGGTCACCAGCATAGTGAAGCCTAGTGCAGGGTTAGATCAGGTCACTTGTAACATAGGGGACTTATGTAGGAATTTTTCAAAAGAGGATCAGGTAGTTATAGTGGGTGGGGCCGGGAACAGTCTTGATAGGGACGGGGAATATGATATAGGTGGTGATCTGGAAAGGATAGCAACTGAAACTGGTGGCACGAATGTGCATTTCGTGCAGCTGTTTCAGCGTCATGATAAGGCCTTGTCTTAATACGGCTGTCAGCCGTCTTAACATGGGGCTTGAGAAGGCGCTGATGACGGAGGGCATGGATCACATTGCAGTGGTGCCAGTTTAAACTATCCAAAGGTCGGATTTTACTAGGCACGGTCTGCACCTCAATAGGTATGGGAAGGGGAGGTTGGCAAAGCTCATAGGTGACAGTGTAGTAGGGGGTGGGGGTTTCACTCATGGAAAAATTCCTGTAGTAGTTGGTGTTAGGGCTGCACCTTTTTTTTTAGACTGAAGACAGCTGATAGATATTCCTGCTTAAAGGAAGTCCCTCTAAGAAATGAACCACCTTTGACAAAGTCTAAGAGTATAAGTAATAAGGGAATTACTGTTTTTCATCAAAATATACAGGGTATCGGAGATAAAGTTAATGAAATGCTTATTGATACTGATTCTGACATTATTGGAATTTCAGAGCACTTTTTAAGTGGTGTGACAATTAAGAGACTTCCTTTGCCAGGATACAGGTTAGCTGCCTTCTACTCTAGGAGTTCTTTGCAGTGTGGGGGAGTGGCCATGTATGTAAAAAAAAATGATTTTTCATCGGAGTCAATCGATTTTTCTAAACACTGCATAGAACAGATATTTGAATGTTGTGCAGAAGTTGTTAATGGAACTAAACTAGTAATAGTTGTTATTTATAGATCCCCTGACTCAGATTTTAAAATGTTTCTGCCCAAGCTGGAATTGGTTCTGGGTTCACTGTATAGGAAGTATAAAAATTTAATTGTGTGTGGAGATTTCAACATTAATTGTGTAAGTGATAGCTCAAGGAAAAGTCAGCTGTTAGATCTATTTAATTCCTATAACATGATGCAAACAGTATTTTTTCCAACGAGAGTGCAAGGAAATAGCAGTTCTACCATTGACAATATTTTTGTTCATTCTTCATTATTAGAGGGGCACTGTCAGCAGAATAGTAAATGGCCTATCAGACCACGATGCCCAACTTTTAATTCTAAAAAGTATTTGTTCTCAAACAAATGTTAAACATAAATATCAACTACTCAGAAAAGTTAATCCAGTTGCAATTGAGACCTCTTTAAGCCTAATTAAGGAACAAGAATGGCAGGATGTTTATAGTGCTGATAATGCAGATGATAAATATAATGCTTTTCTGAACACATTTATTATGCTGTTTGAAAGTTGCTTTCCGCTAGAACGCTCAAAACAGGGTACTTTCAGTAACAGACAGCCAGGGTGGATGACAAAGGGGATAAGAGTATCCTGTAGAACTAAGCGGGAGTTGTATCAAAATGTTAGAAGCAGTCAGAATGAAGATGCAGTAGCTCATTACAAACAGTACTGTAAGGTTCTGAAAAATGTCATTAAGAATGCAAAAAGTATGTGGTACGCAAAAAGAATAGCAAACTCTCGGGATAAAATTAAAACTATCTGGTCAGTCGTGAAGGAAGTGTCTGGTCAGGAGCAGCAGGTAGAAGATATAACGTCAGTGCGTAGTAGGAATGTTTCTGTTACTGACAAGTTAGATATATGTGCAATATTCAATAATCACTTTCTGAATATAGTAGAGGAACTAAACAAAACTCTAGTTTCTACAGGTAATCATATAACGTTTTTAGAAAATGCGTTTCCGAGGCTGTTGCCTGAAATGATCCTTCATGATACTTCCATAGGTGAGATTGAGTCAATAATTAAATCACTAAAGACTAAGGACTCTTGTGGATATGATGGGGTATCTAGCAGAATTCTAAAGTACTGTTCTCCATATGTTAGCCCAGTACTAAGCCATATTTGTAATTTTTCCTTTCGGAATGGTCAGTTTCCTAACAGATTAACCGTTTTATAAAAAAGGTGAAAGGGATAATGTAGACAACTATAGACCTATTTCTATGCCATCGGTTTTTTCCAAAGTTATTGAAAAGGCTGTATATTCAAGATTAATTGATCATTTCAGTTCACATAATTTCCTGTCAAACGTACAGTTTGGTTTTAGAAGTGGTTTAACGACTGAAAACGCTATATTTTCGTTTCTCTGTGAGGCACTCGATGGGTTAAATAAGAGGCTACAGACATTAGGCGTCTTCTTTGATTTAACAAAAGCGTTTGATTGTGTTGATCACAAAATATTGTTGCAGAAGTTGGAACATTATGGAATACGGGGAGTAGCCCACAACTGGTTCACCTCTTACTTTAATAATAGACAACAGAAGGTAATTCTCCGCAGTGAAGAAAATGGCTATGACGTGCAATCCCAATGGGGCACAATTAAGTATGGGGTGCCCCAGGGGTCTGTTTTGGGAACATTGCTGTTTCTTATTTATATAAATGATATGCCTTCGAGTATAACAGGTGATTGTAAAATATTTTTGTTTGCTGATGATACCAGCTTGGTAGTGAAGGATGTTGCTCGTAATATTGACACAGTATCAAATAATGCAGTTCAAGAGAAGTTCATGGCTAATAGAAAACAAGTTGATGTTAAATCACAGTAAAACTCAGTTTTTACAATTTCTAACACATAATTTGACGAAATCTGACATTATGATTACACATAATGGGCATGTGATAGGTGAGACTGAACAGTTCAAATTTCTAGGTGTTCATATAGACAGTAAGCTGTCATGGAAAGCCCATGTTCAGGATCTTGTTACAAAACTAAATTCTGCTATATTTACCATTAGAACAATATCTGAGATGATTTTTCAACACGAAAAGTAGTCTATTTCGCTTACTTTCACTCACTTATGACGTACGGCATTGTTTTTTGGGGTAACTCGCCTGATGCAAAAAGGATATTTCTGGCTCAAAAACGGGCGGTTCGAGCAATATCTGGTGTAAGTTCGCGAACGTCATGTCGACCCCTTTTCAGTAGTCTGGGAATTTTTACTCTGGCGTCACAATACGTTTTTTCTTTAATGTCGTTTGTTGTTAATAATATCAGCTTATTCCCACGAGTTAGTAGCTTTCACTCGGTGAATACTAGACAGATGTCTAATCTACATTTGCACCACACCACCTTAACACTTGTGCAGAAAGGGGTGCAGTATTCTGCGGCATCCATTTTCAATAAGCTGCCACAAGAACTAAAGAATCTTAGCACTAAGCCACATGCTTTCAAATCTAAATTGAAGAGTTACCTCGTGGCTCACTCCTTTTATTCTGTCGAGGAGCTCCTAGAAAAGTTAAACAATTAAGCTAATTCATTTTTTCTTTATTGATTCTTTTCACTTTGTCTTAAGATTGTCGTGTGCAAAGGACTACTTAAAAATTTTCTATTACCATTCTTGTGTAACAATGTATTGACTTGTTCCATGACCATGGAGTCTTACTCCTCAAGTGGGTCCTATGGAACAGAAAAAACAAATAAAAAAAAAATAAATAAAAAAAAATGGCCATTGACCAGAAAGCCATCCGTGTAAATAATTTTTGTGCCGCAAAACGATTCAAGCAGCACTACAAACTGGTGACAGATTTGAAAGTATTACTGAGACCTTTGTGTCCCAGGACAAGTCCAACCTAATCTGCAGGCGAGGGTTGTAACAAGGAGGGGTATAGAAAAAGCACTGGAAAGGGAGGTAGGGGAAAGGACACAGTAATGAGGAAAGGGAACGGACACGGACCGAGATTGGAAGACCCGACCTTGGCAGTCGGCATCGGGAAGGAAGGGCAGTAAATGGAAAGAGACTGCATGCGATTTGGGTGGTGAGATGAGGTATGTACACGAGCAACATAGGAAATGAGCAACTGTTGCCAGCGGAACCGCAGATGAGGGACCCCTGCTCCGACTAGGAGACTTGTGTGAAAGGTCCCAGTCACCAAGCAGACACCACTATATGTAAGACTGGGTCCAGAACCTGGAAGCTGAAGGCACTGCCGAGTCATACACTGTGCACCCGTAGTCTAGTCGCAATTTTATGAGGGCCTTTTAGAGCTGTAGCAGTGTTGGATGAGAGGCTCCCAAAACAGTGTGGCTGAGGCAGCGAAGAATGTTAAGATGTCGCCACTTCTGTCCCAGCTGATGAAGGAGTGGCACCCAAGTCAACCAGGCATCAAAAACCATGCCTAGGAAGGGGTGTATTTCTTCAACACAAAGGAGTCAATCACCCAGGTACAGCTCCAGGTCAAGGTGAAGTGCCCGACAGTGACAGAAGTGCATTATGCGGGTCTTGAGAACCCAAGGAATTGGAAACCATAGGCAAAAGCCCAGGACTGTGCGTTCTAATGGCACTCTAGAGACGCCATTCAGTGACACCAATGCTTGCAGAACTGAAATAGATGTTTTTTACATCACCAAATAGAGAGTAGGAAACTTATAACCCCACTGCCGCATCAAGACTGTTGATTGCAATCAGAAAAGGGGAACACTAAGAACTGTAACCTGTGGGACACCATTCTCCTGGACACGAATGGAGCTGAGAGAGGTGCCAACCCTAACATGGAAAGAGCAGAGCGACAGGAAGTTCTGTATGAAGATCGGAAATGAACCCCATAAACCCCACTTGTAAAGTCTGTATAAAATATGGTGGCGCTAGATGCTATCTTACTCCTTTCTTAGGTCGAAAAAGACCGCAACCAGATGCTCAAGGCAGTGCGGATAGTGGACTCCAGTGACACGAGGTTGTCAACGGTGGAACAGTCTTTGTGGAAGCCCTCCTGTTGTGGGACAAGAAGTCCACGATCTTCAAGAACCCGCAAACCGCCGACTCACCATATGTTCAAAGAGCTTGCAGATAATGTTGCTGAGGCTAATCGGGTGGTAATCATCAGCTACATGCAGATCGGTGCCAGGTTTCATCACTGGGATGACAATGCTATCCTACCACTGAAACAGGAAAACACCTTCTATCCCGAGTCGATTTAGCAGGGCGAGGAGTTTGTGTTTAAAGTCCGCTGACAGGTGATGAATTAATTGGCTGTGGATTCAGTATGGTCCTGGACAGTTATCACAGCATGCAGCAAGGGCACTTTGAAACTCCTAATCAGTAAATGAGGCCTTATATGTTTCCTGGCAGAGCATGCGAAAAGATAACTGTCACTGTCCAGCCCGCTCTTTGAGGGCACAGAAGTGCGTGCTGTAACCTGCGGTTGCAGAGATAAGGGCATAATGGTCTGCCATGTACTCAGCGATAATTGCTGGGTCTGTGCATATAGCACCCTGAATTTGGAGACTGGGTATTCCTGCCGATGTGCGGTACCCTAAAAGTCTCCATACTTCGCACCATACCCACAAACAGGATGCACAAGAACCAATGGTGGCTACAAACCTGTTCCAGGTGTCCTGCGTACTCTGCCTCATCAGTCGCTGAGCTCTGATGTGGTGCCGCTTTAAGGCTACCATACCAGGTTCTCTACGAAAGGGAGGCGCCGACAGCACTGAAGCACACGCCGATGATCACAGATGGCCTCTGCGATCTCTGGCATCCACCAAGGCCCAGACTTACACTGAGGGGAGCCAGTGGTGGTCGAAACTGTTGCTTCAGCAGCAGAAACTATGGCAGCAGTGACATGTTGTACCACCATATTTGCGCCAACTGACAGTGGTATAGGAACTGTAGCGGTCGAGGTGTAACCCTGCCAATCCACCCTATGGAAAGACCAAGGGCAGGGGATCTGCAGGAACGACATGACGGCGGGGAAATGGTTGCTGCCACATAAGTCATACATGAAATTCACTAACTGCTATCGTCTCAAGAGCTGTGTGGAAATGCACTGGGGGCTATTGCGAGGATATGGAGAGACACAGCCTGATACCTTGTCATAGGTGGATCGGTTTTTAAAGTAGCCCTGATACCACACAGCAAGAAACCAAGTTTCCTGGAGGGCTACACAAAGTGCGGTATTTGCCGCAGCTCAACCAGATGGTGAAAAAAGCTGCCGCAATTTCACTGGGAAATTGTGTTTTCTCCAACCTGAATGGCCATGACGAACTTCTGGCTGTGGCTTTGAAGCCACCAAAGAGTCATCCTTCTTTGCCTTTCGCTGGCCCTTTTGTGTTAAGGGCTGGAAGGGCTGCTTAGATGTGGCTTCTGGTGCTGACTAAGAGCAGGAAGCTGTTTGACCATTAGACTGAGAATCCTGGAGCAGTTTGCTGGGATCGTCTTTGTCATGTGGAGAAGCCTCGGAACGGAGTGTCCCGAGGAACTCATTCTGAGCGAGAAGAGCCAGAGAAGGCCTTTGCTTCTCCGTCTGGGCTGGGGGATGGGGATCGACGTCCCCGGAGTTCGGGTGGTTGTTGCTCCCAAGGTGAAGAGTGTGGGAGCAACAGACTCTGAAGTGCCCCTATCTCTCAAGAGGGCAGGAGTAGAGGGTTGGGCCCAGGAGTCTACTATGGCAGATCCAACAGGAGATGGACGAGATGTCAGAGATGGTAATGGAGATGCCACTGTGGCATATGAGGTCTTCATGCTAACAAGGTGGAGTTAAGTGTACTTGCGTTTTGCCTCTCATTAGAACAACCAGTCCAGGGTCTTTTACTCCATTATCTTCCTTTCCTTATGCAAAACTGCATAATCAGGTGAACATGGGGAGTCGTGCAACCCACAGTTAACACATACTGGAGGAGGAACACAAGGGATGTCTGGATGTGACTGCACATCCGCACTCCTAACAGGTGGGGTTCGCATCACATTGGGAGGACATGTTCCCAAACCTCCAGCACTTTTAACCAGCACATAGTAGGAGGAATTTAGGGTTTTACATAGCACCGGTATATCATCACCTTCTCAGGCAAGGAATCCCCCTCAAAGGCCAAGATGTAGGCACCTGTAGCAACCCTGTTGTCCTTCGGATCCCTACAGACACAGCAGATGAAGTGGACTCCATGGCGCTCCATGTTCTTGCATAACTCTGATTACAAAAGATCTTTATGGAAGATGTTTAGGCTCTTGAGGGGTGGTGGGGGGGTGATCGTAATGGAAACATCACCCCACTTATCACAGATGAGCAATGCCCGTGACTACACTGGGGATGCCGTCTTAATCAGAACTGATCCCGAATGCATCTTCAACATCCCTTCCACATCTGAAACTCCCTTCCAGGTGTTCAACAAAAAATAAGGGTTTGGTGGCCATGAATGATTGATTCTCCATCAGATTTCGTATAGCATGGAGCATATTGCTCTCCTTGAGTTTGGGCCCTACGTTCCTCCCATAGTGTAGTCAGGGATGGAAATGAGTGAGGGTCGTACACTGCTGCATTGTAGTCTGGTCTTCCTCACTTAGAGATAGCGGTTTAGCATCTGACAAAGCTGTTCTTTGTTCATGGAATTATATGTCTGCCCAGGCAGAGCCCTGCTTGCTTGGTAAGCCTAACAGATCTGAGGTGCAGCAGGTTCCTCAAAGGTTGCTCGCTAGTGACCGTACAACCTCAACAGTCATGCATCTGTTCAGCACATAGCACATCTTGACATTGATGAGTTTATTATAGAGGTTTGTACTGTCCTCATGACCCGGGTGATTAAGCCTAGATCTGCAAGGTACAATGTTCCCCTGTTGTGCCATACAGTGGTCGCTGAAGCACGCAAAGAGCTTACGGTGTGGCGGGACCCCAGGTTTGCCAAGCCCATACTCAACAAATTACAGCGGAGCCCCTGATGGGACATTGTTGAATGTCTGCATAGAAAATGACGTTTGGAATACTCTATATAAGACACTGATACACACTGAAACAGTGTAGAATTCAAAATCATCCAAATTCCGATTTCAATATCATAACCATAATAAAAATTCTGCTTTTACATTCAATTGATGTGATTTAACACAACGTCATTTATTATTTTGCCATTTTGGCTAAAGGTAAATAGTTTGATGTTTTGAGTCAAATTTTGCACTTTGCAAAAACAGATAAAGGTAAAGTAGTCAAAAACCCGAAGATTGGTTTGAACACTACAGTGCTTTACTAGACATGGTCCTGTTTGGAGGTGGTATCCCGTTGCCTTCCTCCGACCTTTTAAGTGACTTATCCAACCAGTTATAGGGGGACCTACAGTTTAACATGGATTCCAAACTGTGGTGCTACTCCGTATTTTTCATATTAGAAACACTGCCAGAGGTGAAAGAAATGGAAAGTGACATAAAAATCTTGGGACCTGGCAGGGATCGAGCCCGCAACCTTTGGATTCATAGTCTGGCACTCTACCACTGTGCTACTGAGCCGCACCTCATGACCATCATACTTACTAGGTGAATACATAATTTTAAATTTAATGCATTAATTTCTCTAAATATTAGAGACTAGATTAATCGTTAGGCTTAAGACCGGCACAGTACAGACAGTAAAATAATTCCATAACGTACCTGCTAAACCTCCTGTTGCAGCAGACAGACCAAAATAACCATTTTTGGGAAGGATTACGTTATCAGCTCTGAAACAGATCTCCATTTCCTGTTCATTGTTTGTCATTCCACTATGGATCATGACCTGCAAGAATCACCACATAATTAGAATTTCTACAATTGAGGCAGAAAATATGTGTTAGGAATTAAGCAATTTTAATGTCATGCACATTTCAGTCACACTTTGCAAACAATATACCCACAGTAAGAATTTTGTACAACAGTGTTAACACAGAAGCTGACTGACTATTTACTTTTTTTTTTTTTTTTTTTTTTTACATATGACACTGTTTAGCTATCGCTTCAACATTTCTGGTCTTCAGAGACAACAGTTTGAATAAATTTAATATGAGGAAGGTATACCCCCCCCTCCCCCCCCCCCCCCCACACACACACACACACACACACACACACACACACACACACACACACACACACACACACAGAGAGAGAGAGAGAGAGAGAGAGAGAGAGAGAGAGAGAGAGAGAGAGAGAGAGAGAGAGAGAGAGAGAGAGAGAGATTATTTCAGAGCAATTAAAAGTTATAATTACTAAAATGCAGTACAATTCAGGTGCAGAACACCCATGAACATCTACATGGTTTTCCTAACTGAACCTTCCAACAATATTTGAGCCTGTGATAAAAATACAGCACTTTGCTATTAAATCACACTAACCTTAATCATATAACCGCAACACTAATAAGTAAGGGCAATATGTCTACAATTCAGCAAAGGATTAGACTTAAAATTTATAGAAGCAACTGTTACACAAGATACCATTCATCTTAAGAATAAACCTGATGTAAACATTAATCTGTGTACTCTTGCATTTGCAGGTATGTCGTCAGATTTTATTTCATGTGCAGTGCAAGCCAAATCGTTTTGATTTCAACAATGACAACAAGTTTTAGTTCCAAGTTACTTGTGCATGGACTCTAATAATACAAGACAATAGCTTTACTGGCGCTTTTAACTTAGAAAGCGGAGGCCAATCAGCCGATCGTAATAAAATGAAGTGATGTGAACAGTTTGTCAAAAGACAAACAGAGAAACAATACAGCATGGATGTCCCTTCATTTTTAAATTGACTGAAGTAATAAACAGTAAAACCCCAGTAATAAAGTTCTTAGGGGATCAGATGGGGAAAAAAACAACATGCTTTCATCAACATAGTACTGTAATTAACCAAAAATGATAAAGTCATTTTTGAAAAAAGAAAACATAAGATATCTTTTCTCTGCGAGCTAAATGTCATGAAAGTGGGTTAAAATCCAGTTTAGGTGACTATTTTTGCTACATCTACATATGCTAGACATACACATGGTAGCGGCAGAATGAATGATGGGAAGAGAAGGCAACCAATCAGAAGTGACATTCACACAGCCAGTAAGAGTGTGTCTTTGGTCTTCGTTTCCTCTCACATAGTATAAATTAGTAGTAGTAATTAATTGGGAATACAAATACCTAACAGCTATGGAAAAAGTACATTAAGAACCAACTATTGGTGTATTGTAATTCTTGTTTAATATTGTTTGCAAGCCACATCTGTAACAACAAATGCGGCCTCCTCTACAGACGAATCACGCCTTCCTAAAATTGTTGTAATAAAGCAAAGTCAACCATTTGCCTTCTGCACGACTGTCGTTATGTGCTCGTTCCATTTCCTATCGCTGTACAGCATTACACTTAGGTATCTAATGGACATGACTGTCAAGCAGCACACTACTAATGCTGTATTCTAACAAATATGGAATCGTTTCTCCTACTCATCTGCATCATCTTACATTTTTCTACATTTGTTGAAAGATGCCATTCCTCACATCACATAGAAATTTGGTCCAAATCATCCTGCATCCTACTGCAGTTATTCAGTGACGACACCCTCTTGTACACCACAGCAGTATCAGCAAAACACTGCAGATCACAATTAACTCTGTCTGATGAACACTTGCCATTGAGGACAATGTACTGGGTTCTATTAAGTGATCTTTGAACCACTCTCATATTTCAGTACTTATTCCATAAGCTCGTACCTTCGTTAGCAGTCTGTAATACAATATCGTGTCAAACACGTTTAGAAAATCGAGAAATGTGCTGTCTGCTGTTGCATTTCATTCCGAGCACGCAAGATGTCATGAGAAAAAAAAAAAAAAAAAAAAAAAAAATGGCAAGCTGTGCTGATGCATGGACAAACTTTTCCATCAAGAAAATTTACTGCATTAGAACTGAGAATATGTTCAAGAATTATACACAAACTGATGTTAATGATATAGCCTTGTAATGTTGTGGGCCCATTATTTTGCCTTTCTTATACACAGGAGTTACCTGTGCCTTTTTGCAGTCTCTTAGTAGTTTGTGCTGGATCAAAGATTCCCGATAAATACAAGCTAAGTAAGGGGGCCAATGACACTGAGTACTCTGTAAAACTGGATTGGTACCCCATCTGGACCTGGCAACTTGTTTGTTTTCAACTCTCTCAGCTGCTTCTCTACACCAGCTATGCCTATTGCTATGTCCTCCATTTGGGAGTTAATGTGACCATCAAATGAATGTGTGTTTGCAGTCCTCCAGCGTGAATGATTTTTTTAAATGTCAAATTTCAAACTTTGGCCTTCATTCTGCTGTCTTCTACCACCACCCCAGAATGCGAGTGACAGGGTAGAGTCCTATGATCCGCTTACAGATATTATGTAGGACTAGAATTTTTTCAGTTATGAGGGTGGTAGCTATTGTATGCTTCACACATTGCCCTTTTTATAGATGCATGAATCTCTACTAACTTTTGTCTGATTTGATTTGCTTGACCTTTTTTTGAACTGAGAATGCAACTGCTTTTGATTTCTCAGCATTTTTAGAATATTACTATTATACCACATTAGGTCTTTGGAATCCTTAATCCACTTTGTTGGCACATATTTCTCCAACACTTTATTTACAATGCATTTAAATTTTGCCCATTATTCCTTTACGTCCACCATACCAGAACTAAACTACATCCATTCATTCCTAAATGGAATTCTAATAGTTGCTTACCTGCTCTTTCTACACAAACACTCTACTAGGCTTTTTCACCGATTGATTAACTTTGATGGTCATTGTCCCTATGACAGCATGATCACTAATCTCTGTCTATACAGTGAGTGACATCATTGACAAGGTCTGGCCTGTTAGTAGCTAATGCCCAAAATATTTCCATCGAGTGTGGGCTGATGATTTAGATGCTCAAAGCAGTGTTCAGGAAACATACTCGACAATAGTTCACAAGACTGCTTGTCTACTAGACAAGCTTCCAGAAGTCCCAGTCTTTACTTGGCAGGCTGAAGTCACCCCGAACTAATAAAGTACGACCTGGGTACCTTCACACATGCGATCATAAACTTACTTGCAACAAAGCCTTTGGTTGAGATCCTCCACTCGGCTCCAAACCAAAGGACTCTGATCCACCCTGGAGACAATGCTACAAATTGAAAGCTCTGCTTGCACCCCATGCACGAGGGCAGCAGTCTTCACCAATTCTGCCAACTGCAAGTACGATCTGAGGATGTCCTCAGAACCCAAGTGACAGGAGTCATTAGTGCTGACATGAGCAACAACTTGCAGATGACTGCACCCCATACACTCAATAGCCACCAGCAAGGCCACCTCTGAATATCTGATGAGGCTACCTGCAGACATACCGAGTGCACTTTAGAATTCTTTCCAGCCACGAATGCAAGCTGCCTAAGAGGTTCCATAACATTCCTAACATTAGAGCTTGTAACCACTAACAGCCCCCCCCCCCACCCGAGTACCCTGCTGTTCCAGTGTTTCTATAACACTTATCACCGTAGTATGTGAAAGACCACATTGTGGTATGAATAGTACCAGTATATGTATTTCTCTGAAAAATTTAAGTTTTAATGTATTCTAAATTGAAAAATCTATATCTATAAATGTGAATGTCTGTTCGGTGTAAGCTTATCACGTCTGAACGACAAGACGCAGAGACTTAAATATTTCTACAGTTAGTAATTTATACCTGAGGAAGGTTTTAGGCATGGTTTTATAGTGCTCTGATAGATATTTAGTAATTTGACGAATATAACGCGAAATGCGGAACAATAATTACTCTCGGAAAATTATATTTACTCTTTGAAAATGGTTTTATTGGTTGCATTGTTGGTTGAGGGTTGAAAATGATAAAAGGGTGGAGTATATTGGGATGGAAAGTTATTGGTGTATATAAAATTCTGTGTGTGTGTGTGTGTGTGTGTGTGTGTGTGTGTGTGTGTGTGTGTGTGTGTGTGTGTGAATATTTCGCTCTGAAGTGAAAACTACAGAACCCAAACGAATAGTCTGTGTGTAATTGTTGTCCGAAGTCTCCCGTTGTACACCATAGCAGTTCCATGCCGATAGCTATAAGGGGGTGGAAGATACGGTGGTTGCAAGTCGTCAAATTATAAAAAAATTCGGACTGAAGGCCAGCGATGACGTTTGCGGCTCTATAGCAAGGAGATTACATACATCGAAACTTGACGCCACCGACCATATCTTTGGTCTATGCTTGCTAAAATGTCTTCAGCTCTTTCTCTGTAAGGATAAGCATATGAATAGCACACTGCTGACAGATCGCTTAACTATCATAATCAACCAACACGCGAGCGGAGCCGCGGGTTTAAGCTAGTATTTTATAAAATAACACCCAAGATATTATATTATTATTGTTATTATTTTACAATGAGGGCTAGAATTGTGTACATTGTGTAATTAGAAGAAAACTAATTTTCAAAAGAAATAAAAAAGTGATTAGATATGAATTAATTATCAAATATTTGATGAATTTCCTAATTAAATGCTGTGGGTATTGTGACTTTACGGAAGTAATGACCAAAGGCTTAAACTTATAATTACGTAGTTGAAGGAAAGTATTACCAATTTCTTATTGTAGACACTGCAAGTGTAACATTTTATTCAATATATGATTAATATTTCATCCGACCACTTTCAATAAGGAACCAATTTTATTGAATAAATATTATTCAGCCATATCTCTGACTGTTTACATAATTTAGAATAAAACCCTTTTTTATTAACATACCAGTTTTATGTAATATTTCTTATTTGTTTCGCAAAGTACAGCCTATGTCATAGTGTTTTTAACTCCACAATGACAAGTAAAATATAATACCTATAAGTAAGGTAGTTGCTGGAACATGAAAGTAGCCAAACTTCTAAATCAGAACCGTACGTAGCCCAACATGCGGGTTCTTCAGAACATCACTTGCTTTAATCTTAGCTGTGAAGGATAAACCATAAAAATAAATAAAAAATCTGTATGTGTGCTATACTGCAACTCCCATCCCAAGTATGAAATGCTACCAACTGGCACACTGACTGCAGTCGTATTGGCTTAACATTATGTACTACACTACTCTTTGGTATTTCAGTTGCAATTTTCTCGATTAAATTGTAAAAAAGAACAACCTGTTTTGTGCTACTTTCTAACAGTGTTCCATGAGTGCATTTCACTATGGAGCAGCAAGCAAAGTAGGTAATTATGAAGATGTGTTACAAAGCCCAGCGGCAGCATCTAAACAATATATATCAAAGCAGTTTACATCGAAGTCGTTCATATCTAAACGATTTGTAGTGAACAAGGGAATTTCAGATTTTTACGAATATGTCATGCTTTTGAAGTATGTGGTTAGGCAGGTACCTAATAGTATAGCTTAAATTTTCTCAATTAAACAGAATTATCACAGTGCCATCAGGATAATATCTTAATATTTATGTATTGTAGATAATAAATCCGTGATTATCCTCGTAAATTACAGGTTACCACAATCACCATCAATCACAGGTCTCAGCACGAGCTATAGTGTAAATGTTCTTGCTGCTTGTTTCACTCTCAGAATGATTAATACCTTTTCTGCTTTATCGTTGACAGGTTCTTGTATGTACCATGGTCCGTTCAGTAAACTGACTATCCTCATAAATTAAAGATTACAGTTTTGACGAAAAAATACAACTAATCTCAATGGCAGTCTAAATGTGCCTCGCAATTGGTCATCTGAGTTCACATACTAATCACTATTAGAATCAACTGCTACTTCACACACTAATCACAATACAAATCAACCAGTCCTTTCCGTTCCGACATTCACATGTGCGATACTATTGCTTCAATATATATTATTTGGATGCCGCCGTGGGCTATGGAACACACCTTCAGAATTACCGCAAAGTTTTTACAGTACATACTGACAATGCAACAATCACAACAATCAGAGTACACTATTAGAGATACTATGTCATTAACATGGTTATATACAAAAACCACAAGCTTACATGTGATTAATTAAAATGTCAATTGTTGTCTGTACATTAGAATATCTTAATGTTTCATCTACAGTAACATAATAAATAAGATTTCTAATACATAAGTAGGAACTACTTTAAAAACTCAATACTGTCAGTATACATGTGCTACAGCTGCTGAGGAAACAACACAATGGGTTTTGTTTACATCAGGTTTCTTCTTATGGTGAGCAAGTACGGCAGGTCTCTTCTATCCAGGACATTCTACATAAATTTCACATTTGTGAATTTTCAAGTATGAATAATTACATTATTCTCATTCCATTACCTTAAAATGTCCTCCAATATATGGATTTAAAAAAAAAGAAAGAAGTGTAGTATAAAAGGCAGGTCCTTTCAACAGGATGCAACACTAACCGGTTCATACCACCAGTTCCTCACTAATTTGCAACAGTGGCAGTGTAGTGTGCTGCAGTTTGCATTGAATATTGAATGCTCTTTGAGAAGCCAACAACACAGTAGTACGGGAATAATCATTTTTCTTGACCATTATCACATAATTAATGCTGTTCCAACTGTTTTTGTGTTTACCCTTGTCTGGCCAGTAATAAATTAGCCTCAACCCAAAAATTTCCTAGCCAACAATAGCACACTACATAATCTCTTCCCTAAGTAAAATTTAACTTGCTAACTTCAAGTAAATAAGAATAAACCTTAAGGAATGAAATAAAAGAACCAGTACTTCATGAGAATATGGGTATGTGCCTGTTCAAATAATTGCAATGTACAGGCTACAACCCTGGCTTCTGGAACCAAATAGTATATTTCCACAAAGCACAAGGGCATTCCAGTCTATGATTACAAAACAATGTCTTCATACTTTTCATTACAAAAATAATATGGCAGTAAAAGAGAATGAAGGTTATAGCACATAAAGAAGTTTCCAACAGCAACACTACACGCAAATAAATGCAACATCCAAGCAGCAAATGCTGACCATAATAGATTGATAATAGAAAATAGTCAGTGAAAAATCTGAACCCTTGGATATTATCTTCAAATTGTTTTAGTTTTTTGTCTGTATTGTTTGGTTCCCAAACCTGTTTTATCTGCAGGAATTCTCTCTCTCTTTCCCCTGCACTTATAAAATTATTCTTGAAACTACAGTATGAAAGATATTCTTCACTAATATGAAAGCTCTAAGTTTCCTGAAATGAAACAGCTTTTCTGTTTTTCACAATAGAAACTTACAGTCAGTGTGTTGAGGTAATACTCTATTCGAGCTCTTGTTGGGTAAGGCTTGTTGCGGAAATCTCTCATACATCCATTCAACATCTGTGTAGCTCCATCACTGCAAATGAGGAAAAACTAAATCAACATTGCTATATGACAACATATGGATGTTCTCTTGTTAATTGAATGCAGACTACTTTCCATATACTTTTTGCAAATTATGGTTCTTAACCATCCTGCATGAATTTTACTGCCACCACTTATTGAAACCAAACAGTTATATCCAACATCAAAAGCACATTTAAGATTTCATTTTCCAAACAAAGTACTTACCACATGCATCTACACAAATTATATTGCACGCAGATTAAAGAAAACAGTTTCTTATTAAGGTGAGACATGGGCGTTGCAATCAAAAAAGGAACTCCATTATTTTTTGATTTTACAGGAGACCCAAAAAATAATATAAAGTGGTAAAAAATATAGTTGCAAATGCAACACTATAAGTAAGTGTTCAAGAGAGCACTAATGGTCCATCAACAACAAACAATGTTACTGGAATTAAAAGATTATTGACAACAAATTGATTTGCAAAATTTTCATAGCCTGCAAATGATTTGATTACAATAAAGACACCACTCAAATATACTGTCATGTCTGTAATGCAAACATGTGTAGTTATTTAAAATGATATTAGGAATCACCATACTTGTTTGATGAAAACATTAAATATAAAACTTACTGGTGGTGATCAAATTCCTTTGTACCATCATTGAGTACACCCATAATGAAAGGATTATTGTGTTTGTTATCATTGTCAAATGAATCAAAGAATACACCAAGTCCAACCCACTTATCAGAACTGCCAAAAACTGGTCCATCATAAGCACCTTTTGACTCAGTGTACCAGAAAGCCTGCAACAAAAGAAAAAGGAAATGCATTAAGAGTTTCACAAAAATAAGCAAACTATCAGTTTAAACATTTCTCTCAGAGTATGGTACATGGCATAACAGATTTTGCCATTTATTATTAGACTAATAGAGTGGTATAAAAAGAAATACTGATCTTACCAAGCCATCAGCACCCAGTCTACCTCTTCCTGTTATGCGGAACACAATGTCTACTTCCCACCAATCAAAGTTTGTCTTCGATTTGGTCCATATTGCTCCTATAAAGACACCGGGAAAATTAATGAATGTCTTACACTTATTAATTAATAACAGATCTGTTTGAATTGGGCTTACCCTTTTGACTTTTCATTGATGGAGCTATTCTGACGTTGTCCGAACTGGCGATAGCATCTGTAATAATTGCATTTTTTTTTTTCAGATAATTAGTAAGCATACAGTATTATATGACAAACAGCTATTTAGTACACAAGTAGAGCTCAAAAGATACTGTCAAACACATTGTATCAGACAAGGTATAACGAGACAACCGATTTCAGCCAAGATAACTGTCAACACATTCTTATGAATAGCAAAGAAAGAATGAATCCAACACTAAAGTCAGCTAAATGTTGATAAACTCCAAACTAAATCTTAGAATTTTAATTAAATTTTCACAGAATGTACACTCGGAGGCAAAAAGATTGCCCAGTCCAAATGATTTTGAGTTCAAGAACAGAGCACTGTACATGCCCAAGTTCAGAAGTGCAAGTGTTTCCAACTCCAGCAATCTTTGTATCTTCTCCCTGCTCGAATACCGATTTCGAAACAAAATGATACCAAGAGTTAAACACAATCGGCCTCAACATATACCGTATTTTCGTAATATTTTACTTCCCATCCCAGTGGACTTTTGTGATTATGTTGGCAAAATCAACAACAAAATAGAAAACCTTTGAGAAGATGTTAATATTAGAGATCAGAACCACATAGAAACTTCATTTTTGCTTCGTATATACCATGAAGTAGAGAAATAATGCTGTTCCTGACCTACGGTTGACAGGTTGTTGTATGTATCCTTGTCTGCTCAGTAGAAGACTTTATGACAAACCATTTGCATTCTCATATGATTGAACAATGTCAACATCATGTGATTGCCGACATTGTGCACCATTACCAACATTATCACCCGAAGTCTCCGGGATGGGGAGTAAAAAATGTAATCCTGTATCTTAGCTATTATATGGCTTCTATTTGACAATGTAAACACTACACTGAAGCTCCACAGACCACTAAAGTTGGAAAAACTGTTACAGTACTTCGGAACTTGGTCATGCACAGTGCTCTATTTAACTCAAAATTATTTGGACTGGGCAATATCTTTTTCCTCTCATTGTAGATATGGCACTTACCTGAAGCATTACAAAATTACATCTCTGTAAGTAGTATGGATGGTCCACTACCTACCTTTCAGTGATGTTTATTTTTTACCATTGTTTTGCCTAACTCAGAATCTAACGGCCATGTCATGCTAAAACCTAGTGACCGTGTTCTACCTTTGGAGTAGAATAGCTTAGTTGTAGAACAAAAGCTCAAGTTATACTTAATTTGTGATAATGTGCTTTCATAGTGGCTCAGCAAGTAGCCTACATTCTGAAAGAAAGTTCTCTGCAGCCTGTTGTAAAGCCCGCAAGTGACAACTTTATTGCTCAAATAACAATCATCCAAGATCATAAAAGTTAGTCATTTTCAAGAGTTCATATCTCAAAACAGACCACTCAAGACTGATTCTTCATGGGACCCTGAAAAGAGCTCACTTTATATAAAGATTTTTGACTTACCTAAAGTACAGGCTCATCGGCAGAAACACCAAACACACACAAAAACACACAAACATTCGAGCTTTCGCCACCAGTGGTGGCTTCTTTGGGAAAAAGAGGAAGGAAGGAGAGGAGAAAGGGAAGGATACGGGTTTTAAGGAAGTGGAAAAGGAGACATTCCAATCCCAGGAGTGGAAGGACTTACCTTAGGGGACAAAAAGGAAGGTAAACAAATACACACACACTCACACATATCCACATCCAAACACACCTAGGCAGACTTTCTCCTCTCCTTCCTTCCTCTTTTTCCCCCGAAGAAGCCACCACTGGTGGCGAAAGCTCAAATGTTTGTGTGTGTTTGGTGTTTCTGCCGACGAGCCTGTACTTTAGGTAAGTCAAAAATCTTTATTTTATACCTATTTTCCCACCTGGAAAGTCTCCTTCTATATTATATAAACATGCCATTACAAGATATATGTGTTGTTCCAGAGTAATGGTAAAACAAACTTCACATTCATCAAACTAAAGATACAAAAAAGAAGCTTTCACTAAAAGGTTGTTAGCGGCCCAACCATATTAGTTAGTAGGCCTAGTTTTAATAGGGCAATAAGTACCACACTATAGTATATGTATGTCGTGTCAAAAATTTTCAGAATTGGAGAGAATCAATAGAGGACCCTTGTGCCACTTGACATGCAATGATCCTAAAGCCAACATGTGCAAAAGAAAGAACCCACCCAAGTTGAACAACTACTAGACACAATGAATCTAGTGCAGACATATCAATGAGCAAGCATCTTCTTTATGATACCAGCAACATCTTTAAAATTTCGTTTGTAGAGCAACATTTTTCATCCCCCCCCTCACCCAAGAAGTATTAAATATGTAGACTCAGTTGCCTCAAAAACTGGTGACTACGACAATGACATGGTTAAAGGAGGCACTAAACGAACAAATGAAAACGTTGAAAAAATTTCAAGTCAAGTTACAAGGTAGGTGGTATGTTGATGTTTACGTACCAACAAAACATATATAGCCCTTATCAAAAGTTATGAATATACTTCACACTTTCATGATTATACCTAAAGTATCACTGTGCTGGACTTAATGTTGCTTATAGAAAAATACATACTGCTGTCATGAAACAGAATTATCAAATAATGCCAATATACCCAGCATATAACAGAAAATGTATCATAAAGTATGTAACTTATGTC
Source organism: Locusta migratoria (assembly GCA_026315105.1). NCBI lineage: Eukaryota > Metazoa > Arthropoda > Insecta > Orthoptera > Acrididae > Locusta > Locusta migratoria. The sequence goes on from CM048755.1 coordinate 16,816,934, forward strand.
ATGTGACTGCTTGTTGCTACAATTTGCACATAAGGGAACCTCCACAGCTAATGACAAATGAGATTTAACTATCTAAAGAAAGATCTTAGGAGTAATGGAGGAAAAACAAATTAACTTTCATAACTGAAGGTACCTTGGAATGTTGCCCTAAGTATATAATTAGCATTACAAAACTTTTAACGTCCGAAAGGGGGTAGGCTTATATCTAGGTTGTTTCTACATTTATAAGTTCGCATAATACCACACATTTTGTACCCACGAACAGGTGGAAGGTAATTAACACATATGCTCTCATTTTGTAAGTGCGTATTTATTGTGTACCCTATTTTGTTCTGACATGTTCTACATCCAAGAGGATCTCAATTTGGATCTACTGTAACGAGAAGTATCGCTATTATTATCACGGGATTTTAATGAACCAGTTTTTACGAACTGTGTCTACATAAATGGTTAACAGTTAATTCATAGCAAAACGATGACATGTCATTCGGAATAATAAGCCGATTGGTGACATGACAACTGTTTAACATGCCGGTATTGTAGCATATTGTTGCGAAAGTAATTGTTACGTCATAATGAAATCAGGCACAAAACTAAACAGTACTATTTACACTAAAATTGTTTCACAAAATTGGCAAATATCAGCAGAGAACGAACTTCAGAAACAGAATACAACAATCGTCAACATCACAGCTGTCACGTATTTTACAGCTACAGCAGAACGGCACTTGCAAGAAAACCGGCTCTTCTATGCAGCAATGTAATTGTTGCGCTACACTCAAGTACCATTTACTAGATAACGAGTTTTGCATCGAATGTGACAAAAACCGATGACACCGCACATGACAACTAAGATTAACCAGTCTACTTACTTCCACCATACTCCCAAAACGGAACAGATCCATCCTTCTGCGCCAAATATGGAGGCTTGAAACTGTATTTATATTCAAACCTCCTAAATCTATTATCCGCAAAAGTCTCTGTCGTCAACAATAGGACCAACAACGCATTTAGCCACCTCAACCCTGCCGCCACCATGTTTCACGACGGTCAGACTGTCTTTTCTTTCCCCTTTGGCTACGTGAACAACAACACAACCTGGTCGAATTTGATTGGATGTGGACAACCATGAAGACAACAGACGTACGCTAACTTCCAAGGAGATTATTTTAACCTCCTTGCTTATTTCAGAAATACAATCTTTGCAGCCAGAGTGTAGAAGTTGCCACGAAGTAAATAATTAGTCGGGTTTCCACAAGAAATAATTTATTACACATGATTCTCCCACAACCACTCTCTACATACAAGTTAAGCCGCGTTCAGACAAACAACTAATGGCGTGAACAGCTAGTTGCATAGTAAAGTTGTGGTTCAGAAGCAAATGTGAAATTTCGAGTTTTAGTGGTGCCACTTAAGTTGTTCAATTGTTTGTTAAGCTTATGGGACTTAACTACGGGGTCATCAGTCCCTAAACTTACAAACTACTTATGAACTACTTACGAACTAGGACGGCACAAATATCCATGCCCGAGGGGGGATTCGAACCCCCGACCGTAGTGGCCGTGCTGACCGTGACTGAAGCGCCTCAGTCACCTCGGCCACCGCGGCCGGCGCCACTTAAGTAGCGCTACTTTTTCCACGGAACAAAAAGATCAACTTGGTTGTACTTTCACCCCGTTTACATGGGCTCCCAAAACCGGATTTCGTAAACCGATTTCCCAATTCCGCTTTTGGTTGGTCATGTAAACACTCCAAAATCGATTCTGGAAATCCACTTCTCTAAAGCGGTTTTCCAGTCCCACAATCGATTTTCGTGCACATGTAAACACAACCGTATTTGAAGCGTTCTTGGCTTGTCAGATTGTTTTTTTTTTTTTCTTTTTTTGGTAAGAATTTTCGTTACATATGGACAGAGTGATATTTTCTAATCTGAAATGAAAGTATTAATAATAGAGTGAGCATGAATCTGTGTATTTAAGTAAAGAAAAATAGCGATTATGCTGACTAAATCGGGGACTCAATCAGCTGGTATTCAGCCACCATCTTAAGTGGATTAGGAAATCCGATTCAGGCTTTACCATGTAAACACGACAGCGAAAAACGGTTTACGAAAATTGGTTTTCGTCTTCCTGAAGATGCGTTACATGTAAACGTAGTGTTTGTTTCGCCACTTCTTCCCCCACCACAATATATCGACATTCGACTGTCACCTCGCAGTGTATTTTGAACCATTTTACTTCATATGAGTGTGTTTGTTTTAAACCATGTCTCCACCACATCCTTTCTTCCAGGAGTGCTAGTCCTGCATGTTTCGAAGGAGAGCTTCTGTGAAGTTTGGAAAGTGGGTAGAGAGCTACTAACGGAAGTAAAGTTATGAGGCGTCATCATGAATCATGTCGGGATAGCTCAGTCTGTAGAGCGCTTGCCCGCGAAAGGCAAAGGTCCCAGGTTCGAGTCCCGGTTCCGGCACACAATTTTAATCTGCCGGGAAGTTTCATATCAGCACACAGTCCACTGCAGAGTAAAAGATTCATTCTATTACTGCTTGTTTGTGTGTTTAATGTAGACAAGACCTGCATTAATTGACCTAGTGCAGACAGTGCTGTGGGGCTATTATAAAATCAAATACATAAATGGTAACTTGCGTGACTTAGCTTGGAAAGAAATTTTGTAAGTTTTAAGGAAGCCAAGTAAGTATACAAACATCTTTTCGTCCAGTATTATAAGTGTAAGAAAGACTGCAATATCAAGTTTTTATTACGGCTGTACAACTTTCGTTTCCTTGCTATGATTTTTTTTCTTTTCTGGTGTGTGTTCGTATTCTCCTGAATTTTAGTTACTCAAAAAAAGCAGTTCTTTAAAGAAGCAGCCAGATCCAGATAGTGGCGCCACTACCTCTACCTTTCTACTGCAGTAAACCTTACATCTCGATATATCGATACATTTCTTATTCTACGTCCACTCTATATGATGAAAAGAATTTTAATTTGAATTTGAAATTTACTAATTACCTAAAATTTTATATCAGTGCCTGATTTAGAAATTTGGAGTAATTGTTATAATAAATGCTACGCCATTCTCCAGGCTAAATGGCTGAAAGTAAGATGTCGAATACTATTCAGTTAGTATTGTTTGCCTTGATTTTTTTTTTTTTTTTTTTTTTTTTTTGAAAATCTACAAACACCTGGTTTGTAAAAATAACAGGTTATATGGAAGTTGATTTTGAAATTAGAATGTGACCAATATTAGTTACACTTTCCCTACAGTAGATGCTTAAGAAAAATAACACTAAACTACTCATATTTCTTCTATGATGAACAAGATCAGGAATATCAGATCGTTTCTGATGACAAATAAATTTTTCTATATTGGTCACATTTTATTTGCTTCCTCCAAGCATAATGAAGTTAGTATACCACCTCAATAACTGAGAAAATACGGAGATAGGATAGAAAACAAAGCTCTTAATATGTAGCTTTCGGTTTGAAAGGTACATATCTCGAGTCAGGATACGTTCTTCGTATTGCAACATCTTCCAAAGATGTAGCTCGAGATACGCTATGCAGGTGTGAAATGACCTTTAAGGCCACGAATGAAATGTGCCGTACAAATCGTGATCAGCTGAGACTGAGGACGCCATATTACAAACTGCACAACTAGATAATTTTTCTGAAGTTCAGTGTGAACGATAGCTTTGCTGGAGAAGTGAGAAGACATGCTGGCAGCTCCCACCTTCCCAGGCGTTGGACCTTGACACCTCCGCTAGGGGTCGCACTGCGCCATACATTTGCACAGCTGGGCAGGCCTGTACTATGTTGCCGAGACAGCCGCCGACGCTCAGCTATACCGCACCGTGCTGATCTAATGCGGGATGCCTACGTCAAGTCAATGTTGGTGAAACAGAAAATTACTTCCCCTTCCCTGTTCACATCTCAATCGTATCCATGCTCAGTCAAATGGGCCCAGAGAAATTTTTATGTTGTAAGTCTTGTAATAAATAAAACTAAATTTCATGTGGTAATCCTATATGCACTCTGTTCTGTTCTCAAATCAGTCCATTGAATCAAATTTCCCTACCAGCCTAGTTATATAATTTCTTATATTACTTTATTTTTATTTTATTTCATTGCACTGTGGGACTTTTTCAGCCAGAAGTTTGATTTACCACAGTATGTTTAGTAAAGTATCCTCATAAAGCGAACATTCACTGCCAACATTAGCACAAATGTTGACACTACTGTAAGATTAAACTCAAGTTTTGAATCCTTTTGAGCCGCATTTCTGGTACTATACAGACATCTATTACATGTATGTGAAATATCAGGCCAGCTCGTATTAAATTACTAGGTGCATAAGGCTACTGACGACAGTACAATACATAGATATTGCATTCTGAAGAGCACAATTACTAATTTTTTACCCTATTTTAACTGAAGATACATAAAAAAGTAAGGTTCAAAGCGATTCTATCTGCAGCACTCTTAAATGGAAAGTGAAACTCGCCCGCTGTTCTTTTGTCGGTTAACTAACCGTGTTTGTGAAGTTAACAATTGACTGGTTGCTCACAAAAATCTAATTACGGCAATATTCATACAGTTCCATTAAGCAAAACTCTGATCCTATAAGTTAAGCAACAGTTCTACCTTTACTGTAATCTTTCGAGGAAACTGCACACAATTAAATAATGATCCACAGTCATGGATCTAAATCAAAAATAAATGTTGGCAACGGAAACGCAACTATTATCTACTCCAGAAGGGAGCAGAGACTCAAGATACATGACCAAATCACCCCACAGTAATCCATAATAAATGATGGGAGAATTTAAATTAGCACAAAAGGATTATAGTTTAAAAAATTAATTTATTGTTCAAAACAAGAACAACAAGGGGGAAGACCATTTTTTTAAAATACAATAAAAAAACACACCTTACAAAATATTCAAAATATCCACAATTACATGGCCCTAAAATTGCCCACCTGCAAAGTTGAGTACAGGTTAATTATGATCACGTTTCACAGGGGGAATGGAGGAATTGCAGCACATTCACACACAGATTCATACGCCAAGCCATGCAGGTACTTACCAAGCACCTGACACCAAGACACCAAGACGAGAGCCAAGCAATGTGGAGAATGCAGGTTGAAGGTTCACTCGTGCACAATGAAATAGTACTTCGCTTCTATAATGTGTCAAGCTAGTGGCTTAGGCTCATGATAAACTATCAGAAACAAACGCACTTGGTTTAAGACCACAAAGTGCGGTGTACAGGCGGAAGTTAAAGTTTCCCTAGAACTTCTAACTATACATTAAATCAAGATTTCATTAAATAATATCTAAAGACGGTCTAGGGTAAGATCTAGGACATTTGCCAAGGAGGGCAAGCTTAAATTTGCCGCCCTTCTTTCACCCGCCCCCCCCCCCCCTGTAAGAATCGACATTTTTACTCTAATTGGGTTACATATTTCTAAATAAATGTCACAATCTCACAACATGAACTTATTTTATTGACTGAATTAACATCAAAGGAAAACAGAACAATTTTAATACACATAAAAATATTACAAGATACTGAGCGTACAAAAATAAATTCAAAATTTCGCTTTTCGAACTTTTTTGCTGCAAAACTGTTTTTGATATCATCATAGTTTAGAGAAGCAGCACGTTTGTGCTCTATGGATATTATATTCAGATTTGTTAAGCAGTCGTGCTCCTCAAGTGTATTTAATTAGTTTCAGCTTGCTGAAACTTCTTTCTCCAGACGAAACAGAAACTAGAATGCTCAGATATATTTTAATGCTGTAGTAAGGTTGCGATACCCCTCTACCAATTTATTTTTATAAATTAAACTTAATGTTGATGATGCAGTTGAATCTTGCAAGGCTCTGTCTACTGCCAGCGCATGTTGTCTGAAACTTTCAACTTCAAGTTCTTCCTCACTAAGATCTTCCGCCAGTTCCGCTGCTTTGGCCTTCAAGTCCTCCACTTCCATTTCTCGAATTTGCACACCACACAGAAAACTAATTTTCTCAAGTGTGGTAATCCTGGTACTAAGCTCTGTCAATTATTCCTTATTTTTTCTGTGAACGTTGGATACTTCATCCTCACAAAGCTCATAGCTCATTATCTTCTGCTAGCACTTTGGCCTCAGAAATAGCTTCACAGGTACAATAATCACGGGAAGTTTTGAGAAAGCCCAAAAGTCCTTGAATGTTTTGAGCAGCTTTATCAATTGCAAAGTATTAACTTCGCAGAAACTGATTAACATGAGCTATTTATTTTAATATTGCATATCAGAAGCAAGTTAAAGTAATGAATTTGAGTTTTCTCATATTTTTTAAAATAGATCGTGTCTCTGATTTTGTTTCTGGTGTTGACAATTTATAAGTTTCAGTTTCTTCCAGGGCCTTCAAAACTTTATGAAAATGCTTGTAAACAGCTTCAACCGCATCTACTCTTGCAGGTCACCTAATCTTGCTGAATGTCTGCTGAATTTGCTCCTACTAAATTTAAATAGTGCGCGGCACATGGTACGAAATAGGCCAGTTCATTCTTCTGAAGTATTCTTGACTGAACCGCTTTGTACTTTCCAGTCCTGTTTGCCCCATTGTCATGAGACTGCCCCCTGCAGTACTTAATGTTCAACCCATCTTGTTCCAATTTTTGCAGTACCCCTTGAGTAAGGCCTTCTCCTGTTTTGTCTGTAACTGTAAAAAAGACAGTAAAACTTTCCACAACCTCTGAGTTATTCGACTTGACATATCGAATTACTTGTGTCATCTGCGCATTGTGGCTGATATCTGGAGTGCAGTCAAACATCAGTGAAAAGTATTTATCAGCTAAAATTATATCTTTAAATATCTAAAATTATAGCTTTAATTATATCTTGTTTTATTTTGTCAGAAATCAAGTCACGGAACTCATCTTGTATATTTTTGTAAAAATAGCTAATCTGGCCTTTTTTGTGACGTTCAATATGCAGAAGAAGGGGGACACTATGGTATGATATGAGATCAATTGCCGTTATGTGGATCACCAAAATCACCATCTTCTTTTGTTCCTCTAAAAGGACTTCCTTGCTTAGCTAGAAAAAGGACAGCATCAATAACACAGTGAGATTCCTCCTGTTTTATCTGGTCTTGCTGACCAGTGTGCGATACTTATCAGGTGAGTTTGTCGGAGGACATCGAAAGAGTCGAAAGAAGGGAAGCTTGTTTTGTATTGTCGTGATACAAGGGAGACAGCGTCACGGAAATGATACATGATCTGGGATGGGAATCATTAGAATAAAGGCGTTTATCAATGCGACGTGGGCTACTTACGAAACTGCGAAAATATATTGTTGCCTCCCACTTACATAAGTAGAAAAGATCATCTGAATAAATACGTGAAATCAGAGCTCGAACAGAGAGATTCAGATGTTCTTTCTTCCTGCGCGCTATTCGAGATTGGAATGGGAGATCAATAGTATAAAAGTGGTCCGATGAACCCTCTGTCAGGCAGTTACATGTGATTTACAGAGTATCCTGTTTAGATGTCTATCAATTTCACCGTTGTTACCGAGAGAGGACTCTAGATCCTTAATGCTTTTGACTTTCTATAAGAAGTGTGCGCACCTGAAATACTTTTTTTTTTATAAGGACTGGAACGTTATTCAAGTTCACATGTTCTACAAATATTACCTTGATATGAAATATGAATATACATTTATCTGAAAAAGGAAATCTATGCAAATTAATAAACATTTTGCATTTACTTATGCAATAACGCAAACATCTCCCCCATTCTGGCTAATATCTAGTAGATTTTTAAAGTTTGATTAGCTGAAGTACCTGTGACAGGGCAACACTGAAGTCAGCAACCAGGAATTTTAGTTTTATTAAACGATTTAGGTATTTCTTTCAGTCATTTTACTTTTAATAATTGTGTCTGTTAATTTTATTAAATTATACCAGAAAGATAAATACAGTAAAAAAAACAGTCGTGCATAATTTGCCACCCTCTAAATTCTGCTGCCTGGGGCAATTGCCCCCTTTGCCCCTTAGATCCGGCCCTGAGACAGTCGCTCTGGCATTCGTTTAGCACAGGGAGGAGATAACTATGGAAGGTTAAAGTTGTTAGATCAATACAGCACTCTACTAAGTCGGAACACAAAATATGCAAAAAGTTAACAAAACCAATTTCGTAGAGAATAAGATCGCAAAATATATCGTGTAACCATTCTTTCTGATCAGAGGAATGATATCTATTAGATAAGTAAGGTTACAGATTGCTACAGCACAATACAGAGTTCGTTCACAAAAATTCAGAGAAGTGAAATAATTCTATTTCATGAAAATTAAAACACGATAGACGTCGTGCAATGGTTCTTTCTACACAAAGGAAAAAGAACTATTTAATGGTAATAACCACGACAGGGAACACGCTAATCGGCGCACATGTGGGCCGACAAGTACACAGATTACAAGTTAGAATGGACAATTTTCGGGGAAAAATATCACACTACACTCACTAGGAAACACCTTAGCAAATTAGCTATACAATTATTAACCACTCATGGGCACTGAATGATGGAAAAGGTGAAGGCTTAGTCTGATATCGTCCTCGTGTTCTGTCGACAAAGTACGAACAGTATAGGCATCGCGAGTCCCCAAAAATATTACAATTCAACTATCATAAGAATGCAAAAGACACTGAACACAATTAAACAGGCGAAGAAATGATTTAAAAGTTATAAAGTGCAAGAACTATTCTAACGAAACACCATCAGAGCTTCGGAATCAAATTCCAGCAAAAATTGACATAAAATTAGCAATCCTGTACGAAATTAAGCAAAATCTCGCCACTACACATAGTGTAGCTGCTACTCCCAGAATTAAACTAGCGAAAAGGCATAAGTACAACTATGGAGCCTGAACTAAGTCAAGCCATGAGGCCACAGCAGAACCAAACCCAGAGGTACTTACCCTACCAGAAACCAAAAAGCGAATGAATCGCTCTCTTGACCACTGCTTAACCGTTACTGAAGATAGTGGAGGGGAGCCCAGAGATTGTCACCGTTCATCGGGCAGGTAACCTGACCAACCCCCAGCCAAGGAGGTTAAGAGCAAGCTACATTAGGAATCTTTGCTAAGACTGGGTTCTGCTCAGCAGTTGGCAAACCTACTTCTCGCCCAGAGACATTCAACGCCCAGAGTTTGAAACCAACGAGGACACAAAATAGATGAGGCGCGCCTAGCACTTCCTAAACTCTCTTACATAGATAGTTTCATTCATTCTGTGGAAGCCAGGGCCAGTGGGAGCACATCACAGTACACACTAATATACATTTGGGGCCTCATGTACAAGAGACACTTAGAATTTTACATACAGATAAAACTAAATCAATATATCATGCCTGGTATATCGCATATTGCAAGTGGAGTGTCTTGCTACACTAAAAAAATGTCTGAAGCTCGTCAACATTTGTTCATGGGGAGTCAATTAAATGGAACACGTTATGTGGACGTGTTTCAAAAGTAACGTTTTAGTCTCTATATTTCAGCTTTATCTTTATTTTTTAAGGAGTAATCTGATTCCTGATAGGTCACATCTACTACAAAAATACATTTGTTTTTCGATTCAGTAGTTAATTTTGTAAGCAACTTTGGAACTTCTCTACACAACACTTACTACAAAACGTTAATGTTATTCACATAATATTGTAACGATGCTCAAGAGTAGGCCTACTTTTGAATCTCTAAGCCACAAATAAATTTACATTTTATAATATTTACAGTCAGTGACAAATTATTAATAGTGGCTAGAAGGCAAATGTAATGATGTAGAAGAATGTATAAATAGGGGGAAAATTGAAACAGCCTACAGGAAAATAAAAGACATATTTGGAGATAAGAGAAACAGCTCTATGGATATCAAGAACACAGATGGAAAACCAGTTCTCAGCAAAGAAGGGAAAGCTGAAAGGTGGAAAGAGTATATAGAGAGGCTCTACGAAGGAAATGAACTTAGAGGCAGTATTGTAGGAAGGGAAGAAGAAGCAGATGAGAATGAAATAGGAGATACTATACTGAATTTCACAGAGCACTGAAAGACCTAAGTCGAAACAAAGCCCCTGGAGTAGATGACATTCCCTCAGAGCTACTGAAGTCTCTGGGAGAACCAGCATTGACAAAATTGTTTCACCTGGTGTGTAAGATGTATCAGACAGGCGAAATACCCTCAGACTTTAAGAAAAATGTTATAATCCCCATTCCAAAGAAAGCAGGTACAGACAGGTGTGAAAACTACAGAACCATCAGTTTAATAAGTCATGGTTGCAAAATATTAACACGAATTATGTACAGAAGGATGGAAAAACTGGTAGAAGCCGACCTCGGGAAAGATCAGTTTGGGTTCAGGAGAAATGTAGGAACTCGGGCGGCAATACTCACTTTACGGCTTATCCTAGAAGATAGATTAAGAAAAGGCAAACATACATATCTAGCTTTTGTAGATTTGGAGAAGGCTTTTGACAATGTTGATTGGGAAAAAACTCTTTCAAGTTCTGAAGGAAGCAGGAGTAAAATATAGGGAGTGTAAGGTTATTTACAACTTGTACAAAAACTAGACAGCGGTTGTCAGAGTTGAAAAGCATGAAAGGGATGCAGTGGTTGGGAAGGGAGTAAGACAGGGTTGTAGCCTTTCTCCAATGTTATTGAATTTGTACATTGAGCAAGCTATAAAGGAAAGCAAGGAGAAATTTGGAGAAGGAATTAAAGTTCAGGGTGAAGAATTGAAAACATTGTGTTTTGCCGACGACATAGTAATTTTGCCAGAGACAGGAAAGGACCTGGAAGAGCAGTTGAACGGAATGGACAGTGTGCTGAAAGGTGCATATAAGATGAACATTAACAAGAGTAAAACTAGGGTAATGGAGTGCAATCTAAGAAAATCAGGTGATGCTGAAGGAATTAGATTGGGTAACGAAACAATAAATTAGGCAGATGAGTTTGTTACTTGGGCAGTAAAATAACAAATGATGTTCGTAGTACAGAGGATATAAAATGCAGAATGGCAAGGGGATGAAAAGAGTTCTTGAAAAAGAGAAATTTGTTAACATCGAATATTGATTTAAGCCTAAGGAAGTCCTTTCTGAAGGCATTTGTGTGGAGTGTTGCCTTATATGGGAATGAAACATGGACGATAAACAGTGCGGACAGGAAGAGGATGGAGGCTTTTGAAATATGGTGCTACAGAAGAATGCTGAAGATTAGGTGGGTGGATTGCGTAACTAATGTGGAGGTACTGAACAGAATTGGGTAGAAAAGGAATTTCTGGCATACCTTAACTAAAAGAAGGGATCGACTGGTAGCACACACTCTTAGACATCAAGGAATTGTGAATTTAGCGCTGAAGGGAAGTTTGTGGGTAAAAACCCCAGAGGAAGACCAAGAGATGGATACAGTAAGCAGATTCAGACAGATGTAGGTTGCCGTTCTTATGTGGAGTTGAAGAGGCTTGGAAACTTTGAAGGGTTGCAGCTCCCAAACTAACAGTGATAGGAATGCAGTTTAACTTGATTTGGACGCAGCTGGTTTCAACGATTCCAATGCACGATAAGAAAAACTATTGCTCCATTTAACAAATTATATCTTTGTGATGTAACTCTTTGGAAAATGATACAATAATCTATGTTCATTGCTCTGCAGAAAGTGTAACATTTCTTGTGTTGACCTACCGCATTAAAATTTCCTGTCACCTATTATTTTATAAGTTGCATAGGCAAACACACTTAGTGAAACACCCTGTATATACCAAACCACGCTTGTAACCGATTTCGTATTCACCAGCATTATTTCATTTGTGTACTGCATCTTTCTTGGACCCGAGGACATCCTTTATCGTGTTGTTGCTTCTGTAGATTGGCTTGATGCCTGCCCGACAGACTGTTTCCCCTACAAGTTCAGTGACCCCTTGTGCATGTGGTAACAGGGCGATGATTTTTGCTTCTCCTCATTCTTCCCCATTGCCCTCAGCTTTTTGACATAGACATTATTGATAGATCTGAAGCATTGAATTAAAATTTGTGGTGCGGCCGGGAATTGAACCCAGACCTCCATGCTTACTAGGCAGACGTCTTAACCGTTAGACTACCACACCACTAACGATAAAGGCGCCTCGGAATAGTCTATGTACGATTTCCCTCCACAACACAAACTTTAATTCATCTTATAATTACGTAGGCTTCCGCGGCCAGAGTCAGATGACATAAAAGTTTTCTGGGTATGGTACCGCGTCATGATGTAAGGCTATTACTTAAATAACCAACGTTTCGGCCAACGTTACAGTGGCCTTCATCTGGGTATGTCATTTAATTCATCTTCTTTGTTCCAAAGATAATTGCCACTACTGCCATAGTTTTATTTCTCTTTCATCTCACAGACATTGGCCACAAAGATGGATTTGAGATTTTTGTAATTCCATCCTAAGTTGTTAGACATCAATGATCCCTCCTAGTCAATGTATGAAGGGCGTATTTCTTTTGCAAGGGATGATGATGCAACGAGGCATGGAGGTATCTGTCCATGCTGGTGGCTTTTTGGTAAACTCTGTCAAGTTTACCATTAGGCTTTCGGTAGACTTCCATGTAGACGAAGGACAGCACTTTGTTCTTTTCTACCTCCATTGTACTTGTATTTTACTAGATACTGGTGGAATCTCTGCAGCTCTTTTTCCCTATGTGGTCAGATGTGATGCTGACTGAAGGATGTTTCTTCAGAAGCTTCCATCAAAATGTCAGCTACAATAGATGAGAGAGGGGAACCCATGGATACACTGTCAATTTGGTCGAAAAATTCTCCTCTCCACCCGAAATAGGTGGTCGTCAAACAGTGGCGCATTAGGTCACAGATGATAGGTGCTAAGCACTCCTCTAAAATGTTCATTGTTTCTGACACTGGTACAGTAGTGAATAAAGACATTACGAATCGGTGCGGTTCATCGGATGTTGAAGCTTCAGTACCAGTTCTTTTGCCAAGTTGTACGCTGGTGAATTAATACAAGCCACTATTGGCCTTAAAAGAAACTCCTCTTTATGTACCTTCGGTAAGCCATATATCCTCGATGGTTGTAGGACTTGTGGGATGAACCTTCTGTGTCGAAGTTCATTCTGGTTTGCTTCATCAGTGCCTGTGTTGACCTGACCACAATCCAGTTTCCTGTAGATAGGCTCACTAAGGATATCTTCCATTCGTTTATCGTAATCCAGTGTGTCCATTACAACTGTCGCATTGCCTTTGACTGCGAAAGTGGGGGTTCTTCTTCAGCTCCACGATCCCATGACGTTTTTCCTTGCTTATGTTTTGCTTTGGTGGCTTTGAGTGAGCCACGGTGGAGTGGCCGAGCGCTTTAAGACGCTTTGCTGCAGAGCGGTTGGTTGCTCGTCGTCGGAGGTTCGAGTCCTCCCTCGGTCATGAGCTGTTGTGCTTAGCATAAACTAGTTTAAGTTAGTTTAAGTAGTGTGTAAGCCTAGGGACTGATAATGCAGCAGTTAAATCCCTTAGATTTAGAAACATTTTTGCTTTGTTTGACACAAAATTTATACCATTTTCTGTGGGATCTTCTCTGCCTCGTCTTGCGGTAGGTGATGTACCGAAGTCTCAACTGATTCTATAATCTCTTCGTCAGGAACTCGTTTTTGTGTGATGGCAAAATTCAGCCCCTTATCCAGTATTTATGTGGCTATTTCACTTCCAAGGTAGCGCTGACGTCCTTCCAGAAGGACGAGAATAGTGACTTGGTTTTTCACACTTGCAGTTACAAATTCGTGCACAGCGCCGCATTTCATTTCTTTGAATCTCCTGCTTCCATTTTAGATAAATTTCAGTTTGTATTGTAGATTGCAAAGTGGAAGGATACAGATGCAAAGTTCAGGTTCATACAGATGATATTGAAATTTCCTTGTAGTTATGTTCATATTTCTTGAACATTCATTAATTTTTGCCACATTTATATGTATATATTTCGTTTTAAATTGTATTTTAATAATAATGATTCATCAGATGAAAATTCTAAAACTTTCATTTTGTCGTCCTTCCAGAGAGATGGACAATATTCCAGAGAGATGGACAATATTCCAGAACTAATGGCGTGTTTGTGAAAAAATGACACTTATAACGTTTTTGTGAAGTTATATGAAGGGTATCTATACCTTTTGATATAAAATTAAAACCAATTGTAATTCTGCGCTATCTGGGTTAAGGTGTGATTGGAGAGATTGGCCACTGTCCGTTTGTTCTTCTGTTGTTTTTGTTTACATCTTGGTGAACTTTTGCATCTGATGACTGGTGATACTGTCGGTGGACCTCGTGGCTTGTTGAAAGGTCAACCTATCGACCTTCACCTGGTCTTCCTCATCCAGTTTTGCAGACAGGAAGAGATGCAATTCACACAGTTTCTTGTTGTTGACGTCGAAACTAGACCGTATGTGGTAGATTCTTTCCCTCATTAAAGCTTTGCTGGTTTGTACACAGATATTTTCCACCTTGGTACGACTTTCGTATCCCTACACCTCTTCAGCGGGTTACCTCTATTTAGTCACAGCAATTCAAGCTGCCAGATGTTTCCAAATACTTCCTGCCTATACAGGTTGATTAAATGTAAGCGTAGGCTTCCGTGGCCGTTGTCACAATCAAATGTTTGTAAAGCTTATGGGACTTAACTACGTGGTCATCAGTCCCTAAACTTACAACCTACTTATGAACTACTTACGAACTAGGACGGCACAAATATCCAAGCCCGAGGGGGGATTCGAACCCCCCGACAATAGTGGCCATGCAGACCGTGACTGAAGCGCCTCAGTCCCCTCGGCCACCGCGGCCGGCTTTGTCACAATCAATAAAATAAAAAGGAGGGCACTTGCAGTAGAGGCCGAAATGTCATGCATATTTTCAAAGATTGACAGTGCGGTCTCACACCCAGAAAAATCCCAAGAAACTTTACAAATGCCAATTAACGATGTCTATTGCATTCAATTAGATGGAATAATGCAACCACCAATGGCAAGAAAATGAATGCCGGTAAGCACCAATCGACGATGCCCATTTCCAGCATTGGCGTGAAATATTGTAAATACCAATAAAGAAAGCCCAATGTTCCTACTCCTCCTCTCAAAGTAACATTTGCAAATCTTATATAATAACCAAGCCTGCACTCATTCAGCAGTCAGACAAATACCCAGAAGGCCACTTACAATAGTAGTGGTCTCACACCCAAAAAAAAAGTTTTTATTGATTGTGAGAACGACTGTGGATGCTTATGCTTGCAAACTTAATCATCTGTGTAAAAAGTTGCCACAGAAATCAACAGTAGCAGTAAGTACATTGTATTTTGGTGAGGGATTTAAATTAACTATATATGTAAGAAATAAGAATTAATTTTTACATCTTATCCATCAATAACATGGCTTGTATGGTTATAGATTTTTACAGTAGGTTGTAAAGAGACGGAATTTAACATGCTTGACTAACAATAATTTTTTAAGTTTTCTGTAGCTTCATTCTCCTTATTCTGTTGTGATTACATCTTCGTGAAACTGGCACAATAGGTAGTGGCTCAAAATCCACCACAGAAATATCAAGGGAAGTTTGTCATGTCTACAGAATAACAGCCAAGTAAAAGCACAAAACTGCAATTAAATAGCGGTCAAAAGAGAAAAAAGCCAGAATTCAGCTTGTAGGAATCTCAGGGCGTGGGACGAGACGCCACAGAGCAGATCGGCGGCTGGGCCAGCAGCCAGGTGCTGCTGACCACATATCTAAAGCATAAACAGTCGCAAGGGCTCACAGAGGACAGACAGGCTCTATGCGGGCAGCACACGTGGCAGAAAAAGGGCCACACAGCACTTTGGGTGCGACAGAGAGCGTGGGACGAGAGGGAGAAAGAGAGAGATCGCTCGCTGGGAGAAGACGCCGCGTCCCTAGGAGCCAGTGAAGGGCCCAGGACGCAGTTCGTAACCACATAAGGCGAGGCACCTTTACCCCTCCACCAGCCTCTGGAGCAGCAACGTCCAAGACGACCAATGAAAGGGCAAGAAACCTTCGACGCCGCTCCTGCAAGGCGCGAGAGTGGTCGAAAAAATCGGCAGCACGACGCTCCTAGGAGAGTCATTGTGAGTAGGCAGCAGGTGTAGTTGGCTTCAGAGGAAGCCGGGCTAGGGCGGCAGCTAGTATCGACATAGTCTTCAGCAGCAGCGGGCAGGTCAGCCGCTGGGGCGCTGTCAATAGACGGCAAAGTAAAGTTGTGGGGCAGTTTACTGGCTACGATTAGTGGGCTAGATTGTGGGACGCTGTGTGTCGTGGAACTAGATGGATATATACGGCATGGAACTTAATCCGTCTCTGTGCAGGACTTAGCTGATGTAGCGATACTTCCTTTTGAGAAGTAGGGAACTTTTGTAACCAATTCTGAATAAATTCTTTAAGCCAAGCCTTGTTGAGATTTCGCCTGTACTCTCCTCTCCCAACCTTCAGAAAGATTGACTTACAGCCTAGGGTTTGCGTGGCAAAGAATCCGTCTCAATTAGACCAACACGCAAATTCTCCCCATACTAACTCTATCGCCAAATCCCGAGCAAACCTCACGCTAGGGATGCGACAAGTTAGACCAGTATAGATGATTATAACATACAAAAGCTAGACGCATTTAAGTACGGAGTGTAGTTTATCTGGATCGATTTGCAGCTGCCGGCCGCGGTGGCCGAGGGGACTGAGGCGCTCCAGTCACGGTCTGCACGGCCACTACGGTCGGGCATGGATATTTGTGCCGTCCTAGTTCGTAAGTAATTCATAAGTTTAGGGACTGATGACCCTGTAGTTAAGTCCCATAAGCGATACAAAAATTTGAACATTTTGATTTGCAGCTCAGGCTCTAAGCAATTACTCTTAGCAATCAGAGAACCGAAGGAAAATTACATGGATCGTCTTCAATATGGTTGCAATAAAGAGGTTTGTAAAGGATAGGCACCATCCTCCAACAGAACAAAGGTCCCTGAAATGTCGATTGACTGAATATTTTCATTATCTGGTATGTTTAAATTGTTTGCTTCAAACTGTTGATAAAAATCTGAAAATATTCCCCCATCACTTTGCTTACTATAAACCTCAACTTTAATGGCAATGAACTTGTAATTTACATAAGGCGTGGCCGTTGTGGAGAGCACAGTGCAGTACAGAGCACACCGATACTTCTAAGTGTAACTGGCTTCTTACTAGAAGTGACATTTTAAGAGTTACGTGAGGTTCTTGCTTCAGTACATTAAATTCACCTTGTAAAAAAAAAAAAAAATGTCTGTAAATCTATCAGACCAAACTGCGTGATCATCAGTCCGTAGCTTACAAACTACTTAAACCTAGGTAAACTAACCTAAGGACAAACACACACACCCATGCCCGAGGGAGGACTCGAACCTCCACGGCGAGCAACCGCACGCTCCGCAGCGAGGCGCTTTAGACCGCTCGGCTACTCCACCGCGGCTAAATTCACCTTGTGCTCACGTGTATGTTA
This sequence comes from Locusta migratoria, assembly GCA_026315105.1. Lineage (NCBI taxonomy): Eukaryota > Metazoa > Arthropoda > Insecta > Orthoptera > Acrididae > Locusta > Locusta migratoria. The sequence continues at coordinate 16,834,479 of CM048755.1, forward strand.
GATTGAGTTTCACGTTAAGTATCTGGTTAGTGTATTCTTCCGCCGTGTGAAACGTGACCATCTTCTGTCTCTGTTTTCGTTGGTGTAGTACGAGCTCCAGTCGTTTTAGTTTACCTTAGTTACCCTCTGTTGAGTCTACATCGCGCCTTTTTAGTCGTTCATTTCTCTGGGTACTGAAGTAATAGACAGGGGCTGTGACTGCTGTGTGCAGATGCAGACCGAGTTAGTGACACTTCACTCCCAGCTTCAGGCTTTGTTAACCTTGGTTGCACAGCTCGAGGCTGCAGTCGCGGGCCGCCGTTGTTGTTGGCCAACCATTGGAACTGAACGGACGTTTGTGCCATCCATCGTGTCCACCGATCAGCCAGCAGCAGCCACGAGCCCTGTTACTGACAGCTATGGGGCAGACATCTGACCCGTGGTCGCCCCCATGCGTGGCAGGAAGCGAAAGAGTTCCTGGGGGACCAATAGTCAGGCCTCCCTGCTTCGTCTTTCCAACAGATTTGGGGAGGCGCTATCTGTCCTGAGCTGGATGGTGTAGCTTATCCTGATGTGACCTCCCAGTCTGCAAGATCTGAGCTATCACAGAGGATGGGTTTGCTTGTAGCTGGCAGCTCCATTGTTAGGCAGGTAATGGAGCCTATTAGGGATATGGCTGCTAGGAAGAGGAAGAAGGCAAATGTACCCTCCGTATGCATATAGGGTGGAGTTATTCCAGATGTGGAACGGGTGCTTCCGGATGGCATAAAGATACAGCCACCTGCAGAAGGTGGCTCATGTCAGTATCAATGATATGTGTCACTTTGGATCTGAATAGATTCTCTCTGGCTTTAAGTGGCTATATGAAGAGGTAAAGACTACCAGTTTGCTTGCAAGATGAAGGTAGAGTTCACCATCTACAGCATAGTTGACACGACTGACTGTGGACTTTTGGTACAGAGTCGACTGGAGGGTCTGAATCAGAGGCTCAGACTGTTCTGCGAGTGTGTAGGCTGCAGATTCCTCGACTTGAGCCAATGGGTGGTGGGGTTCCAGGTACCACTGAATAGGTCAGGCAACAACTACACACAGAAAGTGGCTACACAGGTAGGCAGGGCTGTGTGGCGTGGAATGGGTGGTTTTCTTAGGTTAGAGGGCCTCTGGAACACAAAGAATGGGTTTCAATCTCAAAGGGTACATGTCAAAGATAGTGTGATATTACAGATACAGGGGGAAGCTGACTGTTTCCATGTGAAAGGTGGGTTTTGCCAGGGTGTTGGGTTCCCCAACCGGCCGGCTAATAGTTTAGTATACGATAATTAGAAAAAATTTACCCGTGTGCCTAATGATCTTAATTGTCTGGAAAGGCTATCGGTAATGAAGCCGATGATGTAGCGGAGGCTATAACCGGAACGTTGCTGTAACTCTTTGGTAGACAACAACGATCGATAGGAATTAAGAAAATGGAAAGTAAAATTTGGAATCAAATGATTAATGTTTAAATGAAAGAAATGCGGAACAAAGGGGACACAGGGAATAATTAAAGAAAATGAATAATTTATTGATTTACGGTCGCTAGCTCGTTGTACGAGCAAATAATTTGGTGAGATGTCAATAATAGCAAAGTTAATTAACAACGTGAAGTACCAGAAATTATTCAACAGCAAGTATGCCATGTGCTTTAGCAATAATCAAGTTGCAACTGAACCATTATCTGTACTAATAGCAAGCTCAAAAAATTAATTAATAATTTGACGTGATAGCACTGAATATTTAGAAATAAACCATTTAACCACCTGATTAACTTTTGCTCTCTCTTTAACAAGGAATTATTAGTGTTTCAAACACTTTCAAACAATTACTATTCCCACTAATCAGTACTTGCAAGTTAAAAAACTTTACTTCAAAATAATATGCAATGGAAAACAATTAATCTTTTCCACATTTATTGAAATATCTCTTGAAATTGAAAGTTAGTCTAGCTGTTTCGTTTAACTTAGCAAACCTATTGATCAGCAACACTGGCATAAGCTACATTTAGTAATACTTTTCTGAAGAAATTATTATTAACGAATGTCACATTGTCTTTAATGACTTTGATTTTTAGTTTTCTATAACTTTGTGAATATTCTCGATAAAACAATGGATGAGGAAGGAACCTGTCTGGACAATGACTATGGGTAATGATTTTTAAGCACAGGTTCACAAATAACAGTGTTCACTATTGAACAATCATCACTAATACGCTGGTTAGCTGTACATGCTAAGAGAAAGTGGACAGATCTTACTGATTTTGGTGTGCGACGTAGTGCTACTGATTGGAGACTGTTGGTACTTAACAATTGGCAAACACAGGCTCTTCTTGGCGACGAATGTTAATTACAATTTTGGGCCCACAGCATTCCTCTTGATACATTTATTAATTATTTGAGCTGTGCCCATATGAATAAATAATGTTGCCTGTTCGCCATCTCCTCCACTAGTGCCAATCCAACACGCATCCTCCTCCACGTACTTTTGCCGTACACTGTTGAGCGCACCGTGTCACGATTCCGTCTGCCTTCTCCCAAGTCACAACCACGACTCTCTCTGGCTGTGCGCCTCTGCGCTACCAGCGATAAAAAACTTCCTACTCGAAGATGATTCTATACAATAGCAAAGCCCTCGCTAACCCAGCGTGTATACTATATATACAGTATTATTTTTGAAATATATGGAAATTAACAGGACAATGCAAATATGTTACACAAACAAAATATACAAATACATAATAAATTCCAGAATAATAAATTACAAAAAACACAAATAATGAGGAAAAATACATGAATTATCGTTTTATATTATGTACTGTACGCTCACATGAATGGAAAACGGCATTGGTCACTGTGTTGTTGTGTCACATCTTGTTCTGCTTTTCGTTGAGGTAATAATATTCTTGTCACACAACATAGATTCCACCACAGAAACACAAAACATGAACCCAGAAAAGCGCATTACATATATATATGTATTTTATTATATTTAATATTATTATTAGTAACGTTCATTTTTATAATGTAGACGGTCACTTAAATATTTCATGCCCGACTAAAAATAGTAGATATGCAGCAGAAAATTTATATATAAACAATTATATGTATTTGTGAACAAGAACTGAATATTTACATAAAAAGCCATGATAAATTAAATATTAATTGTGTAACTATATTTCGACGGCGACAGTATATTTGAACAGTGAGACGCCACGCTTAATGGTTATCTGAGCAAAGAGCTTCAGTAGCAACCGTTTTTTAGTATTGTTAAATATATATTTGTTTGTTAAATGTAAACAACAATTGTAGGGAGATGGTCAAAGCATATAATTCTGTGATATTGAAATGTATAATATTTTGGAAGGGAAATTATATTTTAAAGATGAGGCGGTAGAATGCGCGGAAGGATATAATTTTGGGAGCAGAGAGAGCACGCTTTCGAACGCTTGGGAAGGGACTCGTAACTTGGACGTGGTGGTGAAAGGTTGTGACGCTGGGCGGTCTGAAGCCGCGTTACGAACTTGTGATTTGAAGAGATAGGCATGTGTGGACTTAAAAAATTTACGGGACTGTGACTGCAGAAATTAGTCTCTGCTTGAAAAGTGTAAACTATGCACGGTAGTAGGGCTGTGGAAGTGTGATAGTTCAGCAATTGTGTACTCGTGTGATGACAAACTGTGTTTTATAATAAATACTGTAATCGCGGATTAACTTGGAACTGCAAAGTTCGATGGACTACTCTAACTTACGAGTTATAATATGGAAATTTTACTTTAGAGTGCGTGTGATACTTATTGTGCCTCTCATGAACAATAGTTGGGGAAATATTTAGTTGTTCACCAATGTAGGACCACCTCCGCGTTTCATGTGTAATAAGAGTAATAAAGTACATTTATAAAGAATTACTTCGTGAGTGAATCACTTCTTTATTTTAGAATCCATTTTGTTGGTTTTAAGTTTAATTTATGTTTGTTTAAATATATTTTCACGTCATCATATGCAGATTAATAGACTGGCTAAACTACAGATTAAGTATTGATCTTGTTTAAACAAATTGGATAGCTGTTTAGGGCATAGACGCTGACATACATAACTCACCCCTATGTACAGAGACAACGAGACATGAACTTTTACTACCCGAGTTATGAATTGCCGAAGTCTTATTGGTGAGAAACGATAGGAAGGTCGGAATAGGATGAACACAGATCCAAAAAGCATTGGTCTAACCGTTATAAATTGTCGTAGCTGTGTGGGGAAGTACGAGAGCTCCAACTGCTAATAGAAAGTACTGAATCTCAAATCATTATAGGTAGCCGCGGCGGACTAGCCGTGCGTACTGAGGCGCTGTGCTGTGTTGCGCTCGGCCGATCGCTTCGGGGGTTCGAGTCCTCCCTCGGGCATGGGTGTTTGTGTTGACCTTAGGTTAGTTTACCTTAGTTTAAGTAGTTTGTAAGTTATGGACCAATGTCCATGCAGTTGAGTCCGATAGATTTACAAACATTTGAATATTTTGAACAGTATAGGTAGCAAAAGCTGGCTAAAGCCAGAGATAAGCTCAGTTGAAATTTTTACAATGGGGCAAATGGTGTTCAAAAATGATAGATTGCCGGCCGCGGTGGCCGAGGGGACTAAGGCGCTCCAGTCACGGTCTGCACGGCCACTACGGGCGGGGGATCGAATCCCCCCTCGGGCATGGATATTTGTGCTGTCCACGTTCGTAAGTAGTTCATAAGTAGTTTGTAAGATTAGGGACTGATGACCCTGTAGTTAAGTCCCATAGTCTATACAAACATTTGAACATTTTTTTTTAAATGATAGATTAAATAAATCATGTGGTGGCTTATTTATAGCTGTCACAAGCGATTTATCTTGTAGCGAAATTGAAGTAGATAGTTCCTGTGAGTTGCTATGGGTAAAGGTTATACCCATACAACCAGAAAAAAATAATAATTGGTTCTTTTTACCGACCCCCGAGTCAGACGATTCGATTGCAGGAACGATCAAAGAAAATTTGTATCAAATTTCAAAAACGTTCCCAGAGCAAACAATTTTAATTGTTGGCAACTTTAACTTACCCTTGGCAAAAATACATGTTTAAAACCAGTGGCAAGCATGAAACATCGTCTGAAATCGTTCTCAGCGCATTCTCTGAAAAGTATCTCGAGCAGTTTGTTCATTAGCCCCCGATAGTAAATTCCTACGTGACAGTAAAGGTGATGCTACTGATATTAGTTCTGATAAAGCAGAATTGCTTAATACAGGTTTCCGAAATTGCTTAAACACAGAAGACGAAGCAAATACTGCAGAATTCATATCAAGGACAGCTGCCAACATTCGTAATTTAGAAGTAGATACTCATGGAGTATTAAAGCAACTTAAATCACTTAATAAAAGTGTCTTCCAATCCCGATTGTATACCAGTTAGGTTTCCTTCAAAGTATGCTGATGCCATAACCCCATACCCAGTTATCACATAGAATCGAAATGTACAAATGTTTGTATAGCTTATAGGACTTAACTACGGGGTCATCAGTCCCTAAACTTACAAATTACTTACAAACTAGCTAATACTAAGGACGGCACAAATATCCATGCCCGAGGGGGGATTCGAACCCCCGACCGTAGTGGCCGCGCAGACCGTAACTGGAGCGCCTCAGTCCCCTTGGCCACCGCGGCCGGCTCACATAGAATCGCTCGGTCAGTGAAAGATCTGTACCCAAAGACGAAAGTTACACAGATCACTCCAATATTCAAGAAAGGTAATAGGAGAGACCCGCAAAATTTCAGGCCTATACCACTGACGTCGGTTTGCAGCAAGATTTTAGAACATATACTTTCCTCAAATATTATGAACTACCTCGAAGAGAACCACCTATTAACCCATAGTCAACACCGATTCAGAAATTATCTTCTTTTGAAACATAGGCAGTTCTTTACTCACATCTTGTGATGAGTGTTATCGACAAGGGATATCAAATAGATTCCGTTTTCCTAGATTTCCGGAAGGCTTTTGACACTGTACCTCACAAGCGTCTTCTAATCAAATTGCGCGCGAATGGAATATCGCCGCAGTTTGCGATTGGATTCGTGATTTCCTGTCAGAAAGGGCACAGTACGTTGTAATTGACGGAAAGTCATCGAGGAGAATAGAATTGATATCTCGCATTCCGCAGGGAAGTGTTATAGGGCGTATACTGTTCCTTATTTTTATAAATGATTTAGAAGACAATCTGAGTAGCTCCCTTAGGCAGTTAGCAGATGATGCTGTCATTCATCGATTAGTAAAGTCAACAGATCGTCAAAAACAATTGCAAAATGATTTAGATAAGATATCAGCATGAGGCAAAAATGGTAATTGACAATTAAACTTCATTTACACGATAAATCAGTGAAAAGTACAAAAGTAAATTCAATTAAATACCTAGGAGTAAAAATTACGAACAACTTAAATTAGAAAGACCACATAGAAAATATTGTGGGGAAGGCGACCCAAAGACTACGTTTCATTAGCAGAACACTTAGGAGATGCAAAAATTCTAATAAAGTAACTGCCAACATCACCCTACTGCATTCTATTTTGGAGTACTGCTCTGTGCTGTGTGATCCCCACCAAGTGGGACTGATGGACGATTTAGAGAAATTTCAGAGAAGGGCAGCTTGTTGTGTACTATCACGATATAGGGGAGAGAGTGTCACGGAAATAATGCTCAAGTTAGGATGTAAATCATTAAAAGAAAGGCGATATTCGTTGCTATGAGATCGATTTGCGAAATTTCTTTTGCCAACTTTATCTTCCGAAAGTGAACATATTTCGTTAGCACCCACCTACATAGGGTGAAAGTAGCCTGTTATATTCTGTAAGCAAAATATCGGGCAGTTGAGCTCTGCTAATGTAAGTTAAAACGCTCACTGCTGCTCTAAATTACTTTACGAGTGGTCACAGTACATGCACAATGGAAATTTATCTGAATGCTCACTCCTTAAGGGAGCAGCCAACGTTTTAACAATCACAAAATCAATGTTAAAAATAAATGAACAGATAATTAAACATGGGATAGGGAGTATGAAATTATAAGGCAGAGGTTTGATAATTTGAATCATAATCTATTCAGTAAAATAACAAGCAAATAAATGTGGGGAGACCAAATTAAGCACATACATTGTACAAAAGTGAATTAAATTATATAATTACTGCCTGTAATAAAATTGTTTTTGTCCTTTATGAATATGGGGGCAATATGGAAGAAAATTTTCAAATACACAAAGGGTAGCTGAAATCACATTAATTCATTAACAAACACGCGCATAATGCTTGGCGGTACATTAAAATGCTGGAACACATGAAAGCAGTGGCAAAACGAAGCGTCGGCGGTTTCTTGATGAGATGGCGAGTGTCTTGATCACAAATTTAAGTATACTGTGCACTAAACTGTGCTCACTAGTCTTACACAAATTTAAGTATACTGCGCACTAAACTGTGCTCACTAGTCTTAAGTACTATGTGGTGTGTGACCTCACCGAATTTCACAGCACTTACAAGCAGAAATTAATTTAGAATAAGAGAGTAAAGCACACGCGAGAATTCACATAGAATAAAGCTAATATTAACAAAAGCATAGCTGAAAGCCGAAGTAATGACTGTTACGAGAGCATGTGCTGCAATCGGTAAGACAAAATAGGAAAGATTGAATCAAGCTCGAAAATCTGAGAAATATTTAGCATACTCGCAGATACAGACATGATGTGAAAAGTTAGTTAAAAACACGAAGGAAATTCAAACATACGACGTTTACACAAAGGCTGAAGTCCACATATGTGTATTCTAACTTGAGCAGAACCGGACACACACAATCATCACTGGAATGAAAATGCAAATAATAAACTTACACTGAATTTACTCGAGTTCTGTAAATTACAAAACACTTCACCTCACAATAGCGAATGAATTACTCAAGATAACTATCACTGAAAAACCAAGAGTGCCTGACCACAAAGAAAGCGAAGTCCTAACAGCATGTCTTCCTCTCAGCATGATTTGATGGAGTACCTACTACCACAGTCGTCAGAGCCAGAATGACGAGTGAAGTTCTAAGGCAACAGGAGAAACGTCCCCTGCGCCATTCACCGGATGCAGAGCGCATTGAGAGACTAGTGTTTACCAACCCTTGCTACCTGGCCAAGACAATTCCCTCTACAACGGCTCCCAAAGAGGATTCCTGTCACCTCTTTCTTTCAAGATTTGGTTGGTACGACACTAAGAACACGGCCACCTCGCCATCTTGCCAAATAAGATTGTCTTTGGCCAGTCAGCAGACGCCAGGGCAGACGACAAACGAAGCCATGTATTCTTAACTAAAGCGAGGCCTAAAGCGTGAGGCGGCGACTGTAAGCCATTGCGTGGCAGTCAGTCAATATTAAAAGCAACCTCCCACATTTACATGAACACAAAAGTTCAATCACATGTCACACACTCAGTGGACGTGTTTCAAGGGAGACATGATCAGAAGAATAAAATAAATCAGATCTAAAACAGAAAGATTTAGGTGTTCCTTTTTCCTGTGAGCTCTTATAGAAAGGAACTGTAGAGAAATATAATAAAAGTGGTTCGATGAACCCTCTGCCATGCACTTCAATGTCACTTGCAGAATATTTATGTAGATATAGAAGGTATTCCATACAACACAACAGAAATAGTAGTAATGGTGCAGAAACACTTTAGGTTCATGAATAAATCACAATGGAAGACGACCACACAGTCAGTGGACGTGTTTCATCACCCTCCGCTTAGGAGGGATAAATATTCTGGAACTGGATCCAGATCATAATTATCTGCATAGGGACAATGAGATAAAATGTAAAGTTCTACCTACTCTGGGCATTGTGGACACATCATGTTTTTAAAACAAATGATAAATTAAGAAACAATAATACAACATGAACAAAGATTTTAAATTACTTAAACAACATTTAAAAATAGAAACGAGTGTGGTGTGCAGAAATAGAAAAAAGATTGATCATTCATATGTGAGGGCAACAGTACATGCATAAACAAATTTTACATATTAGCACAAAAGAAATGACATACAAATGATACGTTTCTCACTCCAGGGAGTGTAAAGAAAAAGCCAAGTTCGCTTCACTATGGTGAGTATTCGCATTCTTTTTTAACGACATCGATGACCGAAGTTTCGCCACATATCGATAAAAACTTAGGGGCATCGACGGGGAGGATGTACTCTTCGGGATAACTGGGTGTAGACTACAACCCGCACTTATTTAACACTTCACTACTGCCAAGTTGTCGTCGAGTGTCCACGGTCGTAGTCGATCGTCCCTCTTTCCAGCTCCGAGTGCATCTCGCGTTTCAGTGTCAACGTTCGTATCAGTGATGGTCTCGCACTCGGCACAGAGGAAGACGAACTTCGTGCGCACCCTCGACGGCGAGCGGTCACGAGAGGCAGTGCCGTGCCTCCGTCGCACAGTATTTGCGAGGTTCCGAGATCCGAGCGGGAACCGAGGATGTGGAATGCCTAAATGCCGAAGCACAGAAGCGTGTCGAGCAAGGAGATTTACAAGTCTTTCGATGTTCTGGTACTCGTTGCAAGTGGTCTGGTAGTGACAGACCCCAGACATCTGTATTTGTGCCCCTGTGCCTCTCGCCGAGTGCCGTGCAGCAGGGCGCGTGTCGATATCTGGCACAGCGGCGACCTCCCTTCCAAAGTCTGCCGGCTGCGTCGCCCACTGCGCCGGAAGAAGAGCGCGTCATCTGTTGCGCCCCGCGGGGCGAAGGCGTGCAGGACACGGCGGCAGGCGGCAGGCGGGCCACTGGCAGCTGCGCGGTCGCTGCCAGGCGTGGTGGGGGTGACGCGGCCGGCTGGACGTGCGCTTATATCCCAGAGATATTACCTGTTGGCATTAGGCAAAGATCTAAAACGTTCGTGCAATACGGATGCAGAGATGTCAGCAGACGACGTTGTTCTGAGTATTTTGTAAGCACTTGAAACAGAAATTAAATTTATCCTGATAGGATCTTAGTTAAGCTCACACACTGTAATCGTGACATATTCAGAAACAAACTACCAAATATTGGTGACAAGTAAAGAATATCGGGCTAAGCACACTCTCGGAAATCGCGATATATTCGAAACTAAGCAGCAAAATATTGGGGAAAAACAAGAAATATCAGCCTTTTCATACCCTCGGAAATCACGAGATATTCGGAAATACGTAGCCAAATCTTTCTGAATAGCGAATAGTGTAGGCCTAAATGTCATTTATGCTCATTTCACTTACTGTTGCAGCAATTTACACGTCCGCATAGTTTTGTTTCGAACAATATTCTCGAAAACTGTAACATATTTGGAACAAAGTCAAATATTTGTGAGAAGGAAGAACGCAAATGTCATTGCTGATCGTACCACTGGCAGCAGTAATTTCATTCTCCGTTGTTCAGTCACACATAAGTCACCACATCGATGTTACTAACTCCTGAAGACAGCACATAAAATTGCTGAATAACATAATACTGTTTTGTGAATAAGAAAATCCTACAAAGTGTTGTGGATAAATAACTTCTACAATGTGTTACAAACGATGAAGTAAATATATATATATATATATATATTTGGAGGAGATTTGACCCAGCACCTCTTCCATGGCAATCCAGCACGCTACACATACGCTACAGCAACTCGCTGCCAGCTGGCTATTTACGATTTGTATACCAGTTCCCACATGTTTGGTTCTCAATGTTAATATGATTTTAATTACATTTAGTTATAATAACTTGATCCAGGTACGATTTTGTAATTCATCTTCAATTCGCTGTAGCCCTGAAACTGTTTACTGCGAGTTACAAACCCAAAACTGTGATATATACGGCAAATCGAGATGGCGTCTGTGACATGGAAGGAACAAGTGAATATCGTTTCACGTCACTTTCCAAAGTGGTTGTTCATTGGCTAAGGTAACTGCTAATTTCATTGGAGAGAAAGAAAATTTTGCCTGGGATACAAGAACTGCTCCTGGCTGGGGTGCGGCCGCACGTCGGTCGCCAGGGAGGACAGCCGCGGGTCGCAGGAATATCGGGTTGAGCAGGGTACAAATGTATCACGTCACACCGGAAGTTAGCTGCGTATCGTTGTATGGGAGCGTCAGGAGGGTACAATAAAGGGAGACAACCTAGTGAAGCTAGCACTTAGTGTAAATACAGCTGTAGATATTGATAGACTATCCTGAGTTCGAATATGAGACGGTGTAGTGCCTTGCATTTTCCCGTCATTTTCAGCTTACGTGCACTCTTACTCGGTGTGAGTTAATTCCCTTTTTGAGTGAAATGGAAAATTGTTTGCCGTTTTGTAGAGAATTCTGTTTGCTAGCTAATGAGCGGCCGAGGGTCTATACAAGAACCTGTCAACCATTGAGCAGTAACAGCTTCAATTAATAACTTCATGTTCAGCACCATAAAATATTCTCGTAGTTCTGTAGGATTCAGTTAATATTATTTGAAAACCGAATCCTATAGAAACACGGGAATACATTTTTGCGCTGACCACGAAGTAAATAATTTATGCTGTTCCTGCTCTATGGTTGATAGCTTCTTGTATGTAACCTTGTCCAACAAGTAAATTACTGTAGCTACTCTCGTTCTCTTCCTGCACCTGCAAGGGGTAATCACAGCTCTTAGTTTTCCGCACAAGTCCCTCGCACTGTTCCTCCCCACAGGCTACGAAATTTGCCACTTCGTCCTTAGAAAGCAAATCGAATTACCTATAAAACGGCAAACAATTTCCCAACGCAACGAACAGGGAATTAATTCGTATTGAGTAACATTTCCCATTAGTGCACTAAACGAAACAGTATACAGCCTCGATACGGTCCAGTACTTACAGAATGCTTAACTTCCAAAAATTCTTTTGGTTTCTGATGCACATTGAACTTGTAAACTTTGTTAATCTCAAGTGTTTTCAGAATTCCCTTAAGTCTTCCAACGTTTTCTCCGAATCCATTCTTCAATTTTTCGGTTTATTTATTTACGTTAGGGAACAAGTACGCGCCAAGAGCACTGAGCCGGCCGCGGTGGCCGCGGGGACTGAGGCGCTTCAGTCACGGAATGCTCGGCCACTACGGTCGGGGGTGCGAATCCCCCCTCGGGCATGGATATTTGTGCCGTCCTTAGTCTTAGTTAGTTCATAAGTAGTTTGTAAGTTTAGGGACTGATGACCCCGTAGTTAAGTCCCATAGACTATACAAACATTTGAACATTTATTTTAGAGCACTGAGCTCAATGGTAAATGAAACCTACTTCGGCAGGTGACTTCCGGTTGTGGTGAGTCTACTACCCTGCTCAATCCGATATTCCTGCCACCGTCGCCACGCTGGCTCGCGGAGCGGAGACGCAGCCCGATGGCGTCAGCAGCCTGGATCACGTGTCCGGTGTACCGCTGCCCGCCGATCGGGATGGCCTCTCCCGACGTGCCTTTATTCGTAGAACCGTTTTCGAGTGGTACTTCGGCTCTTCGGCTCTCAAAGACGTACTTTGGAGGCAACATTCACTTGTTCCTTCCATGTCACAGACGCCATTTTGATTTGCCGTATATCTCACAGTTTTGGTGGTTTTGGTTTTATAACTCGTAGTAAACCGTTTCAGGACAACAGCGAATAAACGACTAATTACAATTCATCTAAGGATGAATTTATCATAACTAAATGTAATTAAAATCAAATTAAAAAAACAAACTTGTGGGAACGACTATATAAAATTTTAAGGCAATAATAACATTAAGTTACTGTGGTGTAATAAAAAGTAGCGTGCTGGACTTCAAAGCAAGAGGTTCTGCGAACGAAACTCACTCAATGCAATTTGAATTTTTTTTTTTTTAATCTTAAAATCTTAACGTTTGCAACACATCGTGGGAGTTATTTATCCACAATACCTTGTGGAATTTTCTTATTCACATAACAGAATTATGTTATGGAGTACTCTTCTATGCTGTCTCAGGAGTTAATAACATCTATTTGGTGATTTTTATGTGTGACTGAAGTACGGAGAATGAAACTGCTGCTGCAATTGGTACGATCACCAATGACATTTATGTTCTTCGTTTTCACAAATATTTAACTTTGTTCCAACTATGTTGCGATTTTCGAGAATATGGTTGGAGACAAAACAAGGGGAACGTTAAAATTGCTGGTACAGTAAGTGAAATGTGTATCAATGACATTTAGGCCTACACCATTTGCTAGTCAGAAAGGTGTGGCTATTTATTTGCGAATATTTTGCTGCTTAGTTTCGAACATATCGCGATTTTCGATAGTGTGCTTACACCGACATTCCTTGTCACCAGTATTTGGTGGCTTGTTTCTGAATATGTCACGATTACAGTGTGTGTGGTTAACTAAGATCCTAACAGGATAAATTTAATTTCTGTTGCAAGTGCATACAGAACATTCAGAACGTCTGCTGGCATCTCAACACATGCCTTTAATGGGCAGTCTTCAGGCCTATAGACATTGTGTTCATTGTCGTCTTTAAGATCATAAATCGTAAACAAAGGCATTTAACTGTAAAAAAAAGAATTAAAGTATTCGTCGTAATTATTTAATGCACGTTAGATTTTAAGTTGCATTGTTCAATGATACCCGAGCTAAGTGTCTTGGAATTCAAACGCGAAACTTTTCCAAATAATCGCGAGTCAAATGCAGCATTCTGGCAGTGGATTGTAGTTTCGGAATCGAAAAGTACAAACAACATTTTACTGTCAACTCGGAATATAAATACATAACAGGTACGGAAATGCAGGTAACACTTTCCAATTACACAACCAAACAAGTAATGAACAACTGGTATAATTCGTCTGCTAGAATGGCTACCGCAGACTTGACAACCACAGATATACATTTATCGTTGCCTCCAAAGTATGTCTTTGAGAGCCGAAGAGCCGAAGTACCACTCGAAAACGGTTCTACGAATAAAGGCACGTCCTCTCCCGTGCCGCTGGCAGTGCTGCGGCCGCGGCGTGCACCAACTGCTTCCTTGACACTTATAAGACACTTCGTCACACATATTCGTTGCCCAGTGGCGTTCTTTACACTGGTGCAACGTAACACTCACATTCGTCACAACATAAAAAAATTACACATATAATTTTAATCAAATAGGTAAAAACATTAAAGTAAATTACACAATCGTAAATAAACTACATTATTAGGGTCTGCTAGGTTTTACAAAATGTGACTTAACACTTATCAAAGTTTTACACATGAGAAATGTTTAAGAAATTTCCTAGTACTATCACAGGGACTTAAAATTGACTTAGTAGCGGGGATGATGTGGCCACATTACACCCAGACACTTACACAAATTTTCCTGTGCGCGGCGTGGCAACATTTATAAAATTACATTAAATTGACCTGCCACCAGCCTAAGCTCGTGCTACTGTAATCTACTGTGCAAACTATATGCTGGGCCAAACGACTGCATCTACTGGCTACTGTTTAGTTGCCGACCCTTTGCAGATCACTGGATTGTTCTTGTCTGTCCGGCGAGTACCTGTAGAATCTTAATAAAACTGAAGACAATTTTAATATAATTAGTGCCACTACACTCTCTTATTGTCCATTTGGAGCAGTTGCGTCAGGATCCGATGACTGCTCCAGTGGTCCCTCGATTTCGTTAAAACATTCTATAAGCAAAATCTCATTAGAAGGTAAGCTCGGTATTAAAATAAACAAATGGATAAATTAACATCCTAATCCCATAGTCAGAGAAACACTAGAACAAGTCATGAAAATACATCAACACCTGTAAAAGAAAATAAAGCACAGTTGATTAAGTCAGACATATAAATTACGAACTTAAAACATAACTTAAGACACACACTAGTGATTAGCTGTCCTTGTTCAAGGCTTATCATAAACGTATCATAAAATAAGATATGTTACCTAGGTTCCAGCTAAAATTTAGAATAGAAAATGATTATGGAGTACATATTCCTAAGTTGTGCTGCCCGTAGTTTTAACAAATTCGGGCACTCGTCTCGCGCTGTGGTCGCATTAATCATGGGCTCGACATTGTACACTGAAATGTGTAGTTTGTCTGTTCAACAAAATTCAAGTGGACCTGGTAAGGTAGATTCTTCAGTACGTCCTTCTCCTCTATTATATGCACCAAACACAGTTTCCTGTAAAAGGCAACAGGAAATTCCGTTAGGGATGCATACAGTTAAGTTTGTCATGTTAACGCTTGCGTTACGGTTTGTTGATTAATTGTTAAATTAGATACGTCACGCAGTTGGCATTACAAACCCTTGTCCCAATTATACACAACATGTTACAAAACACCTTCTACCCTTCACCAAGCGCTAACCCGTTTCTGTCCGGGAGGCACCATCAAGGCGACTTACAAGAAGCAAACACACTGGCAATTTCAAGGACACAGGGCGCTCACATACTGGCTGTGGCAGCACTGATTACCGCCCCCTGCTCTGGAGGAACATGTCTTTCCCATTCACTCACTGACGGTACTGGACACCAATATAACCTAAAACATCAAATTTACATGGCACAGCTAAAAAGAAAGGTACAAATTGTACTTAGATCGCATATCTGGTGCAGCAGTTGAACAACACGTATGAACGACTGAAAATTCAAACTAAATTTACCCACTACACAGATGCTCCACGGTAAAGTAGCAATCAACCTTCTAATTAGCGGAGCTGACATTACTGACGGTCCCATAACATTTAAGTGCATGCACCGAATCAGCATGCCTCACGTGTCAGCTGATTGTACAGAACACAACTTACCTCACCCATCGCTGCATATACTAATATGCAGGATAACAAATATTACAAATGCGTCTTCTACGCGACACCTTGTCGGCGCGTTCTGTGACGCCGTAAAACAGTGGAAAACAGATACAAAATACACAATTGTAAACACAACGTCTATGCGACACGTTCTCGGCGCGTACTTTAACGCTATAACACAGTGGAAAAAACAAATACCAAAATACAATATAAAAATGGAACCTGTAACTTATAGAAAATACACAAGAAAATACACAATCATTCTTTAAAATGTCTAAGACTAGAAACATGGTGCACACCACAAAACTTTCGGGTCCATATTGTTTCCAGTTTGACCGTTACTTTCATGAACAATCCGCCTTATGCGGAAGGGACCAACAAAACCGGGAAAGAAATTCCGCATCAGAGCAAGACGCTTGTTGGACAGACGACGAGAACGAACCAAGACTCCCCCCCCCCCCCCCCCCTTAGCTTCAAAGTAGCGTACTACACGATGCTTCTTGTCATATTGGCGCCTTTTCTCAGCGGCCTGTTTGATATCTTCAATGGCACGTTTAACCACCTCAACTTGTCCGGTCAATCAAGATGTACTATCTCCCGTACCTAGTTCTCTGCACATTCATTTTTCAAAACGAGCCTCGGCAGCATAGAGATAGAATCACTCGGCAGCTCGTAGATGACGTGTTGGAACCCCTGTATTTACTAATCCCAGGCGCGATGACGTTGGTAGCAGTACAAGCGGCACAATTTCCCCAATTCTTTCATCATGCGCTTGCACGGATTTGACTCCAGGTGATAAACGGAAATGAAAATAGGCTTTATGCGCCTCCACTGGAACATCCTCTTCCACACAGGAAAGCGAAACTGAGGACCGTTGTCAGATAATACCTTCTCGATGTACCCAACTTGGGAGAGGAAGTGTTTCACAAATGCATGTGATCCAGACCTGCTCTTGGCTCTTTTTAAAGGGGTTAACATTACGTATTTCGAGGTCAACTCGACGGCAACGAATATGTAACTGTGTCCACCAGCTGTCCATGATAAGGGACCAAACAGATCCACGGCAGCAATTTCTCGTAAATGAGAAGCGATAATGGGAACCATAGACACTGTGGGAACTTTGGACTTTTGACATGCTTTACAAACAGCAAGAACTTTCCGGATCCTCTTTTCCATGTTTGGAAAGTATCAGGTATCACGGAGCTTAATAAAACATTTACGGGGCCCATAGTGCGTGTAGTTAAGGTGTGTATACCAAATGAGTTTGTTCACCAACTCATCCGGTATACACAAAAACCATATTTGGACTTCCCGGGGTTGCTACGGCGGAACAAAACGTTATTCATAATTAGGTAATAGTTCCTAATCGACGGATTGTTGTTGTCATGCCATAAAGACTTCACGCTGAAAGACGACCATCTGTCGTCTTCCATATATTTTTTATAATATTATAATTTATTTGATGTCGCTAGATTAGCATTTTGATAAAACAAGAACCCCACTCTTTTCAAGGCATGAGGAATAGCATTTTTATTTCATGTTTTAAAATATTAGTTTCTGAAATGATAGTAAATATTGCTAGGATTTTGTTATTTTAATAATTTATTATTGTGGTTATGAATGTGGAAATAAGTACGGCTTCTCCGCTACGCCACTGTCCTGTGAGAATGTGTACTTGTTTTACTTTTAAGTGGATGTGCGAGGATCTAATGGCTGTCTGAATGTGGGTGGCAATAGCTCGCTTTGCATGATTCTCTCTGGCTCAGAGTCGATAGTTAGTCGTTACCAACCCCTGCTGCTGATGCGACCAAAGAGGTTTCTACACCCTTTGGTTACAAGCTAGTCAACGAACCCTCTCCAGGGCGAGTCTCACGCCCCCAACACCGCTGTGTCTTTGGTTTCCCAGTTTCCGGTATCTTTTTCACGCCTCCTGGCCGTTAGGTCTTCACTTTGTGCTGAGATGGTGGAGAGGTAAGGTTGGTTCTGCTCTTGTGTCTGCGGAGATAGTAGCGATTCGTTGTGTAGCATGTTTAACTTAGACTCTTGAACTTAGATTCATTTTTTGGAATATTCTTTCCGATCGCGCGCGGAAATGTGTTCTAGTTTTTCAAACCAGTGATTTCCAACAGTTAAATGCGGTGTATGTGTTACTTGTTGCAGTTTGATAACGGCCTGGTATATTCAAACCTTTTGTGATTATGTGGCGGTGTACGAACTCTGTGTAAATTCTTTCTAGCTTTGTGGGGTCTGGTTTCTAACAGACGATATGTTCATTTTTGTACAGTGCATGTAAAATTTTGCTTATATTTTCCTTCCGTGGATGCTATGTGTTCCACGGGGTCGGTTCTTAGAACAAAGCCTTCATCTTCTACTATTGTTTGTTCCATGCCCATCAGGCAAGTAGCTGTGTGTGTATCCTTCTGATTTCTACTAACATTTCGCGATCTTCTCTTCCCGCCTATTTTAATTTTGCTGTTTCTTCTCCAAACGTGTAGTATGCACTCAGTCTTTGACAGTAATTCTCTCCGAGCCTTGTACAACCTCCTCCAATAGCTTGCTTAATAAATTCTAAACATTTCTATGTGTTGCATGCCGTAGTTTTTATTTTTGTTTTTCCGACATTGTAATTATTTCACTTTTCCCGGTTTTGAGACTGGACTTTTTCCGTCTCTGTGAACGCTCCCAATCGCATGTTGCTATATTTCAGTAGCTACCTTATGAAATTCTACGAAGTTCCAGGGGTTGCGTGCCGTAGTTAATTTTCTTTATTTTTCGGAAATTGAATTTACACATTTTTATCGATTTTCGTAATCACGTGGGCCCGAGCTCCGACTTCAGGGGTTTGCAGCTAGTCACCTGAATTCACGCCAATTCATAAAACCACTGCCTAGTATTTTACTCTCAGATTGCTACTTAAGAATCCGCTGTGATTTTGATTTTTAACCACTTTACCTTCAGTGGAGTGCGATCATGTAACGTAGCCGTGTGTCGCCATTAGCGTGTGTGCCCGCGGTCTAGTCTAAATGCAACTTAACTTTGCTACACTCACGCACCATCTCAAATGAGGCACGACAGACAAGAGCCATCTTCACAGTTTTATTGTATATGGTGTTGTGTGGTACCTCCGGGTTTGCTGAATTTCTTCTACGATAGCTGTGCCTGCTTCTGCCTCGTTTCAGCACGCTGCTTTTGGTGAGTTTCGCTGTTGCATTGCGTGAATGTGAGCGAGTGATTGTTGTTTGTAAATCCTCCCCCAACCCTCCACCCCCCAGTAGCGTTAGGTTCTGTGTAACTTATGTTAAATTCAATGCTGGGCATCGTCCTTATTAGCTCATGTAAGGAGATGCATTTTTATTGTATTAACAAAATTGGTTCCCCATTTTCCCTGAGTTTGACCTAAATAAATAAGTTAAGCTCAGTATAATTTTGACTTGCCTATAAATTGTAGTTTTCGAGCACCTTCCCCCTTTTTATTTATTATTGTTTTTCACCAGTGCTGAGAACAAGCTCAGATTCAATTTTTTTATGTTTAAGTTCCGTTGCGCCATAAATGTTTTTCTTTAGCCACCTTATGAAATAACTTTAATTGTGGTGGCTTGTTTATTAATGCCTGTGTGTAATTTCGTGTGAGCTGCTACGTATATTTGCTACTGTATCGTTAACTTCCTGTTATTAGAGTAATCTGAACCAAGTCAGTTCTCAATTTGGGCCAGGGAACAAGGTTTTTGCAGCAGGGAGTAGCAGGTAGCTCACACGGACCTTTTGCTAATTTTACTGCTAAAATTAAGCTTCTTTATAACTGTAAACTCTTTTCTGGGTAACTCCTACCAGAATTAAGCTTTTATTTCGTACAGTGACCTACTTTTAACGTCTTTCAGAACTGAGTCCTTGTCTTGTTCCCGCACTATCTCATGGTGGGAAGCAGAAATCAAATTTTCAAAAGCTACGCCACGTAATTAGAACAGGCTGCAATTATTTTCATTAGGCTCATCATTGGATCCCTATGTCAAACCCACCAGAGCACGAGAAAGGGCGTCAGCCACCACACTATCTTTCCCGTACAAGCGTGAAACGAAATTCCTGGAGGTAGAGCGCCCACCTGGCCAACCGTTCAACCATCAAATTCGCCGACATAAGGAACTGCAATGCACGATGATCAGTATATACCCTAGTCGTTCGGCCGAAAAGAAATCCATGGAATTTGGTAAATCCGAAAACGACCGCTAGGGCTTCCAGCTCTGTCACCGAGTAATTCCTCTCGCATTTAGTAACAACACGACTCGCGAACGCAATTGTTTTCCAGCGCACTACTCCGTCTTCTTCAAACTCTTGAAACAGGTCGGCAGCAATTCCGGTTTTCGAACTGTCAGTTCCAAGGCAGAAATCATTGGAAAGATCGGGGTGCGCTAGCAAAGGCACAGTCAGAAGAGCTTGCTTAACACTTTCAAATTCAGATCGTGTGTTCGTGTCCCACTTCCACAGCTTGTTTTTACTTGTGAGTACGCAGAGGGAAGGTGTACCCACGATCTAAAGAGGTAGAAACTTTTTGTAAAAATTTACGAGACCCAAGAATGCACGCACTTGGTTCTTTGTTGTCGGAACGGGAAAGTCTCGGATTGCATCTAGTTTACTAGCGTCTGGAAGAATACCCTCTCTCGTAATGATGTGTCCGAGAAAGTTGACCTGCAGCCGACCGAATTCTGATTTCCTCAGATTAACCGTTACCCCTAATTGCTGGAAAACGTGCAGTAGTTGATCTAAAACTCGGTTGTGGCTTTCCCATGAATTTTCCGCGATCAGCACATCATCCACGTAGGTGGTGATGCCCCGCCGCAATTCCTCCGGTAAAATACATTGAAAACCAGGAATAAAGGCGCCAGAACCGATGTTAAAGCCAAAAAGAAGCTTTCGGAACTGATAACAGGTTCTGAAGCAAAGGAAGGCCATGTAAGGCCGACAAGAGCGGTCCTGTTCTGTTTGCCAGTAGCTGACCCGCAAGTCAATCGAGAAGAGCACAGGGACGCCATGAAATTTCTGCAAGAGTTCATCTAACATCTTCAGTCGATCAGTCTCCAGCTCAATTATGATGTTTATTTGCCTCGAATCAAGGACAAGCCAGATCGATTTATCCTTTGGGAACGATCAACTGCCGCCCGCGGTGGCCGAGGGGACTGAGGCGCTCCAGTCACGGTCTGCACGGCCACTACGGTCGGGGGTTCGAATCCTCCCTCGGGCATGGATATTTGTGCCGTCCTTAGTTTTGTCTAGTTCATAAGTAGTTTGTAAGTTTAGGGACTGATGACCCTGTAGTTAAGTCCCATAAGCTATACAAACATTTGAACATTTGACGATCAACAATGGACTGTTATATGAACTCGCAGTGCGTTCTATGACGGCATCCGCTAACAACCGCGCAATCTCCTCCTCGACGTCCTGCTTGTATACCCATGGAATTTGGTATGGCTTCACAAAGAACTTGTGTGGCCGCACTTTATATTGAAAGCCTTTGATCGTGCCCGGGGCATCGGAGAATACCGTCGCTTTTTTCCGCAAAATGAAATCTAAATTAAGTTTTGCTCAGGGTGGGGCGCCCTCTAACGAACTAATTTTTCTGTCGATCTCGGGCAGGATGTCTACTATCTCACAATCAGCGAGAAGTACATATGGGTCATCATACTCCGAGAGCATCAGATCTGGCGAGTATATAGCCAGATAATCCGATAAAAAGTGGCAACACAGACCCACAGAACTCTGCCTCGTGGTGTACTCGCTGAATTTTAACTTAATTTATCTCTGATTCAGCAGAAGGCGCGTTTCGCCTTCGCCAAAATGCGAAGCAGTATGGTGTGCCACCAATAATTCCACACCCAGCAACACATCTACAACTAGTGACGGCACAACGATAAAGTTTGCCACAAAAACATGTCCCTGACACAAGAATTATATCTCAGCCTGCCTCCGTACCTCTACGCTACTCCCAACCAAGGCGCCCCTGACCTTGGTGCGTTGCAGGGGGAGTTCCGGCCAAGAAGCCACTGCTTGGCAGCGCTCGTATGCCACCTCACTTATTACGGATACGACACTGCCTGTGTCGAGAATGCATCGTAGCTCCACATCTCTCACCGAAATCGTCAACATGGGTTGTGTTAGATTATCGCTCGGCTCGGGTTCCTCCTATTAGACGACTTCCCTAAAATAGTCGAACCCTATCAGTCTGACTTGTTCCGTCTCCTGTTCGTCATCAGACTCCGAAGATGGTAGGAACAGAGCGAGGACGTCATTGTTTTGACGTCAATGGTCCAGGTTGCACGTCGGGCTTTTTGTTATGCTTCGGGTCGGACGATTGCAATTTGACTCCCTGTGGCGTGTTCGGCCGTCCCCAGTGAGCGTGCTTGGAATTTTCCTCGCACAGTTCTTTAGTATCAGTGTGCCAGTTACTGCCGTTCCCCCACTTGCGCTTTTTCTTTCCGCGGAAGTCACTTTTGCACCAGCTCTAATTTTGATTGCGCCATTGCCCAGTTTTGCTGGGCTCGCTGGGCGTTTCCCCAGGACTGCCGATTACAACCATTCTCTGTTCCTTCTCCTGAACCTGATTTTAATTATTATTCCCCTTTCCCTGCTTGACTGGAATGTTATTCTGTGGGGGGTCATAATCAAAATGTAGATCTTCTAGGAGGGCTTGAAACAGCTCCACGTCGTCCTTGCATCTCCCTGCTAACAACGTGTAAGTTACAATAAGAAAATCATCAAATACGCGAGGAATGTCACGTGACATCTCCGAATGGCTGGTTTTCGTTAATTCAATGGAGGGTGTAAAATCTCCGTTATTTTTGCAAATATGTCTCAAACGATACGAGATATGAAAAAAACACAAGGGAGCTAAGTTGTAGAGAATTTTCTCCTCTACCAATCAGGTTATTCAATTTTCGTGTCAGATGAACGGTTCGCTTGCAATTACAATTATATTGCAAACGACTTTTTTTGTTTTACTACCGTATTTTTTGTCCGAAAAATTTGAAAAAGGGAGGTTCTGGTCTCTGGTGGCCTACAATAATGTCTGTAAAATTTGGTGCTGATCGGTTGAACGGTTCGTCTTAAAAATAGGGAACACGTTACGGACAGACAGACAGCCGGACGGACAGACAGAGACAGACATCCCAAAATCGCCATTATTTTTGCAAATATCTTTGAAATGCTACGAGATATGGAAAAACATAACAGAGCAAAGTTGTAGAGAATTTTCTGCTCTACAAATTCAGTTAGTCAATTTCCGTGTAAGATGTATAGTTAAGCCGTTATTTTCATTTAAATTTCGAGCTGTCAAAAGACGATCGCAAAGGCCCACTTTTAATGTTACTACCGTAACCTAAAGTGGGCCAAAATGCTCCCAAAAAGGTGCGACGTAAATATTCAAGTTTCAGTTTGTTTCAGTATAGCTATTTCTGTTGTTTTTCTATTTAGAAATTAATTCCTGCGTTAGTCCCGCTAAATTCTTTTATATTTTTATTTATTTTTATTTCTTTCGCTTACACTTATATTTGTGTAGTCATTTATTTCATGTTGTTATTGACGCCACATTACATTCGCATTGAAATATGAATGACGGTTGTCCTTTATGACGTTGTGCCTGACGTTATAGCCGGCCGCGGTGGCCGAGGGGACTGAGGCGCTCTAGTCAGGGTCTGCACGGCCACTACGGTCGGGGGTTCGAATCCCCCCTCGGGCAGGGATATTTGTGCCGTCCTTAGTCTTAGCTAGTTCATGAGTAGTTTGTAAGCTTAGGGACTGATGACCCCGTAGTTAAGTCCCATAAGTTATACAAACATTTGAACATTTGAACCTGACGTTATAGGTCAAACCGATGGGTGGTATCGGAAGATCAAGTATTGCCTACGAATGGTTCCCCTGCCATGATTTCGCCGCTGAATCCACTCCCGTACCCATAATCTGCGGCATTTTCTCCTCTCATCTTAAACAATCGCTAATAACGCCAAATCAGCTAATTCAGTAGGATCCATTTTAAACACGTACTCTTCGACGTGTGTGCTTCGCGCTCCAAACAAAGTTGCAGCAGGCGACGATTGCGTGCTGAAAACTGTCGCTATGGAGCTCTGAAAGCCCAAATCACGTAAAGCCGCCTGTCCCGCGTGCCGCCGAAGCTGTGCGTCGCATTTCCCGTTCCCGCGCACATTAACGTTAACTGCCTCGTTTCGCGTGCCGACGGCTTTAGCGATGGATGTTTCACCTCCAGCCGGGCCAGAGGCTGGGCATGGCGTCAGGGCTCAGCTGATATACTCATCATTCCAAGATAGTCTTTCAGGCCACGTTGACCCACAGAATATGTTTCACGTATCGGTGTCTGTACTGGAAACGTGCAAAACAATGCTATACCGTACTGAACAGAACGGGGCGTGTGGCCGCCGGTGACCACACGGAATCGGGCGCAAGACCGGTATTACACTGTAAAAGATGTTTGACAAAGATTTTTGTCAAAGATTTTAACCAACATATTTTACGAAACTACTTCACAGGAGCACATTACACTAGCGTAAAATTTTTCGTCATAGTTGCTCGGAGAAGACTCCAAATAGTCAATCATTTGTATTATAGTACAAATATAATGTTGCTTGGGAGTGAAAATGGAAACAATTTTAGGTAAAACCGTGAATAGCGAGAGGAAAAGATGAAGTGCTCGCACAAATGTACTTCATGAGATACACTGTTAGGACATAATCACCTAAATTGTTTAAGAACGCGTGACCAAACATTTTAATTCGCCCGCATATTTATAAATACTTAACTTCATCATAATCGATGTTTCAGGAACCCTAAAGCTATTTCAATGTGTTAATAATGAAACGTATAACAATGGCGGACTAGGAGGGGGGGGGGGGGGGGAGGACCACCTCGGGCCTCTCGTCTTGGGGGGCCTCCAAATACCTCGAAAGCACAGGTTTTTTTTTGGGGGGGGGAGGGGGGGAGTCCATGGCATCTGGTTCTGGTTCCTCCAAATGTCGAAAGCTATTTTTTTAGACTGTCCCGTGGCTCTCGTCCTGGGGGCCTCCAAATCTCAAAACTTACTTTTTAATAGTAATACACGTACTTCCAAGTGGATGGGGGCCTCATTTTGATTTGCTGCCTCTCCGAGCCTCCGACAGCCTTAGTCCGCCACTGCACTGAAATAAGTTACGTGTGTCATGCTTAATATAACCTCCTTAGACACTTTATGATAATTAAGAGGAGAGAATGTTTTCGTAGTTCTTTCATGTTATGCTTGAATGTGCATCATTGCGGATTATGCGCTGTGAAAGACTCTTTATAGTTTACTGCAGTCTGACATTTATTTTGCCTAATTTTACGAAACACAAAATATCAGTATAAATACCTGCACTTATGGTTAAATGTCTATGTGCATCATGCAAAGGAAGAAAAATACGAAGCTAACTAATGTAGTGTTTCATTAAGTAAATCATGAAAGCCTTTTCCACTGATGGTCGTCCCATTTATATCCACAGATCCACAGACAAAATCTGTTCCAGCAGGAAATAAAATACACGAGTCCAACAGCGTAGACCTACGATTTCACATATTATTCCAGACAAAAGTGAAATAAAATGTAAATCACTTAAGAAGGAATTACAAGCTTAGATTAGATTACAAGTAAAAACATTTGTTTCACTTATGCATTTCATATATCCTTTAGTCCATATAATTTCTTCCCTGTCATCATTCCCAGTGAGCCTCTTTGAATACAACTGACAGCAGCTGTAATGAGTCAAGTCACTCAGATATATTTTGCTACATATTCGCATCTTGTTTACAAGTAACATCTGATGGGATAATCAATTTATTTATTGCTTTTAAAGAAGTTATTATTCAAAGTACAGCATTAGATCGCGAGTGCGATAACGAGCTTTTTCGAGACTGAAGCAAGTAACAGTTCAGACTTAAATACTGAGGGAATACTGGTTACAAATTATTATTTAAAATACCATGGCAGACAGTACTTGGCAACAGTATTTCATGTGGCTGTAAACGTAACGTATGGTGCAGTACCACGTTATTCGCGAGCGCGAGTCTCTGCGTAGCGGTAGGCGATCTCGGAACGGCGGTGAGCCCTAAACGCGACAGTAGCAGTTTGTAATTGGCTAGTTCGAGCGCGCCTAAAGCCGAACAATAGTGCGGCTCAGATAGGCCGAGGGGTGCTGACGTGACGTGCCAAAGAGAGGGGACAAATATATATTACGCGGCCCAGGGACACTATCGCTTCTTGCCCCGTGGACGACATGTGTTGACGGAGAGCGGACACTCTGTGGGCGCCATTTGTGCATCTTCGAGTGTGGACAAAGTGAGTGACAGAGAAGACTCATTTTCAGTACTGTACTGAAAAGAGCCTCTCTGTGGAAAGCAGATCTGAAATTACTTCTTGTTCGAGAGTAATGAGATTGTGCGATATTCGGTGTGTTGGTCAGGCACTTCTTGTCTTCTACTCCATTGATGAATTTCTTACCAAAAGTGATTGATTGTAACTTATTGTATATAATATTCACAAATATGAATACTGTGTTCAGTTTGACTTCAGTACATGTTTTGTGCAGTAATGTAATCATTGTAAATCAGTGTAAAAATTAAAAAAAAAAGTAATTGCTAAGAATTTTACTATGCACCTAGTAAATTAGTAAGTAGTAATAAGTTTGTGTCCTTTAAAATGTAAATATTTTAAAGATAATTGTTTTTCCTGACCAATTCCACATACACAAGGGCAATTACATTTGGGGTCTGTACATATGCTCCCTTTTTGTAAGTATATATTGTGTATTTTGTTCTGACATGTTCTACATCCAAGAGGATTCCCTCAATTCGGATCTACTGGAACGAAAAGTACATCTCATCTAATCTAATCTATCTAATAAGGACAGAGTGAAATAGTTAACGCCTGTGGGCGAATTATAGTAGCATCGCGGTGGTTCGATTCATGCAATCAGCGTACCACGCCAGTAGCGAGACTAGGATGTATTAGGTGTTCTCAACATCATTGAGACATAGAAAGTATTTCGGTCGACAGAAGTTGATCTAGTCAGGCAAGTTAGGTTGTTTTTCAGTGACAACGCACCAGTTTGCAGCCACGGTAGAACGCAACTTCTGGCTTTTCTTCAGCGTCGTGACCTAGACTGAAGATTTACTGTCACAGCCCCAAAAATAGGTCCTCCAGGTGCATAATGCTGTTTAAATGTAATTGGGGAGATACATATGTTCTTGTGCATCCAAGTGTCGTAATATAAAACGGGCGCGCGGTCTGAGGCTTCAGCTCACGAATTACGCGGACGCCCCCACTTAGTGCTCTCTCGGACGTTTGTGTGCGTTTTGTCCTTAGCATAAGTTAGTTTAAATATGTTTAAGTATAGGAACCGATTATTTACGCAGTTTGGTCCCTTAGCTACACAAACTTTGGACTAGAATATGAAACAAAGTGTTATGTCTGTAATTCAGAGCAGTTGCGACTCAATTACGTGCCAACTATATAAAATAGGCAATTACCTAATAAAAATGACAATTTCTCATTAAATGGGATACTTGAGTTCGCAGAAAAAATTTGTACAAATGACGTTCCAAGAAGTAACAGTTCCCTTTGGGTTCTTGTATGGTATGAATGAACGATTGCAAGAGCTCAGTTTTCTTCACTTTTCAGGTGTGTTATTGCTGTGCAAGTACCTACTGCACATGCGCAGATACGCGCCAAAAATATCTGCCATGCATCGTGTTAATAGGTTTACATGAAGAAGTACTTAGTTCCAGGTAATCATGCTCGGAGTGTTGCTGCATAAATGTATGCCTCTGGTGTATTGTGTAAGTAGCTATAGTTAGACAGTACTGTGGCGAAGTTCAAGATGGTGGCAGGGAAAACCCAACCCCCGCTGGGGGCTTGCACCAAAATCGAGATGGCGGTGGGGAACACCCCCCCCCCCCATCTGGGGTCTGCAGTAAAATTCAAGATGGCGGCGGTTCGGGGACCTGCTCCTCCGACAGGTTGAGACTTGCTTGCCTGACTGCCACCCCAGGAGATACACACTTGACCACCCCCATTGGTATGGGGACGCCTGCTCCTCCGGCAGGTCACGACACATCTGCCCCTGGGCAATCTGTCACCACCCCCGAGTATATTTTTATTCATAATTTGCATTTCAAAGTATTTGCAGCATTCTATTACTTTGCATTACAGATTTCTGCCATTTTTAAGTCAACAGATTTTCATAAAGCTGTAAGTAACTAAAAACAATATTTGTCTGCCAGCAAACTTTCTTTTGTTTGCATAACCCACATGACCTGCTTTATCATAAGTTACACCAGCAGTAATATTCATACAACTTTACAAAATAGACCATGTCCTTCCTCATGAGGTTCCGAAATTCTTGCCGATCTCCGGGCTTTGAGTATTTTCCTCTGCCTTCCTTCTTTATGGCCACGGTAGAATTTGTCCACCTGTGAAAGATGCTCAATTCCCCAGCTACCACCCCCAACAGATACCCATATGTTTGCCCCACACCGATCCCAATTAATTTGAATATCAAATCGTACTTAGTATTAAATGAATGTATGCAATTTTTTTCTCTCGAAACTCGTCTAATTATTGTTTTTATGAACGTTATAGCCCCTTGTACTGCCCCCCCCCCCCACAACACCAACCACCCTCCAGCCATTGCAATGAGTTTCAGGGTAATTTTATTTTGTTAAATTTTGTTTGCAGTGGAGCCGTAAAACGTCCTTCTTGACCTCCAGACTTGAACTGATTACCAGATCACGTGTTGTCCCCCCCCCTTCTTCCCCCCATCACCACCAGATATGGAGAGTGGAGATATGGAGAATATGGAGGGTGGGGGGAACACAGTGTGGTAGTGAACCAGGTTCTGTGAGGAGGGGTTTGATGAAAGTATTGGGTGGCTCTAATTTATGGCAAAAGGTAGTGGAGGCGGAGATGTTCAATAAAGAGGACAAGGTGGGGGAAGGGGCTGAGGTGACAGAGAATTCGTGGGGGGATAAAGGAGGATATGGAAGGTGAGGTGGAGTGCATGGCGTTCTAGGATCTCAAGGGATTTGTAGAAGTATGGTGGCGGAGATCCAAACAGGACGGGCTACACAAAGGATGGGAGTTTCAGAAGGTGGAGATGGGAGCAAGCTTTATCTTGGAGATGGGGAGTGCAGCTGAGGGAACGATATATTGTCAGTCCTTGGTATTTTAGGGTGTGGTAAGGCAGATGGGTCGACCATGTGGGGCGAGGTAAAAGTCGTCAGGAGGAAAGGAAGGGTGGTTCGAACTACAATGATTACCTGGGTTTTGGTGGGATTGATAGAGAGGAGCCACTGGTTACACCTGGTGGCAAAGAGGTCAAGGTGTTGCTGGAGGAGACGACTGGATGGGGCGAAGGTGGGAGCCAAGGCGAGGAATTCAGTGTCATCAGTGTACTGGAAGAGGTGGACTTCTGGCACGCTGGCAGAGGGGTAGAAGTGACAGGAGTCAGAATTATTGACTGCGACATAGGTAGGGCGATTGGAAAGAAAGGAGGCAATGACCGAGGTGAGGTTGACAGGAAGTGCATAGGTCTGGAGTTTGAAGAGCAGAATAAGATGCCAGACCCGGTCATAGGCCCTTTTCAGGTCTAAGGAGACAAAGATAGCTGTGTGACAGTAATTTAGCTGGAGGCAGAGGAGTAGGGTGAGGTGGAGGACTTGGTCGTCTGAAGAGAAGGAATCTCGAATGCCACTCTGGGTGTCAGGGAGAAGATGATGAATGTGGAGATGGTGCTGGATGCATCCAGAGAGGATAGTTTCAAAGACCTTGCTGAACACCATGGTGAGGCAGATGGGCAGGTAGGAGAAGGTGTCAGATGGAGGTTTGTTTGGTTTGACAAACATTAGGACATGAGACATTTTCCACAGGCTGGGATAGACGCCAGTGTAAAGGATGGCGTTGCAGAGAGTAGCCAAGGTGGTGAGGAATGGGAGGGGGCATTCCTTGAGGTTGTGGTAGGTGATGGGAGCTGTGCTGTTTGGTGTGTAGTATTAACTGTGCAGTGATGGGGTGTTATGGTTGGGGATATGGCCCAGATATTGGAAGTCGGAAGCTAGTGGTGCGATGGAGACATCTGTTTTCTCATGAACGTTGGGGATGAGGGAATAATCAAAGTTTTGGTTATCAGGGATGGAAAAGACATCAGAGAGGAAGGAGGCGAAATGGTCAGCCTTACTGGCGTTGCCAGGCAGGAGTTGGTCGAAGTGCAGGAGAAGGTAGGTGGGCATGGGGTTGGAGCCAGTGAGGCGGTGGAATGCGTTCCACTACCTAAATGAGGGGATGCAGAGGTGGGCATTGAGCCGTGTCACTGTCTTATGTCAGCTCTGGCGTTTTTTGGCCATCAGTAATCTGCAGACATGTTGCTGGAGTTGCCGATGGCAGTGAATGTATCCCAGTCACGGGTGCAAAGGAAGGAGTGGTAGAGGCGGCAGTATTCCCGTAGGAGAACGGCAGCCTGTAGAGGCGGTGCAGCTGAATGGCTTTGATGGGAATATGGAAAAGGATGGGGTCAGACAAGGGCTGCTGGAGATAGAAGGCAGCATGGTCAATATCATCAGGAGAGTGGAGGAGGAGGCTATGACTTTCGACTTGGTGGGTGATGGAGAGGCGAAAGGAATCCTAGTCTGCCCAGGAGTAATCGTGAATGGGTTTAGGAGCCAGGGGTGGGTGGGGATTTGCAGGCGATGGAAATTAGAGGTGATGTCAAGGACTTCGGCGTTGAAGGACTTTGGCGGTGATGCGCCCCAGAAGATTGGGAGATACGATGACAATGTCAAAGATAATGTTGCTACAAGGGCAGGTATGGCGGGGAAGGGGAACGGCATCGCCACTCATGGTGGACAGAAACTGATGTCAATGGTGGAGTTCGGTGTGAGTGCAGGAATGGATATTGAGGTTAGAGGCAATCACGTATGTCGAGAAGGTGCTATCAATGTGGGCAAGGAAGTCATAAGGAATGGGGGTTTGGGAATAGACATAAATGGTTGCACAGGTAACGGTAAGGGTGGGGAGGAAGAGAATGTGTATGAGGTGTTCATATGGGATGTTGAGGAGGGGATGTGGTCCAACCAGATGGTGCCGGAGGTGGCCAAACACAACACCACCTCGTGTACGGGGACAGGGAGAATCGTGGCGGTGGAGGAGATAGGGGTTGGTGCTGACATGGAGGTGTGGGAGGTGAAAGGTTTCATTAAGGAGGAAGGCATCCACATGGCGTTCGGTGAGGGCATTCAAGAGTAGGAGTTTGTTGGTGGGGAGGGAACGAATGTTGGAGAATAAAAGGGTAAATTGTTGGTGCATCATAATGAGTGAGAGGGAAAAGAGGGGTTGAAGGGAGGGGGAAGGAAAGGACTATACAAGGGTTTGCTGGCGGCTGGTGCAGAAACAGGAGAAGTGGAAGTGGTTTTCAGATGTAGTGGCCTTAAAGTTCAGGTTGAAAACGGACCGAGCAGCAAGGGAGACTTGGTGAAGAATGTGGAGGCGTTGGAATGGGTGAATGTTCTAGAGGACAATGGTAAGGAAGCATATGATGTCCTCTGAAGTAATGGGAGGGCACAGGGAATTATTGGCAGGGATAGAGGGATCAGTGTGATGGACAGGGGCAGTGAATTCTTTTTTGATAGGAGGGACGAATTTGCATTTGAGGAGAGGGTGGGGTGAGCTTCGCCACAAGTGTTACAGGATTGGGGGCAGCAAGGTTGAGGCAGGAAGTGTGGAAATGGGGATCTATGCAGTGGGGACACACAGGAGGAAGACAGCAGTTTTCAATGTGGTCATCATTGTATCTTAGGCATCGGGATCAACAGTAACACTTGGGAGGGGATCAGGAGGGTTCGACCTTATGGAGGTGGTTGTAAATGTGGAACCCTCTGTGAAGAAGGTGGTTAACGGATGGCAGGTCTTCAGTGAAGACACAAACCAGGTAGGTGGGGCCCATCGCAATGTTAATGCGACAGTCGGACCAGATGGATAGGCCAGAATAACATCGGAACTCCTCCAACACAGTTTGCCTCCATGATCCTCGGGTTGATCTTTGTGATCAAAGCAGTGAAGGTGGGTGGCCAGTGAGGGGGGAGGGGGTTGTCAGTGAGAGGCAGGAGGAGGGAGGGGTGCGAGGGTAGCTTGGGAACCAAACTGGATGTGGGGTATTTTGTGGAGGATCAGGTTGTGGAGGTCAGGGTCGGGGGATTTTAGTAGTACAAAATCACTCTGGGGGATGATTTGAGAGATGGGGCGGAGGAGATATACTGACGGAAGATGAGAGTGACAGCAGAGGAGTCTAGAAATTGGGGGTCAGGGTTATTTAGGATGAAAGTATGAAGAGCAAGGGTATGGAAGACAAAGAAAGGGGGCTGGGAAGGGGGTGCAGGCTGGGTAAGGGGGAGAGGAGTGGCTCCCATTCGGTGTGGAGAGTCAGTGGGGGACTTTTTGGTGATTGAGGAGGTGGAATCTGTGGGTTCTTGCAGGATGGCAGCAACCACAGCGGCGGTGGCAACAGCAGCGATTACTTCATGGGTGGGTGTCAGACGTCGAAGGGGCATTGACACGACAGACTGCGGTCCAAATCGACTGGGCGAGCCCCTTGTTGGCAGTTGGTAGTTGGCAGTCAGCAGCAGTAGAAACTAGCAGTGGTAGGAATTGGTTCCAAGACGTCTGCAGACGACAGAGAGCACTCTATTGTACACGAAAACAGCTGTTATGTTAATCATTGATTATTATATTAATTAATGTGGCATAAGTACGGCTTCTCCACTACACTACTGTCCCTGTGAGAATGTGCAGTTGTTTTTCTTTTAAGTGGATATGCAAGAATCTATGGCTGTCTCAATGTGGGTAGGAATAGCTCGCTTTGCATCGTGCAGTGTCGATAGCTGCTGATACTACCAAAGAGGTTTCTAGACCCTTTGGTTACACGCTAGTCGGCGAGCCCTCTCCAGCGCAGGTCTCGCTCTCCATCCCCACCACCGCTGTTTCTTGGGATTTCCAGCTTCCGGTAGCTTTTCGCGCCCCCATGGCCGCTCGGCTGTGCATTCTGTGCTGGTCTTATGGTGAGGTAAGGTTGGTTCTGCTCTTGTGTTTGGTGATGGTAGCGTTTCATTGTCTAGCACATTTAACTTAGGCTCATGAACTTAGAATCATTTTTTGGAATATTTTCTCCGATCGTGTGCAGAAATGTGTTCTCGTTTTTCAATTCAGTGATTTCCAATAGTTTCAGTTTGATAACGGTATGGTATGTTAAAACCTATTGTGATCGTGTCGTGGTGTATGAACTCTGAGTAAATAATTTCTAGCTTTGTAGGGCCCGATTTCTAATAGGTGATATGTTCATTTTTGTACAGTGCATGTAAAAATCTTCTCATCGTTTCCTTCCATGAGTGATATGTGTTCCACATGGTTGGTTCATAGAACAAAGCCTTCAGTTTCCACTCTTGTTTGTTCAATGCCCATCAGGCAAGTAACTATGTGTGTATCCTTCTGATTTCCAATAATATTTTGCAATCTTCTCTCCCCGCCTATTTTAATTTTGCCGTTTCTTCTCCGACTTGTAGTATGCACTCTGTCTTTAAGGTTCCTTAGGTAATTCTAAACATTTCTATGGGTTGCATGCTGTAATTCTTAATTTTATTTTATCGACTTTCTAATTATTTCACTTTTACGAGTTTTTTTGAGACTGGACTTCATCCGTCCCTGTAATGGCCCCCTATCGCGTGTAGCTGTATTTCATTCGCTTCCTTATATAATTCTAAGCATGTCTATGGGTTGCATGCTGTAGTTAATTTTCTTTATTTTTCGGAAACTGAATTTATTCAATTTTATCGGTTTTCGGAACCACGTGGGTCCGAGTTCCGACTTCCGGGGTTTGCAGCTAGTCGCCTGAATTCACTCCACTTCTCATATTAAACCAGTACCTAGATCGATTTCTAACAGACTGCAACTTAAGAATTCACCGTGATTTTGTATAATGAATCCGATTGTCAACCACTTCACCTTCAGTGGAGTGCGTTCATTTAACGTAGCAGTGCATCGCCGTTAGCATGTTTGCTCGCAGTCCAATTCAGATGTAATTTAAGTTGGCTATACACGCGCACTATCTCAAAACTGACGCGACAGACCAGAGCCAACTTCAAAGTGTTTTTGTATATTGTGTTTTGTGCTACCTCCTACTTGCTGAATTTCCCCTACGATAGCGGCGCTTCCGCCTCGTCTCAGCACGCTGATTTTGGTGAGTTTCGTTGTTGCATTGCGTGTGTGTGAGAGAATGAGTGTTGTTTGTGAATCCTTCCCCCCAGTAGCGTTAAATCATGTATAATTTACGTTGGGCACCGTCCACATTAATCCTTGTAAGAGATGCCTTTTTATTGTATTAACAAAATTGGTTCCCCATTTTGCTTGTTTTCTATCTGAATAAACAAGTCTAAGTTCAGCATAATCCGTAAGTTGCCTATAAATTGTAGTTTTAGAGCACCTTCCCTCTTTTATTTAATATTGTTCTTCACAAGTGCTGAGAACAAGCTCAGATGCAATTTTTCTTACGTCTAAATTCCGTTGCACCATAAATGTTTTCTTAGCCACCTTTCTAAGATAACTTTAATTGTGGTGGCTTGCTTATTAATGTATGTGTGTAATAACATGTGAGCTGCTGTGTATATTGACCACTGTAGTATTAACTTCCTGTTATTGAAGTAATTTGAAACGAGTCAGTTCTCAGTTTGGGCCAGGGAACAAGACTTTGTAGCAGGGAGTAACCAGTAGTTCACACAGATCTCATTTGCTAATTTTAGTGATAAAACAAGGCTCTTGTTCCGTACAGTGGTCGACTTTTAAACTTTATGATATTTTGTTTAAACATTTAGCACATTTTTATCGATGGGACTGTTTTATGTAGTTTGCTGAAAGAATACTGTCTGTGTTTGTGCCTTTGTGCTAGCTTGGGGAAGGGGGAAGGAGAGAGAAAGAGAGAGAGAGAGGGGGGGGGGACGGAGGGAGAATGGTGTGGGAGGTCTGACGAAGGCCTGTAGGGCGATATGGAAGGGGTGAACGGTTGTAGAGCCATCTATTGTTAGAGCTTGATCTGCCCTAGTCATCGTTTTCTCCACAGGAAGGCTAACAGATAGTTACCATGTGTGTGGATCGATAATTCCTAAACAATTATTAGCGCAATTACAGTATATACATCTGGCAATAACGATGATTTTCTTTACGTCTCCTCTATATGCACATGTATACTTGTATACAGTATGACCAGTAATTAAAGTTCAGCATATTACGTTACTTAAACTGAGTGTACAGACTTTGTAGTATATATAGTACTGGTATGAGTGGGTACGTCGCCGGCCTAGAGGAGTAAACCTGCTAAGCAAACCAGGAAAAGGCACTAACCGGTCATTTTCGTGGTTATTAGGGCCAGTAAAGCCACGCCAGCCGCAGTACCTGCCAGCCGCCGCCGACATCGATGACGCCGCAGCTGAGCCAGGAGTCAGTGCCGCCAGCACCGGGGACCCCTGTCTTCGGGTGGAGCTGCCACCGCCACCGCCACCGCCAGGGGGTCGCCAAGGCCCCACTGCTGCTTCTCGCAGCCGCCGCCGCCCATCGGACCGCCGGCTTTCCCCGCCTCCTCCTGCGGCCAGGGACGAGCCACCGTCGCATCGATGCTGCCACCGGTCATCCCCACCTCCTCTCGCGGGCCAGGATCGCTGCAGCCGTGTAGGATGCAGGACTTCGAAACTGCCTTCTTCCCTTGCTTTCTTCTTCTTCTCTTTCCATTTTTACCATCATTCCTTCCGAGATTAACTCGCCCCCTCTTACCACCACCATCATCCTATACACCATTCCCTCCCAGGCCTCCACAACCACCACACGGGGTGCCTCTTTTCTTCCCCAATCTCCCATCAGTCTGTCTTTTTATCTGCCACCACTTCCTCTCCTACCGCCGCTGCACACCAACTCTGCCCCTCACAATCTCCCTCTCAGCACCCTCTCCCCCCCCTCCCACTCTCCCACACCTCTACTCAGAAGACTTCCCAGAACTCTCCCCAGTCAGAATTCAGCACCGCTGTGCCACACTGGCAGAGTTGCCACTCCCACCACAGCCTGGCCCTGCTCCCCGCCACACTCCCATCCGACCTGTCCCTCTCCCCGTCCTTCCTGCCCCCCCCCCCCCCCACGTTTCCTGCATCCCTAAGAAGACCGCCGCCAAACGTTCCAGCGCGGAACCCGCCGGTGGCACCTCTAAAAATTCCCCCTCCACCACTGCCTCTGCTCCTCCCTCCTTCTCTGCCCACACCGTGGATACTACGGCGCCCTCTTCCTATGCCACTGTCCACCAAACATAGACCTACGTCCTGTCCCGTCCCAACCCCACATTCCTTGACAACCGTGCCCTGTCCCTCGAAATTAGGAAGTACATCCCCTCCATCCCACCCATACAGCTCATACCATGCAAGGACTTCGTCCTCATGAAGTCCCCCTCCCCCACCTTCCACACCGATGTCCTGTGTGTCCTTCTCACCATCCACTTTGGTCGCCATGCCCCCTCACCCCTTACATCACTTCCACTGCTCCCTCCCCCAACCCCAAGCTCCCCGCCGCCCACCTGCCCTCACCACCATAATCATCAAACTCAGCCCAGTGATGACGAAGGCAGAGGGTTGGAGCAGCTATACAAAACTCCTCTAGCACCACCCATCTGATCCGGATCTTTACTGAGTCCGCACCATCCATTGACCACCTCCTCACCGAGGGGGCGTACATTTGCAATCACCATTACAAGGTAGATATCTCCTACTGCCCTCCCCAATCCTATTGTTGTGGGCGATGTCTCACCTACAATGATCACCTAACCAAAAAGTGCCACAACCACCACCCCCTCCACGTGTCCCCACTGTAATGTGGCCCACTTCCTTCGCCAATGTCCCAGCCTCGCCTCCACACCCACCTGCAACACCTGTGGCGGCCCCCACCCCACCTATATCTACAATTGTCAGGCTCGCCTCTCCCCTATTACCCCTGAGCTGACAGTCCCTGTCCACCCCATCGATCCTCCCATTCACCCCATCATCTCCCTCTGACCCCCTCCACAGTGGAGGGCATCATCAGATTTGTCACCATTGGCATCCACAACATCCACCGTTCCAGCGTCCCCACTCCCTCCACCAAATCATCCTTTTCACCCACTCCAGCAGGCGATTGGAGACAATTGCCACTCTCTCCCAGAACAACTCCCACTTCACCTTCACCCGCAATGTTACCCTCGTCTAAAGCTCACCTGTACCCAGTTTCCCATCGCCATGTGCCACTATCCCCTCCCTCGTAGCTTCCCATGGCACGCCTGCCCTGTACCCTCCTATGTCACAATATCAGCTCCCTCCCTGCCAACAAACACCTTTTCCTGTACACCTTCTCCCAACACTGTGTGGATGCCTTTCTCCTGAATGAAACCTTTCTCCAACCCCACCATTCCATCAGTACTGCACCTTGCCTCCTTCACCACACAGGCAACCCTCCCCTCCCCACACTCGAGGTGGAGTGGCGATCAGCCTCCACCACCTCCCCGTCCGGCCACAACCTCTCCTTAACACCCCAACTGAACACCTGATCCTCAGCCTCTTCTTCCCCTCCCTTACCGTCACCTGTGCCATGATCTACATTCGTGGCAATGAACCCCTTCCATATCACTTCCTTTCCCATGTTGACTGTTCTGTTACAACTTATGTGGTTGCTGCCGACCTCAAACTTTCTTCTCGTTTTGCCACCAAACTTCGGCGGTGGTGTCAGTTCCTCGCCCAGCTCCGTGGTGGCACCGTTCCTCTCCCGCAACCCACTCACCTGGAGAGCAATACCACCCTCGATGTCGTCCTCGCCTCTCATAACCTCCTGGGTATCCTGCAGGTGGAAGTCCTCGACCTGAATGGCACTGACCATGCCCCCGTTCTCCTCACCCTAGACACCCGCAGGTGTCAGGCTCGCACTCGCCGTTCCGAGCCCCCTCTTAAGATAGCCCTTGATTACACCTGTGCTGACTGGGATGCCTACCATCGCTCCATAGACACCCAGGTCGCCAGCCACCCCCTACCCCTCCACAATCCCACCGACATTGACCGTGCTGCTTCCTTCCTACACCAGACCATTGCTGATACTGTCCACTCCCATATCCCTTACCAAGACCATCGGGCCCCACCGCCCCACCCTTCCTCCACAGGCCATACTCCTTCTCTGTGAATGCCGTCGACTTTATCGTTCCTCTCTGTGGACCTGTGACCAGGACATACTCTTACACCACCGGCAAATCTAACGCAACATCAGAAACCTCTCGAGTGCGAAAAGAAATCAGGACTGGCGACAGACATGCACCCATCTTAATGTTTCACTTCCATTCAGTTCCTCCAAGTACTGGAAAGCCTTCCACTGCCTTACTGGCAGTCATTCTGCCCCTCACTACCCACTTCTCCTCAATGACTTTCCCCTTAATGACAACGCCAGTAAGGCGAATAACTTCGCCGCCCAGCTTGAAGATACCTTCTCCATTCCCGACAATCCCAGGTTCGATTATTCCCTCTTCTTAGATGTCCGTGAGCAAACGAATACCTCCATCCCACCACTCGGGCCTGACTTTCAGTAGTTGGACAGCATCCCCCCCCAAAGAACTTAATACTCCTATCACTGCTCTTGACATCGAAATAACACTCCGTACGAAACGCAACACAGCTCCCAGCCATGACTGCCTGACCTACAGGCACCTTCGGACCTGATCCTGTTCCACATGGCCCGTGCTTCCCTCCATACTGTCATACGCTACACCAGCTTCTTCCCCGACCTGTAGAAAACCTCCATACTCTCAGGTTTCTTAAACCTGGCAAACTGCCCTCTGACGCCTTATCCTATCGTCCTATCAGCCTCACCTCGGTGTTCAGCAAGTTCCTGGAAACCATCCTGTACCGCCGCATCCATAAGCATGTCCATCAACACCAGCTCCTTCCTCTCTCCCAATGTGGCTTCTGACGTTCCTTTTCAGCCAATGACCAACTCCTGTGCCTTACCCACCTCCTTTCCATCCAGATGAACTCCTGTCATGCCGCTATCCTCGTTTTCCTCTACATCGAGAAGGTTTACGACCATGTATGGCATTCCAGTCTCCTTTTCAAGCTCCAGCTCTATGCCCATCCCATTAATTATGTCCGCTTCATAACTTCCTTTCTCGCCCATCGCCCATCCTATGTCACTGTCAATAACTCCAATTCCCGTTTGTTTTTCCCCTTCGCCAGCGTAAATCAGATCTCCCCCGTCCTCTACCTTATCTATTCAGCTGATATGCCACAACAACAGCCTCCTGTCCATTTCCTACAATACGCAGACGACACCGCCTTCCTTGCCATCGCCCCCTCCATTGCCCACTCCCAACACCTCCTTCAGTCCCATCTCTCCAAATTCTACTCCTGGTACAACCAGTGGCTCCTCACTGTCAACCCCACAACATCCCAGGCAATCATCATAGGTCACACCAACCCTTCGTTCTGTCACCACGACCTCTACCTCACACTCCTTGGCCGCCCCATCCCGCAAACCAAAACGCTCAAACACCTTGGCCTCACCCTTGACCACTCCCTCTACTAGAAACTGTACCTCCAATCCGTCCATGAAAAAGCCCTCTCCCGCCTCAACATCCTTAAGCTCCTGTCCGGCCAGATGTGGGGCCTTAACCTCTCCACCATCCTCTTCACTTACCGATCCGTCATGCATCCTATCCTCTGCTTCTTCCATCCCGCCTGGGTCTCCGCCGCTCCACCTGCCCACTACGAATCCCTCCAGATCCTAGAACGCCACACCCTACACCTCGCTTACCGTATCTGCCTCCCGTCCCCCATCCTCACCTTCTGCAGTTCCTAGAACACCTCCGCCTCTTCTATGTGTCCCATAAAATAGAATCCCTCAACCCAGTCGTCTCTCAACTCTTGCTGCATCTTGGGCCTCTCACATGCCGATACCCTATTGTCCCTCCCTCCCTTTACCTTCACACTCTCTGCGTCCTCTCCGAGGGTAACTTCCATCAATTCCCTCTCCTGGATGACGCCCTCCATCCCGACATCTACCCCTCCTTTCAATCTTAGTCCATCCCCGTATTTGTAAAACCTCCCTTCCTCCCCTCTACCATCCATGTTCCCTTCCATGCTTGGTTCTCCTCACCCAGCTCTTTCATTCGGTGAGTCCTTTCACCTTCCCCCTGTTCCTGCCTTTCACCTTCCCTGCACATCCTATTCCCACCTCGCTTCTCCTTCCTTCCCTTTTCCCACTGCGGGGCCCCTGTGTCGACATGTTTTAACAGTGCGCCATTTAGTGTTGTACCAGTGTTTGTGCTATGTGCTCAAGTGGTGTTTTAATACTTCAGCAGCCGCCAATCAGGCCGAATATTTGAGTTGCCATGTATTTTAATTCTGTGCTTTGTCGACGTCCTGTTTGTGTCATCAAGTGTTACTTTACTCATCATGTCTTTTATTTTCTATGTATGTGTGTTTTTTACCACCGTGGCTCTTTTAATTTCAGACTATGTGTTTTTCAATTCTCCTTGTCTCTTGTAACTGTCTCACTTTTAATTCTCTTTCATTTTGTTAATTCTGCTTTTATTTTCTCCTTTAAGACTCTTTATTTTCTTGTTGTACCAATCTATAATTCTATTGGCTGCAGAGCAACGATGAAGCTGCTGCCAGCCTACCCCACATGGGACTTGAAATCCAATAAAGAAAAAAAGTGAGTAGGTATTCACCGACCAGGAGGAAAATGTTTCCAGACCAAACAGGAGCTGGTCACCTTAAGTGAGGAATAGATTCCTTCAGAAGTAGGTGTAGTTAAGAAACAACAGACTTTCACTAGGTTTCAAAAAAATTAGATAGTAGGAAGAAAGTTCAATTGTTAGGCAGTAGCCATGGAAGAGGCGTGGGCCAGATTTTGCAGGAAAAACTAGGTGACAGGTACCAGGTCACAAACTTTTTCAAGCCCACTGCGGGTCTTAGGGAGGTGGTAGAGGATATAGGTTCCTTGTACAAGGGTTTCACAAAACAGGATCATGTTGTGATTGTGGATGAAGTGGGAAACAGCATTGATAGGAATCAGGGCTATGGTATTGATTGTGACCTGCTTAAAATAGGTTCTGCAACGACCCAGAAAAATGTTGGACTGTTGCTTGTTTTCGTGTGGTATGATCGACGCCAACTGAACCACTCTGTCAGGAGAGTCAATATGGAGATTGATGAACTGCTTAGTACGGGTACTCTGTCAGACATAGGATTGGTTCCTGTTGATGCTATTGATATGAAGGATTTCACTAGGCATGGCCTGCATCTCAATAGGAA
This sequence comes from Locusta migratoria, assembly GCA_026315105.1. NCBI lineage: Eukaryota > Metazoa > Arthropoda > Insecta > Orthoptera > Acrididae > Locusta > Locusta migratoria. The sequence continues at coordinate 16,875,709 of CM048755.1, forward strand.
AGGGAAGGGGAAACTGGCTGCTTTGATAGCAAAATCCTTATGAGGAGACGCTGCAATTCATGGAAGTACTTCTATTTTACGCTAAGATCAATATCCAGTGGGACGCTCAGGCCGGGAGGTGCTAAAAATGTTGAAAATCAAATGTTTCTCACAAAAGTAAAGTAAAAAATAATTTAGCATTTTCCACCAGAATATTGGGGGACTAAAGAATAAAATAGATGAGCTTTTGGTTTGTTTAGATGATATAGAAACTGATAATGTAATTGATATGCTATGCATGTCTGAGCATCAAATTGTCATGGGTATGGAAAATGTGAATGTCACTGGATATAAATTAGCTTCAAATGTAAGTAGAGATAATAAGATAAGAGGAGGAGTTGCGATATAAAGCTATCACTTTTAAAAAAAATTAGAAACAAAAAAGATCTGTGTAGAGCATCATATTGAAGCATATGCTTGCCAGCTTAAACTCAATGATGATTATCTTATAATTGAACAGTATATAGCTCCCCTTCAGGAAACTAACAGTTATTTCTGGAAAACTTGGATGCCTTGTTGTGTTATCTGTCAGATAGGGGGAAGCAAATTATTATTTGTGGTGATTTCAATGTTGAGTCACTGGAAGAGTGTAATAGGAAGAAAGACCTGGAAGTCTTACTTGGCTCATTCAATCTCACATCCATTATTGATTTTCCTACTCATGTAGTAAAGGACAGCAGTACATTGATCGACAGTTTTTTTACAGACCAAGATGAATTTAACAACATAAATGCTTGTCCTGTTGAGAAGGGTCTTTCTGATCATGGTGAGATAGATAGATTATTTATTTGTTCCGTAGATCCAAATTGAGGGGATCCTCATGGATGTGGAACATGTCAAGAAACAACTAGTAACAGTAAATGACATAGCTCCATTCAGTAATACGAAACTGTCCTTCCAACTTAGGCGGTCAATTAATGGCTTAACAACTAGAAATTTCAAAGAAAGTCTACAGCAGTTGTGGGATGAGGTTTATAAGGAACACAATTTAAAATATAACGTATTTCATGATACATTTCTAAGTGTATTCAAAAACTGTTTCCCCCAAAAATTAGTTAAATATAATTGTAAAAAACCATGCAAAAAATATCTTGGAACCGAAAAAGGGGACTATATCTATCCGCAAGAAAGAGTAATAACCCAGAAACAATAAAATATTATAAACATTACTGTGCTACATTAAGAAAGGTTATTAAAAATCATGAAGCATGTGCATCATCTCTCTGATTAGTTCCTCTTATAATAAAATTAAAACAATTTGCAATAGTATTAAAAGGTAGACAGGGCAACCAAGAGCAGAGGAAGAGGGTATTACCATCAAAACAAATGGAAACTTTAGTAACAAAAAATCGGAAGTTGAGAACATTTTTAATGATTACTTTTTAAATGTTGTAGAGAAAATAGGATCTAAATGTTCATTAGAAGTAGAAAGGCAGTTAATGGAAAGGGCCATACGTACACAATTTGTTACAATTGAAATTCCACCCTCCTTTCCTTCAGAAATTAGGAAAGTAATAAACTCTCTCAAGGGTAAAAGGTCATATGGAATTGATGACATTTCGAGCAGAGTATTAAAAGCTTGTTCCCAAGAGATAAGTAGGATTCTCAGTCATATATTTGATAGCTCTTTAAAGAAGGGTATTTTCCTGGATAGACTGAAATATGGTATCGTTAAACCTTTGTATAAAAACAGGGATACATCTGATGTCAACAACTACCGCCCAATTTCACTTCTGACAGCTTTATCCAAATTTTTTGAAAAAGTTATCTATTCTCGAGTTGCTTCACATATTAGTAAAAATAAAGTTCTAACAAAATGTCAGTTTGGTTTTAAAGAAAGCTTTTCAACAGAAAATGCTATGTATACCTTCACTGATGAAATATTAAATGATTTTAATAACTGGACATCACCAGTTGGAATTTTTTTAGATCTCTCAAAGGCTTTTGATTGTGTAAATCATGAGATTCTTTTAGATAAGCTTAAGTATTGTGATATGAGTAGGACAGTGCACAAATGGTTTTCCCGGATAGACTGAAATATGGTATCATCAAACCTTTGTATAAAAACGTAAAGTTTTAAAGTTGTAAAGTTAATAGTTGGCTGTTTTTACTGGACCCCCAGTGCTGCTGTAGCAGTTTTAGAATCATTCAAAGAAAGTATACACCAGGTAGTGCATAGGTATCCGGGCCATATAATATTAGTTGGAGGAGACTTCAACCTTAAGAGTATAGATTGGGACCTCGCTAGTAACATATCAGGCGGTACAGACAAGCAGTCTTGCAAGCTAATTTTGGACACATTCTGCGAAAACTGCCTTGAGCAGTTAAACCGGCAACCCATGCGCAATGGAAATAGTCTAAACCTTATAGCCACAAACAGGCCTGACCTTATTAACGATGTCTGTGTAGAGACAGGAATTAGTGATCATGATATCGTCATAGCGTCGATGGTGACCAAAGTTCATAAACCAATCAAGAAGGCTAAGAGCGTGTTTTTGTTGGGAAGAGCCGATAAGCAAACGTTACGATCTCACTTAGAAAATGAATGGGCATCGTTTAATTCCGGGACTATGGATGTTCAGGAATTGTGGACCAAATTTAAGTGCATTGTTAATAAAGGGTTAGACAAATATGTGCCAGTAAAGACGATTAAGGATGGAAAAGATCCACGTGGTATAATAACAATGTTAGAAAGCTGCTGAGAAAGCAAAGACTCTTGCACTCTCGATTCAAAAAAGGACATGCAAATGATGACAGGAAAAAGTTAGTAGAGATTCGTGTGTCTATAAAAAAATTGATGCGCGAAGCATACAATAATTATCACAGCCATACCTTAGCAAAAGATCTTTCTGAGAACCCGAAAAAATTCTGGTCCTATGTAAAATCGATAAGTGGGTCAAAGCCCACTGTCCAGTCACTCGTTGATCATTCTGGGAAAGTAATAGAAGAAAGCAAACGGAAAGCTGAAGTTCTAAATTTAACCTTTAAGAAATCTTTCACGCAGGTGGACCGCACAGAAGTACCATCATATAATCAACGTACTAATTCCGAAATGGGGGACATAGTAATAGCTATTTCCGGTGTAGAGAAGCAGCTGAGAGAGCTAAATGCGAAAAAGTCTGCTGGCCTGGATGGAATACCAGTTCGGTTTTATAAGGACTATTCTGCGGCGTTGGCCCCCTACTTAGCTTGCATTTATCGCGAATCTTTAATTCAGCGCAAAGTTCCTAGTGATTGGAAAAAAGCGCAGGTGACTCCCGTTTATAAGAAAGGAAAGAGAACTGACCCATACAATTACAGGCCAATATCGTTAACATCAGTTTCATATAGAATTTTGGAGCATATTCTCAGTTCGAATATAGTAAATTTCCTTGAAACGGAAAAGCTTCTTTCCATGAATCAGCACAAGTTTAGGAAACATCGTTCATGTGAAACTCAGCTTGCCCTTTTCTCACATGACATCTTGCGAGCCATGGATGAAGGGCGACAGGCGGATTGTGTTTTTCTCGACTTCAAAAAGGCGTTCGACGCGGTGCCACACTACAGACTGCTAACGAAGATACGAGCTTATAGAATAGGTTCATAGATTTGTGACTGGCTGGAAGACTTCCTAAGTAATAGAACGCAGTACGTTGTTCTCGACGGCGAGTGTTCATGAGAGACGAGTGTATCGTCAGGCGTGCCCCAGGGAAATGTGATAGGACCGCTATTATTTTCTATCTATATAAATGATCTGATGGACAGAGTAAGTAGTAATTTGCGGCTGTTTGCTGATGATGCTGTGGTGTATGGGAGGGTGTCGTCTGTAACTGACTGTAATAGCATACAGGATGACTTAGACAAAATTTCTAGTTGGTGCGAAGAATGGAAGCTAGCACTCAATGCAGAAAAATGTAAGGTGATGCGCATGAGTAGAAAAAACAATCCTATAATGTTCGAATACAGCATTAGTAGTGAGCTTCTTGATGCAGTCGCATCGTTCAAATATCTAGGCGTAACATTACAGAGCGATATGAAATGGAACGAACATGTAAGGACAGTTGTGAGTAAGACGGACAGCCGACTTCGGTTTATTGGGAGAATTTTGGGAAGATGTACTTCACCTGTAAAGGAGACCGCTTATAAAACGCTTGTACGACCACGTCTTGAGTATTGGTCAAGTGTTTGGGACCCGCAGCAGATCAGTTTAAAGAAAGACATAGAGGCGGTTCAGAGGCGAGCAGCTAGATTTGTTACCGGTTCATTTGAGCATTGCACGAGTGTCACGGAAATGCTCCGGCAACTCAATTGGGGGTCGCTGGAAGAAAGACGACGTTCTTTTCGTGAATTTCTGTTAAGTAAATTTAGAAGGCCGGAATTTGAAGCTGAGTGTAGTACGATCTTGCTGCCGCCTACTTACATTTCGCGTAAAGATCACAAAGAGGAGATAAGAGAAATTAGGGCTCGTATGGAGGCATATAGGCATTCTTTTTTTCCTCGTTCAATTTGGGAGTGGAATAGGAAAGGAAATGTCTAGCAGTGGTTCAGTGTACCCTCCGCCACACACCTTACGGTGAATTGCGGAGTATGTATGTAGATGTAAATTATACTTAACTGGAAGAGTGCAGAAAGTTGAAATAAGCAGTTCACATGATATAGAAGAAATAATTAATTCGTCTAACTGGGGAGTTATCAAAAAATTGGGTCCCACAAGGTTCGGTCTTAGGTCCTTTGCTGTTCTTAATATATATTAATGACAGCCCATTCTACATTCATGAAGATGCTAAGCTAGTTCTTTTTGCTGATGACACAAGTATAGCTATCACGCCTGACAAACAGAAATTAACTGATGAAATTGTAAATGATATCTTTCAGAAAATTATTAAATTGTTCTCTAGAAATGGACTCTCATTAAACTTTGATAAAACTTCGTAACTGACGCTACTTAGGCGACTTTCGTCTCAATGATGGTAAAATGATGACGAGGACAACACAACACCCAGTCCCCGAGCGGAGAAAATTTCCAATCTGACCTATATATAAACCAGATGAACTTTAAATTCTTTGTTACAAGTTGCTAATATTAATTTCATGAATAAAAATTCGAACTGTAATGACTCAACTGATCTCCTGCCCCCAATAGTTGTTTTACACAATTAGAAAGTCAAACTTTTTGAACTTCCTGTCGACCAGTACTGACTTAAAGTAGCTCGTTTTTAAGAGCTACAAGTATTGTAAAAGCCTGTTATTTATTTCATTCAATCCTAAATTGTCTTGACTAATAGCATGTTAGGCAAGAGTAACTACCTCTGAACACAAGTAGTAGTGCTACTTGTATTCCTTCAAAATATAAATGGGAAGACAGTATTCTTTCTTCTTATTCCTTTCTAAAACCGATTTGTGAAGCCAAACACTGAGCAGCTCATCACCATCATGTTTCATGTATATTGTAGTAGTGAAACAGTACAGACGTGACTACAAACTGAGTATATATACCGCAGAAGCTATATAATATACGATTTATCTCCTAATATCCCTTATCTTTATCTCACGTTTGCTACTATCATGGTGGCTGGACGAAGGTTCAAATTAGCCCACGACAGCAGCACCGTTGAGTCTAGTTATTTTTACAAGGTCTTCAGTTAGTCTAAATTTATAGATGAACTCTTTCGATGTGGAGCCACAAACCAAACTGTTTTCTTGAAATTGGCTGACAGGTATTTCGTAGAGCTGGCAAATCAGCATGGACAGAATTGCGCGCACTTCCCACGTCTGTCCGTCGGATATAACACCCTATATCTCGAAAATGAAATAAGTAATCGTACTGCTCTGAACCTTAAATAAAATTTCGATATCACACCTACATTTCGTCCACAGCTTTGCATGTGATAAAAGCAACCATACGCAAAGTCAACACAATGCGATTTTTCGTCTGAGGACTCATTAAAAGGTTGCACACTAGTTTACATAATTTGATATAGCACAGTAACTATATGGGGTAACGAATAGAAATTCTGAACACTATCGAGCAAAAATATCACACTATAAGATGTGAAAAAATTAAATTCTTTGTTTTCTCATAATCGGCTTATAAATATTATAAGCGCTCGGAACATTGTGGTGGTCAGTGTATAAGTAGCAGCAGGATGGGCCCAGCATGGCCGACACTGGCAAGCTGGTCATACTTTCGCTATACATAACTGTATAGGCGCTGGCTTTCCCGAATGGTATGTGTCTGCAGGTCTCTGGTGTACACAGCGTATTAGGGGATTGAGAATGTTTTCTTGTGAGAGGCTGGTTGAGACAATGTTGGATACCATCATTTGCTCCCCTCGAAGTTCATGTAAATCTTCTTTTTCAACATCATACATCATAGTTCATATATCATATTTCCTGGGAGACCTAGAGCTCTTAGCTTGTGGAGAAACATGATTATATTATCATATGCTCCCGTATATATAAGAACAAAATGATATTCTTTTCGTAATTCAAAAGGCTGTCAGGATATATATCAATTGTGCCTTTCCCTTTATAAATCCAAAGTGGAAAGTAACCAAGAAGATGTTTGATTCCAGCCATCACTCATATCGTTGTTTATCTAATACTTGAATTGTTTTGCCTATAAATGACAAAAGCACAATGAGTCAGTATGAAAATACTGACTTATATCTTTCCTGCTTTCAACACTGGGACAATTGATTACCTGTGTTTTCCAATCTTCGACGAGGACTTCAGAACTACAAAATTAATTGTATACTACAAACGAAGTAGTAGTACACTGGATGGAATGGTACATATCATTACACTATGAATGCTATCAGTGCTTGGAGAACTGTCCATGGCCAAATGAATTGCCTACTATAGGTCTACTAAGGTAAATGTGGAGGCACTCTGGTGGACACAAGCGACGTCAAGTGTATAGGGAAGGAGCAGAGATTTTATTGATGAATTCTTATACTCAAAAAGCTTCCATCATAGGGAATATGGCCAGATCGTTTGTTCCTGAATTTATAGATTTTTGTGCCGTAAGTCCGTGATGCTTGTTTCCTTAGTTAATGATGAGCAAAAGTTTAACCAACTTTCTTTTCACTCCTGTGGACTTTCTTAATCTATGTTTGTATTCCCGTCTTTTTCAGGATAGTTTCTAGACTTCGTTGCTTTCGATAAGTACTTACAGCAGAAAGGAAGGGAGAGAGGAAGTTTAGGGTTTAATGTCTAATGGCGAAAGAAATCGGCCATTACATTTCAGCGGGACTATCCCAGTATTTGCCTGGCGTGATTTAGGTAAAGCATAAAGAAAGTAAATCTGAATGGCCAGATGTGAATTTGGATCAGCGTTCTCGCAAAGTCGAGTCAACTGTGTTACCACTGCACCATCTCGTTTCGTACCAAGTGTAGCGTCGACATGCCACTGCCTAAGAGCAGTTAGAGTTCCACCAAACTGTAACTTGACAGTAATTAAGTCCTTCTTCCTAGAAATGGCTGCAGGAGCTGCGTCATTAATGCCATAAAATAGCATCTTGTAGGCTATCTGGTGAGGAGTGCCTTATTCAGTTCAGATACCTAATTAATAAAAATTGCTTTATCGACTTCTGTTCTCATTTCTATAGAGTGTGGATGTGAGCTCTGTTCCGTTATTGTAAACCCTAATTAATTTTTCACTTTTAGGTGGTATATGATTTCGCTTGCGGAAAAACACTCAATGGCAAAAAAGAAAAAAAAAAAAAAAAAAAAAAAACAATAGTAACGGATCATTTGCAATTTACCACGAAAACGAGAGATTAAGTACACACAAACCATATACATTATGACTGTGCATTGCAAAAATAGAATAACTTCACCTACATAAACATCGAAACTTTCTTCCCCAGAAACTTTGACCTCCGAGGCCGAAGGCATTGAGGAGCTATGCTACGATGAGCGAGGCCGTTGCCGGTCGGGGGTTCGAATCCCCCGTCGGGCATATATGTTTGTGCCGTCTTTAGTATGAGCGAGTTCATAAGTATTTTGCAAGTTTATGGACTGATGACCCCGCAGTTACGTCCCATAAGCTTTACAAACATTTGAACATTTTGACCTCTGATCCCGTTAATACTTGCATAATTATCATTATTTGAAACGTAATGTGGAATGTATGATGTTTCTTTTCATCCACAGCCAGTGGTAGAGTTAAGAATACGCTGTGGTTCCAACAAGTTTGCATCCTTCACGTTTCGTCAGGCGATCGTATATCGAAAATTTCTGTCGATATCAATAGGGATACTACTTCTTAACATGAATTTCTTTGGACACATGAAGTTTATGCTGATAGTTGTTGTGCAATGGTATGGGTGTGTTTACAGATTGGTAGAGGTTGGAATTGACGTTTGAGTATGTCGTGTGTTGAAAATGTTACAGCATCGGTTGTCGAGAGGTCTGTTAGAAATATGACGGGTTACTGGGATTCTGAAGATTATGGGTAATAATGAATTGTACTTTCAGCAGGAACTTGATAGATGATGATGGCATTAAAAAGCTAACAGTGGGACTGTTGTCTTTGTATGAAGCGGATCTTGTGAAAGCGAAAGGGCAGCTTGATGAATTAACGTGAGTTTAATTTATAGAAAAATTAGCTCAGTGATGTGAAGGACATGTTTGTAACATAGGATGAAGAAATTGGTTATTTAAGACCAGCATGATCCACGCGTTTGTAGCACAGTTAAATTGTTATAAGCACCATTATTACGTACCTGCTTGGCATCAATAGGTGACAACCACACTTTGCAATATTGTCACTCCTTTTCTATTCAGTGACCGTCATATATTGTGATTCATTGTTTTACATATTTGTCGTCTGTTTCAGAAAAAAACAGACTTCAGTTATCACTCAACTGCAGGACGAAAATGAGAAGCTAAATAAAATGCAATGCGCGAATGATCTTCAAGAAATGGTAATAATAATAATAATAATAATAATTTCTTTTTCACTTTACACATGATCTCTCAGTTTAGTAGTTGGATATAATGTAAGTGGCTATTTATTGCTACAAGACAAAACTGAACCACTCTTTTTCCATTCCACAACATTTAGAAACTTTTGCATCGTTTATGATCTAACCTGTCGACGTTGCTAAGTCGCGTTACTACTAATTGTCCTAGAACTACTAACAACCATTGTGAATAAATGCTTAGTCGACATATTTTGTCACAGATTAGTTTAATTTTTTTTTGTGAGAGATTGTAAATGAGTTGAGTTGCTACATGTAGGCATTTTAGTAATACCATCATTTCAATTTTTTGTCAATTAACAGTGCTCCATGGTGAAGCAATATCATTTCAAGTTAACTACAATAAAAAAGGATATGTCACAATTACATGAAAGAAGCTTAAAACTCAAAGTGAGTATAAAATTGCTTACCTTTTTTCTTACTGTTTGTTCTCACTTCTTCCCATATTTTGTTCCCATCATTGTGTTAAAATTTCGAGGTAAAATTTTAAATTTCGTGTTGCGGTGTAGTGTCGAGTATTCAGATGTTGGCAGCAGCCGGAGCAAACAGAATCATATTGTGACGGGATTACTTTTTTGTGCCAACCATGGAGTAAATAATGCTGTTCCTGCTCTACAGTTGATAGTATTTCAATGTACCCTTGTCTGCTCAATAAGTTGACCGTACTTGTCACCAGAAAAATTCATAACAAAACATTCGGAAAACATGGCTGCTGTACTTAACATGCAGTGGCCGTAGCCAACATCTGAATATAAAACTCCATGCCGTGACATGGACTGTAAAATTAAGTCAATTTAGAAGTTTCTGACAAGACTTAAACATCTTTTCATTCTGTGTTATCTTACATGATAATGTCTTTGTGGAAATCATTCACTTGACCATGAATTACATTCTCACCTAATGATGGCACACTGTGACAACGTGTGTGTTAAAACGCTGCACAGTTTACCATTGAGAAAAAAGTTTATGTACAGTCCTATGTAAGCAGTGTTAATTGCACTCAGGAACTATCACTGCTTAGATTTTAAAGGATATATAAGGCTTAGGGATTTTATTGTGGGGATTTCATATCAACTAAAATGAAGCTTGCAGATAGTAAAGCTTTGATGTAGATCAATCATTTAAAAGAATGTTTTAGGCTATTGCGTAACATTTCTGTTTCCTGGCTTAGCTAGGTATGGTCCCTTTTAAGGATTTGACTTCCACTTTTTCAAATTTTTGGGGGAAAAAACACTATGCGGTGCATATCCATTGTGCACTGTGGTATGCCACACACACTATTAGATTGGATCTAGATTGGCACCTGAAATCCAACATGGTATCCAGTCCATTGGTGAGTGGGGTGGCTTGTCATGTACCCTTTTGATTGTACCCAATGCCCACACAGGAATTACTGTACAGTACTGATGACCTGGCAGTTAACTTCCAACTTACGCCAAGGAGTAAGTGCCCGTTATGACTAGGGACCTTGAGTAACTGATCACTGGCGAAGTAGCCATTGGTGCATTTGGGTGGTACCGATGAAGAGCCCCTGGCATGAGTGGGTGGCACAGAGACAAATATTCCACAATGAATCCTAATAAAATACACAAAAGCTTGTTTGACCCAGCACACTCATTAGAGAGGAATGGGTATTTGAGTGTGGACACATACAACGCTACAGCTTTTCCTACCTTGGTTCCCTACGAGAAGAGTGATAGGCTCACCTGAAGACGGGGATGCCACCCATCAGCTTTGACCCTTGACATCATCGCAGCGCGGTAGTTTTTAGGTATTTGCATGTTTGTAGAAGGTGTGAGTAATTATGTGGTGGTAGAGTTAAAAACGATCGTTTGTTTACAAGGACAACATAGCATATAGATTATGATTTTGTGTTTAGAAAGTGCTCTGTAGCTTTTCTGATGGTTAAGTGTAGGTTAACCGAGAGATTTTCCTTTGCAGGTGAGCACCAAAGGCCCGAATTTTTGGGCTAAGACCTGTTATCGGTGGTGCATTCTGTTATCTATAATTTTAGAGGATAACTACAGATTATTTGTATCTACAATACAGATGTATTAAGATATCATGTATACTGGTTTCCCGACATTTTGATGACATCATGGGTCAAAGCAGACATGTGGTATCCCAGTCTTAAGTTATGCCGAGTGATAAGCCAAAATTTCAGGCTTTAAACCCTTCGTGTAGTACCTGGTTTGTACCTATACCAACGGGTATACATTTACAACACCAGAACCACTATTTTGTGAAAAAGAGGAAAAGTTTATAGAGTTTTAATTCCAGGGAGAAGTGAGAAATAGTGTGTTATTAACACCAACTCATCATCCAACCTACAGCCTTTTACGCATGCGAAAGTCAAGTAGGTGTCACCACTGTACCTGACACAAAACTGGAATATGGTCCAAGGAATCATGTCCACAGAACTGTCACACTCCAGAGGAGGTGGTCTGGACTAATCTGGAGTGGCTAACTGTGGATTTTATTAGACATGTACAGTTCCAGAAAATACAGATACAGGCGCCCTTATCTTTGGCGTTGAAGGGAATGTCCTCCTGGATAAAGTAAAGGTCATGCTTTATAGGTGACGTGAAGCCATATGACCTACCACCCATTAAATGCTTCAGATCTATCACCATATGATATCTCACCGCATTGTGGACTCAATTATGGCAGCTAAGGAGGATCGATCTATGAAAGTAGTCCTAGTTAGCAACCACCTGTGTTTCAATTACACAGACCACTTTTTTGCTAGAATCGACTTAATAGACTTACACGAGTCAGCAACTGCACTAACAATTGAAACAGTTTATTATCCAATCATCAGCCAACAGTTGTGGATATTTACATGTAATATTACTATGTAATGGGGCATGTTAAATAATAAATAAATAAATAAAAGTTGTGGATATTTTCTGCATTCATACTTCAACATATTTCAATCCTTCTGAATCCTGAAGGTGATCCAGAGAGATTGAAACATCTTAATGTAATTAAAAAAAAAAATTCACAAATTTTTGGCTGATGATCAGTAATAACTGTTTCAAATGCACAGGCCACCATTTTCCATGCTCAACAGTATGTCCTACTGTCGAGAAAGAAAAGGAGATACATGAATCCAAATTGATTGGTTGTTACATTTACTAAGACATGTAAGAAAGGCGTAATTGAAGACCGGGTTACAACCCATCGGCATTGATAAATTGTCATGTCAGAGTCTCACAAGATAATGCTACATATAGACATACCTACTAGCACAACAAACACTATCAACGAACATAAATATTGTCGCATTGAAATGAAAGCAGGCTTGACTTCAAAGGCAACTGAACACAGCACTTATACTGAAAGCACGTTTATTCCGAACACAACATACACACAGCACTGACTGCCTCTTGGTCAGAGTCCTCTGCTATTTATACACAGACAGAATGTACCAGAAATTAGAACGACAGTTAACATAAGAAACAAGTAGAATTTACAAGTGAACATAAGAAAGATGTAGAACATTCTGGAATTGTCAATTACAAAGAAATAAATTTTTGCCGGGGGGCCGGATTGAACCGGCGACCTTCAGCACCGTAGTCCATGACGCTATCCCCTTCGCCACGCTGGCAGTCGGCATACGTGGTCTCTCGCGGCATTGCTCCCCCTCCTAGAAAAACAGCGACCCGCTGTTATGTTCCCTGTGGAGCTAGCTGCAATGTCATTGACCTTGACCTTGTCATGGGTCCTGTGTATTGCAGCTCAACTGAGTCCTTCCCTTCTCCATGATTATCGACGAAAGACATTCCTGTCTTGCCTTCATCAGTAACATTACCATCCTTGGAGTCCTTGAACAAGAAGCCATTGTTGTCTATCTGCTCTTCAGGATCGTAGTAAGGCTTCATGCGCAGGACGTGAACAACGTCTCTTCGCTTTTATCGATTTGACGACGGCCCATAATCCTCAACTTCGTATGTGATGTCTGACAGGCGGCGTATGACACGATATGGACCAAAGTATCGCTTCAATAACTTTTCTGACAGTCCAACCTTCCGTACAGGGGTAAAAATCCATACCAGATCTCCTGGGCTTTACACAACAGGTCGGTGCTTGTCGTTATACCGCTGACGGTCCTTCTCCTGGGCGTCCAGTGTCTGTATGCGAGCCAGCTGTCTTGCTTCTTCGACCCTGGTGATGAGCTGTTTAACATAGTCAACCTAAGTGTCGTCCGGTTGGAAAGGGAACAGCGTATCCATTGTCGTCTCAGCTTCACGGCCGTGGAGCAGGAAAAACGGCGTGAAGCCTATGGTGTCTTGTCTTGCGGTATTGTAAGCAAATGTCACGACTGGCAGAATTGTATCCCAATCCTTCTGCTCAACATAGATAGCATATCGGCTAACGTCTTGTTAAAACGTTTCGTAAGACCATTTGTCTGAGGATGGTATGCAGTTGGCATTCTGTGGACAATGTCGCACCCTGACATTACCTCTGATACTAGTTTTGAGTGGAATACTTTTCCACGATCAGATTTCATGACACGTGATGCTCAATGATTCAAAATAATGTCTTCTACAAGGAATTTTGCGATCTCTGGAGAATCTGCAGCCGGCACAGGTTTAGTGACAGCATAACGTGTGAGGTAGTCAGTGCAGAGTATTATCCATCGGTTACCGGTTGTCGACTTTGGGAACCTCCCTAAAAGATTGATCCCAACTCGGTGGAATGGAGCTGCTGCCGGCAGAATCGGTACGGGATGCCTTGGAGGCATTTGCGGCACATGCTTCCGTCACTGGCACTCTTTACAGTGACTCACATAGTGCTTGACAGATCGGTAGAGACCTTTCCAGTAATACCTGCGTCTGATTCTGTCGAGGGTCTTCACGAATCCCAGATGACCGGATATTGGAGCATCGTGGAAATATTTGAGAATAACTGGTTGGAGATGAGCTGGAATGACTAGTAGCCATTTGGGGCCCAGTGGATCGTAGTTGCTCTTATACAATGTTCCATTTGGTCGGTTCTCCTTTCTCCGAGGCCTCTGTGGTTTTTAATAGTGCTGGATCTTCCCTCTCCAGCTGTAACGTCTAATTCTAAGGGCTGAAATTTCATTTATGCCGTTGTTCCACTAATGGATTCCTCAAAAGGCAGTCGGCATCCTAGTGTTTGCGCCCGTTCTTAAATACCACTGTGACATCGTACTCTTGGAGTCTTAGTGCCCATCTTGCTAGTCGACCTGAAGGATCCTTCAAGCTAATCAGCTGACATAAAGAATGGTGGTCTTGTGTGTTTGCAAGAGAGCTTCTGTGAAGTTTGGAAAGTAGGAGGAGAGGTACTGGCGGAAGTAAAGTTGTGAGGCGGCATTGTGAGTCGTGTCGGGATACCACAGTCGGTAGTGCGCTTGCCCGCGAAAGGCAAAGGTCCCAGGTTAGAGTCCCGGTTCCGGCACACAATTTTAATCTGCCAGGAAGTTTCATATCAGCGCACACTCTGCTGCAGAGTGAAGTTTCATTCTGGAAACATCTTTCTTTCTGATTTTTTTCAGCCACCGATAATCGACACAGAATCGTCATGTGCCATCCTCCTCCTTTACGAGGACCACCGGAGATGACCAGGGACTCTCCGAAGGTTGAATAGTGTCATCTTGCAACTACTTCTCCACTTCCTCCCGAATTACCCGTCTTTCAGCTGGTGACACACTATACGAACGCTGGCTAATTGGTGGATGATCCCCAGTATTTATACGGTGCCTTGTAGTGGGCCGTTTCGTCTGACTTTTCCCCTGCTGAGGTGTGAATGCACCCGAAAATTGACGTAGTCTAGCTAACACATGCTAGCGTTGTTCCTTGATCAGTCCGGGCACTATTGGTAGTTACACGTTTGTTTACTCCAGTGTGTTGTCTGTACTAACAGCAGAGAGTGGGTCTTCGTTGATGATGTTGAGCTCACCGTCCTAGATTGGTTCAGCTGTCCCTTTACACATTCCTTTGGGGATAAGTTGCGACCGCTCGTGACAATTTGTGATCCAAATCTCTCCTCGACCTCTGGTAATGCTTATGATAGCCACTGGTATGTAAATTTCTTTTGTGAGCCTGATAAACTTTTTACTATCAACAAGCACTTCAGTTTAATTGCTCATCTGTGTTTGTGACTGCAACTTTTCTCATCATCAACGGCGGGATCGTCACATTGTCAATGGCAAAGAATTTCCCAGAAAATTCTGTATTACGTGTATCTGTTGGAACAACTTCAATTTTCAGCTCAGATCTTCCACAGTCAATGATAGCTTGGGATGCCTGAAGGAAGTCCCACCCGAGGATGACATTGTGACTACTTTCTGTTAACATGACAAATTCAAACGGCTGCGTCCTGTTGTTGATGGTTATTCTTGCGACACAAATTCCTGCTGGCTGGACGTACTTTCCATTCGCAACCTTCAGCACAGTTGCCCCCGTATCACAGTACATTGTCTTCTTTAGTGTGCGGTGGTAATTATCCGACAATACAGAAAGAGACGGTCCTGAATCAACAAGTGTCCTGACAGGTTGGTAGTCGATTATGACGTCTATGACGTCGATGAGATTTCCCGACATCTTAGCAACTTTCGTCCATGTAGGATTTTCATCTGCAGCGGCCTCACCTCCGTAGATGGTCGCCTCACTAAGTTTTCCTGGGCGCGGCGGCTAGGGGAGCGGCTGGTACATCTGTACGTGACGGTAAATGGCCGCGGCGTGTCGGAGAGCGACCTCATCTAGGGTACGGAGATGGGCTTCTTCCCATAGGTCGACTGAACTCATCAGCAGGTGACTGCCTGGGATAGAACTGCTCTGATGGCTGCCGTCTTGCAGCAAAATAATCTTCGAATACTCGCCTTCTCTCTCTGCAGTAGCGTACGATATGTCCAGGGCGCCCACAGTGGAAACAGTGGTGTGTTGTCTTCTGTCCTCCAGATGTCTGTTCTTCTGCGGGGCGTCATAGTTGCTGGGGGTATTGGTTGTGGCTGCGTCGGCCGGTTCATGGGCTGCCGTTTGGCGACTGCAGCATAAGTCATAGCAGGGCGACACCATTCTTGACGTTGAGTGCGATTGGCGGGACAAACAGGAGCTATTGCCTGAAATACCTCTTCCTCAGCGGCGGCGGCTCCCTCGTCACTTACAGGGCTTACGTTCATGGCCATAAACTGATGCTCGCTCGGTCTAATAGTCCCGGCTGCGATAAATTGTAATTCTTCTCTAACAATTTGTTGTATGAGAGAAGCGAAGTCATTTTGATCTTCCACAACGGCCATAGGGACTACATAGGGGAGTCTGTCATACTTCTTTCGTCCAACCCTCCTTTGTTGCATCTCTTCAATCCACTGGCACCACTTGATGAACTCTTCGGTCGTAGCGACGTCTTTTATCAGAAGAGCTTGGTACATGTCTTCTGCAATACCCTTCATCAGGTGCGTGATTTTGTTGGCCTCAGTCATATTCGGATTGACTGTTACACAGGGCCAAAGGACTTTATGTATGACTGTGTCATCTCACCATATCGTTGGGCCCTGTTCTTCAGTTCTTCCGCCGAGCGGATTTTTTGCTGGCGGTCTCAAAACGTCGTCTTAAGTTCCTTGTGGAACGTCTCCCAGTCATTCGTTGTTTTCAAACCATTACTGGGCTGTTCCGTCCAGGTAGAAGTAAACATTGGGGAAGCACATCGTATGATCCCACCTGTTGTACTTGGCAACTCGGTTGAACCATTTTAGCCATTTGTTGGGGTCCTGTCCAGCGTCTCCAGAGAACACTGATAAGTGTCTGATGTGCAGTTGGCTTACCGCTGGTTTCGTGTCCATGGTTCTTCTGATGATACGGTCTTTTGGAAGGATGTACTCGGTAAATCCCTTGTATTCTGGTTCCAGTTCGTGTAAGCGACGGCTTTTACGTTGTCTAATCGGAGCCACGATGATGCAGCTGTTGCACATGTTACCCGGCGCCTCCACCAAACAACGTTGCATTGAAATGGAAGCAGGCTTGACTTTGAAGGCAACTGAACACAGCACTTACACTGAAAGCACGTTTATTACGAACTTAACATACATGCAGCACTGACTGCCTCTCGGGCAGAGTGCTCTGTTATTTATACACAGACAGAATGTACCAAAAATTAGAACAACAGTTAACATAAGATACAAGTAGAATTTACAAGTGAACATAAGAAAGATGTAGAACATTCTGGAATTGATAATTACAAAGAAATAAATTTTTGCCGGTGGGCGGGGTAGAACCAACAACCTTCAGCAACGCAGCCGGTGACACTATCTCCTGCGCCACACCGGCAGTTGGCTTACATGGTGTCTCACGGCAATATACGGGATAATATTATAATGCTTATGTATTGTCGATGTAAATAATCTGTGATTATCCTCGTAAATTACAGATTACCACAAAAGAATGTATCATCGATCACCTGTCTCAGCCCAAATGTTCACACCTTCAGTGCTCACTTGCAAAATAAAGACCCCTCAGTTAACCCACACCTCACTCTCAGATAGAAACTACAGATCACTTCTTAAACAATTAATTATGTTATTCTTGTAGACTAACTGTCATCTTTAACTCAGATAGGTCATTGGTCAAAGCTGGCAGGTCGTATCCCAGACTTAAATTGACCCTTAAGAAATACTAATGGCTACACCCAGTGGATATGACTATAAAATATATGGAAATAAAGACTACCACCCATCTTACTTTAAGCATTCCAAAAGCAGATCTTTCACCACCTGCCTCTCCTGTTGTCCCTGTGACACCTTTGCTGTGATCTATTTTCCACGCCCAACAAGATGATGTCTACCATTGACACGGATCCCTCTGGGGGACTCCCCTCCCTATCCCCAGATCAAAGGCCAAATATCACCCAAAACCCAAAGGAACAATCACCTGTGGGCTCCAGGGCTTCCTACTTGTCACCTGTTTTGCACTTACCACACACAGCCTCTTATTCAAACCTTGCACAGCCATGCCAATGAAAGAAAAGACTGAGAATCGAGACACACCTATTCCAGTGTCACTAGAGGTGGCAAATCCCACCATGCAGTTGGATTCTGTACCAGTGCTAACTGATACCTACACTATATTATGATGGGGTTCCCTCTTCACAGTGATCCTGTGGCGTGATCTGTCCTCTAGGTTCCTTCACACGTAATCTGGACTCGCATTGCAAAAATTCAGTGGAACTGTAATGGGTATTACTTTCATTTACCAGGACTACACCACCTTATTTCTTCATATTTTGCATTACACATATGACCATTCTCCAATGCTCCATTGTTACCAAGGATTCTGTCGAAACTGTACTGGCCCCAAAACAGCATCTCGAGAGGTATACTAATTAATTTACGCAGATGTAAGTGAATTGATTCCCATTCATACCACATTTTAAGCAACAACACAGCAAGCACAAACACGAGTGATCCATCTGCAATGTTTACGTACTTCCAGGCAGGCCACCTTTGTATGTTGCATTGGCCATTTTAATACTTTTGTGTCCGTGCCTCGTCGCCGCTTTTGTGTCTCGTTTCAGTCGTAGGTGTCGGTGGCCGAGCGGAATGAGACCGACACAGGAACAAAGATAGCACGCTGGGTGCAGGTACGGAGGGGAGCAGCCAGAAACTAGAAACACTAGAGTAAATTAGAACGAGATGTATATTGAACAGAATTTATACAATACTTAACTTTTACAGAGTACTGCAGCTACATAGTTGAGCTAGAGGCCTGCCTAGTACTGCTTCCTAGTGCCTATACGATAGCCAAGTCTTCACTGGTGCCTATCTGATTACGAAGGTCCTAACTGGTTGCTATCTCAGTCCCAAGTGAACGATGTCGTTCACTGGTGGCCACGAGCGGAGTCGTAGCAGAGGGCGCTCGTGGCTGTCGTCGTAAGAACACCGCGCCGTGCGTGCATGGCGGCGCGCGGCGAAAGTAGGTGGCGCGCACTTTGTACTTGTGCGACACCACAAATACAACCAATGTTGTTTCTTCCACCCCATTTTCTCTTACTTGAGGATTTTAATACTCACCACCCTGTTAGGGGACCTTCTAATTGACCAGCTGCTGAAAGACCATGATATTTGGCTCCTCAATGATGTGTGGCTTTGGTCACATCAAGATGATCTTTGTGACTGTGACCCTTGCTACTGCCAGACAAATAGGCTACCACTTTGGGTTGTTCAAATGGCCAACTGACCTTTTCATACCTCTGATGTTACATTCACCACATCTTTGTTGGATTGCACTGGCAAGGTTGTGCGAGGCATCTGAGCTATGATAATCCACGCTGCTATTCAGCTCTCCAGCCCCCCCCCCCCCCCCCCACTTTCTTTCCTGGCATGCGTGTAGTTATGGTGCCTTCTGCACTATACTAGTCAAGTCTCCTCACTGGAGTGATCATCCCTCTTCAGATTCAATGGTACCAGCTCTTGGTTTCCTGTGCAACTGTCTTTTGACAATTTCATCACAATTCCACATAAATTATTTTTGCTTACAAGGGCTATCAACTGCCCTTGGGTGGGTTTACCAGTGGGAATACTCCTCTTCCCTCTATTAAGATTTCCATATCACTCCTCTGGACTATGCTCCCCTTACTTTCTCATGCATCCCCCCCCCCCCCCCCCCCCTTGAATGGTGCTAGGCCAAGATAGTTTAGGACAGATATATTCAAAACCTCGGCCAGCAATATGATTATTTAGCATTTCTCTCACCCTGTTTGGCAAAATTGAAGACTGGGATACAACCTGTTGGCTTTGACCCATGGCAGGAATGATGCATATCACATGTAGCCAATATGGTAACTGAAACACACACACACACACACACACACACACACACACACACACACACACACACACAAACACAGTGATGTATCACTAAATGTTTTGGCTGCACTTAAAGCTCAACTCCCCCCATCTTTCATTTCTTACTATTGGGTGACTTCCACAATCTCTGGCCGTGGCAGAGTTGTTGTGGACTTACTATCTCAACTTGACCTCTGCCTCTTAAATACTGGTGCCCACACACATTTTTAGTGTGGCACATGGCACATTTTCAGCCATCAATTTATGCATCTGCAGCCACAGCCTTCCACCATCTGTCCACTGGAGAGCCCATGACACCTTGCATGGCAGTGATCATTTTTAGATTTTCCTGTCAGTCCCCAGGACGCCCATCTAGGTGGGCTCTAAACTGGGAAGACTGTAACTCTGATGCCATCGTTGGCCCTCCCCCACTTGACAACATCAATGTGGTGGTTGAGAGTGCCACAAGATCCATTATTTCAGCTGCAGAAGCTATCATTCCTCGTTCCTTTGGGTGCGCACAACGGAAGACACTGCCGTGGTTGTTGCCGGAGGTCACTGAGGCCATTCAAGCATAGCTCGCCAGGCCACCCGAACCATCGTCTACTTTTCTCCAATGTGATCATCCATCCCCAACAATGACGACTCAGATCAGGTCATACAATCGCCTTTTGTGTTCAGTTCCTTCTGTTGGAACGTGAGTCTTTCCCTCTTCCTTTTCTGTATCAGGCCTTCACGTGTACACCACCGTGATGCATGCCAAGGCCACGTAGGTGACTGGACTTAGCCCAAGGACCCAAAGACTCATTTTCACCAAAGGTACTCTGCCATCAGTTCTTAGCTGTTGTTGCTGAGTATACCGGATATGACCTGGCCTACACGGATGGTTCAATGGTTGAGGGGCACATTGGCTTTTCATACGTTCATGGCGGCCATATCAAACAGTGCTCTCTGCCTGATGGCTGCCGTTTTTGTACTGCGGAACTGATGGCAATTTACCGAGCCCTCGAGCATATGTGTTCCTGCTCAGGTGAGTCTTTCCTTTCCTGTGTTGTCTCCCTGAGCAGCCTCAGAGCTCTGGACCGGTGCTACCCACGTTCTCCACTGGTGGTAGCCATACAGGACACTCTCTGCCCATGACCGATCCGGTCAATCGGTGGTGTTTGTCTGGTTTCTGGATCATGTTGGTAGCCTGGGCAGTGGACGTGTTGACAGGCTTGCGAAATAGGCCTCCCAGCTTCTGATCTTTGGTTGGTATTGCGCAGTTGGGTTTATAAGGTTTGGGACACTGAGCATACCTTGACCATGCCCAACAAACTTCGGACTGTGAAGGAGACCACAGCTGTGCGGCGTTTCTACGTGCGGACCTCTCGCAGGTACTCTGTAGTCCTGGGCCTGCTCTGCATTGGCCATACTTGACTAACACGTGGCCATCTCCTTCGTGGTGAGGACCCGCCCCTGTGTCGCTGTGGCTCCCACTTACTACTGGCCCACAAATTGGTGGACTGCCTTATTTTAGGCGCCTTACACCGGAGTTTTGATTTTCCTTCTGTTTTGAGATGTTTTACATGATGTGCCAAAATGGCTGATTCAGTTTTAAGTTTTATTTGTGATCGTGGTTTTTACCACTCTCTTCAAAGCTTTGCTTCAGTACACTGTGTTCCTCCTGTCTCGTGTCCTCTTATTGGAGGTTTCTGCGCATTGCCGTGTGGTTGACTTTTCCTCTTTCTAATCTTGTGGTTGGCCAACCACAGACATTGGCTTTGTTATTTTGTTATCTTTCGTTGCTGGATGTTTCTGAGATCTTCTCATTTCGTGTTGTCTTTTGTCACCTTCATCGACTTTTAATTCTGTGGGATTTTCCTACCCTTTGCTATTCTACAACTTGTGCAGTCTTTTTCCACATTTATTCATCATCTTGTGACACCCAGTGATGGAATGGGGGACTGATGACCATCACAGTTTTGTCGCCCTAAAACTCTTAACCAGCCAACCAACTAGATGATCATAACCCCTCTTCCCCAACCCCTTATATGAAGTGACCCTACCTCAATAAATTCCTCAATTAACCCCACCAAAACTTGTTTCGTTCGCTTTTCGGCCGTCCCCAACAAGACCTCAGAATCCCCACCTCTCCAATACTTCCTCTTCCCAAAACATGATTTCTACAACCACCCCGGACCCCCCCAAACTACCCCTGTAAAAAGTAAACTCTGAACAGACTTCTCAACAAAAAGAACACCAATCGACAATAGTACGCTTTCTCATACCAGTCTCATGGGAACAATACTCCACACTCGCTGTTAATTTCATTGCACATTGGCAAGTAGAACACTTCACCACTTCCGCGATTAACCCAAAAACTTCTGAATATTTGATTAAGCTCAAATTGTCAGCCCCATAGCTGATAAAATGGTAAACTTCTTTGAAAAATCCATTCTAAGAGAATTAAATCAATAAAACACACAAGAATTAGAAGCTAACAAATAAACCGCAAAGATACCAAAACTCACACACACACATTAACACATTCACTTCCAAACCACAAAAAATGATCAACAACAATGCTGAAAGCAACCACACTATACACCTCCAAAACATAAAATAACCAGTACCATTCCATACAACCACAAACCATTCAAATTCCACCAAAAGAGAGCCCCACCACGTAATTAATCACGCCACCTACAAACACGCATGTACCTCAAAACTGCTTCACAGCAGTGACGGGTTAAAGTGCAGTTTATGCGGCTCACGGTTGCTAAGTTAACGGCTGAGCAGCCTATCAGGAGTCGAGTTATGCCGTGTAATAAGATTACGCGTTTCATGACGAGTAAATGTGATGTCAATTTCGAAGTTTATTTGAGGATTTCGGTGCAGTGTTTCTGTGATTGTAATCGATTTTACATTTATAAGAGATTTTTAGATAATTGTTGTAATACGGTCATAATGACCTATTATTAATACACCACAGCAGTCAACCATAGAGCACATATAGCATGTTTTATTTATTTTATGATCTGTATGAAACAGTGATCATCTTAAGTGAAAGCTAATTTAGGTACAGGTTAAACGAGAAGGTATACTTTAGTATGTGAGGGCGTGTAGCACCTAACTCACCAGTTCAGAAACACTCAATCGATTTACAGTTGTACGCCCGATATATATCTCATTTCAGTCCGAGCTACCTCGATTGCAAGCATTCTTGGAAATTACTGCAATTACTTTTACTGACTGGACAAGTGTACATAGAAGAACCTGTCAACCATAGAGCAGGTGTAGCACATTTTATTTATTTTATGATACGTCATATGATCAAGTGACATCTATACTAATAGCGACTGTAACTTGACCGTCAAAAACTTTTGCATACGCCGCTTTGATTAGTTTACATAGTACAATTGTAACGCTATTTCTTATTGGCTGCGGCATCATGACACCTGATTGGCTGCTCTGCCGTTCCTTAACCTAGTGAGTGCGAGCTGCATAAACTGCAGTTTTACCGCAATGACATCACGCACGACAACACCCCGACGTCACAGGTCAAAGCTGATGAGGTGTATCCCAATCTTCAATTGACCCAAGAGTTAAAGTGTGCTACCATTTTCTACATTGATGGCTCATAAACTGTAGATAATAAGATACATGATTTTACATCTCCTGTCAGTATGGAACTCCATTCACTGTTTGGGACATGTAGTGGTTTGACAGCAGAGCTGATAGCCATTAACAGTGCCCTGGAGTTTATTGTATGGACCTCCCGTGACTGTTTTAATATGTATTGACTCAATGAGCAGTGCCATTGACCGATGCTATTCTTGCGGCCCTTCCTCCACTATCCATTCATTCTCACTGACATTAGTTGTGCTGCCTGTTCAGGTGTCATTTTGTGTGTCTGAAGTCATGTGGTATCCAGGGGAAGGAATTGGCAGGCCATTTGGCTGGAGGAAGAGTTACTCGTTTGCTGTATGTTGTGAAAATCCTAGGTGCATATTTGCAGATGCAAATCAGAACTGTTTGTCCAAAACTGGAATGACAAATTGCAGGCTATTGCCCCATCTAACACACTCCGTTGTTCTATGTTGCCTTTGCTTTGATCATACCATGCAAACAGTTTTTTAATGTGAACCTTCCTTGCATTGTAATTGAAGAGCCTTAAAGAAAGTAACTGATATCTTACAAGGGGAACACCAAGTATGGTACTAATGAATTTTGATGGGTCACAGATATGTTGTGCGGGAGCTCCTCCGGACCACAAAGCTAAAAGGATTTGTTCCAATGTGCCTTGGTTTCCAAGAAAATCAAGATCAAAGTCCAGTTCATAACTGATATACCTGTACTGAGTCACCAGCAGTACATAAGCCAGCGTGGTGTAATTAGCAAGGCGCTCAACTGTCACACAGACAACCCGAGTTCAAATTCTGCTTGGAACCTCCCTTTTTAAAAATTTGTCATATGACTGATTGTGCACAATTATATACTTTCATAGACACTCTTATGTTAATGCTTGAATAATTGATAATAACTCATGTTAATTGCTCAATATGTTACGTATTGCGCACAATTATTTAATTTTATTTGTTATTTTGAAGCATACTTTTACGGCGACTGAAAGATCAGTAAACCGCCTGTAGTTATCTATCACCTATATCATTTGTGCAGCATTTGTTAGCTGCGTTTACAGTTCCCGGCCCCATGTTGGAAAAATTTACTTCATCTGTAAAGGAGACAGCGTATAAAACACTCATACGACCACGTCTTGATTATTGCCCAAGTGTTTGGAAACACAGCACATCAGTTTAAAGGAAGACAGAAGCAGTTCAGAGGCGAACAGCTACGTTTGTTACTGGTAGGTTCGATCAATGTGCGAGTGTCACGGAAATGGTCTGGCAACGCAATTGGGAATCACTGAAGGAAAGACCATGTTCTTTTTGTGAATTTCTGTCAAGGAAATTTAGAGGGCCAGAATTTGAAGCTGAGTGTAGTACGATCTTGCTGCCGTCTACTTACATTTCACGTACTGATCACAAAGACAAGATAAGAGAAATTAGGGCTCATATGGAGGCATACAGGCATTCTTTTTTCCCTTGTTCTATTTGGGAGTGGAATAGGAAAGGAAATGCCTAGTAGTGGTACAGTGTACCCTCTGCCACACATCTTACGGTGGATTGCGGAGCATGTATGTAGATGTAGAACCTCTACCTAGTCCAGTGTTCCCGCCTCAACAGAAACAGAGTGAAGGTAAAAGCTCTGTGATAAATGGCTCCCATACTCCATTGGAACTTGCAGGGATTCAGGACACACATGGAGGAAATACTACTCACTCGGGGTACACCAATGTGCATTTGTCTCTAGGAGATATGTGGGTATGTTCTCCATTGAAAAGATGACCAGAGAGAGAGAGAGAGAGAGAGAGAGAGAGAGAGAGAGAGAGAGAGAGAGAGAGAGAGAGAGCGCTAGCTAGCTAGCTAAAGGTGGAGTGGCTGTTTTTGTCAACACTACCTACCACTCCTTGCAACAGGTATCAAAGAAGTGCAGCTTCGTCATCGATTGAAGGTGTGCTCACTCATCCCCCCCCTCCCCCCCGGGCTTCCTGGTGCTGTTGACTTTCTGACCCAACTCCCTTACCCATTCATCCTATATGTTGAATTTAATGTAATTTAGAGGATGTCTACTAGCACACATTTATTAAATAGAGGTTTGAGCATACACTTCTGTACTGCAACAGGGTCATTCTCTTTCATTGAGCTTTTGCTTTGCTATCCGGCCCTTGCCCCCAATACTCAATGTGAAGTCATTAGTGACCTTTGTGCAAGTGATCACTTTCCAATCTGAATCCACCAGCCAGGTGGAATGGAGCCTGTAAGACAAACATTCTCATAAGTACTCATTAGAACGGACTGAACCATTTACATCCAATTAGCTCAGTTCAATCATTGCACCCCTATCCAGGAATAAGGGGATTAATATAGCCCAAATGATCCATCATGCTGCCATGCCACAGTCTTCAGAACAACCTACAAGGCAGCCTGTCGTTTTATGGAATGATAAATGCTGTGCATAAAGGATGAGGCATGCAGTTCTGCATAGGTTCAAAACCTGGCCAACAGCAGAGAACCTTGCAGCTTTTCAGGTGGTGAGGGCAAAATGTCGTCAAACTGTATGAGAGAGCAAGAAACGACTGTAGCAACAGTTCTTGAATACCTTTAATTATTGCACACACGTATGGGGAAACAATCATGAGGATATCAGGGAGAGGAGGAAGGCATCCAGTGGCTGATGTAATTGGGAATAGCATCCTACTGATGACATTGCACAGACTGTGGTGGAATATTTCACCACTGTCACTTCCATTACTTGCAACTATACAATAAATTTTCATTCTGAACTATTTTAATTTATAGGCAATATTGCTGTGTGCTACTATAATTTATCACTTGTGGTTGCACATTTGGAGGTATATTACGGTAGGATTGTATTTGATTTATTTGATTGTATTTTATAAGCTGGTAAAGGTGCTATGGAAATTTTCTATGAATTTTTATTGCACATTTCCAATTGTTCATTTGACATTTGTTCTGGGATTTTAGTCGTGTGAATATAGATTTGCAATTCTTCTGCAATGTCCGTTAGTTGTCCTTTGGATCAACAGCCTACAAAATTACACCAAACTATTTGAAATGAATAGTGTGACCTACACAGTGTCCTAATATAAAAGAATGTAAGTAATTAAGACATGAAAATACCATGTAACAAAACTGTATTCATGGATCCTCCTTTAAAAGTGAATGTTGTGCTCTGTAACAGGTGGCATAAGAAAATGGACAAAGCCCAAAACTAGTCAGCATTTCAATAAAAAACAGTTTCCTAGAATATTTAAGAGCTGCAAAATGTGTTACAATAAAAACTTTTGTTCTACATTATAATATGCTACAGTATCTTACAGACAGAACCAAATAAATCCTCCTCGCCATTTTTAATCTGATTTGGGTGTCGGGTCACTTTCCTGACTCATGGTGTGAAACAAGTTAATCTCTCTTTTAAAGCCTGGAAAGGACCACAAGCCTGAGTTGTTAACTTAGTATTGCCTTCACTAGCTGCTACCCGCCTTGTATGGATGTTAGAATCCAGGCAGCTCCTTACTCGTTTTCAGTGTGGGTTCAGTAGATAACCTGGCCTTTCTGGAGGTAGCTACACAACAGGCTTTCCTGCCTCAGTATCATGGTTATATTTTTTGACATTGAGAATTGCCAAGATGCTACGTGGAGGCATCTTGTTATCGGGCAGCTCCATGACTGTAGTTTTCTTGGTTATCTTCCACTTTCTATTTAGTCATTCCTTTCCCTAACTATTTTAGATTTTGAGTCAGTGACACCCTTTCTGATTGCATCAAGCAAGAGAACAGTGGCCCTCAGGGTAATGTTTTAAGTGTGACTTTGTCATAGCGGTTAAGTCTTACATCCATCATTAAGTCTTGTTAAGTGTTCTTTATTTGTTGACAACGTCTGTGTTTGCTCTGCTGCCAGCCTTTCAATGACAACACATCAGTTCTCTTCAAATGTTGGGTGAATGGCCAGGGAACACTGATTTTAAGTTTTCAACAGTCTGGGTGTTTTTTTAATCGTTCGTATGGTTTTAAACTTACCGGAACTGATGTGGAATATTTTCAGATAGGGGGAAGGGGGAAGTAGAGGAGGAATGGGTAAAATTGAGAGATGAAATAGTGAAAATAGCAGAGGACAAAATAGGTAGGAAGGCAAGACCTACAAAAAATCCTTGGATATCACAGGAGATACTAAATTTAATCGATGAAAGGAGAAAATATAAAAATGCCGTAAATGAAACAGGCAAAATGGAGTACAGATGACTAAGAAATGAGATTGACAGGAAGTGCAAAATGGCTAAGCAGGAGTGGCTAGAAGGCAAATGCAAGGATGTAGAAGAATGTATAAATAAGGGAAAAATAGATACAGCCTACAGGAAAATAAAAGAAACATTTGGAGATAAGAAAAACAGCTCTATGAATATTATGGACACTGATGAAAAACCAGTTCTCAGCAAAGAAGGGAAAGCTGAAAGGTGGAAAGAGTATATAGAGGGGCTCTACAAAGGAAATGAACTTCGAGACAATATTGTAGGAAGGGAAGAGGATGTAGATGAAGATGAAATAGGAGATAGTGTACTGAGAGAAGAATTTGACAGAGCCCTGAAAGACCTAAGTCGAAACAAGGCCCCGGGAGTAGATGATATTCCCTCAGAGCTACTGAAGTCTCTGGGAGAACCAGCCATGACAAACCTGTTTCACCTGGTGTGTAAGATGTTTGAGACAGGAGAAGTACCCTCAGACTTTAAGAAAAATGTTATAATCCCCATTCCAAAGAAAGCAGGTACAGACAGGTGTGAAAACTACAGAACCATCAGTTTAATAAATCATGGTTGCAAAATATTAACACGAATTATATACAGAAGGATGGAAAAACTGGTAGAAGCCGACCTCGGGGAAGATCAGTTTGGGTTCAGGAGTAATGTAGGAACTCGGGAGGCAATACTCACTTTACGGCTTATCCTAGAAGATAGATTAAGAAAAGGCAAACCTACATTTCTAGCTTTTGTAGATTTGGAGAAAGCTTTTGACAATGTTGATTGGAATAAACTCTTTCAAGTTCTGAAGGCAGCAGGAGTAAAATATAGGGAGCGTAAGGTTATTTACAACTTGTACAAAAACCAGACAGCGGTTGTCAGAGTTGAAGGGCATGAAAGGGGTGCAGTGGTTGGAAAGGGAGTAAGACAGGGTTGTAGTCTTTCTCCATTGTTATTCAATTTGTACATTGAGCAAGCAATAAAGGAAAGCAAGGAGAAATTTGGAGAAGGAATTAAAGTTCAGGGTGAAAATTAAAAACATTGCGTTTTGCCGACGACATAGTAATTCTGTCAGATACAGCAAAGGACCTGGAAGAGCAATTGAACGGAATGGACAGTGTGCTGAAAGGTGCATATAAGATGAACATTAACAAGAGTAAAACTAGGGTAATGGAGTGCAGTGTAAGAAAATCAGGTGATGCTGAAGGAATTGATTGGGAAACGAAGCCATAAAGGAGGTAGATGAGTTTTGTTACTTGGGCAGTAAAATAACAAATGATGGTCGCAGTACAGAGGATATAAAATGCAGAATGGCAATGGGTAGAAAAGCGTTCTTGAAAAAGAGAAATTTGTTAACATCGAATATTGATTTAAGCCTAAGGAAGTCCTTTCTGAAGGCATTTGTATGGAGTGTTGCCTTGTATGGGAGTGAGACCTGGACGATAAGCAGTGTGGACAGGAAGAGGATAGAGGCTTTTGAAATGTGGTGCTACAGAAGAATGATGAAGATTAGGTGGGTGGATTGCGTAACTAATGAGGAGGTACTGAACATAATTGGGGAGAAAAGAAATTTCTGGCATACCTTGACTAAAAGAAGGGATAGATTGATAGGACACATTCTTAGACATCAAGGAATTGTGAATTTAGCGTTGGAGGGAAGTGTGTGGGGTAAAAATCGCAGAGGAAGACCAAGAGATGGTTACAGTAAGCAGATTCATCCAGATGTAGGTTGCCGTTCTTATGTGGAGATGAAGAGGCTTGCTCAGGATAGGGTATTGTGGAGAGCTGCTTCAAACCAGTCTCCGGACTGAAGACCACAACAACATTGATTTTCGTACTGTGGTAGTAAAGGACAGCAGCACATTAATAGTCTATAAAAAAAGTTATCTAAGATAAGTTTAACAATGTAAATGTTTGTCCTGTTGAGAATGGTCTTTCTGATCATGGTGCACAGCTATAAACAGTGTATGACATAGCTCCGTTCATTAATTCGAAACAGTCCTCCAGAGTTGTGCACTCAATTAATGATTTAACAACTAGAAATTTCAGAGTGTCTACAGCATTTAGACTGGGATGAGGTTTATAAGGAGCTTGATGCTAATTTAAAATATAACTAATTTCATGATAAATTTGTAAGGATATTAGAAAACGTTTTCCCAAGAAATTAGTTAAAATCCATGGCTTAATAAAAGAATAAAAGTTTCTTGTAATCTGAAAAGGAAACTGTATCTATTCGCAAGAAAGAGTAAGGACCCAGAAACAATCAAATATTATATAAACTACTGTGCGTCATTAAGAAAAGGTATTAAAAAATCCAGAAGCATGAGCATCATGTCTGAGATTAGTTCCTCTGATAATAACAGCAAAACAATTTTGAATACTATTAAAAGGGAGACAGGGACACCAAGTGGTGGGGTTCTGGGTTCCGCTGAATAGGTCAGGAGTCCACTATACGCAGGTAGCAGCTACACGGGTACCAAGGGCTGTGTGGCGTGGACTGGGCGGTTTTTTAGGGTAGAGGACTTTGGGGAAACACTCAGTGGGCTGTCTCAAAGGGTGCAGGTCGATCACAGGAGAAATATAGATCTAGGAACTATCGGTATAACAGTTGAAAATTGTCATAGCTGTGGCGGGAAAGTACCAGAACTCCAAGCATTAATGGAAAGTACCGAAACACACATCATTATAGGTAGCGAACGTTGGATTAAGCCGGAAATAAGTTCATCAGAAGTTTTTGCAAAAGATCCATCTATGTTCAGAGAGGATAGATTAAACAAAATAGGTGGAGGCGTGTTAGTTGCTGTCAAAAGTAGTCAATCATGCAGTGAAGTTGAAGTTGATAGTTCCTATGAGTTGTTGTGAGTAGAGGTTGTACTTGAAAAACGTAAAAACTTAATAATTGGTTCCTTTTACTGGCCTCCCAACTCTGACAATATAATTACAGAAAGGTTCAAAGAAAACCTGTGTCAAATTGCAAACATGTACCTGACTCATACAATAATAGTAGGCGGTGATTTTAATTTACCCTCAATCTGTTGGCAAAATTATACTTTCAAATCAGGAGGTACACACAAAACATCGTGCGAAATTGTACTCGGTGCATTCTCCAAGAATTACTTCGAACAATTAGATCATGAGCCAACTAGAATTGGAAAAGGATGTCAAAGCACATTTGATCTCTTAGTAATAAATAATCCTGAGCTAATAACGAGTGCCGCAGCGGAGCGCATTTGAGATGCTATGCTATGGTGCGCCTGAGGCCGTTCCCCATCGGGGGCTCAAATCCTCCCTCGGGCATGGATGTTTGTGTCCTCTTTAGTAAGAGTATGTAAAGAAATCCACTAATCTTTGTTTACAAGATAAATCAATCAAAAGTGAAGGCCGTAAACTCCACAAAATACCTAGGAATTACTATTACTTCAGACTTAAACTGGAAAGAACACGTAGATAATGTCATGGAAAAGGTGAACCAGAGACTGTGTTTTATTGGCAGAACCCTTAAAAGATGCAACAGAACTACTAAAGAAACTGCATACACTACTCTTGTCCGTTCTTTTTTTTTGAGTATTGCTGCCCAGTGTGGGATCCTTATCAGGTGGGTTTGACGGAGGACATCGAAAGAGTCCAAAGAAGGGCAGCTCGTTTTGTATTGTCACGATACAGGGAAAACAGTGTTACGGAAATGATACAGGATCTGGGATGGGAATCATTATAACAACAATGCTTATCGCTGCGGCGTGGACTACTTACGAAACTGCAATTGCTAACATTCTCCTCCAAATGCGAAAATATATTGTTAATTCCCACTTACATAGGTAATGATCATCAGAATAAAATCTCAAACGGAGAGATTTAGGTGTTCTTTCTTTCTGTGCGCTATTTGAGAATGGATTGGGAGATAAGTAGTATAAAGGTGGCTCAGAGAACCCTATGCCAGGTACTTAAATGTGATTTGCAGAGTATCCCATGTAGATGTAGTGCAAGAACACGGTATTACCATCAAAGCAAATGAAAAGTTTACTAATAAAAAGTCAGAAGTTGTGGAGAAAATAGGATCTCAATGTTCATTAGAAGTACCAAGGCAGTTAATGGAAGAGGCCATATGTATGTCATTAGATAAAATTGAAATTCTACCCACCTCTCCCTTGTAAATTAGGAAAATAATACTCTCTCAAGAGTAAAAGCTCACTTGTTTGTAATGACCCTGACAGCGTAACTATCTGAAAAACGTTTTAGCAGATCTTCAATGTGTTTCTTCCAATTCAATCCTTCATGAATGCAAACAACTAAAATTTTTGAATATGCTACCTTAGCTACAGATTTCTGTTCAGTCTGTATTTATTTATTAATGGTGTCATGCCGTTTACTGTATGAAACTGTATATAATGGGTTTTATTGATGTTTAATGAGAGTCCATTTGCAGAGAACAATTTAATAATTTTCTGAAAGACATCATTTACAATTTCATCAGTTAATTCCTGTGTGTCAGGCGTGATAGCTATACTTGTATCGTCAGCAAAAAGAACTAGCTTAGCATCTTCGTGACTATAGATTGTCAATACATTAATATGTATTAAGAAAAACAAAGGACCCAAGATTGAACCTTGTGGGACCCCATTTTTGATAACTCCCCAGTTAGAGGAATTAATTGTTTCGTCTATATCATGTGAACTGCTTATTTAAACTTTCTGTACTCTTCCAGTTAAGTATGATTTAAACCATTTGTGCACTGTTCCACTCGTACCACAATACATAATCTTATCTAGAAGAACACAATGATTTACACAATCAAGCCTTTGAGAGATAACAAAAAATTCCATCAGGTGATGTCCAGTTATTCAGAGCATTTGATATGTCATCAGTGAAAGTATGTATACCATTTTCTGTTGAAAAGCTTTTCTGAAAACCAAACTGACATCTTAGAACTTTTTTACTAATATCTGAAGCTACTCTCTAATACATTTTTTTTTCAAAAATCTTGGATAAAGCTGTTGGAAGTGAAATTGGACAGTAGTTATTTACATAAGATGTATCCCATTTTTTATGCAATGGTTTAATGGTAGCATATTTCAGTCTATCAGGAAAATACCTGGCTTTACAGAGCTATTAAATATGTGGCTAAGTATCATACTCTTGAAAACAAGCTTTTAATACCCTAATGAAAATGCAATGAATTTTGTTATGAACAATCCAATTCAAAAGTAATAGCAGTGTGCATAGCTACAACACTAGTGTTGTATCCCTGATTGCTATAGTAGGAGGTGGGCTGTGGTTAGCAAGGATGTGGACAAGGTTTGCAACTAAAAGAAGTGATTAGTCCTCCAAGGATTTATTGACAAAAGAAATCAATACTTAACTTTCATTTGCTGGTTTTGGTTCAAACTACTTGTACAATTACATAGTTCTATGCAATAGAAAACTGTTCTGGCTTGTGCATAGACAGAAGGCTAGCTCTTCTATGATGAACGTCTTGATCTGTAGTATTCCTGGGGCTGCCTCATACTGACTTTAAACTTAGGTACTCTCCCTCATGGCTGTGGTGTGCCGGAATATCTAGGCAAGTCCCTGTCTTCCTATTGGCCAGCGTGGAAAGCCGACAAAGAGGTACCGAGACTACAGGCGCCCCTGGTGGCCGAAGTACCACAGAGTGATTTATTGCGTCGTCTTGAAGTGGCGTGGCAACTTGTGTAGACCACCAGCTTTGTGGCAAATAGCGACGCCACAGCAACTGGGAGAAAGGGTGACATTCATTATTCAAGGTTAAATTTACCTTTGCCACAGAAAGGGGTGAATTATGCTGCCACAAAAGTCTTTGGTCACTTACCAAGTACCATCAAAAATCTGACAGATAGCCAACTAGATTTTAAAAAGAAATTAAAAGAATTTCTGAATGGCAACCCCTACACATTAGGTTCAACTGATATGTTCTGCAGCATTGCGAAATGTCATATTTATGATCTATGGAACAAGTAACAATCTAATCTGTCCTGACTTTTAAAGAAATTGTGAAGTTTCTGGACCTCATATTAGACTCCAAACTGAAATGGCTGCTGTACCTGAAAGATGTTAAACAGTGGTGCCTCAAGGTACTGAGTCTTTTAAAATGTCTGCTAAGATCTTATAGAGCCTTTCTGTGATCTCTGCTTGATTATGGGTGCATGGTGTATGGATCTACACAGACATCCTGTCTGAAGATGTTGGATGTGATGTACCATTTGACTGGCCACTGGGGAGTTTAGAACATGCCCCATACGAATTCTCTATCAGGTGACTGCTACTGGTGGTGTGCCAGACATACAAAACACAGCCCACGCCTTTCATATCTGCATACCATATGGTTTCTCAGCCTCTATTGGAAAGACCTTTTCATAATTGGCAACTGATGACTAGGCCTTATGGGATCCACCCAAGGGTTTGTCTTTTAGATATGGGAGTGATGGATTTTAAAGTTTCATGTAGACATTAGAGCAGATTTCCAACTTGGCTTCTCCAGAAACCCAGACTTCTTTTACATTTTACTACTTTAAAGGCAAATGAAACCTCTGATTGTGTGTTTGTGTTTCTTACAGTTTGAGATGCATCACAGTTTTAAAGTGGTGTACACATGGCTCGAAACAGTGGGGCTCCATTGGCTATTCTGTAGTTTTCCGTGACCATGTCAACAGGATTCGCCTACCTGAAAATCATTTCATTTTCTTAGCAGAGCTTCATGTGATCCTAAAGACACTGGAGCAATTAGAGTTCAGGGAAAATGGTTTATGTGATCTGATTCTTCTAGTGTGCTGCAACATATATTGGACGAACGGCCCTTCCGCCAACATCAGGGGGTAGCAGGTCTCGTTTTGCTGGGTGCCAGGATGTGGGAATTGACATAATGAAGCCATTTCGGCTGCCAAAGAGGCCTACAAAGACAGTGAAGTAACACGGTGTCTATTCCTCTGCAGGATCTCACTTTAGGGAAGATGAATGGCCGTCAGTGATGAATAATAAACTGCAGTTGCTGAAGCCCACTATCCGTCCCTGGCAATGTTCATGACAGACTCGCAGGTGAGACAAAGTAGTCATTCCCTGTCTCCAAATAGGGTACTGTCCATACACCCATGGCTTCCTACTCCTAAGAGGAGCTCCTGCGGTGTACAGATTACTGTATGCCACCTTTTAACTGATTGTGTTCAATACTGTGCAGAGGCTGGTGGGTGATTTGTGTGTTGATATGTCCTCTATTTTAGGTGATAATTAGGCGGGTATGACAAAAGTTTTAAAATTTTGTGGATACGTCCACACTCTGGTCTAAGCTTTTAGTGTGTTGCAGGGTGACTGGAGTCTCCATTTTATTTCTGCGATCAGTCTATGTTCACCTGTTCTGTCATTTTAACTTCTTCCGAAACATTTTCCCTTGTGGTCAAAGGTAAAATATTGAGTTCAGGATCCTTTTTCTTATTTCAGGGTGTACATGTTTCGTATCCATTTGTTGCATTCTACCTTTCTTCCTGTGTTATACTACTGACATTCATCTCTGATGCATCGTGCATGGGTGCATAAAACCTCACTGTTGAGCACTCTATCATCATAATAAAATATCGACAATACATATAGGTGATATATCCCCCCCCCCCCCCCCAATATATCACTATTAGAAATGCAGTATAAAGTGCCGATTTTGTTTTCTTTCTTCTTCTTCTTCCACAATTTTTGAAATTGTTCATTTGAAACTGTAGAACTTACTTTTACTTTCACTGTATGTCCAGTCTTTCACTGTGTGAAGTAGGTATAGGCAGCACAGGAAAGAAATCCAGTTGCACTGGGAATGGCAATGGGAATATAGCATCTACATCATACTCCGCAAGCCACCCGTTGGTGTGTGGCGGAGGGTACCTTGAGTACCACTATCGGTACTCCCTCCTATTCCAGTCACGTATTGTTTGCGGAAAGAAAGATTGTCGGTATGCCTCTGTGTGGGTTCTAATCTCTCTGGGTTCATCCTCATGATCTCTTTGCGAGATATACGTAGGAGGGAGCAGTATACTGCCCGACTTCTCGGGAAAGGTATGTTCTCGAAACTGACAAAAGCCGTGACAGAGTGTTTCTCCTTTAGAGTCTTCCACTGGAGTTTATTGATCATCTACTTAACACTTTCACAATTATTAAATGATCCTGTAACGAAACACACTGCTCTCCGTTGGATCTTCTTTACTTCCTCTATCAACCCCACCTGTGAACAAGTGTACTGTAACCTACTTCCTTTGTTTCCAGACTGCATTTCCTTTGCCAGGATACAGGTTAGCTGCCTTTTACTCTAGGAGTTCCTTGCAGTGTGGGGGAGTGGCCATGTATGTAAAAAACGATTTTTCATCGGAGTCAATCGATTTTTCTAAACACTGCACAGAACAGATATTTGAATGTTGTGCAGGAATTGTTAATGTTAATGGAACTAAACTAGTAATAGTTGTTATTTATAGATCCCCTGACTCAGATTTTAAAATGTTTCTGCCCAAGCTGGAATTGGTTCTGGGTTCACTGTATAGGAAGTATAAAAATTTAATTGTGTGTGGAGATTTCAACATTAATTGTGTAGGTGATAGCTCAAGGAAACGTCAGCTGTTAGATCTATTTAATTCCTATAACATGATGCAAACAGTATTTTTTCCAACGAGAGTGCAAGGAAATAGCAGTTCTACCATTGACAATATTTTTGTTCCTTCTTCATTATTAGAGGGGCACTCTGTCAGCAGAATAGTAAATGGCCTATCAGACCACGATGCCCAACTTTTAATTCTAAAAAGTATTTGTTCTCAAACAAATGTTAAACATAAATATCAACTACTCAGAAAAGTTAATCCAGTTGCAATTGAGACCTTTTTAAGCCTAATTAAGGAACAAGAATGGCAGGATGTTTATAGTGCTGATAATGCAGATGATAAATATAATGCTTTTCTGAACACATTTATTATGCTATTTGAAAGTTGCTTTCCACTAGAACGCTCAAAACAGGGTACTTTCAGTAACAGACAGCCAGGGTGGATGACAAAGGGGATAAGAGTATCATGTAGAACTAAGCGGGAGTTGTATCAAAATGTTAGAAGCAGTAAGAATGAAGATGCAGTAGCTCATTACAAACAGTACTGTAAGGTTCTGAAAAATGTCATTAAGAATGCAAAAAGTATGTGGTACGCAAAAAGAATAGCAAACTCTCGGGATAAAATTAAAACTATCTGGTCAGTCGTGCAGGAAGTGTCTGGTCAGGAGCAGCAGGTAGAAGATATAACGTCAGTGCGTAGTAGGAATGTTTCTGTTACTGACAAGTTAGATATATGTGCAATATTCAATAATCACTTTCTGAATATAGTAGAGGAACTAAACAAAACTCTAGTTTCTACAGGTAATCATATAACGTTTTTAGAAAATGCGTTTCCGAGGCTGTTGCCTGAAATGATACTTCATGATACTTCCATAGGTGAGATTGAGTCAATAATTAAATCACTAAAGACTAAGGACTCTTGTGGATATGATGGGGTATCTAGCAGAATTCTAAAGTACTGTTCTCCATATGTTAGCCCAGTACTAAGCCATATTTGTAATTTTTCCTTTCGGAATGGTCAGTTTCCTAACAGATTAACCGTTTTATAAAAAAGGTGAAAGGGATAATGTAGACAACTATAGACCTATTTCTATGCCATCGGTTTTTTCCAAAGTTATTGAAAAGGCTGTATATTCAAGATTAATTGATCATTTCAGTTCACATAATTTCCTGTCAAACGTACAGTTTGGTTTTAGAAGTGGTTTAACGACCGAAAACGCTATATTTTCGTTTCTCTGTGAGGCACTTGATGGGTTAAATAAGAGGCTACGGACATTAGGCGTCTTCTTTGATTTAACAAAAGCGTTTGATTGTGTTGATCACAAAATATTGTTGCAGAAATTGGAACATTATGGAATACGGGGAGTAGCCCACAACTGGTTCACCTCTTACTTTAATAATAGACAACAGAAGGTAATTCTTCGCAATGTAGAAAATGGCTATAACGTGCAATCCCAATGGGGCACAATTAAGTATGGGGTGCCCCAGGGGTCTGTTTTGGGACCATTGCTGTTTCTTATTTATATAAATGATATGCCTTCGAGTATAACAGGTGATTGTAAAATATTTTTGTTTGCTGATGATACCAGCTTGGTAGTGAAGGATGTTGCTCGTAATATTGACACAGTATCAAATAATGCAGTTCAAGGGATAACTTCATGGCTAATAGAAAACAAGTTGATGTTAAATCACAGTAAAACTCAGTTCTTACAATTTCTAACACATAATTTGACGAAATCTGACATTATGATTACACATAATGGGCATGTGATAAGTGAGACTGAACAGTTCAAATTTCTAGGTGTTCATATAGACAGTAAGCTGTCATGGAAAGCCCATGTTCAGGATCTTGTTCCAAAACTAAATTCTGCTATATTTACCATTAGAACAATATCTGAGATAAGTGATTTTTCAACACGAAAAGTAGTCTATTTCGCTTACTTTCACTCACTTATGACGTACGGCATTGTTTTTTTGGGGTATCTCGCCTGATGCAAAAAGGATATTTCTGGCTCAAAAACGGGCGGTTCGAGCAATATCTGGTGTAAGTTCGCGAACGTCATGTCGACCCCTTTTCAGTAGTCTGGGAATTTTGACTCTGGCGTCACAATACGTTTTTTCTTTAATGTCGTTTGTTGTTAATAATATCAGCTTATTCCCACAAGTTAGTAGCTTTCACTCGGTGAATACTAGACAGATGTCTAATCTACATTTGCACCGCACCACCTTAACACTTGTGCAGAAAGGGGTGCAGTATTCTGCGGCATCCATTTTCAATAAGCTGCCACAAGAACTTAAGAATCTTAGCACTAATCCACATGCTTTCAAATCTAAATTGAAGAGTTACCTCGTGGCTCACTCCTTTTATTCTGTCGAGGAACTCCTAGAAAAGTTAAACAATTAAGCTAATTCATTTTTTCTTTATTGATTCTTTTCACTTTTTCTATTACCATTATTGTGTAACAATTAATGTATTGACTTGTTCCATGACCATGGAGTCTTACTCCTGAAGTTGGTCCTATGGAACAGAATAAATAATATATATATATATATATATATATATATATATATATATATATATATATATATATATATATATATTATTTCCAATGAATCTGTCTGGCATCTGCTTTACCGTCAATTGATTTTATATGGTCGTTCCATTTTAAATCACTCCTAATGCCTACTCCCAGATAGTTTATGGAATTAACTGCTTCCAGTTGCTGACATACTATAGTGTACCTAAATGATAAAGGATCTTTCTTTCTTTCTTTCTTTCTTTCTTTCTATGTATTCGTAGCACATTACACTTTTCTACATTGAGATTAAATTGCCATTCCCTGCACCAAGCGTCAATTCGATGCAGATCCTCCTGCATTTCAGTACAATTTTCCATTGTTACAACCTCTCTAGATACTACAGTATCATCGGTAAAAAGCCTCAGTGAACTTCTGATGTTATTCACGGGGTCATTTATATATATCGTGAACAGCAACGGACCCACGACACTCGACACTCCCCTGTGGCACACCTGACATCACTCTTACTTCGGAAGACTTCTCTCCATTGAGAATGACATGCTGCATTCTGTTATCTTGGAACTTCTCAATCCAATCACACAATTGGTCCAATAGACCATATGCTCTTACTTTGTTCATTAAGCAACTGTGGGGAACTGTATCGAACACCTTG
The DNA here is from genome assembly GCA_026315105.1 of Locusta migratoria. NCBI lineage: Eukaryota > Metazoa > Arthropoda > Insecta > Orthoptera > Acrididae > Locusta > Locusta migratoria. The sequence goes on from CM048755.1 coordinate 16,915,148, forward strand.
CAGAAGTCAAGAAGCACGGCATCTACCTGAGAACCCGTGTCTATGGCCCTCTGAGTCTCGTGGACGAATAGCGCGAGCTGGGTTTCACACGATCGCCTTTTTCGAAACCCATGCTGATTCCTACAAAGCAGGTTTATGTCTCCAGAAAAGTCATTATACTCTAACATTGGTCAGTTGTAGAATTTTGGAACATTTATTATGTTAGAGATATAGGCATATAGTTCTCCTGCATGAAAAAACAGCACACCAGTTGATTAAAAGAAACAAAAACAATCTTCTATGCAACTATTGTGCCATTACTTCATATTGGCATTCTTCAATAAACAGTTTTCGAAAATAATGAACACATATCTAAATGACAAGATTGGTGTGACAGGGAATTGTTGATATAAGTAGTGCTACCAACAGAAACTGCAGCTTTTAGCTTTGCCATGCAAGTTTGACACTACAACAGCTAATTTGCTGGTGTTCACAACAATGAAGATTCCAGGCTTGAGGATACTTGATAGAGCACTGAAAAGTTTCTTCTTGCAAGGATGACACTTTGTAAAAAAATTTTGAACTTTCTTAAATCAGCATAAAGAAAAGTTTGACATGTAGCTAATGACAATTGGAAAAAAAGAGTAATTTTGTACACTTTCCTGGTGATTTGTTGTCTTCTGATAGAATTAGGTGTGCTGCCAGTGGTCTTTGTCTTCCCAATACAATATTTTGGTGCTGAGTTACATTGTTGAAATGTTGTGTTGGGAACAACGGCAGTGGACCTGATTATATGAGAGGACAAACAGAGATGGACCAGAATGATATGCATCACATACACAGTTGTTATTTAATGACATGACAATCAACCGTAAAAGTATTTAATATAAGTTTTTCATCTGTACAGTGTCCCATTATTACCTTACAAATTTTCATATTATGTGTTTTCCTTTTAATTCTTGGACTAAGGGAGATAAGCTATCAGCCTGTCTATCAGTTTAAAGAGTATGTAATAATAAATCAATGCTTAAATATACAGCACTAAAACTGGCAGTATATTTACAGTATGCAGGTCATATATATTGTTATTTTTGCCTTTTGTTATTATGGAGGAACTATCAACAGTCCTAGTGCTAACAGACAAGCAAGGCTCAGTGAAATTCTGCAGAAATAAATATAGGACATGCAAGGTATGTCTGAAAAGTTAGGTGATTGGTAACATATTTTATAAACCATGTTGATGAGGATAAGGTACCTGCAAATACACATTGATGGATATGTCAACAAGCACCCTGTGTTGTGCAAAGCACTGTAGTGAAGTGGTGGTACACACTGTGGCCCAGCTAACAGGGTCAATGTTAGAACTTGTCATTGCATCATGGAGCAGTGTGTTAACATAAAGTTTTGTTTCAAATTAGATGGTATGTTAGAGCATGATGTTGAAGCAGTGAGTAAAACGTGTGTGTTTGAGTGGTTGCGGAGATCCAACTTCCGTGCTTTGAGTGACACCACAAGTAGCATTTTCTGGTCATTTCTAACAGCTGTACAACTAATGTCAGTAGTGAATTGTAGCCAGTGGTGATTATTTTGAAGTTATTCTGTTTGTAACTCTTATTTCCTGTATTTTCTGGACCATTCACCAAACTTCACAGATGCCCCTTGATGACAGACCTATCCGTCACGACAGATAAGCACAATTTGGCATTAATGGGCTGTGGCAGCAGATTATGGACTAGAGTGCCTGCACTTCCCGCAGTGCCTGCACTTCCCGCAGTGCCTGCACTTCCCGCAGTGCCTGCACTTCCCGCAGTGCCTGCACTTCCCGCAGTGCCTGCACTTCCCGCAGTGCCTCTTGTGGTTTCACAACCATATCAGTTTCACCAGTTTTTTCAGTCTAGGTTCAGAGTTCCACTTTCAGTTTGGTAAGAGCTGATGGTAGGATTCAGGTATGGCACAGAACCTATGAAGCCATGAACACACGATGTCAACAAGGTACTGCGCAAATTGATGATGTCTTTGAAAAAGTTAAGAGTATGCAGCCACATATCAAAATTGACGACGGCCGATATTTCAACAGGAGACCACCCTGCCATTTTCAAGGCGAAACTCCAGTAAGGAAGCAATGTGCAACGATCTTTGAAACCTCGGTTTTCAATGAGTAAACAGGAAAGACAACACATACTGAGCAAGCAAGTACACATCACCAACACGACCAAAGATGAAAACGGTCAGGATATCAATAATAAACATTAGTTCTCGATGGATGAGGTCAGATAAGTGTTGTCCCTCTGTTTTTTGACAAGTGAGAGAGTAGGATCCCAAGCAGAATTTAAACAAAACCCTCCATCCCTATTCATAAGGTTCAGCTAGTTTTATTTCTATTGATTCCTTGATAACACAGTCCCAGTAGCTGGAAGTGCATGCCAAAATTTCCATTTTGTTGTATTCCATACGGTGACCTGTGTCAAGACAGTGTTCGGCTACAGCAGATTTGTTTGGCTGTTGTAAACGTGTGATGTGTATGCTCAATACAACGGTCCTCAACAGTCCTAATAGTTTGACCAACATATGATATGCCAACAGTGCCTTAATTTTAGATGGTGGACGAAACACACGTTTTACATTGTTTTTACGCAAAATGCGACCAATCTTATTGGAAGTGCTTCCAACATACGCCAGAAAGGCCACTGAAGGGGGGCGCCAACTCTGTGCTATCATCACTAGGCTGTTGCTCTTGTGGTCGATAGCGCAACCCTTAAAAGAGCAGAAATGTTTATGTTCAGCTGCTTTGATGATTTGATTCATTCATAGACTTATTGTTCCCAAACAACATTGACATTTTTATGGATGACCATGTGCCATGTCATCAGGCCCCTGTTGTTAGTGATTGGAGTAAAATTCATAGAGTCCCAGTACTGGGACAAGGTACTTACGTGACTTCGCACACCGATGTTGGCAGCAGTCTTCGATGACCTATATCTTAAAGATGGTGGGAACGAAGTATATCACTTGTAACCAATGTGGTGACCAAAACAAAAGAAACTCATTAACATGTGCCCATATTAAAACATGAACATTCCCAGAGAAACAGTATAATAAAACTAGCGGAACAGCCACAGGAATTAGAGGATTTTAGGCTGGGACATTCTAAGTGGGGAAAAAGACGAAAAGCCAACCGGAAAGCCCTAAAATATAATTAAAAAAGAGAGACTAAATGTGTGGGGAGAGAAAAAGAAAAATGGCTATACACAGACTCTAATAGGTAAACTGATACATAATACATGTTAAATAAAGACAGTAATATCAATTCTACCCTGCTCCCCATCAAGCAACAGACAACAAAGAAATAAAACTTCCTGGCAGATTAAAATTGTGTGCCAGAACCGGGACTATTCATCCATTACAAATAGTCATGTTTCAGAAATCTTCATTCAGTCTTGACCTTGTAAATGGATCATGCTTTGTCTAGAGTGAAGTGTCATTGCAATTCAAAGATGGCAGTGACATGGTGGCTGGGTGGCTCACTCATATCTTATCCAGGAAGAGTGAGATTCAAAGTCCCGTCTTCCCATTTCATTGTAAGTTTTATGTGGTTTTCGTACAGTGTTCAGGGTAAATTCCAGGATGGTGTAATTGAAAAAGGTGTCTTGTTTCCTGAGATTGTGCTCAATGTTGATAACAATGTATTACACCCTAACCTACCATTTGTTGTTATGTGATGATCACAAAAATTTTGCTGTGGAGGTACAGATTATGAATATATGCATAAATACTCATTCAGCGTGGGCACTGACAAACCAGTGTTCAGTATTCGGGAAGGTCTGTCATCACTAACCAGAACAGAATGTAAGCCATAAATTGTAAAACCATTCATTCTTTGTGTTAATTGTATAATTGTATCATTTTTCTTTTGTGAGTAAATGCTTTTTCATTTACATAAGCACATTTTTGCAAGTCTGTTATTAGCTACTTTCCAATTTCTGTGGTTATTTTTTAAAACTCTGTTTTGGCTATATAATTGTTCCAGAAAAGAGCCATGAAGCTTCAGCAGATCAAACAAAAAGAAGCCTTGCAGCGCCAACATCAGCGAGAACTACAAATACAAAGGGAACAAGAGTTAATTGCAAAACCACCTGCCTCGCAGAAAAAGAATTGATACTTGCCAGACTTAGTTTTCCACTGTGCTGAGAGAAATATTAGGAATGAAAAAGCAAGATTTGAAAATGTGCAGTTGCTGCATTGTTCAGAAGTTACATAAAAGATATTTGAGAATAATTTTCTACCTGCAACAGGATATAGCTATTAAACTGGGATTTCTGTGTACAGAAAAACTGGCTGTTTTGTTGACATGAATTCAGTTTATACAACTGCCAGGATCTAGAGACAGTTTGTGTTTGTTGGCTCTTTAGCAAAGAGAAAGAGCACAACTGAAAAGGCTCGTATGTTCGTAAGAGATTTATTGCCTCTATCATCTACTCAGGTGTAGGTTGTAGAGTTTACTCCTTTTAGCCGTCTAGGGGAAGACGAAGATTAGTGCTGGTACACAAGATTGTGTGGTATTGCAGAAAGCAGAAAGTACTTCATGTTTTTCTATGGAACACTGGTTTCCAGTATAGCTTATATATTGGTCCCTTATTCAAATCACTAATAAAAGTATCTTCTTGACTATTTGTAAGAGTATATTTTATGTGTCTGTTTAATATGAAATAGTAAACCCAGTTACTTACAATTATTAGTGCCACATGTTACAATTTGTAGTAATGTTAATTAACACTTCATTTGGTCAAATGTTGGAAATTGTTGCTTATGCTGCAAAATAAACTGTTACCGTGAAAAAAGTCTCTCTCTCTTTGAAACCTCTGCGTTTATAGCTAGATTTAACTTATACACTGCTCAAAACATTCATACATATATATGGTAACACATTTTATTCAGCTATTGATATCATTTGTAATTGTGTGTAATCCAGTACAATATTTCACTGTCTCAACTGTTTACTTACATTTACAAGAAGTTTACTAAGAGCGATGCACCATGGGGCTAACATAATATTGAAGAGTCTTTCTCGTTGCTCTCTAATATGGTGTGTGTGATCACCTCGGATGGCCAGTACAGTTGCACACCTGCATGGCATGGACAATATGAAGTTATAAATCAGCTTTTGAGAGATATTTGGCCATTATTCCACGAGTGCAATATTCAGCTTTGCAACCATTGTGGGAGGTGCTGGTCTGGTTGCAAGGCATATCCCGGTCATACTCAATTGGGTTAAACTCCAGTGAACAAGCTGGTCACTCCAATTACCTCAGCTTCATGTATGTTGTCCACTAGTAGGAATCCATCTCCTATGGCACCAGCATAGGGCACAACAAAAGGTCAAAAGCTCTCATCTCAATACCTCTGAGTAGTATTCTGAACAACATTGAGGTCTGTATGTATGTCAATACTGACTCCTGCCCACAACATTCATCCACCACAACATGGTGATGTTTCCTGCACATATTTAGGACTGTTGAGAGAGTTCCACAGTCTCTCCAAATGAATGAATGACGATTGTCCAGCTAAACACAAAATGTTAACTCATCGGTGAACAGAACCAAGTACCATTCATTACGACTTCAATCCTGATGTTCCTCCACACAGTTTCTGTGGACTAAATGGTGTCTTAGATTTAATGGGACACACATCATAGCTCTCCGGGCTACAGGCCACATTCCTAAATAGAGTGTATGTGTTGATAATGCGTCCTGTTGCTACTTGGAGGTGTCGCAGCAGAGTTGCATTCAGACTCTCGTTTTGACTGGTCGTTAACCAAAGATAGTGGGTTTAAAGGAAGACATAGAAGCAATTCAGAGGTGAGTGACTAGGTTTGTTACTGGGAGGTTTGATCAATGTGAAAAGATTCGGGAATTCAAATATGAGTCAGTAGAGGAAATGGAATATTCTTTTTGAGAAGCACTGTTGAAGAAATGTAGAGAATTTGAAGCAGACTGCAGAATGAGTCTACTACTAGCAACCTACATTCATGTAAAGATCACAAAGATAAGATCAGAGAGATTAGGGTCATACAGATGCATACAAGCATTCATTTTCCCTCATTCTATATGTCAGTGGAACAGAAAAACAAGTAACTGGTAGTAGTACTGTGTGCCCTCTACCACACAACTTTGGGTGGGTTGTGGAGTAATATATATGAGAGAGAGAGAGAGAGAGAGAGAGAGAGAGAGAGAGAGAGAGAGAGCAGCATGCTCTGTTCCAAGTTCATTTAGTAAGACAAAAGCATCACAAAGATGATCGGCAAGCCCCAGTGGCAGTCGCTGCAAGAGAGATGTTCTGCATTACAGTATGAGTCTTCTATCAAAATTCCAAGAGCACACATTTCTTGATAAGTCAACCAGGATATTGCTTCCTCCTCTGTATATCTTACAAAAAGACCACAAGGATACAAATAGATAGATTAGAGCCACCATGATGGAAGCAGCCCTGCATTATTTTTCTTGAACCATATATAACCGGAATATGAAAAGCAGGAAGTGACTATGGTACATGAAGTGCCTTCCGCCACACACTGTGCGATGACTTGTGAGGTATGGATGTAGATTTGGAACATTTAGTAAATGCTAAGGAAACAAATGTCAATGGACAAATTTAGCTGAATTTATATGGTTACAGTAAAATTGAAATACAATGAATAAAGCTTCCACTGCCAATACACTAGAGAAAGACTTTTCTGTGAAACCAAGAAAATGCTGGCCCTACATTGAATCGCTAAGCAGGCCAAAGGCTATCCGGTCACTTGCTGATCAGTTTTGTGTTGCCACGGAAGACAGCAAAAGGAAAGCTGTATTTTAAAATATCATTCACTCCAGATTGTACAGACTATTTGTATGGAGGATGTAAATATAAGCATCCCAGACAATGAGAGGCAGCTGAATGAGTCAAAAAGAATCAGGTCCATACAAAATCCCAATTCAGTTTTGCACACAGTGCTCTGATATCAATCCCTTACTTAGTTTACATGTATTGTTAATCACTCGGCAGCTCAAAATCCGAAGTGACAACTGAAAATGTAAAGGTAACTCCTATATACAAGAAGTATAAAAAAGCGAAACTCCAAAATTGCAGACCAATATTCTTAATCTCTGTCTCATGCACCATTATTGAGAGTATTCTAAATTTGAAAATAATAACTTTCTTAAAGACAGAACCATTTGCAAATAAGTACAGATTTAGATAGCATCACTTGTGAGAAACTCAGCTTGTCCTTTTATTGCATTATATTCTCTGAACCTTGGATGAAGTGCAATTGGCAGATTCCATACTTTGGAAAGCACCTGACAGAGTGCTCCACTGAAGACTTAACTATGGTCCAAGTATACTGAACACATTCTCAGATATGTGAGTGGCTCAAATACACTGTCCTAGATGACAAGTGTTTATCAGAAACAAGGGGATTGTCACAATTGCTCCGCAAAAAATAATAAAATAAATAAATAAAAAGTAAGACCATTCTTGTACTCAGTATAGAGCAATGATCTGTTGGGTAGGGTGAGCAGTAATCTGCACCTGTTTGCTGATGATCATGTAGTGACAGAAAACGGGCATTGATACATAAATATAAGCTAATTCAAATGAATTGGAAAAAAATCCTGTAATGTATTTCATTAGTGGTGTGCTGCCTGATGGGTACATCAGTAGTAAAAAGAGGAAGGAAGATTGGCATTTCACGATAACTGCGTGGTCATTAGAGGCAGAGCCAGGGCTGTATTTAGGCAGGTGCAACATGTGCAGCTGCACAGGATGGCAAAATTTTGCTTTCGAAATTTTATTATTTTAATGTTAATTGAATCAACATTATTCAGAGTTTGGATTATAGCAATAAATTTTAAAATTCAGGCCGTTGTGTTGATAGCAGTGGCATATCTAAAGAGGCAGTTTTTTTAATTAATTGATTTTTTAATTATTATTTAAAAATACCCTAAATACGACCCTGGGTGGAGCTAACACTCAGATTACTTGGGTAAGGAAAGTGGCTGTGCCCTTTTGAAAGGAATCGTCCCAGCATTTATCTGCAGTGGTTTAGGGAGATAATGGAATCCCTAAATCTGGATGGCTGGGGTAGATTTGAACCACTGTCCTCCCAAGTGAGAGTCCAATGTGTTACCACTGCACCACCCCGCTCGGTGATGAGTACATTGGTTAAATATCTAGGCATAATGTTGCAAAGTGATAGAAATGGAACGAGCTCTTACAAAGGGTGGTAGGGGAGATTTATCAAAAAAATTTCTAGGAAAGTGTATTTAATCTAAACAGATGACCATGTATTTACCGCTTAAGTGTTTGGGATCCATACCAGGTCTAATTAAAGGCAGACTTGGAACAATTATGGGAATGATCCATGTAATCAAATAGGAATTGCTGGAGGAAAGCAAATATTTTTGTCACTAAATGCTGATAAAGTGTTACAGAACCAGCATTTGTGACAGACCGCTACGAATGTTCATCTTGTGAGAACAAGAGAAAAATAGGGCTCATATCAAGGACAGTTGTTATTCCCTCGCTCCATATGTGAGTGGAACAGGAAACTGAATTGTCTAGCACTAACAGTAGTGCATGGTTCAATTCACCACACACCATCTGGAGGCTTTTAGGGGATGTCGAACTCTCTACATTTTTTGATACCAGCATTGTCATAGACATTTCAGTTAGATAAATTAAAAAGGCTGAAAAGGAGGGTAGTAATGGTACACAGTAATTTTGTAAAAAGTTGCATGTTTCATTTGATTTATGTAAATACAAACTTTCATGCAAGAAACACACACTCTGCACAATATAACATGGGAATTTATTTCTGAAACAGATTACAATATCTTGAACAACTGATTACATATAGTAACATATTGCTCATCTTGAATTTTACCACTGCTCATTTATGTCAGCCAGGATTGTTTTATACACATTTAATACATAACAACATGTTTAAATATTAAAATACAACTCTCCACTGAGCTGGTTTCGAACAGTTCTTCACACCATCTCCACACAATCTGTTGTATGTTGCTTCAGTGGGAAATCCCATAATTTCACGTTCTTCCTGGATACGAAATGAAAATGTTGATTCATATGATCCAATGAAGTACCTGCAATTCCAGAAAAAGAGTATTTTGGTGTTGCAGTTATTTATGTAAGCAAACAAAACCATTTTTTCATGGTGTAACACTAAGAACTGTAAAGGAAGGGTAATCATTTTTACAGAAAGTTAGGAAAATCATACTAACAGACAGCAGAGACATGCCAGCTTTCAAAAAGAGTTGAGGAAAATGACACTCTCTGGGAATTAAGAAAGGAGACTCAGTTGGAAAGGGAAAATGAAAAACTACAATGAATGCTAAGAAACTAATGTGTTAACAATAAGAAAAAATGCAGCTTTTATACAGAAGTGAGCAGTCAGAGGAAGATAGTATGATTGATCAATGTACAATTAGTGAGCTTTTTCATTATTGTTGTAACTCACCAATACAACACCTGTTTCAAAACTACATTGTGGCAGTTTAGAGTACAAAGCCACAAGATAACATGGGAAGTGCCCTTAGCCATATCAGTCAATTTTCAAACAGCAATACACAGCTTGAAATACACTAACAAACTGAGACAAATCGTCTGGTTCCATATGCATACATCTGCTTGAGTGTGCAGAAGACATGGCTGTGGTACATAGAGTACTGGTATGCACAGTCAGTTGCCAAAGACCATCCATCTGGTAGCCCCATGGCCTCTGACTCATTTGAATGTGTTGGCTGACAGTATAGAGGATTCTGTCCAGAACCTAGGTGATAAATCTGGCATGGCTTGTTGTTGTCCTCCTGTGGTAATAGTTTTACCCAGTCCAGTGCAATGGAGCAGAACAATGTCTTCAGATGATACTGAAGATATTTTACACACAGTTCCATAAGGGTGGAAAGGCCCCACCTGATACTGAGGTGTCAGGAATTTGGAAGGGTATGGCAGTGGTAATAGGAGCTTCTTCACGACAACCTCTGTGCCCGTGCGGACAGCTGCTGTTGATGTAGAGGGAGGGGAGGGTGTCACCACCAGAGCCAGAATTGTGGCTGATTCATCCTCATCTTTCTAATCAAACTGTGTGCTTATGGAATATTGCCACAGTTGTGCAATTGGATTCATAATAAAATAAGAAATCAGATTGAGAATGGAAAGATTTAGGTGTTCCTTTTTCCTTGTGCCCTGTTAGAGAATGAAATGGTAGAGAAATATCATAAAAGCAGTTTGATGAACCCTCTGCCAAGCACTTCAATGTGAGTTGCAGAGTATTTATGTAGATGTAGGTTGCAAGAAACTGGGTATTTCCAGATGACGATAGAGGAGTTAAGCAATGGATGACCTCCCATAGGTTGCATGGTTGTTTTAAAACAGGTTGGAATATAGCTACTAGCACTTAAAAACTGCAGCAACAATATACAGTTCTATAAAAAAAGCAAATCTGAAGACTTTGAAAATTTCAGAAAGATGAAGCACATCCATTAACATGATGATAATTTCATGATCTTCAAAACTATAAAGTTAACAACTTCCAGTGACTGAATATTTCCACACTGGACATTGCAATTACCAAATTATAATCACTTCAAGCAATTTCAACATGGTATCTGATGTTAGTATTCCACTATAGTTACCATTGCTGAAAACTACCCAACGGTATCTATTAAATTTATTACTCGAAGAGAACGACCTATTGACACATTGTCTACGTGGACAAAGAAAGTATCATTCTTGTAAAACACAGTTAGCTTTTTACTCACATGAAGTGATGTGTACTTATTGACAAGGGATGTCAAATCGATTCATATTTCTACATTTCTGGAAGGCTTTTGACACTGTACCTCACAACCTGTAATCAAATTGTGTGCTTATGGAATATCACCACAGTTGTGTGATTGGATTCAAAATTTCCTGCCAGAAAGAACACAGTACATTGTAACTGAGGGAAAATCGAGTAAAACAGAAGTGATATGTTGCATTCACTAGGGAAGTGTAATAAGGCCCCTACTGTTCCATATCTTTATGAAGGATTTAGGAGACAATCTCAGCTCCCTTAGACTGTTTGCAGATGATACTGTCATTTATGGTTAGTAAATTCACCAGAAGATGAAGAGCAACTGCAAAAATTTGCAAATGACCTTAAATAATTATATGTATGAAGTCATTCATATGAGCAACAAAAAAAAAAAAAAAATCTGTTAAACTTCATTTACACGTTTGTTGATTTCTGTGGGAATCATTTTGATGAAAGTAAACACTCCATAATAAGCTTATTATTTTGTAGTTTCACTGTTAACTATTATTTCGAGCAGATTAGTGCACTTATGTGGCCAGTGTCTGACATCACCTTCCAGTAGTGAATGAGCTGTGTAGCAATGCATCACATATTTTGCTTTATATTTGTTACTATAGTGTAAATTATAGAGGGAAACTTTCCCGGTGGGATAAATAAAACTAAAAATAGAAAAGAGATGACTTACCAAAAGGACCGGCTCGTCGAGAGAAACAAATAAAATCACACACAAACACACATACAAGCTTTCGCCACCACTGGCAGCTTCTTCAGGAAAAAGAGGAAAAAAGGGGAGGAAAAGGGAAGGATATGGGTTTTAAGGAAGTGGAAAAGGAGTCATTCCAATCCCAGGAGTGGAAGGACTTACCTTAGGGGGAAAAAAGGAAGGTAAACAAATACACACACACTCAGACATATCGAAACGCAAACACACCTAGACAGACATTTGTGAAAATTACTAGAGTGTAATTTTTATGTTCTTTATGATGATGTGCTCTTAAGTCTGAAGACTGGTTTGATGCAGCTCTGAATGCTACTCTACGAAGTGTGAGGTGATGGTGGTGGTGGTGGTGGCGGTGTTGGAATTTTGTAGGAGACCAAACTGCTAGCTCATCAGTCCCCTGGTCCAAAGTAAGGCTGAAAAAAAAGTAAAAGATCTAGTGTGTAACACCCGGAGGCGGAAACCCACTAGGTGTACCGAGCAAGAATGATCCCTACACTGACAGTGCAAAAGAAGAAAACACAAAAGGCGTAGACCTAGAGAGTAACTGGACTAAAACACTGCAGCAGAATACCATGGATGGCTGATCATAATGTACCCTGTGCAAGCCTCTTTATTTCTGAGTAACAGCAGCGACCCCAATCCATTTCGACCTGCTTACTGTACACTTCTCCTGGTCTCCCTCTGCAATTTTTAGCCCCTATGACTCTCTCTCCAATACCAAACTGATGATTCCTTGATGTCTCAATGTGCCCTACCAATCAGTCTCTTCTTTTAGTTATTGTATCAATATTTAATCACAATATCAAATTTCTCACAGCTTCACTGTATAAGGTACAGATATACTACCAAATAGTGACATAAAAATATTGTTCAGTGATATTTCATCACTGTAATTCGTCACCATACAGTAATTTAACAAATGCGTATAGGTGGTGTCATATAAGAAAGTGCTTCTTCACATAGAGACAGAGTGATGGAGAAGCGTGGAAGGGAGGAGATATGCTGTCATTGCATGACTACATGAATGTAGTTGACTCATATCTGCAGTTGGCGTGGCATACAAAAGTTTGAGTCAGTCTTGGAGTCGTGTTTGGGTAGCCTAATGGTAAAGGCGACTGCTTGTGAAAAGCAGAAAACCTGGGTTTGGGTTCCGGCCCTGCACAATTTGGAAGTATATCGATGTCATCATTTGGAAGTACATCTATACCTCATACAGTGAAGCTGTGAGAAATTCACTGTTGCGAATAAATTTTGGTGATATTTTATCACTGTAAATCGTTACCATACAGTAATTCTTCTTATAGTTAATTGGGTCAAGCACCTGCAATACTGAAGGTGCTTCTGAGCTGTATATCAAGCTTCTGTAGTCGAGATGGAATTGTATTAAGGCCTTATAGAGCTGCAAGTGAGTTGAACGTGCAGACCACCAAACAGTGTGGCTGAGGCACTGAAGGATGTTCAGATATTGCCAGCATTACTGTTTTAACTGATAAAGGTGGGAGACCCAGGTTAGCTGGGCACGGAAGAGCATGCCTAAGAAGTGATGTGTGACCTCGATGTGAGGGAATTCACCAGCCAGGTAAAGCTCTGCATCCAGATGAGCCACCCGGCAGTGTCAAAACTGCATAACCTGGGTTTTCGATGCAGAGAATTGGAAACCATGGGCAAAATCCCAAGACTGCCTTTTGTAAGGTTTCCTGCAGCAGCCATTCAATGACACCAATGATAGTAGAGCTGAAATACATGCAGAAGTAATCAACGTACAAGGAGGAAGAAACCAATGACCCCCCACTGTGGCAACAAGACAGTTAATTGTGGTAAGAAAGAGAGGACCACTAAGGACAGAGACCTGTGGACACTGTTCTCCTTAACATGGGTTGAGCTGAGAGAGGTACCAACCCAAACCTGAAGAGAGCAAAGTGAAAGGAAGCTCTAGATAAATATTGGAAGTGGACCCCACAAACGCCATCGTACAGCGTAGCTAGGATATAATAGCACCAGGTGGTATCTGCAGATTGAAAAACACTGCAACAAAATGTTCACGCCGAGTGAAAGTAGTACAGACAGATAACTCTTAATGATACGAGATTGTCAATAGTGAAGTGGCCCTGACGGAAGTCTTTCTGTTTTAAATCCAGGAGTCTCCGAGGAGCTAACACAGAACATTGGCGAGATCGACAGGGTAGTAACTATCAACTGTCACCATCTGCACTAGGTTTCATCATGGGGATGATGACACTATCCCCACCATTAGGACAGGAAGGCACTCTTTGTCCAGAGATGATTGAACAGGGAAAGCAGTTGACACTGAGTGTCCGCTGAGAGGTGACGGAGGAACTAGCTGTGAATGAGATATGGTCCTAGAGAGATATTAAGAAATGCAGGAAGGTCACTTTGGAACTCCTAGGCACTAAAAGGGGTATTGCACGTTTCTGAGTGACACATGTGAAATGACACTCTCTCACTCTCTATACACTCTTTAAGGACGTAGAAATCCTTGCCATAGGCTGCAGTTGTAAAACTACAGTGATAACGGTTGGGCCAGTGCAGATGGTATCCTGAATAAGGAGACATGGGATTCCTGTCAGTGAGCAAAAGCCAAAAAGGAACCAAACTTAAGACTACAACTGAGAAGGGGAGGTGCAGGAACCAATGGTGACAACGTACCTCTCCCAACACTCCTGCTTACTCTGCTGGATCAATTTCTGAGCTTGGGTAGACAATAATGTAGTGACACCAGGCTGTTGTCACATGCTGTGTAGTTGACAACGAATATTGTCACCCCAGCATGGCTCGAAGTCTCAAGAGTGCTGCTGACTGTTATCGATCAGTTAAGGGAATTAGCATACAACACCTGCCGTGAATCTGCGCATGCGACTAAATGGCATTGATGAAATGATGCACAAAACTCAGTGTGTCTAGAGACTAGCACAAAGAACACTTCTGTCTACATTTCTTGTCGTTGCTGAGTGAAAAATTGGTTATTTGTTTATTGTAAATAAGTTATTACGTATACTTTGATACATATATCACACTGTTGGGATTGATTTCATATTTGTAAGGTAAGTCAGTATTCAGATACATTTATTATCATATTTATTTGTTTGTAAAACATAATTTATTTTACTGTCGTAAATTTTATGTAAGAGCTATGGTCTGACTAAAATTACTTGATAGTTAAACCAGTGGTGGGCTTTGCCTGTTGGACACTTGGGGTGGCATAGATAACAGAGGCATCACGGCTTATCCAAATATGGCGTTCCAATCAATGAAAATAAAATTAAAGATATACGCAAAATGTTTGAGTACATTCCCGACTGTAATGGATCCAAAGCATTTTAAGAGGAAATTGCAGCTTGGGAAACAAAGACAAATGAGCAAAATTACAATTTTGTTTTGAAAATTTTGTCTTGTATGTTTATTTCCCTGGATTATTTACTGTTGTATGTATTCAGAATGTGTTTTTCAATAAAGAAAATACATATTATGTATTTATAAGCCAGAATTTTATTACATAAGAAGCAAAACCATAGTTAATTTGAAAAATGTCCTAAGTCCTTCACCAAAATGTGAACGTGAAGGAAGAACAAGTTCATGCCTTTGTAATGAGTCTGTTTGATGTATGTAACATATAATGCATAATTTAGTGCAATATTTACTTCAATAACATAATAGACAGGTTTTTTGTTGATTCTAAAAATGTAACTCTAGGGACTTAAGTCATTTTGCAAATTCATGATTCATATTGCTTTTAAATGTAATTGCTCCATATACCATGAAGCAGAAAAGAAAGAAAAAAAAAGAGGAACAGACTGGTGTTAACTCGTTTTGGGATAGACCTACTGGTTCGCTTGTAATAACTGAAGCTTAAACTCAAGTCTCCATAATAAAAAATCCTATAGTAGGAGGTGATGTGGAGAGCGCACACACACACACACACACACACACACACACACACACACACACACACACACTACTTATTCTGGCATCATACATGGCAAAATATAAAAACTATGCTGCCATGTATGACTATACCACATTCAGTTCTTTCTATACTATACCACTGAGTACTTTTAAACACCATCAAATGGGATAATTTAGGACAGTATGGTATATTTGTCCTTTTGCACTGCATAGCAACAATTTGCTGCTCACTTTCACTTTCGTATACTAATTATTTTAAGTGAGAAACTGTATTTTTGCATTTTGCGACTTTTGTTTTGAGTCTTATGTAAACTTTGATAAATATCCAATTAACAGTCTAGAGGTTGAAATTTCACGCAATATCGTGAATTGGAAACTTTCTATAGTCCTGACAAGCGGAAAAGCATTCTAACTGCAAGTTTTCATCCAGGATGTTCGCCACTTTGTGTGTCTCAGTCAAATACTGGTGCACATTGACTTTTCTGTTTTTAGGAGTTTTATTCATTCTACATACACCCTCCCACTTCACTGACAAAGAATGAAATCTAATATAACCTATGGAATCACCCCATTTGATGGAACTGTACTTATCAATGTACTTAACAAAAAATAATTTTTAGATAATCATGTCTGCAGGATCCTCACGAGAAAGAGACATAGGGAAGAAATGGGAGTCCAATGCATCAAAAGGAAGAAGAAAGGCTGAGACAGCTATATCCAACCAAGCTATGAGTTTGAGCATGAAAAAATTTCTGAAGAAACCTACTTCAGGTGAATCTGATCCAGAGGCCTCTGATGAATCTGTCCTCCAAGTTTCTGTATTTGCTGAAACAGAACCAGGGTTGAATGAATCTGTTACCCTTTCTGATACAGCATCAGAATTGGGCAAAACTGCTGTTATCCAACATTCTGAGCTGAATAAGGAGTTAAGAAGTGAAAATATTTGTGATTCAGGAAATCGAGAGGGCATTGTTTATAAAACAGTCATTTACAGAATTAGATCCAGGGAAGTGGGTGTTTCCAGTAACAAATTCACACCATCATGACTTAATTCAAAATGGTTTCCAACAAAACCTTGAGAAATCTGCCCCAAAGATGCAAATAAGACATTTTACCAGAAAATTGAGTAACGGCGAAGAGCAACATCACAGGTGGTGGTTTACTCCGCGTCTCAAGATAAAGTTTATTGCTTTCCATGTAGACTCTGTTCACATTTGCAGTCACAGATGATAAAAGGAGGCTGTTGTGACTGGAAAGATCTGAGTAGGAAATTGCAAAGACATGAACATAGTCAAGGACACATGGAGTGTATGATTAAATAAATAGATGGAATTCTATAAAGGAAACAAATATTGGAAAATAACAGATAAGAAAAATGAAAGACTGATTAGGGAATTACAAAAGTATTGGTATAAGATGTTTGAAAGATTGATTGAGATTATCAACTACTTACAAGGTAATGGTCAGACTTGTCATGTCGAAACCTGTGCTGCTATTTTTACCACTGTGAGTTAACATTGAAGGAAGTCTGTATGCAGACTGTTAGCTGCTGACATGACCTGGAAGTCTGTAAAATCTTTTATGAAGTATGACATTATTGTCGCATGGTTTCCGTGCTTATAACTGCCTGTTGTACAACCCTGACCCCTCTTGCTATGTTATACCAATGCCGTCTAGGGACAAGGTGACGTTAGCTACGCACCTCTCTCCTGCCACAGCAGTGAGAGATTTGATTTGCCCAGTGAAAGCGATCATACAATAATTAATAAATATGATAATAATAAATTTGTTGATAAATGTAGCTGATATTTTATCTACAACATTCTTTCCAAATAGCTATGAAATAGACACAAATACACATACAGTTTAGAACATGTCAAACTTTTATTTCTTGTAATTACCACAAAATGTGAAATATTCATACAATGTTCAAAACGTAGGTTTTTTGTGCACCAAGAACATACAAGCAAAGACGACATATGACAGCCCTGTGAATCACAGATGATGTTAGATGTCCGTAGACAAAACTCTGAAGGAATCAGGCCTAGTATCAGTATATTTTGAGGCATGCCACGCATATTTAATCACATTTTGAAACCGTGGGGAGGAAAACTGATAATGTACGACTGAATGCAACTTGAGAATATTGTCATGGTGATAGACGGGAAACTGCAGTGATTTGCACAAAATAATTTTCTCTGTTAGATTTCTGTAAAATGCCATTCTCTGTCTAATGGTTGAATTAAGTTTGTCGTGCCGGGTGAAATCTGACGTATCTCTACTTCTTTGTCAGGGTGAGCTCGAAATACAGCTTTTAATTAATCAGAACTTTTATGACCTGACCACGAATCTAGAAGGAGATTTGTTCCCGCAGAACGGAAGAAAAGCGTGACGCATGAAAAGTGTAACATTATCATTTCAGATTTTTCCAGACTTCGATGCGTCTACCACAAGATTGTCTGCCTAGAACATTGTTCTTGAAGACACACATGTAGTTTAGGCAGCAATGAACCATCCAGACTAATTATGAGCATTATAATGTACGAAAGAGTGAGTGCAGTCATGGACTGCGCAACTGCCTCAATATGTTTTTCCCCTTTGAATGACAGTGTTCTTTTCGCAAAACCTGACTGATCTGCAATGTAAACGTAAGATTCACTAAAACTGGTGACCTTATTTTTTTCAGTTGTAAGAAAAGCTTCTATCATTTCCATTTGAGTCACTTCATTTTCTGACCTGTTTCTCTATACAAATTTTGTTATTTTTCGTGCCACCATTTTATGTGATCTTTTGAAGCGACTAATCCAACTTTGAGAAGCTGTAAATTCTCTAATGCCCAATCATGCAAAGTTGTGTCGCTGACACTCAATGACTATCGTCTGGCATCGGTAAATCGCTCAAAAAGTTGCGCATTTATCTCTGTCGCAATTTCCAGTCGACTCTTACATCGTCCAGCAACTTCCTTTTTCCATCTATACAATTCACGTTCAGAACGGACAAAGTGATACCTATTTTGAACTGTATTGACACGTAGACGTTCCTTACCACTTTCGTTCAACCAATACTTCACCACTTTTTCTTTGTCTGATAATGTAATTGTAGTTGATGGTGGTGTTTTTGGAGATAATTGATGATGGTAAGTGGCACTACCACTCGAAGAGTCTTCATGTGTGTAACTTTCTTCCGTTTCTTCGATGTCTGTAGATTCACAGTCTCCAAAAACGAGTGTTTCAGTTGTTTCGAGCCACATGTCTGCACTATTTACATGCTCGTCTAGAAGTTTAATTACCATGTCGCACATCACATTTGCTTCATTTAGCGTCTGTTGTATATCTCCATGGCAAGCAGCAAAACATTTACAGGGTTTGCCATCACCTGTGAGGGGAGATTGAATTTTCACCGTGAAGTGGTTTGCGGAGTATAGATGTAGATGTGCAGAATATCTTTCACATCTCTAACCAGTTTCACAACAGTATGTTTTGAAATACGTACCAGAAATGAAAAGGAAGTGCATGCCACAGAAACGAATGTTTGTTTCCCCTTTCCACCAAAACCGTGCAACGATATTCCTCTTTAGTGAATGCCACGATAGGACAGCCGCACCTCCCGACCATGCACACAACACTCACGACTCGCCATTTCCAGGGGTGGCAATGCATCACCGCAAGTGCCAAGCAGGAAAAACAGCCGTTTTTTGTTTTTTTTTGTTTTAGGTGATTTCCAGGTAATGTCAGCAGCTAACATTCTGCATACAGACTTCCTTCAATGTTAACTAACAGTGCTAAAAAAAATCAATACATGTTTCGGCATGACAAATCTGACCATTCCCTTGTTAGTCTCACACAATCTGGCATTTAGAGGTCACCAAGAATCCCTTAACCTGAATAATACTGGAAACAGTGGAAATTTTATCGACTTATTTAAACTGATATCCAAATATGATGTAACACTAAACGAGCACTTGCAACGTCGTATTAATGAAATGCAACTTTCTCAGCATTATCTGAGCCATGAGATTCAAAATGAATTAATTTCATTCATGTCGAAATCTGTCATTAATGAAATTGTAAAAAGAGTAAAACAAGCAAATTGTTATGCTTTCATGTTCGATTGTACCAGGGATGTGAGCTGTGTGGAACAAATGCCAATAATATTAAGATTTTGCAATTCCTCAACCAGAGATATTGCAGGGTGGCCACCGAACCTTGAAACTGGTAAAAAGCCTTGAATTTGAAAAACTGGGGAAAACCGGGAAAAAACCTTGAATTTCAGCCAGAAACCAGGATTTTTAACCCATGAGATCTCGCGGCTTTGAGTTAAACGATCGTTCGCATGTATAGTCTATTGCTCAGATTACATGACCAGTTAGAAATGTAGTTAATAAGTGTAGATAAGTAATCCCTGTAGTTTTAGTAAGAAAAAAACCTCAAAGTTTAATATTTAAAAGTAACAAAATACCAGTCGTTTTAAAATTCCAGTGAGCAAAATGCTCAGATCGCTAGTGCCTGCGGATTAACTAATATTCATCGCTTCATTTTTGTGTACAAAAACATTTTCAAATATATTTCTGGGCGGTTTGAAAAGTTTTATAATTTCAGGTTACGTATTCTGTTATCTATTTCTGTATTTATCTTGAAGTGTGGTTAAACCATGCGACTCAATTCCTCGCGATGTACGTCGAAGAGACGCAATGTTATCGTAAGGCACTACTACGAAATCGCAGCAAGAATGAAAGGCAATATTTAATTGTACTAAATTTTAGCAATTTTCGTAATTGACCCCCGACACCCCCCCCCCCCCCCCCCAATGATACTCATCAACACAGATCTCGTTTGTCTGATTCTGTGTTGAAAAATCTATTCACGGAAGCATTTTGTTGATTTTAACTATAAACTCCATAAAAGTTGGTATTGTGATGCTTCGTTAGCATAGGCGCCAACTACGGGTATGCTCGGTTGCTCAAGCATACCCCAAAATTTGAGTGGGTATGTTAGGCATACCCCACTGAAAATTTTGGTATCTTTTTTTTTTTTTATGTTATGGTTCTTGACTGTAATTAAAATCGACTCTCTCATCCCATTGATGGCCAGCTGGGTTTTGTAAGACACCACTCTAAAAGATTATTTTAAACAGGTAATTGAATTCATAGGCATTAAAATCCACGTTCACATGTGAGTGAAGTGACCGTTATCTAATTAGTCCGAATGTTAATGGAATTCTGCTTTTTAAGACGATATTGTAAACTGAAGGCGGCAACCTTTAATTGTTTTAAATAACTAGGAATGTAGTGGGTTTGGTACGATACATTGAAAATGTTTACACTACGAATTTAATTCCCGGTATCTTTTGAGATAACCTTTTCACAACCACATATGTTACCAGTGAGCCAGATACTTGCTGCGAAGACTGTCCTATCCCTTCTAGCTAAAACATTCTGTAAACATACAGTCCTCATAATAGCTTGCAAAGGTCTTTGTGTTTTAATTGGCAGCTCTACAAAATTCTCCAAATGCAACAGCTAGTAATAGATTTTTTTCTGAATTTGAATTTTCAGGCTTCAACAATTTGTCAATTGAACGTAGTAGTCGGACTTTAGTTTCTGCTCTTTTTGACCTGTGTCACCTGTGCATGGAAGTACGTCTTAACCCTTTCTGTCCCCTCATCTTTATCTGTCCGTCTAGCCACAACCATTTGTTCAATAATTGTAAATAGCATTGCAGGGCTTCCAATAATTCATTGTGACTAGATTGTCTATCATTACCTCCAGGAAACAAAAAGCATTAGGTTTCAATGCACTGTCAAAATATATATCGTTGCTTGATGTCTAAGTTGGACTAAATGCAACAATACTTTCAAATAATTGTACAGTAAAACCTCGTTTTTACATTCTCGGTTTTTATGTTTTCCCCGCCATTTACACCATTTTTTGTCGGTCCCGTCAAATTTCCTATGTTTACAATGTTAATTCGCCCTCATTTTTGCATTAACATATTTACGCTTTTCCCGCGTTTTACACTTTTGAAAGCATGTTCGTGAAGAAAAATGATGTAATGTACATAAATTGACACTAGCATGGCTTTCCCCTTAAAGTATAGCGCTTAAAAATTATTCGCATTCGAGTTTCTTGACACTTTGCGTTTATTCAAACGTATATTTCGCGTTTTGTTGTTGACTTAAAGACACGCCGATTTGTGGCAATGTAGTTCTTCTCTTCACCAGCTTCTTTGGCAGAGCGCCTGACATGTACTCAGACAAACAGAACGGTTTGTTAACGAGAGAATAATGCTACTTTGTGGCGGTGTAGTTCGTCTTTCCGCTAGCTTCTTTGCCAGAGCGGCTGGCGTGTACTCAATCAGAACAAGTTGCTTTGTTGAAGTGAGAATAAATAGTTGCGTTGTTTTTGTGATACATATTTCTGATTAATAAAGAACTTTATCTGTCAAAGTTCGGTATCATAATACCCACAACCTCAAAAAAGCGATAATAGTGAGAGATACCGATCCTATTGCAAAAGTCACAAAAATACTTATGCATATGTTTGTACTCAAGAATACGAATAAATTCTCAAATATTGTCATGTGAAACATCAAAAAATACAAAAAGAACGGAACTGTAGGAGTTCTACTATGTAAATAATTAATTCCAGTAAAAGGCAGTAATTTTGAAGATGAGTTACATAGCCTGGCAGCGGCGTCCAAACAATATCTACCGAAGCGGTTCAGGTAATTTTGAAGATGTGTTATAGCCCAGCAGTGGCGTCCTCGTTTATAATGAATGAAATTACGTAAAAAATTTCTACTTCCCATAAAATTACCAGTTTGTCTGGCGCTTAAAATAGTGGCATCCTCAATTATAATGACTGAAATTACGCCAAAAAATTTACACTTCCCATAAAATTACCAGTTCTGCCTGGCGCTTAAAATAGAGGTGTCCTCGATTATAATTAATGAAATTACGTCAAAAATTTATACTTTCCATAAAATTACTAGTTTGCCTGGCGCTTACAATAGTAAAAATTTGGATAACCTTTATTGTATAATCAACTCCCTGGCGAGTATTTAGATGTCTATTATGTACATATATCACACATAAAATACAAAAATGCAAGGCTGATCCAGTAAGCATATTCTACCATTTAAAACATTATTTCCTGCATTTTACACCATTTCACTGAAGTCCCCTGAAAAGCGTAAAAATGAGGTTCTACTGTATCAAGGTAAAGGAAACAAAATAATTTAAAAACTTTATTACTAAATAATTGTCTAATGTCTAAATTAGTCAACAGTTTGAAAATGTTATTAGTTACAATAAAGGAAACATATCCTGCACACAAATGCCATCTGTAGTCATCCCAAAGTTCCTTTCAAAAACTAAAAATAATCAAAAATTCTGTCAAATGTTCAGTAATCCAATCATTATTGATAGATATATGCAACGAAATATTTTTGTTCATAAATCAATAAGGAAAAGCTGGTAGAAGCCGACCTCGGGGAAGATCAGTTTGGGTTCAGGAGAAATGTAGGAACACGGGAGGCAATACTCACTTTACGGCTTATCCTAGAAGATAGATTAAGAAAAGGCAAACCTACATTTCTAGCTTTTGTAGATTTGGAGAAGGCTTTTGACAATGTTGATTGGAATAAACTCTTTCAAGTTCTAAAGCAAGCAGGAGTAAAATATAGGGAGCGTAAGATTATTCACAACTTGTACAAAAACCAGACAGCGGTTGTCAGAGTTGAAGGGCATGAAAGGAATGCAGTGGTTGGGAAGGGAGTAAGACAGGGTTGTAGCCTTTCTCCAATGTTATTCAATTTGTACATTGAGCAAGCTATAAAGGAAAGCAAGGAGAAATTTGGAGAGGGCATTAAAGTGCAGGGAGAAGAAATAAAAACATTGCGGTTTGCTGATGACATAGTAATTCTGTCAGATACAGCAAAGGTCTTGGAAGAGCAATTGAACGGAATGGACAGTGTGCTGAAAGGCGCATATAAGATGAACATTAACAAGAGCAAAACTAGGGTAATGGAGTGCAGTCTAAGAAAGTCAGGTGATGCTGAAGGAATTAGATTAGGTAACGAAGCAATAAAGGAGGTAGATGAGTTTTGTTACTTGGTCAGTAAAATAACAAATGATGGTCGCAGTACAGAGGATATAAAATGCAGAATGGCAATGGGTAGAAAAGCGTTCTTGAAAAAGAGAAATTTGTTAACATCGAATATTGATTTAAGCCTAAGGAAGTCCTTTCTGAAGGCATTTGTATGGAGTGTTGCCTTGTATGGTAGTGAGATATGGACGATAAACAGTATGGACAGGAAGAGGATTGAGGCTTTTGAAATATGGTGCTACAGAAGAATGCTGAAGATTAGGTGGGTGGATCGCGTAACTAATGAGGAGGTACTGAACATAATTGGGGAGGAAAGAAATTTCTGGCATACCTTGACTAAAAGAAGGGATAGATTGATAGGACACATTCTTAGACATCAAGGAATTGTGAATTTAGCGTTGGAGGGAAGTGTGTGGGGAAAAAATTGCAGAGGAAGACCAAGAGATGGATACAGTAAGCAGATTCAGACAGATGTAGGTTGCCGTTCTTATGTGGAGATGAAGAGGCTTGCTCAAGATAGGGTATTATGGAGAGCTGCATCAAACCAGTCTCCGGACTGAAGACCACAACAACAACAATAAATCAATAAAATTTGGAATTAAAAGGGTTAATATTTAGCGTGTGAAAATCGTTAAAATGGATAAGTATATAGTGAAATACAAAAGGACTTCGACATATAATAGTGATGGTGACGGTGATTTGGAATCGATAGCGTGTATGTTTTGGATAAGTTTTTGGCTTTGCTTTGTATTTATCTATTTTATTTTATTTATTTTTTTTTTTTTTTTCCTTTGCAAATACCTGGGTAAGCTGCTGAGCATGCCCCAAGATTTTCGAAAGTCGGCGCCTATTTTCCTTAGAAATAGTTATAGACGATTCATGAGACTGACGTAACATTGGTAATATATAAATAGTAAACACAGTCATTATGTACGTATTGTTGATGGCTGAACTGTTTTTCATGCTGGCCCGGCTAGCGCCAATGAGGAGTCGCGGTAACAATTATGAGGATAATTACTTTATTTAGCGGACAAGGGTACATCGAGAACCTGTCAACCATAGAGCAGGAACAGCATTAATTATTCATTTTATGGTCAACACAAAAGATTATTCCCCTCGTTATATGTTAATGGGTTTTCAAAAAGCATACATACACGCAACGTCACCTAGTGAGCACTAGCCGGGTGCGTATGAAATAGAGTTGTAACATTGTTGATTGCGATTTTCTGACATGTTAATTGTCCTCCAAAAAGATGTAAGTATAACTCTGTAATACGGTATGCGACTTTTACGAAAAGGCAATTTCTTTCATTTGTAATTTATTGCTTTAACAGCTGTCTTACAACAATACATTGAAAAATATCGATAAATATATTTCGAGACTAACACCATCTACATCTTTCTGAGATGGAACAGAGTGAAACAATCATTGCAGAGAACAATAGAGTGAGTCCAAGTGTGAATCGACCTTACTGTGCCCGCACTGATGAACTAATTCAACGTGTTTTAGAGTGAAGTGTTTGTCCGTCATGTCAAAACAGAGTATAACTCGATATCAGAGCTCATACGAGATGGTATATCCGTGGGTTACATGTGATCCCAAATCACAAACGAATGCATTATGCTCTTTGTGCAACACAAAGATAAATATTTCTACAATGGGTAAGAGTGCTTTGAACAGCCACGTAAGAAGCAAGAAACATAAACTTTTCATAAGCAAACGGAGGTCTGTTGCTTTCCACAATATATATTTCACTGTCTTTTTAGTACTACAAGAACTTAAAAAATGAAACAAATTCATTAGAACAAAATAAGGTTTTCATTAATATCTGCTGTTGAGTGTTATTTTACCAGGTGACCCTTGAATGCAAATACCACACAGTTGTTGCTCTAGATTCATTTTTGCATTCTCCATTTCATCTCCTCGAAGTTCAAGAACTCGCCCACAACATTGTGCATTATTACACACGCTGAGCCATTAACATTCATTGATAATTCAGCTAGAGTTTTCCAGGGCAAAACATATTTGACTGTATGGGCTCTGGAAACAGAAAATCATCATTGGGAAATATCGAAATGAAAACTTGAAAGAGGTGAAAATCTTGTTCATATCCTGAAGGTAAAGTAAATCATAATACATGTTTTGAGTTCTCGACCACTAGTTCATGAGATGTGACTGTATTTTAATGTATCAGGAAATCTAGTATAAATGAATGGGCTATGCTGCATAAACGAATGCAATTCACATGAAAACTTGAAGTATCCTCCAACTACTTGAACTCAACTTAGTCCATTATACAGGGTGTAAATTTTAAGTTGACAAAACGGAATAACTCGGAAAAACAGTAGATATTCAAAAATGGTTTTCACCAGCATATACGGATGTCAGAGGCTTAGGAAATAATACTCAACCTGAACCGTTTCCACCCTGTGTGTGTGTGTGGGGGGGGGGGGGGGGGGGGAAGGAGAAGAAGGAGGAGGAGGAGGGGGGGAGAGTGTCAAGTGTAAAATTTTAAATGGGAACCCCGATTTTTGAACTGCAGATTCGCATTCTAAGGCCCACATCATGTATGGTCTGGCTGATATTTTTTACGACAGATGGCGCTGTCATAGTAAGAAATACGTGGCATACTGGTGAAGAAATGTACTAAATAGGAGATAAAATAAATGAAAACCATATTCATGATACTTCAGAACGCTACCAAATGATGCCCAAAGTGATACCTTAGTCCAGATTGCCCTTGTCTGAATACCAGTTATGAATTGCCAAAAAAACACTTAATTGAACTAGCCGGGAAGAAATGTACATCTGGTATCATTTGGTTGGGTTCTGAAGCATCATCAATATGATTAACTTTTATTTTCTTTCCTGGGTGCTACATTTATTCAGCAGTACGGCAAATAATTCTTACCATTACAGTGCAATATGTTGCCAATTTTACACTAGCCACCCATACCGCTCCCAAACGGTGGAGACAGTTCAAGTTTAGTATCATTTCCTAAGCCTCTGCCGTCCGTTCATAATTTTGAAAACTGTTGTTGAATATATACTGTTTTTTTTCTAGTTATTCTGGTTTGTCAACTTAAAATGTACACCCTGTACTATACATTGTGTCAGTGTTGAATCTGGGGTGGGGGGAGGGGGGTCTAAGGGGCCGCAGATCACCCAAAACCACGAGGAAAACCTCATAATATGAGCTGGTTCTTTTTAGATCAGTTTGAGGTACAATGCCACAATTTTTATGAGCTCTGCTCCCCCCCCCCTTTCCGAAACACAAATCCTTGAATTCACCACTGCTTGGTATATATTACAACGTGACATGGTTCAACTTGGATGACATGTGTTTTAAAAATGTGTAAGCAGTTTCTTTACGGTATAGTTGTTTGCTGACCCTTTTGAGCAAATTAAATTTCGTGAAAACCTGAAAAATAATTATTTTTAACCTGGAAAACCTGGAAAAAACCTTGAATTTGGAAATGAAGATTTGGTGGCCACCCTGTATTGCCATTGCAGAAACAACAGGAGAGCATTTAACAAATGTAGTTTTTAAGGAACTAGAAAATAATGATCTAGATATAAAAAACTGTCGAGGACAGGGATATGATAATGGCACCAAATATGATTGGCATTAATAAAGGTGTAGGAACAAGAATACTCTATATTAATCCATGTGCATTCTCCATGCCATGCAGATGCCATTCTTGGAATTTGCTTCTCATAGAAGCAGCTAACTCACCTACAACAGCTACAACATTTTTCGGCTTCATCAGTAAAATTGATGTGCTCCTCAAGGTCTAGTAAGCATTGTGAACTTCTAAAAACTACATTAAAATTGACATTGAAACCTCTGTATGAAACAAGATGGGAAAGCAGAATCGTAGGGGACTGATGACCTTACAGTTTTGTCCCCCTAAAACATCCAACAACAACAACGACAACAACAGAATCGGACCACTAAAAGCTATATTACTCCAATTTGATGATGTCATCAAAAGTGTGAATAACCTGAAAAGTAAAACTGCTGGTTCTGAAACTCTTACTGGCTGTGAAGCAGTCTTGAATGAAATGCTAACTTTTGAGTTTATTGTTGCAATATACATGTGGTACGAGATTTTTCTATGTGTGAACAATATAAATAAACAATGGCAGTCAGTTCAAATGAACCTGAAAGTAGCTACTGACTCTTTACATTCAGTTCGTGACTGGATTCGAGAATTTCATATTACAGGATGTGAAACATGCGTTGTGGAAGCTCG
Organism: Locusta migratoria; assembly: GCA_026315105.1. NCBI lineage: Eukaryota > Metazoa > Arthropoda > Insecta > Orthoptera > Acrididae > Locusta > Locusta migratoria. The sequence continues at coordinate 16,942,985 of CM048755.1, forward strand.
ATTGTTTGTAGTAAAAAGTAGTTATGAAATTGAGTCTGAGTTTAAAAAGAAAAGAATAGCCCAGAAAAAAAAGAATGTTCAATTATTAACAAATTGATGAACCAATATAATCTGCTGAAGTGCAGTACAGAGTTAATTTTTTTTTAACAGTATGACAGAAGCTGTGAATGTCGATTCAAAGCGCTCAAACAATAAGTTGAGGGATTTTGTTGTATTTATGATATCAATTATTTGAAATCTTTATCCAAGGAGGATCTTCTTAAGCATTGTAATGATTTAGGTATGATACTCTGAAAAGGTGAAAATAGTGACAAAAAGGACTTTGAACTTTATGAGGAACTCCAGGTTTTAAAATACAATCCAGTAGATTTAATCAAAGATACGAAACAACTTCTTCAGTACATTTTCGAAAACAATTTGGAAGAAGTATATCCAAATGTTTATACAACAATCAGAATCATGCTCACAGTTGCAGTCAGTACAGTTTTGTATGAGACAAGCTTCTCGAAGTTAAAATTGATTAAGACTTACTTGAGAAGCACAATGAGCCATGAAAGACTACCTGCATTGTCAGTACTATGAATTGAAGCTGAAATGGGGGCTAGTATTAATTATGACATGATCTTAAAAAAATTCAGTGAGTCAAAAAGTTTCTCTATTTTGTGTTTGTTTATCATAATTTTTGTTACTGCAATAATACTTGTATATTATACTAATAAAATCTTAGTACAATAATTATTGGTAGGTAATTCCGATCTTTTTATTTAAAATTTTCTTCCTTATTGAAAAATGAAAGGGGCCTCGCAAAGACGAGTTTGCTGAAGCCTAGTTTTCGTCTAGCGCCGCCACTGATCTTCATTTTTGTACAAGACAAGAAGAAATTAGTGACAGGAATCAGTAGCTTATCCACCTGAAGTTAAATCAGATACGTAAAACCGTTTCAAACATTCTTCATCATTTATCTCATTATTTTTACAAGAATGGAAGTAATTTACAGTAAGTACAACTTGTTTCATTTCTAAAGCATTCAACATACAAAGACAAACTAATGTAGCATAATGAATACACAGATGTCAAACTTTATGCGAAACTTATTTGTTGAAAGATGTTCCTTCTTATAAACTTCAACCAAAAATGTTTTGTTTTGTTTCATACCACATTTTAAAAGGCGAGTATAAATTTTGTGTAAGGAAACTAGAGTTGTAATTCTATACTACCTTGCATGGGAGCAAATTATTTGCTCTACAATTGCAACCCCTCCATCTTTGAACTTATCTTTCACTTCAGCTGGGGGTTTGTATCTTAACACATTGTATCCTCTTAGAAAAGATTTCAGTTCATTAAACTCTGCAAAAGAAATAAAAACATCTGAAGACTAAAATATTCGTGTAAAATATAACTGCAACAAATAATAGGGAAGAGCATTTAGTAACTCCTCAAAGAAAGATTTTGTTTTGAATAGGAAATGAGTATATTTACAACCCATTTACCATCTTTATAAAAGTGTAGGATGCATAATGGCAATTAAAAAGATGATAAAAAGATGGAATGATTTTTATTAAATAGCTACCAATACTTACAATGATTTGCAACTGTGAACGGGAATTGGATATATATTCTAACAACCTCCTCTCTGTTTGTCCACCTCCCAAACAACCCGCTTCCCCACTTGATCTTGACCCTTGTTCATTGTTACTACATATTCAGATTAAACAGTAGTACTGTATTATAATAATAGGCTGATAAAATATAAACACAACACCTGTATTTGTTTTCTGTAAAATAATTTATTATAATAAAAGACTGCCAGTAAGAACACAAAACAGCACATATTCACTGCAGGGAAAGGAGAACATTTACTTGATCACAGTCAGTTGTAAAGAAAACGTGTTCATTGTTGTTTAAGAACATGTACAGCTTATTCTTATACAAATGGATATTAGAGTCTCCTGTAAAAAATTCAAGTGAATTGGCCAAGAACTTTTTGAGTTTTTTGGTAACAATGTATCTCCTTTCTGTATCACATATTCATATATATAACATTTGAGTATTGAAAAAAAAATTAAGATTTCATTTATATGGAAGATAATATATTATCTCGCACAGGTAAGAGTTGCTAAAAAAAATTGTCTATAACATGCACCTCTGAAAGAATAGCCATATGAAATATTTAGAAATTTAAAAAAAACTTCCTGGCAGATTAAAATTGTGTGCTGGAACTGGGACTCGAACCTGGGACCTTTGCGTTTCGCGGGCAAGCGCACTACCGACTGTGCTATCCCGACACAACTCACGATGCCGCCTCACAACTTTACTTCCGCCAGTACCTCGCCTCCTACTTTCCAAACTTCACAGAAGCTCTCCTGCAAACACGCAAGACTAGCACTCCTGGAAGAAAGGATATGGTGGAGACATGGCTTAGCCACAGCTTAAGGGATGTTTCCAGAATGAAACTTCACTCTGCAGCGGAGTGTGCGCTGATATGAAACTTCCTGGCAGATTAAAATTGTGTGCCGGAACCGGGACTCGAACCTGGGACCTCTGCCTTTCACGGGCAAGCGCACTACCGACTGTGCTATCCCGACACGACTCACGATGCCGCCTCACAACTTTACTTCCGCCAGTACCTCGCCTCCTACTTGGCGAGGTACTGGCGGAAGTAAAGTTGTGAGGCGGCATCGTGAGTCGTGTCGGGATAGCACAGTCGGTAGTGCGCCTCCTACTTGGCGAGGTACTGGCGGAAAAATCAAATCTAAATTGAAGAGTTACCTCGTGGCTCACTCCTTTTATTCTGTTGAGGAACTCCTAGAAAAGTTAAAGAATTAAGCTAATTTATTTTTTCTTTATTGATTCTTTTCACTTTGTCTTAAGATTGTCGTGTGCAAAGGACTACTTAAAATTTTTCTATTACCATTATTGTGTAACAATTAATGTATTGACTTGTTCCATGACCATGGAGTCTTACTCCTGAAGTGGGTCCTATGGAACAGAAAAAACAAATAAATAAATAAATAAAAGTAAAGTTGTGAGGCAGCATCGTGAGTCGTGTCGGGATAGCACAGTCGGTAGTGCGCTTGCCCGCGAAAGGCAGAGGTCCCATGTTCGAGTCCCGGTTCCGGCACACAATTTTAATCTGCCAGGAAGTTTCATATCAGCGCACACTCCGCTGCAGAGTGAAGTTTCATTCTGGAAACATCCCTTAAGCTGTGGCTAAGCCATGTCTCCACCATATCCTTTCTTCCAGGAGTGCTAGTCTTGCGTGTTTGCAGGAGAGCTTCTGTGAAGTTTGGAAAGTAGGAGGCGAGGTACTGGCGGAAGTAAAGTTGTGAGGCGGCATCGTGAGTCGTGTCGGGATAGCACAGTTGGTAGTGCGCTTGCCTGCGAAAGGCAAAGGTCCCAGGTTCGAGTCCCGGTTCCGGCACACAATTTTAATCTGCCAGGAAGTTTCATATCAGCGCACACTCCGCTGCAGAGTGAAGTTTCATTTAGAAATTTATTCACTGAGTGGGAATATCTTGAAATAAATAGTATTAGGTATATATATACTACCTATTAGTGACAAACCAAACTTTATGAAATAGACTCCACAACAACACTCTGAATTTTAGTTTTCTTGGAAAGACTCGGCACTTAAATCTGCATACCATGCAGTGTAGGTGTGCCAAAAATCATCAAGAATGGACGAAGGAAAATTAGTGCAAAGTTCTCATCACAGATGAAAGCCACATATGTCTGATACTAGACGACTATAGACAAGAAATGGAAAGTGACAGATAAAAATCCTAGGACCTGTCGGGGATCGAACCCGCGACCTTTGGGTTCATAGTCTGGCACTCTACCACTGTGCTACCGAGGCACACCCTACCCATCTTATCTTCATCATTTGTCTGTAGCACCACTTTTCAAAAGCTTCTATCATCTTTCTGTCCAAATTCCTTATCATCCACATTTCACTTCCATACAATGCGATATTCCAAAAAAATGCTTTCAGAAAGGACTTCCTAACATTTAAATTAATATTGAATGTCAACAAATTTCAATTCTTCAGAAATTCTTTTCCTCTGACAGCCATTCTATATTTTATATTTTCTTTACTTCGGCCATCAGAAGTTATTTTGCTGCCCACATAACAAAACTCATCTACTACTTTTATTGTCTCATTACCCTATCTAATTCCTTCAGTATTGCCTGATTTTCTGACACTACATTCCATTACCCTTGTTTTATGCTTGTTAATGTCCATCTTATACATTCCTTTCAAGGCACTGTACATTCCATTCAATTGCTCTTCCAGGTCCTTTGCTGTTCTGACAAAATTACAATGTCATCAGCAAACAACAAGTTTTTTTATTTCTTCTCCCTAGACTTTAATTCCTTCTCGAAATTTCTCCTTGCAGTCCTTCACAGCTTACTCAATGTACAGATTGAGCAACAATGGGGAAGGGTTAAAACCTTGTGTTACTCCCTTCCCAACCACTGCAACCCTTTCAGGCCCTTAAACTCTAATATCTACTGTCTGATTTTTGTACAAGTTGAATATAACTCTTCATTTCCTATATTTTACCCAGCTACCTTCAGAATTTGAAAGTTTATTCCAGTCGACATTGTCAAAAGCTTTCTCCAGATCTAGAAATGCTAAAAATGTAGGTTTCCCTTCCCTTAAACTATCTTCTATGATAAGTTGCAATGTGAGTATTGCCTCCCGTGTTCATACATTTCTCCTAAATCCAAACTGATCTTCTCCAAGATTCGATTCCACCAGTTTTTTTCCATTTGTCTGTAAATAATTCATGTTAGTATTTTGCAACCATGACTTATTAAACTGATAGTTTTGTAATTTTCACATGCCTGCACTTGCTTTTTAAGGAATTGGAATTAGTATATTCTTTGTGAAGTTGCAAAGTATTTCCCCTGTCTCATACATCTTGCATAGCAAGTTGAACAATTTCTTCATGACTGTCTCTCCTGATGACATCAGCAGTTCAGATGGAGTATCATCCACTCCAGGGGCTTTGTTTCTACTCAAATCTTAGTACTCTGTCAAATTCTTCTTGCTATATCATATCTCTTACGTCATCTTCCATCTGTAGAATACTGCCTTCAAGTTCATTTCCTCTTTATAGACCCTCTATACATTCCTTCCACCTTTCAGCTTTCCCTTCTTTGTTTAGTATTGGTTTTCCATCTGAGTTCTTGATATTCACACCACTGCTTTTCTTGTCTCCAAATGTCTCTTTCATTTTCCTGTAGGCAGTATCCATCTATCCCTAGCCACTCCTGATTAGCCAATCTGCATTTCCTGTCAATCTCATTTTTCAGATGTCTGTACTCCCTTTTCTCTGTCTGTCTGTCTGTCTCTGTCTCTCAGAGCTACCCATTCTTCTTCTAATTTATTACTTTCCCCATTTCAGACAATACTTGCATAATTCTCCCTCTGAAACTCTCAACCATCTGTGGTTCCTTTAATTTGTCCAGATACCATTTCCTAAATTTCCTACCTTTTTGCAGTCTCATAAGTTTTAATCTACAGTTCATAACTAATATATTATGGTCAGAGTCTTTAACTGCCCCTGGATATGTCTTACAGTTTAAAACCTGCTTTCTAAACCTTTGCTTTACCATTATAGAGTCAATCTGGTACCTCTCAGTGTCTCCTGGTCTCTTCCACATATATAACCTTTTTTCATGATGATTAAACCATGTGTTAATGGTTATTAAATTTTGCACTGCACAAAATTCTACCAGGCGATCTCCTCTTTTATTCCTTTTCCCCATTCCATATTCACCTACTGCATTTCCTTCTCTTCCCTTTCCACAATAGAATTCTAATTTACTTGAAAGGATGCTATGATTCACACAATCAAATCCCTAAAATGACTGACAAACATACAGCGTGAGCATCATTATTGACTTGTAATAAATTTCTACTTAAGAACTTCACGAATGCTTCAGACAGCCACTCTGATGACATGGACAAATGTTACTAATGAACCAGACACTTCAAATATGATAGCCATTCCCGATAAAAGCAACAGTAACAATAAGGGGATATCTAATCTAATTACATGTTTATCTGATACAGGAATGTTTTCAGTCTAGTGTAGGAGATAAGGAACTACAAGACAGAATGTCCACTCAAAAACAAGATATTCCACTATTTGCACAGACATACCTTGCTTTGGAGCATCTGTTGCAATAAAAACTGTGTCCAGCTCTAAATTCTTTAACAACTCCAAGATCTGTTGAGATGCTCCCTTGATGCTGGGAACATCTTTTGATCTTGCCCAAACAAAATCTTTTCTTCTTAGGTGTACACACAGGTACGGTCCACCATGTGCTTCAGATAATGCCTGTGTGAAATCATTTCAGAGTAACTTCTAAAACTATTTGTCTTTTGGTTGACTATATTAAACAACATAAAAGTTTTAATGACAGCCTTTACAGTGTGTCCACAATTAAAGTTCCAGTACAAAGTGCCATAGAAAGAGAACCGCAACTCAGAATGATGTCAAATTTGAACAGCATATTATTGATGCCGGAGGAGATAATAGTAATAATTACCTATAGATGGCATTGTAAGAGTCTGAATATGCACACCAACAGACACAAAGCACACACCTGTTACTCAGTAGGCATTTGAGATACCTGAGATTACTGTGTGCATGAATAATCACACTGTTGGTAAACCTCTTAAACAAGAATTGTGATTGTGTGCCAGTAGCTCTACGGAAGTTCTGAAAACTCAAATGAGTGAAAAATTGGATTGGTCAAATGTCACAGGTGGCAGGGGGAGGATACATTTTGATCTGACATCAGCCAAAGCTGTGGGCCCAGAATTGTCAGAGGGGTCGAGTGGTGGTGGGCAGAACTTGCAGTACGCAGGAAATTGCCAAACAATGATCTTGTCTGCCAGCATGTTATATAAAATCCAATGAAACATACAAAACATCACTATGCAGACAAAACAACCAACGCTCAGGAGTTATTCCTGTTGACCTGCAAGCAAAACAAACATTTCCTCTTGAATTTCATTTCTTGCTCAGATGGAACAGGCCAATGAATGGCCATGGAACAGCCCATGGTCAGACAAAAGGCAATTTCCCTATCCAAGGACATGTCAAATTGCAGAATATGAGCAATGGAAAATCCCAACCTGCATCAACTAGTACCATTTCATTCTGCAAAATGTTAACTATTTGGAGGGGTTGACAATGTTGTTCATCATAGGCCATATTTTTTCAAGGATATGAGTCCTACAAGTCTTGTTATCTGCACTGTCACTGGTAAAAACTATTATAGTCTTTTGTGCACCAACATTATTTCAATGCTTCAACAGCATGGATGTGTGGGAAGGCACATTTTTATGCGAGATGGTAATCCTTCACTTACTGCACAGCCAGTGAAGTGGTTGCTGCGCAGTCCTTATCTAAATGCTAGAATTATCAGCTGTCAGCTGTCCAGATCACCCTACTGTAATCTTTTTTTACTTCTGGCTGTGGGGTTATCTGATAGAAGTGTTCAGTGCTTCAATAATAAACATAGATGAACTGAAGGCACACATTTGGCAACACATTCTGAACATGAGCCCCTAGAGACTGAACTGTTGTGGAACTTCTCACGGAAAACAGTAATCAGCATACTGAACATGTGTTGTGCCAACCTCATGAAAATTAGAAACTGATGTCATTTTGCTTTATAAGTGTGTTTTTGACTTAGGACAGTTAAAAAACAATTTCACAAATGCTTTTTATGCAATTTTTGGCCTCAGGGCAATTAAAAACTTATCTTTGGTTGATTTGTCATTTAAGGGACCAAACTGTATTGTTCATCAGTCCATTTAGGCATTAACAGAGAGTTCGTAAAACAACCAGTCTCTAGTAACAATTGCATAAAACAAAGCATGAAACTACAATTAAGCTGAAAATGTGAGTAACACATCGAAATTAAAAGCAGTAAGTAAAATGGAAGAAGAGAGAGAAGCACTTAAACAAAATAGCTGAGGGTCTTGGCTGGTTGATCACAATAATAAAAATGGATGAACCAGCTGCTCTGTAACACGCTGAAATCTCCAGTCTAAAAGTACCAGGCAAGAGAAACACAGATAGTAAAGAACATACAGTAAAACTTAAATGGAATGATAAAAACTACTTGCACAAATAAAATTTAAAACTCATTGGCTAGTCTGTTGGCAAGTTCATTTCCTGTTATACCGACATGTCCCTGAGTCGAGAGGAACACTACCGAACGTCTAAGTTGCTAAAGTGTGCATATGGACTCGTTGATGGCCAGTGCCAACAGATGACTGGAGGAAGCATTGGTCAAGGACTTTCAAGGCTACATGAGGAGTCGCTGCAGATAACGAAGGACTCCCCAGCGCAGCAACGGGTACAATCAAGTGTACGAAAGATAGCTATGAGTTCTGCAGTGAATACACTGTAGCCACCAGGTGAGGACTGCAACTCGTTATGTCGTGCATGTGCATAAGTGAAGCCAACATGACCCTCAACCATTGAGCCATCAAACTTATTTTTCCCATCCAATGTGGCACAACCTTGCTGTGATGGATTAACAGTGACAATTGTTTATTGCTGAACATGTTCAGTCATGTATACTAACAATATGGATGGTGAAATATGCAACTCAAACCATAGCCATCATAGTGTGATTTAGCTGTCATTTGTAGCTGACACCACACACATTAAGACACTTAAAGCACCATTTATTGTTAATTTTTTTGTTTCATAACATTTACCCCCATATCAAAATTATGCTGTTCAGATTTGACATAATTTGGAGCAATGGTTCTCTTTCTACAACATTTTGAAAATGACACACTGTATTTTGAAGAGACCATTCCAGAAAAGTCATGCACTACCTACACTGATTAAATACATAATTTACACTCTTGTGTACTTTGTGAACTGTATACCACCCTTCTCTATCCAATTTTTGAAGAAAGTGAAATCACTTACACAAATGACTGAAGCTAATATGGAAAATTGGTAAGGGAGGATAAACTTTGACAGTAAAGAAAACTATTCCTCAATTGTTAATAGTCTTTTCAATCACACATATCTACATTTATATACTGTAAGCCACCTCACAGTGTGTGGTGAATGGACTACTTTCGCTTCTTCCTTTTGAGTTATGCATGGTGTGTGTGTGTGTGTGTGTGTGTGTGTGTGTGTGTTCGGGGGGGGGGGGGGACAACAAGATTGCAGGTAGGTAAGCATCCTATGGGCTCTAATCTGTCTAATTTTATCCTCGTGGTCTTTTTGCAAGATATACGTAGGAGGAAGCTGTATACTCACCAAATCTTCATGAAACTATGCTCTCAGAACTTTGACAAAAGCCCACAACATGATGAATTTCTCTCTTGCATCATCTGCCACTGGTGTTAGCCAATCATCTCTTTCAGGCTTTCACACTTCCTAAATAAACCTATTACATAGCATCCCGCTCTCCTCTGGGTCTTCTCAATCTTCTCTATCAATACTGTCTTGTACGGATCCCACACTGATGAGTAATATTCAAGTAATGAGTGTTTTGTAAGCTACACTTCCTGAGTATTCTCAGTCTGGCATTTACCTTACCCACTATTAATTTTATGCTGTCATTATATATAAAATCACTCCTTATCCATATTCCCAGATATTTTATGAAAATAGCTGCTTCCAGTGAGTTTCCACAATTGTGTAGTCATATAGTAAAGGAGCTTTCATTGTATGTATTCACAATATTTTACATCTGTTTATGTTGAGGATCAATAGGCATTCCCTGCACCAAGATTAATATACTATTGAGCCTCCTGCATTTCAGTACAATTTCCCAGCACTGAGTCGTCTTTGTATATTACAGCATCATTTGTGAAAAACCTCACAGAACTTCCAATGGTATTTATTGGTCATCTATATATATTGTGAATTGTAATATTCAATAACACTTCCTTGGGGCATATCAGAAATTAACTTATATATTGGAAAACTTATCTCCAATGACAATGACATGTTGTGTTCTGTTTGCTAGAAAATCATTGATCGAATCACACAGTTGGTTTCATATTCTGTACACTCATATCTTCTTCACTATGTGACAGCTGATGAACTGTACTGAACACCATCTAAAAGTCAGGAAACACTGTGTCTACTTGGGAGCCTGTATCTACTGCTTTCTGGGTCTCATGGAGAAATAGCATGAGCAAGGTGTCCCATGATTGTTCATTACAGAATCCAAGAATCCATGTTGACACCTACAGAGGAAAGCTTTGGTCTCCAGAAATGCCATAATACTTGAAAATGGAAATCACCTGGGCTTCTTTTTCCAGTCAGTAGGGATGCTTCACTCTTCTAAAGTACACTGCTGCCAGAAGGGGGCAAGTTCCTTCATACTGTGTGTAAAATTGAATTCATATCCCATTAAATCCAGTGGCTTTTCCTCCATTGTACCCTATGCTCTTTCTCTGATGGGGGCTGTGGTCAAAAATTTTAAGTGCGTGAATGTGATTAGTCTTTTCTATCTTCCCTGTCTGTGGCTCAATGGTCATCTTTATGGTGAGTTGCAACCTATCCTCATTATATCATTGACAGTCCCACAGTTGTGTTTAAAGAAATAAATTTGCTGGAGAAAACCAACCATGGTCACAGCTAAGAATTACCGCACTGGAAATAAAAATTATACAGAGTCCCCACTAATACGCCAGTGTTAGTTCAACACTGTCCAAAATATTCCGACTCCAAACTACATTGGAATATTTCTACATAGAACTGAATGTGAAATATTTCAAGAATTGCATAGGTAAAACAAAAATTGCACATATTCATCTTCCTATGATATGCTCAAAATAATTCCCATGTAATTTAGATATTTATATATTGAAAAGTATGGAAAATTAAATTTTGTGAGAAGTAGTCAAATGATAAAAGATTTCAAGACTGAAGCACACCTCTAGATGAAGAACCATGTTAACAACAGACTGAGGCATAGCAGCTTACAGTGTTCCTATGCTGTGAAGCCAGCAAGACATAGGTAGGTTTATACGACAGATGGCCTGTCTGTAGCTTCAGTGCAAATAGTTGCTGCAATGCCCATAAGGTGGTACCAATGTACAGACATTCAAAATGAAATAAATCAAAACATAGCTTTAAGTTTAACCAGACTTCATCATTGTAAATGTTATGTATATTAATTATTACTGATTTAATTTGTGTTAATTATTAGAGTGAATAAGGTGTGAATGTGAAGTTAAAAGTTTAGGAGGAAATAGTACCACTGAATCCATATGTAAATTGATTTGGAAAGATCAAATTATTTTGATTGGCTGTTCGTGAAGCGGGGGTAGCGGGAGTTTATCTATGTGAGCTGATTGGTTACGGTTTCCTCTCAGCCAATGAGAAGAATAACATGAGCTCTGAGAAATACTTATAATTTTCGATAAACCAAATGTGTGGAGAAAGCGGTATATTTGAAAGTGTCATGTATTGTTTATGGAATGCAAAGGTGTGGAAACTCCAACTTTTCTATGTGAACTGTCTCTATATGAAGGAAGCAAGCTTAGGGTTTAACGTTCCATCAACATAGTGGTCATTAGAGACGGAGCTTACGCTCGGATTTTCGGGGAAGGATGTGCAAGGAAATTGGTCATGTCCCTTGAAATGAATCATCCCGACAATTGCCTGGAGTGATTTATGGAAATCACGGAAAACCTAAATCTGGATGGCCGGTGGTGGATTTGAACTACCATCCTCCCTAATACGAGTCCAGTGTCTTACCACTGCGCCATCTCGCTCGGTGTGTCTCTATATGAACATCTTCAAATTCACATGGCATATTGTGCACTCCATTACTGTGAATGGAATATTTTCAAAGTAATAGTACTGCATGATATTTGAGCAAGAAATTTTCTAACACAGATAATCTGTGTGTTTATTTTGTGACATGATATTTATCATAAACAGGCTACATGAGTGACTGTACGTATGTGTGCATGTTGAGCAGTGTTTTAGTACGGGCTTGGTAGCAATTAATGTAATCTGCCTATTTAATCAATAATAACTGGTTTCTTTGAAAATATTCCTTCAGTTTTTCATAAATTTGGAAGCACCTGTCATAAAATTAACTATCCAACACAATCCATGGATGTTTACATTGCAGCTAGTTTTCTATACAACTTTTCTCTGGTCAAAGAACATTTATACATTTTTCTACAGTACTGATGTGGACTGTTTAGCTAACTGAAGAAGTGCAACACAAGGTGAGTCAAAGTTCTCATCAGTAGGACAGACACAGATAACTCCGTTGCAAAATGGACCTGAGTCTTCATTTGTAGAAACATCTATTTCATGAAGCAAGTAATACACAGCCATATTCAATGCTTTAAAGTGTGATCAAAATTGTTCTGATGTAAGGGAATGATTTTGTAACTGAAAACACTGATATCTGGCATTGAAGTTAGTTTCAGAAAAATTAACTTTATTTATTTACATTTGGATTCATCAAAAGTTTCATACAGCAAAAATGCCATTTCTCTTGTGAACTGCTTGTCAGTGACTTTATTGTGGTATCATGCCTGGACAGGAGAGAGTGGATATGTACAGTATATAGATTCCAAGCTACAGATCAGACACAATGCCAGAAAAAAAATTAATACACCATCTTCCATTTCACTCAAGATGTATTGTTGCACATGAAATGATTACATTTACAGAGCAATAGCTCAACTGCTAAAGAGGTACCAGGTGTCGATCCATGCTGAAACACCCTTATTAGTAAGTGATGTAACTTCCACGGGTGGTTATGCAGGTGATGATTCTGGCATCCATCAAATTATACATATGGTAAATACTGTATGCTCAGCCCATTCACATAGTTCTGCAAAAGTTGTGGGTTGTTGTTGAGTAGCACATATCAGTTGTTGTCCCACCATGTCTCATGTGTGCTCAGTTGGAAACAAATCTAAAGACTGTGCAGACCAGGAATGTCACTGCATGTCTTGCAGAGCACATTGAGTTTTGTGTGCAGTGTGTGGTCAAACAGTATCCTGTTGCAACAACACATCACATTCCTGTTGCGAGAATGGCAAAAGCATGAGTATTACAACATTCTATACGTACTAAGTGCTGGCCAGCCAGCATTCCTTGTACAAACACCAAAGGAAAATGAGAGATGCAGCACATCACTCCCCAAACAAAAGATCTGGGATGGGGCCAGTACGTCTTGGACAAATGCATCTTCCAAGTGATACTCTAATGACACCAGTTGAGATATGCATGCTCCCAGCTGACATGCAATGTACATGCAGGGTCTGCTCTTCTCCTGTATGATCATTGCATGTTGGTTGGAAGGACATCAGAAGACTGAGGTTGGGGCAAAAATTAAATCTGAATTTGCACAATCATGTGGGTTTGGGTGTAAAGGGCTATTGTTGAATTCCAACCTGTACTTTCCATTATCAAACTGTATATATAATCAGAACACATGAGGTTTTTGATAATACTTCACATTAAGCATTTAAAAAGATAAAAGTCCATATACAGTTCCACAAAATTATCATCTGCACTAATGGCATACAAAAGAAATGTTATGAGTCCACTACGAATATGCTACTGGCAGGATGTAAATAACTTGAGTTAGAAAAACTAATGAAAATATATCCTGTAAAGAACATGGAATTAAAGTCTATGATAAAAATTAAACACATATGTCACCTTTTCCATCTGCCAGTCCTCTGGCCTTACTGTACCATCGGTGTCATCATCAGAGCCAAGAAAATCTCTCCTGAATTCCGTTGCTATCTCAACAAGTGGCAATGCAAATCGCATACTCCTCCTCACTTCCCAGTATACTTTATCACCAAACGCATCATGCAGTGCTATTTCTGCACGATCAATCATGACTGCTCTGGAACAAACATTTTACTATGTGCTGCATTTGTAGGATATGCAATACAAACATTATAAGAATATCACAATTAGTTTTATTATAATCTAAGAGCATTCACTGCAAGTTCTGACAAAACAACCAATACCACACATCATGTGTGACATTATATAACATCAAATGAATATACTTCAAGAAAGAAATGGAGCTGCAACTAGAAAGTTCTAGTTATTGTCTGTGTTTTTTATGTAATAAAATCTCCAGTTACTTTCTTGTTCCATCCACTATATCAAATGTGCCACTTTTGTGAATATGGTTTCTTGTAATAACACTGCATCTTAAACGAAATGGAATGCTGCTGCAGTAATGAATGTATGACAGCCACGAACGTCTTATCTATAGGGATCATAATATCACAAATGAAGTGTGGTGAAGAAAACACTGTTTGGCATAAACACAATCTAGCTCATTCCGCATTCACTCGTCAAATGACCCGGCCGTCACTCCTGCCATTTGACAGCGTGCAGCCAGCAGATGGCGCACAGCTCTTGTCAGCTGTCTAGACGACCGTGCCCTCTCGTGGCTAGGCCGGGAATTATCTCGGCCGGGCCAGCGCAAGGCACAGAGCACAATGCGGGCGCACATGATCTGAATGGTCCACTAGGCCATAACATCCCTCCCCCTTTGGGGCGAGGGGCCGGAATCTGGAACAGCGGTGAAGAAGCCTGGCTGCTGGGTCTCTTCCACCTCCATCCGATCATCTGGTGGCTCCATCCACTCCCCAGCTGGAACCACCTCTTACGGACGAAACCCCTTTGTGCGACGAGGGGTTCACCCTCGCTGCTGCTCCCAGCACTGGCGATAGTGGTGGGTCCTCTATTCCCCCCTCCTGTGGAACATCCATTGGCAACTCGGGGGCCCCCTACGGCTGGCATCAAGGCGCCCCATCGCCGGCGACCGGAGCTGTCCACTCCTTGGAGCTGGCCACTGGGGCTGCAGCAGGGAAGTGGGCCCCAGACCCCGACGGTGGCGGGAAATCCCCTTGCCGACCAGCCAATGTCCAAGGAAAAAAAGTTGGTAGAGAACTGTCCCCTGATGGCGCTCTGGACAGAGGGGGGCTTGACCTGGAAAATGGGGGAAGGGATCAAAGGTGTGGGAGCAGGATGGAGCCTCAAGGAGGGGCAGTTTAAGTGATTGAAAAGCCCGCTCGCAAGCTGGAGACCAGTGGAACGGGAGGCCCTTACGCAGCAATTGGTGCAGGGGGTGAGCTGCCTACGGGAAGAAGTGGTGATAATAGGCGATCTTGCCCAGGAATACTTGAAGTTCTTGAATGGAAGAAGGACGGGGAAGATCTGTGACTGCAGCCATGGGACGCACCCCCGACCTGGATACCTCGTAGCCCAAGTACTCAATAGACGGTTGGAAGAAAGAAGATTTCTGGAAATTACAGCGGAGGTCAACCTCCTCCAGAACGGAAAACAAGGAGCGGAGGTTGGCAATATGGTCAGCAGCTGTGGACCCCGTCACCACAATATCATCCGTGTAGTTTACGCAACAGGGAGCCAGTGCTAGCAACTGCTCCAAAAAACGCTGAAAGATTGTGGGGGCACTGACCGTGACAGGACGCAAAATAACCTCCGCCGTCAGGCAATCTAATCCAGATTTAACAGCGCTGCGGAGGGCGATCAGGAGGGGCTGAGCCCGACAGAAGACGGGGTGAGCCGTATTTGTAAGTGTAATTGTGGCCCAAAAATTCTTAGCACACCCAAGACCCGGCGCAAACAAGGACAAGAAATCCGCGCGGAGCTGCGTGAGACTCTCATACAGAATTTGATCGGAAACCAAGCAAACAGAATCGGTAATAGTAAAGCCAATAGTATCGAAAGTGTCGAGGCCGAAGATATTCGTAGCCGTCGCACTGTTTACTACCACAAACGGTACCGCGCGGCCAACATTCTGATATGTAGCTTCGGCAACAAATGACCCCAATAGTGGAATAGAGTGGCCACCGTAGCCAACCAACGCGCGAGGCGCCGGACATAAAGTGGGGGACCCTAACGCTTGATGAGTAGCATAACGTAGAAGCGATGTCGTCGCGCTAGTGTCTACTTGAAGCGTGACAGTTTTCAGCAGAATGCGGAGGTCTATAAACAATTTTGGTTGGTGTACGCCGACGAGAACAACCTTATTAATATCCGTGGGCGGCGCACCAAAATCTTGAGGATGAGAGGTCCTTTTGCGGCCCCGAGCAGAGGAGCGACACTCTCGGGCGATCTGCCCGTTAGATCTCCGAAGTTAAGCACTGTTGTGCTCGGCTAGCACTCGGATGGGTTACTGTTCCAGTCTGTCGAGTGCTGTTGGCAAGCAGGGTGCACTTGGCCCTTATAAGGCCAACTGAGGAACTACTCGATTGAGAAGTAGCGGCTCCGGTCACGAAGAGTGATGTAACGGTCGGGAGTGTGTGGCGCTTACCGTGTCCCCCTCCGTACCGCATCCGTTGGCGTCTTCGGGCAGAGGATGACACAGCGGCCAACCAGTACCCAGTGGGCCCCCTGCGGCCTTTTGGATGGAGTTTACAGTTCACAGTTGGCAGTTGAGTGTCAACTACAGGAAACTTAATAAGGTGACAAAAAGAAGAAAAGAAAAATAGAATGAAAATATGTTTACCCTTTTCCATGAATCAATGGTATGCTTTATGCAGTACTGTTTAAGGGAAGCTAAGTTTTCTCAATCATAGATCATGTACTCGTAATGACAAATAGATATCGACAAGGCTGATAGTGAAAAATTGCTTCTTTTACTCCAGAGGGCCTATTTAAATTTAAAATAATGCTATTCTGTCTGTGTTATGCACCAGTTACTTAAAAATATGATGGATAATCTTTTAAGTCACATCAAATGGTCAATGAGTCTTTGTTACTTAGATGGTATTACAGTATTCTCTGAATTTTCTGAAGAACACACAAAAAGACATAACTGTCAATGTGGCCTAAAACTTAATCCAAGAAAGTGACTATTTGGAGCAAAGGGAATCAGAATGTTTTGACATATTGTGTCAAACAAAGGGGTGTGGCCTGATCCAAAGGTGGGATCTATATCAGAATTTCCTATTGAAAAAAATATTAGTAATGTGAGATGCTTCATTGCAATGAGTTGTATTACCAGCATTTTATTTAAGACTTCTTTATGCAAGCTAGACTTCTCCAGGTGCTGTTAAATGCTAATGCCAACTTTATTTGTGACAAATCTCAAGAAGTTTCTTTCAATATCCAGCAAAGAGCTTTGGTGACTGGTCCTTTACTTGGTATTTATGGCATGACAGTGCCTACAGAGTTGTACAAAGATGTTACTGGATATGGATTTGATGCTGATTTGGTACAAATGGAAAACAGTGGGTAATAGCTTATGACTCCAGGACAGGTATTGTGGATACCTTTAGGTGGCTTGCCAGGTGGGCACTATATCTTGAAGACTGTGAAATTACTACAGTGTACAGAGTGGAAGAAAATGCTAAGATGCTGACTGCTGCTCAAGAAATTCAATGGAACATCCACAATTATGAAGATATTGACAGTCTTGATATGCTCCATGATCTTTCTGATGAAAAGAGAAGGAGGCCAAAATATCACTAATTAACCATGCCTTGAATCGACCAGAGCACGAGGAAGAAGAAATTAAGATAATCATTTTGCAAGAGAAATTTTAACCCATTTAGAAAGAGGTGGCCACTAGTGATTTATAAACACATACACTTAAACTCTACAGTAATTTAATGATGCACCTTAGGCAGGTCATTTAGAATTTATAAAAACTTATGACAGAATATTCAAGAGGTATTTCTGGACAGGTTTATTTAGACATGTTGGTCACAAGGTGTCACACTGTAGACTGTGCCAGAGAAGGATGTCAGTTCCTCAGAACCACCACAACAAATAATGCCAATTCCACCGGCAAAGACACCTTACCAATGTGTTGAGACTGACCTACTTGATGATTTCCAACTTCTACTACTGGTAATACGTGTGTTATTGTTTGTGCTGATCATGTAACGTGATATGCCTTTACAAAATCCGCGAAAACAGCCAAAGCATCAGAGGTAGCCCAATTCATTGAGAAATGATCTTGATGTTCCATGACCATGGAGTCTTGCTCCCAATTAAGTCCTATGGAATAGAAAATCATATTGTTGTTGTTGTTGTGAATGTCTTAGTAAGACATAGTTTGACATGCTATCCATGTACGTCAATGTGAAGCTGAGCAACTGGAAAGAGGTGTTGCCTTTTTTATCATTCGCCTACAACATTGCCAAACAAGAGACCACTGATTTATGCCATTCTTCTTGGTATACTTGTTGACATAAAACATGATCAGCATCAAGCCATAATCGAGACTAAGTTCGCACCAATCGTGACGTGGGACAATAAACCAGACCACACTAATATGCTCTAAGTCCAACTATCTGCACAAATAGCAACACTATAGCTTACTCAACTTCTGCAGGAAGTCTTGTCTCTAGTTAGAGTTAACACATGTCGATCAACATCTGTGGTATATTGGTAAAGCACACACTCTGTAAATGTAAGGTCTGAAAATCGCAATCACAACTATCAAAAATTTTTATAGCATCATTACTCTAAGAGCTGAAGCCATGCATGTAATGGAAGCATATCTACAATATATTTCAATGTGTGGTATATTGCTAACAACTATTTGGTGCAATAAAATTCCTCAGCGGGCCAATTCCTCCGGACAATGCATGCACCATATTCTCCACAGCCCATTTGCCGGCAACCACCACCAACAGTTGTGGCAGCACTGCACTACCTAATCCTTTGCCCAAAGTGCATGCTATGGTTCATCACCCTGGATAGTGGAAAATGAGTTGCTGTGGTTTAGTGGTGATCTATTATCTATTTCACACTTCACAACAACAGAGACAGGCTGCTCATTTTTATATACAGAGTATTTTGTTACACTGACATACAATAGGTTAGTGGGGTGAAAATTTCATTCTATAGATTGTGATACAATAAACAGCTCACTAAATTGCTTAAAACTGTTATTAATGGTTTATATCTTGTTTCTTTTATTTTAGGAGTGATCTTTCAATGTTTTATCATCATGAATTCGTAAGGTTTCAACAAGCCACAGCGAATAACTGCAGTGTCATATGTTTCAGTGTCTAGGCAATATACTGTGCGAATACCTTTCAACACATGCTGAGGAGATAGCAATGCAGGCAACTTGCATGTCTGGTGCTTAATTGCTACAGCAGAGATTTTGCATGAAGGGACTATATTATACTGATCAGTATGTTCACTTTGTCCATAAGTATACCTCTGGCATGTAGGTCCTAAGTGATGATTCAAAATGAAACACACATCATTAACAATCAATTCAAATTTTTTCAGAGGCATTTGTATGGTGGAGCAACTTAGCTTTTGGAACATATGTGAGGTGCATTCAACTTATAACACCTCCCATGTTTTTCCTCACAAACTAATCACACACAAATTGTGAAACTTCTTTCACTTCTCAATGTAATCTTCCTGCACCTGTAAACAATTTTCAGTGCGGACGTAGGCTCAGCAGTGGCCACCCACCAGTCATGTTTTATGTCAAAGAGTGTACATTGTTGTGAAACAATGAAAATGATGGACACTGTCTTTCCAGTTCAGGTTGACAATGTGAATGACAGTCACATCAGCCAGTTATTAACAAGGACTGAGGAGAGTCGGCAGTTGACTTGAATCCGTACAGTACAGGCTCAAGGTGAGTATTGTAAAAGGAATGATGCAAGCCATTGTCCTGTTTTGTTTCCTCCAAATGAATCCACACAAAGATCTAGTGACTCAGGGTAAATTGAATGTTCCTGCACATCACAACAAGGTAAAAGGCAACAAAAGTAGTAACATTGACATAAGTTTGCCAAGGTCCGACACCAAAATGAGCAACAGCTAACAGGAGCTGCAGCATGCAGGGCTGAAAAGAAGATGTGAACATCAAGACAGTATTCTCAAAAGGAGGCAATAGTGTCATAAATGAAGGACTGAAAAACAGCAACTGTGTGGTATAGTACAGTGTTTTTCAACCTTTTTGAGAATGCAACCCCCTTCCAAATAAAAATATTTTGGTGACCCCCTTCTCCTGAATCGTAACAAAACTATGTTATCTCCACTGTTCAAGGGCATTGGTTGGCTTTACTAGATATACAGGGAGTGATACCGCACAATAAACTTAGTTTCGGTGCGGGCAGTGGCGGGTTGGACCAAGACTGTTTTGGCTTCCCTGAAAAAATCAAATCAAATCACATCAAATGTTATCTCCAAGGAAACAAACTTAATCTTGAAACTTCCTGGCAGATTAAAATTGTGTGCCGGAACCGGGACTCGAACCTTTGCCTTTAGCAGGCAAGCACACTACCGACTGTGCTATCCCGACATGACTCACGACGCCGCCTCACAACTTTACTTCTGCCAGTACCTCGCCTCCTACTTTCCAAACTTCACAGAAGCTCTCCTTCGAACCATGCAAGACTAGCACTCCTGGAAGAAAGGATATGGTGGAAAGGCAAAGGTCCCAGGTTCGAGTCCCAGTTCCAGGCACACAATTTTAATCTGCCAGGAAGTTTCATATCAGCGCACACTCCACTGCAGAGTGAAAGTTTCATTCTGAAATTTAATCTTCTTTCTTTTGCTTGAGCTTTCTTTTAAATAGTTGGGCAATTTTTTGTTCTTCGAAATGGAGCACACTATCCTATTTTTATATCATTTCTGACAGAAAAATTATTTTGCTTAGCGACTGTTTTGCATTTCAGGCAAGACTTAGAGGCGAATTTGCTCATTAAGAAAGATCCCCAACACAATAGCCATGCGCACTAAGGTGCCCTGCAGCAGTGTGCGTAGCCGTTCTCCGTCCTGGGGTTCGAGTCCTCCTTCAGGTGTGGGAGTTTATGTTGTGCTTAGCATAAGTTACTTTAAGTTAATGTAAATAGCCTAGGGACTAATAACCAACATAGTTAAGTCCCTTAGATTTACAAACATTTGATTTGAAGGAAGGTCATACTGTATAAACATTTTGTAAAGAAGTATAACCTTTTTTTCTTAATCTTTCAGAATTACTTATTGTATCAACTTATTTTACCTATTGATTGGGTCCTGTAAACAATTTTCAGACTTTGTGCTTATTCATCATTAAGAAACTATTATAAAGCAATCATGATCTAGTCAATTCATAATGAATGTTACACAAGAAACTCCGTAATTTTAACATTAAATAAATTTCATTTAGGCATATGTTTTTTGTATTTCTGATCCCCTAGTCATTTTAAGGTGCAAGTACCTCCTTCTGTGACAGCGACCTCCCGAGCAAGACTTTGCGAAACCCCTGGGGTCACGACCCACAGGTTGAAAAACACTGATATAGTGGTAAAAGCATTGGCCACTGAAGCAAAAGAGCCTGGGTTCAAAACCCACCCTGACTGAACATTTAATTTTGAATATATAGTTCTAGTACCTTCAAGATGTATTGAGAAATAACGTTTCTGAAGTTTCTGTTGTGTATACATACTGTGTAAACCTCCAACAAGAGTCAGTTCAATCGTGCTCTTGGATGTGTGTGACAAATGCTTAATAAGTCATAGATGAATTCAAACCTGTGTTCTTTAATCCACTAGATTTGTCCTACAACACAGCCATATTGTGTCATGTTGGCACGTATCGCCCCTTCCATAGAAAAGAAAGGGGAATGTACTCTCTTTGCCTTGGCAGCACTAAGGACACAAATGTTGGTCGCATGAGGTGGTGAGAGGTGTGGTGCACCAGTGAGTTGTCACTGGAATCCTGAACTATTTAGCAGAACCCTAAAACCCACCACCCATTGGTGCAAGTTGAGGAAGCTGCAGATCACACAGTTGCACAACTGTCTAAGCATCTGATCGAGAGCCTCCACTTGGCTCTGCAACAGAGGTCAAGTATCAGATCTGTTAACTATATTGCAGATGATTAGCACTGCCTTCATCCCTCAAGCAAGACTGGCAGCCTTTACAACTTCAAGTAGCCACTGGAAGCCAGAGAAAATCTCTTCTGATCCAAAGTGACACTCATCATTAGTACCAACATGAAGCGCCACCCGCAGTTTGTTGCACCCTATGTCCTTCATTACACCTGGTAGGACTCATTCCAAATCAGGAATGACTCCACCCAGCACGCAACCAGAGTGCAGGTTGAATAGTTTCCTTCTTCTTGGCAGCCATATCCCCTGGGAGCCCCATTACATGCCTGACTTTGGAGTTCTCAAACTACAAATAACCCCAACCTCTGTGTCTGACCAAATCTTCCAGGCTCAACAGTTGTTGTTTTGAGGGGACTAAACATCTAGGTCATCAGTCTCGCTCTGCAGTTTCATCTGAAAGAGGTCAACTGTCTGCACCTGGCTCAGGATCACCATCAGCCAAAGACAGCACCTGAAACCTGTTTGTCAGATAATCATGAAAGGCCTCCCCAACACGCCCCAGGACGCCTTTTGCTGCTTGCAACACACACTTTACCACAGGTGAGGGGTAAACTTCAATGTGAGAAGTGCCCTGGCAACATTTGGAGACTGATTGGAGAACACGTGGGCCGTGCTGCACTTCCACTGGATCCCCTTGTCACGTCTAGAACAGTGATGCCCACTGACATCAACCTTAAGCTAATCCTGCTTACAGCTAAGAGCAATTGTGTCACCAGCTCAGCTGGAATCTCCACACAGAAATCACAGTCCTATCTGCACTAAGACAATGGAAAGTTACAATTCACAGAGAAATAAACAAATGTTGACAAGTGGTGCTGTACTCTACAATATACGCTAACAAAGATGTGAGAACAGGCTTGGAACTGAACTACCAAAGCATACAGATGAAATAAAATAATTTTTCCTCACTAGAAATTTGTAAAATATCAAACAGTTTACTTGTCAGAAGCTGCAACCAGACT
The DNA here is from genome assembly GCA_026315105.1 of Locusta migratoria. NCBI lineage: Eukaryota > Metazoa > Arthropoda > Insecta > Orthoptera > Acrididae > Locusta > Locusta migratoria. The sequence goes on from CM048755.1 coordinate 16,965,835, forward strand.
AACCTCTCTGTACCAGGTACAAGCAACTAGTGCACTTGTCTCCACTTGCTGGCGCAAACACACTCGACAATGACAACACGAAAAGCCAAAATGGGGTGGTGTGCAATATGAGAGACCATGGACAACAGTTTGAAAACGTCATGGAATGGAGAATCCACAAGCAGAAGAGTCCGCTGATGGACCCCTTTATCCAAGGGCAAAGTTAGGACAACATCATGGACTGTGACAGCCACAAAAGACACTCACAGCCATAGCCATACCAGATGCATGCTTGTGATAATAATGCAACAGCAAACTACAAATGGTATCAAAAGACAGAGATGTAGGGTGTCACAGGGTAGCTAACTGGAACATAGTAAGGGACATCTATGAGAGGAAACAAGGACTTCACAAAATGTAGGTAGGGCCATTTCTTTGAGTGTCAGCTACCAAGACAACATAGGGAGGGGATAGTGGTGAGTGAAGAATTGGCAGCTGCAACCAAGTCAACAACTTGGTCACTGGCCACTCGAACAAAGCCGTTTGATGTTCCTGCTGCTGGTACTGTAGAAATGACTCCATGGAGGAACTGAATGGCTTAATAAACATGGAACGAGAAACACTCATTGCCACTTATGCTGTAACTTGGAACAGGAGTAAAAATACTTTTGTAAAAAAACTGAAATTTTTCAGTCATATTTGTGTAATTACTTTTATTGTAATGACTAGTATGAAATTGAAACACTTTGTTCCCAGCAACATAACACCTGTTAAAGGCATCATGTACATAATGTGTTCACCTTATGTTTTGTACAATAACTGCTTTGATATGATGATATAACTTTGATTCAATAAGAGCATCTAGTTATGACATGACAGTGCTCCTAGGCTGATGCCGCGCACTTGTATTCTATAGAGCCACACACCGGCACATTCAAATCGCGTTTGCGTGAACGCACGTGGGAAATGTAAGCTTGGGGAACTTTATGACATAGGTGTTTTTCCGCGGGACTGGAGAAATGAAAGCCGAGTTGCACCGGGGAGGGGAGGGTCGTGTGACGAGGACAGCAGAGCGTGGTTGCTCGTTGCGGCGATTTTGTAAAAACGTGTGATAGTGTTTCTGGCCGAAGTGCCGTTTTTGTCTCTGCAGTTGAAGGATTTCAGTGTGTGGAAAAAAGTGCGAAGTTGCGTGGGGACTCGAGTCGTACAAAAACATTTTTATAATATTACATACATGCAGTGTGATGAAGACAAATTAAACAAATTTAAAACGATAGCTGTGTGGTGAATGTTATTCTTTTGCAACTCGCCATATATGCCCATAAATGTGTGTATAATTAGCAAGTACGTTTTGCTTATTAATTTGAAACTATATTAAGGTGCATGTGGACGGAACAAGCACCAAAGCGGGAATCATATAGTGCCATCCAATAAGTGAGCACAAAACATTTTTCCATCAGAAAGAGGCAAAAGCTTGTTCCACCCCGTCGCATATGGGGGCTCGTCCATTTCACGAAACAGTGTGTACTAAGGCACGTTCCGACTCGTCCGTTTCGTGAAATAGTGAATTCCGGCTCGCCCATTTGAAGTGAGAAGTATGTTGCAGTTCATTCCTTTCGAGTGCGAAGGATATTCCGACTCGCGTGTTGAAGAAAATTTCAGCGGCCCGCAGCAGCTAGTGTGCGGCAGCAGCAACAGCTGGTATATTCGAGATCATCAACGAACACCAGTGCGGCACGGCAGAGGCGACGCACAACAGTGGCGATTTCGGAAAAAGCAGCTCAGCACGGAAACACGCCACAGTTATGCAGTGGAGTTGCAGCACAGACAAAAAGATAAGTGTCACAGCAGACTTTAGTTTTGTTGATTTCAGTTCTCTTGTCCGAGCCATGAGTACCGAAACTGATAAGGTACTAAGTGATAGTGAAACCTTAGAGAATAGTAGTAGATCTGATGACCCAAAGCAAACTAAGGCAGATGAAATGAAAGCAATGATGGGTTGGATGATAACTGAATTTAAAAATACTGTAGGAGGCCTGGAAACAAAAATGGGAAATTCAATTATAAGTATAAGAAATGGGGAATTCAAATGCTGAAATGGGAAACTCAATAAAAAATTCAATGTGTGTTATAAAAAATGAAATAATCACAGACTTTGACAAAAGATTAGAAGATTTGACTGAAAAATTTGAAGTTAGAGAAAAGGATCTGAATGCCAGAAGTGTGAAATCAGGAATGAGGACACTAGGAAGGCTTTAATTGAAATAAACAAAAGGATTGTGGCTGGTGTTGATGAAACTAAGACAATTTTGGAAAATACAAAAAGTGTTTTAAAAAGGAAATAGAACAGGTAGTAGCTGTAAATAAATGTAATATATTAAAGGTGAATAGTAGGATGGGTGATATAGAATTGTGCTCTGCATCTGCAAATACAGGTTGCAATATATTTAGATTATCCATTACAGATGTTTCAGAACCCGTGACTTATTTTCAATATTATTTAAGAAAACTGCTCCAGTCACTTTTACTTGAAATGATATTTATTCCATGAACCGGTTTCAAACCTTTTCAGGTTCATCATCAGATGGATCATGTTACAATAACATTTTAAGGATCATGTTGGATGCTGGATCTGTGGTAGGAAGACGGAAATTATTTTAAAAAACTCGAATTGCACATTGCTTAGGTCTGTTTTGTATTTGTAAGATTCCGTGAAATTTGCTGATCTGCTTACTGCGACTGTATGGCATCACTTTTTCTGTTGGGTTAAACAACACTTCACCAGCGTCCAACATGTGCTTTTACAGCTGCTGTTATTTACAAACGGCTTAATTCGAAAGATATAACACTCTTTGTATAGACAAGTTTGTTTTGAGTATGATATTTATTGTGTTTAAAGACAGTGTGAATCTGGTTGCTCTATTATTGTAGGATTGAAGGGGTAGGTATTTAGATGTGGGTGTTGTTTAACCCAACAGAAAAAGTGATGTGTTATTGTGACTTAAACAAAAGAAGACGCAAGAAATGGAAATTAACCACAAAAATCCGGGCAGACAGTCGCAGTAAGTAGATCAGCAAATTTCACGGAATCTTACAAATACAAAACAGACCTAAGCAACGTGCAAATCGAGTTTTTTTAAATAATTTCTGTCTTCCCACCACAGATCCAGCATCCAACATGACGCTTAAAATGTTATTGTAACATGATCCATCTGATGATGAACCTGAAAAGGTTTGAAAACCGGTTCATGGAATAAATATCATTTCAAGTAAAAGTGACTGGAGCAGTTTTCTTAAATAATAATCTTAAATACTGGTTGGTTTGGGATGCAGATACCAAGTTGTAAAACTTTTTCGGGGGAAAGTAACTACCATGTAGTAGATTTTATTGCAGTATGCAAAGATCAATTCCTGCCTGGAATGTCTGATAATTGCAAAATAAAATACATCAAAAGAATGTTAGAAGGTCCTGCACAGACATGGGCTAACCAATATGCTGAGAAATTTGTTTCTTTTGAAACTTTTGAAAAACTAATTATAGCTAGGTACTGGAGCCAGGCTAAACAAGTCAGGTTACAAAACGAATTCTTAAATGGGGTTGCTTACAAGGGGGATAAACAGACTATGAAGGAATTCTGTCAGGAAGAGTTAAGGAAATCGGTGCGCTTAGATAGACCATTAGGAGCTCTTACTGAAATATACACTCTTTGCCGGAGGTTGCCACAGAATTTAAATTGGCAACTTATACACTGCCCTACTGACTCTACTGAAACATTTTTAGATTTTATAGAAAATATAGATCATGCAATGGCATGTGAACCTAGACTTGGGGACCTCAACATATAGCTAACCAAAGGGAACATAATGATAGTAGGAATACCAGAAATTGGGAAAATAAACAGCATGACCACCATGAAGAAAGGAACGTAAATGAAAATTGGAGAAATAATGGGGGTAGATGGAATGGTGACAATAGGAATCAGAGATTCATGGGGAAGAAATGACAGGGATGATTGAAGGTTAAGACAGGAAAATGGAGAAAGAAGAAGGGAACAAAATATAAATGAACAACACAGACAATGTTCAGAAAACTAGAATTTGTTCCAAATGGGGTCCGATTTGGGACAGGATACAAGGCATGAAATAGGACCGAGAGAAGGATAAATAATTACAAGCTAGATAGCAGGGGATCAGATAGGAATAACTATGACCAGAATAGAGATAGAGAGAGAAGGGAAGGTAGAATATGTAATATGGGTGCAATATTGGGTAATGAAGAAATGGTTGGTGGATGGTTTACACACCATGATAAGAGAAATGCAAATAAGAGAAGAAAGCATAAAAATCCAAGATTGTAATGTGGGAGATTTGTTTAGTGAAACAGTAAATAGTGGGAGAGATGTTGAAGAAAACAGCATTGGTTTGGCTTCTGTATTAAGTGAATCAGGTTTGCATGTGGAGCATAAGTGTGTGATTGAGTGTAAGAGTATGCCAAGTGGATGTGTGAATGGTAGCAAGAGTGTCATTGAAGTAGATGAGACAAAATCAAATGTTAACATGTGTGGGAAAAATGTGGGTATTCCAAAATTTAAAGCAATTACTAATGACAGTGTAATAAGAGGTCTATCTGGTTTAGTGCATGTTGATGATGTGTGGTTTGATGATATAAATGTAAATAAGAATGTACAAGCACCTATAATTAATGAAGATTGGGAACAGGATGAAAAGAGTAAAATTAAAGACTGAATGGAGAAGGTCAATTGGATTAGGAAATGGGCACCAGATGACTGTGAAATTCATAAATATGACTATATAAAAAGATTAGGTGAATAATGTGGGAAAAATGAGATATATTACAATGTTCTTAAAGAAATATTTGGGGGGGGGGGGACCCAGAATTTGATTAAATGAGGGGACGAAGCATATTCTAATTGGAAACTAGTAAAATGAATGATGAACATAACTCTGTAAATGAGGGATCTAGTGATGAACAAGAAATAGGGGATGATATACAAACTTGTGTCATCTATAATAGTGAACAGTATGAGGGTATGAAAGAGGGTGGAATGAATGCAAGGTGGATGGAGAAAGAGGAGCGTGAATATACTATTAGTGATTGGATCCAATTTTAAAATTATAGAAAGAATGTAGAACCAAAGGTATGGGAAAGGGACAAGTTTGGTTTTTCTAGAAAGATAGCAATGCTAAATGCTGCGAAGATAGAATACAAAGAGGTGTTTGAAAAAGTATTTGCAGATGATGATAAACTTAGAACCATATAGCCCTAGTAGTGACGGTCAAGTATGCAACATGGTAAAGCACTGCATACACGAGATAGAAGACAACTTGTTAGCTGAGACTGAATTAAAGGAAAATGTGAATGAATATGTGCAGCCAATCATAAATGTCACCGTTGGAGGGGTATGTGAAAATGCACTGATTGATACTGGGAGCTCTATTAGTGGCATTGCAGAAGACTTTTACACACAGGAACAGTTGAATTTCCAGTCACAGGGGTGAGAATAGAAAATGCGACTGGAACATACAGCAAGCCAGTGAGTAAGGAGGTTGTATTAGATGTAAATATAGGAGGGAAAATATTGAATCATGATTTTCTGGTAATAAGAAATCTCTGTCTAAATCTTGTGTTAGGCAATGATTTCCTGTGTAAAAATGGGGCTTGCATTGATTGTAAGGATCAGGTGCTGGAACTACATTCTGAAGGATGCATGAAAAGGGTTAAATTTAGAAGTGCAAGTAGTTATAAATATTTAGTGGCATGCCTGCACATAGCCAAATGTACAATGGATGAGGCAGAGGTCTAGGAAGAGATACAAAGGAAGGTAAACAATACTAAGGGAATTGATGACTATGCAAGGGGGGAGCTGTATTATTTACTAACAAATAATAAGAATGTATTTTCTGAAAAGCCAGGTAAGGTAACAAAATTTGAATATTCAATAAGGGTAAAACCACATGAGCCTATTAAAGCAAAGCCATATGCCATTGCCATGTCAGAAAGGGAGGCTGTGAGGACAGAATTACAGCGGATGCTCAATTGGGTGCAGAAGTGAATATAGCATCCCTATGGTGGTTGTAAACAAAAAGGACAAATCTGTACAGCTAGTGTTGGATATGCAAGGAAGTTGAACAAAATAATAATACCTGAGACTGACCATCCACAAAATATGGATGAACTGATTCAGGGCATTAATAATGTAAAACTGATGACAAGCGTGGATCTCACAGCAGGATTTTGGCAGTTGGGCCTGTCGGTGGATAGCAGAAAGTATACTGCTTTTCTGTTCGAAGGTAGGACGTACCAATATAAAGTGGTTCCTTTTGGATTATGTATATCTGTGGCTGTATTTATAACGGCTCTAAGTTATGTGGTAGGGGATGAGCTGATGAAGCAGCTTACAGTTTGCGTAGATGACATTTTAGTCGCAACAGCTAATTGGGAGGAGCATTACTGTTTGTAGCAAGATGTGTTTACAGCTTTACTTCAAGGAGGCATGACACTAAAACTAAAGAAGTGTGAGTTTGTTAAGGGAGAAATAAATTTCCTAGGTGATATATTGTCATCAGAGGGGCTTTTTCCCAATGAAGACAAAATAAAAGCAATAGCTGAATGTGCAAAACCAAGGAACTGTAAGCAACTAAAATCTTTTCTCAGAATGGCGAGTTTTTACAGGAAGTATGTAAATGATCAGAGTCTAAATTCACCAAATCTGTCATGGTTACTGAAGAAAAATGTTTCATGGGTTTGGACTAATGAATTGATAGATTTTGAGAAAATAAAAAGCAGTTTGTGTAATAAAAACTTACTGTACTATCCTGACATGTCACTCCCATTTTATCTAGCCACTGACAGTTCAGACTATGAAATAGGTGTTGCTCTTTTCCAAAGGAAAGAGGTGGATGGAAAAATTGAGCATAGAAGTGTATCTTACTCCAGTAGAGTTTTGTCAAAACATGAGCGAAGATATGGAATATCAGAAAAGGAACTCTTGGCAGTAGTCTGGGGTTTCTTAAAATTTAGAGTTTATTTGGAAGGTCATGAAACCATAGTTATGACTGACCATAAGGCTCTAAGCTATTTGCAGGAGTGTAATTTGTTAAATCATAGGTTGGCACGGTGGGCACTAATCTTACAACAGTTTCAGTACAGGATAGAGTATATCAAGGGAACTGACAACGTGGTGGTCGAAGCGCTGTCACGCCTGCCTGTCGGAGGGGAGGAAACCGTTGAGCAGAAGGGAGAACATATTGAATTTCAAATGATGTATATGAAAGAAGTAGACGAGGAAAAACTTATTAGAAATATATGCAAAGACATGAGACGGATTCAGAACACTGATCCAAATATCAAGTTAGTGAAGACCAGCATGGGTAAAATGGGGCATGAGAAATTAGACACATATTACAAAATTTACAAGGGGGTTCTATTTCATAGAAAGAACATTGACAAGGAAAAGTGGTGGTTGTGTTGGCCCGAGGAACATGTCCAATCACTTATAAGTTATATCCAGTGCTCTTTTTCTAAAAAAAAGTTTGGGGGTACTCAGATATTAGATATAATGAAGCGGAAATTACTCATAACTGAGTCACGGGATACCACCTGTCGACCTTCACCCATGACGTCATCAACATGTCTAACTACGAAAAAAAAAAGTATCAGACTCTTCAATTGACTTTATTACACATATTTTGACCTATAAAAAACCCACTAAAAGACACATATAGAACAAAAACCATCCTCACCTATCAACAACAATAAAAACTACACTAAATATCTTTTGTAACCTTGTTTGGCTCCAGAAATAGTAAAGATGGGTGGTGTCCCGTGATTCAACTGAATCAGTTTTTAATACAGCTTAAAATTTAACTAATAAACTACAGTGTACCTTACATTAATAGTGGTGGAATTTTTTAAGTGAAATAATTAGGTACTCAGGACTTTAAAGTAATACTGTATTGAAATTTTTTATTGGTAACAAAACTTCCCTACAAAGTTATTTAAATAGGAAGTAAGGTTTAAGAATGTTAATTACTTATTCATCTAAAATTGATAAAGTAAAATAAATTTTAACTTATAAAAACATTTGTACTTCACATGTGCGCCACATGTGACAATTCTTGTCCCACCCATAACGCTCTTTCATTGCAATTTTATAAGGTTTAATGATGAAATATTTATTAATGTTTCATCATGCAGAAAATTGTTTTATCAGTGGTAACTCAATGTTTTCAAAACAAACAAAAAATACAAAATTCACAAGATTCTTGTAAAATGTTGGTGGACATTCAATGCTATGCCCGTTTGCTGTCTCACCAATGACAAATTTTTAAAGACTTATCAGCTCACATTGTAAATTGCTGATATTCAGATTTAAATTGAAGTTAAAACAACTGTTCATATGATCACCAATCAATTTTTAATTTGTTTCTATTTATACTTTTCTTTTCATTACGTTTTGACTGTTGAAAAATTAGGGGCCCAGTGGAAAAGGGGCACATGCCACCTGTGGAATCATTTTGTTTCCAGCACAGTGACATGTGCCCATTCATTGAAAAAGAGAGCATATTATATTTGCTGTTTTTAGGACTGACACATTCCCAGTGGAAAAGTGTTTCGTAGTGTCAATGATATGCTACGGTCGGAGGTTCGAATCCTCCCTCAGGCATGGGTGTTTGTGTTGTCCTTAACGTAAGTTAGTTGAAGTTAGTCAACTAATTAGTGTGTAAGTCTAGCAACTGATAACCATGAAGTTTGGTCGCATAAGACCTCACACAGATTTTAACATTTCTGCCAATGATACAAGCTGCAAAACAAGTTTTTGCAAATAGTCAACACTGAATGAAGAACAGAAGGAGGCAATATTTATTGAGCTTTATCAGTTGGGAGATTATAAGCAAAAGGCTTATTTATTTGGTTTAGTGCGGCCTAATAATTGCAACAAAGTGCATCCAAAGAAAAGGAAGGTTCAAACAGTAAATCAGAGGGGGGGGGGGGTGGGTTTCTTTCAGGTATTTTATTGTTGACACTCCAGTTACTGAGGTTGAAGTGTTTGGAACTGAATTTTTAGCTGTTCATGCCATTTCTGTTAAACATTTGAAGACTGTCCGTAGCAATTAAGAATGTGACACTGAGAGTCATGAATCTACAACACATGTAACTGTACATGAACCTAGACAGGATAGAAGAGGCAAGCATTATAACAGACCTCATGCCATTGATAACAAGAGAAAAAATAAGGTTAGAAATCACCATGAAATGTTTCCAAGGTACACATCACGCAGAATCCGAGCAGGTCCTACATAATATTGGTTTTAAATTGCCGTCGAGTAATACAGTCGTAATTGTGATTCTGCTAAGGCACATAATAACACCGAATCCACAGACATCAAACTACACCTTGAGAAAGCTGAAGCTGCATATAGTGCTCTGAAAGATGAGGCAAAACAGGGTGGTTGGGATGCACTCCTTTTGTGCATGGACTTACAACAAGCACTGCCAACACCATATACGGTATTTCGACTTTGGACAAATAATTTCTGTATTCACCGATGTAGTGATGAGAAGTGTTTGTGGTCTGAGAATGTTGCATCTAGAGGGGCCGATGAAGTAGCTAGCTGCGCTGTAAAAGCTTTAGACATGGTGAAGGAAGAACGTCATCAAAGGCTCATCATTTATTCAGAGCCGCGGTGGAGTAGCCGAGCGGTCTAAGGCGCCTCGCTGCAAAGGTTCGAGTCCTCCCTGGGGCATGGGTGTGTGTGGTTGTCCTTAGGTTAGTTTACCTTAGTTTAAGTAGTTTATAAACTACGGACTGATGACCACGCAGTTTGGTCCGACAGATTTACAAACATGTGAACATTTTTGAATTTATTCTGATTCGTATGTTGGACAAAATAAAAACTATATTATCCTAGGTCTGTGGTTGTAACTCCTAATTAAAAAAAGTTTTTATGTTGTTGAGCACAAATTTTCCTCCCCAGTCACACGTTCGATAAATTTCAGGGATTTTTGAGTTATTGAGAAACTGAAAAGAAAGACACAGGGCGTGTACACTCCAGCAAAATGGATTGAATTAATAAGAAAGAGCAAGCAAACGAACCCATTAATTGTGGTTGAAATGAAGGAAGACGACTTCGTGTCTTTGTTGTCTATAATGAAACATAACGTTACTGTTGACAAAAAGCCTGCATACATCAGAAATACAATGGTGGTTAGATTAGTGAGTGGTGAACATTTTGTATATATAAAATATTCATACACTCAAACTGAGCAACCTGTGGGAGTTAGTTAGAGAAGTATTGTGAACGATTTACAAAGCTTGCAGACTGACAGTTAGTTCCTAAGTATCCAAATGGATGTAAAATTAAGGCAGAAAAGTTCAAGGACCTTCAAAGCTTACTGCAATTTTTGCCTCCAATATATTAGAGTTTTTATCAGTCGTTGATAACTGACGGTAGTGACGATACAATGGAACATGAAAACCCAGATGAGGAGTTTGACTATTAATGACATGCTATGTAATGTGTCTACATGTCAAGGATTTCATTTTCTGTACTTGAAATTGTAATAAAGTGGCCTAATATTTAATATTATTTGTAAAACACCATCTAGTTACTGTAACAACTGTTGGTACCACAGCAGCAGTTCATATTACTATTCCTTAATTCCCATTTCCTGACACAACATACTCTGGGCCCCTCAAATGTAGGCAACTGCAACTGTCCTACCTGTGACAGTAAACTCCCCTTTAACTATAAAACTAGTGATACATTGTAATTAACATTGCCGCCGCTGAACGACCGAGCTCATTGAGACGCTACGTTCCGATGCGCGAGGCCGTTCCCCGTCGGGGGTTTGAATGCCCCCTCGGGCATGGTTGTTTGTGCTGTCTTTAGTATAAGGTAGTTCGTAAGTAGTTTGTATGTTTAGGGACTGATGACCCCTTATTTGTCCCATAAGCTCTACAAACATTTGAACATTTTAATTAATATTACCTAGCATTACAACAGTTTCCAAATGGACATCAGTTCATGACTGCTGTAATCAGCACGCCTTCTTACTTTACTCTTGGTATCAGTAGCGAGATGTCTACCTTTCATACACCAAGAGTGTACAAAGCCCATGGATTGAAACACCTGCAATGGAGGACCAACCAATTTAACAAACATCAGATTGCTGACAGTAGAGCGATGGAGTGAAGCTCTTGTAGGTGTGATAATGAGATTTATTTGTGAAAACCCATGATCATATTCGCTAGTAGAAATGGGAACACATTTCACTGCATTGAGAAGAGGAAGGAGCGATGCTGGCATTTTCTTCCCCATCAAATAATCTCTAAATCCTCTAAACCTCACTCTTTCTGGAGGACCAAAACGACACTTGATTCACCATACGTTATTGCAGGGTTTTCAGGCCAAGTCGATGAGTCAACACTTCTGCACTTCAGAGATGGCAATATCCTCTATCTGCAGAAGACGATTCTCCGTTCGCTGTTTCAGGCAATCGTAAAATCTTCTGGGCTCAAGATGTCTGCTTTTTGCTCTCCTTTCAAGTGCAATTCCTCCGAAGTTAAGCTCTTCTGCCGCCTTGAGAGCTTCACAATTCTGGAGTGTCACGTTGTGCATCGCGCAGCCTCCCGCGTCAGAGGTTCGAACCCTCCCTCGGACATAAAAAGTCTAGGGGGACGCGTCCCCCCACGTCCACCCTGAAAAAGAGCACTGGTTATATCCATTTAAGTGATAGTCCCTCTCCGGGGGACACCACCTTGATGAAGCACTGTCCACGCAGGGGGAAAGGCTTGTGTATCCGTGTGAAGCTGAGAGCTATACCGAAGGTAGAGAACCTACTGCTGGAAAGGCCTCAGCTGATGGATCTGACTAAGCATGTCCCACAACGTCCCATCTTCCTTATCCTCTCCCAGTCCTTCCCCAATTCCTTTCCCAACCCAAGGTGTGATGCGAGCCGTGCCGAGGGGTGCATGGCACATGGGTGGATGTGTCTCGAATGGAGCCTCAGGGATACCGGGCGACCTCTCTGAGTAAGCAGCCTTGCACCGCGTGGGGTTATCGTGGTGTGGACCATATAAATCCCCAAATCTCATGGGACTAAGATGAACACAGAGAAATAAAGTATTTTAAAAGAATCTGAGGGGCAATCTGAGACCTCAGATACTCAGACATCTGGATCAGGACCGTTGAAGTGCACTCCTACTTCTGAATCAGGGTCTAGACCTGAGCAAGAAATGGGAACTGTAACAGAGAAGTTGGACCAGATTAGGATTAAGGCCTTGTCTGGGGCTCAGAGGAGGAAACTTCTCAAGGAACAGAAGCAAAAGGAAGGAAAAGAATGGCTTCCTAAGCATAAGTGGAGGGAATCAAAAGGGCTTGAGCCCAAGACCCCCAAAAAGACACTGTCTCAGGTCTAAGGGAATACACAGACCCCCTCGACATCAAAGACAGGTGGCAAGAGGGTTAGGGAGGAATCTAAGACTCCCTCCTCTCTGGACAAGCATGATCCTAAAAGGCTGAGGCAGGAAATAGGGAAACAAACCTATAATACTGCATTCTCGGTCTTTAGAATGGCGGCTGTCCAAGAAGGATACCCACTGGTGAGCATCACCTCGCAGCAGGAGCAGCTCGTGCAGATGGCCCATTTTGAAGGTGATTGGGGGGGACGCTGGTCCAGGACCCAAATTCAGCAGGGTCTATCTAGATCGCGCTGCCCACATTTTTGTCTGCGAGGGGGAGCACTCAGCAGTATGGCTTAAGGACAAGGTGCCCATGTTATCCCCGTGGGAGGATGCGAAGCTGCTGGTCAAGACAGCAACCGAACTCCTGAAGACCGCAAAGGTATCAATATGGGTACCAAATATCCTTAAGGATGTCCCTCCAAAGACTCTGTTCGAGAAAATAAGGGTCCAGAACCCAAAAGTCTCGACAGGGGATTGGAGGGTAATTAACCAAAAGGTCGTTGGTCGTTCCGGAAGGACGAACCCTGGTGGTGGAGGTCAGAGACAAGTCCCTGAAGGCAATGCGAGAGCAAGGCCTGAAACTGTTTTTAGGGTTCTCGCAGGTCGCCGTCAGGGTAATCAAAGACCTTAAAGGCAATAATGGCAGCAAGATGGGGACTGGAAGTGCTGCAGATAAACCTGCAGCACAGTAAAGGGGCCACTGCTGCCCTGAGCCATCGCCTGGGGAGACAGGAGGTGGACGTGGCCCTGATACAAGAACCCTATTTATACAAAGGGGGTGTATCGGGCCTCGGTGGTACTGGAGGTAAGCTGATTTATGCCAAAAATCTAAAAAACTCCAGAACATGCATTTATGTTAGAAATGGAATACCTTTCATACCAATGATGGATTTTTGTTCCAGGGACCTGGTGACCATCAGGATGCAGCAACGTGAGGAAGGTATCATGAGGGAAATTGTTTTGGCCTCAGCATACCTTCCTTACGAAGACAGCTCTCCTTCTTCTTTGGAAGTGAGGAGACTGATGGAAGCCTGCCATCGGCAAGGTGACAAACTGTTGGTGGGATGTGATGGCAATGCCCACAATCTATCGTGGGGCAGCAAGGACACCAACAGTAGAGGTGAGCACCTTCTTGAATTTCTCCTATCTAACAACTTGGAGATCCTGAATAGGGGTGATGAACCTACATTCAGGAATAGTAGAAGGGAAGAAGTAATTGACCTGACTTTTGGTTCCATGATGATGGGAAGTTACGTCAAACAGTGGCATGTGGTCCTGGAGCCATCCTCATCAGATCACTTGTATATTAAATTCAAGGTTGAAATGGGAACCAGACAGACCATGGCCTATAGGAATCCCAGGAAAACAGACTGGGAGAGACATAGGAGAGACCTTGACTTCAGCCTATCAGAAATTAAAACTTTGATAAGCAATCCAGCAGAGTTTGTGAGGAAGTAGCAGAGACCGTAACCTCTGCTATAGTGACCTCATACCAGGACAACTGCCCAATCACCAAGAAGTGCACAAATAGGAGTGTGCCTCGGTGGAATAATAACCTGGAAATGCAAAGGAAACAGGTACGAAGACTGTTTAACCTTGTGAGGTGCAAAGGACAATGGGCAAAGTATCATGAGGCCCTTGTCAATTACAACCTTGCCATCAGACGGGCAAATGAGGCATCCTGGAAGGTATTCTGTGAGGAAGTGGAGGGCACGGCTGCTCAAGCGAGACTTCATAAAATCCTCACTAGTGTACCAATTAATCCAGGAGGAACATTGAGGAAGGAGGATGGGAAGTATACAAAGACAGCACATGAAACGCTGGAGCTGCTCCTCAAGACTCACTTTCCTCAATATACTCTGGGGGATAACTCAGACCAGAATGCGATTCCTGAGAAACAACGGTTCTCAGGCATTCGCAAAGAGGACTGGGATTTGGCCAAGGAGTGTGTCGATTTCAGTAAGGTCCGATGGGCGGTGGGAACATTTCGACCGTTCACATCACCTGGCCCCAATGGAATCTTTCCAGCTCTCCTGCAAAAGTGGGAGAAAATCTTATTAGATTCCTATGCAGGTTATTCAGGGTTAGCCTAGCAGCAGGAATCATTCCCATTGCTTGGAGGGCTAAACCAGGGAGAACTGATCATACCCAGGCCAAGGATATGAGACTAATCAGCCTGTCCTCCTTCATTCTGAAGACATTGGAAAAGCTGGTTAATGTGCATGTTGGAGGAAGGTGGTTAAGTAGGGCTCCTCTACATTCAAACCAGCATGCATATCAGCCAGGTAAATCATGTGAGACAGCTCTCCACCAACTCATTGGGAAGGTGGAGAAAGCACTACACTTTCAGGAAATAGTCCTCTGTATCTTCCTGGACATCGAGGGGGCTTTTAACAACACAACCTTCGATTCCATGGTTAGGGCAGCAGAGGTGCATGACCTAGGGACCACTATATGTAGGTGGACTAGGGCCATGCTCAGTGGAAGAAAGGTAGAGGCTACCTGCAGACAGTGCCCAGAGGCTGATGCCACACACTTATAGAGCCACACACCGACACATTTAAATCACACGCGTGGGAAATGTAAGCTTGGGAAACTTTTATGACGTAGGGGTTTTTCCGTGGGACTGGAAAAACGGAAGCCGAGTTGCACGGGGGAGGGGAGAGTCGTGTGGACTGCCTCTGTAGTTGAAGGATTTTGGTGTGTGGGAAAAAGTGTGAAGTTGCGTGGGGGATTGAGTCGTACAAAAAACATTTTTATATTACTACATACGTGCAGTGTGATGAAGACAAATTACACTTATTTAAAAAGATAGCTGTGTGGTGAACGTTATTCTTTTGCAGCTCGCCCTATATGCCCATAAATGTGTGTATAATTAGTAAGTACTTTTTGTTTATTAATTTGAAACTGAATTAAGGCGCACATGGACGGAACAAGCACTAAAGCGGGAATCATACAGTGCCACCCCTAAACGAGGACAAAACATTTTTCCATCAGAAAGAGGGAAAAGCTTGTTCCGCCCCGTCGCATAGTGCAGGTGAACTGCTGACATTCAAAACTAGTCGCCCTTTTAAAATTAAAAGAAAAATTTTAAGTAAAAAGTTTTTATTGGCCATATTGCCATCCTATTGAAATTACATAAACAATTTGATTTGGTCACCAAGTGACATCAATAAGAATACAGAAGAGTACGTAAAGTACTGAATGCATTAATAACACACTGTACCAAGTCACAGAGTGGCAAGTACTGTAATAACAACTGGAGTCACAGAGTGACAACCACACTGATACAGAAAGACATCACGACATGACAATAAGACCAGCAACACTCCCATCATGCACATGACAACTACAGCAGGTTCCAATAACTGTCAACTGCTAGCTGACAACTGCAGATTAATGATCAGTCTTAGTGCCATGTATGTGCCACTATAAAGGCACTGTCACTGGCAGAGATCACCATGTAGCATATGCACCATGGATTGAGTGACACCTGTTTGTCGCTCTGGCTGCACATGGAGGCCATTGCAGGCATTTGTGGGCACATTGTTTGAATATTGTGCACTACACTTGCTGTAGTGATGCACTCTACTTCCAACTCAAACAGTAGGCGTAGTAACTGGTGGATTACTACAGTTTCTCCTTTATCGGCAAATACCAATACTCTTCTTTAACAGCATAGGGAAAGAATATTAAATGCTTGAATTCAATTCATTGCTTCAATTGCCTCAAGAGCTTTAGTGCGTAATACTTATCAACATTATCCACTGCTGTCTTCTTCAAACATGGATTACATTTACCAAAAATATGAATTCTATGTCTGATTTGTAAGGTTTCTCATTATGCCTGTCAATATTATGCAGACGTTCAACATTTATTTCTTTTCAGAGTTTAAGAGAATTATAATGGATATGTATTAATGAATCAAGTAATTTAATAAGCAACTCATACTGAACACAAGCAGTAATACTGACATTTACATCAAACACAATCACTTGTATAATATAGTCAATGCAGTACCATTTAGACTATGACCTTTATCGTACAAGGATGCCAGGTGAAGCAGCCTGTTGTGCCACTGGTTACTCTGCCCATCACTGGCAATGCATTCTTATGGGGCCTATCAGACAAGGGCAGCCAGTGGTGCCACCACATTCTGGTTGCACCCGGCTGCCCTGCCCCGTGACAAGGCTGGCAGCCACTGGTGGCTGGGAGTTGTGGCAGAGCTGTGCTATATGTAGCCTATTACACTGGGCCACCAGGCAGTGCAGCCAGCCCCACAATCACACCTCGGTTTGGCCAACATGTGATTAGTCTGCTGTCCACTAGGCATTAGAGAACATGTTCGACAACAAGAATATACATACTGTTCCTCCTCATACTTTAAGTGAAACGAGAAGGTGAAGGGAGAGAAAGATGCATGTACATGATAGGTTATCATTAAAGAAATCTAAAGGGTTCTCTACACCTCTATTTACATTATTACTGTGTAATTCATAATTAAGTGCTTGGCACAGGGTTCAATGATCCACTTTTATGCTACTACTCCCTGTTTATTCTCCAATAGCTCACAGGAAAAACGAAAACTTAATCTTTCCAAACAAATTCTGATTTCTTTTACTTTATTACAATGATCATTTTCCCCCTATCTAAGTGGCTGTCAACAAAATATCCTCACATTCTGAAGACAAAACTGGTGATTTCACTTTATTAAAAAGGCCTTGTTGTAAAAAAACACCCCTCGTTCCAATCCATGTACTATTTCTGCGATATTCTCTCCTCTATATTGTGATAAGACAAAATGAGCTACCCTCCATTAATGCTATCTGGTAAGGCTCTCATACTGCACAGAAATACTCTAGAAGAGGGCAGATAAGGGTAGTGTAGTGTAGTGTAGACAGTCTCTAGTGCAGCGGTGCCCAACCGGCAGCCTGCAGCCCAAAACACCTGTCAGTGTTGCTCACCAAATATCTACCAACATGAATGGTAGGAAGAAAAAAAGAAAGTTATAATAAACTAATTATTTCAGTTTCCCTCAGACAGGCTGGTCCACTATCTTACAGCTACTTCAGCTGCAAATGCAAACCTACAGATTTAGGGGAGTATAATAAAACTATGTCATGGAAATACAAGAAAGTCTGTGTTAATTTTGTACAACTGTGTTAAAGGACCAATTTCGCAGTACAAGTTGGTTAGAAGATAGAAATATTCATGTGGATTGCAGTTATTGCCAATGTTTGTTTTCTAACAGTACCAGAAGTCTGTTATGGTATTCAATGCTACAAGTAAGAACTATATGTGAACATGAGTGTCTCTGAAATGAGCTTTCACAAAACATGTATCAACTTAAATGTTGCTGATTTTTTCTGTACTAAGTATTGTGTTCAAATGTTTGTAATTCATAGGGACTGAACTACTCTGGTTATCAGTCCCTACACTTACAAACTACTTAACTAACTTATACTAAGGACAAAACACCCACGCCTGAGAGAGGACTCGAACCTCCGACATGAACTGTCGCGTCATCTGTAATGTGATGCCCAACAGACTATATGGCCATTTCTGTACTTTTAAGTACTGTGAAGCCCAAAAACCCTTGCCTTCTTCCATTGTGACCCAGGTAATCTGAAAGGTTGGACACCCATGCTCTAGTGCATTTGTTGCACCCTTATGAGTGTACTGACAATAAAACCCAAACTTTTACTCATCATCCCTACATATTTATCTATGTGCTCATTCCAGCTGGAATTGTTTGTAATTCTAATTGCTGGATATTTAGCTGAATTAAAATCTTTGAGTTTGGCATGATTTATCTCATAATGAAAATGTATCAGATTTGTTTTAGTAGTGATTTGAATGACCTCACACTTGACATTATTAAAATTGCAGTCATTGATTAAGTTGTAGTATACCTTTTTTATGAACTATGTTCAGATAACAACACATTTTAACTACTTCTGAATGTCTGAATCATCTTTCTCCAAATTATTGCCTTACAAAAGGTTTATATTACATAAATAAAAACACTGCACATGAAAGTGTGTGAGGGAAACAGAAACCAGACTGCTCAACTGGTGAGAAGTGCCAAGCAACAAGTGATGGCTCTGTGTAATAGGGCCAATGTCAGCAGATGGAGCAGCTGGCTGTGCTTCCTGAGAGACTGACATAATATTGGCCTGGATCCCTTTAAATCTTGTGCAGTAGTTTTTATCATTGTCAGAATTAAAGATTTGTCAGAAGAGTTATACAGGTTACTAATGTATTTCTATTGTTATCAAAAATTAGAGTAAGGAAACAATGAAACCTGGTTCTGATACACAGCATGTGTCAATGAAATAGCACCAAGGCACCATTGAGCTTAATACAAAAGACCAATGTACAAAATTTGTCAGCAGTGTCTCATCTGCCCACTCAATAAGAAACTTTGATGAGGTTTGGAATTGGAACATTAACCTCACAGCATGATCATAAACTGCATTACACCACAATTCCTCCCTATGTTACTCACACTCAAACTGATGAAAATTCTTCTTTAATATCAGGATTCAAATGGGCCATCTTCATTTGGATCCTACCTTAAATAAGTGATCTCAAGCTATGGAAGTACTGTAATTGGCATAGCTGTTACAGCAATACACATAATAGGTCCTACTACCTTTGTAATATGTAGCTACAATGAGTATATTCCAAGTATTTTTACAATGAAACCAAGCACAAATATGTTATAAAAAACTTCTTAGTAGTAAAGAATAAATGGCATATGGTATAATCAAGAAAATCTCACAAATACATTAGAAACTCTATTGCAGTAAAGTTTTAAGCTGTGATTGTATTCATCTACAAACTAACTGAAATAATGTCCTATCTAAAATGTCATTAAAAAATCAATATTTTCAGTACACCTCCAAAAATTACAGAACTTTTCCTGTGATTAAGATTAAAATTAATAGTAAAAGTGCCTTTTGCATGTATGCAATATTAGTTCTTTATATACCCAAACATCTTTTATCAAAGTTGTGGCACCTCAGTAGTTTTTTTTTTTATTCTGCTGAAAAATGTTGTAAAGCCACAACAAAAAAAACTCGCACAAAATTCACCAAGGAAGCAGAAAAAATGTGAGTAAACAAAGTTAAAAAATGAATAACTACATTAAACTGTTCTCAAAACCAAAACAAGACAACCCATTTCCCAAAGTATACGGGTCACTCAAAACACACACACACACACACACACACACACACACACACACACACACACACACACACAATAACAAATATAAACATGCCTTCCAAGTAAACGAAATAGACTCATCAGAAATCTGAGAAACCATACACAGGAACAGTAAAGGAAAAAAAGGAACAAATACCACAATTCTATCAGAAAAGATGCACTAAATGAAATTTCAGTGCAGATAATAAACTAACATCCCATATGTTTAGCAGATGACATGGTGTTCCTGAAAGAGACTTATGACCAATTTTGGTGAAAGCCATAGGACACATATAACATAATAAATAAATAAATAACAACAATGGAAGGTAAAGTAAGGAATGTTAATAATATGTAGGTAGGGAAAAACTCACAGTAAAGCCGAACGGTGAGCCGCCGACAGGCACAAATAAAAGAGACACAAACACACACACACACACACACACACACACACACACACACATGCACACAATTCTTAATTTTTGGCTGCAGCCTACCTTAGGAAAGGAACACTCATTCATACAATCACTCAGGCACACTCATTCACACACGTCAGCCATCTCTGGCCACCCAACACAGTCTGACTCTTGGCAAGCAGAAGGGATGGGAGGGGAGAGGGGGAAGGAGCAGAGGAGGGGGGGAAGTGGAGAGGGAAGATAAGGGTGGGGATACAAGAGAGGCGATGTCAGGCGGAAAATGAGATGCAGTAAGAAAAAAAATGGGGGAGGGGGGGTTACTTTCCTCGTGGCATAAATATGTATAAAAAATAGAAATCGAATAACTTACCCAAAGCACCGGCTCATAGATAGACACAAAAACACATATAAAAACACACACAAACACAAGAGTGTAGCTTTCACAACCGCTGGCCACTTCCTCACGAAAAGAGGAAGGAAGGAGGGGAGAAAGGAAAGGATGCAGGTTTTAAGGGAGTGGAAGTATGTGTGTGTGTGTGTGTGTGTGTGTGTGTGTGTGTGTGTATAAACGGATGACTTACCCAAAGGACAAGCTCGTTGACAGACACAAATAAATCTCACACACAAACAAGCTTTTGCAACTGTTGGTCGCTTCTTCAGGGAAAGAGGAAGAAAGGAGAGGAGAAAGGGAAGGATATGGGTTTAAGGAAGTGTAAAAGGAGTCATTCCAATCCAAGGAGTGGAAGGACTTACCTTAGGGAAAAAAAGGAAGGTAAACAAATACACACACACTCACACATATCCAAACGCAAACACACCCAGACAGACATTGAAGCACACAGTCGGAAAAGAGGCATGAATTGGAAGGAAATGTAGGATGTGAGGGGGAGGGAGACTGTGGGGCATAGAATGTAGGATGTTAGGTTATCTGAGGTTGAGAGCAGGATGGTTGCGGGACTGCAGGATGTGCTTTAGGAATAACTCCCATCTCCGCAGTTCAGAAAAGCTGGTGAAGGAGGAGAGGATTCAGATGGCTCGGGTGGTGTAACAGCTGTTAAAGTCCAAGGTGGTGTGCTCCGCTGCATGCTGCACCATACAATAGTCCATATTACTCTTGGCCACAGTTTGATGGTGGCCATTCATCCTGATGGAGAGCCAGTTAGCAGAGGTCATAAACGGGCCGAGTATGAGCCCAGTCTTGCGGGTTGCATACACTACAAACGCCTCCCTTCAACCCTGCTGTAATTGGGCGAGTACAACGAGTACAATGTTCTTGCAGATCAAGTGAAACATTTGTCACTCGATATTAAGAAAACAATTCACAGAAGATTTTACATATATTATAGTTTGATGTAATAAAGGCCTAAATTTATTTTCATTACTGTGTTGCATCGAATTAAGTGAAGTATTACACGAAAATTAAGAATGTGCTTTGGTAAAAACACATTGCATAGAGTTTTTGGTACAGTTGATTTTTGATCAAAAGTTGCTGTGTTTGAAATGTAGACAATATTCTGACTTTTCATTTGAAACCGAGCAGAACGATAAATGTTAATTCGTTTTCGAGGCACTGGCGCTCCCATTTCCATGCCTGCGCATCGGGAATCATGTGGTCATATCAATCATCAAATTTCATATTCATTTTAGCAACGAAGTTTTGCTTTATTCATTACTGCATTAAAAAATCACCAAATAAATGTATTAGACTGAATTGAAAATCTGGGAGATGTCAAACTACTACGAAGACAAGTGATACTTATTTTACATCGGACTGACTAACAAGCAGTTTTCAGAAGTATAATATGGAATTATATAGGACACCATTGTCTTACATGAATGTAATTTGCAAGAGACTATTGCAAATGAACTGGAATTGGCGGTATCTTTGAGGTACGGTAGACGTTGAAATCTCACAATTGTGTGTGTTTTAACCAAACGAAAGCCTTATTTCATTTATTAATAAAGAATGGCCTAGGTTTTGAATCATAAGCTCATCTTCCAGTAAATAACTGATACAAAAAATTACAACCAAGAAAAGATAAACGTACCAACTCACGAAGATATGGAATGTTGACTTGGGCTTTAAAATATATCTTTGAGATTCTAACCACATTATGTATGGATTCAAAAATTCTTTAGCATTAATTACAGTAACTATCACAATTCTGACAAAATTATCTAGATATTTACTAGTTCCTTAAGAACAAAATGATTGGTTTTATTTATTTAAGAAGCCATAAAATGTTGCATCCATTTATCTACTACACTGTCAACGATGTCCTACTACGAAATTAAAATTTTCTGCATTGGTTTTTGATCGTATGATGTTACAATATTTCACTAAACGAAACTGTACAGATATAAGTACGCAGTAACTGAAAAGTATAATGCACAAATGAAAAGAGAATGAGAACTTAAATGTTGAATAACGAATCAGCAGTCTATGACAAACACTTTCAGTCGTAAGGCGATATTGTTCGGACAGCCAATAATCTATGGACTGGGCGGTCACTCCTGCCGAGGATTACGAGTCCTCCCGCAGGTGTGTGTGTGTGTGTGTGTGTGTGTGTGTGTGTGTGTGTGTGTGTTGTTCTTAGTGTAAGTTGGTTTAAGTAGTTTGTAAGTCTATGGACTGAGTACTATAGCAGTGTGGTGCAATAGTTTTACATACATTGTAACATTTTGAAGAACCAACAATAATGGCACTTTCGATACAGAGCATACGGTAGAGTGCTCGCCTGCTCCCCACCTTCCCTTTCTGTCTGCCTGTGCCTCAGCTGCAGCGACATGAAGCCCAGCGCAGGTGCAGGTCGCATAAGAGTCGCATCCCCTCCCAGTCTGCGCGGCCCCATTAGACTGCGCTGTGCTGCCTTTCTCAATTTGCCTCCAAGTCAGCCACTGTGCTGCTTGGTTGCGCACATGGGACGTAGAATGAAACATCTCCATCACACTCATTAGTGATGGATACTAAAGCGTGTACTGTCACCGTATTACCCGTTCAACTTGTAATGGCCATTTCAGCTGAAGTCGCTGCAAACTGTTGACTTGTATTATCATTTATTTCGTATGGCGTACGGGAGTTATAATTACGCTCATTGGTACATAGGCAACAGATAATACAACTGTATATTCTGTTAACTCATTCTTGAACAGAAAAGCAATCGAAATGAATATTAAGAATATAAATGTATCGTTTTGCGATAAAACAATGCTGCAGCATGTTTTCAAAGAAAAAACATTACAGTCGCTTTTAATATATTCTTCTGAAGGAAAATTATGTGAACTGAAAAAAACGAAAAAGAACCTGTATGTTTCTATGGAATGACTGGAGCGAATGCATAATAAATTTTCTATTAATATATTTTTCTAATGAAACTTGTACGTAAACAAAATAAAATTATTTTGCAATGTAATAATTTGGTTTTGTGGGCAGCTGATAAAAATACATTTACTGTTAATACTAAAAATGTAACAAATTAAAATTAAATTAAAATATTGAGGTACAGGATTATAACTAAAAGGAAGATGTTCCCGCTGGCAGGATGGACGCTGGTGTAGATTTGTCATTCACCCTGCTGAGCCTTTGTTTGAGTAGTCGATGAAAACTGAAAATTAGGCATTGAAAACTGAAAATTATTTAGGTTTTCCTTATAAACATACTTTGCGTCGACGTATATTTGCGCAGTACCTATCCATTTAATTAAACGCTCAGATTACGTAGCCGCACTGTGACAATAGCGTGAGTGTACAATGCGGGCGACCGCAGTGGCCGAGCGGTCTGCAGCGTGCCAGTCACGGTCTGCACGGCCGCTGTTGTCGGGGGTTCTAATCCCCCCTCGGGTATGGATGTTGGTGCCGTCTTTAGTATCAGCTATTTCATAAGTAGTTGGTAAGTTTGGGGACTGATTACCCTGTAGTTAAGTCTCGTAAGCTCTACCAACATTTGAACATTTTTGCAGAATGCGCAGCCACGTGCGTCAATCATGTACTGTCAAGTGTTGTTGGACACCTTCGGCTCTCTCTGGCCATAAACAAAGTTTGGTTCAGCGTTCTGCCGTCGGCAATTGTAAAGTGAACAGGAAGTACTAGTCGCAACGTAACACAGCAGTTGAGTGCCCAATCTCACTTTGTTGCGTATCACTGGCAGAGCGAAAATGACCGACTCTAGCAATGACGTAGCCTCTAATGAATCTGTTAGTTGTGAGACAGTAGAGGATGCGAAAATTAAATTAAATGATGAAGTGTATGTACTTGCAAATATGCTGAAGAATGCTGTAGTGAATGCTGCAGATGGAAAATACACAAAGTATGGAAATTGCAGAGAAAACGGTTGTATTCTTGTCTATTCTACCTCTTCTAGGACAATACATAGATGCTATGTCGAACAAAACACAGGCCACGGAACGAAGTGTGGAGTAAGCTACCCCTGCCCCCCTTAACGAAACAAAATCTTATATATGATGGTACCCCTGTTATGATTTAGTAGAATTCGTAAGTGAAGTACCTTCCGCTATGTACCAGACGCATCTTATGTAGACAGTGACCTTCCGCTAGAATTCTTAAGTACCCTCCACCATGTACCACACGAATCTTACGTAGACAGGGTCCTTCCGCTAGTTTTGAATGTCAAGTGTGTGAAATTTCATCAAGATCATACATAATAAAACTTTAGATTTTATAGAATTCTTAATGAAGTACCCTCCTCCATGTACCACACGAATCTTACGTAGCCAGTGACCTTCTGCTAGTTTTGAATGTCAAGTGTGTGAAATTTCATCAAGCTCATAATAAAACTTTAGATTTTATAGAATTCTTAACTGAAGTACCCTCCGCCATGTACCATACGAATCTTACGTAGCCAGTGACCTTCCGCTAGTCTTGACGTCAAGTGTGCGAAATTTCATTAAGTTAGAAATAATACTATAAATTTTGTAAACTATTTACGTGAAGTATCTTCCGCCATCCACCACGTAAATCTTATGTAGGCCGTGACCTTTATTTTGAATGTCAAGTGTGCAAATTTCATGAAGATCATGATAAAAACGTAGATTGTAAGAAGTTCTGTAACTGACTCACCCTCTGCCATGCACTACATGAATCCCTGCAAGAGTGACCTTCCTCTTGTTTTGAAAGTGATGAGTGATCATCAAGTTTGGAATAAACCACGCATAAGTAATACAAAATCATAGGTAATTACTATGTGTAAGTTGTATCTGTCACGAAAATTCTGCGCATCTTCTGTTAAGAGTCACAGGCTAGGCATGGCTTTCCAGGCCCGTCTTGCCAGGCTCGCTGTACCCGTTGCGCCCACCAGCTCAGCTCGTTGTACCCGTTGCGCCCACCTGCTCGGCTCGCTGTACACGTAGGCTCGCCGGCTCGGCGTACTGTATTCGTTGCGCCCGCTGACCCAACCCACCGGCCTCTGTGGGTACCGTGTAACCGACAGCGCAGCTCGTGAGTCTGCTGCGGGTACCGCCAGGCCCCGCGAATGCGGCGAGCCGCGGCGGCAGGCCCACGAGCGCAGCGGGCCAAGCTGGTGACGTCATAAAGCCCGCTAAAGGGTTTTAAGCAAGATTTGGAAGCCCGTTTTGGATCTCTACTGGTTAGTTGTCATTCCAATGTAGAATACAGAGCAGTGATTGCAGCAGAGTTGGTATATTACATGGCTGCTTTCACAGGTGGCCCATCCTCTGATGGGGTAGGACAAGTCTATGATGGGACTGGAATAGGAAGTGCGGGGTGGGTGGATTGGGCAGGTTTTGCATCGGCGTCTTCCACAGGGATATGATCCCTGTGGTAAGGGGTTGGGATTAGAAATGGCATAGGGATGGACTGGGATGTTGTGGAGGTTGGGTGGATGACGGAACACCACCTTAGGGGGGGTTGGGAGGATCTTAGGTATACTGTCTCTCATTTCAGGGCATGTTGACAGATAATCAAAGCCCTGACATAGGATATGGTTCAGTTGTTCCAGTCCAGGAAGGTATTGGGTTACAAGGAAGGCACTCCTTTGTGGCTGGTTAGTAGGGTTCGAGGGAGGACTGTTGGTGTGTGAAGATATGGCACAGGAAATCTGTTTATGGACTAGGTCTGGGGGGTAATTTCTGTCTGTGAAGGACTTTGTGAGGTTTTAGGCATACTGGTTACAGGAGTTCTCATCACTGCAGATATGCCTTCAATGGGTGGCAAGGCCATATGAAACGGATTTTTTGATGTTTGTGTGTCTTTTATTTGTGTTTGTCAATGGCTCAACATTCGTCTTTATGGTGAGTTGTTCCCTATCTACATATTAGTAAAATAAATAAATAATTTGCATATGTTAGAATGCAGTATAAAACATTTTGTAACTTAAATACATTCTGTGTGGATGTATTTTCAGGAGAATATTAAAATTCCACTGAGGATGATACAACTGTGGCAAAACACTTTTGGGTGTGTAAAGAAACAATATTGTATACATGCAAAAGACAGAGTTCCATTATTATTCTACTGCAAGTGTGAACACTGAGCTTTGCAAATCCAATATGATAAGGCTGAAATAATTTGTACAGTACAATTATCTTCAATGGTGCAGACAGTAAAACAATTTGTTACTAAAATATGTATTTTAGTGTGTCTAGTTTAATGTGGAGAAGGGTCTAACTGAAAGGCTACAGAGGAAAAAAAACTTCTATGAAAGGAAACTTACCTCTTATCTATGTCTTTTAGAATATCTACCAGAAGTGAGACAGATCCATGAAAAGAAATGCATTTCAGATCTGTAGCTGTGAGGTTTGAATAACCCCAGAAGTTTCCTCTCCACATGCCGTCCTTTGTGCCTTTCCTAACAGAAAAGTATTTGTTGGCAAAATTATTATATCAAGTTTGTATGAACAAGTAAAAGTACAGGTTTTTTATATGATAACAATTTACTAAAAATATACTGAAACTGTAATACTCTGTGAAACAATGTAATTGGTCACCACCCAATGATGAATGAAATAACCCCTCCACTGTCCACACCCTGGGAGAAACTGAAGAATCACATCATACACCTTTACGGGAAGGAGATGTATCGCAGGATGAAGAAATTTGAAAAGTTGCGCCACCGTAGATGTCATTTGCTAAGTACTCTTGCTTTTCTAAAGAGATGTCGTTGTGAGAATTTTGTTCCAAATTTTGCTAAGGTTACGCATCTCATCGATTCTGCAGCAGCCAAGAGAATTAAGAAACGGGCCAGCCTCGCATTGTTTCGTGAGAGAGTGCATTTCACCCGCCGTAGCCTTGAGTTCATCTCGCTGGAACTATTCAAACTGCATTTGCAACTGGCTAGTCACGTCACATCTTTTTCCTGTGATTGGATTGATGGTGTTACTTCAGTTGCAGCCGATTCCTCCCATAAAAAGGCAACGGGACATCAAACAGCTAAGTTCTCACACCTCCTTGACAAACCATCTCTGCAGGTTCTGTGCAAGACTGTCATCAATCTGAGTGGCATGTAGTTGAGTGATGATACAGTCTCAGTTTTGGAGAAAGGACTCAACTTTGCTCCTACCCCTAAGTTCACACCGGTCGCAGAAATTATTAGTGCTGTTGAACAGGTTGCAGATTGACTTCCGCCTGAATCAGCTGAGGAAATACATCGTGAAACTTGTTGTGTGTTGACAAAATCCAAGCCCATGAAGTCGAACATCACTAGTAAAGAGAGGGCGGCCATTCATGTCCTGAGGGAGCGCCCTGAAATTGTTGTCTTACCGGCTGACAAAGGCTATGCTACGGTTGTTGTCTCCCATAAGGACTACACTAAAAAGATGCAGAGCCTGCTAAATGACGATTCCTACCGGAAGATCAGCGTTGACCCCACAAAGAAGGTGGAAAACAAGACAAGGGAGCTTCTCAAGGATGTGGATTTACTGGAGGGTGTCGCCAAGAAACTGCTACCTCAAGGTCCGGAACCGCCAAGACTTTATGGACTCCCTAAGGTTCACAAAGATGGGGTGCCGTTACGTCCCATTGTCAGTAACATCAGAGCACCTACATATTTGTTGGCCAAATACTTGATGGGAATATTAAGTCCTTATGTGGGTAAATGCCCTCATCACATCCGTAATTCCGTGAATTTTGTTAAATACCTTAACAGCTTCAGGCTGGATGAGTCAGATATCATGGTGAGATTTGATGTCGTTTCATTGTTTACGAGGGTGCCCCTCCGAGAGTCACTAGATTTGATTAGTCAGAAGTTTAACGAGAAGACCACCGAACTCTTTAGGCATGTCTTGACCTCCACGTATTTTCTTTTCAATCGCGAATACTACGAACAAACGGAGGGAGTCGCCATGGGTAGCCCACTCTCCCCTGTGGTCGCAAATTTGTACATGGAGAATTTCAAAGAGGAAGCCCTGGCATCATCTGAATGGAAACCTACTTGCTTTTTCCGTTACGTGAACAACACTTTCATCATCTGGCCACATTGTATGGATAAACTCCCTGACTTCCTTAAACATCTGAACTCCATACACCCCAACATCAAATTCACTATGGAGACTGAAACAGAGGGTAAATTGCCGTTCCTTGACATCTTAGTCAAGAGAAGAGCTTATGGCACCCTGGGTCATAGTGTATATCGGAAGACAATGCACACTGATCTGTATTTGCACACAGACAGCTGTCACCATCCTTCACAGAGGAATGGGCTACTTAAAACTCTAGTACATAGGGCGCGAACTATCTCCGACGCAGAGAGTCTACCCCAGGAACTGCAACACCAGAGAACTGTATTTGGAAAAAATGGGTACTCAAAGTGGCAGATTCAGCGGGCTCTACACCCAACCACAACATCACAACCTGTGGAAACGGATTAAAACACGAGGGAGAATGTAGGTACTGTGTTCGTTCCATATACTGGCGCACTCTCGGGGAAGGTCGCCCGCATTTTGAAAAAACACCAGGTTGGAACTGTTTTTTGTCCGCCGAATAGAATTCATGCACTGGTGGGGAGCACCAAAGATGATCTCATTTTGAGGAAGGCCGGCGTGTACCAGATTCCGTGTCAGTGTGGAAAGTCATATATTGGACAGACGATGTGTACTGTCGAGGATCGATGTGTTGAACACCAGAGGCACACACGATTGATGTATCCGAGCAAGTCGGCGGTCGCTGAACATTGTTTGTCGGAAAATCATGCGATGGAGTATGAACACACTAGGATTCTGGTACAGACGTCGAGATACTGGGACTGCGTCATTAGATAGACCATTGAAATTCACACAAGTGAAGACCTCATAAACCGTGACTGTGGCTATAATCTTAGCAAAGCCTGGGAAACAGCGATTGGGTTCATTAAGAGTAAATCTAACAAACGTAATGAAGTGACGACCATGGCGGACAGAGCCCTCACACCGACGTCATCTCAGACGCCGTCGCAATCGGTCCGACTAAGCGACTGCGGCGCAGGGCGCGGACCGCAGAGGGGTCGCTCTCCGGGCTGAGGGTATTTAAATCACCCGCTACCGGGCTAGAACCCAGTTCCCTTCGAGCAGCCGTAGCGTGCAGATCTCCGTGCCAGCGCTTTTCCAGGAGCTCAGACCGTCAGTTCACCTGATGATGGCGACATGTATGATCGCCGAAATATTATGCCCGTTGGACACTATAGACTGGCAGTACACCCATGGATATTTTGATTATCAAATATGCCAGGAGAAACTGAAGAATCACATCAATGTATTCCTTGAATTCTAAGAACAATGAAACCACAACAGGTGTGATAATAATTATTTCTCCACTTGCACTGCTGTTATTTAACTGTTCTTAAAATTTAATGTATGTATTACACACAAACAAACAAACAAACACACACACACACACACACACACACACACACACACACACACAGTGCACAGATCTAAACTATTGCAACAAATTCATATGCTGAATAAAAGGAATATGCCATGTCTTGTATTATTGTTAATGTGCATTCAAAATGTTGAAAACTATTATGCTTTTATTAATATTGTACCTACTGAAGTATGTAATCATTTGAAAATTAACACAAACATTAGGAACCAGTCACAAAATCAACTATGGAGGCCGTAATAAATTATAAAACTCATAGCTTTTATTTCTGTTCACTGGATTTTACTTTGTTTGTAGATTTTTCCTTTACATGTTCAGAGTACAGATCTAATAACAACAGGGATAGGGTACAAGCCAATGTCACTTTTTTTTCTTCAATTACTGTCTCTCTTTCATGCTCTTACAGTCAAATAACAGGAGGTGCAGACTGGTTTCTGTGCAAATTTTAGACAGCCTTATTTATTTATTTTTTCATTGCCTCTTTGTGAATATGTCACTTCTAATAAAGAAGGCATTCAGGGCTTCATCTATGGGGTTTCTGGAGAATATATGATTATTGGTTACTACACCACAGTTATATTTCAACAGCTTTCACACTCTAACACTGATGGTTAAAGGATTGTGAATTGACAAGTTTTGGCAATTTACGAGAGTGAGACACAGTTGGTTGGAGGGGTGCAGTTAAGGTAGCAAACAGCTAGGTCATCAGTAACTTTAGTTCAGAATGAGATAGTCCTTCTAAGAATCTTCTGCTAATAAAATAGGGGGAAAACTAAAAGGCAATTAAAATCAGTAATACCAGCAAGACTAAAAGCAACATAAAGGAAGGAATCTTATGGTTTAACATCCTGTCGACTGCTTGGTCATTAGAGACGGAGCTCGCGCTCGGATTTTTGGGGAAGGATGGGGGAAGGAAATAGGTCATGCCCTTTGAAAGGAACCATCCCGGCATTTGCCTGGAGTGATTTATGGAAACCACAGAAAACCTAAATCTGAATGGCCGGAGGTGGATTTGAACCACCATCCTTCTGAATACGAGTCCAGTGTGTTACCACTGCGCCATCTCGCTCGGTAAATCTAATATATAAAGCAGAGTGTCCGTATATTTGTATGTGTTGCATACAAATCTACAGTTTTGTTCCAATCTTTATGAAATTTTGTAGACGTAAGCTTCAATCCACGAGGACGGTTGCCGTAGGTGTGAGAATTACGTGCAACACACAGTTAATGAGATATGACGTCATAAACAATGAGATTTGTGGGAAAATGTTGTATTAAGCGACATGTTGCTCATTTTCTCCTAAACTACTGAACCGATTTCAACCAAATTTCGCACACATATTGCTTACATGAGATAACAATTGCCATACGAGTAAGAACCACATACGACACATGGTTCAAGAGATATAGCGTAAAAAGCTATATGAGTTGCAAGAAACTGCCACATAATGCGATGAGACTTTATAAATACAATATATGAGAATGACAGTACTTAGCAACTTGCAACCAACTTTACACATAATTTCCAACCTTTATTAAACTTTTTATCGCTGACAATGATGGCAAAATGATCAAAGGAAAAAGTTTCTCGCTTACGACTTTTCCACTGTTCATGGAGTAAAACGAAAGCATTCGGTATGGTGTTACAATTTATAATTTGTTCACTACAAATTGTAGCTGCAGGAAATTTTACAGACAATATACACACATGTAGGTGAATGTACCTTCGAAATTGTATCACAGTACGACACATAGTTCATGAGACATAAGCACATAAACAATAATGTTCATGGAAAAAACCCATCACGCACCAAGTTTTAATGTATTACTTCTTTACTATGGATTGTAAGAATAAGAAAATAGGAATGCGGGTAAACTACTATGACCATCACAGTGATCACATTATTATTGTCAAGATGGACACGAAGCCAACATCGACAACTGTGGTACAGGTTTATATGCCAACTAGCTCTGCCAATGATGAGGAGATCGAAGGAATATATGAGGAGCTAAAGGAAATTATTCAGACAGTTAAGGGAGAGGAAAACTTAATTGTGATGGGAGACTGGAATTCGGTAGTAGGAAAAGAAAGAGAAGGAAAAAATAGTAGGTGAATATGGACTGGGCAGGAGGAATGAAAGAGGAAGTCGCCTAGTAGAATTTTGCACGGAACATGATTTAATCGTAACAAACACGTGGTTTAAGAATCACAAAAGAAGGTTGTATACGTGGAAGAGACCAGGAGACACCGGAAGATACCAGATAGATTTTATAATGGTAAGACATAGATTCCTGAACTAGGTTATAAACTGTAAGGCATACCCAGGGGCAGATATAGACTCTGACCATAACTTGTTAGTCATGAACTGTAGGCTGAAGCTGAAAAAACTGCAGAAAGGTAGGAAAATAAGGAGATGGGACCTGGAAAAATTGAAGGAAAGTGAAGTTCTGGAGAATTTCAGAGGGAGATTTAGGCAACAATTGACAGAAACAGGGGGAAATAAAACAGTAGAAGAGGAATGGGTAGCATTGAGAGATGAAATAGTGAAGGCAGCAGAGGACAACATAGGTAGAAAGGCAAGATCTACAAAAAATCCTTGGATATCACAGGAAATACTAAATTTAATTGATGAAAGGAGAATATATAAAAATGCAGTAAATGAAACAGGCAAAATGGAGGACAGACGACTAAAAAATGAGATTGACCGGATGTGCAAAATGGCTAAGCAGGAGTGGCTAGAAGCCAAATGCAAATCTGTAGAAGAATGTATAAGAAGGGGTAAAGTAGATACCGCCTACAGGAAAATAAAAGAGACATTTGGGGACAAGAAAAGCAACTCTACGAATATCAAGAACTCAAATGAGAAACCAGTTCTCAGCAAAGAAGGTAAAGCTGAAAGGTGGAAAGAGTACATAGAGCAGCTCTACAAAGGAAATGAACTTAGAGACAATGTTGTAGGAAGGGAAGAGGAAGTAGATCAAGATGAAATAGGAGATACTATACTGAGAGATGAATTTGACAGAGCCTTGAAAGACCTAGGTCGGAACAAGGTCACAGGAGTAGATGACATACCCTCAGAGCTAATAAAGTCTCTGGGGGAGCCAGCCATGACAAGACTATTTGAACTGGTGTGTAGGATGTATGAGACAGGCGAAATACCCTCAGACTTTAAGAAAAATGTAATAATCCCTATTCCAAAGAAATCAGGCACAGACAGGTGTGAAAATTACAGAACCATCAGTTTGATAAGTCATGGTTGCAAAATTTTAACACAAATTATCTACAGGAGAATGGAAAAGCCGATAGATGCTGACTTCGGGGAAGATCAGTTTGGATTCAGGAGGAACATAGGAACCCGGGAGGCAATACTCACTTTACGTCTTATCTTAGAAAATAGATTAAGGAAAGGCAAACCCACATTTTTAGCTTTTGTAGATTTGGAGAAAGCATTTGACAATGTTGACTGGAATACACTCTTTCAAATTCTTAAGTCAGCAGGGGTAAAATATAGGGAAAGGAGAGTTATTTACAACTTGTACAAAAGCCAGACCGCAGTTATTAGACTCGAAGGGCATGAAAGGGAAGCATCAGTTGGGAAGGGAGTAAGACAGGGTTGTAGCCTTTCTCCGATGTTATTCAATTTGTACATCGAGCAGGCGGTGAAGGAAAGCAAGGAAAAATTTGGAATAGGGATTAAAGTTCAGGGGGAAGAAATAAAAACATTGCGTTTTGCTGATGACATTGTAATTCTGGCAGAGACAGCAAAGGACCTGGAAGAGCAGTTGAATGGAATGGACAGTGTGTTGAAGAGAGCGTATAAAATGAACATTAACAAGAGCAAAACAAAAATAATGGAATGCGGTCTTAGAAAATCAGGCGATGCTGAAGGAATTAGATTAGGTAACGAAACAATGAAGGTGGTAGATAAGTTTTGTTACTTGGGTAGTAAAATAACATGCGATGGTCGCAGTACAACGGATATAAAATGCAGAATGGCCATGGGAAGAAAAGCATTTTTGAAAAAGAGAAATTTGCTAACATCGAATATTAATTTAAGGGTAAGGAAGTCTTTTCTAAACACAGTGCGGACAGGAAGAGAATAGAGGCTTTTGAAATGTGGTGCTACAGAAGAATGTTGAAGATTAGGTGGGTAGATTGCATAACTAATGAAGAGGTACTGAACAGAATTGGAGAGAAAAGGAATTTTTGGCATACCCTGACTAAAAGAAGGGATCGCTTGGTAGGACACATTCTTAGACATCGAGGAATCGTAAATTTAGCATTGGAGGGAAGTGTGTGGGGTAAAAATCGCAGAGGGAGACCAAGAGACGCGTATAGTAAGCAGATTCAAGTGGATGCGGGTTGCCGTTCTTATGAGGAGATGAAAAGGCTTGCTCAGGATAGAGTAGGGTGGAGAGCTGCATCAAACCAGTCTCCGGACTGAAGACCATAACAACAACAACTATGGATTGTATTTGCAACAAATTTTACAGACGTACAGAACTTATATAAATGAATATATACCTATGCAATTATACAATTGTGTAACATATAACTCAATAAATATGAGGTTGTACACATTTTATATGTCAATTGCACTTATAACTTTGTACATTATGCAAGACAGCCTTATGTCTTATTTATTCCCCGACAAATATAGCATGTTTTTAGAGAAAGGAAGTGGACAGAGAGAGAAGGGATAGGAGGAGTAATACCTCAAGGCAGGAATAAATAAATAAATACCCGGGCAAAGCCAGGTTTTCAGCTAGTGCAACATAAAATAGAGAACCCTGCAGTGTACATCCTCACAGCTCTGCAAATAATGTAAATATCCAGCCCAAATTCATTAGTGACAAGCATGTACTGGTCAACAGATCATGTTCCTAGAGTAGGAGCCCAAACATAGAAGAAAAGGAAAAAACATTAAAGTAATGTTAAAGTAATGTAAAAAGTATAAATGGGCAGCTGGGGAGGGGTGGATGTTTAAAACTCTGTGAGCAGTGGATAAAGCCACCCACCCTGTCAGAGATAAAATCTTATGACTGAGAATAAAAACCGCTTTAATGGAGAAACCTGAAGACCCGGTCAACCGTCCGCATATCATCCACGAAAGCTAGAGGCAATAAGTACGGAAGCCTATATTTGGCACAAAGGGCCACGAGGAGTGGACATTCTACTAAGACAGGGCCAGCCAGAAATTCTGCACATGTGTGGTGCTGCTGCGGATGGAGCAGATAGCATGATGAAGTTCAGCAAGGAGATCATGGATAGAAGTGACCAAAAGATGAGAAGAGTAGCATTGGTCGGTGGCCTGCAGGCTGCTCATTGAGTTGGTGCAGATTAAAAACCAGTCCAGGGTGGCCTGTTTAATAAAATGAAGGGCTCTGCTAATGTCTATCAGTCCTCCCGTAAACATGCTACTTGTTTCTGGCAGAGCACGGCATTCCATACTGACGGGAGATGTAAAAGCATATACTGTATAACCGACAGTTTTCAAGCTATCAGTAGAAGATGGTGACACCCTGAAACTCTTCATGTCCTGGATGCACCAAAAGCTAGAAGATTATGGGGGGACCTGAAGCTCTTGGATTCTGGAAGAGATCCATCTGAATTCGTGGCTGGGGCACCATCCGAAGGGGTGTGCGTGGGAAGTACAGTCCAGGAAAGGAAGATGAAAGCCCCTACAAAGGGAGGTGAGCCACAATCCGGCAGGGAATCCCACTCGAGAGCTGGTATCAGAAGGTCAAGACTTATTGAATGCAAAAAGAACACGATATGTGGGATGAGCAGGATATTGTCAAATGGCAATGGCGTAGAGCACCAATAGCTGATGCCACCTAATATGAAAAGGGAATATTCTTGCTTTGGCAAGGAGACTGTCAACATGGCTGGTCCAGAAGACACCTGTAGCCAAGCGGAGACTGCAGTGGTGAACTGGGTCTAATAGTTTCAGAGCAGAAGAATTGCCAAGCCATACACCTGGCATCCATAATCAGGACAAAATCAGAGCACAATAGATATGAAGGAGAGTTGCACCCTAAGATGAGTGGGCAAGGAAATGGAGGGCATTAAGATTCCACATGCAGCTAGTCTTCAGGTTGCGAATATGGGACAGCCAAGTAAGATTTCTATCAAGAGGCCCAAGAAATGGTACTGTGCCACAACTTCCAGGTGCTGAGTACCTATGACGAGCTGTAGTATGACAACAAAAATCCATAATCCTAGTTTTGGAAGGAGAGAACTGAAAACCATGGGAAAGAGCCCCTGCAAAAGCCTGCCGAATGGGACCTGGGAGCGGGCATTCAGCAGAGGCTACTGGGTGGTAGTTATATCCTATGCAAAAATTGTC
The DNA here is from genome assembly GCA_026315105.1 of Locusta migratoria. Classification (NCBI taxonomy): domain Eukaryota; kingdom Metazoa; phylum Arthropoda; class Insecta; order Orthoptera; family Acrididae; genus Locusta; species Locusta migratoria. The sequence continues at coordinate 17,002,108 of CM048755.1, forward strand.
AACATACAGTGCAGGAGTGACCAGTGGCAAGAAAAGAGCTTACCTGTCTATTGTCAGTGATTAGGAAGAGTACAACAAGTAACACTGAACTGTGTGGAATGTTGTTCTCCTGGATCCGTGGGGGTCGAATGAAGAGACTACTCTAGAATGGAACAAGCAGTCGAATAAAAACTGACTAATAAAAATCAGTAGGAAGCCTCATATTCCCCAGTCATGGAGGGAAAGGTATAATACAATGTCACCAAGGGGTGTCATACACCTTACGTAGATTGAAGAAGATTGCTGTCATACACCTTACGTAGACTGAAGAAGATTGCAACAAGATGCTGACGGTTAGAGAAGGCTGGCAGTTTGCTGTTTCCAGTCTAAGTAAATGGTCCCTTGTACATCGTCCCTCCTGGAATCTGCACCGATAAGGTGACAGAAGTCCTCGTGATTCAAGAACCCAGAATAATGTGTGAACAACCATACTTGCAAGCAATTTAGAAGGAAGGAAGCTTTGGGTTTAACGTCCCGTCGACAGCTTGGTCCTTAGAGACGGAGCTAACGCTCGGAGTGTTTGGGTAAGGATGTGGAAGGAAATCGGCCGTGCCCTTTGAAAGGAACCATCCCGGCATTTTCCTGGAGTGATTTAGGGAAATCATGGAAAACCTAAATCTGCATGGCCAGAGGTGGATTTGAACCACCATCCTCCCGAATGTGAGTCCAGTGCGTTACCACTGTGCCACCTCGCTCGGTGCAATATAGAGGGTACATTAGCAAGCTAATGGGCTGGTAACTTCCCAGGGATGATGGATCCTTGCCAGGCTTAAGAACAGGAACGACAATACTGTCCCTCCACTGACAGGGGAAAACCAACCCCTTGCAGTGAAATATGGAACCCTATAGATGAGGCAGATGAAACCCACTCCTCACTGCTTTAGATTCTGCTGCAGCTCATTGTCAGATTGCAGATCTCTATGAAAGATTATACCCTGGACCATATTAAGGCCCTTATGCAGTGTTATTGTAACAGGAACATCAACCAGCTTGTCACAAGCCAGCAATGCCTGTCTCTGAGCCGGGTATGATGTCATTATGAAAACTGATTTGGACCTTATTTTGGACATCCTGTCCACTTCTCCAAATTTGTCTTTCAAATTTGCCACAAAAACAAAGGCTTGGTTGATAGAAAGGATTCCCCACAGGTCCTACTACATACCAAGTATCGAGGGGCATATGTCTCACCTTGATTTCTGGCCCTACGTTCCTCCAATAGCGTGGGCATGGAAGGGAACGTTTGAGGGTCTATTTCTTGACACTGAATTCAACCCATGCTTTGAGAGGGCAGTTTGGCATCCGTTAACACTATTCTTTGCGTGTTTCATTTTGTTCCCACGAGCAGCTAGGGAAGTATAAGTCTACCCAGGTAGAGATCCGCTTGCTTGGGTAAGCCCGATACAACTGAGGTGTGGCAGGTACACCAAAGGTTGCCTGCTAGCACTTTTTCCAATCAACAGCCACACATCTCCTCGGCACGCAGCACACTTTGAGATTGAGGTTCATTTGAGAGGTTTATACCTTCCTTGTGACCCAGGCAACTAAGTCAAGAACCCCGGGCTCTGTAACATACAATGATTTACCGTTGCACTGTACAGTGGTTGCCGTGGCATGCACAGAGCTTACGGAGTGGAGAACTGTTGGCGCAAAGCAGCCTCCAGCTCAGGGACTCGGGTTTACCAAGTCCATACCCAGCAACTGATTGCTGAGCCCCCTGAGGGGTTGGGGTGAAATGAATGTGCAGCAGAGTCAGAAGAAACCGGAGGGAGGGAGGGAGGGAGGGAGGGAGGGAGGGAGGGAGGGAGGGAGGGAGGGAGGGAGGGAGGGAGGGAGGGAGGGAGGGAGGGAGGGAGAGCGAGCTTGGGGTTTAATATCCCAATGACGGTGTGGTCATTAGAGATGGAGCTCACACTTGGGTTTTTGTGTAAGGATGGGGAAGGGAAATGGCTGTGCCCTTTCAAAGGAACTGTCCCAGCATTTACCAGGAGTAATTTAGGAAAATTATGGAAAACCTAAATCTCGATACCTGTAGGTGGATTTTAACCACTTCCTGCCAAATGCGAGTTCTGTGTGTTACCACTGTGCCACCTCATTCAGTCAGGAGAAACATCTGGTTTATTGATGACTTCAACATAGCCTGATAGTTTGGCAGTCCCCCCCCCCCCCCTTAGGTGGTTTTGTTGCAGCTACAGTAGATGCTATACAGCCATGCTGAATTTTTGAGCAGGTTCTGCTATTGGAGTTGCCAGGGGCTCTACAGTATTTGTAACTGTAGGCTTTTCTGATGTTCTCAGGGAGGGAACACAGGGCCTGAAGCACCTTCTGCTGATGATTTCTTACACTGTCTGAAGCAGCAGCACATCATAGAGTCCGACATTATGGTTAGTTTCAACATAGTTTCCTTGTTCACCAAGGTGCCACTGAATGAATCTCTGGAGCTGATTGGAAAAAAGTTCGGTGGTCTCTCCTGGACTTGTTCAGGCGTGTGTTAACCTCAACTCACTTCCTTTAGGGAGGTCAATTCCACGAGCAAACAGAAGGGCTGACTATGGACAGTCCATTCTCACCAATAATGGCGAACCTCTTTATGGAAAAATTTGAGGACGATGCACGGGCTTCAGCCACAGATGAACCCGAGTGCTTTTACAGATATGTGGATGATACATTTGTGATCTGGCCCCATGGCAAGGAGAAGCTCCTGGGCTTTTTAGACCATCTAAACTCTCGCCAACCAAACATAAAATTTACTATGGAAATGGAAAAGAATAGACGACTTTCATTCTTAGATGTTCTTGTCCAGAGGAAGGCAGAGGGCACTTTCGGTCATAGTATTTACAGGAAACGAACTCGCACCGATCTGTACCTACAAGCCAGTAGCTGACACCACCCAGTGCAAAAGATTAAGATACTCAAAACTCTGGTTCATTGGACACACAGTCTCTCAGACCCAGACAACCTGAAAAGGAGCTGGAACACCTTCAGTCTGTCTTCTACAGGAATGATTATTCATCCAAAGACATTGGGAAGGTGCTGTGCCCTGTTTCCCCGCCAGAGGAGTCAGCAGAAGTACAAGAAAAAACAAAGACGGTTGCCTTTTTCCCATATGCAGGACCAAAATATCTGCAAAAATCAGCAGTATACTTCTCAAGTATAATGTTAAAAGCATATTCTGCCCACCACCCAAGATTAAGACTCCCTTATGAAGTATAAAGGATGATCTGGGCCTACAGAAACCGGAAATCTACCACACACCATGCCAGTATGGTATGTCATACATTGGCCAAACAACCAGGACCGTCGATATCACGTGTAAGGAGCATCAACGACACACCAGACTCAAACAAGCTTCCAAGTTAGCTATAGTGGAGCACTGTTTGGAATTAAATCATTTGATGAATTACAATAATTTCAAGATTCTGGCACAAACTCCCAGATACTGGGATAGTGTTATCAAAGAATCCGTTGAAATAAAGGTAACGCAAAATCTTATCAACTGTGACACGGGATATCAGCTTAGTTCCACCTGGAATCCAGCACTTTATCTCCTAGAGAGGCAATAGAGGCAACAGCCCAACTGTAGGGGCAATAATTCTGCATATGACAGAATGAATAAATCAGCACAAATAACACAGGCATAAATACTGGATGCGTTCCACACTAGAATTAGCTTCAGGAAGCACCTGATGAAGATCGCGAGTAACGCAATCGAAATATCGTGCTAGTACGATGCGGATTACCAGCAGAAATCCGATTCTCCAAGATGACAACACCCTGCTGGGAAAGCCTTATATGTACAAGGCAGCCATCATTGAACAACTGACCTATAGCTACTGTAACTCTGTTCACAACAGAAAAACTACTGTCACGAACCACTCAGTGGTAAAATATAATGAATGATTACTTAAATGTGAATCTGTGCATAATAAGCATGCAAACACATAATGAATTTAAGAGTAGAAAGTAAAAAGCACACAAGAAAATCAAAATATGTCACTCCTAATCATAAGATCTCTTACTAAAGGAACATTATGCTACTTAATTAATTTGTCTCCTTACTTTGTACCTTTATGTGGACAGCTGAAAACTATTTCATTTGGTACAAACCTCCACACATATACCTTTTTAATGACTATCCTAAGTTCGCACCTGTATGGAATGTTCTGAGGACACTCATCAATATTGAATCTTTCTTCAAAATTTTGCTCTTTCCACAGGTCCTTCGGGTGTTGTAGATAGAAAACATGATCAATTGTTGTACTGTTTACCTCTGAAAGATGAAAAGCAACAGCATGAAACAAAAGTAAGTTTTTTACATCACTTTATTATATGGTATCAGTGGTAAATAAATATGGCAATGGAAAACAAGTGATATGATGGAATTTAACAGCTATCAGGTATTTGTAAAATGTCATTGCGTTTGACCAAAAGCTGTTCATTATGGTTTCCCAGTGCTACTGTTTCAGTCCTTGACCATTTTCAAACACCAGCAGAGCCTAAACATGTGTTTACAGTGACATATCACGATGTTGAAAATGAGAGAAATGAAGAAAGTGTATAGCCTGCGTTCTAACAAATTGCTACAGCATGCACACAATGTGGCTACAAATTGAAACAACATGCATGCAAAGTAGCTACACTTTGCGTGTATGTTGTTTCAATTTGTTAGAATTCAGGCGACACACTTTCTTCATTTCTCTAATTTTCAACATTGTGATATGTCACTGTAAACACATGTTTAGGCTCTGCTGGTGCTTTAAAATGGTCAAGGACTGAAACCAGTAACATCGGGCAAACATAATAAACAGCTTTTGGTCAATCACAATGATGTTTTACAAATATGGTAATGATAACTTTCCTCAAAATTTTCAAACACTGTTATATTAGTCAGTGCCATTTATCAACAAAGAAGAGGAAGGGATGAAAATTAGGGTTTAATGTCCCATCCACAGTGTGGTTATTAGAGACAGTACCATCAGAGAGTCATATTGGTGAAAGCATGAAAATGCATATTAGACAGGTCCACAAGATAAGTCATGTTATTCCAGGGCAACTATCAGATCTATCTATAAATGTGCACATACCTTTGTCTCAATATGAAAACATTTTTACTCAGAACTGTAAATGTCAGAAATAAGCAGCTACTCACAAGACAATGGTGCATTATTTTAAACAAGAAAAGCTTTATTGTTATTACAATTTCGGCATACTTCAAAATATTAACCAGAAAGAAATGGGCGTGACATTACAGAAACGGATCTTGCAGCACATACAAGAACACACAGAATATTAGCACACACATGTACATATATGTCTACGTTTACATCTATATCTACATACATGCTCCTAATGGTGATTGGCAGAGGATACCAAACACCATTACTAATCACTTCCCTTTCTGTTCTACACCCAAATAGAGCAACGGAAACATGCCTACATATGAACCCTAATTTCTCTCATTTATCTTTGTTGTGCTTATGTGAAATTTAAGTTGATAGCAGTAGAATCGTTCTGCAGTCAGCTTCCAATGCTGGCCCTCTAAACTTCCTCAATAGTTTACTTCAGAAAGAACATAGTCTTCCCTCCAGGTATTCTGACTTGAGTTCCCAAACAACCTCTGTAACACTTGGTTGCTAATGAAACCTATAGTAACAAATACAGCGGTCTCCCTCTGAATTGCTTCAGAGCCTACCTTTAAACGTAATCTGGTTGGGATCCCAAACACTTCAGCAGTACTCAAGAATGGATTGCATTTTCAATTTATATGCAGTCTCTTTGACAGATGGTTACTTGACAGCTTCCCAAAATTCTCCCAATGAACTTAGTCTACCATCTGCCTCCTCCACAACTGATCTTACATGCACATTTGATTATATGTCACTCTTAAATGTTATGCCTAGATATTTAATCTGATGCGACTGTGTCAAGCAGGTAATTACTAATACTCTATTTGAACATTTTGGTATTGTTTTTCCTACTCACTTGCATCCCCTTACATTTTCTACATTTAGTGCTAGCTACCATTCACCACACCAACTTTAAATTTTGTTTAAGTCATCTTTTACATCTTACTACAGTCAATCAACAAAGACACCTTCTGATACACCAAACTGTATGGGGTCACTTGCTAATTAAAGGGCCTATCATAACTTTTCAAAATTTTCCCACAATTGGCTCTTCATCTAGCTGGCTGCAGGTACTGATCACAAGGACTGGATGTGCTAGGCACACGCCAATACGTGTGCCACTGCTGCCCTAGCTTCCATGGGGACAGTACCCTCGGTAGTGTCAGAGGGATGCATCCACCAGTCACCAGACCATACAGAGATCACGTGGGTATGTGGGGTGGGTTCCAGAGTGGGTCAGTTCTGTGGGATCACTCTGTGTTGCTCCAGCATCTGTACCGACCACACAAATTTCCTCTGGCTCCAGATGAACTATCTTTAGTCATAGCAATTTAATAGTAATCAGCCCCTGCACCTTCGCTTTTCAGCCACCCTCTAAAATGTAGTAGCTATATGGATAAAGAAACCCACATTTTTATTCTAATACTAATTTACTTATTCCGACACCTACCCATTCACCATCCCTGACTAAGTAACAGGTACAATAAACAGGCATCAGAATCAGGATCTCAAATTCACCTTTCTGTCCCCACCTGTGGCTGGTACAGCAGGAGCAACTTACCGCAAGTTTACATGAGTACACTCTGTCACTTTGTAGGGCCAGACACAGCCGCACGAGGGTGCAGTCGCACCAAGTATCTTTGCCTAGGCTAACGTGCTGCGCATGCCGCTGCACAGACAGACAGAGCATCAGTCAGCAGTTGACCACCGTTTATGTACCTATCTCAGTGGGAATGTGATTTATTTACATAATAATATAGCATTTTAAGAGTTGTGTAGTGCAAGTGTCCAACACAGCTGTTAAAGTGCAGGCAAAAGGGTGAGACTGCTGTCACGCGTGCATGTGTGAGCCACTGCCCCGTTGCTGAACCGTGCCGTCCCGAGTTGCCATCACAGTAGCTGAGCAGCACCGCTCCGCTGATTTCTTCACAGAAGCAGGCACCTCTCTATTTCACGTGCGAGCCTACGCTGCTGCCGTGCACGGGACGAGTCGAGGGCCAGACAACTCTGATGCCGCCACCGGTGCTGACTTATCGTGTCCAATAGCATAAGCATATCCCGACACCTGAGGGCTGCCTGCAGTGCCGTCGCAGTGCCTCCACCTCCGGTGGCGCCGACACCAACTCCGGTGGCATTGTGCTGCACTATCGCCTATGCAGATGACACCAGCCACACCGTGTCGTGCAGACGTAATCTCCGTGTCGACATCACTTCGCCGTGTGCTCAGTGGGTGTCACTTGGCCAACGGTCTCGCATTTTTACTTTTTTTATTTTGCATAACTTTTTGAGGTTGGTCTATTTTTAGTTCACTTTTCAATTTCTTTCGTAGCAGCAAGATGTTGACAATGTGCACTCAATTAGAGGAAACCCAGTCAGGGGATCCACCTCCAGACCTTCAGGTTATCTCCTAGATCATTTACATAGAGTAGGAAAAGCAGAAGGCTTATGGCACTTATTTGGGGAATGCCAACTATCACTTCTGTTTTACTGTATGATCTTCCACCTATTATTATAAACTGTGACCTTTCTTACAGGAAATCATAAATCAAATGAGACAGTACCCCATAGGCACACAATACAATCAAAACCCTTGCAAGGAATTTTATCAAAAGCCTTCTGAAAATCTAGAAATATGGAATAATTTGAGATATCCTACTGATAGTACTCATTACTTCCCAAGAATAGAAAGCTAATTCTGTTGCACAAGATCCATATTTACTGAACCAGTGTTAGTTATGTATCAATAGACTGTTTTCTTCATGGTGATTAATAATGTTCTAACATAGTATATTCCAAAAACCTACTGGAATTTAATTTAAGTAATATGGATCTGTAATTCAATGGATTACTCCCTATTCCATTAATTGAATATTGTATGACTCATGCAACTTTACAAGCTTTAAGCATATATCTTTTCTCAAAGGAATTAATGATACATTAGTAGTTAATGAAGTCATTACCAACCACAAGATGCACACTAGTAACTGAGTAATCTGATTCTTTCAAAATTTCACATCTCATCATTTCCAAGAAACAGTTACTATTTTTGTTAAAATAAGTGCTCATTCGGCAAAAATCAAGATGCTACATTTTAAGATCACTGCAATGGCTTTTACTAATGTGTAATGAAAGTTGTGATTTGTTAAATCAGTGAGTCCTCAAATACAGAAGTGAAATGAAACGTGTTAGTCACTACAAAATAAGTCATAGAAAGAAAATTGAGGATAAAAATATCTAAACAATAAGTTGTGAAAAGGTCACTAATCATGCATAAAAGGATGACAGAGATGTAGCTTCTAAGAATATTCTTTGAATGAAAACTGGAGAAAATAGCAAACAAACTAAAAAATTACAGAATATTATGTTTACTATTAATGAGTGGAAATACGTGAAAGAAATTTAATAAATGCCTGAAGTGACAGTTCAAACTTAAAATGGCTAAAGACAATGAGGAAGTATGAAAAGAAATAAAAGCAAACCCAGAGGCAACAGCACCAGATGAACTGTAAAATACAAAGTACACATCAGCTAGATGATAGGCTACCAGTGAATAATCTACACTACTTATTAAAAACAAAATAAGCAATAACTTTCATTTCACCTCCACCTCAACAGTGGTCCATGTGTATCAACAACCAAAGACTGAACTTACATTTTATTTTAGACACCTTTTCAAAAATAAACATGCAATGACATTAAAATATTTTTTATTAATTGTGTGATGTGGAATTTAGTAAAATATGAGGAAAGGTAAGGAAGAAAATTAAGAAATTATTACATAATCCATACCTGAAAAAAAATCTGTCATTTCCACAACTGGGACAAATTTTTTTAGGCTTTCTATGTCAAAAAATAATCCCCAAGGCAGCTTGTCTTGTCTTCCAACATCTGTTGATTGCCAGTGATAAAGCTTCGGCCAGGGAGGTAAAACCTTCCAGGATATGAATAACCATATATTAACAAAACATGGAGAAACAAAACTAGGTGCATTAAATAAATACCACAAATCCATAGTAAAATGAAGGAAATGGTGAAATAACCAAAAAAATATAATAAAACCTTTAATTTTGCTCAAGATTGCTGCAAATCACTGAAAAGATCTACACTGCTCCAAATAAAAACTTGCACATCCTCTTGGAATTTTGTAATAAACTCTAGATTTATTGTTGAAACAGTGTATATGGAGTACACAAAATGATTACATTTATAAATCAAAAGCTCAAGCGGTTCTGAGGTACCAGGTGTCTACCCGTGCTGAAAAACACATTTATTAGTACTTTGTGTAGTCTCCTTAGGTGGCAATGTGAGCACCGATTCCGATATCCAATCAATCGTACAGATGGTGAATACTGTCTTTTTATACATTATTCCATAACTGCTTGATCTGTTCACATAGTTTTACAAAAGTTGATTAAATGCACAAGTCAGTTATTGTCCCATCATATCCTGCACATGCTGGATTAGAGAATAGTTTGAAGATCCTGCTGGCTAGGGAAGTTGTTGCATGTCTTGCAGAGGATGTTATGTTTCAAGTTACAGTGTGTAGGTGAGTATTATCCTTCCTACCACATCAACGGCAAAAGAACTGGTCTTACAACATTCTGCAGGAACCGAGCACTGGTCAGCATTTCCTCCACAAACACCAAAGATGAATGAGAGTTGTAGCACCCCATACAGCCTAGGGTGGGACCAGTGTGTCTTGGATGAATGCTCTCTATGTGACAGTACTCAGCTACATCATGTGGATAAATGACCATCACTTGCATACAGGCAGAATCTTCTTTCATCAATAACCGTTTCAGACCCAAGGTTGCAGGTAATGTGACATTAACATAGAGAGGGATGTTCAAAATACAAAATAAATACAGTATTTCATTAAAAAATTAAATTAATTTATTTTCAAATATTTTGTACCCACACAATTGTCTGTTTCGGGTCTTCACTTCACATTTTTATGACCTGCACCATCTTACAGTTGCATGTGTTTGAAAGAAATGACATAATAACATCACAGGATCATATAAAGTCAAATGGCTGCCAGATATGATAGCTTTACATGTCAAAACAATGATATCAACGCCTCATCAACAAGTCTTTCTTGCCACCATTGTAAGTGTACTGGAAGTTTTCCGACTTTACCGACTGCCGGTGTCGCCCAGTGTAGAAACGTGAAACTGAAATATGTTGCTCGTGTTACCACAATCCATCCAATTGTGTGATGCAGGCCTGAACTTCCTAGTGTGAATCACAAAGAAATAAAGCGAGCAAAACCAGAACTGCACAATTGTGTGTGCAGGGCCTAAAAGGGATGAAGACCACAGTCCATCTTCCAAGTGATCCACTGATGGCACCAATCGAGCTGTGCATGTCAATGCTATGGTGTGAGTGGAAGACGAGCCAGTAATCAGTTAGCAACAGTTCTTGTTGACACTTCTGGGCTCACAAACTGTCTTATCTGTGCTGTAAGAGCTGAACAATTTGCCACTGCTGCCCTTATAATACAATGATTTTGGCTGTGAATGTACTGTGAGGATGTCTAGAACCTCATCTATGGGCAAGAGAATGTTCTCATGACCAATGCAACCAGCATCATTGTAAAACTGAGGCAGTACTTCCAACTTTGAAAGGATCATCCCGTCATATGGAAGGCCACAATTCGACCCCTTTCAAACTCGCCCATCTACATATACATACACACTCTGCAATCCACTGTAAGGTGCACTGCGGAGGGTACACTGTACCACTACTAGGCATTTCCTTTCTTAGTCCACTCACAGATAGAATGAGGAGAAAAGGTATGCCTATATGCCTCAGTACAAGCTCTAATTTCTCTTATCCTGTCTTGGTGATCATTATGCGAAATGTACATAGGCGGCAGGAAGATCGTTCTACACTCAGCTTCAAATTCCGGCCCTCTCAATTTCCTCAACAGAAATTCAAGAAAAGAACATTGTCTTTCCTCCAGTGATCCCCAATTGAGTTGCCGGAGCATTTCCGTGACACTCGCGCATTGGTCGAACCTACCAGTAACAAATCTAGCTGCTCGCCTCTGAACTGCCTCTATGTCTTCCTTTAAACTGATCTGCTGCGGGTCCCAAACACTTGAGCAATACTCAAGACGTGGTCATACAAGCGTTTTATATGCGGTCTCCTTTACGGGTGAAGTACATCTTCCCAAAATTCTCCCAATAAACCGAAGTCGGCTGTCCGCCTTACTCACAACTGTCCTTACATGTTCGTCCCATTTCATATCGCTCTGCAATGTTACGCCTAAATATTTGAACGACGCAACAGCATCAAGAAGCTCACTACTAATGCTGTATTCGAACATTATGGGATTGTTTTTCCTACTCATGCGCATCACATTACATTTTTCTACATTGAGAGCTAGTTGCCATTTTTTGCACCAACTAGAAATTTTGTGAAAGTCATCCTGTATGCTATTACAGTCAGTTAAAGACGACACCCTCCCATACACCACAGCATCATCAGAAAACAGCTGCAAATTACAACTTATTCTGTCCATCAGATCATTTATATAGATAGAAAATAATAGCGGTCCTATCACAGTCACCTGGGGCACACCTGACGATACACTCGTCTCTGACAAACACTCACCGTCGAGAACAATGTACTGTGTTCTATTACTTAGGAAATCTTCCAGCCAGTCAAAAATTTGTGAACCTATTCCATACAACCGTATCTTCACTACCAGTCTGAGTGCAGCACCGTGTAAAACACCTTTTTGAAATTGAGAAAAACACAACCCGCCCATTGCCCTTCATCCGTGGCTCGCAAGATGTCGTGTAAGAAAAGGGCAACAAGCTGAGTTTCACATTAACAATGTTTCCTAAACCCATGCTGATTCGTAGAAAGAAGCTTTTTCATCTCAAGGAAATTTATATTTGAACTGAGAATATGCTCCAAAATTCTACAGGAAACTGATGTCAACGATATTATGTAAGTCAGTTCTCTTTCATTTCTTATAAATGGGGTTCAGTTGGTTTTAGGAAATGTGTGTGTCTTTGTGGTATGATGCCTGTTTGATTCACGCATTGACATCACACTGAGCCCTTTGGCTGCAGCATTCCCTATTAAAGGTGGGGCTCTGGCAGCTACATCTCTACCCTACCTGTTGGTGGATGATGCTGAAACTATTATCAGTACATTTACTAAGTGTCAGGTGGCATTTGCTGGCATCAGATCAAAACTGACATTGTCTTTCTAGGTGCACTATTTTTTTTCTGGCAGTGTAGCTAGATATGTTGAAACCAAACACAACATGTTTGTAGTTTTTAGTTTTGTTATACAGTCAGCTTCATATCCTAATTAAAAATATGTTAAAGGGATTATTTACATGGCTGGTCAGTCAAGAAGAATTAATTACTTATAAAAATTTGTACACACATTCATAAGAACTGCACACTTTCAAAGGGATGGGGTTGAAAAATAAAGGGTGGCCTGTAAAGTTAAAGTAACCAGACAATACTCACCCACTATTTGAGAACAAGTGCACTTGGTGACTTGTAACAAAATTTACACATAATTCCAAACTTTTGCAAAAAAATCTCACTGATAATTTTTACAAAATGAAGAATGGAATGACACTTCTTTCTATGTTTCCGCTGTCTATGTAGTAAAACTATGGTATTCATCTTGACAGTGCAATTTATTATGTCTACATTACTCATTCTATTTGTGAGACATTTTACAGATGGCATCCACATGAACCACTGAAGTATAATCAAAATTATATCACACTATGACACATAATTCACCAGATTTGATGTCATGAACAATGAGAAGTTTGGAAAACAACCTCATCATTCTTGAGGATTTAATTTATTATCTCTCTGCTACTAACTTGATATGTAACACAATTTACTGACAGTTCTCTAATATTCCATTAAATGTACCTAGCAAATTATATTATTGCAGGACACATTGTTCAGAAGATATGTCATAAGGATTAGTTTATACAAAAATCAAACTACATGCCACAAGTCTGCATCTACACCCATACTCCGCAAGCCACCTCATGGTGTGTGGTGGGATACTTTGTGTACCATTTCCACTCCCTCCTTTTCCTACTCCAGTTGTGTATAGTTCATGGACAGAAAGATAGTAGATTTGCCTCCATGTGGACTCTTTACATTCCTGATTTTATCCTTGTGGTCGTTTGATGATATATACATGGGAGGAAGCAATACAATGGCTGACTTTTCAAGAAACATATGCTATCAAGCCTTTGACAGAAATCCAAACCATGATAAAGACAGTCTCTCTTGCATAACATGCCACTAGTGTTTCCAGATAATCTCAATTATGCTTTTGTACTTGCAAAATGAACCTGTGATGAAACTTTCTGCTCTCCTTTGGATCTTACCTATCTCTTCTATCAACCCTATCTGGTACAGATTCCCCACTAATTGGCAATATTCAAGGATTGGCCAAAATAATGTTTTTAATGTACTTTCTTTGTTGAGTGAACATTGTATTCAGTAACGGACAAGTAACTCTGTAACTGCAAGAAATTGATCTGAAGATGACCAGCTGGCCTTGTGGTCATTTAAGAAATATAAGCAATCTAAAGACTAACAATGAAGTATTTAATTCAACTAAGGATTGTGGTAACTCCCTTAAAACACCTGTCGTGTTTTGATAAATTTTCTTTGTTAACAGACTACACTTACTGAGGATTTTTTCCCATGAATCTCAGTCTTGCATGTGCTTTACCCACAATTAATTTTAAGTAGTCATTCCATTTCAAACTATTTAGGCTTACTTCCAGGAATTGAACAGAAGAAAATGCTTCCTTGTGATTGTTTTGCAATTGTCTAATTTTATGATAAATAATATTTCTTTTTAGCTATTTGGTGTATGTTACATTAGTTTATGTTGAAAGTTAATTGTTACTTCCTGCTTCTAGCCTCAATACAATGCAAATCCATCCTGCATTTCACTACAATTTTCCAGAGTTGCAACTTCACAATAAACTACAGTATCATCTTTGAAAAACCTCACTGAACTTCTGGTGTTGCCTGGAAGTCATTTATAAATAGTGTAAAAAGCAACAGCCCTATGCCACTTACTTGGGATATGGGAAAAATTGCTTTCATGTTGGAAAACTTCTATCTGCTTAGAATGACCTGCTCAGTTATGTTAGCTAGTAACTCTTCAATCCAATCACACATTGTCTGATATTGCATAGACCTTTATATTGTTCATTTGGCTATTGAGTGGAGTCCCATGAAACACCTTGTGGAAGGCAAGAAATGTATAATCTATCTGGGAGCATTTATTTACTGCTTTGTGGATCTTGTGGACGAATAGAGCAAGCTGGGTTCTACATGATCATTGCTTTTGGAGTACATGTTGATTGCTACAAAGGAGATTTCAAGTCAACAGAAAAATCATAATACTCTAACCATCTGACTGATGCCAGAGATACAGGCCTATAGCTTTATGTACCTGTTTGGCAACCATTCTTGAAAACAGGAATAATCTGCCTTTTCTTCCATTCATTAAGAATGCTTTACTCATCTATAGACCTACAGTACACTGCTCTTATAAGAGGGGCAAGTTCTTTCGCATACTCTCTGAGTAACATTGAATTGGTATCTGATCAGGTCTAGCACAATTTCCTCTGTTAAACTATTTCAATTTCTTTGCCATGCCACAGTCATTTATCTCTCTATCTGACTTCTGTTGTTCATGTGATGCTGTACAGGAGGAACTACAGTTCAATGTTTGTAGCTGTATAATGCTTTTTTTTAAGTCATTTATTATTTCGGCCTTTTGTACATCATCCTGTGTTTCAGTGCCACCATGGTCACAAACAGTTTGGATGAATGGTTTCAATTCATCTACTGTTTTAACATAACACCAAAAAGTCTTAGAATTTTCTGCCAAGTCGGTACATGGAGCTTAAATCTCAAAGTCATTAAACACATAAAGCATGGCCCTCCTTACGCTAATTTAGAATCATATATATTTTTCATATCTATGAGGTTTCCACTACATTTAAATTTGCAGTAAGACTGTCTTTGTTTCTGTAGCAGTTTTCTGACTCAGTTGCCAAACTATTGTGGATCTTTCCCATCTCTCACCACATATTTTTTTAAAGCATATCATACGATGCTCTTGATATCTATTCACTAATGCTCAATAAATACCAGTGCTGGAGGGGAAAATTTGTGTTGAAGTTTCAGGTACCCCAAAATCTGTGACTTTCCACTCCTGTTTAACCGATAGAACTTTGTACATTTCTTGACATTCCTATTTACAGCTGTATTCATTGATGCTGGTAATGGTCTTATGACAACAGATTCTCTTCTGTGTTAAATGAGTCAAAAATTTCAGGTCTGTCATCAGGTCTAAGAAGTTATCTCCATTAGTTGGCTTTCTAATATTTAACATGCTGTGCAATTTTTTGGATAAATCACCATTAAAAATTTCAATTGTTTCTCTAACCTAACCACCCCTCTTAAACAATTGAGCCTCCCAGTCAATATCTGGTAATTTAAAAATAACACCTAAAACTATAACATTACTTGGTAATTTACAAGAAATCATTTCCAAGTTTTCCCTCAGATATTCAAACACTACTGCCACTGAGCCAGGGCTCTATAAGAACATCCAGTGACCAAGTTCTATGTTTACATGTACATAGGGTACTCTGCAAATAACATGTAAGTGCCAAGCAGATGGTTCATTAAATCACCTTCATAGTACTTCTCTACCATTCCATTCTCTAAAAACATGCAGGAAGAAAGATCACCTAAACCTCTCCGTTAGAGCTCTGATTTCTCGTATTTTATTATGTTGATCATTTCTCCCTGTGTAGGTGGAGGTGGGAGTCAACAATATACACAGCCACAGCTACAGCTAATTATCAGGCAGTCTTATCTGCATCACATCTGTGAAGGGTATATTACACAGAGCATATTTGGTCACTAGTCGCTGGCTTATTTGGACGCAGCTTCTAAATTTGCTCGGTGTAAACAAGGACAGTGATCAAAGTCACTGCTCCGAAACATGAGCGTCTAAAGTTGAAGGCTGAGCTACTATAGAAGCTGGTCACTGAGGGTTTTGGCCGCTTTCAAGTGTTGGTTGCCCCGTGTCATATATGGGAGCGTATAAAGTAGCCCCCAGTCGAGTCAAAATGTTGAAGGAAGTAATAAATGCTGGTGTTGTGTTTCTCACAACAGTCTTTAATAACAATTAATTTACCAAAAGCAAAATGGAAAAGTTGGAAAAAATTAAAGGAAATGGATAAGAAGATGGAATGCGAGGAGGTGCTTCTGCAAACTTTTGAGAGAATTATCATCTCAAGACCCTTCTGCCTACAGAAATATGAGGATGACATCAGAAAATTTTGGTACATTACTGGAAATGGTAGAGAATACAAGTAGGAAACAGAATAACGTCATGAGGATGGCGATCTCGCCAAGAACAAGTTTAGTATTTAAATAATCCTTATTTTTTAATGTCCCATAACAGACTACTGGAAAACTTTGACAAATTTCCAGAAATTTGATTACAGTTCCACTTTATGTTTTGTTTGGTGGGACACAGAACTGTTCAGTATCACCTAACCTCCAAAACAATGTCATATGCTCACAGCGTGTTACAAAGTATTAGAAACAAAGTTCCCGAATTTGCAGCGCTGCATGGAAGTTATTGTGCTCAGATAGTTTTAGGCACCGAAAGCTGGCTAACTGATGATGTGGCAAGTTCAGAAATATTTAGCGAAGCGTGGAATGTATATCGGAAAGATAGATCTGATACAACTGGAGGAGGAGTGTTCATCGCTGTGGACAAAGATATTGTTTCTACTGAGATCGAGGTTGAAAGTAACTGTGAAGTTATCTGGGCACACATAACAGGTCTAAAAGAAGTAAAGTTAATAGTTGGGTGTTTTTACCGGCCCCCCAGTGCTGCTGTAGCAGTTTTAGAATCATTCAAGGACAGTCTACACCAGGTAGTGCATAGGTATCCGGGCCATGCAATATTAGTCGGAGGTGACTTCAACCTTAAGAGTATAGATTGGGACCTCGCTAGTTACATTTCAGGCGGTACAGACAAGCAGTCTTGCGAGCTACTTTTGGACACATTCTCCGAAAACTGTCTTGAGCAGTTAAACCGGCAACCCACGCGCAATGGAAATATTCTAGACCTTATAGCCACAAACAGGCCAGACCTTATTAACGATGTCTGTGTAGAGACAGGAATTAGTGATCATGACATCGTCATAGCGTCGATGGTGACCAAAGTTCATAAACCAGTCAAGAAGGCTAGGAGCGTGTTTTTGTTGGGAAAAGCCGACAAGCAAATGTTACGATTGCACTTAGAAAATGAATGGGCATCGTTTAATTCTGGGACTATGGATGTAGAGGAATTGTGGACTAAATTTAAATGCATTGTTAATGAAGGGTTAGAGAAATATGTGCCAGTAAAGATGATTAAGGATGGAAAAGATCCACCGTGGTATAATAATAATGTTAGAAAGCTGCTGAGAAAGCAAAGGCTGTTGCATTCTCGATTCAAAAAAGAACACGCAAATGGTGACAGGCAAAAGTTAGTAGAGATTCGTGCGTCTATAAAAAGATCGATGCGTGAAGCATACAATAATTATCACAGCCATACCTTAGCAAAAGATCTTTCCGAGAACCCGAAAAAATTCTGGTCCTATGTAAAATCGATAAGCGGGTCAAAGCCCACTGTCCAGTCACTAGTTGATCATTCCGGGGCAGTAATAGAAGAAAGCAAACGGAAAGCTGAAGTTCTAAATTTAACCTTTAAGAAATCTTTCACGCAGGAGGACCGCACAAATATACCATCATTTGATCAACGTACTAATTCCGAAATGGGGGACATAGCAATAGGTATTTCCGGTGTAGAGAAGCAGCTGAGAGAGCTAAATACGAAAAAGTCTGCTGGTCCGGATGGAATACCAGTTCGGTTTTACAAAGACTATTCTGCGACATTGGCCCCCTACTTAGCTTGCATTTACAGCAAATCTTTAACTCAGCGCAAAGTTCCTAGTGATTGGAAAAAAGCGCAGGTGACTCCCGTGTATAAGAAAGGAAAGAGAACTGACCCATACAATTACAGGCCAATATCGTTGACATCGGTTTCATGTAGTATTTTGGAGCATATTCTCAGTTCGAATATAGTAAATTTCCTTGAAACGGAAAAGCTTCTTTCCATGAATCAGCACGGGTTTAGGAAACATCGTTCATGTGAAACTCAGCTTGCCCTTTTCTCACATGACATCTTGCGAGCCATGGACGAAGGGGAACAGGCGGATTGTGTTTTTCTCGACTTCAAAAAGGCGTTCGACACGGTGCCACACTGCAGACTCCTAACGAAAATGCGAGCTTATGGAATAGGTTCTCAGATTTGTGACTGGCTGGAAGACTTCCTAAGTAATAGAACGCAGTACGTTGTTCTCGACGGCGAGTGTTCATCAGAGACGAGTGTATCGTCAGGCGTGCCCCAGGGGAGTGTGATAGGACCGCTATTATTTTCTATCTATATAAATGATCTGATGGACAGAGTAAGTTGTAATTTGCGGCTGTTTGCTGATGATGCTGTGGTGTATGGGAGGGTGTCGTCTGTAACTGACTGTAATAGCATACAGGTTGACTTAGACAAAATCTCTAGTTGGTGCGAAGAATGGCAGCTAGCTCTCAATGTAGAAAAATGTAAGGTGATGCGCATGAGTAGAAAAAACAATCCTATAATTTTCGAATACAGCATCAGTAGTGAGCTTCTTGATGCGGTCGCGTCGTTCAAATATCTAGGCGTAACATTGCAGAGCGATATGAAATGGAACGAGCATGTAAGGACAGTTGTGAGTAAGGCAGACAGCCGACTTCGGTTTATTGGGAGAATTTTGGGAAGATGTACTTCACCTGTAAAAGAGACCGCGTATAAAACGCTTGTTCGACCACGTCTTGAGTATTGCTCAAGTATTTGGGACCCGCAGCAGATCGGTTTGAAAGAAGACATAGAGGCGGTTCAGAGGCGAGCAGCTAGATTTGTTACCGGTAGGTTCGACCAATGCGCGAGTGTCACGGAAATGCTCCGGCAACTCAATTGGGGATCGCTGGAAGAAAGACGACGCTCTTTTCGTGAATTTCTGTTAAGTAAATTTAGAGGGCCGGAATTTGAAGCTGAGTGTAGTACGATCTTGCTGCCGCCTACTTACATTTCGCGTAAAGATCACAAAGACAAGATAAGAGAAATTAGGGCTCGTACGGAGGCATATAGGCATTCTTTTTTTCCTCGTTCAATTTGGGAGTGGAATAGGAAAGGAAATGCCTAGTAGTGGTACAGTGTACCCTCCGCCACGCACCTTACGGTGAATTGCGGAGTATGTATGTAGATGTAGATGTAGATGCCGCGTGTCACTGCGTCAGTGTATTCATTGGCTATTCGCCTATACACTGAGCGACTACAGATACCAACGAACAAATACGCTCTGAGTAATATACCCTTAAAGCACTAAGTAGTGTAATTTTTTTTCCACTTTCATTACTTGTTAATTTCTTAAATTTTGTTAGTGCTTCTGTTTTTAAGAGCTTTATTCTTGCATACTTGGTAAATTTCGTTTGTGTTTCTGTTTTCAATGAATATATTCTCACCTGTTTTGGCACATACAGTAATTTTAAGTAACTTTATAGAAATGCGTAAAAACTGCATGTGTTCTGTACAGATTCGTGAGGAGTTGGTCACTGTCTGTAAGCAATTGGAGGCTGTGTTGGCTGTGGTCATCAGTCTTCATGCTGCTGCCCTGACACTAGCACCTAGTTGGGTACCCTGGTACCTAGTGCAATGTCTCCGGTCCCTGATGCCACTGGTTACAGTTTCCAACACCCTGTCAGTCAACAGTTGCCTGGCAGTGATTGTCAAACTGCATAGAGGTCACAAACTCGGGGGAGAAGGTGAAACCGGGACATAGCCATAAGGCTGCCCCTTACACCTCAGCAAAAGATTTGAGGTTTTTTCTGATGGGTAATATCTCTGAGCCAGCAAGGCTGCGTTGCCTGTTGTGGCGGTGGCCAATCCATCTGAGGTCTGGACAGATACAGAGGGTGGGTTTGGTAGTCTTTGGGAGCTCCAAACCTAGGCGTGTGATGGAGCCCCTTTGCGAAATAGCAGTACGAGAGGGAAAGATTGTCAGTGTGCACTCTGTTTGCTTGCCAGGGGGTCTCATCCAAGATGTGGACTCTGCTGGTGGTGATAGGAAGTGCTGAGTGCACCTGGCTGTAAACTGTTTGCCACGTTGGCACCAATGACTCGTGCCACCTGGGTTTGAGGTCACCCTTGGCTCCTTCAGGTGGCTGGTGGATCTGGTGAAGACAGCTAGCCTCACTCTTGGGGTAGAAGTAGAGCTTTCGATTTGCAGCTTTGTTCCCAGAACCAATCACGATCCTCAGTTTGGAGCCAAATAGAAGGCTTAAACCAAAGATTCGAGGTGATTCTGTGGTGACCTTGAGTGCAAATTTCTCAGCCTCCATTATCGGATGGAGAAATGTAGGATCTTCCTGAATAGGTCAGGCATGCACTACACTCAGGAAGTGGCTATTAGGGTAGCAGAGTACATGTGGAGTGCACATGTGGGGTTTTAGGTCAGAGAAATCCTTCCACAGGCCCATTAAGATGATTACTGATTTTGGGCTCGGCAGCACTCGGCACAGTAAAACAGTGAAAGAAAAGATTAATATAGTAACATTTAGCTGCAGGAGTGTCTATGGAAAGATCCCAAAAATGCTCTCACTTTTAGATAATCACTATTCCCAAATAGTGCTATTGACGGAAAGTGGCTCAAGCCAGATGTCAATAGTAATGAAATCCTAAACTCAGACTGGAATGTATACTGTAGAGATAGGTTTAACACTGAATGGGGAAGTGTGTTTATGGTGATAAAGAATATTATTGTAACAAGTGAAATTAATACAAACTCAGAATGTGAAATAATTTGGGTAAATGCATGAAACTTGGCTCAAATGTGGTCATTGGAAGTTTTTATAGACCACCTAGCACAGCAACAGTAGTGGCAGAACATCTGAGGGAAAATTTAGAAAATATTTCCCATAGATTTCCTAGTCATGTTATAGTTTTAGGTGGAGATTTTTGGCTTATCAGATATAGACTTGGAGGCAAATGTGTTTAAGACAGCTGGCAAGGACAGAGAATCAAACAATGTTGTTCTAAGTGCTGTATCTGAAAATTACCTCAAGCAGTTAAATAGAGACAACTTGTGGAGATAAGTGTTGCACCTGCTGATGACAAACAGACCCGAATTTTTCGATTTAGTTAGGGTACATCAGGAAATCAGCAGTCATAAGGCCATTAAAGCATCAATGAATGCATCAGTAAATAGAAATTTTGAAAAAAAGTAGGAAGATCATCTTATTTAGCAAAAGCGAAAAAAGGTCAGATTTCAGAGTACTTGACTGCTCAACATGATGGCTTACTCTCTAACACTGACAGTGTTGAGCAGCTCTGGACAAACTTCAAATGCACCATACCATACTATACGTGTTAGGTAAGTATGTTCTAAGTGAAATTATGAGAGATGAGAAGGAGCCACTGTGGTTCAACAACCTAGTCACAAAATTGTTACGCAAGCAAATATAAATGTATCTAAAGTCTTGCAGACAAGCAATAATTAAATGATGGCAAATTAAGCATACAAAAAGCTGCCATGTGAGAGGTTTTCGATGACTTTGAGAGGAATGTTTTGTGTACCAACTTGGCAGAAAATCCTAAGAAATTTTGACCCTACATCAAATCGGTAAATGGATCAAAACCAGATCTCCAGATACACAAAAGGCCAAAATACAAGGGGTGTTCAAATGAAAAGGTACGAGACATCTTAACAATCAAAATAGTTGAAATTTGAATATACTGCTTTGAAATAAATAGTGTGACATCTAGGAATGCAAAGCATGTGTCGTCACCTAACCCTAAAAAATTCAAGGCTATGCCCTCAGCTGGCAAGGTGTTACGCACCGTCTTTTTTGACATCCAAGATCCGATTCATTGAATTCCTCAAGCACGGAAAAAACCACAAACAGTAATGTGTACTGTAAGACATTTCATAGCCTATGCAAGTCCATCAAGTGCAAACAGCCTGGGCTACTCACAAAGGGAGTGATTCTGCTCCACAACTGGAAAAAAGTGTATGTTATTCCCGTTTACAAAGAGGATCGTCAATCAAATGCACAAACATATAGGTGTATATCTTTGACATCAATCAAGTGGGGAATTTTGGAACACATTTTATGTTTGCGTATATTTTCATTTCTGGAGACCAGAAATCTCCTTTGTAGGGATCAACGGTCCCAGAAAGCAATGATCATGTGAAAAAGCTCATGCTGTTCACCCAAGAGATCTAGATGGCTGTAGATTCAGGATCCCAGGTTGATGCCATGTTTCTTGACTTCTGCAAGGCATTCAGTACTGTTCTGCACCTTTGCCTGAAGAGGAAAGTGTGAGAATATGTAATATCAAACCAAATGTGTGACTGGATTGAAGCATTTCTAGCTAACAGAATGCAGCATTTCACGCTCAAAAGAGAAAAGTCTTCAGGCATTAATGTGATGTCAGGTGTGTCCTAGAGAAGTGTTATAGGACCACGGTTTTTTGGAAGTTCAATGAGGCTTTTTCAGATGATGCTGTAATTTATCGAGAAGTCGCAACACTGGGAAAGGGTAAAGAAATGCAGGATAATCTGCAGCTTATTGATGCTTGGTGCAGGGAATGGCAATTGAGCATGCCATGCGGAAGGTGAACCAAAGACTTCGTTTGTTTTGTAGAACACTTAGAAATTGTGACAGAACTACCAAAGAGACTGCCTATCATTTGCTTGATCATCCTCTTTTGGATTATTGCTGCTCAGTGTGGAGTCATTATCAGGTGTGATTGACAGAGGACATAAAAAGAGTACAAAGATGGACAGCTAGTTTTGAACTATTTCAATACATGGGGGACAGAGTCACAGACATGGTACAATAGTGGTTTTGGGAATCTTTACATCAATGGCATTTTACATTGTGGTAAGATCTACTTATGACATTTTGATCACAAACTTTCTCCTTTCAGTGTGAAAATATGCTGTCAGATACAAAAATTAGTACACCAGGAAGGATGACTGATATTTATCCGAAGATGGTAGATGCCACTTGGGAGATCATTGATGTAATGATAATGGTGTCATCATTATTCACCCACAGATAGCATAGTGACAATCTGCCAGAGTGCCATCTGTGTGTAACTTTTAATAGGCAATTTTACAGCCATAAGGCTCAGAGTGGTATTAGTGTATGAAGTAAACAGGTGTCATGCCATGGAGATGCACTTGTGGTTCCCGCAAGCAACTAGGTATCTAGTTGGAATTTATGGCCTTCAGATTTGAACAATTTATATTGTAGACAAAGTTTAGGAGATTCCATATAGTACTCATGTGGACAACTTCACACTTTTCATTATTTAGGGCCAAATGCCAATTTTACCACCATACATATATCTTACTTAATTGTCCTGCAGTAAATTTTCACCTTCAGATGACATTACTACACAATATATGAGAGGATCATCTGCAACCAACCTACCAGGACTGTTCAGATTTTCTCCCATATTGTTTATGTAGATAAGGGAAAGGAGAGGGCCAATAACACTACTCGGTTGAAATCTTGCCACTGGCAGAAGAAAAATTATTTCTTTGTATTTACTATTTCTACATCTACATACATACTCCGCAATTCACCGTAAGGTGCGTGGTGGACGGTACACTGTACCACTACTAGGCATTTCTTTTCCTATTCCACTCCCAAATAGAACGAGGAAAAACAGAATGCCTATATGCCTCCGTACAAGCCCTAATTTCTCTTATCTTGTCTTGGTGATCTTTACGTGAAATGTAAGTAGGCGGAAGCAAGATCGTACTACACTCAGCTTCAAATTCCGGCCCTCTAAATTTACTCAACAGAAATTCACGAAAAGAACGTCGTCTTTCCTCCAGCGATCCCCAATTGAGTTGCCGGAGCATTTCCATGACACTCGCGCATTGGTCGAACCTACCAGTAACAAATCTAGCTGGTCGCCTCTGAACTGCTTCTATGTCTTCCTTTAAACTAATCTGCTGTGGGTCCCAAACACTTGAGCAATACTCAAGACGTGGTCATACAAGTGTTTTATATGCGGTCTCCTTTACAGGTGAAGTACATCTTCCCAAAATTCTCCCAATAAATCGAAGTTGGCTGTCCGCCTTACTCACAACTGTCCTTAAATGTTCATTCCATTTCATATCACTCTGCAATGTTACGCCTAGATATTTGAACGACGTGACAGCATCAAGAAGCTCACTACTAATGCTGTATTCGAACATTATGGGATTGTTTTTCCTACTCATGCGCATCACATTACATTTTTCTACATTGAGAGCTAGTTGCCATTTTTTGCACCAACTAGAAATTTTGTGTAAGTCATCCTGTATGTTATTTCAGCCAGTTAAATATGACACCCTCCCAAACACCACAGCATCATCAGCAAACAGCCGCAAATTACAACTTACTCTGTCCATAAGATCATTTATATAGATAGAAAATAATAGCGGTCCTATCACACTCCCCTGGGGCATGCCTGACGATACTCGTCTCTGATGAACACTCGCTGTCAAGAACAACGTACTGCATTCTATTACTTAAGAAGTCTTCCAGCCAGTCACAAATCTTTGAACCTATTCCATAAGCTCGTATCTTCGTTAGCAGTCTGTAGTGTGGCACTGTGTGAACAACTTTTTGAAGCTGAAAAAAACACAATCCGCCTGTTGCCCTTCATCCATGGCTCGCAAGATGTCATGTGAGAAAAGGGCAAGCTCAGTTTCACATGAACGTTGTTTCCTAAACCCGTGCTGATTCATAGAAAGAAGCTATTCCGTTTCAAGGAAATTTACTATATTCAAACTGAGAATATGCTCCAAAATTCTACATTAAACTGATGTCAACGATATTGGCCTGTAATTGTGTGGGTCAGTTCTCTTTCCTTTCTTATAAACGGGAGTCACCTGCACAGTTTTCCAATCACTAGGAACTTTGCGCTGAATTAAAGTTTCGCAATAAATGCAAGCTAAGTAGGGGGTCAATGCCGCAGAATAGTCTTTTTAAAAACAAACTGGTATTCCATCCGGACCAGCAGACTTTTTTTTGTATTTAGCTCCCTCAGCTGCTTCTCTACACCGGAAATACCCATTACTATATCCCCCATTTTGGAATTAGTACGTTGATCAAATGATGGTACATTTGTGCGGTCCTCATGTGTGAAAGATTTCTTAAAGGTTAAGTTTAGAACTTCAGCTTTCCGTTTGATTTCTTCTATTTCTGCCCCGGAATGATCAATGAGTGACTGGACAGTGGGCTTTGACCCACTTATCGATTTTACATAGGACCAGAATTTTTTCGGGTTCTCGGAAAGATCTTTTGGTAAGGTATGGCTGTGATAATCATTGTATGCTTCGTGCATCGATCTTTTTATAGACGCACGAATGTCTACTAACTTTTGCCTGTCATCATTTGCGTGTTCTTTTTTGAACCGAGAGTGCAAGAGTCTTTGCTTTCTCAGCAGCTTTCTAACATTATTATACCATGGTGGATCTTTTCCATCCTTAATCATCTTTACTGTCACATATTTCTCTAACCCTGTATTTACAATGCACTTAAATTTAGTCCACAATTCCTCTACGTACATAGTCCCGGGATGAAACGATGCCCATTCGTTTTCTAAGTGCGATCCCAACATTTGCTTATCGGCTATTCGCAACAAAAACACGCTCCTAGCCTTCTTGGTTGGCTTATGAAATTTTGTCACCATTGACCCTATGACAATATCATGATCACTAATTCCTGTCTCTACACAGACACTGTTAATAAGGTCAGGCCTGTTCGTGGCTATAAGGTCTAAAATATTTCCATTGCGCGGGGGTTGCCAGTTTAACTGCTCAAGACAGTTTTCTAGAATGTTCTACGTGTTTCGTATGATAGATTTAAAGTACCAGAAAATTCTTTCTATGTATAAATATCGGCATACTCCAACCAGGAGGCAGTCTGTTCTGAGTGTACACTTGTGTTAGCAATAAACCTGTTCTAAGTGTAAAGTGTTGTACTCTATTAATGACCCAGCCTTTGAATTCAGTTTTCAACTTGGCAATATTCCATAAGTACACAATTTGATTAGAAGAGACTTGGGAGGTACAGTGTCAAAAGCCTATCAGAAATCTAGAAATATGGAATCTTCTTGGTGGCTTCCCTTATCAATATCACTCATCACATCATGTGAATAACAAGCTTGCTGTGTTTCTCGAGAATGATACTTTCTGAATCGATGTTGACTGTGGGTCAATAGCTCATTCTTATCTAGGTAGTCCATAATACTTGAGGAAAGTATATGTTCTAAAATCCTGCTGCAAAGCTACATCAATGATACAGGCTTGTAATTCTGTGGATTGCTCCTATTGCCTTTCTTTAATAGGAGTTGTGGGGCATGCCAGAGAATTCCTGGAAATGCTTCCTGGCAGCTGTGCCTTGGTCCGATGCAATGCTAACCACTGTACCGTTCTGTCAGAAAACTCGTGGCATTACTCCCATACCTGGAAAAAACAGTGACCCACTGTTAGGTTCCCTTTGGAGCCAGCTGCAGTGTATTGGATCTTGATCTTGTCATGGATCCTCTGTAAGGCAGTTCCGGAGAATCTTTCCATTCTGTCTGCACGCCTTTCTTGCTGTGACGATGACCAGTGACAAACCCTCCTGTCATGGCTTCATCATTAAGATAATGGTCTTCAGAGTCCTTGAACAAAAAGCTGTTAATATCTGCTCTTTGGGATCATGGTAAGGCTTCACATAGAGGATGTGAACAATGTCTCCTCGTTTTTGTTGTTTTGCGGACAGCTCATAATCCTCGACTTCTTATGTGACGTCTGACAGGTGACGTATAACATAATACAGACCAAAGTATCACGCCAGTAACTTTTCTAATATCCCAACTTTCCATATGGGGTAAAAATCCATACCAGATCTCCTGAGCTGTACAGGACAGGTTGGTGCTTGTTGTTATACTGCTGACGGTCCTTCTCCTGAGCGTCCAGAGTCCATATGCAAGCTAGCTGTATTGCTTCTTCGACCCTGGTGATGAACTATTTCACATAGTCATCCTGAGTGTCGTCTAGTTGGAACAGGAGGAGCAGATCCATTGTCATCTCAGCTTCATAAGCATGGAGCAGGAAAAATGCTGTGAAGCCTTTGGAGTCTTGTCTTGCTGTATTATAAATAGAGGTCTGCACAGATGCGGATATCCACAGTATTTCTTACTTTGGGGAAAAAATTGTAAGCAACGCAGATATTCACATGTTATATGAGGATAAACAGTGATGTATCTGCTCGTACATCTGTTGAAATGTTAGCTGAAAGCTTCAAGCCTCCAGGATTTCCCACAACGGAAAACGTCGTCCAGCTCTGTCTCCTTGACCTTTCTCTCAAGGCCTGGCTAGTACCTAGTTGGTGAAGAAGAAAACTTTTAGTTGATGTTTGTTGTTTTTGTGTTAGTTTCAAAAGTTAGTTTGTTTTGTTTCTGTATCAGAGTGTCTTTCAGTTATTATCTCCTGAGGCGAGATATAGCAGTGGCAACGAGAATTTTTTTCGGACTCTGGTGGTCTCTTCTTTGTTGTCTTGCTTGTTGTTTAGCATGGACGATCAACCAGTCACCGCAACCCCAGACGTGTCACAGCAAATTTTGCTCTTCTTATGGGACATGCATTTGGTCCAGCAGGAACTTGTACAGGCAATGCCAGCTGTTAACGCTTTAGCTACAGACGGAGCCCACCGCACGCCTCATTCTCTTCCTGATAGTAAAGGGTTCTGTGGGGGGTGAGGGGGGCCTCTGCCCTTCACAGCGTTTGATAGGCAGGTGGAATCTAGGGGGAAACTACATGGCCCGCCTTGAACAACATTTCTTGGCGTAGGTATCTTTGGTGATGCCCACCATAGGGCTTTCCCCCTTGCCCATGTTGGTCCTGAGGTCTACTGTCTTCTTCAGCAATCAAAACCGGAGCACAAACCATGTGCCCTACCCTATGACGAATTGAAGTTTTGCTTGCAGGAGTACTTCGACTCACAAATGCATGTTACAAAAGCTCGACACAAATTCTTTAGCTGTCACAAAAAGCAAAGTCAGTAGTATGGGGAATGGATCACTTCCCTCCAGGTCTTATCAGGGGCTGCCGATTTCGATGTGCCATTGAAAGCTGCTAACAATCATATGCAGCATTGATTTGATTTGATTTGATTCTTTCAGGGAAGCCAAAACAGTCTTGGTCTAACCCGCCACTGCCCGCACCGAAACTAAGTTTATTGTGTGGTATCACTCCCTGTATGTCTAGTAAAGCCAACCAATGCCCTTGAACAGTGCAAGGAGTCCCTTTACCAGTTCTTTATTAGACACAATTTCTTCCGGTCTGGTTGTCCCAAATGTTCTGTGCCTTTTACTCTCCAATGCAATGCATTCGAAGATCAGATGTGATGCAGTTTCATCACCGTCATCACAGAGCCTACATTTAGGGTCCTCATCTGTTATTCCCATTGTATGTAGGTGTTTTTTGAAATTCCCATGGCCTGTCAGCAATCCAACCATGAGTCTAATCTCTCTCCTGTTCAGACCCAGGATTGCAGAGCTTCTTTTAAAACAAGGCTTTGGCATCATTACCTTGCCATGTTTTTGTTGATGGACTTTGGTCCAATATTCTACGTGCTGTCTTCTGAGCCAGTTACGTAGCTCCAATTTACTCACTGCCTTGGTGATTGTCAGGACAGGTTCCGGTCCAATAAACGGAGCCTCTGCCCCCATCCTGGCTAATCTGTCGGCATGTTCACTGCCACTGATCCCCGAGTGGCCAGGGACCCACAATAGGTTTACTCTATTGCTTTCCCCTAGCTCCACCAGAACCCTGTGACATTCTGCAATAATTTTAGACCTTGTTGTAGGAGCTGTCAGTGATTTCAGGGCCGCCTGGCTGTCTGAATAGATAGAGATGCTACGATCTTTGTAGCACCTACGCAAATTCTCCTCCACACATGCCCTGATGGCAGTGATTTCGACCTGGAATACTGAGGCCAGTTTCCCTAGAGAGATGACGCCCTCCAGTCTTGGCTGCACCCCGTATACCCCGGCCCCAACGCCTTGGTCTGATTTCGACCTGTCAGTGAACCAGACAATATCCCCCGTACGGTGTCGAACTATTTTCTCCCACTGCTCCCTACTTCCAATTGTTATACTGAAAGGCTTGTTGAAGCAGTATGGGGTTATAATATAGTCGGTTGGCATTTCCCCAACCTTTTCTATATTTTTTTCACTCACTATTTTAGTGTGTGATTCTGGATATCCCAGAGAGTTCCAGGCGTTGACAGATTTGAGTCTGTAGGCACCAGCTGCCGCCTCCATCTTGACCCAAAGGTGTAATGGGGGCATATCCACCATTGTTTCCATCCCAGCAGTTGGTGTGCTGCTGTTATGGCTAAGCAGGCTAGTCTCTGCACCTTACCAAGCTCCTTAGCAGCAACCTGCTGTTGTACCTTCTTCCACCACACGACCGCCCCATAGGTGATCCTGGGTCTAATCACTGTGGTGTATATCCAGTGCATACCCTTGGGGCTCAGGCCCCAATATGCAGCATCACTCGTGAGGAATACGATCTTGGTTCATACCCCTGGAAGGACTTACTAAAGCTTCAGGACCCCTCCTTAGAAGCATGTCTTCCAGTTATTCGGCCATTTGAACAGTCCCTCCAAGCGTCCGTCTCCTTCCACGAGCCATTTCAGGTGCATGCGGTCCGCCCAACCCACCAACAGACACCTCAGCAACCACCTCCCCATCTTCCTTCTGGTAAACAAACCTCCTTCACTTGTGGCCTTACGCAGTTAGCGTCTTGCAAAGACTGTTTTGTCACACAACCTAGCCATCAGTGTCAGTTTCGCCGTACCAAATGTAACTCATGTGGCAAAATGGGGCACAGGGCCGAATTATGTCGTGCTTCCTCCATAATGCAAGCTGACTGTACCCAGGTTGTTCCTGCTCAGACAACGGCCCAGCCACGACTCCTCAGGAGGATCTCCATGTTCATTCAGAGCTTCCTGTTCACAATAAACAGGTAACCCTGTCGGTGCTGGTCAATGGCCACCTAGTTGACTTCCAGGTAGACACTGGGTCTACATCTTCTATCATTGTGTGGAAACCTTAGCAACACTTGGGCTCTCCCCCTCTTCAACCATTTGCCCACAACCTTCGAAGTTACAGCAGTGACTTAGTGATGGTTAAAGGCCAGTTTACAGGACTCATCAAACACAGCACCAGAACTTGCAGTATGCATCTCCTTGTCGTGGATAGACTAGGAGTGACGAACATGCTGGGAATTGTCCTTTTCGATGCCTTGGGGCTGGAAGTCCACGATACCACTAGGAGCGTCCAGTCAGGATCTGCCAGTTCCTATCTCCAGACTATTCGCACAAAGAATCATTCAATGTTGGAGCCTTCAAATCCTGGTGTCCAAGGGTTTGAGGCACACGTCACGCTCCTTCTGAAGGCCGTACCCCAATTCTTCAAAGCCCGGCCTGTACCATCCACTCTTCGTGACAAATTTCAGGCAGAGCTCAAACGTTTGCAGGGTGCTGGCGTCTTTAACACCTGTCTCTAATAGTTTATGGGCCACGCCCATAGTATTGGTAGACAAACCGGATGGTTCCATCCGTGTATGTGGTGATTTAAGTACAACCATCAATGCCCAGTCGATCGTTGATGCATACCCCATTCCGAAGATCAACAAGATCCTCACTCGCCTCAATGGGGGCAAACTCTTCACGAAAATCAACCTCAAGGACGCATATTTACAGCTTCCTTTAGACGAGGCATCCTGCAACTTTCTGGTTATCAACACTCCTTTTGGTCTTTTCCGTTATAATAGGCTCCCCTTTGGCATCGTGAGTGCCCCAGCGATTTCCAGAGGTTCCTCAAAACTCTTACAAGAGTCGTGCCTTGCACTGCGAACTACCTGGATGACATCACTGTTGCTGGACAGTCCGCTCAACACCTAGCAGACAACCTGGACATCCTTTTTTTCTGTTCTCCAAACAGCCAACCTTCACTGCAATTTGTAAAAATGTCAATTTTTTCTCCCTCAGTGCCACGGGTATTCGGCAGCTTCCTCATCATGTCCAGGCCATGCAAGATTTACCATCCCCTTCGGACGTCAAGCAGCTGCATCCGTATTGGGCTACCTGAATTATTACAGGAAATTCATTCCACATGCCTCAACTTGTACCGTCTCTTATGTAAGAATGTGACACGGTATTGGGACACGGCATGTGAAAGTGCCTTCTGCAATCTCAAGCAGGCCTTGCTTCAGCCCACATGTCTTATGGCCTTTGATCCATCGGTCCCTATGCGTGTTGCGGCAGATTTCTCTGATTATGGTATGGGTGCAGTCCTTTCGCACAGGGTCGATGGGCTGAAACGTCCAGTTGCCTTCATCTCCAAAAAATTGACACCGACACAGTGCAACTATGGGAAAATTGAAAAGGAGGCTTTCATTTAAAAAGTTCCATCACTATGTTTATGGTCGTCATTTTACCATCATGACTGACCACAAACCCCTGCGGCCTCTCCTTCGGTGTGATGCAAACATCCCTACCAAAACGGCTACACGCCTCTAACGATGGGCCTTATTTCTGGCTAATTACTCTTATGATATTCAGTATCACTCGACGACCAACCATGCCAATGCCGATCTCCTCTTCCGGCTCCCATTAGATCAGGATCCTTCATTTGACGCTGACCCAGATGTCGGCAGCCACCTAGATGCATAAGAAGAACATACTCTCCTGTCCCTTACTGTTGACGCAAAACTAGTAACCAAGCAATCTGCAGAGGACCCAGTCCTGCACGAGATCATCTGGCTGGTTCAGCAAGGTTGGCCTTCGGATCAACGGCAGGTGCTTACCCCAGGGGTTCAAAATTATTGGCATTGACGGCACGAATTCTCTGTCCGTGATGGTGTTCTTCTCATCCAGGGCGAAAACGGCTGACCACGGGTTATCATTCCTCCCTCCCTCCAACACAAGGTCCTCAGCCTGCTTCATCGTGGTCATTGGGCAGTCATGCTAACAAAACGCCTAGTCAACATGTCTACCGTTACAGGATCGACACAGATATTGCCTCTATGGTAGCAGCCTGCACCACCTGCCAAAGCAAACAAGCTGCTCCTGCACGTCGCTATTTCCCATGACCAGACGCATCAATACCCTGGTTCAGGCTCCATTTGGACTTTGCAGGCCCCTTTCTGGGCTCCTCATGGTTTATTGCAGTCGACACCAGTCCTGGGTTTCGTTACGTCTCCCAGATCATCGACCCACGTCATCCAAGCGCTCACTTGCATCTTCGTCACTGAAGGCCTACCAGAGACAATTGTGAGCGACAATGACCCTCAGTTTACGTCTGCAGAATTCACGGCCTTCTGTGCATCCAATGGCATTGCCCTGATACACACAGCGCATTTCCACCCCGCGTCCAATGGACTGGCAGAGCAGTTCGTACGGACATTCAAGAATCAAATGCCGAAGCTCTCAGCACACCACTCACTGGATGATACTATGTCTATCTTTTTGGGCTCTTACAGGACAATTTCACAGGAGGGAACCAGTCTGGCAGAGCAGCTCCATGGGCGCCCACAGCGTTTGCACCTCTCCCTCCTCCATCCACAACGACCTGTAGAGCACACTGGGCAAGGTCAGCGACACCAATTTGCTATTCATGATGATGTCTGGGTCCTCATGTTCTCCTGCTGCGGCCGCGGTTGGGATAGGGCGGTGGATACAAAACTATGTTTGTTTGTTGTTTGGATGTTCAAGGGGGACAAAACTACAATGGTCATCAGTCCCCCATTCCATCACTAAGCGTAAAAAGTAATACTGTGGACGTGAAAGAAATGCGCCCAGAGTTTAAGTTTACAAAGTGGGAGGGGACTCCCACTGAGTCTATAAAACACCATTAAAAACGACAAGAAACAAAACGAAAAGAGACAATCGCACAAAGACACCTTACAACATAGAAGTCGATGTCTGTGGTTGGCCGACCGTAAGAATACAAAAGGAAAAGTCAACCACCCGGAAGCACATGGAAATCACCAATTACAGAATGATAAAAAAAACCTGCTCGAATAAAATGTAAAACGGAATTTGCCATTGTAGCATCGTCACCTAAAACATCCGATAAAACATCAGGAAGGTTAACACTCCGCTGAAAGGCGGCTAAAACGGAGCAGTCCAACAAGATGTGGACTATTGTGAGACGGGAGCCACACCAACATTGGGGCGGGTCCTCACCATGAAGGAGATGTCCATGGGTGAGCCATGTATGTCCAACGCGGAGGCGACACAAAACCACTGAGTCCTGGCGAGAGCCACGCATGGAGGAATGCCATGCGGCCGTGGTGTCCTTCACAACCCGGAGTTTGTTGGGCATGCCCAGGCTACGCCACTCAGCATCCCAAAGCCGATGTACCCGGTGGTGCAAAATGAATGGAGATCAGAAGCTGGGAGGCCGATCTCCAGAATAGACCCACTGACAGCTTGCTTGGCAAGCATGTCAACTCGTTCATTGCCTGGGATACCCACATGACCCGGAGACCAGATGAACACTACCGATTGCCCGGACTGTTGAACAGCACAAAGCGTCTCCTGTATGGCCAATACAGGGGAGATCGCGGGTAACACTGGTCCAGAACTCTAAAGCTGCTCAGGGAGTCGCTGCAAATAACAAAAGACTCACCTGAGCAGGACTGGAGATGCACGAGAGCTCTGTGAATGGCCACCAGCTCTGCAGTGTAAATACTGCAGCCATTCGGCAGAGAGTGCTGTTCCACATGGTCACCATGAATACAGGCAAATCCCATGCAGCCATCAACCAGAGAACCATCGGTGTAGATCAGGTGATAACCAGGGAACTCCGCTACGACAGCCGAGAACTGACGGCAGAGCGCCTCCAGTGGAACTGAGTCTTTGGGCCCATGGGCCACGTCCAGCCGAGTAGACGGCCTTGGCAAGCACCACGGAGGTGTACGTGCATGGACCCAATATGGAGATGTGTTTGTTTGTAAATCTATCGGACCAAACTGCGTGGTCATCAGTCCGCAACTTACAAACTACTTAAACCTAGGTAAACTAACCTAAGGACAACACACACACCCATGCCCCAGGGAGGACTCGAACCTCCACGGCGAGCAACCGCGCGCTCTGCAGCGAGTCGCTTTAGACCACTCGGCTACTCCACCGCGGCCTCAATATGGAGATGGAAGGGGCATAGACGCAAGCTCCAGCTGGAGGGAGTGCACTCTAAAGGCAATTGTATGACCTGATTTGCGTCGTCACTGATGGGGGTGGGCGGTCACACAGAAAATAGGAGACAACGGTTCGGGTAGCCTGGGGAGGAATATACATTGGCTGCATAAGCCACGAGCAGCTGTTGGTGGCAGACTCCCAAAGGTGGGACCCCAGCCTCCACTAGTAAGCTATTCACTGGGCTGGTGCGGAAGGCACCCATCGTGATGCGAACCCCACAGTTGTGAATGGGGTCCAGTAGGTGCGGTGCCAAAGGTGCTGCAGACCCATAGGCAATGCACCCAAAATCGAGATGGGACTGCATCAGTGCCATGTAAAGCCGCAACAGCGTCGAGCGGTCAGCACCCCAGGTCATATGACCCAGGTGTCGGAGAAGGTTGAGATGGCACCAGCACTCCTGTTTCAGCTGACGAATGTGGGGGAGCCACGTCAGCCGGGTATCAAAGACCAACCCTAAAAACCGATGGGTCTCTACTACGGTAAGTAGTTCGTCGTTAAGATAAAGTTCAGGGTGAGGGTGAACAGTCTGACGGCGACAGAAGTGCATCACTCTGGTCTTGGTGGCAGAAAACAGAGATGGGTAAGCGCCCAGGTGTGCGCCTTCCGAAGAGCGCCTTGCAACCTGCGCTCGGCAGCTTGGGTGCTGCAGGAACTAAAAGAGATACAAAAGTCTTCAGCGTAAAGAGAAGGGGACACTGAGGATCCAACTGCTGTCGCTAAACCGTTGATGGCAACTAAAAATAATGGAATCCTTAAAACAGAGCCCTGAGGAACCCCATTTTCCAGGATGTGAGAGGTGCTCAGGGAAGCACCAATTTGGCCATGAAAGGTACGGACAGCTAAAAAATTCTAGATAAAAATCGGTAGGGAGCCCTGGAGGCCCCAGTCATGTAAAGTGTTGAGGATGTGTAGTTGCCAGGTTGTGTCATATGCTTTGTGCATATCAAAGAAGACAGCAACAAGGTGGTGGCACCTGGAAAAGACTGTGCAGATTGCAGACTCGAGGTACACCATATTGTGGTAGACCGACCATGGCGAAAACCGCCTTCGCATGTAGCGAGTAAGCCCCGAGTCTCAAGAATACAACACAACCGCTGGCTGACCATCCGCTCCAACAGTTTGCATGGAACGCTAGTCGGGTTAATGGGCCGATAGCTATCCAGGGAAAGAGAATGTTTGTCGGGTTTAAGCACTGCCATTTTGACGGGAAAACACCATCACACCAAATACGATTATAGACCGCAAGAAGATTACGCCGACTATCTGCTGAGAGGTGCTTCAGCATTTGGCTATGAATGCTACCTGGCCCAGGTGCCCTGTCAGAAGATTGTGTAAGAGCACTGAAGAGCTTCCACTCAGTAAAAGGAATATTGTAGGATTCAGAGCGGCGGGTAGTAAAGGAGAGGGGCTGGCATTCTACCCGTTCCTTCAATGTACAGACGGCCAGTAGATAATTTGCAGAGGCAAAGGCACGAGCGTAATGCTCAGCAAACATCTCTGCAAATGTGGCCGGGTCCGTACATATAACTCCATTTGTGGAGATCCCAGGGATTCCTGCTGGTGTTGGTAATCCCTTTAGCCACCTGATTTTACTCCAAACTTGTAAGGTTGAGGTACCCATCCAAATAGTGGAAATGTACCTCTCCCAGCACTCCTGTTTCCGTCTTCTGATTAGCTGATGACCACGAGCGCGAAGCTGTTTAAAAGTGATCAGCTGCTCTTGGGAGGGGTGCCGTTTCTATCGCTGTAAGGCCCATCTGCAGTCTTTAATGGCCTCAGCAACCACCACGGCACCATCATACGCCGTGGGCAGCTTGATGAACGCGGAATAGTAGAGTCCGCAGTAGAAATAATAGTATTTGTGGCGCTCTCGACAACCACATCGATGTTCTCGAGTGGGGGAGGGTCAACGATGGCAGCAGAAGTAAAGTCTTCCCAGTTAGCCTTGTGCAGAGCCCACCTGGGTGAGCGTGTTAGGGACTCGCAATGTGGGAGTGACAAGAATATGGGGAAATGGTCACTGCCGCGCAAGTCATATGGTGGAAGGCTATGGCTGCAGATGGATAGAACAATGGCCGAAAATGTGCCATGCGCCACACTAAAATTTATGGGGGCACCTATATTTAAGAGGCAGGGGTCGAGTTGAGTTAGTAAATCCTCGACAAACCTGCCACAGCCAGGGACTGTGGGAATTAAAGTTGCCCAACAGTAAGAAAGGTGGGGGGAGTTGAGTTATAAGTGCAGCCAAAACATGCAGAGATACGTCACCATCTGGTGGCAAGTAGATACTGCAGACAGTTAACTCCTGTGTGGTCCTCACTCTGACAGTCACTGCTTCTAATGGTGTACAATGGGGCATGGGTTCACTATAGACAGAGGTGAGGACATACACACACTCCACCTGAGACCCTCTTATATGTGCTATGATTGTAGTAAAATCCCCTGTAGTCACAAGAGGGCAGGGGTCCGCATTGCTGGAAACCAGGTTTCCTGGAGGGCAATGCAGAAAGCAGGTGTCATGCTCAAAAGCTTCCGTAGCTCAGCCAGGTGGGCCAAGAAACCGCCACAGTCCCACTGGTGGACGACATTGTTCGAGTGCTAGGGAGACATGAATGACACAGATCAGCGGGTCATATCTCAACATCACTTGAATCCACCGATGGGATTTTTTTGTATGTCCATGTTTTTGAAGGCGTCCCTGAGATCAAGGTCCTCGGGAGGCGCAAGAATCTCCACCTCATCCTCAGAATTAGAGGTGGAGGTGGAGGGGTGTGGTGGTGCAGAAGCCACCATGATATCTATTGTCGTGTCTCTTTCATTTTTCATCCTCGTCCTCCTCTCCCTCGGGGGCTTTGCCGGTGGGAAGGGCTGTCACAGGGACTGAGGAAGAACGAGAAGTCCTGTGTCCAGCAGCCTGTGGTGTTGCTGGCTGCTGGTCAGTGTTGTTGTCAACACCAGCAGAACCCTTGGGAGGGAGTGTCCCGAGGGACCCCTTCTGATTGAGGGAAGCCGGAGAAGGCTGGTGTTTCTCTGGCAGAGGGGTAGTAGGTGCCCCCAAAGTAGTAGCTTTGGGAGCAGAAGAAGGACGGGAGCCTCCAACCGCCATGGGGGCAGGGGTAGTTTGTTGGCCGTGGGGGCCCACAGAAAAGTATGGCTTAGGAAATGCTGTCGTCGGCAAAGAGGGTGATGACGTGACCACTGCAAACGAGTTAACCACTGTTACAGGGTGCAACCTATCAAATTTCTTCATTGCCTCAGTATATGTTACCCACTCCAGGGCCTTATATTCTATTATTTTCCGCTCCCGTTGAATGATGCATGCCGACGAGCAGGGAGGATGGTTCTGGCTACAATTGACACAGATGGGAGGTGGTGTACATGGAGTGTCTGGGTCTACTGGACACCCGCAGTCCCTACATGTAGCGCTGGAAGTACAGCGAGATGACATGTGGCTGAACTTCCAGCACTTTAAGCACCTCATAGGGGGAGGAACATAGGGTTTCACATCACAACGGTACACAATCAACTTGACCTTTTCGGGCAATGTATCACCCTCAGAGGCCAAGATGAAGGCCCCGGTGGCAACCCTATTATCCTTTGTCCCCTTATGTACATGCCGTATGAAATGAACCCCTCTGCGTTCAAGATTGGCATGTAACTCATCGACGCTCTGGAGCAGCAAATCCCTATGGAAAGTAATGGAAAGTAACACCATGGACCATGTTGAGAGAGTTATGGGGAGTGATGGTCACTGCAACATCACCCAGTTTGCAACAGGCAAGGAGCACCCGTGACTGGGCGGGTAACACTGTGCCAATCAAAACAGAACCGTTGCACATCTTCGACAGTGACTCCACTTCCCCAAACCTATCCTCTAGGTTCTCAATGAAAAACTGAGGCCTGGTCACCAAGAAAGAGTCCCCATCAGTTCTGCTGCATACGGGGTATCGTGGAGAGTATTGTTCACCCTGTCTTGTGGCCCTACGTTCCTCCCATGGCGTGGCCAGGGAGGGTAACATGTGGGGGTTGTACGTTGATGCATTAAACTTTTCTCGCTTCGAGACGGCAGTTGTACGTCTGCCAACTTCACCCGACTTTGGTCTCTTCATTGCGGGTCATCCGCCCCGATGCCACCCACTCTGGTCAGGGGCTCTCCTCATGGGCGCCACCCAGCCACAGCAACGTCACCTGGTGGGATGACCATTGCCAGGAGTCCGATGCCCCACAGAGACAAGCATCTACTCCTTGGCTTGCATGAAGAGGATTCAGCTCTGGTATCGGTAGAGCGATCCCTGTGTTGTCAGGGGGCTACTTCCAAGAGGGTACACGACGACCCTGACACAACGGACTGGCTACCTTGCTGGCTTTCTGGTGCTATGCATGCCATTATGATGGAGGGTGCATGGATGTTAGTGCACAATGGACATGACGTGCGTGGAAAGGAGATAACCTGACCAATGGCTGAATAAACGCTCCAGTCATAAGTCCATCTATAATGGGTGCCTAGGATGTAATTGCACAATAAATATATGATGCACCACGTAAGGTGTCTTTCCCCTAGTGGTTCACTCTTCGGAACAATTTGGATTATGGAGGGTCAAACCCACATAGGGGGTCGTAGATACATGGCCGAAACATGTGACGAAGACTCCTTTTAGTCGCCTCTTATGACAGGCAGGAATACCATGGGCCCATTCTTACCCCCAAACCCGCAGGGGGGGGGGGCAGGTCACAAAACTAGTGGGATGAGCAATGGTGGAGGTTCAACTTTCAGATGGCTCCTTTGCCGCAAGCATCCAAACCAGGTGTGCCCCAGGAGCCGTCAGTTGATGACTGCAGTTGACTCACCGCCTCTTGTTGTTACAGGCCCATCGACCAGGCAGCCGGGAGGCCCTGCAAGACCAACCCCTTCTACGGCTTCTCCAATGTCAATGGAAGATGGTGAGCAGCCAACTCCTACACCCTGGCCAATACCGATGGACGTCTACACCACTCCTCTGGCGAACCACACACCTCTGGCGAACAACACACAGCCAGGCACATCCGATACCATAGACATCGATCCAGACTTCGACACTGGCCTCCGTCTGGCTCATCTCTTTGCAGGGGAGGGATGTCATGTACCAGGCCGGCCGCGGTGGACGAAGGGACTGAGGCGCTCCAGTCACGGTCTGCACGGCCACTACGGTCGGGGGTTCGAATACCCCCTCGGGCATGGATATTTGTGCCATCCTTAGTCTTAGCTAGTTCATAAGTAGTTTGTAAGCTTAGGGACTGATGACTCCGTAGTTAAGTCCCATAAGTTCTACAAACATTTGAACATTTCATGTACCGGTGGTTCGCCTGATGAGCGGACAACCCGCAATGCAGGGTACAAGCGCACGGATGGATAACAGTGAGGCGTCCCACAGCAACGGTTTGGAGTCACCAGAGGACACGACGAGCACTGCCAGAGAGCGCACTAAACCGGAACTATTTTCCTCCGCACAGTCACGTGAGACCAGCTCGAGACTGCCACGTATCACTGTGCGCCAACTATTTAGGGGGGCGCAGTGCAACACGACGGCAGTTCTCCGACGACCGCCTACGAGAACCATAACTGAGGCATCGCGACCGACGCCTCCGGGATTAGATTAGATGTACTTTTCGTACCAGTAGATCCGAACTGAGGAAATCCTCTTGGATGTAGAACATGTCACAACAAAATACACAATATATACTTACAAAAAGAGAGCATGTGTTAATGTACCTTCCACAGATCCCAAATGTAACTGCCCTTGTGGATGTGGAACTGGCCAGGAAAAACAATTATCTTAAGAATATTGACATTTTAAAAAACATAAAACATATTAC
Source organism: Locusta migratoria (assembly GCA_026315105.1). Lineage (NCBI taxonomy): Eukaryota > Metazoa > Arthropoda > Insecta > Orthoptera > Acrididae > Locusta > Locusta migratoria. The sequence continues at coordinate 17,042,573 of CM048755.1, forward strand.
TACTTAGTAATATACTAGGTGCATATTAAATGCTAAGAATTTTTTTACACTGATTTACAATGATCACATTACTGCACAAAACTTGTACTTGAGTCAAATTGAACACAGTATTCATTGTACGGATCGGCGCTCCTCCCCTAGCAATATGGTACGGAAATTAATTTATTAAAAAAAAAAACAAATCTTTAGCTTTTTCGCTCCGACTTTAGCCCTCGCCCGACTAAGCTGCAAACCGCTGCCTTGACATTGGGCTCGCCGGTCGCCACTCAGCCGGACATGAGGCCTCGCGATCCGGGCCGCCGCTCTCTTCCCAGCAAGCCGCCACCGCGTTCACACGTCTTTTCCTGCCTTCTCCGCTTCCGCCTCTTTTTCTAGAAGCTCCGTGACGGGCGCCAATCCTTCGTAGGCCCCATTTCCTGTAACTGTTATCTTCCGTAATAAGCCTTCAAGTGTGCCAGTAAGCCCGGCATTTCTCATTTAGCCCACAACATCAGCTCAGCCACTCCTGACAATCGACACCTGGTACAAATTGGTGTCAGCCGCGTGATCGGCCCACCTTACGGTCGGCTATGAGAAACATTAAGTAATAGGGGGAATTATTCCGAACGCGGTGGTGGTTCCATTTCGGCGCACCTGAACTCGGCGCGCCTGAGCGCGTGCCTTGTACGTGGCGCCACGGCGCGCTGCGTAGCTGCCTGGAGGGCCTGACTGCGTGGCAGTCAGTTCCGTTCCTCCGGCGGACGCTACCAGATGCGGCGGTCCCCGCCGCCACATCCTGATGATGGTCATCTCGACACCTGAGGGTCCTTTCCCGGATCCCAACCAGGGGTCCTGCGGTCAACGCTCATAACGCCTTCACGACGCCTCGTCACTTCACGTGTCAGCGCAACGCCGCCGTCAGCCGTCAGCCGCCACCAACGCCGACGTCGACGCCGCACCACACCAACATCATGTGAGTGTGACGTCAGACTGATTTTTATACTAAGTTCTCCTATACCTCTAACCTCGTTTTTCTCGGCCATAAAAAAATTCCTTTCGTGACCATTAAAATGCCTACCACTAGGTCACACGACCAGCAACCGGGTTCTACAACTGATAGCGACCCCATTGCTGCTCTACAAGAACGACTAAATCGACTCTTATTAGAGAACGATGAGTTAAAAACTAAATTGCATAAAGCAGAGCAAAGACAAATTCCTGCCGGCCGCGGTGGCCGAGGGGACTGAGGCGCTTCAGTCACGGTCTGCACGGCCACTACGGTCGGGGGTTCGAATCCCCCCTCGGGCATGGATATTTGTGCCGTCCTTAGTTGTAGCTAGTTCATAAGTAGTTTGTAAGTTTAGGGACTGATGACCCCGTAGTTAAGTCCCATAAACTCTACAAACATTTGAACATTTTTTGAACAAATTCCTGCTTCGCAGAATTCCATCGCGGTAGGCACTCCGTCTACCCCCAGTTCTAGCATTGTAACTGCACTCCTCCTGTTGCCACTACCTTGCCTGCTATCACATTTTTGCCCTCCTTTTCCGGCAAACCCCGGGAAAGTGTGGAATCGTTCGTTCAAAATTTTAAAGATACCGGTCGTCTCTGTGAATGGGGGAACGATATGTTACTAAATGTACTACGTATGAAACTCGCAGGTGATGCGCGGGTATACGTAGAATCTCTTAAAAACACCTCAAGTTTTGATGTCCTTGTGGCCGGATTAACGGAGCGTTACTCTGACAAAAGGTCTGCCAGCTATTACCGTGACCAGTTGTCCACTTTGAGGCAAAAGCCGCAAGAAGATTTCGAGGCTTTTGCCGACAGAATTCGATCTATTGTCTGTAAAACTTACACCCTTAGTGGGGACCCGTTAGAAATGCGGTGGTTTTAGAGGAAGCAGAGCTTCGTTCAATTGAAGTATTTATCAGGGGCATTGACCCGAATACGGCGGAAAAATTAAAATCGCGTCCCCAAACACCTCACACGAGGCGGTACGACTAGCACTCTTCCGAGAGGAGGCCGACAGATTTGTTGCCGCGTCTAGCCGGCCGCCCGAACCTAAAAATGTTTTCGACAACGACGTAAGTTGTGGTCGTTGTCACAAAAACGGGCACTCTGCTGAACGGTGTCGCGCCCCCGTCTGTACTAATTGCCACAAAATAGGACACCTGCTTCGAAATTGCACCATTCCCTCTAAATTCAATACCAACACCACAAATCAGCAAAAGAGCGCAAAGTTTGGAGGTAAGAGCTCAGGTCCGAAACAGGGAAACGCCTAGGGGGTAGGTGTAGCCGCCCCTCCTCACCCCCATTAAAACATATTACACCCCTGAAGTACTCAGGCGTAACCGAGGTGGCGAGTGTCGTGCTAAAGGAAAGAATAGGCAACAAAACGGTTACCATTTTGGTAGACACTGGTGCGCACATTAGTCTTGTTTTTCTTGTTCATTGTAAAAATAAAAAATTACAACCCCCGCGATGGCGTCTGTCGGGCATTGCGGCAGGTACAATCGAACCAATTGGTAGTTGCAAAATTAAATTTCAAGACAATAACATTCATTACCGGTTCGCCATGGAGGTGGTAAACTGGAAGCACGCGGACTATGATATTATACTAGGGGATGATTTCTTGCGGAAGTATAGGGGGCTAATCGATTACGGAACTGCGACCGTGCGATTCGGTGGTCATGAACACCGTTTCGGCCGATCCAGCTCCGAAATCAGTTCGGAACAGCCACACAAAGTCAAGGAAGCCTGGCCAGTTTCCTCTGACAAAAGTGTGGGTGAGTCCGCGCTGAAAGCGAATAGGACCCTGGAACTTCCCGCAGGAACCGGCAGGATTTTGTGGGTTCCTAGAACAACAAAAGGGCGCAAAGACGCCACCCTTTTAGTAGAACCGCTGAGCCAAAATGAGGTGCTTGACAGGCTGCAAGTGCATGTGCGCCGCTATCTATGTCGTCCAGAGCAACGCAATAAACGGTATTATATACCTATTGCAGTTGACAACTTTGGCACAATCGATGCCACTGTCCCGCGTGGTACTGTGTTAGCAAGTGTCTCAATAATGGAAGCTTCAGGTATACCTCCCGCACCGCCAAAACAGCAAAAGTCTAGCAAAAGGTTACCGAAAAAACAGATTCGCTCACTCAGCTCCCACCTACAACAAATGTTTACTGACAAACTGCAACATTTATTCCCATCAGATCAACACTCAATTAATGAAGTTTTAAATTAATTTTCTTGGCTCTTCGAAGATAGGGATTATATGCCAGCCACAAATTTAGTAGAACATGAGATTCCCACCAGTGACGCTCGTCCAATCCGGCAGAAGCCGTACCATACCTTCTTCAATCAGTGGTAGATGAATCCATCCAACAACAGCTTGCTGCAGGCATCATACGACCATCCTCTTCTCCTTGGTCCAGTCCCATAATTATGATGAGAAAGAAGTCTCTGAATGGCGAAGTAAGCTACACAATGTGTGTGGATATGCGAGCAGTGAACAAGGTGACAACACCGGATCACTACCCGCTTCCACGCATTGATGAAACTATAGACCGACTGGGTGGGTTCTTTACCACCCTAGATCTTAAAAGTGGATATCATCAGATCCCCATAGCGCCGCAAGATCGGCCTAAACCGCCTTTGTAGTCCCCAGTGGGCTCTATAAGTTCATCAGGATGCCATTCGGGCTGCGAAACGTACCTGCCACCTTTCAGCATTTCGCTGATCTACTGTTAAGAGGACTAAAACCTACTATTTGTTTAGTTTACCTTGACGATATTATAATCTTCTCCAAAACCATTCAGGAACATGTAGAACATCTCCGCAGTGTGTTTGCCAGACTTCGAGATGCTAACCTTAGTTTAAACTTAGAAAAATGTCATTTTGCTCAGAATCAAGTAAAGTATTTAGGCCATATTATCGGCGATGCTGGGGCCAAACCTGATCCGCAGCTCACCGAAGCAGTCAGCACCTTCCCCATTTCTAGTAATGTCAAAGAACTTCAAAGATTCTTAGGTCTCAGTAATTATTACCGTATATTTGCAGAAAACTATGCAGAGATAACCAAACCCCTGACTGCCTTGCTAAAGATAGATGCTCAATTTAATTGGTCAAAAGATTGCGACATAGGTTTCCACAAAATCAAGCACATGCTCACACATGCTCCCCTGCTAATATATCCCGATTTCAATAAACCCTTTATCCTGTCCTGCGATGCTTCCAATTAGGCCCTTGGCAGTGCATTAAGTCAAGAGGTCGATGGGGTAGAGCACCCCGTAGGCTACGCGTCCCGCCAACTGAAACAAGCAGAATGTAACTATAGCACAACTGAAAAAGAATGCCTTGCGCTCCTCTTCGGGATTACCCATTTTCGGTGCTACCTGTTTGGTAGAAAATTCACAGTATACACCGACCACTCTGCCCTACAGTTGCTATTAAATTTAAAAGATCCAAGCAGCCGCCTAATGCGGTGGACCCTCCGACAGTCGGAATACGACTACGAAGTTCGTCATAAACCTGGCGAACTCCACCAAAACGCGGACGCCCTCAGCCGAAAGGTTAGAGTAATTCAAACAGAGGATGTTCTAATAGACGAACATCGGGAGGCACAAGAACAAGATCCCGTTTGCCAAAATTATAAGCCCCTCCAGGAATTCGAAGAGCAAGATGGTATCCTTTACAGAAAAACCCCACACGGCAACCGAATAGTAATTCCTGCACCCCTCCAAGAAAGAATTATTAAGCAATGTCATGACTCACTTCAGGCTTGTCACAACGGCAGAAATGCCATCAATGTCCGCGCCCCCACCAAGTATTGGTACAGATGTAGCTAATTACGTAAGAGCTTGTTTATCTTGCGCTCTGCGCGCCCAAAACAGATCACAACATATTCCTTTGCAAAGCCTACTGCAAGCCAAGAAACCATTTGATTACGTTTCCCTTGACTTTGTAGGACCCCTGCCTCAAACCGCACAAGGTAACAAATATATATTATCCATCATAGATCATTTCTCTCGTTTCTTAATCATGGTACCTATTCCGGACCAATCTGCAGAAACAATAGCCAGACAATTCGTTGAACGACTCATTCTTCCCTATGGCAGTCCCGAAGCCATTCCCACCGATCAAGAAAGCAACTTTATGAGCCAATTCTTCACTCAGGTGTGCAAATTGCTCAAAATCCTGAGGTTGAGAACCACTCCCTTCCACCCACAATGTAACGGCTGTGTAGAGCGTGTCCATCGTACAATAATGAAGATGGCCTCACATTACACAAACAAATCGCACTCCGATTGGGAAAGATATATCCCTTTCGCTACCTCCGCATATAACACCCGAATTCACGAGGCCACATCCCTTATGAAGTCATGTTCGGCAGAAAAATGAACTCGCCCTACGAGCTGCAAAAACTGCCTTCAGAGGTCTACAACCAGCATGTAAAACATTTGGCGAGGCGATTTAAAGAAATTTGGCGGAAGGTCCAAGCTAATAACGCCAAGGCTACCACCAATCAACAACGTCAAAAGACCCGCAACGCTGTCGCACCTAGTTACAAGCCGGGCGACCTAGTGCTACTCAAAAATACAATTGTTAAACCAGGCCGAGCTAAGGTGCCTATGAAATTCTGCGGTTGACCTCTCCCGTCAATGCAGAACTGCAGTTAGCAGACCGGACCTCAATAGTGCATTTTGACAGGTTGCGTCATTATCATGGGCGACAACCGCAACCCGCATCAGCAGAACCAACTGCACCACCGAAACCGCGCCCTGTCAAAAGGCGCCGAAAAAAGCAAACACCTCCTCATTCGTCTCACAAGAACCAAAATGTTCAAATGTTTGTATAGCTTATGGGACTCAACTACGGGGTCATCAGTCCCTAAACTTACAAACTACTTATGAACTACTTACGAACTAGGACGGCACAAATATCCATGCCCGAGGGGGGATTCGAACCCCCGACCGTAGTCGACTGGAGTGACTGGAGCGCCTCAGTCCCCTCGGCCAACGCGGCCGGCTCACAAGAACCCATTGCTGTCAAAACACTAATATTCCTTACGTTCACGTGACACACACGTCACACAACTAACACAACTATTCAACGAATCAATCTACCATGGTATGCCATATGCTTCACTGTTCCCTGCTCAGTGGGGCCCTATTCACCGTGCGCACTTATCGGCGTCTAGCTAACGCACTTACACAATAAAGAAATCTGCTTAGAGCAAAATCACGGTCAAAGAACCGATACATACATTTCAATTACGGCCGAAGAGCCTTCTCGCTATGGTAAACAGCAAAAAAACACCTGGCGGCACTGCTGTTCCCGCAACGTAACTGCCACTACACAACAAGTAGTAATTGCCTAGAGCATTTAAACACTAGTATATCTTTAAGTTTAGAGCATACATCACTTGTTTAGTTATTGTTTATTCTCTCAATGTCATAAGTGTTTTAGTATTAAGTATGCACTGCCGGCCGCGCTCAGCCATCATCTTTCATTGTGTTGTGTGTAGGGTATAGTTAGCAGCAGAGCAGGTTTCTATTACCTTTGACACTCAACAGGTTGCTTCTTAGCTTTCTGTGCTTAAGATAAGTTAGGGAATTAATTATTCTGATCATGCTCTTCGACAGTGCGGTTACCAGAGCCACAACCAAACTAATTTTGTAACCATAATAACATTTCACTAGCCACTATGCTAAAACAACAAGCGTTATGTGCCCCTTATTTTATCGCCACACTAAATCATCATGTTGCTTTAATTTGGGGAAATATTTGGATTCTAGATTCAGCCTTTACTTATTAACACTGGTTGCAAGTTTAAATAATGTTGTATGTTCAACATTCTCAACAAACAACTCCTTCCAGTGCGTATTTTGGCAAAGAAGCAGCCGTCAAACCAACGCTACAGAGAATGTTGTTGTATCTGAGCAACCATCTCCAAACGAACCCCTCCCCCACTTGCAATAAAAATATCTACATCTACATACATACTCCGCAATTCACCGTAAGGTGAGTGGCGGAGGGTACACTGTACCACTACTAGGCATTTCCTTTCCTATTCCACTCCCAAATAGAACGAGGAAAAAAAGAATGCCTATATGCTTCCGTACCAGCCCTAATTTCTCTTATCTTGTCTTTGTGATCTTTACGCGAAATGTAAGTAGGCGGCAGCAAGATCGCACTACACTCAGCTTCAAATTCCGCCCCTCTAAATTTACTTAACAGATATTCACGAAAAGAACGTCGTCTATCTTCCAGCGATCCCCAATTGAGTTGCCGGAGCATTTCCGTGACACTCGCGCATTGGTCGAACCTACCAGTAACAAACCTAGCTGCTCTGAACAGCCTCAATGTCTTCCCTCAAACCGATCTGCTGCGGGTCCCAAACACTTGAGCAATACTCAAGCCGTGGTCGTACAAGCGTTTTATACGCGGTCTCCTTTACAGGTGAAGTACATTTTCCCAAAATTCTCCCAATAAACCGAAGTCGGCTGTCCGCCTTACAACTGTCCTTACATGTTCGTTCCATTTCATATCGCTCTGCAATGTTACGCCTAGATATTTGAACGACGCGACAGCATCAAGAAGCTCACTACTAATGCTGTATTCGAACATTATAGGATTGTTTTTTCTACTCATGCGCATCACCTTACATTTTTCTGCATTGAGTGCTAGCTGCCATTCTTCACACCAACTAGAAATTTTGTCTAAGTCATCCTGTATGCTATTACAGTCAGTTACAGACGACACCCTCCCATACACCACAGCATCATCAGCAAACAGCCGCAAATTACTACTTACTCTGTCCATCAGATCATTTATATAGATAGAAAATAATAGCGGTCCTATCACACTCCCCTGGGGCACGCCTGATGATACACTCGTCTCTGATGAACAATCGCCGTCGAGAAGAACGTACTGCGTTCTATTACTTAGGAAGTCTTCCAGCCAGTCGCAAATCTGTGAACCTATTCCATAAGCTCGTATCTTCGCTAGCAGTCTGCAGTGTGGCATCGCGTCGTCTGATAAAATTTCACGTTACACACAGTAAACTAAACGCACATTCTCATCCCAGTTTCATTAACAGAGCTAGGTCGAACTGACGGCACAAGTGAAAGACAAGGATCCTCACGCCCCTTTTCACTATTTCCTGTTACACCTAATGACGACTAATTCCATCAATATATAAACGTATTATGACGGTGGCATTGTACAGGTTGGGTCGGAGAAACCTTGGTAACGCAGTTTTTTACGCTACTCGCGGGGCACGAACCTATTCTTCCGGGCTGCCAATTATGGTGGGCGGATAGTGTCGGCCTGCTACGGAGTTAATTTTTGAGAAAACCCCCGGTTCTTATAACACATTTTACCGTCTGCTGAGTTATTAACGCTATCCTACATTTCTCCTTCCGCCTCCTGCGGTACCGGCTCTATCATTCTTTCCATCCACTTTACACTGAGTTATTGCTACTCCCTTGTTGCAGTACTTCTCCCACAGATTCACCAAAGGAGACATGTCCCTGATTAGTCGTTCGTATTACTACGTGATTGATTTCCAACCAGCACCAATCGTCACCACGGCCGTCCACTAAGACTACCCAATATATAGTTCGCACCTGCACCACGAATTGCGCAGCGATTCTTTTCCACATCATTGACTCCACATCGTAAATGAGTTTCATTCTCGTGAAGCAACAGCGCCGGTGCGACGCGTCGAGCCGCGCCGTAGACAACGCGCCAGCATTCCACCCAACCCACGCTTCCGGCGCCGCAAGCCGCATTGGAAGACGCCACAGTCAAACACGTTTTGCTACAATGCATCCACTGAATTTCCCTCAAACCACATTATTCCTCCAACATCTAGCGATATCTAACGTCCACACAAATGACGTCGGGTGCAATTAACCGCCGCTCATTTTGTACTTTTTCGTTGTTACATATTTATTACGTCACTAGCACAGGTTCGACAATGCAGACACAACTCTCGGAACTTCAATTGTCAATCAATGCTTTTCCCCAACATGCCCGTGTTACACAACAGTAACCAGGCAAACCTCTTCTCGCAGCAAATGCTGCCATGTCGTAATTCATCACATTTCATCTACACTATAAATATCTTCCACATACACTGATTAACAAGTTCATATTTACACACCACGTAAGAAACCTTCCCTATTTTACCCACTTTTTTTTGCTTCCAATTTGCTACCCCAGCTTATTGCCCTCGCAGATTTACTTTCCGCCGAAGGCGCGGCCTCACAAGCCGCCATAATTGTACTGTGCTCTTGTTGCAAGAGGGGGGAGAATACACAATATTTGCGGAAAACACACAAGTACTAATATTGGCATTATCTTCACGCTTCCGAGTCTGGTTTGAAGGTTACACATACACTTTTACTCCTCCAACTCATCCTATTATTTGCAACGCAACTATCGTACCACGTGTTACTTGATCAACAGATGTAATATTAAGATCATAGGGCATTGGTAACACAGGAACCGTTTTCATGTTGGCAGATGCACTGACATCAGTTTTACATTTTACATTTTTACTACTTTCCAATCAATGTAATTCGAACACCTTTTGCAACCGCTAAACTCTAATGTGTCGCTCGGGTACATTCTCAAGCGAACTGAAAGTTCCGCACTCGAAGTATTTACTGCCATAACGGTGCAGCATATCTAAAAATGCCTAGACCCGTACCTACAATTCCACGTAACCTGAATGTGCGGTAAATCTGTTGTGAAAAGCGTGGGAATGCTTTCTTCGCGTAGTGTACAATGCGTGGAGTTTGCCAATCACGCCGACGCAGCAGATGACCGCGCAGTCCGTTTTGACCCTTTCCCGAACTTTCAAGAATTCAAATGTTCAAATCTTTGTAGAATCTATGGGACTTAACTACGGGGTCATCAGTCCCTAAACTTACAAACTACTTACAACTAAGGACGGCACGAATATCCATGCCCGAGGGGGGATTCGAACCCCCGACCGTTGTGGCAGTGCAGACCGTGACTGGAGTAGAGATGGGCAAAACCGATCTTTTCAGAGATCGGATCAGAAATAGTCATTCACTGGGATGAACTAGTTCTTTTTCATGGTTCACCGACTCACCAACTAATAAAAAACGTGAAACGATGTCACGTTGCTTTTTTGTCACTATACTTTTATCTGATTTGGCCGTATTGTGAAAGAAGAAAGAAGAGTAATAATTTTATTGCAAGCCAGTAGTTTCGAGAATTAAAATTTGTTAGTTACACCTACATTAAAAATTAAACATGTTATAACAGAATTTAAATATTTTTGCAGGTGAAATAATTGTAAAAAGAAAAATTATTATTTTTATACTTTCATTAAAAAATACAATATTTTGCTGAATAAAAATACTAGTTCCCTATTTATACAGTGAGTAATTTAAGAGACTTGAATGAAACGTGATATATCGCGAGAGATCCGTGCAAAACGTGGCAACTGCCGCAGCGGAATAGCCGTGCGCAATAAGGCCGTGTCCTACGTGAGCGACAGAAGCGAGCGACAGCGCGCGATATTCAGCGACGCAGCACGGCAGCTACAAGCAGCAACATTCGGCGACACGGCCGGGTGTCTTACGTGAGCGCGACAGATTCTCGCTACAAGATGGCCGCTAGAACCCATCACTTGTTATCTAAAAAACAAAAGTCTGGCACCCATAAACAGTAAAATAATGATAGCTCCAGAGTAAGCAATAAAGTTTTATTTAATTTCGAAAATAAGGCGTCAAAAGAGTAATGTCCATTAAATTTACAAAGCGAGGAATGTTCGTGGACTATTTCATTCGTAACTTCGAGTACGAAAAAAAGACTGTGAAAATCTCCAGCCAAATTCTTCGAAAATACGACGAGTACAGATACTTTCGACTATGTCGTCAATGAGTTTTTCTTTTGTGAGTACAAACCATCAACAATTGACTAAGTTCGAAGAGAGTCTTAGCTAAAGAAATAATTAGGTAAATAACTGCGGTGATACTCTTAGAGTCGGTGTAGTACAGGGGGTAGCGTTCTGGGCTCCTATATTCTAAGTTTTGCAGTTGCTGGTAAGATTTCCGTTCCACCTTATATTTTTAGTTCCTGTAACTACAACCCTTTCACCTGTTATTTGTGCAAAGTTTTATATATTCTCTATACAGAGCAATGCGAATTATTTTTTTTAAGAGCTTCCCAATATAGTTTATCTTTAATTGCAAACACACACATCCTACTGTACCAAACACATTAAATTCGTCATGAAACATTACAGCAAGATATTTTACTCAGAAACGTAATTATAGACATCTCGTTTGACATCCTAGTGTTCTCTCTCTCTCTTCGAAAACAAGTTTGTTGTTACTGTCAAAGATTTGACGCCAGCAGCAAAAATTTCAAATGTACACATTCATGAAACTGAATGGTGGCCACACAAACGAAGAATGAATGGTTTCAGATATAGAAAACATTAATGCACATTGTTGTTTTCTTTGTTATTCGATTATATAGTCATTGTTTTCAACGTGCCAAAATAATGTAGACGCGTAAAAGACGCGTAATTTGTTAGAGGACACTCGTCTATCAAGTCAGGAAACTGTGTGATATGGACTTACGAAATTTAAGCAACAGAATGCACATTGCACAAGACTTTGTCTCTCTTGCTCCCTTCATACAAACTACAAGTGTTAGAGAAAAATGGAGTAGGATCTTTTTCGCAGAAATTTTATATAATTTAATTTTGTACTGTAACGCGTTTTTGCTACCGACTGTAGATTTCCTGTTATTAAGAAAAAACATGTAACAATAAATAAATACGTTTCATCTCGAGTACTATTCGAAATAGGAATATGACGGTTTCTGTTGCTTCAGATTATCGTTTCTGTAAGTGAGCTGCAAGCTTTATTAGAACACAGGGGTCGAGAGAACAGAGAAATGCGCGAAGTCGCTTTGTTCGGCACCATGCGGTTCGCCAGAGGAGTGGGGGGAATAATGAGCAACGCGCCACACGGGCGGCTCCGCAAGCGAGCGGAGTCGGGAGAGTGGTGGGGAGAGGTGAACCGGTGAACCAGGTAACTCACCGACTCAGTGGCGGTCGGATCGCCTCGATCGCCGGAGTCGTGGGGAGCAGCAAGTCAGCGGTAGTCGGGAGCCGCGCGCTCACTGAACCATGCTGCTAGCACGACTCACCGACTCTCGACTCGCAGCACGAAGGCGCTGCACGTGTTTAGGCGCTCATTTTTTGCGATTTATACTTGCACTTTGTCTATAGCACATTTATTTTGTAGCTTAGGAAACTTCTGAAGCATGTGGCAAGGGGTTTAGGAAACTTCTGAACAATGTGGCAAGGGGTGTTTATGCAGCTCATTGCTGTCACCAAAGGGACTTTTCGGATCAGATGAACTACCACTCTTTTTTTTTGGATTCATCCATCACTCACTCCTTAGAAGGATCTGGCTCTTTGAATCAGTTCAGGAGCAGATTGCCCATCTCTAGACTGGAGCGCCTCAGTCTCCTCGGCCACCGCGGCCGGCTTTCATGAATTCCAGAACCCACCTTCCCTGCAAATTCCAGTCCCTTCCGCTCCCCGGTGATCGACCACCGGCAGCAACCGTTGGCGATACCACCCGGTCAGCAATTCGCACGTGAACAATGCAAGCAAATACCGTAGATTCAGCAATACCTTGGCAAGCAGACATGTTCCGTGCAACGCGCTGCCTAACTAGCTTCAGCAGTCACGTTGTTCAGTTAACGTGCTTCAGTGAACTTCGGATATTCACAGTGGTTACAAGTTTACCAACTTCACATTTACTCGTAACTAAGGTATGTAATGAACTCCTTTGCTACGTTGTACAATCGTTCTGATGGACATCAGTCCTAGTAGATATTTCATTTTTCTAGGTTTCCGCGCAAGTGAACTTTGGCTTAAAAATGTTCTTCGCAATTGTGATGCTACTCGGCGCCTCGGTTATGGGAGAGTCGCCTATTCGGATACACCCTACTTCTACGGGCGTTCTTTTTGAAAAATTGCCAGCAGTAGTGCACACACCACACTCCGTCGAAATATCCGCAGAATTTAGCATCGCCATGCTTCAAGAGGAGGACTTGGCACTTCAGCAAACCGTTCGCCAATTAATGTCATATGAACCCCCAACTAAATTAATAGAAATGAAGGAAGTAAATTGCATTATATCCCATTTACGTACGCAATTACGCAGTATAACTGACGCTGTCCCGCCTACGCGAGTAAAACGTGCATGGTTTAATGCAGGCAGCACTCTTTTGAAAACTGTTTTCGGAACACCGGACCACAGAGATGCAAAACATTGGAATAATGCTATAAGTGAACTGGCAACACTTACGCAAGGACTACACACTACGGTCACTCACCAGCAGATTCGCTTAACGCACTTAGAGAATAATTTACTTGCAGCTACTAGAAGAATACAAGTAACTGCTAATGAGTTGTCACAGCATTATCAATCTTTAACAAATATTGTGCAACAGGAACTTTCCTCATTTCATCTCGCCGTCACCAACTTGACAAACACCATACAACTCTCTCGAAGTATACTATTTTTACTATTCAATGTCAACACAGCCCAGTCACACTTACAAATGCTACACAGTGCCATTCAGTCAGGTCTACAAAGACGATTAAACCCTCAGTTGCTACCCGCTGAATTGTTTCTTCATCTTCTACATAATATTTCCATTCAGTTATCAGCCCCCCAACAAATGCTTGCCCCAGTAACCAAACAGTCTCTCCCTATATTATGCCGCCGCCACAGTAACGCTTACACGAACAGAAACGCAATTAAGAGTACACATCTCGGTTCCAAATGTCATGTACCAACTGCAATTATGAATGTTATAAAGTGCATGTTTTCCCTACCATTTGGACTCCGTTTCGACAGTATATCACGTGGCAAACTAATGATTACCTCGTAGTCAGTGAGTGATGAGTTCCATCAATGTCGTTTTGTCAGTACATATTTATGTCAGAATCTAATCATGCATACACGTACACATTACTGTGAAATTTCTCTATTTCTATCAGAAGACGTTTCATCGTCATGTACTCGCTTGGTTACTCCTGTTTTAAACTCCATACTTAAACCCGTAGGAAATACTTTATTGTATGCCGTACCAAACGCCACGACGTTTACCTTTTTGTGTTATGATCCACTACAAGGACCTCACACTTATCGAATTACGTTACAAGGAACTGGTTTAGTATATAATATTACCCGCCGTGATGTATCCACGCCTGCTCGGCGTACTGTTACATCCCATCGCACTTACGCATCCTTGAAGCTACCCCCTCCTGTTTTATATCTGCCAGAAATACCTTACCATGCCCACTTGCACGAAGACTGGACAGAATTACCAAGATGGAATTCTACCGTGTCGGTACAATCATTACAACATTTGGTCCGCAGGGAACAAAATACATTTTCCCTCGACCGAGCCTTAGCGCACATAGATGCGTGGAACCAAAAGCAATTTCAAATAAAGGTTTTGGCGCCCTCTATTTCCGATCCTGTTCTGATCTTTATAATAGTAATCATCGCGTTCTTCCTCATAAAGAAGAAGCCCTGGAAAAGTCGGGATCCCGCTCGCGAAATTCCAGACCCCTAATCTGCTGGAATTTGCCAGCTCTAGTTTCCTCATTCCCCCTGTTCACATCTAAGCATATCTTAGACATAATCTGTACTGACATCACACTCACTCCAATTGAATTTACTATGTTAACCACATCATTATTCACATCAATTAAGTACCAATGTTCACCTTTACTTAATGCCACTCAACTGTTACCACTTTCACACTTGTATTGCGTAGAATTATCATCAACCAGATATATTGTAATACACTCTCACTCTACATCAATGTATCTTTGTTTCACACGTCACTTACGAAACCTATGTAACTCACTTCGTATATACTTAAGTGATATGTCACACATTGCTCATTTATTTGATTGGATGTTGTTACTGCCGACTCAGTTAATAATTCGTGGCCGACCGCGGTGGCCGAGGAGACTGAGGCGCTCCAGTCACGGTCTGCACGGCTACTACGGTCGGAGGTTCGAATCCCCCCTCGGGCATGGATATTTGTGCCGTCCTAGTTCGTAAGTAGTTTGTAAGTTTAGGGACTGATGACCCCGTAGTTAAGTCCCATAGACTATACAAACATTTGAACATTTTGAAATAATTCGTGACTCTAGTAAAAACTAGATTGCTACACCCAGTTTCATTATCATGATGCACTTTGATAACTACAATTTTACTACATTGTTACACCTACATTCATTATACGTCATAAACAACACACAATCAGTAACGTTAGAATACTTAATACTACCGAGTCTAGCTAGTGCTACTCAATATTATGCATTGTATCAAATCAACCATTATGTGTTAATTGTTGTATCCTTTACGAGCCTGACTCCTAAATGTTTAACGTTCCATGAGCACCCCATTGTAAGAGTCGGTGGACGAAAATGGGCCACCACCCCAGCAGAAGCCCTATTTGATGCCCGCGCAGGTGAGTTTCAGCCGTGTACAACCCCCACTGCGGAGCCACGGGAAGTCGGCCACCTGCACCTTCCGCGCCCCTGGACCACGCCCTCACCCCGCCGCGCCGACGCCGTCGTGTGTCGTGACAGGGCCGGGCACCGACCAGTAATGTACACTCAACTCATGTATTGAGGCCGTACGGCCTGGTGCATCAAATCTAGTAACCGCACGTTATACAATCGACAACCAACTTCATCAACTACCTCCAACCAATACTCCGAACTTATTCACTAAAGAAATTGCACTGATTTTAGTGACAGGAACAATTAGCGTAGAACTAGTAGTGTGAAACTAAAAAAAACTAAAAACCATATACAGTGGTATATTAAGAAATCTTAAGCTGATATGTTGTTAATTGAATATATATGTTATGTTATTTGCCTTCTGTTTTGATAGCAGTCTCTGTTAAACACTTCTTGTTAGTTCAATTTTGTTTGTTATAATTTTCTGAAATTTGTGTTAATGGAATGTACTGGCCCTCTGAATTAGCATTTAACGAAACCAACAATCATCTCAACCCCTTCCCCCAACCACCCTTCTTCGGAACGGGGAGGGATTGTACGGATCGGCGCTCCTCCCCTAGCAGCATTGTACGGAAATTAATTTATTTTTGTAAAAAAAATCCAAATCTTTAGCTTTTTCGCTCCGACTTTAACCCTCGCCCGACTAAGCTGCAAACCGCTGCCTTGACATTGGGCTCGCTGGTCGCCACTCAGCCGGACATGAGGCCTCGCGATCCGGGCAGCCGCTCTCTTCCCAGCAAGCCGCACACGTTTTTTCCTGCCTTCTCTTCTTCTATACCACCGTGTTGCTCCGTGACGGGCGCCAATCCTTCGTAGGCCCCATTTCCTGTAACTATTATCTGTCGTAATAAACCTTCAAGTGTGCCAGTAAGCCCGGCATTTCTCATTTAGCCGCCCCATCTAGCCCACAACATCCGCTTAGCCACTCCTGACAATCGACATCTGGTACATCATATTTGTGAATATTATATACAATAACTTCCGTCAATCACTTCTGGCAAGAAATTCATCAATGGAGTAGAAGGACTTGGTCACCAAAAAATCCTTTAGACTCTTTTCAAACTGTACTTTATTAGAAATAATTTTTTTATGTCTGCTGGCATGTTATTGAAAATGTGTACTGCTGAATATTGGACACCTTTCTGAGCCAAAGTAAGTGACTTTATATCTTTATTCAAGTTATTCTTGTTTCTAGTATTGATCCCATGGACTAAGCTATTGGTCTGAAAAAAGATATATATTTTAACGACAAATTTCATTAGAGAATAAATGTATTGGGAAGCAGTAGTAAGTATCCCCAGTTCCCATATGACGTTTCTGAGTTGACACCACAAATGATCGGTAATGCACATTTTTTGCGCTCTGAAAACTTTTGCTTGGCCTGATGAGTTGCCCCAGAAAATAATCCCGTATGACATTATGGAGTGAAAGTATGCATAATATGCTAGCTTTTTTACTTTAATATCTCCTATATCTGACAGCATTTGCATAGCAAACAGGGACTTGTTTAGGCGCTTCAGCATTTCTGTGGTACGCCCCTCCCAGTTAAATTTATTATCCAGCTGTAATCCTAAGAATCTGACACTTTCAACTTCTTCTATTCCCTTGTTGTCATACTCTAGGCATATACTGGCAGAAACCTTTTACTAGTCCTAAAGTGCATGTAGTGTGTTTTTTTTTTTTTTTTTTTTTTTCCCGAGGTATAGCGACAGAGAATTGGCTAACAACCATTTATTAATGTCCATGAAAATTTCATTAGATGATCTTTCACTAAAAAATGAGATTGACAGGAAGTGCAAAATGGCTAAGCAGGAGTGGCTAGAAGCCAAATGCAAATCTGTAGAAGAATGTATAACAAGGGGAAAAGTAGATACCGCCTACAGGAAAATAAAAGAGACATTTGGGGACAGGAAAAGCAGCTCTATGAATATTAAGAACTCAGATGGGAAACCAGTTCTCAGCAAAGATGGGAAAGCTGAAAGGTGGAAAGAGTACATAGAGCAGCTCTACAAAGGAAATGAACTTAGAGACGATGTTGTAGGAAGGGAAGAGGAAGTAGATCAAGATGAAATAGGAGATACTATACTGAGAGATGAATTTGACAGAGCCTTGAAAGACCTAGGTCGGAACAAGGCCCCAGGAGTAGATGACATACCCTCAGAGCTACTAAAGTCTCTGGCAGAGCCAGCCATGACAAGACTATTTGAACTGGTGTGTAGGATGTATGAGACAGGCGAAATGCCCTCAGACTTTAAGAAAAATGTAATAATCCCCATTCCAAAGAAATCAGGCGCAGACAGGTGTGAAAATTACAGAACAATCAGTTTGATAAGTCATGGCTGCAAAATTTTAACACGAATTATCTACAGGAGAATGGAAAAGCTGGTAGAAGCTGACCTCGGGGAAGATCAGTTAGCTTTTGTAGATTTGGAGAAAGCATTTGACAATGTTGACTGGAATACACTCTTTCAAATTCTGAAGTCAGCAGGGGTAAAATATAGGGAAAGGAGAGTTATTTACAACTTGTACAAAAGCCAGACCGCAGTTATTAGACTCGAAGGGCATGAAAGGGAAGCATCAGTGGGGAAGGGAGTAAGACAGGGTTGTAGCCTTTCTCCGATGTTATTCAATTTGTACATCGAGCAGGCGGTGAAGGAAAGCAAGGAAAAATTTGGAATAGGGATTAAAGTTCAGGGGGAAGAAATAAAAACATTGCGTTTTGCTGATGACATTGTAATTCTGACAGAGACAGCAAAGGACCTGGAAGAGCAGTTGAATGGAATGGACAGTGTGTTGAAGAGAGCGTATAAAATGAACATTAACAAGAGCAAAACAAAAATAATGGAATGCGGTCTTAGAAAATCAGGCGATGCTGAAGGAATTAGATTAGGTAACGAAACAATTAAGGTGGTAGATGAGTTTTGTTACTTGGGTAGTAAAATAACATGCGATGGTCGCAGTACAACGGATATAAAATGCAGAATGGCCATGGGAAGAAAAGCAATTTTGAAAAAGAGAAATTTGCTAACATCGAATATTAATTTAAGGGTAAGGAAGTCTTTTCTGAAGGCATTTGTGTGGAGTGTTGCCTTGTACGGGAGTGAAACATGGACGATAAGCAGTGCGGACAGGAAGAGAATAGAGGCTTTTGAAATGTGGTGCTACAGAAGAATGCTGAAGATTAGGTGGGTGGATCGCGTAACTAATGAGGAGGTACTGAACAGAATTGGGGAGAAAAAAAATTTCTGGCATACCTTGACTAAAAGAAGGGATCGCTTGGTAGGACACATTCTTAGACATCGAGGAATCGTAAATTTAGCATTGGAGGGAAGTGTGTGGGGTAAAAATCGCAGAGGGAGACCAAGAGACGCGTATAGTCAGCAGATTCAAGTGGATGTGGGTTGCCGTTCTTATGAGGAGATGAAAAGGCTTGCTCAGGATAGAGTAGGGTGGAGAGCTGCATCAAACCAGTCTCCGGACTGAAGACCATAACAACAACACAGATCTTTCTAAGCCTATATTTGATTTACCATTTATTGAAATATCTGTGTCATCTGCAAATAAAACAAACTTGGCCCCCAATAATGTTGGCGATGAAAGGTCATTGACATATACAAGAAAAAGCACGGAGGCTAAGATAGAGCCTTGGGGACCCCACGCGTTATTAGTTCCCAATTTGATGAGGCCTGAGTCTCTGGCAGCGACACCGCACCTCCAGGATTTCCCACAACGGAATACGTCGTCCAGCTCCGGCTCCCTGGCCGTTCTCTCAAGGCTGTCGTTATCTCCCTGGTTAGTACATAGTTGCTGAAGAAGAAAACTTTTAGTCGATGTTTCTTGTCTTTGCCTTAGTTCCAGAAGATGATTAGTTTGTCTTGTCAATAAACATAATTTCCGTATCAGACAGTGTCTTTCAGTTATTATCTCCCGAGGCGAGATATAGCATAGGTCGTATAGGCTGGCCATAGCTGCAACCGACATTGACTCTTTTTGCTGACAGTTACCAATTAAAAGTAGATGGCAGTTTTAACACTTGAAATGACACACTTTGCTTTGTATCACATAACGTCTTGTGTGTTAGTATGGGGAAAATAAAGTGTCCCTTTCGTAAAACTCCGAAAGAACGGTTTCTTTTTTTTTTTTTTTTTTTATGTAAATACAGTAAAATCTCCTCTATGCCGATCAGTTTTAACCACTGAAATTTAAGATGCCTGCCTGTATTAAACAGCTGACGTAGTGCTCCGACCACACGGGCTCAGAAGCGCTACTGTGTGTGTCCAGATCGCCAATGTTTATCTGTTTGGAACAGCCTGTTTTGGAGTGGGTATAGAACAGTTACTGTGATTCAAGAAGTCAAAAGTATTTAAGTTGTTGCAGAAATGACACTAACAATAATTATATCATTACATGCCATAGTTTTAAATACTGCTATCTATTACTGTTACCCATTCAAAAGTTTAATATCTGCGGATTCGGATAACGAACTTGCAGATGTGGATAAAGTGCTGCGGATGCGGTTGCGGATTTGGGCCTTCCGGATGTGGTGTGTACGCGGATAACACTTATCTGCGCAGACCTCTACTTATAAGTGTCATGATTGACATTATTGTATCCCAATTCTTCTGCTCAACATCGACATACATCAACAGCATATCCGCTAATGTCATGTTAAAATATTCTGCAAGACCATTTGTCTGAGGATGGTAGGCAGTTGTTATTCTGTGGACAATGTTACAATTTTACATTACCTCTTATATTAGTTTCGACTGGAATACTTTTCCAGGATCTGATATCATCACACATGGTGTGCCATGCAAAATAATGTCTTCTACAAGGATTTTGCGATATCTGGAGCTTCTGCAGTCGGCACAGGTTTGGTGACAGCGTAGCAGGTGAAGTAGTCTGTGAAGACAATTATCCATTGGTTACCGGTTAGTAAGTTTGGAGACCTACCTAAAATGCTGATTCCAAAACAGTAGAATGGAGCTTGCAACGGGACTGGTTGAGGTGTGTGTAACGTGGCTACTTAATGTGTGTTTGTGCGCGTATGTTGCCTTCAGTACTAACAGATGAAAGATCGTATCGGGCTACTAAAATTATGGATCCGACTGCAATACTACTAGGAGAGTAACTTGACAACTAGTGCGCAACGTAATGCTGACCTACGTAAGGCAAGTTTGGGCACGTCGAAACTTACGCTATCTGACTGAAATATTAGAAGGATTAAAAAGATGCAAAATCTTGGTTTGCTGATAGTCACTTTATGAGAACAATAAAACTATACAATCAGTCT
The DNA here is from genome assembly GCA_026315105.1 of Locusta migratoria. Taxonomy (NCBI): domain Eukaryota; kingdom Metazoa; phylum Arthropoda; class Insecta; order Orthoptera; family Acrididae; genus Locusta; species Locusta migratoria. The sequence continues at coordinate 17,063,458 of CM048755.1, forward strand.
GCATACACAAATAATGAATGCGTGCAAGAAATATTATTTTGTTGTAAAAAGGGAAGTTATACCTTGCTTCACACCAACTCACATTCTTCACTTCATATCGCTCATGTCACCCACTTGCTACAATGTACTTTATTTCCATTAACTTACAATCAATTACAGCGTCAAGAATAATCACAAACAAAATTAAACCAATCAAACTGAATAAATTTGAATTAAAGAAAATTAGCACTCAGCAAATTTGACACGAGTAACATAAACTATAAAAATGAAAAATGTGCATATTATTGCGAAGTCGTGCAATGAGGCAGTTTCTAAAACAGGGATGCAGCCCTACCCTCAGGAAAGGATTAATTATAAAAAAAATCAAAATGTCACAAAGTGAAAGGAACTGCTTTTTTATTATTACGTTTGGTTAATGCCCTATCCATATTATTACAACAATTACAGTGACGATCCACGAATTAATCAAGGTTGTGTATAGGTTCCTACTGAATGGAAAGTGATATAAAATAAAATGGGCGACCTTGCACAATGCAAAAAACATTTAAAGTAAATTACCAAAAAATTAGCAACATTATGAAGAACTCCGGGCTGTGTCCACCGCGAGCTCCAGTGCAACCGTCACGCTCCGCTACTACTCTCCGACTCCTCGCGCGGCAACACCGAGCAAAGCCCGCCTACCGGCCGCCAAAGATAATCCCAACAAAGAATATATATGTTGTTGCCAATATATATAATATCAAAACTTAAGGTAGGAAATTTCCATTCAGTAGCCACCTTACAAGCTACAACGTGTGGAATTGGTACCAGATGCCCTGGAGGTAATTGTGGCTCATGATTCCGTCTCTGGCACTCCTTACAGTAACTCACAAAGTGCTTGACAGATCGGTAGAGACCTGGCCAGTAAAACCTGTGTTTGCTTATGTCTAGGGGTCTTCATGAATTCTAGATGACCGGATATTGGAGAATTGGGGAAATACTTGAGAATAGCTGGCTGGAGATGAGACGGAATGACCAATAGTCATTTGGGGCCCAATGGATCGTAGTTACTTTAATACAATGTCCCGTTTATATGTTGAAACTCTCCTTTGGTTAGTTTTCCTTTCTCCAAAGCCTCTATGGTCTGTAATAATGCAGCAGCATCCCTCTGTTCAGCAGTAATGTCACCTTACTCAGTGAGGGCTGAAATTTCATCGATGGTGTTGTGTTCTGCTAGTGGAATCCTCCAAAGGTAGTCGGCATCCTTGTTGTTGAGGCCCATTTTCGAATACCACTGTGACATTGTACTCTTGGAGTCTTAGTGCCAATCTTGCTAATCGACCTGATGGACCCTTCATACACTGGTCAGCCAACATAAATACTGGTGGTGTCACAATGGTGAATGGTTTGTTGAATAAATACAGTCAGAACTTGATGATAGCCCATATAATGGTGAGACATTCCTTCTTGTTTGTAGAGCAGTTTGTTTCAGACTTTGAGGGAACACTTGATGCATAGGCTATCACCTTTTCAGCACCTTTCTACATCTACACCTACATCCATACTCTGCAAACCACCAGACAGTGTGTGGCAGAGGGTACCTTGAGTACCACTATCAGTTCTAAAATGTTTGTATAGCTTATGGGACTTAACTACAGGGTCATCAGTCCCTAAACTTACAAACTAGCTAATACTAAGGACGGCACAAATATCCATGCCCGAGGGGGGATTAGAACCTCCGACCGTAGTGGCCGTGCAGACCGTGACTGGAGCGCCTCAGTCCCCTCGGCCACCGCGGCCGGCACTATCAGTTCTCCCTCCTATTCCAGTCACGTATTGTTCGCGAAAAGACTGTCGGTATGCCACTATGTGGGCTCTAATCTCTCTGTTTTTATCCTCATGATCTCTTTGCGAGATGTACGTAGGAAGGAGCAATACACTGTTAGACTCCTCGGTAAAGGTATGTTCTTGGAACTTCAACAAAAGCACGTACCGAGCGACAGAGCGTCTCTCCAGCAGTCTTCCACTGGAGTTTATCGATCATCTTCATAACACTTTCACGATTACTAAATGATCCTGTAATGAAGGGCACTGCTCTCTCCAGTAGATCTTTTCTACTTCCTCTATCAACCCCACCTGGTACGAATCCCACACTGGTGAGCAGTATTCCAGCAGTGGGCTAACAAGTGTACTGTAACCTACTTCCTTTGTTTTCGGACTGCATTTCCTTAGGATTCTTCCAATGAATCTAAGTCTGGCATTTGCTTTACCGACAATTGATTTTATATGGTCGTTACTTTTCAAATCACTCCTAATGTCTACTCTCAGATAATTTATGGAATTAACTGCTTTCAGTTGCTCACCTGCTATAGTGTAGCTAAATGATAGAGCTTTCTTTCTATGTATTCGCAGGATATTACACTTGTCTACATTGAGATTCAATTGCCATTCAATTGCCATTCCATTGTTACGACCTCTCTATATATACTACAGCAACATCTGCAAAAAGCCTCAGTGAACTTCTGATATTATCCACAAGGTCATTTATTTATATTGTGAATAGCAATGGACCCACGACACTCCCCTGTGGAACACATGACATCACTCTTACTTCGGAAGACTTCTCTCCATTGACAATGACATGCTGCATTCTGTTATCTAGGATATCCTCTATCCAATCACATTAATTGGTCTGACAGACCATATGCTATTACTTTGTTCATTAAACGACTGGGGGGAACTGTATCAAACGCCTTATGAAAGTCAAGACACAAGGCATCAACCTGAGAACCCATGTCTATGTCCCCCTGAGTCCCGTGGACGAATAGCGCGAGCTGGGTTTCACACGATCGCCTTTTTCGATACCCATGGTGATTCCTACAGAGCAGATTTCTAGTCTCCAGAAATGTGATTATACTCGAACATAACACATTTTCAAAAAATCTACAACTGCCCGACATTAGAGGAATAGGCCTATAGTTCTGCACATCTCTTCGACGTCCCTTCTTGAAAATGAGGGTGACCTGCACCATTTTCCAATCTTTTGGAATGGTGCCGGCCGCGGTGGCCGAGGGGACTGAGGCGCTCCAGTCACGGTCTGCACGGCCACTACGGTCGGGGGTTCGAATCCCCCCTCGGGCATGGATATTTGTGCCGACCTAGTTCGTAGGTAGTTCATAAGTAGTTTGTAAGTTTAGGGATTGATGACCCCGTAGTTAAGTCCCATAGACTATACAAACATTTTTTTTGGAATGCTACACTCTTCTAGATACCTACAGTACACCACTGCAAGAAGGGGGGGGGAGGGGCAAGTTCTTTCACGTAATCTGTGTAAAATCGAACTGGTATGCGATCAGGTCCTGCGGCCTTTCCTCTTTTGAGCGATTTTGCTTGTTTTTCTATCCCTCTGTCAATTATTTCGATATTTGCCATTTTGTAATCTGAGCAGAAATCTAGGGAACGAACTACAGTGCAATCGTCCTCTGTGAAACAGCTTTGGAAAAAGACAGCTTTTAGAGTGTCATCCTCTGTTTCAATATCATTTTTGTCACTGAGTGTCTGGACATTTTGTTTCGATCCACTACTGCTTTGACATAAAACCAAAATTTCTTAGGATTCTCCGCCAAGTCAGTACATAGAACTTTACTTTCGAATTCGTTGAACACCTCTTGCATAGCCCTTATCACGCTTCATTTCCCTTCACATAATTTTTGTTTGTCTATAAGGCTCTGGCTATGTTTATGTTTTCAGTGAAGTTCCCTTTGATTCCTGAATTTGTACGAGCACTACAACAATCCCATAACTGCCAGCATCAGTGTGAAGTTTGGTTTCAGCGTTCTCGTCAAAGTTAGAACTGGTGCGGTAGTTAGAGCTTCCTTAAGTGCCCGGAAAGCTTTTTCTTTTGTCTCGTCCCAGTAAAACTTGGCACCTCCCTGCAGAAGTTCTTGTAATGGATGGACCTTGTTAAAAACCATTTTATGAAACGCTGATAGTATGTGCACAGCCAGAGAAAACTTCTCACATCATGAATGTACTGAGGGGTTTCGAAATTCTGCGACTGCCCTTATTTTATCTGGAGCTGAACAAACACCATCTCCATTGACGAGGTGCCCCAGATTTTTTACCTCTTTGGCATTGAAGAGGTGCTACTTTAAGTTGAGGTGGAGTCCTGCAGACTGAACCCACTTCAACGCAGTTGACAGGCGGCTTAGATGTTCTGCTAATGTCCTTGAGAACACGACCATGTCATATAGATAACAAAGACATGTCATCCATTTAACATGTCGAAGCAAGTTGTCCATCATGCGTTCAAATGTGGCCGAAGCATTATACAGCCCAAACGGCAAGACTATGAATTCGTAGAAGCCATCACATTTAATAAAAGCAGTCTTCTCCCTGTCGGTTTCCTCAACCTCTATTTGCCAGTAACTTGTCTGCATGTCCATGGTTGAGAAGCGTGTAGCTTCCTTTCAAACAGTCCAAGGCGTCATCAGTGTGCAGCTGTGGGTTGACATCTTTCTTTGTGATTTTGTTCAGCCACAGAGAGTTGACACAGAAACGCCACGTGCCATCCTCCTCCTTCACGAAGACTACCGGAGACGACCAGGGACTCTCTGAAGGTTGGGGTTGAATAATGTCATCATGGAACATAATCTCCACTTCTTCCTGAATTATCCATCTTTCAGCTGGGGACACACTGTACAATCGATGGCTAATTGGCAGATGGTCCCCAGTATTGATACGGAGTTTTAACGTGGGCCGTTTTATCTGGCTCTTGTCCTGCCTGGCTCGGAATACACCAGAAAATTGGTGTACTATGGTTAATACCTGCTGATGTTGTTCCTGGGTCAGACCAGGCCCTATATGCAATTACATAGTAGTTTCCTCTAGTGCATTGTCAACAGTAACAGCAGAGCATGTGACTTCGATGATGACATTGAGCTCACCGTCCTGGACTGATCCAGCTGTTCCAATACACTTTCCTTTAGGAATGAATTGCGATTGTTCGTGTAAATTAGTGATCCAAAAGTTCTCCTCGAACACCTGTAATGCTTATGATAGCCGCTGGAAGGTAGATTTCCTTCATTATACCGATTAGCTTTTTGCAAATGACAAGCACTTCACAGTTCAACTGGTCATCTCAGCTGTTGACAAACTCTTCTCGTTGTTAACCGCGGGATCTCAACATTCTGAAGAGCAAACAACCTTCCATGGGAATACATGTTATTTGTACTCATCCTAACAGCTTTCTCAATTTTATATCTCAGATTTTCCACAGTCAGTGACAGCCTGGGAAGCCTGAAAGAAGTGAGGATGGTGTTATGGCTACATTCTGTTAAAACAACAAATTCAAATGATTGCATCCTGTTGTTGATAGTTATTTTTGTGACACATGTTTCTGCCGGCGAGATGTATTTTCCATTTGCGACCTTCAGTACATTTGCTTTTGCATCACAGAACATTATCTTCTTTAGTTTGCAGCGGTAATCATTTGACTCCCTGACATACAGAACTGATGTCCATGGCCATAATCTGATGGTCGCTCGGTCCAACAGTCACAGCTGCCTTAAACTGTTGTAATTCTTCTCTCACAATTTGATCTATGAGAGAAACAAAATCATGCTGGTCGTCCACAATGGCCGTAGGGACTAAAATTGGAAGTCTGTCATACTTCTTTCATCTAACCCTCCTCTGTTGAATCTCTTCAATTTTCTGATACCATTTGATAAATTCTTGTGTAGTTGAAACATCTTTCAACATAAGAGCTCGTAACATCTCTTCTGTAATGCCCTTCATAGGTGTGAAATTTTAGTGGCCTCAGTCATAGCCAGGTTAGCTACATGATATACAGCCAAAACATTCTGTATATACAACAGTGTTGACTCACCATGTCGTTGGGCCCTGTTTTTCAATTTCTCTTGCGATAAACGGACTTGTTGCTGGTGGTCTCCAAACGTCTTCTTACGGTCCATCTGGGAATTTGTCCCAGCTATCGAGCTTGTCCTCAATGTTTTCGAACCACTACTTGGCTGTCCCATCCAGGTAGAAATATACGTTCTCCATGCACATGTGTGACCCCACCTATTATACTTTGTGACTCGGTCGAATCCTTTCAGCCATTTGTTTAGGTCCTATCCATTGTTTTCCTGAGAACACCGATCGGTGTCTGATGTGCAACTGGCCGTTTTCGTATCCATGGGTCTTTTGATAACACAGACATTCAGTAGGAGGTAGTGAGTACAACCTTTGTATTCTGGTTCTTGTTGATGTAGGCAACAGCTATTATGCTGCCTAGACGGAGCCACGGCGATGCAGATGTTTTGCTGTGTACCTGGTACCTCCATCAAATAGCGTCAAGTTGAAATCAGAATTTGAATGCTGGGTCATTAAGAAAGCATAGTTTACACTTAGAATAGGTTTATTGCTAACACAATGAAATGATTTAGATAAGATATCTGCATGGTGCAAAAATGGCAACTGACTATAAAAAATGAGAAGTGTGAAGTCATCCATATGACCACTAAAAGAAATCCATTAAACCTCATGTACATTAAAAAAAGTCAAATCTACAGGCCATCAATTCAACTAAATACCTAGGAGTAACAATTAAGAGCAACTTTACTTGGAAAAAACACATAGGTAATATTGTACAGAAGGCGAACCAAAGGCTATTTTCATTGGCAGAAGTTGCACAGATGTACTAAAAAAACTGCCTACACTACACTTGTGTGTACTATTTTGGAGTATTGCTGTTCACTGTGGGATCTACACCAGGTGGGACTATGTAAACGAAGGCTTCCGTGGCCGTTGTCATTGTTTATAAAACTCTTCTGGGTGTTGGACCGCATCGTCAAAATATCAAATACTTCACCGACGTTTCGGCCACTATTGCAAGTGGCCGAAACGTCGGTGAAGTATTTGATATTTTGACGATGTGGTCCAACACCCAGAAGAGTTTTATAAACAGGTGGGACTGTTGGACAATTTGAAGAAAGTTCAGAGAAAGGCAGCTTGTTTTGTATTATCGTAATAAAGGGAAGAGAGTATCATGGCAATGATGCATGAGCTGGGGTGGAAATCAATAAGAGAAAGGCTTTATTCATTGTGGTGAGATCTTATTGTAAAATGTCTTTCACCAACTTTCTCTTCCAAATGTGAATACATTTTGTTAGCAGCCACCTACATAGGGTGACATGATCACCGAAATCAGATAAAAAACAGAAAGATTTGGGTTTTCCTTTTTGATGCAAGCTATTAGAGAATGGAACTGTACAGAAATATCTTGAAGGCAGTTTGATGAATCCCCCCCCCCCCCCTGCGCCATGCATTTCGATGTGACTTGCAGAGTATTTATGTAAATGTATGTGAAGTAGGAAACTAAGAGTCAGCCCAGCTTGCCTGAATAAGCCTTATACAAATGAGGTGTGGCAGTAAAGAGGTTGCCCGCTATAAGGTGTATAAGAGGACAAAAAGAATAATTCCTGGATTTTTCCTTGATTTTCGGGTAGACAGTAAAATTTTTCCCAGGTTAAAATACACTTTTTTGGAGTGAGATGCACTTCTTCCTAGGTGAATTACACTTTTTCTGTTATGAGTAGCAATGTAATTGACTTGGAGTAGTAGAACATCTATTCTTTAAAAATGTAATGTTTTATACAGCGCCACAGAACTTCCTAGTGTTAAAATGCACATATGATGTTGGTGTGTTTGTAGTGATGTGTACAAGTCGGTAACAGTGCGACAATTCATGAAATGTAAGAGTGTCCATTCATGTGTCAGCTGCAAACAGCCAGTGAGAATGATGATTTTTACATCTGTCTCGTAAATGAATCTTGCATATCTTTCAGTTGTTTCATGATAATGAAGATGATATAAATTATAAGAAGACCATTTAACATTTACTTTGTAAAATACTTAGCATTTTTTAATGAATATGTTACGATTTTCATGTCTATTAGGCTGAAACCCGACAGAACAGCTTCAATTGCTTGTGAAAAATTTTGCTCTTTTTTTTTTTCCAAATATACCAGGTGATCAAAAAGTCCGTATAAATTTGAAAACTTAATAAATCACGGAATAATGTAGAGAGAGAGATCAAAATTGACACATATGCTTGAAATGACATGGGGTTTTATTACAACCAAAAAAAGATCAAAAATGATCAGAAAGGCAATAATTAGCATAACAAATTAAGACAAAGCAAAGATGATATTCTTTACAGGAAATGCTCAATATGTTCACCATCATTCCTCAACAATAGCTATAGTTGAGGAATAATGTTGCGAACAGCACTGTAAAGCTTGTTTGAAGTTATGGTGAGGAATTAGCGTCCGATGTTGTATTTCAGCATCCCTAATGATGTCAATCAATCACGATACACTTGCAACTTCAGGTAACCCCAAAGCCAATAATCGCACGGTCTGAGGTCTGGGGACCTGGGAGGCCAAGCATGATGAAAGTGGCAGATGAGCACATGATCATCACCAAACAACGCGTGCAAGAGATCTTTCACACGTCTAGCAATAATTTTTTTTTGTTCTAATAAAACCCCATGTCATTCAAAGCATGTGTGTCAATTTTTACCTCTCTATCTACATTATTCCGCGATTTATTAAGTATTCAAATTTATACTGACTTTTTGATCATCCGGTATTACGATTTTTGATTACACATCGTTGTGTAGAAACCGAATAAAACAACGTAAGTAAGACCCAAATGCATAATTACTTAGAAACTCCTTATTCTCTGTCTTCAATTCCCGTAACGTTTAAGAATACGTAATTACACTTTTTGCCATTGTTGCTGCATAATTTGTAATCTATTACAGAACTAAAATAAATATGATAAACTAATCTTGAATCTTCATCTTTTATAGAGTGAGTTGGCCTTTAACATATATCAAACAAAAATGTGCCGTTAATTTTTTAAATAATGGCTGGTCTTCAGAGTCGTAAATTTCCCTAAATGTTACGAACAGGAGTCAAATGGTTCACAATTTAAGAAATCCATAGCACATTCTCACAGTCATATTGTGTAGAAGGTGATTTACTTTGAAAGTAACGATTGTTAAACAACTACAGTATTCACAATTTTATCCGTGACTTGCTAGAAATGTAAGTAAATTAGACATCAGGATCATCAAAAGCAGTTTGTTGTGAAGTTATGCATATTCTTCATTCTAATGCCTTTGACACATTCTACTATAGGCAGACACTTGTAGGCTAGGTGCCCGGTGTTTTGTTATTGCAAATTGCACATTATCATTTCAAAAAGTTTTGTTTTCAAATTATTCTCTCATTTATGTTTTATTACTGCAATATTACTGTGTAGTAGTGGGCTAAAGTGAAGTTCTTACTAGCCAAAATTACGAAAAAATTAACTTATTACTTAAACAATGAAAAATTCTCCGAGTCATAAAAATTTCCAGGTTATTTCACATAGCATCCCACCAGTGTGCACCACACCTTGAGATTGAAGTTACTTTTATTTATTTATTTTACTTATTTCAAAAGAACGTTCTCATGACACAGGCAGTTAAGCCTGCGTCGTCATACCCTGTGACACAATGTTCCATCACTACACAACACTGTGATTACTGAAGCATGCACAAGGGTTCACGGTGACAGGAGTGGTGGCACTCCGCAGTCCCCAGTTCAGGTGCTCCAGGTTCATTAAGACAGTACCCAGCAACTGAATGCTGACCACCTTGAGGGGAAGAGTGGTTCACTGAGTTGCACAGACAGTTTACCTAGGATGTGTCAACTGAAGTTCTCCTGTGGTTTGTCATAAAGTCAAATTTATTACGAGGCACAATAACTTAGTATACTTTTAATATACTAATTAGTGCTTCAGTTCTGAAACAGTCAAATCTTGATTTGCAGACAGTTCTATCAATTGTAGAATCACAAGACACTGCAGATTTATTTATTCATGCATTCATTAACTGTACAGAGTAACCCAGCACCTTGAAATATAAGGTGAGTCGGATACTACTACATCCAAGTACTGTTAACCCTTCCATTCCCAGTGTTGTTCCTGGACACCAACATATTAAAAGGTGATTTATACCATATTTTGTGCATCAATCCTTAAAATTACATTTTCGTTGATGAACAACACGCTTTTAGTACGACATTTTGCCGCTCAGTATGGCGTGTAGCCACTTCTGAGGCATTAATCTGTCCATTTTGGAGATTGTGTTGCATCGCCTTCTGTACATGGCCGAGTGTGCGCGTGAGTGTTGTTTCTTTTATTTTATTCCGACAGTGAATTGTCTTGTCTTTGGTGCTGTGGCAAAGATTATGCTAGCATTATTGATCTGGGAGTGTTAACTATCAACAAAATAATGTTCAAGTAATAAAATACCCCGATACAAACATCTGTGTTGAGTATGAAATACGACATAAAAAAATCAATAATTTGACCAAAATTTTTAAAACACAATTTTGATGTTTACTGCACTGAATTAATACAAAAAACACTGAATTTTAATTTTTCCAAAGCTGATTTCATAATGTGGGACAGAAAGGGTTAAGAGTTTTATTCGTCAACAGTTGCTGATGCTATATAAACTTCTTTAGTGTTATTAAGAATTTAGTGCTTTACAACCCTTAAGGTGGTTTTACATAATTTGTTTGTCCACAGTAGTAAAAAAATTATAACAAGAAAATATCCTAAGCAATAACAATAAAAGCAATACAATAAGTCTGGTAGATAATAAGTTGCAGTGTGTAGAGAGAAGTGATATGCTAAACTAGCTAATTGATACTCATCTGTTTCTACATATTTCAGGTGAGAGGGTCTCCGCAGAACTTCAAGCTAGTTTGTGTACATCTAGGTCTTACTGTGTCTTTTCGCACATGTGTGCGTGCGTGTCAGAACACTACATGGTATTCTGAAGTTCTTTAATTAATAACTGGTGGTTGTGAAGTATTCTATGTCTTGCCCTGCATACAATCAACTTGAGGTAAGAAAGGTTGATTCATAGAATACAAAAATTTTAGCTTTACGTAAGGAATGAACTTGTAAATTGACTGAGATAGTTGTTTATAGCTGCTTGAATGCAGTAATCTTTCTATAACATAATACATTTCAAGTTTTATAAATAGTGTGTACAGAAGGTAAATTTATGCACAAAATAAATTGTTTCTAGTTTTACACAGAGAAAATAATATTCTTATTACACCTAGCTAGAGCAGTAACACATTACACTCCTTGTTTACAGTGTACAATATACAATGAGTCATTTGGGAGGAGACTATTCAGTTCTCGAAGCTGTTCCCTCCCAAGTGACACTTGCCTTATTTGTGATTGCTTGTGTCAGTTATCATCATCTGTTTCATGGTTGTTACTGCCTTTGTTGTTGGTTGTGGCTGTATTTTGGCATGCAGTGTTGTGTGTTGTTAGTTGGAGACCCTTATGTATTAATCTCTTCTTATTCATGTTTACTTAGTGTGTTGCTTCCTTCCTCCATTTCTGAATTTGCAGCCATACTCATGTTGTCCCATCTGGTAGTTAGTTATGTTTGTGCTTATCTATGACCCTTTCCATAAGGATTTTGGTGCTTGTATGCTTTGTGCAGTGTGTTAAGTACTATATCAGTTACACTGTTAATTGTATTCCGACCGTCAGGATCACATGTTATTTTAGAAATATTATTGTCATTCTGAATAGGTCTCACATATGCCAGCATATTGCTTTGTGGTGTGACACGTTCTGATGTCCCAATTTATTTACAGATGCATCACTCATTGTTAGTTCCGTAAGATTTTAGCCTACCTGATGCAGCTCTATGGTCAGTCAGGAAATTGACCATTCCCTAGCTTGGGTTGAAATGTTTCAGCCATAGTTTTTCACCTATATCAGGGAAGATAGAGTATACCTGGTGACATATATTGGATGCCTCCCACTCCCTCAGCCACATTTGAACCAAGTCACTTTTTGGCAATTTTCATTTTTTTACATAAATGTAGTAAACAGACCAAGGCACAGTTACTGTGATGAAAGGAACTACATTTGGCTTCTTCCTGTGTGAATAACATGAGGACAATGTTATACATGCTGAGGAGAAAGGAATCAAGTCAGTGACTTAGTTCTTTTCTGCGCGGCATGTCACGTCCCACCAGCAGATTTTACTATCAGCGAGCTTGTACCACACCAACTACATGCTAGATAGCATTGGTCTGCAGCATGCAGGTATAGTAAGCGCAACAAATCAGTAACTTGGCGCCAACTTCATCAGGTGTCACAGTTACTGTTGAGTGTTGTAAGTGACTGAATACAGTCTTTCTAAATGTCTCCCAAATGAAAGCGAAATGAAAGTAAGGACAAGAGGAAGAGAATCAAGGGGGTTAGAGTTCATGGGTTGCCATATATTGACTACAGCAGGAAAGCAGTTTCCGGAAAATCTATTGGTGGTGATTGCAGGTAAGGTAACAGTACTGATATTTACTCATTCGGCAAATTCAGTGTAATATAAAATCCATAGCATATCGATAGTGCTGAACAGCAACATCGTATGTAAAAAAAAAAAAAAAAAAAATACTGGAAAATAATTTTGAAGCCATAAATTAAATAAAAATTGTCAACGACGTTCCTTTACGAACAAACTAACATACGAGGTTGCAGTTCAACACCATTGATGTGCTACATGCTTATAATTACTTAATTCCAGATGCCGATTGGAATGTTTCCAACGTATCACTGAGGATGGTCACAGTGAGATACATTCAAACTTTTTAAACATGGACAACAAAAATAGTCAGGACATTTATCTACAAGGGTTAATTGTGGCAAGTTGCATTACTAAAAGAAGGCCAAGAAAAGTTGTCAGTGACATCAATAGCATCAGTAAACAACATTCCTTTGTGTACCATGCAATTTTCCATGGTAAAAGAGTTCGTGCCTGCAAAAGTGCTTTTTTCTGTCTTCATGCTGTATCACAGAAACACGTTTTCCGTATTTGGCAGTTACTAGTTAAAGGTCAACTCTTGGCTCAGAAACCTATGCACAAAATGTTCCTTAAGAAATATCCAGATGTAATTGTGAAATAAAACTATAGGAAACATTTTCATGAAAATTACAATTTTCATTTTGGACGTCCGCAAATTGATGTATGTGGCAAATGCGAAAAACTTCAGGCTAAGTTAAGAAGTCCACATATCTCTGACAGTAGCAAGCAAGCTGCAGAACTTCAGTTGGATATTCACAAGTGGCACAGCAGGCAGTTTTATAAATCCATTAAAATAACTGAGCAAGAATGTATGGGCAGGGATGACATTGATGGACTAGCTTTCAACTTTATGCAAAACTTGCCCCTACCAAACATCCCAGTGCAAGAAACATTATATTTACGTCAGCTGTGGCTTAACTGTTTCTGCATTTATGATATAGAGTCCAGGCATTCTACAGTCTACTTGTATCATGAAGGTCAAGAAAAAAAAGAAACAAATGAGGTCTGTTCCTTCCTGTATCATTACATTGAAAACTATGTATCTAAAAATGTTACAGAACTACAGCTGTTCTCAGACGGAGAACCTGGACAAAATAAAAATAATACTGTGTTAATCATGTGCCTTGCATTGACAATGAAAATTTTTTAAAAATCACTCACAGTTCTCTCTCTTGTGACCTTGTGTTTGGAACATGTAAGAGACAAATATGAAAATTTGATCGAGTATACACCCCTAAATAGTATGTGGAAATTATAGCCAACAGTCTTTCTGAAGTTACAGTCGTTATGGTGGAAAGTAAAGACATAATGGATTTTGATGCATGGTGACCTCGCCATAAAAAAATTGAAAAAATTAAAATAAATAAAAAAAATGTACAGTCTAAGGGAATGTCACATTCAAGAGGCCTCACCGAGAAAAACAAAATTTTTCGTTTCAATGTTCAAACAGTTTGGTTTGAAGCAATGAAACTGGGAGTCGTGACTGCCTACCCTTTCATAAACATCAGTGTCAGTCACACCCATCATCTAGCAAAAACTGAACTTGGAACTTGCTTCATTTCAAACTGGATTGAAAAAGACTACATGATGGGAAGAAAGTGTGAATCAATATAAATAAAATTGAAAATTTTCAGAAACTGATGAAATACATCCATGGACAAGACACTGACATTTTTTATGAGGAGATTTTGAAATGGCTGACTTCAAGTGATAACTCACTGTGATATGAACTATTCCGATCTTTGAATTCTATTATATAGTTGTTTTCATGTTCAGTTGAAGATAATTTACCAATAAATTTAAGCTTAAATCCAGAAATGTGTATCTTTGAATGTATTATACTCACGAAAAGTACTAATTCCTTCATTGACTGGAGAAAGGAACTATATTACAAATTTTAAACTTTTTTTCAGAAGATACTTTTCACAGTATACAAAATTATTTTCATTCTCAGTATGTACGGTTAGTGAATGTCGAAAATTTCAATGCAATCTGTTAAATAGTTTAACAATAAAACAGTTCTCTGTCTCTCCTGAAAAGAACGAAAAAGTGACATAGTTCCTTTCTCCAATGACCGATTCATTTGTGTTTTGTTTGAGACAGTGGTTCCCGTGACTCAGTGACTTTAATGAGCCTACATCTCTTGAGCCAGTAATATGCAGCTCAATGAAGTATTGTTATGTTTATGGGACATGTCATTATCAAGCAGAGTGCCTCTAGCAATGTAGTGTTGAAGACTCCAGTCATTCTCAGCAGTACACTACATTGACCCAGTCTTGCAGTTGTCTTGTTGGTCTGCATGTGATGGATACAAAAGTCACGATATGGTATGTTATGGACAATTTGTAATACTTCATATTTAGTCTTGGAAGTTTGTTCAAAATTTTAGATGGTTTGCCAACTGTCAGTTTGATGTGTTCATTGAAAGTGTTTTTCATCAAGATGTTGTCCTAGATAGCAAGTGGCCATCTTCCTCTTTATGCTTGTATTGTTTAACTTTGGGACTGGGTTCCTCTGTAGTGTTCTTCTGAACAACAAATAGCAATTTTGTTGGGTGATATATTTATATTTGCACCAACTGTTCATTTTCTGAAGCAGGTCCCCAGTCCTGCTCTTGAGTTGGCTGACACCACCACAAACAGGTCACCTGTGTATGCCACCAGAAGTTCACAAAAGCCCGCATTATGTCCATTAGTATGGCCACTACATATCTGTTACTGATGTTTTTGTTCATGGCCACACTTAGTTGACAGCATTACATGGCAAATCAGTTGATACATTTTAGGGTTTTAGTCTTTGAGATTTCTTGATTATCACTACATTAACTCATTACTACATAAGTAGTTTTCCACAGGTTTGAAAATCTGTCCATTACAGGGTGTATAAATGGAGGAAAAAAACCTGATTTTTTTTCCTGGTATTCCCAGTTAAAAATACACTTTTTACTGTTTACAGACCCTTTTATCCATGCTAATGATACTATACTTTTCATTTGAGCTGTAAAACGTATTGATCATTTGAAAGTTAAATGTTTTATATACTGGCTTAGAACATTGAAATGTGATTTATTCATCCTGTTACATACATACAAATTTCAAATCATCTGATTGTGTAAAGGAGACATGTCAAGTTATACAATGTAAGCATTTTATAATACACATTTTATATACATACATCAGTTGCAGTTTCAAAATATTTATTATAGTTGTTATTGCAAAGAATGAAACTAATTCCCTCATTCAAACAAATTCACCAACAGAATAGTAGCACTTTTCAACCAGGAGAGCAAAAAGTTGTTTTGTTTCTGTGAACCAAGCTCCATGATAAATATATTATTGCCCTCTACTTTATTGTAAATTTTTAATCCCATGTACTCTGATGTTTGGACATGGAATTTTAGGTGGTGCATTAAAAATTTAAAATTATCTCTGTGGTAAATGCTGTAGTTGTGGTGGAAACGGAAAGTGTCCAGTGTATGTTGATTTTTGTACAAGAAAATCAATATCGCATATAATATAAAAGGAGGGAATAGATAGTAGTTTTAAATTTTTTAACAGTGGTCAACAAGACACCCATTGTTTGGCAATGCACATATTCCAAATTATTTTCTTTTGTAGTATTATGAATCTTGAGATATTTGCTGAATTTCCCCAGAAGATTATGCCATAAGGGCAATTCCAATGTCATGGGTGGGACAGTTGCAACTATGTTTCTCAACATTCTAAAGCTAATGTAACAAAATGTATAAATAGAAATAAAGTAAAAATTTATTGGTTATCATACTAATAGTTGTTTTACCTTCCCTTTAAATTAGAATGTCAGAAGTTTACAAACTGAGCTGTTTATCATCTTTAAAACTGTCATGGGTGGGACAGAAAATTGACAAAGCACTGAATATCCACCAACATTTTACAAAAAGTTTGTGAATTAGGCGCTTATTTTCTTTTGACAATACTGAATTCACACTAATAAAACAATTCTCTACACTACCATATATAAATAAATATTGAAATTTTAATATTTACTTATAATAACGGCAACCAAAGATTGTCATGGGCGGGACAAGGAATGTCACGGGTGGGACTCGTGTGAAGTAGAATATGTTTATTTTTTATTTAAAATCAATTTTATTATATAAATTACCTTCGAAACAGCAGATAACATATTTAGATAACACTTTCAATTCCAACAACCTTGTTTAAAACTTTGGTTGTCTATAAATAAAAAATTCCAGTACAGTATTACTTTAAAGTCATGAGTACTTATTTCACTTTAAAAAATGTGCCACTTAGAAAAATGTACAGTTACTTCACACCCACTTTCAAAAATGTCTAAATTGTCTGAAAACTCATACGTTGTCCCTAACATGTTTGATGTTTGGATTTGAAAGAATACCACAAACTTGTTGAAACTCTATGAAGGATACATCCTTCTCATCAACTTTGAATAACTTTGCCAAGTCTCCTACAAATCACATACACATAATCTGTATTTCTCCACTGTCTTCAACACTTCTCTGTGCAATTGCAACACACCCCGTATTTTGTGGATTTCTTTCTTGCAGTTTGGAACTGCACTAAAATAATTGTTCCTGGCTTGATTTTTTCCACAGTTGATTCGGAACGTGTAACTCCTTGGGGATTGTGTGTCAACAGATCATTGGGATATGATTCCTTATCACTCACTTCAGAAACAGTGTAGATAAGAGAACATATATTGCACGAAAGTTGAAAACCTGCACTTTCTGTAAATCTGATTTTAGGTTATTGGTATCATAACCATTGAAGTAATGCTTGCTACGAATATTTTTTTTATTTTTTTAACAGATTCCAATCTTTCAGCCAGTAGCTCTCTGTTTTCATCAATTTGATCCCTTGTCAAAAGAACAAAGTTTATTTCAGAAACAGTTGATTTAGCACAGTCTAAAAAGTCCTGTGCAGTGCTGATAGTGACTTTTCTTTGCTTAACTTTTATTCCAAACAGAGCTTTTTGTTACAGCAACAATGCCATCCACTGCATCTTTCCCATGTGATGTTGCAAAGAAAAACTATTCTCCAGACACTCCAAAGTCTTGCATCATGTAGCACAGGTTAGAAATGGTGAATATGTTCTTAAATTGACCTGTGTAACCATCAGAAAAAATTCTAATAGAGGTCAAGTTTGGAAGATCTTGTTTCAGATTGCTTATTATCATCATCTTCAAACAAGCATAAACTGAATACTTGTCATGGCATAGTTCATCAATAACAACTGCATATGACTGTAGTCCTGTTTTCAACCAAGCACAAACAGTAACCACTGTAATCTTTGTACGACTCCAGTGAGCACTTTAAATCTCATCCTGTGTTCGTGCTACATAATTTTCTGCAACATCTATTTGCAATATCACTTCATCATCACTAACTGCTGTTTTTGCAGTCTTGAAAGCTGCAGATTGCATCCTTTAAACAAAGAAATGCTCTATGAATTTCTTTAGTTGGGACTGAAGTTTGGTGAGCTTCATCAAGATTTCCACTGGTAGTAGTCTGCTTAGGGTAGCCCTCATGTTCAATCCATTGTTTCCAAAATATTATTTCACATAAATCAAATGTTTCATCAATCAATGAGTGAAAATTCATTATGCACTTCTTTCATACACTTGTCATACATATTTCACTTTATGTGTCACAGCAAACTAGATGCAGAGAATTAGCAGGGAACTTCATCATTGAAGACATTCACAGAAAAATTAGGAAGTTGAAGTTACCATAATATTTGCACACGCATACATTGTGAGGCATCTCAGAAGTTAGAAAGACATTTTTAGGCCGCAACTCATAAAATTTTGAAATCTTGATATCAATATCGGGATTCTCCTGCTTGAAAAGAAAAAATGCTTCCTTAACTGTCATATTCATGTGATGCTAACTCTTTTCCAAGTTTCACAGTCTACAATAGACTTAACATCCTTTATACCAGGTGTCGACCTGCCGATTTAATCATTTGTGAAGAAATTTTGTATTTTGAGCAGATCATCACCTGTAAGTTTACAAGACTTTTCTTCTCTACTGAGAAAATCTGCTTAACTACATTTTTTGGTAAACTTTGTAAGCTTTTAAATTATTGCTGATTTTTTGAAGGGCTTGGTGGAAGCACCTTCTTTACTCAAGAAACTGCTTTGGCGAGGGACTGAGAACATTTATATGGTCCTAACTGGAAAGCCCAGGTCTCTAGCTGATCTTCAGCTGGTACAGATTTTAGTTTAAATCTGTACTTCCTTAATCGTTCGTCTTCCATCTTACTGTGTTCTAATAAATATTTTTTGTTGGAGGATGCTTTCATCTTCATATTTTCCCTTCTTTTATCCCATTCCCTTTCTTTTCTTTATGAGTATTGTACTTGCTGGCATCCTTCAACTTTTCTCAAAGTTTTCTCATATGCTCTGCTGATGTTATATATTCAGAAAATGTAAAAATTTACAAGTTTTTATTTAGTGTAAAACATCAAGGCACTTGTTATACCAACAAATGTAACTTAACAATGACAATAGGTGTTAAATGGTTTCGATTTTGGTAACATCCATAAAACTGTCACAGGTGGGCCATAGTTTCTTTTAACATTTATAAATAATCATTTACAAATTAAAAGTTACCTTATGGGGTCACTCGATGTTTTTATTTATTTTTATAGCTCTGAACCTAAAACACACGTAATTGATATAATGACTGGGTTAGAGGGTAAACTTTTTCATGTTTGTTGTCACGGGCATAACAGCAAGTGCATAACTACTTTTGTGAATCAACTGCATACTTAATAATTTAACTTTCTTTAAAAACTGAAAGATAAGGTTCTACTCTTGAGTCTCAATAATTAAAGCAACAACAATTGCTACAACACAAATTTAGCTGCCAACACAACAAATCTCTTGCTTCCATACTCAGCTGCAAAAAAAGCCAACTATGTTTAATCATTTAATACTGTCATTTCAATAATTTTTTCAGGAGAGTAATATTTAACTTTTGTAGATTCAAAAAATGACGACTTAATTAAATTTTTAAAAATTAGCCTCAGGCTCACTTTGAGATGGAATCACCCATAACAAATAACTGACAGTAGTAGTGGCAGACTATGTTTGTGACACCTGACAAAATACTCTTTTGTCTACAAAATAATAGCCAAGTCAAAACACAAATTTGCGATTAAATAGTGGGGAAAATATCGAAAAAAGCGAGTATTAAGCTTGTGGGGAAACTGAGTTAGTATCAGGGTGTGGCACGAAATGCCACAGAGCAGTTAGGTGATGGGAGCAGCAGCCATGTGCCAATGATCATGTATCTGAAGCGTAAATATGCACAAGGGCTCAGAGAACAAACGGGCTTTATTTGGATGTCCAATAAAGCAGCTTATGTGTCACTTAAAGGAACACACAGCATTTTAGGTGTGACAGAGCATGGGGTGAAAGGGAGGAGAGAGGGTGCTAGCTGGGAGGAGACGCTACCTCCCAAGGAGCCAATGAAAGGCCCAGGATGCAGCACATGTAACGTGAGGCACCTCTACCCCTCCACCAGCCTCTGGAGCAGTACCGAATGTTAAAGCCTAAAACCAGCCAATGAAAGGGTGAGAAAACTTTGACGCCACTCCTACAAGGTGCAAGAGGGGTCAAAGGGGGAAGTCAAATAAAACTCGGTGGCGCGACACTCTGGGGAGAAATTCCATAGACAGCAGTGTGTAATGGGCCGACAGGGTGTTTCAAAGGAAGCCAGGCTAGGGCTCGGCAGCTAGTATACACTTTGTCATCAGCAGCATCAGTAGCAGCAGGCAGATCAGTCATCGGGGAGCTGCCGATCGACAGCAGAGTTACATCAGAAGTTGCGGTGGACTTTACTGGCTAGGACTAGTGGGCTATTTGCATGTCACTGTGCAAAACAGACCATTAGCCGTCTCTGTGTAGGACTTGGCTGATGTAGTGATACCTCCTCTTGAGTAGTAGGGAACTTTTGTAAACAATTCTGAATAAACTACTCTTTAAGCCAAGCCTTGATGAGATTCTCCAGTATTCTCCTCTCCCACCCTTTAGAAAGACTGACTTACAGCCAAGAGTTTGCATGGCAAAGACTTCCTCTCAATTATGCCAACCCGCAGAAGCTGCGGCATCGGTTAGAGCTCAACAACAGTATCTGAGGCGCGAGCAAGGGGACGTTGAGCAACAGAGGCGGCATGACTGCAGGGTCGATTGACTTGCCCAGCTGTAGCAGACAGATGGCGACAAGCAGAAGGGCAGCAAGGACCTTGCCCAACAGCAGCGGCGTAGCAGCCAGCCACACGTCGCGTCTCGACGAAACAGAAAACAAATGATACAAGCCTTTTTAAAACTTTGAAGTGTAACTGTAAATTGTAACTGTTTATTGTGAAGAATTAATGGCGAATATTAAGTATAATTAGTGAAAACAGTTATGTTTGGTAGAATGGTTCTGAATGATGTAGCTTCGAGCTCTAATGAAGGCAATCTTATAGTTAAGGGGAGACGGAAGGCAACTGGGCTCAAAAATTCGATTTTTAGACTTTAGCATATTTGAAATGCCTGGTATTTCCTGCATGAAACAGTTTCTGTTTTATATAAATCTGACAATTTTTTTTTAATGAGTTATGATGCTCTGTGCAATCTGGCCACGTCTTCCGTTTTGTGCCATGCAGAAAAAATGCACACAGCATTCTTTTACTCCTTGTATATAATTACATGCTTCTATTGATTTATCGCATCAATGTTTCCTACCCTGTATCTATTATCAATACTTTTTGTTCCGATCATCTTTGTTATTGTTTTTGAACATTATTGGTTCAACTTGGTGAAGTTTGTTGTGAGTGAAGTACGTCTTTATTTGTATTTTCGTTGGTCCTGCATGTTTTCATAAAAATGCTGTGAATAAAGAAATTCTTGCCTAAATTAAAATTCAGAGGAAATAAATACATAAAGATAAATGAGATTAGTGGGTCAAAGGAGCCAAGAATGTTAGAAATAAAGAAAATCAGCACATCAAGAATAAACTGCAGTGTATTAAAGGCATTTCCTCCCAGTGAGCTTGTGAAAATGGACATTCATTTGGAAATATTGTGGTGAATCTTAGCATGCTCTGTGATTTATTTTCCAAAAATACTGTCTGCAGAATATGTGGTGGTGACGTATCTTTGGGTGAGAATCAGTATCTTCGTAAAGGGATTGTGTCAAACCTGACGTTGAGTTGTACAAAATGTGGTGCAGTCGCTACAACAATGACATCAAAAATGGCAAATAATAAATTGTATGAGAACAACATCAGGCTAGTTTGTGATCTCAGATCTACTGGTAAAGGAATGGAGGCAGGCAAACTTATGTGCATTACTTGACTTTCCAAATCCTCCTGCAAAATTTAAGACTTACAATAATGTAAATGGGACTGCTCTTGCTGAAGTTTGTAACAATTCAATGAAGGAAGCAGCTAAAGAAGCACTCACGGAAAGTGATGACAGTGAAAGTAGTGATATTTGCACATGTTTCGATGGCAGTTGGCAGAAACGTGGCCACACTTCACTAAATGGTGTTGTGACAGCTACATCATTTGATACTGGCAAGGTAACTGATGTACAGATTCTAAGCAAGTACTGTCAGATTTGTGGTAGTGGAACTGAGAGATGGGATAAACATTACTGTCATATGAATTATACTGGTCCAAGTGGTGGCACGGAAGTAGCAGGAGTTCAGAATTTTTAATCATTCAGTGGAAAACAGAGGTGTCAGATACACACAGTATTTAGGGGATGGTGACAGCAAGGCTTATGACCTGGTATGTGCAGAACAACCATATGGTCCTAATGTCACAATTTCTAAATTAGAGTGCATTGGGCATGTCCAGAAGAGACTGGGGTCCAGATTAAGAAGATTATTAAAAGAAAAGTAAAAAATAGTATTGGAAGATGGTAAGAAGATAGGTGGCAAAGGTCACCTGACAAATGTTATGTTGAGATAGACAGATTACAGAATCATTATGGCTTGGCCATAAGAAGAAATGTAGAGAATTTAGAAAACATGAAAAAAGCTGTATGGGCTATCTACTTCCATAAGCTATCCACAAATTAGATACCTTTGTAAAGATACCTTATTGAAGAAATGTCTTCATGGGAATACCCACAGTTACCAAAAACTGTATTTGTTCAGATCACAACCCTCAAAATTGGTGTTTATGATGCTACTTTATGCTTCAATGATGGTGTAACTAGAAAATTTGATGTTTTGGAATTATTAGGCATACAATCTAGTGGAAATACTGAAAAATCCTTAGTGCAAATAGATAAAGAGAGAAACTACAAAGCCGATATTGTTAATTTAAAATACACAAAAGAAGAAGATCAGTATGATTCAGATGATGCTCAATATGGTGCAGGAAAATATTAGTGTGAAGTAAGTCTCATCAATAACTGTACTAGAATTGCAATATTAAACTTTAAATTGAATATTCTCAAAACTACTTTTTTTTTTTTTTACTTTCAGGTACCATTATTTGATAAACTAATGGGGTTAGAAAGATGAAATTTGGTCTTTTTGTACTGAAGATGGTAATAAATCATCACAAGTAAACTGAGAACCACAAAACAATCTCAACTGTTTTATAATAATTAATGTAAGTAAAAATTTCATTGTTTTATAACTTATAGTTCCTTTGAAAAGTGTAACTATTCAAAGGGTAAAATAGCATTGGCAGAATAGGGATAAAAATTGCCTTCCATCTCCCCTTAAGGGAGTTTTAAGTATAATTTCTAAGAATTTTGATGGGAACAAATAGGGACTCAAGAGAATTCATTGAAACTGTTCATACCACTCATGAATTAGTAAATCCAGAGGAACATGCTACTTCTTTGGTTTTTGTAGAAACAAAGATAAGGGGGAGACTAGGAACCAATTACAAGTGCACGAAAAACACACACACACACACACACACACACACACACACACACACACACACACACACACACACAGGCGGAAGTAAAACAAGTATTAGAGGAAAACTATGCTAGCAGACAAACGATAGATTATTACGCGTGTAAAATCTTTCAATTGAGGCAGGGTCTAGAGGAAGAAATTGCATTATGAGCAAGCCACGATAACAAACTACAGCAAGTAGTGGAAAACAAAAGAGGTGCAGTCGAATTAATAGACTCACTAGGAAGAGCATGCTTTAACAGGAATTGTGCAAGATAAGATCCAAACAATTGTGTGTAGTTTTGCGGATTAAGTGAGATTGGTGGTGGCAGTAGAAGTAGCACTGCAGCAAGAAAGTGCATTATTATCCATGAGAGAAAAAGGAATGAATAGTGAGACCAAATGAAGTAGGTCGCACGAATAGGGACATGAAAGAATTGAAATGTTTCAACTGTGGTGTGTGGGACACATCACTAGTAAATGTAGAAAGAAAAAGCCAGAAAGAAAAGTACGTCCACTGATGGCGAAGCAGTTTGTAAACTATCGTTACGAGTGTGACAAGCCAGGGCATACAGGGGCTGAGTGTATGGCATGGGGAAAAAAGTGTCAGATAAATGTACATGAATTCAAAGGGAACTGCAAGGAAGCAAATGAATTATGCAAGTGGAAAAAAATCCATATTGTAATTTACCAGGGAAATGTGGTGTACTGTGCACACGCATTACAAATGTAACATGGTACACTTGATGCCAAAAAAGTGGGCCACCCCTGAATACTCATGTGTAGGCTGCACCTGATTGTATGCAACCAAAACAGCACAGGTGTGTTACAGGTCCTATAAACATACCACCGTACAGTCATTATACTATACGCAACGGGCACTACAAGGGACTACTTGACATCACATCTCCTTATGGCAGTCAGTTCAGACGTAAACCAGTACCGTCAGACAACAAATACGAGAATTAAATTAATTTTCATTAACAAGAGTGACAAGTCATCACGCTCATTAAATGATATATTTTTTGAAAGCTGAAGCTGAATATGAACATACAGTTACCGAAAGAGACGTAAAATTTCGACAATATCATCAGTATTGGCTTATAAGGGGGAATGTCTGAACTTGGGAATAA
Organism: Locusta migratoria; assembly: GCA_026315105.1. Lineage (NCBI taxonomy): Eukaryota > Metazoa > Arthropoda > Insecta > Orthoptera > Acrididae > Locusta > Locusta migratoria. The sequence goes on from CM048755.1 coordinate 17,087,954, forward strand.
ATTATGATAATTCAAGCACTGTGTCAGGACTCCCAGGCATATATTGTCCCTGATAGAGAACCACTAAGGGTGTGTAATGTAGGGCAACACATAGGTGCTAAATGCCATGAAAAAGGTTGCAGTAATGGGCGCAGATTAGAATCAAATACCTATATGAATTGATAACTATGCACATGATGTCATGTATCAATTACGTTCATCAAAACGTGGTACTGGAGTCCGAATGACGATGGAACTGATTTTTGACTGGGAGGGATTCGAACCCGCCGCATTTTTCTAATATATTATAGCTACGAATATATTAATTGTTTCGTCAGCAGTAGCCTGATGTGCACATGTTCAGCTAGAGATAATGTAAAGTATAATTCTGTGCTGCCTGAGAATCCAACCCCAATCAATGGACGATGTTGACCTCACACGACATGTCAACCACCACATTCTCCTTCACTAGTAGCTAGGATCACACTGTTTGTGGAGACCTGGACGTCTTTCGTATCATGAGGAAACAATAAAATAGCTGGGAAGTATCATATCAAAAAGTTAAAATTCAGTGTTATTAGTGATTGTGCATAGTTATCAATTAATATACTGGGTGATCAGAAAGTCAGTATAAATTTGAAAACTTAATATATCACGGAATAATGTAGATAGATAGGTAAAAATTGACACACATGCTTGGAGTGGCATGGGGTTTTATTAGAACAAAAAAAATTTCAAAAAATTTCCGACAGATGGCGCTTCATCTGATCAGAAAATCAATAATTATCATAACAAATTAAGACAAAGCAAAGATGATATTCTTTACAGGAAATGCTGAATGTGTTCACTATCATTCCTCAGCAATAGCTGTAGTCGAGGAATAATTTTGTGAACAGCACTGTAAAGCATGTTTGGAGTTATGGTGAGGCATTGGCGTCTGTTGTTGTCTTTCAGCATCCCTAGAGATGTCTGTTGATAGCGACACACATGTGACTTCAGGTAGTCCCAAAGCCAATAATCGCATGGACTAAGGTCTGGGGACCTGGAAGGCCAAGCATGACGAAAGTGGCAGCTGAGCACACGATCATCACCAAACGACGCATGCAAGAGATCTTTCACAAGTCTAGCAATAATTCTTTTTTCTTTCCTAATAAAAGCCCATGTCATTCCAAGCATGTGTGTCAATTCTTACCTCACTCTCTCTACGTTATTCCATGATTTATTAAGTTTTCAAATTTATACTGACTTTTTGATCACCCGGTATATACTGGGTTCTAATCTGTGTCCATTTCTGCAATTTTTCTTCATTGCGTTTAAGGCCTGTGAATTTCACTACATTACACATATTTTGTGGATCTCTCACAGACAATATAAGCCTCAGTTGGGTTCTCATGCAGTGCTAAAAAATTTTGTAATTTATTCCCAGGTTCAGATATTCGCCCTTGTAAGCCAATACTGGTGAAAAGTTGAAATTTTATCTCTCTTTACTAATCGAGTCTATCAGGCACGCAAGTTTTTTTGGGCAACAATAGGTTTTAAATGAGATCAAAAAGTCCCTTCATGTCATTTAATGACATAAGACCATCTTATGAGTCAATTATTGTGTCGAGTTTAATGACATCATTTAACATCTGCAATGACTGCATTAAAGATCAGTATTCTCTAGTGTACTTTGTGGTATCCATTTTGTATAGTGAAATGACTATTCTCCACAGGGGTTTTGTGAGTAGGGTACCCGCAACACAGCTACGTTAGTTGGGTTGCATTCTGCAGTGGCCCACTTTTTTTTGGCGTGCGGTGTACAAGTGTAAGCATACCAAACATTATACTAGAGATTGCCACGCGTACCTGTGGCTAGTGCAAGGGAGAAACAAAGGGCAGCCACCAAGCCAAAGTGGCAAACCACAGGGAACTAGAAGGTGACAAAGCCAGGCAGTCGGCTGTTGTCACTGTGAACAAGCCCACAGTGAGGTTGATAGACTGCACGACTGAAAATGATACGATAGTGTTATATTGCCCAGAAGTAGGAAGGAAATTAGTTATTGATAGATACCAGGGCACAGTTTTGTCTTTTAAAGGAAGGAAGTATACTGGTAGAGTGTTCCCTTAGCATAAATAGCATAAATGAAGTAGAGTGATTTCCACTAAAGGGAGTAATGAGCGAAGCAGCGAATACCTTAGTGTATGTCCACTGCAAAAGAAAAAAGTGCTGGTGAAGTGAGACACAATTTTCATGTATATGGATCGGGGTTTGATATTCCGTATGATGGCATTGTAAGCAAAGATTTCTTAACGTGGCACACAGTGATGTTAGATTATGCAGGAAAAGTAATACGACCAAAAGGACAGGATGTACCATTAATGGTTGAGGAAGAACCTCAAGGTAACAGAGTTGATGTTGAAGAAGTATACAATGAGTAAATCGGACCTTGTGTGGAGAGACTCCTTTGGCTAAGCGTTGAAAGCAAGACACTGCCAGAGTGCAAAAGAGTTGTTCTAAAACAAAAAATCAAACCAGGGGTGTACGTGACCGAATCACTAGTGATAGTCTGGAAGAGCAGATGCCTAGTGAGTGCCATAAACCTACCAGAATAAGAGATACAGTTAAGGAACGTCAGGCTAAGGACTGAGAAATTAGAGTGAATAGTAAAAGTTCACAAAATAAGAGACAGCACAGAGAAAATGAAAGAGGTAGGAAATCAAGCTAATACTCTGAGAAAACTATTGAGAATTGATCTACATCTAGACCTACATCTACATACATACTCCGCAATTCACCGTAAGGTGCGTGGCGGAGGGTACACCGTACCACTACTAGGCATTTCCTTTCCTATTCCAATTCCTACCCTCATTGAAATTCAGAGGGTAGAGAAAGTGAAGGTCCTCCCTCGGCCACAAACAACAAAGGATCTAAATGGGTTCCTCAGTCTGATAGGGTATAAATTGTCAAAAAAAGGACATAGCATACAAATAGACAGAACGACAGCAAACTGCGTTCAAGGGTCTGAAGGAGAAACTAGTGAATGCTCCATTATTTCAGCACCCTGACTTTACAAAGCCATTCAGAGTGATGCACAACTTTAGCAATGCTGCACTGGGTGTGGTTCTACTGCAAGGCAAGAAAAGAGATGAAGATTTGCCAATCGCCTATGTATCCAGTTCATTAAATAAAGCGAAACTGAACTACAAGACAACAGAAAAGTAAATTTTAGCTATAGTATATGCCATGAAACAGTTTAGACCATATGTTTATGGGCCACCATTCACAGCAGTGGCAGATCACAAGACTCTGACATGGATATTCAGTGTGAAAGATGCCAGTTCGCGACTCCTTAAATGGAGACAAACTTGAGGATTATGACTATGAGGTAGTCTACAAACCAGGAAATAGCAATGCAGAAGCTCTGAATTTTATTTGGGAACAGCCGAGCTGTGATGAAAGGGAAGTAGAAACAAAACATTGAGGAAATGTGTAGCAGGCACAAGTGAGTTCAGACAGAGAGAAAGAAAATGAGAGAACAGAGTGCATTGAGTCAGATACATGGGAAACAGAAGTTAGAAGGGACGACATTAGTTCAGAGGAAAAGGAATAACATTAAAGGCAATGCATGACAACCCATTGGAAGGACACCAGGGCACACACAGAACGCTACACAGAATAAAGTGATACAGATAGTGGAAGGGAATGAAAGGAGATATAGACGAGTATATACAGAAGTGTCCATCATGTCAAAAGAATAAGTTCACACAAAAACGAAAATGCCATTAGAGATAACAGATACTGTAGAAAGCGTATTTGAAAAATGTTTGATGGATATAGTAGGACCTCTATATGTATCTAGCGAAGGTAATAAGCACGTGCTGACCTTCCAAGACGATTTAAGCAAATGTACATTAGGAGTGCCTATAGAAAGGCAGGACACTAGCACAATCGCAGAAGTGTTTGTAGAGAACATAATTTTACAATACGGAATTCCCTCAGTCCTTTTAACAGACCAAGGGGATTAATGTGCAGTTTATGTGGCAGCGACCAGCCATCACGCTTGCTAGGTTAGGAACGGCAGAGCAGCCAATCAGGAGTCGAGTTATGCCGGCCAATAAGATTGTGTGTTTCATGACGAGTAAATTTGGCGTCAAATTTTGAAGTTCATTCAAGGATTTTGGTGCAGCGTTTGTGCGATTGTAATTGATTTTTCATTTATAAGATATTTATAGATAATTGTATTATGGTCATAAGTGACTTATTATTACTATACTGATTTCTGGTTTTAAATGAATTGGCATACATCGCAATTATTATTTGTAATGTTATTGATGGTGTGCCACGTATTTGCAACTGTCGGTTCTAATTTGTTGTGTTTGTGTTACATTACAGTTTATGAAACTGCTTTTCAATAGTTAGTTCGCAGAGAAAATGGCAATGTGTGGAATTAATTACAGTGACCTAATCATTAAGGATTTCAAGGTTTCTTAATTGTCAATGTAGTTGGTGGCGTTTCTCAATCTTTTATTTCACATGTTTTGAAATGGGAGGTATTCTTCTAATATTTCAGGGAGAACTACTCCAGTGGAGTATGGAAATATGGTTGATGGCTAAGGAGAGAAAATGCAAAAAATGTAACACTCCAATGAAACTTATTCGGCATTCGAAAATTACATACAGTTACAAATGGCAGTTTAGTAGTATGTCGCACACTCATAACTTCAGCTCTCAGTTAGAAGTGGCAGTTGGTTTGCAGGCAGCCACCTGTCTACTTGTGACATTTTGAAGCTGACTTATCTTTGGGTGTACAAGTGCAGTAACAACTTTATTAAGAAGGAACTGAAAGTGTCAAAGTACACGGTAGCCGACTGGCAAAGTTTTGGCCGTGAAGTGTGTTAGCTTGACTGTCTTTGAAATGGGGATCAGTTGGGGGGGGGGGGGGGGGGCAAGGTTGTGGAGATAGACAAATCTCAATTTGGAAAACGTAAATTCCACTGTGGTAAAAGAGTAGTTGAAAACTGGGTTTTCGACGGGTTGAAAGGGGAAGTAAGAAATGTTTTTTTTGAAGTTGTCCCTTGGAGGACACAAAAAGTACTGCTTGCAGTACTGAAAAAAATGTCCTCCCAGGGACGACAATTATGTCCGATTGCTTTTCCAAAACGAGGGTTTCATACACTTTTCTGTTCATCATTCACTGACTTTCCAAGCCCTCGTCAGTGGGGCACATACTAACACTATTGAAGGGCCGTAGTCTGCGATTAAGAGAGGGTGTGGTGGCACAAATAAGTGTAAGAAAACTTTTGAGTCATATCTTTTTGAATATATGTGGAGGAGGAGGTGGAGTGATGAAGAAGATATGTTGTATCGTTTTTAGATGCTATAAAGAGAGTTTATCATCCTTAATTACTGTTTTCAATTTTTAATCTTATTTGACGATATTTTGGAAAGGTGCGAGTGTGACAGGCCGATACCAAACAACGTCTTAATTTTACAATATGTGTCGTGTCATAATGTAATTTTTACATGTTGGCTACTGCCATGCTATGTGAGCAGGCATCTTTGGTCCACCATGGTACTGGTCATGGTCAAGGGGGACCTGTGTAAAGGGAAGTAGCAGTTCTGGCAGCGTGGATGAACACATCTAAGATGCCTTGCACAAACAACACAGAGGTGCTGAATGTAACAGCAAAGGAGTAAACAAAGGCCAGTTGGCTATTTGAAAGGCCCAACTTTGTAGAAAAAAAAAGACAATTATCAGAAAGTGGTTTACTGTCTCACAGGTCATCATATAGTGACCACTGTGGGGGATCCATGAGATTATGGGTAGCCATCGTTACAACAACAGTTGGAAAGGTGACATGAGCAGCACTAAAGTGGGTAGCTAACTAAAATTGTGGAAGCACAGATCATGGCCTGCAAGCAACTGGTCAATCAGGAAGCCCCTGTGAGATGAGCTACTACTCTTCCACAGGGGTTGGTGTGCATTAAAACCCCAAGTAAAGGAAGAGGAGGTGGGGAGTAGTTGGATAAAAGAGAGTAATACAATATAATTCAGTGACCTGAATGGAAATAGGTAAACACTGGTGTAGATTGTATTCACAGAGTTATTACTTCGAACACGGTATGAAGGGGAATCCATTCATCGATGACATTTGTGCAAACCCATGTACAGACCCCTTCAGGTGCCTTTTCAGAGGCAATATAATTTTGGAAGAATGCCTGATCACCATGGAGCTTTGGAGAATGTCTTCCACAAAATTTGTTTCTTGAAGACCAAGCTAGAATAGGAAGAAATAAGGTGGGATAGTTCTGATACCCATTACATTTCCAAAGAATTATCACGTGATGGAAGACCAGATTAGGTGTGTGGCATCCAGGGGGGGGGGGGGGGGGGGGGGCGACAGGTCACACCACATAAGCATTGCCAGTCACCAGTTAGCATTGGTTCAGAAGCCGAAAGTGGGAGGGGGTGCACCATACAGGGTTACCGGAGTAGCTTTGACCCAATCTTAAGTCTTCTTTTTCATCATCTGGATTCACAGGGTTTTGCATATGAATTGATCTGCAGTAAGTTCACAAACAGACAAAGCGCATGCTGCCACATTTTGGGTCCACCATGCAGCAGAATGACATATGCCTGAAGTGTAAACATGTGATGCACCTCGTGGGTGTTGGAACATACGGCTTCACAACACACCTGTATACCTTTCATCAGAAGTACAGTCTCTATAAAGGCCAATATAAAGGTGCCCATATCTGTGTGTTTATCAAATGTTTGTTAAGCTATGGGACCAAACTGCAATGATCATAAGTCCCTAGACTTACAAACTACTATTGCTACAATTAGTCTGAAGCTTCTTGTCCATTTGGAGTCCGAGGTCTCTGTGGAAAATGATTCTGTGGACCACATTCAAGATTCTGTATGTAGAAATGGTCATACATATGTCTTCTAGATTATCACTGTTGTAACTTCCACTTATCACAATGGTGCTCAAGCGTATTATTCCTAGATAGTTTACCTGTCACTGACCGCTATGGCATGGCACACCTCTTGTAACTGCACAGTAATGTGGTGCCACCGAAATCACTGACAATGCTACACGTGGCACCTCTACGAACACTGGCACAAACTTCACTTGGCGGCTCATTTGAATTTACAAAGTGGCCCCGCCTGAACATTCCGATACCCTCTTGAAAAGTACAGGCACTAAACTGACACTCGGTGAAACCGTCGACATGTCAATAAGCTCCACCAGCACAGTGAGGAACTCCGGTCAGAAGCGCAGTGAATGTGGACACGAACGACTGCTGGGATGCCGTCACATTGAGGGTGAGGATATGTCTGGTGACACATCAACAAAGTGCAGGAATGGAGTTTTGCAATCAAAGTTCAAGTTCACTGAAATTACTCATTTTTGTATAACAACTTATAAAGAGAATGAACTACTCTGCAACCCCAGAAATTAATTTATAGTAGTAGGCAATACTGCGAAAATATACCTGGAGCTCCTTGACACTGGTAGGGCGAGGGTGAGCTGCAATAGCCTCAATGTGTTGGCAGAGACATTTAAGTCCTGCCCGAGACACTTCAAACCCAAGATAGGTGTTTGATGGTTGAAAAATTAGTGACTTAGCCAATTTGCACTTTAGTACGGCATTCAGTATAAGTGAACAAAGTACATAAGTCGTGGAGATATTCCTCAGCGGAAGAACCCACGACAACAATACAATCCTGATAATTTATTCAACCAGGAACGATGTGGCTAACTGCTGTAGGAAGTGTCAAAAGATGGCAGGTGCATTTACAACACCAAACAGGTGGTGCTGATACTGGTAGAGACCAAAAGGTGTGTTGACTACCAACTCAGAATGAGCACATAACAATGCTGTTAACTGTATAAGAATTTAATGTTATGAATGGTATCATAATTGCCACTATTTTTCAACAGCAGATGCACAATGAATACCATATTCCAATGAATAATCACAATTATAATTTTTATGCTGCCATATTTGGGAGACATGAACATTAGTAATAATTGATGTACAATATCATTCACAATCTCCTGTTGATAAACAGTGCCACATCCAGTAGAGGCTAAATAAATAAAAATATTGTATAGCTGTTGGCATAAGGATGGTTTTATCTAGGCCTAAATATGTTATGGCTATAGATCACTACTTAAAAACAACCTTATTAGCTTTTAAAGGCTACTACACTAATACAGTTAGTTATACAGTGAACACGTCTGCTGTAAATCACATGTTTCACAGGTGGCCTGCCTGGAATGGAAGGTATATATTTGACAAGTGGTAGAGATTGGGTATTTCTTTGTGGGAGGGATGCACAAGGTAGGTTTTGCAGCGGTGGCAGTTAGAGGGATAGGAACCTTTCAGCAGAGAAGATCATCAGTGAATGTCATAGGATTTGACAAGAATGTTGTGCAGGTTAGGATGACAACTAAAGCCAATCTGGGTGGTGCGGAGGTGATACTGCAGAGAGAAGATCTCATCTCAGAGCTTGACTGAAGAAAGATGTAATCCTGTTTGAGTAATCTGTTGAGGCATTAAGGCCAAAGTAGTACTGGATGACAAAAGTGACGCTTCTCTATGCTCTAGCAGTAGAAACATAGTTGACAGAAAAGAGGGGGGGGGGGGGAGATTGGGCTTCTTGGGAGATATGCTTATGAACTAGGTCTGCAAGGTAGTTGCACAGGGTGAAAGCATTTGATGGCTTATAAACATTGACCTAGCAAATGTCATGGAATGGTGGGGCACAGATACGTTGTTTGTGCACCATACTCCCCATGTGTCAGCTGCAGTACTACAGGAGACCTTGCACATGGCTGTGCAAGAGATTTATGTAACATTCAACACTGCCATGAGATAAAGTTGTAGAAATGGGGTATGGTGGTCAGTGCATAACAGGTAGGAAATTCAGTTGCAACAGTTGTGCTGGAATTCAGCTTCACATTTTCAACCAAGTTCAGGGTGTACCATGAATGACTGAATAGGCGTGTCGGTCCACAACAGACAAACTACTGGCTTTCAAGACACCCTCAATGTGTTTCTGGTGAGAGCTGTGTAACAAATCATGTGTTAATTCAACACAGAAGGTGCTAGACATGTCTCCCAGTAGGTAACCCGTAAAAACACAGGTTCCGTGTGGATTGGGAGATGACATTGCACATGGGCACTACTGCTAACACATCATTGGGCACAACAGCTAGCATTTGTCGGCAGTCACCATGGGTAAACACTGGTACAATGGCAGAATGTGATATAGTCATACGAGGCACGATTCCAAATGCGCCATACCAATGGCAGACACTGCATATGGCTCAGATCACATGAAACTATGGATCCCATCTTCCAAGGAGTGGTCCATAGTGGTGGTGTGTGTGTTGTGCATTTTCCTAGTATGGAATGGGCCTCGTAAATTCTCTGGAAGGTGCTTTGCATGGTCCACACAATGTTAAGCAGCTTGGGGACTATCTCCAACCGTGTTTGGCCTTTTGTGGCATTTCAGGATGGTAATTTAACACCACATCTCTCCCATGCTGCCTGATAATATCTTCAGGAACAAGCACAGGAGGTCAATGTCCACCTCACAATGCAGATTTGAAACTCAATGAGCATATCTGGTAAGTTGTGGAAAGCAGGCTCTGTCCTATGGATCCTGCACCCTGGAAGAGACCATAATTGATTGTTTCTCTGCAAACGATTTGGTGTCATCTGCATCCAGTAGAGTGCTAGGGACTTGCAGACTCACTCCACAGTATCTCACACAGTCCTCAGGGACAGAGGAGACTCATATGATATTAAGTACCTATTCCATGACGTTTGTGTATCTACGTGTTTGATATCCATCCAACTTCAGCACAGATAACACCAGTGACACGGAAGCAATGAGGACTTGGTAGATCACTGGTGAAGAGAGTTGGCACACCTGCAGACACAAGTTACCTAAATGCTGTAAATAGGCCTACTAGGAAAGGAGGGTCAATTAGTTCTGATGCCATGCTCAATCATATCACAGAGGAGTTCGATCAGGTTCAGATCTGGCGAGCTGGGGGACTAGCACGTCAATATCAACTCGCCACAGTATCCCTCGAATCATTCCATTACTGTCAAGACCTTGTGACATGACACATTATCTTGCTGAAAAATACTACTGCTGTTGGAAAACATGACTGCCATTAAAGGGTGTACATGGTACTTCTTGGCCATCATTGCGCCTTGCTCGAGCTCCACTGCGCCCACGGATGCCCACCTAAATTTTTCCCAGATAGCACAACTGGAACCACAAGTTCAGTCATAAGCAAAGGTGTCAGACACTGCTGAGTGTTACATCATCCTTAAATCAAAACAACACACACAATTACTAAACAGAGAAAACAATTGGATAATTAAAAGAGAAAAAATCTGTACATTATGTAAGTTGGAATAACAGTAACAACCAATAATCTGTCATATCGCAAATTATGCTAAGGAAATCTCTTTTACAAACAAAAACTCAGGAAAATTTTAACATAACAACAATCCTTAATACATTACAAGGCACCAATTTATCTTTATTTTTTTTTTAATGGCTTGGGTAGATCCTACGCTCGTTATTCTTGCACATGTTCCCACTGTTGCTGTCAAGTAAAAATTAATAATAATAATAAAAAAAATCAATGCTATTATTTGTGCTACTCTATTTACCCTGCTAAAGTTTCAGTCTCGTGGTTGGATCCTCATTTTTTTTACAAATTTGTTCTTTGCTAGGAGGTATGGGGGGTTATAGGCCTTAGTGTTTAACTTTGCTTCTCCATTGTGATACAGGACATGATGCTGCTGCTGCTAAGAATGTAGTGTCATTACAATGAATGTGAGGAATCATAATGCAGGTAATTTTTGAAGACATATTTCTGGCTGATTAGTATTAAATTTTGAATGATGATCTCTCAGTAGGTACACCATGCTTACATTAGTATACGGTACAGTTTATCACTTACTGAATGTTTCAATCATATTAACACAATAAATTCGATTTCAGCATAGTTGGGGTTCCGTTCCCCATAGGCTATAGTACACAGTAATGCATAATGTAATTTGTACGACTATTAGTTTCCATTCACTATCACTTTTGCACTTAAACGTGATTTGCAGAGAATTCATGCAGAAGTAGCTATGTTAATTACAACTATAACCACGAACGAATTGTTGCATTCCTTATTATTACTACATCTATCCAGTAGTGGACGCTGGCAGAAAAGAATAACATAAAAAATTGGGAATCTTCGATCAAATCTGAAACAGACTCATGTAAACCCAAGAAGAAAAATAAAATAATTTTCAATGAAAATAAGTAGGGCCTACATGATACGCATTCCAAAAGGATAGAATAGCACAGTAAAAAAATTGTACAAATTAAAACGAAATCATACCAGTTTCCAGTTACCATGATACTGCAGCGTCTTCATAAGAACTGCCATTCGCATGTACACATCACGGCGTAAATTGAACCCTTCCGGTGGATTCACATCATACAAAATGTACCTAAACATTATAAAGCGCTACAAATCTCAAACTTGACGCAGATATAATTTCATAACAAAAAACATAAATATTTTTACCTGTCAGTGTTCCAAACGTTGCTTTTGTGACAATCACTACCATACTCATCTGTAACACAAAACTGTGGCGTATCACTCAGTACACAAAATGCTGTAGTAACAATCAAAACTTCGAAATAAATCGTTAATAAGACTCGTCCACGTTTTGGAATTTCCATTGCCTACAGACAACCTAATAAAACTGCATCGTTTGACATTTCGTATCACCGGCAACACACCTATTCACAAACATCAACAAAACAAACACACCGGTGGATTCAGGAAACACATATCGACAATCACCGTCATAATCGATTGTACTACGATATCCACACATTCACGGCTTCATGCAAGATTCAGGCAGATTTCAAGAATGTAGTGGGTTAAAATACACCGTAGTTACATTGCTGTCGACTCTTTAGATTTTACTAGGTAAAATAGTTTACCTAATTTTGGCACTCAATTGGGTATTCTTAATCTTAATATTACTAGCATTATGCTTATAAAATGATTCCCAGTCCATGGTGTACAGCTATCAGCGAGAATAAATATTCCTTCAGTAAAAAACCGTCTTGATTGCAAATTGTTTTATTGCTTATTTAATGGCGCGTTTCGCCCTTTAGCAGGGCATCTTCAGATTATAATGCGCAGTCTCCGTGGTGTGACACCGTAAGTTCTTGTGCGGTGTTTATATGTTTCTGAAATTTTGGATTTTCTTGTAGTCCTTAATAGAAGCGGTGGTCTCTGGTGATACAAGATAAGCCCATGTTTACAATTGCGCTCACGGGCGGTGGGCGGGCGTGGTGTGCTGCTCCGCCGACTGTCAGTCTGGAACCCACCCACATCCTACCAGTCGTTGTACATGAAGTCATTGTGTGTTATACCAGTGTTATCGAAAGTTACTAGATTTTTCCTTGGTTTTTCTGCATATAAATTTTTAAACGCATCTGCAACTTTTATATTAGACTGGAAAAGAAGTTTATTAAGTCTGACAGTAAAAACCTTCTGAAAGCTGATTGGTTTACGGTATCTTAGTTTGTGGAAACAACCCAGATATTTACATATCAAAAATAAGAAAGGCGAAAACAGCATTTGAAGTATAAATATATCTACATTTAAACCACATTATTACTTTTTTGTCTAAAGATATGAACTACGAAGGGGAGTTAGAAAATAAGTTTCCCCTGTCGACTGTGGTCAGATATGGAAAATAAGTGCCGCGCGGGAGTAACCGAGCGGTCTGGGGCGCCACGTTACGGATCGCGCGGCCTCCCCGTCGGGGGTTCGAATCCTCCCTCGGACATAGATGTGTGTGCTGACCTTAGGTTAGTTTAATTTAGTTTAAGTAGTTTGTAAGTCTGGGGACTTATGACCAAAGTAGTTTGGTCCCATAGAATTACAAACATTTGAACATTTTGAAAACAAGTTTCCCCTGTCGACTTGGGCAGAGTTGTGTATCAAAGGAAAATAAAAACATTAAAGATAACACATATCTTCATTTTTCTACATAATTTCTAAGTATATTGAGACATTTGTCAAACCGTTTTATAGGATTCAAAAAGCCGTCCAGGAAAAAATCAGGGCGTTTCATATTGAAGAACTATTGAACAGCTATGGGCAAAGTACGACACAGCAGATGAAAGTGCACGTGCAAGACACTGATACACCACAGGGTACAGTTTGACCATAAATATGGCAATGGATTTCTGTTTCGGATTGTGAAGGGGGATGAAACGTGGGTCCATGATTACACTCCCGAATCGAAGGCCGCATCCATGGAGTGGAAAGATCCGCCAACACCTGTCTGAAAGAAGTTAAAAAGCATTCAATCTGCAGGTAAAGTGCTAATCACTGTTTTCTAGGACGCCCAAGGAGTTTTGTTGCTGGACTTATTGGAGGATGCAACCATCAATGCGGCGGGGTACTGTGCCACTCTGTCAAAATTGAAAGAGGTGATTCGGAAAAAGCGGCCTGGCCTTCTCAGATCTGGAGTTCTGCTGTTGGATGACAATGCAAGACCACACTCGGCAACGGCAACGCAAAACCATATTGCAACTCTTGGTGTATTTGTTAGCTGAGACTACATGGAAAGGGTCGACACTGTATAGGGGTGCACTTTTTTTAAATGTTTTATACGAGAACAGACAGTATATACAGTCTTGCAGAGCATCAAACCACAATCAATTGGGTAACTGTATATTGTAGCCACCAGCTGTGTTCTTTGTCCATCGTTTATGTAACAGTCTCTCGCAGTCGCCTGTCTGGACAATGTATAGAATCGATAATGTGGTTACCAATAGCTTTGTTGACACCAGGGCTTGTGATTTGACATATAAATTTATTATATATTGTTATTTGACAATTCGATGTCAACCACATTAAACAATCTATCGCAACCATATTATAGGTGTCCACAATCACGTCACTGTCTCCTATGCAGTCTCCTTACACGCGAAAGTTGTGGTTGGATACTAGGTACACATACATCTCCACTTTGTTTAAAATCCCTGCAAAATCTTGCGTTATGTCCAAATCCAGGAGATAGAAGTTAGCTACACGAGGCTTTTTTGGGTATAGCAGAGAGCTCCATTAAAACATAATTTTAATCAGATAGTTTCACTTTATAAGGTATAACTACATGATTTGCATATTTTCTCGAGATGTTGTCTGCCGCTTCCTTGCCGAGTTTCTCCAGTATTCCTCTTGTTGCCACACCGATCCCACCATGTAGCAGGAATGGCAACTTAGCCTTAATGACGCGATTCACAGTGACGAACTTGTCGAATTTACTACGCAGCTAGGGCTCTTGATTTGACCATGGGCGTCACCGACGGGGGGGGGGGGGGGGCGTGTCCCCCCCCCCCCAATATTTTTTGAAAAACAGTTTAATTTTTTGGTCTTAGTTGACAAATAATGACATCGTTGAACGAATATCTCCAAGCTTAACTAATAATGTGTGCTCGAAGTTCTTATGCACTGTGACTTAATTATTTGCATTATTTACTAATGTGCTAGTAAAGCAACAGTGAATATTAGGAGTCACAAATAAGAGCATTGTGTCAAGACAGTGTGACAGACTGTCTGGGGGCCCCACACACGAGCGACGAATCGCAGCAGTCCGTAGCATGCGATATCGCTGCAATCCGTCGCTCGCTTCCACCTCGCCACACACGAGCGATTTGTCGAGCAATTTCTAAGAGAATTACTAACGCACGTGTAGGCAAATTCTAGGATGGAAAAGGCTCTTTTATTAACAGCATCCTAACGAGTAATACTTATAAATGTTAAGTTTTAGAAAGGGGAATTGTAATTTATTAAACTTGTTTTGAATCCGTTTTCCTAGGAAGTTTTGGTTACGATACAGTTTTTGTGTCGCCAAGTGGGTTGTATACACCTTTCTGGAAAAGTATGACACTTTTGTAGCGTATTCTTGCCAACTAATAGGTTTCCAGTGTTGTCATGTTTTGAAATGTGCTTCTTTCTGACCGATTCTTATCTCTTTTGTAAACTGCTCTTGTTAATCAAACGCACGCAGTATTTAATAATGTAGCTTTCTTTGTTTGGTACTGTTTCATTCTACCGACTGAGTTGTAGTTATGTATGAGCGAAGCTTTGATATATTTAAATATCTTCAGACTCTTGCCATTTCGAAATATTTTAGCATTTCATGATAACAGCCGATTCAATTATTTTCATTATCATTTACAATATGTAAGGGGCTGATCAATAGTTTCTATTGAGAAAAATGCGTACATATACACGGAAGAAATAAGTGTATTTACTAGTAATTAGTTCGTCTTTCTGAATTACTTCAGTGAACTACAGTAGTTCAATTGAGCTACAATAGTTAACTTTAAGTAGTTCAATGAGATAGCCACACGAACTACATACTTTATTAGTAATGTGAAAAGTACCACCAAACGAAAGCGCTTAAAAAACCAAACGCTAACAAATTAACCACCTAAACATTATTACTTAATTTTTGTGTTTCTCTTCTTCCTAGTTCTTTTGCTTATCTTGCATGTGTGTGGTCTGGAGAAAGGAAAACTCTTTCTCATCTAACAGTTCACGAAAATTAACTTTTTACGATGGGAATGAACTATTTAGATACAGGGTAAGTAAGATGTAAAAACAATGAAGTTATATGTGGTGATTTTCATACACTCTTCAGTCAGTGAACTTACAGAGCTGATTTTATTTTATTTTTTTTTTTTTCCCCTCGATCCGACGTCGTTCGCGCAGTTCGGAACTAGTCCATCAACTGAAGTAACTGAAGTAACTGAACTAACGGTACCATTTCGGTCTTCCTATCCAATGCAGTTTACTCAGCTATAACTTAGGAGGTTCTGAAATACACACTTTTAGGCCGTGTACTCAGTCACCCATATGGAGGACTATCGTTGGTGGCCTCTCAGCGCGCAGGTCGCAAGCACTGCCGTGTTGTCAGACGCATCGACAGGTCAGCGGCATTTGCGGAAGTTCAGCCTGTCCCATTACGATGAGATCAGTGGCTATAAACGCTGTCACCGACTACAATTGATCATAATAATATAGACTATTTCCTTTTACTTTGAAAAACCATTTTGGTGACCGCAACAAAATTCTGATTTAGTTTAGAATTCTGTCACTATTCCCTTAAAACGTGTGTTCATTTTCAGATAATTTAGAAGAGAACGCTGGTGATCTTTTATCCGAAGTAAAATCTGAAGAGGAAGTTTTGTCATTGTCATGTTCGTCAACTGAAAGACAGAAATGCGTCGCTTCAATTGCAAAATGATATCGCCTTACGCTAGTTTTGATTGCTCCCGCTCCTTACTTCATCCTGAAATTCTACCAGATGGTTTCCCTGTGCAGCATCTTCCAGGCCGAGTACTTAGCTTCCAGAAAAGTTGGTATAAGACATTTCCTTGGCGTCACATAGTTGGATCCGAAGGAGTAAACTGTTTTTATTGCACAAAGTATGGCAAGTTGTGCCCAAACAAAACTCTTTGAACTAAAGCTGAGGAAGCATTTAGAGGAAAAGGATTTAAGAACTGGAAAAAGGCTATTGAAAAATTTAAAGCACACGAAAAGTGTGTTATTAGGCTGTACTGAGCTATACACATTTAAAAGTCTCTATTGAAGCGAAACTTTTTCAAATGAAATTTGAGCAACAAAACTGGCTTTGGAAGCATCGACAATCATTATTAGCAGTGTTAAATATCTCATCAGACATGGATTGGCTATTAGAGGACACACAAACAATGACGGAAATTTAATGGAACTGTTGAAACCCCGTAGAGAAGACAAACCAACTCTAAACTTGTGGCTCCAAAGAGAACAAAGTTACACCCATCCAAAGATACAAAATGAAATCCTTGGTAAAGAAATCGTTAACAGCAAAATTCAAAAATTAGATCTATAAATCCTTTAATTTATTCAGTGATGGCACAACGGACATTTCCGGTGATGAACAAACTAGTTTTTGTGTAAGATGATGTGACAACAATTTAGATCCTCATGAAAGCTTTTGCGGTTCTATAAAACTAATTATGTCTGTGAAGCAGATATAGCTCCGCTCGTTTTTAATGTTGTGCTCAGATTGCAGCTACCGTTAACGAACCGTCATGGGCAGTCATATGATGGAACGGAAAATATGTGTGGAATGCATAAAGGGACACAATCAATAACAAATGACAAACAGCCTTGGGCCATTTTATTCACTGTGTAGCTCACAGCTGTAATTTAATTATGAAAGCAAGCTGCAAAATTTCAAGAACTGTTAAAAACTCCATGGAATCAGCTCATCGATTGGGAATATTGTTTTCAAAAACAAAAGTTTTGCATATTAATGAAGATGCAGCTGTAGGCCCTGTCAGTAATGTTGCATTGATTAAGCCTTTATGTCCTACTAGATGGCTGTACCGACAATCTCAAATCAATGGAATTTTGAAAGAAAAAATGTTAAAATATTTGTTAAGCTTAAGGGAGTTAACTGCAGGGTCATCAGTACCTAAACGTATAAACTACTTATGAACTAACTTATACTAAAGACAACACAGCCGCGGCAGATTAGCCGCGTGTACTGGAGCGCCGTGTTACGGTGCGCGCGGCCGTTCGCCGTCGGGGGTTCGAATCCCCCCTCGGGTTTGTGTTGTCCTTAGATTAGTTTACCTTAGTATAAGTAGTTTGTAAGCTACGGACTAATAACCATGCAGTTGAGTCCGATAGATTTACAAACAATTTTTTTTTTTTGTTTTTTTTTTTTTTTGTGACAACACAAACATCCATGCCCGAGGGAGGATTCGAACCTCCGACGCGGGAGACCGCGCGATTTGGAAATAAATAAATAAATAAATAAATAAATAAATAAATAAAATAAAATAAAAATAAATTAAAAAATTATTTGGTTATGAAGACACTGAATTAACTAACAGATCAGGGACACGACTTAATGCTTTTGAGTCTGGCAAAGCGTGCCTTGGTTTCCTAGTTGAACTTTTAGAAATCTTGAACAGGAGCTTCCAAGGGAGAACATGCAATGGTCTCGGGACTTTATTCTGCAGTTTAAATTATAACTGAAGGCCTTATTAATCTCATGACAGATGTGGAATAATGTAATATATTAAGACTCCGAGCTCGGCTTAGAACAGCTGCAACATCCAAGAAAAAGTAATTCCCAAGCGATTGTCTGAGGACATAGATCCACATCAATTTCTGTGGCTTGGAGTACTTTACGAGCAGGAATATTTTTAAATAATTGCTTCGGCTGCCCAAGGGCTTCGACACAGGATACTTGACCAACCTGGTACGAAGAAACAGGTTTCCTTGGAAAAAGTGTTGTTGGAGAAAAAAGGATAAGATGTGGTATCTCACTATCCGGAAATAGATGATCAGTCTTTGAAAACAGAACTTGAACTCTCATCTAC
Source organism: Locusta migratoria (assembly GCA_026315105.1). NCBI lineage: Eukaryota > Metazoa > Arthropoda > Insecta > Orthoptera > Acrididae > Locusta > Locusta migratoria. The sequence continues at coordinate 17,106,424 of CM048755.1, forward strand.
TATGCAATGTAAAATGCCTGAAAGATGCTAAAGATGTTTTGGTTTTTTTGAAAAAAAAGAAGTTCGTGAATTATTTTCTAATCGTGAAGTGTTGGTCAGACTTTTGCTTGTGTGTCCAGCGTCAACCAAGCAGGACGCAATTTTTCAGCTCTCCGATGACTGAAGAACTATCTGCGCTCGACAGTGACGCAGCACAGGCTCAATCACGTAGCAGTCTGCAATGTGACAAGTTGCTGTTGGATGAAATAAACTTCAGAAATATTGCAGGATTGAAGCAACAGAAGAATTGTGTTTGGGTCAGTGTAGGAGGAACTTATCACGTAATGCTTCTGACACTGTAGCTAACTATCGTTTCTGACTGTTTTGATACTTACTTGTATATTCCTGTGTGTATATATGTTCATTTTATAGTGTATTTTTAATGAATGAAAAATAAAACATGTTGGTAATTTTTTTGTTAAATTTCTAATAAAAAACAAGCAGAATATTAAACTTCCTGGCAGATTAAAATTGTGTGCTGGAACCGGGACTCGAACCTGGGACCTTTGCCTTTCGCGGGCAAGCGCACTACCACTGTGCCATCCCGACACGACTCACGATGCCGCCTCACAACTTCACTTCCGCCAGTACCTCGCCTCCTACTTTCCAAACTTCACAGAAGCTCTCCTGCGAAACTTGCAAGACTAGCACTCCTGGAAGAAAGGATATGGTGGAGACATGGCTTAGCCACAGCCTAGGGGAAGTTTCCAGAATGAAACTTTCACTCTGCAGCGGAGTGTGCGCTGATATGAAACTTCCTGGCAGATTAAAATTGTATGCCGGAACCGGGACTCGAACCTGGGACCTTTGCCTTTCGCGGGCAAGCGCACTACCGACTGTGCTATCCCGACACGACTCACGATGCCGCCTCACAACTTCACTTCCGCCAGTACCTCGCCTCCTACTTTCCAAACTTCACAGATCTCCTGTGAACCATGCAAGACTAGCACTCCTGGAAGAAAGGATATGGTGGAGACATGGCTTAGCCACAGCCTAAGGGATGTTTCCTTCCCGCGCGCTATTCGAGAACGGAATAGGAGATAAATAGTATAATGGTGTTTCGATGAAACCTCTGCCAGGCACTTAAATGTAATTTGCAGAGTATCCCATGTAGATGTAGATTTAAAGATGTATTTGGTGGAATTACGAGCGTTTATCGATAGTAACAAATCGTGTGTGGAGTACTCGCAATTCGTTAAGTCTGGTCTTTTTGTAGCTTTCTTAATTGAATCGGTCATTGCAAAAAGGTCATAAGTCAACTTTTTTACGAAAATGAGTTATCCATTGGAAATGGATGGGGAAGTGTAGCCGGATTCATACGTATAAGAAGGGCAGAAGTCTGCTTTCAAATGGTGTCTCTATCGATCCTTGAAATCTTCGTTCATTGCAAAAAGGTCAGGAGTCACTGACTGATGCCGTTTTTGCAATGACTGTGTGGAGGTGTATTTAATCGAACGCAGAAGTTATTGGCGGCGTGTTGCTGCTTTCCCGCGTATTTTGTCGTCCGAGGTTAGTATCACTGCAACAAACCATTGTTGTGTTTACAACATTGTAGGTTCAAATAATAGGTCATTACTGTCGCATTCAGAGGCCACTTCACTTATTTGTCGAGGTGTAATTATGTGTGCGTCTTCTTCCGACATTGAAATGCCTCCTATAGGCAAGAAACGGACAAGAAACGCTGATAAGTACAAAAGGAATATTATTCGTGATTCAAAAGTAAAGGGAGTGGAATATGTGAATTGGAAAAGTGAGAAAATTCAGCGTCGGAGTACAGGAGATGACTGCAAGTGAGTAAAATACGTGTACTTGATTTCTGTATGGAAGTATATGCATATACCTGCATAGTATGCAATTTAAGAATTATCGTAATTGATAACATCGACTCTTTCAGGTGCAAAAAGTATTGTTTTTTTCTGTTTGATGATGACGCGAAGGTAGATATCATTGCTCACTTGAACAGTTTCAGTGATACGAATCAACAAGATATCTTCCTGCAAAGGCGAATCGAATTTCAAGATGTCAAGAGCAGAAGACCGCGAAAAGAGGATCCTAAATTAAGAATGTTTTTGGTATACATAATATGAAAACCAAGCAGTCACACTTTTATGTGTGCCATGAAAGCGAAGCGAAGAAAGGCGCATATGAGGTTTGCTCATTTATGTATAATTAGATCGAGAAGTATATCTCAAAAGATGTGAATGAGCTTCATCTCTTTTCTGACGGGTGTGCTAGTCAAAACAAAAATCACCCAATGATTCGCTTTTGTTTAACACTTGTATCAACTGGGAGATTTAGGAAGATGAAACATTACTTCCCTATATCGGGCATAGTTTCCTTCCATAATAAAATTTGTAAGACGTCATGAGCGGATCTACTTACCTGAAGAGTATGCCATAGTGATCAAAAAGGCATCAAGTAAATACTCAGTGGAAACTATTGATAATGTTGCTGTATTAGCCTATAAAAACTGGTGGCCTGCCTGTTTTAAAAAGGCTTGTCTCTCCGAATCAAGCATACGAATAATCCCCAAAGAACAAAAAGTTTCTTTTTCTCCTCCAAATTGGATGACTTTTCAGTATGATGCACATTATCCTGGGCAAGTAAAAACAGAGCAATTAATCGATGGTCTCATTAGAGAGACATTCAAGCCTCTCCAAAGCTTCAATAAGCATCCTGTACTTCCATCGAGTTGGCGTATCCTGGAAAGCAAGTGCCGATCAATGTCAAAAAGTATAAGATTTATTGAAAGTGAAGAGGTATATTCCAGCTGAATATGTTGAATTTTATGACCAACTGCAAGAATGGGCAACGGAAGGGGGAACAAATAATGGAGATGATGATCAAGAAGATTGACTTGGTTTATTGTACTTTATTTTCATGTTGTATAAAATACACAAATTTTCCGAAAAATGTTACTGCAGATAATAATATTCAAATTTCATTTTACTGTGTTAAATATTAACTGATTTTTCAATAAAATAGACAATTATTTGCAAATAATGCTTTCATTTGTTGCAACACACGGTCGTTCATTGCAAAAAGGTCATAAGTCAGCAATTTCTAAATTAATATTGTGGTTAAACTATTAATTACAAAACAACAAAACACAGTGCAACACAGTGCTTGGCACCTCACTAAATATTGATATTAAAATAACAATAAATAAATGAATGGTTTATGCTGTAGAACGTTTTTTCCTTCTCCTGTAAAATTTTACTTTCATGACTAATGACCTTTTTGAAATGACCGATTCAATTGTCTATGAGGACTTTAGTAAATGGATGGTTCGAATCAGTCTAGAAAAAAGAAGTTGGTTTTGGTGTGCATACAGACCTTTACTGATAATATTCGCCGTTACATGATATGACTTTGTGGTGTACAAAAATCATCATAACTGGCGGTTGAAAATTCGTAGTTCATATGGACAGCTTTGGTCTGTAAGAATACTTTGTCACGTGTTGGAGGAAAAAGAAGGACAACTTGTCGAGCTATCTGACTTGTTTTGTTTGCGAGGGTGAAGAGAACTTGTTAGTTTATGGTCGTTTTGTCAAGATTTTTTTCTACTTTGCATTGAGTAAAGAGAGTCAGTTTAAGAACTTTAACTTTACCTCCGATAAAATGAGCATACTGTAAATTCTCTTAAATACCTAGGAATTACAATTACAGTCAACAAACAGAACACATAGGAAATATTGTAGGAAATGCAAACCAGAGGCTGCGTTTCATTGGTAGAGCACATAGAAAATGCTGTTCTACTAAAGAAACTATAATTAGTCATCTATTTTGGAGTATTACTGTGCATTATGGGATCCCCACCAAGTGGGACTGAACATTTTCCACCGGCTTTCAATTCGGTAATGTTTCAGGTGGCACTGGTGTGCACAGTAATTTTTCCTAGTGAATTGTTCTATGTGAGGTGCAGCATACTGCAGCGAGTCTTCTCACAGATCGCATTGTGCAGATGCTGTGCTGGCGGACCTCGGTTAATATAATCCCGCCACTTACAGAAAAAAAATATTTATTTGTATTTATTATTGCTGGAATGTTCTACGTGTTTCTTATGTTTGATGTAATTCCCAGAAAATTCTTTCTATGTATAAATAGAAGAGCATTCCACGCAAGAGGCAGTCAGTGCTGAGTACATGTAACACATGCTCCCCTGGGAGGTTGTTTGCTGTCGAGAATGTTGAGATCCCGCCGTTAACAATGAGGAGATTCAGTCAGCAGACGAGATGACCAGTTGAACTATTAAGTGCTTGTCGATTGCAAAAAGCTAATCAGCATAACTAAGGAAATCTACATACCAGCGGCTATCATGAGCATTACAGGTCGTCGAGGAGAACTTTGGCTCACTAATTTTCACGAGCAATCACAACTAATTCCTAAAGTAATGTGCATTGGAACAGCTGAACCAGTCCAGGACTGTGACCTCAATGTCATCGAAGACGTCTCATGGTCTGCTGATACTGCTGACATCACACTAGAGGAAACCCTATGTAATTGCCTATAGGGCCCATTCTGACCCAGAAACAACGTCAGCAGGTGTTAGGCACATAACACCAATTTTCAAGTGCATTCAGGGCCCGGCAGGAGAAGAGTCAGATTAAAAAAGCCCAAAATAAAACATTGTATCAATACTGGATATCATCCACCAATTAGCCAGCGTCCGTACAGAGTGTTGACAGCTGAAAGACAGATAATTCAGGAAGAAGTCTAGATGATGTTGCACGGCGAGATTATTCAATCTTCAGAGAGTCCCTGGTCATCTACGGTGGTCCTCGTGAAGAAGGATGGCACGTGGCATTTCTGTGCCGACTATTGGCGGCTTAACAAAATCACAAAGAAACATGTCTACCCACTGCAGCGCATTGACGACACCTTAGACTGTTTGAAAGAAGCTACATACTTATTAACTGTGGACAGGCAGACAGGTTACTGGCAAATCGACGTTGAAGAAACTGATAGGAAGAGGAGTGCTTTTATTACACCTGATGGCCTCTATGAATTCAAAGTCATTCCATTTGTTTGTACTACAGTATGTAATGTTCCTGCCACATTCGAATGCATGATAAACAACTTGCTTCCACATCTTAAATGGACGACATGTCTGTTATCTAGATGACATTGCCATTGTCTCATGGACATTTGCGGAACATCTAAGCCGCCTGTCAACTGTGTTGAAGTGTGTTCAGACTGCAGAACTCTGCCTCAATCCAAAGAAGTGCCTCTTCGTTGCCAAAGAGATAAAAATCGTGGGGCACCTAGTAAACGGAGATGGTGTCCGTCCTGATCCAGATAAAGTAACGGCAGTCACAGAATTTCCAAATCCCTTAATAAATTTGTGATAAGAGAAGTTTTCACAGGATGTGCTCATACTTCTGGCATTTCATAAAACGGTTTTGTAACAAGGAACATCCATTGAGAGAACTTCTGCAGGGAGACGCCAAGTTTTACTGCGATGAGACAAAAGAAAGAGCAAACTGGTCACTTGGAAGGCCGTAACTTCCTCATCATTTCTAACCATACACGACGAGAATGCTGAAACCGAACTTCACACTGACGCTAGCAATTATGGGGTTGGTGCAGTGCTCGTACAAATTCTGGAAAGCGCTGAAAAGGAGAAAGCCTATGCATCAAGAGTTCTCTCAAAGCCGGAGATAAACTACTCTAACCGAGAAGGAATGTCTCGCCGTTATCTGAATTATCAACAAATTCCAGCAGTATTTATGTGATAAACCATTCACCTTCGTGACAGACCACCTTTCCTCATGGTGGCTGACCATTTTGAAGGATCCATCAGGTCGGCTAACAAGATGGGTGCTAAGACTCCAAGAGTATGATGTCACAGTGATATTCAAACCGGGCACAAACTCAAGGTTGCCATCTGCCTTTTGAGGAATCCATTAGCCAAACACCTACATCTACATCTACATACATACTCCGCAATTCACCGTAAGGTGCGTGGCGGAGGGTACACTGTACCACTACTAGACATTTCCTTTCCTATTCCACTCCCAAATTGAACGAGGAAAAAAAATGCCTATATGCCTCCGTACGAGCCCTAATTTCTCTTTTCTTGTCTTTGTGATCTTTACGCGAAATGTAAGTAGGCGGCAGCAAGATCGTACTACACTCAGCTTCAAATTCCGGCCCTCTAAATTTACTTAACAGAAATTGACGAAAAGAACGTTGTCTTTCTTCCAGCGATCCACAATTAAGTTGCTGGAGCATTTCCGTGACACTCGCGCATTGGTCGAACCTACCGGTAACAAATCTAGCTGCTCGCCTCTGAACCGCCTCTATGTCTTCCTTCAAACCGATCTGCTGCGGGTCCCAAATACTTGAGCAATACTCAAGACGTGGTCGTACAAGCGTTTTATACGCGGTCTCCTTTACAGGTGAAGTACATCTTCCCAAAATTCTCCCAATAAACCGAAGTCTGCTGTCTGCCTTACTCACAACAGGTCCTTACATGCTCGTTCAATTTCATATCGCTCTGCAATGTTACGCCTAGATATTTGAACGACGCGACCGCATCAAGAAGCTCACTACTAATGCTGTATTCGAACATTATAGGATTGTTTTTTCTACTCATGCGCATCACCTTACATTTTTCTACATTGAGAGCTAGTTGCCATTCTTCGCACCAACTAGAAATTTTGTCTAAGTCATTCTGTATGCTATTACAGTAAGTTACAGACGACACCCTCCCATACACCACAGCATCATCAGCAAACAGCCGCAAATTACAACTTACTCTGTCCATCAGATCATTTATATAGATAGAAAATAATAGCGGTCCTATCACACTCCCCTGGGGCACGCCTGACGATACACTCGTCTCTGATGAACACTCGCCGTCGAGAACAACGTACTGCGTTCTATTACTTAGGAAGTCTTCCAGCCAGTCACAAATCTGTGAACCTATTCCATAAGCTCGTATCTTCGTTAGCAGTCTGCAGTGTGGCACCGTGTCAAACGCCTTTTTGAAGTCGAGAAAAACACAATCCGCCTGTTGCCCTTCGTCCATGGCTCGCAAGATGTCATGTGAGAAAAGGGCAAGCTGAGTTTCACATGAACGATGTTTCCTAAACCCGTGCTGATTCATGGAAAGAAGCTTTTCCGTTTCAAGGAAATTTACTATATTCGAACTGAGAATATGCTCTAAAATTCTACATGAAACCGATGTCAACGATATTAGCCTGTAATTGTATGGGCCAGCATGGATGAAATGTCAGCCCTCTCCTTGGTGTTTCACTAAGTGTGTTTGCCTCTGTAACTTATAAAATAATAGGTGACAGGAAATTTTCATGCGGTAGGTCAACACAAGAAATGTTACACTTTCTGCGGAGCTATGAACATAGTTTATTGTATCATTTTCCAAAGAGTTACAGCACAAAGATATAATTTTTTAAATGGAACAATAGTTTTTTCTATCGTGCATTGGAATCGTTGAAACCAGCTGCGTTCAAATCAATTTAAACTACATTCCTATCACTGTTAATTTGGGAGCTAGAACCCTTCAAAGTTTCAGGGGCAGATACCACACGCTGTACATAATACATGGCTGTGTGGTGGGTGATGGCTGTTATGGCGGTGGGAAGTTGATTTACACGAGATGTTCAAATGTGTGTCCATGTTCCTCAATGCATAATGCAATGCGCTGTTGAAAGGATCTGTGGACGAGATGTAACATCGCCGGTGTGACGGAGCTACATGCTTCCTCGATGCGCCGTTTTAGATCATCTGGGGATGTGGGCTCAGTGACATAAACACGATCCTTTAGATATCCCCACAAAAAGAAATCTACTGGTGTTAAATCGGGCGACCTTGCGGGCCATGAATGAGGAGCATGACGCCCCAACCATCTTACTGCAAACCTGTTGTTTAGTTCTTCCACGTCAGCACGCGCAGAATGGGCTGGGTGACCATCGTGCTGCACCCACATATGGACTCTCGTGTGTAGACACACATGTTCAAGGAGACCACCCAAACTCTCGGCTATAAAAGCGCGATATAACTCACCTGTCAGTGTACCTGGAAAGTAGTGTGGACCGATGATTTCATCCCCAAGGATTCCACACCACATGTTAATAGACCACCTACGTTGACAGTCGACAGGTCGTACCCACCGAGGATTGTCTGCGGCCCAGTAGTGCATGTTGTGACGATTCACTGCACCATAATTTGTGAACGTAGACTCATCAGTGAACATAACACTTTGTAAAGACTCCCGCGTGAAATTACGCATGGCCCACTCACAGAATTTCACTCTTGCATGGAAATCGTACCCATGCTGCTCCTGGGTCAGGCGGTACGGGTCAAACCTGTGGCCGTGTAATATACGCCACACAGATGTGAGACTGACACCAACGACTGCAGCAATGACTCGTAAGCTGACATGAGGATCGTGGTGTAGTGCAGCAAAAACAAACACCTCCGTCTCCTCACTTCTTGCAGGTCTTCGTCTGTTACTGCGGCACATTACTAAGCTGCCTGTATCCCGAAGTCGTTGTTCGGCACGTAAGAACGTAATGGCTGCCGGGGCTCTTCGCCTAGGATATCGCACGACATACGCCGTGGCTGCTTCAGTGGCATAGTGTCGGCACTCGCCGAGCATCAGCAACACGTCAACATACTCGTTCGTGTATGCCATCGTCATCCGATGTCAGTAACTGTGGTATATTGAGCCCCAGTTGTTTGTGTGGCTCCAACTGTCGGGTTCACGGCCATGTGTGGCGACAGTCGGCAGTCTAACAGTACATCGAGGAAGCTTCTCGCTCCGTGACACCGGCGACCTTACAACTCGGCCACACCACATTTAGAAGGCGCATTGATTGATTATGCGCAGCGTTTGTGGTTTCTGCCCCTGAAACTTTGAAGGGTTGTAGCTGCCAAACTAACAGTGATAGGAATGTAGTTTAAATTGATTTGAACGCAGCTGGTTTCAACGATTCCAATGCACGATAGAAAAAACTATTGTTCCATTTAAAAATTATATCTTTGTGTTGTAACTCTTTGGAAAATGATACAATAAACTATGTTCATAGCTCCGCAGAAAGTGTAACATTTCTTGTGTTGACCTACCGCATGAAAATTTCCTGTAACCTATTATTTTATAAGTTACAGAGGCAAACACTTAGTGAAACACCCTATAGGTCCCAGGTTCGAGACCTGGTTCTGGCACAATTTTAATCTGCCAGGAAGTTTCATATCAGCGCACACTTCGCTCCAAAGTGAAAGTTTCATTCTGAAAACATCCTTTAGGCTGTGGCTAAGTCATGTCTCCACCATATCCCTTCTTCCAGGAGTGATAGTCCTCAGTTTCTCAGGAGAACTTCTGTGAAGTTTGGAAAGTAGGTGGCGAGGTACTGGCAGAAGTAAAGATGTGAGGACGGGCCGTGAGTCGTGTCGGGTTAGCTCAGTGGTAGAGCACTTGCCCGCGAAAGGCAAAGGTCCCAGGTTCGAGTCTCTGTTCTGGCACACAATTTTAATCTGCCAGAAAGTTTCACGTCCTCCAAGCTTTTCAGATTGTGGAAGGAGGCGGTCGAGTATTGTGTGCAGCCTTAATAGAGTTGTCCTCTCTTATTTTGAGAAAGAGCGTAGGTGGCCGCCTCCGCCTTTTACGGTTGGCCAGCTTTGTTTCAGCTCTGGGATGCCGGCATCTGGCGACGGGAAGCATGCAGTGAGTATTGAGGTCAATGTGGCGGATTTGCTAACGGACAGAAATTCCAACAAGGCTTGCCCTGGGAGCGAGTTTGGCGGACGATTACGTCGAGAGCATGAGAAACGCGCCAAGAAAGCTTGGACTTTATCGTGTTTTAGTAGGGGTTAATTTGACTTACTAGTCAGTATTAAATCAATGTTGATGGAAATCATTTTAATGTAAAAGAACATAGTAGGTTAGCGATTTCATTTTTGTTTGTGTCTGAAGACTGATGTTCATATGAATGTAATTTTATTGCAGCTTCTTGTGAAGTTTTTAATACGGACACTGTGCCGTTTGCAATAAAGGTACCACTCAGAAAGGTTGTTTTTAGCAAATTCATGTATGAATGTTAGATCCCGTTTCATTCTTTTTGGGAGGGAAAATAATTTCTACCTGTAACTGGTATCTGATGCTCATGTGAGACACGAGTTTATGAGAAGTCGCGTAATACAGGACCAAACTAGAAATTAATAACAATAACAACAATAAATATAATTAGCTTATTATAATTCTGTATTATAATTTTTTTAACAAACAAAATGAATTATTCAGATAATTTTTGAGGATCAGCCACACCTGTCCTTCATTCCTCTCATAACAATTTCCGAAGAACTTCTCATTTGGCGTTCCCTGCCAGGATTTCTTCCCATTCCAAATCCCTATAACCACCACAAGCTTACATTTTCGCGGCGTAGGTTTGAAGTTTGAAAAGGAGACCGGTATGCCATACTCTGTCGTAGGCCTTCTTGATATTGAGGGGAATGAGAGTAGTGGCATGATAGGAATTTAGCTGGTCAGAAAGGAGGTGGGTGAGGCGGAGGAGTTGGTCATCGGCAGGGAAGGAGGGTTGGAAGCCACACTGGGACCGGGGAAGGAGCTGGTGTTGGTGGAGATGTTGCTGAATTCGGATTGGGTGGTTTCCAAAACCTTGCTGAACACTGAAGTGAGTCTGATGAGATGATAGGAAGAGGCGTCAAATGGAGGCTTGCTGGGTTTAGGGAACATAAGGATTTGAGAGGTCTTCCACAGGTCAGAGAAAAACACAGTGAAGAGGATAATATTGTAAAGGGAGGCGAGGACGACATGGAATTAATGCGGGCCAGTGCAGAGGTACCCATAGGTTAGGAGGTCATGACCAGTGGCAGAGTTGTGTTTAGTGCAAAGTGTGACTTGAATGTCCAGGGCAATAATATGTGTGTTGAGTTTAGCTCTGAGGGGGGCATGTGGTTCATGTATTGGAAGCCAGGGGCGAAAGGAGTTGGAGGTATTGGTGCGCTCATGGACGTCAGGAAAGAGGGAGAAGTCGAATCTAGGATTGTCAGGAATGGAGAAGACGTCAGAAAGATAGTTCGCGAAGTGTTCTGCCTTACTGGCGTTGTTGGGAAAGGGACGGGCGTTATGAAGGAGAGGGTATACGGGAGAGGAGTGACTGCCAGTATGGCGACGGAAGGCTTGCCAGTACTTGGAGGAGTTGATGGGGAGTGTAGCATTCAGACAGGTGCATATCTGGCTCCCAGACGAGGGGTTTTTTCGCAGAAAGAAGGTTTCTGATATGTCATTGGAGTTGCTGGTGGCCCAGGAGTGTGTCTCAGTCAAGGGTCTGCAGAAAAGAGCGGTAAAGACGGCGGAATTCGCGGCGGAGAAAGACGGCCTTTGGAGGAAGAGTGGGGCAGTGGGGACTGATGGCTTTGTTAGGAATGTGGGCTTGGACGGCGTCAGCAATGGTCTGGTTGAGGAAGGATGAGGCGTGGTCGTTGTCAGTGGGAAAGTGGAGTGGCAGGGGGTGGCCGGTGATCGAGGTGAGTACGGTAGGAATCCCAGTCGGTGCGGGAGTAGTCACGGATAAGCTTGGGGAGGGGGGTCGGGATGAGGAGTGTGGACAGGGCGACCGCGGGATTCAATGGTCAGGAGACCAGCGGCATGTCGAGGACTTCTACCTAAAGGCGCCTGAGGAGGTTAGGCGAGCCGAGGAAAATGTCAGGGGTGGTGTTGTTCTTGGGGCGGGTGGGTTGTGGGAGGGGAACAGAGTCGCCCCGAAGCAGGGACACAAATTGACGCTACCGATGGAGTTTGGCGACAGCAGGACAAAAGGTTAAGGTCTTTGGCAACCACAATGGTCGTTAAGGAGCAATCTATGTGGGAAAGGAAATCATAGGGGAGGGGAGTGGTGCTGCAGATATGTATGATGACCAGGGTAATGGTGAGGGATGGGAGAAAGAGGCTGAAGGTGAGGTGCTCAGAAGGATCGTCCAGGAGAGGTTGAGGCCGGACAGGGTGATGGAGGTAGCCAGTCGCAACTCCACCTCAAGTGTGGGGTGGGGGACCATCTGTGCAGGGGAGGAGGTAAGTAGCAGTTCTAATGGAATGATGGCGATGGAGGAAGGTTTCGTTTAGGGGGAAGACGTCCAAGTGGTGTGCGGAAATGGTGTGCATGAAAAGGGGTTTTTTGGCAGGAAAGAAGCACAGAGTTGTTTTAAACAGCGCCTTCTCCCGCTTCTGGCAAGTTCTGACTGCTTGCCATGTTTTAGTAGCAACCCCAAGCTACCAGACTCTACGTGGGACGCTGTAGCTGCAAGCTTCACGCATGCGCAGAACTGTTGGCACTGTAGTGGGGAGGGGGAGGCTGGTTTCCACGTCATCAGTGCTTTTGGCCCACTTTAGGTTACGGTAGTAACACTAAAAGTGGTCCTTTGCGATCGTCTTATGACAGCTCGAAATGTAAATGAAAATAACGGCTTAACCATTCATCTGACACGAAACTTGAATAACCGATTTTGTAGAGGATAATATTCTCTTAACTTTGCTCTCTTACGTTTTTTTTTCATATCTCGTATCGTTTGAGAGATATTTGCAAAAATAGCGGAGATTTGACACCCTCCATTGAATTAACGAAAACCAGCCGTTCGGAAATGTCACGTGACATTCCTCGCCCAGAACTCTCTGGCATACGCCATCTTGCGTTGCTTATTTGATGATTTTCTTATATTAACTTACACGTTGTCATTTCAGAGCAATGGCGTACTGAAGAATTAACAAAAACACATCGTTCTTCGTACGATAAATGATAATCTAGAGTCTAAAAATGCCGTATTAGCATCAGTTAACAACGGCCATAAATAGTACGAGATTTAAGAAAACAATTTCTGATTGTTGGTTGTAACTTAGTGGACTGTGATGCTGAAGGTCGGTGATTCGGAACCCGCCACTACATTTTTTTTCTTCCCTAAAAGACTTTCAGACACTCCCATTAATTAAATAGAGCTACGTTCTTCAATGTTTAGAGTTGGGCATATGTAAGAATTCTTCATCTAAGTTGCGTGTGTTCTATTTCGTGAACATGCCGTTAAATACGTAACAACAAATTGAACAATGGTCTTCTGAAGCATATGCACTTAAACTGGAAGGATACTGTAATAATGAACATTCTGCACAAAGTGCTGATACAGGTAGTTTCAAAAATGTTCAAATGTTTGTTAAGCTTATGGGACTTAACTACGGGGTCATCAGTCCCTAAACTTACAAACTACTTATGAACTACTTACGAACTAGGACGGCACAAATATCCATGCCCGAGGGGGGATTCGAACCCCCGACCGTAGTGGCCGTGCTGACCGTGACTGGAGCGCCTCAGTCACCTCGGCCACCGCGGCCGGCACAGGTAGTTTCGTATATAAAGGAAGTCCCACATTTCTGTGGAAAGTGTAGTTCCTTAAACAAACAGAAGGGAAGTGTATACATTGCAACAAATTACCTTATTTTTTTTCTAAGCGTTTATTCACTATTTGTGTAATATATTCAAAGTCATTAATTAGAATCAATGCATCTACTAAAATGTTTGACATGGTTGCTATGGACGCTTTTAATGTAGATGGTATTAAAAAATGTTTAAATGTTTGTATAGTCTATGGGACTTAACTACGGGGTCATCAGTCCCTAAACTTACAAACTACTTACGAACTAGGACGGCGCAAATATCCATGCCCGAGGGGGGATTCGAACCCCTCGACCGTAGTGGCCGTGCAGACCGTGACTGGAGCGCCTTAGTCCCCTCGGCCACCGCGGCCGGCTCGATGGTATTACCTTTCCTGTAGTTCAGATATGACTTCGTTCATGTTACACTGTTCTGCGCTAAAAGAAAGAGCAAATATTCTATTTCAGACCGTGATTACGTTTTCTTTTACAGTTAAAATCACAAACGGAATAAGTGTGGTAATACTGAATTCCACATACCTCTAGTACTCAATATATATACATAGTACTATCAATACGTCATTTACCACAGTCATTGTAACAGTTTCTCCCCAGTTTATGTACATGTTTACAATTAGTTGTTATGTATTTCATGGCATGTTCTCGAAACAGAACAAATGCGCTTTTCAGAGAAAGTGCTGTTACCTTTGAACAACTCAGTTATGCAGAATACAGTTGCGTTCAGTAAACAAGAGTGTGCGAAAACCTTTTAGGAAGCAAGAGGAAAAATAAAGTGGGACAAAAAAATTGACAGTGGTGGTTATATATATATATATATTCGTTTTTTTTTCTTCAGTAAAATCGACGCTTTGCGGTCGTTTCTTCATATTTGTTCTGGGTTGTTCGTTGAGAATTTTACTGTTTTTTTTTTTTTTTTTTTTTTTTTTTTTTTTTTTTTTTTTTTTTTTTTTTTTTTTTTAATTGGCGTTGAAGCAACATCGTCTGAAGAGAAGGCCTGTGCACCGGCTTGCCACGTCATGTCACGCAGAGTAGCTCGCGATCGCGTACCTTACTGGCTGTCTGGTGGGGCACAGCTCACCGCCTCACAACAATACCATCACTAGAGAGAAGGCCGCGGCGCTCTCGTGTGACGTCACGCAAAGTAGGCATTAGAGCACTGTATAGTACAAGCAGAACAATCCGCCATTTTGAATCCCGCGTTGAAGGCGCGCATTTAAAGACTGCGGGAAACTTACGCTTTCCAGTATGCTCTTAAGGCTATTAAATATACATTCCTAACGCAGAAAACGTTTTAACATGGTAAATTTATTGGTTTACATTTGAATGTAAGGGGCAAGCAACTTAAAGTTAGTGATTAGAGGGACATTTAGAAATATCATACATTCACTTACATTCCATATTAAGGCATATGTTGTCGTTTTAAATATTTACCTAATTTAGTTAAAATATATTACAATTATCGTATTTTGTGGTTTATACATAGTACATCCACATACGTTTACGGTAACTAAGAGTTGCATACGTAAACATTTAACAGAATAACGTTAAATTGCGATTCAGCACTTACCGAATTGTCCCCTCTAAAGTCTGACATGTTTTTAACACACCATATTCCAAAGAAGATTTTACGAAATATTCAAATGTTTGTTAAGCTTAAGGGACTTAAAGCGGGGTCATCAGTCCCTAAACTTACAAACTACGTATGAACTACCCTATACTAAAGACAACACAAACATCCATGTCCGAGGGGGTATTTGAACCCCCGACCGTAGCGGCCGTGCATACTGTGACTGGCGCGCCGCAGACCGCTTGGCCACTGCGGCCGGCAAGATTTTACGTCAAAAATGTGTTTAACAACTTAGAGCGTCTTGTTTCGTTAGATAAACACTAAATAAAGCCTCTTTGGTAGCATGCTATTTGAAATAAAGTGAATGTTGCGTGCTAAGTTATGAATGTAATGCCTTTCATGTACGACTTCTTTGCGAAGTTCAATTTATTATTTTTCTTTTTCAGCCATGCTGATCACTGCTTGGCTTAGGCCTACATATTCCCGTGCTGAGTGTCACATTTAAATTAAACACTGAACTAATGGGAAATAACATAATTTAAAAATGAGTAAAGCCAGCTGCACTCATGCCTCACTTAAAATACAAACAGCCCTTAGAATATCTTCTTAATTGGTCTAAATAAAATCACGAAAAGCAATTTTAAACACACCGTATGTCGTGTTATATTAACAATCTAGCAAAATTAAAATAAACAACTGCTTACATGTATATTCTTATATATTCATTATTACTTCTCTGTGAGCATAACTATCTCTAATACAAATAAAAAAAGTTTTGTTCTTAGCGTGCACAGATTGTTGCTCGGTTTTGGTGTCCATACTTGGCGTTTGAAATTTACAAGCCAACTTTTACGCCACTTTGTGTTTGAAGGAAACCGATAAAACTAATAGCGAGCATGTCTTCTATTATTTGAGCAGACGAACCAACCATTTCACACTGTGAAACAATAAAATGACAAAATATTTGCTGATTCACTTCCCTGTACTACACAAAGCAAACAACACTGTCGTCGGATTGGTATTCAAAATGGCGGATTGTTCAGCTCGGTATATCTAGTGCTTTAGTAGGCATCGTTCGCGTAGCTGACTGGGTGGCCGCTGGGGCACAGCCCACTATGCCGTAGCGTGCAGCCAGTCAGCTACACGAACGATGCCTACTCTGCGTGACGTCACACGAGAGTGCCGCGGCCTTCTCTCAAATCTTTCAAATGTTTGTATAGCTCATGGGATTTAACTACGGGGTCACGAACCCACTACCTTCGACAGTGCAGTGCGATGCGGCTAACCACACGGCGATTCTTGCGAGGTGGAGAGTGTGACTTCATTATTATTCATGATCGGATCTGATGAGGGCTTTGACAGGTGATGCATCTTTCATTTATAGTTACAAGATATTTTATGAAATATGACGTGTTTTTGATTAATCTTCATTACGCCAAATTCAAATATGAAGGGCAGGTGTTTCCTACATGGATGATTTGCGCATGCGCAAGGCGAGGTGCACATTAGCCCCATTGTCTTGCTTCGGGACCATTCGTGCATAACCGCTAGAGCTGGAGTAGCCAGGAGCTGGTGTCCCTACCAGCTGCAAAGCCAATATTAAAAGCAGCGCACACGGGGGTATTTGATACAAAAAGCTGGCCAAAACTGTTTTCTTGCATTTTAAGCACTGTGAGACCGTATACAACATATTTTTAGGATAATAATGGATTTGCGTATTTCATAGAATGAAATGAAACAACATTATGGAATGTTTATTACATTGTTTAATTCATAATTCCAATACACGACTATCAGTTATTCAGATGATGCATCCGAGCCTTATTCATCTGAGCAGTGTGTTTCACTTGACACCTCTTCACCTTCATTTTCAGCTTGACAGAACTGCCTAACCTTCACTTGGCAGAAGTAAATGTAATGTGGTCGGGGGTTCGAATCCCCCCTGGGGCATGGATATTTGTGCCGTCCTTAGTAGTAGTTAGTTCATAAGTAGTTTGTAAGATTAGGGACTGATGACCCCGCAGTTAAGTCCCATAAGCTATACAAACATTTTGAACATTTTTGGAAAGTTAATGACTCTGCTAAGAAAGATTTGCTGCTTTTCCTGGGCGCCGTTGTCAATGGGTCAGATGTCAGTAGTAGTCAGTATATCCAAATTGCATGCTTTCCGTGAGAATTTCCTGGCAAAACTTTGTACAAACGGAAGTGCTGATTGTTGGCCTTTTTCCAAAGAATGTTCTTGCAACTAAGTTGAAGAGTCACTAAAGATGACAAATATGTTCGCATCAGAATAATGGCTATTTTCAAATTTTCGTTTAAACTGAACTTGCTGTGAACCATCATAACTCCATTTATAAATAAGTTCCTATAAATTTATGTCATATGGTAAATTGCGTAAAATCTCCTCTAGGTAAGATGTTAATCGCTCACTCGTGTGAGTAAGCAAGGCTTGCAGTCGAATCTCCGCGCATGTGGCAGTCATATGATAGGATTCAGTCACAGGGTAGCACTGCTTTTTAGCTTCTTGAATGACACTGTAACAGGGATACCTTTTTAGCACCTCTTCTTATTATTTTGTATTGCTTCCTTGTCAGCGAGGCTTCCACAAAGATAGATAATGCTTGGATAGGTGAAAGTCGTGTTCTTTATTGTAAAAGTCTCTTCTGCAAATGAATGCTTATCTGTATTTAGCTCTTTGTGTAGGGGATGAAGTAATGTCCTTTGCTACTTTGGAAGTGAGACATCTTATGGAACTTAACTGTTAAGGTCCCTAAGCTTACACACCACTTAAACTAACTTATTTTAAGGACAACAAACACACACATGCCCGCGGGAGGACTCGAACTAACCGCACAGTCAATGTCTGTAGCGGCTTAGACCTCTCGGCTAATCCTGCGCGGTTCAAGTAAAAAAAAAAAAAGTAAATATATATCGGCGGTATTCTGCGGCTACGTTCTACAATTTCCGGTAGACATTTAATTTTCCTGTCAAACTGTATTCAAATATATGCAGGGAAACACCCTGAACTATAACAAAACCTCTACGTTGTTGTGCTAACAAAGTATATTTTCTTTGCTTTACTGGTTAACTTTAAACGAATTATTACTAAGCAAAATACTAAATACAATACATGACGCGACATTTATAACTAACAGTACATGCCCTGATGGTCGGAACCCTTATCGATTTTCACCACGTTTCAAGTAAGACAACACGTTAGAACAGCCACAGACACAGAGTTAGTGAGCCGCATCACGTGCACTAGCGGCGAGACGCTGGGAAAGAATGACTCCAGCGCCTATCAATGCACAACACACACAAACAATGCTGCGTCAACACTGCCACAGGACATTTAGAAGTTCCGAGAATTACTCGCATTTTAAACTATGGACTTTAGGTCAGCTTTTAAGGCGAAATAGCCCTGTGCGCGGCGTTCCCCTCGCCCCTCCCTGCCGCGGCAGCGACCATATACTGCCTCCAGGGGCTTTCAGAATAGAGATACGAAACGGGCTCCGAAATATCAACAAATAATACAATTCCTTGAGACAACATTGCCTCCTTATGTTTAATACCTTTTGTATAACGAGACAATGTTGTCTCAAGGAATTGTATTTGTCGATATTGCCGTGAGAGAGTATAAAAACCAACGGCTGGCGTGGCGTAGGGGATAGCGTCATGGACTGCGGATCAGAAGGTCTCCGGTTCAATTCCGCCCACAGGCAAAAAATTTATTTCTTTGTAATTGACAATTCCAGAAGGTTCTACATCTTTCTTATGTTCACTTGTAAATTCTACTTGTTTCTTATGTTAACTGCTCTTCTAATTTCTGGTAAATTCTGTCTGTGTATAAAAAGCAGAGCACTCTGCCTGAGAGGCAGTCAGTGCTGCGTGTATGTTGAGTTCGTAATAAACGTGCTTTGCGTATAAGTGATGTGTTCAGTTGCCTTCGAAGTCAAGCCTGCTTCCATTGCAACGTGACATTGTTTGGTGGAGGCGCCGGGTACACTGTACAACAGCTGCATCACCGTGGCTCCAATTAGGCAATGTAAAAGCCGTCGCTTACACGGACTGGAACCGGAATACAAGGGATACACCGAGTACGTCCTTCCAAAAGTCCGTATCATCAGAAGAACTATGGAAACGAAACCAGCGGTAAGCCAGCTACACATCAGACACCCGCCGGTGTTCTCTGGAGACGCTGGACAGGATCCCAATAAATGGCTAAAAGGATTCGACCGCGTCGCCAAGTACAACAGGTGGGATCATACGATGTGCTTGGCCAACGTTTACTTCTATCTGGACGGAACAGCCTAGCAATGGTTCGAGAACAACGAAGACAAGTTGAATGACTGGGAGACGTTCCAGGAGGAACTGAAGAAGACGTTTGGAGACCGCCA
Source organism: Locusta migratoria (assembly GCA_026315105.1). Taxonomy (NCBI): domain Eukaryota; kingdom Metazoa; phylum Arthropoda; class Insecta; order Orthoptera; family Acrididae; genus Locusta; species Locusta migratoria. Next base: position 17,125,850 of record CM048755.1, read on the forward strand.
GCGACAAATCCGTTCGGCGGAAGAACAACTGAAGAACGTGGGCCCAACGTCATGGTGAGCCGACACAATCGTACATACAGAATGTTTTGGCTCTGTGTAACATAGTCAATCCGAACATGACTGAAGCGGACAAAATCACGCAACTGATGAAGGGAATTGCAGAAGATATGTACCAAGCTCTTCTGATAAAAGACGTCGCTACGACAGAAGAGTTCATCAAGTGGTGCCAGCGTATTGAAGAGATGCAACAAAGGAGGGTTGGACGCAAGAAGTATGACAGACTCCCAAATGTAGTCCCTATGGCCGTTGTGGAAGATCAGCATGACTTCGCTTCTCTCATACGACAAATAGTGAGAGAAGAATTACAACAGTGCATGGCAGCCGGGACTATTAGACCGAGCGAGCATCAGATTATGGCCATGGATGTGAGCCCTGTAAGTTAGGAGGGAGCCGACGCCGCTGAGGACGAGGTATTTCAAACATTAGCTCCTGTCTGCCCCGTCAATCGCAACCGACGTGAAGAATGGCGTCGCCTTGCTATGACTTACGCTGCAGCTGCCGACGCGACCACAGCTAACTCCCCCGGTAACTATGACGCCCCGCAGAAGAACAGACGTCTGGAGGACAGAAGACAACACACCACTGTGTTTCCACTGTGGACGCCTTGGACATGTCGTACGCTACTGCAGAGAGAGGAGGCGAGTATTCGATGACTATTTTGCCGCAAGACGTCAGCCGTCGGAGCAGTTCTATCCAAGGCAGTCACCTGCTGATGAGTTCAGTCGACCTATGGGAAGAAGCCCATCGCCGTACCCTAGGCGAGGTCGCTCTCCGACGCGCCGCAGCCGTTCACCGTCGCCGTACAGAGGTACCAGCCGCTCCCCTAGCCGCCGCGCCCAGGAAAACTAAGCGAGGCGACCATCTACGGAGGTGAGGCCGCCGCAGATGAAAATCCTCCATGGACGACAGTCGCTAAAATGTCGGAAAAACTCATCGACGTCATAATCGACGGCCAACCTGTCCGAGCACTTGTTGATTCAGGAGCCTCTTTTTCTGCATTATCGGATAATTACAGCCGCACACTAAAGAAGACAATGTTCTGTGATACGGGAGCAACTGTGCTGAAGGTCGCGAATGGAAAGTACGTCCATCCAGCAGGAACTTGTGTCGCAAGAATAACCATCAACAACAGGACGCAGCCATTTGAATTTGTCGTGTTAACAGAATGTAGTCACAATGTCATCCTCGGATGGGACTTCCTTCAGGCATCCCAAGCTGTCATTGACAGTGGAAGATCTGAGCTGCAAATTGAAGAAGTTGTTCCACCAGATACAAGTAATACAAAATTTTCTGGGAAGTTATTCGTCGTTGACATTGTGAAGATACCGCCGTTGACAATGAGAAGAGTTACAGTCACAAACACAGATGACTGGTTAAACTGTGAAGTTCTTGTTGATAGTAAAACGTTTATCAGGCTCACAAAAGAAATTTACATACCAGCGGCTATCATAAGCATTACCGGTGGTCAAGGAGAGATTTGGATCACAAATTGTCACAAGCGGTCACAACTTATCCCCAAGGGAATGTGTATCGGGACAGTGGAACCAATCCAGGACGGTGAGCTCAAGCGTCATCAATGAAGACCCATGCCCTGCTATTAGTACAGACAACACGCTGGAGGAAACAAACGTGGAACTGCCAATCGGGCCTGGACTGACCAAGGAACAACACCAGTGGGTGTTAGGTATACTACGCCAATTTTCGGGTGCATTCATACCTCAGCAGGGGAAAAGTCAGACGAAATGGTCCACGATAAAGCACTGTATCAATACTGGGGATCATCCGCCAATTAGCCAGCGTTCGTATAGAGTGTCGCCAGCTGAAAGACGGATAATTCTGGAAGTAGTGGGGTGATGCCGGTTACACCCCACTGAGATTCGCGCGTCTTTTGTTTGATATCAAATTAATTAGAGTAATTGCGTAATTAGAGTAATTGCATAATTGCAATTACATGTACTTAGAGTAATTGCATAATTGCAATTACATGTACTTAGAGTAATTGCATAATTGCAATTACATGTACTTAGAGTAATTACATGGACTTAGGGTAATTGTTTATTTATTTATTGTAATTGTTTATTGTTTTTGCAATTGCACGTGTTCACTCCTCCACGTCTGGCGTGGAACTGAGCTCACCCCAAGGCATCATGTGACTATCTACATCACCCCCCACCCTACCAGTCACGTGACTACCACCGGCCAATGAGAGCACAGCACGTGACCACCCCCTCCACCATCCCCAACCGATATTCTGCAGTCATTCAGACACAGAGTGTCGGAGGGACAGCAGTAGCATGGAAAAGATGCAATTACGGTAATTACATTTGACTCACGTAGTTGGGAGGTTCCTGGTACAACCACAAATTGGCGGGAAAACCGATTTCTGGTTGTCCTGGTAGGCTTTCGCCCCTCCGATCCGGTGGAGCACCCTCAGACTGCACCTGTTTCTATATATAACAACAAATCAGAGCATTCTGTTCGGTAACATGATAAAAAAGAGCCTTAATTAGAGCTCATATCGCATCCAAAATTAGATGTGCATATAGATGAATCATGTATATGATCATCTGTAATGCCATATGTATGTACTCCCATTACTCTAGTAATTATATCAAATTTTCAATCCATTTCAAGCCATTGAAATCGACTGAAAGCAGTAGTTCCAACCGCTGACAACAGATGGCTCTGATCCCACTTCTCCCCCCACCCAGCGCCTACACAATGAAGCCATGTGTGCAGACGCTGGCCACCCTCCTCTGCAGCTGACCAGTCTCTATTGTGTGCCTCAGTCTGCCGGCCGTAGCCGCTGCGACCGCGGAGACGCGGCACACAGGCCGACTGTCCACCTTCAGCCTCCTGACGATCATGTACTTGCGTACATACGAGAAAAAAAAAACTACCGTAGTGCATTTACGGAGGCCCGCCGTGGCATGCGCGCAATTTTTCCGGTCGACCCCAGCGCGCCGACCGGGCCGCGCCCCGCACCTCGCGAAAGAATTGCCGCGAAGCCTGCGCCGAAAATTATTATTCTTATTATTATTTAACAGCGCCACAGCCCGTCCCCCAGCCGCCGGCCGTAGAACGCGGAAGAGCGAGCTGCCGCACCTGCATGTGAAGTCTGCACCGAAAAAATTATTATCTAACCGCGCCACGCCCGTCCTCGGCGACGCGGACACAACGATCCGACCGCCCCGATTATTATTATTTTTTTTTTTTTTTCCTACGAACGTTATAGCTCCTTGTACTGCCTCTACACCAACGTCCGCGAAGTTTTCTAATTCACAGTGGAACAGTCCGCCCGCAAGAAAACAATTTGCTGTGTGTCTCCTGGCGAGAAAAGTAGAACTCAGACGGACAATAGCGGCCGGCCGCTCCATTCAAACAACCCCTTGCCGCTGATACCTGCTCAACCGCAGCCTTTCAAAACAGCGCGCGCGGCCGACGGGCGGCGGTGAATCACACACGTGCTCTGGCCGAGCGTTACCTGTAAAGGCTAAGCAAATAGTTCCACTCCACACGCGCGAAGAAGAAGAAGCGCTCTGCACTGCACTCTGCGGACAAACCTTAAAAGTTAACAAACGTATATCACTTCTCAAGCAACGACCGAATCATGCTGTTTTTTTCTTTTACGAACCTCTCTCTCTCTCTCTCTCTCTTTCCTATTCCCCACAAGTAAAACAATCAAGCAGAGAATGCGAGAAATGTGTTTTTAATGTAACTTATATCGCCCTTTCTCGAACCAGTATTATGTAGGGAAAAAAACAAAAAACGCGTCAGGCTTATTGCATACGTCATATTCCAATACACACACACGCGCGATCACATTTATTTATTACGCACTGCATCCAGGTTGCAAAAACAATTCTAACCAGAGCCAACTAACGAAAAGAAATGGTCCGTTTCGGAACTCGACCGCAACCTTAGATCTATAAATGTATCTCTTGTTTAGACGATGCAAGCAACAGCCATCGAACGGAATGTAACTTATATGCCAACCACTCTTTCGATAACAGCAGCAGCAGAAGACGGCATATTGTTTATACAAAAATTCCAAATAACGAAAATCGGCAATGACATCTAGCACAAAGTCTCTAAATATACATCTGCAAGCACGGTTAACAATCGTCCAGAACGCAGAGCGCTCTCTCCGCAGGCTACATAAAAGAAACATATGCTACGTGTTTAAACAAAAACACCTAAGTTACATCTCCAAATGATCAAAACCTTCTACGCAGACACACCACTCTGACAAGGATAGCTCGCATTGCATTTATTTAATGGAGCTGAGCCATGCCGAAAGTTCCGAAATTTAACACTCTAACGATCTTGCCCTTAGATCGAGGTATAGATGCGCCTTCCGAGAGTTCGGGTACTTTAATTTTACCTCTTGTTTCCTTGCTACAGCAGTACACATCCCATTTAAGGAATCTCTATGTCCTGTTACGATGCCAACTACATTTATCTGTCACCGATATTCTAGCGCCCCAGAAGACATTTAAATCCTGTTGTCCAACGGAGAGTCGAAATAAAGAAAAATACGTGAAATAATTTACCGATTTCCGACCGTCTACACTAAAACTTTTCGAAATTATTGGCCTAACAACACCCTTATTCGACAATACAGCAACCAAAGAACCGAAGTTACCTGCCCAATGCAACACCGATTTCCAGCTCGACCCGCCCTTTACCCACAAAATTCCTACTCCAAGTTCCTTTCTTGTGCAATCCACTAATCCGAACTAAGATTTATTATTTTAATTACAAATAGATATCTACCACAAACGAAGACGATAACATACACGCCACAATACATGATTCTATATAGGACATGGAGTGCTACATTTTTTTTATTACAACTGAGTACATGCAAAGTAATGTTCGCAAACACTTATATCGCAACCAACTCCCGCACACATCGATCATAACCTGCTCTCTAAGGAATGGATGGGAGTCACACACAGTACAAACACGTTTGTCGTGTGTTCCGCTAATTTCGGTCAATACAACGATGTGAGACCAATCTCCCCGCTTGTTTACTGTAAAAGCAAATATTTTTCCCCACACTATCTGTTTAAACCGGGCTTGCACATATGCAGTAGCCTCCTTTGAAAAGCCTTAGTCTTCGCCATATAACCCAGTTTTCGTTTCCCTTCTTCTTCTTGGGACTTGTGGAATTACGTAGACAATATCTACGTCTGTGGATAATAAAGTCCTGGAATGCTGGAATGCTAAAGAAAATATAGCTCCTTGCTCGACTCTACAAGTAATTTACTGTTGAAACTAAAAAACATAATGTCCGAGAGAGTGGTCAATTTTCGGGTACTCTTAATACCCAAGTAATCAAATCTAAAAGCGTTTGCACAGTACAACGGCGCACTTTGTAAATACCGTATCTTCTCTTTTAGAACACTTAAACAATCTTCTTGCACAATCCTCCATCCTGGTAATACTATCTTCTCGACTCAGCGAAAAAATAAGTCCTAACAATCAACTGCCTGGACTCTTTATAAAATTGATATCTTTGCTTACACCAGGGCTCATGATTTTCGACAAATTTATTTTGGTTGTACAATTCGACGCCAACCACGTTAAGCAGTCGTTTCCTCGCCCGCAACCACTTTGATATTGCTCCTTCCATCCGAAAGTCATGCTCGGACACGAACGCCACTCGGTTAAAGTGTTGTCCAAATATTGAGGAGATAGAAGCCATCTACACGAAGCTGCTGCTGTAGTATAGATGGGAGCGCCTCCATTAAAAAACATCGATTAGCTGCAGTTTATAAGATATATACCCACAAGACATACATATTTCCCCGTGTATTCCAGAAATAGTAACTTCGTCTTGTCTCCAGCGTTTGCAGTATCGAACTTGCTGAATTTACTACACTCACACGCACTCCATTGGCTACAACTAGCGCACTTTAAGTTACCAAACTGTAGGAGTTTTATAAAACACGTTGATTTTCGACGAAAGAATTATGATTTACCGCAGCAGACACATCCGCTACGTAACGTAATTCACACCAGCCGTAAAGCAGCCAACACTAGCATATGATTAAACAGGCGATGCTTCGACGAAAGATCAATGCACCACCAAAGTCGGTTTTCTTTAGAGCTTTACCGTGACGTATATATTTAGGGTAGATCAACACTTTTTACTTACATTCCGTCCAATATAGCCTACAACACTCTCTGTAAGCGCCAAACATTTCCAACACAGTAACAGAAGTACACCTACAGTCAACACGAACCTACAACAACAAACGAATCTAGTCATTCCAACTCGATTTTTGTCCCAAATAGCATGCTGCAAGCTATGTATACGTTCGTAACAACCCAGACAGAGCTATCCTTACATCCGTCACTAGCCCAGCAACAACTCTAAACAAGTTACCACAGATGGTGTTATAGCCGTGATCTGTAACAGACAAGATCTCCCAGACACACAACGTTTTAATAATGTTTCGATCTCTCTCTCTCTCTCCACCCAATAACTATGTTGGTTGCTTGACCCGTCCCTAGCATCCAACCACAATTTTGTTTCCAATGCATAGCCCGGCAGACAATATTTCTGGAACGCTTTCTATCAGCCAATACCCCGAGCATTCGCGCACAAACCACCATCGTATTCCACTGCTTCTAACAAATTATTACTCTCGTTAAACATCTGTAACACAGTGTAAAAAATGATCGACGTACACGCACAGAACAGCTAACAAGAAAAGATCTAGATCAAAGCCAAGTTCTTATAATCCTTACAAGCAGCAGCGCAAAATAGTCTACACCATTTCGAACTAATGCAACACCAGATTTTTTTAACGATCTCCAAGAGCAATCCTTTAGAGACTAAACATACGATTAAATGCACCTCCAACGTAGGTAACTAATCCTCTAACTCGATGCTTATCGACCAAAGAACATTAATTTACCACTGCAATCATCTCCAATACGCTACCGAGAGACGTCAATTCGTAAACATAACAAAGATATAAATGCCCCACATCCATGCTACTAAGTAATTATATGTATTTCCACAATTGTGGATCATATATGCGTTGCATCGTTTCGCGCGACTAAACAGTTCGAAATAGGTACTTCGCGCAAGCTAGCATGCATGCATACTCACATTCCATGTTATTTCTGGCTGTAGGCGAGTGCGGACCTGTTGACTCATCGTAGACTCCGGTTTGGAGCGTGTGTACGTCCTATACATGTAAACATACCTGTCCACGCTCGCACCTGACCTGGAGAAGTTTTCGGTTTAATTTTTTCCGACCGCACCAGATTCCGAATATAAGAGAGCTATTTTCGCGAAGATACATTTCCTCGCAACTGACACAAGCAATGTTTTTACCGTACGAGCTGTCGTTATAACTTTTATAAGCAGATACATTTACAGCCAGTAGGATGAGCGCAAATTTGCGATGTAGCTCTTACAAAAACGAAACATAGTTTTTTTAGAAAAGCAACCTGTCTTCTGGTATCTTCTCCTACACCCTATAAGACCGAAACTTTCTACTCGAGAAGCTAGACACAGAGTACAAATCGTTCTTTATTATTCTTGTTATGTGTAACTTTAATTTTCTCCACTGTAATTTTTTTTTAACTCGTAGTTTAAATCCACATCAGCGTCTCCTATTACCGTTCCAGCCAGAAGTTCGAAAGGTAGAGGGAAGGTATGTTCTCGAACTCCATTACGTATCTTCGTTTCCTCCTGCATTCCAACTCCTTTATAGCTCTGCACCTTCGGGCAATGCTTCTAGACGAGAACAATCGGGTATTTTAACTTTTCCCATTATTTCCTGTATAGCAATATGCGTCCCTATGTCTGTACGTTACCAACTCCTGTGGTAATTTCCGTATGGAGCACTAGGTTTACGACTATTGCAAACGATTGCTTGTTATTCCATCCGTTTTTAACTCTGCAAATGAATGTCCCAGTCCTCCACTTTGGATGCAATGTAGTCCCTTCTCCAAACGATAATGCAATACGTTTTTCGTGTGTTCCGCTATTTTCGGTCAGTACACCGACGCGTGACCAATCTCCCTGACTGTTTACTGTAAAAAGCAAATATTTTATAAGTCCCAGTCGTAACCAGATTTCTCCACGCCCTCTGTTTAAGCCGGGCTTACACATATGCCATAGCTTCGTCTTTCTCCAGCATTAGGTTGTACTCGTCCTTTATGGCAGTTGCTTTAGCCATATATTCTAGCTTCCTTCTCTTGGTCTCGATATCCGCCATTTCCAGTTTTTCTTTTCGCGCACAGAAGATATTAACTGCAGGTAGCGATGTAATTTCTTTAATGGGGACGGCTTAAGCCTGTGTGATACATTTACTCTTTTCGCTGGACTTGCAGAATGACATTGTTTATAGGTACTAGACCTAAAGGCCAATTCACACTGTCCGTCACGTCAACGTCACGTCACGGAACCGTCACGTCAAGTTGTATTCACACTGTCCGTCCGTGTCCGTCACGTCAATTCGTCTATCTCAATACGCGATGTTGAAAGTGAGGTTATAAGTGGCGATCAGTCATGTAGAAAGTCATAGTTTAATACTAGAAAGGGGGAACAACAACGCTAAATATTTATAACGGCCAAAGAAAACTTTACAGTGTATGTTTTTGGCCAACTTACTGGGAACTGAAACAACATTTCAAAACATCGACATCTATTTTCAAGCGAAAAAATAAATATATGAAAACATCAAAGCATACTTGTAAGAGCATAAATAGCGCCTGTATACTTTAACCATTACGATTAGCTCGCTGACATTGTTAATACCGTCGTAAACAACTGAATTTTTGTCTTTCATTAGAACTGACATTTTTATTTAATGTGTTATTTAATGAAATATGCGTAATCAAATTACAATCTTATTCAAATAAACAGTTTGCTTCAGTCGTTTCTTTTACAATGTTACGTAACATAAACCGTTTTTTGGTTTCAGATATCCGAACTCGATTTTAGGGGGACACTCAATTGACAAAAATATTCAAGTCGCCATGAAACATTTTAGATTTACACCTAAACAAGGTACAACAACAACACAAAGATGAATAAAACACATTTGCATATAAACAGTGCAATCGTTGACTGCAACATGTAATTCGCGTGACGAAAATAGGTTAACTTCCGATGTTAGCAGACGGCCGTTCCGTCAAAACATTCTTCCCGAGAAAGCTTGACGGACGTTGACGTGACGTGACGGTCCGGTGACGGACAGTGTGAATGCCGCCATTAGAAATACATTGCGGAATGTTCTGACGGACGGTGACGTGACGTGACGTGACGGACAGTGTGAATTGGCCTTAATTCGGCGATATCTATATCTGGAGGCAGTGTGGAGAACAATGTTCTGGATTGGGAGAAGTATGTTTCCCCTGCTTTAATATAGCTTTTAAGTGTACTACTTATATCGTCTTTGCCGATGTCAGTATTACGAATCTCCACCTAATTTACAGGTAGACAATGGAAACTAAAAGCTGATAGAACGTAACGTATAAGCTTTTATCGATCTGGAAGGTTTAACTTGTACACCGAATAATTTTCGGGTATTTTTATTACACCAGTACACAAATTGCAAGACACTATTAAACACTAAAAAGCATCGGTTGTTCCAAATGTTTGTTATTCGCCCCCCCACATGGTGGAGAAACACTTTGCAGATACAGTTTAAAAAACTTAAAGAGTCTTGCACAAGATCAAAAACACTCTCCATCCGGTAATCGTATATTGTAATTCCCCTGTTCTCGACCCAAAGACGAAGTAAGTGCTCAAATCGACCTCTAGCTCTCTTTTTAGGGTAAATCGGGTCACGGATCACAAAATTCACACCACAACCAGAGGATTATATCCTAGTAAGACTCCAGGACGTTCTCCAAATTATGGTTTTGACTGATATTTCCAGGCGAAGTACTAAATAACATCCATATAGGCGAGATTCTAGATGCGTTCTTCGGGACTTGTGGTATAGAGACAGGTGCGTAGAATCGAATCCGAAGCGCAACAGCTGGGAGGACCTCCCGGCTATAGCGATGACACACATCCGCCGCAACTCCCACAATGTGTCGTATTGGAGAATATATATATAAGGGATGGTCGCAGAAACCTCCAGGTCACATCCTCGAAACGCAAAGCATGCTCCTGGATAGCTAAATTCCTCTCTGATACGCTAAAGGAAGCGGAAAGGTAAAGGAAAGGTATCAGGAAGATAGCGGTACTCTACAAGTACAACGTAATATTTGTATCGGTGTTAATAGAATACGAATGCTTAGAGGTTAGGGATTCGCGCATCAGAGAGGAATTTAGCTATCCAGGAGCATGCTTTGCGTTTCGAGGATGTGACCTGGAGGTTTCTGCGACCATCCCTTATATATATATTCTCCAATACGACACATTGTGGGAGTTGCGGCGGATGTGTGTCATCGCTATAGCCGGGAGGTCCTCCCAGCTGTTGCGCTTCGGATTCGATTCTACGCACCTGTCTCTATACCACAAGTCCCGAAGAACGCATCTAGAATCTCGCCTATATGGATGTTATTTAGTACTTCGCCTGGAAATATCAGTCAAAACCATAATTTGGAGAACGTCCTGGAGTCTTACTAGGATATAATCCGCTGGTTGTGGTGTGAATTTTGTGATCCGTGACCCGATTTACCCTAAAAAGAGAGCTAGTGGTCGATTTGAGCACTTACTTCGTCTTTGGGTCGAGAACAGGGGAATTACAATATACGATTACCGGATGGAGAGTGTTTTTGATCTTGTGCAAGACTCTTTAAGTTTTTTAAACTGTATCTGCAAAGTGTTTCTCCACCATGTGGGGGGGCGAATAACAAACATTTGGAACAACCGATGCTTTTTAGTGTTTAATAGTGTCTTGCAATTTGTGTACTGGTGTAATAAAAATACCCGAAAATTAATCGGTGTACAAGTTAAACCTTCCAGATCGATAAAAGCTTATACGTTACGTTCTATCAGCTTTTAGTTTCCATTGTCTACCTGTAAATTAGGTGGAGATTCGTAATACTGACATCGGCAAAGACGATATAAGTAGTACACTTAAAAGCTATATTAAAGCAGGGGAAACATACTTCTCCCAATCCAGAACATTGTTCTCCACACTGCCTCCAGATATAGATATCGCCGAATTAAGGCCAATTCACACTGTCCGTCACGTCACGTCACGTCACCGTCCGTCAGAACATTCCGCAATGTATTTCTAATGGCGGCATTCACACTGTCCGTCACCGGACCGTCACGTCACGTCAACGTCCGTCAAGCTTTCTCGGGAAGAATGTTTTGACGGAACGGCCGTCTGCTAACATCGGAAGTTAACCTATTTTCGTCACGCGAATTACATGTTGCAGTCAACGATTGCACTGTTTATATGCAAATGTGTTTTATTCATCTTTGTGTTGTTGTTGTACCTTGTTTAGGTGTAAATCTAAAATGTTTCATGGCGACTTGAATATTTTTGTCAATTGAGTGTCCCCCTAAAATCGAGTTCGGATATCTGAAACCAAAAAACGGTTTATGTTACGTAACATTGTAAAAGAAACGACTGAAGCAAACTGTTTATTTGAATAAGATTGTAATTTGATTACGCATATTTCATTAAATAACACATTAAATAAAAATGTCAGTTCTAATGAAAGACAAAAATTCAGTTGTTTACGACGGTATTAACAATGTCAGCGAGCTAATCGTAATGGTTAAAGTATACAGGCGCTATTTATGCTCTTACAAGTATGCTTTGATGTTTTCATATATTTATTTTTTCGCTTGAAAATAGATGTCGATGTTTTGAAATGTTGTTTCAGTTCCCAGTAAGTTGGCCAAAAACATACACTGTAAAGTTTTCTTTGGCCGTTATAAATATTTAGCGTTGTTGTTCCCCCTTTCTAGTATTAAACTATGACTTTCTACATGACTGATCGCCACTTATAACCTCACTTTCAACATCGCGTATTGAGATAGACGAATTGACGTGACGGACACGGACGGACAGTGTGAATACAACTTGACGTGACGGTTCCGTGACGTGACGTTGACGTGACGGACAGTGTGAATTGGCCTTTAGGTCTAGTACCTATAAACAATGTCATTCTGCAAGTCCAGCGAAAAGAGTAAATGTATCACACAGGCTTAAGCCGTCCCCATTAAAGAAATTACATCGCTACCTGCAGTTAATATCTTCTGTGCGCGAAAAGAAAAACTGGAAATGGCGGATATCGAGACCAAGAGAAGGAAGCTAGAATATATGGCTAAAGCAACTGCCATAAAGGACGAGTACAACCTAATGCTGGAGAAAGACGAAGCTATGGCATATGTGTAAGCCCGGCTTAAACAGAGGGCGTGGAGAAATCTGGTTACGACTGGGACTTATAAAATATTTGCTTTTTACAGTAAACAGTCAGGGAGATTGGTCACGCGTCGGTGTACTGACCGAAAATAGCGGAACACACGAAAAACGTATTGCATTATCGTTTGGAGAAGGGACTACATTGCATCCAAAGTGGAGGACTGGGACATTCATTTGCAGAGTTAAAAACGGATGGAATAACAAGCAATCGTTTGCAATAGTCGTAAACCTAGTGCTCCATACGGAAATTACCACAGGAGTTGGTAACGTACAGACATAGGGACGCATATTGCTATACAGGAAATAATGGGAAAAGTTAAAATACCCGATTGTTCTCGTCTAGAAGCATTGCCCGAAGGTGCAGAGCTATAAAGGAGTTGGAATGCAGGAGGAAACGAAGATACGTAATGGAGTTCGAGAACATACCTTCCCTCTACCTTTCGAACTTCTGGCTGGAACGGTAATAGGAGACGCTGATGTGGATTTAAACTACGAGTTAAAAAAAAATTACAGTGGAGAAAATTAAAGTTACACATAACAAGAATAATAAAGAACGATTTGTACTCTGTGTCTAGCTTCTCGAGTAGAAAGTTTCGGTCTTATAGGGTGTAGGAGAAGATACCAGAAGACAGGTTGCTTTTCTAAAAAAACTATGTTTCGTTTTTGTAAGAGCTACATCGCAAATTTGCGCTCATCCTACTGGCTGTAAATGTATCTGCTTATAAAAGTTATAACGACAGCTCGTACGGTAAAAACATTGCTTGTGTCAGTTGCGAGGAAATGTATCTTCGCGAAAATAGCTCTCTTATATTCGGAATCTGGTGCGGTCGGAAAAAATTAAACCGAAAACTTCTCCAGGTCAGGTGCGAGCGTGGACAGGTATGTTTACATGTATAGGACGTACACACGCTCCAAACCGGAGTCTACGATGAGTCAACAGGTCCGCACTCGCCTACAGCCAGAAATAACATGGAATGTGAGTATGCATGCATGCTAGCTTGCGCGAAGTACCTATTTCGAACTGTTTAGTCGCGCGAAACGATGCAACGCATATATGATCCACAATTGTGGAAATACATATAATTACTTAGTAGCATGGATGTGGGGCATTTATATCTTTGTTATGTTTACGAATTGACGTCTCTCGGTAGCGTATTGGAGATGATTGCAGTGGTAAATTAATGTTCTTTGGTCGATAAGCATCGAGTTAGAGGATTAGTTACCTACGTTGGAGGTGCATTTAATCGTATGTTTAGTCTCTAAAGGATTGCTCTTGGAGATCGTTAAAAAAATCTGGTGTTGCATTAGTTCGAAATGGTGTAGACTATTTTGCGCTGCTGCTTGTAAGGATTATAAGAACTTGGCTTTGATCTAGATCTTTTCTTGTTAGCTGTTCTGTGCGTGTACGTCGATCATTTTTTACACTGTGTTACAGATGTTTAACGAGAGTAATAATTTGTTAGAAGCAGTGGAATACGATGGTGGTTTGTGCGCGAATGCTCGGGGTATTGGCTGATAGAAAGCGTTCCAGAAATATTGTCTGCCGGGCTATGCATTGGAAACAAAATTGTGGTTGGATGCTAGGGACGGGTCAAGCAACCAACATAGTTATTGGGTGGAGAGAGAGAGAGAGATCGAAACATTATTAAAACGTTGTGTGTCTGGGAGATCTTGTCTGTTACAGATCACGGCTATAACACCATCTGTGGTAACTTGTTTAGAGTTGTTGCTGGGCTAGTGACGGATGTAAGGATAGCTCTGTCTGGGTTGTTACGAACGTATACATAGCTTGCAGCATGCTATTTGGGACAAAAATCGAGTTGGAATGACTAGATTCGTTTGTTGTTGTAGGTTCGTGTTGACTGTAGGTGTACTTCTGTTACTGTGTTGGAAATGTTTGGCGCTTACAGAGAGTGTTGTAGGCTATATTGGACGGAATGTAAGTAAAAAGTGTTGATCTACCCTAAATATATACGTCACGGTAAAGCTCTAAAGAAAACCGACTTTGGTGGTGCATTGATCTTTCGTCGAAGCATCGCCTGTTTAATCATATGCTAGTGTTGGCTGCTTTACGGCTGGTGTGAATTACGTTACGTAGCGGATGTGTCTGCTGCGGTAAATCATAATTCTTTCGTCGAAAATCAACGTGTTTTATAAAACTCCTACAGTTTGGTAACTTAAAGTGCGCTAGTTGTAGCCAATGGAGTGCGTGTGAGTGTAGTAAATTCAGCAAGTTCGATACTGCAAACGCTGGAGACAAGACGAAGTTACTATTTCTGGAATACACGGGGAAATATGTATGTCTTGTGGGTATATATCTTATAAACTGCAGCTAATCGATGTTTTTTAATGGAGGCGCTCCCATCTATACTACAGCAGCAGCTTCGTGTAGATGGCTTCTATCTCCTCAATATTTGGACAACACTTTAACCGAGTGGCGTTCGTGTCCGAGCATGACTTTCGGATGGAAGGAGCAATATCAAAGTGGTTGCGGGCGAGGAAACGACTGCTTAACGTGGTTGGCGTCGAATTGTACAACCAAAATAAATTTGTCGAAAATCATGAGCCCTGGTGTAAGCAAAGATATCAATTTTATAAAGAGTCCAGGCAGTTGATTGTTAGGACTTATTTTTTCGCTGAGTCGAGAAGATAGTATTACCAGGATGGAGGATTGTGCAAGAAGATTGTTTAAGTGTTCTAAAAGAGAAGATACGGTATTTACAAAGTGCGCCGTTGTACTGTGCAAACGCTTTTAGATTTGATTACTTGGGTATTAAGAGTACCCGAAAATTGACCACTCTCTCGGACATTATGTTTTTTAGTTTCAACAGTAAATTACTTGTAGAGTCGAGCAAGGAGCTATATTTTCTTTAGCATTCCAGCATTCCAGGACTTTATTATCCACAGACGTAGATATTGTCTACGTAATTCCACAAGTCCCAAGAAGAAGAAGGGAAACGAAAACTGGGTTATATGGCGAAGACTAAGGCTTTTCAAAGGAGGCTACTGCATATGTGCAAGCCCGGTTTAAACAGATAGTGTGGGGAAAAATATTTGCTTTTACAGTAAACAAGCGGGGAGATTGGTCTCACATCGTTGTATTGACCGAAATTAGCGGAACACACGACAAACGTGTTTGTACTGTGTGTGACTCCCATCCATTCCTTAGAGAGCAGGTTATGATCGATGTGTGCGGGAGTTGGTTGCGATATAAGTGTTTGCGAACATTACTTTGCATGTACTCAGTTGTAATAAAAAAAATGTAGCACTCCATGTCCTATATAGAATCATGTATTGTGGCGTGTATGTTATCGTCTTCGTTTGTGGTAGATATCTATTTGTAATTAAAATAATAAATCTTAGTTCGGATTAGTGGATTGCACAAGAAAGGAACTTGGAGTAGGAATTTTGTGGGTAAAGGGCGGGTCGAGCTGGAAATCGGTGTTGCATTGGGCAGGTAACTTCGGTTCTTTGGTTGCTGTATTGTCGAATAAGGGTGTTGTTAGGCCAATAATTTCGAAAAGTTTTAGTGTAGACGGTCGGAAATCGGTAAATTATTTCACGTATTTTTCTTTATTTCGACTCTCCGTTGGACAACAGGATTTAAATGTCTTCTGGGGCGCTAGAATATCGGTGACAGATAAATGTAGTTGGCATCGTAACAGGACATAGAGATTCCTTAAATGGGATGTGTACTGCTGTAGCAAGGAAACAAGAGGTAAAATTAAAGTACCCGAACTCTCGGAAGGCGCATCTATACCTCGATCTA
Organism: Locusta migratoria; assembly: GCA_026315105.1. Lineage (NCBI taxonomy): Eukaryota > Metazoa > Arthropoda > Insecta > Orthoptera > Acrididae > Locusta > Locusta migratoria. The sequence continues at coordinate 17,142,044 of CM048755.1, forward strand.
AGGGCAAGATCGTTAGAGTGTTAAATTTCGGAACTTTCGGCATGGCTCAGCTCCATTAAATAAATGCAATGCGAGCTATCCTTGTCAGAGTGGTGTGTCTGCGTAGAAGGTTTTGATCATTTGGAGATGTAACTTAGGTGTTTTTGTTTAAACACGTAGCATATGTTTCTTTTATGTAGCCTGCGGAGAGAGCGCTCTGCGTTCTGGACGATTGTTAACCGTGCTTGCAGATGTATATTTAGAGACTTTGTGCTAGATGTCATTGCCGATTTTCGTTATTTGGAATTTTTGTATAAACAATATGCCGTCTTCTGCTGCTGCTGTTATCGAAAGAGTGGTTGGCATATAAGTTACATTCCGTTCGATGGCTGTTGCTTGCATCGTCTAAACAAGAGATACATTTATAGATCTAAGGTTGCGGTCGAGTTCCGAAACGGACCATTTCTTTTCGTTAGTTGGCTCTGGTTAGAATTGTTTTTGCAACCTGGATGCAGTGCGTAATAAATAAATGTGATCGCGCGTGTGTGTGTATTGGAATATGACGTATGCAATAAGCCTGACGCGTTTTTTGTTTTTTTCCCTACATAATACTGGTTCGAGAAAGGGCGATATAAGTTACATTAAAAACACATTTCTCGCATTCTCTGCTTGATTGTTTTACTTGTGGGGAATAGGAAAGAGAGAGAGAGAGAGAGAGAGAGGTTCGTAAAAGAAAAAAACAGCATGATTCGGTCGTTGCTTGAGAAGTGATATACGTTTGTTAACTTTTAAGGTTTGTCCGCAGAGTGCAGTGCAGAGCGCTTCTTCTTCTTCGCGCGTGTGGAGTGGAACTATTTGCTTAGCCTTTACAGGTAACGCTCGGCCAGAGCACGTGTGTGATTCACCGCCGCCCGTCGGCCGCGCGCGCTGTTTTGAAAGGCTGCGGTTGAGCAGGTATCAGCGGCAAGGGGTTGTTTGAATGGAGCGGCCGGCCGCTATTGTCCGTCTGAGTTCTACTTTTCTCGCCAGGAGACACACAGCAAATTGTTTTCTTGCGGGCGGACTGTTCCACTGTGAATTAGAAAACTTCGCGGACGTTGGTGTAGAGGCAGTACAAGGAGCTATAACGTTCGTAGGAAAAAAAAAAAAAAATAATAATAATCGGGGCGGTCGGATCGTTGTGTCCGCGTCGCCGAGGACGGGCGTGGCGCGGTTAGATAATAATTTTTTCGGTGCAGACTTCACATGCAGGTGCGGCAGCTCGCTCTTCCGCGTTCTACGGCCGGCGGCTGGGGGACGGGCTGTGGCGCTGTTAAATAATAATAAGAATAATAATTTTCGGCGCAGGCTTCGCGGCAATTCTTTCGCGAGGTGCGGGGCGCGGCCCGGTCGGCGCGCTGGGGTCGACCGGAAAAATTGCGCGCATGCCACGGCGGGCCTCCGTAAATGCACTACGGTAGTTTTTTTTTTCTCGTATGTACGCAAGTACATGATCGTCAGGAGGCTGAAGGTGGACAGTCGGCCTGTGTGCCGCGTCTCCGCGGTCGCAGCGGCTACGGCCGGCAGACTGAGGCACACAATAGAGACTGGTCAGCTGCAGAGGAGGGTGGCCAGCGTCTGCACACATGGCTTCATTGTGTAGGCGCTGGGTGGGGGGAGAAGTGGGATCAGAGCCATCTGTTGTCAGCGGTTGGAACTACTGCTTTCAGTCGATTTCAATGGCTTGAAATGGATTGAAAATTTGATATAATTACTAGAGTAATGGGAGTACATACATATGGCATTACAGATGATCATATACATGATTCATCTATATGCACATCTAATTTTGGATGCGATATGAGCTCTAATTAAGGCTCTTTTTTATCATGTTACCGAACAGAATGCTCTGATTTGTTGTTATATATAGAAACAGGTGCAGTCTGAGGGTGCTCCACCGGATCGGAGGGGCGAAAGCCTACCAGGACAACCAGAAATCGGTTTTCCCGCCAATTTGTGGTTGTACCAGGAACCTCCCAACTACGTGAGTCAAATGTAATTACCGTAATTGCATCTTTTCCATGCTACTGCTGTCCCTCCGACACTCTGTGTCTGAATGACTGCAGAATATCGGTTGGGGATGGTGGAGGGGGTGGTCACGTGCTGTGCTCTCATTGGCCGGTGGTAGTCACGTGACTGGTAGGGTGGGGGGTGATGTAGATAGTCACATGATGCCTTGGGGTGAGCTCAGTTCCACGCCAGACGTGGAGGAGTGAACACGTGCAATTGCAAAAACAATAAACAATTACAATAAATAAATAAACAATTACCCTAAGTCCATGTAATTACTCTAAGTACATGTAATTGCAATTATGCAATTACTCTAATTACGCAATTACTCTAATTAATTTGATATCAAACAAAAGACGCGTGAATCTCAGTGGGGTGTAACCGGCATCACCCCACTACTTCTGGAGGAAGTGCAGAAGATGTTGCGAGATGACATTATTCACCCTTCGGAGAGTCTTTGGTCGTCTCCTGTGGTCCTGGTAAAGAAGAAGGATGGCACGTGGCGATTCTGTGTCGACTATCGGCGGCTGAACAGTATCACAAAGAAAGATGTCTACCCATTGCCGCGTATTGATGACACCTTAGACTGCGTGAAAGGAGTTACATACTTCTCAACTATGGACATGCAGACAGGTTACTGGCAAATCGAGGTTGAAGAAGCTGACAGGGAGAAGACGGCTTTTATTACACCTGATGGCCTCTATGAATTTAAAGTAATGCCATTTGGATTATGTAATGCTCCAGCCACATTCGAACGCATGATGGACAACTTGCTTCGACACCTTAAGTGGACGACGTGTCTCTGCTTTTTGGATGACAATGTCGTTTTCTCGAAAGAACATCTGAGTCGCCTGTCAACTGTGTTGAAGTGTGTTCAGGCTGCAGGACTCCGCCTCAACCCAAAGAAGTGCCTCTTCGTTGCCAAAGAGATAAAAATCCTGGGGCACCGAGTCAACGGAGTTGGTGTCCGTCCTGATACAGATAAAGTAAGGGCAGTCACAGAATTTCCAACTCCTCAGCACATTCGTGATGTGAAAAGTTTTCTCGGGCTGTGCTCATACTGCCGACGTTTCATAAAAGGATTTTGTAACAAGGCACGCCCATTACAAGAACTTCTGCAGGGAGACGCCAAATTTTACTGGGAAGAGACATAAGAAAGAGCTTTCCAAGCACTTAAGGAGGCTCTAACTTCCGCACCAGTACTAGCCTCGTACGACGAGAATGCAGAAACTGAACTTCACACAGACGCCAGTGGCTATGGGATTGGTGCAGTGCTTGTACAAGTTCAGGAAGGTGCCGAAAAAGTGGTAGCCTATGCATCAAGAGTACTCTCAAAGTCCGAGATAAACTACTCTACAACTGAAAAAGAATGTCTCGGTGTTATCTGGGCTATCAACAAGTTCCGGCCGTATTTATTCGGCAAACCATTGACCGTCGTGACAGACCACCATTCTTTGTGTTGGCTGACTAACTTGAAGGATCCATCAGGTCGACTAGCCAGATGGGCACTAAGACTCCAAGAGTACGATGTCACAGTGGTATTCAAGAACGGGCACAAACACAAGGATGCCGACTGCCTTTCGAGGAATCCATCAGTGGAACACAACAGCATTAATGAAATTTCAGCTCTCACTGAATTAGATGACGTTACAGCTGAACAGAGGGAAGATCCAACTCTATTTAAAATGATAGCGGCCTTGGAGAAAGGAGAACCGACCAATGGAGAGTTCCAACTTATAAACGGAACATTGTACAAGAACAACTACGATCTACTGGGCCCCAAATGGCTACTTGTTGATCCAGCGCATCTCCAGCCAGCTATTCTCAAATATTTCCATGATGCTCCAATATCCGGTCATCTGGGATTCGTGAAGACCCTAAACAGAATCAGACGCAGGTATTACTGGAAAGGTCTCTACCGATCTGTTAAGCACTATGTGAGTCACTGTAAAGAGTGCCAGCGACGGAAGCAAGTGCCGCAATTACCTCCAGGACATCTCGTACCGATTCCGCCGGCAGCAGCTCCATTCCACCGAGTTGGGATCGATCTTTTAGGGAGGTTCCCGAAGTCGACAACCGGTAACCGTTGGATAATAGTCTGCACTGACTACCTCACACGATACCTTGTCACCCAAACTGTGCCGACTGCAGAAGCTCCAGAGATCGCAAAATTTCTTGTAGAAGATATTATTTTGAAGCATGGAGCACCACGTGTCATGATAACTGATCGTGGAAAAGTATTCCAGTCAAAACTATTATCAGAGGTAATGTCAAGGTGCAACATTGTCCACAGAATGACAACTGCGTACCATCCTCAGACAAATGGTCTTACGGAACGTTTTAACAAAACGTTAGCCGACATGCTGCCGATGTACACTCTTTGACAAAAAACCTGGCCGCCGGCCGGCCGCCGCTGAGCCTAAGTCCGAGCCGATCGCGACATGGGACAATAAAAGTGGCCGCGCTGCGCTCTAAGTCCGGCTATCTGCACAATCTGGCAACACTGTAAACTGCGGGAGTTCATACAGTACTTCTTGTGTGCTTTTAGAAGTGCTGTAGGTCAGCTACATCCGTGGTCCCGCGGTAAAGTACGTGAATTGCATGTGAAAGTATTAGCGATCGAAACCGACTGTTGACAAAAATTTTAAATTCACGTTCCTCGTGCGTACTGATGCCACATGTGTAAGGGAAGCATATGCGTAACGTATTTCATTTTTTGATACTCTGTTAATAACATTTCGGCTCAATAACACTGTTGCCTCTGGCCGCAGCACTCGGCAGAGCTCTTCGCGGCCCACTCGCCGGCAGCAGCGGTGGCGGCGCTACACAGCGCTGCCTCGCCCTCTCCCCACAGCGCCTGCCGCCGCTCATCGCCCTGGATATGTAAAATGCTGTAGTGTTGCTGAGTGGTGGAAAAAAAAAACGTTGCGATGTGTATTTCAGACACGATATCAACGGAGCAGACCACCCATTTTGAATGATGACCATACTATTACACTAATACATAATACATTAGAGAGGCAAAACATTTTCATAGTCATTGATCCAATCAAATGGCACTCTACGATGTTTAACACTTATTTCTGGTGTAAATCGCGATCCTTTTCCTTTCAGAAAAGCCCTTCATGTAATTTGTTATTGTCATCACTTCATATGTTTTCATCAAGACACTGTGCGTAACTGCACTACAATGTTTAGTGCCGTTGTTTGATTCCTTATGGTAAATGTATGAGCTAAATTATGTGAATACGTTTCAGCGCACGTTATAAAGCAACACAGCCACACTGAAAGGTGTCTCATTTCTACAGCAGATATTTTGTATGAACGAACTATATTAATCATTATGTTCACTTCCTCTGTAAGCGTCCCCTAGCATGTGGGTCCTAAGGAAATAGTAAAAATTCCCATCGAGGGAGGTCAATTCGAATTCCTTCAAAGGCGTTTGTATGGTGAAGCAAAAACGACATCTAATACCATTTCCGTAATTTGGAGAAAGCCTTATTGTACAGAGCTTTTCTTCTGATTCCATTAAAGATTTTCGTCTTGCAATCTGCAGCGTATAAAGTAAAATAAAACAAAGTAAAACGGAATACCACCGCCAAACGCACTTTCTCCAACCAGGATTAGAACTGCCGACCCACAGCTCGGTTGCAGCACGAGACACGAGCATAGCCACACAGCCAACCACACGCTGCCGGCTGGTGCCCTCAGTCTCTCACATATTCAATGCTGAGCCTCTAACGTATCTCGAAAGTTAACCTGAAACTCACCTATGCGAATAAAAAAATTCCTTGGGTGCAAAATTTAAATTTCTGTCTCTCATATCACATGGGCATTATACAGCATGAGTCATGAAAGTAGAAGAGGAATGTCAAGTGAACTTAGCTAGACAACTCAGTACCACTTGCGGAAGTAACTGCACTGTCACAGTGTTGCCAAATATTAGCAACGATGTTGCCAGTTCTTAGCTGTACTAGGAAGACCTGTGTAGCGATAAGCGACGCGAAATCGCCCTAGTCACACACGGGCTTCAAGAGGGAAGTCGCGGAATTTGGTTAATACGCGGCGCAATCTCCTGATAGTTTCCATCGTCACACTTTAGCATGCAGATATTTAATTCGTCCAATGAGGCCGAAACCAGCGTTCATATATTTTGAAACTTAACAGCATTATGATATAATTTCAGCAAATGACTAGAGAAGTTAAACATACTGATATTGTTCTTGAAACATACGGCAGGTCAAAGAATGAGATATGTAAACTTCCATCACGATTTCAGTTTCACCTCCCCCCTCTCCCCAAAAAACGACTAAAACAATTACTTTGTTAGATTTCAGCAAAAGCTACTTTGTTTTTAATTTTTCGTGAAAAGTTACTGTAAATCAACGTTGCCTCATCCGTCACGAAAAACTTCGCATCTTGAAAGTGACTGCGTTTCAAAATGCAGCCTTACGACCGCACAAGTAATATTTCACGTGTTGGTTTGTTTGAAAGCCAGAAGAAACATAATCAACTGATTATGTGTGCAACACAGTAATTAGTTCATTTGGGGAGTCAGAAGACAGGATACTTAAAATTACGGCCATGAACACAGAAACTAAACTGTGTATGTGAGAAATGTGCAATTCTGAGGTTTTTCATCAGCAAACATATATATATATATATAATCCATAGACTACTAACCAGCTTATTGATTTCGCAGTGTTACAGCCTTGTTGGCCCAACAAATGGTGATGAGAATCCGAATCCATGTGTATGATGGATTCTTCGAATTATGCCAACCACGACTTGCATGTGTTGTTGCTTAGTATCTGTCGTCACGATGATAAATCAACAGAAATTATTACAATTTTTTTGCCTACCTTTTCATATAGTTGTATTTTCCTTAAAACCACACATTCTTTCCGGTCTCGTGGCCACATGGGAAAGAACGCTTTTGCAAATGAATTAACGATAATAATGATAGTAATCAATGGCGTTTACCTCATTACAGCAGAATGATAACGATTACAATAACAACAGAAAATGCCGATCTCATGGTTGACACACTAAAATGAGTTTTGGTATTTAGTTGCTGAATACCGTTTAGGACATTTTTCAGAGGAGAAAAATAGACCTAAAGCCACACACATCACTAGTACAACGATATCTCACTAATCAACTATGCTTGCTGTAGATCAGGAGACGAGAATAGCGTCACCGACCAAAATTGAGAGTACTGGTTCAGCTGTCTGGCATTTATTGGCAGTTAATACATTCCCGACATAAACCACAAAATTGTTTGCAATTTAAACAGGGTCGACCTTCCTGCGGTCGAAAATTTAATTCAGGATAACAGAGTCATATTAAGTCAATGACCAAACTCATATCCTCAAGAATATTGGAAAATACCTCGAATGCTGGAAATGAGGAAACGATCAGAGTTGTCTAGCGTTGTAAGCAATGCTGCCAAGCAATAGCAAGAACTTCTTGGGTATCCCACAATATCCTCATTCCTACAAACAGCATGCTAACTGGCTTTTAGCCATGCTGCGCTACCAAAGGCCATTCTAAGTAAGGCTTCAGTCCGAAAGCAGACAACAGCATTGAAAAATGCTAATGAATAGATGACTTACACTCATCAACTTCCGGGGAGAGTTTCTTTTAACAAAACGAAGAAAGTGCAAAACGACTACTTTCTCCAAAATTCCTACGGACTGTTGTCCCAAAATGGATGTATATACGTTCAGTCTTGTCCCACCCGTCTCACATTCCAGGAATATCACAAAAATGAGTATCTGGCGTGTACCGTCTTAGAGCAGCTATTACGCAAGTTTTTACCGATAATCATAAAACTGACCAGACGGGTTTTGCTGCAGAATATAGCGACTTCTATTAGATTCGCGTAACCTTTCCCGACAAGAAACTGTTTTCTTCGTATAATGATGCCCATGTTTAGGTGAATTATAATGCTACTGTTTAATGTTTCCTCAGAAGAACTTTTTGCATTAAATATGTTTATCTTTGCAGGTGATTCAAAGTAATTGTAATAATTAGTTTCCCTTCAAAGTAATCCATTTATTCGGTGTAGTATTTGTAAAGTAATTGCAACCGCGAAAAGTGAAATTGTACTATAAACCAGTTTGGTTACTTTAGGTCTATCGTCCATGGGCAGAACGCTTCCATCTGAAATATCTCCACGAAAGGCAGAGTGGCGGACGGTTCTCTTTCTTAGTACAGTTCGAAATGTTATTAACAGAGTATCAAAAAATGAAATACGTTACGCATATGCTTCCCTTACACATGTGGCATCAGTACGCACGAGGACCGTGAATTTAAAATTTTTGTCAACAGTCGGTTTCGATCGCTAATACTTTCACATGCAATTCACGTACTTTACCGCGGGACCACGGATGTAGCTGACCTACAGCACTTCTAAAAGCACACAAGAAGTACTGTATGAACTCCCGCAGTTTACAGTGTTGCCAGATTGTGCAGATAGCCGGACTTAGAGCGCAGCGCGGCCACTTTTATTGTCCCATGTCGCGATCGGCTCGGACTTAGGCTCAGCGGCGGCCGGCCGGCGGCCAGGTTTTTTGTCAAAGAGTGTACATCGGCAGCATGTCGGCTAACGTTTTGTTAAAACGTTCCGTAAGACCATTTGTCTGAGGATGGTATGCAGTTGTCATTCTGTGGACAATGTTGCACCTTGACATTACCTCTGATAATAGTTTTGACTGGAATACTTTTCCACGATCAGTTATCATGACACGTGGTGCTCCATGCTTCAAAATAATATCTTCTACAAGAAATTTTGCGATCTCTGGAGCTTCTGCAGTCGGCACAGTTTGGGTGACAAGGTATCGTGTGAGGTAGTCAGAGTGTACGTCGATGTTGAGCAGAAGGATTGGGATACAATTCTGCCAGTCGTGACATTTGCTTACAATACCGCAAGAAAAGACACCACAGGCTTCACTACGCTTTTCCTGCTCCATGACCGTGAAGCTGAGACGACAATGGATACACTGTTCCCGTTCCAATCGGACGACACTCATGATGACTATGTTAAACAGCTCGTCACCAGGGTCGAAGAAGCAAGACAGCTGGCTCGCATACGGACACTGGACGCCCAGGAGAAGGACCTCAGCGGTATAACGACAAGCACCGACCTGTTGTGTACAGCCCAGGAGATCTGGTATGGATTTTTACCCCTGTACGGAAGGTTGCACTGTCAGAAGTTATTGAAGCGATACTTTGGTCCGTATCGTGTCATACGCCGCCTGTCAGACGTCACATACGAAGTTGAGGATTATGAGCCGTCTGCGAAACGTCAAAAACGAAGAGACATTGTTCACGTCCTGCGCATGAAGCCTACTATGATCCTGAAGAGCAGGTAGACGACAATGGCTTCTTGTTCAAGGACTTTAAGGACGGTAATGTTCCTGATGAAGCCACGACAGGAACGTCTGTCGTCGATAATCGCGGAGAAGGGAAGGATTCTCTTGAACTGTCATACAGAGGACCCATGACACGGTCAAGATCCAGGACATTGCAGCTGGCTCCACAGGGATCATAACAGCGGGTCGCTGTTTCTCCAGGACAGGGAGCAATGCCGCGAGAGACCACGAACACCAACTGCCGGCGTGGCGCAGGGGATAGCGTCACGAACTGCGGAGAAGAAGGTCACTGGTTCAATCCCGCCTGAAAGGAACATTCGCCGTCCAGCTGCCTGCTAGTGCTGCGCGTAACTTAGCTTCTCGTGTGTCTTTGTTTACGTTCAGTTAATTGTTCTTTCTGTGAGTGTATACATCTGACATTTGTGGAAGTGCGTCTCTACGCTTGCCGTACGTCCACGTTTCGCCTATTGGCGGGATCTCGGTTTTCACCGAATTCTATACGCTACTGAAACGTCATGGCTGATTCCCTGAGGAAGAACACACTGATGTTCTCGTTCCAGAAAAAAACCCGGCATGTTCAACCAACTGCACTCGAAATCCTGGATTGGCTGTATGAGGTAATGGGCATTGATAATGATCTTGCACATACCACTCAGTTAGATGCTGATAAATACTGTCTTTTTATTAAATTTTTTAGTTCTGTGGCAACTGATAAAATTTTGGGAAAGTGGGGTAGCTCTGTTGAGTTTGAACATGGAGATGGTTCCAAAAGCAAGGTTTCAATTAGGAAAGCTGATACCAAGTATATAAAAGTGAGAGTCTTAAATTTACCGATTGAGATGGATAATATTTTAATTAAGGAGGCACTTTCCAAATATGGTCACGTGCTCTCGATAGAAAATGAAAGGTGGTCAAAACACTACAAATTACAGTGTTACAGTGGTATACGTGCTGTAGAAATGGATGTAAAGACGAATATTCCGTCATATATGACAGTGCATGGGTACAAAGCACACATTGTGTATTCAGGACAAGAACCAACATGTCAGATATGCAATGAATCTGGGCATTTTAGGTTAGAATGTCCACGCCGGTACACGGTACTGAAAAGTAATTATGTAAAGCGGCAACGGCTCACCCATGGTGAGGTGATGCCTCCTACTGCGATACCCTCCTCTGTTAATGACGTCACGGAAAGTATCACGGATATGACCAATGTTGATAAAGAATTTCCACCTTTAAAGACACCTGCAAGTTATAGTCTATCTGTCTGAGAAAATGATTAGCAACCCAAGAAAAGACCGCTAGAAACAACTGAAGATCGTTCTGATGATGATTCCTCTTGCACTCTTCCCGTTCGCAAACAAAAGCAGTGCGAAGCGGGAGACGAAGAGCCCATAGTAAACACTGATATTGAAGTGGAAACTGCAGTGAAGGGATCAAAGGCATTGGATGAGGAAGAAAAAGGTGCAGTAGTAGACGAACCTGTCACGATTCTGCCTGGCGCGGAGGAGAAGGAAGTAAACTCCGACGAGCCGGTAGAATCAGGGGAAACAGAGGAATCAGGAAAACAGCAACAAAACGCCGCGGCCGCAATGATACCCGCCGCGCATGAGCGCGAACAGCAGGGCGGCAGTAGCCGCCAGTCCCCGCCTGAGCGTCCCTCGCAACCGACGGACGTAAACAAGGAAACTGTGAAGGAGGTGCCGGCGACTCAGGATGGCCTCCGAATAAAGCCGCAACCAAATCTGAAAGTGGCTCGTAATCAAGGAAACCAACAACCTGCCATGGGCGCTCCGAAGCCGCGTAATATAAAATACGAAATAGTCACTGCAGATGCCTCGAAAGAAAACACAAAAAATGATTCCTTACCAGTTACTCCACACAAGGATCAAAGAGATAAATCCCATGCACCGGAGTCTAGAGAAAATACTTAAGTGTAGATCAAATAGTGTGCCAATGATCATGAACTGTTATTTCTTTTTTAGTTCTTCTGTAAATCTTCAGGTTTTCTATATCAGTCAAGTTTACGTTATAAATTCTATGATTTCAATTACTGTTAGCACAGTAGTGTCTTAAAACAGTTTATTATTTGTTACCATTATTCCTTGAGGGTAACTTAAAGCTTTAGTTAGTTATTTTCCCTCTCGCTTACCTAATGATGCAAGCGTATACTGTAGCTACTATGAATATCAATAAGATTCACTCATAGTGACTAAAATTTAAATGTTAGAATGGCTACAAGTAATATTACAATGGCGCAATCTTATACGATCACTACAGTAAACATAAATAAAATAACATCAGAATTAAAACTGGCGGCGCTTAAAGAATTTCTATACGACTCTGGAACCGACATTGCCTTGCTACAGGAAGTTTTAATGCCCGATCTTAGTATACCAGGATTTATTTCTTACATTAACGTCTCACTTGAAACAAGTGTAGGAACGGCTGTATTAATACGACATGGCATTCCAGTAACAGATGTGGAACGATTGGAATCCGGAAGAGGGATAGGGTTAAAGATCTACGATGTGACAATAATCAACTTGTACGCTCCTTCCGGGTCTTCACATCGATCTGACAGATCAAAGTTTTTTAAAGAAGACATCATATACCTATTACGAAGAAATCCAAGCCAACTCATAATTGGTGGTGATTTTAATAGTGTTTTAAATCGTAAAGATCAGATCCCCAATTTTAATTTTTGTAATGAATTAAAACATCTAGTTACAAACCTGAATTTAAACGATGCGTGGGAAATCAAGTATCCTACTGCTGTCGAATTTACTTTCGTCACATCAAATTCATGTAGCAGAATTGACAGGGTATATGTTGCTCAAGATCTTACATCCTCCGTAACAAAAGTAGAAACTATTCCTACATACTTTTCGGACCATTCCAGTTTGTTGATCTGCATAAATTTGCCACCACAGCCTATACGTCAGTTCAGGAGTCACTGGAATTTAAAAGTCTCGTTGGTGCAAGACAGTGATTTAGAAGACACACTAAAGGAAGCCTGGACAGTGTGCCTGCGTGCACTTAACAGACATGCAACCACTATCGATTGGTGGACAAAAAGAGCGAAGCCGAAGCTGAGGAAGGTTTTAATGCAATATAGTAGTCAGAGGGCAAGATGTATTAAGAATAATATAGAGTTTTATTATTCAATCTTAAGAGAGTTATATAGCCAGACATCTGCGTCGACCCTTCCCCTGGAAGACATTAAAAAAGTCAAAGCGAAATTGCTCACTATTAAAAGGAAGCAATTAGAAGGATTAAAAATAAAATCAAAAGCGAAATCAGTTACAGAGGATGAAATGACTTCACTCTATCATTTACTAAAGCATGCTAAGAACAGGAAGAGATCGTTTATTGATGAAATCAGAACAAAACATGGCATTACTCTAAAAACCCAGAAGGATATTGTTAATGAAGTACATCGTTATTATAATGAATTGTATTCTGGAAATGCAGGAGGGGTTGCAAATTCTGATAATTTCTTTAACATTATAGTCCCACAGCTGACGGAAAGTGACAATCAGGAATTCCTTTCTGAGGTTAATGAAGAGGACGTTTATGAGTCTCTCTGCAGTTCACCATTAAAAAAATCCCCAGGACCCGATGGTTTGCCAGTGGAATTTTACGTTCGTTACTGGCCAATTGTCGGTGAGAAAATTACTGAGATGGTGAATGAGGTTATTAAGGCAAAAATGATACCACCTGAATTTAAAGAAAGCAAAATTGTACTCGTCCCTACAAGTAAAGAGAACAAAGACCTAAATAACTTTCGCCCAGTTTCGTTGCTGAATTCAGACTATAAAAATGTCGCTAGAGTTGTAAATAAAAAGTTTTCATATATCCATAAAATCTCGGGCGAACTGCCGGATGTCCGTAACTTCTTGCCACGATATTTCGGCGCAGAGTCTTCTGGCCATCTTCAGGTGAGTACCGCCGAAGTACTGGCGAAGACGCACTGAGCTGTGCTATTTATGCCCAATTCAGCCGACATTGCGCATGCGCGTACCTAGCGTGCGCGTTCACTACAGCTACGTACGCTGCTCCGAGCGCCCTCCGTGGTGGAGGCTTGCCGCTTCGATATCAGATCGATTCTCATCGTCATTCAGTTGCAGGAAACTACGCCGACTACGAAGTTTTTCAATGACAGGATTCCATGCAGCATTTATTTGGAAACCGCTGTCTCGATTGATAAGAGTCTCACTGTCAGACAATCTTATTTCCACAGCTTCATTAATAATTGAGCTCCAAAAGTTTGATGTGTGGGCCACAATTTTCGTTTCATTGTATTTCATTGAATGACCTGTGGAAATACAATGTTCGGCGATTGCGGATTTGGTGGGTTGGAGTAGCCGAGTATGACGCTGATGTTCCACGATGCGGTGCTGCACAGTGCGCGTCGTCTGCCCTATATATGACTTGTTGCACTCGCACGGAATCCTGTAAACACCTGCTTTACGCAGCTCCAGATCGTCTTCGACAGAACCCAACAGCGATGCAATTTTAGGAGGAGGGCGAAAGATGACTCTTACTTTATGCTTTTTTAATATTCTGCCTATCTGCGATGAAATGTTCCCAATATATGGGAGATAAGCAGTCGATTTGAAAGCCTCTTCTTCTTCCTTGTTCTGTCGTTTGGAGGCGTGCATCGCTCGATTTACTTGCTTCCTTGTATATCCATTCTTTAGGAATACTGTCTGCAGGTGTTCCAGTTCCCTGTGAAGGCTGTCGGCATCAGAGATGGTATGGGATCGATGGATTAGAGTCTTGAGGACGCCCATTGTTTGTGCTGGATGGTGGCAACTAGTAGCTTGTAAGTACAAATCTGTATGAGTGGGCTTCCTGTATACCGAATGACCAAGTGAGCCATCACTACTGCGCCGCACGAAAACATCTAAAAATGGCAAACAACCATTTTTCTCAATCTCCATAGTAAACTTTATGTTTTCATGTATGGAGTTCATATGATTTAAAAAGTCTTGGAGACGTTCCACGCCATGAGGCCACACTATAAAAGTGTCGTCGACGTATCGCCAAAACACTGTTGGTTTAAAAATAGCTGACTCAAGTGCTCTCTCCTCAAAATCTTCCATAAAAAGATTGGCCACCAGGGGAGACAAAGGACTCCCCATGGCGACTCCGTCGGATTGTTCATAAAACTCGTTGTTAAATAAAAAATATGTAGAGGAGAGCGTGTGCTCAAATAGCGCTGTAATGTCCTCACCAAACATGTTGCCAATGAGGTGTAGTGAGTCCCCAAGAGGCACCTTTGTAAACAGTGAAACCACATCAAGACTGACCAACAAGTCGTTCCTTTGCAGCTGAAGTGGCTGAAGTCTGCTGATAAAATCATTGGAATTCTTTATATGATGTGGACACTTTCCTACTACAGGTTTGAGCAAAGACGCCAAGTATTTAGCCAGCTCGTAAGTGGCTGCTCCAATATTGCTCACAATTGGACGTAATGGCACACTTTCCTTGTGGATCTTAGGCAGTCCATATAGCCTAGGTGGAACTGAACTGCTTGGTTTCAGTCTCTTTATGACCTCCTTCGGTAGAGAACTATTTGATAGAAGTTCAGCTGTTTTTCGCACCACTCGATTTGTTGGATCCTTGTCAACTTTGCGATACGTTGAGTCACATAATAAAACGTTGATCTTATTAATGTAGTCCTCCCGTGGCATGAGAACAATAGCATTTCCTTTGTCAGATTTGAGTACTACTGTATCCACGTCTGTTCGTAAGTTACGGAGGGCAGCCCTCTCCATAGGCGAGATATTGCTCTTCGGCGGTGTGGCTCTCGTCAATACACGACAAGACTCTCGACGAACTTCTTCCGCTTCATCTGTAGGTAGACGACGCACAGCTTCTTCGATGGAGCTAACAAAGTCCACTAGTGGCGGTGAAACAGGTGTTGGAGCGAAGTTAAGACCTCTTGCCAGCACAGATACAGTGGCGTCATCTTAACTTCGCTCCAACACCTGTTTCACCGCCACTAGTGGACTTCGTAGTCGGCGTAGTTTCCTGCAACTGAATGACGATGAGAATCGATCTGATATCGAAGCGGCAAGCCTCCACCACGGAGGGCGCTCGGAGCAGCGTACGTAGCTGTAGTGAACGCGCACGCTAGGTACGCGCATGCGCAATGTCGGCTGAATTGGGCATAAATAGCACAGCTCAGTGCGTCTTCGCCAGTACTTCGGCGGTACTCACCTGAAGATGGCCAGAAGACTCTGCGCCGAAATATCGTGGCAGGAAGTTACTGACATCCGGCAGTTCGCCCGAGATTTTATGGATATATCTATACGCCGGGAAAGCTTTAAACATCACAAAAAGTTTTCATCATTAACACACAAAATCATTAGTCAACATCAAAACTGTGCCGCGGGGAGAAATATATTTCATACTTTAGTTGATTTTAGAGATGTCATTGCAATCACCTCTGTAACGAACATAAAATGTGCGTTGACTTTTTTGGACTTCCATAAAGCCTTCGATGTGGTAAACCATGAATACCTGCTGCAGACTTTAAAGCGTCTGGGATTCAATCAACAGGCCTTGTCTCTGATCCGAAACATTGCCACAGGAATAAATGCAAGAATAGCTGTCAACGGCCAAACAACAAAACTGCTACAAGTCAGACGAGGTGTTCCTCAGGGAAGTCCCCTTTCCATGACCCTATTGGCCATCTCACTGGACCCGTTTCTCAGACATGTTCATGACAAATTAACAGGCATCACACTAGGAGGACATAAAACTGTTATAAGAGCTTATGCTGACGATGTAGGAATCGTCATAAGAAATACGGAAGATATAGACACATTAGAAACAGTAACGAGAACTTACTGTAGTTTGTCTGGAGCAAACGCAAATGAAAAGAAAAGCAAAATCTTAAATCTTAGAGGTTTTGACAAAATAAACATGGAATGGGCAAAAGTGGTGAAGCAGCATAAAAGCCTAGGGATAACACTAACAACAAACGCCATGAAAATGGCTGCAATGAACTGGAAAGACACCTCCGAAACACTTCGAGGTGCTATAATGGAGAACTTATCACGTTCCTTAAATCAGTTTCAGAGGATTAAGTACATAAAATTATGTATCCTGTCCAAAGCATACTATACAGCCCAAGTATTTCCAATACCAAGGATGATAGCCCGGAAAATTATGTCCAGAATTACAAACTTCCTGTGGAAAGGAGAAATATTTCGAACAGCAGTCAAGGTAGCCACCTTAGATCCGAGACATGGCGGTTTAGGTCTAACTGACATCACAAGCAAAGCTTCGGCACTTTTCGTCAAGAGGCAAATGAATGTAATAAGAGAATCTCAAGACAGCATTACCAGCAAGCTCTTTGAAATCGTTAAACCAGAAAATCTACAACCCCCTATTGATGTGCGAAAAATAAATAGTCGTCTACAGCATGTGAGGACATTTTATATTGAACTAAGTTATTTGAGTACTGGACTTCGACAAGCTCAACAGATAACATCAGGAGCAATCATGAGGGAAAGGTGGAAAAGTGAAGGCAGAAATAAAATAGAAAGACAGTATCCAAATTTAGACTGGAATGCTATCTGGGAAAACATCAACTTAAAAATCCTGACCTCCGATATAAGAACAACGTGGTATAAATCAGTGAACAACATCATTAGTACTCACGAAAGACTCTACGGAATTGGTCTCAGTGATACCATTCTGTGTCAGCGGTGCCATCTAACAGATACAATAACACATAGATATACATGCGGTGCGAATATAAATAATTGGAACTGGATTAAAGAGCAAATTGCATTTATTACAAGGACATCACCCAACAATATAACATCAACTGTTCTTCATAGACCTCAAGAACGGTACTTTCCAGACGCAAAAAATAACGCCGTATACTGGCTGATAGGAAATTACGTAAATTATGCCATCAACAATCTGGGACCAGACAACATCATAGACTTCCAGATGTATATACGGAACGAATACTACAAAATTATTAGGTATATGGATCACAAGAAAAAGTTCGGTAACATGTTGAAAATTGTATTTGAAAGATTGGGGATCGGATAAAATACTAAATACATGACTCAATGACAACACGCTATTTCCCTTACCCTGTTTTCTGGATGGACTTAATTTAGGAAAAAAGTGGCGGTGGCGTTAGAGGTTTTTATTTTATTTATTTATTTATTTATTTATTTATTTTTTTTTTTTATTTTTATTTTTTTTTTTTATTTTTTATTTTTTTTTTTTTTTTAGGCGAGGCAATTAAATTGGGTATGGTTAGTTAGGTGCCAACGCCTGAAGTGGAGAAGCTCAGGAAAAAAAAGAAAGTTGGATACAAAAAATAAAGAAAACAAAAAAGAAAAAAGGTTCTTGTTTGATAATAATAAAAAAATGAAAAAAAGTTGGTTAGAGCGAAAAAGAAGAGGCAGTCAGTGCTGCGTAAAAAGAAATTAAAAAAAAGGCAGTCAGTGCTGCGTGTATAAAAAGAAAAAAAAAAGAGGCAGTCAGTGCTGCGTAAAAAAAAGGGATAAAATATTAATTGTTTGACTCAGTGAAAATTTTAACTGTCACTATGTAATAGTAAAAAAAGTTCTTTAATAAAACATTGTTTGGACTTTGGTCTTGAAGAAGACATGGCCATGTTAAGGCACTTGTAATCTAGAGTTAGTCCTAGAAAGATATTGTTTGTTATAACTCATAGGCAGTGGTTTAAAAGTTATTTGCAACTGCTCAAATACGTTTAATAAATGAGTAACGAAATATAGAGAAATGTTTGGCTCATTATTTAATGCCTGGCACTGATATTAATAGTTGTACTGAAAAGCAGCAATGACACAGCATCTTACAGAGAAATCTTCACAAGATAAGTGTCTTATAACATTGCCGCGAGAGACCACGAACACTAACTGCCGGCGTGGCGCAGGGGATAGCGTCACGGACTGCGGATTAGAAGGTCTCCGGTTCAATTCCGCCCACTGGCGAAAATTTATTTCTCTGTAATTAACAATTCCAGAAGGTTCTACATCTTTCTTATGTTCACTTGTAAATTCTACTTGTTTCTTATGTTAACTGTTCTTCTAATTTCTGGTAAATTCTGTCTGTGTATAAATAGCAGAGCACTCTCCCTGAGAGGCACTCAGTGCTGCGTGTATGTTGAGTTCGTAATAAACGTGCTTTGAGTATAAGTGCTGTGTTCAGTTGCCTTCGAAGTCAAGCTTGTTTCCATTGCAACGCGACAATATTTAGCCGGCCGCGGTGGCCGAGGGGACTGAGGCGCTTCAATCACGGTCTGCACGGCCACTACACTCGGGGGTTCGAATTCCCCCTCGGGCATGGATATTTGTGACGTCCTAGTTCGTAAGTAGTTTGTAAGTTTAGGGACTGATGACCCCGTAGTTAAGTCCCATAAGCTGTACAAACATTTGAACGTTTTCGATATTTATATCACCTTGGCCTGAGGAACAAGGCGGGATAGTTCCTATTCGCGTTTCTTTGCTGGGGTGCTATTCCAATGTAGGCGAGCCCTGACAATTTGATACGCATTTCACAGGGAACATGAGTCAGAATTAAAGTATGTGGTGCGGAGGAAGACGTGCTTTAAGACAGTCCGTGTAGTCGCTTTGGCTACAACGCTGCGTTAGCTGAGTGGTATTGCTCAGCCTGCCCGGTCAGAGGGCTGAAAGCTCTCTGTCATAAAAAAGCTGAGCCAAAGAACGCGTAGAACCAAAACGAACAAACACGATCAGCGTCCGCAAGAAGTACTACCCATAGAGCAAAAAAAAAGAAAAAAAAAAAAAAAAGCACCTACCTAGTAAGTAGGAGGTCCCGGGTTCGAATCCCGGCCACAGCTTAAATTTTAATTCAATGCCTCTCCTTATGGGCTTCGAAATGTTGCTTAAAACTCGCCATCGGGCGTTATGACGTCATCGGCTGCGCTCGTGGGCTTAGCGATGCGGCTGTCCTGCCTGGCGGGCCGGGCACTACCCGCAACAGACGTGTTGTCGGGGACTCTGAACCCGCGGAGGCACCACGGGTGCAGCGAGGCTGTTACACACGAGCAGTCCGTCGCTCGCCGCCACACACGAGCCATTTGTCAAGCAATTTCTACCAGAATCACGAATGCATATATGTAGGCATTTCTGGAATGGAAAAAGATCTCTTATTTTTAACAGCAGTCGCAGTTGATTTGTGCATCCTAAAGAGTAATACGTTTAAATGAAAAATTTTAGGAAGGGGAATTTTAATTTATTAAACTTGTTTTGAATCCGTTTTCCTGGAAAGTTTTGTTTACGTTACACTTTTGGTGCCGCCAAGTGGGTTGTATACACCTTTCTAGAGTAGTAATACGTTTTGCTTTTCGTTTATTACTCAATTCCTTTTTATTGATTCGTCTTATAGTTTAACTTCAAGTAACTTACGGTACACAATTAGTTTTTCAGTCTTAATGTGTCTACAGAAATGTTGTAAACAGCCGCACTGCTGACTACCATGACTATAAAATGGGAAAAAAAAGAATGTTCAAAATGTTTGTATAGTCTATGGGACTTAACTACGGGGTCATCAGTCCCTAAACTTACAAACTACTTATGAACTACTTACGAACTAGGACGGCACAAATATCCATGCCCGAGGGGGGCTTCAAACCCCCGGCCGTAGTGGCCGTGCAGACCGTGACTGGAGCGCCTTAGTCTCCTCGGCCACCGCGGCCGGCAAAGTGTAAAAAGGAGAGCTAGTTTGTATGAAACTATTAGGGTCTTCACTACATCTTTGTTGATTTTCTTGATTTTCCCTGAACAATTAAATACCCTTTTTAATATTATGGTACATATTAATCATTCTGTTTGGAATTTAAAATTTTTAATAAAACCTGCAATTCTTTAATAAATAATCAGATGGAACTCAAGCGTTTCTTGACTATTACCATGAACGACCTACCAATTTCAGTGCTATGAGCACAAGCTTCAAACCGCCCATCACTGCAGAAATTCTAGGGTGCACTTTGTATTACTTCTTAATATAAGTGAAAACACTGGTCTCCATTGCTCAGAGTAGTTCATCATCCTCGAATAATTATTCTTGTAAAGTTATTATTGAACTTGGAAAAGTGAGACGAATCATAAACACGGTTGATAACTAGAGAAACGAGTCAGAGGCAAATTGCCACACATCGCTGCTAAGCAGGCATATTACATCCACGAATCGCGTGTGCTCTAGCCGAGCGGTCTAAAGCGTCTCGCTGCGGAGCGCGCGGTTGCTCGCCGTGGAGGTTCGAGTCCTCCCTGGGGCATGGGTATGTGTGTTGTTCTTAGGTTAGTTTAGTTTAAGTAGTTTAAGACTGATGACCACTCAGTTTGGTCCGATAGAATTACAAACATTTGAACTTGTGATCTACCAGATTGCCTGGGATCTCCATGCGATCAGCGATCGACGACCAATCTCTGTGCCGGCCGCGGTGGCCGAGGTGACTGAGGCGCTCCAGTCACGGTCAGCACGGCCGCTACGGTCGGGGGTTCGAATCCCCCCTCGGGCATGGATATTTGTGCCGTCCTAGTTCGTAAGTAGTTCATAAGTAGTTTGTAAGTTTAGGGACTGATGACCCCGTAGTTAAGTCCCATAAGCTTAACAAACATTTGAACATTTTGAACCAATCTCTGCGATTTGTCCACACACGTGAGATCTACAAAGCGATCCGTGTGTGGGGCCCTTTATTGTTACCGAAGACTCGCGGAATTTTCGCAACAAATACAAGTTACGCATGGCAATTATATCCTTTATACATACACTGCTTTTGTATTAGTGGCATGCTTTCTTCCAAACTTGATGAAATGTTCACTTGTCACTTTCAAAACAAGAGGTAGGTCCATAATGAAACTTTTACTCTGCAGCGGAATGTGCACCGATATGAAACTTCGTCACAGATTAAAATTGTGTGCCTAAACCGGGACTCGTACCTGGAACCTTTACCTATTGCAGGCACACGCTCTACCACTGAGCTATCCCGACACGACTCAATCCGTCCTCACAACTTTAGGCGAGGTACTGGCAGAATTAAAGATGTGAGGAAGGATCGTGAGTCGTGTCGGGATAGCTCAGTGGCAGAGCGCGTGCCCGCGAAAGGCCGAGGTCCCAAGTTGGAGTCCTAATTTCGGCACACAATTTTAATCTGTCAGGAAGTTTCAAGAGGAAGGTCACTCTTAAATAAGATTCGTGTAGTGCATGGCAGAGGGAAATCAAATGTTCAAATGTTTGTTAAGCTTATGGGACTTAACTACGGGGTCATCAGTCTCTAAACTTACAAACTACTTATCAACTACATTATACTAAGGACGGCACAAATATCCATGCCCGAGGGGGGATTCGAACCCCCGACCGTAGTGGCCGTGCAGACCGTGACTGGAGCGCCTCAGTCCCCTCGGCCACCGCGGTCGGTATGGCAGAGGGCTCTTCACTTAAGAATTCTCTAAAATCTAAAGTTTTATGAGCTATTCGCGAAATTCACGTTATTACATCACAAAACAACAGTTTTATTTTAATTTCGTACGATTTTATGTATAAAAATGTATTAATAGCAAATGTATTATGCATTCGCTACAGTTATTCTATAGTGCCATTGTGTCGGCCTGGTGCCTTGCAGCAGAAACGCGGCAGACAGCTAGCACGAGGCAGCGGCGTCAGGTAGCTGTATGTATGTCTGTGCAGTTCCTTTCATCGGCAAAGATAGTCCCAGCGGCGTGGCGTGCGCCGAAGGACAGGAGTGCGAGCTGTACGACTGAGTCGAGCGGACGTGTTTTACCTCCTCGGTTCCTACGCGCTGCCGCGGACCACGTGGGTCGAGCTGAACGCGACCCCCACACATACGCGCACGCTGTGCCATCCGACCGCCGCGACACGCGGTATGTATGGCGCCGCACGCAGAAAACGCGCGAACACGCGTCCGTCGCCCGCGCTCGTACGACCGGCCGGCGACCTCGATCGCTGTGGAGTGTACACCCTCCGGGACCAGCGATCAAACAACTAACTATTTGCGCTAATTCACTGTATGTTAACACAATAAATACTTCCACGCAATCAATGTTATTTTACATCTTTTTCGTCGACACCGCCTACAGAGAACAGTTTTTCTTAATTTCACATTTTCCTTCACAAGAATACATTAAAACGATTGTACCGTTGTTTTGCAAACGCGCTGCTGCACTGTTTGACCGTAAAACAGCTTTATATTCTTATCATTCATTTCGATTGCTTTTCTGTTCAAGAATGAGTTAACAGAATGTACAGTTAGAACGACAGTTATAAGGTGAACGGTTAATACTTTGACAGTACACGCTTTAGGGGCGTGTGATAGAGACGTTTCGTCGTACACCGCAGTGAGCAACTAAGGCTGGTTGCACACACTGCATTGAGGCTATGCCACGATGCCCGAGGCCAATCCCGTCGAGGGTTCGAATCCCTCCTCGGGCATTGATGTTTGTGACGTCTTTACATCTACACCTGCATCTACAC
The DNA here is from genome assembly GCA_026315105.1 of Locusta migratoria. Taxonomy (NCBI): domain Eukaryota; kingdom Metazoa; phylum Arthropoda; class Insecta; order Orthoptera; family Acrididae; genus Locusta; species Locusta migratoria. The sequence goes on from CM048755.1 coordinate 17,164,969, forward strand.
ACATAATCCGCAATCCACCGTAAGGTACGTGGCGGAGAGTACACTGTACCACTACTAGGCATTTCCTCTCCTATTCCACTCCCAAACAGAACGAGGAAAAAAAAAAATGCCTCCGTATGAGCCCTAATTTCTCTTATCTTGTCATTGCGAAATGTAAGTAGGTGGCAGCAAGATCGTACTACATTCAGCTTCAAATTCCGGCCCTCTAAATTTCCTCAACAGAAATTCACGAACAGAACGTTGTCTTTCCTCCAGCGATCCCCAATTGAGTCGCCGGAGCTTTACCGTGACACTCGCGCATTGGTCGAACCTACCAGTAACAAACCTAGCTGCTCGCCTCTAAACTACTTCTATGTCTTCCTTTAAATTGATCTGCTGCGGGTGCCAAACACTTGAGCAATACTCAAGACGTGGTCGTACAAGCGTTTTATACGTGGTCTCCTTTACGGATGAAGTACACCTTCCCAAAATTCTCCCAATAAACAGAAGTCGGCTGTCCGCCTTACTCACAACTGTCCTTACATGTTCGTTTCATTTCATATCGCTCTGCAGTGTTACGCCAAGATATTTGTACGACGCGGCAGCATCAAGAAGCTCACTACTAATGCTGTAATCTAACATTATGGGACTTTTTTTCCTATTCATGCGTATCACATTGAGAGCTAGCTGCCATTCTTCGCACCAACTAGAAATTTTGTCTAAGTCATCCTGTATGCTGTTACAGTCAGTTAAAGACAACACCCTCCCATACACCACAACATCATCAGCAAACAGCCGCAAATTACAACTTACTCTGTCCACCAGGTCATTTATGTAGATAGAAAATAATAGCGGTCCTATCACACTCCCCTGGGGCACGCCTGACGATACACTCGTCTCTGATGAATACTCGCCGTCGTGAACAACGTACTGCGTTCTATTACTTAGGAAATCTTCCACCCAGTCACAAGTCTGAGAACCTATTCCATAAGCTCGCATCTTCGTTAGCAGTCTGCAGTGTGGCACCCCGTCAAACGCCTTTTTGAAGTCGAGGAAAACACAATCCGCCTGTTGCCCTTCATCCATGGCTCGCAAGATGTCATGTGAGAAAAGGGCAAGCTGAGTTTCACATGAACAATGTTTCCTGAACCCGTGATAGTTCGTAGAATGAAGCTTTTCCGTCTCAAGGAAGGTACTATATTCTAACTGAGAATATGCTCCAAAATTCTACAGGAAACTGATGTCAACGATATTGGCCTGTGCTTATGTGGGTCAGTTCTCTTTCCTTTCTTATAAACGGGAGTCATCTGCGATTTTTTTACAATTACTAGTAACTTTGCGCTGAATTAAAGATTCGCGATAAATGCAAGCTAAGTAGGGGGCCAATGCCGCAGAATACTCTTTGTAAAACTAAACAGGTAATTCATCCGGACCAGCAGACTTTTTCGTATTTAGCTCTCTCAGCTGCTTCTCTACACCGGAAATAGTATAAGGTAGTTCATAAGTAGTTTGTAAGTTTAGGGACTGATAACCCCGCTGTTAAGTCCCTTAAGCTTAACAAACATTTGAACATCAGTAATTAGTAGCCGGCCGCGGTGGCTGAGGGGACTGCGGCGCGTCAGTCACGGGCACTACGGTCGGGGATCCGAATCCCCACTCGGGCATGGATGTTTGTGCCGTTCCTTAGTGTTAGCTAGTTCATAAGTAGTTTGTAAGTTTAGGGACTGATGACCCAGTAGTTAAGTCCCATAATCTGTACAAACATTTTAACATTTTTTGAGTAATTAGTATAACTACGAAATAGGAGATCGAAGTGTCATTTCCCAGATTATTTTTAGAACCCAACTATTTGGATACGATTATACAAGAAATAGTTTTTGTATATATTTCTGATCTAATAAAAGTACAGTCAAATACCACTAATAATGTAGGGGTAAGGTAGAAATGAGATCGTAAGGAAGTGCAAAATAGCTCAGTAGGAGTGGCTAGAAGGCAAATGAAAGGGTGGAGAAGGATGTATAAATAAGGGAAAAATAGATACCGCTTACAGAAAAATAAAAAGACATTTGGAGGCAAGAAAAGCAACTGTTTGAATATCAAGAACTCAGATGGAAAACCAGTTCCCAGCAAAGAAGGGAAAGCTGAAAGGTGGAAAGAGTATATAGAGGAGCTCTACAAAGGAAATGAACTTAGAGACAATATTGTAGGAAGGGAAGACAATGTAGATGAAGGTGAAATAGGAGATACTATTGAGAGAAGAATTTGACCGAGCACTGAAATATCTAAGTCGAAACAAGGTCCCTAGAGTGGACGACATTCCCTCAGAACTACTGAAGTCTCTGGGAGAGCCAGCCATGACAAAACTATTTCACCTGGTGCGTAAGATGTACGAGACAGGGGAAATAGCCTCAGACTTTAAGAAAAATGTAGTAATCCCTATTTCAAAGAAAGCAGGTGCAGACTAGTGTGAAAATGACAGAACCGTCAGTTTGATGAGTCATGGTTGTAAATTTTTAAAACGAATTACTTACAGAAGGATGGAAAGGCTGATAGAAGCCGACCTTGGGGAAGACCAGTTTGTATTCAGGAGAAATGTAGGAACTCGGGAGGCAATCCTAACTTTACGGTTTATTTTAGAATTTAGATTAAGGAAAGGCAAACCTACATTTCCATCTTCTGTAGATTTGGAGAAAGCTTTTGACATTGTTGATTGGAATAATCTCTTTCAAATTCTGAAATCAGCAGGAGTAAAATATAGGGAACGGAAGGTTATTTACCTCTTGTACAAAAACCAGACAGCGGTTATCAGAGTTGAAGGACATGAAAGGGATGCAGAGGTTGGGAAGGGTGTAAGACAGGGCTGTAGGCTTTCTCCAATGTTGTTCAATTTGTACATTGAGCAAGCTATAAAGGAAAGCAAGGAGAAATTTGGAGAAGGAATTAAAGTTCAGGGTGAAGAAATAAAAACCTTGCGTTTTTCTGATGACATTGTAATTCTATCAGACTCAGCGAAGGACGTGGAAGAGCAGTTGAACGGAACGGACAGTGTGTTGAAAGGAGCATGTAAGATGAATATAAACAAGAGGAAAACAAGGGTAATGGAATGCAGTCTAAGAAAATCAGGCGATGCTGAAGGAATTAGATTGGGTAACGAAACAATAAAGGAGGTAGATGAGTTAGGTTACTTGGGTAGTAAAATAACATATGATGCTCGCAGTACAGAGGATATAAAATGAAGAATGGCAATGGGAAGAAAAGCGCTTTTGAAAAAGAGGAATTTGCTAACATCGAATATTAATTTAAGTGTGAGGAAGTCGTTTCTGAATGCATTTGTATGGAGTGTTGCCTTGAATGTGAGTGAAACATGGACGATAACAGTACGGACAAGAAGAGGATTGAGGCTTTTGAAATGTGGTGCTACAGAATGCTGAAGATTAGTTGGGTGGATCGCGTAACTAATGAGGATGTACTGATCAGAATTGGGGAGAAAAGGAATTTGTGTCATTCCTTGACCAAAAGAATGGATCGATTGGTAGGACACATTCTTAGACATCAACAAATTGTGAATTTAGCGTTGGAGGGAAGTGTGTGGGGTAAAAACCGCAGAGAGAGACCAGGAGATGAATATAGTAATCAGATTCAAATGGACGTAGGTTGTCGTTCTTATGAGGAGATGAAGAGGCTTGCTGAGATAGAGTAGGATGCAGAGCTGCATCAACCAGTCTCCGGACTGAAGACCACAACAACACAAGGTATACCTTAATACTTCTTACAGAATATGGTGCATTATGGAGACGTAGTTAAATTTCTTTTATTACCGTACACTTACTTACAGTTTAAAAATTTTGGGTTTCTGATAATCAAATAGCACTGTGACTTTATTTGAGACTTCTACCGTTCAGTTCTAGAAACCAAATATTTCAAATGATTCGTTCTCTCAGTTCTTTTTCGATAATGCTGACTCCAATATTGCTACAATGACGGACAAAGGTACATTCCTTGCTATTGGTGGAATCAGGTGTGTGACTCCTGAGAGAGCGATAGAACATGAAAAAGTAACGAAACTGTCATGCCGAGGTCTACTGAAACAGTAATTGTAAAAAAAATTTGTCTGCTAACATTCCGAGGGAAGAATAGAGTTGGAATTGAAGAAACTGAACTGAAAAAATGTCTACTCAGAACAGTCATTCACTAAAGCAACAGTAGCTACCAGTCACGATTTTACATGGATGAAGAGAAAATTTTTTGCAGCTTTCTATTCCTGCATGGCAAAGTTTTATGGAGAAAATCGCAACTGGAGAACCTTATACGCAATCAAATGTATTAGCGCTTTCATTCGGCAACAACCCGCGCCGGCCGCGGTGGCCGCGGGGACTGAGGCGCTTCAGTCACGGTCTGCACGGCCACTACGGTCGGGGGTTCGAATCCCCCCTCGGGCATGGATATTTGTGCCGTCTTATTTCGTAAGTAGTTCATAAGTAGTTTGTAAGTTTAGGGACTGATGACCCCGTAGTTAAGTCCCATAAGCTGTACAAACATTTGAACATTTGAACAACAACCCGCCGGAATTATAGTACCTTCTTTAACTTATGACATCACGGAGAGTAAGGAGACCACATATGAAACATGTATCGTGACGTTTGATTAACCATTCTACATGAAAGCTAAAGGCATAGTTGCAGTCGAAGCTAATGGCGGGAATGAGCTATTCACTAATATAGTCATTCGATTAGTATGTTTTCACTTGATAATGTCTTTTTTTTAGGAGCAATAGGATTCTTAACGAGAGACAGTGGACTCAACTTCTGGAGACTACATACGCTGCAACTTCTGTTCCCCATAAACTTTCTGGTCGTGCATTCGCGAGGGCAATGCAGGCTCACTCTGCAGTCATGTGTGCTCTTTCCATCATAATACTGGAGGATATGGCAGTCACCGAGGAGAAGAAGCAACATATTAAAAACTGTATTTCTGATCTTTCGGCGATTTTGAAAAAGACAAATGGATTGAAAAGTAGTGTGTCTGGTCCAAGCGCCTGCAACACCCGCTTCCCGCGAAGCAGACCGGTAAGGCGGGCCCCGGACCGAGTAGGGGTCAACTTGGCCGTCTTCTCGACAACACAGGCGCTTCCCACTGCGCCACACGAGGTCGCTATAAGCGCGGACCTCTTGTCCTCCCGCCTGACACGCGATCGCAAATAGCGCCTGTCATATCCCCGCGACAAGCAGTATCAAAGACTGAGCAGCATTTAGGCTGGCGCACGAGTCTGAAGAGCCATGTGCCAGTGTGTTTTTTAATCTGCGACCGCCGCTTCCAGAGAAGTGTCGCAATCATTACGTTTTACACATTGTCTCCGAGTGCTCTTCGTCTTGTCTGTGTTCTGATGTCGTAATGCATGTTTTAACGCCACCATGGCTCATTGTTTTAACTGACTCCGTATGTTTTATTCACCTGTCAAAACTGAAATTTCTTCAAGTTTTGTCGTCTTATCTGTATTTTAAATCTCCATTGTTTTAACTCCATTTCATGTTTTAATTCCTCATGTTCACGTATTTCCCGTTCTCTTGGCTGAAGAGCAGCACTTACCGCTGCTGCTAGCCTACTGGCGTGTATATGTCAGTATAAAATAACAATAAAGGAAGAAACCTGAAGAGCCAGTTCACACCGAGTGAGCTCACTGTGTCGTCGCAGCCGCCGCGAACCGGAAAAAAAAGTTCAAATGTTTGTTAAGCTTATGGGACTTAACTGCAGGGTCATCAGTCCCTAAACTTGCTAACTACTTATGAACTACCTTATACTAAAGAAAAGACAAACATCCCTGTCCGAGGGAGGATTTGAACCCCCGACGGGGAACGGCCTCGCACCGTACCGGAACCGTCCTCGCCTGCCTCGGACTCAGAGACGGCAACGCGGACTCCGCCGCCTCTCTCCACGAGACACCCGTGACTTGCTGAAGGGTTACCATTCTCACGGACTGTAATTATTTTCAAATGTTCAAATGTTTGTAGAACTTATGGGACTTAACTACGGGGTCATCAGTCCCTAAGCTTACAAACTACTTATGAACTAGCTAAGACTAAGGACGGCACAAATATCCATGCCCGAGGGGGGATTCGAACCCCCGACCGTAGTGGCCGTGCAGACCGTGACTGGAGCGCCTCAGTCCCCTCGGCCACCGCGGCCGGCGTAATTATTTTGTTCAAAGACTCTCCGATTAATTTAGTGGTAGGCTCTAAGAATCGGACCTACCTCACGAGTGTTTTGCGATTTGAAGTTTAGTTTCAATAAACTCTGTAACACAACCCGAGTTTCTTTATCCGCGGACCGGGGATTTAATAAAAAGCTGAAAAATAAATTTTTCAATACAATGGCTGATATTAAGCAAAGAGATAAAACGTAACAGTTATGAATACAATACATACAGCATGTCATCTTGGTATTGCATTTCATTCTGTCAGAGCGTACGCCGAATTGGGAGCTCCATATAGTATTTGTGACAACTATGCTCCCAATATTCCATGAAAATGGACACTTTCCTTATGTTTAGGCGTGTTATTTGTGCCTCCAGGACCTGGAAAACTGAAAGAAACCATGAAACCCGCGGAGTTTGATGAATTCACCAAGGACAGATCATTCACGGTTCGACGCTCTGATATATATTGCCTGTTTCCATTTCAAGGCGACAATATTGGTGTTGGGTATGGACCAACATGACGATATAACAAACGCATTTGAAGAACCTTAAGAGTGTTGGAGGTGTTTCACGTGGGGGATGTTCCACCGATAGTGTGTTGAACCGATGGATATACGGTATACAAATAGGCCATCACATATATGAACCTATGGAACAGTTCTGCAATTTACATTCGCAGATCATTTCAGCTATGAAACTTTCTGGCTGATTAAAATTGTGTACCGCAACCGGGACACGAACCTGGGACTTTTACCTTTCACAGACAAGCGCTCATCCCCTCCCTTTTTTTCCCTTTTCTTTTTGTTCTTCATGTAGATCTATGCTCTGCGGTCGTTCGTTTGGATCGTTCTTGATTGTTCGTTGAATATTTGGCTCAGCTTTTTTTTTTTATTACAAAGGGCGCTCATCCCCCAGACCGAGCGTGCGTTCCACTGAGCTATCCCGACTTGACTCACAGTACGTCATCACAACTTTACTTCTGCCGGTACCTCGCCTCCTACTTTTCAAACCTCACAGAAGTTAACCTGCGAACCTTGCAAGACTATCACCCCTGGCAAAAAAACTCTACCATATCCAAATTCCGGGAGTGCTAGTCTTGCAAGGTTCACAGGAGAACTTCCTTGAAGTTTGGAAAGTAGGAGGCGAGGTACGGGCAGAAGTAAAGTTGTTAGTACGGGCCGTGAGTCGTGTCGGGATAGCTCAGTGGTTTGCAGAGCGCCGTGGCTCAACGCACCCAGTTAGGGGGCTAAACGCCCTCTGTAATAAAAAAAAGCCGAGCTAAATATCTAACGAACAACCGAAAACGAACTGGACCAACGTCCACAAACCACAGATCTACCAGAAAAAAAGTGCTAGGTTCGAGTCCCGGTTCAAGCACACAATTTTAATCTGCCAGGAAGTTTCCTATCAGCACACACTGCGCTGCTGAGCAAAAGTTTCATTCTGGATTTCAGCTATGGTTGCGAAAATACACTTTATTTGTGTATAAGGAGCAATTGTATTCATTGGGATCTGAATTAGTAGCTTCTTCGGAAGTAAAATGCTAAAAAACTGTGTGTTGGAGAAGAAGCTCGTCGAACTATAGTTACTGTGTCACCAAAATTTGGTTTTCTGAAACTTTCTCGATCCACCATAGTTAGGACAATTTGCATGTCAACTGTTAGGCTTGAAAAATAACTGAAGTTGTTACAACGCAGTTATTTCAGAGAATAAATAACTCGTTTCATTCACCTGATGATTTAAAGCAGCGTTTTTCAACCTGTGGGTCGCGAACCTCTCGGGGGGGGGGGGGGGGGGGGAGGGGGAGGGGGGTGTTACCGTCACAGGAGGAACTGACTAGGGGTTCAGTAAAACAAAAACGTATGCCTAAGTGAAATTTATTTATTGTTAAAATTACGGAGTTCTTTGTATAGTATTCATTATTATCTGAATAGATCATACGTTATTTTACAATAATGATGAATTAGAGCAAAGTATGAAAAGTGATTCAAGAAAAAGAATTTGATACAATAAGTAATTATAAAAAAATCGAAAAAATATCCACTTCTTTACAAATTGTCTATACAGTGGGACCTTTCTTAATGAGCATAATTCGCTTCTGATTCTTGCCTGAAAATGTATTTTTCTGTCGGAATATCACGTAAAATAGGATACATATACCATTCAAAGAAGTATATAAAAAGAACTACGTACAACAATTTCAAAGAAAGCTGAAGTAAGCGAAATAAAATTTAATCAAAATATCCATGGGTGTACTGCCGGTCTATAGTGTCCAACGGGCACAATATTTCGGTAATCATACATGTCGCCACCATCAGGTGAACTGATGGACTGAGCTCCTGGATACGCGCCGGTACGGAGATCCGCACGCGACGGCTGCTCGAAGGGAACTGGTTTCTAGCCCGGTAGCGGGCGATTTAAATACCCTCGGCCCGCGGCCCAGATGATCGGCGATTTCGAAGTCTGGGGTCCGCAATTCAAGTGATCACAGGCTTACTCTAGCAATATGTCAGCGTTATTAGTTACGCGTTGATGGCACCTGGAATAATTTAACCTACAACAAAATATGAATCAGATTTACTGTATTTTTAATGCAATACTTATTTCAGTCAATACATAATTAAATGAACATTATATACGCAGTTTACCTTTGGCACACCCTCTTCCCAGGGCAGTATACGGTAACACCGCTGTAGTTACCTGATTAATGCATACTAGCTTCATTCATAAAAATAAATCGATAGGTCAGTCACCCAAAACATTAAAGAGTCGTTTCAGTTGAAAGAATGATTATATGGTTGTAACGGAAAGAAAACCTACTGCCTATTTTCACTTGAAAATAAAGGAGTAATTCACTCGATGTACAGTACTGCAAAAATGTTGTATGGTTTCATTCGATTGCTCCCACAGACTTCTTTCATTCGGAAAATAATAATAATAATAATAATCCAACCGACACGCAAAACTACGACTGACTGACTATTTCATTGGTTGTGACAGCGACTGGCTTCACTCAAAAGAATGAATCAACAGTCCAACCAACTATAATAACAATAATAATATAGTTTTCTGTTCCGCAGGACCTAATTGAGGAGTAAGACTCCATGGTCATGGAACAAGACAATGCATGAAGTTTAACACAAGAATTGTAATAGAAATTTTTTAAGTAGTGCTATGCACACGACAATCTTAAGACTAAGGGAAAAGAATCAATAAAGAAAATAATGAATTAGCTTAATTGTTTAACTTTTCTAGGAGTTCCTCGACAGAATAAAAGGAGTGAGCCACGAGGTAACTCTTCAATTAAGATTTGAAAGCGTGTGGGTTAGTGCTAAGATTCTGTAGCCCTTGTGGCAGCTTACTGAAAATGGATGGTGCAGAATACTGCGCAGTTTTCTATTAACTCGTAGGAATCAGCTGATATTCTTAACAACAAACGACATTAAAGAAAAAACGTATTGTGGCGCCAGTGTCAAAATTCCCAGACTACTGAAAAGGGGTCGACATGACGTTCGTGAACTTACAGATATTGTTCTAATGGTAACTAAATCAGAATTTAGTTTTGGAACAAGATCCTGAACATGGGCTTTCCACGACAGCTTACTGTCTATCTGAACACCTAGAAATTTGAACTGTTCAGTCTCACTAATCATATGCCCATTTAGTGTAAACAAATTGTCAGCTTTCATCAAATTATGTATTATGAAATTGTAAAAATTGAGTTTTACTGTGATTTAACATCAACTTATTTTCTACAAGCCATAAACTTATCTCTTGAACTGCATTATTTGATACTGTGTCAATATTACGAACAACATCCTTCACTACCAAGCTGGTATCAGCAACCAAAAATATTTTACAATCACCTGTTATACTCAAAGGCATATCATTTATATAAATAAGAAACCGCAGTGGTCTCAAAACGGACCCCTCGGGCACCCCACACTCAATCTTGCCCCATTGCGATTGTACATCATAGCCACTTTCAACACTGCGGAGAATTACTTTCTGTTGTCTATTATTAAAGTAAGAGGTTAACCAATTGTGAGCTACTCCTCATATTCCATAATGTTCCAACTTCTGCAACAATATTTTGTTATCAACACATTCAAACGCCTTTGTTAAATCAAAGAAGACGCCTAATGTTCGTAGCCTTTTATTTAACCCATCAAGTGCCTCACAGAGAAACGAAAATATAGCATTTTCAGTCGTTAAACCACTTCTAAAACCAAACTGTACGTTTGGCAAGAAATTATGTGAACTGAAATGCTCAATTAGTCTTGAATATACAGCCTTTTTAATAACTTTAGAAAAAACCAATGGCACACAAATAGGTCTATAGTTGTCTACATTATCCCTTTCTCCTTTTTTATAAAGTTGTTTCACTACTGGGGACTTTAATCTGCCAGGAAACTGAACATTGTGAAAGGAAAAATTACAAATATGACTTAGTACTGGGCTAACATATGATGGACAGTACTTTAGAATTCTGCTAGATACCCCATCATATCCACAAGAGTCCTTAGTCTTTAGTGATTTAATTATTGACTCAATCTCCCATATGGAAGTAGTATGGAGGGCCATTTCAGGCAACAGCCTCGGAAAGGCATTTTGTAAAAATGTTACATAATTACCCGTGGAAACTAGGTTTCCGTTTAGTTCACCTACTATATTCAGAAAGTGATTATATTGAATACTGCACATATATATAACTTGTCAGTAACAGAAACATTTCTACTACACACTGACGTTATATCTTCTACCTGCTGCTGCTGACTAGACACTTCCTTCACGACTGACCAGATAGTTTTAATATTATCCCGAGAATTTGCTGTTCTTTTTGCAATCTTTTTGCAATCTTAATGACATTTTTCAGAACCTTACAGTACTGTTTGTAATGAGCTACTGCATCTTCATTCCGACTGCTTCTAACATTTTGATACAATTCCTGCTTTGTTCTACATGATACTCTTATCCCCTTTGTCAGCCACCCTGGTGCCTGTTGCTGGAAGTACCCTGTTTTGAGCGTTCAAGCAGAAAGCAACTTTCAAACAGCATAAGAAATGTGTTCAGAAAAGCATTATATTTATCATCTGCATTATCAGCACTATAAACATTCTACCATTCTTGTTCCTTAATTAGGCTTAAAAAGGTCTCAATTGCCACTGGATTAACTTTTCTGAGTAGTTAATATTTATGTTTAACGTTTGTTTGAGAACAAATACTTTTTAGAATTAAAATTTGGGCATAGTGGTCTGATAGGCCACTTACTATTCTGCTAAAAGAGTGCCCCTCTAATAATGAAGAATGAGCAAAAATATTTTCAATGCTAGAACTGCTATTTCCTTGCACTCTCGTTGGAAAAAATACTGTTTGCATCATGTTATAGGAATTAACTAGATCTAACACCTGACTTTTTCTTGAGCTAGCACCTACACAATTAATGTTGAAGTCTCCACCCACAACTAAATTTTTATACTTCCTATAATGTGAACCCGAAACCAATTTCAGCTTGGGCAGAAACATTTTAAAATCTTAGTCAGGGGACCTATAAATAACAATTGCTAGTTTAGTTCCGTTAACATTAACAACTCCTGCACAACATTCAAATATCCTTTCTGCCCAGTGTTTGGAAAAATCGATTGACTCCGATGAAAAATCATTTTTAACATACACGACCACCCCCTCCCCCCACACGGCAAGGAACTCAGAGAGAAGAAGGCAGCTATCCTGCATCCTGGCAAAGTAAGTCTCTGAATTGTCACATCACTTAAGAAGTGTTCTGAAATAACAATATGTAAGAATCAACATCAATAAGCAGCTCATGAACTTTATCTCTGATAACCTGTATATTTTGATGATAAACAGTAATTCCCTTATTTCTTAGATTCTTAAACTTTGTCAAAATTGGTGCCTTTTTTAGAGGGACTTCCTTTAAGCAGGAATACCTATCAGCTGTCCTCGTAGTTTCAGTCGACTGCTCCCACCGAATGATTTTACTCAAAAGAATGAAATCAACCGAGACGCAAAACTACAACCGAATGAATCGATTGTTTTAATGCGGTTGTTCGGCACCTGCTTCGGCAGTGCGCGTGCGTGTAGCTTGGATTTTCTTCTCTAAGCCAGCCGCCTGCCGGTATCTGCGAAGGTCGTCCGTTTTTCATGCTCCGTGGCGTTCCTCGGGTTCGCGCTGAGGCAGGTCTTCCGCTCACCAGTAGTTCTCAGCTTAGTTTGTATCCTGGAATTTTCGATGTAACACACCACAATCTTCCTCGTCGCCGATGCGAGATCGTTCGTTGCCCGATATCTTGTGCTCCCGAGAAACGAAAGTCTGCATGTGCAGCCGTGAGCGACTTCACGTTTTCATTTTAACTGGAAACGACGTCAAAAATCATAAAAATCGATTTCATGTATTTACCAAGATTTTCCCGACTTGTACCCCACCGAGTCTAGTGTTTCGTCCTTGCTGCATGTATATTCACATGCTTGGCAAACTAAATTTTTAGTACCTCTAACAACTAATACCATAAGTACATCGTATTTTCTTCCATGTGAAAGGATGTAATATCAAAAATAAATGTATACTTGAATTTTGGCGATAATTAAAGCACGGCTGCTTGCCGTGGGAGGTTCGTGTCCTCTCTCGGGTATGGGTGTGTGTGTTGTCCTTAACATAAGTCAATATAAGTAGTTTGTAAGTCTAAAGGCTGATCACCAATGCAGTTTTGTCCAATAGCTTTACAAACATTTGAACATTTTAACTGAAGCACATCACGCAAACTCTCCAACTCGTCACGAAACTCTCTTGTCAAATTAAAATTTCTATGGGTAAAATCTGTTTACTTCAGGGTTTAGAGTACCTATAGTCAATAGTGCTATCTTCCCTCGTTTCATGGAACTATGTAGTTCCAACCGTGCTCTGCCGAACAATGTAGTTTTTATGGGGCCTCGAAGTACACGTTGTATTCGAGCAAAATAGGTCAGAAATGGTTAATACACGGCACTTAAAAGTGGATAATAAAGGAAGCATGTATATTTTTTCTGGTCGATTTCTAACATATTTTGAATGTTGGTTAGTATAAATTTGGCAACAATGCGTAGTCATACTGCAACTAAATCGTAGGAAACAAACTGTATTTACATCTCAGCTTGCACTATCGTTATAGATCTTTCCGCTTTGACACGTCCATACCAAGTACATGTAGGTAAAATAACATGAAATTATTTCAGTGTGGAAAGATGCGTTTTAAACACAGTGAAAGGCAAGTGTGCTTATTTGCATACTAGGCAAATTACTTTCAGAACTTATAATGTATGAATTTACGTACTTCTATACATTAGGAACAGTGCACTAGATATAAGAAAATTTCCCTTACAGCAATATCAAGTAAAAGAAGGCAATCCAGGGTAACAAGAGAAGATGAATTTATCCAGCTACGTAGTAGAACAAAATACAAACTCTTGCATTACCGGTAACCACTCTACACCTTAACAACAATCAATTCATGTTCTGCCGTTTACGATAGCAATCATATGATATCATGGCAAATTTGTTATTTATCAAGTGATATGATCAGGTAAGAAGCACCCCCACATCCTACTGTTTAACGTACGGTAATCAGAGCCATACGTTACAGTATCGGTAATAATTAGTTTGGGCCCTTTCACTGAACATCGTATTAAACAGTGTAATAATAAGATATAAAAGTAACAGTTTTGCTTCGGTAACCTGAAGAATAAGTCATTAGATTCGTTGATAACTATGATATTCAGTAGACCATTGAAATACTGAATTTTTGGCAGCAGAATTACACAAGAATAATCCAGTACTTAGTTCCGTACTAGGCTTATACAAAATTGCTCATCCTGCAGGTGGAACTAAAGCAACCTTATGACAGCAGAATACGTTGGTGTTGCGGTCTTCAGCCTGGAGACTGGATTGATATGCGCAGCTCTCCACCCCACCCTATCCTGGGCAAGCCTCTTCATCTCCTCATAAGAACGGCAAGTCACATTTATTTGAACCTGCTTACTGTGTTCTTCTCTTGGTCTTCCTCTGAGATTTTTACCCCACACACTTTCCTCCAATGATAAATTCACGATTCCTTCATGCCTAAGAACGTGCTCTACTAATCGATGCCTTCTTTTAGTCAATGTATGCCAGAAAATTCTTTTCTCCCCAGTTCTGTTCAGTACCTCATTATTTTAAATATATTTATATCCGTCAACAGTTGCAATATAATTGTTTAATTACATATTTAGATCACTTGAATCATCTTCAGATCTAAAAAAGAAAAGTAAAATAAAAATGTACAATTTGATAAATTTACTAAGGGTTCATTCAACAATACATACTCCGCAATTCACCGTAAGGTGCGTGGCGGAGGGTACACTGTACCACAACTAGGCACTTCCATTCCTATTCCACTCACAAATAGAACGAGGAAAAAAAAAAAAAAGAATGCCTATATGCCTCCGTACGAGCCCTAATTTATCTTATCTTGTCTTTGTGATCACCACGCGAAATGTAAGTAGGCGGAAGCAAGATCGTATTACAATCAGCTTCAAATTCCAGCCCTCTAAATTTCCTCAACAGAAATTCACGAAAAGAACGTCGTCTTTCCTCCAGCGATCCCCAATTGAGTTGCCTGAGAATTTCCGTGACACTCGCGCATTGGTCGAACCTACCAGTAACAAACCTAGCTGCTCGCCTCTATGTCTTCCTTTAAACTGATCTCCTGCGGGTCCCAAACACTTGAGCAATACTCAAGACGTGGTCGTACAAGCGTTTTATACGCGGTCTCCTTTACAGATGAAGTACATCTTCCCAAAATTCTCCCAATAAACCGAAGTCGGCTGTCCGCCTTACAACTGTCCTTACATGTTCGTTCCATTTCATATCGCTCTGCAATGTTACGCTTAGATAATTGAACGACGCGACAGCATCAAGAAGCTCACTACTAATGCTGTATTCAAACATTATGGCATTGTTTTTCCTACTCATGCGCATCACCTTACATTTTTCTACATTGAGAGCTAGCTGCCATTCTTCGCACCAACTAGAAATTTTGTCTAAGTCATTCAGTATGCTATTACAGTCAGTTAAAGGCAACACCCTCCCATACACCACAGCATCATCAGCAAACAGCCGCAAATTAAAACTTACTATGTCCATCAGGTCATTTATGTAGATAGAAAATAATAGCGGTCCTATCACACTCCCCTGGGGCACGCCTGACGATACACTCGTCTCTGATGAACACCCGCCGTCGAGAACAACGTACTGCGTTCTATTACTTAGGAAATCTTCCAGCCAGTCACAAATCTGTGAACCTATTCTATAAGCTCGTATCTTCGTTAGTAGTCTGCAGTGTGGCACCGCGTCGAACGCCTTTTTGAAGTCGAGAAAAACACAATCCGTCTGTTGCCCTTCATCCAAGGCTCGCAAGATGTTATGTGAGAAAAGGGCAAGCTGAGTTTCACATGAACGATGTTTTCTGAACCCGTGTTGGTTCGTAGAAAGAAGCTTTTCCGTCTCAAGGAAATCTACTATATTCTAACTGAGAATATGCTCCAAAATTCTACAGGAAACTGATGTCAACGATATTGGCCTGTATTTATGTGGTTCAGTTCTCTTTCCTTTCTTATAAACGGGAGTCATCTGCGCTTTTTTTCCAATTACAAGTAACTTTGCGCTGAATTAAAGATTCGCGATAAATCAAAGCTAAGTAAGTGGCCAATGCCGCAGAATACTTTTTGTAAAACCGAACTGGTATTCCATCCGGACCAGCAGACTTTTTCGTATTTAGCTCTCTCAGCTGCTTCTCTACACCGGAAATACCTATTACTATGTCCTCCATTTCGGAATTAGTACGTTGATCAAATGATGGTACATTTGTGCGGTCCTCCTGCGTGAAAGATTTCTTAAAGGTTAAATTTAGAACTTCAGCTTTCCGTTTGCTTTCTTCTATTACTTCCCCGGAATGACCAACGAGTGACTGGACAGTGGGCTTTGACTCGATTATCGATTTTACATAGGACCAGAATTTTTCGAGTTCTCGGAAAGATCTTTTGGTAAGGTATGGCTGTGGTAATTATTGTATGCATCACGCGTCGATCTTTTTATAGACGCTCGAATCTCTACTAACATTTGTCTGTCATCACTTGCGTGTTCTTTTTTGATTTGAGAGTGCAACAGTCTTTGCTTTCTCAGCAGCTTTCTAACATTATTGTACCACGGAGGATCTTTTCCATCCTTAATCGTGTTTACTGGCTCATATTTCTCTCACCATTTATTTACAATGCACTTAAATTTAGTCCACAATTCTTCTACATTCTTAATCCCGGAATTAAACGATGCCCATTCATTTTCTAAGTGCGATCGTAACATTTGCCTATCGGCTCTTCCCAACAAAAACACACTCTTAGCCTTTTTCATTGGTTTATGAACTTTGGTCACCATCGACGCTATGACATTATCGTGATCACTAATTCCTGTCTTTACACAGACATCGTTAATAAGGTCAGGCCTGTTCGTAGCTATAAGGTCTAAAATATTTCCATTGCCCGTGGGTTGCCGGTTTAACTACTCAAGACAGTTTTCGGAGAACGTGTCCAAAAGTAGCTCGCAAGACTGCTTGTCTGTACCGCCTGAAATGTAACTAGAGAGGTCCCAATCTATACTCTTAAGGTTGAAGTCTCCCCTGACTAATATCACATGGCCCGGGTACCTACACACTACCTGGTGTATACTTTCTTTGAATGATTCTGAAACACCAACTATTAACATGAACACCAACTATTAACTTTACTTCTTTTAGACCTGTTATACGTGCCCAGATAATTTCATAGTTACTTTCAACCTCGATCTCAGTAGAAACAATATCTTTGTCCACAGTGATGAACACTCCTCCTCCAGTTGTATCCGATCTATCTTTCCGATGTACATTCCACGCCTCGCTAAATATTTCTGAACTTGCCACATCGTGATTTAGCCAGCTTTCGGTGCCTAAAACTATTTGAGCACAATAATTTCCATGCAGTGCGGCAAATTCGGGAACTTTGTTTGTAATACTTTGTAAGTTCGCGGCTAATATTTTGATATTCGAATTTTTGAGCCGAACGGGCCTGAATTCGCTGTTTGAATGTTGACAGGCGAGTGCTCATCAGAGTTATAATTTGGTTGTAGGTGGTGGTTTGGTGGGAAAGAGTAGGTGGGGGGGGGGGAATTGGAGGGGATGGCTTGAGTGTTGTTTGTTATATAAATATTTTCCTAGTAGTGGGGTTCTTGAATATATCCAGACATAAAAATTATAAAACTGTATGTGATATATGTATAAAAATATGGTAAGATAATTGAAATATGTATACGGTGTTTTAAAACATTGAAGGTGTAAAACAAAGATGTATAAAATTACAAATGTCATACTTTAAAAATTTTTAAACGTCAGTTTGTTAAAATTATCATTAAAATGATTAAACGTACTGTACAAAATATTAAAATTTATATAAACCAGCATGGTATGGGCGTTAATTGCTACGTGGTGGCGTTGTGCGGCGCGCAGTTTTTGCAGCCAGTCTGCACGCCGACCTGCTGCTAGGACGACGCGCTGCCGCCGCTCCAAGGCGCGCTTCTAAATCTTACAGATATTCCTCTCACAGATGTAGAAATATCTCTTTTTGTCAATAGGTTTTAACTATAATCCAAAACTAACGCTATGACAGGAAGATGTAAAGAGAATCACAGCGGAGGTCAAATGCGCGGTAAAAGTGCAGTTTGAGTCCGCGAGTAGTGCTTCATGCGTAGATGCTGGTAATGGCGCGATGAATGATGCAGGTGAAGACGCCCAATCAGAATCCGCTTTTCATGTGTTGTGAATTTGGCCTTTCTTCACATGAACTACTTTTCCGTTCAGATTTAATAATTTCTTGTAACGTAAATTGAAATACGTATTTCTCTCTCAAGTAATACGACGACAGTAATTTTTCCAGTACCTTTCAATACGTGAATAATGAATGTTGTTACAATTAGTGTTCACTTCCCTAAGAAAAAACCAGATGTTGGGTAATTTGGGACAATCCGCGTATCTCGAAGTTCCGGTTCTGAACCGGAGATTCGGGCGCTACGCGCCCTCACCTGACCTTCTCAAGGCTACGCTACAGATGACTTTCTTAAGTGAAAGGATGTTTAGAAAACACTTTCAGACTTTTCTTTAACACACTGTTGACAACTTCAAAACCAACATGCCAGCGCAACTTTAAGGTTAGGTGCATGGGTTACACAAGAAGTTTAGTCTCGTAGTAGCGCCTAAATCTCCGGTTCAGAACCGCTCAGTATAAGTAATTGCGCTCGTAAAGGCTGCGAAAGTCATGCAATCACCACAATTAAAATCACTGGTGAAAATGATTTTGGCTACTTAGTACAGCCAGTACGTTCAATCTCCATTACAGAATGTAAATATAAATTTCACATTTACTGAAATTCAATATTTTAATCTAAAGATTTTTACATCCACTACGCCGATTTGTTTACAAAGCATATTTGTCGCAAATGCGACTGCTGATTGGCTGCGGCGCCGTTGCCAACGTCCAAACATGAAACGCCGCTCGCGGACTCAAACTGCACTTCAGCCCAAATGCACAAGTGATATTGCAAAGCTCCATACACATAAATTGAATACCACAGCAGTGAAGATCACCAACGCGTTAAACGCACAAATTCAGCCAGTTTCTTGAATTTCAGTCTACAGTTCAATCATAACCAATAAGACATGGTCAGAGTCTATATCTGCCCGAGAATATGTATAAACCTGGAATGAAATTTACACTCTGCAGCGGAGTGTGCGCTGATATGAAACTTCCTGTCAGATTAAAATTGTGTGCTGGAACCGGGACTCGAACCTGGGACCTTTGCCTTTCATGGGCAAGCGCACTACCGACTGTGCTATCCCGCCATGACTCACGATGCCGCCTCACAACTTAACTTCCGCCAGTACCTCGCCTCCTACTTTCCAAACTTCACAGAAGCTCTCTTGCAAACACGCAAGACTAGCACTCCTGGAAGAAAGGATATGGTGGAGACATGGCTTAGCCACAGCCTAAGGGATGTTTCCAGAATGAAATTTTCACTCTGCAGCGGAGTGTGCGCTGATATGAAACTTCCTGGCAGATTAAAATTGTGTGCCAGAACCGGCACTCGAACCTGGGACCTTTGCCTTTCGCGGGCAAGCGCACTACCGACTGTGCTATCCCGACACGACTCACGATGCCGCCTCACAACTTTACTTCCGCCAGTACCTCGCCTCCTACTTTTGAATGAAAATGTCATTCTGGAAACATCCCTTAGGCTGTGGCTAAGCCATGTCTCCACCATATCCTTTCTTCCAGGAGTGCTAGTCTTGCGTGTTTACAAGAGAACTTCTGTGAAGTTTGGAAAGTAGGAGGCGAGGTACTGGCGGAAGTAAAGTTGTGAGGCGGCATCGTGAGTCGTGTCGGGATAGCACAGTCGGTAGTGCGCTTGCCCGCGAAAGGCAAAGGTCCCAGGTTCGAGTCCCGGTTCCGGCACACAATTTTAATCTGCCAGAAAGTTTCATGTACAAACCTGATTCCGAAATCTATGTCTTACCATTATAAAATCTATCTGCTGTCTCCTGGTCTCTTACACATATATAACTGTCTTTCATGAGTCTTGAACCAAGTGTTTGTTATGATTAAATTATGTTTGATTCAAAATTTGACAAGACAGCTTTCTCTTTCATTCCTTTTCCTGTCATTGTCGAACATCTGTTGTTGAATGGCACCATCCCGGATCTGGAAGTACTTCGTATTTTTCTACCATTTCTATGAAATAATATCAGATAAAGGATGTTATGGTAACAGTAATAAATAAGAAACTTCGAATTTATTCATAATCAAGTAGTAAAAACAATCAAGAATACAAAACTGTCGTTTATTAAAATGACCAGTTTTGGGACATTTAGTCAGCCTTCTTCAGATTAAGTGTACCATTTGCTTGGAAACAGTGCTCTTAATCTGATGATATTCAACTTAATATGCCAAAAGTGGCCATTTTAATAAATGAGTTTTTCTTGTGATCTTGACTTCTTTTACTATCGGATCATCAAGGAGTGTTGTTATTCCATCTCACATTGATTAAAACTTAAACAAAAACAAACCTGATCTATTGCCTGTGTCTACATTCTATGCCTCCTATCTGTTTGTAGCTCTTGGAAATGGCCAACTAAACAGAAACACAGTTCACTCTTTAGTACAGAATTCGCAGTGCTGAAATAGATGTGATCCTTGATTATAACATTACTTTTCGGCCTAGTGTTATAATCACTTGGAGAAAATTGGCGGTTTTTGTAGTGTCTAACCCCACATTACTTTTTGATAAAAGCAACTAGTGTAGAAGGATTGAGTTCTGTTTCAGTTCTCTGGTTTATTAGTTATTTGGATTCTAAATATCTTGATGGAAAGTATAATGAAAAAGTCTGAGGAAGTTTGAATTTTTTCAGCTATTGATTTCTGTATTTCTTGCTGGATGTAATAGTAATACAAAACCAAAAACCAGTTATTTAAAAAGCTGGTTGTATTGAGTCAGAGTTTGAGGAGACTATAAAAACCAGTGTAACAGGAAACTGGCTGTTTCAGCCATAACCACCATCCCTAACTCTCAGTGGGGCACATTTATGTGGGGGTGCTCCAAGACTCTGTTGTTTCCCATTTATATTGTCACGTTGCAATGGATGAAGGCTTGACTTCGAAGGCAACTAAACACAGCACTTATACTGAAAACACGTTTATTACGAAGTTAACATACACGCAGCACTGACTGCCTATCGGGCAGAGTGCTCTGCTATTTATACACAGAGAGAATTTTCCAGAAATTAGAAGAACAGTTAACATAAGAAACAAGTAGAATTTACAAGTGAACATAAGAAAGATGTAGAACATTCTGGTATTGTTAATTAAAAAGAAATACATTTCCGCCGGTGGGCGGGAGTGAACCGGCGACCTTCAGCACCGCAGTCTGTGACGCCAACCCCTGTGCCACGCGGCAGTCGGTAAACGTGCTGTCTTGCGGCATTGCTCCCTCTCCTGGAAAAACAGCAACCCGCTGTTATGTTCCCTGTGGAGCCAGCTGCAATGTCCTGGATCTTGACCTTGCCATGGGTCCTCCGTATGACAGTTCAAGAGAATCCTTTCCTTCTCCACGATTATTGACGGCAGACGTTCCTGGCGTGGCTTCATCAGTAACATTACCGTCCTTAGAGTCCTTGAACAAGAAGCCATTGTCGCCTACCTGCTCTTCAGGATCGTAGTAAGGCTTCATGCGCAGAACGTGAACTATGTCTCTTCGTTTTTGTCGTTTCGACGACGGCTCATAATCCTCAACTTCGTATGTGACGTCTGACAGGCGGCGTATGACACGTTACAGACCAAAGTATCGCTTCAATAACTTTTCTGACAGTCCAACCTTCCGTACAGGGGTAAAAATCCATACCAGATCTCCTGGGCCGTACACAACAGGTCGGTGCCTGTCGTTATACTACTGACGGCCCTTCTCCTGGGCGTCCAATTTCCGTATGCGAGCCAGCTGTCTTGCTTCTTCGACCCTGGTGATGAGCTGTTTAACATAGTCATCATGAGTGTCGTCCGGTTGGAAAGGGAACAGCGTATCCATTGTCGTCTCAGCTTCACGGCCATGGAGCAGGAAAACCGGCGTGAAGCTTGTGGTGTCTTGTCTTGCGGTATTGTAAGCAAATGTCACGACTGGCAGAATTGTATCCCAATCCTTCTGCTCAACATCGACGTACATCGACAGCATATCGGCTAACGTCTTGTTGAAGCGTTCCGTAAGACCATTTGTCTGAGGATGGCATGCAGTTGTCATTCTGTGGACAATGTCGCACTGTGACATTACCTCTGATACTAGTTTTGACTGGAACACTTTTCCACGGTCAGATATCATGACACGTGGTGCTCCATGCTTCAAAATGATGTCTTCTACAAGAAATTTTGCGATCTCTGGAGCTTCTGCAGTCGGCACAGGTTTAGTGACAGCTTAGCGTGTGAGGTATTCAGTGCAGACTGTTATCCATCGGTTACCGGTTGTCCTCCGGAACCTCTCTAAAAGATCGATCCCAAATCGGTGGAATGGAGCTGTTGCCAGCGGAATCGGTACGAGATGCCCTGGAGGTAATTGCGGTACATGCTTCCATCGCTGGCACTCTTTACAGTGACTCACATAGTGCTTGACAGATCGGTAGAGATCTTTCCAGTAATACCTGCGTCTGATTATGTCTAGGGTCTTCACGAATCTCAGATGACCGGATATTGGAGCATCGTGGAAATATTTGAGAATAGCTGGCTGGAGATGAGCTGGAACGACCAGTAGCCATTTGGGGCCCAGTGGATCGTAGTTGCTCTTATACAATGTTCCGTTTATAAGTTGGAACTCTCCATTGGTCGTTTCTCCTTTCTCCTAGGCCTCTATCGTTTTTAATAGTGCTGGATCTTCCCTCTGTTTAGCTGTAACGTCATCTAATTCAGTGAGGGCTGAAATTTCATTAATGCTGTTGTGTTCCACTAATGGATTCCTCGAAAGGCAGTCGGCATCCTTGTGTTTGCGCCCGTTCTTGAATACCACTGTGACATCGTACTCTTGGAGTCTTAGTGCCCATCTTGCTAGTCGACCTGATGGATCCTTCAAGCTAGTCAGCCAACACAAAGAATGGTGGTCTGTCACGACGGTGAATCGTTTGCCGAATAAATACGGCCGGAACTTGTTGATAGCCCAGATAACTGCTAGACATTCTTTTTCAGTTGTAGAGTAGTTTATCTCGGACTTTGAGAGTACTCTTGATGCATAGGCTATCACTTTTCAGCACCTTCCTGAACTTGTACCAGCACTGCACCAATCACATAACCACTGGCGTCTGTGTGAAGTTCCGTTTCCGCATTCTCGTCGTACAAGGCTAGCACTGGTGCGGAAGTTAGAGCCTCCTTAAGTGCCTGGAAAGCTCTTTCTTTTGTCTCATCCCAGTAAAACTTGGCGTCTCCCTGCAGAAGTTCTTGTAATGGACGTGCCTTGTTACAAAATCCTTTTATGAAACGTCGGTAGTATGAGCACAGCCCGAGAAAACTTCTCACATCACGAATGTGCTGAGGAGTTGGAAATTCTGTGACTGCCCTTACTTTATCTGGATCAGGACGGACACCATCTCCATTGGCTAGGTGCCCCAGAATTTTTTTCTCTTTGGCGACGAAGAGGCACTTCTTTGGGTTGAGGCGGAGTCCTGCAGCCTGAACACACTTCAACACAGTTGACAGGCGACTCAAATGTTCTTCAAATGTATTCGAGAAAACGACAATGTCATCTACATAGCAAAGACACGTCGTCCACTTAACGTGTCGAAGCAAGTTGTCCATCATGCGTTCGAATGTGGCCGGAGCATTACATAATCCAAATGGCATTATTTTAAATTCATAGAGGCCGTCAGGTGTAATAAAAGCCGTCATCTCCCTGTCAGCTTCGTCAACCTCGATTTGCCAGTAACCTGTCTCCATGTCCATAGTTGAGAAGTATGTACGTCCTTTCAAGCAGTCTAAGGTGTCGTCAATACGCGGCAATGGGTAGACATCTTTCTTTGTGATTCTGTTCAGCCGCCGATAGTCGGCACAGAATCGCCACGTGCCATCCTTCTTCTTTACGAGGACTACCGGAGACGACCAAGGACTCTCCGAAGGTCGAATAATGTAATATCGCAACTTCTTCTGCACTTCCTCCAGAATTATCCGTCTTTCAGCTGGCGACACTCTATACGAACGCGGGCTAATTGGCGGATGATCCCCAGTATTGATACGGTGCTCTATCGTGGACCGTTTCGTCTGACTTTTCCCCTGCTGAGGTATGAATGCACCCGAAAATTGGCGTAGTATACCTAACACCCGCTGGCGTTGTTTCTTGGTTAGTCCAGGCCCTATTGGCAGTTCCACGTTTGTTTCTTCCAGCCTGTTGTCTGTACTAACAGCAGGGCATGGGTCTTCATTGATGACGTTGAGCTCACCCTCCTGGATTGGTTCAGCTGTCCCGATACACATTCCCTTGGGGATAAGTTGTGACTGCTCATGACAATTCGTGATCCACATCTCTCCTTGACCACCGGTAATGCTTATGATGGCCGCTGGTATGTAAATTTCTTTTGTGAGCCTGATAAACTTTTTACTATCAACAAGAACTTCACAGTTTAATCGCTCATCTGCGTTTGTGACTGCAACTCTTCTCATCGTCAACGGCGAGATCGTCACATTCTCAACGGCAAATAACTTCCCAGAAAATTCTGTATTACGTGTTCCCGTCGGAACAACTTCTTCAATTTTCAGCTCAGATCTTCCACAGTCAATGATAGCTTGGGATGCCTGAAGGAAGTCCCATCCGAGGATGACATTGTGACTACATTCTGTTAACACGACAAATTCAAACGGCTGGGTCCTGTTGTTAACGGTTATTCTTGAGACACAAGTTCCTGCTGGATGGACGTACTTTCCATTCACGTCCTTCAGCACAGTTTCCCCCGTATCACAGAACATTGTCTTCTTTAGTGTGCGGCGGTAATTATCCGACAATACTGAGAAAGATGCTCCTGAATCAACAACTGCCCGGGCAGGTTGGCCGTCGATTATGACTTCGATGAGATTTCCCGATATCTTAGCGACTGTCGTCCATGGAGGATTTTCATCTTCAGCGGCCTCACATCTGTAGATGGTCGCCTCGCTTAGTTTTCCTGGGCGCGGCGGCTGTGGGAGCGGCTGGTACCTCTGTACGGCGACGGTGAACGGCTGCGTGGCATCAGGGAGCGGCCTGGTCTAGGGTACGGCGATGGGTTCTTTCCCATAGGTCGACTGAACTCATCAGCAGGTGATTGCCTGGGATAGAACTGCTTCGACGGCTGACGTCTTGCGGCAAAATGATCGTCAAATACTCGCCTCCTCTCTCTGCAGTAGCGTACGACATGTCCAGGGTGTCCACATTGGAAACACAGTGGTGTGTTGTCTTCTGTCCTCCAGACATCTGTTCTTCTGCGGGGCGTCATTCTTACCGGGGGAGTTGGTTGTGGTCGCGTCGGCCGGTTCATGGGCTGCCGTTTGGCGGCTGCAGCGTAAGTCAAAGCAGGGCGACACCATTCTTCACATCGAGTGCGATTGACGAGGCAGACAGGAGATAACGTCTGAAATACCTCTTCCTCAACTGCGTTGGCTTCCTTGTGACTTACAGTGTTTACATCCATGGCCATAATCTGAGGCTCGCTCGATCTCATAGTCCCTGATGTCATAAACTGTTGTAATTATTCTCTCACAACTTGGCGTATGAGAGAAGCAAAGTCATGCTGGTCTTCCACAACGGCCATAGAGAATACATTGGGGAGTCGGTCATACTTCTTTCGTTCAACCCTCCTTTGTTGCATCTCTTCAATACGCTGGCACCACTTGATGAACTCTTCTGTCGTAGCGACGTCTTTTATCAGAAGGGCTTGGTACATGTCTTCTGCTATACCCTTCATCAGATGCATGATTTTGTCGGTCTCAGTCGTATTCGGATTGACTATGTTACACAGGGCCAAAACATTCTGTATATATGACTGTGTCGGCTCACCATGTTGTTGGGCCCGGTTCTTCAGTTGTTCTTCCGCCGAGCGGATTTGTCACTGGCGGTCTCCAAACGTCTCCTTATGTTCCTCCTGGAACATCTCCCAGTCATTCAACTTATCTTCGTTGTTTTCAAACTATTGCTGGGCTGTTCCGTCCAGGTAGAAGTAAACGTTGGCCAAGCACATTGTATGATCCCACCTGTTGTACTTGGCGACTCGGTTGAACCCTTTTAGCCATTTGTTGGGGTCCTGTCCAGCATCTCCAGAGAACACCGACAGGTGTCTGATGTGCAGCTGGCTTACTGCTGCTTTCGTGTCCATTGTTCTTCTGATGATACGGACTTTTGGAAGGACGTACTTGGTATATCCCTTGTATTCCGGTTACAGGTCCGTGTAAGCGACGGCTCTTACGTTGCCTAATCGGAGCCACGGTAATGCAACTGTTGCACAGGATACCCAGCGCCTCCACCAAACAATGTCGTGTTGCAATGGAAGCAGGCTTGACTTCGAAGGCAACTAAACACAGCACTTATACTGAAAGCACGTTTATTACGAACTTAACATACACGCAGCACTAACTGCCTCAGAGTGCTCTGCTATTTATACACAGACAGAATTTTCCAGAAATTAGAAGAACAGTTAACATAAGACACAAGTAGAATTTACAAGTGAACATAAAGAAAAATGTAGAACATATTGGTATTGTTAATTACAAAGAAATACATTTTCGCCGGTGGGCGTGATTGAACTGGCGACCTTCAGCACCGCAGTCCGTGACACTATCCCCTGCGCCACGCCGGCAGTCGGTATATGTGCTATCTCACGGCAATATAAATGATATGCCTTCAAGTATAACAGGTAGTTCTAAGATATTTCTGTTTGCTGATGACAATAGTGGTAGTGAACGACGTTGTTAATAATACTGATGCAGTATCAAATAATGCAGTTAAATGGATAAGTTTGTGGCTTGAAAAAAAAATTGATGCTAAATCAGAGTAAAACTCAGTTTTTACAGTTTCTAACACAAAATTCAACAAAAAGTAACATTTTGATTACACAGAATGGGCACCTGATACTTGAGACTGAAAATATCAAGTTTCTAGCGTTCAGATAGACAGTAAGCTGCATGGAAAGTCGATTATCAGGATCTTGTTCAAAAACTAAATGCTGAATTGTTTACAATTATTACTGTTCGGAAATAACTAATAGTTCAATATGAAAAGTAATATACTTTTTGTATTTTCATTCTGTTATGATGTATAGTGTTCTTTTTTGGGGTTACTCCTCTGATTTATTGCAAAGAAACAGGCAGTTTGAGCAATATGTGGAGTAAGCTCACATACCTCTTGTCGACCCCTGTTTAGTAACCTGTAAATTCTGAAGTAGCCTCTGATTTTGTTAATATTTGGTTATTCCTATGAGTTAGCAGCTTTGATTGAATTAATATTAGATAGATATTGAATCTGCAGTTGGATCACAATTTCTTGACCCTTGTGCAGAAAGGTGTGCTGTATTCTGTTGCATCCAGTTTTAATGAAGCTGCCACAAGAATTCAAAGAGCTTAGTAGTAATCCATGCACTTTCAAGGATAAACGGAAAAGTTTCCTTATGTCTCACTTTTTCTATTGTTGTAAAATGTAAACTTTCACGGCCAGAAAGGTCAATATTACTAAAATTTTCTGGGCTGTTATGCTGTGGTCTTATGGATTTATTACTCAAACCCAATAAATCCATAAGACCACGGTATAATAGCCCGGAAAATTTTAGTAATGTTTTAACATTCTGTCGACGAGTTCCTGGAAGCATTAAACGTAAAAACACCAATAAAGCTAATTCTGTGTTACGTTGTTGCTTCTTTTTACCTTTTGTATGTTTATGATTGGAATATATTTCACTTTATCTGTTACTACTCCTTTGTTACAATCTGATGTACTGAATCGTTCCATGACCATGGAGGCTTGATCGTCAGTTTGGTCCTGTGGAACATGATAAATGTAAATAAATAAATGCAGTCTCTCCTTTTGTATGTTAAATGTATGAAATTACTACTAGTAATTGTATACATGGTTCATGTTTAGGAATGTTAGAATAATAGGAAATGGAGACATGAACATGCCAATAAGAAATGTGGAAGGGCACAAAGTAAGCTTCTCTACAGAAGGACAATTAGAATAATTACTGTCTGCTGGTCTGTGGTCAGCCACCAATGTGAAATTAGCAGTAGGGAAGAGGTAACTTAAGTGTATTAAAGGAGTCGAATGTACAACTGGCATTTCAGGTCAATTGAAGTCGGCAATACGACCCGTCGGCTTTGACCAGTGATATCATATCTAAGTTAAAGATGATAGTTTGTTTACAAGAAAAGCATAGAGTATAAATTACGAATATGTGTTTAAAAAGTGATCTGCTGCTTCCCTATGATAGTTAGGTATAGGTTAACTGAGAGGTTTAGTTTTGCAAGTGAGCGCTGAAGGCCCGAATTTTTGGGCAGAGACTTGTGATCGATGGCACATTTTGTTGGAATCTGTAATCTGCATCACTTCACTAGTCAGGGACCTATTTCTACTATACAAATAGTTTTTAGTAATAATAAAAGTCAAAGTTTTTATTAAAAAAGTTAATTACTTTATTTGCTCAATTGAGCTGAGTATTACATGGTAGTAGTTCAATGTTATGACATAATTGGATAAATTTTTAAAAAATCTACTCACAAAGCAGCAGAAACACACATAAAAAACATGAAAATGTGCAAGCTTTCAAGCTTTCGGAGCCAGTCACACGTTCTTCTGACAGAATGATTGGAAGGAAAGTAATAGAGAAGATGGAAAAGGAAAGACAAGGTTTGAGGGGTGGGGAGAGTTACAGTGAAGTAGCCTAGACTCACTTGAAGGTGGTAGGTAGCATAATAAACAATACAGAGACTGCAATACTGCTGTGATCCCCCCCCCCCCTCTCTCTATCTCTCTCTGTTAGCAAGCTCAACTTAATGAATCACATTTTGTAAAAATTAAAGCTGATGAACGCATAACCATACAGTTCACTGGCTAAGGGCCTGGTTGCATACTGATGCTATTGTTGCTTACTGATTCTAATAAACAATATGCCAGTCAATGAATTATAGCACAGTCATATATAAACATTAAATTTGACATCAAGATTTATGCATTTGAAATCATGTACTCTGACACACAATTTACATAGTTTTCAATTGATTGAAGAGACATTACTAGGTGGCTGAAGAAAGCTTATAAATCAGTCTATTGACCTAATATAAATGGTCATGCCACAGTGGCTACACTGGTTCCCTCTAGATCACCAAAGTCAAGTATTGTCGGGCTTGGCTAGCACTTGAGTGGGTCACCGGCTGGGTCTGCTGAGAGCTGTTAGCAACCAGGGTATGCTCGACTCTTGTGAGGCCAATTGAAGTGCTACTTGACTGATACATAGTGGCTTAGTCAAGAAAAGCAACACAATAACCAGGAGTGCAGGGTGTTGATCACATGCTCATCCAATACTGCATCTGTTGACATCTTCAGATGGCAGATGACATGGCAGCTGGCCAGTACCAGTTGGGTCTTTTGAGGCCTGTAGGACAGAGTTTTACAGTTGACAGTTTTATTAACCTAATTTATCTAAATATTCATTCAGCAGTGCAAGGAGTCAAGTAGTTTCTACTCAGTTTGTATTTCTGTCATGCATAAGTCTGGCCCAGTATTATAACTCATTAAACTGGTATGTTTCCCAACATCTATAGTTTTAAGTCCACTGAATAATTGTATTTAACAAATTTCAACATGAGTACCAGTGAGCATTCTATCTCACACAAACATTTCTTTTCCAAAGTGGACAGTTTTGTTCAAAGAATAAAAGCTAAACTGCTGAACATGTTTTCTTAAGTAGCACCAGTGACCTTTAGCCACTCAGATCTCTCCCTGCCAAAGAACACTGAGAAAATACTACTTTGTCTGCCTTACACTCTCCCATTACAACTTGATCATTTGATCACTCCTAAAGTCAAGTCAATGTGTATTTTCTAGACTGGCAAAACTACAATGTTTTCCATAAATAAATAACATATATTTTTAGACATCAATTTTATTTCATTAATATCTAAACTGATTTTATGTATATTATGCCATGCCTGCTGCCTATATGCTGTTGTTTGGAACAACTATTATCTTCTGATGTGTTTATATGAAGTCCATTGTTAATCTAACTTCAGTTACCAATATTGATGTTTTACAGATGAAATAACCCTGTAAGAAATATTCTGTAATTTTATGCTACTTGAGGAATACTGGTATGTATCACAACTGTAATTGCAATGCTCACCATGCCATATTTTTATGTTGTGGTATATTTTGATACCAACCCCACAATACAGATTCAAAGTATTTACACATCCACCAACAGCCATATATTGGCAGAGAACAGTCGCTATTAAATGTGTGAGGTGACGTTTGCTTTTTTTTAGGAGCTGTGGGAAAACTAATAATTACTGTCATTGTGACTATACATGTGAATGGCTGGATGTTATGACATGGACTGAAGATGATATTGATAACAGTTGTTTAAATAAAACAATAAAGATCAACTACAATTGGTGGATGTATAAATACTTCGAATCTCAACTCAACCATACACAGTCCCAATCTCCAATTATAATATGAAGCTACGTCAACTGCATAATCAGCTTCACTCAGTTCTTAAATGTCACAAGATTATTGAAAAATAAACAAACACTGAGCATAAAATAAGCTAAGTGCATAATATATGGTAGCCTAATTAGTGGAACTGGTTGGTTGGGGGAAGGGGGATAGTAATACACAAGTCTGAAAATAAATATGAGATTCTAGTGACCCACCCTGGGTTCACACAGGTAGAATTTATATTATATATCTGTAAAAACTGAAGTGTGAATTTTATTAGTTACTGTGTTTTACTTGATATGATTAAACACAACGAATACCATGATTAGACAATACTCAGCATGTTTGATACATATTTAAATACTAATGGCACAATATAACATATATGTAAAATTTTATGACTGATACTTGGAATGGCAGTAGTGCCCTTAGTGAAGAAAGAGTCAACCGTAGCAGCAGTATCGCTGTGCAGCCTAACACAAACTCTCACGGAAGTGACAGTAGTGCTGCAAATGGTGCTGCAAGTGGTCATTTATAGAACGCGATTTCACCTGTCAGCTTTGACCTGTGATGTCATCGCAGCATGGTAGTTTTGAGGTACGTGTGTGTTTGTAGAAGGCGTGAGTAATTATGTGGTGGCTAAGTTAAAGATGATAGCCAGTGACAGCATTGAACTAACAGAATAAAGGCATGAAACAAATGTTTGTCTCTTTCTTTGCCAGGGGTACTACTGTAAACTGTTATTCCAAGAGCCAGCCATAAAATTTTGCTCTGATTACTACCAAACTTCACAGGCTCACCCACTGGGCTAATTTGAGAAGTTCCTGAAGATTTCATCAAAATTGCTCCAGCTGCCTTAGAGCAAAGGACACATACATTCACAGACCCACTTTTATAGATATAAAAGAAGATATATGGAAAAAGAAGGGAATGAAGAAAGTAATAGTGCCAGTAAAGAACTGCTGATACCAAAGAAATTAACATGAATGTAGGCCAGCTGGGTGGCAAGAACCAAGCTCATGTTGTAATGTTGGTTCCAATCTGCAGTATTCTGAGAATATGGTGTCAGTAGGGAGAATTAAGATGAGACAGGTATTTGGGTCACAACTGTCATGTTTTAGAGCACGTTCTGCAACAAGATATTGTGAGTTGTCAGTATACGAGCTTATGGAATAGGTTCACAGATTTGTGACTGGCTGGAAGACTTCCTAAGTAATAGAACACAGTACGTTGTTCTCGATGGCGAGTGTTCATCAGAGACGAGTGTATCGTCAGGCGTGCCCCAGGGGACTGTGATAGGACCACTATTATTTTCTATCTACATAAATCATCTGAGGGACAGAGTAACTTGTAATTTGCGGCTGTTTGCTGATGATGCTGTGGTGTATGGGAGGGTGTCGTCTGTAACTGACTGTAATAGCATACAGGATGACTTAGACAAAATTTCTAGTTGGTGCGAAGAATGGCAGCTAGCACTCAATGCAGAAAAATGTAAGGTGATGCGCATGAGTAAACAATCCTATAATGTTCGAATGCAGCATTAGTAGTGAGCTTCTTGATGCTGTAGCGTCGTTCAAATATCTAGGCGTAACATTGCAGAGCGATATGAAATGGAACGAACATGTAAGGACAGTTGTGAGTAAGGCGGACAGCCGACTTCGGTTTATTGGGAGAATTTTGGGAAGATGTACTTCACCTGTAAAGTAGACCGCGTATAAAACGCTTGTATGACCACGGCTTGAGTATTGCTCAAGTGTTTGGGACCCGCAGCAGATCGGTTTGAGGGAAGACATAGAGGCGGTTCATAGCGAGCAGCTAGGTTTGTTACTGGTAGGTTCGACCAATGCGCGAGTGTCACGGAAATGCTCCGGCAACTCAATTGGGGATCGCTGGAAGAAAGACAATGTTCTTTTCGCCGCCTACTTACATTTCGCATAAAGATCACAAAGACAAGATAAGAGAAATTAGGGCCCATACGGAGGCATATAGACATTCTTTTTTTCCTCGTTCCATTTGGGAGTGGAATAGGAAAAGAAATGCCTAGTAGTGGTACATTGTACCCTCTGCCACACACCTTATGGTGAATTGCGGAGTATGTATGTAGATGTATACACTCTTTGTCTGTAGTTGACTTGCTGTAACTTGATCCCTAAAAGTTGCAATAACATGGTCGCAACACCTTCATGCGTCTATTGTTACAAGTTGTGTAATGCAGTTTCATATGTGTCTATATGACAACTCAATATTGGTGTTTTAGTCTGAAGCAGTTTGCACTTCATTGTTGAATGCTTGCAACAACAATGCACTTGCCAAGGATCAACTTATGCCATCCCAGCTATAGCCCAGTTATCCTTATTGATAACTTTGTGGTAGACACCACAGTTTTTATGTAACAGTTGGCACACAACATGCAATTTTTCACAGGTAGCTCTCCCTTTGATAAGAGTATGATTTGCCAGTTACTGGGCTGCTATATGTAGTAGTACTGGGTGCACAGGGAAAGTCTTACAGACGGTAAGATCGCAGGGTTAGGAGCTACAGGACAGAATATGTGTGTGTTGCTAGAGCACAAGGTCTAACCAGGATATTGTGGGGGTTGTGAGGCCAATTAAATGCTATTCTAGGTTTCTGGGTCAGATCGAATGTATCTCATTCCAGAGCATGATTTTAGGAAATAATAACGTTGTTGAAATACCCAATCAATGCATTCCATAACAGGTAAGTAGGTCTAGTAATAGGCCTAATGGAAACTCCAGGTTAGAATGTCAACAATATAATGAAGATAGGTTGCAACTCACTGTAAAGATGGGAGCTGAACTACAGAAAGGTACACAAAAAAGACAGACTATGATAAATTTTCTGCTTGCCTGCCTGCAGCTCTGTGAATGTTTGTATGATGAACAGTGTTAAGGTGAATGCAAACGTAGGCTTCCGTGGCTGTTGTCACTATTAATAAAATTCTTCTGGGTATGAAACCGCGTCATCATTTTATAAATTCCACCGATGTTTTGGCCACTGTTGCAGGCGGCCTTCACAGACCCTGATGAAGACCGCCTGCAACAGTGGCTGAAACGTCGGTGGAATTTATAAAATGATGATGCGGTTTCATACCCAGAAGAATTTTATTGATAGTGTTAAGGTGACATTATGGTGAACAGTGTTTAGGTCACATTATGTTATTCAAATAATTGTGTCTATATGTTTTAGGATCCATGGTGTAGAATAGTGTGTAATATCTTTAATGGAAGACCTTTGCTTTACATAATAATGTCGCTGGTGTGTGGCATCAGTAGACAGAGAAAATCCGTTATTGGAGTGGAGAGCAAGCAGTTGTGTTAGGCAATAGCTCTTTGTACTTGGACAGACGAATGGATTTATTGAATGTTAAAAGGCTGTAGCAGACTAAAAGGGGGGGGGGGGGGGGGGACAGATCGCCATGGGCTCTCTCGTCTTGACATCTTTGGGGGGGGGGGGGCTCCTCTAAATCACTTTATTTTTTAGCACACTTAGTTTCTCATTCTGGGGTCTCCAAATCTCAAAACACAATTTTTTAGACTGTCCTGTGCCTCTTGTCTTGGGGGCCTCCAAATCTCAAAAGTTACTTTTTTTATAGTAATACATGTATTTCCAAGTGGACGGGGAACCTGATTTTGTTTTGCTGCCACCCCGGGCCTCCAACAGTCTTAGTCTGCCACTGGTTAAAGGCACATAATTAATGATTGCTTCATTCTTTAAAATGTGTAATTACATCGATGAAAAATCTGTAATAAATTGCACTTATTACCAGTTAAAAGGTTTTAGTCAGTTAAAATTACCTCTTCATTATTGGAAGTCATTATATTATCAGCAGTTTAAGTTTCATATGAGGGCCTGCTAAATGTAGCCTTGCTATAATTAGATAAAAATAAGGGCATCTTACCACTGGAACCAATTCTCCTTATAGTATTAGCAGGGCTCCTGTGTGGAAAGAGGCGAAACTATCAATTTGTGTGTGTGTGGGGGGGGGGGGGGGGGCTGGGGACCATAATCATCTGAACTTTATGGGATGGCCTGGGAAATCTGTTTTTGAACTAGGCTGAGTGGGGTTCAGTGAAAGCTGAGGTAAGGTTGAGGGTGTACTGGTGTTGTAAAGGGACTGCAATTAAACAAATACGTTTGCCCCCAGTAAAAAGGTTGTATGGGAGGGAATGTTTGATATGGAAAGGATAGCAACTGATGAAAGGTAAGATCTGTTGCCAGCTTGTAGGTTTAGTATGGACAAAATTGGTAGCTGACCTTTGTTGAGGATGAGATCAGCATAAAGGAAAGTGACATTGGATTCAGGATAGAACCATGTGAAATTTAATAGGGAGAATCTATTAAGACTGTAGAAAAATTTTAACAGACCAGCCTTAGCATGAGTCCATATGGTAACTACATCAAAGAGCCAAAGAAATTGGTACACCTGCATAATATCAGGTAGGACCCCCGTGAGCATCCAGAGGTGCTGCAACATGACACGGCATGGACTAAACTAATTAAATATCTTGAGTATTGCACAAGTGTTTGGGATCCCAAACAGATCAGATTAAAAGAAGATATAGAAGCAATTTAGACCTGGGCAGCTAGGTTTGTTACTGGTAGGTTCCATCAATGTGCAAGTTTTACTGAGATACGTAACTCAAATGGGAGTTGCTGGAAGGAAAGTGACATTCTTTTCAAGGAACACTGTTGCAGAAATTAAGAGGGCTGGATTATTCTACTGCTGCCAACTTACACTTCGCGTAAGGAGCACAAAAATAAGATAATAGAGATTAGGGCTCGTACTGATGCATACGGGCAGTCATTTTTCCCGGTAGCTCTATATGGGAGTGGAACAGTAAAACAAGTAACTAGCAGTGGTGCTAGATACTATCCACAAGTGCACCTCTGGGTACACTGCAGAGTATTTATGTGGGATGTACATGTCCCTCAGAGATGCTGTGTCCCATCTCTCGTGCACCGACTATAACACCATGTTCAAACTCTTGGAAATCGTGATAACCTGCCATTGTAGCAGCAGCAATTGATATAATGCCTGCACCAGACACCTGTTGTCTTACATAAGTGTTGCTGCCACAGTGTCAACCTCTAAGTGTTTACATATCTCTGTGTCTGCATACATATACTTATAGCACTTTCTTTGGCTCTTCAGTGTATCTCGTCAATGTTTGTACACCAACCCTGGGCTGAAGTGTTATGGATCCCAGGAAAGCCTTGTCCACATGACCTGTGGAAAGATTGGCATGGGAAGGAACCAGCCTGGTTCCTGTGGCTGTGCCCCTGATCTGTTTGTACATCTGTCCCTCAAATGTAAATAAATTGTTCATAATTATAAAGCTGACTAAGGAGATCAGGAAGGACATCACGTGTTTTGAATCAGATCGGTGCTAATGGAGATAATGTTTAGCAACAGAGAGACCATGTACATGGGGAATGTTAGTATAGTGGTGACTTCAATGTTGGCAAGCAAAGTATGGGGTGCTGGTGGGACCGGCATAGATTTCAGGAAATAGTTGATGGCTTTTAAGTAAACTGATAGTAATTCCTTGAATATTAAGTCTGCTTCTATGAGGAAAATGTACTTATAGGGACTGCATCGAGGTCAGTAATTGTATTTTTGTAAGAGCTGTATTAAATTTTAGTATTAGTAATAAAGATACTTTTCAACATGGCAATGGTTGGTTTACCAAAGCAATTGTAATGGCATCTACTGTATCTGACTAGCGGAGTTTTGAGCATGATGTTATTGCTTATCATACTTACCATACTGGTGAGGTTGCTAACAAGGACTTGGAAAGTCATATTATTGGTTTGATGAGGCAATGAGTTTTAGTGCTCATAATCATCAGAAGGTACAGAATAATAGGCTTGTCACATTCAATGTAAAGGGCTATGTTTCTGTGAGTATGTGACTTTGATTGGAGATTTTACACTGCCAGAAAAAAAAGTAATGTTCCCAGTAAAGGAGTGGTTGGAAGTGAATGAAACTACATATGATGAAAATCCATATGGCTTTATTGAACTGACTACACTATGGGATGTAAGATACAAGACCCTTCACAGTTACAGATGGAATGTTGGTGCAAATCTAATCTAATATAATCTAAGGCAGTAGGATATCACAACCTCTCTGGCTGCAATGAATCTCCTTATGTGGTTCATAATAGTGTCAAACAGCCTTTGGATCCTTCGCTGAGGCACATTTGTCGACAGTCGTTGCAGCTGTACCTCCAGATTTTTCTGGTTGATACTGGGATGTCATTCACCCATTCTCAGTGATGGAGAGTTGCGGGGATCTTGGTGGCCACAGGCAGACCTCAACATGCTGTAGGCAATCCAGAGATACTTGTGTTGTGTGTGGTTATGCATTAGCTTAGTGGAACACTATCCCCAGGTGCTGTGCCTTCAGTGGTAGGATGTGGGGAAGCAGAATATCTGTGATTTATCACTGTACTATCATTGTCTGCTGAAGCATAAGAGGTGATCAGAATGTGTATCCTATGTTCCCAGAGGGTACAGCTGTGTGTCTCTCCACAATATTGGTAAGGATTTGGTGACTGCCCTTGATGCTGACTGAACATGATTCACTACCATTTGTCCTCTGTGCATGCCTCCTAGCTATGGTAACACTCCAAATGCTGATATTGGTGTTCTAGTATCAGTGGCAACAAACACGTGAAAGCAGAATCTCAATCCAGTTACCTGACAGAACTCAAAGGATCTTGTAAAGTCTCCATAACAAGTTTGGGGATAACAAGTACCAATGTCAGGGGATCCTGCATGACTTGCCGCACCATGTGACTGTCTTGTCTCACGCTGGTGTCTCTTGGTTGACTGGAAACTACACAATGTGACTGGGTGCTTTGTTGAACTGATTGATTCCAACATTGGGCTTCTGCAATATCTGAATGGTCCACATGCCTGGCAACTGCACGATGTAACAACCCCACTTCATGCAGTCCAACAAGGTGGCCTCTGTCAGATGCATTTAGTTGGTGGATAAGTTGTGTAATGCATTTTTGAACCCTCTCAGGTGCTTTGTACCATATGTAAACATCTTACTTAACTGTCTGACTTGAAGCAGTTAAATGGTACCAACTTTGCAACAACAGGGCAGTAGATTAGATTAAGACTTGTTCCATAGATCATGAATACGACACTTCGTAATGATGTGGAGCATTTCAGGTTAATGAAGGGTGTCATACAAGACATTACATTACACAAAATATTACATTACACCTTTTTTTTTTTTTTTTACTAATTTATATCTAAAAATTCATCTAATGAGTAGAAGGAGTTGTCATTCAGAAATTCTTTTAATTTATTTTTAAATGTTATTTGCCTACCTGTCAGGCTTCTAATGCTGCTAGGTTGCTAGGTAGGTGACCAAAGACTTCTGTGGCAGCATAATATACCCCTTTCTGTGCCAAACTTAGATTTAGCCCAACATAGTGAAGATCATCCTTTCTCCTGGTGCTATAGCTGTGCACACTGCTAACTGGATTGGATTATTAACAACAAATTTCATAAGTGAATATATATAATGTGCAGTTACTGTGAGGATACGTAAACCCTTAAACAGATGTCTGCAGGATGATCATGGGTGGGCTCCAGCAATTATTTTAATTATATGCTTTTGTGCTACTCAAAGATAAATTACCCCAGAATATGATGCCATATGAAAACAGCGAATAAAAATAGGCATAGTAAGCTAATCTACTGAGATTCTTTTTGCCAATATTTGCAATAACCCTAACACCATACATAGCTCATCTCAAACATTTGGGCAGACCGTTCATGTGTTGCTTCCAGTTTAATCTCTCATCAATGCACACACCTAAAAATTTTGAAAATTCTACCTTAGTTACAGAATTCTGTTCTATATTTATTACTGGAGTTGTGCCATTTACTGTGCAAAACTGTATATACTGTGTTTTATCAAAATTTAATCAGAGTCCATTTGCAGAGAACCACTTAATGATTTTGTGAAAAACATTATTTACGATTACCTCACTTAGTTCTTCTTTTATGTATATCAAGAATAGTAAAGGACCTAAGATCAAACCACATCTTGATAGTCCCCCAGTTTGAGGAATCACATGATGTTTTGACAGTACATGAACCACTTATTTAAACTTTCTGCATTCTTCCAGTTAAGTATGAATTAAACTATTTGTGCACTGGCCTAGTCAAACCATAATGATTAAGCTTATCTAGAAGAATTCCATGATTTACACAATCAAAGGTCTTTGAAACATCACAAAAAATACCAATGGGTGATGTCCGATTATTCAGAGCATTTAATATTTGATCGGTGAAGGCATATATAGCATTTTCTGTTGAAAAGCCTTTCTGAAAAACAAACTGACATTTGGTTAGTACTTTGTTTTTACAAGTATGGGAGGCTACTCTTGAACACAATACATTCTCAAACATTTTCGATAAAGCTGTCAGATGAGAGATTGGGCGGTATTTGTTAACATCTGATGTATCCACTTTTTTATGCAATGGTTTGACAATGGCATATTTCAGTCTACCAGGGAAAACACCTTGCTTCAGTGAGCTATTAGAGAAGTGACTGAGAATCCTTCTTATCTGTGGGGAACAAGCTTTAAGTACCCACCTGGAAATGCAATCAATTCTGTAAGAGGTTCTACTTTTCAGTGAGTTTATTATTTTACTGATTTCAAGGGGAGAGGTTGGTGAAATTACAATTGTATCAAACTGTGGAGGTATGGTCACTTCTATTAGTAGCCTGGCCTCTTCTATTTCCTCCACAACATTTAGAAAATGATTATTGAAGATATGTTCCATTTCTAATTTATTTTTAGCACACTTATCATTCAGTTTTATGGTAATATGATCTTCCTGTACTTTCCCTTTCAATAATATTCCAAATAGTTTCAATTTTATTATCAGAGGTACTGATCTCAGCTGTGATACACAAACTTCTTGACTTTTTAATAACTTTTCTTAGTATTGCACAATAATTTTTATAATACTGAACAATTTCTGGATCAGTACTCCCTCTTGCCATTAGATACTGTTCCCTTTTATAGTTGCAAGATTTTCTTATTCCTTTGGTTAGCCATGGATTTTACATGTTTTCTTAGAATTTGGTTTAACTACTTTCTTGGGAAAACAATTTTCAAATACCCTTAAAAATGTATCATGAAATAAGTTATATTTCAGTTTTGGATCTGGTTCCTTATAACTTCATCCCAGTCTAACTGCTGTAGGCTTTCCCTAAAGTTTGCAATGTTTATATTGTTAATTGAATGGACTACTTTGAAAGTTTTGATTGACTGCATGGAGTTATGTCATGTACTGTAACAAGCTGAGCACGATAGTCTGATAGGTCATTCTGAACAGAATAAGCATTTATGTTCTTAAACTTATCTCAGTCTATAAAAAAGTTATCTATCAATGTGCTGCTGGTCTTTGTTATCCAAGTAGGAAAATCAATAATGGAGCTTAAATTGAAAGTTCTGGGTAATACTACAAGGTCATTCTTCCTATCACACTCTTTCAGTGAATCAACATTAAAATCCCCACAAATGATAATTTGCTTCCCGCTGTCTGACAGATAGCACAACAATGCATCCAAGTTTTCTAGAAAAAGCTGAAAGTTCCCTGAGGGGGACCTATACACTGTTACAATTATGAAAGTGCTCTCAATTAGTTTAAGTTCAGTGAAACATGCTTCTATACTTTGCTCTACACAGAACTTTTTTGTTTTTAAATTTCTCACATTGTGGAAACTTTTGACATATATGGCAACTCCTCCTCTCACCATATTATCTCTACTTACATGTGCAGCTAATTTGTACCCATTGATATTTACCTTTTCCATATCAGGGACAATGTGATGCTCAGATAGTTTCTAAATCTTCTAAACAAACCAAAAGCTCATTACCTTTATTCTTTAATCCCCCAATATTTTGATGAAATATACAAACATTGTTTTTCGCTTTACTTTTGTGAGTATCTTGAAATTTTTTAACATCTTTAGTACCTGCCTGACTGAGTTTCTCACATCATAAATGCATTTTGGTGAGCATTTAGCACACTGCAAGAAAATAAATCTAATAATTTACTCACACATCAGTGGTATGCAGGTATACTGAAATGGGATGATATTGGACAACTCCTTCTTGCTGCATAACTTTTTTTGTCTGGAAGTGTAGTCATTAAAATTGTTGTGATTATTAATAATAATAAGAAACACTCATCTTGTCAAAATCTGAGAAGCAAGTTTCCTTGGTATCGTAATTTGTGTGTCATTTGTTTCAGGCAGCTCTGGGCTCTCTGGAGAACCATAAATGGTGTGCAACTCTAATTATTTAGTTAGCTTGGACATGAGTTGGGCTCAAGCTCTCTTTGTACTGTAAGATGCTGGTAATGATTAAGGTGCAACTATAAATACTTTACACTATACATTGCAATACTGAAACCTGTAGTACAGAGACTCCCCACAGTTTCTTTTCAGTCACCATTCCTTTCCTCACTGCCTTTAGTTTTCTATGTCTTTTATTTTCAGAGCTGTCTGGAACCATCCCACCTCTTTTCGCTCACCTGCCTATCATGTACAATGCACTGAGCTTTCTGATCTTCTTTATTACAAAATTTCCTAATCCTCATCCACTCCTATTCTTTAATCCCACTTCCAATTCCTTCAACTGTTCTGCTAGATAGAAGAGATACAGTACATTTTCACCTTTTTTCTGAGTGTTTTTTCCTGCTGACTCTTGCTGAGGGAGACTAGGTGTTTCTATCTATCCAATTATGTTGTTTTCGACAATTGATATAATCTATGACATAGTTTTCTAATCTGAGATATAATGCAATGTTCCAGTAATCATTATGTTCATAACACTGAATAACTTCACCAATATTCAATTATATTTACTTACTTTTGACTAAAAAGTGATAATGAGTATATTTTATTTGCTATACAAATAAAGTTCCAGAATGTAGTACGTCATACTGTTTTAAGAGCTTCCTCTATGTTTAAGACAATTTACATCTTTGTAACAGTTTACTTTTATCAAGGAGTATTGTGTTTCTATTCTGTAATTTCATTCTTAGAAAAGGTGCCTATGAAAGTGTGTGTGGCATAACAGTATGAGTAACCCCCCATACCTTAGACATTGCACAGATTATTGATCAGTAAAATTTCATGAAAGTAATCTTGGTTATGCTTTAAGCATTTGTACATTACAAAAGTTTGACTAGAATCACAATATTATTCCTCAACAAATTCTGGCATTCCAGAGACAGTTACTGTGTTTTTCAGTCATCAATTTACTTTCATTTTAGTATATCACTCTTATGTCTTATGTGATTGTGTATAGGAAAAGTATAGTGCTACATTACAGAAGATGCTGGATTCCTGCATGCTAAACACAATACTATTCATTAATACCTTAATGTCCATTAAAGAATATAGACCTTACTTAATTTGCCAGCCAGTATATAATAGTACAACACTGTTTTGTTGCTTTCTCCTTGTTGATAACAGAAAAATTTATGGTGATAATAAATGATTAATGCTGCTATTGTATTCTTGCTTAATACCACTTTATTTTTATTCCAAATACAAATAAATCTCACAAATACAGCAGTTTTCATTTCTGAAATAGTTTGTTAATTTTATGGTGGCAATCATTTCTGTTTATTTTGGCATATACAATTACTGTTATCTGGAGAACATTAGTTTGTTTGAATCACATTGTTGCAGTTTTTATTTTAATATATAGCTAAACCAGAAAAAAGTCATTGACAGATAGCTTAATTCATTAGACATGTGGCCACAGATGACTAAAATCTATAAATAGGAGGAAATTTAACCAAATTCATAAAAATTTGGCTATAAACATACACAAATATTGTGTTATACAATGATTGTTTTCTTCTAAAATATATTATGGATTGTCCAGCTGCAGCTGCCACAGGCTGAAGATATGCAGTATAAAACAAATGGTGTTATACTCTGTTTCTCTGCATCTCCAAAGAAAATGTAAACAATTAGATTCATTTATTATTACTTATCTTAAAAAAGGTATAAGAAAGAAACTGCACATGACTCACAATGAATGTACTCATATTGCCCTAAAACCAGTATCCTGTATGGATATTCTAAAAATTGTAATGCTCTTGAATCACTCACATCATGGTGCATGCAATATCAGATCTGCTGCTCTGTCTGCCATTGCTATGAGCACTGAATTAGGATGACCAGAAAGAGGAGTTGGCAATAAACTTGCATCCATTACTCGAAGACCTTGTACACCGTGCACCCTAGAGGGTTGACAGAGGAAGTAAAAAATAACAATAATTATAAACACTGGAAAAAGTGATGTTCTTTGACTGGTGAAGACTGTAGATAATTTGTTAATGGTGGACAAAAACAGTATTTAAACACACAAAAAAGGACTAATAGCAAACTTATAAAATAAAATAGAATTTATAATAAGGGTAACAAATCTACATAAAATTATGTTCTTAGTTTTGAATAAAACAACAAATCTTCAAGATAACAAAGGCAAAAATAAGGAAAGGAAAAACCTTTGTGGTGGGTACACAAACAAGCAGATTACCAAGAGTTCAATATAAAGAAAGAGCAAGTTAACATTGAAAACTATCTTGGAATACTCAGACATTGATGCACTTCACAAGTCGCGCTCCCCACAATTCTTGGCGCACCTCAAGAGGCTGAAATGACCAGGACGCTACCTGATGGGCAGCCAAGCTGCTCGGGCAGTTGCTGTACTGATGCGAACCTGAACTGTTTTGCAAGTAAAGAATGCAAAGACATAAAAGTGGTGACAAGGTTTTTGCATCCACGTGTGCTGTGGCTTCATGACGGATGAATTGCTTCAGGCTGTCTGTGCCCACCTCCAGGGTCTTTCGTCATTGATCATGGAATAACAGGTCGGTGGTAGCAGTGCCTTCTTTTCCACCATTTGAGACGGCTTCTGATGAATGGGAATTGTACGAGCAATGTCTGTGTCAACATTTTGTGGGTTTTTCGGTGCAGGACCTGGGTAAGCAGAATGCCTTGATTTTGTCATGGTTGTCGCCATCTATGCATCGTAGGCTGCTCGAACGTTCCCCCCTTTGGGACCCTGTTGCACTGTCATTCTATGAACTGTATTTCTTTTTTTCAG
Source organism: Locusta migratoria (assembly GCA_026315105.1). NCBI lineage: Eukaryota > Metazoa > Arthropoda > Insecta > Orthoptera > Acrididae > Locusta > Locusta migratoria. The sequence continues at coordinate 17,208,632 of CM048755.1, forward strand.
GCTATTATGTTAATCAATCCCATGTCATGGCATCTAGGATCGCCTTTCACAGGAGTCGAAAACAACCTTCACAATCGTACAAGGAATGGGTTACGGTACTTCAAGGTCTGGTCAGGTTCTGCCGCTTTATTTCCAAACCTCACAACGATTTGTATGCAGAATCTATTGTTAGGGATGCGGTGACATGCTTTGCATCGGACGCAGAAGTTCCCAGACAACAGTTACAAATTGAAGAGCCTACCCTTATCGAAGTCATCAGAATAATTACGGCGTATGAAATGTCTTCCACTGTCAAATCTTAGTTAGATCAGTGGGCTGGAATTTCACCAGTACGGGTTGCCCAGTAGTCAGGCCGCCGTCCGTGGCTCCGTCTGCTCCGCAAAGCAGAAAAACACCATGCGCCATCTTTAATCCTCCAGCACGGCAGGGTAGTGCTGGCTCACCCAGCAACTGGCCATCTTGCCCCGGTTGTTTTATTAAACATGACTGCACTCAATGCCCGCAGCAGTCAGAAATTTGTCAAAATTGTCAGAAACGGGGTCATATTGTGACACTCTGTCATACAAAAACCCGTGTGATGTTCACGAATCCCCCCAAACAGTCCACAAAGTTATATACCTTTCCCCTGAATCATCCAAAATTCTGATTCAGCTTAAGATTCTGTGCTGCAATGTGTATTTGCAAGTCGATACCGGTGTGGCAGCTACTCTTTTAAGTACCGCCACATAGAATGAATTAGGTTCCCCTCAACTCACGCTGGTAACAGGTAAGTTGCACGGGTATGGCAATCAACAGATCCCCAATCGGGGGCAGTTTCAGGCCAGTGCCGAATACAAATCAGTTTCGTGGCTGTTAACTTCCATTGTCGTCAAATCCACGGACGTGGCTAATTTGTTCAGGTTAGACACTTTCACAAGCTTTGGGTTTACCGTGGATGACTCTATTCACTTTATGTCCAAGATGGTTCTGTTCGATGCAGTCTCAACTCTTTGCAATGAATTTGCTCCCCTATTTTCTCCCGGACCGGGTAGGGTGCGCAGCTTCGAGGTAGATGTCCCTCTCAAACCTGGGACCATACCGATATTTAAAAGAGCTCAGCCTCTTCTGGTCAGTGTGCATTCTGCAGTAAAACAGGAACTTGTGAGATTAGTCAGTGAAGGGGTTCTGTTCCCCATCAGATCTAACGAGTGGGCCTCCCCCTTGGTGGTCACGCGGAAGCCTAGTGGACAGTTACAGCTATGCAGGAATTTCAAACAAACAGTTAATGCACACTGTCAGTTGGATACGTACCCCATGCCTCATCCAGACGATCTGATTTCTAAGTTGGCCAGAGGGGCCTGCTTTTCAAAGTTAGACCTAGCTGAAGTGTATTTTCAATTACCTCTGAGTCAAGAAGCTCAATGTTGCTTGGTGTTGAACAACCCTTTCGAACTTTATAAATATCTGTGGCTGCTGTTCAGTGTTTCCAGTGCACATGTGATATTTCAAAGATACTTAGAGCGGTTTTTGCAACCAACAGATATTTGTGTAAATTAATTAGACAATATTGTGGTCACGGGACACACCCCTGCGGCTCATATCGCAAACCTTCGACACGTTTTTCCCATCTTGTCCGACGCCGGTCTCAAATGTAACTTGGCAAAATCTGTTTTTTCAGCCAAATATAGTCTACCTTGGGCTAGAAGTGTCCCGAAAGGTGTTACACCCATAAAGGAATACATGGAAGTGGTAGCCTCCATGCCTGGCCCATGAAACATAAAGATACTACAAGCCTTCCTTGGAAAATTGGCATATTATCATCGAATTCTTCTGCATGCTGCCTCCATTGCTAAACACCTTCTACATCTACATACATACTCCGCAATTCACCGTAAGGTGCATGGCGGAGGGTACACCGTACCACTACTAGGCATTTCCTTTCCTATTCCACTCCCAAATTGAACGAGGAAAAAAAGAATGCCTATATGCCTCCGTACGAGCCCTAATTTCTCTTATCTTGTCTTTGTGATCTTTACGCGAAATGTAAGTAGGCGGCAGCAAGATCGTACTACACTCAGCTTCAAATTCCGGCCCTCTAAATTTACTTAACAGAAATTCACGAAAAGAACGTCGTCTTTCTTCCAGCGATCCCCAATTGAGCTGCCGGAGCATTTCCGAGACACTCGCGCATTGGTCAAACCTACCGGTAACAAATCTAGCTGCTCGCCTCTGAACCGCCTCTATGTCTTCCTTCAAACCGATCTGCTGCGGGTCCCAAATACTTGAGCAATACTCAAGATGTGGTCGTACAAGCGTTTTATACGCGGTCTCCTTTACAGGTGAAATACATCTTCCCAAAATTCTCCCAATAAACCGAAGTCGGCTGTCTGCCTTACTCACAACTGTCCTTACATGCTCGTTCCATTTCATATCGCTCTGCAATGTTACGCCTAGATATTTGAACGACGCGACCGCATCAAGAAGCTCACTACTGATGCTTCATGACTTCTTGTGCAAAGATGTCGCCACTTTTGAGTGCCTTAAACAATATTGTTGTCTTGCACATGTCTGGCAATGTATTCTCCTGATGTGCCCCTAGTAGTTGGGACGGACGCCTCGCAGTGTGGGGTAGTGGCGGTCCTGTCGCACCGGTACTCAGATGGCACTGAACGGCCCTTGAAACTCGCATCTAAAACCCTCATCCTGGTGCAGGAACAATATTCTCAGGTAGAGAAATAGGCACTGGCAATAACTTTTGTCCACAGCTGCAACAGAACAGGCCAGGGAACGAGGGAATGTTGGTGATTGACCTGCTGTAGGGTGCAGGTGTCACAAGCCGACACCAGATGTTCGATTTCCCGATCGATTCCCAGATGTGGCATCAGGCCAGGGCCTTAGTGCAGGAAATTCCCCAGTGTCCTTCGTGTAGTAAACTCAATATTTGCGGTTGGAGAGTTGACAGAATTATGACCCGTGAGTTGCCATCTTTCATGGCCAATAAGAGTACCCCAGCCGCTACTGAGAGCTGGTGCTGGACGAAAAAATAATTACGTACTGGGTCCAACGCCCAGCTCGGTGGGCGTTCCGGCTCTACCCTCACTCTACCCTTGACTTCACTATTCTGAGAACGGGGTCTTTGTCCGTGACCATCGCTAGGACTGCATTAGTGACGGGAAACCCATATAACATTCTTCCCTTGCCCACATATATGGGAAAACAAAGGATTTCTTCCTTATCAAACTGTGTATCTGCCCCAAGCGGAAGCTGCGGTAATGCGTCCGCATTAGTGTTTTGCGAAGTGAGGCAGTAAACTACATCGTACTGAATACGGGACAGGTGTAAGGCCCAGTGATGGAGACGGTTGGTGGACGTGTCTGCTGGGGCTGCGTCCAGCCGAAAAAGGGCCACTAGAGGCCACATGAAGTGGTTGCCATATAAGAACACTTAAAACGTCTGTATGACAGCGTGCGCCACTGGGACCAGCTCCAACACCGTGTTGCGGGGGTGTGTCTGCCCAGCCCTGCTGCTCCTGCTGGGACGACGGGGGAGGGTCTAGCCCAGCTGGGGTTGATACCCACATCCCTGTAGCAAGCCCAATGGCCAGCACCACGATGGGGACAGCATCGATGTCAGTGGGTAGGCCCGTCTCTCTGCCCCAGGGCACCCCCGCAAGGCAGCACTCCGCGCGCCTTCTCGCCACACCAGTGGACACCCAGGGATATGGACTGGGACACTTCTCCTTCTCTGATGACCATCGCCATCCCCCCCCCTACCCCCCCCCCCCCCCCCCCGCCCCCCAAGGAAGGTGAGGAAGGGGCGGTACGGAATACTCTGGCATCTACACAGTTTACAAATCGCACACCCCACAATTTGCGGCGCGCCACAAGAGGCCGCACGGGAAACACAAAGAGCCAGCGGCTGCCATAGGATGTACGAGGAAGCAGGTCGATGTGACCAGGACACCACCTGATGGGGAAAAGCACGCGGGGCGGCCGAGCCGCTTGGGTAGTTGCTGTACTGACGCGAACCTGAATTGTTTTGCAAGTAAAGAACTTGAAGACATAATAAATGTATATGGTGAAAAATATGCAATGAATACAAAAAACATAAATTGGAGCTCAAAAACCTGGATTTTAATAGAAGATAATCAGTATTGAACTGTTGTTCAACATCGTAAGTAGCGTTGTATGACTGAAATATGGTGATAATTGAATGAGTTATTAAAAAGGCTACATTAAATTGTGTATAGCTGGATAACAGAATACATGCTAAAGAGAGGATGGAAAAAGTGATGGAAGTATGATGAGGCTTAAAGACAATATAATAAAAATGGAAATGAATTTAAATTTTATGTTTCAAAAACCATATTTAAGGTGAATGAAAATAGTAACTATAATAAGCAAAGCAAATCCAGGTTTCTCCCATTTCATATATTGTATCATAATGTTCTCTCTCTGACCAACAAATTACAAGATTTCGAAATAATACTGAGATCTGACCTAAATTCTAATCTTATCTGTATAATAGAACATTGGCTATAAAAACATCAAACATAAACATTAACACTGAAGAATTAACACATAAATTTCAACAAAAAGGAAATCATTTGTGGGGACTTTAATGTGGACTTTTTGAAACCATCAAACTGTGAAGATGAATCACAAAGAGATTCAATTTAATTCCCATAGTAAATAACCCGCCAAGAATCACTGGGCATAGTAAAACTACAACAGACAAAATTTTTATTCTAGGAACCTTTTCTTCATACAACAGTAAGGTAGTTGAGCTGGGCTACAACAATTATTTGGCTGTACTATCAACACTAGAATTATGTCCAGAGAAAATATCACCCATTAAAATGATTGAATTCCGGGAATTCTGTGGTGGCAATATAGCTGAGAAACACACATTGAAATATTTGATGAAACAGGCATAAATACAATGTTTAATATCTTTCATGAAACACGTAAGTGTTAAATATAAGCTTAGGTTCCTGCGACCATCCTCACAATTAAAAAAATGTTTCAGGGTATGAGAACACAGTAACAATCTTTACGAATCTGCCTGACATTTCGGCCACTGTTGCAAGTGGCCTTCTTCTGGGTATTTGTCTGACTGCTGAATGATTGAAGGCTTGGTTCTTATACGATATTGCAAATAGTGGTTTGAGGAGGAGGAGGATGGTGGAAGGTAGGCTTTATTTATTGGTATTTACAGTATTTCACACCATTGACAGAATTGTCATCGTCGATTAGTGTTTACTTGGAGTGGTTTTCTTGCCACAGTTGTTGCATTATTATGTCTCATTGATGGAAATAGACATTATCAACTGGCTTTAGCGTAGTTTCTAGCCATTGGCTGGAATAGGCAAATGGGGCAATTAGGCATCAGTTGTGGTGTGCCATTGTTTACTAGTCGCCTGGTCCATGCAGCAATGAGACAGTGCTCTGTTTATGTACGGCTGCAGTTGTCTCCTGTGAGCCTGGGTGAGTTGGTTTGTGTGCACCATTGTCTTCCATTGTCTTGTAGCATTGTCACTACTGGCAGCCAGGATGCCCGAAGTCTGTATCCATCTTCTCTCTTTATGAAGCTCCAGCCAAAAACACCAGAAGAACAACCATCATTGGATATGCAACACAGTGGTCAATCTCTCCAGTTACATCTTAAGTGAAGCAGGCACACAAATTCTGGCTAAGGAGCTGAACTTCATTATCACACCAAAAAGAGTTCTGGATGAAAAGATCATAGAATCAGTTGAGACTTTTGTATGTTACTTACTGCAACCTGAGACAGACAAAATCTGGCAGGGAAAGGCAACCAAAGCAAAACATTATCAGGGAGGAATGTCAGGTGATCATGGAGCTGAAGAAGAACCCTCACTTAGTAGGGCTACAGACAAGGGCAATGCCACAATTGCATTGGACACACTGGATTTAAAAAAAATGAATGGAAGATCTTTGTAGAGCCTATCTACAGGAAACTTATGGGTAATCCAACAGCCAAGATAATCACATTGATGCAGGTGCTGCTATAGCAAATTAGAATGAACTTCAACATGACCAGAAGACTCATCCCACAAGTCCTCTAAGCAAAGTGTAGATATGGAATACCATAGGTCCATAAAGAGGAGTTGCCTTTAAGGCCAATATTGGCTAGTGTTTATTCACCAATGTACAACTTGGCAAAAGAACTGGTACTGAAGCTCTGACATCTGGTGAACCACACATCTTTGTATGTCAAAAACGCTACATATTTTGTGACACTTTTACAAGAAAAGTGTATATAGCCATGGATCTAGTGGTTATTTTCAATGTAAGGTCCTTATTCACTAATGTACCAGTGTCAGATATGATGAACATTTTAGAGGAGTGCCTAGCACCCGATATCTGTGACCTAATGCACCACTGCTCAACATCCAGCTATTTCAGGTGGAGAGGAGAATTTTATGAACAAGAAATTGTAGCCACAGGCTCCCATCTCTCACTTATTGCTTCTGACATTTTCATGGAAGCATTTGAAGAAACAGCTTGAAAGTCAGCACCGCTATGTCGAGAATCCTGGCTGTGATATGTTGACGATACCTTTGTCATCTGGCCAAGTGGAGAAGAAGAACCACAGAGATTCCACCAACATCTAAATCAACAGCATAGTAAAATACAATTACAATGGAGGTAGAAAAGAACAGAATGCAGTCCTTCCTCTACATGGATGCCTGCTGAAAGCCTAAGAGGAAACTTGGCCAGAGGTTTACCAAAAAGCCACCAGCATGGCAGTTACCTCCATGCCTCCTTGCATCATAACTCCATGCAAATGAAATGTGCCCTTCATATATTAACTAGGAGGGCCCATAAAATCATCGATGTCAAACAACTTAAGAAGGAACTAAAAAATCTCAAATCCACCTTTGCGGCCTATGGCTATGAGATGAGAGAGAAATAAAACTATGTTGAAAAAGGCTGGAGGCAATAGGAAAGAACAGGGAGAAGCAAAAATTATCACCCTGTTACTACATGTACAATGGGCCACTGATCTTGTAGGGAAAATGGTCTGTTGTGTAGGCATCAAGCCAATCTACAGAAGCAACAATATGATAAAGTATGTCCTTGGCTTCACGAAAGGTGCAGTAGACAAATGAATTAATGCTGGTGTGTATGAAATTGTTTGCGAGTGTGGTTTGGTATATGTAGGTGAGACCGGATGACCAATGGGGACAAGTATTTAAACATCTAAATAGCCAAGCGACCTACCAACATGAATACAGAATATGGGTACAGTCTTCTGGCTGCCAGTGGTGGCAATGCTACAAGATAACAGCATGCACATAGCAACTCACCCAAGTGTGTGGGAGACACCTGCAGCTGTACATACACAAAGCGTCGACTCGCCACCACCCGCACCAGTTGACTAGTAAATGTTGGCATGCCATAACTGCCACCCACTCCTTCCATTCCCCTATTTCAGCCAATGGCAAGGAACCATGCAAATGCCAAATAATGATACCTATTTCCATGAATGAGACAGAATAATGCAACAACCAATGGCAAGAAAAACACTCCAAGTAAACACCAATTGACAACGTCCAGTCCATCAATGGTGAGAAATGTTGTAAATACCAATAAACAGAGCTTAACATCCCCCCCTCCTCCTCCTTCAACCACTATTTGTAATATTACATAAGAATAAAGCCTTCACTCATTCAGCAGTCACACAAATATCCAGTAAAAGGCTACTTGCAACAGGGGCTGGAACATTGGATTGATTTGTAAAGATTGACAATGAGGTTTCACACCCAGAAACATATTATTCATTATTCATACAAGTATTATTTTGACATAGCCTTCCCACTACAATAACATAAATTAAAATCAGCTCGAAAAAAAAATTATAGAATATTATATTATATAACAGTATAAAAACCTTGAGAGCAGAGTAATGAAATTTGCATTGATATAAAAAAGAAAATTATGTAATATTAAAAATACAAAATTGTATAGAAGAGGACAATAAGATCTGCTGCCATGTTATTAAAGTGGAAAAGAAAAGGGGTAATGATAAATACATTCATAAATAAAAAAACAAAACATATGCCACACTACAGAAATATGAAACAGACACAAAACTGGTAGCTAAAAATATAAACCTAAAGCTGTAAAATCCAGTACCTGATGTCTTCTCAGTAGCTAAAATTTTCAATGATCTTTTCCAACATAGTGATATTTTCAGTCTGCAGCCGAGTGTGTGCTGGTATTAAACATCCTGACAGATTTAAACTGTGTGCCAGAACAGGTTTCAGACACTAATCCTTGCTTACCATGTACAACCACTCTACTGACTGACCTCATGGCCCATCCCTACAGTCTTAATTCCACTGGTACCTCACCTCCTACCTTTCAAAATCCACAGATGTTCTCTTGTGAACCTGCTGGTCTGGCAGACAGTTTTAATCTGCCAGAAAGTTTCATATCAGCACACACACTGCTGCAGGGTGAAAATATCTTTCTGGAAACATGTCCTAGGATGTTGCATTGTTCTCCACAATTTCTTTTGGGAATGTAAGTCCAGCAGGTTTGCAGAATAATTTCTGTTTGGATGGTATGAGGTGAAGTACTGCCAGAACAAAGGCTGTGAGGATGGGCTGTGAGACACGCCCGTGTAGCTCAGTCGGCAGAGTGCTTGATTGCTAAAGGCAAAGATCCCAGGTTTGATCTTGGTCAGGCATACAGTTCTAATCTGACAAATCTGGCAAAGGGTCTATGTTTCTCAAACAGCTCTCAGACAATGAGCTCATTCTTGCAATGAGGTCACTAAATAAACTTTTATTTGGTGTTAATGATATTCATGACAACATTGTTAACCATACAGGATGTGGTAAAAGTTCTGAGGCATATCATTAATCACTCCTTTTCCACAGGTACATTTCCAGATCTTCTAAAAATTGTGAAAATAACTCCCTTGTATAAAAGGGGAAACCACTAACAAAGTTAAAAATTAAAGGCCTGTATTTCTGCTTAGTAGTTTCTCAATTGGTTGCTAGAGTTTTTTGACAAAACTCATTGATTTCCAATCATCAAAATGGTTTCAGGCAATCCACAACCATAGCTCCCTATGAATATTTACACTACTGGCCATTAAAATTGCTACACCAAGAAGAAATGCAGATGGTAAATGGGTATTCCTAGGACAAATATATTATACTAGAATTGACATGTGATTACATTTGCACACAATTTGCGTAAATAGATCCTGAGAAATCAGTACCCAGAACAACCACATCTGGCCATAATAATGGCCTTGATATGCCTGGGCATTGAGTCAAACAGAGTTTGGATGGCGTGCACAGGTACATATGCCCATGCAGCTTCAACACTATACCACAGTTCATCAAGAGTAGTGACTTGCATAGTGTGACGAGCCAGTTGCTCAGCCACCATTGACCAGATGTTTTCAATTGGTGAGAGATCTGGAGAATGTGCTGGCCAGGACTGCAGTTGAGCATTTTCCATATCCAGAAAGGCCCATACAGGACCTGCAACTTGCGGTTGTGCATTATCCTGCTGAAATGTAGGGTTTTGCAGGAATCGAATGAAGGGTAAAGCCACAGGTCATAACGCGTCTGAAATGTAACTGCCGAGTCCGTAGCACGAGCCTTTCTTTCTTCATGGATCGCCCACTTTGGCTGCCCCGCAATTGTCACTACAGACCAAGGTCGTCGATTCGAATCAGCCCTTTTCAAGAACCTATGCAGACTTTGTGGCATACGCCACATTCATACCACCGCCTACCACCCACAGAGCAATGGGCTGGTAGAGCGGTGGCATCGCACTCTCAAGACTGCTCTCAGGTGCCATGATTCTCTCTGGACTGAGGCCTTCCCTCTTGTACTTTTAGGTCTGAGAACAACCTATAAAGATGACCTGCATGGCTCAGTAGCAGAGTTCATGTACGGACAAACACTAAACTTGCCTGGCGAGCTTATCTCCCCTTCCCCCTGTTCTGCCAAATGTGATCTACCATCCTTTTTAGAACGGGTAAGGCACATTTGTGCTTCCTTCCGACCTCTGCCACCTTTCAGCCACTCCCCTCCCCCTGTCAAAGTACCACACAACCTTCTCTTGTGCGAGTATGTTTTATTGTGGGATGACTCCGTCCTCCTTATTCCGGCCCTCACAAAGTTCTAAAATGTGGCCCCAACACTTTTGTCATCCTTCTCAAAAACTCGCACATGACTGTTTCCATCAACAGACTTAAACCTGCACACGTCGATCCTCCCACTCCCCCTGATAACTCTTCGTCCCCCTCCCCCCCCTCCCATCAACCTTCCTACCTCGCCAGATGGCTCCACTTCTCGTTCGAGCTCTGTTGGCTTGTTCCCTTCCCTCACTGCTCTTCCGTCACAGACCACTGCTCCATTGCCCCTCCTTCCCCCCTTCTCCTTCTTCGCCATTCTCAGATTTTCCTCACTCCCCCCTAGCTACCTCATCTGTGTTCAAGGTAACAGTATCAGTACCTGCAAAGCTAATCCCAGACATTGAACTCGTAATTCGAGATTCCAAGTTATTCATTGCATGTTCTTTAGTGTGTGATGCCAGTGTTAACAGTGACCGCAAAGATTCTTCACTGCATCAATCTTCCACCCGTAACTTCCCTCGACGACATCAAGGCATTTCTCCTTCCATCTGCAGAGGTTCGGGTGGCGGCACCCCTTGCCTCGCTGCCCTCTGCCTCCCACCAGCTCCACAGGGCCACTCGTCTCCCCCATTGGCTTAACGACTTCGTCTCTGGGAGCACCACCACCACTCACTGTCATCCCCAGGTGCCGTGCCCACTGCCGGTGGAGTCCGTTGAGCTTACGGTAACTTGACTGCCCTGAGTGCTACAGGATGATGTCGTCGCTCACCCCCCCCCCTCCCCCTTGCAACAAGAGTACTCTGTGTGGTGGCGATAATTGATTTTTCACCATGAACAAACATTTCTCCTTGTTCTAACTGCTTAGACTAGGTGCTTCCCAGCTCCAGCCATCTTGTAAACTCAGTCTGCTCTGAGTCTTTGTAGTGTCGAGACAATAAAGTTCAGTTTGGATTATAATAGGGTTTTTATTGGGGCTACAACCCCACTTAAATTCCATATATCTCCTAAAACTACAAAATAGCCACACATCAAAATTAGATAACAAAAGTTTAAAACAAGCAATCTCAATTGTGTGCAGCATCAAAAGGCAAGATTCATGTCATCGTTTCTTCAATACTCTAAAGATATGTTTGTAAGAGATTATTTAGGAACCACCAGTGTTTATCAGTTAAACAGCTCTGTGCACAATTATAGAGTTAAGAAATGGTAATAACATCCATGTCTCCTATGCCAGAATGTCAGCCTGTCTGAAAAAGTGTCATTCATAGAGGCACACAATAATCACCTACCATACCTGACAATAAATTGATACAATGGTCAAATGGAATTTTATAATATAAACTAATGGGGCATTTGTGTGTAAAATTGTATTAATGTATTAAAGTTCATTAATCATGTATGTAAAATTGCATAATTATTATTATTACAGTGACATTTATCAACAGAGATGTGAAAATGAATTTAAATATGAAACCCAAATAATTTTAAATTTTTGTATTTGAATTACAAAATACATATTTGATTTATTATTTAAATACAAAATACATATTTTCCAAATACTTTTATTAAAATACTTTTTTTAATCCAATGACTTAATCATGTTTTGAGTTCAAAATAACTAATTTCTCAAACAATTCATCAGCAATTTCCCTTCTATGAAGCCTCATGGTCATTGCCAACAACTGAAAAAAGACTTTCTTGGTAAACAAGTATTATACATCATGAAAAGTTTCTTTAGTAATGGGTATTTATTTGGTGAATCCAGATTACTGTCAGTATCTTTCAAGAACTACAGTCTCTCTAATTCAGTGGAAGTGTTTCATCTGTTGCTGAGGAATCCAAATCTTTCACAAACATAAATTTCTCATTTTTCTCCCTCTTATTTTCAGTGACATTTTCTGACTCATATGGTCATTTTTTCAGCCATATGAGTACAAAAGTAGGCACTCCACAAGGGGCTTCACAATATTCCCAGTTCACCAGAAAAACAATTCCTCATACAAGGAAACCGCCTGCACATATTGTACAATGCTTTTGATATGAAATTTCATTGTTCATTCCTCGTTTCCACTTATTTCCAGTAGTGGAAATTGCATGTTGGAAGTTGATTATTTCCTAATGATAAATATACAAATTATTCAAGAAATTGTAATGTAACTTATTTTCAAGGTAAAAATCTCACTGAGCATATATAGTGAAAATTTTCTAAAACCAGTAGAAATGACAGCACCTGTTGATTTATGTATCTAGTAATATATCCCAGAACTGAATCAAAATCTGATTCAGGTTGTTAGTGTATAGCTTACCAGAGAAAATAATCAAAGAAAATGTACTGATTTAGCCATCACAGCAATAAAAATTGTATTTTGAAAACATAGAATGGACATATTTTTCATAATGCAATACTTATAAACCAGATGCAAGACACAAGGGACAAATAAGAGCAATTCTTTGAAATGTTTCCTTACATTAATGACAATAATATGTAAGAGAATTTCTTCTGGTGCAATTTTCTAAATTTTGTTTTAGGTTCCACATTGAAGGCATAGATTTACTAATACAGGAAATACTTGAGAACTTCAATGATCAGATGAAACGTATGGTACATCAGCAGCAGTTGATACACAATAAAAACTTGATTGGTGGAAAGAAAAATTTTCTGAAGTATTTTGTATTTTAAAAATCATTTAAAAATCAAAATATATTTCAAAGTGTAGTTTACACAAAATACAAAGTACCTTCAATGAAAAAGATATTTCACATACAAAATGCAAATATGTATTTTGTATTTTCATTTTAAATATTTTTAGTTCTAACATAACACACCACTGTTTATAATGTATCTGCAAGAGTTATTTACATATCCTATATCTGTACAATAAGTAACAGGACAAAATGTTAATAAATGAATCAATAAATAAAACACATTTCATCTAGTTCTAATTTAAAAAAAAGTATATTACAGTTTAACACAAATATTTTGTTTATTCACAATATGAAACTTCTTACAATATAAAAGCCTATTCATCTGTATGTGGTCAATGGCAATAAAATATCTGAATATTGTGCAAGTCATGTTCATATAGTTATATGGAACTAATAAGCTGACAAAAATAAGTTTATTCTGTTTTATATCTAGAAGGTACACTCATTGTCTTGAATTCAAAATGTGAATCCTAGTATATTTTTCAAGCAGTCAATCCCTCCAACATCATGGTAAATGCAGTAAAGACCAATGTAATATTTAAATACTAGAAGTGTCTTCACAATTGCAAATATCAGCTGTACAATTTGATGGTGACATATAAAAAAATTGTTCTACACCAGGACATGTAATTGGATATTCCATGTTTCATGATCAGTCATGTTATCCATCATGTTCTCTGTGCATGTCTCCTGGACTGACCCAAACTTCCATATGCCGTACATTGTCTACTGCCAATGAGTGTTTGTTCATTTCACTGTGTAAATCCTGCACAGGGAGAGACATTTACTGTGATTGTTGCGAGCCCTGCTATGGCTCTTTTAAATGTCATGTGGAGCGTCCGTGTCTATTGATATATGGCACGGGTGGGCAACCAGTGGACCGAGGCCCGGATCTGGTCAACCATTGGTTTCAACCTGGCCCGTGTAAGAAATTCGGAGGAGAAAGAGTGATGTATTGTAAAATGCTGTAAGTAAAGAAATAATGTTCAAAATTCATAAGTAAATGCAAACATATGAAATGGGGTGAACATGAACTGAATGTACTACCAAAAATGTGTGTTTTAAGGCATATGTTGTTGGCATGACTTGTCAGAAAAATGGTGCAAGTCATATCAGTGTGTTACTCTGTAAGCCAAGGTTGTCTGTGAGCTTAAGTATTATACATTCTGACATTGTCAAAGGAGGAGAAGGCGGTCTTCTATAAGTTGTTAAAACTATTTAAAAATGTATTGAAAACATCTCTTAAAAAGGTGTAGATTGCAGAAAAACTTAAAATTTTATAATGTGGTGACTATTAATTTTTCAGTCATTTTGAAACCTGTAACAAGGTTACTATAGCCCTAGTAGTTAGGCATTGACATCTCAGCACACTTCCTTTGGCATCTGGGAGACAACTCTGCTGCTGCCATCCACCACCTTACTGCACTGCCAGTACTGCTGTAACTGAACCTTCCTCAGCTGTGTGGGAGAGGGTGCTGGACATCCACAATCAGCCACCAGCCTTTATTTATTAAATGCTGGATTTATAAAGTGTTACACCTTTTGTTATGAGCAACTACAGTTCTTTTTGATTGATTACATTATATTTGTAGTTGCTGTTTTAATTATATTTTCTTATATTTTTATTACATGTTTTTATCTAACTCAAATCCACATATTAACTGTTAAAAGTCTTCCATATTTTTCAGTATTTCAATTAAGCTAATATTTTTGATATAAACTCTGTACAGGCTCGAGTCCGCGTGCCACCTGTTGGTTTCATGTTTACTTATGATAGGTCAGCAGAAGCCCTCGTATAGTAATGTTGGTCAAAGTGTGGAGCAGTTGAATGACGTGCACTACTTTTATCGTCTATGCGTCTGGGGAAGTGTTTCAAGTATGTATTGGTTCTAACACCTATGAAACTACTTTATATAACACTGACAATGAACAATACAAGTTGTCAAGTGAGGTTTGCTCTCATATTCACTTTGTACCAATTTACAATATTTATATAACTTTTATTTTATACTACATACTGCCACCTTGTTAACCATTTGATAAGAATCCCATTCTCAGATTGGTTCTTTTTTCTTGTTACATGTTTGACAGTCACCATATTATAAAATATTATAAATGTTTTTCTGTTGTCTAGGCCTTTTTAAGAAAAATTTTCAATAATACTTTTTAGTTATTATTATTATTATTAAAGTTTTAACAATTTAAGTATGTATGTTAATACAGCCAATGGGTCATGACCCATTGCTAATAACTGTAGTGTACATGCACGTATATCTGAAAGAATGGACACTGCAGTTGCAAGCTGACTAATTTTCTCTACAACACCTCACTTGGCAAATACCGTGGTGCTTTGCGATGTTATTGTATAAATCAGGACATTGTTAATGATATCCCCTTCCCAGCAGTTTTGATTCAGAGTGTATTAGGTGAACTTATGACCCAATAATTTTATAGTGGCCTTTAATCATCGACAAATTATATGAATATAAATGCACAATAGATAACACTGGCTCTTAAGTAAAACTTGCTGGTACTTAAGCATCGGGAGAGTCGCTTATCATGCAATGCTACCAGACTTGTTTGAATAGATTTTTCCCCTTTTCCATTCTGCAGTCAAAAGTTGCAGGCTTTATCAGTTCCATGTAAAGAATCTTCTTATATTACCCTCAAACTAAGTGCTGTCAATAATAAAATAATCTTTCTACATATAAATACATATATAATAAAGTTCAAAATGACTTTAATTACCTGAGCAGACTATCGACAACTGTAGAATTATCTTCTTGGCTACCCATTTTACATGTGCCTCCAGGGTGATATGCCGTTACAGCTGCTGTGCGTATGATACATTCCAGGTAATGGATATCCCTAACATCTGGTCTATGATTATTACACTCTGGCAAAATTGGCAAGTGTATTTGTGCTCCCAGTTGCTGAAATGCCTTTGTCTTCACTAACTTTTCAGCCAAGTTAATAGCTGAAACATCAATAAGTTGTTATCAGTACAGTTCCATGTATGTTTTCCTTTCTGTTTGTTCAGTAACTACAGTACACAAAGGCAAGAAACCTCAGTAAGTTAAACTGAAACAATATTGTTTATGGCTTCTCCGAGAAATTGACAAATTACTTGAGAATTAGACAACTGCATATACTGAAATTAATACAGATAATAGCAGAAACAATAGTTACAGCAATAGGATACCACTAATAGGACAGAAAGACTAATAAAGTGATGAAAGAGCAAGGATTGTTAATAGAAGGATTCAGTACCTACAGTCCATGCCCAGATGGTGTTGAACAGGCACAAAACTTACATTAGTCTGATTTAAGTGATGTTTTATATAGTAATAAGTGTAGGAAGTGTCAAAAAATAGATAAATAAATAAATAAATAAATAAAGGGATCAAAGGTCTCATCTGTACACAGTCTGTCTGCTGCTAGGTAGTTCTCATGGCAGAGGTGTTGGCCAACAGTTGCAGGAAGTACTTGGGAGTGAGTACCAGGTCACCAGCATAGTGAAGCCTAGTGCAGGGTTAGCTCAGGTCACTTGTAACATAGGGGACTTATGTAGGAATTTTTCAAAAGAGGATCAGGTAGTTATAGTGGGTGGGGCCGGGCATAGTCTTGATAGGGACGGGGAATATGATATAGGTGGTGATCTGGAAAGGATAGCAACTGAAACTGGTGGCACGAATGTGCATTTCATGCAGCTGTTTCAGCGTCATGATAGGCCTTGTCTTAATACAGCTGTCAGCCGTGTTAACATGGGGCTTGAGAAGGCGCTGATGACGGAGGGCATGGATCACATTGCAGTGGTGCCAGTTGACACTATCCAAAGGTCGGATTTTACTAGGCACGGTCTGCACCTCAATAGGTATGGGAAGGGGAGGTTGGCAAAGCTCATAGGTGACAGTGTAGTAGGGGGTGGGGGTTTCACTCATGGAAAAATTCCTGTAGTAGTGGTGTTAGGGCTGCACCTTTTTTAGACTGAAGACAGCTGATAGATATTCCTGCTTAAAGGAAGTCCCTCTAAGAAATGAACCACCTTTGACAAAGTCTAAGAATATAAGTAATAAGGGAATTACTGTTTTTCATCAAAATATACAGGGTATCAGAGATAAAGTTAATGAAATGCTTATTGATACTGATTCTGACATTATTGGAATTTCAGAGCACTTTTTAAGTGGTGTGACAATTAAGAGACTTCCTTTGCCAGGATACAGGTTAGCTGCCTTCTACTCTAGGAGTTCCTTGCAGTGTGGGGGAGTGGCCATGTATGTAAAAAACGATTTTTCATCGGAGTCAATCGATTTTTCTAAATACTGCACAGAACAGATATTTGAATGTTGTGCAGGAGTTGTTAATGTTAATGGAACTAAACTAGTAATAGTTGTTATTTATAGATTCCCTGACTCAGATTTTAAAATGTTTCTGCCCAAGCTGGAATTGGTTCTGGGTTCACTGTATAGGAAGTATAAAAATTTAATTGTGTGTGGAGATTTCAACATTAATTGTGTAGGTGATAGCTCAAGGAAAAGTCAGCTGTTAGATCTATTTAATTCCTATAACATGATGCAAACAGTATTTTTTCCAACGAGAGTGCAAGGAAATAGCAGTTCTACCATTGACAATATTTTTGTTCATTCTTCATTATTAGAGGGGCACTCTGTCAGCAGAATAGTAAATGGCCTATCAGACCACGATGCCCAACTTTTAATTCTAAAAAGTATTTGTTCTCAAACAAATGTTAAACATAAATATCAACTACTCAGAAAAGTTAATCCAGTTGCAATTGAGACCTTTTTAAGCCTAATTAAGGAACAAGAATGGCAGGATGTTTATAGTGCTGATAATGCAGATGATAAATATAATGCTTTTCTGAACACATTTATTATGCTGTTTGAAAGTTGCTTTCCGCTAGAACGCTCAAAACAGGGTACTTTCAGTAACAGACAGCCAGGGTGGCTGACAAAGGGGATAAGAGTATCATGTAGAACTAAGCGGGAGTTGTATCAAAATGTTAGAAGCAGTCAGAATGAAGAAGCAGTAGCTCATTACAAACAGTACTGTAAGGTTCTGAAAAAAGTCATTAAGAATGCAAAAAGTATGTGGTATGCAAAAAGAATAGCAAACTCTCGGGATAAAATTAAAACTATCTGGTCAGTCGTGAAGGAAGTATCTGGTCAGGAGCAGCAGGTAGAAGATATAACGTCAGTGCGTAGTAGGAATGTTTCTGTTACTGACAAGTTAGATATATGTGCAATATTCAATAATCACTTTCTGAATATAGTAGAGGAACTAAACAAAACTCTAGTTTCTACAGGTAATCATATAACGTTTTTAGAAAATGCGTTTCCGAGGCTGTTACCTGAAATGATCCTTCATGATACTTCCATAGGTGAGATTGAGTCAATAATTAAATTACTAAAGACTAAGGACTCTTGTGGATATGATGGGGTATCTAGCAGAATTCTAAAGTACTGTTCTCCATATGTTAGCCCAGTACTAAGCCATATTTGTAATTTTTCCTTTCAGAATGGTCAGTTTCCTAACAGATTAAAGTACTCAGTAGTGAAACCGCTTTATAAAAAAGGAGAAAGGGATAATGTAGACAACTATAGACCTATTTCTATGCCATCGGTTTTTTCCAAAGTTATTGAAAAGGCTGTATATTCAAGATTAATTGATCATTTCAGTTCACATAATTTCCTGTCAAACGTACAGTTTGGTTTTAGAAGTGGTTTAACGACTGAAAACGCTATATTTTCATTTCTCTGTGAGGCACTTGATGGGTTAAATAAGAGGCTACGGACATTAGGCGTCTTCTTTGATTTAACAAAAGCGTTTGATTGTGTTGATCACAAAATATTGTTGCAGAAGTTGGAACATTATGGAATACGGGGAGTAGCCCACAACTGGTTCACCTCTTACTTTAATAATAGACAACAGAAGGTAATTCTCCGCAGTGTAGAAAATGGCTATGACGTGCAATCCCAATGGGGCACAATTAAGTATGGGGTGCCCCAGGGGTCTGTTTTGGGACCATTGCTGTTTCTTATTTATATAAATGATATGCCTTCGAGTATAACAGGTGATTGCAAAATATTTTTGTTTGCTGATGATACCAGCTTGGTAGTGAAGGATGTTGCTCGTAATATTGACACAGTATCAAATAATGCAGTTGAAGAGATAAGTTCATGGCTAATAGAAAACAAGTTGATGTTAAATCACAGTAAAACTCAGTTTTTACAATTTCTAACACATAATTTGACGAAATCTGACATTATGATTACACATAATGGGCATGTGATAAGTGAGACTGAACAGTTCAAATTTCTAGGTGTTCATATAGACAGTAAGCTGTCATGGAAAGCCCATGTTCAGGATCTTGTTCCAAAACTAAATTCTGGTATATTTGCCATTAGAACAATATCTGAGATAAGTGATTTTTCAACACGAAAAGTAGTCTATTTCGCTTACTTTCACTCACTTATGACGTACGGCATTGTTTTTTGGGGTAACTCGCCTGATGCAAAAAGAATATTTCTGGCTCAAAAACGGGCGGTTCGAGCAATATCTGGTGTAAGTTCGCGAACGTCATGTCGACCACTTTTCAGTAGTCTGGGAATTTTGACTCTGGCGTCACAATACGTTTTTTCTTTAATGTCTTTTGTTGTTAATAATATCAGCTTATTCCCACAAGTTAGTAGCTTTCACTCGGTGAATACTAGACAGATGTCTAATCTACATTTGCACCACACCACCTTAACACTTGTGCAGAAAGGGGTGCAGTATTCTGCGGCATCCATTTTCAATAAGCTGCCACAAGAACTAAAGAATCTTAGCACTAATCCACATGCTTTCAAATCTAAATTGAAGAGTTACCTCGTGGCCCACTCCTTTTATTCTGTCGAGGAGCTCCTAGAAAAGTTAAACAATTAAGCTAATTCATTTTTTCTTTATTGATTCTTTTCACTTTGTCTTAAGATTGTCGTGTGCAAAGGACTACTTAAAATTTTTCTATTACCATTCTTGTGTAACAATGTATTGACTTGTTCCATGACCATGGAGTCTTACTCCTCAAGTGGGTCCTATGGAACAGAAAAAACAAATAAATAAATAATAAAAGTTATGGCAATGCCAAAAATGTGAAGGATTGAACCTTAAACACCTGGAGGAAACAGTGGCCTGATGAAGTGCATTGTGTATTCTGGAAACAGAATATAAGTAATAACTAGACTTAGAACTGAAAGGTGAAATAATTAAAGGTCTTCAAAAATGACACCGTTGAGCTCGGCATAATGTGAGTTGATTGACTATCTTCTGGTAGTGTCTTAGTGAACCCGGAGCCCCTGAGCTGGGGATTGCCAAGTGCCACCAGTTCTGTGCCACCGTATCCTCTGGGCATACTACAGTATAGTGTAGTCGTGCAACATTATGCAACACACGGAATGACAATGTAAGCTTAACCACCTGTGTCATCTCCTCAGGGGACTCAGCATTAAGTCACCGAGTACAAGCTAGGCGAACCCGGGGTCCCTTTGCTGGAGACTGGTAAGCACTGCCAGTCCTCTGACACTGTAACCTCTGGACATACTTCAGAAACCACCATGTGGCACAGCGGTGAAAAGTTTTGTGTTTCAGGGAGTGGGGATCTCGGCTCGACCGAATGGATTGCGAGGGTGGAAAAACTGCTATTAAACAGTTCAGCTGGAATAGTAACTAGCAGGCAACCTCTGGATATACTGCCAAACCTCTTTTATTAGGCTTACCTATGCATGCAAAGCTCTGCTTCAGCATTTGCTTCCCTAGCTTCTCGTGGGACCGAGATGTATCCTTTGCATTTGTCCTTTAAACCTCCCAATGGGGGAGGGGGTGGGGGGGGGGGGGTAGAATAACACCCACTCCAAAAAGACCTCCAGACACAGGTATTAGTCAAATGGGTTTTGTTAATAGTAACAAAGCACATCCTGCATACCAGAATGTGTTTTAATAGTAAAAATAATAAAGGATTCATTTGAGAATGTTTTGCTCTTCTATATTAATGAGGGCTTTAAAGGGTATTTCAGGAAGTCTAAAATCTATTAAACAATTGTGTAATGGTACCCTGTTAGTGGCAACTTCCAATTCTCAGCAAGTAGTGAATCTTAGAAATGCAAAGTTCTGTGGGGAATATACAACAGAAACAGAAATACGTAGTACCTAGAATTATAGTAAAGGTATAGTCTCTTGCAGGGATTTAGTGGACATTCCAATTGATGAATGGAAGACAGAGTGGGCTGCAGAAGGTATTGTTGACATCCAGAACATCACGAAAAGGGTGGATGGAGCACATGTAAAATCTGAGTCCTTTATCCTCACTTTCAACAGTCAGCCTCCCAGGCTATGTGAGTCAGGATTTCTTCGATTAAAGGTGTGGACATATATAGTTAACCTGATGCGCTGTTTGAAGTGTCAGCACTTCAGGCACACCAACCAGGGTTTCAAGGCAGAAGTGACTTGTGGCAAATGTGACAATACTGTACATGATGGATTTGATTGCATACCACTTGCAAAGTGTGTTAACACTTTCGCTGCGGCTGATGCTTTTAAGCATCCTCGCTCACTGTAGGATAGTGTCAGCTGCAGTGAAAGTGTTAATTGTTCTGGGGACCATCCCATGTGGAGTCAGGACAGAAGAGTCTATCACAAAGAAAAGAAAGATACAGGAGATCAAGACAATGAAGTGCATCTCTTATGCCGAGGCCAAAAAGACCTTCAAAGCTATGCAGCACCCTATCTTTGCTACTTCTTTTGCCTCCACTCTACAAAAACTAGTTTCCAAGGCTGATATCTTCACTTAAACAGAGGTTGTCAGTATTGGCACTAATACTTGCCCAAGTCAGTGTACCTGTCAGACTTTAGTAGTTTAGCACCTGTAGTCCCCCCAAAAACACCTGAAAAAGCTACAGTTAACACATTTGCTTTGCCTCTGGCCCCTAAAACTGCAGTGTATGCCCTAACACCCAGTACAACTCCTGTCACATCTGCAGTAGTCCCTACAAAACCACACAAAGCCATTCAATTTACAGCAAAACTCTCATCACAGGTGAAACCCAAAACTGCCCAGTTCGAACTGGTCACAATCACTATCAGTGATGCTATAGCTGACTATGCCGTAGAGCTCATGGAGTCTGATGTCAGTGTGGGGGCAACCATCTCACCCAATGTCTGACATTACACTGGGGCATACATTCTGCCCTAAGAGTAACACTCCATCTATTATGGGTTCCCAACCACATCAAAAAGAGAGGGTGAAGGTTAAAACACCTTGATAGTTGGCTACCATACTTCAGTGGAACTTGCAGGCATTCAGGATGCATGTGGAGAAACTACATATACTAGGTTAAGATAGACCTTTGTGTATATGTCTCCCACAGATGAATTTCAAGTTTTCTGTTGACCCTGGCATCTGTGGCCACAGTCTATACAGAAAGGATGACCTTAGTGGTGTAAGAGGTAGAGGAGGAGTGGCTGTTTTTCTCAACACAGCCTACCACTCGAACTCCTACACCACAAGCCTCCTAGCAGTCACATTGTTGGTGGATGTATCTTATAGACTCACTATATGCTCCCTCTATCTGCCTCCGCATGGTGAGAGGCAGAGGCACGAGCGAAACATCTGTGCAAGTGTGGCTGGGTCTGTACATATAGTTCCATTTGTGGAGATCCCAGGGATTACTGCTGATGTTTGGCATCCCTTTAAGTGTCTAATCTTCCTCAAAACCTGGTAAATGGAAGTACCTGATCCAATAGTGGAGACATACCTCTCTTAACCTCTTGCTTAAGCTGTTTAATTAATTGCTGAGCATGGGCATGAAGCCATTTAAAAGTGATGAAGTACTCCAGAGAAGGGTGGCACTTGTATCGCTGTAAGGTCCACCTGTGGTCTTTAATGGCCTCCACAACTTTCGGTGACCACCACAGCACTGTCTTCCACCTTGGGCACTTTGAGGATTGAGGAATCATAACTTCTGCATCATAAACAATGGCTTATGTGACATGTGACCACCACATCGATGTTGTTGAGTGTGGGAGGTCCAATGACAGCAGCAGATGTGTAATCTTCCTAGCGACTTTCATTGACCACCACAGCACTGTCTTCCACCTTGGGCACTTTGAGGATTGAGGAATCATAGCTTCTGCATCATAAACAATGGCTTATGTGACACTCGACCACCACATAAATGTTGTTGAGTGAGGGAGGTCCAATGACAGCAGCAGAGGTGTAATCTTCCTAGTTAGCACTGTTTAGAGCCCACCTGGGCAGGCAAACTGGGGACTGATGCTGTGGGAGTGATAGCAAAATGGAAAAAAAATGTTCACTGCCACACGGGTCATCGTGGGCTCTTCAGTAGACAGATAGTGTAAGGCTGTGGATGCAGATTGATAAATCAATGGCCGAAAACATGCCATGCACCACACTAAAATGTGCAGGAGCACCAGTATTTAAAAGGCAAATGTCGAGTCGAGAGTCCTGGACAACTCTACCACAGTCAGAGATTGTGGAACCACCCCACAAGGAATTGTGGGCATTGAAATTTCCCAATAGTAAGAAAGGTGGGGGGAGTTGAGCTATAAGGGCAGCCAAAACTTTCAGAGATACATCACCATCTGAGGGGAGGTAGATACTACAGATCTCCTGTGTTGTCCTCACTTTGGCAGCCACTGCTTCTAATGGTGTTTGAAGGGGCACAGGTTCACTAAGAACTGAAGTGAGGACACAAACACACACACTCCACCTGAGACTCCGTTGCACATGCTGCGATTACAATAATATCCTCTGCAGCGATGAAGGGCATGGGTTCACTTCGCTGGAAACCAGGTTTCCTGGAGGGCAACGCAGAGAGCAGGTTTTAAGGTCAGGCAGGTGGGGGAAAAAGCTGCTGCAATTCCACTGGAGAATTACATTTTCTACATGGTGTATCACCATGATAAATAAAAGAATCAGATTATTCCATTGGAACATCTGCTACCACCTGCTCAGACTCTACCGAAACAGAGACCATATGTTTTGGCGATTCAGTTAGTGTGAGATTCTCAGGGGACGCTAGGATCTCGACCTCATCCTCTGAAGCAGAGGATGTGGGTGGCTGTGGCTTTGAAGCCACTGAAGATTCCTTCTTCTTTTGTTTCTTCTATTTATCCTCACACTGGTCCTTTGGTTTCAAGGGCTGGAAGCACTTCTCAGAGTTGGCTTTGTGAGCTGACAAAGAGCAGGAGGCCCTTCGACCAGTATCTTGGGGATCCTGCAGCAATTTGCTGCGATCCTCATTACGACATTAAGAAGCCTTGGAAGGGAGTTTCCCGAGGGACCCTTTCCAGGCAAGGGGAGCTGGGGAAGACTGTTGCTTCTCTGGCTGTGGGTGGGCACTGATGTCCCCTGTGTTTGGGGGCTCTTTGCTCCCTGAGTGAAGAGAGTGGGAGCAACCAAAGAGGAGAAGCCCCCAACTGTCAAGAGGTCAGGAGTAGTCGATCGTGTCTGGGAGCCCACTGGCATTAGATGTGCAGACTGTGATGTAGGTGCTGCAGATGATAATGGTGAGGATGCTGTGTCATAGGAGGTAACCAGGCACACATGGTGAGCTTCCAGGTCTTGTATTCCATAATTTTCCATTCTTGGTGCAGAACCATGCAGGCAGGTGAGCAAGGAAATTGATTCTGGTCACAGTTGACACAAAATGTAGGAGGTGTGCAAAGGACATTCAGATGGACCACACACCTGCACTCCCAGCATGTAGGGATGGCATCATATCAGGAGGATATATGCCCAAACCTCCAGCACTTGAAGCAGCACATAGGGCTTTACATCACACCGGTAGATCATCACCTTGTTTCTCACAGGCAATGAATCATCCTCAAAAGTCAAAATGATGGTACCGAAGGCAACCCTGCTGTCCTTCGGACCCCTATGAACTCGCCAAATAAAATGTACTCCCTGCAATTCTATGTTAGTACGAAATTTGTCATCTGATGGCACCAACAGGTCTTAATGAAATATTATCCCCTGGACCATATTTAAGGTCTTGTCTGATGTTATAGTAATGAAAACATCAACCAGCTTGCCACAGGAAAGCAGTGCCCATGACTGGACTGGGGTGATGTCGTTATTACGAGTGACCCAGAGTGCATTTTTGACATCCCTTCCACCTCACCGAACTTGTCCACATTTTCAACAAAGAACAAGGGCTTATTGTCTTGAAAGATTCCCCATCAGTGTGGCTACAAACTAGATATTTAGGGGCATAAGCCTCACCCTGATTTCTGGCCCAACATTCCTCCCATGGTATGGCCAGGGAAGGGAATGTTTGGGGATCGTATTCTGCGGCATTGTAATCACCTCTACCTCTATAAGAAATGGCGGTTATATGTCTGCCAACGTTTCATGATATTTTCATGGTGGTCCCATGAGCAGCTAGAGAAATAAAAGTCCATTTGCCTGGGTAATCCGAATACAATTGAGGTGTGGCAGGTTCCCCAGATGTTGCTTGCTAGTGACTGTTCAACCTCAATAGCCATGCAAGAGAGAGAGAGGTAGGTTTGTACCTTCCTTGTGACCTGGGTGATTAAACCAAGATCCCCAGGCTCTGAAATGTACAAGGTTCCACCATTGTGCTGTACGGTGGCCGCTGAAGCATGCACAAAGCAACTTACGGTGTGGAGGACTGGTGGCACGACACAGTCCTTAGCTCGAGACCCCAGGTTTGCCAAGCCATATTCAGCAAGTTAATGCTGAGCTCCTGAGGGGTCCAGACAGCTAGAAAAAGGTGCAGGTGACTCTTGTGCATAAGAAAGGCGAAAGAACAAACCCACATAATTACAGGCCAGTATCATTGATGTCAGTGTGCTGTACAATTCTTTAACATAATCTCAGTTGTAATGTAGCAGAGTTCATTGAGACAGAAAAGCTTCTGTCCATGCATCAGCACAGCTTTAGGAAGCATCAATCATTCAAACCCCAATGTCTCCTTTTATCTCATGCCATCTTGTGAGTTATGGATGAAGTGCAGCAGGCGTTCAACACGGTGTGCACTGCTAACAAAGACTGCTAACAAAGATATGAGCAAATAGAAAAGGTATGCAAATATGAGATTGGATTGAAGACTACTTAAGTAATAGAACCCAGTACTTTGTCCTCAAAGCCAAGTGTTCATTGGGACTATGGTATCATCATATGTACACCGGGGAAGTATGACAGGGCCATTATTATTTTCTTTCTATACAAATGGACAGAGTGAGTTGCAATTCGTGGCTATTTGCTGATGATGCTGTAGTAGGATGCAGGATGACATTGACAAAATTTCTAGATGGTGTGAGAAATGGCAGCTAGCTCTAAATGTGGAAAAATGTAAAGTGATGGGGATCAGTAGGAGAAACAATTCCTTAATGTTCAAATACAGCATTACAAGTGTGCTGCTTGACAGAGTAGTGTCCATTAAATATCTAGGCAGACTGCCCCACAGCAGTATGAAATGGAATGATTATATAAGGCCAGTCGTGGGGAAGGCAGATGGTCAACTACTGTTTATTGGGACAGTTTTGGGAAGATGTGATTTGTCTGTAAAGGAGACCATATATAAAACACTTATGTGACACTATCTTGAATATTATTCAAGTGTTTTGGATCCCCACCCAATCAGTTTAAAGGAAGGTATATAAGCTATTCAGAGGCAGGCAGCTAGGTTTGCTACTGGTAGGTTTGATCAATGCACGAGTGTTACTGAGATGCTTTGGGAAATCAAGTGGGATGCACTAAAGAGAAGGTAATGTTACCAAAAAACATTGCTGAAGAAATTTAGAGGGCAGGAATTTGAAGCGAACTGCAGAACAATTCTACTGCTGCCAACTTACATTCCACATAAATACCATAAAGATAAGATCAGAGAGATTAGAACTCATACGGATGCATATAAGCATTAGTTTTTCCCTCATTCTATATGAGAGCAGAAGAGGAGAGCAAATAACTAGTAGAGGTACTACGTGCCATCCACCATGGATTGATGAATATGTATGTTGATGTAAATGTAGAGTCACACAGAATTCTTGACCCCAGGGCTGAGGAGGAATGCTCGAATGGAGCATGGGGGTCAGAAGAAGAATCTGGGGGATCTGGGGGTGTGAAGTCTTCAACCGTACTAGTGGGTTTCTGCCAATGCATGGACAAAGTCTGCAGTTAACCACTGATAAGAACCTCGAACGTGTTAGCTGCAAATGAAAGTACTTGTTGATGCACAAGTGATGCTGTTGTATAGATGTGCAAGCTGAATCATCACAGATCATGTACAAAGATGCTGGGGATAGTTTGTGTGCAAGCAGGAGGCACATGAACACAGGAAATATGGGAGCTAACATGCTAAAATAATGAAGGAAACCTGAATTGTCAACCCTGAGCAGTTGGCAGGTACCCAAAATGTACAAAGGAGAGAGCTACAGAATCAATTGAGATATCAGCCAACAGCACTGTCTCTACCCACTTACTTGTGCAGTCAACCATAGAGGATGTATGTGAAGCCCTCTGAAAGAGGCAGGTGACCATCTACATCAAAATGTGTACATACTGAAAATGACCTTAATGACCTTTTGGCATGTCAAACTCAACAGGGCAGTGGTGGGGGAGGGGCGGGGTGTGCATGAAAAATGAACTTTCCGTGTTGGTAAGACACACAGGAGCAAGCCCACATGTGACAGTCTGTGTGGATATTAGGCCTAATTAATTAAATATTTGGTGAGAAGGAGCATTGTGGCTTTAATACTTGCGTGGGTAAGTTCATGAATAATACAAAAAAACTTTGTGATGTAGAATGATGGTGCATGTCCATGGAAGTTTCACACAATACTCGTAAGTTCATACCACGCAAGATACAAGACAGCACTCATATGAAGTGCTGGAATACTGCTGTAAGCGGTGAATTTCTGTAAGTCCTGCTGCTGTAGACAGTCTAACTCATCAAAGTGCAGAAGAGAAGAGATAACTACTGCAAAAGTGTGGTTCCTGAAGAGGGGCAGCAGCCTTTTCAGTACTTGCAGGGGCAACAGACTGGATGATTGAACTGGCCTTGTAACATCAGCTAATGTGGCTTTGCCACAGAGTTACTGTGAATGGCTGAAAGCTAGGGGATACTACAGCCATTACTTTTCCTGAGGAACTGCAGCTCTATTGTATGAATGTATGATAATGGAATCCTCAAAGGTAAAATATTTGGGAGGTAAAATAGTCCCCCATTCAGATCTCCAGGTAGGGACTACTCAGGAGGATGTCATCATCAGGAAAGATAACACTGGTATTCTTCGGATCAGAATGTTAGATCCCTCAATCAGGTAGGAAGGTTAGAAAATTTAAAAAGAGAAATAGATAGGTTGAAGTTAGATATAGTCGGGATTAGTGAAGTTCAGTGAAAAGAGGAACAGGATTTCTGGTCAGATGAATACAGGATTATAAAAACAAAATCTGTTGGAGGGTATTACAGGAGTAGGACTGATAATGAATAAGAAAAGAGGAATGCAGGTAAACTACTATGAGCAGCACAGTGATCGCATTATCATAGTCAAAATAGATACAAAGCCAACCTCGACCACAGTGGTACAGGTTTATATGCCAACTAGCTCTGCAGATGATGAGGAGATCGAAGAAATGTATGAGAATGTAAAGGAAATTATTCAGACAATTAAGGGAGAGGAAAACTTAATTGTTATGGGAGACTGGAATTCGGTAGTAGGAAAAGGAAAGGAAGGGAAGATAATAGGTGAATATTGATTGGTCAAAATAATTGAAAGAGGAAGCCACCTCGTAGAATTTTGCACAGAACATAATTTAGTTATAGCAAACATCTGGTTTAAGAATAAAAAAAGAAGGCTGTATATGTGGAAGAGACTAGGAGACACCAGGAGGTACCAAAATAGATTTTATAATGGTAAGATATAGATTTCGGAATCAGGTTTTAAACTGTAAGACATAGGGGGTGTATACAGACTCTGACCGTATCTTATTGGTCATCAATTGTAGGCTGAAACTGAAGAAACTGCAGAAAGGTAGGCAAATAAGGAGATGCGTCCTGGATAAGAACCTGAAGTTCTTGAGAATTTCAAAGTGAGCTTTAGGCAACAATTGATGGAAATGGGGGGAAATAAAACAGTAGAAGAGGAATGGGTAGCTTTGAGAGATGAAATAGTAAAGGTAGCAGAGGACAAAATAGGTAGGAATGCAAGACCTACAAAAAATCCTTGGATATTACAGGAAATACTAAACTTAATCAATGACAGGAGAAAATATAAAAGTTCAGTAAATGAAACAGGTAAAATGGACTACAGATGACTAAGAAATGAGATTGACAGGAAGTGCAAAATGGCTAAGCAGGAGTGGCTAGAAGGCAAATGCAAGTTTGTAGAAGAATGCAAAACAAGGGGAAAAATAAATACAGCCTACAGGAAAATAAAAAGAGACATTTGGAGACAAGAAAACTGCTCTATGAATATCAAGAACTTAGATGGAAAACTAGTTTTTAGCAAAGAAGGGAAAGCTGAAAGGTGGAAAGAATATATATAGAAGGGCTCTATAAGGAAAATGAAGATAGAGACAATATTGTAGGAAGCAAAGAAGAAGTAGATGAAAATGAAATACGAGATACTATACTGAGAGATGAATTTGACAGAGCACTTAAAGACCTAAGTCAAAACAAGGCCCCTGGAGTAGATGACACTTCCTCATAGCTATTGAAGTCTCTGGGAGAACCAGCCATGACGAAACTATTTCACCTGGTGTGTAAGATGTAAGAGACAGGCAAAATACCCTCAGACTTTAGTTGTGAGAGTTGAAGGGCATGAAAGGGAAGCAGAGGTTGGGAAGGGAATAGGACAGGGTTGTAGCCTTTCTCCAATGTTATTCAATTTAGACACTGAGCATGCTGTAAAAAAACCAAGGAGAAATTTGGAGAAGGAATTATAGTCCAGGTTGAAGAAATAAAAACATTGTGTTTTGCTGATGACATTGTAATTCTGTCAGAGAAAGCAAAGGACCTGGAAGCGCAGTTAAATGGAATGGACAGTGTGTTGAAAGGGGTGTATATGATGCACATTGAAAAGAGCAAAATAAGGGTAATGAAATGCAGTCTAGAAAAATAAAAAAAAGGAAGTAGATTAGGTAACGAAACAATAAAGGTGGTAGATGAGTTTTGTTACTTGGACAATAAAATAACAAATGATGGTTGTAGTACAGAGGATATAAAATGCAGAATGGCAATGGGAAGAAAACTGTTTCTGGAAAACAGAAATTTGTTAACATCGAATATTAATTTACTTGTAAGGAAGTCCTTTCTGAAGGCATTTGTGTGGAGTGTTGCCTTCTATGGGAGTGAAACATGGACGATAAACAGTGCAGACAGGAAGAGGATAGAGGCTTTTGAAATGTGGTGCTACAGAAGAATGCTGAAGATTAGGTGGGTGGGTCATATAACTAATGAGGAGATACTGAACAGAATTGGGGAGAAAAGGAATTTCTGGCATATCTTGTCTAAAAGAAAGGATCGATTAGTATGGCACATTCTTAGACATCAAGGAATTGTGAATTTAGCATTTGAGGGAAGTGTGTGGGGTAAAAAAAATATGCAGAGGGAGACCAAGAGATGAATACAGGAAACAGATACAAATGGATGTAGGGTGCTGTTCTTACGAGGAGAAGAAGAGGCTTGCTCTGGATAGAGTAGGGTGGAGAGCTGCATCAAACCAGTCTCCGGACTGAAGACCACAACAACAATGCAACCAACAACAACATAGACAGCACACTAGATGCTGCTGACATCAGTAAATATACTGGCAAATGAAGTCCATGTGTTGGAAGCTACGTAGTGGTACATAATTGACCAGTTTACATAGTGTGTTCTGCTTGGGGGCATTGGTTGATAAAATAGTGACCCCTCACCCTCTATGTTATCCAAAAATTTATTTAGATAAGATAGCTGCATGGTGCAAAAATTGGCAATTGACCCTTAATAAGTGTGAAGTCATCAATATGACCACTAAAAAAATCCATTAAACTTCATTTGCACAATAAGTCAGTGAAATCTACAGGCAGTAAATTCAACTAAATACTTAGGAATAACAATTACAAACTTAAATTGGAAAGAGCACACAGAAAATATTGTAGGAAAGGCAAACCAAAAGCTAAGTTTCATTTGCAGAACACTTAGAAGATCCAACAGTTCTACTGAAGAAACTGCCTTCACTACACTTGTGCATCCTACTTTGGAGTATTGCTGCACATTGTGGGATCCACACCAGGTGGGACTGGTGGACAATTTAGAGAAAGTTCAGAGAAGGACAGCTTATTATGTATTATCACAATGTAGGGGAGAGAGTATCATGGAAGTGATGCCTGAGTTGGGGTGGAAATCATTAAAAGAAAGGTATTATTTGTTGTGGTGAGATCTATTTGCGAAATTTCTTTCACCAACTTTCTCTTCCAAATGTGAACATATTTTGTTAGCACCTCATCTAATAGGGTGACATGATCATCATCATATAATAAGAGGAATAAGATCAAAAATTGAAAGATTTGGGTGTTTCTTTTTCCTGCTAGCTATTAGAGACTGGAACAGTAGAGAAATATCATAAAAGCTGTTCATTGAACCTTCTGCCATACACTATAATGTGACTTGCAGAGTATTTATGTAGATGTAGAATGACCTTGTAAATCGCATGTAGTTCCCTGTCAAATGGAAACCATTTGTGATAGTTTCTTGGAGAAGAAACAATGTTGCTGACAGACTGCATTGTTCTTAGTGTCATTGGCATTCATCATAATAGATATACCAACAGTGGTTACTGACTGATCCAGACTGACATTGCTGGAACAAATGACTTTAAGGTCACAGAACATGTGATGCAGCTCAGTGGCTTACAGAAAATGAGCTAGTTATAAACCTAAAAAGACTATGTTTACAGTGTTCAGAAACAAAGAGAAGTCAGTGCAAATGAATTTAAAGGTCAACGATATGTATCTGGAAGAAGCAGAATCCACAAAATTTTTAGGTATTATTGTAGACCATGAGTTGAAATGGAAAGAACATATTAACTATGTCTGCAAAAAACTAAGCTCTGTTATATTCATCATGAAGCAACTGTCACAATATGCAGACAAACAGCTATTGTGCACAGTATATCATGGACTCTTTGAACCAAACCTGCAGTACGGAGTGACAATGTGGGGAAACTCAAACATCCAAGAAACAAAAAAATTGTTCACTTTACAAAAGAAAGGAATCAGGATTATACTAAGAATAAAGAACTCAGAGACCTGTAGAAACTGTTTCAAAAGTCTAGGCAACTTAACTTTTACGTCTTTATACATCTATAAAACAATAATGTACATTGCAAAAGAGATTTCACTATATG
Organism: Locusta migratoria; assembly: GCA_026315105.1. Lineage (NCBI taxonomy): Eukaryota > Metazoa > Arthropoda > Insecta > Orthoptera > Acrididae > Locusta > Locusta migratoria. Next base: position 17,240,870 of record CM048755.1, read on the forward strand.
ATACAAATGCTAGTGTGCATACCCACAACACATGGGGGAAGAACGAAATAAGAAACATACCCCACCGACTGACAATCCTTGAAAAAGGACCTTGGTACTCGGGCATCAAGTTCTTAAGAAACCTGCCTAAAAATCTTTGTGATAATATACATGGCAATAATTTCCCAAGGAAACTGAAAGACTATCTAATGGAAAAAGAATTTTAGAGCATTGAAGAATACTTGCTTAATTAATTTTGTACATAATGTTAATACATTCTAGTGAATTTGTGAAAAGTGACATTTGATTGTTATATACATGTCTTACACATTACATAACTTGTATTAAATTAAATATGTATATGTTTGCTGTTGCACATTAGGAGATAACTGAAAATGAATATATAATGCTATTGACGTATCCTGTATTACACGTACATGTATTGTACACAATGTAATCCTACAGGATAAAAAAAAAAAAAAATCAATTCAATTCAATGGTCCTGTGTATTTTATGGGCTCTGGAAGAGCTGGTGCCAGCCAAAGCATCACTAAAAGGTGCCTGGAAAGATGCATCATGGCGAATGTGTCATCAAAAAAATTTCACCATTATTAGATAATGGCAAGGATCGCAGTATGTTTCAGACCCTGGCAAATTGTTAATGAAGGTTATATCGTCAGAAGAGGTATGGATGTCTGCTGTGGAAACTGCATGATTGATAAAAGTAACACAGGGGAAACAAGTTTGCATGTGCTTTTAATATAACATATGCTTCTTTCCACTAAAAGGAAGATAAAAGTGTAGTGAAATGTTATATCATTTTTGACATTACAGAAATCTTATCTACAGAAATGCAAGAATTTCTCTGTGGTATACTGCATCCTAATTTGTTATTTAGGGGCTAGAAAAATGTCAGGTTTGATAGTTTGTATACACACCAACAAATGGGAACACTTCTCTCTTTTTGAGGTTTACATGGTTTTTCATCGCATGTCTCCAATTTGCTTTAACAATTGTTGTTACATACACTGATTGTAATATGAAAAAAAATCAAACTCATTAAATACTTTACATCAAGTAGAAACATTTTCTTGCAGCTTCAGTTACATACAAATCTACATCTTACATGACTGCTAAAGGTATTGTATGCTTGTAAAAGGATCTAAATAAGTGTAAAATTATTATACTGTTGTTAATTAGTAATCAGGATTTTTCACTCATTATTCGTGTCCTCCACGCATTCTCCCCGTGAATAATATGGTGTATATTTGAACCATACCTCTATTATTGTCTTACTTAAAGTGATCACTTTTACCAGTGAAAAATATGGCACTGTAAACAGTCGGAATGTTGTGTGGGTACAGAAATATGGGAGGAATAATCAAACACGTGATAACAGTCAATATGATTTAAGAAAAATGCAACCAGTTACTTTGACTTGAAATGATACTGTTTTATTCCATTAACTGGTTTTCCAACCTTTTCATGTTCACCTTTAGATGGTGCAAGTGTTACAGCATCATTTTAAGCATGATGTTGGGTGCTGGCTCTGTGGTGGGAAGATGGAAACATACTTTAATAGATCAACTTGCACGTTGTTTAGGTCATGCTTTTTATCTGGAAATTTATGCGTGAAGCATATCCGGTGTAATGTGGGGGGATGTGTCGTGGTATGCTATCCTTCCAATCAGGAAATGTCTGGATACATTCCTGATAGACATGATCCTTCAAATACCATCACAACCAGGTTGGGTGCCTGGAAGGCCATACTTCTTGAAAAATTTCTAGAGATGATGTGGTTGTCACCAAAGGTTTCTCGAGAGCACATCTTTCACCTGACATATAACGTGGTTTCACCCCATCTTGCATGAAAATAGTGGTGAGGACACAATTCCATTATTGCAAAGTCAGAAATATGGGTTGCACAAGGACGTCTTTATAGTGTGCAGCAGTTACTGTATACCTAACAGGCCCACAGAGTGACATCTGTTTGAAGAAAAGTGGACTGAGAATGAAGGAGCTTGTGTCAGCATACCACACAGTCATATTAAACTGAGTGCAGTGGATGCTCCTGTGCAACATGTGGGGAGTAGGATCCCATATGCAATACTTCTGTGCATTCATGACAACATGCTGAGTAAACTTTGCCTTGTCCATCAAAAGAATATTCTCTGGCCACGTCATCCATTTCCGTGAGTGCAAAAAAATGAAGGACTTTTAGCAATACCAGTGAAAAATGCACCACAAACTGCACTGTTGACCAGAGGAGAGAGAATTTCTGTGTGGCACCTCAAGCACTGACTGCAGGATTTCAGGTATGTGGTACACAGTTAGCTACAGCTACAGTAACTTCCTCAACAACTGCCATGGGAATAGGACACCTCCCTCTCCCTGCTTCACCACCTAATTTGCCTGTTTCTTTGAATTCCTTGATTGTATCCTGTAGCCTATTTATTGCCATGCAGGCTCTTCACAGCTGTTTCTGTCAGTGACATTACCATAATGAAACACCACTGTTGCTGCCATTCTGATAAAACAACTTTACTATCAGTATTTAGTGTTTCTTCCCAATAGTCTTTGCAGTTCATAAGAAAAACTTTAACCATCTTAACCCTTTAGAACAATAGTCACTTCACAAAAGACATAAACAAATGTCACCAAACAATCAACAGCATACTGATATCAGACCAGGGAAGTTGTATTTACAGCCCTCACTGCAGGTTTTGAAACACCATCAGTTTAATTATAACCACCCAGTATCAGTACATGTACATCCACTTTCAGAGTAATTTTATTCTTTACCATATACTATGTAGTTATACATATAAAGACGTGGGAGTGTCATTATAATTGAGTTGGATGAAATGGTCGTAACATGATTCTTTAGGTCTCAGTTCTTGGATGCATCTAATTGTTTGTTCTTCTCCTGCCATTTGAAGACCTAATTTGTACTTTGTGTGTTTTCCTATCACAATACTCAATACTGCAGTTGGGACTGAGAAAAAGCATAGTAGCAGAAAACCAGTAATTTTTTTTTTTTTTTTTGACGAAGTGTCTTAGTTTGTATAGCGGAAAAAACACATGAACAAATAGCCAATGCTGCATTAAAAACTCTACTTGATAATGCATCAGTTTCATTTTGAGAGAACACAGACAGAACAACAAAACTACATTGAGAAGGTATAGACATTTTGTGAGAAAAAGCAAGCAAGCACATCAGTGAAATGTACATTGGGGCTCCATAGCTGATCATCATATTTTCACACTCCCCCTTTTTCTTCGTTTAATGGGAACTTGTAGTACACAGAATGGAAACCAGACATTGGCAGTATGGTCCTGATATCAGTTGATAGTATTGTGTATAGTGTTAGATTATTATCAATATGATTGTAATACATGGAGTGACTGGGAATGAGAAATTAACAAGTAGTATAGCACTAGTATTTTGCACTATTATACAATTGTAAAACAGCATTGTACACTGCAGGCAAACCAAAGGCAGAACCGGTAGAACTGTTAAAATAGACTGGCCTTTTATTCAGGAAGATGGAGAATCCTCTCTTCATAAGGCAAAACTTTATTAAGATTTTGCACAGTTTTCTTATATACTTCAGGCATATACCAGGATGATTCCTAATGTAATAATGCCAAAGGCAACTTTTCGTCCCATTCTTTTTAAACTAGACCTATTAGTTTGGAAATGCCTGTATAGATAAATTACATAATTTTTGTTATTCTGAAATTGTTTATTTATTTATTTGTCAATATATATCTCTTTTCAGTAACTATGTCGTGCACAAGATACTGGACAGAAAAAAAATTCTCTCTTGGATTTGCAATTCGTAAAACATGTCATTTGTTGATCAGGAAGAGAATTTATATGTCTGGGTAACCTTATGTATAATTTTGTTCCTGGGTGATATAGGTCATCCATCTTTTTCGTGCAATGTGTTTTTGCAGTGGCAAATATGTATGTCCATGGTTGACCTGGTGCTGTAAACAAAGACAATTTTATTTTGATAAAAACCATTTTCTCTTTGCAGTATCCTTCATTTTTTATTTTATTTTATTTATTTATTTATTTTTATTTTTTATTTTTTTGGACATACATAAATACTTCAAATATAGACAGTAAATATAAGGAAGTGGTAAGATTTTTAAATCTATAAAAGAGGCTTGTATGTGCTGCTTGAGTCTTTCATTATTTTTATAATTGCCTTTAGTTTCTTGAAAACTGTAATGATCAGTGTACATCTCCCCAGAAAATAGTTTGGTACCTGTTATGACTAATAACACACCCATGCACATTACGCCAGCTACAAGTGTTGCCAGGATCCGGAACTGTCCCATCGGAGTCCAACGCAATCCACATCTCTACACACCCACTCCCGTCCCAGCAATTAGTATCGTCTGGAGACACAAACACGTTTGCGAGCACAGTAAGCATACATCTGAGGCAAAGTTCACAGCGGGCCCAGTGCCTCTCTCAAAATGCCGTGCGGCCGTCAGGGTGCAGTGCGGTAGTCCAGCCAGCGCCGCACAGCGGCCAGTCCTGGTAACAGGCGGCATGCCATTCAAACACACGCGCCACACGTTACCACATTCCTCCCCCTTCATGGTGTAATGTCCAGGGGTGCCAAACGCACCCAGGCCTCATCTGTGGGCAATGGCTCATCCGTCTCCGGCTGCCAGCGTGCTGGTATTACCCCATAGGGATCGTCTTTGCCAGGAGTGGCTGGTACCTCTGTATATGTTGCTTGCTATTAATGGGGATGAGGGAGCACCATCTCCCCCCCTCCCCCCCCCCACACACACACACTGGAGATAAAAAAGGAGCGGTTACATTACTCACAGGTTGATTCACGTCCATTTCCGGTGTCTGGATGTCCATAGCTTTGGAAGCAGTGGCCCTCTCCCCACCGTCCAGCGCTGTAGGCTTAGTGAGGGAAGCCAAAGATGGTGGTGACCCGGCACCCGAGGATGAAACCGCTGGGACTGGTGCCAGTGCCAGGGAAGTCACCTGTACCGCCGACGGAGCTCGGGCGGACACAGCGCGCAGTGCAGAATTTGGCTCCTCAGAAGATGTCGGCATGGAGCATGCTGGTGAAACAGGATCCAGAGGGGGCGCAGGTGGAGGTGGCTCTCGTGAATCTGCCGGGAGTCGCGGGCACAACTGATTCCAGTGACAACGAAGAGTGCCCACAGCAGTGTCCACAGTGCAGAGGCGGCAGCCAAGACATGACCTCACCTTACCCGGCAGCCAACGAGAATGCTGGCCAAACCCACAGTCATGTGGGCAGACTCAGTGGCTGAGGCAACAACATACGAACGAGAGTGCGAGGTTGCCTGCCATGAAGCAATTCCACCGGGCTGCATTCCCCAGCTGGGGTGAATCGATACGACATCAAGAAATGGATAATGGCATCGTCCGCAGAGTAAGAGGTCACATACTTGTGAATTTGAGCTTTAAAAGTACGCACAAACCATTTCACATCACTATTAGACTGGGGATGAAATGGAGGTGCCGTAATATGGCGAATGCCCAGACGAGCACAAAAATCGTGAAAAACAGAAAAGTGAAAGAGGTGCCATTATCTGAATCAAGTGTGTTTGGAAACCCCTCCGAAGCAAAAACTTTAGACAGTGATTGAATAGTTACAGCAGTGGACATGATATGGCATCGAAATATGTATGGAAAATTTGAATAAGCATCCACAAGAAAAAACCATTAAGAGTTCAGGAAGGGTCCCGCGTAATCGATATGCACCTGTTCCCATGGCTGTTGGGGTTGTGGCCAATAAGAGAGACATGCCCAAGGTGCTGACTGCTGTGAACCGCACAATGAGCACTTAGCCACCAGCCTCGTAATGTCACCATCGATGCTGGGCCAAAACACATGCCGGCGAGCCAATGTTTTCGTGCAGGACACTCCCCAGTGTCCTTCATGAAGCACCTGAAGCACTTTGGGACTTAGATCCGCTGGAATCAGTGCCCACAAAGCCTGTCCATCTGTAGCCAAAAGAAGAACCTCGCCCTATTCAGACAGACGAAAATGAAAGGAATAATAGTTACGGAGGGGATCTGAAGCACTACGCCGGCTAGCCCACACGAATGTAGTGAAGAACGCGCCACAGCACAGGATCGGATGACGCTGCCTTGCCCAATACTGGAGCTGTAATAGAAAAACCATCAACAGTAGCTTGAGCTTCCTCATCCAAATAAAAGCAAAAAAGTTCTTCTCTATCAAAGTCAGGATCAGGACCCACTAGAAGGCGCGATAATGTGTCCGCGTTAGCATGCTGTGCTGTCGGACGGAAATGGATTTCATAATTATAACGGGAAAGAAAGAGAGCCCAATGTTGCAATCTATGAGCTGCCTTGTCGGGAAGTGCCACTGTAGGGTGACATAGAGACACCAAGGGCTTATGATCAGTAATAAGATGAGATTTGATCCAATACAAGTAAACATGAAATTTCTTCAAAGCATACACAATGGCTAATGCCTCTTTTTCAATTTGAGAGTATTGTTTCTGGGTAGCCATCAACGTCTTAGATGTGTACGTGATGGGGCGTTCCGACCCATCGAGATACTTATGGGCCAAAACCATCCTAATGCCATGTTCAGATGCATTCGTAGCCAAAACCAAATGTTGCCCAGGAACATAAGCCATTAAACAAGAGGCAGAAATCAGTAAGAGCTTTAATGTGCAAAACGTCCATTCACACTCAGATGACCAGGCAAAGGGAACACCCTTGTGAAGCAGACGATGTAAGGGATGCACCACCAAGGCAGCCCCCGGTAAAAAATGGTGGTAATAGGCAATGTTGCGTAAGAAAACCTGTACAGCTTTAAGAGACGCGTGACATGGCAGGGACTGTACTGCGGCCACGCGATCCGGTAAAGAGTGGACACCTGCTGTAGACACTTCAAACCCCAAATAAGGAATAGAAGGTTGGAAAAAACGAGACTTGGCCAGGTTGCAGCGGAGATCAGCTGCTTGTAGGACAGAGAAAAGTGCCCAGAGGTTTTGTAAATGTTCGTGGGGTCACAACAATATTGTCCAAGTAGTTAACACAGCCCAGAATTGGGAAGCGGAGCTGCTCAAATAGCTGGGGCACTAGTGACCCCGAAAGGGAGTCGCTGATATTGGTATAACCTAAAGGGAGTGTTGAAAACCAATAGACGTTTGGTGTCATCCTCCAAAGGAAGATAGGCTTCCGTTAAATCTATGTGAGAAAAAGAGTGTGACCCAGAAAGTAAAGCAAGGAGTTTATCCGTACAAGGCATGGGGTATGAGTCAATCACAGACTGCACATTGATGGTGACTTTACGCCCGATAGGACTGAGTGGGTTTCTGAGTGGTTCAAGGAAATGTTGACGTAGCCTGATTTCATAAGAGTCTCAATCTTCTAACAAATTGTCAAAGCCAGAAAAGGGAGGCAGAAACACTGTAGTGGGAGACACAGAACTGGAATCAATCACCAGCCAAGCAACTGCGACACCAGGGAGTCAAAGCGGTCCGCCTGACCCGACACAATTGTAGTTAACTGCTGAACGGACTCAGCCACAGTCTGTAATGATTGCTGCAGGATTTGGCCCCACGGGGTTAGCTGAAAGTCCGCCGGACCCAGTCCTTTGTTTTCCACCATCGTCCACGACGGAGCACATGCCAATTCAAGCACCACCTTCATCACCAATTGTGTAATGACTAATAACACAGCTATGCATGTTACACCAGCTACAAGTGTCGGTGGGATCCGGAACCGTCCCATTGAAGTCCAACGCAATCCACATCTATACACGCCCACTCCTGCCCCAGCTGTTAGTATCGTCCGGAGACACAAACACGTTTGCTAGCACAGTAAGCGTACAACTGAGGCAAAGTTCATGGCTTGCCTAGTGCCTCTCTCAAAACGCCGCGCGGCCGGAAGGGTGCAGCACGGTAATCCAGCCAGCGTCGCACAGCAGCCAGTCCTGGTAAAGGGTAGCACTCCGTTCAAACATGCGCTGCATGTTACCACAATAACTCAGAAATGAATGTACATGACCAACATATTCATTCCTATCTGTTTTGGCACTGGGATTTTTTAAATAATTGTGATTATATACCTCACTTTTGCTAGTTTTGAATTTGGGATGTGATATTAGTGCTTGTTTAAAGATTTTCTTGACTGTGAATCCATCTAAATTTAGTTTCAGTAACAGCACTAATTTTTCTGTTGGCCATACAGATGCAGTAATATTTTCTTTGTTGTTTCCTTCGATTAATGAACTGGTGTTATCTACAAACAGTACTGGCTCCAATATGTAACAGGGAATCATGTAAGACATCAGAACTCAGTATACATGATTGTGGAAGGTATACATGTTGTTCATTTCTTTTCACATACTTTGTTTGATTACCCATAAGTGATTTTTTTCCAAATATGATTCAACCACTCATTTTGAAATATCTCTCAAACTTTCTCAAGAACACAGTCTGATCAATGACATCAAATCCATTTGTAAGGTCTAATGAGGGAAATGTCAGGGATGAGAAATGAATTTGAGGTGGAGCAGCACGTGTTTGCAGCACTACCCCATGATGTTACAATACCACAGCCATAGGGCCAGACATTCACAGGAATAATGCTCTAAGACTTTTGGTCCTATGTTATACACTTGTATGTACACTCTGTGAACCAAATGTAGCTGGCAAGTGTAGCAAGTTGAAGGTTTCGTATTTATTCATTTCATTATTCCATTTTTTCACATTCTTGTTGATTTAACTAATCAATACATTAATTGACTATAATAATACTTAGGTTAAAAAAAAAGGTAAAGCACTCAACAATCAAGATTAGTTTGAACACCACAATGCTTTACTAGGCATGGTCCTGCTTGTAGGTGGTACGCCGTTGCCTTCCTCTGGCCTTCGAACTGACTTACCCAGCCAGTTATAGGGGGGACCTACAGTTTAACATGGGTTCTGAACCACAGTGTTACTCGGTATTTTTCACATCAGAAATACTACCAGAGGTGAAAGAAGTGGAAAGTGACAGATAAAAATCCTAGGACCTGGCGGGGATCAAACCCACAACTTTTGGATTTGTACACTGGCACTCGACCACTGTACTATGGAGTCGCGTATGGAATATTGTTAACAGTTCATGCTTCATATTTTCAAAGTATCTATTTGTTTTTTCTTTATTGAAAAATAACTATACAACCATGCTCAAATTTCAGCATTATTTCAGCATGTTGAACATTCCATCCCACTTATTTCCTTCAAATATTTGTCTGTTGTATTGTATACTGACAATATTCCATTTCAATCATGAATATTATATATTCAGTATACAATACAAAGAAATATTTGAAGGAAATAATTTGCACTGAAAACTTCAAAATGTTGAAATAACATAAGTTTTCAATTTCATCGTGGTTGTATGGTTATTTTTCAATAAAAGAAGCAAACATATACTTTGAAAATATGAATCATAAATTATTATCAATTTTTCATATACAAGTATTAAACAAGAATCTGGAAAAAAAAAACAGAATAATGAAAAATAAATAAAATTGCTGGGCTAAGAATTTGAACATGGAACCTTTGGCTTGCTACACTTGCCAGCTACAACCTAAGTGACTGTGCCATTCAGTTCACAGGGCAGACATACAGGATATATAATATAGGACTAAAATGTTTCAGAGCATTTTTCTTGTGATTGGCTAGCCATCTGGCCATATAGTTGGGGCACTATAACGTCATGGGACAGTGCTGCAAACACATTCCACCCAAACCCGAACTGAATTTCCAACTCTGGCACTCCCCTAGTAAGAATATGCTATGTTGACTGCTAACCCACAAAAACATAACACACTTGGTTGAAGTCACACATAAAACTGCCAAAGCATTGCGCCATGTGTGCACACCTTCTCCTATAGAGCACGCTTTGGTGGTGTTCGTGGTGCACCAGGCAGCAGCCTGTAGCACTAGTGTTGGCACTGTTTTTAATTACACAGATATATCACAACTCTCCCCTTCGAGCAGCCGGGATTCACAACACTGAATGTTCATTTGCTCACAGCCACTCTCACTATCAGTACCACTGTTGCACAGATGCTGAGGCTGAACCACTGTATATGGCTGTGGTAGGTGGTTGCAACATGTTGCTTGTCACGACGGTTTCCAGCTGGAGATGATGAGATCAATTGCTGCGGCTGGGAGGCCAGTGCCAAAGGTGGCTGTGTAGATGGCAGCAACCAGGCGGATGACTGATTCTCTGATGAGGGTGGCACCGACTCCCCTCAGGCGCCTAGTTCAGGATTTGCACCGGTATCTGACAGATCAGGCTGCTCAACTACCGGTGTCGAGTTGAAATCTGTAGGAGAGGTAGGTATGTCACGCTGCTGCCCAGAGTTCGGTGACCAAGCAGGAACTCATGAGTGGAGTTTCCCCAGATGATGGGTACTTTCCCCAACCGGTGTATGAAGGATGCAGAGACAGCGGCCTTTGCAGTGAGTGACAGTTGCTGGTGTCCATTTGGGGTGCCTATGATACATTCTGGCCCAAACCGTAAACCCCGGACGGAACCTATGGTGGGGGCGCTCTCACTGCACCTGTAGAGCCCTGCAGCTGCGTGGCTCACATGTTTTGTGTGCGCTGGTTGTGTGTCAGTGAGAGCATGAATACACTTTGGGAGAACTGGCGAATGATGCCGAAGATGACCGATGCTTTCCCATGTAATACGACAAGCACCAAGCACGTATACAGGTGCATAGGCCATGCAGACACCATGCACTTAAATCATCACACATTGGTTGCGAATTTGTAGCTGTGCATGCGTGATGCGCTAAACTCTCCGGCGTAGCCACTAGCTACAGCAGGCAGTGTAATGTGGCAGCAGCTGTTGAACTGACGTGACATCATCACCGCATTTGGGATTCCATATCACCATCAGATGGATGTGTCGTGCTGCACAGTTCCATGGCTACATGCCTGACAATTTACAAAAACTGTTCATCTGGCCTTTTCACTTGACTCTCTACCTAAGAGAGGAAGGAACAAACCTCAGTTCAATGTTCCTTCTGATGGTCTTGTGGAGGACTGATGCAGTAATTGGAATTAATTTAAGGAATATGTGGAAAAGAATACATAGAAATAAAGTGAAAGATTGTGTGTAAAGTGATTCCATGTGAACACACAGAACATTAGCACTAAAATATTCTGCATACCTAGTTCCCCTAATGAGCAGTTAAATATATACACCTTTCACCACTCACTTTTTGAGGTGGATGTGACCTTATTATGTGTTTTGTTAGGAGAAAAGCTAGAAACACAGCAATATGACACAGAAATTCCCAGTTTCATGGTGGAAACAGCGTAGCTTTCGGAAATGGGAGCTCACTTATAATCTGCCGAAAGAACTGCATTGGTATTGAGAACTTGACACGCTGGTACCGGTTGCCTATGTGTATCCAGTTTTATTTTGAAAATGCAACATGTCTTGGCAAGATATGATTTCATTATGGCATGGCACACTATTTCAAAGGATTTGATAATGGGACACTGTCTCCCTGAAACATATGTTTTTAAATTAAATAAAGAATACCTCTTGTTGTATATTTATTACTGATCCATAATACACATGTACTATGGCTTCATTACGGAATTCTTTCAGTACTCTTCCATGAATGCTACAGCCATACTATTGAACCTCATTTCATAATATTTATTTGTTGAAAAATCTTTTTAATATAACACATTTTTACAACAGACTGAAAATAGGAATCAGCAAATATAGAAACTAGTTGCCTGTTTTGTGTGTTTATTTATTCAACATGACCAGTTTCATACTGCCTGCCAGTTCATAATGAGGTGGTACACTTTTATGTTCTTAACAACCCTACTTAACTCATTTGGAGTTGGCTCTCTCTGTAGTATTACAATCGGCAGTTTTGCTCATTTTCGCTGCAGTACATATGTTTAGAGTGCTCAAAAGCTGATCAGAACGTACACATCAGCACACATTTTCTACATGTTTTACGAAAACAATGATCTTTTAAAGGTGTGCCAAATTCCATCAAGATCAGAATAAAACTGTAGATTTTTTCGAATTCTGTAAGTTAAATACTGTCCATCACACACCATATGCAGTGACCTCCTGTTGTTTTGAATGTCAACTGTGTAAAATTTCATGAAGATTGGACGATAAATAAAATCTCGTTATTCACGTGTTGCATGACGCGGTAGTATCAGAACCATATCATTGCTTATTATGTCATATATCCTAAACTATGTGTCATAATTTGTTCTTACCCTTACACTGATTGTTACCTCTCAGTAAGGAATACATTTACCAAATTTGGTTAAAATCAGTCCAGTGGTTTAGGAAAAGATGCAACATTGTCTCATGATGCAACAGTTTTTCACACATCTCTTTTTTAATGGCGTATATCTCATGAACTATACGACGTACGTGATTTTTACCTCCATAGTGGCATTCCTCTTGTTTTAAAGGCCAAGTGTTCAGAATTTCTTAGATATTGAAATGTAATTGTAGATTCCTTTGCAATATGAATACAAAAACCCAGAAACATACGAATAATCTCTATATAAGAAGAAGATATAGCTTCACTGAGATTCCTTATGCCACACAGATAGTACTGAAGATTTTTGCTTTACAAAATGCACCCTCTTCAACACACCAGAAAGGAAACCAAATTAATATGGGGTTGTCATCCAGTTGTCAGGCCTATTAAAATTTTCGTGTCCAGCACATGCGGAAGCCAGTTTGAAATAAATTGCAAATTTTGTACCAAACAGAGAAGAAAAAAGTACTTTCCGATACATACGAGACACGAAAGCAAGTCAGTATTAAATTACCATCACATGTATTCACACCGCTGAGGCGCTGTGCACTCTTGTCTCTGCTATGTGTGTCACAGTGCCTGTCAACCATATGGCCGGACATACACTCGCTGCAGCGCATGCGGTGAGTGTGCGGTCCAATAACCGCGTGAGGTGGCCACGTACTTGCCAACCTCCATGTGCACATGCAAACCATGTGGTGGGCTGCGAATGGTATGCATGCGCTTCTGCCATGCAGATGCAGGGCTCTGTGCACCTGTGGTGGAGGAACTAGCAAGTGAAGTGTGGTGGGGGTTTTCCGAGCGTGTAGCAATTCCGCTGGGCTCTTATCGCCTAGTGGGGTGAAGCGATGTGAAGCCAAGAACCGGTCTAATGCAACATCAGGTGCGGAAGACTGGATATATTTGTGCATCTGATTTTTAAAAGTCTGCACCATTCTCTCAACCTCCCCATTAGACTGTGGACGGAAAGATGGGGCCAGTTCATGGCGGATACCCTGTTGGGCACAAAACTCTTTGAATTCATGAGAAGTAAATTGTGGTCCGTTGTCTGTAACCAGGGTAACAGCAACCCCTTCCATGGCGAAGATCTTCGAGAGTGCTGCAATTGTCATGGAGGAAAACAGGAGTGTGCAGCCTGTAACAAAAGGAAACTTTGAATACATGTCCACAAGGAGCCAGTACGAGTTTGCATGGTCTACATGTACGTGTTCCCAGACTGAGGCCGCCGATTGAGGCCGTGGTGTAAGCGAAGCACGGGGGGCACCTGCTGTGTGGCACATGTCTCACATGTATGTACTAGTCGTACAATGTCAGTATCGGCGCCATTTTTAATTACACAGTGCAGGGACATATCACACCTCTCCCCTTCGAGGAGCCGGGGTTCACAACACTAAATGTCCATTTGCTCACAGCCACTATCACTACCACTGTTGCACAGATGCCGAGGCTGAACCACTGTATATGGCTGTGGTACGTGGATACCACATTGGGCACAAAACTCTTTGAATTCATGAGAAGTAAATTTTCACCTGTTGTCTATAACCAGGAAACAGAAAGTCCTTCCATGATGAAGATCTTCAAGAGTGCTGAAATTGTCACAGAGGAAGACTGGTGTGTGCAGCCTGAACAAAAGGAAACTTTAAATATGCGTCCACAACAAGGAGCTAGTAAGAGTTCAAAAAGGGTCTCGTGTTTCCAGGCTGAGGCATTGGTATAAGCAAAGCACGAGAGGGGGGGGGGTGCTGTGTGGCACATGTCTCACATGCATTTACTAGTCACACAATGTCAGTGTCGGTGGCGGTTTTAATTACACAGCACGCGGACATATTGCACCTTTCCCCTTCAAGGAGCTGGGGTTCACAACACTGAATGTCCATTTGCTCACAGCCACTATCACTACCACTATTGCACAGATGCCGAGGCTGAACTACTGTATATGTACTATGTGGCACATGTCTCACATACATTTACTAGTCATACAATGTCAGTGTCCATAACCAGCCAGAAAACGTGACACCGTGCCAATGCTTTAGTACGGACGATGCCCCAGTGGTCCGCGTGCAAGAGTTGAAGAACGTCACGCTGGAGGGCAATAGGAATCACTACTCGCGGTGGAGAATTTGCAGGCTGCACCAAAAGCACACCGTCGTGCACAGCCAGCTGATATTGGAAGGAGTAATAGTTGTGGAGGGGGTCCGAAGCCCATAGAGGAAGAAACTTTGGCCACCCATATTGAACATAAGGCACTACTTGACGCAACACCAGATCTCATGCCACTGATGCAGCAAAGTGGTCGGCAGTGAGGGGGAATCCCTTGACCGTCTGCTGTGCCTCGTCATCAATGTGGAAGCACAGAAGTTCATAGTGATCAAAAGCAGCATCCGGTCCAATCAGCAGACGGGACAATGGGTCAGTGTTTGCATGCTTCGCTGTAGAGCAGAAATGGATCTCATAGTGAAAACAAGAAAGAAACAATGCCCAAAGTTGAAGCCTGTGTGAAGGTTTGTCCAGTAGTGGGGCTGAGGGGTTGAAGAGGGACACCAAAGGCTTGTGATCTGCCACTAGATGAAATTTCATACCATACAGGAAGATATAGAATTTCTTAAGAGCTTACACAATTGCCAGAGCTTCTTTTTCTATTTGAGAGTACTTTGACTGGGCCGGTGTAAGTGTTTTGGAGGTGAATGCGATGGGATGCTCAGAGCCATCAGGGAATCAGTACAAAAGAACAGCACCCACCTTGTACTGAGACATGTCCGTCAGCAAAACCAAGTGCTGACCAGGGTAGAACGTCATTAAAAATGGGGCAGAAAGTAATTTGTTCTTGAGTGACGAAAAGGCTGCCTCGCACATGGGAGACTACTCGAATATGGCACCTTTCCGTAACAAAACAAAGAGAGGACATGAAAGAGTGGAGGACCCCAGAATAAATTTGTGATAATATGCAATTTTTGCCAAGAAGGCTTGCAATTCCTTAACAGACGTAGGGCGTGGCAACACTGTCATGGCACATACGTGGTCCGTAATGGGGGAAACACCTTGTCCCGATAACTCCTATCCAAGATACTCAATAGTTGGCTGAAAAAATTGGCACTTGGAGATTGGAGTCCCTTGTCTTGTAACACAGAGAATAAGGTTTGCAAATTGTTCACATGTTCCTCATTAGTGTGCCCAGTGAGCACAATGTCATCCAAATAGTTGATGCATCCCAGAATCGGGTGTGTAAGTTCCTCTAAAAAGCATTGGAAAATAGCTGGTGCGCTTGCAACCCCTTAGGGAAGACATAAGTATTGATAGAGTCAAAATGGGATGTTGACTACCAGTTTGCTTTGCAACTCCTCGTCTAACGGCAGTTGTAAGTATGTTTCCACTAGGTCTATTTTTTGAGAAATATTGTCCACCAGACAATTTTGAGAGCAATTCATCCTGTTGGGGCAGGGGGTATGTGTCTATGATGGATTAAGCATTAATTGTGGCCTTAAAGTCACCACAAATACAGAGTTTGCCAGAGGGTTTGAGAATGACTACCAATGGTGTGGCCCATTCACTAGACACAACTGGATGAATAACACTAACAACTGTAAGGTGGTCCAATTCCTTTTTGACCTCTGCTTCCAGTGGAATGGGTATCTCACATGCCCGGAAGAAAGGAGGACGGGCTGTTGGTTTCATGGTAATGTGAGCTTGGAAGGAGGAAATAAAACGCAATCCTGGTGAGAAAAGAGGAGTATATCCAGAACAAAGAGACTCTAAAGATGGATACGGCACTTGGTCCTACGAACTTCATCGGATTTAGAGAACCCGAGAGCTCGAAAATCATCCATACCACACAGGTTGGCTGTCAAGGCTTGATCCACTACTAAAAATGTGATTGTATGGACCGCCGAGCGATAGGTTGCTGGGGCCGTGAATTGACCTAACACAGGAATAGATTGTTGGTTGTAACTCAAAGGCTTCCGCGATGCTGGTTGCAGGGGGGAGGGGGGGGGGGGGTGATCCAAATATATGTATGTATGAGAGTTCAGTAATGTGGCTGCCACCCCCATGACTACCTGCACCTGCACCATGTGGTTCAGAACAGATACTTCAATGAAAAGCTTGGCAGGAGTGTGTGTGAGTGCCGCAACATAATTAATTTCCATAGCCATATCACGTGCGGGTGGCGCCAGTGCCAAGCTGTGTACTGAAGATATGTGCCCCTTTTTCCTACAGTGCTGATATGTGGCCCAACGACGCAGGCAATCATTATTTTCATGGCTAGAAAAATATTTGGGACACAATGGGAATGGCGCCGACCATTTACCTGAGTGAAAAGGCCGTCGACTGTACTGTTGAGCTGAGATGTTCTGTCATTGGGCCTGTGGCTGGAGTAGACTGAGGTAACCACCTCCGCCACCTCCCCCGTTGCATCAGCCTAGGGGGTCGAGTAGAATCGGATGGTTGAATGGCGGAAATGTTGTCCTACGTGTCTATAGTGCAGGCCGCCACCCTTGTAACCTCGAAAGCCTGAGCGATTTTCAAAACATCGGCCAAGGTGGGGTCATCCTATTGGAGGTCATGCTTGTGGATTTCCCTGTCAGGAGCCAAGCATAGGATAATGCCCGATCCGTGTGATCTGCATAGGATTCCTTGTGAAATAAAATCACGATGATGGGTAAGCCCCTGCAGTTAGGCCACACAGACCCAGTACGTCTGTTTGGTTTGTTTATGACATTGGTAGAATTCTATATTAGAGATCACTGTATTTGTCCACTGGCAGTAATACCCAGAAAGCAAGGAACACATTTCATCAAAAGAAAGGGTAGAGGTGTCACGCAATGGCGTCAGTTTACACAAAACCCAATACACTTGAGGAGAACACCATGAAAGAAACAAGGCACGGCACAACATAGGGTCCGTAACACTAAAAGCCTGAAAGTGTTGATATAAATGATGCTCATACTTGTCCCATTCTTCTGTAGCCTCATCATTAGATTAGATTAGATTAGATTATTTATTTGTTCGGTAGATCCATATTGAGGGGATACTCGTGGATGTGGAACATGTCAAGAAACAAAATTTACAAGTTGAATAACAGATAATACTGATAATATAAATACAAATACATACACTTATAAATACAGATACATAATTTTTAAGGTTTTTTATTTTATTTTATTATTATTATTTTTTTTTTTTTTTTTTTTTTTTTTTTTTTTTTTTTTTGCTGATAATATAATAATACTAATATAGTATGAGTGCATGCATCATTTGGTACAATTTATAAATTCACTAATGGAGTAGAAGGAGTTGGCCACTAGAAAGTTTTTTAGGTTCCTCTTAAACTGATCTTTATTTGTAGCTAAATTTTTTATACTTGATGGTAAATTATTGAAAATGTGTGTTCCTGAGTAGTGGACCCCTTTTTGAACTAAAGTAAGTGCTTTTAAATCCTTGTGTAGATCATTTTTATTTCTAGTATTGTATGCATGAACTGAGCTGTTTGTTGGGAAAAGGGATATATTATTTATGACAAATTTCATTAAGGAATAAATATACTGAGAGGCAGTAGTTAATATACCCAGTTCTTTGAAGAGGCTTCTACAAGACGTCCGTGAATTTACTCCACAAATAATACGTATTATACGTTTTTGGACTCTGAAGACTTTTGACTGACTTGAAGAGTTACCCCAAAATATTATACCATATGACATTAAGGAATGAAAGTAAGCAAAGTATGCAAGCTTTGTTATTTTTATGTCTCCTATGTCTGATAACACTCGTATTGAAAATACAGATTTGTTGAGTTGTTTCTGCAGTTCTGTGGTGTGCTCCTCCCAACTAAATTTATTATCAAGCTGTAATCCCAGGAATTTAATACTGTCAACCTCTTCTATCTGCTCTTCTTCATACTTAATGCATATGCTGTCAGGAAATCTCTTACATGTTCTGAACTGCAAGTAGTGCGTCTTTTCAAAGTTTAATGACAATGAGTTGGCTTTAAACCATTTATTAATGTTCATGAAAATATCATTAGCAGACTTTTCTATCACTATACTTGACGTACTCTTTATTGCAATACTTGTATCATCTGCAAACAAAACGAACTCTGCTTCTGGTAGTGTAACTGATGAGAGATCATTAATGTACACAAGAAAAAGCAATGGCCCTAAGATGGATCCTTGTGGGACACCACATGTAATTTCTTCCCAATCCGATGATGACTGTTGGCCTAATTCACTAGTCACTTGCACTGACACCCTTTGTTTCCTGTTAGTGAGGTACGACTTGAACCATTTTGCAGCATTTCCCGTGACCCCATAGAATTCTAATTTACTTAAAAGGATGTTATGGTTCACACAATCAAATGCCTTTGACAAATCACAGAAAATACCTGCTGCTTGCAATTTATTATCTAATGAATTAAGTACATTCTCACTGAAAGTGTAAATAGCCTTCTCAATATCGGAACCTTTCAGAAATCCAAACTGTGTTCTAGACAATATGCCATTTGCGGTTAAATGGTTGAGAAGCTGCTTGTACATTACCTTTTCTATAATTTTTGAGAATGCTGGCAAAAGTGAAATGGGTCTGTAGTTTGATGGTATCTCTTTATCCCCCTTCTTGAAGAGAGGTTTAATATCTGCATATTTTAGCCAATCAGGAAATGTTCCCGTTATAACAGACTGGTTACACAAATAACTTAAGATTGTGCTAAGTTCACAAGAACAAGCTTTAATTAACTTTGTTGATATTTCATCGTAACCACTGGAATTCTTTGTTTTTAAAGATTTTATTATGGAAGATATTTCTTGTGGTGAAGTGACTGACATATTCATGTGTGTGAAGTTATTTGTAAATGCTAGTTTCAAATATTCAAGCGCATTATTTACTGACCCAGACAATCCCATACTATCAGTAATGGATATAAAGTACTTGTTAAATAGATTTGCCACACTATGCCTATCAGTTACTAATGTCTCAGCTACTCTTAATCGTACCTGCTCTTGTTCCTTTCTGGTTCTACCAGTCTCTTCTTTCACTATATCCCATATTGTTTTTATTTGGTTTCCTGATGTTGCTATCTTCTTTTCATAGTGCATTTGTTTAGATACCTGAATAACTTTTTTAAATATTTTACAGTATTCCTTATATTTAGTTAAATCATCATCATTGCAACTACTCTTGGCTGATAGATACATTTTCCTTTTTGTCTTACATGAAATCTTTATTCCTTGTGTAATCCAAGGTTTTATTATAGACTTCTGTTTAATTCGCATTACTTTTAGAGGAAAACAGTTTTCAAACATGATACTAACATTATTAATGAATACATTATATTTTTCATTCATGCCATTAGCACTATATACATCTTTCCAGTTCATGTCTTTGAGGAGTTTTCTAAAATTTTCAATTTTTGGTGGGTTGACTACTCTCCTGTATGTACATTTTGCAGTCTTCATAATCTGTTTAGAATCTATACCTAAAACAAGGAGCTGCATATCATGATCTGACAGGCCATTTATTATTGGTTTTATGATATGATTTTGTTCCTTTGATTTGTCTATAAAAATATTATCAATTGCTGTCCTAGAGGTTTTAGTTACCCTAGTTGGAAAGTTTACGGTGTGTGTTAGATTGAAAGACAAAGTTACTGACTGCAATAAATTTTTACTGGAGGACTGCATAAGAAAATCTGTATTAAAGTCACCAGCAACCAGGATTTCTTTATTTCTTCCTGTTAAATAACCCAATAGAGCTTCTAGATGATTTAGGAATAGATTATAATTTCCTGAAGGTGCTCGGTAAATAGTTACTATTATATAGCATCTGTTATGGAATTCTACTTCTGTTGCACAAGCTTCTAAATGCTGCTCTAGACAGAATTTATTTATATCAATATTCTTGATTTTATAGCAGTTTTTAATGAATGTGGCAACTCCTCCTCCCTCCATATCTACTCTACAGAAGTGTGAAGCTAAATTAAATCCTGGAATGTTTAACATATCTATACCAGTGGCCACATGATGTTCAGAGAAGCAAATTATGTCAATTGGGCTAGAGGAATCTATTTCATCAATACAAATGAGTAGTTCATCAAGTTTATTTCTGAGTCCTGGAATATTTTGATGTAATAAAGATAACTGATATTGCATACTAATGGCTTGAGTAAGATTTACTGGAAGTTTCTGACTACTTTCTGTTAAACATTGTTTGCTAAAATTTATCTCCTGTTTATCTGCTTTTCCAAACTGAGGGTGTCTTACAAGCTCTCTCAAAACTGGTTTTCTTCCCCCCCTCCCTATCCTAAAAAAGGCATCCCTCTGACACCTGTAACCACTGGTATTTTACCATTTGTGACAGTGCCCCCCCCCCCCCCCCCCCCCCGTAAGTTACTTGCAATCAGCCCAGACAATTTTCCCTTCCCTTTCCTGTTGAGGTGAAGGCCATGCCTAGTGTAGTCCCACCTACAGATATCATCCACAGGAATCAAACCAATATGGGACCCCATATCTGACATGAGTAGCCGTTCCAACTCCAAGTTTACTCTCCTGACAGAAGAGTTCAAATGAGGCCGATCATGGCGACTCAAGACAGATACAAATCCCACACTAGTATGCTTCGTTGCCGCTGATATCTTCACCAGGTCACACTCTATAGAATATTCACAGTTTCTGTCAATGCTGTTTCCCGGACCACCCACTATAACCACGGTATCCTCCATTGTGAAATCCTTACATAAAGAACCTATATCCTCTGTTACCTGACCCAGGCCCGCATTTGGTTTGAAAAGGTTTGTGACCTGGTACCCTGGTCCTAGCTCTTCCTGCAATAGTTGGCCAACACCTCTACCATGTGAACTACCTAACAACAAGACTTTCTTTCTTTTCTCAGTTTTCCCTACCTTTTTCAAGTCCTTTTTGAAAGTCTGTTGTGTCCTTTCTACAGTTACAGCTACATGAGGCTCATCCGATCCTGACTGAGGCAACAGGTCAAACCTATTTTTCACATTAAGGACAAAGCTGTCTGAAACTGTCCTAAGTCTGTTCCCCCTCTTACTTGTTGCCACTTCCCACCGCTGTTCACCCTTCTCCCTCCTTAACCTGCTCAGAGTCTCCCTTGCCTTATCTAATTCAGGTTGAAGAGCTGCAATTTTCCCCTCCTGTTCCATTATTTTCCTATCTCTATTGCAGATTCTACAAAACCACTGGTGAGCCTCATTTACATCCCCATTTCCCACGCCACTACATTCGCCCCAATGAAAAAAACCACTACAACCATCAAACCACACCCCGGAACTAACGATCCTACGGCATGTCACACACTTCTCACCCATGGTAAAAATAGAAATCGTAAAAACTTGATTAAGTACTGACTAAAACGTAAAAGTTACACCAAGAGACACTAAAATCTGTTCACGCAAATATAATTAACCGAAAGGGCACTGGATATAAAGAAACTCGGTCACAAAAACAAAAATTAGGCCTAAAAAAAACACGCTCACGAAAACAAAATTTAGGCCTATAAACACGGATTACTATATTCACTTTTGATAAATCACGAAATTAACGTCTGACAGACTTTATAAATCCTAACTACTGTACGCCGCGAGTGAAAAATAGAACAATCGGTAATTAGAAATAAGTTTTAGTCACTGTTTACAACGATTCGCGCGAGTTAAATTAGGCCTACAAATACCCAATATCATAGGAAAGAAAAGGAGAAGGACCCGACGGCACCGCAATAAAGTAAACAACTTAGTTAAGAGGTCAATCTGCTGTATATACTTCTCACGCTTCTGCTGCAGCAGTTGCTGTTGGAGCACCTGAAGTAAGACGGGGTCTGGAGTAGTCATACAGGACAAAAGAAACACACATATGATACCTCAGAGAAACAAGGAAGAGATCAGACACCACACCCATAGAACAGGGTCAGTACGGAGGCCGCGGAACACACGTGCAATACGAGCGAATCACTGCTAAGTTCTATGTTGACTGCTAACCCACGAAAACATAACATGCTCAGTTGAAGTCACACATAAAACTGCCAACGTGTTGTGCCATGTGTGCGCACCTTCTCCTATAGGGCATGGTTTGTGAAGCGCTCATGGTGCACCAGGCGGGCGGCCTGTAGGCCTAGTGTCGGTGCCATTTTTAATTACATGGCGCACGGACATATCAGAATAATCCTGAGATACTTTGTGATTGTTCACTGTATTTAAGAGATGGATTATCAGACTGAAAGTGGTATTTTCTGCCAAGCACTGAAGCCTGCAGCAATGTTGGCTTCAAATAATAATATTATTATTGTTGGAGAATGAAGTTAGTTGTATTACATGCTTTCTTTTTAAAAGTAAACCAAAGTGTAATTTGTAAAGATTTACAGACAAAAACAGAACATAAAATAATGGGAACATGCATCTATGTAGGAAATATGAGAAAATTTTCGTCTGAATTAATGTGCAATCATTCAAGAGTAAATTTAATAAATCATAATACTTGTTGGAACAAACTAACTGTAGTGCACTATGTATTAATGAGCACTGGCTAAATAGTTCACAAATACAATTGGGTGTTCCATTTGGATACTCACTGATCACAAGTTATTGCAGAACAAGTATTGCACGCAGTGGGGTCTCACTCTTGTCTAGAGACAATCTTCATATAAAGTACTCATTGTAGCTTTTAGTAGTTTGTGTCCAGAAGATAAATTTAAAGAAGCAGCAGTAGTGTTACACACAAATAAAATGGTATTAGTCTCACTCTGTCATATTCTACGAACTAATGAAAAAAAAAATTATACAACAAAGCACCACGCTAATATTATTAATTTCAAAAGGCAAACAGCACAAAATCTTTATAACTGGTGACAATAACACAGACACAGAGGGAAAAAGGCAAAATTACAATTAATTATGTTGTTAATAAGACTCAATTTCATAGGTCCAAATTTTATAGAGAATAGTGATGTATTTTTAATATTTCAGTTCATTATAATGGGAATGTCACATTATGGTGAAGTGTGGTGTGGTATTAATTTCAATAAATAAATTTCAGTGATTTAATGGCAGACAACACTACACTAGTCTTTGAACAATAACTGCTGTTGATTTCTGATATTTTAGATTTAGACGGGTCATAATGTTTGTAACTTTTATGTATGTTCTTGATAGATGTCCAGCTATGAAACTACTTTGAATTTTATTAGTTTTATAGTGTTTTCTTTTATGTGTGTCCATTTTCAAGCATCATGTACCATTATTTTTCATTAATTTGGATAATCTGGTGTTATTGTTCTTTCTTATTATGACAAAAATGGCTTGAATGGTTCATGAGAGTCATGTGGGATGGTATTGTGAAAACCACACAATATTTTAGTGATGCAGCTGCATGCCATCTTCAGGTGCTAGTGATACAGTTGCTGCTCTGCTCACCAATATATATATGTAGATTTGTTACAAAGGTGTAGGGTCATTTTAGACAAGAACATAGAACAATATTCGGAGCCCTCTACTATAGAAGTGGGCCCCAGGTTGTCTGTGCAAATATGGTGTGGGTAAGAGTGGACGCTGATGGCAGACCCTGTGTGTTGATTCTTTACTGTGGCCGATGATGTCTCAGTACCAACACGGCTGGTTGCCTGCTATACCAAGTAGGAACCCCTTGTCTATTAATTAGGACCTTGGTGATACATATTTTGATAGACACTTTTATGATGTAATCCCAGTAGGTGTAAGTTGGAGGGAGGATCTTGTTCTCCTGATATTTCAAGCAGTTTCCTTAATCAAGAATGTATACAGCTACGGAAGATTATTCTGGCTGACCCAACCTTGTGTATGTTAATCACATCTGTTAATAATAATATGTAGATAGGGAACAACTCACCGTAAAGATGAACATTGGACTGCTGACAGATACAAATAAAAGACACACAAACACACACACAATTCTAAATTTTCGGCCATTCCCTTTCTCAGAAAGAGACCACTCATCCACACAATCAGTTAGGCACACTCATCCAACACAGTCTGACTACATGGCAAGTGGAAGGGATAGGAAAAATTGAAAATAGGAAGCACATAGAAGGGAAAGGAGCATGAATCAGAAGGAAAAGTGCAAAACCTACCCAATCCACCCACCTAGCACTTCCTATTATAGTCCCATCACAGGCTTGTCCTACCCCATCAGAGGCTGGGCCACCTGTGAAAGCAGCCATGTAATATACCAACTCTGTTGCAATCATTACTCTGCATTCTACATTGGAATGACAACTAACCGGCTCGCCGTTAGGATGAATGGCCACTGTCAAACTGTGGGCAACACCAATATGGACTGTATGTAGCGCAGCATGCAGCGGAGCACAACACCTTGGACTTCAACAGCTGCTTTGCCACCCGAGCCATCTGGATCCTCCCCTCCTCCACCTGCTTATCTGAACTGCGGAGATAGGAGTTATCCCTACAGCACATCCTATAGTCTCGCAATCATTCTGGCCTCAACCTCAGATAACCTAACATCCTACATTCCATACCCCACAGTCCCTCTCCCCCCACATCCTACATTTCCTTCCGATCCTTCCAATTCATGCCCCTTTCCCTACTGTGTGCTTCCTGTTTTTAATTTCCCCCCCCCCCCCCCATATATATATATATATTCATACGCATCTCATTTCCCACCTGACATCACCTCTGATTGTTGTAAGCCCACCCTTATCTTCCCTCTCCCCTCCCCTCCTCCAATTCTTCCCCCTTCCCCCTCCCATCTCTTCTGCTTGCCATGTAGTCAAACTGTGTTGGGTGGTCAGAGACGGCTGACGTTTGTGGATGAGTGTGCCTGAGTGATCGTGTGGTGAATGTTCACTTTCTGAAGAAGGCTGCAGCTGAAAATTTAGAATTGTGAGTGTGTTTGTGTGTCTTATTTGTATCTGTTGGTGGCTCAACATTCGTCTTTACAGTTTACAGTGAGTTGTTCCATACCTACATATTATTATTAACATTCCTTACTGGACCTTCCACTGTTGTTAATCACATCTGTCTTTCACAATACCACACATCTGACCAAATTAAGATTTTTCACCCTCTCGCAGGATTTATATATTCCTAGTGTCCTGAAGCCAATGTTGCCTTTAATGAAACACATCATTGTCTGCACACTCACCAGAGGATGGAAAACACACTTTACATAATGTTTTTTAAGGAGCCTGTCAGTCTAAAAGGACACACCAGCGATGTATGGTAGAAAATCCCTCCTTATGTGGTTTTCTCTGTCTCTACTGGTTACTCTTGAGGTTTGGAGTGACCTGGTTGAAATGCAATGTGAATCTGTTTCTTGGAGTACACACCAAGTAAAGTGGCTAAGCTCTGCTGATAAACTATCTGCATCTGAGATCACTCTTGTCCTATATATGAATGTCCCTATTACACTTCTGCATTGAAATGGAGATTGACAGCTTGTAGATACAGGTCAGTGTGTGTAGGTTTATGACTCACATGGCCCAAGGATCCACATTATTTTCTAAAACCATGACACTCAGAAACAGGAGCTCTCCATTTTCCTCCATTTCCATGCTAAAACAGATGCTTGGGTGAAGTGAGTTAAAATGTCCAAAAAATGGAGGCAGTGTGGCAGTCTCATATGGCCACACAATAAAGGTATTGTCTAAATACCTCTAGATGCATTTATGTTTCAGTGCCATTATCTAAAGTGATTCTGTAACATTTCTATATATGCATACCCTATATTTCTAACCAATAGTTCAGTTCCAAATCTTAATACATGTCTGTCCCAAAAAGCTATAGCGTTGATATAAAGTGATATTAGTACCCATATAAAACATTCTAATCAACTGGTTTTCATTATGATGCCTTTACTAAAACTCGAATGTAAATGATTTATATTTTTCAACTCAAAAAAAGTTTGAGTAACCATAAACAACATAATATATAAAATAGTATTCTGAAACCCATTTACGTACTATACACATACACCACAAACCTGTTTATTAAATTTTAGTAGCATTTAATGATGAAATCATCATTGGCAGATGATGCAAATAAGCAAATATTATAAATAAAATAGGCCAACAAAACCTATTATCCCACTAGAATCATAATGATTCACTGACAACAAATAACACTCTCATGGATGCAATTAATGCTAATCACACAAGTAATTACCAAATAAATATATATAACGGTACTTTTGAAATCCAGGTAAATGTTGAACACAAACAAATGAAATAGCTATGCCAAAATACACTCAATAAAATAACATACCATTTGATAACACACACAAACTTGACTGAACTGTCACACAAAGTGTCAAAACATTATATTTCTGTTGAGTAAACAAAATGATGCCATTTATCCAAGTCAAAATAAAACACGTGTCAACAATACCTTTCAAAATGCAATTATGACCACTCAAAACAACACAGACTGAATTAAAATCAGAAAACAAAATACTTAAGTTATAAACTTTATTTATGTGAATATCTTTCTATTTTCAACAATCTTGGGAAATGGTCTATAAAGTACACACTCATTTGTATTGAGAGGTGAAAGAGGAGTGGAAAACAAGGTTTGCCATTACTGACACTGTCTGCTTGGATGTGGAGAGTGACAGATGCTTTTGTAATGACTTATAGCCATACATGTTTGTGAAACACAAACGTGTTATAGAAAATAAAATTTTGAAGAATGTAAAGTGAAGTGTATTATTTCAAGAAAAGTATCCACAGTTCCTGCAAATTTACAAGTTTTAGCTCTAGCAGAACTCACAACACAAGGCCAAGAATAAAAGAAGGATAAACAGGGCAATGACAAAGAAGAGATCACCGAAAACAAGATGAGTATCAATTAATATGTCTTATAGTTTCACTTTTGTTTATTTTTGTGGGCCCTTCTTCCACAAACCAACAACATAAACTTTTGACTTGCCCAAAACTATGTATATGTAGAGGACATGTTGGGATTGGCAGACAAAGAAGAGGAAATGCCACAATTTGCCCTCAAAATTTTCCATAAAAAGATTAGCTACAATGGTAGGGAGAGGGCTGCCCATAGCCACATTGTCAGTCTGCTCACAATATTGGTTGTTGAATAAAAAGTGACCAGCAAACAACTGTAAATTACCATATTTATAAACTTTGACAATAACTGGACCATTTGGTTCATGCAGTGTTATTGGTAGATGCAGGTTACATTATTAGTAGTTAAAACCTGTGGACTACTGAATTTATTAATAAAATTGTTAGTACATTTTATTCCAAATTCCCTTAATAAAGAGAAAATCTACTGTAATACTGACCAATGTATACACAATGTTCATATTTAAATTATCAGTTTTCCAATGTAATTAACAACAGTTACAATACCATACCACATTGCACTATGAATTTTATACCATGTGGATACAATGTTACCTGTAACATTTATACTTGGTCTGGTAGTTAGTTTGATGTTTATTGTCTCTTATTCTTACTGACTACACTTTATTTTAATGTGTAAGTTTCATCTTATGTTTGTCTCTTATATTGAATAATAATGATAATTTTGTTATTGGACTGTATGGAATTATTTTAAAAGAATATTTTAACAATGTATTTCATTGTTATGTCATTTTATTGGTGTTGTTGTTATGGTCTTCAGTCTGGAGACTAGTTTGATGCAGCTCTCCACCCTACTCTATCCTGAGCAAGCCTCTTCATCTCCTCATAAGAACAGCAACCCACATCCACTTGAATCTGCTTAGTATATGCCTCTCTTGGTCTCCCTCTGCGATTTTTACCGCTCACACTTCCCTCCAATGCTAAATTTACAATTCCTCAATGTCTAAGAATGTGTCCTACCAAGCGATCCCTTCTTTTAGTCAGGGTATGCCAAAAATTCCTTTTCTCACAAATTCTGTTCAGTACCTCTTCATTAGTTATGTGATCTACCCACCTAATCTTCAGCATTCTTCTGTAATACCACATTTCAAAAGCCTCTATTCTCTTCCTGTCCGCACTGCTTATCGTCCATGTTTCACTCCCGTACAAGGCAACACTCCACACAAATGCGTTTAGAAAAGACTTCCTTACACTTAAATTAATATTCAATGTTAGCAAATTTCCCTTTTTCAAAAATGCTTTTCTTCCCATTGCCATTCTGCATTTTATATCCTCTGTACTGCGACCATCACATGTTATTTTACTACCCAAGTAACAAAACTCATCTATCACCTTCATTATTTTGTTACCTAATCTAATTCCTTCAGCATCACCTGATTTTCTAAGACCGCATTCCATTATTTTTGTTTTGCTCTTGTTAATGTTCATTTTATATGCTCTCTTCAACACACTGTCCATTCCATTTAACTGCTCTTCCAGGTCCTTTGCTGTCTCTGACAGAATTACAATGTCATCAGCAAAACACAAAGTTTTTATTTCTTCCCCCTGTACTTTAATCCCTATTCAAAATTTTTCCTTGCTTTCCTTCACTGCCTACTCAATGTACAAATTGAATAACATCGGAGAAAGGCTACAACCCTATCTTACTCCCTTCCCAACTGATGCTTCCCTTTCATGCCCTTCGAGTCTAATAACTGTGGTCTGGCTTTTGTACAAGTTGTAAATAACTCTCCTTTCCCTGTATTTTACCCCTGCTGACTTCAGAATTTGAAAGAGTGTATTCCAGTCAACATTGTCAAACGCTTTCTCCAAACCTACAAAAGCTAAAAATGTAGGTTTGCCTTTCCTTAATCTATCTTCTAAGATAAGTCATAAAGTGAGTATTGCCTCCCGGGTTCCTATGTTCCTCCTGAATCCAAACTGATCTTCTCCGAGGTCAGCTTCTACCGGCTTTTCCATTCTCCTGTAGATAATTCGTGTTAAAATTTTGCAACCATGACTTATCAAACTGATGGTTCTGTAATTTTCACACCTGTCTGCACCTGATTTCTTTGGAATGGGGATTATTACATTTTTCTTAAAGTCTGAGGGTATTTTGCCTGTCTCATACATCCTACACACCAGTTCAAATAGTTTTGTCATGGCTGGCTCTCCCAGAGACTTTAGTAGCTCTGAGGGTATGTCATCTACTCCTGGGGCCTTGTTCCAACCTAGGTCTTTCAGGGCTCTGTCAAATTCATCTCTCAGTATAGTACCTCCTATTTCATCTTGATCTACTTCCTCTTCCCTTCCTACAACATCGACTCTAAGTTCATTTCCTTTGTAGAGCTGCTCTATGTACTCTTTCCACCTTTCAGCTTTCCCTTCTTTGCTGAGAACTGGTTTCCCATCTGAGTTCTTGATATTTGTAGAGTTGCTTTTCTTGTCCCCAAATGTCCCTTTTATTTTCCAGTAGGTGGTATCTACTTTTCCCCTTCTTATTCATTCTTCTACAGATTTGCATTTGGCTTCTAGCCACTCCTGCTTAGCATTTTGCACTTCCTGTCAATCTCATTTCTTAGTCGTCTGTACTCCATTTTGCCTGTTTCATTTACTGCATTTTTGTATTTTCTCCTTTCATCAATGAAATTTAGTATTTCCTGTGACATCCAAGGATTTTTTGTAGGTCTTGTCTTTCTACCGATTTTGTCCTCTGCTGCCTTCACTATTTCATCTCTCAATTTTACCCATTCCTCCTCAACTGTTTTATTTTCCCCTGTTTCTGTCAATTGTTGCCTGAAGCTCCCTCGGAAATTCTTAAGAACTTCACGTTCCTTCAATTTATCTAAGTCCCATCTCCTTATTTTCCTACCTTTCTGCAGTTTTTTCAGTTTCAGCCTAGAGTTCATGACTAACAAGTTATGGTTAGAGTCTATATCTGCCCCTGGGTATGTCTTACACTTTAAAACCTGGTTCCGGAATCTATGTTTTACCATTATAAAATCTATCTGATACCTTCCGGTGTCTCCTGGTCTCTTCCATGTATACAACCTTCTTTTGTGATTCTTAAACCACGTGTTTGTTACAATTAAATCATGTTCCATGCAAAATTCTACCAGGCGACTTCCTCTTTTATTCCTTCTGCCCAGTCCATATTCACCTACTATTTTTCCCTCTCTTCCTTTTCCTATTCCAAATTCCAGTCTCCCATCACAATTAAGTTTTCCTCTCCCTTAACTGTCTGAATAATATCCTTTAGCTCCTCATATATTTCTTCGATCTCCTCATCATCAGCAGAGCTAGTTGGCATATAAACCTGTACTACTGTTGTCGTTGTTGGCTTCGTATCTAACTTGACAATGATAATGTGATCACTGTGCTGCTCATAGTAATTTACCCGCATTTCTATTTTCTTATTCATTATCAGTCCTACTCCTGTGATACACCCAACTGATATCGTATTTATAATCCTGTACTCACCTGACCAGAAATCCTGTTCATCCTGCCACCGAACTTCACTAATCCCCACTATATCTAACTTCAGTCTATCCATTTCCCTTTTTAAATTTTCTAATTTTCCTACCCGATTAAGGGATCTAACATTCCACGCTCCGATCCGTAGAATGCCAGTATTGTCTTTCCTGCTGACAACATCCTTCTGAGTAGTCCCCACCTGGAGATCCGAATGGGGGACTATTTTACCTCCCAAATATTTTACCTTTGAGGATTCCATTATCATACATTCATACAATAGAGCTGCAGTTCCTCAGGAAAAGTAATGGCTGTAGTATCCCCTAGCTTTCAGCCATTCACAGTAACTCTGTGGCAAAGCCACATTAGCTGATGTTACAAGGCCAGTTCAATCATCCAGACTGTTGCCCCTGTAACTACTGAAAAGGCTGCTGCCCTCTTCAGGAACCACACGTTTGTCTGGCCTCTCCACAGATACCCCTCCGCTGTGATTGCACCTACGGTACGGCTATCTGCATCGTTGAGGCATGCAAGCCACCCCACCTCGGCAATGTCTGTGGTTCATAGGGGTGGATTTTATTGGTATGTATACTAAAATCATGAAGTCACTTTTTGTACTGGTACCAATGTATCAAATTTTATAAAGGTATTGCGGAAATTGTAATTTATTCTGGCAAGAATTAGTACCTTGGTATTTTCTGTTCACCTTAAGTTTGAAGATGGCTTTATGAACAAACACTGGTCATAAAAAATAATTGTAATTTAATTGCAATCTGGACGCAAACGAATTTTATCCACAAAGTCATAAACTAGGAATAACTGCCCATGTTGCAGTATGGATAAAAATGAAAAGTGCAGAAAACTGAATAAAAACAACATTGGATTCATGTGACAGAAATTCTCCAGAGTTGTAAAAAAAATTATTTTAAAAAGATATAGTGACTGGCCAGTACTAACCTCACTACTGCTGATAGTAACATCAAAAAGATGAAAATAAAAATGGAAAAAGCTTTTGGAAAAGAAATTTCCTTCTTCAGGTAGGAGAGGAGGGTTACTCAGAACCTAAGCCATGAGGTAAGGATGAAGTGAAGGGTGATAGGCAGAAGTCAAAGATATTGCATGTTGGGAACTGAGTACTGAATAATACTGAGAGACAGATCTAGAAACAACACACACACACACAAATACATATAGTCCAGTCAATGAGTGCTCAAAAGAGGGGTGTAGAGTGCATGGAATATGCGAGAATTTTTGACTTCAGGACTTTGTTAGGGATAGTTAGGAGATGAACATACTAAAAGTCCCCGCCCCTGGGTGGTGAACTAAAGCGGGGATGGGGGTGGAAAGGTACAATTTTTTGGTTTTTTGCTTATATCTCGAAAGCGGTCTGCTTTAGGAAGAAAATGTTCCAAATAAAAATGAAAGATAATTTAATTTGCTATAAAATTGTTTCAATACATATTAGTCGAATTCCCAACGGTTTTCGAGATATACGTTACTGAAAATTGACAATTTCATAAAAAATCATTTTTACCTCACTAATTTTGTCAAACATTTACTTCTAGTGACTTACTCGATCGTTTCTCAGGAAATTTGCGAGAAAGAAAGTTGTAGAGCATTAAATTTCCTTCAATTTGATATGCACATTTATTACTTTATCGTCAGCCAGTCAGAAGTTACATCATTTGTAAGATGTGCGCTGAGTTTCAAGATCCTTCTAGAAATGAGTGTTTTGAGAGGCTGTGACATTTATGTCTTATGAAATGTGCTAGCATGGTAAATAACAACACTTTAACAATAACAAGGTAACTGGAATTGTAAGAGAAAACCTTTTTAGAATTATAGCTTTTATTATAATATTATGAATCATACAATGAAAGTATTTACAAGCACTGATAATGATTCAAAATGAATCATTTCAAAGGGACATTTTCATTTTTATGAGGAGGAATGGTCCATGCTCATTTATTGTCACCTGCAGTGGACACGCCTTCAAGGTCGCCGGTACCTAACGCCCGGCAGAGGGTTAACGATGGGGAAACCCCACGAGGAACATCGAAGGCCTGCCACTGGCTCCTTCCAAGAGACTGGACTGTGGGTTGGAATGGAGTGTTCTCACTCACTTCTTACTTCAGTTCACTTCAAAAGTTCTCCAAACATAGAATACTTTGTATGTCGGCTTTTCATGATATTTTTCAATTACTTATGAAAATGTTGACTATGTAATGGCTACTCGGTGTTTTGGTGTGATGAAACAATAGATGGACCATAAGTTGATGTTTTCACAGTGAAAAAAAAGGAATACTATCACTCATCAAAGCAATTAGAAAAAGGGGACATAGCAATGGCTCATCTTTAGAAGGTTTGGGCATCCTTCTGATTCATAATGAATGTCGAAAAAATTACATCCAGCCGCAATCTATCAACGCTCATTTAAAGAGACAGGCACTCTCATCGTCCTCTGAAGTAGTTGAGCCTTCAACTTTGAGATCCAAACAAGTGAAATTCGATTTAAAAACAAAATGTTTCTTTTGTGCCGAAAGTGTTGACGGTGAGCAAAAGAAGCCCAAGGAAGATATTTTTAGTTATTTTCTCACAAAAAGACGCAACAGAACTGACATACAAGTGACAAGTATGGACGCTTCTCGAGATAGACATGATCAGTGCGGAGAGGAAGCGATGAGGCATCTTTCCACCTCAAATGATTTAGTTGCGGATGAGGCTGTGTATCATGATGAATGTCAGTTGGAATTTGTGAGATCGTTGTACATCAGCTGTAACTGGAAAACTCGGAACTATTCCACTAGAAGCATACATTACGATGAAAGGAGGTCTACGAAATGTGACGGTGGCACACATTGATATACCAGAGGAGCCGCCACATCCTGCACCAAATGACATTCTGTGGTTTGTTGCCAAAAAACAAGGTATTGTAGTTCCAGAGTGGAAGGGACACAAGCAATGTATAACCAGAGGAGCAGGAATTGAAAATGAAGGACAACGTCCATTTGTTATTCCTACATGTATTTACAGGCTGTGACACAACATCCGCAGCATATTGCAAGAGTAAAGTGGGGTTTGTCAAAATGCATCAGAAGCCCAAAATCATACAACATGCTGCTGAGATATTTTTCCAATAATTCTTCTTTTCCCGACTCCATTCAGACAGCGGGAATCATGAGTACTCTCTCATGGTATGGAGCTCCATCCACCAAGACATTCCTCAACGAGTTCCGCTACAAATCATTTATAAAAGCAGCTGGGCACATGAAGCCTAATCTCTGAACTCTCCCTCCAACTGAAGGAGATATTAAGCAGCATCCATTCCGAATGTAGCACCAAGTACGATTTTGGTTGAGAGGAACCGAAATGTGGAGCGCCGAATTGGGGTTGGGAAAGAAGGAATGACCATCTAGTTCCAAAACTCTCAGAGTTAGATGCTCCTCCTGACGAATTCTTGAAGATAATTATTGTCGATACACATAAGATTGTGACAGTGGAGGTGTGGTTCCAGAAAATCGTTGTTACAGTGCTCTGTTACATGCCCGAACTGCAAGGGCGACTGCAACAACGGAGTATGAATATTAATTAAGGATGAAGATGGAGACAGTGACATCGAGACCATCAATCTTGTTGGACGACGTCTCCACTAATGACTAGGGTGAATGACACTCGACCATTCCTCAGAAAAATGAAAATGTTGCATTCAATGCAGTTATTTTTCATTTTGAATCACTATCAGTGCTTGTAAATACTTGCATTGTATGATTCACAACATTGTAATACAAGTTATAATTGTAAAAATGTGTTCTCTTTCAATTAAAATTACCTTCTTGTCATTGTTAAGGTGTTGTTATTTACCATGCTAGCACGTTTCATAAGATAAAAATGTCACAGCCTTTCAAAACACTCATTTCTAGAAGGACCTCGAAACTGAGTGCACATCTTATAAATGATATAACTTCTGATTGGCTGAAGATAAGGTAATAAATGTTCATATCAAATTCAAGGTAATTTAATGATCTACAACTTTCCTTCCCACAAATTTTCTGAGAAACGATTGAGAGAGTCACTAGAAGTAAATGTTTGACAAAATTAGTGAGGTAAAAATGATTTTTTCCGAAATTGTTGATTTTCAGTAACATATATCTCGAAAACCGTTGGGAATTCGACTAATATGTATCGAAACAATTTTATAGCAAATTCAATTATCTTTCATTTTTATTCAGAACATTTTCTTCCTAAAGCAGACCGCTTTCGAGTTATAAGCGAAAAACCAAAAAAATGTACCTTTCCACCCCCACACTCGCTTTAGCTCACCCCCCAGGGACGGGGACTTTTAGTATGTTCACCTCCTAACTATCCCTAACAAAGTCCTGAAGTCAAAAATTCTCGCATATTCCATGCACTCTACAATGCATTCATTCACTGGACTAATAACAAGAGGAAGGAAGAAGAGGGGTGATAAATGGATAAGTGATTTGAAGGTGGAGGAAGAAGCTATCAAAGGTTGAGGTCATGAGAGGATGGAGGATGTGTTGGAGGGCTTGATGAGAATGTTGTGGATGTTGGGAGGATGGCGGAAGGCTACTACAGGTGGTGTGGGGAGGATTTTTTAGAGTACCTCTCGTGTTTCAAAAAAGGGTAGTTTTGATTCTGAAATGGGTGGTTCAAACAATATGTTACATTCACTCATGAAAATCCCTATTCAGTGATTGGCAAATCTGACATTGGCCCCTCAGAACATATTTTCTTTAGTGCCATTTGTTATTAAAAATATCAGCTAATTCCCAAGAGTTCACAGCATTCACTCAGTTAATACTATGCAGAAGTCCACCATGAACCCCCTTGACTTTTGTGCAGAAAAGCTTGCAATATTTTGCTGCAACCAATTTCAGTTAGCAAGAATTCAGAAATTTTGGGAGAAATCCACTCACTTTCAAATCTAAACTGAAGAGTGTTCTTTTTATTCTGTCACTGAACTCATAGAAAAATTAAAAAAAGAGCTAATTCCTTTGTTACATTGTTATTGTGTTTATTTAGGCTCATGACTTATTGTCCACACAGGATTATTACATATTTTATTGTGTCTATTAGTACTGTGTTAAAATTTCGTGCACTGACTTGTTCCATGACCAGGAAGACATGCTCTTCAATTGGGTACTGTGGAACAAAACAGGGCCTTAGCCAAGGGGGATAAAGGAGATCAATTCCCCCCTCCCCCCCCCCAAAAAAAAAATTACGTCATAATACTTTACAAGTTAGACTATGTCATAATTTACAGTTTTTATTGTTTTTATGGACTAATGCCTCCTCCCCCAACCCAACCCAAAAAAAGGAAAAAAGAATCTGGATGTGACCCAGGAGCAAACACACACACACACACACACACACACACACACACACACACACTATTGTAAGACATCCAATATCGGTGAAAAAGTGATCTATGGATGAATAAAACTGCTGATACTTCTATTATTACTACTATGACTAAGAAAGTTATTCTCAATGTGCATTTCACTTTGTTATTGAAGCATTCATCAGTGGTTATTATATAAACATATTCCACAAATGACATGTTTTTACAGATTCGATTCTTACAGAGCTAAAATCAGTTTTGCTTACAAACATGGTGGTTTTTCCCGTTTTTATTTTTCCTTTATATTTGTTTTGAAGACCACTGGTTTTTCCCTCTGTGTCAGGAGAGCTTGGAGTCCTACAAGGCTTGATTTCACTTCCATTATTCACTTTCTTTGTCTATTAGGATCCCATATTTTCTATTAATTGAATCTGTTTTTCATTTAATTATGGTTTAAATTATGGGAATGAAATAAAGATATTATCCCACTGCAGCTTCTGCTAGTAACAAAGACAAAACAAGTTACTTTCAAAATATGTAAAACAAACAACAAATGCCAAATAATGTGTCAAAATACAGTATTCCAAATCAAAACTGTTTTTAAATGTATGAGGCGTATCCAGCAAGTAAGTTTCCCTATTTTTGTTTCTTCCATGAATACTGCCTGTGCAAAGTAGGTAGAACAATGTGAATGAGTTCTCTCTCATTTGGAACTATCCAGTGAAACATGGATTTAGAGTTTCTACATTTTTAGCAGTTGCAGCTACAGCACCACTATCCACAACAACAACAGGTGAAGCAAAGGCAAGAAAAGCAATCGAAATTTGAGAAGCAGTTGCAGCATGAATAATAGATGGGATTCCAATAGCAAGAGCAGAAGTTCCTTGTACAACTTCTTTAAAGATAACAACAATTTGCAGTTGTAGCTTCATTGCCTCTACCTCTAATTGCTTGAATGAGGTACATCATAGTTGGGAGATCTGGTTGTATTGCTTTGTTCTTGACTGTATTGCAAGTCAAACAACTGACCAAAAATGTCAGAATGCACTCTTACTTTCTTCAAATAATATACTGTATGTAATAATGCTGAAAGTATACACACCAATGGACACTGATCATTTGAGACTTTCTTTTATGTTTGTGATTTTCTGGCTGACTGACTTCTTCATATAGTAGCTGCCAGTAGGCTCAAACTTAATCATTGTGTTAAGCACCATAAGCAAACATCTTCAGCATGGGCTATGGACTTGCAAGATGTGGCATAAAAGTGTGATTTTGACTGTAATCTGTATAGCACATCATATGCAGCTTTACTAATTCATGGGATTATTATGTGTTTTTCTTCTGACAGAGAAGTTAGTGTGAAGGCTTCAGAGCAGGGGTGGGCAAATTCACTAATGCAAGCATAGGAGTCTCATGCTCTTACACTGCTTGCCAGCGGGCACTGCCATTAACAAGTTCCCCCTTCATCTCCTTGCTAACATTTCTCAGTTACTGGTGCAAGAGTGTCAAGACTAGTGTGTTCGCTTTGCATCATTAGAATAGTATAATTGGTTTTGAAGCCTGCTTGGCATTTATGGGAGAACAAAATCAGTGAGAGGGAAAAAGGCATTCAAATATTTAACAAGAAAGTCCCTTGAGATGAATTCTGGCGGCTATTTAGAGTTGTTGGTTGAGGCAGCAATAGGTTCAAAACTAAATAATTGTGCGATAGTTTTTTTTTTTTCCTTAATTTTAAGAGAGGTCAGGAGTAGTCTTATGATCTTCACGTAACTGAACTGATGTGATTGATGATCAGTAATCTCACTCCAAACATGGAGATGTTAATAAAACAAACATTTAAAAATAAATATTACTCTGTTATACTTAGTTGCGCATGAATTTAATTTCTTTATTTGATGAGAAAAAATAAGAAAAAGAATTGACTGGGTATTGTTGTAACTTCTAAGTAGGACTGTCACGAGCACTAATAATAGTGTCGAGTAGAATAACAATAAAGAAGTGATTATCAATCAGTATGACAGTATATAACACTCAATGCTATGTGCTCTCGAACAACTCTCACACAACTGAGCCGTGTTGCGGCTCGCTTGACTTCGCTGTGCCAGTGGCCACTAGGTGGCAGGCTGGTACAACTGGTCTGTGCTAATTTCACTGTCTCGTAGCTGGTGGCATAACCACGTGTGGCGGCGCATAATTAGTATGCTGTGTGCTGCGATGTATAGCAGGTATAAGACCGCTTTCGCCTCACTGCAGCAGAAAAACATTCAACTGCAATAATGTCCGTTTCTGGCAAGAGGGTTGCATAAATGGGGAGATTATCTGATGTAAACAACTACAGCCCAATCTCACCTCTGACAGCTTTATCCAAGCATTATGGTATTAGTGGGCAGTGCACAAAGGGTTTAATTCAAACTTAACTGGAAGAGTGCAGAAAGTTTAAATAAGTGGTTCAGATAAAGTACAAAAATCAGATGAGTCCTCAAACAGGGGAGCTATCAAGAATGGGGTCCCACAGGATTTGATCATAGATCCTTTCCTGTTCTTGATATATATTAATGATTTGCCATTTTATATTCACAATGATGCAAAGCTAATTCTGTTTGCTCAAGATACAAGTAAGAAAGCACTTTTTCCATAAAATCTTGGGCGAACTGCCGGATTTCTGTAACTTCTTGCCATGATATTTTGGCGCAGTCTTCTGGCCATCTTCAGGTGAGTACTGGTGAAGACGCACTGAGCTGTGCTACTTATGAGCAATTCAGCTGACATTGCACATGTGCATACTTAGTAAGCACGTTCACTACAACTATCATCATTCAGTTGCAGGGAACTACACCAACTACGAAGTTTTTCAATGACAGTATTCCATGCAGCATTTATTTGGAAACCCCTGTCTGGATTACTAAGAGTCACTGTCAGACAGTCTTATTTCCACAGTTTCATTAAAAATTGAGTTTCAAAATTTTGATGTGTGGGCCACAATTTTCGTTTCATTGTAGTTCATTGAATGACCTGTGGAAATACAATGTTTGGCGATTGTGGATTTGGTGGGCTGGAGTAGCCGAGTATGACGCTGGTGTTCTACAATACACTTCTGCACAATGCGCGTCATCTGCTCTGTATATGACTTGCTGCACTCACACCGAATCCTGTAAACACCTGCTTTACACAGCTCCAGATTGTCTTTGACAGAAACCAACAGCGGTGAAATTTTAGGAGGAGGGCAGAAAATGACTCTTACTTTATACTTTCTTAGTATTCTGCCTATCTGCAATGAAATATTCCCATTATATGGGAGATAAGCAGTCGAGTTGAAAGCCTCTTCTTCTTCCTTGTTCTGTTGTTTGTAGGTGTGCATCGCTCAGTTTACTTGCTTCCTTGAATACCCATTCTTTAGGAATACTGTTTACAGGTGTTCCAGTTCCGTGAGAAGGCTGTCAGCATCAGAGATGGTGTGAGCTTGATGGATTAAAGTCTTGAGGACGCCCACTGATTGTGCTGGATAGTGGTAACACTTTTATAGTGTGGCCTCATGGTGTGAACTTTCTCCAAGAGTTTTTACATCATATGAACTCCATACACGAACACATGAAGTTTACTATGGGGATCGAGAAAAATGGTTGGTTGCCATTTTTAGATGTCTTTGTGTGACACAGAAGTGATGGGTCACTTGGTCATTCGGTATACAGGAAGTCCAGTTGTACAGATTTGTATTTACAAGCTATTAGTTTCCACCATCCGGTACAAACAGTGGGAATCCTCAAGACTAATCCATCGACCCCACAGCATCTCTTGATGCCAACAGCCTTCACATGGAACTGGAACACCTGCAAACAGTATTCCTAAACAATGGGTATTCAAGGAAGCAAGTAAACCGAGCGATGCACATCTACAAAAGACAGAACAAGGAAGAAGAAGAGGCTTTCAAATCGACTGCTTATCTCCCATATATTGGGAATATTTATTCACAGATAGGCAGAATACTAAGAAAGTATAAAGTAAGAGTCATATTTTGCCCTCCTCCTAAAATTTCATTGCTGTTGGGTTCTGTAAAAGATGATCTAGAGCTGTGTAAAGCACGTGTTTACAGGATTCCATGTGAGTGCAGCAAGTTATATATAGGGCATGTGACACGCACCTTGCAGAAGCGCATGCAGCATCATACTCGGCTACTCCAGCCCACCAAATCCGCAATTGCCGAACATTGTATTTCCACAGGTCATTCAATGAACTAGAATGAAACGAAAATTGTAGCTCACACATCAAACTTTTGGAGCTCAATTATTAATGAAGCTGTGGAAATAAGATTGTCTGACAGTAAGACTCTTATTAATTGAGACAGCGGTTCCCAAATAAATGCTGCATGGAATACTGTCATTGAAAAACTTCATAGTCGGTGTAGTTCCCTGCAACTGAATGACAATGATAATCTATCTGATACTGAAGCGGCAAGTCTGCATCACGGAGGGTGCTCAGAGCAGCATACGTAGCTGTAGTGAACACGCACACTATGTACGAGCATGTGCAATGTAGGCTGACTTGGTCATAAATAGCACAGCTCAGTGCATCTTCACCAGTACTTCAGCGATACTCACCTGAAGATGGCCAGAAGACTCTGCTGCCGAAATATTGTGGCAAGAAGTTACAGACATTCAGCAGTTCACCTGAGATTTTATGGAAATATCTGTATGCCGGGGAAGCTTTAAACATCACAAGAATAATCACACCCAACAAACAAGAATTGACTAATGAAGTTGTAATTGCAGTCTTTCAGAAAATTATTAAGTGGTTCTCTGCAAATTGACTCTTATTAAATTGTCATAAAAACAGTATATACAGTTCCATGGAGTAAATGGCATGACACCATTAATAAATAAGGCTGTTAACAGAAGTCTGTAGCTAAGGTATAATACTAAAAGTTTTTAGGTGTGGGCATAGATGAGAAATTGAATTGCAGGCAACACACTGACAATCAACTGTAACGTTTGAGTTCTGAATCTTATACTATTAGGGTTATTGAAAATTTTGGTGACAAACAGCACAGTAAATTAGCTTACTATGTCTATTTTCATCCACTGCTTTCATATGGCATCATATTTTGGGGTAGTTCATCAATGAGCAAAAAAGTATTCATTACACAAAAGTGTGTTGTACTGTTAAGAATGTTTATTTGTTATGTATTGACTATTACTGTTGAATTGCTAAGAGACTGTGTGGGGCTAAAGGGACACACTACAGTCTAGGAAACTAGAGATGATTGCAGATAGCAGGCAAAACTGATCACATATAGGTTACGGGAAGTAAGCAGTAAACAAGTACCCATGCAAACTGCAAATGCCCTTGGCCATGGTCCTAGAGTAAAGGTTTCCATTGGAAGAATAAATGGGAAACTCCGAACAGTGTCTAGACATTGTTGTAAGATGTTACAATAGTGCTTCATTGCCAACATGCATAACACATGTAGCAAAGGTGATACCTGCCCCTTGGAACAATAATGTCAGTGACTTAACAAGGTAAAAGTGAGAGGATAAATGATAAAAATGGCTATTTAGCAAATCCCCAATGTGGAGAGACCAAAGGGTGTGTACAAAAGATGTTAAACATTGTTGTCATTGACTATACTGCAGAGCACCGTGATGTTTTCTTTCTAGCTTAACAATGTTGCTATAAAGTAAGGAGTTGGTTAGTGCAAAAACCCATCACATCTCCACCCAGGGATGTCATAGGGGACAGGGTGAAATGTGGTTCACTAGAGGCCTTAGGAATCTGACAAGTCACAAATTAGATTGCCTGAAACCCATTGGTGACCAATACAAAATTGCTAATCACTGCTAAGTGGGGAAAAATAATGTCCCCACTCTAGTCTTTAAAAACCCTGATTTTTTCATCGAGCAGGAAGTTCTCAGTTAGAGAAGTTGGGTGCTGGAGCCATGTCATTCACCACCAGCCTTGGGTAAACTCCACAACAGTCTGTTTTTTCACTAGGAGTGCAGCTATCCATGTAATGCTTTTAGGAAGGCTAATTATATCGAGCTTTTTCCCAGGGAACTTTGACACTGATTTTTGTTGTGGCAACAGATATATCCTTTACTTTTATTAAAGATAAGCAGCAGTGTAGAAGCAGTAGAAGGTATTCAATTTCTAATGAGTTTCTAATCTCAGTAACAAGTATCCTATTGAGTGCTAAAATCTGCATCCTAGATGCCTGCTACAGGTTTAGTGCAGATAGAACAATCCCTCCGAGCACTGACTTGTCTTTCTGCTGTCACTTCTTTCTTCCCGGAACTTGCAGACTGACCTACAACCCCCTTTCCTCTTTCCTATGTTAGTGCTAGGGCATGACATAGGAATAATTTCTAGTGCCATATAAGACACTCCCTCGAGTACATATGAACTGAGAAGAGAGAAGACTATGTTAGAAACAGGACACAGCAACCAGTCTTCATGAGTCCACTGCAATGGAGGGGCCTTTGGGCCACCACCTTCACAACTTCATGGCAACATGGGGTTTGGGAGGTCGACTTGGTGGCAACATTCTGGCACCTGGTTGAGGAATGGAGGACAGCAGACCTGGGTGTCAGTCCACCAGTTGAGATAGCGGTCTCTGGCGGCACGGTCTGAGGTGGTAGCGATGTAGTGGTTTGCAGCAACTTATATCAACTCGACCCCACGGACAGCACAGCAGAATGCAGCAGTCAGCACAGTGCCCATGCAGTGGCACACAATCTCTACTCTACCCATATCCACACTGCTCATCACAAGAAGTAAGTCAAGGCCCGTACTAACAATGCAGATGCTGATAGCGAGATTGCCCCAAACATAACTAACAGTGACACACTCAAACTTATACCCAAGCTATTGATAGCACGAAGTCTGCATTAAATGGGGTCATTAACAATCTCAATATTGCCTTTAGATTAGAAAATACAATAGTATTGAAGTTTGTAAAAACAAGCATTCAGGGTTCTGCAGGGAGTAAACTCCACATGCATTCATTATCTTCCACAGGGGAAGAAGAAATTACCTTTACAAGTGTACCTTAGACTTCTATGCTTGTAAGATGTTTTCCATTAGGCAATCAAAGGAAGAATTGATTCCAGACTGGGCAATGAAAGGAGATTCATTTCAACATCAATTTCACGAGGCAGTGGATGGTGCCATGCTAAAATCCAAATTAGCAGGGTCTTCATCACTAGTAGGAAATTTAAGGAGAGCAGTATTCTTCAGAGAATCTATGAT
Source organism: Locusta migratoria (assembly GCA_026315105.1). Taxonomy (NCBI): domain Eukaryota; kingdom Metazoa; phylum Arthropoda; class Insecta; order Orthoptera; family Acrididae; genus Locusta; species Locusta migratoria. The sequence goes on from CM048755.1 coordinate 17,284,126, forward strand.
GAGTGTATACAGGCAATTGTGTGTGGAAGAGGAGAAAACATTACCCTAACTGAGGCTGTTGAAGTAGCTTTGACAGAAGAGTCAGCAACTGTGACTACTAAATAAAAAGGATTTAATGACTAAAACTATCAGGGCAAAATGGGAAAGTGTTTCATATGTGAGTGTGTAGAACATATGGCTAGGAATTCCAGAAATCAGCTCAAGTGGAAGACCTGTGGCCAGCCGAGGCATTTATGGTGAGACCATGGGTTTTAATTAAGACTTTGCAAGGTAAAGTCAGCTCAAGCATCTTGAGAGGCAGAGAATAAAAAACCAGTTAGATGTAAAAGTTGCATTGAATTTTTTGAGACAAAAAGGTCCCAACAAGAAGGAGAAGCCAGTTGTTTGTTTCCCATGTGTTAGGTCAGGGCAGAGAATGTCGTCAAAACTTGGAGTCAGCTCTAAGAAAAGTAAGAAGCAGAAAAACTACTGAAAAGCATAAGATTACACTCAACTTATGATGAGTTGCAAAAGATATTAAAAGTCAATAGTGAAAGTAAAAATGAATTTGTGGAAATAAAATGTCCACAGAGTCCAATATATTTTCTTTTAGACAATGGCACACTGATTAGCCTGTTTAATATGAAGTATCTGTAAAGTCAGGTCAGATATAAACCCAAAGAAAGTATAAAAAATTAAAGGTATTACAAGTGAGTAAGAAATAGCATTTCTAGATCTTGAAATAGATCATGAATTAAGGGTGAAACATAAGGTTCATCTGGTGAGAGGGGTGTTACATATGCCCTACACTTGTTTAATAGGTAGAGATCTCCTTACGAATCACAGAGTAGTGACTGATTACACTAGAGGAACCCTAAAGATTGGGAAATGCTAATAATATCAACGTCTCCTATGCCAGAATGTCAGCCAATCAGAAAAAGTATCATTCATAGAGGCACACAATAATCACCTACCATACCTGACAAGAAGTTGATACAATGGTAAAACGGAATTTTATAACATAAACTAATGGAACATTTATGTGTAAAATTGTATTAATGTATTAAAGTTCATTAATAATATATGTAAAATTGCATTAATTATTAATAAAGTGACATTTAACACCAGAGTTGTGAAAAATAGTTATAAAAATGAATTTTAAAACCCAAATACTTTTAATGTTTTTTATTTGAATTACACAATACATATTTTCCAAATACTTTTATTAAAATACTTTTTTAAGAAATCCAATGACTTAATCATGTTTTGATTTCAAAATAACTAATTTCTCAAACAATTCATGAGGCCTCATTATTTGCATAAATCCTTCATGGCACATATCTTTTTCTATTTTTTAAAATTGATTAGGGTTTTTTAGTATCTGCTGTGTCTTTGGGTGTTTTACTGTTTATGTCCAGCTTATTAGAGAAAGCACTTTTTAATAATCCTGTTAACTCTAAGTTAGATTCAGATTGTTGGTTTACAGAAAGATTTTTCAACAGAAAATGCTATGTATGCTTCTACTGATCAAATATTAAATGCTCTGAACAATCAGAAATTACCCATTTGAATTTTTTGTGAGCTCTCAAAAGCTTTTAATTGTGTAAATAGTGTAATTCTTCCAGCTAAGGTAAAGTATTGTGGCATGAATGGGACATGACTGAAAGTGCAACACAGCACAACTGGCAAGGATAGTACACAAGGGACATATGAATACAAATACATGAAATCTTTGCAAATTTCATTCTGTGTACTCAGGACGGGAATATTAAGTCCTTATGTGGGTAAACGCCCTCATCAGATCAGTAATTCTGCAGATTTTGTTAAATGCCTTGACAGCTTCAGGCTGGATGAGTCTGATTCATGGTGAATTTTGATGTTGTTTCGTTGTTTATGAGGGTACCCCTGTGAGAGTCACTAGATTTGATTGGTCTGAAGTTTGACGAGAAGACCACTGAACTTTTTAGACAAGTCTTGACCTCCACGTATTTTCTTTTCAGTGGCGAACACTATGGACAAACAGATGGAGTCGCCATGGGTAGCCCACTCTCCCCTGTGGTTGCAAATTTGTACATGTTGAATTTCAAAGAGGAAGCCCTGGTGTCATCTGAACAGAAACCTACTTGCTTTTTCCGTTACATGGACGACACTTTCGTTACCTGGCCACATGTTATGGATAAACTCCTTGACTTCCTTACACATCTGAACTCCATACACCCCAACATCAAATTCACTATGGAGACTGAAACAGAAGGTAAATTGTCGTTCCTTGACGTCTTGGTCAAGAGAAGAGCTGATGGCACCCTGGGTCATGGTGTGTATCGGAAGACAATGCACACTGATCTGTATCTACACGCAGACAGCTGTCACCACCCTTCACAGATGAATGGGGTACTTAAAACTCTAGTACATAGGGCGTGCACTATCTCCGATGCAGAGAGTCTACCCCAGGAATTCGAACACCTGAGAACTGTATTCTGAAAAACAAAAAAACAAAACAAAAACAAAAAAAGGGTACTCAGAGAGGCAGATTCAGTGGGCTCTCCGCCGAACCACTACAGCACAACCTGTGGAAATGGATGAAAACACGAGGGAGGAGGTAGGGCCTGTGTTTATTCCATATACCGGTGCACTCTCAGGGAAGGTCGGCTGCATTTTGAAGAAACACCAGGTTGGAACTGTCTTTTGTCCGCCGAATAAAATTTGTGCACTGGTGCTGTGAGAGTACCGCCCAATAGAAATATTTGTAATTAATAGCATTTGATAATTAAGCAGTATGAAGTTCACTGCAAACATTGACCATGCCAATGCACTAAATGTTACACAATTTTAATCTTATTAATTATGGTAGCAATGTATGCACGCAGTTTGGTGACAACATATACAGTTAGGCCATAGGTAGAAATTCTCCACGTTGAGATTTGCTGTGTGCTTGTAGCTGACGGGAGGCCAGTGAGCAGGCCGACGTTGGTGGCTTGTTCCAGCTTAGGATTTTCCAGGCTCGCTTCCGGTGAGGGGAGAGAGGGACAATGGTGAGTGCCAGACACAGTGCAGTGCACAGTGTGAAATAAAATATTCTAATATTCAGTTAAATCACTTATAGTACAAAGGATGTTTATACCAATATAAAAACCTAAGAAGACATCTGTTTAATGTGTAGTGTAATTATTTTGATTTTAAGTAAAGTTTTAGAAATGTATTGGCTGAGCACTGTACGTTGGCAAGTCGGTTAGAACAGCTCACATGGGGAAGTTGATGACGTAGGGAAAAAACCCGGCAGTTGGGCTGTTGGCGCGCGCGCATGCGGCCCAGGTAGTCGGGAGTCGGGAGTGGGTGGTGTATCTGTCCGGGCTCGGTGTCGCTCTGCACGGTCGGCATGTGGATCTCCAGGTGGAGACTATAGATTTTTGAGTGGAAATTGCCAGGTGTGGTTGCTCGTCGTAGACTGCACCAAGTTGAATCGAGTGCTACTGTGTGTTGTGAATATTTAGCCGGTGGAACAAGGTGTGCATCGCACTGAATTAAAGTGATTGTGTTTTGCTAATGTAACACGTGTCGTCGCATAGGCATGAACATAAACGGTGTTTGAGACAGGCACATGGTGTGAAAACAATTTGCGACAAATATTCATTTTGTCTGGGGGCCCACGAGCTATAACTTTATTTGATAAATGTGTCAACGTACAGACGTATCAGCCACAGGGTTTTAATATGGTGTAATAAACAACATAAAGTGAACTTTCACATGTTTTCAAAAATAGTAGTTAGTACACCCTTTTCTCACATGAACTTACTTTATTATGAATTTTTTTGTTAATCATATGCAGGGAAGGAGAGCTGCAAACGTGTGATATCATCCCCTAGAAAATGAGTCAAACAGTAGCAATCACAGTTCCAGTGTTTTTGCATGTTTAGGAATTTGGTTCGCAGTTGGTGGTTGTGAGTTTTAAAAATTAATCTTTCCCAATTTAAACTCTCACCCCCGATCTTTCACCCTCGCAATGGGGAGTGCTAAAGATTATCTCGGTTTGAGGAAGATCGGCGTGTACCAGATTCCGTGTCAGTGTGGCAATTCATATATTGTACAGATGACGCATACCATCAAAGATTGATGCCTTGAACACCAGAGGCACACACAATTGATGTATCCGAGCAAGTCGGAGGTCACTGAACATTGTTTGTTGGAGAATCACGTGATGGAGTATGAAAGCACTAGGATTCTGGTACAGACATCGAGATACTGGGACTGCATCGTTAGAGAGGCCATTTAAATTTGCACTAGTGACAACCTCATAAACCACGGCTGTGGCTATAATATTAGCAAAGCTTGGGAACCAGCAATTGGGTTAATTAAGAGTAAATAACGTACCACCGGGCTAGAACCCAGTTCCATTCCAGCCACCGTAGTGTGCAGATCTCCATGCCAGCACGTTTCCAGGAGCTCAGTCCGTCAGTTCACCTGATGATGCCGACATGTATGATCACTGAAATATTGTGCCCGTTGGACACTGTAGACCGGCAGTACACCCGTGGATATTTTGATTAACTATGAATATAGTTACAAAATATTATGAAAATACTTTGTAATACCATTAACTTCACTGGCTGGATCATTTTGCTAAATTACTTCTGTTTGTAAAAACTTAGTAATAACAACCAGTTGTAGTATTCTGCAATCTTCCATGTTTTTAGATGGATTTTCTTACTGACATTTCCTGAGGTTATTTAAAATACACTTAACAATTTGTCATGGTCTGTCTGTCTGAAAGTTTTTCTACTGTCATAAAATTATCCAATTTAAGTTATGTAAACAAACTGACACTGCTCTAATTGTAATTTGCATACACCTCAAATTTATGTTTTAATTTGTTACATAAATACCTTTAAAATGATTTTAGTTTATACTGAATAATCTGGTATTTCTCTTGTTTACAAAGGACTTAATTATGTTAAGTGGAAATTGAATTAGGGATTTGAATTGTATTAATTTTGTTCTGGAACATTCTCGAAACCAGCTTTGTTTATATATATGCATGTGTGATGGCACATAAGTAATCATGTCTATTAGTCATGGGCTCATTAGTCAGTTAGTAATTATGAAGTGAACAGTTTCTGATGCAATAAACAATAGTATATCATGTAGTTGGATTTTGTAGTTTCTTTGACATGCATGAACCCTTGAAGTATAATAAATTATGATTGCAGGTGTGCTGACAGTGTGGCAGAAGAATATCAGCTGATATAATGTATTTATATTATGATATAGTTTAAAAATACATTACAACATGCCTGTGAACAATATATAGAAATCTCAGCATTTGAGATGTAAGGTGAGGCTCAGAGAAGCTGTTTGGAGTAATTGGCAAATCACTTGAGAGTTGAATGGGGGCCATGACACTACTTGAAAATATTGATGGTAACAGGTAATCCATGGCCAAACACAGCATCAAGAGGGATTTGGCTGAACTATACACATGACAGAACATGAGGTCTAGCCATAAGGGCCATTAATTGGCAACTCCTAGACAGAGGCTTGACATCATGGAATCCTTTGTACCAATCACCATTGACCTCTGTACACCAAAAAGCCCATTTGAAGTCCATCTCTAATGACTGTATTGTTAACAGGATATTAAAACCTAATCTTCTTTCCTTCCTTTCCATTTATAGTGGTGTTACACACATTAAGCCTGGAATCTCATGAAATGGTGTAGAATTGTTTGCAGTGAGGTCAAACAATGGCATGTTAGTTTGAAAGCATCACAGAACATTGTCATCCTTACCCTGAAAATTCTGTAGCATCTGCTCAAATGTTCAAATGTTTGTAAATCAGTTGGACCAAACTGCATGGTTATCAGTCTGTAGCTTACAAACTACTTAATCTAAGTAAACTAACCTAAGGACAACACAAAAACCCATGCCCCAGGGAGGACTCAAACCTACGACAACGAGCAACTGCGCACTCCGCAGCGAGGTGCCTTATACTGTTCGGTAACTCCACCACGGTTAGCATCTCCTCAACAGTGTATCAGTTGGCTACCCCTTTCTGTTTGATGGGAATGCATTCAAATTAACTTTTTCAGACTTTTCTGGAATATGAGATGAGTGAGTGAAGTGGACACCTACAGTAGATTCCCATTCTACATCCCTATGATTCTATTATGTCTGCAAACACTATCATAACTATGGTGACTAGTTTATGCTTAGAGGGATTACCAAAAGACATTGTTTCATATAATAGACCTCAATTTGTTCCTGCTTTATTTCATTGTTTTTGTTCCCTCAATGGCATCTGACATTTGACTATGGCGACTTTCTTGCCTCAGAGCATTGGGAAAACAGACTTTTTGTACTTCAAACATCTCATGATGAAGCTACATCAAGAGCACTCCAGAAATGTTCTCTTACTTTATTACTCAATTATTATCATTCAATGCCTTTTAATGACAAATCTCCAGCTGAACTTTTGGAAGGATATGTTTGTGGTGCAATTTTAACCTTGTTGCATTCTTGAACAGAGCAATTTCCACAATAGTTTCACACCAAGTTTTCTCTTCTGACCATATATACTTCCATGTAGACAATCAATGTTGTGCCTGGGAACCAGGCAATATTGTCGCAATGTGTGAGAGAGCCTATATGACATCCAGACTGCCTCTGGTCCCATCTTATAGTGCCATGAAAATCTGATTCCACATTGCAAGTATGATTATCATGATTCTGCTGCAAACTTGCCTTTTACAGATTCGGGTGGCTACCATCCCCAGATCTGGCAGGATGCTCAGTCAGCCTATTGGCTGCAGGAACTTCCTCCTGTACTGTGATATCTCCTCCAACCTGTGCTGATGCAGTGGAGAAGCTGCTTTAGCTTATCATTGTGCAGCCTTTTCCATCGGCACTGTCATTCCATCAACTGAGTGATAAGGATTTGGATCTACTGTTACCAGACAACTGGGCCCCTATGGATGCCCTTCTCTCTTTATCTCCAATGCCACAGTTATCTGCAGCTTCCTCCATGAACACCTTACAAGCTGGAGTCCACGATGACCTGCCACGGATATGCACCTCGCCCAGTGTTTTTGAAGGTATGCCGTAGTGTGGACAGGTGAATATTATCATCACTATTCCATCAGCAATCTCATCTACTATGCCAGGGGCAGTGCTCCTCTCTGTAATTGTTTGTCATGGTTGATGATGTTGCACTAATTCAGGGAAGAGGGAGCTTATTCCTGCAGTAGTGAAGCTGCTGACTTTTTATGGAAGTATTATAGAGACACAGTAAATGTTATATTGCTGCCTGATGAGTCATGAAGTGCACACTATCATTGAGATGTTGTTGCCAAACACACGCAATCTTCTACACCATGTCCACATGATACTGTGCATAAATGCTGTCTTCTGCACCATGTTCCCACTTTGCCAAGGGTGAGGCAGTTTTCCAAGTAACGTACACGTCTTGGAGAATGTGACACAGCCATTCCCAATGCTGTTGAGTGAGGGTCCACATTGTCTGTGCTGCCATCCAACACATCAACGTGCTGCCTTGGATCCACTCCATGATTTCTTGCACCGAATCGAATTTGCAGTGATACCACACTGCCAACTGCGAAGCAACAATTTGCTGTGCTGTTGCAACTGACAGCAGAATTTCATTGCATAATGGTAGAAAAGATAAATACAGCAGCCGTTACATTTATGGTTTGTGTTTTGAATCACTAGCTATGTCCAAAGATGCTAAGAAATCTGCAAGTGTGTATCGGTCACTTGTTGAAAGTGATTCAAACAGCCCTGAAATGCGAAAGGAAGTGGGATGGATGGTATGTAGTGAGCTTGTATCACACCTAAATGCATTGGGTGAGAAATTAGTTTTAAAGAATAGATGTAAAATCTGAGATGGTAAGGAAACTGGAACAAAGCTTAGTGATAAGATTGAAAATAATATGAATTCAAAATTTTGGGGATCAAGTCAATGCTGCAAGTCTTAAGATTGGTCAATGGAAAATAAATACACAGAAGTAGAAAATAAGCTTGAAAACAATGTTAAAAAATTGAAGAACTTGTGGAAAATAATAGATAAAATATAAGTTGTGCAAAGTAATCTTGTGGAGGAAATGTACATTATTTGAAAAAATGGAGACAGAAACTGAATAATATTTAAAGTTTTTATTTCGATGTCAAAATTTTGCCACCCCCAAAATTGTGCTGCCTGTGCAGCTCCACATGTTGCACCTGCCTAAATACAGCCCTGGAAACAATTAGTACTGTAGCATCATGGAATGGAAATCTGTTATGTGATATTCCGTGCAGTATAATTTTCAATCAAAAATATTTTGATGAGAAATAGTCTGCCACCACATTGTCAGCAACCCAATATACCTAATGTCTGTAGAGTACTGGCAAATCATTTCCATGTGGCAGAAACGGCATGGAGGTAGGTCGTTACTACAGTTTCTGCTAGCATTGCCGAGAGACTGGCGATTAGTAAAAATGAAGAAATTTTGTCCCTCCACCTCATGACAGAAATTTTGCACAGCTTTGTATACCACCAAGAGCTCTTTATCAAAGGCTGACCATTTGAAATCAGATGCAATCAGTTTCTTTAAAAAGAACTTGAGGATCTGGGCCTTGCCATCTACATGGCGATGTAAGGTAGATCTGATACCCATGTCAGTGATCTTTGTGGTGACAGATATAATATTTGCAAATTATCAATAAAGATGGAAAGGAAGAAGGATTAGGAAGGAAAGGATTGACAGTGTCTGCATTAGGGCACTGAAAGTTGTTCATAATTGTAACTTATAGGTATTTGGTAGAATTTATGACCTTAAGGTTTGGCTGGTTTATTGTATAATTGAAGTTCAGCGGATTTCTTTTAGGGGTCATGTGTATTACTTCACACTTTTCTTTATTTAGTGTCAATTGCCAATTTTTGCACCATGTAGAAATTTTGTCTAAATCCCTTTGCAGTTGCTTTTGATCCTCTGTTGACTTCACTAACCGATAAATGACAGCATCTTCTGCGAACAGTCTAAGGGAGCTATTCAAATTGTCTCCTAAATCATTTATAAACACAAGGATGAGTAGGGGATCTATAACGCTTCCCTGGGGAACGCCACATATCATTTCTGTTTTACTCGATGGCTTACCGTCAATTACAATGAACTGTGCCTTTTCTGATAGGATATTGTGAATCCAATCACACAATTGGGGAGATATTCCATAAGCATGCAATTTCATTAGAAGCCAGTCCAGATCAGGTGCAAAATGAACAGTTTGTTTAAGAATGCCTATGACTGTAATGGCTGAGTTGTTTGCAGCACATAAGGGAATATGAGCAGGAGTGCTCAACATTGGAGTGAAAGCAAGGGGAAGTACAGTCACCTCACCACCTATGTCTACAAGGAAATCATGATGAGGCAGCTTGTCAAAAACATTGTAGCTCCTGGAACTATGAGGGGGCATCAAAAACGAATTTGTGAGAGGTACCGTTGATAAAGAGAGTGGACCATGGTACCTACTGTATGCCACTGGCAGGGGCAGCTGGAACAGTGATGGGCAGTAGCATAAGTAAAGCATACGAAACTTGTGGATGGGCTGAGTCAAGTAAGATTGTGTGGGTCTGTCTATGCTCTACTTAGCCCAGTGCCAGGGGTTGTATCTAGTTGTATCCTGGCATGTAACTAGCATCCAAAGAGCAGGCTGCACTGAATATGGTTTGCTATTGGTATGCAATTGTCCATGAGCAACCACAAAAATCTGTGCACCAGCTGTTGATGCTGAAATCATCACATATACTTTGCGTGTAAAGTCATGGCAATGGACTGACTTGTTGCCAAAATGGAGCCTCTGATGATGTGACAGGCAAAACATGTGACGTTAGCCAGAGCGAAATAACCTTCACTGGCAAAATGCTGTTAAATCCACTGTCCCAAAAATAGGGTGTCATCATGGCAAAATCATTTCGTTGAAAATCACTAACACAAGACTCCACGACCAGTACATTATGTATTGTGGTGAATAGATAATAAAATGGTGACACATGAAAACACAAATTGATGAAATATGTAGCACATCAGTAGTGTGGGGCAGATAGACCTCAAATCAGGGCCACCAATTTGGAGGTTAGTACAGATGCATTAGAAAAACGTCATTGTTACTATTAATGTTGATTATTTAATATGCACTAGATACATGAACTGCTAAACTGGGTCACATTACACACTGCACTAAAATCAACAAAAACAACATGGCAGAAATGAAAGAGAAGTGAAGGTGAGAGAGAATCATTCAGCTGTTGTGATTGATATTCACATTACTGTCATCATAGATATATGTAAAGTTACTTGCATTGTCACAAATGTTACATGCATGATGTATGAGCTCATGCAGAAGTGTAAATGTGGACCAGTTCAAATATTTTTTATACTTTTTGATAACCTGATATATTATGGACTCCATGTTCATGACCTGACTTGTTATGATTTACACATGTTGTGCAGATACAGAGGCATAAGACCATATGGTGGCAATATAGTAGTGTTGAAAACAGACTTTAATAAATGATTATTTTGGCTTTTTGAAGTATATTTCTGTATTATGTATCCTACAGAGCTAAGTTTCATATATTAGAAATTGGTAAGTTCAAGTTGTTGTCAGATTCATAAACAGAAGTCCCATTCAGGTAACATGCATAAAACTGAAACTGAATTAAAAAAAAAAAAAAAAAAAAAAAAAAAAAAAAAAAAAAAAAAAAAAAAAAAAAAAAAAAGATACACACACACACACACACACACACACACAGAGAGAGAGAGAGAGAGAGAGAGAGAGAGAGAGAGAGAGAGAACTGGATATTGCTCTTAATAAAATTAAAAGTTTTACCATTTCTTTTAACCTTTCTAATAACATAAATAATGATAAAAAGAAAGAAAAAGAAAGAAACAATCAAAGTGTCTATGTTCTGCTGGAATTTGTCTTAGATTTAGAGACGAAATAAGTAACTATTAAGATTCTTCTAATTATAAAATTAATCTAGTATTCAATTATTTAGTGACTATATAGATAATATATACTTATTGTCAAGCATCACACCTTTAATCATGCATGGAATGTCGTGAGAATGAGAGAGATAGTTTGGATTAATGATTGGTGGACCTTCCAGGTTTGAGACATTCAGCCAGAGTCTGCCTCTGCTTTGAGGTGTGAGACATGTAGCTAGCAGGACAAATCCTTCTTGGCTTGAATTGTGACTCAGAGGGAATAGTCCCTGAAAAGTCTAAGAAGTGAGAAAGTGTTAGAATTATATCTTTAGCACAAAAACACACAAATAGACTAAAAGTGCCTGCCTTGTAAGTTTTCACATTGTACTAGAGAGACCATATATACATGCTACATAACTGTCACAATAAATGATCATAGTTTAGTGTATCTATAAATATCAGGTGTTTAAAAATTCTTTAATTTACACTACTGCTTGGATTCATCAAACATTGCCAGATGACTAATAATACAGAATATGTAAGACACACATTAAAATCTGTATCTATTGATTCAAGATAAAATATTAAAAGATTTTTCATCATATTTTGGAACATCCAGGATAGAGACAACCTAGTGGTTCATTTTGGCGCATATCAACATTGTCCACAGCATTTAGCTCTGTGCATAATCTGGGGACAGTAAAATAATGTTTTTCTGCACAGGTAACATGTCATCTGGTGTTTTTCCTCCTTCCCTTGTTTTGTAATCCTCAATGATGAAGGATACTTGCAAGGTAGAACTTGTGGTCCACAATAGCATGCTTCAACTCTGGGCATCTGCATCTTGTCTGAAGTGGCATCCACATTGGTGTAAACAACACTGCTGCCCCAGTGTTGGGTGGTTCTCCATTACCCACAGCCCAACCTCCAAGGGTGAGCTCTACAGACATGGTGGTGGCATGCCCTGGTGGCCACTGAGGAGAAAACTCCACTGCCCAACAGCCTATCAGTTCCACATCATACACAGCTATGGCATCATCACTGGCGGCACATGCCGTAGTTGGTTCTGCATTGTCCACCACCATGTAGTCCTCATCAATTTCATTTCCATTTCCCCTTTAACAAGCACATACAGCCAATAGTACCTATGTCTGAAGCAATTTGAAAAGGGCCTGTGAGCAGCTGGACTCACTGCTAGTGGTTCCATCATGATGTGTGTGTTATCTGGTACTGGAGCTGTTTATGGTACCCAGAACAATTCTCCTTCAACAGAACATCCTGTGGACTCATGGGCTGGCTTTGAGAGTATCAGGCAGTATCGAAAATGACCCAACCTGGAGCTTAAGGCATAATCATGAGGTGAAGATGCTCAAACTGTCTGCCTGAACCTCTGCTGAAGAAGGGGAATGGGGGGGGGGGGGGGAGGGGACAAACTGAGAGCATTCCTACTAGGTGGAGGCTGCAGATTGGTTTGTTTGTTTGTTTGTTTGTTTTGTTTTAGGGGGGACAAAACTACAGAGGTCATCATTCCCCCATTCCATCACAGAGTGTCTCAGGAAAAGCATCAATATGAAAGAAAATCATCCAAAATTTTAAAAAAGCAATGGGAAGGAAATCCCACCCACACAATAAAATGTCAATGAAATTGACAAGACAAAACACAAAGTGAGACGATTACACATAAACACACAACAACCAAATGAAACATGAAACAATACAACAAAGCCAATGTCTGTGGTTGACTGACCATTAGATGAAAAAAAGGAAGGGTCAACCACTCAGTAACACAAGGAAGTGTCCAATCAGAGGTAACAAGAAAAGGGGAACATAGACAGTGGACTGAAGCAAGGCTTCACAGAGAATGATAAAGAAATGCCAGTACAATGAAACTTAAAACTAAATCAGCCATTGTGGCATCATTACAAAAAAACATCTGATAAAACAGCAGAAAGATTAAAACCCTGCACAAGACAGCTAAAATAGGACAGTCCAGCAATATGTAGGCTTCCGTCAAGTGGGAGCCACAGTGACACTGCGGCGGGTCCTCACCATGGAGGAGATGGCCATGGGTTAACCAAGTGTGGCCAATGTGAAGCAAGCACAGGACCACTGAGTCCTAGTGGGATTTTTTTTGTGGTTTTAGGGTGCACAACTATTAAGGTCATTAGCGTCCTAGTGAGAAGCCCACACGGAGGAATACACACAGCTGTGGTTTCCTTTATAGCCCTGAGTTTGTTGGCTGTGGTCAGGCTACACCACTCAATAGTCCAAAGCTCACGACCTCTATGTGATAGCACCAATTGGAGATCAGAAGGTGGGAGGCCAATCTCCAATTGTTTGGTAAGCCTATCGGCACATTTGTTGCCCGGGATACCAACATGACCTGGAGACCAAAGAGATACCACTGATTGACCAGACCACTCAAGGGCAAAAAGAGTCTCTTGGATAGCTGTCACCAAAGGAGAACGTGGGTAACACTGGTCCAGAGCACGAAGGATGCCCAAGGAGTCGCTACAGAGAAGGAAAGACTCACCTGAGTAGGCATGCATATGTTCGGAAAATGGCCACCAGCTCCACAGAGTATAAACACTGCAGCCATCCGGCAGAGACTGCTACTCAACATGGTCACCATGGACTCGGGCAAAGCCAACATGACCATCAACCAATGAGCTGTCTGTATAGACTTGATCATAGCCGGTGAGCTCAATAATGACGGAAAAAAACTGTTGATGGAAAGCTTCAGGGGGAACTGAAGCCTTGGGCCCATGGGCCAAGTCTAGACATATACAAGGCCATGGCAGGCACCATGGAGGTGTAAGTGCACAGACCGAGAATGGAGGTGGAAGAGGATAGGACTCAAGTTCCCACAGAAAGGACTGGACGTGGACGGCTATCGTGTGTCCTGATCAGGGTTACTGTTTGTCATGCCATTAGGCAGAGCCCCTAACAAGCGCATACCGCCAGATGGACGTCCATGCAGAACAAGCAGCAGCAGACAAGGCATTTACCAGAGACGCTGGCTATGACTTGTAAACACCGACCAGAGGGGAAAAGTCAACTTTAATGTCAAAGATATAAACAGGGCACTATATTTTGCAGGGGCACTGTCACCGGACTCGTACAATTGAGGATCCCTCTGCCGACTGCTGATTGGCCGCAATCCTCTATATCTGGATGAGACACAGATGCCAACACCAGTTCGCCGGGTGTCATGCTGACAGCCACAACTATCTCGAGGACTGTCTACTGCTGACCTACACCTGCCCACTGGACTTCTACTCATGTGTTCGCTGGGATTACATTGATGCTGTTCCGACTTCAAACTTCTACTTGTCTACAGACTGGTATACCTAATAACGACTTGGACTTTGTGTTTCCGGGCTGCAGCCCGAGTTCTCTGGACTGAATGAAGTAGTGTTTCTTTTGTGCCTTTCAAGGAATGGGCCTTAATGTTTTCTGTTAACAGTGAACATGGATGAATGTTCATCTAGGCTTGTATGTTGTGAGTAAACTGTGTTATCAGAAGTTTTGTGTTGTATTAGTCACAACACTGTTGTTGGTGGTGGACGGCCATGTCAGAGAAAAAGGAGGCAGTATTTTGGATAGCCCAGTGAGCTATATACATGGGCTACATAGAATGCAAGCAGTTGTTCATGGCAGAGCCATAAAGACGAGACCCCGGCTTCTACAAGTAAACTGCTCACCAGGCTGATACACAAGACTCCCGTCCCAATGTGAACCCCACAGTGATGGGTGGGGGTCAAGTAAGCACAATGCTGAAGGTGACACTGAGCTATAAACAAAGCACCCAAAATCTAAATGGGACTGTATACAGCCACAACAGGGTGGAGCGGTCAGCATCCAAGGTAGTATGACCCAGGCAGTTCTGCCTGGGCCAGCACGTAGTTGCCTGTCAAGATATAGTTCTGGGTACGGGTGAACTGTCCGATGCCGGCAGAACTGAATTACATGTGTTTTGGCAGCAGAAAACTGGAAGATGTGGTGCAGGACCCATACTTGCGGCTGGCGAATGGCCACCTGGAGTCAGCATTCAGCAACACTCATTATAGTGGAGCAGAAAGTGATGCAGAAATCATCGACATATAGGGAAGGAGATACCGACAAACCCACAACCGCAGCCAAGCCATTAATGGCCACCGAAAAGAGGGAGGCACTCAGAACAGAGCCCTGCAGGACCCATTTTTCTGGACGTGGGGGGAACTATGGGCAACACCAACTTAGACCCAAAAGAAGCGGAGTGTTAGAAAGTTTTGAATAACAATGGGGAGTGACCCCCAAAGGCCCCATACATACAGTGTGGTGAGGATGTGATGCTGCCACATGGTATCATAGGCCTTCTTTGGGGCAACGAATACTGAAATGAGGTGCTGCTGTTGGGGAAACGCTGTATGCCAGGCCCCTCCAACTCGAGCACTCGGTGCTTGCGTGCCCCGGTGCTTTCCCTCCACCACTCTTGCCTCGCCGTGTCGCAGCACGCATGTGACAGACAGTGCTGGCTTTCGCGTCTTCTTGGATGCAATGAATAACAATTCTGAATCTTATCAAATAGGTCACTAATGATCTATCTTGCAAACATTTATCATGAGCACAAAAGGTTCGGATATGTGTGTCCTATTTTTATTGCTCAATGGGAAAATTCTTTAAGGCTAATGAAAAAGCACAATGCTTAATACTCTACTCAGCCGTAAATATCAAAGCACCGACAAAGTGCCATCACTGCGAAAATAAACATTCCGTTACACACGAGAGCATTGCCGAACCCAACAATTCCCTTTTATAAAGGCGTTGACCAAGAAGAATTCATGAGGATTCATGTAATTGTCCTAAAATGTGTTGCAATGTTCTGACCAACATTCATTTGTGAACAAATGTTTTCAGCAATGCATATTAACAAAACAAAAACAAGCACAAGTTTAATGCATAGCTGCAAGCTGTATTTCAAATTGCAACTAACAAAATGATTGTGCCTAATATGAGAAAATTAGTGGCTACAAAGTGATACCAAATATGAACAGTGTTGAAAATTTGTGCAAAATAAAGAGCACAATGAAACTATTTATTCTTTCTATACACAAAAATATGCATTATTATTATTCTTTTTAATAATTCACTAACAATATGACTCTTGTCCTGGTACGAGTGTCGACAACACGTCCCCCTGGTACCACTGCCGTGACAGCGCGGTGCCTACCTCGCTCACATCACGTGCCCCATACCACCGGCACTGCAACAGAGCACCAGTACTTTTCGCAGTGCCCGCCATTGCTCGCGATGCACCCGAGTCGGAGAGGCCTGCTGTACGCTGTACAGACTGTAGACTTCAGGCACACCAGCACTAGATTATCAGTGGTAGAATGGCCCAGATGAAACCCACCCTGAGATGGTGCCAGAAAGCCACACGACTCGACAACCCAATTGAAACACCGCACCACGATACGTTTGAGCAATTAGGAGCCGTATCAGGGCAATGGGCCAAGGCACTAAGGAGCTCCCTTTCTGTGAATGAGGCATTGTAACGCTCATGACGGTGTGTTGCAAAGGAGAGATGCAATCTTGCCATATGCTCCATGTGTGAGTGAAAGGCTGCACAGTAGTTTGTGGATGCAGAGCACCGAGCAAAGTAATTAGCAAGATGTTTGGCGATTATGCTCAGGTCCATACAGACAGCTCCATTTATGGAAAGGCCAGGGACTCTGACAGGAGTCCGGTGGCCATAAAGGCGCTTGATCTTTGTCCACACCTGAGATGGAGAGACACAAGAACCTAAGGTAGAGACATCTCTCTCCCTGCACTCCTGCTTGTACCTTTTTATTGATTGCCGAGCTTTGGTATGAAGTCGCTCAATAGCTATGAGGTTCGTCAGAGACGAGTGCCGTTTGTGGCACTGAATGGTCCGTCTACATTTCCTGATTGCCTCAGCAATTTCTGGCGACCACCAGGGTACAGTACTCTGCCAGGAGGAACCTGAAGAACAGGGGATTGCAGACTGAGCTGCAGAGACAATGGCTTGTGTAGTGTTTTCAACCACAACTGGTGAAGATACAAAAGTGGCAGCAGTCTGGAATGCATCCCAGTCAGCTTTGTTAAGGGCTTAGGGTATGTCACCATCTGGAGAAAGATAGTTATAGCCAGTAGTGTCCTCATCTCAACAGCCACAGCCTCCAAAGGTGTTCAAAAGGGCATAGCTTCACTATAGACAGAGTTGAGGATATGAATAGAAACCCCACCAGATATTCTGTTGCAAGTGAGATGATTCTGGTAATATCCTCAATAGCCATGAATTGTTGGGGTTGGCATTGCCGGAAGCCAGGTTTCCTGGACGGCAATTTATAGTATAGGTGAAATACGTAAAAGGTGTCTTAACTCTGCCAGGTGGTGAAAATAACCACCACAATTCCACTGGAGAAAAGTGCTATCTATAGACTGGGGAGGCATGAAAGTGACTAAGAGGCATGTTGCGCCTCAGTGTCACCTGCCGCCACTGGAAGAAGGTCTGTGGTATCCATATCCAATGCGTCCAGAGTGTCAGTGAGGGCAAGAATATCCACCTAGTCCTCGGAGGCAGAAATGGAGGGGTGTGGTGGCACGTTAGCCACCTGGAGTTCTTTCTTTTTCAACTGCTTCTTTTTCTTTTTGGTCTCTCGCCGTGCTTTGGGTTTCTCAGGTTAGAAGGGCTTTCCAATCTCAGTCTCAGAGACTAAGGAGGACCTCTAAGCCTTATGACCAGCAGTTGGTGGTACTGTCTGCCAATCAGTGGTATCCACTGTTGCAGTGGGAGAAATCTCAGAAGAAAGGGGTCCAAGCAATCCCTTTCTAGCAAGAGGTGCCAGAGACGGCTTTTGCTCCTCTGGCAGAGGGGCAGGGACTGGTGTCCCCTGTGTTTTTGGGGTCATTGCTCCTGAGGTGGGTTTGGGGGCAACAGAAGACAAGGTGTCCCAACGGTCAAGGGGGTGGTTTGCCTGACGAGTGGACAACTCACAGTGTAGGGTACAAGTGCGTTCCACAGCGGTGGTTTCAAAGTCATCTGAGGATGCAACGAGCACCACCAGAGAGTGCACTAAACCAGAACTATTTTCCTCCACACAGTCATGTGAGACCAGCTCAATACTACCACGTATCACTGCGCGCCGACTATTTAGGGGAGGATAGTGCAACACAGTGGCAGTTCTCCGCCGACTGCCTACGAGAACCATAGCTGAGGGATCGTGAGCAGCGCCTCCTGGAGAAGAGACCCTGCCAGTGACACCACGCCTCCAAGACTCTCCCCAACAGAATATGTCGTCCGGCTCTGTCTCCCTGGCTGTTCTCTCAAGGCTGTTATCTCCCTGGCTTGTACCTAATTGGTGAAAAAGAAAACTTTTAGTTGATGTTTGTAGTTTTTGCCTTAGTTTCAGAAGTTTGTTAGTTTGTTTTGTTTCCAGAAGATGATTAGTTTGCTTTGTCAAGTAAGTAGTCTTCAGTATTGTCTTGCTCGTTATTTACCATTGACAGTCAACCAGTCACCACAACCCCTGGCGTGTCACAGCAAAATTTGCTCCTCTTACGGGACATGCAGTTGGTCCAGCAGGAACTTGTACAGGCAATGGTATCCGTTAACGCTTCGGCTATGGACAGAGCACACTGCAAGCCTCATTCTCTTCCTGATAGTAAAGGGTTCCAGGGGGCCACTCCACCCTTCCCAGCACTTGATAGGCAGGTGGAATCTTGGGCAAACTACATGGCCCGCCTTGAACAACATTTCTTGATGTACAGTATCTCTGGTGATGCCCACCATAGGACTTTCTTCCTCGGTTATGTTTGTCCCGAGGTTTACCGTCTTCTTCAACAATTAAAACCGGAGCACAAACCACATGCCCTACCCTATGCAGAATTGAAGTTTTGCTTGCAGGAGTACTTTGACTCACAAGTGCATGTAACGAAAGCTCAACAGAAATTCTTTAGCTGTCACAAGCAGCAGGGTCAGTCATATAGGGAATGGATGACTACCTTCCAGGGCTTATCAAGGGACTGCTGATTCCAATGTGTCAATCAAACACTTGGGCTCTCCCCCTCTTCAACCATTCACCCACAACCTTTGAAGTTACAGCAATGACTTAGTGACGGTTAAAGGTCAGTTTACGGCACTCATCAAACATGGCACCACAACTTGCAGGATGCAGCTCCTTGTCGTGGATACACCGGGAGCTACGAACTGGCTGGGACTTGACCTTTATGATGCCTTGCGGCTGGAAGTCCACGATACCAGTAGGAGCATCCAGCCAGAATCTACCAGTTCCTATCTTCAGACTCTTCGTCCAAAGTATCATTCCATGTTCGAGGCTTCTACTGCTGGTGTCCAAGGGTTTGAGGCACAAATCATGATCCTTCCGACGGTCATACCTCGGTTCTTCAAAGCTCGGCCTCTACCATTTGCTCTTCATGACAAATTGCAGGCAGAGTTCCAAGGTTTGCAGGGAGCTGGCATTGTAACACCCGTCTCTAACAGTATAGTATTAGTAGACAAACAACCTGGACATCCTTTTTTTTGGTTCTCTAAACAGCCAACCTTCACTGCAATTTGCAAAAATGTCAATTTTTTCTCCCTCAAGTCGAATACTTAGTCCACATACTCAGTGCCACAGGTATTCAGCCACTGCCTCAACATGTCCAAGCCATGCAGGATTTACCATCCCCTTCAGACGTCAAGCAGCTGCAATCCATATTGGGCTACCTTAATTATTACAGGAAATTCATTCCATATGCCTCAACCATTGCAGGCCCATTGTACCTTCTCTTACATAAGAATTTGACATGGAATTGGAACACGGCATGTGAAAGTGCCTTCCGCAATCTCAAGCAGGCCTTGCTTCAGTCCACATGTGTTATGGCCTTAGATCCATCATTCCCTGTGGTTGTTGCGATAGATGCCTCTTATTATGGTGTGGGTGCAGTCCTTTTGCACAGGGTTAATGGGCTGGAATGACCAGTTTCCTTAATCTCCAAAACATTGACACCGGCACAGTGCAACTACGGGCAAATTGAAAAGGAGGCCTTGGGCATAGTCTTCGCTTTAAAAAAGTTCCATGACTCTAACGTGGTCGTCATTGTACCATCTTGACCGAGCACAAACCCCTGCTGCCTCTCTTTTGGTGTGATGCAAACATCCCTACCAAAATGGCTAGACAGGAGGGCCTTATTTCTGGCTAATAACTCTTATGATATTCAGTATTGCTTGACAACCAACTATGCCAATGTCTATCTCCTCTCCCAGCTACCATTAGGTGAGGTTCCTTCATTTGACACTGACCCAGAAGTGTGCTGCCACTTAGATGCAGAAGAAGAACACATTCTCGCATCCCTTTCCGTTGATGCAAAACTAGTAGCCAAGCAGTCTGTAGAGGACCCAGTCCTGCGCGAGATCATCTGGCTGGTTCAGCAGGGTTGGCCGTTGGATCAACGGCAGATGTTTAAACAAGGGTTCCAAATTATTGGCATTGACAGCACGAATTCTCTGTCTGTAGTGGTGGTGTTCTCATCTAGGGCAAAAACAGTCGACTACGGGTAGTCATTCCCCCCTCACTACAACATAGTCATTCCCCCCTCACTACAACACAAGGTCCTCAGGATGCTTCATTGTGGTCACTGGGGAGTTGTGCTAACAAAATGCCTCGCTACTGGAAGGAGATCAATGCAGATATCACCTCTATGGTATCAGCCTGCCCCTCCTGCCAAAGCAAACAAGCTGCTCCTGCACGTCAGTATTTCCCATGACCAGAGGAATCAACACCCTGGTCCAGGCTCCATTCGGACTTTGCAGGCCCCTTTCTGGGCTCTTCATGGTTTATTGCAGTTGATGCTGGCTCCTGGTTTCCTTACGTCTCCTGGATGTCCTCCACATCATCGACCCACGTCATCCAGGCTTTCACTCGCATCTTCACCATTGAAGGCCTACCAGAGACAATTGTGACCGACAGTGGCCCTCAATATACATCTGCCGAATTCATGTCCTTCTGTGCATCCAATGGCATTGCCCTGGTACATATAGCACCTTTCCATCCCATGTCTAATGGACTGTCAGAGCTGTTCATATGGACTTTCATGAATCACTCACTGGGCAATGCTTTGTCCACCTTTTTGGGCTCTTACAGGAACAATTCCACAGGAGGGAAACACTCCAGCGGAGTAGCTCCATGGACGTCAACAGCGTTCGCTCCTCCCCCTCATCCATCCAAAACAACCTGTAGAGCACACTAGGCGAGGTCAGCGACACCGATTTGATATCCACAATGATATCTGGGTCCTGATGTTCTCCCACCATGGCCGCCGTTGGGATCCAGCGGTGGTCTCAAAACTACTGGGACGAGCAATGGTGGAGGTTCAACTTTCAGATGGATCCCTTTGCCGCAAACATCTGAAACAGGTGTGCCCCAGGAGCTGTCATTGACGACTGCAGTCGACTCACTGCCTCTTGTTGTTGCAGGCCCGCGACCAGGCACACGGGAGGCCCTGCAAGACCAACCCTTTCTACAGCCCCTCCAATGTCAATGGATGATGGTGGGCAGCTAACTCCTGCACCGTGGCCAATGCTGATGGAGGTCGACCACACACATCTGATGAACCACGCACTGCCGGGATCACCCAATGCCATGGATGTAGATCCAGACTCCGACATTGGCCTCCGTCTGGCTCATCTCGTTGCAGGGGAGGGATATCACGTACCGTTGGTTTGCCTGATGAACAGGCAACCTGCAATGCAGCGTGCAAGTGCATGGATGCATACCAGTGAGGCGTTCCACAGCAGTGGTTCCGGAGTCACCAGAGGACACAATGAGCACCGCCAGAGAGCTCACTAAACTGGAACTATTTTCATGCGCAGACACGTGAGACCAGCTCGAGACTACCACATATCACTGCGTGCCAACTATTTAGGGGGGTGCAGTGCAACACGACGGAAGTTCTCCACCGATCGCCTATGAGAACCGTAGCTGAGATATCACTACACATGACTCCTGGGGAAGAGTCCCTGCCAGCGATGCCATGCCTCCAGAACTTCCCCGAATGGAATATGTCATTCAGCTCCATCTCCCTGGCCATTCTCTCAAAGCTGTCATTATCTCACTGGCTTGTACCTAATTGGTGAAGAAGAAAACCTTTAGTTGATGTTTGTAGTTCTTGCCTTAGCTTCAGAAGTTTGTTTGTTTGTTTTGTTTCCAGAAGATGATTAGTTTGTCTTGTCAATAAACACAATATCCTGAGGTGAGATATAGCACTGTGGGCTCTATGTAACAGGTTGAACAGATGCGGGCCTTGTCACCAGGGATGGTGCTGGCAAGACAGCTGTGGCATAGGAGGAAATCATAGTAACTGGGTGGAGTTTCAGATACTTCTTCTTGGCCTTAGAGAAATTCAGCCTGTCCAGTGTCTTATACTCCATAATTTTCCTCTCTTTGTGGAGAACTGTGCAATGTGGTGAGCAGGGGACGTGCTGCTGGCTGCAGTTGACACAGACTGGAGGAGGGGTACATGGGATGTTGGGGTGAGATGGATATCCGCACTCCCAGCATGTGGGGTAGGTATCACACTGGGAGGACATTTGCCCAAACCTCCAGCACTGCATGTATAGGGGGAGAAATGTAGAGTTTAATGTTGCTCCAGTAAATCATCACCTTGACCTTCTCGGGCAATGAATCACCCTCGAAAGACAAGATGAAGGCACCGGTGGAACCCTGTTGTCCTTCGGACCCTTGTAAATTTGTCAGATGAAATGGATACCATTCCACTCTATATTAGCTCTCAGTTCTTCATTGGATTGTAACAAGAGGTCTTTATGAAATATGATGCCATGGACCATATTTAATGTCTTATGAAGTGTTATTGTAATGGAAACAGCCAGCTTGTCACAGGCAAGCAATGTCCATGACTGTGCTGGGGATGACGTCGTTATGAGGACTGCCCCTGATCACATTTTAGACATGCTGTCCACCTCTCCATACTTGTCCTCCAGGTTTTCCACAAAGAATAAAGGTTTCATTGCCTGGAAAGATTCACTATCAGACCTACTTCAAACTAAGTATTTGGGAGCATAAGCCTTTCTGATGGGTCCTAAGTTCCTCCCATGGTGTGGCCAGGGATAGGAATGATTGGGAGGTCATACTGTGCATTTCTTCCTCTCTTAGAGATGACGGTTATATGTCTGTCAATGTTTCATGATCTTTACATGGTGGTCCCACAGGCAGCTAGAAAAATAAATGTCCACCCAGTCAGAGCCCCACTTGCCTGGGTAAGACTGTTACAACTGAGATGTGGCAGGTACCCCAGAGGTTGCCCGCTACAAATGCCTGTTGATGGGTGTCTGACCAAATTTAGAACCTTTCTTATACAGTGGCTGTGCAACCTCAGCTGGATTCAGAATGACTTATGATAATATGTGACCTTGCCCAAGAACGACTGCAACTCCTTCAAGTTATTAGGAAAAGGGAATCTATCAGTAGCATCCATATCATCATTTCAATAGTGGATTTACTCAGTATGTCACCTAAATGAAACTGTGTATGAAAAACAGGCACTTCTCCAGATTCGACTTAGACCACTGACTTTCCCTGCCTGAAAAATTGGTTGTAGAATTCACAGATTTTCATACCTGGAAGCACTTATTACTTTTATGTCATCCAGATATGCAGCAAACTTTAGAATATTGTGAACTAACTGCTTCATACATTTCTGAAAAATTCTTGAGGCTGGCACCACACCAAAAGGCAACTTAGTGAACTTATCGAGGCCAACCAAGGTGCTAATACGAAGCAACTGCTGTGACTCATCATCCAGAGGCAACTTTAGGTAAGGATCTATCAAACTGATTTTTGTGAAATACTGTCCACTGGCCAATCTCGCCAACAGCTCCTCCTGGTGTGGAATAGGATAAACTTCCACCTCACACTGAATGTTGACAGACTGAGAACACAACAAAATTGCTACAGTCATTTTTCTTATGAGAATCAATGGAGAAGCCCACTTACTTGACACTACCGGAGAAATAAGCCCTGCCTCACGCAGCCTATCCAATTTTGCATTAACAATGTCCCACAAAGAAAATGTCAACTGATGAGCTTGACAAAACTTAGGCTTTGCCGATGGCTTAAGCTGAATGTGGGTGAGAAACTCCCACAGTATACCCAATGCTGGTTCGAATTAACATTTGTAAGACTCCATGAGTGACTCAAGATCATGAAAGCTGTAACTGGTGAGATTATATTCACATGATTGACAATTTGAAAATCAGATGCTGTAAAAGTGTCTATCACAAAAGTAATTGAGGTTGACACAGAATTGACCACTAACAATGTAACTTTGTGATCTATGTTTTTGTGTTTTGCTGCCACCCCTAGTTGACCGTTCAATGGAATAAGAGATTATTGTTTTTTGAGATGGCTGTAATGGAGGGCTACCCAATTTGAGATAGGTAGATAAATTGATAACTAGGCCGCCACCACAGTATCTGGCTGGAATTCAACTAATTGCCACAAAATTGATAATTGCAGAACCAACTTGTGATCCAATTACAAAATATGAGTGTCAGGCACCAAAAGCACATGAATGGATACCTAGTCCAATTTGCAAACTCTGCACTATGCAGCACAAACAGCACTAGTGTTCCCTGTGGTTGCATTTGAAACAGACTTTAAATGTGGACATTTACTCACCTGATGTGGTATGTTACACCCAGTGCAAGCTTAAGGGGCCATCCAACACTGACAAGGGATGCCTAGTGCTATCCGCATTACTGCACCAAGAGGAATGTAGATTACTGTGTCTGGTATGAGAGAGAGAGAGAGAGAGAGAGAGAGAGAGAGAGAGAGAGAGAGAAGAGAGAGAGAGTCCAAGAAAGGGGCCCCACTGAGCCCTAGCCTTTATTACATTCAGTTGCTAAGTTGAGCAGTTCTGCCACTCGAAATGTGCTGTCAGTGCCATACACAACTCCTCAAAGAGCAAGAAAGTACGGTATTTAGGCAGCAAATATTGTTCACCAAGTTATACAGAATGGAGTGGGACACTCCTATTGGAGTCAGGTCAGTCACCTTCCATACCTTGCAAAAGAGTAAAAACTATTTCAGGTAGGTGACCCACCCTTCTGTATTTACATCAGATGTTTCAAATGAAGAAAGTGGGGCATGAGCCATTGGTACAACGTTTTCTGTATTACCAATATTTGTAGCAGCTCAGTATGTTGCTGCTGCAGATGCTGTTGTTGCTACTGCAACTGCTGTAACCATAATTCCATAAAGCGGTCATCTATTATGGTGTACATGATGCCTGTATGAGTCAGACTCCTTGTCACTTTTGTAACCTGTACTTGGTTAAAGAAAGTACAGCCCAAACCGCAATCCACCTAACCGTCACTACTGGCTGAGATGATCTAATTGATAATGACACTAGATTCTCAAGAGAGGGAAACTGTGAACTGCTACAGCACACTTTGAATCCAGACATCTACAGCTAATGTGAAGTGGCTATCATACTAATGTAAACAACACTGTTGCTCCAGGCCTATCAGTTCTGCACCTTGTGTTACCATGGAATCATCAGCAGATGGAGATACCACAATTGGTTCCATGTCACCCACTACCATACCATACTCATCAGATGCAGATATCAAATCCTATATATTTTCAGCCATGTCAGTTTTTGCTATTAACTATAACACGTCCTGTAAACAATTTTTGAATCTGGGCACATCTGGTACCTCTCTCAGGTTTTGTACCCTGAGTTACTGCTGTGCCAGTTGGGTGTTAAATCAGCACAATCTAGCCTCATGGTATAATGACATCCAATATGAATTCAGTTGTAAGACAATAAAACAACAGCTTGAACTCAAAAGGCTAGTCATCAGCATATAGAGGAAAAGTGAGCTTATCTCACAGTGCTAAAAAGAAAACAAAAATCAATGAAGGTATTGTTATCAGTTGCAAGGCATTCATTTATGTGCTAGTTCAACAAAACATATTAATCTACTTTACATGAATCTGTCTATTGTAGCAATAGTAGAGAAATGCAATAACTCCTTTTTTAAATTTAACTTTTCAATTTAACCCCCCCCCCCCCCCCAAAAAAGGAGTATACAGAGAAAATAGCTAAGTTTTTATGATTTAGTGTCAACAATAAGAAAGCTTGATCTTGGTAAAATAAAAGGGGCTTCAGTGCAAATTATACTCTGAATATGAACAACAAAACTGATATAAAATATCTTGGGGTGTCTACTTAAAATTACTTAACTTATCTGTACATTAGACTTGCTCCCCTCCCCCACCCTAAAATAGATGTTATAGCCTACTCGCTACTGGTGTGACAAGTAAAACTCAAGTCATGGGAAAAGATGAGCAATTTTTTGTGGAGTAATAATAGTGCGGAAGAATCTGGCGTGGCTCTAAGTAGTATACAAAAAAAGGACCGGGAATGAGAGCATTGGATTTGATGAAATTGTGGAAGATTTATTGCATGATAATGAGGAGGTATAAGAAGCTGACATAAAAGTGTGTCCACATGTAGGACTACAAACTGACCATTAAGAGGGGAGTGCCCTCATTGACACATGGAATCTGATCAGAGGAATATTAGAAAAATTCAGAGATATGATTAAACCTAGAGCTGACCTTGTAAGGATGCCTGTAGTTAGTATAAATATGATGGGAGCAATGGTAGTTATAGCAAAATTACAAAGGAATGTTGCTACCATTTTTCTGACACAGTATTGAAAAAGCAGTTTTGTTAAAATAGTAGGAGGAAGCAATATAATGGGTGACTTTTTGTGAAACCTATGGAATGATCTTGGAACTTTGACAGAAGAAATATTTCAATGCAGAAAGTCTCTCTTGCAGTGTGAAAAGAGTAAAGGGGATGGGGAGTGGTCCCTATATATTCTTCAGAGCCGAAAGTTGTTTGGATGTGGTATTCATGGTGTTTTTATTTATTTTATTTTATTTTGGACATTTCTGCACTTTATTTACAAGAATGGGGGCATGTAGATGAGAGGGGGGGCATACAGGAGGAGGTGTTCCACATGGTGACAGTGAGACCATGAGAAGGGGTGATGTAGATGACAGTGGTAGTTGGGGTGTCCATTGGGTATGGGGTGTGAATTCAATATAATTACCAGCACTGGAGGGTCACTGAATTAGTGATATATGATGGCAGTGATGTCTGGAGTGATATGAAGAAAAGCAAATGAGGGTGTCAGCAGCAGTAGTGGCAGTGAAGATGGAGTCAGTGGTTAAGGTAGAGGTGGCAGTGAAGACATAGGTATTGGAATAGATGGAGGAATTGATGTTGACATGAGGAGTCAACAACAGCGATGACAGTGGCACGATGATGTGATGGGGACAGTGAAAGTAGCACAGGTGGGGGTGATGATGGAATAGATGCATGGACACAGAAAAAAAGTCTCATACACACAAAGCAAGTTAACACAATCTCAAATGAAAAGGTGTATGGATGGATCAATTTGCATAACAAAGAGTAGCAGAGTGGAACGTACCACATTGAGTCCCAATAAACGGTAAGGAAAAGCAGCAGTAATCATAACAGTGCGTGGGAGTAGCTCATCCCAAATTAAACAGTAATTCTGGGAAAGAATGTCAATCTGTTAGGTCTTCTATCTCTATGTAGGCATGGCAGAGTTGCTAAAGTAGGAACACCTTAGATACCACAGTTCTGTAAGCCCACGAAACTATCTCGGTGAACAATGGGACATCACTACTGTTAGTATAAAATGGGCACCACAGTTTACAACTGTATGATCATTAACCTGTATTAAGTTTTGAATGCTGGCTGGGCACCATACTGAGGCAGATCTTTAATCTCACAAATTGCTTGGGAATGTGCCATCTGTTAGACTGTTAGACTGTACCATAAGCTTGACAGCCATCGCATAGCCCCCCCCCCCCTCCTACCTGCCCCCTCTCGCCATCCCTTATCCCCATCCCACCCTTCACAGGAGTAGTGGAGCATTAAGGTGAAAATGGCTGGCAAGCATAATAGCCAGTCAGGCAGGATTTACAGTCCTGAATCATGGGTTTTGGTTATCTGATGGTGATAGTACTGGAGAGAGTTCTGTAGAAGTGGTCTCAGTTTGTAAGGTGTAGGCTGGCTTCACATATTCCAATGAGACCATCTGAGTGGTCTCATTGATGACTACCTACAGAGTATAGCGCCCTCACTCAACAGTCTTATGAAGACCAGAGTATGGAGGTTGGTGACTTGGCCTGACCCCCTTGACAAAGACCATTACATTTGTGGTCATGGCCAAGTCATAATGAATTATACAAAGTGGCATGACATGCCGAAAGCCAGATTGAAGATGGATGCATGTGATATGGGATCAAGAAAGGCCAAAAAGTTGGAGACATGAGAGGCAGCTGAAGGTGCCACAAATTCTCTGGGGGTCTGGAGGGGCTCACTGTAGTCAGCTCAATCATTGAAGCATTGAGGGCCCTCTTGAAATTGGTGCCAAGTCCAAGAAGGATGATGAGGAGAGCAGAAGTCCATAGTGTTGTTCCACCATTCAACAATGCAACTGCTGAGTGGGTGGTATTCCTTGGTATAGTGGCAACGAGTCCTACAGAATTAGGTGAGCTCATTCAACAGCTGTGATTCAGATTGCTTTCCATAATCTTTAGTGATGTTGAGTGGGGAACCATACTGAGCACCCATGCTGATGACATACATGTTTATTGCCCTGAAACACTAACAAGCAACCCACATACCCAAGAATACCCACACTACATTTTCAGCTGATATGTCAAGAAGGAAAGAAGCTAACTTCAAGCCAGTCAAAATGAAAATGGACAACTTCAATGTGGTGCACAGCTGCATTCCAAAGACTATATAAGTTATATTCATTCTAAACTGAAGTGAATATGCATTGCCTTCCGCCATTAAAAAGATATTGGTATGATGGTACTGCATTTTCTAATGACCACAATGTTAACAGGGCATTAAACAATTTCCTACCATCTTTGTTGATATGGTGGTACAGTTTGTGTACAGTAGTATACAACATAATGTCCAATGAATGTAGAGTATCAAATGACCAATTTTTTCATGGCGAGGTTTCCAAATTAATGATGTTTCTGGTGATTCTATTAAACAATATTTTAGATATGTTACTAAATTAGATATGGTGTGAAACAGGAATGAAACTAATGACCAGGCTGTCAATGGGGTGTTAAGCCCTAAGTTTCCATCCTTCAGAAATGAAAGGCAGAGACAGGCAGAGTTTATCAGATCAGAATTGGAAAAGGGGGGGGGGGGGAGAATAACATCTTGGTGTCAGATGAAGAAGAAGGGAAAATAGGAGTATTCATTATTATAATAATTACAGGAGAAATGATCAATTAAAATCTTAGATGTAGGAATACAAGGAAATATCTCAGAAAACTATGTTCCATTTCAAGTGTACCTGAATATGCTGTAACTAGAGCCGGTCATTTCAGCTTTCAGGCTCGCTCGTAGCTCGTCCCCGCCTTGCGCCAGACTCGCAGCCATGGGGGCAATGGGGCAATGCGAGTCAGCCGCAGCTAGCCTGCTACGAATTTTCCTTGCACTTGTGAGACTCATAGAGACTCGTAGACCCGTAATGCTCATAGAAACGCACAGCGCTTGAGAGACTCACAGACTCGTAATGCTCAAAGGAACTCGCAGCGCCGTTTCTTACAATGACAACGAGAAAGGATGTTCCACGAGTGTTATCAGACAAAAAGTATGTTCTGCTGGACAGGCCTGGAACAAGCCATGGTAGTTCCTGCTAGGATAACTTTAGAATACTAATTTAATAAATAATTTGCGTCATTTCATGTTAGGTGAAAGCGGTGCCCACATTAATATATCCGATTTTTCTTAAGTTTATTTTTAGAGCCATTTTGAAAAATGTGCTGAAGATTTGTTTTCATATTACTTACCTTATAAACACTTACACATTAAACTTGCAGTAATTATGGTATTTAAGCATTTTTTTGTTTGAGAATGTTGTTACAGATGCTTATGTTGCATGCTTGTAAAGGATATTCTTTATGAGTAAGAGATCCTAAACAGAAATATTGAGTTAAACATTTTGCAGTCTTTGCAATAAATTTCTTCCACACGCTTATCTATATCTACATACATGTATATACATACTCCGCAATCCATTGTAAGGTGCGTGGCGCAGGGTACCCCATCCCACTGCTAGTCATTGCCTTATATATTCCCACTCATAAATAGAATGAAGGAAAAATGAATGGCCGTATGTCTTTCTGTGCCCCCTATTTTTTTCTTATTTTAGTTTGTGGTCTTTGTGCAAAATGCAAGTTGGCAGCAGCAGAATCATTCTGCAGTCGACTTCAAATTACAGCACTCTAAAATTTCCTCAACACTGTTTACTTCTAGTGGTCACTTCCTCTGTTTAGGACTTCTTAGAAAAGGTATGATTTTTATTTAATAGTGGATAAAATCCAGTCTATCAGATTATTGCATGCATGATTTAAAGCATCATAAGTTTAATTATGCCTAATTAATGACACACTTTGCTGATTGTGCAGTTTCCTGATGAGGCATCAGCTCCACTGAATGCTAGTGCTAGTCCTGCTAGTTCGCAGGAGAACTTCTGTGATGTTTGAAACTAGGAGGCAATGTACTGGCAGATGTAAAGTTGTGAGAAGTTTCCGTGAAGCGTGTCAAGATAGCTCAGACGGTAGAGCACTTGCCCTCCATAGGCAAAGCTCCGATGTTCAAATCCCAGGTTCGGCACACAATTTAATCAGCATAGTTACAATGGTTTCTCATAACCTCCCCCCCCCCCCCCCCACACACACACACACACACGCACACACACTGGAAGTCATACACAAGATGTTCCTATTGTAGTTCTAAATGATTTTGCAGTCTTCCTTGGGACGTTTAGAACATATAAAAGGCGAGCAATGAACTATTGTCCTTTAAATGTTAGCGGTTCTTGTGGTCCTATGTAAGTGAAAATATATTGGTGGCATTCAGCGATAGTGGATAAAAACTTATGTACTGATGGCGCTAATCTCGCCAGCAAATAATGCAATCAGGCTAATATGTGGTAAAGGCTACTATCATATATTAATAAAAATATGTAAATATAGCTAAATATATTTCCTTCTAAAAATAAAGACATTACTCGTTAGAGCCCTGAGGAGTCAACGTCAGTACTAGCAGACTACCAGACAAAAGATTTCCATTTTCTGTTATTTACTGTACCGGTATTGTTCTGTTTTTTATCTCTGCGGTCGTTTATAAGTATTTAGTCATTGTCTTTTGTAACATTTATTACTGCCGAATTTTTACACAGAAGAAATGTTTTCCCAAGAGTTTTCTTTTATAACACACAGTTTATAATGTTTATTATATTCATTAATTCTTTTCGTATACAACATTCTAAGAGACAATAAACCACATGTCGCCACTTTCCCTTCTGCTACGAGTCTGACCGAGTCGCCTCGCTCGCCAGCGCCTGTGATCGAGCTACAAGCTGCTTGCTACGCCACTCTCGAGCAGTGGCTGCACTTACAAGTAATGAGCGAGTTTCTTGTGTCTTCTGACTGGCTCTAGCTGTAACACTGATGATGACTAGGAAATAACAAAAATCGATCTGTAATAAATAATTTATTTCACAAGTGATTGCTGTTTTCTTCTTACAGGTCCTCAACAGTTACTGCTGCAAATTGCTGCAAATATAGAATTAAACATGAATAACAACACTTTGCCCAAAATTATGATATTTAGTATGTTAAACTCTCAAAACTACAGGTAATTTCTATCCCAAAATTATGATACTTCCAATACAGACATTTAGTATGTTAAACTCTCAAAACTACAGGTAATTTCTATCAGAACTTGAGAGTAGCTATAGGTAAAGTGAATATTTATGACAGGACTCCAGTTCTAAACGTCACGAGAATTAGGCCTGTATGTTGAACAGATGTGAAATACAATAAGCATTACAGTTAATCTTAGCAGTTTTTACCAGATATTGATAATTCAATAAAATTAACATGGTCACAGAATAATATAAAACACTTGTAGATTTAATTTAAGTGATACTTACAGCAGATTTATAATTAGCTACACCCTTCAGGATCTTTTCATCAGCAGAGCCCAAGCCAAACAATATTAATCCAGCATCTGGTACTAAGGTGGCACTTGCAACAACAGCTGTTGTTGCAAATAAACCTAAAATATATTAAATATATTATTATATCTCATTTCAAAGTCTTGGCATTTTAAAGCACTTCTAAGTTAAGTTATTTATTTATTACCTTTCCCATACATTAAATAGTTCCATATTTGTTGTATACTTTTGATTTTATCAAGAGTTACACTGTATGGAGCATCAATGCTCACATACAGTGGCATATTCATATGATCATGTAAATTCATACCAACTGGGAGATCTGATATTACAGGGATCTGTAAGTTGTTGAAACACAATCAGGATTTCCAAACATAACCATTTAAGGACAGAAAATACATCACTAAACATGGAAATTGATTATACTGAATAAATTACTGCATTGTTTCCTCATTAACTAGCTTTTAACAAATTAAACAAAGCAACTGAAGCTTAGGGTTCAACATTTTGTTATTAACATCATCATTTCAGCTAAAAAGAAAATATAGATTAGACTTTGTTTTAAGATATCCAGTATAATGTGGGCATGGGTTTCTTTAATCTCTCCATCGCTACACATTTATTGCGAGATGTTTCTCAATTACTTCTGAAATGTACCATGGCTTTCATCTGTCTCTAAAATCATTTTCCTATAGCATTCAGTCACAGATACATTAATAATTGATGAATAGCTCTGAATAAATTTCATCACTCTGCCTCTCCTCCCACTGTTATTTCTGCATTTATATCATGTCAGGAGCACATGAAAGTGCACTACATATAGCAGTGTGTATGATAATTTAAATAATAGTAATAACAGTTCACCAAATAAATGAGGTGCTGATTGACCATTAGGCATATCAGAAAAGACTATGGCAGCTTTTTCATTGATAGAACACACACACAAACACACACACACACACACACACACACACACAAAGACCTCTGTTCTCATATATTGTGCTGGCACTTATGACACAATAGGTGCTTGTCAAATCCATGAGTGTGAGCAGTGAAGAGTAGCCTTGTATCTGATAGACTCAAAAACAAATAGTTGAACCAAATATTTTGAATACAATGCCAGATGTAAAAATTAATATGCCCCCTAAGAATTTAACAATTCACTCCAGCTGTATTGTTGAAATAGTGCATATGGAGTGCATAAAATTATTATATTTACAGGTCAATTGCTCAAGTAGTACTGAGGTACCAGATGTCAATACATGCTGAAACATTCATTTTAGTATGTTGTGTAGGCCCCACTGGTGGCAATGCAGGCACTGAGTTTTGCATTCATTTACTCACACAAATGGTGAATATTATATTGTGATACATTATTCCATGCATGCTTAACCTATTTGTGTTGTTCTGCAATAGCTGTACACTGAGGAGTCACACATGTCAATTTTTGTTCCATTATATCCCACATGTGCACAATTGGAGACAAGGCAGGAGGTCGTGTTGGCCAGAGGAGTTGCTGCACATCTTTTAGAGCACCTTGAGTTTCACACACAGTCTGTGGTGAGTATTATCCTGTTGCAAGAATGGCAAAACAACATATTACAACATTTTGCATGTACAAAAAACTGGTCATCACTCCCACAACATACACCAAAGGTGAACCAGAGTTGTAGCTTGTTGGACGTCAGACAATAAGTCCTGGGGTACGATTAGTGTGTGTCAGATAAATGAACCCTACATTAAAGTGCTCACCACATCTACATTGTACGTGCAAATGACCATAGCTTGAATGCGGGCAGAGTCCGCTTTAATGCTGAAGACTACAGCCACCCATTCCATCTTTCGAGTGATCCTCTGAAAGCACCAATTGAGCCGTGCGCATCGATGCTGTGTCGTGAATGGAAGAGGGACTAGAGGTGTGTGTGTGTTTGTGTGTGTGTGTGTGTGTGTGTGTGTGTGTGTGTGTGTGTGCCTGCCGCCTCACTGCTAGTAACCAGTTGACAACACTTTGTGTTGACACTTCTGTGCTCACAAACCCTCTTACTGCCACTGCTGCCCTTATAATAGCATAATCTTGGCAGACATCTGTGTTGCAGGGACATGCAGAACCTCATCCACAATTGTGAAATGTTCAGGTGAGCATTGCAACCAGCATTGTTACCTAACTGATGCAACATACACAAGTTGGGGGACCATCCTGCCCGTCAGAAGGCCACAATTTAACCCCTTTCAAACTCATTCAGCTGGCTGTAGGGAGTGCGTCTCCATGACAAGGCATCTGTTTGCTTAAACATTGATATTGCACTGAGCCTTACAGCTGTAAACATTCTGGAATGTGCCCTCTGTTCGATATAACGTGGACAGAGAATGAGAGAGAAAAAACTGCAATCTGCAGTGAACAGGACAGTATGTCTGGTAGGCAGCATGCAGTAATGGTGGGTCTACTTGCTGTCAAGTGTCATCAGGTCATGTGTGTATGTGGTGTCGATGCCGGGGCGTGTGCAGAATTGCAACCACAGGAGCAGTTGGTGTTCAGGCTGATATGTGTGGCAGAGGTTTGGAAGTGTCATCGGGGAAAGTGGAATGTTCACCGTATTGGCACGGCTAAGTAGTGGTCTCGGTGAGCTAATGGTTGTGTGTATTGTGTTCTGGGTGAGTTTGCCTCCTTCTAGTGCAGCAGTTACGTCACACGATCGCTGAGTATATAATTTGTTTGCCATTCCTAGTTTTGTAGATTCTCCTGCAAACCTTGCAAGATTAGCACTCATGAAAGAAACTTTGCCATATCCTTTCTTCCAGGAGTGCTAGTCTGGCAAGGTTCACAGGAGAACTTCTGTGAAGTTTTGAAAGTAGGAGGCAAGGTACTGGCAGAAGTAAAGTTGTGAGTGGGGACCGTGAGTCATGTCGGGATATTTCAGTGGTAGAACACTTGCCTGCAAAAGGCAAAGGTCCCAGATTTGAGTCCCGGTTCCATCACACAATTTTAATCTACGTTTGTAACATGGATTCGAATTGGCAGCCTTGTTCAATGGTGACAGTGGCAGGGCAGCCGAAACAAGCAATCCACATGCAGAAGAGTTCTCATGCCACTTCTTCTGCAGTAATGTTCGGTAGTGGCACTGCTTTCACCCACTGTGTTGTTCTGTCAATTGTGTAAAGGGTGTATTTGTAAACCTTGGAGGGGGGGGGGGGGAGGTGCACTAAGTCTATGTGGACATGTTGAAACTGCTCTATGGATCTACATCTACATCTACATACATACTCCGCAATTCACTGTAAGGTGCGTGGCGGAGGTACACCGTACCACTACTAGGCATTTCCTTTCCTATTCCACTCCCAAATTGAACAAGGAAAAAAAGAATGCCTATATGCCTCCGTACGAGCCCTAATTTCTCTTATCTTGTCTTTGTGATCTTTACGCGAAATGTAAGTAGGCGGCAGCAAGATCGTACTACACTCAGCTTCAAATTCCGGCCCTCTAAATTTACTTAACAGAAATTCACGAAAAGAACGTCGTCTTTCTTCCAGCGATCCCCAATTGAGTTGCCGGAGCATTTCCGAGACACTCGCGCATTGGTCGAACCTACCGGTAACAAATCTAGCTGCTCGCCTCTGAACCGCCTCTATGTCTTCCTTCAAACCGATCTGCTGCGGGTCCCAAATACTTGAACAATACTCAAGACGTGGTCGTACAAGCGTTTTATACGCGGTCTCCTTTACAGGTGAAGTACATCTTCCCAAAATTCTCCCAATAAACCGAAGTCGGCTGTCTGCCTTACTCACAACTGTCCTTACATGCTCATTCCATTTCATATCGCTCTGCAATGTTACGCCTAGATATTTGAACGACGCGACCGCATCAAGAAGCTCACTACTGATGCTGTATTCGAACATTATAGGATTGTTTTTTCTACTCATGCGCATCACCTTACATTTTTCTACATTGAGAGCTAGCTGCCATTCTTCGCACCAACTAGAAATTTTGTCTAAGTCAACCTGTACGCTATTACAGTCAGTTACAGACGACACCCTCCCATACACCACAGCATCATCAGCAAACAGCCGCAAATTACAACTTACTCTGTCCATCAGATCATTTATATAGATAGAAAATAATAGCGGTCCTATCACACTCCCCTGGGGCACGCCTGACGATACACTCGTCTCTGATGAGCACTCACCGTCGAGAACAACGTACTGCGTTCTATTACTTAGGAAGTCTTCCAGCCAGTCACAAATCTGTGAACCTATTCCATAAGCTCGTATCTTTGTTAGCAGTCTGCAGTGTGGCACCGTGTCAAACGCCTTTTTGAAGTCGAGAAAAACACAATCCGCCTGTTGCCCTTCGTCCATGGCTCGCAAGATGTCATGTGAGAAAAGGGCAAGCTGAGTTTCGCATGAACGATGTTTCCTAAACCCGTGCTGATTCATGGAAAGAAGCTTTTCCGTTTCAAGGAAATTTACTATATTCGAACTGAGAATATGCTCCAAAATTCTACATGAAACCGATGTCAACGATATTGGCCTGTAATTGTATGGGTCAGTTCTCTTTCCTTTCTTATACACTGGAGTCACCTGCGCTTTTTTACAATCACTAGGAACTTTGCGCTGAATTAAAGATTCGCTATAAATGCAAGCTAAGTAGGGGGCCAATGCTGCAGAATAGTCTTTGTAAAACCGAACTGGTATTCCATCCGGACCAGCAGACTTTTTCGTATTTAGCTCTCTCAGCTGCTTCTCTACACCGGAAATACCTATTGCTATGTCCCCCATTTTGGAATTAGTACGTTGATCAAATGATGGTATATTTGTGCGGTCCTCCTGCGTGAAAGATTTCTTAAAGGTTAAATTTAGAACTTCAGCTTTCCGTTTGCTTTCTTCTATTACTGCCCCGGAATGATCAACTAGTGACTGGACAGTGGGCTTTGACCCGCTTATCGATTTTACATAGGACCAGAATTTTTTCGGGTTCTCGGAAAGATCTTTTGCTAAGGTATGGCTGTGATAATTATTGTATGCTTCACGCATCGATCTTTTTATAGACGCACGAATCTCTACTAACTTTTGCCTGTCATCATTTGCGTGTTTTTTTTTTTGAATCGAGAGTGCAACAGCCTTTGCTTTCTCAGCAGCTTTCTAACATTATTATTATACCACGGTGGATCTTTTCCATCCTTTATCGTCTTTACTGGCACATATTTCTCTAACCCTTCATTAACAATGCAAGATGTAAGGAAACTACCCAGTGGGGGCTTTCTGTGGCATGATATTTTGTTCTGTTGACACAGTGTACAGCTGTGGGTCCATTCTTGGAAGTTACACTTCATGTCATGACAAACAAAATTCTCAAGGACGAGTCTTGTGGATGCGTATATAACAGGGTGCACTATGTCATAGAGTTTGAAGAACACTTTGTGCTGTAAGGTGCAGGGGATGAACAGTCATAGTTTGCCAATGGACTTGTCATACCAACTCTCACCTACTACACCTGGATAAGTAGTGCGTACTGGTTTGAGCAACTTCTAGTCGGAAATCAAGTCAAAAGTTCGTCATCTGTTGATTGTGAGGCAGTGAAGTTTGACAGGTTGAAAAGTGATGTTACCGGTCCCACCCATGGTAGAAAATCTGCAACAACATTCTCAGCAACCATAATATATTGCATGTCAGTGGTAAAATGTGATATGAAATTGCACTAATGGAAGTGACGTGGGGGTGGTTCTTTCTGGGGGTCCCTTATGGTGGCGGCTAACAGTTTGTGATCGGTGAGTACATAGAATCTTGAGTCTTCAACCTCTGTATGAAAATGTTTTATAGCCTCGCAGACTGCTAATAGTTCACAATCGAAGGCAGAGTAATTCTTTTGCATGTTGTTCAGTTTCATCGGGAAGAACCTGTCTGTTTTGATACCAGCTGCTTTCAAGGTGTCGAACACAGTTTTTACATGGATTTTGTCGTCTTCTAGTGTAGAGCTGAACACCAGAATGTCATCTAAATAGGTGAAACAAAAATCAAAGTGGAAAAAAACTCTTTACTAAATAATTGTGGAAGTGTTACAAAGACAGACTGGCATGTATCAATATTGAAAGAGGCCAAAAGGTGTAGTCTTTTCAACACCTTCAGGTGCCATTAGTATCTGATGATATGCACATTGGCAATCAATGACTGAAAAATATTTGGAGACAGACAAGGCATGCATAATATCAGCTATGATAGGCACAGGATACTGGTTTAGAAAAGTGTGGGTGTTGACCAGTCTGTAGCCTTCTCACATTCTCTTGGTGTCATCTTTCATATCCACAAAATGTATCAGCTTGGATCACATGCTAGAAGACTGCTCAAGAATATCAGCTTGTAAGAGTTCAGTAATCTGCTCATTTGCAGTCTGCATGAATTCAGATTTTAAGCATCTAGTTCTACAAGAGATTGGAGGTCCATAGGTTGGACGTAGTTTTTGGACGGTTCCATTTGTAATGACTAAGACTCTTGGTTCAATGCATGCGGCGCTGTTTGTCAAGACTCAGGTGCTGTGCAGTTGCTGGCTGGGGTGACGAGAGGTCATAGCACTTGGCATGGCTAGGTGAGTCTGAAGACTTCTGAGGGTGCTGTTCAGGTGTTTTCAGGTCAGCAGCTCATATCCGTGTGACCGTGGTATGCCGCAGGGCTATAATCTGAGTTGGTGGTGTGGTGGGCATTTCTAGAGAAGATGGCTGTGCACAGGGCTGACAAACACTTTGGGAGTCAACAAAAAAGTCATGTTATGCTGGTGTGTAATGGCAGCATTGTTTTTAGTTAGCGGCACTGGCACAGAGGGCAGGTTTAAGCAATATGGTTGTGCCTCTCTTGAGAGTTTATTGTTTTTAAAAGGAGCCTTAACCTGCCCTGTGTGAGGCGTCACTGGCGGCAAAGAAGTTATCGTCTTAGCCACAGGGGAAAAACTGGTGCTAGTGGCAGCATGACAGCTGCCGTGCACAAGTTACTGTTTGTGTGTGTGGTTGTCATGGCAACATTTGAATGTTTGTTGTTGTTGGTGGTGGTGGATTTTTAAAGGGGGGATAAACGACTGGGTTGTCAGTCCCCTTTGAATGTTTATAAACTTCCATGTCAGAGTTTCATGGCTGTGCAGAGTTTGCAAAAAGGAGATTAGCATTGCAAATTTATTATTTTTTTTTTTTTCTTTTTGGAGAGTCACTGTTCACACACTCAATTGAGGCACCGGTACCAACCTTAGGTTGGCACTCCATGATGCACTTCTGTAGTGTCCTGATTTGGTGCCGAGTGGCAGTAAGCTCAAACAAACATAGCCTTTTGCATATGAAGTTTGATCTTGAACTGCTCCTGTTATAAGCGTATCCTTGGGTCTATCTTGGCGAACAGTTTGTCTCTTGTTTGCTGTAACGCAGTCGAGAGAGAGTCACACAAACTGACTAGTTGGGAGTGCGAGCTTGATTCGGTAACTAGCACACTAACAGTAGCACACTGGAAATGTTCTCCATGAGGTTTGAGAATCCCAGTATCAAGACATACATTAGGAAAAAGTACATGATGTTTAAGGAAGTCAATATCCAGAATAGGTTCTGGAATGTCTGTCCCCAGTAAAGTCCATCTAAGTATGCACTTAGGTGAAAGGTGTACAGACAACAATGTACAGCCTACACACTTTAGACAAGTGCCATCGACAGTTTGTAACTGGATATGATGTAGTCAAATGTTTGCTGGTTTCACTGACAGTGGTAGCAAAGAGACATCTGTACCTGTTACACAATCTCTGATGTACAGGTGAGCACACTTGGGGGATGTTTCACATACTAAACGAAGGGAGAGCTGGCCCCTGTCTTTGACGTTGAAGGTGGCAGCACCTAGACTGACCTGCACTACACATTTTGGTGATAGCAAGGCAAGCTGCATTTCTTAGCATTGCACCTGACTTTGCTACAATAGTAGCAGAATGAGTAGTGTTGTAGGTACTCCTGAGGCATGTGGCTCAGAGGGGGTAGTTCATCAACTGAACCACAGGAAGCATTGGAAGCTCAACTATGAGTAGGCTGAGGTGGTGGTATAGTTGCTACTGTTTGCGGCTGGCCCAGTGAATGGTTCCTCGTGTCTAGGTTTTGGCAGCGTGGTAGCGGGAGGCGGCCTTGGTTTGCTAGGTATGGAGCTCATGCTGGAGAGTAGACTGCTCTCGGTCGGCAGCACGGATGCATTCATAAGATAGTTTGTCTTTGTGACCATAGATGGCAGTTGGTACAGGAAGAGGCAGTTTCCCAATCAAGATCGACATGATGGTGTCATCAGACATGGCCCATTCACTGACGAGGAGTATGAGGCAGTGCCACAGCTGTGATGGAGTTTTGTCACTCAGGTGCTCCTCATAGAGGAGGTGCTGAACAGTTTCAGTTGGTGTCGAGGTGACACATTACTGTATTATTCTCTTGGCAGTCACATATTTGTCTACCCGAGAGGGTATGCTGTTTAAATCATAAATCAAGTCTGTATGGTCATGGGGTTTGGTCAGCAGACGGATAAATCGTGGGCCATCACCAAGTGAATAGTGTTGAAAGATTTGCTTGACAAGAGCAAACTAGAATTCAGGGTACTCGTGCATGACACAGGCAGGTTTCATAGTCTCTCGAGTGGCTGGT
Organism: Locusta migratoria; assembly: GCA_026315105.1. Classification (NCBI taxonomy): domain Eukaryota; kingdom Metazoa; phylum Arthropoda; class Insecta; order Orthoptera; family Acrididae; genus Locusta; species Locusta migratoria. The sequence continues at coordinate 17,324,843 of CM048755.1, forward strand.
AGGTGAAGCACAAGCTTGGATGGCAGGTTCCAGGTGTGGGTGGACTATCTATCTTTGAGCTCTCACAATGTGGCCAGAGTGCCCAGTGGCACTTTAAAAACAGGCAGTTGGGCAGTAGGTCTGTTCGACTGCATAAAACAGTCATCCAGCATGGCTGAAACTCTCAGCTGAGACAAGTTGAGCTCAAAACAACTGCGGGTAAACCGGCATGGCTGTTACAACATGTGGTGTGGTACACGGTTGAGTATAAGGCATATGTTCACATGTGAAATCACCCTGTCCACTAATAGTGGTTCACAGCACTTGACTGGAGAGGCACATTATCACATAACCTCTGCTCATTGTTTACAATGTTCACAGGACTGATAACCTTTGTCATTTAGTCCCTTTCAACATCATACCAACCAACCGTAATATATAAAAAAAGGTTCAAGGAAATGGTACGAAAAAGTCAATTTTCTGAGGTGTGTTCATTGGTGAATTGATAGTAACACTAAAGTTATTAGAATAAGTGTTCAGTGGAGCAACAGAAGTGCTCAGAAACTGTACATATTCTTGAGGTGCCATTTGCATGGAAGGATATTGTTGAAACCTATTAGGGACAGAAAGTGGCCTGTCTATAAAATTAGCACTGCTTGCTTCCACACCATAATTAATGTCTGGTTGCACTACTCATGGTGCAGAAAATGCAAATGGATTATTCTGCTAGCAGAAATCATAGCTTGATGTAACACATAGTACACATGGTGTAACAAAGCCAAAGTCACACAAATTGTTCACAAGGTTACTCACTCAGAGTGGTGAGGTAAAAAGTTGAGGTGATGTAGTTTGAGATGATTGCACTGTAGCAGAAAAATTGAAATTCAGTGGGTTAAACATGCATTCTTCGTTGTGCTGGTCAACACTGAATCCTGGGGACATGTTGCTTGTGACCATTGTCTTGGCGATGTGGTTGAATCGTCACATGTAAGTAGAGGTTTCACAATGCAAAAATCCTGAAACTCATGCAAAACAGTGAAAGAACTAACTCGAAGTCACCAATATGGAGTAAAAGGAAGGTACTAGAATACCAAATAATACACCCTCTACCAGAACACTCATTTATTGTACTCTGGTGGACAACTGATAGAAGAAAACTAAACTAAAACGGCACCAAGATGGTACATCCACTTGGCTCGCAAAGATCACAAGCAAAAAGATATACATTGGCACTTGGTGGTGGTTCGTAGCTTGCTACTCTGAGATCATTGCCACAAAAATATGGCTGAGAATCCTACTTATCTGTTGGGAAAAAGCTTTCAGTACTCTTCTGGAAATACCATCAATTCTATTTGAGATTTTACTTTTAAGTGAGTTAATTATTTTCCTAATTTCAAAGGGAGGGATGGGTGGAATTTTATTTTTTTCAAATTGCATAGGGATGGCCTCTTTCATTAACAGCCTTGCCACTTCTAGTGAACTTCTAGATCCTATTTCCTCCACAACATCAAAAAAATTATCACTACAAATATTCTCAACTTACGACTTTCTTTCTTTTTTTTTTTTTTTTTTTTTTTTTTTTTTGTAAATTTTTCATTCAGTTTGATGATAATACTGTTGTCCTGTATTTTTGGTTGCCCTGTTTCAATAATATACCAAATTGTTTCAATTTTACTATCACAGGTAATAATTTCAGACATGATAAACATACTTATAGATTTTCTCATTACAGTTCTTAACATAGAACAGTAGTTTTTAATAATATTTGACTGTTTCTTGGTCAGTACTCTGTCTTGCTGTTAGATCAAATTGCCTTTACTGGTTATAAGATTTGCTTATTTATTTAGTAATCCATGCTTTTTTACACAATTCCTTAAAATCATATCCAGGGGAAACAGATTTCAAACACACAAATGTATTATGAAATAAGTTCTATTTTTAATTAATATTGTCACGTTGAAATGGGAGCAGGCTTGACTTCGAAGGCAACTGAACACAGCACTTATACTCAAAGCACGTTTATTACAAACTCAACATACACGCAGCACTGACTGTCTCTAAGGCAGAGTGCTCTGCTATTTATACACAGACAGAATTTACCAGAAATTAGAAGAACAGTTAACATAAGAAATAAGTAGAATTTATAAGTGAAAATAAGAAAGATGTAGAACTTTCTGGAATTGTTAATTACAAAGAAATAAATTTTTGCCGGTGGGTGGGATCGAACTGGAGGCCTTCTGCACCACAGTCCGTGACGCTATCCCCTGCGCCACGCCGGAAGTCGGTGTTCGTGGACTCTCACGGCATTGCTCCCTCTCCTGGAGAAACAGCGACCCGCTGTTATGATCGCTGTGGAGCCAGCTGTAATGTCCTGGATCTTGACCATGTCATTGGTCCTCTGTATGACAGTTCAAGAGAATCCTTCCCTTCTCCGCGATTATCGACGACAGACGTTCCTGTCGTTGCTTCATCAGGAACATTACTGTCCTTAAAGTCCTTGAACAAGAAGCCATTGTCGTCTACCTGCTCTTCAGGATCTTAGTAAGGCTTCATGCGCAGGACGTGAACAATGTCTCTTCGTTTTTGATGTTTCGACGATGGCTCATAATCCTCAACTTTGTATGTGACGTCTGACAGGCGGCGTATGACACGATACGGACCAAAGTATTGCTTCAATAACTTTTCTGACAGTCCAACCTTCCAAACAGGGGTAAAAATCCATACCACATCTCCTGGGCTGTACACAACAGGTCGGTGCTTGTCGTTATACCGCTGACGGTCCTTCTCCTGGGTGTCCAGTGTCGGTATGTGAGCCAGCTGCCTTGCTTCTTCGACCCTGGTGATGAGCTGTTTAACATAGTCATCCTGAGTGTCATCCGGTTGGAACGGGAACAGCGTATCCATTGTCGTCTCAGCTTCACGGCCATGGAGCAGGAAAAACAGAGTGAAGCCTGTGGTGTTTTGTCTTGCGGTATTGTAAGCAAATGTCACCACTGGCAGAATTGTATCCCAATCCTTCTGCTCAACATCGACGTACATCAACAGCATGTCGGCTAACGTCTTGTTAAAACGTTCCTTAAGACCATTTGTCTGAGGATGGTATGCAGTTGTCATTCTGTGGACAATGTTGCACCGTGACATTACCTCTGATACTAGTTTTGACTGGAATACTTTTCCACGATCAGATATCATGACATGTGGTGCTCCATGTTTCAAAATAATGTCTTCTACAAGGAATGTTGCGATCTCTGTGCGAGCGTGAAGGTCAGGGTGAGAGTTTAAAATAGGGAAAGATTAATTTTTAAAACTCACAACCACCAATTGCGAACCAAATTCCTAAACATGCAAAAACACTGGAACTGTGATTGCGACTGTTTGACTCGTTTTCTAGGGGATGAAATCACACGCTCGCAGCTCTCCTTCCCTGCATATGATTAACTAACTACTATTTTTGAAAACACATAAAAGTTCACTTTATGTTGTTTATTTCACAATCTCAGAACCCTGTGGCTGATACGTCTGTATGTCGGCACATTTATCAAATAAAGTTATAGCTCGTGAGCCCCCAGACAAAAATGAATATTTGTCGCAAATTGTTTTATCAACATGTGGCTGTCTCAAACACCGTTTATGTTCATGCCTATGCGACAACATGTGTTACATTAACAAATCACAGTAACTTTAATTCAATGCGATGCACACCTTGTTACGCCGGCTAAATATTCACAAACACACTGTAGCACTCGATTCAACTTGGTGCAGTCTACAACGAGCACCCACACGTGGCGATTACCACACACAAATCTATAACCTCCACCTCGAGGTCCACATGCCGACTGATTGCAGAGTGACGCCGCCCGCCCAGCTCCCCACGTGCTCCCGAGTCGTCACTTCTGCCAGGGTTTTTTCCCCTACGTCATCAACTTCCCCATGTGAGCTGTCTAACCGATTTGCCAATGTACAGCACTCAGCCAATACATTTCTAAAACTTTACTTAAAATTAAAATAATTACACTACACATTAAATAAATTGTCTTCTTAGGTTTTTATATTGGTATAAACATACTTTGTACTATTTATCATAATCGTGCAATTTCTTATGTCACAGATAAGTGATTTAACTGAATACTTCAAGATAAAATACACAAGATTAATTGAAAATAAAATGAGAAATAGTTAATATATTATTTTTATAAACAAACATTGCCATGCTAGTTGTGTAACTGTCTTGTCTTCGTTGGTAATTTATTACTTTTCATTGTCAATTAAACATATTACGCCAGATGTGACTATATCAGCTAATGTATTGTTTATTTATCAACAGGCTATTTTGTAATGAGGGCCTTAAAGGTTCCTAACTGCATCGTATTACTTCAAATGCCAGTAGTATTAGAATATTTTATTTCACGCTGTGCACTGCACTGTGCCTGGGACTCGCCATTGTCCCTCTCTCCCCTCACTGGAAACGAACTGGAAAATCCTAAGTTGGAACAAGCCACCAATGTCGACTGCTCACTGGCCTCCAGTCAGCTACAAGCACACAGCAAATCTCAACGTGGAGAATTTCTACCTATGGCCTAACTATAAATGTTGTCACCCAACTGCGTACATACATTGCTACCATAATTAATAAGATTAAAATTGTGTAACATTTAGTGCATTGGCATGGTCAATGTTTGCAGTGAACTTCATACTGTTTAATTATCAAATGCTATTAATTACCAATATTTCTATTGGGCGGTAATCTTACATCTGGAGCTTCTGCAGTCGGCACAGGTTTGGTGATAGCGTAGCGTGTGAAGTAGTCAGTGCAGACTATTTTTCAACGGTTACCTGTTGTTAACTTCGGGAACCTCCCTAAAACATCAATCTCAACTCGGTGGAATGGAGCTGCTGCCGGCGGAATGGGTACAAGATGCCCTGGAGGTGATTGCGACACATGCTTCCGTCGCTGGCACTCTTTACAGTGACTCACATAGTGCTTGACAGATCGGTAGAGACCTTTCCAGTAATACCTGCGTCTGATTCTGTCTAGGGTCTTCACGAATCCCAGATGACCAGATATTGGAGCATCGTGGAAATATTTGAGAATATCATCATCAGAATAGCTGGCTGGAGATGAGCTGGTACAACAAGTAGCCATTTGGGGCTAGTGGATCTTAGTTGCTCTTATACAATGTTCCGTTTATAAGTTGGAACTCTCCATTGGTCGGTTCTCCTTTCTCCAAGGCCTCTATCGTCTCTAATAGTGCTGGATCTTCCCTCTGTTCAGCTGTACTGTCATCTAATTCAGTGAGGGCTGAAATATCATTAATGCTGTTGTGTACCACTAATGGATTCCTCTAAAGGCAGTCGGCATCCCTGTGTTTGCGCCCGTTCTTGAATACCACTGTGACATCGTACTCTTGGAGTCTTAGTGCCCATATTGCTAGTTGACCTGATGGATCCTTCAAGCTAGTCAGCCAACACAAAGAATGGTGGTCTGTCACGACGGTGAATCGTTTGTCGAATAAATACGGCCAGAACTTGTTGATAGCCCAGATAACTGCGAGACATTCTTTTTCAGTTGTAGAGTAGTTTATCTCGAACTTTGAGAGCACTCTTGATGCAGAGGCTATCACTTTTTCGGCACCTTCCTGAACTTGTACAAGCACTGCACCAATCCCATAACAACTGGCGTCTGTGTGAAGTTCCGTTTCTGGATTCTCGTCGTACAAGGCTAGCACTGGTGCGGAAGTTAGAGCCTCCCTAAGTGCCTGGAAAGCTCTTTCTTTTGTCTCATCCCAGTAAAACTTGGCGTCTCCCTGCAGAAGTTCTTGTAATGGACGTGCCTTGTTAAAAAATCCTTTTATGAAACGTCGGTAGTATGAGCACAGCCTGAGAAAACTTCTCACATCACGAATGTGCTGAGAAGTTGGAAAATCTGTGACTGCCCCTACTGTATCTGGATCAGGATGGACACCATCTCCATTGACTAGGTGCCCCAGGATTTTTATCTCTTTGGCGACGAAGAGGCACTTCTTTGGGTTGAGGTGAAGTCCTGCAGCCTGAACACACTTCAACACAGTTGACAGGTGACTCAGATGTTCTTCAAATGTTTTCGAGAAAACGACAATGTCATCTAAATAGCAGACACGTCGTCCACTTAAGGTGTCGAAGCAAGTTGTCCATCATGCGTTCGAATGTGGCATTACTTTAAATTCATAGAGGCCGTCAAGTGTAATAAAAGCCGTCATCTCCCTGTCAGCTTCGTCAACCTCAATTTGCTATTAACCTGTCTGCATGTCCATAGTTGAGAAGTATGTAGCTCCTTTCAAGCAGTCTAAGGTGTCGTCAATGTGCGGCAATGGGTAGACATCTTTCTTTGTGATTCTGTTCAGCCGCCGATAGTCGACACAGAATCACCATGTGCCATCCTTCTTCTTTACGAGGACCACCGGAGACGACCAAGGACTCTCCGAAGGTTGACTAATGTTATCTCGCAACATCTTCTGCACTTCCTCCAGAATTATCTGTCTTTCAGTTGGCGACACTCTATACGAATGCTGGCTAATTGGCGGATGATCCCCAGTATTGATACGGTGCTTTATCATGGGCCGTTTCGTCTGACATTTCCCCTGCTGAGGTGTGAATGCACCCAAAAATTGGCATTGTATACCTGCTGGCGTTGTTCCTTGGTCAGTCCAGGCCCTATTGGCAGTTCCACGTTTGTTTCCTCCAGCGTGTTGTCTGTACTAACAGCAGGGCATGGGTCTTCATTGATGACATTGAGCTCACCATCCTGGATTGGTTCAGCTGTCCCGATACACATAAGTTGTGACTGCTCGTGACAATTCGTGATCCAAATCTCTCCTTGACCACCGGCAATGCTTATGATAGCCGCTGGTATGTAAATTTCTTTTGTGAGCCTGATAAACTTTTTACTATCAACAAGAACTTCACAGTTTAACCAGTCATCTGTGTTTCTGACTGCAACTCTTCTTATTGTCAACGACGTCACATTGTCAACGACGAATAACTTCCCAGAAAATTCTGTATTATGTGTATCCATCGGAACAACTTCTTCAATTTGCAGCTCAGATCTTCCACAATCAATGATAGCTTGGGATACCTCAAGGAAGTCCCATCCAAAGATGACATTGTGACTACATTCTGTTAACACGACAAATTCAAACGGCTGCATCCTGTTGTTGATGGTTATTCTTGCGACACATGTTCCCGCTGGATGGACGTACTTTCCATTCGCGACCTTCAGCATAGTTGCCCCCGTATCACAGAACATTGTCTTCTTTAGTGTGCCACGGTAATTATCCGATAATACAGAAAAAGAGGCTCCTGAATCAACAAGTGCCCGGACAGGTTGGCCGTCGATTATGACGTCAATGAGATTTACCGACATCTTAGCGACTGTCATCCAAGGAGGATTTTCATCTGCGGTGGCCTCACCTCCGTAGATGGTCGCCTCTCTTACTTTTCCTTGGCACGGCGGCTAGGGGAGCGGCTGGTACCTCTGTACGGTGACGGTGAACGGCTGCGGCGCGTCGGGGAACGACCTCGTCTAGGGTACGGCGATGGGCTTCTTCCCACAGGTCGACTGAACTCACCAGCAGGTGACTGCCTTGGATAGAACTGCTCCGACGGCTGACGTCTTGCGGCAAAATAATCATCAAATACTCGCCTCCTCTCTCTGCAGTAGCGTACAACATGTCAAGGGCGTCCACAGTGGAAACACTGTGGTGTGTTGTTTTCTGTCCTCCAGACGTCTGTTCTTCTGCGGGGCGTCATAGTTACCGGGGGAGTTTGCAGTGGTCGCGTCGGCCGGTTCATGAGCTGCCGTTTGGTGGCTGCAGCGTAAGTCATAGCAGGGCGACGCCATTCTTCACGTCAGGTGCGATTGACGGGGCAGACAGGAGCTAATGTTTGATATACCTCGTCCTCATCAGCATCGGCTCCCTCGTGACTTACAGGGCTCACATCCATGGCCATAATCTGATGCTCGCTCGGGCTAATAGTCCCTGCTGCCATGCACTGTTGTAATTCGTCTCTCACAATTTGTCGTATGAGAGAAGCGAAGTCATGCTGGTCTTCCACAATGGCCATAGGGACTACATTTGGGAGTCTGTCATACTTCTTGCGTCCAACCCTCCTTTGTTGCATCTCTTCAATACGCTGGCACCACTTGATGAACTCTTCTGTCGTAGTGACGTCTTTTATCAGAAGAGCTTGGTACATATCTTCTGCAATTCCCTTCATCAGGTGCATTATTTTGTCTGCCTCAGTCATGTTAGGAATGACTATGTTACATAGGGCCAAAACATTCTGTACGTACGATTGTGTCTGCTCACAATAATGTTGGGCCCGGTTCTTCAGTTGTTCTTCTGCCGAGCGGATTTGTCACTGGCAGTCTCCAAACGTCTTCTTAAGTTCCTCCTGGAACGTCTCCCAATCATTCAACTTGTCTTCGTTGTTTTTCAACCATTGCTGGGCTATTCCGTCCAGGTAGAAATAAACGTTGGCCAAGCACATCGTATGATCCCACCTGTTATACTTGGCGACTCGGTCGAACCCTTTTAGCCATTTGTTGGGTCCTGTCCAGCATCTCCAGAGAACACCGACGGGTGTCTGGTGTGCAGCTGGCTTATTGGTGGTTTCATCTCCATCGTTCTTCTGATAATATGGACTTTTGGAAGGATGTACTCAGTGTATCCCTTGTATTCTGGTTCCAGTCTGTGTAAGCGACGGCTTTTACGTTGCCTAATCAGAGCCACGGTGATGCAGCTGTTGCACAGTGTACCCGGCGCCTCCACCAAACAATGTCGTGTTGAAATGGGAGCAGGCTTGACTTCGAAGGCAACTGAACACATCACTTATACGCAAAGCACGTTTATTACGAACTCAACATACAGGCAGCACTGACTGCCTCTCAGGCAGAGTGCTCTGCTATTTATACACAGACAGAATTTTCCAGAAATTAGAAGAACAGTTAACATAAGAAACAAGTAGAATTTAGAAGTGAACATAAGAATGATGTAGAACCTTCTGGAATTGTTAATTACAAAGAAATAAATTTTTGCTGGTGGGCGGGATCGAACCGGCGACCTTCTGCACCGCAGTCCGTAACACTATCCCCTGCACCATGCCGGAAGTCGGTGTTCGTGGTCTCTCGCGGCAATATCAGGTCATCATCATCAGTTGTATTTTTTGAAATCATATCTTCTATTATGCAATAAGCACACTGATGAAGCCAATTGTATGGAGAACATATTGAAAGGCTAATAAAGATTCTATTCTATTCTATTCCTTGTACACCTTATCCAGGCAGTCTAACTGCTGTAGACTTCCTCTGAAATTTTTAATTGTTAAATCATTAATTGAATACACTACTTTGGAGGACTGTTGTGAATTACTGTATGGACCTATGTCATATCCTATAACTAGCTGTGCACCATGATCAGAAAGATCATTCTGAACAAGATAAGAATTTACATAATTAAATTTATTTTTGGTTTATAAAAAAGTTATCTATTAGTGTGTTGTTGTCCTTTACCACCAAAGTACTAAAATAAGTAATGGATGTCAAATTGAAAGAACCAAGTAACAATTCAAGGACAATTTTCAAAGGATCAACATTGAAGTACCCACAGATAACAATTTGCATTTGTTTCTAAATTTTTCACACAACGAAAACTTTCAACATAAATGGAAACTACTCCTATTCCCTTATTTTCTCTACTTACATGCGCTGACAGTTTGTATCCACTAACATTTACTTTTTCCATATCCTTGAGGATATGATGCTCAGATAGGTATAGAATATTCTATAACATCCTTAGTTTCTATATCTTCCAAGCAAATCAGAAGCTTATCTTCTTATTCTTCAATCTACCAATATTTTGTACCAACACTATTTTCTGCTTTACTTTTGTGAGAATTGCAATATTTTAACATTTTTCGGGCACTGTACACTGATCTTAGCATAACAAAAGAGATACTTCCATCAGTTTCAAATCTTACTCTGTAACACTGACAGAAGTTCCAAAAACGAATGAGAACTTCACTGCAGAATGACACAGTCATTATGGAAACATTCTTAAGGCAGCAGCCTTTCTTTTAGAAGTGATAAATTTAGCAAGGTAAGTGGGAAGGCACTTTGAAATTTCAAAAGTATGAGGAAGGTAATGATAGATCCAAAATTATGGAGGCAAGTTATGAATTGTGTCTAGGTAGCACAGTAAGGTAGCACATGAAATAGTTTACCCATGCCAGGAATTTGGACCAGCACAAACTTCGATACAAACTGAAATTATCATAGAAAAGATGATTGTATGAAGTTGAGGTAAACTGTATGAGGTTGTCATATTACCGGTATTGATATAACTTAAATACATTAATTTTTACTGATAATAATACACAAGTTCCCTTAACTATTTTATTTAGACATCAACTTATCAAAGTTTCACATTTAATTTAGATACTGTGTTTAAAAATAGTTTCACATACCCCCAATGAATGAAGATGTTGTCTGGGCCCAATGCCTGATTTCAGCAATATCTGTGGAGTGTTGATTGAACCAGCACTCAAAACTACTTCTCGACGTGCACTAATTTCAATACCAGAATCCAGCTGCACTCCAGTAACAGTTTCATTTGTGATGAGCACCTTGAAAAAGATATCACACAAACATTGATAGAGGCTGGGTTTTTCAGATAACCTCACAAGAATTTTAGAATATAAACAAACTAAGACGATTTCTGCATTGTGTTTTAGTACAAGACACATCATAACAGCACACCCACCCTCACAAACTCCCACCTCCCCACACACACACACACAGAAACACACACAAATGAGACAGAGAAAAAGGGGGGGGGGGGGGGTCAGTCAGGCAGAGAGAGAGCCTGAGGGAGAAAGAGGGTTGCAGAGATGAAGAATGTGGGAGGGAGGAAGAGAGTGGAAGGAAGAAAGAGAGAGAGAGAAAGTAGTGAAAAATACTGTCAGTTTATAAGAAATTTTTATTTAGAGGTATTGAGAATTTGTACTTGTATGAATGAAAATGTAAGCCATTAAATGAAAACTATAAATGTACTAATTGAAACTGGGAGTAGCTACAAAGTAGATAGGTTGAATAATTCTGTAGCACATTTGTACAAAATACACCAGTCAGCATTATAATTAATGAAGCATGCTAAATTTTTGTCCTTTAACAATTAGTATAGGTTTTCAAAATTCTTTTGATGTCCTAACATACTATAACCAGTGGAAATCGAATAAATGAGCAGTATGATACCAGCATCAGAGGCTGTTCTAGTAAATAATGTGACACGTGACTATAATTTAAGTTAATTCAAATAACTTAACTCATTAAAACAATGTGATTTATATTCAACTTAAATGCTTGTGTGAAAGAAACCATACATACTTGTGAAATTAGAAATCTGATTTGGAATATATACAGTAGAACTCCATGTTGACACTTTTCAAGGGACTTAATGAAAATGGTGTAAAATGCAGGAAAATGTAAACGAGGGAAATATTGTTTTAAACAGTAAAATATGCTTACTGGATCACCCCTGCATTGTCGTAGTTTATTTGTGATATATGTACAAATAGGCATCATAGTACTTGCAAGGGAGTTTATTTATCATGAACCGTAATAAAGTTTATCTGAATTTTGTACTGTTGTAAGCACCAGGAGGAACTGAAACTGATAACTTTATGAGAAGTAGAAATTTTTGATGTAATTTCATTCATCATAATTGACTTTGTCAGTAAGCCTTTAATTGGCATCCATTATTTATGTACCATAGTGAAACTGCACAAGTTTCCTACTTTTTGTATTTTTCAATGTTTCAACACAATGATATTCAATAATTTATTCGTGTTCTCAAGTGCAAATAAATGCATAAGTGTTTTTGTGACATTATCACAGTGTCAGCATCTCACACTATAATCACGTTTTTGACATTATAATATAGGCTTACCGCACCCCTTCAATGTGCAGAAAAACCTACAGTACACAAGCAAACTATCAGTCTCATCTTTTATAAAACTTCACAAAAATACTTAAATAATTATTTGCATTTCACAATGAGAATAAATTTTGAAAATTCATCACACAAAGCATGAGAAATTACCAGGTGTGTAAGGCGTAAAAAACCGACAACGGCACAGTGGCTGATGGGATCCCATCAGCCTCTGTGTCGTGATCAACTACTGGCACATACTGCAAATAATAAAACACGAAATTTACATTTGAATAAACACGAAGTATCAAGAAACTTGACTGCGTAACATTTATAAACACTACACTTGAAGGCGAAAGCCATGCCAATGTCAATTACGCCATTTTTTCTTCATGAACATGGTTTCAAAAACGTAAGGATAAGTGCAAATATGTTAATGCAAAATCGAGGGTGAATTAACATTGTGAACATAGGAAATTTGATGGTACCGACAAAAAATGGAGTAAATGGCAGGAAAATGTAAAATCCGGGAACGTAAAAATGGGGTTTTACTGTAGTTATATTTAGTCAATTACTAGCTAATGTTTGATGACTTAAATGCAATAACATAACAACAAGGAGTGTCTGAAAAGTTTGGTGAATGGTCCCATATTTTACAAACAGTGCTGGCAAGGATGAGGTGCTCGTGCACTTACATTGAGACCATGTCAACAACTGCCCCTATCATGCAAAGCACTGCATGGAGGTGGTGGTAGATGGTGCAACCCAGCTAACAGGATCAGTATGAGAACTCATACTGTTCAAAATGGAGCAACATGTTAACATCACGTTTTGTTTCACATTAGACAAAAATGCAACAGAGACCCATAAGATGTTAGTGCAAGTGTATGGTGTAGAAGCAGTAGGTACAAAGTGTGTCTTTGAGTGGTTTAAATATTTTACAGATGCATAGGAAGGGGTTGAGGAAGAGCCATGTTCAGGTGGACCATACACAATCACAGTCCTAGACAACGTCAAGCAAGTTCAACGGATGCTTGTGGATGATTGGCTTAAGTTTCACAACGGCTGTAGAGATCCAACAATGCGTAGTCTCATTGCTTCTAGCAATTCCACAAGAAGTGTTTGCTGACAGTTTCCAACAGCTGTAAAGCTGATGTCGGACGTTTATTGTAGCCAATGGTGATTACTGTGAGGCATAATGAATGGAGTAATGCCACTAGTAAAATGAGCTAGTGAACGTAAGAAAGTTGATAAGAGGGAAGAAACAGAGATGCAGGTAATCAGAGAGTAGAGGTAAGTACTTTCATATTTGATGATCATGATAATCTGCAGGTTAAAGTGTCTTTAAAGGAAGTAAACGCTATATTGAGAGATTTTGGGGAGGAGAAGTTCTTAGATGAAGGGGGTAGCAATGATATCAAAGTCAGTGAAACTATGAGCTTTAGTGCCTTGCCCCAAATAGGAAAAGCAGATGACAGTATTGGTAACAATTCTGTGAAGGACGTAGTTGCTCATATGATAGTGTAGCAGATTAGCGGCAAACTAAAGAGAGGAAGTCGTCCAAAGCTTTGATCTGAGATTGGTGGATAGATTACAGAAAGCAGCTACATGTGTAAAAACTGATGCTCAAATTAGACTAAGTGTTAATGTACTTGCAACCAAAGAGGATTACTTTAGTTGGTGGCAGATTGAAAAAGATTTGTTGGATGAATTTGAAGAGGAGCCTGTTCAATGAATAAACAGTCACCCTATTATAAAAGTCAACATTTTGGGTATTTCAGTACACAGTTTACTAGATAGTGGGAGTGAAGCTAGTGCTTTGTCTCAATCATTATCTGACTCCATTTCTAATAAAGATAGTCTAACAGTAATGAGAGTAAGTGGTTTGAGAATAGTGGGGTGCTACTGTAAAGGTATCCAAACTGGCGAGAGAAGAAGCATTAATACTGATAGTAATGGGATTCACAATTATTGACCATCCATGCTTAATTGTATCTTGTTTGAGTGTCAAAATGTTACTTGGAAATCATGTACTATCAAAATACAAAGGAAATATTGACTTTGATCATAATGAACTGGTATTAACATTGTCAGAATCAAACGTAATTACTTTGCCTTTCATTGGTAAATATAATGTAAATGGTAGGGAGACATGGGAATTTCCAATTAGTGTGACAAGAAATAAAGTTTATTTGACAGAAGATGCTGAAATAAGTATAAATATGCAGAATTCTGATGAAGAGAGGATATTTATTTTGGAGGGTATAGAGGAGAAAGGGGCAGTCCATTGACCTACTTTTGCTGGAGCAGAATTTAGAATTATGTGACGTTTTATCCAAACATAATAATGTATTATTTTCTAATAAGTCAGGGACAGTGAAGGGATATGAGTGTCACCTAAGTTGCAAGCCTGGGCATGTGTTCTTTAAATAACCATATTAAATACATGTTGCTATACAGGAGGCTGTCAGAAGAGAAATTCAACATTTCTGAGGCACTAGGGTCATAACATCCATGGACATTACATGTGGTTAGTGAACTGTACCTTTGGTAAAGAAATCATGTTAATATACTGCCTTTCTGTGTGAAGTAACAAGCTATCAACACTGAATAGTCCCTTCTGCATTAAATATTTCTGTATGCACATTTGTTGGAGTTAAGGCTCATGTTTTAGAGAGACAAATGTGAGCTGCTTACTCTATACCACACAGTAAAATACTTCAGTCATCGATAGAAGCCCAGCTCTCTATGATCTTCATGGACCATAAGCCAATAACATTTGCCTTCTGGTTGAACAAAACCAATTGTTCACCATGCCAGCTCCAGCAGTTGGAGTACATGTCACATTTCACAACCAAAATCTGCCATATTTCCAAGATGTAGAGTGTTATTGCCGACTGATTGTCCCATGACTGTGCCACCGTCTCCTCACTGTTGGATTTCGATGACGTCGCACAAGTGCAAGGGAGAAATGAAGAACTACGCAAGTTTTGAGATGACAACACCAGTGGCCTACACCTAGAACTCATGCCGATTTCTGGCTGCCTGCAAAAAATTTGGTACAATATCATGACGGTAACACATCAGCAATTTCTCCCAGAGAAGTTCCAGGACGCATTCGACTGTATGCACGGGTTGCCACACCCTGCTATAAACACTACAGTGTCACTTGTGGCTGCACATTTCATCTCACCAGGCCTCTGCAAAGACTGCTTACAGTGGGCATGTGCCTGCAGGGCATGCCAGCGTGCTAAAGTCGCAGATACACACATGTGCCAATCGTCTCCTTTCCTCAGGCAACACAATGCTTTGCCCATATCCATGTGGACATTTTTCAGGCCACTGCCTCTGTCCCAAGGAAAGCACTACCTCCTCACAATGGTGGACTACTTCACTTGCTGGCCTGAGGCCACATCCATCGCTGAGATCACTGCCGAGATGATTGCCAATGCCTTTGTTGACATCTGGATCTCACGCTCCAAGAGCCCCAGTCAAGTCACTATGGACTGCAGCCATCAGTTTGATTGTCTGCTTTTCAAGCACCTGGCCAGGCTATGTGGTGCACAACTAAACCACATGATGAGCTACCACCCAGCATCCAACAATATGGTCGAGTGGCTGCATTGGACACTGAAAGCATCCTTGATGTGCCACAACATGACCTGGACGGAGGCACTACCACTCGTCATACTCGGCCTGCAAGTGACACCGAAGGATGAAATTGGCACATTTCCTGCAGGCCTTGTGTACCACCAACCACTCGCCACCCCCGGCGAATTCATGAAAGACTTATTGCCACCTCAGGGTGCAATGGCCCCACCAGTCACAGAATGCCTGTGCAGTTATATGGCTGGACACTGACTGCACACAGCAACACAGCACGGTACTGATGTTGACTTCAGCACCAGAATTTGCCCATGCAAAAGTCCTGTTGGCCAAATTCACCATGGGTGGACCCACAGGCAGCGCAGGGACACAAAGACTGAAGCAACCAGTGGGGGTAACAGAGGTTGGGACCCACTAGACAAGGCTGAAGCAAGAGACTATGATACCTGGTTTTGAATGTGAATTGGCATGGCGAATACCTCTTGTTGTTCAACGAGGTATCATAGAATATCATCAGAATTACCAGTAGATATTGTGTGATGGCAAACAACCACAAAAGAGTAAAAAAACACGCAGAGAACAATACCGCACTCGTCGCCAATGTTATATTTACTGACTCATACACAACTACACTTAGTACTAGTAAACAACACACTGCATGCTAGCTCTTTCTGCTCTTCAAACTATCCTCTCCTAGAGAATAGGTAATAGGTGGAGTGTTGTCTGTGGACATTTACTCCAGAAATATGGGTGTAGTGGGAGTGACTTAGGACTTGTCAGGAATAAAATTGGTACTTGAGCAGTAATACTCTAAAACTGGTACTGCCGGTACATTGGCTGACGAAGGATGAGTTTTGTGTTGATGATGATGATGATGATGGAGAGGATTTGGAGTTCGCTGGTCTCTACCTTGTCTCTCAGTTAACAGCCTCCCACTCTCTAAGAGTTCCTGGAACCTTTTGGCAGTCTATCTCTTCTTGCTGGATTTCTTCTTCTCCTTCTTCTTCTTCTTCTTCTTGGAGACAGCTGCTAACTGGGCAACGTGCACATCCCACTCAGCAGCTTTCTTCTCTGCCTCCAGCTGGGTGACATATACATCCCACTCCATATGGAGGTATTTTGGGTAGGCTTCCACCAGATAGTCCATGTCGATCTTGATAGGCAGCAGCTCCAACTGCTCGCTTGAGTAGTGTGTCTGGAACTGGATTACAGGTAGTTGTTCCATGTCCCTTGTCATCTCCTATTGTCCCTGCTGGACAAGGGCGGCACTGCTTGTATCTTCATTGGCCATGGCTTGTGCAGCTGTTGGTGTCATCCACAGATTCTGGGGTGGGTCAACTGTTTTCAGGCTGTTGCACTGCTACAGTCAGTGCCTCTTCCGTATGTGTAGTGGCCACTGCGGTGTCTTGGTGTCCTCTTCTGTCCCCTCTCTGAATTCTTGCTCTGTAGCAGGCACCAGGAAGGCTTCTGTCTGTCTCAGTATCACACCAGTTTGATGTAGTCGATAAAACTTGGTTCTTGACCAGCCATCTACATCTACATCTACATACATACTCCGCAATTCACCGTAAGGTGTGTGGTGGAGGGTACACTGTACCACTACTAGGCATTTCCTTTCCTATTCCACTCCCAAATTGAATGAGGAAAAAAAGAATGCCTATATGCCTCCGTACGAGCCCTAATTTCTCTTATCTTGTCTTTGTGATCTTTACGCGAAATGTAAGTAGGCGGCAGCAAAATAGTACTACACTCAGCTTCAAATTCCGGCCCTCTAAATTTACTTAACAGAAATTCACGAAAAGAACGTCGTCTTTCTTCCAGCGATCCACAATTGAGTTGCCGGAGCATTTCCGTGACACTCGCGCATTGGTCGAACCTACCGGTAACAAATCTAGCTGCTTGCCTCTGAACCGCCTCTATGTCTTCCTTCAAACCGATCTGCTGCGGGTCCCAAATACTTGAGCAATACTCAAGACGTGGTCGTACAAGCGTTTTATACGCGGTCTCCTTTACAGGTGAAGTACATCTTCCCAAAATTCTCCCAATAAACCGAAGTCGGCTGTCTGCCTTACTCACAACTGTCATTACATGCTCGTTCCATTTCATATCGCTCTGCAATGTTACGCCTAGATATTTGAACGACGCGACCGCATCAAGAAGCTCACTACTGATCCTGTATTCAAACATTATAGGATTGTTTTTTCCAATCATGCGCATCACCTTACATTTTTCTACATTGAGAGCTAGATGCCATTCTTTGCACCAACTAGAAATTTTGTCTAAGTCAACCTGTATGCTATTACAGTCAGTTACAGACGACACCCTCCCATACACCACAGCATCATCAGCAAACAGCCGCAAATTACAACTTACTCTGTCCATCAGATCATTTATATAGATAGAAAATAATAGCGGTCCTATCACACTCCCCTGGGGCACGCCTGACGATACACTCGTCTATGAAACTGATGTCAACGATATTGGCCTGTAATTGTATGGGTCAGTTCTCTTTCCTTTCTTATACACGGGAGTCACCTGCGCTTTTTTCCAATCGCTAGGAACTTTGCACTGAATTAAAGATTCGCTATAAATGCAAGCTAAGTAGGGGGCCAATGCCGCAGAATAGTCTTTGTAAAACCGAACTGGTATTCCATCCGGACCAGCAGACTTTTTTGTATTTAGCTCTCTCAGCTGCTTCTCTACACCGGAAATACCTATTGCTATGTCCCCCATTTTGGAATTAGTACGTTGATCAAATGATGGTATATTTGTGCGGTCCTCCTGCGTGAAAGATTTCTTAAAGGTTAAATTTAGAACTTCAGCTTTCCGTTTGCTTTCTTCTGTTACTGCACCGGAATGATCAACTAGTGACTGGACAGTGGGCTTTGACCTGCTTATTGATTTTACATAGGACCAGAATTTTTTCGGGTTCTCGGAAAGATCTTTTGCTAAGGTATGGCTGTGATAATTACTGTATGCTTCACGCATCGATCTTTTTATAGACGCACGAATCTCTACTAACTTTTGCCTGTCATCATTTGCGTGTTCTTTTTTGAATCGAGAGTGCAACAGCCTTTGCTTTCTCAGCAGCTTTCTGACATTATTATTATACCACGGTGGATCTTTTCCATCCTTAATCGTCTTTACTGGCACATATCTCTCTAACCCTTTATTAACAATGCACATAAATTTAGTCCACAATTCCTCTACATCCATAGTCCCAGAATTAAACGATGCCCATTCATTTTCTAAGTGCGATCGTAACATTTGCTTGTCGGCTCTTCCAAACAAAAACACGCTCCTAGCCTTCTTGACTGGTTTATGAACTTTGGTCACCATCGACGCTATGATGATATCATGATCACTAATTCCTGTCTCTACACAGACATCGTTAATAAGGTCAGGCCTGTTTGTGGCTATAAGGTCTAGAATATTTCCATTGCGCGTTGGTTGCCGGTTTAATTGCTCAAGACAGTTTTCGGAGAATGTGTCCAAAAGTAGCTTGCAAGACTGCTTGTCTGTACCGCCTGAAATGTAACTAGCGAGGTCCCAATCTATACTCTTAAGGTTGAAGTCACCTCCGACTAATATTACATGGCCCGGATACCTATGCACTACCTGGTGTAGACTTTCCTTGAATGATTCTAAAATTGCTACAGCAGCACTGGGGTCCGGTAAAAACACCCAACTATTAACTTAACTTCTTTTAGACCTGTTATGCGTGCCCAGATAACTTCACAGTTACTTTCAACCTTGATCTCAGTAGAAACAAATAGCTCTTCCCTTAGAAGCTGGATCTCATGGTGTAGCCCATCCAGCATCTTCTTTGTGGCCTTACTTTCGACCTCCAATGTGGTCTGAAGGGTAGCCACAGCATCGTCTACTGCAGTAGGTAAGTCGGGGTGCGAAGGTGCCTTCCGTCTGCGCGTTCCGTGGCCCTTCCTTGCGTTAGGGGGCGGGACAGATGGCATCTCTTCTTTTTCGCACCAGACTTCTCATACTTGTTGAGACTCAGCTAACTAAATAGCCACATTATAGCTATTTGCAATGTGGGTTCTGTCGCAGTTGCTGCATGATGGGAACTCGCTGCTCTTTTTGTCGCAATCGAGTGTGCCGTGGCTTTGTGCACACCTCATGCACCCCACTTCATTTGTTCCGTTTTACTTAACAGTAAATTTTCCTGGAATATCCACACAGAAAAGCTTTGCAGTTAAGATGGAAGGAGTGGTGTACCTCCTAAGAAAATTGAAAAGATGAGTGAGTAAGGAACTTATGCTTATGGCATACTATGCATTCTTCCATACTTACATTGTGAAATACTTCTTTGAGATAACTTTGCTGTAGCAAAAGATGTCTTCCTCTGGCAGAAGAAAGCCATCTGATGTATTTTATGGCTAAGTAACCTAACTCCTTGGAGCCAGTAATTTTCCAGGCATAAAATACACATCATCCCTAATCTATACATCCTGAAAGTGCTCATGCATGCCAAAGAGAATGTCATTTTGTATGAAATAAGGTCTGAAATGCACTCATATGAATCAAGAAAAAGGAACATAATTTACATTCCTTCGACTAGATTAGGTAAAGTAAAAAAATAACTTTATACATGTTGGAAAAGAATTTTTTAATACCATACCACATGACACAAGGAAAATGGATGTAAATAAATTCAAAATGGTGGCAGATACATGGCTAAAAGAAAAAGCATTTATAGTACAAATGATTTCATAGATGATGTACAGTAAAAGAAGTATGAACCTGAATTGTAAATGTCTATATTCTGACTTGCAGATGACAATTTAATTATAGTTTATGTAATTTGTGTTAAAACTAACTTGTGATGATAGAACTACCATATAAGCAAGACCTGTATAATAATATTTATGCAAATCACTGTATACATTGTAAAATTACTTATATTTTGAAGATGCCTCATACAGTTTCAATGAATCAATGAATCATTATAAAATGTCGGTAGCACCACATTTCAAAAGCCTCTATCCTCTTCCTGTCCACACTGTTTATCGTCCATGTTTCACTCCCATACAAGGCAACACTCCACACAAATACCTTCAGAATATTCAAAGTTTTTAGGTGTGTGCACTGATGAGGAATTGAATTGGCAGATACACATTAATGATCTACTGGCAGAGTTCAACAACTTATGCTATTAAAGCTATTGAAAATTCTGGTGACAAACATCTCAGTAAATTATCTTACTATGCCTATTTTCATTCAATGCTTTCATATGGCATCATATTTTGGGGTAATTCATCATTGATCAAAAAAGTATTCATTGTATAAAAGCATGTAATTATAATAATTTCTGGAGCCCACACATCATCATCTTGCAAACACTTATTTAAGGGCCTAGGGATCTTCACAATAGCTTCACACTATGCATATTCGCTTACAAAATTTGTTATTAATAATCAAACCCAATTCAGAAGTAATAACAATGTGCATAGCTACAACACCAGGAGAAAGGATGATCTACAGTATTCAAGGTTAAATCTAACTTTGGAACAGAAGGAGGTGAATTATGCTGCCACAAAAGTCTATGGTCAATTACCAGATAACATCATATGTCTTACAGATAGCCAGCCAGCATTAAAATAATAATAATAATAAAACTGAAAGAATTTCTCAGTGACAACTGCTTCTATTTGGCAGGTGAACTATTACATAGATATGAGTAATTTTACAAAAAATAAAAAATGTAATGTCATGTAATGCTATATTTTACTAAACTGGCATGTTCCAAGTCATTACAACCTATGGAACATGTATTAATCTAATCTAACAAGAACACTACTGTGATGACTATGCTTTCATCCTGGCTTCTAAATTCTGCTTCAGTAAACTTTCAGAAGATTGAGGTAATTTTTCCCTTGGTTGGTCACTCATTCCTGCCACTGGATAGTGTGTTTGCTAGGATTGAGAAAACCACTTGCGCCCTTGAAGTAATTGCAGATTCCCAGAAACATCTTCAAATCATCATATCATTCATCTGGAGTCACAGTGTACAGTTTATGACAGGAAATCAGTGGCTAAAAATGTTACAAAACTATCAGCAGACCATAATTTTAAGTTCGCTCCTTCAAAGCAGTTATTACTTCAACAACATATAAATGGTGTTATAGTTTTGGGGGAACTTCATTACAGGTCATATTTTGATATCGTAAAAAGTGTCACTAAGATACGAATGAGTCAGAAAATTTCTTCACCAGCTCTTATTATTCCTGGCAGTATCACTATTAATCCATTCAAACTTAGAGATGTTGAGAAGTTGTTAGAGAAACATTTTGGATCTGACTGGAAGAGCATTAAATCCCTTATATTAAATAAAATTGTACTGCAACTGAATGCCAATCAAGATGATGAAGGTAGTGCCAATGAAAAGTGTCATGCAACTATGGTGGAAAACACTGTGTAGAAATTAAATCATTTTGTTTTTAAGCAATTTTAATGACAACTGTATGTGTCTTATGACTGTCACAATAAATTATATTTAAGAATTCTCCACCCTTTAGCAATTATTCAGTATTCATTTGGGAGAAAAATAACTGTAATCTTGCTTGTTTCAGTTCCCAAATTGTAAAACTTTCCCATGATTAGTTCCAAAACCAAGCATGTGGTAATTTACCATTTAAATAACCTAAGAAGGAATTATATATGATTATTAAACACAGTGTTTATGGAAAACCCAATTTTTGTACTATTTTTAAAGGGAGAAATGGATATGACCACAGCAACATATAGCAGTTGTTACACCAGCCTACAGATGGCAATTCAGTGCTGATTGCAACATAAATTTATATTTGAGTACAAGTATGTTGGTAAGCAGTGCATTATGTAGTCTTTGTTCTCCCTGCATGTCTCCCGCTCATCATCATCAGTCCATGCAGTGATGCAGCCATGGGGGAGGGGGAAGGGGCTAATGGGGCTGAAGTGCCCCCTCCCCCCAGCACCTCCAAAAGATTTTTTAATTTTATTATTTTTTATTGTTTTCATTTTTTATTTTCTTATACAAGTTGTCACCGGAAATTTGAAATAGTACACATGTAATAAATTACAACCTATATTTTGCCAAGCACAAGTGAACATGACAATGGGTTGCCAACGTGAAGCTGCCGCTGAGAACATGTGCTGTTGTTACTGTGAGCAGTTTTAATGCTACTGCAACCATCTTTGATTCTACCACTATTGTTACTGCTATGCTGAAGTTATGAGCCAATTGTTAATATGCTGCTTAGCGGGTCAGCGGTGCCATTGAGTGGATTCTGATGAAAAACTATAGTGTTATTTTAGTTCAATTTTTACACATAGAGATACTCCATTTCCATCATGTTGCTCCTCTTCAAATTTAAAATTAATGTGAGCCTACTCATTTTATTTCTTGTGCAATTGTTTTAGTAGTATAATTGGTTAAATTATAAAAAGTATAAAAATAAGTCATAAATTAATGAATTCAAAAAGAAACAAAAATAGGCTCCCCCAGAACCAAATCCTGGCTGTGCCACTGATTCCATGTACTGAGATTTTGTAGGTGGACCCACTTTGTCCACTCCCCACATGATAATACATGATGGCCACCTTGGTAGCTAGATTTGAATCTTGTCCAACATGTCTGGAATGTCAAAGAATGCAAAATATTTATCATGGATTCTGCACCCATGGACGGAGTAGAATTCACTGATGCCTTGCAAACAACTTGGTGCCAATTGCATTCAGAGATGCACCACAGAGTTGTAGACTAACTCCCACATTATCTCACTGCAGTCTGCAGAGGCAGAATTTGAGGATGCTCTGCAAGATATATGGTGCCTACGTCATGACATGTGTTAAGTCAATGTACCTCACAAGGTAGGAAGGAAACTTAGGTTTTATATCATGTTGACAGCATGGTTATTAGGGATGGTGCTCACACTGATGTTTTGGTAAGAATGGGGAAAAAATTGGTCCTGCCATTTCAAAAGAAGTATCCAGACATTTGCCTGGCATGATTTAGGAAAAAAATGGAAAACCTAAATCTGGATGTCCAGAGGCAGATTCAAATCACTGTCCTTCCAAATACAAGTTCCGTGTGTTACTAATGCACCACCTGCTACACAGTCACAAAAGCTATGCCAACTGCAGAAGCTCTGAACATTGCAAGGTTGGTTGTATTGTCATAGAAGACATGATTTCAGCATGTATAATCTCTAATCATGAAAAGTTTTCTAGTCAAAACTGATATCAGTGGTAATTTCACATTTTGAAATCACAAATGGACGGCATCTGGCTGCTATCTACATACAAATTGCATTATAGAACACTTCAATAAGACACTAGCAGGTATGTTGTTAAGATATACACTGATGCTGAACAGTGGGACTGAGATACAATACTGTCTGTCTTGCTGTACACATACAATACAGCAAAACAAGACACTATAGGCTTCACACCATTAATTCTTATCATTTGCTGCAAGGCCACAATGATAACATATAAAGGTTTTTTTTGTTTCAACTTGACAATAATCAAGATGACTAGCTGTAGAACAAAGCAGGAATTATATAAAAACATTAGAAGCATTCACAATCAAGCTACAGTAGCCCATTACAAATGGTATTGTAAGTTTCTGAAAAATATCATTACAATAGCATAATGTATATGGCATGCAAAAAGAATAGCTAATTCTCAGGATAAAATTAAAACCATATGGCCAGTCATGGAGAAAGTATTTGGTCAGCAGCACAAAGTTAAGGATATAAGGCCAGTGTGTAATGAAATTTTTTCTGTTACTGATATGTCAGATATAGGCACAGTATTCACTTTCTGAATATAGCAGATGAATTAAACACAACCTTATCTCCTATAAGTAATCAAATAACTCTCTTAGAAAATGCCATTCCGAGATTGTTACCTGAAACAGTCCTCTATGAAACTGACAAGGAAAGATTGAGTCATTAATTACATTACTAAAGCCTGAGGACCTGTATGGAAATGATGGGGTATCTAGCAGAATACTTAAGTATTATTCCACTTCTGTTAGCCCAGAACTTAGCGATATTTGTACCGTTTCCTTTCGGAATGGCCAGTTTCCTGACATTGAAGTGATCAGTAGTGAAACAACGTTATAAAAAAGGAGAAAGGGATGTGCAGCAGTGGATGGATTAAAAAAAAAAGAGCTGTGATGTTAGGCATATTCTTTGAGCAAAATTGTTTGATTGTGTTGAACACAAAATATTGTTGCAGAAGTTGAAACATCATGGAGCAAAACTATTTCACCTAGTGTGTAAGATGTATGAGACAGGCGAAATACCCTCAGACTTTAAGAAAAATGTAACAATCCCCATTCCAAAGAAAGAGGCACAGACAGGTGTCAAAATTACAGAACAATCAGTATAATAAGTCATGGTTGCAAAATTCTGATATGAACTACTTACAGAAGGATGCAAAGTGTGACAGATGATGGCTGATGACCTGGGTCAAGATCAGTTAGGATTCAGGAGAAATGTGGGAACATGGGAGGCAATACGCACCTCAGGATTTATCTTAGAAGATAGATTAAGGGAAGGCAAATCTACATTTCTAGCTTTTGTAGATTTGGAGTAAGCTTGTGACAATGTTGATTGGAATACACTCTTTCAAATTCTGAAGTCAGTAGGGGTAAAATATAGGGAAAGGAACAGTATTTACAACTTGTAAATTAACCTAACAGCTGTTATTAGAGTTGAAGGGCATGAAAGGGACATATAGTGGTTGAGAAGGGAGTAAAGCCATCCTCTCATGGGATGTGGAAACGCACGTGGAGGAGGAAGTGGTGACAGTGCAGTGTGGAATACCATGTTTCTCTACCCTGCGGAGAGTGGAATGAAGGATCCAGTATGTTAGATTTTTGCTTCATGGAGTGGAACATGGCCAATGAGAAGCAGCCTGGTTATCATGTGACAAGCAGAACTTTTGAGCCGCCATATTAAAAATGGAACTTCGTATTTCGTGCCTTTTTATTGTAGTGTACGATATATGAATATAATCTTTTTGAAAGTGTCAGAATATTGAACAAATTTTGAAAAGGCGTCATTTTAGATATGATTTATTATAATAAAATACCGGAAACAACATTTTCATAGCTTTAAAGGTCCTCATATTTAACTTGTGTCAGTGTTAAAATTTGTACAATGTGAAAAAAATCGTTCCTTTGCTATGGTATAATGCATTCTATCAAAGAAGCGTCTTTGTGATACCATGTCATACATGAA
The DNA here is from genome assembly GCA_026315105.1 of Locusta migratoria. Classification (NCBI taxonomy): domain Eukaryota; kingdom Metazoa; phylum Arthropoda; class Insecta; order Orthoptera; family Acrididae; genus Locusta; species Locusta migratoria. The sequence continues at coordinate 17,350,638 of CM048755.1, forward strand.
TAACATATTACAGCATGTTTTAGAAGTGTAGTATATCTGAATCAGAAGCACCTGCCTGAGAGTGGGACCAACGTACTTGGTACCGTCGCAAGCTGTGGTGTAGAAATGACCGGTGGAACAGGTTCGAGTCTGTGCATTTCCGAAATATTTATATTTTTTCCTTTTTTGTTTCCTTAACATTTCTGGTTCTTTCTTATAATTCAATTATAATATCCAATATTCGTTGTTACTTTTTTTTTAAGACGACTTATTACCGTAGTGGTTAGCATCACGAGTTGCGGAGGAAAAGATGTAAATAACAGGTTTGCATTTACACTCTCCCAGATATTTTTAACTATTTGGTTTAATTACGGTTTATGAAACTTATTTGTTAATTTAATACAATTAAAATAGTCAGCATTTGACGTTATTTATTAGAAACAAGAATGAACTCTGTCCATGAAACAATTTGTTGAGTTTTTCGTTCTAGGCCACTCGGTTTTCCCCACGGTGCTTGACTTAAGTTGCAGTTCAGTACAGTGTTGGAACAGTTCAGTTTCATAGTGCAAAGTGAACATGGCTAGCGCATGTTTACAGAAGCAAATGCGGTGTATGTTTACATGTTTATGTACAACACTAAAAGCAAACATTATCACAACAAACATTGTTGAGTTGAGGTGTTGTCCCGTATGTATAAAGCCCCGTTTACACCAAAGTGAACACAGGCGAATGAGCATTCACCAGAAATTCACCTGTGCGTGCACATGTTGGCTTGCACTTGCAAATAAGCATTTACACCGGAGTGAACGGAAGAGAAAGCAGCACACTGCCACAAGGCGAGCATCACTGACAGTAATGTATGTCTGTGGTGAACCACGGATCCTCAATAAGGAGGCCCTGGGCTAGCGTATGCAGTTTGTTGCATATGCTAGCACTGAAGTGGAGAGGACGCGAACTTCCCTTGATGGTTCGCCCCAAAAATGACACCTAGCGGATCACAAGGGAGCACTTGCGAATGCAAGCCGAGCGTGACTGAACACCGCACGCATAGCGTTTATGCCAGAGTGAATTCTCGTTAGCTGCTGCTCGTTTGCTTGTGTTCCCTTTGATTTAAATGGGGCTCAACAAGTAAAATGTATTGGTCAGAACCTATTGTCTCAGAATATGCAGAATATCTACATCGTGGAAAATGAGAATATAAGAGTAAGACAATTGGAGCTGGTGAAAATGATTTATTTTACCATTGACCATTTTTTTAAGAATTTTAGCCAAAAGTGATTATATCTTAAATTTCCTTATCATTCTCAACCACTTTCAGATACATGTACTGTCTTTTTGTAAGAGTATTATATGCCACATGCAAGCATAAGAAAGCATTTTTTTTCCTTCTTCTTCTTCTTCTTCTTCTTCTTCTTCTTCGATGATCGCTAACAAAGGTACCGTGTAATTTTACGCACATCCATCTTTGTAAACACAATGATCTATGTGTCAGTCCACAACAGGCACTGGAGAGCGCTGCAGCCGCAAAGCAAATCATGATGAGTAGCACGTTCTGCGGGATGTAGCGGGTCATTTCAGAACATGCTGTAGCTAGGTACACAGCACGTCTGACCTATACCATGTTGGGACAACAAGTCCTCTGAGAGGACGGCTTAAGACAGGCTTCTAGCCTTTCTCTAACATTATTCAATTTCTACATTGAACAAGCTGTGAAGGAAAGCAAGGAAGAATTTGGAGACGGTATTAAAGTCAATGGTGAAGAAATAAAAACATTGTGTCTTGCTGATGATATTGTAATTCTGTAAGAGACAGCAAAGGACCTGTAAGAGCAAATGAATGGAATGGACAATGAGTTGAAAGGAGCATGTAATTTGAACATTAACAAGAGCAAAACAAGGGTAATGAAATACAGTCTTAAAAAAATCAGGTGATGCTGAAGGAATTAGATTAGGTAATAAAACAATAAAGGTGATAGATGAGTTTTGTTACTTGAGCAGTAAATTAACATACAATTGTCACAGAAAAGAGGATATGAAATCAGAATGGTAATGGGAAGAAAAGTACTCTTGAAAAAAATGAATTTACGAAATTAATATTTGATATTAAGTGTAAGGAAGTCTTTTCTGAAGGCATTTGTGTGGAGTGTTGCCTTGCACACGAGTGAAACTTTGCCAATAAATAGTTCAGACAGGAAGAGGATAGATACTTTTGAAATGTGGTGCTACAGAAGAATGCTGAAGATTAGGTGGGTGTATCACATAACTAATGAAGGGGTTATGAACAGAATTGGGGAGAAAAGGAATATTTGGCACACCTGAACTAAAAGAAGCGATCAATTGGTAGGACACATCCTTAGGCATCGAGGAATCATAAATTTAGCTTTGGGGGGGGGGGGGGTGGGGGGGGAGTGTGCGGGGGGAAAAATAGCAGAGGGAGACCAATACAGTAAGCAGATTCAGATGAATGTGGGTTGCTTTTCTTATGAGGAGATGAAAAGGCTTGTTTAGGACAGAGTAAGGTGGAGAGCTCCATCAAACCAGTCTCCGAACTGAAAACCACAACAACATCAAGAGCATACATGACAAGACTTCTAGTATAATAGGTAATTCTAAGATATTTGTGTTTTCTGATGACATCAGCTTGGCTGTGAAGGATGTTGTTTGCAATAGTGATACAGTATCAAATACTGTAGTTAAAGAAATAGGTTCATGGCTTGTGGAAAATAAATTGTAGTTAAATCAGAGTAAGACTCAGTTTTTTAAGTTTCTAACACACCACACAACAAAAACTGACATTTCAATTACACAGAATGGACATATGATAAGTGAACTAAAAATTCAAATTTCTAGGTTTTCAGATAGACAGTAAGCTAATGTGGAAAGACTACGTTCAGGAACTTTTTCTAAAATAAATGGTGCATTGTTTACCATTAGAATAGGATCTGAAATAAGTGATAGTTCAACCCAAAAAATAGTCTACTTTGCTTATTTTCATTCACTTATGACGTATGGTGTTATTTTTTGGGGTAGCTCCTCTAATTCAAAAAAGGGTGTTTCTTGTGCAGAATTGGGTGGTTCATGCAATATGTGGCGTAAGTTTGTGAACCTCTTGTTGACCCCTGTTTAGGGGCAGTGCAACTAAATCAACTCTAATGATATATGACAAACTGTACTTATATATCTGACTCAGCATCTTTGGAGACTTCCTCTCCAACGTTGCCGCCAACGCTCAAACCTTAGTTTTTTCTTTGCAGTCTTGTGATGAACAATAAAGTGCATATATATATATATATATATATATATATATATATATGCACTTTATTGTTCATCACAATATATATATATATATTTTTTTTTCTTTGCAGTCTTGTGATGAACAATAAAGTGCATATATATATATATATATATATATATATATATATATATATATATATGCACTTTATTGTTCATCACAAGACTGCAAAGAAAAAATATATATATATATATATATATATATATATATATATATATATATATATATATATATATATATATATATATATATATTTTAGGGAATACAACCCTAGCATATCCCATATGTTCTTCTTCTTTTTTCCTGTGTTTAGGTCTGTTGTGTATCACCACCCCACAGACATGCGTTTCCCAAGTGATTCATTGAACTTACGAGGGAACGGTCCAATAAGACATGTCAAAACATACCATGAAATGTTTTGCACATAAAGAAGACAATGAAAGAAATGCACTCCCAAAATTTTAGCTGCTAAGAGACACTGCAAGTATTTTTAAGTTTTTACGCATTTTTGCCACATGAAGAACAGCTTATAACAGTGGTTTTGTACAGCCCAGTCCGCTTAGCGCGCAACTCGGTGAATCACTCATGCAGTGCCACATAGCGGAATTATGCAGAGTTCACAGTCACCAATATTAAGCACCTAAAGTGTGATTTACAATGTAGTGAATGGAAGCAAACACAAACGAATGATCATTTGCAGAAAATTCACTACCATTCACTTGAATATGGGTTGAATCATTTATACTAGAGGGAATAGAAGAGAACATGAGGTAGCAAACATTGCCTGCTAATGGTGTGTTATTGGTTTTTAGTTTTTGGAGGTAATATTCGGCATACAGCATACAATTATACCCTGTTAGAACCACAGCACGTAACTATTCAGTGACTATTCAGTGAGGATTATGGTGCATTTTTGGCGGAGTATGCAAAATGGTCAAGGGAAGGAAGAATTTGTGTGTCTCAATTTGTATGGAAGTGCGACACGCATTGAGATTGTGCACTTTACACGGAATTCATCTCCATATCCCCTTAGCACTGGTCCAAAATTTGCCTTGTATGTCAGCTGCAATTTTTCTCTGGCTTCTCATTAGCATTGAGCAGATTTTTATAAAGAGAACACTAATTACCGATGTCGAGCATCATCTAAGGAGGTGATACGGCTGGCGCTAACACTATGCGTATCAGTTCTACTGGTCTAGTGGATGCCAGGCACCGTGGCTCAGCGTGCCTGGTCAGAGGGCTGAACATCCTCTGTAACAAAGAAAGCTGAGCCAAATGATCAACTAACAACCAATCATGAACAATGAAAATGACTGCAGATCATAGATCTACCAGCATAAGAAAAAAGAAAAAAAGGTGGCAAAGTGCGCGCTTTGTGAACCAGAGAGCGTGGGGTCAAATCCTGTTCAGACCACAAATGTTTTCACTATGATTTTTAACCAAGCATTCACTGCTCAAAGATGGAGTGGCTATGAAAAAAATGTAGTTCCAATTACATGTTAAACTGCAGGTCTCTATTTTCTGATGTTTATTCCATGTAGTTGACACAAAAATGCAAAGAGTCTATTGAATGACAAAAACAATTTTATTTATTTATTTATTTATTTATTTATTTATTTATTTATTTATTTTTTTTTTTTTTTTTTTTTGCACCAGGCACAATGGACAGAGGAAAAATTGATGCATTCAGGCACTTCACAGAAACCACTAGCTTTATTTAGACAGAACTGGGACAGAGTCAGGAATGGTCCCGGCTGTTGTTCTGCATATTGTGCTGCATACCAGGCATACTTCATCAAATTCGTAAAGCTTGGCAAAGAAAACTGGTAATGCACAAATGACTGGAGCTTAAGAATACTGCTCCACTGATAAAACTGAAATGAAAGAGAGGTATCGGAAATTGTGTTGTCTGATAATTTCCTATAAAATGCTTTCCACTGTCAAAAAAGTTCTTTATCAAGAGGTTGAATCGCACTAGTAGTTCCAGGCAGAATCCACATTACATCCACAGATTTTTCGCCGTCCTCCACAAAAACAGAGGCATCATTATGTCCAGACCATGCAACTGCTAGCAATACATTTCGAAGGAAATGTTGAAAATTATTCTTTCCCTTTTTCCAGATTTTGATATGTCGATTACAAGATTTTTGCAATTAAAAAGTCCATTTTTTATTTTTGGTCCTAATTTGCCTTGAGGTTCTTGCAGACAGATATACAGCTGGCTATATCGCTGGCATTATCGTATATGAATGTGTTATTGCATTCATTGATTGGGCAATCGACTCCGTCTTTTTTTCACCCCAAAATGGTAAAGTGCGGTGAGCATGCAGTTCTTTCACAAAACCTGACTGATCAGCGTTATAAACAGCTGTTGCAGGGATAACAGCAAGTTTCATCTTTATGTCACTTATGAACTTCTCTATGGCATTGTCTATCACTGGTAGCTGCTCTACACGTTTACGTGATGTAAACTTGGTATACTATTATGTATAATTTTTTGAACCTTTGTAGCCAGGTCGACGAAGCCTGGAAATTAGCAATGTTCATCTCAGATGCAATTCAGAGGGCCCAGTCTCGTAGATCTCCATCGGTAACGGTGCATTGCCTCTTACGAGCAGTTCTAAATCTTTCAAACAGTTTTTCTTTCAGATGTTTTTGAGTTTCCATTTGGTGCATATTTCTTACTTCATGTAACTCTTTCTTCCATTTATAAAGTTCACGCTCAAATTTTATGAAACTAAAACACATTTGCACACTGCTTAACTTCAAGCGTTTTTTCCCTCCTTCATTTAACCAATATTCCACTGCCTTTTCTTTGTCACTGAAAGCTGATGTAGTATGTGTCTTTTTTAGGCTTGGAAGGTATTCTTCTTCAGAACTGTTACTGGCACAACTGACGTCGTCCGAGTCACAGTTCGTGGAATTGTCACAGTTATTTCCTATTTCTTCTAACGTTTCCACAATTTCAAACGAAATGGCGATATCATTCAAATGAATGTCAAAGAAATCAATCAACAAATGACACATATGTACATCCTCAGGAGAAGTAGGTGATTTCGGCTGGAAACCACGTTTTTCGTATTTCACCTTTGCTAAACTGAGAACGTTAAGTGGATTCCACATTACTGTGACACTGGAAGAAGAAAAAAAAAAAAAGATACTATAAGCAGGCACGCCTGACAAAATCACAATAAATATTAGTTCAGCTTTATCTTTATTTTCAATACTTACCAATACTGCAAAATTCAATTGATAATAGTTAATAGATGAACAACAACCTGAAAGTCCTTTACAAATTACAATGGGTTGTGTCGTGTTTCCTGTTTACAATATACCACCAACCTCAACTATGTGTGTCTGTGTGTGCGCGCGTGCCTAGTTGGGCATGCACTGTTGCTACAGCGCCAGTAGGGGTGTACATTTCTACCGCCACCTGGCGTGCTACAAACTTGGCAATTTTCAGCTATTTTAAAAAAATACTTGCAGTGCCTCTTAGCAGCAAATATTTTGACAGTGCATTTCTTTCATTGTCTTCTGCCTGTGTAAAAAATTTCAGGGTAGGTTTCAACATGTCTTATTGGACCGTTCCCTTGTTAGACACCCTTGACTTCGTAATGCAACTTATTTGTGAGTGCATCGACATGGCGGATAAGATTCATCAATTCATGTGTAAGTGGTTCGCAGAACATGAACAAGTGCTTCACCAACAGCATGAAAGGGATGAGACTGTTCACCACCTGTACAACATGGAATGTCAACTTGCCTTCATGGTGCAGGTAATGAAAACACTGCACAAGAATTTTCCAGATAATTTCTCTCAGGATACTACTTGTGACAGCACTATGAGTGTTGTCAGTGATGTTATGCCCGCATGCAGGTTTAACAGTGTATGTGAGAGTTCTGTGTTCCAGCACTAGTCCTACACGGACATTTGTAAAAAAAAACTTGGTTGCCATGCGAATGCCTCATGTGGACACAGTAACAGCTTGGCCCTGCCCTTTTGTGGCTTCCTCTTGTTCTACTAATGCTCTCACTCTACGCATATGGCAATCGTCTTGTGTTTCACACCCCCCAGGGCCACTGGTCAGACCCGTGTCTGGAACTTTAACTTCTCCAGCTCACACGTTGACAAAATTCTCTCAACCTATGGTCAACAGGCTCACACTTGGCCATCTTCTGCATATGTGCGAGTTTCATCCTCACCCGAGCCTGTGGCCCAGGACACTACTACCTTCGTGCCTTGGCAACCTTTGACTGCCCTGAAATTTGTCAAGTCTTCTCACCCCACTACTCAACAGGTGTCACTTCCACCTCAGGTGCTGGCTGTCACAACACCACCTCAGGACATCTCTGACATCACGCCCCTCTCCGGCTTGTGTGACCTTCCCTTCCCTTGCTCCACCACAACACACCAGCATTCTGGATGTAAACAAACCCCTGCCCCCATGCAGACAAGCATGTCAAACATCACTAACAGCACTGTACTCAAACTTTGCCTCACAGATGGGCCCTGGATCTCCCGTAAACTGTGACAGGTTTGTCCGGAGAAACTCACCACTATGAAACCATAAATTGCTGAACTTTTGGAGACCGTTTTCATTGAACCTTCCTCCAGCAACTGGTTTTCATCCTTTCATTTAGTCGACAAATAAAATGTCACTTAGCATACGTGTGGTGATTATCGTAGACTCAATGCCAGTACCATCATGGACAATTACCCTGTTCCTGGGATAGCTGATTTCATGTATGCTTTGGCAGATACAAAATGTTTTTCTGTCTTGGACTGCAGACATGCTTATCACCAAAGTCCGATGGCCCCAGGGACGTTGAAAAAACTGCTATCACAACTCCCATCAGGTTATTCAATTACCGGTTTATGCCCTTTGGTAGAGCTGGTTAAAATGGCCACCACGCCCGCTCCCTTCCCGCCACAACCGCGGCTCGCTCCTGCCAGCTCAGGATGCGTAGACTCGGGAGTGATGATGTCACACAGCAGTGAGCATTACTGCTTCGCTTCAGCTTGTTAGCTGTTTGTTTTTGGTTTGGTCAGTTCTTCAGACACCTGTAAATCATGTGAGAAGTGTTGTGCTTTGAATGATCAATATTTATGTAATAAGCCATCTACAGTAACAATAATTTTGATTTCAAAGTCCAATGCATATTTTATTCATAGCCTCTGACAACTGGTGATATTTTTCCATTGTATATGAGTCAGTAATCGCATGTGCAGGCATCAGCTGGTTCATGGGTGTGTCGCATTTGCACGCATGCCATCCCCTTTCCTTTAATCTAGTTAATTTTGTACAGTGTCAGCATAGTTGAAATTATTTGGAAATTGAAACTGTCTGTAGTATTCACAGAATATATTTGTAAGATGCATTACTACAAAACACTAGACTTAACCTTGTCATTCAGAGTGTTTAAATAACAAGTACGGTGGATTTCTGATAAATGATACTTTAACTATTCCTGAAGTTTTGTTCTCCAAGAGAAAATGTAATGAATATAATGAGAGTCATATTACAGAGGGAACATGGCTCCCACTCTTCTCCCATTTTTATCCAAGGGGTACATCACCCTTTTACTATTTTATGGGAAGAATATTTTCTTATTACAGTAATTCTCTTGCCGGCCGTGGTGGCCGAGGGAACTGAGGCGCTCCAGTCACGGTCTGCACGGCCACTACGGTCGGCGGTTCGAATCCCCCCTCAGGCATGGTTATTTGTGCCATCCTTAGTCTTAGGTAGTTCATAAGTAGTTTGTAAGCTTAGGGACTGATGACCCGTAGTTAAGTCCCATAAGTTCTACAAACATTTGAACATTTAGTAATTCTCTTTCATAGTTTCCCCAAGCTCCATTCTTGGCAGTTCTCTGCTGCTCTGCTCCATTCTGCATGGTGTTGAGCATTCGATGTCGACTCACATTTAGGTCCTCACATTGTGTGACATGATTGTAATGTCTGAAAACATTTGATTCTCTTCTTCAGCACACTGATGTATTCTTTAACCAACAGGCACTCACATGGGTGAAATTTACGCTGCCTCTTCAACACACAATTTACACACTCGATTCTCAGGCAAATTCCAGTTATCTATCAGCTCACCTTATAGTGCATGACCTTGATACTTATTGATTTGACTTAGTAACCTGATGTGATCATGAATGGGAATTCAAAAATGAAAATCAGTGTAAATGCTGCCACGTGAGTGCAAATGTTGTTTCAAACTGCGTGCATGCCCTGTGGGTTTGATAAGACAACAAATCTGTAAGATTATGTATAAGTATGTCTAAGTAAAATAAAAACATTGTCTGCTTGCACGTACTGATATTGCAGTCTTAAATGAGGCTACCTCAGTATCAAATGAGGCCCTTGATGTGACCCTGTGCTATGATATGCATACAATAGAATTATTTATTATTTCGAGTCATTGTCATGCCTTACATTTATTCATTCACAATATGATTTTTAACAGGATAATTCTTAGCTACTGCATTGCCAGCACAGGTATTATTTTTGAGTTTTCTCTCCAGTGACGTTATAGGGATTGTAGTGAACAGCTATATAGACCCCTCAGTTCTACATATTACTTTGGTGTTTTAGTGCAAGCATAATACATTTAAAAGTGGAAGGTGTATAATCTGTGTTATCAATTGAATGGTGTAATTTTTAGCATGAAACGCGGGATAGTTTATAATTTCAGTAAATCAAGTTCCGGGGTTTGAAATACATATCTACTTCATACCTGAATAGTAGCAGTGGCAAAGGTATTGTTAAAGATAAAAGTCAAACATGTGAAAAAATTTCATTTTATATGGATACCCAAAACATATCTGACCACCCTGTTTATCCAAACAACAGTATATGGATGGAATTGAAGACAAAGTATGAGTGATTAGTATGTAGGGAAGCCAAGTTGGGAAATCAGTGTGTAAAGATGTGCAGAATATTTTAGTGAGTAAATCACAGGGACTTTAAATTTCTAAAGAATGTAGTAGCATTTTGGTGGTCCTCATTGCAGGAGTAAAGAAGCTCACTTAACACTATAGAGAAACACAGGAATTCCAAAATCCAATACAATATTCTAGTAAAACTTGCAGTTTAACAGCAGAAATACATATTTGAAAGTACAAGAAATATTTTGTAGCTACAAATAGCAAATCATATTTAGACTTTCACAAGCTTGTGGATTTACAAAATCAAAATGGTCTCCATATAGGCATAAAGCTGCATTGTAAACTCAGTTGCGCAACATAATAGATTGCATTGTAATCACTATGAGGAAGAAGCTATGTTTATCCAATAAATTGAGGAATTGCAACTAGCAGAGCATGACTATCTGAGAACTTGCCCCCTCATTTCAGACACCACCAATGAGCTGATTCAGTGCAGTTTAAGTGGTACGTTTTACTGGAAAAAGCTCTGTGAGAGTGAAAACCTTTCACTCTCTCATGTGTACACTTTTCAGTAACCAGTATAGCTGGTTGTATCATTATTTTGTGTGTCTCAATTTATTTTTTTATTTAAAGATGTGTTCTCATTAGTAGATATCAAGGATAATGCAATGTGCTTGCCACACGAATGTAGACGTATGCCAGACAGGTGCGATAATCTGACACCCAGAGTTGACCATGCACATGACCACTGCTGTCGGCTACTGGGACTGCATGCCAGGCAGGAGTGTTGAGTGGCCTCTCTTTCGGGACCATGTTCTCAGCACAGCTGACTCCCAGGAGCGGTGGTTTCACCACACATTCCCGATGGTAAGAAAGAGCAGAATTGAAGCTGTGTTTGACCACATCTACCCTTTTGACTTAAATATGTGACTCAGACATGGCAATACTTCATGACTGAAGTTCTCTTCCACTTAAAGTTTTGCTTTGTATGCCTGGATGACATACTTGTGTTTAGTGCCTCAGTTGAGGAGAAAAAAGAACATGTCAAGATACTGTTAGAAATCCTCATCACTACTGGTATCAAGTTGAATGATAAGACAATTACACCAACTATTTGTGTTTTTCAAATGTTCAAATGTTTGTATAGTCTATGGGACTTAACTACGGGGTCATCAGTCCCTAAACTTACAAACTACCTATGAACTACTTATGAACTAGGACCGCGCAATTATCCATGCCCGAGGGGGGATTCGAACCCCCGACCATAGTGGCCGTGCAGAGCGTGACTGGAGCGCCTCAGTCTCCTCGGCCACTGCGGCCGGCTTTGTGCTTTTCCTCAGATTCACCATAGCCACAGAGGGCATTGCTCCACCTCCCAAGAAAGTTGATTCCATCAAACATTTACCCCACCTTTCAACTTCCAAGGGCCTCAGGCACGTCCTAGTCACTATTAACAACTATAGACAACACTTTATAGCCACAGCTGAACTTCAGACACGGACACTCTTGTTGGCAAACAAATGTCTAGCATACGCCCCATCCCTTGGACTCCCAATATGACAGACACTTGCAGTGCTCTGAAGGACCTTTTGGCTAAGGCTGTCACCATCACCCATCCTCACCCAGATGCCGAACTCTTCATCACAACTGACACTGCTTTCGGAACTGTCCTCAGCCAGACTGTTAACAGTGACATGTTGCCACTACAATTTTTCTCCGCACTTAAGAAATGATCAGCCTTTGATCACAAGTTATTTGTGATATATGAAGCCATTAAGAACTGCCGATCGATGATCAATGGACGATTCTTCTATGTGCTCACTGAACACAAGCCCCTAGTGGCTGTCATGTGCAACCCACCCGTGGTTCCTCCATCTCAGCAGTTCTGCTACTTTGACTACATTTCTCAGTTCACCAAGGAAATAAGATACATTAAGGACATGTCACGGTCGATTTTTTATCAAATTTTGATGCCATTTTGTCACTTCTTGTCCTCTTAAACCTTGTGATTCTGCAATCCATCAATGATCAAACCATGCAACTCATATCTGTGTACAGGATGAACAGCCAGTCTAAAATAGGTTAGGGAAATAATTTTAAAAAAATTGTTTAAAAACTTCACCTAAGTTTTACAAATGTTCTTCCACTGTGACATACTCCATGACAACGTGACCAAGGCTGTCCACCTTGCAGGACAGAATGGGCGAGGACCAGTATTGAATGCTGATTCTAAAATCACGCCACCTTTCTGGCACCTGTGCTGAAACTCTTGACTTTCCATGCTACCGTGGAGCCAATAGCAGACACCCATGTTTGATCATGTGTGCTACTGCTGGAGGACTCAGAGGTGCGAGAAAGTTCCTTCGCTTCTCTTCAGTATTAGTTCTCATGTAGAACAGACACATTCTGGAGGTAGCCTCTGTGTGGGGCAAATGGCCGCATGCCGTCCGCTCCCGCCTAGCGGCTGTTAGGTATCAGCCACCAACTGTGTGAACTGTAACCTTTACCTTTTCCATTTTCTAATTCACTAACTTAGACTGGTGCTCATTCATTGCATCTGACCCCAGGGCGAGTCCTGCCATGTATTCCGTATGTCAAGAATACACCCAATATTAACTTGAAGCCTTTCTCTTATTTGCCAATCAGCCACCCTTTCCTAGGGTGCCCACAGGCCTTCAACATTCTGCCTTCCATCTGACAGCACCTCCAACCCACCTTATTTGTACAGCAGTAGGGTGGGTTGTACTATTTTCATATTATCCGCGGGGTAAAGATTAAGTGCTGTACATCTTACCATAGTTCCTCCCTCAAGGCCTTATACACCACCTTCCCCAGAGCTGTTGACAAAATCTGCTGTGAGAAATCCATGGGTAGGGTTTGCCTATTCATTCCGCATGTTCTCCAACAGGAGATCTTTAACAAACTCCACAACCTGGCAGATCCGGGTGTCAAAGCCTCCACCAGGTTGGTTACTGAACGTTTTGTCTGGTGTGACATGAAACATCACTGCCCGGCTTGGGCACACTTGTGCATCCCTTGTTAAAATAGCAAAACAATCATTCACGCCATGCAACCCCCCCCCTCCCCACCTGGCAGTTTTCCAATACCAGTTGGCCATTTCCATTATGTCCACATTTACTTGGTTCGACTCCTCCCTCTGTCGACGGTTTCCATTACATCCTCTCAGCCACTGAATGCACGACTTGATGAGTCGAGGCGACCCCTTTGACGAAGATTACTGTGAAAACTGTTGCTCGTGCTTTTGTACATTCATTCGTGATTTGATTGCCTTGCTGTCATCTCCACTGACCAGGGCTGGCAATTTGAATCATCCCTCTTTAATGGCATCTGCGAATTGTGTGGAATTCGAATCATACACACCACCAACTACCGCCTCCAGAGCAATGGTCTGGTAGAGCAGTGGTTCCGAACACTCATTGCAGTCCTTTGCTGTCATGACACCTTGGAGACTGAGGCATTACTTTTTGTCTAACTCATATTCAGGTTAATGTACAAGGAGGACATGCATGGCACAGTCATAGAGTTCATGTATGGAAAACGATTAGGACTGCCTGGGGAGTTAGTCAAACATGTGCCATGCCCATCTCTCTCAGAGCTGCCCACTCTCCTTGATAGTGTGCGTCTTTATTGCTCCAAAATCAACCCTCCCCCTCCATCAAGTCACATCCCCCCCCCTCTCTAGGGTCCCTCGTACATTGAGACCTGTCAGTTTGCCATGTTCCATGGTGACACCTCCCCCCCCCCCACTACAGTCACCATACTCTGGTCCCAATCATGTGCTCTGACATTGCCAAAACACCTTCGACATCCTCCAGTCACAGTCTACATCGATCAGGTTAAACCTGATCACATTGAGCCAGCAACTGATTGCCCTCCTACCCTCCTACTGAAGATGTTGACAGGTCACCCAGCATGCATGACACACCTACTATCATCACTCTGTCAAATGCTCCTCAACAGCCAGGCACTCCTGCTTCTTTCTCAGTCACACGATAGACACCTGATCCCTCCACCGAACAACAGTTTCCCTCCGTTGAACATTCCTCCTAACCTTTCCTCTCTGTTACCAAGGCTCTCCCCCCACCCCTGACTTCCCATTCCGTGGTTTCACTAGCCACCCTCTATCATCTTCTCCTGCTCTCAAGTACACTGTTCACATTTCCCTCCTCTCTAAATCATTGTACACGATCAGTCACTTTATACCTTCCGTCTTTACATGAGTACTTTGCCACCACCTACACCCATCGAGTGTCAGTTGATTAAGTGCTTTAATCTCCCCGATCAGGTCGATTTGGATGTACACATGTGTTTATGCTCCCCACCAGTGAAGTGCTTGCCTACACTTCCCTGACTTCACCAACACATCTTCATCCCCCTCGACCCAATCAACTGGTGCACCGTCCACAACACCTGCAAGAATTTGTCGTTGGAGGACTGCCTACATGTAGATGTCGCCCTCTGACACCCATTTCAGATGAAGCCATTGAAATCACAGGGGGGTGCATGTTACTTCAGAAGCCGTCGTCACCCTGCTTGTACCCCTCTCCTGGCTCAACAGTACTACTCTGTAATGCAGGAGGGTTGGGGGGGGGGGCGTGTTGTGGAGCAACTAAATCAACTTCATTATTATTATTATTATTTTTTTTTTTTTTTTTTTGAAAGATTTTGTAATACTTCATGTTTGAATATTCCAAAATATTCTGTGTCTGTTCAAAGACCAGCAATCTGGAGTGTTCAGTGTTTGCATAAACAGCTGCACTTTCCATACAGGAGGGGAGTTCTGTTCTGATATTATGCCAATATCATTAATAAATATTTCTTTCACTTCTAAGAGCTATAATTGTTTGATGACTTTGATTTCAAATTTGCACTTCATCCTGGTTTTCATGTGATAATACAAACAAGTAAATACATAATAATTACTTTCAAAATTTCCATCTGCATTTTACTTTACACTAAGTAGTACAAATGATATGCTTCCCTTGAGTAAAACCTCATTTTGAAATATTTCCTTTTAAAACTTTAGTAAAGTTAACAACAAAACAACAAGGTGGTATTAAATACCTTACTAACTGCAGTGTTCAAAAGCACTTCTAAATTTTTGTGCTTCATAGCTGGTAACAGGAAACCTTGAAGACTGCTCCACCGTTCTCCTTTGTGTATTGTGCTTTGTATTAGATTGAAGTATATTTCTTCACTATTTAATTCTAATTCTTCACCAGCTTTTAGAAAAATATCAGCCAATTTTATTTCTTCTGGATCAACAGTATTTATGGGAATAATCTGGTTTTTCATCTGAAAAGACAGCATTTATTACATTACTCAAGAAAAAATGAAAAAATTAAAGAACTGGACATGAGCACACATCATCTAGTACAGAAAATTAATATTTACTACAGTCATTACTGCAACTAGCATAATGGTGGTCAAATAACAATGAATGTCATCTTTCATTCTATATATTCTGTGTCATTTTCAAATCTAGCACAATGAAATCATAAGTTAGACATACCTCACTCTACATTTTTAATATTCTTATTTGGAAGATTATTTTCAAATTAACTGTGGATTAAGTCCAGTGTTTGCTAGTGTCTGCAAAGATGGTGATCAAATTATAAATATGTGCACTAAAAGTGAATTTATATGTACTAGCAGACCACAAAACCAGAATTTGCGTGAAAGTGGAGACTTGTTAATTTGCCTTGAAGAAATAGATCCCTTAAAAACATGAGAGTTACGTATTTTCATATTCAGAAAAGAAATAGGGTGAATTTTCAGTGATAGAGCTAAGGTATTAAAATACTCTCACAAAACTCACCTTAATGAATGGCCTGTTAATACAAAAACTGTCTGTAAATGACAGAAAATGGCTATCAGGGAAAATACCAGTTAGGTTTATTGCTTTTGAGTCATTTGAAGTGGCTATCATTTGTGTTGTTTCAAGCAATTAATATTTTAAAACACACTTATTAATACATAAGAAATCCTTTAATCCATGAACATAAAACCAGATTCAGCTACTCTATCAATCTGATTAAAAAAAAAAAAAACAGCTTTCTGTTATCAAAATACGTACGGTACCGATCAAACGTTTTGATCACCTATCACAAATATGGATTTGTGGTTAAAATAGGGAAAGTTTTAAATAATCTATCATAGCCCTGTTCTGATACTAGAACAAGCATAAACATGTAAATTTGGGACAACTCTGTTGCATATTTGACTGGTTTTCCATACGGTGGGGCACTGATGAGTAACCACAACACTGACATGTCTTTACCCAAGATGTGTCCACTCAAATTGGCCTCCTTCCTTTGCCTGTCTGTGTAGCAAGCAGTTCAAATTAGTTTTCAGTACAGTGTGTGCAGTTAACAGTACATTTAGGTATCTGATCAGGTGCATATCATATTACCTCCAGATGGGATGGAAGCAGGAGATTGGAATTTAAAAATGTGATGTAATTGTAGCTCTGCACTATGAAGGCTATTCTAGTAGGACAATAGCAACAAAAGTTAGCATAGCCTAATCTACAGTGGTGTATACATTGCAGTGGTTCAAGCAAACCATTGCCAATGCAAGTGTTTCGCAATCTGGAAGACCCCTTGTAACACCACACAGGAAAGATCAGTTCATATGTGTACAGAGTAAACCTCAGAGGACTCGTACAGCACCTGAAATTCAAAGGAAGTGAATAATATGCAAGCTGTTCCAATCTGTCTCAACAGTGCAACGCCGTCTTCTTGAATGATGTTTAAAGTGGTGCATAGCGGCCAAAACACCTTTATTACAGACACAAAATAAGGTGAAAAGGATGCAATGGGCACAGCAACACAAAAAAATGGAGCGTGCAGCAATGGTCCAAGGGGTTATTCAAGGATGAATCAAAGTTTGTAGTATTTGGGAGCCATCGTCGAATGTTTATTCGTTGACTTCATGGAGAACATATGAACATTCAGTGTGTGACATCTACAGTGAAGCATGGTGGAGGGCCAATTATGGTGTGGGGATGTTTTTGGAGGGGGGGGGGTAATAAAGTTGGTGATATTGTGTGAATTAATGGAACATTAAAAAGGGAAGGAAATCACAGGATACTGATCAATAAATGCAGTTCCATCTGGCAAGAGGCTTATTGGTTGTGGGTTTGTTGGGGGTTGGGTTGTTTGGTTGGGATAGGGGGACTAAACTACTGAGGTTATCAGTTCCGCGGTGAGGAGGGGAAGGAGTGAGGATGATAGGAAAGGAGGGGAGGGGAGGGGAAAGGGAATGCAGTCCAGGAAGTAAAGAAGGTAGGAAGGAAAGAAGACTGCATTAGCTCGGGGCCCCGTGCTCGCCACACACGTACTCACGAAAGAACCGTGAGCCCCCTGGGGGGATGGGTTTGTTCTGCAGCAGTACAATGACCTCAAACATTCTTCTAAATTGCGTAGAGGGTATGTCAATAGAAAGGAGAAATGTGGGGAACTGAAATATATGATTTGACCAAGTCAATCACCAAACTTGAATCCCATTGTACTGTTATGGGATGAACCTGACGGGGAGATCCGAAAACAGTCAACTAATGTTGAAGAGTTATGGAATAATTTACAGAGCTGTTGGACTGCAATATCTGCACAAACACTACAAAATCTTAGTTCCAGAATGCCAAAAGTTTGTGCAGCTGTTCAGAGGGCATAGGGTGAATACTTTAACAAGGCTAAAATATAAACCATATTGTATTGTACCTAATGGTAGAGAGAGAGAAAATGTAGTTTTTGTTGGTCTATTTAGTTTTTCGTATGTGTTTGTACACTGAAATATAGTATCTAGTTTTGTGCATAGGTGATCAAAAACTTTTGACTGATAGTGTGAGTGAATACTGCAGTCTATCAGACAGAAGTTTTTTTAAAATTGTGCAACTATTTGTTGTAAGGATGTGGAATGTCCACAATGAAAAATATTGTTACAAAATAATACACAGGTGAAACAGCCACACTGCCATCATCAGGTTCGCTGATGAGCTGATATCTTTGAGCTACTGCAGGACATATATGTCCTAGGCCTCTTCCTCCAACAACTAGGTGCTGTCCGCACACTACATATCTATGTCCAGGTGTGGGCATGATCCCAGCATCCCCCGCCCCCTTCTTTCACCACTTGTATTGTTGATCTACCAAACAACAAAATCATTTCGTTATCATATTATCTGCTTTAGTCCCTTCATCTGACTCAAGGATATAGCTACTATAATGATTGATGAGTGGTTCTCTAACTTGTGCCTCAATAGATTCTTTAATTACTAAGTCCCTGAAATTAGACATCTATACCAGAGCCTTAGTAAAAACATAACCATAGCTTGTACTTCATTAAGCCAATTTTCAATGACCGCTGATTTGTTAAGCTGCTGCTTGCTGTTCTCAACAACAATCTCTGACAATATGTTCCATTTGAATGATGGACTTCCATAATCCAAGTTTGTAGTTGACACTACCAAGAAGTTCACATGGTTTAGGAGGTGAGTGGAAGACTGTCTTTCTGAAGAAGACTGTTTCTGAAGAATTGATTACATATTTACAGATAATGCACCACAAAAAGGAATAATGCAATGCCCCCATCCTCCTGTTGTTTCTCTTCTGTATTCCATCAGTTATATAGTTAATGTAGGGAGTAGGGCTCTTCAAGTTTGCCACTCTGTGTAGCTGTTCTGGAACACTTTCGTCAGATACTTAAGTTCTTTGTTGAGACACTCAGTGTTGGAGACAGTACATGTTTTCTGCACTACTGTTTTGAGTATGTTGTTCCTCTGTATCAGGTGATGATAGCTGTCTGCGAGTAAGTACAGGCCAGTGGTTGAACATGCTGTCCATTATTCTTGTTATTGGAACATCTAGAAAGTAGGATGACTCCATCCACTTCAGTTTGTGTAGTAAAACTGATATTCTGGTGTAGAAATATAGATGTGATCACTTGCCAAAATTATGAATAATGTTGGGAAAAGTTGAAGATCACCCAAAGTAATGTTATATAACAGCAATAAAGTTATATATCAGGACACCACATGGGTGTTCTGTGAACTACAGCTAAAGCCATATGATACTTTTGAATATAATTACAGATATGGAAATGGCCACAAATTAAGACATAATAGTTATAATTTTAAATAAATTATCAATGTAATCACAGACTGTTTAACACTTGAAAAATAATGCAAACCTATGACTACATCAGTAAGTAGGAATGGGAAAACAGAGTGCATGTCTCAGCAAACCCAGAAACATCTCAATGCATTTCTCATAACACACACTTCACAAGACTCTGAGAATATAAAAAGAACTTCTGGTATTATGATTCCATGGCACTGTCAGTCTGAGGACAATAGACTCTGACATCTCACATAAGGTGCCATTAGGTTAGGTCATAAACAGAGGAGTCCCTTCCTCGTATTCTTGAAAGTTTTAGTTGTGTAAGGTTGTGGGCATTCAATGGCAGACACCACACAATTAAAATTACATTTATTTGGTATGAGTGGGAATGAACTGTACCAAACTGAATCAGTGCAGTACATATCAATGGACAAAAAATTAAATTATGGGTCCTGGAATATTTTATGGATATTCCTGCAAATAAAGTGGAATATTGTATTTATTCTCAATGTATAAGCCTAAAAAGCTAAAAACTAACATGCATCTCTGCACACACCTGTGTTGAATGTGTAACTGCTGGAAGTTTCATTATTGTATATCTGTTAGTTATTGTTTAGTGCTGTATTAAGAAGAATGTTGTGTTGTACAGTTTTAAAATTTAAAGATGGCAAAGTTAGAGGAACAACAAGCCTGCATTAAATTTTGCAGGAAACTAAAAATCTTTATAGAGACACAACAAATTATGTAGGAAGCCTATGGTGATCAGTGCTTAAGCTGGAATTTGTGTTAACAATGGTTCATAGGTTTAAAAAAGGATGGACAGTAGTTACTGATGATCCTCATTCATGATACCCTTTGAAGTCTACCAATGATGGTCAATGTAAGGTACATAAATGAAATTGTGCATGCTAATCAAAGACTGACTGCACAAGTGATTGCAGAAGAATGTAATATTTCTGTTGGATCATGTCATGAAATCCTGACACATGGATCGTTAATCAGGGCCAGAAAGGTCAATGTCTCATAATCTGTGAAGAGCTTTTGAATTGTGCAAATGAGAATGAGATGTTCCTTAACAGCCCCTGAGGATTTTTTTCTACCCAAAGTTGAAAACCCACTTGAAAGAATAGAGATTTGCAACAGAATATGAGATACAACATAATTTGCAGACAGTGCTTTTGCACAAGAGGTATACCAAAACTGCTTCTGGAAGTGGAATTGTGGAGGAGGCAATTTCAAAGGACACCAAGCATGAGTACTAAAAGATAAGCACAGAAAAATTTTGTGGACAGGTTCCAGAATCTTTTAAACACACCTAGTATGTTATGGATAGAAATATTTTTATATTTGAGAATCCTATGTTAGAAAATTTTATGAAGTTACCTCACTCTTTCGAAGTGTCCCATTCTGTAGGCTGAAAAAAGTACTAAATCAGTCAATACAATGAATGCAACAAGATAAATGCACATGCAATTCCACAATCTGCACTCAATTCATAAACTAGGATGTATATTTGGACACTATTAATAGTGAAGGTTTTAAATGCTGAAGTCATTATTATCTGTATATGGAGGTTGTCATTTTGCATGATAATGTGGTCATGTATATTAAAGTTTTTATTTACCTATAACTGTAAAAGGAAGAAGAAAATTTGGATTTAATATCCCATAGACTATGTGATCACTAGAGAAGGCTACAACTACAAGTGGCCGTACTTGTAATTACCACACTGTAACAAGTATGTGCTTAATCTGAATATTGTCATCTAGTGGTGTCATAGGAGATAGCTGGTTGGTTAACAAATATTGGTTTAAACTCAGTGATTGTTTATTTAGCACCTGTCACAAATATACAAGAGCACAGAATGGACTGACTGTGGCCAGAGATTTACACGGAACATACACACTAACAGAAACTTCTGTAACATTATTTCTCAATACATCTATGAACCAGAACATCTTGACATGGAACTAAACCATCTTACCAATGCATTTCTCAAAATGGATATTTGTCCACCAAAATAAGTGGAGAATTAAGACAGCCATGTATAAATGAAAGAGATGTCACAGCTCCTATGAAATAAAATCATTATGTATGTAACCAACCACACAGGAAAAATCTTGAGGAAACAGAATATCATTGTAACATACAAACCCACCTGGATGATACAGGATCACCTAAAATTGGCTAAAGATTTAAGTAAACCACTGTTAAAAATAGGAATTTATAGGATCCCATGTAGCTGTGGGGACATGTGTTTGGTTACCCCAAAACGAATGCTGATAAAACAACATGAGCACTAGGTGATTGTACAATTGTAGAAGGGGAGAGACTGACAGATCAGTTGTTGCAGAGCACTCTTTGTAACCAAGGGATCACCACATTCAATTTGATAGAACCCAGATACAACGAAAGGCTGTATAGACAGCCATAGGAATTGTTAAACATCCCAAGAATATCAATATGAATTGATTGATTGGTGATATAGGGCACTCAACATCGTGGTTATCAGCGCCCGTGCTCAAACTTGAACGGATGGAAGAAAAATGATGCATGTCAGATGGACTTGTGAAATATGAAAGCACACCTACAGTTGTAGGGATAGCTTAAAACAACTTATAAAAGGACTAAAACTGAGAATAAAACATTGACAGATGTATGTGGCCCAGTGTCTACTTAAAAATAAAGGGTGACCAAGCCACTCTGACACATATTGAAATTGCACACCCAGTATTTTGGGGAGAAGTCCCGACATAGTACAAAATCATAGGACATGATCCACAGATGACTCATTTTCACCTAAAATAGATTTCAGGTCCTGTGAGAGACCCAAATTTGCCCTGATATCAGCAAATAAAACACATTCTGTTAAAATATGTCATATTGATTGTTGTGTCCTACATCTGCCACAATCCGGCAGTTCTTCACTGCATAAAAGAAAAGCATGTGTCAGCGGGCAATGTCCTATTTGAGCGAGGGCAACTTCATCAGCTCGTCAAGGGTGGAAGGACATACGCCATGGGCGGACTGAGGATTTTACTGCACATAGTTTATTGTCCACCACATCCAACCACTGATCCTCCCACAACACCATGGTTGTGCATGTCACAAAGGAGGTGACGGCTTTCAGCGAAACGGAACAGCGTACGGCAGAGGGGAGAAAACAAGCCTCTTTAACTGCTGCATCAGCCTTCTCGTTTCCCTGGATCCCTATGTGCCCAGGAACCCAACAGAAGATTATCTCCTTGTGGTGTCGTTGCAATGCAAGGAGAGCATCCTGTATGTCCTGCACCATCCAATCTGCTGGGTACATTTGGTCGACAGTGAGGAGGGCGCCGTGGGAGTCTGAGCAGATCAGTAATTTCATACCTTGATGCCGTTTAATCTGTTCTAGTGCCCTCAGGATAGCAAACAGTTCCACATAGTAAACGGAAAACTGTTTTGGGAGCCTTATCCGAAGGACAGAGTCAAGGAACACAATGGAGCAGCCGAGACAATCTCCCAGCTTGGATCCATCTGTATAAACAATACCCAAATCTGCATGGTTGTTTAAAATCTCAAAAAATCTACTTTTATAAAAACTGTCTGAAGTACAAGTCTTTTTAAAAGCAGTCATATCTAAAATCAATGTAGGCCTATGAAGGAGCCAGGGAGAACCCCTACTCCACCCTGGCATTGAACCTTGATGCCCTGCATCTGCAGCAACTCAAGGCTCTCCTGTGCTCTAATCCCAAACGGTCTCGTAGCCTGTGGACTGTTGTGGAACAAACGTTGGTTGGGCTGCTGCGCAACACTGAGAGAAAGTAACATGTGCGGAACTGACAGAGATCTGTACATCAGGCTTGCCACGAGCAGAAGACGGCGAATAGAGAGCGGGGGCTCACCAGCTTCTGCACACTGGACTTGTGCAATACGCACCAGTCGCCAGCCTGATACCTCCGTGGTGTACTGTATCCAGTATTTTCAGGTACGAAGGCCTGGCCGATCCATAGACCCAGCAGTCATATTCCAGTCTAGGCCACACGAAAGCTTTATAGAACTGTAGCAGACATGCCCTGTCGGCACCCCAAGACCGATGACTGAGACATTTTAGGATAGTTAGAGCCTTGAGGCATCACAGTTTGACCTCTTTAAGGTGTGGCAACCACGTCAGCCTCTCGTTGAAAATGAGGTCAAGATATTTCACATTGTCATGAAAGGTGAGAACAGTGTCTCCTATTTTTAAAACAGGTGTATTAAAAAGGGAACGAGAGTGATTAAAATCCACACAGACAGTTTTATCCAAGGAAAACTTGAAACCATTGGTGTTACACCATTCCTACAACCACCTGATCATCAAATGTAATTGATGAGCCGCCGTTCCAATGGAAAAGGACGCACAGAAGATGAAGAAGTTTTCCACGAACAAGGAACACTGTACAGGCAGTCGCACGGTGGATGTAATGCTGTTAATGGCTATAGCGAATGTCGTTACGCTTAAAACACTCCCTTGCGGGACACCATTCTCTTGTTTAAAATGGTCAGACAAAGCACTCCCAACCTTGTATATAAAATACCTGTCAGAGAGGAAATATCAGATAAAAGTGGGCAAACGTCCAAGAAAACCCCACTCATAAAGCTGCTGTACAACAAGGTGTCACCAGGTAGTATCATACACCTTTTCCAGGTCAAAGAAAACACCAATTAGGTGTTGATTACATAGGAAAGCTTGTTGGATCACACTTTCAACCAGGGTGAGGTTATCCAGTGTAGAGTGGTACCTCCTGAACCCGCATTGAGAGTGGCTAAGAAAGGATCTCCTTTCGAGGACCCATACTAAGCGCCGGTTGACCATACACTCCAACGTCTTACCAATGCAACTTGTGAGGCTAATGCTCCGATAACTACCTGGGTTGGTGCGATCTTTCCCCAGTTTTTACATTGGAATTAAAATGGATACTTTCCAGGAACATGGAAAGTTCCCCGTAATCCAAATTTCATTAAAAAGATATAAGAGGACCTCCATTGACTTGAGTGCCATCTGTTTCAGCAGTCTGTATGGTATCTCATCATAGCCACGTGCAGAATCATGAGCTGCTGACAATGCGGACTCCAGCTCCCACATTGAGAAAGGTTAGTTGTAGTCCTCAACATTGGAGGAACGGTGGTCAAAGCCAACCCTCTCCTGTATCGTGCGATATTGACGGAATACTGGATCCTGGCGAGAATCGGATGTAACAGCTGCATAGGATTCTGCCATAACTTGGGCAATGTGCCTGGGTGATTGTAAAAGACATCCCTGCCCTCGCACAGCTGCTATTTGTGGTCAGGAGTTCCGTCCCAAAATCCTCCTTATGGCTTATCATACTTTACCTGCAGGCGTGGACCTATTGATGAAGTTCAGGAACTCCTGCCATGACCTCTGCTTACTCTCTTTAATAATCCTCCTTGCCCGTGCCCTTGCCACTCGAAAATTAGCCAAATTCGCATAGGTAGGGCACTGATGGAATCACCGCAACGTTGCTCTTCTGTCTCTGATTGCTGAACGACAAGCATCGTTCCACTAAGGAACAGCTGGTCATTGAAGTGTTGGCTTCGATTTTGGGATGGAAGTGTCAGCAGCATTGTGAATCACTGTTATGATGTGATCCACCCAGTCTTGGACACCATGACACCGCTCAAAAATTAGCTTTGTGCCTCTGCCATCTCAGTGGCTTCCCACTGTAATCTATGGCGACCAGCAAATCTATCCAAATGGGATGGTGGTCGCTGCCATGAAGGTCATCGTCCACACTTCACTGAGCTGTGGATGCAAGAGCAGGTGAGCAGAGGGAGAGGTCTATGGCTGAAGACGAACATGTAGCTGTGCTAAAATGTGTAGGCTGGCCTGTGTTCAGTAAGACAACATCAAAGGAGTGTATGACAGTCTCAACCATCCGTCCCCTGGAGCAGTTGTTGTTAAAGCCTCATTGTGCATTATGTGCATTAAAATCTCCTAAAAGAAGAAAGGGATGAGGGCGTTCTCCAATAAGCTGTGTCAGGAGATTACTTTCAACAGACCTCCAGGTGGTAAATAAAGAGAGCAGACTGTGATATCATGATGGGCCAGTATATGAACAGCAACTGCTTGCAGTGTAGTGGTCGATGGCACAGGTGAGGAGTGAAAAGTGTCCCTGATGAACACTGCCACACCACTTTGCCCTCTATCACCTGATAGGTTGTCTTTCCTATGGAGGTGATAGCCTCTCAGGATAGGTACATCAGCCCGTTTGAAGTGTGTCTCTTGAAGGGAGACACAGAAAGGCCTATCCTTCATAAGAAACTGCAGTTCCTCCAAATGAGTCCTGAATCCAGCCAAATTCCACTGCAGTATGGGAACAATGTCACGTGTGTGGGTCTATCTTCTCTCTACCCTTGTGCCATGATGGTGAGGCACTCTTGGAGTGCTGGGTAGCAGATGGACTGCTTGGTTCAGGCGATGATGCATCGAGGTCCATAATAATGTCCTCCTCGTCAGTCAACCCTGCCATTGAGACGTCCGATGACGCTCCCAAAAGAGTGACAAGTGGACGTGGAGATTCTTTCCTCGGCTTCTTCTTTTGAGGAGATGAGGAGGAATGGGGGACGGAATATTCTTCTTTTGAGAGGCACTTCACTGGTGAGGTGCCTTCTTAATGATTTCCTGCAGTTCCTTATCGAGCACAACTTCTGTAGCGACAGAGACCACGCATTCTGCAAAAGCGTTATCTGTAGCTTTTTAGGCCGTATTTGGTGGGGCAAGAGGCAGGGGAGCTTCAGATGCCTGACATGTACATGGACATGTGCATGTATTGGTGCTGACACTGACAGCCTCAGTTTGTGTCGAGGCATCTACTGTGGTGATGGGTTTCTGTAAGGCAGCAGCAAATGAAGTGGGAAATACAGGTGGCTGCATGGCCTTAAATATCTTCTTGGCCTCAGCATAGGAAATGTGCAAGGTCATCTTTATCTCCTGTATTTTCCTTTCCTCAAGATACACTTGACAGTTCCAACTCTAAACAGGGTGTTCCCAAGAACAATTGACACATTTGTCAGGTGGAGTACAAGCAGCGGCACTTCCACATTTGCCACAAGTGGCCTCCCCCTTACAGCCGAGGTGGTGTGGCCAAAGCGCTGGCATTTAAAACAGCGCATGGGGTTAGGAAAATAGGGACGGACCTTCAACCACAAAAACCCTGGCTTCACATGTTCAGGAAGTTTAGGAGTATTAAAAGTAAGAATGAAGCTCTCAGATGACACATGTTCTCCATCCACCATTTTCTTAATATTCTGGACGTCCACTACGCCTTCCGTTGCCCATTCTGCCTTGAGTTCTTCAATTGGAATGTCCATCAGGTCCCTCCAGAAAACTACACACTTACTGTAGTTCAGGGTACTGTGTAGTTAGGCTTTGATTTCGAATTCACCAGATACTTTGCTTTCTGCAGATTTTCCGCCTGTTGGGAGCTTGATGTTTCGACCAACAAGGAACCATTCCACAATCTTTTAACAGATTTCAAAGTGCCAGCAAGACCTAAGCCCTTACTGACATAAAAGGGTGAAATCTTCTCAAAAGAACCTTTTTTTCTTTTAATGATAATAAACACATTCTGGCTAGCAGCCTGTGTTCTGTTACTATGGACAAAACTCTTTTTACTACTGAACTGGTCTGGGGACTAGCCACCTGAGACCTCTTTTTTGACTGGGTGTTGGTACCCCCCCCCCCCCCCCCCCCCAGTGGTACACCCTTCCAACTGGAAGGTTCAGGGACAAATTAGGATTTTGCATCTCAGTCCCACAAGTAGCTAGGAAAGTACGTGTCTGCCTAGACAGAGCCTCACGTGCCTAGGTAAGCCTTATACAACTAAGGTGCGGCAGTATCCCCAGAGGTTGCTCGCTAGTGACTGTTCCACCTCAACAGCCATGCATCCCATCAGCAGGTAGCACACCTTGGGATTGAGTTTTTTTTATAGAGGTACTTCCTTCCTCGCGACCCGGGCGGTCAAGCCAGGATCCCCATTCCCCTGTACACACAACGTTCCACCATTGCACCACACTGTGGTCGCTGAAGCATGCCCAGAGTTTACGGTGTCTAGAGAACTGGCAGCGCTTACCAGTCCCTTAGCTCTGGACCTCGTACTCAGCAAATTAATGCTGAGCCCCTGAGGGGATCAATATGAAGGAGGTGGGTGTGAAACTGACTGACATATGGATTCTGGTGCTGACGAAAGTGTGTAACAGTCTTCCACTATGGATGATAGCAACAGTGGACAACAGCAACCAACGTTGGCATATCACACTCACATATTCAAAACATGTGACATCACAACTCTGTGTGGAACCACTAGAAAACAGTATTTAGCTGCAGCAACTAGTGAGCCAGGGTGTGATCCAGACATTTAAAGAAGCCATGGAGACATTTTATAATATCGATCAATAACTGATAGCTTAAGAAGTTGCCCAGAAGTTTGGGGCGGGGAAGGGACAGATTGGTTTGAACACCACAGTGCTTTACTGGGCATGGTCCTGTTTGGATGTGGTATGCCATTGCCTTCCTCCGACCTTTGAACTGACTTCCCCAGCCAGTTATGGGGGGACCTACAGTTTAACCTGGGTTCCGAACCACGGTGCTGCTCGGCATTTTTCACATGAGCAATACTGCCGGAGGTGAAAGAAGTGGAAAGTGACAGTAAAAATCCTAGGACCTAGCGGGGATCAAACCCGCGACCTTTGGATTTGTAGTCTGGCACTCTACCACTGTGCAACAGAGGCGCACAGGGTAATGGGATGTAATGTCAGAAAATCAGGTGACGCTGAAGGAATCAGATTAGGTATTGAGATAATAAACGTAGTAGATGAGTTTTGTTATTTCAGTAGTAAAATAACTTCTGATGGCCAAAGTAGAGAAGATGTAACACGCAGAATGCCTATGGGAAGAAAAGCGTTTCTAAAGAAGTGAAACTTTTTAACATCCAATATTATATTAATGTTAGCAAGTCTTTTCTGAAAGCATTTGTCTGGAGTATACCATTGTATGGGGGTGAAACATGGATGATAGGGAGTTCAGACAAAAAGATGATAGAAGCTTTTGAAATGTGGTTTTACAGACGAGTGATGTCAATTAGATGGGTAGATCACGTAACTAATGAGGAGGTGCTTAACTGAATTTGAGAGAAAAGGAGTTTCTGGCATAGCCTGACTAAGAGAAGGGATAGATTGGTAGGACACATTCTGAGACATCAAGGAATTGTCAACTTAGCATTAGAAGGAAGTATGTGGGGTAAAAATCATAGAGGGAAAATGAGGAACGAATACAGTAAGCAGATTCAAAAGAATGTAGGTTGCCGAACTTATTCTCAGATGAAGATATTTGCACAGGACAGGGTAGCATGGAGAGCTGCATGAAACCAGCTTGTGGACTCAAGACCACAACAACAACAACAACAACAAAAGATCAAATAAAATATATGTTTTTGTAGGTAATAGATGTGCTATGCAATATCCATCAATGTAATGCAGCAACTTGGGTAATTATCATTTATTAAAATTTTTCACTTGATGACTATGCCCTTGAGTTCCAATTTAATAGATTTCATGTCAATATTAGTACTAACATTTAGAAAAAGGAACTGCATATCATGGTCTAAGAGACTACTTAATTATACGTAAAAAATAGGTGAAGTCCACTTACCAGGCGAAGGAGCACAGGCAGTGATAGCAACAAATAAACAAATAAACACACAGATACACACACACACACACACACACACACACACACACACACACACAAACGCAAGCTTTCACAGCCTAGCTGCTTCGTCAGGCAGAAGGGAAGGAGAGGGAAAAGGAAATGATGAGGGTTTTAAGGGAGTGGGTAAGGAGTCATTCCAATCCCAGGACAGGAAAGACTTACCTTGGGGGGAAAAAAGGAGGGTAAACAAATACACACACACCCACACATTTACACAGGGAATGTAAATAAAACTGTATGGGGTTACTTAATTATATTTATGGTATAACTTTTTTTCATTAGACATTTTTTATAAAGATATTATCAGTGTCTTTCTTGGAGGCCTTAGCTATTCTAGTTGGAAAGTTAACATTATAAATTAAGTTGGATGATACTGTTACTGACTACAATGAGTTCTCACTGGAAGTGTTCTCCAGGAAGTCTATATTAAAATCACCATCCGCTAACAGTTGCATTAGTTATTGCCTTGAGAAATTCCTTAGTTTTCTTAACATAAAGAGTTGCTTTCAAACGAAAAGGTAATGATTCATTGGAGAACTATCAATTAAAAATAAGTGACAATTATAGGTCTCAAGTATTAAAGACTGAAAAACACAGAGGTGATCCTGATATGTGCTGAATCAACTCTCTCTCTCTCTCTCTCTCTCTCTCTCTCTCTCTCTCTCTCTCTTCAGTGTTTGGTCAGGTATACTATTCAAAATTGTGCATCATATTGTCTGAATGGTGTCAGTTAAAGAGTTTACCTCAAAATCACAGCTGGGTAAGTTCTCTAGCTTGGGCACTGATGGCTGTAACTGTATGACTGACTGAAATGGGGGCACTCACATGTCTACAGCACTCAGAAGCATTTGTGGTTTCCCGACAATGGAAACCAATGCAATCACATGTACACTCTTGTCTACCCCTCAGCAAATGAAACATAATCCTCAATACATGGCTCAAACGAGCATGAAATCAGCACTTGGGTTGACATTTCAAATTTTATTATGACCATCTGAACAAGTAGGCAGGTAATCATTACTATGGTTACAATAAATTGCCCTAGATTGACCTGTCACTGCATATGTTCTTCCAGAATGAAACTTTCACTCTGCAGCGGAGTGTGCACTGATATGAAACTTCCTGGCAGATTAAAATTGTGTGCCGGAACCGGGACTCGAACCTGGGACCTTTGCCTTTCGCGGGCAAGCGCACTACCGACTGTGCTATCCCGACACGACTCACGATGCCGCCTCACAACTCTACTTCCGCCAGTACCTCGCCTCCTACTTTCCAAACTTCACAGAAGCTCTCTTGCAAACACGCAAGACTAGCACTCCTGGAAGAAAGGATATGGTGGAGACATGGCTTAGCCACAGCCTAAGGGATGTTTCCAGAATGAAACTTTCACTCTGCAGTGAAGTTTGGAAAGTAGGAGGTGAGGTACTGGCGGAAGTAGAGTTGTGAGGCGGCATTGTGAGCTGTGTCGGGATAGCACAGTCGGTAGTGCGCTTGCCCGCGAAAGGCAAAGGTCCGAGGTTCGAGTCCCGGTTCCGGCACACAATTTTAATCTACCAGGAAGTTTTGTATATGATCTTCTTCCATCTGATGATTCCACATGTCAGTTTCACCAGCAAGCCATGAACAAGCCAAACTGTCAAAGTATGGGAAACCCATTAAACATAGACTACTAATTCTGTCAAATTCAAAATTACTAACAAGAAAACATTATGCCCTTCAATGTCAGTGATAAGCAATAACCGTTTTACATCTTAGGTGACTATAGCATAACACTGGTGTTTTTAGTCACAGAAGATAGAGTGCATGTTATTTTTCTGGAATTTTAATCAGTAGTTTTTAACAATCACTCACTTATCTTAGGAAATATTAAAAATAATCTGAGAACTTGCAACACACCTTCTCAGGTTTGAGGCAAATGTCATTTTTAATTTCATTTGTCATGAATTTACAGCTACGTTCAAGCTTTTCTAAGTATTGCTGCATACTGTTGAGGCCCCATCCCTTTGCTCCAATTTCTTCCCAATGTCTGAAGTCATTTGGATGCCCAAGTGAGTGCACCATATAATTTATCTGGCCACTTCCACCTAGTCCACGACCACGAGGCCATGATGAAACCTGTAAAGTAATAAACATTATGCTTTAATTCATACAGAAAATGAAATTCATTGATTGAAATGGCCACTGGTGAACTACATCTATAGCCATGTCTACACCTACATGTTCACTCTGCATGCCATCTCATGGTGGTGTTGGAGGGTACTTCTCCTTTTCCAGTCACATATGGCTTCGGAGTGTGTCTTGGTAGCACAGTGGTAGAGTGCCATACTATGAACCCTAAGGTTGTTGGCTCGATCCTCACCAGGTCCTAGGATTTATATCTGTCACTTTCCACTTCTTTCATCTCTGGCAATGTTGATGATGTAAAAAATATCGAATACCACTGTGGTTCAGAATCCACATTAAACTGTAGGACCCCTATTGCTGGTTGGGTAAGTCAGTTCAAAGGTCAGAGAAAGACAACGGCATACCATCTGCAAACAGGACCATGCCTAGTAAATGTGGTGTTCAAACAAATATTTGGATTGTTGACACCTGTTTTTTATGGCTTGGAAGAAAAACGACACACTGTAGGAATGCCTCCAAGTGGTCTCTAAACTCTACAAATTTATCCTTGTAGAAAGGCCCACACACAGGATTATTTTTCAGTGTAATACACACACACACACACACACACACACACACACACACACACACACACACACAAACTAGTTTTCCCAAAATTTCAGTTTTTTTCTGCATATAAATGACAATTACAAACTAAACCTAGCCAATTCTCTCATGTCATTCTCGAATTATGGTACTTCATAAAGCAGAAATTGATTTTTATTACACTACTGGCCATTAAAATTGCTACACCAAGAAGAAATGCAGATGATAAATGGGTATTCATTGAACGAATATATTATACTAGAACTGACATGTGATTACATTTTCAGAAAATTTGGGTGCATAGATCCTGAGAAGTCAGTACCCAGAACAACCACCTCTGGCCGTAATAATGGCCTTGATATGCCTGGGCATTGAGTCAAACAGAGCTTGGATAGCGTGTACAGGTACAGATACCCATGCAGCTTCAACACGATACCACAGTTCATTGGCGTATTGTGACAAGCCAGTTGCTCAGCCACCATTGACCAGATGTTTTCAGTTGGTGAGACATCTGGAGAGTGTGCTGTCCAGGGCAGCAGTCGAACATTTTCCATATCCAGAAAGGCCCACACAGGACCTGCAACATGTGGCCGTGCATTATCCTGCAGAAATGTAGGAATTCGCAGGGATCGAATGAAGGGTAGAGCCACGGGTCATAACACATCTGAAATGTAATGGTCACTGTTTAAAGTGCCGTCAATGCGAACAAGAGATGACCGAGGCGGGCAACCAATGAGACCCCATACCATCGCGCCGGGTTATACGCCAGTATGGCGATGACGAATACACGCTTCCAATGTGTGTTCACCACAATGTCGCCAAGCACAGATATGACCATCGTGATGCTGTAAATAGAACCTGGATTCATCCGAAAAAATAATAGTTTTGCCATTCATGCACCCAGGTTCATCGTTGCATACACCATCGCAGGTGCTCCTGTCTGTGATACAGCGTCAAGGGTAACCATAGCCATGGTCTCCATGCTGCTGCAAACATCGTCAAACTGTTTGTGCAGATGGTTGTTGTCTTGCAAATGTCCCCATATGTTGACTCAGGGATCAAGACATGGCTGCATGATCCACTACAGCCATGCGGATAAGATGCGTGTCATCTTGACTGCTAATGATACGAGGGCATTGGGATCCAGCATGGTGTTCCATATTGCCCTCCTGAAGCCACCGATTCCATATTCTGCTAACAGTCATTGGATCGCGACCAACATGAGTAGCAATGTCACAATATGATAAACTACAATCACGATAGGCTACAATCTGACCTTTATCAAAGTCAGAAACATGATGGTATGGATTTCTCCTCCTTACATGAGGCATCACAACAATGTTTCACCAGGCAATGCCAGTCAACTGCTGTTTGTGTATGAGAAATCGGTTGGAAACTTTTCTCATGTTATCACATTGTAGGTGTCGCCAATGGTGCCAACCTTGTGTGAATGCTCTGAAAAGCTAATCATTTGTATATCACAGCATCTTCTTCCTGTTGGTTAAATTTCATGTCTCTTACATGTCATCTTCGTTGTGTAGCAATTTTAATGGCCAGGAGGGTATATAAACATAATGAGGATAGGTTGCAACTCACTGCTGCAGACAGGTAAATAGAAATAACACTCACTCTCAAACAAATCAGCTTTCAGGCATGACCTTCATTAGAAATAAGCAAACACACATTCATACAGGCACAACTCACAAACACATGACTACCATCTCAGGCTGGTATGCTCTGACTTGGGACTCTTGACTGATGAAGACTATGACCTCAAGCTAAGTTGTGAGAGAATGATTCTCTTTTCTATGGGCTTGTCTGCAGCTCAGCAATTGTCTTTACAGTGAGCTGTACCTTATCCACATTATATCTATATAAATAAAAATCAATGCCTGTATGTATGAAACATCTTTACTTGAGAACAGCATGAGAGAATGGGCTGGATCTTCTTAGATACATTCATAATTGTCAGGAGAATGCTTGTATAGAAGAAAAACTCTGATAAGTTTCCCAGTAATTTTGGAAAATATAGAGAAATTACTAATGAGCCTTTTTTATGGTATTTTTTAATGAAGTCAAGACCATAATTCAAAATTCAAACATGGATTATGCATGATTCTGTCTTTGTTTAGGAACAGTTTCCAGGAAAATTCAGAAACTTATGAAAACAAGTCAGGAAATTTGGACAAACTGCAAAAATCGTGTTTTGAATGCTATAGTGCAACACACGCAAATGAACACCATATATCAATGATTAAGAGTTGCCACCGTTTTTCTAGTTTGTCGTAGACTCTTACATGTGGTTGGTTATTAGGGATTACAACCCCTTCACCTCTCAATAGTGGCGACCCCAGTGTTTTTTACAACAGTTTTGCTCATTTGTAGTGTTTTTTTTTTTTTTTTTTTGGCTACTGCACCAGTTTTCCAGCCTCAAATATGACAGCCAACAGTCAATTGTGGAAACAATGGCTTTGTCAGTTTTACCGCCACCCAGAATCCACTTAGGGTTACAATCTGAGCCGCATGTGCCTAAACTGCAACGACCTTCAAGTGCTTCAAACACCTCTTCACAATTCCCAGGCAAACAAATTCTGCAAGACTTGTTTTCCACAGTGCGGAGAGTGAATGAGGCCTGGTACATCTACAGTGACTCTGGCTTCGAGACACCAAATGTTCTTATGCATGCTTATGCTGTTTACAGTGTACAGAACAGTGCTCTAAGAAACCCAAACTCTTTCACTGGTGTTTCACAGTTTCCTGCTGCCTGTTTCAAGTGGTCAAACTTTCAAAATTTGAATGACAGACCACTAATCACCCTGCCGGGCATGTGTAGCTATCACTCGATGAGTGTCTGGCCTGCAATGTGTCACCTCACCATCACCACAGAACTCCATTCTTGCTTTGTCAAATATAGAATTGCTTCTAATGTTAATGTGAATCCCCATGGTACTATACGTCATAGTTCTGAACAATTTTATCTCACCTCAGGAGCACCTTTTTGTACATGCACTGTGTACATCATTGGTAACATTGGTACAACACAGTGTGAACTCCCACTCACCTCAAGTGAAAACGTTGTAGCCTTGGGCTACTGCCCCAGTGACTCTGTGTGTGCGCGCGCGCGCACACACACACTCACATTCTGCAAATCTTCCTTGAACGCCCAATGAAACAATCAGATACATTTTGCACAAGGAGGACGTGGGTAACAAGAAGCCATCTCAGCTGTGGTGCCACCTGAGACTACTTGTGAATAAGCATGACATGCCCGACTCGATCCTGATGGGTCTGGTCCAGGAAACTTACTGATGTATAACATCCTGGAGTCACCCAGTGAACATATCATAATTGCAGACTGGTTCTACGATGCCCATCTACGGGAGGTACATTCCAAACAACAGGGACCTTCAGTGCACTTCCTACTTCAACACCCCAATGTTGGCCAAGGATGCTCTTGCAATTCTGACACACACAATGCACCACGCTTCACACATCGTCTTCATGCAATACAAGCTGCTGCTTCACCACTAGCTCCATTGCCAGTACTAGACCAAACAGTTGAGGACACGAGTGACTCATACGATGATTCCCCCACACTAGTGTGCTTCCCACTGGAGCAGGCTCCCCACTACCCTTTCTGATACTACCATAGCCAGATTGGAGAAGTCACCAAGAAGTGCTGCCCACCATGTTGGCACCCAAATGCTAAGTTGTGAGAGTATGAGTCTCTCTTCTATGTGCTTGTATATTTATTATATTTATACAAATAAAAATCAGTTACAAAAATAAATAGACAGTTCAGGAAAATATGTAAGTGCTTTCAAAATATGACGTTCTTTGAGCTACCTAGCTAAAGAGACTTGTTTACGAAACATGGTCTACACTACAACAACGCTAGGAAGGCACTCATTGGAAAAATGCTGACAAAATTAATACAGAAAGTCGATCATGATACAATAAATCCAATTGCTACTCAGCCAGTTTCAATGAAATACGAAATCACCAAAACAACTTGGAAACCAAAAAAACAGTCGCAGCCCCAACAATATTATCATATGCAGAAGAAGCACCAGTACCTCTAGAATCAGCCACAGCAAGGAAAAGTGAGAAGCCAGTAGGAAGGAAAGGTGTCAGTGAATCAATTGGCAAGAAAACTGCAACTCTTCATCATCCAAATGATTTTTTATATCAAGTGAAGAGAAAAGAAAATCCTACAAGGTAAGAAGTACTCAGTGCTTCTCAAGTTTCCTGATAGTGTTTCATCGAAATGTACAATCTTTGTCAAACAAATTAAATGAACTTCAAATTTTGTTAGAAAATTATATAAAAACAGTTCTGTATTATGTATAACTGTACATCATCTTAACAAAGAAAAGCTGCATATGGTATTTTTTCCAAATTTTGTATTGGGTAGTTATTTTTGTAGAAAACAGTATAATTGTGGAGGCAGTTGCATTTACATTAAAAATAGAATAGATTTTAAGTGTATAAATTATCTAGAAAAATTATCTGTGGAGAAAGATTTTGAGGTGAATGGGATTGAAATAACTAATGTAAAAATAGTTATAATTTGTCTGTACAGGGCACCAACTGGTGACATAAGTATCTTGTTAAAAAAGCTTGAAAATATTTTATACAAGATTACACACCAAATTAGGGAGGTTATTATATGTGGGTACTTTAATATTGATTGTGGAGAAGAGTGCAAGCATAGAACTGATTTATTAAACCTACTATCAACTTTCAATTTAAAAGCCACTGTAAAAACACCAACACGTGTAACTAAAACCACAGCCACAATCCTTGACCAAATATTTACAACTATGCCTATGGAATACACACTACAAACTTTCAAGTCAGGTTTTGAGGACCACTCATCCCAAGAAATTAAAATAAGACTAGAGAAACAGCTTAGTTCAACTCAGCACCTAACCACTACTTTTAGGAAGTATAATGAACAGAATATACAATATTTTCTGTACTGTTTGACTAAAGAAAATTGGGAAAAGGTTTATGAATGTAAAAATACAAATGATAAATATAACACAACTATAAGTACTTTCTGTCACTATTTTGAACTGTGCTTTCCACTAGAAAGTAAGACAGTCACAAAAAGCGTTAGGAAAGTAAAATGGATCACAACAGGTATACAAGTACCTGCATAGAAAAAGAGATTACTTCATGACATATCCAAACAGTGCACATCATCTCCTGAGTTTGATTCCTATTTTAAGAATTACAAAAAGATTTTAACGAAAGTTATAAAAGAAGCAAAGAGAATGGCAAACAGCTCCTTCATAGAAAATGCACCAAATAAAATGAAAGCCACATGGGATGTTGTAAGGCAGGAAACAGGTGTAAAACTGAGACAACATGAAAACTTCAAACTTAAGGAAAACTCATCTGTAATATCTAATCCCCAACAGATAGCAAATAAATTCAATTCAAGTTTTATTGAGATAGCCAGCAGTCTGGTAAAGCAAAATGCACGGAATAACACCATTACAAGTCAGACTAAAACTAGTCGTAGTAGCAACTCTCTCTTTATATATCCAACAGATGAAAAGGAAATGTTAAAAATAATAGGTGAGCTAAAATCAGAATCTTCATACAATGTTGACAATATACCAGACCACATCATTAAAAAGTGTGCTCCCTTAATAACAAAGCCCTTGGTCGACATCTGCAATAACTCACTGTCGGAGGGAATTTTTCCCGAAAAGCTGAAAATAGCAAAAGTGAAGCCAATATACACAAAGGGGGAAAAAACCAACATAGCAAATTATAGGCCTGTCTCTCTTCTATCTGTTTTTTCTAAAATAATAGAAAAAATCTTTTACAAAAGGCTCATATGCTTCATTGAAAAAAATAAACTCCTTTCAGCTACACAACATGGTTTTCGAAAAGGGAAATCTACTGAGACAGCTATTATAGATTTTATAAGTGAAGCTCTAAACTCAATAGACAACAAAGAACATATAGTAGCAATGTTTTTAGATCTGTCAAAAGCTTTTGACATAATTAACCATAGTTTATTACTTAATAAGTAAGCTAGAAAATATGGGCATCAGAGGTCCTGCCTATAAGTGGGTACAGTCATACCTACTAAATAGACAACAAGTAGTTAAAGTAGTGCACAAAAATGGGAAAAACATACAGTCATACTATTCACAGAAATGTATAAAATACAGCGTGCCACAGGGCTCCATCGTGGGACCGATTCTGTTCCTTGTTTTTGTGAATGACTTGGAGCCACTCACCCCTAACCAGAAATATATTAAATATGCTGATGACACAAACATACTTATTAAAGGTGGAACACTGGAAGAGTTGCAGAATGAAATAAAAGAGTGTACATCCCACCTATCAGAATGGTTCTCTGCAAACAACTTATTAAATACACAGAAAACAATCACCATGAATCTACATACAATACAGAACAAACAGAATCTAACTCCAACCATAGAACTGCTGAGCAGAACACTAGAATCTGTAAATGCTACCATATTTCTTGGGGTCTGGATCCAAGATGACCTAAGATGGAACAACCATATACAATATACATGTAGCAAACTAAACAGCATTTGTTATGGTATCAAAATTCTTCCAGGTTTCACATCAATGTAAGTCCTCAAAATTGTGTATTATGCTCAAGTAGAATAACAGTTAAGGTATGGTTTACTCTGCTGGGGAAATTCACCACCCAGCAAAAGTTATTCCATTTCCCAGAAAAGAATAATAAGAGCCATGGTAGGTGCAGCACCACATTTCTCATGTAAACCTTTATTTAAAAAACTGTGTATTCTTCCACTACCAAGCCTCTACATACTTGAAGTAGTAGTGTTCATACGAAAAATTTTTGATTCCGCAAACAAGCTCATACCAACAAATCACAGTATTCACACTTACAACACAAGGAAGCATCATAATATATATGTACAGTTTGCTCATAGGACACTAAAGCAAAAAGGCCCCCTGCAGGTAGGGACAAAACTTTATAATAAATTACCGAATAACATTAATGCAATAACATGTTTGCATAAATTCAAAACTGCTTTAAGTAACTTCCTGTCTGAAAAGTGCTATTATAGTAAGGATGAATTTTTATCTGGCAAATAATTTGGGAAATGAAAAAGTGTAAATATGTATATAACATAAAAATGTAATTATATATAATTAGATACCACAAATGTCATCCAAATTATAAAATCAAAAATGTATGGGTTTAAATGTATAAGTGTGTGTGTACTTTAGTGAGTGTTTAAATTTAGAAATGTATGTGTATTTTAGAAAGTGCCATTTATGTGCTTTTTATGTATGGCTCAAATAATTTTATTGTATTTAAAATCTACTATATACATTCTATGACTTGTCCTATATTATTGTGTACCGCTGTACAATGAATGATTTCACAGGACCAATAAATATACAATACAATACATCATTACTTGAGAATAGCATGAGAAAATGGTCAGAGGCCCCCACACTCTCCACTCAGTATGTGACTCCATACCATTGTGTGACCGCATCAAGTGCACATTTCCTAGTTGACACATGTGCAGATGTGTCACTCCTTCCATTGTCAATGATGACTAACCATCTACATGACAACCAGGAGTCAGAGCATCTACCAGACTAGTGACAGAATGTTTGGTATGGCACGATATGAAATGTGACTGCCAAGCACGGGCCCAAGCTTGTATCCCATGCCATCGGAGCAAACCTGCCAGACACACTATGCATCCACTTGGCAGCTTGGCCGCTGGATGGTTTCAACATATACACTTGAAGCCAAAAAAATTGGGCCGCTCCTGAATTTCCATGTGTAGGCTGCACCGTATTGTATGCAACCAAAACAGTGCAGATGTGTTGCAGGTCCTATAAACACCCTGCAGCACAGTCATTGTACTATACACAATGGGCACTAAAAGTGACTACTTCACACCACATCTCCTTATGGCAGTCAATGCAGATGTAATCTAGTACCATCATACAAGAAATAAGAGAAACCACTTTATTAGAGACAAGACATTCTCCAAAGTTTGTAAATTAATTTTAATTAACAACAGTGACAAGTCATCACACTCATTAAATGACATAATGACTTTTTGTTTGTAAGCTGAATTCGAACATACTGTTAACCAAAAAGAGCTTGCCTGTCTAATCGCGACTCAATTAGGCATAAAGAGATGTAAAATATCAGCGTTTTTATGAGTATCAGCTTACAAGGTTGAATGTCTGAACCCAGAGATAAATTGTGATAATTTTAGCACTGTGTCAGGACTCCCGTGCATATATTGCCCTGATAGAGAACCACACCATGAAGTAAAGTTACAGTGATATATGCAGATTAGAACCCAATACCTATACAAATTGGTAACTATGCACAAGTACCTAGAAGGTTTCAAACCTATACTGTTTTAGACATTTGTTAATGCAATACTTGTTCCTGCATGGTGTTTATTGTCCTCAAAATTCTAGCGTTACACTTGTTTATAGTTTTATACTGTTGTGATGCATAATGTTTATCCTCAGATTTGTAGTGGCGACCTTGTGTATAGTTTTCTGGTGTTGTGATGCATGGTGTTTGTACCGTTCCCTCCCACCGGGTGCACACTGTTTGTCTTTAGTTTGTGATTCATGCACTATGTCTGGCCGCTGAATATTTTCTAACTTTTCTTTCTCCAATTTTTGTGTGTACGCAGGTATATATATATTCTGCCACCCACATGGCTCGGCTCCAGATTTCTTTGCATTATATTTCCCATCTTTCTTTATTTTATGTTTTCTGTCAGTATCGTATTACACATAGTTTCTGCTTGTCAAATTCATTCACGTCTACAACTGCGCGCACGCCCATCAGCCCTCTTGGCGCCACCTAGTGTGGGCGCACGTCTTTAAGTTCCTACACCTCTGCCAGTACGCAGTGCTCACTCGACCTGTATGTTGACGGGCTCCACAATTTTATGATGTGACATTGTTTTTAAATTTTACTTTTTGATCTATTGGCATGGAGTCAGCCACATTTTATTTAACAACATTTTTTAATGTGAGCTTTATGTAAGTACATTCTCACCTATGCTGTAATTTTAATTTCTTATTTTAGAAACACTTTTGTATTTTACTATTATTCATATTTGTGTGTTACGTTTCATTAGGTACTCTTCTGAAGAAGGCAAAATTAATTTTGCCGAAACCTAGGTAAAGGTTTATACATGTAAACTGTTTTATGCAACTGGTCGGTTGAAACTGTTGACTTTTGGATCCTGTTCCACCGTTACTGAATTGCAGCCATATTTAAAATTTTAAAATTTCACATATTATTACGTTCACCAATAATGTGATACTGGAACCTGAATGATGATGCAAATGAATTTTACCTGGCAGGTATTTGAACCCATCACATTCTGTCAATGTATTATACCTAAGCATATATATATTGTTTTGCAGCAGTAGCACAAAATGCATGTGTTCACCTATAGGTAACGAAAACATTAATTCTGTGCTGCCTGGGACTCAAAGCCCACACACATCAACATTGTTGACCTTACAAGACATGTCAACCACCACATCCTCCTTCACCAGTAGCTAGGATCATACTGTTTGTGGAGACCTGGAAGGGGTTTGGTATCCCAAGGAAACAATAAAATGGTGGAATGGTATCATATCAAAGAGTTAAAATTCAGAGAAAATTTGGAATCAGAGCTCGACTCCCAATTCTGTGCCAATATTTAAAAAAAATTTCAAGGGCACTAAAGGTACGAAATGAAGTTTCATGAACGAAACAGAAGCACTAAAAAATTTAAGAAATTGACTAGTAATGAAAAATGCAAAAAAATTAAATTAGGCAACTTCTGCTCTGGAGGTGATACAGTGGTGGCAGCAGGCACTAGACTGGCCAGCTAATAATAATAATATGGTTTTCTGTTCAAAAATGTTCAAATGTTTGTAGAGCTTATGGGAGTTCACTACAGGGTCATCAGTCCCTACACTTACAAACTACTTATTAACTAGCTAATACTAAGGACGGGACAAATATCCATGTCTGAGGGGGGATTTGAACCCCCGACCGTAGTGGCCATGCAGACCATAACTGTCGCGCCACAGACCGCTTGGCCACCGCGGCCGGCTGGTTTTCTGTTCCACAGGACCTAATTGAGGAGTGAGACTCTATGGTCATGGAACAAGTAGTCCTATGCACATGACAATCTTAAGACAAAGTGAAAAGAATCAATAAAGAAAAAAATGAATTAGCTTAATTGTTTAACTTTTCTAAGAGTTCCTTGACAGAATAAAATGAGTGAGCCATGAGGTAACTCTTCAATTTAGATTTGAAAGCTTGTGGGTTATTGCTAACATTCCTTAGTTCTTGTGGCAGCTTATTGAAAATGGATGCTGCAGAATACTGTACACCTTTCTGCACAAATGTAGATTTGACTTCTGTCTAATATTCACCGAGTGAAAACTACTGAGGAAATAAGCTGATATTATTAACAACAAACGACATTAAAGAAGAAAACGTACTGTGATGCCAGTGTCAAAATTCCCAGACTACTGAAAAGGGGTCGACATGATGTTCGTGAACTTACACCACATATTGCTTGAACCACCCGTTTCTGAGCCAGGCAAGTTACCCCAAAAAATAATGCCCTACGTCATAAGTGAGTGAAAGTAAGCATAATAGACTACTTTTCATGTTGAAAAATCACTTATATTGTTCTAATGGTAAGTATAGCAGAATTTAGTTTTGGAACAAGATCCTGAACATGGGCTTTCCACGACAGCTTACTGTCTATCTGAACACCTAGAAATTTGAACTGTTCAGTCTCAATTATCATATGACCATTTAGTGTAAACAAATTGTCAGCTTTCCTCAAATTATGTATTATGAAATTGTAAAAACTGAGTTTTACTGTGATTTAACATCAACTTGTTTTCTACAAGCCATAAACTTATCTCTTGAACTGCATCTTTTGATACTGTGTCAATATTACGAACAACATCCTTCACTACCAAGCTGGTATCATCAGCAAACAAAAGTATTTTACAATCAACTGTTATACTCAAAGGCATATCACTTGTATAAATAAGAAACAGCAATGTTCCCAAAACAGACCCCTGTGGCACCCCACACTTAATGTGCCCCATTGTGATTGTACGTCATAGCCATTTTCTACACTGCAGAGAATTACCTTCTGTTGTCTATTATTAAAGTAAGAGGTGAACCAGTTGTGAGTTACTCCTCGTATTCCATAATTTTCCAACTTATTCATCAATATTTTGTGATAAACACAATCAAATGCTTTTGTTAAGTCAAAAAAGGCACCTAATGTCCGTAGCCTCTTATTTGACCCATCAAGTGCCTCACAGAGAAACAAAAATATAGCATTTTCAGTCGTTAAACCAGTTCTAAAACCAAACTGTACATTTGACAAGAAATTATGTGAACTGAAATGATCAATTAATCTTGAATATACAACCTTAGAAAAAACCGATGGCATAGAAATAGGTATATAGTCGTCTTCATTATTCCTTTCTCCGTTTTTATAAAGTGGTTTCACTACTGAGTACTTTAATCTGTCAGGAAACTGACCATTCTGAAAGGAAAACTTTCAAATAGGCTTAGTACTGGGCTAACATATGGAGGACAGTACTTTAGAATTCTGCTAGATAACCCATCATGTCCACAAGATCCTTAGTCTTTAGTGATTTAATTATTGACTCAATCTCCCCTATGGAAGGGACCATTTCAGGTATCAGAAAGGCATTTTCTAAAAATTTTATATGATTACCTGTAGAAACTAGGGTTTTGTTTAGTTCACCTACTATATTCAGAAAGTGATTATTGAATATTGAATATATATCTAACTTATCAGTAACAGAACCATTTCTACTACACACGGATGTTATATCTTCTACCTGCTGCTGCTGACCAGACACTTCCTTCACGACTGACCAGATAGTTTTAATTTTATCCCAAGAGTTTGCTATTCTTTTTGCATACCACATACTTTTTGCAATCTTAATGACATTTTTCAGAACCTTACAGTACTGTTTGTAATGAGCTACTGCATCTTCATTCTGACTGCTTCTAACATTTTGATACAATTCCTGCTTTGTTCTACATGATACTCTTATCCCCTTTGTAGCCACCCTGGCTGTCTGTTACTGGAAGTACCCTGTTTTGAGCGTTCTACCGGAAAGCAACTTTCTAACAGCATAAGAAATGTGTTCAAAAACGCATTATATTTATCATCTGCATTATCAGCACTATAAACATCCTACCATTCTTGTTCCTTAATACTTAAAAAGGTCTCAATTGCAACTGTATTAACTTTTCTGAGTAGTTGATATTTATGTTTAACATTTGTTTGAGAACAAATACTTTTTAGAATTAAAAGTTGGGCATCATGGTCTGATAGGCCATTTACCGTTCTGCTGACAGAGTACCCCTCTGATAATGAAGAATGAACAAAAATATTGTCAATGGTAGAACTGCTATTTCCTTGCACTCTCA
This sequence comes from Locusta migratoria, assembly GCA_026315105.1. Classification (NCBI taxonomy): domain Eukaryota; kingdom Metazoa; phylum Arthropoda; class Insecta; order Orthoptera; family Acrididae; genus Locusta; species Locusta migratoria. The sequence continues at coordinate 17,394,916 of CM048755.1, forward strand.
TTGGAAAAAATACTGTTTGCATCACGTTATAGGAATTAAATAGATCTAACAGCTGACTTTTCTTGAGCTATCACCTACACAATTAATGTTGAAATCTCCACAGACAATTAAATTTTTATACTTCATATAAAGTGAACCCAGAACCAATTCCAGCTTGGGCAGAAACATTTTAAAATCTGAGTCAGGGGACGTATAAATAACAACAATTACTAGTAAAGTTCCATTGACATTAACAACACCTGCACAACATTCAAATATTTTTTTCTGTGGAGTGTTTAGAAAATCGACTGACTCCGATGAAAAATCATTTTTAACATACATGGGCACTCCCCCACACTGCAAGGTACTCCTAGAGAAGAAGGCAATTTATCCTGGCCAAGGAAGTCTCTGAATTGTCACATCACTTAAAAAGTGCTCTGAAATACCTATAATGTTAGGATCAATATCAATAAGCAGTTCATTAACTTTATCACTGATACCCTGTATATTTTGATGAAAAATAGTAATTCCCTTATTACTTAGATTCTTAGACTTTGTCAAAGGTGGTTCCTTTCTTAGACGGACTTCCTTTAAGCAGGAATACCTATCAGTTGTCCTCAGTCTAAAAAAGGTGCAGCTCTAACACCAACTACTACAGGAATTTTTCCATGAGTGACACCCCCACCCCCTACTACACTGTCACCTATGAGCTTTGCCAACCTCCCCTTCCCTTACTCAGTCAATGGTCTTTGTCTTGTTATGTAAATACAATCACAGACAAAACTCTACACAACAGTAATATCCAAATGGGCAACAATAAAGCTCTTAACAGAAACAGAAGCATTAATGAAATTTAAGAAACTGACTAGTAATGAAAAGTGCAGAAAAATTAAATTAAATTATGCAACTTCTGCTCTGGAGCCGAAACACTGGTGGCAACTGGCACTAGCAAAAATTGGCAGTTGACTGTAAATAATGAAAAGTGTGAAGTCATACATATGAGCTGTAAAAGAAATCCTTTAAACTTCATTTACACAATAAATCAGTCAAATCTACAAGCCATAAAATCAACTAAATACCTAGAAATTACAGTTATGCACAAATGTGATTGGAGAAAACACACAGAAAATATTGTGGGGATGCCGAGTCAAAGTTTCATTGAAAGAACACTGAAAAGAAAAAAGTACTACTAAAGAAACTACCTACAATACACTTGTCCATCCTATTTCAGAGTATTGCTGTACATTATGGGATACTCACCAGTTGGAACTGATGCAGGACATAGAAAAAGTTTAGAGAAAGGCAGCGCATTTCATATTATCTTGATAGTGGGGAAAGAGTGTTACAGAAATGATGTGAAAGTTGGGGTGGAAATCATTACAAGAAAAGCATTATTCATTGAAGAGAGATCTATTTGCAAAATTTCTCACACCAGCTTTCTCCTCTGAATGTGAACACATATTTTGTTGGCACCCACCTACAAAGCGAGACGTGGCCATAAAAATGTAATAAGAGAAATCAGACCTAAAATGAAAATATTTCAGATTATATTAGATTAATACTTGTTTCATAGATCATAAATATGAAATTCCTCAATGATGTGGAACTTGTCAGTTTAATGAAAGGTGTCTATACATGACACTCAATAGTTTAAGGATTTTTAATTTTTATTTTTAAATTTTATTTTATATTTTATTTTTAATAGAATTACTAAGTTTTATTTAAAAATTCATCTAATGTGTAGAAATTCTTTATAATTATTTTTAAAGGCTAGTTGACTATCTGTGAGACTTTTGATGCTAATCGGTAAGTGACCAAAGACTTCTGTGGCAGCACAATTCACTTCTTTCTGTGGCAAAGTTAGATTTAACCTTGAATAGTGAAGATCACCCTCTCTCCATCTGTTGTAGCTATGCTCACTGCTATAACTTTTGAATTGGGTCAGATTGTTAATAACAAATTTCATAAGTGAATACATATATAGTGAAGCTACTGTGAAGATCATTAGATCCTTAAATCAATGTCTTCAGGATGATATTGGGTGGGCTCCAGAAATTATTTTAATTACATGCTTTTGTGCAATGAATACTTTTTTACTCATGTTGAATTGCTCCACAATATGATCCCATATGAAAGCAGTGAATGAAAATAGGCATAGTAACCTAATTTACTGAAATGTATATCACCTGATAGAATAAGAAGCTGAAGCCAAATGTTTCAGCAGATCTTGAATGTGTTTCTTTCTTTCAATTCCTCAGCAATGCAAACTTTTGTGTCCCAGCCTCGTCGCCGCTTTTGTGTCTCGTTCCGTTGTACGTGTTGGTGGCCGAGTGGAATGAGACCGACACAGGAATAAAGATAGCACGCTGGTGCAGGTGCGGAGGGGAGCAGCCAGAAACTATAAACACTAGCGTAAATTAGAACGAGATATATATTGCACAGAATGTACACAATACTTAACTTTTACATAGTACTGCAGAATGTTGTTACATAGTTGAGCTAGAGTCCTGCCTAGTGCCTAACTGATAGCAAAGTCTTCACTGGTGCCTATCTGATTACGAAGGTCCTAACTGGTTGCTATCTCAGTCCCAAGTGAACGATGTCGTTCACTGGTGGCCACGAGCGGAGTTGCCGCAGAGGGCGCTCGTGGCTGTCGTCGTAAGAACGCCGCGCCGTGCGTGCTTGGTGGCTTTGGACTTGTGCGACACCACACCCCTCCCCCCCAAACCGCCGCGCCGTTGTGGCGTAGAGCTGAGGGCCACGGTGACGGCACTGGGAGGAGGGCCTGGGCGGGGGCGTTACTGGTGGGACGGGCGTCGTAGCTGAGGCTGGGATCGAGATGCCGTCCGCGCCCCGGCATCCGCCTTGCGATCCTCCAGGAAACCCGGCGAAACCTGAGGAAGGGCGCACACCCCTGCACAGAGGGAGCAGGTCATCTTCTGAGGTGCGTCGCCCAAGCTGGGGGGGCCCGCACGGTCCCGGAGGCCCTCTCGGTGACGCTGTCATCTGCGGCGGCGACGGAGGGGCCGTCTGCGTAGGAGGCGCGTCGACATCCATCGGGAGCTCGTAGCCCGGGGAAGCTGGGCCCGGCGGCGAGCGATGTGGCTGTGCTCCCTGGCAGTGAACTGGATCTGGAATCAAGAAACCGGAGACAGGATCGCGCGGCCTGTGCAAGCGCAATTGGTTTGCATGGCGCCGCAGCTCCGACCATGTGGAAGAATGTACAATATACATATTGCGACCGAGCACGCGCTGAATGGTGCCTGGCAACCATGTCTTCTTCATACCAGCAAACACCCTCTACAGCACCGGCGTAGAAACCTGAAAACGCGTAGCACCATACGAACCGACTCGGTGCGTGGGAGGCTGCAGCAGGTGAAGGAGAGTGCGGCGACGGCGGCCGTGTAGCAGCTCGGCAGGAGACGGGCCGTCACGTGGCATGCATCGATACGTAGACAGGAAAATTTGAAGAGCTTGCTGCCTGGAGTGCTGACCTTTCATCTTCTCCATGTGAGACTTGAATGTTCGAACGAAACGTTCTGCTTCACCATTGGACTGAGGGTGAAAAGGTGCAGTGGTAATATGCTGAATGCCATTCACACGACAAAACTGTTGAAATTCCGCACTAACAAACTGAGGTCCATTGTCACTGACGATAGTTTCAGGCAAGCCTTCGATGCAAAACATTGATGTTAAGGCACTGATTGTACTAGAAGCTGTCGTTGAGTTCATGGCAATCACAAAAGGAAACTTGCTGAAAGTGTCTACAACAATTAACCAGTGCGTATTCCAGAAAGGTCCGGCAAAGTCAATATGTAAACGTTGCCATGGTCCTTTGGGGCGTGGCCAGTCTGAGAAACGTTGCGGAGGAGCCGCCTGATGTTCCGCACAAACGGTACACTGTGACGTCATACTCTCTATCTGTGAGTCCATACCAACCCAGGTACAATGACATCTGGCCAGTTGCTTTTTCCTAACAATACCCCAATGTCCTTGATGCAGGAGGCGTAATACTTCACGTTGCAGGGAACGAGGAACAATCACTCTTGTTTGGTCGTTGTCCGTATGTAACAACAGAACACCCTGACTTAAAGATAATGCATGACGTTGTGCAAAATAACGTCTAACCAGAGGCTGATCAATGTCTTTGGCTCTGGCAGGCCACCCTGAGCGAACAAAACATGCTACCACACTTAGGTCTGCATCCGCAGCTGTTTCCTGTGCAACCCGACGAGAGTTTAAAGGAAAGTCTGCGACAGCGGAAGCATCTCTGGAGTCTATCTGACAACGTGCCATTTCTGAAGAATCAAATGAACATCCTGGCCAACTGGAAGTCGGGAAAGTGTGTCTGCGTTGGCGTGTTTAGTGGTAGGTCGGTACAAAATCTCATACTGATAATTTGACAATATCAAGGACCATCTCTGTAGCTTTTGTGCCGTTCGTGGCGGAATTGGCTTTGTGGGTGAGAACAACGACGTGAGAGGCTTGTGGTCTGTCAACAAATAGAATTTTCTGCCATAGAGATAATGATGAAACTTTGTGACGCCGTAAATTATTGCTAAGGCCTTCTTTTCTATCTGACCGTAATTCTGTTGCGTTGGCATCAGAAGCTTGGACGCAAAGGCAATAGGTCGATCGTGACATCCAATACGATGCGATAAAACTGCACCCAGACCGTACGACGAGGCATCAACTGCTAACACTACTGGCTTCTGTGAGTCAAAGGGAATCAAACATGCATCACTGAGTAGTGCAGACTTTAGTTTGTCAAAGGCAACCTGACAATCCTTAGACCATACAAAAGGAACATTCTTCCTACGTAAGTGATGCAGTGGAGCTGCAATCTGAGAGGCATTGGGAATAAATCTGAAATAATAGTTAAGCTTTCCCATTACTGCTTGCAATTCATGCACATTCTTAGGAGGAGGCAAGTCTTTGATTGCTCGAAGATTTGACTGTATGGGATGGATTCCTTGGGCATTAATCACATGGCCTAAGTACTCTATTTCAGTCTGGAAAAATGAACACTTGGCTTTATTGTAACGTAGACCTGCTGCAGTCAAAACTTTGAAAAGGCACTCCAGGTTTGCTAAATGTTCTTCAACTGTACGTCCAGATACCACAATATCATCTAAGTAGTTCGAACAACACGGTACAGAAACTGACAGCTGCTCCAAAAAGCGCTGAAAAATAGTGGGGGCGGAAGAACTGCCAAAGGGTAGGCGTTGAAATTGAAAAAGGCACATGTGAGTATTAATGACGAAAAACTTTTTTGACTCGTCATCAAGTGGAATCTGTAAGTATGCCTCTGCTAAATCAATCTTGGAAAAGAAGCGAGACTGTCCTAATTTGTCCATCAGTTCCTCAGGTCTGGGCAGGGGATAAGTGTCAACAATTGTTTGACCGTTCACTGTTGATTTGAAGTCCGCACAGAGACGAAGTTTTCCTGACGGCTTGGGTATAATTACCAAAGGCGAGGCCCACTGACTCGCAGAAACAGGAGAAATCACCCCACTGTCTTGCCAACGTTTAAGTTCTTCGGCAACTGTATCACGCAAGGCGATAGGCACTGGTCTAGCTTTACGAAATTTTGGAACTGCAGATTCTTTTAAAGTTACATGTGCCACGAAGTCTTTTGCACAACCTAGTTCCGGCGAAAACAAGTCACTGTATTTTTCACACAATGCATTAATTTTCTCCTGAGGCACTACTGACGAAATTTGAAGCACATCTCTTTGAATTGATAAACCAAACAAGTCGAATGCATCTAGTCCAAAAATGTTCTGCGTCGATTTGGCCTGAAGAACTACAAAAGCAACTGTTTTTGTTACACCTTGAAAGGAGGTGGGCAGGCTACACGTTCCTAGCACGGGAATATTTTCACCTGTATATGCTGTTAACACTTGCTGTGACGGCGACAATTTTGGCGAACCCAGAAGTTCATAAGTATCTTTATTTATTAATGTGACAGCGGAACCAGTATCAAGCTGAAATTGCACCGTCTTATTTTCTATGAAGAGAGTCACAAACAGTTTTTGCTTGCGGCGCTCGACAGGTGCGCGAATGTGGGCAACGTCTGCTACGGTTTGTTTACTGCGCTTGCGCGGGCCGCGTAGTGAAGTAAGCGGCTCAGACTCGGCACACAGCGGATTAACAACACTGTCACTAGATGGCACTACCGCCGGATCGGCGTCCGCACAAGCATGCGAAGCTACTCCAGATGTACTAACTACTGCACTACACTTTTGAGTAGCTACTTGATGTCTACTGTCACTAGCTACACAGTACTGGGCACTATTACAAGGAGCAGTTGCAGAAGGCACTATTTTCACTACAGGAATGCACTGTTCATAGTCATTTTGCTTGTCCCGAACCCTATTCCGTTGCACTGTTTTACACGCTCGTCGGCGCTTGCTACGTGGTGCACTATATAGTTTTGCCATAGGCGCAGAACTACTTTCTTGCAATTGAGATCCAAGGAAAGCACTGTTCAATTCCACAGCCCGTATAACATTTACAGAATGAACTGTTCTCGCACTCCGCAAAGCACTGTTTCTAATGGTACCGTTCTTTGAGTTTTTAATTTGCATACACACAGACTGTACATGTCCTGATTTGCCACATTGATAACAAGTTGCGTTGCAACTAGGGCAATGAGCATGCTTGTGGTGAGACACACACTGGGGGCAAGATTTACGTACATTTTTCTGAAATGAGCGTTGGCGCCCGTCATTCAAATCACTGTTTCTAACACGACGGGGCGACCTTTGTGTCGCACTTTTACACTGGCTACTGTTCACTGTCTGTTCAGCACGGCCGGTAGAATTTAAAGAATCACTAGTGCTATACTGAGAACTACGTCTAGGAAAGCGTCCGTTGCGGCGCACTGAATTAACACTGTGGCTTTGCATTTCTACATCAGCTAAGTCAAAAGTATCATGCGCTTCTATAAGCTGCAGTACACTGTCTAATGAAGGGTCAGATTGTTTTAGAATTTCTGCTCTAATTCTGGGGTCCTGAATGTTCTGCGTAATCGCATCCCTCAACATCACTTCACTATACGAAAGTCCACAAGAGCAAGTAAATTTACATTTGCGGGTTAAGCCCTTCAATTCCGTAATCCACTCTTGGTGTGACTGCTGCGGTAATTTTTTAAGTCTGAAAAATCGGTACCGTGCCGCAGCTACGAGAACTTTTCTCTCATAATGAGCATTAAGTGCCTCTACTATTTGTTCAAAGTCTACATCACGAGGAGATACGTCGGGGAAAAGTTTTTTCAGTAACACGAAGGTGTTGGTGCCCACCACAGATAATAGCAGATGCTTCACTTTCTGACCTGTAATTTGATGAGCCGCGATGAGTTCTTGAAACTGTGCAAAGTAGTCGCTCCATTCTTCCTCACGTTCGTTGTACTGGCGAAACGTAGGAAGCGTTGCGGCGGCAGGTGTGGGCTGCTGATGTGACGGCTGTTGTTGATGGTTAGCTGCTTGCGCTGTGAGCTGGGCCACAGCCTGCAGGAGTTGTGTTATTTGCGCCGTCTGTAACTGAATAATTTCCATTAAGTTTGGGTTCGGGGTAGTGGCCATGCTGACCGATTAGGCACCGCGCATACAAGTAACTTATAACAAAACACAAATGCAATATGAAAGAGGACGCGCTGCAACAAAAAAGTCCACAAAACACGTAACAAAATATCTTCTCCCAAAATTCTTATAATAAGGGTGGGTTGGCGGGAGCAATTTCTGCGTGCTCCGACTGCTGCTGTCTGGCTGCTGCAAGCGGACTGGTCCAAGGTTCGTCTATCACTCCTCGTCGCCACTTTTGTATCCCATCCTCGTCGCCACTTTTGTGTCCCAGCCTCGTCGCCGCTTTTGTGTCTCGTTCCGTTTTAGGTGTCGGTGGCCGAGTGGAATGAGACCGACACAGGAATAAAGATAGCACGCTGGTGCAGGTGCGGAGGGGAGCAGCCAGAAACTATAAACACTAGCGTAAATTAGAACGAGATATATATTGCACAGAATGTATACAATACTTAATTTTTACATAGTACTGCAGAATGTTGATACATAGTTGAGCTAGAGTCCTGCCTAGTGCCTAACTGATAGCAAAGTCTTCACTGGTGCCTATCTGATTACGAAGGTCCTAACTGGTTGCTATCTCAGTCCCAAGTGAATGATATCGTTCACTGGTGGCCACGAGCGGAATTGCCGCAGAGGGCGCTCGTGGCTGTCGTCGTAAGAACGCCGCGCCGTGCGTGCTTGGTGGCTTTGGACTTGTGCGACACCACACCCCTCCCCCCCAAACCGCCGCGCCGTTGTGGCGTAGAGCTGAGGGCCACGGTGACGGCACTGGGAGGAGGGCCTGGGCGGGGGCGTGCACTTTGGACTTGTGCGACACCACACAAACACCTAAAAAATTTGAATATTCTACCTTAGCTACAGATTTCTGTTCAGAGTCTATATTTATTAATGGTATCATTATGTTTACTGTATGAAACTGTATATACTGGGTTTTATCGAAGTTTAATAGAGTCCATTTATAGAAGTGTTCCTATTTCCCTCACATTATTACAGAGTGGAATGGTAGAGAAATATTATGAATTCAGTTTGATAAACCGTCTGCTTCAATGTGGTTTGCAGAGTACATATGTTGATGTAGAACTAAGTCAAGAAGTTCACTATTAATATTTTATTCAAACATTATGGGATTGTTTTTCACACTCATGTGCATCACCTTAATTTTTCTTAAATTAGAGCTATCTGTCATCCATCACACCATATAGAATTTTTGTTTAAGACATTGTCTATCCTACCACAGTTAGTCATCATCAACACCTTCCCATATACCACAGCTTCATCAGCAAACAGTCCAGAATTGTGACTGACTTGTTTGTCAGATCATTTAGATTGTTAGAAAAGAACAGTGATCCTATCACACTACCATGAGGGACTCCTAATGATACCCTTGCCATCAAGGACAACATAGTGGCTGCTATTACTCAAGACGTCTCAACCCATTTGTATATCTGCAAACCAATGTCATGTGGTTGTACCTTCATTAGTAGTCTGTGGCAAATTTCTTCCAGAAATCAATGAATATTCCCTTTTCCTGTTGCCCCTAACCCATGGTTTGCAATATGATATGTGAAAAAAGGGTTAGCTGAGTATCACCTGTGTAATGGTTCATAAAAGCCATACAGCCACAAAGAAGCACACCTCTTATGGCCAAGTATGATGCATTATGAGCACTTGAATCACATTATCTCCTGGGATTTTGACTACTTCTATTCTTTCCCTGTGCCCTGAAATGAGGAAAATCCTACCCACTAATACTTCACACCCTCCACACAGATATATTCCACCACCCACCAAACCTAAGCAATATCCGTGTCCAACAGTACTCCATCCCTGCTACCAACTCCTTGTTCATGGCTCATTTTCCTACAAGAGATAAAGATGTAAGGCGAGTCCCATACAAAATCCCATCTGCACCTGTCACAGACATCTCCTGTCCCACCAGAGGCAGGGTAACCCATGAAATCAGTCATGTGATTTACAAACTGAGCTGCAACATTTGTGCATTTTCTTCTTTTAGGTCGGCAGGACAACTAGCAAGCTGTCAGTCGAATTCCCAATGATGTACTGTAGCCAAATTCCTGAATGTGTGGTCCAAAATTATATGATTCACATCAATAACTGCTTCACAGCCTGTGTCATCTGGATCCTTCCATATGACACTAGCACTTCTGAAGTGCACAAGTGGGAACTCACCATACTGTACACCCTAAGTTACTGAAATCCCCATGCCTCAACATTTGCTAGTTCCTGTCCTTCTCCTCTCCCATTCCCTGCTCACACTCCAGTCCCACAAATGTGCTAAATTCCACAAACATACTCCAGTCTCTCCCCCTTTATTTACTCTCCGCAGCCCTCCTGACCAACAACATCTAGCAGCCTGTTACGGACCTATGAAGTCCATGAACACTCCACCAGACAGCACTAGTGTATTCCCCCACCGATACCTTCTATGCCTCCGCTCTTGTCCCCGTCCTCATAGTGCCTCCTCATGCACACCACCAATTACTGCCTCTACAGGATCACCACACATCACAGGCTCAAAACAGCAGCTGATACAATGGTGTGTGTGTGTGTGTGTGTGTGTGTGTGTGTGTGTGTGTGTGTGAGAGAGAGTGTGTGTGTGTGGGGGGGGGGGGTCTTTATTTCTGAAGATAGGTCTTTGGGCTAAAATCTTAATTGTCAAGAAGCCTTGGTGTGCCTGTCTGTGACTCATTGTGACATTAATGTGGCAAGTGCCAATCTATTCATTGAAAAACATTGTTGTTAATCTTAATATTCAGCAATAAGATTGTATACAAAAGAAACTGAGGCTTTGAAATTGTCCCAACCAATAATTTTAGATGCTTCTAGTGCCCACATTTGCAAAATCCAATAGTGACCAGTAGCTCCATAGATCTTTGCTCCATCAATTTGTGATATTATGTGACCTTTAGAATTGCAACAGTCTGTTTCCTTTGACATGAGCTCCTAACTGCCCTTTGTGAGTCACACAATTCAGAATTAATATGCTATTTTATTGCCTTTTAATGCTCTCACAGTATCTCATTAGTTTGCCAAAGAAATTCAGCTCACAATTGTAACAGTATTTAGACATCTTCTCTATTATGCTATCACCAGTATATTCTAATACACTGCTCTTCACTTTTAATGAACTAGTCCTGTTACTTTGGATATCTATCCAGAATAATGTCATCAATTTCTATGTCATCCCCCCAATATATTTGAATTATTATCTTCTATAATGTTTCCACTAACTCTTTGCTGGACATCAATTTCATTTCCATATTCAGCACATTGCAATTTTGATCCTAATATTTGGACCATATTCATACAATTATTTCTCTTCAATGCATCATTGCACACAGTTTACCAAGAACTCACATATGGACACTAAGAGTCAATTATCCCTAGCTTTATCATTCATGGAAGTAAAGCACTTGTAGTTCAGGTACAACTAGCCAAGGTCTGATGGTGCTAGCAGACTAGTGCCACGTTTTGCATGGAAATGACAAATACTACTGTTGTTTGTATGAACAAACAATATCATCTGTATGGTTTCATATGGTTCTGAGCAGTCCAGATCAAAGGAGCATGAGAAGCAATCTGTGTCCTGAGTATAGTAGTCTGATGTGATTGACACATAGATATGGAGCTCATGTTTGAAAGATATTTTCCATGAGTATTTGTCTTACACATGTGGATCAACTGTCAGTTCATTTTATTTCCTTTTACTGCCTTTTTTAAAAAGAGCATTTTGTCTTTAATTTCTGGTTGCTAAATAAACAATTTTTGATGCTACAAGGGGCCATAGAGTACCAATATTTCATGATTTTCTTTAATTCCATTTGACTCATAAATAGAAAGATAAATTCTTTCCCCCATTGGTTCAGCACAAAGTAAACAATTTGGTTTTACTTAAGGAAAAAAAACACACACTGTAATAATAAGTCAGGTTTTATTCTTAGTATGAGGGGTGTTCAAATGAAAATGTTCAAAATGTCTTAACAACCAAACCTGTTGGAATATGAATACATTGCTTTGGGATAACTTAGTGTGACATCTAGGAATGCAAAGCATGCACCGTCACCTTCCCCTAAAATATTTAAAGCTGTGCCCTTGACAGGCAATATGATACTCACCATCTTTTCCAAAATCAGAGGTTCGATACTCATTAAATTCCTTGAGGATGGAAAAACCATTAACAGTGACATGTTAATTCCATAGCCTATGCAAGTCCATCAAGATCAAATGGCCTGGGCTGCTTTTGGAGTAAGTGGTTTTGCTCCATGATAACACAATCCATATGTTTCCGGTGTCACACAAAGTGTACTGGCGAAGTTAAAATGAGGGTACCTTGCACACCCGCCTGCAGCAGAGACATGTCACCCTGTGACTTACATCTGTTCGGTTCACTTATAAAATGTCTCAAAGGGAGGTGCTTCAATTTGGATGATGAAATAAAGGATAAAGTAGAGGATTGGCTATTGTCACAGCCACAGGATATCTGGGAACATGTAATTATTCAACTCATTAAACATTGGGATATTTGTGCTCAGGTGATTACTTTTGAATAAAGAATTCAATTATATCCACACATACCTTTTCATTTGAACACCCCTCACAGTTTGACTATTAAACTAGCACAGTTGCTACGTGTAGCAGTAATTTACTAGTTATTTTCATATAAATCCTCCAAGTCAGTTTAGTACTCTATTTGCTAGAACCTCTGTTTCAGTAAATGTAGACTGTAAAATAAGTTGTAGCATTTTAACATTATGGGAATTTTCAGGGGTTGTAGCCCCAGACAGAGTCCTCATTCATTTAACAACTATGCTTTATTGTGCACAGTTTGAGATACAGTTAGAGACTCTGGTGAAAACATGGCAGCTGGGAAGCAGCTCACCCTCAAAGAGCTTAATGAAAGATATTCAGTTCTTGGAAGAGTCGATAGGTGTTTTCGCCACCACAAGATGCGTGTTCAAAATTCTACCTTCTTTTGCAGTCAAACAAGTCACTGATATGAAGATTTTTGTCAAATGTTACATTCCGTCGCAGTTCACCATCTGGTTACATACTTGACTACTCATGGTTCTTGCTACCCACAGACTAGCACATTCTGTGTCAACAATACAACTTCATTCCAACAGTATTTTCTACATGAAGTGGTATTGTAACTCTAGACCAAAGATAGCCCCAGCATGGGGATTGTGACAAATAAATCAATGACTTCATTTAAAGCATTACAAATCTGATAAATAATTCAACATGTGATGATCTAGTATTCTCACAATTTCAACTGACTAATACTCCTTTGGAAACCAGATTTGGTAGCTCTTAGCAATATTAGGTAGTGGCATTTATGTAAGCTAAGTATGTAAACATGCACAGAAAGAAAGAAACAGAGATACAATAAAGAGAACAAAGAAAGAAAATGTAAAGGCTCAGTTGTAATTATAAGTGGTAACCATATTGAAAATACTGTAATGTATGATACTATTAAAATTGCCATATGGGAGCCATAGGATGTGAATACTAATGTTTCTTTGGAATCAGTTAAAATGGTTGTAAGAAAAATGATAGTGAAAACTCAGAGTAACAGAAAATGCACTCACATTGATAGCATGTGAACACTAGAACTGTATGAAACAATGATTTCCATATTTTTCAAATAAAGATAAATTGCAAATGAAAAACATTATTTATTTAGATTAGATTAATACTTGTTCCATAGATCATATATACGACATTTCGTAATGACGTGGAACATGTCAGTTTAGTAAATGTTGTCTATACTTGACAATCAATATTTTAAGGATTTTTTTGTTTTGATTTTTATTTTTATTTCTTTTTTTTTTTTTTAAGTTTTATCTAAAAGTTCATCTACATTGTAGAAGGAGTTGCCATTCAGAAATTCCTTTAATTTCTTTTTGAATACTAGTTGGCTATCTGTCAGACTTTTGATGCTACTTGGTAAGTGACCAAAGACTTTTGTGGCAGAACAATTTACCCCTTTCTGTGCCAAAGTTAGATTTAACCTTGAATAGTGAATATCATCCTTTCTCCTAGTGTTGTAGCTATGCACACTGCTATCACTTTTGAATTGGGCCGGATTGTTAATAACAAATTTCATGAGTGAATATATATATTGTGAAGCTACAGTGAGGATCCCTAGATCGCTAAATAAATGTCTGCAGGATGCTCTTGGGTGGGCTCCAGCAATTCTGATTACACACTTTTGTGCAATGAATACTTTTTTACTCAATGTTGAATTGCCCCAGAATATGATTCCATATAAAAGCAGTGAATGAAAATAAGCATAGTAAGCTAATTTACTGAGATGTATATCACCAAATTTTGCAATGACTCTGATAGCATATGTAGCTGAACTCAAACGTTTCAGGAGATCTTCAATATGTTGCTTCTAATTCAGTCCCTCGTCAATGCAAACACCTAAACATTTTGAATATTCTACCTCAGCTACAGATTTATGTTCAAAGTCTAAATTTATTAATGGTGTCATGCCATTTACTGTATGAAACTGTATATACTGGGTTTTATCAAAGTTTAATGAGAGTCCATTTGTAGAGAACCACTTAATAACTTCCTGGAAGATATAATTTACAATTTCATCAGTTAATTCCTGTTTGTTAGGTGTGATAGCTATACTTGTATCATCAGCAAAAAGTACTAGCTTAGCATCTTCGTGAATGTAGAATGGCAAGTCATTAATATATATTAAGAACAGCAAAGGACCCAAGACCAAACCTTGTGGGACCCATTTTTGATAACTCCCCAGTTAGAAGAATTAATTGTTTCATCTATATCATGCGAACTGCTTAATTCATCTTTCTGCACTCTTCCAGTTAAGTACAATTTAAACTATTTGTGCACTGTCCCATACCACAATACTTAAGCTTATCTAGAAGAATCCCATGATTTACACAATCAAAAGCCTTTGAGAGATCACAAAAAATCCCAACTGGTAATGTCCGGTTATTCAAAGCATTTAATATTTCATCAGTGAAGGTATATATAGCAATTTCAGTTGAAAAGCTTTTTTGAAAACCAAACTGACATTTTGTTAGGACTTTATTTTTACTAATATGTGAAGCAACTAGAGAATACATAACTTTTACAAACTTTTTGGATAAAGCTGTCAGAAGTGAGATGGGGCACTAGTTGTTGACAACGTATGTATCCCCTTTTTTATGCAAAGGTTTAACGATAGCATATTTCAGTCTATCCAAGAAAATACCCTGCTTTAATGAGCTATTACAAATATGACTGAGAATCCTACATATATCCTAGGAACAAATTTTTAATACCCTGCTGGAAATGCCATCAATTCCATATGACCGTTTACTCTTGAGAGAGTTTATTATTTTCCTAATTTCTGAAGGTGAGGTAGGTGGAATTTCAATTTTATCAAATTGTGTGGGTATGGCCTTTCCGTTAATTGTCTTTCTCCTTCTAATGAACATTTAGATCCTATTTTCTCTATAACATTTAAAAAGTAATCATTAAAAGTGTTTTCAACTTCTGACTTTTTGTTAATTAAGTTTTCATTTGTTTTGATGGTAATACCCTCTTCCTCTGCTCTTGGTTGCCCTGTCTCCCTTTTAATAATATTCCAATTGTTTTAATTTCATTATCAGAGGAGCTAATCTCAGACATGATGCACATGCTTCTTGATTTTTTAATAACTTTTCTTAATGTAACACAGTAGTTTTTATAATACTTTATTGTTTCTGGGTTATTACTCTTTTTTTAACAGAAGTAGTTCCCTTTTTCGGTTACGCAATATTTTTATTCCTTTAGTAAGCCATGGTTTCTTACAATTAAATTCTACTAATTTATTGGGGAAACAGTTATCAAATACCCTTACAAATGTATCATGAAATAAATTATATTTTAAATTAACATCATGTTCCTTGTAAACCTCATCCCAGTCTAACTGCTGTAGACTTTCTTTGAAATTTCTAGTTGTTAAGTCATTAATTGACCGCAAAATTCTGGTGGACTGTTTCGAATTACTGAACAGAGCTATGTCATATACTGTTACTAGCTGTGCACCATGATCAGAAAGACCATTCTCAACGGGACAAGCATTTATGTTGTTAAACTTATCTTGCTCTATAAAAAAGTTATCTATTAGTGTACTGCTGTCCTTTACTGCCCAAGTAGGAGAATCAATAACGGATGTCAGATTGAATGAGCCAAGTAAGATTTCCAGGTCTTTCTTCCTATTACACTCTTTCAGTGAATCTACATTGAAATCACCACAAATAATAATTTGCTTCCCCCTATCTGACAGATAGCACAACAAGGCATCCAAGTTTTCCAGAAATAACTGAAAGTTCCCTGAAGGGGACCTATATACTGTTACAATTATAAGATAATCATCATTGAGTTTAAGCTGGCAGGCTCATGCTTCAATATGCTGCTCTACAAAAAACTTTTTTGTTTCTAAATTTTTTACACTGTGATAGCTTTTGACATATATGGCAAGTCCTCCTCTTATTATCTCTACTTACATTTGAGACTAATTTATATCCACAGACATTCACATTTCCCAGACCAGTGACAATGTGATGCTCTGACAGGCATAGTATATCTATTACATTATCAGTTTCTGTATCATCTAACCAAACTAAAAGCTCATCTATTTCACTCTTTAATCCCCCAATATTCTGGTGAAAAATTCTAACATTATTTTTTTACTTTACTTTTCTGAGAAACATTTGATTTTTCAATATTTTTAGCACCTGCCTGCCTGAGCTTCTCACTGGACACTGATCTTAGCCTAAAAAAGAAGTACTTCTGTGAATTGCAGAGTCCCTCCTTAAGGATTTTGCTATCAACCCAGCTAGTTTCCCCTTCCCTTTCCTATTGAGATGCAGGCCATGCCTAGTGAAATCCCACCTATCAATAGCATCAACAGGAACCAAACCTATGTCCGACAGAGTAGCCACCCTAAGCAGTTGATCAATCTCCATATTGACCCTCCTGACGGAGCAGTTCAATTGGGGTCGATCATAGCGCATGAGAGCAGGCAACTGCCGACTCGGCAAGACTCACCCCTACCAGTAGCAACTCTGAAGATGTCCAGCGCAGCTCTGGACGAAACGTCAGGAACAGATTCGTTTCTTCGACCACAACCACATAACCCAGAAGATTCAACAGCAATTAAAATAGCTTCTGCAACGACCCAGACAAATGTTGGACTGATTCAACAGCAATTATTTCAGCCGGTCGTGAAAGCCTTCACTGCATGAGAAGCTATTTTAACCAGGTCACACTCAATACTGTAGCCCTGATCTCTATCAGTGCTGTTTCCCACCCCACCCACTATCACAACATGATCCTGTTTTGTGAAACCCTTACACAAGGAACCTATATCTTCAACCAGCTGGCTAAGACCTGCACAGCGCTTGAAAAAGTTTGTGACCTGGTACCTGTCACCTAGTTTTTCCTGCAAAATCTGGCCCACACCTCTTCCATGGCTACTTCCTAACATCAGAACTTTCCTCCTACTACCTACTTTTTTTGAAACCATTGGTTTCCTTGTGAAAGTCTGTTGTTTTGTGATTGCACCTACTTCTAAAGGAGCCTCTTCCTCACTTGACTGTGGTTGTGGTTGTTGTTGTTGTTGTTGTTGTTGTTGTGGTCTTCAGTCCGGGAGACTGGTTTGATGCAGCTCTCCACAATACCCTATCCTGAGCAAGCCTCTTCATCTCCACATAAGAACGGCAACCTACATCTGTATGAATCTGCTTACTGTATCCATCTCTTGGTCTTCCTCTGCGGTTTTTACCCCACACACTTCCCTCCAACGCTAAATTCACAATCCCTTGATGTCTAAGAATGTGCCCTACCAATCTATCCCTTCTTTTAGTCAAGGTATGCCAGAAATTTCTTTTCTCCCCAATTCTGTTCAGTACCTCTTCATTAGTTACGCAATCCACCCACCTAATCTTCAGCATTCTTCTGTAGCACCATATTTCAAAAGCCTCAATCCTCTTCCTGTCCGCACTGTTTATCGTCCATGTTTCACTCCCATACAAGGCAACACTCCATACAAATGCCTTCAGAAAGGACTTTCTTAGGCTTAAATCAATATTTGATGTTAACAAATTTCTCTTTTTCAAGAACGCTTTTCTACCCATTGCCATTCTGCATTTTATATCCTCTGTACTGCGGCCATCATTTGTTATTTTACTGCCCAAGTAACAAAACTCATCTACCTCCTTTATTGCTTCGTTACCTAATCTAATTCCTTCAACATCACCTGATTTTCATAGACTGTACTCCATTACCCTAGTTTTGCTCTTGTTAATGTTCATCTTACATGCACCTTTCAGCACACTGTCCATTCCATTCAACTGCTCTTCCAGATCCTTTGCTGTCTCTGCCAGAATTACTATGTCGTCGGCAAAACATAATGTTTTTAATTCTTCACCCTGAACTTTAATTCCTTCACCTAATGTCTCCTTGGTTTCCTTTATAGCTTGCTCAATGTACACATTGAATAACATTGGAGAAAGGCTACAACCCTGTCTTACTCCCTTTCCAACCACTGCATCCCTTTCATGCCCTTCAACTCTGACAACCGCTGTCTGGTTTTTGTACAAGTTGTAAATCACCTTACGCTCCCTATATTTTATTCCTGCTTGCTTCAGAACTTGAAAGAGTTTATTCCAATCAACATTGTCAAAAGCCTTCTCCAAATCTACAAAAGCTAGAAATGTAGGTTTGCCTTTTCTTAATCCATCTTCTAGGATAAGCCGTAAAGTGAGTATTGCCTCCCGTGTTCCTACATTTCTCCTGAACCCAAACTGATCTTCCCTGAGGTCGGCTTCTACCAGCTTTTCCATCCTTCTGTAAATAATTCGAGTTAATATTTTGCAACCATGACTTATTAAACTGATGGTTCTGTAGTTTTCACACCTGTCTGCACCTGCTTTCTTTGGTATGGTGATTATAACATTTTTCTTAAAGTCTGAGGGTACTTCACCTGTCTCATACATCTTACACACCAGGTGAAACAGTTTTGTCATGGCTGGCTCTCCCAGAGACTTTAGTAGCTCTGAGGGTATGTCATCTACTCCTGGGGCCTTGTTCCAACCTAGGTCTTTCAGGGCTCTGTCAAATTCATCTCTCAGTATAGTATCTCCTATTTCATCTTGATCTACTTCCTTTTCCCTTCGTACAACATTGTCTCTAAGTTCATTTCCTTTGTAAAGCTGCTCTATGTACTCTTTCCACCTTCCAGCTTTCCCTTGTTTGCTGAGAACTGGTTTCCCATCTGAGTTCTTGATATTCATAGAGTTGCTTTTCTTGTCCCTAAATGTCTCTTTTATTTTCCTGTAGGCTGTATCTATTTTTCCCCTTATTATACATTCTTCTACATCCTTGCATTTGCCTTCTAGCCACTCCTGCTTAGCAATTTTGCACTTCCTGACAATCTCATTTCTTGTCGTCTGTAGTTCATTTTGCCTGTTTCATTTACTGTATTTTTATATTTTCTCCTTTCATCGATTAAATTTAGTATCTCCTGTGATATACAAGGAATTTTTGTAGGTCTTGCCTTCCTACCTATTTTGTCCTCTGCTGCCTTCACTATTTCATCTCAAAATGCTACCCATTCCTCCTCTACTGTTTTATTTCACCCCGTTTCTGTCAATTGTTGCCTAAAGCTCCATCTGAAATTCTTAAGAACTTCAGGTTCCTTCAATTTATCCAGGTTCCATCTCCTTATCTTCCTACCTTTTTGTAGTTTCTTCAGTTTCAGCCTACAGTTCATGACTAACAAGTTATGGTCAGACTCTATATCTGCCCCTGGGTATGTCTTACAGTTTATAACCTGGTACCGAAATCTATGTCTTGCCATTATAAAATCTATCTGGTATCTTCCGGTGTCTCCTGGTCTCTTCCACGTATACAACCTTCTTTTGTGATTCTTAAACCAGGTGTTTGTTATAACCAAATTATGTTCCGCGCAAAATTCTACCAGGCGGCTTCCTCTTTCATTCCTTTTGCCCAGACCAAATTCACCTACTATCTTCCCTTCCCTTCCTACTACCGAATTCCAGTCTCCCATCACAATTAAGTTTTCCTCTCCCTTAATTGTCTGAATAATTTCCTTTAGCTCCTCATACATTTCTTCGATCTCCTCATCATCTGCAGAGCTAGTTGGCACATAAACCTGTACTACAGTGGTCGGTGTTGGCTTTGTATCTATCTTGAGTACGATAATGCGATCACTGTGTTTCTCATAGTAGTTTACCCGCATTCCTATTTTCTTATTCATTATCAGACCTACTCCTGTAATACCCCCAACTGATTTTGTATTTATAATCCTGTACTCGCCTGACCAGAAATCCTGTTCCTCTCTCCACCGAACTTCACTAATCCCCACTATATCCATTTCCCTTTTTAAATTTTCTAGCTTCCCTACCCGATTAAAGGATCTAACATTCCACGCTCCAATCTGTAGAATGCCAGTGTTGTCACATCCTCCTGAGTAGTCCCCGCCCAGATATCCGAATGGGGGACTATTTTACCTCCGGAATATTTTATCCGAGAGGATGCCATCATCATATGTTCATACAGTAGAGCTGCATGTCCTCGGGATGATTAACAGCTGTAGTTTCCCCTTGCTTTCAGCCGTTCGCAGTAACTGTGTGGCAAAGCCACATTAGCTGATGTTACAAGGCCAGCTCAGTTAATCATCCAGACTGTTGCCCCTGTAACTACTGAAAAGGCTGCTGCCCCTCTTCAGGAACCACACATTTGTCTGGCCTCTCCACAGATACCCCTCCGCTGTGGTTGCACCTACGGTACGGCTATCTGTATCGTTGAGGCATGCAAGCCACCCCACCTTGGCAATGTCTGTGGTTCATGGGAGTGGTAGCAAGGCAACTCTGTTGGTTGTCCCAATTGTGAAGCTGTCAGGAGCTATACTCTCTCTGTGGCCCCTGTTCCCTGCTACCACTTCCCACTCCTGCTCACCCTTCTCCCCCTTAACCTTCTAAGTCCCTCCCTATCACTATCCAGTTCAGGTTGAAGGGCTCTAATCTTGCTAAAGAATGCTTACTTGTGTGGACAGGAATGTTACTTAAAGATATCATTTGCTACATATACTAAGAAGTCATTTAAGGAATGTAGTGGTTGTAAAACTGGACTGACTGGACTTCTTGATGTAAATGAGTACAGTTGATAATGGTGCATGGTATTGTAAAGTATTAAATTCATTGATTGTTATTACAAGTAATTACATCAATAAAATTAACTTCAGGTAACACACCTGATCTTTGAGACCCCAGGATGAATGTTTCTGTGGTAGAGTACGATAGGCCCAATCACTTTCAGACTCTGGTCCTTGAAGTAAAGGAGCTGCAAGTGGTACTGATGAAAGCCAGTTTGGTACACCACCTGCCTCTACCAGTAGTACTGATGCATGTGACTCAGAGCTCAGGCGTGAAGCTAGAACACATCCTGCTGTTCCTGCGCCCACTGCAGTGACACAAAAGTAAGTGCATATTATTTCTTAATACTTCTCTCTGTTTCTCTCTCCCTCACCTCTCTCTCTCTCTCTCTCTCTCTCGCTCTCTCTCTCTCTCTCTCTCTCTCTCTCTCTCTCTCCTCCTCTTCCACACCCCACCTACTTGCTGCATTTGTACAGAAAGATGATAGTTAACAGTGGTGATTAAATTATCTTGTACTAGGAAGAAAGAATCTATCTAATTCAAAGCATAAACTGTAGTCAAAAACTACAAAACCAGTATTTTATGATTCACCAATGCATAATCAACAAAATAAAATTAATGTTTTACATAAACAAATCAAAAAAATTCTAGATTAAAATAAAATTTACTTGGAGCATTACACCATGTAATTGACTGCAAAATAATAATACTGGAAGTTGGCAGATAAAAGTAGTAAGATATGTAAACATGCAAAAATCAACTGGACATTACAAATTGATTACTTTACCATCACAAATCAACCATATTATTTCCATTGTTTTGGTGGTGCATGTGACGAAATGACATTTAAATAAAGTTCAAAGACCTGATCACTTTTCATCAACAGTTCTTATAAGTGTTCATTCAGCAAGATAAAACATAATTGCAGGAACATTCAAAACCATATTTTGATGTTAAATTATGAGAAACATTGGTGAAATGGTGCAGATAATTTGAAAATGAACACACAGTTGCTGAAGTTGTAAAGTAGTTACCAAGATTGTCTTTCTGTATGGAGAAGTAGGTATACCAATAGACTACAAAAGTGCAGAGTGGGCAAGAAAAGGTAAGAGTACAGTTAATCATCAAAATGTGAAATGTCTATCAACTACTTGAACCTCAGATGAGAGTCTTCTTCTAGGCTGTCCATGTACAAGGTGCTCCCCATAAGATCCAAGAATATACCAATAGATAAAAGTAGACCAAATCTGGAAATTATTCTCCATTATCTGAAAGTAGCAGTCCCCTCCATGGGAACTTTGTATGAACTGCAAGCTCCTTGGAACACATTTTTCATGAGACAGTTTAGTGTAACTCATGATTATGCTTGAATGTCCGTAACTATGTGAAATCTTTGTCATTTCACTGTGTAGAATAAAAAATCAGCTGGTTCCAGGTTGAAGAACCATAAGCTCCAACATGATCACTGTAGTGCATGGCCTCATACTGAGATGACCAAGAGACCGATCAGCTGTGCACCACTTTCTGCATGTTATCCTCTTATGTTCTCCCATATGCATCTTAGAATATGATGGCAGACCATTACAATAACAGACTGATGAGGCAGACCAAATCCGTATGATATATTACACTAAATAGAATCAGCAGGTATATATTATAATTTATTAATTCAGTCACCACTTTTGACTTCACATTTAAGCCAATTTGCACTCTAGACTATTTTTATATATGAAAAATGTATGTACACAGTTCAGGCAAGAGAGACTGCAAGATGAAGAGGTAATAAATCAGATGTGAGTGAAAAAGAATTATCACCCACAGTTTAATGGGGTGGCAGAGAGTTTTGTACACACTTTTAAGGCACAAATGCATAAGAACAGGCCGCATCTTTTGGTCAAGGATGTCCACCTTAATTTCGTTTCGTTTTGTCCACCCCAGCTGGGCTGCATAGCTCCTCCAAGCATCTTCATGGCTGCCAACATTGAACACTTTTGTCTATTTAGCATCTGAGTTTTCCTATGCCCCCTCCTGTTCCTTCTTCTTTCAGCTATCGGCCATGGCCTTCTTCAGAAAATAGAACACTCACGCAATCATCACACAACACAGTGATACAACCACCACCTCAGGCTGCCGCATTTCGAAGTGCGGCAGCCGGAGCTGATGGTTGTATGACTGTGTTGTGTGCCTGTGTGATGATTGCGTGAGTGTTCTATTTTCTGAAGAAGGCCATGGCCGATAGCTGAAAGTGTTGTATGTGTGTGTCTTTTGAATGTGCCTGTCACAGCTTGTTGCCACGTCTTTGCGGTGAGCTGTAAACTGTCCTTACTATATTATTAATTCCAACCTGGATTTTCCATTATTATAGAATTTTAGTAAGTTATTTTTCAATGAAACAGCAAATTGGACAGATTAAACAATAACATTGCACATCTATATGCAATTAATTACTATTTAATGAACATGTAATTGTTAAAAAATTCTTAATCTATATGTTATTGATTATTGTACTTACGCAATTTTTATTGTAGTAAAATGCTTGCATAATTCTTCATTTGTGTAACCTTTAACTACAGTTATATTATATTAGATGTACCTTTTGTTTCAACTGAGCCATAGTGAAGAGACCATCTTGGATGTAGAACATATCAGAATACAATATGACACAATAAATACTTACAAAATAAGAAATGTTAATGTACCATCCACAGATCCCAGATGAGATGGCCTTGTGGATGTAGAATTAGTCAAATAAAACAAACTGCTAAGCACATTTACATTTAAAAGGACACAAAAATGTGTTAACAAATAATAAATTTTGAATATACTTAGGTGAATATGATAATTCTTGGGTAATTGCAGCCATAAATCATCACATAAAACAAGACAGACATTTTACAACACTTACTTATAATGACTGCCTTTCTGCAGAAGACATACACAGAAGTCAAGAATGTGGGCAATATTCACACAATATGATATTGCGGCGAGAGACCACAAACACCAACTGCCGGCGTGGCGCAGAGGATAGCGTCACGGACTGCGGAGCGGAAGGTCGCCAGTTCAATCCCGCCCACCAGCAAAAATTTATTTCTTTGTATTTTACAATTCCAGAAGGTTCTACATCTTTCTTATGTTCACTTGTAAATTCTACTTGTTTCTTATGTTAACAGTTCTTCTAATTTCTGGTAAATTCTGTCTGTGTATAAATAGCAGAGCACTCTGCCCTAGAGGCAGTCAGTGCTGCGTGTATGTTGAGTTCATAATAAACGTGCTTTCAGTATAAGTGCTGTGTTTAGTTGCCTTCAAAGTCAAGCCTACTTCCATTGCAACGTGAAATTGTTTGGTGGAGGCGCCGGGTACTGTGCAACAGCTGCATCACCGTGGCTCCGATTAGGCAACGTAAAAGCCGTCGCTTACATGGACTGGAACCGGAATACAAGGGATACACCGAGTACATGCTTCCAAAAGTCCGCATTATCAGAAGAACGATGGAGACGAAACCAGCAATAAGCCAGCTGCACATCAGACACCCGTCGGTGTTCTCTGGAGATGCTGGACAGGACCCAACAAATGGCTAAAAGGATTCGACCGAGTCACCAAGTACAACAGGTGGGATCATACGATGTGCTTGGCCAACGTTTATTTCTACCTGGATGGAACAGCCCAGCAATGGTTCGAAAACAACGAAGACAAGTTGAATGACTGGGAGACGTTACAGGAGGAACTGAAGAAGACGTTTGGAGACCGCCAGCGACAAATCCGCTCGGTGGAAGAACAACTGAAGAACCGGGCCCAATGACATGGTGAGCCGACACAATCATACATACAGAGTGTTTTGGCCCTGTGTAACGTAGTCAATCCGAACATGACTGAGGCGGACAAAATCAAGCACCTGATGAAGGGAATTGCAGAAGATATGTACCAAGCTCTTCTGATAAAAGATGTCGCTACTACAGAAGAGTTCATCAAGTGGTGCCAGCGTATTGAAGAGATGCAACAAAGGAGGATTGGACGCAAGAAGTATGACAGACTCCCAAATGTAGTCCCTATGGCCGTTGTGGAAGACCAGCATGACTTTGCTTCTCTCATACGCCAAGTTGTGAGAGAAGAATTACAACAGTTTATGACATCAGGAACTATGAGATCGAGCGAGCCTCAGATTATGGCCATGGATGTAACCCCTGTAAGTCACGAGGAAGCCGACGCAGTTGAGGAAGAGGTATTTCAGACGTTATCGCCTGTCTGCCTCATCAATCGCACCCGACGTGAAGAATAGCGTCGCCCTGCTATGACTTACGCTGCAGCCGCCAAACGGCAGCCCATGAACCGACCGCCGCGACCACAGCTAACTCCCCCGGTAACTATGATGCCCCACAGAAGAACAGACGTCTGGAGGACAGAAGACAACACACCACTGTGTTTCCACTGTGGACGCCCTGGACATGTCGTACGCTACTGCAGAGAGAGGAGCCGAGTATTCGATGATTATTTTGCCACAAGACGTCAGCCGTCGGAGCAGTTCTATCCAAGGCAGTCACCTGCTGATGAGTTCAGTCAACCTATGGGAAGAAGCCCATCGCTGTACCCTAGACGAGGTCGCTCCCCGACGCGCCGCAGCCGTTCACCGTCGCTGTACAGAGGTACCAGCCGCTCCCCCTAGCCACCGCGTCCAGGAAAACTAAGCGAGGCAACCATCTACGGAGGTGAGGCCGCCGCAGATGAAAATCCTCCATGGACGATAGTCGCCAAGATGTCGGGAAATCTCATCGACGTCATAATCGACAGCCAACCTGTCCGGGCACTTGTTGATCCAGGAGCCTCTTTTTCTGTATTATCGGATAATTACCGCCGCACTCTAAAGAAGACAATGTTCTGTGATACGGGAGCAACTGTGCTGAAGGTCGCGAATGGAAAGTATGTCCATCCAGCAGGAATTTGTGTCGCAAGAATAACCATCAACAACAGGACGCAGCCGTTTGAATTTGTCGTGTTAACAGAATGTAGTCACAATGTCATCCTCGGATGGGACTTCCTTCAGGCATCCCAAGCTATCATTGACCGTGGAAGATCTGAGCTGCAAATTGAAGAAGTTGTTCCGATGGATACACGTAATACAGAATTTTTTGGGAAGTTATTCGTCTTTGACAATGTGACGCCGTTGACAATAAGAAGAGTTGCAGTCACAAACACAGATGACTGGTTAAACTGTGAAGTTCTTGTTCATAGTAAAAAGTTTATCAGGCTCACAAAAGAAATTTACATACCAGCAGCTATCATAAGCATTACCGGTAGTCAAGGAGAGATTTGGATCACAAATTGTCACTGTCACGAGCAGTCACAACTTATCCCCAAGGGAATGTGTATCGGGACAGCTGAACCAATCCAGGACGGTGAGCTCAACGTCATCAATGAAGACCCATGCCCTGCTATTAGTACAGACAACACGCTGGAGGAAACAAACGTGGAACTGCCAATAGGGCCTGGACTGACCAAGGAACAACGCCAGCAGGTGTTAGGTATACTACGCCAATTTTCGGGTGCATTCACACCTCAGAAGGGGAAAAGTCAAACGAAACGGCCCACGATAAAGCACCGTATCAATACTGGGGACCATCCGCCAATTAGCCAGCGTTCATATAGAGTGTCGCCAGCTGAAAGACGGATAATTCGGGAGGAAGTGGAGAAGATGTTGCGAGATGACATTATTCAACCTTCGGAGAGTCCTTGGTCGTCTCCGGTGGTCCTCGTAAAGAAGAAGGATGGCACGTGGCGATTCTGTGTCGACTATCGGCGGCTGAACAGAAGCACAAAGAAAGATGTCTACCCATTGCCGCGCATTGACGACACCTTAGACTGCTTGAAAGGAGCTACATACTTCTCAACTATGGACATGCAGACAGGTTACTGGCAAATCGAGGTTGACGAAGGTGACAGGGAGAAGACGGCTTTTATTACACCTGACAGTCTCTATGAATTTAAAGTAATGCCATTTGGATTATGTAATGCTCCAGCCACATTCGAACGCATGATGGACAACTTGCTTCGACACCTTAAGTGGACGACGTGTCTCTGATATTTAGATGACACTGTCGTTTTCTCGAAAACATTTGAAGAACAACTGAGTCGCCTGTCAACCGTGTTGAAGTGTGTTCAGGCTGCAGGTCTCCGCCTCAATCCAAAGAAGTGCCTCTTCGTTGCCAAAGAGATAAAAATCCTGGGGCACCTAGCCAACGGAGATGGTGTCCGTCCTGATCCAGATAAAGTAAGGGCAGTCACAGAATTTCCAACTCCTCAGCACATTCATGATGTGAGAAGTTTTCTCAGGCTGTGCTCATACTACTGATGTTTCATAAAAAGATTTTGTAATAAGGCACGTCCATTACAGGAACTTCTGCAGGGAGACGCCAAATTTTACTGGGATGAGACAAAAGAAAGAGCTTTCCGAGCACTTAAGGAGGCTCTAACTTCCGCACCAGTGCTAGCCTTGTACGACGAGAATGCAGAAATGGAACTTCACACAGACGCCAGTGGCTATGGGATTGGTGCAGTGCTTGTACAAGTTCAGGAAGGTGCCGAAAAAGTGATAGCCTCTGCATCAAGAGTACTCTCAAAGTCCGAGATAAACTACTCTACAACTGAAAAAGAATGTCTCGCAGTTATCTGGGCTATCAACAAGTTCCGGCCGTATTTATTCGGCAAACCATTCACCGTCATGACAGACCACCATTCTTTGTGTTGGCTGACTAGCTTGAAGGATCCATCAGGTTGACTAGCAAGATGGGCACTAAGACTCCAAGAGTACGACGTCACAGTGGTATTCAAGAACGGGCGCAAACACAAGGATGCTGACTGCCTTTCAAGGAATCCATTAGTGGAACACAACAGCATTAATGAAATTTCAGCTCTCACTGAATTAGATGACGTTGCAGCTGAACAGAGGAAAGACCCAGCACTATTAAAAATGATAGAGGCCTTGTAGAAAGGAGAACCGACCAATGGAGAGTTCCAACTTATAAACGGAACATTGTACAAGAGCAACTACGATCCACTGGGCCCCAAATGGCTACTTGCTGTTCCAGCTCATCTCCAGCCAGCTATTCTCAAATATTTCCATGATGCTCCAATATCCGGTCATCTGGGATTCGTGAAGACCCTAGACAGAATCAGACGCAGGTATTACTAGAAAGGTCTCTACCGATCTGTCAAGCACTATGTGAGTCACTGTAAAGAGTGCCAGCGACGGAAGCATGTGCTGCAATTATCTCCAGGACACTTCGTACCGATTCCGCTGGCAGCAGCTCCATTCCACTGAGTTTGGATCAATCTTTTAGGGAGGTTCCCGAAGTCGACAACCGGTAACCGCTGGATAATAGTCTGCACTGACTACCTCACACACTATGCTGTCAACAAACCTGTGCCGACTGCAGAAGCTCCAGAGATCGCAAAATTCCTTGTAGAAGACATTATTTTGAAGCATGGAGCACCACGTATCATGATATCTGATCGTGGAAAAGTTTTCCAGTCAAAACTAGTATCAGAGGTAATGTCACGCTGCAACATTGTCCACAGAATTACAACTGCATACCATCCTCAGACAAATGGTCTTACGGAACGTTTTAACAAAACGTTAGCCGACATGCTGTCGATGTACGTTGATGTTGAGCAGAAGGATTGGGATACAATTCTGCCGGTCGTGACTTTTGCTTACAATACTGCAAGACAAGACACAACAGGCTTCACTCCGTTTTTTCTGCTCTATGGCCGTGAAGCTGTGACGACAATGGATACACTGTTCCCGTTCCAACCGGACGACACTCAGGATGACTATGTTAAACAGCTCATCACCAGGGTCGAAGAAGCAAGACAGCTGGCTCGCATACGGACACTGGACGCCCAGGAGACGGACCGTCAGCGGTATAACGACAAGCACCGAACTGTTGTGTACAGCCCAGGAGATCTGGTATGGATTTTTACCCCTGTACGGAAGGTTGGACTGTCAGAAAAGTTATTGAAGTGATACTTTGGTCCGTATCGTGTCATACGCTGCCTGTCAGATGTCACATACAAAGTTGAGGATTATGAGCCGTCGTCGAAACGTCAAAAACGAAGAGACATTGTTCACGTCCTGCGCATGAAGCCTTACTACGATCCTGAAAAGCAGGTAGACAACAATGGCTTCTTGTTCAAGGACTTTAAGGACAGTAATGTTCCTGAAGAAGCCACGACAGGAACGTCTGTCGTCGATAATCGTGGAGAAGGGAAGGAGAGGGAGCAATGCCGCGAGAGACCACAAACACCAACTGCCGGCGTGGCGCAGGGGATAGCGTCATGGACTGCGGAGCGGAAGGTCGACGGTTCAATCCCGCCCACCGGCAAAAATTTATTTCTTTGTATTTTACAATTCCAGAAGGTTCTACATCTTTCTTATGTTCACTTGTAAATTCTACTTGTTTCTTATGTTAACTGTTCTTCTAATTTCTGGTAAATTCTGTCTGTGTATAAATAGCAGAGCACTCTGCCCTAGAGGCAGTCAGTGCTGCGTGTATGTTGAGTTCATAATAAACGTGCTTTCAGTATAAGTGGTGTGTTTAGTTGCCTTCAAAGTCAAGCCTACTTCCATTGCAACGTGACAATATTATTATACATGCATCAATTGGTTCTGCTAAGAAATTCATCACTGTAGTAAAAGGAGTTGGCCACCAACAAATCCTTTAGACTAGTCTCAAATTCAGCTTTTATGGCTACTGGAGTGTTACTCAAACTGTGTACTACTGAATAATGGACACATTTCTGGGCCAAAGTAAAAGACTATAGATAT
The DNA here is from genome assembly GCA_026315105.1 of Locusta migratoria. NCBI lineage: Eukaryota > Metazoa > Arthropoda > Insecta > Orthoptera > Acrididae > Locusta > Locusta migratoria. Next base: position 17,424,498 of record CM048755.1, read on the forward strand.
TTGTGAAATATTGCCACAAATTATTGTTTTTGCATGTTTTTGGGCTCAGAAAACTACAGAAAATAATTCCATATGATGTAATGGAATAAGAGCAAGCATAGTATGCTAGCTTTTCCATCTTTACATCTCCTATGTCTGACAACATTTACAAGGCATATAGAAATTTGTTTAGCCACTTCAACATTCCTCTCGGTTAAATTTATTATCAAGTTGTAATTCCAAGGATTTAACACTGCCAATCTCTACTACCTCCTTGTCATATATTAGGCATATGCCAGCAGGGAAATGTTTGCAAGTTGTAAACTGTATACAGTATGCTTTTTCAAGGTTTAGTGCAAGGGATTGACTAAAAGTTATTTATCAATGTCAATAAAAATATCATTAGACAAACGTTTTAAGGCAATAGCTGACTTACTATTTGGTACAATGTTTGTGTTATCCACAAACAAAACAAACTTGGCCTTCGGTAATGTTACTGATGAACGGTCATTGATGTACACAAGAAAATATAAGGGCACTAAAAGGGTACTTTGGGAGACACCACATGTTATTAGTTCTCTGTTGGATTATGTCTGATAGCGTAATACATGTCACTTTCCTATCAACACACTTCATTTTCAGAGATATAGGGTTTGATCATTTGTTAAAATGGCACAGCCTGTAGAATCTTGACTGTTGAATGATGTAGGTACTATTATAAATGACAATAGTGCAATACAAGTGATTCTATGGAACCATATGTATACAATACACAACATAACACCGAGTACATTTAGGTTATAACTTCACAAAATACATTAAACTGCACGGCAAAAATAGTGCTAAGTCTCTTTGATTTAAGAATGAATACTAAAAGATTAATAAATAGTCATATAAAATGTGATGAGTAACAAGTATCAGAGACTGTAAGTATTCACACATAGTAAAATTTCAATTGTCTACCTAAACTCAGTAGATCCAGGAATTTATTATATTGTTAAAATTTTGTTTTGCAGAAACTATTCACAAATATAAATTATAAACTATCTGAAAAATTATCAGCTATGATTCATTTATCTGTTCACTGCAAATATTCGACTTAGATGAGATTTAAAGGGGACAGAATATCATTTAAAATGTTTATATTCCTCCTTCAGCTTCTTTCTTTCTTTGTCTTCCAAACAGAGCTGTTTCTTCTCAATCCAATCCTTTTTATATTAATTAAGAATTTTAATACTTTTATTGTTCCATAATTACTGTTGTTCCTAGATATTTTTTGTATGTGGGTACATGCATTCCATTTTGTAATTCAATAGACTACTTGAAAAGAATTTCAGCTTTATTTGACCACAAGCAAATTTTTAGCATTATTAAGAATCATGACACGCATTCTGAAATATATATATATATAATGCATGTGGAATTAGTAATTAATTTAGCATTTTTACACTTAATTTTCTTCTAAGTGCAAGAAGTTCCTAAAGATACAATATACTACAGTAAAACTGCTGTAGATATCCATTCCAAGTACATCGAAATGGAGGTTAAATAATAAGAATGCAGGAAAATTATCTCATATTTAATGGGACTTTATCAGTTACAGTAAGCTACACACCCCATTTTAATTTAGTTAATAAACCTCAGTTTTAAACAAACATACAACATGAATAGAATAACTAAACAGAAATCATATTGGTTAATGCTTTCAAGTTTACAGAAGCGTATGTGAGCAGGTTAGAATTACAGGATTTGACTAATCAATATTGTAAAAGCCTCTTACCTATTATGTAATCATATTCACTCTTAGGATGCTGTATAATATCTTGCCATTTATTCAGCCATGATGAATACACCGCTAAGCTACACAGAATACTGACTATTAGGATCAACACTGTGAAAGTCACTGAAAATAATGTGATCATTGTATTACACGAGTTAGCTAAAAAAACAGTTGCAAAAAACAAAAACCACTGCAATTAAAAACACAGAAATATTACAATTTATATTTAACATTGTTTTGAATACTTCTTTCCTCTAAACACAGCACTGCAGTAAGGTTTCCTGGGTTAGTTTCAGAGAGCACGGTCCTTTACAGGATTCACAAGCAAGGGTAGGGGGAAATTATTGACATTCCAGTTCCTCATCCAGAGGCTTGTATCACGACAGAAAAACACAGTAATTGGTACAGTTTGACTTATTTTCTAACTTAAACAAATAAACTCTCTTTTTTAAAAGAAAGGTGACAAAAATTCTTCTCTTCTACACAATAAAATGATTATTCATCACACATTATAACAATAAATATTACTTGGCAGAGATAAAAATGTATTTGCAGTATAACAAATAATTTGCTTATTGAAATTGTTCAGACAATATAATCCTGTATAACTATAAATAAATGTTATTCAGTGTCAAATGATACAAGTATCATTCTTTTTTTGAAAATGCACGATACTAGTTTATTATTTTTGCAGAAGAGAAGCAATAGTATACAGATAAAATTAACAACTGGAAATAAAAATTCTGATGTTTTACCTACTTCGTTACACCTTCCTAAAGTGAATTTCTAGGCATCTATATCCTACAAATGATTCAAGCAATATATCCAAAATAGGTTTGTTTGCAACTGTTTCATTGCAATTCATACCACATTTTAGTGAAATTTAACTTGGATTGGTAATAATGTAAACACAAATAATGATTAACATATGACCTCATAAATTAAGGCTCTAAAACCTTGGCAACATTTTTAAGAATGAGACAGCATTGAATATTAAGAATTATTTATTTATATTTTATTTAGACACACTCTGACAATTCACATCACACAGCTGTTATCAGAAGACAAAGAAAATATTTTTATTATTATTCACAATGAGAATGAAACACACAATTAAATATACAGGCATGTTGATGAGAATTTTCAATTAACACGTCATCACACCTTCATTTCACACACCCAATCACCAAAGTACAAAACAGCATCCAGCTGCATATCTGTCTGTCTGTTAATGACTGTTCGCACTTGTGTAAGGAGGCTATGCATCCAGACAGAAGGCAAAAGCAAGCAAGCAAGTCTAGAAACATGTCTGACTGTGTGAGGTTCCACAGATGGTCCGGGAACTGTGATGTGCTCATGTCACTGCATTCCTCTTGGTGCAGCAACTGATACACAAATTTTCCTGCAGTGGTGTAATTCTCTGGATGAACTGCTCCTTTCACTTACATGAGGACTGCACATACAATTGAAAGGACTGGTCCTAAATATTTTGGAAGACTTACAAATCATGAAATGCAAATTTCAGTATTTATACAGTAGCCTGAAGGATGAAATGAACTGAAACATTAAGGGATGCTCAGCAATTATTTAAAATGTCTGTAGTAGGGTCCACTACAATATGCTACCTAATTTGGTCATTTTCACATACATTGTGTCTATGGCAAGTCATTACCTGATCTTGGAAGTGACATGTCATACAACTGGGATTGCTGAGCTATGTTCAATTTTTCTTTTAATGAATATATTTAGTATTTTTACTATTCACCTTGACTTCTCAATTACCAGGGATTTGTACACCACGATTATGTACAGTGGCTTAATTTATTCAGTTTCACCTTTTGCATCCATTGCATGGCATTTTCAATAGGATGTGCTGTTTTTCCCCAATCAATTGATGAACCCATGCATCCTAAAGTGACATTTCGGATTTGGCAGTTAATGTCATAGCAATGTCTTGTCACAAAAAAAAAAATTGATTTCTTAAGTATTTCAATACAGCACAATCAAAAATCTTTGGTAATATAAAATATGAAATAATTAGAAAACATGTCAAATATATGCATCTAACTGGATACAAATCATTGTGAGAGTGAAAAACAAAGTTGGCATAAAATATTTACAAAATGCAGAGGAATGATCACATTAAAAAAGAGAACACACAACATACAGATACTTGTCTACAAGGTACACATAAGTACGAGATCTTCAACAACGTTGGTGAATAGATGTAACATGCCAGATTGTCATTGGGAGTAACCCAGTGAGTATGGTTGGTGGCACGAATGGCAGGATGGCACAGATGTCAGAGATAAATTTGCCCATTATGTATGCTATCAATCATTCTATTTATGTGCTAAGTGACCATGAGAACAACTATTCCCTTCCTGCAAGATGGCGGTGCATATGGATGTAGTGCAAAATCGCTCCATAAATATCGGTAAATTACCATCAGTAAATTGTCTACTTTGCAAAAAAAAGTGTTAACAGGTGTAAGAACATGCATAGTGATGCATAAATGGTATCATTCAAGTTGTTTTGTGGTAGCAAACCACAGTAACAATTCATGTGACTGTCGAACCGAGTGCAACGGTCCCGAAGCTGCTTATGAAATGTGCAAAGCTGGAATTGAAGTAAGTGTGAGAGAAGAACTGCAGATTGACTAAAGTAAAGCCAAAGAGTACGCTGAAATGCTGAAAAACTTAATTCAATATATTGACCTCTCCACAGAGATGCAAACAAGTAAAAAAGACAGTGTGTATATTAGGCCCAAAAAGTTCCCCCGCACTGTGTTAAAAACTAACAATTTCCGCATTCCACTAATGAACCAATACGAAATCCTTGATGCAGGCAGTCCTAAAACGCGGAAAGAAAGGTTCAATGATGTGAGTAACTGCCTAGAAACATCAGACGACCAAAAAAGTGCCAGTGAAAACTCGACAACATCAGGTACTACTAAATGTAAAACCAGTGTTAGTGTTACATGTGACAAGGCGGATCCAAGAGAGACATGCAAACAATCATGAAAAAAGAAGAAATACATATATTATCAACCAGTCATGGTAAGGGGTTAGCTGCAATCATGTCTGATATCTAGTCTGAATATAAAGTGACTGGGATTTCAAAGCCTGTAGCCCCATTGTGGGAGGTGCTAAGAAACTGTGAAACAACAGTAAAAAGTGGTGTTAACTGTGTAATAATCAGAGGAGGAAACGATGTATATAAGAACGAAAGTAGCCTTCCTGTCAGAGCTCTGAAGGAATCTCTAGGAAAAATTACACAAGCAAAGGTATTTGTTGTTAACATTCCCCACAGACATGACCTAATTGAAAACTCCTTTGTTGTTGTTGTTGTTATGGTCTTCAGTCCAGAGACTGGTTTGATGCAACTCTCCATCCTAGTCTATCCTGAGCAAGCCTTTTCATCTCCTCATAAGAACAGCAAACCACATCCACTTTAATCTGCTTACTATATGCGTCTCTTGGTCTCCCTCTGCGATTTTTACCCCACACACTTCCCTCCAATGCTAAATATACGATTCCCTGATGTCTAAGAATGTGTCCTACCAAGCGATACCTTCTTTTAGTCAGGGTATGCCAAAAATTCCTTTTCTCACCAATTCTGTTCAGTACCTCTTCATTAGTTATGCGATCTACCCACCTAATCTTCAGCATTCTTCTGTAGCACCACATTTCAAAAGCTTCTATTCCCTTCCTGTCCACACTGCTTATCGTCCATGTTACACTCCTGTACAAGGCAACACTCCACACAACTTCCTTCAGGAAAGACTTCCTTACACTTAAATTAATATTCGATGTGAGCAAATTTCTCTTTTTCAAAAATGCTTTTCTTCCCATTGCCATTCTGCATTTTATATCCTATGTACTGCGACCGTCGCATGTTATTTTACTACCCAAGTAACAAAACTCATCTACAACCTTCATTGTTTCGTTACCTAATCTAATTCCTTCAGCATCGCCTGATTTTCTAAGACCACATTCCATTATTTTTGTTTTGCTCCTGTTAATGTTCATTTTATATGCTCTCTTCAACACACTGTCCATTCCATTCAACTGCTCTTCCATGGCCTTTGCTGTCTCTGACAGAATTTCAATGTCATCAGCAAAACGCAATGTTTTTATTTCTTCCCTCTGAACTTTAATCCCTATTACAAATTTTTCCTTGCTTTCCTTCACCGCCTGCTCGATGTACAAATTGAATAGCATCGGAGAAAGGCTACCACCCTGTCTTACTCCCTTCCCAACTGATGCTTCCCTTCATGCCCTTCGAGTCTAATAACTGCGGTCTGGCTTTTGTACAAGTTGTAAATAACTCTCCTTTCCCTATATTTTACCCCTGCTGACTTCAGAATTTGAAAGAGTGTATTCCAGTCAACATTGTCAAATGCTTTCTCCAAATCTACAATAGCTAAAAATGTAGGTTTGCCTTTCCTTAATCTATCTTCTAAGATAAGACGTAAAGTGAGTATTGCCTCCCGGGTTCCTACGTTCCTCCTGAATCCAAACTAATCTTCCCCGAGGTCAGCTTCTACCAGGTTTTCCATTCTCCTGTAGATAATTCGTGTTAAAATTTTGTAACCATGACTTATCAAACTGATGGTTCTGTAATTTTCACACCTGTCTGCGCCTGATTTCTTTGGAATGGGGATTTTTACATTTTTCTTAAAGTCTGAGGGCATTTCGCCTGTCTCATACATCCTACAGACCAGTTCAAATAGTCTTGTCATGGCTGGCTCTCCCAGAGCCTTTAGTAGCTCTGAGGGTATGTCATCTACTCCTGGGACCTTATTCCGACCTAGGTCTTTCAAGGCTCTGTCAAATTCATCTCTCAGTATAGTATCTCCTATTTCATCTTGATCTACTTCCTCTTCCCTTCCTACAACATCGTCTCTAAGTTCATTTCCTTTGTAGATCTGCTCTATGTACTCTTTCCACCTTTCCCTTCTTTGCTGAGAACTGGTTTCCCATCTGAGTTCTTGATATTCATAGAGTTGCTTTTCTTGTACCCAAATGTGTCTCTTACTTTCCTGTAGGTGGTATCTACTTTTCCCCCTCTTATACATTCTTCTACAGATTTACAGATTTCTAGCCACTCCTGCTGAGCCATTTTGCACTTCCTGTCAATCTCATTTTTTAGTTGTCTGTACTCCATTTTGCCTGTTTCATTTACTGCATTTTTATATTTTCTCCTTTCATCAATTAAATTTAGTATTTCCTGTGATATCCAAGGATTTTTTGTAGGTCTTGCCTTTCTACCTATTTTGTCCTCTGCTGCCTTCACTATTTCATCTCTCAATGCTACCCATTCCTCTTCTACTGTTTTATTTCCCCCTGTTTCTGTCAATTCTTGCCTAAATCTCCCTCTGAAATTCTCCAGAACTTCACTTTCCTTCAATTTATCTAAGTCCCATCTCCTTATTTTCCTACCTTTCTGCAGTTTTTTCAGCTTCAGCCTACAGTTCATGACTAACAAGTTATGGTCAGAGTCTACCTGTGTAAACAAATAAATCGTTGCAACAAATCGAAAATTTAAGAAGATTTGTAGCAGTTTTATAAACACAACATTCATTGAAGCAACTAGTTCCACCAGAGAGCATTTTACCAGACATGGACTGCACAGAAACCACCTGGGCATGGAAGTGTTGGCCAAAGAAATTCTCCGTGTGATAAAAGCTGCACGAATGAACAGTCACGTACAAATTGCACTTCCTGCAATATGTTCACTGCCAATTACAAATGAAAAGAAGACAGTACCAACAGCATATGAAGAAGAAACACCTATGGCTTTATCTAATAATGAAGAAAGTACATCAACACCAGCACATGAAATGTCACAGCTACCAGTGGCATCATCAGTAGCAGTAGTGGGAAATAAGGCAGCTGTAACAGTACCACTAAGATAAGATTCACCAGTGCTATCATCAGTAGCAGCAGTTGGAAATAAGGCAGCTGTACCAACAACAGTACCACCACAAGAAGCCTCAACAGGAAGTACAGCCCCACCAAATGAAGAAGCAACAGCAAGTACAGCTCCACCAAATGAAGAAGCAGCAGCAGAAGAAGGAAAGGTAGTGTCAAGTGTTGCAGGTAGGAGAAAGATGGTGCCTCCCCTCCGTCTAAAAGATTTTTTAGTGGAAGGCAGCAAGATGATGAAGTCTGTGAGATAAGTGATCAAAAACATCCTATAGCCCCTCACCAAAATGTTCACTCTAAAGGAAACAGCAGTTCTGAATGTAATATTTGCTAGCTGAACATACAAGGTATAAAAGATCAAGAATTCTTTGTAAATGATTTTGGATTAGATAATAATTTTGATATTTTTTGTTTTAGTGAACATTGGGCTACTGATAATGAACTTATACTAGTTAAACTTGACACCTATAACATAGCAAACAGTTACTGTAGAAAATTGCACGTAAGAGGTGGTGTGGCAATATACACTAACCAGTCACTCAGCTACTCCTTTAGTAAGTTGGATCTAGATTATTTATGTGAAGAACAAAACTTTGAAGCTGATGGTATATTTATTGTTAGTCTTAGGTTGGTAATAATATCATTATACAGATCACCTAAAGTTATCATCAATGTATTTCTGGAAAAATTGGAGATGCTGTTAAATGTGCTTAGAGGGAGCAAATGGTTGCACTATGACATTGTAATAGGTAATGATCTGAATGCAGATTTTGATGTAACGACAAACAAACGGAGTGTCACTGAACTAAAAAATCTTCTAAGGCAGCACAATTTACATTCAATCAACAGTAGGCCAACAAGGGATAAAGCATGTCTATAGACAATATTTTTGTCAACTTTAAAACTGCAGAAGACTCATGCCATGTGACAGTATTTCCATTCTCAGATCACGATGCAGTATCTGTAAACTACATAAGTAGGTTCCATCCTGATAAGTGTGATATTCCTGTCCCAAAAGTTGTAATCACCAGACCCATCACAGAAGATAAAATTTCCAGGTTCCGTATGGCCCTTGCTGACAGAGAATGGTTTGACCAATGTTATGGTGACACACACTGTAGTTTAAGTAGTAATTTGTCGGCAAAAGTAGTGTTTGATAGGTTTTTCAAAACATTTTTGACACTCTTTAATGACAGCATTCCCCTAAAAAAATGCAAAGTAATTGACAAAGGATTCAAACCCAAGGTTACAAATAGACAAAATCCATGGTATACTGAGCAACTGACCAATCTGAAACACCAGCTCATGGTGCTGTACAATATAAGTAATGCACTGAAGACTGAGCATGCAAGATCAGAGTATGTTAAATGTAGGAATAAATATAAAAGATCCATTGTGGAAGCCAAAAAGGCACACAATTTCAGAAGTATTGAGAATTCCACCAATAAGTGCCAAGCTGCTTGGAAATTAATAAATAGTGTCGCTAAAGATCCAAGAAACAAATCAGTAAAAGTAAGTCCCCAAAAATTCAATGATTATTTTATTAAATCAGTGGAAGAAGTAGGAAATGCCATTATCAAACCTGATATCAGGTCATCAGAGTTACTTTCAAAAAATGTTAGTAGATCGACGACAAATATAAATGTGTTTACTTTCTCCGACGTCTCCCATAGTCTTATTCTAAAAATAGTAAAGCAGTTGAAATCGTCAGACTGTGCAGATATATATGACATATCTTACAACATGCTAAAAAGAGTAATAGACTGCATTGTGTACCCCTTAACGTTTTGCATAAACAAGTGTATATTTGAGGGATATTTTCCGTATGAACTTAAAGTGTCTAGGGTAGTCCCAGTATATAAAAAAGGAGATAAGGAGTCACTCTCAAGCTACAGGCCAATCAGCATAGTTCCAGCCTTTTCTACAGTACTGGAATGTGTAATTTATCAACAGTTATCTGTTTACTTTGAAAATCTAGGGTTAATCAGTGAATCTCAATATGGCCTTAGAAAAAACTTGTCTACTGTTGATGCTATTGACTCTGTTGTCAAATACCTACATCAAGTGTTTGAGGATAAAGGCTTCGCCCAGGTCACCTTTTGTGATCTGAGCAAAGCTTTTGATTGTGTTGAACATACACCACTTCTAGACAAACTGGAATTCTATGGCATCACAGATATTAGCCTTAAACTATTAAAATCGTATCTACAGAATCGTAGCAAGTTGTTTGCATAGGCAAAGAAATGTCTCTTACAGAACAAGTCAAGGTAGGTGTTCCATAGGGATCTGTACTGGGCCCTTTCCTGTTCCTTATAATGATCTGCCATCATTTATTAAATCCAGTACAGTTCTATATGCAGATGAGCCAACATTTCTCCATAGTAGCAATGATTTCAGTACTCTTAAAATTTGTGTCGCAAAGACACTTGATCAAGCATCCTACTGGTTTAAAGCAAATAGTTTCTTATTGAATGAACCAAAACACAGCAAATGGTTTTCACTCTAAAAGACAAGCTTCTATCGGATGATCCAAGTTACGTTAAGTTTTTGGGGGTATATCTGGATGATAAACTATCTTGGGGTCAACATTTGAAATATATTAGTGTTAAGTTTTCAAGAGTGATTTATTTGTTAAGGCGACTTATGTATTATGTACATGAAAAATATGTCAGAGTAACATACTTCTCATTCTTCTAAAGTATTATAACATATGGTATAATTTTATGGGGTAACTCTAGCTGTGTCCAGGACATCTTAATACTACAGAAGAAAGCCATTAGCCCGGTGGCCGAGGAGACTGAGGCGCTTCAGTCACGGTCTGCACGGCCACTACGGCTGGGGGTTCGAATCCCCCCACGGGCATGGATATTTGTGCCGTCTTTAGTATAAGGTAGTTCATAAGTAGTTTGTAAGTTTAGGGACTGATGACCCCGTAGTTAAGTCCCATAAGCTTAACAAACATTTGAACATTTTTTTTTTTTAAGCCATTAGGGTAATTCACATAAGGAACACTGTAAACCCCTGTTCTGTAAACTAAAGGTCATGACAGTCATAAACTTATACATATACTATGTTTTAATTTATACAAAGAGGAAACTACCAGAAACAAAACTCCAGGAAAACATACATTATTACAATACTAGAAGGAATAAATGCATATTTACTTCATACCACAGATTGTCAAAATCACTCAACAGCTACAAACCTGTAGGGCATAAACTATTTAATAAGCTGCCACAAAATGGACAAGCATTTAAACAAATGCTGCATGACTGGTTAGTTGCCCACCCATTCTACAATTTAGAAGAATTTCTCAACTGTAATATAATATAATATTGTAATATTATTGACAAGTGTCTTATCACTTTTAATTAACAATTTATGTTATCTATGTGACTTTGTCTATTGCTGTGATGGCCTAATGACAATAAAATTATTATTATTATTATTATTGTCAACTGTTTTGTCTAAATAATCATTGAGCCTCTCCAAACAGTTCAACCAGAGATCAAAGTATTCTGTCTTACTAATTATTTAACTGTACACAAATAAGCCAATATTGCCACCTCATGAAATATACCTTTTGGTGTCTGATAATGTATAAAAATGTTAATGGTAGCAGACTAGCACTGAAACAAAAGCAAGATTCACTGAAATACATATATTAGCAACCATTCCAATAGACGCTACAACTTTACAAAAACCTGAAAAACTTCTGTTTTCAGATATTAACAATATGTGAAGTAGGTACAGACAAGTGACACTGGACACCAGGAGAAGCCAATAAGTGTGGCTAGTGGGCCATCTGCCGACCTACCTTTCGCTGCAGTCAGTCTGACTGCGGGAAACCGTATGTTCCACAATTAAATGGCAAAGCAGTCACACCGCATAAAACTTGGTATCATATTTCAACTTTGTCAACAACACAGATTACAAATGAAACTAACTTTCAGTATCATTTTATTATTTTTTGCACACTGCAGACATAATATACATTCGTGTTCAGAAGAAACAGAACACCTTGAAATACTAAAGACAGGAATTTCATATTCACAGGACATTTACATTAGTATGTTCTGTGCAGAAGTAATTAGCATTTGAACCACATTGGCCAAAACATTCAAGAACATTATTAATATCACTGCATAACACCACCCGACAATAAAATGTGCTTGTGGCTCTTGTCGCAATAAACTGATGGCAATGGATTAGTGTGACTCAAGTAGACATGCAGGATGTCTTGCAAATGTATGTGTGAACTGTACCATCAAAACAGCAAGTTTGAAAGAATAAATTATTGGCAAGAGAGAATATGATGCATCCATCCAGGAAATTGCTGCTCGTGTGATATGAAGGGTTTCAGTTGTGCAATGGGTTCATTCAGAGCGGTGCATGGAGGGGTGTAGAACATTATGAGATGGGACTCAAACCACTGCCCCGAGAAGATCTACACCTCATATGAATGGCACTGCAGGGCAGTTCTGCATCTTCCTCAGCTCTGGTGCAACAATTGAACAGTGTAACAACATCGTGCACTATAGTGGAATAGTTCATTGCCATTTATTATGGCATGGGTGACAGAATGTGAAAGTGTAATTGTACATGAACAGCCATATATTGGTTCAAAACTTTTAACAGTCCTATTTTCTAAATATATAGTATTAGGAATAGAGGCTGGTTTCCTCTTTGCAACAATCAACCTGTATTTTGTGCAGTCACAGTCTCAAAATGTCTGTTTTTGACAAAATAGCATTGATCAATGAATGTAGTCAATATTACAAAATAGCATTATCCTTTTAATTTTTGCAGTGTCAAATTAATTTTTCAAACATCATGTTTTTATTAACACAAGTAAATGTAGGGAAATGGGCTGCATTTTTGTAAGAATATGTCCCTTCTACAATGTGATTTTCTTTTCAAATGCACCTCCATAAAATATGAAACACATTGTTTCTTAACTTGGCATCTCTTTCTGTTGGAATGGGTAGTCAATCCTACTTAAAATTCAAGATCTGCAATCCATGCATAATTTTTAATTTTCATTTCTTCTCTCTGTTTTCCTTCATAAATTAAACATTAGTGGTTTTTAAATACAAAGATTGTTCCAGGCATGCCCCTTTGATGTAATGAAAATAATTTGCAGTAATATTTCATGTCTCCTTCTTCACCGAGTTTCAAAAAAATTACTGCAACTGACAATGGAATAATGTGTGCGAGTTATGAAACATTATTATTCATATCACCAGTTTCTCAATATGTTCCATGTTCACAAATTTAGCATAAATACTTCTTGATGTACAGAACAATGGATGGCTCCAATTTCTAGATCACAATTTTTTGCTCTTTCATTGTCAACTAAATCCTTAAATTCTTTCTGTGTGGTCTTGTAACATTGTTTCATAGCAAATTTGCAGTAGTGTACCCATTGATTATGCAGGAGCGTAGTTGATATTGAAAATCCTCATCCTTCTCTTCTGTCATTCCCTTTCATTTTTAAAGGATTGCGATGGTAGATTGCTTAGCTTTCTTTTTATATGCTAACAACTGCTACACCTCTATACCTGTGAAGATATTTTTTACCACAAACAAACAGTGATTGGGGGAAAAAAACAGTAATGACATCATTATTTGGTCAAACTGAAGAGAGTTGTGCTGACCAACAAATACTGCACTGCTAAATGAAATGTCACACTGTACCACGTACTTCCAAGGACCACGTACAGACAAGACAGAAATAGCCTCGCTGGCTTCCAAATGGCTAGCATACCTGACTCATTTGAAGTTTGATGTGTTGTGGCTGGCTAGGCTTTACACGATAGTACTTTTCTAAGTGGAATTCAGTAAGAACACTGTCATCACTTACCTATCAACCATCAAGTTACAGAGGGAAATTTTATTTTAATGTCAAATACACACTATTGTACTATTACAAATTATAAATTATGTATTTTTTAAAAGACTGTGAGATAACTACAATCAACATGTGGTTTATGTCCAACATTATTTTACTTGAATGACACTAAACATTTCAAAGGCATAGCCTCATCCATTGACCTTATATTACTACTACAGTTATGTATCATTCTTTACAAATTATTGTTCTTTTCATGTTACCTGAGACAGATAAAACACAGTGCAATTTTAGGCAGAGATTGTGCCTGTACATAGATGACAAAGAAAACTGCATCTTAAGGTTTCATTTTGAAATAGATGGATGACTAATCATTCCTACAAATAACAATAGCTTTACTGCTAGCTTCTGTGTGAAAGAGAAAGAGAGATATATCTTAACTACTATTCTATTATATTTTTATGATGATAACTGCTGGCCACAAAATTTTATAGTGCCATTCAAATTCAATTCTTCGTGACTTCTTACATTTTATCATTCAGTTAAAAATACAGTGCCAGACTTCATTAGTCTCCATGTGCAAAATGTGTGAAATATAGGCATCTTAGCGTACCCAATTTATTCATACAATTTAATGTTGATTATAAGAGTGACAACTGGTAAGCCCATTGTGCCATATCTGGAACTGTTTTCAACCATCTACCATATTGTGCTGTTGCCTAATGGCAGTTTTTTGAACTAAATTCAGTGAGAATTTGCATCACTTTCATGAATCGCGTGCTGCTCATAACCTCCAAGTTTTTAGAGCTGTACCAACCCAAATCTAGGTAAGCACTTTTTTGAAAAAAAAAAAAAAAAAAAAAAAAAAAATGCTCTTGTTTATGTAGTCTATTCAAAATTCAATGAAATAGTTTCTGTCTATGAAACATGTTAAGTTTATGTCTTACGAGATTTCTTTTGGTTTGTGCCAGATTTGTCACAGTGGGCATACACTATAAAATATTTTGGTATGTGCGAGGAGAGGCACATTGGGTACTGAAACATTACTGCACACAGTGTTTACAATGAAGTTTACACTTTTCAGATGTCACATTGTCGACTAAGAAACCATCAAAACACAACTTCAGTTTCACCTCCTAATGAGAGCGAATATAATTTCATGGACGACACAGATGAGGATCCAAATTACAAACCTATTAGGTAAAAGAAATGTTCAAATGTTTGTAACTCTATGGGACCAAACTACGTTGGTCATCAGTCTCTAGACTTACAAACTACTTAAACTAAACTAAGGACAAAACACACATCCTTGCCCGAGGGAGGATTCAAACCTCCAACGCGGGAAGCCGTGCAATCCGTCACGTGGCGCTCCGGACCACTCGGTTACTCCCGCGCGGCTTAGGTAAAAGAAACATCAACTGAATGGATAAATATTGGGCTGTAAAATGGATGTATAATAGAGGAGTATGCCTGTGTCAACATTTATTCTGTTCTTCCTCTCAACACTAAGTAATGTTTTCACCAAACAGGTCATCAGCAGATTGAGGTCACTTGCCCAAGAATAGTTACAACATATAACCAAGTCATTGGGAGGGGGGGGGGGGGGGTAGACTTAATCGATGGTCTCATGAGGTATTACCAAATCTCTCTAAGATCAAGGAAGTTTTATTTGAGATTTTGCTTTCACTTCATCGACATAGTTATTATCAACGGTTGGCTTCTCTTCCAATGAGACTGCAAAAGGAATGGTATTCCTACATAGTGAGTAATGGATCTGCTAAATTTCCGATGTCAAGTCGAAGAGTCTCTTTGCAACTTAGCAGCTGTCCCAGTATAAAGAGCAAGGCCATCAACAAAGTAGAGAACAAATTTTAAAAGAAAAAGATGAAAGGCCTATGTGTCAATATAACTGTTCAAAATGTTAGGAGAAATAGTGTTGGGCTCTGGCCAGCTGTTGTTGAAGCTAGACGGATTTCCATTTGTAAAACACAAATACGTATAATTGTTTCTAATTTTTTGTGACACACAGTTCTAATAAATTGTCAGTATAAGATATGTACACCTATTTCCCTCATCCCCTCTGACTTTTAACCTTAGTACTATTTTCTCTATTGCCCACAGTGCACTTAAAGTTAGTACAATTACTCTTATTTCCCAATGTGCCAAATTTGGCACGTACCCAAAAATTGTTTAAAAATAAAATTATAAACCTGAAATGAGTGGCATCTAAGCACCATACTAAATAGCTTCCACAGAAAAAGAATTTTTTTTTCTTTTTTCTTTTCTTTTTATTTTCTTTAAAAGGAATTCATACAGTGGGCTTTAAGAGGTTAAGCACTGTCTTTGCTATGGCAGCAGTATTCTAGAATATTAGATTGTGTTCAAAATAAGTGTAACTGGCATAAACAAACACATAAACCACATGTTAGAAGCTTTTTGTTTTTAGCAATTAACTGAATCAGATGAAGTAGACATAACCAAAACCTAGCCTACTTAGTTGCAACTAAATTTTGATACAAGTACCATATTTGCCGGCATATAAGACATTTTTTCCCCTACAAAGATAGGTCCAAAAACTGAATGCATCTTATATGCCATCTTATATGACAGTTAGGTACCTACAACTTCCATCTCTTCAAAATTTCTATTTTTCAGCTTTAAGCAATTCATTGTTAGATTCCTTGCCAAATTTAGTTACACAGAATTTCGTGGATGCACTTGAGCTGCCATTAACAGTTTTTGTACGTACAAATTGGACCTGCTGTTCTATCGGTAAAGTGCTTGACTGGTAACTGTAAGCTCTTGGGATTGAATTCCAGCAGAATCATGAATTTTTCAGAACTTTTTTTAACCTAACCTTCAACTCTCACCAATGTGAGGAGTTGCCAGAAATGACACATGGTTCAGATTCCATGTTAAAACATTAGGTCCCGTTTCCACAGTTGGATAACTGGTGTAGGTTACAGACATGTAAATCACCAAAGTGGCACCCATTTTGAAAGAGTTGCACCAGACCAGTAAGGCACATGAAATGATTATTATTATACAGTAGAGCCCCACTTTTATACTTTACAAGGGAGTTCAAAAAATGGTGTAAAGTGCAGGAAATCACGTGTTAAGCAGAAAAATTTGCTTTGAAGGTCCCCCCTTACATTTTTGAGCTTATATAAGTAGATAGTATGCACCACAATACTCATCAGGAGCTTTATTATGTAATAAATGTTATCTGAATTTGGTACTATACTTAGTGTCAAGCTTAACTGGAACTGGTAACTTCATAGGAAGTAGAGATTTCTGTCAATTTCATTCATCATAATTGATGTTATTGGCAATGTCACTAATAAACTTTAATAATTAAACACAGCACAAACTGGCTTCCCCCCGGCCCCTCTTTCCATGTCTCACCTAATGATATTTGAGAATTTATTCACATTCTCAAATGCAAATATGTACAAAAGTACTTTTTTGTGACATTAGCACAGCATCAGTGTCTCACACTGTTGTCATCTTTTTCAGGTTATAATGCTGTGTGCCCCGTTTATGAACAATACTTGAAGGCACTGCCTAGATATTTTATGTTCATCAACATATGTATTATAATTATATTGCAGAAGATGTATTAAGTGTGAAGTATTTTTTCCTTAAAAATAAGTCTTAAAAAGTGGGGAGCATCTTTTATGCCAACAAATAAGGTACCTAACATATTCCCATGTATTTCAAACTAAATGACAGCACAATCTCATGGAAACAAACATAGAAAATGTGTGTGTATGTGTTTTAGGCAAAAACACTTACTTGCACAATATGTTGGAAATAAAAAATCAATTGAGGAGAAAAATGGACAGAAAAATCACTGAATCAGAGTATTCATGAATATTTCCTAGTCTCAAATTAGACATTATAAATGACACATGGTAAAAAAATAATAGTTTATTCTCAAAACATACAACTTAAAAATTACAAATTGTACAGTGAAAAATTCTTACTTCAGAATTTATGAAACAGTTTTTGAACTGTTAGGCAATTATTGTTTACTTTTAACAAGAACAGTATAAATGTCTTCAAATGCTGTCTTCAGGCAAGAAACGAAGTCTGAGCCATCTCTCTCTTCAGCATATGTGGTTACAACACTTCCAAGGCGATCATCAGAAATGCCATACCTGAAAACATTAATTTAAAAAGTGTCATAAAACACAAAAATCTAAAGCATATTTCCTGTAAAAACAGGTGCCAGTCAAGATGGTATAGCAACTGAATATTTGCACCATAAAGAAGTATGTTAATTGGAGCAATTTTTTCCCCAAGGGAACAGGTGCACAATTACCCCATTTTCTGTTGTTTAGCTGCGAAACGCAATGAACTTTGCGCCAACTCTGCACTGGATTGTGCAATATCAACTGTCGCTCTGACAAGGAGACAACACTGGTATTGGATTTTTATGTGAAGTTCAAACCTCAAATAGTAATCATTTAGAGCCATTTGATGCCACTCTCAAGCACTTGTAAATACCTGTAATGGTGCCACTTACTCCAATTGCTGGCATAGCTCATTTAAATTGGAGATTGTTGATCAATTTGACGTAGGTTTGGTGGTTTAAATCCTGGCATAATTTGTTTTTATTTTATTTATTTATTTATTTTTCATTACTTTCAAATACTTCAACCACTTAAATATAAAATTCATCAAATATATGGTAATTAACACACATGTAATCATTTTTTAATGAAAAATGCACACATTTCTGCTTATTCTTAATTTTATATATTTTTATAAAAGACTTAACTATGGTTTCAATTTTAAAAGTTAAAGAAGATGCAAATTAAACTTTTTATAGTACATATGGGCATGTACTTCAGTATTAGTTGGTGACGGTTGCCTTGGTTGTTTATTTTGCGAAGAGTTATGATGCTGTTTTTTTTTTTTTTTTTTTGAAGTCGTGTCCATAGATGCTACTGGATTTTCCAGTGCAGCCTACCTACGTAATGACAATGGGTTCAGCACATATGATTTTACACTATTGCCCCAAAAATGTAATTTGTATTTTTTAAATTTATTTTATAATTGAAAGCATATTATTAACATACTTTTATAAAATACTGGAAATTAAGAATGAACAAAAATATGTGCATTTTTCATAAAAAATAATTAGATATGTCTTAATTATCATATATTTGATGAATCTCATATTTAAATGGTTGAAGTATTTGAACACAAAGAAAAAAATTATAATAAATAAAAAATTATGGTGGGATTTGAACCAAAAAACCTATGTTAACACGAGTGACAATCTACAATGCTACGAAATGAGCTATGCCAAAAACTGAAATAAATGACACTGTAACAGGTATTTAAATGTGCTTAAAAAACTTCAAAGTTTATTTTCACAAGCATTTTTGGAGTTGCAGTGAATAACTTTGGCCAATTACTGTTTGAGGTCTGAACCTCAAATACCATAAATATGAAAAATTACAAAAATCAGGCATGTCGTGGTCCAAGCCTCTGTTCCCTGCTGCACTGCGCTCCCATGTCTTAGCGAAAAACTCATTAGAAGTTTTTCAGTTTCAGTGGTAATTCACATGTTTCGCTATTGGGAATGCAAATATTTTTCTGAGACATTACTAACACATATTAAGTTTTTTTTTTTTTTTTTTTTTTTTTTTGTTTCCTCAATAAAACCTTGTGTCTTGTGAACACTAGCAAACCTACAGATTTTCCTGAAATTTGGTACTCGCTGTTTCTTAGTGGCAGTAAAACATATTTGAGGGGTGAAATGGTACCTCCAAAATTCCGGCCAAAATGGAAAAAACTGTGGTAACTTACAGATTAGTTATATACATGCGGCGTCTGTAGCGAAAGAACAGACATCACTTCTGATCCTGCACGGACTACCTAAGCACACCTCCCGTCAGATACAAATAGTCCTTGCAGGCACGGTGATCACTGTGTTCCCAGTGGTGTAGTGGTCAGCGCAACTGCCTAGAAAGCAGGAGACCTGGGTTTGAATCCCGGCTAGGTACACATTTTCAGCTTTAGCCTTTCACAGTTGATGTCATATGTTCTGTGACTATTATAGATTAGTGTAGCAATTTTAATGATTTTTTTATGAAAGTATCTTGACAGATGAAAATCTGTCTAGGCACATTTGAGAGGTAGTGAAAATTAGGGGGCCTACTATCTCAAAAGAGACCCCCTTCCCTACTTTTTTGATAAAAATTAGTTTTGATTTAATCAAAGTAGAATCTATTAAAACTTCAAAGGAAGGCTAATTAACAAAATTAACAAACATGTATTTTTTGTTTTATATATATATTTGATGGGTAAACAACACTCATATTACTACACCCGTTTGATACGGCCCATGAAACACCTAGTGACTATATTTTTGGATTGTTTCATCTCTTTACTATATTGTTATTTAAAGTTGCTGAAGCCAAATCTGAAATCAGATTCCCAAAATTCAATATGGCTCATCTATCATAATGGAGAAAACTCAAAATAATTCTTTAATAGACAGTAACTTGGCATGGAACTTACAAAATTCTCTAAAATCTACTTTTGAAATAATAGCAAATAAAACATATTAAAAATGTTTATCGAATTTAACTGATGGTGTTAGTGCTGCCAGTGATATAGTGCATAGAGGTTACATAGCCAGATTAACATCTATTAACATCTTTTGCTGCTGCTTGATTGGGGTGACTCCCCTTGCCTCTCAATTTTTTTTCATGCCTCAGAACTAGATTCATTGTTTAAACACATCTGTAGAGCTAATGAAAGACTTTTTTTTTTGTAGATTCTATCTTATTATTAATGTATTTGTCATTTTAATTTTATTTTTGTAACATATGTTTATTTCATTATTTTATTTATTCTTACATTATTTTATAAATTGCTGATTACATTATTTTTTTACATTTATGGATGCATGATATTCATTAAAAATATATTATGTAAAAAGGTTGGTGCAAACAATCACAGCAGACACAAAAATCATACTGTAGTTGACCAAATGCTGCTTGCAAAAGTTAAATAACATTTTTAATATTCATTGCAGTTGGTGATTCCTAGTATCGGAGAATTTTGTTTTCCCTCAGTTATCTCAAAGCACCAGACGACTCATCCTACTGACACACAGGTTGGCAAGCAATGCACATTAAAGTAAGCTCTACCACCCTCTATTTCCTTCGCCCCAATGTACGGCACGCACCTAACAACCACGCATGATGCGACCAGTGCAATAGAAAAATGTGTCTTGTTGGCTTGTGTAGCCTCCACAGCCTATCAATTGGTAGGAAAACAAATTATGAAATAGTTTAATATAAATCTGCAAATATAGATGAGCACATGGCTGACTAAACATATGCCATATATTTAGGCTCAAATAACAATTTAAAGTTATGTAATGCTAATAAGATCATATGTGAATATGTAAGCTTTCAGAAATTTTAAATTTTAGATTACATTTTGACAGAATAATGAAATATGTCAAATACCAAATGCACTGTATAAATAAACTCGGCATATACATTATTCTTTCCACACAATCTTGTTACAGAATTGAAAATACTCATGAATCACAGCTATGTAAATGTTACAAACAGTTTCCTATTAATATTTTTAAGTTATTATGATAAATGTAATATTCATAGTTGATTTTCATATTTAAGTATCTTTTCAATTATTGAAAACTTATATGAATGTTTAAATGTTATTAAAAGATGTAGTCATATTTAAGCTTGTTTTGTAGAATGTGAAATGTTATTAAGATTAAGATAACTGATTTTAAATTTAATATTTTCATGTTTTAACAATTCCAACAATGCTGGGCACTGTTGAGAGTTGTATATAAAGGCAGTCTGCAAATGTCGTGGGAGCACAGTTTTTAACAACCATATTTTAACTTTTCATTGTTGAAGTGATTGTTGTATATATCATGTTTATTAAAGTGTTTGACTGAACTGGTAATTCAAACTAACCTGGTGTTGCTCTTCATAATTTCAAATCACACTAGCATACAACTTAACTGAGTTCAGATGCTCATATTCAGAGTAATCCATATGTTGCTGCAAGACTGCGAATCCAGATGCTGAGTTACAGGAAGTTACACCAAATACCAAGAAAACAAGGTAACACTTGAAATTCAATATACAGAACTATGTGGAGGAGTTAGGCTTGAGTTTTATCACTATTAGTGAAGGGAGGATTCAACCTAGTTTCGTCTCAGTCCCTTATAATCTGCAAATTTATAATATATCAAAATTTCAGAAAAATTGGAGAGTGACACATACATTGGTTTACTTGTACATAATAGCCCATATCCTACCATCCCGTTCCAACACACTTCTGTTTTGAGTTGCAAGTAATCACTTCATATAAATCCTACTAGAATGTGTATACCGATAAGGCAGAATCAATTACTTCTGCAAGAAATAACTAGCATTCCTTAGCTACTGCCTTAGCCAACGATAATACAACATGTTACACTACTATCACTCATCTAAATTGTTCCCCTCTATCCTCTGTCATTGTATGCACTAGGTCCAACAACTTGAATTGTAATTGTCCAATTACTTGTTCAGCCACATTCTTTTAAGGCATATGGTGTACTAAACGTTAGTGGAGGATAGTAAGTTTATTAAAGGATCAGCAATTTTTTTTTCCTCGGTAGTAAAAAAAAAAAAGAGTCAAAGCTCAGGCACACAGCCATAAATCATTAAGATAGTTGGGGTTTTACAAGTATTTCCCCATTAGTATAAATGTCACTGACAGTCTTCAGTTGCCTCCCACAGAGTCAAAGGTCTTCTGTCTAGAGTGGAAGGAACTACCATCTATACTTTATTGGTTCTGTGAAGTACAAGGCACATCCAAAAAGAAGTATCCCTATTTTTTTTTCCTTTTACTAAACAAAGACAACATAGTTACATGAAAAACTTTATACAACAGGTACAGCAATGTTTGAATTATTTTTTTGACAGGACAGGTACAGCAATGTTTGAACTATTTTTTTTGACAGTCACCGAGAGATTTGAGTAAATTGTCATACCATGGGATCAATGTTTGTATTCATGTGTCATAGAAATCTACCACCTGTAAATGTAACCAGCGGGTGACAGTTTTCGTCAGCTCTTACTATGAAACAATGCAAAAACTGTGACATGTTATTCAGAAGAAGAGGCATGGATTGCTTACTTGCAGGTGTTGTGCTGTTTCATGACAACGCTTGTCCCCATACAGTTCAGCACACAGACACTGTTTTGTAGAAGCTGTCTGATCATCCAGAATATGGCCCTGCTCTTGCTCCCAATGATTTCCACATTTCCTTGCACTGCAAGAAATTCCTGCCTTCCAAACAGCATTTTAACAATAACAAAGGGCTTACAACAATTGTTACATACTTGTTCCTTTCACACACAGCAGACTTATCAAATACTCTGGTCAAAGCACAACCTTTATTCCATGTCAACAGTGCTTTGTCTAGAGCGTTTTGGCTCTACGTTCTATTTTATAACAAATTTTATATAATGTCACACATTCAATGCCTTTTGAAAATGGCAGAATTAATGTTGCTGAAACCTGGTCAAGGTTTAATAAAACCTATTTAATGTAACTGTTTGGCTATTATTTTTCTATAACTTTATACTACACTTCCATTTCTGATCTGCAACCATGTTTAGGATTATTGCTGTATCTGTTGCTAATAAAGTTTTTAAGAATTCAAAATATTGAAACAGATTGACTATTGCAGGACACTGAAATAAATTCATGACAAAGCTGAATAAAGTAATAAATAAAAAAAAGATAAAGTTTTTCATGTAACTATGATGACTTTGTAAAAGATGATAAAAGAAATAATAAAAAAATAGTGAAACATAACTTCCCTGATGCATCTTGAACATTTGCTATTACATAAAATCTATCTCAATTTACACCAGCCAAAATGTCAGAGAATTGAGCTGTTATATTGCATCCACTATTAATGAACCAGGATTCACCACAATTCATTTAACAGATCTTCAGCAATCTCAACGCATCAATCAGTAGTGACTGGAGTTTTTAACTATTATGAAGGCACTTTGCTTAGTCCTATTCACATTATTTGTCTAGGTATTAACACCACCACTAATCCGAGCACCATAAAAGTTCAGAAACTATGCATCAATGACACTTGCATTTCCCCTAAAACCACACTAGGAGAAAATGGCCAGCAACTTTTGATTTAACTAAATATCTATTGCAACCACCTTAGATTCACTTTACAACGTGATGTATTGATGTTTCACAATTTGCTGTGTTAGACTTGTTGCTGTATATGTACATATGTATTTTTCCTCACGTTCAATTATACCTAGTGTTAAGTAAACACCTGCCACTCCACTATGATATCCTTAATTTTTGTGTTATTTTATGTTGCTTTGTACTGACTGCCACACTGCATCCTCCGTGAACCATTTTACTGTGGGGTAGCATCCACAACTATTTCAAAGGCTAATGAGAGTCCAGTTGGACTATATTTCTGGGAGCAAAGGAACGAAGCTTAGGGTTTCACATCCATCAACAGCATGGTCATTAGAGATAGAGCTAGTATTCATATTTCTGGGTTGGGATGGAAAAGAAAATCAGCCCTGTCCGTTCAAAGGAACCATTCCGGCATTTGCCAGGAGCGATTTAGGGAAATCACAGAAAACCTAAATCTGGATGGCCAGAGGTGGATTTGAACCACTCTTCTCTCAAATATGAATCCTGCGTATTACCACTGCGCCCCTCCGCTCAGTCACAGGGAGCAGATTCTCAACCTAATGGTATCTTGGTGTAAACATTCAAGGCTCCCAACAGCTGCATCTATTCCCATTTATGTATGTTTCATTTACTATAGTAAAAGCAAAAGGCTCTGCACCCTAAACTCTGGAGAACTGGAAAGTTGTTCTTGTTGTTCGTGCCATCAATTCTTAAGGCTTTTTTGTGAGTAAGGTACAAGAATTATGACACACTTATAAATTGCACAACTACCTATAGGATGTGAGGTAATATACCAAAGTGGTCATATGTGCCATCTAGTAACAGTATTCAGAGAGTAAAGGAACACTTTTTAACAACTGGTCTAGAATGAAGCATACATAACTCTCCCATCTACTAACAATACAGCTGTTGCAGTGCAGAAGAGTTTAATTTGAGAAGATGGAAATAATTCTGAGCCACTGGAAGAGCATTGCGCCTAACAGTAGGCCAGTGGGTGGTGTAAGCAAGTGTACTTCGAGTAGAGCAGCAGAAGCAGCAAACTCAGTGGGACAGTGTATGACTTCAAGCAACTCAGCAGGAATTGTGAGAGAGTTAGGTGAGCCTCAGCAGCATTACTCAATAAGGATGATTCACTTCACAACTTCACTTTGTGACGATACTGCTGGCCCTCTTATCTCAATGTTATCGTATGATACCGTCTGCCTGGTCCTCTCATCTCAGTGTTATTGTATGATACCATCTGTGTTGGACCCGGAATCGTGTGTTGTAATAGTGATATATTTTGCGTGTGAAGTTGCAAACGAAATAGCCAGCCTAGGAATCAGTGTAGGACAGTGTCTCGGTGATACTGTGATTAGTTAACAAGTGATAGATTTCTTTAATTAAGAGATTTGTATACGACATTTCCAGACAGTTCTATAAACAATAGTTTCGCCATTGTACATTATTTCAATAACTAAACAGGCGATTTGTAAAAACTTTAGTAAAACAAACAGACATGAAAATAAATAGCATTGCATATATGTTAGGCTCATAAACAAGTTGTGTTGACCAGCTAATTGTGTTAATTAATGTAATTGTCAAAATTTCAATATTGTGATTTTTTTGTATATATTGACTGACGTGAGATTTTGAACCTATTTTCAGATTTGGGAAGATATTTGATAGTTCAATATATGTTAGGAACATGTATGACGTACTCATTAACTAATTAATTGACTTTTAACTTTGCCATTTGTTGTAAAACAAAAAGTACTTCTAAAAGTATTTCTATAAAAAGAGATGTGCCATGTAAAATTATTGTATGCATAGTTTGCATTTTATATTGTGATTATTTTTGTGTACATGAAATGTTTTCTTTGTGTGTTTGTTAATTGTAAATTAGTATATTCAATTGTTATGAACAATGCATAATGTAAGGTCATTATTGCCGATGTTATATATTTGCCTCACCGCCTTGCGTGGGGGGTTCGAGTTTTAGTCGTTTGTCAAGTGCCCTGGAAGCTATGTCAATCTGTGTTTTGAAATGGAAGTACTACCAGCTACGTTCTGATGCTTTGTATATGTTTTGAAATTGTAATGTTTTGGTGGAGAAGCAGTTTGATTGAAAATTAAAGAAGAAGTGAAAAATTGTACCTACGAGTATTTATTTCTACCACGATGCCCCAGGAGAATAATGTTGCAGCGAGCAGAACCCCCATACATCGTAATGTTGAAAAGATGAGTATTGGTAGAATGAATGAACTGTAATTACTTAAGGACCTAGAAAACATCATATCTTACATATCTTGTCAGGAGGAATAATGAACCAAAACAAAACAAATCAAATCATCAAGCAGATGAAGCAGTTGAGGAATAATGGAGGATAGTTCAATCATTACATGTGCTGTATAACAACAAAGGTTCTTCCAAAGCATAATAAATATTCCAGCCTCCAGGCCAGTGGACAATCAATTACAAGAACTGATGGTGTGCACTTCACTTGCACTTGATTATCTGATTACTGTTATGTAAGAAGTGTGCCAACATTGCTCCAGTTATCCAGTACATCTTGCTACACTATGGAACAATGGACGTATCTTCGTGAGCTGCCAGGAGCTGTCTTTGAGATTGAGACCTTCCTATCGGTACTCACCAATAAAAATTGGGCAATACATAACTCAGGGTAGTAAAAAGTTTATGGCTCGTTGTCTCTGTTCATAGGGGTGAGTTATGTATGTCAGCTTCTATGCCCTAAACAGCTACCCAATCTGTTTAAACAAAATCAATAATTAATCTGTAGTTTAGCCAGTCTATCAATCTGCATATGACGGCATGAAAATATATCTAAACAAACATAAATTATACCTCTGAATAACCAAAAAAAAAAAAAAAAAAAAAAAAAAAAATGGATTCTAAGATAAAGAAATGGTTCACACACAAAGTAATTCATTATAAATGGAATTTATTACTCATTTTGGACATGAAAATGCAGAGGTGGTCCTACTTTATACATCGGTAAATAACAGAATATTTCCCAACTATAGTTCATGAGAGGCACAATAAGTATCACACGCACTCGAGAGTAAAAGTTTCAAATTATCACTCGTAAATTAGTGAAGTCCATCAGACAATGCAGTTCCAAATTAATCCACGATTACAGTATTTGTTATAAAACACAGTTTGTCATCACAGATGTAGACAATTGCTTATTTATCAGTTCCACAGTCCTACTACCGACCATAGTTTACCACTTTTCACCAGAGACTTAAGTTCTGTAGTCCACACATGCCTATCTCTTCAAATCACAAGTTCATAATGCGGCTTCAGACCGCCCAGTGTCACAACCTTTCACCACCGTGTCCAAGTTACGAGTCCCTTCCCAAGCGTTCGAAAGCATGCTCTATTTGCTCCCGAATTTGTATCCTTCCGTGCCTCATCTTTAAAATACAATTTCCTTTCCAAAATATTATACACTTGAATATCACAGAATTAAATGCTTTGACCACCTCCATACAAATGTTGTTTAGATTTAACAAATAAATATACATTTAACAATACTAAAAATGGTTGAGACTGAAGCTCTTTGCTTAGATTGCCATTAAGTGTGGCGTCTCACTGTTCAAATATACTGCCACCATCTAAATATAGTTACACATTTAATATTTAAATTATCATAGCTTTTTGTACAAAATATTCAGTTCTTGTCCACAAATAATTATAACTGTTTATATATAAATTATTTGCCGCATAACTACTATTTTTAGTCGGCCATGAAATATTTAAGTGGCTGTCTATATTATAAAAAAGAAAGTTACTACGAATACTAAACACAATAAAATACATATATAAATGTAATGTGCTTTATTGGGTTCATGTTTTGTTTTCTGTGGTGGAATCTATGTTCTGACACAAGAATCTTACTACATCAACGAAAAGCGGAACAAGAGAATAAAACAAAGTGTATTGAAAGAATACGGAAATAGCGTTGTACGTCTTAAGATAGGTAGTGCGGTGCAATGCTGCCCATTTGCTTCTTAAATTGTTACTGATAAACACTAGGTACCAATAGTTGTAAATATAAGTCTTATAGTATTATTATTATAGTACTGAAATTTTTGGCTTTTTATTTGTAAGGGATACTGAAATTGTAATTACAGCGTTTGATTCTCCCAAGTCTCCTGAAACCATTCATATAATTATATTTGCTGTATGATCATTCCCTAATTTTATACCAGACGGGTATGACGAGTTGGTACTATGACGTTTTGTTGTACTTGTGGACATAGACAGTTACACCTGATCAATCCCCTTCTAAGTTAGCAGATAGGGCTTGTGATCCTACTATTAACATAGTTTTGCTACCTTTGTGAATGTTCTCAATTGATAAAGGGGCAAATTAAAGGACACTGGGCTAAAGTAGTTTTCAGATCAATTATGCGGTTTCAAATATGCGATTGAAAGATAAAAAAGAAAAAAAAAAAAGGAATATTTTCAAATTTCATACTGCACTTGCACATCCGGGGTTTTTGACTTTGTGCATTAAAAAAAAAGAAATAGTTCCTACCTGTTTAATATTTTTTGTGTTGGAAATTGTAGAAAACGATAAGTCCAATATCAATTAGAATTAGCTTAAGGAAAATTTATTAAATTGGTCTAAGTAAATTATAAACTATTAGTTATTTGCTGTGATGTAAAAGTGCTGTATGCAAACCAGGGGGAAAGGCGGCAGAAGGGGACAAGTGAAGGGAACAGTAGGGAGAGAGGATGTGGGAAGAGGAAAACATGCAACAGTTTTTTGAGATGCGTTAGAGAATAGCAAATAACTGTGTAATTAATTACTGATCATCCATAAGTAGACACTTAAGAAATGATTAAATATAATTAAGACCAAAAGCACAAGTGTTGAGTTATTTATTATTGAGGTAGTAAGCCTGTTAATTAGAGTTTTCCCAGAAAAGTGATACCGAGAGCAAGAAGAAGAAGATAAATGAGGTAAGAACCTGCTTAGTTACACCCTTGCTAACACTATCTGTTAAAATGTATTTATACAATGCAGGCACCACCTACAGTCCCTTGCATATGCCTGTAACAAGTGTGAAAAAGGCAACTATACACTGTGTGAAGACTGTCTGAGATACTAAGGATCAAACAGATGGGCACTTTTCCAGTCGTGCTCAAAATACCCCTTCCAATTTATTTATAAAAACTACCCAAAAATTAATTTTATCTATACTTTTCTTTCCACCAGCCTTTCATGACATGGACAGCACAAATCTCCGGCCAACTTGCATCACAGATACTAGTTTCATATTTAGTTTCCTTTCTTTCCAGCCTGTGGGCTGACAAACAAGTCTTGCATTGTAACTGTTCTGGTTACACTTGGCAAACAGTAATATATATATGTCAAATGCCATAAATTGACTAAATGCTGTAGGCAGGTTGTCAACACTGAAATAGGTGCTGAGGAAATCAATCATCAAACTTGTCAATCATCTTTAATCTAAATTAGAAAATGATGAGTAAGCTGTTACAAATTACAGACATATGTGATTTCAACAGGTATTTTAACTTTGGTCAAAAATAGATGATTTCTCTCTACTTCAAAAAAATCTTAATGTGATCCAATACAGAAGAGGAGAATTTAAATATGTATCCTGCCAGGAAGGAAGGACGAAAGGGTGTGGTCATTAGAGATGGAGGATAAGCACTGATTACTTTTGTTACGGATTGGGAAGGAAATCAGCCATGCCCTTTCAAAGGGACCATCACAACATTCACATGGAGTGATTTAGAGAAATCGCAGAAAACCTAAATCTGGATAGCCAAACATGGATTTGTAACCCTGTCTTCCTGAATGAGAGATCAGTGAGAAAACCACAGTGCCACCTAGCTCAGTCCCTGCTATGAAGGGGTTAGCATTAAAAAATGCTTTAAAAACATCTTAAATCTGAGGACTGGAATAAAATTCGAACAAAAATAATAAAGAAAGGATAAGATAATATTGAACCCTAACTTGGCCACATAATAAATAAATTATTTGGCGTGGACTGCTTTCCAGATAGGGTTAAATATGTGGAAGTATGTCCCAGAAACAAAAAGGGGAGACAACAAACATCCAGTTTTATTACTACACAACTGGCCATTAAAATTGCTACACCAAGAAGAAATGCAGATGATAAACGGGTATTCATTGGACAAATATATTATACTAGAACTGACATGTGATTATGCATTTTTATGCAATTTGAGTGCATAGATCCTGGGAAGTCAGTACCCAGAACAACCACCTCTGGCCATAATAACAGCATTGATACACCTGGGCATTGAGTCAAACAGAGCTTGGATGGCGTGTATAGGTACAGATACCCATCCAGCTTCAACATGATACCACAGTTCATCAAGAGTAGTGACTGGCGTATTGTGACGAGTCAGTTGTTCAAATGTTTGTAGAGTCTACGGGACTTAACTGCGGGGTCATCAGTCCCTAAACTTACAAACTACTTATGAACTAGCTAATGCTAAGGACGGCACAAATATCCATGCCCGAGGGGGGATTCGAACCCCTGACCGTAGTGGCCGTGCAGACCGTGACTGGAGCGCCTCAGTCCCCTCGGCCACTGCGGCCGACCGGTCAGTTGCTCGCCCACCACTGACCAGACGTTTTCAGTTGGTGAGAGATCTGGAGAATGTGCTAGCCAGAGCATCAATCGAACATTTTCCATATCCAGAAAGGCCCGTACAGGACCTCCAACATGCAGTCGTGCATTATCCTGCTGAAATGTTGGGTTTCGCAGGGATCGAATGAAGGGTAGAGCCACGGGTCTTAACACATCTGAAATGTAACAGCCACTGTTCAAAGTGCCGTAGATGTGAACAACAGGTGACTGAGACGTGTAACCAATGGCACCCCATACCATCACGACGGGTGATACACCAGTATGTCGATGACAAATACACACTTCCAATATGGCTCTGTGTGGGCTCTAATCTCTCTGATTTTATCTTCATGATCTCTTTGTGAGATAAACATAGGAGGGAGCAATATACTGGTAGACACCACGGTAAAGGTATGTTCTTGAAACTTTGACAAAAGCCCGTACCGTGCAACAGAGCGTTTCTCCTGCAGAGTCTTTCACTGGAGTTTATCGATCATCTCCGTAATGCTTTCACGATTACCAAATGATCCTGTAATGAAGCGTGCTGCTCACCATTGGATCTTTTCTACTTCCTCGATCAATCCCAACTGGTACGGATCCCACACCGGTGAGCAGTATTCTAATTGTGGATGAACAAGTGTACTATAACCCACTTCCTTTGTTTTTAGACTGCATTTCCTTAGGATCATTCCAATCAATCTAAGTCTGGCATCTGCTTTACCGACGATTGATTTTATATGGTCATTCCATTTTATATCACTCCTAATCCCTACTCCCAGATAATTTATGGAATTAACTGCTTCAGTTGCTGAACTGGTATAGTGTAGCTAAATGATACAGGATATTTTTTTCTATGTATTCGCAGCACATTACACTTTTATACATTGAGATTCAACTGCCATTCTATGCACCATGCGTCAATTCGAGGCAGATCCTCCTGCATTTCAATACAATCCTCCAGTGCTACAACCTCTCTCTACACTACAGCATCATCCACAAAAAGTTTCAGCAAACATCCGACGTTATCTGCAAGGTCATGTATATATATTGTGAACAGCAACGGACCCACGACACTCCCCTGTGGCACACCTGACATCACTCTTTCTTCTGAGGAGCTCTCTCCATTGAGAATGACATGCTGCATTCTATTATCTACAAACTCCTCAATGCAATCACACAATTGGTCTGATACACCATACACCATATGCTCTTACTTTGTTCACTAAACGTCTGTGGGGAACTGTATCAAACGCCTTGCGGAATTCAAGAAACACAGCATCAACCTGAGAACCTGTGTCTATGGCCCTCTGAGACTCGTGGACGAATAGCGCGAGCTGGGGTTCACACGATCGCCTTTTTCAAAACCCATGCTGATTCCTGCAGAGCAGATTTCTAGTCTCCAGAAATGTCATTATACTCTAACAAAATACATGTTCCAAAATTCTATAACTGACCAATGTAAGAGATATAGGCCTATAGTTCTGCACATCTGTTTGACGTCCCTTCTTAAAAACGGGGATGACCTGCACAATATTCCATTCTTTTGGAACGCTACGCTCTTCTAGAGTCCTACGGTACACCACTGCAAGAAGGGGGGACAGGTTCCTGCGCGTAGTCTGTGTAAAAACGAACTGTAATCCCATCTGGTCGTGTGACCTTTCCTCTTTTTAGTGATTTTAATTGTTTTTCTATCCCTCTGTTAATTATTTCGATATCGACCATTTTGTGATGTGTGCAGCAATCTAGAGAAGGAACTACAGTGCAATCTTCCTCTGTGAAACAGCTTTGGAAAAAGTCATTTAGTAATTCAGCCTTTAGTGTGTCACCCTCTGTTTCAATGCCATTTTTTGTCGCAGTGTGTCTGGACATTTTGTTTTGATTCACCTAGCGGATTAAGGAATACGCAATGCATGTGGATGCTATTAATAAACTAATCACTAAAATAAGCAAATGTCTATTATGCAGTGTGTATCTGGTATCTTCTATGATACCACTAAAATATGGTACAGTGGGCCTAAATCATAACCTACTACTTCACAAAATGGCTACTTATAGCTTCTATGGAAAATCTTTAAGCTGGTTCTTGCCTGAACTCAAAAATAGAAACCAGAGGATGGTTATGAAACAAAAGAAAGAAAAATAAAAGTTTTCTAGCTGCAAGGAAATAAAGACACATGTACCCCAGAGATCTATACAGGGGCATTACTACTCCTTCAATTTTGTATGCAGAGGACTCAGCAGCATCAGTTTGCTGTAAAAATTACAAGCAGTTGGCACTGAATACGAATCAAACTCTCAATAAACTAGAAAATTGGATAAATAATGATAACAAATATAAAGATAGATGCCAAGATTTTTAAATTAATTTTTTTAATGCAAGATGACCGGTTTCAATATTTAAGGGTGTCATCTTATGATCTGCTACAATTGGCATGAACTGCTTAATAAAGTGCTCCTAATATTATTTTTAAGGTGTTCTATTGGATAGTCAAATATAAAATATTGTGTTTTTGGATAGTCACAGTTAAAACAGTAAAATAGACATACATGAAGAACCACCATAGTGCATATTTCTGGCTGAACGCCTTCATCTTGGTATCTATCTTTATATTAATATAATAAGATCACTCCCTATGATTAGTAAATTAAGAAATAATGATGGAATGAAACAATCTTTAAAAAACACAAATTGTACACTTTAAGTCAACTCATACTGCTGAACATATATCACTGTTAAATTATAAATGTAAGGCACTGTTCACTGCAGATTCTTTTAAATTTCTTGGAGTTACCATAAACAAAAACTTGTCATGGGACCATCACATGCATTACTTATTAAAAGAATTAAAGAATTTTGGTTATGCAATAATGGTTCTTAGTAAAGTGGCTTAGATGTTAAGGAAATTGTTTAGTATGCATACTTTTTTTATCATTTAAGAGATGTGGCATCATTTCTGGACTGTTGATCCTGTACAATCTGAGCTGCACACAAGGCTAAACAGCGCGCACCACAGTGTGTGTGTGTGTGTGTGTGTGTGTGTGTGTGTGTGTGCGCGCGCGCGCTGCGCGCGCGCGCGCGCGCGCTGCCTCACGGCCAGTGTTGAGCAAAACTGATACTAGAATGAAACTTTCACTCTGCAGCGAGTGTGTGCTGATATGAAACTTCCTGGCAGATTAAAATTGTGTGCAGGAACCACGATTCGAACCTGGAACCTTTGCCTTTTCAAGTCGCGGTTTTGGCACACAATTTTAATCTGCCAGGAAGTTTCATATCAGCACACACTCCTCTGCAGAGTGAAAGTTGCATTCTGCAAAAATCCCTTAGGCTGTGGCTAATCCACTTCTCCACCCTATCCTTTCTTCCAGGAGTGCTAGTCTTGCAAGTTTCACAGGAGAACTTCTGTGAAGTTTGGAAAGTAGGAGGCAAGATACTAGCAGAATTGAAGTTCTGAGGACAGACCCCGAGTCGTGTCAGGATAGCTCAGTGGTAGAGCACTTGCTCGTGAAAGGCAAAGGTCCCAGGTTTGAGTCCCGGTTCTGGCACACATTTTTTAATCTGCCAGGAAGTTTCAAAACTTATAGTGTTTACGTCCAGTCTCAGCTTGATTTTGCTGCTATTAAGTTACCATATATTTCCGCAGATAAGACAATGGCTGAATCATAAAAAAAGGCCTCAAAATCCGAGGTCGTCTTATATAATGGTACAAAAAAATTAGATTGTAATTTAGTCTGAAATTTACATTGTGGAGGAAAGATTTATGGAAACAAAAGTTTGCGTAATTTTTAAAAAAAATATTCGCTTTATGAAATTTATTAATTTACTGAGTGGACCAGGACACATACAATAACCTATACACCATAAAGCAGGAATAGAATTATTTACAATGCAGATTGATTTTACAATGTAGCTTGATTTTACAATGTTGCTTTGCAAAATAATTTCTCAATATATCCAGAGTTGCACTGAAATTATTAGTTGTTGTTGTTGTTGTTGTTGTTGGTTTTGAGGGGACTAAACAGCTAGGTCATCAGTCCCCGAAATGATTAGTGTATATTTATGTACAGAGTAGTGAAATGGTGAAAATATTACGGAGCTACACGCAAAAATTGTGGTTCCTTTGAAATCCATTATCTTCAGTTCTCAGGCAATTTCGTGTGTTTTCACCTGCATAATATGCACATCGGCATGATTAAATGTCATCTCAATGAAAGAAATTACTTTTCTCTTAAACTTTGCAGTGTAAAAAACATGCTTCTTCACGATCGGATACAAAGCAGCACTACACACACGAAAGTTCAAAAGCAGATGGCAATCACTGCAACAAAGGGTGAAATTGAGATGTACCAATAACGAAAACTACTTATGGTGCCTTCTAGCAACATTTTTTGGAACTTCCTGAAGCTTCCAAATCCAAGCTGCAGGTGTATTTTTAGATCCAGAAAACTGGAAAAAAAAGTGTGGCTTGCATGTGGGTAAATACAGTAACTTGGGGGTCATCTTATACACCAGATAGGGGTAGTCTTATACACCAGATATATGCTTAAACTACAAAATTTTGATGAAAATTTGTACCTTGTCTTATCTCCGGAAATATATGGTATATTAAATGTGTTCTGCTTTACAACAGTTGGAAAGCAACTTTCTAGAAGTGTTCACGATAGGAAAAATAAATAAATAAACAAATAAATAAATAAATATCTGAGCTATGTAGCAAATAAACAATAAGAAATCAGGCAATACTACTCTGAGCTAAAATATCCACCACATCTTTCTGAATGTATGTGTTTTACACATGCTTATAGAATGAGCAATAAATTACAGTTTAAGTTCAAGAACTGCAAGCTAGATATTACATTAGCAAATGATCGGCTCAGGGGAACAGAATGCTAAGTGCCATTGTTAAGTATTTTGCTTTGTAGGGCATTAAATGTAGCCTACGAGTTGCAGGATGTAATTCAACATGAACAAGTTATCTCCCAAGGGAAATTATAAATTTTCCTGGTGTATTATATTCTGCATGTTGTGTGTTATATTCTGGATATCATAGGCTGAATTTACTGCCCTATAATGCAAAGTACCCAGTAGTGGCGGTTACCATTGTTTCCCCAGAGCTGCTCAAATATAGGAAAATATTTCAAAAGCAGATATTACTACATTGTGGAAGCTTTAATAA
This sequence comes from Locusta migratoria, assembly GCA_026315105.1. Lineage (NCBI taxonomy): Eukaryota > Metazoa > Arthropoda > Insecta > Orthoptera > Acrididae > Locusta > Locusta migratoria. Next base: position 17,460,086 of record CM048755.1, read on the forward strand.
ATGGAGATGACAAATAGCAAATATCAATTTTTGTTTTGTTTTGTAAGCCTATAACATAACTGTATTCCACTGATGAGTCACGAATATTTCAAGCTAATGATTGTACTTGACACATGACAATAAAGAAGCTAATCTACCATGCATTAGCAGTAGTGTTACAGATCTGTTGTTTGGTGGGCTATGCTGTTAAGAAATGTTTAATGTTGTCTGTTGCATAACCCCACCCCTATTTTTATTAGCAGCAATACATTAGACATTCTTAACTAAATAATTGGTACAGTATACTCTTCCTACATATTATTTTCTATAAAAAAAAAAGCACCACCCTATTTCTCATGAACCAATAACAATATTGTGTTAAGCAATTTCCATTTCAACAAATTTTAGATGAAGTATTACCCAATTCCAAATCCATTCTTAACCACAGGCCCAAAAGCACCAGCCAGAACTACATCTGATGAAAGTGTTGAAGTAGAGAGGATATTTTTATTGATTTTCTGATATGATTCATCAGCAAATACTGATGGTAATTGTCCTTTATTTTCTGCAAGTTTGCGCAATGCAAACAGATGTCTGTCAAATCCCTGTCCTGCAAAAAGAAGGATACAAATAATGTTAAACAACGAAAATTTTATAGAGTAAAAACGAATTTTTCTGGTGTACTTATATTACCACATATAAATAATGTATTATCCAATATAGATATTAGTGATCTGCATCATTTGTGCACATATAAAAATTGTTGAAATGGACAGCAACCAGTGACATATGATTTTGTACTCCATAATTCAAACCAATTAAATAGATACTCTGTCTGTGGCACTCGCATAATGTTAATGTAATTGATATTGTAGTCCCATTTGGTACTAAAAACTTGTGAAAGCACTCACTATGTTAAAGGAGGCGCAAAAAGGGGGGGGCGCAAAGAGGAGGGGGGGCGCAAAGAGGGGGGGAGGTGCAAAGAGGGGGGGAGGCGGAGAGAGCAGGCACATCTTCGGCCACAACCAATAGGAGACAAGCGACACAGCTTCTACATTGGTAAGATTCTACCCAAAAAATACAAAGACATTTAGTAATATTAGTGTAAACACAATGTAAAAAATTATAAACACAATGTAAAAAATTATAAACACAACATTATCTTCAGCCATTTATCTTATTTCTTCAATATCTTGGATTAGTTTGCACTGTACTGATAACTGAACATGCTGTCACCAGACTTAAATGAGAACTGAGATGTATAAGTTATTAAACTCCGTAGCACAAATTGGTGACTATTAATATAAATTAGGGTCCCAAGATCCCCTCAATGGCAAAAATGACCAAATATGCAGGAATGGCGGGAGTCAATATGTGGAGGATAGCTTGGCCACATAGGAAATTGGACAAGGTATCACCCACCAACAGCTAAATTCTGCACATAAAAATGCACTGAAATCAATATGCATCCTTTTCCAAGACTGTTGCAGAACTGGTCAACTGGAAAAATGACACAGAGGCGCAGCCTAATTCTGCACACGAGACTCTCATGTCCATACTAGAAGTTTGAAGCTGTGATGGATCACTTGCCAATAGACAGGGTGCTGTGAATACTTTCAGACACACCATACCCCAGTGTGAAACATGCAGCTGGACAATATCAAGTTAATCACAGAGGAGAAAAACTTCATGCTGAATCTGCATCTGAAAAGGCATACTATGGACAACCGACCTGTAGAGTTTAAATAATTTTCGGTTATATTTGTTTAGCAGGAGTGGCCGTCGTGAGCTCTTGCACTGTAAATAGAAAAACCACCAAGGTTTACTGAAACCCAACATGAACACAAGAGTCTCTTGCTGACTGATCTCTAAATTGGTGGCCACTGCCTGCTATGATCGCACATCAGTATGCATGGTGGGCAAAGGAGAAGTAACGAATGTCACAGGAATAATTACTGAGTAGGAGGCTGCATGTATGCGAAAGATGGGCAGTTTTATTAGGTAGCATGGAATGAGAACTAAGGAGCCTTGTAGTAAACGAGGAACAGGAACCATGGCCCATTATAAGAAAACGTGAAACTTCTTAATTCCATATACAAAATCCAGCAACTTTTTTTAAGTATGAATAATTAAGGTGCAACTTTGAGAGTATCATTGATGTTAACACAATGGACTGCAAATATTATTGATAAATTCCCAGTGCAGACCAGATTCTGAAAGGCTAATGATTAAACTGTTACCCCAAAGAGGGTATTGAGTATCAAGGAAGTGCAAGAAGTTCTGTTTGTCGCCAGCTGCAGGTATATATTACCCAAGTTTATGGATGAAAAATAATGACCCCTCCAACAATTTCACCAACAATCCTCCAATTGTGGAATGGGATATGAATCTGTGACACATTGCATGCTGAATGTTTGTTTTAAGTCACCACAAAAGCACACGGTGCCAACGTGCTTCTGAACCACTATCAAAGGTGTGACTTGAATAAATAGGAGAAATGACTCCATAATGCTGCCAAAATATAAAACCTGATAAAAGAATGGGGAGAGGCAGCAAAAGCTAGGCACTGCTGATGGCTTAAGAGAAGTATGAGCGTTGAAATTTCCAAGCCTAGGCTAAAGAATACTTCAATATCAGGTTGTATGATTACAGTATGGATTTCAGATCTTTAAAGATAGCCAAAGGAGACTATATGCACATCATCAACAATCTGAAATCCAAAAACAGACAAATGAGGGCTGAACAGAAAGTAAGCTATATTTATGCATAGTGTAGAAAGTAGTGGGGATAGTGCCACCATTTTGACATGAGCACGTGCAGTGCCTCAGTATGAGTCTACCTGTGCCAGGTGGAGCACCGTACTGTTACTTATTTTCTAGTTATAACCTAACAACAAGAGCACCACAATAGAAGATGTAGTCAAGTGCGAAGTGCATTACATTTTCCTACTTCTTTAAGTGATACATCACTTGGCAGCTGAAATTCATTGTGAATTGTGTGCAGTTTATAGTACACACATTATGAATGAAGGTGTTTGTCATCAACAGGTATGAACATCGGAAGAACAAACTATCCTGATGAAAAAAGGAGTGGTAGGCCATCACCTGCCAGTGATGATCTACTATACAAAGTTGATGAAAACATTTGTGCATACTGTCAGTTCACAATCGTGGAACATTCTGCTGATTTTTCCGAAAAAGTGGTTTGCATCTCAGTGCTTTGTGAACAACAGAGCTACAAAATGCGTGAAACATTAGCGAAGTACACATATGGCAGTTCTATGAAGATGGTATTTTAAAGACTTGAAGAGGTATGACAAATGTTTGAACATGTTTGCAGACTACCTAGAGAAATAAAGAAAAGTCATAACTTAATTTATATATAGAAAAACTTCTGGATTAATACTGGTTTAAATTTTATTTCTGAACAGTTCCCATCCTTTCTACTAACAGTGAGTTGACCACTAACAATGTAAGGTGCTGTACCACATTCTTATAACTTGCGTGGACAGAAAATTGACCCCTTAACCTATTAATATTAGACCCAACTTGACGAAATGGCTGTTGCAATGCAGGTAGCTCAAGAACTTACATATACCTAAATTAATAATGCTGACACTCTCTCTCTTTCTCTCGTGTGTCTACTTCAAATTGGATCAGTCATCCATCCACTACCAATGTCAGCAACATCGGTTGGGTTGATCCAATGGAGACAACCCCCTAGCCCAGTGAAATCATAGGTGTGTCCAATGATTGATTCACACCTCGCTGACTGTCACAAAAAATTTTCAAATGGCCCCTCCATTGATATAACCACACATGGCCACCATATGCAGGCAACATGTAGCGAACATGCAGTACTGTATTTATGTGAATCTAAGCCGCACCCAAAATAGGAGACCAATTTCAAGAAAAAATTTACTCAAATCTAAGTCACACCTGGAAAATAAGCACTCGAAATTTAATGGGGTAAAAAGTTGAAGGCTACATTTCAGAATCAAAACCAAGTTGATTCATTCAACATGAGAGAGAATTATGTACAACAGATGAAGATACAGCTACAGTAGTTGGGTTTGAGATGTTAGCTTAGCAGTCGAGTTGAAGCATGGTTATTTTGGTGAAATCACTTCTTACATTTTGGCAGTAGTTGTTGGTAACAGTGCGATGAATCATGGTAAGCATGCATGGCCAATTGTGCCACACTGCAAACAGCTGTTGTTTGAGGGGACTAAACATTTAGGTAGGCAAACAGCCACTGAGTCTTTCCAAATGTGAACAAATCTGTGTTTCCATCTTACTTTCACTGTGCTATTATGTTCAATCTAACCACGAACTTGAAAATCAAGAAATATTTGCAGAAACACATCAATATATTTCTGATGAACAAGTGTGTGAATGTGTCACCTTTCTTATGTTTGGAATGAAATAGGAGACAAATACCGCATACTGAAGAACAATGCAATTAAATATGAGATTTTGATTATACAAGAAGAAAACTGCTTTGGCACAACGATCCGCCAAGCAATCTTAATGTCCGATAATCAATGTTTCAAATGATTAGTATTTTGCAATTAAATCATGAGGCCAGGTAGACTGCCAGTGGATCAGTTTCTATTGGTGCCATAATCACAAGGATTTATGACAATCACCAATATGCACTCCAAAACACCAAACCAAACATTCACTTCAATTTCGGCTATAGATTCACTCCACCTTTTCTTGTCCATAATTGGTGATGTGAAATACATAAAAACACACCTGAGTATTTCTGTGTTGCAAAACTGTATTTTCAAGCTGTACTACTAGGTTCCTGGTTAACCACATATTCGAAAATCATGACAATCGCAGCTACCAACATGTGCAATGTGCATTGCAAATATTGATTTAAAGGAACTTATTTTTTGTTGCTACAATTATTTGAAACTCCTTTAATTTGAAGATAAGCGATACCGAAGTTCTCTTTCCTTCATTGCACTGATTCAGTGGTGAATTGACTCACTGGCCAAAACTAAAAAAAAGTAGACATCTTCCACCATTTTTTTTTTTATTTTTATTTTTACGATTGCAGAAGTTTCGGCACCAGTAGGCCTATTTATCATTCAGGCTACCAAACATGCATATACTGGTTATATTCAACAGAAAAAGTTAATTGTGATGGCTCCAGCACAATTTTTTTTTAGAAATTACATTTGCTTTGCATTTGATTCTAAACTGCAGGCAGTTTTTTGGATCCCAAGAATGGAGAAAAAAGTGTGGCTTATAATCAATTAAATACAGGAAATAAAAATTTGGACAGGATTGCCAGCTCACTCAATGAGCTGAAGGAGAGCAATATTAAAGATATGTAAAATCCTTGGGGCAGAAATTCTGAAGCTGCAATTGACATGGATCCACCAAGACTGCCAGGGAAAGCCAACAGGGTAACCCAGGCTATTTTTTGTGCACACCTAATTGTGACACCTGCCAGTTGTCAGAAAGGATGACCCTTACCACTTCTGTAATTGCATGCAATTCCATAATATGGGCGATGTCAGTTATCAAAAGGTTGGACAAGTCAGAACTCCAGATTAGCACTGACTAGACAATAACATCCCAAATTATCAAATCCATATATCCGGTAGAACATCTGGAGCACACAAAATAACACTTGGCGAAGAGTCCCAGTAAATCAACAAAACAGGCACTTTCCAAAAACAAAATTTGTTTTTCTTGAATAAAAGATTGTCTTGCTTGCAAAATCTGTTTTTATTCAGTTATCACACATTTCACCTAGTTAGAGCATTTTCAGATATCTTGTATGTCCTTGGAGTGTACAGTAGCAAAGCTCTATTCTGTGCTACAGGGACATCATGCAAGATAACTGAGGATGCCCTAACAGGGAAAAACACACAATACCTGAATAGAAAAATATTTTGGAACCAAGGCAGTCTTTTATTCAAGGAATTCTTATTCAAATGGTTGCTCTACCACACCACAAAAATGTAATGGGAAAACTTTTAGAAATTTGTTTTACATCAATAACTTTAGCAATTAATGAAATATCATCAAGAAAACACATTTACAAAACTTTTACATTACACCAGATATAAATCTAAAACTTTTTTATTTGTAATTTTAATATTGGGTGAATTCATAATTTTGAAAAAATTATGTATTTGGCAATTAATTTTCTGGAGAACCCATGAACCACAAACACTGCTGAGGTGGGGTGGCTTGCATGCCTCAATGATACAGATAGCCTTACTGCAGATGCAACCACAATGAAAGGGTATCTATGGAGAGGCCAGACAAGCATGTGGTTGCTGAAGAAGAGCGGCAGCCTTTTCAGTAGTTACAGGGGCAACAGTCTGGATGATTGACTGAGTTGGCCTTGTAACATCAGCTAATGTCACTTTGCCATTGGGTTACTGCAAACGGCTGAAAGCAAGGGGAAAATACAGCCATTATTTTTCCGTGGACATGCAACTCTACTGTACACATATATGATGGTGGTGTCTTCTTGGGTAAAACATTCTGAGCTAAAATAGTCACCCATTCAGATCTCCGGGCGAGGACTGCTCAGGAGGATGCCGTAATCAAGAGAAACATCTACATCTACATATATACTATATAATCAGGTAGGTGAGTTAGAAAATTTGAAAAGAGAAATGGATATGTTAATGTTAAATATGGTGGGGATTAGTAAAGTTTGATAGCAGGATAGACACTATTTCTGTCTGGTATACTTCGCTGTGGTTTTCTGAATCCCAAGTCATAATAGTGATTTAAATAAATTACAGAGCTTGGAGTTTAACATCCCAATGACAGTCTGGCCATTAGAGATGGGACATAACCTTTCTCAACCTAAGAAGTAGTACTTACCCATAGCTGCTTCTCTTGTAAGTTTTCCATGTACTTCAGAGCATTTTTCAATAAGTGACCTCAGTTCAGAATTACCTGGCCTCTGTTGGCTGTTAATAGCCTCACAGAATGCCTGAAAAACAATTATGATATTTGTATGTTATTGCAAAGAAGAAAATAAAATATAAAAATGTTCTTTAATTCTATAAGACCATCTATCAGCCTTAAGCCTTCCATTCCCACATTAAGAATTCGGCTGTGTAAAAATTAAAATTCAGTATTTTCTGTATTAATAAGGTGCACTAAGTTCCAAAACAAGTGTTTTAAAATTTTTGATTGAACAATTTTTTTTTAATATTTGTATCAAGGTATATCATTACTTGGGACATTATTTAATTGATAGTTAACACTGTCGGATCAATAATGCCAGCATAACCTTCACCATAGCACCAAAGACAAAACAATTCATTGCCAAAATAAAATAATATGAACCACATTCACGCTGACACACACAGCCACGTACAGTTGGCAACCTAACACAATCTCCAAGTTGTATATTAATGCATCTGAAGTGGCTACACGCCTTTGCAAACGGCTAAATGTCGTACTAGAAACATGTTCATCAACAACAATGTGACTAAGAATTGACACATATGATACGGTATAAATTAGCTTTTCATACTTTGTTGTCGAGGAACAACAATGGGAATGAAAGGGTTAACACTTACCTGGTTTTGATGTGGAGAGGAGAAATAACATTTAATAAAGCCAAATATAATATTCACAGTATCACCTAAGCCAAAAAGGATACTTTTTGGGCATGATTCATTCCTTCATCTAAGAGTACCTTCAGCCAAGAATTTACAGCACAGAAAGCCATATCTAGCTTTTGGAACGTCCATCTTCAGGGCAAAAAGAGGGGCAGATTGGAAAAATTTAGAAAGGAGTTTGGGTTGCTCAAAGCCTCAACTTTCCAGCACCACAATTTTATTCAAATCTGCAGCTTGTCTGTTGGACAACCTTCTGCATCACATTATTATAGGTCAACTACACAGTCCACGGAGAGTTTCACATTTTTCTTCAAAGATGTTGAGCACTTCATATATGCCCTTGATAGTGGCATTTGTGCTATGAAAGGATCATTGTCTCTGCAGACTTAGTTCAGACAATGAATATGCCTCCTACACACTCAATGTGTATGGCTAAAACATAACTTTAAGGAGGCATCACATGTTGTCAGCTACCGGTTGCTAAGAGCATCTGCCCAAGTTGCAGCTTCTCTTCTGTATCAACATCTAACTACCAAGGATGTGTGTTCTTCCTGCCTACTATTATCTCAGCCTAGGTCCTCAAGACAAAGTTGGTACAGTGATCACCTCTTGGCTCACACAAGACAGCCTTACAGACATTTCAGGGTGTAAAAAGGTAAAGCAGTCAACAATCTGAAGATTGGTTTGAAGACCACCGTGCTTTACTAGGTATGGTCCTGTTTGGAGGTGGTGTGCCATTGCCTGAACTGCGAACTGACTTAGCCAGCCAGTTACAGGGGGACCAACAGTTTAACATGGTTCTCAACCATGGTGCTACTCGATATTTCTCACATCCGCAATGTTGCCAGAGGTGAAAGAAGTGGAAAGTGACACACAAAAATCCTAGGACCTGTACAGGTCTAAAAAAAACAATTACAATGGACTCCAGTTAGAATTGAACAGTCATCCTCCATATTTATAAACTGCCAGCCTACCCACTCAGTCATTGAAATAGATGTAAAATCCTCAATGTAGTAGTAATTCTATCAATATGGAGTTCTCATATTTCAACTGTTTCTAAAGGCTCAAATAATGATTTTCAAAAGAAATGTTACAATGAGTTAAATGGCAATGAATCTCGAAATTTACTGAATCATGACTATTTAATTGATTTTATTTACTGATGTTAAATACCAAGCTGAAGCTCCACAGACTGTTAAAGAGTTGTGAACACTGGCACTTCTGAACTTGGACTTTTGCAATGATCTGTTCTTGGACTCTAAATTATTCATGCCAGATGATCTTTTTGCCTCTCATTGTACATACTATGACATTAATCTACTATAGGTGGGAAGTTGCACAACAATGATCAAAATTAACTACTTGTTGTGAAATATTTGTCATCAGGGACTGGATTTATAATAAATAAAAAAAATCACATATTATTGCCTTCTTGTTCTAATTTATTTCAAGACTGACTGTCTACAACCTCACCAAATGTCCGACTATAAATCACAGGGATTTTGTGTTGAGTACTTGTGGACCACCTTGTTCTTTCTCCTAATCTGTCATCCTATTCATAATTTTTATATTCCCACCAACCAACTGCAGCAACAGATACAGCAGATGTATGAGATTTAATAACAAACAATCAAGTCAGCTCTTTGTTTAAAAAGCTATAAGTTGTGCTTTTCTGTGCTTTTTATGGCACTAAGGGAAGTCATAAATCTCACACAAGTGTATGCTGTTGTTCCACCTATTTCCTCCAAATCACCTTTAATATTATCCTCTAAGTTGCTAGCCAGTCTGTTTCTTGCTCTTAATTTTGTAATAATCTCATCCTCTGCAACAAAATTCCAATACAAAGTCCCTCTATTGACTATCTTCTGCTTACTCTTGTTAATTATTCCCAGCTCCCACTGTTATGTAATTCCTAATATGTTATTTCTAATTGTGCCTAAAGAGCACAAACATTTCTTTCCTATTTGACAATTCTCTTGTCTCTACAATATAATCTACAACTCATGTGAGAGCTTCCACTCATACTTTACTAGCTTCCCTGCTACTATTGCCCTAATGAAATACCAATCCACAATCCTGGGAAGTTTCTAACTAATTTATGACAACCTATGGAACTCATGACGCTACTTTCACCATATACCTAAAAGCACTACCCAACACTTGAACACACTCTCTCTCTCTCTCTCTCTCTCTCTCTCTCTCTCTCTCTCTCTCTCTCTCTCTCTCTCTCAACAAGTTGTTCAGCTAACTTTTAGGTGGTGGCACATACAAAACCTAAGAATGTAAACATCACATATAAGTTGAATGTTAATTTTAGGTAACAGAAGACACAAAATTAATGAAATAATGAAAACTAAAAAGCACAATATTAGATAACATTCTTACACATAAATTACCATGAAAATATGGAAAGGGTTGTAAAAACATCCATACAACAAATAACAATTGGGTGGCAGGCATTAACACACATTTTGTTTTACTACATAGCATACGCTTCATCCTTCACTGCTTTAAATGTTAATACTAGAGCATAATTATCTCTTCCTCGCAGGCATGTGTTTTGGCCTGGCCTGGACAGTGACATAGGATGCTTCGTGGCCTGCTGATCTCAGTGTGCTTCACAAAAAGCAGCACTATGTGTTTCTCTTTCTCCCTGGCCTCAACCTTGGGAACATATTTATATCAATTATTCGTGTCTGTTCATGAATTCTTGTTGGTTTTTTGTTGTGGACACTCATTCTAACTTTCCCTCTGTTTTACGGTGCCCTACCATTTCTACACTCATGTCTATTCACTTCTTGTTTAAAGTCTTTTGTATTGAAAGATTACGACTCGCTTGGTTTCCGATAATGGCCCCCAGTTTACTTTGTTGGCTTTTCACAACCTTTGTATTCAGTTGAGGATTCATCACGTAACGGCTCCTTCCTTTCAGTCCCAGTCAAACGGTGAAGCTGAAAGTATGGTGTGCAACTTAAAGTTCAGATGTGGAACTATGTGCTCTACTCCTCTGTTGATACGGTGCTGTTGTTCCTATCCTCCTACAGATTAATGCCTGTGGGGGATTGCAAACCCACCGAACTGCTTTACGGCTATCAATCCCAGGCACTATTACACCTGCTGTTAGCACGGTGCCCCATGTGGACAATCATCGCCGGGTGTGTCTCGCGGAGGTGGGCCACCCTTTGTCGCTGCATCACTGGTACCAGTGTGGCTCCACAGTCTGGGTGCGAGCGTTTGAGCACTGCCCTGTAGGACGGCAGGCGTTGTCGCAGCCCATCTCGGCTACCGCCTCTGCTCAGTGCGCACTCCTGACAGTGCAGTGCACTGTCACTGGGATCCATCCACCTCCAGGTACTTGAGGAGGCCAGGTCGCAGTCTCCTCCGTCTCTTCTCGTCTCCGAGAGTTCGCCACCGCAGGAGCCGCCCTTGGCACCTACCACAGTTTCGAGGGCACTGCACCCTAGTTGGTGCCACCTGTCATTCCTATCTATGCACTTCCGGGGGCGCTTCCCGCTGTCTCCACTGCTGCAATGCCCCCGGGCACGTTCTCCAGTCTCCGTGGCCGCACTGTCCTCGGCGCCTTCTACGGAGCTCGCAGTCGCGCCGCCTGCAGCAGGAATCTCCACTCTGCTGGCTTTTGTCTCATGTGCAGGGGGCCCGTCTCAGTATTGGGCTCCTTATCGGCCCCTGGGTGGCCAATCATCGCCAGGTGTCTCTCGAGGAGGTGGGCCACCCTTTCACCGTTTGCCCCCACGCCAAAACCACCTCCGCCCGTACACACCAGTTCCGGCTCGCAGCCTTCTGAACGAGCCACCACCAGGCCCAGGATCACTAATGGACATCTGCTCAACACCAGTAGACATTTCTCCCTAAGGGAGGAGGAGTCTTGTAACTCTGTACATGCACACCAGCTTAAACAGCATGCACGCTGTGAAGTGTGCGACCAGCTGTCAGACGGTGACTTAGGCCGCAACAGCATCGCCGCCTCAAGGCGGTAACACTGATAATGGGTCGAGCAATGGAGCCCTCGGCCTCGGTTGTGTTATCTAATGTGCCTTAGCATGATCTGGTGTATATGCGTATTCTCGGCTACAAGTTTACTACTGTAACTCTTGCTAATGTCTTACTCAATTCTGACTGTCTTTGCAACTCCAGTGTATGCCCAAGTTGTAAGACTGTTCTTAAAATAGTGTTGATGTCAGCCACAGTAAATGTGGTTTGCTTTAACAACAATTTTGGCCCAAATATGAAGATCATGAGTTAGACTCGTGAAAAGAAATGTAGGCCAAATCTAAAAATCACAAGTGTGATTCATGCAAAGAAGTGCGAGCCAAACATAGACATCGTGTGTGATTTGTGGAAACAAGTGTGAGGCAAATAGAGACACCGTATCACATATACCCACACATCGACTTTTACTATTATTGTCCCGAACATTACGCTGCCCGTTTTGTGCGTGTCATCCCATACCACTTGTGCATAGAATTCATTAAACTAAATCGTATGTCAAGGGGTTAAAGTGTTCTGCTATTTCAGTTAAAACATAACATTTAGCACAAATAATCAACTCCAATTTGTAAAGAAATTCTCACATATAAATCTGATAATATACATTTTAATAAAGGAGGTGTAAGTATTTCCTATCTATGTAAATTATGCTCCAACACAGATAATGTCAAAGTCAAGATTTGTCAGCTCACATTGCTTCTGATCTGTATTTCCCACCTACTGCAATAATTCTAGTTGATAAGAGAACACTACCTATGCACGAGGCTTCATACGGTAAAGTGTTAACTATGCCACAACTAAGGCACAAAACAAGTTAATGACACCACCTTTATGAACAAACAAGTTCTTAGAGACTTTGAAGAAGGATAATCAAAGATTTGTGTTTTTCTTTGTAAAGCTTAACTTCCGTAAAACAAAAAATTCACAGTTTCAGTAAGTAAATGTAAGGTAAAACAATCAGTTACCATAACAAAAATAACAAATCCAGGAATTGTTGATGTTTACCTTTGTGGCCATTGTGCAGGGCCTGACTGTCTCTGTACGACCATGCTTGAAAGCAGCTGTACTGCAAGACTCGTACGTAGCGGCAAAATGATTGTTCTGGCGATGAAAAGCAACCTGAAAAGTTTAAGGATATTATCTACTAATTTTACATTATTAACTGTTTGCTTAAGTATACCTTCCTTGAAAATATGTTAGAAATTTGTTCAGAAATTTCATACACTTACAACACAAATTAGCAGTTCTGTACAGCAAAATTTCATCAGCAAAGCAATTACTAATTTATGCACAAATTTTAAATTATAAATATTGACATAAAAATAATTATACTACATTTGCACTACATGTTAACTACTCAAGTTTTGATAATGAGTTACATAAACAATAACTGCATGAGCAAGCTGATGTACATGAAATATGTAAAATGAATGTTGGAAAAATAAACTTCCCAATGGAGTCCACAGTCACAATCATTAATTGTAAGGAAAAGTAACACCAGTAAACAACCCAAGTAGTATTTATGCAGACAAGAAGTGAATAGAAGCTTTTGAAATGGTGTGTTACAAAATAATGTAGAGGACTAAATAAATAGATGAAGTAATTAATAAGATTTACTGCATAAAAATGGGGGAAAAATTGAATTAAGCAGTGGAGAAAGGAACTAAGTCACTTTTTGGAAATTTTCATTTTTTTTTTTTTTTTTTTTTTTGACATGAATGTACTACAAAGATCAAGATGCACCTTACTGTCAAGAACAGAACCATGTTTGGCTTCTCCTTATGGGAGAAACGCAAGGTCAATTAGTAACATACTGAGGACAAAGGCATCAAGTCTGTGACTTAGATCCTTTCTACACTGCACATCATGTGGCACCAGCAGGCAGTGCTTTAATTAGTTTTCAGTGTGCAACAACTGTAATACAGCAGTAGCTTGGCTGCAACTGCAGAATAAATCATTCTAGTTGTTGATGTTCTTTGTTAGTTACTGAAAGCTTTGTTTAGAAACATCTCCCAAACAAAAAGTGAACTGACAGAGAGAATGAATGACACATAAGTACACATGTTCTCAGACGGAGCTCCCACTCAAAACAAAAGTAATATCATAGTAAGGATGTGCTTTGAATTGACACACTTGTTTCTCCTTTGTGACTACGAGTTAAGAATATTGAAAAGAAAAATCAGAAAAATAGTACTTCTGAAAGTACAGTCATTAAGGAATACAGTGTTAAGTGAATACATAGGACTTTCTACATCTACATCTACATCTACATCTACATACATACTCCGCAATTCACCGTAAGGTGCGTGGCGGAGGGTACACTGTACCACTACTAGGCATTTCCTTTCCTATTCCACTCCCAAATTGAACGAGGAAAAAAAGATTGCCTATATGCCTCCGTACGAGCCCTAATTTCTCTTATCTTGTCTTTGTGATCTTTACGCGAAATGTAAGTAGGCGGCAGCAAGATCGTACTACACTCAGCTTCAAATTCCGGCCCTCTAAATTTACTTAACAGAAATTCACGAAAACAATGTCGTCTTTCTTCCAGCGATCCCCAATTGAGTTGCCGGAGCATTTCCGTGACACTCGCGCATTGGTCGAACCTACCGGTAACAAATCTAGCTGCTCGCCTCTGAACCGCCTCTATGTCTTCCTTCAAACCGATCGCCATGTTATTAAAAAGAAGAAGGAGAAAATAACTGTACATTGCATGAAAATGGCACATCTTAATCTGACTCACCAAAAGAAGCATTTTTCTGTGTCAATGTTCAGAGATTCCAAATAAGACATGAAGTCATCAATGAGGTATGTGCCCATTTTCATATTTTGTTATTAAACAGTACTATAAGGGACACTTTACAAATAAAAAGGCTACAGGTGGTGATATGGCTGTTATTCATTTACGCATTTCGAACTCACCATCGTCAAATGATGACAAATTCGAAACACATAAATAAAAAACCGGCACACCACCACCTGTGCCTTTGTACTTGTAAAGCGTCTATTATAGCACTGTTTAATAACAAAATGTTCAGAGAACTTTGTTATGAATCAATAAAAACCTGGATTCTTGACTGAATTAGAATTAAATTCTGATTTATGGATGCAAAGTTAACATATGGAAAATCACATTGACTGATTTTATACATTACGAATGAAACTTACAAGACACTGCTGTAGAATATTATAGAATATTTCACCTGTGTGGCATTTTTTCAATCAAAATAGGGAAATTTTTTACAAATGTTTATCCTGACTATAAAATTATTAATTACATCATAATGAATAAATCTGTATGTGTTTGCTACATATCAAATACAAAATGAAGCATATATTATCTGTTTACCAGCTTAATTTCAAAGAGTTAAAAGCTGGTATCAAAAGTTACAGTAGAGCAAGATAAAGGTAATGAAAGAACACAAAATTATTTTACAATAAAACTGATTATGTGCCCTCTCAGCACTAACTTCTGATCTTACACACTAAGCTATGGTGCTGCTGCTGGAGTAATTACAGTCATGTTCAAGGAAAGAAAAAGCAAGAAATGGAACACCTTATGCTCATTAGTATGTTCTAAAGAAGAAGAAGAAGAAGAAGAAAATTAGCATTCTAGTCATCTTGGTAGCATAACTTGTTCCCAGTGTGATGGCATTGACGTGTGTAAGGTGTGAATAGTGTCCTACGGTATAGTCATCCACGCTGCATACACATGGTTCCAAAGTTCACCTGTGGTGGTTGGCATTGGATCACAGCACCCCAATTGTTTCACCATATCCCACACAGTTTCATTTGGTTACATGTTTGGTGATCTGGCAGGCTAGGGCAAAAGCCTGACATCCTGGTACATCAAGAAGACACATGTTCACGTTATGTGATCACCCACGGGGTTACTGAAAAATGGCATCTGGGGTATCATGCACAGAGGGTGTGGCTACAGGTTGCAGAATGTCATTCACGAAGGTCGTACTGGTCACCATGCCCTGGATAGACGTGCACCACCTGTGACTTGTGGTTGTACCCTTTTGAATCCCACACAGTAGGGCATTGAGTTAGAATTGTACGTCTTGTGTGAATGCAGTCCCATTGTTGGGGCAAAGCAAAATGTATCCATCATTTTCAAACAAACGGAATGTGGATTCATCCAAAATCACTGTATGATGCCATTACATATGATGCCATTCTGTACACCATTACCATGTAGCATACTTCTGCAAATTAGTCAAAGCTATGCAGTAAAGTAGATGATGCATACATAATGAGTGCCATAACAAAACACAATGGACTGTCACCCGCTGAAAGTGTATGATGTGTTACACATTTACATTTGTGACCTGACCCGAGGAGGATGCAGATCTGTCCTGCAATGGCATTCGGACGAGGTGTTGATCTTCTCGGGGATGGTCTGGATGGTCTGATCTGATGCACCTCATCTTGTTCTATAGCCATCTATGAAGCATTATGAACACACACATTGCACTGCTGAAGCACTTCATTCCACATGCGCATCAATTTGCTGCACAGATGCATCACATTCTCTCATGCCAATGATGTGCACTCTCTCAAACTCACTGATTTGACAGTACAGTTTGCGGAAATATCAGTGAGGCATTTTGCACATCTGCTCAAGTCACAGTCGTCCATTACCTTTGCTACATAATGAAAATTACAGCAGCAGATGTACTTTAGCAGTAGGTAGTGTTGTGCAGCAATATCTACGTTGACCTAGGACCCGTGGGCTGTCATTGTTACAATGCTTTTCTGCAGAACATACTAATGTATGTGGCCTATGAACATTAGCTTCCTATCTCTAGTAATTCAAGGTTATTTTATTTATTTATTTATTTATTTATTTTATTTTTATTTTTTTTCTGAACAGGGGTCTACTTCAGTTCCACTCATCTGAAAACTATGTCCCTCCTGCCACAATTCAATCACTGGTAACTTGCTCAGTATTAACGTTTGCACATTACGTCTCCTTTTATGAATGTCACTATTTTTTTCTTTTCGTCAACAAAAAGTATAATTTTGTTAAAAACAATTGTTTGTTTCCAGAATGAAACTTTCACTCTGCAGCGGAGTGTGCGCTGATATGGAACTTCCTGGCAGATTAAAACTGTGTGCCGGAACCGGGACTCGAACCTGGGACCTTTGCCTTTCGCGGGCAAGCGCACTACCGACTGTGCTATCCCGACACGACTCACGATGCCGCCTCACAACTTTACTTCTGCCAGTACCTCGCCTTTGGAAAGTAGGAGGCGAGGTACTGGCGGAAGTAAAGTTATGAGGCAGCATCGTGAGTCGTGTCGGGATAGCACAGTCGTAGTGCGCTTGCCCGCGAAAGGCAAAGGTCCCAGGTTCGAGTCCCGGTTCCGTCACACAGTTTTAATCTGCCAGGAAGTTTCATATCAGCGCACACTCCGCTGCAGAGTGAAGTTTCATTCTGGAAACATCCCTTTGGCTGTGGCTAAGCCATGTCTCCACCATATCTTTTCTTCCAGGAGTGCTAGTCTTGCATGGTTCGCAGGAGAGCTTCTGTGAAGTTTGGAAAGTATGAGGCGAGGTACTGGCAGAAGTAAAGTTGTGAGGCGGCATCGTGAGTCGTGTCGGGACAGCACAGTCGGTAGTGCGCTTGCCCGCGAAAGGCAAAGGTCCCAGATTCGAGTCCCGGTTCCGGCACACAGTTTTAATCTGCCAGGAAGTTTCAATTGTTTGTTTGTCAGGTAATGATGTGCACTACTGTAAATGGAGTGTGCCTATGCTTAGCCATATAGTCAACTAATCTATTATGTCTTATCACTATATCATGAAATATGAAAGATATTTGGAGACAAGAACATTATTTATAAAGGTATCTATGATAAAATCATTACAATCTGATATTTAATCATATTGTCCAGAGCTTTATCACTGCATTTTCAAAAGTAAACTGTCATCTCAGAGAGCTATCCAGTGTACTGTTCTCCATAAGCTCTGTGATCCACTGTCATGTATGTTGAACTGCAGGCACCCTACGAACTCCAACCTATGTGCAATTAATTCAGTCCCATTTCTTAACAGTATTTCTTCTCATCATGTTCCCATGAAACCTGGTATGTACTCCCAATATGTCATGCACTGATTCAAACTGTTATCTTTGTTTGATTTACTACTATTCTGCTTATAAATTATAAAATATCATGTGCACAACATAAAAACTATGCAGGTGGCTGGTTTTTTTGAAAAATCCTGTGACTTTGTCTACCTGAGACCAATGGTGCAAAATTAGTGGCTCGATCACTACACTTAAAAGAAACTAGACTTTTCAACATGTTTCATATATGTACATGCAATTAACTGTTGTACTTTCACTTCTTCAGTGATTTCTGAATCAGCTAGTAGATTGTAACCAAACAATAATATTTCTTAAATTTTATTTCTATTAAATCTTACCTGGAACCCAAGTTGCATTATAGAATCTGGGCTTACACGATGAGCTTTACAAATCTTCTTCCCGAAACCAGGAAATTCAAGAATATTAAAATTTAAAGACTTGTAGAACTTTTCATATGATTCTGCTGCTGAACTTATGTCATGTTTTGCTTTGTCATCAAGTTTGAACTCTGTTAACAGAAAATAAGAAACAATCAACTTTTTTATTCTCAGTGACAGTAAAACATCTTGATCAATACTACTACTAAAAATCAAATCAAATTAAAATCAAACTTATTCAAGTTTGAATACATAAGCTAACCACTTAGGCTCTAAACAGAATAATTTTATTTTTACAGTTTACACCTCCAGTAAGCTGGCAACTAAAGAATACTCTGAAATTACCATTATTTAGAGCCACACTCTTTTACATATCCCCCCCTGCCACCCCCCCCCCCCCCCCCCACACACACACACACACACACACACACACACACAAATGTGACATCTGTCATTGTGGTTAACTATTGTTTAAAAGAGGATCATGATTTCTGTTGAACTGTGGATGGACATGTTCTTGGTCAAATACGAAATGAGCCCAAATGATGGGCTCTATCTCAAACACTGAAACACTTGTGATGCAATGATGCCTGAGCAGACTTTCCTCAAAACCAAGCTATCTAGAGATCATGAAGTATCTGTTGGTGATTCAGACCATCATATTTGATACCCTACTGTGCAGACTGCCACAGTGCATTATGTCAGATATATGTAACATATTTATCTTTATTATTGCAGGAAAATTGAAGTGGTGCTCAACCAAGAGACTGGTTTACAGTTTCATTCTCATCTAAGATTTTTACAATAGAAGTGGACTCAGTAATTACTATTCCTCAGTTCAGCCCTTGGTAGACTATATAAAAGCTTCAATAAAGGCAGAACACTAAGCCAATTGGGGTGTTTTACAGGTAAGCATAATGGAACAGCAGCACACACTATAAGGGTAGTGCAGACAGGACAATAATCTTTCCATGATGGCTCCCCGTAATTGTCACTGCTGTAGCAATATGTGCTACACAAGACAACCTGCTATTTATGGATGGGGAAAAAACACTCACTTTCCAGTGATATTTTACCCTGTTATGACTCATTCTGCTGCACTGCAGCACCCCCCAACAGTGACAATGAATAACAGTGCTTTCTTTTGTGTTCAGATTTCAGTTGACAGTTCTTTGTCACCTAAATGTAATTCAACACTAATCTCCACAGCCATATAGCCATGGTTTTTTTAGGCATTTGTGTTCACATACACTCTCTTAACATTCACTGCTGACACAGTAGTATATAAATTCTCTTTATATTCATTTGAAACGTTCTTTGTGGGTGCTGTCTTTTCCATAAATTTATATGCAGCTCCATATTGCTACTAGATTTAAAAACCAGGGACATTCATCAAAAACAACTAATATCAAAATTGTAATGTCAAACACCACTAAAGTCACTCTTTTACATTAAAATAAACATACATTTCATCACAGATTATTGTCACTGTGGACATTTCAAATATAACAGGCAAACTGTGCATTATAGGCCTTATAAGTCTTATTTAGAAGAAAATCCAGATAGAACACAGTTTAGCTTGGTGTCCTACATGACACACTAATCTCAGATACATTTAAAACAATTGCTTGGTCCTGCTTGGTCCAGTCATTTATGTCCCTTATACTACGGGCACACTGCCATAGTCGCCAAGTACACATGTGACATGCCAGTCAATGAACTAGGTGCCATTACAGAGTTATCAAACAATACTCACCTCCACATAGCAAGAGGGTGACTATCCTGAAAGAACAGCATGGCTTCCACTTGAAACCATTTATAGCCAATATTATGTGTGATGTAATAGAAAAGAATTGCCCCTGCTGCAAGTGGCAAATCATATGGCAGCCACCCACCCGGTGGCTCCTTGATTGGATGCATTACGGCTTTTGTAAAGACACTAGGAAATTAGAAGCTGTATGAGATGAGAACTTTGTCACCAATGGAGGATGAGACAACCTCACAGAGACCACCAGACTTCTCCCCAAATAGTTGTACGAGTTCCCAAGGAGCACACAACAACCTATTAAATTTAATCTAGTACAGGAGATGCTGCATGTCAACAATTATCACTTGTGCTTTTGATTACATTGGTATGATGGACTCCTTTACAATATCCTCTTAACAGAAGTCCAGTCTCATAGAAGTGTCTCCTATCATTTTATCTATAGTGAACAATTCTGATGAACACATCCAGGAGGCATGTGGATAAATGGTTACATAAGTTAGTGCTCACACAGTGAATGTGGCCTTCTTTCAGTGTGGTCAGAAGATAGCATACAGCCGGCCGCGGTGGCCGAGGAGACTGAGGCGCTCCAGTCACGGTCTGCACGGCCATTACGGTCGGGGGTTCGAATCCCCCCTCGGGCATGGATATTTGTGCCGTCTTAGTTCGTAAGTAGTTCATAAGTAGTTTGTAAGTTTAGGGACTGATGACCCCGTAGTTAAGTCCCATAGACTATACGAACATTTGAACATTTTTTGATAGCATACACATGTTTCACTGAATCTGCAGTAAAGTGGAAACTGGACAGAAAAAAGCAGGTGTCAGTAGCCTCAGCCACTGCACTGACTGCAATCCACATCCAAGGAATTCTCAGACCACCCAGATATCACAACTATTCCCCCTTTAAGTTCTTCAATGTCATTATTTAGTGTCTTGATGATTTCATTTTTAGAGTTTATTGTGCTTAAAAGTTCTGTCCATTCGTCATATACACAGATGCAATACGACCACAGTGAATCATCATTTTACGAACTTAAAGTACATTTTAGCACATCTTTCATGCATCCAAAATTTGCATGTGATGCACAGAATACATTTTACCACACATTTATTGCACTTTTTACAAGCTGAAATATTTTACAACTGTTTCTTTGTGAGGCTTGATGTGTCACTCTACACTGACCTTTTGATGCCACCTTGTATTCTAAGTTACTTTTGTAACAAGTCTTTTATAGAACACTGGACATTTGACTCTTCATCATCATCCCTGTTGATGTAGGTCGGTGTGACTCCCCCCCCCCCCTCCCCCCAAGACTCCCCGGCTAAAAAGAGAGAGAGAGAGAGAGAGAGAGAGAGAGAGAGAGAGAGAGAGAGAGAGAGAGAGAGAGAATTCCAGAATAAGAATAATTAACTTTTATCTACAGGCAGCATATACTTATGAGTTTAAAATTGCAAAATCCCTGTAATTAACATAATGTAAATTGACTTTTGTGTTATTCTTCCCTTTAATTGCCTCTTGCTCTTTTTTGTCAGTAGTGTGCGATAAAACTAAGTAAAACTCATTTATTGTTTTGTGATTGTTCGATAGCTAAATGAGCCTTTGTGTACATTGTATTCATACGTAAATGAAAAAGGATTTCACAATGTGAAAAATTGTGAATTTCTAGGGCTAAGTTCGGTCTCATGCATTCAGGTGTTAACAATTTCTCTCTGTGGATTCTTTCCCTAGTCACTAAGAAATAGTGCAGCCACTCATTATAAATAGTTTTATATGAAGCTACACATTTCAATTTTCCAGTTATTGGAGCATAGGCCTATTAGAAATTTCGACGGCATTTTTCCCCCACATCAGTTGTAAAGGATTTTAATGAAAGTAGAAATTCTTCTAGAAACACAGTCAAGTGTAAGTTTGTTGATCGGAAAAACTTTCTTGAAAATTTATCAGATTTTGCACAGCAATAGATTCAATAGGCTACAAGGCGACATAGAAAATCTGATTTTAGGTTGTGAGGGGATGTCAAACTTAACGCAACATATTTACTGGCTGTTTGATTGTGACCTTAATTGGGCAACCTTTTAGGTTACGCTGTTTTTCAATTTCTGCATTGTTGTTCAGTGCTTTGTTTAATAATGACACAGGTACACCAGATACAGTACTATTCGTCCACTTTAAGTTCACAATTTGTGCACAGACTGCAGCATCAGGAGGCGTGTACCATGGCTGAGAGGGGGCAAGGGCTAACCTCCTTGGGCGAGGGGCACTGAAAGGAAGGCAGCGTCACTGGCTTGGAAACATTACTCGGAATAATGTGCGCAGTAATATTTCATGTACAGGGGTAGCATAACATTGGCAGAGGTCTGATATAAATGAGTGTTCTTCAAGTACTGCAGATGCTTTTTGTTCCAGGTGACACCAGCTAAAATTGTTTTCACTTGTCAAATTACATAGTGCTACAGTTTTATGTGACAGTCTACAAGTACTATAACTATTAAAAGTACTGTACCTATTTTGGTACAATGATACTACCATGAGAGACAAAGATAGAAAAGGACAGACTGCATACATAAGCTTTTCTTTTAAAAAAAAAAAAAAAAAAAAAAAAAAATTAATAAGAAATTTAAAAAAATTGTAGCGAGGAGGAAGCCCTCAACCCATACAACCACAGAAGTCATCGAGTGTTGATGAGACACAGACTATTTCATACTCCGTGACAACAGTTGTGTCTACTGGTTGTGTGTTTCAGGAACAAGATACAGGTCACGTGCTCCTCTCACTACTGCCTACTGATCTACAATGAGGCCTGGGTTAGCTCGAGGGTAGGGGGCAGGGAGCAACACTATCAAGTTTCTGCCCCCGTTAGCAAATAACGTAGGTACAGCACTGTCTATAATGATCGGTGTGAAGTGTTGACATGATCTGTGTTAACTTTTGTCATTTGCCATATCGTACCAAATTTGGTCATCACAGTTTCCAAAATGCACATACTCATTAAGTGTTGACGTGAGCTGTGTACACTGTTCTTGCTTGCCATATTACAACAAATTTGAACATGAGATGATAAAGGAAGAAACATGTATGCCCACAGCTGAAAACAGGGCATTCATGCTCTGAATTTAATTTGATTTGTAACTGTTTCTCAGCTTGGTCAAATGGGTATATGGGAATCTAAATACAAATGAGGCCAAGCGAAATTGTCATAGGTCTCTCCATATTTACAATTGAAATGCTGAAATGTTTGTAATCCTATGGGATTATAGCTTATCAGACCCTACACTTACAAACTACTTAAAATAAACTAAGGACGGCAAATACACCCATGCCCGAGGCAGGACTTAAACCTTCGATGGGAAATGGCCGCACACACCACAGAAAGGTGCCTTGGTATGCTCGGACATATTTACAAAATGTTCAAATGTTTGTTAAGCTTATGGGACTTAACTGCTGGGTGATCAGTCCCCTGCACTTACAAACCACTTATGAACTAACTTATACTAAATACAGCACAAACATCCATGTTCAAGCGGGGGCTCAAACCCCCCCCTCTCCCCCCCCCCCCCCCCCGTGAACGGCCTCGCGCATCGGAGCATAGCGCCTCAATGCTCGGCCACTCCACCGCCATATTTACAAATTTGGAAGAATTGGACTATATGGTTGAATAAGATTGACCATTCGAAAACTCCAACAGTTGTACAATATGATTGAGAAATAACAATTTTGTACAATTGTACATCTACATCTACATGGGATACTCTGCAAATCATATTTAAGTGCCTGGCAGAGGGTTCATCGAACCACAATTATACTATTTATCTCCCATTCCATTCTCGAATAGCGCGCGGGAAGAAAGAACACCTGAATCTCTCTGTTTGAGCTCTGATTTCTCTTATTTTATTCTGATGATCATTTCTACCTATGTAAGTGGGAGTCAACAATATATTTCCGCATTCGGAGGAGAATGTTGGCGATTGGAGTTTCGCAAGTAGCCCACGCCGCAGCAATAAGCGCCATTGTTGTAATGATTCCCATCCCAGATCCTGTATCATTTCCGTAACGCTGTCTCCCCTGTATCGTGACAATACGAAACGAGCTGCCCTTCTTTGGACTCTTTCGATGTCCTCCGTCAAACCCACCTGATAAGTATCCCACACTGGGCTGCAATACTCCAAAAATGGACAGACAAGCGTAGTGTATGCAGTTTCTTTAGTAGTTCTGTTGCATCTTTTAAGGGTTCTGCCAATAAAACGCAGTCACTGGTTCGCCTTTCCCATGATATTATCTACGTGTTCTTTCCAGTTTAAGTCTGAAGTAATTGTAATTCCTAGGTATTTTGTGGAGTTGACGGCCTTCATTTTTGATTGATTTATGTTGTAAACAAAGTTTAACGGATTTCTTTTCGTACTCATGTGGTTGACTTCACATTTCTCATTATTTAGATTCAATTGCCAATTTTTACACCATACTGATATCTTATTCAGATCGTTCTACAGTTGGTTTTGATCTTCAGATGGTTTTACTAGACGGTAAATGACAGCGTCATCTGCAAACAAACTAAGAGAGCTACTTAGATTTTCCCCTAAATCGTTTATGTAAATAAGGAATAGCAAAGGACCAATAACACTACCCTGTGGAACGCCCGATATCACCTCTGTTTTAGTCGATGCCTTACCATCGATTACTACGAACTGTGTCCTCTCTGACAAGAAATCCCCTATCCAATCGCAAATTTGGGGCGATATACCATAACCACGCAATTTGATTAAAAGCCGTTTGTGAGGTAAGGTGTCAAAAGCTTTCTGGAAATCAAGAAATACGGAATCGATTTGCGAACCTTTGTTGATAGCAACCATCACTTCGTGTGAATAAAGAGCTAGTTGTGTTTCGCATGAACGATATTTTCTAAATCCGTGTTGACCTTGGGTCAATAGATCGTTCTGTTCGAGATAATTCACAATATTTGAATACAGGATATGTTCCAAAACCCTGCTGCAAATTGACTTCAATGAAATAGGCCTGTAGTTTAGTGGGTTACTCCTACTGCCCTTTCTTGAATATAGGTGTGACCTGTGCAACTTTCCAATCTTTTGGTACAGATCCTTCTATGAGAGAGCGGTTGTATATGACTGTTAAGTAAGGAGCTATCGCTTCAGCATAATCAGATAGAAATCTAATGGGTATACAGTCCTGCCCAGAAGACTTGTTCTTGTTAAGTGATTTTAGTTGCTGCACTACTCCGATGATATCTACTTCTATGTTACTCATTACGGCATCTGTTCGTAATTCGAAATCTGGAATATTGGTTTCGTCTTGTTTGGTGAATAAGTTTCTAAAAGCTAAGTTTAGTAACTCTGCTTTAGTAGCGCTGTCATCGGCAGGATCGCCATTACTATCACGTAGTGAAGGTATTGTTTGTGATTTGCCCCGAGTATATTTAACATATGACCAAAATCTCTTTGGGTTTTCAGTCAAATTACAAGAAAGAGTTTCGTTGTGATAAATATTGTAGGCATCTCGCATTGAAATCCTCGCTAAATTTCGAGCTTCTGAGTACGATCACAAATACTGGGGATTTCGTATTCGTTTAAATTTAGTATGCCTTTTCCTTTGCTTTTGCAACAGTGTCCTGACCTGTTTTGTGTACCAAGGGGGATCGCCTCCTTCTTTTATTAATTTATTAGGTATAAAACTTTCAGTTGCTGTTGATACCACTTCCTTGAATTTAAGCCACATCTGGTCTACACGTACATCTAGTGTTAGAAATGAGTGGAAGCTGTCTTTCAAGAAGCAATGTATTTTGTTTCTATCTGCTTTCCTGAACAAACATACTTTGCGTTTATTTTTGGTAACTTTGGGACTTTCGATATTCAATTTCGCTACGACAGCTCTGTGTTCACTAATACCTGTATCCGTTTTGATGCTCGTTATAAGCTCAGGATTATTTGTTGCTAAGAGATCAAGTGTGTTTACACATCCATTTACAATTCTAGTTGGCTCATGAACTAATTGTTCAAAGTAATTCTCAGAGAATGCGTTGAGTACAATTTCGGACGATGTTTTATGCTTACCTGCTGATTTGAAAATATAATTTCACCAACAGATCGAGGGTAAATTAAAATCACCACCTACTATTATCGTGTGAGTCGGGTACGTTTTTGTAATTAGACTCAGGTTTTCTTTGAACCTTTCTGCTATTGTATCGTCAGAGTAGGGAGGCCGGTAAAAGGAACCGATTATTAACTTCTTACGATTTTCGGGTACAATCTCTACCCATAATAGCTCGCACGAACTATCAACTTTAACTTCGCTACATGAAATACTACTTTTGACGGCAACAAACACGCCCCCACCTATTTTGTTTAATCTATCCTTTCTGAACACCGATAGATCTTTTGAAAATACTTCTTCTGAACTTATTTCCGGCTTGAGCCAACTTTTGCTGCCTATAATGATGTGTGTTTCGGTGCTTTCTATTAACGCTTGCAGTTCTGGAACTTTCCCGACACAGCTACGACAATTTACAACTGTTATACTGATAGTTTCTGGATCTACATTTCTCCTGTGATCCACCTGAACCCTTTGAGATTGCCCATTTTCTATTTCCCCGAAGCTCTTTATCCTAAAAAACCGCCCAGTCCACGGCACACAGCCCCCGCTACCCGTGTAGCCGCTTCCTGCGTATAGTGGACTCCTGACCTATTCAGCGGAACCCGGAAACCCACCACCCGATGGTGCAGGTCAAGGAATCTGCAGCCTACACGGTCGCAGAACTGTCTGAGCCTCTGATTCAGACCCTCCACTCGGCTGTGTACCAGAGGTCCACAGTCGTCCTGGCAACTATGCTGCAGATGGTGAGCTCTGCTTTCATCTTGCAAGCAAGACTGGCAGTCTTTACCACTTCAGTTAGCCGCTCGAATCCTGAGAGGATCTCTTCAGATCCGAAATGACACACATCATTGGTACCGAAGTGAGCCACCACCTGCAGTTGGCTGAACCCCGTACCCTTCATGGCATCCAAGAGGACCTGTTCCACATCTGGAATGACTCCACCCGGTATGCACACGGAGTGCACGTTGGCTTTCTTCCCCTCCTTGGCAGCCATCTCTCTAAGGGGCTCCATCACCCGCCTAACGTTGGAGCTTCCAACTACAAGTAAACCCACCCTCTGTGAAAGCGCGGATCTTGCAGGCTGGGTGGTGACAGGGTGAGAGACACCATCCGACTCAGGAACGTCGTCCTGAGCAGACAGCGCCTCAAACCTGTTCGCAAGACGAACCGGGGAGACCTCACGATCGGTCCCCCGGAATGTCTTGCGTCTCCTGCCACGCACTGGAGCAACCACCCACGCAACCACGGGTGGGACGTCTGCCTCACTGCTAGCAGTTTCAGGGCATGTCGCTGCCGCAGGCCGATTGGTGGAGACGATGGGAGTCCGTTCGGTGCCCACCGGCGGCCAACAACAACGACGCCGCCCATCGATCGCAGCTTCCAACTGTGCAACCGAGGTTAACACAGCTTGAAGCTGGGAGCGAAGTGTCACCAGCTCAGACTGCATCCGCACACAGAAGTCACAGACCCTATTCATGATTACAGTGCCAACAAAAAAAAAAAAAAAAACTACAGTCGCGATGCGTTCAAAGGAAAACTACACTGTTCGTTAAAACACGGATCTGAATCCAATACGCACGACAGCTCAATATAACTTTACAAATTAAGACGAGAAAGTGCAGACGAAAATCAAAATACTATATGTCGCTTCTAATCAGAAAATAAAGACAGACAACTGTCGCAACGCGGTTCACACGGCGGAATAATACACTAACCAGATATTTAACGTGAATATGAATCAAATAAAAACGCGAGCACAAAATAAATTTAATAAACTCAAGGGAAATCGCACTGAAAAGTAAAAATATGTAGCTTCTAGAAAGAAGGCGGTTACACTTACAACTGATAATTGGTATTAAATGATTTACGCTGCGGCGGAGCGGCCAAGCGCATTGAAGCGCTATGCTATGATGCGCGAGGCCATTCCCATCGGGGGTTAAAATCCCCCCCCCCCCCCGCCCCCCTCGGGCATGGATGTTTGTGCCATCTTTAGTATAAGCTAGTTCATAAGTACAGTAGTTTGTAATTTTAGGGACTGATGACCAAGTGGCTGTAGCTTTGGAATATATTTTGTGTGTTTCGTATATCAGTTATATGTGATAATGACTGTAATAAAATTTATCTCTTATATATATAATATGGCAGTGGAAAACACTGGAACTCATTTTCAACTTTGAAGCTGTCTAGAGCAATTTAAGAGAGATCAATGAGCTTTCATGTCAAGTTGGAACTTATTACTCATTTTATTCACAAAAAGTTATTGTAACAAAAGAGCAGACTAATGAAACATGGATTATGAAGCAGTTTACCGGAAAAGGGAAGACAATGAAAACAATAACTATAGCAAATGAAAACTCATTATCACCCATTAAACATTAACAGAAGATTAGAATGAGTGACTTTTGCATGTACACACACACTTCCACCAACTGGATTATCAACTCAATGTCTCTGTATGTTCTTATATCAATACAACAAGTAATCACTTCATACCACAAGTAAAATACACAATGACACTGTGTAACTAAGGACAATATAACTCTATACAGAAAAGTTACCAGCACAGTCTCATGAATTCAAATCCATACAGGCTATTTCATATGCAGCCAAGAAGCATGTTGCACCTCCTGTCCTTGCCATGGTGAAAGCATACTCTTACTATACACCTCCTAGGTAACATTATTAATAGTATGACACATTACTTTATGTGCTGTATTTTCAAATAAGGCTATGAAAACCTGTACTGGTATTAATTCATATTAAAACAGTATGCTCATTTCTGTATTTCAAACATATCATGTTTGAAAATTAAAATAATAAGATTTGGATCTGGAACTATATTTATACATTTGGTTGTGCTATGACTGTGTTTAGTAACACCTACATTTTATGAAAAATGTATTTTTTGTGACCATTTTTGTCACTTGGTGGTGTTTTGTTGCAGCATGTATTAGTATTAATTTGTGCATTATATTATTTTGTTATCTTCTTTTAATGCTGGTAATCATAAAACTGAAAAAAATTACATAAGGTTTACTATTACTAGACAATTTTATTTTTATTTTCCTTCTACAATGCATTTTGGAGGTTTAAAAATCCACCCGAAGATGAAGATTTAAACCTCTGAAATGCATTGTGAAAGAAAAAGAAAAATAAAATTGACTGGTAACAGAAATCCTTGTGTTTCAATCAATATCAGTAAAGTCACTTTAAAGCCAAAATATAATGTTTTCTATTAAACTGAAAATTGTACCTAACAACTTCACCATTTTATCTGGTTCACAGTTTGAAACTGCAGTATCAGGATGAATTCTTGGTTTTGTAGTAGTGTCCTTGAATACATCAGTTAAGTAACGAAGCACTGCAACACCATCTCCCCAAGAGTGTTCAAAGTTTATTGCTGCAACTCCATCTTTGGAAAACAGAAGGGAGAATGACTTGTCAAACCATCTGTAACAAATGAAACAATTTGATATATCACCAGATTTTAGAGGTGTGAGACAAAGAATAATTCAGTGTCAAATAATTAGTACATTTTGCCAACATTATTAACTCAAAACCATAAAGTTAGTAAGACCAGCACAAAAGCTTTAATAAAGGACACATTAAGCTGAGGGTAGTAACACTAACAAACAGATGTACATTGTGATACTAGCACCACCTGATATTCCCATGGAAACCAAGGAACTGCTGCAACATTACTATCAACCAATGTGGTGGCAAATCAAAAATGGCACTGGATACTCAAACCTGCCCTATGACAGCATCATCCCAAATTTCAGCAGAGGGATGGTCTGACCCATTCTTTCTGTGTTTTGATGGTAAAGTTCAGTGTGCATTGCAAGTGTTATTGTAATGGTTAATGTGGTCAACTGGTGGACTACTTGTAATAAACACAACTCTGATTTGGCTAGGATTGATCTTTGCTTTGGAATAAAGACATAGCATGAAATTTTTCTGAGTAATATACTATAGGTATATCTTTTGATGTGAATAAATTCTGTTATTAGTGTGTGTAGATTGCTCTTTTACAAAAGTGATGTAGACTGGGACCTATAACGCACAAATCAGACTTTGAACAATTTGTAATTAGGTGAGTGTGTAGTTTCAAACAACAAAGGCACTAAAACAACTGCAAATGCAAATAGTACAAAGCTATCAAGAGCTAATTGTTACGAGTAGTGCAAGTGTTAATAAATTTTGCAGGAATGTCTCCCACACTTTTCTTGTTTATTGCCTTTCCAGCATTTAGTGAACAATGAGAAGTGTGGGACACGAACTGCCGACAATGTGAATATTATATTTTGTCTTTCAAATTTCCAACTTAGAAAGACAAGGGGTCATGCTCTTTCGAAACTCCACACTGCTACATCTAATACAAAAAATTTGGGTCTTTCTGGTAGTAAAGTTACCTGGAATGTTTTGACAGGGGAAAAGGGTCCTATATAATCATAAGTGCACTAGCCTGTCAACTTGAGGGGATTAAGTAAGAATTGAAATTTTAAATGTTCACACAGGTACACTCTCTCTCTCTCTCTCTCTCTCTCTCTCTCTCTCTCTCTCTCTCTCTCTCTCTCTCTCTCACCAATCGAGGACCTTACATTGAGGAGTATGCCACACTTTGAAGTAAGAAACCCCATACTGATGACATAAGATCTATCTATGATGGAAGTTACACAAGTAGCTCAAGTACACGAAACTGTCCACACAGTTCAGTGTTTATGGTGAAATATGCACTAGCTAACTCCTCAGCACTGGTAACACTGGACATAATACCACCTTCAGCAGGGGCCACAAATGTTCCACTGATAAGACAACCTAGTAAACAATTGTAGCAATGATGACAACATCAGTCGCATTGACACCATTCATTCACCACATACACAGCACACGCGCACCAATGTGTAACAGCCAAAGGTGTAGCAAGAGATACAAAATGTAAAACTATGAAAATGAACCTAATGCAGGTGCTTTCAGTAGCCTAATAC
This sequence comes from Locusta migratoria, assembly GCA_026315105.1. Lineage (NCBI taxonomy): Eukaryota > Metazoa > Arthropoda > Insecta > Orthoptera > Acrididae > Locusta > Locusta migratoria. Next base: position 17,491,009 of record CM048755.1, read on the forward strand.
TAAATGGCATGTTCAACAGAAGCAATGACACAGCAGCCAGCATTGTGGATTTATAGTTTTGTGTCCGGGTTGGGGTTGGGTTGTTTGGTTGGGATAAGAGGACTAAACTACTGAGGTTATCAGTCCCCCGATGGGGAGAGGAAGGAGTGAGGTTAGGAAAGGAGGGGAGGGGGAAAGGAAATGCAGTCTGAGAAGTAAAGAAGGAAGGAAGAGTGCATTACATGTACATCCATACTCCGAAAGCCACCCGATGGTGCGTGGCGGAGGGTACCCCGAGTACCACTATCGGTTCTCCCTCCTATTCCAGTCACGTATTGTTCGCGGAAAGAAAGATTGTCGGTATGCCTCGGTGTGGGCTCTAATTCCTCTAATTCTTCATGATCTCTTTGCGAGATATGCATAGGAGGGAGCAATATACTGCTGGACTCCTTGGTAAAGGTACGTCCTCGAAACTTCAACAAAAGGCTGTACCGAGCAACAGAGCTTCTATACTGCTGAATCTTCCACTGGAGTTTATTGATCATCTATGTAACACTTTCACAATTACCAAATGATCCTGTAACGAAGCGCACTGCTCTCCATTGGATCTTTTCTACTTTCTCTATGAACCCCAACTGGTACGGATCCCACATTGGTGAGCAGTATTCTAGCTGTGGGCGAACAAGTGTACTGTAACCCACTTCCTTTGTTTTTGGACTGCATTTCCTTACGGTTCTTCCCATGAATCTAAGTCTGGCATCTGCTTTACCGACGAATGATTTTATATGGTCGTTTTATTTTAAATCACTCCTAATGCCTACTACCATATAATTTATGGAATTAACTGCTTCAGTTGCTGACCTGCTATAGTGTAGCTAAATGATACAGGATCTTTCTTTTTTATGTATTCACAGCACATTACACTTTTATACATTGAGATTCAATTGCTAATCCCTGCACCATGTGTCAATTCGATGCAGATCCCCCTGCATTTCAATACAATCCACCATTGTTACAACCTCTCTATACACTACAGCATCATCCATGAAAAGCCTCAGTGAACTTCCAATGTTATCCGCAAGGTCATTTATATATATCGTGAACAGCAACGAACCCACGACACTCCCCTTTGGCACACCTGACATCACTCTTACTTCTGAAGACCTCTCTCCATTGAGAATGACATGCTGCATTCTGTTATCTACAAACTCCTCAATCCAATCACATAATTGGTCTGATAGACCATATGCTCTTACTTTGTTCATTAAACATCTGTGGGGAACTGTATCAAACGCCTTGCAGAATTCAAGAAACACAGCATCCACCTGAGAACCAGTGTCTATGGCCCTCTGAGTCTCGTGGACGAACAGCGCGAGCTGGGTTTCACACAATCGCCTTTTTCGAAACCCACGCTGATTTCTGCAGAGCAGATTTCTAGTCTCCAGAAATGTCATTATACTCAAACACAATATATGTTCCAAAATTCTACAACTGACCAACATTAGAGATATAGGTCTATAGTTCTGCACAGCTGTTTGACGTCCCTTCTTAAAAACAGGGATGACCTGTGCCATTCTTTCAGAACGCTATGCTCTTCTAGAGACCTACGGTACACTACTGCAAGAAGGGGGGGGGGGGGGGGCAAGTTCCTTCGCATACTCTGTGTAAAAACGAACTGGTATCCGATCTGGTCCTGCAGCCTTTCCTCTTTTGAGCGATTTTAATTGTTTTTCTATCCCTCTGTCAATTATTTCGATATCTGCCATTTTGTGACCTGTGCGTCAATCTAGAGAAGGAAATACAGTGCAAGCTTGGAAATCTGTGCTCGACATGTACGTACTCACGAAAGAACCGTGAGCCCCCTGGGGGGAGTTTTGTGTCTAATGAAGAAACCATATTAGGTATTTTATTTGTTTTCATTTTTATTTTCCCTATATATGTAGATGAGTAAGACAAATGAATTTAGCAAGACCAGGAATTTCCTACAAGGGAAAGTGACTGTTAAAGGTAAGTCTTTGAAAACTACTGTAATTTGCACTTAGTATTTTTTATTAACCAGTTTCATTAATTAAAATATCAGGAGTCTTGTCAGAATGTACACTTTGAAGAATACAAATCGACTTAATACAGTAATTTACATCAATGTTAAGTAAATTATACAAACAATTTATTGTGTGGAGACTAGTGTTTAAGTGTAGTAGTTGGCTGTCAGCTGTACCACATTATATGTAACTGTGTATAAAGTATGTTTAAAGTACAGTCAAATATCAAGCAAGGCAGGAAGATCTTTGTTTAGCAATAGCAACAAAAGACAGATTGCACACTACTTGACAGCTCAACATGAAACTTTCATCTCTGGCACTGACAATGTTGAGCATCACTGGAAAAAGTTCAAGAGCATTGTACAATTAACCCTAAAAAAACTATGTGCCCATTTACATTATGAGAGATGGAAAAGACCCACTGCGGTTCAACAACAGAGTTAGACAACTGCCACAAAAACAAAGAGGACTTCACTGTAAACTTAATGCAAAAACCTCACAGTCAAGACAAAATTAGTGTAAGGAAGGCCTTGCAGAATGATCTCAATGACTTCAAAAGTCCAAAAGGCAGAAAATACTAAGAAATTTTGGCCTTATATTCAATAAGTGACTCGCTCCAAATCATATGTCAAAATACTATGTGACAATGATGGCATTGAAACAAAGGATGACACATGAAAGTCTGTGAAACAGTTTTGGAAAAAAAAGACATTTAGTATTTCAGAGGAATATTACAATGTAGTTCCTCCTGTAAATCATCACATGGATGAAAAATGGAAGATATTGAAATAAATGATAGAGGGATAGAAAACAAATTTAAATCACTCAACAGTTCTGATGCGGAATTTTGGAATGTGTTTTACTGGAGACCACAAATCTCCTCTATAGTACTCAACACGGATTCCGAAAACAATCATCATGTGAAACCCACTTTGAACTATTCATCCATGGGCTCCAGAAAGCAGTTAAATGTCTTGTTTCTTGATTTCTGCAAGGTGTTCGATATGGTTCCGCGTAGTTGTCTAATGAACAAAATAACAGTGTATGGACTACAAGACCAACTGTGTGATTGGATTGAAGAGTTTGTGACAAAAGAACATATCATGTAATTCTCAATGAAGAGAGGCCTTCCAAAGTGAAAATGATTTCTGTTGTTTCCCAAGGTAGTGTTATAGAGGACCGTTACTTTTTAATATATACATATGAATTTTAAATTACCTGTCATGGTAAGATAATGAGAATGGTCAACAAAATGTTTGATAAAAACTCCCAAGAGGAATCTGTTATCTAAGATCACAAATTTATTTCAAAATTATTTATTTCCTGATTACTAGTTTCAATGAATCTTACTCATCATCTTCAAATCATTCATTACTTCGCAATTTGTGAGAATTCCTTACTCCAGCTGCTCTTCTTCAGTTGGTCAATCATTTTGTAACATGAAAATTTGTGCCGAACCCGGGTCTCCCGCTTTTCGTGAGCAGTCGTCTTAACCACTCGGCCAACCAGACACGCTCCCCAGCCAGACCCAAACTTCCATATGTTACAGTTGTCTACTTCCATTAGTGCTCTCATGCATTTAGCAGTGATTCCCGTGACAGGAAGAGACATACTATACCATCTTTAGCCTGTCTTGGCTAGCATATTTACAATAATATGTCTGTAGGGAAGTAGACAACTGTAACTTATGGAAGTTTGGGTCTAGCCGGGAAGCATGTCCGGGTGGCCGAGTGGTTAAGGCGACCGCTTGCAAAAAGCGGGAGACCCGGGTTCGAGTCCCAGTCCGGCACAAATTTTCATATTTTACAAAATGATTGACCAACTGAAGAAGAGCAGCTAGAGTTGGGAATTCTCGCAAATTGCGAAGTAATGAATATATATTTAACATTTATAGCTGCGGACCATCAGCAACGTCTGTTCCATAAGAACATTGTAAATCTTCAAATCAGTTTAAATATCAAAATACAAAATGTCCATATTTGTGGTCAATCTCTGAAAGTAGCACAAAAACTCAGTATATCGAACAGTGTGATGTTTCCTTGAAACATTAGCCACTCCTGCTTAGCCAGTCTGTACTTCCTGTCAAAATAATTTTTCAGCCATCTGTACTCCCTTTTGCCTGCTTCACTTGCTGCATTTTTATATTTTCTCCTTTCATCAATTAAGTTCAGTATATCCTGTGTTACTCAAGGATTTCTATTACACCTTGACCCCCTTCCAATATGATCTTGTGCAGCCTTCACTACTCTAGCTCTCATAGCTACCCATTCTTCTTCTATATTACTTACCCCTGTTTCGGTCAATCCTTGCCTAATGCTCCCTCTGAAACTCTCAACCAACCCTGTTTCCTTAAATTTGCCCAGGTTCTATCTCCTTAATGTTGAAATAATTAGCTCAATTACAATGTCCTTTTCCAAGGAACACATTTGATGAACACACTGCCATGCACTTCAATGTGATTTGCAGAGTATTATGTAGATGTTGACGTAGGAACAGACACTGGTGATTATCCACAGCTGTATACATTAAATAATGGGATATTATTGACAATTTTATAAATGTTCTGACTTTTAGCTGTCTTTACAAGCTGGTTTATCATTACATGGCACACCAAATTCAAAGTCCTTATTCACCTATTACATTGAAAAGATAGACAATTTCCTTGCATATCCTTGTTAAGAATATCAGAGATTGTGCTCTGCTTCTAATGACATTGTTGTCTGTCTGGTGAATGAATTTAACGCATAAATATAAAAATAGACAAATTAGAAGATTATATGAAATAGTTTTCAGTAATATTCCTGTAGTATGTCTTGTCAGTAATAATGTTGGTGTTGTTGACATTTCTTTCTCAAGTGGCATTCATACCAAGATACGTGACTAATCTTCTACGGATGAAAAACAAAATAAAAGTAATAATCAGGTTTAGAACATAGGCCAAATAAGTGTGAAGCTGCTGTGCCATTGGTTTGATTGAATTAATCATATGCTAAAAGGCAACCAAGGGTATCTGAAATATTTTGAAAATTTTGACCATCATGAACTCAGAAATGGCCAAATGTTTACATGTAAGTCAGGCCAAGTGTCACTTATTTTGACCCCTATTTCACTGTACAATTTCTGGGAAATCTGGTTATGGAACTCGGCACATTCTTCTCATTAGATACATTCATTGGCATACATTCCATAAAATAAGTTCTGTACATGAGTAATTCTGCATCCTTGCTAAACCAGTTCCCATAACTTAATTTTGGAGTGAAACCATTTTAGGTAGCAGAGACAAACCTGTGTACCTACAGACACTATCAAGTGCCTTTTCTAGCACTTCCCACTTCCTACTGCGCACTGCCAGCGTGCAGCAAGAAAGGTCATATACAAGCAGTCTGCTTACAGCAACAGAAACGGAATTTGCCTCCCAGTCCAAATAGCGACAAAACAATAATTATTCAATAAATGCAGTATTTTCAATACCCATCGCTGCCCCTCGTAAAATCACGGACAAGGAAGTAGCACAAGTTGTTTGCCAGGCCAAAAAAATGTATATCAATTTGCGTGTGAATGACATTTCTGTAAAATTTCAACTAGACACAGTTGCATCAGTCACATTGCTCAATCGCAAAACTTATGAACAGTTATGATTGCTGTGACTTTCTTGCCCTAGCACACGGTTAACAGTGTACAATGGCAATGAAATTCCCTCTACTAGGACAGTGTTCACTACCTGCAGAATACCGTTTGCAAATGTGCACAGTGACATTTCAAGTGCTTCAGTCTTACGAAGGAAAGAATACTTTTTGTCTAGATTCTTTTGATCTTTTTGGTTTTACTGTGCAAGACAATGTTTTAGTTGTGAACACTTTTGATGCTAAAGACAGTGTAGACAGGTTACTGAAAGACTTTCTGGATTTATTTTCTGCAGGACTAGGAAAAGCTAAGGATTTTGCTGTGCATATTACTCTAAAGGAAAATGCCACCCAAAATTTTGCAAAGCTCGAGTTGCACCACTCGCTTTATGCTACAAAGTAGCTCAAGAACTTCGAACATTGCAAGAAAATGGTGCAATTGAACCAATACAAGCTAGCCAGTGGGCGAGTCCACTTGTTATTTTGCCAAAGCCGTCAGGTAGCCTCCACATTTTTGTTGATTTCAAGGACACAGTAAGTCCACAAACAGTTGTAGACAGTTATCCTTTGTCGAGACCGGAAGATTTAATGGACAGATTGGGTGCAGGAAAATATTTCTCAAAAATAGATTTGCGCAATGCCTACCTTCAGCTGCCACTCGACGAAGAATCAAAGAAAATTTGTGTTATCAATACTCATCCGGGTTTGTTCAAATATTTGCGTCTACTGTCTGACAGTGTATCTGTGCCCTCAATTTTTCAAAGCTATTTGGAACAGCTTACAGCTCAGGTGCCTTGTTGTTTAAACTACTTGGATGACATAGTTGTGTCAGGCCGTACCCCAGAGGAACACATTGCAAATTTCAGAAAATTATTTCAAGTTTTGTCAGATGCAGGTCTCAAGTGTCCCTTATCTAAGTGTGAAATTTTCAAACTGGAACTGCAGTATCTAGGACACGTTATAAACAGTCAAGATGTGCACCCCATACCATCACATTTGCTTGCCATTCGTGACCTGCCAGCACCAAAAGATGTGAAAGAATTACAGTCCATCTTGGGAAAGTTAAGTTACTTACTATATTAGGTTTATTCCCAACACAGCACAAATTGCAGCCCCTTTGCATCGGCTACACAGTAAAAAATTTTCCATTTTGTTTGGACAGAAGAATGCCAATGCGCATTTCTACAGTTAAAAGATGCATTGCTCAGTGATCAATGTTTGGTGCACTTCGATCTAGAAAAACCAGTTCTTTTGCAAGTTGACGCATAGTCCTATGGCCTAGGTGTGGTGCTGTCACATAGATATGGGGAATACGGACCATCCGATAGTGTTTGCATCCAAACTTTTGCCAGACACACAGTGCTGTTATTCTCAAATTGAGAAGGAAGCTTTAGCAACAGTGTATGGTGTCACGAAATTCCATCATTACTTGTATGGGAGAAAATTTTATTTAGTAACTGACCACAAGCCTTTGCAGTCACTGTTTCATACAGCCAAAGCGATTCCTACTTGCACGGCTCACAAATTGCAACGCTGGGCATTGCTCTTATCACAGTATCAGTACGAGATTGTGCACAGACCCACAACTCGCCATGGAAATGCTGACGCACTTTCCCATCTTCCAATAGGCTCTGATAAAGACTTTGATGCTTCTGTGATGTCTTGTTGTCAGATAGATGCACAGGAAGATATTTTTTTTGCTGTCCTTCCTGTTGGACTATAGGAAAACTGCTTGGGCCATGAAAACAGACACTGATTTACAAATTTTGCTGCACCACATTCGCACAGAATGGCCTTGCTCACAATGTGACATTCAAAATTTGCTGGTGTGTGGCTATTTTGCTAGAAGAAATTAACTTTCAGTCCATAGAGGTGTCATTCTAGTTTAAACTGACAGGGAATAATCATGTGTGTTGATACCGTGACATTTGCAGAAAGAAGTATTGCACTTATTTCATAAAGAACATTGGGGAATGGTTCACACTAAGCAATTGGCATGGCAACACTGTACATGGCAGGGTATGGATGCCCATATAGAACAGATGACGTCACAGTGTTCAGTCTGCACTACCAACCAGTCCGCCCTACCTCAGAAATTTTTTGCATGGCCCAAAGCAGAGTCAACATGGCAATGAGTGCATATTTATTATCTATGAGGGTTGTCCATAAATTAAGGTTCCCAATTTTTTTTTCAAAATGAAAAACAAATTTATTTAAATAACATTGCATATTGAAAAAAAGCTTAGAATATATCCTATTTTTCGACATAATCGCCATTAAGATTAACGCATTTTTGCATCCGGTGTACCATCTTGATGCCTGCATCGTATAATTCTCCCGCTGCGCTGTGAAGGTAGCATAGAACTTCTTCTTTCACTTCCTCTCTGGTTGCATAATGCATCCCGCCCAGGTTTTTCTTCAATTCGGGGAAGAGATGATAGTCACTTGGGGCTAAATCTTGACTGTAGAGCGGATGTGTGACAATATCCCATTGAAAGTTGTCGATCAGTTCAGTTGTCACACGGGCGACATGCGGACGAGCATTGTCTTGATGAAAACTCACTCTCTTTGTCAGCATGCCCCTCCTCTTGTTCTGAATCACTCAGCGAAGGTTTCTTAATGTTTCACAATACCGATCAGCATTTATTGATGTCCCAGTAGGCATAAATTTGCACAACAATAACCCCTTTCTGTCCCAAACCACACTCGCCATCACTTTGCCGGCAGACAGTTGTTGCTTAAACTTACGCGGCTTCGGTGATGATGGACGTTCCTTCATTTCCGGTGTCGAATAGTGGACCCAGGTCTCATCCCCAGTGACAATGGAGTCTAAGAATTCCTCTCCATGGCTTTCGTAGGCCTGAAGAAATTCGCAGCCAGCTTGAACGCGTTGCCGTTTGTGGTCTTCCATAAGCATTCTCGGGACCCACCTTGCACAAACCTTGGAATAACAAATTTTCTGTCAAAATATTGTTTATGGTTGACTTGCTTACATCGGGTATAAGCTCACAAAGTTCCCGAACTGTTATTCGTCAATCCTTCAGCATTGTCTCCTCCAGTTTTGTGATCATTTAGTCCGAAACTGATGGCCTACCAGAACGCTGTTCATCATGGACATCTGAACGTCCTTCTTTAAATTCTTTGCACCACTTACGAACGCATTGTACTCTCATTCATGCACAACTGTGTAAAGTTTATGGTGACAAGTGCATATCCATCGGCGCAACGTTTTTTGCGCACAAAAAATGAATTACTGCTCATAGCTCGCACCTGGTGGGAGAAACAAGCGGAAGCTCCATTGATAATGGCTGCCAAGCCTACACTGAACGTCACAGACAGCTCCTACTTGTGGCAGTGGAGAGAGGGGGAACCGAGCTGCATGACAGTGTTGCCAGATCACACGTAACCACATTCCTCGCGACTGTAGCGCATTGGGAACCTTACTTTATGGACAACCCTCATACATCTACATCTATATACATACTCCGCAATCTACCGTAAGGTGTGTGACAGAGGGTACACTCTACCACTACTAGGCATTTCCTTTACTATTCCACTCCCAAATAAATCAAGGAAAAAAAGAATGCCTATATGCCTCCGTACGAGCCCTAATTCTTTTATCTTATCTTTGTGATCAGTACGCGAAATGTAAGTAGGTGGCAGCAAAATTTTACTACACTCAGCTTCAAATTCCGACTCTCTAAATTTCCTCAACAGAATTTCATGAAAAGAACGTCGTCTTTCCTCCAACGATCCCCAACTGAGTTGCCAGAGCATTTCCATGACACTCGCGCATTGGTCGAACCTACCAGTAACACAGTAACAAACCTAGCTGCTCGCCTCTGAACTGCTTCTATGTCTTCCTTTAAACTGATCTGTTGTGGGTCCCAAACACTTGAGCAATACTCAAGATGTAGTTGTACAAGCATATTATAAGCATTCTCCTTTACAAATGAAGTACATCTTCCCAAAATTCTCCCAATAAACCGAAGTCGGCTGTCCGCCTTACTCACAACTGTCCTTACATGTTCGTTCCATTTCATATTGCTCTGCAGTGTTGCACCTAGATATTTGAACGACGCGACTGCGTCAAGAAGCTCATTACTAATGCAGTATTCAAACATTATGGAATTGTTTTTCCTACTCACGCGCATCACCTTACATTTTTCTACATTGAGAGCTAGCTGCCATTCTTTGCACCAGCTAGAAATTTTGTCTAAGTCATCTTGTATGCTATTACAGTCAGTTAAAGACGATACCCTTCCATACACCAAAGCATCATCAGCAAACAGCCGCAAATTACAAGTTACTCTGTCCATCAGATCATTTATATAGATATAAAATAATAGCGGTCCTATCACACTCCCCTGGGGCACACCTGACGATACACTCGTCTCTTATTAACACTCGCCATCGACAACAACGTACTGTGTTCTATTACTTACGAAGTCTTCCAGCCAGTCATAAATCTGTGAAGCTATTCCATAAGCTCGTATCTTCGTTAGCAGCCGGCAGTGTGGCACCGCGTCGAACGTCTTTTTGAAGTCGAGAAGAACACAATCTACCTGTTGCCCTTCATCCATGGCTCGCAAGATGTCATGTGAGAAAAGGGCAAGCTGAGTTTCACGCAAACGATGTTTTCTAAACCCGTGCTGATTCACAGAAAGAAGCTTTTCCATTTCAAAGAAATTTACTGTATTCAAACTGAGAATATGCTCCAAAATTCTACATGAAACTGATGTCAACGATACTGGCCTGTAATTATGTAAGTAAGTTCTCTTTCTTATAAACAGGAGTCACCTGCCCTTTTTTGCAATCACTAGGAACTTTGGGATGAATTAAAGATTCGCGATAAATGCAAGCTAAGTAGGGGGCCAATGCCGCAGAATACTCTTTATAAAACCGAAATGGTATTCCATCCGGACCAGCAGACTTTTTCGTATTTAGCGCTCTCAGCTGCTTCTCTAAACAAGAAATATCTATTACTATGTCCTCCATTTCGGAATTAGTATGTTGATCAAATGATGGCATATTTGTGCGGTCCTCCTGCATGAAAGATTTCTTAAAGGTTAAATTTAGAACTTCAGCTTTCCGTTTGCTTTCTTCTATTACTGCCCCGGAATGATCAACTAGTGACTGGACAGTGGGCTTTGACCCGCTTATTGATTTGACATAGGACCAGAATTTTTTTGGGTTCTCGGAAAGATCTTTTCCTAAGGTATGGTTGTGGTAATTATTGCATGCTTCGCGCATCAATCTTTCTATAGACGCACGAATCTCTACTAACCTTTGCCTGTCATCACTTGCATGTTCTTTTTTGAATCGAGAGTGCAACAGTCTTTGCTTTCTCAGCAGCATTCTAACATTATTATTATACAACGGTGGATCTTTTCCATCCTTAATCGTCTTTACTGGCACATATTTCTCTAACCCTTTATTTACAATGCACTTAAATTTATTCCACAATTCCTCTACATCCATAGTCCCGGAATTAAACAATGCCCATTCATTTTCTAAGTGCGATCCTAACATTTGCTTATCGGCTCTCCCCAACAAAAACACGCTCCTAGCCTTCTTGATTGGTTTATGAACTTTGGTCACCAGCGACGCTATGATGATATCATGATCACTAATTCCTGTCGCTACACAATCGTTAATAAGGTCAGGCCTGTTCGTGGCTATAAGGGCTAAAATATTGCCATTGCGCGTGGGTTGCCGGTTTAACTGCTCAAGACAGTTTTCGGAGAATGTGTCCAAAAGTAGCTCGCAAGACTGCTTGTCTGTACTGCCTGAAATGTAACTAGCGAGGTCCCAATCTATGCTCTTAATGTTGAAGTCTCCCCCAACTAATATTACATGGCCTGGATACCTACACACTACCTGGTGAAGACTTTATTTGAATGACTGTAAAACTGCTACAGCAGCACTGGGGGGCCGGTAAAAACATCCAACTATTATCTTTACTTCTTGTAGACCTGTTATATGTGACCAGATAACTTCACAGTTACTTTCAACCTCGATCTCAGTAGAAACAATATCTTTGTCCACAGAGATGAACACTCCTCCTCCAGTTGTATCTGATCTATCTTTCCGATATACATTCCATGCCTTGCTAAATATTTCTGAACTTGCCACTTCATGATTTAGCCAGCTTTCGGTGCCTAAAACTATCTGAGCACAATAATTTCCATGCAGTGCGGCAAATTCGGGAACAAAAATTCGGGAACTTTGTTTCTAATACTTTGTAAGTTCGCGGCAAATATTTTGATATTCGAATTTTTTAGCTGAACGTGGCCTGAATTCACTGTTTGCATGTTGACAGACAAGTGCTCATCAGAGTCAGCGCCTAGCCTAAAAAAAAAAAAAATGTGCACTCCACAAGTACTCTACTACCCGAATAGCCACTTCCTTAGTGTAGTACACCCCTGATCAATCTAGGGGCAACCTACAAGTCCCCACCCGAAACGCAGATCCAGAAATCTGCAGCCATGACTGTCACAGAGTCGGTGAAGCCTTTGATTCAGACCCTCCACTCGCCTCCAAACCAAAGGACCCCAATCAACCCTGGGAACAATGCTACAAATTGACAGCTCTGCTTGCACCCCGTGTGCGAGGGCAGCAGCCCTCACCAATTCCACCAGCCGCCCGTAGGACCTGAGGATGTCCTCAGAACCCAAGCGACAAGTGTCATTGGCGCTGACATGAGCCACGACTTGCAGTCGACCGCACCCCGCACCCTCGATAGTTGCCGGCAAGGCTGCCTCCACATCTCGGATGAGGCCCCCCGGCAGACACATCAAGTGCATGTTGGACTTCTTTCCGGATCTGGACGCTCTCTGCCTTAAGGGCTCCATCACGCGCCTAACATTGGAGCTCCCAATAACTAATAATCACCTCCCCCTGTGCACCTGCTCGGACCCTGCTGAAGGAGTGGCCACACGTACACTAACAGGACGAACGGATGTCCAGCCTCCACATTGGCCTTCCGCCTCGAGCGAGGCGAACGGCGTACAACCCGCCACTCCCCTTGCGGAGAGGGTGGCTTAACCATGTCCGGTACACCTGAAGGTGCCTCGGTAGCAGGGACAGAGAGCAAATCATGAGACACCTGAGGTGTCCCACTCAATGCACCAGACTCCCCACCATCACTGCACCTCGAGACAGCAGCCTGAAGACAGCTGACCATAGCCAACAGCACGCTCAGCTGTTCGCGAACTGCGGCCAACTCCTCCTGCGTCCGCACACAGCAGGCACACATCCTATCCATCCTATCGATATAATTAACAGTAGAAAGTAGAAAACTAGATAATCAACTTTTAAGTAGCCTAGTACTTTAACAAAGGCGGCTGGCAGCCGACTAAACTGTGGTCAGTGGTAAGTACACTATCAAAATAACGAAACTGAGTCCGGCAGCTTTCAAAATAAACAAGAATATCTATGGAATACACCGTTATCAAATGCGCGGGAATGTAAGTTTTCTCAAAGCAGAACACGAAATAAGGAAGTGACAATATGACACGTAGCTTGCAGCAGACGATAACTACACACACACGGTATTTATCAAAGTGCGGGAGAATAAACTCAAAGCAGTAGCACAAACGAAATCTGTTGGGTAGGTGAAAAGAAACCTCTTAAAAACAGAAACACTAACGAAAATTAAGAAATTAACTCACACAATTAAATTATGACACTTAGCACTCTGGGTGATGAGGCAGTGAAAACAGCTGGCACTGAACTGACTGCTGACTGACTGAATGCTAATCTACCAAGTACGCGGGAATAAACCTCTAAAACTGAAGTACTAACAAAAATGAAGAACGAGACTGGCAAATTAAATTTGACACAAATTAAATTAAGATACTTAGCACTGTTTACAATGTGACACTGGCAGCAGCTGGCACTGGACTATGCTGGTCCCTTCTGGAACACTAAGTGGCTTATTTTTGTTGATGTTTTAGTGGTTACCAATTCACAGTGCCAATGTCTTCTACGACTTCTAGTAGCACGATTAGGGCGATATCTTCAAATTTTTATCTGGAAGGTCTCCCTGAACTGATAGTCTCTGACAACAGCTCTCAGTTCACATCACATGAATTTTGCTGCTTTTATGCATGCAATTGAATTAATCATCTCACCAGTGCACCGTTTCACCTGCAGTCAAACGGCACTGCAGAATGCTTTGTCCGGACATTTAAGCAACAGATGTCCAAAATCTATTTGGCACACTCACGGGAGGCAGTTTTGCAACTGTTCCTTGCCTCCTACCACTCGCATCCACTAGAAGGGTCATCGCCGGCTGAGTTTCTACACATCCGCCGCCACCGCACCCTGCTGCATTTGCTCCACCCACTACGCCACCCAGATCAGCAGCCAACGACACGCAAGTATCACTTCGCTCCGCGTAACCCGGTCTTTTATAGAGTTTTTAGTGGTCGCAGACGATGGGAGCGTGGTGAGATTGTTAAATGTTTCGGTACTTCCATGTTTGAAATTTCATTACCTGACGGAGTTGTACGCAGGCACCACAACCAAACATGCCCTTGTTGTGTACCCCACAATCCTTCTGCATTTCTCTCAGCTGATTCGCGCAACACGCAGACCACACGGCCTCCACCGCCTGCACGATCTCCAAGGCACCACGGCTCGACTTCATGGACACGGAGCCCTCGCCACCTCTGCCTCCCTTCGACATCCCCATGGACCTGGACCAGCATGCCACACAGTATCCGACACCGACGTCGTCGCCTACATCATCATTTGTGCACCAGGCCGTGGACGTGGGCCCTATGGAGATTTTCCTGGAGGACGTTCACTTGCGAGTTCAGGACGGATGGTGGGGCCCGGTCAGTAGTCTGCCGTCCTCCACAGCTACAGACTCCTGTCCATCACTACGTCCACAAGCCTGCCTCCTCCCCGTTGTCGAAATCCTTACACGACAATGGTCCGGTGCTTTGGGGGGGAGGGATGTTGTGGCGTACAGTCAGTGCCATACACCAGACACATGAAAACGATCATGAAGAAGGCAGCGGATTACCAACAGCCAATCACACGCCGGCACTTCCTGGAGGGGGCAAAATCGAAAGCGTGCCCTCTACAAGCAGCTATATCTAGGCCAACATGTGTCTGGAAGGGCACCTCTGAAACTCTGAACTCGGCTCTGAACTAGGCAGTAACTATGATAGAGCACAGCTAGCATTGTGCAAGAAGACGCCGCTGCGAGAACAGACTTACTTTCTCAGAAGTTGAGTATTTGTATACTTTAGTAAATAAAACTTGTATTACTAATCTGTATAGCTATTTTAGCTATCCACACATCCCACGTGTCCTGAGCAGATCCTTTCCTGAAAGATAGGCTGGAGAGAACAATACAAGTCTGACTACACCTATTACTTGCTGTCATCTTCCATTAACTTGCAGGGCCACACCAACTTAAGGCCACAGCCTGGATGAGCAGCTTAATGGCCCCTGACATTTTGCACCTGCTCCCAGAGCATATCATTGCTTACACTTCTGCTTTCCAGGTGGACACTATGGTGTGGGTCCATAAATTTGTGTGTCAAACAACTTGGATCAGCAAGATGATCTCTGATCATCAAAGGTCCATAATATTCCTATGGCCTCTGGCCATAAACTTGTGGGGTGCAACCTCCAGCATCCTGGTCAGCAGCCACCGGTTTCTCTGCCCTACAGTCCGATCCTGCCCAGAGCTTTTACAGTGACAATCACAGCCATTGATCGGGCACCTTCCCTGATGGCAGCTGCTCTAAACCGAGGACCACCCACATTGGTCTCCTCATGTGGTCACAACTAGGATACTTGGGGGGAAAGGGGGGGGATATAATGGCACCACCCAATGTTGTAATGGAAACTGGGTTGCTGGTGTAACATTATTATTGACCTCTGTTGTGCCATACTTAAGTGGTGCTGACCACCAGGTACACCCTGCAGTGGGTTAACGCGAGACTGACACACAAACCTGCACACTTGCTGACCTTATCTCCTCTTCTTCTTACCTGTGAGCAATGGAGAGCGCATACCGAGAGTATTGAAGATGGGGTTGCTTTGGTGTAACCTGTTTGTTATACAAGGAATTTTAATATTGCTTGGACTGGACTTTGCTTGCAGATTGCCTACAGTCTTCCCTGTAACATCTTGCATATTTACTGGTATCTCAAGCTGTGAATAAACTCTGTTATAATTAATGTGACAATAGGCAAAAATATCCTTAAATTTTATGCAGGTGTACATGACTCAATATATTTACAGTAGTCGACTAACCATGGCTGGGAGTATATGAGACTATGGGCAAGGGACACTACGATAATAATGTGGGATATAATTTGAGAATTATTGTCTGCTGAGAGCATGACAGAATAGTTTTTGCAACTGTGATATTCACTGTGTCCCTGGTGGCTTAGCAGATAGAGCTGAAGACTTAGGTTCGATCCCCAGTCTAGGCATAAATTTTCAACTGCCTCATGTAATTGAATGCCCACAATAAGCAGCTGAAATGTCTTTGTAATCTGTTGTTCATATGAGTAGTCACCTTTTTACCATCACACACACACACACACACACACACACACACACACACACACAAAATTTATAAATAATGCATACCTGTTCTTACCATCACCATGTAAAAGACACTGCATCATGTACTTTTTGTTATCAGCAACACTGACATCATCCAACACTAAATTAAAAATACTGGAATCTATTAATTTTAAAACATCTGCATTTCCTATGGCTTCCAGATGTTTTCTAGCTTTGGCCCAAACATCTCTGTTTTCTGTAGTAAGAATCCCAACAGGATGTGATGAAGCTGGAGCTTGGTGCTCAGCAATATATTTTATACATGTATATATATCAGATGGGTTTAGTATGTTCCCTATTAGAAAAAATAAATAAATAAGCAAACAAATCGGAACAAGCATTTTGTACAACAGACTATTAATACATTTCTTCCAAAGTTGTACTGCAGCAGCTGTTCAAACAAGACTAGTATTTGTTTCTTACATGATTCAGACATCATCAATGATGTAGCAATTATTCATATTACTTTTAATGAACCCAAAGAACTTTAACAAAATGTACATTTCCAATATTTTCAAACTTCATGTACATAAATATATAAACTATGTTCTTTAAAATGTAAATTAGTATACTATTCATAAGGAAATAATAAGTTAACTAACCTGCATTTGACCCTGACATATTGCATTTCTTCTGTGGAAACATTTTTAACTAAGAACATGGAGAATTTGAACCTGAATTTCAGTCATTTATTAACAAGCAAGCTCATAAAAATTTGATTAAGAATCCTTCATACTTTAAGCAACAACATACAAAAAGATCTTACGAAAATTCATCAATTAGTTCAGCTTTTCTCTAGTTAACAAAACCATTCTCCTTCATTCTATTTGAATGATAAAATATTCTTTAGTGCTCACAACAAAAATCAGAGCCCACCAAACAAAATACATTTCCAAATAAATTTTTTCTGAGAACATTTATAGGTATTGATCAAATAAAAAATAAAAAAAGAGTAAAAATGACACATACAGCAAAAACATGAAGAAATCTACACAAAAGTCTAGTTATATAACTACCACAATAATAATGCATTCAGTTGCCATAGGCAAATCTGAAATCCAATCAAATACAATAGACCATGGGATTTATGTTGTGGTTGTATGGTGAATGTTTACAATGGAGGCCAGATTTCAAAATGGATGGTAAAGTCCAAAACTAGTTACCGAAAAATGGTTTTAAAGCTGCAACTGTGACAGAGGTGAAGATAAATAAAGAAATTTAACACCCAGTTTTGGGTGCTCACAAAATGATGGAAATCATTACATCACTATAGGTATTTAGGCGGGTTTCAACCAGTAAGTGGTTCAATTACTGAGTAAGATTATGTCTTGGATTAAGAATTAAGTATTATTTTGTTTCACAGAGTTTTGTAATTTGCTTAGCAGAATAACTTTTGATGGCCAAAGCAATGAAGATATAAAATGCAGAATGTCAATTGAAATAAAAACATTTCTGAAAAAGAGAAATTTGTTGACATTCAATATTAATTTAAACTTTTTGAAAGTATTTGTCTGGGGTACAGCACTGTATGGGAGTGAATCAAGGACAATAATAAGTTCGGACAGAAAGATGATAGAAGCTTTTGAAATGTGGTAGTACAGGTGAATGCTGAAGATTAGATAGGTAGGTCTGATAAATAATGAGGAGGTACTAAACAGAATTGGGGAGAAAAGAAATTTCTGGCATATGTTAACTAAGCGAAGGGATCAATTGGTGAAAGACATTCCGAGACATCAGGGAATTACAGTTTAACATTGGAGGGAACTATGTGGGGTAAAAATCACAGAAGGGAACCAAGAGACTAATACAGTAAACCGTTTTTATTCAGAGATGAAGAGGCTTGCACAGGACTGGGTAGCGTGAAGAGCTGCATCAAACCAGTTTTTGGACTGAAGACCACAACAACAACATAATTCATACATTTTCTTCTTGATTTCTAAAACACACACACACACACACACACACACGAAATGCAGTTCATTGTAATGATTGTGTGTGTGTGTGTGTGTGTGTGTGTGTGTGTTGCATATATGTTATATTAGGCAGATCAGCCAATATAATGATTCCTGCTTTTTCAAACATCTAACTGTGCACAAAATCCTGGTTACTCTTGAGGAGGAAGAATAACATACAACATACATACACTTACTATGCCTCCCAAAGCTAATGTAGTCAGTTGAACGTTATAGGGTAGAAAGAGAGATAATGTTGGACTAAGACAACATCAGGCTGTTGCAGAAATAGTTTCAAACTTTTAAAAAAGTTAGGTAGTGAACATGAAAAAAATTACTCTCATGGTGAAAAAATATGTCAATTCAAATTAAACAGGGAGGTAAAGTTTTAAAAGAACTTTAACTAGAGATGGGAGACGGGAGGATCTGCAAAGTTTTAACACTTTATTTCATGGCACTGATACCAGTAAATGCAGAAATGTGTCAAGTTCAGTTCTTTGCACTGTTTTGGAATGATGAAATCATCAAATTTCTCTATGATGTACCAGAGTGCAAAATAACACACGAAGAGATAACCAGTCTTTCTAGAAATTCAAATTCTTTTGGGCATAATCGCCAACCTAACAGAAGATGGTACTGGGATTTAAATCAGATATGAGAAATGAAATGGTGCTCAATATACTGAGAAGAAACAGAACTGAGATAATATGGGATTCATTCACTCATGAGCAAACACATAAATCAATTTCAATGATAATATGTTGAAATTATCACTTAATCGATGTTTTCTCACAACATTCAGTCTGAACAAGATCTGAATGATGACAAAAGCATGACAAAATGTTTTGGTAAGCACAGATTCAAACAATTCTGGAAGATAAACTGATGTAATTTGGGTACAGAGCTTGGTAACTAAACAAACAAAAGTTAATAGTAGATTTTCCAACACATCAGGGGGCTGCTCAATACAGAAACAAAGTATGCAAGAAAGCATCTGGAAAATGTGCTGCATCTCTGCTTAAAATCTAAATCTACATCTATACACATTGTCTGAGAGAAAAAAATTTGCACTCAGAAGGAGTGGTCCAATATTACCCCATTTCAGTATACATGCGTACCATTGATGTGTGAGTAAATTACTAGATTTACACTGCTCTTTAATGTGTACAAAATAATACAGAGTGCATTCATGGTGTTACTGTCCTGTGGTTTTGAAGTTGGTACCAGTTAATTGCTATGAGTCAGAAGTGAAGCAAGACATTTACATACAATATTAAACACCCACGATGCCTTGCAGATGTGTTAGACAGCCAATCAACCAAGTGAATGTATTTGACAGAGGCCGCATAATTGAACTGTGTGAAGCAGAGGGATCATGTCGTGCAATTGCTAGGCACGTAGGCCATTCAGATGTCACAATTGCCATATGTTAGGATCATTGGATACACAAGAACACTCAGACACCTTATTCAGATCAATCCAGAAACATCACGGGAGGACCATCACATGTTGCACCAAGCAATGTGGGATCCCATAACCTTGGCACCCACTATCTGCAAACAATTACTGGAGACCCTAGAACATCCTGAGAGTTTCTGCACTGTGTCTCAATGACTCCCATCTGCCAGATTGGGGTCTTACCACCATGTGTGTCAGTTGGTAGTGACACCAGAAAACAAAGTTAGGGTTTGAAGTGGTGCCAAGCCCAGAAGGCATTGGACAGAGGAAGAAAGGTGCGAGTCACGCTTCTTCATTACCTCTGATGACCATAACATTCAGGTTTGGTGACATCAAGAGCAGACGGCGCAATCTGCCAATAGTGTGAAGTCACAAACAGAAATCGTGATATGGGAAGCCACAGTATATGCATTCAGGTCACCTCCTATCATGTTAGCACAGTGATATGCCACACGCATTCGGTGTCCACACATCCTACCCCTGATGTAACAGTACCCTGGGACAGTGTTTTAGCAAGATAATGCACACCCGTACACAGCAAAAGTCTATGTACCCTGCAACATGTTGATCTCCTCTAGTGGCCAGCAAGATCCCTAAACCTCTCCATCATTAAGTATGTGTTGGATAACATTGAAAGGGGCCTCTGTACCAGTACTACCTGAAGAATCTGGATGGACGGCTGCAACAACTGTGGAGAAAGTATCCAAAAGCGGTTTGATACAATTCTGAACTGCATAAGATCAGGCATTGTGATCACAAGGAGTGCGACACCCCACTAACCTGGCACCAATGTTCCACCTGGAACTGCCAAATGCCTTGACTCTTTTAAAGTATATAGTAATCAAATCATTGAAGTCGCATGGTATTTCATCATATGCAGTTTCATTCACTTCCAACCACTTTTTCAGGGTACATCACTTCTTTTGGCCAAGCACTGTACATATTCTACACGCCACAGTAGGGAGCATGGTTGTGGGTTCCTTGTATAGTTACTAGTCATATTCTCTCCTGTACCACATAAGACAGTTGGAGGGATAAAACAAATTTTTATATGCTTCTTTCTGAGCTATAATTTACCTTATCTTTGAGGTTCTTATGTGAAAGTATCTTAGTGGCAGTAGAAACATTATGTAATCAACTTCATCTGACAGTTCTCTAAATTTTCACAGTACTGTTCCTCTAAAAGAAATTCACTTTCTCTCAGGGATAGTCATTTGTGTTCATGATCCATCTCCCTACAAGTCACTTTTTGATCGAGGGTGCCAGTAATAAATCTAGTAGCCCACTTACGAACTGCTTCTATGTCTTCTTTTAATCTGATCTGGTGGGGATCCCACACAATTGAACAGCAGTCAAAATGGATTATTCTAGTGTTCCCTACTCATTCTCCCATTCACAGATAAACTTTCCAAAAATTCTCCCAATAAAGCAAAATTAACCATTTGATTTCCTATTGACATACTTCAGTGATCATTCCATTTCAAATAGCTTAGCAATGTTATGTCTGGATATTTTATTGATATGATTGTGTCCATAAGCCCACTACTAACACCATATTTGATCATTACAGGACAGTTTTTCCGACTGCATTAATTTATATTTTTCTACATTTGGAGATGTCTGTCATTCACCATAGAATTTATGTCAAAGTCATGTGGTATCAAATTAACACTCCCCCGACATCACACATATTCACTTAGCTACAAATCTCTCCTGTACACCACAGCATCATCAACAAACAGTCCGAGGTTGTTTCTCAGACTGTCCATTCTAACACTATGTCTCTAGAGAATATAAGCAGTCCTATTGCATTTCCATGTGGAACCCCAGACAGTACCCTTGTGACGGTTGAACACTAGCCTGCAAGAAAAAGGTACTGGGTCTACTACTTCATTAGTCTTTAAACCACTCACATAATTGGGCATCTATCGCATATCCCAAAGATTTGTTAGCAGTATGTAGTGGGGCACCATGTCAAACACTTTAAGGAAATCCAAGATATGGAATCTTGCCTGCTGACTTTCATCAATGGTTCTCAGGATATCATGTGCTAAGAGGTCACATCAAATGATGTTTTTAAATCTGTGCTGATTTGTGGACAGATGCTTTTCCATCCCAAAAGAATTTATTCTGTTCTAACTGAGAATATGTCTGAGAATTCTGCAGCAAACTGGTGTTTAGGATACTGTTCTGTAATAATTGCAGATACGTTCTTTTATCCTTGTTATATATAGGAGTTGCTGGCAGTATTTTGCAGTCACTTTGGACTTAACACTTGATATGACATTCATGACCATGTGTTAAGTAAGGGGCCAAAGCTGCAGAGTACTTCCTCTAAGAATCAAACTGGTTTCCATCCAGACCAGGTAAGTTATTCGTTGTCAATTCTTTTTCTTCTCTACACCAGGGATATCTGTTACTATGTCCATCAGACATAACTCTATGTTAGATTTGTGGTTAAATCCACCTAACGCAAAACAACTTGTTTTGTTGTAATACCCAAGGTGCCTTGCATAAGGTGGATTTAAACACAAAGCTAATACAGCCAGCACAGGATATACAAGAGCTGCACCATCACAAAATGATCAGAAGTCTATGTGATGGTCAAATAATGGTATGTTTGTACAATCCTTCAACATGAAAGATTTCTTAAACATAAAATTAGTGATTTTACAATGGATCAAAATTTTCTTGTGTTCTAATCATGGTCTTTTGGTAAGGTACAACTGTCGTGGTTGTACGATTTGTGCTTAAATATTTTTACAGAAACACTACTTTTTACTAACTTTTACTTGTTGTTATTTGCACACCCTTTTTTGAACTGACATGCAACAGAGGCTCTTATTTGAATTTTGTTACTAAACCACAGTGAAATGATCACTTCACTCCCTGAAAACAGTAAAACATGTGAAATGACAACTTCTTCATGTACAGTGCTTTCCAAGGAAGAGATTCTAAGGCTTTTAGAGAAACCTCCAAATGAAAACACAGCAGTGATTTCAGGTTAAGACAAAAGAAAGAAAGATGAAGGGGTTGGAACTGTGGATTACTATGAAACATGCACACAAATTCTAATCTCTAACCTGAAGTGAATTTTTAATAAATATCACAGAATTTGTATGTGGTGTCCATTCTTTCAGACATGTCTGAAAGAACAGACAACACATAGAACTTATTATACATTACCATATATATACGGTTGAAGCTCCAGCGTCCATACATAAGATGGGCGAAATCTCCTCAATACTCACACACACACACACACACACACACACACACACACACACACACACACACATACACACATATAATAAAAATAACAAAACATTTGGCTGTTCTTGTATTTACGCTTGCTTCTCTTGAGAACACTTTTTTTTTTTTTTAAGTACTGTTTGTTGTGGACTGAAAGTGGGGCTTTGGAGTATAAAACAATTAGGCTACCGCACCCTGGAAAGTGTAACTGCAGAAACAATGTAAACCAACGAGACAAGTGCAATAATTGTTTTTGTGAGTGGTCAAACTGAATGACTAAGACATACAAAATTACCCAAAAAACTCATACTAGAAAAAGACAAATAAATTGCATTGCTAATTAAATATTTTTACACCTGTCACCTTCAATCAAATAAGATAGACAACTGTTACTATTTAAGGAATTTTTTTGTTTCTCTCTCAAGTATATTTTGTAGAATAATGTATGCCATTCAGGAGTTTGGAGTTTCACATATAAATTCATAAAAATCAACACATGAACTATTCTGAAAATGAGTATTTGTTGTAATTATTTCCTTTACAGTTTGCATATTAAATTGTTCTTTTTGTCAGTCCAGAAACTGGAATACAATTCATGTCAAGGAGAGCTAACACAAACTCAGTAATAAGCTGGAAATTTTTGAATCAGATATCTTCAAACACAAGTAAGTTGAAATTGAGAGTCCATTTATCACCAACACACTTCACGACACACAATTCATTAATTTCAATTCACATGCCATATATTTTAGTCTCATTCACTTCCACCGAAGGAGGTGGCTCAGTGATAAGACACTGGAATCACATTCGGGAGGAAGGTGGTTCAAATACCTCTCTGGTATACAAATTTAGGTTTACCGTAATTTCCCTAGATCAATCCAGGATACTTTCTTCGAAAGGACAAGAACGATTTCCTTCTCCATTCCTACCAAAACATCCGAGCGTTAGCTACGTCTCTAATGACCACGCTGGCGACGGGACGGTAAACCGAAATTTTAATCCATTCCTTCTGGTTCACTTCCTCCAAAAGCTGATCTTCACACTTTCAAAATATTTTCATCAAATCCCGCTAAAGTCTTAAGATAGACTTCCAGCAATGAAATGGCCAAACCCATTTCTCAAAATCGTCAATTAATCTCTCTTAAAATAAATTTGAAAATCAGGCTATTTCAGCAAGCCATCTTCTTGCAATGTAACGTAAAAGCATCCCTTGCCATGTGACATTACGTAATACGAACCAGAGAAATTCAAAACATATGCCTCATTCAATTTGAGTTAATCAAAGCCTATTTTCATTAATGTTTGATTATGATTATCTTAGTTCTCCATTTGGTTACCTACTCCTTAAAGGGACGTTAATATCTTTTCAATATACAGGATGGCTACTAAAAATGGGATAATACACGTCCCATATTTACTTTGTCGGGACAACGGAACACTTAGGCAAAATAAGGGATGTCTGGTCACCCTAGCCTATCAAGCAGGAGACCCGGGTTCGAATCCTGGCCAGGTACACATTTTCAGCTTTATCTATTCACAGTTAATGGCATAAACTACATGAACATGAAAAGATTTGAACTGTGATACTCCTGTAAATGCATTTAAATGAAAACAATTATTTTTTCATGTGGACACTAATTGTTTGTCAGTCATTACAGCACACTTGTTGCCCTCATGCCACTGATTCAAATAAAAACTGACAGATATTCTGTTTTTGCGTAACAGGTTAATTGGTGAGTCTGCATAGAACCTCTCTACTGGTCTCAGTCAGAACCTACATATTGCAGTTCAACTAGTGGTAGATTTTGTCCATCTTGTGTATGGACACTGGAGCTTCAGCCGTATATTTATAATAAATAATAACACCATCAGCTGTATTCTCGTTTTATTATTTATTGGCAACCAGTTTCAATGGACCAAGGCATCATCTTCGGGCCATTATAAAAGGGTAATCTGCATTTCGCTGAGTTAAAAAACAACAAAATAACTGGTGTCGCAGATTTAACATTATACTGAGGAGGACCAACAGGAACTAAGTGCCTGTAGTTCCTGTTGGTCCTCCCTGCTATAATGTTACATGAATGTGCGACACCAGTTATTTACTTATTTTTAACTCAGCAAAATGCAGAGTACTGACCATGGGAACATTAAGAAACACGTCCACACTGTGGGTATAGAGAAATAAATTACCAAGTGTAGACTGTGTGGTGAGGAGGATGAATCCACTTCTTCCAATGTGAAGTGTCAGAGGGAGATACAGAATATTCAGGTTATCAAGTCCTGAAGAAATTGTGTCTAACAAGGAACTATTAATGTGTCTCTTACACAGGCCCAGCAGTTCATATTCAGTCGAAGATTGTAGCTACCAAAAATGCCACCCACTCCCCCTCCCCACCCACCTATAGGAACTGTAAATAGAGTATATTTTTTAGAAGTATTTGAATTCTTAAGATGTTATTCACTTACTAAAATGCAATTGATCAATGCCTCCATGTACATGTCACACCCTCTCTTATCCACACCACACCCCTTCATTTGCCACCTCTGCTACGGTGGGAAACCCTGTCCCACAGGTGCATTTAATGTGCTGAATACTTTCAACACTGTTCGGTTATGTGTAATTTGTGTCAACAGAAATGACCATAGTGATTTTATTGTCTAATGGGCAAAATGGTTAACTTTAAAACACTTGAGTCCAAAGCTGACAAATTTAATTATTATTTTTGTTCAGTTGAAGCAATCGATTGGGCTTTATCCAGTTTCTAAAGTATGTGGACACTGATGAGTTATTGGAAGCTGATGCTGAAACCAAAAACATTTTCATGTTTTTTAAAAAGTATAAAAACTGAATGCAAAAATAAATAAATATCAATGACACACTTAGAATACCGGCTGATTCAAAAAATATATTACCCACTTATTTACGATTTAGAGGGAACTTCGGACATGAATGTTTGTTAAGTAACTCAGGCCCAGAAATACCCATTTAAGAGATAAGCAAATTTTTAAACAACGTCAAAGGATACACTGCATGTGCATCAACCAACTCTAATCTGTGAACTATAGCTTATTCTCGAAGTTTTGACCACTATTTTCACTCCAGAAAATGTACCCACTAATAGTGTATGCATGCACGAACACACACACACACTATATATATAAAGTAGATGAAGATTACTTACCAGGCGAAGGAGCACAGGTAGTGATAGTAACAAATAGCAAACACACACACACACACACACACACACACACACACACACACACAAATGCAAGCTTTCGCAATCCAGTTGCTTCTTCAGGCATAAGGGAAGGAGAGAGAAAAGGAAATGATGAGGGTTTTAAGGGAGGGGGTAAGGAGCCATTCCAATCCCAAAAGAGGAAAGATATACCTTGGGGGAAGAAAAAGAAGGAAAACAAATACACACACACACACACATTATATATATATATATATATATATATATATATATATATATATATATATATATATATATATATATATATATATACTACAAGTCCTGGGTGTACCCAATGATATCTACCATATCCTATTAAATGGCAAGGACATCATCCTATAACTCCATGGATGCTTGTAAACAAAACTCTTCTGTAGCCCCTCAAATAATATTCCAGTATTAAATCAATCTACTGCAATCTATCTACATGTTTGGTGGATGTGCTGACAGATGTCACGAGAACAGTGCAATGTTGCACCATCATACTGGAACCGGATTGTCCAATGGTATGCAGTGATACATTTTTCAAATGCTATATGATGATGTCTTGTAGGAAGACACGTAGCTGTGACATGTTGTACATTGCAATAAAAACCATGAGCCAATGACTCTACCATGAATAACACACACCCAAACATTAATATCAAAACAAAGTTGAAGTCCATCGGGATTTGTGGCAGCAGGATTTTGCTCATTCCAAATGTGGCATTACAATAGTTTGTGAAATATGCTTCATATGTGAAAAGAATGAGGGAAGTACAGAACATGAAAATTGGCACAAGTAGTAAAATCAGCTGCACCTAATGCCTTCAACTTCTGGAGGTGTTAATGAATGAAGTTGCTGCTCACAGTAAAGTCTCCCAATGCAACTCTTGGTATACATCCATAGCCCCTGTGACATTGCAAGTATTTGTCAAGGGGTATAGTCAACTAGTTGGAGGAATTCCTCTCCCACGTCAACAGTGTGGTGCACCTGGCCAAGATCATAAAAGTTCACAATGGAGATATTAACCTTGCAGCCATAATTGACAGGCCAGATCGGGAAATCGTTTATCATCAACCGATCATTTCTTCGAGTTTGACCATAAATGGGCTAGATGAGCACTCCACTAAATCAACCACTCCGTAGGAACTAATGTACACGCCACAAATAATGATTACACAGAGAGGCAATGAATTAAAATTTCTTCCATGGCCACACTTCAAACCTGAGTCTCCTGCTTAATAATCAGTTGCTTTATCCATTCCCCTCCCTCCCCCACTTATTTCAGATAGATTGGCCCTTTGCGGGCATGAGTTGGTTGTTGTATGTTGATTGATATGTTTTTGGGTCAGTTATCTTGTTACAGAGAGTGGGTAGACCTCTGACTGAATACAATGAGCTATCACGCTAGCACCATTCAGAAAAATGTTCAAAAGTTTGTAAAGCTTATGGAACTTAACTGTGGAGTCATCAGTCCCTAAACTTACAAACTACTTATGAACTAACTTATACTAAAGACAACACAAACATCTATGGCTGAAGGAGGATTTGAACTTTCGATGCGGGTGGCCGCGAGATCCGCAACGTGGCGCTGCGCATCGCTCGGCTACTCCCGTGTGGCCACACCATTCAGACACTGTGGTATTATGAAATGTCTATGCACAGAATACCCTAAGTACATCTCCTTTCACAGCAAAAACTTCAATTCTGCCTTGATATTGATTACAATCATTCTCTGACATAGCTTGAGACTAGATCTGTTTCAGAAATATGTATTTATTTGATCTTAATGTACATTTGTTTAATTAAATTTTGAGTTTTTATCTGAATAAACACGACATGACATCACAAAATACATCATGTGCAACAAGAAACTGATTAGTATCAATGTTTATTGCCTTGCATCAATCATAGTTGATTATCTTCCAAGCAGCGCATTCTGGAAATGAATTTACTGAAAAGCATTCCCCTCCCACATTTGCTCTACAATGGTATAACAGCAGTTCTGAATCACCCTGTATAGCTAAAGTTCAAAGCTTTTCTTACGATCATGAACAGCTTATTTAAATCGCTATAATGCTTTTCACAACCTGCAGAAATGTAAATGCTTGGATTTGCAGTTCAGTATTTAAGTTTGTGGAAATAAGAATGACATTTACACTATTCACAATTATTCATAATTTAAAGAAACGAAAAGTAGTCTTACGATTTTCACTGTTGGCTTTCTCAATGTACCCACACTAAAACCTCAAAGGCCGGAGTCTTTATCTACTCTATTCCCTAATTTCATTGTCTACAGCATTCTCATTTTACCTTGTGCTTCTCACCACAAATGTATTAATATTTGTTTTAAGAGTTTTTTCCATGATACCTGTAGTTTCTACAATGATAAAGAAACTAGAAGTACAGCACAGTGACTGTTTTACAGTTTTTTAGTTATCTTGATAAACCTCACTTGGTAATATGATCATACATGTATTGAACAGAAGACAAATGTTTATAAGGATTTTTATGGTACAGCTGCACTGAATGTCTACAAGCCATGGTTTTATATGGTGAAACTGGCAAGCTACCTATCAGCTAATAAGCGGACAATAGTTTGAAAAACGGCTTTTACTGCTCATTTACGGTAAACTCTAAGATTAAGCATCCAATATCCATGAAATCAAAAAATAATAAATAAAATAAAATGGAATAAAAAATGTAATGCTATCCTACAAAACTTATCCTCATTCTTTTTTTCAGGTTAGTTACCTAGTTCAAATGTTTGTAAATCTATGGTAATTAACTGCTGGGTTATTAGTCCCTAGCTTACAAACTACTTTAACTAAGTAAAACTAACCTAAGAACACACACACACATCCATACCGAGGGAGGATTCGAACCTCCGACGCGGGAGGCCTCGCGATCTGCAACGTGGCGATTCAGGCTACTCAGCTACTCCCGTGTGGCAGTTACCTAGTTCATAAATGCTAAAAAGTATATCTTTTCAGACAGCTGTACAGCTGTTGTCATAGACAGGAAGGTTACTATACCACATGATACTTAACCGCATGTACATACACATATTCACTCAAATCCAGCGTGGTTATTTTCCCACTCTGAATTTTTTGACTGGGTACAGCTACTGTGCCCATACCAACCAGAAAGCTTGCTCCTACTACTGAAATGGTAGTGGTTGTCTTTACATGGCTGTTTTAGTGTTGACAAGAGTGGGCAATGGGAAATTGTTCACGGGTGTTTTATCCTGATGAGAGACCAATCGCTTTCAATCAACTGATAATGTTATGCACAGTGTCTGTACAGCAAATAAACATTTTGATCATAAAATTTTGCCTGCACTGATTATAGATTACTGTAAGTGTCTTAACAGGATAAAATATATTCAATTCTGAATATCTACATAAATAAAACATCCTGTTTAACAGTTAAATATTAGTTCTTTTTAACATAACACAAATTTCAGTTTGCTTGTATGAAAATTATCTTACCATCTCTATCCAAAACATCAAAAATATAAAAGTTTCCACCCTTCATAACCAATATATGTTTTGCAGCCTCATTTTTGAAGAGGCTGTCCTTTCCAATACCAGGTATCCGGGTGGAATTGAATAAACTACTGTACTGAACCATGTCTAATGGGTATGCCTGTTCAAAAGAAATGAAAGGACATTAATACAAGTAGCCATTTTCTACTAGAAAGACACAATGGTATCTCAGACACACTTGCCTTAAACATGTAAGCTCCATACCATGACAATGAGGATGGAAGAAGACGACACACTGTTCGGAAGAGATTAGTGTCACTCTTCTTTGGATTTAAATGAAAAACTTCTGGATCAAGAATTTCATTTCTTAAAGATCTCATAAACCTATAAGTTATAATGGAAATCGTGAATCATTATTTGTCCATGCACAAATTCAACTGTATATTTTTTTTATTCATTATATAAATATTACACATTCTGAATGTTATTTTAATAACAAAATTACACATTCAGGATGTCCTTCAAGAGAGGAAAAAGGAGATTGTAGATTTTTGAAACTTAGTACAGTAAGTCAAACAAGATCAAGAACAATATACACATAGCATATATATCCAAAGATTTTGTAAAGCTATGGCACACAAAAATCAGAATAGTTGGATCAGGAAAAGAAGCTCAAATCCTCTTGAGTTTGTATTTTGAAATTCATTTCAGTCCCTTACATGTACATCATCACTGTGGGCTTAAAGTACTCTTGCATTACCATTACTGTCCACTGTTTTATTCATTTCACTGTGTTATATTATCATGACACACAGCACATCTAAACTGATCTTAATAAGAGATGAGCCTAAAAAGTTCTATGATCCTTCAGTGATGTTTAGTGATGTCAAAATTATACTGATAAAAGACTTGAAATACACTATTAACAGCCACAGCAAGAAGAATAATGGAATAGCGTAGTAATTGCATTGCCAGCAATGAATACTCCAACATGAGAAGGGAGAAAAAAATAAAAATTTTCTTGGTGTAATTAGTATAAGCAAGAACAAGACACAATTTAATCTGTATGTGATTTGGTAGTTTGCAGGGTACAACATTCAATACATATTGGGCAGTGACAACAGCTCAAACATGGCTGGGCAGTGAATCAAACTAAGCTCAGTCAAAAGGTATAGGCAAGTTACTCTATGCTGCAATAACTCTGTGCCTGAGTTCAGCAATCATGGCAGGTGAGAAGAAAAGCTTGTCAGTCTCTTGGTAACCCATGATCAGATAAGTGAGAGATCTGGTTAACACACTAGGCAGAATGACAGTCAAAAACACAACAACTGCTATTGTGTTACTGTGTTGACAGATAAAGCTGTGAGGACGTCTTATGTGAAATGAAACCATTGGCCTCCACACAACAGAAATGTAATGCCTACTATCCATTATTGGCTGTGTGAACCAAAAGTGATTGTGTCACTTATCCAATAGTGTTGCATAAAATTACACAAGGTGTTAGGACTGAACAACAATGTCAAATGCAATCTTGCAATATTTGTTCTCTCTGCAGGCTCAAAACCCAAATATACCCATCATGTTGCAATATGGAGCACCTAATGATGCGGGGCCTGCAAATGACACAAAGCACACCACTGTTGGCACACCTCTATCAAAGAAAGCCACACATTCACCACACTAAGCAACTGCAGAGTTCCAGATGTTATTGCATTGTCTGTGTGGACACGTCTTGCTGTAACCAAGTCCACTTACTGATTTAAATCTCAGCTAGATCTGAAATAGGGGTTTACAATTAATACTGCAGACAGCAAATAAGCATGAACTATAATTTTACACACACACACACACACACACACACACACACACACACACACACTCACTAAGTCAGGAACGTATTTCTTCAACTAATGTACCAACCCAAATGATACTGAAATGCGAGACGTTACTTACTATCTTTCACGACAGTGCTTGTTTATTAACATGCAGAATGACAAACTGTCCAACAGTTTTATTTATTTATATTTATCATATTCTGCAGGACCAAAATGAGGAGCAAGCCTCCATAGTCATGGAATGAGACAGTACATGAGATTGTAATAAAAGAGTCGTACTTGATAAAGTAAATATAGCCAGTGGCACAGCATGGGGGCAGGGGGGTTAACGGAGCTGAAGTCGCCCCCCCCCCCCCCCTTAGGACCTCCCAAAGTTTTTTCTTTTTTAAACAGTCTGGAACCGAAATTTGAAATAGTACACATGTAATAAATCAGAACGTAACTATAATTTGCCAAGCACAAGTGACAGTGGGTCGCCAATGTGATGCCGCTACTGACAACATATGCTGCTATCACTGTGAGCAGTTTTAATGCCGCCGTGACCAATTTTGATGCTGCTGCTATTGATACTGCTACACTTAAGTTAAGGGCCAATTTGTAATATGCGGTGAACCGCTGCTTGGCGGGTCAGTGGCGCCACCGAGTGGAATCTTATGAAGGCCACCAAAAACTACGAACAACAATAGCGTTGGTTTAGTTCAATTTTTACAAATAGAGTCTCATGTTAATTAAACAGTTATAACATTGGTGTACTGCTTATATTTCTGATAGCGAATGTTAAGAACCCTTTACCATTAATAAATCCAGTAGACCAGAGGGGCCCACGAGAGAAGGGGGGAGGGAGGGGGTCATGACGCAAACTGTGTCATTGAAATATCTGGGGGTGGGGGGTTGAGTATGCTGTAAGGCGCACACACACAGCCGATAACATACGTCGGAAGTCGGCCGCGAGAGTGCGCCGCGGAAAAATGCGGCAAACGCCAGAGCACGCCACGGGCGGGTCAATGACCCAAACAGCGCGGAGTTGTGCTCTGCGCGCAATGTGTTGTTTACGAGGTACGAGCGCACTTCGCGGGTACTCGTACAGCCAGTGCACGCCAGTGTTCTGTGTAGCAGTGAGAGAGTTGTTTTCCGTGACTACAACATTGGCGACGAGTGCAGTATTTTTTGTTTTCCTCCGCGCGTTTTCCGTCTGAAGTGGTTGTTCGTCTTACACAATGTCTACGGGTTCTTCCATTGAGATTCTGCGTCGCCTCGTCGAACAACAAGAGGTTTTTGAATCGGCGATTCACGCTCAGAACCAGGTATTACAATCTCTTGCTACAGCCTTGTCTAGTGGGTCCCAACCCCCGTCCACCCCACCGGTTGTTTCGCCCCCCGCGCCCCCTCTGTCTTATCCGCCACCTTTTCCGGCGTACGACGAGTCCGTCGAAGAGTGGGACGCTTATGAAAAACGGTTAAGACAACATTTTCAAGCTTTTGGCTGGTCTGATGGCACCTTATGTCGTGCGTTATTCCTGTCGTGGCTGTCGCCTCGTCTGTATCAGCTGCTTTGCCAACTCGCCCCCTTGCAGGATCCTGCGTCGCTGTCTTTCGATCAAATGTGCGCCCTTTTTTCACAATATTACCGCAAACGGACTCATGTGATAGCGGCCCGTGTTGAGTTTTACTGCTGCAGGAAGCAGCCACAACAGTCTTATCGGGCGTGGGCCGCGGACCTCCACGGTTTAAGCCGTCGTCGTCATTTTGTTACGGATGTGCATAAAGAATCGTATGCCGATCATATGGTCCGGGACGCTATTATTCGGCTCACTCCCGATCGCGAGGTTCGCGAACGCGCTCTCCTGTGCGAAAATCCTTCACTTTCAGAGGTTCTTAACATTGCGCAGTCTTTCGAGGTTTCGCGGGCGGCGGGCAACCAAATTGAGGCTTGGTGTGAGGTGGCGGAAATCCAACCCTCTTCTTCCCCATTACAGGCAGGGTCGCAAAGGGATGACGTGGTCGCGGCAGTCCGCGCGCAGCGTCGGCGCCGGCCCATTGCACGGCCGCGGAAACTCGGGCCAGGCGGCGTGCAGTCACGCGACCGGAAAATGCTTCCTTCGTGTCCCTCCTGTTTTGTCGATCATGATAGACCTGACTGTCCCAAGCGGTGGTCCACGTGTCATCAGTGCCACAAGAAAGGTCACATTGCTTCTGTTTGTGCCTCCAAAATCCAAGACGCAGAGATGGACGTAAATTGCGTCTCAGCGATTTCGGTTGCACCCAACAAGCTCTTTATTGACGTCACTGTTTTCCACAAACAGTTGCGTATGCCAGTGGACACAGGCGCGGCCGTCACCTTATTGAACTCAAAGACATATTTGGATCTGGGTTCTCCCTCTCTCTTACCGGTGTCACGGAAATTGGTCAGTTACAATAAACAAAATATTCCGATCCTGGGACAGTTCTCAGCGCCTGTTACATACAAATCTGTCACTCATAGGCTCACTTTCCTTGTTGTAAACAATGCTCACACGGACAACTTGTTTGGTCTTGACGCCTTTCAGGGGTTTGGGTTCACTATTTCCGACGACGTCAACATTGTCTCTGACCAGGTGCCCTTCCCGCAACTAGACTCTTTACGCACCGAATTTTCGGCGCTGTTTTCGGCGGGGTTGGGCTGTGCTAATAATTTCGAAGCCCACATCACCTTGAAGCCCTCCGCCAGGCCCCGCTTTTTCCGCGGTAAAAAAACCGTCGGGGCGGTTGCGCCTTTGTGGCGATTTCAAACGTTCCGTGAACGCCCAATCTATCATCGACACTTAACCATTGCCGCGCCCAGACGAGCTTCTTGCGAAATTGGCGGGTGGACAATATTTTTCGAAGATAGATCTCTCTGAGGCGTATTTGCAAGTTCCTCTCGACGCTGACTCTCAACGTCTCTTGGTCCTGAACACGCCCTTTGGGTTGTACCAATACTTGAGGTTGCCCTTCGGGGTGGCCAGCGCTCCAGCAATTTTTCAGCGTTTCCTTGAACAACTCACACTGTCTGTGCCCGGTTGTGTCAATTATCTCGATGATATAGTAGTGTCCGGGTCCTCAGCCGATGAACACTTACGCAACTTACGGGCACTGTTCACGGTACTACAGGAGGCGGGGTTGACGTGCAACCTGGAGAAATGCCACCTTTTTCAGCCTTCTATCACGTTTTTGGGGTTTGAGGTTTCTAGTGAGGGTAGCAAGCCCCTCCATCAGAATGTCTCTCCCGTGTTGGCTCTCCCTCGGCCGACTTCAGTCAAGGACCTGCAAGTGTTTTTAGGGAAGGTCGCTTATTATCATAAATTCTTGCCGGGGGCTTCATCTATTGCGAAACCCCTGCATGACCTGCTGCGCAAAGGGACTTCCTACCATTGGTCATCGGCCTGTGAAACAGCATTTTGCACATTAAAGGAGCTGCTGCAATCGGCTCCCTGCCTCGTCACCTATCAACCCGGCCTCCCTCTTGTCTTGGCAACGGACGCCTCTCAACATGGGATTGGGGCAGTGCTCGCTCATAAATATCCAGACGGATCTGAGCGACCGATCGCTTTCGCCTCTAAAACGCTCACTCCGGCCCAAACCAGATATTCGCAAATTGAGAAGGAGGCCCTTGCTATTGTCTACACTCTGAAGAAGTTTCATGTCTTTCTGTATGGCGTAAAATTTCATCTCGTAACTGATCACAAGCCACTGGTTTCTCTCTTTCACCCTTCGGCGTCACTACCGGACAAGGCCGCTCACCGTCTTCAGCGTTGGGCGCTGTTCCTATCTCGATATAACTATGCGATACACTTCCGCCCTACATCCAAACATGCCAATGCGGATGCGCTCTCCCGGCTTCCGGCTGGACCAGACCCAGACTTTGACCAGGAAGAATTGCTGTGCTTTCATGTTGACTTAGCCGCTCAGCAAGCAGTGGATGGTTTTCCCCTCACGGGTGCCAAGGTGGCTCGGGCTAGTGCCGCAGACCCGGTCCTCCGCAAGGTGATCCGTCTGGTCCAGCAGGG
This sequence comes from Locusta migratoria, assembly GCA_026315105.1. Lineage (NCBI taxonomy): Eukaryota > Metazoa > Arthropoda > Insecta > Orthoptera > Acrididae > Locusta > Locusta migratoria. Next base: position 17,526,478 of record CM048755.1, read on the forward strand.
CTGGCCTGAGACTCCGCCGAAACGGGCATCGGACCCCCTCAGAAACTACTACGCATTTCGACACCGTTTTTCTGTTGTAGATGGTGTGCTTCTCCTTGATTCTGAGGATTCCTCTCCTCGGGTCGTCATTCCATCGGCCCTCCGCTCAGAGGTCCTCAAGCTGCTACACGCCGATCATTGGGGGGTATCTCGTACTAAGGCATTGGCCCGCCGCCATGTGTTTTGGCCGGGCCTGGCCAGCGACGTGTCTCGTATGGTTACCTCGTGCTCGCTATGTGCGCAACATCAAGCCTCCCCTCGGGCAACATTCGCCCCCTGGCCTCAACCTTCGCAGGCCTGGGATCGCCTACACATTGATTTTGCGGGCCCCTTCCTTAATGCCTATTGGTTGCTGGTTATTGATGCCTTCTCTAAGTTCCCTTACGTGGTCCGTTGCCTTTCAACCTCAGCCACGGCCACGGTTGCCGCCTTGTCACGCATTTTCTCGATTGAAGGCCTTCCCACTACAGTGGTGTCCGACAACGGTCCTCAGTTTGTTTCCCGCGAGTTTGCCTCCTTCTGCAACACCCGAGGTATCCGCCATGTCCTGGCCCCACCCTTCCATCCGCAGTCAAATGGGGAGGCTGAAAGATTTGTTCGCACCTTTAAGACCCAGTTAAAAAAATATGTGGCTCGGTACCCTTCTGATGTTGCCCTCGATCAATCTCTCTCATCTTTTCGGTTCACCCCGTTTGGCGACAAGAGTCCTGCGCAACTTCTCCATGGCCGGCAGCCCCGGACTCTGCTTCATCTCCTGCATCCGAGCCCGGGACATTCATCTGTGTCTCCATCTTCTCGCTTCCGACCAGGGATGGCTGTCTGGGCACGTGGGTTTGGACGTCGACCGAAATGGATTCCTGCCATCATCACCAGATGCCGCGGCCGCCGTCTCTGCGACATACGCACAGAAGACGGCATCACTGCACGTCACCACGACCAGCTGCGCCTGCATGTGGAAGAGCGGGAGCCCCCCATCCCTCAGCCGATGCTCTCGCACCAGTCTGCTCCACTAACCAGCCCACAGGCCGAAGAGAGGTTCCTGCCGTTACCTGCAAATTGTCTGCCTCCGCCAGGGACTGACCCAGGTCCCTCCTCTCAGGGACCTACACCTTTGCGGGTACAGCCAACACCCATGCTGGATTCATCTCCTCCTGATGCATTGCTCCCTTCGGGTCCACCATCACCAGGTCCGGGGACTGAGGTGGAGATGGAGACCGATCCACCATCACCGGTCCTGCCATATGGGTTGTCGGGGGAGGGGCGCCGACGCTGCCCGCGCTCCAAGTACTTCCGACCCTACGCAACGGTGCCTGCCCGCAACCTCAGTCAGAGCCCAACAGATGACGACGTCATGGACATTGCTCGCATCCGAGCCTCCCCAAGGGGAAAGGAATGCTGTAAGGCACACACACAGCCGATAACATACGTCGGAAGTTGGCCGCGAGAGTGCGCCGCGGGAAAATGCGGGAAACGCCAGAGCACGCCACGGGCGGGTCAATGACCCAAACAGCGCGGAGTTGTGCTCTGCGCGCAGTGTGTTGTTTACGAGGTACGAGCGCACTTCGCGGGTACTCGTACAGCCAGTGCACGCCAGTGTTCTGTGTAGCAGTGAGAGAGTTGTTTTCCGTGACTACAACAGAGTACTTTTGGCCAGCCTGGGAGGGGGGGGGCTTTATAAAATAATTTACAGAACGTGAAATAAAAGTTATTTATCTTTAAAAAATGATGCCCACCCCCCTCCTCCGTACCAAATCCTGGCTGCACCACTGCATATAGCAATCTTAAGCACATGACAGGTCTAACAAGGAGACCACATCGGTATTGAATTTTAGAATTTCTTTATATTTATGGTATGTGAAGTTCAAAACTTAAACAACAATCAGCCAAAGCTATTCAAGGCAACTCTAAAAAATTCTCGAGAAAATTGACTTTGAAGTTTTGCAAGTACACATAAGTACCAATAATTAAAACAGTTGCAGCATCTGTCTGTGGAGCTCAGGTGGCAGTGTTCTGGTCTCTCAACCATAGAGTCCATGGTTCGAATCCTGTTGTGAAATTTCTTTTTATCACCCCCTCCCCCCTCCCTGAATTCAGTTATATAAAACATTTTGGGATCTATAATTCTACATGTTGTGTCAGTTTTGGTTTATGTGTATGTAGATGAGCTAGCACCTTGTCACGTAAAACGATCATTGACTAGGTTAGCTGCTTGGAAACTATTGATAACTATGGAAATGACTTCCAAAAACAGAGTCACAGCTCTTCACAAACTGAACAATCAAAAACTACCTAATCAACTAATAGTAAACATGTTTTTTTTCCCTTGAAACCATAATTATTAACAACCTTTTATAAAATATGGAAAATTACGAATATACAAAAATACCTGCATTTTTTGTAAAATAAATTACCATTAGGCCTTAAAATTGTGTAATTATTCAAACACAATGGAAAAAATCGAACCACCGACCCTATGGTTGTAAGGCCACAATGCTACCACCGGAGCTACACTGACATATGCTGCAACCGATTTAATTATTGGTATTTATGCATACTTGCAAAACTTCAATGTTGATTTTCTCATATTTTTATTTTAGAGTTACATCAAATGGTATTTGGCTGGTTGTTATTCGAGTTCTGAACTTCACTTACCATAAGTATTAAGAAATTCTAAAATCCAATACCCATGTGGTCTCCTTGTAAGCATAAATGAAAAGAAGCAACAATGTAACAGAAATTAGCTTAACTTTCATTCCTCCAAGAATATCGACAGAATATAAAGAGTGAGCCATGAGGAAACATTTCAGTTTAGCCTTGAAAGTGCAAAGATTACTTCTAAGCTCTTTGTATCATTGTGGCAGCTCATTAGAAATGAATATGGCAGTAAACTGTCAAGAAGGTGTAATCCAAATGCATATTTGATTTCTGTGTAGTATAAACAGAATGAAAGCTGCTATCTCTTAGGAGTAACAAGGTATTATTAACAACAAATGTCATTAAAGAAAATATATATTGAGAGGCCAATGTCAGAATTCCCAAGCTACTTAACAGGGATCACCAAGAGGTTCACGAGCTTACACCACATATTGTTCAAACCACCCAATTTGAGGCAATAAATAACCTTTTTGAATCAGAGGAGCTATCCCATACATCATAAGTGAATGAAAATAAGCAAAGTATACTTTTTTGGGTTGAACTATCATTTACTTCAGAAATGGTTCTAATGGTAAGAAACTCAGCATTTAGTTTTTGAACAACATCCTGAGCATGGACTTTCCACTACAGCTTACTATCTATCTGAACACCTAGAAATTTGAACTGTTCAATCTCACTTATCATACACCCATTCTGTGCAATCAAAAAGTTAGTTCTTGTTGAATTGTGTGTTGGAAATTGTAAAAACTGAGTCTTACTGTGGTTTAGCATCAATTTATTATCTTCAAGCCACAAACTTATTTCTTTAACTGCATTATTTGATATGGCAACAATATTTCAAACACCATCCTTTACTACCAAGCTAGTGTCATCAGCAAACAGAAATATCTTAGAACTACCAGTTATCCTTGAAGGCATAACAGAACCCTGCAACACCCCTCCCCTCCCCCTTAATTATGCACCACTGAGAGTTTGTATCACAGCCATTTTCAACACTGTAAAGGATCACTGTTATTGAAGTAAGGGGTGAATCAATTTTGAGCTACTCCCCATACTCCATAATATTTCAACTTCTGCAACAACATCTTATGAACAACACAATCAAACACTTCTGGTAAATCAAAGATTATGCCTAGCATTCACAGTACTTTATTTAACCTATCAAGTTACTCACAGACAAAAAAGAATGCAGCATTATCAGTTGTTAAACCACTTCTGAAACTAAACTGTACATTTCAAAGCAAATTATGGGAACTGAAATCATCAATTAACCTTGAATATAAGCCTTTTCAATAACTTTGGCAAAACCTGATGTTATAGAAAAAGGTCTAAAGTTATCTACATTATCCCTTTCTCCTTTTCTATAAAGTGGTTCCACTACTGAGTGTTTCAATTCGACCATTCCAAAATGAAATAAAAATATTGCTAAGCAGTCGAGTACCAGAAGGGTAAAAATACTTAAGTATTCTGCTAGGTACCCCATTATATCTGTAAGAGTTCTTAGTCTTTAGTGATTTAATTATTGACTCTTATCTCTTCCTTGTCAGTATTAATGGAGGACAACCTCAGGAACAGTGTGGAATGCTATTTTCTAATGTTGTTATATGATTATCTGTAGGAGCTAAGGTTCTGTTTAATTCACCTGCTATATTCAGAAACAGACAAATCTTCATTACACACTTACTTTATTTCGTCAACTCAAGAATGTTTAGATGTCTGTAAAGCTTATGGGACTTAACTGAGAGGTCACCAGTCCCTAAACTTGTTGTTGTTGTGGTCTTCAGTCCAGAGACTGGTTTGATGCAGCTCTCCACCCTACTCTATCCTGAGCAAGCCTTTTCATCTCCTCATAAGAATGACAACCCACATCCACTTGAATCTGCTTACTATACGCGTCTCTTGGTCTCCCTCTGCGATTTTTATCCCACACACTTCCCTCCAACGCTAAATTCACAATTCCTTGACGTCTAAGAATGTGTCCTACCAACCTATCCCTTCTTTTAGTCAAGGTATGCCAAAAATTTCTTTTCTCCCCAATTCGGTTCAGTACCTCCTCATTAGTTACGCAATCCACCCACCTAATCTTCAGCATTCTTCTGTAGCACCACATTTCAAATGCCTCTATCCTCTTTCTGTCCACACTGCTTATCGTCCATGTTTCACTCCCATACAAGGCAACACTCCATACAAATGCCTTCAGAAAGGACTTCCTTAGGCTTAAATCAATATTCGATGTTAACAAATTCCTCTTTTTCAAAAACGCCCTTCTACCCATTGCCATTCTGCATTTTATATCATCTGTACTGCGACCATCATTTGTTATTTTACTGCCCAAGTAACAAAACTCATCTACCTCCTTTATTGTTTCGTTACCTAATCTAATTCCTTCAGCATCACCTGATTTTCTTACACTGCACTCCATTACCCTAGTTTTACTCTTGTTAATGTTCATCTTATATGCACCTTTCAGCACACTGTCCATTCCGTTCAATTGCTCTTCCAGGTCCTTTGCTGTATCTGACAGAATTACTATGTCGTCGGCAAAACGCAATGTTTTTAATTCTTCCCCCTGAACTTTAATTCCTTCTCCAAATTTCTCCTTGCTTTCCTTTATAGCTTGCTCAATGTACAAATTGAACAACATTGGGGAAAGGCTACAACCCTGTCTTACTCCCTTTCCAACCACTGCATCCCTTTCATGCCCTTCAACTCTGACAACCGCTGTCTGGTTTTTGTACAAGTTGTAAATAACCTTACGCTCCCTATATTTTACTCCTGCTTGCTTCAGAACTTTAAAGAGTTTATTCCAGTCAACATTGTCAAAAGCCTTCTCCAAATCTACAAAAGCTAGAAATGTTGGTTTGTCTTTTCTTAATCTATCTTCTAGGATAAGCCGTAAAGTGAGTATTGCCTCCCGTGTTCCTACATTTCTCCTGAACCCAAACTGATCTTCCCCGAGACCGGCTTCTACCAGCTTTTCCATCCTTCTGTATATAATTCGTGTTAATATTTTGCAACCATGACTTATTAAACTGATGGTTCTGTAGTTTTCACACCTGTCTGCACCCGCTTTCTTTGGAATGGGGATTATTACATTTTTCTTAAAGTCTGAGGGTATTTCGCCTGTCTCATACATCCTAGACACCAGTTCAAATAGTTTTGTCATGGCTGGCTCTCCCAGAGACTTCAGTAGCTCTGAAGGGATATCATCTACTCCAGGGGCCTTGTTTCGACTTAGATCTTTCAGTGCTCTGTCAAATTCATCTCTCAGTATAATATCTCCTATTTCATCATCATCTACATCCTCTTCCCTTCCTACAATAGTGTCTCGAAGTTCATTTCCTTTGTAGAGCCCCTCTATATACTCTTTCCACCTTTCAGCTTTCCCTTCTTTGCTGAGAACTGGTTTTCCATCAGTGTCCTTGATATTCATAGAGCTGTTTTTCTTATCGCCAAATGTTTCTTTTATCTTCCGGTAGGCTGTATCTATTTTTCCCCTATTTATACATTCTTCTACATCCTTGCAATTGCCTTCTAGCCATTCCTGCTTAGCCATTTTGCACTTCCTGTCAATCCCATTTCTTAGTCGTCTGTACTCCATTTTGCCTGTTTCATTTACTGCATTTTTATACTTTCTCCTTTCATCGATTAAATTTAGTATCTCCTGTGATATCCAAGGATTCTTTGTAGGTCTTGCCTTCCTACCTATTTTGTCCTCTGCTGCCTTCACTATTTCATCTCTCAATTTTACCCATTCCTCCTCAACTGTTTTATTTTCCCCTGTTTCTGTCAATTGTTGCCTGAAGCTCCCTCTGAAATTCTTAAGAACTTCAGGTTCCTTCAATTTATCTAGGTCCCATCTCCTTATTTTCCTACCTTTCTGTAGTTTCTTCAGTTTCAGCCTACAATTCATAACCAACAAGTTATGGTCAGAGTCTATGTCTGCCCCTGGATATGTCCTACACTTCAAAACCTGGTTCCGAAATCTATGTCTTACCATTATAAAATCTATCTGGTATCTCCCGGTGTCTCCTGGTCTCTTCCACGTATACAACCTTCTTTTGTGATTCTTAAACCAGGTGTTTGTTATAACTAAATTATGTTCCGTGCAAAATTCTACCAGGCGGCTTCCTCTTTCATTCCTTTTGCCCAGACCATATTCACCCACTATCTTCCCTTCCCTTCCTTGTCCTACTACCGAATTCCAGTCTCCCATGACAATTAAGTTTTCCTCTCCCTTAATTGTCTGAATAATTTCCTTTAGCTCCTCATATATTTCTTCGATCTCCTCATCATCGGCAGAGCTAGTTGGCATATAAACCTGTACTACTGTTGTCGGTGTTGGCTTCGTATCTATCTTGACAATGATAATGCGATCGCTGTGCTGGTCATAGTAGTTTACCCGCATTCCTATTTTCTTATTCATTATCAATCCTACTCCTGTGATACCCCCAACTGATTTTGTATTTATAATCCTGTACTCACCTGACCAGAAATCCTGTTCATCCTGCCACCGAACTTCACTAATCCCCACTATATCTAACTTCAACCTATCCATTTCCCTTTTTAAATTTTCTAATTTTCCTACTCGATTAAGGGATCTAACATTCCACGCTCCGACCCGTAGAATGCCAGTATTGTCTTTCCTGATGATCACATCCTCCTGAGTAGTCCCCGCCTGGAGATCCGAATGGGGGACTATTTTACCTCCGGAATATTTTACCCGAGAGGATGCCATCATCATATGTTCATACAGTAGAGTTGCATGTCCTCGGGAAAAATAACGGCTGTAGTTTCCCCTTGCTTTCAGCCGTTCGCAGTAGCTGTGTGGCAAAGCCACATTAGCTGATGTTACAAGGCCAGCTCAGTCAATCATCCAGACTGTTGCCCCTGTAACTACTGGAAAGGCTGCTGCCCCTCTTCAGGAACCACACGTTTGTCTGGCCTCTCCACAGATACCCCTCCGCTGTGGTTGCACCTACGGTACGGCTATCTGTATCGTTGAGGCACGCAAGCCACCCCACCTCGGCAATGTCTGTGATTCATGGGAGTGGTCCCTACAAACTACTTATGAACTAACTTATACTAAAGATGACACAAACATCATTGCCTGAGGGAGAATTCGAACCTTCGACGCGGGAGGCCGCACAATCCGCAACATGGCAATCCAGACCGCTCGGCTAGTCTCGTGCGGCTTCTTCAACTCTGTCCTGCTGACCAGATACTTTCTTCTATACCAAATATATAGTTTTAATTTTACCACGAGAATTAGGTATTCTTTCTGCAGACCACATACTTTTTGCTTTCTTAATGATGTTTTCCATACCCTTACGATGCTGTTTTTAATGGGCCACTGCTACTCTATTCTGACTGCTGCTAACATTTTGATATATTTTCCATTTTGTTCTACACAATACTGTTATTCCACTTGTCAGCCACACTGATAGTACCTTGTTTTGAGTGTTCTAAAGTAAAGCGGCTTTCAAAAAGCATGAGAAATGTGTTAAGGAAAGAATTATATTTATTGTCTATACTATCAACACTATAAACAATCTGAAAATCTGGTTCCTTAATTAGGTTAGAAGAGGGCTCTATTTGCAACTGGATTAGCTTTTCTAAATAGTTTACAATTATATTTAACAGATGTTTGAGCATGAAACTCTTTTAAAGTTAAAATTTGTGCATTGTGGTCTGACAGGCCATTTACTATTCTGTGCCCCTCTAATAACAAAGATGAATAAAAATGTTGTCTACAGTTGTGCTGTTGTTGCCCTGCACTTTATTTGGAAAGAATACTGTTTGCAGCAGGTCATAAGAATTAGAGAGATGTAAAAGCAACCTTTTCCTTGCACAATCACTTACACAATCAATGTTGAAATCACCACATACAAGTAATTTTTTTGTACTTCCTATAAAGTGAACATAGAACCCTCTCTAGCTTGAGCAAATATGTTTTAGAATCAGAGTACCTACAAATAACAATAGTTAGAAGTTTATATCCACCGCAGTAGACCACTCCTAACAAACAGCCGTGGTGTGAACTCTCAATGGTGCACAGTTAAGTGGGGGTGACTCGCAGTTCTGTTCTGGGACAACTGTTGTTCCTCACTTATATAAATGATATCCCTTCCAGTGTGACAGGTAGTGCTAAAATATTTATTTTTGCTGATGATGCCAGCTTGGCAGTGATTATGTTGGCAATATTGATGCAGTAACAAATGATGCTATTAAAGAAATAAGCACATGTCTTTTAGAAAATAAATTGATGTTAAATCAAGTAAGACTCAGTTTTTACATTTTCTAAGACACAATTCAACAAAAACTGACATTTTGATTACCCACAATGGGCACATGATAAGTGAGACTGGCCTATTCAAATTTCTAGGCATTCAGATACACAGCCAGCTGTCGTGGAAAGGCCATGTTCAGGATCTTGTTCAAAAACTAAATGCTATGTTGTTTACCATTAGAACCATTTTTGGTAGTCCAACACAAAAAATAGCCCAGTTTGCTTATTTTCATTCGTGTATGTTGTATGTTGTAAATTTTTTGTGGTGATTCCTGCGATTCAAAAAGGGTATATAAGGCACAGAAACAGGCAGTACAAGCAATATATGAGGTAAGTTTGTGTATCTCTTGTTGACCCCTGTTTAATAGCCTCTCAATACGTATTTTCTGTAAGGTTGTTTGTTGTTAATAATATTTGGTTATCCTCAATGTGAGATTACCGCCCAATAGAAATATTGGTAATTAATAGCGTTTAATAATTAAACAGTATGAAGTTCACTGCAAACATTGACCATGCCAATGCACTAACTGTTACACAATTTTAATCTTATTGATTATGGTAGCAATGTATGTACGCAGTTGGGTGACAACATTTATAGTTAGGCCATAGGTAGAAATTCTCCACGTGAGATTTGCTGTGTGCTTGTAGCTGACGGGAGGCCAGCGAGCAGGCCGACGTTGGTGGCATGTTCCAGCTTAGGATTTTCCAGGCTTGTTTCCGGTGAGGGGAGAGAGGGACAATGGCGAGTGCCAGGCGCAGTGCAGTGCACAGCGTGCAATAAAATATTCTAATACTACTTGCATTTGAAGTAATACAATGCAGTTAGGAACCTTTAACGCCCTCATTACAAAATGGCCTGTTGATAAATAAACAATACATTAGCTGATATAGTCACATCTGGTGTAACATGTTTAATTGACAATGACAAGTAATAAATTACCAATGAATACAAGACAGTTACACAACTAGTATGGCAATGTTTGTTTATAAAAATAATATATTAACTATTTCTCATTTTATTTTCAATTAATCTTGTGTATTTTATCTTGAAATATTCAGTTAAATCACTTATCTGTGATATAAGAAATTGCACGATTATAATAAATAGTACAAAGGATGTTTATACCAATATAAAAACCTAAGAAGACATTTGTTTAATGTGTAGTGTAATTATTTTGATTTTAAGTAAAGTTTTAGAAATGTATTGGCTGAGCGCTGTACGTTGGCAAGTCGGTTAGAACAGCTCACTTGGGGAAGTTGATGACGTAGGGTAAAAACCTGGCAGTTGGGCTATTGGCGTGCGCGGCCCGGGCAGTGAGGAGTCGGGAGCGAGAGGGGTAGCTGGCCAGGCGCGGCATCGCTCTGCACGGTCGGCATGTAGATCTCCAGGTGGAGACTATAGATTTTTGTGTGGCAATTGCCAGGTGTGGTTGCTCGTCGTAGACTGCACCAAGTTGAATCGAGTGCTATTGTGTGTTGTGAATATTTAGCCAGTTGGAACATGGTGTGCATCGCACTGAATTAAAGTGACTGTGTTTTGATAATGTAACACGTGTCGTCGCATAGGCATGAACATAAACGGTGTTTGAGACAGGCACATGGTGTGAAAACAATTTGCGACAAATATTCATTTTTGTCTGGGGGCTCACGAGCTATAACTTTATTTGATAAATGTGTCGAGGTGTTTTTGCATGTTTAGGAATTTGGTTCGCAGTTGGTGGTTGTGAGTTTTAAAAATTAATCTTTCCCTATTTTAAACTCTCACCCTGATTTTCACCCTCGCACCAAGAATTAGCAGCTTTCATTCGATTAATACTAGCTAGAAATCTTATCTTCATTTGGATTGCATCTCCTTTACTCTTGTGCAGAAAGATGTGCAGTATTCTGTTCCATTCATTTTTAATAAGCTGTCACAAGCTTAGTAGAAATCCACGCACTTTCATGGCTAAATGGAAAAATTCTCTCATGGCTCATTATTTCTATTCTGTCGATGAATTCCTGGGAAAGTTAGAAAAGTAAGCTAATTTCTGTGTTATGTTATTGCTTCTTTTCTTTATACTTAGACCTATTATGTGCTTTAGTACCTTTTTTGTGTTCTAACTAAAAGCTGCTTTAAAAAGAGCACGAAAATGTGTTTAGGATAGCAATATATTTACTAACTATATTAACAGCACTGTAAACACCCTGAATCTTTTTCCTTGATTAGGTTAGAGAAGGCCTCTATTGCAACTGGATTGGCTTTTCTAAATGGTTTATATGTTACAGATATTTGAGCATAAAACCCTTTTACAGTTAAAATCTATACATAATGGTCTGAAAGACCATTCACTGTTCTGCTAACAGAATGCCCCTCTATTAATAAAGAATGAACAAAAATATTGTCTGTCATTGTGTGCCAGTTCCCCGGCACTCTCACTGGAAATAATACTGTTTGCAGCAGGTAATAAGAATTAAAGAGATCGAAAAGTATCCTTTTTCTTGCACAATCACTTACACAATCACTTGAAATCACCACATACAACTATGTTTTTGTACTTCCTGTAAGTGAACAAAGTACCCTCTCTAGCTTGATCAGAATGTTTTAAAATCAGAATCAAGGGACCTATAAATAACATTGACCAGTTTAGCTCCACTGCAATGGACCAATCCTCACAACACTCAAATACCTTTTCAGTGCAGCATTTAGAATCATCAACGGACTCAACTGTAATACCTTAATTGTAATACCATTTTTCACGTACATGGTCAACCCCCACACTGCCAAGGACTCTGGAGAAACGGACAGCCTCTGAATTGTGACATTAACAAGTGTTTTGAAATAGCAATAACATCAAAGTCAACATATTCAGGCTGTGCACTAACATTATCTGTAATACCTTGTATATTTTGGTGAAATATGCTAATTCCTCTTATTATTTGGATACGTCAAATTTGCAGAATGTGGGCCCTTTTTAGAGGTACTACCTTTATAAGCAGGAATATCTATCAGCTGACTTCAGTCTTAAAAACTGAAGCTGTACCACCCACTACTAAAGGAATTTTTCCATGAGTGATCCCCCAAACCTTTGCTATACTGTCACCTGTAAGCTTTGCCAACCTCTTCTTCCCATACCTATTGTGGTGTATCCTGTGCCTAGTGAACCTTGACCTGATGATAGACTCAGCTGGTACCACTCAAGTGTGAGCCATGCCTTCTGCTATCAACGTCTTCCCCAGCCTCATGTTAACACATCTGACAGCTGTAATCTACATCTACATAAATACTCCACAAGTCCGAATGGTGATGCCTATACTGACGTAACCTCCCAGCCTGCAAGATCCGGTTATCAGAGGGTAGGTTCACTTGTAGTTGGGAACTCCAACGTTAGGTGGGTAATGGAGTCCCTTAGGATTATGGCTGCTTGGGAGAGGAAGAGGGCCAATGTGAACTGCATTATCACACCAGGTGGAGTTACTCCAGATGCGGAATGGGTCCTTCCAGATGGCAAGAAGAGTACAGGTGCATCAACTGTAGGTGGTGGATCATGCCAACGATGTATGTCAATTCGTATCGAAAGAGATTATCTCTGGATTTGAACGACTGTCTGAAGTGGTAAAGACTGCCAGTCTTGCTTGCAAGATGAAGGCAGAGCTTACCATCTGCAGCACAGTTGACAGGACTGGCTTGCAACCTCTCAGATAGGATGAACACAGATCTATAATCCATTGATCTAACAGTTGTAAATTATTGTAGCTGTGTGGGGAAAAGTTCCAGAGCTCCTAGTGCTACTAGAAAGTACTGCAGCTCAAATAAATACAGGAAGTGAAACCTGGCTAAAGCCAGAGATAAGTTCAGCTGAAATTTTTAAAAGGGACTAATGATTTCAGTAAGGATTGATTGAATAAAATAAATTGTGGCATATTTATAGCTAGCACATGTTTATCCTGAAGGAAAATTCAAGTAGTTATTTACTGTGAATTAGTATGGGTATAGGTTATACCTGATAAATGGAATAAATTAATAATTGGTTATTTTTATTAACCCCTTGAATCAGGCAATTTGATTACAGAAATGTTCAAAGAAAGCTTGGATAAAATTTCAAAAACATGACCCAAGGATAAAATTTTAATAGGTGGCAACTTTAACTTACCCTCAATATGTTGGCAAAATAGATGTTGAAAACTGGAGGTAATCAAAAAAACATCATCCAAAATTGTACTGAACACATTCTCCAAAAATTATGTCTTATATTATTACAGAGATCCGGATCCATGATGCCGATCTGCACAAGTAGTTCCCTTCTTGGCCTGCCAATCATTGTATTCATTCCCTGGGGTGACAATGTGGCCTGGGGCCCAGACAAAGACTACTGAAGAGCCAGACCTGCTGAAAGTTGATACAGTGTCCTGAATAGCTCATATCAAGGGATGTCTAGAGAAACTATGGTCGAGGGCTTGCAAGCCAATCAGAATGTCACTACATAGGACAAATGACTTCCCAGGGCTAGAACGGAGGTGCTCAAGAGCACAAGAAATGACAATCAGATCTGCAGTAGAAATACTGCCCCCACAAGGCAGGGAATGTTGTTCAATGTGATCACTATGGACAAAGGCAAACCCAGTTCAACCATCCATGATGGAACCATGACTGTAAACAAAATCTGCATCACATAACAAGTCAATAAGAGCCCCAAGCTGATGACAGAGACTCTCTGGTGGTACTGATGCTTTGGGGTCTTGTGCCAAAACCCATGTGGAGCTGCAAGTGAGGGAGTGACCAAGGAGGCAATTGGGAAGGATAGTGGAAGGCGGAAGGGTGAAGAAGGTATTCCAGTGAAGAAAAAAGGGAGTGAACCCAGGCCGTGATTGGGTGACCTGACCTAGATTGCCGTCATGGAAAGGGAACTGCATAAGATAGAAATAAGAGCCTGCAGTTTGGGTGATCGGGCGATGCATGAATGTGGGTAACGTACTATGGCAGCAGCCGTTGCTGGTGGAATTGCAGGGGAGGGACCCCTGCTTCTACAAGAAGGCTTGTCACTGGTCTAGTGTGAAAAGCACCCGTTGCTAGCCTGACACCACAATGGAGGATTGGGTCGAGGATCCATAATGCTGAAGGCAATGCCGAGTCGTATATCAAGCTCCCATAATCAAGACAGGATTGGAAGAGAGACTTGTAGAGCTGTAAAAGAGCTGTTCCTGCAGCTCCCCAAACAGAGTGTCTGAGGCACAAAGAATATTGAGGTGACACCAGTACTGTTGTTTAAACTGGCAAAGGTGGGGAGCCCATCTGAGCTGGGCATGAGGACTATGTCAAGTAAGTGATGTGTCTCCTCTATGTAAAGTAGTTCATTGGCAAGATAAAGCTCTGGATGCAGGTGAACCATCCAATGATGACAAATGCATGACACGAATCTTAGATGTAGAGAATTGAAAACCTTCAGTGAAGGCCCAAGATTGTGCCTTGCCATTCAGCTACACTCATGCTGGTGGCTCTAAAGTATAGGCAAAAGTTATCAGCAAACAGGGAACAGGAGACCAATTAGCCAACAGCAGTTGCAAGACCATTAATTGCCACTGACAAGAGGGGGACACTTAGGACAGAGCCCTGTGGAACACCATTCTCCTGTATATAAGGGAGCTGAAAATGTTCAAATGTTTGTTAAGCTTATGGGACTTAACTACGGGGTCATCAGTCCCTAAACTTACAAACCACTTATGAACTACCTTATACTAAAGACGGCACAAATATCCATGCCCGAGGGGGGATTCGAACCCCCGACCGTAGTGGCCGTGCAGACCGTGTCTGAAGCGCCTCAGTCTCCTCGGCCACCGCGGCCGGCAAGGGGAGCTGAAACAGACCAACTCTAACATGAAAAGGACGTAAAGAGAGAAAGTTCTGAAGGAAGATAGGAAGGGAACCCCGTAAGCCTCATTCATGCAGCAGTCAGGATATGAAGGCGCCAGGTGGTGTCATATGCCTTCCAAAGATTAAAGGAGATGGCAACAAGATGCTCACACCAAGCAAAAGCTGTACGAATAGCCGATTCCAGTGAGACGAGATTGTCAATTGTTGAATAGCCCTGATGGAAGCCTCCCCAGTTGCGAGGCCAGTAAGCTGCGAGCTTCAAGGATCCACATGAGCTGCTGACTCGCCATATGTACAAGGAGTTTACACTAACATTAGTGAGGTTGATAGGGCTATAACTGTTTACCTACAGTGCGTCAGCACCAGTTTTGAGCACTGGGATGGTAATACTATCCCGCCATTGGGATGGGAAAATGGCCTCTAACCAGGTGCAGCTGACGAGGGCAAGCAACTGACCCTGCGAGTCTGCGGAGAGGTGGCAGAGAAATCTGCTGTGGATGCAATCCGGTCATGGAGAGGTGTCAGGGCTAGTTTTGAGGGCACTTTGGAGTTCCCACACACTAAACGAAATGTTACATGTTTCCTGATGGCATGTGCAAAACAATAACTGCTTACATTCAACCTGCTCTTTAAGGACATGGAAATCCACACTGTAGCCTGATGTTGCAGAATTGTGGGTGTAGTACTCTGTGGCTGTATCAGTACAAAGGGTACATTCAATAGAGAGATATGACAAACCCACTGAAAGGCAAAAGCCAAAAAGGCACCAAACCTGTGACCACACCTGACATCAGGAGGCGCGAGAACGAATGATGGTGACGTACCTTTCCCAAGAGTCCTGTTGGCTTTGCAGGATGAGTCGCCGGGATCGGGCCCGGAGCTGTTTGAAGGCAATGAGATGTTCCATAGAAGGGTAGCACGAATGCCACTGCAGGGCTCACCAACAGTTCTTGATAGCCTCAGCAATCTCCAGTGCCCACCAGGGCACTGACTTTCACCAGATAGTATCTGAAGAGCAGGGAACAGTTGCCTTGGCTGCAGAAACAAAAGTGTGATTGACCTGGTCAATTTCAGCACCTATATCAGCGGAAAATGGGGCAGTGACCGTAGCAACTGAGGTGTAAACTGACCAATCAGCCCCACAGAGAGACCCCATCTGAGTTGGCGGTCTGGGGGTTGAGACTGGAGAAGACATAGAAGAACAGGAAAGTGGCCGCTACCACAAAGATCATTGTGTACCTTCCAACTGAGGTACAGGAGGAGACCTGGGCTGCTGAAAGAAAGGTCGATGGCGGAGTATGTGTCATGCGCCAATGTGCCACTGTAAAATGCGGGAAACACCAGTGTTGAGGAGGCAAATGTCATGTTGTGTCAAGAGGGCCTCTATATCTCTACCGCGACCCAAAACCTGGGTTCCACCCTATAGAGGGTGGTGGACATTAAAGTCCTCCAAAAGTTTGGTTTGATTTTGAAAGGGACTAAACTACAAAGGTTATCAGTCTCCCCAAAAGAGGGAATGGTGGGGGAAGTTGGGCGACGAAGGCTGCAACGTCTGAGGGACACACTACTTCATCCAGGGCAAGGTAAACACAGCCGAGTGTAATTTCCTGTCCTACACTGATTCTGACAGCCACTTCCTTATTCTCAGATGACGAGGTGGTCTCTTTCTCCTTTTCCTTTTTTGCCTTCTTTTTCTTTTTAGAGTGGACACTTTTCTCTTTCGGTTCCTCGAACTAGGAGTGCTTTTCAGACTCAGCCTCATGGACCAAGGAAGACCCAGAAGCCCTACAACTCTTTGTCAGTGGCACTTTCAGCCACTGACTGGTGTCAATAGGGCCAGAAACGATGGAAGGAAGGGAGCCGGAGGAGGCTGACTTCTCCAGCTCAGGGGTGTGGACTGATGTCCCTGAGGTACACCAATAATACTTCACTGTCCAATGACTTCTCTCTGCTGAGAATGAGATTTTGTGTGCTGTTTGGTAGAAAATCCCAATCTGATATTCTGTAAGCTTGTATTTTGTTCCTTAGGCAACAGGGCAGAACCTTAATGAACATGTTCCAAAAGTAAAAAATGATGACATTCATTTGGAAGCCTGTAACTACTGCTTTCTGTGTCTACTGGAAGCAGAGAATACTCTGGGTTTCATGCAATCATTGCTTTCAGAACCCATGCTGATGACCACAGAGATTTGTGTTCTCTAGAAATATCATAATACACAAGCATAAAATATGTTCCAAAATTATATAACAAACAGATGTCAGAAATATAGGTCTATAGTTCTGCACATCTGATCGACATCCCTTCTTGAGAACAGATGACCAGCAGTTTTTTAACCACCATTAGGAATGCATCACTCTTCTAGAGACCTTAATTAACCTTCTTTCACATACTTTGTGTAAAACAGGACTGGTATCTGTTGCATCCAGTGGTCTCTCCTTTATTGAGCGATTGCACTTTATTCTCTATTTCTGGTAATTTCTTTTAATATCTGCCATTTTGTAGTTCATGAAACAATGTAGAGTCAAATTACAGTGTGACCCTACTCTGTAAACCAGCTTTGGAAAAAGATGGTTTGAGCTTCCAAATTGTTTCACATTGTGGATCTGTACTACTCTCACTAGGTATTATGATAGTTATCACAATGACCTCCATCTTATGTGTTAGCCTGTCCTTGTGATATACACAACTGGTTTTGGTAACCATACTACAAACTGATAGCTCTGCTTCCACTCGACAAGCAAGACTAGCTGTCTTCGACAAAACAGCCAGCTGCCTGTAGACATCAAGTATGGCAGCACAAGGCGAAGCCAGCCCAGCAGGCACAGATGTGGCAAGCCCGATACATATCTCTGATTACCACTAATTAACTGGTCCTGTCAAAATCTCAAGGAAAAAAATAAAATAATAAAAGCAGAAATACATCAAGTCTTGCAATGATGTCTAGTACCATAGCAACAAGAATCGCAACATCAGTTGCTTACTTAATTTTTGAAGTAATTGGTATCTTGTAATACTGATTTAAGTGAAAAGTAGTCCAAATCTAATCCCTGTTAACCTGCACTTTACATGTTCACTCCCGTTACAACAGCACCATCAAAAGTAATTTGACAAGGGCAAAGTGAATCATGAATATTAATCTCCATGTAGAGCTAAATCTTAATGAAGTAAGACAAATAAAAAAGACTGCAAAAAACAAAGTAACACTGTGCATTCAATGTGGAAATGGGAGGTGGATGTAATCATAAATAAACTAGTGTCAGTGTTTCAGAAAATTCGGGGACTAATTTTCATTACATAAGGGAGACATGCAAAGATGTCAAACGGGAGTTAGAACCAGCAAGGAAGTGGTGGGATACAATCAAGCCACCACCAAAAGTTGGTCAGTACTGTTCAGTGAACTGCACGGTCAGTGACTTTGCAACCACCTGTATGGCGACAGGCCACATGTACTAATACCGTGGCAGCCTGCTGAAAGTATTGCAGGATGATTACAAAAACTGTTTCCAGACTATTTAGTGTGATCTACTAACACCATTGATATTGTGAAAATGGAAAATGCAGTAGTTAAAAATACACAAAGCAGCTTATTATAAAAACTGCTGAGTAGTAATGCAAGGTCGAGCCTGTATCACTCTGTCCCTTACCAAGGTACAGATGTTCTAATATCCGTCATGTATGCTCTCACTGAGGTGTCAACATGTGACCACTATGTTCCAAGCCCTGAGTGAGATACATACTAACATCCTCTAACACTAATAGGTCGTCACCCTGCCACCACGAATACGGCGACATTGTAGCAACGAGGCCCCAGCAGGCAGAAGTTGCTGTACTCAGATGACCCTGTGACATACACCACAACTCTATCCCATCATTCACAGCAGCTGCAACCAGTGATTGTGAATGATCATAAATAAAGATGTCATTTTAATCATCATCAAATCACCTTCAGCTGCACAGCACACCCTCCTCCTACAGAGACTCTTAACACACACGAAACTACATGAAGTAATTCTAGGACACATCTCTTACACTATGTACAAACTGTTAGAAGCTAATGACTAATATGGGAAGAATTTTTTATGTTGGTAATAAAATAACCAGTTTTTAAAAGAATGATTTTCGGTGGGAATATGCAGCAAGTAACGTCTCCCTGAATTACACAATTACAATCATCCTGTTTCATGAATCACTCAACCTCTTTTATACCCTGTGAATAGTTTGTAAGAGGACAGTAAACACAATTTTAAGTATAAGAATGTATGACATTATGGTGAAATATTGGGACTTCTTCCAGATATTCATGATATTGTGGCATGATATTCTGATTGTTTAACTCACTGTTTTCTTCAGGTGCTACCTGAGACTGGTCTTTTGGTGGATCAAGTCCAGTACATATGCCCAGTCAGTGTTGGCCACTTTGTAACCAGTCTGCACCCAGAGCAACTCTGTGATGAAGCGATAAAAAAAGCAAAAGGCATTCCATTAAAAACTGGTGATGAACAAACTTTACATGAATGAAACTTCACTCTGCAGCGGAGTGTGCGCTGATATGAAACTTCCTGGCAGATTAAAATTGTGTGCCGGAACCGGGACTCGAACCTGGGACCTTTGCCTTTCGCGGGCAAGCGCTCTACCGACTGAGCTACCCCGACACGACTCACGATGCCGCCTCACAACTTTACTTCCGCCAGTACCTCGCCTCCTACTTTCCAAACTTCACAGAAGCTCTCTTGCAAACACGCAAGACTAGCACTCCTGGAAGAAAGGATATGGTGGAGACATGGCTTAGCCACAGCCTAAGGGATGTTTCCAGAATGAAACTTCACTCTGCAGCGGAGTGTGCGCTGATATGAAACTTCCTGGCAGATTAAAATTGTGTGCCGGAACCGGGACTCGAACCTGGGACCTTTGCCTTTCGCGGGCAAGCGCTCTACCGACTGAGCTACCCCGACACGACTCACGATGCCGCCTCACAACTTTACTTCTTCAGAGCTTCTGTGAAGTTTGGAAAGTAGGAGGCGAGGTACTGGCGGAAGTAAAGTTGTGAGGCGGCATCGTGAGTCGTGTCGGGGTAGCTCAGTCGGTAGAGCGCTTGCCCGCGAAAGGCGTCCCAGGTTCGAGTCCCGGTTCCGGCACACAATTTTAATCTGCCAGGAAGTTTCATATCAGCGCACACTCCGCTGCAGAGTGAAGTTTCATTCTGGAAACATCCCTTAGGCTGTGGCTAAGCCATGTCTCCACCATATCCTTTCTTCCAGGAGTGCTAGTCTTGCGTGTTTGCAAGAGAGCTTCTGTGAAGTTTGGAAAGTAGGAGGCGAGGTACTGGCGGAAGTAAAGTTGTGAGGCGGCATCGTGAGTCGTGTCGGGGTAGCTCAGTCGGTAGAGCGCTTGCCCGCGAAAGGCAAAGGTCCCAGGTTCGAGTCCCGGTTCCGGCACACAATTTTAATCTGCCAGGAAGTTTCAAACTTTACATGGTTTAAAGTGAGTGTGTGTGTGTGTGGGGGGGGGGAGGGGGGGGGGAATGGTATAAACTATATAAAAATAGGAGAGAATTGCTATATAAAATCAAAAAATGCACATCACCAACTGACAAACTCCAACCAACAAGATGGAAAAACAGTAGTGGGATGCAAGGAAGAGGCAATAACACCGTGAGTAGGCTGTACATCAATTTAAAGACACATAATCTGCACAAAAAGTTTTAAAAAATGTTTTCAATCTATATATACAAAACAATTTGTACAAACTTATATATCATTTACAGAACCACAGAAGAGGCTTTAAAAATTAAAACCGAAACGTTTCTGGTGTAAAATAATTGTCTTAATTGCAGCCAGCCCAATGTGGAAAAACTCTTATAGTTAATTTTAAAAGCTGCTGTGGAAGATGGCCACACAACCAAACATAGTATGCCCCTGGTATTGTTTGAATAGTCACAAGCAGCAACAATTCTTGGCAAGATATCCTCTTTGGCCTCTACATGTATGTACTGCACAAGTCTTTTCTCATGGCCCCACAAAACAATATCTAGTTATGTGAGATGAGGTGAACAGGAAACAGGACCAACTCTTCCTACCCACTTTTCAGAGAATTTCTGATTTACATTTTCATGAATTCTTAGTTCAAAGTGAAGCTGAACCTGTTGACAAATAAGTGGGATGTGATTGCCTTCCCTATAATCTTAGTAGTAATGAATAATATAATAATTGCAACAGTCTAGATCACAATATGATATTTATTTTATTTTATTATGATGACCAGTTAGGTTCAATAAAGATCATCCTCAGATCATGTCCATGGTGAGCTGCTCCATCTCTTGAGAATCAACACTACTCCACAGTGTATCCATTTGGCAGATTTAGGTCTTTGCTGCCAGTTCCTTGTAGGACTTAAGTACCAGTTGAACCATTTCATCCAACATTAACATCAAGATAACATCAATGTCCCAAACTGCTGGCAACAAGGAACTGTTTCTGCTGTTTCTGAACATTTTGTTTTCAGCAATCATTATGCCACAATAAGCACTTGTCAGTCAAAGTAACATTTCAAATTACAGTTATCTCCTGCTGGAGTTTCTATATGTGCTAAACAATGCGCTCTTTGGGCATATACCTAGAAAAACTTATTGTGCAGAAAACTCACTTCTGCTTTCCCTAAAAGAACTTGATTGGAAGGATATTACTGTGAATACATTGTCGTTTCACACCACTTTACTACTGTTAGCCCTGGAGCACAGCTAAGATATATGATCTTACAACCAAATATGGTAGAAAAAATAATTCAAATTTTGCTTACCACACATAGCAACAGTAAGCAAATGAGCTGCCGACTTTTCATACACTGTGCAGTGGTCGAAACATCGGCAATTCGTCTGCTAAGTGTTTAAAAAAATGACGTGGCCTAATACCCAGAATTTTTTTATTCAAAATGACACCGGCCGTGGAAGCCTATGAACTTATAATAGCAACAGTAGTTAAAATAAAGTATTCCTGATAGACTATTCAGACAGCAAATAAAAAATGCACTACTTACTCAATGCACAGATCATCCTATACATTTAACACTAAGTTATATTAAATGATGTAGTACTAAGTGATCATATTTTGCAGATTCTGTATGAAACTCTCACTCAAATAAAAAACCTGAAAATATGTGGTTACACATCAAGCTGAACAACAGAACTTACTGAAACCAACACACTGTGCTAAAATCACAATGAATAATATGAATAAAATAAAATTGCAATCTTACCTCAAAGAAGAGATAAGTAGGTTAGTAGCTCTAATAACTTGTGTGTTGTAATCATTGTTTTCTTCATTCACATACACAATTAAAGGGTTGTAATTTATAGGCAATGGTACTCTGTCCTTCAAATACATATCAGACCAAGGTTCAGATATGTAACTTGTATGTTTGTTTCTACTGTCCATTTCTTTTAGTTCTTCATTTAGTTGCTTGCCTTCCTTCGCAGCAAAATCACTTACGTGCTGCTTTGTAGTTTCAAACTCATTCTGTGAAAGTAACGGCTGCTGAGCAGCCAAGTATCGAGCACAAGTGTCCTCTAGTTTAGGAACTGGAAGCCTTGGTAGTGAAGGTTGAAAGTGGTATGTTGGAATTTGACTCTGCTGTAGAAACTGATATTCCGTATCAGAAGCCAAAAACCTAAAATTGTACAAAATAAATTAAGTGACAAATCTAATGAAACATCTTTACATAATGTATCATTGAACAATTACTGTTATATATTCATAAAATGTACACTACTGGCCATTAAAATTGCTATACCAAGAAGAAATGCAGATGATAAAAGGGTATTTATTGGACATATATATAGTATACTAGAACTGATGTGATTACATTTTCACGCAAAATCAGTAGCCAGAACAACCACCTCTGGCCATAATAACGGCCTTGATATGACTAGGCATTGCGACAAACAGAGCTTGGATGGCGTGTACAAGTACAGATGCCCATGCAGCTTCAACACAATACCACAGTTCATCAAGAATAGTGACTAACATATTGTGATGAGCCAGTTGCTCGGCCACCATGGACCAGATCTTTTCAATTAGTGAGTGCTGTAAGATGCAGATGCAAGCAAAGCCAAGCTATTACTTTGAGCATCGGACGCGAGAGTGCGCCGCAGGAAACTGTGGCAAATGCCAGTGCTCACCATGCACGAGCTATTGATATAAACAGTGCTGCGTGTGCACGCGGCCCTCAGTGTGTTGTTGACTAATTACAAGCTTACCTCGCGGGTGTCTGCACAGCCAGTTCATGCCCCATGCTATGTTGCATTTGTGTATATGTTAGTGAATAAAACATTGGTGATGAGTGCAGTTAGTTCTCCGCACATTTTTTATTCTGAAGTGGTTGTTTATCTTCGCACAATGACTACTGGTACTTCCGATGATATTCTACAATGCCTCATTGAACAAGAAGAGGTTTTTGCATTGATGATTCAGGCTCAAAACCAGATATTGCAATCTCTTGCTTCAGCCTTGTCTAGTGGGTCGCACACTCCGTCCACCCTGCAGGTTGTTTCGCCCCCGCGCCCCCTCCAACGTATCTACCACCTTTTCCAGCATACGATGAGTCCATGGAAGAGTGGGATGCCTATGAGAAATGGTTAAGATAACATTTTCATGCCTTTGGTTGGTCTGACATCACCTTGTGTCGCACGTTACTCCTGTCGTGGCTGTCGCCTCATACGTATCAACTCCTTTGCCACCTTGCGCCCTTGCAGGATCCTTCACCTCTGCCTTTCGATCAAATGGGCCGTGGAACTCCATGGTTTAAGCTGCCGATGTCATTTTGTAACTGATGTGCATAAGGAATCATATGCCGATCAAATGGTCCACTACACTATTATTCATCTCACCCCCCATTGCAAAGTTCATGAGCAAGCTCTACTGTGCAAGAATCCTTCTCTTTCCAAGGTCCTTAACATTGCGCAGTCTTTCAAGGTCTCGCAAGTGGTGGGCAACCAAATTAAGGTTGGTTTGAGGTGACGGAAATTCAATCCACTTCTCCTCCCCCCATTACAAACTGGGTCGCAAAGGGATGACGTGGTAGCAGCAGTTCGCACATAGGTGCGGCACCCGGGCAACTGGGCCGTTTCGCAGCGGCGTAAACTTGGGCCAGGCGGCGTGCAGTCAAGCAACTGGTCAATGCTTCCTTCTTATCCCTCCTGTTTTGTTGATCATGATAAACATGATTGCCCCAAGCGGTGGGCCACTTGTCATCAGTGTCATAAAAAGGGCCACATTGCTTCCGTTTGTGCCTCCAAAACCCAAGATTCCGACGCTGACATGGACGTCAATTGTGTCTCAGCGATTTCTGATGCACCCAATAAGCTCTTTATTGACACCACAGTTTTCCACAAAAGTTTGGGTATGCAAGTGGACACAGGCGCGGCCATTACTTCATTAAACTTACAGACATATCTGGATCTGGGTTCATCTTCTCTCTTACCAGTGTCATGGAAATTGGTCAGTTACAATAACAAAATAACTGGGACAGTTCTCGGCCACTGTTATATACAAATATGTCACTCGTAGGCTCACCTTTCTTGTTGTAAATATTGCCCATACGGACAACTTGTTTGGTCTTGACTCTTTTCGGGTTTTTGGTTTCAATATTTCTGACGAAATTAACATTGTCTCTGATCAAATGCCTTACCCACAACTCGACTCTATATGCGCTGAATATTCTGTGCTGTTTTCGGCGGAGTTGGGCTGTGCAAACAATTTCCAAGCCCACATCACTATGAAGCCCTCCGCCAGGCCCTGTTTTTTCCGCACTCGGCCAGTTCCAATTGCACTCTGTGACCAAGTCAAAGCAGAGTTGGACCGCCTGGAGGAAGCTAGAGTGGTACAATGGATTCCATCAAGTGAATGGGCAACTCCCATGGTCACTGCAAAAAAACTGTCTGGGCAGTTGCGCCTTTGTGCAGATTTCAAACGGTCTATGAACACTCAATCTATGATTAACACTTATCCGTTACCACATCCTGACAAGCTTCTTGCAAAATTGGCGGGTGGTCAGAAGCATATTTGAAAGTCCCTCTCTATGCTGACTCAACGCCTCTTGGTCCTTAACACGCCATTTGGATTGTACCAATATTTGAGACTGCGGTTCGGGGTGGCCAGCGCTCCAGCAATCTTTCAGCGCTTCCTCGAACAATTCACACTGTCGGTGCCTGGGTGTGTTAATTATCTCGACGATATAGTAGTGTCCGGCCCCTCAGCTGATGAACATTTACGCAACTTACGTGCACTTTTCACATTATTGCAGGCAGCAGGCTTGACATGCAATCTGAAGAAATGTCATTTCTTTCAGATTTCTATCACTTTTCTGGGGTTTGAGGTTTCTAGTGAGGGCAGCAAGCCCCTCCGTCAGAATATGTCCCCTGTGGTGTCTCTCCCTCAGCTGAAGTCAGTCAAGGACTTTAAAGTGTTTTTGGCAAAGGTCGCTTATTATCATAAGTTCTTGCCGGGGGTTTTGTCAATTGCAAAACCTCTGCATGACCTGTTGCACAAAGGGACTTCGTTCCATTGGTCATCGGCTTGTGAAAAAGCAGTTTGCACATTAAAGGAGTTGCTGCACTCAGCGCCCTGCCTCGTAACCTATCAATCGGGCCTCCCCCTCGTCTAAGCAACACACACCTCCCAATACGGGATTGGGGCAGTGCTCGCTCATAAATATCCAGACAGATATGTGCGCCCAATCGCTTTTGCCTCAAAGACACCCACTCCGGCCCAAACCAGATACTGACAAATTGAGAATGAGGCTCTTGCTATCGTCTACGCTCTGAGAAAGTTCCGTGTCTTTCTGTACGGAATAAAATTTCATGTTATAACTGATCACAAGCCACTGGCTTCTCTCTTTCATCCTTCGGCATCACTACCTGACAAAGATGCTCACCATCTTCAGCGTTGGGCGCTGTTCTTATCTTGCTATAACTATGCAATACACTTCCGCCCTACATCCAAACATGCAAACGCGGATGCACTCTCCCGCCTTTCGGCTGGTCCAGACGCTAAATTTGATCAGGAAGAGTTACTATGTTTTCATGTTGACATTGCTGCTCAACAAACAGTGGACGGTTTTACAATCACAGGTGCGAAAGTGGCTAAGGCTAGTGCCTCAGACCCGATCCTCCGCAGGGTGATCCATTTTGTACAACATGGCGGGCTGAGACCCTATCGACACAGGAATTTGACCCTCTCAAGAACTACTATGCATTTCGACACCGTTTTTCTGTTGTGGATGGCTTGCTTCTCCTCGATACTGAGGAGACCGCTCCTCGGGTCATCATCCCTTCGGCCCTCCGCACAGGGGTCCTGAAGCTACTCCATGCCGATCATTGGGGGGGGGGGGGGGGGGGTATCTCGTACTAAGGCTTTGGCCCACCGTCATGTGTTTTGGTCAGGTCTGGTCAGCGATATGTCTTGTATGGTTACCTCTTGCTCGCTCTATGCACAACATCAAGCCTCTCCATGAGCAACATTTGCCCCGTGACCTCAACCATCACAGGCCTGTGATCACCTGCACATTGATTTTGCCGGCCCCTTCCTTAACGCCTATTGGTTACTGGTTATTGATGCCATCTCTAGGTTCCTGTACATTGTCCATTGCCTATCAACCTCTGCCATGGCCACTTTTGCAGCTCTGTCACGCATTTTCTCGACTGAAAGCCTCCCCACCACAGTTGTGTCAGACAACAGCCCTCAGTTCGTGTCACACGAGTTCGCCTCCTCCTGCAATGCCCACGGTATCCACTATGTCCTCGACCCCCTTTTTATCCACAGTCGAATGGAGAGGCTGAAAGATTTGTTCACACCTTCAAGACGCAGTTGAAAAAATTATGTGGCTCAGTATCCTTCAGATGTTGCTGTTGACCAATTTCTCTCGTCTTATTGGTTCACGCCATTCTGTGACAAGAGGCCTGCGGAGCTCCTTCATGGCCGGCAGCCACAGACTCTGCTCCATCTCCTACATCTGAGCCAGGGACATTTGCCCATACCTTCGTCCCCTCGCTTCCGACCGGGATTTGCTGTCTGGGGGCGAAGGTTCAGACGTCAGCCAAAATGGATCCCTGCTGTTGTCATCAGATGCCGGGGCCGCCGTCTGTGACATACACACAGAGGATGGCATCTGTGCACATCATCACGACCAGCTGCACCTGCGTGTGGAAGAGCTGGAGACCCCTATCACCTGGCAGATGCTCTGCCAACAGTCTGCTCCACTACCCAGCCCACATGCTGAAGAGGAGTTCCTGCCACTACCTGCAAGTTATCCGCATCAGCCAGAAGCTGAACCAGGTTCCTTCTGTGGGGTACCTAAATCGTCAAGGATACAGCCACCACCCACACAGGATCTCTGGTATCCCGGAACGACATGTTTGAGAGCCCGCCAGACCACATGGACTATGACAGCAGCCGTTAGGCAGCTCGTACAAACTACTAGCGCTGCCATCGCCACTAGAGCGCTGCACGCCGTGGCGCGCCTACCGCGCCGCACTATATAGGGCCGGAGCCACAGCTCGTTCCTCAGTCTTGTGTTGACTGCGCTCCGTTTACTTTCGCTATTCATTGGTTATCTGGCTTCGTACTCTGCTCTGTCACGGGTCCGATTTGGCTTTCATTTGGATCTTTGTTTTTTCGAGTAGTTGTTGTTATTGTCGTCTCTGTGGTTTCGTGGAGTGTTTCTCGTTAGCGGCGATGCTTGATCGGTCGGTCGTCGCTAGTCGCTCCCGACCCAGTCAGGCCTTCGGTCACAATAGGATCCATATCCTCCTGCCACACCACTACCTTTGGGGCACCTGTCACCAAGCCCTGGGCCTGAGGTGGAGTCAGAGCCACAATCACTGGTCCTGCCATATGGTTTGGCAGGGAAAGGATGCCGACAATGCCCGCACCCCAAGTACTTCAGGCCCTATGCAATGGTGTCAGCCCGCCACCTCAGTCAGAGGCCAGCAGATGATGACACCATGGACATCTCTTGAATCCGATCTTCCCCAAGGGGAAAGGAATGCTGTAAGACGCAGAAGCAAGTGAAGCCGAGTGATTATGTTGGGCGTCGGCCAAGAGAGGGCGCCGTGGGAAACTGCGGCAAACACCAGCATTCGCCACGTGCGAGTTATTGGTAACAGTGTCATGTGTGCAAGCACCCCTCAGTGTGTTGTTGACTAGTTACGAGCTTACCTCGCAAGTGTTCACCTAACCAGTGCACGCCCCGTACTATGTTGTATTTGTGTATATGTTAGTGAATAAAACAGTGAGGGCTCTGAAGAATGTGCTGGCCAGGGCAGCAGTCTAACAATTTCCGTATCCAGAAAGGCCCATACAGGACCTGAAGTTGAAGTTGTTTGTTAAGCTTATGGGACTTAACTACGGGGTTATCAGTCCCTAAACTTACAAACTACTTATCAACTAGCTTATCCTAAGGACGGCACAAATATCCATGCCCGAGGGGGGATTCGAACCCCCGACTGTAGTGACTGTGCAGACCGTGACTGAAGCGCCTCAGTCCCCTCGGCCACCGCGGCCGGCACAGGACCTGCAACATGTGGTTGTGCATTATCCTGCTGAGATGTAGGGTTTTGCAGGGATTGAATGAAGGGTAGAGCCACAGGTTGTAACACATCTGAAATGTAATGGCCACTGTTCAAAGTGCCGTTGATGCTTCCAATGTGCGTTCACCGCTATGTCGCCAAACACAGATGCGACCTTCATGATGCTGTAAACAGAACCTGGATTCATAAAAAAAAAAAAAAAAAAAAAAAAAAAAAAAAATGATGTTTTACCATTTGTGCACCCAGGTTCATAGTTGTGTACACCATCCCAGGCGCTCCTGTCTGTGATGCAGCATCAAGGGTAACCGCAGCCATGGTCTCCAAGCTGATAGTCCATGCTGCTGTAAACATCATCAAACTGTTCGTGCAGATGGTTGTTGTCTTGCAAACGTCCCCATCTGCACCATCTGTTGACTCGGGGATTGAGACATGGCTACACAATCCGTTACAGCCATGCGGATAAGATGCCTGTTATCTCAACTGCTAGTGATACAAGGCCATTGGGATCCAGCACGGTGTTCCATATTGCCGTCCTGAACCCACCGATTCCATATTCTGTTAACAGTCATTGGATCACGACCAACGCGAGCAGCAATGTTGCGATACAATAAACCGCAATCACGATACGCTACAATCTGACCTTTATCAAAGTCGGAAACATGATTGTATGAATTTCTCCTCCTTACATGAGGCATCACAACAACGTTCCACTAGGCAACACCTGTCAACTGCTGTTTGTTTATGAGAAATCAGTTGGAAACTTTTCTCAATTATAAACTAAATGTACAGAAGTAATGACTCGTCTTCTAGATACAATTTTGAACAGGTCACTGAAACAAGTGTACCATGCGACTGGAAAAAAGTCTGATGACATTCCAGTCTAAAGAGTTACCAGACAAATGTGTTTAACTGCAGCCCTATGTCACTGACAAAAACTTCAAATAGAATTATGGAATGCATTTTGTGTTCATTTATGATGACATTTCTGGAATACAAACCTCTACTGATCAAGATTCAATCACAATTACAAATGAACCCACTATTATGGAACATGGCTTCTGCTGTAAAAGCTTCTACTGTAAAAAGCTGTAGTTAATACCTTCTTTTGTAGTTAGTTAACCATTGTTTTGCACTCTACCTAGTAAACTACTATTGACTTCCTAGTAAAGTAAACTAAGCGTATTAATACAATACTACAAAATGGACATAACTGAGGAGTCACCAATACCTTTCAACAAATAATTATTCACAGTTCAAATTTGAGTATTACCAAAAATCATGGTACCATGCATCAGCTTTGAACTGTAACATCATCAAGATAGTGGATACCTTGATCGAAAGTTATTTAAAATTTACTTATGATGTTGGTGGGCTGGCATACTGATGGTGGCAACAGAAGAGAGTGGCTGGAAATGAGGCAACCAATGCCAGAGCAGATGCAGGCAGCCAATCTGAATTCAGACAGTTTAAAATGTTATGTGAAAAAGTAATTGTAAGAAACAAAAAGACTTACATGAATGTTTTGCATCCAATCTTACGATGAATCATGAAATGGTCAAGTTTTATGTAGGGCGACAACAGTGTAGTGAACTAATGGTGACAACAAAATGTTTCCTTTATGAGGGTCAATAATTTACTGACCAGACAAGAGTACACACAAGGAACTTTCAACCATAGAGCAGGAACAGCATTAATTATTCACTTCACAGTCAACAGAAAGGATTATGCCCCTCATTCTGTGACTTAATGAAAATTTTATGTAAGTGTGAATTACCTTTTTGTGTTGACAAAGAAGTAAATGATAAATGGTATGGTTGACACGTTCTTGTACATACCCTTATTCGGTCAATACAGTAAATTAATCATCATCCCAGAGGCAACATTTCATTGTCACATGTTCTCATGCCATATTGTGACAAAACAAAACATTAAATGTTGAACAATATAATGTGTAATAAACAAGAAAATCTCATTAGATACTGTATACTATCATGCAATTGGCTTATGACATCATCTCACAACTCCCGCCATTTTCATCTGTTGCAACACTAGGCCGCCATCATCATTAGTAAAATTTAATATCTAACGTTTATACACAATGACAACCGTGGCATTAGACATTACAAAAATATTTTGATTTCAGAAAACATGGAACTAATGTGACAAGTGTGGGAATTGTGGGGAGGGGGGGGGGGTGGTAAAAACTAAATAAATGACAATCCTAATAACGAAAGACATACCACAACAAATAGTATCACAAAAATGAACCAAATGAAAACCTCAAAAAATTAACAAAATCAAAATAACAAATAAGATAAAAAAAACTGTAAAATGGGTATAAGGAGTTTCACTAGATTTATATAATTAGACTGAAATCTACAAACCCACACAACTGCACAACTGCAACAAAAGCCATTACCAGAATTATCACTTTGTATATCTCCAATAAAACCTGCACTCTCACAATACACCACAACTAAAAAATCAAACCAGACAAAAGTAACTATAGTATTCAATAAGGTACTATGAACTACTAAATATGAGCTTTTAATACCAACTACATACTTACACATCTAACTACAAAGTCATAAAAATCTACTACAAACATTTTTGACATATTCACCACACTGGGCTCACACTTCATACATTTTGACACAAGGCCATTTAACTGGTGAAATTTAATTTCAGTAACCTTATACTTACCCATAGCAGGAAGTAAAGGGTTAATAAGTTCATCATATAATTATACCTAGTACCAAAACTTAAATTTCAGACCATTAACAACAAACTGGATTATCAATTCTAAAACTAAAAACAAATCAGTAACCAATAAATCACCATAAACAAACGGCTACGCCTTCTCAATTCAGCCATGTCCCTCTCTCCATTGCCATCCTCTTCAAATTCTTCATATGATTTTAGTTCTGTTTCTTCTTTTATGTTGTTGAAAAAAGTCACCTGCCTCTTGAGGTTTTTCCTTTTTCTTTCTTCCCCTGTGAAACTTTTCCTTCAAATATATTCTTTAAGAACTAGTTGTGTCTCAATGTGCCCTATAATTTTTCCTTTCCTTCTTCCAACATACTTTAGCAGCACTATGCTCATTCATATTTGTTAACACCTGATCATTATTTTTTTCTATTCACCCAGCTTGTTTTCATCATTCGTCTTCAAATCCACATTTCCATTGCCTCCAGTCTCTTCTTTCTACTTGTCCTTTACATGTCTGTGTTAAGACACTCCAAACAAAAATGTTGGCAAACCTTTTCCTAATTTTAAAGCTTATGTTGTTGTCTGTAAGTAAATTTTCCAATGTTGGTTGGTTGGTGTTGGGTGTTTAAAGGGGACTAAACTGCCGGGTCATCAGTCCCCTGTTCCCAGCTAAGATATCACAGGATTTCATGTATGGTTAAAAATAAGCACCCTGCAACCAGTACACAAGACGTACAGGAAGACAGTGTTGGCCATAATTACAACATAAAAAGAAAAAGGTTGAACTAATAATCAACTATACTTAAAATCACAGCAGATGTTGGCTGGCTGATCACTAGGATAATAACGGATGAGCCAGCCATTCTGCACATACTACAACTGCCAGTCGGAAAGAGGACTGACAAGACAAAAGTGACAACAGATTAAAACTATAAGCGGCATATGCCTGAAGATCAGGCATATGAACCCACCATTAAAGCTTATGATAACAACCAGCTGCGCGAATAAAACCTAAAACACAGTCAGCCATAGAGGCGTCATCAGCTAAAATCGAAGGAAGTGCAGTAGGCAGGTTAAAAGACTGCCGCAATGCAGCTAAAAGGGGAGAGTCCAACAAAATGTGGACTACAGTCAACACAGCACCACAATGGCATTCTGGCGGTTCCTCTCGACGTAAGAGGTGGCCGCGCGTTAGCCACATATGGCCTATACGCAGGTGACAGAGGACGACTGAGTCCCTTCGAGAAGGCCTTAGGGAAGTCTTCCAAGCTGCTGTCATAGGCTTGATTGCACAGAGCTTATTGGGCATACTCATTGTTGCCCATTCGGAACTCCAGGCCTCAAAGATCTTTCGGTGTAGACCCAAGCGGATATCCCCTTCTGGAGTACCGATATCCAGGCACTGGCATGCGATGGCCTGCTTGGCCAGCTGATCAGCATGTTCGTTCCCTGGAATGCCAATGTGGACTGGGGTCCAGATGAAAGCCACAGAACGGTCTGACTTGCCAAGACTAAACACCGTGACTTGGATGGATCGCACCAAATGGTGTTTGGGGAAAAAGTGGTCGAGAGAGTGCAAGGCACTCAGGGAGTCACTGCAGATAAGATATGACTTCCTGGGGCATGCTCTGATATAGTCGAGTGCACGGGTTATTGCGATCAGTTCCGCCGTAAAGACTACTGCCAGGGAGCAGGGAGCGCTGTTCAGTGTGGTCATCATGAACATAGGCATAACCCACTCTGCCGTCTACCTGGGAGCCATCAGTGTATATGACGTCTGCATCACGGAATGTGCCAAGTATGTCCAGAAACTGGTGTCTAAGTAATTGTGGTGATATCGACGCCTTTGGATCGCAGGACAGTTGCAGGTGAAGCTGGAGACGAGGGATGGTCCAAGGAGGGATATGAGATAGGCAAGAGAATGCAGGACGGAGAGGAAAGGACTCGAGTGAAGAAAGAAGAGAATGTACCCGGACCGCAATTGGAAGACCCGATATGGGTCGACGTTGTGGAGAGGGAAGGTCGGTATTTGGAAATAATAACCTGCGATTTGGATGGTGAGGCGTAGCGTAGACATGGACAATGTAGGAGGCCAGCAACTGTTGTCGGCGGTACCTCAAGAGAGGGATGCCAGCTTCGGCAAGGAGGCTAAAGCACAGGGCTGGTGCAGAATGCCCCCATTGCTAAACGGACAGCACCATGAAGAATGGGATCCAAGATCCGCAGTGCTGGAGGTGATGCAGAGTCATACACCTGGCTCCCATAATCCAGGTGTGATTGGATGAATGTCTTAAAGAGGTGTATGAGGGTTCGACGGTCAGCTCCCCAGGCGGTGTGGCTGAAACATCGCAATATATTTAGGTGCCGCCAGCACTTCTGCTTCAGCTGACGAAGGTGTGGCCCCCAAGTCAGTCGGTTGTCAAACAGCACACCGAGAAACCGATGGCTTTCTGCGACATGAAGCTGGTCAGCAGCTAGGTACAGTTCTGGGTCGGGTGAACGGCCCGACGACGACAAAAGTGCATCACCCGGGTTTTAGAAGCTAAGAACATAAAGCCATGTGATGTGGGCCATGACTGTGCCCTTCGGATGGCTCCCTGAAGACGCCTTTCAGCAACACCAATGCTAGGAGAACTGTAGTATAAGCAAAAGTCATCGGCGAATAAAGAACAACAAACCGATGACCCCACTGCCGCAGCAAGACCGTTTATTGCAATTAAAAAGAGTGGTACACTGAGAACGGAGCCCTGTGGGATGCCGTTCTCCAGCACTCGACATGAGCTGAGGAAGGTACCAACTCTAACCCTGAAAGTGAGTAGCAAGAGGAAATTCTTGATAAAAATTGGGAGTGGACCCCGTAAGCCCCAGTCATACAGTGTAGCAAGAATATGGTGACGCCATGTTGTGTCATACGCCCTGCGGAGGTCAAAAAAGACCGCAATGAGGTGCTCACGCCTAGGGAAGGCTGTACGGATGGCCGACTCCAATGACACTAAATTATCGACAATGGAGCGACCCTGGTGGAAACCCCCCCCTGTTGTGGGGCCAGCAGACTCCGATCTTCAAGGATCCACATAAGACGGTGACTCACCATACGCTCAAGCAACTTACACAGGACATTAGTTAAGCTGATGGGGCGGTAACTGTCAACTGGCAGTGGATCTGCCTCCACTGGGATGGGAAAACACCCCCCGTCCAGACCCTATTAAATAAGGCGAGCAATTTCTGATGAAAGTCCACTAACAGGTGACGGACGAACTGGCCATGTATGCCGTCTGGTCCAGGAGAGGTATCGGGGCATGCAGCAAGAGCAGTGGTAAACTCCCACTCCGTAAATGGAGCACTGTACAGTTCCTGGTGGCGAGTGTGGAAAGATAGAGGATTTCGCTCCACCCGTTGTTTAAGGGAGCGGAAGGAGGCACTATAATTTGTCGTTGCGGAGCAGCTCACATAATTCTCTGCCATGCACTCAGTAATAATGGCCAGGTCAGTACAGAGAGTGCCATCAATGGTCAGAGACGGGATTCCCGCTAGTGGGCGGTATCCAAAGAGGCGTCGTACCTGAGACCACATGCGAGAAGGGGAGGCACGAGAGCCTATAGAGGCAATGTACCGCTCCCAGCAGTCCTGTTTACTTTGCCGGATGAGTCGTGGGGCTCGGGCCCTGAGCCTTTTAAAGGCTATCAGATTTTCAAGTGTAGGGCGGCGCCAGTGGCGTTGCAGTGCACGCCGATGGTCCCGGATGGCCTCAGCAATCTCAGGCGTCCACCAGGGCGTGACCTTGCACCAAGGGGAGCCAGTGGTGATTGGAACGGTCTACTCTGCAGCTGAGACTATAGCAGCAGTGACCTGTTGGACTGCCATATCAATATCAGGTGGTAATGGAACAGAAACCACAGCAGCCAAGGTGTAACGCCGCCAGTCTGCTCGATGTAGACACCAATTGGATGGGTAGCCTGCAGGTTCAAAGTGCTGGAGTAGCAGAAGAATGGGGAAATGGTCACTCCCGCAAAGGTCGTCGTGGACCCTGCAACTTAAATGTGGGAGCAGGCTTGGGCTACATACAGATAGGTCAATAGCAGAATATGTGCCATGCGCTATACTAAAATGTGTGGGTGCACCGGTGTTTAAGAGGCATATGTCCTGCTGTGTCAGTAACGTTTCAACGTCTCTACCATGTCCCGAGGGCTGTATACCGCCCCAGAGAGGGTGGTGGGCATTGAAGTCCCCCAAAAGGATAAATGGTGGTGGTAATTGCGCGACCAAGGCAGTGAGGTCAGCAAGGGACACGACCTCATCTGGTGGGAGGTACAGAGAGCAGACAGTTATGTCCTGCATTGTTCTGATTCTTACAGCCACTGCCTCAAGAGCCGTGTTGAGAGGCACGGCAGCACTAGGAACAGTGGTGAGGACATAAATGCAGATACCTCCAAATACCCTGTTGTAGTCAGTGCAGTTGTTATAGTAGCCCCGATAGCCGTGGAGGACTGGGGTCCGCTGGACAGGAAACCATGTTTCCTGTAGGGCTACACAGAAAGCAGGGTAGTGGCACAGTAATTGCTGCAGCTCGGGTAAGTGGCAGAAAAAGCCGCCACAGTTCCACTGCAAGATCATGCTATTTCTTGATTGCTGACGCATGGCAGTATTGAGGGTGCTGTTGGTGCCACGGAATCACCGGTCGTTGCCAATGGTGGAGGCAGGGCCTCTACATCCATCGTCTCTAAAGTCTTGGTGATAGCCAAGTCCTCTGGTGAGGCGAGGAGTTAAACCACGTCCTCAGACGTGTGAGGTGGTGGTGGTGGTGGTGGCGCAGTTTCCACCGTGGAATCCGTTTGCTTAGCAGCCTTACATTTTTTTCTTCTCTCGCTCCTTTTTTGGTTTCTCTTGCTGGGAGGGCTTTGGGGCCTCGACCTCAGCCTCAGGGACTGAGGAGGACCTCGAAGCCCTACGACCATGACTCAAAGGCCATGGCTGTGTCAGCCACTCACTGGTACCCACATTATCAGTAGGAGAAACCATAGGAGGAATGGAGCCTAGGGACCCCTTCCTGGCAAGGGGTGCCGGAGAAGGCTGCTGCTTCTCCGGCTGGGTGTTGGGGACTGGATTCCCTAACGGTTGTGGGGCAGTTGCCCCCACAGGAGGTAGTGGGGGGGGGGGCAACAGAAGAAGGACCCCCAACCGTCAAGGGGGCAGTTTGATGTTGTTGGCCCACAGGTGGTGGCGAGACATGGGAGGCTGACGTCCACATAGTGATCGGAGACAACGCAATGGCAGCAAAGGACAACGACATCTGAACGGGATGAAGACGCTCATACTTTCGTCTGGCCTCCGAGTATGTTAATCTGTCCAGGGATTTGAATTCCAGGATCTTACGTTCTTTATGGAGCACAATACAGGTCGGCGAGCAAGGTGGATATTGCAGCCCACAATTCACACACACAAGAGGAGGTGTACACGGAGCATCTGGGTGTGATGAACGCCCAAAGTCTCTACATGTGGGGCTGGAAGTGCATCTGAGGACATATGCCCAAACTTCCAGCACCGAAAGCATCGCATAGGGGGAGAAATGTACGGTTTTACATCACACCGGTATATCATTATCTTGACCTTCTCAGGCAGTATATAGCCTTCGAAGGCCAAGATAAATGCACCGGTGGCAACCCTGTGATCTTTCGGTCCCCTGTAGATGCGCCGGATGAAGTGAACTCCTCATCGCTCTAAGTCAGCACGCAATTCATTGTCAGTCTGTGACAGGAGATCACGGTGGAATATTAAGCCCTGTATCATGTTGAGCGTCTTATGTGGCGTGCAACTTACGGCGACGTCTCCCATCTTGTCGCAGGCAAATAAAGCCTTTGACTGTGCAAGGGATGCCGCTTGTATTAAGACAGACCCGCTTCTCATTTTTTAAAATGATGCCACTTCATGAAATCGATTTTCAATAGTTTCAACAAAAAATTGCGGCTTGGTGTTAGTAAAAGATTCCCCATCAGCCCAAGTACAGACTAAGTACTGGGGCGAGTAAGGCTCAGATTGGTTAAGGGCCTGACATTCTTCCCAAGGTGTGGCCAGGGAAGGGAATGATTGGGGATCATACTGTGCACGATTAAATTCGTTTCTTCCTCTCTTAGAGATGGCGTTTTTCTGACTGCCCACGCTATTTATGGCTCGTTTCATTTCCGTCCCACGAGCAGCTAGGGAAATAAGGTCCACCCAGGCAGAGCCCCACTTGCCTGGGCAAGCCTTATACAACTGAGGTGTGGCAGGTTCCTCAGAGGTTGCTCACTAGTGGCTGTTCAACCTCAACAGCCATGCATCTCCTCGGCACGTAGCACACCTTAAGATTGAGGGTTTTTTTATGGAGGTTTGTACCGTCCTCGCGACCCGGGCGATTAAGCCAAGATCCCCGGGCTCTGAAACGTACAACGTTCCACCATCGCACCAAATGATGGTCGTTGAAGCACGCACAGAACTTACAGTGTAGCAGACTATTGGCGCGACACAGCCCACAGCTCAGGACCCCAGGTTTTCCAAGCCCATACTCAGCAAATTAATGCTAAGCCCCTGAGGGGAATTTTCCAAGGCTACTGGTATTCTACTCTTTACATCTGTAATACATTTATCTTCAGTGACCATGCTCCCCAAATAACAGAATCTCACCACCTCTTCTAGAATTTCATTGTCTAGTTTAATATAAACTTCACCATTTGATTTTCCTTGATACTACCATAGCTTTTGTTTTCTTCTCCTTCATTTTTAGATTACATTCTCTAAGTATTTTGTAAATGCCAGCAACAAAAACTCCATTTCTTTTACTGTCAGCAAATATTACTATATTGTCTGATAAATGGACAATTTACATTCCATTTGTTATTGCTTTCAATTTTTCAATGACTTTTACAATAAATAGGTTAAACAAATATGGGCATAGTGGGTATCCTTACCTTACTCCCCACATTTTTGCTTTCTTCACATCATTCACTTCTGTCTCTGTTTCCTGCCTTTTATACAGGTTCCATTTTAATCCTCTCTCTCCCTCTCCCCCCCCCCCCCCTGCTCTAATCAAAATTTATTCCCCTTATTGCCAGGAATAACAATTTCCAATCAACCATGTCTCAATCCTTTTGTAAATCTATAAATGTCGCATATTTTTTCCTATTAACTCCAATTCATCTTTCTAATACCGTCCTCAAAACTAGTATTGCATCTATTCCATTTCCAGATCTGAATGCAAATTGGTAATCCCCTAGATTTACCTAAATTTCCTCACTTTTCATTCTCGATTTTTATTAGGTTTAACATTATTTTGGAAGTGTGGGATAGTAGGAAGAGAGTGTTATAGTTTCTACAATCCAGAGGATTTCCTTGGCCATGGAGTGTATCAGATTGTGACAAAGAAGCAGCAACAGATAAAGTTAATCAATAGTAATCTTATGCACATGATAGGCCTAATCATGAGTAAAAAGAACAGTGTCACACAGGAATTAGCTTTAAAAAAATTCCAGGAATTCCTCGGCAGGATTAAAAGAGTGAGCCATGAGGAATCTTTTTGGTTTAACCTTGTGGATTACTACTACGTTTTTTGTTGTTGTTTTTTTTCCCCTTCTTTAATTCTTGTAGCAGCTTATTGAATACTGCACACCTTTCCACACTACAGTTGAGAAGGTTTTATACAACACAGATTCAATTTCTGTCTAACATTAACTAAGTGAAAACTGAACTCTTGGGAATAACAAAATATTGTTAAAAACAAATGATATTAAAGATAATACGTACAGAGGCCAGTGACAGAATTCCAGGTTACTAAACAAGGGTCAACAAGAGGTATGTGAACTTCCCAAACTACTGCTTGAACCACCCATTTATGCATAATAAATACCCCTTTTGAACAAGAGTTACCGCCCCCCCCCCCAAAAAAAAAAAAAAATAAATAAATAAAAAGACGAAAAACACCACATATCATAATCAAATGAAAATAAGCAAAGTAGATTAATTATCATGTTGAACTATCACTTATTTCAGACACTGCTTGAATTGTAAATGACACATTATTTAGTTCTTTAACAAGATCCTTGACTTTGGCTTTCCACAATAGTTTACTATGTATTTGAATGGCTAGAAATGTTAACTTTTCAGTCATACCCATTCTGTGTAATTAAAATGTCAGTTTTTGTTGTATGGTGTGTTAGAAACTGTAAAAACTGTGTCTTACTGTAATTTAGCATCCATTTATTTTCTACAAGCCCTGAACTTTCTTCTTTAATAACTACATTATTTGATACTGCATCAATATTGCAAACAACATCCTTCAATACCAAGTTAGTGTCATCAGCAAAAAGAAATACCTTAGAATTACCTGTTATACTAGAACGCATAGGGAAACTTTCCCGGTGGGATAAACAAAAATAAAAAAATAGAAAAGAGATGACTTACCAAAAGGACCGGCTCGTCGATAGAAACAAATAAAATAAAATAAAAAAGTCACACTTGCGTCTGTGTAAATGTGTGGGTTTGTGTGTATTTATTTACCCTCCTTTTTTCTCCCCAAGGTAAGTCTTTCCTGTCCCGGGATTGGAATGACTCCTTATCCACTCCCTTAAAACCCTCATCATTTCCTTTTCCCTCTCCTTCCCTTCTGCCTGACGAAGCAGCTAGGCTGCGAAAGCTTGTATGTGTGTTTGTGTGTAATTTTATTTTATTTTATTTGTTTCTATCGACGAGCCGGTCCTTTTGGTAAAAGAAGAAACAACAGTGGCATCAGAACAGAAACCTGAGGCACCCCCCACTTAACTCTGCTCCATTATGAGTGCCTATCACAGGCATTTTCAACACTGCAGAGAATTGCCATCTACATCTACATACATACTCCCCAATCCACCCACAGGTGTCTGGCGGTGGGTACTCACTACCAGTGCTGGTTACTTGCTTTCCTGTTCCACTCCCATATAGAATGAGGGAAAAATGAATACTTGTATGCATCCATGCAAGTCATATCTCTGATCATATCTTTGTGGTCTTTATGCAAAATGTAGGTTGGCAGCAGTATAATTGTTCTGCAGACCACCTCAAATTCTGACACTCTAAATTTCTTCAACAGTGCTTCCCGCAAAGAACGTCACTTTTTCTCCAGCGACTCCCATTTGAGTTCC
The DNA here is from genome assembly GCA_026315105.1 of Locusta migratoria. NCBI lineage: Eukaryota > Metazoa > Arthropoda > Insecta > Orthoptera > Acrididae > Locusta > Locusta migratoria. Next base: position 17,566,747 of record CM048755.1, read on the forward strand.
CGAAGCATTTCAGTAACACTCGCACATTGATCAAATCTACCAGTTACAAACCTAGCTGACCGCCTCTGAACTGTCTCTATGTACTCTTTTAAACCAATTTGGTGGGTATCCCAAACACTTGAGCAATACTCAAAATGGGGTTGTACAAGTGTTTTATATGCAGTCTACTTTACAGACAAATCACACCTTCCCAAATTTCTCTCAATAAATCCAAGTTGACCATTCTCCTTCCAAACAACTGTCCTTATATGCTCATTCCATTTCATTTTGCTGCACAGCATTACACTTAGATATTTAATTGTCGTGACTTTGTCAAGCAGCATACTACTAAAGCAGTATTCAAACAGTATGGGATAACTTCTCCTACTTGTCTGCATCACCTTACATTTTTCTACATTTAGCACCAGTTGCCATTCCTCATACCACCTAGAAATTTGGTCCAAGTCATCCTCCATACCACAGCATCATCAGCAAACAGCCGCAAATTGCGACTCACTCTGTCCATCAGATCACTTATATAGATAGAAAATAATAGTGGTCCTATTACACTTCCCTGTGGCACTCCTGACGATTCCCTAGTCACTGATAAACACTCGTCATCAAGGACAAAATACTGGGTTCTATTACTTAAGTAGTCTTCAAGCCACTCGCAAATTTGGGTACCTATTTCATAAGCTTCTACCTTTGTTAGCAGTCTGTAGTGTGGTACCATGTCAAACACATTTCAAAAATCGAGAAATATGCAGTCTGCCTGTTGCTCTTCATCCATAACTCGCAATGTGTCGTGAGAGAAAATGGCAAGCCGAGTTTAACACGTGCTGATGCATGGACAGAAGCTTTTCTGTCTCAAGGAAATTTACTGTATTAGAACTGAGAATATGTTCAAAAATTCTACAGCAAACTGATGTTCATGATATTGGTCTGTAATTCAGTGGTTCCGTTCTTTTGCCTTTCTTATACACGGAAGTCACCTGCACGTTTTTCCTGTCACTTGGAACTTTACACTGGATCAATATTCGTGATAAATGCCAGCTAAGTAAGGGGCGAACACTGCTGAGTACTCTTTCTAAAACTGGATTGGTACTCCATCTGGACCTGGTGACTTGCCTGTTTTCAACACTCTAAGCTGTTTCTCTACACCAGCTATGGCTCTTACTATGTCCTCCATTTGGGTGTTGGTGCGATTACCAAATGAAGGTATGTTTGCATGGTCCTCCTGCGTGAATGATTTCTTAAATGTTAAATTTCAAACTACAACCTTCATTTTCTATCTTTCATCTTCTATCACCACCTTCTGCTGTCTGTTATTAAAGTAAGAGGAGAACCAGTTGTGAGCTACTTCCCTTACTTGATAATGTTCCAGCTTTTTCAACAATATCTTGTGATCAACACAATAAAATGCTTTTGTTAAATCAAAGAATACACATAGGGTTCACAATTTTTTTATTTAATCCATCAAATGAGTAGTCAGGAAACTGATCATTCCTAAAGGAAAAATTACAAATATTGCTAAGTACTGGATTAATGTAGGTGGAACAAAACATAAGTCTTCTACTGGATACTTTATAATATCAATAAGAGTCCTTAGTCTTTAGTAATTTAACACGTTTGAAAACGTCATATGCATTTATTGCAAACAATTCTAACAATGCCTCCGATTTATTGATTTTATTGCAAACTGGAAAGAAAATGAAATTCAAACAAATGATAAATCCGCTTCATTGAAAAAGAATTAATCTGAAAACACCAAAAGGTTTATCAAGCAGAGAAAAAGAAACAGGTCTCACCTGCAATGTGGTGCTATTGAAACCCAATCCCACATAACAAATAAGTTTGCAAGGTGTATAGGCAATGTTTTTATAGCAAACCACTAAAGACAAAAAAACACGACTGCAGACAGGAAAACATTACGTGATATTTTTTGGTGGCTTGTACTAACACGAGTGCATAGCCAAACAAACTAAACTGAGAACTCAGTTAGCAAATGTGGCACTTATAAGCATTACCCGCACTGGCATCTATAACCTTCAGCAGCACTGGTGTGTTTATCACGGGAACGCTTATAAGCATCAGTTGCAGCAAACGTGTTAATTATTGACTTAATCTCTCCCTTGTCAGTATTGTGGATGACTACTTCAAGTATCTGTTTCAGAATGCTATTTTCTAAAAGACTCATATGATTACCTGCAGGAGCTAAGATTTTCTTAAATTCGGCTGACTATTAAATGCTGTACATACAGTGAAATCCCTTTTTACCGAATCTCTGGGGACTCAAATATTTTTTCCTTAAAAAGGGGTTTTCCTTAAATGAGGGTTTTGCCTAGGTACAAGAAGGACTGATCCAGACTCATTATTCAAGCATTTTTAGGAGATGTAGTAGATATTTAATTGCAAACTTACCAATTAACTGCCAGAAATTTGAATACATAATAAAAACACACACATTTCACAGAACACATTCATTGCTGTTTTAAAAAAAAATCAAAAAGAGTTGTCTGTTTTCTCCTTCCAGCATACTGCAATGAGAGAAGTTATCACTCAAGTTGGTTGATATTTGCCAGAATTGTCTTGTCTATATTAAAAGTGGAAAATTTGTTTCTGACAGTGTCAAGTCCTTCCACAGCAGCTGCAAAACTTGGTGCAATGGCACCGCCGCCACCACCTTGTACCTCAGAGCGTTCCCTCATTACAATTTCACATATCTCACTCAGGTTCACCTCAGGTGTCGAAGTTGAAACATCGTTATCACATGAAACAAAGTCCTCAAATGTCAAATCTGCAATTCTCCATTCTTCTTCAGGAAACAGTCATCCTCTTCTGCAACATATGTAGGCTTGGCACAACCAGCCTTTGCAAAACAATTTAACACTGTCTGCTGCGTTACACAATTCCATGCAGCAACAAACATGTGCATGGCTTGTAAAATGTTTAATTTCGTCACCTGCTTTCTTTCAAGGTAGGTAATGATTTTTTGGGATACTGCTGCTCTGTATTTTGCTTTGACAGAGTTTATTATGCCTAGATCGAGAGGCTGCAGATGGCTGCTTACAGTTTGGTGGGAGGAATAGAACTTTTATATGTGTCAAAAATTATGTTCCTTTGGGATGTACAGGACAACGATCAATAATCAGCACTATTTTCCTCCCTGCTGTACCCATCTTGGCATCTAAAGACCTAAGAAATCTTATAAAGATTTCCATTGTTATCCAGGAATTACTACTGTACTCGTACGTACAAGGTAGTGTTTTGATATTTTTAAAACACTTGAATTTTCCTATTATCAGTGTTGCCAACTTCTCTAGTTTTTGTTCCTCCACCTTTAGGGACAATATCTCTTATGTGGGACAAGTCAGTCCTAACCCCAAATCCACCCCTTACAGATCAACAGTGCTTGGACTTCTTATACCGGAAGCCATTTGGTCAACAGTCATGTCGCAGAAAAGGAAATGAAAGCCACTCTCGGACCTCACAACATATTACTGTTGGGGGTCAAAGAAACAAGAATTTACCAAGAGAGGCTGATTACAAAGAAAAAAGCCAAAGTCTGAAGGAAATAAGTGGAAGCAATGTGAGATTTAGTTAAGGGCCTATGCGCTTGCCACCCACATATTTCCAAGCTTTGTCTGGACTCTCACAAGCAGACCAGATTGTCATGGGTGACCCTACCAGAAGCATAGCTCCTGCCAGATTAGATATGTGGATCACAGACACACAAATGTCCTCACCAACATTAACACTAGAAGGATCTCACAGATACGTACTCCCAGAATAGGCCACCCATGCATCAGCAGACCTAAACATTCTATTGTTAATTTTCACAAAATAAATGATCAGTTGCTACTGTTGGAATACTTACATGTATTTCCCTCATTTTGGAAGGAAAAAAAATTGCTGCATGGAATACTAAATCTGTCACCATCATGTCATATGTACACGGAGATGAATAATGAATTACTGATGGCAGGCCCAGAGGGATAACATTTCCTCCACCCACAAGATTTGCATCCCTGAAGGTATAGTGAATGCTGTGAAACCCATGTTTACATTCCTGACATATCCTAACCCGCTAAGGAAGTGTGTCCATGGCAAAACACACAATCCAAATGCATCTCTGAATGCGATGGCACAATACAATATTATCATCTACAGTTGACAAACTTGCTACATATGATGTTTTGATTGTTTTTAATGATGGAAACACATGGACAGTGAAATTGTTAGTGCTTTCGGCCTTCACAGATGGTGCATTCACTCTGCCTATTTTTAAGGAAATTGACTGTCACTGTGTGGTAAAAGGTGAAATGCCTATGCACGACCTTGTTAAAGAAACAAGGCAAAAGACAAGTAATTACAGGACAAGTCTTGAGAACAGAGAAGTTCCTGAGTACAGTCCTACAAGATTCTGATATGGTATAATTAAAGAAATATGACTTTAAATTCATTTTCCCACAAAAATACATATTCTTATAGGTATGCACCTTTTCGTCAGTACATCCATGACAAAATTCCTTCGTATTTGGTCCATACATTTATCATAGTGCAACAAACACACGAAGGTAAATATTGAAATGTTTCATTTAAGCTGAGATAAACAGATAATTTATTGCACAAATTACACAGATTCCCACCAAAAGTATGTTCTAAATAAATATCTATCAAGGATATTCAAAATTGCTTATGTATAACTGTTTGTACAGATGCAAAAATAACACTTTAATTTTGGCAATGACTGGTTAATAGATTACAAAGTAAAGGAACATAAATGATTGTAGATGGATTAAAATTTATAATTTTGTAATATTTTAAAATTGGAGTCAAAATTTTGAAAACTGAATTTGAAGTACCTTGTAATTTTATTAATTACAGCACAACATTTTACTTGTTCATCTTTATTATCTTAGGCCCCTTCCTGTTCCTGATTATGATCAATGATCTGCCATCATTTATTAGATCCGCCACTATTATATGCCGATGATACTACTTTTCTACTTAGCAATAACAATCTTCGTGAACTTAAAACCTGTATGGAAAATAAACTCTCTCACAAAGCACACTGGTTCAGGGCAAATGGATTCTTACTTAAGCTGAGACAAAACTCAGCAGATTCTCTTCACTTTAAGAGACAAACCATTATCTGATGACCCTAGTTCTGTTAAGTTCCTAGGTGTTTATTTAGATAACAAGTTATCCTGGAACCAACACATAAATTATATTAGTGCTAAGCTATCTATAGTTATTTATTTATTTATTTATTTATTTATTAAGACAACTTAGAAGTTGTGTACCTGAAACATATGTCAGATCATCTTACTTCACATGTTTCCAAAGTATATTAACCTATGGCATAATCTTGTTGGGTAATTGTAGCCATATACATGACATACTAATATTGCAGAAGAAAGCCTTTAGGATAATTACAAATTCGTCACACAAGGCTCACTGCAAACCCTTGTTTACTGAACATACAATTATGACAGTAATAAACATGTATATATATTATGTCTTAATCTATACGAAGAAGAACTTTCAAGATGTGAAATGCAGAGAAAATGTACACAGTTACAATACAAGAAGCATCAGATACAGTGGCATAACTAGGACTTGACTGGGAGGGGGAGAATAGATCTGCTTGACGAGCAAAATTCTAGTCCAGACAGACTACCATCTACCACTTCCGTTTAAGAAACTAATTCACTCCCATCCAATGAAAGCTTATGGTAAAACACCCCAAGTTTCCAATCTTTACCTTTACCAGATCGCTGTTATACTTTTTTGTGGAGGGGGTCTGGGGGGGGGGGGGCCTCTATCCCCCTCATCCCCCTCCCCCATAGTTACGCCAATAGTTACGCCACTGATCAGATATATAAATATATGCCTTACCACAGGCTGTCAAAATCAATAAATAGCTACGAGGCCATAGGGCACAAACTATTTAATAAGCTGCCACATGCTATATAGGATCTTCCTGAACTAACACTCAAAGAAAGACTGCATGAATGGTTATCTGCCCACCCATTCTATGACATTAATGCATTCTTCAACTGTAAAAAATTAGTAATTCAATAACTGACCTACTGTGTATTGTTGTAATAAATTAAAATATGCTAATTAGTCAATACTTTATAATACTGTATTATTAAATGTATTTTTGTTTGACATTGTCTATTGCTATAATGACCTAATGACAATAAAATCTTTATTATTATTATTATCATGGGAGTATGCATTTTGCCAAAACACACACACACACACACACACACACACACACACACACACACATTCTCCGTGTCCACTATCTTGGCTAAAAGTAACAACTGGCCGAATATTAGGATTCCGTTTCGGACAAGACACTGGTTTTGGCTGCGGTGACCGAAACTACATTCATGAACTTAGAGATGAACTCTGATCATGTTCAGGATGGATTCTTATACTGTGCTTGTAACAGTTAACTTATCCAGTATCATACTTAACGGAACAGGTTATCATATTGTCATGTTGAAAAGTTTTATTAATGTGTTTCCTTGATAGTGAGCAGCTTTTTTAATAACCAGCATGGGTTTAGGAAACATTGGTCATATGGTACACAGTCTTTCCTGTCGAGTTAGTGTAAATTTACACTGACAATCATACTTTTAGTCAGAACTGTGACATTATTTTTCTAAATATTTTATGCTGCACTGATTGAAGTTGATTTAATGACAGGAAAGAAGCCTATTAATCATCAGCACTACATAACAAAAATTTTACTTCACTTAAATCTAATTACCGTAAAACAAATGAAAGTTATTAATGTTAACAAAGAGATATGAACAGCCAACAAAATTTTAAAAAAATACGATGCTTTGGATGTGTGCAATTCAAGTCTGACTGCTACAGGAGCTAATCTGTATCTGTCATGCAGTGACCATGCTCCTCAATTTTGCTTACATATCAGTGTAATGGTAAAGTGTAAATGTTATTTCTGTACTACAGCGTTGGACATTATTTTGAGAAGAATATCTACTCAAAACAACTTAGTACATTTTCAGCTATTCTGCTTCGCACTTTCTTTCGAAATACAAAGCGCTATGAGAACTGTGAGAGAAAACGACATATCTTCACTGATAATAGGTATGAGGAATTCATATGTGCTGGCCCACAAATCCAAGGAGTGGTTGGGTTAATATTTGCACCAGCCGGATGGAAAGTTTAGACCTGTAAATCTGTATGCCTCCTATGTATCTTCTACGGACTCCTGAAAAAGTTTAATAGTTTGGCCTTTCTATTTTCTTATCATTTAATAATTATTTGCTGGAAATTGGCTTTTCACCTCCGAAACCCACAACCTCTGCTTTATTTAACAATACAGATTATATAATTTAGCTGTTTTATATAAAATATGAGCAGCTGTTTGGAGTGTGTTCTCACTAGCAATAATCATTATTTGATTATTAGCACAGATTAATGCCACAGAATAATTCATTTTGTGAAAGTCATTAGCACAAGAACTTACTTATCCAATAGATTAGCATAACAGGTTAAAGTGCAGTTAACACATACACAATTGGCACTTTGCATGTAGACGTTGGAAATTGTACGATGAATTGTGGGAGGTGAAGGCAGCCAATAAGGAGTTGCATTTGGGTGGACAATATGACTGCTTGTTTGGTGTCTAGTAAATTTGGCATCAGTTTTTAAATTTGTTCTAGCATTTGGGTGCAGCGTTTTTGATAATGTAATTGATATTTCATTAAAAATCTGAACTGAATGTGTTTTTTACCAGTTTTTGCAATGTATATGGAAGGTGTGAGTGTGACGGAGTGATATACCGAACCAACCAACCAACCACTGACATGTAGTATTTATAACGTTAATTAATCTACTCGCCCGACAAGGGTACATCAACAACCTGTCAGCTATAGAGCAGGAACAGCATTAATTACTTATTTCATGGTGAACAGAAAAAGTGCATGCTCTTTCAAAACCCACTGGCAGAGAATGAGGGAATAATCTTTGGTGTCCACCTTAAATAAATAATGCTGTTCCTGCTCTATGGCTGACAGCTTCTAGATTAGCCTTGTCCGGTGAGTATTATTTATCCTCGTAAGTACTACATGTTTACAAACCAGGAAGACTACAACTATTTTTTATTGGCTGCCAAAACATGACTCCTCATTGGTTGCCTTCAGCTCCCATCATTCATCACACCATTGCCAAAGTCTACACATGAAGCGCCAGTCACATATGCATAAACTGCACTTTAACCAGATATCAATATATATGTTAAAAAGAAACTGACTGTATCCTTGTCTGACTCCCGAATTTCATGAAATACAGTGTGCCTACTGCTATGTTAAGGACATGGAAAAATACACAATATTTTCTATCATGCAAAAGGAACACCAAGCATGCTGTGTCAATTATCATGTTATATTTTATGTTTTACATGAATAGAGTTCTCATAACTATATTGCACAGCTGCTTCTCAAAGTATTTCCAAGGGAATTCCATTGACAGTATCATCTGTTGTTGTTGTTATGGTCTTCAGTCCTGAGACTGGTTTGATGCAGCTCTCCACCCTACTCTATCCTGAGCAAGCCTTTTCATCTCCTCATAAGAACGGCAGCCCACATCCACTTGAATCTGCTTACTATACGCGTCTCTTGGTCTCCCTCTGCGAATTTTACCCCACACACTTCCCTCCAATGCTAAATTCACGATTCCCTGATGTCTAAGAATGTGTCCTACCAAGCGATCCCTTCTTTTAGTCAGGGTATGCCAAAAATTCCTTTTCTCACCAATTCTGTTCATTACCTCTTCATTAGTTATGTGATCTACCCACCTAATCTTCAGCATTCTTCTGTAGCACCACATTTCAAAAGCCTCTATTCTCTTCCTGTCCGCACTGCTTATCGTCCATGTTTCACTCCCGTACAAGGCAACACTCCACACAAATGCCTTCAGAAAAGACTTCCTTACACTTAATTTAATATTCGAGGTTAGCAAATTTCTCTTTTTCAAAAATGCTTTTCTTCCCATTGCCATTCTGCATTTTATATCCTCTGTACTGCGACCATCACAAGTTATTTTACTACCCAAGTAACAAAACTCATCTACCACCTTCATTGTTTCGTTACCTAATCTAATTCCTTCAGCATCACCTGATTTTCTAAGACCGCATTCCATTATTTTTGTTTTGCTCTTGTTAATATTCATTTTATACGCTCTCTTCAACACACTGTCCATTCCATTCAACTGCTCTTCCAGGTCCTTTGCTGTCTCTGACAGAATTACAATGTAATCAGCAAAACGCAATGTTTTTATTTCTTCCCCCTGAACTTTAATCCCTATTCCAAATTTTTCCTTGCTTTCCTTCACTGCCTGCTGGATGTACGAGTTGAATAACATCGGAGAAAGGCAACAACCCTGTCTTACTCCCTTCCCAACAGATGCTTCCCTTTCATGCCCTTCGAGTCTAATAACTGCGGTCTGGCTTTTGTACAAGTTGTAAATAACTCTCCTTTCCCTGTATTTTACCCCTGCTGACTTCAGAATTTGAAAGAGTGTATTCCAGTCAACATTGCCAAATGCTTTCTCCAAATCTACAAAAGCTAAAAATGTAGGTTTGCCTTTCCTTAATCTATCTTCTAAGATAAGACGTAAAGTGAGTATTGCCTCCCGGGTTCCTATGTTCCTCCTGAATCCAAACTGATCGTCCCCGAGGTCAGCTTCTACCAGCTTTTCCATTCTCCTGTAGATAATTCGTGTTAAATTTTTGTAACCATGACTTATCAAACTGATGGTTCTATAATTTTCACACCTGTCTGCACCTGATTTCTTTGGAATAGGGATTATTACATTTTTCTTAAAGTCTGAAGGTATTTCGCCTGTCTCATACATCCTACACACTAGTTCAAATAGTCTTGTCATGGCTGGCTCCCCCAGAGACTTTAGTAGCTGTGAGGGTATGTCATCTACTCCTGTGGCCTTGTTCCGACCTAGGTCTTTCAGGGCTCTGTCAAATTCATCTATCAGAATAGTATCTCCTATTTCATCTTGATCTACTTCCTCTTCCCTTCCTACAACATCGTCTCTAAGTTCATTTCCTTTGTAGAGCTGCTCTATGTACTCTTTCCACCTTTCAGCTTTCCCTTCTTTGCTGAGAACTGGTTTCCCATCTGAGTTCTTGATATTCGTAGAGTTGCTTTTCTTGTCCCCAAATGTGTCTCTTACTTTCCTGTAGGTGGTATCTACTTTTCCCCTTCTTATACATTCTTCTACAGATTGGTATTTGCCTTCTAGCCACACCTGCTTAGCCATTTTGCACTTCCGGTCAATCTCATTTCTTAGTCGTCTGTACTCCATTTTGCCTGTTTCATTTACTGCATTTTTATATTTTCTCCTTTCATCAATTAAATTTAGTATTTCCTGTGATATCCAAGGATTTTTTGTAGGTCTTGCCTTTCTACCTATTTTGTCCTCTGCTGCCTTCACTATTTCATCTCTCAATGCTACCCATTCCTCTTCTACTGTTTTATTTCCCCCTGTTTGTCAATTGTTGCCTAAATCTCCCTCTGAAATTCTCCAGAACTTCACTTTCCTTCAATTTTTCCAGGTCCCATCTCCTTTATTTTCCTACCTTTCTGCATTTTTTTCAGTTTCGGCCTACAGTTCATGACTAACAAGTTATGGTCAGACTCTATATCTACCCCTGGGTATGCCTTACAGTTTATAACCTGGTTCCGGAATCTATGTCTTACCATTATAAAATCTATCTGATACCTTCCGGTGTCTCCTGGTCTCTTCCACATATACAACCTTCTTTTGTGATTCTTAAACCACGTGTTTGTTACGATTAAATCGTGCAAAATTCTACCAGGTGACTTCCTCTTTCATTCCTACTGCCCTGTCCATATTCACCTACTATTTTTCCTTCTCTTCCTTTTCCAGTCTCCCATCACAATTAAGTTTTCCTCTCCCTTAACTGTCTGAATAATTTCCTTTAGCTCCTCATATATTTCTTTGATCTCCTCATCATCGGCAGAGCTAGTTGGCATATAAACCTATACTACTGTAGTCAGTGTTGGCTTCATATCCATCTTGACAATGATAATGCGATCACTGTGCTGCTCATAGTAGTTTACCCGCATTCCTATTTTCTTATTCATTATCAGTCCTACTCCTGTGAAACCCCCAACTGATTTTGTATTTATAATCCTGTACTCACCTGACCAGAAATCCTGTTCATCCTGCCACCGAACTTCGCTAATCCCCACTATATCTAACTTCAATCTATCCATTTCCCTTTTTAAATTTTCTAATTTTCCTACCCGATTAAGGGATCTAACATTCCACGCTCCGATCTGTAGAATGCCAGTATTGTCTTTCCTGGTGACAACATCCTCCTGAGTAGTCCCTGCCCGGAGATCCGAATGGGGGACTATTTTACCTCCGGAATATTTTACCCGAGAGGATGCCATCATCATATTTCCATACAGTAGAGCTGCATGTCCTCGGGAAAAGTAACGGCTGTAGTTTCCCCTTGCTTTCAGCCATTTGCAGTAGTTGTATGGCAAAGGCACATTAGCTGATGTTACAAGGCCAGCTCAGTCAATCATCCAGACTGTTGCCCCTGCAACTACTGAAAAGGCTGCTGCCCCTATTCAGGAACCACACGTTTGTCTGGCCTCTCCACAGATACCCCTCCGCTGTGGTTGCACCTACGGTACGGCTATCTGCATCGTTGAGGCGCGCAAGCCACCCCACCTCGGCAATGTCTGTGGTTCATGGGGGTGGATCATCTGTTAAGGTCACTTATTTGGTCATGTTGGACGTATTTTAGAAATGCCAGTTATTTATCACAGATAATATATATATATTTTTTTTTACCAAGTAGCTTACAACAGGAGACCAATAAAATTGAAGACTAAATGAGCACCTAGACAATATCACATCAGTTCATGATGTCATCAATTTAAATATTAAAAAGAATCTGAAAAATGGCACCCTTGTAGTACACCTATATTTCATTACATCACAATGAAGACTATGATTGTCCCCCCTTCCAATTATGTGCTGAGTGAGGTGGCTATGCCAGTCTCTTTGACTGGACTCTCATTTCAGAAGATCAGGGTCTACACCTATTACCTATCCAGCCATCCGGAATTGAGTTTTCCACAGTTTCCCCAAGTTGACAATGTGATACTGGAAGAGTTCCTTTTATTGCATATTTTATATATAATTTCATTAATGAGTTAAAAGATGGGCTACAATATGTCTATGAACACACAAATAAATAAATAATAATTAGTTATGATACACAGAGTATAACTAAAGGTACACCAAAAAATGGTAGCATCATACCTTTTGAACCTCACATTTACACGTTGAGCTGCTGGAGGAATTATCAACTGGAAAATGATGAAGATTGTATATTATTAATATATATATATATATATAGAATACATATTTAGAAGAAACTTAATTGCTTCCTTGCCTTACGCAAGATGACTGTTAAAAATAGTCAAATACTGAAACTGATTTACTGTTTGTTAAGTATTAGATAGTAGAGCTCTTCCTAGTCCTTAATCGGAAGATTTCCAGAGGCTTTGGCTGGCACACATTTGGTTTTTGTCTGCAGTGAACATTACTAGTTAACTGCACTGTCCGAGGCAAAGATTGTTGCCTGAATTGTGCATACCACTGTACAGAACGTTTGGCAATATTTTATGACACGATTTCACCCGTCTGCTTTGACCCATGACATCATCAACATGTCAGAAAACCCACATACATGATAATATCTTAATACTTATGTATTGTAGATAATAAATATGCTGTGGTTATCCTCATAATTTACAGATTACAACAACAGAATGTACCATTGATCACAAGCCTCGGCCCAAACATTCGTGCCTTCAGCGCTCACTTGTAAATAAACAAATAAATAAATAAATAAACCCTCTCTATTAACCTATTCCTAACCATCAGAGAATCTACAGATCACTTTTTAAACACAAAATCATAATCTATAATGTATGTTCTGCTTGAAAACAAATTAGTGTCTTTAACTCAGCCACCACATAATTGCTTACACCTTCTAAAAATGCATACGCACTTCTAAACTACTGCACAGTGATGACGTCATGGGTCAAAGCTGATGGGTGGAATCACGTCCTATAAATGACACGAATGTTTTGTATTGACAAATATATTATTAAAATGAGTGACAACGCATTTGCTGGTCCATGCCAGAAGTTGCCTGCATTGCTTTCTGGTATGCCCACTATTTCAATTTTATACACAAACAACATTTAAAGCAAATTGCAGTCTTCTGATTTTGCAGTTAGTGCTGTCAGCACAGCAGCGGTCAGACATGCATTTTCCATCCTCACTCTGCTCTCTCACTGCAGCAGCCCAAGTGTGCAGCCAATCTTGATTCCACCACTCCCCCCCCACCCAACTCTGAACTCTGCCATCTAATACTTAACACACTGTTCACTGATTTAGCAAATATTATGGGATAGTGGGTTAGAAATGGCAGAGGTATGTTGTTTGCACAACTCACTCCGCATGAGCAACTGCATTTGTATACGAGACTTTCTGATTTGTGTTTTTACAAGTGATCTATGTAACATACATCACCACCATGAGCTTATGTTGTTCAAACAGGGGACGGAAATCTTGCTTTTGGAAGTGGTGCAGACATTTGGCTCTGCACAATCATATCCATGGTATAACATGAATGGTTGAATAAGGGTGTCACAGTTCACAACAGATGAACTACTGCCCATCCAGCCATACTCGACAACTGAATGATATTGTGTGTGACAGATCAACAGTGACAGAAGGGCCACAGAACTACAAATCATGCCCCAATTCAACATAGGACTTGCTACATATGTCTCCCAGTGAACAATTCATAGAAGCCTGGTTTTCAAGAGGTATGGGAGCCAGCACCACACATTAACACATTACTGAGCACAATGGCTTCCATTTACTACCAATCAGCAAGGATAGCCACTGGAACAATGGAAGAAGGTGAAATGATAATAAAAATCACAATTTAAACTGCACTATCCCAATAGGTGGCACCACATGTGGCACTGACCATTAATTGATGGCTCCCACCAGATAAGGAGATGTGGTCCAAGGTGGTGGTCTCTCTGTTATATCCTGGGATGCATTTTCCTGGTATGGAATAAGCCTCCCACTTTTTCTGTAAGAGACACTAAATGGTCTGTTGTATGTTGAACTGCTTGGAGACATCTTCATGCATGTATGGCTTTCCAATACTCTAAAAGTGCTACAACATTTCAAGATGATAACATGTCACCACACCATTGCCACATCATATGCAGGTGAAGTCGAAAAACTAAGGTGGCCAACCAGGTGCTCAGATTTGAAACGTATTGAGCATATATTGGATGTCATGTAGCACAGAGTCCGTGCCATGGATCCGGAACCCTAAAACAGACCAGAATTAACTGTCACATTGCAAATGATTTGGTGTTACTTGCATCCAAAGAAGTACCAAGGACTTGTAGTTTCTTTCCCACAGTGTTTTGCAGCAGTCCACAGAGCCAGAGAAGACTCCACTCAATATTAAGTGGCTATCCTATCAGATTTGCTGAGTCAGTGTGTTTGCCTCTGGAGAACTGCCATGATTTAAGGCATCGGAAGTACATACATAATTATACAAAGGTTGAAATGCACTGATGAGCCAGAACAATGACTGCCTACCTACTATCAATGAGAATCCATCCAGGTGATGGCAACATCACTAGACAAGGACTGACCACTAGTCTCTCTCTCTCTCTCTCTCTCTCTCTCTCTCTCTCTCTCTCTCTCTCTCTCTCTCTCTCTCTCTCACACACACACACACACACACACGCACGATGTATATAGTATCAGTTGAGTATGCTGTCTGTGTGTAGAATGGGGAATGTGCACAAATCACCTGATCTTGTTAGTGGGCAGATTGTGATGGTTTGGAGGTTCAACTGAATGATAGGCCTCTGCAGCTGAGGATCCATGCATGTGCCAATGTTAGCATCAGAACACCAGTAACTACAACTGAAGTTGGCACGTAACCATTGTCATTGGACGTGGCACGGCCTGATGAATCCTAAAACAGCCATCAAGCTAATGGGGCGGTATAAATCCATTTTCTGACTCCAAGTCAGAAAAAGCTGACAGTGGTTAAATTATACCCTGCGGAACATTCATATGAGCATCCACGAGTTCAGTGGAGCTCGTATAATGCATCCAATTGCCAAGAAGTATCAAACAGTGACTGAAGATCCCAAACAGCCATTCATGACATACACATTTCCCAATGGCAGTGGCATTTTTCAACGACATATGCATCATATCACAAGGCCAGGAGTGGTTCATGGAACACAGTAGTGAGTTGAAGGTGTTGTGAGGTCCCCCACTCCAGTCCTGACTGAACAGATCTTAATCCAGTCAAACATATCTGGGATATTATGGAATGTGTCACCAAATCTTGTGACATCCATCACAGAATTTATGAGATTTAGGTGACTGGGATGTGCAAATGTAGCTAACTGCCAACTTCCTCTTGTGAACTTCCATGCCAAGTGCTGTCACTCTGTTATCCATGGCAAATGTGGACATACTGGCTATTAGGTAGGTGGTCAAATGTTCTGGCTGATCAGTATATATAAACATTATTCCATGGTTATTGTTTACAACATAATTAAATTTAGCTGCTCACATACTGTAATTACTATTGTTACACAGATTATGTAGACTACATATAAGATTGTTTGCCTCAAGTTATCATCTGGTTTCTCAAAACACATTAAAGAAAAGTTATTTAAGTATATCCAATTCATTTGCCATGTCCCTTCACCATTATAAATTTATTTCCACATAACTCCCTTGTATTATAAGGAATATTTTTGAAAATATTTTACCAGTATGTAAATAATTATTTTTTACTTTGCTTAACTGACCCAAGAAATGCCATGCAACTTCTTATTTCTGGTTCCATTGAAGTAAACATTGAATCCAATTTCATACTCGTAAATTTTCTGTTTAACACACACAAGTACCTTTAGTAGTATAAAGAGATTGATGACAGTATCATGTGCTGAAGGAATTATTGTTTACAAGTAGTCAATTTATTTTCTGGCTTTCTTGTGTCAGAGAAAGACACTGCTTGAGCACAAAGAAGTATTCTATAAGGATGACATCTTTACTCACACAATCCTTTTGTTGTCTGTGACTCTGTCGGAAAAGTTGGCGGAAGTAAAGTTAAATGGATGCAAACAAAAAGTGAAAAAGCAAGAAAACAGTGAAACAAAGAAAAGTGTAGTGCACGAAAATTACTTCCAGGTTCTTACACATATGGTTTGTGATATCGCTGTGACAAATGCAAATACGCCAAAATAACATAAAAAACAAAACGAATCCGCTGTGACAAATGCAAATAGGCCAAAACAACATAAAAAACAAAACGAATCCGTAAAAAACAATCAAAGTGCAAATAAACAAAATGTAATGCAAGTGACAGAAAAGATGGAATCAAAAATCGACGTTTTTGGAGACAGTCACGCCAAAGGAATTTCTCAAGAACTGCAAGTGATCAGTAAATCATCAACAGTTACCGCTATGGTAAAACCAGGTGCTAGTTTCAAAGAAGTGACGAAAAACATCGTAAAATATAAGTATGGCAAGCAGGACACTGTCGTAATTTGTGCAGGAGCAAAAGACATTTACGAAAATAATGCCATGAAAATGTATAAACAGCTCTTGAGTCTTGTTCTAGCACTATCAAACACAAACATTATACTTGTGAACTTTCCTCTCAGGCATGATTTACCTGAATGGTCATGTGTGAATAAGGAAATTCACAGAATTAATGAGAAACTAAAAAGCTGTTGCAGGCTATTCAGTAATGTGAAATTAATCGACTCAAGCACACTTCATAGAGAATGTTTTACTAAACATGGGCTTCACCTAAACTACAATGGGAAAGCCAAGCTAGGAAACTTAATAAGGGATGCAATTAAATGCAATTCCAAATTGACAGTCACTGAACTGGGATGGTATAAATGCCCAACAGCAGAAACACCAGCACAAATGGCAACAGCCCCCCGATCTACCATCCAAGAAACACTAGCAACACCAACAGAGCAACCTACTATTGAACCAAAATTAATAGCAACATCAGAAGTGACAGTTAAAACATCCAAGTTCAACCAACCAGAATCATCAGCATTCACAACAACAACAGTAGCAGAACAAACATCAGTAGCAGTAGCTCCAAAACAAATAACAAGCCAACCTGAATTACTGGCATACACAGCAACAGCACATAGCAGTAGCAGTAGTCGTCACACTAGAAGAAGGCAGCCACCTTTGAAAAGCCAGGATTTTTACTGGGGCCAAGCAGTGAACAGCAACAGATAGTAGGGAAACATCTAAATGACTGCAATCAGAAGAATCTACAACAAGGTCAACTAGTACAAGAGGCTGATTCCAATCAAGGTAGGGAAAGTGGCAACATAAATAGTACAGCAGTTTCAAAAAACTCCAATTTAAAAATAATGCATCAAAACATTCAATATGCATCTAAAAAAATCAGAAGAGTTAGAAGTTTTACTAGCTGTTGAAGTACCTAATATTTTCATAATGACAGAACATGATTTAAAAGATAGTGAATTAAAGGTTTTCAATCTAGAGGGATACAAAAATGTAGCATACTATTGCAGAAATGAACATAAAAGTGGGGGAGTAGCAATTTTTGTTGACAGCAAAGTTGGGGACTACACCCCTCGACGTATCCCAAATTGCACAGATTTCTACTTTGAAGCAGCAGCAGTACAAATAAAGTTCATGGGGAAAAAATGTCTTATAATAGGAATATACCGATCACCTAGCTCTAGCATTGAAAACTTTTTACTGGAATTAGAGGTACTACTTCAGAAAGTCATGAAGAAATATAGTTTTGTAATATTAGCAGGTGACTTAAATATAGATATGCTAGGAGACAATGACTGCACAAGACGTTTTCAAGACATACTGGGGTCATACAATCTCCAGTTGCATGTAAAAAGCCCAACAAGATGTACAGAAACATCAAGCACATTAATAGATCATATCCTTACAAATATACCTACTGAAAGACAAAAAGTTCAGGTTATAAATACTGTTATTGCAGACCATTCCGGACAAACAATTGAACTGAAAGATTATGCAAAAGCTGAAGACAAGAAAATGATAAAATATAGACAAACAGATATTGCAAATTTAAATAGCCTAGAAATTTTAGTAAAAGCAGAAAAATGGGATGATGTGTATAACGAGCACAGTGTAGAAAAGAGCTGGGAATCTTTCTGTCATATACTAAGCCACCACATAAATGTGGCTTGTCCTGTAATATGTAAAACTGTAAGTGCCAAGCAAAACAAAAAATGGATCACCAAGGAAATTAAAAAAGCAAGAGAGGAATTGATTAAATTCTATGAAGATTACCTGAAAGATAAAGAACAGGCCAGTCAAGAGGCTTACAGGAGCAAGAAGAAACTGTACACGAGGATGATAAGAGAAGCAAAGGCTAGCCAATATAAACATGAAATAAAAACTTCTACAAATATTTCTAAAACCTTCTGGAACTTAATAAATGATAATAGAAAAGAGTCACAGACCTCAAAGGATACAAATATAATACTGGAAATGGAGGGGGTTAAAGTGACAGACCCACTACAAGTGGCAAATAGCTTAAATCAGCACTATGTAGCTATAGTGGAGAAACTACTAAATCAGAAAACCCCAGTAACAAAGAGCATCAAAAGTCCTAAATGGGTGGCTGAGAGTCTATACCTACTCCCTACAAATGAATTGGAGGTTTCAAAAATAATTGGTGCACTAAAAAATAAAAATACAGAGGGTCTAGATGGCATATCAGCAAAAATAGTAAAACATTGTGCTAAATATCTTGCAACACCTTTGACATTCCTGATAAATCTAACAATGAAGGAAGGAGTTTTTCCGAACTGTTTAAAAAGGAGCAAGGTAGTGCCAGTTTTTAAAGGAGGTGATAAAGAAGATCCTGGAAACTATAGACCAATCACGATCACAACTGTTCTGTCTAAAATAGTAGAAAGAGTGATTAATGATAGAATTGTAAATTTCATAGACAAACATAACATCTTAAATGAAGCTCAACATGGGTTCAGAAAGGGGAGATCAACTAAGACAGCAGTGGCAAATTTCATAACATACATAACAGAGGCCCTGGAACAACGAAGGAAAGTGTCTGGTATATACTTAGACCTTTCCAAAGCCTTTGATTGTGTCTGCCACAAAACTCTTCTAAAAAAACTAAACTGTTATGGCATAAGAGGAAATGCTGCAGACATTATAAAAACATTTGCTGAAAACAGACAACAGTGTGTGGAATTAAAACATAAATGTAGAAACAAAGAAGAAAAAGTATATTCTGAATTCCAGCAGGTAAAGTATGGGGTAACTCAGGGTTCGATATTGGGACCTCTGCTCTTCATACTGTACATAAATGATATGCCCACTGAAATAAATGAAAAAGTAATAATGTATGCTGACGACACAACTTTGTTAGTATGTGGTGACACAGTGAAAGATTTGGAAAAGAGAGCCACTGAAAACTTTCAAATGGCAGAAAGGTATTTTACAGAAAATAATCTACTGATCAACAGAAAGAAAACAAAATGTACTAAATTTGAAACAAAGATAACAAAAAGCTCAGAGGTTTTTACACTGAAGATTGGCAGTGCAGACATAGCAGAAGTGGACTGTAATAGATTTCTGGGAATAGAAGTGGACAAGCATCTGTCATGGGAAAATCACATTAATAAGGTTTGTTCGAAAATAAGCACAAATATATTCTTAATGAGAAAAATGTGCTATACAGTGGACACAGAAACCCTGTTAAAAATGTATTATGTACTTATCTTCCCACACTTATCATATGGTATACCACTATGGGGAGGAGCAGCTGATGTACACATACAGAGACTTTTAAAACTTCAAAATAAAGCCATCAGATGCCTAGCCAAACTATCACCAAGGGAATCATGCAAAAACAAATTTAAAGAATTTAAGATACTAACTGTACCAAGTCTGTATATATATGAGACAATAGTTTTCCTTATGGTAAACTGTACAGCTCCACTAAACAGTGATCTTCATAACCACAATACAAGAACTAAAGAACAATACCATTTTTTCAGCAAAAGGCTAAACATGACAGATAGGGATCCTATAAACGCAGGATGCAGATTCTTCAACAAACTGCCTCTTAGCATCAGATGCATAAAGGAACGTAGTGCCTTCAAAAGAAAATTAAAGGAACATCTCATCTCTGGATGCTGGTATAAGGTGAAGGAGTATTTAATAGAAAATTTGTAATTTAAAGGTGAACTGATGTAGTGCTGGAAACAGAGAATTGTTGTTGTTGTTGTTTAGAGGGGACTAGACTACGTGGTCATCAGTCCCGAAACAGAGAAGTGGACTGTGTCTTTTCACTAAATTTCTAATACTTAAATACCACATGTTATATTTATAAATGATAAATTTGTAAAATTTTATTCCTTTCTTATGTTATATAAAATTAACAACATTACTTGTCTAATATCATTGTAAATATGATCTACAGACAAATAAATTATTATTATTATTTATTATTATTATATAAAACTCCTGCCCATTTACTGCAGAGGTTTTCTATGTAGGTATTCCACCATAACTTACTATCATAGTAAAATCCTAACTATTGACTGATTTTTTCTATTATTAATATTTATAAGAGTGTGTTCATTTATAAGGGTGTGTTCAGTTTTAGTATTATTTAATTTCAGTTTATTTTCCTGGAACCAATGAGCAGTTTTTTCCATTAGCGGAATTGTTAATTTGCTTGACAGCATTCATATTCTATGTGAGTTGATAATAACTGTCAACACGACAATACAAGAACTAAATACATAGGCCTAAGCCTCAACAATCTTGCTTCAACTACATGATAACTAATAAACTATAATCTTTCCAGATATATGAGTAAAGAAAACTGTTTATGTTGCACTACATTCATTGCAACTGATGTGCAATATACACACCAAAATAATCGTTTACTTACCTTGCATCTCACATAAAGTTGTTTTTGGGCCATTTTTAATCACAGAAAGAATTTAATGCCTGAAAAGAAAAGATACTACATAAATACACAAAAGTGATGAACCGGGCCAAAAATGCATCAATCATTAACAAACAGGTGAAAGAAAACAGAAATTGTGATTATATTACAGCATAATACTTCTTCCGAAAATATCAACATTACAATAAATCGGTAAAAACCCAAGTTTTCATTTATGCGATTTCCCTATAATAACAAAAATACTTGCACATCATTTATTATAAAAACGTTACAAACAATGAGCAAGTAACGTGTCAGTAATGCAAGATACTTTTCTAAGTTCGATGAAATGATACGGCGTGAAAAACAATTGTTTGATTTTTGTTGCTGTGGCTTTGGAGCGCTCATGTTTGGTTTTTACATTCTGGGGCTCGAATTTACGAAGAATTTGAACATGATCAGGTATCAGGAGGAGACCAAACGCATCTCTCCGTCTCCACCTTGAAAACAACTGATAATAGGTGCGTTAAATTCTGAAACTATACATTTTTATGAGCGGAAAGGAGTAGAAAACATGATTTACAGTATATATAAACTCCCGTCTTTTTCCAAGCGTTGAAATGAAGGACCGCTCCAAGAATAACAGCAAACGTATTCTTAAATAACAAAAACTGGAGAGTAAAAGAAATAACGCCTATTTTGCCACATCAGAAATCCATTATCAGTTTGATAAGAATACATTTCATATTACACACCAGTAACGTTGCGTTTTCAGATGTTGTACCTAATCGGCAGCAGACGACAAGCTATGTCAACCGCAAACAGTAATAGTATACCTTACCGTTGGAATGCGTCTGGGAAATCTTGAACGTGAACTTCAGACTTTGTTCGTTAATTACACATAAACACACATGTTGAAAGAATTCATGAATAATGCGCTTCTTCGTGTGCTCTACGAACTCTGACGGAAAAGATTTTCTTTTTGAATTACAAATATAAGTAATAAAATTGTGTGTGTCACTAAATTAAATAGTAAAAAGTTACGCGCCCTTCGCTTTAGTGATAATGACAAAACGTCAGTCGACATCTCGAGTCGCGAACCATAGACAATTACGTATTTATTTACGGGCTCGGCGGCATAGAGTACTAATATTTGTAACACAATGTTCGCTTTACTAGGCAGGAACAGCAGTAATTATTTATTGCGCGGTCATAGCTGAAAATTATCCCATCTCATTGACAGACACATAGTCCAGTCGGCCACACGTAGCTGAGACAGTAGCGTGGGGGACTACTACGCCCGGGTTCGATTCCCGGCAGGGGACTGTGTGTTCTGTGTTATTTTCATCATCATCGACATGGAAGTCGCCGAAGTGCACTAGGCGGCCAAACAATCCTACGGGGGATCCATCAGCCAAAAATAATATACAATCATTTCATTTTACATACTTTTAAAGCCCCTTTTACGATCCACTTTCTTGTGAAAATCGACTACTCGAAGCCTGGTCGACGGCGCGAGTACTATTATGACGTGTATAATCTTTCGATTGTGCAGAGTGCGGCGAACACTGCGCATGCGCAGAAGGCTGCATTGCCCAGCAGAAGATGCGAGGTTCTGTTTTGTAAACAACGAAAGTCGTGGTAAGTAGTATAGTACGGAATAAAAATCTAGTGAGCCATCACGGGCATTTTTAATTCATGTTTCCATCGAAATAATACAAAGCATGTTGACTGTGGATTACTTTTTATTTTTTGTAGAAATGGTGTGGACGAAAGAAAGCGTCAAGGCTCTTATTTCGGCTTATGAAGAGGAGAGAGTCGTCGTAGATACAGGACATCATTTATATCACAAAACATAATTTTAACCGCCTCTAGTATTATTTGTGTTCTTTGTGTGTTACGGTGACTGCATATACTCATTGAAAACATCATATATTTTCTAGAATGCACGGAAAGAAACGCTCAAAGTAGTGGGAAACAAAGTATCAGCAGTTTGCCCGTAAGTTACAGCTGAAGATTGTAAAACAAAATTTTGCACTCTTCGATCACATTACGGGACGGAGTTTAAAAATATTCACCAGAAAGAAAAGAGTGGGAGTTCTGCAGCTGATGTTTACTATCCTAAAGCGTGGTGGTTTGAACTTATAATTAACAACAACAACTTGTTCATTCGTTGTAAGTTTCTAAATGCATCTGGGTCTTCAGGTCGCAATTCGTTCACGAGCATTCCGTACATCCCCCTTCCTTCTTCCCTTCTTTTCAACCACGATCGCATCCAAATGCTTCTCTTCCTGCTTCTGCTCTCTTTCTTTTTGCCTTCCTGCAAAGCGGCGACGATTACTACCGTTACTGCTGCCAATACCACAATATTTTCATCCATTTCGCTGTGTTGGAGAAAAGGTTGTGATTAAAATGCAAATCAGCACACGAAGTATTACGACGGGAAGCACAGCGCAAAGACCGCACAGCACGCACAAAAATTTCGAAGCTATCATATAAAACGCAAATGAACACAAGAACAAATGAAACACGAAACCAGGGGCACTGCAGTCGACACACTCGGTTCGAGTAGTCAACCAAGACAAGTAAGTCGCTCGTGTAAAGAGAGGGGTATAAAAGAAACGCCATGGAGGTACCTCCATGAACAACACCCACAATCTCTAATTTTGTGGTAAATTATCTGCGAAGACATGGCTACAGAGCATCTTTGTCAAACAGCGTAGAACAACAGCTGTAGTATGCGGCGAGAGCTGTTACAGTTTACGATGACAGGAATTTTCTTCCAGGCCGAAACCGACTAAGACTACTGTCAATATGAATTGACCAGAAATTCGGATATCCAACAGTGTCAGTACAGAAAAGATACATGATGTTATCGCTTTCCTGGGAAAGCACTATGGTAAAAAATGGCGGAGTATTCACAGTTTTTATAAAGACATTGTAGATGGAAATGCAGTCAATGAAGCTGAACAAGACGACAATGTTCTTGATTGCCAACCACAGGTAGAACATCCCCATCTCTTCATTTAAATAGTTTAAGAACCTTTAGTGTATATTCCGAACTGATTTGTTTTGTGGGAAGGTAGGTCATTCATTCAAGTTAACAACTTGAGGTACAGTACAATTATTCTGTTTAAATAAGCATGAACCACAGACATTGCCGAGGTGGGGTGTCTTGCGTGCCTCAACGATGCAGATAGCCGTACCGTAGGTGCAACCACAGCGGAGGGGTATCTGTGGAGAGGCCAGACAAACGTGTGGTTCCTGAAGAGGGGCAGCAGCCTTTTCAGTAGTTACAGGGGCAACAGTCTGGATGATTGACTGAGCTGGCCTTGTAACATCAGCTAATGTGGCTTTGCCACACAGCTACTGCGAACGGCTGAAAGCAAGGGGAAACTACAGCCGTTACTTTTCCCGAGGACATGCAGCTCTACTGTATGGAAATATGATGATGGCATCCTCTAGGGGAAAATATTCCGGAGGTAAAATAGTCCCCCATTCGGATCTCCGGGCGGGGACTACTCAGGAGGATGTTGTCATCAGGAAAGACAATACTGGCATTCTACGGATCGGAGCGTGGAATGTTAGATCCCTTATTAGGGTAGGAAAATTAGAAAATTTAAAAAGGGAAATGGATAGGTTGAAGTTAGATATAGTGGGGATTAGTGAAGTTCGGTGGCAGGATGAACAGGATTTCTGGTCAGGTGAGTACAGGATTATAAATACAAAATCAGTTGGGGGTATCACAGGAGTAGGACTAATAATGAATAAGAAAATAGGAATGCGGGTAAACTACTATGAGCAGCACAGTGATCGCATTATCATTGTCAAGATAGATACGAAGCCAACACCGACAACAGTAGTACAGGTTTATATGCCAACTAGCTCTGCCGATGAGGAGGAGATCGAAGAAATATATGAGGAGCTAAAGGAAATTATTCAGACAGTTAAGGGAGAGGAAAACTTAATTGTGATGGGAGACTGGAATTCGGTAGTAGGAAAAGGAAGAGAAGGAAAAATAGTAGGTGAATATGGATTGGGCAGGAGGAATGAAAGAGGAAGTCGCCTGGTAGAATTTTGCACGGAACATGATTTAATCGTAACAAACACGTGGTTTAAGAATCACAAAAGAAGGTTGTATACGTGGAAGAGGCCAGGAGACACCGGAAGGTATCAGATAGATTTTATAATGGTAAAACATAGATTCCGGAACCAGGTTCTAAACTGCAAGACATACCCAGGGGCAGATATAGACTCTGACCATAACTTGTTAGTCATGAACTGTAGGCTGAAACTGAAAAAACTGCAGAAAGGTAGGAAAATGAGGAGATGGGACTTAGATAAATTGAAGGAAAGTGAAGTTCTGGAGAATTTCAGAGGGAGATTTAGGCAACAATTGACAGAAACAGGGAGAAATAAAACAGTAGAAGAGGAATGGGTAGCATTGAGAGATGAAATAGTGAAGGCAGCAGAGGACAAAATAGGTAGAAAGGCAAGACCTACAAAAAATCCTTGGATAACACAGGAAATACTAAATTTAATTGATGAAAGGAGAAAATATAAAAATGCAGTAAATGAAACAGGCAAAATGGAGTACAGACGACTAAGAAATGAGATTGACCGGAAGTGCAAAATGGCTAAGCAGGTGTGGCTAGAAGGCAAATGCCAATCTGTAGAAGAATGTATAAGAAGGGGAAAAGTAGATACCACCTACAGGAAAATAAAAGAAACATTTGGAGATAAGCAAAACAGCTCCATGAATATCAAGGACTCTGATGGAAAACCAGTTCTCAGCAAAGAAGGGAAAGGTGGAAAGAGTACATAGAGCAGCTCTACAATGGAAATGAACTTAGAGACAATGTTGTAGGAAGGGAAGAGGAAGTAGATCAAGATGAAATAGGAGATAGTATACTGAGAGATGAATTTGACAGAGCCTTGAAAGACCTAGGTCGGAATAAGGCCCCAGGAGTAGATGACATACCCTCAGAGTTACTAAAGTCTCTGGGAGAGCCAGCCATGACAAGACTATTTGAACTGGTGTGTAGGATGTATGAGACAGGCGAAATGCCCTCAGACTTTAAGAAAAATGTTATAATCCCCATTCCAAAGAAAGCAGGTGCAGGCAGGTGTGAAAACTACAGAACCATCAGTTTAATAAGTCATGGTAGCAAAATTTTAACACGAATTATCTACAGGAGAATGGAAAAGCTGGTAGAAGCTGACCTCGGGGAAGATCAGTTTGGATTCAGGAGGAACATAGGAACCCGGGAGGCAATACTCACTTTACGTCTTATCTTAGAAGGTAGATTAAGGAAAGGCAAACCTACATTTCTAGCTTTTGTAGATTTGGAGAAAGCATTTGACAATGTTGACTGGAATACACTCTTTCAAATTCTGAAGTCAGCAGGGGTAAAATGTAGGGAAAGGAGACTTATTTACAACTTGTACAAAAGCCAGACCGCAGTTATTAGACTCGTAGGGCATGAAAGGGAAGCATCAGTTGGGAAGGGAGTAAGACAGGGTTGTAGCCTTTCTCCGATGTTATTCAACTCGTACATCCAGCAGGCGGTGAAGGAAAGCAAGGAAAGATTTGGAATAGGGATTAAAGTTCAGGGGGAAGAAATAAAAACATTGCGTTTTGCTGATGACATTGTAATTCTGTCAGAGACAGCAAAGGACCTGGAAGAGCAGTTGAATGGAATGGACAGTGTGTTGAAAAGAGCGTATAAAATGAACATTAACAAGAGCAAAACAAAAATAATGGAATGCGGTCTTAGAAAGTCGGGCGATGCTGAAGGAATTAGATTAGGTAACGAAACAATGAAGGTGGTAGATGAGTTTTGTTACTTGGGTAGTAAAATAACATGCGATGGTCGCAGTACAACGGATATAAAATGCAGAATGGCAATGGGAAGAAAAGCATTTTTGAAAAAGAGAAATTTGCTGACATCGAATATTAATTTAAGTGTAAGGAAATCTTTTCTGAAGGCATTTGTGTGGAGTGTTGCCTTGTACGGGAGTGAAACATGGACGATAAGCAGTGTGGACAGGAAGAGAATAGAGGCCTTTGAAATGTGGTGCTACAGAAGAATGCTGAAGATTAAGTGGGTAGATTGCATAACTAATGAAGAGGTACTGAACAGAATTGGTGAGAAAAGGAATTTTTGGCATACCCTGACCAAAAGAAGGGATCGCTTGGTAGGACACATTCTTAGACATCGAGGTATCGTAAATTTAGCATTGGAGGGAAGCGTGTGGGGTAAAAATCGCAGAGGGAGACCAAGAGACGCGTATAGTAAGCAGATTAAAATGGATGTGGGTTGCCGTTCTTATCAGGAGATGAAAAGGCTTGCTCAGGATAGAGTAGGGTGGAGAGCTGCATCAAACCAGTCTCTGGACTGAAGACCATAACAACAACACAAGCATGTTTTATCACTAAGCATTATTGTTTAATAAGCTCTATTTTGTATTACTATACTCTTCCAAGTCTCCATTGTTTATTTATTGCCGGCCGCGGTGGCCGAGGTGACTGAGGCGCTCCAGTCACGGTCTGCACGGCAACTACGGTCGGGGGTTCGAATCCCCCCTCGGGCATGGATATTTGTGCCGTCCTAGTTCGTAAGTCGTTCATAAGTAGTTTGTAAGTTCAGGGACTGATGACCCCGTAGTGAAGTCCCATAGACTATACAAACATTTGAACATTTTTTTTATTTATTAATTTGTTTGTTCAATGTTCGAATGCTGTCCTTGAATACACTAAACATAAGAATGTTTGTACCAAAACATACAATATCCATACAATATCGCACTCAGTGGCGTAGCTACTACACCAAGGGCCCCGGGGCAAAAATGACGTTGGGGCCCTCTCTAAACTAAAACTACACGCAGGCGCCGACTTTTGAAAATCTTGGGGTGTGCTCAGTGGCGTTTCCAATAGGGGGGAGGTGGTTGCCAGCCTGCAGCCCCCCCCCCCCACCACGACAGGTATTTCTAAAAAAAATCTTTATTATATTTTTCCAATTCCGGGTTCAAAGCTAAAGTAATAATTTTGTTTTATTTTAATAATATTTCTTCTTTTTTGCTTCATCTGGTGTTAATTTAGAACCATTTTAATCTCTGAAAGGAGAAAAGTAATTTTTTATTACACAGTAAAGAAATTAACAGCCATTAATTTCAATTTCGCGTTTCTAATGAGCGGCTTTTGCGACCATTTGAATCTGTTTTCCCGTTGTAGTAACTACTGAAATCATTTTCAGAGTTTTCGTCTTCTTAGACATGCATGTCAGATAATGATGTGCCTGCATTGTGAATACTGTGTTCATTATCGCAAAAACTAATATCGGATGGTCTTCCTGCCTTATTTCTTCTGCAAATTTATTTTCTATACAGTATTACAAAAATAGTCAACAACCACTTCTGCTGTCATGCCATGTCTGTCGATACCAATAGGTTTACAACCCATTGTTACATCACACACCAATTCAGTAAACAGGATGAAAAAAGTCACGACTTAACACTAACACGATTCCTTGAAGACAATTGACTTTTAGAGAATACATAAACGTTAAATTAGTAGTATAAACATTTTTATTGTATCGTACCAAACCCACTTCTTTCTAGTTATTTAATACAACAATTAAAGGTTACCGCCTTCAGTTTACGATATACAAGCAACATTCCATTAACATTCGGACTTATTAGAAAACGATCAATTCACTCACATGTCAATATGAATTTTAATGCCTACTAATTCAATTACCTGTTTGTTTTAGATAATCTTTTTACAGTGGTGTATTACAAAATCCAGCCGCCCATCAATGAATTGGGAGAGTCGAATTTAATTATAATCAAGAAATATAACATAAAAAATACCAAAATTTTCAAATTTTGGGGTATGCTTGAGCGACCGAGCATACCCGTAATCGGCGCCTA
This sequence comes from Locusta migratoria, assembly GCA_026315105.1. Classification (NCBI taxonomy): domain Eukaryota; kingdom Metazoa; phylum Arthropoda; class Insecta; order Orthoptera; family Acrididae; genus Locusta; species Locusta migratoria. The sequence continues at coordinate 17,595,797 of CM048755.1, forward strand.
TGAACTATACAGATGCAATACTACTACTTCAGGTCCTTACCGCTTACTGGAAGACATAATAAGGCAAACCTAAATACTCTTAAGTAAATTACTGTGTGTCACGCAGCAGATAATATTTAATCGTACTCTCTAGTATAATTAGAACTGTGAAAGTTAATTATGCTTTCAAGCAGAAACTACTGGGTGTATTTGGATGAAATTTTGGAGAGGGATAGAGTTGGACCTGGGTAGGACATACAGATAAAACTACCAAGGAATACTTTTCGAAGTTGCTCCATACCTTATGAATGAAGTCGCACGCAGAAGCTAGTAAAAATGAACAATGAAGTTTTACTCAACCACGAAAATATGGCCCCCTGCCGCGAATCAAACCATGAACAGTATTGTCACACACTGCTAGTAATTCAGCAGGTGGCAGGGTGCACGTCTTAGCAGACAGGCAATACCTTTTTAAGTTTATATTCTGAGATGGGAATAATTTTTGGATTTCACTTCGTGCGTTTAAGTTTGTTGGCAGCGTTCAAAATGTTAAAAGTCGAAAATCCTCCATTCAGCTAAAATATTATATACAGTAGAACGCCGATTATTACTGCCAAGTAATTCCTTGGTAGTAATTGGGGAAAATGAATGATCGGAAAACCGATTATTCGTATAATCGAACTGTATACTTCTACTTGCCAATAAGAAGTACTGTACAGTAAATGTATTTATACAGTATTTGGAGTCGCGCGATCCTTCACAATGCGCCGAGCGGCACGCCGCAACACTTGGAAGGCGCAGCTGTTGCTGTGAACAGCTTTGATGCTGCAACTACTTCTGCCGACTGGAGTGTGCTGATTCTTGTACTCAGCGACTGTCGGCTTGGCCTGTCAGCAGGCCCCACTAGAAGCAATGTTCCGTCACCCTGTGGTCCATTGCGGCTACTGTGGGAAGCTTAGTTTGACGAGAGGGGGAATTGATGGACGGTAGAGTGGGAAGGTAAAAAATAAAATAAAAAAATAAAAATAAAAAAACGACGCTCAACTTTTTTGAACTCACGGTGGCCGAGGGGCCCCTTGATCTCGGGGGCCCCGGGGCACTGCCCCGCCTAGCCCTATGATAGCTACGCCACTGATCTCACTTCACCCAAATATGTGGACGAAAACTCAAATTCTCCAAACATAAAGTGTAATTTGCCATCTTCAGATTTACTTTCCATGAGAAAAGATGTCCTTGGTCTTTTATTAGCACGTTAAAGACGTTAATAGAAACGTATTTTGCAAGATTCATCAAGGAGTGCACGTTTGACAGATTATCTGCTTTACAATAAATCATGAAAAGTTAACAATGAGTTTTGCTTCTAGACCCCTCACATGTTTCAGGTCTCATTAGCTTCGTTCGAGTTGCTGTTGCAACGGTTGTAGTCGCTACCGTTTCAAACTGCATATGACTGTCAGTGAGGCGTTTCAGTTGCAGTGTGGAAAGAGTTGCAACCATTTGTGACAGCGAGAGGGAATTTTCTAACCTCATTGGGGAAATTCGTCTGATTAAATCAAAAGCGCTTTTAATAACCTTGCACCAAATAGATCAACCAGCACATGTGGTGCAAAGTGTTTTGTATGCAGCTGGTTACTTTGGGAAAGCGATTATAACCTCCTTGAAGATTAGTAAGTCTATGTTGAGGAAAGCATAGGTTCACCGTAATCATTTTCCTGCTTGACGTCATTATGACATATACATGCCTAATTTTGGTCGTCTATTGTGATTATCGACTGAGCGCCTTGAGGCTAAACGAGCTCTTTGTTGAGGCTACTGCAATGAGCCAAGGAAGTTGCATCAAATTGACAATGCTGACCTCTCCAGTCAAACATTCTGAGGTTTGTTCAGTGTGACTGCAAGTTCTCTCCTGCAGAGACTGCATCTTCCTTTTCGTATTTTCATGATTTTCTCCTTACAACTAATGTGATGGCACACTGAAAAGGTACCAACAAAACGTCGTTCTTAGTACGATTACTTGTAAACTAGAGTCAACAGATGCAGTGATGGCGGGTAACTCCTGATATTACATCTACATCTACATACATACTCCGCAATTCACCGTAAGGTGCGTGGCGGAGGGTACGCAGTACCACTACTAGGCATTTCCTTTCCTATTCCACTCCCAAATTGAACGAGGAAAAAAAGAATGCCTATATGCCTCCGTACGAGCTCTAATTTCTCTTATCTTGTCTCTGTGATCTTTACGCGAAATGTAAGTAGGCGGCAGCAAGATCGTACTACACTCAGCTTCAAATTCCGACTCTCTAAATTTACTTAACAGAAATTCACGAAAAGAACGTCGTCTTTCTTCCAGCGATCCCCAGTTGAGTTGTCGGAGCATTTCCATGACACTCGCGCATTGGTCGAACCTACCAGTAACAAATCTAGCTGTTCGTCTCTGAACCGCCTCTATGCCTTCCTTTAAACTGATCTGCTGCGGGTCCCAAACACCTGAGCAATACTCGAGACGTGGTCGTACAAGCGTTTTATACGCGGTCTCCTTTACAGGTGAAGTACATCTTCCCAAAATTCTCCCAATAAACCGAAGTCGGCTGTCCACCTTACTCACAACTGTCCTTACATGCTCGTTCCATTTCATATCGTTCTGCAATGTTACGCCTAGATATTTGAACGACGCGACAGCATCAAGAAGCTCACTACTAATGCTGTATTCGAACAGTATGGGATTGTTTTTTCTACTCACGCGCATCACCTTACACTTTTCTACATTGAGAGCTAGCTGCCAATCTTCGCACCAACTAAAAATTTTGTCTAAGTCATCCTGTATGCTATTACAGTCAGTTACAGACGACACCCTCCCATACACCACAGCATCATCAGCAAACAGCAAACAGCCGCAAATTACAACTTACTCTGTCCATCGGATCATTTATATAGATAGAAAATAATAGCGGTCCTATCACACTCCCCTGGGGCACGCCTGACGATACACTAGTCTCTGATGAACACTCGCCGTTGAGAACAACGTACTGCGTTCTATTACTTAGGAAGTCTTCCAGCCAGTCACAAATCTGTGAACCTATTCCATAAGCTCGTATCTTCGTTAGCAGTCTGCAGTGTGGCACCGCGTCGAACGCCTTTTTGAAGTCGAGAAAAACACACTCCTCCTGTTGCCCATCGCCCATGGCTCGCAAGATGTCATGTGAGAAAAGGGCAAGCTGAGTTTCACATGAACGATGTTTCCTAAGCCCGTGCTGATTCATGGAAAGAAGCTTTTCCGTTTCAAGGAAATTTACTATATTCGAACTGAGAATATGCTCCAAAATTCTACATGAAACTGATGTCAACGATATTGTCCTGTAATTGTATGGGTCATTTCTCTTTCCTTTCTTATACACGGGAGTCACCTGCGCTTTTTTCCAATCACTAGGAACTTTGCGCTGAATTAAAGATTCACGATAAAAGTAAGCTAAGTAGGGGGCCAATGCCGCAGAATAGTCTTTGTAAAACCAAACTGGTATTCCATCTGGACCAGCAGACTTTTTCGCATTTAGCTCTCTCAGCTGCTTCTCTACACTGGAAATACCTATTGCTATGTCCCCCATTTCGGAATTAGTACGCTGATCAAATGATGGTAGATTTGTGCGGTGCGGTCCTCCTGCGTGAAAGATTTCTTAAAAATTAAATTTGGAACATAAGCTTGCCGTTTGCTTTCTTGTATTACTGCCCCGGAATGATCAACGAGTGACTGGACAGTGGGCTTTGACCCGCTTATCGATTTTACATAGGACCAGAATTTTTTCGGGTTCTCGGAAAGATCTTTTGCTAAGGTATGGCTGTGATCGCGCATCGATCTTTTTATAGACTCACGAATCTCTACTATCTTTTGCCTGTCATCATTTGCGTGTTCTTTTTTGAATCGAGAGTGCAACAGCCTTTGTTTTCTCAGCAGCTTTCTAACATTATTATTATACCACGGTGGATCTTTTCATCCTTAATCGTCTTTACTGGCACATATTTATCTAACCCTTTATTAACAATGCACTTAAATTTAGTCCACAATTCCTCTACATTCATAGTCCTGGAATTAAACGATGCCCATTCATTTCCTAAGTGTGATCGTAACATTTGGTTATCGGCTCTTCCCAACAAAAACACGCTCCTAGGCTTCTTGATTGGTTTATGAACTTTGGTCATCATCGACGCTATGACGATATCATGATCACTAATTCCTGTTTCTACACAGACATCGTTAATAAGGGCAGGCCTGTTTGTCGCTATTAGGTCTAGAATATTTCCATTGCGTGTGGGTTGCAGGTTAACTGCTCAAGACAGTTTTCGGAGAATGTGTCCAAAAGTAGCTCGCAAGACTGCTTGTCTGCACCGCCTGAAATATAACTAGCGAGGTCCCAATCTATACTCTTAAGCGTGAAGTCTCCTCCGACTAATATTACATGGCCCGGATCATTCTTTGAATGATTCTAAAACTGCTACAGCAGCACTGGTGGCCGGTAAAAACAGCCAACTATTAACTTTACTTCTTTTAGACCTGTTATACGTGCCCAGATAACTTCACAGCTACTTTCAACATCGATCTCAGTAGAAACAATATCTTTATCCACAGCTATCTTTCCGACATACATTCCACGCTTCGCTAAATATTTCTGATCATGCCACATCATGATTTAGCCAGCTTTCGGTGCCTAGAACTATCTGACCGCAATAACTTCCATGCAGTGCGGCAAATTCGGGAACTTTGTTTCTGATACTCTGTAAGTTCGCGGCTAATATTTTGATGTTCAAATTTTTGTTTCGAACGTGGCCTGAATTCGCTGTTTGAATGCTGACAGGCGAGTCCTCATCAGAGTTAGCGCCTAGCCTAAAAAAAAAAAAAACCATGTGCACTCCACAAGTACTCTGCTGCCCGAGTAGCCACTTCCTTAGTGTGTGCACCCCTGATCTATCTAGGGGCACCCTACAATTCCCCACCCGATAACGCAGATCCAGAAATCTGCAGCCATGACTGTCACAGAGTCGGCGAAGCCTCTGGTTGATACCCTCGACTCGGCTCCAAGCCAAAGGACCCCGATCAACCCTGGGAACAATGCTACAAATCGACAGCTCTGCTTGCACCCCGCATGCGTAGGCAGCAGCCTTAACCAATTCCGCCAGCTGCTCGTAGGACCTGAGGATGTCCTCAGAACCCAAGCGACAAACGTCATTGGTGTCGACGTGAGCCACGACTTGCAGTCGACTGCACCCCACACCCTCGATAGCCGCCGGCAAGGCCACCTCCACATCTCGGATGAGGCCCCCCGACAGATACACCGAGTGCACGTTGGAATTCCTTCCGGATCTGGACGCTATCTGCCTAAGGGGCTCCATCATGCGCCTAACATTGGAGTTCCCAATAACTAATAATCCCCTCCCTCCGTGCACCTGCTCGGACCCTGCTGAAGGAGTGGCCACGTCCACTCACAGGACGAACGGGCGCGGACGGACGTCCAGCCTCCACATTGGCCTTCCGCCTCGAGCGACACGAACGCCATACAACCTGCCACTCCCCTTGCGGAGAAGGCGCCTCGGTAGCAGGAACAGAGAGCGAAGTGTGAGACACCTGAGGTGTCCCACTCGACGCACCAGACTCCCCACCATCGCTGCACCCTGAAACACCAGCCCGAAGACGGCTGATCGTAGACATCAGCACGCTCAGCTGTTCGCGAGCTGCGGCCAACTCCTCCTCCGTCCGCACACAGAAGGCACACATCCTATCCATCCTATCGATACAATTAACTGCAGAAAATAGAAAAATAAATAATCAACTTTTAAGAAGCCTAGTACTCTAATAAAGGCGGCTGGCTGCTGACTGAACTGTGGTCAGTGGTAAGTCCACTGTCAAATCAACAAAACTGAGTCTGGCAGTTTTCAAAATAAACAAGAATATCTGTGGAATACACCGTTATCAAACGCGCGGGTATATAAGCTTAGCGCTGTTTACGATGTGGCACTGGACTGACTGATAACGAGCTTTAGTAACGGTCTCTGACTTGTTTTGAAATACACCAGTCAAAGGCGAAGACTAAATAAACACAACGGTATTTATCAAATACTATAGAATACACTATTAAAACAGTAGTACAAACAATTTCTGCAAGTACGCGGTAATAAACCTCTTAAAACAGAATTACTAACGAAAATGAACTAGACTGGCAAATTAAAATTCACACAAATTAAACTAAGATACTTAGCGCTGTTTACGAGGTGTCACTGGTGGCAGCTGGCACTGGACCATATTAATGGTAAATAGACACAAAGAAAAGTCATATGGGTGCTCATTGTAGTGCTGTGAATAAAGGTGTGATAATGTGGTGTAGATGTACGTACCTTCAGTAGTATTATTAATTCTGCGATGTTCGACTTAAGTGTACTAGCGTTTTTCTTAAAAGTGCATTTGTTCTATTTACTGAACATGCCGTGAAATATAGATCAACGAATTGTAAACATTGGCTCTTGAACTACCTGTACATAAACTGCAGACACACAGTTATATAGAAAGTTGTAAATTTCATGCTGATGCAAGTAGTTTCATACACTGACTATGGAGTAAAGATAAAGCTCTTGAGTTCCGTGAAATATAGTATTAGCGCACTTATCCCATAATTAGTGCATAAAGAATGCAAGAACGTGTTTAAGAAACAAGGCACTGCAGTATCACTAAGGATCAACAGTTGTTACAGAACTCAAGTACGTAATTTATATATAACATTATGACCTTGATGTTTACATCTATTATTACAGTGTGTCCGTAGTTTACATGCAAGAAGTTCAGAAGACAATGTTTACAATTCGTAGGTCCATCTTTCATGGCATGTACACTAAATAGAACAAACCCATTTCTAAGAGAAATAAGTCGAAATAACACAGAACATATATTCTATTTTGTTAATAATAGTATTAGGAAACACCCATTCAAGGGGAAAAAATCACTAGCAGGAAACGAACCATTGCCCACAAACATCTGCTCCACATCACTTTTTTTCCCATTCTGTCTTTATTGTTGTTTCATTCTCAGATGGGCAGGCTAGCAGTGCTTGAGGCGCTCTGCAGCGTACAGAATTCAGACAATGAACAAACAAAATAAAGAGTAAAATGAAGTACAAATAGTAGACAAGACACATGACATGGCAAAAACTGAAAGATGTGTATCGTGTAAATGAAGTAACAAATGTTAAGTTTGATATAAAAACATAAATCGATGGAAACGCAGAAATCTTATACTGAACCACTGATTATTAGTTTCTCCATCGTTGGATGGTTGCTGTTGCCGCAACTGTGGTTCAAATTTAATGAAAGTCCAGCTCCAGTTGCAATTAGTTGTGCTTTATTTAAGCCCACACTACCGGTTTCGGCCTCTATGTTAGGCCATTTTCAAGTGTGACACACTTGAAAATGGCCTAACATAGAGGCCGAAACCAGTAGTGTGGGCTTAAATAAAGCACAACTAATTGCAACTGGAGCTGGACTTTCATTAAATTTGAACCACTGATTCACAAGGACATTTAAAAACACGGGCATCAGTTGTAAGATAGCCGTTTGCGGTTCCATTAAAAAGCACTGATTTGTTACCCTCTGACGGAGACACAAACAATGCACAGGCAAATGACAATGATTGTGATGAGTGGAAATGGTGACGAAGCATGGGGGGAGTGGAAGCGTGGGGGGAGGGGGATGAAAATGAGTTGTGGAGGCGTGACAGGAGGTGGTGGGGAGGAGGAGGGACCACAGGGCCGTGGGGAAAAGGAGGGGGGTGGGATGTCCGAAGAAGCTGTAAGGAGCAGGAGGGGTGGATACTGAAGGGACCGGCAAGAGTAAGGAGGGAGGAGAGCAAGGAAGGGACTGGAGCCCTCAAGGGGGATAATGCGCACATGACCATCCCAATAAAATAAGAGAAATCAGATCGAAAACGAAACGATTTAGGTGTTCTTTCTTCCCGCACACTATTAGAGAATGGAACGGTAGAGAAAAGTTATGAAAGTGGTTGATGAACCCTCTGCCAGGCACTTAAATGTGATTTGCAGAGTATCTATGTAGATGTAGATAGACATGGCACATGAAATAGTGGAGATGAAGGGTAGAGTGGGGAGAGGGGTAGGAATTGTTTGCTGTGGAAAAAGAGGGGTTATAATAGCTTGTGAGGCCTGGATAATTTCAGCATGAGAGAATGTACTCTAAGGATAACTCCCATCTGTGTAGTTCAGAAAAGCTGGTGGTGGGTAGGAGATTCAGATGGCTGGGTTGTGAAGCAGCCATTGAAATCAAGCATATGCTCTGCTCTATGTTGTGCTGCAGTGTGGTCTACCTTTTTTTGACCACAAGTTTGGCAGTGGCCAGTCAGCCTAATGGATGTCTGGTTTGCGGTCATGGCAATAAATGCAGCTGCACAGTGATTGCAGAACAGTTGGTAAATTACATGGCTGCTTTCACAGGTGGCCTGGCCTCTGATTGGGTAGGATAAGCCTGTGACAGGACTTGAATGGAAAGTGCTCAGTGGATGGATTGGACAGGTCTTGCAGCAGGGTCTTCCACAGGGATATGATCTCTTTGGCAGTGGGCTGGGTTTTGGTATGGCACAGAGCTGGACTAGGATGTTACGAAGGTCGGAAGGGAGACGGAACACCACTTTAAGAGGGGTGGGGAGGATCTTGGGCAGAATCGCTCTTATTTTTGGGCTCAAGAACAGAAAATCGAAAATGCAGTTTAGTTGTTAGTCCAGGGTAGTACTGAGTGGCAAGGGAAGTGCTCTTTTGTGGCTGGTTACTGGTGGCAGAGAGAGGATTTAGGTTGTGTGGTGACATGGCATGGGAAATCTGTTTGCGGACTAGGTCTGAGGGCTTTGTGAGACCTTCAGCATATTGATAAAGGGAGTTTTTGTCACTGCAGATACACCTTCCACATGTGGCTAGACTGTGGGTGGGGATGTCAATTGTCAAAGTGTAGGTATTGTTGGCGGTTGGTAGATTTAACTCCTTTCCTAAGAACTTATACCTTTCGATATAAGAAAGGAGAGCCATCCACAGCCTCAAAAAAAAAAAAAAAAAAAAAAAAAAAAAAAAAAAAAAAAAAAAAAAAGTCCGCATTATGATCCTCCCTGCAGACGAAGGTTCCACCATTGTATTTATGAATCACAGTGACTACCTGGCAGAAGGGCTCCACTAACTCTCTGACTGTTCCACCTACAAATTGTGCCTGGATCACCCCATCTCTCCTGAATCCATTTTCCTCCTCACCCTCAACCCTTATTTATTTATTTTTATTTTCGTTCTTCAGGTAGATCTATGGTTTGGGTCGCTTTTCATGTTCATACTTGTTCGTTCGTTCTGCATTTGGCTCAGCATTTTTTATTACAAAGGACTTTTAGCCCTCTGAGTGGGCGCGCTGAGTCACAGCGCCCGGCGGCTCTTAGAACACGTTCATAACAAACACAAGTGTACCCTCAGAACAGACTCACTCCCCCTTGGAGTGCTCCACTATTTATAAATAGAAAGAATATCCTGGAACTTACAAGTACATCACACACAAGAAACATGTAGAACATTCTAGAAATAATTAATACAAAGAAATAGATTTTTTTTGCCCGATGTCAGGATCTGAACTGGGGATTGTGAGCACAGCAATCTGTGATGTTAACCACTGCACCACGCGTGCCGGCGGAATACAGGCCGCAATATTTCTAGCGCTGCCATGCTGCCAGATTCGCGCATGGACAGAAAGGTCTGAGTTAGAGTGGGGGTAGCCATCAAGTGAGACGTGTGTGCGTTTTTGGCGGGTTTTTCGATTATTTCGAAGCCACTAAAGATCCCACTTGAGATCAGCTATTTCTCGTTTACACTTCTTTGTTATTAGGAATCTCAGTGTTTTAATTATTCCTTTAAACTCACCTTCACCAGCAGAAGCGCAAAATAAATATAATTGTTGACATGTGGAATTTATAACTGCCGTTTATTACAGATGTCCATCGAATCCGAGTCTGATATATTGTCGATGACGAGGAGTTTGAAGTGATACATTGTGTTAAAAGATAGAAAACTATTTCGAACATGTTGTGCCGCAATATAGCGACGCAGATTTCTTGAAACATTTTCGTTTACGGCGCCATGAAGGAGAGATGCGGTCCGAAAAATTCAGGAATTGTAACTATTACATTTATCAGGCAGGAGGAAATGGGAAATTGCTACCGCTGCAGCAAATTCTGATATTTTTGTCGTTTCCTGGGCATGAAGCGGCAAGTTTTAGAGACGTAACTGGCAGGTTCAATATTAATATCAGTTCCTTGCACCTTGTCATAAAGAGGAAGACCTAATTTGTTAGTAATTAAGGGATCAGTGTTATAAAGTGGCCATCTGACGAAGAAAGGGCACAAATTAGGCCAATTTCAGGAGAAATGAGATTTCAGGTGCGATTAGGGCAATCCATGGGACTCACATTTGAATAGACAGACCTACAGATGACGCTCAGTCGTATTTGAACGCAAAAAAACTATTTTTACTATTTTTCAATGCAGTTACAACTGTTCTGTGGTGACAACCGACGGATTCGTGATTTATTCGTTGGTTTCTTTTAAATGAAAGGCCATAGAATTCCATAACTGTTGTTTTCTTTTCAGCCCCTACCAACATGCTTATTATGTTACCGGTAAAACTCTATTATCTTTAATGTTAATTCCCTGGCCGGCAAGGGTTCCAGTACATTTGGTCCTTGTGGAGAACTCTTGTATCACTTCCAAGTCTGAAAAGAGGACTATTTTATAGTTTCCATTTTATTTGCCATGTATAATATTAACAAAAGACAACAAGAAAATTTTTGTAACTCTTTAGGCTTTCCCAGCTATCTAGTGACATGATGGGTAGTCGGGTGTTCTGCCAGCTGTCAGTGTCAACTCTGCACAACATTTCGGCTACGTAACTCTTAACCTTCATCAGATGCGACCTGATGAAGGTTACGAGTTACGTAGCCGAAATATTGTGAAGAAAGTTTTCTGTTATTTAAGTAAAATATCTTAATTCCCAACATCTCTCCCCCACATTATACGAAATTATTGCTGGTGCATATATCAGCTGTTCATCTACGACTTTGCGCGGGAAACAAGCCAGAAACAGCGCAAAAAGCGTTCCAGCAGTGCAAGTATCAAACACGTGTTCTTACTTCATAGTAACTCTACATGCGCAGTAACGCCTTTTTTTTTCTCCTTCTTTTTACCTCTTAAAACTAGCAATCTGGCAGCTGCTGGAACGAACCTCTAGTTTTCGACCGATTTCGAATCGTCGGCTTCGTAGCAGTTCGAAAACCTTCGTTAATATTCAGAAATGCAGCTGTAGTAGGCGGTCTGTGTTTAACGTCAAGTTCGGAGACCGATTCTATCATGTCCTGCAAACTTGATAGTCGATAGCAATCGACATGTGCCGTTTGTGCTGATACATGACGTCATCTTGACGTCACTTCCAAGGGGTTCCCTTCACTTATTTAGTATTTACAAACCTTGGGCCGTCTGACGGTCTGAGTGACAGGGCGCCAACAACTCTCGAAGACAGTGACAGTGTGTAGTGCATTTGTATTTCTGTTGTGTTTAAGTCAAGGGCAGCTGTATGAAGCAAGGAATTACGTATTGCTTTGTAACGTGTGTAAGAATCTTCATTCCACTGATTATCCCTCCTTTTCAGTACAGCACTGCCGATGAATATTTGCAGCTTCTAATGTTGTGTACATATAGATCAGTGAGCTACTGGAAGGAGATGGCCTTTCCTGAATCAAATTTACTGTCGTCGATCATTTTGTTTGTACCGGCATGTAATGTATTTACATGTAGTTTTTCTTTTAGAGGTGCTGCAGGTTAGTTCCATCATTGCAGTTTTGATATCGACGAGTGAAGAATATAATGCAGGAGTGAAGCAAAATGGCAGCTCCAGTAAAACACATTGAATGGAAATTTGGAGGTATGCCTCTTTTCATTCCAACAGTATATTCATTGAATTATTCAAAGTAATTTCTGTGGTGCAGTTTCACATCTTGAACTGAATTACATAGGACTGCTGTATTTACATTTGAAATTGCTTTTAGTGTCTCAATGACATCACAAAACTTTCCAAGCTCCACATGTGAACTATGAAATATAACATTCTTTAATCCATATGTAGACAATTTCCGTTGTGCAGATGTAGAGAAGACACTTTAAATTACGTTTGTTCATATATAACACAAATATGTAAAAATTTAATTGATTCTAGTATAAGCTCTACCCTCAGTCTCCCCTAGATTGTATGTGCTTTTTGGTTTATGGACATTTGCAATATGTGGTGTCTGTTTATGTGACAAATGTAAATGCCCATGTATTTATATCTGAAGGAACTGAAATTTCAGTGACCATAGCTTTCAGTTCCATTCATATATCTGCAGACAACAGTAAGTTCAATTCAACAGACACCCAGTTCTCTTATGCCTTGGGGTAAATTACCATGGAACGCTTTAGAGATGTGAAAAAAAATTGTTTTCAAGAATCTTGCCCAAGGGAGGTTCAAAGAACGAGTGTTTTGTGCCATCGTTACAGAAATCTTTGATTATACCTATGTGCATTCTAGTTAGCATGTTATGAAGTAAGAGCTATATGGAACTAAGCTGTTAAAGGTTAAAATACATCAGATTGCTTTTTTGCCATAGAAGTACATCTTTTGCTCCAGCAGAATTTACCCTCAAAGTAGCATAACTGAAGACTTGGATACCATCTGTCAGTTTTGACTAAAGACGTCATGTCGGAAAGCCAGTATACGGGATAATATCTTGATACTTATGTATTGTAGATGATAAATAATGTGGTTATCCTCGTAAACATTACACTTTACAACAAATGAATGTACCATCAATCACAGATCTCGGCCGAAAAATTTGCACCTTCAGTGCTCACTTAAGAGGGGGGGGAGGGGAAGCCCTTGTAAACAAACTTATGTATAACTCAGCCACCACATAATTACCCATGTCTCCAAATATGCACATACACTAAAACACGCGGATGCCATGGATCAAAACCAACGGGAGGTATCCCCATTTTCAGATGTGCCCCCAAAGCAATATGTCATAGTACAAATTCGTGTAGAAAAAAGCATAGCATGCCATTATTAAAATATCATCACACAAATCTTAGTTTCCTCAATAGATCCCGCATCAATATTTCTAAGGGAAAAGATGTCTTCAGTTTTGCTGCTGTCAGCATATTTTTCTGGAACAATGAAGATGCTTTTTATCGTGTAGTCATTCTATTCACATTTATCAGTCATAGTTTTAAATGGCAAGAAATTTGGAAAATCATTTATACACTGTAACCGATCCTAATACAGAGCCTTGTGGGATTGCATATTTTACAGTGAGAAAATCAATTGTTAACTATCTTTTTCTGTTATGTATGTTGTTAGCAGTGGTAATTCTGTGCCAGTAATTCCATGGATTTCAAATTTGTCAATCAAGTTGCTGTTGCAGACATTGTTAAAGGCCTTGGTTATATCCATTACAGTAGCTTGGGTGTGCTGTTAATTTTTATAACAATGATGACAGGTAAAAAAAGGTCTTGGACTGCCTTCATTGTTGACCATTGTGAAAACAGTTTTGAGCATTGCTTAGTAGGTTGTTTGTTTCAAATTAAAATTTTGCTTTTTCATGATTAAGTAATTTTTGCTGTTATTGGAACTACAGCAGTAGGCATTTTATTTTCAGGGAAATTCCTCCATTTTTAAGAATAGGTAAGACAATTGCCGGTTTCAGCCTATTGGGAAATTGAGCCTCTGTTACAATTATGTTCGTGTGGTATGAAAGGGGATTATGTAAGAGTCCTATTTTGTTCTTTATAATGCAATTGAAAAGATGATAGACATCTAATGTTGTAGAGTTATTGAGTGATGGTGTTATATTTTTAGAATGGACAAGCTTCCACTCAAAATTTGGGAATTTAGTTTTCATCCCTATTTAATCTGAGATGGAATGTTTTAACACTCCCTTGAGACTATTATTTACTTCCATTTGACGATTACTTTAACATAATGTATAAACAAATTATTAAGGTCTTTTGTTTTTAAGGAGACAGGGATGTTCTTTTGTAGCACCATATTCATCTTTTACTGTTTTCCATGCTAATATTGTGCTGGTCTAAATACATCAGTTTTGCTCGATTTACAATAGTATGTTATTGAGGAGCCTTATGTAAGTTAAGGGAATACCAGTTAGAAGCACCTCTTGAGTTTCCTCTTGGCTTACAACACATTTGGCATGAGTTGGGAGTAATTCCATGTTAAATCACCCGGGTCATGTCACCCACTGTCTCAGATTTTAGTTATATTTCTTTATATTTGCTTATACTTATAACTTAAGAACATATCCAAAATGCTTTTGATCTCAGACTAAAACTTTTTCTTACATCGAATTTTCAATGTAGTGATGCTCAATAATCTGGCTCTGCAAAAATATTCTCGTGAAGTGGTACCATACTACAGAAATACTTATAGTTCAGGTCTTTATGAAGCTTTTCATTTGAATTATTTTTAAGGTTTACATGCATATAGTTAACAGTAATGCAATTATTTAAGCAGTAAAGTTTCAAACAAGATGACAAAAAGAAAAACAAATCACTTTCCAATTTCTGGAAAAATTACAAGGGTGTTGAAAAAAGCTTATAACATTTCTCTAGTCTGCTGGACACCTAGTTCTGGGATTAAACAATTCCAAGGATTGTAGGCTTTCTACTAAAATAAAAATTTTAATGTCTAGCCTATGAATGGACACACAAATAAAACGGAAATCAAAACAACTTTTTATGATGAAAAAAGCAACTTTGCAAGTAAGTTCATCCAAGTTGAAACCCACTGCCTCAGATTTTCACGATTTTTTCTTTTTTGGCGTAACAAACAGGGTAACGTTTCTTCCACATTTCATGATAGTTTTTGAGGGAGGCAAATTTTTAAAATTTTCAAAAAACAACATATCATGTTTGAAGCTTGCCATTTAGATTACATTACTTTAGGGAGAAAAGAGACAGCTTATTTTCATAACTCTACTCAACTTCTGGGAATATAGGGAATCAACACTAATGCTTATGGTCCAAACACTGCTTTCTTAAATATGCAAAATACTTTGAGTTGTTGCTAGGCTTTTTTTTTAAATTGAGACTTAAGTATATGATATGATTAAAAAATAGCATGGGTTTTGGCCAACAGTGACAATCATTATTATATAGTATTTCATATCTTTGTTCTGAAGGTCATTTAAAAAACAATATGTTGACTAATAAGCATGGTAACATGTCTAATTTGTTAAAACAATAAAAGGACAGAGCCAACAGTTATATTTTTAATGGAAATATTTTCATGGAGAAAAAATAATTCAGCATCTTGTTCATTATATATGTTCTTGATGAAGGCAAAATACCATCTGTCATTGTACACAGCAGCTACAAAAGTGTTTGGTTGAGGACAGGAGTGTGTCCATTGGAATATCAAGGAAGGCTTTTCAGAAAAAGTTGATCTTCTAATTTCTGATGCATCACAGGAAAGTGGTTTCTAATAGTGAAAATTCCTGGTATCAGGTATTGTGTGGGTTTTCAAAAATCTCTTCTCAAGATTCTTGGGGAGGAACTCTATGTTGTTTATTTAAGAAGTGGAAGAATCATTTTTTTCCATATTAGCACTGCAGAAGTTGTAAACACCAGATGCAGTTCTTATCTGTACATCATTTAGTTGAAGACTATCTTTTCAAAATACATGTTTTATGATTCCTCCCAATCCATCACACACAGATTTATCATGGCTAGTACCAGAAAAGAAATGTTCAGTATCAATAGACAAATCATTTTTATGTTCACCCAAGTTTTTAAAGCTTTCTCTGTTTCTGTATTGTGTAACACATCCATCAGTGAAATAATGTAGTTTCTTGACTCGTGGGCAGTGCACAGTCAGCCACTTAACCATTTCTCTCTGAACAGGATGTACAAATTCCATGTCATGCTCAAAATTTTCACTTATAAACCAGTGGTTTACCATTACCAATTCATTTTCCTCATTTATCACAAATACAAACAGGGCGGTATCTCTGTATTTGACTATGAATTACAAATGGGTGGTTTTCAGCAAAGTCCATTAACAGAATTGCTTTTTCTTTTTGGGCTAGATTTTCTTTCAAAATTTTCTGGGATCTTGCCTGACACTTTGTTATATATGAATGTGGTTTAAGTGCCTGTAATTTTGTTACCAACAAATCGATGTATTCATCAACGGTTGCAGACTGATTTACCAATTCGGTCTGATGGTCTATGTTAATCCACTGGCTGTACTCAGTTTTGTCTTAGTCATCATATCTGTAAGGTAATTTTTCTTTCAAAAATTCTAACAACTTTTCCTCACTGGGACAACTATCACATTGATTAAGCATGCAGCCATAGTTTTCAGTCACATTGGGTATCACATACAAGAAATTTTATAAGTTCTTAATATCTGTTTCTTCAATGTGCCCCACATCCAAAAGCAGTTTTACGTTTTGGTGGATACCACACACACACACACACACACACACACACACACACACACACAGTCACAGTCACACACAGTCACAGTCACAAATGATGTGTATGATCATGTGTGTTCTGTGTTCTCCAGTGGAGGATTCGGCTGTCGTAATACACACTTTCGTCTTTCACACAAGAATATAGTTTCCTTAGGTTGCGGAGGATGTCTTTTTTGCATAAAGACATTCTTCTGAATGCTAACTTTCTTTTCCTCCTGGTAACATTCCAATATACTCATCACTTTTCAAAATCTTTGGCTTTCTTAACAACTTCATCCTCTATTTTACCCTCCTTACTGTCAGAAATTTCAACACTGCAGTCTAGTGCCTGGGTACACTGTATTTTCCAAAACACACTTCCTTTTCTAGCTTCAGTTTGCCATATGAGGCCTTGCTGTGATTTTTAATGGAATGAAGTTTCAAGGGAGAGTACCCCAAATCAGCTAACATTTTATTTGCCTCCTCAATACTTTGACTTTTTAGTCCTGATTCATGAAATGTCACTTCTGGGTCATCTGCATCACTTTCATTCCTGTCACTGATTTCTGTTTTTTGTTAACAAATCTTACGACAAATTGTACACACTTTTTGTCCTGGTTTCACATAGCTTCTCTTAGTTCTTAATGATTTTGACATAGCTAAGCATACTGACCTCAAGGATTTTTTTAACTGTGTGTTTTGAAAGGATCACAAGCAGCACTTTCATGGCTTTCAAATTCTTTTAAGTAAAAATTGCTGTGATGTCTACAAATAGTTAATTTTTGATCTTCTGCAAAGTTTACGTTGGACAATAGCAAAACAGGTTCCAAGTGAGCTACTGTAGGAATCAGATTCTTAGCTGCACAGATAAATAAGATATAATTCACTGGTTTAATAAAATTAAATAAATTTATCATACTTAATTTGTCTGTCTAGAGTAACATATTTAAATATGATAGCATGATACCCCTTTATCTGAGGCAGTGGGTTTCAACTTGGATGAACTTACTTGCAAAGTCGCTTTCTTCATCATGATAAAAAGTGTTCTTTTATGTCTGATTTATTTGTGTATCCATTCATAGGATACCCATTAATATTTTTATTTTATTAGAAAGCCTGATATCTTGGGAATTGTTTAAGACTAAAACTAGGTTGCCAAACAAATTGGAGAAATGTGATATTTAAGCTTTTTTCAATGCCCTTGTAATTTTTCCAGAAACTGGATAGTGACAAAAAATTTTTTTGTAATTTGCTTTTAAGCTTTACTGCTTAAGAATTGCATTGCTGTTAACTACATGCCTCTCCTAACGTCTACAAAGAGAGAGAGAGAGAGAGAGCCAGACTGCCAGACTATCAGAACGTCATTACATTCAAAACTCTATATAAAATAAAGTTTTAGTTTGAGAACAGAAACATTCTGTGTATGTTCTTATGTTGTAAGTATAAGCAAATGTGCAAAGTTTTGTGAACTAGAGGCGTTACAAAACCTAGAATTATTGGGTGATTCGATGTGGAATGACCCTGGGGGCAACTTGAATCCTATGTAGAAATTAATCAAAATCACTGTCCAGTGATAAATTCTCTATGGAACTGGTGTCTGTCAGTATTGATCAGCCTGTGTGTAAAGTATCTGCTAAGAATACAAAAAATGTATTTGCAATTGTGAATATGGTCAGCACTATAATTTATTGGTTCAGAAAGACATTTGCAGTGGTTTCATAACTAAACACGGTCACTGAACCTTGTGCTTAAGCTAAACAAGGCATACAACATTTGTAATAAATGTCTGCCTGTGCAGGAATTGATTCATATAATGTAAGATCACTCTGAGTTAGTAAAGTGTATGGTATATGGAAGCTTGGATCAGTCCCTGAGGCATGCATGGGTAGTGAAATGTGGAAAAATGAACTTTGATTCCTTTTATGGCCCATTCTTCACATGTTGTCAACATACTTGATAATGATTCATATTTGCTTTTTGTCAGTACACTTCATGTATAGGCATACAGATATTTAGGGTCAATTGAAGACTGTGATACCAGCTGTCGGGTGTGATGACTGTCATATCTTAGTCACAGTCAAGTTCATAGAATTTATTTCAGAATTCAAATTGCTATCAGATCGTGATTTGGAGAAGTAAATAGAGAACCAGTCACTACATGGGTTTTAAAGTTTACTTTAGGTAATGCAAATTGAACACATTTTTTTCAGTAATAACTTCGATTCCTATGACAACAACCGATATGGTGGTATCCCCATTTTCAATTGTGCTGATATTTAATGTTGTTCTCCTTAATTGGAAGATGCCCTCTATATAGTTTCCGGATATTCACTTGTACTGTATGAAGCTGAATGTTGTAAGTAACTTACTTCTGAAAAAATGCAATTTATTCTAGGTGGTAACATAGTTTTCAAGAATGGTTCAAGTTATGAAATCTATTTTGGCTTGCATAAATGTAGCTAATTGTCAGTATTTTTCATATTGTAATTGTATAAGCTTGTGTTTAACTGTGCTATTAAAGTGCATATTTATGCAGATATAAATAATCAATTGTTGTGTTATTAAATTTTCTGTATTTTTCTGGAAAATTGTCTTGGTCTGATTTACTTTCAACAGCCTTCTTTTGAAGTATTAGTAACCAATAAATGTGTGTATGCTACATTATTGCAGACCATAATCTCTCATTGGGGGGGGGGGGGGGGAGTTACTAGACTGTAGTAGATTAACATGTTAATGAAAACAAGAAATTGCTAAAGCTTGCTTTGCTGACATGGCCATGCCTCAAGTGTGATAACCATGAATTTTTTTTAATTCCTTATCTCTTTGAGATCTGAAGTACATAATTTAATGTAAATATGTCTTCATACTTTCATTCACTTGAAATTATTTGTAAGTTTTCTTACCTGGGGGTACACATTTTCACCAAAATTTGCAAAGGCACTCAATCTACGCACTTCTCAAGCATAGTACACGGTGGGAGTACCCTGTACCACAACTGGTCATGTCATTTTGCTGTTACAATTCCAAATCGTGGAGGGGAAAATGATTCTATATGCGTCCATATAGGCCCTAATTTCTCTCATATTTGTAGTCCTTATTTGGTGAAATGTAAGTTGTTGCTGGTGGAATCATTCTGCAGTCAGCCTCTAAATTTCATCAGTATTTCTTGAAAAGTTCACCTTCATTCCAAGGATTTCAAATTTTGTCCCTAAAGGATCTACATAACACTAGCATGCAAGTGTACCACTAACAAATTTAGCAGCCTGCCTCTGTATTGCTTCTACGTCTTCCCTCTATATCTACATCCATACTTCACAAGCCACCTCAGTGTGTAACAGAGGGTACATAGCATACCATTGCCACCTCCTCCTTATTCCAGTCACAGATGGTTCTCAGGAAAAATGATTGCCTGTATGCCTCTGTGTGGGCTCTATTCCCTCTGATCTTATTCTTGTGGTAACTTCATGAGATAGATGTAGGTTGAAGTAATATTTTGGTTGTCTAATATGACATGTAAGCTCTCAAAACTTTGACAGAGGCTCGTAGCAAGATACAGAATATTTCTTCCAGTGGTGGACCTATCATCTCTGTGATGATTTAGTGCTTACTAAATGAACCCATAATGAAACTTGCTGCTCTGACAGATTCTTCCTATGTCCTCACTGGTACAGTTTCCACACTGAGGGACAATATTTACGCACGACCATGAGAGAGTTAAGTAACCTCTTTGACTTTCTGAGGATTGGATTCTTCTGATGACTTTGTCTAGCATCTGGTTTACCCACAATTGATTTTATGTGGTTGTTCCATTACAAATCACCCCTTATGTCTACTTTGATATTTTATGGAAGTAACTGCTTCCAGTGTTTGTCCTGCTATCGCATAGTTATAAATGAAAGGATGTTTCTATGCAAATGCAATACTTACAGACTTATTTATGTTAAGGCTCAATTGCTATTTCCTGCATCAAGCTTCAGTATGCTGCAGATCCTCCTGCATTTCACGGCCCTATTTATGTTGTATTTTCTCGGTAAACTAAAGCATCATTCGAGAAGTCACACTGCCCACTTCTGATGTTGAATGATATACTGCATTAGTTAGGGATG
The DNA here is from genome assembly GCA_026315105.1 of Locusta migratoria. Classification (NCBI taxonomy): domain Eukaryota; kingdom Metazoa; phylum Arthropoda; class Insecta; order Orthoptera; family Acrididae; genus Locusta; species Locusta migratoria. The sequence continues at coordinate 17,616,454 of CM048755.1, forward strand.
CCTCAACCCAGCTGTAGTCGCTCCTTGTGATGGGAACAATCAAATGAAAACAATTGATTCATTCGATTGTTGGGGAAAAAATTGATCATTCAATTGTAGTTTCTCGTATCGGTTGAATTATTCATTCTTCTGAGTGAAACCAGTCAGTGGGACCAACCGAATGAAACAACCGATTCAGTCGGTTGGACCACTCATTCCTTTTGAGTTAAATCAGTCGATGGGACCAACCGAATGAAAATATTGATACAGTACGTTGGCCTCTTCATTAGTTCTTTTGAGTGAAACCGGTCAGTGGGAGCAACCGAATGAAAGTCAGTCGGCCGTAGTTTTACTATGTTGGATTAATATTCGTTTATTTTTGTAAAATGAAAATAGTCTGTGGGAACAACCAAATGAAAACATGCGACACTTTTGCAGTTTTGTACATTGACTCAATTACTCATTCTTCCTTTTCAAGTGAAAAGAGGCAGTAAGTTTTTCTGTCGGTTGAACCATATAATCATTATGCCAACTGAAACGACTCATTAGTGTTTTAGATTACAGAGATATCCATTTATTTCTATGAATGAAACTGACATGCACATCAGATAACTACAGCAGTTCTAAATTATACTGCCATGGAAATGGGGTATGCCAAAGTTAAAATGCGTATTACAATGTTCATTTAATTATGTACTGAATGAAGTAACTATTTGTTTTATAATACACAGAACAGTGATTCATATTTTGTTGTAGATTAAATTGTTTGAGGTGCCATCAACGAGTAATTAATTAGATGTCATATCGCTGTAGCAGGCCTGCAATCACTTTCATTGTCCACCACAGACCTTAAAAACGCCGATCATCTGGGCCCGATCAGATTACTTTCGCAGACACCCACAATCTGTAGAACATAAGTGGCCGATGACCACGAAGTACCGCGGGGAGCGGGGACACGAGAGGGGGTGCTGCCTCGCTTGCGTTTTCACTGCTGACAGCGCCAGCAGGCACGCGCCAAATTCCACACAACAGTGTCTGGCGGGTGGTGCGTGCCATCACCCATTGATGTTGGCTTCTTACTGTCTCAATAAAGCAGCATGGAAACTACAGGGTGTTCCAAAATGATCGCTAAAAGTTTAATCTCGCATACTGTATCTCCGAAGTGGGAACAGGTAGATATGTGCGGTTTGCGGCTTATTGTTCATACATATCTAAGGTACTAGTAGGACAGTGTTAAGTATTTTAACTTTGAGCATATTTGCTAGATCCAAATTCGAAGATCACTAAAACATTAGATATTATTAAAAAAAGTTTATTAAAGTATTTTGTATAAAAATATTTTTGTTAATTCCATATAATTTCAAGTACGAAAGACATACATCAGTGCTGTAAATTTTCTTCAGCGCATCTGTATTCGTCAACAGTGTATGAAAACATTCATCTCAAGTTTCATAATTATTCACTCTTGTCAGAGATATTTCTATGGTTATCAGTGAAACGGTGTGGAGGTTTATTACATCCCTCCGCCATGTACCATACAAAATCTTAGATGAACAGTGAACTGCTACTTGTTTTGAAAGTCAAGTGTGCAAAATTTCATCAAGATTGGAACAAAACTGCAGATTTGCATGCAATAAACACACACACACACACACACACACACACACACACACACACTGCTATATTTTTAAGATTTGTCTCTAAGAATGTTTCATGCTGAATCATGGTTCATTTATACCCGAAAAGGCTGAAGGAGTATGCAAATAAAGTCACGCAAAGTCGATGAATTAATAAAAACGTCCATATCACTGCAGAAACCGACAAAGACTTTCCAGTCGGTTGTATCGCATAAAGTGAAACCACTCAATGCCGAGAACATTCATATAAAGGACAGAGACTTGTTTCATTTGGTGGTCGCGCATCGACTGAAACCACTCAAACTCCGTGAGTGAGTGAAAACATTCATATGGCCACAGATACTATTTTCCTTCGGTTTTTTCATTCGACTGAAAAAAAAAACAGCTTATATTCCCGCACATTTGATAAGTCTATTCCATAGATTTTCTTGTTTATTTTGAAATCTGCCGGACTCAGTTTCGTTGTTTTGACAGTGGACTTAACACTGACCACAATTCAGTCAGCTGCCAGCTGCCTTTATTAAAGTACCAGGCTACTTAAAAGTTGATAATTTAGTTTTCTACTTTCTACAGTTAATTGTATCGATAGGATGGATAGCAAGTGTGCCTGTTGTCTGCGGATGGAGGAGGAGTTGGCCGAGGTTCACAAACAACTGAGCGTGCTGTTACCTATGGTCAGCCGTCTTCAGGCTGCTGTCTCTGGGTGCAGCGATGGTGGGGAGTCTGATGCGTCAAGTGGGACACCTCAGGTGTCTCATGCTTCGCTCTCTGTCCCTGCTACCGTGGCACCTTCAGGTGTACCGGATGTGGCCGAGCCGCCCTCTCCGAGTGGCGGGTTGAACGGCGTTCGCGTTGCTCGAGGCGGAAGGCCAATGTGGAGGCTGGACGTCCGTTCGTCCTATGAGTGGGCATGTGGCCACTCCTTCTGCAGGGTCCGCGCAGGTGCATGGGGGGAGGGGATTATTAGTTATTGGGAGCTACAATGTTAGGCGCGTGATGGAGCCCCTTTGGCAGGTAGCGTCGAGGTCCGGAAAGAAGTCTAACGTGCACTCGGTGTGTCTGCCGGGGGGCCTCATCAGAGATGTGGAGGCGGCTATCGATGGTATGGGGTGCAGTTGACTGCAAGTTGTGGCTCACGTCGGCACCAATGATGCTTGTCACTTGGGTTCGGATGACATCCTCAGGTCCTACGGGTGCTGGCGGAATTGGTGAAGGCTGCTGCCCTTGCATGCGAGGTGCAAGCAGAGCTGTAGATTTGTAGCATTGTTCTCAGGGTTGATTGGGGTCCTGTGGTTTGGAGCTGACTCTGTGACAGTTGTGGCTGCAGATTTCAGGATGTGCATTATCGGGTGGGGAATTCGACGCTGCCCCTAGATAGATCAGGGGTGCACTACACTAAGGAAGCGGCTACTCGGGTAGCAGAGTACTTGTGGAGTGCACATGGGGGTTTCTTAGGCTAGGCGCTGACTCTGATGAGCACTCACCTGTCGGCATTCAAACATCGAATTCAGGCCACGTTCGGCTAAAAACATCGAATATCAAAATATTAGCCGCGAACTTACAAAGTATTAGAAACAAAGGTCCCGAATTTGCCGCACTGCATGGAAATTATTGTGCTTGGATAGTTTTAGGCACTGAAAGCTGGCTAAATCATGATGTGGCAAGTTCAGAAATATTTAGCAATGCATGTAATGTGTGTCAGAAAGATAGATCGGAGACATCTGGAAGAAGTGTTCATTGCTGTGGACAAAGATATTGTTTCTACTGAGATCGAGGTTGAAAGTAACTGTGAAGTTATCTGGGCATGTATAACAGGTCTAAAAGAAGTAAAGTTAATAGGACATAGTAATAGGTATTTCCTGTGTAGAGAAGCAGATGAGAGCTAAATACAAAAAGTCTGTTGGTATGGATGGAATACCAGTTTGGTTTTACAGAGAGTATTGTGCGGCATTGGCCCCCTACTTAGCTTTCATTTGTCGCGAATCTTTAAATCAGCACGAAGTTACTAGTGATTGGAAAAAGGGCAGGTGACTCTCGTTTATAAGGAAGGAAAGAGAACTGACCCACACATTTACAGGCCAATATTGTTGACATCAGTTTCTTGTAGAATTTTGGAGCATATTCTCAGTTCGAATATAGTAAATTTCCTTGAAACAGAAAAGCTTCTTTCTATGAATCAACACGGGTTTAGGAAACATGGCTCATGTGAAACTCGGCATGCCCTTTTCTCACATGACAACTTGCGAGCCATGGATGAAGGGCAACAGGCGGATTGTGTTTTTCTTGACTTCAAAATGGCATTTGACGCGGTGCCACACTACACTGCTAATGAAGGTACGAGCTTACAGAATAGGTTCACAGATTTGACTGGCTGGAAGACTTCCTAAGTAATAGAATACAGTACATTGTTCTCAATGGCGAGTGTTCATCAGAGACTAGTGTATCGTTGGGCGTGCCTCAGGGGAGTGTGATAGGACCGCTATTATTTTCTATCTATATAAATGATCTGATGGACAGAGTAAGTTGTAATTTGTGTCTCTATGGAGATGATGCTGTGTTGTATGGGAGGATGTTGTCTTTAACAGACTGTAATAGCGTACAGTATGACTTGGAGAAAATTTCTAGTTGGTGTGAAGAATGACAGCAAGCTCTTAATGTAGAAAAATGTAATGTGATGTGCATTAGTAAGAAAAGGAATCCCCAATATAGCATTAGTAGTGAGCTTCTTGATGTTGTCTCGTCGTTCAAATATCTAGGTGTAACATTGCAGAGCGATATGAAATGAAACAAACATGTAAGGACAATTGTGAGTAAGGCGGACAGCCGACTTCAATTTATTGGGAGAATTTTGGGAAGATGTACTTCATCTGTAAAGGAGACCGCTTATAAAACGCACGTAGACCACGTCTTGAGTATTGCTCAAGTGTTTGGGACCCGCAGCAGATCAGTTTAAAGGAAGACATAGCAGCAGTTCAGAGGTGAGCAGCTAGGTTTGTTACTGGTAGGTTCGACCAATGCGCGAGTGTCATGGAAATGCTCCGGAAACTCAATTGGGGATTACTGAAGGAAAGGCGACATTCTTTTCGTGAATTTCTGTTGAGGAAATTTAGAGGGCCGGAATTTGAAGCTGAGTGTAGTACGATCTTGCTGCTACCTACTTATATTACAAATAGTGATCACAAAGACAAGGGAAATTAGGGCTGATATGGAGGCATATAGACATTCTTTTTTGTCCTCATTCTATTTGGGAGTGGAATAGGAAATAAAATGCCTAGTAGTGGTACAGTGTACTGTCTGCCACACTTATTACAGTGGATTGCAGAGTATATATGTCGATGTAGACACAGTTGATGTTCAATATGCTTGCACTGTGCTCAGCAGGTGACCAGATGGAATGGTATGAAACACAGCATCTGCCTATGATTCTGTATCTACTGCTCTCTGGATCTTCTGGATGACTACAGAGTCATGTTTAACGTTGTAGCTGCTTTCGGAACTGTGTCTATTCGTACAAATGAGATTTCCGGTCTCCAGAAATGACATGATATTCGAACATGAAATGTGTTCCAAAATTCGGCGACTGAAGTCAGAAATGCAGGCCTATAGCTTTGCACTTCCGATTGACAACCCTTTTTGTAAAATCGAATGACCTGCGCTTCTTTTCAATCCTTAGCAACGCATCGCTTCTCTGTAGACTTGCTGTACACTGCTGCTAGAGGAGCAAGGACTTTCACATACTCTGTAAAATAGATTTTGTGTCTCATCAGGTCCAGTGGCCTTTTCTCTGATGCGTGATTTCAATTGTTTTTCTATCTAACATTTTTTCTATCTAACATTTTTTCATTCTTCTGATGGCTTATAGTAGGAACTAATGAGCAATCTTCCTCTGTAAAACAATTTTGGAATGACGTTTAATAATTTGGCCTTTTGTCATCCTCTGTTTTTGACACCATTACGGTCAGTGTTGGTTTTGACCCAATTACCGATTTAACATAGTGCAAAAATTTCTTAGGGTTTTGTACCAATTTGTATATAAAACTGTGCTCTGAAAGTCTTTGAATATCTCTAGCTTGGCAGCATGCTAATTTTGGCATCACTTATTTTTTGCTTCTCTGCAAGACTGACTACATTTATACTTGCAATGAAGTTCTCTTTGCTTTTGTAGCAGTTTCCTTAGATCTTTGACTCTTTTTGTTCTGCATAACTTTTAGTGCTTGGGGAAATTATACATACATATTTTTCCTGAAATCCCTTTGACACTGTAAATTTATCATATTTTTGGTTTGTCCGATGCTCAATGTTGTAAATGCCAATAAAGGGCTGAGGTAAGTAAGCATTTGGAGTGTGTGTTGGTGGCACTTCAATATTGTTCATAAGCTGGCAACACTCAAACCAATGAAAAGTTAGGAATGATGAACTGAATTAATACTACCATATTTGAAGTGTGTCCCATATGTTGTTTGTGTGTAAGTTAAACTTCAGTATCACTGTGGCAAGCAATTTGATTACATGATTGGAGTAGTGCAGTTCTACTGCATGATGAAATTAATGAATGGTATCTCATGGTTTAATAGGAGGGAAACTTTGTTAAAATGTTATTACCTTTTACAATTCAGAATTTAACAGTTAATTTTCTTGCATCCATGATTTATTTGAAAAACACTGGTTGCAATGTTGGAAATTGCTGTGTTGTGGAAATGAAATATTTCATCAAATTTTACAATGTAACACAGCTGTCTCACTTGGCGCTCATAAACAACTGACTTGTGAGCTTTTTTCACAATGTGCCATATGACTGCTGGCAATATCACCACACCATGGGATGTGTGCCTAAGTACAGTACGCTCCTTTGTCCTCAACTTTTACCCCAATAAGGAACAGAACAGAGAAATTCTGGTAGTTCATCAAGCTTAGTCATTACACATTTGGTTAGTAGATCTTGCCGAACATAAACCACCGTTATTGTAATAACACAATTTTCATCACACTCCCCCCCCCCTTTCTCCTCTTGTATAGTAGTAATAAAAATGAATTCCCCTTATTCGTACTGATTAGATTGCCTCTGTTGCTAATGTCTTATAAGGATTCTACACTGCATGGCAATAAAGTGTATGGACAAGATTTGTGTAGTCAGTCTTCAGTAGTTCTGTTGCATCTGCTAAGTTTTGTGCCAATAAGTCTTTGGTTCATCTTCCCAAAGACATGATTTATGTTCTTTCCAATTTAAGTCTTTCATAGTAATTCTTGGGTATTAAATTGAATGTACAGCCTTCAGATTTGATTGATTTATCTCCTTGGTGATGTTTAAGGGATTCCTTTTTGGATTCATGTGGACATTACACTTCATTATATAGCATCAGTCGCCAATTTTGCACAACATGAATATCTTACTAAATCCTGTTTTGCAATTTTGATGTTTTCTAATGACTTTACTGGATGATAAATGACAGCATCATCTGCAAACTAACAGAGCACTTCAGAGTTTCTACCAGATCGTTTCTATAAATAAAGTACAGCAAAGGACCTATAACACTACCCTTAAGTACACCATATACAACCTGTCCATCTATTAATACGAGGGTGTTCTTTAACTTCAATTGCACAACATAGAGACCAGGCAAGTGACAGGTGCACAGTGTACACACCCTCTGTTGTTGCCGCATTCGTGACTTCATTTTGTGCCGAGCTGTAGTCACATGAACAGGACCGCATTGATCAATCCTCCTGCCAAGTGTGAGTTACGACACACTATGTTTTCTGCAAACAGAAGGGAAAAGTGCACCAGAAATTCGTTGAAGAGTGAGCCAAGTGTATGGAAAGTGCTTTGAGTGAAGGATTCATGCGTGAATGGTCAGTGGTACTCATCACATCAAATGAGTAAATAGCTAGTTGTTTTGCAACAGTGTATTTGACATCTGTGTTGACCAGGAGTTGATAGAGCATTCTGTTTGAGAAGTGGATAAGTTCCAAAACCCTGCTGCAAAGAGACATCACTGATATAGCCCTATAATTTAATGGGTCACCCCTGTTGCATTTCTTGAACATCAGTGACCTGTGTTACGTTAGTCTTCTCATACAGATCCTTCATTGAGCCAGAGGTTGTATATGTCTTAAGTATGGAGCTATTTCATCTGAAGTGTACTCTGATAGGAATTGAAAGTGCACAATCTGTGCCAGAAGACCCACATTTGTTAAGTTACTTCACTACTCATAGGATATCTACTTGTACATGCCTCATGTTGGCAGTTAGAAATTTGGAATATTGACTACATCTTCTTTGGTGAAGGAATTTTGGAAAGCTGTGTTCAGTTATTCTGCTTTAGCAGCACTGTCATCAGTAACTTCACCCTTAATGTCACATAGTGAAGGTATTGTTTGTTCCTCACCTAGTACAGTTAATGCTGTGAACATGTCACCATATGCTGCAGATTCACGGATAAGTTCATCATTGGCCCATTATTTTTTGAACAGGTTGGCACTTTAGGACCTAAGTCATGCAGTATGACTGGCAAGTGTTATTTTGATATATTTCTCCAGCAAGTCATACCCTTCCTAAAGGGAAACACGCATTGAACTTGACAGTTTTTGTGCTGATAGGACCCCACTGCACATAACTCATGAAGTTAAACTGCTCCTCCAAAACAAATTTGGAAGTAACTTAATTATCAGATGATTGTTTCCAAATGGTTGGCCGGCATGATTACCTGATCTCACTCCCTATGATTTCTGGTTGTGGGCTACCTGAAGGACAGGGTTTACTAAGGGAACATTCACATAAATCCTGGTTTGAAGTGTAGCATATCAAGAGGTAACCTGCATACCTACAGGCATGCATGCATGCATTCATTCTGCTGTGCAGAATGCAATCCTCCACTGTGACCCTCCTGACCACTGGTGGGTGCACCCCACAGGGGCCCCACAACTTGTTTCTGGGTATGTGCATGGGTCCTTGAGCATTGCAGCCTTTCTTCTTACTCTCCCAGGCTCTCCCAGTTCCCAGCTGTATTATGACAATTTTTGTATATGGTACATCTCCTACTCGGTAGCCTCAGCTGAATGCCAGCTACAAGGTGCCGTTCGGCAGGCTTCTGTGTGTGCTCTCTCATGTGGTTTTCAGTTCTTCCCTTCTAAAATGAGGGTAATGCATTTTTATTGTTGTACTACAGTCCACCATGATCCAGAACTTTTCCTGGGTACTCAGCACCTGGAAGTTGTGGCACAGCACCGTTTTTTGGGCCTCCTTTTTGATAAACTGACTTTGCTGCTCCATTCCAGCAGCTGCACGTGGAAGCTTGATTGATGCCCTCTTGTTTTCCTTACCCACTCATCCTGGTGTGCAAATCGAACAACACTGATTCATATCTACCGGACTCTGATTCAGTCCTGATTAGATTATGGGTGCCAGGTTTATGGCTCGGCAGCTCCTTCTGCCTTGAAATTGTTAGACCTAGTTCACCATTGTGGTGTCCACTTGGCTGTGGGTGCCTGCTGGAGCAGCTCTGTTGACAGTCTCCTTACCGAAGTGGGAATCACCCTCTCCAGACTAGGCAGCATCAGCTTTTTGGTGTCCTATGCCATTGCCATTTGACCATTCCCTGGTCATCCCACATATCACGTTCTATTTGAGGGTGATGGTGTTAGAACTCCCGATACTCGCACTCGAGTGGGTTTACCCGTCGGATTGAGGCTCACTTCCATTTGTAGGGACTTCCATCTCCCTTCCCTTGACTGTATGCATTGTGCTATACCGTGCACACCCTTTTGGATGGTGCCCCGGAAACAAATCCGATTGGATCTCTGCCAATCTCCAAAAGTTTGTCTCCCCCATAATCTTCCAGCATTTTTTTGCACTCAGTACTTGCAGAATTTCAGGGTGTCACAATTTTCTACACTGATGGATCAAAATCTGATGGTCATACAGGATATGCATTTACATCTCTCATTGGTATGGAATGCCATTCACTTCCAGAATCCTGCAGTGTGTTTACGGCAGAACTGTCGGCTATTAGTAGGGCACACCATTTTATTAAACAGGTAGCCCTGGACCGTATTTAATTTGTTCAGACTCGATGAGCAGCCTGCAACCGATGCTACTTCTCCCATCCTTTGTTCATTGGTTTCCACGATCTCCTCGCTGAACTTCATCGTGCCGTCTGCTTCATTACTTATCTTTGGATCCCCAGTCAAATGGGTGTCCTAGGAAATGAACAGGCTGGCTGGCTGTAACTTACTGCCCCTTCCCCTTTGCAAACCTGGGCAAGGATTTAAGGGTGTAGATGCAATCGCTGCTCATACAGGATTGGAACAACAACTGGAAATCTACTGCCCCATCTAATAAACTCCGCTCCATAAAGTGGACCTCTGCATCTTGGAGTTCTTCCTTACACCCTTCTTGCAGAGGGAATCCGTTGTCCTTTGCTGACTCCACATTGGTCATTCCAGGCTGACCCATGGTTCTATTTTGTGCAATGAGCCTCCAACGCATTGTGGTTGTGGAGCCCTACTATCTGTGGCTCATATCTTAGTGGAATGTCTGCTCCTCTTGGTGCTCAGTGCCAAATACGGAATTCCGCACTCATTGCCCATGGTTTTGGCGGATGATTCACGGATGGCTGACGGAGTCCTTGGGTTTCTCCATGAAATCAGTTTTTACTCTCGGCTAGAAGATTTTACCTCTGATGCTTGGACAGGATGCGTGGGTTTGTGGCTCTTACTGTGAGAAATGGGGTTTAGATCTCTCCCCCACTGAAGACATCCATTTCTCCTTTTAATTTGTTTATAGTATTGTTCCTTTTTCCCATTTTCAGTTTTCTGCTTTAGCAGCATACACTGTTCACCTGTACCTGCTCGTCGCTAAGAAATGGGGAGTCTACATCTGTAGCGATGTGCATTTCAAAATTCTGCGTTTTCTGTTGGTTTTAGTCCTATTCTAACTTCCTTACAGTTCCTCCATTTAACTATTGGCATGTCCTTAGCAGCCCACACCCTTGCTTGCATTTCATTCAGAGGTAACAGGACTGATGACTTAGCTGTTTGGTCCCATCCTCCCATCAATCAACCAACCAACCAACCAATATCTGCATTTGGAGACTAATAACCATGTTGTCGACATGGCAGTTGATAAAGTTAACCAGTTAAAAGTACTACCACAGTCTTTGAAATTTAAGTGAATTCTGTGTTGGCATATAAGGTTCTTAAGGACTAGATCATAATAACGTGAGTCTGGATGAAACATGCCAGTTCATAAAGGATGCAATTATTATTACTATTCCTGTTTTTGACAGTGTAAGACTTATTTTGTGTGTGTGTGTGTGTGTGTGTGTGTGTGTGTGTGTGTGTTAGTCTCGCATTATACATATGCAGAGCGTGAAATTGTGTGTTAATTTACTGTAATTATAAATGCACTAACATATTGTTAGTATTAAAAAACTGATTATTGTAGGAGAGTTTTAGTTTTATTGTCAATTTTTTCAGTTACTGCAGCTGTAAGTGGGGATGAAAATGCTGCAGGATCAACTTACTTGCAGATGAAGATAGTGATTGAGTCTGGAAATGGGAAAACGAGAAATCTGTATGTGGAAATGACATTACCAAAGTTCTACGCATTCCTTCATGAACTAGAAAAAGCAAAGAATGGTTTAAAATTACTTACATAGAAATTTTGTTAGTGATGCTGAATGCTGTTTAATGGTATTGAATACATCTAATATGTACACTCTAAGTCAATTTTTTTAATTGAACGTATTGTGGTGGTACAAAAATGTAATAAAAATCTTTTTGTTAATCAGCTGCAAAGACTGTTCTATAATATTGGGAACATGATGTTTGAAGTTGAAATAGATTGAAAATGTGAGAAATGTTGAATGAATATAAAATCTTATAGTAAAATTCTCTAGAACAGTGGTAATATTCACTGCTTCCCTCCATTTACCTTGCCTTTACAGATATTGGTTCTGCGTTTACCATTTTCCTGTCTTTCTTAAAATTCTATAATATTATACATTAAACACACACTAAAATGCAGATGTTTGTGGGATATTTGTAACACATTATACGTTGTATTTCCAGTTAATTACTACTGATTTGTCTGAAATGTTTTAGTCACTCATGAAGGGAATGTACTTCTTGCACACTGAATTACACCTTGATGTTAAAAAAAATCAGTGAGCTGAAGTTTTCTCTGTAGAATGTTGTATCTTACATTATATAACAGCAGTGTGTATTATTTTATGAAAGGGAATTGGAACCTTGTTCCAGAGCTGATGTCTGTGGTGTGTTGAAATGACACACAGTGTTACCAATATCTTGCTTCATGTTTACAAGTATACTTACTGTTTGTCATTTCGGAGCATATTATATGGAAGTTCATTTAAATTCTTCTGTTCTGTTTTTCTTTAATGTGTCACTTTGAACTTTTTGCATTGTGGTTTTTGTGTTGAAATTATATACTTTAGCACATTAGCTGCTGCCGCCGAGCATCTGGTCAGTCGCATTGCCACCCCTGTGAGGCTGTGTAATTCCCGCACCTGTGCTGTTGTGCTTTCCGATGGCCTGCAGCAAGCTGCTTAGCCCCTCACTCGGCTGACCTTGTTCTGTGCTGAATATTTCTGTAGCCAAGGCAGTCACGGCGATGTTGCCTTCTGAGTGATCACCGACACACAATGTACGCTATATCCACACTTCCTCTGTGGCTGATGAATTACTGAACAGACAGTATGTGCATTGAAACTGCTTATGGGTTATTCCACATCAAATAAATAGATTTCAGAACATTTTCCTGATTGATTCAGCCTGCAAGATCTGAGCTTTCACAGAGGGTAGGTTTGCTTGTAGTTGGGAGCTCTAATGTTAGGCGGGTGATGGAGTCCCTTAAAGAGATGGCTGCCAAGGAGGGGAAAAAGGCCAACATGTACTCTGTGTGCATACCGGGTGGAATCATTCCAGATGTGGAACGAGTCCTTCCGGATGCCATGAAGGGTATGGGGTGAAGCCAACTGCAGGTGGTGGCTCATGTTGGTACCAGTGATGTGTGTCGCTTCAGATCTGAAGAGATTCTCTCAGGTTTTGAACGGCTATCTGAAGACTGCCTGTCTTGCTAGCAAGGTGAAAGCACAGCTCACCATCTGCAGCATAGTTGACAGGACCAACTATGGACCTCTGGTACAGAGCCAAATGGAGGGTCTGAATCGGAGGCTCAGACGGTTCTGCGACCATGTAGGTTGCAGATTCCTTGACTTGCGCCATCGGTTGGTGGGTTTCCAGGTTCTGCTGAATAGGTCAGGAGTCCACTATGCACAGGAAGCAGCTACAAGGGTAGCGGGGGTTGTGTGGAGACTGGGAGGTTTTTTAGGATAGAGGGCTTCGGGGAAAAACAAAATGGGCAATCTCAAAGGGTGCAGGTAGATCACAGGAGAAATGTAGATCTAGGAACTATCAGTATAACAGTTGTAAATTGTTATAGCTGTGTCAGTAAAGTACCAGAACTCCAAGCAGTAATAGAAAGCACAACAACAAAAATCATTGTAGGCAGTGAACGTTCGCTCAAGCCGGAAATAATTTCAGCAGAAGTATTTGCAAAAAATCTGTGTTCAGAAAGGATAAATTAAACAAAATAGGTGGAGGTGTGTTTATCGTGTAGCAAAGTTGAAGTTGATAGTTCCTGTGAGCTATTATGGGTAGAGGTTGTACCTGAAAACCATAAGAAGTTAATTATTGGGTCCTTTTATTGGCCTCTAGACTCTGACGATACAATAGCAGAAAGGTTCAAAGAAAACCTGTGTCTAATTACAAAAATGTACCCAACTCACATGATAATAGTAGGCGGCAATTTCAATTTACCCTCAATCTGTTAACGAAATTGTTTTCAAATCAAGAGGTATGCATAAAACATCGTGTGAAATTGTACTCAATGCATTCTCTGAGAATTGCTTCGAACAATTAGTTCATGAGCCAACTAGAATTGTAAATGGATGTGTAAACACACTTGATCTCTTAGCAACAAATAATCCTGAGCTCATAATGAGCATCAAAATGGATACAGGTATTAGTGAACACAGAGCTGTCATAGCAAGATTGAATATCGAAAGTCCCAAAGTTACCAAAAATAAACAAAGTATATTTGTTCAGAAAAGCAGATAGAAATAAAATACATTGCTACTTGAAAGACAGCTTCCACTCGTTTCTAACACTAGATGTACGTGTAGACCAGATGTGGCTTAAATTCAAGGAAGTGGTATCAACAGCAGTTGACTCTTTTGTACCAAATAAATTAATAAAAGAAGGTGGTGACCCCCCCTTGGTACACACAATAGGTCAGGACACTGATGCAAAAGCAACGGAAAAGGCATGCTAAATTTAAAGGAACACAAAATCACCAGGAATGGCGATCCAACACAGAAGCTTGAAATTTAGTGAGGAATTCAATATGAGATGTCTACAGTACTTACCACAATGAAACACTCTCGAAATTTGACTGAAAACCCAAAGAGATTTTGGTCATATGTTAAATATACTAGTGGCAAAACACAAACAATACCCTCACTATGTGATAGTAATAGCGATCCTGTCAATGACAGCACTACTAAAGCAGAGTTACTAAACATAGCTTTTAGAAACTCATTCACCAAAGATGACGAAACCAATATTCCAGATTTCGAATTACAAACAGAGGCCGTAATGAGTAACGTAGAAGTAGATATCATCGGAGTAGTGAAGCAACTAAAATAACTTAACAAAAACAAGTCTTCTGGGCAGGACTGTATACCCATTAGATTTCTAACTGATTATGCTGAAGCGATAGTTCCAGCCGTATACAACCACTCTCTCAAAGAAGGATCTGTACCAAAAGGTTGGAAAGTTGCACAGGTCACACCTGTATTCAAGAAAGGCAGCAGAAGTAAACTACTAAACTACAGGCCTATTTTGTTGATGTCAATTTGCAGCAGGGTTTTGGAACATATCCTGTATTCAAATATTAAGAATTATCTCGAACAGAATGATCTGCTTACCTTGGGTCAACACAGATTTAGAAAATATTGTTCATGCGAAACACAACTAACTCTTCACTCACACGAAGTGATGGTTGCTATCAACAAGGATTCACAAATCTATTCCATATTTCTTGATTTCCAGAAGGCTTTTGACACCGTACCTCACAAACGGCTTTTAATCAAGTTGCATGGTTATGGTATATCACCCCAAATTTGCGACTGGATAGGTGATTTCCTGTCAGAGAGGACACAGTTTGTAGTAATCGATGGTAAGGCATCGACTAAAACAGAGATGATATTGGGTGTTCCACAGGGTACTGTTAATGGTGCTCTGCTGTTCCATATTTACACCAATGATTTAGGGGAAAATCTAAGTAGCTCTTTTAGGTTGTTTGCAGATGAAGCCGTCGTTTGTCATCTAGTAAAATCATCTGAAGATCAAAACCAAGTGCAGAACGATCTGAGTAAGGGGGACCTACAGTTTAACGTGGGTTCCGAACCACGGTGCCACTCGGTATTTTTCACATGAGCAATACTGCCAGAGGTGAAAGAAGTGGAAAGTGACAGATAAAAATCCTAGGACCTGGCGGGGATCGAACCCGCGACCTTTGGATTTGCAGTCTGGCACTCTACCACTGTGCAACCGAGGTGTCACTATGGTGTAAAAATTGGCAATTGACTCTACATAATGAGAAGTTTGAAGTCATTCACATGAGTAGGAACAGAAATCCGTTAAACGTTGTTTACAACATAAATCAATCAAAAGTGAAGGCCGTAAACTCCTCAAAATACCTTGGAAATTACTGTCACTTCAGACTTAAGCTGGAAAGAACATGTCGATAATGTCATGGGAAAGGCGAACCAGAGACTGCATTTTATTGGCAGAACTCTTAAAAGATGCAACAAAACTACTAAAGAAACTGCATACACTACGCTTGTCCGTCCTTTTTGGAGTATTGCTGCCCAGTGTGGGATTCTTATCAGGTGGGTTTGATGGAGGACATCGAAAGAGTCCAAAGAAGGGAAACTCGTTTCGTATTGTCACGATACAGGGGAGACAGCGTTACGGAAATGATACAGGATCTGGGATGGGAATCATTACAATAACGGCGCTTATCACTGCGACGTGGGCTAATTACGAAACTCCAATTGCCAACATTCTCCTCTGAATGTGAAAATATATTGTTGATTGCCACTTACATAGGTAGAAATGATCATCAGAATAAAATATGAGAAATTAGAGCTCGAACGGAGAGATTCAGGTGTTCTTTCTTCCTGCGCACTAGTCGAGAATGGAATGGGAGATAGCTTAACGGTGGTTCAATGAACCCTCTGCCAGGCACTTAAATGTGATTTTCAGAGTATCCCATGTAGACTAAAATGGATTTTGAAGTAATTTTATATGAACATTATCAAGGTATTTTATTACTTGGGAGATTATAAATATCACTGCCAGATAAATAATGCTAGTATTACCTTTACCACAGTAACCACACCTGTGCTCACACTCGCAACCACATACAGATGGCCGCATAACACAACCTATGGATAAATTAATGCCTAAGAAGTGGCTACACACCATACCAAGTGGCAAAATGTCATACTAGAAGTATATTGTTCATTAACAACCATATGACTTTAAAGACTGATACACAAAATACAGTATAAATCAGCTTCTAATAGGTTGCTGTGCAGGAACACTGGGAATGAAAGGGTTAACAATCGTCGATGTTATACTGGATGTTAGTCACTTTTTTTCACAACATGTGTGACGTTGAGCAGAGTGCACCTGAATTTATGTGGAATTTGAACTGTTATATCGTGGTTAATATTTATTTTTGTGCCTCGGTTGCACAGTGGTAGAGTGCCAGACTACAAATCCAAAGGTCGCGGGTTCGATCCCCGCCAGGTCCTAGGATTTTTATCTGTCACTTTCCACTTCTTTCACCTCTGGCACTATAGCTCATGTGAAAAATACCGAGTAGCACCGTGGTTCGGAACCCACGTTAAACTGTAGGTCCCCCTATAACTGGCTGGGTAAGTCAGTTCGAAGGTCGGAGGAAGGCAACGGCATACCACCTCCAAATAGGACCATGCCTAGTAAAGCACTGTGGTGTTCAAACCAATCTTCGGATTGTTGACTGCTTTACCTTTTTAAAATACATTAAAATTGGCTATCATGTACAACTACCTTTATTCTGTATCTTAAGAGAAATAAAGAAAAGAATTTTATGAGTCATATTCAGCTGAAAATATTAAGCAATTTTGCCATAAAAATCTGCACCAGAAGCAATCTTGAAGTTCAGCTTCTTATATCTCAGGGACTGAAAGTATGAGGAAAGTGAAACTTGGTATGTAGTAACCTAACACCACTAGTTTTTGAAATACAAAGTTTCATTTATGTACCCCTTTCCCACACAGAGTAAATTTAGTTAAAATTTCCGTTTGTGTATAAAGTCATTCAAGCGATTATATATGTTAGTATTATTTTGACGATTGTTGAAAATTACTAATGTTCACACCTTCTGAATATATTTTCCATCCTTCTTTTTGATCTGGACTTTGGACAGGCACTCTCGAAATTAAAAATTAAATATCTTGTTATTTGGTTTTGTTACGTTTTTTATAATTTTGTTTTCAATGTTTGTATTTCTTTTTCCCTGATAGCACTGGTGTATTCGTAATTTGCTGTGTTTGGTAATTCATTTTTGTGTGGATGTTTTCAAAATAGGGTACAAGGTATAATGGACCCTTGCAAGTTTTACATTCGTTCCTGCTTTCTCGACTCAGTTTCCAGCAGACAATACATCTACATGTTAGTGTACTTTTCTTTGATTGGTCACTTCTTATAATGTTTGGAAAATGCCTTCCAACAAACTTCAGAGGATTATCATCACTATAGCTTCCCCTGCCAGCTTTTCTGCACTCTGATGCATACATTTCTGCAAGTTCCCTTATCAGCGACAGATGAAACTCTGCTATTGACATATTATAACCTGTCAGTGACCTGTGTAGGACGTGATAATTTAAAACAGACAGATCAAAAACGTGGAAAAAGAACTTCTTATACCATTTCATTGTTTTCTGTGTACATCCAACAGAGCTATGCATCATATCAGAATGGTCAACTGCCCCCATATTCAAGTTATAATCTCCTATGCTTTGTGGTTTCTTAATTTTCTCTACTGTATGCCTGTCAGTCTTTCTCGTTTCAACCATTTCTGTGGTGTTGCAGGTTCAATCCCTGCCAGGTCCTAGGATTTTTATCTGTCACTTTCCACTTCTTTCACCTCTGACAGCATTGCTCAAGTGAAAAAAACAGAGTAGCACCGTAGTTCAGAACCCACGTGAAACTGTAGGTCTCCCTATAACTAGCTGGGTAAGTAAGGTTGGAGGAAGGCAACGGTATACCACCTCCAAACAGGACAGTGCCTAGTAAAGCACAGTGGTGTTCAAACCAATCTTCGGATTGTTGACTGCTTTACCTTTTTACCTTTTACATGTGATCAACATCCACACATCCCTTTGGTCACACCACTTTATAGCAAGCATTGTAGTAGTACAGATAAACTGAAGATCTCCTCGCTTCAGTTTCTTGTGAAGTTAGGCATGTTGCGTCTGTTATTAGGGACAGTACCACATGCGTTTGTCCCATGACTGAAGCCCAGAAATCAGGTCTGAGCTTGTGTACCAATTATCGACGTAGATGGTATGTCCACATTCTAAATAGGGCATCATAAGCATAGCCACAACGTCGCCAGTTTTCCCTATATTATGGAACTGAGTTTCTGTTGATGTCCCTGTAAATACAATGAAATCTAAGATGTAGCCAGTGTTAACAATCACATAACACAAATGTTTTTATTCTGAATTTACTCCATTTGGAAGGAAGGAATTATCTGAAAGATAAGCATCCTTTGAATAATAACAAACTTTCATCAGTGCAGAGTTTCTGATGTGGATTAAAATCACAGTGGATAGCTTGTCGCACTTTGACACTGTTCCTAATTTTGAACAATGTCTCATTCGGTATTGGCAGAGTTGTCAATGAAATGTAACATTCTCAGCAGTAGCAAAAATTGCCCCCTTGAGATGAGCTCACTACAAATGGGAGTTTTTAGAAGAACATCTCTGGTCCAGTATTTGCTAATTTTCAGTTTTTAACGCGAGGCATCAGAAGACAGCTATGAAACAATACATTTATTCATATCCAGTATCTTTCCACTTTGATAGTCAAGAATGTGCTGATTCTGGAGTATTCTCCTTGGTGAATAAATAAAACCAAATCATTTCATCAGCTATATATTTTACCAGTTCTTCTGTAAAGAGTAGCATGAAAACTGACAGAATACTTGGGTCATTCCCTATTTGATGCACATGTCCCAATAGCACATCATCAAATGTGTGTCTTACTGGCAGAAAATCATTTTCTTTCCATTTGAATTTATTGCTGAAATGAGATTTCTTCGTAGCATTTCACTATTACTTTCTGATTCTTCAGATTCAGAACAACTAATGTCAGTTGCTGAAACATGAGACTGCATTGACACCCCTGCTGACCCCCAGGGGGCCCACAGCTCTTTTGTAGGCACGTGTGTGGCACGCACGGGGCCCCGAGCCGAAGCAGCCTTTTTTCTGCCCCAGGCTGCTTCACTTTCCCTCCCGGTTCATGCCTTCGCCCGGAGACGGGCATCCTTTGCGAGTCAAGGTGGTTTCTTGTCCCAGTTTCTCTTTTTCCTTGGTTTCTCCCTTTCCTAATCTTTGCTTCTGTCTTTCCTTGCTGTACTTTCCTAGCCTTCCTCTCCTCCTCATTAGTCTCCACTTTGGCGTTTGAGACACTTCTTTCTCTTCACTTCCTCTATTCTTTCTTTCCTCCCTGTGCGCGTTTGAAGGTCGACCCATGCATTATCATGCGTAGCAGGTGATGGGGTAATGTGTAATTCCCCGCCCCGGGTAGACAAGTAGGGCACGTACGTACCCCTTGGTAAAGGCCAGGCCCAGGGAGGGGTGATTACCTGAGCTGGTACCTTCCGAACATGCCGATTGGTCCCTCCGTCAGTTCTCGGGAGGTGTGAACAATCACCTAAGGTGGGTAAGCCCTCGGAGAGGGCCCCCACTAGGAAGGAGCGCGCCATCGGAGACACCGGTAATCACGGGGGACACTTCCGCAATGACTTCCTTCTCTTCTTCTGTGACTTTGACCCAAAAAAAGAAAGATCGATTCACCTCAGCATAAGAAAACTTTGCTCAATCTCCCGAAATTCCTAGTTGTCTCTTGAACCGCCGGTAAAGATTTCACTTCTGTGAAGCCTTTCGTCATTCAGAAAGGTGTTGATGCGATTGCTGGCCCTGTTAAGACCTGTTCGCGTCAGCGCAATGGAACATTGTTGCTGTAAGCGAACAGTGCCTTCCAGGCTCAAAAACTAATATGGACTACATTGCTACACACGTTTCCTGTCCAGGTAGAAGCGCATTGTACGCTCAACTCGTCAAGGGGGGGTAGTTTTCACAAGATCTCTCGACGGGTTGTCTGACGAAGAAATACAAACCTACATCTCCGATCAGGGTGTAACAGCCATGCATAGGGTGTTGAAAAAGGTCGATAACCAGCTGACACAAACTCGTACTGTGTTTTTGACATTCGACAGAGTTGAACTCCCGTCAAAGGTGAAAGCAGGGTATGAAGTTACCTCCGTCCGCCCTTATGTACCAAACCCAACGCGCTGCATCCAATGCCACAGATACTTGTCGTAATACAGCAAAATGTGTCACTTGTGGTAGGGATGTCCATGAGGGGGATTGCCCACCTCTGTCCCCTCACTGCCTTAATTGCAACGGTGACCATGCGGCTTCCTCTCGGGACTGCCCTGTATGTAAGGATGAAAAGGTCATTCTGCAAATTCAGGTTACGGAAAAGGTATCAACATCTGCCGCTCGAAAGTTGTTGGCAAGTCGAAAGCCCACATACAGTAAGGTCCTCACCTCCACTCGCCTACTAAGGATGCAGGTACACAGACCTGTGACTTCACTTTCGCTGACACAGTTGTGCGATCGGCCAGCCCGAAGATTGCCCATTTCCACATCCCCACTTCCTCCTGCTGCTTCTAAAGTTCAGTCTTCGTCAACCTCTAATAAACCCGGGCACCTAAACAAGATGCCCGGAATTTGAAAAAGGAACCCGTCCGTGAAGATTTTCTACATACTCAGGCTTCTCAACCGTCAACTGCCTCTTCTCACCGTCACTCTTCCAGAAGAGCCAAAAAAAAAAAAAAAAAAAAAAGTTACTCTCCTTTCCCGCCGAGGCGTGACCCATCCGTCACGCCGCCCAACAGTAGTCGGCCCCGATCATCTTCTGTATCGCAGGGACGCGCTACTGTTAGCCGGGCAACCGGCATTTTACCGACGGCAGAAGCTGCTCCTCCTGATCAACTCGGGAAGGTGGCAGATGCATCAGTTGAACCTATGGAACGTGATACTCTTACTCTAGAGAGCGATAGTAGTGCTCCCTCGAAGTCCGGTCCTCAGCGGCCGTTGAGGTGACCCCACCTGCTTGTTCCTTTTTATCTTCTTTCCTTCTCTCATTTTTTATCATGGCGCTCCTTCAATGGAATATTCGCGGCTTCTGTTCCAATCGGGAGGAATTAAAACTACTCCTTCGATTGCACTGCCCGCTTCTAGTCTGTCTCCAAGAAACTAAGTTACATCCAAGTGATCGCGCAGACTTTCCCCACTACACCTCTGTGCGTTTTGACCTGCCACCTGTGGAAGGTACCCCAGCCCATGGAGGGGTTCTGATGCTCATTCGGGATGACGTCTATCACCATCCCATTTCATTGCATACTCACCTACAGGCAGTTGCCGTCCGCATCACTCTATCCACCTTTTCCTTTTCCCTCTATAATATCTATTCGCCATCATCATCCGCCCTTACTAGGGCAGATGTGCTACACTTCGTTGACCAGCTCCCTTCACCCTTCGTGTTGGTAGGCGACTTTAATGCCCACCACCCCCTATGGGGCTCTCCGGCACCTTGTCTGAGAGGCTCCCTTTTGGTGGACCTGCCTCAACACTGGTGCACCGGCCTTCCTTTCTGACACAGCACATACTTATTCCCATACAGACCTCGCGATATGCACTCCTCAGCTTGCCGGTCGGTTTGAGTGGTATGCACTTTCTGACACGTACTCGAGTGACCATTTTCCTTGTGTCCTCCACTTCCTGCATCATTCCCCATCTCCTCATCCCACCAGTTGCAACATCTCTAAAACCGACTGGGGGCTTTATTCTTCTATGGCTGTTTTAACGATCAGAATTTTTCTAGCTGTGACAGTCAGGTTGAATACCTCACAGAGGTTATTCTCACAGCTGCCGAACATTCCATACCTCGTACATCCTCTTCTCCATGTCGTGTCCTGGTCCCCTGGTGGACTGCAGCCTGCTGTGACGCTCTTAGAGCCCGGCGCCGTGCTTTACGCACCTTCTGCCGCCACCCAACGTTGGAGAACAATATCAACTATAAACGACTGCGAGTGCAATGTCGTCGTGTTATAAACGACAGCAAAAAAGCTTGCTGGATTGCTTTTACCAGTTCTTTTAACCGCTTTACTCTCTTCGGCTGTCTGGGGTGGCCTATGCCATCTATCCGGCATAAAGGTCCACTCCCCGATTTCTGGCCTGACCATCGTTTGTTTCCAACGCATTGGGCTGTTTCTTTGCGGAGGTTTTGAGCTCTGCCCATTACCACCCTGCCTTCCTCCCTCGCAAACAGGCAGAGGAGGCACGGCCGCCTTCGTTCCACTCTTTTAATCGTGAAAGTTATAATGTCTCCTTCACCATGCAGGATCTTGACCGTGCTCTCGCCCTGTCCCGATCTTCTGCTCCCGGGCCCGATTCCATCCATATTGAGATGCTGAAGAACCTTTCTCCTGCGGGCAAGTGTTTTCTACTTAGCACCTATAATCGCATATGGAATGAAGGTCAGGTTCCCACAAGTAGGCGTGAAGCCATTGTTGTCCCCATCCCCAGACCAGGGAAGGACAAACATCTTCCATCCAGTTATAACCCCATTTCTCGTACTAGCTGCGTCTGTAAGGTGATGGAACGCATGGTTAACCCTCGGTTGGTCTGGCTCCTCTAATCTCGACGCCTCCTGACTAATATTCAATGTGGTTTTTGTAGACACCGCTCTCCTGCTGATCACCTCGTCACCTTGTTGACCTTTATTATGAATAACTTTCTAAGGAAGCGTCAAACAGTAGCAGTGTTCTTCGACTTGGAGAAGGCTTACAATACCTGTTGGAGGGTGGGCATTCTCCACACATTGCACACATGGGGCCTTTGTGGCCGCCCCCCTCTCTTTATTCAAGCGTTTTTGGTGGATCGCAAGTTCCGGGTACAGGTGGGCTCTGTTTTGTCAGATTCCTTTTGCCAGGAGAATGGGGTGCCACAGGGCTCTGTCTTGAGCGTGGCTCTTTTTGCCATTGCAATCAATCCGATCGTAGACTGCCTTTCAGTCGACATTTCCGGATCCCTTTTTGTAGATGATTTTGCAATTTATTGCAGCGCCCAGCGGACGTGTCTCTTAGAGCGTTGTCTTCAACGCTGTCTTGACAGCCTATATTCCTGGAGCATTGTGAAGGGCTTCCGCTTCTCCACTGAGAAAACGGCGTGTATAAACTTCTGGAAATACAAGGAATTTCTTCCACCTTCTCTACGTCTCTGCCCCATTGCTCTCCCTTTTGTGGAGACAATGAAATTCTTGGGACTCATGTTGTATCGTAAACTTTGCTGGTCCCCACACGTGTCTTACCTGGCTGCCCATTGTGCCCAATCCCTAAATGTTCTCCGTGTCCTTTACCAGGCCATTGTTCAGTCGAAGCTCGACTGCGGAAGCCTTGTATACTCTTCTGCACGGCCGTCGATTCTCCGCCGTCTCAACTCTATTGACCATTACGCCTGGCGACCGGTGCATCTTATACCAGCCCTGTTGAAAGTCTGTGTGCCGAAGCTGCTGTAAGATTACCGCCCAATAGAAATACTGGTAATTAATAGCATTTGATAATTAAACAGTATGAAGTTCACTGCAAACATTGACCATGCCAATGCACTAAATGTTACACAATTTTAATCTTATTAATTATGGAAGCAATGTATGTACACAGTTGGGTGACAACATTTATAGTTAGGCCATAGGTAGAAATTCTCCAAGTTGAGATTTGCTGTGTGCTTGTAGCTGACGGGAGGCCAGCGAGCAGGCTGACGTTGGTGGCTTGTTCCAGCTTAGGATTTTCCAGTTCGTTTCCGGTGAGGGGGGAGAGGGACAATGGCGAGTGCCAGGCACAGTGCAGTGCACAGCGTGAAATAAAATATTTTAATACTACTTGCATTTGAAGTAATCGATGCAGTTAGGAACCTTTAAGGCCCTCATTACAAAATAGCTTGTTGATAAATAAACAATACATTACCCGATATAGTCACATCTGGCGTAATATGTTTGACAATGAAAAGTAATAAATTACCAACGAAGACAAGACAGTTACACAACTAGCATGGCAATGTTTGTTTATAAAAATAATATATTAACTATTTCTCATTTTATTTTCAATTAATCTTGTGTATTTTATCTTGAAGTATTCAGTTAAATCACTTATTTGTGACATAAGAAATTGCATGATTGTGATAAATAGTACAAAGGATGTTTATACCAATAAAAAAGACAATTTATTTAATGTGTAGTGTAATTATTTTGATTTTAAGTAAAGTTTTAGAAATGTATTGGCTGAGCACTGTACGTTGGCAAATCGGTTAGAACAGCTCACATGGGGAAGTTGATGACGTAGGGAAAAAACCCCGGCAGTTGAGCTTTCGGCGCGCGCGCGTGCACGCGTGGGCAGGAAGTACAGATTCGGGAGCACGTGGGGTAGCTGGCCGGGCGGCGTCGCTCTGCATGTCGGCATGTGGCTCTCGAGGTGGAGACTTTAGATTTGTGTGTGGCAATCACCACGTGTGGTTGCTCGTCGTAGACTGCACCAAGTTGAATCGAGTGCTACTGTGTGTTTGTGAATATTTAGCCGGTGGAACAAGGTGTGCATCACATTGAATTAAAGTGACTGTGATTTGTTAATGTAAAACGTGTCGTTGCATAGGCATGAACATAAACGGTGTTTGAGACAGCCACATGGTGTGAAAACAATTTGCGCCAAATATTCATTTTGTCTGGGGGCTCACGAGCTATAACTTTATCTGATAAATGTGTCGATGTACAGACATATCAGCCACAGGGATCTAATATTGTGAAATAAACAACATAAAGTGAACTTTCACGTGTTTCATAAATAGTAGTTAGTACACCCCTTTCTCTCATGAACTTGATTTTATTATGAATTTGTTTTGTTAATCATATGCAGGGAAGGAAAGCTGCGAACGTGTGATATCATCCCCTAGAAAACGAGTCAAACAGTCGCAATCACAGTTCCAGTGTTTTTGCAAGTTTAGGAATATGGTTCGCGCAGCTGGTGGTTGTGAGTTTTAAAAATTAAACTTTCTCTATTTTAAACTCTCACCCCGACCTTCACGCTCGCAATTACCCTTGACCACTCGGCATGACATACTCTTGTGTCGGTACGCATGCCGTCTGCAGTCGATGCCTAACCATCCATCTTCGCGCACGGGGCCCCGAGCCGGAGCAGCCTTTCTTCTGCCCCAGGCTGCTTAACTGTCCCTCCCGGTTTATGCCTTCGCCCGGAGACGGGCATATTTCGTGAGCTACGGTGGTTCTTGTTGTGGTTTTTCTTCCTTCGTTCCTTCCTTTCTTACCCTTTGTTTTCTGTCTTTCTCTCCTTGTACTCTCCTAGCCTTCTTCTCCTCATTAGTCTCCGCTTCGGCGTTTGAGACACTTCTTCCTTCTTTCTCTTCATTTCCTATCTTCTTCTTCTTTTCCTCCCTGTGCGTGTCTGAAGGCCGACCAACGCATTATCGTGCGTAGCAGGTGACGGGGTAACGCGTAATTCCCCGCCCCGGGTAGACAAGTAGGGCACGTACGTACCCCCTGGTAAAGGCCAGGCCCAGGGAGGGGTGATTACCCGAGCTGGTACCTTCCGAACGTGCCGATTGGTCCCTCCGTCAGTTCTCGGGAGGTGTGACCTGAGGTGTGAACAATCACCTAAGGCGGGTAAGCCCTCGGAGAGGGCCCCCACTAGGAAGGAGCGCGCCATCGGAGACGCCGGTAATCACGGGGGACACTTCCGCGATGACTTCCTTATCTTCTTTCGTGACGTTGACCCACAAACGTAAGTTAGACTCGCCTCAGCCTAAAAAGACTCTGCCTAATGTACCTAAATTTCTGGTTGTCTCTCGCACCGACGGAAAGGATTTCAATTCTGTCAATCCTTTCGTTATACAGAAAGGTGTAGATGCAATTGCTGGCCCTGTTAAAACCTCTTCACGTCAGCGCAATGGCACATTGTTGCTTGCTGGAAGTGGAAAGTGCCTTCCAAGCCCAAAAACTGATACGTACTAAGTTGTTGCACACGTTTCCAGTTAAGGTAGAAGCGCACCGCACACTCAACTCGTCACGGGGGGTAGTTTTTACGAGATCCCTTGACGGGTTGTCTGATGAAGACATCCAATCGTATATGTCCGATCAGGGTGTGACAGCCGTCCACAGGGTGATGAAAAAGGTCGATAACCAATTGACACCGACTCGTACTGTGTTTTTGACGTTCGACAGAGTTGACCTCCCGTTGAAGGTCAAAGCAGGGTATGAAGTCATCTCCGTCCGACCTTATGTACCTAACCCAACGCGCTGTTTTCAGTGCCACAGGTACAACCATACCCGTGAACATTGCCCAAATGCAGCAAAGTGTGTCACTTGTGGTAGGGACGCCCATGAGGGGGATTGCCCACCTCCGTCCCCTCACTGCCTAAACTGCAACGGTGACCATGCGGCTTCCTCTCGCGACTGCCCTGTATACAAGGATGAGAAGGTAATCCAGCAAATTCGGGTTACGGAGAAGGTATCAACATCTGCCGCTCGAAAGATGTTGGCGAGTCGAAAGCCCACTGTCCTCCCAGCGGGTACATACAGTACGGTACTCACCTCAACTCGACCTACCAGGGATTCCAGTACCCAGACATGTGACTTGACTTTCGCTGACACAGTTGTGCGATCCGCCAGCCCGAAGATTGCCCGTTCCACGTCCCCGCTTCCTCCTGCTGCTTCTAGGGTACAGTCTTCGTCAAACTCTAGTAAACCGCGAGCACCTAAACAAGATGCCCGGACCTTGAAAAAGGAACCCGTCCGTGAGGATTTTCTGCGTTCTCAGGCTTCCCAACCGTCAACTGCCTCTTCCCGCCGTCACTCTTCCAGAAGAGCTGACAAGAAAAAGAGTTCCTCTCCTTCCCCGCCGAGGCGTGACCCATCCGTCACGCCGTCCAACAGTTGCCGGCCTCGGCCGTCTTCTGTTTCACCGGGTCGCTCCGTCTGCTGGGCACCCGGTCCTCTACCGGCGGCGGAAACTGCCCCTCCTGATCAACTCAGGGAGGTGGCAGGCGCGTCGGTCGAACCTATGGACCACGACACTTTGCCCCTGGATAGCGATAGCAGTGCTCCCTCGAAATCGGGTCCTCAGCGGCCGTCGAGGTGACCCTGCTCGCTAGTTGGTTTTTATCCTTATTTCTTCTCTCATTTTTATCATGGCGCTCCTTCAATGGAATATTCGCGGCATTCGTTCTAATCGGGAGGAGTTAAAACTACTCCTTCGATTGCACTGGCCGCTTCTAGTCTGCCTCCAGGAAACTAAGTTGCGTCCACGTGATCGTGCAGACTTTCCACACTACACCTCTGTGCGGTTCGACCTGCCACCCGTGGAAGGTGTCCCAGCCCATGGAGGGGTTCTGATGCTCCTTCGAGACGATGTTTATTTCCATCCCATTTCATTGCATACTCACCTACAGGCAGTTGCCTTCCGCACCACCCTATCCACATTTACCTTCTCCCTCTGTAATATTTATTCGCCATCGTCATCTGCCCTTACTAGGGCAGATGTACTACACCTTGTTGATCAGCTCCCTTCACCCTTCGTGTTGATAGGCGACTTTAATGCTCACCACCCCTTATGGGGCTCTCCGGCACCTTGTCCGAGAGGCTCCCTTTTGGTGGACCTTCTCCAACACCTCGATCTTGTCTGCATCAACACCGGTGCACCAACCTTCCTTTCTGACACAACACACACTTACTCCCATATAGACCTCGCAATATGCACTCCTCAGCTTGCCGGTCGGTTTGAGTGGTATGCACTTTCTGACACGTACTCGAGTGACCATTTCCCCTGTATCATCCACATTCTGCATCATTCCCCATCTCCTCGTCCCACCAGTTGGAACATTTCTAAAGCCGACTGGGGGCTTTATTCTACCATGGCTGTTTTTCACGATCGGGATTTTCCCACCTGTGACAGTCAGGTCGACTACCTCACAGAGGTTATTCTCACAGCTGCCGAACGTTCCATACCTCGTACTTCCTCTTCTCCACGTCGTGTCCAGGTCCCTTGGTGGACTGCAGCCTGCCGCGACGCGCTTAGAGCCCGGCGCCGTGCTTTACGCACCTTCCGCCGCCACCCGACTTTGGAGAATTGCATACATTATAAACGTATGAGAGCGCAATGTCGTCGTATCATGAACGACAGCAAGAAAGCTTGCTGGACTGCTTTTACTAGTTCTTTTAACCGTTTTACTCCCTCCACGTTTGTTTGGCGTGGCCTACGCCGTCTATCCGGCATTAAGGTCCACTCCCCGATTCCTGGCCTGAACGTGGAGAATGCAGTCCTCGTGGACCCCTATGACGTTTCCAACGCATTGGGCCGTTTCTTTGCGGAGGTTTCGAGCTCTGCCCATTACCACCCTGCCTTTCTCCCTCGCAAACAGGTAGAGGAGGCCCGGCCGCCTTCTTTCCACTCTTCTAATCGTGAACATTATAACGTCGCCTTCACCATGCAGGAGCTAGACCGTGCTCTCGCCCTGTCCCGATCTTCTGCTCCCGGGCCCGATTCCATTCACATTGAAATGCTGAAGAACCTCTCTCCTGCGGGCAAGTGCTTTCTTCTCAGTACCTATAATCGCATATGGACTGAAGGTCATGTTCCCACAAGTTGGCGTGAAGCCACTGTTGTCCCCATCCCCAAACCAGGGAAGGACAAACATCTTCCTTCCAGCTATCGTCCTATTTCTCTGACGAGCTGTGTCTGTAAGGTGATGGAACGCATGGTTAACGCTCGGTTGGTCTGGCTCCTCGAATCTCGCCGCCTCCTGACTAATATCCAATGCGGTTTTCGCCGACACCGCTCTGCTGCTGATCACCTCGTTACGTTGTCGACCTTCATTATGAACAACTTTCTAAGGAAGCGTCAAACAGTAGCAGTGTTCTTTGACTTGGAGAAGGCATACGATACCTGTTGGAGAGCGGGCATTCTCCGCACATTGCACAGATGGGGCCTTCGGGGCCGCCTTCCTCTTTTCATTCAAGAGTTTTTGGCGGATCGCAAGTTCCGGGTACGGGTGGGTTCTGTTTTGTCAGATACCTATTGCCAGGAGAATGGGGTACCACAGGGCTCCGTCTTGAGTGTGGCGCTCTTTGCCATTGCAATCAATCCGATCGTGGATTGCCTTTCAGCCGACGTTTCCGGATCTCTTTTTGTTGACGATTTCGCAATCTATTGTAGGGCTCAGCGGACGTGCCTCTTGGAGCGTTCTCTTCAACGCTGTCTTGACCGTCTATATTCCTGGAGCATCGCAAACGGCTTCCGATTCTCCACTGAGAAAACTGTGTGTATAAACTTCTGGAGATACAAGGAATTTCTTCCACCCTCTCTACATCACGGCCCTGTTGCTCTCCCTTTCGTGGAGACTACGAAATTCTTGGGACTCATGTTGGATCGTAAACTTTGCTGGTCCACGCACGTGTCCTACCTGGCTGCCCGTTGTGCCCGATCCCTTAACGTCCTTCGTGTCCTCAGTGGCACGTCATGGGGAGCGGACCGTACCGTCCTGCTTCACCTTTACCAGGCCATTGTTCAGTCGAAGCTCGACTACGGAAGCCTTGTATACTCCTCAGCGCGGCCGTCGATTCTCCGCCGTCTCAAGTCTATCCACCATCGGGGATTACGTCTGGCGACCGGTGCATTTTATACTAGCCCTGTTGAAAGTCTGTATGCCGAGGCTGCTGTATTACCCTTGACCACTCGGTGTGACATACTTTTGTCTCGGTACGCATGCCGCCTGCGGTCGATGCCCAACCATCCATCTTACCGATTATTTTTTGACGACTCACTCGATCGCCAATATCAGTTGTCTGCGATTGCCTTGCTTCCACCTGGAGTTCGGTTTCGCCGCCTACTACAGCGGCTCGATTTTACCCTTCCTTCCACCTTTCGGTTGAGCGAAAGCCCATTGCCACCGTGGCATAAGGCACCGGTTCACACTCACCTCGAACTTAGTTCGCTCCCCAAGGAGAGCACTCCGGATTTGGTATACCGCTCGAGGCTTGTCGAACTCCGTTCGCGGTTGGATAATGCCATATTTATTTACACTGATGGTTCCAAGAGCACTGCCGGTGTCGGATCTGCCTTCGTTGTAGAGGACAACCGTTTCCAATACAAGCTCCCTGACCGGTGCTCGAACTTCACGGCTGAGCTTTTTGCCCTCCACCAGGCCGTTTTGTACACCTGCCGCAACCGCCAACCTTTCTATGCCATCTGTTCGGACTCCCTTAGTGCCCTGCAGAGTCTTAAGGACCCTTTCTCGACCCATCCTCTCGCGTATCGGATCCAATGCTCCCTCTAGTTGCTAGCAGATAACAGCTGTCACGTTTCTTTTCTGTGGGTCCCTGGCCACGTGGGTGTGTCCGGGAATGAGACCGCCGACATAGCAGCCAAGGCAGCAGCTCTTTTGCCTCACATGGCTACTTTTTGCGTCCCATCAGACGATGTTCAACGGGCTCTTCGTCGGAGTATTGTCGTCCTGGCACAGTTTGTGGTTCTCACTCCATAACAATAAATTGAGAACTGTAAAACCAATCCTGACCACTTGGAGGACCTCCTCACGCCCCTCTCGGCGAGAGGTGGTCATCCTGGCCCGGTTACGGATCGGTCACTGCTGTTTCAGCCACCATCATTTGCTAACCGCCCACCCTGCACCGCTGTGCTCCTGCGGTGAATTGCTGACGGTGCGACATGTTTTACTGTCTTGTCATAATTTTAATCATTTCCGTGTAGCCCTTCACTTTCCGTCTACTCTGGAGGAACTTTTAGCTGATGACACATGAGCAGCTGCTCAAGTTTTGCGTTTTATCAACATGGCCAATTTATCAAAGGATATTTAACCCTTTTAATTGTTTTTTATCTTTAGTTTTTAGCCTTCTCTTGATACTCTATCTGGTAGTTATCAATTTTTTCTAGATCTAGTGAATCTCTGTTCCGATCTGGGTGCTAATGACCTTAGAAGTTGTGTGCCCTAATACCACAAAAAAAAAAACACCCCTGCTGATGTGGAGGGTTTATCACTACAGTTTTATGATTCTGTGAAAGAGCTATCACTTTCGTCAAAATCAAATAATTCACTATCGCTTCTCATAAGAACCTCCATGATTTCTCTATCAGTACACTAGCAATGTCTTGCCATTTTCTTTGTAAAATACAGAACGCGAAGAACACTGACATAAATTCCGATGAACTGTGGTGTGAAGCCTAGGTTCACAACAGACAAATAATCGGATGACAAACTAGTGCCCACAGCTGTGATAAGCTACTGAAAGATGGGGCAGGAAAGTCGTAGTGTGACTTAACTTGTCATCAGCACCCAGGGAGCAGCAGGCAGCGTGACGAATAAAGTCGTCAACAGCAGTCAAAGGGTTACATTTACATTATCAGAATTGAAATAGTTTGGGCTTGTTGGCATATTATCTCAGTAATGGTATGACTATTAAGTCCCTTAAGATTGTTACCTAAAGATGACTTCATTTAATTTGTTGTTGTTGTTGTGGTGGTCTTCACTCCGGAGACTGGTTTGATGGAGCTCTCCACCCTACTCTATCCTGAGGAAGCCTCATCATCTCCTCATAAGACCTGCAACCTACATCCATTTGAATCTGCTTACTGTATTCATCTCTTGGTCTCCCTCTGCGATTTTTACCCCACACACTTCTCTCAAATGCTAAATTCACGATTCCTCCATGTCTAAAAATGTGTCCTATCAGTCGATCCCTTCTTTTAGTCAAGGTATGCCAGAAATTCCGTTTCTCCCCAGTTCTGTTCAGTACCTCTTCGTTAGTTATGCAATCCACCCAACTAATCTTCAGCATTCTTCTGTAGCACCACATTTCAAAATCCTCAAGCCTCTTCCTGTCTGCACTGTTTATCATCCATGTTTCACTCCCATACAAGGCAACACTCCACACAAATGCCTTCAGAAAGGACTTCCTTACTTTTAAATTGATATTCAATGTTGACAATTTTTTTTCCTCAAAAATGCTTTTCTTCTCATTGCCATTCTGCATTTTATATCCTCTGTACTGCGGCCATCAAATGTTATTTTACCACAACTTGTTTATGCAACTGAAAGGTGCTGTCAGTACCTGTGCTGTAGGCAGTCAGATTCACAATAATAAGTTTTGGCTTTATAAGGTTGTAGGGAATCTTCGGAGTTTGATTCACTAACTACTGCTACATATATTTTAGAGATGCAGCTTTTTGATCAAAATTATATTATAGGTCATTATAAACCAAATGAATTTGTGTACTTTCTTTGATGACATGGGTAGGACTACTACTAGTGGTAGTTTACATTGTGTCCTAACACTTCTACGCCAGTTGGCAGAATTGAAGTTGCTAAGAGGATGGAAAATGAATGTGATAGTAACATGCTATTTTCCCTGCAGGGTAGGCTGCTGGCTACCTGCGGCAGCCAATCAGGAGTTGCATTTGGTGTGTAACCTTGCAGCCTGCAAGGTGTGAACTCTGAGAACCCTCAAGACAGAACACAGTGTCGCGTGCCGTCCAGTGTAGTGCTGTCTTTTTCAAACGATTATAAAGAACATATTTTGTAAAAAGTTTCTTGCACAACTTATAGATGTATTCTTCAGCTTTATGATGAACTGAATATTATTTTGTTAGTGGTCGTAGTTCTTGTGATATTTACAGGTTTAGTACGTTATAGTATGATATTGCAATAAATGTGGAAATTTTGCATTGAAAAATGTACATAATTAAAAATTTGTGTTTGGTGCATTTTAGGTCATATGTTGCTGCAGATTAAATGTGCTAAAATAATGAACTAATCTTTGATGTGGGAACAATGTTGCAGTCTATTACCAGTCTTGAGATAAGGGGTTGTATGTAAAGCATTTGCTCCTGATCATGCGCGTCACCGAAGAAAACGAAACAGAATCTTTATAACATCCCTTATCTCATAAATGGTTTGAAGTATCAAAACACACATGATAGCATGCAAAAAGGAGATAATTTTCTCATACTATTAATTTATGGAACTTGGATTTGAAGCATGCTATTTGAGCAACTACAGATTTTATTCAATAAAGTAATGGACTTTTTCAAAATCACAAATAGCTGGTAAAACTAAATTTTGTGTGTTTTTTCAACAATGTAAGTGAATAGGTTATTTAATTTTATACCAAGTATAGTACTACTAACTTGTGTTGCCCTCAGTATTACTAAATATAGTTTCAATATTCTGTTCCAATTTCAAATGCATTAAAATGTGAGATAAATAAAGTCTGCTGTGTAGGAAAAAGAAGCAGATTTTAGCATTGGAACAAGATTGCCTCCATATTAACAAAATCTTGTCATTGAAAATGTTGCACTGGAAAATAGAAAATAGTGCTGGTAAAATAAATCACTTCTTTTGAGATTTCAGTGGAATTCCATACCCCAATATGTTTTTAATTTAGAACAAACTGATAACATGATTTTATTTGTATACTTCCAAATGTCTCAGAAATAAGGAAAACCATTCAGAGTACATATGATACCATACCAACACAGAGTGAAGTGTTGTGCTTTCTCTCAGAGACATCTTAATGTTTGTCAAAGAAATTCAGTTTACACCATGATGGCTACTTGACAGGATTCCAATAAGTTAAAGGTTTTTGTATTTATAAGATTGAGGTACAAAAATAGATATTTTCTGCCAGACTCATCATCATCATCATCATCATCATCATCATCATCATCATCATCATCTTCTTCTTCTTCTTCTTCTTCAGACAAACATATTATTTACATCTTGTTCCTGACATCATAAGTTTCCTTGTTGTGATGTTAAAATCTGCTTCTCTTGCCAAAACCCAGCAGTTAACAAATATTATTCTCATTAACATTTTAATGCAGATGAAATAACAACAAAATACTGTTGTCATTTCTTGGATTTGTAAGGGGACTAAATGGCAGGGTCATCAGTCCCCCAGAATATTGAAACTGTTTAATAATTTTGAGGACAAGGTAATTAGTACTCAATGAAAATGCCCATTCTAAAATTGAGTAACTTCACTTATCTAACAGAAAAACAGGAATTGTTGTTTCACCAGCTATTGATAGGCCTTAAAAAGTCCACTACTTCATTCCGTAAAATCTGTAGTTTGTTAATTATAGCACTTCATCTGGAAGTTTTGAAAATTAATCATATGACAAAATAATCTCCTTTTTGCATGCTGTAATTTTTTAAAATCTTGCTTCTATGCCTCCCATCATTTGAAATATAATGGATGTTACGAAAATTTCGTTCTAGTTTCTTCACTGATATGTGGGATTGGGAGCAAGTGCTTTACTTACCACTCATTATCTCGAGATTGGTGATAAATTGTAACCTCATTCCAACTTCAAAGAATAATTTGTTTAACCAATAGCAACATATGACCCAACTTGTATCAAACACACATTCATAGTGACCTCTATTTTCCAGTGCAAAATTTTCAGATTTCTTGCAGTACTGTACTCAATCCATCAATATCACAAGAACTATGACCACTAACAAAATAGTAGACAGATCATTATGAAGCTGAAGAATGCAGTTAAAAGCTGAGAGATAATCAAATGTTCTTAACAAATAGTTTCCTCACAATCGTTTAATAAATAATGCAGCTTGGCCATCTCTACTGCCTTGGCGCCTACCCACCTAGCCAAGCCTGCCTATAAGCTGTTCTTTTGAATCTTACACTGTTTGAGATGTTAGCATTGTTTTCCAGCTGCATTTCTTATTGTGTGGCGAACTAATGTTGCTGACATTCTGATGAGCTGATGTCCTGTGCATTGTTATTGGTTGCTTCTGGAATCTGTGAAATGACTTTAATGTGACAGAAAGGAAAAATCCCCTTTTTTTTTTTTTTTTTTTTTTTTTTTTTTTTTTTTTTTTTTCCTGAATCTAGATATTACATTTAATTTGGATGTGATGGCTATGTTTTCCTAAGCTTTCTTTCTTTGTCCCTCCCCCCCCCCCCCTCCAAGTAACTTATGAAATTCAGATTTTGGTACCACTAATCCTTTCTTTCTTTTACAATTGTGCAGCTCATTTCTCCAAGCAAGTTTTGAAGGTCAAAGAAAAGGCCACATCAAGTGGCTGATACAAATGAGTAGAATTAGGTGCTAGAAGCACAAAATTAATGTCCTGTTCCTGTCACAGTTTAATCACCTTATATGATAAATAACTTGGATATTGTCATGTATAATCACTTCAAGCCCCTCTAATTGCTGGGCATAAGGCAAGACAATTTCAACAAACCATGATTCTAACATAGTTTGATCAAACCAACCACATCCTTCATCAGGTATGCCCCTTTCAGTCAAAGTATCATGGAGGTGGTTTGCTCTATTAACTGTGTGTGGTGGAAGGACTGTGCTGTCGGCAGCTGTTGATATCTTCACACTGATACTTGATTTAGAACTATCCACTATCCTTTCAGGATGTCTTGTGCCTCACTTCACTATTTCTTTCACTTGTCCAGGATCGTCAGAAAAGTTTGTCTTGTCATATTGTATAATGTTGGAGGGAGAGACACCACTCGAGGTCTCTTCATGGTTTTTAAAATAATCAATAACTGTGTGTCAAGTAACTGCAGCCCTTGCTCTCATCACATTTTCCACTTACTTTACCTGTTAGTTGGTTGTTTCTTTTCAGAAAAGATTTTACTCACTTGTGCCCAGGTCGATTGTCACAAAATCTTTCCTTAGTCCTCAATGCTTGATTGACATATGCCTGTACAATGCCTCTAACATCATTATTCCTCAAAGGAAACCCCCATTTTGCACAACACAATAATCATTCAATCGGGCTTTTTTCCCCCTCACTATTGGTTAACGCTAGTTGTGTGCCTGTTTTATATTTGTACCTTTCCTCGAGTTTGTCATTTAAGTGATATATGGAACTGTGGATTGTTCTGAAGCTTTCCATATGCTTAATTTTCCTGATTTGACAGCTTTCACTGCACTATTTAGAAATTCTGGTATGTAGTTAGATTTTTGTAATTAGGCTTAGTCACTGCATGGTGACTAAGCAGTATTAGCAATGAACGAAAAATGAAACTGTATCGCTTAAAAGATGTTCATATGCAAGCAATAATATCATAACTTACCATTTACATCTTGGAAGTAACAGGTGCCAGCAGAAGTTTTCCCCACTGTTGTGTTGGCTACATGAGTGTAACAAAAGAATCACACACCTACTAACAGTGCAATTTGCTGGTTGTACACATTCCAACATGCCATTGTGACAAGTCATAAAAATAGTCAGCTGCAATATAATTGTTAAAATGTTACTCAGTTATTCAAATGTGGAAAAAATGGCAAATGATTGGATTGACACCACCTGATTGGATTCGCCTAATTTTATGGGAACTGAAAAATCTTGTTTGTGAACTTTGTCATCAACATCAAGGTGCTGTAAGCAAAGGAAACATCATCACAGTCGCGCTGAAAAATTTAACATGTGCAGCTATGGATAATCTGCCAAAGAAAGTATGCTGTTATTTAGGTGCCAGAAACAAAGACAGTATGTATACTCTTTGACAAAAAACATGGCCAGCTGCCGGCCGGCACTGAGCCTAAGACCATGACGATCGCGACTTGGGACAATAAATGTGACTGTGCTGATATGCTATCTGCACAATCTGGCAACACTGTAGACAGTGGCAGTTCATACAGAAAGACTTAGCTAGTTATGTCTGTGGTCTTGCAGTAAAGTGCGTGACTTGCAAGTGGTAAGGCTGGCGATCGAAACCAGTTGTTGACAATATTTTTTATTTCTACTCCCTTGTGAATGCTGATGCCACGAGTGTAATGGGAGCAAACCCGTAATGTATTTAACTTTCTGATACACTGGTAATAACATTTTGCCCAATAATATTGCCGCCTCTGGGCGCAACATGTGGCAGAGCTCTTCATGGCCCGTTTGCTGGTGGCGGCAGCATCAGCAGCGGTGGAGGCGCTGTGCTACCTCACCCTCTGCCCAAACCACCTGCTACTGCTCATCACTCTGGATATGTAAAATGCTTTAGTATTGTTGAAGATCCGCAAGAGGTTGTGATTTGTATTTCACACTAAATGAAATGAAATTAATACACAATACATTAAAGAGGCAAAAAATTATCATAGTAGTAGTAGTAGTAGTAGTAGTAGTAGTAGTTGTTGTTGTTGTTGTTGTGGTCTTCAGTCTGCAGACGGGTTTGATGCAGCTCTCCATGCTACCCTGTCCTGTGCAAGAACAAAAACTCCACAGGTATTGACAATATATCTATCAAAATATTAAAACATTGTCACAAATCTATTCTTAAAGTTCTGTGTCATTTTTAATGAATCTCTTAATCAAGGTATTGTCCCTAGTAGACTTAAATATGCAATCATTAAACCCCTGTTCAAAATCAGTGATAAAGCAGAGGCTTCCAACTACTGTCCAATTTCATTGCTAACCAGTCTGTCAAAAATCCCAGAGAAACTTATATTCAGAAGAATATGGATCATCTTAATAAACATGACATTCTTAATAAAAATCAGTTTGGATTCCAAAAAGGGTGTTTCAACCGAACAGGCTATCTTCTCTTTTGTAAACCAACTTCTTGAATCACTAAACAATAAAATGTCACTAGTCGGAATCTTCTGTGATCTGTCAAAAACATTCGACTGTGTTGATCACAAAATTCTACTTAGCAAGGCTGAATACTATGGCCTAAAAGGTAAAGTAGGGATGTGGCTCCAGTCATATCTGGAGGACAGAAAGCAGAAGGTAGTTCTGAACAACTCTGCATTGGAACCTTCCAGTTCTGACTGGGGTACAGTAAAGTGTGGAGCGTCACAGGGTTCGGTGCTTGGTCCCCTACTTTTCTTAATTTTCATCAATGACCTACTGTGGTACATTACCCAAAAAGCACACTTTACCTTATTCGCATATGACACAACCATTATGATTGACAAAGTCCCCGACTGCTATCTAGATTTCACTGCAACTAAAATATCCCAAGAAGCTCTTGATTGGTTCACTGCAAACAGTCTGTCCCTCAATGTCAAAAAAAAAAAAAAAAAAAAAAAAAACATTTCATTCAATTTCATACAGCAAACAATAAACTAGAAAATGTTGAAATAAAATGTGACGACAAAGAAAATATTGCGAGTTGAGTCCTCCATATTCCTGAGAAATATATAAACAATACTCTAAACTGGTCAGTTCACATCATTGACCTATGTAAAAACATTAGCTCAGCTGCATTTGCCATTCGATCAATCACATCAGTTTTGGACAGGGAAGCAACCAAAGCAGCTTACTTTTGGATACTTCCATTCACTGATGTATGGCATCATATTCTGGGGAAACCAGGCACAAGCAAATAGTTTTTATTGCACAGAAAAAGGTAATAATAATTATGAGTAGAGTGCATCCCAGATCCTCTTGTAGAAATTTATTCAAGCAGCTAGGGATCTTCAACATGACATGCCAATACATTTTTTCTCTGATGTGCTTTGTTAATAAGAATCCTACAATATTCAAAACAAATAGTGCATATCATGAGCATAATAAAAGAAATAAACATGATTTTCACAAGAATCTAAAAAATCTCGGTATGGTGCAGAAAGGAGAGCATTATTCAAGCATAAAATTCTTCAATAAACTTCCCTCTCATATCAAGTCAGCCATTGGTTTTTTGAATTTGGTTGTCCCCCATCTAAAACATCATCTGTTAGATAATTCTTTTTATTCTCTACATGAATTCTTTGATGTGTAGTGCTCCATGTAATATCCTTAATTTTAATTATTTTATTTAAAAAAAAAAAAAAAAAAACAACTGAGAAAGCATAATTGGTATTTCACTTGTTGGCTGAACAATTGTTTCATTAATTTCAATATTTGTTTTGTTGTATAATTAGCTGTGATACTGTTGGAAGAACATTTGTTACAAAAATTTTCAAGTTTTTGTTGTTGTTCTGTTGTTATTATTATCTGCATTATTATGGGTTATCCATATTATTACCAATCGTGTATTATATATTATTTTGATTGTACGTCACATGATTAATTTAATGTGGATATTTAAGTAATTATCTTACCTGACATGTTCTATATCCTTGCGATTCACTCGCATATAGGATCCATGGAACACAAAGATAAATAAATGTTGTTGTTGTTGTGGTCTTCAGTCCGGAGACTGGTTTGATGCAGCTCTCCACAATACCCTATCCTGAGCAAGCCTCTTCATCTCCACATAAGAACGGCAACCTACATCTGTCTGAATCTGCTTACTGTATCCATCTCTTGGTCT